>CM044309.1:110965687-115965687 GCA_024291935.2 Okapia johnstoni | reverse complement strand
TTGAAACAGTTCCCCAGCCTCTTATTTGTCTTTTATGATACTGACTTTTATTTTTTTTGAAAAGTTCAAGCCAGTTTTATAGAATTTTGAATTGCCATGATTGACTTGTGTTAAACATTTTTCGCAGAAATTCTGCAAAGGCAGGACTACTACAAAAGTCTTCCCAGGAAGCATGTAATGTCAGTTTCTCCCATTATTAAGGGTGTTAATTTAATCATTTGGTTAAGGGATTATTTGGCCATTTTCTCCACTGTAAAAGTATCTGGAAAGTATTTCGTTTGTAGTTAATGGAGAACCTTAATTTGGGGTGATTATTTGAGCCTGAGTGATTAAACAGTTGATCCTTGAACAGTGTGGGTTTGAACTGCGTGGATCCGTATAATTAGATATTTTTCAATAGTAGATATTACAGTGCTAGACAGTCGGTGGTTGGTTGAATCCAAGGATGTGGAGGAACCCTGGATGTGGAGGGTGAACTGTAAGCTATGCATAAATTAACCCCTGCATTGTTCAGCGGTTAACTGCTATTCCCTAGCAACTTCTCACCCAGTGGCTCTATTATGTGTTACTAATTTCTGTTATTTTTTTCTTTTTGGTGCTCAAATTGCCCCAGGTTTGGTCAGTTGGATCCCCTGGTTCCCTTGTCCTTTTGTCCACCTGTATTCTGATAAAACAATATGTTCCAGACTTAGCTTGTATTTTAGCTGCCCCAACCCTGGTTTGTTTAGTACACATTAGCTGTGGTCATAACTATTGGAGTCTTGTTGCTTCTTATTCCTTTTAGTGGAGAGTGCTAAGAAATACATAAATATTTTTAAATCACGAATCCATAATGACACCTCTAATTCTAAACCACACAACAGGGTTCTTACTGTCCTCGCATTCCATGTTTATAGCTCTTTTCTTCCATTTGAGCACCCTGATTTTTTTCTGAACATCAACAATATGTACTGATTTACTCAGTCCTACAACACACACGGAATTATTTTGGAACTCATACCACTACCGTTACCAACAACAAGCCTGGTAAATTAAGTGCAAGATTTTCTTGCAGTTCTTTTGTCCTTTGAGTATATTCTATGGCAGGGCTAGAGTCAGCACTCTACAGAAGTTGTCTATAGTTTGTTTGTATTCTATTTTAAAGCTGGCTTAAATTAAATTTGAATACATAAGCCATTAACGTGATTCAGAGTCAAAACTAAGCTTGAGCAAGTTAGTAACTTCTCAGTGTCTCAATTTCTTCCTCTAGGATCACTGAGAACTTTCAATGATGTAGTAAAGACTACAGAGCGTTTAGCAGACTGCAGATCACCTATGGCATCTGGTAAATGGGAGCTATTCTTTTTTTCTTTCTCTATGAACTCCTCCCAGTCTATGAACTTGTCTTGCTTCTTACTTTCCTGGTCCATGATCCCAGGCCATGCATGGGGTGGGGTGGGCGGGCAGGTGGAGGGAGGTGGTACCTGCTGGACAGCGATGAGTGGGAAGGAACAGGACACATGGATTATGTTCCTGCTCTGCTCATCACTGCCAGGCATTCTCCTTAACTCACTGAACCCTCACAGCGCTGCAGGGTCTTCACAAGTGTGTTTCCCCTTACATAGGTGAGGAAATGCAGACTTGGGATGATGAATGCTTTTGCCCAAGGGTAGGCAGCTACTCCCGAACCCTGGACCTACCTCACTGTTACCCCTGGCTCTGCTTTCCCTGCCTTCTGCATCTCCCTCACTTGGGACCCAGGTTCCAGCTCGCTGAGGGAAGCCCTGCATGTTTGGGAAGGAACAGGGCAGGCCTGGAGCCGTCCTGGCTGATGGGTGCCTGGATCCAGCCTGCACACTGTCTCGGTGCCTTCCTCCTTTCTGCATCCTTCTTGGGTCCAGACATGCTGACAGCTGACCACGTGGGAAATGCAGCTTTCTCCAGTTTGCCCAGTGGCAGTCCTCAGTGCTCCCTGATCAGCAGCTAGCACTTGCCAGCAATTGACTGCAGTTCTGGGCTCAGTCGGGGTTTATTTTTTATATTTATTCCTTGTGTGCAGAGATGGCTGACATGGAGTAGGAGGGGTCTGGGAAATAAGAGGAGCAAAGGAGCGAATATCTAGAAGCTGGAGGGAATTCCGGGGTCGTCTTTGCTATCCCTCTGCCTGCTGACAGCACCACACCTAAGGGGGAGCAACATTTAAAAGGGTAACACTGGACAGTCTGGCATATGCCTGGCAGCTTTGGGAGACGGACCCAGCAGGGATTAGCAGGCTGGTTTTAAAGAAGAGGAAATCGGGGTAGAGGGCTGTACACGTGATACATTGATACCTGTATCCCACATTGCCCAGCTGTAGGCAGTAAAGATTGAGGCTTCCTCTTGCCTCCCTGCCCCACATATTGAGGAGAAACTCAGGACCAGAAAAGGCATGTGGCCGAGGTCACACAATTTGAGGCAGACCCAGGACCAACACTGAGGCCTGGTGACCCAAGCTCTCACAGTGCATCTTGGAGGGAGCTAGCCAGGAGAGAGAGGTCTGTCCCCATCCACCCTGTGTCCCAGGGATGCAGTCAACCCCCTGAGAGCTCTTCCTTGGCTACTTATATCGTCCCCGGGTTCTTTCCCTCTTTCCCATCTGCTTCTCACTGTAAAGAAGATGGCTTTTCCAGCTCTGCTATCACTTCAGGGCCTGACACAGTAAGTGTTCAGTACACTTTTGCCGTTTGAAGACACAAGGAATGGGACAGCTTGGCAACATCCTGTGAGGGTGAAGTGAGCACACACCCTCAGACCCAGCAAGACCTCAGAAGTGTTCACAGATGTGGCCGCCAGGAGACATGCACAGGAATGTTCACAGAGGCACCCTTCACTACAGTAAGACGTGCAGAGCCGCCTCAGCCTTCATGGTCAGGAGAAGAGAAAGATAAGTTGTGTTTTCACACAATAGAATAATACCATACAGCAGTAAAAATGACCTATATTTACGTGTGTTAACATGGCTACATCTCACAAACAATGTGGAATGGCAAAGCAAGTCATGAGTGTACATAGAAGAACAGTAATGCTAAGCTTTCAGCACTTCAGAATCAGGAAAGTAATAACCTTGGGGCGGGGAAGAAGTGGAGTCAGATCAGAGAGGGTACACAGAGGGCTCCAACTCCCATCGATGATGTTCTGTTTCTGAAGTTGAATGATGGATAAAAGGGATTGTATTATTCTTGATACCTTTTGTATGTCTGAAATATTTTATTATAAAAACAAAAAAAATGGAAAAAAATTGTTTAAAAAACTAAAAATGCAGGCAGTCCTATCCTTTTGTCTTTAGCTTCCATACAATTCCTACCACTCCCTTGTTATCTTTAAGCTTAAACTTTGTATTCCCATTATCTTTATACTCCACTGTCTATATGATATAATTCATAATAAACATACTTTAAAGGATATATATACAAAAAGAAAATTGGACATTATAGCATAAGGAAAATATTTCCTGACTAAAATTACTGTATAACTTGAAATATCCTTCCTCACTGATCTACAAATACTAGTAGCTCTTTGGCCATATATGCCACTTCAGGATATAACAGTGAAGATTGGCGATTATAACATTTTCATGGTACATAGCCAGAGCTGAAAAAGTCTCTGCCAGTGATTTAGAGCTTCCTTCCATCCACCCATTCTTCAGAGTACATTTTCTCACACATAAAAACAGATGAATGAATTGCTCCATGAAGAATTATTTCCAGAAATCCAAAGTAAATGTAACCTCTTTTAACATTTCCCTTAAGACTTAAAAAAAAAAAATTTTATGGGGGAAATTTGGACTTTTGATTTTTAAAAATTTCTTTCTACAAGAGAAGTAGCTTAACATTAAGCAGGATCTTTCTAGATACAAGTGATATTTTGAAGTCTTACCAGGTTTTAATTGTCCATTGTTTCCTAAACTGTATTTTTAATTTCATTTGCTCTCTCCTAGGGAATGAAGGATGGCAGCGCGCCGTGCATTAAAAGCTGTTTTGGTCGATCTCAGTGGCACACTTCACATTGAAGATGCAGCTGTGCCAGGCGCACAGGAAGCTCTTAAAAGGCAAGCTATCCTCCACATTCAGCTGACAAATACGTTTGTAAGTGCTGTTTTACCAAGGCAGATCATTAGCTGAATGGATGGCCTTAAGATGGCATTTCCCCAGTTTTCCACAGATACAGGAACTGCCTTGGGCTTAGCTGGAAAATGTATGCATTGTTGTGTCTTCCAAACATTGTTCTTTAAGCTTGTTGTTAGGTTCGGCCTTTTTGGTTTGTCTTTTCTCTCTTTATGTGTCTTTTTTCAGTAATGCAAATTTGGGAATGAAAGCTCGAGATTCAAAAATGTGGAATAAGTAGCACTGGAAAAATTGCAGATGAATCCTGGAATCACAAAATGAAACACACACATACACAAAGACAGTTCTGCCCACTCCTTCTTCAGCTAAGATCTAGCACTGAGTGTGCAGCTGCTCAAATAAAATTTAATTAAGGGACTTGAAATTTTAGAATTATCTCCATTAACTAAATTTAATGCTTTTGAAGGTTAAAGATTGTCTTATGTTTCTGATACATCGCTTACCAAAAGTCTAGATACAAAATACATGTTACAAAAAGCTTGTTAAAGTGAACTGAATGTGAATATTTGTTTCTGAGTATCCTGGAAAAAAATACTCCACAGTACAGTAGAACTGGGGCTTCCTCGGTCGCTCAGTGATAAGACCCAGAAGATGTTCGCTCAGTGATAAGACACAGAAGATGTGGGTTTGACCCTTGGGCCGATTCCCTGCAGAAGGAAATGGCAACCCACTCCAGTATTCTTGCCTGGAACCTTCCATGGACCGAGGAGCCTGGTGGGCTGCAGTCCACAGGGTCGGACAGAGTTGGACATGACTGAGCATGCATGCATAACAGAACTAGTAATGTTATTTAGTATCTTATCTTAAAATAATTTAGAGGAGTTTTTAAAGTCAGCAATACATAGCATGTGGTGCTTTATCATTTTAAACCTTACAACATTCATAGTCTGCTCTTGTTCAGGGAATCTCTTGACTAGTATCAGTGCCAGGTATTGTGGCAAGAGAGCAACACCAATTTGGCATTCTCTCCATGTGGGGCTTCAGCAAGTATGAAGAGATTTTAGATCTGGTAGGCATCAGTTGGAAGCTATTGATGTAGCTGGGAGTCATAGTGTTCTTTTACAGGTGGACAGCAACATGTTGTTTAAGGCCCAAATTAAATCAATTGGAGAGTGTGACTTTCTCTTGACTCCTTGCCATGGTCTCTCTCAGGGTTTCTTGGGAAAAGGATACCTGTTTTTATCAGTCTGCTCTCCTGTTGGACAAGTGCTTATACTGCTTCAGAGACGAGCTTTCTGGTCTGAATGGATAGAAAAATCTTATTTCTGGTGAATAATGAATGACATCTCTAAGTACATCTATAACCTATGAGCCTGCCATTCTGGAGGGGCCAGAGCCTACAAATTGTCCTCTCACTGGCATAGGCGGGTCTCCCTCCCAGAGAGATTGTATACTGTCACTGCAAATTTTGGTTTCTATGGAAACAAATAGCTTAAGGGAAGTTGAGCTACTAGCAAAAAGAAAGTTTTTTCTAAGTTCTTATGAGAAATAATATGATCATTTCAGTACTTATACTTGTTCATTTTTCAGATGATAGATATAACAAAGTATTCAATTTCTTCTGAGAGATTTTTAAGCACATAAAACAAATTTAATGTGTTTTTAGGCAAAGCTACCACACAGGTATTGTAGAGATAATCATGATTATAATGAACTATTTAATCATATAAAGGTATTGAATGCTCTTTGAGTAAATGCTTAAAGATCTCTTGTTTTATTTTCTTGCTTATTTTAAATTATAGACTGTGTTTCTATGCCTTGTATCTGTTCGGGGCAGGCATAAAATATAAGGTGTACATGGTATGAGTGCTCTGTCGTGTCCAACTCTTTGCATCCTCGTAGACCGTAGCCTGCCAGACTCCTCTGTCCATTCTTCCCAGGCAAGAATACTGGACTGGGTTGCCATTTCCTACTCCACCCAAGGATGGGACCCACGTCTCTTGCATCTCCCGCATTGGCAGATGGATTCTTTACCACTGTGCCACCTGGGAAGCCCAACAGGGTATTAATATAAAAATTTTAATTGTAGGTAAATTAAAATTAGTTTTAGATTAAAACACTGTTGTTGTTCAGTCAGTAAGTCGTCTCTGACTCTTTGCAAATCCCATGGACTGCAGCATACCTGTCCTTCACTATCTCCCAGAGTTTGCTCAAATTCATCTCCATTGAGTCTGTGATGCCATTCAACCCATCTTATCCTCTGTTGCCCCCTTCTCCCCCTGCCCTCAGTCTTTCCCAGCATCAGGGTCTTTTTTAGTGAGTCAGCTCTTCACATCAGGTGGCCGAAGGATTGGAACTTCAGCTTTAGCATTAGTCCTTCAATGAATATTCAGGGTTGGTTTCCTATAGGATTGACTGGTTTGATCTCCTTGCTATCCAAGGGATTTCCAAGAGTCTTCTCCAGCACCAAAATTCGAAAACATCAATTCTTTGACATTCAGCCTTCTTTATGGTCCAACTCTCACATCCATACATGACTACTGGAAAATACTGTAGCTTTGACTATATGGACCTTTGTCAGCAAAGCGATGTCTCTGCTTTTTAATATGCTGTCTAGATTTGTCATTGCTCTTCTTCCAAGGAGCAAGTATCTTAATTTCATGGCTGCAGTCACCATCTGCAGTGATTTTGGAGCCCCCAAAACGAAAATCTACCACTGTTTCCCCCTTTTCCCCATCTATTTGCCATGAAGTGATGGGACCAGATGCAATGATCTTAGTTTTTTGAATGTTGAGTTTCAAGTTATCTTTTTCACTTTCCTCTTTCACCCTCATCAAGCAGCTCTTTAGTTCCTCTTCACTTTCTGCCATCAGGGTGGTATCATCTGCATATGTGAGATTGTTGATATTTCTCCTGGCATTCTTGATTCCAGCTTGTGATTTATCCAGCCTGGCATTTCTCATGATGTACAAGTTAAATAAGCAGGGTGACAATATACAGCCTTGTCGTACTCCTTTCCCGATTTTGAACCAGTCCGTTGTTCCATGTCTGGTTCTAAATGTTGCTTCTGTTTTTTTAAAAAAAACTGGTGCTTCCTGGCCTGCATACAGATTTCTCAAGGGGCAGGTCAGGTGGTCTGGTATTCCCATCTCTTTAAGAATGTTCCACAGTTTGATGTGATCCACACATTCAAAGGCTTTAGTGTAGTCAGTGAAGCAAAAGTAGATGTTTTTGCTTTCTCTATGATCCAGCGAATGTTGGCAATTGGACCCCTGGTTCCTCTGCCTTTTCTGAATACAGTTTATACATCTGAAAGTTCTCAGTTCACGTACTGTTGAAGCCCAGCTTTAAGGATTTTGAGCATTACCTTGCTATCATGTGAAATGAGCACAATTGTGTGGTAGTTGAACATTCTTTGGCATTGCCCTTCTTTGGGATTGGCATGAAAACTGACCTTTTCCAGTCCTGTGGCCACTGCCAAGTTTTCCAAATCTGCTGAAATATTGAATGTAGCACTTTAACAGTATCATATTTTAGGATTTGAAATATTTTTAGGATTTGAATAATTTTAGGATTCCAGCTCAGCTGGAATTCCATCACCTCCAATAGCTTTGTTTGTAGTATTGCTTCCTGAGGCCCACTTGACTTCACGCTCCAGGATGTCTGGCTCTCGGTGAGTGACCACATCATTGTGTGGGACCAAGAAAATATTTTTTTTGAAGGAAATCTGGACTATTATGAATTATTTCTCTGATACCTGATTGCCAGTTTAGGTTCCAAGAAGCAGATTATGAAATCAAAAGCAGATTATGAAATTTTGTATGAAATTTTACATACAGAATCCCATATGTAAGTAGTTAAAGGGGAAAGCACATTCCAATCTATAAAAATGACATGTTTCTTTCTCCAAGTAGTTTCTGTTTGTATACTTAGTAGCACATTAGGGCTTAGCCAGTGTCTAATTGGCTCAGAAGAAACAAGAACTCTTGAGGTGTCCTCTGTCTCTTAGCGTAGGGGGTCAGACCCTGTCCAGAATGCAGGCCGAGTTCTTGTCTCAGCTCTATAGCTGCCCAGCTGTGTACAGCTGAGCCCAGTCATTAATCTTGTAGGCCTGAGTTTTCTCACCTTCAGAAGGTTACACTAGGTAGATAATCTAAAGATAACTTTCACTCATTCTGTGAGTACAGTGGTTACTCAGCTTTGGGTATTTGTTTTCACTTCTTTGCTTAAAACCTGGTAGTGAAATTCAGTTAAAGTATAGAAGGCCCTTGAAAAGGTAGCCTTTATAGCCTTTGTTGGGGTTTCCCTGGTGGCTCAGATGGTAAAGCGACTGCTTATAATGTGGGAGACCTAGGTTCGATCCCTGGGTCAGTAAGATCCTCTGGAGAAGGAAATGGCAACCCTCTCCAGTATTCTTGCCTGGAAAATCCCATGGATGGAGGAGCATGGTAGGCTATAGTCTATGGGATCACAAAGAGCTGGACACGACTTTGCGACTTGCCTTTCACTTTCATAGCCTTTGTAGATAAAGCGCTCCACAGGGTGTGGATAAGCTGTAAGCAGTTTTGGATAGGTCATAAAACCTGCTGGCCGTAAAAACACTCGATGACTTACCCTTCATTTTTTGACCTTTGGCAAGTGCTGCCAAATTAGGTTTTATTGGGCTAGAATGTAAAAGCTGTCTATTGACACCTGAATTGTACTTTTCCAGGTTACGTGCTACTTCTGTAATGGTTAGGTTTGTGACCAATACAACCAAAGAGAGCAAGCAAGACCTCTTGGAAAGATTGAAAAAACTGGAGTTTGATATCTCCGAAGACGAAATATTCACATCTCTGACTGCAGCCAGAAACTTGGTAGAACAGAAACAAGTCCGACCCATGCTGCTGGTTGATGATCGGGCTCTACCTGATTTTAAAGGTAGGCATTTGGAAAGATTTAAAAATTAATTCTTCATATCTGCTTATAAGTCACTCTTAAAACTGGATGTTTGGAAGCATTTATTCAGATTTCCTCTTATTGAAATAGCAGATACGGTGTTTCTTGAACCTATTTTGACTGCACCCCACAGTAAGTGGAACACATTAACATAGAAATTCAGGACATATGTATGTGTACTTGTACATGTTAATACTTACTCTTACTGTGTGACATGTACTCTGTTTTATATTTGGTTTGAAAAGTGGAAGTGTTAGTCACTCAGGACTCTTTGCAACCACATGGACTAGCCTGCCAGCCTCCTCTGTCCACGAAATTCTCCAGGCAAGAATACTGGAATTGGTAACCATTCCCTTCTCTAGGGCATCTTCGCAACCCAGGGATCAAACCCAGGTCTCCTGCATTTCAGGCAAATTCTTTACCATCTGAGCCACCAGGGAAGCCCATTTTCTGTTTGGTTTACTTGTGTGATTTTCATGCTGCTTAGAGTCATCCAGATTAATTTCACGATCTACTGACGGATCATGGCCCACAGTTTGGAAAAACAGAAGTCAAGATTTCTGTGAGCATTACTGTCCTCATTCCTGGAGCCACTGTATTAATTTGACTAGATAAGATAAACCAGTATCAACATGTTTAAAGATAGATGTCATTCTGTATAGTGTGACGCTTTTGCAACGACCATGAAATATATTCAGTCAAGGAAAAATAAAATTTTTCTTTTGGAAAAAGCCTAAAAACTCTGGAAAAATATCCTAGTGTTATGAAGCTTTGACACATTGCTTCTTTTTATAGATGATACTCAGAGTGAAGTACACAATGTTGTCAAAATAAGTATAAATTATAAATTCATCATTATAAAGCCATGTTATAGCTTTGTAAATAATAATTCAGAAACTTTTGCGTGGGTAAATGCAGAACCTCAAACCTTATACTGTCAGGAAATATAACTGTATATCAATCAGAATTGTTATTTGCAAGAAATGGAAACGAGCTTTGGCTGAATTAAACAAAAATAAATTTATTAAAAGATCTGATGGAATATAAAATGGCACAACTCCTGTGGAGAGGAATTTGGCAATAGCTCTCAAAATTGCATGTGAAGCAGTACTGCCTTTTGTAGGACTGTATCTGCAAGATGTAGTGACAAATATGTATAAGGGCATATGAATAAGGTTGTTCATTATGACCTTATTTGGACCTCATTATAACCTTAGAAGATTGGAGACAACCCAAATGTTCATTGGAAGAGACTGATTGAAACTAGGATATTTCCACAAAATGGAAGGAATGCTTTGTAGCTGAAAGGTAAGTGGTGACAAATTCTGTCTCCTGATAAGAGTGATCTTCATAGGATATAGTAAGTGAAAAAAGTAAGGTATAGAAAACCTTACACATTTTCTGTGTAATAAAATGAGAGGGAAATGGCTATAAATGTATTTGTCTTATATTCGTGAAAGGAGGCTGAAGGAAGATAAATGAAAAACTAGTAAAAATGGTTATCTAAAGGGGGAGGGCAGGAAGAGGAGATGTGATCTCTCTAAATAAAAGTACATTATTATCTAGTTTTGACATTGGAATCAGGTTAATATTTTACATATTTAAAAGACAATTAAAAAGTTAAAAACAAGCCAATCCCTAAAAACCAAAAACAGATCGAAACAAATGAACTGTATATAAAGTTGATGACGTACATAACCCACTCAAAGAATTACTTTACATGACTTTAAAATACAGTATTCTGATAGTTCATTCATAAGGGATAAATTGAGGGATAAAAGAATTGCAAAGAAACCTAAAACTGCATTCAGTAGTCTTAGTGTTTATTAGTACTGTTGATATTATTCCACAATTATAGATACATTACAGGATAAAGTGGTAGTTATGGTAGTATTATTAGTACTCCAGACTTTAAGTGTAAGTGAAAAGAGACACAAATATAAAAATCAAATAAGATGTGTGTTAATTTTGAATTAAAAATATTATGATCAACTCCCCTGTTGTTTTCAAAAATACATACTGTCTATATCTTCTACTCAGAAGGCGTAGAAGCCGTGAGGTCAAACTATAGTGTCTACTATGATTTCCTGCTTTAGTTCTGTGAAGAAATGGGAGGTTCTAGATCTGCAGGGATTGTATGAATCTGGGATAACTAATTCTTAGCAAAGAAATTATTGAAAACTAATAAAGTCATGCCTAAAGGACACTGAAGCCAATTTGAAGGGATAATTTGAGCATCAAAAAGAATAATGATTGCAATAGATTGCAACACATCTTATACACAAAAGGATCAAAATGATACTCAGCCCCACAAAACTCATTGGTCACTGTTAGAGGTTAGAGCAGTAACTCATTCTGAAAATGGCCAGATGAAATTAGGATTTATCCTGCCTTTCCTATTTTAACTGTATTTTAGAGTAACTAAACATCTGATGAGAGTAAGTTCTTTATAGAAGAGTTCTAGCTAGTAAATGCAGAAGAAATGGCAGAATTAGAAAATCACAGTTGCCAAACCCTAGTGAAATAGGCAATGGTGTCAACAGATTTTAAACACAGTAGGTGAAGAATTGATGGGGAGGTTCAGAATGGAGGCATCATGCTGACACCACTTGAACCAGCTCATCAGTCTTAGCATAACTAGACGAGGAACAGCCAGATCCCTTGTGCTTTGTGATGTGATACAATAGAACGCTCATAGCATTGCCTATGAAATAACCTTGCTTAGTGATTGAATGTGAACTTACAAAACCTCTAGATCCAGCTACTGGTTTATATGAAATAATAAGAATAAAGGAACAAATTAAATAATAATCATAAGCAATCAGTCGAATCCAGAAAGTAGGACTTTTACCAAGATCTAGGTGCTTTAGTAGATAAGATTGACAGAAGACTGCTGCTGTAGAATGAGAAGTAAAGGATAACAATGAAATACCATATATGGACCTTTTTGGGTGTCAATTACATAGCAGATATAAAAAGACATTTTTGAGACATTTGGGGAGATTCAAATATGGACTGGGTATTGAGTGATATTAAAGATTTGTCACTGGGCTTCCCTAGTGGCTCAGTGGTAAAGAATCCTCCTGCCAGTGCAGGAGACACAGGTTTGATCCCTGATCCAGGAAGATCCCACGTGCCACAGAGCAACTAAGCCCAGGGGCCACAGCTGTTGAGCCTGTGCTCTAGATCCCGGGAACAGCAACTAGGGAAGCCCATGTGCTTCCCAACAAGCGAAGCCACCTTGGTGAGAACGTAGCACAGCTAGAGTAGCCCCTGCTCTCTACAACTGCAGAAAAGCCCGCGCACAGCAGTGAAGACCCAGTGCAGCCAAAAATAAATGAAAAATATTATCAGTAACTGTGATGGTATATATAATAATGTTAAAGTTTTTGTTTTTTTTTTTAGGTCTTTATCAATTAAAGGTATATACTGAAATATGAAGGGGTGAGATGATGGATATCTGGGATTTACTTTTCAAAAACTTCAGAAAATGTAGAGAATCATAGATACAATTGGCGAAATGTTGGTGACTGCTAAAGCTGGCTGATGGGTACATCAGGGCTTATTATGAGCTAGTCTTCCCATTTTTTAATATCTTTTATATGTCTGCAACAAAAAAGAAAAAAGACTGGGTGGCCTATAGAACTAACTGCCCAGCGGGGGCTGGGGGTTAAGTCTCCGGGGTTGTGCCCCAAGGAGCAGTATGTAACACCTCACATGCAGAACTGATCGGGTGTCCCCAGTGTGCCTCTGCACACTGACCTCTGCAGCTGGCCTGCTGACCCCAGTGGCACTGAAGACTGGAAGTTCCAGCTTGCCCTCCTGCCTCAGAATTTCCAGTGGCATTCTCCCAGTTGCTTTATGTTCCTAGCCAGCTTCCATTGTAGAGCCTGGGGTGGGCGCTTTTGATTGGCAGAACCTCCGTCTCAGGCCAGTACCCATAGCTGCAGAGAGGCTGGAAATACAAGTATGCAGTGTTTTCACCCTCTCAAATGAGGGTGACCTCTGCTCCTCACCAAGCCTTATGAGCTAGTGGATTCCCTGATTATGAAAATGATATTCAGAAACTGGGATGCCAAAAATAATGACACATACATTCTGTAAATAGTGTATTTATATTTTTGGGCCAGCTGAAGTACTGCAAAACAGTTTTTTATCCAGACCTTTTACTTTATTTGAAGAAAGATTCTGGTTGTGCAGCACTGAGCTGGAGTTGGCACATCTAAGCAGAATCCCTGGTCTGGAAGAAATCTTTGTTATTTAGTGTAAGACTGAACTTGCAACATGGAAATACCCAGAGTCGATGGGTTTTTTAAGGGAATGGAAATATCTTGGCTAATATTGAATATCTTAGCTAGTGGTAGATGGAGAAAATGAAAAGAATACAAAAACTTCAGCTTTTAACTATAGCCATTGATTTTATGTTCTCCCTTCAACAAGCTTCAACCAATTACTCAGTACTTGTGGCTGCCGGTTAGGAGGGAATTGAAAATCTTGAATATCTGCTCTTTCTACTTCTTCTTTCTACTTTTTGGTAGAATTGGTAATGAGACTGCTTAAAGGCAGGCCGTAAGAGAGGCAAATAGTAATCGGCATATGCACAGACCCTTCAATCAGAGTTTTAATAACTGTGATGATGAATACCCTCGTTTGGTTCTTGTATCTAAAGTCTTCTCATCAGGTACCAAGGCCTTAAAACATGTTTTCTTTATAGAATGATATTTGTGAAACTAAATGTGGATTACGTATCATGTAGAAAGCTATAGGACCTACAGTGCATTCCATGTTTATCATGACTGTGTGTGCCTCAGCTGGATGGCTCAGAAAGTCTAATTTTCCTTGCCTCTTAGCTTTCCAGACCCTCATCAGTTGCTATTGATCGGATAACTCAGAGAACTGGCTGTTCTGGTTGCTTTTAATCAGTAAAGCTTTTTGAAGTTACAAATTGTTACTTGTTTGAGAACATCAGGTTACAAATTCTAGTTCAGATCTTCTAGTTACTCAATAGCTGTAAGACTGCAAAAGTAATATACAAAAATACTAGGAGACCTTTTTTTTTTTTAAGTATAGCTCATACTTCCAAAGTGTACTGGGCAGGATAATCTCTTAAGCTTCAGATTATTGCTACAACAAAAATTCGGACTTGGTTGACTGAAACTGCTTTATTATAACTTGTGACACTACTGTTATTTGCATTTTTCAGTAATTTTTTCTTCACATTTTCAGGAATACAGACAAGTGATCCTAATGCTGTGGTCATAGGATTGGCACCAGAACACTTTCATTATCAAATTCTGAATCAAGCCTTCCAGTGAGTCTTTAGCTATTTATTTTTCATGTGATCATATACTCACTTCTTCTCTTTTTTTTTTCTTTAAATAATTTTATTCATATATTTATTAATTTTTGGCTGTGCTGGGTCTTCATTGCTGTGTAAGCTTTCTCTAGTTGTGGTGAGCAGGGGCTACCCTCTGGTTGTGGTGAGAGGGCTTCTTATTGTGGTGGCTTCTCTCGTGGAGCACAGACTCTGTGGCCTGCGGACTTCAGTAGTTGGGGCTCCTGGGCTCTGGCACACGGGCTTAGTTGCTCCAAGGCATGTGGGATCTTCCCCATCACAGATCGAACCTGTGTCTCCCGCACTGGAAGACAAGTTCTTTACCACTGAGCCACCAGGGAAACCCCCCTTCTTCTCAAGTCTTTGTCATGTAAGGTTATACATGTTTTACTTTCTGGTCACCTAGATTGTACATGAGAACAAATATCTTAAAGATCACTTCAAGATCAATGTTAAATAATATTTATTACTGTCTTAGTTTTTTTTTTTAAATAATCAATATGTTAAAACGCAGTGATCACTGCGGTTTTTCTGGTTTATAGGATCAATATTCTGGGGCAGAAATTCATAGTCAAATTGCAGCTCTTAAGCTAAGAGTTTTATCTTTTATTATCACTCCTGTGACTCTTCACTAACTGTGATCTCTGAAGGAAAATAATATCCAGGCTGATTCACCCAGAATAGTAAATGTGATTCTCCCTCCAGCGAGAATCCAGGCTATCGAAAAAGTTGTCAGGTTTGACCATACTTTCAAAGAAAGTGTTTCATGAGTGATAATGGTAGTCTGATGTGGGATTTTTGGCAGTAGGGATGAAGAAAATTAGGTTCTGGTAGTGTCAACACGACTTGATGGACAGTTGGGTCAGGGGTGAAGTAGAACAGTGAGTCGGGGAGGACATCGAGATATGTAACTTAAGTGCGTGTGATGGAGAACATGCCCTGTGTGAGCTCAGGAGGTGATGCATTTAGAGTGAGGTCCTTTGAACTGTGGGCCTCTACGTGGAGGTGTTCCAGCAGCTGTTGGTAGAAATTGGAGAACCATAGCCTACAGGTAAAATGTTATAAATCTTCACTTGTGTGTGTGTTTTACCTGTAGAAACTTCTTACTGCTGTTTCCAAAAGGCAAGCTGCATACTGGTTCTCCTACTTCCTAAAATAAATTGAATCACGTTATTTGCAAATCTGCTCTAGAGTGAGACCGATATTTTTCCCCTTGATTTTTCATTTTTATAGATTTGTCATTTTTATAAACTTTTCATTTTTCATCTTGTCTTTTACTTGTTGGGTATTAAGCAATGTGATTTGCCTGTAAATTTGTGACAAGTTAAGTAGTCCTACACATTGCATAGATGTACTTTAACTTAAAAAAGATTTCTTTAACAGCTTAGTAAATTTTTGGAATTTAACACCATTTTCTTACCAGTCCAAAGGTGTTCAAGAATCATTCTACTTATACTTGATGTAGAATTCACTTCTTGATGTAAATATATGTCCTACAATCAGAATGTTAAAACTTGTTACAAGGTTCACACATCTGGGCACATTATTTGATCTTGAAGATGGCTATCCTCATGTACAATCTGTGTGGCTGGAAATAACACTACTGAATGCACTTTTGTCTGTGACTTTCAGTTACTGTGATAGTCAAGCCTTCATTTAAATAAAAACAAATTCACTTTTATTGTTTAGTAGATGTTATTTCCCAGAGATCCACTACTATGCCAGATAACTTGAGTATTAAAATTTCTTTCTTTCACCTACTTCAGTTTTCTGTTCTAACTTCTTTGGGGATAGAGGTACAGGGGGGTTATCTCACCTGCTCCTTAAGTAAGGTTTGTAACTATACCAAAACCAGTTTTCATTTGAAATAGAGAATCTGCTATTATTTCTTACTTCCGAGTTTACCCCCTACTACATTTTATTCATTTCTTGAACCACAGAATTCAAGGAGAAGATATTGATTGATTTTAGCTGGTAATTTGGGAAGGACATATTTAATAGGAAGTTGGGAGGTCTCTGTCTTAGATAAATACTAGACTCAGGGTAATAAAAATGTATGTTGACATAATACTGACTTGGTAATTGCTCGGATGCTGTCTTAATTAGTACACTTCCCTAACCATATTGATTTTTTTAAACACTACATTTTAAAGCATTATAGTGCACTTATAAGTCAACTCTAATTTCACAAATGCACTTAACAGCTGGGTGGAAAGTTAACAGAAGGATTTTAGGTCTTGCCCTTCTTTGCATATTGATGTCTCCACAGAGACTGTGCCTTCCAACCAATGACTACAGCTGTTTGGATTGTGAGTGGCAAATATAGACATCTCAAATGAACTACCGATTAGTTAAATTACTATTCAGGTTTATAATGAGAACAAACATTGGATTTTAAATCCTGTTGCATTGAATACTAGCTTTAGAGGCATGTTACCCATAGGCAAATAGATCAACCTTCCATGGTACACAAATATGTCTAAAATGTCTGAATAAAATTGAGAGCACTGAATTTTAAAGGATTGATTTTAGGGAAGGATAGGAACCACCAGTAGGGAATAGAGGTGATTTGGGTTTGGATTCTATGAGACATTCAAATCCTAAAAGCCATTAATGTCTTTTTTCCTTTTGCCTAATACTAAAAGGTATAAAGTGTAATATAATAAATATCCATATGTCTGTCAGCCAATTTAAGAAATACAAGTTATCAACATGTTTGCTATCCCGTATGTATCCCTCCTCAATTTTGTTAGCCAAAGCCCAGAAGTAATCAGGATTGTGAATTTTGTGTTTATCATTGCATTTCTTTATACTTGTAACACATACATAAGTATTTCTAGACAATGTATAGTATTATCTTGCATGTTTTATACTTTATATGTTCATCAGTCTGCTTTCTTCTCTAGAAATAGTGTGTGATTCATCAGTATGAATACCTGTAGGTCCAGTTCATTCATTTTCTCAGTTGTCTTACACCAGCTTGTAGGAAGGTCTTTCTTTATCTTCTGACCTATTAGGGAAAAAAAGCTTGAGCATTTTAGTAATGGACCAATTTTAATTAAATTTGATGTTATCTATTAGGAGAAAGGCTACCTGGGCAAGCAGATCACTTAATCTAAATGAACTTAGCATTAACAAGCCTAAAAAGTAAGCAATACATCATTGTGGAAATTTTGAAATGCTCAAAAAAGAAACGTGAATAAACAAAATTACCCATGATTCTCCACCTAAGAGATCTACAATTAATATTTTAACATATGGCTAGTTTGTTTCCAGACACATATATATAGCCAAATAAATGAGCCAAAAATGGTCATATGCTATGACCAACCTAGACATAGACATATTAAACCAACCATAGACATATTAAAAAGCAGGGACATTACTTTGCCAACAAAGGTCTGTCTAGTCAAGGCTATGGTTTTTCCAGTAGTCATGTTTGGATGTGAGAGTTGGACTATGAAGAAAGCTGAGCGCCGATGAATTGATGCTTTTGAACTGTGGTATTGGAGAAGACTCTTGAGAGTCCCTTGGACTGCAGTCCATCCTAAAGGAGATCAGTCCTAGGTGTTCATTGGAAGGACCGATGTTGAAGCTGAAACTCCAATACTTTGGCCACCTGATGCGAAGGGCTGACTCATTGGAAAAGACCCTGATGCTGGAAAAGATTGAGGGCAGGAGGAGAAGGGGACGACAGAGGATGAGATGGCTGGATGGCATCACCGACTCGATGGACATGGTTTTGGGTAGACTCAGGGAGTTGGTGATGGACAGGGAGACCTAGCGTGCTGCAGTTCATGGGGTCGCAAAGAGTCGGACACGACTGAGTGACTGAACTGAACTGATATATGCTATGTGGTAACTTGCCTTTTAAGTTTTTCTATATGCTTAAATATTCTTCTAAAACATACTTGATTCCCAGAGCATATTCCACTTTAAAAAGTGTCGTGTGTTTCTGATTGTTGGTTATTTCCAGGTTTTATGAGTTAATTTTTTAAAAAACTTCCGAACATGTTTTTTAAGCAATGGTTATGTTTCCATAACATCTTTTCTCAGAAGTATAGTTGTGGGATCCCAGGAATTTTGGGAAAAGACTACATGGAATTGCTTAACCTAAGAAAAGTTCACAGAAAAACATATTTTTGTAAATTAAGAGCAGCCTTTCTCCAGCTTCTCGAGAGCTTATTAAAATGTTGTTACAACTAAAGATAAGTGTCATCACAGCTTTCACATTTAAATGCAGAGATGAAGGCTGCTTAAAAAAAAAAGTTTTGAATGCTTTGTGAATGACTGCTTTCCTATAATTGTTACAAGGTATGAGAATCCTTCAGAAGTCTTAGGGGTATGCAGAAATCAGTTTCTCCTGTGTTTTGGGAAGAGATTCTTAACCCCATAAGTGGTTTCTGTTGAATGTTGGATTACTTTCCTTTCCCTTTCTCATTAAGAAAAATAAAAAGTTTTTATATTTAATATATTCAATTCCTTAGAAAGGGAAGAAGAGAAGGGGAGGGGAAAAAACTCAACAGAAATCAGTTTCTGCGTTTGTACAGCAACTCCTGAATCTTGTCTAAGAGCCATGGCATAAGGAATTCTAGGATAGTGTGGCAGCAGAGCTTAAATTAGAAATATTTCTATGGGCTTTTTCCATTTTGAAAGCGCTGACTGCTATGCAGTCTTTTTAATTAAAGTCCAGACTATAAAAATAAAACACTCTGGAGATGAGAAATTGTTGAAGACTTAAGAACTTGAGTTATTTAAAGCGTTCCATTAGTACATGCAGAAGAACAGCTTTATATGCCAGTTTGAAGATCACGGAGTACAGAATTGAGTTTAATGTCAGTCACTACTCATTTTTTAATTAACTGGGGAGATTCTTTTATGATCAAGGCAACTCTTGCCACTCTAAGTAAAAGGTTTGGGTGAGTAAACTACATAAATGCAATGTTACTGATCTTTTAAAATTTGATGTATAATATATACAGTCAAGTATACAGATTGTCAATATACAACTCAGTAAAAATTGACACATAGATACAGCAACATAACCCCCACCCTGATCAAGATACAAAACATTTCCAGCACCCTAAAAGGTTCTCTATTCTAGTCAGGACCACACCTTCCTCAGGGAAACCATTACTCTGACTTCTGTCCATATTGCAAGTGTTCAGTCTTCATATGATTGAAATCATACAGTTGTAGCATTTTTTTTCCTTCGGTCTGCTTTTGAGATTTATCCAGGCTGTTGCATGTAGCAGTATTTTGTTTTTGTTTTGTTTGTTCTTTATTTTTGTCGTGGTATTGTAGTCTATTGTATGGCAATTCCACAGTTTATTCAATCAGTAATGGACATTCGGATTTTTCCATTTTTGGTTCTTAAGAAAGCTATGAACATACTTCTATATGTTTTTTGGGGACATACCCATTTATTTCTTTTGGGTCTGTATCTAGAAGTGAAATTACTGGATAATAGATAAGTGCCTGCTTCATTTTAGTCAATATTGCTAAGTAATTTTCCACAGTGATTTTATGGAGTCGTAACATTCCCACCAGCTATGAACCAGAGTTCCACCAGTCTCTCCTTGGTCTGTGTCATTGTGGCTGTTCTTTCTGGTGTGTATAGTGGTATCTTGCTGCTGCTGCTGCTGCTGCTAAGTCACTTCAGTCATGTCCGACTCTGCGCAACCCCATAGATGGCAGCCCACTAGGCTCCCCCGTCTCTGGGATTCTCCAGGCAAGAACACTGGAGTGGGTTGCCATTTCCTTCTCCAGTGCATGAAAGTGAAAAGTGAAAGTGAAGTTGCTCAGTTGTGTCCAACTCTTAGCGACCCCATAGACTGCAGCCTACCAGGCTCCGCCGTTCATGGGATTTCCCAGGCAAAAGTACTGGAGTGGGGTGCCATTGCCTTCTCCAAGTAGTATCTTAAGTGGTATCTTACTGGGTTTCAATTTGTATTTCCCTAGTGAGTAATGTTGTTGAAGCCTTTTCACATACTTACTGGCCATTGGATAACTTGTTTTGTGATCTCCCCATTCAAGTCTTTTCTCCTTTCTTAGAGGTTTTGTGGAGCCCTGTGTGTGTTGTGTATACAAGTCTTTGGTTGGATATATGTCCTACAGATACCTTATTACTGTCAGTGGTTTGCATTCTTTTAACAGTATGAGAACATGACATTTTTAATTTTGATGGAGTCTGATTTGTCGGTATTTTCTTCTGTTGTGCTTAAGAAATTTTCGCCCACGTCAGGGTCATAAAGATATTCTCCATATGTTTTCTTCTGCAAGCTTTATTGTTCCACCTTTAGCAGTTAGGTCTAGGGCTTGTTTTGGATGAATTGTGTGAAGTAAATTTCACTTTTTTCTTTACAGATATCCCGTTGTTTCTGCAACATATACTGCATTAGATCCATTCTTTCAAGAGCTTCACAGAACTGCAGCAATGTTTTCGTGCTTTGACATAAATCAAGTGACTATATAAGTGTGTCATATTTGTGCAGTTCTGTTTCATATTTGTGCAGTTCCACACTGTCTTGAATACTACAGCTTTACAATAAATCTTAATGTCTGGTAGTAGACATTCGTTAACTCAGTCATTTTTAAGATTCTACATCCTTTCCATGTGAATTTTGGAATCAACTTGTCTGTTTCTACCCAAAAAAAAAGGCTCACTAGGAGTTTGATTGGTCCTTCTTTAAATCTACAGGTTTGGGTAGAATTTACTGAAAAATAATGTGTCTTCCAGTGTATGAAAATGGAATATATCTCCATTTATTTAGATTTTATTTTTACATTTTTCAGCAGTGTTTTGCAATTTCTAGAGTTTAGGTTAGTTATTTTGTTAAGTTAATCCTTCTATTTCCTGTTTGATGTGATTGTAAGTAGTATTTTGTTAAATTTTGTTTTTAATTGTTCATTGCTAATATGTAGAAATATGATTGAGATTTTGTATGTTAACCTTGTGTTTATTCATTGACCTTCTTACATTCACTTGCTAATTCTAATAATTTATTTGTAAAATCTTTTGAATTGAATTTTCTACATAGATAATTGTGTCAACCACAAATAATGACAATTTTACTTCTCCCCTACTGTCTTTGTATTTTCATTTCTTTTTCTTTATTATACTCTATGGGACCCCAACTACAATACCAAACAGAAGCGGTGATAGTTGGTAGCCTACTATAAGTGAGAAAATTGCTGTGTTACTATGACATTGGAGATATTCTGGGGGTTTCAATTAAGTGTTGATAGGATTTTCTCTTGATATATTTAATGATTTGCTATTGTTTTGATTTGAACTTTTAGCAGTTTGTGTTTGTCAGATTGATTGGTATTCATTTTACTTGGATTGAATGTCAAGTTTCTGTTGTTGTTATTCTGGTGTTTCTGAGGGGTGTGTGCGGGGTCTTTGTTGCTTCATGCTGGCTTTCTCTGGTTGTGGCAAGTGGGAGTACCCCAGCTGGGGTGCACAGGCTTCTCATTGCTGTAGCTCCTCTCGTTGCAGAGCATGGGCTCCAGGAAACGGGCTCTGTAGTTGTGGGGCACGGGCTTAGCTGCCCCACCACAGGTGGAGTCTTCCCAGACCAGGGATCGAAACTGTGTCCCCTGTGTTGACAGGCGGATTTTTAACCACTGGACCACCAGGGAAGTCCATGAAAGTCAAAATTTTGGCATCATCTAGTTGTTGTTCTCAACTCTGGACATTTTTGCTCCCAGGGGGACATTTGCCACTGTCTGGAGACATTGTTGGTTGTCACAACTGGGGGAAAAGAGTACATCTGGCATCTAGTGGGTAGAGGCCATAGATGCTGCCAAACATCCAACAGGGTATAAGACAGCCTCCTCTCACAATAAAGCATTTTTCAGTAAAAAATGTCAGAAGTGTTGAGGTTGAAAGACCTAATCTGATTCAGTTCCTTCATTTGATAAGAAACCGAGACTCACAGATGTGAAGTGATTTGCTGTTACCTCTTTAAGTAGCACAGACACTACCTTTCCCATATTTATGAATAAAAATAATTATCATTACTGTCAGATATTATGAAAAAGTTAAATATAATATATGATATATATTATATTATGATATAATAATGCATGGTAAGCATTATTCTCCATGTTATAGATCAGGACACTGGTGCTTCATCCATTAATGAGTTTATTCAGTAAGTATCTAGTGAAAGGTACCAGAGTTTGTTTGGGCTTTTATAAAAACTAATTTTATTTATTTATTTTTTGGCTGTGCTAGGTCTTCATTGCTTTGCATGGGCTTTTCTCTAGCTGGGGCCAGTGAGGGCTACTTCCTGGTTGTGATGTGTGGGCTTTTGATTGTGGTGGCCTCTCGCTGCAGAGCACGGGCTCTAGAGTGCGCGGGCTTCAGTCATCGTGGTGTGTGTGCTCAGTGGTTGGGGTTGCTGGACTCTAGAGCCCAGGCTCAGTAGTAGTGGCCTATGGGCTTAGTTGCTCCATGGCGTGTGGGATCCTCCCAGCCCAGGGATTGAACTCACGTCTCCTACATTGGCAGGTGGATTCCTTACCACTGAGCCCTCAGGGAAGTGCCCCATGGCTTGTTTTTGGATTTTTTTTTTTTTTTTTTTTTTGAAGTAAGAAATACAGTGATGAGCACAACTGATGGGCATAGTGTAGATTATATGTCAGTGAGGAAGACAAACCAAACACAGCTGACTAAGAATTATAAACTATGGGAAGTTCATAGAAAGGAAAAAAGATGAGATGGAGCTGAACTTCGAGGAGGAAGTCCACTTTGTAGGGAGATTGGGAATGGCGGCTTCCGTGTGCTGACTTCAAGCTGAGATCTAACAGGTGAGCAGAAGAAAGCTGTGTGCAAAGTATGGGGCCTTGTTTCAGGAGGAGGGAACACTGTGTGGGGGGGCTGAAGCAGGAAAGAGTTTGACCTTTTTGGTATGTAGTCAACAATAGGGATGGAGAAGGCAATGGCACCCTACTCCAGTACTCTTGCCTGGAAAATCCCATGGACGGAGGAGCCTGGTAGGCTACAGTCCATGGGGTCGCTAAGAGTCAGACACGACTGAGCAACTTCACTTTCACTTTTCCCTTTCATGCACTGGAGAAGGAAATGGCAACCCACTCCAGTATTCTTGCCTGGAGAATCCTAGGGATGGCGGAGCCTGGTGGGCTGCTGTCTGTGGGGTCGCACAGAGTCGGACACGACTGAAGTGACTTAGCAGCAGCAGCAGCAGCAACAATAGGGAAGGTGTCTTGAGATTGGAGATGTAGACAGTGGCCAGATGAGGCCAGGCCAAGAAGGCTGCAGTGAGGACTTTGGATTTTATACTCTTTGCAGTAAGAGGTTATTGAAAGGTTTTTAAGCTGAGCAGGGACATACATGATCTCATCTGTACTTTTAAAACTCATGCTATTGCCTGTACGATGGGTTGAAATAAAAGGGCAACAGCAGAAAGCAGGAAGACAAGTTGACTATTGCAGAGGTTCAGCTGAGAAAGTAAGACTGGAGACATTTTTCTTTTGGACTCGGAAGTTATTGGATGTGCTAATAAAGGGATATGGAAGGGTGAGGGAAAGTAAGAAGTCAAGGATGACTGCTACATTTCTGGCTTGAGCAATGGGGTGAATTTACTGAGTTGAGAAAGATTGGGGGAGAGTCGTTTGGGGGAGTGGGAAGAAAAGGACTCATTAGTTCAATGTTGGGCATTGGGAAGCTTCTGGCAGTTGCTTAAGCTGCCATGTAATTTCATTTCCACATGCTCCATCTTCAGCAGAAATGGTAAAAAGTTGATCATGGTTTTTTTTTTTCCTAGAAAAGTGAGTTTATTTGGAAGAGTGCTATATTGGTTTTCTGGACTTCTGGGTTCCTGCTCTCCTGGGTCTCAGCCGGCATCACTGGGTGATCTTCTTGTAAAACAGGGTGTGCTGGACTTGGTGTTCTTTACTGTCCCTTTCAAAAATGTGCTCCCTGGCTAGGTCTTTTTATAGATTTTTTTCCCTTTGCCTACATGGAATTTATAGCCAAGGATTTCTGCATGAGGCCTTCTTGATGCCTTTTTTTCTTGTTTCTTGTACCTCAATGGACTTATAGTCAAATAGAGAGAGAAAATCCTCAGATTTCTTGCTGACGTGTTACTTCTGATAACAAAGAAATCAATTGCCCCGCCTAGGAAATGTACAAACACCTCTAGGTAGTACGGTGTCTATTTTCTCATATTTTTGGAAGTGTTAACTATTGAAAAAAAACTTTTAATCTGTGTCCTAGAAAATAATTTGCCTTTCAGTCTATCTTGAACATGCCTTGGCTCTTGCAAAGATTCCGTAAAGCTTCTGCTGTACAGAGAAGAATGACAGAAGCAGGAACCACTTCCCTGAGAGATGCCTGTCTTCTCCAGGCCCGTGTGGAACCAGTTCCCATTTAGAGAAATGCAGAGGAGCCCACAGTTTCAGCCCTTCCAGGGAAGGCACTAAAGCACTGCCTGGGAATTAAGTACACACATCAATCAAGCTGATAAGTCTTATACCCAGTTAATATATAATAAAATATTAACAAAGCTAAATCAAATGAGTTTTTAGTTTAGCTGTGTAAGTGAAAAGCAATTTTGAGGTCTGTTGCATAAAGAATTCCAGTTCCGTGGTAGAGTAGCAAATAAATGGGATTGGGGGCAGGGTGATAAGAGGGGAGATAGATAAATCACCTATTATTCTCTCGTTGCGATCAGCTGTGGTTCTTTAGGGCCAGCACAGTGGCCTTATCAGGTTTGCTAACCATTGGATTTTAAGATCTGCTTAAGAAATAAATTTGTATTAATATTAGAGAATAAATTTGAAGGATCCATTCTGTGCTGTGAACAATTCGTAGTAACTAACAATAAGGCCCTGTAATAGGCCAGTATTGGTTTTTACTTAATAAAATATTTAACCAGAAATGTCTGAATCCTGCATCTCCCACAGGAAGGCATTTCCATGCCCACTGACAAGAATAATTTAGCAGTTTCATAGTTGAGCGCTTAATTACTCATAATTGTGAAGGGTAAGATGTGATGAATTCTGCCTCAATGGACATACTAAATATTTTCACTAAGTAGATGACTTAAAGTAAATTAAGCTAGTGAGATCATTTATTCCATTGGTTAAAAGCAGCTTAAGAAGAATATCATGTCCCGTATATGATGTGATGATAATAGGTGTGTGATTCTTTGCTGTGTGACTGTATGTAAGCTGCAGTGTTGGGATGGATGGCAGATTATTTTTGGATGGGATTGGTGGGGTTTGGGGGATTTCTTTTGTTATGTTTTGCCTGAGTCACTAATGAGGATCCTTAACTATATACAGTTTGGTTCTCTAACAAGAAAACTCTTCATGCCCTTTCGGTTGGTGTGAGAGTGTTTGTCCTACATCAGGAAAAAGGAAGGGACTTGGCATTTCCCCTTAAGCCTTACTGCTTTGTCCTTCAGTGAAGACGGCCTGATTTTCAAAGTAACAGCAGAAGCAGTCAAAGGGTAAAATGAAGAGGGGATGATACAAGCAGAAAATACTTGTAAAATGCTCTATGAAATTTCTGAATTAGAATCTTACATTTTGGAGTAGAGGAGAGAGGGAGCCAGGTATTTTAGGAGTTAGCCAAACGTGTCGCTGCACAGCAGTTGAGTCATACTGTAAAAGGCTCAGGAGCCTCCTGCTTACCATTAGGGAGGTTGAAGCAACTTGTCTCATTAAGTTAAGCTTCTTCCCTCGAGTGTCTTATTTAGCTTTACTTCTCTTAATTCTCTTTCCCTGATGATTTGGGTAAAGCGTCTGAAACCACTAAAGGTAAAAGGTTGAAGCAATCCCAAATTTAATAATCTATCACCTTTCTTTAGTGTATCTGAGTGTAATTCCCAGCAGTTCCTAGCAAATTCATTAGAAGACAGCAAGTCATTAAAAGTTAATACAAAACTCTGTTTCTGTGAGTGAATAAAACCACTTTGTAAGTCTGACATTCTTTTCCAGTCATAGAAAAGCCTTGCTTTTAGCCAGTTACCATTGTCTCTGTCTCTCTAGGTTACTCCTGGATGGAGCGCCTCTGATAGCAATCCACAAAGCCAGGTATTACAAGAGGAAAGATGGGTTAGCCCTGGGGCCTGGACCATTTGTGACTGCTTTAGAGTATGCCACAGATACCAAAGCCACGGTTGTGGGGAAACCAGAGAAAACGTTCTTTTTGGAGGCATTGCGGGGCACTGGCTGTGAACCTGAGGAGACCATTATGATTGGAGATGTAAGTAGAAGAGCCCAGGAAATGCCCTGGGTTCACCTGTCCTGCTGGAAGGAGCCAGCTTCAAAGCACTGCTTTGAAACACAAGTGGACCCATTATTTGTGATGTGAGATGGTAATAAGAAGCCGCCCATAAAACAGGCTTTCCAGTAGTTGTTCACTGGTATTCTAAAGAACTGAAATGTTGATTATTTCTGACAGTCTTCATAGTGTGATGAGATATATACAATTCAAAAGACCATCAGATGCAAGACAGTTAAATGCTTTATATGTCTTTTTGAAGAAAACTTAGATTTTTTTTTTGACTATTCCTTAATGCAGAGACCACCTGTACCTAAAGAATTTTCTCACTATTGATTTTTTTTTTTTTGCTAGTATATCCTTTATGGAAGAACTTCCCAATTTGCCACAGATAGCTAAAGATATCGATTGCCTCAGGCCTTTGAGTGGCAGGGCTGGCCCTCGTGACCAGATGTCCTAGCCAGTGACCTTTGGCTGTGAGCACGTTGTCAGTTTACCCTGGTAAGGAAGACAGTACCAAAGAATGTTCAAACTGCTGTACAACTTGCGCTCATCTCACACACTAGCAAAGTAATGCTCAAAATTCTCCAAGCCAGGCTTCAACAGTAATGAACTGTGAACTTCCAGATGTTCAAGCTGGATTTAGAAAAGGCAGAGGAACCAGAGATCAAATTGCCAACATCCATTGGATCATCAAAAAAGCAAGAGAGTTCCAGAAAAACATCTACTTCTGCTTTATTGACTATGCCAAAGCCTTTGACTGTGTGAATCACAACAAACTGTGGGAAATTCTTCAAGAGATGGGAATACCAGACCACCTGATTTGCCTCCAGAGAAATCTGTATGCAGGTCAAGAAGCAACAGTTAGAACCGGACATGAAACAACAGACTGGTTCCAAATCAGGAAAGGAGTACGTCAAGGCTTTGTATTGTCACCCTGCTTGTTTAACTTACATGCAGAGTACATCATGCAAAATGCTGGGCTGGATGAAGCACAAGCTGGAATCAAGATTGCCAGGAGAAATATCAGTAACCTCAGATATGCAGATGACACCACCTTTATGGCAGAAAGTGAAGAAGAACTAAAGAGCCTCTTCATGAAAGTGAAAGAGGAGAGTGAAAAAGATGGCTTAAAGCTCAACATTCAGAAAACTAAGATCATGGCATCCGGTCCCATCACTTCATGGGAAATAGATGGGGAAACAATGGAAACAGTGACAGGCTTGATTTTCTTGGGCTCCGAAATCACTGCAGATGGTGATTGCAGCCATGAAATTAAAAGACACTTACTTCTTGGAAGAAAAGCTATGACACACCTTGACAGCGTATTAAAAAGCAGAGACATTACTTTGCCAACAAAGATCCATCTAGTCAAAGCTATGGTTTTTCCAGTAGTCATGTATGGATGTGAAAGTTGGACTACAAAGAAAGCTGAGCACCAAAGAATTGATGCTTTTGAACTGTGGTGTTGGAGAAGACTTTTGAGAGTCCCTTGGACTTCAAGGAGATCCAATCATTTCATCCTAAAGGAGATCAATCCTGGGTGTTCACTGGAAGGACTGATGTTGAAGCTGAAACTCCAATACTTTGGCCACCTCATGCAAAGAGTTGACTCATTGGAAAAGACCCTAATGCTTGGTAGGATTGGGGGCAGGAGGAGAAGGGAACGACAGAGGATGAGATGGTTGGATGGCATCACTGACTCGATGGACATGGGTTTGGGCAGACTCCGGGAGTTGGTGATGGACAGAGAAGCCTGGAGTGCTGCAATTCATGGGGTCGCAGAGTCGGACACGACTGAGCAACCGAACTGAACTGAACTTGAGAGTCCCTTGGACTGCAAGGAGATCCAACCATTCCATCCTAAAGGAAATCAGTCCTGAATATTCATTGGAAGGACTGATGCTGAAGCTCCAATACTTTGGCCACCTGATGTGAAGAACTGACTCATTGAAAAAGACCCTGATGCTGGGAAAGATTGAAGGCGGGAGGAGAAGGGGACGACAGAGGATGAGATGGTTGGATGGCATCACCGACTCAATGGATATTAGTTTGAGTAAGCTCCGGGAGTTGGTGATGGACACGGAAGCCTGGTGTGCTGCAGTCCATGGGGTCGCAAAGAGTAGGACACAACTGAGCAACTGAACTTACTGGGAAAACATGAATTTCTATGTGTGCTGTGAGGGGAGAAGTATTGGAAGGCACACTACCTTGTGGTCAGTAGGTGGCAAGGATTGTATTTCAGTTTTAAATAATAATGCCTTAGGCTGGAAGGGACCATCAAGATTGTCTAGTGCAAACCTCCTCACTTTATAAGCTGAGAAACCTTAGCCTAGAGAGGTAAGCCTCATGCCGGCAGTCCCTGAGCTGATGAGTGGCATGGCTGGAAGTAGAACTCAGAGGCCTCCGACTCCCTCCAGAAGAAGCTGTAGACCCCCTGCTGTCTTAACCTGTGCCAATGCTCGTGGATCACAGTCTTCCTGACTGCCCTCTTCTACTTCTAGGTTGCTGCACCAAAACCCACTAGGATATCACTGGACTCAGTACTGCTTTGAAAAACCATCTTTTCAGTAACAACTTTTCCCTCTGGCAGGCCTTTAGCTGACTTTTCTAGGCAAATGTGTATTCAACAAAGTGGTTACCTTAGCCTGGAGATTTCAGAATTCTTTTTCCCTGGAGACATTGCCATTGGGACAACCTGGAAGGTAGGAAGGGCACATGATAGCAGAGTTCAGCCTCAGGGAGGGTTGTTGTCTGAGAGAGGGGTAGCTTTTCCCTTCCTTTTCATGTCTACTTTTTCCCACCTCCTCCTTCCTTTCCCTCTCCATCTTGCCTACTTCAACAAGGCAGGTTTAGATGCAACAGAAAAGGTTTTAAGTTAGACCTTGAGTAAAGATTTTGACAGAAATTCTGAGACTCATTTCCAAGGGTTGTTAAATTACATGAATGATTTAAAGGGAAAAGTTTTCCTTTGGGCATGATCTGAATAAATTCTGCTTATAGACATGAGATGGCAGGATTGATTTTATTGATGTTTCTTCCAGTTCTTGTATTTTTATTGCCTTGTGTTTATCACAATTAGCTAAGTATATTCACCCCTATCTTGAGTAAGAATTGAAAAACAAGAGCTTCCCTTTTAAACTGGTCTGTTATTCCTAAGTGTGAAGACAGTCTCAGAATCTGTTTAAGTGTATGATCTGATTTGATTCCTCCTGTTACTGACAGTTGGATGTAAGGCTAATGTCTTACGTGGGCAGCATGAGAGCTTGTCTTCTGAACCTAGTTCACTCACTGCCCTGCAGTCGGATCATTTGCCTTAGGAGCTGCCAAATGATAAAATACCTTTTTTCCATGATCTGTTTTAAAAGGAGATAGATGGGAACTTCCCTGGTGGTCCAGTGGTTGAGACTGTGCTCCCAATGCAGGAGACCCAGGTTTGATCCCTTGTTGGTGAACTAAATCCCACATGCTGCAACTAAGACCTGGTGCAAATGAATAAATAAAAATAAAAATGATTTTAAAAAAAGAAATAGATGTACAGCTGCAAAACATGAAGCGCTGTAACTGCACTTTTTATGTTTGGTTACTAGGGTTACTACTCTGTTTTTTACCTCTACCTCTGTGATGCTTCCCTTTCCAGTTGGTATGCTCCCTCAGACTATTACACATGGGTTTATCCTTGAGTGATTGCAGTTGGCCATCCCAGCCTAATAAATTGCTGGTAGGTTGGTTTGTTGGCGAGCTCACTGAAGACACTGGACTAAACACTTCGTTACACTTTTCTAGGACTGCAGAGATGATGTTGGTGGGGCTCAGAATGCTGGCATGCGAGGCATCTTAGTTAAGACAGGTACGTATCTTCTGTACAAGCTTTCTCTGAAACAGAATGGTAGAATACACCATTCTCAAAGAACAATCTGAAAAAATGGCAAAGCCCACTGGGTACTTTAATTCTTTTTCTGCCACAAAGCAAAAATAAAGTGGGCGTAGGATTGCAGGGAAGAAAGACAATGTGAGAGGGCCCATACTGTGCAAAGCTAGGAAGATCAGATCCGAGTTCAGAGGTGTTTTCACACTTCCTCAGAGATAGTCATACACAAGACAATTAGCATTTATATGATTTTCTGGATATACAAATCACCAGTTGACCAAAAAACCACTGATCGTGGGGCTCTGTAAAAATATCCTTTCTTTTTGCACCAGGTATAAAATGATGATGTTGACCTCTTTGGGGACTGACTAGCTAAGTGATACTTTGTGTTAATGTTGTTTTAAAAACACACATAAAAAAACTTTTTTCTTGTCTTTTCATGTACTGTTTTAGTAACAGTTTCCTATACCAAAATTAAGTAAACTGGGTGTGGTCCCTCAAATAAATTTAAGGAAAGGAAAGAACTTAATGAGGAAGCCTCAGCTAATATGGTAGCGTGATGACAGCAGACCAGTTAGGTGTCTTGGGTCTCGGTCTCAGCTCTACACTGACTCTGAGATTCTGTCAGAGCCCTTCACCTGTTTGGGCTGCTTATAGATGATGAGGCTGGACTGGTCCCTTCTAGCTCTGTGCCATTTTCCAGGGTGGAGTGTGATGAATAAAACCCTCTCAAGGTAAGGAAAGACAAGGCATGAGAGCTGTGTGTGGGCAGGTGCTGTTGTGCTGAGAACTTAATAAGCCTTTCCAGATAAAATGAGGTCTCCCCTACACCTGCTGCCAGAGGGTACCTGTTGAGCTTAGAACTAATAGCACGTGTTTGAGGATGACAGCCAGGGGTCCGGTCCAAGAATTGTCATCAGACTCTTATCAATTAAATAGCAGATAAGGGGTTCTGTGGGCTTCCCTGGTGGCCCAGCAGTTAAGAATCTGGCTGCCTATGCAGGAGATGTGGGTTTGGTCCCTGGGTTGGGAAATCCCTGGAGAAGGAAATGGCAACCCACTCCAGTCTTCTTGCCTAGAAAATCCCACGGACAGAGCAGCCTGGCGGGCTACAGTCCATGGGGAGAGTCAGACACGATGTAGTGACTGAACAACAGCAGAAGGTTCCATAAATGGCTCTGTGAGTTCATATGCCTGGCTTCATACAGGTTGTCCAGAAAAGGGAGAATTTAAACAGAGTCATAGAAGACCTGCCACCAGGAAATTTTTAGAAAAAAGTGTATTTACTCATGACTGTGGTGTTTGTTCAAGAAAATGTGGTTGCATGAAAGCTATTTTGAATTTAAAAACAGAAACAAGAAAACAGATGCTGCTGTAATGGAATAAGAAGTACTTGCCAGGCCCTGTGCGTGGGGCCGGCTTCCCGGGTGGCAGTAGTGGTCAAGAATCTGCTTGCCAGTGCAGGAGATGCAAGAGACTCAGGTTTGATCCTTGGTTCAGGAAGATCCCCTGGAGTAGGTAATGGCAACACACTACAGTATTCTTGCCTAGAGAATCCCATGGACAGAGAAGCCTGGCGAGCTGCAGTCCATGGAGTTGCAAAAGAGTCAGACACAACTGTGCAACTGAACACACACAGTGTGAACGAAGAGGGAAACAAGTCTTCTCATGCAGGAGGTCTAGGGGTGAACTGGTAGAACCTTGCAGATGGTGACTCTAGTCACTTTAGAACTAACAGCGTTTTTTTACATTTCTCATTCAAAATGATCACCACTTTCCCTGGAACAGTACTTCGCTTTGATGGAAGCGAAAAGAGGAAGGGACATATCAGGGAGTCAAGAAAAACAGGCACACTCATCATCTCTCCTTGTGTCTGAATTTTCAGATTCCTGACATTCACCACTTGATGGTCCAGTCATTGAGGAAATCCTCAGATAACTATTTTTATTCTTGCGTTCCCAGGAACATTTCCTTTCTTAGCTCACATAATTAAGGATTTACACCAAGTATGAAAACTGCTTCTGTGCCAGTGTCTTGTGGGCCCAGCCCATCTTTAGGCAGCCGGTTAATCTTAGAGAAGCCAGCAGCTCCACACAGTCACATCTAAAATATCTAACTTAGTTATGTAGCTATGTTCAGCTCATGAAAACAGGCCCATTTGTACTGTTCATGTTTGGTCGGAAAAGAAAAAAAATCCCAAGACAGACCACTGTTCTGAAAGTATACAGAGCTGCTGGTTCCACTGATGGATTTGAACTGAATGCAGTGGACAAGTGCTCGGTTTCTCAGTGTTGAAAATTACCATGGAAATTTTACTTACTCAGTGATTGTCTTGAGCAATTTGTTTCTCAGTAACACATGTTAAATGCTTAATATACATTTGTTCCATGATTTGTCAATAAAGACTTTTGACTAGCTCTTACCAGAATCTAATTCTGTTTAGCATGTAAAACAGTGATCTAGGAAAGATGGGATCACCCTTTGTCCTATGTTGTCAACATGGCTTCCTGCATTCTCCCTCCATTTACATTTATTCATCCAGGGGAGTACAGACTGCCACGCCGAGTCAGGCCTGCGTGATGGTGGCCTGCTCCATTCACTCAGCCGGCACTGTTGAGCACCGGTTAATGCTCAACATTAACTGCTAGAACTTGCACACATACATAAGCCACTGTGTCAGTTTGTACTTTGTAGAAACCCCAGGGCCAGACTAAGCAGAAGCATGCTGCAAGCCCTTCTCGCCATGGCTAAGAACCCTTTCACACATCGGTCCTTAAACAACTAGATACAAGAAATGGGTGGTATAGTAAAAAGTAGTCATTAACTTACCTGCGAGACCAAGCAGAAACCTTGCAAAGGTTTATACTCAATGGGATTTAAGCTTAAGAAGAAATGAGCAGTTTGCTGGGTGGACCATACTGTGGACAGGTGCCTTGAGGATGCTGGGGAAGGTACCTTTGTGCGTTTGATGCTGGCTCCTTTCCTGTAGCAATTTACAATTCAGCAAGACAGGACAGGAGCAGTGTCACCACCATAGTGCCAAGTTGTGGGCTGGGGGTTTTCAGGCTTCGTGTTTGCTGGACAAAACCTCTTAGGTAGTTGTAGAAAACAAAAGGGATTGTATTATAGAAAATGGTGAGCCTATTGTTTGGAAACCCAGATTTAGGCAGAGAATACTGGAAATTGCAGACGAATAAACAGAGCTCACAGAAAGGGGGATAAGAGAGCATGCAGAAAGGGCAAGTGCAGAGGCCGCACTGAGGCTGCAGGGCAGTCGGCCTCATCCCCAAGGCCTTGACTGAAGCAGTGTTCCTCCCTCCTTCCCTTCGTCCCTTCTTTCCTTCCTTCCTTTCTTTCATTTAACAAGTGCTACAGAATGCCCACCATGTGCGGGGTGCTGAGCTGGGTGACTGAGGGCCTGGTAGGCAACAACAGACATTTGGGCTTCTTTCTGAAGAGCATCGGGACACATTAAGGGTGTCTAAATGGGGGTCATGCATGGCCTGATGTACATTTGTCAGATTTGTCAGATCAGCTCTGTGACCCTGTGTGACCAGTTCCTTTGCTGTGCTGGGCTGTTCATTTGTGGGTCTTGAATTCCTCAGTGCCCTGCCGGGCAGCCTGTCCAGCCAGCCTGCACGTGAGCACCATGACCATCTGTCTCTCCCTGCCCCCGGCACGCTCATTTGCCCGCTCACAGGGTTCCTGTTGGGCAGCAGCTCATGCAGTTTACAGTCACCCGTGAGCCGACACGGCCTCTGTCCTGTGGGGTCTGGGCTCTCATGTAAAAGCATTGATTTAATCACTGTCCATATCTTTAGGGCTGGTGGGGGAGGACAATGAATTTCACCAGGTGAGGAGATTTGAGGGCACCCTTAACTGTCAGGTGACCCAGGGCCTGGGATCTGGCATCCGTGGTTGAGACCAGAGGGCCTGGGAAATGCTGAACACATCTGGCTTTGGATTGCCTCGTGGCATCCTGAAGCCTGGATGCAAGGCGCTTTGGGGGCTGTGGAGCCCCCGATTCTCTCGGCACTGTCAGGGTGGCCTGTAGGGGCCCGGGTGCTCACGGGCCGTGATTACTCTGGCGTCCTGGCAGTAGCCTTTGCTCACGGGCTTTACTTTCACTTCAGGGAAATACCGAGCAGCAGACGAAGACAAAATTAACCCAGCTCCTTACTTAACCTGTGAGAGCTTCCCGCATGCCGTGGACCACATTCTGCAGCATCTGTTGTGAACCGTTATGTGAAGCCAAAGCAACTTGAAACGCAGCTTTTCATCGACTGGAATCAATCCCTCAACACACTCAGCACCGGCCTAGACAGACACAGACCACTCAGGCTGCTCACCGTTTAACCCTCTTTTATTGTACAGTAATTAGAAAGAAAGGTATTGAATTGCAGCCAGCCACTCAGCCTGGCTAATCCCTTTTATTTTGTAAAAGATGAGATCAAAAAAAAGGGAAATCTGAGATTGCATGTTCCTTTTAAAATATTCATCAGGTCAGCGGGGCTGGAGGAGAGTCTGCTGCAGGGAGCCTCGTTCTCTGCCCTCTCCTCACTGGTAAATTGGTGGGGTTCAGGCTGACTACAGTTGCATGATGTCTTTTTAAGTTATAAAGTACTATACTGAAGGGTGCATCAAGCTGTAGTTTTAATACTGAGTTCAGCTGTGAAATCCGTCAGAAGGGCCGAGTGGAGTACAGGACAGAAGCAGCAAAATAAATTGTCCTTTAGCCCAAGTGATGGAGTGGATTTGCTTTCACCGATGTTGAAAACTAGATTAGCTACTGTATTATTCCCAGCCTGGGTGACTTCTTTTTCTCTTCATTAACCAGAGATGACTAATTTAAATTTAGAACCTGATTTTAATTTAAAATAATATTTCCATTAATAACCTATTCATTGCAGATACCTATTATACTGTGTAACAGTTGTTTTGGAAATTTTATGTAAAATTAAAACTATCAGTATTTCACAGATGTTTTAATTAGACATTGTTATTAACAGGAACAGTGCAGAAACTAAAATCAAGCCTTTAATGTCTTACAGACCATGCATTTTTGAGGTTAGTGTCCACCTGGGCCCCATTAACTGTACATTTGCAAGATTTCATTATTTTTGCCTCTGATACTTTGGGAAAAATCCTTCAGAAGCTATTGGGACAGATTCAAGCTTTTATGTACTTGGTTACCACGGCTGTAAAATGAAATCTCGTCTTGTAGCATGGATGATTCTTCTCATGTTAAACCCACCAAAATGAAGGAGACTGAGTAGGTAATGATTTTCCTTGTGCATTTGCATACACTGATGATCCTGGGCCTTTGCAGTTGTTTTACTGGGCTCGTGGGCCCTGGACTATCAGCATGTAATTGTCCATCATCTTGGTGCTCCCTGTACTGAAGCACACAGCAGTGTTGATGAGCTTTGGGTTTTGATGCTTGTTTAGAGATCAGCTTGGTCTTAGGTGGGAGGGGGCAAAGCTGAATGGCCACTCCCCCTCCTCCTGGCCGTTTGCTGAACACTGTTCTTGCTGTGCAGATGCCTGGACTTAGTCCTTGCACATGCCAGAGTGCAAAAGACAGGAGTGCTGGGACACCACCCAGATGGGAAGGAGGAGGGCAGTGGCAGGGGCACAGAGCCTGGCCAGCATTTCCAGCATGCCCCTTCCATGACCCTAGCCACTCCCCTAGCCTCTCCTGCCTCTCCTCCCTTCTCCGTAGAGATAACCATGGTGCCCACCACGTAGGCGTGTTGTGAGAGTTAAATGCACAGCCCACATATTAAGGACTTTGAATAGAATCAGGCAGATGCTAAGTGTCCCACGTTTGTGATGATGACATGCAGATAGAGGAGTGTGCACATTTAACCATCTGGGAAAGTTTGGTAGAATTCATCTCTCTGGTCAGTTCAGTGGGGAAGGTCTTCCTGAGAATTAAAGAGACATTCTATGATATTTGAACTTCAGACCAGAGCTGCAAAAGAGGGAAGCCCCACGTTCAGGCAGAGAGGCTGCTGGTATGTTCACCTGTGGCCTGTTCCTCAGCACCCGGGACAGCGATTCCTTGGCCCAGGCGTTCTCAAGCGTTTGCTTGCTGCTGTGTGTGAAGTGTCTGCTAGGAAATAAGTGTATTAGAGAAGGATCTGGCCTGGAGGGCCCTTACTAGGTGAGGAGCCAGGGAGGATACCCAAGGTAGTGTGAAGACCCTATGTCCCTGTCCTCTGACGTGTCCTGACCGCACTTGTTAGATTACACTTGGACCTTCACTCGTCTCCTCTCCCCACCAGACAGGACTGTGTCTGCTACAGCACAGAACAGGTACTCAGGTGGTCACCAGACCAATCAAACTTAGCTGTAAATATTACAAGAATTTAATGCTAGAACGTATAGCTGTGGGTAGGGAGGAGAAAATAAGTTTCATTTTAGACTTGCTGTCCATGGAAGAGGCCCATTAGACACTTAAGTAATGGCTCTGATGCTCTGGGGACTGGTTAGCGCTAAAGCCACGCAGTAGACATGACTGATAGCTGAGTGGCAGGAGAAGGTAAGACACCGTGTGCACCCAGCTCCACCAAGAGAAATGGCTGCTCCAGTTTCCTCCACTCTCATGTGGCCCTGGAGGCCATTAAAACCTTAGTTTACTGTTTTATTTCTTTAACAAACGTTATACAGGGCTTTCTAAGTGACCTGTCCAGTGTGAAGTTTGAGGATAAATAGAAATCTTGGTTTTTTAGGTTGAAGTTACTGGAAACATTGCCAGCTCAGCGGGTTGGTCTGCATTGGGCCTCATGGAGGAGATTTAATAACTGAAGTATGTAAAGGACTTTATTTTCCAGCCATTACATTTCAAGGATTGTCCTGTGGTACTGACCCCAAGGACAGTGTTTGTATCAGCTTTATTGTAATCCTGTCCTGGCCCCAGAAAGGGACCAAGTGACATCTTAGGAATAGAAAGGGCATTCGAGGACATCCACTGTCGGGAGGTGGTCACTGAGCGTCTGCTGTCAGCCAGGTGTGTGCTCGGTGTGATGGGCGAAGGGCCAGTCCTGGAGGAGACACAGTTGTTGTGCCTACTTCACACTCACCATCCAGAATCAGCTAGTTCTGCAGTGACTCTGCCTACCCACCATTCCACCCCTCCCAGAGCAGACAGTGATCCCCCAAAAGGAGAAGGGGGCTCGCCCACCTCCGTCAGCGAAGGCTCCATCAAATACTTATGGCTGTGGATGTCACAGACTCTCCTGGAGTGACAGCTGTCGTCACCTAACCCTAATCCCACTTTGAAAAATTACAGGAGTGAATTGTACAGGAAAGTCAAAACACACCTGTGTTGATGACGTTCAGTTGTTTTTGGATCACTGGTGGTTCATGTAGGATGAAACTCAAGTCCTTGGGTACCTTTAATAAAGAATTTTTAAAACTGCACTAATGTGTTTCATTAAAACACTTGCCTCGGGTGGCAGAGTCCCTTTGTCCTGTTAGCAGTTATCTGCAAGGAGCCAAGTTTGTATTACAGAGTTTTCTTTGACATAAATCACAAAATTCTTGCCCAGAATAAATGCACAAGGCCTTTGCTAACTTTGCGTTACACCAGCCACCTACTACCCAAAGTATGCTGCTCTCCTTGAGAGGCAAGGTGCCCGAGCACCAGAAATCGTTTATCGTAATTCAAACGGCATCTATTAAAATGAAACAGATTTCAGTATCTTTTTCCAGTATTTAATGTCATACACAAATCAGTGCCTGCTTGTTTCACTGGCTGCTGTGCTGAGGAAATCAAAGTATTTCTTAAATGCTCACTGGGAGTAAAGCACCAAGGAAGACCGAGCAGACTGTAGCTCCAACTCCTAGAAACAAATCTTCTAATTGGGAAATAAAAGCATGTAAACAGTGCATCTAAAAGTCCAAGGGGCTCTGGCAAGTTCAAGGTGGTTGTGTAAGTCCTCCCAGAGAAGAGGTGATGTGCAGTGAGCAAAAGACTTCGGAACAGTAATCACAACGTCCAGCCTTTGAAGCACATACAGTGCTCAGACAGTCTGTGGTCTGTGTCATTTCATCCATTCAATAGCAGTGGCAGAAAGTACCACAGCCATGGTGCTAACATTCAGGTAGGGTAAACAGACAATAAACCGTACACACAACTATGGAATGCAGTGGAGCTACTGACAAGCAATGAAGAAGAGAGCCGGTAAGCATGAGGTTGCTGTTACTATAGATAACTGGTCCATCAGGGAAGGCATCTGATGGCCAGAATGAGTGCCGTGGGTGAATCGGGTGAAGAACCTGAACTGCCAGTGTCTGAATTATCAGGGGATGGCAAATGCAAATCCATGACTGGTTTTCCTGGGAAGGTCAGAGGGTCTGCATTTCCATGTTCAGTTGGAGCCGGGTCGCTGCTGTGTCCTTCGGACAGTTCTGGCCTCTGCAGTTTGCCACAATCCCCACCTCTCCTTATCTTATCTCACCCATGTATTACTATGCTCGAAGTTCTATAGGCATTTCAGTTATGACCTCTGCTTTAGAAGAAAATACCACACATGGAATTAAGTTAAAATTTCCATCAACAACTAACAGGCTGGTTTCCTATATCCCTATAAACTTAGATATACTTTTAGTCTACTTTTTAAAAAATAACTAGAGGCTCTAACCAGCACATTAATCATGTATTAGTTGATAGCTCTCAAAGCCCCACTCAAATAAGAGGAATAAAGTTGGAATAAACCTACAAAGACAACCCACAAGAGTGGTAGAGGAGATATCAGTGGATGAGAGGGTACAGTAACCTAGGAGCTCTAAAGAGGTTGGACCGTTTGTGCTAAAGTCAGCGCAAAGGAAAAAAAACAATTCATCCTGTAAAACAACCTCGAAGATTCAAGGCTTGGAGACCCTGAGCGGAGAGGTAGTGAGGTGTGGGGCAAGTTTGAGAAGCAAGGAATTGGTTCAAAGCTGGGAAAGTGGCTGGAAGCCCCAGAAACCCTCCCCACCCTGAGCAGCCAGATGAGCACCCTCAGCGAGGCAGGAGAGGAGGTTTACTCTGGGAGAGTGGACCTGTGAACATGAAGGCCTTGGAGACGGTGGGGCGGGGGTGGGCCAAGGTGAGATGCAGGCTGAGAATGGGGCTAGGTAAGTCTCTGCTTATGGTCGGGGGTGGGCCAAGGTGAGATGCAGGCTGAGAACGGGGCTAGGTAAGTCTCTGCTCATGCCGCACCAGGCTTCTGGTCCCCTTCCCCTCACATCCAGGACCAGAGTGTGTGGGAACGGACATGAAGGTTTATCTGATGTGTTTGGCCATTTAGAAGGCAACAGTGATGGGCACCTGACAAATCTCAGAATGTTACCAAGATAATTAAGAATAAATACTTAGAAAATTAAGCAAATGAAAAAAACAAGACAGTTATTAATTCCAAGACAGACAAAACCCAACAAGAAAGGAAATGTAACCTGATCCAGTACCTGGCTCTGCAGTGAACGTTGTACAATGAACAATGTCATAAAAATATGATTATTGAGTTAACCTAAAACTGTAATAAAACTATATGGGGATGATAGGGAAAGACGTATGTATGTGTGTGGTATGGATGGGGCAAAGGAATGAAAAAGCTACATGTCATTTCATCCAAAGCAGGAAGTCATTAGATAATGCATAAAAGTGGTGAAGAAGCCACTAAAATAAAGGCATGATCTAAGAACAGTCATGAATGATTATTTGTAGACAAACTTTCCAAGGAATAGGGGAAGGAGAATGTGATTGAGTGTAGGTGGAAGTGTTACAAAGATGAACTTAAAGATTCTCAAAAGGAATGGAGGAAGGATGTGAAGTTGGGTTTTGGAAATGGAAGGTTACATGTATTTGTGGGAAGGATGGCCAAACCACATTTACCTGAACGGAGTCAGAAACTCTGGGGCAGTAAGCTAAGGGACCCAACCCTGTTGTCACAAAGCATGCTGTCCACGGGAGTCCTCCTCCACTCCTTTGCCTGTTCACTCTTAAGTACACGTATAGTACATGTTAAGTACACATATAGTACATGTTAAGTACTGTACATCTTAAATACATCTTAAGTACACATACAGTACATCTGCTTTCCAAGTGGAGGTTCCATCCACTTGAGACTTTACGAAATCAGAAAGGATGGCAAAGGCCACAAGCAAATGCCCTAACAGCTGTAAGAAATGTCAGCTGACAGCCGGACAAAGACAATAATCCAAAAGCACAGAAGGCAGCTCTTGGAAATTGAGCAGTACAGCACTGAAGCCATTGAACTTGAAGACCCCCATATCCTGGCTGTCAGCAGTGCTGCTCAGAGCCATACCTAGTGACCATGAAGAAATTTCAGTTGTGCTTCTGCTAAGATGAAATGTCTTCTTGTTTCTTTTAAACTCATTTTATAAGGGTATATTTTCAACTTGATTACATTTTCCATGAAATGATGTTTTAAGAGGCATTTGAGAATATTCTATTCAAAATGATCAATACCCCCAACGTGTTTTTTTTTTTTTTTAAAGAGTGAAATCCTTTGGACTATTTAGCCAAAATGTCCTTTTTTCCTGGAAGTGTTTTCTGGATGAGTCTGGCTTGCAGGGATGAAGAAAAGAAGGCAAGGGAGACAACAGAAGGTGACGACCGCGGGAGAATTCTAGGAGGGGGGGGACGGCAGTACTTAGTGAAAGTCTTCAAAACGTACCCGGATCTGCAAGTGGATGTCAGATTGTGGGTTTCTGAATGAGATGTTTCCAGCTGTTTCCAACCCCACAAGGAGATTAAGGAGGAGCCTAAGAGCAGGGAGGACTGTTCCAGAAGCTCAGGTATCCCGTTCTAAGCTTTGGATCCAACAAGGAGCCGTGGCAATGTAAAGAGAAGGGCTGAACACACAACGGTGTGAGATGTGAAGATGTTAACAGGGGCCAGAACTCAAAATACTGCAACTGGTGGGTGGGGAGAGTGGTTGCTTGTCCTCACTGTTATTAGCTCATCTCCAGAGATGGACTTCCCTGGTGGCTCAGATGGTAACAAGTCTGCCCGCAATGCGGGAGACCTGGGTTTGATCCCTGGGTTGGGAAGATCCCCTGGAGAAGGGAACGGCAACCCACTCCAGTATTCTGGCCTGGAGAATCCCGTGGAATGAATAGTCCATGGGGTCGCAAAGAGTCAGACACAACTGAGTGACTTTCACTCAGAGATGGGCCAGTGACATTCTTGAGTGGGGCTAGTCTGTTAGGAGTCGGCTCTGCTGATAGAATGGCTAGAGTCAGAATCAGGGAGAGCTGATGAGATTCAGAATGTTGTCGGAAGGAAGCAAACTCTGCTCCCTTCCATGCTCTCACCCTTATCCACCCTTGAACTGTCCTCTGGTCAGATGGTCTGTCAAGCTTCACTTCCGATCGGCTCCCCAACTCAGAACCACCCCGTGCATCCCAACACAACTTTCCTAAGCACGCCTTTTTCAAAATAAAAATGCCAGTTCACAAAGGAGGAACACTACAAGCGATTACTCATCGAAATTTTATGGGGTCTCACTGTGAGAAAAGTCTCCACTGCATGACCTCATAGCACACATACCTGAAATTAGAATCTTCAGTACTTTGCTGACACTGACCATGAAAATTTCTATTTCCAAAGTAGTACAGTTGTCCAAATTAATCCAATCTTCAAGGTAATTTTCTGTTTTCTATTCCAATTTTCTGTTCTTCCTGTAAACTTACACTAATCAATGAAGAGGCCTCTGTGGTTTTCTTTGCGGCCAAGACAGGGTAAATGTGACCTCACACAGACTCGAACTCACTTTGCCAGGCTGCGTATCTCTGAGTCAGACTTTTTGCTGAAGGCTTGGTATGGGTGAGCACATCCAAAAAGTCGGCAGTGGTCACTGTATCCAGCTGGATCCCAGGTAAATTGCTGCTCTCTAGATGGAAACACAAGAATAACGGCTCAACAATCGACCTAATGGTGATCAATGCTCTTGAAACGCTAATAGACCTTCTTTCAAGACAATGCATAATGCAGCATCCTTAATGGTTAATGCAGCAACAGACAAGGCTAAAGAAGGTTGGGGAAAAACGTCTTTAATGTGCAACTCAGCCCCTGAAGCCCATACACAAAATCTGACTTAAATGTATCATTACAAAGTATTATTTAATATTTATATAGTGCCGCAAATGGATCCAGCCCCACACAGTGTACCACAAAAATAAAAGCCTGAGCCCTAAGGAGGTTATCATCTGGGGGCAAAGTTGATCCAAAACAGAACAGAAGAGGAGAAGGGAGTTGGGTGCAGAAGGAAGATTCCCACCAAAGAACGAGTTGCCAGTGCAGGGAGCCACGAGGAACAGAGGCGAGGTGCCACCTGCTGGTGAAAGCTAAATTTTTAAACAATTTTCTCTCCCAGAGCCCCTTAGCCGTCATCCCCACGGTACCTGACTGGTGATTTTCAAGGGCGTTGAAGATCTTCCTCACAGGCCGCATAGCTGCTTCCCTGCAGACTAGCTTAATGTCCGAGCCAGAGTAGCCTTCGGTCTCCTGAAACACCCGCAGACCGCGCCATCAGGCAGCAGGCAGAATGCTGGCGGTGGCTACATCCTTACAGGCAGGACCAGGTGGCGGAGCCCCTGTTTGGATTCTGCGTCTGTCACCCATGGTCGCCATATATAGGATTCCCGGATAAACAGTGTTTGGGGGGAGGGAGGCTGCTAACGTGTTTGGATAATCTAAGAAGCTGGGCAACGAACGGCTTCCTAATACCATCCAAACAAAGGTGGTGAGATGCCGGTGAAAGACTGGCACACCAAGTCAGCCTGATGGGGCCCTTGTGCCAAGATCCCAGGATGATCAAATTTGGTGGACATTTTTATTCTTATAAATAAGATTATAACCTGTCTCTAAGGAACCTCAGAGAATACCATGTTCAAGTGCCCTTTCAAGAAAGCAATGATGCCAGTGGCCGTGGGGGCAACAGACAGGTGACCTAAAGCTTTACTGTCTGTGAAAGATGTGCATTTAATCATCACAGTAACCCTCTGTGGCCTGTTACCCATTTTACAGATGAAGAAGCTGAGGCTCAGAGAGGACGTGATGTCCCCGAGGGCACACAGCTAATATAAGCGACAGGGCCAGGATCTGACCGGAGGCCCTCTGAGTCTAAGCCCTATGCTATTTCCACTTCATCACATCCCTTTCTGCTGGAATGCTTGCAAGGGACAAAGGGCTCACTCTTCCATGAGGGAGAGGCCTGTAGGGTTGTCGGGGGTAGCTTGGATCTTTTCTAGGTGACTCCAGCCTCCGAACAGCTCACGAGATGACCCTGCTGAGAAGAGGGTCTCGGGGCGGCCTCCCCGGGTGGCTCACCTGGCTCAGCAGGCTGTACTGCAGGTCTGCACGCAGCTCGAGGGCGCTGCTCCTGCTCACGGGGGGCAGCCAGTGGTGGATCATGGCCTCCCGGGCCTTCTGGCTCGGCAGGTCCACCAGAATCCTCTTCTCCAGGCGGCGCAACATGGCACAGTCCAGCTCCCTGAATCACATCCGAAACAGAGGAACTGGTTTGAGGCAGTAAACTCACTTCCTGAGCGACAACTGTATCTGAAGAACAAATTAGCAGGTGACAATCCCGCATCTTCCCTGTGACGCTACGTCTGTGCTTGAGTGGACAGCACCACCACGTCGTGTTGTTTGGGAGAAAGAAATAGTTAAAAAAGAAGAAAAAAAAAAGAGGGAGAAAAAAGGAGGGAGAGAGGAAAGGACGAAGGAACGAGAATAAGAGAAAGAGAAAAAGAGAAAGAAAAAAAAAATCCCCCAAAGAACTCACGTGAAGGAGGTAATTTTAAGTGACTTAATTTGAGGGGAAATAAATCAGCTACGGAGAAGGCGCTGGCACCCCACTCCAGTACTCCTGCCTGGAAAATCCCATGGATGGAGGAGCCGGGTAGGCTACAGTCCATGGGGTCGCACAGAGTCGGACACGACTGAAGCGACTTAGCAGCAGCAGCAGCAGCAAATCCAGCTAATAACAACCAACTGTGTGAGCATTCCCAATGCCACTGTAACATCAGTTACTCAATCTGATCCTGCCAGTGAGTACATTATTCCTGACAATAACGTGGGCACTCTGGGAAGGACACTAATTCTTCCAAAATTCACATACATTCTGGAGCAAATGACAATCACTCCATTGTGAGTGAAGGTGAATGCTCCTTCCTGGGTGCCCAGTGCAAACGTGGCCCTTTGAAACACTGACCCTTGCTCCTCTCAAAACGCTATCAGGCCAGGTTTGTGCAATTTTGCTTCTGCGGGCCATTTCCTTACATTTCTTAATGTATCAGTAAAAATTTCAAGCAAGTGGAAAAATAGAGTAAAACAACAAATATCCACACACCTACCATCTTGACTTAACAACAGTTAGCATTTTGCCATATCTGCTTCATATCTATGTGTCTACTCTTGTTAGATCATTTCAATATCAATTCCATCATGAACTTCCACCCCCAAATGCTTTAGTGTGCATTTCCCCCAAAAAGGACCTTTTCAGGTAACTAAAATATCATTATGACACTAACAGAATCATTAACACTGATTGCATAATATGTCGAATGGTTATTCCATATTAAAGTCTCTCCAATAATTCCCCAAATATCTTTTACAGTTTTTTTTCAACCAAAATTCAAACAAAGATTATGTACCACGTATCACTGTATCTCTTAGATCTCTTAGACCTCTTATAATCTAAAGCAGTCTCCTTGCCTTGGCCTCTTTTTGCAAAGATAAGGCTAGTTGTACAATGCCCCACATTCTAGATTCACCTGTTTTCCTCATGGTATCAGGTAACTGGTTCCTCTATCTCCTGTCCTCCAAAATGGAAGTGAGATCTCAAAACTTAATCAGACTTCGGACAAACAGTTCTGTCAAGTATATTGCATAGATGATACGTTTTTGTATTAATTACATTGGAATCCACATATTGGTGTATCTCACTTTAATGATGTGATGTTTAATTACTGAGATTATCTGGTGACTGAGATTATCTGCTCTCTGCACTGGATAAGATCTCTGGCAAAGAGTAAGTATTCTGTGTAGACTACCTTGGCACTATGTGAATACCCCTTTCCCCACGCCATTTCAACTAGTGGTTTTAGCATCTGTTGATGATCTTTGAATAAATTGTTTCATGAGAACAATGCAAAATGGCGATTTAAAAAATCTCCATTCCAAATGTATTATTTGTAATTATTGTGTAAAGTGGAACTTTCCCTCATTGACTGGGGCTCTCATTACCTTGAGCTCCTATTAAAAACATATCATTCTGAGTGTGAGTTTATGAACTCTTTTTATGTTAAAATTTCAATCTTCTAGATGGGAAGGAAATCTCTGTTTGATTTTCCAGTGTAAGAAATTAGGAAATGCCTGTGTGTTGGTTTGGCTGAGCCATTAATGAAGAGTAACAGTGAATACATGGTCACCAAATTTTTCTGTCCTAAAGATACCAAGACTTTGCAAAGCATCTTCCCATTTCTCTTATTCTCATTCTGAATCTATGTCATGATATTTCAAGTTAAAAAGGACATATATCTGAATCTAAATTGGAGTGACCAGATTTCTTAAAAGATTGTGTTTTTTCTTTACCTATTACTCCTCTGAGCTAAGAATCCAGTCCAGGGAACTTTCCTGACAATAACAATTACCTATTTCTTTTCGCATTTGCTTTATCAACTTCACCCTGTTGAAATTCATCTCATCAGACTCAGCTACTTGCACGACGCCCCCTCTCAGGGCCAACGTTTGTATTCCAGACACAGGGTCAAGGGAACGCTGCAGGCCTCTGAGTGAGAGAGTGAAAGTCGCTCAGTCGTGTCTGACTCTCTGCGACCCCATGGTCTATACGGTCCATGGAACTCTCCAGAATACTGGAGCAGGTAGCCTTTCCCTCCTCCAGGGGATCTTCCCAACCCAGGGATCGAACCCAGGTCTCCCACATTGCAGGTGGATTCTTCACCAGCTGAGCCACAAGGAAAGCCCTCTAGGAGATTATTTTTTACATTTGAAATAATAATTAAAACTAATGCTTAAAGAGCACTCACCAAGTGGCAGGTACTGTTTCAAGCACTTTTCAATATTAATTTAATTTTCAGAACCACCCTATAAGGTAGGTACTACCATATCCATTAAAGATGAGGAAACTGAGGTACAGAGAAGAGTAGCTTGCCTGAGGTCAAAGCGAGTGAAGGAAAGCCCTGGACTTGAACCCAAACAGTGAGGCTCTGGAGCCTGTGCCTCAGTCACTGGACTGACACCAGGGCAGGAGCAGCAAAGACACCCCAAGTCACATTAAGGTGAGATCTCAGAACCCTGAGAACCAAGAGAGGATCTTAAATGTTTCCAGAGAGGAAAAACAGGTTGCACCCAATGGATGGAGAATAAGATTTCTCATCAGCAAAGTGAGATAATTAAAAAACAAAAAAAATAGAGTGGTGCCTTCAAAATTCTGAGGGAAATAATTTCCAATGTAGAAATCAGTATCTTGATCTAACCAATATGCAGAGCCTAAAAAAAAAATCACCTCCCATATACCCTTTATCAGGAAAGTACTGGAAGACCCAAGGAGGAGCTGAACCAAAGGGCCACGTGGGCTCCAAGAAACAGAGGGTCTGACAGAGAGAGAGATGACATGGGGGCCTGGGGTGCAGAGGACAGCCACTCCATTTGGAGCTGGTAAGAAGGCTCTGGAAGATGTGCCTCCAAGAAGACGAAATGGACCTGGTAAGTCTGAGTGAATCCAGAGTCGTTCTGGACAGTTAGCAGAGAGCTGGGCCCGGATTAGTGGCAGGAGGAGGGGGGGTGAGGAGCGTCAAAAGGAGGGGGTCAGGGAGATCTTCTAACAGAGAAGAGAAACCATTAGACTCGCGTTTGGGAATTCAGTCCAGCAATGTTCCCCTCCCGTCAAGTGTACTGTCAACTGCTGAGTCTCCAGTACAGAGAAATGAATGTGATCAACTCCCTACTTCTATGTAAATGGGCTTCCCCTGTGCCTCAGCTGGTAAAGAATCTGCCTGCAATGCGGGAGACCTGGGTTCAATCCCTGGGTTGGGAAGATCCCCTGGAGAAGGGAAGGATACCCACTCCATATTCTGGCCTGGAGAATTCCAGTCCATGGGGTTGCAAAGAGTCGGACACAACTGAGCCACTTTCACTTTCACTTTCTAAGTAAATAATAGGCTATAATAACAGGGAGGCTTGGGCCTTGGACTGAAGAAATGTTGGGCCCCATAAACTTCAAAGATAAAACAAGACCTGAGCCCCTGAAAACCAAGAAGGAAGAGAGAATAAGCTGGAGAAACGGCAGCGCTGGGGTGGTGGGCAGTCGCCATACTTCCCCAAGGCCTTCCCTTGGACCAGCCGTCCCTCCAGAAAGGGCAGGAGCTGTGGAAGGACAGCTCTTTGGTGGGAACACCTCTGGTCTCTCCTTCCCAGCGGGAGGGACTTCTTAGTGAGAGGAAGAGCAGATCCCCGAATGCCCTGGGAAAATGGAGGCAGCAGAGGGAGGTGGGAAAGACAATCCCTCACGACAGATAGTCTTATTGATCAGCTAATGCCCTAAAGCAAGAGATTTACCTCAAAACTGCTTGTGGGCACAAAATAAGTGCAAGTCGCTGACAGCCGGGCCTGATGAATGCACTTTTAATGACATCAGTAATAATATAATCATACAAGGGAGGAAACAAAGGACAAATGGAATGTACCCAGGAATCATTCTTTCTGCCAATATATTCATGTGAAAAAATTTAACCTGCGGCAACCAGAAAACACTCCCTTCAGCTGCTACACTTTGATTTTTAAACCTAAATTATTCTGTTTTCACATCTCCTTTATCTTGGTCATTTCGTAGTTCCATCACCCCGAAGGTCAAAAGCAACCAGCAAGAGAGACTGTGACTCAGCGAAGCCTCACAGATCTCACAGCCTGACCACTGGACCGGTACCCACTGCGAGAGACAAGGTGGCAATGTCCGCTGACCATCTAGACAGTTTACATGGGCCACGAGACCTTGCACCTGAGCACCTGGGCTCCTGTGCTGTCAGGGCCCCTCCTCAACCCTTGGTCTGTGTCTCCTGTTAAACCGTATTGTTCCTGGGAAAATGATCATTCCAAAGTCAACAGAACTTGGAAATTAAACGTAATTCTAGTTTGCTCATTCCATCATGAAAATGCTAACTTCAAGCCATCTCAGTGTGGCAAGAGGAAAGCAACCTTCAGTTTGTTAGGCGAAGTCTTTGCAGAATGTCCATAACCAAGGTGAACTGAGAGATCGTGGCAATCCTTGAAGAGCAGATTCCAGAACTGTCGTGTGCTTTGGCAGATGACAACCAATGAGCAAAGCTTCGAAGGCTACTTCATCCACTGCACTGAGCTCTGCAGGAGCTGACTCCTACCTACACTTCCCACTTGGACCAAACTCCTTTGTCTGCTTTTGTCTGAATTTACCTTTTGCCATTCTAGTGGAGAGTCTATTCAGGCCATTTTCTTTACTGGGAACTTTCACTTTGTCTACCAAGAGCCAGATACATTTTATAGGTCCAGTTCAAGTGCCCTCTACCCCATTTTCTTTTAAGTATCTTTCATCAGAAATGGCCTCTTCCTTATGTAATTTTATCCTGTGTATTGTCTGTACCAGCCATATGGCTGGCTATAGCCTTACTTCCTAATTATTTGTATTTTTATCTTATTCACTGTCCCATCAGATAACCAGCCTCTGGACCATATACCCTGGGTTCCTCCCTCCATCAGATAGAATACTCACAACAGGTATTCAATAGATACTACTTTAGGTAAGTAAAGAAGCTTTCAGTTCAAAGCTACTGGCTTCAGGTAAAATGATTGGCTTCCTTAAAGCCCAGTCTTTATGTACGAAGGTAAATCTACTTTGTTGAAAACTAGCACTTTACAATCATCATTAGCTAGAATTAACAGTGAAAATGAACACCAGCTTAGGAATTAAACATTTTGTTTTCATCTTTAGTAAAAAAATAATGGAAATGATGATTTTAGGGAATGATTCATTCAACTCACTTGGCTGGGCAATGCTTTTGAAGATAAGGTGAAAGACGGAATCTCCATATGGGGTCTCTCATCTCCAGAGACTGTACTTCTCATTCTGAGGATAAGCTCACAAGCATTAGACAAGGCGATCCAGCAGGAGAGCCATCAGTTCAGTCCATGTCCTACTGATGCTGGGGTTAAAAGCATCACTTATTTATAATAAAGGATGGCAACTACTTCAAATTAGTACAGTCCTGACAAAGGAAATATATTCCCGTGACTCTTGCCAGAAAATATATGACCAATAATTGAGAAAAGAAACGGGAAGCTTCTTTTTCCAACAAGATGATGAGCTAGACATTCAGACATCTCTTGATATAAAGTCCCTTAAAAAGCTTGCTAGGACATTTTTTTTTTTGGCATACACAGCGAAAGAGTCCACAAGGAAATAGCACCAAAATTCTCAAGCCCTAAAAATGAAGAGAAAGCCAAAGCCCAAGGCTGGGCAAGTGAAATTGAAATTGTGGTTGATTCAGGAGTGTTTGCCTTTTAGTTACCAGAAAAGTTTGGATTTTAAAGTCCATAACATGTGGCAGAGCATAGGCGGCCTTGGACCCATTCAAGATGGTAGGTAGAAACAAAGCCCATCACATTAAACAAACAAACAAAAACTAGATGGCACATCGTTTATCACAGATGGGTTAGAAAGATCTCCTCACTGGAAGTGGAAGGAACGAAGGGAATTTGTCTGTCTTGTACCTTGAGGGGAGCGGGAATCTTCACTGAAAATCTTCACTGCTCACCCTCAGAGGCATGGCTGAAGAAACCCTATGCTGAGAAATCAGCTTACAGTGGTCCACAGCTTGACCTGGTCAGACATAAATTTTCTGTGGAGGCATGCGTACAAGATTCCCCTCACGAAACGGAAGCTCACCATCCAAAATTATGAAACATAAGGAACCACCAAGAATGAGAGTCTGCAGAAGAAACTGAGAACAGAACTGGACTCCACTGACACAGACTACAAAATAACTGCATTTAAGATGTATAAAGAGATAAAAGAGGGAATCAAATATATGAGTGAGAGACTTTGCTTCTGGTCAAGACAGAAAAGACTGTCCCTCTCTAGTCCATGCTCTGCAACCAAATCCCTGCATATATTACAGCTTCTAAGCCTAGGAAGACACTGGGAAGAGGGTGACGGGGGCTGAGGGGCACGTGGAACGACAGGGCAGTGTTCTAGGGGTTCCCTTCTTGCCTCCCACAGACCTCCCACATGGGGCGCTGGAGACACCTGGGGACAAACGGCTGACAGGCACAGACAAGAGCCCCAAGAAAATCTCTTCTCGAACAAAGGACTGGCAAAGGGAGGTCCATCAGGACACAAAGCTGTTTTGATAATACCTCCGCTGCTTCAGCCAAACACCAAAGGGAAAACTGCCCCCCACCTCGAGGGTCCGTGCTGGGAGCCACGGTGGAAGGGGCTTGGTCCGATGGGTCGGTGCCATATTAAAACCCTCAAGAAGAAGAAAAATGTAAGATAAATTGCTGGTGGGAAGCTGCTATAGCACAGGGAGCTCAGCTCGGTGCTCTGTGACGACCTAGAGGGGTAGGATGGGGGTGGGAGGGAGGCCCAAGAGGGACAGGATGTATGCATACTTATAGTTGATTCACGCTGTTGTACAACAGAGGCTAACACAACATCGTAAAGCAATTATTCTCCAATTAAAAAATTCAAAAATTAATTTAAAAAACAAATTACAGCTCACTCACACAGTGGGATTCTATACTGAAATAGGTAGAGTTTTCAAAGTTGTCCACAATATATTAAGCGAAAGCAAAAAAAAACAGGCCACAAAACAAAATAATATGAAATGTTTTTGTTTCTGGGGGTGGTGGTGTCTGTATGTACAATTATAGGGGACTGTTCACTTTCAAGCAATACCAAAGCATATAAAATACGATTTTTATGATGAACATGCATTTTTTTTGTAAATAGCTAAAATTATAAAAGTGACTTCCCTCTCAGGGAAAAAAATTACCACAGAAGGATACACAGGCAACAAATGATAACAAATAACTGAACTACTTCCACCATTAGGATGTATACAAAGATGATAATACTTAAACCACAGTGCTGAAATTATGAGCGGTTTTATTCTAGCTCTCGAATTTTCCGCAAAATGGTTACGTTAATTTTATATTTTTAAAAGTTTGGTCTTAGAATTACAGTTCACACGTCAACCTGCACGCTAAGAAGACAAAGTAATACCATAGGAGGCGCGGCTGAAATCAATTTATGTCTGTGGAAACCAAGCAAACTGAGAAGGTGTGGAAGGGGCAGGACCCAGGGTACGCGTAGAAACCTGCCGCTGGGTCAGTCCTGCATAAGCCCTGCTGCACCCACCAAATCCTGTTCCTCGCGCTTCCTTTCTGGTTGTCGGAATCACCCAACAGCCACATGTGGAGAATCAAAAACTCGACAGGATTGTGTGGGTTAGTGAAGCTTTGTATGGAGAGAAGCAACTTCAAGCAAAACAATTTGACCACTAGTAGACAATCTCATGGACAGAGGAGCCTGGTAGGCTGCAGTCCATGGGGTTGCGAAGAGGCGGACACGACTAAGCGGCTTCACTTTCACTTTTCACTTTCATGCACTGGAGAAGGAAATGGCAACCCACTCCAGTGTTCTTGCCTGGAGAATCCCAGGGACGGCGGAGCCTGGTGGGCTGCAGTCTATGGGGGCACACAGAGTCGGACACGACTGAAGCGACTTAGCAGCAGCAGCAGCAGACACGGACATACTATTGCTAAAAAACAAAATTCAAATGAGTAAATTTAAAGATCTGACTTTTCTTGTTCAGTGACTCAGGGATCCACGAGCATCTCACCTAGCAAATAGAAAGGAACGCTGAAGAGCTATACAAAATGGAAGACTTTCATAAGCAGAAGGAGACACGATAAGAAAGCGAAGAGCAGAGAGTGGACTGTTTTAGGAAAGGTCGCCTTCCTCTGGGGAACAGCAGTCCACCTGGTGGATTACCTCACGAGTACCGACCAGGTAATTCCAGACTGACTGGTCAAGATTACATTCCTGGAAGAGGTTGAAATTAGGTTACATATGAACAAACTCTGGAAAATTCAAGAGATGGGAATACCAGACCACCTGACCTGCCTCCTGAGAAACCTGTATGCAGTTCAGGAAGCAACAGTTAGAACTGGACATGGAACAACAGACTGGTCCAAATAGGGAAAGGAATACGTCAAGGCTGTATATTGTCACCCTGCTTATTTAACTTCTATGCAGAGTACATTATGCGAAATGCCAGGCTGGATGAAGCACAAGCTGGAATCAAGATTGCCAGGAGAAATATCAATAACATCAGATATGCAGATGACACCACCCTTATGGCAGAAACTGAAGAAGAACTAAAGAGCCTCTTGATGAAAGTGAAAGAGGAGAGTGAAAAAGCTGGCTTAAAAGTCAACATTCAAAAAACGAAGATCATGGCATCCGGTCCCATCACTTCATGGCAAATAGATGGGGAAACAATGGAAACAATGAGAGACTTTATTTTCTTGGGCTCCAAAATCACTGCAGATGGTGACTGCAGTCATGAAATTAAAAGACACTTGCTCCTTGGAAGAGAAGCTATGACCAACCTAGACAGCATATTAAAAAGCAGAGACATTACTTTGCCAATAAAGGTCCGTCTAGTCAAAGCTACAGTTTTTCTAGTAGTCATGTATGGATGTGAGAGTTGATCCATAAAGAAGGCTGAGTGCCGAAGAATTTATGCTTTTGAACTGTGGTATTGGAGAAGACTCTTGAGAGTTCCTTGGGCTGCAAGGAGATCAAACTAGTCCATCCTAAAGGAAATCAACCCTGAATATTCATTGGAAGGACTGATGTTGAAGCTGAAGCTCCAATACTTTGGGCACCTGATGCGAAGAACTGACATTGGAAAAGACCCTGATGCTGGGAAAGATTGAAGGTGGGAGGAGAAGGGGACGATAGAGGACGAGATGGTTGGACGGCATCACCAACTCGATGGACATGAGTTTGAGCAAGCTCCGGGAGTTGGTGATGGACAGGGAAGCCTGGTGTGCTGCAGTCCATGGGGTCACAAAGAATCAGATATGACTCAGAGACTGAAATGAACTGATTGAGTTGTGGTTTAATGACATGGGCTTAGAACAAGTTACTTCATTTTAGGCCTGTTGTCACTTTTTTGAAAACAAAATATTTTAAAAGCCTACAAGCAGGATTGAATGCCGTCACAATGAAAGATGCAATTATCAGATCAGAGTGAGTTAATGCAAACCACTATTTGCAAAAAGTTTTCGAGTAGAACATTGGTCTTATGAGATGCTCTTTAAGGTAAAGGATTCTGAGATCAAATAAATATGGAATGCACTGCTTTCTCATAGCTTTTCTTAGAGAGTCAGAACACACAAGAGCCTCTTGAAGGCACTTACAAGTCCTGTCATGGGGAAATCAGTTGAACTGTGTTTAACTCAGTATCTCTGACTTAAATTAGATCCCACATGAGATCCCATTTTGGGGGATCTGACCTGTGGGAAACATTCTTGGAGAAATGTTGATCTAGAGGATGATGACAGTCAAGACATGAGGCTGAAAGGTAGGACCTCAGAGAGCACAGTTTCTCCCTGGAGCCCAGCAGATGCATGGAGTTATCATGGAAAAGCCCAGGGTTATGTCTGCTGACCTCTTTGATCACATGTATACACTTCTGTAGCGATCTCATGCCAGACAGGAGAGAGCCCATATGGGAAGGAGTCAGTTTACATTGGTACATTTTTGCACATTCCCAGTGTACAAACCCTTCCAAACCTTTCAGATCTTATGCTTTCTTCTACAGTTTAGGATTTAAAAAAAAAAAATCTAGAGTGTGATCATACCAGGTGGATGATTTTTAAGAAGAATAGTGAAACGTCTAGCCCTTTCACAAATACTGGGTTGGCCAAAAAGTTCACTGGGGTTTAACAAAGAAAAGATGAGTTTCAACATGCTTCACACATACAATTTCTGTACCTTCTTCATACCAACTACCATCAAGTTAAATAGACATCTAAAGATGGCATATACTTTAATAGCCCTGTTCAGTATTTTGTTTCCCTCTGGACTCCCAGGCCTGAGTTTTTGAATACTCAATAGTCAAGGCGGGTCAAATTAGCTCTAATTGTGTTTGTTAAACACTTCCTCCATGGCTATTACTTTAAGTGATAATATTAAAGATGCAACATTTGTTATTCCTCTCATTGCTAATTTACACATCAAATACACAGATGAACTGTTATTTCTGTCCTCTCTTTGATGCTATAGATCAAGGAAGGGGCTCCTTGGAGGAGAAGCACTGAATAAACAAAGATGCTGCACACTGTCTCACTGTGAGAAGGGAGAAAATGATGGCCCTTTGAGACAGAATGGATTTGTCTAAGGAAAGTGATATTAACAAGCAGTAGACGATAGCCTAGTGCTCTGGAAGATGTGGATAAGAAACACCACTAACCAACCAGAAAGGATTTCTTTGGGGATTTTATGACTGGGTTTTTACATACTTTGGTGTGGTTTAGTTATTTCCCCAAGAAGCGCAGACTGCTTTTATCAGATAAATTTATTCCCTCATCTAAAGCCAAAATAAAGGTATGTCCCAATATTCTTGATAAAAATTTTTGCTGTTGTTCAGTGGCTAAGTCATGTCCAACTCTTAGCAATCCAGTGGACTGCAGCACACCGGCTTTCCTGTTCTTCACTGTCTCCTGGAGTTTGCTCAGATTCATATCCTTAAGTCGGTAATGCTATCTAACAATTTCATCCTCTGCCACCCCCTTCTCCTTTTGCCTTCAATCCTTCCCAGCATCAGGGTCTTTTCCACTGAGTCAGCTCTTTGCATCAGGTGCCAAAGTACTGGAGCTTCAGCTTCAGCATCAGTCCTTCCAATGTGTATTCAGGGTTGATTTCCTTTAGGATTGACTGGTTTGATTTCCTTGTAGTCTAAGGGACTCTCAAGAGTCTTCTTCAACACCACAGTTTGAAAGCATCAATTCTTTGGCACTCAGCCATCTTTATGGTCCAATTCTCACATTCATATGTGACTAGTGGAAAAACCATAACTTTGATTAGATGGACCTTTGTTGGCAAAGTGATGTCTCTGCTTTTTAATACACTGTCTAGCTTTGTCATAGCTTTCCTTCTAAGGAGCAAGCATCTTTTAATTTCGTGGTGGCAGTCAAGTAATTTTGACTGTGGCATCCACAGTAATTTTGGAGCTCATGAAAAGAAAATCTGTCACTATTTCCACTTTTTCTCCCATCTAGTTTCCATAAAGTGATGGGACCAGATGCCACGATTTTAGTTTTTCAAATGTTGAGCTCCCAGCCAGCTTCTTCACTCTTCTCTTTCACCTTCATCAAGAGTCTGTTTAATTCCTCTTTGCTCTCTGCCTTTAGAGTGGTATCACCTGCATATATGAGGTTGTTGATATTTCTCCCAACAATCTTGATTCCAGTTTGTGCTTTATCCAGCCCAGCATTTGACATGATGTACTCTGCATACACATTAAATAAGCAGGGTGACGATATACAGCCTTGGTGTAGTCCTTTCCCAATTTTGAACCAGTTTGCTGTTCCATATCCTGTTCTAACTATTGTCTCCTGACCCACATACAGGTTTCTCAGGAGACAGGTAAGGTGATCTGATAAAAATGCTATTTCCTAATTTAAGAACTTGGGCAATATGTAACAAAGGACTTTTTAAAAATCTATAACCTTTGATACAGCAATCCTACTTTGAGAAATCTCTCCTCAAGAAATAACTAGATTTTGGTCAAATATTTTTATTCAAGGAAGTTCATTTCAGTGTTATTTGTAATAGAGAAAGTTGGGAGCATCATTTATGTTCAACAGGAAAGGTATGATTAACTAAATTATAGTATATTCGCATGTGGGAATTTTGGGCAGTCATTACAAAATCCAATTTCCAAGGATTATTTAATGACATTGGAAATGTTCTTACTATAATGTTAAGTAATGAAAGGACACTGGTGGGAATACAAAATGCACAACCTCTGTGGAAGGAAGTCTGGCAATCTCAACTATAATTTCATGCACATTAACCCTTTGACCCAGCAATTCTACTTCCAGGAATCTTCCCCAAAGATACACTGAAAAACACACCAAGTGATATACGTGTGTACCATTCCTCACTGCAACGTTATTTATAATAACAGAGTAGGAATAGCCAAGTGGCCATCAGTAGGTGAGTGGGATAAATTATCATATGAACAAAATGGAACACACGCAGTTACAATGGGCAGGAGAACTTTCTGTACTTATTTGGAAAGATCTCCAGCATTTTGTTATGGAAAAAATCAAAATACAGGACAACTTCTATAATATGCCACCTTTCTATAACATGCCATTTAAGTAAACCAAGTTCAGTTATTTTATGGTTTTCTATAAAAAAAAACTTGAGAGTTTATTTGTGGAGGATGTGACAGTTTGTCTCTATGCAATTAATGTCTGTCATTCCTCCCATTAATCCAGTGAGTCTCAACTTGAGATGATTCTGCTCCCCAGGAACACCTGACAAAGTCTGTGGGCATATTTTGGTTGTCACAACTGGGGGTGAAACTACGAGCATCTGGTGGGGAAAGACCAAGGATATTGCTCAGCATGGCAAAGTGCATAGGAGGCCCCACAACAGGGTTATCTGGCCCCAAATGTCAGGGGCACAGAAGATGAGAAATCTCAGATTAGCTCTTCATCTTAGTTATGTCAGGTCCATACCATTTTCTTCATAAAAATACTACTGTTATGATAGTACTGGTAATATTACTGAAAATTCTGTTATAGACACAAATATAAAATATATCTACATATTAGGATAAAGTGAATGGTAATTATACCGTTGTTAAGAACTAAAATTTTCACAGAGAAAAGACACAAATATAAAATCACTAATTTAACTAAAAAACTTGTAATCTTAAATTTGAATGGGAAATACTAGTACGAACTCATTATTTGCTCCTTTTCGATACTAGGTATGTATTTCCTAGCTCGTGGTCAAAAGGCCACAAATCAATGATATCCAATAGCAAGGAACACCCATAACTGTGGGACTATGATCTTTAAACAGTACTTTTCAGCGAAGGGAACCAGGGCTCTGTGAATCAGTGGTTGATTCCAAGTCTGTAGCAGAATATTAAAATTGAGCCTGGGTCATCTTGTGCAAATGACAAAGAAACTTGGCTTTGCCACACCTAACAACAGGGAAGACTAAGAAACAGAATCCTGAAATTGGGGCTCTATTACTACGTTAGAAGGATGAAGTAAATATTGGGAGGCAGTTATCAATCTCTGCCACAGAGATGTGGGACTGACAAAGTACCCTTGGATTTGCACTGTCCAATACAGTAGCTACCAACCACGTGTGGCTATTGGGCACTTGAAATGTGGCTAGTCCAAACTGGAACAGGCCGTAAGTGTAAAGTGTACACTAGATTTCAAAGATTTAGTATGAAAAAAAGAATGTAAAATATCACAATAATTTTATATTGATTATATATGGAAATAATAATACTTTAGATATACTGGGTTAAATAAAACATGTTAACAAAATTGTATTGTATCTGTTCCTTTTGCTATTTTTTAATGTGGCTACTAGACATTTTTTAAGTCTGTATGCCTTACACTATATTTCTATTAGACTGCCAAAAAAATGGTCACAGTGTCTTCTGAAAGACTTGGGGCTTAGGAAATGGGATAGCCATGGGAAGTTTAGCAAGGGCATGAAGAGATAGAGAGGAACAAAAAAATTCAGAGATGGAAGGAGAGAGGGAAGGTAGACTAGTGGCCAAAGAATGGAGAAAATATCTACAAATCATATATCTGATACACAACAAAACAAATCTTACAACTCAGTAACTTAAAAATGGACAAAGGATTTGAAAATACATCTCACCAAAGAAGATACGCAATTGGCCAAAAAGTACATGAAAAGATGCTCAGTATAAATATCATCAGTCATCATGGGAAAGCAAAGCAAAGAGAGGAGACGGCACTTCTCATCCACTAGGATGACTACAATCAAAATGACAAATAATAACGTGTTGATGAGAATGTGGTGAAACTGGAAGCTTAGTGCATGGCTAGTAGTAGCGTAAAATGGTGCAGCCACTTTTGAAAACAGATTGGTCATTCCTCAATTAAATATGCGTGTGTGTACTTAGTCACTCAGTTGTGTCAGCCTCTTTGCAACCCCATGGACTGTAGCCCACCAGTATCCCACTGTATCCCATCCTCTGCTCCATGGGATTCTCCAGGCAAGAATACTGGAGTGGGTTGCCATGCCCTCCTCCAGGGGATCTTCTCAACCCAGGGATTGAACCCAGGTCTCCCGTATTACAGGCGGATTCTTTACCAGCTGAGCTACCCGGGAAGCCCAATTAAACATAGAGTTACCATAATAATTCCACTCATATTAACATGTATAAAAATAGGCAAATCTATAGAAACAGAAACTAGATTAGGTGGTTGCTTGGTGCTGGGAGTGGGAGATGGGAATGATTGCTAATGGGTATAGGGTTTCTTTTGGGGTAAAGAAAAATGTTCCAAAATTGACTGTGGTGATGGTTGTACGACCATATAAATATAAATATAGCTAAAATTATTGAGTTGTACATATTAAATGGGTGAAGTGTATGGTATGTGAGTTATATCTCAATAAAACTTAAAAAAACAAATGATGCTATACCAAACAAGGCATGAGATCATAGTGACAGAGAGAGAGAGAGACAGGGAGACAGGGCTCATCAGTTATCTGGAGGTTGCTAGGGCACAACTCATGACTCTAAATATCAAAGAGAAAGAATTCCGCTTTCCTCAGATGAACTACATTTCAGGGTAACCAAATAACCCTATTGGATGGGGGAAAGTTCTATCATAGAGAATAATTCCAGCTATCAATCAGAAGGCATGACAGAATCACACTTTCAGTGATTCAGGCAAAGATATCAATGGATGCTTCAGCCACTGATGGGAACTACACGGTGGAGGAACCTGGCTGACACACCTGAACCCATGGATCAACCTTGGTATAACCAAAGGCGGGACAACAGGGCATTATATACATCTGCATACGTTGCAATGTGATATTCATTACCTATGAAGTATGTTCACCCCAAAATTCCACTGGTCCTGAATCAAATCTAATCAATCTAACCTTTAGTCTAGAGTAATTTTAAGGGTAAGAAGAACTAGCTAAACAGTACCATGAGGATACAGTGAGCCACATCCCGAAAGTTTAGGCTCTGTAGGACAATCTCTCTAGCAATCAAGTCAATAGCAAGTGGGGAAGGGGTGGGGGAAGAAAGAGTCTGTTCTAGATTAAAAGATACTTAAGAGAACAGTCAATTACAAAATGCAAATTTTGTTTGGTTACCAGTTCAGTAAACCGACTGTACAAAGATATTTTTGGAATAGTATGGGAAATCTGAATATAAACTGGGTATTAGATGATATTGAGCAATTATTGTTAATTTTGTTGGGGTTGATAATGACATTATGATAATGTAAGAAAATGTCCTTATATTTTAGGATGTATGCTGAAGTATACATATGTGAGCAATAACATGAGAATCTGGGATATAGTTTAAGATATTGCAGCAAAACAAGAGAGGAGGTAGGAATAGATTAAAATCAATTGGGCCAGATGCTAGTTACTGAAACTGGAAAATGGTGAGTACTTTGTACTCTCATCTTTAGTGTTTGTCAAGAATTTTTCATCATAAGAGGTTTTTTAAACTCAGCAACATTCAAGAATGGGTAGGACAGTTCCCAGGTATGCTGTAGGGTTGCAATCTGTGATGTCAAGGAATTCAAGCTTAAAAACATATGTATTTGCCATTTGACATGATGGACGACTAACACTTTCACTTTTTTCATGATGAGAGGTAAAAAGCCCTTCTGAGCTTCTTTATTTGTGATCGCTTGCCAGCTTTTTGTGTTTCCTCTCTGAACCATTTTATTTGAGTTTACCAAAGACTGCTCGCCCAGGGGAAGCTGTGGCAGCACCATAACCTCCCCAGTGAAGTCCTAGGTTTTGCTGGGAGGGAAGGCTCTCCACTCCTCCCTGGCAGGCACAGCCCTTTCCAGAGCCATGCACGAAGCTGTCCGGTTTTCACCCACCCTCCTCAGCTGACTCTCCCAGTCCCTCCGGGACGTAAGTAAAGAGATTATGATCAACCCTGTTTCAAACAGGTGGAGGAATGGAGATTCTCTAAAGGATTCTCCATGCATAAATGATGGCTCTCTGATTTCAACTTCAACATTGTGTATAAAAACCTTTCTCCTCACAATGTAAAATGCTGATCACCTTAGCACATCAGAAAACTCTTATAAATTTGAGAAGTGTCAAAGTTGGGTTGAAATTATAAATATAGTTAAAATAACAGACTCCACATGAACGTCATTATCTCTTTCCAGTGACTTCTTCTTTGGGAGCCTAGATGATCAGCGTGCACAAACAGAAGTATTTTATCTTTGAATGTAGAAACAGAAATGGACGAGGCAGGGGAAGGGGGAGGGTGTGGAAGGGGGAGGGTGTCGCAAGTTCAAGCTCTGTTGCAAATTGGCTGTTGACTTTGGGTGGATTGACCTCCCTTGACCTTGGCCTCCTCTACAAATGGCAAGAGCAGCCTTTCCTTATCTGTCTGTGTCTCACCTGTAGCTCAAAAGAAACAATGTGAACATATTTTGGGGAACTATAAAGGGATTATAATTATTTTTTTAAATATTCTCTCCAAGTCGGTATTATTTTTCTCTAGTCAACATCTCTTATTTCCCAATTCTACTTCTAGAATTGTTCTTATATCACTCTGGGATACAGTTTGAATAACAGACTCTCTGAGTAGATTTTATTTTCAATTAGGGATTATTTAGCTTCCTATTTACTGCACAATATTAAAGATTTTCCTCCTAACTCAAAAAAAGTTCAAATTTAACACTGTTAAAAATCCAAACATATTATTTCTGGAATATTCTTGAGTCCTGGAGACTTAAGTATTTTATGGTTCTCTGCCAAAGCCCTGCTTAAACACAGTAAATAATTTGCCTCAGAATGTCCATTTTAAATAGTGGTAGCCCTGACCTATGTTTCTTCGGTTCAGGCAAATTCTTTCACAATCCAAGTAGCAAGGATTGAGGTCTTGGTCCAGGAAAGCCTTCAGCTTAAACGTCCAGGGCTGGAACCAAACAAGGGGACTTTGCCTGAAGTCATCAATACGCTATCTGCACCTGTACACAGTGGCCCCCCAAAATGCATTCAGAATGTACTCTCTGGATCTCTTACCACGGCAGGTTGGAGGCTGCTAAGACAAACACGAGATCCTCGGAACGAGCCAGCCCATCCATCTGCACCAGAAGCTCCGTCTTCATCCTCAGGCTGCCTTCATGCTCTCCCCTAGAGAAAGACGAGGAGGTGAGATGCTCCCAAGAGGCAGAGTCTTTGCTTCCGAGACCACAGTGACCCTCACGGTAAGGACGCGGTGACCGCAGACAGAGTTCCCCTCGGACAAGTAACCCCTGCCCTGCCGTGTTCTCAGGAGCTGCTCACCCCAGGGTTGGAGGTAATGAGCAACTGGAACTCTTTCAGACAGTACCAGAAAGGAAGTAAATGAATATTTTGATGATACTGAAAAGAAAACCAAAGGTTGGCAATGAACCAGAAGATAACAGAGGGGGAGACCGTGGCACTAGCATATTTAAAAGGCAGCCTGGCTGTGCCAACCTGCAGTATCATTCACCCTTTAAAAAAGAGCTTCATCGAGAATAATAGTATTCCTTTACACAGCAGGCTGAGGATATTTTACACACATTATTTTTAGTGTGATCTATGGGTATAAACTGTCCGAGAAGAGAGAGGAGCTACAACACAATCCGTTTCCTTCTCTCCTAATGACAGACGAGAGAACGACGGGGGAACTAGACTTTCCATGCACAGCATGGAAAACGGATTAGAGGCCGTTTTCTGTGCAGATTCACCCTCCAGTTTCCCCACTGCCTGAGGCCATCCTCAGGACACCAGAGGACCTGCACAATCGAAACCGGCTCTAAGCCCTCACCACCTCCAGCAAGCTCTCCTGTAGACCAAGTGAAAGGACAAAAAAAATGCCTTTCTAGCTCAACACAACACTCAGGGTCTCATCTCTGCACGTACATGCTGGCAGCCCAAATCAGGCTTCTGGGATTTTTTTAGCAACTGTGCCCTTTTCCATCTCAGAGAAAAGCCAGTCTCACGGTAGAGTTATATATTTATCTAGTATTTACACATAATTAGTACTCTTTTAACATAATATGACCCCCAGAGTCTTCAGAGCACCTGCCCTTGTTCCCTGATCCTTTGAAGCTTCCAGTTTTAGTGTTTAACTTCCAGAGGAGGAAACTGACATGCTCAAGGCTAATAGAGGAAGAGTTTCCAAATTAGCTCAGTCACAGCTGTGGGGAGCCCTGGGGATGGGGGCGGACAGACTACACCTAAGGGTGAGAGTCACTGCAGTAAGGCAGGCTGTGTGTATGGGGCTTTGCAGAGGGACTGACACGAGGGCACTCCGCTGGGTTCCCCGCTAGGCCCCGCCACAGCTGCCTCTCCCATCAGGCCCCCTTTGGAGGGACACAGCACCCAGTCCAGGGCTGACCAGCACCCACTAAGCCATAGAAATAGTCGCATTTCAATCAACGACATGAATCCCGAGCATCCTGGGTACATCTTGACGGCTGTTCCTCTCTGCTGGGAAAATGGTTCTTCATAAGTAAAATTTCATAAATTAAATTCTAGGTATACTTCCAACAAGATAATTATTTGCTTTTTAATACTATCAATTTTGTCTTGATGACAGACTGTTGGAGGCCATCAATAAATGCAGCTGTGTTGAGATTTCCCTGAGACCTGTTTTTTTCAAGCCAGGGATGCCAAGTTTAGTAAAACGTTTCAAAGAAAAACAACTCTTAAAACATACACAGACACATACACACACACACACAGAGGGAGAGCCTCATTGCAGTCTGAGGTGTGGGCTTTCTGGCGGGGGACACTAGCGGACACTTAATCTTTAGAGATAACGTGTGTGACATGTTCACAATCGGTCAGGCTGAGCCGCAGTCTGGTGTCACAGAGAAGCGGTGACTTCCCCGGCCTCACACACCTTATCAAGGGCCTCCTCTCGAGACTCAGCCCTGGGCAGTCCCGCTCCCCACAGGCAGCCCCTCTGACTCCAGCGGAGGCGCTTACAGGCAGCTATTTTGAGCTAGCAGGATGGTTATGGCAGCCTGGGATCAGGGGCTGGGTGATCTTCGGGCCTGAAAACCACTCTGTGGGGAAGGGGGGAAGGGAGGAGGACATTTCCTCCGGTTATAAAAACTACTTAAATCAGCTATTCAGTTAACAGGATCTAATTTAAAGACCTTTCCGTGTGTCTGCAGAAAATTTGTGGGCTTATTAATAGGCTCATTCTGCTGGTAAATGTCGATGGGCTTCCGACCATCAAACACACTTACAGGAGGGGAGAAGTGAGGACCAAAAAAAAAAAAAAAACCCTGTCTGTTACCCAGGGGCCGTGCCTCTTTGGCTCATCACTGACTCCAGCTCGTCCAGGAAGATGGTGGAGGGGGCGTGATAGCGGGCAAGTTCAAATAACACCTGGGTAGGAGAAAACCAACATGTTCAAATCCATATACTTAAAGTTCTCAGATGCCCCAGAGATTAAAAGATTAGGATGGCTGTAATATTAAGCATCTATGCTGCACTTTATCTCACAACAACTTTATAATCATTAGTTATTTCTCCCTAGCACTACCCCATGAGGTTGGATGGTCCAGTTATCTCCATCTATCAGCTGGTAAAATGAGAGCCAGAGAGAATAAGTGGTGAGCTAAGGTTACTAATCATCAGTGGGAGAGCTTAAGATAAAACTCAGTTCCTGAACTTCCAGTCGGTTAGTTAACCCTTGAGACCCCCTGCCAATGACGTGTTCCATATGGACACAAAAGCTGTAGAAGATGTAAAATCATGTAACAATTTTTTTCGCTTAACACTTAGGGACAATAAGAAGGTTATTCTCAGAAGAAAGAACTGCAGAAAAAGAATAGAGTTCCAGTTGTGAGCAACAAGGCTGAAGAATTCTGCCCTTTTCTGCTCCCCAAATTACTCCACAGGACCCCCAACACTTCTGTTTGGTAGGCTCAGGTACTTCGAGGCAATTCCCGATTGAATAAAATGTTCCACTCCAGAGTAAAATATTATAGGCTGAACAGGAACAGGAAAGCAACCAGCAAAAGAACAGACATATAAAAACAGACTCAAGAGCTCTAGAGGGAGATGTGGTGGTGATGAAGAGTATAAGAAACTATACCTTTTTTCAAAAAACCCTGAAACTGATCGCTTGAGCACCACATACAGTTTTTCCCTGGTTGATCAGAGAAAGCATTAGAGATTTAGAAAAGAATAGATGTTCTTAAATAGGCACAGGGGATTTATTCTCCGTGTCACTTAGCACTAGCAAAGCATCACAGGGTAAAGAAGAGGGGAAGGGCTCAGAAAAGGGCGAATTGTGGTTTTTGTGTGGGTTCTTTACCACTAGCGCCCCTTCCATGCTCATAGGCAAGTGTTTTCCTTTCACAGAATCCTATTTTACGTGGTCAGGACAACTGGCTCAGTCCAAGGAACCTACAAGAACAGTGTCAATGCTGGGACACGCATCACGAATGCTCTTTAGACAGACAACAGAGACCACCTCATTAGAAGCAGGTAATCTCTCTTCCTGACACAAAGAGAAAAGTTCAAATAGACCTGATAATAAGGATGATTACAGCAGCAGCGGTCTACCCAGTGAAAAATGGCATACTCAGACTCTCTCAGAACCATACACATTTTAAGGACTCCCCAAATTGCAGCTTCCCTCGTGGCTCAGATGGTAAAAGCATCTGCTCGCAATGCAGGAGACCCGGGTTTGATCCCTGGGTGGGGAAGATCCTCTGGAGAAGGAAATGGCAACCCACTCCAGTACTCTTGCCTGGAAAATTCCATGGATGGAGGAGCCTTGTGGGCTACACAGTCCATGGGATCGCAAAGAGTCGGACACGACTGAGCAACTTCACTTTCACTTTCAAATTGCAGGGGCCACCAGGCTCAATAAGACCAAACATCCCGGCAGAAGGAGAACCACATCTGAAGCCCACGTCTCCATGTGGACCACCGCTCTCCCACGGCCAGAGAACATATGGAATCCTGGGTAAGCACTCGGGAAGCATTAGTCTAAAATTTTCAGAAGTACTTGGAGGAAGTTAAATCATGCAATTGCGGGGGTTGGGGGGGCAGTGGCGGTGAAATGTTGAAAGATGTAAGCATCAACCCGTGTGTGCATTTGCTAAAGAGACCACTCAACTACTCAATAGCATCAACTCCTAAGAGGCATAAACATTAGGAGGGGAGGGAGAAACAAAAGGGTTCCCTATAAATAACTCCTTAATTGGAGTAAAAGAGAAGCAAATGGTAGGAAAGCACCTCTGCTTTAGGTGAAGGTCTTGAAGGGCTTTCTTTATCTGAAAGCTTCACAATAAGAATCTGGAGAGCACGACCAAGATTTTCCAGGTGTGGCTCTTTCCAGGAGCTCAGAAAATGGAGTAATTCAGAAAGCACAGAAGATAGGTTCCTTCCAGGTTGCATGATTGTGTGTGCACCTAGTTGTTCGGTCATGTCTGACTCTTTGTGACCCTGTGGACTACAGCCCACCAGGCTCCTCTGTCCAAGGAATTTTCCAGGCAAGAATACTGGAGTGTGTAGCCATTTCCTTCTCCAAGGGATCTTCTCCACCCAGGGATCGAACCGGAGTCTCTTGCATTTCCTGCACTGCAAGCTGATTCTGTTTTCCTTTTGAATTATTTTTAATATCCAAAATAAATATATTTCACAGAAAGTAAGAAATATGAATATCTTCTAAACCTATAAAAAGATGTTCAAATTCATTCAGAATGAAAGAAATGCAAATCTGAGCACTGAAATATTACTTTCACTATCAGACTGGCAAAGATTTTTAAACTTGGGTGCTACATGGTGTTGGTTGGGGAAACACACATATTGACGGAGTGTAAGCTGGTGCAACCCTGTTGGCAGGGAATTTGTCAATCAGTAGTTTTCCTTCCTTCTGATCCAGTGACTCTACTTCAAAGAAACTGTCCTACACTACACTATGTGCAGACAGGTGCAAAGAAAGCTTTCTTCATAATAGCAAGAGACTGGAAACAACCTAAATGTCCATTAACAAAAGACTGGTTAAACACATTTTGCGTTTAACCATGCAATGAAATGTCATGCAGACATATAAAAACCATGTTAGGTCTATCTATAAAACTGTGGAACCATATCCAAGTTACATTGTTAAGTGTGAAAAAAAAATCACAAGATACAGAAGAGTATGTGTACTGTGTTTCGACTTGTATTTTAAAAGGAAGGGAAAACAGAGATATGATTGTTGAGGTTAATGTAAATATAAATAAATGCTCCGGAAAGCTGTACCAGCAGCTGTTATGGTTTCCTCTGGAAAGATAGCTCAGGGATCTTTTTTCACTATTAATACTGTTTTAAAGACAACTTTTAAAATATGTGGTAAAGGAAAGGGGAAAAGTTGGAGGTGGAATTGCTTCCTCATTCTTAGAAGTCTTCCTGAAGCAGCGGAAAACTGGAGTTAAATAAAATGTTCCCACAGAATGGAGCATTCTAGTTAAATGACTTTTCTGGCTGTTCAACACTGAACAAGAAAATCCATATTCATAAACATCTGAATTTTTTCTTCTCCTTAGGTGAGTCCTGTCCAAGCAATCTGATGGAACCTTTCTCCGAGCACCTTCCAGTGTTTTATGCTCACTGGATCTAAATTGATGCTGAGGGCACCTTGTAAGTTTTGCTGTTCCTTAGCCCATAGAAATGGAATGTTAAAAAGAAGTCTAAGAATTCTGGTTAGTTGGATTTAAGCTAATTGAAATCTAGCTAACTAGAATCAAATGAAACCCACAAATCTAGGAGCAGTAAATTTAAATCCTATCTGGCACTGAGTTAGACTCAAGATGAAGAACAATGAAACAGAAAATGTCAACATAGATTTCCATGAATTATAATCTGATGGCGTGATAAAAATTTATAAAAACACACACTTTTGAAGTAACTTGAGGACAATCACAAAGTAATATGTAATAGGTTATTTTAGGTATTTTAGGTAAATCAATCCTTCAAAAATATTTTAATATCACTTTCAAATAAGCCATAATATTTTGAAGATAAGCCTATCCAAGGAAATGTAACTTAAGTGTAATATTTTAAAGGAATTTCTTTTCAGAAAATATATTTACGTTCACTTTGTATTGATTACTTACCAGTCACCTGACAGAGTGCAATAGTTTAACAGGATTTCTGAGCAGGATCCACCTTATGTTGAGGCATAAATCAAAACAAGTATTTTCTTAAGGTGACTGGAAGGTATAATAAAATTTTATAATATAAAATATACTATATACTACGGTAAATGGGATTGATTCCTTAATTTATCTTTCTGACTTGTCATTGTTAGTATACAGGAATGCAAGTGATTTCTGTATATTGATTCTGTATCCTGCAACTTTACTAAATTCACTGATTAGTTCTAGTAATTTTCTGATAGTATTTTTAGGGTTTTTATGTACAGTATCATGTCATCGGCAAATAGTGAGAGTTTTACTTCTTCCTTTGGACTCTGGATTCCTTTTATTTCTTTCTCTTCTCTGATTGCTGTAACTGGACTTCCAAAGCTATGGTGAATAATAGTGGTGAGAGTGGGCATCCTGATCTCACCATTGAGAATGTTTGCCATGAGTTTGTTGTATATGACCTTTATTATGTTAAGGTAGGTTCCTTTTATGCCCACTTTTTGAAGAGTTTTTACCATAAATAGGTGCTGAATTTTGTCAAAAGCTTTTTCCACATCTATTGAGCTTATCATGTGGTTTTTATCTTTCAATTTGTTAATATAGTGTATCACATTAATTGATTTGTGTATATTGAAGAATCCTTGCATCCCTGGGATAAACCCAACTTGATCATGGTGTATGATCTTTTTAATGTGTTGTTGAATTCTGCTTGCTAGAATTTTGTTGAAGATTTTTGCATATGTATTCATCAGTGATACTGGCCTGTAACTTTCTTTTTTCATGATATCTTTGTCTGGTTTTGGTATCAGGGTGATTGTGGCCTCGTAGAATGAGTTTGGAAGTGTCCCTTCCTCTGCAATTTTTTGGAAGACTTTCAGAAGTACAGGCATTAGCTCTTCTCTAAATTTTTGATAGGATTCCCCTGTGAAGCCATCTGGCCCTAGACTTATGTTTTTTGGGAGATTTTGGTCATGGTTTCGATTTCAGTGTTTGTAATCAGCTTGTTTACACTTTCTATTTCTGGTTCGGTCTGGGGAGCTTGAACTTTTCTAAAAATCTGTCCATTTCCTCTAAGTTGTCCATTTTCTTAGTATATAGTTGCTCATAATATTCTCTTACGATCCTTTGTATTTCTGTGTTGTCGGTTGTAACCTCTCCTTTTTCATTTCTAATTTTGTTGATCTGATTTTTCTCCACTTTTTTCTTGATGAGTCTGGCTAATGGTTTGTCAATTTTGTGTATCTTCTCAAAGACCCAGCTTTTAGTTTTATTAATCTTTACTATTGTTTCTTTCTCTTTTTTTTTCATTTATTTCTGCTGTGATTTTTATGATTTCTTTCCTTCTTCTGACTTTGGGATTTTTTTTGTTCTTCTTTTTCCAGCTGCTTTAGATGTAGAGTTAGATTATCTATTCAATGTTTTTCTTGTTTCTTGAGGTAGGATTGTACTACTATAAACTTCCCTCTTAAAACTGCTTTTTCTGCATCGCGTAGGTTTTGGGTCATCCTGTTTTTGTTGTCATAAAGGAGGCAAGAATATACAATGGGAAAAAGATAGTCTCTTCAATAAGTGGTGCTGGAAGAACTGGACAGCTATGTGCAAAAGAATTAAATTAAAATACTTCCTAACACCATACACAAAGATAAACTTGAAATATATTAAAGACCTAAATGTAAGACCAAAAACTACAAAACTCTTAGATGAAAACATAAGCAGAACACTGTATGACATAAATAATAGCAATATCATTTATGACCCACCTCCTAGAACAGAAATAAAAACAAAAATAAACAAATGGGACATAATTAAACTTAAAAGCTTTTACACAGAAAAATAAACTATAAACAAGGTGAAAAGACAACCCTCAGAATGGAAGAAAATATCAGATGAAACAACTGACAGAGAATTCATTTCCAAAATGTACAAGCCACTTACACAAGTCAATACCAGAAAAACAAACAAGCCAATCAAAAAGTGGGCAAAAGACCTGAACAGATATTTCTCCAAAGAAGACATACAGATGGCTAATAAACATGTAAAGAGATGTTTACATCACTCATTATTAGAGAAATGCAAATCAGAACTACAATGAGATATCACTTCACCCAAGACAGAACGGCCATAATCAAAAAATTCACAAACAACAAGGGCTGGGGAGGGTGTGGGGAAAAGGGAACCCTCCTACACTGCTGATGAGAATGTAAATTGATATAGCCACAGAAGACAGTATGGAGAGTCCTTTAAAAACTAGGAATAAAGTCACCATATGACCCAGCAATACCACTTCTAGGCATTACCCTGAGGAAACCAAAACTGAAAAAGACACATGTACGCCAATGTTAATTGCAGCACTACTTACAATAGCCAAGACTTGGAAGCAACCTAGATGTCCACTGACAGATGAATGGATAAATAAGCTGTGGTACATATATATAATGGAATATTACTCGGTCATAAAAAAGAACACATTTGAGTCAGTTCTAATGAGGTGGATGAACCTAGTGCCTGTTATACAGAGTGAAGTAAGTCAGAAAGAGAAAAACAAATATCGTATATTAACACATATATATGTCATCTTGAAGGATGGTACTGATAAATCTGTTCATAGAACAGTGATGCAGACATAGACATAGAGAAAAGACTCATGGACAAGGGTGATGGAGGAGAGGGAGAGGGTGAGATAAATGGAGAGAGTAGGATGGATGCATATACACTAACAGATGTAAATAGATAGCCAATGGGAATTTGCTGTATGACTCAGGGAACTCAGGGCTCTGTAATAACCTAGAGGGGTGGGAATGGGTGGGAGGTGGGATGGAGATTCAAGAGGGAGGGAACATATGTACACCTATGGCTTCCCTGATAGCTCAGTTGGTAAAGAATCTGCCTGCAATGCAGGAGACCCTGGTTTGATTCCTAGGTCGGGAAGATGCCCTGCAGAAGGGATAGGCTACCCACTCCAGTATTTTTGGGCTTCCTGTGTGGCTCAGCTATAAAGAATCTGCCTGCGATGCAGAAGACCTGGGTTTGATCCCTGGGATGGGAAGATCCCATGGAAAAGGGAAAGGCTACCCACTCCAGTATTCTGACCTGGAGAATTCCATGGACAGAGGAGCCTGGTGGGCTACAGTCCATGGGGTCGCAAAGAGTCAGACACGACTGAGTGACTTTCTCTTTCATGGTTAATTCATGCAGATGTACGACAGAAATCAAACCAATATTGTAAACCAATCATCAATCAATTAAAAATAAATATTTTTAAAAATATATACCATATACTCATAGAAATGATATATTATAAAGATAAAAACAATCTCCTAAGGGAATAAAAAAAAAATCCCTATAGCCTATGGCACTACAGAGGAAAGTTGCTTGGAGCATCTGAAAGAGTAAGTTTTTAAGTTTCTTGATTCTTCCTTAGAGTATCTAGTATAAGGACAAGCATACCACAGTAGCCTCTCAGTAAATCTTAACTGAATATACTGAACATGCTTAATTATAAATGTTTTTTGAATAAAGAAAACTAGGCCACTACAGAGACAATTTTTTCACAGTTCTATTTCTATGTCACATGAATCGAAAAGGGGCTGTTGGCCAAATTCCCAAAAGAAGGGAGATCATGTTTGCTGATGGGGGCACCACTGGCAGCTATATAGTAGTCAATCTACCTCCCGGGCTTTCGGTCATTAAGGTCCAGGATAAATTTGAACATTTAAATCACTTAAGAACAAATAAGACCACTGTCATCATTTTGTACCACTGTCTTCTGCCAGAATTCATTCTAAAGAAACAAAATCAAGAAACCCTACCCGAACAAGCTTTTCTGAGTCCCCTCTCCATTTGCTGACAATTGTAGATGCAGAAATATTAAAGAAGGTGGTTTTGCATTCAGTAGCCACAGCTTTGGCCAGTAAAGTCTTTCCTGTACCTGGAGACACATGTGGGTAAAATATGAGCGACCCTCGAACTCCATCCCTCTGCTGACAGACAGAAGACAGTCACACAAGCAACATAGGAGGTGGGTACACAGTGCGTGCTGCCCCAGTCTCGAAGGGAAGACAGATGGGGCAACTCATCCTCTGCACACTCGCTTCACACCAAGATCACAGCAGAAAGATCCCTTTACCTGGGGGTCCGTAGAGCAGCAGTCCTTTCCAGGGGGAAAGAATTCCTGTAAACAGCTGTGGGTACTGTGGGAGCAAGGAACAATGCTGAGGTTTGGCACCTGCAGGGCAGCCTGCACACCCTCAGCTCAGGCAAGCTAGGGGAGCTAGGGTGAAACACACGCAACTCTGGGCCAGCCCCTCCTTTTTTAAGACTGGCTCTCTCTCTCTGTTTACACACTCACGCAGACACACACGAGTATCTAATTTATCCCAATTTGACTTTCACTCTTGATAGGATGCATGGCCGAATCTTTTTGCTTTTTAAAAAAGCAGTTATTTTAAGGAGAAGAAAGGCATTTATAGGTACTATCCCCTCCATTACAGTAGTCACTTCTCACATGCAAAACGTTATTTCCCCCAGAGTTCAAGAAGTCTTTTGAATGTTGTGAAGCAGGTACGCTCTTGAAGATGACAATTTTTTTAAAACCAATATAGAAAGGTGTATGTGAGTAAAGTTCAACATTATGGTGAAGCCTGATTTGGAAGTTAAGAACGTGCAATGCATAATACGTAATGAGACACTGACCCCAAACAGGACACACATGGACTTCAGTGAATCTCTCCTGTTAGTTCTAATTCAAACCATCTGGAGTTGGTAAAGGACAAGAGAGAAGGAAAAGGAACAGTAAAATTATAACTAGCTATTAGCTTCTTGCTGACGCTAATTCAAAATCTTGACGTCATATGGAACTTCAAATACCATGGCAACAACACATCCAGAGAGTCTCAATGAGATGCCCTAGCCTTTTGCACAAGAAGATTTGAACAATGGAGCCACTCAGAGGAAACAGGGAATACCTTTCTACTTACTCTGACCACCACTGTAGTTCCTCCCCCACATGTCTGAACACAGGAAGGAAGAAAGGAAAGACAGTCCAAACTGACTGATTTTGTCTCATTCGAATAGAAGCAGCCAAAAATCAGGGCTGCAAGGGTTCAGGGGTAAGAATAAATAGGTTATTCAAGAAAGTAAATTTGTAATCCTGACTGCAGGAGATCACCAAAAATGGCCACTAATTATTTGCAACTCCTTACATCAAGAGGCAGAGGATATTACTCCACCATTTGAATCTGGACTTGGACCTCATGAATTTGGCCAGTGGGGCATTAGTAAGTAGAAGAAGAGACTTGAAAATATAAGGTGTATGAAAAGAGACATGGGAAAGGCTCAGCGATTGGGCCCTTTCTTGCTTCTCTCCAGGAACTTGCTGCCACCACGTGAACAAGACTGGGCTCTCCTGCTGGAGGATGAGAGGCAGAGAGAGGCCACAGGGACCCTGGTGACCCCAGCTTTCCCAGCCTCTCTATCTTCTCCAGCCAGACTGGCTGACACCCCAGACATGTGAGTGAGCCCAACCAACATCACGCGGAAAAGCGTAAGCTGGCCCTGCCGAGCCCAGCCCCAAATGCCCACCCACAGAACTGCTGCAAACAAGGAAATGATTGTGGTTCTAAGGCACTAAGTGTTGGGGTGGTCTGTTATACAGCAAAAGCCATGTGGTACACTGACCTCATCGCCACTGCTGTAAACCAAACATGTAGTCTTGCTTTCTATTTTTCTTCCTATTTATTATCAAACTGGTCAATCCTAAAGAAAATCAGCCCTGAATATGCACTAGAAGGATTGATGCAGAAGCTGAAACTCCAATATTCTGGCTACCTAATGCGAAGCACCAACTCATTGGAAAAGACCCTGATGCTGGGAAAGATTGAGGGCAGGAGGAGAATGAGGAGACAGAAGATGAGATGGTTGGATGGCATCATCGACTTAATGGACATGAGTTTGAGCAAGTTCCAGGAGAAAATGAAGGACAGAGAAGCCTGGAGTGCTGCACTCCATGGAGTTTCAAAGTCATACGTGACTTAGTGACTGAACAACAACACTGACCTCACCGCCACTGGTGTAAACCAAACACAGAGTCTCGTTTTTCTATTTTTCTTCCTGTTTAGTGAGCCACTCTGCACAAAGATTTGTTAGGAATAAGCAATGAGCACAACTCAATGGCTCTACTAGCTGGTGTCCTGGAAGGAGCTGTCTAGTCTTTACAACCAGCCGAAAGCAAAGCCCCCAGTGATGGGAGTACTGGGGGCGAGGCGGGGGGAAATCCACACAAACAGTCAGATGCTCTCTCCTATGGCAGGTATTTTCACTATAATGAGTATATTTAGGGAGGCAAGCTGATAGTAACTGACTAATCATATATACTACAGAGTCTTAGATCTTAAATTACCTCTTAGAGAAGACCCCTGCCTTCAACCAATATGTAACATGATTTCAAATGGCCTAGAACGGACAGAGCCTTGGTACTCCAGTATTGACAAAATATTGTGACATAGGCAAAAAGTTAATGTATGTCCAGTTAACACATGAAAAGATGTTCAACATCACTAATTATTAGAGAAATGCAAATCAAAACTATAATGAGGTATCACCTCACACCAGGCAGAATGGCCATCATCAAAAAATCTACAAACAACAAATGCTGGAGAAGATGTGGAGAAAAGGGAACCCTCCACTGTTGGTAGGAATGTAAAATGAGAATGGATACAGCCACTATGGAGAACAGTATGGAGATTCCTTAAAAAACTAGGAATAAATCTACCACGTGACCCAGCAACCCCACAGCTGGGTATATACCATGCAAAAACCATAATCAAAAAAAACACATGTACCCCAATGTTCACTGCAGCACTATTTACAATAGCCAGGACATGGAAACAGCCCAGATGCCCATCGACAGATGAATCGATACAGAAGATGTGGTATACACATACAATGGAATATTACTTAGTCCTAAAGAAGAATGAGTTTGAGTCAGTTCTAGTGAGGTAGATGAACCTAGAGCTTGTTATACAGAGTGAAGTAAGTCAGAAAGAGAAACACAAAATGTAGGATATTAACACATATATATGGAATCTAAAAAATGGTACTGAAGAGTCTATTTGTAGAGAATGAATAGAGATGCAGACATAGAGAATGGACCTGTGGACACAGTGAGGGAGGGAGAGTGGAACAAATGGAGAAAGTAGCATCAACATATCTACACTATCAGGTGTAAGATGGATAGCTGGTGAGAAGTTTCCGTGTAGCACAGGGAGCCCAGTCTGGTGCTCTGTGAGGACCTGGAGGGATGGGATGGGGGGAGAGGAGGGAAACTCGGGAGGGTGGGGATGTATGTATAATTATGGCTGATTCACATTGTTGTATGGCAGAAACCAATACAACGTTGTAAAAAATTTTTTAATATATTTAATTTTTAAAAAAAGACAAAAAGTCAGCTTGTGAACAGAAAATCACCCTTTTTCCTCTCTGATAGGTGTGCTTGCCAAACGGATAATGAACAGAAATTGGGCCTCCCAGGAGGCCTCCCATCCTTACCCTTATAGGATACACAACAGCTTCTTTGACTAACTGCTTGGCTGCATCAAGTCCAATAATGTCATTCCACTTTATGTTTGGATTATGGAGATAAATGTCCTGCAAGACATATTTGATCATTCTGTTAAAACTAATGTTCTCCTTCACAACGGTAATAAACACAGGAGCAGCAGAATACTTGACTTACAACAGGACATAAAGTGCTTGTGATTAAAAAAACTTTTCATATTAGATACATATGTATATACATATTATAATTTGAGGTTAGTTCACCAAAGGGATGCTGTGAAAATATTTAGTGATTTTCCCTGAAGAAGATATTCATAATATAATACTGTACTTTAAGGGTTAAAAAAAATCTCCTAGGGACTTCTCTGGTGGTCTAGTGGTTAAGATTCTGGGCTCCTGTCCATAGAATTCTCCAGGCAAGAATACTGGAGTGGGTTGCCATTTCCTTCTCCAAATATACATACACACACAAAATAAAGGGCTTCCCAGGTGGCTCAATGAAGAATCCAACTGCCAATGCAGGAGATGTGGGTTCAATCCCTGAGTTCAATCCCTGAGGTCAGGAAGATCCCCTGGAGGAGGAAATAGCAAACCACTCCAGTATTCTCACCTGGAAAATCCCATGGACAGAAGAGCCTGGCGGGCTACATGGAGTTGCAAAAGAGTAGAACATGACTTAGCGACTAAACAACAACAGCAATACAAAATAAAATTAACCAAAAAGAAAAAATCTCCAAACAATGGACTATACCTGTCTTCAGTCAATAACAAACCATGCTGATTTACAACCATAATCAAAGAAGCTACAGAACATGCCTACAAATTACATTACCTTTTAATCGGAAACATAGTTCCAAGCTGGTGCCTGGCCTCTCTCCTGCTCCTTGATCTCAACAACACTTTCTAATTTGCTACATAAAAGAGATAATGCTCCTCTGAAACCAATTTCTCTTTTTCCCTAGTGGTTGCTCCCTACTTCCATCAGGAGCAATTGCTTCCACGAAATCCAAGGAAGCCAACAACCAAGTGAAAGTACAGTTTTCCCCTCACAGAGTAGAGCCCATAGCAACCACGGAGGGTAATCAATTAAGGTAGGTTTTACTGATAACTAATTTGCAGTCTCCAAACTTCAATTTCACAAGATGCTCAGAACAGTCACTCAGGGGCTCTTCTCAGTGGAGCTGTATTGGGCAAACTGAATGTCTAGAGTGTTACAGCAAAAAGAAAAAAAAAAAACCCACCTCCCTTCCATAGTCATTCTGAGTGACTACAGAACAATCTGGAAACTAATTTTATATTTATTTAATTTTTTAAAAAGTGATATATGCACATGATTCAAAAACATAAAACCAGGGACTTCCTTGGAGGCCTAGTGGTTAAGAATCACCCTCTCAATGCAGGGGACGTGGGCTTGATCCCTGGTCTGGGACTGAGATCCCACATGCCAAGGGACAACTAAGCCCAAGTGCCAACAAAGCCCAAGTGTCGCAACTACCGAGCCCTCACACTGCAACAAAAGATCCCTCATGATGCAGTGAAGATCCTGTGTGCTGCAACTGAGACCTGGTGCAACCTAATAAATAAATAAATATATATATAATATGTAAAAACATATTTTTAAAATGCTGGTGAGATGTTATGCCCCCACTCAGTCCCCCATCCTCCCAGGTCCCTCCACAAGGGGTGACAACGTTTCTTAGAGAAACTCTTTAAGCAGGTGATTTTGATAGTGCGTGATATGTAGGATCCATTCCTGGGTGAGATGACAAAGGTCTCAGTCTTCCCAAATCTTGGGAGAACCACCCCGTCTTGAAAGGACCAGCCACTCATTCTTATTACCACACTTGCTTAGGAAAGGCTTTGCACACAATGGGCTTTCATTGGAGTTCAAGGCATCCATCGGTAACAGCAGTATTTCTTGCCCTCATCAAGCACTGACACTGAATTCCACGTGGTAGTGTTTATAATTTCCCAGTAGGAAGTTCCTCCTTATCTCAATCAAAAGTTATCAGAACTCAGTAGAACTGCCTCAGCAGGTGGTGAGCTCCCCGTCCCTGTCGGCTTTCAAGCAGAGTCCGTATGACTGCCTCTCACAGTTCCATAGAAAGGATTCCAGGTGGAATCATTTCAGGCCACTTCTACTCCACAACTTTATCACCATTAGTCACGGTATCCTCTTGCAAAGACAGTAACAAGCCTTGATTTGGGAGTGTAACAGTATTTTTCTCTGCTCTCTTACGCATCCTAATTACCAAGCCTGGCTCGACCCCTCATCCTCTCAGTGATAATAACTTCTGAGCTGGTCTTCCTATCTCCATTTCTTTGATGGCCTTCCACACTGTCATTAGAACAAGCTGTCTAAAAGCACATTTGATTATCCCATTCTCCTGACGCCTTTCAGAGACTCTCTGTGTGATAGAGACTGACCCCAGCCTCAGGGACTGTTCACAGCGCCCTTACCCGCAGGAACCCCGGCCTCGCTCTCCAGTCCCTTCTCCCACTGTTTCTTATGGTGTTTCAGTTGGTTCCCTAGAAACACTGCATAAGCGCTACCACTCACTTGTCTGTACCTCTGCCCAGAACGCCTCCCCCCGCCCTCTTCTACTCTTTCTCACGGGCTGTTTCCTGTGTCTCTTCTTCCCTAAGAAGATACAGATCCTTTCCAGCTACCGTTCACCTTTGTGTTTCCAGCTGCCAGCACATGCCTGACACACCAGAGGCGTGCAGAGGACACCTTGCTGGGCTAAATGGAGACCTGGGGGACCTTAATGACCTCAGAGCAGCTGTGCCATTTTTGCATCATTTTAAACATCCAGGAAGGAGCCTGCCTAGCTTTCAGTCTTTCATTAAATATGAGATCACTGGAGATTAGAAAAATCTCCTGTAACTCAGGAATCTATTCTGTTACCAAGGAACTTGCCCCAAGTCACAGAGTGAGAAAGAGGAGGATCTAGAAATCAAATCCAGGTCAACCTATTTCCGAGCTTGTGTCATCAACCACTAGATTTCACTGCCTTTAGGTCCTGGGAGGCCAACCTTGAAAAAAATCAGTCATGTGGATGGTAAGATCTTTCCTACTAATCTGTTTCTTCATGAAAATTTCCAATTATGAAGCCAGGCTCCTGACATCTGTATTTCTAGGCTTAGACTGTTTAAACAAAACACAGACGTGCTCTCTCCTTCTCTAAGAGGCTTTCTTTCCTTAACTCTCGGCTTAGCTCTAAAACCTTTCACCTGTCCCTTCCTTTCTAAGTCCTTTTCTCTTTGGGTTTTCTTGGCCTCTATAGTGAGATGGTGGGCTTTTTGTATTGTAATTTTATGATTCTATAATTTATTCATCATGCATTATTGTGCCTCTAAACAATATGAGTGCCTTCGCAAGTGGGGGCACTTTATAAATAAATGATCATATTTATTGTTATTAATAAAAGAAGCAGCCCACAATGCTCCTGGAGCCCCAGTCTGCCTCCGTAAATTTGTGAATTGAATATCAGATCTTACCCGGCTCACCACGGCTGCCAATTCTCGCATCTCACTGTTCATGCCAATAAATGCACTCAGAGGTTTCAACAGTCGTTCCTGATGATGAGAGTAGAAAGCCTCACGTTACAATATTGCTTCACCACTTAGGAAGGAAAACAGGGCACAGAGCTCCACGACACAGATGGTGGCAGATAGCTGTGACCTTTAACTGGATCTCAAGGCTCCTCTGGACTCAAAATTATATTCCAGAATTTCATCTGGATTTTGGCAGTTTGCAAGATGAATGTCCCATCCTAGCCACTTACCGAGGGGTCTGGGTTACAGTCGAAGCTATTCAAGCCAAGTTCACTGGTTGCTCCTTTGATGGCATCTGTGAGCAGCCCTCGGAAGTCAATGACTGGGCCCTGAAACGGAGTAATAGTTATTGCAGCGGCCGTTAAAACAGGAAGGGAGACTATCCTTATTAGCTCAGCTTCATTAAATCAAGACACTCTTATGTACCATGGTCTGCAGGACAAACTTAAAGTGAAGCTTTAAGAGGAAGCTATGCTAATAATGAACAAGATGATTTCCTCAGATTGGGGCACTCCAGGAAAAAAAAACACGTTATAAATAAATTTTTCACAATGAAGCTGGCTTGAATAAAATTCCTGAGCATTTTTCAGTTCCTGATGCACCATCAGTTTCCTACGTGTCCACTTTCCCTGTATCATCTTCCTTTTAAAATATTCAACACATGGGAAGAATTCATTGGCACAAGAATAATGATAGTTCCTATTTACTGACTATACTGTACCTTCACCACTCAGGACAGTGCCTGGCACAAATCAGGTGTGTGAGGTACCTACTGTGGATTATTGCCAATTCTTGTAACACTTCTGCTAATCGGGAGCGGCATCCTAGCTTCACAGATGTGGAGGTAAGCCTAGAGAAGCAAAATGATCTACCCAGGGTCACACAGCTAGCAAGGGACTTAAGACCAGGATTCAAACCCAGATATCTGTCTCCCAGACTCCTTCTGATGCCGCTGTCCCCCCTAGAGGAAGCAGGAAAAAGCAAGGGTACATGTCAAAATTAAGTAACAATAACAGTAGCCAACACTTAGTGTTTATCGTGTGCTCTCTGTTCATTATGACATTGGAGGTGGACACTATGACTATTTCCGTTTCACAGATGAGAGAAATGAGGCTTGGAGAGATCTAAAAACTTGTCCAAGAATCACAGTCAGGAAGGTGAGACGTGGGATTTGAACCTAGGCAGGCTGACTTCAAAGCTGGTGCCTTGAGAACAACACACCCAGTAAATTTGCAGGGGGACTTGGGTATTGTGAGCTTTGGAGGCTCTGAGATTGGGCCCCTCTGAGATGGCAATGAAACACCTGCTTTTGGAGATGGGCCCCTGACAATAAGACCTTATTCAGCTCATGAAATGCTAGGGAGAAACTGTCCACAATTTAACGTGAGGGCATTTCTGCTGCAAACAGAATTTATAGCCAGATTCCTTCAAAGGTTAAGTGTTGGATTAAATAGCCCCTTCCTTGACCTGATCAGAAATATCCATTCATAACAATGTGAGATGTTCATAAGAGCAACTAATGCTGCAACACTGCTGGGCACAAAAGTGACTGGAAAACATGATGAAGGTAGTAACAGTGAGCAGGGAAGTAATTCTTTGTGAGCAGTGCTGATTGGAATGTGTCACCTCCAGCAATCACCCACATAATTGAGGCCCTAAAAGGAGCCAGTTCCCCTTGATTTCCAGAGAGATGCTCCCCATTTCCCTCCAGACACACACACCCAGAGTTTAGTTTGCCTGAGAAGAGCTGGCTAGAGGTGAGTCAGCAGTCCCATAGGATCGAAGAAAGAAGTAACTCTGAAAAGAATCAGTCCTCAAAGTTACAGTCAAGAGAAACACACTGGTGTTGCTGCTTTTTATTTCCAAGTGACACATTTTTACCTACCTTTAAGCCTACAGCTACCCAAACTGGGTCTTTTCTGTTTGAGAGACTATTATGTACGAATCGGGACATGAAGTTCATTAGGAAAGCAGTATAAATAGCTATCGAGGACAAGATCAACCTTATATCAATTGAGGTTCACATGAAATTACATTCAAATCTGGAGCCATATCTCCAAGGAGAAAGGGACACTGCTAGTCAACTCCCACTGAGAGGGCAGAAAGGAATGAATGTGAGGCCACAAGTCCTTAAATAATGTGGGACAGTTTATCACTGTAATCACAGGATTTTTAAGCTGAAAGGAACCAAGCCATCTCTTCCAAACTCGGCAATTTACAAATGGGAAACTGAACCCCTTGGAGATGGAGCCATTCATTCAAGTCCACCCATCCAGAAGGGAGACCTGGTCCAGCACTTCAGGGTTTTATCCTCAGCCCATCTCTTCCCAGTTCACCCCATAGCCAACCTTTGATAATCACATATTACCTTACCTGTCTGACAAATGTAACACTCAAAATTTTCCATTTTCAAAAAGAAAAGGGAAATTCCCCATTCAGTGTTTGGGTTCATGAGTCCCGCTTACTTTTTGTGGACGGACGTTTTCTTCTCCACTGCCTTTGTTGATTCCAGATATACTTAAGCCGAAGTCAGCATTCTCTTTGTGAGTCTGATGGACAACCTCCTGGAGAAAGAGGAAAACAGTGAGAAGTCAGCGACAGAAAGAAATTTTGAGATGCTGGCCGCAGCTGCCTGTCCAGTCATCCCAAATCCTTCTGCAAATGGGGACCTCCATGTATGATTCCGCCACTATTGTGCAGACCCAACAAGACGAATAAACTCTACTTGTGCTGGGTGGGAGAGCTGTTCCAGGAAGCCACGGGCTCTGAGCCCCACAAACAGTGGAAGAAATGGCCGGGCCTCCACCCATCTCCACTCACAGACCTTTTTTTTTTTCCTGGGACCAGAGGTGTTTGTGGCCAGCAGTGGCTGAGTTTGGAAACACAGCCGAGTCAACAGTCAGCCAGCCTCCTGCGGGATTCATCCTGCCCCCTCCCCATTTACCTTGCTTCCACCTGAGCCAGTCTACAATGGTCAGGACCACACAACCCCCTTGAAGATGAGAGATTCCCTCTGACCAACTCAGTTGTGAGATAATGACTTTCTATCCCCTGGACAGCTCTGACATGCATTCTTCCCATTCCTCTTCACCATTTCCATTGGTCCTCTTTCCTTTAAACCTGGTTGGTATGTTTTGGTCCTGAACCGAAGGTTCTCAGCATGGATTTCACTCATCTGTTGGGCTCTCTCTCCTCTTGCTTGCCCATCTCTCCCCCACAGAAAGCCCAGTGTGGAGGTCTGGGTTAGCGACCCACCATGTGTGCCTTGGAGAAACCCAACAGGAGACTTGGAGCCCAGCGACACCAAGACCACCCCAACCTACACTTACGATCCCAGGAACACCCTGTGGGACGGGAAGAGCTGGCGCCTCCAGCTTCCTCAAGGGGAAGACTGAGCCTTGTGGGAACCAGGCCCTCCTGCTCTGACTGGGCCTAGGATTCACCCCTCAAGGCCTGTCGCCCAGCACTCAGACCAGCTGAAGGTTTGTGGGGAGGAAGGAGTTCTCCTTCCAAGTGCTGGAAGAAACTCTATAACTGAACAAAATCAAACTGTCCTCGATGAACAAATAAATGTGACTATTTCCTTGGGGCTGTTTCTCAGCCACCTGCAATGGTACCAGCGCCAAGCAACGCCGTCCCAACCTGTTTAGGATGCTCCGTGTGGAGGGGCCTGGCGTCCCCGGGCCTTCCCACCGTGGTTTTGGACCGCGGCCTCTGCTGGTTGATCTTGGGAAGATTCTGACAACTGTCAGTCATCACCCTAGGGCAGGGAACAAAGACCTTGGAGGAAATCCTGTTAACTGAATCTGAGATCGCCAACACCTCGCATAGTGCATTTAAAGAGAGTTCTGGAAAGATCTGCAGGCACAAATCCATCTGGACCGTCCTCCCACCCAGTCCGGCCCAGCCCTGTCCATCTTCAGTCTACCTCCCAGGTCTAAGGCGGGGCTAGAGGGTCCACCGCCTCCTCTCATGACATAACCTCTCATTTCAATAACTATTTAGAGTATAAGATTATGTACAAATGCCATGCATCATTTTTCTAGTTATCTTTCCTAAAGCCAACAATTTGCCACTCAACCTCGATGGGTGCCGTGTATAAACAGCCACCCAGAGAGGAGCTGAAGAAACCCCCAGCTGCCCCATGCCACCCTGCTCCAGGCCTAAAGGAGCAAGGCGCTCCCAGACATTGGTTCACAGAGCATTCTGCCAGATACGGAGTGCTGAGGAAGTTCCAGGGATGAACCTGTGGCTGAAAAGCAAGTAGGTTTCCTTACGCATTCCAAAGCTGCCTCTTAAAATGCTTCTCACTGTTTCTGTTCACTAGTAGTTATCATCTATTACCAGAGTCTGACTAGCTTTATGGAAACTATAAAGGAAAGAATATCACTTTGGTGAAAACAAAGAGACTGTCCGGAAAGAACTGCACAAAGCAAAGGCAGCCTCAGGCTGAGGGTCCCCGTGACTGTCACAGTGAAGCAGGCTCGGACTCCGCGGCTCTTCTTTAAACGACACCAAAGGTCTTCACTTATAAGAGATGAGGTGTCTTAGTCCCTTCCTTCCAGGCTGTGGACAGGGACTTGAAGTCACAGAGAAGGGAGTCCAGTGGGGCTCACAAAAGCTCTTGAGGGCCCAATGAGTTACCTACGATCACAATCTAAGTTTTCTTCTTTTAATTGTGTCCTAAGATTTTTTTAAAAAAATTTTGCTCACGGCCTGAGTGGCTGTGTAGTCTCTATTGGAAGCCCACTGCCACCTTCCCCTGAAGTCTGGGGCTTTCTGTTATGTTATGTTAAGTCGCTTCAGTCATGTCTGACTCTGTGTGACCCCATAGACGGCAGCCCACCAGGCTCCCCCGTCCCTGGGATTCTCCAGGCAAGAATACTGGAGAGGGATGCCATTTCCTTCTCCAATGCATGAAAGGGAAAAGGGAAAGTGAAGTTGCTCAGTTGTGTCCGACTCTCAGCGACCCCATGGACTGCAGCCTACCAGGCTCCTCTGTCCATGGGATTTTCCAGTCAAGAGTACCAGAGTGGGTTGCCAATGCCTTCTCCGGAGGTCTGGGCTTTACTGTAATAGCAAAGAGCCACAGACCTTGATGGCCCGCAGTTGTGCGGTCCTGGGCACTTTGTGAATAGAATCTGACAGGGGTGTGGCCCTGAGTGGGAGGAGAGTAACGCAGGGGACACTGAGGCAAGTGAGGTTGGCACTCTACTGTGTCAACCCAGAAGGGTCAGATACCATGACTCCCAGCTGAGACTTGGATTTGAGAAGCTGGAGAAAGAAATGTAAGTTGAGTGTGAGAAAAGGAGAGGAAGAGAAAGACCGAATTTCCCTGCACACTGTCAGGACATGGGATCCAGGGTACAACAGAGAAATGACCTTCACGATTTGAAACGGAAAAATATTTATGGGGAAGTGCTTACTATGTTCTGGGAACTCACTATGTGTCAGACTCTTGCTCCAAGCTTATAAGTGGCAGAGCCAGGAACTGAGCCTGGATCTTTTGGTCTCTGAGGTCCATACTTTTCATACCACCTAGCCTAGAAAGAAAAGCATCGGCGGATGCAATTCTTGGTGGTAAAAGCAGAGGACCTCTTTCCGCCATCTTTCCGTGCCGCCAGAATGGTGCGCATGAATGTCCTGGCTGATGCTCTCAAGAGTATCAACAATGCCGAAAAGAGAGGCAAACGCCAGGTCCTTATTAGGCCGTGCTCCAAAGTCATCGTCAGGTTTCTAACAGTGATGATGAAGCATGGTTACATTGGCAAATTTGAAATCATTGATGATCACAGGGCTGGGAAAATTGTTGTGAACCTCACAGGCAGGCTAAATAAGTGTGGAGTGATCAGCCCCAGATTTGATGTGCAACTCAAAGATCTAGAAAAATGGCAGAATAACCTTCTCCCATCCTGCCAGTTTGGTTTCATTGTACTGACAACCTCAGCTGGCATCATGGACCATGAAGAAGCAAGACGAAAACATACAGGAGGGAAAATCCTTGGATTCTTTTTCTAGGGATGTAATACATACAAATAAAATGCCTCAGAGGAAAAAAAAAAAAAAAAAGCAGAGGACCGACAGACATTGGTCCACGTCCTGGCTGTCTGTAACATGAGGGGAGCCCATGACTGGCCCCCCCAGGGTCACAGGACCATGGTCCGATATTGCTGGTCAGCAGACATTGAGCTGCACTGGAGAATCTTCTGGGAATGGATCCCACAAACCCTTGAGTTGAGAAGGTCAAGATGAATTACCATTTACTTTACCTTCTGGTCTTCCCTCCACTTCTTTGAGGTAAATTGCTTTCTGCTGTGGCAAAAAAATATCAAGAGGAGAAGGAAAATTAAATTTTTAGGAGAAAGTGATTTTTCAGGTATGTTTGTCCTTTTACATTGTCCTTAAAATCTGTGCTACATGCAAAAACTGTCAGCTATTCTCATCTAGAGAGGAATGGAATTACCAGCAAAGAGAAAGAAGCCCATGCTTCTCAAGCATTTCCACACAAAGATCCCAAAGGCCTCAGAAAATATTAAACGTATTAGAAGACCACAGACTTGGTGGCAGCTCCAGTGTGGGCTGCTTTATAGTTACTATTTCATTAAGTTTTCATGAACTTGACACTATTTTGCTGTGGTCCCTGGGACATGGCTCAGACGGTAAAGAATCTGCCTGCAGTGCAGGAGACCTGGGTTCGATCCTTGGGTCAGGAAGATCCCCTGGAGAAGTGAATGGCCACCCACTCCAGTACTCTTGCCTGAAGAATTCTATGGACAGAGGAGCCTGACGGGCTACAGTCCATGGGGTCGCAAAGAATTGGACACGACTGAGCAACTAACACTTTCACTTTTAGTTTCTGGGACACCAGAATGGAACACTTATCAGTCATACCCTGCCCATTTACCTTAAACTAAAGACATTGTGTCTAATATCCCAGGAGAGTGTGGTTCCAAGGTAGAACTAGCATTAAAATCAAGTCATGTCAGTAGCAGTCCTAGTGGCCCAGTGGTTAGGAGTCTCTGCTTTTTTCTGCCAAAACTCAGATCCAACAACCAGCCAAGGATGTAGAGCTATGAAAACTGTACTGGAAGCACAGTAGATAAAATCTCTCTCTCTCTCTCGGACCCCTTCCAGCTCTGTGATTCAGCCCTGGCGATTTTTAATTGATGTTCCTTTTGGTTTCCTGGTCCCTACATGAAATGTTAAAGTCTGTGGCTTAACAAGTGCCTTGTAAACAGGACAATGATCTCCCTTGGTTTATAATTACTTCCCCCACTTACAGACTTCTAAGTCAATGTCACTACAAAACACAGGGCCCTAACTTTAGATCTTTCCTTCAGCCAGCCTCCTAGACTGCTAACCTATACTGGGTCTTTGCATTATATTGATCATTATCTGGATTGATGGCTTTCAAAAGCATTTCATTATCTATACATGAGCTATTAGCCTCAGCAATACTCATTTTCATGTTATTTTCAAGATAGGTAATAGGTCTTCCCAACAAGAAAAAAAGTCTTCTGTCATTTATTGTCTTCCAATAGCTCTTTCCATCTCTAAAGAAAGGAAAGTAATGTTGACCTTCTAACAAGTACCTGTGACACACTGGGGTTTTGCTTTCATTGCCCTAAATCATACAGTCCTCAAGCAAATGCCAACATGACAAAAAGGGACATCAGTGTCCAGACGATCATGTTTAAATTGTCTGCACTGGATCTAAAAGAGGCTACAGAATCCTTCTGGTCTATTCTTTCAGTGTAGGGTGAGGGACATCTTCCATCTGGGAATAAAATGAGGAAGACACACAGAACTTAAAGATGAGATAGCGCCTTACTTCTAGAAAATAGCCACGTACCTGTATCTGATGCCTTTTTGACAATTTTGGGGTATTTCTGAAATTTTACAAAATAATAGCTCTCATATTCCATCAAAATAGTTTCAAGATCAACGTTGTCACAGACTTGAAAGCGTCGTAACCCCATTTTAGTTTCTTGCTCCAAAGCATTGGCTGCATCAATATATCTGGCCGTTTCACAAAAGAAAGAAAAAGATTAACTCTAGGTAAAGAGAATAAAGGCAAAGTTCAAAGAAACTCAATACAAATAGTAAGCTTATATTAAAGAGTACATTAAACAAAAACTAGAATATACGAGGTTTGCCTATATAGTAAGGAGCTCCACCACATAGGTTAAGTATATCCATATAACTGTCTTTCAAAACATTTTGGGGACTTCCCTAGTGGTCCAGCAGCTAAGACTCTGCACTCCCAGTGCAGGGGGACTGGCTTTGATCTCTGGTCAGGGAACTAAGCGTTCACACGCCATAACTAAAGAGCCCACATGTCTCAACGCAGATGGATGATTCCAGGTGTGGAATCTAAGACAGAGCATGGCCAAGCAAATACATACATAAAAATTAAAAAGATATTTTGGAAGTACTTAAAAGTCAAATAAGTAAATCAACTAAGAAAATGTCTTGTAATTTACTTTTACTCATGTTTAGCCAAAGACGGTTATTTGCCCAACTTGCTTACTTCTTTATTTACAAGTATTCATTTCAGGTAACATTTGATAAAATCCCAGTTTAACCACAACAGGCAAGGCTTGCCATCATTGAAGTAACTCAAAAGAATATGTCATGTGCTCTGAAGGGGATTCCAAAAATCTGTTGATCAACATCACTAAGGGAATTTAGTATAAGAAAATGTCTTCTACTTGGATGTACTGTTTCTGATCCTTTCTTCACTGGTCACAGATTACACCACCAGGTTCCTCTATGCATGTAGTGTCGTCACCAAGGGTTCCTCACTCATTTTAACCTGGTCAGTCGTAAGGCTGTCTGACTTAGGTGGTCTTAGCAGTAAAAGCAAGCTCCTTGTCTCACAATCCTCTGAAAGTGGAAAAACTCTCTGGTTTTAATCTGAGTCCTCAACCTCTTTTAAAATCAAAAACTCTCTCCTGAAAAACGTACAAATACACAGAAATTAGCATATAATTTCAGGAACTCATCCAAGGACCTCAGATTAAGGACCCCAGTTAGAGTTTTTCTCTTTGATTTCAAATCTGGGAACAAAATAGAAAACTTTTTTTATTATGCTTTCTTCTGTGTTCCAGATTCAGATCAGTTAGAGGACTAAACTTTCTTAAAAGAGCTTGCCATGACTATTTCCAGTACCTTGCTTATTTTAAAGAACTTGCAAACATCAATCAATCAGATCAATCAGCTTCTATACTTATCAATGGCTCATCAGGCTTCTACCCTATGTCTTAATCCCCATTTTACATAGAAAAAAACTAAATCCATTTTTATTAATAATTTTTTGCTTAGTATGATGTAATACATGTTCATTGAAGAAAAAAATAGAAAATATAGATAAGTCAAAAGAAAACTGCACTGCTCAGAGGCAATGTTAACATTTTCTCTCTTTCCAAACGTTTTTAAAATGACTAAATACACATACACTTACATATATGTACTTGTTTGGGGAAAAAAAAAAAAGATGGGAACATACATTAGAGATGGCCTGTATATAAAGATTGCTTTCCTGACATCACATTCTGAACACTTTCCAGAATCAGAGTTTTGACTTAAACATGGTAACAATAGATGATGGCAGGGCCCATATTTCCTAAGCTAATTGATCAGGGAAACAGGATTTTTTTTTTTGCCATTCCATGAGGCATGTGGAGTCATAGTTCCCCCACCAGGGATCAAACCTGTACTCCCTGAACTGGGAGGGCAAGGTCTTAACCAATGGACCACCAGGGAAGTTCCCAGAGCTGTGTCTATGTGTTCCTGTTCCACTGTTTGGGCTTGAAGGAGGTCTGAATTTAACAGAGCTGGTAGGAGGAGCTACTGGAAGTTCTTAACCAACAGAGTGACAGGACAGGACTTTAAAAAGAGGTGTGAGCAGTAAGGAGAAAGACACAGCAGAAGAGACAAGGGAGAGGCTGGTAACAGGCACTGGAGCCAGAGGAAGTGCGCGTGCAGAGCTGGAGGAACCGCAGCCACGACCCCGCACTGCTCTCACTAACTCTCCCTCATGCATTTGAACGCTGCTCTTTGTTTACCTAGTGGTTCACTTACGCCCTGCCCCTCCTCGCTCTGTGCCCCTCTCTAAAAATGCCCTTGTCCATCACAACCGTCTATCCACATTCTATACATCTCTCAAGACCAGCTCGCATGGCCTTTCCTACAGAGCTTTCTCTATTTATTTTAATACACAAAAATGAATCCTCTCAGTTTTTCGTTAAAGGCTGGCCTACTTTTGTGTGGTGTTGGAGAAGACTCTTAAGAGTCCCTTGGACTGCAAGGAGAGCCAACCAGTCCATCCTAAAGGAAATCAGTCCTGGGTGTTCATTGGAAGGACTGATGTTGAAGCTGAAACTCCAATATTTTGGCCACCTGATGCGAAGAGCTGACTCATTTGAAAAGACCCTGATGTTGGGAAAGATTGAAAGCAGGAGGAGAAGGGGACTACAGAGGACGAGATGGTTAGATGGCATCACCGACTCAATGGACATGAGTTTGGGTAAACTCCGGGAGTTGGTAATGGACAGGGAGGCCTGGCATGCTGCGGTTCACGGGGTCGCAAAGAGTCGGACACGACAGAGCGACTGACCTGAACTTTTGTGACACTAATATGTCCTTAAACATTTTTCAACTTTATAATTCATTCATTTCTCCCTCTCCCAGCAGGACTCTGGAAATGATCGACTTTAGCATGCTCTGTGCGACCCCATAGATGGCAGCCCACCAGGCTCCCCCGTCCCTGGGATTCTCCAGGCAAGAACACTGGAGTGGGTTGCCATTTCCTTCTCCAATGCATGAAAGGGAAAAGTGGAAGTGAAGTCGCTCAGTCGTGTCCGACTCTTAGCGATCCCATGGACTGCAGCCTACCAGGCTCCTCTGTCCATGGGATTTTCCAGGCAAGAGTACTGGAGTGGGGTGCCATTGCCTTTTCCGCGACTTTAGCATAACTTTTATCAATTACAGATGCAAGAGGCCATCTCGTGGCAGAAAGGGGAAATGCATGCTTTGTAAACAGTCAATTCTTGAGGCCACAATAGCATCTGCAGGAGAAAGGATAGCTGTGTAACTTTTGTCTTTTTGTTTTTACAGTTCTCCTTTCTGATACAGTTTCTAGAACACAAAAAAAATCAGGAATTACCTGTGTGAATGGCTGTGTCTTTCTTTCCAATTATTTCACCCATCTACCTGCTAATAAGTTCCTCAATGGCTGTTTGAATAACACTTATCAAGCATCTATTAATACACTGCTCATGGTGTTGGGGTCTTATAAGGTGAGTTCAGGTTTATAAGGGTCAGTGAATCTATGAAGGCAGCATTTATCCGAGCGCTCCATGGAAAACTAGTCCCTAAAGATGGCCTGAGGAAACATGAGTGCCTTGGCCAAATTGGTTTGCAAAGCCCTGAATACTGTGACTTTAGTACAGATATTCCCACTGTATGTAAATTAGAGGATCTGAGAAGTCACGAAATAAAGGAGCCTGTCTAACCCAGTTTAACCCAATGTTTGCCAAGCTTACTTGACCATAAAGCTCATTTGAAGTCATATCAATTAACCTTCTGCAGAACGACTATTGTAGAGCTCTAGGCACTTAGAAAACACTGTCTTGAGGTAATTTTAGCTCAGAGTTTTTTGAATGGAGCTGAGAATTTTATCAGAAGATAACGAAAAATGGGTCAAACCCACATTTGTAACTGCTTTAAGTCCTTTGCTGAACCAGGCTGTATATTAGAAAAATAAGATCCAGCTCGTACCTCCTCCACAGTAAAGTAAGCAAGGACTCATATGCGCTCACTTGGTGTCAGGCGCCACTCTAAGCATGTCTATATTTAATCCTCATAATAAAAACATGTGCCTGACACACATTATCTTCCATTACTCCATTTTACAAGCAAGAGAACTGAGGGACAAAGAAAGTAAGTAGATTGCCCAGGGTCACTGGTTAGCAAAGGGTAGAGTGGGCATTTGAACCAAGGCAGACTGGCTCCTCCATCAAGGCAGAGCCTCTTGATGAAGGTAAAAGAGGAGAGTGAAAAAGCTGGCTTAAAAGTCAACCTTCAAAAACCAATTTCATGTCATCTGGTCCCAATCCTTCATGGCAAATAAATGGGGAAAAAGTGGAAACAGTGGAAGATTTTATTTCCTTGGACTCCAAAATCACTGTGGACGGTGACTGCAGCCATGAAATTAAAAAAAGCTTGCTCCTTCGAAGAAAAGCTATGGCAAAACTAGACAGCATATTAAAAAGCAGATACCGCTTTGCCGACAGAGGTCCTATAGTCAAAGCCATGGTTTTTCCAGTCATGTGAGAGTTGGACCATACAGAAGGCCAAAGAACCTAATGCTTTCGAATTGTGGTGCTAGAGAAGGTTCTTGAGAGTCCCTTGGACAGCAAGGAGATCAAACCAGACAATCCTAAAGGAAATCAACCCTGAATATTCATTGGAAAGACTGATGCTGAAGTTGAAGCTCCAATATTCTATCTACCTGAGGTGAAGAGCTGACTCATTGGAAAAGACCTTGATGCTGGGAAAGATTGAAGGTGAGAGGAAAAGGGGATGACAGAGGATGAGATGGTTGAATGACATCCCCGACTCAATGGACATGAGTTTGAGCAAACTCCAGAGATAGTGAAGGATAGGGAAGACCAGCGTGCTGCAGTCAACAGGTGGCAAAGAGTCAGACATGACTTAGCAACTGAACTACAACAATACTGGCTCCTGAGTCTGTGTTTCTACCCTGCAAGCCCTTCCTACCACACCAACCCGCCAGCCCTGGTTTTAGAGCAGATACTTGGCACTACACTGCCCTTGGAATTTTTTTCCATCAATGAATGGTGAAAACTGCAGGGCAACCCACTGCTCACATGCATACTGCCTGGCTCATCAACTGCTCTTCTCCGGCTCTGGCGTCCACCCGCTTGCTATGTGGGGACACAGAGATTCAGCAGTTGAGCATCACCTGATTGGCCTGCCTGCCAACTAGGCGTGGGAGCGAGGAGGGATTCATTTCTCTGGCCTGAGACTGGTGATGATGTGGAAAGAATGAGCCATTTTCTCAATAGAATTTAAACCCCCAACACCAAAAAGAGAAGTGTCTGATAAAACTGTGTTTCAAAGTAAATGGACTGAGAAATGTTTGTTAAAGATGACGCAGTTTACCATGAGAGAAAAGGCCATTTCCAAAATTGAGATGTTAAGGTATTATGAAAAAGGCCACATTTTGTAATTGAAGATCTAATGTGGTCAGTCCTGGGGAGAAATCAGACTACTCAGTAACAAAGTTTGTTCAAAAGTGCTGTTAAAAAAACATTTTTTTTCTGGGACTTCCCTGGTGGCACAGTGGGATAAGAATCTGCCTGCCAATGCAGGGGACTCGGGTTTGATCCCTGGTCCGGGAAGATTCCACATGCCATGGAGCAACAAAGCCCGTGTGCCACAACTACCGAGCCTGTGTACTGCAACGAATGAAGCCTCCTCTGCAACAAGAGAAGCCACTTTCATGAAAAGCCCACGCACTGTAACCAAGAGTAGCCCCTGCCTGCCGAAACTAGAGAAAGCTCTCGCAAAGCAATGAAGACCCAATGCAGCCAAAAATAAAGAAGTAAACAAAAAGAATTTTTAAATGCTGTGTTGACTTAGTGAACAAACTTACGGTTGCTAGGCGGAAGGGGGAGAGGGATAACTGGGGAGTTTGGGATGGTCATGTAAATACTGCTATAGTTAAGATGGATAACCAACAAGGAACTACTGTGTGGCACATGGAACTCTGCTCAATGTTATGTGGCAGCCTGGAGGGGAGAGGAATTTGGAGAGATTTGAGATATGTATAACATATGGCTGAGTCCCCTTTGAAGTTTACCTGAAACTATCACAACATTGTTAATAGGCTATACTGCAATATAAGATAAAAAATTTTTTTAAAATGCTGTGTTATAATCCATCACCAAAATGCATGCCTCTGAAATTTTGGACCCCCACCAAAAAAAAAAAAACTTCCATGATAAAAATTCAAATCTTTCAATAGCAAAAGAATGCTTCAATACAGTTGTAGAGATTTCATTTTCTGACTTTAAAAAGCCATCTATTTTTTTTTAACTAAAAAAATATGCCCCACATACATTTTGATTTTCCTGAGGTGATCCTCAAACAAAAACAACTCTTCCACACCAGAGCAGAGGAATCAGACTCTGCAAGACTTTGGGGGCGAGACAGGCCTGAAAAGTGCCCCCACTTAGAACCAGGAGACTTCCAGCAAGTTCCTAGATGCCCCTAAGCCTCAATTTCTTCAAATGTAAAAGGGGGACCCTAATACTACTTCCCTTAGAGCTTAAAAGAAAAATTCCTCAAGGTGTCCAGAATGGTCATTCCCCTTGGGAGAGCGCTAGATTTATTTAAAACAGCTGCTGCTGGCACAGTTCGGAGACACAAGCATCAACTCTCACTTCCGCCCCAGCCACCTCCTACCCTCTTCAGCTTGCCTTCCTACCTCAACACAAGGGTTACTAGACTCTCAGCTACAGTAGATCTCCTATTTCACGGACAGCTACGATGTTTATCGGGGGAAGAGATGCTCACTAAGTCTTCTGGGAAAATACCAGCAGCTGGCTGGTTCTTTGCGCTCTAAGGAAAGCTTTCTCCATCGGGGCGTGACTGACATCTGGGGCTGTCCTGTGCATCTGAAGGGCGTTCAGCAGCATCCAGGCCTGTTCTCACTAGATGCCAGTACACCACTCAGAAGGACTCCAGACGTCGCCAAATATCCTCTCAGTGGTTCTCCAGGTTGAGAACCACTGCTTTAACTCAAAAGTTTTCAGCCCCAACCCTGAAATCTGAATATTTTCTTCCATGCTGAAAATTTTAAAAGGAAAGCAAACTCTAAAGAGTAGCCTTCAGGGACTTCCCTGGTGGACCAGTGGTTAAGACTCCACGCTTCCAAAGCAGGGGGCACAGGTTTGATCCCTTGCTGGGAAACTGAGATCCCACATGCTGTGCAGTACACCAGCCAAAATAAAATAAAAAATAAATTAAAAAGAGGAGCCTTCAGATACTTTGTAGTCTCTCTCCCTCTCCCAACACCCTGCATATCAGCAGTCTTCACTTTAAGTGCTCACACATTTTTTTTTCTTTTCTAGTTGCACAGTCGTGTCACCCCATGGACTGTAGCCCTCCAGGCTCCTCTGTCCATGGAATTCTCCAGACAGGAATACCAGAGTGGGTTGCCATTTCCTTCTCCAATGCTCGCACATTTTTAAATGAGGTAGGTGGCCAAACTCAAATGCTTCCCAATTTCCTGTCCCAGTGATAGAATGGGCATTGCCCAGGAAAGAGAGTTGAGTACAAGTCATCCAGGTAAATGCAAAACCTTTATTTTGAGGGAAGGAAAACTGAGGAGTAAGAATGTTATCTGTGTATGTCAGCAGTGGGACTTCAGAAATCTTATTAAAAGGCCTACACCATCTTCAAACCTGAATGGGAAAGGGCAAGTATACATGAACTGGGTAGCTTTTTAATAAAAATTTTTTAAATGCACAATGTGAAAAATATCTAGATAAATGAGACAATAAAAGTATGTGTCTAGGTTGCTGGAGGTGGGGTAGAGGCATTGATAGGTAGGGCACGAGAGATTTTTAGAGCAGAGAAGCTATTCTGTATGATACTACAAGGGTGGATATGTGACATCATGCCCTTGTCAAAACTCGTAGAACTATACAACACAAAAGTGAACTCTGACATAGACTACAGACCTTAATAATAATAATATATCAATATCGACTCATCAAGTGCAGTCAACATACCACACCAATGTAAGCTGTAACAGGGGACACTAGGCAGGAAGGGGGATTGCTGATATATGGGAGCTCTTGCCCATATACCAGAAATTTCTGCTCAATTTTTCAGTAAATAGAAAACTGCTCTAAAAAATAAAGTTATTATTGCTTTTAAAAGTGTGTATCTGGAAAAGCAGAGGTCAGAGAAAGAGAGGAATCATCCCTGTAAATATCCGTAATGTAACATACCCTTCTTGTGTTAAGTAATGCAAAATCAAAATCAGAAGATTTTTTCGTCGTGCTTCTGTCCTCATCTCGCACTGTGAACAAAAAAGAAAATGCAGATGGGATGACAATGAAATATAACACTCCTTGTATAGCAGTAAACCCTTGAAGGTAATTGTAACCTGTCAAAAGCAAGAAGCATAGCTTAAAGGCTGCAAGGTAGTTTGGGGTCTCTAAGGATATATAAAGTTGTTTTTCCATTGTTATTTTCTTCTCAGAGCTGCCTTCTCAATTGTAAACTGAAGGTACAATGATCTCAATTGGGATTGCACTTGACTAGTTCACTTCTTACTGCCAGACTAATTGGCATTTTATTGCTTATCACTGCAAAAGAACAAATACACACATTTATTTAGACCAGGTGAAGGAAAGTAATGTTAAAAGATAAACTCTTTTGCAACCCTATGGACTGTAGTTGGCCAGGCTCCTCTGTCCATGAGATTTCCCAGGCAAAAACACTGGAGTGGGTTGCTACTTCCTTCTCCAGGGGATATTTGAGACTCAGGGATCAAACCCGCATCTCCTGCATTGGCACACAGATTCGTTACCACTGAGACATGAGGGAAGCCCTTAAACTCACCCAAAATCCCACCCAGACCCTGCACAAACATGGAGATGATGTTTGGTAGAAACCAATGCAATATTGTAAAGCAATTATCCTTCAATTAAAAATAAATAAATTTAAAAAAATGTGGAGATAAGTTCCAACAAACCACTCAGGGGAACCCTACCTGGGCATTTAGAATATCCTCTTGAGTAGCAGGGGCCATAAAGGGGACATTCCCGAATAACAATGTCCTTATTCAAACTGAATGAAGCTGTAGTTTTATTCAAAGTATTAATGTGTATTATCAGTATTAATTACATTATCTGGCACTTCACATTCCCTTAAAATGTATTCATAAAATATTTACCTTCACTAATACTTCCCTTATTTGAAAATGCTTACCTTTATCTAACGAGAACACAGGTAAGAACTGGATAAAGCAAGAAAGGCCCAAGTGGCCCAATTATATCATAAAATTTAGGCACAAACATGATGATGACACATCTCATCCCTCACCAAATTTAAGAACACACTACATTAGCAGCTTTGACTGTTTCTAAAATCCAAATTTGTCCTCAGGGACAGATCTGATAGCATTAAGAGAGTTTTAAAAGTGGATGACAGGCCATCCTTAAAAAATGACCCTGGGTACATTTCCCCCTCTGTCCTTGAAGAAATCCCTAGCATCAGGGTGAGTTAAAAAAAAACTGGAAAGCAACTTACCAAGGCAAGATAAAGAATTAAGAAGGGAATTACAGTACTCTTTGCTATGTTTTTATCTATTATGAAATATACAATTCATATAGAAGAATACAAAACATCCATTCCTTTTTAATAATAATAACAATAACAAGCTTCACCCTGGTTAAAGCCCCGAGTACATTCTGTGTCTTAGAAACCCCCTCACTGTTCCTTTCAGACATTTCCCCTCCTCCCACCGGAGGTAACTTCCATCCGAATTTTTATGCTCAGCATTCCCTTTTTCTTTATGGTTTTACCAACTACGTGAAAGTGAAGGTCACTCAGTCATGTCCGACTCTTTGTGACCCCCGTGGACTGTACAGTCCATGGAATTCTTTAAGCCAGAATACTGGAGTGGGTAGCCTTTCCCTTCTCCAGGGAATCTTCCCAACACAGGGATTGAACTTAGGTCTCCTGCATTGCGGGCAGATTCTTTACCAGATGAGGCACAAGGGAAGCCCAAGAATGCGGGAGTGGATAGCCTTTCCCTTCTCCAGCGGATCTTCCCGACCCAGGAATTGAACCAGGGTCACCTGCATTGCAGGTAGATTCTTTACCAACTGAGCTATCAGGGAAGCTCACCATACATCCTTAAAAAAACACTATAGATAGTTTTCACATCTTTTAATATTCAAAAATATTTACTCATGATCACATTTTAACAAACTGAAGAGTCTATTACCAAGAGAATGAATAAACATTGTGTGATACATTCTTTTTTAATTTAACTTTTTTGTGTGTGTTAGTTCCTCAGTCATGTCTGACTCTTTGCAACCCCACAAACTAACATGCCAGGCTTCTCTGTCTATGGGATTCTCCAGGCAAGAATACTGGAGTGGACTGCCATTCCCTTCTCCAGAGGATCTTCCCGACCCAGGGACTGAACCCTGTTCTCCTGAATCGCAGGCAGATTCTTTACCGTTTGAGCCATAGGGAAGTTCTTTAAATCTATACAGCCTCCCTGTCAGGGAATCGAACCCCCATCTCGCACATGACAGGTGTGGATACTCACCACTATACTAACGAGGAAGGGCTTCTTTATTGGAAGATAAATTGCTTTTTTTGGAGGATAATTAACTTTTTTATTGGAGGATAATTGCTTTACAATGTTGTGGTAGTTGCTGCTGTACATCAATATGAATCAGTCATAATTTTATACATATCTCCTCTCTCTCTCCCCACTCCACCCCTCGAGGTCATCACAGAGCACCAGGCTGGGCTGTCTGTGCTATACAGCAGTTTCCTGCCACTTATCTATTTTACACATGAGAGTGAACATATGTCAATGTTACTTTCTCAATTTCTCCTAGCCTCTCCATCCCCAGCTGTGTCCACAAGTCTGTTCTCTAGGTCTGCGTCTCCATTTCTTCCCTGTATGTGGGTTCATCAGTACTATTTTTCTAGAGTATATCATATAGATATCGTATATATATATTGTATATACATGCATTCCATATATATATATATGATATTTGTTTTTCTCTTTACTTCACTCTGTATAACAGACTCTAGGTTTAGGTTTTCACATTTCTTAACGTTATGTGAATGGAATATACATTTATTTCTTGTGACTACTTTTATTTCACAGTATGTAATTTCTCCCCCCCCCAAAAAAAGTTCATATCAAAGTAAGAGCTTAGGTATAATCCAGCTATTTCATAATGTCTTCATTCAATTATCTGCTTCCACCGTTTTCTAGTCTGTGGGCATAATTTCAGTGTCTTAGAGGGTTGCTATCTTAAGGCTCCTCAAGGTAACTCTTCTGTTTCCCAGAAAATAGAAATATGCCTGTAGTGCTAAGCATTTCTAATTTACCAAAATTAGCCTTGGTTATCCAAGTCTCTTTCTTTTTTGGTAAATCGATTTGCCTCATCTATAGTGCCATCTAGTGTATGAGAAGGGGAAGCACTTCATGAATTTTGCTCTTTCGTCGCTAAGTGGTATTTGATTCTTCGGGAGCCCACCGTCTAGAGCACGCCAGGCCTCCTTGTCCTTCACTATCTCCCGCTGTCTGCTCAGACTTATGTCCATTAAGTCGGTGATGCCATCCAACCATTTCATCCTCTGTCCCCTCCTTCTCTTCCTGCCCTTGATCTTTCCCAGCATTGGGGTCCTTTCATGAAATTTAGGTAGTTCCAAAGGACTATTTACATAATAAATATGATCAGCATAAAATTCAGTTCAAATCAAGCTTGCAAAATAAAAAATAAAACTGCATATTAAACAAGCAAGACTGATGGAATATATTTCTAAATGTCCACATTCTCAAACTCACACTTGAGGGTTTGACTCAGAACCTAGGTTTCTGGCTCCCAAAGCCAATGTCCTTCCCTCCAACAATTCCTCCCCTGCATTAACCCCTATTCATCAATGTCCATTCCCACCCCTGCACATTCACGAGACCAAAGAGAAGTTGCTGTTTTAATTTGCTAAAAAATGGTGTACCAAATTTGCCAAAATCAAACAACTGTGGTTACCAGTAATTCTTAGTTGAACTCACATTAGTAACAAACGGTATCCCTTACAGGTCCTCAAACTTAATCTCACAATTTTAGTGACCATTTCAGAGCAACTACTGGCCAGGCCTCAGTTAATCAGTCACTCTGCTGCACCGGGAGAAGTGTATCTCATAGGGGATTATGCCTTTAACTCCAGAAAAGTCACAGTCCTGCTGTACCTGTGTTTCATTTGTAAGCAAAGGTTTTTGAGAACAAAAGGGTCTGAATTAAAGAGCCATGAAAGCCACAATTGGCAACCCACTCCACTACTCTTGCCTGGAAAATCCTATGGACAGAGGAGCCTGGTAAGCTGCAGTCCATGGGTTCGCTAAGGGTCGGACACGACTGAGCGACTTCACTTTCACTTTTCACTTTCATGCATTGGAGAAGGAAATGGCAACCCACTCCAGTGTTCTTGCCTGGAGAATCCCAGGGACGGGAGAGCCTGGTGGGCTGCCTTCTGTGGGGTCGCACAGAGTTGGACACGACTGAAGTGACTTAGCAGCAGCAGAAAGCCACAAACATCCCCAGAGGGACTGCACTGGACACTGATTGTGACCATTTCTATCTGGGCAGTGTTTTGTAAAACTGTGGGTGTTCTGCCAGCATCAGGGTCAGTGTTTGGCGGGTGCTCAACAGCTATTAGTTACTTTGTTCATAGAGTTCAGAATCCCTCCATGCTACACTCTGTAAGTATGTGCTTCTTCCTAATCTAAACACGCACTCATGTTCTCTTATGACTAAGATGCTTAGAAAAGGCAGTCAGGGGTGTTCACTTGTGCTCCTCAGTATGACACGCACGGCTCTGGCTTTGGCTGGCAGCCCTGAATTTCCCAAAGGTGCTCACCTGGGTAGATCCCAGGTTTATTTACAGATTTATACCACGATCACCATAATAATCATAAAATATCTTCATTACTCCCCAAAGAAACTGCACCCCTTAACTGTCACCCTCTGTCCTTAAAAGCCATAGAACTGTACATTTAAGATGGGTGAGTTGCATGATATGTGAATTATATCTCAATAAAGCTCTCTTAAAATACATAAAAACAGGGAGAGGTAGGGAGAAAAAGGCTAAAATGAATGTAAATAATTTGAGTAACTTTTGAGTAATATAAAATAAATGATATGACTGGAAATACAACTGATATCATGTAATATTCTGAAGTTATTCAAAATGGAAATGGGGGGCTGCTTATCACCCACATGGCTGTGAGGGTCTCCTTACTGCCCTGAGGGCAGAGCCGGGTCTCGTCTTAGAATGTGGTAACGATGCTCCTTTACTTGTTCTGATGAATTGGCTGTAACAAACTTGCTGAGTCAATGTGACTACAGGATTGAGTCCCCAGAAAGAAAAGAACACACAAAATCATCTAAGCGGATATTCCTTTCATACGTTTTCCTTTTGGTTGTATCAAAAAGCTTGCCATGCACAGAAAATTGAAGAGACCACCTTAAGTATTGTTAGTATTTCTTCAGTTCATTTGGACAAAAATATTAGCTTCTTTCGAAAGGAATCACAAAATTTTTCAATGCAGAAATTTTTAAGATTTTACCCAGCTAATATTCAGAGCAGGCAAGGTATGAAAGAATATGTACTCAGATACAATTGGTGGGGATATAAACTAGTACATTTTTATAGAGCGAAATGAAACATACACATGCCCACTGACTCACAATTCCATACCTCACCATTTATGCAAGATCAATTACACTATATTATAGAAATGGTTCACATGTGCAAAATAATTAATGTTCCAGGATATTTAATAAAGCATTATGCATATTCTCCTCTGAAATTAGAAATATCTAAAACGCTAGTGGTAAAGAATCCACCTGCCAACGCAGGAGATACAAAAGATTCAGGTTCTATCCCTGGGTCAGGAAGAGCCCCTGGAGTAGGAAATGGCAACCTGCTGCAGTATTCTTGCCTAGAAAATTCCATGGGCAGAGGAGCCTGGCAAGTTACAGTCCATGGGGTCACAAAGAGTCAGACATGATGGAGCGCGCACGCGTGCATGCACACACACACACACACACACAGAAAATGTCCACTAGTGGTTAAATAAATCATGATCCAGGCTTACCAAGGATCACTATGCCCCAATACAAAGAACAAAGTAGATCTATGTACACTGACAAGGAAAGATTTTGAAGATATCGTGTTTTCTCTCCACCCACGTGCTGTCTGTCCACTCCCAAGTAGAAAGAATGTTCGAATTAAAGGTAGTGTTTGGACTTCCCTGGTGGTAGAGTGGTTAAGAATCTGCCTGCCAACGCAGGGCACACAGGTTCAATCCCTGGTCCAGGAAGATTCCACATACTGTGGGACACCACAACTACTGAAGCCCGTGCCCTAGAGCCTTTGCTCTGCAACGAGAAACTGAAATGAGAAGCCCTCCCATCTCAACGAAGAGTAGTCCCCACCTGCCTCAACTAGAGAAAGCCTTCGTGCGGCAACGAGGACTCAACACAGCCAAAAATAAATAATTTTTAAAACTATAAAGGTAATGTTTAAATTGGGCAAAGAAAAACTTCAATTAATACAAAAAGTTTAAAAAGAAATGTTTAGCTTTCCAACCTATCCACTATTGCTAATTTCTCATGTAATTGTTCTGAAAGAGGTCTATGAATATATCTATATCTAACTATCAATCTATCTATATATATGCACAAACTCCTTTAAATTTGAAAAAATGGAATCATTCTGTGTATACTGTTTGGCATCTTGCCTTTTTCCCTGATTTAATATGTCTTGAACATCTCTGTATGTAAGCAAATGCAGATCTACCTAATTCTAAGACATATGTAATGAAAGTGAAGTCACTCAGTCATGTCCGACTTTTGGGAACCTCATGGACTGTAGCCTACCAAGCTCCTCCATCCACGGAATTTTTCAGGCGAGAGTACTGGAGTGGGTTGCCATTTCCTTCTCCAGGGTCTCTTCCTGACCCAGGGATCGAACCTGGGCCTCCCGCATTGCAGGCAGATGCTTTGCCATCTGAGCTACCAGGGAAGCCCAAGACATACGTAACGTGAAAAGGTATCTACATATCCATGTTTTTAATCCTTTCTTTTTCTATGAGTGAAAGACTATGGATGTGTATTTCTGTGATTTGGTGGAAAACTTAGATATGTAGACACCTCTGGGTAGAGGAATGGGATGGAGGTACAGCAACTCCATTTTTTTTTTTTTTCATCCAGAGGCTTCTGAATTGTTTAATAATTTGGCAAGTACAAAGCAAAGAAACCCAATAGGCTGGATTTCTACTGTTCACAGATCAAAAAATTTCTATGCTAAGGAATTCCATCATCACCTTGGCAGATGAGCCACTCTGATATCAGGGTTCCCTCCCCTCTTCTGTGTCAGTAGGTATGGGAGCGGGAAATGTCCTGACACTGATGCTGGCCTTGGGTGTTCCATTCACTAGGAGGGAAAGATCCAGACAAAGGCACCCAAAGGCATCTCCTCCTCCACACTACATTTCCTTCTCCCATGTCTCCCTGACCTCGCATGCCTATACACTGAATACACATATGCCCTTCGTGTACATATACACTAAGGCAGAGAAATCTAGGAATCCAATTATCCACACACATATGGAGAGCCTTAGGTTTCACAGCTGCCCTCACCAAACGAGCTGGAGGATTTGTTAGAATAATTTCCCTCAAATTCCTTTTAGAATCCCTGCAGAGTCTCTTAATCAGTGAATCACTGACCTAGTGAAACCCTGGTACACCAAAATGAATAGGAAGGCAAAGCTCTAACTCTTGGAATGGAGGGACTTCCGGATCCTGAGCTGATCTGAGCAATGTTGACCATGTTCTTGAAAGACTATAAACAACCTGTCAGAGGTGACTGTGCAAAGTTTTATTACATTCCTGGAAAACGGTAGCTGTCTCAACTTCAGTCAAGAGTATTTCTAAGGTTTTACAGCTGGAATCACAAAGTCTGGCACGTAGTCTTGCTCTCTACAGCAGATAATGGGGACTGAAGGACACACTGTGGCTCAGTAACTTAGAATTCTTTGACCAAGGGGTTGCTTCAAAAATGTCTTTCTTTCTATGCAGATTGTGAAACAGCTTATATTTGAGGTGCCCAGGCCTTAAAATAAAATCACTAATTTTTCTTTGAGATAAGTTTGATGGAAATTCAGAATTTGTTAAGAGCAGAAAAGAGAGCTAAAAAAACTCTGTGCAAATACCTAGTGTTAACTATTTAAGATATGTAATTACTTCAAACACAGAATGTCATCTTATAAATTTGTTAATTAAAAGTATAAAGTTTGCCAGATCTGTAACATCTTTTACTCATGTCATTCAAATGAACATAGAAAACTGTTTTGATTAAAAGACTAAGAATAGGCCACCACCAATGGTCAATTGAAACTGTAAAAGATAATGTGCCCCTGAAATGGACACAATTAGATGCTCAATTAATTTCTGTCTACCAAAGAAAGGAAGCCCAGACCTGAGCATCTAACCGAGGCATCTCATTTGTCTCTGCTTCAATAATCTGGCTGTTTTCTACTTCGTTCATTTCCTTTGTGGGCTATTGTGCAACAAAAGTGCCTCCATTATCAGATTCAAAATTGAATCCTATGATACTGTAGCCTGAGGAAAAGGAAGCATTGAATATCATCCCTAGCTTTAGACCCAGAAGATATTTAGGAAATATTACTGTATATACACTACAAGCAGCATTAGTGCTTTTAATTTCTTTTTTACGGGTGCAATGGAGATTAATTTGCATGAGCTCGTTTCAATTTCTGTAATAAGATCCAAATTTTGCATTAAGCTTTCCATCTCAAAAACAAACAGTTAAAAAGGACACATTTCTTCTTTCAAATGTTTTTATTATAGTTCTCTTTTACAGTCTTTGCATCTAAAATTCACTTAAAAGCTTGAATATATATACCCATAAGTTCTAATTTGTTTTTTGTTTGTTTCCTGATTACCTCCTGTTTCTACCAGGAAACTTCCCAACTTTCAAAGGCTGCTCAACTTGATAAAGCACTAGAACTACCAAAAGTGCTGTCTACAGATCCAGGAAAGGCATTTACTATACTTAATAAAAAATCAGAACCGGTCAATTATGCTCAGGAAGTGTTCTATGAAGGGAGGCATGTACAGTCAATCCTGAGTATGAAATGGTTATAAAATTGGGGATTTCAGGGAAGTATAAAGCCTATTGAAATACAGAGGACTTTCTGTGCCATGCCATTGTTATAAACACAGAACCAGATTATGGAATCAAGAGGTTTATGTTCTTTTCAAAAGCTCATGCTCAGACAGACTACTTTCTAGTTGCAACATAGCTGCATGATGGAAAGATCAGACTGCTATCCTGGTAAGGTGACATCACAGTCTGACCAGGCATAGAACAGCAGGTGAAACCTCAAGGAAACAATCAGACAACTATAGAAAGGGAGGTGTTCTGCAGGATAATTGACACGGCTTCTTGAACAAGTCAGTGTCCTTAAAAATAAAGGAGAATGGCCAAAATGGTGGAGTAGGGAAACCCTGCACCCACCTCCTCCCATGGCCAAAATTACAACTACTTACAGAGCAACCATTGATAAGACCAAAAGGAGAGCAGAACTAAAGATAGAAAAGCAGGAACCACAATGAAACAGGCTGGAGGAGCAGAGATGCTGTATAGTCAAGACCCATATCCATGGGTGGGCAGCCCACAAATGGGGAGATAATTACAACTGCTGTGGTTTTCCACAAGGAGTAAGGGGTTCAAGCTCCACATCATGATCTTTAGCCTGGAGTCCTGCACCACGAAAATGAGCCCTTAGAATGTTTGGCTTTAAAGGCCAATGGGGCTTACTTTCAAGAGAGCCAGAGAGCAGTGGAAAATAGAGACTTCACCTCTATTTTTTTTTTCTTCGTGCACACAAAATCCCATATGTGCTGGGATTCAGGGCAGAAGCAATAATTTGAAAGAAGCCTGGGTCAGACCTCCCTGGTGATCTTTGAGAGCCTCCTGGAGAGGCAGGAGGACATGGGAGCTCAGCTTGTGGACACAGACGCTGGTAGCAGCCATTATTGGAAGCTTGTTCTACCACAAGGACACTGGTGCTGACTAGTGCCATTTTAGAATCCACCCTGCAGCTTGTTAGCATTGAGACTGGCCTCACCCCAAGCCTGTAAGCACCAGTACTGGGACACCTCAGGCCAAGTAGGTAGACAGGTGGGGATAAAACCCTACCCACTTTGCCCCAGGACCTGTCCCCCAGAACCCTCACACCAGTGAACCTGTGCTAGCCCCAGGACTCCAAGGGCCTCAGTCCCACCTATGGCAGGCTAGTACTAGCCCTGGGAAACCCCTGGCCCTGGGCCCATCCACCAGCAGGCCAACACCAGCCCTAGGACCCCCAAGCCCCAGGATTCAGACCCACTCACCAGCAAACCAACACCTGTTTTCAGACACCCTGGACTCTTAGATGCCCATCAGCAGACAAATGGATAAGGAAGCTGTGGTACATATACACAATGGAATATTACTCAGCCATTAAAAGGAATACATTCGAATCAGTTCTAATGAGGTGGATGAAACTGGAGCCTATTATACAGAGTGAAGTAAGCCAGAAAGAAAAACACCAATACAGTATACTAACACATATATATGGTATTTAGTCAATCGGTAAAGATAACCCTGTATGCGAGACATCAAAAGAGACACAGATAAATAGAACAGTATTATTGACTCTATGGGAGAGGGCGAGGGTGGGATGATATGGGAGAATGGCACTGAAGCATGTAAATTATCATATGTGAAACGAATTGCCAGTCCAGGTTCGGTGCATGATACAGGGTGCTCAGGGCTGGTGCACCGGGATGACCCAGAGGGATGGGATGGGGAGGGAGATGGGAGGGGGGTTCTGGAAGGGGAAATCATGTACACCCATGGTGGATTCATGTCAATGTATGGCAAAACAAATACAATATTGTAAAGTTAAAAAATAGATTAAAAAAAATCATTTTGAAATTATATAAATCAAATATATACCAAATCACTATGTCATAAAACAGGAACTAACATAGTGTGGTAAGTGAATTATACTTCAAAAACAAACAAACTCATAAAAAAATAGATCAGATTTGGGGCTACCAGAGGCGATAGGTGGAAGGAGGAGGAATTAGATGAAGGTGGTCAAAAAGTACAAACTCCCAGTTATAAGGTAAATAAGTACTAGGGATATAACATACAACATGATAAATACAATCAATACTGCTGTATGTTATATATGAAAGTAGTTAAGAGGGCGAATTCCAGGAGTTCTTATTACAAGGAAAGATTTTTTTCTATTTCTTTAATTTTGTACCTACACGAAATGCTAGATGTTCACTAAACTTATAATAATCATTTCACAATGTATTAAGTTAGATCATTATGCTATATACCTTAAATTTATATAGTACTATATGTCAATTATATCTCAATAAAACTAGAAGATTAAATAAATAAAATAGAAATAGAGAAAGTAGGGGTGGGGGGAGCTGTGAAAATTCAGAGATATTTAGGGGATACAATGAGGTACAATGAATGACCCTGTTTTAGACCTAGGTTACAGAACCAGTTGGTTAAAGAATAACGTGTACTGTACAATTTCGTTTTGATAAAACATACGTTTTTGTGCATGTATGTGTATACACACAAATGCCAAAGGATCTGGAAAGATATATGGGTATATACCAAGGTTCACCACTGGGTAATACATTAGTATACCTGGGTTGTGGGAATATTTTGGTTTCACTTATTTATTCTGTGTGTTACCTGTTATGTCTGTAAGTTTGACTTATTATTATGTAAGTAACCATCAGAACTGCCAATTTATACTACTGAGAACACTGAAAACAAAATAAACAAAACTATTAGGAATTCTTAGATTAATAAATTCTAAGACTCCAGGAGTTGGTGATGGATAGGGAGGCCTGGCGTGCTGCAGTCCATGGGGTCGCAAAGAGTCGGACACAACTGCGTGACTGAACTGAACTGAAGAGCTGGGAAATCTTTAAAACCTAGAATGATGGGAGAAATTATAGATTACTCATTGTTAAAGACGACTGAAGGAAAAACTTTAAAGCTGAACCATAGCTCACAATGAATACTTATAGAATTGTTCAAGAGATTAAAAAAAAATTTAAATGTAAAAAACAAAGACAGCAATCACTGGTCTTTCCTGATTTGGGCAAGAGGTCAGGCCAGGTGCATTCTTAAGAGTTCTTGTTGTTGTTCAGTCACTAAGTCAGTCCGACTCTTTGCGACCCCATAGGCTGCAGCGTGCCAGGGGAGTTTCTATAAAGAGGAAATTAGGCACAGAATCTTGGTCCTCTTCTGACCCTAATATCCCAACCACTTGGGCTCACTGAAGACACAAAAATCTTTCTGTTCTTGTCAATGACAGGATCCTGCTTTCAGATTCAAAGTCTGGTTGGCGAGGAGGAGGTCACTTCTCTGCTTACAAAGGGAAGAAGATAACATCAGTGACTTGGAATTTCTTTAAGTCCAAGAGTGATGAGGAGACCAAAGGTAATCAGATAGTCTTAGGCTATCTAAGGGAGGAACCAAGCTCTTCGAAGAGCCTGGCATCTACACCAAAGTTGTTGTTGTTCAGTTGCTAAGTCATGTCCCACTCTTTGCAACCACATAGGCTGCAGCAAGCCAGGGTTCCCTGTCCTTCACTATCTCCAGGAGTTTGCTCAAATTCATGTCCCCTAGTCGATGACACTATCCAATCATCTTATCCTCTGCTGCCCTCTTCTCCTTTTGCCTTCAGTCTTTCCCAGCATCAGGGTCTTTTCCAATGAGTGGGTTCTTACTAGAGTTCTAGCTAGAATCTAATAATCTAATAAGATCTGATCTAATCAAATAAGATGTAATCAATGATGACATTTTAAGTTAAGTCTATTTAGTTGTGCCTTTTAGTAGTAATAATAGCAACAATAAATTTCGGCCTTCCAAGATAAGGGTTTGTTCCCTCGAGCACACTTGGGTCTAAGGCACCATCTTGAACAGATCCGACTCAGGCCCTACTGCTGACGTTTGGTGATCAGAGCAGACGGCATTCATTCCTCTCAGAATTATTGATACCTTTGTTAGATACTCAGTTCAGTTCAGTTGCTCAGTCATGTTCGACTCTTTGCAACCCCATGAACTGCAGCACGCCAGGCCTCTCTGTCCATCACCAACTCCCGGAGTCTACCCAAACCCATGTCCATCGAGTCAGTGATGCCATCCAACCATCTCATCCTCTGTCGTCCCCTTCTCCTCCTGCCCCCAATCCTACCCAGCATTAGGGTCTCTTCCAATGAGTCAACTCTTCGCATGAGGTGGCCAAAGTACTGGAGTTTCAGCTTCAACATCAGTCCTTCCAGTGAACACCCAGGACTGATCTCCTTTAGGATGGACTGGTTGGATCTCCTTGCAGTCCAAGGGACTCTCAAGAGTCTTCTCCAACACCACAGTTCAAAAGCATCAATTCTGCGGCACTCAGTTTTCTTCACCATCCAACTCTCACATCCATACATGACCACTGGAAAAACCATAGCCTTGACTAGACGGACTTTTGTTGGCAAAGTAATGTCTCTGCTTTTAAATATGCTATCTAGGTTGGCCATAACCTTCCTTCCAAGGTGTAAGCGTCTTTTAATTTCATGGCTGCAATCACTATAAGCAATGATTTTGGAGCCCCAAAAAATAAAGTCTGACACTGTTTCCACTGTTTCCCCATCTGTTTCCCATGAAGTGATGGGACCAGATGCCATGATCTTAGTTTTCCGAACGTTGAGCTTTAAGCCAACTTTTTCACTCTCCTCTTTCACTTTCATCAAGAGGCTCTTTAGTTCTTCTTCACTTTCTGCCATAAGGGTGGTGTCATCTGCATATCTGAGGTTACTGATATTTCTCCCGGCAATCTTGATTCCAGCTTGTGTTTCTTCCAGCCCAGCGCTTCTCATCATGTACTCCGCATATAAGTTAAATAAGCAGGGTGACAATATACAGCCTTGACGTACTCCTTTTCCTATTTGGAACCAGTCTGTTGTTCCATGTCCAGTTCTAACTGTTGCTTCCTGACCTGCATACAGGTTTCTCAAGAGACAGGTCAGATGGTCCGGTATTCCCATCTCTTTCAGAATTTTCCACAGTTTATTGTGATCCACACAGTCAAAGGCTTTGGCATACTGCTTGAGGGCAAATCAGACACAGGGACTATTATTGCCCTCATGGGGTTAAGCTGTCGGATTTTAGGCAAATCCCTTTCTCTCGGTAGGCCTCAGGTCCTCGACATATTCAGGGGTGTGACTCTGGACCTCAACTACTTCCCGTCAAAGTGTGGCTGCACTTCTTCCTGTTTCGTGATCACAGACAAGTTACTTTATTCTCCCTAAGCCTCACCCGTAAAATGGGGATAATACAACTCTTCTTTGGTTCTTAAAGGTTGGAATTAGTCGATCGCAGGCGTCCAGCGCTAGGGTGTTCGTCGCTGTTGCTGCTCTGGGGACGGGAGCGGGGAGAGGAGGCCCAGGGGTTCCTGATAGGTGGTGATGTAATGTGGGCACCGCTCGCAGCCCCCGCAGGAAGGGGGCGCTGGGGTTTCCTAGCGTCCCTGACGCAGCGCTGGTAGCGGTTCCCGCGGGCGCGCTGCGCTCTGAGCGCCGGAGGCGGGGTCGCGCGCCGCGTGCACCAGAGGGAGCTCGAGGCAGAGACGGGCGGCGGCGGCGTCCGGGCACCAGGTTGCTGAGGAGCCGCGGGGCCTGGCCGCCCCCTGTCCCCACTCCGAGGAGGCCGTGGAGAGACGAGAAGTGCCCTTGGTCTCGCCCGGCCCCGTGGCGGTTCTCGCGGAGAGCCGGGTCTGCCCGACGGCAGTGGCAGGCGCAAACGCCAGCGCGTCGGAAGCTTGGCTGGGACCTAGCGGCGCAGTGGAGGAGGCTGGCTCCGGGGGACTGAAACCCTGAGAGGAACCTGCCCCAGAGACGCTTCTCAGGAGGAGGAGGCGATGGAGGGAGATGGCTGCGCACACCTCGCAGACCGCAGCGGTCGCTCGCATGGCCGCGAGCACAGAGGGCAGCAACACAGACACCCCTCAGAGCCCGCGAGGCCCCGCCGTGGGTACCGCGGCCGGGAGAGGGACGAGGACAGAAGGCAGTGCCACAGGGGTTCCCCAGCTTATTCCTTGGAGCGGACATACTGTGGTTACAGCCGGTCCCCCCCACCGTCTACAGGTCCTCGTCTGATGTCCGGGGACTGTCACAGACGCCCCGCGGAGGCCAACGTTGTACAGCGGGGGCCTGGAGAAGGCCCCTATGATGCTCCTCGGGCCAGACTGGGGTCCAGTCAAGACCACCTCCTGAGTGCCCCCCACGGGCGGGAGGCTGGGAGTCTAAGCTGGGGGCACCAGCCTCCCCACAAGGACAAACGCCCTTTGGATGCCAAAGAATACGAGAAGTCTTTTACTTTGACCAGCCAAAACTCAGTCCTGGCCTCCTCCAGAGAAGAAAGCCCGCGGGCTGTCCCCAGCGACAGAGCAAAGGAGAATCCGCCTTCTACTGGCATCAAAGAGAAGGAAAGAAGGCGCCTTGGGATCCAGTTTTCACCTTCCTTCGGGAACCCTTCAGACTTTAAAAAGCAAAAGCAGGAAGATTCAGAGAAAACCAAAGCAGACAAAAACAAGCAAAGTCTCAACTGCTTGGACATAGCAGAGGGTACAAGAGGACTGTTACCCAAGATGAAAGAGAAGGCTACCAATAACCAAAAGATGCAAGAAGGAAAAGTAAGACCTCCCCATTTGGATGGAAAACCAGATGGCTCCCTCCCTGAAGTCCAGGAGACAGATAGGGATAATGAATTCAAGCCACCCACCATGTCTCTCCATTCATTCCTCAACCAGGACCAGCCTAGGGAGAAAAAGAAAAAGATTATGAAAACTTCAGCCACTGCTCTTGAAGAGAAAGGACCTAAAAAAAATGACTCAAGTCAAAACTTGGACTTGGTTCAGGAACTACCTGAGGTGAATCAAAACAGATCAGAGAAGCTGCAGCCTTCTGGAAATGTCTGGGCCACACTGGAAAAGGTCCCCACTGATGCACCAGTGTGGCCAGACCTTCCATTACCCAGGATCTCGGCCAAGTACCATCCACTTCCTGCCTCTAGACTGATGTCCTCCTTCCGACCAAAGCAAAAAGCACTGTCTTCACCCCAGGAAGGGGAAGAAGTTGGATTTACTGGATGCAGAATGAATTCTAAGATGCAAGTGTTTTCTGGCTCTAAACGTGCCTATCTCGCCAAAATGATGACCCTGCGCCAACAGTGCATCTGGGTACTTAGAAACAACATCAATTCAATCTTTAAAGTGGTAGGAGTCCCATATTCGGTTCTTGAACCCATCTTGAAGAGCTGTGCACCTGACCAGCTGTATCGCATAGAGAAATACAATCATGCACTAGTTCAAGAAACAGATCAACTATGGAAAATTCACTGTCACCAAAACTTCAGGAAAGAAAGGCCACAAGAGCATGAGTCATGGCGAGAGATGTACATGCGGCTTCAGGATGCCCAAGAGCAGCGGCTTCGAGCACTGACAGTGAATATCCAGTCTGCACATGCCAATAAACCCAAAGGCCGACAAGCAAAAATGATAAATCCATTATAAGTTCCTAGTCTTAATTAACAAATATTATCTTCAGGTTGTATTTATATAAATAAATAAAAATACCGTGGGACTTTTTTTTAATCTCAGAGTAGATGAGGCCTTTTTGAACACAAACCCAGAAGCCATTAATTAAAAAGGCTGATATATTTGACCACATAAAAAATTTTAAATATATAAAAAAGGTCAAGAGACAATACTGGGAAAGATATTTACAACTCAGTTAACATTCCAAAGGCCAATTTCCTTTATATATAATAAGTGCCCACAAAGCAAAGAAAAAAGATCAATAATTTACTATAAAAATGGACAAGCATAGGAAAAGATGGTTCACACAAAAAGAAACACAAATGACTCTTAAATATATGACAAGATGCTCAATCTTACAAAAGTGCAAGTTTGAAACACAATACAAATTTCCACCTATCAGTTGAGTAAAATTCAAAAAATTAATAGCCTGCTATGTTGGAGCAGATGATCATACGTTACTAGTAAGATGATAAGTTGACACAACTTCTACTGAAGTTAAAAGGCAAATTTATATACATTCTTTAGTACTACAGTATCACTTAGGATGAGAAACTGAATATATAAATGGATAATGGCCAGACCCACATAAGCTCAGGAAGCCAAACCACAACCTTTGTAAGCAACCATCTCAGAAAACCAAATCACAGACCCTAGAGCAATCTGTCCAAGAAGCTAAATCACAACCTCCATAGCAACTGGCCCAGAATGGTCGAGATTTGCTCAACAACTGCCAGCCTCCCTATTTTTGCTCTTAGCCTCCAAGTCAGGGCCAACCAAGAAAGCCAAATATGATCTCCAAATCAATCACATAAGATGCCCCACTTCTAGGTAGCCCAGCTCCAGATTTCCCAAGTCAACAGCCTCCAATCAGAAAATATTAAAATCTTCCCATTTTTTTTCACTATAAAGCTTTCCCACTCCCCTGCCTGCCAAATGTAAGTGATGATAGTTGACTTTCTTACTATAGCAAGCTCTCAATAAATAGCCTGTTTCCTCAATATGGGTGGTTTTTATTTATTTCCACAGAATTGCATTCTTCAGATTCACACATGTCAAATACACACATATACAAAATGATACAGCAATTTCACTGATAGGATTTTACTCTACAGACACAGCTGTATGTATGTGTGTGTCTGTGTATTTAATTAATACAAAGACATGACCGTGGCATGTGAATCCACTTTTCTCTAGAACATTTGCCCGCCTCTAAAAGGCTAAGACGCTGAGTAGTATATTTGACAACCTCAAAGTGTTAAGGTGCAAAAATTCTAAACCAAGACCCATGAAGATAGGGGACCCTGGCAAAACCAATGAATATTCAGTCCTTATATTCTGTTCTAGGAATGAGGACAAAAGATAAGGTAAGATGCCCATGTTCTGTATGGCCTAGAAAAATCTCAGTCCCTAAATTTGGATTGAGTCCCTAAATTTCAGTCCCTAAAATTCTCCAGGCCAGAATACTGGAGTAGGTAGCTGTTCCCTTCTCCAGGGAATCTTCCCAACCCAGGGATTGAACCCAGATCTCCCGCACTGCAGGCAGATTGTTTACCAGCTGAGCCACCAGAGAAACCCAAGAACACTGGAGTAGATAGCCTATCCCTTCTCCAGCAGATCTTTCTAACCCAGGAATCGAATGGGGGTCTCCTACATTGCAGGTGGGTTCTTTAACAGCTGAGTTACTAGGGAAACCCCAGAAAAATCTCAGTCCCTAAATTTGGATTGAGATGTTCCTGGATTGCTAGCTCCTCCCACCAGGCACAAGACAGAAACAAGCCTCAATTACCTTCACAGGAAGATACGGTCATCTTTCATCACAAATTATTTCTAAAACCAAATAACTAGACTACCATGCAGTCTAAGGAAGGACAACATAAATGAAAACCATTAGGGTAACAGGAAATCGAAACAGATCCACGTGGACCTCAGGACACTGGAAGCAGCGGACAGACTTGAGGAAAACTATTTCAATCAATATAATCTACACAAGTCTATAAAAATCAAACAGGAACAAATTGAACAAAAGATGTTGCAGATTTCTTTGGTAGGATGAATGGTACCCCCTTCTCCCCAAATTCATACACTGAAGCCCTAACCCTGAATAACTCAGAATGTGACTGTATTTAAAGACAGAGCCTTTCGGGGGTTAATAAATTACAATGAGGCCATTAGGGTGGGCCCTAATCCAATCTGACTGGTGTCCTTGGAAGAAGAGGGAATTTGGACATGTGAAGTGACGCCAGAGATGGTTCTCTAATATAGGAAATACCATGTTGAAGACACAGCAAAAAGGTGGCCACTTGCAAGCCAAGGAGAAAGGCATCAGGATAAATCAAACCTGCCAACACCTTTTTCTTGGACTTCTAGCCTCCAAAACTGTGAGAAAATAAATTTTTTGTGTGTAAGACACCCAGTCTGTGATATTTTATTATGGCAGCCCTAGCAAAATAATGCAACCTCTATGCTGAAAATGACAAAATAGGGCTAAGAGATATTAAAGAAGTTATAACATTTAAGAATTGAGAAAATGAATTTTTTAAGATGTTCTCCTGAAAACTGATGTATAGACTGAATGCAATCTCATCAAAAGCTCAGTGAACATTTTTGTATAAATTGAAACTCTGATTCTGACATTTATGTGGAAATTTAGAACCAAAATGGCATTGAAAAATAGCTAGGTCAGAGAATTTATACTACCAGTTTTTAAGGCTTAGTATTAAGCCACAATAATTAAGATAGTTTGATACTGGCATGGAAACAGATAAATCTATCAATCAAAAAGAACAGAGAGTTCAAAAATAAACCCACAAATATATGGTAATATGATTTTTTACAAAGTTGCCACAGTAATTCAAAAATTTTTTAAAAGGTGCTTGAGCAACTGAATAACCAAATAGGAAAAAAAACGAAACTTAACCCCTATCTCACATCAAACTCACAAATTAATTGAAGATAACAATTCTATATCTTTAGGTATCTAATAACATAACATCAGATAAATAAAGCAAAAATTGACAAAATCAAAAGGAGAAATAGGCAAAAAAAACCCAAAACAATTACAGTGAGAGATACTTATATGCCTTCCTCAATAATTAACAGAACAAAAAGAAAAAAATCTGTTAAGATATAAAAGATTTGAACAACACAATTAAGAAAGTTAACCATACATTGAGCCATTAAACAATTCTTGACAAATGTCCGAAGACTGAAATCCTGTAGAATGTTGCTAGTAAATATACAATACAATTAAACTAGAAAATATTGTCCAAAAGATATCAACAGACTTCCCATATGTAAATAATATACTTCTAAATACTTAAGAGTCAGAAGAAAAACATAATAGATGTAAGAAAATATTTGGAACTGAATGAAAAAAGTGAAAGTCATTCAGTCGCTTCGGAGACTCTTTGCGCCTCCATGGACTGTACAGTCCATGGAATTCTCCAGGCCAGAATACTGGAGTGGGTAGCCTTTCCCTCCTCCAGGGGATGCTCCAAACACAGGGATTAAACCCAGGTCTCCCGCATTACAGGTGGATCCTTTACCAGCTGAGCCACAAGGGAATGAAAAGGAAAAATTAAAATGCTACATATTAAAACATATGGAAGCAGGCAAAGTAGTGATTGAAGGGAAATTTAAATCTTTAAATGCATGTGTTAAAAGGGAAAAAAAGGTAAATATTAATGTTAAGCAAATATATTAAGAAATTATAAAAAATAATAAACCCAAGGAAAGTATAAGAAAGAAAATAACCAATTTTTACACTTTTTTTATTCTTTTGAATTTTTTATTTTGTATTAGGGTATAGCTGATTAACAGTGTTGTGATAGTTTCAGGTAAATAGCAAAGGGACTCAGTCATACATATACATGTATTAATTTCCCCCCGCAACCCCCTTCACATCCAGGTTGCCACATAACATTGACCGGAGTTCCATGTGCTATACAGTAGGTCTTTGTCGGTTATCCATTTTAAATATAGCAGTGTATACATGTCCATCCCAAACTCCCTAACTATCCCTCCCATCCCTAGCAACCTAAGTTTGTTTTCTAGATCTGTGAATCTCTTTCTGTTTTGTAAGTTTGTTTGCATCATTTCTTTTTAGATTCCACATATAAGGGATGTCATACAATATTTCTCCTTCTCTGTCTGACTTACTTCACTCAGTATGACACTCTTTAGGTCCACCCATGTTACTGCAAATGGCATTATTTCATCATTTTTAAGGGCTGAGTAATATTCCATTGTATATATGCAACACATCTTCTTTATCCATTCCTATGTCAATGGACATTTAGGTTGCTTCTATGTCTTGGCTATCATAAATAGTGCTGCAACAAACATTAGAGTTCACGTATCCTTTCAGATTATGTTTTTCTCTGGATATATGCCCAGGAGTGGGATTGTAGGGTCATATGGTAGCTCTGTTTTTAGTTTTTTTAAGAACCTCTATATTGTTCTTCATAGCGACTATACCAATTTATATTCCTGCCAACAGTGTAGGAGGGTTCCCTTCTCTCCACACCTTCTCCAGCATTTACTGTTTGTAGACTTTTTGATGCCAGCCATTCTGGCTGGTATGAGGTGATAGCTCATTGTTGTTTTGATTTGCAAAGAAATAATAATTTTAAGACTGCAAAGTAGAGACATAGAAATCAAACAGACAATAGACAGGATCAACAAAACAAAAATTGGTTCTTTGAAAAGATTGACAAAATTGATAAGCCTTCGGTAAGACTAATGAAAAATAAGCGAGAGAAGGCACACAAAAAACAATGTAAGAATAAAAAGAGAAGATGGTTACAGATTCTTTATATATTTAATTTCTTAAGAAAGGATATTATGGACAATTATGCCAATAAATTTGAAAATTTAGATGAGATAAATAAATTCCAAGAAAACATAACATACCAAACTGACAGCAAAAAGAAATTTTAAGGTACCAACAGTTTTGATGAAAATAACCTGAATCTGTTAAAAAACCAACCAATAAACAAACAAAAAACAAAGCATAACACTTTCTATGGGAAATCCATTCTCAGATTTCTTTCAAGGCAAATTCTACCAAACATTCAATGAAAAAGACAATGGCAGTCTTCATAATTTCTTCTACTGAATGGAAAAAGAGGGAACATTTCTCAATTTTTATGAGGACAACATATCTTTCATACTAAAACCTGACAAAGACACTCAAAAGAGGAAAACAATAGGCCAGTCTCACTCATTAATATAGATGGAAAAAGTCTAAGCAAAATATAAGGAAATTGAATCAGCATTATGTAACATCAAACTTCAGTGTATCACAGGAATGAGGTAAGACTGTTTAATATTAGAGACTCAAACAACATAGTTAATGCACCACATTACAAAATAAAGAAGAGAAATATTATAATCACTTCAACAAATGTAGAAAAGTATTTCATAAAAATCAACATACTTCTTTGATTAAAAAAAGAACTCTGAGCAAAGTATTTTATATTGCTAAAGTAAGATCAATATACAAAATCAATTGCATTTCTACATATCAGTTATAAATATAAAATTTAAATTTAAAAATCAAGAAACCATTTACAATGATATGAAAATCGTTTAGAACGGTATCAAGAAACTAAAAGTATTTCTAACAAAAATGGGCAAGTTTTCTATGCAGAAAACTCTAAACTGCTACTGAAAAAAATTAAGGAAGCCAGAATAAAAAGAGAAACTACTCTTCGACTGGAGAATTCTTTGTAATTCTCATTATTTTAAAATCATCAATTCTTCTCAAATTTATTCTTCCAACTCAATTGCATCTCAATCAAAATTCAGCAATCTTTGTGGAATTTGACAAGTTGATTCTAAAATATGTAAACACATGTTGTCAGTAATAGTGTGGCCATTTGACCAAAAAGAACAAGTAGAAGTCTTTGCTCTAGAGGATATCATGAATGGATTGTTGTTTAGTCACTGAACAAGTGTCCGACTCTTTTGGGGCCCCGTGGACTGTAGGCTGCCAGACTCCTCTGGCAATTTCCTAGGGAAGAATATTGGAGTGGGTTGCCATTTCCTTCTCCAGGGGATCCTTCCGACCCAAGGATCAATCCTGCATTTCCCACATTGGCAGGTGGATTCTTAACCACTGAACCACCTGCAAAGCCCATGAAAAATGGATATAACTTAAAAAATGGAAAAAAAAAAAGAATGGGTACAATTATATCTACTAACACAGTGTGGCATTGGCATAGGAAATAGACAGAAAGACCAATGGAACAAACTTGAGGACCCAGAAACAAGTGTGCATATTTTTCAAGCCTGTAAGTTTTATTTTTCTTATATCTTCTGTTTTTCTCCTTTTTATAATCATGTTTTCCTTAAATGTTTAAACATATTTATAACAACTGTTGTTAAGGCCCCCCCCCCTTCTGCTAATTCTGTCTTTTGTTGTATTTACTGAATCTTCCGTTGACGGATTTTTGTTTTTGTTTTGGCACATTGTCCTGTTTTTATGACCGCTAGTAGTTTTTTCCTTGGATGCCAGTCCTGCAAATCTCTAGATCATATTATTTCTTAATCTCTAGATCATATTATTTCTTTTAAGTATGTTGAGGGTTCGGGGGGAGCAGCAGATCGTTTAGTTATTTGCAGGTAATTCTGATCCTATCAAGCTTTGTCAGGGAAGAGGTTATGTAAAGTCATGTTTATTCTAAGACTAGTTTTGTGCCAGCTCTCTTCAGTTGTGTCCGACTCTTTGAGACCCCACAGACTGTAGCCCGCCAGGCTCCTTTGTCCATGGGATTCTCCAGGAAAGAACACTGGAGTGGGTTGCCATGCCCTCCTCCAGAGGATCTTCCCTAATGTACTGCCTTCCTAGAATCTCTAGTAAATGCTCTGCTGTTCCACAAGAGGTCTCCACTCAGGTTGGTTGGACTTCAAACATCTCAGTGTTACATGAGCACTGGTAGCTGTTCCTCTTACAGTTCCCTGATAATTGAGTTTTCCCCAGCTTCAAACATTTCCACTCTGTGTATGCACAGCTTAGTGTTCAGCTCAAAACTCAGAAGCATGGAGCAATTTGTTTGCCAAGCTGCCTCCTCTCTGGTCCTCTTCCCTCCCAATTCTAACCACTGAAGTCTTCCCAAACTCAGCTGCCTGTCTCATCTCTACAAAACTGCTGGTACTATTTGCTCTATCACATTTGAAAGCAGGAAGCTGTATCAATTTTTTTTAAAGTACACAAGACTGATGTGAGTGGAGAGATACATACTTTTTGTACTTAAAAATGAAATCTATTAAAATTAATGTTTTTTTTTTAACAAAAGAAAAAAAGATGTTAACGCAAAACACCAAATGTACAAATTCACATCGGTATATTCTCAGTTATGTGGTTAAAAGTGGAGGAACAAAGAAAAGAAAAAAAACACATCTCCAAGAGTATGTATCAATGTGACATTAGCAAAATGTTCCAGGTTGTCTGATCAGTCTCCCTTTCTTGGTACAGGTACAGAAAAAATGTTGTTCAGCAGCAGCCACAGTGTTTTTAAAGATCCCCACAAGGCTACACCAGTGGTCAGCAGTGAAGTAGTTAATCTTCCTTAAGTAAGAGCGCAGAGCTGAGCACTTAAAACATAAGAGTTACTTAAAATTCAGCTTAGCTTATGGTGATTTAGAGCTCATTTAATTAGTATTTAGAACTGTGCATTGTTTATAGCTATTGGTATTTCAATAGATGCTTAAATGTTTGAACATTTAAAGTTTAATAAGCCTTAGTTCTCAGAAGAAAAACATTGATGTAATTAAATTTTCAATTACCCTAGTTTTTTTTTTTAGGGGACCATGCGATTAATAAAAGCTAAGGCATTGAACAACAGTCATTTAAAAACCTAATCTGCCACCTCATTAATTAGCTAACACTTATAGTAGGTATTTTTTTTAATATAAAAATTTCACACAAGCAAAGTCACAACTTTTGAAAAGTACATGTAATGACACGTGTGAATAAAAGTAACTTTGTATCAGATTATTTTGCACATGAATGTGTGGCTCAGTTATGGCTTTCTAAAAATTGTTCTTCTGCACTGATACTAATTACTGTTTGTTTGGTTTAAATTCTGTGGTCAAATTAAAAACACTGAAGCAAATGCTCCTCAGAGTTCCTTTCCCCCAGGATCTTACCTTCAAGTAGAAAAAAAAAAAAAAAAAAAACAGTGGCAGAGGTTTACAAATTGGACATAGCCTTATTTTAATTAAACACTAAATTTAAAATGGAATAGGAGAAAATTCTCCACTCACAGATCTTTGCTACCCACAGATCATTACAGTGCCACACAGGAGTTCATGATGCACACCCAGAGCTACTGGATCACAACCTGAATGTTCAAAACATCCCAGGTGTTTAGTGTGCACACTAAAGACTCAGAAGCCCTTCCGAAACATGATCAGTTTACCAGTCAGGAAAGAAACTTACCAGAGTTCTTGCCCTCAACGAGCTTATAGTCTACTGGGGTCAGGGGAAGGAATTGACAAGGAAAAATCCAATTATAATTTACTGGGATAAAGGTGGCATGGTGATGTCTACTCTTTGCATCAAGGAGGGGCACTTTGTCAAGTTTGGAAAGCAGGCTGACGAAGAGAAGCAAGTTTAGATCCCAAAGAACAAAAATGTACGGGACAGAGAGAGGTAAGGCCATTGAAGAGGCCAAGAAGGAAAACAAAACTCTAGGAGACTCTAGTATCATGAAAACCAAGAGAAGAGGCATTTCCTAAAGCTAATCAGCAGTGTCGATGCCCAAAACATCAGGGGTATCTCAAAACACCATGTTTTTATACATAGTTGCTGCTGCTAAATCGCTTCAGTCGTGTCCGGCTCTGTGCAACTCCATAGATGGCAGCCCACCAGGCTCCCCCGTCCCTGGGATTCTCCAGGCAAGAACACTGGAGTGGGTTGCCATTTCCTTCTCCAATGTATACATAGTAGTCACTAAGTAAGTGTTCATTGTATAAGCTGATGAATAAATACATATTTACACCTCAGTGTTAAGTAAAAACCAGTATATGAATTCAAAAGTATCTAACTTCCATTTCTAAGCTCAGCCACAAACCCCTATCATATACAAATAAACAACCATATTTAAAAGTAAATTTTAACATACAAACATGTATGACAACTGCCTGACTTGAAACCCAAAATAACAAAATAAAGCTATCCGTTAGATACAAATCATATATTAGTTGATTTTTTTTTAATTCACCTCCTGCAAAAGCAACTAGTGCGAGTCTTTGTGCCCAGTAGACAATACATAACCGTAAAACAAAAGCTGTTCTAGAGACTGTTTCTCTCTGCTGTCTCCCCAAATCACATTAAAATGATGGTAAGTTTAGTTCAGTTCAGTCGCTCAGTTGTGTCCGATTCTCTGCGACCCCATGAATTGCAGCACACCAGGCCTCCCTGTCCATCACCAACTCACGGAGTTTACCCAAACTCATGTCCATCAAGTCAGTGATGCCATCCAACCATCTCATCCTCTGTCGTCCCCTTCTCCTCCTGCCCCCAATCCTTCCCAGCATTAGGGTCTTTTCCAATGAGTCAACTCTTCACATGAGGTGGCCAAAGTATTGGAGTTTCAGCTTCAACATCAGTCCTTCCAGTGAACACCCAGGACTGATCTCCTTTAGGATGTACTGGTTGGATCTCCTTGCAGTCCAAGGGACTCTCAAGAGTCTTCTCCAACACCACAGTTCAAAAGCATCAATTTTTCGGCGCTCAGCTTTCTTCACTGTTAACTCACATCCATACAAGACCACTGAAAAAACCATAGCCTTGACTAGACGGACCTTTGTTGGCAAAGTATTGTCTCTGCTTTTCAATATGCTATCTAAAGGAGTTTTTTTCAAAAAGGAAAGAGTAATTAAGTGTAAATTTTGCACTGAACAGTAAAGAGAAACCCCCCACCCCCAAACAACTCCCTTTCCCTGTTTAACTCTAACAGTGGTGGGAAGCATGCTTGTTTCGCCCTCATTCCTTGTAGGAAAGTAAAGAGGATTTCTTGGAGAAACTGAAAACCTCAGAGCAAATATCTACAGAAACTGGCTTCTGGGGATGTCCCAGTAAAAAGGCTCCTGCCTACGTGATCATCCAACAGAAAATCCCATCCTTATTTGAGGAGCCTCTTCTAAAGCTCACAGATTCTAATTAGCTTTTAGGTGTCTCACCTCAGGCAAGGTTCACTAGATTTCTCAGGAAAACCTACATGAAAGACAGAGTATCAAGGGAAAAAAGCAAAGAAAACCTTGAGGGGAAACAGACATAATGCTAGGAGCAAAATACAAAGAGGGAAAGGGGGGGGGGGGCATGTCAGGGAGGGAGAGGGAGAGGAAACCTTCCGAGTTAAAAGGAGCCATGAAAAAGGAACATCGAGACAATAAGAAAGGATCTGGAAATAAAAATATGAAAGCAGAAATTTAAAACTCAACAAAATGGGATAAAAAGATGAGAAGGTCTCTTGATAAGAAAAAGCAAGAGTAAGCAACGTAAAATAAAACAGAAAACAGCATGTTGCAGGTTCCATTTGGAAGTCAAACATTCAATGAATAGGACTTCTAGGAAAGGGAAACATGAAAAAGGAAGGAAGGGAGGGAAGAAGGACAAGAGAGAAAGAAAGGAAGAACAAGAGAGGGAAAAAGAGAGACAGAGAAATTATCTAAAGAAATAATACAAGAATATTTTCCAGAATTGAAGGCATGAATTACCTGATCTAAATGGCCCATAACTTACTTCATACCAGCACTGGGAATGAAAAAGGATTCTCAACAGGTGATATCTTCATGAAAATTCAGAAACTAGAGATGGTGAGAAGATTCTAAAAGGATTCAGAGAACGAATAACATCAGACTTGTCGCTACCCCATTGGAAGCTAAAAATAATGGAGAAATGCCTCCTTAAATGACACAAAATCAATTCCAACCTAGAGGATCAATCTCAGCCAAACCGTCAACAAGGTGAGAGACGGAGTTGCGCACACAGCGTGCATGCATGCTAAGTCGCTTCAGTCATCTCCTGAGTTGGCAGGCAGGCTCTTTACCACTAGCGTCCCCTGGGAAGCCACTTCATACATGGCTACTTTGTATGGATGTTATGTACATACATACTTCAAAAACTTTGCCTCCCATGTGCCCTTTCTCTGGCAGCCATGGGTTGGTGTATTTTGCTAAACCAGGGATATAAGGCAAGAAGGAGGAAAAAGAAGAACTTCCCTGGTGGTCCAGCGGTTGAGAATCTGCCTGCCAATGCAGAGGACAGGGGTTCCATCTCTGGTCTGGGAGGATCCCATATGTCTCAGGGCAACAAAGCCGTTGGGCCACAACTGCTGAGCCGAGGGCAGCAACTCCTGAAGCCTTACATGCCCTGAGCCTGTGCTCTGCATCAAGAGGAGCCACCACAATGAGAAGACTGCACACTGCAGCTAGAGGGGAGCCCCCTTTCTCTGCAACTTAGAGAAAGCCCGCACAGCAACCAGGACCCAGCACAACCAAAAATGAATGAATAAATTGTTTAAGTCACTCTTCTAAACAAAAGGAAAGAAGGAAACGAAGAAAACCTGAAAAGTTTCTTGGTGAGCTTCACTACACGGAGAGGAGGTTTACAATTCCTTCAGAAAATTTAGGAAGAAAGTAGTATCAAATATACAAAAAAGTAAGCCTAAGAATAAGGCAGAGTTAAGCTATGGTTGAGTCCTATCCCACAACTAAATAAAAAATAAAATACAGCCACAGTTTACCATATGGCTCAGCTGTGAATAATGGTTTCATGGTCAGATTAATATACACAATTATACTGAATATGTATTTAACCAAAACTTGTGATAAAACGATCTTGGGAGCACGGAGGAAAGGAAGTATGGGCTAGTGGCTGAGAATGAGATAGGAAAGAGGTAGGATAAAAAAAAGCCAAATGCTCATTTTCCGTCAAAGTAAGCAGAATTTACACCTGAGAATGGAAATTCAAAATTCAAAAGTTTTAACCTGTAATTTTGAAGAAGCTGCAAAGAAGGGCAAAAGCAGTTGCTTCCGGGGAGCAATACTTGAGGATGTGAAAGGGAACAGGAAACTTTCTTAAATTAAGTTTTTTAAAACTGAGTGCTGGCATTACATTATTTAAAACAAAAATCCAATTGAAATATGTATATATATATGTGAGAACATATATATTTAAAATTTGAAACAACAATAAAAATCAACCAAATAAAGAGGAAGCATTCTTGAAATCCTAATACAGTAGACAACATAGATGATCAAAACTCCTGTGGACATACATCAAACTCACTGAGTATCTTCCCCACCTCAATATACCCCCTCCACAGACCCCTAATCAGTACAATTCCTTGCGTTTAGACCCCAGGAGTTTAATGAGCATACCTAAATATGGCTCTCCCTAGTGCCATCTTGGGAATAGAACAAAAAAATAAGATTGGGCCTCAGTCTCCAAGTCACATGAATTCTGTCTGAGAGGCAATATCACATGAAGGAAATAGGTAACAACATAAATTAATCACAATTAAGTAATAACCTACGTGGTACAAACTATATGGAGTTCAGAAACATGTCAGATTCGAGAGAAGGTGCCTGGAGCAGTGGGAGGCAAAGGAGAAGTTGGGCCACAACACTGCCATGCTCTGTAGATCACCTCAGGGTGGGACTTTTATCCCAAGTATAATGGAAAGCCATTAAAAGGATCCTAGCCAGAGAGTGACAAAATTTTAAGATCACTCTGATCATTGGAGGAAGAATTGACTGAAAGGAGGTAAAACCAACAGGGGGAATGGTTAAAAGGCAATTGAAACGGTTCAAGTGACAGATTATGGTGGCTTGGACCCAGATAAAGGCTGTAGAAATATTTATTATTAAAGACCCATTATATAAATAGAACCAGTAAGATTTGCTGATGCCTTCCTTAAGCAGGAATTAGCTGGAAGAATGAGCTAAGGATGACTCTCAAAATTATGATTTGAGCAACTGGGTGGATGGTGGTTTCACATTCCCAGATGGAGGAAGACTGGGAAAGCTACAAGTTTTAGAGAGGAAGCTTAAGAGTTAGGGGTTGAACAAGTTAACATTCAGATACTTACTTCTCCACTGGATTTGTCAAGTAGTGAATTGATTTATCCCCCTCTCTGTGTTCCATATTCTAGGATATCACATGGGTTTGGGGCTCAGCAAAGAAGTCCAGTCTAGAGTCAGTTTAGGGGAGCTGCTGGCATACAGATGGCATTGGAAGTCATGAAAATGTATGAGACCATCTAGGGCAGTGGCTTTCAAACCTTGAGTCTGAATTTAAGATGCAAGTGTCAAGATCCTCATCCCAGAGAGCTTCTGAGTCAGTAATTCTCAGTGAGGTCCAGAAATCTACCTTATTGGCTTTTAACCCCAAATGTTTTGATGCAGGTGGTTCAGGCTCAGGTTGGAAGGACTTAAGAACAATCCAGAGGTGACAAAGTGGCAACAGCTAGTATAGCCAATCCTTTCCAGAAGTTGGAAAGAAATTAGAGAAGTTGGAGAGACGCTGCTAGGTAGAGGGAGTGTAAGGTCAAAGGGTTACCTTTTATTGTGTATCATTAGCTTCTTTTTAAAAGTGGGAAACAGTAGAATGGTGGTTCACAATCTTGGCTACACACTGCAATCGAGATTGAGATCACAACTGAGGTTTTTTAAATGCACAAGATACACCAAAACCAGTAAACCAGAATCTCTGGAGGTGGAGCTTAAATATCAGTATTTTTTTCAACTAAAAAAAAAAAAAAACAACAACTATTTTTTAATCATTTTCTCCTGGAAGTATTGTTATATGCTTGATGCCTGGCATATAATACAGCTTCAATTCACGTTTTTTGTTGTGGAAAATATTGCTGAGCCAGTTAGCCAATGACACAGACAATAGGAAACACTATGTATTGTAAAATTCATGTAATCTTTGTGTGAAAGGATGATAGTCCAATTACCTTACTTTCTACTGCGGGAACGGAAGCCTGAGAGAGGAATTAAAGTCCTAAGGTAGTGAATCAGGACCAGAACACCCTATTCCAACTCCCAGGTCAGTGTTATCCTGCGTTTCAACAATTTCATTTTGACGATACCCTAAATCCGCTCACTCATCAGACTCAGCCTGCCTGATAAATAATACATTCCCCTCAACACCTCATCTCCTCAGTCACAAACTCTGCCGTCTCTTTCATCAAACAGTAGTCGAGCCCAAATCTGACTCCTTCTACCGAAACTCCGCTTCAACCCTAGCCCCCAGACTTTGCGCTTGCGCCGCAAGAGCAGCGGACTATGTCGCCATAGCAACTAGACTCTTGAATCGGCCCTCAGCAACAAGAGGAGAGGAGTTCCTAATAATACATGCTTTCCTTACCGCTTCCCGAGCCTGATGGGTGAATCTGAGGGTCTGGTAAGATAGCTCCATCAGGACGCTGTGTTACGAACCGAGAGACGGAAGAAAAAGACCCAGTTACTAGGCCGATCAGTACAGCCACCGAGGCCGTTCAGGGAAACCTGACGCTTAACCAGCCCGCCCCCTTCAGGATTGGCCAGAGCCTAGACATGCCGGCCAATCACTGGGCAAACATGGATTCTTCACTCATGCCAATCTCCGGAACTTTTGCACGCACTGGCCAATCGAGAGACAAAAAGGGGATGATTGCCAGTTCAGTTCAGTTTAGTTGCTCAGTCGTGTCCGACTCTGCGACCCCGTGGACTGCAGCATGCCAGGCTTCCCTATCCTTCACCAACACCCGGAGCCTACTCAAACTCATGTCCATCGCGTTGGTAGTGCGATCCAACCATCTCATCCTCTGTAGCCCCCTTCTCCTCCTGCCCTCAATCTTTCCCAGCATCAGGGTCTTCACATCAGGTGGCCAAAGTATTGGAGTTTCAGCTTCAGCATCAGTCCTTCCAATGAATATTCAGGATTGATTGCCTATAAGATTGACTGGTTGGGTCTCCTTGCAGTCCAAGGGACTCTGAAGAGTCTTCTCCAACACCACAGCTCAAAAGCATCAATTCTTCGGCCGTCAGCTTTCTTTATGCTCCAACTCTCACATCCACACATGACCACTGGAAAAACCATAGCTTTGACTAGACAGACCTTTCTTGGCAAAGTAATATCCCTGCTTTCTAATATGCTGTCTAGGTTGGTCATAGCTTTTCTTCCAAGGAGCAAGCATCTTTTAATTTCATGGCTGCAGTCACCACCTGCAGTGATTTTGGAGCCCCCAAAAATAAAGTCTGTCACTGTTTCCATTGTTTCCTCATCTATCTGCCATGAAGTGATGGGACCAGATGCCATGATCTTCGTTTTCTGAATGCTGAGTTTTAAGCCAACTTTTTCACTCTCCTCTTTCACTTTCATCAAGAGGCTCTTTAGTTCTTCGATTTCTAACATAAGGGTGGTGTCATCTGCATATCTGAGATTATTGATATTTCTCCCAGCAATCCTGATTCCAGCTTGTGCATCCAGCCAGGCATTTCACATGACAAACTCTGCATATAAGTTAAATAAGCAGGGTGACAATATACAGCCTTGACGTTCTCCTTTCCTGATTTGGAACCAGTCTGTTGTTTATGTCCAGTTCTAACTGTTGCTTCTTGATCTGCATACCGATTTCTCAGGAGGTGGGTACGGTGGTCTGGTATTCCCATCTCTTTAAGAATTTCCCACAATTTGTTGTGCTCCACACAGTCAAAGGCTTTGGCGTGGTCAATAAAGCAGAGGTAGATATTTTTCTGGACCTCTATTGCTTTTTCGATGATCCAACGGATGTTGGCAATTTGATCTCTGGTACCTCCCTCTTTTCTAAATGCAGCTTGAACATCTGTAAGTTCACGGTTCATATACTGTTGAAGCCTGGCTTGGAGAATTTTGAGCATTACTTTACTAGCGGGTGAGATGAGTACAATTGTGCAGTAGTTTGAACATTCTTTGGCATTGCCTTTCTTTGGGATTGGAATGAAAACTGACCTTTTCCAATCCTGTGGCCACTGCTGAGTTTTCCCATTTTGCTGGCATATTGAGTGCAACACTTTCACAGCACCATCTTTTAGGATTTGAAATAGCTCAACTGGAATTCCATCACCTCCACTAGCTTTGTTCATAGTGATGCTTCCTAAGGCCCACTTGACTTCGCGTTCCAGGATGTCTGGCTCTAGGTGAGTGATCACACCATTGAGAGAATCAATTCCTAGGCAGGTTGAAAAGAATTCAGGGGGTCCTGCAGAGAGGGAGTCTGGGGTTCTCGAGGAGGAGATAGGGGTCTGGAATTCTCAAGGAGGAGGAAAGGACAAACTTTTTTTTTCTACATTCCTTAGTCTTAGTCACATAAAACTTTTTTTTCTTTAAGCCCTGATGATTACAGGAATTTATGATTACACAACAAACAACTCAATTTAAATTCTGTACTAGGGATTACACAACAACAATATATCCTGCTTGAGGACAGTTTCTCCTTCCTGAATACCTTCTGACTAATCCTGATATCTTAGAATGTAAATTATGGGAGTTGGTCTAGTAGGATCTTTCTGTTCTTAAGTTCTAATCCTGTTATCCTAAAATGTAAATTGTGGGAGTGGATCTGGTAAAATTTTCACAAACTTGAGACATTCTTTTGATTTATTGTAATAACTAATTAAAAAGTATCTAATTCCCTTGCTGAAGACTAGTGAGTAGGGCACTCTCCACCCGCTTCGGAAGTCTATGTCAGACGCTTTCTCTGTTCCTTTTCACTGTAATAAAAATTCTGCCACATAAAAGCCCTGAGTGGTCAAGCCTGGTCTCTGGCCCCAAAGCTAAATCTTTCAGAGATCACGAATCTGACACATTTCACCGTAAACTATCACCATCGTAGTTATCTGGGTCATGAAGATCTTTTTTTGTATAGTTCTTCTGTGTATTCTTGCCACCTCTTCTCAATATCTTCTCCTTCTGTTAGGTCCATACTATTTCTGTCCTTTATTGTGCTCATCTTTGCATGAAATGTTCCCTTGGTATCTCTAATTTTCTTGAAGAGATCTCTAGTCTTTCCCACTCTATTGTTTTCCTCTATTTTTTTGCATTGATCACTGAGGAAGGTTTTCTTATCTCTCCTTGCTATTCTTTGGAACTCTGCATTCAAATAGGTATATCTTTCCTTTTTTCCTTTGCCTTTAGCTTCTCTTCTTTTCTCAGCTATTTGTAAGGCCTCCTCAGACAAGCATTTTGCCATTTTGCATTTCTTTTTCTTGAGTATAGTCTTGCTCACTGCCCCCAGTACAATGTCACGAACTTCCATCCATAGTTCTTCAGCCACTCTATCAGATCTAATCCCTTGAATCTATTTGTCACTTCCACTGTATAATCGTAAGGAATTTGATTTAGGTCATATCTGAATGGTCTAGTGGTTTTCCCTACTTTCTTCAATTTAAATCTGAATTTGGCAATAAAGAGTTCATGATCTGAGCTACAGTCAGCTCCCAGTCTTGCTTTTGCTGACTGTATAGTTTCTCCATCTTTGGCTGCAAAGAATATAATCAATCTGATTTTGGTATTGACCATCTGGTGATGTCCATGATGTAGAGTCTAGAGTCTTCTCTTGTGTTGTTGGAAGAGGGTGTTTGCTATGACCAGTGCGTTCTCTTGGCAAAACTCTATTAGCCCTTGACCTGCTTCATTCTGTACTGCAAGGCCAAATTTTCCTGTTACTGCAGGTAGCTCTTGACTTTCTACTTTTGCATTCCAGTCCCCTATAATGAAGATGACATCTTTTTTGGGTGTTAGTTCTAGAAGGTCTTGTAGGTCTTCATAGAACTGTTCAACTTCAGCTTCTTCAGCATCACCGATTGGGGCTTAGACTTGGATTACTGTGATGTGGAATGGTTTGCCTTGGAAACAGAGATCATTCTGTCGTTTTTGAGACTGCATCCAAGTAGTGCATTTCGGACTCTTTTGTTGACTATGATGGCTACTCCATTTCTTCTAAGGGATTCTTGTCCACAGTAGTAGATATAATGGTCATCTGAGTTAAATTCACCCATTTCAGTCCATGTTAGTTCGCTGATTTCTAGAATGTCAACGTTCAGTCTTGCCATCTCCTGTTTGACCACTTCCAAGTTGCCTTGATTCATGGACCTAACATTCCAGGTTCCTATGCAATATTGCTGTTTACAGCATCGGACCTTGCTTCTATCACCCGTCACATCGACAACTGGGTGTTGTTTTTGCTTTGGCTCTGTCTCTTCATTCTTTCTGGAGTTATTTCTCCACTGATCTCCAGTAGCATTCTGGGCACCTACCAACCTAGGGAGTTCATCTTTCAGTGTCATACCTTTTTGCCTTTTCATACGTTCATGGGGTTCTCAAGGCAAGAATACTGAAGCGGTTTGCCATGCCCTTCTCCAGTGGACCACGTTTTGTCAGAACTGTCTGCCATGACCCTCTGTCTTGGGTGGCCCCACACGGCATGGCTCATAGTTTCATTGAGCTCGTTTTCTGTGACTGTGGTTTTCATTCTGTCTGCCCTCTGATGGATAAGGACAAGAGGCTTATGGAAGCTTCCCGATGGGAGAGACTGACTGAGGGGGAAACTGGGTCTTGTTCTGATCAGTTCAGTTCAGTTCAGTCGCTCAGTCATGTCCAGCTCTTTGTGACCCCATGGACTGCAGCACGCCAAGCCTCCCCGTCCATCACCAACTTCCAGAGTTTACTCAAACTCATGTCCATTGAGTCGGTGATGTCATCCAACCATCTCATCCTCTGTTGTCCCCTTCTGCTCCTGCCTTCAATCTTTCCCAGCATCAGGGTCTTTTCCAACGAGTCAGTTCTTCATCAGGTGGCCAAAGTTCTGATGGGCAGGGCCATATTCAGTAAATCTTGAATCCAATTTTCTGTTGATGGGTGGGGCTGTGTTCCGTCCATGTTGCTTGACCTGAGACTAAACTATGGTGGAGGTAATGAAGATAACGGTCCTTCAATAGGTCCCATGAAGGCACTGCTGCACTCAGTGCCCCTGACCCTGCAGCAGGTAACCACCGAACCACGCCTCTGCCGGAGACTCCTGGACACTCACGGGCAAGTCTGGGTCAGTCCCTTGTGGGGGCACTGCTCCTTTCTCCTGGGTCCTGGTGCGCACAAGGTTCTGTTTATGCCCTCCAAGAGTCTGTTTCCCCAGTCCTGTGTAAGTTCTAGTGGTTCTATGGTGGGGTTAATAGCAACCTCCTCCAAGAGGGTTTATGCCATACCCAGGTCTGCTGCACCCAGAGCCCCTGCCCCTGGGGCAGGCCACTGCTGACCCATACCTCTGCAGGAGATGCTCAGACACAGTTCTGGCTCAGTCTCTGTGGGTTGGGTGTGCATTTTGTGCCCTTCCCAGCTCTGATCAGCTCAGGTGACCAGGTGCTTGGCAAGTGCAGTGTTGCGGGCGGACTGTGCATCTTAATCACCTCCCCTTCCTGGCCACTTGGTGTCCTGGGTGCGCCACAAGAGCACCGTCTCAGGTGACCCGTGTGTCTCCTCTGGAGAGCTGATCTCAGGCTGAGCCCCTCCTGGTGGCTGTCAACCATCCAGGATCTCAGGAAGATGTGGTTAGCAGTTGGGAGCCTGCTCACAGTTTGGTGGAGGATGCCGTCTCTGGGGCTGAGATTGCAGCAGCCCCTTGCCTTGCAGCTCTGGCTGTCACAAGCCTCTCTGCCTCCGGACAGGGCAGGGCCGGTCCGCAGCCGGCTAGTTCTCCTTTGGTATTTGCCCAATCCTTTGTTCTGTGAGTGGACTAGGCTGCACGTTAGGTTGTTAGGTTAGAACCTTTGGAGGGAAAGTTCTCTTTTCTGCAGTTGAAGTTAGACGTGTATTCTGTGGGTTTCTCCCCCACCCCCCACCGGTTATATTGCCTTCTAAGATTCCAAAACTCCCCACAGACCCACCTGTGAAAGGGTTTCCTACTGTGTGGAAACTTCTCCTCCTTCACAACTCCCTTCTCAGGACAGGTCTCCATCCCTACCTCTTTTGTCTCCCTTTTTGTCTTTTGTAGTATGTCCTATATCCTTTCGAAGAGAATGGGCTGCCTTTCTGGGTGCCTGGTGTCCTCTGCCAGTGTTCAGAAGTTGTTTTGTGGAAGTTGCTCAGCATTCAAATGATCTTTTGATGAATTTGTGGGGGAGCAACTGTTTGTTTCTCTTAATTCTGTCTCTAAAGCTTATGCATCATAGTATTTGTCCTTGATTTCGGCAGATGTTCAGGCATTTGTGAGCTGATGCTTACATTCCCAAGACTGTATTTTGGCATCCCGTCTACTCTAGGCTCCCCCTCCCTCCCAATTAAAGGAAAAGTTCGGAAATTCCAATTTTCACTTTACTTTGAAATTGTCTGTACTTGGTCCATTTAGACTGATAGAATCTACTGTGGACTCTGGTTGTCAGAGACTATTGGATTCTAGTGAAAGTGGAAAGTGGAAGTCGCTCAGTCATGTCCAACTCTTTGCCACCCCATGGACTACAGTCCATGGAATTCTCCAGGCCAGAATACTGGAGTGGGTAGCTGTTCCTTCTCCAGGAGATCTTCCCCACCCAGATCTCCCTCATTGCAGGCAGTTTCTTACTGCATTAAATTTTCCATTCTCCTCCACACTCCACTGCATGAGATCTACTCATTATAAGTGGACAAACATGGACTTTACATTTTCCTCTGCTTTATTTTCTTCATGTACTAAACTACTCTTGTGTCTTCAATGTCTTTCCCTTCTGTTTCTCTTGCTATGAATCTTATTCTAAACCATTTCCTCTTCATTCTTTGGCTTTCTTCATCCATTTTCTCCCCTCAGGATACAAAAGTATTCAAGTCACCTCAATCTAAAAAAGTTCTCATCTTATAATTGTTAAATTGAATCACCTCTCTGACCCTCTCTCCAAGCTTTCTGAAAGGACTGACTATCTTTTTCACTTCCTCAACTCCCATTCATTTCTCAACACTTTCTGTCCCTACTCTGTTGAAACTGTTCCTGTCAGAGTTGCCAGTAACTTCCTAATGGTTGTTGCTGTTTAGTTGCTAAGTCATATTTGACTCTTTTGGGACCCCATGGACTCTAGCCTGCCAGGTTCCTCTGTCCATGGGATTTCCCAGGCAAGAAGACTGGGGTGGGTTGCCATTTCCTTCTTCAGGAGAACTTCCCAACCCAGGGATCAAACCGTGTCTCCTGTATTGACAGGCGGATTCTCTACCACTGAACCACCAGGGAAGCCCAACTTCCTAATTAGAAAATTTAATTACAGGTTATTTTACACTTTACTGTATTTAAACTTGGCACCATTTGAAATTGTTCACCACTCTCTCATCAGTAATAATAGCTGTAATTTATTGAACATTTAAAGCAGGACACCAGGCAATGTACTATGTGATTTATGTGGTTATCTAATTTACTACTAATACCCTGAGGAAAGTTATTATTACTCCCAATATACAGTTGTGGAAACAGGCTCAAAGAGCTGAGTTAACTAATTTTAGGTTATCCAAGAGGATAGTGTTAGGATGCAAATCCAGGTCTCCTGACTGAAGCCAGTGTTTCTTTCCACTATACTCAGTTGCTGAATGAACTTCTTGCAATGCTTGTGAACCAGTCCTGAGCAGTTGCTTTTACTTGGAGGATCAGACCTACCTCAGTTGTCTAATAAAAGCCCATTTTGCCTATTAAGAGTCAGTTCAGTAATCACTTTCTAGGACAGTTCAGTCAGTGGTGTTCATTAGATCACCGCACTTACTCCAGGCAGAGCTTAGGTGGAGAGAACACCAGTTCTTGATTCCATTGAAAGTGAAAATGAAAGTCACTCAGTCGTGTCCAACTCTTTGTGATCCCATGGGCTATACAGTCCATGGGATTCTCCAGGCCAGAATCTTGGAGTGAGTGGCTGTTCCCTTCTGCAGGGGATCTTCCCAACCCAGGGATCGAACCCAGGTCTCCTGCATTGCAGGAGGATTCTTTACCACCTGAGCTACCAGGGAAGCCTTGATTCCACTATACACCCTTTTACACTACACTTATCACATTGTTTTGTTGACATGATTTTCAAAAAGTTAAAAATATGACTCTCTTTGATATGAATGGACATATGTCAAAGATTTTTGTCTAACTACTGAGGAAGCCAATAAGATGGTGAAGCTGGTTTAAAGAGCATTTTGACGAACTGGGTATTTATAGGCATTTTTAGAAAAAAAGTTAAAATTAGATTTCTAGGTTAAATACAAAACTAGTTAATAGTCTACGGGGCAATAAAATCTTGACATTTTCTTTTCTAAAGGACATAGAAACATTCCTCTAGTGTTGCCTATCTACATTTGTATTTTCACTAATTAAAGTTAAAGTTAAACATTTAGTTTCTCAGTCAGGCTAGTGACATTTCAAGTATCCAATGGTCGTATGTAACTAATGACAAATATATTGGACTGCACAGGTATAGAATATTTCCATCGTCTCAAAATGTCCTTTTGAAAAACAGTTAGGCGTCTTAAATATTCCTCTGGTATGAGATTGACAGGACATGCCATATTCTCTTTTGCCTTATTTCCAAATGTAATATAATTTTTTTCTAAAGAATTTTCTCCACATGACCACTGGCTTTCAAATATTTCTGAGGCCCGCATTAAGAAATACATCTTTGGTCAACTAATATTTGACAAGGAAGCCAAGAATACTCAGTGAGGAAAGGAGAACGATGCTATTCTTATGCAAAAAGATGAAACTGGATTTCTATCTTGCATCATTCATAAAAACTAACTTGAACTAAGGACTTAAATGTAAGACCCGAAACCATAAAACTCTCAGAAGAAAGCGTAAGGGGAAAGCTCCTTAACATTGGTCTTGACAATGAGTTGTTTTTTTTTCCATGTGACACCCAAAGCGCAAATGACCAAAGCAAAGATCAACGGGTGGGATTACATCAAACTAAAAAGCTTTGCACAACAAAGGAAATGATCCAACCTACAGAATGGAAGAAAACATTTGCCATCTTTCTGACCGTAACGTCACTCAGTCATGTCTGACTCTTTGCGACCCTTTGGACTGTAGCCCACCAGGCTCCTCCGTCCGTGGGATTTTCCAGGCAAGAGTACTGGAGTGGGTTGCCATTTCTTCCTCCAGAGGATCTTCCCGACCCAGGGATTGAACCCGGGTCTTCTGACATTGTAGGCAGACGCTTTACTGTCTGTGCTACCAGAGAAGTTCCTTATCTTTCTGATAAGGGGTTAATATACAAAAATGTATGAGGAACTCACGCAATACAATAACAAAAAATACCCGAAACAATCCGATTTTAAAATTGCCAGTGGACTTGAAATAGCCGTTTTTCCAAAGAAGATATGCAAATGGCCAATAAGTACATAGAAAGGTGCTCAATATCATTAATCATAAGGGAAATGCAAATCAAAACCACAGTATCATGTATCACACCTATTAGAATGACTGTTATTAAAAATACAAGAAATGGGGCTGTGGAAAAAAGGGAAGAGCACTCTCGGTGACAATGTAAACTAGTACAAATACTATGGAAAACAGTATGGGGGGTTTTCAGAAAAGTTAAAAATAGAACTATCATATGATACGACAATTCCATTTCTGGATACATACCGAAAGGAAATGAAATCACATACTTGAAGAATATCTGCACACCCATGTTCATTGCACCCTTATTTACAATGGCAAAGACATAGAAACAACCTAGGAGTCCAGATGATTATAGAAACACATCTCTAAAGTGCTAAGAAAACAAAATGCTGTCAGCTTAGAATTCTATATCCAGTGAAAATATTCTCCAGAAATTAAAGTGACTTTGAAAAAGTGACCCTTAACCTCGTATAGGACTTGAACCCGAACAGCAATAGACATCTCTGAGGAAGCGAGTGACACTCCGACCTCCCTTTCTTTTGCAACTCCAGGGACTGCAAAGGCATCAGGTGACCCGCCCACACTGCCATAAAAGGGACATGTTTGAGTCAGTTCTAGTAAGGTGGATGAACCTAGAGCCTATTATACAGAGTGAAGTTAGTCAGAAAAAGAAAAACAAATTTTGTGTATTAACACACATATATGAAGTCTAGAAAAATGGTACTGATGAACCTATTTGCAGGGCAGGAATAGAGACACAGAAATAGAGAACAGACTTTGGACACAGCAGGAGAAGGAGAGGGTGGGATGAATTGAGAGAGTAGCACTGAAACATATACATTACCATATATAAAAACAGATAGCTAATGAGAAGTTCTTGTATGACACAGGGAGTTCAACCTGGTGCTCTGTGGCAACCTAGAGGGGCGGGATGAAGTGGGGGGAGTGGGGGAGGCTCAAAAATGAGGAGCATATGTATACTTATGGCTGATTCATGTTGATGTATGGCAGAAACCAACACAGTATTGTAAAGCAGCCATCCTCCAATTCAAAATAAGTTAAAAAAAATACGGGGCTGAGATTTTATATCTCATAGAAGTGACTCAAAAACCGAACCTAGTAGCAGTCATTCACTGCCATGGGCACCAAATGGTAATTCTAAAATTACCCACAGGAACAACAGGGCAGATCGGGAGGCAAAGAAAGTAGCCCTGATGCCCATACCAGGCAGGACCCAATATTGAGAAAATTCAACAACAGGCCACTTGACTTTAGCAAACAGCGAACAACTAATCCTTGCTATTCAATATGGGTGGGGAAAGCTGAGCACCAAAGAACTGATGCTTTTGAACTGTGGTGTAGGAGAAGGCTCTCGAGAGTCCCTTGGACTGCAAGGAGATCCAAACAGTCAATCCTAAAGGAAATCAGCCCTGAATATTCATTGGAAGGACTGATGTTCAAGCTGAAACTCCAATACTTTGGTCACCTGATGCAAAGAGCTGACTCATTTGAAAAGACCCTGATGCTGGGAAAGATTGAAGGTGGGCGGAGAAGGGGACGAGAGAGGATGAGATGGTTGGATGGCATCACTTTCATGCACTGGAGAAGGAAATGGCAACCCACTCCAGTGTTCTTGCCTGGAGAATCCCAGGGACGGGGGAGCCTGGTGGGCTGCCGTCTACGGGGTCGCACAGAGTCGGACAGGACTGAAGCGACTTAGCAGCAGCAGCAGCTGCAGCAGGGGGAGCAAAAAAACAAGTAACGGGTTCCCTTGCTTGATGTCTCCCTGAGGCAGGTCAAGCTTGTTTCTTATATGGGGTGAGGGTAGCTGTGTGTCTAGTGTTCTGGCTAGGTGGTTTGCCCACCCCGCTGTTGGTGTTGAGTTCAGGGGGGCATGCTCAGTACCTTGCTTTTGTTCCCAACATCCTGTTTTTGTTCCAGGCTCTTCAAAAGTGGCAGTTGGGTTTTTTGGTCTCTTTGTATCTTTTGTCCAGAATTTGCTCCAACAGTCTAGGATGCATTTATTTTTAGTCCCATATAGTTTCTTTGTATTTTGTTGCTCACATGCTGTTATTTTTAGTCCCATATAGTTTCTTTGTATTTTGTTGCTCAAGGAGACATGTGTCCAGGTGCAAGCAATGTACACTGCAGCAAAGATTCCAGGCCCTCCCCTGTCCCATTCCCCTCTGAGGGACTCCACACCCTTATTTTTAAGGGGTAAAAGGCCAAAGGCTCTTCTGAAACTTTTTCCTGCTGGACACTGGCCACAGACCCTAGAGGTGTAGAAGTCCTTTGCTGACTGTTCCAAGGAATTGTAGGGACCTGGGCCACTCTCTGTTGGAATGGGCTGAATTTCTTGAGCCATCATGAGTCTTACTTCAAAATATTGTATCTAAAAACCCCAAACTTAACCAAAAGGTTAAGCTGCTGCTAAGTCACTTCAGTCATGTCCGACTCTGTGTGACCCCACAGACGGCAGCCCACCAGGCTCCCCCGTCCCTGGGATTCTCCAGGCAAGAACACTGGAGTGGGTTGCCATTTCCTTCTCCAATGCATGAAAGTGAAAAGCCTAAGTGAAGTCGTTCAGTCGTGTCCGACCCTTAGCAAACCCATGGACTGTAGCCTACCAGGCTCCCCTGTCCATGGGATTTTCCAGGCAAGAGTACTGGAGTGGGGTGCCATTGCCTTCTTCGACTAAAGAGCAGAAAATCCCAAAACCCTCTCCCCTATCTGTTTGGTGACTGTGATAAAACTGGGGAGAACCCGATGATTCTTTCTGACACAGGCAACAGTTTGGACGTTACCCATGTCATTTAACATACCAACCCACTGAGTTTAGAATCTCTTTCTGGGATGCTCCAGTAGCACTTTGAAAGACCCCCTCAAAGTAGCTGGAGATTAAAAGAACTTAAATCAAAATTTGATATTTGGGAAGTCTGTCAAAACTTTAAAACACCTGGTCTGATAGACTCAAAGGCCACTGTGAAACAATTATCCCTTGAGTTAGGTAAAAAAAAAAAAGATTTCAAAAACAATACAGGACTTCCCTGGTCCAGCAGTTAAGAATCTGCCTGCCAATGCAGGGGATATGGGTTTGATCCCTGGTTCAGGAAGATCCCGCATGCCGTGGAGCAACTGAACCCATGTGCTGCAACTACTGAGCCCATGTGCCTAGAGCCCATGCTACACAACAAGAGAAGCCATCACAATAAGAAACTCGTGCACTGCAACAGAGTAGCTCCCACTCACTGCAACTAGAAAAAACCCATGCAGCAGTGAAGATTCAGCGCAGCCAAAAATAAATAAAACTGAAAAAAAAAACCCCAAACATATCACTTAAAGGCACAGAAACTCACATAATCTGATATCAAAGGCAGCATTCCAGGAAAACTTTGTTCTTTTATGAGAGAAACCAAATCCAGTCTTACATCAGCTTGCTCTTAACAAAATCCATTTACCTAATTAAGTTTAATCCAACCTTAGGAAATCCTGACCACATACAAAATTCTTTTCTCAGTGTTCCTCTTCTGCAGACCTTATGCAACTTTCTGTAGTCATACTTTGTCCCTTATTCTTCCCATTTAGAAATAACCGGCTTTAGGACAAAAATCACCTTTTTTCCTTTAACAAAATATATTTCCACTCCTCATACTGTCTTTTCTGAAAACACACATCCAATTTTGCTTAAGCAACCGTGAACTGTCTTTACATTAGCATTCTGTAGATTGGTAGAAAACATCTCAAAGTGGCACCAAGGAGCTTTAGTTTCTCTCTCACAAGAAGACAAAAGTAGGTAAATTTTAGACCTGTTGAGAAACTTAACCTTCCCAGTAGTTTATATTATTTGAAATGGCCTGGATACTCAATGAATTCTTATCATTTAACTTAATTTTAGTTTACCAAGATTTAAAGAGACTTTCAGATGGACGTTTCTAAAACATAATTATTTCTGTAGAGTTTGCCAAAAATTTCTTATTGAAATTGAATCATATCAGGTTATTTTTCATGTTGACAAATTTCATAATAAAAACAAATGTACTTATTGACTTCCAGGAACCCTAGGGAAAATTAATGTATTATACTTAATTCTGATGATTCTAAAGACAAGTTTGTTTTAATTAAATCCATAAGCTTAAGCTAGCTCCAAGATCAGATATTAATTAAATATTAACTATTTCCCAGATCACATGAACACAAGTTGTATTCTGGTGAGCCTCCTTTTTATTTCCAAAAATGTATGTAAGAGCTCAATTTCCTTGAAGCCAATTAAATACAGTTCATTTACAAGTTAATTTTTATATAAAGACAGACAGAACCAGAGAGTTCATAGTTTTCCCACTTGAATTTAAAATGGCCCCTTTTTTCCCCCTCAGTCTGGGGCACTTCAGAAGAATCAGGTAATTCCTGAGAGCCCAGGCAGAATAGTTACACTGCAAAGCCGAGAACAGAGATGCAAGCCTGTTGAGCTCAGGAAGAAAGAATAGTTACATTGCAAAGGCAGAGATGAGAGAAACGCAAGCTCCTGGAGCCCAGGTAGAACAGTTACATTGCAAAAGCAGAAGAGGGAAAAATACAAACTCCTTTCTTTTCTTTTTGTTCCTTAAAATCCCACAAAGTAACTCAAGGCTGGAGTCTCAGGCAATGAGGGCTGCAGTTGTATTTCAAGATTTAAATGCTCTATTATGCCCACAATTTTGGCAGAGACTTGCAGGGGCAGTTGGGCAGACAAAACTACAAAAAACAAACAGACCAATGACAAAAACTTAAAGATACAAGAAGTTTTCAGGATAAAGGGTACGGGAATGCAGATAAGGATCAAGAGAGAGGTAAAGGAAGGAGGGACAGAAGAGACTAAAAAAAGAAAAAGAGACAACAGCAAAATCAAGACGAGATTACTAGAAAGATAGGACTACACAATATGAGATTTAAACCTCTATCACTCCTGTCAGGGAGAGCCTGCTGAACCAGGGTCTGTGTAAGACACACCTCTCCCACTTGTGCTTGTCACCCATCAAGGTGAGCCATTGCCAGCCAGAGGTGGCAGGTCTCACAAGCTGAAAAGTGATGCTATAGCTGCCCGAAGTCTACTCTCTCAAAAGGATGGAACAGAGAGGAGAGACAGAAGAAGTAAAGAGGTTTCAGGAGAGGGAAAAGGGCAAGTTGGAGGGGAAAGCATTGCCTGAATGAGGGTACTGAGGCCCCCAGAGGCCAGGAAGGCAGACTTCCCAACCTCGGTGACTCTGAAACAAGATGGTCAGGTGGCCACTTGTCACCCATGCAGAAGCTGCATCCAGTGGTCCAGGAGGTGCCAAGAACCTCTCCCCAGAAGGGGACAATTGTCCTACATTGGGAGCCATAAAGCTGATACTGGCCAGTGTTCCTGGCCTTCCTCAATCAATAGGAATTGACTAGAGGTTGGACAAGAAATTCAGGCAAGGCTTTATTGGGGCCCTTGCTGCAGCAGGTGGTAAAGAGATAAAACAACAATTTCCCTTGCCCACTTGCTCCCCCAAAACTCTATTTTTGATGTTGCTTAAAAAGAACGTATCCTCAAAAAAAAAAGTGCATCTTGTCATTCTTTTAAAACTGTCAACTCTGTCGGTGGAAAGAGAAAAAGTTTTAATCATACAAACATTCTGTGTTGGTGTAAATGTCTCTCTGCCATCAGTTGTTGAAATATAAGAATAGAGAGGTTTTACTGGATCTTACCCAAAAATAGAATGAAATCTGGTTTTTACTCTGTCTCTGTTGTCAATGTCACTTTCTAATTTACCCTAAATGGTATCAAAATGTTTGTCATGTCTTCCTAACTTGATCTGTCAACAGTTTTCCTGCTTCCATTCCTGCAGCCATATTCAGCCACATAGATCAGGATAGGAATCTTGCCCCACTGTTTACTGCTCTGTGATTTTAGGAAAGGTATTGGACACGTTCAAGCCTTCTCTCCTTATCTGTAAAACGGGAACAGTAATACCTTCTCAGAATGAAAGGAGACCATGTGTGGGAAAGATTGCCCTAGTCAAGTTTCCTTGATTAAGAGATTGTTAGTTTTGTTTTTTCCTAAGAGAGTAATTAACAAAACAAAGTTACTACCCATATTAGTTTTAAAAATGGAGGCAGTGGATTTTTCTGGAAGAATAGTGGGGTAATTTATGTCATTAAGCCAAAGAAACACTGAACAACAAGCTTCAGAAAGGGTAGATACCGGCGCAGCTTCAGGGACCTCAGCAGCTGTTCCTTTCGCTCAAAAATGTCCTGCCATTAACATGACTCATGTTTAAACTTTTCTAGCCTACACATCAGCATAGATTTTCAAGAAAAAGAAACTGATCACTTCCCTCTGGCTAACAGATGGGTTTTTCTTAGTCCCCTCTCCTCCAGATCCAATCAGCAGTGGCTAGGGAGGAGGTTCCCGTGTCTCAAATAGGTTTGCAGGGCCTAGGAGGAAGCAAGGTTCATATGTACCCCACAATGTATGTGGTTCCAGTGCTTGGAAATGCACATGATGAGTGCTTAATGAGTATTGGCAATTTTTGTTATTGTTGAGAGTGTAATCTGTCATTTTCAGACTCTATGGGTTTGATTATATCATTTTTAACCACTGAAGTATTATTCTTACTCTATTTGAATGAAAATGAAATCATTCATTTATTCTTTCATCCAGAAAATATTTATTTCATGCTTCATATGAATTCAATGATGTTCTTGGCAATGGGGATGCAGTGAAAAACAAAGTCCCTGCCTTCAAGGAACTTATATTTTAGTGGGGGTGGGGACTCTGGGAAGAACTGTATCTATAAACCATGAATTAATATAATGTGAGGTAGCGAGAAGTCCCACAGTTTGAAGGAATAGATTATGACAGTGGAGGAAGAATAAGGGCTAAGTGTGAGAGATAAACAGGGTCTGTGGGCTGCGGTAAGGAGTTTAATTTTTATTTCCAGAGTGCTGTAAACCTGCTAAAAGATTGTGAATAGGGAGATGGTGAGATCAGATTTATATTTATAAAAAGTCATCCAGGCTATTATATGGAGAATGATCGGAGTAGAACAAGATAAAAAGCAAGATAGAAAGACAGTAGGCGACTGTGGTCATCCAGGGCAATGGGGCAGTAGCAAATGAAGTAGTTCAGAATGATCAGATTTAGGATGTATTATGTGTTTTGTTTCATTATGAAATATTTCAAGCATACAAATATAGAGGATAATAGATTGATATACCTACTTTCCAATTCTATCATATCTTAACATTTTGCCATATTTGCTTCAGATCTTTTTTTTTGAAAAAGAAAACTTTACAAATATAGTAAAACCCCCAAGAATAGCCTACAGATCCTAGTCCCTTCTCAGAGGTATCCAGTCTCCTGGTTTTGATACTCATCATTCGCATGTATGTTTTTGAACTTCTAGCATGTATTTACATATCCATAACTATACAGCATTATTTTCCCCTTTTGCAAAACTTATATAAAAGGTATATAACTTTTCCAACTTGATTTTTTCATTTATCACTTTTTAAGGGGTTGTCCATATTCTGATATGCAGTTCTGGCATATTCATTTTTTTCCTACTCTAAACATAGCATTCTTTTGCAAGAACACACTACAATACATATAGTCACCCTGTCCTTGACTGACAAATTATTTTTAATTTTTTGCTGTTACAAACAGTGAAGTAATAAATATTCTTGTACATATCTCCTGGTGCACATGTGCATGTATAAAAGTTTCTCTAAGTTAGTGCTTCCTAACCTTTTTCAGATCATGGACACAAAGAAAATAATATTTCCAAGGCATGTTCATAAACTGGAGGGGGAATGTCTACATGGAGCTTGGTGAAAAAGCTCATTGCTTTTTTCTTATTATAAGAAAAATGGAATAGTAACGTATTAAAGAAAATGTAAATCTTTGTTTAAAACTTCCAAATAGAAAACTTCAGAAATCTTAATGAAAAGCTTGAGAGGACTTCTATGGTCAGATTTAATGTTTGAATTGTCTGTATTTCCTGGTCAAGACATTTTAATGACAATATCTTCAAATTCTTGCAGACACAATTGATATTTTGTATTTTTCAATCATTGAAAAGTTGAAATTATATTTTAAAAATCCAGTAGCCAGTCTCTTTCTATCATTGACAAATTTAATTTTGAAATTTTTTAATAAGTAAAATAGGTTTTAGATTCCAGTTTTGTAGATAGAACACAGTTCCCTCCTATACACTCCAGTTTCCTTTATTATTAACACCTTTTAAAAAATTTAAAGTTTATCTTTTTTTGGAGTGTAGTTGATTTACGATGTTGTGTTAGTTCAGGTGTACAGCAAAGTGATTCAGTTATACATATGCAAATATCCATTCTTTTTCAGATTCTTTGCCCATATAGCTTATTACCGAGTATTGAGTAGAGTTCCTTGTACTATACAGTGGTTAACATCTTGTATTAATATATGTCACAACTGGGCTTCCTGGGTGGTGCTAGTGGTAAAGAACCCAACTGCCAATGCAGGAGACTTAAGTGACAGGCTTTCAATTCCTGGGTCGGGAAGATCCCTTGGAGGAGGGCGTGGCAACCCACTCCAGTATTCTTGGCTGAAAAATCCCATGTACAGAGGAGCCTGGCAGGCTATAGTCCATAGGGTTGCAAAGAGTTGGACATGACTGAAGTGACTTAGTACTCACACATGTGGGTGTTTTGAGAGGAAGATCACAGAGGTAAACTGCCATTCTCATCACATCACATCAAGCATACAAACCGTCATTATGGCTTTTTTAAAAAAAGTATATATTTATTTGGCTGTGTCCGGCCTTAACTGGGGCACTCAGGATCTTCCTTGCATCATGTGGGATCTTTTGCTGCAGTCCACAGACTCTCTAGTTCAGACTTGCAGGCTCAGTTGTTGTGGCATGTGGGCTCTCCAGTTGTGGTGCTCAGGCTCCAGAGTGCTGGGGCTTAGCTGCTCCATGACATGTGGGCTGTTAGTTCCCCGAACAGGGATCAAACCTGAGTCCCCTGCATTGCAAGGAGGATTCTTAACCCACTAAACCAACAGGGAAGTCCCCATCATGGCTTATTTTGTCTCATCAGAGCCTGAGAGATGATAAAACACTGTTTCAAGACAATCTCTGTCATAGAGAAGTAAATGAAAGAGACTTGTAGCAGCTTCCAGTCCTTTAAAATTTTGTTGAAATTCAGAAAAAAAAAAACCAAACAACCTGATTTTAAAATGAGTACAGGAATGAATGGCTTCCCAGGTGGCGCTAGCGGTAAAGAACCCACCTGCCAATGCAGGAGACGTAAGAGACTGGGTTCGATCCCTGGGTCAGGAAGATCCCCCGGAGGAGGGCATGGCAACCCACTCCAGTATTCTTGGCTGGAGAATCCCATGGACAGAGGAGCCTGGCGGGCTACAGTCCATAAGTCACAAAGAGTCATACACGACAAAAGCGACTTGGCATGCATGCACAAAGGACTGAATCGACATTTCTCCAAAGAAGTTATACTGAAGGCCAATAAGTGCATGGAAAGATGCTCAATATCACTAACCATTAGTTTAGTTTAGTCGCTCAGTCGTGTCCAACTCTTTGTGACCCAATGGATTGTAGCCTACCAGGCTCCTCCGTCCACAGGATTTTCCAGGCAAGAGTACTGAAGTGGGTTGCCAGTTCCTTCTCGGGAATTGCAAATCAAAACAACAAGGAGATATCATCTGACACCTATTATGATGGGTACTATTAAACACCAGAAACTAACAAGGGTGGATGAGGATGTGAAGTTGGAACCATTGCACACTGCTGGCAAGAATGTAAAATGGCACAGCTGCTTTGGAAAACATGACAGCTCCTCAAAAAATAAAAATAGAATTACCATATGAACCAGTAATTTCACTTCTGGGCATATATCCCCCAATATTGAAAGCAGGATCTAGGAGAGACATTTGTTCACATTAGTCACAATAAAAAGTGGAAGCAACCTACTGTTGACTCAATGTCTGTGTCCCTCAAAAACCCATTTGTTGATGCTCCAATCCCCATTGTGATGCTATTTGGAGGTAGGGCCTCTGGGCAGTAATTAGGTTTGGTTGAGGTCACGAGGGTGGAAGCCCTAGGATTGGATTAATGCCCTTATAAGATCAAGAAACCAGAGATCTCTCTCCCCATCATGTATGCAAATAGTAAGAAGGTGGTCAAACGTAAACCAGGAAGGGGAGCCTCATCAGACACCAAATGCTAGCACCTTGATCTTATATGTCCCAGCCTCCAGAACTATGAGAAATAAATGTTAACTGTTTGAGCCACATAGTCTATGGTATGTCGTTTCAGTAACCCAACCTGATTAAGACACAACCTAATTGTTCATAGACAGAAAAACAGATAAACAAAATATGGTATATACATACAATGGAATATTATTCAGCCTTAAAAGAGACGAAAATTTTGTCGTATGCTACATTATGGATGAGCCAGTCACAAAAAGACATATACTATGTAATTCCATTTATATGAGGTACCTAGAGTAAAGTTACGGAGAAAGCAGAATGGTGGTTGTCAGGGGATGGGGGAAAGAAGAGAATAGGGAGTTACTGTTCAATGAGTATAGAGCTTCAGTTTAGCAACGTGAAAAGAGTTCAGGAAATGAACGGTGGTGATGGTTGTACAAAATGTGACTCTACTTAATGGCACTGTATTGTACACTTGAAAGGGTTTAAGGTGGTAAATTTTATGTTGTGTATATTTTATCACATTTTTTTAAATTGTTGAGGCTTGCCCTATCATGCTCAATTTTGGTAAATGTTCCATATGTACTTAAAATAATGCATTTTCTGCAAGTCCCGTTCTGCGTCTTCTCACAGTCCCACCTCAGACAGACATGGTTGAGTCTGATCAGAACTGGGACCTGGGGACAAATCAGCACACCCCACCTGGCAGGGAGCTACTGCAGTGTTCGGACAAGGATTTCTCCTGGTGACTTTACAAAAAAACAGTCACCAGTCTTTTATTAATCACGTGAAATTCCTCCGATAAAGCTGCACACAAGGCATGTGGCTTACTTGAAAGCAAGAAAGGCACATTCTTCTCTCAATCCTTTTTCTCTGAGGAGGGAAAGAAGGGTCTGAGTGTATGTGCTTTGTGGGAGATCTACCAGGTGGCTCAATAGGTAAAGAATCCACCTGTAATGTGGGAGATGCCGATTCGATCACTGGGTTGGGAAGATCACCTGGAGGAGGGCATGGTAACCCACTCCAGTAGTCTTGCCTGGAGAATCCCATGGACAGAGGAGCCCGGGGGGCTGAAGACTGAAGCAACTGAGCATGCACGCACATTATTTGTAGTCACTGAGTCAGATTTGCTAATTATGCAGTTCCAAAAATCTGTATCTTTAATGATTTTGTCTGCTTTTTGTATCAATTACTGAGATAGTATGGTAAAATGCTTCACTATACTTGTGGGTTTTTGTTTACTTCTCATTGTAGTTCTGTATGATACATTAAGGACATGTCATTTAAGTGCATACACATTTAAAATTGCTGTATTTTGCTGGTGAACTGAACTCATTAAGTCCCTAATATGGTATCTCCATCAGGTCTATAAATGTAGACCATTTATATTTCTTCCTGTTTCAGAGGCAATTTACTAATCAGAGATCATTTTTATCATAAACGTCTATTATGTTTCCATGTGAAAAGAGCTAGAAAATTAACTGAAGTTCAAGTTTTCATGCGGAAAGGAAAAGGGTTTTGTTAACCCTTTACCCACAGTGGGTTTTTTTTTTAATCAGTCTGAAAATCTCCAATTTTATCTTGTCATATGTTGCTTCTGCCTCATTTTGGTTTTTTGCTCTTTGAGGACTCCTATCAAACATTTGGTAGACTTTTTCAACATTATCTTCTCTGTTTCAAATTTATGTCTAACATTTTCTTACACATTTTCTTTTTGTTTCCCTTAGCTTCATTCTAATCTTCTAACATGTTCCAGTTATTATCTTAAATTGTGTGTAATATACTATTAAACCTATCCATTGAGTTCTTTAACTTCTCAATTCTAGAGTATCTAGAATTTTTTTCAAGGTTTGCTTGTTAATTTACTTACTTGTGTAAGCATGTTTTTATTGCAGTCTTTTTTCTGATTTTTGATTACATGTTGATCATTTAACTTGGAAAATTATCTGTAGGTTAATTTGAGGTTTGGAGTGATAATATCTTTACCTGGAGAGAATTTGTGTTTCTGCCCAGTGTCTGTAGAGTACCATCCTGGACCTATTTTTCAATATTCAAGGAGTGAGATTTCCTGATTAGTAGAAAAACTGAATGCAATTTGTGGATGTGCTGACATTTCTGGTTTACCTTTACTCTGTGGGGTCTTATATTAAATATCGGGGTTGTTTATTGGACTTTGCAAAAGTTATATTTCAGTTTGTCATTGTTTAGTTGCTAAGTTGTGTCTGACTCTGCAATCCCACGGACTGCAGCCTGCCAGGCTCCTCTGTCCATGGGATTTCCCAGGCAAGAATACCGGAGTGGGGGTTGCCATTTCCTTCTCCGGGGGATCTTCCTGACACAGGGATTTAATTCGCTCTTCTTGTCTCCTGCATTGGCAGATAGATTCACCATTGAGCTGCCAGGGAAGTCCCAGTTTATAGATTTTACTTTTGGATTGTCAAATTCCTCAGGATAAATGTTCAGTTTAAATGCCTGGAATATTTCCTCCTACGATTTTGACCAGATAACTCTTTACTTTTGGCACTTGCTAATGATTTTCTAAATCCAGAATTTTGTTCTCAGTTGTTGAGTTGTACCAAGTTACCAAGTCTGTAACATATATGCTAGGGTAAAACCATCCTTGCATTACTGGGATAAAATCTGCTTATATGTTAGATAGGAGAATTAATTGTTGTCTGGTTTTGGCACTGAAGTTGTAACAGCATTTTAAAATAAATAAAGAAGTTTGCTTCATTTTAAAATTCTCTCTACGGTATTAGAAATCAGATCATTGGTTATTTTGGTGGGAGGTTTGACTGAGAAGGAGCAGGAGGGAATTTTCTGGGGTGATGAAAGTGCTGTGTCTTGATAAACATTTTTCAAAACTAAATGAATAGTTCACTTAAGATACGAGGGTTTACTTATGTTATTTATACCTTAATAAAAACTGTTCAAATAATTGCTGAGTCTAGTTGCAAAGTATACAGATATTTATTGTTATGCTTTCAAATTTTGTTAAAAATGGGAATATAAAAGAAAAATTCATTGTTCATTTTCTTTTGATACTGTCCAGTAAAGGCTAAGGAAGAGTGTAAAAGGTGTGAAATAATCTGATTAAAATACATGTGCGCTTGGCAAAGCAACTATCTAGGAGCCTTGCATACGGATACAGGGAAAAAGGAAGAAATCAGTGGAAACAAAATGAGAAATACTGAGATCAAGAAACTGATGGATGTACAGATAGGCAGGGAAAGGATTAAGAAGACAGGTGCTTGGAAAGTAAATTCAGTATCTCATGCATCATCCAACTAGAAAAGAGAATGTTCTTTTCTAAAGTACTAGAATATATCATATAGATATTTAAGTGCTTAATACTTTTTTTTGGTGTGTGCTTATCAACTGTTTAAATACAAAAACAATCACCTATCAAAGCTAAGTTTATAAAGTATACTAAAATTTCTGATCTCACTTAATTCTTCAACATCCTGAGATCTGGAATAGATTAGAAAAACCGAGTTGAGACTTTGCCATAGTTAAGACAGCTAATATGTGGAAAAGCTACTTGTGAGACTTTTGAGTCTGTGTAAAACAGTATAAACTTAGGAAACTTTAATTACAATACTTACATATTTAATTGGAGCTAGATAAAGGGGGTGGTCCAGCCAGGTAACTGCCTAGAACCTCAATCCATAAAGAGTGTTAACATATTTAATCACTTAAAAATGTAATGAGGAGAAAATTGTATTAAATGGAATTCCTCTAGGGGAACAGTTCTACATGTGGCAGGCGTGGTAGTTAGGTATGTGATCTAAAGTAACGGTGAGACTTTGGTACTTACCTCCTTCCTCAAGTCTCATCCAAGGATGTATTATACCACACTATAAAGAAGTTATATCCAATCAAGTGCAAAGATTTCTTTTTTATGAGTAGGATTTACAATTTGCATCAGAGATAAATTGTTTATGGCAGTAAAAAGAGACTTGCTTTTTACCCGTTACCATTCAGCTTTTCCTTTAAACAAATATTTAATTAATATTAGGGAGTATAGTTTGGAAAAGATGCCCAATTAGTAATCTGGTCTGGTGAGATAAAGTAGTAGTTTAGGTCAGTCTAAGACAGCATCTAGACTCTTTGCAGGCAAAGCTACCCAACCCTACAATGAACACTTCTGTAACTGTAGTGTGGCTTCTCTTGGTTTTGTGTGTCAGTGCCTTTTAGGGGTTGTTAAGTGCCTTGGTGGAAGGGCTGTATTGTACTCTACTCATGTATTCCCCTAAAGCTCCTAGTCCACACAGGCCTTCACTTAAATGTCTGTTGAACAATGTTAAACTCTGAAGTGGAAATCAAGGCCTAAGGCGAATAAGCCAATATTAAAACTAAGTCAAACTGAGACCACAAAATCAATGGTGGAAAGCCAGAATTAGAAGGTATTCTAGCCTGATGGAGAAGGCGATGGCACCTCACTCCAGTACTCTTGCCTGGAAAACCCCATGGACGGAGGAGCCTGGTAGGCTGCAGTCCATGGGGTCTCGAAGAGTCAGACACGGCTGAGCGACTTCTCTATCACTTTTCACTTTCATGCATTGGAGAAGGAAATGGCAACCCACTCCAGTGTTCTTGCCTGGAGAATCTGAGGGACGGGGGAGCCTGGTGGGCTGCCGTCTATGGGGTCGCACGCACAGAGTCGGACACGACTGAAGTGTCTTAGCAGCAGCAGCAGCAGCAGCTAGCCTGATACTGTTCCTTCTTTTACTCACTAAACAAATAGGCCAACAACTTTTCAGGCATTTGTCAGTCATTACAGTCTGGTGGGTTTAAAAACATTTTTAAGGGAAAAAAGTAAACAATAATTATTTATATAATAATTACACAAAAGACCTACACAATTACCATGTAAAAACATCAGGAAATAAAGGTTCCAGTCCTGTGAGCGGTCAGAGAGGGATCTGAAAGAAAATGGCGCCGGCGGCTCAGATGGTAAAGAACCCGCCCGCAATGCCTGAGACCAGGGTTCGATCCCTGGGCTGGGAAGATCCCTTAGAGGAGCCCATGGCAACCCACTCCAGTATTCTGGCCTGGAGAATCCCTATGGATAGAGGAGCCTGGCGGGCTACCGTCGATAGGGTCGCAGAGTCGGACACGACTTAACGACTAAGCACAGCATAGGCGCCCTGTGGGTTTAAGAGGTCTTTCTGAAAGACTGATACTTAAACTGAGATCTGAAGGATGAACAGGAATTAGGTGAAAAGTCAGGCTGGAAAACTGTTTTTGGCCCAGGGGTCAACATTAGGTGTCTGAAATGGGCTCCATCCACCTCTTCAAGGAAATCTGAATCCCAGACTTGGTCCAGTGAATTTCTGACCAGTTTGACTCAGCACCTTGTCTCATTCTTGGTCAGCACTTCAGGGGTGAGGTGAAATTTCCACCGTCTGCCTCTGGCATTTCATCTTTCCCACCTATCTGGTTTCCCTGACCCTCTATCAGGGTCCTTCTGGTCACGCTCCTATTTCACTTCTCCAACTTCCCTCCTCCAACCCGCTCACCTCTGCAATCCTTGACATTCAGTCGCCCTTCAAAGTCAGAACTAGCCAGGTTAGCACTTTGAGGCTATTGGCAACCCAAGGAGGTCTTACCAACCCTGCACCACGGGATGGGAACAATAGCTTATCCAACATCCACGTTTAGGTTGATCCGCCACAACTAAGCCAGGGGATGCCTTTATTTTGGGTGGACCCCTCTGTCCACAGCCACCGTGGGGAAGGGCCCCGTAAGAATTTTCCCGAAATGTTCCAGTCACGAGTCCCAGGCCACCTCTTCTTCTCCGTCACTCCCTCCGCCCAGGCCCTCCGGTAACGCTGCAGTCGCCAAGGCGCTTCAGGAATTGGGGCCTGGCATCCACGCCGGGGATCGGAGGCAGAGGGCTAAGGCGGGCAGGCCGCGGGAGAGGGCGGGGGACCTGCGGGCGAGGACAGCTCCGCGTGGGGAGGGTCGGCGCGCGGGGAAGACGCGGGCGGAAGGCTGTGGGCTGGGTGGGCAGGGCCGCGCTCGCCGGGGGGCGGGCTCCAGCGTTTATGACGTGACGGGCCCGGCGGCGGCGGCGGCGGCGGCCGCGGCGTCTTTAGCGGCCCCCAGTGCAGGATGGTGCTGGAGGCGGCGGCGGCGGCCGTGGTGGCGGCGGCGTTGTTGGCGGCAGCGGGCGGGGGTGCTGTGGCGGCAGCGGCGGCGGCGCCCGCGGGTGGTATAAAATGGCGGATTTCGAGGAGTTGAGGGTAAGCGGGGGCGCGGGAGTGGAGAGCGGAGGCCGCGGGGAGGGGACGGGAAGGGAGGCGGGGAAACCGCAACGTCGCCGGCCGCCACCTTCTTGTTTCGCGGGGAGCGGTTGGCGGAGCCCCGAGCCCCTCGCCTGGCCGGCGTCCGAGCAGGCGCCCGCGCGGCCGCGGGGGGAGCGCTCGGCGGCGGAGGACGCCCGGGCCGCGCAGGGGTGGCGGGCCCTGGGGCCCAGGGTGAGCCGACCCGTGGGGTCCGTCGAGGATACGCACACCTGGCGCGGGGGGCCGCGGCCGCTCTCGCCGGGGGCTCGTGGGGACCCAACTTCCACCATTTATTTTAAGGGATGAAGTCGGGAGTAGGGTTTGCTTTTCCACCTTCGCGAAGGGTGTACGTGTCTGGCGATTCCTCAGTCTCCGGGCCACTCACTTGAGTGGGAGGCTGTTTTCGGAAACGTGAAGTTGCTTTTAGAATTCTCTCTCTCCTTGGGGTGATGCTACTGTTCAGGAAGATCTGTCACGAGAAAGGCCCCTTCCTCCCACCAGTGCTCCCCGCACGTCTTGGAGAGGAGCGTCGTCTTTTGGGAATCCTGCCTTTCATCATCGGCCTTAAACCTTGGTGTTTTTCTTAGTGCTATGGGTAAGAACTCCGCAAAGTCCGTGTTGTCATGAGAACAAGGTCATAACTTTATTGTTGATACGCTTGTATTGTAGAGTAGAGGTTTGAAATGGGCTGTGTTGAGGTTAGAACGGAAAAGATATATATATATTTTTTCCCCCGGAGCTGATAACCTTCAAAGCCCTAACTGAGACAGAATTGTGATAAACGAGCCAGATTTTTTTTTTTTTTATGGACTGCGGAGTTACTGACGGCATAAATAAGATACTTAAGGAGGGAAATCCTGATTAAAAAATAGTTCACAACATAGACGTGTGTTGTTAGCATTACTTTTTCAGAATAAGAAGCAAGTGGAATCTGGTAAACGATTCAGTGTGTATGTTTATTACTGATTTTTCTAGCGGGGTGTATTGGGGGGAGGGATGTTTGCTGGTTACCTGGCTGGTTTTTTGAACATCGGCAAAAGAATATATTCATGGCTCTGATCTAAAGGTAAATTGTTTTGGTTTGAATACTGCCTGCCATTTTCTGTCCAGCTGTTTCAAAAATTACTTAATTCCCAGTGAGAAGTATATTAACACATTTTATGCACTATGCTAGTTTATACAGAGAACCGTGATAGTAGGTAAAGGGTGTTCATATGGTTAAGTTTAAGGGTGAGTCTCAGCTGTAGAGCTAATAACACCTGTAGAGCTTTTGAAACAACAAGGCCTGAGCCTCACCTGTGTAAATTAATGCATTAGATGTAGGGTGGATTGAGGATGTTGAAGTTTGTGGTTATTTGTATCTGCAATATTGTCTTAGTTTTTGTGTAGTAATGGGTATATGTAACTTGCCCTCTTCTAAGCTTTTTTTTTTTGTTGTTGATGAAAACTTTTCCAAGACTTGTGTTAGACTTTTACAAATGTTGGTCACAGCTTAATAAAGTGGAGAATTTATTGGTGAAAGGCCAAAAGGGCTTCCCTGTTGGCTCAGTGGTAAAGAACCCATCTGCAATGCAAGAGATGCGGGTTCGATCCCTGGGTCAGGAAGATCCCTTGGGGACATGGCAACCCACTCCAATATTCTTGGCTGGGAAATCCCGTGGACACAGGAGCCTGGCAGACTCCAGCCATGGGATTGCAAAAGAGTAGGACATGACTTATCGACTAAGCAACAGCAACGGAGGGCAGAAAAGGCAGTCAGTGCTTATAGGTTGGAGTGGAGCCAGGAACTGGAAAGTGGTTGAAAACCAAGATTTTTTCTCTCTTTCTGTCTTTGTCTCCCCTTCCCTCCCTCTACTCTCGTCTCCATCCCTCAGCCCTCTCTTCTCTCCCATTTTGTTTTGTGGGTCAGCTTCATCATTTTTTTCTGTGAATTAGCTGTCTTTGCTTCTCCCTGCACTTGCTAGAAGATGGCCCCTCCCCCACAGGTAGCCTTAGGAAACTGAGGAGAATTTTCAGAAGTGAGGAGGGTATGAGCTGTGCAAATGCTGAGTTATCACCCCAGATTTTGCTGTACTGCTCAATAGCATTGTTTGCACTTGAAGATGTGCTGTAGCTCTCCCCACTCCTCATTGCAAACCTTGATGATGATGGTGGCAGATACCCATTATAATAAAGTGCTTATTATGTGCCTGGCTCTGGTTTCAGAACTTTACATACATACTTATTTAAATAGTTCTCACAAAAATTGAGGCCCAGAGTGGTTGAATAACCAGACGGAAGTCACACAGCTTGATACTGGAAGACCTGGGATTTTTAACTTCAGAGGTCTAAAACTTTAGAGTCAGCGCTCCTCTGAGTCTAAGCTATACCGCTCTGTCCAGTTTCCTCCGGGTCCATGAGGTGTCCCCTACCTATCCTCCTGCACTCTGTGAACTAAATGGAATGATAAACAATACCCTGCTTATATGATGTGATATTGAGGGGAAAACCAGAAAACTGGATAAAAATCTAATTAGAAAGGAGGAAAAGAGAACGACACATTAAGTGTTTTCTAAATGGTTTCTGATTCAGAGTATATTCTGATGATCAGAGGGATAGTGAAGTAAGTTAAACGACAGGGAAAAATCACAGGCATGGGTTTGTTGCCTAAATTCTTGGCTGTAGAGGAAATGACCAGCAGACCTGAATGTTGTATGTTTGACTCATAATGCCGCTCAGAGGATTTCCTTTATCTTTGTCCATTATGATTCAGGGCCACTTCCTAGAAGCCCATGTCACCAGAGCAGGTCACTGCTGGCTAATGCTGGTGTCTCTTGTACAGAAGGTCCAGAATTTTGGGAAGGAATTTTGGGAGTTTAGACCTCACTGTGCTTCAGTGACTCCTGTGCCTGTGCTTTTCTTGGGGTAGGGGCGTTATTTGATGAAGCCCCTCCCGTAGACCCTTAAGAGGCTGCCTGACAATTTCAGTTTTTGAGGCTGCTTTGTGGACTAAAGTAGATCAGTCCTGGGTGTTCATTGGAAGGACTGATGTTGAAGCTGAAACTCCAGTACTTTGGCCACCTGATGCGAAGAGTTGACTCATTGGAAAAGACCCTAATGCTGGGAAGGATTGGGGGCAGGAGGAGAAGGGGACGACAGAGGATGAGAGGGTTGGATGGCATCACCAACTCGATGGACATGGGTTTGGGTAAACTCTGGGAGTTGATGATGGGCAGGGAGGCCTGGTGTGCTGCGATTCATGGGGTCGCAAAGAGTCGGACACGGCTGAGCGACTGAACTGAACTATGGGCCAGTACTAAAACTCTTGTCCAGTCATAGCAGAGTGTGACATCCCTGCATTTTGCCACTTGCAGTTCAGGTGACCAGCAGAATACCAGCACACTCCCTTCAGTTCTTAGGGGAGAGAGGATCCGATTGGGCTGAGCACTTAAGCCAGGAGATGAGGGTCACATTGGGCTTCCCAGGTGACTCAGTGGTAAAGAAGCCTGCCAATGTGTGAGGTGCTGGGTCAGTCCCTGGGTTGGGAAGATCCCCTGGAGCAGGAAATGGCTACCCATTCCAGTATTCTTGCCTGGCGAATCCCATGGACAGGTGCTTGGCGGGCTACAATCTCTTTGTTCACAAGGAGTCAGACAGGACTGAGCAACTAAACAACAACAGTAGTCAAAGATTACAATAATGCATCATGTATTAGAAGCTTTCAAGGTGCTATTGTTCAGTCGCTCAGTCGTGTCCGACTCTTTCAACCCCATGGATTGCAGCATGCCAGGCTTTCCTGTCTGTCCTTCACCATCTCCCAGAGTTTGCTCAAATTCATGTCGGTGATGAATTGGTGGTGCCATCCAACCATCCACTCCTCTGTCGTCCCCTTCTCCTGCCTTCAGTCTTTCCCAGCAGCAAGGTCTTTTCCAGTGAGTTGGCTCTTTGCATCAGGTGGCCAAGGTATTGGAGCTTCAGCATCAGTCCTTCCAATGAATATTTAGCATTGATTTTCTTTAGAATTGACTGGTTTGATCTCCTTGCAGTCCAAGGGACACTCGAGTCTTTTTCAACATGACAGTTCAAAAGCATCAATTCTTCGGCACTCAGCCTTCTTTCTGGTCCAACTCTCACATCCATACGTGACTATTGGAAAAACTGTAGCTTTGACTATATGGGCCTTGATTGGCAAGGTAATGCCTCTGCTTTTTAATATGCTTCCTGGGTTTTTCATAGCTTGTCTTCCAACGAGCAAGTGTCTTTTAATTTCATGGCTGCAGTCACCATCTGCAGTGATTTTGAAGCCCAGGAAAATAAAGTCTGTCACTTTTTACATTATTTTCCCATCAATTTGCCATGAGGTGATGGGACCGGATGCCATGATCTTCATTTTTTGAATGTTGAGTTTTAAGCCAGCTTTTTCACTCTCCTCTTTCACCTTCATCAAGAGGCTCTTTAGTTCCTCTCTGCTTTCTGCCATAAGGGTGGTGTCATCTGCATATCTGAGGTTATTGATATTTCTTAATTCCAGCTTGTGCTTCATCCAGCCCGGCATTTCGCATGATATACTCTGTATGTAAGTTAAATAAGCAGGGTGACAGTATATAGCCTTGATGTACTCCTTTCCCAATTTGGAACCCGTCTGTTGTTCCATGTCTGGGTCTCACTGTTGCTTCTTGACCTGCATACCGGCTTCGCAGGAGGCAGTAGGTGGTCTGGTATTACTATCTTTTAAGAATTTTCCACAGTTTGCTGTGATCCACACAGTCAAAGACTTTAGTGTAGTCAATGAGGCAGACATAGATATTCTTCTGGAATTCCCTTGCATTTCCCATGATCTGATGGACATTGGCAATTTGATATCTGGTTCCTCTGCTTTTTCTTAATCCAGCTTGAACATATGGAAATTCTCGGTTCACGTACTGTAGAAGTCTAGCTTGGAGAATTTTGAGCGTTACTTTGCTAGCATGTGAAATGAATGAAATTGTGTGGTAGTTTGAACATTCTTTGGTATTGCCCTTCTTTGGGATTGGAATGAAAACTGACCTTTTCCAGTCTTGTGGCCACTGCTGAGTTTTCCGAATTTGCTGGCATAATGAGTGCAGCACTTTCACAGCATCATCTTTTAGGATTTGAAATAGCTCAACTGGAATTCCATCACCTCCACTAGCTTTGTTTGTAGTGATGCTTCCTAAGGGCCACTTGAATTCTCATTCCAGGATGTTTGGCTCTAGGTGAGTGGTCACACCATCGTGATTATCTGGGTCTTGAAGATCTTTTTTGTACAGTTCTTCTGTGTATCCTTGCCACCTCTTCTTAATATCTTCTGTTTCTGTTAGGTCCATACCATTTCTGTCCTTTATTGAGACCGTCGTTGCATGAAATGTTCCCTTGGTATCTCTAATTTTCTTGAAGAGATCTCTAGTCTTTCCCATTCTATTTTTTTGCTCTATTTCTTTGCACTGATCACTGAGGAAGGCTTTCTTATCTCTCCTTGTTATTCTTTGGAACTCTGCATTTAGATGGGTATATTTTTCCTTTTTTCCTTTGCTTTTTGCGTCTCTTCTTTTCTCAGCTATTTGTAAGGCCTCCTCAGACAAGCATTTTGCCTTTTTGCATTTCTTTTTTCTTGGGAATGGTTTTGATCACTGCCTCCTCTACAATATCACAAACTTTTGTCCATAGTTCTTCAGCCACTCTATCAGATCTAATCCCTTGAATCTATTTGTCACTTCCACTGTATAATCATAAGGGGTTTGATTTAGGTCATACCTGAACGGCCTAGTGGTTTTCCCTACTTCCTTCAGTTTCATTTTGAATTTGGCAATAAGGAGTTTATGATCTGAGCCATAGTCACCTTCCAGTCTTGTTTTTGCTGACTGTATAGAGCTTCTCCATTTTTGGCTGCAAAGAATATAATCAATCTGATTTTGGTATTGACCATCTGGTGATGTCCATGTGTAGAGTCTTCTCTTGTGTTGTTGGAAGACGGTGTTTGCTATGACCAGTGTGTTCTCTTGGCAAAACTCTATTAACCTTTGCCCTGCTTCATTCTGTACTCCAGGGCCAAACTTGCCTGTTACTCCAGGTATCTCCTGACTTCCTACTTTTTCATTCCATTCCCCTGTGATGAAAAGGATATCTTTTTTGGGTGTCAGTTCTAGGTCTTGTGGGTCTATATAGAACCATTAAACTTCAGCTTCTTTGGCAGTAGTGGTTGGGGCATAGACTCGGATTACTGTGATGTTGAATGGTTTGCCTTGGAAATGAACAGAGATCATTCTGTCGTTTTTGAGGTTGCACCCAAGTACTGCATTTCATACTCTTTTGTTGACTAGGAGGGCTACTTCATTTCTTCTAAGGGATTCTTGCCCACAGTAGTAGATATGATGGTCGTCTGAATTAAAATCGCTGATTACAGTCCATTTTAGTTCACCGATTACTAAAATGCTATGTTCATTCTTGCCATCTCCTGTTTGAACACTTCCAATTTGCCTTGCCAACAAAGGTTCATCTACTCAAAGCTGTGGTTTTTCCCATAGTCATGTACGAATGTGAGAGTTGGACTGTAAAGAAAGCTGAGCGCTGAAGAATTGATGCTTTTGAACTGTGATGTTGAAGAAGACTCTTGAGAGTCTCTTGGATAGCAGGGAGATCCAGTCAGTCCATCCTAAAGAAATCAGTCCTGAATATTCATTGGATAGACTGATGCTGCAGCTGAAACTCCAATACTTTGGCCACCTGATGTGAAGAACTGACTCTGGAAAAAACCCTGATGCTGGGAAAGATTGAAGGCAGGAGGAGAAAGGGGAAGACTGAGTATGAGGTGGTTGGATGGCATCACTGACTCGATGGACATGAGTTTGAGTAAGCTCCGGGAGCTGGTGATGGACAGGGAAGACTGGCCTGCTACAGTCCATGTTGTTGCAAAGAGTCAGACGTGACTGAGCGACTGAACAGAACTGAACTGAATTTACCTTGATCATCGACCTAACATTCCAGGTTCCTATGCAGTGTTCTTTACAACATCGGACTTTCCTTTCACCACCAGACACATCCACAACTGGGGGTTGTTTCCACTTGGGCTCAGCCTCTTCATTCCTTCTGGAGCTATTTCTTTGCTCTTGTCCAGTAGTATACTGGGCACCTACCGACCTGGGGAGTTCATCTTCCAGTGTCCTACTCTTTTTTTGCCTTTTCATACTGTTCATGTGGTTCTCAAGGCAAGAATGCTGAAGTAGTTTACCGTTCCCTTCTCCAGTGGACCATGTTTTGTCAGAACTCTCCATCATGACCTGTCTGTCTTGGGTGGCCCTGCATGGTATGGCTCATAGTTTCATTGAGTTAGACAGAGTTTCATTGATCACATAGTTTCATGTGATCAGTTTGGTTAGGTTTCTGTGTTTGTGGTTTTCATTCTGCCCTCTGATGGATGAGAATAAAAGGCTTGTGCAAGCTTCTGATGAAAGGGACTGGCTGTGGGGGAAATTGGGTCTTGCTCTGGTGGGCAAGGCCATGCTCAGTAGATCTTGAATCCAATTTTCTGTTAATGGGTGGGGCTGTGTTCCCTCCCTGTAGTTTGTTTGGCCTGAGGCCATACTATGGGAGGGACAGTGGTGATAATGGCTACCTCCTTCGAAAAGACCTGTGAAAAAAAGAAAAAAAAAAAGAAAACAACAACAACAAAAAGAAAAGACCTATGCCAGCCCGCTTCGACTCCCAGGACTGTTGTAGTCAGCGTCCCTGACCCTGCGGCAGGCCAGTGTTGACCCAAGACTCCGCCGGAGGCTTCTGGACACTCTTAGGGAAGTCTGGCTCAGTCTCTTGTAGGGTCACTGCTCTTTTCTCCTGGGTCCTGGTGGGCATGAGGTTTTTTGTGTCCTTCAGGAGTCTGTTTCCCCAGTCCTGTGGAAGTTCCGTAATCAAATCCCACTGGCCTTCAAATTCAAATTCCCTGTGGGTTCTCAGTCCTTTTGCCCGATCCCCAGACTGGGAAATCTGTTGTGGGCCGTAGAACTTTTGCAGCAGTGATAGAACTTCTTTGTTACAATTGTTCTCCAGTTTGTGGGCTGTCAGCTCGGCTTATCTGTGGCCGTGCTCATGGCAACCTCCTCCAAGAGGACTTATGCCACTTGCCGTGCCTCCCAGGTCTGCAGTCAGAGCCCCTGTCCCTGCGGCAGGTCACTGCTGACCCGGGCCTCCACAGGAGACACTCACACACTCAAAGGCAGGTCTGGCTCAGTCTCTTATAGGGGGTCACTGCTCCTTTCCGTCCGTTCTTGTGCACACAGGGTTTTGTTTGCACCCTCCCAGCATCTCTGGCGGGTCTGAGATTTGATTTTAAATGTGTCGGAGAAGATATTATTCAGTTCAACTGTTGCTTGTTTAAAGCGTTTATGCTGTTAGGAGGTTGTGATTTATTAGGTTGGTGCAAAAGTAATTGTGGTTTTTCTTTGTTGAACTTTGATGTGTGATAACTGGAATACATTTTTTTTTTTTTTTTTTGGAATACGTTCTTGAATGTGGTTGCGTTATACATCATTTTAATGTGTATTTCTTGCTGTATTTTTTTCTGCTAATGACTTATTACTTGCTGTTTGTTTTATATTTAGACTATAGAAATGATGTTAGATAAAAAGCAAATTCGAGCAGTTTTTGTTATTTGAGTTCAAAATGGGTCATAAAGCATCAGAGGCAACTTGCAACATCAACAGCACATTGGGTCTAGCAACTCCCAGTGAGCATACAGCGCAGTGCTGGTTCAAGAAGTTTTGCAAAGGAGACGAGAGCCTTGAAAATGAAGAGGGCAGTGGCCGGCAGTCAGAAGACGACGACCAACTGAGAGCAATCCTTGAAGCTGATCCTCGTACAAGTATGCAGAAAGTTGCTGGAGAACTCAGCATCGACCATCCTGTGGTCGTTCAGCATTTGAAGCAAATTGGAGAGGTGATAAAGCTGCATTAGTGGGTGCCACAGGAGCTGACCGCAAATCAAAAAAAATCATTGTTTTGAAAAATGTTGTCATCTGTTATTCTACTCAAGAGCAGCAAACCATTTCTTGATTGGATTGTGATGTGCAATGACAAGTGGATTTTATACAACAGCTGGCAACCAACTCAGTGGTTGGACCAAGAGGCTCCAAAGCACTTCCTAAAGCCAAACTTGCACCAAAAAAAGGTCAGGGTCTCTGTCTGGAGGTCTGCTGCCTGTCTGATCCACTGCAGCTTTCTCAGTCCCGGTGAAACCATTACATCTGAGAAGTATGCTCAGCAAATTGATGAGATGCACTGAAAACCGCAGCGTCTGCAGCCGGCATTGGTCAACAGAACGGGCCCAGTTCTCCACAACGCCCAAGTGCATGACGTACAACCAGCGTTTCAAAAGTTGAATGAATTGGGCTACAGAGTTTTGCCTTATCTGCCACATTCACCTGACCACCTCTTGGCAGCCGACTACCACTTCTTCAAGCCTCTTGACAACTTTTTGCAAGAAAAACGGTTCCACAACCAGCAGGAGGGAGAAAATGCTTTCCAAGAGTTTGTCGAATCCTGGAGCATGGATATTTATGCTGCAGGAGTAAATAAACATTTCTCACTGGCAAAAATGTGTTGTTGTGACGATTCCTGTTTTGATTAATAAAGATGTGTTTGAGCCTAGTTAAAATGATTTAAAATTCATGGTCCAAAACCGGAGCTACTTTTGTGCCAACCTAATAGTTTGTGAATTAACTAACTAGTTGTGAATTAATCTGGAACACACTCATCCAGTCTGGTGGCCTGGACCTTTGTCACTGCTGCTGCCCTGCTTTCTTCCTCCAGAATAGCCTCTAGCAGGGCAAGCACAGCACTGGAGGAGAGGCAGAGCAGTTGTCATCGGAAGTCCCTCACCTCATCTTCGGCCAGAGCACCTTTTCTACCCTTGTCTTCTCCACTTGCATAATTTCAATACACTACTGGCGTGTTCTTTAAAAAGCTCCCTGCTACAATTTAACCTGGTTAACCCACTCTTCCTACTTCTTCCAAGGGTGCGGGTGGAGGGGGATATATTGTAACTTTTCTTTTAAAGGTTGTCTCCTGTATTCCTCATCCCCTTCCTTTTGTGCACTGAGAGTTGTTTATCTTTTGTGTGTCAGAGAGAGTGAATGTATTTCAAGAATCTCGTGAAAGAGCCAGTGATTATAACTTTCTTTATAGATACTAGCACACCAAACATAGAAGATCTACTGGGGCTTAAGTAATTCTATAACAGATTTTCTGCCTAAAAGACTTGAGTGTTTGGTTCCTTACTTGCCATCCTGGTACCTTTGGGTGCTGTTGGGATACAGAGGGAGAATGGGAAGTTAGCGGGGAAGGAGGGTGTTGAGGTTAGAGGTCCTCATCCCTCCAAGTTCCCATCTATTGGGCCGAGAAGTAGACTAATACATATTATAGATGTAACAGAATCCACCGTGTACCTCAAAGCTGTTATTAGTGGACACAACTCAATTTCCAGGAGGGCTTCCATTTGAGATCATGTCTATGAAAGCACATTCAAAACCAAATATTTAATTTAAAGTGAAATAGATAATTTTTCATAGTAAACCAAAGTATTCTTAGCTATTGTAGACCTTTTTGTGTGTGTTTGCTTAGTAGGTCTGCACCATCCCTCTGGTATACAAGAATATTTATTGTGATAAAGGTGACATTTTTCTAACCATTAGATCCTCCAGACGTTTGTCTTTTGTCAACATTTGTGCCTTTGTTTTTCTGAATTGGATCTTAGCTATTTAAAAATTTTTTTTCTTGCAATATGATTCTCATACCATAAAATTCAGCCTTTTAATGGTTGTGGTCAATTTACAGAGTTGTGCAGCCATCACTACAATTGAATTTCAGGACATTTTCTTGTCTCCCCTAAAGAAACCCATGTCATTGTCATTCCCTTCCTATGTTCTCTTTCTCCCAGCCCTCAGCATCTACTGGTCTGCTTTGGCTCTATGGATTAGCCTGTTCTGGACATTTCATAGTAACACAATGTCACATGCGGCCTTTCTTGGAAAGAATCATGTGATTTCTTTGATTTAACATACAATCTTTCCAGGTTTGTTATTGTAGCATGTATCAGTACTTCTTTCTTTTTTGTGGTTGAATAATATTCCATTGTATGAAAAAACCACATTTTGTTTATCCTTTCATGAGTTTATGTGCATTTGGGTGGTTTCCACATTTTGATTAGTTTGAACATTCATCTCTAAGCGTATAAGTCTTGTGTGGACATATGTTTTTGATTTTCTTGGATAGACACCTAGGAATGTAATTGCTGGGTCGTGTGGTAACTCTTAAGTTCTTAAGAAACCGTCCAACTCTTTTTCCAACTGCTACACCATTTTTCATTCCTGCCAGGAATGTATGTGTTATGATTTCTCCACATACTTGACCTCATGGATGTGAAGTGGTAGCTTGTTGTGGTTTTGGTTCGCCTTTCCCTGGTGACTCGATGTTGAGCATGTTTTCCTGTGCTTCTTGGCTGTTTGTATATCTTCTTTGGAAAAAATGTCTATCCAAGCCTTTTGCCCATTTTTTAAATTGTTTTTTTTTTTTTAATTGTTTATGGTTTTTATATATTTGAGATATAAGTTCTTTGTCAGATGTATGGTTTTCAAGAATCTTTTTCCTTTTTGTGGACTGTACTTCATTTTCTTTGATATGTACTTTGAAGCACAAATGTTTTGAATTTTATCTGTTTGTTCTTTGTTGCTTGTGCTTTTGATGTCAAATCTAAGAAACCATTGCCTTACGGAGTGTCAAAGATTTATTCCTGTTTTCATCTAGAGTGTATAGTTTTAATTTTTACATTTAGATTGTTGATCCATTTTGAGGTAATTTTTGTTTATGGTGTGAGGTGGAGATAAAATTCCCTTTGCATGTGGATATCCAGTCTTCCCAGGACGATTTGTTAAAAATTCTTTCCGAATTGAGTTGTCTTGACAGCTAGACTTTTTATTCAGGAATCTGAATTTAAGAAATTCACAATTGAAGTAAAAGTGATATGAAATCAATTGGTATCATAGTCTAAACTATCCTATATGAATGTTCATTTTGAATCATGCCAATTTCCCTAGATTTTTTGAAACAAAGGTTTTTTTTGTGTGTGACTTTTCAGAGAACAATATAAACTTAACATAGACATTCAGAGCTCTCCATATGATTATTCATACAAGTGAGTAAAAAGCAGATCTAGATTAAGAGCTTTATTTTTTTTGATTGGGGATGCATGGATTTCAACTGTATGACCTTAGACATTATTTGACATTTTTCCCCCAATTGGAAATGGTTTAATATTTTAAAATTTCTTATTTCTTTTTATCTTTTTCTTTCATTTTTTTAAATGAAAGGGCAGAAATTTTTTTAAAAAAAATTTCTTTCTTAAATCCTGATATTACTGCCTTTAATGAGGGTAGTTCTCTTTAGTTTTTTTTTTTTTTTTTAGGTTAATTCCAAAAATAAAAAATAAAGCATATCTTTCTATATCTTGACTTTTCTTTCAACTGTAAACAGTATCTGTTGCTTGACTCCCTAGTAGATAAGAAATTCAGGTCATTGTATTTTCTACCTGCCCCAGCACTTTGATTTCTACCCGGTACATTTTTGTTCCTAATGCTGTTGATTATTTTAAACTTTCTGTAATAGTTACATTTCTGTTTCTTTTGTTTTTTCCTTTTTTTAAACTAATTGTAGTCGTGCTAATGAAGTTTGCGTTTCTTTAATTGCATTATTGTTTTATTATTGTTTTTGGCTAAGCTGGGTCCTCATTGCTGTGCACGAGCATTCTCTCGTTGCAGGGAGTGGGGGCTACTCTTGTCGCGGTGCCTACTCTTCTCATTGCAGTGGCTTCTTGTGGAGCACAGGCTCTATAGAGTGTGGGCTTCAGCAGTAACAACATGTGGGCTCAGGAGTTGTAGCATTTGGGCTTAGTTGTGTGGGAACTTCCTGGACCAGGGATTGAACTGGTGTGCCCTGCATTGGATGGAGGGTTCTTAATGACTGGACCACCAGGGAAGTCCCAGATTTCTGTTTTCTGACTGATCAGTTTTAGACACTGTTTAATTTCCAGTCTTAGAATTTAGCACCCACCGTTTTCCTTTTGTTCTCCCTGCTTTCACCCTTCTTGTCATGTATGGATGTGAGAGTTGGACCATAAAGAAGGCTAAGTGCTGAAGAATTGATGCTTTCGAACTGTGGTGTTGGAGAAGACTCTTGGGAGTCCCTTGGACAGCAAAGAGATCCAACCAGTCCATCCTAGGGAAATCAGTCCTGAGTGTTCATTGGAAGGACTGATGTTGAAGCTGAAACTCCAATTCTTTGGCCACCTGATGCGAAGAACCAACTCGTTAGAAAAGACCCTGATGCTGGGAAAGATTGAAGGCAGAAGGAGAAGGGGACCATAGAGGATAAGACGGTTGGATGGCATCACTGACTCAATAGACAAGGGTTTGAGCCAGCTCCGGGAGATGGTGAAGGACAGGGAAGCCTGGTGTTGGTGCAGTCTGTGGGGTAACAAAAGAGTTGGATACGACTGTGTGACTGTACAACTACCCTTCTTTCTCATTCTAGCCTTCATTTTCTATTATGTTGTCAAGATTTGTAACTTTTATATTATGGCTTATAACTTTTCTAAACTTCTCTGTGCTTCTACAGAAAGATTCTACAAATTGAATACTAATAACCAGCCTTTGTGATATGTGTGTGGATATAAGTAGTTACTGTAGAACCAAGTAGTGTGGAGCTGTAGAGGAGCTTCTGTGTTGTTAAACCTGGGCTCCTTAAATTTGTAATATTACAAAGCCCTGCTTGATTGTGGCTAGCTCCTGGAAATCATTGTTAAAACTTTAATATTGCAATGTATTTTCATCCTGTAACCGTTCAACTTTTCTTGAAGATGGGTTTTCTGGAGCTCTCAGCCTTTTATAATGCTTTCTAGATCTTCTATGTATGTGTTATCCTGAGATTACATTGCACTCCTGGGTTTGGTTTGTTGTTTGGATCTCATGTCTTTCCTTTTTTAAACTCCTTTTTGATTTGATTGGAATATAATCTTGAATAGTTGTTTTATTTTTTTAATTTTATTGAAGTATAGTTGGTTTATAATGTGTTAGCTTCTGCTCTACAGCAAGTGACTCAGTTACACCTGTTTATATTTTCATATTCTTTTCCATTCGGGTTTATCATAGGATATTGAATATAGTTCCCTTTGCTATACAGTAGGACCTAATTGTTTGTCCATGCTGTGTATACTGCTAATCCCAAGATCCTAATCCCTACCCCCCACCCAAGTAGTTGTTTTAGAAACAATAAGCTGGTGATAAACTTTCTGATTTCTTGGACATTTAAAAAATGACTTGCTTTTGTTCCTAGTTGAAAATTTAGATAGAGAATTACAAGTTGGTAATATAGTTTTTCCTTCTGAATTTTGAAAGCTTTGCTTTTTGAATTTATTTATTTATTTATTTATTATTTTTTAAAAATATTTATTTATTTGGCTGCACCAGGTCTTAGTTGCAGCATATGAGATCTTGTTCCTTGAGCAGGGATTGAACTTGGGTCCCCTGCATTGGAAGCTCAGAGTCTTAGCCACTGGACCACGAGAGAAGTCCCTGCTTTTTGAATTTAAAACACCCAGTATTGCTGATAGAGATCTGTTGCAAATCTGGTGGTTATCCTTTTGTGGAAACCTTGTTTACAATCTTTATGGTTATCTCCTTATCTTTGGCTTGTGAACTGTGTTTAGTTGTGGGCCTTTTTCATTTCTTCTGGTGGAACCTTTTCAGTGGTAAGGCTTTTCAGGTCTGGGGAATTATTTTTTGTTTTTTTGATAATTTCTTTCCTATTTTCTCTGAGACTCTTGACAGGGGAATGCTAGATTTCCTAAGTTGATGTTTAATTTGTTTACATTCTGGAAGATTTCCTTGACTTGTCTTAGAAACTCATCCATAAAATTTACTTTAGTGATTATATTTTTGATTTAGAAGAGCTTTATCCTGTTTTTCTCCCCCCCCCCTTTTTTTTAAATAGCAACCCGTCCTTGATTTATGGGGGAAAAATATCTTGAACTCTCTTAGGATAATAATTCCTTTAAAAAAGTCCTCTTGATTGTTTACTGAATTGATAATGGTTATTTGTGATGTATGTATTGGTGTATATCATGCTAACTAATAAACTTAAATAGGTTATTTAATAGATACAAAAGATTGTTTATACCAGGTAAGGTATAGGTAAATAAACATTCATGTGCCCACCATCCAAGTTAAGAAATAGTTCATTAGATCAGCAGGGTGCCCTTCCCTGATTACATCCACATTATATAGATACAAAATTATATAGATATAAATCACAAATTTTATATATGCAAATTTTTTTGTAATTTGTGTGTGTGTGTTGTAAAATTTTATACACATTGAATAATGCTGTATGTATTTGGTATGTTTTCTTTTATCATTGTTTTTGAGTTTTCATTGTGTAAATGTAAGTACTAGTTTATTGATTCTTGTTGGAAAAATTTCTTTTTTTCCCCTCCTACAACAGGTGCCGCCTAAATCTCTTTTCTATATGTCTGAAATCCAAAAAGCTCTGAAAATGCGCGCACGCACACACACACACACACACAAGTAACTTTGTGAACAAAGTTAACTTGCATTGATACGATGATATTTGTAATCTTTATCGATCTCATTTAATGTGAATATTTAATACAATATGTTTTACTGTAGAAATTCTAGGAGTAGCATTGCATTGCTGGGAATTAAAGATACTCACATCTTCAACAGTACTGGATAATGCTAGATTATTTTCCAAAGAGGGTTGTGTTAGTGTTTGCTCCTTCTAGTAATGTAGAGGTTTTCATTACTTAGCACTTTTATCAGACTTCAGAAGTTTTTTCTGGGGAGTATAAAATATCACCTTTTAGTTTTCAATTTTTTGATTTTTGCTAATGAGTTTGAGCATCTTTTACTATGCTGATTAACATGTTCTTCTCTCATCTGAGATTCTGTTCATGTCTTTTGCCCATGTTTGTACTAGGTTTTTTTTTTTTTAATATATATATTTTTATTGGGGTATAGTTGCTTTACAATGTTGTGTTAGTGTCTGCTGTTTAGCGATATTAATCGGCTGTGTGTACACATACATTCCCTCCTGCTTCAGGCTCCCTCCCACTCCCCCATCCCACCCTCTAAGTTGTCACAGACACAGGGCTGAGTTCCTTGTGTTATACAGCTTCCTACAAGTTACCTATTTTACACATGGCAATGTATATTTTTCAATGCCACTCTCTCAATTTGTCCCACCGTCTCCTTCCTCTGTTGTGTCCACAAGTCCATTCTCTACTTTGGTAATGTGTATTTTTCATTGCTACGCTCTCAGTTCATCAGACCCTGTCCTTTCCAGACTGTGTCCACAAGTCTGTTCTCTACGTCTGTGTCTCTGTTTCTGCCCTGCAAATAGGTTCATCAGTACCATTTTTTCTAGGTCCCATATATATGCATTGATATACAGTATTTGTTTTTCTCCTTCTGACTTCATTTTGTATAATAGGCTCAAGGTTCATCCACATCAGTTCAGCTGACTCAAATTCGTTCCCTTTTATGACTCAGTTTTTTAAAAAAATTTATTTCTGATTTGTAGTATTTCCACGATTGAATCTATACTTTCTAGACTAGCCTCTTAGTTTTACAGCACCATCACATAGTTTTAATTACTGTAACTTTTTAACAGCTTCCATAAAAACAAAACTTCTACTGCTATAGGGCATACGTAAGTAAGCAGATCATGCGAGTACAGCAAGAAATAGACCATGACTGGCATCCATTGCCTTGAGTCCTTTCCCAGTGACTAACCTCCTCCTCCTTAGAAGATACCTACTGGCCAGACTTTAACATCTTACACTGTTTTGCCTGCTTTTTGAATCTTATTTAAATGGGCCTATATAATATAGTGTATATTGTTTGTGTCTGATTTTTTCTTCTCAGTTTTGTTTGCGAGATTCATCCATATTGTTGTATGTAGTTGTAGTTTTTTGTTAATTCCCTCCTGCTAGCAAAGTAATAGAGTTCCAGTTGCTTCTTGGCCTTTCTCATCCATCCTTTTAACTATAGACATTTTGGTGAATGTTCAGTGGTTTTCATTTGAATTCCGTAATGATTAATGATGTTAAGCCCTTTTTAATATACTGACTGGTCTTTTGTGAGGTGGCTTGCTAGGTCTTTTTCCATTTTTGTATTGGGCCATCTGTCCTTTTCATACTGATTTATAGGAGTTTATTAACGTATCCCAGATACCAGGGCTTGTATGTTGTATTTTGAAAATATCTTCTCAGTTTTCCCAGCTCTATGAGTCTGTTCAAAGTTCTGTTTGATTTCTTAACTTCTCCATTGCCCCCTTTCCATTGGCAGGTATCTCCAGGGGAAAAGAGGCATCAAATGTTAGAGTCCATATTCTAGGCTTCCCTTCTTTCCATAGTCTTGGCCTTCCAGGTTCTTACTGCCTTTGTTGTGCTTCTTGTCTCCCAACAATTTTTTTTTCTTAAATTATGTTCAGTTTTAAAGTTTTCATAGAGTTGATGTGAAACCATCTAGTTAGTCATTGAGGGACACAGAAGTAGGCCAAGTCCTCCTGCCTTGTAGCTCCTCAAGGAACTTCTTGGTGGTTTTCTCCTCCATATAATTTTAGAATCAGTTTTTAAAGCTCTGTAGATACGTGTACAGTTGTTGGGATTTTGATGGGAAATGCACTGAATTTGTAAAACGATTTGAAGGGAACTGACATTTTGTTATTGTTTCTTAAGCATGAACATGGCAATATTCATTCACTTAGGTCTTTTACAATCTCTTTCAATAAAGTTTTTATAATTTTCTTCTAATGCAAGTATTTTGTTAGATTTATTTCTAGGTACCTTATTTTTGTGTCAAATCAGTAACGATGTCTTTAAAAATTATATTTTCTACCTTGCTGGTGTAAAGAAGTACAGTTTGTATAATGGCCTTGTTATTGTTCTAATTGTGATAAATTGTATATAGAATTCTTTTGGATTTTCTGTATAGACAGATCTGTGAATAATGACCTCTCTGTCTCCTCCTTTCCAATTCTTATGCTTTTTCTTTTCTTTTTCTTGTCTTAATGTGCTGGCTAGGATCTCCAGTACAATGTTGAATAGAAGCGGTGATGGGGGCATCCTGATCTTGTTCCTGATTTTAAAAGGGAATGCTTTCAGAATTTCACAGTTAAGTATGATGCTTGCTGTAGGTTTTTTGTAGATAATCTTTTCAGGTTAAGGATGTTCCTTTCTAATGCTAGTTTGCTAATTGAAAAGAAAAATGAATGGATGTTGAATTTTATCAAAAACTTTTTCTGGGTCTTTTGAGAGGGTCGTATGTTTTTCTTCTGTTAACCTGTTAACGTGATGAAATACACTGAATTGTTTTCTAATATTTAAACCAACCTTGTGTTTCGAATATTAAGTCAACCCTGGTCTGTCCCTTTTTTCCATTATTGGACTCAGTTTGAATATAGTTAATGAACGATTTTATCTTTAATAATGAGTAATATTTCCTTACAATTAAGAAAGTATATAAACTTTTCCTCTTTCTTTTGGAGGAATTTATGTGAGATTAGAAAAATTTGTTTCTTGAGTGTTTGGTAGAACTTCCTTGTAGAATTGGGACACATCCCTATCACTGATTTAATTGCTTTGGTTACAGGATTGCTCGTATTTTCAATTTTCAAACCGATTTTGGTAGGTTATACTTTAATAGAAAGTTGTCCATTTCATCCACATTCTTGAGTTTATGGCAATAAATTGTTAGTTTCTTATTTTGTAGTTAATGTCCTTTTAATCTTTTTTTTAGTGCTGCCTTTTTCTTGCTTAGTTTTAAAAGCTAAAAATGCCAGTTTTTTTTTTTTTTTCCAAAAAAAACCTTTTCAAATAATCAAATGTGCTCTTTAACATACCCTTTCCCTACAATTTCTGTTCTTTATTCCTGTTTCTTTCCTTTATACTTCCTTTGGGTTTATTTCTATTTTTCTAATTTCTTAAGTTGGATGACTTATTAATTTTCAGCATTTTAATAGACATTTAAGATCTTGAATATCTGTGTATTTGCTTTCCCTGAATCACACAAGGGATGAATTCTTAATTTATGAGTTCTTTACAAGTTTTATTTCCAGAGGACTTCCCTGGTGGTCCTGTGGCTAAGACTCCAAGCTCTCATTGCAGAGGGCCCTGGTTCTCTCCCTGGTCAGGGAACTAGATCCTGCATGCCACAAGTAAAGATCCCGTGTTCTGCAGCTAAGACTTGGTGGAAATAAATAAATAAAAATATTTTAAAAGTTTTATTTCTAAACATACTGGCATTCTTTTAGTTAATTTCCTATTGATTTGTAATTGTGTTGTGGCTAGGCAGCGTGATCTATGTGCATACAATCCTTGGAAATCTGTTGAGACTTTTTGTCTTTGGAGAGTTTTTTTGTATTTGAAGAGAGTGTATTTTCTAGTTGTTGGTGCAAAATTTTATGTGTGTCTAGTAGTTAGACTTGTTAAGTCTGTTGTTAGAATGTTATATATTTGTTTTTTAACAGTAGAAGTTATTCTTCTGCTGGCATTATTTTTTCAATTTTCTGTGTAGTTTATATCAGCTTTTTAAAAAACATTTTAAAATTGTTACTACTACATGAAAATTTACATTTATCATATTGCTGTTAAATTGAAACTTTTACTCTCTGTAGTTCCTCTTTATATCTAATAATACTTTTTCAGTTACATACTGTTGTTTGATATTAAAATACCTATTATTTATTTATTTATTTTGGGGCCAGCTGATTCTGCCTGATTTTTAAAATTTCCCCTCCCCGTACATTTTTGTGTTCTTCTATTTTAGTTTTATCTCTTATGAATGTCATGGTATTGAATTAAAAAATTAATCTGCTGTAATAATGTTGGTCTTTGTACTTTATAGTTAAACTTTTTTATTAAGATAATTGTTAATTTACTGACAGTTGTCGGAAGGAATACAGAGGCATCAGAGACATCCATGTCCTCTTTATCCAGGTTCCTGCATTGATCATGTCTTGCCAGACTGTAGTACCATATCACAGTCAGGGTATTGGCATTGACACAAGTACAGACCATTTCCATCCCCACAAGCATCCCTCATATTGTTTTTACAGCCACACCTGTTTCCTTTCCATCCCCTTGATCTCTGGGGTCCACTCATTTTTTCTTCACTTCTGTGATTTTGTCTTTTCAAGAATGTTATGTAAATGGACTTATACAGCTGGTCACCTTTTGAGTTTGTTTTTTTTTTTTTTTTTTCACTTGACATAATTGTCTAGAAATTAATCTATGTTGTTAAGTGTATCAGTAGGTTATCCTTTTTTCTTGCTGAATCGTAGTCTGTGGTACGGATTTGTTTAACCTTGTACCTGTAGAAAAATTTCTGAGTTGTTTATACAGTTTTTGCTAATGTGAATGAAAGGGCTACGAAGATTTGTGCCTAGTTTTTTTCTTTTTTTGATATACGTTTTCATTTCTCTGGGAAAAATGGCCAGGAGTGCAGTTGTTGAGTTGTATGATTGTTGTGTATATGGTTTTTTTAAAGAACTTACCAAGCTGTTTTCCAGAGGGGCTGTTCCATTTTACATCCCTTCAAGCAATGTATGGAATGATCCAGCTTCTCTGCCTCCTTGCCAGCATTTGGTATTATCACTGTTTTTGATTTTAGCCATTCTGGTGTGTACCTTAGGTGATAACCTTAGGTTTTAATTTATACTCCCCTAATGGCTAATGATGGGGGCTTCCCTGGTGGCTCATGTGGTAAAGTGTCTGCCTGCAATGTGGGAGACCTGGGTTTGATCGCTGGGTCGGGAAGATGCTCTGGAGAAGGAAATGGCAACCCACTCCAGTACTCTTGCCTGGGAAACCCCATGGATGGCCCCATGAGGTCTTGAAGAGTCGGACACGACTGAGCGACTTAGCAGCAGCAGCAGCAATGGCTAATGATGGGGGCTTCCCTGGTGGCTCAGATGGTAAAGTGTCTGTCTGCAATGTGGGAGACCTGGGTTTGATCCCTGGATCGGGAAGATTCTCTGGAGAAGGAAATGGCAACCCACTCCAGTACTCTTGCCTGGAAAATTCCATGGACAGAGAAGCCTGGTAGGCTACAGTCCATGGGGTCACACAGAGTTGGACACAACTGAGCGACTTCACTCAATGGCTAATGATACTGATAGTTTCGTTTGCTTATTTTCCATGTCTGTATCCTGTTGGCGAAATGTCTTCATGTCTTTTGTCCTTTCATCTAATTGGATTGTTTTTTTTTTAATTAATTATTTATTTGTTATTGATTTATTTTTGGTCATGCTGGACCTTCGTTGTTGCACTTGGACTTTCTCTAATTGCTGTGACGGGGGATCCTCTCTAGCTGTGCTGCCACGGGCTTCTCAAACTGCAGCGACTTCTCTTATTGTGGAGCAAGGACTCTATAGAGCGCGGGCTCAGTAGTTGGTGGTGCATTGGCTTAGTTACCCTGTGGCATGTGGAATCTTCTTGGACCAGGGATTGAACTTGTGTCCCATGCAGTTGGCAGGTGAATTCTCCAACCACTAGACCACCAGGGAATCCCTCCTATTGAGTTTTGAGAGTTCTAGATATATTCTAGATACTAGTCCTTTGTTGGATACAGATATTTTCTCCAAGCCTGTTGGTGGTTTTCATCCTTTTTAACAGGATTATGGAAGAGCACAAGTTTTTACTTTTGATGAAGTTCAGTATATTATTTTTATTCCTTTTGTGACTCTTCCTCAGTGTCAAGTCTTTGCTTATCCCTAAATCTTGAATATTTTCTTCTAAGTTTTTTCCCCCTAAGTTTTATAGCTGTATCCTAATACTTATGTGTATGACCCATTTGGAGTTATTTTTTGTGTAAAATGTGAGACTTAGGTAGAAGTTCATTTTTGGATCTATGGATATGCAGTTGCTCCAGCATCATTTGTTGAGAAGCTGTCTTTCCTCCATTGAGTTACTTTTGCACCTGCATCAAAAGCTATTTGGGTATATTTGTGTAGGTCTGTTCCTGGGTTCTCTGTTCTGTACCATTGACCTCTACTTCTTCCTCTCTGCCCATACTACAGTCCTGAATTCTAAGCTGAATTATGAAATGGGATAGACAGATTCCTTTCTCTCTGTTTTCCAAAATTGTTTTAACTCTTCTAGTTCTTTGCCTTTCCATACAAATTTTAGAATAACCTCATCTATATCTATAAAATGTTTTGGTGAGGTTTGGGTAGGAATTGTGTTAAATCTGTGTCTTTACATAGGGAAACTTGATTTTGTTTTGCTGCCTGTTCCAGTGCACGAGGGATCCATTTATTTAGCACTTTTTAGACTTCTTTCATTAGTGTTTTGTAGTTTACAGCATATAAGACCTGTATCAGTTCAGTTCAGTTCAGTCGCTCAGTCGTGTCCGACTCTTTGCGACCCCATGAATTGCAGCATGCCAGGCCTCCCTGTCCATCACCAACTCCCGGAGTCGACCCAAACCCATGTCCATCGAGTCAGTGATGCCATCCAACCATCTCATCCTCTGTCGTCCTCTTCTCCTCCTGCCCCCAATCCTTCCTAGCCTTAGGGTCTTTTCCAGTGAGTCAACTCTTCGCATGAGGTGGCCAAAGCATTGGAGTTTCAGCTTCAACATGAGTCCTTCCAATGAACACCCAGGACTGATCTCCTTTAGGATGGATTGATTGGATCTCCTTGCAGTCCAAGGGACTCTCAAGAGTCTTCTCCAACACCACAGTTCAAAAGCATCAATTCTGCGGCGCTCAGCTTTCTTCACCGTCCAACTCTCACATCCATACATGACCATTGGAAAAACCATAGCCTTGACTAGACGGACTTTTGTTGGCAAAGTAATGTCTCTGCTTTTAAATATGCTATCTAGGTTGGCCATAACCTTCCTTCCAAGGAGTAAGTGTCTTTTAATTTCATGGCTGCAGTCACCATCAGCAGTGATTCTGGAGCCCAAAAAAATAAAGTCTGACACTGTTTCCACTGTTTCCCCATCTATTTCCGATGAAGTGATGGGACCAGATGCCATGATCTTAGTTTTCTGAACATTGAGCTTTAAGCCAACTTTTTCACTCTCCTCTTTCACTTTCATCAAGAGGCTCTTAGTTCTGTATGTGTTTTGTTATATTTTTGAATATACGTATTTTCATTTTCTTTGGAGTGATTATAAATAGTATTGTGTTCGTTACTTGTTTCCACATGTTCTTTGTTAGTATATAGAGATGTGATTGTATTTGTGTGTTGACTTTTGTATCCTGTGACCTTGCTGGACTCAATTTTCTCTCTCTTTTTTTTAACAGTTAAAAATTTTTTTTTTTTATTATTTATTTGTTTGCCTGTGTCAAGTCTTAGCAGTGGCACTTGGGATCTTTTGCAGTGGTGCACAGACTCTCTAGTTGTAGCACATGTGGGCTCAGCAGTTGTAATGTGCAGGCTTGGTTGCTCCATGTCATGTGGGATCTTAGTTCCCCGACCAGGGATCGAACCCGTGTCCCCTCATTGTAGGGTGGATTCTTAACCACTGGAACCACGAGAGAAATCCCCAGTTATTAATTCTAGTAATTGTTTTGCAGACTCCTTGGGATCTGCCAGTACAGGCAGTTTTATTTTTTTCTTTCAATCGGTATGTCTTTTCTTTTGTTGTCTTACTCCACTAGCTAGAACTTCCAGCACATCCTTGCCTCATTCCCAGTCTTAGGGAGAAGCATTCATTTTTTTCACCATGAGCTATAGTTTTTTTTTGTAGGTGCTTTTTGTCAAGGTGAGGTGGTTCTCCTGTATTCCTCTTTTTCTGAGAATTTTTATCATGAGTGGTTGTTGAATTTGTCACATGCTTTTTTTCTTCATTGATAGATACACACACACACACACACACACACACACACACATATAATCATGTGATTTTACTTAAGCTGTTAATATGGTGTACTTCAGTGATTTCAGACATTGAGCCAACCTTATATTCCTGGAATAAACACTTCGCTTGGTCGTGGTATTCTTTTTATATATTGCTGAAGTCTGTTCGCTAATACTTTAAGATTTTAGCATCTACAGTTGTGAAAGATGTTGGTTTTACTTTCATTTTTTGTACTGATTTTGTTTGGTTTTGGTATCAGGCTATTACTAGCTTCATAAATAAATTTGGGAATCTCTCATATTCTGTTTTCTAGAAGAAATTATGTAGAATTGGTACTGATTCTTATTTAAATGTTGAGTAGAATTCTCTGGTAAAATGATCTGAGTGTGGTAATTTTTTTTTTTTTTTTAGTTTTAAAATTAAGAGCTAAATTTCCTAATTAGAGGGAGTATTCAAATTGTCTGTTTCATATTGGGTGAATTTTGGTAGTTTGTATTTTTCAAGGAATTGATCCATTTCAACTCAGTTGACAAATTTATGTGTGTATAGTTGTTCCTAGTATTCCCATATTTTTGATGCTGTGATTTCTGTAGTGATATCCCCTAATGGCTGTTTTAATTGGAAAGTATTTCATTTTTATTTATTGGGATTGTTGATATATTTGTATTTATTTCTACACCTTCATTTTGAGCATCTTACTTTTTCTGCATTTTGTTTCCTCATCTATTTTCTTACTGTCTTATGGTTTTTTTTCCCTTCTGTCTTTTACATGTTTTCTCCATTTTACTGGTTGTGAAATTTGTTCTTTTCTTTTTTTTTTTTTTTGCTTTCTCACAGACTCTTTTTAAGTGTAATTAAATTTTCTCTTGAAACTTTAATATATATATATAAATCTAAAATTAGTGTATTTTTCTTCCTTTGCTGTAGAATGCTTTAAACTGCTTACCACCTCTACCAACTTTCAGGCATGCCATTTTGCCCAGCACTATTGTCTTAGCCTCACAGATTTCATATTATAATTTTATCCGGTAAATGTTTAGGCTATTTTCCTCCCTCCCAGGTTTGTCAGTTTCTTTGCTCCTTATTCTGCTCTCATAATACTCATTCTTTTAGATTACTCTGGTTCAACCATGGTGGGCTTTTATTTTCTGTTCAATGTGTTGGGTATGCTTTTCTCAGGATTTTGGCATCTGCTGTGTTCTGTGCCTTGGAATGCTTTTTGTCTGATATCCATTGGTTGCTTTATTACTTGTTCAGTTACTTTCTCAGGCAAATCTTCCTCCTTTAAAGTAATTAGCCCCCAACTAAAATAAATAAATAAATAAAAATTAAAAAAAAAAGGCAAATTCTCTACCTCTTCACTTCATTTCCTTTTCCCTCTATTTTTGTCCATAGTATTCATCACCACATGCCATATTTGTATTTAATTTAATTTTTTTTTTAATTTTTTCAAAATTTATTTGACTGCCTCGGTCTTACCTGCAGCATGCAAGATCTTTTGTTGTGGCTTGAGGGCTTAGTTGCCTCAAGGCATGTGGGATCTTCCCAGACCAGGGATTGAACCCATGTCCCCTGCATTACAAGGCTGAGACTCAGCCACTGGACCGCCAGGGAAATCCCTTTATTTAATTCTTTGTTGTAAGTTTGATCTGTCAGAATTTGCTGGAATTTTACTATGTTTATAACTGAAGTTGGGGGGAATTGACATCTTTTCAACATTTTCTGTTTTTATCTAGTTGTTGTTTAGTCACTCAGTCCTGTCTGCCTCTTGGCAACCTCCATGGACTGCAGCCTGCCAGGCTTCCTTGTCCTTCACCATCTCCCGGAGTTTGATCAGACTCATGTCTATTGAGTCACTGATGCCATCCAACCACCTCATCCTCTGTCACCACCTTTCCTCCTGCCTCTAATCTTTCCCAGCATCAGGGTCTTTTCCAATCAGTCTGCTCTTCACGTCAGGTGGCCAAAATATTGGAGCTTCAGCATCTGTCCTTCCAGTGTATATTCAGGGTTGATTTCCTTTAGGATTGGTTGGTTTGACCTCCTTGCTGTCTAGCAGACTCGCGAGTGTTCTCCAGTACCACAGTTCAAAAGCATCAATTCCTCAGGGCTTAACTTTCTTTATGGTCCAACTCGCACATCTGTACATAACTAGTGGTCATGTCAAACCATATAGTCAAACCATAGCTTCAACTATTTGGACCTTTGTTGGCAGAGTGATGTCTCTGTTTTTTAATATGCTCTCTAGGTTTGTCATAGCTTTTCTTCCAAGGAGCATGCTTCTTGTAATTTCATGGCTGCAGTCACTGTCCACAGTGACTTTGGAGCTCAGGAAAATAAAGTCTGTCACTGTTTCCATTGTTTCCCCACCTATTTGCCATGAAGTAATGGGGCTGGATGCCATGATCTTCGTGTTTTGAATGTTGAGTCTTAAGCCAGCTTTTTCACTCTCCTCTTTCACTTTCATCAAGAGGCTATTTAGTTCCTCTTTGCTTCCTGCCATAAGGGTGGGTTGTAAAGCAGTGGAAACAACTCACAGCATCAACAATGCGTTTGACCCAGGAATTGCTAATGAATGTATGGTGCAGTGATGATTCAGCAAATTTCGCAAAGGAAACAAGAGCCTTGAAGTTGAGGAGTGCAGTGGCCAGCTACTAGAAGTTGACAGGGACCAACTGAGAGCAGTCCTTGAAGCTGATCCTCTTACAACTATGCAAGAAGTTGCCGAAGAACTCAGCATCGACCATTCTATGGTTGTTGAGCATTTGAAGTAAACCGGAAAGGTGAAAAAGCTCATTAAGTGGGTGCCTCATGGGCTGACCACAAATCAAAAGAAGCCATCATTTTGAAGTGGCATCTTCTTTTATTCTACTCAACAACAGCGAACCATTTCTCGATTGGACTGTGACGTGCAACGGGAAGTGTATTTTGTGTGACAACTGGTGATGTCCAGCTCAGTGGTTGGACCAAGAAGAAGCTCCAAAGCACTTCCCGAAGCCAAACTTGTACCAAAAAAAGGTCCTGGTCACTTTCTGGTGGTCTGCTGCCAGTCTGATCCTCTACAGCTTTCTGAATCCCAGTGAAAGCATTACATTTGAGAAGTGTGCTCAGCAAATTGATGAGATGCGCCCAAAACTGCAGCTCCTGCAGCCGGCGTTGGTCAGCAGAGCGGGCCCAGTTCTTCTCCATGGCAGTGCACAGCCAACACTTCCCAAGCTGAATGAACTGGGGACCAAGTTTGCCTCATTCGCCGTACTCACCTGACCTCTTGCCAGTCGACTGTTACTTCTTCAAGCATCTCGACCACTTTTTGCAGGTAAAATGTTTCCACAACCAGCAGGAGGCAGAAAATGCTTTCCAAGAGTTCATAGAATCCTGAAGCACGGATTTTTATGCTACAAAAATAAACACACATTTCTCGTTGGCAAAAATGTGTTGATTGTAACAATTCCTATTTTGATTAATAAAGATGTGTTTGAGCCTAGTTATAATGATTTGAAATTCTTAGTCCAAACCACATTTACTTTTGTATCAGCCTAAGAGCATTTATCTAGCTAATCACATGCATTTTTTGAGCCAATAAATCTTTTTGTATTGTTTTTCTTCTTACCTTATCCATTTTCAGAATACTAATGGGTTGGTTTCCCAGTGTTTTCTAAAGGAGATCAGTGAGTTTTTTTAAGTATCATTATGTACAAATGGTTTTTCATATATTTGATGTTTGAATCTGATGCAGTGTTAGTCTTTTTGCTGCTCACATCAGCTTGTCCTGGGCTGCCGAGTTGTTTTCTGTGTCCTTCTGACAAGATTTCAGTAGTCTTTGATAATTTGTTTTATGCATAGGATGTTCTAGGCATGTCTTGTGCATTTTCAGACTTGCAGTTAGACATTTCCCCAAGGAGCCTGAGCTTTTTTTTTTTTTTTTTTTTTTTGGTGGGAAATGGTATTTACACCACAATCTCTTGATCCTAGATTCAAACACATGACTTTTTTTTTTCATCTAATTGAATATAGAATACTTTCAGATTAATAGAAAACTTGAATAGATAGTGCCATATACTCCACAACCAGTTTCCCCTTGTCAAGCAAACTTTTTACTATGGAAACATTCTAGGTGACAAAGGTAGAGAATTCTCTGTGTATCCCATACCTTTCAATTATCAACTCGGGTCTTTTTTCATATTGCCCAGTCATGTCTGTCTGTGACCTCATGGACTGCAGCATGCCAGGCCTCCCTGTCCCTCACTGTCTCCCGGAGTTTGCCCAAGTTCATGTCCATTACATCAGTGATGTCATCCAGCCATCTGATTCTCTGATACCCTCTTCTCCTTCTGCCCTCAGTCTTTCCCAGCATCAGAGACTTTTCCAAGGAGTCGGCTGTTCATGTCAGGTGACCAAAATACTGGAGCTTTCAGCATCAGTCCTTCCAATGAATATTCAGGGTTGATTTTCTTTAAGATTAACTGGTTTGATCTCCTTGCTGTCCAAGGGACTCTCAGGTGTCTTTTCCAGCACCACAGTTTGAAGACGTCAATTCTTTGGCACTTTGCCTTTAGGGTCCAGCTCTCACAACTGTATTTGACCACTGGGAAGACCAGAGCTTTAACTAGACGGACCTTTGTAGGCAGTGTGATGTCTCTGTTTTTCAACACACTGTCTAGGTTTGTCATAGCTTTCCTGCCGAAAACAATCGTGTATGTCCTCATCTACTCTCCCCAAATGATTTTAACAGAAATTCCGTGTACTTTATAGAAGTTTTATCTGTAAATATTTCAGTATGTGACTATAAGGCCAGAAATCGTTTTAACCAAGTAATTTATTGAATTTATCTTAAACCATTTTTATTTTCCTAGATTAAATTTTATTTAGGTACTTTGAGGCTTTTGTGTCTGTACTCATAGGAAACATTAGTGTGTTACCAAAAGATTCATTATCATCTGTCTTGGAAAATGACAGAATAGGTGGTATACTGGGTCCCTGTTTCATCAGGCTTTTCTCTGAAATTTTGGTGGATGAGTGGACTCACCTGCTGAAGTTTGAAATACAGTACTATTTTAAAAGTTTGTGTTTTGTGTTCAATAGTTTTTTCCATGTTTGTTTTCTAGTGTGTATTTGATTTTCTGGCTCTTAAGCTCTTGAATAGTTTAAGGAACAAAATTCCATTTTTCCCTTGAAGAGGTAGAGGAATTTATTTACTAAGCTACCTTTTCTGGGCAGATAATTCTGGAAGTAGAGCAAGAGAAAGATAATACTCCTTGAATCAGATTGAGGAATATATTCTTCTAGGAAATAACTTTGTCTTTAAGTTAGAAAATAACAGCATGTGCTGTTCTCTGAAGAAATTTGCTTAGTGTTTGTAGTCTATGCTTCTCTTCTTATTCTTAGGACTATATTTGTTTTCTTCCCCCTTTTTCCAGACTGAATTTATACACTTTTTGCGTTTTGCTTTCTAAGTCATGTTTTCTTGTATCCTGTAATTTGTCACTCTTTTCGAGAGTGTGTTTGTTGTTGACTTTTTTTGCTTCTTGAACTGACTTCATTATTTTAAATCTTGTACAAAAGGAAGGTATTTAGGAGATGGTCCCCCAAGCTTAGACTTATATCATAGGTTTTTAAAATGCAGTATTTTCTTTATTGTTTCTTTTAATAGTTGATTTTCAGCTTTGATTTCTTAAGGTAAGTAGTTATTTTTTGTATATTTCAAGTAAAGTGGGATTTAACCATAGGGATTACATGATCTCACAGAAGTAAGGCCCAGGAACTGAGGCCTCCTGTGACTTCTGGAATTGCATCTATCTTTCTAATTTGCCATAATAGTTTTTCTTATGGCATCAGCTCAATCATGCCTTTGATGGATTGATGACGTATCTGATTTTTTTTTAATGCATCGCTACTTACAAATGCAGGTGTAGATTGTTTTAATACTGTAGCTGGAAAAGGTGATATTAATAATGTGATTTGTCAGTTTGCCTCAGCAGCTCTTCTCTTTTCCCTATAATGTATGTCATAGCAGATGGAGAATCTACAGAGCTGTATTGATCTTTACCATGACATCTAACCCACTAGAGCTTCCCCAAATTCTGTGCTTTTTTGGGCTCACATAACACCATCAACTTGCCTTCACTCCTATATGTAATGTTTCAGTTGTATAAAGTTCCAGCTTTAAAATTTTTTAATAATTTTGACAACAAAACTTGTTTTACATTTCTAGTCTTAATTGAATGTCAGTTAACCTAGATTAGCTTTATTGGATCAAATTAGGTCTTCCTTAGCAATCAGATTATCTTTTTTAAAAATCAGTCATGCCGGCATAGTTCATGACTTTTCTTAAAGTCAGTACACAAACATTGATTGAGAAATTTCTCTGTAGCGTACACAGCAGTTGTAACTGAAGTGTTAGAGGGCAGACTTGGAAGCAGGCAGGATGGACTTGGTAAAATCCACTTGAAAAGGAGTGTTATTAAAAACACTGACATCACAGGTTGGTGGAAAGCAGTAGCTGAAACCCATTTTTGGTAGTATTCATAGCAGGCTCACCTTACCTGGTGACTGCTGAAATTGGTTGAAGACAGATATTTTTTTAAAAAGGCATAACTTGAAGAAGAAGCAGGATCCAGTGGCATTTGCCAAGAAACACATATTCATAGGAGTTGACTGATTAAGCTTCTTAGGGGATATCTTAATAGTAAATGCTAAATAAAGGGAGAGTTTTGTTGTTGTTTTAAGCTAGAAATTGATTACCAGAAAAATGGTGTGACTGCCAGTGTCCTGAGTCTTGATGCCGGGACCTTCAGCTACTGATTACCGGTGTGAAGTTTTCCACAGGACACTATGGACTCTCAAAGCCATCATCGTTGAGCAAATGCCTGCAGTACTTTATCTTGGCAACGTTTTGCAGGGCAAAGGCTGCCCTGTCTCCTGTTGTTGTTTCCTGCCCCTCTCCAAACCTGAGGATTTTCCTTGTGCTTCACAATACTGTAATTCTGCGTTCTGTCTCTATTCTGTTTCGTTTGTGTATTTACAATAGATGTTAGACCAAGTACATTAGCATTCTTTGCCAAATAAAGTTCCCATTGAAAATAAGTATTATGAGACCTCCCAGGAATTCTCTTTTGAGAGTCAAGCTTTAGAATGCCTTGTGGTCTATTTTGTCATTTCTGTAAAACAAGTTTCCTTAAAATGAAGAATTACCTGAAAATAAGGGTAAGGAGAGACGTCATGAATTCTGAGTTAGTTTGGTTTTTTTAATAAAGAATCACAGATATCTTTTATTTGTAGGACTGTCATTGTTGATTGTTTTTGTTGTTAGTGTTCTCCTAACAACTAATTCAACTAACACTAGTGTTAGATGTTAGATTTAATGTTATTTGTGCTACTGTAATATAAGCGATTTCAGTTGAAGTATTTTTTAAGATTGAGAACTTTGGGAAAGAGGCATTGCATTTCTTGCTTGGGAGGAAGTTTCCTGAAAAGCTGTCATAGTCTTTGTATGCTTGAAACTGTGACTCTTAACTGGTGTGCCATGAGATAGGCCAAAAATTCTCTTGTTTTCCATCTTTGTTGTCCTGAGCATAGGGGTTCAGTTCAGTTCAGTCGCTCAGTCGTGTCCAACTCTTGTGACCCCATGGACTGCAGCAGCCAGGCTTCCCTGTCCATCACCAACTCCTGGAGCCTACTCAAACTCATGTCCATTGCGTCAGTGATGCCATCCAACCATCTCAGCCTCTGTCGTCCCCTTCTCTTCCCTCCTTCAGTCTTTCTCAGCATCAGGGTCTTTTCCAATGAGTCGGTTCTTTGCATCAGGTGGCCAAAGCATAAGGGTAGGGTAAGATAAATAAAATCTTCCTTTTACCCATGGGGGAAGTGAAGCAAATTAAAGTATAATAATCATGGTACTTGTGATATATGTTGCTGTTAGAGTATGATTTGGATCCATACTGTCCAGGTTGATTGTTCCTCCACCTGTAGCTAGCTCCCTAAGCCCTTTAAGTGGGGTTAGTCCAAACTGAGGTGTACTCAAGTGTGAGATACACACTGGGTATTGAAAACTTAGTACGAAAAAGATCTTGTTGACACTTAAAAAAATAAATTATTTTTAGACTGCAACCACTTTTACATGTTGAAATAATGCTTTTGATATATTGGATTAAATAAGGCATATTATCAAAGTAAATTTAAAATGTATTTTAATGTGGTTACCAGATAGTTTCGAATTATATATGTGGTTCCTATTTCTATTGAACTGCACTGATCAAGAGTATAAAGTGTTTGCTGGGATTACAATGTAATATTCTCTGACTTATACAATCCGACATTTGGAAACAGTATTTTAAGTAGAATTATGATACAGCATATACATTCAGATTACTTTGGTATATTTAAATTTGTTTGCATTTTGGAAAACTGGCAAGTATTCCTGACAACTGTTTTAAATACCAAGAAGAGTTTTAGCAATTGTTCTTGGGTTATCAGTGACACTTACAAGTGCAAAGCAGAGGAATTATTATGAATCACTGCCAACTATAGTATGGCCCCTGCATACTCACCAGGTTGACTAGGCATCCCAGGCAGCTGTAGAGTGTGCAGTGCCAAGGAGGAGGGCTGGTCGGTTTCAGAAAGGGCTTTTGGACAACTCAGGTCTTACTTCTCTTTCTAGTTAGATGATACTTGTACGGTACAGGTGAAGCTGACCCAAGTGTGGTTTACCTCTTAAGTTCACGGTTGACTGAAAATGACATAAGTGGATGGGTTTATGACGCAGTAAATGATAGAATTTACTAGGTTTGTTGAATAAATAACAAGGTGAAATGTGGAACAGAGAGCTATTTATAGTCTTCATTTTGCACCATCGAGTTCTTGTTTTACACCTGAGAATTTCAGTCATTTTAGGAGTTCGACTGCTGAATAAAGATGATGTGATGTTTATCTTTAGTATTTAAAAAAAAATCCTTATTTTCTTAGTGATTAAGTGAAGTTGCTCAGTTGTGTCTGACTCTTTGCAACACCATGGACTGTAGCTTACCATGCTCCTCTGTCCATGGGATTTTCCAGGCAAGAGTATTGAAGTGGGTTGCCATTTCCTTCTCCAGAGGATCTTCCCCCCAGGGATCGAACCCAGGTCTCCTGCATTGCAGGCAGACGCTTTACTGTCTGAGCCACCAGGGAAACTCTGTCGTCCCTTAATACTGGAGTTGGGGTGAAAAATTTTTTTGATTTTTGGATTACAGTTCTGTCTTGATCTTGTAGATTTTTCCTGCTTAACATCAGAAACTTTACAGGTACATTGTTGGCAGAAACTTAAATTCTTTTGTTTAATTGATGATAATACTATAATAAACATTACACTGTGTATTGTACAGTGTGAAAAAAGGAGTATTTTCACTGGTTATAGATTTCATAGTCAGATAGTAAAGTGGTCAACAGAAACCAACAGACCATAGATTTCCAAAATTGAGAAGAGCAAAACATAATTAAAACCATAATGTGAATGTAATTGCAGGGAAAGGTGGTGGTAGAAACAGTTAGCAATTGTAAATGATATGTGAAAATGCTGATTACTAGCACATGCCTGTTGATATTAACAGAATATTGGGAAAATCTGATTTTACAGTATATTTTAGATATGGTATTTGTATGTTTGAGGCTGACTATTGGCTTATATCCTTCTTTTTTTCCTTTCCTTTTAGAATATGGTTTCTAGTTTTAGGGTTTCTGAACTACAAGTGTTACTAGGCTTTGCCGGACGGAATAAAAGTGGACGTAAGCATGACCTCCTGATGAGGGCGTTGCATTTATTGAAGAGTGGCTGCAGCCCTGCGGTTCAGATTAAAATCCGAGAATTGTATAGACGGCGATACCCGCGGACTCTTGAAGGCCTTTCTGATTTATCCACACTCAAATCACCAGTTTTCAGTTTGGATGGTAGCTCCTCACCTGTAGAACCTGACTTGGCTGTGGCTGGAATCCACGCGTTGCCTTCCACTTCAGTTACACCTCACTCGCCGGCCTCTCCCGTTGGTTCTGTGCTGCTTCAAGATACTAAACCCGCGTTTGAGATGCAGCAGCCATCTCCCCCAATCCCTCCTGTCCATCCTGATGTGCAGTTAAAAAACTTACCCTTTTATGATGTCCTTGATGTTCTCATCAAGCCCACGAGTTTAGGTAAGTGTTAGAGAAATCCGTTTCTTCTGGACAAGAAAGTAAATAATAAAGCAAGAGGGCTTCGACTGTTAGGTAATGAATTGCTGTTAATATTATAAAAATCAAGGCATTAAATGCCAAATGCTTAAATGTACAGGTAAAAAGAAATATGGGCAACCATGACAAATCTGGCATAAAACTTAATTCGTTGATCAAACTTCCTTCTTATAGCTTAGAAGTCAAATTGCTTCGGTGTGTATACGAACAGACACAAATCATATTTATTGCCTGTGATTCTGCCTTTTGATATTTTTGCTGTTTTTACAGAGACTTAGTTTCTGTTCAACATAGCTTTTAAAACTGTTTTTGCAAGAAATAAATCTTTTTTACCTAAATTTTTCCTAAAGTGACAGTTTGCACATTTTTTAGCTATTTGTTTAATAACCAATGACTGCTCAGAAAATGTAATAAATTTTATATGATTAGACATTGATACATGTGACTCCAACAAATTTTTACCTCAATTGATGACTTCTGTGCAGTAATGGCATAATTTCCTCCTGGCTAATGAAATTATTTACAGAGGGATTTGAATTTGTTGATAAATTGTTTGGGAAATGACATTTCATAGTTAGACTGGGAGATCATTTTCCTGTCCATCCTAGGAAAAATGCTTTTTTGTTTCAAGTCATTTGAAAACTCTCTTAAATGTATTAATATGCTTCTTTCACTTCATATAGGATTATACTTGTACATCTGGGTTGAGCTAGAAGGAAGTTTTGAGGGGCAAGACTGGTTAATGGGGTCAGTATGGCCTGATGGCGGTAGGCTCCTTACATTGTTTTGTTTAGCACAGCTGAGCCAGGCAGGTAGAATAATGTATTTTATCCCTTCATTACATTCATTCTGAAATAAGGATTCTGTGTTTGTCCATGTTTTATTGTTTGTACAAAGTCTTGTGAGTAGAATTATTGCATCATATAGTAGGGACTCTTGATAACATCGTGCTAGATGAGTTTCCAGTACAGCTGTGCCAGTTTGAATTCCACAAAGCCAGAGACTATCTTTCATTGCAGTTTTTCTTCCAACTCGTATCTTGTTTAGATTTTTCGTTTCTAAAATTAATAACAGGAACAAACATTTAAAGTATGCATTACCTAACTGTGTTTCTTCAAAGGTTTTATTTTCATTTTTAACTTCTTTTTTGACCAGATTCGTTTATCTGGTTAAAATGTCGCCATAATTTGTTTCTCCTTTTTTCATGGTTTTTGATTAGTTAGTGTAGTATCAGGGTTCGTTCACATGTTTCTTAGCAGTCACTGCCAAATTGTTTCTTTGTGTTTGGAGAAAGATTCAGACTAGTAGTGTGTGTAGGTGACCCTACCTCCAGGGACTCCTCAAGAATATGGCTAAAGGCAGGACTGAGAAGAAGAGGCCATCTGGGGTCCTGGTTCCACTGGAAGGTTGAGTGCCTGGGAGGAAGATGACTGGAGACGGAGAGAAGATTGCAGCAAGGTGTCTTCTCTGCCCCTGGCATCCGTGGGGAGCCAGGTGGCGAACTCTGAAGAGGCTTCACAGAGTGTTTCGCGTTCCATGCTTTCCTTTTGTTCAGAAACAGAAATAGGAATTTTCTTTCTTTTCTGTGTTCGTCATAAGTTTTTCTTTCATTAACCTCAGTAAGGTTAAAGGAAGGTAGTAGGCTTTTTATAAATTTACTAAAATTTTTATATCTCGTGTGACTTAATAATGATGTTAATAATACTGGAGGCATTTTGTGTTGAAGAGTGATTAAGAACAAAACCTGCCTTTTGCTCATAGTTTACATTAGAATGTAAGAAATACATATAACCTTGGGACTTATAATCTTTTGCTCCTGAGCTAAAAAATTGTCGATGCGTGTATTTTTCAGGAGTCCTGCCTATCATTGTTTCTGTAAAGTTTATAAACTGATTTCTTGTTTTAAAACAAGGCTTAAACATTTCCTTATCCTGCCTTCCCTATGAAAGAAAAGAAAACAATTTTCTTAATGTGTATATTCTTAGATTGATAAAATAGTGATCTAAAAAAGGCTATTTTAGACTTTGAAGTAGAAAGTTAAAAAATCAGCATAATAGCATATAATCTGTCAAGTAAAAGTGGGAAAATCTGATCATTTCCAGTAATGACCTTCAGTTGAAAATTTTTAGTGTCATAATGTCTAAAGCAATGCAGTGACATTCAGGAATTGCTTTAAGTGTTAATCATTTGTTTATATAATGTTGAAAATACTTGTAAAAATAAAAATTTGGGGTAAATCCATTTATTTGGAACACTATTATGGAGAAACCTAGTTACATTTGGGAAATGAGAATTAGAAAGCCTTATGAATTGAAAGAGATCCAAAACCATATTTCAGAGCACATATTCTTGGCATCCATCAGCCAGTCTGTGTATTCTTGATTTAATTTATAGTTGATTAGATTATTTGTAAACCATCAACATATTGTTGAACAGGAATTAATTAGCAACATGGGAAAGACTGGAAGAGCCCTATAGAAAAACAAAAAACCGAAAAGTCAAGAAATGTTCCAAAACCTCTTGGGAACGTTGAAACCAATAGCCCTTTAGTATTGAGGGATTCTCTGTTACAGCAAGATGCATCTATAGATGCTAAACAAAACCGTCATGACAAATACATTCTGCTTAAGAAGATACGTTACTATATAGTTTTGCAATTTGGTATTATTTCTATTAAAATTATTTAAATAAAATTATTTTAGCATTTAAAATGACAGACTATTGTATCTAGAAAGTGTGAGTGTATACAATAAAACTATATGAATTTCTCTATAGCTGAGGTTTTACTGTAACGAATTATCCCCTAATCTGAAAACAAGTTAATAAAATTTCTCTTCTCCCTTAAATAGCTGTTCTCATTTGCTTTTGCTTTCACTGGCAGTATTTTTGTCTTTTTTTTTTTTTGTCTATTTTCTGTTTCTTCTGTTTTTCTTTTTGATGATGAGGTCCTTTCTCGCTAAAAAAATTTGTGTCTATTCAATCTGTATAAAAGAATATATTAAAGACATTGTTATAAAGAATATCTATGAATGAAAACCTGTGAAACCACTACCCATTTTTTAGGAAAGGAACATTGCCAGTATCTTTGAAACCTTCTCCTTGCCATTTCCTCTTTGAGTTACATCACTGTTCTGGATTTTGTGTTTCCTCTTGCTTGTTTTACCATGTATGTGTGAAAAAAAGTAATGTTTAATTAACTTGCTTTTGAAACGTATATGTGGTATACTGTGTATGTATTCTTCGGTGACTAGCTCTTTTTGTTCATTGTCTTTCTAAGCATCTAATGTTGATGTGTCAAACTGTTTAATATTTTATGAAATATCTTCAAAGTATTGAGTCTTTCATTCCTTAAAGTTTCTTCCCTTTGTTTTTCAGTTTACAAAAGTAATTTATGCTAGTAATTGATAACTTCAGCATGGAAGTATAACAGAAAGGAAAAGTCCCTCATAGCCACAATTATTACTGAGCTAGAGTCATTATCAGTAATTAACTGTTGCTCTGGCATATTATGTCATCTTTTTTTTTCTCATGAAAAATAATTCTTATTTTTCTTTATTAAAAAAGCCCTTTGTAACCACAGAGCCACTGTGCCACTTTTCTGGTGGAGGGAGAAGGGCATTATTTTACTTGAATCTACTGTGAAAAGCACCTCTGGAGTTCTGTGCTGTGACAATCTTAACTGTATTTCTTAGCTGTTTTCTTGTAGATGTACCACAGCTGAACCAGTGTTCTGTTGATGTACGTTTTCAGTTATTATTTATTCAGAAGTATTTTAGTGTATAACGTGTCTTGGGCACTATTCTGGCAGTCTTACAGCCATTGCTGCTGTGAGCACTTTTGCATATGTTTCTGAATACTCGCACTGCATATTCACAAAGTGTAAATGCCTTGACGTGAATTTGTTGGATCAGGGAGTATGATTATGTCATATTTTGATATTCACCTTTTGTAGAGAAGTTTGGCAGTTGTTTCAAAAGCATTGTACCAGTTTCTACTTCTAATAATGTATCAATGTGTTATTTTCCTTATACCTTATCAGCATTGTATTGTTGGTCTTTTTAATCTTTGTAATCTGGTAGGTGACAGAGTAATGAAGGTCAGTATCTTTTCATAGTATTAAATTTCTGAATATTAGGAAATACTCATTAAGCCTCTGGGTACAGTTAACAATTAATGGACTTCCCTGATGGCTCAGTGGTAAAGAATCTGCCTACAATGCAGGAGATGTGGCAGGAGCCGTTGGTTTGATCCCTGGATCGGGAAGATGCCCTGGAGAAGGGAATGAAAACCCACTCTAGTATTCTTGCTTGGGAAATCCCATGGAGAGAGAAGCCTGATAGACTACAGTCCATGAGATTGCAAAACAGTTGGACACAACTTGGTAACTAAACAACAATAACAAAGTGATACGCACATTAATGTAAAGCTATTAAAATATAATCTCATAACAAGTACATAATGAGGGTTTAATTTGGATATGGTCATGTAGCCTAATTGTAGAGAAGTCAGAAGTATGGATGGCATGGGCTTTAGGAATTTTACTGTTTAGTTGGAGAGAGAATGTTAAGGTGAGGGAAAAGGAGCAAGGAGTTATATGCTTGTATGATGAACTCTATAATTTGTGAACCTAAAGCTCAAATATTGTACTGGCCTAATGAATGGGAAAGTTAATCAAAACTTCTTGGGAAAGTTAATCAAGACTTCTTGGAGTAAGGGTGCTAACTTGAGGGAGCTTTGAAGGATGAATGTACCTGCTCTGAATCAGTGGAATTGATAGGAGAGTAGACATCAAGAAAGGGGAGATCTGAGTAGTCAAAGGAGTAGAAATAAAAATGGCACAGTTCTGAGACCTGACTGTGAAGAAACTGCTTTGAACAGAGCAGGACTTAAGGATGACATTGGAAATGTAGGTTTGCTAGGAAAGACACTGTTATGGAGGTTCTTATAAATAAGGGACTTTGGACATGGTTCATTCAAAGATAAGATGATCTTAGCATTTTTCAGCAGGGGAACAACGATGAAAAGGTTTTACGAAGAATGACCGGCTCTGCACTGATGTCCTGATGAGGGACCGGCAGAGAGGCAGGCTGTCCCTTCGTTTGTACAAAGTGATTCTAGGTTTTGGGTAGGACGGTGGTAGTGAAAACAGAGAGGAGGAGTTGATAAGATTTAAAAAGCAAAACAAAACAACAGAACTTAATGGGTGACTGGTTACAGGGGTGATAGAAGACTGGAGGGAAGGAAAGGAGTGATTTCTGTGATTGAACAATTAAGTCTCTTCACTCATAATGCTGAATTAAAGCCACTGTTTTACAGGAAGCATGAAAGCTCAGCACTCTGCCTTCCCCAAATGATCTTTGTAGCTGATGTATTGATAGAGTGAAAAGTATTTTAGTATTAAACATCACTGATGATAATTAATATGATTGTTTTTGTAAAGATAAAATTCAGGTGATTCAAGTTTGCTATATTCTGTTTAAATCTCATAAAATTTGAAAAATTTTGCTGTGTGCATAGGATTATTTTAAAATGTTCTCATAAAACAATGTTTAGGGATAATTGTAACCGATTGATTATTGGAATTTAGATGCGTATTCAGTCAAGGGTTCACTGAAGGCATTCATTGTTTAAATGAGTACTAGAACATCATTGAATAATGGGTCAGTGTAAAACTGTGAAAAGTTCTTTGTGAAGAACAGTTCTGAAGAATGACTTCATTAGATAATCTTTTTTAACTACATAGTCTTCTGTATGCTGAAAATTATTTATGTCTCAATAACTCTCCCAACTTAGAAGGGTCGGAGTTTTAAATTTTCTCTTGAATGAATGCTCTGTGTATGTGATTGAGTATAAAGTGTTGAAAACAAAACACAACAAAGAAAGAAACAAAACAAACAAAAACTTCGGAATCTTGACTCGAGTTCTCCTGGGGAGAGTTTTTTTACTTCCTCAGACTTGTCATTAGAAGATACTGTAGTAAAGGATGAAATGTAATAATTTTGAAGGGTTGTCTTTTATTTTGATTATAATTAGAATATTACAGTAAAGAATAATAAATGCTTAAAATTGAACCTGCTTTAGAGTGACCTTACTTTCATGATTCCAAAATGCATGTAGCTTAGTACTTTATTTTGGTGTATTTTAACAAAAATTTCAAAATTTGGCAAAGTCTTTATGAGAAGTGCCTGGTTATTGTAGGTTCTTCTATTGAATTTGTTATTGGAATATTACCTTTCTTTTTTTTCCTCCCCAGTTCAAAGCAGTATTCAGCGGTTTCAAGAGAAGTTTTTTATTTTTGCTCTGACACCTCAGCAAGTTAGAGAGATATGCATATCCAGGTAAGAAGAGTTTGGAATGTGTTTTCTGAGATGTTGGTGTCTTAGTCTGCTCTGCCTGCTATCATAGAGGACCACAGATGGGGTGGCTTAAACAACAGAAATTTTTCTTCTCACATTTCAGGGGACTTGAACTCCAAAACTAGCTGACAGATTTGGTTTCTTCTGAGGCCTCTCTCCTTGGCTTGCATTGCAAGTGGCTGCCTTCTTGCTGTGGCCTTCATATGGCCTTTCCTCTGTGTGCCTGTGTATTCCTGGTGTGTCTTCCTTTTCTTATAAGGACAGTAGTCCTGGTGGATTAAGGCCCCGCCCTTGGGACCTCATTTAACCTTAATGACCTCTTTAAAGCCCCAGCTTCATAGTCACATTGGGAGTTAGGGCTTCCGCATATGAATTTTGGGGGGACACAATTCCGTCCATAACAGTTGAGCCATTTCTCCTTAAGTAAGGATAGTATACTTTGACTAAGGTTAGGCAAATATTTAATAAATACTCTGGAACCAGACATCCTGGAGTGTGAAGTCAAGTGGGCCTTAGGAAGCATCACTACTAACAAAGCTAGTGGAGCTGATGACATTCCACTGAGCTATTTCAAATCCTAAAAGGTGATGCTGTTAAAAGTGCCACACTCTGTATGCTAGCAAATTTGGAAAGCTCAGCAGTAGCCATAGGATTGGAAAAAGTCAGTTTTCATTCCAGTCTCGAAGAAGGGCAATGCCAAAGAATGTACAAACTGCTGCACAGTTGCACTCATTTCACATGCTCAAAATCCTTCAAGTGAGGCTTCAGCAGTATATGAACTGAGAACTTCCAGATGTATAAGCTGGATTTAGAAAAAGCAGACAAGCCAAAGATCAAATCGCCAACATCCATTGGATCATAGAATAAGCAGGAGAATTCTAGAAAAACATCTGCTTCATTGACTACACTAAAGCTTTTGACTGTGTAGATCACAACGAACTGGAAAATTCTTAAAAGAGATGGGAATACCAGGCCACCTTACCTGCCTCCTGAGAAACCTGTATGCAGGTCAAGAAGCAACAGTTAGAACCAGACATGGAGCAACGGATTTGTTACAAATTGGGAAAGGAATATGTCAAGGCTGTATATAGTCACCCTGCTTACTTAACTCATATGCAGAGTACATCAGGTGAAATTCTAAGCTGGATTAAGCACAAGCTAGAATCAAGATTGCCAGGAGAAATATCAATAACCTCATATATGCAGATGACACCACCCTTATGGCAGAAAGTGTAGAGGAATTAAAGAGCCTCTTGATGAAAGTGAAAGAGGATAGTGAAAAAGCTGGCTTAAAACTCAGCATTCAGAAAATGAAGATCATGGCATGCGGTCCCATCACTTCATGGCAAACAGATGGGGAAACAATGGGAACAGTGACAGACTTTGTTTTCTTGGGCTCCAAAATCACTGCAGATGGTGACTGCAGCCATGAAATTAAAAGTTGCTTGCTCCTTGGAAGAAAAGCAATGACAAACCTATTAAACACATTAAAAAGCAGAAACATTACTTTGCTGACAAAGGTCTGTCTAGTCAAAGGTATGGTTTTTCCAGTAGTTATGTACATATGTGAGAGCTGGACAATAAAATAGACTGAGCACCAAAGAATTGATGCTTTCAAAGTGTCCTGGAGAACACTCTTGAGAGTCCCTTGGACTGCAAGGAGATCCAACCAGTCCATCCTAAAGGAAATCAGTCCTGAATACTCATTGGAAGGAAGGACTGATGCTGAAGCTGAAGCTCCAATACTTTGGCCACCTGATGTGAAGAGTCAATGCATTGGAAAAGACCCTGATGCTGGGAAAGACTGAAGGCAGGAGGAGAAGGGGACGACAGAGGATGAGATGGTTGGATGGCATCACCGTCTCACTGACGTGAATTTGAGCAAACTCTGGGAGATGGTGAGGGACAGGGAAATCTGGTGTGCTGCTGTCCATGGGGTTGCAAAGAGTCGGACATGACATGAATGAACAACAATTAGAAAAACATTTTCATTTTTGAATAAAACCCCTTTGAATTACTTTTTGTCACTTCTGGCAGTAAATTTTTTTTTGATGAAAATTTTATTCCAAATATAGCAACATAAAAAAGAATTTGTGTTAACAACCCCGAAGATAGAGTGACGTAAAGTTCATCATCTAGAGGCTTTTTTATAGTAAATGTGGAGATTAATAATTTTTCTGGGATAAGAACATAAACTAGAGGACCATTCCGAGCTGTATGGTTACCTGGACCAAAAAAATTTGCAGAAATCTGAAAACAGTTATGAAAAGTACTCTGAGCTTTGCCATTTCAAAAAATAGGATAAACTTAAACACATTTATTAAGAGCAAATGAACTAAAAAGAGATAGGAGAGAAAAGGAAATCTGTACTATATACTTTTCCAATTAAATATATAGTCATCTTTGGTGTTAATATATTATTTATAAGACTTTAAAAAGATTTAGCCTAAAAAAACTGAGGCTCCTGGAGGTTAGATGATATTCTGGGATTGTAGAGTTAAAATTTGGAACCCAGAATTGAGCAAATTAGAGATCTTTTTGAATCCTTTCAGCTCTTCATTAGAGCACTTGTCTTCTGTGAGATGTTAATACAAGTTTTTAAAAAATAAAGGTCCTGCGGTTAATTTTTGGAAATTCTGTATTCAAGGTAGTTTCAAAAGTTCTTAAAGCCAGACTTTTCAGTCTTTCTTATGTTAATGTGCATTCTCAATCTCCTAAGAGGGTGGATCAGAATTTATGGATTTCTCTTAAACATCCTAACATCTTGAAGATGCACACAATGTTGTTAGGTGGAATAGTATGGGATACAACTTTAGATTCTTTCACTGATCACATCACTGCTCTCAACAAAGCCTCAGAATAATTTTATACCTTGATTTGATAAAATTTGAGCTCCCCAGAAGGGAAAAAGACCAAGTATTAAACAGTAAAAGAGAAAAAAAAGGGACAATACTAAGGATTAGTCCAAAAGACCCAATATCCAAATAATAGGGGTTTGGAAAATTTAGAGAAGGAAATTATCAAAGAAGTAAAATGAATGTACTTGTTCACTAAGGGCAAGACATTGCAGGAAATTTTTATATTGGAAGTACTTTCAAGATTGGGAGTACTAATAAACCAACTAAGAAATGAATAGGGTAAATTAAGAGTTATATTTTATATCCCAAGCCGTATCATTATTATTTGGTTTTGTTTGTTATTCACTGATGATTCCTTGCGTTAGAACATTTACTAAGGGTTTATTAGCTACAAAGCATTATATTATATGGCATGTCTCCTTTCCACAAGTTGCCTGCAGTCTAGTTAATGAACTGGCTTATATACATAAAATGATTGTTGGTATTACAGGGTTTCACATGGAAAGAGCCAATGCAGTAATGACAAGTAAGAGCTGATTTGTAGATGGAGGAGATTACTACAAGCTTCTTTAGGGTGTTGGGTTGGCCTTTGATGGAGGGAAATTATTTAGTCAGTAGGTTTCAAGATACATTTTTAAGCGAACAAAGCATGGAATTTGAATAATATGTACCGTTAGTTAGCCTTAAAAAGGGCCTCCCTGGTTGCTCAGCTGGTAAAGAATCCACCTGCAATGCAGGAAACCCCAGTTTGATTCCTGGGAGAGGAAGATCCCCTGGAGAAGGAGATGGCAACCCACTCCAGTATTCTTGCCTGGAGAATCCCATGGATAGAGGAGCCTGGCGGGCTACAGTCCATGGGGTGGCAAAGAGTCAGATGCGACTGAGTGACTAAGCGCACACACTGTCTTAAAAAGGCGTGTGTGTAATTTGCTTAAGTGTATAGCATATATCTGGACAAATATAAGTTGCCTCTGGAGAAGGGAATCAGGTGACCGTGGTCCAAGTTGAGGGAGTTTTTTCACTTTATATCTTTTTTCTGTATCTTTTTAAAGTTTGAACTGTGTGAATGTTATTAATTAGTCAAAAAATGAATGACTAAATAATTATTTTCAATAAAAATTTTTAATCATGGATGTTCAATCCTGTGTCTCCAGGATGGATGGTAGTGATGGTATAGTGTAAATGTACTTAAAGCCACAAAACTGTACACTGTAAGATGGTTAACAGGATAAATCTTATTTTAAGAATATTTATCCACAATAAAAATTTAAAAAATACTAACCATAATAGGCTATTAGTTTTCCTCCCAACAAAGAAGACAAAAGACACCCATGTTCATGCAAGCTCCAACCTTTACCGAGTTGGCTAATCAAATAGTAAAAAAATTTCCTTAGAAGTGGAAGTAACAGCTTGGTACTCATTACCTGGCTTTAATAATTATCAACATTTTGGAATCTGTATGGGCCCACTCCTCAACTTTTTTTCCTGAAATATTTTAAAGCCCATCCCAGACATCACATAGTTTCACCCAGAAAATAACCTGAAGATACATCTCTTAATTTTTAACATAATCACCCTAAAAATGATTATTTCATATAAAACAATGTCTAACCTGTATTCAAATTTTCAGGGTTGTTTTCAGTATTGAAATATGGCCTATGTATTATTTTGATTTTTATGTCTCCCAAGATTTAAAAAAAAAACTTTTTACTTGAAGCTAATTATAGGTTTATAGAAAAGTTGTAAAAGTAGTAGAAAATACTCTTCAGTGAGTTCCCTTAATATTAACATGTTTCATAATTATAAGTGGCAGTTATCAAAACCAAGATATTAATCTTGGTGCAATACTGTTAAGTACAGACCTTACTCAGATTTCATCAGTTTTTCTGCTAATTAATTTCTATTCCCAGGTCCATTCCAAGATCCCAAATCACATAGAATAGATGTATCACTGATGTCTTTCAGTCTGTGATGGTTTCTTATTTTTTCCTCATCTTTTATAACTTTTGATACTTTTGTAGAGTCTGGTCAGAAATTTTGTGAAATATTTGGTTTTATCTGGTGTTTTTTCACGATTAGATTGAGATTATGCATTTTTGGCAAGAGTTACTAATATATGCCCTTCTCAGTGTATTGTAACAGGGGCTTCATAATAGTGATACATCCTATATTTGGTTATGTTAGTTTTGATCACTTGGGTTCACCAGATTTCTGCACTGTGAAGTTGCTGGGTTTTTTTTTTTTTCCTTTGTTAATATTTGGGGGAGGTATTTTGAGACTAAGCACATATTCTGTTTATCTTCAAATTTTTGCCACCAATTTAGCATTCACTCATGAATCTTGACTTCAGTAATTACTTCATCATAAACACTCTCGTGTTCCAGTGATGTGGTTTTCTGTTATTTCTGTTCTTTTTCACATTTGAGTAATTCTTTTGTAAGGAGGAGCTGTTCCCTGTCCCCTTTTATTTATTCAGTTGCTTGTATCTGTGTGGGCCCTTGAGTACTCGGGGTTATCATCCAGTGCTGTATAGTTTATATTGTTGCTTAGATGGTTCTGTCTTTGGCCATTGACCATTCTTTCAGGTTGACTCCTATGCCCTTTAGATATGTCTTCACCCATTTCTGAGGACTACTTTATTGCTCCAGGCTCATCTTTTATTTTCTCTGCCCCAGTTGTTCAGTTCAGTTCAGTCGCTCTGTCATGTCTAACTCGTTGCAACCCCGTGGACTGCAGCACGCCAGGCCTCTCTGTCCATCACCAACTCCCAGAGTTTACTCAAACTCATGTCCATTGAGTCGGTGATGCCATCCAACCATCTCATCCTCTGTCGTCCACTTCTCCTCTCACCTTCAATCTTTCCCAGCATCATGGCCTTGTCCAGTGAGTCAGTTCTTCACATCAAGTGGCCTAAGTATTGGAGTTTCAGCTTCAACATCAGTCCTTCTAATGAATTCAGGACTGATCTCATTTAGGATGGACTGGTTGGGTCTCCTTGCTGTTCAAGGGACTCTGAAGAGTCTTCTCCAACACCACAGTTCAAAAGCATCAATTCTTCGCTGCTCAGCTTTCTTTATAGTCCAGCTCTCACATCCATACATGACTGCTGGAAAAACCATAGCCTTGACTTGACGGACCTTTGTTGGCAAAGTAATGTCTCTGCTTTTTAATATGCTGTCTAGGTTGGTCATAACTTTTCTTCCAAGCCCCAGTTGTGGGAAGGATAAATTCTCCAAGGAGCTCTGATTCTACCCTTACAGTACTTTCTACCACTTACTTTGAAAAAGAGTGGTTCATTTGACTCTGTTAGCATATTACACATTCTGGATTTGGATAATTATGCTTCTTGTGGTATCGTATAACTTCTATCCCTATGGTTCTCAAGTTTTGCTTTGTATTAGAATCAAATGGGGAGCTTTTAAGACTCCAGATACCCAGATTTCATTCATATCAATTAAATTCGAATCTCTGAAAATAGAACCCAACATCAGTAGTTTTTAAAGCTCCCCAGGCGTTTCCAGTTTGCAGCAAATTTGAAAACTGCTGTGCATCCATCCCCTCCCCTTTGCCTATAATGGTGATAAGGTCTAAACCAGAGACTTGAATACATTCAGGGTTGGGTTGTTTTTTTCTGTTACATCTTGTGAAGGTTGATCAGTGACTTCAGCTCTGATTTTGGCTGTAGCACTACTCCTTCCATTGGGTACCACTGCCTCTGTAATCATGTTGTCTCAGTTTCTCATAGTGCCATCTCTTGCATGTTCTCAAAATCAAGATGTGGTTCTCTCCTCACTGGTCTGTGATAGTATCCATGAATGTGCTTTTTTCTTTTCTTTCTTAAATTAGCTGGCTTCAGAGATTTTTGCTTAGTATATGTTTCCTCCTATTGCCTGTTCCATTAATGGCGTGGGATCTGCCTAAACAGAGGCCTCTTGATATTATCCTGCATTTCATCTACCACATCCTTTCAGTTTGCTACTCTATTCATCCTTCTTTTGTGTCTCTTTCAGATTTAAAACTTGAATCAACTCTACCCTTAGGAAGCTAGCATGGTCTTTAGAGTTCATACTGCTTGAAATGTGAATTCTGGCTTAACCACTTATGTCTGTATACCCCTGGGTAGGTTAATTTACTCAGCATGTAAAGTTGAAGAAATAATCACTACCTCACTCAGTGATTGGTGGCTGAATGCCATAACCAGCTCTACCTCTGTTTATCCTGGTAGCATCACCATCTGTCCAGTTGAACCATTCTAAAACCTGAGCACCATGCTTGGTGCTCCCTGCTCCTTATCCTACCTCCTTGTATCCAGTCAGTCATTTAGTCGTATCAATTTTTATCCCTAAATGTCATACTCAGTGATATTTATGTTTAAATAACTTTCGGGCATTCATTTTCTGCCTATACAAGTGTAATGATCTCATAACTCTCCCAGCTGACCAGCTGCTTCCTTTTGCTTATGCCGGAGTCCAGCTCAGCAGCCAGGGAATTGGCCTGAAGGGATGAGCGGTGTCGGCGGAGAATGATGCAGCCTCTGACTCAAAGTGCGGGACTGCATGTTTATTTCAAGCATCAGGTTTTCTTTTATACTTTGACAAAAGCATTAGGTCAGAGGTTTGACATCTTCAGTTCCCCCTCACCCAGATTTATTGTCTCTAGAAAGTGTCCTTGTGATTACATTGTAACTTACGCTTATCTCTGGGCTGCATACCACATTCCTCAGTTTATTTCTTAAAAAGGCTTTAGCTATTAGTATCTCTAAAATTCCTAATCTCTATAAGCTGTAGTAAAATATGCCAACACTACAACATTCTTTAAACTTTTAGCTTCTAACTATTTTTAATTATTCCTAAACCCTAAACTCGCCTGCAGGATGAGGAGAGGGGGTTGGAGCCATGCCTCCATTTTGTCAGTAATGCCTAACGTGGCTCCCGGCATGCTTAAAAACCCTGTGTAAAAAGTGTTGGTTGCTCAGTCATGTCTGACTCTTTGTGACCCCATGGACTGTAGCCTGCCAGCCTCTTCTGTCTGTGGAATTCTCCAGGCAAGAGTACTGGAGCGGGTAGCCATTCCATTCTCCAGGCAATCCTCCCGTCCTAGCAGTCAAACCCAGGTCTCCTGCATTGCAGGCAGATTCTTTACCATCTGAGCCAACAGGGAAGCCTGTAGTGATACCATATGAAGTCGCACTCCATTGCTTGACAGTTCTCTGCCATACCTACTCTGCTCATCTTCGTTTTTAATTTTTTAAGTTGAAGCATAGTTGATTTACAGTGTTGTGTTTCAAGTGTGCAGCTAAGCGATTCAGATATATAGATATCTTTTTCACATTCTTTTCCATTATAGGGTGTTATAAGATACCGAATATAGTTCCTTGTGCTATACTTTAAATCTTTGTTGTTTATCTATTTTATATATATGGTGGTATTTTTAATCCCATACTCCAGATTTATCCTTTCCCTAGCTCCCTTTCCCTTTTGGTAACCATAAGTTTTTCTTTTCCTATGTCTGCGTTTTCTGTTTCGTAAACAGGTTCATTTATATCACTTTTTAGATTCCACATATGAGTGATACATAATATTTGTCTTTTTCTAATTTACTTAACTTAGAAGTAAATGTTTCTTTACTTGGTCCACCCAATGTTGCTGTAAATGGCATTATTTTATTCTTATTTGTGACTAATATTCTATTGTGTGTGTGTGTATTTTTTATCCATTCATCTGTTAATGGACACTTAACTTATTTCCATGTCTTACTGTTGTAAATGATGCTGTGAATATTGGGGTGCGTGTATTTTTTTGAATTGCAGCTTTTGTCTCTTCTGGATATATACTTGAGGATGGAATTGCTGGATCATATGGTAACTCTGGTTTTTTTTAAGGAACTTCCATACTGTTCTCCATAGTGGTTGCACCAGTTTGCATTCCCACCAACAGTGTAGAAGGGTTGCTTTTCCTCTGTACCCCCTCCAGCGTATATTATTTGTGTACTTTTTGATTGTGGCCATTCTGACCCACGTGAGGTGATAACTCATTGTAGTGTTGATTTGCATTTCTGTCATGATGAACAGTGTTGAGCATCTTTTCATGTGCCTGTTGGTCACTTGCATTTCTGTTTTGGCAGAATGTCTATTCAGTTCTGTTAATTGGGTTGTTTATTTTCTTGATGTTGTATGAGCTGTTCATATACGTTGGATGTTGGTCCCTTATCAGATACATTATCTGCAAATCTTTTCTGCGATTCCACGGATTGTCTTTTTGTTTTGTAGATGGTTTCCTTTGCTGTGCAAAAGCCTTTACATTTGATGAGGTCCCATTTGTTTATTTTTGCTTCCTTTTCCATGTTAGGAAAGTATTTAGCTGTTATGTCTTCAAATATGTTCTCAGGCCCTTTCTCTCTTCTCCTTCTGGGGGCCCCTGTGAATTATTAGTGCATTTGATGTCCTAGAGGTGTCTTAAACTGTCCTCATTTCTTTTCATTCTTTTTTCGTTGTTCAGCAGCAGTGATTTCCACTACTCTCTTTCAGCTTACTGATCCATTCTTTTGTATCATTTTATCTGTTGCTGATTCCTTCTAATGTATTTTTCATTTCAGTTTTTATATTTTTCATCTCTGGTTGTTCTTTATATTTCCTAACTCTCAAAACCTCTAACTTTTCACTTTATGCAGAAGTTTACTTCTCCCAAGTTTTTAGATCATCTTACGATCATTACTCCAGACTTTCTTGGGTAGATTTGCCTATCTCTGCAGTTTTTTTCTGAAGTTTTATCTAGCTCCTTCATGTGGAAAATGTTCCTCTGCTGCTCATTAGGCCTAAGTTGCTACTTGTATTTTTATGTTTATGGTATGTTAGTTTTGTTTCTCGACCTGGGAGAAGTGGCCTTGTTAGGATATACTCATTCATGTTTGTTTAAATCATCTTATCTCCCATCACTCTTTTCTAGCAGCCTCTACTCCAGGTAGGCTTTCCCAGCTCTCCATCTTTGCATGTCCTCTTCCTCCTTACTCTGCTTGGCAAACCTGAATCATGTTTTAAGGGCCAGTAAAAGTCTGACCTCTTCTGTGATGGCTTTCCACATTTCCGCAAATATATCCTTTTGTCTCTCACTGTACCACTCTCATGAACTTATTTTCTATTAAACATTTATTTGACTGCTTGAATTTATAAACTTCTTAATGAAACCAGCATCTCATTTTTATATTATCAAGGCCTGTTACATAGTGTCTGGCGTGTGCTAAACACCTTTATATCTAATGAATGAGTTCAACATGTGAAAGTTCTAGAGCAATTACTGGCAGAAAATGTCAGAAGATGCTTAGTCATTACTTGTCATGTTTGTGAAGACATATAACACATTGTATTTCCCAGTTTATATTAATTTTCCTTAGTGGAATGAAGCATCAGTCCTTAGTGAACTATCCAAACCTTTATAAACGTTCTCCCATCTATCTTTCTAGGTTAGTCTTTTAAAAATTGTGTTCCCAACCTAACAAGCATTTGCCATGCTTTCCTTTTGTTGAGTATCACCCCACTAGTGAAACAACTTAATGATGGAAATATGTCTCTCTTAAGTGTAGATAGAACCACTGCTGTCCAAATTCTTTTCTAATTTCTTCAGAATTTCTTCTAATTATGGAAATTGCCTTGAACTTTCAAGGGAAAATAGAATTTCCCTCTTTTATGTAATACTTACTTTACATAGTATACTATAATACCATATTATTTTAGTTGTATATATTTGTTACCTACTAGCATATGAGGCGGAGAAGGCAATGGCACCCCACTCCAGTACTCTTGCCTGGAAAATCCCATGGACGGAGGAGCCTGGTAGGCTGCAGTCCACGGGGTCGCTAAGAGTCTGACAGGACTGAGCGACTTCACTTCCACTTTTCCCTTTCATGCACTGGAGAAGGAAATGGCAACCCACTCCAGTATTCTTGCCTGGAGAATCCCAGGGATGGGGGAGCCTGGTGGGCTGCCGTCTATGGGGTCGCACAGAGTTGGACACGACTGAAGCGACTTAGCAGCAGCAACAGCTGCAGCAGCAGCATATGAGGCTCTTGAAAGCAAATATCATGTTTTATTTGTCTCTGATGCTCCAGCACCCAGACTTTGCAGTGTTTTTTGATTTTAATGAGCAGAAGGATACGAGTTACTCACAAGAGGTCAGTGTTGTCTAGGCTATTGTGAATAGACATTTGAGAAATGTGGATTATTACTGGCAGGAGAAACAGAGTTAACAATAATAGCAGCCAGCTGCTCACACGTGTTGAGCACTTCTTATATCCAGGCACTTCACATGTATTAACACGTTTGTCACTACAACTTCATGAAGTAGATGCAGTCATTTTCCATCTTTAACAGACGTAACCAAGCCCAGAAAGGTTAAGTCGTTTGCCCAAGGCCCTGCAGTTTGACTGTAGCACTCAAGCTGGTCATTGCTGTGCTTCACTGCCTTCCAGTGGACATAGAGAGCTAGAAGCAGTGAGCAGGCTAGCCCTGTGGGGGCACGGTGGAGAGCTGTGTGTACTCTCCAGACAGGAGTCAGCTCTAATGATCTTCTCTTTGACAGTCCAAGGTTTATGACAGTGGCTGAGGGCAGGATTTCTTAAACTGTAAACTGACAACATATCGCTTTGGGAATCTTGTTAAAATTCAGATTCTAATTCTATAGGTCTAAGGTCGCACCTGAGAATCTGCATTTCTAACTAGGAAGCTCCCAAGTAGTTACAGTGCTGCATCATTGTGGGCTCCGTTTTGACTGCAAGGGTTTAGGAGTTTCAGTGTCAGAGATATTTTATATGGGACTCTGTTAGGTTCTCATCTAGAAATTCTAAGAGATTCTATGTCCTTAATTGGGTGCTTAGTTAGGAAGTTGCTGTGGTATATAGGTTCTGAGACTCTGGACACCAGTTATTTATCCTAGTTCTTATATTAGAATCTCCTGAGTAGTTGTAAAGACTGTTAATGCTCCGACTGTGCTTCAGAGCCAATAAGGATAACTGGTGAGTAGGCCTTTATATTTAAAAAATTTTTGCAAGTGACTGGCATACTCAGCAAAAGTTTCACAACCACTGTGAGCAAATTAATTCATCAGAGTCTTAGAACCTAATGTGCTTCTTTTCCTGTTAACCAAATCTGTTGTCTGTTGAAATAAAAATTGTATTGTGGAAGTTCCCATGAATTGAAAATACTTTAAAATTGCTGTAAAGACAAGACTAAATGTTAAGCATATGAGGACTATCACTACAGTGTTTTGTTTTGATTAAACCTTCTGCCATGGGTTAGGCTAATGTTCATTTTATAAGGACTAAACATAAAAATACCAATAATGCTTTTTTTCTGTTGAGCATATTTCTGTGAATTCTAGTTGTGTTTTTCTAACCCATTTGTTTTTCTCTTTCCAACAGGGATTTTTTGCCAGGTGGTAGGAGAGATTATACAGTACAAGTTCAGCTGAGGTGAGTTTGCAATTTTTCTGTTACTTTAATTTCATACTTGCTAACTATGTTCATGTAGACCTGGATTTGTAAAGTGTAAATTTGAGTACAGTATTCAAGAGTTTTTTGTTTTTTGTTTTTTTCTTTAATGCAGACTTTGCCTGGCAGAGACAAGTTGCCCTCAAGAAGATAACTATCCCAATAGTCTCTGTATAAAAGTGAATGGGAAGCTGTTTCCTTTGCCTGTAAGTTGATTTTTATTCACCAGGCTTTTGCTTGTGAGTTTATTGTAAATACTAACAAGGCTTAAAAATCATGACTACTTAGTGCCAATGAACAGTCCCAGCATTAAATACTGTTTTCCATTAGAGAGATTCATGGCTTCTTGGGGAAGTGGCAGATTCCAGATCTGGGGGAGATAGAAAAGATGAGCTTGAAGCATCTTGTGCCAGGAAGTAAGGAAGCTGTGAGAGATTCTTAAGATGATATCAAAAGGCAGAGTAGCAGGGCAGGACCTGTAGGGAAGGACATTAGGGCAGCATATTGTAGTGGATGTCTGAATGAGCTGGGCCTTGGCCTTGGATGAGATGGTGAAAGTTAGAGGCTGCTGAGAACAACTGGACATGGTGATTGTGGATTCCAAGCCTGAGCCTTTGGCTCCACTAAGGTTTTAACTAAACTGCCAATTTGCTACAGCTGTGTGGCAGTAAAGCTGTAATCTCAATAGTAGTAGAGCATGGCCTGTTTATCAGAGTGGATATGTATCCTAACTGAAGAAGTGCTGTGAGAACAGTGATTCTACCATGATGCTAAGCTGCCATATTCAGCAAAGCAGATACCATTTGACATGGAGATGAGGTAGCTGTTTAGCATTCCTGCTGAGTGCAGGATTTGGCTTTGAAACAAGTATATGAGCAACAGCTGTGAGCAGCTGAGCAAGCCAGACAGCCAAGTCTAGAAATCGCAGCTCTTCCAGGGCCAAGTGGTTGTAGTTGAACCCCAAAGTGACAATGGCCTGTGGCCAAGGCCGACTCCTGTACTCGAAGATCTGACTTATTGGTTGTCCGGAGTCTCATTTCTGTCATATATAGCCTGTGGATTTAAAGACCTGAGAAATAGCCTGTTTCATGTATTTTATAGGGCTTGAACAATACTGTACTACTGCCTGACTCTTTTTGAAAGATGTCTGTAAGGCTGAAATTGTGTGAGATAATTTTCTGGGGATTAAAGGGGGAATTTCAGAGGCTGAGTAGATACGGTTGGGGAGGAATGCTTACGTGTTCTTGTGCGTGTTCAAAACCTAGGGGGTACATTTTGCCTCTTGGGTTTCTGGCTGCAAGCAACAGGAGATCTCAGGAGCTGTCTTTTATCTGGATGAATCATATAAAGACCTAAACCAGGGGAAGAAGCAGCCTTACTTGGAACTAAAGGATGCCACTGGGTGGCCAGATGTGTGGTAGAGGAAATCTAGGATTTTGGAATGATAGCACCTTTTCCATGGCTTTTCATATCCAGTTCTCTTTGTCTTGGATGGGCTAAGATTTCTTTTGACCTTTGACTTTTATTGCTGTTTAACTCTCTCACTCTCCTTAAAGAAGTATCTGACTGTGATAATCTTCTTCGTGTCTATAGACCCACCTGGAAGATCTGTCCAGTATTAAATGATTGTGCTAGTTTTGGGGGAGTTGTGTCTCTGAAATGTGTGAAGCTGTACTTAAACTCTGGTATTGCTGCAGAAAATACGATGGTTACAGATGTGTACACATGTTCCACAAAATTTTCCAAGTGGACCAGTCAGTGCCATGCTTTGGTATAATAATTCCATCTTTAAGATCTACAGCACCACTGTGGATAGCTCTGAATTTGTCAGTCTTTCAGGACTGTTGAGAGAGAAAAACTTAGGTAGTTGAGCACGTTCTCTGGGACACTGTTGCTCAGTCACTGCTGGTTTCTCTCCAAAAGCACTAACTAACCCTTGAATACTTACATTAGGGCTGTTGGTGAAAACACTGACTACTATGTGATGAGTCCCACACTCACCCCTGGAGCCAGGGTCCTGCAGTGGCTCCAGGGGCACTTGTGAGGGAGATGAAGAAACGGAGCATAGGACAAAGGATGTCAAAGCAGATTTCAGAAACAGAAGGCAATGGAGTGGTGGTGGGGGCAAGGGGGAGCTTGCCTGACCCTAATAGGGCCGTCCCAAAGATCAGATGCCAGTCTTTCCCAAAGAGGTTCTTCATCTTTAGCCTTGTGAATTCCTGTGGGACAGCGGACATAAATGGAGCTGATAGAGAACTGCTGAGACCTCCCCTTGGTCCAAGATTGCTATTGATTGGGGTAATGTAAATGGGCATTGACTGGCATGTTTATGAGAGTCATGTGAGTATACTGCCACCTTAGGAGAAGAATTAAGTTCTTCACCACCATGGAGATCTTCAGGAACTTTGTTCCAATTGTAAGAAGCATCAGTAGGCGACAGAGAAGTTTGACATGTGGTCCTTGCCCATGATCCTGGTGTATTACACAACAGATCTTAGAGGAATAAGCTTTGACAGTCATGGGATTTCCCATTAGGGCTCTGAATAAATTCCAATTTGTATCCTGGAACAAGTCCCTGTCTGTATGACCTTATTGCAGTATCCAGTCATCATGGATCCATAATGATTGGATACTCTACCACATGAACAGAGAGTGAACTGGATGGAAAATGATGTTCCCTTGATAATAGTAACGTGTCCCTGGGTAATAAGGGTCAAATAGTGATGAAAGCAGAGTATATGCTGTTTTTACCCAGATCAAGATGATGGCTTTAAAAGATCCTTTTGTCCATTGGTTTTCCAGTCTCTTGATAACAGGGATGACAGCAAGCAGCTCACAGCAGCACTTGCAGAATGACATGTGCAGTGAGGACAGACACGAGTGAGACTGCCGCAGGAACATTCCCCTCACCTCCGTCTTTGACCCAAGTGCTGCCGTTGTACAGACTGACCACCTGATGAGAACATTGTGTGTTTTTAAGGGCAGGAGAGAGAGGGAAAAAAAGACCCTCTTTGCCTGGAGAGTTTTGAAAGGCTGAATTATTTTTCCTTTTAGACAGATTTTGAGAAATGGATGTAAACCTGTGGAGCTGTGAGGTTGGGGGTGTGTGTGTGGGTTGACGTGGGGGAGTATTTCTTGTAGAGATTCCAAAGAATGGAGAGGATGTGTGCTCCAGTGCAGCTGGCAAAAATCTCCCAAGTGTTTCCTCTCATTGCAGCGGGAGATGTGTCAGTACCAGTGCCATTATCTTAATGTATTCTTTTTCTGAGTTTGTGGATTTCTTTTTCCTGATAAATAATTATTTTCCTGCATATATTAGTTATGCCGATGGTCTGCCTCACAGTAAATCTAGCCTAAAGTACAATCAGTATTTTCTTTTGTTAAAACACATACACATGCTCCAGTTTGAAGACATTCCCTTGGCCTAAGATGGGATAATATTGGCATCTAAAATATAATACTTAAGTAGACTCAAAATTATCAAACATAAGTGAGTTTATAACTACGCTAAAATAAACCATTGGACGTTGCATCAACTCATTGCTCTAAAAATTGGTAAAGAGAGAGAATCATTGATTTCGGAGTAACCAAATGTTGATGTGGTCAGATTGTTTATGGAAAGGTTTAATACAAGCAAAAGGAAGAATGGATTTAACACATACATGTACACCCATGATTCATGTCAACATATGGCAAAACCATACAATATTGTAAAGTAATTAGCCTCCAATTAAAATAAATTAAAAAAAAAGAATTGAAAGTAAAAAAAATAAAAAAAAATAAAAAAGTTTTTTTGTGTGTGTAATCCATGAATCATATAATGGATCTAGGTAACCATGACCATTGGATACTGAAACCACTAGGTCAAAGCTAGATGGAAGGGATCAGGCTGACATAAGCTGAACTGATCAACTTTGACATCACTGAAAATGGAGCAAAGAAACATTATGTACCTCCTGACATGGTACAATGGGAAGTATGTAGCATTCTCTATGAAGTTTTTGTCTCTGAAAATTTGAACCTGAATCTAGTCAGCCTGTGCAACTAATCACCAGCTTAAACCATGGAGGGTCACGTCTTCAAACTGTGAGGAAGCAGTCAACCAAATCCAGAAGATGAGAATATTCTTCAGATCAAGAGCCCTGGGGTCCTCAACAGAACAACGGCATCAGAAACAGAGTGGGAGTTTTGGGGCAGGGGGTGAGAGAGGATAAAAAATATTCTTTAATCTCGAGTAAAGGAGGCTTCAGAGACAACTGAGCACGCTGTGAGGCTCTAGTTTGGATTCTGATCAAGACTCTAAAGGGACATCTTATATGTCAAACTGTGTATGGATAAAATCATGTGTCTGGGATACTTTATATAATACTCTGAGATGGGCAAAGACTACTTAGAAGTAATGGGTGATTGTTTAGACTTTTTTCTCTAGTTTTGTATACATTTGAAAGTTTCAGTAATAGAATAAAAGACATCTTTGAGGCAGTTGAGAAGTTGCAGTAAAAACTAGATATTAGACAGTTTTAAAAATCATGGTTAATTTTGTAAGGTTATGATACTGTTTTTATTTCCTGAGGTCTTTTAAAGATGCATATAAAAGTATGGGTCAAGTCACATGTCTAGAAGTTGCATTTAAAAAATACTTGGGCAAAAATAAAAGTGTATATGTGTGGAGTCCCCTTCATGGATTATAGCCTTGTCATGGCAAAGGGGTTTGTGTAACTCAGTGAAGCTATGAGCCATAGCAGGCAGGGCCACCCAAGAGGGGTGGTTCATAGTGGAGAGTTCTGACAAAATGTGATCTTTTGGAGAAGGGAAAGGCAAAACACTTCAGTATTCATATCACGAGAACCCCATGAACAATACAAAAAGGCAAAAGATAACTACACCAGAAGATGATTCCTCCTCCCAGGTCTCGGTGTCCAGTATGCTACTGGGAAAGAGGAGAGGACAGTTAGTAACAGCTCAAGAAAGAATGAAGAAGCTGGGCCAAAGTGGAAACGACCCCAATTGTGGATGTGTTTTTTGGTGAAAGTAAAGCCCGATGCTGAGAAGAACACTATTGCAAAGAACCTGGAATGTTAGATCCGTGAATCAAGGTAAATCGGACGTGGTCAAGCAGGAGATGGCAAGAGTGAACATCAGCATCTCAGGATTCAGTGAACTGAGATGGACAGGAATGAGCGAATTTAGTTCAGGTGACCATTATTTCTACTTCTGTGGGCAAGAATCCCTTATAAGAAATGGAGTAGCAGTGTTTCGTGCAATGATGGGCACAATAAAGGGCAGAAGTGGTCAGGACCTAATAGAGACAGAAGAGATTAAGAAGAGGTCGTAAGAATACACAGAAGAACTATACAGAAAATATCTTAATGATCTGGATAACCACAATGGTGTGGTCACACATCCAGAGCTAGGCATCCTGGAGTGTGAAGTCAAGCGGGCCTTGGGAAGCATCACTTTGAAGAAAGCTAGTGGAGGCGAGGGAATTCCAGCTGAGCTATTCCAAATGCTAAAAGGTGATGCTGTTAAGTGCTGTACCAGTATGTCAGCAAACTTGGAAAACTCAGCAGTGGTCGCAAAAAAAGATCAGTTTTCATTCCAGTCCCTAAAAAGGGCAGTGCCAAAGAATGCTCACACTACTAGACAAAATGAGTTGTACTCATTTTGTATGCTGGTAAAAATTACTGTCATAATCCTTCAAGCTAGACTTCAGCAGTAGGTGAACTGAGAACTTCCAGATGTACAAACTGGGTTTAGAAAAGGCAGAGGAACTAGAAGTCAAACCCAGTGTTCGGTGGATCATAGAAAAAGCAAGGGAATTCCAGAAAAACATGTGCTTCAGTGACTACACAAAAACCGTTGACTGTGGATCACAACAAACCTGTGGAAAATTCTTAAAGAGATGGGAATACCAGACCACTTTCTCCTGAGAAACTTGTTTGCAGGTCAAGAGAGCATTTTTATCCCTCACAAGATTTTAATAATTCCTTTGAAATTCCCCAATTTGTACTTTTTTTTTTTAATTTTCAGAGTTCGTTTTCTCTCTTTGTCACCTCTGATATTTGAATGAATGCGAGTTCCTAAAATGAATCAGTATAAAGAGATTCAACTTTATTGTTTAAGAGAAAGGAAAAAAAAATCGTAGCCAGTATGGCAAGATCTCAGCACCTTTGATTTTAATGGAACATGGAATTTTTGTTGTTGTATTTTTCTGGATTTGTAAAATATTTTATAACGTTTTTAAAAGGTTATTTTCCTTTTCTGAATTTCGTTACCTTAGGGTGAGGACTTTGTGATTTCCAGGATAAAATGAAAGAATTTAGTGTGACTGAAATTAGGCAAGATGCTGTACTTGTCATAGAGAAAATGTTTGCTCCTCTGCTCAGAATTTTAAATTGCTTTTCTTTTTTATGGTTATAGGGCTATGCACCACCACCTAAAAATGGGATTGAGCAGAAGCGCCCTGGACGCCCTTTGAATATTACATCTTTAGTTAGGTTATCCTCAGCTGTGCCAAACCAGATTTCCATTTCTTGGGCATCAGAAATTGGAAAGGTAAAGATTCTTTTCTCTAGGGAACATGAAAGTGATTCCTCTAGGTGGTATTGATTTACTTTGCTTTTTCTTAGGCTACTAGTTCCATCTCATTCACTTTTCTGTTTATAACCCCCCCAAAGCCATAATTTTCAATTCAGGATAGAGGTGTGAGATTCTTAAAGGTTAAAACTTTAAGGTTTCTTCAGTATCATCTCTCTGTTATCTTCCAAAGGAGATAAGTACCTTAACAGTATTTCTTAAGTCATTGGTTAATCACAGTTGTGTTTATGTGTGTGTTTTAAGTGGTATTTTAAAAAAGTGGGAATTTGGGCTACTGTTAGGTATTTATGAAGAGGGACGAAGAGAGCTTTATTAGGCTTTGGGGGAAATGGTTAAATGTACTCCTGTCGTGATTAGACATAATCTATTCCAGCCTTTATATGAGCAGCTGATACTTAAATAATGTGAGCATCTCATAATATTTACTTAGATTTATATTTACTAGAAAATATTTACTTAGATTTGTATTAATTCCTCCATACTTTGAGATTGATGAACTTAGTTTTCTGCAGATTCTTTGTCTTAAAAAGCTTTTTGTCAGTTATGAAATACTAATTAATACAACAAGGGATTTCCATTTTAGAACTGCTTATTTATATAACTGAAGTAACAGAAATGGAAGAGATTTCAATTAATTTCTGATCATCAGCTTTAATGTTGCTGTTTCATAGAAATAAAGGATAGTATTCCTCCTTATGGATGGAGAAGTTGAGTCATGTTTGTAGGCAGAATTAATTTGGTTTTATCACCAAGGTAATTGCCGAGCTGGGCATAATGAATATTTTTGTATTGATCTTTGGACTGTACAGGTACTAGGACCTCTTTAATGATTGTTCTCTTGAGCTCTCATTTCTGAATTTTTACTATAACTTGTTTATCATAAGACACTGATCCCTAATATTTTTTATTTGCATGAACTTAAATGTACAGTGATGTAGTACTGGATAAGGATTCAAGAAATCTTGGCTTAATCTCAAGTTGGCAAATTGTTTGATTTTGGCAAACTTGCTTAATTCTCTGGGGCCTGCTTATTGTAAACAATAAGTTAAATCTTGAGAATGGGCATTATATACAAATATAAGAGACATTGTTAACTGAGCAAGTACTGATACTCTAAAAGTTTAGTGAGATAATAAAGTTTTTTGAGAGAAATTTGAGCAGAAAAGCAGTATATCTTTTTGAAATGATTATGACCTTTTAGGTTTTGTTTTTGAGTAAATGATTGCAGATATTGAAGGCTTAGTAGTTTTGTTTTTTTTTTTTAACCCTTTATAATGGCTGCCCTGGTATCTCAGCTGGTAAAGAATCTGCATTCAATGCAGGAGACCTCGTTTGATTCCTGGGTTGGGAATATCCTCTGGAGGAGGGATAAACTACCCACTCCAGTATTCTTGGGCTTCTCTGGTGGCTCAGATGGTAAAGAATCTGCCTGCAATGTGGGAGACCTGGGTTTGATCCCTTGGTTGGGAAGATCCCCTGGAGAAGGGAAAGGCTACCCACTCCAGTATTTTGACTTGGAGATTTCCATGGACAGAGGAGCCTGGCAGGCTACAGTTATGGTGTTGCAAAGAGTCAGACGTTACTGAGCCTTTCAGTTAATGGAAATAATATTCTTTTCTTGCAATTGTAGTGATTAAATTTGTATACTCTTTTGGGTATTCAGATATTTGAAAGGATTGTAGCAGGATGTTAAAAATGATATTTAAAGTATTTGGTTTGGCAACTATTAAAAGTATTTTGTTTATTGTAGAATCAATTGAATGAATTTGTGTAGTGGTAAGGTGAGTTTTAAGTATTTAAGTAAAATTATATATCATCTCTTCATTGCTTTATAAATAGCTCATGAAAGTTCCTTTGTGCCAAATCTAAGAGGGTATGGAATTGGATGCTATTATTTTCTGATCTTGTGTTTTTTATTTTTATTATTTCTTCATTTGTCTTATATGTTTCAGTACCTGCCCCTTCCCCAGTAAAATGCCCATTTGGAAATAGCAGTTAACTTGTCAGGTTTTTTTCTCAAGAAAAAGCTGATTTGGGGTTCATGTGAATGATTTGCTTAAGGTCACGTAGCAGGTGTCTGCCAAAATTAGAACTGTGGAACTCTGAATTAGAAGTATTAATTTAGACCACAGGTGTTTGAACTTTGTTTCTGTAATGGAACTCATTTTTCATTGAATGTATTTTCCCTATTACCTAAAAAACAGAAAATTCTAGTTAGAAGTGTTCATAGGAAGGTGTATTCTCACTTATGTCGTGGTGGCTCCTAAGGTACCAGTTTTGCTAAGTTAGAAACACAGTTTGAAAACCATCGATCTGAGCATTTTATTTTTCACGTAGATGTTTTAAAGTGGTGATTGAGAAATACCTTTAATAGGGTGAAACATTCATCTTCCCTAAAGTAACTGAGTTGATTTTGTTCCCTTCCCAGTCACTGACATTCCTGTATAAGTTATTTTGAATGTTATTTTTAGAAACCAGAATTTCTTAGACAAGTGTTTTATGTAAATAACTATTATCTCTCATCTTTAATACAGATTATCTTTCTTTGTAGAATTACTCCATGTCTGTATATCTTGTACGACAACTCACATCAGCCATGTTATTACAGAGATTAAAAATGAAAGGTATTAGAAACCCTGATCATTCCAGAGCACTAAGTAAGTATTGTTTGTAAGACTGAGCGTATGAGATGATTTTAAATGGAAATTTTAAAAGCTTCACATACACATCCATACAGGAACAATTTGGGAATAATTATTAAAAACCAAAAATGAATTATGAGTTAAAAATATTCTTAAGAATGGAGCTGTATAAATTGAAAAACCTTTCCCTTAGAAACTGCTCCCAAGAGGATGAAGTTTGAATCGCAACTAATACTGATATTTTTTTCTTTTCATAAGAAGTTGTTTTGGTAAATGTCTGGTTGTTGACAGTTTTGATACCTGCGTTGGGAACAGGAATGGAAATCTTCAAGTCCTCCAGTGTGTAGTATGCTAACTTAAAAGGTCTTTTTGGAAAAGAAATGTTGATATCCATCAGAAATAATATTTGCCTTCAAGATGTTTTATTTTGTACTTTGGTACTTTCATGCTGTATAATAATAAATAGAGGAAAAAAATATGTAACCCAAGCTGTAAATAATTCAGTAACTGATGTTAATTGAACAAGACTTTTTTTTCTGGGAAAGAGAATGTTTTTCCCCCATTACCTCCCATATCACTGAACCAAAAAGGAGAGAGAACCTGTGGGTTGGAAAGGGAGCCAAGTAGGGCTGTTGAAATGGTATTTTGTTTCTTATACTCAAGCCATTTCTCATCTCACCCAGCATGTTGATCTTCCTGTCTAGAACTGAAAGCCAGGGAAATTCTTCCACAATTCTTCTTACCCCATGAAGGTTCTACTCTTTCCGGTTCCAGTCCCCTTCTCCCTATTATGGTGTTGAGAATTAGGCATCTGAAGGCAGTTTGTGTATTTATTAGTTTGTGTTGACAGTAACTTGTATGTATTATGTGGTACTCGATATGCCAGCAAATTTGGAAAACTCAGCAGTGGCCACAGGACTGAAAAAGATCAGTTTTCGTTCCAATCCCAGAGAAAGGCAATGCCAAAGAATGCTCAAACTACCGCACAATTGCACTCATCTCACATGCTAGTAAAGTAATGCTCAAAATTCTCCAAGCCAGGCTTCAGCAATACGTGAACCGTGAACTTCCAGATGTTCAAGCTGGTTTTAGAAAAGGCAGAGGAACCAGAGATCAAATTGCCAATATCCGCTGGAGCATCGAAAAAGCAAGAGAGTTCCAGAAAAACATCTATTTCTGCTTTATTGACTATGCCAAAGCCTTTGACTGTGTGGATCACAATAAACTGTGGAAAATTCTGAAAGAGATGGGAATACCAGACCATCTGACCTGTCTCTTGAGAAACCTGTATGCAGGTCAGGAAGCAACAGTTAGAACTGGACATGGAACAACAGACTGGTTTCAAATAGGAAAAGGAGTACATCAAGGCTGTATATTGTCACCCTGCTTATTTAACTTACATGCAGAGTACATCATGAGAAACGCTGGTCTGGAAGAAACACAAGCTGGAATCAAGATTGCCGGGAGAAATATCAATAACCTCAGATACGCGGATGACACCACCCTCACGGCAGAAAGTGAAGAAGAACTAAAGAGCCTCTTGATCTTGATGAAGGTGAAAGAGGAGAGTGAAAAAGTTGGCTTAAAGCTCAACGTTCAGAAAACTAAGATCATGGCATCTGGTCCCATCACTTCATGGGAAATAGATGGGGAAACAGTGGAAACAGTGTCAGACTTTATTTTTTTGGGCTCCAGAATCACTGCTGATGGTGATTGCAGCCATGAAATTCAAAGACGCTTACTCCTTGGAAGGAAGGTTATGGCCAACCTAGATAGCATATTTAAAAGCAGAGACATTACTTTGCCAACAAAAGTCCCTCTAGTCAAGGCTATGGTTTTTCCAGTGGTCATGTATGGATGTGAGAGTTGGACGGTGAAGAAAGCTGAGCGCCGAAGAATTGATGCTTTTGAACTGTGGTGTTGGAGAAGACTCTTGAGAGTCCCTTGGACTGCAAGGAGATCCAATCAATCCATCCTAAAAGAGATCAATCCTGGGTGTTCATTGGAAGGTCTAATGTTGAAGCTGAAACTCCAATACTTTGGCCACCTCATGCGAAGGGTTGACTCATTGGAAAAGACCCTAATGCTGGGTAGGATTGGGGGCGGGAGGAGAAGGGGACGACAGAGGATGAGATGGTTGGATGGCATCACCGACTCGATGGACATGGGTTTGGGTGGACTCCGGGAGTTGGTGATGGACAGGGAGGCCTGGCGTGCTGCAGTTCATGGGGTCGCAAAGAGTTGGACATGACTGAGTGACTGAACTGAACTGAACTGGTTATGTGGTGAAGAAGATGGCAGATAATCCTACATCCATAGTAGTTTTCAGTAGTCAAAGTATAAAAATATTTTACCTTTTCTTATAAAGTATAAGAATATTTTATTTGTAAAATTGTTTACAGATTAAAAAAAAACTGTTTACAGATTTAATAATAATTGGAAATTACAGGTACTCCCTAATTAAAATAGACATGCATATGTTTTAGAAAAGTATTGAAGCTCAAAGTACAGCTACCTTCTCTAATTGTATTGTTCTTAAGTCTGAAACAGCTCTCTGTTTTAAAAACTCTTCCTTACCCACAATTTTACCTTTAAAAAGAAATCTTAAAAATTTGATTAAACATGTCATTTAGAGTTTGTAATTCTTTAACCTAATACTGGAAGTGTGGCTGTGTTTTCAATACATTAATACTTAACATTATAGTTTGTTTTTGTAGTTTCTTGATCTATTTGAAGTGTTTGGGAAATTTTAAATAAGATGGCATATATTGCTATAATTCTGTTCATAAGTCACAATTTTTTAAACGTTGTGTTTATTGTTGATTTTCCCTCAAGTTAAAGAAAAGCTTACTGCGGATCCTGACAGTGAGATTGCTACCACGAGCCTTCGGGTGTCCTTGATGTGCCCTGTAAGTAAAGCAGCGAAACATTCTGAGGCATTTTGCTTTTTTATAAGTTACTAATTTTCCTATAAAAGTAAGTATGGGAATGAATGATACAATATAAAATTTTGAACTTTTTTCATTTTCCCATTCAAGAATCTTCATGGATAAGCATTATAATTCCAAAGAATACAAGCATTCTTCAGGCAGTGACTAAGCAAAAAGAGACATAAAAGGATATTATATCGAAGAGGAAAGAGAGCTTTAGGTTCACAGTAATCTGTCACTGCCAATTATAGATAATCCACAGCTAATACTGAACATAGAGAGTTGGCTCCTTTTATCAGCATATAAACTGTGTTGAAAAATAGCAACAAAATTATTAGGACCTAATGCTAACTGATGGGAGAAATCAGGAATGGTGGATGAAGGCTTCTTTAAAATCACTACTGTTGGGAAGGACCCTTTCTAGATGAGAGGAACTTTATGAGAAAAGTCCTGGAATTAGGAATTTATGATATGGTTGGTGGGGAGGGTTGGGTTTGGTGACCAGCTACTACTGTGTACAGTTTTTTAAGTGGAAAGAGAATTGGGTCAGAGAAAGGGATAATTTGTTGAGCTCCTATTCTGTGCTTCTTAAACTGTCTTAACTAGCAAGCCTGTATGGAGTTGTTCCCATTTTGCCAATGAGGAACCTGAAATTGAAAGAGGTTGCTAACCCAGATCACACACTTAGGTTATAGTAGAACAAGAATAAAGAGTTTGGTCTTCTGACATTATTCCAGTTTTTTTAACAAGGTACCATATTGCCACATGGGGCCAAAAATATAAATATCCTGAATATAAGTCTACCTCTCTGATATTCTGGAAAACAGTTATTTGCAGGTATCTTTCTTTCTAAAGCTTTATTATGTATTATCATTTGCTTAAACTTACCTTTATTGAAAAGGGATAGAATCACATAAAATTGGGATTGCTTCCAAGTTGGTAACGTGTGGTTATGAAGCAGAGAGAAGGTCTGCAGGAGGACATTAATGCCCTGAGGTGGCGGCAGAGGCCCTCGAGGGCATGTGTTTAGACCCAGGATCTTCTCTAGTCACTGGGTATCAGTTCATTTGAGTGTCCTTACAGTACCTTTTTTCCTTCTCGTGTTAAAATTGATACTAAATTGAAACACGTGAAATTTCCATTTTGTTAGTCAGAAACAGTGTGAATATGAGAAATTTCTTAATGGTTTAGCCCTAGTATATTTGGCAGGTACTCACTGCTGGCTATATTTTAAGCACAGCCACTGTTTGGGAATGGAACTTGTGTTACCTTTATGTTCTAGTATGTCAAACTTGTCGGGAAGAAAGCACTTCTCTTTCCCTAAGAAGTTGTACAGTTACACAGGGCCCTATTCTATAAGTTTTATTTATTTTTTGAACGATTTTTGTTTGTGTGTGTTTTTCCTCTTTTCTTTTAAACACTATGCTCTTCTACATGACAACAACCCAAACAATAACCAAACTGTTGGATTCTTGGACATTCAAAATAGTGAAAGTGGCGTATTGAAGTGGTTGGGATTTCTCCTATATAAGAGTAGGTTCCTTTCAGATGTGTCAGTTTTAAGAAAATTAACAGTTCTGTTATTTGAGGAAATAACAAGATCCTGTTTAAAGTTCATTAAATGTTTTCTTTCTCTGCTTACAAGTGAGAACAGATCTGTTTTGAGACTGTCTTTTGAGCTTTTCCTCAATATTCATTCTACCTGATTTTTTTCAGAACACTTTCTAAGAAAACAGTGAATAGTACTCTTCAGACTGTCCTAGTGTTAACACACATTGGGTTGATAACTGTAGGATGTGGTATATGTTATCAGAAAACCAAGCACAGGTGTTTTGATCAAACTTAGCAGATAGATGATGGCACTTAGACTATGAAAGTATAGTTTTAGAGGCAGAGACAGTATAACAGTATGGAAATAAGACAGGAAGTAGGATGGTGATGGGAACTGGAGAGGAGAAAAAGGGTCATAGGCACTTGGGAGGATAAGCCTAAAAAACCCTGGGTTTAGTAGGCAAAAATGAGAGAAAATGAGAGCTTAAGGTGGTGGGAGAAATGTTCTGTTTCATGATATGTGAAATGTTCTCTTTTGTAAAGCGATTTAGAGTAGACATGAATCTGGATAGTGCGAGTACAGTCCATGATCTCTGTCCTTGAGACCTAAGGGGGGTATGTTTTCAGCACTAGTTGCTGAAGAGGGATCTGATTGAGTGTGTATAATTAACTTTTTGAACACAGTATCTGAATTTTACACAGAATTGAGATTAGAATGAAAACTGACCTTTTCCAGTCCTGTGGCCACTGCTGAGTTTTTCAAATATGCTGACATGTTGAGTGCTGCACTTTAACAGCATAATCTTTTAGCATTTTAAATAGCTCAGCTGGAATTCCCTCACCTCCGCTAATGCTTCCTAAGGCCTGCTTGACTTCACACTGCAGGATATCTGGTTCTAGGTGAGTGACCACACCATCGTGGTTATTCCTGTCCTAAGCCCTTTTTTGTATAGTTCTTCTGTGTATTCTTGCCACCTCCTCTTAATCTCTTCTGCCTCTGTTAGGTCCTTACCCTTCCTGTCCTTTCTCATGCCCATCCTTGCCTGAAATGTTCTCTTGATCGCTCCAATTTTCTTGAAGAGCTCTCGAGTCTTTCCCATTCTGTTGTTTTCCTCTACTTCTTTGCATTGTTCATTGAAGAAAGTCTTATCTCTCCTTGCTCTTCTCTGGAACTCTGTTCAGTTTGGTGTACATCGTTCCCTTTCTCCCTTGCCTTTGGCTTCTCTTCTTTCCTCAGCTATTTGAAAAGCCTCCTTGTATAACTACTTTGCCTTCTTGGATTTCTTTTTCTTGGGGATGGTTTTGATCACTGCCTCCGGTATAGTTAAGAACCTCTGTCCTAGTTCTTCAGGCACTCTGTCTACCAGATCTAATCCCTTGAATCTGTTTGTCATGTCCACTGTCTGATCATAATTAATTATTATTTGGGTCGTATCTGAATGGCCTAGTGGCTTTCCCTACTTTCTTCAATTTAAACCTGAATTTTGCAGTAAGGAACTCATGATCAGAGCCACAGTCAGAAACAGGTCTTGTTTTTGCTGACTGTATAGAGCTTCTCCATCTTCACCTGCAAAGAATATAATCAGTCTGATTTCGATGTTGACTATCTGGCAGCCCACTCCAGTATTCTTGTCTGGAGAATCCTGTGTATGGAGGAGCCTGGTGGGCTGCTATCCATAGGGTCGCACAGAGTTGGATACAACTGAGGCGACTTAGCACGCGTGCATGCATTGGAGAAGGAAATGGCAACCCACTCCAGTATTCTTGCCTGGAGAATCCCAGGGACGGAGGAGCCTGGTGGGCTGCCGTCTGTGGGGTCACACAAAGTCGGACCCGACTGAAGCGACTTAGCAGCAGCAGTAGCATCTGGTGATGTCCATGTGTAGAATCTCTGTGTTGTTGAAAAGGGTGTTTGCTATGACCAGTGCGTTCACTTGGCAGAATTCTGTTAGCCTTTGACCTGCTTCATTTTGTATTCCAAGGCCAAACTTGCATATTACTCCAGATATCTCTTGACTTCCTACTTTTTCAGTTCAATCCTCTGGGATGAATAGGACATCTTTTTTTGGATCACTGCCTTGTCAGGGCGAAGGGTCTTCTGTAACTCAATGAAGCTATGAGCCATGCTGTGTAGGGCCACCCAGGACGGTTGGGTCATAGTAGAAAGTTGTGACAAAACGCGATTCACTGGAGGAGGGAATGACAAACCACTCCAGTATACTAGCTGTGAGAACTCATGAACTGTATTAAAAGGGCAAAAAGATACGACACTGAAAGATGAGCAGGCCTCCGCCCCCAGGTCAGAAGGTCTCAGCATGATACTACGGAAGAGCAGAGGACAACTATTAACAGCTCCAGAAAGAAGGAAACTGCTGCCAGAGCAGGAACGACACTCAGTTGTGGGTGTGTCTGGTGATGAATGTAAATCCAGTGCTATAAGGAACAGTTTTGCATAGAAACCTGGAATGTTAGGTCCATGAATCAAGGTAAATTGGACGTGGTCAACCAGGAGATGGCGAGTCAATATCGACATCTTAGGAATCAGTGAACTAAAATGAATGAGAATGGGTGATTTTAATTCAGATGACCATTATATCGACTACTGTCAGCAAGAGTCCTTCAGAAGAAATGGAGTAGCCCTCATAGTCAACAAGAGAGTCCCAAGTGCAGTTCTTGGGTGCAACCTTAAAAACAGCAGAGCAATCTTGGTTCGTTTCCGAGGCACACCATTCAATATCACAGTAATCCAAGCCTGTGTCCCAACCACCAGTGCTGAAGAAGCTGAAGTTGATCAGTTCTGTGAAGACCTAGAAGACCTCCTAGAACTAACACCAGTACTCTTTTTTAAAAATAGTATATGATAACGAAGGGATGCCTCTTAGAAATGCAAGTGTAAGTTGTTATTAGAAAATCTATTGAAATATTCAAATCTATAACAATAATTAAAAAAGAAAAAAAATCCCCCAGCTACCCCATTAGGTGCTAAGTAGGTCAACAGCTTTTCCTCACAGAACAGAACCTCTTAGCAAAATAGGAAAACGTAGATGATTAAAACGAAAAATTAACACCATGTGTGATATAAAACTAGGAATGTCTCCATGAAAGTGAAGAAACTTTGAATTTGTGTTATAGCTCTGCCAACTGTGTCTTAGTGAGTGTATTGTTTTTAGTATCTTGTAGCCTCAGCATCGTCATTTCAAAAGTAGAAATAGAGGTACTAGTCTTTTGGAGTCATGCAGTTATTAAGAGAATTACATGAAATTTATGTAAAAGTCTGTAACATGCTGTAAGATTCTACATTATGTAGGAGGTTATTTGTTATTAAGGAAGGGGAAATAATGGAAGCATATATCATAGAAGAAAAATTGCCTCACATTTTTTTCTCACCTTTTTCCATCTTAAGTATTCCCCAACATTATACAGAAAAACCTGAATGAACTTACTGGGCATCCCAGTAGTTAAATTATGCTACCCACTTGCATGAATCACTCTAACCTCTACAAATCTCTTTTAGAATCCTAGTTAGACACTAAGAGACATTATGGACTCGAGAGCTAGAGCATCTGGGTTCAAATATTGACTCTGACTTTGTAATGTTAGTCAAGTTACTTAGCTTCTTTGTGCCTGTTTCGTCATGTATAAAATGAGGATGATGATAAATATCAACTGTGTAGTGTAGTTGTTAGGTTAAAATGTAGTGTCACTAAGATTAAGGTAAAGGTTATTCATTGTGCTGCTTTGCATATAGGACTACTGTAATGATGAGTTGGCTAAATTATTTTCTTTTTATATTATAAAATAACCCAATGTTCATTTTAGAGGAAAGAAATTACAGGTAAACCAAAAGGAAAAAAGGAGAATATCCTAAAGATCCTCCCCCTCAGGGAGAATTAACGGTGTTATAATTTTCTGTGATTTCTTCTAGACTTTATCGTGCATATGAAGAAGTCCTTTCTTCTTCCTTTTCTTTGTCCTTGTCATTTATCCAGTCTCTCTCTATTCCTTCTACCATCTGGTTGACAAATACTGAGCATACGTTGCGTCCTTGGTACTATGTTGTAACACTTAGATTGCAGTAGTGAACAGTGACATAGACCTTTTCCTTGTGGGGCTTAGCATATAGTCGAGAAATAGATTTTCTATCAGAATAAGAGAACTGATTATATAAACTGAGATTTTTTTGTAAAGGGAATATACAGGGAGGTTTGAAAGGCTTTACAGAAAAACTTTATCTTATCTAATCTGGATGTTATGTGTGTCTTGATGTCGGTATTCCTCTACCAATTGGAATAAGAATTGAATAGAGAACTAGGTTTTATCAGTATACTGACACTTCAACATATATGATTCTATGAAACTAAAAAGTTGTCTTTTTTAAGTGAAGAATACATTTGCAGTTCATATCACATATATGAGGCTGATTAATATAGGTAACCAAAGATTAATAACCAAGTAGAAAATCAAGAAGGTTTTGAATAAACAGTTCTTGGAAACACAAATGACCCTTAGAAGCTATAAAAAGCTCAGCTTCACTTAGAAGTGTATTACAAAACTGTAATGGGGTATTTTTCACCTGTCAGATTGGCAGAGGTTAAAGGATTCAAGAACTGCTATATTAATAAGGATGATGGGAGCCAGGCACATTAATACATGTATATGTGTAAATCAGTAGGTAATTTATGTGAAAGTTAGTTTGTCATTGGGACAAAAATCACAAATATACTTGGACTCAAAATTTTTCCTTCTAGGAATTTATCCCATAGCTATCTATTGCAGCATCATCTGTAGTGATAAAGGATTAGAAACAGTTTAAATATAAGTACAGAATTGTGTGAATTGCATGCCACCATTTCTGTGAAAATATTTTTTTAAAGACACGCTTGATTATGCATAGACCATCTGTGAAAGGACATGCAAGAGATGAATAGCAGTGGTTCCCTTTAAATACGGGAAGAGATGAAAAAGAAATATGTTTTCATTTTTTAAAAAATCTATTTTTAATTGAAGGATAATGCTTTAAATGTTTTCATTTTATATATATCTTTTTCTACCTGTGATTTTACAAGTTTTACTTATTTTCAGAAAGTGAAATGGTCTTTTAAAAATTATAGCTCAAGCAGTGAATACAAATAAAGTATATTGGAGTCTTGATGAAAATAAATTCCGGTTTGAATTTCTTTTTCATTTTGTTAGTCTTGTATGGCTTCTTCAGATTTTCTATGACTTTTGAGGCCTTGTTCTCCTTTCTGAAGTGACTTTCCGTGTGGTCTTCCCTGTCCTCTAGTTAGGGAAAATGAGGCTGACAATCCCATGCCGTGCGGTGACTTGTACACACCTACAGTGTTTTGATGCTGCCCTTTATCTGCAAATGAATGAGAAGAAACCCACCTGGATTTGTCCTGTGTGTGACAAAAAAGCTGCCTATGAAAGTCTGATTTTAGATGGGTAAGTATATTCCAACATAATACTTAATTATACTCAATCTTATTTTTAAACTGTAGTTAGTGTCCCTTCTATCTTTACGATATTACTTGTGTTGGGGACAAGAGAGTGAGTAGTTTCCTTTTTGCTTTCCATGATCATATTTCATTACCTATAGGAAAGAGGGTAAAATCCACTTGGTGATGTCATTTTGCTTGTCTAGAACTAGAAGAGCAATGAAGTCTCTGAAAAACATACTAATTAAGTGGTAGGGTAAATAGAGTTGTGTTATGCAGCTGGTGAGTTTAAAATGGGAATTCACTTCTAGGTTTTTCTGACTCTGGAGCCCAAACTCTTAAGCAGTATCGCTCATATTGTGTATGTTGAAAATAATACAGCCTAATTGTTAGTAAGTAATGTGTATATACATTATCATTTTCATTCATTATAAAGTGAAAAATAACCTAGATATTTAAAGATAATTCTGCAGCATGTTTTTTTAAGTTTGAAAAGAGTGTTACTGTAGAGAGGAATGAGACAGTAAAGAGTGATGGGACTTTTTCTCTCTGTAAACTTTTACTTTTTAACTTGCTTTGAAATAATTTCAAACTTACCAAGAAATTGTTAACAATAGGATAATATGTCAGTTGTTAACATTCTGCTATATTGCTTTATCACATTCCCTCCTAATTTATATGTATTTTTGTGTGTGTATGTCTGTGTATAGAGAGGAAAAGATGATTATCACTATTCTCAGAAACTTTTTGAACCATTTGAGAATAAGTTGGGTATTTCATGCCCTTTTGCCCATTCATATTTTAGGGTGTGCTTCCTGAATACTTGACATTGTGTTGTGGGTATACAGCTTATCATTAATGTGTTTTAGAAAGTTCCAGAGATTTTATTTGAACAGACACTAGTGTTTTTGACAGAAACTTCAAGATTTCATTTTCCCCCCTTTCATTCATGCAGCTCTTTATTCTATTATGCATTCCTTCATGAATTCATTCAACATAATACATATTAAATATTTGCCATGTGTCAGGTCTAAAATGGAGACAATAAAGAATTGTGTATATTAAGTGCTGTGAAGGTAAAGAATGAAACTATGTGAAGAGAACTGGGGATGGGGAAGAAACTGATGGTAGGGAGTATGTGATCCCATTACTATGCCCGACCTGGTTGTTGGTCAGTAATCTCATCAACACTTAATGAGTTTTACCTCTTCATAAGCTTAGGACACTGCCTCCATCATTTAAAACATTTTTATACACAAGTGTCATTTCTGCGCTGTTATTTGTGCCAGTGATCAAAGTATTGATCACTGTAAAACTGTTTTAATTATTGGATTTCTGTTATGCGTTAGTATCTCTTAGGCCATATGAATAAGAATTTTCTTGACTGTCATTGCAGTTGGCCATATTCACTTGAATGAAAGCATTCTTAAATTACCCAAATCTTGTTTTGATTTTGATTGAAATTTTGTTTTTCATATAATTGGGGAAAATACATATTTAAAGTTTTACGTCTTCTAAGGAAGGTAGCGTTTTTCCTCATTCATTTTTATCAGTTTTATTGTGGTAAAAGAACTATCCCTATTTAAAGTGTACAATTTGATATTTTGACCCAATATATACCTGAAATATCATTAAAATATGATAACAAATATATCTATCACAACTGAAGTTTTCTCAATTCTTTTGGGACTCCAGGGACTGTAGCTCACCAGGCTCCTCTGTCCATGGATTTCTAGGGAAAAATACTGGAATGAGTTGCCGTTTCCTTCCCAGGAGATCTTCCTTACCTACGGATCAAACCTGTGGCTCCTGCATTTGCAGGTGGATTCTTTAGCAGTGAGCCACCTGGGAAGCAAGGTGGCTGGAGAATAAAATGGCAACCCACTCCAGTATTCTTGTCTGGAGAACCCCATGGACAATATGAAAAGGCTAAAAGATAGGGTGCTGGAAAATGAGCCCCCGCAGGTCAGAAGATGTCCATTATGCTACTGCGGAAGAGTGGAGAGCAGTTACTAATAGCTCCAGAGAGAATGAAGCAGCTGGGCCAAAGCAGAAATGACACCTGTGGATGTGTCTGGTGGTTGAAAGCAAAGTCTGGTGCTATAAAGAACAGTATTGCATAGGAACCTGGAATGTTAGCTCCATGAATCAAGGTAAAGTATGTGATCTAGATGATGGTAAGATTGAACATTGACATCTTAAGAACCTGAACTTTCAGATGACTATTATATCTACTACTGTGGGCAAGAATCTGTGGAAGAAGTGGAGTAGCCCTCATGGTCAACGAAAGAGTCTGAAATGCAATATTTGAGGTACAGTCTCAAAAAGGACTGAATGATCTTCGTTCGTGTCCAGGGCAGACCCTTCATCATCACAGTAATCCAAGTCTGTGCCCCAAACACTAACACCAAAGAAACTGAAGTTGACTGGTTCTATGAAGACCTACAATACTTTCTAGGACTAATAGCAAAAAAGATATGCTTTTCATTGTAAGGAATTGGAATGCAGAAATAGAAAGTCAAGAGATATCTGAACTAGCAGGCAGCTTTGGCCTTGGAATACAAAATGAAGTATGTCCGTGGAATTCTCCAGGCAATAAATTCTAAAGTGGGTATCCCTTCCCTTCTCCAGGGGATCTTCCTGACCCAAGGATCAAACCCAGGTCTCCTGCATTGTGGGCAGATTCTTTACCACTTGGGCTGCCAGGGAAGCCCCAAATGAAGCAGGACAAAGGCCAATAAAGTTTTGTTAAGAAAACACACTGCTCATGGCAGACAGCCTTTTCCAGCAACCCAAGAGATAACTCTACACATGGACATCACCAGATGGTCAATACCACAATCATATTGATTGTTCTTTGCAGCCAAAGATGAAGAAGCTCAATACAGTCAGCAAAAACAAGACCTGAAGTGGACTGGTTGAAATCATGAGCTCTTTATTGAAAAATTCAGGCTTAAATTGAAGTAGGGAGAACCACTAGGCCATTCAGGTATGACCTGAATCAAATCCCTTATGATTATACAGTGGATGTGACAAATAGATTTGAGGGATTAGGTCTGGTAGACAGAGTGTCTGAAGAACTATGGATGGAAGTTCATAACACTGTACAGGAGGCAGTGACCAAAACCATCCCCGAGAAAAATAACTGAAAGAAGGCAAAGTGGTTGTCCTAGGAGGCGTTACAAATAACCTAAGGAAAGAAGAGAAGTTAAAGGCAAGGGAGAAAGGGAAAGATATACCTAGCTGACCGCAGGGTTCCAGAGAATAGCAAGGAGAGATCAGAAGCCCTTCTTAAATGAACAGTGCAAAAAAATAGAGGAAAACAGCAGAATGGGAAAGACTCAAGATCTCTTCAAGAAAATTGGAGCGATCAAGAGAACATTTCATGCAAGGATGGGCATGAGAAAGGACAGATAGGATAAGGACCTAACAGAGGCAGAAGAGATTAAGAGGAGGTGGCAAGAATACACAGAAGAACTATACAAAAAACGTCCTAATGACCCAGATAACCATGATGGTATGGTCACTCACCTAGAGCTGGACATCTTGGAGTGTACAATCAAGTGGGCCTTAAGCATTACTATGAAGAAAGCTACTGGAGGTGAGGGAATTCCAGTTGAGCTATTTAAAATGCTAAAAGATGATGCTGGTAAAGTGCTGCACCAGTATGTCAGCAAACTTGGAAAACTCAGCAATGGCCACAGGATTGAAAGTTTTATTTTCATTCCAATCCCAAAAGTGAACAATGCTGAAGAATGTTCAATCTACAGTTGCTCTCATTTCACATGCTAGTAAGATTATGCTCAAAATCCTTCAAGCTAGGCTTCAGCTGTACTTGAACTGAGAACTTCTAGATGTACAAGCTGGGTTTCGAAGAGGCAGAGGAACTAAAGATCAAAATGCCAGCATTTGTTGGATCATGGAGAAAGCAAACATATTTAGTTCTTGCTAAACATCCACTTCTTCACTGACTACGTTAAAGCCTTTGTGTGGATCACAAAAAAACTATGGAAAATTCTTAAAGAGGTGGGAGTACCAGACGCCATACCTGTCTGCTGAGAAACCTGTGTGTGGGTCAAGAAGCAATAGTTAGAACAACATATTGGTTCAAAATTGGGAAAGGAGTACAACAAGACTGTATGTTGTTACCATTTTATTTAACTTATACACATAGTACATCATGTGAAATGCCAGGCTGGATGAATCACAAGCTGGAATAAGGATTGCTGGGAGAAATACCAGTAACCTCAGATATGCAGATGATAGCACTCTAATAGTAGTAAGTGAACAGTAACTAAAGACCCTCTTGATGAAGGTGAAAGAGGAGAGTGAAAAAGCTCATTTGAAACTCAGCATTCAAAAAACTAAGATCATGTTATCTGGTCTCATCACTTCATGGCAAATAGAAGGGGAAAGAGTAGAAGCAGTGACAAATTTTATTTTCTTGAGCTCCAAAATCACTCTGGATGTTGCCTGTAGCCATGAAATTAAAAGAGGCTTGCTCCTTGGAAGGAAAACTGTGACAAACCTAGCCAGCATATTATTATTAAAAAGCAGAGACATCACTTTGCTGACAAAGGTCTGTACAATCAAAGGTGTGGTTTTTCCAGTAGCTGCCTACAGAGGTGAAAGTTGGACCACAATGTAGGCTGAGCACCGAAGAATTAATGCTTTCGAATTGTGGTGGCTCTTCAAATTGAAGACTCTTGAGAGTCCTTTGCACTGCAAGGAGATAATTCAATCTTGAAGGAAATCAACCCTGAATAGTCATTGAAAGGACTGTCTCTGAGGCTTCAGTATTCACTGCTGAAGCTCAGGCTTCAATTCTTTGGTCACCTGATACAAAGAACCAACTCACTGGAAAAGACCCTGATGCTGGGAAAGATCAAAGGGGAAAGGAATAGGGGGCGACAGAGAATGAGATAGTTAGATAGCATCACCAACTCACTGGTCACGAATGTGAGCAAACTCCAGGAAATAGTTGAGGAGAGAAGAGCCTGATGTGCTACATACAGTCCTTGTCACAAAGAGTCAGACTCAACTTAGCAACTGAACAATAACAACAGTTTTCTCATGTATCTTTCTAACCTCTTCCTTTCACTATTTCCTCAGTCAAATACTAATAGCTTACTGTTTCTATAGATTGTTCTGGATTGTCTAGAATTGTGTATGAATGGCATTGTAAAGTGTGTTTCCTTTGTCTGACTTACTTTTGTTCAGTACCCTTACTTTAAGGTTTGTCCACATTGCTGTATGTACCAGTTGTATGTTTGTTTTTATTGCTGAGTAGCACTGCATTGTACAGATAGCCCACAGTTTATCAGTTCACTTGTTGACGGGTTGTTTCTGGTTTGGAGTCTTGCAAATAAATCTGCTAACAACATTCATGTCCAAGTCTTTGTTCTGATGTTTTAATTTTTCTTGGGTAAGTACTCAGGAGTGGAATCCCTGGTCACATTTTTTTAGTAAATTACCAAACTGTTTTCTAATGTGATTGTACTATTTTATATTCCCTTTAGTGTATGAGAGTTCTAGTTACTCCACAGTGTCATCAACATTTGGTATTGTTAGTTTTTTAAACTTTAGACATTCTACTGATATATGGTTGTACCCCATTGTGGATTTAATTTAATGCAAACAACGGATTTGCATTTCCCTTATTTCTATACTGAACATTTTTTTGTGTTTATTTGCCATCTCTGTGTTATCTTTGGTGAAGTGACTGCTTAAATTTTCACTCATTTTTCAGTTGGGTTTTTTGTTTTCATATTACTGAATTTTGATAATTCTGTACATATTGTGGATGTATGTCCTGTTATCAGATAATGTAATTTTTAAATGTTTTGTGCCATATCCTCTTTTTAGTCTCTTAACAATGTCTTTCAAAGAGCAATAGTTCTTGGATTAAGGCCAGTTTATCAGGGTTTTCTTTCATGTCCTATGCCTTTGATATCATACTAAGATATTTTCCCCTAACCTAGGGTCACAAAGATTTTCTCCTTTCTTTCTTTAGAAGTCTTTTCATTGCATTTTACACTGAGATGTCTTGTCTGTTTCAAGTTAATTTTTGTATATGATGTGAGATAAAAATCAAGGCTTTAGCTTGATTTTCGTTTCTGGCATATGAACAGTTGTTCTGCCACGCTTGTTGAAGTGATTGGCTTTTACTCACTGCATTGCCTTTGCATTATTTTTTCAAAAATCAGTTTGCCATATGTGTGTGGGTTCATCTTTGAACTTTATTCTGTTGATTTCTAAATGTTTATGTCAGTATTGCCCTGTCTGGAAATCAGAGTAATATGAGACTTCTAATTTCTTTCTTTCTTAAAATTATTTTGGCAATTATAGATCTTTTGCATTTCATTGCACATTTTAGAGTGAGCTTGTCAATTAGAAAAAAACCTGTTTTTTTTACTTGTATAATGTTGAATCTGTAGATCAGTTAAGGGTGACTTCACAATATTGAGTCTTTTAATCTATGAACATGATATATATCTATTGATTAATTAGGTCTCAGTAATATTTGGTAGTTTAATATTGGTCTTGTGTGCCTTCTGTCGGATTTATCCCATTATTTCATGTCTTTGATGTGGTATTTGTTTTTATATTAATTTCTCGTATTATATGGAATTGTAGTTGATTTTTGTCTATCTTGAAACTTTGCTAAATGCATTTTGTAGTTCTAGTCGCATTACGTAGAACATAGGATGTTCTGCATAGAAAAGTTAATACTTTATGAATAAAGGCAGTTTTACTTCTTTTTAATTTAGATGCCTTTTCTATTTTTGTCTTGCTGTCTTGAACTGACTAGTCTGTTTACATGATGATTTGCATTGATTGATTTTCAAATATTAAACTAACCTTTCATTCTGAAGATAAACCCCACTTGGTCATGATTTGCTATGTTTTATATTTATTGTTGGGTTTGTTTTGCGAAGTTCAAGAGAGAGAGTGGTCTGTTTTCCTGTAATGTCTGTTTTTACTATCAGAGTAATGCTGGCCTTACGGGGTTTCCCAGGCGGTGCAGTGGTAAAGAACCCTTCTGCCAGTGCAGGGGACACAAGAGACGTGGGTTCAATCCCCAGGTGGGACAGATGCCCTGGAGAAGGAAATGGCAACCCACTCCAGTATTCTTGCCTGGGAAATCCCACAGACAGAGGAGCCTGGTGGGCCCCAGTTCATGGGGTTGCAGAGTCAGACTCGACTGTGCAACTGAGCACCCACACAACGCTGGCATTATAGGTGAGCTGCAAAGTCATGATATTATGTCTTCTCAGATATTTGGTAGAATTTCATACTGAAGACATTTGGGCCTGGAATTTTCTTTGTGGTAAAGTTTGTACAAATTCAGTTTTCTTTAACAGACACAGAGTTCCTTGGGTTATCTGTTGCTTTTAGAGTAAGTCAGAGTCTGACTAGAAGTTTCAGTTTTATTGATCTTAAAGTACTTGCTTTTTGGTTTCCTTGCTTTTTCTCTATGTTATTTTTTCCTGTTTTGTTTATGTTCTTTGTTATTTTCCTTCTCTGGTTTATTGTCACTTTACTGTTTTCTAGTTCTGTTTAGGTAGAAGGTGAGGTTCTTGATTTGCATCCTTTTTTAATATTGAAAAATTGTATGGCTTTAACTACCTTCTACAGATTTTAGTATATTTTCGTTTTCATTCAGTTCAAAATACTTTTTGAGTGTTTTTATATTATCTTTGTGTCATGAGTTGTTTTCTTTAATTTCCATATATTTTTCTGAAGTTTTCCAATTTCATTTCATTTTGATCCTGTAACATAATTTATATGCTGAGTTATTTTAAATTTATTGAGACTTCGATGTCCCTATGTCTGCCTCCTTTCCCCATCCCTGTGATCCTTTTTTCTTGATAATAAGCATATATATTATTTTTTGGACAGTAATTTTTGTGTTTGGTTTATGTGTTATGTTGAGGGTTGTTTCTTTATTGCAAGTCCCAGCAAGAATGTTCTAGGTATGTCTAGTTTTGTTTAATCACTGATTTTTAAGATGATACTCAGTAAGTCACTTAAATCTCTTGTTGCCTGTTGAGGAGCTAAAGCCAAGGAGGTGGTAATAGTTGTTGTAAAGTGTGAAGTATTAAAACACCAAACAAACAAAAAAGCATTAGTTCTGTCTCCAGGGTAAAATGTGTTACTTGGTTATTTCACTTTTGATCAAAGCCATGCAATTACGTTTCTGTTCTTCTTACTTGGTTTATAGGCTCTTTATGGAAATTCTCAATGACTGTACTGATGTGGACGAGATCAAATTCCAAGAAGATGGTTCTTGGTGTCCAATGAGACCGAAGAAAGAAGCTATGAAAGTATCCAGCCAACCATGTACAAAAATAGAAAGTATGTGCAGAATGGCCGCAGAGAGCAAAGCAGTGAGACTCATGTGTTGTTCTCTGTAGCATTAACCTTGGCCTTTAGAGCTACTGTTTGGAGTTCAGTGTGCTCAGTTTACCTTTTGATTGTTACACATCTTATTTCTCCCAAATGATTTTTCTTCTTAAGACATGTACAGAGGTTTATACCACATTATAATCAGTCTTTTCATAGTATATTTTTCATATATAAAGTAAATAATCATCTAAATGATCTTATTATTTTTTACTGAAGTATAATCATTGTACAATATTATCGAAGTCAAAGGTGTACAACATAGTGACTCACAATTTTTAAAGGTTATATTCCATTTATAGTTAATTGTAAAATATTGGCTATATTTCCTGTGTTGTACAACATATCCTTGTAGCTTATCCTGAACCTAATAGCTTGTACCTCTTGCTTCCCCACCTCTCTAATGCCCTTCTTCTCTTCCCTCTTCCCACTTGTAAGCACTAATTTGTTCTCTATATCTGTGAGTGTGCTGCTTTTTTGTTACATTCACTAGTTATATTTTTTAGATTCCACATATAAGTGCTTTCATATAGTATTTGTCTTTCTCTGTCTGATTTTTTTCACTTTAGCATCATGCTGTCCAAGTTCATCCATGTTGGTGCAAGTGGCAGAATTTTTTTGTTTGTTTTTAATGTGTGTGTGTGTGTGTGTGTGTGTGTAGGTACACACCATATCTTCTTTATCCATTCATCTGTTGATGGACACTTAGGTTGCTTCCACATCTCTGCAGTTGTAAATAATGCTGTTACGAGCTTTGGGGTGCGTGTGTCTTTTTGAATTAGTGTTTCTGTTTTTGTTTTTCAGTATGTACCCAGGAGTGGAATTGCTGGGTCATAATGGTAGTTCTGTTTTTAGTGTGTTGAGAAACTGCCGTATTGTTTCCCATTGTGGCTGCACCAATTTACATTCCTGCCAACAGTAAACAAGAGTTAACCTTTTCTCCACATCCTTACCAATATATTGCTTGTAGTCTTTAGAATCATCTTAATATGTGGTGCTTGTTACAACGTGAAAATTTGTAAGTGACATTTCTGTGGATAGTTTTCCAGAATTGTTTTTAGAGTATCTGTTGGAGGAACCCCAAGTAGACATGTGTTAGAGAGGCTGCATTTTCCATTAATGGAGGGTGAGGAAAGATGATCATAGGTTAGTTGGTTTAAAAAAAAAAAAGGTGAGTTTAAAGCTCATTGCTTTGTGGAAAGAAATATGAGACTGAGTTACACTTAGCTCAACCTTCAACTCCCTGTGATGTCCCTGCTGAGTGGGGAGATTTAGGGCCATCTGAGAAGTTGAAACTTGTAGGTAAACCTAGTTTTTTTTTATCTGACATAGTCCACTCACTGAATTTTGTGCTGACTGTGTTTCACATTCTGACAATGTAATGAATTATAGGTGTTCAGAGTAGGAAGAGAGGAAAAAGTAAAGGATTTTAAGTCAGTATTAATCATTCTCCTGTGTTGTTACTGAACCCGTGGGAATGATCAAGGTCTCCCTCATATGTGAGAAAAATAGTGGTTTAATTAGTTGCTACTTCTTTTCCATTATCAAGTAGCATGCATTTTCTACTAAGTAGATTGTAGAGCATAATATATTTTCTTTGAAATAGTGAGTTAACATATCATGTGAGACTATGGAAGTGGGCAGAAAGGAGAACCTAAGTAGGTAATTGGTAAGAAAAACTTTGAATGTCTGAGTAACTTGTTAAAGTGAGATATTTGGGTTTTTTTTCAACTGATATTATCAAGGTGAACATTTTATCCAGTTCTGGCTTGTGGTGAAGAGCTTATGTATTCTTTGATGTAAGCACTACCACTTTGTTAGATTGGAAGTGTCTGATTCTGACTTCACACTACCATGTCTGTGAGAATACACAGCCAGTAAAGCCACATACTCTTGTCTGCGGCCAGAGACCAGCCCCTTAACTCTGGATGTCTGTCTGTAATGTGAGTCCTCACTGGGGGAGACAGCGTGAGGAGCAGGATCTACACAGATCTACTGGCAGTACTGGGGAGATAACTTGGCAAGTGCCATCTGAAAGAGGTTTTGGTCTTCTCACAAGGCATAGTGCTCCCTCTGTCTCCTAGGTAAGCAGTCGTTTTATAGATGGATGTCTGAAGTTAGAGTTAGTCTCTGTCCATGGGACTGAGTATGGACTCTATGGGCTGTGTATTCTCAGGACGTGCTGCACAGTTTAAAACTTATGGCTAGAGTTTGTGTTACACCTCTCACTTACTTTTTCCTCCTCTGTTCCCTCCATGTAGCTTCAAGTGTCCTCAGTAAGCCTTGTGCAGTGACTGTAGCCAATGAGGCAAGCAAGAAGAAAGTGGATGTCATTGACCTAACAGTAGAAAGCTCTTCTGATGAAGAGGAAGGCCCTCCTGCCAAAAGGAAATGCATCTTTATGTCAGAAACACAAAGCAGCCCAACCAAAGGGTTTGTGAATTTATAGTTCACTATTGTTTATTACACTTAGAACTAACCGTTCTTGGGTTAGGTTTGTAAATGGCTCTTGGAGAGTGGCGTAACCATAGAGGGCCACTTTAATTTGCGTTCTGTTCAGTTGAAATATTTTCAAATGAGCATGTTGTTCATGGGAAAGCAAATTTTGATGAAGAAGATATTCCCATCTTTGGAAAGTGAGGGTTGACATCTTCTCTGTCTAAATATTTCATATTGAACACTTTCTGTTATTTTCTTGACTCTCTTTATAAGGAGTAAATTTGGCATCACAGACCACCGTGAGGAAGTGGAGTGTGTAGAGTGTGTAATTGGCAATCTGACCAGTGTGGATTATAATTTTGACACCCTTGCTTACTCGTTCTGTGATCTTGGATGAAATACTTAACTTGTTTGAGCCTCCTTTTCCTGTTCTGTAAAATGGGGTTAAATAATGCCTACCTCATAAGATTATATTCAGGTTTCAATAAGATAATGAAAGAACTCAGCCTGATTCAGGCCCATGGTAATTTTCTCAGTAAGAAATGATTGCCTTCCCTTCTCACCCTCTCCAAGGCACAGTGTGGGCAAGTAAATGTGGTCTAGCATTTATTTGTAAGGCATCTGGCAGAAGCTGTTGCTGACATAGTAAATGACAGGTTTAAGTAATTAGCAATAGATACTTCTGAGAGATTTTGGAACCTGCAGGAGAGGAGCAGAGGGTTCTCTCGACATCCCATGAGCATATTATTTCAAACTTGGGTGTGCCAGTCTTGTCTTTTGACCTCTCATTGCACTTCTTTTCTCTAATGGCTTTATTGGGGTATAATTTACATACCATAAAATCCCACATCTGAAGTCTTGAGATGCATAGTTCAGTGGTTTTAGTCAATTCATAGATACACAGTTATCATCACAACTCAGTTGTAGAATATTCTCAACACCCAGTAAACATCTCTCAAGTTCGTTTGAGTTAATCCCCATGCACACTCTAATAGGCAACCATTGATCTTTTTATTGCTATAAATTTGCCTTCTCCAGGCATTTTATACAAGTGGAGTTATATTCTTGGTGCACTTTTGCAACATTCCTTTTTTACAGTTAACTTTTGAAACCAGAAGAAGTAAAGCTTTCTGTGCTGCCTTCTTCACTGTTAAAATACTTGTATTTCCAGATGTGATTTCCACATCACAGTGAGAGTGCATTTTTTTTCTTAGTGGAACTGCAAATGAAATAAGTATTTCCACTGGGATTTTTTTCTGGGATGGTGATCATTTATGGTTTCTTTCAGACAATTTGGTTGGCACTTCTAGAATTTAGATGGTAAAAAATGAAAATAGAGTTTTGAAATGTTTACTGGCTTAGATGTGATATTTCCAGAGTTTATTCTCTAATGAAATGCTTTAGAACATGCTGGGGGAACATAGGTTGCACAGTATTATATATATAGTTAGATGAATTCGCACCGGGTTGAAGGGTTACTGTCATCTTGGAGGGTGTCTCTGGTGGCTCACCGTAAGGGTCATCTGAGATGACCTCACCATGCTGAGGAATCAGCACAGTTCACATCTGTGATCAGCTACCACAGAAATAGATGTTGAGTCTCATCTAGGTTAAAAAGAAAAAACCTAACATTTAGAGTATAAGGTGGAAATTTTGTGACTAAACCAGCAACACGTGAAAAATTTTGGTTTAAATTGTAAAGTGCAGCTACCCCGCTCATTCCACGAAGTTGGCATATTTCTTTTTTTTTTTTTTTTAATTTTTTTAAATAAATTTATTTATTTTAGTTGGGGGCTAATTACTTTACAATATTGTAGTAGTTTTTGCCATACATTGGCATATTTCTTAATACCCAAACTTGACTTCTACATTAACAGCCAAACAGGAAAACTGTTATGAAACAGGCTTACATTAGGAAGATCAATGAAAATTCTGAATTCAATCTTAGTAAATTATTTAGTAATATATTAAAATGACATCCTTTAATACCAAGTAGAGTTTATCCAAGAATGCTTTATAATTAGGAAATACATTGATAAAATGGATCTTGTCCTAGACAACTAGTCACCCCTCCACATCTGTGGATTCTGGCAACTGCGGATCATCACAAATGGCTAGAGGAAAATATTTTTTTTAAAGTTTCCAAAAGCAGGAACTATTTCACATAGCATTTGCATTGTATTAGGTATTATAAGGTATAAGATAATCTAGAGATGAATTAATTTACGGAGGATGAGCAAACACTACAGTATTTTAGGTAAGGGACTTCAGGATCTGTGAATTTTGGTATCCTTTTGGGGAGAGGGTCCTTGGACCTAGTCCACTGTGAATACTGAGGGACGACTGTATATCATCATCTTAATAGATGATGGCCTTCTGTAAATTAACAGCCATTTAGATAGAAGCTCTCTGAAGTGTCAGAATTCACTTAATGGTTTACCACTTGAGCTGATTTGTTCTTGGTTTGCGTTAATAAAAGAAGCAGTATCCAGGGTACATACCCATGCCAGTTCTATTCGTTTTAGGCTAAATGACTTTCACTTAGACCATTTTAGTCAGGGCTTTCATCAAGAAGGGTATTGATGAGAGCAGCCAGAGGAGGGAAAAGAGGATGGTGAGTGGTGGAAACTGTAGCCTGATGGATGAGTGGGTCTAAGGACTGAAGCTCTGAAGCCAGGAGAAGAGAAAATGTGATGTTTACCTTGTAGGTCTTGAACGGGAGTCATTGATGAACTGGGTTAAATTTATTCTTTGTTATAGCATTTGGCAGATACAAGTCCAGTAGAGGGATGATACATGAAAATTTTCCATTGGAGTTTTCTGAATACTAAGAACATTGATGTTTTGTGCTAAAATCACATTTTCTGTGTTAAGGTAGAGTGGATGCCACCTGTGCAGGTGTCACAGTGGAGACCATACTGTGGTTATTTCATCTGTGTAATCCCTTCCAACTCTTAGATTTTTTTTTTTTTTCCTGGTTTTGTGTCTGGTCATTCTTTACATGTCCTCCCTTTTGTGTCAGCATCTGGAAATTTTCCCTGAGGTGTAAATTTATCATAGGGCTTCTTAGTGTTAGTAAGCAAATGGGGAATAGAGGGAAAATAAGACTTTTAGAAAACCTTTGGTGTTTTTCTAAATTAGTAGATAATTTTAAAGTATTATGCCCCTACCCCATGCCTTGGAAATTGAGTGATTGCTTTGTCATTAATAAAGAGGTATTCTCAAGACAGGAAACAAAGATTAGAGATAGATTAAGAATCATTAGGAATTGGTAGCAGAATTGAATCTTTTAAAATATTTTTATGATTATAAAGTGGAAATACCTGCTGAATTTCAGGTTTATAGGTAAAAATTCAAGTTACTGAATTTTCAGACATGTAAGTCTGGGCCAAGTATGATGAATTTAGTGATCTAGTACTCTAGAATACTAATATTTGCTTTCTAGCAGTATGCCAGCAATTTCCTTTTGTGCTGTGAAATTATGTTGTTGTTCAGTCACTAATTCAAGTCTGACTCTTTGCGACCCTGTGGACTGCAGCATGCCAGGCTTCCTTGACCTCCACTATTGCCTGGAGTTTGCTCAAACTCATGTCCATTGAGTAGATAATACTCTTCGCATCAGGTGCCCAAAATACTGGAGCTTCAGCATAAGTCCTTCCAGTGAATATTCAGGGTTGGTCTCGTTTAGGATTGACTGGTTTGATCTCCTTGCAGTCCAAGGGACTCTCAAGAGTCTTCTCCAGCACCACAGTTCTTAAGCATCGATTCTTTGGCACTCAGCCTTCTTTATGGTCCAGCTGTCACATCTGTACATGACTACTGGAAAAACCGTAGCTTTGATTGTACTGACCTTTGTCGACAAAGTGATGTCTCTTCTTTTTATTAATAATGTGCTGTCTGGTATCACTGACAGAAATAGAGCTGGCTTGAGGACAAGGATAATGATTTTCTATTTAAACATGATTAACTGAAGGTGACAGTAAACAACCTGTAACGTTTTCAGCTATGTATTAACTGTATGACTTTGGAAATTCTCTAAGCTCAGTTTTCTCATCTGTAAAATAGAAATAATAATGTGCAACTCATTAAGTTATTGTGTGGATTGAATGAAATAATGGCAATGACACTTCTCACTAAAGCATAGGAAAAGTGACATATTTTGGCCATTGTTATTATTCATCTTATATTTGACAAACTGCCCAATAAAGTCTTTTTTGTTACATGAAAACGAAAAACAGACAAAAAATAATACTGTCTAGGTTTGTCATAGCTTCCATTCTAAGGAGCAAGCATCTTTTAATTTCATGGCTGCAGTCACTGTCTGCAGTGATTTGGGAACCCAAGAAAATAAAATCTTTCACTGTTTCCCACATCTGTTTGCCATAAAGTGATGGGACCAGATGCCATGATCTTAGTTTATTGAAAGTCGAGTTTTAAGCCAACCTTTTCACTGATATTATGCATAAAGCGATAAAAATTTATATGTATACATAATACATAATGTACATATAGGCCTGTGTGTATATTTGCCAATCCTATGAGGAGGGAGTAACAAAAGCTATAAAAAATGTTTTTATTATTTTATAGCATCACATAGTTACACCCACAGTTCCACTAGACATAGCCATTTAGATTTCGCCTTGGTTCCTATTATTCCATATCTATAAATACATCTATTTTTGCACAGGCATTAGAGTTGTTTACCTTTCCGAATGTGATCTTTGTGATGCTTCTGATTGAGACAAAAATCCGCTACCAGTAGGTAATTTGATAATCCTTACAAATGGCGAATTTCACCCATTCTATATAAAGTTGAATTTGTCTTAATGTTACAAAGTTCAGGTAATCGGATTTAACTCTCACTAAATTGTTTAATTTTTCAGATGTTTGCTGAGATTGTAGATGTTGATTTAAAATTTGTACTGTCACTGGATTGTGAAATTTTCACGTTGTGGTAGCATTTTATATTGGTTAAACAAGGAATAGTTAATCACTCAGAATTTTATGTTATGAGAGCAGAAGATGTGCAGTGGTTAAGGGTTACTGTGGTGACGAGTGCATCGGGACATTGACCTCACTTCTGCGCAGGTGCAAGGGAAGGGCCAGCATGCAAAAGTGACTGTTGTTGTTTTCTATGAATCTGATTCAGATTGAAAGGTCAGTTGAGGATCAAGAGAAAAGACAGTCTCCAGTGTGAGATAATCAGAGCCACCTTTTAAGCCCCCTTGTGAGTACTGACATATACCAGTCTCTATTTCCTTCTTATTCCCATGACCCCGTGCCCCAGTTTCTGATACACATTCCTCTGTGGGAGGTAGGATCATATGTAATTTGAAAACACTTCTGGTGATTTCCTGTTCTACTTTCATCCTTGTAGAGGAACAGTGTCTTCAGACTTCCAGAAGAAGATGTGCTTTGATATAACATACATACTTGAGCTCATCTCAGGTTTTCTCTTTCCCCCTCCAGAGTCTACCTTTGTGGTTTTAGATCGCCAGGTAACACTGGCATCCAAGAAACCTCCTGATTCTAACTGAGGCAGGTTGCTCTTTTTGTCCGTCTTCTCCTACATCTGGAAAAATGTGTTTTGAAATACCTAGCTTATGTTATTGTCTCAAGCATACTATATTTCCCGTGATTCCCAAATAGATCAGTCTAAGTTCACTTACTTTTCTGAGATGAGCATTTGCCAACACAGCCACGTATATCCTCTCAAGATGACTTTGTTTTCCTCCTTTCTAGTGACATCTGTATTTTTGAAAAATAGTACAGAATAACAGGGCTTCCCAGGTGGCTCAGAGGTAAAGAATCCTCCTGCCAGTGCAGAAGCTGCAGGAGATGCTGGTTTGATCCCTGGGTGGGGGAAATCCCCTGGAAGAGGAAATGGCAACCAACTCCAGAATTCATGCCTGGGAAATCCCATGGACCAGAGGAGCTGGGTGGGCTACAGTCCATGGGATCTCAAAGAGTCAGACATGACCTAGTGGCTGATCATATACGTGCACGCACTGTTTCTATCAGTTGTGTATCATCTTTGCAGTGATCCCTTCCAGCTGTGGAGAGTGTGCCTCTCTCTCTCTCTCATTGGGCTCACAGTAGTTTACTGGTGGTGCTTTGCAGTGCTGACCTTAATGTCCTAATGATCTCATGTCCGTGTGTCCCCATCCCCTACTCTTCTTTTTTTTCCCCTTAAATTTAGTAAAGTTTTATTTTTCAAAATGTACAGTGGTGGGACCTGTCTATGCATCTTTACTGGAAGCTGAGGCATCTTCACCTTTGGTGTTTCTGGTTTAAATTACTTGTACTCTGTGCTTTGAAACCACTTTAATGGATGCTTTACTGAGTAGCTCCTGAAGGGTTGCCCTGGCCAAGGAGCTGTGTGTGAGTCTTCAGTCTCTCGGAGACGACAGCTGAGGTTTTCAGCTTGTAGTCAGGAACTTCCTTACATAGTCTGGCGTATATGGCTTTGTCAGGCAAGACTAGGTTATTGAGCTTGTCCCATATTTTGCCTTTGGCCTTGCCCCCAGACTTGTTCACTGGGTGTTTGTCTTTCTTGGCTGGCTTTCTGGCATCTACTTTTTCTTGTCATCCTTGGGTAGCATCTCAGAGATTGGAGAGCAGCTGCTACCCCTACAGCCTTACTAAGATGTTGGACAAAAAGATGGTCACCATCAGCCAGAGGATCCATGATGTTGCTTTGTTTCTTATATATATATTCAAGATGTTTTCTTGAGGACTTCTAATCATTTACTCTGGACTAAGATATAATGAATATTAAGTGGGAAGAATGCAAAATCATTTCTCTTTTTTCCTGAACTTCTTCAAAAATATGTTTAAACCATACTGCTTCTTGAAATTATAAAGTAATTACAGTGTGTGTATATATATATATGTGTGTATATATATATATATATATATACAGTGTGTATACATATATGTATAAATACCAATAGTAAAGTGTATCTTAAGTATATTTAATTTGTGTTTTTAGTAGCACGAACAGTGAATTTCAAAGTCATTGCCCTCATAAAAGAGTAGATGGTATCATGGTAGCTAGTGTTTTTATTTCTGAATATTATGTCTTAAATCCTGAATGTTTTATTCTTAATCTAATTTCTTGTCTTATTCTAATTTCTGATTGCTACTGGTTTTTATCAGACTGGCTGGCTTTAGGACTGTCTTTACTCAGGTGATTCCCAGATAAGAGTGCTAATAATTAACACAATTCATGTTACAATGGAAGGAATTACGGTTGAGCTATAGTAAGTAAGTAAGTAAGTAAGTAGCTTTACTCATAAAGGTACCCTGATTTAAATCAAATTTAGGAGTCGTCTATTTTATTTCTAAATTTCTTTATATATAACTTACTAATATCACATGCATGTTACACATACATTAATAAAAGCAGTGGGTAGCGTATATTCCTGTTTGTGGTTCAGAGTTCTATGTTTTGTTCCAGCAGTGGTCTTTATGTTTTAGTGCCACCTTGCTCTTGTGTCACAGCTGCTATTGAGAGGCAGCCTATGTTCATGTTAAAGTGAAGACTGTTACGAAAGAGGAGAGTGAGTGGAGTCCTGTGTAGTGAGTAGCTGCCGTATAGTTGTTTTGAAGCTTAGTGAACTTACGATTGGGAACGCCCAGTAGTACAGCCCTTCTCTCCTGTGAACTAACAGCCAGACTGTTTGTAATTCCCATGCTATTTAAAACAGGGTTCTCATGTATCAGCCATCCTCTGTAAGGGTGCCCAGTGTGACCTCGGTTGATCCTGCTGTTCCGCCTTCATTAACAGACTACTCAGTACCATTCCACTACACGCCAATCTCAAGCATGTCCTCAGATCTGCCAGGTATGTGAAGAGTTGTTTTGTTTTTTATCAAGTTTTTTTTATTTTGCCATTTATTTTTTATCTTAATCTGTGAAGCAAATATAATTTAAGTATCTTAAATAAAAATGCAAAGGAAATTGCTAAGGAAAGGGTTCCTGTAAAGGTGATACCTGTTTTAAATATTAATCATGTTCAGTTGCTATCATTTTAACTAACGAGCAATCTATAGATTTTGTTGGGAGGAAATAGAGTAGGATACTGGGAAAATTTTATGGAATTTATTCTCCCGCGTAGAGAATGTACCACAGAGAGACTTTTTCTTGGTTTATTTTTAATGGAAGCTTCACAGGTTAGGGAGAATGTTTTCTCATACTTTTCTTTTTAAAAGCGCATCACTTCTTGGTAGCCCATCACAACTTCAGAATATACTTGTGTACTGTGAGGTCAGGTTGCCTACCAGCTTTACCCTGTAAAAATAAGATCTGCCTGCTCTTTTTCCACAACACTCCTGAGTATTTAGGGTTATCCCTTTAAAAAAAAAATTTTTTTTTGATTGGAGGATAATTGCTTTACAATGTTGTGTTGGTTTAGGATATCTTTTATGTGTATATTAACAGTTAAAAACTTCATGGCTGCCTGAGTTACCTTAGTATGAAGTTTTTTCATAGATCAAATTGGTACAAGTTTTAGAACCAGTGACTTCATGACTTCCCTCCTCTCTGAAGGGCCCTTTTATTGAAATTCAGTTACCTCCTGTTATTAATTTTCTTTTCTGAATTTAGGAAATTAATTTTGACCTGTTGATTTATTCTTCTTGGCCCTCTTAGTAAGGTCTTTATTTTAAGCACAATATATATTCTTTTGGGTAAAATTTGTGTTGTTGGAACAGTTGATAGTTGTATAATCTGGTCTGGTGTAATTTTGTCACTTGAAACTTGTTCAGAGTTTATTCAGTTTGAATACAATCTAGTGGAAAAGAGTAGACTAAAAATAGTATCCATCAAAAAAAATGTTAAAAGCTTTTTGGTTCTTAAATATATCTCCTCCACATGTTCTTTGGGAATTGGTTATTTAAAAAAAACTGTTTGTAAACCCAGCCAGCACCAGTTACAGAGTCATTGCTGATATAAAACTTGATTTTGAGTTACAGGTGAAGTTTCATGGTCCGTAAGAAAGAGGGAAAGTCAGAGTCTTAATTCCTAACTGCCATGTTTTGTTTTAACTGTGGCTAGTTTTAAATGAAGTTGAAAGGTTTCCACATGTTATCTTAGTATGTGTTACAAATAAACTTTCCAGAAGAATTCATTTCCTAAAGATCTTGAATTAAAAATTAATCCTGAGAAAAAAGGTAATGAACATTCTCTGTTTACTAAGTGACTCTGGCCATTTAGCAATAGAATAGATACAATGTACAAATCACTTGCTCTGTTAGTTTTTGAATTGTGTGAGTTTGGGTGAATTTTTAATTTCAGAGAATTTATATTTCAAAATTTGGGCATAAAGTCAGACTATTTACTTTATAAAATGTACAGATTTGAGAAAAATGCAATAAAATATGTTAATTGTGTATTTCATAAAATACATTTCAAGCTGGTAAGAACTAAGACTATTATCCAGGACTGATATTTAGCCATTATAAGCTAGTATAGTGATACTGATTATTAAAATGTTGAAAGACTTTCTTTTTAGTTGATAAACGGAATAGAATAGGATCTATTGTACTTGAGAAGAGTTAGCAGTTTGCCGTCATTTATGAATTACGTAGTAGTTACTTCATCTAAATAGTTTAGTTTTTATTTGGGTTTTACTGTTAATATGCTGTTTTGTTATTAGTAATTACTTTGGGGATCTTTTTGTGCATAATTTTTATGTAATTAGTCATAATGTACAGAATTTTGATATTTATAAATTTAATAATTTATAATAAAATATTAAATAGAATACCAAGAATTGAGAGATGACAAACTCTTAATACATTTCTTAACATTCCTTTTAAACATCATAAAATGAATCTTCTGAATCTGCAGGAGAACAAAGAAGAAATGATATTAATAATGAACTGCACCTTGGAACATCTTCTGATACTGTGCAACAGTGAATGCAAAAATAAAACATAATTTGTATTTGTGGAATGGAAAACAGCTTGATTATTTCACGAAAAAATATGACTGCCTTATTATTGCTAGTGCCATATTGTCAGGTGCGAATGGTGCTCAAAAGTTGTATCATTAAAATTTGAAAGTGCTAAACATTTACATATTTAATCATGTAGCAGTTATGTTTTGTTAAACTTCATGGCTCAAGTAAGTAAAATGTGTTGTTATTAATAAGACATATAGAGTCAGTTTCACATGAAGAAGCATTTAAAATCTAAAAACTACAGATTTATCAGTAATGACAAAAACATTTAGAATGTACCATCATAATTTTTAAAACTACCTGCTTTTTTAGTTAAAGATAATTATGAAATACTTAAGAGTCAAAACACAATACAACATATCATTGCAGTTCAAACTTACGGTGAAATAAGAACAGCATTTTACTGAACTTTTATAAAATATTAAGGCAATAATGTTTTAATCACTATTCATGAAGCTTCATCTATTTCATGTAAGAGTTTTCATAGTCTATACTTACAAAGTAGAATTATAAGGCGTTGTTGATAATAGTTTTTTAATAGAAGGAATAACATCTGAAATACTGTGTCAAGCTTCAGTGTTACTGTTGGAGAGAAAATGGTTTCAGTGAGAAATATTTACATTGAAACATTATTGAATTTTGTGTAGACAGCATCTGTATAATACAGCTAGGGAGATACAGTGGGTTTCAACCAAAATTTCAGAAAAATTGCTAGATACTTTTATTATGGCATTGTATAAGTTATCCTATTCAGTTATCTCTGGATGAGATGTCAAAAGATACAGATCAGTTAAATGTCTTAAAGTATTTTATCAATAGACTGTTAGCACACATGAAATAATCATCCAATAATAAAAATGCTGATATAAAACTTTCAGACAGTATTATAAGGGCTAGACAGATTTTGAATTACTGTTCAGCTGCAGCAGAGAGAGGATTTACTCAGCAGTATTATTGCTGTGAAGAGAAACTGTTACTGAAGTACATCACCTCCTTAGTATCACTTTAATGGGGAGCTCTTTGGAAAAGTTAAGCATGAGAAATGACAAGTCATGTCAGCAATTTTCAAAAATCCTTTAGAAATTGAATGACTTCTTTCAAATGACTGGTGCTACAGCTTGTATTATTCAATAAGTATTATCATTATACCCTTATTTAGAGATTATACGGGAATAAACTTACTTAAACATTTGATTTAACAGTTATATTCACACAGGTTATTAAATATTTTAAATATCATTTCCAACTAATATTTTCTATTTAGACTAACAGTCCAGTATCATAGTACACCATTTTACGATTGCTGTACTTGAGGTGACATTGAATACCAGGATATAAAAATTCATACAATAAATAGAAATTGGCCTGTCTTAGTAATCTTACACCTAATATATGATTTTTTTTTTTTTTAATGTTTTAGAATTTAGTCAAACAGAGGTCTAGGGGAACTGACCTTGAAGTTTATTGCTAGACTTTTCAGACATGAAGATTTTATTATTTATTGTTTATAACTTTAATATTTCAAAACAGTATTACTGGGCAACCTTTTGTTACTTTTCTGTTTCTGACGTATAATTGGAGGATCCCAGATCTTTAGAAAACTGCATTAGCTTATAACCCAGTACACCTTGGTGGCAAGATTTAGCTTGTTAGTAAGCAGCAGTTACGAAGTGCTTGCTTTATGCAGCGTGTTGAACTGTACTACTCCTTTTGTTGTGGGAACTGGGGGACAGAGAGCTGTCCGTGAAATAAACATTTATTTGTTTAAGAAGTGATATTTTAGATGAAGCTTAATGTGTATTTCTAAAAAATAAATGTGAAGTGTCTTAAGAGGCTAAGCATGTGTTTTTTAATGTCTCAATCCAGATGATCATCTCTCCATTTTATTGCTTCTCATTCTGCTAAATGGAAGTTTGCTTTGACTAGTTCTATTTAAATTTTGGACTCCTCTACCCCTTTTAAGCCTTTGGGGATCGTTTTTCCAGTTGTTTTGTCAAGACATATGTACATTTTTGGGTTTTATGCACATAAATATCCTGAAATATCCTCATTGTGGTATAGACCTTCCCTACAGCAGAATGGTAAGGACTTAACCCAAGTGTTCTATGACTTAAAATAAAAAATGATTTGGGGAAATAATTCTTGTCTCCAAAATATGAGACAACTATTAACAGAACATTTTTGTTTTAGGTTTGGATTTTCTTTCCCTTATTCCAGTTGATCCCCAGGTATGTATCCTGAATTTAAGCAACTAATTTGTATTGGATTGTTGGTTGTGTCACTAATTAAAAATGACCAGTTGCATAAAATCAGGACAGTCAACTCTCAGTTACTTAAATTAATGGAAATAAAGTACTGCTATAAATATTTCACAATTTTACTTGGAAGCATGACGTTTTTCAGTTTATGATATTTTGACCTTTACTACTAGCATTTTAAATTATTTTTTGTTTAGTTTAATATAATCATTTGGCATTTCTTAACAAGCATTTGAGTGATTAAAATGAGGGGCAGCAGTGCGGGATGACTGGAAATGTTGAAACTTTATAGAGTTAATTTGTAAAACACTTGTTCTGTACATAGAAGATGGCTGAAGCTGATTAAACAGATGAATCATTAGCTTGATTCTTCCTAGTTTTTAAAGGCAGTCAAATTCAGACTTTGAAGAAGCCCTGACCTAAAATTGCTATAAACCAACCATTCGTGTTTTCTCTGTCGGAGATAAGAAACTAGTATTCCAGTGTCCCACCATGAAGACCTTGCAATGAACACAGACTCCACTGACAGGCTGATAGCAGAGGAGGAAAAGGCACAAGGAAAGCTAACGGGAAAAGCAGACAGAGAAAGCGACTTTGAGAGAAGTGTTGAGAGTAGGGACGGATAGAGGAAGAACCATGGATCACTGCGTTTGTAGGCTGCTAGGAATCCGCTAACCACAGGTCGTCTATCAGCTTCCTGGTTTAATACTCTGTTTGATCACACAAACAGTACTGGAAGTTTGGGCCCAAGGTGACAGGCACAAAAAGAGAAGTTTCTTCTCACCCTAAATTGACTTTGTTACATCACTAGATTCTATAGCAAAATATCTGTGTATTTTTCTAGGAGATAGATTCTTCAGGATTAAAGTATTAACTGATTTTTATGTGAACCATCCTTTTTAAAAAAGTCATCTTGGAACCTGGAGGATTTTGATTTTATAGGGCTATTCATGCTTGGTGTCAGGCTAACTTGTTGATAAAAAATACCTAGAATTGATAATATTGATGAGCTGTCCTTACTGATCTTCTCTCATGTAGTCAATCTAAACACAAATGTAGGACCTCTCCTCTTGTAGTGTGTACTGGACCTCGCTTATCATACTAAAGTTAGTGCAGTTGTTTCTCACATAAAACAGTCTATGGTGATATAAAATAAAGCTTTTAGCTCTTGTCTCTATTCCTCCTGGTCAGTATCAGAGTACTTAAACCCAGGCTGAAATTTGTTTGGGGATCAGCAACTAAGATTTAAACCAAAAATTATAAACACTTGGAGGGGGCTGTCAAGCAGGCATCTCAGAGGCAATTAAATTTCCTTTAAGATTTATTCCAAAATTTTGTTTGTTTTTCATTCCAAAATACATGAGAGAGTTCTCATTCTGAGCATCCCGGGGTCGTTAGCTACTGTGTAGTCTATTAGAGTGTATGCTATCTTCTAATTGCACAAGTACTGTTACATGTATGTAGATAGGAGTCAGATGTTGTTTTTCCGCTGATCAGTCTTAACATTGTTCCTTAAGGGTCTAACTGATAACTTTTGAAAGAATTTTGTGTTAGCACTTTTGCTTAAAGCCATTAAAGATAAGTTTATTAGCCTTTTACAGTGTGCTTTATATTTGGTATAAATACATTTAGTGAGCAAATTCTTTTCAAGATTAAGTATGAGTCATAATTGTGGGGCCAGTATTCAGTATTAAATAACTATAGTTATTATTGACATTTTTGTGCTACCACCTACATATTTGGTCAACAGATTCTGTTTTGAGACAGTCGAGAATATGCTGCACTCATCAAATAATGTAAAATGTTAAATTCGTGCCACCTTCTATCCAAAGATGTGAGGTTTTGAGAAATTCTTAAATCCCACCGAGATTTAAATCTGTGGCTATCACTTGTGCATATCTAACAGTGTGTGGTCTCTTTGTTCACAATCAATGAAGCCTCTTCCTCATCCGCATCATTGTTTGTTTCAAGCAGTACTGTCCTCCTATGTTTTTGGATAGCCTCACCTCACCCTTAACAGCAAGCAGTGCGTCTGTCACCACCACCAGCCCCCATGAAAGCAGTGCTCATGTTAGTTCATCCAGCAGCAGGAGTGAGACAGGGGTCCTAACCAGCAGTGGAAGTAACATTCCTGACATCATCTCACTGGACTGAAGAAGGACTCCCTCGATTCTAGGAATCATTCAGCAGAACTGCTCTTTCTTGGATCTCTGGTCCGTGGAAGCTATTCTTTTTGCTAATGATTACTTTGATATTTATTGAAATGTCAGATGGATTCGTTTGCCTTCTGAGAGATGAACACAGATGACTGCAACAAGAACCACATGACATGCAAGGATTTTTCTTACTCTGTGTACTCTTTGAGCATCGGATACATTCAGCTGTAACTGTGTCCTCCTGAGAGATGGATTTCAATTTCATGTTACTGGATAGATTCTACAAATCAGTTAAATTTTTTTTGTTGTAATACACAGCAATAAAATTATGTAAATACTCAAGTACACTTTTTTCTAATTAAAAAAAGATGTAATCAGTGATTCTAAAATGACAACTTTTCGTTTAACCTGATGTGAAGGAAAAATATATGGAAAGAAGTTAACGTTTGCCAAATGAGTCCTTTCCATGGATTTGTTCTGTTTCGTGGAAGTAATGAAGTCTAGATAAGTGGCCAAAGCTTGGGTTCCACTTTTCTTCGTTTCCATCAAAGAAAAATGGCCTGTGTGTTAAGAGTTTCCCCTGGTGGTGGTTTCCACTCTGATATGTGCCCGTGAGTGCAGAGTGGAGTTCTGGGATTTGGCTGCTCCTTATTAGTGATTATGTTGAACAACACTATGCAGAGTCTGCCCTGACGTAATGTGTGCTGTTTTTGGTAATTGAGCTTTCTCATTCTAGAGATGTCTGTAAATTAGGGGCTTACGTTCTCAAAGAAATTCTCCGCGACTGTTGACTGAAATGTTTTTGGATTGAGGTGTGGCTGGATGTTTGTTAAGATTTTGTTCACACTGTCCAGAAATATTGAGAGCATGGAGGCAGTGGAAGAACAGATTTAGGGGCAGTGGGAATAGCAAAAGTTTAATTTCTTCCTAAGAACTTCTTTTACTCGTTTATTTTATAGGATAATGTTCAAATCTGTGATGAGTAATACTGACAAAGTATGTCATAGGTCTCATTTTTCTCATAGCAGTGATTTTTGAATTTAAAGAACAAACAATAGCAAAGGGGTGGAAATGGCATCAGATTTTCTTTTTTGAAAAAAGGAGATGTTTCCTGAAACCACAGAAGATAAAAACAATTAGAAGTGTCTGAGTATAGGAAAAGTTTGAGGAGAGGATGGGCCTGAAACCCACTTTGAAAACCACTCTCTTACTATGTGTTTGATTTTAAATCTCTCAGAAAGTGGAATTTTACCCTTAGAGAAACATTTTTATCCAGATTTTATACTTGGCTTTCATTTATTTGGCTGCACAATTTTGATTTCTCAAGGAGTTAATACTTTCCTAATGTTCAGCTTTCTCTCCCTAAGCTGTATCGAAGTAAACCTTTGCTTAAAAATCATTAATTGAGCTGATTTCTCAGACTGAAATGCCCAGATGAAGAGTCCACCAGTCTCATATAGGGAACAGTCAGGGTTGGTGCAACTCCAGGGAGCTGCCTTGGCACTGCTCGGTTTTTCACACCTCAAGTTCTCTTTGTGCTGTTTTTGTGCTCATTTAATTTGCTGTGATTTTCTACATCATCCCTTCTTTGGCTGTATTACCCCCTTGATGTATTACCCTTTTGGAGAGGTAAAAACATGGAAAACAAACCTGAATCTTCTTGCAGTTGTTACATCATATTTGCCAGTTTAAATTCTTAGGACATGTTGCAGTCCTTTGGTCCATAGACAGAATTTCTTCCTGGTAAAATTTTATATTGCTGCTCTAAATGTGGATGCAAGTTCTGTTAACTCTGTAATCAGACAGAAAAAGGAACCTGATTTGTGTGGTATAATTTGTTAATAAAGAAATGCTGTATATTTGTTATCATTTTGTTACCTGTTAGATTCTCAGAGACCCTCCCTTCCTCAACTTAACAGAGTTTTATAAGGTAAATGAAAAAAATAATAGAAATTAGTTCATTTACTTGATTCTTGTAACTGATAACCGCTGTGCTTTTATAGTTGTACTTTGTTTTCTTTTCACTATTTTATGTGAACAGTTTGATTGTTCATTTTTGGTGCTTTACATTAAATTACGTAAATTTTTAATTTATCTCACACAGGCAACTAACATTTTTTAAAATATACTTTTAAGTTTATAATCTTAAAATTGAGACTTTTATGTATGTATCTTTGAAGGTGAGTACCTTTTTTTATGCTTTTGGCTCTGTGACAACAGCATGCTTACTAAGCCATTGTCCTTTTTTTAGTATGGTCGCCAGATACTTTTACTGGGACCCTGCCTTTGTAGTCGTGTCTTTTACTAGCCAAGATACCTGCTCAACCAAGTATAATTCAGTTTCAGAGGAAGTCATCCTGTTATTTAGATGGCAGCCAACCAGTGATGATGTTTAAGAAAAGGAACTGCAGTTACCAGCCTCTTAGGAACACTTCGCCAGCCTGTGTTTTTTATCTTTGTTCACATAGAAATGTTAGAAGAGTTTCCTTGCTTTGGTAACTCATGACAATATAATTGATACTGATTGTAGCTTTATGGCTAAGGTCTACTTACATTGACTAACTTTTTGATTCTTAGGGAAGCTGCTTTAGGACTTTGTTTCCATTTCTGCCCAGAAGGTATAAATTCTTTCAGCGTCTGTTGTGGGATAATTATAAAGGCCAAACGAAACCGTAGAGTCCAGAAAGCTAGAATGGAAATACCATGATTAAGTGAAAGATTGTGAGTGTAAACAAGGAGATCCATATCGCTGGGTATAAAGCAAATTTCCCTAGGATAGAGTTTTAAAAGGGTTTGAAGAAAGGTTGTATTTTAGAGGAAAGATATTCAACAGACTGTTGCGCTTAGGATTCAGACCTTTCAGCCATTCTGCCTTCAGAGCAGTCCTGAACATCCATCATCTAGTAACCAAGTTGTCTGCTTTTCTTCTGCCAAAAAAGTATTTATTAGTTACATTTTGTCTTTTTAAGTAAAGTTGAATTTTATAAAGTATTAGTTCTCAACTCTTTCATTGCTATCTAGCCCCCAATGGTTGTGGAAAAAATCTCCCCCCGCCCCAAGTAAAAACTTTATTTTCTTAATCTTTTTCATCGTGGAAAATGTAGAGCAGCGTGCCATTTAAAACTTGAGTCTGACATTGTATTTTGTGGCCCTGGGTCTGTGTGTTGTGGGAGCATGAAGTCATTTAGATTGGTAATTCATGACAGAACCTGATTCACCATCTTTTCTGCTGCATTTCTACATGAATATGGTGAAACTTACAAGAAATTTAATAACTTCTCTGCTTTTTAAAGAATGGTTTGTAAGCCCCCACTTTTTTGATAGGAACCACACTCCAATTCCTAGCAGAAACCAATAATGCTATATAAAAATGCCCATTCTGCTTTAATGCTTGCCTGATTCAATATATTTTTTTTCTGTTTATATTGGTAATTCATGCTTATTTTGGGAAGTCCAGACAATACAGAAAAGGTAGAAAGGGCACTCAAATATTTTTGAATGTTTCTTGCCAGTCTCTTTGCTACATGTTTGTGATTTTACATAGTTTTATTCATTCTCAGTGTAATTTGTATCTTGATTTTTTTTTTCTCAGTCTACAGGCATTATTCCATGTTATTAAAAACTGCATTGTATGGATGTGCCATGCATTCTGTTGCCTTTCCCTGTTGGCCATTTTAGGTTGTATTTCATGATGCTGTGTTACAGTGCATGTCTTTGTGCATAAATTATTTCCTTAGGATAAATTCCTAGAGGTGAACTTATGAGTCAAGGATGTAAATACTTTTGTAGTTTTTGGTGCACAGCACTTTTCCAAGTGGTTTTGCTAACCATTTGGTATGAGAGGAACTATCGAATCATATTTTCCAGGAATATGTACCATTAACTTTATGTTGGCATCTGCAATAAGGCCTTCCACCTCTGACCTTGGTGAGCTGGGGTAACTGATTTGGAGATAATTGGCAGAGATTTTCCTGGGATGTCTCAGTTTCAAATATATCTATCTGATATGTTCCAGAACCACCTGCTTATAAGGATATCTAAATGATTTTTCACACATTTTTACTTGCATTATGGAGTAACCCGTTGTTACACTACGTTTTCCATTTTTAGTTAGAAAGTCTTGACTTTCTGAAACCACCTTTGCCTGGGGCCAGCCCTTAGTAGCCAGCTGTCTCTCTTTTTCCTCTTCCCTTAGGCTCCATTTTGGCCTTTCTGAGTGCCCCAAAGCCAGTAGGATCTTCTGAGCCAAAGGCAGTTCATCTCAAACTGGAAAAGTGGTAAGGCTAAAGCAACAACAAAAGCGGAGCTAAGCGTCGCTTTTTCATTTTTTGTGTGTGTGTTTCCCACGCCATCTTGGTGTTCTCAGGGTAGCTCTGGGAAAAGAGAAGCAGATTACTGTCTTCATTTGCTCAAGGTGTTACTTTCTTGATTGGCTACCATGTTGTTTCCTGAACTGTTTCTTTTTGAATGGATTTTAAAGCTGCTTTTATGTTTTCAAAGCTCAAGTCTTTTACATGAAGAGTGTTGTGTTATAAAATATCCCTCTTATTTTGGCCTTCATCAAACCATTCAACAAGTATTCAGTGTGTTTTCAAAGTGTATGTGGACTAGACTGGTGTAACAGATCTGGTCCCATTCTTCAGAGGGCTTACAACAGGTTTTCAAAAATCAGGAATTCTTACCTACTAAGAGATGTGCTAGGAAACTTAACAAAATGTCGCATTCCTTACCACAGTCTTTCAAAGGAAAGTAGTGTTGTCTTTATGTTGCAGATGAAGAAACATAAATTTTGCAGTTGGACTTGGGTGTCTGAAACAGGCCTTATTAATTCAAAAGCCTTATGACTAAACTGAAGTGACACTAAATAGGTAGACTATTTGGGAGACTGGTACGGTAATCTAGGCATAAAATTATGAGAACTGATTCCAGGTGATGGCTACAGGAATAAGGAAGGAGGGGATGATGGAGCCATTTCAAAGGAAGACTCAAGATTAAGTGGATGTAGGAATAAGAGCTGAGTCCATTTCTCAAGTTAGAATGGACAACAGTCATTAAGGGGAGACAATGGTGAGTTTGATGATTAAGATGAGATTTCAGAAAGGAAGTTCTCAAGTGTAGTTTTGTTCTGCAGTCTTAAGAAGTGTAAACTTCCCTTGTCCTCCATTTTTACCATCACTTGTCTCCCTTCTGTATGTGTTCTGCTGCTGCTGCTGCTAAGTCGCTTCAGTCGTATCCGACTCTGTGCAACCCCATAGACGGCAGCCCACCAGGCTCCGCCGTCCCTGGGATTCTCGAGGCAAGAACACTGGAGTGGGTTGCCGTTTCCTTCTCCAATGCATGAAAGTGAAAAGTGAAAGTGAAGTCGCTCAGTCATGTCCGACTCTTCGAGACCCCATGGACTGCTGCAGCCTACCAGGCTCCTCCGTCCATGGGATTGTCCAGGCAAGAGTACTGGAGTAGGCAGCCATTGCCTTCTCCGTGTATGTGTTCTAGTCTCTCCCAATTGCCTACCCACCCTTGTGCTTGTGCATGCCCAGTCGCTCAGTCGTGACCGACTCTCTGCAACCCTTTGGCCTGTAGCCCGTGTCTCCTGTGTCACTTGCATCGCAGGTGGATTCTTTACCTGCTGAGCCATGGGAAGCCCCCTGTCCACCCTCTTCTCCCTCAACCATGCTTGGCTGCAAGTTGATGTTCTTTTTGAGTTTGCACTTAACTGCCTTGTCATAACGAATTTGGCTGTTTCCTAAAGGCCTGCCATAGCCTGCAGCTCTCACCAGTGTGGGCTGTGTCCACATTCCACATATCTCAGGAGGTGGTGGCGGCTGCCCTTCCTCTGTCTTGTAATTTATAAATAATTTTTCAAGGTTTCTGACAAAAATCTGCCCTTCTGTTGCCTGTGTCAGGAAGTTATACTGTCAGTTACCTCTGCTCTTACCATCGATCACTCCTATTGATTTGCTGAAGGCTTCACTTCCTGACAGTGTACTTGTAGGCCATCTCTGATTCTGTTGTATTCTCAGTGACTTCATGTTCTGATGGATGATCCATCTAACACTGGCTGGTGAGATTTTTGGTTATCTTGCCTCCAACATTTTCTTCTATTGAAACTCCCTATTTAACCCTCTCTGTTTTCTTTGTACTTCTTATCCAGCTTCATTATCACATCCTTCAGCATGTCCTCAGACCCCTTTCTCAGTCACCTACCAGTCCTTTGACTTGACATTGCATGGTTCTTTCCCCATTCTCATCAATTAATGCAAATATTGCCATTCCTTTTTTCTTTTTTAATTGAAGTATAGTTAATGTACAAAATTATGTTAATTTTAGATGTACTACATGATTTGATGTTTGCATGTATTATGATCGCCATGATAAATGTAGAAACCATTTGTATCCATATGAAGTTATAATAATGTATTATGCTGTATGTTTTCATTCCTGTAGCTTATTTTATAAGTGGAGGTTTATATCTCTTAATTCCCTTTACCCATTTCTTCTTCTCTCCAGCCCCTCCCTCCTGGCAACCACTCATTTATTCTCTGTATGAGTCTTTTCATTTCATTTGATTAGATTCCACATAGGAGCAAGATCATATGGTGTTTGTCTTTCTCTGATTTATTTCACCTAACATAATACCCTCTAGATCCATGCATGTTGTTGGAAATGGCAAGATTTCTTTTCTGTTGTTAATGGCTGTGTTGTGTATGTATGCACTTCTTTACCCATTCATCTATGGGCACTTAAAGTGCTTCCATATACATTGGCTATTGTAAAATAATGTTGCAGTGAGTATTGATGTGCACATATCTCTTTGAAGTCACTTGACATCATGTAAATACCCAGAAGTGGAATTGCCAGATCATACGGTAATTCTGCTTCTTAATTTTTTGAGAATCCTTCATACTGTTTTCCATTCTAGCTGCACCAATTTACTCCAGCCAATAGTGCACAAGGGTTTCCTTTTCTCCACATCCTTGCTAACACTTCTTGTCTTTTGTGTGTGTGTTTGATGACAGCCTACCACTCCTTTTCAGAACACACCTTTCTTAGCAGGTAATCTTGTTTCCGAATTCAATCAGAAGATTCAGGACTTCAGCGTGATTTCTTTCCCTCCGTGCTCACCTTCATCTTTTATTCCAGCCTCGGAGAATGAGTTGGGCCAAAGGCCAGTTCAACCCCGTGGACCTTCGACTCCTGTGTCCTCTGTTGTCCTCAGGACCTTCCTCCATGAGACTTTCCCTCTCTCCTCTATGTCTTCCACCTTTTGGCTGCCGCTTTTGGCTTATAAAGGTCTCATGTCATTAAATATTTGAGAGGCTATTATATGCCAGGCATTGTATCAGGCACTTGGAACAGATGATGGAGACTTAGCTTCACCAAGGTTGTCATTCAGTGGATGGGGCTTCCCTGGTGGCTCAGATGATAAAGAATCAGCCTGCAGTGCAGGAGACCTGGGTTCGATCCCTGGGTTGGGAAGATCCCCTGGAGAAGGGAGTGGCTACCCACTCGAGTATTCTGGCCTGGAGAATTCCATGGACTGTATAGTCCATGGGGTCGCAGAGTCAGACACGACTGAGTGGCCAATACTAACTACTAAGTAACTAAGGCCATATAGATAAGTGAATAAGGAGATCATAGTGCAGTGGGTAAAGGTGGAGTCGGGGTGCTACCGGAGCACACAGATAAAGAGGGCTGAAAATGTCCAAAATAGCCAGAAGTTTGCTAAGGAATATTAAGTATGTAAGAAATCATGAAAAACCTTGTAAAATATCAATAGCAAGAAGTTATTGAAGATTTTTCATGGTGATTCACAGTAAGGAGCACTGGTCGAGTTTCATATGATGATTTCCATTCTACAAATGTGGAAACAGATTCTGAGAGGGTAAGTGACTTGCAGTGTATAAGCGGGGAGTCAGGCTTCATACCCAGTTTTTAACCATCTTCTCACAGAGGCCTTCCTGACTATTCTATCTAGAAAGTGTTTACTAAATATCCTAACCACATCACGGTTTGTATCCTATATGGCAGATAGCACAACGTGTGTTTTTTATGTATTAGTTCACTGTGTATTTGTTTCCTCTGCTAGATTGTAAGCTCCATGAGGGCAGGGGTGATATTTCAATTGCATCCCAGAGCCAGACATGGTGTGGCACATAGTAGGTGCTCAATAAATGCTTGTGAATGAAGAAATGGTGGGTCGTCATTTGTGTTTGACGTATGCTGACTGTAGAAATCACTTGACATCTGAGCAACAGGTATTCACAAGGGAGGGAGACGAGAGAAGGCAGGTGGATGAAAGAAGCTGGGGATTTTGGAGGAAGTGAGCTCACTAACCTAATAGACTCCAAACTCTTACAGGGGTGAGGGCCAGGAATGGGAGATTGGTAGGGAAATGCACAGTAGGGACAAGAATGTGCCAGTAGGTGTTTTATTAAACCTGAAGGCCTAGGACCCATTGTAGACTCAGCTTCCTGTATACGTAAGGCTGGGGAAATTCTGCCTATAATCTCTATATCCTAGGGGCCAAGTTACCTGGTTCAGCTATACTGCTCTGAGTATTGCAGTACAATTGTATTGGTATCTAGGAATATCAGACACCTTACCTGCCTCCTGTGAAACCTGTATGCAGGTCAAGCAGCAACTTAGAACCGGACTTGAAACTATGGACTGGTTCCAAATTGGGACAGGAATACGTCAAGGCTGTATTTTGTCACCCTGCTTATTTAACTTATATGTAGAGTACATCATGGGAAGTGCCAGCCAGGCTGGATGAAGCACAAGCTGGAATCAAGATTGCTGGGAGAAATATCAATAACCTCAGACAACATATTAAAAAGCAGAAACATTACTTTGCCGACAAAGGTCTGTATAGTCAGAGCCACGGTTTTTCCAGTAGTCATGTATGGATGTGAGAGCTGGACCATAGAGAAGGCTGCATGCCAAAGAATTGATGCCTTTGAACTGTGGTGTTGGAGAAGACTCTTGAGAGTCCCTTGGACTGCAAGGAGATCAAACCAGTCAGCCCTAAAGGAAATCAATTCTAAATATTCATTGGAAGGACTGATGTTGAAGCTGAGGTTCCAATACTTTGACCACCCGCTGCGAAGAGCCGATTCATTAGAAAAAACCCTGACGCTGGGAAAGGTTGAAGGCAGGAGGAGACAGGACGACAGCATGAGAGGGTTGGATGGCATCACTGACTCAGTGGACATGGAGTTTGAGCCAGCTCTGGGAGATGGTGAAGGGCAGAGAAGCGTGGCTTGCTGCAATTACAGGGTCGCACGGAGTTGGACATGACTGAGCGACTGAACAGCAACAAAATTAAAAGAGAACTTGAATTTTTAAAAATGTGTGGAGTATGAACTAATACTGGTTTCTTGATGGTTTATATAATGATTTGGGGAAACCACATGTTTTCAGAGCTGATTAGCTGTCTCTTCGTAACATTTACGTGTTGGGGATACAAAAGCCCAGCGTTTTAATTCTTTGGGGAAAACCTTATTTTGTCTCAGCAGTTTATGACATAGTTTGGCCACATGGGCAGTCATGCTACTGTGTGTTTTCTCCCACTTGAACTACTGTAACTGTAGGAAGCATCTTACTGTTTTCATCCCTGTCTCCCTATACCTGTTTCTTGCAGTAACATTTGTTTTCTGTCTTTTTTTAAAGTTAATTAATTAGTTTATTTTTGGCTCTGCTGGGTTGGTTGCTCCATGTACTTTTCTCTGGTTACGGGGAGCCAGGGCTGCTCGTTGATAGCAACGCATGGGCTTCTCATTGCAGTGGCTTCTGTTGCTGCAGAGCACGGGCAGTAGGGCCCGCAGGCTTCAGTAGTTGCAGCATAGTTACAGTTCCCCGACTCTAGAGCACAGGCTCAGTGCTTGTGGCACGGAGGCTAAGTTTCTCCACAGCTTGTGGGATCTTCTCAGACCAGGAGTCGAACCCTTGCTCCTGTAGTGGCAGGCAGATGCTTTACTGCTGAACCACCAGGGAGGCCCCACAAGTTCATTTTCTAAAGACACGATTCAGATCATGTAACCGCTCTGCTTAAAATCCTTAATGTTTCCCTGGCTCGCTCTGGGTAAATCTAATGGTTTTACCTTGACCTATAAGGCCCTATATCAGTGATTCTAAAACTTTCAAATGTGACCATAGTAAGAAATATATTTTAAGTTATGTCTCAATATACACACTGTATTTTAAAAACAAAATTTTAGCAATCAGTGTTGGTCCTTATATATTTAAAAAGCATATATGACTTCATTAACATTTAAATGATTAATGAATTATCTGATAATTTCATTCAGTATTTTTCATTTCTAGAAATTCATTTAGAGTCTATATTTAGTATATTCCAAGTTGCTAATTGAGTCTTTGAATATATGGAATAAAATTATAACAACTGATTTACTGTCCTTATTGGCAAATTCTAACATCTGGGTCCATTCTGGTTTGATTTTGGTTGGTTGATATGTCTCCTCATTATGGGTTGTGTTTTCCTGCTGCTTATATGCCTGGTAATCTTTGTTTAGATGCCAGGCATTGTAAATTTTATGTTGCACTGAATATATTTGTGTTCATATGAATGAATTGAGCATTGTTTTGGGATGCAGGTATGTTACTTGGGAATACTTGATTCTTTCATGTTTTGCTTTTATGATTTTTTAGGAGCCTCCAGGACAGTGATCTCTCCAACGCTGGCTATTCCACAGTAATGAGGCAAGACCCTCCTGGTTATTATATGCAGTGCCTCTTGAATTGTGAGGTTTTACACTGTGTCTATTGGGAATAGGCACCATTTCTGGTCCTATGTGCTTGACATTATTCCCTTTAATTCTTTTGTATTTTTTCCCCCATCCTTATATAATTTACTTACATGCATTTATTGATAGCCACTGTGATGAATTCTGGAAGAAATCCCTCTCTGTTTAGCTTCTTATCTCTGTTTTCTGTCCTGCAAATTCTCACCACCCTGGTCTCTCTGGATTCTCAGCTCCATTTTCTCAATTCAGAGGATCTGCTGGCCTTTGCCTAGGTTAGGTTCTCTACTGTGCTGCAGCTTGGAAACTCGTGAGGTAATGAACTGGAGCAGTGGTAGGGCTCAACTCATTTGTTTCCATGCTCTCAAGAATCACTGTCTTTTGTTGCCTGATATCCAGCATCTAAGAAGCAGTTGTGCCATATACTTTGAGAATATTTTGATTGTTGCAGTCAGAAAGATAAATCCAGTCTCATCTTGGATGGAAGGGAAGTCACTAACTTTTTATGTTTCAAATTTCTCTCCTGGAATGTAATGATTAAAAGTCTGTGATGGAAAAATGAGGTATAACACTCTAATTTTGTTTTGTTTAAGCCATTGTCATAAATACATTCACATTGCTAACAATGTTAAGAAATATGATAGTTACAGTAATATCTTTTAAGTCTTATTTTCCACTTAAAAATATTGTTGATAATCTTTCTGAAAAACAAACTTACCATAATTGAAACACATAGTAATGACAAGTTTACCAACAGTAGATTATACGTCTGTGCATTTAGCTTGATAAACTACAAACTGTGTTAATATAAAACTCAGATAATTTAGCAGTAACCCTCCTAATAGAAGTTGACTTTCATATGCTAGAAAATCAAATGCAACAACATTCTACAAAAGATTAAATGACCTATTCCTTCCATTTCATATATTCATCACATGCTCTTTACTATTTTTCCTGTGCTGTCTCAGTTGGCTGTAGTGTTTATTGAGACATAATCTAGTTCTTGCAGAATGTTCATGGGTCTGCTCACTTAGGTATCTATTTTGGTAGTTATTATAATGTCTTTATTTTTGGAGAAGGGGACGACAGGATGAGATGGTTGGATGGCATCACCGACTCAATGAACATGGGTTTGGGTAGACTCCGGGAGTTGCTGATGGACAGGAAGGCCTGACGTGCTGCAGTTCATGGGGTCGCAAAGAGTCAGACACAACTGAACGACTGAACTGAACTGAACTGATTGTGACCCTCTGCATTGCTTTCCTGACATTAAATTGAAGTGTCTAGCTCTTGCGGAATCCATAGCTATTTTTCTATTCTAATATCTATTGTTTTAAAATTCTGGGTGTGACCCATTCGTTACATTGGTTTCCTAACACATTAGATTGTGTCAACCAGCAGTTTGAAAAGTTGCCTGACAACACTGGATTTTGTCCAACTGGCCAGGATCAAACAGGCACCTATTTGAACCTAGCCAGGCTCCTGCTAGAACAGTTACGAGTCTTAGATTAAAAAAAATTTTTTTAAAGAAGCTTTGAAGCATTGATTAGGTAGCATAAAATCAAGAAATTATCAAGGAAGAGTTAAAATGGGGATCTGGAGAGTAAAACAAAACGCTGCTGCAGTTGGCTTCAGCAGTGTTTTATTGAAGTTATTTGTTGACCACAGGCTCTGGGGCATGATTATAGCAAGCAAATCTCAAAGGTCCTAAGTAGTCTACTGTGTGATCTTCTCCCCATAGAACCAGAGCCCAAAGGGCTGTACCCTTAGTATAAAGATGAAGTAGAAGTAATCCTAGTCTACAAGGGAATCACAAGGAATCTGAGCTTTTAGCTAAGGAGGAAAATTACCACAAGGCTTCACAGTCACACAGTCTTGTAGCTTGAATGCATAGTATTAGATATTTTGACTAAAACTTCAACCTGAGAATTTAGTTAGTGATCCTCCATAATGGTAGTGCCCCATGGTACCTGGGAGATGTAAATACAGATTCACTCTGGAAGAACATACATTCACCTCAGAAGAAAATTCCAAACAAAATGAGCTCCTTGAAGTAAAACAACCTCAGTTTGCAGTGGTGAAGAGGAAGAAACAGTGAAACAACAAAAACCTTCAGGGACTTCAGATAATGAAATTATCAGGGGCACACTGTAAAAGGATCATCTTAGCTTGTTCAGTGAAGTGAAAGACAAGACTGAGAAATACATGCAAGGAATGAATTATAAAGGATGTCCAATTAAATACTAAAAGATACCACATAGAACCTGTAGAGGTAAAAATGATTGAAAACTATGTACAGATTAGACACAGATCTGAAAGTAAATGAACAGTATAAATGTTTTACAAACTTTAATGTGCATGCATATCATATGGTTCAGTTTAGTTTGCTTGATCGGTAGTGTCTGACTCTGCAACCCCATGGACTGCAGCACGCCAGGCTTCCCTGTCCTTCGCTTACCTTTTGGAGTTTGTTGAAACTCATGTCCATTGAGTCGGTGATGCCCTCCAGCCATCTCATCCTCTGTCGCCCCCTTCTCCTGCCTTCAATTTTTCACAGCATCAGGATCTTTTCCAGTGAATTGACTCTTCACATCAGGTGGCCAAAGTATTGGAATTTGAGCTTCAACATCAGTCCTTCCAATGAATATTCAGAACTAATTTCCTTTAGGATTGACTGGTTTGATTTCTTTGCTGTCTAAGAGACTCTCAAGAGTCTTCTCCAGCACCACAATTAGGAAGCATCAGTTCTTCAGCAGTCTTTTTTATGGTCCAACTCTCACTTCGTCCATGACTACTGGAAAAACCACTTGGGGATGATATTAAAAAGCAGGTTATGCTTCTCTATGTTTAAAGTGGCTCTTGAAATTCTGCATTCCTAAAAAGCTCAGAGGTGAGAAGACTCCTCCAGATTCAAGGACCACACTTTGAATATCAAGACATTTCAGGGTACGTCAGAAGAAGTCAATAAAAATGCAGCTCAGAAGTATAATGAGATGAAAAATACAGGTTGAGCACTGGCAGGGGTTCAGTGCTAAAGCATGGGGTTAAGAGATTGGATCTGGGAAGACGACCACTGCTGGCTGTGTGGATACATCAGAGGAGACGTGAGTGAGGGGCTTTGTGGCCAGGAATGCCCCTAGAGGAAGTATCGTCTGCCTAGGAATTGAGGCACCAGCGTTGAGTGGCATGCAGGTGGCGGGGGGCCTCCACTGGCATCGGGAGGGACTTGAGCACCAGAGTGAGCAGGCCTCAGGCTCTTGGCACGCACCCCAGCAGTGGCCGCCTTACCCTCTCCTGCCTCAGTAAGTGGGTGTGCCCCAATCGGCCGTTGCTTTTGCTCCCTGTCGCCCGGGTGGGGAACAGACCCATGAGGGTGCCACACAAGCTAAGTTGGGGCCAAAATCCAAGCTGAGCCCAGGGGCAGTGTGACAGAGAAAGGGGAACTGAAATCTCTCCATGCAGCTGTGCAAGCCATGGATTAAATCCCTTCGATCGGCTCAGTAAATCTTGTGTCTCTGGAATATCTGAATAGCCAGTGAGTGTTCCTACAACTGAGATCCGTCTAGCTTTAGCAGCAGTGGACTTTGGAGGCAAGTACATGTGGGAGTTGGGCCAGGTCAGAGTGAGCTGGCCCCACAGTGCCCACAGCAGGTCTAGAAGCCTACCTGGAGATACCGAAAAACCGCCTAGGGAGGTAGGGGTTGCCTGTGGCTCACTGTGGAAGTAAGGACACTGATAGAGGAGGCCCCAGGAAGATATTATTGGTTTTTGTGTGTTTCATTTTGTTTGGTTGTTGTCGGTGGTGTTTTTGTTATTTTTAACCTTTTCTATGTTTAAGTATACTTTTATTTTTCTATTTTTACTTTACTTTTTCTGTTTTTTTCGTTTGCTTGATAATTTTTACGCGTTTGATATATTTTCATTGTTTTTCTTAGTCTCTTTTCTGTTTTTGTCTTGTTTTTCTTTTTTTTTTTTTTTTTGTAAATTTAGTCCTTATTGATTGTTTTCATTTCTGAGTTGAACCATAAAGAAAGCTGAGCGCTGAAGAATTGATGCTTTTGAGCTGTGGTGTTGGAAAAGACTCTTGAGAGTCCCTTGGACTACAAGGAGACCCAACCAGTCAATCCTAAAGGAAATCAGTCTTGAATATTCATTGGAAGGACTTGATTGTGAAGCTGAAACTCCAATACGTTGGCCACCTGATGCGAAGAGCTGACTCATTTGAAAAGACCCTGATGCTGGAAAAGATTGAAGGCAGGAAGAGAAGGGGACAACAGAGGATGAGATGGTTGGATGGCATCACCGACTTAATGGACAGGAGTAATCTCTGGGAGTTGGCGATGGACAGGGAGGCCTGGCGTGCTGCAGTCCATGGGGTCTCAAGGAGTCGGGCACGACTGAGCAACTGAACTGAACTGAAGACAGCATTTTAAAAAGCAGAGACGTTACTTTGCCAGCAAAGGCCCATCTAGTCAAAGCTTTGCTTTTCCAATAGTCATGTATGGATGTGAGAGTTGGACTATAAGGAAAGCTGAACGCCGAAAAACGGATAGTTTTGAACTGTGGTGTTGAAGACTCTCAAGAGTCCCTTGGACTGCAAGATCAAACCAGTCCATCCTAAAGGAAATCAGCCCTGAATATCCATTGGAAGGGCAGATCCTGAAGCTGAAACTCCAATACTTTGGTCACTTGATGCGAAGAGCTGACTCGTTTGAAAAGACCCTGATGCTGGGGAAAATTGAAGGCAACAGAAGAAGGGGATGACAGAGGATGAGATGGTTGGATGGCATCACTGATTCGATGGACATGAGTTTGAGCAAGCTCCGGGAGTTGGTGATGGACAGGGAGGCCTGGTGTGCTGCAGTCCATGGGGTCACAAAGAGTCGGACATGACTGAGCAGCTGAACTAACTGACAAAATTCTGTTGTTTGCAGTGATGTAGATGGATCTAAAGACTGTCATACAAAGTAAGTCAGAAAGAGAAAACATTAATGCATACATGTGGAGTCTAGAAAAATGGTTTAGATGATGTTATTTTCAAAACAGAAATAGACGTAGAGAACAAATGTATGGAAACTTGGGGAAAGGTGGGATGAGTTGGGAGACTGGATTGACACATACTATCATGTATAAAATAGATAACCTAGACAACCCACTGTATAGAGTAGGGAACTCGACTCAGTGCTCTGTGGTGACCTAAATGGGAAGGAAATCTAAAAAAGAGTGGGTATGTGTTATACATATGGCTGATTCACTTTGGTGTGCAGCAGAAACTTGACAGCAGTGGTAAAGCAACTATACTCCAATTTAAAAAAAAAAATGCAAGGGAAATAAAGATATTAGAGGCTGAAGGTCACTTCAAGAGCCAAGGCAAGTTATATATCAATGTAAGGTGTTGCATACTTTCATACCTAACATTTTTCTCTCAAATCTGAATATGTTACATTCTTCCATTTTACAAGACCTAGAGTATCTGTTGGCAGAATGTTGTGTACTCTTGTGGTACTTGTTCTTTCAGAAAGACTTGATAATGTTTGGGACATTCCCCCAAAGGACAAGGGCCAGCAGAGGCTGCTGTGCAGTTCCAGACTAGAAATATAAGGATTGTTTTGCCTTGAAATATTAGGTTGAGAAGAAGTAGGCACAGAATCTGAAGGGATTTGAAGAGAGTAAACACAGTTTTATTCATCACAACTCAACATCTTTCTTTCAGGCTCCTCTTAAAGCTTGAAAGAAGGCGCATTTAAGGTGGATAAAATATTGCTTTTCTTTGGCATGACACTTTTTGTTTCCAAATGTTTGTTTATTTTACTTTTTTCTCAGGTAATCCACACACCATCTGTATGATGAATGTAATTATTCCTGTTCTATCAGTTGAGAATATCAAGGCTCTGCGAGGTGGTTTGCCTGGATCCCTATGAACCATGTGGGATTCATCCTCTTAGTGTCATCTCTAAAGTTTTTTTAAAAATGGAAAGAAAAAAAGATCATCAATAAATGTGTATAAAATTGAAAAAAGAGATGAGGTTATGAGGCATGGATGATAGAGACGGTCTAATATATTTCTAATTGATGTCCCAAAAGAAAGGAAGAGAAACAGTGGGAAAGAGACAATATTGAAAGAAATCAGGGCTGAGAAGTTTTCAAAACTGATTAAAGATACCATCCTACAGATTCGAGGGGGAATAAATTCTAAAATAAGAATTCACACCTTGACGTATCAGAGTAAGACTTTAAAACACCAAAAATAAAGAGGAAACTATTAAAATAAAAGAAAATGGATTATTTTCAAAAGTTTGACAGTTAAGCTGACTGAATATTCTCATCAGCAATGATGCAAGCCAGAAGTGGACACTTCAGTGTAGACTGGAAGAAAAATAACCTAGAACTCGGTACCAAGCAGAAATATCTTTCAAGTATGAGAGAATAATACATTTTCACTTGAAGACAAATTTGTCCCCAGTAAACCTTCGCTAGAAGAGGATATAAATCAGGATAGAAGGAAGAAATCCCATCTGGAAGAGCTCAGATGTGAAATAAAGGCCACAGAAAGGGACTGATTAGCAGATAACTGTCTAATAAATTAACAACTCAATGTAGAATTCTTAAAAAGGCAAAAAAGAGAATGAAAAATCACACGAGGGACTTTCCTAGTGGTCCTGTGGTAAAGAATCCGCCTTGCCATGCAGGCAACATGGGCTTGATCCCTGGTTAGAAAACTAAGATCCCATGTGATGGAGAACAGCTAAGCCCACGCCCCACAACTAGAGAATCTGCACACCAGCGAAAGAGTCTGTGAGCTGCTACCAAGACCCAAAGCAGCCAAATTAGTAGAAAAATTGGGAATGGCATATGAATGAGAATGAAATGATGAATAGGCTTTTTATTGGTAAAGACGAGGGTAAAGATACTAATTTACTTTAGATTGCATGTGTCATTATTGGAGTACCTGCCTAAAAAAGAGAGTGAACAACTTGCAAACTGGTTGGGGAATAAGTGGGATGTAAAAAATTATCAAATGATAGAAATACAAACATCAAAATTGTGGGATAAATGGAAAGCAAAAAAACAGTTGATATAAATCTATATAGCTCAAAAATTACATGAAGTGAAAATGGACTAACTGCTTCAGTTAGTATGACAGTAGAAAGCAGTATGACAAAAATGGTCAGATGTCAAATAATACGCTGTTTACAAAAGACATTTGAAACACGAGTGCAAAAATGCTGGACTTTTAGAAGATAGAGCAAACTTTGACCTGGAGAGTTCTGAGGTAGTTGTATTAATACCAAACAAAACAGCTACAAAATTATTAGATAAAACAATTTTAAGTGTACCTAGTGACATAGCCGAAATACATTGTATAGAAAATGTAAGAACTGCATGGAGAGTAAAAAAAAAAAAAAAAAAAAAATCCAGTCATTACAGGAAATAGTAACATATCTCTAAGGAATAGAACAAACATTTAAAAACTTAGAAATGTACAGAATTAAACATTAACAAACATGATTTAATGAACATATATAGACTACTATATCAAACAACTGCAGAATATACCTTTTTTATAGCAAAGATGGGACATTTCATAAAAATTTCAAACAGTTCAAATATAGAAGTATGTTCTCTAGTTTAGCTCAGTCATGTCCAACTGTTTGTGACCTCATGGACAGTAGCCCATCAGGCTCCTCTGTCCATGGGATTCTCCAGGCAAGAATACTGGAGTGGGTTGCCAGTCCCTTCTCCAGGGGATCTTCTTGACCCAGGGATGGAACCTGGCTCTCTGCATTGCAGGCAGATTCTTTACCAACTGAGCCAGCAGGGAAGCCCATTGTGTTCTCTAACCACAAAACAATTAAGCTAGAAATCAGTGCAAAAAATTGCACGTCTAGAAATTTGTGACCCCTGTGGAATTCTCCAGGCCAGAATACTGGAGTGGGTAGCCTTTCCCTTCTCCAGGCGATCTTCCCAACCCAGAGATCGAACTCATTTCTCCCTCATTGCAGGCAGATTCTTTACTGAGACACAGGGGAAGCCCAAATATCTCCTGAGTTCAAGAAGAAATTGTATGACTTTGTATACAAAACAGAAACAAGACTGACAGACATAGAAAACAAATTTATGGTTTCCAAAGGGGAGAGAGAGGAGAGGAGGGACAAATTAGAAATATAAGATTAATAGATACAAACTGTTACAAGTAAAATAGGTAAGCAATACAGGTTTACTGTATAGCACAGGGAATTATATCCAAAATCCAAAACCTATAGTGAAATATAATCTGCAAAGAAACCAAATCACTATGTTGTATGCCTGAAACTAACACAATACTGTAAATCAACTATACTTCAATTTTTTAAAAAACTTTATTGGAGATTAGAAAGTATTTAGAATTGAATGACAATAAAAACACGATATATCTAAACTTTTAGGATGCATCTAGAGTAATACTTAGAAGTTTATAGCCTCAAATATGTTAGGAAAGTCAGGTTGAAAAGGGATGAGGCAAACATTCATACCGATTTAGAACAAGACTGGCATAAGTCAAAAAATAGGAAAAAATAAGTAGAAATAAATAGAAGATTACAATGGAAAGATCAGTATGTTTTCCTCCTAATCCCCACAGCCTTCTTCACCTTACCAGTTATTACCCTTCAGATTCCAGTTTGGCCATCTTCTCATCTACAGCAATGGTTCTCCAAGTGTGCATTCTGGGAACGTGTAAGAAATGCAGATTTTTTATTCTGACTGACTGGGGGTAAAGCATAGCCATCAGGGTCGTGAGCCTCTGTGAACATGGACCAGGAGCCCTCCAGGGAATTCTGATGGCTGTTTGAGAACCACTGTTCAAACCACTGCTGAAACTTGAGTTTGTATCAGAATCCCCTCTGGGCTGATTTAGTGGAAAGTCTAACAAGTTCCCAGGGGATGTTAATTCTCTTCTTTTAGAAGCCACTGTTTTAGGGGCTTTATAAACAGGCCCAAGAGATTCTGGTTGGCTTGGGTTTGCAATCTGACAAACTTCTGTGTGTTCCTAATATGCAGCCACTTCTCCAGGAAAACTTAACCCAACAACCTCTGCCCTTCCAAGCTTTGGATTCATCTCTCCAGGGAGATCTCCTAGTACCCAGTGCTCCGCTCCACTATAGCAATTATTCTGTGGCCCAGCACTATCTATTTGTCGGTCTCTCTCACCAGAAGATAAAACACTTGTAGGCAAAGACCTTACCTCCTTTGCTCTTTTACCCTTAAATGTTTTGATGCTGCTGCTAAGTCGCTTCAGTCGTGTCCGACTCTATGCGACCCCGTAGATAGCAGCCCACCAGGCTCCCCTGTCCCTGGGATTCTCCAGGCAAGAACACTGGAGTGAGTTGCCGTTTCCTTCTCCAGTGCATGAAAGTGAAAAGTGAAAGTGAAGTCGCTCAGTTGTGTCCGACTCTTCTCGACTCCATGGACTGCAGCCTACCAGGCTCCTCCGTCCATGGGATTTTCCAGGCAAGAGTACTGGCGTGGGTTGCCATTGCCTTCTCCATGTTTTGATGGATATTCAGTAAATATTTGTTGATTAATTGATACTTGAAATACCTCTGTTAGTAGTACTTACCAGCTGGGCTTCCTTTATAGCTCAGTTTTGTAAAGAACCCGCCTGCAATGCAGGAGACCCCGGTTCAATTCCTAGGTCAGAAAGATCCGCTGGAGAAGGGATAGGCTACCCACTGCAGTATTCTTGGGCTTCCTTGGTGGCTCAGCTGGTAAAGAATCTACCTGTAATGTGGGAAACCTGGGTTTGATCCCTGGGCTGGGAAGATCCCCTGGAGAAGGGAAAGGCTACCCACTCCAGTATTCTGGCCTAGAGAATTCCATGTACTATATAGTCCATGGGCTCACAGAGTTGGACAGGTCGGAGGGTCTTTGATTTCACTTCACCAGCTGGGTGGTGCTATTCTTCTTTGACCCTCACAGAAGCACAGAGAAAGGCATGTGTTCTGTAGTTTGGGATGAGGTTTCTGGAGGGAGAAGAATCAGTAGGGGAGCTAAATCAGACACTCTCTTTCACATGGACTTAAGCAGGCTGGTAGAACCCTGTCAGAGTGGCTGTGTGGACTGCCTGAATTCGAGCCCTGCCTCCTCTCTGCAATTTACTAGTGTGATCTTGGCGAAGTTACTGAAGTACTGTATATTCAAGTTTTCTCTTGTGTAACATGAGGATAATAAAAGTACTTTCCTTTGAGGTTTGTCATTTTTGAGAATTAAAACGTGAAGCTATCAGAGCGATATCTAGCACTTACTAAGCACTATTACTACACTCCCTTTTAATTTATGGAAGTGACTAAAAATTATCTGATTATTAAATATTTGGGGGCTTCCCAGGTGGCTCAGTGATAAAGAATCCACCTGCAATGCAGGAGACTTGGGTTCAATCCTTGGGTCACAAAGATCCCCTGGAGAAGGAAATGGCAGCCCCCTCCAGTATTCTTATGTGGGAAATCCCGTGGACTGAGGAGCCTGGTGGGCTAGAGTCCATGGGGTCGTGAAAGAGTCGGACACAACTTGGCAACTAAACAACAAATAAATCTCAGAATAGATGACTCTCATTTGCCAAGCCCCTAATTAAGCCCAAACATTGTTTTCGTCCCTAGGGGTGACCACAGATGGAACCTAAGTAAAAAAAGTATAGTAGTGAAGCAATGCAAGCTGATAAAATTACACCAAAAGCATCAAATTATTTGCCAACATGAACTCATATTTTTCACTCAGTTTTAGTATATTTTCTAATTGGATATATTTTACATATAATAAGGTTATTATACGTTTCTTACTTTGTAGCTAGTGCCAAGCTTACATTTTATTGGTCTTATTGATTAGGCAATCCCCTCCCTGCCCCCAATTTGCTGTTCTCTGTTAGGATTACAGGTAAAATTGCTGTGAGCTTGGCAGAGAGGTAAAGATATTAAAACACATTGCCTACACTGGGGTACTGACTTTATTAGGGACATTAAAAAAGAGCCTTTTATATAACTTTTTTCCTCAGCTATATCCCGTAATCCCATGAGGAATATATATGGCAGAAGTTTCTCTCATTGCCCCTTTCAAAGGGAAACCAGGCTGCAGACTGTTCACCAAAGGTCAAACAGGACTCCACATTGATTTCCAGTTCAAGACCTTTCCCATCAGGCCCCACTGCCCCCGGAGGACCAGTAACCATCTTACATGAGGCTCGGGAGGTAACAGCAGGGAGGCATCAAAGGACACTGCAAATTCAGCCATTTCATCCAAAATCCACAAGCTCTTAACCCAGTGGTTCCCAGCCCTGCCTGCACATCACAGTCACCTGGGGAGCTTTCACAGATTAACCTGTGGCTGGGCCCCACCACAGACCAATTCAGTCAACTTCTGGGAAGTGGGGGTCCTGCATGGACATTTTATAAAAGCCCGGGGCAGGGGAGAGGGAAGGGGAGATTGTAAGGTGCAGAGCCACAGTGCCTGGAAGTAGGATAAATGCCAATAATGAAAGAGTAGGAGAAGGAACCCGCAGGACTGCAGGAAGCTGCAGCACGCCGAGCCTCTGTCACTTGTCCACAGAGAGGGTGAATTTATTCCAGAACCTCCTATCTACAGGAGAGAATGCTAGCCCTGCTGTTTTCAAGTATACATGTAGCAGGAAAAATAAATATTGAAACTCTGGTTCCTTTTCCTTTTCCTTCTCTGCCCTCCGCCTGCCCCGCTCACCCCTGCTGACTCCCTCTCCCCCTTACACCCGGACTAGCCGTCCACTCCAGTGGACTCCAGCCCCCGGCCTGCCTGCTAAGTTAGACAGTCGCCTGGCCCTGCTGACTGCCCCTCAGCCACCCTTTGAGGGAGTATTGCTGCAGGTTCTGCAGGGTTTGGGGAGGTTGGGTTCTCCCCACTTAGACTGAGATAGTCTTCCAAGCCTGGGAGGGAGACAGTGAATTCCTAGTGGTGACCAAGTTGAGAAGGACTCTGCCCAAGGGGTTGAGTGGGACTTCCAGGGTCAGCCAAAGGTGTGCCAGGAACACTTCCTACTCGGATCCAAAAAGAACCACACTTGAGAGTGTCCACGGGAAACAGTGATCTATACCTGGGATCTCTCAGACCTCGGCGCCTCTTGAGTATGGGAGTGGGGAGAGCTCTCCATATACTTGAGGATGAACTTCCTGCCTCTGAGGGTAGGGATGGGGTGGAGGTGCAAGGAGGATTATATTTATTTAAAGGAATGGAGCTGAAACTCCAATACTTCGGCCACCTCATGTGAAGAGTTGACTCGTTGGAAAAGACCCTAATGCTGGGAAGGATTGGGGGCAGGAGGAGAAGGGGACGACAGAGGATGAGTTGGTTGCATGGCATCACTGACTCGATGGACATGGGTTTGAGTAAACTCCGGGAGTTGGTGATGGACAGGGAGGCCTGGCGTGCTGCAATTCATGGGGTCGCAAAGAGTTGGACACGACTGAGCGACTGAACTGAACTGAAAGGAAAGGCACACAGATGCTGCAGTCTATGAGCAGATCCACTCCTGCTATGCACACCAGAAAACAGAAAGGAATTAGCCTTCATTGACTGTCTAATAATACAACAGCTAACATTTATGGAGCCTTTACTCTGTGCCAGGCGCTGGTTATCTCACACAGTCAAGCACAGAGACCCTGCCAGAGTGACACAGATGAGGTGACATGAAATTACTCACCCAGAGGCACACAGCTACTAGGTGCAGAAAATGAGATTTGAATTCAAGCTGCCTCATTCCACTCTCACTCAAATCGCTGGCTACGTCTCTTCACCTGCATCTTCTTGCTTAGTCCTCAAGCTGTTGTTCAGCTGCTAAGTCATGTCTGACTCTTTGTGACCCCATGGAGTGCAACACACTAGGCTTCCCTGTCCTTCACCATCTCCTGGAGTTTGCTCAAACTCATGTCCATTGAGTCGATGATGCCATCCAACCATCTCATCCTCTGTCACCCTCTTCTGCCCTCAATCTTTCCCAACATCAAAGTCTTTTCCAATGAGTCGGCTCATCACATAGAGTGGCCAAAGTGTTGGAGCTTCAGCTTCGGCATCAGTCCTGAATATTCAGAGTTGATTTCCTTGCAGTCCAAGGGACTCTCAAGAATCTTCTCCAACACCACAGTTCAAAAGCATCAATTCTTTGGCACTTAGCTTTCTTTATAGTCCAACTCCCACATCCATACATGACCACTGGAAAAACCATAGCTTTGACTAGATGAAAGTTTGTTGGCAAAGTGATATCTCTGCTTTTTATTACTCTGTCTAGGTTTGTCATAGCTTTTCTTCCAAGGAGCAAGCATCTTTTAATTTCATGGCTGCAGTCAAGTCCACAGTGATTTTGGAGCCCAAGAAAACAAAGATCTGCCACTGTTTCCACTTTTTCTCCTTTTGTTTGCCATGAAGTAATGGGATGAGATGCTATGATCTTAGTTTTTTGAATGTTGAGTTTTTCAAGCCAGCTTTTTCACATTCCTCTTTCACCCTTATCAAGAGGCTCTTAAGTTCTTCTTTGCTTTCTGCCATTAGAGTGGTATCATCTGCATGTCTGACATTGTTGATATTTTTCCTGTCAATCTTGAGTCCAACTTGTGTTTCATCCAGCCTGGTGTTTCACATGATGTACTCTGCATGTAAGTTAAATAAGCAAGGTGGCAATATATAGCCTTCACATACTTCTTTCCCAATTTTGAACCAGTCCATTGTTCCATGTCTGGTTCTAACTGTTGCTTCTTGACCTACATACAGGTTTCTCAGGAGGTAGGTAAGGTGGTCTGGTATTCCTATCTCTTTAAGAATTTTCCACACTGTGTTGTGATCCACACAGTCAAAGGCTTTAGCATACTCGGTGAAGCAGAAGTAGAGGTTTTTCTGGAATTCTTTTGTTCTCTCTGTGATGGCAATTTGATCTCTGGTTCCTCTGCCTTTTTAAAATCCAGCTTGTACATCTGCAAGTTCTTGGTTCACATACTACTAAAACCTAGCTTGAAGGATTTTGAGCATTAGTTTGCTAGCCTGTGAAAAGAGTGCAAAGAATGTTCAAAGTGAAAGGCGTTCAGTCATGTCTGACTCTTTGTGACCCCCATGGACTATACAGTCCATGGAATTCTCCAGGCTGGCTGTACCAATTTGCATTGCTACCACATCCTCTCCAGCATTTATTATTTGTAGACATTTTTATGATGGCCATTTTGGCTGGTGTGAGGTGATGTCTCGTTATGGTTTTGATTTGCATTTCTCTAGTAATTAGTGATATTGAACATCCTTTTGTGTGTCTGTTGGCCATCTGTAAATGACATCCCAATTATAATTCCATCAGACTTTTTGTAGAAATATCAACTTCTATTTACCAAAGCTGATTCTATAAATGTATTACTATTTGAAATTGCAAAGGAGCCTAGAATAAGCAAAACAATCTTAAAGATTGAAGTTGGAGGACTTTTACAGTTGGAATTCGAGACATACTATAAAGTTACAATAGATAAAATAATATATATTTTGCATGTGGGTAATTAAATAGAACAATGGAACAGAATATCAAACCTGAGTAAATCCATATATATAGTAATAGTATAACTTGATATTCTGAAAAGCACTAATGCATTTCAATGGGAGAAAAATGTCTTTTCAATAAATGGTATTGAAATAACTGAAGGTCCTTATGGAACAAAAGTGGACCTTGACCTCTGCCTCACACCACACACAAGTTCCTGCTCTCAGCTCACACAGTCTGGCCAGGTAGGGCAGTTTCACACAGAGGAGGAGGCAATGAGCTCAGCCTGCAGTTGGGCATGAAGAGTGAAGTGAGTGGAGGTGACAATTTAACCAAGCATTAAAGGTTTATGACATATGGTAGCTCACTCCAGTATTCTTGCCTAAAATGTCCTATGGACAGAGAAGCCTGGCAGGCTACAGTCCAAAGGGTCGCAAAGAGTCAGACACGACTGAGTGACTTAGCATGCCCTATGTCCTGAGCTCCTATAACAGTGCTTGGCATATAGCAGGTGCTCAACAACTTTTTGTGAATGAAGTTGAAAGCCATAGAAAGAAAGATAGAGTAAGACAGTGACAGTCATCACATGCCTGGCTGAAGAGTTGAATGCAGTGGAGAGTGATGGATGTTAAACAGCACATGAGATCAGCCCTGAGAAAAGCCGGTGGCTGTAAGGAGAACAGACTGTAGGAGCTGACAGGGGGATCTGGAAGAACAGTCCAGAGTCTACTACACTAAAGCAGGCATGATGTGAGCAGGAAGATGGCTAAGGCATTGGCAAATCTAGTTGGTAAGGGATGAAGAGATTTAGGAGGGGGGACTGCAAGATCAAACCCACTAATCCTAAAGGAAATCAACCCTGAATATTCATTAAAAAGCACTGATGCTGAAGCTGAAGCTCCAATACTTTGGCCACCTGATATGAAGAGCCGACTCACTGGAAAAGACCCTGATGCTGGGAAAGACTGAGGGCAGGAGGAGAAGGGAGCAGCATTGAGATGGTTGGATGGCATCACCGAGTCAATGGACATGAGTTTGAGCAAACTCCAGGAGATAGTGAAGGATGGGGAAACCTGGTGTGCTGCAGTCCATGGCGTCGCAAAGACTCAGACACGACTTAGCAACTGAACAACAACAACTGAGTGCTGGAGAGGCTCCGGGGATGGACCCAGCACAAAAGACTTATTTTACAGAGGGAGAGTCTGAGACCCAGAGAGAGGAAGCAATTTGCCCATGGCCACACCGCATGTTGATAGCGTGTATTGGACAGGAACAGGTCCTATCTCTGGCCAGATGGTCTGTGTTCTCTCTCTTGTGTTCTTAGCTAACCTTGTCCTCAGGAAAGTTTCCAGCGTCATCCCAGCCTCTGCAGTGGAAGGGAAGTCCCCAGGCCTCCTTACTCAGCGCTGCCTCTGGCTGCTGACAGGCCAGAGAGGCGGTGAAGACCTTGCGGGCAAAGGTCACCCGAGGCTTCTCCGGGAGCAGCTGCCTGCTCTGCACCGCTCTTAGGCTGACCCTCAGTGGCAGTTGTTATTTTAAGTAGTTCACGTTGGAGGGAGGAAGTGATGGAGGCGAATGTGAAAATGAGTAGCTATTGCAAGATGTGTGTGATAAATGAAACAAGGAACATAAAGACAGACCAAGAGGCACATCTGTTATTTTTGTTCCTTTTTATAGCAACCTCTAAGTCAGACTTCTCACACTGAGTAGGAACCTTTAGCTGCTAAGTGTTTTCCTGACCGAAGCGCTCATGAGCCCCAAAGGGAGCGGAGGTCGGTAGGAGATGCGGGGCCCTGGGAACAGCATGAACCCTCAGAGCTGCACACCAGGCCTGGACACCCAGCACCCTGGGATCTGAGGCTCTGAGCAGGAAGGCTGGAGGGCTTCAAAGGTCAGTGTTCCCCTACATTTACCGAAGAGGAGGGTGGCGACCTCACTCAGTCCCTGAACCCAGGGATGTCCCCACCCAGATGGTCCCCCACCAGCAGCCAAGAAGGCAAGGGAGCCGTTTTCCATGGGGGAATACTGGCTTTCTCTCTCGAGGTGCTTTCTCTCTGCTGAGAGTCGAATCCCCAGTGCCACCTGCTAGTGGGACTGAGCCCTGGGGGCTGCTGGTAAGTGTCCTGGCAGAGGGGGCTGTGGAGCCAGATTCTGAGCTTCCTGCAGGGGGTACTCCCGCTATTCCGAGGCTCATCAGTGGCTCAGAGGAGGAACTGAGGGGCTGCTGGGGAAAACTTGTCCCTGAGGTGATCCCAGTCAGCCTGCCCTGGGCCTCCTATGCACAGAGCCCTGGAGATCCTGGAGCATCATGGGAGCAGCTAAGGGCTCAAGCCATTAGCTGTGAGCGCATTCACTCCCTTCTTTGTACTGATCTGTACTAAGCTCTGGGCTGAGCGCTACTGTGAGATTGCAGGAGAGAGAGGGGGTGCTCTGGCCTGGGCACCCGCTGGTGCAGCTGGAGCAGCTTCAGAGGGACAAGAGGGACGGCTGAGAAGTGGGAGGAGAGGCCAGACCTCCTGCCAGGAACAGGAGTGGGAAGAGGGTTTCAGGAGGGCGTGTGGAAGAGAGGAACATGGCCTTGTCCAGGAGTAGGGGCCTCTGTCAGCATGACTGTCGTTTTCTCCAGCTGTGGGGACAGCCTGGAAGCAGAAGTGGATGGCGAAGTCATCACTGGCGGTGCATTGGCCAGGCATGTACAGTGGTAGGACCATCCTCCCCCTTCTTCCTTTTACTTGGAACAGGAATTAAGCAGCAACTAGGTGTACCTCTGTGACTGGGTGCAGGACGATGAGAGGTAAGAGGAAGGCGTTGGATAGGAAGGTTCCAGAGCAGGATAGACTGCTGAGGCTCTTTGTTTTCCTCTCCCCTTCCTTCCTCTGTTATGCTGTCTGGAAGGCTGACACCATGGTTGGCACTCAAACAGCCATCTTGGACTATGAGACAATGTGCAAACAGCAAGAGAAGAGCATGGGTCCTTGATCCAGTTAGAGCCACCATCCCACCTCCTGGTTGGGATTCCTTTTACGTGAGAGAGAAATAAACTCTAATGATCTTAAGAATTGCCATTTTGAGTTTTCTATTATATGTCACTGAACCTAATCCTAACAGACACAGATCAAGTATGAGGAAATTGTGGGTAATTGTAAGGATGGCAGTAAAGTGATTGATCATGGTATCTGAACTAAGTAGGAAAAAAGTCAGGAGACGGCCAATACAACTGGGAATGGGGACTCTGGCCCTTTGGATACAGCAGGGTAGCCTCCTAAGGGCAGGAGATCTTTAAGAATAAAAAGCAGGAGGCTGTGGTTAGAAAGTAGAATTTCTGATTTTATGGTTTCAGAGTCTGCGTGACAAGATGTGGTCACAGTAAGTGCTAAGATTTCCCAAATACTTCCTCTGCGGCCAGCTCCCTTTTAAGGAATTGATATGCCTACTCTCACTCCTCACCATAATTCTGGAAGGTATTTTCTTTATTATATCATAAATAAAGAAACAGGCTCAGAGAGGTCAAGAAACTTATCTGAGGGGACCAAACTGGTAACTGGCTGGGTTGGCAGTAGAACCCCAGCGGGGTGACTCCAGGGCCCAAGCTCTCAGCCAGCCCTCTCTTCTGCCTTGCACGGCACTGGGGGCTGCTGGACAGAGCAGGGAGAAGTGTGTGAGCCCAGAGGGGTGAGGGCTGTGAGGCGGGCCAGAGGCTACGCCTTCTGAATGGGTGTTCGCATCTTCCAGCAAGGTGGAGGGGAGGCAGCGAGCCACATACCAGACCTTTAATTGACAGCCCTGCCCTGGGCCCTGGGGTTGGCTTGGAAGACAGCGCAGGAGTCTGGGGAGCCTGAACCCTGCAGTGTAAGTTCGATTGCAGCTGAAGTAGAAGGGTGGGCTCTAGAACCAAGTGGCCTGGGGTCAGGTCCCGCGCTCACCTCTTAACTCACCGTGTCATCTTGGACAAGTTGCTTCACCTTTTGTGCCTCAGTGTCCTTGTGTGTATGGACATGATCATAGTTCCTACGTTGTAAGACTGTGCAGATAAAATGAATTAACACCAGGGAGCACTGTGGATAGCCACCTCAGCTCTGAGCACTCGATGGTCTTGTTTCCCAGAGCTTCATGGAGAAGAGAAAAAAGGCAGGGACAGAACAGATCCAGGTAAGGAGGGCAGACGGTGAGAGGATTGATTCCACGGAGGAAGCACAGGGCTTGGCCCAACAGCTTCTCAAGGAAGGCTCTCGTCCTGGTCCTCTGCATTCCCTCTGGATGTTGCAAGGCCTCTGCTCCTGGGTTACTTGCTTGTCAGTCTCATGAATATAACATGAGGACTGACCCAACTTATAAATAAATGTCTGAGCAGCTCGGAAAGAGTGAGTTTTCTTCCGAAACTCCCTTGAGTTTCCGAACACCCGCCCCGGTATCCCTGGGCACCTGGATGGGGGTCACCATCCAGTGGTGTTTGTCTGATGATGGCCTGAGCTGCCCAGCTTTGCTGACTCGGCCAGGATGGGGCCTGCCTTTAGTCCACTGCCCTCCTCATCCGGCCAGGTGCCTGGTTTCCAGCCCCACCCCAGCGCTGGCTGCACACCCTGCCTTGGCCCTGACTGCTCCATGTTCCATCTGGTCCTGGCAGGTCTCACACACTCTACACAGCCCATGAATTCCTCACTCATGTCTGCAGCTATTATTAGGCACCACTGGAATGCAATCCTGCTGAGGGAACTGTTTTTATAAGCCGTTGTTATCAGGTTGGTATCTGTGCCTCTGTTTTGGAAACCTTCTGGTGAGGTTGACGGTGGGTCTCTTAAAGAACCAGGCACCCCTGGGCCACCAAAGCACCAGGATGGCCACGGGGCTGTGGGTCCAAACTCCCGCCCGAGTCTCAGCACCCCCAGATCAGGAGGGCTGCGGCTCTGGGTCGTGGCTGGCCCAGCCCCAGAGCCCAGGGTCCACCCTTCTCTGTGGTGCTGACTGGCTGTGTGACACTGTGCAAGTCATATTGCCTCCGTGGGCACTGTGGTGTCAATCTGTGAGACAGAAATAATGAGGGTTGTCTCACAGGGTTTTTAAAAGGTCCGACCAAAAGCACAAAAATGAAAGAGCAGTGGCTTGTCGCGGGGGGCACTGTGTGCAGAGTGCCAGCAAGCACAGGTCATGTGGGGAGGATGGGGCCAGTGGATTTGACCCTCAGGACAGTGCATGGGCAGGGGTGAGAGAGGTTATGTCTCTTGTCCAGGTTCACAGAGCCTGCGGGCAGAAGAGCTGAGATCCTAACCTGGGTAACTCTAGCTCCAAAGGTCATGCTGTCCAGAAGGCACATGCATGTGTGCATGCTAAGCCGATTCAGTCATGTCTGGCTGTTTACGATGCTATGGACTCTAGCCTGCACCAGACTCCTCTCTCCATGGGATTCTCCAGGCAAAAATACTGGAGTGGGTTGCCATTTCCTTCTCCAGGGGATCTTCCCGACTCAGGGATTGAACCCACGTCTCTTAGACTCTTGCTTGGGTAGGTGGGTTCCTTACCACCTGCACCACCTGGGATGCACAACAACCTCAAGAGATTACCTGCCGCCACGCCCAGGGTATCTGGGAGGCCTGGGAAGTGAGGAGAGCAGAAGAGAAGATGGGGCGAAGACAGAGTTGCAAAATAAAAATGGAGAAAAAGGATTTTTTTTTTCTTACCTAGGTGTCTTCATTTTGTGATAATTTATGGAGCTGTACTCCATGATTTGTGCACTTTTCTGTACATATGGTATACTTTTTTAAAAGGTTAAAAAGAAAATAGGAACTTTGTAGCATACCATTGAGTACAAATGTATTTTTAAAGTTCAAACTCATTATGACTTATGCAACTCTCATCTGCATCTTTTCTAATGACATTAAAAATTATGTTTAAGAATCTGAAGATATCAAAGTAAGATTCCCAAGAGGCTAGGTCAGTATATAAATCTGAGAACTGAAATTCTCAAGGGTCATGAACCCCTCTTGGTGGCTGACTAGCTCCTGACATGGAAACCACCAGCTGTCATAGGTCATCCTTCCTTCTCCTCCCTCATGGAAGATGATTTCCTCCAACCTCCCTTTTTAAAATATATCGTTCAGTTGCTAAGTCATATCTGATTCTTCACGACCCCATGGGGGTCGGAGCCAGACTCACCCAGATTTAGATCTCAGCTCCTCTGCCCACAGGCTCTGTGAACCTGGACAAGAGACATAACTTCTCACCACTGGCTGCACACCGTCCTGAGGGTCAAATCCACTCCCCCTGTACTCTTTTTAAAATATATTGTTGTCATTGTTCAGTTGCTAAGTTGTGTCGACTCTTTGCGGCTCCATGGACTGCGGCACACCAGGCCTGTATGTAATTCCATTTCTTTATTTATTTTTGGCTGTGCTGGGTCTTGCTAAGTAGTTTTTTCTCTAGTTGCAACAAGTGGGGGCTTCTCTCTAGCTGTGGTGCACGGGCTTCTCATTGCAGTGGCTTCTCTTGCTTTAGAGCATTGACCCTAGGCACATGGGCTTCAGTAGTCGTGGTGTGGGGGGTCAGTTATTGCGGCTCCTGGGCTCAAGAGCACAGGCTCAGTAGTTGTGGTGCATGAGCTTAGTTGCTCTGTGACATGAGGAATCCTCCCGGATCAGGGATAGAACCTGTGTCTCCTGTATTAGCAGGCGGGTTCCTTACCACCAAGCCATCAGGGAAGCCCTAGCCTCCCTTTTATTTAGGTTGACTAAAAAGATCAGGTTAGCTAATGAGATGTGGGTGGAAGTGTTATGTGAGACTTCAGAGACTGTCTTTAAATGGAGAAAGACCCACCTTTCTTTATCTCTTCCCTCATCTCATTTTTTATTTAATTTTTAATTGCAGGAAAATTGCTTTACAATGTTGTGTTGGTTTCTGCCACAATAGCATGAATCAGCCGTAATTATACATATATCCCTCCACTCTTGAGCCTCCCCCCTCTCCCCCCATCCCACCCCTCTAGGTCAGCACAGAGCGCCAGGCTGGGCTCCCTGTGTTATATAGCAGCTGCTCACCTATTTTACACATGATAGTGCATATATGTCGATACTTTCTCCATTCATCCTTCTCTCTCCTTCCCCCACTGCATCCACAAGTCTGTTCTCTACATCTGTGTCTCCATTCTTTCCTTGCAAATAGGTTCATCAATACCATTTTTCTAGATTCCATATATATGCATTAATATATGACATATATTTCTCTTTCTGATTTACTTCACTCTGCAAAACAGGTTCTAGGTTCATCCACCTCACTAGAACTGACTCAGATGCATTCATTTTTATGGCTGAGTAATATTCCATTGTATGTATGTACCACATCTTATTTATCCATTCATCTGTAGATGAATATCTTGGTTGCTTCCATGTCCTGGCTATTGTAAATAGTGTTGCAGTAAACATCAGAATGCATATGTCTTTTGGAATTGTGGCTTTCTCAGGATATGTGTCCAGTAGTGGAATTGCTAGGTCATGAGCACCGAAGAATTGATGCTTTTGAACTGTGGTGTTGGAGAAGACTCTTGAGAGTCCCTTGGACTGCAAAGAGATCCAACCAGTCCATCCTAAAGGAGATTAGTCCTGGGTGTTCATTGGAAGGACTGATGTTGAAGCTGAAACTCCAATACTTTGGACACCTCATGCGAAGAGTTGACTCATTGGAAAAGACCCTAATGCTGGGAAGGATTGGGGGCAGGAAGAGAAGGGGATGACGGAGGTTGAGATGGCTGGATGGCACCACCGACTTGATGGACATGAGTTTGGGTAAACTCCGGGAATTGGTGATGGACAGGGAGGCCTGGCGTACTGTGATTCATGGGGTCGCAAAGAGTTGGACACAACTGAGCGACTGAACTGAACTGAACTGATTGTAGATTTATTTCTAGTTTTTAAAGGATTCTCCATACTGTTCTCCAGAATGGCTGTACCAGTTTACATTCCCACCAACAGTGTACGAGGGTTTCCTTTTCTCCACATCTTCCCAGCATTTATTGTTTATAGATTTTTTGATGATGGCCATTCTGACTGGTGTGAGGTGATGCCTCATTTTAGTTTTGCTTTGCATTTCTGTAATAATTAGTGATCTTCTCTCATCTTGTTAAATGGACGTTAGAACTGATGGCTGGAGCTCTTGTGTCCATTTTGGAACCCGAGGACAAGAGCTACTTCCCTGGAAAATTAGAGTGATGAGCTGGAAGGAGCCTGGATCTTCAAAGACTTTTCTGAATGAAGCCACTCTCCTAGCCTTAGATTGCTGTTGGATGTCTGTTATATAATAGAAAGAAATGTATATCTTTATTAGGTCTTGTCATTTTGAGGATTTCTTTCCCTCAGAGCTGAACCTGATTCTCTTACTCCCCCCATGAAAGAATGGATGACCTTTCTTTGTCCTCTTTGGGCCTCACAATTAACCAAGGATCTGTTCGAAAGCCAAGAGTTCACTTACCAGCCTGAAAAATGACATTAACCACCTAAGTTAGTCCGACATGAAAGCTGAATGGACAACCCAAGTCATATGATCTTAGGGGATCCAGGGGGGTCTCCAAACTGCTTCTTTCACATAAAACATGGTCCCTGAAATTCTATCTTTATATATTAATTCATAAAGTTATACAGCTATGAGAATTCCTACTCAAATGCAAGTGATTCTAGGAGGGGTACTATAGTATATTATATTACCCCTCATATTAGCATGAAGTCTTTTATCTTTGAGACTGAGTTAGAGAATTTTAAAGATGAATGGAACCTCAGGGGGTCATTTAGCTCAGTGTTTTCAGCTATGTCTCAGCAAGCCCTTGCCTTTCTATGTGGGTGCCTAGGGGATGCCATTTGGGCCAAGAAGGGGCATGAGGGGAGGGATGAAGAACATAGAGCATCTTTTGCTTTGAAGGCAGAGTTTTAACGCTGGAAAAAGTTTTTAAAACCACAGGTGTCTTTCTGTGTATAGGCTCTAAACCTAAGGTTGCCAATAGGTTAATCAAACCTGAATTCAGATGGCCAGTTAGTGACAGAGCCAGACCTCGAATTCAGGTTTTTGATGCTTAGCACCATGCTCTTTCCACGATTCCATACTTCCTTAGGTCAGCTTCAGCTGTGTATTGAGGAGATGAGGTTTGCTTGGTGGGAGGACAATGAAGGGGGCAGATCCTGGTCTGGGCTCCAGTGGGGATGCTGGGGAGCCCTGGCCACTGATGCCGGGCCCTGGGAGTGGTCAAGGGAGGACAGGTTAAGAGGGACGCCACTAGGAACACCTGACCGCCTTCACAAATTTGTTGAGACTCAAATTTCCCCCTATCTCTAGCCACAGTAAATACTGCTGTCTAGAGTTGTACCGTTGTATAGCTTACAAAATGCTTTTCCAGTTTTACATTTAATCTTCACAGACTCCTCCTTTGAGGGGGTAGGTATTGTATTTTCCAATTTACATGCGACAATACCAGTGGGTTAGAGAATGTAGGTGTGTCTCCTGAGCTCACAGAGCTGTGACCTAAAGCATGTCACCTTCTGACCCCATCCTGAGCTCTTTCCCACCATCGGACAGCACCTCCCACACTCCAGGAAGCTGTCAGCCACTTTCTCCTGCCTGGAAGCCTTTGCAGCCAAATACCAAGTCATTCAGACAATAAACATAATCTGTTTCCTCATTTGTAAGTCGTGGACCTGTTGCCTGGCTTTTCTTTTCCCATGAGCTTGGCGACTGTCGTCATAGGTGCAGTACCAAGTAGATCAGTAACACGTGTTGGGAGCTGGAGGACTGGGCAGGTGACCAGCGCCCGGTGCCATGGATGACACTGTACGTGGTTCTGACATGGCATTTCTGGGAGGTTGGTGGGACGTATCTCCCCATTCTCTCATTTCTCTTCCCTCAAAACTACACACTCCCAGGAACAGTGTCCCATTGAGAAGAAAAGGGAAACATAAGTGGAAGAAAGAGTAGAGGGCATTCCAAGCATTCTATGCATGGAAATGCCATCCTGTGATCTCCAGGCTGTACTTCAGGGATAAATGAAGCTGTGCTAACCTCTTGACAATGGATAATGGATTAACATGTTACAATCTATCAGGCCTCTGTGGACATAATCCTGAACACAGGGGAATGTCTTTTACGTGACTCTTTAGGTCCACGGAGTAGGCCTTCTTTCATAGGGCTGTGCCTGTCACATGATGGGGAGCAGGGGCAGCCACCTCCACCCATGGACAAACTCTGGTCACACCCATTCGTTTCTGTATCGGGCAACAATAGAGCTGCATGCAAAGAAGGGGTGTGACCCACGAGACCTACAGAATTTTTTCTGGCCTTTTCAGAAAAAGCTTGCCGACTTCTGGTGTACAGCTCTGTCTGCTTGGCCTGGAAGTAACTGGGCAAACTTAGCAAGGCCAGGAGGTCCTAACTGTGAGTACACTCGTGGATGCGGATCTGTTTTCAGGGTGTTCAGGCAGAATACATCAATCCTGTTGTTTCTCATATGCAAGTGTTGACAAGAAAACTTTACAAGAAGTTTCCTTTAAGATGAGTCCTGCTTCCCCGGATTTCTATTATGACATCAGACACATGTTCTCTCCCCAGTAGGTTGCATTGGAAACACGGGGGATGTGGCTGCGGTGCTGCTTGCCTGAGATTTCTTCCCAGTGCTCTGCGCGCAGCTCTCCTGGAGCCGGCCTTTATTACAGGCACAGAAAATACTTCACGTTGAATATCCTTCCAGCGGGAGCACTGAATGAAAGCTATCAGAACCTTTCCCAAGAGCCGGGCTTTCAAAGGGAGTGGGGAGAGTATATATTTTTGCACAAGGAACCAGAGGGAACCCTGAAAAGTGGGGGTAAAAGGGAGGGTATCAGAGACAAGCTCTGAGCTGTCCCAGTGTGTGGTGGGCCTGCCCCCAGCATACTTACCGATGTCCATGAACATCAAATGAGCTGCCTGTGAAGCACTGAATACAGTGCCAGCTCTCATGAAGCAGTGAGTCTGTGCCTCCACTGCCCCGCCTGCTTCTCTGGATGGAGGCAGAGAGTGCCTTACCAAGTTGGTACAGTAATGAGAGATCCTTGGTGGGGCTGGCTGCCAGTGGGGTGCCAGGGGGGCTGCAGTAGTGGGGAGGGGTCTGCTGCTGGCAGGGGGAAGGAAGATAAGCTGTCACCTCTGTGTCTTTTCAGGCGTTTGTCCCTCAAACTGTTCTCCACCACCTGGCAGATTGATTTATCTAAAGCGCAAATCTGAGCATATTATTCCCCTACTTAAAATCTTGAAACAGTTCTGTGGATGCAGTCCCAGCTCCCCGTGTTCTGGTTCCTGCCACTGGCCCCCTCCAGCCTCATCTCCAGCCACACCGAGCTGGCTGTGCCACGTCTTTGGCTGCCCACCTGGTTCCTCTGCCCCGCACACCTCGTCCCAGTGCTCCTCATGGCCCACCTCCTTACCTGTCACAATTCAGGTGAAACACTGCCTCCTCTGGACACTTCCCTTGCTATTTGGTCTCTCCCCACCTCTCCACCCCTGACACCCCAGTTTGAGTTACAGGCACACATATCCTGCTCTAGGGTACTGCGTGTCTGTCTGTCTTCACTGCACTATGAAGCTCTTAGGGCACAGACTTGCTGATCTCTTTTCCCTGGCACGTCACAGAAGACCAAGCACCTGGAAGCTCTTCCACCACGGCTACCAAGTGACTGGAGATTTTAGGACCCAGGACAGTGGGTAAATGACAGGGGCTCTGTTGCGGCCATGGCATCAGGACAGGGAACTCCCCTGGTGCTTTAGAAATGGATGATCACAGGGAACAGTCATTCCTTTCCATTTCTCAGGTACCTAAGGAAAATCAGACATTTTTAGGCAGCTATATTTATAGGCATTTGTTTGAAGTTCTAGCATTATACTGACCAGCCACAAAACACATCTCGAGGCCAGTACTGGGTTGCAATGAAAAACATTCAGCTGAATTCATTAATGCTGTTGCTCAAAGGACAGAACCTGATCCCAGTGTTTCTACCCCAGAGCTTGGCCTTGAAAGTGATGAAAGGAGATCCCAGGTTCTTTCTGGCCACCATGTCATCTAAATGTGTTATTTTTTATGGCTGTGCCTTACAGCTTGTAGGATCTTAGTTCCCCAACCAGGAACTGAACCCAGGCCCTTGACATGAAAGCGCAGAGTCTGAGTCGCTGGACTGCCAGGGAATTCCCTCTAAATGTGTTCTGAGTAACCTTATCATAAAATGTGTAGCTATTTTGATCTGCAAGAGTATGACATGCCCGAGGTAGAAATGGCTCTCTCTGAACCATATGCCCTGAATGCATAAACTGTTATGGAATAATAATAATGATGCCTCTACCTTTTGAAGCAAACTGAATAAACTGGGGCAAATGCAGGAGAGAAATATCTGTGTAAACAAAAAATGTTGCCTGCCTTTTCAGTTCTACAAGGATACAGCCGTTCGCCACTGCAGTTTCTTTTCCAGAAGAAACTTCAGGATGGAGAAAAACAGGAAGTGTTCTGTCCTTTGGATACACTGGCCCCTAGATAGTTCAGGTGCACGTCTAAGGAGAATGTCTAAGAGACCCCAGATTCTTGCATCTTCCTGTACATCGAAAAGCACTAAAATCATTAACTTGAGAGGTCTGTTCTTTGTGATCAGCAGTCATCTTTTGATGTTTGACTACATGTTTTTTCCCCAGCAAAAAAAAAAAAAAAAAATCATATCTATCTTGGCTCCTTCTTTACCTCTTGGGAGTAGGTCCTCAGAGCTATCTGAGAGGCTGTCACCTGGGCTATGAATAAACTTAACTCTTTACCTTTACATTGTGTATTTTTCTTTCAGTTGACCCCTGGGAGGTGGTGCTGAGACAGAAGGAGGATGTTTGTCAGGTTGGAGATGTGGAGGTCAAAAGGGGACTGCATATTCACGTTCAAGATTATTTCATAAGTTATTTAGAACAAAGCTCGTACTTCAAAAGGGAACTGAAAAAGGAGTTTAAGTTATAGTCTATAATAATAATTTATTGAAAACAAGACTGATGGCATAGAGTCCAGTGTCTGCAGTTGCCCATGCAAGGGGCAACCCTGGCTCACTGGATTACAAGGCCATCCCTGGCATTTTTAGTCAGTGGCCACTAGACACCCTCATCACAGGCAAAGTGTCCCTAAACTACAAATCTGCCTTGTTCATACAAATATAAAGATGTACAGGAACAGCATATTCTTATCACAAACTCCTTGAACACATGGGTGGAAGGTTACTTATATAACCTGGCAGGTTGCAGTTGTGTGGTTGAAACAAAACCCAGCTTTCTTAAACCAGTAGAAACCTCTAAGATCTTTTCAAAATAGGAATCTTTCCATTTTTCTATTGGAGACAATGCTCACAGCATGAGTAATGCCCATCAGTTATCAGTAATTTAGCAGATTGTGCCAGTGTTGACATTTGTTCTTGGCTTAATTGTGCGTGAGTGTGTGTTTTAAACAAAGATGCAGCTGTCCCCATTCCTGGCAATTAGGATATAAAAATGGTGTTCGCTGAGTCTGGCAGAGGAATCGGTTCTCCATGTGTTTACTCTTTTGTTTGCAAGGCCTTCTGAGTGTTTGCTGCAATTCTACCATCAGAATATCAATTTGGCTTAAAATGGAACCATATCCCCATTAACAGAAATAACAGGAACTGCAGACCTCAGTGTTTCCAGATTGTCAGTCTCTGATTCCATCAGAGATGCTTGTGATTGTGTGTGTGTGTGAAAGACACTTCTTTGACTTCTTGTGAAGGCAGGTTTTAAATGTCGTTAGGATCAAAAAAGCAGTGTCAGCAGAGATGCTCTGGACTCTTGCTAATCATTTGCAGAGTATCAAGCAATCCAAATACCTCCCATATAGAATACAGTTATCCCTCAGTATTCTCAGGATTGGTTCCAGGGCTCCTATGGACACCAAAATCTGCCAGTGCTCCAGTCCCTTACATAAAACAGCATCGTATTTAGATAACACCTATACACATCTCTAGATTATTTATATTGCCTACTAAAATGTAAATGATATGCAAATAGTTGTACATACAGTTTGAACGCAACAGTTAGAACCAGACATGGAACAATGGACTGGTTCCAAGTTGGGAAAGGAGTACGTCAAGGCTGTATATTGTCACCTTGCTTATTTAACTTATATGCAGAGTACATCATGCGAAATGCCGGCTGGATTGGATGAAGCACAAGCTGGAATCAAGATTGCAGGGAGAAATATCAATAACCTCAGATATGCAGATGGCATCACCCTTATGGCAGAAAGCGAAGAGGAACTAAAGAGACTCTTGATGAAAGTTTGCGCAAGCTCCGGGAGTTGGACAGGAAAGCCTGGCATGCTGCAGTCCATGGGGTCACAAAGAGTAGGACAGGACTGAGGCCCTACCACCGATCAAATATGGGATTCCAATAATGATGGACCATCTAAAAGTTTATGTGTTATTTCTTTAGCTGGCTAAAACGCCTACTGGCAACCTCATGGGTAATAGTTATTTGATACATAGATAACATAGGGTCCTCTTTCACCTTGTAAATTAATACGAATTCCAAGATATTGGTGGAACCCTAATCATGAGATTTAACCCTGAGTTTTTTGGTTCTTCCAGTTCAAAGAGCAAACTATTAGATGCTGAGACCAGAGTATTGGAGTTTGGGCACTTCCCTGTCAAAGTCCTTTTTCTTGCTGAGAGATTCGAGGTCCGGTCAAGTTCGGAGATGAAGCCCCGACCTGACTTTAGAATCACCCGGACTGGCTGGAGGGCCCTGGGAAGGAAGGGGCGCCCTAGAATCATCCACTTAGGGCTCCGTGGTGACCGCTGCGGGCACGTGACTCCCAGGCGGCAGGGGCTGTCGCGGGGCGTGCGGGGTGGGGTGGGGGTGGAAGGGTGATGGGAGAGCACAGTGAGGGGTTAGGATTTCTGAAGAGGTACGTCTTTGTCATCGCATTTCTTTGGCCCCCCCCGCCCCACCCTGGTGTCTGTACTCTTGAAGTGCAGACCTTTCTAAACAGTGACTTACTACAGCTCTGGGGGACCGTGGTACCCGAAGGCGGCCCGCTGCCTGACCTAAGATTTACGAGTGGTTCCAAGGATGAGACAAGGTCCCAGTGTCTCGGTGACAACAAGGTCTTTGACGAACTGCTGAGAGCTGTGGGCGGGCGGAAAGCCCCAGAATCTCCTCCCTGCTGGAGTGGGGCACCCGGGGCGCGGGCGGGCGGGCGGCCCCGCAGGCCATCAGCATGCAGGAGCCGCGCGCTCCGTCCTTGAAGGCTGCCGGGCTGACCTTGCTCGGCTTTCTCGGGAGAGATCTCCCCGGGAGCGCGAGGACGCGGCCGCGGGGGTGACTCAGTGCCCCGCCGCGGCTTTCCTTCCTGGCTCCTTCTAAAATTCCGGGATTCAAACCCGGCGTTTTCCGCCCCACCCTCCCCCCTCTCCATCTCCCGCCTGTCGTTACCCAGACTGTTCGGGTGTTTTGTCCCCCACCTCCCATCTGTAGAACTGAAGGCCGACCTTCGCGCTCTCCCTCGCTGCGGGCCCGGGTATCAGACTTGGCCCGCCAGGGCCGGGGACCGCACTGGGCGACAGATCCGGAGCCCGGCCGGAGGGGGCGGCGCGCGGCGCTCTCCGGCGTACAGGCGGACCCAGCCCGAGCCCCGCTCCCCATTGGCCGCCACCCCGGCAGGAGGGGCCGCCCGGGCTCGGGGCACCTGGCGTCGCCCCTCCGCTGGGAAACCGGAGGCTGCCGGGCATGGGCGCCCGGAGGTAAAGGCATCGGGAGGGAGGCCTGGGGTATCTGTGGAGCTCCGGGAGGCCAGCCCTGTTCTGCCAGCTGCCCCCGGCGCGGGCGGCGCTCGGATGCTCCTGCTCCGGCTTCGCCAGCCGGAAACTTTGCTCCGAGAAGTCCCCCACCTTCCTGATCGCGCCGAGAGGCGCCTGGTGGGCCGCGCGCCCCCGGGGGCCCCGCAGCCCCGCGCGTGATTGCGGGGGCCCCCAGGCTCCAGGCGCCCGCCGCGCTCCGCCGTGCGCGCGCGGCCGCCAGAATGCGCTACGCGGACCCCTCGGCGAACAGGGATTTGTTGGGGAACCGAACTTTGCTCTTCATCTTCATCTGCGCCTTCGCCTTGGTGACCTTGCTGCAACAGATATTGTATGGCAGGAACTACATCAAGAGGTAAGAAAGTTCGAGCGCGGGTGGGGTTGCGCGGAGCCCTCGGGCAAGCCCCCAGGTGGCAGCCACAGCCTCTGCCCCGGCATGGCCGGGGTGAGCGACCCCGAGGTCTGCACTGAGCCTCGAGCAAAGCCGCTTGAGGTTTGGGTCACTGCGCTGCTAAGCGCATCACTCCTAGCCGGAGGAGAACGCCTGAGCCCAGCGCTGGCCGGAGGGGCCCGACAACTTTGTTCTGTTGTGGAAAACGGGGGACAGGTTGGAATTCGGGCAGGCCAAGCTGAGGATAAAAACATGAATGTCCTGAGCGGCCTCAGGGGTCAGATCGGTGTCCTCAAGTCCACAGTGCCACGGCCATCTGGTTGGAGGGGAGGCTGCCGGGTGTGGAGGGCTCAGAACCGTATAGGGTTACCTCTCGAGTCCTGAACTTTTGTAGGGGTTCCTGCGGGAAAAAACACATTCCACCCCTCCTACCCCGCGCCCAGGAGTGCAGAGTTAGGTGTGGCGGGGTGGATAGTGGGCTTGGACGATGCGACAGAAACAGTGAATTCTTACAGACCGGTAACCACTGGCACCGGAAAACTCACCACCCGATCCCTTCTGAAGCAGATGTTTCCATCTCATCCTTCGGCAGAAGGTCAGAGCTGCAGCAGAAGTTAACCCTCCCCTCTTGGGTCCCCCTCCTACCTCACCTCATCCGCGGGCAAACTCCATTAAGAGAAAGAGACTCAGCACTTGGGCACGTCCTCAGTCCCTGCGTGCGCAAAACACGGAAATGCCACCGTGGGCTTCTGCCTGCGGCTGGCTGAGGGCAGCCGCTTGGGGTTTCAGGACCTGGGGAGAGGGCTGCCCTAGGATCCTCCCATTTCAAAGCCTCCTTCGGAAAGACCCCACTTCTCTTTCCTGCCGGAGGTTTTTCCTTTGCTGTCAATTGTCTTCCTACCCTCGCTGCCCCAACCCCCACCAGACCGATAAAAAACAAAACGCCTGGCTAGCTTTATAAACATCCCGGCTTCTTCCCTAAACTTCCGAATGATAAAACAGTTGTTCTCTTTGCATCCTTTGGGGTCCACATCAGTCGCTGGTGTCCTAGTCTGGGCTGTATCCAGGGATGAGAGCAAGTGACACTGCTGCTGGGCCTGGGCTCATGGCAGGAAAGTCAAACAGTTGGGCTATTTTCTGCTCCGTGTCCCTGAGCTGGGGAGCGTGAGGCCCCTTGGCCAGGACGTTTGTTCCCAATCAGTCGGTCACTGCCCCGACCTTCCCAGAGAGCATTTTTCTCTGGTTGAGGGCAGCTGACGGGCCCTGCGTGGTGCTGGTAGCTTTAAAGGACATTTTCAGAGAGTCTCCTGGCTTGCTGGAGCCCATTGGGCCTGCCGCCCCCCACCCCCCGCCCCCTCTAAGATGACCCCGTGCAAGGACAGTTGGGCCCGAGATGGCCTGCTTGTTGCACTTGCTCCTTAGCGGGGTGGCTCTGGATTCCTACCCCCTGCTGGCACCTACCCAGATTGGCCCTGGGGTTGCTGGGACCCCTGCTGCCTTATTAACACTGGGAAAATATCCTGCCCACCGCAAACAGCAGCTCAGCCTGGCAGGCCCTCCTCGATCTTGGGCGGGTGAGCTGGCTGCCTGGAATTCGGCAGTCATACCAATTGCATCCCATCTTCTAACACAGAGACCCTGTGCTCCTCAGTCTCAGCGGCAATCTCACAGGCCTTGCTCCAGGGCCTGGATGAACTCAATCAATAAGCAAAACTCACATGTCCTCGATCCCGGAAGGGCACTGAGGGATCTTTAAAAAAGAAGCTGTGGTCCTGGTGTTCAGGGGGCTTGATGTCTAGTTGGGGAAACATAGTGGGCACAGATGAGCTAAGACATGAGTGTTGAAATGTTTGAGGAGGAAGGCACCACCGGACCGGAGCTGCGAGGGAAGAAGACCACCTGGAGGAGGTGGGACCCGACTGGGCCTGTGAAAGAAGGAGAAGGTTTGGGCAGGTGAGGAAAGTGCAGATCCAGAGCCCAGGAGGGCAGGAGCCAAGGTGCGGAGATGTAGCCCCACCTCCTTGCACGTCTCCTGGGCTGACCCTACCTGTGCAGTCACGCGTGGCTTTAACCTTCGATCAGTTGGATATCCGAAAGGCTGTCCTGACCCTTCACCAGGTTGTGGCTGCCACACTGGTGCACGAATAGCATCTGTTCCCCTATCCGGTTTCCTGCACATCTCATCATTGTCATGAATTGACTTGATAAGGATACTGGTCTGTCTCCTGTGTTTCTACACTTGACACTTGAGTGTTCCTCCAGTAGATGCCCTAGAACGGCCTGTGTGAAAGTCACCTGCGTGGTCACTGAAATGCAGGTTCCCGGGCCCCTCTCTGGGAGTGGGACCCAGTAACTGGCCTTTTTAATGAGCTCCTCAGATGATTTGTAACAAGCTCCCCTCTGCTGCTCTAGGCCTGCAGTTCTCAATCAGGGCAGTGTCACCCCTCAGGCAATGTCTGGAGACACTTTTGGTTGTCACAGTGGGGAGAGGAGACCATCTGGCATCTCTCTGGCTGAGGCCAGAGACAGGGCTAAAGATGCTACGATGCACAGCCTGCCCACGACAAGAAAGATTTATCCAGCCCCAAATGTCAGCGGTGCTGAGGGAGGGAAACCCTGCTCTGGATGAAAGCTCCATGGGATAGGATTCACTTTGTTTTGTTCCCAGCTGTACCCTGAGCGCCAAATATGGTGCCTGTCACACAGTAGGTTCTTGAAATATTGGGTAATGGAGAAATGATTGAAAGCGCATACCTGCAGGAGTAGTGAACTCAGGAGACCAGTGATGATGTGGATCCCACTGGGGTAATGGGGAGTGTAGGGAATGAGAAGTGCAGGGAAGGAGGAAACAGATATAATTTGGGGTCAGTGGCTTCAGGGAAGTGCTTATTGGACTGAGAAGGACAGTTTAAACTTGGTTCATTAGGCCATAGGGAGCCGCATGTGGTCCTTGAGTAGAGTAGTGATGTGATCCAAGTGAAGGAAGGCTCTCTGGGCTTTTCAAGAAAGGGGCAGAAAAGGGAGGAGGCTGGGAGGCTGTTGACACAGCCTGGTCAGAAGTGAAGAGAACGTGGTGCTGGAGGCAGATCTACTTGGGAGCCGGGGATTCACGCAGGCGGCCATTCTTTGCTTCTGGGCTGAGCCGGGTGAATGTATTCGGCAGAGCCTTCATTGTTTGACATGACACAAAGAGCTCAGGGCCACAAAGAGGGCCAGCTGTTCCAGGGAGAATCAGGGACAGATTCCACCAGAAGGAAGTGGGGGTGTGAGTCAGTGTACATTTTTTTTTTGGTTGCCTGGCCACTCCCTGTGCTGTACAGGGGGTACTTCTGGGAAGGGAGGTGAAGGGGAGATGTAGAGAGGAAGGTGGGCAGTACAGGTGGCTTTGTGGGCTCCGGGTCTCTACTGGAGAAGGTGCACAGTGTGTGGAATGAGAAGGAAAAGACAAGAAACAAAGCTGTGAATTTTGCCCTTGGTGTTTCTTGGCTTCCACATCTGTTCTCGCTTGAACAAATACTTAATGAAAATTTCCTGTACACTGAACCCACAGTGATGCGCAAGACAGACGCAGCCCAGGGTCCCCAGGAACTCACAGTCTATGGGGAAGACAGAATGGCACATAGCAATGCATAGGCCACACTGGAGATGCGGACAGGGGACTCGAAGGATGCAGAGCGAGCCATAGCAAATCAGTTGGGATGTCTTAAGGAGCAGGGAGGGAGGCATTTGAAGGGGGTCATAGGGAAAGGGGAAAGACCCGTAAGAAATGGAGGTGGACAGAAGGGGGATGAAACCCAGCTTGAACAACCACTGAAAGGTTCAGGGGAGACTTGAGTAATTCTTCATAACGCGTGTATAGCTGGGGGCCAGAGTGAGGCAGGCAGGGCCAGATGATGGAGAACTAAGTGGAAAATGTCTTCTTCCCTGATGGTTCAGTTGGTAAAATATCTGCCTGCAATGCAGGAGACCTGGGTTCGGATCGCTGGGTGGGGAAGATCCCCTGGAGAAGGAAATGGCAACCCACTCCAGTAATCTTGCCTGGGAAATCCCATGGACAGGCAAGTCCGTGGGATCGCAAGAATCGGACATAACTTAGCGACTAAACCGCCACAAGTGGGAAATATGTGAGAAGGAGCTTGTCTGGAGGAAAGAGGGTACAAATTTGAGTCTAGATCTGCTCAGACACTGCAGGGCAATCCAACAACTCATTGGAAAGGAGCTCAGGAACTGTGGGTGGACAAGAGCCACACGAACAATGGAGATTTTGGAGTCACCACACATCAGAATCAGCGTTTTTGCAACTTTCATGATTGTTATCCACGGTATGTTATACCCAGGGATCCAGAACACACTCTCATGCACATCCATCTGAAATAAACATTCTGTGAAAGAATGTTTGGCCTCATTATGAGAAATTCACTTTAATATTTTCTATTCTACTTCATTAAAAATTCCATTTCACTTCATTTAAAAAATAAATTCAGCCTTAAAAAGAAGGAAATTCTGATATATACTGCACTATGGACAGACCTGGAAGACATTATACCAAGTGCTGTAAGCCAATCACCAAAGGACTCATATTATATGGTTCCACTTATATGAGTAGTCAAATATATAGAGACAGAAAGCAGAATGATGGGTTGCCAGGGGCAACTTCAGGATGGAGGAATAGGAAATAAGTGTTTAATGGGTACAGAGTTTCAGTTTGGGAAGATAAAGAAGTTTTGGAGCTAGATGTTGATGATGGCTGCTCAACAATTGTGATTGTGCTGAGTATCACTGAACTGTACACTGAAAATGGTTAAAATGGTAAATTTTATATTTATTTTACCACAATAAAAATTTTAAAAAATAATTCTGGGACATACTGCTGCATTGATTTTTAATCTATTGGTTGAAACCCTCAATTAGAAAAACACTGGCCTGTGTGATGGAATTGGATGACATCTTACCCAGGGGAGAGCAGAGTGAAAGATGGCGATGGGTAGGGGCACAGAGGAGAGTCCCAAGGGCTTGCCTGCACAGAATGGCTGGAGAGAGGAGAGCTGGCGTGGGAGCTGAGCCTGCAGAAAGGTGGGGGTGGAGGAGAGTGAGGAGACGGAAGTGCGGGAGGGAAACAATGCAAAATGGCACCTGGCTGGGAGTGGGCAACTGTGACACGCACTGCGGAGGTATCTGTGTGAAAGGGCCAACGCAATAGGGGCAAGTGTGGTTTGGGTGTGAATACTGGGAACATTATGTATTCATAGGATCTACTGATCTATAAACTCATAAAGTTTACCCATTTTCTAGAATGTGCTATGCTGTGCTTAGTCGCTGAGTCGTGTCCAACTCTTTGAGACCCAATGGACTGTAGCCCGCCAGGCTCTTGAGGGGTGTGGAAAGCATCTCTACCTTTAAACTCTCCGCAGCTCCAAATCCCCTTTGTTAGTGCAAAAATCTTCACACAAACTCATATCACTGGAGTGTTAAAGACTTCAGTTACTTACGCTTTCACAGTGGGGCAGCGAAAGAGCAGTTACTGTTTTTTTTTTTTTTTTTTTAAAGGTAGAAAGGATACTGTGTGATCTGGTGGCAACCTGCTATTTAAACTTAATCTCAGAGGACGACCAGGTAGACATGGACCTTAATGCCCTCCTTCAGTGTCTCTCAGGAGCCTTATGATTCTCGGTAAAGAATGCGAACGTTTTTGTTAGATTCATCTCTAAAAAAATCTTTAAAAAATTGTATTTTCTGTCCATTTGTAGCTAGCATAAAGAAATAAATTTGATTTCAATGTATATTGTTTTTATAAGCAGCAAGCTTGAGGATAGTAATAATAATCAATACACAATGATAGTAATTTATCTGTAGAGTCTTCTGGGATTTCTATGTAGACGTTTTCTTCTTTCATTGCAACCCTTATACCTTAATTCACTTATCTTACTGTGCTGGCTAGAACTTTTGATAGTATGTTCAATAAATATGTCACAGTGAATATCCTGGCTTTAATCCTGATTTTATTCCTAAAATTTATCTTTTATGAGTAGCTTTATTGAAACTTTATAGTCATAAAATACACCCATCTATGAATTCATAAAATTTATCCATTTGAAGTGTACAGTTAAACGGCTTTTAGTGTGTTCAAACAGTTATGCATCCCTCATGACAATCAATTTTAGACCATTTTCCTTAAACCCCCAAAGAAACACTGTACCTCTTAGCCGTCACCCCGTTGTACTCCTATAACTTCCAGGCCTAGAAATGAATAAATACACTAATCTGTCTCTTTAGATTTGTCTATCCTGGACATTTCATGTAAATGGAAACATACAGTGTGTGGTCTTGTGTAACTGACATCTTTCACTAAGCATATTTTCAACGTTCACCTGTGTTGTAGCGTGTATCAGTACTTAACTTCTTTTTTTTTAATTTTTATTTTATATTGGAGTAGAGTTGATTAGCAATGTTGTGTTAGTTTCAGGTGTACAGCAAAGTATTCAATTATATATATAAATGTGCCTATACTTTTTCAAGTTCTTTTACCATTTAGGTTATCACAAAATATTGAGCAGAGTTCCCTCTGCTCTGCACTAGGCTCTTGTTGCTTATCTATTTTAAATATAGCAGCGTGTATATGTCAATCCCAAATCAGTACCTCTTTTGTTTATTGATGAATAATATTCAGTTTATGGATATACCATATTTTGTTTATCCGTTAATGATGGTATTTAGGTTCTTTTCACATTTTCACTATTATGAATAAGGCTGCCATTCATGCATGAGCATTGTACCATGGCTGTACATGTTTTTCTGCGGATGTGTGTTTTCATTTCTCTTGGGTATACAAGTGGAATTGTTGAGTCATATGGCAACCCACTCCATATTTTTACCTAGAAACTTCCATGGGCAGGGAAGCCTGGTGGCCACAGTCCAGAAGGTCGCAAAGTGTTGGACAAGACTGAGTACACACACACACGACACACAACATGGTAACAGGTGAAGTTGTTAGGTCATATGGTAACGCTATGTTTTATCATTTGAAGAATCATCAGACTGTTTTCTGAAATAGTGACACCATCTTACACTCCTTCCAGCAGGGTATGAGCATTCCAATTTCACCACATCCTTGGAAACACACGTTATTATCTGTCTTCTTGATCACAGTCATCTTAGTGGTTTCGAAGTGGTATTTCATTGGGTGGGTTTGATTCTGTGTTTCCATGATGGCTGGGGATGTGGATCATTCTTTCCTGTGCTTATTATTAGCTGTTTCTATGTGTTTTTTGGAGAAATGTCTATTCATATTCTTTGCCCATTTTTAAATTGGATGATTTGTTGTTTCATTATTGGGTTTTAAGTGTTCTTTATAGATTCCAAATATAAATCCCTTGTCAGATACATGATTTGAAAAACACTTCTCTCCTTTTACGGGTTCCCTTTTACATTCTTGATGATGTCCTGTACAGCAAGAAAGTTTTAATTCTGGTGAACTCCAATTCATCTACTTTTTCCATTAGTTGCTTGTGTTTTAGGTGTTATATCTAAGAAACCATTGCCTATTTCCAATATCTCGTGTCACAAAGATTTGCCCCTGTGTTTTCTTCTTAGAGTTTTTTTTTTTTATAGCTTTCTTCTTACATTGAGGTCTTAGATCCATTTTGAATTAATACCTGTATGTGATATCATAAATCCTGCTGTTAAGAGGACAGGCAGTAAAGCATCACCATTGAGTCTAAGTGCTTAGTTTTATTTTGTTTTGTTTGTTGCTGTGGTTTCCTGTTCGTTTTGTATCTTCCAGTAGGATAAAGAAAGTTCCCTTATGGAATAAACTGAAAAGTTTTGTTGTGTTTGGATATTAATTTTAATCAGATGAGTTTTCTGTTATCTGTTGGATGTGGTGGACTTTTTATCCTTTACTCTTAAAAAAACATACTTTAATTTATTTATTTATATGACTGCAACGGGTCTTAGTTGCGGCGTGCAGGATCTTTAGTTGCGGCATGTGAAGTCTTGGTTGTTGTATATTGGATCTTGTTCCCTGAACAGGGATCGAACCTTGGTTCCCTGCATTGGAGGCGCAGAGTCTTAGCCACTGGACCACCAAGGATGTCCCTCCTTTACTTTTTTGATGGGGCTGTTGTTTAATCGCTAAGTCCTGTGCAACTCTTTTGCAACCCCATGAACTGTAGCCCACCTGGACGGCTCCTCTGCCCATGGGATTTCACTGTATTAATAAACGTTAAACTTGAATTTTAGAGACAAACAGCTCATTTGTGGTGCGTTATTTGTTTCATTCCATGTGAGATTTTGTTGACTGATATTTTTATGTAGGATGTTAGATCTCATGTTCCTGAATGATACTGGCATGCAATTTTTTAAATGTTATCTTTGTCTATTTTTAAAACCAGTCTTGTCAAACGAGTTGGGAATGCTTCCTCTTTACCTGTTTTCAGGAACAGTTTATGCAAGTTTGATATCTGTTTTTTGAAAGCTGAGTAGAATTCACCTGTACAGCCATCAGCACCTAATATTTTCATTATGGGAAGACTCTAAGTGACCAATTTTGTTTCTTTAATGGTTCAAGGCTATTCAGGTCTTTATATTTCTTCATTCATTTATTGATAAATTATATTTTTCCAGAAAATTTTCAAAAATTTTCAGATTTATTTGCACAAAGTTCATAATATTCACTCTTACATCTCAGGTTTTGGCTCCTTTTCTATTCCTAACATTGTTTCTTTTTTTTACTTTTAAATGGTCTTTATTAAATGACCAGCTTTGGGGTTTGTTGATTTTTCTCTTGTATCTTTCTTATCTATATCATTAATTTTTTTTGCCTTGGTTTTATTCTCATGTTATTTTTCTAACTTCTTAAGTTGAATGCTCATCTACCTAATTTTCGGTCAATCGAACTCAGGTCTCCTGCATAGCAGGCAGATTCTTTACTATCTGAAATGCCCTTTTCAGTCTTAAGTATTTTCCAATGTAAACTTTTTAGGTTACAAAATTTCCTCTAAATAACCCTCTGGTTAAATTTCTATGATTTGGGATGATGATGATGATGACCACAATTCAGAATTGTCTTAGATTTACAATGTGCCAGGAACCAGTCTAAGCGCTTTGTATGTTACTGCACTGAATTCTAACAACAAATAATAAATACGATTACTACTCATTTTATAGATGAGGTAACTGAGGCACAATGAAGTTAAGTAATTTGTTCACAGTCATACAGCTCCTTTTTCATTACCTTAAAGTATTTTAGTTATCTTGAATTCCAAATATTTTCAAATTTCTCTCATGGTTTATTTATATTTGCTTGTAAAGTTAGAACTGTTTTAAAAGTTCCAGATTCTTTCTGTACATACTTTTTGGAATTTTTAACCCAAATGAATTGTGATATGATGTTTATAAGGCTGATTCCTTGAAATCTGTTGAGATTTTCTTTGTGGTCTAGTATGTGGTTGATTTTCATAAATATTATTCGTGTACTTGAAAAAAATGTGATTCTCGCATTGTTAGGTACAGTATCCTTACAAATCTTTTCAATCAAGTGGTTTTCAATTTTTTAGTCTTCTGTATCCTTATTGGTTTTATTTGCTTTTAGTTTTTTGGTTCACTTGTTCTGTCAACTTCTAAAAGATATATATCGAAAATTTCCTCTGTGATAGTGGATTTATTAGTTTCCCCTTATCAACTTACCAGCCTTTACGTTAAACATTTTGAAGTGATGTTATTGGATGCATACTAGTTTAGATGTATAGTCTTTCTAGTGAACTGAATCTTTTATTAAAATGTAGTGAGTTTCTTTATTTTAGTGATATTTTGAGCCTTAAAGTTGATGTTGTCTAAAATGAATATAGTGAGGCAGCTTTCTTTTGACTAGTATTTGCTTGTTGTATCTCTATTTGTCCTCCCCCCCCCCAACATTCCCATGTCTTTCATTCCATGTCTCTGTAACCAGCATATAGCTACAATTTTTATATTTAGTTTGACAACCTTTATCTTTTACTTGGGAAGTGCAGTGTATCTACACTTATTGTGATTACTGATGAATAGCATAGGATGTTAGAATATTATTTCTACCATTTTATTTTGTGTTTTTGATCTATTCTGCTTTACTTTTTTTCCTACCTTGATTTTGAATTGTTTGTGTTTTCCTGGCTGAAGGAGGAGGTTTCTAACAAGAGTCTTCATCTTGGGTAGCCCCTGTTGCCATTGCAAGGGAAGCATGGATCATGGGGATTGACCGATGCTGCTAGGACAGCTGCTGATTTTAGAACTCATCTAAGGCTTCTTTCTTTGCCAGATCATTCATCCATTTAAGAAGGAGTTTTATACATATTATATATATATATATATATGAGCTTCCCTCATAGCTTAATCGGTAAAGAATATGCCTGTAATGCAGGAGACCCGGGTTTGATTCCTGAAGTTGGGAAGATCCCCTGGAGAAGGAAATGGCAAGCCACTCCAGTATTCTTGCCTGGAGAATCCCACGGACAGAGGAGCCTGGCGGGCTCTTGATTCCATGGGGTCACGAGAGTTGGACACGACTTAGCGACTAAACCACCACCACCATATATATATTAGGTGTATTTTAGCATTTTGTAGTGGGAGATGTTGCAGATTGGGATCCCTGGAAAGAAGACTCTTTGCCAGAGATTTGGATGCAGGATGTTTATTAAGATATTTTCTTGGGATCAACACCTCAAGAAGGAAGAAGGACCAAGATTGAGCAGAAGGAGAGACTGAGCTGCAGTGAAGTCCCAGAGAAGGCCATAGCCACTCTGGAGGGGGAGCCCCGGAGTGTTCCCTGAGTTGAGGCTTCCTCAGGGTGAGGAGGCTGGGCCTTTGTACCTTTAGGTTGAATTTTTAGTCACTGGATGCAGATGCTTCTGGAAGAGAGTGTGGTATTGGCCAAGTTGGCTCTCTGTATATGGGGTGATGCCTAGAGGAAAATGAGAGTTGGGGGCTGTCAGCTCTCGGTACCCCAGCAGGTCAGGAGGAAATCCTTCATTCCTGAAGGGGCACTTGCCACAGAGGGTTTTTCAGTCTGCCATTTTGCCAGAAATAGAAACCCATGAATGTCTCCATGCCCTATGGAGGGTCCTCTCCAAACAAAAGTCTCACCCCCATGATCAACCTGTGCCTGAAGCCCCACTCTTTTTTTTTTTTAAAGAACCGAGTTACCCAGTATAGCATAGACAGAACAATCTGCCCTGCAGGCCCCAAAGAATCAGCTGAAAGGGAGTAGGGGATCACCCGACTCTTAAAGGAGACCGTTGCTCCTGCCAGCCAAGGGTCTTTCACACATCATATCCGTCCTGACTCTGAAACTTTACCCCCACTGTGCGCCCTCCCAGTTATCTCTCTGCCAGTCCCAATCCTGCTTCTCCTTCTGTTCTCAGCCCACAGTGTGCATCCCTGCTCTGAATTTGTAGCGCCTGTGCTAGCTGTACTCAGCACAGTCTGCCCAAAGCTGTCCTGCTTCCTTCTATGTGATAGCGCAGCAGGCAGGACCCTAGACTGGGCCTGCCTTATCCTGCCTGTTGTACACAGGACTCTTCCGTATTCTGTCTTTCCTCCAGCCTTCCTCTTTCCTGCACCTCAAGGGTGCAGATCTGGGCTGTCTGCATATGGCTTGTGGGGCCTGAGATTTGAGGATATGAAACTGGGTCAAGGAAAAGTACAGCCTGACTTCATACTGTATCTCAGGTGTGCATTCGAAGGCTCTCACCACTGATCCAACACTCCCCCTACCCAGGGACAAAGCCTTGTTCACTGGAGAAACAGGCACGACCCCCAAGAGGTGGGGATGACAGGCCTGGTTTCTCCTCTTTGACTTATTCAGGCTTGTTCACTTCTCATCTAATAATCTCTCATCCAGTAATTCTCTCATTTAGCTCTTCATTTGATATGTGGGAACCCCCTCCACATACATACACTACAGGTGATGGATTCATCAGGCAATAATATGAGTTATTAGCATTCATTAAGGGCTCATGAGCCAGACTCTAACCTAAGCAGATAATCGTAAAGAAGGATTATCTCATTCAATCCTCACATTAGTCCTGTCAAATAGATACAGTCATCCTCATTTAATACACAGAGAAGATGAGTAACTTGTATAGGTTCGCACAGTTTGTAAGACTCTTGAAAGAGATATTTCATTCATTTCTGAATTCACAGGACCTGGCATAGAGCCTGACATTAATTGTTGAATGAATGATGCATACAAAGGGAATCTCCAACTTTTTCCCCAATAATCAATGAACGTCCACTAAACATTCAGCTTTGTGCTGGTGGAAAGGTTATGTTACTAAAGAATCATTAACTATGTTACATATCCTTAAGGAATTTACAGAACACTGAAAGAGACAAGCATGAAAAGTAGGTAAGATTGTGTATAAATAAATTTGTCATTGTGTGGCATAGACTATAAATCTTGTAGATTTCAGAGGAGACAGCAATCAGGGTGGTGAGTGGCCAGGTGGGACTCAGAGAACTTGTGGGTTTCAGAGACTGGGTTTAGGGTGACTCTGGGGGACAGGCTGTGGTGTTGAGTCTGAAGGAGCAGGTGGTGGAAGTCACTGAAGGCTTCTACATTTCTGTTTGTTTTCTGGTGCTGTGAAATCAATAGCCTATCTGGTCCCAGTTCAGTCTTATGCAGTATGAGTGGATGGCCAAGGTACTCTTCTCTCTTCCCTCCCTGATGACACTGGTCACTGGCCAGGCTTTGCCAGTCTTTCTGGGAGGGGCCCACAGGTCCTGCCAAGGCTCTGGACTGTTGGGGGATGGACGTGAGGCAGGTAAGCTGGGAGGTGTGTGTGGGATGCTGTGGATAGAGGAGGCTGGGGTTATTGGCAGGGGAAAAGAAGAACAAAATCTACAGATGCTTAGGTTCCTTAGAGTCAATCCTCTGTACCCTGGGGTTTCACATTCACGGCTTCAACTAACCATGGATGTGGAACCCACCAACGTGAACCGTATCACAGTCTGGGGGCTAACACAACAGAATGCTATTGCCACACGGTTCTGGAGGCTGAAGTCTGAGATCAAGGCGTTGGTAGGGTCTGAGGGCCGTGAAGGAAAATCTGCTCTCCACCGCCCACTAGCTTCTGGTGATTTGCTGGTAATTTTTGACACTCTTTGGCTTGTAGACCTCTGCCTTCATCTTAACAGGGTTTTCTCCCTGTGTACATGTCTGTGTCCCTTTCTTTATAAAAACACCAGTCATATTGGATTAAGGGTCCATTGTACTCCAGTATGACCTCATCTTTTTAAATTTTTTAAATTATTTATTTGGCTGTGCCAGGGCTTAGCTGTGGCACACAGGATCTTCAATCTTCTTGCAGCAGGATCTTTAGTGATGTCATGTGAATTCTTAGTTATGACATGCGGGATCTAGCAGCCTGACCAGGAATGGAACCCAGGCCCCCTGCATTGGGAGCGTGGAGTCTTACCCACTGGACCACCAGGGAAGTCCCCACATGACCTCATCATAATTTAACTAATTACATCTGCAACTATGCTGTTTCCAAATAAGGTCACCCTGGGACTGGACTTCAGTATCTGATTTTTTTGGTATGGGGGGAGGGGACACAATTCAACCCATAACAGTCAAAGGACCTAACAGGAGCCAAGGCCAAGGAAGGCATGACTTGATCGAAGTTTAGCTGGACTGGGTTCCAAAGGTTTGGGGAACAGTGTGGGGGGGCGCTAACCTAGGAAGCACCTGCAAACATAGACTTTGGGCCTGTCCTAGGATGGAGAAAGTAGAACTAGCGGGGGCTCTTGACAGAGAGTGGTTGGAATGAATGCTAGGATGAGTGTTGGAAGGGACCCTCGCCCCATGTCCACATTACTCCCCTACTGTCCGAGGAGGGAAGGGGTCTCCACTCTGCTAGCTGTGGTGTTCTGTCTGCGGTCTGAGTGCTGGAGGAAGTTGAAAGGCTGGTATGTGCAACCCTGTGGACCCCATACTCCTTCTAAAGGTGGCCCCCACCTTGGAATAAGTGTTGAGCAAATATTTAGCAAAGAGTATTTGGAAGAGGTGTGAGATTTTTGGATGGCCTTGGGTGCCCACTCTTGTGGGTCTGATGCTGCGAGTGAAGGTCTGGAAGGCCAGGCCAGGGAGCAGACTGTTTGGACGTTGGCTGGGGGAGCCCAGCTTCTCTGTGGTGCAAGGCTTGATGGGGGTGGCGGGATTGCCCCTGAGCTGTACCTGGAGCTCCTCTGGTTCCTCTCTCTGGACCCCTCCCCCGGCTAGTGCCCTCATGTGCACCCTATCCTGTCCTCACCTGAGCACTGGCAGAACCTGGCCTCGCCTGGGCCACTCCTTAGCCAGAGGTCTCCACAGAACCCACGAAAGCTTTTGGCATCTGGGAGGCTCGTGGGCACCAGGGGTTCAAGGAGTCCAGCCCTCTGCCATCTGTCTGCAGACCCCCACTCACTCCAGTGCCCATGACTTGCTCCACTAGAGGTGGAGAGTGTGGGGAGGTAAACCCAGGGAGCAAGCCCTGTTCATGTCCCCAACAGGTTACCACCTGCACCATCTTTTCTGTTGCCCCAAATGAAAGGCCCCCACAGGCAACTGGGGAGTGAACCCACTGGGCTTTTTCCCTGAGGTTCTTCTCATTCAGGGTGAATGTTACCATTGAGGGAAATAATGTGAGTCACTAGTGAGTCAGGATGGAGACCGGGCGAGGAAGTACGTGGAACCTGGTAATTACGCCCATTCATTCCCCTGCAAAGGCTTTCCAGCTGGCAGGCACTTCCGCTCTGAGCTGGATGGGAAGGGTCCGCACCTTCTCTGAGGGGTCTTCCTGACCACCTGCCCCAGCTCTTCCTGTGGACCTGGGGGTGGCGGAGGACTGTGAGAGGTGGGGGAGGTCAATCTGTGTGCCCCAGGAGGGCTGAACCCCCAGAATCCTGGGGGCCCACCCGAGGTGTTTGTTCAGAAGAGATCACTGGTCACCTCCCTTGTAGATGGCTTTGAGGGGCCACAGAAAGGTGGACTGTATCACCTGCCACCTGCCCCAGACCCCTTGCCAGCCCCAAAACAAGCCACGGGACTCATGCCTCAGGCCACTGCAGGTGCCAGGCCTTTTCTGGACCATTCTTCTCTGGGATCCACCTGTTCCCTCATCACTTCCTACCCTGCTGAGATGTCACCTTCTCTGGGAGGAGACCACTCTCTGTGAAGCAGCCCCTCACCCCCAACTCCTTTTCCCTCTTGCTATCCTTTATTTTTTGCCACAGCACTTTTCTCCATCTGACACGTTATGTGTTATGTTGCCTGTTAGATTATCTGTCTCACTGTAGTCAAAATTAAGTGTTGCCAGGGCAAGACTTTGCTAATTTCTTCACTGTTGACCCCTAGCCAGGCATGACTGTTCAACAAATATAGAACAATAAAGTAAATATTTGATATATATACACATTTATAATGAAATAAAAATAGCACGAAGAGATAAAGGAAAGATATCCTGTCAGCTGTGAGGTACAACATAAGTACTTTGCCGATTAATAACAGAAGAGTGGTTATACATTTTATTTGACAAACTTAGTGTGAAAGAAATGGCTCATTTCCTCTTTTTTCCTTTAATTAAAAAAAATAGACTAAACCGTATCCATCAGCTGGTGGGAAATCTAGTCTGTCTAGTCTATTGAGGTGCCTTCCCTCCACCCTCGACAGGGTCGTGTGGGGATCCTGGAGGTTTGTGTGGAACGAAACAGTTGCGGGGCTCCCCAGGCCACCCCCCTCCTCAGCCAGTCCAGTCACTGCTCTCTGGAAGCTTCTGGAAGTCTGGATCCAGCCTCCCAAGGTGCTCCAAGAAGCAGTCTTTCTGAGGCCCTCTGTCCGTGTAGAGGGGGATGTGAGGAACCCGCAATGGGGACATTGTGGGCTTCCAGCACTTGAGGAATCTTCTGCTCAGCCACGGTCTCACCCACCCGTCCCCAGATCTGAAGGCCCTCCCGCTGCCCTCCGGGTTGGCCTCACACAGTTTCTTCAGTGAACTGTGAAGCTTTCAGTCCTCACCACCCACATGGCCCTAAAGTAAGAGGTTGAAAAAGCCAGGTTACCTTTTTGGAATGGAGGAGTGAGAACGCACATGAATAATTCAATAGATCAGCCTCCCATGAAAGTTAAGAACTGATGTTTTGTGAATGATTTTCTTCTTCTTCTTTTTTTTCCAAATAGAGCTGACTCAAGGTTATCTTGCCATAACAGCAGCTCAGTCATTTGCATTCCTAATCTACGCTTTGTCCGGTGGGAGGGAAAGGACAGTTGCAAGCAAGGCTCAGGAGCTACACCCCCTGGCCTTCCTTCATGGCTGCCTTTGTGATGGTGAGTGTGTCTGCTGCACGGGAGGCCGAGGCTGAGGGTTGTTGCTGACCCAGCCCCTGAGATGGAAGACCCCCAAGGCGTGCTGAGTCCTGGCACAGGATCCAGCATTTTGGTGGTTGAACTTGGAGTCAAGGCTCTGGCTCCCAGGCCTGGCTTTGCCTCCAGGTGGCTGAGAGGTGACTTCCCATGCTCTGCCTCAGTTTCCTCAGCTGAGATGGGTGCTGCACACTCTGTCTGCCTCTTAGGACTCGGGTCAGCTTCGAACAAGAGAATATAAGTCAGAGCCACCAATGGGGCTCCCCAGGCTGAGGGTAGCTCACAGCAGGGAGTATTTGGTCTACAAATCATTTAAAAATTGGCCAAATTAAAAATAAAAGTCTGACTATCCAGCATCTGTTGGAAGGATGAACAAAATGGCAACATAAGGCTCATCTTCCCACATGGCAGCAGTGGCCTGGGGCTCAGGGCACCTACCTGGGCAGGTGTAATGTGAGATAACCCCTGGTTCCTGCTGCCTTTGCTTCACTCACTCACTCCATTCACCGTCCGCTTCCTTGGTGAACTTTGCTCCGTGGTGGAAGTGAAGCACTTTGTGGGAATGTAAAGTAGCGGATGTTCTGTCCAGCGTGTTCCAGGTGAAATGGCCCAAGTAGAGTGAAGACGATGATTGGTTAAGGGAGAGGAAGGGTGTTATGGGACCATCCATCACTTTAGAGCTCAATGTCAGGGGATGAGAGTGACCCTTCTGGCCAGCGCAGGGTCTCTCAGGGGGTAAAGGCGTCACGTTCTTAGTGGGCCCACAGCTTGAGATCAAGTTGACTCTAGAAAAAGGGGCGGATTTGGTTCTGTTCTTGGTCAAGATCGCAGTTAAGAAGGGCTAAAAAGCTGAGCTAAAACTCAATTGCTGCAGCCGCTTCTGGCTGCTGATCCCTAGGTACCAGTCCTCACTGGACCCTGGGCTCTCTGGATGGGGTTGAGGGAGGACAAAGGGCCACAGGGTGGTGACCCCCACAGCAGGTCACTGGGCACTGAGGGGCTTGGGTGGCAGCGGTTACTCAGGAGAAAGGCATGAAGCCCTGGAGCAGCTCCTTCTCTCAAATCTCAGCATGGAAAAACCTCCCCTGCTGGGTTTTCCAGTTTTTCCTTTTTGTGTTAGTGCCAGCTCTCCTCAATCCCTCCTGTTCGTGCAGCACGAAAACACTTACCAGAATGCTTTTGCAACTGCTTTTTCTCACTTGAGAAAGTCCACGTGTTATTTACTGAGGACCTACTGGGTGCCTCCAAAGGTCTACAAAGTCATCTGTGATCACTGTATTGCTCGGAGTCTACATTGTTTCTGTGATTATTAAAATAATACATGTTTGTCTTAGAGCTTATGGAAAGGACAGCAAAGTATAAATAAGCAGGGGAAAAAATTCCCTCATCATACCACACTCAGAGACATACTAGTTTTAAGGAATGTTTTCTCCTTGCCTTTGCTCTAAGCACTGTTTTTGTAAAAGAAATGAGCTCATAGCGAATTGTATTCTATTTATTTATTAATTTTTTGCTTAAGTTAATGGTTTCCCTGCACCGTTTAAAATGACTTCATAGACACAATACTTGGGGGCCCACACGGCCACATGTCATTTAGCACTGCAGTTCTTTAGCCTCTCCCCAGTGCTGGGTACTTAGGATGTTTCCTGATTAATGAAAGACCCCAGACAACTGTCTGTCTGGTTCAAAGCCCTTTGATCTGTCAATGAAAATTCAATTAACTATCAAGTTAAGAAGAAGAAAAGGGATTTTTGTTCCAGCCAAACAGAGGATTATAACCTGGGAAGCAGAATCTCAGAAAGCTCTGACAACTGCTCCACCTTTTAAGAGTCGAAGTCACAGACATACCCATTTTTTAAAAAAAATTTATTTATTTTAATTGGAGGCTAATTACTTTACAATATTGTGGTGGTTTTTGCCCATTGACAAGTATAAGCCATGGCTGTACATGTGTCCCCGCCGTCCCGAACCCCCCTCCCACCGCCCTCCCCCACCCCATCCCTCTGGGTTGTCCCAGTGCACCGGCTTTGAGTGCCCTGTTTCATGCATCAAGCTTGGACTGGTCATCTATTTCACATAAGACATACACATTTTTGAGATAAAGGATTTTACATCAGAATGACACACTGATATTTTCCATAAAGTTCACCAAAGGTGCATAGTCCAGGTGAACACACACCAAGGGAACAGCAAGTCAGCATGATCTGCTACAGAGCTGGGAAAGAACACTCTTGTTTTGAGAAGTTACATTGCTAGCATCAGAATAAAGAAAAAGACAACAACAATCTTTCCGGTTGAGCAGGCACTCCCATCTAACAGGAGCTCTGTCTGCACATTAATGCAGACAAACCCTGCTCATTAGCAAGGGAGAAGGCCCAAAGCACAGAGAGATAATTTTATATTTTACTTTTCTTGCCCTGCCTTAAAATATAAATTTTATTTCATCAGATCAAAGTTGGATCATTTCCTAAGGGTCAGTTCCTAGAAGGGGTATCATGGGGACTGAGTGTATAAATATTCTTAAGCCTTTTGATACATCTTCCCAAGTTGTTTTCCAGAAGCGTGAGTGACACCAATGACCAGCCCTAGGTATTAAATTACATTTATCAATCCAAGTCTATGCCCCGACCAGTGATGCTGAAGAAGCGGAAGTTGAACAGTTCTATGAAGACCTACAAGACCTTCTAGAACTAACACCCCAAAAAGATGTCCTTTTCATTATAGGGGATCGGAATGCAAAAGTAGGAAGTCAAAAGATACCTGGAGTAACAGGCAAATTTGGCCTTGGAGTACAGAATGAAGCAGGGCAAAGGCTAATAGAGTTCTGCCAAGAGAACACACTGGTCATAGCAAACACCCTCTTCTGACAACATAAGAGAAGACTCTACACATGGACATCACCAGATGGTCAACACTGAAATCAGATTGATTATATTCTTTGCAGCCAAAGATGGAGAAGCTCTATACAGTCAAGAAGCAACAGTTAGAACTGGACGTGGAACAAGACTGGGAGATGACTGTGGCTCAGATCATGAACTCCTTATTGCCAAATTCAGATTGAAATTGAAGAAAGTGGAGAAAACCACTAGACCATTCAGGTATGACCTAAACCAAATCCCTTATGACTATACAGTGGAAGTGAGAAATAGATTTAAGGGACTAGATCTGATAGACAGTGCCTGATGAACTATGGATGGAGGTTCGTGACATTGTACAGGAGACAGGAATCAACACCATCCCCAAGAAAAAGAAATGCAAAAAAGCAAAGTGGCTGTCTGAGGAGGCCTTACAGATAGCTGTAAAAAGTAGGGAAGCGAAAAGCAAAGGAGAAAAGGAAAGATATACCCATTTGAATACAGAGTTCCAAAGAATAGCAAGGAGAGATAAGAAAACCTTCTTCAGCGATCAATGCAAAGAAATAGAAGAAAACAATAGAATGGGAAAGACTAGAGATCTCTTCAAGAAAATTAGAGATACCAAGGGAACATTTTATGCAAAGATGGGCTCAATAAAGGACAGAAATGGTAGGGACCTAACAGAAGCAGAAGAGATTAAGAAGAGGTGGCAAGAATACACAGAAAAACTGTACAAAAAAGATCTTCATGACCCAGATAATCACGATGCTGTGATCACTCACCTAGAGCCAGACATCCTGGAATGTGAAGTCAAGTGAGCCTTAGGAAGCGTCACTGCGAACAAAGCTAGTGGAGGTGATGAAATTCCAGTGGAGCTATTTCAAATCCTCAAAGGTGATGCTGTGAAAGTGCTGCACTCAATATGTCAGCAAATTTGGAAAACTCAGCAGTGACCACAGGACTGGAAAAAGTCAGTTTTCATTCCAATCCCAAAGAAAGGCAATGCCAAAGAATGCTCAAACTCCTGCACAATTGCATTCATCTCACACGCTAGTAAAGTAATGCTCAAAATTCTCCAAGCCAGGCTTTAGCAATACGTGAACCGTGAACTTCCAGATGTTCAAGCTGGTTTTAGAAAAGGCAGAGGAACCAGAGATCAAATTGCCAACAACCACTGTATCATCGAAAAAGCAAGAGAGTTCCAGAAAAACATCTATTTCTGCTTTATTGACTATGCCAAAGCCTTTGATTGTGTGGATCACAACAAACTGTGGAAAATTCTTCAAGAGATGGGAATACCAGACCACCTGAACAGGTTTCTTGAGAAACCTGTATGCAGGTCAGGAAGCAACGGTTAGAACTGGACATGGAACAACAGACTGGTTCCAAATAGGAAAAGGAGTACGTCAAGGCTGTATATTGTCACCCTACTTATTTAACTTATATGCAGAGTACATCATGAGAAACGCTGGGCTGGAGGAAGCACAAGCTGGAATCAAGGTTGCCAGGAGAAATATCAATAACCTCAGATATGCAGATGACACCACCCTTATGGCAGAAAGTGAAGAAGAACTAAAGAGTCTCTTGATGAAAGTGAAAGAGGAGATTTAAAAAGTTGGCTTAAAGCTCAACATTCAGAAAACTAAGATCATGGCATCTGGTCCCATCACTTCATGGCAAATAGATGGGGAAAACAGTGGAAACAGTGGCTGACTTTATTTTTCTGGCCTCCAAAATCATTGCAGATGGTGATTGCAGCCATGAAATTAAAAGACGCTTACTCTTTGGCAGGAAAGTTATGACCAACCTAGACAGCATATTAAAAAGCAGAGACATTACTTTGCCAACAAAGGTCCTTCTAGTCAAGGCTATGGTTTTTCCAGTGGTCATGTATGGATGTGAGAGTTGGACTATAAAGAAAGCTGAGTGCCGAAGAATTGATGCTTTTGAACTGTGGTGTTGGAGAAGACTCTTGAGAGTCCCTTGGACTGCCAGGAGACCCAACCAGTCCATCCTAAAGGAGATCAGTCCTGGGTGTTCACTGGAAGGACTGATGTTGAAGCTGAAACTCCAATACTTTGGCCACCTGATGCGAAGAGCTGACTCATTGGAAAAGACCCTGATGCTGGGAAAGATTGAGGGCAGGAGGAGAAGGGGACAACAGAGGATGAGATGGTTGGATGGCATCACCAACTCAATGGACATGGGTTTGTGTGGACTCCAGGAGTTGGTGATGGACAGGGAGGCCTGGCGTGCTGCAGTTCATGGGGTTGCAAAGAGTCAGACATGACTGAGCGACTGAATTGAACTGATCTTGTCAACTTGATAGATTAATAAAAAAGGATTGCTTTAATTTCACTTGCACGTACTTTGGTTACTAGGGGCTTCTCTGGTGGCCGAGACGGTAAAGAATATGCCTGCAATCCAGGAGACTTGGATTTGATCCCTGGGTCAGGAAAATGCCCTGAGGAAGGGAATGGCAACCCACTCCACTATCCTTGCCTGGGAAATCTCATGGACAGGGGAGCCTGGTGGGCTACAGTCTATAGGGTCACACAGAGTTGGACACAGCTGAGTGACTTACACTTTTACTTTCACACTTGGTTACTAGTGAGGTTAAACCCACACCATAATTTACCTAGATTTTGCATGTATAAGATTCAAGAAGCAAAAAAGGCTATGGATGTGGAGAGTAAGACTTCTTCTCAGCTGGTGTCCAATAGCTTTCTTGTCTTCTCTGGCAGAGAACACAAAGTGACATGTGTTTAAATTGTATGTTATTAGATTTAAGCTGTAGGTTGTTAGATTTAAGTTTATGTTATTAGATTTAAGCTCTTATATGTGTGTTCACATTTACATATCTGCTTTTGTGGGCTGTTTATATCCTTAGGTTGAGGATTATTTCTTCCCTTTGACAGGTGAGGAAACTGAGGCTTCAGGAGGTAAAAATGCCAGGAGTCACATGATTGCAAAAGGGAGTGGGCTCTAGGGGCGACTCTACCCAGGAATCTTTGGAGGCAGGAACGGGGCAGCTGCAGGCACATGTGACAGAGAGGTTCTGGGAGCGCCTTCTTATCCAGCTATGTCTCCCTCATCAAACTTTTGCTGCTGCCAGAAATCCCAGCAAAGGCAGGCCCCACAGCCTGGCCACTCCGGTTTTTGACACCTGGGAAAGGGTGGTTTCTATGGCAAGCAGCGCATGGGACAAAGGCCAAGCCCTGGCCCTGCATCCTCTGCTCTGCTTTTCCAGTCCCCTCACTCCCAGCCCCACGCCCTGGCCTGTGGCCCTTCAAATCCAGACTCTCCATGCCTAGTGCCCACTACTAACGGTCCTCGAATTATATATCCTACAACTCATCTCTTGGCCTGAGAGTTTAGAAACACCTCTGTGCGCACAGCCCTGCTACTGCCCCAGGAAGGTTGGACCCAGTGAGCCATCTGGAGTGTGTCCTCCACCCCCATTCCCCAAACACCTTGCTTCTTCCTCTTTGCTGGCACGTGAAAACCTCCTGCTCTAATTTTCGTCAAGGATCCTGGAGTTTTAGAACCTAAAGATGCCTGAGTCAGCCCCGTTTTTCCCACTCCACTTGCTTCAGGGCTCTTGGGGAAGACTACTTTACACCTGGTTTACATGCAAGTCTATAAAGGGCTGTTCAGTCCAGTTCAGTTCAGTCGCTCAGTTGTGTCCGACTCTTTTTGACCCCATGGACTGCAGCACGTGAGGCCTCCCTGTCCATCACCAACTCCCGGAGTTTACCCAAACTCATGTCCATTGAGTTGAGATGCCATCCAACCATCTCATCCTCTGTTGTCTCCTTCTCCTCCCGCCTTCAATCATTCCCAGCATCAGGGTCTTTTCGAATGAGTCAGCTCTTCACATCAGGTGGCCAAAATATTGGAGTTTCAAAGCTTCAGCATCAGTCTTTCCAATGAACACTCAAGTCTATAAAGGACTATCTGCACATAGGGATGACACACGAAGAGCAGGCACAGAGGACCAGTGACTCAGGGCAGAATGCGTGGTGCCAACTGGGTTGTGAGAGAGAGTTATAGAGTTAAACTGACAGAACTGGGGGCTCAGGGAGAAGAAGGCTTTTCAGCTGGACTTTGAACTTTGAGTGGGAGTCAGGTAAGTGGCAATGGCATGAAGTTGAATGGGAATGCCCAGGGTGAAGGCTTGAGAGTCGAAATGCTCTGGTGGGTCACGAGGCTGAGGTTTCCCTGGGCTGCAGGTCAAGCTGCAGGGCAGCTGCTGGAAGGGCCCCTGAGTTGAGGGTTTGGAAGTTGTCCTTTGGCAGTGGGGATTCTTGGAAGGTTCTGGAACAAAGGAGGTGGCTGCTGGCATGGTCATTAGGAAGCAGCTCTAAGAGAGTGTTGGGGTACATGGAGACTGGAGATGAACTTGGAGGCAGCTGGCTTCCCACGCTCTACTAACCTGAGGAATGTAGAAAAGACAGTGGCTCCAGTCTCCGCCTGCAGAGCCCAAGGAGGCCATGGCTGGAAGCATATATTTTTAATCCAGCCCATATATTTTAATAACCCTTCATAATTTGGGGGGCATATTATTAATGTTCAAAATACTTCAAGCTAGGCTTCAGCAGTACATGAACGGAGAACTTCCAGATGTACAAACTGGATTTAGAAAAGGCACAGGAACCAGAGATCAAATCGGCAACATCTGCTGAATCATGGGAAAAGCAAGGGAATTCCAGAAAAACATCTACTTCTGCTTCATTGACTGCACTAAAGCTTTTGACTGTGCAGATCACAGTGAACTGTAGAAATCTTCCTGACCCAGGAGTCAAACTGGGGTCTACCTGCATTGCAGGCAGATTCTGTACCAACTGAGCTATCAGCGAATGGCCCTTCTGTGTCATAGTTCCTGCTAAAATATAGTAATTGATGTTTTCTTAGTAGTTTGTCACTTCTACAACCCTGGAAGGGCCTGTCTTATGAAGGGACACCCCGTCTCACAGCAGCCATTCTGGGCAGGAGGGTGGCGGTGTTGCTGGCTGACCCACTTGGTGGAGGACATGAGTCTTGCTGGCTGGACTCTTTCTAAGGAGCCTGTGAGTTTTCTAGCTGGCTGCTGGGCTGGGAATTGCTTGAATGTGCTTGTGAAATGGCTAATTTGCAAAATTTCAGGTGGAAATACTACTGTTTTCTTGGCCAATAGGTATTCTGGTACAGACTTTTAGGTTGGTTTTTAGAGTCAGAGAGAAATGGCAGCCCACTCCAGTATTCTTGCCTGGAAAATCCCATGGATGGAGGAGCCTGGCAGGCTACAGTCGATGGGGTCGCTAAGAGTCAGACACGACTGAGTGACTTCACTTCACTTTAGAGTCAGAAGGTGCTGGATTTAAATCTTAGGTTGGCCACTTGTTAGCCTTGTGATCTTGGGCGAGTTACCAAACCTCTCTGAGCTGCACATTTCATCAACTATAAGTGCAGAGAATGGGACTTTCCACATGAAGCTGTTGTAGGAATGGACAGCATGTATGTGAAGGGCTCACAAAATGTTCCCTTTCCTAATAAACCAAACCCAAATTCTTTCTAAGAAGTACCTAATAATATTTCCTCAAAATATCTCTTTGAAAGGAAACGTAAACCCTTCAAATCAATAAACAGATAAATGAATATTTTATTTTATAGATGCTCACAAAGTATTTATAAATGTATATGTGATGTTGTTTAGTCACTAAGTTGTATCCAACTCTTTGCTACCCCATGGACCACAGCCTGCCAGGCTCCTCTGTCTGTGGGATTTCCCAGGCAAGAATACTAGAGTGAGTTGCCATTTCCCTCTCCAGAGGATTTTCCCAAACCAGGGATTGAATCTGAGTCTCCTGCTTGGCAGGTGGATTCTTTACCACTGAGCCACCAGGGAAGCCTGAATATGTGATGGATTTATAGAAGTATGCAATATTTGCATTGTGGATAGATAAGTATATAAAGGAACTTCCCCGATGGTCAAGTGGCTAAGACTCTGAGCTCCCAAAGCAGGGGGCCTGGGTTCAATCCCTGGTCAGGGAACTAGATCCCACATGTCGCATCTAAGACCTGATGCAGCCAAATAAATAAATAAATATTTGGGCTTCCCTGGTGGCTCAGACGGTAAAGCGTCTGCCTACAATGCGGGAGACCTGGGTTCAATCCCTGAGTCGGGAAGATCCCCTGGAGAAGGAAATGGCAACTCACTCCAGTACTCTTGCCTGGAAAATTCCATGGATGGAGGAGCCTGGTAGGCTATAGTCCATGGGGTCGCAAAGAGTCGGACACGACTGAGCAACTTCACAGGTTCAAGTATGTAAAGATCTCGATCCAGAGCAAGTGCAGTGCTGCTGCTGTTCCCTGAATGCGCTAGGAACAGAAGGGCACTTTGCTGCAGCTTCAGGCTCTGTCCTGCGAGTTGTGCTTGTTCTGCCCCCAGCTCCGCTCTGCTGTGGAGGCAGAGAGAGTGGACAGAGAATCCGAGTCACTCGGCAAAGCATCCACTGAGCATCTCACGTGTGCGGCCTTCTGCTCACAGGGCCCCGAGGGCCTCTTCCGCCCAGCGTCTGGCTGGAAACCAGGCTGACTCACAGGCAGGAGGTGACCTGTCTTGCCATCGAGGACGCAGCTCAGCCCGGTGATTGAGGACACAGCTCATCCCGATGATACGATGATACTTCCAGTCAAGCACTTTGGAGACATGGAGACCACTCTCCTGACTCGAAAGATAGCAACAGAAGCCAGGAGAGATGTGGAGACTTCACTGGGGTCACTCAGCTCATTAGCAGCTGATCCGGGTGGACCAGAGCCCAGCTCCGACCACTGTTGCTGCCCCGTTTCCCTTAGCATGCTGCTGCTGCTGCTGCTGCTAAGTCGCTTCAGTCGTGTCCGACTCTGTGCGACCCCATAGATGGCAGCCCACCAGGCTCCCCCGTCCCTGGGATTCTCCAGGCAAGAACACTGGAGTGGGTTGCCATTTCCTTCTCCAATGCATGAAAGTGAAAAGTGGAAGTGAAGTTGCTCAGTCGTGTCCTACTCTCAGCGACCCCATGGACTGCAGCCTACCGGGCTCCTCTGTCCATGGGATTTTCCAGGCAAGAGTACTGGAGTGGGGTGCCATAAAAGGCTGTTAATTAAAGGGCTTTATCTTTAGGGGTTTAAGAGTTTTAGTTTTGTTTGCTTTATTCTCCACTTTCACGTTGAAGTTTATCCCATGTGCCTGAGTCTTTGATGGGACTTGAATATTAGTATTTGAGGGCAAAGCCAGCCTCTAGGAGGTGCACTGGAGCTCGGTGTGGTGGGCAGCAGTTCCCTACAGGGGACATTTGGCGATGTCTGGAGACAGTTTTGGTCATCACTGCAGGAGGGTGGGGGAGGAGGTGCTGCGGGCCTCAGAGGGTACAAACCAGGGATGCTGCTCACCAGGGGTGAACTGGACAGCCCCCCAGCAAGCACTGTGCAGCCCCAAATGGCAGTAGTGTCAGACCGAGACGCCCTGGTGATTTTGCGGCAGAGCCCCTTTGGTCTGTAGCCTTCTCTTTGGGCCTGGGCAGGTTCCCTCCAAGAAACCCAACCATGGCCAAAGTTTTGGGGCAGCTTGGCTGGGACCAGGTGTGCACAGTAAGCCTCTTTTCAGGTCTGCCCAGCTGTTTTCAGCCTAGTATCTCCATGCATGAAGCCAGCAGCACAGAGCTCCTCTGGGTCAAGCCTCCTGCCATCTGTCTGGGGCAGGTAGAGGGCTCAGCCTGCTTGGGCTTAAGGCAGGGGCCCTGGGTGCGTGGAGGTGGGTAGTAACTAATGTTCCTTACGAACCTAAAGTAATTTTCCTGCCCGCCACTCCATTTTGCGCCCTCACCTTCAGCGGCCCCAGCACCGCACCTTCCAAAGCTTTCTAGATCTGTGCCCAGAGAATAGATTTGCTTCTTACAAGCAGTCAGGGCTTTTCTCTCTGGCCTAAGGCAAGTGACCCATCTGCTTTTGCTCTTCCAAATTGTTGTCGCTGGACCCCTTCTATGCCTTCTCTCCATCTGTGCTCAAGCCCTTATTATGCCTTTGCTGCATTTCAGTCAGTCTGGGGGAGGGAGCAAAGAGAACCACATGTGTTGAGTTCATCATCTTAAACAGGAGGCTTGTTCTTATGTATTGGAAAACTAGATTTCATTAAAAGCTTTGCTGTGTGTCTGGCCTCTGAGGAAGGCAAAGAGCTGATGAGCTGGAGCGAGTTGCTAGAGGTGGAATTGAAGGATGCACCAGACAAGGGGTAGCGGAGCTCTGTGACCTTGATCTCGCTAAGCCTCAGTGTCCCTGCATGTATGACGACATATATCCCCCGCCTGCCTGTCTAGGTGAACTGAGGGCACAGATGTGGACCAGCAGAGAACCCTGTAAAGGACCCTGGTTTATTATGGTCATCCTTCTGGATGGACAGCACTCTCGTCTCCATCAGGCGTGGTCAAGGCGATGTGTCACGTGGTACACGCTGGACCGCGGCTCCCCGGTGACGGGCTTACCCAGCATGTGAGCATGAGTACCGACTGCCTCGTTCTCTTGCCAGAGGCCTCCAGTTTGGTTGGCAGAGTGGCGACCAGCTGGCCAATTGGACGGGGCTCTTTAATGTCACGGACGACCCGGCAGTGCAGAGCGGCAGTGACCTCAGCTCCAGGTACAGACCCCCGGTGAACAACCAGGGAGGGGGGAAGCTCTTCTCGGGGCGACCCTGCAGCCTCTGCCCCTCCGGGCTGCCCTCAGGGAAGAACCAGTCTCAATGCAATGGCCCAGAGCTCACCCTGGGATCTGACCTGGGCTGCTTAGATAGGAGGGTGAGGGCCAGGACCCAGCCAGAGCAAAGCAGGGACTCACCCCCCCTCTTTTGGAATGAGGGTGGAGGGCGATGGAGTGGGAGTCTGAGTCTCCAGTCTCCATTTGAGGTGGGGGCCACATTTCACCCCTTCTGGAAGGATTTCGGGGTGTGTAGGTGTGTGTTGGGGTGGCATCAGGGTGGGCAAAGACCACTGGCTTCCTGCTCCTCTGAAATCCACTGAGCAAGCCGTCTCTGCTCTGCCCAGCCTTGGCTGGGCTGACCTTGACCGTGCTAAGTTGCTTAGTCATGTCCGACTCTATGGACTGTAGCCCACCAGGCTCTGTCCATGGGATTCTCCAGGCAATAATACTGGAGAGGGTTGCCATTTCCTCCTTCAGAGGATCTTCTCAAACCAGGGGTCTAACCAGCATCTCTTCTGTCTCCTGCATTGGCAGACAGGCTTTTTACCACTAGTGCCACCTGGGAAGTCCTTGACCTTGGTTGGGGAAGAACCATTTTCATGAAGATACGATACTGAGAACTGACATTTATACCATCACATGGTTATTTCTTCTTGATCTGCTGTAGTGTTTGATGCTAAAATCAGTGATTAGGGGCATTCTGTATATCCAGGAGAAGGAACTATTTGTAGAACAAGTGAAAATGGAGTATTCTCAGGTGAAACATGCTCATTGCAGGGTGGGGGTGGGGTGTGGCAGGGTTGGTCATTTGGGGGATTTTTTCAGATAAGGTGGGATGCTCTCTCTGCTTGAAGGTGGGTGTGGCTGCAACCTGCCCACTAAGGGTTTCTCGGGGCTAAGTTGTTTGGTTTCCTAATTTTTGCATTTCCAAGTGCAGGCTAACTATAGATTAGTTTCCCTGGGAAAGAGGCTTGGGTTTTTGTCGCTGTTAATTTTGACACTAAAACATCAAATTGACCCTGCAGAAGAGAAATAGTATGTTTTTCAGGGGCTTTAATATGTATGATTTTATGCAATGCTTTGAAAAAGAGAAGATGTGGCTCCAATGTCAGACGCTGACAGGGGAGATGAACAGACAGGCCTTGAGGTGTGGGGCAGCCACGGGCCATGGCCTAGGATCAGGGTCTTATTCTGACTCTTTAGGAGCCTAGTTCTTTCCATATATCTGTGGTGGGAGCCCTGGCCTGCCACTTGGCGCCTGGGATTGTCACCCAGTGAGAGTGACAAGTCCAGACTTGCCTGTTCCATATGTTGAGCTTCCAACATTGGCCCTTCTGCTGTGTGACCTGCCCACCCAGATGCCCTGGGGTGTCTAGGTAAGTCTGCAGGTGTCTGTCTCCCTGGGAAGGACTCCCTGAAGGGTTCACAGAGAGGGTTTGGCTAGAAAATCCTAATTAGCTGAGTAAGACGGGACAGATCTTGGGAGGCTGTTCTGGGCAGGTGTCCTGGGCTGGGGCTGAGACCACTGTATGGATTCTGTTTCTGATTTTTCCTACTGCCAGCAGCTTTTGTCTCTTTGTCCTTTCCCTGCAATTTTATCTCTAATTTCTCTACCTTTCTCACCCCACCTAGTCTCTCCTCGTCTTTTCTTCCTGCCACCCTCTCTGGGTCCACTTTTCTTTCTCAGTCCCTGTGTCCTGCCTCTCTCTCCTCCTCCCTCTCATCTCCCTCACCCTTGATCCTCTCTCCCTCTCTCAGCAGCACAGGTCAGCCTCCCCCTCCCTGTCTCCCTAGGTCCCTTGGGTTCAGAGACACCACCATCTCCATCAGGTGCCTTTTATTCAACATCGTCACCAGCTGAGCAGGTTTCCTTCTGGAGAGCCGCTGTTTGACCAAGAGCCGCCTGAGCCCCTGAATAAATGTGATGACCACACATTCCAGGTTCTTCTTGGACACTGCCAGCTCAGATCTCAATTTCTGATTGACCCCTAAACTCCCCACATATGTGAGAAAACACTGTATGTCTTTCCCACATGCGGAATATAATGGTTAATGTAATTATAACCAACCCGTGTGTTGGAGATTCTTTTCTTTGGTATGGGAGCAGCTTCTGCCTACTTTAAAATGGATGGGACAGTTCCTCGCAGCAGAAGCACAGGACTTGGGGGAGGACCTGATGACACTGGGAAAGGACTCTGCTGAGTGAAACTGCATCATCCCAGCAGACAACTGTCCGTGCCTGAAATACGGGATGAGCTTCGTGGTATTATTTGCCTACTGAATAATTCAGCACATGCCATATTTTGCTATCTGTAGCTGTGTGGAGGGTTGAAGTGTGGTACACTGGAAGTCATTTATTATTAACACCCATTGGAAGGGATGTCAGGAGGTACCATTTATAACAGAGGACAAAGAGGGGCAAAAAAAGCAATGACTCATAAGTTGTGTGCTCAACCAGGAGCCACAGGGAGAAGGAGCAGGTCCAAATGATTGGTCTGGAACACTGCAAACAGGACCACAAAGAAAATCCAGGCCAGATGGTGCTCATAAAGGCTGTGGCCAGGTCTTCACTTTGGACACGAGCTGGGGGAAGTCCAGTTGGCAAGTGTGTGAGTTACAAAATATACATTGACATATAGCTTTGTTAATTTCAGGTCTAGATCTAAAAGTGTCCAACAGGCATCTAAGGAGAACTGCTGTAGAGAGCAGATAGGAATAACTGGTAATCAGCAAGTGCTTCTATTTAAGTGGCTGCCTTGAACGAGCAGGAAGGTCTTTGAAGAGAGTTCTCATCATCTTCAAATTAGGTGTTTATGTTTCTGTCTCCCCACCTAGACAGTGATTGTGCTTCTCCACCTTTGGATTTTCAGCACCCAGTATGGCACCAGCTCAATAAATGTTAATTGAATAAAGGATGAATTAAGGAAGGACATAGTAAAGACTGTTGGTAAGAATGCAGGCTTCAACGTTAGTGTCCCTGAATTCTCCCTTAGAGATTTATTCCTTTGGATTAAACCTCGTCTTCTCCTGGCAGTATCCTTGAAAATGAATCCCCGGGGACGGGAAACATTTTGGAATCATAAACTCATTCACAGTTTAGCATGACCAGAGGATTTTTTCTCTTGAGAGGAGCAGGTAGTCTGAGAATTTGGGTGGCAGGGTGGGAAAAAGGAGACTGAAGGTGGGGGGGTGGTGTGTGTGTGTGTGTGGCTAAAAACAGAAGGCAATGAAGGCAGATGATATACATTTGTAATAACTGACTGCGCCCCCCACCCCATCCCATACCACCCCCACTACAATGGGGTGGCAATTCTGGGAAGGGGAAGATGGGAGAGGGGAAGAGGGGGTGAAGGGCTCTTGTCCTGTCAGCTCACTGCTTTGACCTCTCCAGCCTGGCCAGCTGCCTGCAAGCCTGGTGACCATCTGGAGGGTAGGGGAGGCATAGCGCCCACCTGCTAAAGTGGGCAGGCAGCGCCCACTGCCTCAGGACACCACAGGGAAAGGTCTTCCAATCTTAGGGGCTGAGGGCAGCTGAGACAGAAGTCCCCCAGGCACTAACTCTCAGCCTGGTCTGTAGTCACCGCTCAAAAAGGCTTCACTCAGCTTCCGTCAGACAGTTCCTGCTCCATATCCCAGTCCTTGTCCTCCTCCAGTATCCGCCTCCCACTCCACTGCCTCCTGGAAGCTTTCCCTGATAGCCACTTTCACTCCACTTTCTGTAAGATGTGTCTGCATCAGAGTTGAGGGGCGGTGAGTGAAAGTGAAAGTTACTTGGTTGTGTCTGACTCTTTGCGACCCCCAATAGTCCATGGAATCCTCTAGGCTAGAATACTGGAGTGGGTCTATCCTTTCCCTTCTCCAGGGGATCTTCCCAACCCAAGAATCAAACTGGGGTCTCCTGCATTGCAGGTGGATTCTTTACCAACTGAGTATCAGGGAAGGAAGCAATTTCTATCATCATACACACAGAGAACTCCCCAGCAAGTGCACACAAACCCCTCTGTGCTTGCTCAGACCTTCCCCAAATCCTGAGGACGCTCCTGTGCCAGAGAACGGGGCTGGACCCCTTGTGCGTGCAATGTCAGGGCCCCCCAAACCTTCTTACTTCAGACCCAGCCCACAGGCAGCCCCTCCTCCCAGGGTGCATGCAACTTTGGCCCCCGGGTCCGGGACCGCAAGGCAGGAGATGGTTTGCAAAGACAGGGAAGGACCACTTCTAGAGCAGAGCTGAGGACAGATTTTCCCTGCACTGCTGGGCTTCCACTTGGGGTGCTGGGGGCTTCCCGCAGGGAAGGAAGCGCCAGCACAGGAGCAGAGGACAGGCCCCAAACTGGCGACACAGTCGCCTCTTTGCTCCACAAAACTGCAGGCTGAATGAATGTGTGTTTCTTTCTGAAAGAAAGAAAGAGCCTTTCTTTCTGGGTCAAGGTCTGTGTTCCAGGCGAGCGTGTATGCCTGGGGTGTGGAAATCATCATATTTCAGAGCTGGAAGGAACTTGACTGAATTGAATTTAGCATTTTATTATGCTGTCTTAAATTGTTCCCTAACTGTTTCATGACAGTGTATAATTAGGGAATAAATTGTGTGATGCAGCTGGCGAGGGCTCCAGGAGCCTAGGGTACAAGTTGGAGGTGCTTCCGTGGAGGGGAGGGACTTGGATTGGACGTGGACAGGCGATGATGCCATGGCTGAGCGCTACTGGGGGCTGGCTGTGTGCCGGGCATGGTGCTGGGCGCCTGACACGCGTTACCCTCAGACCTTTGAGTGGGGGGTGCTGTCATTGCCCCCATTTTACAGATGAGGAACTGAGTCCCCACTTCCAGGTGGCGGTGGGTGGTGGAGCTGGAACATACCCCTTGCTCTGTAACTCTGAGTCCCAGCAGTAGTGGGCCATGCGAGACAGAGGGATTCTACTTTCCGGGCTGTGGATAGACATCCAAGGTTGGGTTAGGTTGGGTCTCCTTGGCTATCCTTGCCAAGTCGTCTCAGCTCCTGGCTGTTAGACTGGAATAAAATGGCCGTATTGATCTAAGTAGGAAATTGACATGCACGTTTTCTCCCAGCGCTGTCATGAGTACTATAGGCAAGAAAAGACAATCTTTAGGGTCTCTCATCCCCTCCTCTCCTATCTCTTTCCCACTTTCGACCTTCTGCGCTCTCCTACACCCCCAGCCTCTATTCTTTGTGCTCCTTCCGTCTCCTCCTGGGGGTCCTGGATTTCAAAGAGGAGCCCTGGGTGGCAAGATTAGCCCAAGGGAAACACTTTTCCACAGAGGACTTACGGAGGAGGGGTGGTGACAGCTTTGAGGGGTGGGGTCTGCACACCCACATTTGAGTGCAGGCTGGCTTAGCATAAGCCTTTTGGGTCAATTTTTGCTTCCGGGGAAAAGGACATACATAAATAAGAGATTAGGAGAGTAGTCTGAATTTGGGAGTCACCTGCATCGACACGAGTATTGTGAGAGAATGAGATTATTGAGAGAGAGGATGCAGAGTGATCAGCAGTCTTTGGATGGAGTTGCCTCCTTATTTGGTTGAGTTTAAAATGGAAAAATTCCGCCTGTGGTTCTGATATGCTATCTGGATGTTCTTATTTGCTTTTTGACTGCCAGATTTTTCTATGAATATCCCTGAACTTTAGCAAATTATTTGGAATGAAACTACTCTTTTAAGATTCCTCATTCTATTAATTTATTTTAAATAATGGGTGAAAAATAAATAACCAGAAATCTTGGGCTCCATCTAAGTAAGATGGCACTGCTTCTCCCTTTCCTCCCACTCACCCAGTGTGGGCTTCTGGTGGCAGACAGAGGAGGCCGACTGTGAACGCGGGGCTGTTGATGCCCCGAGAGGCCTTGGATGGTGTTCCGTGAGCTCCCCTAGCCACCAAGCTTTGTGGCCCTTGGTAGTGTCTGAATTGAGTCTCCTGGTCAAATAACCACTGACATGAGCCTTTCTGTGCCTCACTTGCCTCCTCCTCTGTGAAACTCCTGCTTTGCTCAGTCACCAGCGGGGTCCCCTGGGTGGGCTCCCAGCTAGGCACGAGGTGTTCCCCTTGGGGCCAGCTTTTCACATCAGATGACCCCGGCCCCACCCCTTTCTCACCCCCCAGTCAGCTCCCCAGACCCTCTGTTCCTCCCTCCAGCGGTCCATCCTTCCTCCTCTCCTTCACGGCTCCCACGCTTCCTGCCTCCTGGACCATCAGGAATTTTATACTAGTCCCTTAGCAAAGACAGGAGGCCACAGAAAGGAGTGAGAATGGAAGAAAATGGAGAATGGAAAGGACAGGGGCTCTGGGGTCTGGTTGAGAAGACCAACATCCATCTGGGAATCAGTTTAGGGGATGCTCAGAAGGGAAGACACCAAGGCTCTCCAGGTGCCCACTCCATGTAGCCATGCATAGCTCGCAACCCGTTCTTCGATGGCTGTGGAGGCTGTACTGGGACCGTGGGCAGTGGGGCTCCTAGAGCCTCGAAGAGAAGCCGGTCCTTTACTGCAGGCCTCCCTTCTGGGACTGCAAACCTTCCCTCCCTTATGCTCAGCTAGGGCTCCTTGATTTACCTTCCGGAACCTCCTAGAACACTTCCATCTGCTCTTCGTCCAGCAGTTCCTTCACATGTCAGGGAATCCCATTCTCTCTACCTCACTTGAGACCCACTCTTCATACGCTCCCTGTCTTAGTCTGTGCGGGCTGCTGTGATGAAATACAACACGCCAGGAGGCTCATCAACAACAGGGATTTGCTTTCCGCAGTTCTGGAGGTTGGGAGTCTGAGCCTGCGTGGTCACCAGCACGGTCAGGTGAGGACCCTGTTCCGGGTGGCAGACGGTGTCCTCACATGGTGGGAGGAGCTAAAGAAGTCTCTGGGGCCTCTTATAAAGGCACAAATCCCATTCAGGGGGCACCACCCTCATGACCTCATTACCCCTGAAGGCCCCACCTCCTGATATCATCACCTTGGGGGTTAGGGTTCCAGCATATGGATTTTGGGGGGACACGCATTCAGTTCAGTGAACACACCCACTCCTTCACTTTGAGCCTCCACAGTCTCCACCTCCAGCACCTCCTACTTCCTGTTTTGCCTCAACCCACACCAGTGGGGCTCTTGCCTTCCCTGCCTCTGGCTACTCTTGAATGACACAGGGACCTCCCTGGACTCCTGTTGTCTTGAACACCATCAGTATCTGGGGACGAAGTGGTGTATGCAAGAGACATACACCGCTGTATGGGCTCCATCTTCTCCCAGCCAGTGACTGCTGGGGCTCAAAGTATTGTAGCCCCCAGTGAATTCCATGGTCCAGATGGAGCTCTGGAGGGGGGTTTGGGCTGGACAGGGGAGCCTTCTCTGGGGCAGGCTCATGGGGAAGGGCTAGGAGGAATAACAGAGCCAGATTCTGCGCCCTAGACCCTGGGCATGCTGAAACGAGGCCCCCTCAGCCTGCAAAGCTGGAGCCCAGGCTTGGGTGGGAGGAGGGGACCCAGTATTCAACAGCTGCAGTCCTGTTTGCCTTTGTCTTCTCACTTAACAGAGGCCTTCACCCACTGACCAGGCAGCCAGTGCTGCCCAGCCCTGCCCCCTCCACCTCCTCAAGGGCACAGAGACGGGGCAGGATGGATGCAGCCTGGCGCCAGCATTGGACTTGGCTGCCGGAAGCCAAGTGGCCTCTGAGCTGAGCTGGGCTCCTGATGTGACCGGCCGTGACTATTTATACCTGTGAGGTGTCCTGCCATCCTCTCCTCCCCTTTGAACTGCGTAGAGATAGTCTTTCCAGAATTGACAGGAGCGATAGTGACCAGCTCACCTTGAGACACTGGTGGAGTTAGGAAGGTTGGAGAAACTGCTGTTTTCAGTGTTCTAGTAGCTCAAGGGAATGCTTGAGATATTTAGAGAAAGAGCCGTGGTTTAAAAGGGCATTTGTTAGTGATTTCCAACAATAAGAGTCATAACCCCATTACAAAAAGTGTATAAAAATGTAGAAAAGTATTTTTTTTAAATCATCCTAATTTTGTAATTAGAGAAACCTACTGTTAATATCTTGTTATCATCCTTTCTTATGTGCTCGCATATGTATATATAATTTTTTTTTTTGGAGATCATAGTTTTGTAGCTTGCTTTTTTTCACTCAGTATTATCGTGTAATCATTTTCTCATGTCACTATACACAAACACTTCAGCATCATTTTGATGTCTGCATGATGATCAGTATCTAGACCAAATATGGATTTCTATGGCTTCCTCCAGAATGCCGTCCTTGGGCCTCCTTTCAGAAGCAGAATCGAGGAATGACCCAGTGCTTCTTACAATCATATTTCCTCAAGTCGTTTATCTTTAGAGACTGAGATGGAACAGCACAGCCTTCTAAAAGCAAAGCCCGGATAGGCTGGAGAAAGAAGCAAAGGCTATTAGCTGCATTTTTTCAGATGGAAAAACGAGGCTTTAGACCTTGGCCTGGAGTGATTGTAATTACCTGGCTGAGGTAACATGCAGTGTTTTCAGAGTGCCTGGGACTTTTTTTAATCATCAGGTGTGGTAAGACACACAGATGTGGAAATGACTGTCATGAAGGCAGAGGTTTTTAGACTTACAGATCCTGAAAAACGGGAAGCACACCATACCACACAGGGCCACACGGGAAGGCACCGGCCTCAGTCAAGAAGCAGAAGGAGCAAAGCGGGAAAAGTGGACAAGAGACTTCATTGTGGTTTCCATTTAAGGAGTGGATGAGGCAGGCACACGGGCTTAAGATTGGCTTGTTTAAGTAATTTCAGAGGGCCCTGGGGGCAGAGAGCTGCCCCAACTTGTCTGGTAGCTGGCCTTTGGGTGATTAGGGCAGAGGAATATGTGGCCCTAAGTGTGAGAGGAGGAGAATTCAGGAGAAGGAGGTGGCGGAGTGTGAGCTCTGGATTGCTTGGTTTGCATATGAAAGGTGTGCTCACAGGGTTTGTTTGTTTTTTTTAAACCATATCTAGGAATTGACTAGCTCTAGGAGAGGCAGTCTCTCTGGGGCCTGGATATCAAAGCATCAGAAATACAGTTAATCCATGGAGTTTGGAGCAGAGATGCAGTGATCAGGGACATCCCTACATGAAAGCAGAACTCAGCATGGGCTTTACCCTTAGGGTGACGGGGGAGAGGTTTCATAATAGCAGGAGAAGGAGAATGGCAACCAGTCCAGATGGTGGAGAACTTCTGAGTTATCCATTTCTTTCTCAGCTCTGTCATCAACCAGCCAAGGGACTGTAAGCACGTCTCTGACTCACTGGGCATCCACTGGCAGGTCTTGTCCTTTCATGGCAGGAGAAAGGGGAAGAAGGGGAATAGATATTTTCTGGGCACTTTCGTGTGCCAGACGCTGTACTAATGCTTTCTTTGAGATTCTCATTATTATCTTATCTCAGCCCATTATCTTATCTTGTCACAGGTGTACTTTGTTTTTTATGCTGATTTTGCAAATGATGAAACTAAGGCTCAGGGAAGTGATGGGCCCCTGGCTAGGGATGGGCAAAGAAGGATGTGAACCCTATTCTGAAACACTTGCCATCTAATAGCCACCAAACACACCACATGAGACCATTTGGAATCACTGAGTTGCCAAGTGATGATATTGGGGATTCAAGCGAAAGGGAGACTGAGTGAAGGCTGGCAGAAGGAAAGTGAGGATGGCCTTGTGAAGGTGACGAAGGGGCTGGCTGATCAAAGGGAGGTGCTGATTGGTTTTAACTTCCTTCGAGAGTTTCTCTTGTTTGCTGTGCTTAGTCCCTCAGTCGTGTCTGACTCTGTAACCCCATGGACTACAGCCTGCCAGGGTCCTCTGTCTGTGGGGATTCTCCAGGCAGAATACTGGCGTGGGTGCCATGCCCTCCTCCAGGGGATCTTCCCCACCCAGAGATCAAACCTAGATCTCCCGCATTGCGGGCAGATTCTTTACTCTGAGCCACCAGGGAAGCTGGTAAACATTCTCTTGTTTATGGGTCATTAATTCATAGAATTGTTCTGGCTTGGTTAGTTAAGTGGGAAACACTGAGGAAACTTTGGGATTGTATTTTAGTGCTGGATGGGACTTCAGATATCACCTCATTCAAATTATTTAGGAGGAGAAAAAAGAGGCTCAGAGAGGTGAAGAGATTTACTCAAAGCCACACAGCTGATTTAGAGGCATATCCTGGGTGTGTCTGCAAGTGTCCCAACTCCTGAGAACCCTAGTATAAGTTTCCTCTTAATTATCTTCTACATCATTAGAATCCGGAACTTTTCTTAGTAGCAGCCTGAGGTCATGGCTTCAGATGACCCAGTGGATTCCCAAGAGCTTAGTGTCACTGGCTGTGGTTGCAAATGATGATCTTTGTGATAAGACAGCAGACCTCACTTACTGCTGTGTGATGGAAAAATGACCGAAGTTAGAAACAAGATCACGGACTTTTTTTTAGCCCCAGGCTGACACCTTGTTCTTAGTTTCAGATAACAGAAACCATTTTAGTTAAAGCAGAAAGGGATTGATTAAGGGTAAGGCTAGTACAGAATCACCGGGAAAGCTGAAGAAAGACCCTAGGCCAATTTCCAAGAATGTCTCTGCAAACTGCATTGTGAAACTGGGCCGCCATGGAAGCCTCTGATAAAATTGTGAAGGTGGAGCCACCACTGCAATTTCCAAGAGTCATGCCACCTCTGCCACATTCTGCTCCAGGGAAACAACGCCTTGAGCCTTGACATTCTTCTAAAACATGGCTGTGAATCAGTCTCATGCTGCTGCTGCTGCTAAGTCACTTCAGTCGTGTCCGACTCTGTGCGACCCCATAGACCGCAGCCCAACAGGCTCTGCTGTCCCTGGGATTCTCCAGGCAAGAACACTGGAGTGGGTTGCCATTTCATTCTCCAATGCATGAAAGTGAAAAGTGAAAGTGAAGTTGCTCAGTCGTGTCTGACTCTTAGCAACCCCATGGACTACCAGGCTTCTCCATCCATGGGATTTTCCAGGCAAGAGTACTGGAGCTGGGTGCCATTGCCTTCTCCACAGTCTCAAGCTACTAATTGTGAATGTGTTAGTTGCTCAGTTATGTCTGACTCTTTGCAACCCCATGGACTGTAGACCACCAGGCTCCTATGTCTGTGGGAAGAATTTTCACAGGCAAGAATACTGGAATGAGTTGCCATTCCCTTCTCCAGGGGATCTTCCTGATCCAGGGATTGAACCTGGGTGTTCTACTTTGCAGGCTGATTCTGTACCTTCTGAGCTTCCAGGGAAGCTACTGACTAGTTGAACCTAAATTGCATGGAGAACTCTAGCTACAAAGGAGTCTTGGAAATGTAGTTTTTAGCTTTCTTGTCTCTACTGCAAAGGTGCAGAGATAACAAAGACAGATTCCACATGTTTTAGATCCTCCTCATTTGGAAAGGGAAACAGACAATTATAATACAATGGTATCTGATCTAATTAAGAGAAAATGTATAGGATAACCTGAGAGTGAGCATTAGAGAAGTCTTCCCAGGAGTGGAGGCATTTGAGGTACATACTGAAGGATCAATATGAGTTTGCCAAGTGAGAAAGAGAGTGAAAAGAGTTGTAAAACATAAAGGTAACAGAAAAAGGAGAGTGATATTTTAGGATCTTCAGTGCCTCAGTTCAATTCAGTCGCTCAATTGTGTTCGACTCTGCGACCCCATAGACTGCAGCACGCCAGGCCTCCCTGTCCATCATGAACTCCCAGAGTTTACTCAAACTCATGTCCATTGAGTCAGTGATGCCATCCAACCATCTCATCCTCTGTCATCCCCTTCTCCTCCTACCCTCAATCTTTCCCAGCATCAGGGTCTTTTCCAATGAGTCAGCTCTTCACATCAGGTGGCCAAAGTATTGGAGTTTCAACTTCAGCATCAGTCCTTCCAATGAATATTCAGGACTGATCTCCTTTAGGATGGACTGGTTGGGTCTCCTGGCAGTCCAAGGGACTCTCAAGAGTCTTCTCCAACACCACAGTTCAAAAGCATCAATTCTTCGGCACTCAGCTTTCTTTATAGTCCAACTCTCACATTGACACATGACTACTGGAAAAACCATAGCTTTGACTAGATGGACCTTTGTTGACAAAGTAATGTCTCTGCTTTTTAATATGCTGTCTAGGTTGGTCATAACTTTTCTTCCAAGGAGCAAGCGTCTTTTAATTTCATGGCTGCAGTCACCATCTGTAGTGATTTGGGAGCCCCCCAAAATAAAGTCTGTCATTGTTTCCATTGTTTCCCTATCTATTTGCCATGAAGTGATGGGACCGGATGCCATGATCTTCGTTTTCAGAATGTTGAGTTTTAAGCCAAATTTTTCACTCTCCTCTTTCACTTTCGTCAAGAGACTCTTTAGTTCTTCTTCACTTTCTGCCATAAGGGTGGTGTCATCTGCGTATCTGAGGTTATTGATACTTCTCCCAGCAATCTTGATTTCAGCTTGTGCTTCATCCAACCCAGCGTTTCTCATGATGTACTCTGCATATAAATTAAATAAGCAGGGTGACAATACACAGCCTTGAGATATTCCTTTCCTGATTTGGAACCAGTCTGTTGTTCCATGTCCAGTTCTAACTGTTCATAACCAGTCCCTTCCTGACCTGCATACAGATTTCTCAAGAGGCAGGTCAGGTGGTCTGGTATTTCCATCTCTTGAAGAATTTTCCACAGTTTGTTGTGATCCACACAGTCAAAGGCTTTGACATAATCAATAAAGCAGAAGTAGATGTTTTTCTGGGACTCTCTTGCTTTTTTGATGATCCAATGGATGTTGGCAATTTGATCTCTGGTTCCTCTGCCTTTTCTAAATCCAGCTTGAACATCTGGAAGTTCACGGTTCACGTACTGTTTAAGCCTGGCTTGGAGAATTTTGAGCATTACTTTACGAAATCTGCTTAAATTCTTTTATAACGTGAAAAGTAGGAGATGGTTTATTTTGTATAGATAGGAGTCAATTTGTTGTGTAAAATATTTTTAATATTCTAAAATATATTTAAAATGTCTTAAATGTATGATTATAATATTTAAAATTAAATTATAGTAAAATAATAAAGAAAAAATATTTACAAATATAATAGTTTTAAAGTATTAAATATTAAGTTATATTTTAAATTATTTGAAATGCAAGTTATTTAAAAAGAAGCCAATTAATTGGATAAATGTCTCAGAATTTCTAAAGCAGCACAGATATAAGTTTGTCTATGTAAGTTAGTGAGAATTTATGTGAAATAGCTGCTGCCATGTTTTGGAAAGGTTTGTGGGAAATGCCCAAGGACTGACTTTATTTTCAATCCTCGTTTGTGGCTTGCAGGGCCCAGCTGTAGTCCTGGGGCTCCACCCCGACCTCTGGCTCCCAGGGCTAGCTGTAGAGAGGTCTCTGTCCCAAGTTTAGAGGCTGAGCCTGAGCCTGCAGATTTCTTGATTCTGGGCCCTGCTGGGATCCCACCCTCCCAGCTTCATCAGCCCCGGTGTCTTCCGACGACCTCCAGAAAGAGAGGCCATGAGGAGAGGGTACACCTGGCCTCTCCCCTGGAGGCCCCTCTGCCTTTGTGGCCGAGTCTGGCAGGGAACTACCGTGTTTTATCTTGGTCATCGATCTCCTTCTCTCTTTCGCGCCCCACCCCCAGTCAGCAGAGGTTTCCCTGAGCTGGTTGAACTGTCAGGTGTGGCTGTAGAAGGCCCGAGGGCCCTTTCCAGGGGTCACCAGCTGTCCTTGTAAAGTGGGCAAAAAAGAGCACCTTGACTGTATGTACTGCTTCGTGACCCAGCTTTGCCACCTGCCACCTACATGGCTCTGGGCAAGTGTGTTAACCCCCAGAGCCTGCTCTGGATGCTTGTGATGACCACTTATCTGGGCTAGTGATGCAGATTAGAAGAGGATATTATGTTTAATGAAATAAGTCAGACAAAGAGTAATACTGTAAGATGTCACTTATATGTGGAATCTAAAAAGTAACACAGGGCTTCCTAGGTGGCTCAGTGGTAAAGAATCTGCCCACCAATGCAGGAGACACAAGAGACATGGGTTTGATCCATGGATCGGGAAGATCCCCTGGAAGAGGAGATGGCAACCCACTCCAGTATTTTTGCCTGGAAAATCCAGTGAACAGAGGAGCCTAGCAGGCTACAGTTCATGGGGTCAGAAAAGAGTTGGACATGACTTAGTGATTAAACATCACAAAAAGTAATACAAGTGATTGTGCATTCAAAATAGAAATAGAATCACAGACATACAAAACAAACTTGTGGTTACCAAAGGGGAGAAGGGAGGGGGCAGAGATAAATTAGGAATATGGGATTAGCAGATATAAATTACTGTATACAAAATGGATAAGAAACAAGGAGATACTGTATAACACAGGGAATTATACCCATTATCTTATAATCGCCATGCTGTATACTTGAAACTAACACAATATTGTAAGTCAACTCTACTTCAATTAAAAAGGAAAAAAAGTGAATAGCTCCATGTAGAGTACTGGGCCCTGCCTGAACTTGGCCCGTGACAAGGGCTCAACGGTGTTAGCTGAAGTTGGTATTGTTATTCTGCGTGAAGCTGCAGAAGGGACTGTGTTGGCTCAGGCTCCTCTACAATGACAGCATGGCCTGGAGCACCATCTGTTTAGCCTCAGTTTTCTCAGCTGCCAAATGGGGAGAAAGGATATCACCTAGTCACAACGTGAGCATGAACGTCATTGAGCTAATGGAAGCAGAAATTCTTTTCAAAATAGGAAAGCAGCTTGTGCTTTCTCGGCTATGCTGTGGCTGTCACTGCTGGGCACTTCCTCAGGAGGAGGAGAAGCGGGCAGGAGAGGGCAGGCCCAGCTGAAGGCCTGTAGCCTTGCTGACCGACTCCAGCGCTGCCTCTGTCAAAGACTGGTCCCAGAAGGAGTGCGGATGAGGATGTATCCAGAGCATCCTCTTTCTCCTTCAAAGTCACCATGTGGAACCAAGCCTGCTTCGAAATGTCATGATGTACTGAAACAGGTTCATGGCCTAAATGCTTATACTCCCAGGGTAGTAGGGGTGCCAAGAGTAATCAGCCAACCAGTGATTAAACCAGCGGGCCTGGAGGCAGACCCCCATCAGGCATCTGCTGGGACGGCTGGTTTGCTCTACTCTATTACCTTGATGGGACATCACCCCTCTGCCCCCCACTCCCGGATTTGAGAGCCCCAACAGGTTCCCGAGAGTCTGCCCACTTCTCTGCATAGTAACCTCTGTCCCTGTTGATTCCCAGGTACTTTGAATTTTACGAGGGCCCTTTTGAGTATAACTCCACAAGATGCCTGGAGCTGAGGCACGAGATCTTGGAAGTGAAGGTGCTCTCCATGTGAGTGTGGCCGGGTGGGTGGTGGGTGCAGGGCGGTGCATGGGGGGTGGGCAGGGCAGGGGGTCAGGTGGGGACATGGCCCGAGGAAATAGGACACTTGGTGGATCATGACAGAGCAAGAATTAGATCTGCCTCCCCGGGGCCTCTGGCATTTGGAGAGCCCTGGAGGGCTGGATGTAGGGTGACTGTTTGTGTTTTATGAAAAATGTCAAGTTTGCAAGGTCACCTCTGGTGACTGCGTGTTCCAGTCCCTGGCTCAACTACCAGCCTCCACAGTTATCATCACTGAGCTCTCCTGTATACAAATTGAAGAGGGCACAGGAGTGTCTGTCCTGAAATTCAGTACTTTGTGGCTTAAGCATTGCCCTCTTGCTATTGCCTTTTAGAAATGTTATATTCATTCATTTTTTTAATTATTATTTAAAACATATAGCTTTTAAGTGGTACAAAAGGGTATAAAGTGAGAAGCCCCCTTTCAACAGACCTCCCCTCCCTCAGTCTCCTCCTCAGAGGCCACCTGTGTATCTTCATGCCTCCTTCCAGAAAGTCCACATAAACCAGCACCCAAATAGCAGGAGAACTGTGCCTGCCCCTCCCCACCCCAGTGCATCACTGTGAGTCTTTTACAACCTGTGCGAGGAAAGACACATTACATGCTAGACACTCACTCACTCCCTCGCAGGACTGCCAGGAATTGAGAGAAATCTGTGTCCTGTTAATCATGACAGGATGCATGTTGACTTGACAACCGTTACTGTTGACCCTTGAACAACGCGGGTTTGAACTGCACAGATCCACTTATATGCAGATGTTTGGCGAGAATAAGTTCTGCAGTGCTACTCGGTCTGAGGCTGGTTGAATCTGTGGACGCAGAGGAACTGTGGACCTAGAGGGCTGCCCACAAGCCCTGTGCTGTTCAAGGGACAACTGTACACTCGGATGTGGAAGAAATCGGAGCCAGGCAGTGCTGGGCACTTATGTGGACTCAAGGGCCCCTGACAGGATCCTGGCATCACCGTCAGGCCACAGGCAGGAGCCACTGCTCCTTTAGCCATTTGACATGATCACATGATCATGCGAGTCATTGAAAGAGCATGGGCCTCGGGGTCAGGCAGACTTGGGGTCTAAAGCCGACTTGGGCCTTAGCAGCTCTGCATGTTTATACAAATTACTCCACCTCTCTGAGTCTTTCCTTTCCTATAAAAATGGGGCCACTATTACCTACTTTTAGGTTGCAGTAAAGATTAGCTGAAATAACATATGTGAAACTATTGTGTTGGCCAAAAATTCATTCAGGTTTTTCCATATGATGTCACAGATACATAGCCCGGGAGTGTATGTCACAGCAGCACACATAATAGGTGCTCAATAAATGTGAATGTCGTCCCCACACCCACCCAACCCCTTTCCTTTCTGAAATCAGCAGCAGCAGCTTTGCTGACATTCACAGACTCCATCAGCTAAGTTGTACAGGAAAGTTCCGAGGATAAGGCCAGGTGTCCAGCTGGGATCAGCGGCATTGTTCACAGCCCCTGTTCTGACTGAGGATCTGGGGTTAAGGCAAGATGTCCAGCTGGGATCAGCGGCGTTGTTCACAGCCCCTGTTCTGACCAAGGGTCTGGGATTAAGGCCAGGTGTCCAGCTGGGATCAGCGGCGTTGTTCACGGTCCCTGTTCTGACCGGGGTTCTGGGGTTAAGGCCAGGTGTCCACCTGGGATCAGCGGCATTGTTCACGGTCCCTATTCTGACAGAGCGTCTGAAGCTTCCAGAGTAAGCCCAGGAAGTGCTTCCTCTCCTGTCTGTCCATCCCACCCAGCCCTAAGCGGACCACACCATGGAGGGGGCAAGGAGTTAACTGGGCCAAGAGGATTCCAGACCAGGAGGAGAGTGTGTGCAGAGGCCTGAGCCAGGAAGGGCCCGCGGTGTCCCGCGGTGTCCAAGGCTCTGAGGGCCTGCCCGAGGGGACACCGGAGCCGGGTTGCTGGAGGGCAGGCAGGGCTGGACCTTGTGAGTCCTGAAGTTCAGGCCAGGATCTAGATTTTCTCTCTGTCTGAGGGCCATGGGGCCCGTGGGAAGGTGGGAGGAGTAGGATGTGTTAGGTGTTGGATACGCTCTGCCGAGGAGCTGTGACTTAGTGACAAAGATGGCTGCCCAGCCCCCTGTCAGGAGCCAAAGGTGTAAGCAGAGAGCCTGATCTTTCCTCAGAACTCCAAGATCTTAGGCCTTTAAATGTCTCACCGTGGAAAGCCAGGGCACTGAGAGCATAACTTAAGAGTTCACAGAGGGTGAATAATTAATTTTTAAAATCATAAGATGCAGACAGTGTCTTCATGGCTACCTCAGGATCCAGACAGGAAGCCTGAGAAGCCTGTAAACGGGTCATCCTTCTGTTACAGCCCACACCCCCTACCCCATATATTTCCTGTGTGTTTGCGTGAGTCCTTGTATTGGTTTGCTGAGGCTGCCACCACACAGTACCCCGGACCAGGGGGCTTAGACAACAGAACTTTATTTCCTCATGGCTCTGGAGGCTGAAGGTCTGAGATCAAGGTGCCGGCAGATTAGTTTCTCCTGAGGCCTCTCTCCTTGGCTGATACGCGGCCGTCTTCTCTCTCTGTCTTGCAGGGTCTTCCCTCTGTACCCATGTCCTAATTTCCTCTTGTTATGAGGACATCACTCGTAATGGTGTAGGGCCCACCCTGGTGATGTCATTTTAACTTAACCACCTCTTTAAGACCTTATCTCCAAATGGAGTCACATTCCGAGATATTGGGATTTGGGGCTTCAGCATAGGAATTTCAAAGAAGCTATAACTCAGTCCATAATAGTCCTACCAGAGGGACCATGTTAGAAGTTCCCTGGGCCTTTAAGGGGCTTCCCTCATAGCTCAGTCTGTAAAGGATCTGCCTGCAATGCAGGAGACCCGGGTTCGATCCCTGGGTCGGGAAGATGCCCTGGAGAAGGAAATGGCAGCCCACTGCATTATTCTCACCTGGAGAATCCCATGGACAGAAGAGCCTGGCAGGCTACCGTCCATGGGGTTGTGAGAGTCAGCAACAAGTTAGCGACTAAACCACCATCACCACCGGGCCCTTAGTTTCAAGCCTAAATCTCAAACATAGTGGGGTGTGATGGAACCTCATCCCTGCCCCCTGTCATCTCTGCCCACCCTCTGTCCCTTGTCAGGAACTCGTGTTAGTGGTTGTGGGCCTCTTGTGTTTGGCTCTTTGTGTCTCTGCCTCTGGGGTACCCTCTCTGGTCTCCTGAACTGAGCGGCTGTCCCAGCTGGTGACCTCTGGGCCTTGTCCCTCCCGTCTCTTCCATGTCAGTTGCCCTCCATGTGGTCCCCTGGCCCTGGAGTCTGGGCCCTTGTGGTGGGGGAAGCAGCCTAGTGGCTCCTTTCCTGAGTCCTCAAGCTGAGGTCAGTGGGCTCCCCCAAAGCTGAAATCAGAAAAGCCAGAGACTGGCCTCTGATCTTAGTGGTTCTGGTGCCACCTGGGCACCTGTGGGCTTCACTGTGGTCCAGCCCAGAGCCAAGAGTGGTGCTCACAGTGGAGACCCTGAGTCATTGGGAAAAGGTTAAATCTCCATCTGCGAATGGAAGGGGCTGGATAGATGTGCCCAGAGGCCCTTCCGGTAGATGCATGTCAGCTGGCATTCCATCTGAGGAGACAGGGCAGTGTGTGATTCATCTGGGAATGATTCTGATACAAAATTGCTCCAATCAATGATAAAAATCAGTCAACTGAAAAACTCCCACATGGTAAGGGCCTCATTCCCTGACAATGTCAGATACAATGAGGAATGACTCTATGATGATTTGTTGCAAAATCACATTGTCCCTGATACTTCTAAAAATTATTCATGTTTTATTTTAGCCACTCTAGGGCCTCTTTAGTTTTAAGCCAATTGCTGCCTGTGCTGACACACAGATAGCACCATGCACGCCTAGGACCCCACCCTGGATCTCTCCTGCCACCCTTTCCCCGTCTTTCTGGGCTGGGGAACCCCGACAGAGCCTCGCAGAGACCAGGAGAGAGGCTGGGAGCAGGGCCGGCAGCTCTCTGGGCTGGGACATTCTTTTGCGCCCATGCTTCTCTGAGTCTTGTTGCCTGACCCTCCCCAGGCCCTGGACGTGTCTGTTAGACGAACGAGTAGGTAGGTGGATGAGACCTAGGTGGGAGCAGAAGAGGCCATGGAGGAAAAGGGGAAGAAAGAAGGTGGAAGATGAGGGGATGGTCATCATCTCCTGCACACGGCTGGAAAAATCTATTATTATTATTTATAGTAATAAAAAATGACAGTTTTTGCCCATACACTCTCCCTCAGCCCGGCTCCTTATGACTCTTGGCTGTTCCTTCTGGGAGTCACCTCGTACCTCTCAGTCCTGTGCATGCCACAGATGCCACGTTTAGTGTCCACTGATGTCCTGCTTTGGTGGGTGAGGATTCCACTCCCGTACTCAGCCCAAACACTCCCCCCACTTTTCCCGGTTGAGGGATCCTGCTATTTTTAGTTCTTCTATCTATAGATTGCCTAGATAACCTATTTCTTGTTCTACCAAATATTGGCAGTATCTGTTGTTCATGGTCCCTGTTCTGACTGAGGGTCTGGGGTTGAGGCCAGACGTCCAGCTGGGATCAGCAGCATTGTTCATGGTCCCTGTTCTGACTGAGGGTCTGGGGATAAGGCCAGGTGTCCATCTGGGATCAGCAGCATTGTTCACGGTCCCTGTTCTGACCAAGGGACTGTACTTTGTTAAGATGAGGGTATCTGGCTTTAGTCATCCATAAGTTTACCTTGAGAATGTCAAGACTGATGACATTTACATTCTATTTGTAACTATAGCAAGCCTTTCTTGGGTTTTCTCTATGGGCTGACTCTAAAATTTGAAGATCAGAAAATAGTGATTCCTATTGCCTTTCTTGCACATTTCCACCCCCTCCCCCCTTTTTTCTGGAGCTTCTAGTCATCTCTTCCCTTTTGAACGCTTTGTGAACACTTTGTCTCTATCATGCCCTATTTTTTTCCCCTGCCTCTCCATCAACCAGGCATTCTCCCAAGGGTTTCCCTTCATCCTCTTTATCCATCCTGGACAGGCTGCTCTCTGGGTAGGTCACACACAGTTGTCACTTCCCTTCTCTGCCCCGTAGATTGGATTCACCCATAGCTGCTTCTTTCTTGGTTTACGCCTTCATTTGCTGCTGCCCACGTTCAGGGAAATTCCCCCAAACTGGTGGGTGGAGGGTAATGGTTGGGTCCTCCTGTGTACAAATGATGTAATTCAAATAAAGGCTAAGTTTTACAGCAAATCTCTAGAACTTATTCATCTTATACAACTAAAACCTTATAACAACTCTTCATTACTCCTTCCTGGAGCCCCTGGTATCTATCCTTCTGCTCTGTTTCCATAAGAGTGACTATTTTAGTTACCTCATGCAGGTAGAATCATGCAGTATTTGTCTTTTAGCGACTAGCTTTTTCACTGAGGATAATGTCCTCCAGATTCATCCAAGTTGTCACATATGGCAAGATTTCCTTCTTTTTGAAAGCTTCATAATATTTCATTGTATGTATGGAATACCTTTTCCTTATCCATTCATTTATCAGTGAGCATTTAGATTGTTTCCATATCCTGGTTATTCTGAATGATGCTGCAATGCACATACAGTTATAATCATTTCTTTAAAATTCTGATTTCAATTCTTTTGGATATATACCCAGAAGTGGGATTGCTGAACTATATTGTATTTCAATTATTAATTTTTTGAGGAATCTCCATACTATTTTCCCTAGTAGCCATACCATTTTACATTCCCGACAGTGTAGGAGGGGTCCCCTTTCCCTATATCCTTGCTAATACTTGTCGTCTTTTTTTTTTTTTGATAATAGCCATTCTAAGAAGTATAATGTGATACTGTACTGTGGTTTTGATATGCATTTCCATGATGATTATTGGTATTGACCATTTGTGTGTCTTCTTTGAAGAAATGTCTTTTCAAGTCCTTTGCCCAATTGAGAATCAGGTTCTTTGGTTATTTGCTATTGCTTTGTGGGAGTTCCTATGTATTTTGGATATGAACCCCTTATCAGATATGTGGTTTGCAAATATTTTCTCCTGTTCAGTCGGTTGTCTTTTCACTCTGTTGAGTATTTCCTTTTCTGTGCAGAGCTTCCCAGTTTGATGGAGCCCCACTTGTCTATTTTTGCTTTTATTGTTTGTGCTTGTGGTGTAGTATCCCGCATATCTGCTTCCCATGTGTAAGGTCTGTGCAGGCAGGGAGTTGTTTTGTTCACCACAGTATCTCTAGATTCTGCCATATCGAGGAATTCAATAACATTTATAGCCTTTATTTGAACTCAGACTTACTGATTCATTCATTAATTTATTGATATACTCAACAAATATTTACCGCTCATCTGCTATGTGCCTTAGCACTGGAGACACAGTCAGGCGTGATGCCCTGGCCCGGTATTTACTATTTAGTGGGAATGGTCAGGCAGAAGTAATGACAAGTTATAGGTTTTACAGAAAGGGAAGTGCAGGGGGCTGTGAGTGAGCATCATCACGACAGCTCAGTTTAACAGAAGGTTGTCCAGACAAAAGGTTTCTCTTCTCTTCCTCTCTGTCACTGGAAATTGTGATCTGCCCTTGGAAAAAGGGAAAGAGAGGGGCATTGTGCCCTTGCAATGAGCCCTACTGTGTGCTGAGCTCAGTGTGGGGTTATCTACAGACCTTAAGAAAGTGGTTTCACACCCTCTATAGACAGATGTTCCTTGGAGAACCGTGCAGGCCTGTAGAGTGGGCATTTGAGGAAGGATGTTTTGAAATGTACCCAGACTTGTTTTGATCACATGTAGTAAGACACATGGACACACAAGACTATCGTGAAGGAGCATGTTCTTATGCTCACAGATCCCTAGAGACAGGAGGCATGGCATGCCACTCAGGGATGCATGGGGAAGCACCAGGACCGGTCAGGAGGCAGGAGGGGCAAGGGGAAAGCATGGGTGAGACCCTTTATTGTGGTTTTTGTGGGAAGGAATGGCAAGGTGGGATAAAGAGGCTTAGGATTGGCTAGTTTGCATGATTTCAGTGAGCTCAGTGCAGAGGGACTGCCCCTGGTTGTCCAATCCCTAGCTCTGGGCTGATGAGGGCAGGGGGATAGTGGCTCCATTCATAAAGGAAATGGCTGAGGGTGTGGACTCTGGATTGGTTGGTGTGTACATGGAAGTCAGGCTTGCTGGAGGGTGGTTTGCTATCTCTAGGTGTTCACCAGCCTCCAGATGCCAGAGAATCAAGGGTTTTGCAAATTAGAAAATACAGTGAATACAAAGTACTAGCCCAGGACTTGGCGGAAGGGGGGATAGGAAGGGAGCGTGTTTGGGGATGGTGACACTGTGTCCAACCTGGCCCTTTCATGCACTCTCTGTCCTCCACTCCCAAGGGTGAAGCAGTCGGAGCTGTTCGACAGGTGGAAGAGCCTCCAGATGTGCAAATGGGCGATGAACATCTCTGAAGCCAACCAGTTCAAGTATCTATGACTCGTCTGTCCTCCCCAGCCCTTCTGCGTGTGTGGTTCTCCTGACCACCTCTTCAGATCTCCCTCGTCCTGTCAGGCCAGCCCCCAGGGGCATATTCCCTGTAGCTGGCCTGATTGGGCTTTGGAATCCGGCAGTGGGGAGGATCTGACTCAGCACACAGACTGAGGCTGGCATCTTGCGAGGCGCTGTCCCCTGTGTTCCTGCCCTTAGTCCTGGCAGCACTGGTGCATGGTTGGTGCTGTCATCTCCAGTACAGCCCCTGACCATGAGGTCTCCAGCTGGTCAGTGCATTAAGGCTCCTTACGCATCTTCCACGGCTTTACCCCACTCCCCACCCTGCCCCTGGGGTAGCTGGTTGAACTCAGAGCGCTCTCCCTCTCAGAGCACTTGGGCTCCTACAGCCTAGACCAGCCATTGGAGCACGTCTGTACCTTATTCTCGAGCTGCTCTCTAACTGAAATTGACAGATTGTAAGCTCCCAGGAAGCAAGAGCTGTATCTTAGTGTTCTCCTATCTTTGAGAGCTAACAAGTTAATAGATGTCCAGTCTCCATGATTAGTGGTAAGCTGTAGAGTCTTCTCTAAAATTCTGTGAGTTTCTGGTATGCTTTTAGTGCAAGAAGACCTTACTGAATGGAATTGACAGGATTCTGGGAATGTGTGTATAAATTGGATTTCAGCAACTCGGGTCGTAGTTTGAATGTGCTGAGGAGCCATCTGCATGAAGGAATCCTACATGGGAAGCTGTGAAAAGCAAACAACACTGAGTGTTTTGTATTTTCTGTATAAGTAATTTCTTCCAGTTTATTGCAGTTCTGGACCAAGTCTAAAGGCAGCTTTAAGTGGCATGTTTTAGAAATGTGCTAGAGGTACCAGCATAATCAGAGGCCTCCCTGAGACTGCAGAAGCCCACCTGAGGCTCAACAGTCGTTTGCAGAGACCCACAAATCATAGATGTAGAATGCAGGGAAAAGGTCCAAGATCTGTGTTGCCGATGCAGCCCCAATTTCACCTTTAGAGCAAAGCCTTATTGCGGGTGGTGCGTGATGGGGAGGCCCAGGCACACCGAGGGCACACTGATGAGCACTGGACAGGGTCAGTGAGGTCATGAGATGCCAGAGGCTGTTGTCCAGGCTGAGAGCAGCACAGAAACGTCATCAGTGGGAGTCACATATCTAAGGAAATAACGAAGCCACAGGGAGATGATGTGGCAAGAGAAAAACTGGGATACGTGTGGGAGCTTTTGGCAGGGACTAGCCAGCATTATTTGGGGGGAGGCTCTGAGAGCTGAGCCCCTTCTGGCGGTGGGGGGGGGTTGATTCCAGGTGTGGGAGAGAGAAATGACATTAGGTCTTGCCATGCTCTAAATGGGAAAAGTTTCAAGGCCAGGTGGTCTTCCCCCTTTGCTCTCATTACAAGCTCACTGATGATGAGATACTAAACTGAGGTGTAAGAACCTGGTGCAATGGGGTGGGATGGGGGAATGTGCTGGAACATAAGCGTGAGCATTACAATTGTAGGAAAGGAATCCTGTAACAGAGGCTCTCCGCTCCCCTACTGCTTGCAAATGGACACACTGGCATTCTGGTTTATATATCAGTCACTCATGAGCTTGGTTAATATGAGTCAGTCTCCCTCACGCGGATTCTCACCAGTGGGCTGACAAGATGGGCCAGCCAGATGCTGCTTTGAAATACTGCCCAATGGCTCCTGCCTCACCAGGCCTCTGGCCTTCTCTCTGGAAAGCCTCAGTCACAACCCTCCCCAGGAAAGACTACTCCCTATGGCCAGCAGCCAACTGAGCTCCCCTGTGAAGTCTCTGCAAGAGATAGAGTCACAACAAATAATGTGTATACCTTTCTTGGGCTTTGGAAGCTTGAAGTCACAGGATTACAGAGGGTCAGAAGAGCCAGCCCTGCATTCTACAGATGAGGAAACTGAGGCCCAGAGAAGGGAGCAGACCAACCCCGAGCCCCACAGCTGCTGAAGGCAGAGCAGAAACTAGAAGCCAGGCCTCTTGATGCCAGGGTGGCACCCAGGTTTCCATCCCAGACCTTCAGCATGGACTTTCCAGAAAGCTTGTCCTCAGCTTTGGTTAGTAGTCATCATCTGGGCTCCATGGAGACGGTGTTCCATTCCGCCCGGGGCGCCAGGAGGCTGGATATAATTGTGCCCAGAGCCAGTGTTGGGGGGAGGAAGTGTGTCGTGGCCCACTGCTGCTGTTCTTGGAGAAAGTGGATCCTCGTGCTCTCATAGCCCCCAAAGTGAGACGGGGACAGCTGGCATCCTTTGTCAAATCCAACCCCTCTGTAGCCAGGGTGGGACTTGAGTCCCCAGAATAGGGAAGCAGGATGTGTCTAGGATCTGACCCCATCACCAAGCCTTGCAGGCACACTTGGGGGAACGCAGTGCCAGGCGGAACACCAGCTGCAGAGAAGAGAAAACCAGGCTTCTCCGGCCTGGCTGGCTCCCAAGCCTGCCTCATCAGCCCCACGCTCTCTCGGAGGCTATTTTTTAAGCCTGCTTGCGTTGTCTGAGCTTTAACCCTTCTGTAGCTCATGATTGAGTGTTTTTGTCAGTGAAAACCACACGGATTTTTTTTCTTTTAAATCATGAACTCCCGAAAACCTTTTGAAAGCCCAGTTCCACTTTCTGCAAGAAGTCACCCAGTATCAACCCACTATCCAATTTCTGACCCCTCCCTATTCCTGAGACAGTTTCTAAGTCACTGAAGTGGCTCATTTCTGCTGACTGTGCGTGTGTTGCTTTTTGACCATCAGGCAGGGTTAGCCTCGCCTAGAGTCAGTTATGGGGGTCAAGAACCAAGGAAGAGCTCCCATCCCTGGGTTTTCCCTTAGAGCTGGGTTAGGAAGTGTTTCTGGGAAGTAGTAGAAGGCTTGGTGGCTCTTGTGAAAGCTGATGTAGGAATGCGTTGCCCAGGGTTGGCAGGACCTGGTTGTTGATACCCATGTGTCTGACATTATGCAGAATCCTGACAGGCAGGGTCCCAGCCATCCAGGGACTTTCATTCAAGTGAAGAGGGAGTTGATAGAGGATAAAGCAAGTGGTACCCAGTCTGTGCTCTGGGACTTTGGAGGGCAATGTGGGGACAGGGCAGCTGGGAGCTTACGGAGGGAGACCTGGCTGGACCCTGAAAGGCTAGGGCACTGGGAGGGGTTCTGAAGACAAGGAACACACGAACAGGGGTGAGAAGGCGTGGGTGGGTAAGGATGGTGCTCCCTGGCCTCCCCAAAGGGCCTCAGTTCTGAGACCCTCTGTTCTCTGGGAGGCTCTGCTCTGCCCCGTGTCACTGTTCTCTTCCTGTCCGTCTCCTGCCCGGCAGGTCCACTTTGTCCAGGTGCTGCAATGCCCCCTCCTTCCTCTTCACCACCCAGAAGAACACGCCCCTGGGGACGAAGCTCAAGTACGAAGTGGATACTAGCGGCATCTATCACATCAACCAGGAGATCTTCCGCATGTTTCCCAAGGTGCTGCTTCAGGCAGGGTAGTCTGGGTGGGCACGGAGCTGACCCCATGGGACCTTCTGTGGCCGTGCCCGTGTGGCATGACAATCACTCTGCTGTTCCCCTGTACCCAGTGGTCCTGGGCTTGGCTGGCCATTCTCTTAGGCTCAGCAGACTGTCCTCTGGGGTTCCTGGGTGTCCTGAGTACACCTAATGCCAACTGACTGTTATTTGAATGACTTTTGGCAAGATAGTGGTTGTAAAGTTTTGATTACTGCCTTGCTTGCAAAGAATATCCTGAAGCTATCTGGGTGGAAGATTAAGCATTTGCTCCCCACCCGAGGGAGGCACAAGAGCAAAAACATACATGCAAAGGTTGTGTGCGCAAGAAATCACAACCATACAAAGCAAGGCACTGCAAGGTTGACCTCCTAGTGGCTGACCTTGGGCAGTCCTTTTGTCTATCCAGGCTTCACTCTCCCTGTCTGTAACACTGGAATTTGGACTTGGTATAGTTTTGGCTTCTTAGAATGGAAAACCTAAAATATCAGACACTTAAACAGGAGAGACACTTATTATTACTTTTTCCTTTACATGCAAGAAGCCTGGAGGGAGGCTGTTCATTCAGGGATGGTGCATTTTCCCCCCGGCCAGGGGGACCACAGAATGAGGGACCCGTATGAGCCAAGGGCTCAGACCACAAAACTCAGGCACAGACATTCACTTCCGGCCTGATTGTTGCACCAGACTCTTGGAGAAGGGACTCTGCTGTATGTTCAGCTCTTCTGGTGGTTACCTCCTGAAGGGGATGGTTCCATGCATGTTTACAGGCACTTCCTGGAGCACTCTGGCCCAGGGCAGGGTGTAGTGGGTCCAGTTAATAGACCTGCTGGCATGGCTGGGGTTAGGGGGTGTGTTCAGGTCTTGCTGGATGAAATGTGAAGGACTGGGCTGCCCTGCTTCTTGGACTGCTAATGAAAGAAAGCCCAGGGTTCCCTGCATTCTTGCTGTGCACACCAGAGTGCACACTAGTATGACTGGGCCTGGGGGCGGATAGGGCAGTGCTGGGGGAGGAGCTGGGGCTGGAGAGGTGTCAAACACATCCTCCCACTGCAGTGTTGGAGGATGGTGGGATGTGAGTTGTCTTTATGAGGTGGGTCTTGCAAAGCCTGGAACATGAAGCTGGTGACAGCAGGTGAACTTGCAGGTAATGCCAGTGGGTGACACACAGCTCGGTTATGACATATGGATTCAAGAAGGGCCATGGGGAAGGGTTGGAAGGGGAGCAGGGGTGGCCAAATGTGCAAGCCATATGGTCTCTGTCACAGCCACTCACCTTTATCGTTCTAGCATAAAGCAGCCACAGACAGGAGTAAGCAAAGGACTGTGGCTGGGTCCCAATGACACTTTGATTCCTGTTAGACACTGAAATTTGAATTTTATATGTTTTAGACATCACAAAATATTCCTTTGATTTTTTTTTCCCATCCTTAAAAAATATACAATCCATTCCTAGCCCACTGGCTGTGCAGACATAGGCCGTGAGTCAGGTGTGGCCCGCAGGCTGTAATTTACTACCCCTGGATTAAAGCATGTGATGTAGAAGTATTATCTGAACTTCCCTAAGGTGAGTATTTCTTTGAGTTAAAATGATATGCAGCTTCTCAGGCTCCTACCCTGACCTTGAAGATTCTGATTCCGTGGTTCTGGGATGGAGCCAAGGATGTATACTTCCAGAAAGTACCCTGGTGGTTTCTGATTTTCAGAAGTGTGGAAAACAGTGACATAAAACACAGAACGCCTTTCGTCATCTCTCCAAAGATGGCTTTGTTTTATTCTCTCTCTGGGTAAAGTCAAACAGTGCAGTTTCCCGCACGGGCCGTGAGATGCCCTTGTTTCCTCTGTCCTAGTCCTGGGAGCCTGTCCCTCCAGGGAAAATATGCCAAGAAGGACAGTCTCTTTCTCCCACAGGCGAGTACAGCGCCTCCTTTAGAATTAGCCTAGTTCCTGGTGATCCCGTTGTATTTTCAATCCCACTGAAAATCGTGGGATCTTCCATGATGCCTGTCTGGCAATTGGTCTCAGTGGAAGCCCCAGGTGCTGACTGGGGCTGCTCTCATGCAGGGCTGGCCAGCTGGGGTGAGCTAGGAGGAAAGCCACCCAGCAGTCTCTGGGTGTCAGGGCCATCCCATAATAACCACCTAATGCCCTCACCTTTGGGCCAGGTACTGGGTGAGCTTTTCATCCTCACCAGTGGCTATCTATGTGTGGGGCAGGGAGGTGGGGAGATTTGCTAATGTCTGGAGATGCTTTTGGCTTCCCTAGTAGCTCAGCTGGTAAAGAATCTGCCTGCAATATAGGAGATCCTGGTGTGATTCCTGGGTTGGGAAGATCCGCTGGAGAAGGGATAGGCTACCCACTCCAGTATTCTTGGGCTTCCCTGGTTGCTCAGCTGGTAAAGAATCCGCCTGCCATGGGGGAGACCTGGGTTCAATCAGATGCTTTTGGTCATCCTGACTGAGGCCAGAGATACTGCTAAGCTTCCTGCAGTATGCAGTCAGCCCCCACAGCAAGGAATGAAAGTGAAGGTGAAAGTCGCTCACTCTGGTCCAAAATATCAGTAGTGCTGAGCTGAGCAATTCTACATCATCTTGCTGAATTGCAGGAAATATACAATACTATCTTGATTTTTTAAATTACAAAATTTAATTTGTATCAAATTTTACAAAAGTTACAAAACCAAGTCACTGACAGTTCAAAAAAACTTGCCCATGGTTCCCTCAAATCCTTGTGGTGCAAAACCAGGATTGAGTTGGGTTCCTTAACTGGGGTGCCCAAACCTAGTTTGCCCCAGCCATTTCCAGTTTGACTGAATCTAAGTCCTGCATCCCAAGCAAAGTGTCCCAGTCCTGGGCCAGCTGAGATGATTGGTCACCCCTTGACTCCAGGTCTACACTCCTGCCCTGAGCCTGCCTGGTCCCACCTGCCTTGGGTTGCCTCAAGGCCTAGACTGGGGACATGGCAGAACCGGGTCTTTTAATCAGGCCAGTATTTGCTTTTTCCTGCCTACTTGCCTGTGGTCCACTGGAAGGCAGGCCCAGGGAGGCTTTGTGGGCAGCCAGTGCCCCAACCTAGGCAACCCTGCCAGCCGAGGTGTGATCAGGTCAGAGTGCTGTGGGATGTTCCCTCCCAGTGCCCCACGGGTGCATCATCACCAGGGTAAGTCCTGGGCTCCGTTGTGCTCAACATGCTTTCTCTGCAGCGATCCCAGGGCCGCTGTCTCTCACTGCTCCCCTGAAGTGGCTTTGCTTGCTCACCTCCAGTCTTTTGTCCCTGCTGCTCCCAAGTCCTGGCATCTGTGCTGGTCTATACGAGCTTTCTGTCCCAGTCCTGTGCCCTCCCCATGGAGCTGAAAGGCTTCAGGGCTGGACCCTGGCCCCCCTGGTGTCCTGCCCCCACCTCTGCTGCTTTCATCCCCCCAAAAGTCTGCATTAACCATTGGCAAGAATACTGGAGTGGGTTGCCATGCTCTTTTCCAGGGGATCTTCCCGATCAAGGGATCCAACCTGGGTCTCCTGCATTAAAGGCAGATTCTTTACCATCTGAGCCACCTGGGAAGCATAAAATATGTGGACTACAAGTCAAAGAAGCTGAGTTTCCAGACACTGGGGAAAGCAAAGGCAAACAGGGTAGACATAACCTGTACTCTATTCTTTCTGGAAACTGGAGACTTCCAGGGCTTATTGAAAAAGGTTGTGGAGACCTAGCTTCCAGTTCCAGCTCATTCGCAATTGCGTGTGGAACTGAGAAGGAGGCTTTTAATCTCTTTTCATCTGCAAAGTGGAACAGCCACCTCTCTCCCACGTTCCCTACAAAGCTGTCCCGTGGGGCCATGGGTGTGGAGGTGGATGTGGGTACAGAGGGGAGGGTACCAGGTGGAGGCGGGGGTGGTGCTGCCTCTGACAGCTCTGCCCCTGTCTCCCCAGGACATGCCCTACTACCGGTCCCAGTTTAAGAAGTGTGCCGTGGTGGGCAATGGGGGCATCCTAAAGAACAGCCGCTGTGGGAGGGAGATCAACAGTGCCGACTTTGTCTTCCGGTAGGAATCACCTTGGGTCTGTGCCTGCCACTTCTACCCCCACGCCCCTCCTCCTCCATACCCACCCCTTCTGGTGCCCTACCCTGCTAATGCTACCCTTTTAATCCCCACTTCCCACCCCTGTGAACCCTCATGCTCTGGGTTGTCCCTTCCCCCTTCAGCTCCGTCCTGTGCAAGGGGTCAAACCTGTCAGGTCCTCAGTCTCCACATCTGTAAAATAGGAGCAAATGACATACCAGATATGAAGACACTGAGGCCTCCCAGGGTCATGCAGAGCTGTTAGTGAGGTCGTCTGGGCAGCTACCTCTCTTGTTAGGTTCCACTCTTCTGGAAGCATTGCTTATAATCAGGGTAGCCTTGTGGCTGACACCAGTATGCACTTCACTGCGGCCTTACCTAAGTTAGACACCTGTCCGTGTATTTCTTCTTCCTTATGTAAAGCCCCCTCTTATCTCTTTGGGGATTCTAGCTTACCTCTTTAAGTAAAGAAGATAGGTTGAAAATAAGAGTTAAAGTGAACAAACTTGGGTAGAGGCTGCAATCATCTCATGGTTGGGGATCTACAACAATTAGGCCACTCAGGGTTGGTGAGGGAAGGGGTTGAACTTGCCCTTCTATGCCCATGCCACAAAGATTACACCCAGCTGGTTTCTGCTCTGTTCCTCTGCCCAGATGATCACCATTCCTTTCTTCCCCACACCCCAGCTCCCCAGCTCCCTCTAGAATGACTGACCACATGCAGTTGGGCCACTTTATCTCTTCTGCAGGTGCAACCTACCCCCAATCTCAGAGAAGTACACCATGGATGTAGGGGTGAAGACAGACGTGGTCACTGTGAACCCCAGCATCATCACAGAGAGGTCAGTAGCCCCCTTTCTAGACCGGTCCTGTCCAATACGGTAGCTATTCATCACACATGGCCACTGGGCACCATCCAGATTGAGATGTGCCATCTCTAAGTGCAAAACACACCCTTGCTCTAAAAGATTTACTATGAAAAAGAGGGTGAATCACACCTCATTACAGTTTTATATTGATTACATATTAAAATTATAGTATGGGGGTATATCAGGTTAAATAAAATCTATTGTAAAAATTAATTTCACCTAATCCTTTCTACTTATCTAAATGTGCTTCCTAGAACATTTAAAATTACATTTGTGGCCTGCCTGATGTTTCTCTCGGACAGCGCTGGTCTAGACGATCTTCCCCTAGAGATGAACCAGAGAGGTTTCCAGTGTGTGAAGGGGGCAGGCATCTCCCTCCAGGGAGTGTCCATGTGACACTGGGGAGAAACCTCCCGCAAAGACCCCAACGCTGCCACCTCCCCTGGCGGGTCCCCTCCTGGGGTCTGTCTGGGAGGCCTGGGGGAGGGGTTAAGGTGTTAAAACTCCAAAGGGGGCACAGTCACACCTCCAGGTCAGAAGGGTAAGAGGAGGGGGAGGTGTTAAATGGGGACAGATGCCCTGGAACCTTTACACAGTCAGCATTCAGAGAGGGGTGAGATGAGTCAGCTGGGAGGAGGGCTGTTCAATGTAGAGAGAAGGTTAGCGAGGGGCTGTGGGGAAGGAAGGGCTCCTGCGGCCAGCGGCTGGCTTGGTGGCCATCCCCGGGGACTTGGTGAAGGCAGTCCAGGCGGATGTCCCGAGGGCTCTAGGGAAGGCCTCCCTCCTCCACTTCCCCTCTGAGCCCGCCCGGGGCTCATCAGAGTGGGTTAAGGATCCCCTCCCCACCACCCCACCGCCCCCCCTCCCCACCCCGCCGCAGCCACACCCCAGGTATTTGTCCCTTTGGGTCCAGATTGCCCTCTCCTGCACCCACTTAGAAAGCTAGAAATGTGCTGGAGAAAGGCGGACATTCATCTGCTGAGTGGCTGAGATCAAAAGAGGCAAGGGGGTGGGGGATGGCCTTGAGAGACCCCCAGTCCTTTGCGAAGAGCCCAGGGAGCAGGGGTGGGGCCAGCAAGGGCCCGGGGCCCCCGTCTCACCCTGCGCGCGCGCCCCGCCAGGTTCCACAAGCTGGAGAAATGGCGGCGGCCCTTCTACCGCGTGCTGCAGCTGTACGAGAACGCGTCGGTGCTGCTGCCCGCCTTCTACAACACTCGCAACACCGACGTGTCCATCCGCGTCAAGTACGTGCTGGATGACTTCGAGTCGCCGCAGGCCGTGTACTACTTCCATCCGCAGTACCTGGTCAACGTGTCGCGCTACTGGCTCAGCCTCGGCGTGCGTGCCAAGCGCATCAGCACCGGCCTCATCCTGGCCACGGCGGCGCTCGAGCTGTGCGAGGAGGTGCACCTGTTTGGCTTCTGGGCCTTCCCCATGAACCCCTCGGGCCTGTACATCACCCACCACTACTACGACAACGTCAAGCCCCGCCCGGGCTTCCACGCCATGCCCTCGGAGATCTTCAACTTCCTGCACCTGCATAGCCGCGGCATCCTGCGCGTGCACACGGGCACCTGTAGCTGCTGCTGAGGGCGGCGCGGGCCTTCCGCTGCCCCCCCCCCCGGCACACGGGGACACCCCCGGAACACGGAGCCACGCTCTTCCTCGCCGGAAGGCCTGGCACTGAGGCTGGCACTCTCTCGGATGCTCAGCTTCAGACTTGGATCCTGTGGGCTCTGGGAGGCAGGGATGCGGGCGGGGCAGAGACAGCTCAGTGCGCACCGCCGTGCCGGCCCCCCACCCTGGCCACACCTCAAGATGGGGGCCCTGGGGATCACAAGGAAATCAAGCACATTTCCACTCAGTTTTCGCATCTGAGAGAGCACAAACCGTATGGCCTCTTTGCAGCTAAAGGAAGTCCCTACTGGGAACAGAAAAGAGGGAGACAGAACATGTGAGCGCAGTTTAGACGTAACTCAGACTTTTGGGTTCCTGACTCTTATTCCCAGGCCTCAGCCATGAATTGCGGTCTAGAATCTCAGAGCTAAAAGGCCAACTGAGCGGCCAGAACTTCCTGTGAGGACAGTGGCTCAGAGATGTCCAGGGATTATTAACCGAGTTTCCACCAACCAACTGAGTAAGTGGCACTGTGAGATCTGATCCAAGGCCTGTGGGTTAGGGTCTTCGCTCAGATGCTGTTAACCAAGGAGAGCCACCCGGTTCAAACACATCCTCAGACACACACGTCTTGGTGCCTCCAGGTTCAATCCTGTGTTTGACCTTTTGATGAGAAGGAAATAAACCAGACCAGCCATTTGCACTAAGGTTTTCAAGCCAACGTTATCGACTCAATAAGTGCTTAGGGACTTGCTTCCTCTTCTGTCTCTCTATTTTCAGCTCTGTTTTAACCGGGAGTTATTTATAAGATCCATCCCTCTGTGTGTTCCTGAAAACTGCAGTTCTGGCTGTATCGTGTTCCTGAATTGGAACCGTAAGGCTCTGGACTGGAAAGCGCTGACATGTGATTGGCGAGCTTAGCGACGGAAGTGAGTCGTGGCCTCTGACACCAGCATCACTGAGGTCCTACTGTGAAGGCGGGGTTTCCCACAGCACGCAGCTTGCTGGCCTTCATGTGCATGGATCCACAGGGCCTGTGCTTTGGGAAGTCAGCTGTGCCTAGGCTGAAAGGGCTTCACGTGTCATTTCACATCGCTTTCCTCCCCCCTGTGGTATTCCCACTATGAATGCGGCTGTGCCTAATACACACTGTTGGTGAATTGCCTTAGAATTTAGCTTTGTGGAATCATAGGTTAGTGCTGGAGGGTCTTCAGCCAGCTCCTCCTTTCCTCCCTTCCTGCTTTCTCCCCTCCTTCCCCTAAACATTTCCAGAAGCCTATTCTGCTTTGGTTTGGGGTGAGGCTTGGGAAGACATGAAAGACAGGATCTCTGTCTTCCAGGAGTGGAGGGCAGACCAGAGGCAAATTCCGGCTCTGCGTGCTCGGTGTAATGAGAAGGGGGAGGGACGGTGAGAGCTCAGCACACAGGCAGCAGGACCTCTCATCTGATCACCTCATTTTACAGGCAGAGCAATAGGCCCAGCTGGTGAGAGACCACAGCACGCAGGCCCTGTCCCAGGTCCCCAGGCTCCCCATCGAGGCCAGAACCCCTTCCTCTTGCTTGGGTTTCATGTTGCTGGGGCCATTATGGAGTGAGTGCTCCGTGCACAACACTGTTCTAGGTGCTGGCCTTGGTTCTGAGCTCCGGTCCTCACTGGGGAAGCCTCGGGCTGTTCCAAGCCTATCTGCTTGTCTGCAGTGCAAGGAAGTAGCCAGTGAGCCAAAGTAGGCCCAAGGACATGCTGAACCAGGGAACACCACCGAGGACAGTGGATGGTTTGCTGTCTTGGGCTCTGCCTGTTTCTCCAAGGAGGGAACATCTAAGACAGATTCCAGTTAACTGAGGTTTCCAGCCACTTGTTTGTGGTTAGTTGGGCCCCATTCTTGAAACTACAGAATGTTAGACCTGGAAGACTCTTAAAGACCATTTTGTCCCACTTAAGGAAGCAGGTCCAGAACAGGGAGGTGACCTGGCTCAAATCGTGCCAGGGGCTCTGCTGAGTGCATGCAGTGGACAGAACCTTAGTGAGTCAGACACCAGGGTTCTCACAGCCAAGGGTGTCTGCTCCAGCCAGGACCCTCTCAGGAGTTGGGGATGGAGAATCACAACCCATCCCATGTAGGAGCTGGACTCCTTGCTTTTGGTCCTATTGAAATCTGAGGTTCTTAGGGCAGTCCCTTCTCCTTTCTTAGGTCTCCATTTCCTCATCTCTACAACCAGAGTCTTAGAAAATATCCCTAGGGTCTCTGTAATCTTTAATTTTATTAAGTTTTGGGAAGTATTCATGATGTATGGATCTAAGCCATAAATAATATTTATTGCTATAATAGCTAAGATTTTCTGCACGCTCATTCTGTATCAAGCCCTGCGCTGGGCGCTTTCTTTGCATTATCTCCTGTGACAACCACAAGACCCCTTTGGGTAAGCAGGCTCCACTGGGGAAACAGAGGCTCAGAGTCATTTGATATCTTGCCAATGGCCAGACACCCAGTAGAGGAAACCACACCCGGGTCTTGTAGAAACCCAAAGCCTGTGCTCCAAACCTCTGTCTTCGCTACTTCCTAACCAGTGTCCCCAGGGGTGGCACAAGAGGGAATCCTTGTTCCAGAAAGACTGAGAGGCCACTGCAGGGTGTTGCTGGGCCCTGCTTTAGGGACAGTGCTTGGAGACTGGCATGGGTTCAGAAGAGAGTCTGCTTGTAGGTGCTTCTTCACCCCTAATCTCCCCCAGCCCTGGCCACAGCACAGATGCACCCACAGTGCAGTGAATGGAGGGGAGCTGAGGCCACATTTTGCATAAGGGATACACATTAAATGATGGCATGTTGGAGGACTTGCCCAAGGCCACATGGCCAGCTAGTGACTCAACTGGCACTCAGTCTCCTGACTTCCATGCCACACTTTTCTCCTGCAGCCAGTGTTTGTAGGAAAAGCACATTTTCAAAGGCTCAGAAGACCTGGGCACTGCCTCAGGAAGCCCCCCACCCCCATGTTCCTCAAAGCTCCGCCCCCATCTCACCATGCAGTGTGGACAACCAATTATATATAATACCCTTATGTAAGGAAAATCGATTCCCCAAAACAAAACAACCATTGTGTCTTCCTTTGTGCTAAGCCCACTGCTCCAGGCTTCCCTGGAGGCTCAGACAGTAAAGAATCTTCCTCCAATGCAGGGGACCCAGATTCGATTCCTGGGTTGGGAAGATACCCTGGAGAAGGGCATGGCAACCCACTCCAGTATTCTTGCCTGGAGAATCCCATAGACAGAGGAGCCTGGCAGGCTACAGTCCATGGGGTTGCAAAGAGTCAGACATGACTAAGTGACTAACACTTTCACTTTCACCAGGCTTGAAAGGCAGTGAAAACAAGTAAACGACTCTGTGCTTAGTCAAGCAAAAAGGAAGGTGACTCAAGGTCAGATGCAGCCTCTAAGACCATTTTGGTAATGCTGCTGTGGCAGCTCTGCCCACCAATCGCCTGGTCCTGCAGACAGTCCATCGCCCTCGATTCTGCTGAGTGTAGGGAGGAGGCAAGGGCAGAGCTACCTGACAATTGAGGGGCAGCACAGAGCTGGCCTCGGCCAGGCATTCAGCAAATCGTTACTGAGCACTCATTTTGTGCGGGGCATTGCGCTAGGGGCCTTTGAGCTAGTGAGGAGCAGAGTGTTAGCCCCAGCCCTCCTGGAGCTTATGGTCTGTTGGGCATGTCCACATGCTGAACTGAGTCCCCCAGGCACGTGTAGGAGCTGAGCTGAGTACTGGCAAATCTGGGCTCAGGGACAGGTATCGCAAGAGGAGCACCAGGCCATGCAGGCGTCAGTCCTGAATTCTGAAGGTTGGCGGAATGATTGCAATTGCTAAAGCAGTAGATCCACGTCAGGCTTCATTCCTCAACGTCCATGTGACATGTGACAGGGGTGAGTGGCTTCACTGGTTTTTTGAGTCCTCTCTTCCTTTTTTTTTTGGTCAGGAACCACTTTACCCTGACTTTCCTCCTGCCTCTCTGAATGCTCCTTCTCAGGCTCCTTTGTTGACCCATCTTTTGTGAAGCTTCCTCAGGGTTCTCTTCTCTTACTAGGAGTGTTCCTTCAGAAATTGCATCTGTTCACAGCCTCAAACCTCTCCTGTCCTTGCATCTTACACCCCTTACCTGGAGGCCAGTTCTCCTTTGGAGCATTAGAAGCTCACTCACTGTGGCTGTCTGAGTGCCTGTACCTGCTCAACATCTCAGCTGCTCAGTGTACCCTCAACTGGCACAGTTAAAAGGACAATCTAGATTCAAAGTCACATCCCCCCACTTCCTGGTGACTTTGGGGGCGCTGCCAACGCCCTCTGGAGGCTCTGACTCATCATCTGAGGTTTAGGCCAGGACTCCAGTCTCACCAGCTGTGGAGTAGGGTTGCACGATGCCTAGCACAGTGCCGACACAAACTAGACACCCAGAGAACAGGTTCTTTCTTCCTCCTTTCTTCCTCCGCTGAATGGCTCTACCTCATCACTGGCCCCTCAGTCCCGAACCTGGGTCATTCTTGTCTCTCCTTCCTCCTTTGCTTTCTGTCTGTCTGTTCACCAGATCGTATCAATTCCAACTCATAAATATCCCTTGAATTCATTCCCTCCATACATTCCTTCTGCCACGGCCCTAACTCAGGCCCTCTGACTGATCATTCTGCTTCTAGAGAATTACCTTCTGGAAACAACTTTGGTGGAGCCCATTGCCTTCTTATACCATATAGTCCAGATTCCTTTGCCCAGACATGCTGGGGTTGTCCCAAGCTGGCTCACTCACCTTCCCGGAGACCCTCCTGCCACCACCATCCCTCCAGGACTCCTCCAGGTGCTGTAGCTTCGCACAAGCTGTTGAAAATGCCTGAAATGGCCCCCACCTCCTCCCTCCTTCCCTTTACCCCACCACTTGTGCAGGTAATGTCAGGTGAGGGTCGCCACCTCTTCCCCTCTGTGAACCTGGGCTGAGCACTCTCTGTGCTTCTGCAGGAACCATCACTGACTCCTGTTAGGACGTCCTCCCAGCTCACCACCATGGGTGCACCTATGTCCTTGGCCGAGGCTGTCCTTTCCCCAGGAGAAGGCACTGTGTCTGATTCTTCTTGGTGTCCCCAGTACTGGCACAGAGCCATCTGTTAACTATAGCAGTGGAGTCTCTGATTAGCTGGTGGGTTCCAGTGGCTCAGGAGACCCCACTAATAAACTGAGTAACATGTAACTGTCAGCTTAAGAGAGTCCTCCACCGATTATTATTATTATTTTTTGCCTGGTACCTTGCATGTGGGAAGCATTGAGCTGTACAGACTCCCCCACCTGCCTTTGGGGAGCTTGGGGCATAGGTCCATGTTGTGGTGGCTTGCTGGCTCCATCACCTGGTCTCTGCTGCCTTCTTTTTGCCTTCTTCCATTATAATCTTGCATTGAATTCCTGGGTCGGGAAGGTCCCCTGGAGAAAGGAATGAAACCCACTCAACTATTCTTGCCTTGAGAATTCCGTGGACAGAGGAGACTGGCGGGCTACAGTTCATGGGGTCGCAAAGAGTTGGACACGACTGAAAAACTGACATACTATTATAATCTTCTTCCTCATCTGCTTCTTGCCTATTCACCAACTCTCTCTAGTTTAGGCAAAAGAGGGAAAGATTTTCTTTTTCCCTTCCCTCTTTCAAAACCATAGAGATTTGTCAGAATCCTAAATTGCTGTGTTGAGGTACAGACCAGGTAGCAGTATATGAGGGACTAATCAATAATGTCTCAAGAACGAATGGAAAGTGCTGTATTTATTGGCTGGGAAACAAATGAGCTGAGCTTTGCAAAATGTGTGCTCCAGAGGCCCAGTGGTAGGTCAGGAGCTTGGGGGTCTCTCTGTGGGAGGGGGCTGGTGCGGCTCTGAGTTTAGCACACACCCCGGCCTGTCTCCCGGCAACCCAGGCACCCTTCTAAGGAGAAGGCTGACTGTTGCTTATGACCGGATGAGGCCAGGCTTCGGGTGTGCTGATGCCCGGGGTGTGCCCTGTTCTCTTGTTCTTTAGAGGGCTGGTCAAGCCAGGCCAGTCTAAAGAGGTTGGTTGCATCCTACAAGGCGCTGTGATAAAGTGATAAGTTCTTCAAGGCGTAGACATAGATCACTCGTTTCAGAATCCCTTAAGTGCTTGTTAAACCCCCTGCCTCCAGACTCAGAACCTGGGGGAGAGGGGTGATGCGGGGCAATCAGCATTGTGACTCCAAGACCAGCCGGGCTCTCCAGGTGGTCTTGGAGCCCATATCTGCTGGAGAACTGGGCTCTGCACCGCTTGTGGGTCAGTGGCTACTGCCAGGTGAGTGATGGTGTCTGGCTTGAAATTCAGACTGGAGTCTTAAGTGCTAAAAGAGCAAAGACAAGAATCTGACACACAGGTAAACTTGGGTGTGTTTTAGAAATATGAATATAAAATATAATCCACTATTAAATTCGCAACAGAAATTGATTGCTTAGGAATCTCTTACCTTTATGAAATCTGTTTTGGCCTAGACTTTATCAGTGATTTTTCTATTTTTCAATTGTGGGTAAATATACATAAGATTTACCATTTAGCCATTTTTAAGTGTACAGTTCAGTAGTGTTAAGGTGTGTAACCAATCTCCAGACTGTTTTTTTGTTGTAGTTATTGGAAAACTAAAACTCTATACCCATTAAAGAACAACCCCTCCCTCCCCCAGCTCCTGGCAGCCATCATCCTTTCTGTCTCTGTGAATTTCACTATTCTAGGTTCCTCACATAAATGGAATCATAGCGTGTCTGAGTTTTTGGTGACTGGCTTATTTCATATAGAATCTCTTAGGTATAATCTGTTCTCAAATGACTGGAACTGTTTTCAGTGTCCCTATGATAGGATTCTGATTTTAATTTTTGCCTGGAACAGTTGGTCTGGGCCATTAGTTTTTCCCTGGCTTCTGGCAACCTCAGCACCTTTTGCTGAGGGTCAGAGCAGACCTGGTCTTGCTTTGCTAGCTTGACTCAGCTGTCCTGGCCAGCCAGTGTCCTGAGAGGCAATAGCTCTGCTCAGCTTCTGAAAGTCTATAGATATTTCTCCTGCATGGTCTCTTCTAAGAACCTGCTTTTCTTTTTTTAACAAGAGACAGAAAGGGAGAGAGACATACATACATTACCATGACTTAGCTCTTGGCACAAAAGCCAGAAATCAGTGACTGTCTCTCTTTTCAGTAGGGGGATGGTTTCCTTGGCAACCAAGTAACTCATTTCCTTCAACTAAATGACTTGTTCAACTTTAGGGTAAAAGTGTTGTTTCCTCTATAATTGTGGTTCTCAACCTTGTGTGCACATTGAAATCACCCAGGGATCTTTATAAAGCAACCCCATGCCAGATCCTCATCTTTCCAGAGAATCTGATGCACTTGGCCTGGAGACGGAGCCCCATATTCTTATTTTTAAAAATCTCTTTTAAGTGAATCTACTGCACAGAGGCCAAGGGTCTCTGTCTTGGCGGCACATCGGGGTCATCTGGAGAGCTTTAAGAGCCACTTCTGCCTGGACTTTGCCCCCAGAAGTTCTGATCCAGTTGGTTTGAGGCATGACCTGAGTGTGAGGGCTTTTGTGACTCTTCAGATGACTCTACTATGCAGCTGAGATTGAGAACCACTGTTCTAACCTGGCATCTCCCAAACTTGAACCTGTGTCAGAATCATTCAGAGAGCTCACTGGTTCTTGGGCCCCTCCCCAGAGTCTGATTTGGTGAGCCTGGCAGGGAGCTTCCTTGCCACTTCCTAAGTGATACTGAGACTGGTCCTGGGACCCACACTTTGAGGAGCACTGCTCTGCCTGATCCTGTAACTGGCTCAGCCTTACTCTGCTGGCATTTGTTTCTTGGTTAGTGGTTGGGAGCCTTGATTCAGGCTTGAGACTTCTTAAAGGTAGCACGCAGCTCTTTTTCTGAACATTTTCAACCTTTAAATAGACATTATGAAATCTTTTTAAAGCAAAGTTAACTAGATTTCCTCTCTCAGGGTTAGGAGGCTCGGCGTGTACTTGAATTAAGATTCATCTGTGCCTGGAGTAGGGATGCATTTGGGGATCAGTGCTAAGAGGCTGGAGTCTCTGGAGTTGGTGACCAGCCTGTGTCTGGGTGAGGGTCTCCGTGTGATGAGTGCTGGGATAAGATCAGGGTACCACAGTGCTCTCTTGAACACAAAGCTGGGGCTGTCGCTCTGCCCACCATGCCCGTGGAAAACAGACAAGGTGGTGATAAGGTAGCATCCCATAGACATGGGCTGATGTGACCCAGGGTTCACACCTGCCTTATGCTCCTCTTTCCTTTCCCACCTTCTGTTGGAAAAGGCTCAAGTTGAAACCAGCGAGCTAGTGCCTAGATCCTGCCTCAGTCTCTTCTGCCTCCAACTAGAGGCCAGTCCCCTGCCCCTTCCTTCTGAGGATACCCACAGTCCTGTGGCCCTGGCGAGCCCTTTATCACTGTGGCAGCTCACAATTTCACATTCAGCCACAAAATGTGTGAGAAACCTTGAACATCTTGAAGATTTATTAAAGGAGGAAATAATTGCTATTTTTTTCTAAACAAGGTCAAAGCACATCTCACTTCCCAGGGCCACTTGCCCAGCAAGTTCACTCAGCCTCAGGCAGTTGGGGACTCTGGTGAAGGAGAATTAATTTTGAGCCCCTGTAGTAGATGCTATAAAGCTCTGTATCAAAGACCAAACATCTTGCTAACAGCAAATCCCTCACGGCATTCATGGAATTTAATTTTAAATTCAATTCCAGTGAACTTGATTCTGGTTTCTAATAATAAAGCAAATTAAGAGAATGACAACAGGTGCTAGATTTAGCAAGAAGCGGCAGCTAATAGACTAATATAACGGCATTAAAAAGACCAAAGCTATACATCTCAGAAAATACCAAGTGATCTGATGCTATTTAGTGCAGGGGCCAATATGTAGTAACAACCCCAAGGGCAACAAATAACCCCTCAGAGCAGCCCATCCTGTGGTGTCCACAGCCACGCAGAGGTACAAAAATGCTCAAACAACGTTCAGTAGACTGGGTTTGAGGAGGCAGAGAAGTGCTTTATCCACTTGGAATTATTTCCATCCCCAAGCACTTAAAACATATTCATCGAGATCTTGGTGCTTAAAGGATTAGCCCTCAGTTATCTTGAAGTTCAGTTTGGTGAAGTTCATTATCTGATCATACAGGATTCATGAGCTGGGTAAACGCACTCTGTGAGACTTAGTTTCTCTCTGACAATTGCTGCCCCCGCCCCTGCCCCTTAAGGTGGAGGGTGCAGGGCACCCCTTCCGCTGTCCCGCCTTACAGGGGACATGCAGGCTTGGTGGTGGCGGCTGGGTGTCCTCTGCCTCCACCTGTGGTGTGTCTACTGCACATGGGAGGGGATCTGGATCTCAGCTGGGGCCAGGGCTGGCTCCGCAGTGACTCAGCCTGGATTTATTTGTGAATTTAAGAATAGGCCTATTTGTTCGTATTCCTGTGAAAGTGAACACTTCTGCTTTCTACACACCTTCATCACCCGTTTTCTCACCAGCCCTCGCTGTGTTCCTAGGAGGAGGGAAAGGCAGTTAGTGGCATGCAGACTGGACTGAGGCCGGGGAAGATGACAGAAGTGTGTCCCGGGTCGCATGGCATGCTGGTGGAACCCTGCTAGGGTGCCCAAGCTCCCCAATGGGCAGGGGGAGGTGGCCCTGTCTTGCTCCCACCCTGAAGCCCTTCTGTTTTCTTCCCTCTGGGTTATCCGGTTGACTGGAGTCAGGTTCAGGCCTAGGGCTTACCCCTGGCCACATACCCTGCCCAGCATCTGTGGGGACGGTCCTCTTTGGTATTCGTTCCTCTCTGGGCTCCCAGCATTGGGAGCTGTGCCTGGTGGGGTGAGAGGGTGGCAGTTTTACTTGGCAGAGGGTCAGCCAAGGCCACAGGCCTGAGCACAGGAGGCATGAGGAGGTGGTTGGCAGTAGATCCAGTGATGCCCCTGTTGCTGTGATTGTTTGTGGGGGGCTGAGGGTGTCCTGAGTGACAGCTCTTGCCAGCCTTCTGGCACCTCCTCCACAGGACACTCAGCCTCTGCTGGGGCCGGCTTCTGAGCAAGTCCCTCTTCCCAGGTTTTTTTTGGGGGGACAGGTGGTCCTCCCTGAGGCTTCCATGCTCTGCATACATGTTTTAGGGGTGCAACAGGGTCTTCAAGGCCTGCCAATCCCCTTTCTGGACCCAACTAACCTCTCTTCAGAAAGCCATAACTCTTCTTCAAAGCTGTATTGTGTGAACTGTGAAATATATGTAAATGTGTATGTATTTTTTAAACTAAGACGTTAACTCAATGAGCGTACAAGAAGTTGTCCAGTGCTACCATTTGGAGTCAAACCTCTGCCACCTGGCTCCCCAGGTGAAGGCAGGACAGATGATGGGGGTCCACGAGGGAGCTGTGGAAACCTTGTCGCTACAGCCACGTGCTCCCAGGCTTGATGTTGGTTTCCAGGAGCTCACGTGAAGGCAGCCAGTGGAGTGCTCCCGAGGGGCTGGTGGTGGCGACTCGCCCCTGCGTGGCCTCCTGTGCGTGAAGACAAAGTGGCCATGCGGATGTGACCTCCACGTGCTCCTCAAACCCATCCCCCTGTGCTTTCCTCACCCAAGAGCCGCATCACACTGCACTGTGCTCCACAGAGCCTTTCCCACTGGAGAAGGAAAGGGAGACTGAGCTGTCATTTGCTGGGCTGCACAGAAACTCAGTCTGGACGTGGAGCTGGAGCGTTGCTTTTTTTTTTTTTTTTTTTTAAAAGATCCCTCTCTCGCTCTGGTTGATTTGCTGCCTCTGCTTATTCTGGAGAGAAATGCTTTGTGCCCCTCCAGAGTGTTGGGAAGATGAGGTTGCAGTCATTATTTTCATGCAAATTTTGCTGAGGAGCAGGGGTTCATAGAAACTCTTGCAGACTAATTCTAGCTTGTGTGCGGCTGTCCTTGAGTGATCCTGAAGTGGTGACTGTGGCCTAATGCTTGAGAACGTAATCAGGGTAATTTGTATCTGTCACTGTGTTTGAAAAGCCCTCAATTCCACCCAATAAAATCAGTCAAGTGGTTCATCTAGCGCAGATTTCTCTGGCTGTGGCCTTATGTGTGTGCATGTTTGGAGCCTGGGCTGGACCAGGCTGATGCAGCACAGCTCAATGCGGGGAGGCTGCCAGCTCTAGGGAGGAAGGCATGGCTGGCTGGGGCTCATCTTTGGGCAGCATTGGCCTCTCTGTGTCTGGCAAGAGTGGCAATCTAAGCAGGGGGGCTTAGGAAGGGCTCAGAAGCCAGACCCAGACCAAGTTGGGTGGAATGCTGAATTGACGGTATACAGGGAGCAGAAGGACAAAAAGAGAGAAGACTGCAGACTTCCACTAAGGAAGGAGGGTCCCTGGGGGCTGGCGGGGCAGGGGGAAGGGGAGAGGGCTGGGTGGGTGGAGGGGAAGATGGGATCTGAGGTGTGCCAACACCTAGAAACAGACCCATTAGCTAAAAAGACTTGTTTCTCTTTAAGCAAACTTGCTCTGTTAAGGTTCAGAGTCACAGCAAAGGAATTACCCTTTCATTAAAAAAAAAATTGTTCTTTCAATACCGCTCTCCATGAGTGTGTTTGGAATAGGATTATGTTAAATAAATTTAAAAAAATTCATGTACAAACTGGCTGGGTCTGGCCTGCCTTATGAGATGTAGATAAGACTGTTTGGATTTCACAAATATGCATTTTGGAGAAGTGCAAAGCCTTTCCTCTGATTTCGGCCAGCTCTCAGCGGCTGGTATTTTCAGGACCCCCTCAGCCTCTAGACGTTAGAGCTTTTGAGCATGTTTCTGTTTTATATCTGTTAATCACCTAGATTATATGCAGACCTTCCCTTGACATTGATGATCATACAATGCATTCCAGAGTGATGTGGGAAAAGATGGGAAAGGGATGGACAACATTCCAAGCAAGCAATCTCAAACATAAGGTTGGATGTCCTCTGGCTAACCCACTGGCCAGCCTCCCAGTGGGAATACTTCATGTGGTCCTAACCCATCTATTTGGCTCAACCTCTCCTTGCCCTTTTTTGGCCTCCTATTCTGACTCCCCAGCTCTCTATCAGTGGAGAACACGTTTCTACTATTTTTATTTGGAGTTGTTTAAACATTCTCTGTGTGCTTGGTTTCCTGCAGAGCCTGGATCTCAGCTCACCTTTTACCTTCCCCTTCAAAAAAAGAATTTCTATGCCAGCTGAAAGATGTTTAAACTTTCCTTATTACCATTGTAAAATGCCAAACACTCAAACAAGCAGCCGTGGAACCTAAGGGTACTGTTTGAGGTTTAGCCCTCAGACCTGAGTACTCTCTGTTATAGGAAGAAAAAAAGCTGAGGGTCAGAGAAATAGGACTTCAGTATGTATTTTTGAATGGATGAGTGAAAGAACCAATGAGCTGGGGGTACACAAGTTAACTGTGGTTCATTTATTTAATAAATAGATTCATGCTATTTGTCGCTTCATTCCTTCATTGAAAAATTTCTTGTGCTCCTACTTTGGGCCAGGTGACTTGAGGATTTGGGAATACAAAGGTGAACAAATGCACGTGCCATCTCTGCGTATACAGGATGTAGAGTCTGGCCAGAGCAATAGAGGTAATCAAAAACTCCACAATTCAAAGTTTAACTATAGACAGTGCTTCTAAGGAGCATGTGGTGTTGCAGGATGTTCAGCACATCTCCCTGACCCAAGGCTCAGCACAAAGAGCACTCCGCTGGAGCGGAGACAATTGAGATGAGAGCCGGAGGATAAGGAGGGGTTAACCAGGGGAAAGGTAAGGGTGAAGGTGGTGGGGGAAGAAAGTCCAGGTAGAGGGTGCTGGATGGGGAGAAAGCTTGGGACCCTGGGGAAAGGCTTTTGCAAGGGTAAGGAGGGGGAGATAAGGCTACAGGGCTAGAAGAAGGTAAGACCCTGTGGGGAAGAGGTGGGCCAAGTTAATGATTTGATTCTAAAAGAATTAAGTAGAGCTTGAAGGATTTTAAGGAGCAGGGGGACATGGTCAGATTAACATTGAAAAAATTCCTGAGAGATGTGGCCAGGTGGCAAGTAGGAAGACACTGAGCTCACCTCCACCCCGGGGCACACCAAAATTACGACTATTTAAATAGCAGCTATCTATGAGTATGACTTGAACACTAGCAGAAAAGATTCCCTGAAACTAAAGATATAAGAAGGAGCAATGACATAGGTACTAGGGACAGAGATGAATATAGTCAAGACCCATATCTCTGGATAGGTGACCCACAAATGGAGGGGTGATAATCACAATTGCTGAGGTTCTCCTCAAGTTGTGAGGGGTTCAAGTCCTACACTGGGCTCCCAAATTCAACCCTAAATTGGAAAAACAAGGCCTCAGAATGTCTGGCTTTGAAGGCCACTGGGGCTTGCCTCAGGGAGAACCAGGAGACTGTAGAAAACAGAGACTCCACTTTTAAAAGGTGCACACAAAATCTTATATGATTTGAGTCCCAGCACAGAGGCAGTAATTTGAAAAGAACCTGGAGCAGACCCACTTGCTGAGCTTAAAGGGCCTCCTAGAGAGGCAGGAGGCCACATGGACTTCCCCTTGAGATGAAGATGATGGCAACAACCATTGTTGTGAGTTTGTTCTACTGCAAAAACACTGGCTCTTGCAAGCACCATTTTGGAGTGCTCTACCTGGCTTGGGTAAGTGCTGGGAGCTTACCCACCAGCAGGTCAAGGTCCCATCCACTGGGGGCTGGCAAAAACCCCAAGATCTCACTGAGTCATGCAGCTAACTGCCCTAGGACCTGGCCCTGCCCATGAGCAGGCTGGTAGCCACCATGCAAGGCAAATCCTTGCAGTCAACTGGCTGCCAGAGTCCAGACAAGCCTACCAGTATGCCCATGGTAGTTGATCCCACCGCAAAGAAGGGCCCACACAACACAAATGGGGGGGCATCCCTAGAGCATCTGGCTCTAGTGACCAGAGGGGAGCGTGGTGCTGAGCTGCAGAGGCCATCTCCTACAGAAAGCTACTTCTACAAGACTGGGAAACATAGCCGACCAATGTAATACATAGAAATAAACACAGAGAATTAGGCAAAATGAAGGGACTGAGGAATATGTTCCTAATAAATTAACAAGATAAAACCACAGAATAACTTAGCAAAGTGGAGATAATCTGATATCTCCATATATCTGATAAAGAGTTTCAAGTAAAAACTGAAAATGCTCAATGAACTTCGGAGAAGAATGGATAAACACAGTGAAAATTTTAACAGAATTAGAACATATAAAGAAGAACCGAACAGAACTGAAGAATATAATAACTGAAATAAAAATATACTAGACAGAATCAGAAGTACATTAGTTGATGTAGAGGAGTGGATCAGTGAACTGGAAGACAGAGAAGTGGAAATCATTCATGCTGAACAGAAAAAAGAAAAAGAATTTTTAAAAACATGAAGGTAGTTTAAGAGACCTATGAGATACCATCAAGTGTGCTGACTTTATAGGGGTTCCAGAAGGAGATGAGAGCAAGTGACAGATAACTGGAAGAAATAACATTTCCATACCCTGTGAAAGGGAACAGACATTCAGTTCCAGGAAGTACAGAGAGTCCTAAACAAGAGGAATCTAAAGAGGTCCACATCAAGATACATTATAATTAAAATGGCAAAAATTAAAGATAAAGAGGGAATCTTAAAAGCAGCAAGAGAAAAGCAATTCGTTATGGACAAGGGAACCCCCATAACACTGACTTTTCAAAGGAAACATTACATGCCCAAAGAAGCGGAACAATATATTAAAGCTGTGAAAGGGAAAGACTCTACAACCAAGACGAGTCTATCTAGCAAGCCTTTCATTCAGTTTTGAAGGAGAGAGAGATTTCTACAGATCAACAAAAGCTTAAGAGTTCAGTACCACTAAACAAACTTTATAAGAAATGTTAAACCATGTGCTGCTGCTGCTGCTAAGTCGCTTCAATCATGTCCGACTCTGTGCAACCCCATAGACGGCAGCCCACCAGGCTCCCCCGTCTCTGGGATTCTCCAGGCAAGAACACTGGGGTGGGTTGCCATTTCCTTCTCCAATGCGTGAAAGTGAAAAGTGGAAGTGAAGTCATGTGCATGCAAGCTCAATTATGTCCAACTCTGTGACCCCATGGACTGTAGCCCACCAGGGTCCTCTGTCCATGGAATTCTCCAGGCAAGAATACAGGAGTATTCTTACCTGGAAAGACAAGACTCCAGGGAATCTTCCTGACCCGGGAATTGAACCCACATCTCTTGCATCTCCTGCATGGGCAGGTGAATTCTTTACCACTGTGTCATAAGAGATGTTGAAGGGGCTTTTTTAAGCAGAAAAGAAAAGACTACAAGAAATGTAAAAATTATGAAAGGAAAAATCCCACTGGTCTCATTGGTGAAAGCAAACAAAAAGGATAGATAGTAAATCAATCCCTTATGAAGCAAGTAAGATGATCTAAAAACAAAAGTAATAGAATAATCTATACCCACAATAAGTAGTTAAGGGATACACAAAACCAAAATTATAAAATATAACATCAAAATAATTGAACATGGAAGGGAGAGTAACAGTAGGGCTGTTAGAATGTGTCACAACTAAAGAACTCAGTAACTTAAAATAATTATATATTAATATATATGATCTGTACCTATTTATATTATCTATTTATCTAACTATTTATCTATCTACCTATCTATGTTGTTATATATGAACCACAGACCATGGTAACCACAAACCAAACCAAAAACCTAAGATAGATACACACACACACAAAAAAATAAAGGTAACACTAAAGGTAGTCATCAGATTCCAAGAGAAGAGAACAACATGAGAAGAAAGGGATAACAGAACTATAAAAACAACCCTAAAACAACGAACAAAATAGCAATAAAAAACATATCTGTCAATAATTACTTTAAATATAAATGAACTAAACGCTTCAATAAGAAGACACAGAGTGGCTGAATGGATACCAAAAAAATCGTACCCTATTCCATCCAAAAGCAACAGGATACAAAGATGTGCTCTAAGGGGTTTTGCCCTTGACAATGGGTGTGTGTGTGCTTTTTGATCAGGACAGGAAGAGGAGTGGGTGGAAATCATGTGGATTGGAGACACCTTGGCTGGAGAATGGGGAGGGGGGGGTGGGCTTGGGGATGGGGTGAGGAGGAGAGAGTCTGTAGGCCTGAAGGAGGGATTAGGATTTTAGTCTAAGGGCATGAGAAGCCATTGGAGCATATACGCTGGGGGTGACATGATCTGGTTCATTTGTAAGTAAAATCCCTTGGGCTGATCTGAGCAGCATGGATGTGGGGAATGGGGGCAGGTAGCAGGAATGGGGACGGGGTTTGCCTAAAATGTCCGCGGGAACTAACATTTCAGCGAAGCAGGAAAACCACCCATCTCACATCACTGCAGCACCCGCCCTGCTCCCAGAATAGGAGGTGGTTCATTTTGAGACTCCAGACCAGCTGGTACTCTGAATGAGAAATAGGGACACGTGGTGGGTAGGGAGCCATGGGAGGGGCCAGGGCTGCCAGAAGGAGCACTCCTCTTCTCGCACTTGTGTATGCTCTGCACACAACCTCAACACACACTTGCAATTTACTCATTCACGCTCTGTTGCTTGAGTCACATTCAAGCAACTCTGGATAGGCACTGAGGATACACAGGACCTCCAGGAAGGATCTGTGTCTGGTGGAAGAGAGAAGGCATTGGGCAAGATTGAGTTTTTGCCCTCATTCTTGCCCCTCACTGTGTCCACACCCTTTGTTATGTAACTTTACAGCCCTTGACACTGGGCTCAGACGTGTGTTGTTTTGCTTGGCCAAAGGTGTTAGCAGATATGATGCAAGTGAAGGACTCAAGTATATTTGTGTTGTCAGGGTGGCCCTCCTGCCCTTTGATCATGGTCGTGAGAAGAGAGTTCCCTGGGCAGCTGGACCCATATAGGGTAGGTCTGCCCTAGCCACGTCCAGCCGGTCCTGTAGCTGAATGCAGAGCTGAAGTTGAGACCAGTGTAGACGTTACCCCAATCGAGCCACAGACCTGCGAGATATAACGCTCATGCCACTGAGATTTTTGTGGTTGCTATGTAGCAAGAGCTGACTGGTACCGAGATGCACACTTCAGCTCCAGTGTCAGAGTGGACGAGGGCTTTCACAAGGAGAGCACCAGGCATGTTTAGAACACAGAACTCCAGTTTAAATGTAATGTGGGTTTCCTGAGAGGGAGGTTGGGTCAGATTACAGAGGACCTCCACTGTCACCTCCAGGAGCTCAAATTCCATTAGTGCCGGGGACATTTGTTATTCTTTTGGCAACCCCACATCTGAATGCCCTTCCAAAGTTTGAGGAGAGCACAGCTCCCAGTGTAAGAGTTGAAAATGCCAAATCCTCATTTTCCCAGCCTCCTTTCCAGCAAGGTGTGGGCACACACTTAGACTCAGCCTATCAGATGCCCAGGACCCCAAACTCTAAACTGGCACAAGATAGAGGCGTCCGTTCTGGCCCAGCATCAGTGGCAGTGGGCTCCTTGCACCACCACATGACCTCAGGCATCCTTCCAGTGTGCCTAAGACCTTAAGCACGGGTCTTAGCCCTCTGAAAAATCCTGAAACCCCTCCACCCCCTTTGACTTTTGCATAAACAATTTTTTCAACTTAAACTAGCCAGTGTTGGTTTCTATTGCTTGCAGTCCTGTATCCTGGCTGATTAAATTTGGCTGCACTCAGATGTAACTGAGGTTTTTGAACTGGTCAGTGACCTGACCGAAGATGAGCTTTAGAATTGATTCAGCCAGCAGGGGGATATACTTGAAAGGGGAGGAGCCTGGAGCAATGAGATCATTTTGCATGTGCGTGAGAGCATGTGTGTGCAGCATCATTTGTGCACACGTGCCAGTGGTCAATGGGATAAACAGGCACCTACTTTATTCAGAAGTCCCAACAATTACCCTGTCTGCCCTGTGTGTCAGCTTTCTGAATTAGAGTGTGGATGTTCACGACCATGTTCAGGGCCTCATGCTAAGCCTAGGTTGGAGGAGGAGGCTGGCACTGACCCTGGCTCTGCCGGGGATGGAAGCGGAGTCTGCACATCATGCCCTGAGCACCTTTTCCCATCAACCATGTGCATTTCCTCGCACCAAAGGGCCTGGCGTTGAACCAATAACCAAGATGGCACCACATAAGCTTTCATAGTGGAAGACAGCAGACGAGGCCGGCCAGTGAGAGACACAGTGGAGACTGAAGTCAAACACTGTCTCCTCATCCTCTCTTCCAGTCAATCCCTTCCCCTCATGCCTGCCCCCTATGACCACTGGGCTAGTTTCACCGCTTCTAGGACATTGAGTGCATGTGATCAGACAGCATGTAGTTTATTCTGACCAGTTTCTTTCACTCTGAACAATGCTTTCGAGACTCATCTGTATTGCGGCATGTGTCACCTCTTCTTCCTTTATTTTAATGGCTGAATGGCCTTGGCCAGTCAATGGGTATCTGAGATGTTTCTAGTTATTATCAATAAAGCTTCTATGAACATTCAAATGCAGCTTGTGTGGGCATATATTTTCACTTCTCTTAGGTAGATATCCATGAGTGGAAATTTTGGGTTGTGTGGGAAGTGTCTTTACAAGAAAGTGTCAAACTCTTTTGCAAAGTGATGATACCATTTCACACTGCCACCAGCAGCGTGAGAGTTCTAGTTGCTCCACATTCCTGTTGACACTTGATGTTGTTTCAGATTCTTCTCCCTTAATCATTATGTTCTAGGGACATGGGATGCTCTAAAAATATTTGATTTCAATTTTTTGAAAAAAATTCCAATAAAAATTTATTTTTTCTTGAATGGGCCCTCATACAAAACGAACACTTGGTTTCATTTCTTTTTCTCTGAATGGATCCTATACAAAATGATATTTCCCTAGTAATTTCCCAGTAATCTTTAAGGTCCCAAAGACCTCCTGAAGAACCCAGTATGAAATTAACAACAGAGGTCAATCCACACAGTGCCAGCAGGGGGCGTGCGTCACCCACACTTAAACTCTGCTCGTATTTCTCATTCAGACTTTGAGGTGACTCTAGGGCTGTCCCCCAGCAGAACTAAGGTGGAAGAAAAGTTGATCTTTCCTGACTGATGATGTTTAGGGCCAGAGATGCCTTCCTGTGGTAAGGACTTGTTGTTCAGTGGCGAAGTTATGTCTGACTTTTTTGCAACCCCATAGACTGTAGCCCACCAGGCTCCTCTGTCTATGGGATTTTCCAGGTATCAATACTGGAATGGGTTGCTCTTTCCTTCTCCAGGGGATCTTCCCGACCCAGGGATCGAACCCAGGTCTCCCACACTGCAGGCGGATTCTTTACAGCTGAGCCACCAGGGAAACAGACGTTTATTTATTCACTTTTGATCATGCCAGCACATGTGGGAATCTTAGTTCCCCAACCAGGAATTGAACCTGTATCCTTTGCATTGGAGGCCCAGAGTCTTAACCACTGGACCACCTGGAAAGTCCCCTTGAGCCACTTGCTGCTGCTGCTGCTGCTAAATCGCTTCAGTTGTGTCCGACTCTGTGCAACCCCATAGACGGCAGCCCACCAGGCTCCACCGTCTGTGAGATTCTCCAGGCAAGAACACTGGAGTGGGTTGCCGTTTCCTTCTCCAATGCATGAAAGTGAAAAGTGAAAGTGAAGTCACTCACTCGTGTCCGACTCTTTGCGACCCCTTGGACTGCAGCCTTCCAGGCTTGGGTGGCTCCAAAACACAAAGCCACCCCAGGGTCTGGTTAGGGATGTGTGTGCTGACTGCTATTGGATGTCTTGCATCACCCAGGAGCTTTGAGGACTCAACTGCCCAGGCTCTGCCCCAGACTGAGTAAATCAGAGTCTCTGGGACAACCAGGCAGCAGTCTTTAAAAATTCTCCAGGTGATTTCAGTGTGCCGTGGGGACTGAGCGCCCCTGGGCTGGAAGCCTGTTAATCCTATCTGGGTGGCCTCTCGTGGCTCCTCCACCATCCACAGGCACCTGCTACTCTTTGTCACAGAATGTCACAGCTACTGGACTGAGAGTCTGCCGGTCCAAACCCCCAAAGGCTCCTGGAGTGCCCCCTGCTGTTGGCAGGCAAGCAATGCCAGCCTGCCCTCACCTCTCTGTGACACTGACACCCCAGGCAGTACTCAGTGTCCCATCCTTCTTTCTGGATTGAGTTGAAACCTGCCTTTAATCACCACCTGCAGTTTTAAGACTGCCCTTTCAGCCTTAGTCTAGACAATCACTCACATTTGTAGACCCTCAAAATGTCCTCTTCTCCAGGCCAAATGTGCTCTCAGAACAGTATTGGTTCTGGAACACTCACTTTACAAACATGTCGTGTAAAGTGCGTTTTCTTTTCAGCCTATTCTGTTTTCCTTGTAGCTGTTTTGTAGATCTGCCTGCCGTTTGTTTATTCATCCACTGAGCATCCATTCATTCACTGAGCAAGTGAGTACCGAAGCCAGTAGTGTGCCAGGCATCTTATAGGTACTGGGAGCTTATCAGTGAGCAAGGCAGCGTGGTCCCTGGCCCCACAGAGCTCGGGGCTGGGAGAGGCAGGGGAGGGCATCAAGTAGTCAGGGCCTTGCAGGATGGTCTTCGGGAAACTGGCTGTTTCATCCGTTCATTAGTGTCTCTGATGTGTTACTGTGGGCCGGGATCCACGGAGGAAGGAGGACAGCAGGGCTCGTCCTTGCATACGGGACCTGAAGGAGAGCTTCTGGGACAATCTGAGATGATAACAAAGCGTCACTGAAACCCCCACTCCCCACCCCCATCCCTGCCATGCAAAATAAGAGAGGATTCCTGAGTCATGAATGTTTAGTAAGTTTCTACTGTGTTCCAGAGGCTTCTGCTTACTGAGCACTTTCTCCAAGTGTTCGATAGGTTTTAATGAGTCATGCTCCCCCTTTTATAGATGGGGAGACCGGCTTGTCCAGGCCGCACAACCAGGAGGTGGTAGGCAGACCAGTTTTGTCTGATGACCTCACACAGGCAGAGAGAGGGATGAGAGTTCCAAGTGGACTGAAAACTTCTAGCATTTCAGGATTTACGTAGACATTTTACAATTCAGGCTGTAAGAAATCTTAATAAAATCTTAATGAAATCAGCAAGGAAGAGGAGTCTAGTGGCCCTTAAGGAAAATTTTCTTGCTGACCAAGGTGGGGAGGGGCCTCTGGTCCTCTTGTGCTGACTGAGAACCCCACATGGGGCTGCAGGGAAGGTAAGGGCTGAGTGGGGCTGGCATCTGTGTGGGCGCCCAGGGTTTCTACTATTTCACTGCAAAGCGCAGAGGGTGATACAGGCAAATGGAAAGCTCTTGTTAGAACAGATGCTGGTTATTTTGCTGGCCTGTCAGGGCTCTTTGGGAGTCACCTAGAACTCTGTGGGCTTCCCCAGCATCCTTGGGTCCAGCTGTAGGAACTCAGGACTCAGGGAGCACCTTGTGGGTGGTCTGAGTGTTTGTCAGAGCAGCAGCTCTCTCCTGGCTGAATGGCCTCTTGCAGAGACTCAAGGAGATGGAAGTGGAAAGGTTGAGAAGGACCCAGCTAGAACCTTGCCTGCCTCGTAAGATGAGCAGAGGTCATAAATAATAGAGAGAAACTGAGTCCTCTGAGTCCGGGGGGGCCCAGCTGATTTGGGGCCCTGCCTGCCTCAGGAAGGCCCCAGGTCCTGGGGGCATCTTTAGGGGGGAGGCCCCACCTGTCCCTGGGATGGGGGGGGCCTGCTGTGAGGCCAGGTAGGAAACAGATGCCAAGGGCTCATGTCACCTGATTCTCCATGAAAGGAAGAGAGGGGGGCGGGCGGGGAGGGAAAGGGTAAGGAGGACAGCCTGTCCTCGGTCCCCTTGAATAAGTCATGAGGCCCAAGGAGAACCCACGGCAGGTGCAAAGGAGGTGGTGGGGGATAGGGAACCAGAGACAAGGGCCAGGGGCAGGAGGGTCTGGGATAAAGCCCTGAGGTCCTGCTCAGGGGCCAGCAAGGAGAAAGGAGTGGGAGGGCTCTGGACACACGTGAGCTTTGACCCACCCGAACGTGTGTGCAGGAGCACAAGGAGAGGGGGTTCCTGGGAGGGGCCGGGAAGTGGGCACGCTGAGCCAGTGAGGGCCAGGAAGTGGCAGCCGGCACAATGATGCCCCAGAAGAAAAAGAGGAGAAAGAAAGACATTGACTTTCTAGCGCTGTATGAGCAGGAGCTGCTGAACTATGCCTCAGGAGACGATGAGGAGGAGCTGGAGCACGAGTACTACAAGGCCAAAGGTCTGCGGGTCCGGCTGCGGGTGTGGGGCCCGGGCAGGGGCACAGGGGCCCGTCCGACCCTATCCTTGCCCTTCCCTGTGGACTATCCTGTTGGGTCTGTACTGCATCCCCCTGGGGGTACAGGAGGGCCTCACTCTACTGAGGGCCATAGAGCCACAGTGGCACAGAACAGATTAGGACAGAAGTCCCCACCCTCTCCAGCCCCTGTTCCTCACAGGAGCCATGCTCCAGCCTGCTCTCCGCGGAGCGGCCCGCGTGAGGCTGTGAAAGGCCTGTGGAAGGAGACCTGGGCGATCATCACATGCTCTGCAGGGGCTCAGGGCTGCTGCCTGCTGTGGCCGAGGAGAGGGGCCCTGGGGCTTTGCAAGGCGATGCTGTAGTCCTCGAGAAGGGGAGTTGGTGCTTTGGACCCAGGGCCCTAGCCTTTTAGCCTTACTTTCCTCTGGGGCCCATGGCAGCTGCTTGGAAATACTCTACCTTCACGTCAAGTAAACCAGAGAAGGGGTGAGCCAGGGGCCCGGGAACCAGTTTTGGCTTAAAGGGGGCTTTTGTTTGCTTTGGTGTTTTTTTTGCTTTGTTTTGCTTTTACAATTTAAAAAAGTGTTTGACTGTGAACGCCTTTAGGCAGTGGACTTTATCACTCATGTGTGTGTGTTTGCTCAGACGTGTCTGATTTTTTGCAACCCCATGGACTGTAGCTTGCCAGGCTCCTCTGTCCATGGAATGTTCTAGGCAAGAGTACTGGAGTGGGTTCCGTTTCCTTTTCCAGGGATCAAACCCACATCTCTTGCATCTCCTGCATCGGCAAGCAGATTTTTTTTACCATTGTGCCACCTGGGTTTCACGCGTCAGTGCTGCCTACCTGGTCCCTGAAGACATTAAATTCTCAGTGCTTCCTCTAAACTGGCTCACTAACACTTGTAAGCACCAGATTCACCCATTCATTCACCAAAGAAGTACTGAATGTGTGTTTTGTGCCTGCTGTGGGCTTCTGCTCCTCCTTAATCCCTGTCCGCTGGGAGTTCCTTGATTATACCCCATCTGTAGGGCTTGCTCCCCAGCCAAACCCGACCTCTGTGCTGGTGGGGCCCTCCTTTATTTGTCCTGATCCCTCACCCCATTCCCAGCACAGACCCAAGCTCAGAGAAGGAGGTCACTGCCGTGGGACTGTGGAGGCTGTGGCTCTCCTGGGGCCCCTTTCCCGGCTCCATGTCCCAGGCATCTCCTGGGGTGGAGGCGGGGGTTGTAGGAAGGGAAGAGGGGCCTAGAATGAGTGAAGGGTTGCCGCCTTTTCTCAGGACGTGTGGTCCAAGCTCTGACTGTCCAGTGGTGGGGAGGGCTATTGAGGCTAGGTGTTAGGGCAGCACTCTTGATAAGTACTCTCAGCTTTGAGGTGATTCACCCTGGCCAGCACGAGAACCTTTCATAGCTGCCACAATGTCCACTTTTGTTCGTGGGCTCTGCCTGCCTCAGTGTGACTCACAGCTTCCCCTTCTTTTTATCCTTCTCAAAGCATTTTCACTTCCATTCTCACTTTTAATCCTCGAGACCCCTGAGCACAGTCCAGGCAGGTGTGATTAGTCTCAGGGTAAGGACAGAGGCTCCAAGAACTGAAGTGATTTCAGCAAGGTCACAAACAGGAAAGACAAGAGCTTCAACCTTTCCCAAGACAAGTCCCCACGTTGGGTCAGGATGCTGTTCAACAGAATCATGGATTTAAAGCATCAAGCACCACACTGAGCACCTTACTCATGTGGATTGATTTCATCTTCACAACAACCCAACAACGTGGGTTGGATTCTCAAAATCTTCTTTTTCAGATGCATCAAGTGAGGCACAATGAAACTAAATAATGCACCTAAGATCACAAATCTATTAAGTAGCAGAGTTAGGATTTGAATCTTGCTGGTTTGGCTGCTCCTTGCCCTTGTACTGCCCCATCTTCACCGTGCTAAAAATAGCTGGAGAAGAGCAAGCCAAGGTGAGTGCCCTGGTGACATTCCTAAGAGACACGGACCCACTGACTCTGCAGTCAGCCGCAGGACGGGATGATAAATGTGGATGGTTCTGACCATAGTCACATTCTGAGCTTTGCCTGCACTGTCACGGTTAACCTCTTAGCTTTAGAGCAATGTGTCACCTATGCCCTTTGAGCACTGGGTTCCTCCATTATGTAGAGAATCTTGCTGAGTGTGATGGGGAAGAAGAAGAAGGAGGAGGAGGAGAAAGGCCTCGGTTTCCTTTTCTGTTCCTCGGGTCGCCTCCAGGCTACCCTGGAGTTCACCAACAGCCAGAGGAAGGTGAGCAGCTCTCCTGATGCTCTGGGGGTACAGGGTGAGCCTGGTGCACTGGTCTACCCCCTGACCGACATAGGGCCCACGAGGACAAGAGAGTGACTCCTCCAGAATCTGGGTTTCAAAGAGACCTCAGAGGCTGTCTTGCCCAAGCTTCCAGCCCCAGGACCCTTTTTCTCTCCTGTGTCTCAGACAGGGGCTGCCCAGCATCTGTGGGAATACAATTTCTCAAGGCGGCCTTCTTGGGGATGTTGTTAATGAAGACAATGGTAGTCATGTTGAAGACGATATTGATATTGATGATGACAACAATGGAGATGATGATGGTGGTGATGATGGTGATGGAATGATGATAACAGTTTATCACTTATGTAATGCATATTTTTCATCCAACTGAGGGAGTGTCTGTAAGATAAATTCCCAGAAGTGGAAATAGGCTAGGTCAACGAGTATGAAAGCTGAAGACTGTTTTATTTGGTTTAATCCTTACAATCATCCTTCAGAGAAGAAATTATCTCTACTTCAGCAATGAGGAAAATGAAGCTCAGTAAGAAATTTGGTTGAAATCATAGAGGCAGTGATGGTAGAATTGAGATTACATACTGGCCAATTTATTTCATAGTCCATGTTCACTTCATTGATTGTTTCATTCATTAATTTGTCTTTCCATTCATTCATCCGTGTAATTATTTATTGAGCATCTTCCATTTGTCATGCTCTGTGCTAGGAGGAGCCTTGTTGTTGTTGACAATTCTTCTTTGTGTTAATTTTACTGTTTGGGATCCTCCCTCTGGACCAAACAGAATTTTGTGTCTTCCATGAGATATTTGTTTTCTCTAAGACAGTTCTTCAGCTGTTTGAAGAACTTTTAAAATTAAAATTTTTAAATTGAGGACACGCACACACACATATGGGCTTCCCAGATGGCTCAGTGTCAATGGTAAAGAATCTGCTTGCCAATGAGGGAGCCTCAGGAGACGCGGGTTTGATCCCTGGGTCAGGAAGATTCTTTGGAGAAGGAAATGGCAACCCACTCCAGCATTCTTTGCCTGGAAAATCCCTGACAGAGGAGACTGGCAAGCCATAGTCCCTAGGGTCGCAAAGAATTGAACGTGGCTGAGCACGCACACACACACATAGAATATTATATATATATATTCTCTATATAGCACAAAACTCATAAAGGTACAGCATGTTGAACTTTTACAAATGCGCATGCTTGTGTAACCACCATTCAGGACAGGACATAGAACATTTCTAATCTCCAGAAAGTTCCTTCACTCTCCTTCTCAGAGGTAATAGTCCTCCTAATTCTATCACCATACTTTAGTTTTTGGCTCTTGAACTTCATATAAATGGAATTATATAGCACGTTTTTGTTTGTCTAGCTTCTCTTTCACTCAACATTATATCCAAGAGATTTACCTATGTTGTGACTGGTTACATAGTTTGCTCTTTTTTATTATCTCTGTATTATTGCATTTTATAAATGTATCACCCTTTGTTTAACCATTCTATTGTTGATGGATTTTGGCATTATTTCAGTTATTATGGATAAAGATGCTACAGATCTTGTACATGTCTTTAGATGAACACATGTACTCAATTCTCTTGGATTTATAACTGGAAGTAGAATCACTGAGTCATAAGGTGGGCTTATGTTTAGTTACCAAGGCTTGTACCAATTTACACTCTCACCAGCAATGTATGGGGCTTCCTTGGTGGCCTAGCGGTAAAGAATCGCTTGCAATGCAGGAAACCGCCTGCAATGCAGTAGACTCAGTTTCGATTCCTGGGTTGGGAAGATGTGCTGAAGTGGCAGGCCACTCCAGTATTCTTGCCTGGAAAATCCCATGGACAGAGGAGCCCGGCGGGCTCTAGTCAGTAGGGTTGCAAGAGTTGGACACAACTTAGTGACTAAACCACTACCATCATCAGTAACGTATGAGAGTGCCAATGGCTCCACATTCTTGAAAATACTTAGTATTTGTCCACCATTTTAATTTTAGACATTCTGGTGCATATATAGTAGTTTCTCATTGTATTTTAATTTGCATTTCCCTTATGAATAATGATGTTGAGTCATTTTCCATTTGGATATCCTCTTTTATGACATACCTATTTAAGTATTTTGTCCATTTTTCAACTTTATTGAGATATAATTAACAACAAAATTAATCTACTTTACATGTGTTGTTTGATGCATATTGACAAATGTATACATCCTTGTAACCTCATGCAGCATTCATATACAGGGTATTTAAATTACCCCACAAAAGTTCCATGTGCCCCTTCCCAGGCAATTTCCCCTAACTTCAACCCTAGACAACCAAGATCTGCTTTCCGTTAGAACAGATTAGAGCTCACATAACTGACATTACTTATTGTGTAGCAATTTTTGCCTGATTTTTTTTTTTTGTTCAGCCTTATGTGCTTGAGATTCATCGGCATTGCATATGTCAGTTGTTCATTCCTTTTTATTACTATCGCAGAGTAGGATTCCACTGTAGAGATATACCACATTTTAAAAAATCCATTCACTTTTTGATGCATTTAGGTTGTTTCTAATTTAGGGTTATTATGCATATAGTTGCTGTGAACATTTGTGTGCAGGTCTTTGTATGGACATGTTCTTACTTCTCCTGAGTAAATACCTAAAAGTTGAATTTCTGGGTCTTATGATAAGTGTACATTTACTTTTAAAACAAATTGTTGCCCATTAGAACAATCGTGTGGTCTTTCTTTTTCTCATTGATTTGTATAATTCTTTACATCTTCTGAACATCAGTCCTTTGCTGGCTACAGGTAGACCTCAGAGATATTGTGGATTTGATATCAGAGCCCAGCAATGAAGCAAATATCACAATAAAACAAGTCACACCAAGTTTTTGGTTTCTCAGTGCCTATAAAAGTTACATTTACCACTGTATAGTCTGTTAAGTGTACAATAGCGTTATGTCTAAAAAAAGTGTACATACCTTAGTTTAGAAACACATTTTGCTAAAAAAATTGCTAACCATCATCTGAGTCTTTGGCAAGTCATAATCTTTTTGCAATAGTAACAACAGAGATTACTGATCATAGATTATCACAACAAATAATAATAATGAAAACCGTTTGAAATATTTTGAGAATTATGAAAATGTGACACAGAGACAAGAGTGAGCAAATGCTGTTGGAAAAAGGGTACCAACAGACTTGCTTGACGCAGGGCTGCCACCAACTTTCCATTTGTGAGAAACAAAATATCTGTAAAGCACAATAAAGCAAATTATAATAAAAACAAGGTATGATGGTGGTATGTCTACGTGTGAATTCCAAACATCGTCTAGTCTGAGGCTTGCCTTTTCATCTTCATGATGGCTTAAATTCTTATGCTTTTAAAATGTTTATTTGTGTATTTATTTATTTGGGGCTGTGCTCCTTTCTCTAAGCCAGGCAGCCCGAGGCCTTTATGTCTTTTCTCACGTGCTGTGGTTCTAGAATTTCCACTGTGCTCCTCATTTTCCTATTGACTCAGTTTGGAAACATCCTTGTATAAGTGCAAACCATATGCGCAACACTTCAGGTCCTGGAGTTATCTCGGGGAGGAGTCTAGGAGCCGTTTGCAGATCAGAAATCCCTGTGGTGTAGACTGTGGAGAGTGAAGGCTTTGGTTATCACAAGAGACAGAGAGTCATACGAATGTACCGCTTCCTTTCTCCCCTTCACGGGGCCTTTCACCAGAACCAGGAACATCAAAAGAAACCGCATCAACAGCAAAGAGAACAAGCTTCAAGGGCACAAAGAGAGGAGACATCAGTGCCTCTGCCTAAAGGGACTCACTGGCAATTCTGCTTCCCCCATCCCTAGGATGGGTTAGCCTGAGATCGCCAGGGCAATGCCCAGGGGGTCACAGGAAGTGAGGACTGCCAGGCAGCCTTGTGTAGAGGGCAGAGAGAAAGGTGAGAACCAGGGGCAGGCTCTGAAGATCTTGGCTAAGAGGGCATCCATTTACTGTCCTGGAAAGATCACAGATGGGCATTGGGAGCCTGGGGCTGGGCTCTGGTGTTGGCATTGTGTAGTGTGTGACCTGGGCTTGTCCCTTTGCCTGCAGGTTCTTAGCCTGTAAAATGAGCATGCAGCATCAAGTGGGAGACTGTGGTTTCATGACAGGACTTGATGTGGGTCTGACTCTGGCTCAGATCTTGGGGGCTGCAGCAAGCGTTCCGAGAGTCCTCTGTGCTGGGTATCCCTGGTGGAGTTAGCAGGAGCCAGGGCTTCTGCGAGCCCACGTAAGATTCAGAGTTCTCTTCTGAGTCTGCCCCCAACTTCTCCTTTCCTCCTCCAGTGTACGAGGTGGTCACAGCCACGGGGGATGTTCGTGGTGCAGGAACAGACGCCAATGTCTTCATCACCATTTTTGGAGAGAACGGGCTCTCTCCCAAGCTCCATCTCACCAGCAAGTGAGTACTGGCTCAGCCTTGGTGGGGTCCCTGGTAGGTACTGGGGATTGATGCAGTCCTGGAGCCCATAAGGGAAGACACACGTGTCCACAAGTATATGAAGTGGCGTGGGCCTTGCTAACGGCAGGCCACGTGCCAGCCAGATCTGAACTAGTGAAGCTTCTCTGTTGATTTTTGGGTGTAGAGTCATGCTTAGTTTGGATCTCAGAATTCCAAGTATTCATATCAGCTGTCTTTTGATGTGGGAGAATAAATACTCAGGATCAAGAAACAAGGTCTAGGTCCAGCTTTACCATTTAGTTGCCATATAACTTTGGCCAAATATCTTTGCACCCAAAGCCTTGATTTCCTCATATATCATCTGGAAGTGATAATCTACCTTTTACCAAACTCATAGGACTTTTGGGAAGAGAAGAAAAGGTCATGCATGTGGATCATGCATGAAGGTCATGCATGAGCTTAAATGCTCTGCACCTATGTCTCACCCAGGACCCATATCATACCAAACCTACTTGCCCACTAACGCACACTCAAGTCAGTGACTGTGTTTGTGTAAGTATGTGTGTGTGTGTGTGTGTGTGTGTGTGTGATGTGTTATGTGTGCGCTTGTGTCCTCCATGTCATTGTGGCCCGCTGAGAGGAGAGGCTGCTGTATCTTCTTTTCCCTCCTCTCCCCACACCACGCAGGGGCACACAGGGTTACTACACACGGTAACACCAGAGTGGAATCATGGAATTCCAGAGATGGCCGGGGCCTTACTTGGGCAACTGGTTTTCGCCCTGTGCTAAATGGAGCAGGGTACCGGTGAGCTGGTTTGGGGCTCCCAATACCCTATCTTCCCTTTCTTTGGAGCAGCTTGGCCTATGCTTGTCTTATCTGCTGAGTATCTCAGTCAGATTCTATTTGCTCCAAGGATTCTATAGCCAAGAAAGATTTGAAAATCACTAAATCTATTCCAACCTGCTCTTGGGGAATCTGGGACCTAGAGAAGAGAGGTGAGCACCTCTGAATTATGGAGCTTTTGATGGTAAAGCTGGTCCTCGAACCCCAGGGTCCTGATGCATATGTTCCCTCGAACACATGACCCCATGGCCCTTGAGGGTGTGTGGGAGTCTCCCCTCGCAGTCCTCCTGGGGCTCCAGGGTGTGATTTCTGGGCTTCGTGGCTCCACACCTTCAGGTGTGGCGGGGGAAGTGATAGAAGTGTGGGGTTCACAGGCCAGGAGATCCATAGACTGTACTTAGCAGACTGACTAGGTCCAGTGCAACACTTTCACTCTGAAGGCTGACCTAGGTGTAAATGCGACTGTGTCGAGGCAGGCATAACGTCCTATTTTGTCCATTTCTGCAGAACAGGGTACCCGCCTCCTTGTACTGCTTACCCTGCTGAGTGGCTCGCTTGTGGAAGCCCTTTGCTCCAATGTTGTGGGCACGGTAAAAAGAATACATGAAAATTCCATCCTTTCTGCCACGTGTCCTCCCGGAACGCAGCCCTTTAGGGAGAAGCTGCTGGACCCTGGGGAGTGGGCTAGCTTGGTTTCTAGAGTCCCCAGCCTGTCTTTTTCTAAACAAAGAGAATCAGCGCCCTTTTGTGGCGGTTCCTCACCGTCTTTCCTCCTCTCATGCTTCTGCATCCTTAGACTCTCCCCTCTCACCTTTTTCTTTTGTCAAAACACCCTCTCAGAAAGGTCCCTGGAGTCAGCTTTTATAGCCCTGTGTGAAGGTTCATCACTGAGTCCCCTCTCCCTGGGAATCTGAGCTCCAGCCTTCCTTCTCAATGGGGAATACACATTGCATCATGGTAGAGGGTCTCGGGTAGCCCCAAGACGGCAGGGCCAGCAGTTCTCCAGGCACTGCTGAAACTGCAAGAAGCAGCCAGCTTTTCTGGGATAGCCCTGCACATAGAAATCAACGTCCCCCCATTACTCTGTGGGTCTGCTGATGGGGGGCTCTCCTGTATCTGTGTCCTGCTTCAGGCTGGGTAGCAGGGGCAGAGATTAGACCAGGACCCCAATCCGGCTGGGGCAGAGGGTTCTTCAGGAGCTCACGGGAAGTGGGTGGTTTCTGGGATGCAGGCACATTTTGCAGCATCAGCTGTTTGTCCTTGGAGAGGCTAGAAAGGTGATGCCTAGAGGGATGCTAGCTGGAACCAGAGGACGGTGGGAGATCTGCCTTGTACCTCCAGCATCTATCGCAGTTCTTTGCAAAGAGAGCTCCTTCAATGATTTGGTATCAGTGTGGCTAGATTAGGACTTCCCAGGGAAGGACATGTAATCTGGACCTCAAGGGGTGAAAAGGACTCTGATAAGAAAGGATCAGAAAGAGTCTACTTTAGATGAGCGGGAACAGCTTGCAGAAGTATGGAGGCCACAAGAGGGCACTGCAGGCCAATGGGGGCTGCATGGAGGGGCAGAGAGGAAGGAAGTAGGAAAGGCAGGGGAGGACCAGACGGGAGAAGGCCTTGCTTGAAAGTCAATTAGTGGAGATTTGACGTACTGTGCAGCCAAGAAGGATGAATCTGACCATAGTGAGCAGGATAAACGGGGAAGTAGGAGACCAGAGTCTTGCTGCTTTGCAAGGCTGCTTTCAGAGTTTGCAAGACCTGAAAACCTGTCTACAAAGAAAATTGCATAGACACACAATCCTCAGCATCTGAAACCCTCCTGATTCAAGATGGAGAGCTCAAGTCTGGGTGGGAGCATTGCTTTCCGAGGAAGTCCAGGTTGCCATGTGACCCAAATGCAGGTGACTGCAGAGGTCACAAGCTCTGAGAGGTTTAGATGCAGCTAAGTCCTGCCTGGCTCGGCCCTCTCTTCCGCCATCCCTAGTGTCCTCAGAATGCCTGCAGGTCTCAAAACTCTCTCCTCTCAGTGTCTAGTGCTATTCTCTCCTCTCCACACTGTGTCACCCCAAACCCACATCCACACCCACTTGTAACCTGGAACTGAGCTCTTTCTCCTTGTTTTACATCCACAAGCACACACACATACGTGCACACATATGTACATGCACACATACAGACAAAGTGCAAGGCTTCCCTGATAGCTCAGTTGGTTAAGAATCCGCCTACAGTGCAGGAGACCCCGGTTCGATTCCTAGGTCAGGAAGATCTTCTGGAGAAGGGAAAGGCTACCCACTCCAGTATTCTGGCCTGAAGAATTCCGTGGACTGTATAGTCCATGGGGTTGCAAAGAGTCCGACACGATTGAGTCACTTTCATTTCACTTCACAAGGCGTCTTGGGGTGCATCAGACTTCACTGATAGCTCGGGGCACAAGAGTTCACATGGAAGCAACATAAACAACTTAAAACAGAGTGTTAGATAGACCCTCCCCCCAGTTTTAAAATTAAGCCACCAGCCTTCCTGGAATTTCTCCTCGAACCCTTTCTCTGCAGCCTCTGGCCGCATCCCTCACCCCGCCTGCTTCTCCCTCATCCTCTTCTCTCTCGCCTCAATTCTGCTCTTTTCTGTGGCTTTTCTCCTCTGCCCCAGGCCTTACCTTCTACTCTCCCGTGGCTTTTCAGGATTTTTTCATCTCCAGTACAAAGTAATGCCTGCAGCAAGGAGAATCTTGCTGCCCGATGTTAACGTGCTGATTGTTCTCACTCTTGTGGTCTGGGGTCTAAATTCCTCAGCACACAGCAGACCCTCTCTTAGGCAGCCAAGAGTGTGACACGTTCACTTTGATTCCCCTACCAGCTGATCTTTGCTGTGCCCTCCACACCAGTAAAATGGCAGCAGCTCTGGATCCCAGAGGAAGCCCCCTTCTCCATTACCCAGGACCACCCCCCAGCATGGGGTCCCATGTTCAGGATATGGCAAAAGGATGGAAATCTCATGTATCTTCTGGAACACGGTTCTCTTGTTGAGAATTCACCACCCGAGAGTGTGGGAGAATCCTGGCATCTTAGCCTGCCCGGCAGTTAGCTAAAATGCCCTGTGCGCGGCTGGAAAGGGTGGGTTCCCTGCAGAACAGCAGGCGCAGATGGGGGGCTGTGTTGGGCTTTATTTGAGGATTGACCAGCAACCGTGGAGAACATGCCATCTCCCGCAAGGAAATGTGAAGCGGTCTCTGTTGTTTCTGATGCTTCCTTTTACCAGGGACCCTCTGTCCTTTGCTGTCTCCCCTCCACCTTCAGTCAGATTTCTGACTTACTGGAAGCGGGGGATTTGGAGTCTGACCCCGAGTGGGTTGGGGTTGGGGCTCATCTGGGCTTGTCCTGACCCCTCCCTGAGAGGAGGGAGTCCATGTAGCCCAGTTTCTACAGTCCTCTGTTTTCCCTCCTCTGAACAGAGACCCCAGCAATACAGAAGGCCTTGCTCTTTTTTTCTTCTTGGCTGTACTGTGTGGCTTGCAGAATCTTAGTTCCCCAACCAGGGATTGAACCCAGGCCCCCCTTGCAGTGGAAGTGCAGAGTCCCAACTGCTGAACAGACAGGGAATTCCCCAGAAGGCCTTGCTCTTGTCTGCCAGGATGCTGGTCTCCATGCCATAAACACTGTGGGTGCTTGCCTCACATCCTGCCATGCCCTGGATGCTCCAGTGTGGTCCAGAGACAGTGAGGAGTGTGCCCTCTGCCCATTCTGGCAGATCTTTCTCTGCTTGTTTCCCTTCTATCTCGGTTTTTAAATTTTGTCTTTTGAGCGACTGTAAAGCAGCATGGAAATGTACAAACACACTGGAAGGTACGAATCCACCTTCCACCTGGTTGTATGCACAGGCCCTTTCTGAAGACGCAGAGCTCTCTGTGCTGGATGAAGCTGTTGGAGCAGGAATACTTGTGAGAAGCACCCCAGAAAGCCAGCCACTTTCCAAATCACCCTCCTCTTCCCCTACTAATCGGCACTGGTTGTTCCCCAAATTCCATGTACCCTTAGCAGATGACAGTCGGCGATCTTCAAATTCATTCCAAAGAATTTACCATGGGCAGCTGCAGGCTGGATGGAGTGGGGCTGCTGAAATAGGGACTGTGCTTTTTTCATAATTACGAAAACAAGACGTGCTTCCTTCAGGAAACTGAAAAAAATACAGACAAGAATAAGTAACCAACACTTCATAACAGTCTTCTCATGCAACAGTTTTGGATAAATCCTCCCCCTCTATTGTTTTTAAATTAACTAGGTGTTCCTGATGTATTGGTTGTTCTGTTTGTACATCCTATTTTTAACCTGTTCTTCCTTTTATGCCCATTTCATAAACCTGTTTCTGTTTCATTAAATACTTTTTCATAATAGAATGCTTGATGGCTGCATAATATTCCATCATATAGCTTCCCAGGGTGACTGTTTCATGGGATATTTATATGATGTAGAGACTCCTGTCTATTCCCAAAATCAATTTCCTTGTTTCATATACTGAAACAGAAAATACCTCTTATTTCCTTGTTTTCCATTTACACAGTCCTGATGCCCAGAATCAATGTTCACATGGTTTCCAAGTTATTTAACAACTGCTTTGACTCAAACAGAATGCGAGTGGTGATGCTATTCACTCTTGGAAGTGAGATTCTAACAGGTTCAAGCCGCCAGCCTGGGGGTGAACCATTTCACTCCAGCACAACCCAAAAGTTCCCACCTCTCTCTCCTCCTCCGGCCCTGTGCCCAGAGTACACCCCTTGGGCTCTTCTCCCTGACAAGCTGACCTCGGTGTACATTTCCACCTGACTTTGTGAGCTTTGCACTGCTTTAGGAGGGCCCTGGGCCCCGTGTCTCACAATGTGCCCACCATAAGGAAGTTTCTCCCTAGACCAGACTGCTTGCCATATGGGTCTGTGTGCAGAACCACAGCTTCTATGTCTCTAGAATCTTAAAAACCTTTGGTTACTGAGAGAGGCTGAACCTTGTTGACTTGAGGAGAAGGCCCTTCACCTCCCTTTTTATTTTGAAACAGGTGATGGCCAATAAAAAGGCGTGTCTTCTTTATTTTTCATTTCCCGTGGGCTGTGTGCTGCTGCCAAGAGCCCTGGCTGGGAGCACTGAGGGAGATCCATAGCTCTTAGTCCTGCAAGGCCTTCACCATGGGGCAGGAAGAGCTGCGAGCAGGCCTGGACTCAAGCAGAGGGGGTCCTGGCCCACACAGAAGACAGAGCAGATTTCCACGTGAGATTTCGGCTTCCACTCCTGGAGGACTCGGTTCTCCAGCCTTCCCGTGTCTAAGCTGATGGATGCTAGGATGCTCCCAAGTCTGGACTTGTTTGGGCACCTCATTGAGAAATATCTCAGGTGTACTTGCTTCTGTTTGCACCGTCTGCGGGATGTCAAATATGCATTCCTTCACTGCCCCCACTTCCCTGATTGCTGGTTTGGGTTGAGTGTTTCCTTTCTTGTTGGAATGGCAGGACCGGGGACCACCACCCAAGGTTTGCATCCACTTGGGGCTGCCTTTGCAACTCTCTCAGCAAGAGCAAGGCTAGTGAGGAAGAGAGGCCAGGAGGCCTGCAGATCCAAGAGCACCATGGCATTATCACACCTTCCTTCCTCCTCCACTCTCCCCACCCAGAGCAACCACAGAGGATTGGCTCATGACTTTGGAGAGCCACATTCTGGTCCCAGCTCTACTACCAACTAGCAATTTACTTATTTGTAAAATGGGGCTAAATTTGCTTACCATCCTTGCCTTACTGACACACAGTAAAGATCCCATGAGAACCTGGGTGTGAAAGCAAGGAATGAATGCTAACCATCCTTGCCTTCCACCTCTCCAAACTATGTCAGAAAGGAATCACAGAATGGAATTGACAGCCAGTAGCACTCTCTGGAGTGGGATGGTGGAGGAAGTAGGATATGCCAGCCCTTGGCTCTCCTCATGGGCCTCTGAGCCAAGTGCTGATCTGTGTTAACTGTGCACACCATTGCAGGAGTGAATCTGCCTTCGAGAAAGCCAACGTTGATGTGTTCCGAGTAAGAACCAACAATGTGGGCCTCATCTACAAAATCAGGTGAGACTTTGGCCTCTGACAGGGCGGGGTGAAATGAAGGCAAGTAGAATAGGAACTGCTTTCATTATTGACACTTCTGGCTGTTGATGCTTTCCTGGTGTCATCTGAGTGGTGACCAAAGGTGACCACATCTCCCCCTCCCACCCTCGTCATCGTGCTGTAAACTTGCCCATTAGAGATTCACTTCTTTGGGTTAAGACAACTTGAGACAATTTTTCACACACTTGGGGGAATAAGCTCTGAGAAATCCTAGCACAGTGGTTAGTAGACTCTGGGTCCAGATTGCCTTGGTTCGAATTTCTGCTCTGCCATTTACCAGGTGTGGGACTTCTGGGAGATTTCCTCTCCAAGCCTCAGTTTCCTCATCTATAATAATGGTTCCCAGCTCCTAGGGCACCATTAGGGTTAGTGAGGACTCAAGAGTCAGTGTTTAGAACAGTAACTGGCACACAATAAGCACCCAGTGAGTGTTAGTGATGTCGGGTCATATTGCAGGGTGCTTTTGGACAGGGTGCTCCCCTGACTTTGTTCTCTGGGGGAATTTTTATGAATGTGTGGGGAGGGATAAGTCCACCAGCCTGGTTGCTGAGCAAGGGCTTCAGTTGCCCCTTTTTGCCCCCCTCCACCTACTACCCACCTACTACCTACTACTACCTACCACCTACTACCTACTTCAGCCACTAAGCTGAAGTCCTACTGTGTGCTGGGCTCCATGTCAGACAGAGGCACGCATTCTGTGTATATCATGTGTGTTAGGGGCTTTCCAGGTGGCACTAGTGGTAAAGAACCCACCTGCCTATGTAGGAGACACGGGAGACACAGGTTCGATCCCTGGGTCAGGTAGATCCCATGGAGGAGGGCGTGGCAACCCATTCCTATATTCTTGCCTGGAGAGTCCCATGGACAGGAGAACCTGGCAGGCTACAGTCCATGGGGTCTCAAAGAGTCAGACATGATTTAGTGACTGAGCGCACACACACACACACACACACACACACATACACACACACACACACACATAATATCGGTTGAGGTATGTGCTGTCTTGAGCTGTGGTTGTCCCATTAAGATCCGCAAGTGTAAGGCCTCATTGTAATGGAATGCTTGGTGCAAAGTGAGGTCATCCAAGGATCAAGTTATGGGGAAGAAACTGGGCCTCACAGAGGAAACTGGACTGCCAAGGGTGGAGAGGACTACAGGAAGTGGGGCCAGATTTTGAACAGTCTGGATCTCTACAGTAGCCCCTGGCCCCATGTAGCACTGATCACTTAAAACATGGCTAGCCCAAACCAGATGCAAAACCAGGTGCAAAAACCCTTCAGATCTTTGAAAAACTAGCGCAAGATAAAGAATGTAAGATGTCTCATTAATAAATGTTTACACGGTTACCCACTGAAATGATAAATGGATTAAATAAAATATATTATTAAAATTAATTTCACCTCCCTTTGTTTTCTGTGTGGCTACTAAAACATCTAAATTACCTATCTGGCTTGCACATGAAGCTCATGTGATGTTTCTATGGGGCAACACCAGTCTATGTGGCCATGGGGGCTCCTCTGGGAGGTAGGACTGAGTAGCTGAGTGGAGGGTATGTTTTGGGAGTCACGATGAGAGGGAAAGCTCCAGACAGTCCTTCTGCAAGCCTTGGTGATCCTCAATTTTCCATGGAAGGCAATATTTCCTTACAGGCAATGTAGCAATCCACATTCATTAATAAGCACATCCACCTTGCAAGGAATCCCCATTTTTCAGATGAGGAAACTGAAGCCTCAAAGATAAAGAACTAATAGAATCAGAATGGTTGAACTTCTGCTCTGAGAAAACATTGGGTATTTCAGTGTGGAAGGGGCATTGTCTCTGTCTTACCAGTGATGGTGTGGGTGTCTGCCTCTGGCCCAGGATCGAGCATGACAACACAGGCTTGAACGCCAGCTGGTACCTGGACCATGTGATTGTGACCGACATGAAGCGGCCTCACCTCCGTTACTACTTCAACTGCAACAACTGGCTGAGCAAAGTGGAGGGTGATCGCCAGTGGTGCCGTGACCTGCTGGCCAGCTTCAACCCCATGGACATGCCCCGAGGTCAGTGTCCAGAGGCTGACTTGCCTGCCATCCCTCCCTGTCTGCGCTGGGCTCACCTAGGCTTCTGCCTTGTTCTGGGTGGCCCCATTGCTCCTTGCCACCTCTCCAGGGTCTTCCTGATGCCTAGGGCACAGGTGAGGCCCCGGCACTTCCTTGTGACCTTTTCGAGAGCAAGTTCTGGGGGCTCACAGAAGCAGAAGATGCAGGAGGCCCTGAAGGAGTGGTGGAGGAACAGGCACAGCCCTGAGCATATCCTGTGTTTTCTTGGTCTTGGTGATTTGTTTAGTAGCTAAGATGTATCTGACTCTTGCAACCCTATGGACTGTAGCCCGCTAGGCTCCTTTGTCCATGGGATTTCCCAGACAAGAATACTGGAGTGGGTTGCCATTTCCTCCTCCAGGGGATCTTCCCGACCCAGGAATCAAACCCAGGTCTCCTGCATTGCAGGCAGATTCTTTACCGACTGAGTTACGATCAGCTCCTACCCGTGGAAAGTTCCCTCTGAGTTCAAAAGCAGCTCTCCCTGGCTTCCTATTCCATAGTTTTTCTTCTGACACTTGAGGAAGGTGAGTTCCAGCCAGGGCATGATGGATCGGGATCTCAGCCTGCCGCTTCCAGAGTTCCCCCAACTCTTTCTGGTTTTATGAGGAGTGAAGCAACTTATGTCAAATGCATTTCTGGCCCAAAGAGTTAATTCAGTAATTTGAGCTCTATAGGAACAATGGGAGGCAGGGAAACAAAGTGTGTAAAAACACATCTGTGTTCTCTGTCCTATTTTATCATCCCTTTGTTTCCTAAAATCCTGACCCCTCTCACCCCATCATTGATATATATATATATTATATATATATATATATATATATATATATAAAAAAAATATATATATATATATATGCCCTCCTTTCCAAAAAAGGAGACCTCACATGTGGGTACCATCATCATAATATTCTGCCTTCATAGAGTCAAAGGCCATCAGAGGGAAAAGGAACTTGGTGGCCAAGGAAAGAGAAGTGACTTTCCCACGGTCACTCAGTAGAACAGCAGAAGGCTGACATACTCCTCCCTCCAGCACGTCCTCAGTGGTTTCCAAGTGCCACCAGCTCTTGCGACTCAGCTGGGCACATAAATATATCTGCTATTCTAATGATCTCCCAGCTCCCAGCCAACCTTGAAAACTTGCCCTATTCCTGTGTAGTTCTCACCATAATAACTTGCAACTTCGTGGATTCTTTGTTTAAAAAAGATATATTATCCATCTTTTATTACAAAATAAAAATTTGATCATTGCAGAAAATTTAGAAAATGCAGACATACAAAAAAAAAAAAGAATACCTATAATTCCATCACCCTGAGAAATGTCACTGGTGACATTTTTGAGCACTTATTTCTGGTCTTTTTGGTGTATATAGTTTGAGAGGATGTGCTGGTACAACATCCCCTGTTTTAGAGCATGTTTATTTCTAAGTCATTAAATGTCACTCAACATCCCTACTACTAACGGCTGTGTAGCATTTTGGTGTAAGGAGATATATACCATCATTTATTCATTGAATACTTTATAGTTGGATATTTATATTGTCTTCCCCCTCTAGCTTTTATTATATAGTTATTATATTATATTCAACTTATATTATATATTTATTATAAAGAATACTGTTATAAAGAGTACATCTAAGTCTTGCCACAGATAAATTATTTTTTCCCTAAGATCATTTCCTAAGTGGAATTTCTAGGTCAAATAGGGTACATATGATGAAAACTTTTGATGGGCATGCCCAAAGTGTCCTACAAAAGACCCATCAGTGCACAGTCACACCAGCTGTGAAGAGCACCCATTTCACTTGTCCTTGCCAATAGCTGGAAGTATTGATTAATTTCCCAAATGGATAGGAAAAAGGGCTTTTCAGTGTTCTCTCTTTGGTTAATGGTGGGGTTGAATATTTTCATGTTTTATTGGTCATTTGGATTGTGTGTGTGTGTGTGTAAATTGTCTACCTCATGGTCCTGTGTTTGTCTCTTTTGATTGAGGTGAATCTCCCCAATTCTCCTGTAGACCTAAAGTGCTTTAATTCTTGATTCAGTGTCATTATCAGGATCAATCCTTAGCAAATTGTCAAGCTTGCCATCTTTTTTTGTTGTTGTTCTAAGTTTCCCCTTTCTTGGTCTTTCCCCACCTTTTAGCTCATAATCCAACTTCTGCTCTGGTCACATGAAAAGCCAGTGCTCCGCTGTTAGAAGAAGAGCTTCGGAAAATCAGAGAAAGAATGAATGTAACTAAGTGATTCCTCAACTTTCCATGAGAACTGTCCAGGGTAGTGTTTCCTTAAAGTTAGGCTGCCTGACTGGGCCCTCTGTCCTTATATGGGCTGGAGGGCATTGGGTTTTTTAGTTTTTCCAGGCTAGATTCTGGGAGAGGGAATGAAAAACATGATCCTCAAATATTCAAGGGACTGCAATGGTTAAACAGAAGGTTAACTTTCTTCTATTTTGACCTGGAATTTTATTAATTTGGTGTTGGGAGGTCTTTGATCATGAAAATGGGGAGGATAATTATTTCTTTATTCATGCAGTTTGACAGGTAAAAATATTTAAAAACATGGGATGAAGGGTATAAAAGAGGAGGAGAGAGGAAAGAGGACATTTCCCATGTATAACTCATGCACCCATCCTTGTTCCCCTCTCTCCACCCCCTTTTGTCCATTTTTAAAAAATGATTTTAAAATTTATTTTTAATTGGAGGATAATTGCTTTGCAATGTTGTGTTGGTTTCTGCCACACAACAATGTGAATCAGCCATAAGTATACATATATCCCCTCCCTCCTATCCCTCAACCCACTCCTCTAGATTGTCACAAAGCACTTGGCTGAACTTCCTGTGTTACACAACAACTGTAGCTATCTATTTTACAAATGGTAATATATATGTTTCAATGCTACTCTCTCAATTTGTCCCACCCTCTCCTTTCCCTGCTGTGTCCACATGTCTGTTCTCTATGTCTGCATCTCTATTCCTGCCCTGCAGATAGGTTCATCTGTACCATTTTTCTAGATTTCATATATTTTCATTAATGTATGATACTTGTTTTTCTCTTTCTGACTTACTTCACTCTGTATTGTAACAGGCTGTAGATTCATCCACCTCAGTTCAGCTGACTCAAATTCGTTACTTTTTATGACTGAGTACTATTCTGTTGTATATATGTACCAAAACTTCTTTATCCATTCATCTGTCAATGGACATCTAGGTCGCTTCCTGTTCTGGCTATTATAAGTAGTACTGCAATAAACGTTGGGACACGCGTGTCTTTTTGCATGATTTTTTCAGGGTCTATGCCAAGTAGTGGGATTGCTAGGTCATATGGTAGTTTCATTCCTAGGTTTTTAAAGAATCACCACACTGTTTCTCTATAGTGGCTTTATCAGTTTACATTCTCACCAATAATCAAGAGGATTTCCTTTTCTCTATATCCTCTCCAGCACTTATTGTTGGTGGATTTTTTGATGAAGGCCATTCTGACTGGTATGAGGTGATACCTTATTGTAGTTTTCATTTGCATTTCTCTTACAATGAGTGACATTGAACATCTTTTCATGTGTTTATTGGCCATCTGTACATCTTCTTTGGAGAAATGTCAGTATAGGTCTTCTGCTCATTTTTTTGGTTGGATTGTTTATTTTTCTGATTTTGAGCTTCATGAGCTGCTTGTATATTTTGGAGATTAATCCTTTGTCAGTTGCTTCATTTGCAATTATTTTCTCCCATTCTGAGAGTTGTATTTTCATCTTGTTTATAGTTTCCTTTGCTGTGCAAAAAGCTTTAAATTTAATTATGTCCCATTTGTTTATTGGAGAAGGCAATGGCACCCCACTCCAGTCCTCTTGCCTGGAGAATCCCATGGACGGAGGAGCCTGGTGGGCTGCAATCCATGGGGTCTCTAGGAGTCGGACACGACTGAGCGACTTCACTTTCACTTTTCACTTTCATGCATCGGAGAAGGAAATAGCAACCCACTCCAGTATTCTTGCCTGGAGAATCCCAGGGACAGGGGAGCCTGATGGGCTGCCGTCTATGGGGTCGCACAGAGTCGGACACGACTGAAGCGACTTAGCAGCAGCAGCAGCATTTGTTTATATTTCCATTACTCTAGGAGGTGGGTCAAAGAGAATCTTATTGAGATTTTTATCAAAGTGTTCTGCCTATTTTTTTAAAAACTTTTTTAAAGTTTATTTTTAATTGAAGGATAATATTGTGTTGATTTCTGCCATACATCAACATGAATCAGCCTTAGGTATATATATGTCCTCTCCCTCCTACCTCCTACCCCATCCCACCCCTCTAGGTTGTCAGAGAGCCCCAATTTGAATTCCCTGAGTCATAGAGCAAATTCCCACTGGCCATCTATTTCACATATGGTAGTGTATATGTTTCCATGCTACTCTCTCTATTCGTCCCATTTTCTCGTTCCCCCCGCCTTGTGTCCACAAGTCTGTTCTCTATGTCTTTCTCTCCATTGCTGCCCTGCAAATAGGTTCATCAGTACCATCTTTCTAGATTTTATATGTATTTGTTAACATACAATATTTGTTTTTCTCTTTCTGACTTACTTCACTCTGTATAAGAGGCTCTAGGTTCATCCACCTCATTAGAACTGACTCAAATGCATTTCTTTTTATGGCTGAGTAATATTCCATTGTGTATATGTACCACAGCTTCTTTATCCATTCATCTGTCGATGGACATCTAGGTTGCTTCCATGTCTTAGCTATCTTAAATAGTGCTGCAGTGAACACTGGGGTACACGTGTCTTTTTCAATTATGGTTTTCTCAAGGTGTATACCCCATAGAGGGATTGTGGAATCATACAGTAGTTTTATTCATAGTTTGTTAAGGAATCTCCATACCTGTCTTCCATAGTGGCTGTATCCATTTACATTCCCAGCAACAGTGCAAGAGGATTCCCTTTTCTCCACACTCTCTCCAACACTTATTGTTTGTAGATTTTTTTTTTTGATGATGCCCGTTCTGACTGTTGTGAGGTGATATCTCATTGTAGTTTTGATTTGTATTTCTCTAGTAAATAGCATGTTGAGCATCTTTCCATATATTTGTTAGCCATCTATATGTCTTTGGAGAAATGTCTGTTTAGGTCTTCTGCTCACTTTTTGATTGGGTTGTTTGTTTTACTGGTATTGAGTTGCATGAGCCACTTGCATGTTTTGGAAATTAATCCTTTGTCTGTTACTTCATTTGCCACTATTTCCTCCCATTCTGAGTGTTGTCTTTTCACCTTGTTTATAGTTTCCTTTGCTGTGCAAAAGCTTTTAAGTTTAATTAGGTCCCGCTTGTTTATTTTTGTTTTTATTTCCTTTACTCTAGGAGATGGGTCATAAAGGATCTTGTTGTGATTTATGTGATAGAGTATTCTGCCTACATTTTCCTCTAAGAGTTTTGTAGTTTCTGGATTACAGTTAGGTCTTTAATCCATTTTGAGTTTATCTTTGTATATGGTGTTAGGAAGTGTTCTAATTTCTTTCTTTTACACGTAGCTGTTTAGTTTTCTAAGCACGGCTTACTGAAGAAGCTCTCTTTTCTCCATTGTATATTCTTACCTCCTTCGTCAAGGATAAGGTGCCCATAAGATGAGGTATGTGGGTCTATCTCTGGGCTTTCTATCTTGTTCCACTGATCTATATTTCTGTTTTTGTGCCAATGCCATACTGTCTTGATGACTGTAGCTTTGTAGTCTGAAGTCAGGACGGCTGATTGCTCCAGCTTCATTTTCTTTCTCAAGATTGCTTTGGCTATTTAGGGTCTTTTGTGTTTCCATAAAAATTGTAAAATTTTTTGTTCTAGTTCTATGAAAAATGCCATTGGTAATTTGATAGGGATTGCATTGAATCTATAGATTACTTTGGGTAGTATAGTCATTTTTACAGTATTTATTCTTTCAATCCAAGAACTGGAGAAGGAAATGGCAACCCACTCCAGTATTCTTGCCTGGAGAATCCCAGAGACAGAGGAGCCTGGTGGGCTGGCGTCTATGGGGTCGCACAGAGTCAGGCACGACTGAAGCAACTGAACAGCAGCAGCAGCAGCAGCAATCCAAGAACATGTTATATCTCTCCATCTATTTGTGTTTCTTTTGATTTCTTTGATCATTGTCTTCTAGTTTTCTGTATACAGGTCTTTCGTCTCCTTAAGTAAGCTATTCCTAGGTATTTTTATTCATTTTGTTGCAATGGTGAATGCGATTTTTTCCTTAATTTCTCTTTCTGAGTTTTCATTGTTAGTATATAGGAATTCAAGGGATTTCTGTGTTTTAATTTTGCATCCTTTAACTTTACTAAATTCATTGATTAGCTCTAGGAATTTTCTGGTGTTATCTTTAGGATTTTTCTATGTATAGTATGATGTCATCTACAAACAGTGAGAATTTTACTACTTCTTTTCCAACCTGGATTCCTTTTATTTCTTTTTCTTCTTTGATGGCCATGGACTTCCAAAACTATGTTAAATGACAGTGCTTTGCTTATTTTAAAATCAGGTTGTTTGTTTGTTGTGGAGTTGTAAGAGTCTATCCGGAATATATTTCTGAATATAAACCCCTAATCAGACTTAGGGGTTTTCTCCATTCTATGGGCTGCCTTTTGTGCTGCTTGTGTCTGCAGAACTTCTTCAGTTTTATGAAGTCTAATTTATCTCGTTTTCCTTTTGTTGTTTATGCTTTTGTGTCATATCCAAAGTCACTGCCAATCCTACGTCATGAAGCTTTTGCCCCATGTTTTCTTCTAAGGATGCTGTATCTTTAGCTTTTATATTTTTGTCGAACTAACTTTTGTATATGGTGAAAGGTAAGGGTCCAGTTTTATTTTTTTGCACACAGATATTCAGTTTTCTCAGCAACATTTGTGGAAAAGACTGTGCTTTCCCCCACTGAATGATCTTAGCACCCTTGTTGAAAATCATTTGACCATACACACAAAGGTTTATTTCTCGGCTCTCTGTTCTGTTCCATTGGTCTAAATGTCTATCCTTATGTCTGTATCCCATTGTTTCGATTACTATGATTTTGTAGAAGTTTCGAAATCAGGATGTGGTAGACCTCCAACTTTGTTCTTCTTGTTAAAGATTGTTCTGGCTACTCAGGGTCCCTCATTAAATTCTCATTAACTGTTTTTAACAGTGTCACTATACCATACTGACTTTGCTCTCAAAGGGCTTTTATTCACTTGGAAAAAAATACAAATAGTCTCTCTCAACCCCAAGTCCTTGCCCAGGACTTCAAGACTGCTGGGGAAACCTCACAGATTCTCCTGACTCATCCCCCACATGAGTCAGTAGGTGTGGGTGTCCCAGTCTTGGCTGGCTCTCCACCACATCTCAATGAAATGATCCAGGCAGACATCGCACCTCCTAATTAAGCATCTTAGTCATACATGCAGCCTGAACAGGGAGTTAGCAGCCATCTCTATGCTCATTTCCTTCCTGGAATTGGTGTCAGGGGTCCTGGCACCTTCTGGGGCCTGGGGAAGGTTGGCAGCCACTTTTTCAGCATATCTGTGTTGATTATCCCCGGAAACACAGTCTTGACTATCAAATTGCTCCAGAAATTTGGCAAATTTTCCCTCCTGCCATCTGCCTTTTTGCATCCCTGCCTCATTGCCTTGGACACCTGACTCACTTCCTGGAGGATTTCTTTCATCCTGTCTGTACTGGCTCACCCTCTTGACACCCAGAACCCAGAGGAGACATTGACATTTACAACTGATGAAAGCTCTTGGCTGGGATCTAAGTACAGTCTTCCGGGCTTTGAACCAAAGCATCATCATTAAAAACTAACAACTGCCATCAGTGATGCCCTCTGAGCTACTGTTAGATTCTCCAGGTCCAGATAGAGACATGGTCTTGGCCCACAAGGTGCCCATAGTCCAGTGGAGGACAGAGATTGCCATAGTGCACGTACCCACAAAGGGGATGGAGGGCACAGTGGTCCAGAACTCCAGTCTCAAGTCACAGAGTTCTAGGTGCAGATCCCAACAATGTTACCTTCTGACTAGGGACAAAATCCTGTGGCAGCCTGTGTCTTCATGTGCTCACACCTTACAATTAGTATCTTATTTAAAATTCACAGCACCCTGAGGAGGGAAGTTCTATTATCTGCAAAGAAGGTGGAGCTGAGCATCCATGGCCTTGAATAGCCCCCTCCTGCTTCTTGGTCTCAGGCTAGCAGCTCCCCTTTCTCAACCTGCTTGCTCAGACTGCGTTGGCTCTAGTGTCTGGCAGGCAGGGCTCTGAAAGCTGTTCTCCTCGGCACTAATAAATCACAAGGAGGTTTCAAGGGACCCACGCGAAATGGGGATGAAGCCTGAGGGACAGGATGAGACATCCTCTCCCCACCTGCTCCCACAGTGTGGGGCGGAAGCCAGACAATTTCTGAAGCAAGCCAGCAATTTCTGGGATTCAGGCTGCACCCCATCCACCCCAACAAGGACCCAATAGGACTGCTCTCCCCAGAGCCCCAATGCCTGCCTGCCTGGGATGAAGGTGGGAGATTCTCCATGCTCCCAGACTGCTGTCTCAAGTTGGTTAGACAGAAAATTGTGAATCTCCCACTGAAACATATACCAGGGTCAGAGGAACTGTTAGGGTCCACACCTCTGCCCCCTCATTGCTCTTCTACCTTCTCCTTCGGTTTTCTCCATGCCACCTAAACACCATTGCGTCTAAAGCCCCAGCCTCTCTGGAAGGGATTACCTGCTGCCTTGCCTCGGGTTTTTCTCTCCCTGCAAGCTCTGGAGAAATTGAAGTCTGTACCTTCCACTGTAGTGCAATGATTCTCAGTGGGGTCCTGGCACTCCCTCAGCAGTTAGGGGGTGTGTAGGGAATCCTATGAGCTTCCCAGGTGGCTTAGTGGTAAAGAATTCTGCCTGTCAAGCAGGAGACCCAGGTTTGATCCCTGGGTCTGAAAGAGCCCGTGGAGAAGAAATGGCAGCCTACTCCACTCGTCTTGCCTGGGAAATCCCGTGGACAGAGGAGCCTGGTGGGCTACAGTCCAAAGGGTTGCAAAAGAGTTAGACACAACTTAGTGACTAAGCAATAACAGCAAGGGATCTTATGGGGAGAGAGGAGGAACTTCTACCTGTTCCCAGAGATTCAGATACGTCCTGGCCAAATAGCAGAAGGAACCACTGTGGCTAGTGGGGCTGGGGTGTAGCCCTTGGATACATGGCTGAGAAACAGCATATCTCAGAGACTGCTATTTGCCTCTTTGGACTCTGAGCACTTAATATGTGTCAATCTGGTCTCTCCAGTTCAGCTTGGGTTTCTCTGAGGGTAGCGCTTTCATTTGTGCCTGTACACTTGGTCATGGGACTCAGGGGCCTGAGTGAAGATCACTAGGACACGGGCTCATGTGTGCAGACACACGCACTCACGAAGACCAGCAGCAGAGACGGGTGCAAAGAGCTCTCCTGGGGGGCAGAGAGCTGGCTTCTAGGCTTGCCCCCAGTAATGGTGCCCCTTGGGCAAGTGACTTGTCCTCTGGGCTTCCTGCTCATCTTATCAGAGGTCCCCTGTGACTCTGGCTTCCTCTGCTACCTCTGGCTTTACCCTGCTAACTAAGCATCTCTCAGCTCCCTCAACTGGCTCCAGGCGTCTGTCCACCCCACCACCTGCCAACCTTGATGTCATTTTCGGTGTGACACTCATGGGGCACAGTGCCCAAATGCAGTTGATAAATACACTGCAGAGTTACACAGGCTGAGAACACGGGGCTACCCATGCCTTTCTGGCTCCAGGGAGGCTCGGGGTGCATCCCTGAGGCTGGAGCTGGGATGGGGGCAGCATTGAAAGATTGAGGGTGGGGACACACAGATGGACAAGGCAGGACAAGATGGAGTAGAGTTGGAGGGACGCAGTGCTGGGTCTTGAAGGAGCGTGGGCTGAGGACTGTCACCAGTAGGGAAGCGCGGGTATGACCTGTTTAGAGCAGACGTAGCTTTCTCACTGCCAATATGATGTCATTTCCTGCCTTCTGGCCAAGCAATTGTCCCCATCCTGGTGCCAACCCACAAACCCTCCTACCTTGCAAAGCACCGAGTTGATCGCATAGCTTAAACCAGTACTGAGCCCACATCATATGAGGAGAGCCTGCCAGCTTGGCAGTGAGACAAGGATCTGAATTCCAGCTGGCCTGGGGGCTGCACACATGCTGGGGCTGGTAGAGCCCAGGCCCAACAGCGCATCAGGGTTTCAGACCGAGGCCTCGCTGACAGCTGACAGGACCCCTGCCTTCAGAAGGGCCCACCCTTGCTCCCAGCTGGGACCAGTTTGTTAGGGACAAGCCTACTTCTAAGGAGCATTTAGTCTTTGGTGGAATAATAATAAATATGACTGCAACCAGTTCTGTGTTGTGCTCCAAAGAGACTGAGGGGCTGGCTGATGGAAGACAGAGAGCCCACAAGGAGGAACGACAGCTTGGGCAGGTGGGCTGGAGCAGGCAGGTGGCAGAGAGGGTGGAAGATGGTCTCCTGTTTCCAGTCTGGAGCAAAGACTGGCTTTTTCCCCCCACTATACCAAAAGGGACAGCAAGTGCAGTGCTGGGAACCCAAAGCTGCCCAGAGCTGGGGAGGGGGGAGAAATGGTGCTGGGTTTGTCTGGCACAATCACTGTTTCCACTCCTGGTTCTTTCAGCAGGTTAGATGATGCTTGTGCTCAGTCGTATCTGACTCTTTGTGACCCTTTTGGACTATAGCCCTTCAGGCTTTTGTGTCCATGGGTTTTTTCAGGCCAGAATACTGGAGTGGGTTGCCATTTCCTCCTCTAGGGGATCTTCCTGACCCAGGGAGAAAGTCCACGTCTTCTGTGTCTCCTGCATTGCAGGCAGATTCTTTACCTGCTGAGCCATCGGGAAAGCCCATTTCATCAGGTAACAGGGTTGTAATTTCCAGCCCATGCCAGGCTTCATAGTAATTATCACAGAGCTCCAGATGCACACCTGGTCTTGGCAAGACAGTGTGGGGCACAGTGCCCAGGGCGCCTTTGAAGAAGGGACGGAACAAAAAAGGGATCATGGTTAACGTCTTAGGGGCATATGGAGGTCATGCTGACCTGCAGTGGATTCCAGACCAGCCGGTGAACCATGTGGTGCAGAAGCAAATGCAAGCAGCCTGGGTGATTGATGCAAAACACACCCGTCATGAGAGCTCTGCCAATAAACCCGAGGCCCTAACCTACTCCCAGATTCTAGTGGATGGTATCATACAGTAGTTAAATCATTAATGTTAACACACAACTCTGGATCAGAAAACATACAGGGCTGTGCACCCTGAGTTCTCACTCTAGCTTCAGCATCATGGGACTTGGGCCAGAGCTCAATTCCTCTCCTTAGTGGGGGCACTAGGTGGCCTCTTGGGTTTTTTCAGGACTGTTGTTGTTTAGCCGCTAACTTGTGTCCGACTCTTTTTCGACCCCATGGACTGTAGCCCACCAGGCCCCTCTGTCCATTGGCATTTCCCAGGCAAGAATACTGGAGTGGGTTGATACCCCATGGACTGTAGCTTGCCGTTCCCTCCTCTATGGGATCTTCCAGACTCAGGGATCGAACTTGCATCTCCTGCTTGGCAGTGGATTCTTTACCATTGAGCCAACAGGGAAGCCCCTTTTCAGAACTAGAGGAGGGTTTACCTTCACAACCCAATAGAGACGGATGGCCCAGGGCTAGCCCTCCTCTACGGCAGCAGGAGGAGATTGACATTTGGCCCCTCCCTTCTGCAGCAGATGCTTCTTCCCCATTTCACGCCCCTCCCCTGACCTTCTATTCTGCCCATGCCAGTCTCCCCATCACAAGCTCTATCTCTGGACTTCCACTCTCTGTGGTCAAACCTGGCTCTGCCTCTCTACCAGTTAAGCATGATCAGATGCCTTAAGCTCTGTACCTCTATTTCCCCTTCTGTAAAATGAGGATAGTGTGAATTCCCACTTCAGGAAGTGGTTGAGCTAGTTAATTGGGGGAATGAACACTAAAGGACTAAGGGCAGTGAGTGAGTGAGTGTCTGACTCTTTGTGACCCCATTGCCTGTAACTAGCCAGGTTCTTCTTGTCCATGGAATTCTCCAGGCAAGAATTCCGGAGTGGGTTGCCATTTCCTTCTCCAGTGCAGTGCAGAACATAGAATAAATGCTCAGTCACTGAGGCAAGTCTGATTGTTGCTATTGTTACAAAGCCGTTTCTCCCTCTGCGTGTTCCTCCACATCTAGGCTTGCTCTGACTCTGAGATGCACAGACTCAAGATTCTGGCCTCTCAAGCTCAGAAAGGATTTTGGAGCCATGAAGTGCCTGAATCCCCTCTAGAATCCGACAGGTTCATCTGGACTGCTGTGTATAGGCTCATGACCTCGACCACAGCCGAAGCCTGCAGGGAGCATTGCTCTTCCTAACCCCCTTCCCTCTCCCTGACCTTCCCCCTTAACCCAGCTCAAGTGTTGCTCAGGGTCCCCTAGCTCTATTTGCTGGGACTGCAGCATGGGAGTCATGGTTCCCTGAAACCCTATGGAGGTGATCCTGGGCCCCGGGACTCACAGCCTTGAGGGCTTCCGGGTGGGGAGGGCAGGGCCAGCCACGCAGCCCTCTCCTCCTCTGAACTTCACAGCAGCTTCCCTCCCACCCGTCTGCTGCCTCCTAGCATTGCAGAAAATCATCTCCGGAAAGAGTGGGAAGAAGAGAACTGCTTTGAATGAGGCCCCAGTGAAGAGTCTCAGATAATTTAGGGGCCAAAAAGGGCCTTATCTACCCTCCTCTGTATTATAGAGAGGAGAACGGAAGCCCAGGGAAGCTGAGCCACCTGCTCGTGGTCACACAGGGTAACTCCAGGCAGAGCCAGATCCCTGGGGGCAGGATGCCAGCTCATCTCCTCCAGTGTCATTCAGTGATTCAGTGGGCAGTGGAAATTTATTTGGAACCTTCTCTGCACCAGATCCTGGACTCAGGGTAAATATGTAAGGGCTTTTCTCTAGGAGCTTAGAGTCTAGAGGGAGGAGAGATAGGCCAGTAAATAATCACGGTACAAGGAGATAGAATGTTCTAGGGAGGGGGATGCCCCAGGCCCAAGGAAGCATTGAGGAAGGGGGAACCCGGAAGGTTCATAGAGGAAATGATGATGCTCAAGCTGCTACTTCATAGGTGAGAAGGAATTCACCAGGCTTTCAAACAGAATGAGGGCACTTTAGGAGGTGATGGGTCCTAATGGCACAGTGTCTCATTCACAAAGCTGGGGTAGATCCTCAAATTCACAGCTTCACTGTGGCCTCAGTTTCCTGGGGACCACACTCTCTTTCAACCAAGCAGCCCGAACCTTTGGGGGAATGCATAGAATTGTATATTTGCCCCACGCTTGGTTATTTTGATTCTCAAATAGGTGTTTATAATAACTTTTGTAATTTGGAAACTATACTTTTTGGAGCCACATCCCGTATTCATGAACTTGTGAACTTATGATACAGTTATTGCCTGGGCCATGATCCTGGTCTGGCTGTCCATTCCAGCCACCATGGTTTCCTGCTGGGTCCCTGCCGAGAGATTCAAGTACTTTTTGGATCCTTTTCCGTTATAGGTTATTACAAAATATTGAATATAGTTTCCTGTGCTATATAGTAGGTCTTTGTTTTTCACCTATTTTATATATATGGTAGTGTGTTCACCTTTAACCCCAAATTCCAAATTTCTCTCTCCCCCCCCTTGCCCCTTTGGTAATCATTTGTTTGTTTCTCGTGTCTGCAAGTCCATTTCTGTTCTTTAATTAAGTTCATTTGTATCATTTTTTAAGATTCTGCATGTAAGTGATATCATATGATATTTGTCTTTCTCTGTCTGACTTCACTTAACATGATAATTTCTAGGTTAATCCATGATGCTGCAAATGGCATTATTTCATTCTTTTTATCTGGCTGAGTAATATTTCATTTTAGATATATATCACATCTTTATTATTCATTCATCGGTTGATGGATATTTAGGTTGCTTCTACGTCTTGGCTACTGAAAATAGTGCTGCAATGAACATTAGGGTTCATGTATCTTTTCAAATTAGAGTTTTCATCTTTTCTGGATATATGCCCAGGAGTGGGATTGCTATTTTTGGTTTTTTTTTAAGGAAACTCCATACTGTTTTCCATAGTGGCTATTCCAATTTACCTTCTCATCAATAGTGCAAGAGGGTCCCCTTCTCTACACACACTCTCCAGCATTTGTGATTTGTAGACTTTTTTGATGGGGTTTCTCAGGTGGCACTAGTGGTAAAGTATCCACCTGCAATGCAGGAGCCGAAGGAGATGTGGGTTTAATCCCTGGGTTGGGAAGATCCCCTGGAGGAGGGCATGGCAGCCCACTTCAGTATTCTTGCCTAGAGGATCCCATGGACAGAGGAGCCTGGTGGGCTACAAGTCCATAGGATTGCAAGGACTCAGACGTGACTGAAGTGACTTAGCATGCACGCGTGGACTTTTTGATAATGACCATTTTGACTAGAATGAGGTGATACCTCATTGTAGTTCTGATTTGCATTTCTTCAATAATTAGCAACATTGAGCATCTTTCATGTGCCTATTGACTTCATGTGCCCGCATGTCTTCTTTGGAGAAATGTCTATTTAGGTCTTCTGCCCATTTTTTGATTGAATTCTTTGTCCATATATATATATATATATATATATATATATATGGGCTTCCATCGTAGCTCAGTCAGTAAAGAATCTGCCTGTAGTGCAGGAGATCCAGGTTCAATTCTTGGGTTGGGAAGATCCCCTGGAAAAGGTAATGGCAACCCACTCCAGAATTCATGCCTGGATAATTGCATGGACAGAAGAGCCTGGCTGGCTACAGTCCATGGAGTTGCAAGAGTTGAACATGACTTAGCAACTAAATCATCGTGTGTGTGTGTGTGTGTGTGTGTGTGTGTGTGTGTGTGTATTGAGTTATTTAAGCTGTTTGCATGTTTTGGAAATATATTCCCATTTTGAGGATGAAGGAAACAGAGGTACGAAGAGGTTAAGCAATTTGCTTATAAGCGGTGGAACCAAAGATGAACTCAGATGGCCTTGAACTTAATCACTGTGTAGGACAGACTTAGAGACACTGCAGTTAACATTTTAGTGAATTCCTTTTCTATTCTTTTTTTTTTTCATGAATGTATTAAAGACTATATATTGATGAAAATGGTATTGTATTTTGGTCAAATTTACAACCTATTTTTTTTTCACTTAATAGCATTGACTAATGTTCTAAATCATTATTTTTAATGGCGGCATGGTGTTCCATGAATGGGTGAATACTATAATTCACTCAAAACAATCCCTAATTTTGGATATTTGTAGGTTGTTCTCAATTTCTCATTATTGCTAACAGTGCTGTGATAGACACTTTTTTAGGTAGTCTATGAACACAAGGATTTCCTAGCATTAACTAGTTGTTATGCACAGAGATGGAATTGTTGGTCCAGGGGGTTGTAGAATGATAAATCTTTAACACACATTCCTCACCTCCAGCAACACCTGAGAAGTGTTGGCTTCCCACCCCTGCGGGGGATAAACTCTGGCAGTGGAGTGGAATCTGGGTTGGAAAGAGACGAAATGGAGCAACAGTTGCTGAGTGCACGGGTAGAAGGGAAGGACCTCGGCAGACAGCCGTAGAGGGGGGCTGAGTCTGTGGAAGTAGCTCCGTGGGGCTTGGCAATGGAGGAGGTAAGCATTCAGAGCAGTAAGCCCTTCTCTACACCATGCTGTTAAGACACCCCATAGCATTTAGGCTGGCATTACAGTTTCTTAGGAAATATACAGGTTGTATATTTACTTGGGGAGGATGAAAAGAGCACAGTGTTTTTTCTTGATTACCACCTAGGAGTGACTATTAATGACTGAGTGATATTTCAGTGCTGGTGTGTAACCAGGCTCAGCTTGGTTCAGCCCATGGCCTGTGTTCCAGCACGTGGGAAGGGCTGACAAAGTGATACAGACCTCAGAGTTCTGGAGGGCAGTACTGAGTGCTCGGAGATGGGAGCCCTTGGGAGAGAGTCTGGGGTTTAAACTAGGCTGGGCAGGGTGGGTGGAATGACAGCTAAGAGAGAGCCTTCTTGTCCAGGTCCCTTGAGTTCACATCTGGGCTTCAGTCCTCTCTGACTGTGAAAGCTTGATTAAGTATCTCAGCCTCCTGCTTCCATTGATCACCTCATCAGTGAATGATGACAATAGCCATTGTGAGGACTAGCCGAGATAAGAGGTGTGCTGACCCATGCTAGGCTCTCAGCGAGCCCTGAAAGCTCTTATTTCTTGATTAGTGGGTGTGTCTGCGAGGGCAGAGAGGTTCAGGGCCCTCTATAGAAAGCAGAGATATTCCAGTCCTGATTAAAGAACAGGGTGAATCCGGGTGAGAAATTTAGGCCTGTGGACCCGAGGGAAGAAAGAGGAGACCGTCGGGGGTCAGGAATGGGGAAGGAGCGCTTGAGTCCATGGGTTTGGGAGGCCATCCACTGGTCAGTGGCTGTGACCCAGCCTTGCTGCCCATCCTCGGGTTCTGTGGACCACATCCTCCCCACACCCATGCGGGCTTGAGTAGTTAGGGGAGTTCCCTGGAGAGGGGAGAATGTTCTTCCTCGGCTCCCACCCCCAAGGCAGCTTCCCCCAACCCCTGCCATCTTCAGCTCCCACACAGCCCCCGTGAGATCTCACTTCTGTGTCTTGGAATCCTGGCTTCTGGTGAGCGGAAGTGCTGGCTGTCAGGTGCGAGGCTGGCAGATGCGGTTTGGGGGTGGGGTAACATCAAGTCCAATCATCCCCCTTCCAACTCTCCTCCCCAGTCTCACCTTTGGGAACAAATAAAGCCACGTTATAATTAGACAGGATCTGGGGATGGGCGAAAACTCCATTCCCTCAGCTCATCCTCAGCTCATTCATGATTCCCTGCTTCCTGAGAAAATCTGGACCATGTGAGCTTCTCCAAGGCTCAAACCACGCTGGGCGTGGGACGGTCTCTTCCTTGGCAAGCGGGAAGAGGCTTCATTATGGGGTCTTTTGCTGGGCTTCTGCTGTCGGGCACATTGACGAGCAGCTTCACCCGCTCAGCTGTGCACCCGGCACCAGGACGTGGGGCTTCCAGCCCCCTCAGGGCTGTGCCTGCTCCCCCTGCCGCCCAGGATTGCTCTCGGGAGATGTGTCCCGTCGCTGTTGTGTGCTGACTGTTCCAGACTGCACGCCGGGGAGGTTGCGGGGGCGGCTGGCGCACCCGGCGATGCAGGAGGCAGCTGGGGCCTGCCAGTGCCTGCCTTTTCTGGAAGCCCACGCAGGCAGCTTCCGACTGGTCTGCAGGGCACATATTTCCTGTTTGGAAGGAGCAGCCTTGTGCCTCTGCCAGGAGGGGGTGCAGAGGGGATAAAAGGCAAGGGCCAGGCTGGACTTGTGCATCCCCCTGGGCAGGGCAGGGCAGGAAGATCACAGATGACCCTATGATGTGACCTTGAGGCAGCCATCTGTCTTTTAAGCTACAAATAAAATTCTCTGTGCAAGACCCCAGCCCAATGCAGTTGGGCTTTGGAAGGCACCATGGGATCAGCACACTAATCTGTAGCTATGGCGTATTGTTCAGGTCAATATTTCAATTAGTCTGTTCTCTTTGAGCTCACGCTGACCTTTGGTGGAAAGAGGCTACTACCTGGTTTCAGGTGTGCAGGCTGTACATGGTTCCAGTGCGACTATGTAAGGAGATCCCTTTCACAGCATAGGGACTGTAGATTTATGCATTTATTATGACAGTTATCCAACAGATGGCAGTCAAGTGTCTTGAGGAAGGGCTCCGTTTATCTCATTTGCATACGGGCACTGTGTGGGCTAATGGTAACCCTGCTGAAAAGTCAAAGAGAAATAGTTCTAGGGAGAATTTTAAAACAGATAATATGTCAAACAGGTAAACCACAGACCAACTCCAGGGCTAGGGCGGGCCATCTCTAGTCCCCATTTCTCCCATGCTTGCTCAGGAAGAGCAATGAACTCAGCTTGCCAACTCTTCCTCCAACTTGACCTTCCCCTTTCTTCCCATCTCTGCTCCTTGCTCCTTCGCAACCAGGCAATGAACTGAAAGGCACATGGCCAAAGTTGGCAGAACTGGACCCGCCATCATCCCCACCTTCAGGAATCCCCAGATTAGACTAGCCCCTCTTCTCAATCGAACTCAAAGGAATGGCAGCTTCAGCCCAGTCACACAGCATTGTAAGGGGAGGGGAAAATGGAGCACCATTCACTGTCCTTCTCACTCCCCACCCCGACAGAGAAAGGGCAGTCATTCCCCAACCTTCAGAGCCCTGAGCTGCTTGGCTAGCGGTGAAAGTGAAGTCTCTCAGTCATGTCCGATTCTTTGCAACCCCGTGGACTGTAGCCTACGAGGCTCTCCCATCCATGGAAAAGTACTGGAATGAGTTGCCACTTCCTTCTCCAGGGGATCTTCCCCCGACAGGGGTTGAACCCTGGTCTCCCACATTGCAAGCAGATGCTTTTACCATCTGAGCCACCAGGGAAGCTAGTGGTGAGGATTCGCTATGATCATCCTGTAAGTAACTGACTCCCCTGCACCAGGTAGCACTGCTCCCATCCAGGCCCCAGAGAGCAGAGTGGTCTGCCCTTTCCCTCTGGCTGCAACATGCACCTGTGACCAGAATGGAAAGTCTGTGCTTGTTGAAACTCTGATTGCAGGAAGTTGTGGGGCTCTCATGCGACCACTTAAGAGAAAGCCTTGCTATGCCATGCTGGCCATTTGCCACCTGTGAGGGGATGAAGCCCGGCTTTTATACTTTTATCACAACTCAGGATGGATGCTGGGCCCTGGGCTTTGCTTGGAAAATGGCTAATCAGATACTATGGGGTTCTGCCTGAAGAAGAAATATGGGGAAAAGAGAACAGTAATAAAATAAACTTCATTGTCTGTCTATGGGGCCTTTAAAGAATGGATTTAAAAGGCAGTTCTTGGCCCCTCCTCAGTGTGATCAAAGGCCATAGACCCTCCATCCAGCCAACTACATGGGGGCCCAGGACCTCATTCTGCTGCAGAAGTCCTACAGAGCTTAGGACAGTCTAGCTTTGTTTCAGAATTGACTGCCCCTTGCATTCTATTCATCTGGTTTCCTGGTCCCTGGGCATCGGTCGCTGGTCACCTCACCTGGAAAGGCCTGGAAGCTTTCTCTGGATTATTGGTCCCTGACCCTTGGCTTGTCGCCCCTGTTCCTTCACTCTGGCCCTGGTTCTCTGCTTCCCTGGGCTTTCCCAGGACTAGGATGTGTGTTCCTTAAGCCCTTGGTGGGCTCCTTCTTCCCTGGCCTCATCTGAGTGGGCCCTGGTTACCTCTCCCACCCTCTGAGAAGCTTCCCTGTTCTCTTGGCTTCCCTCCACGGTCTGCGAGGCTACCACTCCTAGTCAAATGTCATGGACTTGCAGACACTGAGGAAAGCTCTAGGGAGCAGGCAGGCAGAGGGGCTAGGATTTGGGCCTCAATTAAATACTTTTTATTGGTTTCATATATTAGGCATGTTCGTGTGTGTGTGCTAAGTTGCTTCAGTCATGTTCGACTCTTTGCAACCCTATGGACTGTTGCCTGCTAGGCGCCTCTCTTCATGGGATTTTCCAGGCAAGAATACTGGAGTGGGTTGCTGTGCCCTCCTTCAGGGGATCTTCACAACCCAGGGATCGAACCCATGTCTCTTATGTCTCCTGCATTGGCAGGTGGGTTCTTTACACTAGTGCCATCTGGGAAGCCCATATATTGGGCATAAGACATCTAAAAAAAGATTCTGGAACATAAAAATTAGAAAGCTATGGAAGCAAGGGGAAAGATAAGGGAAAGTTGCCTCAGCCCTTAGAATTGTTGGCCCACAAAGAAAATCTAGAGGAATCTCCCTTTTGCAGCACATATCAACTCCTGGCTTTTGCTCCCCACTCTAAGGCAAGATCTGGTTGGGAAGATTTGGGCATGGCTTAACATGTTGTCAAGTTTACATTGAGCACCACCCCGTCTTGAGGCCATGGCCAAAACTGAAGCATTTTGGGGTTACAGAGAATGGATTTCTGTTCAATAAATGGAGCAAGATACAGGAAGTAGGTATAGGTCTTTAAATGAAGTGACGCCAAAATGTGTATTTGCTGGCTCTTATTGGTTCCTCTGGTCTTTGCATTGGTTATGGCCTTGACAATTTATATATAAATTTGGTTTTTATTTGCATAATCAGTTTTCTCCAGTGAATTTTTATAATGTGATGCAGTCTAGAGAACAGATTGGCAAAAATAGCATAGAGGCAGTGGGCCCAGCTGGAGTCATTTCAGTATCCAGGGGAGATACGCTGGTGGGTTGGTTGCATTTGGGTTGATTCATACATCCGAAGGCAACAAGTTAGTAGATGAAAACAGAAGTCCCCTCTACCTCTGATTTGTGCTCTGTATGCACAAATCAGCAATGATCAGCAATGGCCTCTTGAAACCAAGTCAGGTGACTTGAGTCTTGCTCAGTTGTTGACAGTAATGGTGGCAGTTCACGTGCTGCTGTAAAGAAGGGTGGATGGAGAGAAGGGTGGATGAGGCCTCTGTTCTTCTCTCCTCAGGACCTGAATGAGCTGACACTTTTTCTGTCTTCATTTCCAGGTAACAAGTATGAAGTCAAAGTGTACACTGGTGATGTCATTGGTGCAGGAACTGATGCTGACGTCTTCATCAATATCTTTGGAGAGTATGGAGACACAGGTTATAGATTTAAACTCTTCTCAAGCCATTCCCAGAACTTCTTAAGTAGGCTGTTTCCCACCCTCCTGGCAGAGGAAGGCACTCCAGGCCCCTCTAGGCTCTTCTCCTGAGCCTCTCTCTTCCTCTTGTGACGCGCTTTGTCATGGCCTTCCTTGGGCAGCATGGTGCCCATTGCATCATTTATATGAATGATGTGTTTTCAGAATAAGCTGCGCTTGGCTTTTGAGTTGATTTTAAATCATCCTGCATCCTAGAATAGACCCAAGCTCCACATTTCCAGGGATTCATTCTTACTTACTCTCTATCTCCCTAAGCTCCATGCCCATCTTGAATTATATTTTGGGATGTGACTGGGCATGGCCTGACTCACTACAGCAGTTTGGGGCAGACAAGAATGGGGCAGGGGGATAAATTGCTCTTGGCCTCATAGGTAGGCCAGAAGCTGAGGGCATAGACCCAGCTGTCGGTGTTGGAAGGAGGTTCAGGCCAGTAGAACTACTGAGACAGGTGGTTTGCTCCTGCTTCTGCCTTTTTAAAGGGATACTATAGGAGTCAGAAGAGCTTCAGAGACATGAATTTTGGACATAATCTATTAAATAATTTAAAATGCATTGCTGGAATTATAAGAAAAAAAAGAAATCTCCTGGTGTCAGAAATGAGAGAATTTAAAACCAAAGTATTAGCTATGAACTGATGCTCTGAATCTTGGAAGAAGGAAACCTTCATGTTCAACAATCTATAGGATGAATTTCCATACCCATTTGGGGTCAGAAAATGATATTTTGGCTCTGTATGAGGCAAAATATGCAAAAAGCCAGGATCCCTAGAAGTTCACAGGAATATCTTCAGTGAAAAAATAGACTAGAAAAAAACAATTGCTCCTCAGTAGAGTAAACTTATCTCTGTAAGAACTCTAGATTAAAAAGACAGTTGCTGGGGAATTGATACTTTAGGCTTATATACAACTGGGCTTGAGGTGTCATTTTACACTGCACATGTGATTTGGGACCCCTCCCCCTTAGGTACAGAAAATTTGTTCCATGCCAGCAGTTTAGTTGCTGAGTCCTGTCCAGCTCTTGCAAACCCATGGACTGTAGACCATCTCTTGCACTGGCAGCAGATTCTTTACATTGAGCCACATGGGAAGACCCTGTGACAAATATAGGAAGCAGAAATACAGGAACTGAAAAGACAGTTACTAAATATAAGCACTTAGTGGATGGGTTAAACAACACAGTCAGAAATTGTTGAATAGATAGTGAACTGTAGAAAAATATAAACATAATATGCGGATGTGGCAGAGACATAAAGAGTTGAAAAATATCAGTAAGAGGTCATGAGATGTGGAGGAGGGAATACGCCCTGACATGTTAAACAGGAGTTTTGGAAATAGAATATACAGAATAGGTGAGAGGAAATATTTGAGGAGATAATGACTGATCACATTATTTTCAGAATTAAGCAAAGATATGAATCTTCAGATTAAAGTAACAAAAGACATTGACCAGAATAAACAATAACAGATCTTCATTTAGATACATTGTGGTGACACCAAAGGCCAAGAGAAAGATCTTAAAAGTAACCAGATTTGGTGGATTATCTTCTATAGAAACAATTAGACTGATAGCAAATTCTTATCAGCAGCCTATAGAGAATATAAGTTCACGGGATAATATTTTCAATCTTCTGGGAATTCCCTGGGGTCCAGTAGTTAGGACTCTGTACCCTTACTGATGAGGGCCTGGGTTCAATCCCTGGTCAGGGAACTAAGATTCCACAATCCCACAAGCTGTATGGTGTAGCCAAACCTAGAATTCTATACTCAACTATTCCAGAATGAGGGCAAAATTAATGAATTTCCAAGCAAACAAAGAGAAATAAGGCTTATCACTCAAAGACACATGCTTAAACATGAGTTCTTCATTGATTCATGCTTAAATCCCTGAAGAATATACTTTAAGAAAAAGAAAATTGTACCCAGAAGAAATGTGTGAGATCCAAGACTCAATCTATCCAATAGAAGTCAGGAAATGAAGAAAGAAAAAGCATGCTAATAGCAAAAAGTAAGATAAATGTGTAAATAATACAGTAAATAGAAAGAAACTAAACTAAATTCATCCACTAAAGAATAAATGCTCTCACATTAAATTAAAAGAAATAAAATCCAGCTTGAATATATGATACATAAATTTCTGAGAATATATAAAATGATACCAGGAACATACCGTCTACAGGAAAGAAGCTAGTGTAGCTATATTAATGTCCATTAAATGAAACTTTCAGACAAAACACTGCATTCGAAATAAGTATCAGAATGACAAAAAGAGCAATCAGCCTGGAAGATAGGTTAATTCTGAACTTGTATAGATTTAGCAACATATTTTCAATACATGTGAAGCAAAAAGTAATAAAATTCTTGGAGAAACTTGACAAGTACATAATCATAGTGGAAGATTTTAATACAACACTCAGTAATTGATAAGTCAAATAGATAAAAATTTAGTATGGTTGCAGATTTTAACAATGGTTAATAACCTTGGTCTAATGGAAGTATGTAGATTCTTAAATCCAGTGGGTAAATCAACAAAATTAGAAGAAACTCCAACCTTTTACCCCTTCTAGAAACAAAATTAAATTTTCAAAAAAATGAATGATCATCTATAAAATCCAGGAGAATTTAAAAAATCATTAGAACTATGGGAAAGTTTAATCAAGGTGCTGGATATGATTAATATAAAATATTAATAAAACAGTAAGCAAACATTATTTAAAAATATATGATTTATACTAGCAATTTGGTATCTAAGAAAGACTCTGGAAAAGATAAAAATTTCTACTTAAGAACATGCAAGAATACCTAAAAAATTGGAAAATATATTATGCTTGTGGATGAGAAAAGACTTAAACTCAGTAAGATGTCCAAATTTCTCAAGTTATTCTATAAATGCAATGCAGTTTCAGTCAAATTCCCAAAAGGCAATATTCCACAGCTTAAGCTGCTATTAAATTCATGTCCACATAGGGCTAAGTATTGCCAGGGCAATTTTGAATAATGAAAATAATACTGACAATACTAATAATATGAGGATATTTACCCTCCAAATACTAAAATATTCAAATCTCCAAAAACTACAACAGTGTGATATGTATAGAAGGATAAACAAATAAACCAATAGAATAAAGAGTCTAGAAATACACCGAGAGTGGCATTATAAATCTGAGCAGAAAGGATGAATTATTCAATTACTGGTGTTAAAACAGTTGTCTAACCATATGAGAAAAGATAAAAGTCAATCTTTTTACCTTTCGCCACACACAAAAATAAGTTCCAGATGGGCTAGAGATTTAAATGTGAAAAAGCAAACTATGACTTTTTAGAAGAAACTTTAAGAGTGTGTCTTAAAAATCTCAGTTTAGGATAGAGTTTCTTGAACAATTCACTCAGAGCACAAAGAACAAAGGGAAATATTGATAAAGTCCATTAAAACAAGAAAAAGTCTGTATGAAAAAAGGAAAGACAAAGACAAAGAAAAGGAAAGACCATAGACAAAGGAAAGACAATAGATAAATATAATAAAGTATATGAACAGAAAAATTATGGACAAGTAGAGCCTGAATGGCCAATATATATATGAACCAATCTCAAAATGTATGTATATATATGAACATCTTTCAGTCTTTTCAAATAGTCAAAGGAATGCAAATTAAAACCATAACAAGGCACCATTATACACATGAAACAAAAGTTTAAATATATGTGTCAACAATGATTATGGAGAATGGGAACCCTCAAGGGCTGCTGGTGATAACTGATGTAATACAACCATCTCTGAAGGTGATTTTGCAATAGTTAATACACAGAAGATGAGCACATCTCAATACCTAGAAACTCTGTAGGTGTCCAGTCAGATCAGTTCTTACAAATGTACGGCAGAAGGTTAGTACTAGAGAGTCCATTTCAGTGCTATTTACAATAACAATCAAATAGAAACAACCCAGATGTGAAAGAATGCACACATAATCGTGTTTTCTTCATTCAAGGACTGTTATACAGCAGTTGGATGAATTCAGTTACTAGCATCAACAGAAAAATCTCAAAGGAGTGATATTAACTTAAGAAAAGTAAGTTGCACAAGGGTATGTGAGGATAGGATGGTGGTAACACGAGCAACAGTGAGAATCCCAGCCCCTAACATGGCACCTGCCTCCCACACTCCAGGCACTACCCTAAGGGCTTTGCACACATTCATTCAGTTAATCCTCGAAACAGCTCCTATGAGGTGGAGTCCTTATCATTCCCACAGTACAAGGGAGCTTAAGACAGAAGGATGTTCACTATGATGTTATTTATGTAAAGTTCTAAAACATGCAAAAATAGTATATTTTCTTTATGGATACATACATCCACAAACAAAAATTCATGAAAATAATGGATGCCAGTTGATGATACTGTTTGCTTATGGCAGGATGTGGCAGGTGAAGGGATGGACCATGAGGCTTTAGACCTACCTGTTGTGTTTAATTTCCTTTAAAAAAGAGAAAGGCCTAAGTTAATTACACAAAATGTTAATATCTGTTATACCTCTTATATCTGAGGGGGGTGGTACATGGATGTCTAATATTATTTTCTATATGTGTGAGTTGTGGCAATCTAAAATTTGGAAAAATTTAAAGAATCAACTTTTAGAAAAGAAAGAAAACAGGACGGCATAAGCGAAAATCTGGTGCTTAGATGGGCTTGTAAGTGTTAACATGACTGGTAGACTTGGGAAGGTGATAACGGAAAACAGCAAACTAGAAGGAACAGGTTAGCTCAAGTCCTAACTATGTGCTTAATACCTGTGACTTTTGGCAAGTTGTTTCACTTCTCCAAGTCTCAGTTTCATCATCTGCAAGACAAAGTTAATAATACTTCCCTCTTAGATTGTGACAAGGAGCAAGTGAGGGGGAAAAAAAAGTTAAACACGCAGCAGAGTCTGGTGATAGTTACCATCGCCGTTTTCCAGAGGAGTCAAGCATAAGAGCCTGCTGGTTGATGTCAGGGTCCCAGCCATGGCCCGTAGACCAATGACCACGGTTGTGCTCCTTGTTCAGGAAAAGCAGCTTTTCCTTATTCAGCTAAAGCAAGGTAGAGCCTCAGGTCCAGGGACTGGGGTGCAGATGGGTTTGCTAGGGTGGGGACCCTGGGCTAAGGCTGAACTCAGAAACGCAGTTATGGGTCCTGGGCACAGGCCACGCACAAGGTGAGCCTCGGCCTTGACTGGCAGCTGGAGGGATTTAAGGAGCCTATAGATCTTGGGGTGAAGCTACCCTTTTAAAAAAATTAGTAAACTCTATTCTTTAGAGTAGTTTTAGGTTCACAGCCAAATCCAGTGGAAGTACAGAGAGCGTCCACATACCGCCTGTCCCCACCCACAGCCTCCCACGTGGTGACTTTTGAGACCATTCTGCAGTGGGCGGCCCATGAAAGTGTGGAGCTGGTTCTCTCCTCCTCTGGTCTCCTTTGCATGAATAACTGTCCTGTGTGTCTGTGCACACAGGTGAGCGTAGGCTGGAGAACGAAAAGGACAACTTTGAAAAGGGGGCTGAAGACAAGTTCCTGTTGGATGCCCCCGACCTGGGGCAGCTCATGAAGATCAATGTCGGCCACAACAACAAGGGGGTGTCTGCCGGCTGGTTCCTGTCCAAGGTGGGCTCAGCTGCCTGTCTGCAGTCCCTTGGCCTGGGAAGGGGGAGTTCTGGCTCCTCAGAGGCTGCACTTCAGACCTAGATTCCCTCTTTAGGTCCATCAGCCTCCATCCTTCTACCTAAGCCCCTGGTCAGCCATGCTCTCTTCCCATAGCCTCCCAGGCTTTGCCTGTGTTATCTGTCGCCTTCCCAGAAGGACCGCTTCTCTCATCTGCACGGATCCAGGGTCTTTCCTCCTTCAGGGCTTTGTCACTAAGCATTCCCTGACTCCGGCCACCAGAACCTCTCTGTCCCATGAGTGTCTATAACCCTGCTGTCTTGCAGCATTCATTTCACCTTAATCATAAGCTACCTTGCAACTTATCTTGGGTCCTTGCTTTGCACCTCTATCTTTGTACCTCTTGTCTCTTTTTACCTCTAATTTTCTGCTATATAGCTTTAAAATTATGGGTAGAAAGTTTGCTAGAAGGGATTATAAGCAAATACTAGACTGAGTGAGAATCTGAGGGATCTTGCCTTCAAAATCAGGGCAGGGCAATGTAGTACCTGGGGCATAAGCTCTTCTCGTGAACTTTGAGCCAGATATGTCTTAGCTTCTCAGAAGCCTTTTTGCTTTCTTCTTGACTCATAATTTTACCTACCCGGGACAAAGTTAAGAGTTTGAAACCTATGTAGCAGAAAATTAGAGGTAAAAAGAGACACTGAAATTGGTGGGGTTATTGAGAACTGTAATGGAGAGGCAGAGAAGACAGAAAAAGTCAAAAGAATACTGAACGATCATGGAAGTCTGAGGTCATTTAGAAAATGGGCTACCAGCCTTTGCATGTGCTTTCCTTAGTCACGAGGCTACCCACATCTTTTAGCTCATCACAGAATGATAGGAAAAAAATGGATGTGTAACGTATTTTGAAAAATAGTTTGAAAAGGTCTTACTGCTTAAAAACATAACACCCTTAATCTGACTTCTGAGAAAGAGGCTGTCTGACAGTTGAGGTTTTGTTACTTCTTCATTTCGTATACCATGCTGTGGCAGTTAGGAACGTGCTTGACTGCAAAGATCAGAAATTGAGGTGCAATCAAGGTTTTATTTTTCTCATCTCACATGAAATCCAGATGTGGCCAGCCCAGGGCTGTTGCAGCAGCTTTCTGAGACCTGCTCTCTTGCTGAGTCACCATCCTCAGCACAGTGGCTTTCATTCTCCAACTTGTCTCACGATCACATGTTGGCTGTTGAACCTCTAGGCATCTTATCTGTGTTCAAGGCAGGAAAAAAGAGAAGACCAAAGGGAAAGAACTTTTTTTGTGGCATGCCTTGCCTTGTTTTGAGAGAAACATAACCCTCTTTGGAACCTCTGCCTGTGTCATGGGGCCACCCTAGCTGTACTGGAAATTGGGACTTCAAGTAGGTTTTCCAGCCCTTATGGTAGAAGTAGGCTAAGAATGTGATTGGAAAGGGTGTTGAGTAAGAATCCTTGAATGTCTGCCACATGTCTCTCTGTAACTAGCCTGAAAGTTCCTTGAGGGCACCTCCCCAGTTCTTGGCATGGGACAAGGTGCTGAATCAGTGAAGGAAGGAATGGCCAAGCTTCTTTTGGAAAGAGGGGGCTTCCTGGCTGTAAGAGCAGCCAGCCTGATGCTGAAAAGAGTTCCCAGGGGTTAAGTGGAGCTGCTGCTTGGATTGGAGAAGAAATGGGGCAGGAGTCCAAAATCTAGATAGAGAGCCAGTGTCCAGGCAGAAGTGTGTCCTCAGCACAGAGGAGGCAGTGTGCTTTACGACCTCAGCCAGAATGGGGCACAGAGAGATACCTTGAAGACCAGTCCCTTCATCCTGGGAAAGAAGATTGTCAAAGTGAAAATGCAGGAGTAGCTGAGGGAGCTGCAAAGTGCACCCGAGGGCCTGAGGGTGACCTTGACATAGTCGTTGCAGCTGTACCTCGTGAGGTCAGGTTCCTTCTTGGTCACCTGGACCCTCACCCCTTGTGCTTTCTGAAGCTTTGGAAAGGAGGTGGTTCACACACTGAAACATGTCCTTTTGTCATCTTCATGCTCAAAGGAAAGGGCAGCTTGGCAAGGTGTGAGATATATAGGGTACGAACACTTTTCCTTTCAAACACTGAAAATCTTGTTCCGTTACTTTTTGAAATTTGATATGGAAGCTGCACAGACTTTGGTTTCTTCCTGGACAGCCTCTTTTGTGGGGTTTTTGTTTCAGCTAAGATGCTTGTAGGATTTTTTCTTTTTATTTATAATTTAAATGTCTTGCTAGATAATGTCTAGGAGTAAGGTCTTTGTTAGTTCATTCATCTCCCCTTACCCCCTCTCCCTTTCCCGTCCTTCGTTCCCTCCTTCCTTTGTTTTTAAAAGAAAAATGAAGTTGCTCAGTTGTGTCCGACTCTTTGGGGTCCCATGGACTGTAGCCTGCCAGGCTCCTCTGTCCACAGCATTTCCCAGGCAAGAATACTGGAGTGGGTTGCCATTTACTTCTCCAGGGGATTTTCCTGACCCAGGGATCGAACTTGGGTCTCCCGCATTGCAGGCAGACTCTTTATCATCTGAGCCACCAGGGAATCTTGTTTTTAACTTCTCCGTAACATGATGAGTCTTTTCTATGATGCCTAAGATTTTGTTTGTTTGTTTGTTTATAGCTCAGAAAAGATATCTAGAAAATATCCTAAGAGATCAGGAAGTATACTAGATTCTTGCTTGGATGGCTTTATTCTGATCTCTTCTTCAGGAAACAGTTATCCATTTATTGGATCTCCACTCTGTTTTCAAAAGCTCTCAGCTTCCCTTTAATTCTTTTCATCTCTATTTTCTTTGCATTCCATAAGAACTTGTCAGATTCCCTCCCACCTTATTATTGACTTGCTTTTTCATACCACCAGTTCCATTTCTTTCTCCTATTAATATGCATTTTAATTCTGAATGTTTCTTCAAATTATTTTTTCTTCTCACAAAAGTATACATATATATTCATTGTAAAAAGTTTAGGAAATACAGATAAGCAAAAATAAAATAATCTGAACCACCATAATTTCACCACCCAAAGGTAACAAGTGTTCATATTTTCATACATATCTCCAGGCATTTTTCTGTGAGTCAATACACATATGTCATTTAAAATAATGGGGTCATAATAAGCACAATGCCTTACAAACTGCTTTGTCCTCATTTTCAAGTGTAATATACATATTTCCCCATGCTATTTAAATAGAATAATATTGATATTTCACAATGCAATTTTTAATGTCTATAATACTTCACTTCCCAGATATACCATGAAGTATTAAACCAATTCCCCTTTGTTGAACATTTCAATCTTTTTCTTCAAACTTATTGAGGAAATAATATAAACTGTGCTATGACAGACACATTCTCATAGCTTATCTTCATACACATTTATGACTACTTCCTACAATTAATTCCTAGGAGATACTTAAAGGTCATGCAGAATTGTAAGAACACTGATGAATTTGCTGCTACACAGTTTTGCTTTCCTTGATACCTTTCCTCACATGATCTGGTTCTCTTTTCACATCATCTTACTGCCTTTTCGCTGCAGCCCCTCTGATCCTTAAAGATGTTCACTTCTATTTCATAAAGAATGTATTTTCTTGTATTCTATTAAGAAGATCAGTTTCTTGTAGGGCTTCCCTGGTGGCTCAGATGGTAAAGAATCTGCCTGCAATGCAGGAGAACTAGATTTGATCCCTGGCTTGGGAAGATCTCCTGGAGGAGGGCATGGCAAACCACTCCAGTATTCTTGCCTAGAGAATCCCCATGGACAGAAGAGCCTGGTGGGCTACGGTCCACAGGGTCACACAGAGTCAAACACAACTGGACGATTAAGCACAGTTTCTCATATTCTTTTTCTATATCCTTTATCCTTTATCATACTTTATTCTTTTTCTGTATCCTTTATCCTTTATTCAGTCCTTTCCAGATTTCTGTTCTTCTTCGCATTCTTCAGAATGATTTTTCCTTCTTCCCTCTCTCCTTCCTTCCTTTGCTTCTTTTTCTCTTCTTTCTGTTTGCTACTCAGACACTGTTTTAAACCAGAAGCCAAGCAGGCTACTTTCAATGTGAGATTGGTTATTCTCTTTGGGGCCAGGATTATGTGTAGGGGTGAGTTCAGGGCCTGGCAGGCAGGTCCCCAAGGGGAGTGAGCCTCCAAATGTTCACTGGCTTCTGAAGAACTCCTAACAGTCTGTTCCTTTAACTTAAGCCAAACCGAAATACTCCTTGGAAATAAGACATAAAAATAATTCTGGTATTTTGTAGGTCAGAGTGCCTGGATTTACTAGGTATTTTCTTGAAGGAGGAATTCTAGTGAGGAAGGAAGAAGAGGATTTTAGGTCCCAGGCAGAGTGAGTGCAACCTGGAAGCCAGAGGCTACCTCTCATCACTGTGACTACACAGAGTGTAGCCAGCCCTAGCCTCCTACCTCCCCATGGAGACTGGGTCTCCATGCTGCCCTTCCTCACCTCACCTCCACAGAGACACCAATTAAAGTGCCGTTAGATTGTCTGCATTTCCACATTCAACAGTTGTACAGCAAGTGCTGCCATTCTAGAAGTGGCCTGGTTGGTTGCCTTGGACATCACAAGACAACTGCTCCTTTGGTGTTTCTGTGGGGGGGCTTGGAGGGATAAATCCGACAGCCTTCGTAGGCCATCTCCCTCCTTTTCTTCGTTAGTCAGTTGTCCGTGTGTGTTCCTCACCGCCCCCCCCTCCCCGTTCTTCATTCCTTCCCTGAGGCTGGCATCTCTCTCCCACAGGCTTTGCGCATGGCTTGGGTCCCCAAGTCTGCTTAGTCCAACAGTTGTAACTAATTCAGATGATCAGTTCAGCTCAACCACCGTCTGCAGAGAACAAGAGTCACAAGATGGAACATTTCACTGCCAGTGGGCCTTGCCTTTGGCCCATCTACTTCAGGAGAGGATTTGCCCGAGGTCCTGTAGCTCTTTGGGGCAGGGATGGGACTTGTCCCCAGTCCTCTGGACTCCAAATCTGGATTCTCTCCACTGTGGCATGCGTTAGAAAATCCAGAATTGGATAGATCCCCTGCCACATGCCTTAGGGAGCTTAAGTTCAACCAGTACCACTGGCTCTGACAGGAAGTGGAGACGGAGACTCATGGGGCAGATTTCAGGGACCTCAAGAAACTCGATGTGGCCTCACGTCACCAATTTATATACGACATTCAACAGACATTTACTGAGTGACTATTACATCCTTGGCCCTATGTTATGAATGACTGCTCCAATGGACATGGTTCTGCCTCTAAAAGAGATAAGACAAGTTCCTGAATACTTACAGTAATGTAGGTTATTTACTGTAAGGCAGGTTACTTACTGTAACCTTAGATCCCAAAACTTTAGGGAAAGCCCAACTTTCAGGGAATGAACATTCTGTCCTAAGCATCAATCCAAATGTCCTGGTTTATAAATCAGAAAACAGAATCACCCCAACTTTAATACAAAGCTGGATGAGGCAAGCGTCTTTCATGAGGTACAAACCAATGTTGGGGTGAGCAGCGCCTGAGTGGGCGTCAGAGGACGCTCCAGGGAGGGTCTGTTGAAGCCAGGCCATGAACACGGGCAGGGCTTGGCCAGGTAGGGCAGGGAGGAGGAGGACAGATGAGGGGCAGCTGGCAGGTGGCAGCGGAATACCGAATAACTCGAGGCCAGGGCACAGGGCTCAGAGAGCTGAGGAAGCACGTCAGGGGGTAACTGAGGGCAGGACCACCGTGGGCCTGATCAGAAGAAGCCATTGAAGGTCTTTATTGAATGAGGCAGCCTGAGGCAGTAATGAAGGAGTGGGTACGTGGATGGGCTCAGAAGAGAGGAATGAAATGTAGAGGAAGCGGTGAGTATGGAGGGTGTCACCACTCAAGTGCTGTCGCCTGCAGTTACTCATGTCTGTGGTGTGTTGCATAGCAATTGGCACAGTATTTCAATGTGATGAGCAAGGCACAGAGTGTGGGGGGCAGCAGGAGGCCGCCAACCCCTCTTCCTTTGCTGCTCCTGCTAAGTCGCTTCAGCCGTGTCCAACTCTGTGCGACCCCATAGACGGCAGCCCACCAGGCTCCCCCGTCCCTGGGATTCTCCAGGCAAGAACACTGGAGTGGGTTGCCATTTCCTTCTCCAATGCATGAAAGTGAAAAGTGAAAGTGAAGTCGCTCAGTCGTGTCCGACTCTCCGCGACCCCATGGACTGCAGCCTACCAGGCTCCTCCGTCCATGGGATTTTCCAGGCAAGAGTACTGGAGTGGGGTGCCATTGCCTCTTCCTTTGCTGAGCTTCAAGTTCCCTTGTAGACCATTCCCTCTTTCTTCCATGAGCCCAGGTCTCCCCTACTAAACCCTGGAAGCTGAGACTTATTTCCAAGTGGGTTTGTAAGATCCAAAGTCTTCATCTTTTTTTTTTTCTCTCCTGTGTCAAAACTTACCTGTCCCTTGCCCTATGATCTAAGAACTAGAAATGTAAACCACAGTTCAATAGTGGTTCTTGGGGAGTGCTCTGGTGGTCCGGTGGTTAACAGACAAACCCACTTGGTTTCAATGCATGTCTGTTATCCAGGTTAAGAATCTACCTTGTAATGGAGAGGATGCAGGTTTGATCCCTGTTGGGGGAATGAAGATCCCTTATACTGTGGGGAAACTGAGTCCACGTGCTCCAGAGCCCCCACGCCATGACTAGAAAGTCCATGTGCTGAAACGAAGATCTCAAGTGCTGCAGCTAAGACCCAGTGCAACCAAAAAGAAAAAATCGTGGTTCTTGGAACGTGGCATGGCTGCTTATGAGTCAAGCCCCCAGGCTCATGGGTCAAACCCTTCTTGTCCGCTTCATCTTTGGCTCCCCTTTTTTGTGGGTGGTTTATTCTCTTTGCTTCCTTTGTGGCTCAGATGGTAAAGAATCTGTCTGCAATGCGGGAGACCCAGGTTTGATCCCGGGGTTGCGAAGATGCCCTGGAGAAGGGAATGGCAATACACTCCAGTATTCTTGCCTAGAGAATGCCATGGACAGAGGAGCCTGATGGGCTACAGTCCATGGGATCACAAAGAGTCAGACACAACTGAGCGACTACGCTTGCAGGCTTTCACATTTTTATCCTCTTTGGGGCTTCCCAGGTGGTGCTAGTGGTAAAGAACCTGCCTGCTAATGCAGGAGACATAAGAGACATGGGTTCAAACCCTGGGTTGGGAAGATCCCCTGGAGGAGGGCATGGCAACCCACCCCAGTATTCTTGCCTGGAGAATCCTATGGACAAAGGAGCCTGGAGGTCTACAGTCCACAGGACCACTTCAGACACGACTGAAGTGACTTAGCACTATCCTCTTCTGGCTTTTTGTAATGGGTGGTCTCATTGTAACTGCTATGTCTCTGTTCTTGCAAGATAGAGTGGGCCCCACCTTGGACAGGCCCCCTTCTCTAGCTGCCATCTTGTCTCCCAAGCCTCATGACCCCTGGTTTCCCACTAGCTTCTTGGAAGGTCAGCCCCGCTTGTAGATTTGCCTGCAGGTGGAGAATATTCCTCCAGGAGATAATAGTTCTCTTTTGCCATTAGGTTATTTCTTCTGTCTCTCACACACACTCCACGTGTGTGCTTCTACATCATTCATGATAAGGTTGCTTCTATCTTTCCAGTCTTATTTTACTGTTGTCTCTGCTAGAACAACAGTGGTCTGGAGGGAGCACTACCATTTCTTTCTGTTAGCAAAAACCACTCCTGAGCTGTCTTGAATTCTTAAAAGGAATGTTATGAAAACTTAGGCATGTCTGGGCAACTCATGAACTGAAGTGGGAAAGCTGATTGTTCTTCCCCAGAGAGGCCCTCAGTAATGTCCCTTGAGCAACCAGGATCATGGGTCCCAGGCCACAGGACCCTTATCAGCAGAGACCAGAATGCCTTTGGGAGAACTGTCAGCCCCGTTTCGGGGACAGTCTTCCTGTGGAAGTGCTGGCATCAGCTCCTTCTATATCTCACTTCTTTACTCCTTCCCACCATGCTCACCACTTGCTACTAGATATGTTCCAAAATATTCTAACTTCCTGGAGCCAGCTTCCTCTAGCCTCATCCTGCAGACTAAATTGTTGTCTACATTTTTCAATATATTGTGTTAGCCGAAAAGTTCATGATGGAAAAACCTGAACAAACGTTTCGGCCAACTCAATATATCTGGAAGTTTTCTAGAACTATCCACGGACTTTTATCCTTTCTACACCAGTGTTTAATCTTGGCCTTTCTCTGGGATTTCGTATTTTGGAAAGTCTAATTTTTAGAGTCTTGGCAGTTACTCAAAAACTCATTCATATATTGTCTCTTTCCATTGAGTTTCAGCTGTGCAGCTAGTTTTGCCCTATACAGGTGTTCAATGGCAACACATTCTGTTTTTCAGATTAGCCAAGGTTATTAAGCCAGGAATTTCCATCAGACACCAGGTCAGGAGAAGGCCCTTCATTGATGGCATCTCTGTGAACTGCGAGGGTGGCTGTCATTTGCACTTGGAATCATGGCTGGCACTCCATTCTGTGAACATTTGAAGACAGAAATGGTCAACCGGTATATCTAGATTTATTAGGAGACTTGACAGCTTATCTGATAAACTAAGTCCTTTTTTTTCTTCACTTTGCTTTTCCAACCTTGTAAAAGTCAGAGTGAAGCCAGTTAAGAGGTATAGCCCAGACTCTTGGCTCCCCAATCTCTCCCAACCCCAATTCTGGGAGATAAAAGCAAAAGCAGATAAATGAACAGATAGATGAATTGATAGAGTCCAGATTTTCTTCAGGGGTGGAACCTGCTCTGGACAGACCGCAGTGGTCACTAAGCACTCACCTCTGTAAGTACAGATACTTGATAAAATCAGCAGGCTCTGAAGGGTGACTCTTACCAACCAAACTTACAAGGGACTGATTTATAAACCTGAGCTTGAAAGCCAGTTTATTTGGGGAGAGAAGGCTGGTCACTGGCTCAGGCCACTGCCACCCCCTGGTGGATAGTATCCTCAGGAAGCCAGTCATGAGCCCAGAAGTTTCCTTAATGAACACTGGGTTAGAACTAGGTGAGATGCCTTTAGGTAGGTCAAGACGTGCCCTGTTTCCACACTATAGGTACTTTGATTTTAGGAAGTGAGTTTTTCACTGAAAATCGGATTCCTATTCTGTCAGGCAGCCCTGGGAACACTCACCCTGTCTGTCACCAGATATGTCTGCCTTCCCATTATGATGGAAGACTCGATCTGATTATTGACAGTCACATTTACCTTAGAGTGAGTTTTCAGTTGGATGTTTCTGGGACATTTTGGGAGGGGCTCTCAGCATCTTGATGAGCTTGAGAAGACACATTTATCTCAGTCTTGCTAACCTAGCTCACATGTGAGTCTCCCCAGGGGCTTCATGGATGCCCTGGTCCCCTACCATCACTGTCCGTGGCTGACATTTTCTGACCAGCTCCCCAGATCCCAGGATTCAGTATGCCAGAATCAGGGCTTCTAGCTCCCTTTGCGTGGACTCTCCTTCTCAGCAAGAAGGCCAGAATCCAAAGCTTCAACAGGTGGGAAGATGATGATCTTGGTGCTGTCTGCAAATCCAGGCTTCCAGTTCTAGCCCCCCAGTCTCACTGGGAACATCCTGCCAAGTTTCTTGGATTGCATTTTTAAACAGTTGTCAGTAGAGGAGGGAACAAAAGCTCAGTAATTCAAGGAGAAGGTAACTCAGTCACACCGGTGTGCCTCTCAGTGCTTTGCAAGGTTTTCCTGACAACAGGTGTGTCCTTGTGATAAGCTCCCCTTGGGCCACTAAGAAGATGAGAACATATTCTTAGAGTTCACTCAAGTGATGGAGGAATGGATTTGGTCACCGCGTGTGACTTCAATGACACTTCACCTTCCTCCTCGCTGTCTCTTTCCCAGATTGTCATTGAAGATATTGGGAACAAAAGAAAATATGATTTTCCTCTTAACCGCTGGCTGGCCTTGGATGAAGATGATGGCAAAATCCAGAGGGATATCTTAGTGGGTGGAGCTGAGACCACAGGTAGGACTGAAGAAAGGGGAGGTGCAAATTGGTTAATATTTCACTTTCTGTCTGAGGGTTGGTGTTCCCATCTGTGGACCTAGAGACTTTCAGTCAAGTGGGAAGCAGCTGTGTCTTCAGACAACATTCCTCCTGCCCCTGAAAGTGCTCTCTGCTCCTCTGGGCTGGAGTCTGGGCTCTGTTGATGCCAGAGGAGATGGGGAAGTACCCCTGAGTAGATGCTGACTTCCCAGGGAGAAGAAGTTATCCACAGGACGAAACCAGGATGTGAACATGTGTCTATTTATGAGGATCTTGACTCACTCTTCCCTCCTCCTACTATGCTGCTGCTGCTGCTAAGTTGCTTCAGTCATGTCCGACTCTGTGCAACCCCATAGATGGCAGCCCACCAGGCTCCTCTGTCCACGGGATTCTCCAGGCAAGAATACTGGAGTGGGTTGCCATTGCCTTCTCCGCCTCCTACTATGAGTGCTTCCTACAAGCCAGGCTCTCTCTAGGCACCTGACCCATGTCATCTCCTCTAGTCCTCACAGCACCCCTACATTATGGAACAGTTATTTTTCCCATTTCACAATAGAGGAAACTGAGTCACAGGTTAAGAGACCTGTTCAAGGTCACACAGCTGGTAAGTGACACATCCAGGATTTGGTCTGCCTCCTGAATCTCTACCCTGTAGCAGTGCCATGCACAACTTGTAACTCCCAGCATGGAAGTTCATAGATGCTCCCGAAGATCAATGTTGGTGAACATGCACAGCTGAGAACGTGCTCTGGGGCAGACCCTCCCGTGGCTCCCACTGCACCTAGGATGGGTTCAAGTTCTAGGGTATAGGGCAAAAATTGCTCCACGGCTGGGCTCCAGTTGACTGTTTCAGCAGCATCTCTCAACACCTTCTCCCACCATTCCTACACACGCTCCCTCTCCCCACCCCATCTGCCCACCGTCCACTCTGTCTTGCATCTACACCCCCCCCCAACTCATCCATACCCTTTCCCTCTCCCTCCCCTGAGCTTTCTCCTCAGCCTGTGAGGCCATTTCTCTTCCTTCTTCTCAAATTCCTGCTTCCAGTCACTTCCTCTGAACCCCATCCCCCACCCCCTCTGCTGCTGCTGCTAAGTCGCTTCAGTCGTGTCCGACTCTGTGCGACCCCATAGACGGCAGCCCACCAGGCTCTCCCATCCCTGGGATTCTCCAGACAAGAACACTGGAGTGGGTTGCCATTTCCTTCTCCATTGTATGAAAGTGAAAAGTGAAAGTGAAGTCACTTAGTTGCGACCCTGTGGACTGTAGCCCACCAGGCTCCTCCATCCATGGGATTCTCCAGGCAAGAGTACTGGAGTGGGGTGCCATTGCCTTCTCCACCAACCCCGTCTAGGTGAAGCCATTTCTCCCTTTTTTTGCTCCAGACATTTTGAGTAGAACTTGGCTATTGCTTAGGAAGCCAAATGCTCCTCTGCTCTAGCGCTTTTCTACTTTTCTCCTTTTTATAAAAATATTTTTATTAATTTATTGGTTGTGCCTGGTCTTCATTGCTGCTCAGGGGCTACTCTCCAGTTGTGGTACGAGGGCCTCTCACTGTGCTGGCTTCTCTTGCTGCAGAGCATAGGTTCTACAGCATGTGGGCTTCTGTGGTCCCCCACTCTAGAGCACAGGCTCAATAGCTGTGGCACTCGGGTTTAGTTGCTCCATGGCATGTGGGATCTTCTTGGACCAGGGGTCCAACCCTTGTCTCCTGCATTGGCAGGCAGATTCTTTACCACTGAACCACCAGGGAAACCCTCCAATGTTTTTCAACCTTGGCGTTGCGGTGCCTTGGCCTTACCTGACCATTGTTGGGTGTGTTGTAAGTTTGTTATTAGAGTTTGCCAATCATTTACTTAAAAACATACACTAGGGCTTCCCAGGTGGGTCAGTGGTAATGAATTTGCCTGCCAAGGCAGGAGACATGGGTTTGATCCCTGATCTGGGAAGATCCCACATGCCACGGAGCAACTAAGCCAGAATGCCACAACTATCGGGTCTGTACTCTAGAGCCCAGAAACCACAACTACTGAAGCCCACGTGCCCTGGAGCCTGTGCTCTGCAACAAGAGAAGCCATCGCAATGAGCAGCCCATGACCACAGCTAGAGAGTAGCCCCCCGCTCAAGGCAACTAGAGAAAAGCCCAGGCAGCAACGAAGACCCAGCACAACCAAGAGTAAAAACAAATAAATAAAAAATCACTGCATTTTATGCTTGAAGTGGGCATGTGTAAAATATACCTCAATAAAGCTGTTTAAAAAAACATACGTGAGAGCAGATTTAATATGCCCCCTCTAACTGTGTTGTTATTACTTGCGTGCAATGGTAGAGGGGGAGGAGACACGAGTCAGAAACTGGGATTGCTCACAGCCTAGGCCGTGGCAGTCTGTCAAGAGTGAGAACCTCTCTGGCCACACATAAAGCTGGAGGCCCACTCTTTGAGGGCGATAGCTATTCCTTTTTATCCTCACATTCTCCCAAGGCCTCTTATATAGTAAGCATTCAGTAAATGTTTGTTGAGCAAAGGAAGGTGCAAATGTATGAATGAATAACGTGCTATCTCCCAGAGACATTTTATTTCTCTGAGATGAGGGGATGAAGTTAGGATGAAAGGGAGGTGGAGGACTAGCAAGGTTCAAAGTACCACTTTGACTCCTGCACAGAGTGAAAAAAATGCAGATCTGACCTTAACAGAATTTCCTATAGCTTCCTGTTCAAATGTTTGTTTTTGGTGGTTTCCTTTACCCTGTCTCATCTCAGAGTTTAATGCCCCTTGCTGACTCTTCTCCAGAACTCTGTGTCCTCACATTGCCTCTGACTGACCAAACCCCAGGTGGCCCAGCTCCCTCCCTCAGTCTTCTGACATTTCACCAGGTTGGGTGGTCAAGAAGGCCATTGGTGCCCTCTATTAAAGTTACACTTTTAAGTTATGAGCAAAAGAGCGAGCTCCATGAGTCAGAGAGCCCCGAATATAAATCTATTAATCGGGTTGACTATTATAATTAAATGAGACATAATAGAATTCATCCGGCAGCTATTAATAATATGCACATGGTAATTAGCATTCATAATAAGTACTATTCTGAGCCAACCCAAGATCTTCCTTCTCTTTGTTATTTTCCTGTAATCATGCCTGACAGCTTCCTGTAACCTGCAGTTTGTTCCTAAAGTCAGATGCCCTGGCACCCCAACTCTGAAAAAGATAAAGTGAAGTGGAGAGGGCACTGGATGTCATCCAGAGGAGGAGGATTTGGGGTGGGGTATGGGTGTATGGCAGAGTTATGGCAAGGTGCTGGATAAAGTGGGTAGGACATCGTTACCAGCCTGTACTGAATCCTCTCCTTTCCCCTGTTGTTTCCATACCAGCCATCTCATACGTTGTCACCGTCTTCACTGGGGATGTCCGGGGGGCCGGAACCAAATCCAAAATCTACTTGGTCATGTATGGGGCCAGAGGGAATAAGAACAGCGGGAAGATCTTCCTGGAGGGCGGTGTGTTTGACCGTGGCCGCACAGATATCTTCAATATTGAGTTGGCTGTCCTCCTCAGCCCCCTGAGCCGGGTCTCCATCGGACACGGCAATGTGGGCGTCAACAGAGGCTGGTACTGTGAGAAGGTAAGGGAGACCCTAGCCTGATTCAGACGCTCTCTTTACTTTGCAGATTGTTGTTGTTTTGTTGTTTTAGTCACCAAGTTGTGTCCGACTCTTTTGTGACCCCATGGAATGTAGCCTACCAGGCTCCTCTGTCCATGGGATTTCCCAGGCAAGAATACTGGAGTGGGTTGCCACTTCCTTCTCCAAGGGATCTTCCCAACCCAAGGATTGAACCAGAGTCTCCTGAATTGGCAGGCAGCTTCTGTATTGCTGACCCTTAACACAGTAAGATGCACTTTACCGCTGAGCCACCAGGGAAACCCCTCACTTGCAGCTACAAACTCTAATCTGAATTCTATTTCCTATTTCCTCTGGACGAGTGGACAAAGCACATGGGCAATCCCTTTCACAGGGACGTTGAGATGGTAACATGCCCATCTGTCTTGTCTAGCTGATGGTTGGGAATGGGGGCTGCTCTGTACATGTAACCAGGGACCCAACACAGGGTAGGTGATCCAGGGGTGTTCAGCTGATGGTTATAGTCTGTCCTGATTCCCGATGCAGTGTTCCACTTTAGTTTTTAAATGGCTCCATCAACAAGTGTTTTTAAATACATGATTTTAATTGTGGAATACTTATGCTTTAAAGAGTATAGATAATTAAAGTAAGACATAGAGAATGATTTAAAAGCTCAAATGTTAATTTTGCCTACCACTTAACTTAAAAGAACATTTCCAGTGCTTCTGAAACTCCTTTGTGTCTTTCCCCAATCATATAATACTCTCTCTCCCAAAGAACATATACTATTAAGAATTTTGTCTATGTGTATATTGTTGGTTACTGGCAGTTTTCACTCAACATTATGCTTTAGAGATTATCTGAATTGTTAGCAGAAGCTGTAGACCATCCATTTCCCATCTACTCTATTGCATGAATTGATTTCAATTTATTTGTCTATTCTTCTATTGATGGACATATTGGGGTTGTTTCTTGATTTTTGCTATTATAAACAATACTTCCATGAAATTGTTGTATGTACATCTCCATACAAATATGCAGGAGCTTCTAAGGATGGAAGTTCTAGGCTTTAAGGTAAGTGAATCTTCAGTTCTGAAGCTTAATTGTTTCCAAAGAATTCCAGTTTGTTTTCCAAAGTAGTTGCACCATTTTATTCTATCAGCCATTTATACGATACATTTTGTTCCAGATATCTACGTCAACACTCGATATTGCCTGAATTTTAAATTTGCACCATTTTGGGTATATAAACTGATCTTCTTGTGCTTTTAATTTTTATTTTCATGATTACTGCTGAAGTTGAACATCTCTTCATTTCTTTACTGTCCATTCATATTTCATTTTATGGAAAATGCCTGTTCATGTCTTTTGCTGATTTTTCTGTTGAATAATCTATTGCTGGATTTATTTTTAGGAGTTCTTTATTAAATCCAGATAGTAATTCTTTATTGCTAGTATTGTGTTGTTGTTGTTCAGTCACCAAGTCATGTCCAGCTCTCTGTGACCCCATAAACTGTAGCACACCAGGCTTCCCTGTCCTTCGTATCTCCCTGAGCTTGCTCAAACTCATGTCCTTTGAGTCAGTGATGCCATCCAACCATCTTATCTTCTGTTGCCTCCTTCTTCTCCTCCCTTCAATCTTTCCCAGCCATCAGTGTCTTTTCCAATGAATCAAATCTTCGCATCAGGTGGCCAAAGTACTGGAGCTTCAGCTTCAGCATCAGTCCTTCCAATGAATATTCAGAGTTGATTTCCTTTAGGATTGACTGGTTTGATCTCCTTGCTGTCCAATGGACTCGCTAGAGTCTCCTCCAGCACCACATTTTGAAATCATCAGTTCTTTGGTGCTCAGCTTTCTTTATGGTTCAACTCTCACATCTGTACCTAACTACTGGGAAAACCACAGCTTTCATTATATGGACTTTTGTTGGTAAATTGATGCCTCTGTTTTTTACTACACTGTCTAGGTTTGTCATAGCTTTTCTTCCAAGGAGCAAATGTCTTTTAATTTCATGACTGCAGTTGCTGTCTGCAGTGATTTTGGAACCCAAGAAAATAAAGTCTGTCACTGTTCCACTTTCTCACCTTCTATTTGCCATGAAGCAATGGGACTGGATGCCACCATCTTCGTTTTTTTTAATGTGGGATTAAGCCAGCTTTTTCACTCTTCTCTTTCACCCTCATCAAAAGGCTCTTTAGTTCCTCTTCGCTTTCTGCCTTTAGGGTGGTGTCGTCTGCATATCTGAGGTTATTGGTATTTCTCCCGGCAATCTTGATTCCAGCTTGTGCTTCATCCAGTCTGACATTTCACGTGATGTACTCTACATATAAGTTAAATAACCAGGGTGACAATGTACAGCCTTGACATACTCCTTTCCCAGTTTGGAACCAGTCCATTGTTCCATGTCCAGTACTAACTGTTGCTTCTTGTCCTGAATACAGGTTTCTCAGGAGGCAGGTAAGGTGGTCTAGTATTGATAGTATTGTTGATAGTATATGTTCAAATGTCTTTTTGTAGTTTGCCATGTTTTTTGAAGGAGAGGAGATTTAAATTAAAAGTAATCTGTCTTACTTTTTCCTCTATGGTTAACGCATTTTGAAAGAAATTTTACTTCTCCTAAATTTCTAAAGACATTTTCCTATATCTTCTTCTAAAATTTGTAGAGTTTGGTTTTCTTGTTTATATATTTACATCTTTAATACATCAGGCATTGATATTTGTATGAGATGGGGATCCAACTTTACCTTTTTCTATACAGATATTTAAATGTCCCACCAACATTTGTTGAAGGACTTTAAAAATCTGAATAAAGTTAAGAATCACCTGGAATTATTTTTAAAAATAGAATCCTGGGCTCAAACCCAAACCTACTGAGTCAGAATTTCCAGGTAATCTGGGTATTTATACATGCTTTAGGTAATTCTTACCATTAAATAAGTCTAGGAAGCACTGGATAACGAAATAGTAATCCTTCCCCCACTATTCTGAAAGAGCAGTGTCACATGTTAGATTCCCCAAATGTGTGATTTGTCTCTGAGCTCTCTAGGCTGTTCCATTTATTGATCTGGTTTATTCCTGCACTAATGCATTACTCACTATCTTCACTTTACACCTTTACACTAAGTCTTGGTATCTGCTAGAGCAAATTTGCCCACTTTATTCTTCTTCCTCAAGTATATGTTGACCTATCCAGGAGCCTTTATCTTCCATAGAAATTTTAGAATTTTTTTGCCAAGTTCCATGAAGAACTGTTGAACAGAATGCAACTGGGTCTGTAGACCTATTTGGAAGAACTGACATGGTTACTCTACTAACTTTTCCTATCTATGAACATATAGTACCCCTTAAAATTTAGCTCTTTAATAATTCTCAGTGTAGTTTTATATTTTTCTTAATAAAGGTCTTGTATGTCTTTGTAAATATATTCATAGAGACTTTTGTTGCTATTATAAATGATATCTCTTTAAAAACTGTTTATTTTTTTTTGCTGGTGTAAACAGATATAGAAGTACTTTTGTAAATTAAGTTTACATATAGTTATCTTGCTAAACTCTGTTATTAAGACTGATCATTTATAGTTTTATTGTAAAGTGTTTTTGTTCTGAATTGGTGTTAAATTTTATCTACTGCTTTTTCTGTACTTAGATAGTCAAATGGTTTTTCTTTTTTATTTATTATGGTGAATTACCAGTTCTTATGGTAGACCAACCCTGAATTTCTATAAGCCAAACTTGGCCATAATGAATTTTAATTTTACATTTCTGAAATTGATTATCCAACATTTTATATAGAATGTATTATGTATTAATGCCCATGAGTGACATTGGCCCTTGATTGTCCTTTCTCATACAGTCCTTATGAGGTTTGATCTTAGAATAAAGTGAGAAGCATTTCTTCTCCTGAAAGAAGGTATCAAAAAAATGCAGTGATCTGATCAAGACAGTGTGGGATTGTGTGTGCACACCTGCAAGAGAGAGAATTACTGATTGAAAAAAGGAAAGTTGTGTTCTTGTTTTCGTAGTTATGAAATTGGGGCTTCCCCAGTGGCTTAGTGGTAAAAGAACCTGTCTGCAATGCAGGAGATATATGAGTCACAAGTTTGATCCTGGGTTGGGAAGATCCCCTCAAGAAGGAAATGTCAATCCACTCCAATATTCTTGCTAGGAAAAAAAATCTCATGGACAGAGAAGCCTGGCGGCTATAGAATTATTCAAGCTTTCCATTTTCTCTTCAATCTGAATGAGCTATATTTTTCTTGGATTGTGTGTATTTGTAGACTTCAAATGTCCTGATATAAAGTCATATACAGTATTCTCTTACCTTTTAACCTCCACTACATCTGTAATTATAATCTTATTTTCATTCCTAACACATTTATTCAGACATTCTTGCTTTTTAAAAATATACTTCTCACAAAAGTATATTTAGTCCTTTAATATAACCAACACTTTTCTTTGTTTATATTCTATTCTATCTTTATTTTCTATTTTATTGTTCTTTATTATCTCTTCTAAATTTCTCTGGGTTTCAGTTGTTGCTATTTTTTTTATAAATTCTTAAGTTGTATTCCTAGCTCACTGAATTTTAGCCTTCTTCTTTTCTCATAGTATAAATTTTGATAATATAATTTTCTCTCAAAGTAGTGCTGTACCTGTGCCCCACATGTTACACTTCTGTTATCATTCAGTTTGATTTTATTGTTTCATTTTAAAATTCAACTTTGTTGAGGTACAACTGGCATAAATAAAAATGCACTGTTTTGAACCCTACTGCTCTATGAGTTTTAATGAATTCATATACCCTCATGTAACCATTACCAGAATTAATATATGAAATGTTTCCATTACCCAACATGTTCCTTGTTTTCCCTCCCAGTCAATCTCCACAATTCCAAGCGACCACAGATCCCATTTCAGTCATTAAAGATTATATTTGTCATTTCTAGCATTGTTTCAGGTATTAGTACTTCTTTCTTTTTATTGTTAAGTAGTATTCCATTGTAAGAGTATACAGCATTTTGTTTATTCATTTAACTATTTGGGTATGTTTAGGTCATTTCCAGGTTTTTTTTTTTTTTTTGCTATTATGAATAAAGTGCTATGAACATTAATTTCCAAGTCTTTTTATGGGCATGTTTGTAATTTTGTTGGGTAAATACCTAAGAGTCAAATTTCTGTATTCTATGGTAAATATACATTTAACTTATAAAAGTCTTTGAGACTGTATTCAAAGTGACTACTCAATTTTGTATACCCACCAGCATTGTATGAAAATCCCAGTTGTTTTATAGCCTCACCATCACTTAGTAATGCCAATCTTTAAAATTTTTAGGTATTCTTATGGATATGTAATGGAATTTAATTTGGTTTTAATCTACATGCCTCTGATGACCAATTACATTGAACACTACTTTTTCATATGCTTATTGATCATTTGTATATCTTCCTTTCTTTTTACCTCTTTTACATTTTTTATTTTTTTATTGTTGAATTATGAGTTCTTTGTGTATTTTTGATACAAGTTCTATGACAGAACTATCTATATCTATATATGAATATATAATATATAATTGTGATATATAATATGTATTTTAGATATGATGTCCAACTCTTTGGGACCCCATGGACTGTAGCCCATCAGGCTCCTGTGTCCACAAAATTCTCCAGGCAAGAATACTGGAGTGGGTCACCATTCCCTTCTCCAAGGGATCTTCCAGACCCAGGGATCAAACCTGGGTCTCTCGCATTGCAGGCAGATTCTTTATTATCTGAGCCACCAGGGAAGCCCATGATATACATTATGTATAAACAATCTCCCAGTATGTGGGTTGCCTTCTCATTTTCTTTTTTTTAATTTATTTTTTAATTGAAGCCAAATTGCTTTATAATGTGTTGGTTTCTGTCATACAACAATGCTAATCAGTCATAATTATGTATGTGTGTGCTCAGTTGCTCAGTTGTGTCCGACTCTGCAACCCTATGGACTATAACCTGCCAGGTTCCTCTGTCCATGAGATTCTCCAGGCAAGAATCCTGGAGAGGGTTGCCATGCTCTCCTCCAGGGCATCTTCCCAACCCATGGATCAAACCCACATCTCCTGCACTGTAGGCATATCCTTTACCACTGAGCTGCCGGGGAAGACCCATTTATATATATATGTTATTATAATATATTATAATTATATATATAATTTTATATATTATTTGTATATATATATATATATACCTCCTCTCTTTGGAGCCTTCTTCCCTTCCCCTCATCCCACCACTCTAGGTCAGGCTGGGCTCCCTGTATTTTACAGCAACTTCTCACTAGCTGTCTATTTTACACATGGTAGTATATACATGTTTAAGCTACTTTCTCAACTCAACCCACCCGCTCCTTCCCTTGCTGCATCCACAAGTCCATTCTCTACATCTGTGTCTTCATTCCTTCTCTGCAAATAGGTTCATCAGTCCCATTTTTCCTAGATTCCATATATATGAGTTAGTATACAATACTTGTTTTTTCTCTTTCTGACTTACTTTACTCTGTATGAGAAGCTCAAGATTCATCCAACTCATCACAACTGACTCAAATTCATTCCTTTTTATGGCTGAGTAACATTTCATTGTATATACGTACCACAACTTCTTTATCCATTCATCCATTGATGGACATCTAGGTTGCTTCCATGCCCTGGTTATTGTAAATAGTACTGTAGTGAACACTGGGGTACATGTGTCTTTTTTATATTATGATTTTCTCATGGTATATGCCCAGTAGTGGGGTTGCTGGGTCATATGGTAGATTTATTCCTAGTTTTTTAAGGAATCTCCATACTGTTCTCCATAATTTGCCTTTTCCTTTTCTTACTGTTTTTGAAGAGCAGAAGTTTTTAATATTGATGAAAGGCAATTTATCAATTTTTTCTTCTATGATTTGTGCTTTTTTGGTTATTTGTCATTCCATTTGAAATTCCTTCATTACCTATTATTTATTTTGAAATGTAATTTTTAGGTTCCAAATACATATTGCTTTTTATGTTTTTTTTATTTATTTAAATATTGTTTTAATCAGGAAACATTAATGATGCTATTTAAATATTTTTGAGATTTACTTTACAATGCACTTCAACCTATGCACATGTTTCCAAGAGCTGAATTTAAGATTTTGGTTTTATTTATAAATTCGGTTTGCTACTTTTGTTATTTGAATCTTCTGTCTCCTTAATAGCATTTTGTTTGTTTGATTTATTAACTACTAAGACAGATGTGTTGAAATTTCCAATGTCAATGGTAGATATTTAAATTTCTTACTATAGAATTAACAATTTTTGCTGTATATGGTTTGAAGCTAATTTATGAAATATAGAGTTATTTTAACCTTCTGGTGAATTGAATCTATGCCACAATCCGATCTGATACTATCTTTTTCATACATTTAGCCCACTTGTATTTATTATAATAACTGACATGTCTGTTTGCCCTGATTTTATTTTTCTTCCCTTTTTTTGATAAGATGATTGGTTTCCTTGATAGTGATTTGTAAATTATACACTATTTCTGGTTTTTCGGTGGTTACTATTGAAATTTTAGCATACATACTTACTGTGAAAAGACCTAAATTTAATCACTGTCTCTATTTCCCTCTTAAACAATTCAAGAATCTTAGAAATTTCTAATGATAATAATCCTGCATCTAGGTTGCATGCTATTTTTGCCTAGTACTTTAGTTGTATTTTAAATTATTTGTAAGTCCACACATTATATGTTGCTGTGTAGAGTCATTGTTTGTTCAGATTTGCCAGTGTGTTGCTTTTCGGTTTTTGCATTGAAGACCTCTTTTCTGGTGTCAGTTTTCTTCTTCCTGCCAAACTTCCTTTAGAAGTTCCTTTGGTTAAATAAGGTATATTGGTGGTAAACTCTGTTTTAGTTAATTTGAAAATTATTTTATTTCATTTTCATTCTTGAGAGACGTTGTAGGATACAGAACTCTAGACTGAATTCTAATTCCCTTATCCCCCAATATCGTCTGGCATCTGTTAGTCCAGCTGCCCTCTGTCTTTTTTTCTCTCGATGTTCCTAAGATCCCCGTCTTTGGCATTCTGATGCTTCTTTTCAAAGCATCTAGGTGTGTCTGGGTTAGATAGACTGCCATGTTCTAAACCTATGGTTTCAGAATGTGAGTAGAGATGGACAAGGTGTAGGTTGAATAAGGATCAAGCCCTGAAGAGGGTAGTTTTCATATTAAATTATAGATATTAATTATCTTTTATGTGACTGACCTTTTTCCACAAGACAAATGTAGGGTATTAATTTAGTATTCTAGTTGTTTGGTTCAGACTGAGATTTTAGGATGCACATAAGGAAATATGGTGTTCAAAAAGAGTGTGTGTATAGAGAAAAATGTTTGATATTTGTGCTAGTAAATTGGAGCATGAATGATACCTACTTGGGAAGATTTCTTAGAGGAGGTATTTCTTGATCCAAGATTTAATGCGATAGGCTATATAACCCTAAAGATGGAGCTAAGGAGGCTGTTCAACATTGCAAGGAAGTCTCGATCAGGGGACTCACTGCAGAAGATGTCATCTTCTCCCCCAGGTGGTGATTCTGTGCCCCTTCACTGGCATCCAGCAGACCTTCCCTTGCAGCAACTGGCTGGATGAGAAGAAGGCGGATGGACTGATCGAGAGGCAGCTCTATGAGATGGTGTCTCTCAGGAAGAAGAGACTAAAAAGTAAGTGGAGGGCCCTGGAGCCAACAAAGGCCAGGATATCAAACCACTGGGTACTCCTGCTTCTCAATATTCCTCTGGAAAGGAAAGGGTCCCCCAGGGAGCTCAGTTCTCCAAGGTACAGGCCACACAGAGTAATATTCATGGCACCAAGGTTGATACTCCAGCAGCCCCAAACTGATATGCTGCTGTGATGGGCTAGTTGTTGAACTGAATGGTCGAACAGAGTGCACTCTGAATGTACTGGCTACAGTCTGCGTGGAGTCTATTCTTTCCCCTGCTTAAAATTTACTAACAGACTCTCACCAGGAGACACAGACGTAAGGAACAGACTTTTGGACTCAGTGGAAGAAGGCAAGGGTGGGATGATTTGAGAGAATAGCATTGAAACATATACATTACCATATGTAAAATAGATGACCAGTGCGAGTTCAATGCACAAAACTGGGCACCCAAAACCAGTGCTCTGGAACGAGCTAGAGGGATAGGGTGGGGAGGGACATGGGAAGGGGGTTCATGAGAAGGACACATGTATACCTATGGCTGATTCATGTTGATGTATGGCAAAACCCATCACAATATTATAAAGTTTTAATCTTCCAATTAAAACAAATCAATTAATTTTAAAGAAAGGAACATTAAGGCACACACTTTCAAATAGCAAGGAATCCTTCATTTCCCCAAATTGGTACTTGCTATTATATAATGGGAGAGTGGGACACAACTGCATACAACCTGCATTTCAGTCTTGATCACCTTTGATGTGCTCATTTTCCCCACTGGAAGCATGAAAATCTTTTCACTTTTTGAAGTTTATGGTGCAACTGGACCTGTCTCTGCAGAATTCCCATGGTCCCTGTGGGTCTGGACGACCGACTTGAAGAAAGCTGGTTCCAACTCTCCTATCTTCATCCAGATTTATGGGCAGAAGGGGCGGACAGATGAGATCCTTCTGAATCCCAACAACAAGTGGTTCAAACCCGGCAAAATTGAGAAATTTAGGGTAGGAAGGAGGTGTGATGGGGTGGGAGGGAGGAAGGAGGAAGGGGTGTAAGATGCATTTGTCATGGGATTCTGGTTTTCGAAGCCAGGTTTGGATCAAGTTTGAAGACAAAAAGGTAAAATAGAGCCCCCAGTCCCCTGCAGGAGTGCCGCATTTAATCTATAGGCAATGCACTTGGGTGCAGTTTAGATCTGGCCCTTTATCTGAATCAAACAGTTCCAAACCAAGCATGGGAGAAGAAGCAAGTATGGAATGGCTTTGGGCATCCAGGAGCCTGGTGACTTGGGGAATCACTGTAGAACAGAGACCCTGAGCACAGTTAGTGTCAAACAGCCCAACCTGGACTGAATTAGAGCGAGGAGCCAATTTAAGGGAAAGTATACATTTTATAACATTTAAAAATAAGTTCAGCTTTAAATTTTCGATATGTATATAAGTAGAGCAAGGCTTGTTTTGCCAGCGGAAGTGCTGCTCTGACCTTTAGGTAAGAATAATTTTGTAATTTACGGCTCTCTTTTCAGAGCACCCTGTTGGAGCTTCTATTATACCTCCAGTTCTCTGCTCGTTATGTATTTGTCTTCTCAGCTCGACTTTGAGCCCCTGGGAGAGGGCATGACCACTGTATTGATCTTTTTGTCTGTTTCAGTGCCCAGCAGAGTCCTGGGGCTGTGGGCCTGTGTTAATTTGCAGGGCTGCCCTATAGATTTTGTAACTGAAAGCTTATTATTTGGAAGATTTCCTTTAGTCAGGATCCTACTGTGGGTCATTTATTTTTGTTCAGTTTCACCAGCCCTGGCTGAACCCTAGATGTACAGCTGTCTCGCCCTCATGTGCCATTGGTTAAAGGAGCACAAGAAGACAGAGCATATGAGGGTGGTTTGAAGTAAACCCTAGCTTGATGCTGAAAAAACAACTCAAAGCAGGTGCCCTGCTGGCAGGGGCTCAGCTATGAGGATAAATACATTTCACTTGATTCTGTCCATTCAAACCTTGTTATTTCTCACCATAGATTGAGCTCCCAGACCTTGGCAGGTTTTATAAGATTCGGGCATGGCATGATAAAAGGAATCCTGGTTCTGGATGGCATTTAGAAAAGGTGAGATGACCATCTTGGGGTTGGAAGGTGATTGGGAGAGGAACCAACATGGTTTCTTTCTAATGACGTTGTCTTATTAGTTTGCCTTTATCTGTTGGGAGTGTGGATGGGGAAGGGTTACAGTGAGACCTAAAATTAGACACATGATGCATGGAATTCCTGATGAGGACAGGACTTCCAAAGTAGGCTAAAAAGATGCTTAGGTTTCAAGAGACATGCCTTGTGTCCGAGTCACCTGGCTGCCAGGCAACTGTGGGTCTCTGGGGGTCCAGAGGGATAAATATTAATCTGGCACTCCATCTTCCACAAGAGTCCTCTCTGGGGGGATGGCCTTATCCTCCTTGAGATGAACTAGCAGAACAGGAGCCTCAAGGCATGGATGAATATCTCTAGTACCACCCACTTGCTCACCCCAGGACTTCATTCCAGATGACCCTGATGAACACTCTGACCAAGGACAAGTATAATTTCAACTGCAATCGCTGGCTGGATGCCAATGAGGATGACAATGAGATCGTTAGGGAAATGACTGCTGAAGGCCCAACAGTACGGAGGATAATGGGCAGTAAGTACTGGGGGCTCTTATCCTGGGGGAGGTAGTGGAATGGGGAGGGGGCTGCCAATAGGAGTCTGACTCATGAGCTGTAGTCTTGTCCGCTATGCATCATTAAGAGACCACTCTGAACCCTCTATTTCTACTTGAGGCTAGTAGGAGAGAGCTGAGCTTTTAATCTGGAGTTATCAACAGTCAAAGAGGTAAGCGAGACCATTTTGCCTCTAGGTTGTACCACCAGAGTGTTGCAAATATATGGCATATGTCCTATCCTTTTCCCTTGGCAGACATTACTGAGCAATCACATCATTCTTTCCCATTGAGTCTGAAGTGAGCTTTATAGCCCTCAATATGGCACTGCAAGCAAATATTAGCAATTGATCAGAATTAGCGCTTAAGATAATTAAGTGCAAAATTAATTTGAAAAATTGTAGAAAGTTAAGACTATATAGAAAACAACATCACCCATTGTTCCTGAAGTCCTTCTAAGTATTTGGATAATGTCACTTCTCAGGCATTTGCACACCCAGTAGAAGGTCTCTCTCTCTCTCTCTCTCTCTCTATATATATATATATATACATATATATATATATATATATATATATACATATATATATATGTAAAGAGGGATCACCCTGTTAGTTCAATTAGGCCATGCTTGCAATTAGTACTATTTTATGATTCTTCAATTTTAATTAAAATATATGACTATGGAATATTTGTGTTCCAAGGTCCTTAGAATAGCTTGATGCAGATAAGGAAACTGAGGAAGTTCTTACCCTGATTATACAGTTAGAGGCAGAGTGGGACCTAGAACAATATAAATTACAGGTAAGAACAATATAAATTCAAGGTAAGAACAAGATCTCTTACCTTGTCAGTGACCATACTCGGCCTTTTCACATTCAGTAGTATTTTCTTTGGCAGCAAGGCAATCATCTCCCTGGAAATATGATAAATAACACAATTCCTGCCCACCCCCCCAATTAGGACTTTATATAAAATATAGCCCAAGGCAGAAATACACCTACTGTTACCTGGTCTGCCCTCCTTATGTGCCAGAATTGAGCCTGTAGCTATGAACAACTGAGAAGAGGGTCTTGAGATCTGTTTTCTAAATTCTTCCAACCAGTCCTCATGAGATTAGTTCCTCACTCCCTATTTCTGAAGTTACCTGGTGCCGTCATTCCTGAGACTTTTTGCAAGGTGGCTTCGTGAACTTCACAACTGACAGCTCCAATCAATTCTCTCCCTCTGTTAAGTCATGGGACCTCAAACTTCAGCATTATCACCTAGGGGGCTTCTTGAAACACAGATTGCTGTGCCTCACCCATGGATTTTCTAATTCAGTAGGTCTGGGGTGGAGAGCTCAGGAATTTGTTTATCCAACAAATTGCTAGGGGTCCCGGTGAGGACCCACTGTGCTAAGGCATTAGTCACTTTTCTAGCTGAACCCCAGCTTCTGAAATTTCGTTGCTGTTGTCTATATTCATCCCTCTCCCCGGGCTTTATTGGTGACAATTTTATGTTTGGTTAAATCTTTCAAATACCAGTATGCTGTCATTCTAGTGAGATTTTTTTTCAGAGAGAAAGCTGCCACTTTTACTTAAATGCCCAGGCTGTTCTTTTACCTCCATCTCTTCCTTATCTTGACTAAAGCATGACTCCCCTTCTCCCAAAACCCACTTTTCTGTCCTCACAGCTGTGGGGCTAGCAAGAGGGGGCGTTCTCCTGACTCTCTCTGCACTTCCAGCCTCCAAGCTCACACTGCTCATAGGGGGGCCTCTGTCCCAGCTCATTTGCATCTTCTGTTGGCTCTGTTCACATTACTTTTTTGCACTGTGTCCCCTGGTCATTCTCTAGATCCCCCACTTCTACCATTGTTCTAGAATAGCGAATTAGTCTGCTTGGGCTGCTGTAACAAAATACAATTGACTGGGGGGCTGAAACAATGGAAATTTATTTTCTCACAGTTTTGGAAGCTGAAGTTCAAGATCAAGGTGTTGGCAGGTTGCTTTCTCCTTAGATCTCTCTCCTTGCCTTGTAAATGACCATCTTCTCACGTGGTCTTTTCTCTGTGTGTGCTCATACCTGTGTCCCGGTCTCTTCTTATAAGGACACGTGTCATACTGGATGAGGGTTCACATGTATGACCTCATTTTATCTTGTTTACCTCTTTAAAGGTCCAACCTCTGAAAATAATCACATTCTGAGGTCCTGGGGGTTGTGTTTGTCTTGTTGATCCTGTTCGTGACGCCAGTTGTCTTGCTGTATCTCACCATGCACACTGTTCGCTGAACCCAGGGTAGGCAAGGCTCGAGCTAAGAGACTGGAAGAAGACTCCAGGAGCTGTAGGAACTGGAGACATGTTTGTTCTCTCTTGGCTGGCATGGCAGCTGTAGCAATAGATATGCTGCTGCTACTGCTAAGTCACTTCAGTCATGTCCGACTCTGTGTGACCTCATAGATGGCAGCCCACCAGGCTCCTCCGTCCACAGGATTCTCCAGGCAAGAATACTGGAATGGGTTGCCATTTCCTTCTCCAGTAGCAACAGATATAACATAACCCAACATAAGCACACCCAACCCTTCAGGGCCTTTCCAGGTGAAGCTCACATAGGCCTACTGCACAACGTAGCCTGTGACCAAGTGAGTACCTCATGACGCGCATGCACACTGCTATAAGTGGTCTCGGCTGTGACATAACCATGCAAAGTCATTGTTTACAGAATATGGGGCCAGAGGGCATGAGAGGGAGGCGGGGGGGAGGGGAGAAATGAGAGAGCCTGACTGGTGCCATCTTGTTAATTTCCCCACAGACTTCAACATATGAATATGAGGGGGGACACCATTCAGCCTACATCAGATAGTATCTCTCAAAGTGTGGTCAAGGGCCCATTTATATCAAAATTGCCCAGAGTGTTTGTTAAAATGAAGATTCCTGGGCCCAACCTCAGATATACTGACTAGATTCTCTGAGAGCTCTGCCTGGTAATCTGTATTTTTATCAAGCACACCAAGTAACTTTTGCACATATCAAGACTTGAGAGACTTTGTTCCTCTTCATCAGTGTCCATGTGGAAAATCCGTTCATCCACATGCTAGTCCTCATCCACTTTGCTGCCCTTCAGCTCCCTCCCGTTCAACCAGCCACCTCTCAGTACCTCACTCGGGCTCATCCCTCAAAGCCACTCCTCTGAGCTCTGACTCAGTCTCCACCTCCAACTCAGGGTCCTGCCCTCCTAGGCTTCTCATGACCTTGATGACATGCACACCACCCTTGAACTTGAACTCCATCCAGCTCCTTCTTCCCTACATTTCTCCTGCTCTGTCAAGGACTTGTGGGTGTGTGAAGGATGTGTTTAGGGACAGGCCTTTAAGAAATCATCCAGTGGGGAGAAGAAGCGATCTTGAAATTGAGCAAGGACCAAGTCGCCTACAGAGGAGAACATAAATTCAAGAAAATATTTCGCAGGTGAAACTGGCAGGATTTGAATGAATGCTGTGGAGACAATGGGGAGATGAGCTTCCTGGTGAAGAAGCTGGGAGTTGGAAGTAGGGATTCGAAGGATTAGAAGAGATCGTGGTGGGAGGGGTGGGGAGGAAGAGCGTTTCCATAGATCACATACAAAAACGCGCTTGTTTGGTTTTGCTTTCTGCGATACTATTACAAGACAATAGCAATTAAAAAAATTCTCTAATGACTAGTATTGGATTAAAGTGAGCTAAGTCAAGACCTGGCCCCCTTTACTGGAGCGCTTGCACCTCTAGCAACATAATACAAGGAAGCTACAAGGGACTAAAAATAACTGCACACATACAGCAGCTGGGGCAGTTATGAACCATAGATACAAAAAGGCCACAAACCATCTGCCATTTCTGAATCGCAGGGAGCAAAAGCAGGTTACTGCACGTGACCCCTGCACACAGCACCACCAAGCAGGTGGGCAGACTACTTAAGCCACTCCTCCAGTCAGAGCCACCAACCTGCCACTACCTTCATCCTGTTTAAGGAATCAGCTTGCCCTCCTCGGAGAGCAAGCAAGGGCACTTATAAAGCCTTGCCTGAATTTCTTTTCTGGCCTCTTACCAATTTCTATTGATTAAAGGGTCCCAGGGCCTGGGTTCGTAACAGAAGAGCTGTTTGTCCTGGCTATAAAAGCATTTTAATGTCTTCTGGGGGTCCTGGGCAGTACTTTGGAGCCCATACCAACTTGAATTTCTTTCCCTCAACGGTTCTTTTTGGCCCACATAAATTTCTCTTGTTCTTGGAACATACCCATGTCCTCACTCACCTCTACAGGAACTCAGAGCTCCTTTTCTGGTCTGGATGCTTCTTTGTAACAGTAAATAGAGGTGGTGGCAATGTCTCACTTCCCCAGTTGGTACTCTGATCTAGTGAATAATATGCAGGGCTTCCTGGAAATCCCTTGGGGGGAGCCTTGGGCTCAAGTAAGATGAGTAAATACCAATTTAAAACCAATTCTCTAGGTTTGAAACTGTGTACTCCTAGTTTGCTTAAAAAACAAGGGCCAGTCAAACAAGCAATTAACACCATGTCTGAGAGCCAGGATGCCACCGGGGGTGATCGCACTTATTAACGCTACCAGGAAACACGGACAAAACACTCACCAGCCCACAATTTATTTCCATGTTGCCTTTCCCTCGGGAGCTTATGTGAGATAGTAAAACCGATGAGATTAGCATTCTCCAGTGTATGCCCAGCAGAACTGATTTTATACCACTGATGAGCAGGCAAGAGACCACTGGACTCAAGTGCTGAAAATTGTAGCTTCTTGCTAATCAGGCTGAGCTGTAATTTTAAAATTAAAGTACAAGAGGCTCCAGTACTTACTGTCTGTTTGAAGTCTTTCTCTGCTGATAACTAACAGTTAAAATCATCTTTAATTGCCCACAGGCTTCTTGCCAGGAAGGAGCTTGAAACCTTAGTGGCAGGTGGGCTGGGAGGGCCCCCTCCCCTAGAGAGGATTGGGACCCCTGACAATGTCCAGGCAAACAGGCCTTTGAGCTCCTGAGTAAAGGGGACTGGAATTCCCAGGCACAGGGATTTCTGAATTCCCTCATCAGCTTGCTTCTGGGAAGGGCCTAATAGTTACAACTGGAAAAGGCAAAACGACCTTCATCAAAATTCAGAATGAAGTGAGACAAACACGCCCCCTTCCCTTTGTGCTTTCATGTTTCATTACTCAAGCCAGTTACTGCTATTTGTTCCTATTACTGTTAACAACGCCTATCGTTGGGAGCTTAACACAAAAGCATCAGCTTCATTTATGCAAAGTCTCAAAGTTTAAAACATGTAGCTTCTGTATTTTAGCAGAGTTGATTGGAGAGACAGCAGTGGTTGAATACAGGTGCTGTCCCCCAAAGAGGCAGTGCTGGAGGCAAGACCTTTCCCCCTGGTGTCTTCAGTGGCTGCCTCTGCCAGCCCCAGTCAGGCAGGTCTTTGGATAAGCTGCTGTCCATGACCTTTTCTTCTAACAAGTGCTTTTGCTCAGACACTGTATCTTCAGACTCATATATTTAAAGGTCAAATTTAATTTTCAGATGTCTTCATATTGCCAAATAAAATTGGTATATGACCAAAAAAAAATTTGAGTGTTGAAATCAACTTACTGGTACATCATTCCTGATGTACTTTATCTTCATTATAGATGGACCACGGATGAGTGGTGTTCATTTTTAAAAAACAACAGCTATATTGAGGTATGATACATGTTCATACAAATCATCTATTTAAAGTATTCAGTGGCTTTTAGTATATTGATAGAATCATGCTTCATGACCACTATCAACTTTCAGAACATTTTCATTGCCCCCAAAAGAAACCACATGCCCAATAGAAGTCACACCCATTCCCCCACCTCACTCCTTAGCTCTGTACTTACCCATCTGTTTAAACCAATAATCTATTTTTTATCCCTAGATCTGCCTGTTCTGGACATTTCATATAAGCGGAATCATTTAATATAAGGCTTTTTGTGTGATTCTTTCCCTTTGTTGTTTAGTTACTAAGTCATGTCCAACTCTTTGAGGCCCCCCTGGACTGCAGCATTCCAGACTTCCTTCTCCTTCACCGTCTCCCAGAGTTTGCTCAAATTCATGTCCATTGAGCTGGTGATGCTATCTAACCATCTCATCCTCTGCTGCCCTCTTCTCCTTTTACCTTCAATCTTTGCCAGCATCAGGGTCTTTTCCAATGATTTGTCTCTTCACATCAGGTGGCCAAAGTATTGGAGCTTCAGCTTCAGCATCAGTCCTTCCAATGAATATTCAGGCTTGGTTTCCTTTGACTGGTTTGATCTCCTTGCAGTCCAAGGGACTCTCAAAAGTCTTCTCCAACACCACAATGCAAAAGCATCAGATATTCAGTGCTCAGTGTTCTTTCACTTGGCATAATGTTTTTTAACATCCATTCACCTTGTAGCATGTATCAGCATTTCATTTATTTTAATTACTGAATAGTATTTCATTGTGTAGATAGACTACATTCAATTGTTGATGGACATTTGGATTGTTTCCACTTTTTGGCTATTATGAATAATGTGACTATGAACATTCATGTACAAGTTTTTTTGCAGACTTATGTTTTCAGTCCTCTTGGATATATATCCATGAGTCAAATTGCTGCTATGTGGCAATTCTGTTTTGAGTTTTGAGAAACGATCATACTGTTTTTCAAAACAGCTGCACATTTTACATTTCCATCAGCAACATATGAGAGTTTTAATTTCTCTACATCCTTGCCAACACTTGTTTTTCTCCTTTAATATTCTTTTTCAGTATTGTTTTGGCTATTTTGGGCTCCTTGAAATTCTATATGTATTTTAGAGATGGTTTGTCAATTTCTACAAAGAAGTCAACTAAGACTGACAGAGATTCCTTTTTATCTGTAGATCAGTTTGAGAAGTATTGCCTTAACGATGCAATTGAAGCTTAACGATGAGACTCCAATGGACTGAAGGGATGTTAAGTCTTAACCATGTTAAGTCTTCCAATTCAAGAACATGGGATGCTTTTCCACTTATTTAAATCATCTTTAATTTCTTTCAACAGTTTTTTAGTTTCCAGCATGTAAGTTTTACACATTTCTTTCTTTTTTATTGAGGTATAATTGACTCACAAAATTATATTTAGCTTCAGGTATACAACATAATGATTTGTATATACTGTGAAATGATCACCACAGTAAGTCTAGTTAACATCCATCGTCATATGTTGCTACTTAATTTTTTTCTTGTGATGAGAACTTTTAAGATATACTGTCTTCTTGTTGTTTAGTTGCTAAGTCGTGTCTGACTCTTTGTGACAGCATGGTCTGCAGCACGCCAGGCTTCCCTGTCCTCCACCATCTCCCAGAGTTTGCTCAAGTTCATGTCCATTAAGTCAGTGATGCTATCTGACCATCTCATTCTCTGCTGCCCTCTTTCCCTTTTGCCTTCTACTCTCTTCACAATTTTCAAATATGCAGTATAGTATTGTTAACGTTAGTTGCTATACTGTACATCTCCATGACTTATTAATTTGTTTTCACTTGTTTTCTTAAATTATCTGTTAAGGGACTTCCTTGGTGGCCCAGTGGCTAAGACTCCACGCTCCCAATGCAGGGGCCCTGGGTTTGATCCCTAGTCAGGGAATTAGATCTCACATGCCACAACTAAGACCCAGCACAGTCAAATAAATATTTTAAAAAATTATCTGTTAAGTATTTAACCTTTTGGGGCTTCCCTGGTGGTTCAGCTGGTAAAGAATCCACCTGCAATGTGGGAAACCTGGGTTCGATCCCTGGGTTGGGAAGATACCCTGGAGAAGAGAACAGCTACCCATTCCAATATTCTAGCCTGGAAAATTCCATGGACTGTAGAGTCCATGGGGTTGCGAAGAGTTGGACATGACTGAGCAACTTTCACTTTCATGTATTCTGTTTAATGCTATTTTGAATAAAAATGTTTTATTAATTTTATTTTCAGATTATTCATTGCAAGGTAATAGAAACACAGTTGATTTTGCTATCTCGATCTTGTACGTCATAACTTTGCCGAACTCATTTATTGGTTCTGATCATTTTTAGTAGATTCCTTGTGATTTTCATTATACAAGGTCATGTCGTCCATGAACAGAGATAGTTTTACTTCTTCCCAACCTGGATACCTGTTCAAAAAGACACGTGAACCCCAGCATTCATTGCAGCACTATTTACAATAGTCAGGACATGAAAGCAACCTAAATGTCCATAGACAGATGAATGGATAAAGAAGATGTGGTTCATATATACAGTGGAAGATTATTCAGCCACAAAAAGTGACAAAATTGGGTCACTTGTAGTGATGTGCATGAACCTAGAGTCTGTCATACAGGGTGTCTATCTTTTCCTGAGCCACCCTTTTAGTTTCAACCTATTTGTGTCTTTGAATCTAAAGTGTGTCTCTTCCACATATCAGATAGTAAGATCCATTATTCATTCTGTCAATCTCTCTGTACTAAGGAGCATGAATTATTTTTGATGTTTGACTTCTGACAGCTTTCCAGCTGCACCAATCTCTCTCATTTTCTGCCTGACATCTGGGCAGTTTGGTGAGAAAGCCTGGATGCTCCCTTCCATCACACTGGTGGAAAGTTCAAGCCACACAAGGACCCATGAGAAGAAATTCCCACCCCCTAACCACCATGCCCCAAGCCAGTCATCACTCCCTGCTATCTCAAGCCATTTTTGGACCTGCTTGAGGTTTATCATGCTCTCCCCAGAACTCCTCATTATATGAAAAATCATCTTATGTTCACTTTTGGTACATATGTGGCATCATTAACCTTGATTTCTGCTCAAATGTGGAGTAGGAGGATCCATCCTATCTCTGCAGGATTATCATCACATTTTGCCTTTGGATTAAAATATTTAGTCCATTTACACTTAAGGCAATTACTAATAAGGCAGGATTTAAGTTTTCTGTTTTGCGATTTGCTTTTTACATGTCATAGGTTTTTTTTGTTGTCCCTTTATTATTCTTTCTTTTGTATTAAATAGTTTCTAAAATATCGATTTTAGCTCCCTTGTTTCTTTTTATTTATATAAATTATTTTATTATTACACTTGGGGAATTATACCAGGGAATTACAATTAACATCTTAACTTACAACATTCTAGTTCGGATTAGTACCAACTTATTTTCAATAATATACAAAAACTCTGCTCTGGTGTAGGTTTGCTTCTTTCTCCTCCTTCATGCTATATTGCCGTACAAATTACATTTTCGTACATTTCGTACACCAATGCAATTTTATATATATATTGCTTAATGCAGTTGTGTTTTATATAAAATATGAGAAGAAAAGGGTACAAGCAAAAATTAAAATATACTGTCTATAAATATACCTCTATCATTGCTTTTCCTCATTCTCTTTATGTCTGAGTGAGTTCAAGTTACTGTCTAGTGTCCAATATGAAGGACTCCTTTTAATATTTCTTTTAGAGCAGGTCTGCTAGTGATGAATTCTTTTAGTTTTTATTTATCTGGGAATGCCTTAATAGCCCCTTCATTAAAAAAAAAAATGGACTTTTTGGAGCAGTCTTAGATTCAGAACAAAATCTCTCTGCTTCACTGGCTGCTGCTTCTCATCTGAGTTTCTAGCTTCTGGGCTTGACTTCTAAAGTTGGCATCCCTCTACAGTCCTTGTCTGCATCCTTTCCACAGAGGACCTCATCTGGCACTGTGACTTTCAGTGGAATCTACAAGTCTACGATGACGAAAGTCATATTAACAGTCCTGACCCTCCACACATATTCAACTGCCATCTTGACCTCTCTTTATGATCGTCAAATGCAGCAGTCCCCGTGCATTTTGGACCCAGGGACTGATTTCATGAAAGACAATTTTTCCTTGGATTGGGGTAGAGATGGTTTTGAAAAGTGAAGAGGAACTAAAAAGCCTCTTGATGAAAGTGAAAGAGGAGAGTGAAAAAGTTGGCTTAAAGCTCAACATTCAGAAAACTAAGATCATGGCATCTGGTCCCATCACTTCATGGGAAATCGATGGGGAAACAGTGGAAACAGTGTCAGACTTTATTTTGGGGGGCTCCAAAATCACTGCAGATGGTGACTGCAGCCATGAAATTAAAAGACATTTTCTCCTTGGAAGGAAAGTTATGACCAATCTAGATAGCATATTAAAAAGCAGACACATTACTTTGCCAACAAAGGTCTGTCTAATTGCTGCTATGGTTTTTCCAGTGGTCATGTATGGATGTGAGAGTTGGACTATAAAGAAAGTTTAGTGCTGAATAATTGATGCTTTTGAACTGTGGTGTTGGAGAAGACTCTTGAGAATCCCTTGAACTGCAAGGAGATCCAACCAGTCCATCCTAAAGGAGATCAGTCCTGGGTGTTCATCGGAAGGACTGATGTTGAAGCTGAAACTCCAATCCTTTGGCCACCTCATGAGAAGAGTTGACTCACTGGAAAAGACCCTGATGCTGGGAAGGATTGGGGGCAGGAGGAGAAGGGGATGACAGAGGATGAGATGGCTGGATGGCATCACCGACTCGATGGACATGAGTTTGGGTAAACTCCAGGAGTTGGTGATGGACAGGGAGGCCTGGTATGCTGTGATTCATGGGGTCACAAAGAGTTGGACACGACTGAGCGACTGAACTGAACTGAACTGAACTGAAACACAATACATTTACTGTGCACTTTATTTCTATTATTATCACACTGTGATACATAATGAGATAATTATACAACTCACTACAATGCAGAATCAGTGAGCCTTAAACTTATTTTTCTGCAGCTAGTTGGTCCCATCTGGGGGTAATGGGAGAAAGTGACACCCAAAGTGTGTTGCTGATGTCCAGTCTACTCTGTAATTTCATTTTGATTTGCTGTCACTGCAGAAAACCCTGCTTCACAAAGATAGGATGTTGGAAATGAAAGCAGGCTTTTCAGTGCTTTTTTGGCAATCTCATGATATTCCACCTTGACTTTAATCCAGAAAGTATGGAGATTTGAAGTTGTCTCAAGCATACTTTTAAGGCCACTGTCATTTGTGATCTCAAGTAGCACAGACAAAGTCAACTCACTTCTAGCACAGACAAAGTCAACTCACCTAGCTTATTCACAAATGGTTCAGGGATCAATTCCTTCCCAGTTTGTGAGTCTTTTGTGGTTGAAAAGTAATGCTCCAAGTCTTTTGAAAACTGAGATAGGTAATCATGCATAAGCTGGGAGAAAGAAGGTGCTGGCTCAGTCTCTTTCAAAATCTCTGCTAATGTTTGAAACATGTCAAAAATCCCAATGTTCACTCATCAGCAGCATAATTCCAGTTTGGCTTTGCATGCAGCCAAACTGCTGCATCTGCTGACTTGGAAACAGTGTCATTTTCCCCTGTGACAGACTGAGTTTGTTGAGCAGGTTGAATATGTCACACAGTAAGCAAGTTTTGCAACCAATTCTGTGTCACTAAAATGTGCTGCCTGACAGTGACTGTTTTCCTAAAAGAAATCTCTGGAGTGGCCCTTGTAACTAAAGCACTCTGGTCAGTGATCTACTTTTAGAAAGCCATCTCATTTCTGTGTATAAGAGAAGGCATGTGAGCTCTGTGTCCATCTCCTCACAGAGCTGTGTAAACAGACATGAGTTAAGGTCATGTGCTTTAAGGTGGTTGATAATTTTAATCACAACCTGCAAAACATTGTTAAGTTCAGGTGACATTTTTCAGCTAACCAGCATTTCTCTATGGATGACACAGAGTGTAGGTTTACAGTCAGAAGCAACCTCTTTTACCCAAGTAGTGAAACCAGAAAGCTATCCAGTCATGGCAGCTGCTCCATCCATGCATGTACTGACACAGAATGACCAATTCAGTTTTCCTGATATGTAGTCATTCAAAGACTTGAGCTGTGGTGTTGGTTGGCATCAAAAGTGCACATGACATACCCTCATATACATCCTCCTGAAAAATATATAGCACAAAAACAAGCATTGTTGCCTTGTTGTCATCATCGGTAGACTCATCAACCTGGATTCCATATCATGGTGACTGTTTAATCCTAACAGATGTGCCTCAATATTCCCTGCTGTTTCACCCATTCATCTAGTTAAGGTGCTGGCCAAAAGAGGAATACGTGCCACCTTTTGAACTGCAGTCTCTCCTAAAAGCTCACAACAAATGTCCTTAGTAACAGGCAGGATCAGCTCTTAACCAATATTAAAGGGCTTCTAGCTCCAGCAATGCGATTAGGTGCTAAGAATGATGCTCTCAGTGCAGACACGTTCGATAAAGTGGTGGCCTTCAATAATTGCTTCTGCTCTTCGTGTTCACATTTTTTTTCTTCTGAAAAACTCCAAGGGCTTATCTTTTAATGAAGGGTCTTGGTATCCATGAAGTGAAAAAGTTTTGAAGGTTTCATGGCTTTGTTGGATAGCTAGTTGCCACATATTTTACCAAACGGGCTTGGAGAATGTGAGTCACCTGTTGAAATGAATGTGTAGTTTAAGTAGGACTCTTGGTATTTTCTTTGAAGTGCAGCCTACTTTTTGTGAAATGAAGTGAAAGTCGCTCAGTTGTATCCGACTATTTGCAACCCATGGACTATAACCCACCAGGCTCCTTTGTCCTTGGGGATTCTCCAGTAAGAATACTGGAGTGGGTAGCTGTTCCCTCCTCCAGGGGATCTTTCCAACCCAAGGATCGAACCCAGGTCTCCCGCATTGCAGGCAGATTCTTTACCAGTTGAACCACCAGGCAGCCTTAGAGTCTTCTGCTGTCTCATCATTGGGTCTTCACTCATTTCCAAAGAAACTCCCCAGTGATGTTTATTTTTTAATCATTTTGGCTAGGGTTAGCTTGTGGGCTTGCCAAAACTGTGACTGAGAAAATTGTGCAGAGTGAGAAAGAGGCATGAATGGAAGTGGTAAATAAAATAATGGGTGGGCCATGCATGGACTAAAGTAAGTGTTGGATTCTGACTTAAAGCCTGCTGCCAAATGCCGCTTAATTGTTACTTTCCACTCACTGATAGGGTTGAGATATGAGTCTGCAAGCAATTGATTTATTACGATCTCTGTAATAGCAGTCAACCTCTCTGCTAAATGCTGATCTGATTTGCAGCCACTCCCCAGCGCTAGCTTCACTGCCTCAGTTCCACCTCAGATCATCAGGCATTAGATTTTCATAAGGAGCGCACAACCTATATCCCTCACAAGCTCAGTTCACAGTAGGGTTTGCACTCCTATGAGAATTGAATGCCACCACTGATCTAACAGGAGACGGAATTCAGGTGGCAATGCAAGCAAGGGGGAATGGCTGTAAATACAGATGAAGTTTCACTTGCTCATCTACTACTCAGCTCCTGCTGTGTGGCCCAGTTCCTAACAGTCTACAGACGGGTACTGGTCTTCGGCCTGGAGGCTGAGGACCCCTGATCTAATAGGCATCTCAGATTTATAATGGAAAAACAGAACTATTGAATTTTACCTCCAAACTTATCCTTCTTCCCAGACATCCCTACTTCTTGACAATGCTATTCACCTATTTGTCCAAGCCAAAAACTCAGGAATTATCCCTGGTTCCCCTCTTTCCCTTAATTACCTATCTAATCTATCACTGAGTCTGTTATTTCTACCTCAAAAATGTATCTCTAATTTACCAACTTCTCTCCACCTCCTCTGTACTCCCAGTCCTAGGTACCCTCTCTCATTTCTTGACTACCGTAATTATTCCACTAACTGACCTCTCTGATTCTCTCCTTCATCCCCTACGATTAGCTCTCCACATAGCTACCAGATGCTCTTTAAAACATAGATCAGGCCAAGTTACTTCCTTGCTTAAACCCTATAAAGGCTCCTTGTACTACTAAAAACCATAAGGAAAGGAAGCCACATGTCTTACCTTGACCTGTCACACATCATGGGCCCCTTTCTGGCCCCTGTTCACTTCTGAACCTCACATCATCCCCTCCTGCTTCCTCCACTCCAGACACACCGGCCTTGTTCTCTCTGCTCCTGGAACATAGCTGCTCATTCCCACTTTATAGTCTCCCGTCTCCATGTTGGGGCTTCACAGTTAGCAGCACCCTCCTCTTTAACAGCACCTGTGGCTGGCTCCTACCACTAACATCTTAGTCCAAGCCTTGCTCCTCACAGCAAGCTTTTCTGCATCTCTAAATCATTTTCACCCCCCTCACCGCCCTTCTCTTCACTTCTAGTACACGCTATGGCATCACTTCAAGGTATTATCTTTGTTACAGATATAACTCAGAAATTTCCCTGTTCTTAATTTATGATTTTACTGTCCATCTCTCCTCCCCAGTCTTCCATTCTCAACTCTAATGCAAATGCCACAGAGCAAGAGTTTGTCTGTCCTGCTCATTACACTTGTCATAATGCCCTCCACCTACTAGGCTTAGGTAAACAGGGGGCAAATGAATTGATGAATTTCACTTTGAAGCTTATCTGAAGTGGAAGCAAGGCTGTGATGTGCAGGATGTGGCCTGTCCCCCACAGTATATTTTCAATGTGGAAAGACGCTTCTGCCCTTTCCGGAGCGGCTGCACTTTGTGGCTTTCTCTCTGCTTCTCTTCCTGGCGTGTCCTTAGCACTGGGGAGTTCTGAAGAGAAGAGGAGGCTCAGTTCTTGTTCAAAAGAAAAGTTATCTTACTTTTCTTAGGAAGACAGGGCACATATGAATTAGAGAACAACCTAAGGCAAAAAAAGTCTGCTGGGCTGGAATGGAATCAAGTGCCCAAATGTTTGAATTAGACCCGTGGTCCCCAAACACTGCCATCTTCATCAGAGTCCCCTGGGGGAGCTTGTGAACAATGCAGTTTTAGGCAAGAACTAAGATTTGAGAAGTCTGAGGCGGGGCCCAGGAATCAGAATTCTTATAAAAGTTTCCCACGGGGTTCTGATGATTAGCCAGGATCAGGAAGCTCTGAACTGTCTGGGACAGAGATTCGCAGCTGAGCTGGCCCTTCACTGCCCTGAGGCAGCCAAGGGAAGGAGCAAGGTCAGCCTGGATGAGAGCTGGATGGAGGAGGGAAAGCAGTGCTTAAAAGTGGGGAGCAGCAGGGCCAGCACTGGGAGCAGGGGGCTGGCAGTCAGTGGTCTCCCCCTCTCTACCTGCCAGTGGCCCGGTACCGCGTGACTGTGTGCACCGGGGAACTCGAAGGTGCGGGAACGGATGCCAACGTCTACCTCTGCCTTTACGGTGACGTGGGGGACACAGGGGAGCGGCTCCTCTACAACTGCAGGAATAGCACCGACCTGTTTGAGAAGGGCCATGTAAGTTGCAGCGTTGCGATGCCCTCTACCCCAGCCCCACCCGTTCTTCCTTGGTCTTCTCTGCTCCAGGTAGAGCTGCCCGCTGGTACTGGGGCCTCGGCCATCAGAGGGGCTGGCTCTGGGGGAGGGAACCGGGAACTACATGCCTGACACCCAGCATGCTCCTAGGACTGGGAGCTGGAGAGCTACCTTAAAGGGATCACAATGTTCTTCCCACCCCTGAGCTTTGAGAAGAGGGCAGAACAGGAGGACTCTGGGGGTGGGCAGGCAACGAAGGAAGCTGGGCACCTTATAGTGACCTGGAGATCCCAGGCCTGCAGGAAGCTGGGGCATCTGAGGCCCCGCTTGAGAACACTGCCTTCTCCACTAGGCATGACCACTGGAGGCAGCTTGTTCATTTCCTTTTTTAAGAGAAAAACCAAGAAAGATACTAAACGTGGAAGTAGGAGAACTAGGTTCTCCTGTCAGCCACATGACCCATGTGCTGGGCGTTTCCTTTGGTTTCCCCAGCCATCAGCTGGGTTTACTGGGGAGGGTGTGTAAAACAGCAGGGAAAGAGTCGGGCAGATTGGGACCAGTCACTCCATTCCCTGAGCCTCTAAAGTGGGTGAAGGGTGCCTACCTGTGTATGGCTGTTGTGAGGATGTTGGATATACTGCCCTAAAAGATCTAGCTCGCAGCACAGTGTGTGTGTGTGCTAAATCGCTTCAGTCGTGTCTGACTCGTTGTGACCCTATGGACTGTAGCTCAGCAGGCTCCTCTGTCCATGGGATTCACCAGGCAAGATTACTGGAGTGAGTTGCCATGCCCTCCTCTGTAAAGAGCTGTGTGGTTGCAAAACTGTGAGGCCAAGTTGCACATCAGATGAAGACTTGATAAGTCTTGGTCCTCTCCTTCCTCTGCTGCCCCTTCCTTGGCGAGGGCAGGGCAAGTCTCGGACTGTGAGTGGAGCTCTCCTTCCATCCTTTCTCATTCTTTTCTTGCTACATCTTCTGACTCCTGCCGTGAATCCCACCCTCAAGTTCCTGTCCCCAGGCTATGCCCCTATAGACTTGGTGACTTTATGGCCCCTGCTGCGTTGTGAGAAAAAACTGAAATTAACAAGACCACTGGTTCCCCCAATCATTCCCTTTCTCAAAAGGGTCCATTGTCTTTCTGCAGCAAAGCGCTAGAGGAGATTAGCCAAGGAATGAGTTCACAATAAATGGTTAGTCACTTATGACAGCTTGACGTGTTAATCCTTGAGGATTTGCCTTTTAAAAGGAGATCACAGGGAATGGCCATTGTTTAGCCAAGAAATGCAGATCTCAGTTGTTGAGAACTTGGCATCAAATGATGTTCCAGTGGGAGAAATTGGGGTGGAGTGCAACCTATTCTTTATGGGTAGCTCCTGGCCCACCTGGGAAAGACCAATAGCCCAACCCGTCAGCTATGGCTTGTAGGATTTCTGGGCTTGTGTCTTTCCTTGGAGTTTGGGTCTCAGGGGAGCCACCATCCATCTGGCCCTGCTGTCTCCCCTGTAGGCTGATGAGTTCACCGTCGAGTCTGTCACCATGCGGAAGGTGAGGCGGGTGAGGATCAGACACGACGGCAAAGGCAGCGGCAGTGGCTGGTTCCTGGAGCGGGTGCTGGTGAGAGAGGAGGGACAGACTGAGAGCGACAACGTGGAGTTCCCGTGTCTCAGGTACACCACGCCCGCCGGCTTTGGTCTCCCCCAGCTCGGGCTACAGGCCTTGGCTTGGGGAAGGCTCAGCCCTCCTCCCAGACCTGGGAACGAACTCAGGGCTTAAGGATGTGATCGGTGCAAACCAGAGACGGTCCTGCTGGTGGCACTTAAACCTGGGCCTCACATCTCCCCACTCACAGATGTTGGAAGCACAGTATCGGGTGTCCCTGTGTGGTGCTACTGTGTCTGTTAAGTACCAAAATGCTGGCATTTTTTCATAATAAATTGTGACAACTTCAGACATTAACTGAGGGTTGCCTCAGAGGCTTAATTACCTGCTGAATTAAACTTTCAAATTAAAGGGTTTTTTTATTTCTTTTGAATGGCCTTCCACCACATCTCACAGTGCTGGAGACCAGAAGTCCAAACTCAAGGTGTCAGCAGGGCTGAAGGAGCTCTGAACAGAGTCTGATCCGTGCCTCTCAGCTTGCAGTCACCGCAGGGTTCCTGGGCTTGTAGATGGCCATCTTCTCCCTCTGTCTTCACCTTGTCTTCCCTCTGTGTGTGTCTGCCCCTGGGTCCAGATTTCCACTTTTGTAAGGATTCCATCATTTGGGTGAGAGCCCACCTTGATGATATCATTTTAACTTGATTATCTCCTGATAAAGTCATATTCTGAGGTTCCAGGGCTAAGACTTCAACAGGTCTTTTTAGGGGAACACAATTCAACCTGTAAGTTGGCAGCCTGGCCCCAGGTGGCGGCAGTGAAGGTGGGGGAAAGGGCTACACCACAGGTGGATCCTGGGGTGGACTTCATAGGACCTGCCTTTAAAAGAGAGGAGAGAGGTCTCTGCCTTCAGCAGGCGGGAAGAAGTCTCACACTCTCCTGAAATAGGACCCCGGGGAGGAAGGGCTGAGGGGTGGAGATGCGTGGACTCTGTAGGTCCAGTGGGGCCATGTTGGTTTTGAGGTGCTTGTGCGTTAAGTAGGCAGAGTCAGGCCTTGAGAAATAGATTCAGGAAATGAGAGCAGAGAGATCGGATTGAAGTCAGGAAAATGGAGGGGATCCTCAGAAAGAGTGTGGATGAAGAAAATGAGGTCTGAGCCCTGGGACAGGTGAGGGGGAGGAGGGAGGAACCTGAAAAGGCGACGAGGGAGAAGCCTGAGTGTCCACACTGCCTGCATTGCCACGTGCACGGTTCAGGGGCCAGGAATCTGGCCACCCACCTGCTGTGTGACTTTGGGCAAAGCTCTTGACTTCTCCAGTCTTCTGTGCCTTCCTGACCAGCAAGTGTCTTATGGAGATTGTGAGGGTGAAATCGAGTTGAACTTTGAAAGGAGCCAAGTCTGCTGATGACAAAGGTGATGCTGCTGCTGCTGCTGCCCATTTTACAGCTGACTAGGAGCTGAAGCCCCTGACACATGCCAGGGCCTTCCTTGCCCCCAAATACTTGAGCTCACACATTTTTTAGAAAACAGATTCTTCTATCTTGCTGAGGGGTGTGGTGATGGCATTAGCTGTCAGAACTTCTCTGCCAGGATCAGGGAGTGGTGAACATCTTAGCTACGGTAGATGTGAGTGTTTATGGGTGAGTGTGTAAATGTGTGTACATGTGTGTGCATACTTGCACACTTTTGTGAGCCCAGGGAAAGAATAATAAAAGCTCCAGCAGACTGGCTTATCTATTTCACAACGTCTCACGCTGAAACTGGGCTGAAGTGTCTGAAGCTGAAAAAAAGCGGCTATATTTGGAAATATGTGTTAATACCCTGCAAGTATTTAGGTGGAAACTGAAATGACAAGTCGTGGTTTCCTTTGCTGCTGGGGAGGGCCTGGGAATGGAGAAGTGGTGGAGGGCAAGAAGGGAGAGTGATGGGACTTTGCAGTGGCTGAGGAGGGATGAGGATGGTGGTCTGTCCTCCCGGTTCGTCCACATGAGTGCTTGGCCAGGGCTGCACCAGAGCGGTCTCCAGGTCTGTGGGAGATGCCGCAGTGACCTCAGCAGGACAATCAGAGGTTGACTGAGGAGCTCTAACCAGCACTGCTCACTCCCCCAAGTCTCTCCCTTCCTGTCATCAAAGCTAAGAGTTTGTATCTTCGTGTCTTAGATTCACAGGGTGAAAGCTCATGGGAAGCATGACAACTTAGTGGTCAGCTAATTTTTTCTGAATTGAAGTATAGTTGATTTAAAACACTGTGTCAATTTCAGGTGTAGAGCAGTGATTCAGTTATATTATTTCAGATTATTTTCCATTATAGGTTATCGAACATAGTTCCTAGTGTTATACAGTAGAATCTTGTTGCTTATCTATTTTACATGTTGTAGTTGATGCTAGCTAACAGCCAACTGATAGCAAGGTCCTAGAGATCATGTGCTTGGGGAGGGAGGGCTTGAGAGAGGGATGGGAGAGACCACAATGTCACCTGCATTGACCCAGGGGGAGAGGGGGCAGTGTATTGGTAGAGTGGACCATGGTTTAGGGAAGCCTGAGCTCCATGTCAGGAGAGCTGGGGAGGAGGCAGTGCCTTGGCTTCCTTTGATACGTTCTGTGGCCAGGAGTTGCCTCCCTCTTGGGAGTATAATAGGAGTGACTGCAAAGATAAGCACCAAGACACAGACAAATGGGGTGACACCCTGGACAAGAAGCAAGTATCTTGGTTTCCCTGTTGCCTTGGAGAACATTGAGAGTGTCTCTGCTGTTGCCATCAACCCAGTATCACAGACCATCTTGAGTACTGGGGCCTGGATAACTCCTATTTGCACAACTGTCTGATTTCTCAGGCTGGGATTCTGTGCTCAGTGGAAACAGTGCTTTGCAGGCAAATTTGTCCAATGTCTTTCCTGCTGGCATCTACTGTGGCCCACTCCAATGCACTGATGAGTCATAGCCATCAAGCCCCCTCCCTTCAGGGTGCAGATCCAGCTTCTCCTTGTTGGCAAATCTCATTCATCCTTGAGGTGTCAGATCAGAGCCTCTTCACATGAGCCTTTCTCATTCCTCTAAATTTTTGTTGCACTTGATTTGGTCCAACATCCATCGTTGTCTTGGTCTCCATCCAGTACCTTGGCCAGTCTGTCCTGTCTTCTTCTTTTCTTTTAAATTAATTTTTATTGGAGCGTAGTTGCTTTACAATGTTGTGTTAGCTTCTACTGTACAGCAAAGTGAAATATATATATATCCCCTTTTTTTTGTATTTCCTTCTCATTAAGGTCACCATACAGCACTGAGTTGAGTTCCCTGAGCTAGACAGTAGGTTCTCACTAGTTATCTCTTTAATACATAGTATCAATAGTGTACATATGTCAGTCCCAATCATTAGGTCACTCAAGGCTTTTTGGACTCTTCCAAATTCCTAGCCTTGGACTAGGTGTGATGGAGACACTGTCCTCAAAAATTTCATTGTCTAGTAGGTGATGGAGTCACAGAGAGTCAGACATAACTTAGTGACTGAACAAGTGGATAATACCAACTTATAGATAGATGATTATAAAAATAAGCTAGTCAAGTGATGTCTAAGAGAGAGTTATTTATCCAATAAAATTAGTATTTATTCTATGTCCTGTCTCCTTAACTAGACTGCAGGTTCTCTAGGGCCTGGGCTGTCTTTATTCATCATAGTGTATCTTTTCTGCTTTCCCACCACCGCAGAGCCCTCAGCACAGTGCCATGCACATGATGAACTTTTAGAAAAAGAGGTGGTTTTTTTTTATGATAATGACACAGGTGTTCTTGGCTTATAGGACAGACTCTTTACTATGATGACTGAGGTTCCGCATCAAGTGACCCTGCCCCTTCTCCAGCCTCATCTGCCAACCCTGCAACATTTGCTCGCTCCATCCCATTCCACACTTGCCTTCCGTCTGCTCCTGGAGGCTCTGCTCTGTCCCAGCATATTGTTCACTCTAAATGCACCTCCCTCCTCTCCTGGTTAACTCCTCATCACCCTCCCAGTTTCATCCAGTTATCACCTCCGCAGGGCAGCCCTCCCTCCCATTCTGGGTTGAGATCCTTTCTTCTGAGCTCTGGTAGAACCATTTTCCTTTGCTGAGTTCAGAGCTCTGGCCTCCCAGTGGCTCTGCATGAATTGTGTGATAGTGGGCTATCGGGCTGCCCCAGTCAGAGAGCTAACGGCCCTCGTTTGCCCACAGGTGGCTGGACAAGGATAAGGATGATGGGCAGTTGGTCCGAGAGTTGCTACCCAGCGACAGCAACGCGACACTGAAGAGTAAGTGGCCCAGAGGACAGGTGGTGGGTGTGGCCTGGGCAGGACTTCCCTGGCTACCTAGAAACCAGCCCTTGGAGAACGCACACACCCTTCACTTCACTCCATGAAGGCAGCACTGTGGAGGGTGCGGAGGAAGAGGCTCTGAGAGAGGATCTGGAACCCTCTGTCTGAGCTGTGCACAGCCTCTTTACGGCCCTGGATGTGGGACCCTGGATGCCTGTGGGCTTCTGTTGATGAGAGCAACAAGGGCAGTGACGTTGGCTAACGCTGCTCGGCCCCAGGGTGGGCACCTGTCATTTGGGACCTGGAGAGGATAAACAGGTTTGGAAGGGGCGGTACAAGGAGGACCTTGTTTTTCAATGCTGAGAATTATCCTAGTTGTCTTACAATTTTCCTTGCTGGTGTTATTTCTTCAAGAACCTTGGTTCGTTCATGAGTGTTAGACAAAATTTAAAAGAAATATATCCAGAATCCTCAATACTACCAACACCTGGTTTCTTTTCTAAGGCTTCATGAAACTGTTAATCGTCCAGCTGTGTCTGACTCTTTGAGACCCCATGGACTATAGCCTGCCACACTACTACATCCATGGAATTCTCCGGCAAGAGTATTGGAATGGGTTGCCATTTCCTTCCCTAAGGGATCTTCCCGACCCAGGGATTGAAACTGAGTCTCTTTCACCGCAAGCAGATTCTTTACCATCTGAGCCACCAGGGAAGCCCCTAAGACCTCATATTTATCACTTTTAATCTCATGTGAGCCTAGCAAGAAGCCCGGCAGTCAGCAGAGCTAATGTTGTTATGCCCATTTGTCAGGGGGGACCCAGATCTGGTGGAGCTAAATATCTTCCTGAAGTCAGATAGCAAATTGCAAAGTTGGAATTCTGCATTCTGAGAACACTGAATTACAGAATTTAAGAGCTGGAACAGTTCTTAAGAGATGAAAAAATGCCTCCATTGGACACAAATCTCATGCTTGTGTCAAGGGGAGCCCCAGGATAGCCAGGTCTGCAGTTAGCAGTGGAGCTGGGCCCAGCTCCCAGGCGTCTCTGTCTCCCTGCCTGTCCTTCCCACTCCAGCAAGCCCTGCTGTGCCACAGGGACAGGGTCCTTCAGGATCCCTCTTCCCCAAGTCAGAGCTTTTGAAAGGATTTAGATGAAAATGGTATAAGGAAGCGGTCTTTTTCTCAGGTCTTGCTATATCTTTACAGCAAGGACAGAAGCCACCTCCTCAGTGCCCACAGGTGTGCCCGGGGGAGCTGACCTGGACTAGACCCGCAGGTCTGGCCTCCTCCAGGGCCTGACTGGTCTGCAGGATTGTCACCTGAGAGATGTGCTTAACTGCCTCTCTCTGAGTCTTTCTTGCCAGCGCCAGAAGGCCCTGAGACTGCTGTGAACCGCAGGCCTTGGAACTAGCATCACTTCCCTTCTCATTCCCAAGACCATGCCCTGGAATAAGCCTATCGGACTTGGGCTCATGGCTCAGACTATCCTAGGCTTTGCCTTTTATCCTCCTTTGTGGACAGGTGACACAGACCTTTCTGGGTCATAAGATAGAGTAACATCAGCATGGCATTTTGGGTGAGAACAAGACCTTTGGGTTCATGTTAGGGATTTACACATAGCTGACTCTTTTTTTTAATATCTCCAACTATTTTACTTTAATATATAAAACAACACATAATAGTTCAGTGAAAGCAACTGTGATTATTTCAATATCATGCCAAGAATGTTATTTGATAAAACTCAGCTTCCATTTCTCAATTTAAAAAAAAAATGAATACAAGCTTACTTTCTTAAATGATTGTGTAAAAACACCACCCTCAAATTTAAGGACTAGCATTATGCTTAAGGATGACTGCCTAGTGTTTAATGCTAGGCTGGCTCCTTCTGAACTGTTGCCATCTTGAGCCAAAAACATCATCTTCTGAGGCTCAGATTCCTCACCTGTAAAACTGAGGTCAGAACACTCAGCACTAACACCATGTAGGTAATGTGCTATATACTGTCTGCTGGGAGGGAGAGGCTCCCTTTGCCTTGGTTTCTTCATCCATTGGACGGGAAATTGAATGCATATTTGCTTTAAATCCTCGTCTCTTACATTTTAGTATTCTTTGCATGCCTTCCTGTTCTCAGCATATTCACACCCTCTGGGGCAGATGAAGCAGGAATCAGAATTCTGATTTTGAGATGAGGGGACTCCAAAAGATGGTAGGAGCACCACCACCCCGCCCCAGTCTCAGGGCTATGTGAGGAGAGCAAGAGCCTGGGCCCCCGACCCCCAGCTGAGCATCCAGCCCTGGCCATCAACCTCCTGCCCGGAGCTCCCTGCAGCTCACCCGCATTAACGCCTCCCTTCCTGCCTCCTGCCCTGGACTGTCCAGACTTCCGCTATCACATCAGCTTGAAGACAGGGGATGTCCCTGGGGCCAGCACAGATTCCAGAGTCTACATCAAGCTCTATGGGGACAAATCTGACACCATTAAACAAGTTCTTCTTGTCTCTGACAACAACCTGAAAGACTATTTTGAACGTAGCCGAGTGGATGAGTTCACCCTGGAGACCCTCAACATTGGAACCGTAAGTCTCTTTCCCAAGACCATGTGAAGGTGTCTTACCTATTTCCCTGTGTGTGTGTGTGCACATGGGTGCACACACACACACTTGTGTACACACACTCACACTCACATATATACACACACATGCGCACACACATACACAGACACACATTCATGTACACACATACATGCACACACACATATACACATACTTGCACACACACACACACACTTGTGTACACACACATACTCACCCACACACACACTTGCATACACGCACATACACACACTCACACACACATATACATGCACACACACACACACACACACTCTCACGTACACACAGGTGAACCCATTTGAAGGGGAAAAGTGCCCACTTGGTTAGCGCAGTCCATTGTTTTCCAGCTATGACCGAGAGCAGCAGGAGGCATGTGGTCAAGCTTCCAGACTCTCTCTGGGGCTGGAACTCATGTTCTTAGTCTGGTGTTTCCTTTATCTCTGAAGCCAGGACCAGAGGGACCTGGGTCCTAGACACTGGTGTGCAGGGAAGGAGGAAGGAGGAAGGAGAAAGGAGGAAGGGGGGAGAGCTGTAAAGAGGGGCTGAAAATGCTTCCCAGTTCCAAACTGGTGTGTGTGTCACAGTGATGCCCAGAAATCCTGTTTCAGTGTGAACTGCCAGGCCCCACCTGAGAGATTCTGCCTTAGATAAGGGATGGCTCCCCACCATCACCTCTCCGGCTAACTGTGCTGTCTAAGCATCACCTGGAGAAGTGTGGGTCTGACTGCCTGCACTCAAGTGCTGGAAACTATTCTAAAAGTGTCTGAGCAGGGCTTCATGTTACCACCTGCCCCTCTCAGGGTGGCTTGTGGGAACTGAGAGGGTTACAAACTCCCCTTTGCCGACCCCTCCCTTCTTGATGAGCCTCACCTGAGTCCAGGTGCTCTGGGGAATGATTTCATGTCAGTCATTTACATCTGGAAGGTAAGGAGCTTCAGTCAAGATTTTCCTTGATCAAGCTGTATTTACACTGTAAGCTGAATTAATCATTGTAGACTGAAATGCTGTTTCCTTAACTAAGGATTTCTGGCAGCAGCCAGCAGATAAATGAGACATCCAAGCAGTGGGGAAGGACGTTTGGGCCCTTCTTGTGTTTCTGAAACCCGCTCAACAAGCAATGTGGCCCAAAGTTTGGGAGTATAGGCTTGGGCTCCTGACTGCCTGATCTGAGGCCCAGCGTTTCCACTTACCGGCCGTGTGCAAGTAGCATCATCTCTGTTCGCTTCAGTTTTCTCACTACTATTGAAAGGGATTCCAGTGGGATTGTTATTAGCATTAACTATGTTAGCAACACCCACATGCATGTAGTATGTACTCAGTACACACCAGCCTTAGTGACTGAACGATTGCCCACGTCAGGTGCTGGCCATTATGGGACTGACAGATGATCCCTGCCTTCGTGGCATTTTCTGTCACATCAGGCAGAAAACACCTGTTCCTGTCTTTCCTCTGTCACAGTGCCAGCACCACAGAAAGACGACAAAGCTCTCCCGTACTCCTTAGCCCACACCCTAAAGGCTCTCAGACTGTGTCTGTAGATGTAGCTGGATTCCAGGGGACTCGGCTCCAGGCACTCAGCTGTGATAGTGTTTCCATTAGCAGCTGCAAACAGGTGCTCAGGACTCATAAGAGCAAGAGCAAGGCTTCCAGGGACAATTTTCTTAATCTGGCCTTTGAGCAACAGACTCACAACTAGCACCACCCCTCCAAACCATCACAGAAAGAATCTAGGGAGCTGGAAGGGATCTCAAAGGCCATCTGAGAATTCCGTCTGATGTTAGAATTGGCCTGAATATGGCATTTCAAAAAAAACAAACAAACCATAAACGTCATTTGAACACTGAAGAGCGAGGTACATTTAAAGATGGTAACGTGAACATTTATGTGCTCATCTATGTTATCTATGGGCAAAAATTAATATAAAATATAAAATAGCAAAGCAACTGAACTATAGTGTTATTAAGAAAAATACACTTTGGTTCTAAGAGTGAGAAGAGACACTGGACACAATGACAGAGCCCCAAAATGTTGTCTGCATATTGTCACCTATAAGATGGATGTGCCAAAGAAAACATGCAAAAGAACTGTGTATGATGTAAGACAACACAAAGCCAAATCACCAACACGGCCACCAGAAGCTGATGGTTAATATTTTGAACGTTTGCTTTCTTGTGCAGCCACCACATTCTTAAGAAGTCCACCGACTAGCATTCAGTACGTACTGGAGCTTTCAAAGTTCTGCTCACACTTGTTCCCCCACTTGCTTCTCACCACGTCCCTGGGAGGTGGGCTGAACTAAAGACAAAAGGACAGAGGCTCCAGGCTGGAGAGGTGGGGTGCTGGTCTCCTGGCTGGTTGAGGGCAGGCCAGCCTGGGACCCAGCTCTTCCTGTTGAGCCTGCACCTCCTGAAGAGCTGGAGACCAGGCTGAGGGGAACCGCTTGCCCTAGTGTTTTGCGGGCATAGGGATGGAGGGATGGAGGCTTCTACACAGGCTCCTTGCTCACATGTATCGCGTGTTTCCTTCCAGATCAACCGGCTGGTGATCGGGCACGACAGCACGGGCATGCATGCCAGTTGGTTCCTGGGGAGTGTCCAGATTCGCGTGCCCCGCCAAGGCAAGCAATACACCTTCCCTGCCAACCGCTGGCTGGACAAGGACCAGGCTGATGGGCGCCTGGAGGTGGAGCTCTACCCCAGCGAGGTGGTGGACATCCAGAAATGTATGGAGGCAGCTGTGACGGGACTGTCAACACTGTTCCCTATGGGATGGGGCAGCGGGGAAGGAGGAGGGATTGTGGGCCACCCGGGTCTTGTCTCAAAGTGGGAAGCTTCCAGTTGACCCTGGTAGGGTTCTGGGAGGGAAAGGGGTCTCCTTCTACAGATGGGGAACCTGAGGACTCAGTGGATGAACCATTGTTTTCTGGGAGAAAGGTAGCAGATGACTTCATTGAGAAATATACCTTCTTGGCCTTGAGTACAAGAGGAGTTTGAGAAACAGTTTTGCCCCTGGGGAGACTAGTGAAGAGATAAGCTGTTTATTCATTCATTTATTCAGTATGTGTATGTTGACTGTTTCTCTGTGCCAACACTGCCCTAGGCTTTGTAGAGACAATCGTGAGCAAAACAGACCAAAGTCTTGTCCTCATGGACTTTACGCTCCATGATGGGAGACAAAAAATCAATACATAGCATAAGGTCGAGTAAGAGCTGGGAAGAAAAGGAAGCAAGATAAGGGATTAGCCACAGCATGGGAAAAAAGGGAACTATGTGGAAAAGGTGATGACCTCTCTGAGTGGAGGTGAAATTCAAGGTGATCTGGCCACATATTGCACATGACGTGAGAGCCATCGATTAAGTAGGGGTTAAAGAAACAAGAGGTTATCTAGAGGATCATCGGTACAATGTCCCTTCCCTCACCTCTGCATTTCTGTGCCTATCCTGAAAGCAGCTGTCTGAGACTCACTGCCACAGGAAGCTGCTCTGAGAAGGAACCCACTATGAACTCACTGCTTCTTCCAGAAAGCCTCATGTCTTCTCATTGTGTCCATCCTCTCCCCATGTAACCTGTAAATCCTGTGAGGACTGAGTCACATACACAGGCTTTGTAATGGTACCTGCTAGTGTGCAGAATCAAATCCTTCCCTCTTTTTATGAGTTAAAACTTGATTTCCATCAGAGCAATACAGGTACTGGGCTTCCCTGTTGGCTCAGATGGTAAAGAATCTGCCTGCAATGCAAGAGACCCAGGTTCGATCTCTGGGTCGGGAAGATCCCCTGGAGAAGGGAATGGCAACCCACTCCAGTATTCTTGCCTGGAGAATCCCCATGGACAGAGGAGCCTGGTGGGCTACAGTCTATGGGGTTGCAAAGAGTCAGACACAACTGAGTGACTAAGCACAGCACAATATAGGTACTACAAGATAAAGATTAAAAAATCAGCAGTTCCTTTACCTACTTCTTTCTCCAACCCATCCCCCTTCTTCAGAGGTAACACATTTTTAATAACTTTAGCTTTTTCTTCAGAAATCTATCTCCATATTTTCAGTAATATACTTATCAGTTGCTTGATTTTTTTTTTTTTTGTCATTTAGTTGTTGTTCAGTCGCTCAGTCCGGTCCGACTCTTTGTGACCCCATGGACTGCAGCATGCCAGGCCTCCCTGTTCTTCACCATCTCCTGGAGGCTGTTCAAACTCAGGTCCACTGAGCTGGTGATGCCATCCAACCATCTCATCCTCTGTCATCCCCTTCTCCTCCTGCCTTCAGTCTTTCCCAGCATCAGGGTCTTTTCTAATGAGTCAGCTCTTCACACCAGGTGGCCAAAGTATTAGAGCTTCAACTTCAGCATCAGTCCTTCCAATGAATATTCAGGACTAATTTCCTTTAAGATTGACTGGTTTGATCTCCTTGCAGTCCAAGGGACTCTCAAGAGTCTTCTCCAACACCACAGTTCAAAAGCATCAATTCTTTGGCACTCAGCTTTCTTTATAGTCCAACTCTCATATCCATACATGATTACTGGAAAAACCATAGCTTTGACTAGATGGACCTTTGTTGGCAAAGCTATGTCTCTGCTTTTTAATATGCTGTCTAGGTTGGTCATAGCTTTTCTTCCAAGGAGCAAATGTCTTTTAATTTCATGGCTGCAATCACCATCTGCAGTGATTTTGGAGCCCAGTCTATCACTGTTTCCATTGTTTCCCCATCTATTTGCCATGAAATGATGGGACCAGATGCCATGATCTTCGTTTTTTGAATGTTGAGATTTAAGCCAGTTTGTTCACTGTCCTCTTTCACTTTCAAGAGACTCTCTAGTTCCTCTTCACTTTCTGCTATATGGGTGATGTCATCTGCTTATCTGAGGTTATTGACATTTCTCCTGGCAATCTTGATCAGGTTTGTGCTTCATCTACCACAGCTTTTCCCATGATATACTCTGCATATGTTAAATAAGCAGGGTGACAATATACAGCCTTGATGTACTCCTTTCCCAATTTTGAACCAGTTCATTGTTCTATGTATGGTTCTAACTGTTGCTTCTTGACCTACATACAGGTTTCTCAGGAAGCAGGTAAGGAGTTCTGGTATTCCCATCTCTTTAAGAATTTTCCAGTTTGTTGTGATCCACACAGTCAAAGGCTTTGGCATAGTCAATGAAGCAGAAGTAGGTATTTTTCTGGAACTCTCTGGCTTTTTTGATGATCCAGCAGATGTTGGCAATTTGATCTATTGTTCCGCTGCCTTGTCTAAATCCAGCTCGAACATCTGGAAGTTCTCAGTTCATGTACTGTTGAAGCCTTGCTTGGAGAATTTTGAGCTTTACTTGGCTAGCATGTGAAATGAGGGCAATTGTGGGGCAGTTTGAACATTCTTTGGCATTGCCCTTCTTTGGCATTGGAATGAAAACTGACTTTTTTCAGTCCTGTGGCCACTGCTGAGTTTTCCAAATTTGCCGGTCATAGACATTAACTATTTTTGGTCATAGACATTAACTATTAACTTCCTACTATGAAATAGGAGGATTTAACTTTTTTAACACACGCACATGCACATTCATGCACACACACATATATCCCCTCCCTCCAACCTTCAATAAACAATATTTGATTTTTACAGTATTATAACCATGGAAATATTATTCACTGCTGAGCTACCTACTCATAACAATTATGTTTCATTTTTTATACAATTTGTTTTTTCTGGAGTTAATAATAATCTCATTTATTCATTAGTAGAGTTTTCAATATATCCATCTGTATACCCACCTATCTGTATTAGTCTGCTAGGGCTACCATAAAAAATTACCACAGACTAAGTGGCCTAAGCAACAAAACTTTGCTTTCTCCCAGTTCTGGAGGCTGCAAATCTAAGCTGAGAGTCAGCAAGTTGGGTTTCTTCTGTGATCTATCTCCTGGGCTTGCAGAAGGCTACCCTCTCACTATGCCTCACAAAGTCTTCCTGTGAGCATGGGCATGCCTGTGTCCCAGTCTCTCCTTACAAGGACAGCAGTCATATTGGATTGGAACCCACCTTAATGGCCTCATTTTAACTTAATCACCTCTATGAAGGCCCTGTCTCCAAATGCTGTCACATTCTGAGATACTAGGGGTTAGGATTTCAACATATGAATTTTGGGAGGACACAGCTATTTTGAAACACCATCTTATCTCCATCTTTCCAACAGAACTAAAGTTCTTTTCATATGTTCAAATCCAACAGGAACTCTACTTCCTTCTCCCCAACTCCTGTCACAAGGGAAACTCTTGTCTTGTTCTCTGGGCTGCAATGAAGCTTTCCTTTTGAGACTTCCTTTCTACCATCTTTTGGACATTCCAGTCTTTCTCTTCTAGGTTAGATCTCCTGTTTTCTGAATTTCATGTCTTCCTCTTTTTTGATTCATTGTCCACTGCAATGGAGAATTTGAATGTGTGCAGATGTCTCTGGTCTACTCTCACCATTGATCCATAATTTGGCTTGTTAGAGAATTCCGATCTAGAACTCATTTTCTCTTAGAGTTTATAAGGGATTTTCCTACCACCTTCTGGCTCCTGGGGTTACAGTTGGGAAATCTGATGCCATTCTGCTACCCAAACCTTCGGGTTTTTTTCTCTCTAAAACCTGCAGGATCCTATTTTTATCCCTGGCATTCTGAAATTTCATGATGTCTTCAGTGTCTTTTGTGATTTTGGTTTCATCCAATCTTCTGGGAACTCAAGAGCTCCTTGAATTTAGAAGTGTTTTTTTAGCTCTGGGACCTTTTTTTTTGTATTTATTTCGTTGACAATTTCCAACTCTCTGTGTCTGCAGTTTTCTTTAGAACTGAAATTTGTTAAGCTTCCTCTGATTTTCTTATCTTTCCATCATTTTGTTCTTGGGAATTTTCCTTTTTGTTCTTCAGTGCTGTCCTTGACTTTACCCTTTCTTTGGAATATTTTATTTCAGCTACCACATGTTCATTTCTAACAGCTGGCTCTTGTTCTCTGCATGCTAATTTTTATCTCTCCTAATTTTGTTTAATCCTGGTTGCTGTTGAAACAGGAGAGAGGCTCCAGAGACTGGGGTTCTCTCCAGTAAGAACACTGGCTTTTACTGGGTCTCCTTCATGTCCATCAACTCGCCCAACCTCACCCCCAGCTAGAGCATTTCTCTAGTTCAACTTCTTCCGGCTCTCAGGCAGTCCCCTTGGTTTCAGCCGCCAATTTCTCACATTGCTATGGTAATGAGAGACCCCTTATCTTGTTGAAAATAAGTCTTAACTTGAAAAAATTATGATTTCACCTTACAGCATTGCTGAGAGGACAAGTCTTGTAATAGCCAGTTAGAAAAAAATATATGGTCCCAAAGTCTACAAGCAATAAATGCTGGAGAGGGTGTGGAGAAAAGGGAACTCTCTTACACTGTTGGTGGGAATGCAAACTAGTACAGCCACTATGGAGAACAGTGTGGAGATTCCTTAAAAAACTGCAAATAGAACTGCCATATGACCCAGCAATCCCACTGCTGGGCATACACACCGAGGAAACCAGAATTGAAAGAGACACGTGTACCCCAATGTTCATCGCAGCACTGTTTATAATAGCCAGGACATGGAAGCAACCTAGATGTCCATCAGCAGACGAATGGATAAGGAAGCTGTGGTACACATACACAATGGAATATTACTCAGCCATTAAAAAGAATACATTTGAATCAGTTCTATTGAGATGGATGAAACCGGAGCCTATTATACAGAGTGAAGTAAGCCAGAAAGAAAAACACCAATACAGTATACTAATGCATATATATGGAATTTGAAAGACGGTAACGATAACCCTATATGCAAGACAGAATAAGAGACACAGGTGCATAGAACAGTCTTATGGACTCTGAGGGAGAAGGTGAGGGTGGGACGTTCTGAGAGAATAGCATTGAAACATGTATATTATCATATGTGAAACAGAACACCATTCCAGGTAAGATGCATAAGACAAATGCTCAGGGCTGGGGCAATGGGATGACCCAGAGGGATGGGATGGGGAGGGAGGTGGGAGGGGGGTTCAGGATGGGGAACACATGTAAACCCATGGCTGATTCATGTCAATGTATGGCAAAAACCACTACAGTATTGTAAGGTAATTAGCCCCCAACTAAAATAAATAAATTTATTAAAAAAAAATATATGGTCCCATAGTTCTTGGCGACATTTTGCTCTCCTATAGGAAGCGCCCTCTAATGGTGAATACTTATGGCACATTTCCAACCTCTTAAGGCAATGGCACCCTACTCCAGTACTCTTGCCTGGAGAATCCCAGGGACAGCGGAGCCTGGTGGGCTGCCGTCTATGCCGTCGCACAGAGTCGGACACGACTGAAGTGACTTAGCAGCAGCAACAACTTGGCAGTATTTCTTCACCATAGAGATAAATTCTTTCTGTGTAGCTCTGTTGGTATCATCTGAAAGATGCCTATATTTAAATGAAGATTATCATTTCAACCATCATCCTTTACTGAAAATAAGGGAAAAGGACAAACACAGAGCCTTTTGCTTCTTTCTGCCCCACAGTGTCTGCCCAGGGGTAGGCACACAGCAGAGGGTGCCAGCTGGTGTACTGACCTCATTCGTGGTTCCAGAGAGCACGTGCGGCACAGAGCAGAACTGAGCTTTGCAGTCTGATTGCTTAGGTTTGCCATTTCCACCACCTACTCAAGTCCTCGAAGCCTCAGTTTGTCAATCTGCAAAATGGCAATAATACTGCTTATGATAGTGATGGGAGGATGGGATGAGATAATGCCTAAGAAGCAGCAGACACATGGCATAGGTTTGGGACATGTTTGCTTTGTAACTATTATTACTGTTGTTGCTATTACTAAATGTCTGCTTCTCCTCCGTGTGCCCACCCAGTGATCCACTACGAGGTTGAGGTTTGGACAGGGGATGTAGGCGGAGCAAGCACCACTGCCCGGGTATTCATGCAGATTTATGGCGAGGAAGGCAAGACAGAAGTGCTCTTCCTCTCCAGCCGCTCAAAGGTGTTTGAACGGGCGTCCAAGGACACATTCCAGGTGTGTGGGGGTAAAGCCATGGTGGTGGAGGGGTGCCAAGAGAGGGCTTGGCATATGTCTGAAAACAGAGGGGTTGGTTCTCAGCCCTGGCTTCTTATTAGAATCACCTAAGGAGCTTTAAGAAACTAGTGCTGCCTATTCTACACCTGGATCAATTAAATGAGAACCTCCATGGTCGGATATGTTTTCTGTGAGTGTGTACGTGTATGCTCAGTTGTGTCCGACTCTTTGTGACCCCAAGGACTGTAGCCCATCAGGCTCTTCTGTCCATGGAATTTTCCAGGCAAGAATATTGGGATATGTTTCTAAAATCTGTACCAGTGATGCTAATGTGCTGCCAATTCTGAGAACGGCTGGAGGGTTGACTCTAATTTAGCAAAATACAGTGCTAGAGCCTTGGTCACCACATTCATTTCCAGCCTTGGCCTCTGATTCTACAGCTCACTCAGCCTAAGAGTAGGGCCATGCCTCCCAACCAGGATACTGGGAGGCTCGGGGTCTCGTGGCTCTGTTCTGAGTGCCCCAGGCCGCCTCACTTCCCTTTGAGTAGCAGAGAAAAAGAGATGAGAATGTGAGCATGCTGTTGGCAGGAGAGGAGGACCCAGGGTGGTGCCTTTTAAAGGGCACGTGAATGTTTTTTGTGCATGTGTGCATATGTGTACGTCTGCAGATCTGTTCTGCAGTAGCATGTTCATGCTGGCTGCTCTGCGTGTGTGCCACACAAGTAGCTTGGCCCTCAGCAAAGAGTCCTAACCCAGTGCCCAGCAGAAAGGGTCCTGGCTGAGTTGGGCCAGGGTCACGGGTGTCTGGAATGTCAGCGATGGAGGAGGCCTCCTGGAGTCCAACCCTCTCCTGACACTGCTGAGAGTGCAGAGGCCTGAGCGGTTCACCTCCCTGAGCCTCAGCTTCTTCATCAGCTCAAGCCTAGTTTTACAGTAACTCCCTGGCCTGCTTCACAGCCCTTGGAAGGATTAAAATGGTCAATGTCAGGGAAAGTACTTAGGAAACTGTGACTAGTCACGGAGGTGTTAGGAGCAGAGTGTCTTCTGGACGTGAGTGGACTGTGTGGCTGGGTGTGGTGGTGGCTGTATTCATAGCTGGGCAGGTTGATGGGGGAGCAGAGATGGCCAGTGAGCCAGACTGCGAGGGTGCTGTGACCAGGAACCACTGGAATGTGCTGAAGGAGCTTACCATATCCAAAGCCCATCCCTACAAAGCTGAGAATACACTCCTCTTTCAGGGGGTCCTGGCCTCCATTTTGGCTACTAATTTTCTCACAGAGGTGCTTCTGGCTACACTGTAGCTTCATGAACAGTGAGTCAGGAGACCTGAACTTTCCTGCAGGTCTGAGCTCCAGTTGGGGGGACACTAAACAGCTCATGGGACAGCCCCGGGCTTCAGTCTACTCAGCAGGCAGGTGGAGAACTGGTGGGACTGGGCTGTGAGGAGTGTCACCCCTCCCAGACAAGGGCCCGTCAGCACAGGGAGCCCTGGGAGCAGCCCGGCCGGCAGGGACTCCACGGGAGCCGTCCCCTGAGCCGGGGCCATATCTCCCCTTGATGTTAGGCTCAGACCAGAGTGGAAGATGGCGTGCCGAGGACCCAGTCCTCTGAAGCAGAGCTAAATCCCTGCCCTTGGAGTCGGCTGTGTGCTAGGCCCAGTGCAGGAGAGAGCTGAGTGCACAGACAGTAGCGCCCGCAGGCAGAGAGGGCATCCTGGCTAGGCCAAGACCTTGCCAACCTCCGGAACACCCTGAGCGCTCAGGGAGGGGAAAGCCTGGTGTGTGTGGGGGGGTGGGGCTGGAGCCTCTTGAGGGCATGGGTGAGACTTCTTTCTTTGACAAACAACACATTTTTTTTTTCGCTTCTTGGAAAAGTTCTATATGATTAATGCTGGGGAAAAAAAATGCTTGGGAAGAGAGCACAGAAAGGCACAACACTAAAGAAAAAAAAAGATAATAATAAAGCTCAGGAACTGGAATGAATAGGTTTAGTTAGAGGCAGAGGAGGGAATAAAGGCATTCTGCAGGAGGGAACAACGATACAGAAATAAGAAAAATAAGAGTGAGTGTGATGTGCCGAGTATGTGTGTGTGTGTGTGTGTGTGTGTGTGTGTGTGTGTGTGTGTGTAAAGTGGAGAATGAGAAAGAGAGAGAGAAGGAGGCCACCTTGACCCACTGTATCGGGGGTTCACAAGACATTGGTTTGGGTGGAGGGGGGTCCGGCAGGGAAACAAGGCTTGGGAGGGGGCAGGAGAGGAGGCGTGGGGGCAGCTTTGACTCAGAGGCCCCAGCATCTCGCTCCGGCGGCTCCGCGGGGCCCCGCGGAGGACGCTGAGGGCCCCCCTCAAGCCACTGCCCCCCACGCTTCGTACAGCTGGAGGCGGCGGACGTGGGCCAGGTCTTCAAGATCCGGCTGGGCCACACAGGCGAAGGCTTCAGCCCCAGCTGGTACGTGGACACCGTGTGGCTGCGGCACCTGGTGGTGCGGGAGGAGAACCTCACACCCGAGGAGGAGGCGCGCAGGCAGAAGGAGAAGGACAGGCTGCGGCAGCTGCTCAGGAAGGAACGTCTGAAGGCCAGGCTGCAGAGGAAGAAGAAAAAGAAGAAGAAGGAGGAGGAGGGCAGCGATGAGGAGGAGGAGGAGGAGTCCTCATCTGAGGAGGAGTCCTCGTCCGAGGAAGAGGAGGAGGAGACCGAGGAGGAAGAAGAGGAGGAGGAGCTGGAGCCCGGGATGCAGGAGGTGATCCAGGAGTACAAGTTTGATGCCCACCGCTGGCTGGCCCGGGGCAAAGAGGACAACGAACTGGTGGTGGAGCTGGTGCCCACGGGCCAAGAGGGTCCTGAGCGTAAGCCTGAGGAGGGGTCACATAGCCCCCCAGGGTGGGGGGTGTGCAGAGCGGGAAGGATGCCCAGCTCTCCTTGCAGGTGGGGCCCCCCATGGCTCTCCTGACCTGGACTGTGGTGAAATGGCACCACGGACCACTCTTTGCTGGGGCTGACATTGCCCTTGCCCTGAGACTCTTGGGAGGAGCCCTGGTATAACTCGCGGTGACTCATCATGGGGACATCAGTAGGAGGGTTGCTGAGGACCAGTGCCTTGCCAGAACTCTCAGCCTCTTGGGCTTCATGGTGAAGGGAAGTCTTGGGTAGGGAGGAGGAACCGGTTCGCCTCAACATCAGTGTAGGTGTGGGTGTACCCCGAGGTCTTTCTGGCTCCCACCGTCTGGCTGGATGTCCACCCCGAGGCCCAGGAGTCCTCAGCACTGTGCCTTTCTGTGTCCCCCAGCCAACACCTACAAGGTACAGGTGATCACGGGGAATGTGCCCAAGGCCGGCACTGATGCCAACGTCTTCCTGACCATCTACGGGGAGGAATACGGAGACACCGGCGAGCGGCCCCTGAAGAAGTCAGACAAGTCCAACAAGTTTGAGCAGGGACAGGTAGGGTGTGGTCTCCCCGGGGCGGGGGGCTGGTGGGTCCCAGATGGAGGGAACCCTCTGGTGATTCCCAAGGCAGGCCCAGCCTGCACAGCAACTGCTGTGTCCAGCGCTGTGCCCTGTTCAGTCCAGCCGGGTAGAATGGAAGCGCCTTGTCCATAAGCACCGGGGCTTTGCGGCGGGGACATAAAGAATGGCACAGGTGGGGTCTGGTGCCAGGAAGCACCCAGGAACTAACTGGAGGCGGCATGACTACCAGACCCTCCGGTGCTGAGTGGGGGGGCAGGGGTTCAGGGAGGAAATGCTGACCAGAACTCTCATGTCCCATTTCTGCCAGCATCCCAAAGCCAGCTTCCTTCATCAACAGAGAGGAGAACCAGAAATGTACAAATCTATTAAAAATACTTCTGGGCTTATTACTTGATCTATTTTGGATGTCCCCTGCTTTTTTCTTCAACACCACCTTCCCATGACTTGAGGATCAGGATTTATTTCTGTGTTTCCTTTAAAACTTGCAGCCACTGTGATGACTAGAATTGGAAGAAAATTGCTGCAGAGGATATAATTGGTACAACTGATGAAATTTGAACATAGACTATACGTTAAATAATATTGTGTTGACTTTGTTTCCTGCATTTGGTAATTGTACTGTCATTATATGGGCTTCCTCGGTGAGTCAGTGGTAAAGAATCCACCTACAATGCAGGAGCTTCAGGAGACGCAGGTTCAATCCCTGGATTGGGAAGATCTCCTGGAGGAGAGCATGGCAACCCACTCCAGTATTCTTGCCTGGAGAATCCCATGCACAGAGGAGCCTGGTGGACTACAGTCCATAGGATTGCAAAGAGTCTGACACGACTTGTTACTGAGCATGCAAGCACTGGGATTATATGAAAATGTTATTCTTAGAAAATCCATGCTGAAGAATTCAAAAGTAGAGGATCATAATATCTGCCAAATACTTTCAAATAATTCAGGCAAAAAATAGAGAAAGGGCAAGAGAGAGTGAGAAAGAAAGCAAGATCTAAGGGTATACAAAATTTCATTGCACTGTTTCTGCAAATTTTCTGTAAACTTGGAATGCTTGTCAATAAGTTAAAAGTTATAGTCAAGAAGATCTCATTCACTTATCTGGTTCACTTCTCTGGTCCTGGTGTCATCTGTTTCCTCCGGTGCATATACGTACACTGGTATCATCTACGTACACTGATATCATATAAGGCTTCCCTAGTGGTCTCTCTTCCCACTTGAATGGTGAGCAATCTAGGTCTTACACTTTACATCCTGTCAATCACTTTGGATTTGCACTTTGACTCATAATAGGTACTTAATCAGAATTTGTGGTGAAAGGAGTTTATGCACATATGTACACACACAGCAAGTAGTGTCTGCACACATGCAAGCAACAGGTCCTACACACACACACACACACCCCACAATAGAAATGTGGGCTTTCAGTCAACCCATTTTCCCTACCCTTCTCTCACGGTCACTTCTGTCACCCTCCTACCTCCCTCCACCTTCCAGGACACAGTGAAAGTGAAAAGACCCCGCTGGCAGGGGCAGGTGAAAGGACAGTAGTGCAGTAGGTGAAAGAAATGAAGAGGTGGAAACTTCCAGCTATAAAATAAATAAGTCTCAGGGATGTAATGTACATGTAGGGAATACAGTTAGTAATGTTGTAATGACTCTATATAGTGATGGATGATAATTGATCTTTAGGTGGTCATCATTTCATAATGTATAAAAATATTGGACCACTATGTTGTACACCTGAAACTAATTTAATGTTGTATATTAACGATAATTCAATAAACAAAAACCAGTAGTGCAGACCAAACCCCAGATGGCTGGCTACATTTTCCATGCCCCCTCCTTCTTGATGCTTTGGATCTAACAATTGGCCTCAGGCTGCCCCAGGTCCTGGGAGGGTGAAGCTGATGGCGAGGTGAGGAGGGCTGCCCCCACCCCATGAATGCTACTCTGATCTTTCCCAGACAGATACCTTCACCATCTATGCCACTGACCTGGGGCCCCTCACCAAGATTCGGATTCGCCATGACAACTCAGGCAACAGACCGGGCTGGTTCCTGGACAGAATAGACATCACTGACATGAACAATGAGATCACGTGAGTGGGACTGGAGGGGAGGGAAGGGAGGTCATGCCTGCCACTAAGATAGTCATCGGGGGGTGGCTGTGATGGGTGAGGAGAGGGGGCGGCTAGGATGTGGGTTTGGCCCATGCAGCTGGCTAGGTGGGCATTGCCTCCCTCCCTTCCCTCTCCTTGAGCTGCCCCTCGGCCGCTTGCTCTATCAGGTGGGCAGTCTGGTAGAACATCTAATCCTGTTCTTTGTGTCCATCTTTTCAGAAAGTCAGGTTTTCTATTCCTGCCATGGCCCAATCTCCATGCCCAGACTTACTATTCGTAAGTCTCTCCATGTATAATGTGAATTCCAGGACATGACTTTAATCTCCTAGACCGGGAATAAGGAAACTTATTCTGTAAAGGCCAGATAGCAAATATTTTAGGCCATTTGGTTTCTGTTTCAATTGTTCGGCTGTGCATTTGCTGTAGAAGAGTAGCCATAGATGATACCTAAGTGAATGGATTTTATTTAAGCTGTTGGTTTTTGTTTTTTTTTAAGTTAGAGTAGTCAGGAACTGGACTTCCCTGGTGGCTCAGCAGTTAAGAATTTGCCTGCCAATGTAGGAGATGTGAGTTCCATCCCTTGGTTGGGAAGATCCCTTGGAGGAGGAAATGGCAACCCTCTCCAGTATTCTTGCCTGGGAAATCCCATGGACAGAGGAGCCTGGTGGGCTACAATCCATAGAGTTGCAAAGAGTCGGACACTACTTACCAACTCAACAGCAACAACAACAAAGTAAATGGATGTGTGTGTTCCATGAAAACTTCTTTCATGGGCACTGAAACTTGAATTCCATGTAATTTTCACATGTCACAAAACTATTTTTCTTTAGATTATTTTCAACCATTTAAAGAAGTAAAACCTTTGCCTGGGTTGTGGGATGTACATAAGTGGGTGGTGGGCCAGATTTGGCTCACAGGCCATAGCTTGCTGGCCCTGCTCCAGATTCACAGCTACCTCCGGGGAGCTAGGGTGGGAAGGGGGTCTTGTCCTCCTGACAGGTGAAGTAACCATACTCCAGGGAGATGAGGCTGTAGCCTCAGTGTCAGTTTGTGTCAGAGTCAGGACCAGAACTCCAGACCATCAGAGATGAATCAGGTGTGTTTCCCCCATTAGGCCACATTGCCTTTTGGGCAAGAGGAGTCAAGGGGCAATAGACATGAAAGAAGACCCAGAGCTGTTGGGGGCGGGGGCGCAGAGGTGGGCAGAGAGGGAAGCGGGCAAGATCTTGAGGGGTTTGTGGAGCTGCTGAGGGCCTGCCAGTGCCCAGAATGTCGAGGGCACTTGAAATAAATGTTTGAATTAAACAACATCTTGGCCTGCAGCCTGGTGTCTCTTGAAACATTTTCCCCTCTGTGAAAGGTAGGGGTTGATGGAGGTCACTCCATCTTCCACCTCAACCCTGCCCCACCAGCCCAAGAGATTACTCCAGATGGGGACACTGAGGGACAGCTCACATACAGCCCAGTGTCATGGATTTCTATGAGGTCACATGAAGTCCCCATGATGGCACAGAAGGGCTGTGGGACAAGCCCACGCTGGGAACCAGGGTCCTCACCTGGGGTAGGTGCTCTGCCAGAAACTCACCAGGTCACCCTGGACAAGTTACTACTCCATCTTTTAAAAAAAATTTTATTTTATATTACAGCATAGTTGATTAACAATGATGTATTCATTACAGGTGTACAGGAAAGTGATTCAGTTATACCCATACAACTATCCATTCTTTTTCAAATTCTTTTCCCATTCAGGTTAGTAGACTGGGTTTCCTGTGCTATATAGTAGCTCCTTATTGGTTATCTATTTTAAATATAGTAGTGTGTACATGTAAACCCCAAAATCCATCTTTATGAGCTTTCATTTGCTCTTCTGATAAATGGGTTTAAAGATAATAGCCCAACTTACATCTCAAGATGGTCTCAAAACCTAAAGAAAGCATTTAATATTAACAAGGATAAAGTGCTCCAAAAAAATGGAAGGACAGGAACAAACTGTGAACATCACAGGCAGCCTGGTTAGGGTCGGTTGCTTTGGCATCTTTGGGCCAGCCCAACAACTGGAAAATTGCTGTAGCTCTATAATCTGTTTTAATTTCTGCCCATGCTTGTCTTCTTTCATTATTAAGAATATTAACTGTTCTTACCTTTTCAAATCAAGACATTAGGTGACTTTTTTAAAAACCCTGTTGGAATTTTGATTGTTTTGCTGTTAAATGTATGTGCAGAGAATTGCACATTTAGACCATGAAGTGCTCCCTCGGGCACACATTTCTGTCCATCCAGGTGCTCCTTGAGTATCTCAGTCATGCCATTTTCTACACTTGCTACACACAGGCTACACGTTCCTGTTACATTTGCTCGAGTGTCTTATATCTTTATCACTCTTGTGACTGGAACCTTCTCATTACTCCTCTCTCCTTTTCCCCGCCTTTTCTCTTTCCTTCCTCCACTCTGCCCTCTGCTCGTTTCCTCCTCTTCCCCTGCCATCCTTCCTTGTTGGTATTGCATGGTTTCTTTACTTTGTTTCGTTGGTATTGAAGCAGCAGTAAGGGCTCTGTGCTCAGCTGGCTCCAACCATGGGCAAACAGAGAGCGATTCTGAGCAAAGCCTGTCCTGGGAGACAGATGTAAAACCATGGCCGTTCGTTGGAAGCAGAATGAGAGCAGTGAATCTTCTCTCTTGCAGAGGCACTGTCCTCTCAACAGTGCCACAACCTTCTATGACCTTTGTTAGCTCAGGAATAAGACCTTTGCAGCCAGAAGGGTGAATGCCCACTGAGCTGTCCTGGATGCATTCACTCATCTCCTTGCAAACTGGGTGCCCTTAACTCCTCTCTGCCACTCCCCACCCCTCCATCCATTGCCCCTTCTGTCAGAAAAGCTGTCAGACGCCCCTCCCCATCTTCAGCACCTCCTGGTCAAAGCCCCCTGGCTGCCCCCTCTGCCTCACCCAGGCCCAGCCTGTGTCTGCAGCTGTCGAGCCCCTCAGGCCATGTGCCTCCTCTGCTCACACTGTGCAGAGGCTCCCAGGTCTGTCAGAGTAAGAAAGAGCACTTTCAGTGGCCGGTCCCACCCCTTTTGCTCACTCCTTGCTGTTCCTTGAAGCCAGCAGACGCAGTCCCACCTCAGGGCCTTTGCATGTGCTGTCCTCTCCTGCTAGCACTCCTACCCCCATGGCTCACTCATCCTTGGTCTAGGTAGGTTTCTGCTTAGGTCCCCTGGCTCAGTGAGGCCCCACTCCCAGACCAGGACCTTTTATTCCTCCTCCTCTGTTTACTTTCCCCACATCACTGACTTACAATAAACTGCTCTATATAGTCATTCTTCCTCTCCCTGATGTAGAATATGAGGTCCCCTGAATAAGGAAATGACTTCATCTGTTTTGTTCACTGCCATATCTGCCCCCTCACCTCCCAGTCCCTAGAAGAGTGCCTGGCACGTAATAGGCATACCATAGATATGTATTAAGTCAACTAATAAATAAAATTATGCTTGATGTGTTGATTCATTCTTTAATTCAACAAACACAAGCCATGCTAAGTGCTGCCAGCTAAACAACTGGCTCAGACACCACCTTTGAAGAGCAGAAACCTATGATGGGAGGTAGTTCAGGTTCAATTCCTTTCTCTTCCACTCTTTGCCTGTGTGGCCTGGGCAGTCACCTCATCTCTCGAGTCTCAGTTCTCCCATCCATACAATGGGCATAAAGAAACTCTTACACAAAATCATTGCAAGGACTAAGTGAGGTGCTATGTGTCAGGGGGCCCAAAACCCAGTAAAAGGCAGCATCGGTTCTTTCCCCAGGCAGGAAGTCTCCAGCGAGTCAACATCTAAAAGTGGCCAGACAGCTAGGAAATGGGGCAGGGAAATGTGCAGGGTGGCTGAGGAGGTGACAGCGGGGAGACAGGGAGAGCACAGGGGGTGCAGGGTGAACAGGTGCTGGTGGTCTCCGCATGGTAACCTAGAACATTGAGGGGACCGGGGAGGAGGGTGTGATGGTGGTGATCATGCTGCTCTTCTGTCTAAGGTGGCATCGAGATGTGCCTTTATGAACAGGCAGCCCTTGGATGCTTGAGTGTTTGAAACAGAGAGCATCAGAAGCGGTTGGAAAATGTGATTCGGGTGGCACAGAGGTGGGGAGCTAGGGGGCACATACAGGATGCAGTGGGTCACTGTGTTTCATGGGCACAAGGATCGTGGAGGATAGGAAACAGGGAAAGAACACTGGAGAGGGTGGCGAGGCAGGGTGAAGGGGCTCCAAAGCCATGCTGAGAACACATCCAGGCTCCTGGCTGCCTGCATTTCATGGGCACCCTTCCAGCTGAGCATGGAAGATGGGGAGAAGGGGCAGGGAGATGTCAGCTGCTGCCAGGGCCCCTCGGGAGATGCTGTCTGAGCAGAAAGGCTCAGGAGAGGGTGTGGTGCCCAGGGCCCCTGCCACCGTCATGAGGTCACCCAGACAGAGCCACAGTGGCACCAGGGGTCAGATGTCCAGAGCTGGACAGATTCAGCGGAGCCTCAGCAGGACCCCTTGGAGCCCTTCTGGCCTCTGAGACAGTTTCTCTGGAGGGCAGCTGAGTCTGAGCTCAAAACCCCAGGAGGAGGGGACTGGGAGAGTGGGGGCTGAAGATTTATTGATCTGCAACTCAATTGCAGAAAAAAAAGGAACAATTATTTTCCAAATAGAGACTGCTTGAGGTGTTTTAGAGGAGTCTCAAGCTGTCAGGGTCAGTGATCAAATGATGTGGAAAGTCTTTTTAACTGTGGTTTGCAGCTGTGAATGGCTCTGAGTGCATTGTCCTGGGGTCTGAGGTCTCCCATGGGTTGACCAGGGCTCTACCCACAGACTCACATCCTCTCATATAAGGAGGCCACTAGTCCCTTGGGCAGGGAGAAAACTGTGACGTTGAGACAGTTTGTCTGGGGACTGTAGCCTGGGAGGCTCCACCACTGGCCTCTCTGGAGAAAATGTTTTAAAAGTGTCATGTTGATGTTCACATGACACTTGGAATGAGGAGAGCTGGTCCCCTCCTCTCACCAGCTCTGCTCAGAGAGTTCCTGGCGCCTTGGGGTGACATCAGGCACCACATTCTAACGGGGTTGATGGAAAAGAGAAAATGCATCTTCAAGAAAGGAATGGTGGCTGACTAAGAAACCTAGGAGTTGTGGCAGAAATTCTGAAGGAGGAATTAAGAACATTTCACCTGAAGAGGGGACGATGCCTTTTGATTCCATTGATTCCTGTGGTGCCCACTATGCCAGGGACTGTGAACGGCAGGGGGCGAGGAGACTCTGAGCTCACGGGGTGTTCAGTTTGCCTGACTTCTGGCAGAGCCACTTTAAATACACGCTCCTGGGCAACCTCTTCCTTTCTCGTCACTTCAGCGACCATTTATTTGACAATAATGTCCATGTGGTATCCCAAGTTGTATCAGTCAGAATAGTCTAAGTTCTGCTAAATAACAAGTATCCCTAAAATGTCAGTGGCCTCACGCAATGGAAGCTTAGTTCTCGCTCATAACGTATGTCGTGGGCGGGGAGTGGGCCTTAGGGGAGGTATTTGTTGAGAATCACTGTGGTCTCTCAAGCATTCAGGCTGACGGAGGTGTTTCCCCAGTGTGTGTTTCCATGCTCTTCCTTGCAGTGGGAGGAGATGTGACAAATTGTGCACTGGCTCTTAAAGGCCCCTTACAGCCCAGAGATTCCAAGTACATTAGCGAGGACTTAAAACTTCAAAGTCCTCCTCACTTCTAAAGCCATGAATCTCTGATGTTTCAGTTTCTGAATACATAACAGAAATGGGACGGCATTTGGGAGTGTGTCGTCTTGAATTAGTGTGTCTTTGTTAAGTCCTTCTCTCTGCTGCTTCCTCGCCCCCTTCCTTGTTGACTAAATGAGGTTCGCCACATCTTCCTTCCTCCTTTAATACTTTAGCTATCTTTTTATATAGATCTGCAATAAAATCGAATCACTCAACTTCAGAGAGGAAGAAGCAAATGCCACACAAGTTAGGAATGTATTTAGTGTTCTGAGCTCTGTCCACACTCAATCAGATAGCCTTTCTCAACCTCTGTTTTTGGCCCTAAGACATAGATTCCTGTTCTGCTTGATGGGGGTTTCATAAGACCCTGAATCGTGAAAGACAGATGTTTTTCTTGAATTCCATTACAGGTGGCAAATGTGTTGGGTGGGCTTTCCAGCGAGTGTTGAACAAAAAGTTTGTTGAATTATTTTTCCCTGTAAGTTTCACCTAACAGGAAGATATTCTCTGAAACCCCTCACTCCTCCAGGATTTGGGGTGGGCGTGGTGGTGTCACAGAATGTTGAGACAGAAAAGACCTGACAGATGATTTCATCCAGCCTCAGTGTGATGAAACTTGGGGTGCAGGGGCCATCCTGCATGTTAGGGGAAGAGCAGAGGCACAAACCCAGAGTCACTGAGCCCCAGACCCACTCTGTTGTCACGCCGCTCTTCCCATACCACCAGTGGGCATATCTGATGAGCTTCAGCCTTTACGCACAAAATGGGAAAGGCCATGCATTAAATACATTTTACAGCTTTCAGTGTGCAATCCGTTCATTTCAGTTTTACTTTCAAGGGAAACTCAACCTTTTAGCGGCCCGAGCTTTGCTTCCATGCTCAGTTTAAACCTTCTGCTGACCCTAGCCCTGCCTCTTCCTTCCATCGCCCTGGCTGGAGTGACCCGGCCAGAACACCTGCACGTCTCTCTTCTCCGCACCTGAGAAACGGCCACCTAGTGTCCTCCCCAGGCCTCCTGGAGCAGGATTTATTCCTGTGGGAGGAAGGGGAGGGTACTGGCCCAGAAGCCCAGTCCTCCACTAGACCTCCTGTGGGTGCTTGCTGGCACCCTTGGGGGTGGAGGCTAAATGCCCGGCGTTCAGGCCCGACCGACCTCTGGCTCCGGTTCTCCCCCTAGGGAGCGGGATCTGGAGGCTTGGGGCCCGCAATGCTGCCGCAGTGGGCATGCTGAGGACATCTAACTTCCCCAAGCAAGTATCTCATGGACCTCAGGGGTGATGCGTCCCGAAGACAGGCGCTGACGCCTTGCGCATGCGCTCTTCGCGGGTGTGGGAGGGCTTGCACCCTCCCCTTTCTGTCTTGCTGACTATTCTCTCTCTCAGTATAAGTCTCCCCAGCTCCTTATGCCTCTCTCTCCTTCTGTCTCTGTCCTCCTCCAGCCTCCCACACTCTCATTACTCCTCCACAGCCCCAACCCCTCTCTTCTCTTTATTTCTGTCTCTCTCCCTTAATTGGCCATAATTTAGAACTAAAGCCTATTATTCATAAATTATTTGGTTGAAGAAAAGTTTAACTTTTCCATTCATACATTTAAAAGGCTGAAAAGTGGAACAATATGCATTTTTCACTTAAACACTAATTTCAAAGCAATCTAGTTTGTCACTCTCAAGGCTGAGCTCCTCCCACCGGTTAAATCCATGTCTCTCTATGCACAGCTATGGGAGGCTTCCTCATAGCTCAGTTGGTAAAGAATCCGCCTGCGATGCAGGAGACTCCCGTTCAATTCCTGGGTCGGGAAGATCTTCTGGAGAAGGGATAGGCTACCCACTCCAGTATTCTTGGGCTTCCCTGGTGGCTCAGCTGGTAAAGAATCCGCCTGCCATGGGGGAGACCTGGGTTGGATCCCTGGGTTGGGAAGATCCCCTGGAGAAGGGAAAGGCTACCCACTCCATATTCTGGCCTGGAGAATTCCATGGACTGTTTAGGCCAGGGGGTCGCAAAGAGTCAGACACGACTGAGTGACTTTCACTTTGGATTCACAGTTGCACCTCCATGCCCCTGGCCCCGCTCCTCTCACATGCTGATGGAAGGCAGTAAGGACTGCAGGAGGGTGTGGGGTTCAGAAAGGGATAAGACCTTTGGTCTACACTGTCCACAGCCTCTCCAGACTTTGACCTGTCTCTGAATGGATCTTATGCACCTGGACGGTGGTAGGGATTGGGGGGTGCAGCAGCCCCAACTTAGAGATGGTCTGTCCCCAGACCTTCTGAGTTGTTCTGGGAGCCCAGGGGCCCAACGGGGAACTGTCCAGCCCACGGCCTCCAGAAATCCCAGGCTTGGACTGAAGACAAAGAAAGGAAGTATCACCATCACCATCATCATCATCATCACTACGAAAGTATTAGCATATTTTGAACCAAGAATGTACCAAGAGCCAGGCAACTTAAGCACTTAAAAATGTTTAACTCATGTAATTCTCACCACTGCCTTTGAAATAGGCAACATTATCCTCACACAGAAGGTTGCCAGATAATATGTAGAATAGCCACTTAAATTTGAAAGTCAGATAAGCAAAGAATAATATTTTAGTATAAGTGTGTCCCAAATATTATTCCTTGCTTATCTAAAATTCCAATTTAACTGGGAGTCCTGTGATTCTGCAAGTTAAATCTGGCAACTCTTGCAGAAAGAGTTGTAAAGAAACTTGTTCAGTCTCACAGCACTGTAGGTGGCAGAGACAGGATTCAAACCCAATCTGGCTCTAGAGGCGAGTCCTTAGTCCCCACTCTCTGCTGCTTCTTCTTGCCCTCGTCCTGACTTCCCTTCTATCCCAGCTCCTCCCTTGCACTGGGTTCAGCCTCTCCGCTGAGGAGTCTGACTTGGACCTCCCTTCCCTGGATGGCGTCCGCTGTCTGCTGTGCCAGCTCCTCACAGGTCATATTCTTTGTACCTTCCAGAAGCTTAAGTGGGCCATTCCATTTCAATCCCTAAGGTATGAAGCACTTCCTATGTACAATATTCTCTGCCAAAGTGACTCTGGCTACTAGATTGATTCTAGAAAAGGCCAGAACAATCCTCAGAAACCCCTCTTTCTCTAGATTCCTCCTACGTGACCCTGATTCCAGGCATTGTTAACACAGCCTTTTTCCATGGGCTGTATGGAAACCACATCCCATGTTTGTCATCTACTCCAGACAAGCATAGAATTCCAGGCAAACTGGCTTCCCTCGTAGCTCAGTTGGTAAAGAATCTGCCTGCAATGCAGGAGACCTGGGTTCAATCCCTGGGTCGGAAAGATCCCCTGGAGAAGGAAATGGCAACCCACTCCAGTATTCTTGCCTGGGAAGTCCCATGGACAGAGGGGCCTGGCGGGCTACAGTCCACGGGGTCACAAGAGTTGGACATGACTTAGTGGCTAAACCACCACCAGGCAAGCAACTAGTGGGGTGATTCCAAGGCTAGGTAGGATGGGAGGGCAGTGCTGGGGGGTGGAGACAGACAGGGGAGCATTTGGGCCCCATGAGGGCCTCTCATGTCTCAGCCATGACTGCTCTTTCATGAGACCTTCTCAAAGAGACATTCCCAAACTCTCCCCATTCCCCTCCCGCACAGGTACTACTTTCCGTGCCAACGCTGGCTGGCCGTGGAGGAGGACGATGGCCAGCTGTCCAGGGAGCTGTTGCCAGTGGACGAGTCCTATGTGCTGCCACCAAGCACGGAGGAGGGCGGGGGAGGTGGTGACAACAACCCCCTCAACAACCTGGCCCTGGAGCAAAAAGGTTTCCTAAACTAGAGCAGATTTCTTCCCTCCAGCACCCCTCTCCTCTGTCTTTCCCCAACTAGGTCTCCATCTTCCTCTCCCCTCTGGACTCCGAGCTCTTCCTTCTCTGGGAATCCATCTGTGCTAACCTCTCAATCTTCCATGGCAAGAATGGGGAGGTGACAGGGGCCTGTTCTCACATGTCAAGCATATGGCTGGCTGTAAAGTACATGGCTTAGCATGGAGTTATTCTCAGGAATGGAATGGAATAGAACAGAACAGTTACAGCTGGTTATGACTTAGTCTTGTGTCCTCCCCTTCAGGCTAGTTATAGACTCCCTATACAAATGTTTTTGTCAAGGGGAAGAATGAGCTTTCAAGAGTCCGTGATGCTTGTGCTCCCTTCCTTGAAACTAGCATCCCTAAAACTTCCCAACCCGGAGGAGTCAGACCAGGGTTCCCGGCTGATGAGCCTTTGAACCTCATAGTCACCCCATCTTCCTTAAGCATCCTACAACTTTACTGATTGAGGGTTTCCTGGGTGAGCTGGAAGTAGGGGTGGGGAGCCTCATCTCTGCCTTCTGGAAGTTTCCAGACTAAAGGCAACTACAGAACAGCACATACGACAAGGAAAGTGATTCATAGAAACAGTCGACATAAGCATAGAAATGTGCTCAGTATGTTGTCTCCCTCCTACCTTCATGGGAGGTGCAATCTACCACTCACTTCTCCACACTCTTCTCCTGGCAGATAAATCTACCACATTTTCAGTGACCATAAAGACTGGGGACAAGAAGAATGCTGGCACCGATGCCAATGTCTTCATCACACTCTTTGGCACTCACGATGACACTGGTAAGAGAGCAGTGCAAGGCCACGTTCACCCACGTTCCTCTCCAGGGAGACTGGAAGAGTCAGTGGAACTCTCCAGAGATGTCCTGGTCACGTCTCTCATTTTCATTTTTAAGAAATCATTTTTTAAGTTCTCTTTACTGTTTTATTTTATTGTGGGAAGAATACTTAACATGCAATCTGTTTTCCTACCAAATTTTAAATGTACAATACATTATTGTTGACTGTTGGTTTGTGGTGTACAACAGATCTCTAGAGGTTGTTCATCTTACTAAACTGAAACTGTATGCCTGTTGATTAATAACTCCCTATTTCCTTCTACATCTTGCTCCTGGTAACCACCAGTCTAGCCTTTGATTTTATGAATTGGACCTTGATATCTCACTTCAGTGGAGTCATGCTGTATTAGTCTTTTTGTGCCTGACTTATTCCACTTAGCATAATATCCTCAAGAACCATCCACATTGTTGCATATCGAAGAATCTCCATTTACAAGGCTGAGTAATATTCCATTGTATGTATATACCATATCTTCTTTATCCATTCATCTGTCAATGGACATTTAGGATTTTTATCCCAAGTCTTAGCTATTGTGAATAGTGCTGCAGCAAACATAGGAGTGCTAATATCATTTCAAGAACCTGATTTCATTCTTTTGGATATATACCCAGAAGTGAGATGGCAGGTTTTTATGGTAGTTCTATTTTCAACTTTTTGAGGAACTTTCATACTGTTTTCCAGAGCAACTGCATCATTTTGGATTCCCACCCACTGTGTGTAAGGATTCCAATGTCTCTACGTCCTCACCAACACTTGTTGTCTTTGGTTTTTTTGATAGGAGCCTCCTGACGGGAATGAGATGGCGTCTCATTGTAGCTTCGGTTTGCGTTTCCCTAATAATTAGTGACAATGAATACTTTTTTCATATATTATTGGCCATTTTTGTGTCTTCTCTGGAGAAATGTCTAGTTAAGTCTGTAGCCCATTTTTAATTGGGTTATTAGATTTTCTTTGTTATATATTTCTTTATATATCTTGGCGATTAGATACATGCTTTGCAAATATGTTTTCCCATTCTACAGAATTCTGTTTCTTCTGCTGTGCTTTTAGTTTAATGTAATCCCACTTGTTAACTTTAGTTTTTGTTGCCTGTGTTTTTGGTGTCGTATTCATGAAATCATTACCAAGACCAATGTCATCAAGTGTTTTCCTTATGTTTTTTTTCTAGGTGCTTTATAATTTCAGGTCTTACATTTAAATTTGTAATTCATTTTGAGCTGATTTTTGTGTATGATGTGAGAGAAGGGTCCAAATGAATTATTTCACGTGTAGACATCCATTTTCCCAGCACCATTTATTGGAGAGGCTTTTCTGTCCCTATTTTGTACACTTGCGTGCCTCTGACTCTTGAAAGATTATATGTGACTGACCCCAACAAAAAAAGGCAATTCCTTATTCTTTTAAATGTTCTTTTTAAATCCTTCTAAGTCCTCTCTCGGCCCTCATTCTGCCTCTGCACCCTACGAGTGTCTGGAAGCTGTGAGAATCATCTTCCCTTCAGCATCCTCTCCTCAGGTAATGGTGCCCAAGTCTTTGTCCAGCCTTCCTGAAAGGTGGTTTTTTCACCATTTCCTGCGCCCTTCTTTGAGGCATCACTGTGGTGGCCTTTCAAAACTATAGTGAAGGAGCTCCTCAGTCCACACGGTGAGAGGTCTCTGCTCTATGTCTTTTGCCAGCTTTCCCCTTCCATTCTAAATGCAGCATTAGCTCTAACTCTGTCTCAGTAACAACCTGGGAAATGGTGGCTCTTCCCAACCTTCAGTGAGATTCAGCCAGTGGGTTCCATGGTACTCTTGATATGAGATGCTCAGGGAATCTTGGAGTCATTCTGGAGCCTCTGTCCAGGCCATCACAGAAGGTGGCATATGGGCTGGAGTCAGCTGTACACTTGGGCCACCTGTCCAGCCATTCTGAGTTCAGAGAGGAACCAGTTCCTCAAATATGTAGTCATCACATATTTTCTGATTACTCCTAAAGCTCTATTCCAAGCTTTGCTAAAGAATGAAGGAGTGATCCCTGACTTTGTAATCACTGACTTTGAGATGGTCATCTTCTAATTCAGTCATGTGTACTCAAGCTGACTAATTGGCTTAAATATCTCCTATACCACTTACTAGTTGTGTGACCTTGGGAAAGGTGCTTAACCTCTCTTCGCTTTAGTTTCCCCCATTTGTAGCATATTCTGATAGCGCAGTTGGTCAAGAATCTGCCTGTCAGTGCAGGAAGCACAAGAGACATGGGTTTGATCCCTGGGTTGGGAAGATTCCCTGGAGTAGGAAACAGCAACCCACCACAGAATTCTTGCCTGGAAAATTTCATGGAAAAAGGAGCCTGGTGGGGTACAGTCCATGGGGTCACCAGGAGTTGTGGATTTAATGAAATTGAATGTGTAAAATATTTGAGACAAAATGACAATAAAGCATTTATTATTAGTATTATTATTACTTAATAGGTTAAATAATGCAAATGTAACGAGTGAATCAGGTTGAAACTTACAAATGCATGTCATTGCAATAGATAGTGAGCCATGGGCAATGAAATTGAGGGGGCCCAATAGAGTGCTTTTATTTGCCAAGGGATTTCTATGTGTTTGGCACATTCTTCAACACTCAACAGTCATCATCTTATTAAATAGTCACAACTCCTCTATGGGGAAGGCACCGAAGCCACCCCTTTTGACATCTGAGGAAACCAGATCTCAGAGAATTAAGTAATTTGCCCAAGGCCACCCAGACAGTAAACAAGGTCTGTCTGACTCTTTGTGCACTTAAATCATTTGCAGTAAGTCTGTGATTATCAAAAGACTTCCTACATGAGGCAGGACTTACAGGGATAAGGAGACTTGAAGGCTGAGGCAGGAGGGGATGGTGATGACCCTGGGACCACCTTAAATTTCAGACCGACACCGCAGTCAGAGCCCTAGGACAGAGCATGTATGTGAAGTGGCTGGTGAAGGGCGCTGGAATCCAACCCTCCTTCTGTCATCCAGAGAAGAGGCTCCAGAGAATTGCCACATGCCCCATCCTGCAGGGGAGCCCCTGTTTCCCCACTCCAGGGAACATGGGAGGGTGGCTCCATCCCCACGTGGAGAAACCTGAGGGATGTGTCTTAGGGCCCCACCAATTTCTCCCGGGTGATCTTGGATAAGGTCCTTAATTTGTAGGTGTGTCTCCTTTTCTTTAGCAAAACAGGAAATAAAAATACCTATGTTAAAGAGTTACTGCAAAGCTCCATAAAAGGACATACATACACACACACACATACAAAATGCCCAAAATGCCCTATGGATGGTAACTGTAGAGTCTAAATTTGAAGCAAGTTCAGAAATTTGCTCATTATGAGACAAGACTAAGAGGGGTAGTCAAATTAGGTTTGAAGGTTCAAGCCTAGCCAGTCATGGTGGGGTCATTTGGTTGCAGGAATGACTCTCCTGAAATCCTCCAAGACCAACAGCAACAAGTTTGAGAGGGATAGCATTGAAATCTTCACAGTGGAGACCCTGGACCTGGGAGATCTGTGGAAAGTCAAGATCGGTCATGACAACACAGGTCTGGCTTCCCTCCCTTCTGTTCCTGGCTGAGAACATGAGGACCATGGGCAGGTCCCCATAGGTGACTAGGAAAGAATCTAGGGTAGGCTTGGATGTCATCTGCTTTCCATAATGACACAGCTTCCTCAGTCCTTTCATGGCTGCACACAGAGATTCTGGTCTAATTGATCAAGGTAGGGCCTGGACACTGGTGATTTTAAAGCTTTCTCCCCAGACCCTACAGTCAGAAATTTCAGTGTGCAGCCAGTCTTTGATTCAGTAGGTCTGGGATGGGACCCAAGAGTTTTTATATCTCACAGGTGATTCTAGGCTGTTGGTCTGGGGGCTCCACTTAGAACCACGTATGGAGCCAGTTCTTCCCAGAACCCCCTAACACTGTGTCCAAGTTTGTTCTCTCTCAGTAAAGCAGGACTCATTTTCTTGGTCTTCAAACCATATCTTGTGAGCCTGAGGAAGGAGGCCTTTCTCCTTGCCTCTGGGACTGAGGAACAAGGTCTCTGCCTGGCTTCCATTTCCTTCTTTAAACCTGAGCACTCATTTTCCCAAGGAGGAGCATAGATCCTTCATTGGTTTCCCTTCCCTTCATGAATCATAAACTGAGGCCAGGGAGCCCAGCATGTCTCCTTGCCACTGCATGAAAGTATGGAGCCCTTGTTAACACAGGCTCTCTCTGGCAGCTGGGTTCCCTTTTCAGAACACCTTCCACCCTGGACGGTTCTTTGCTTCCCTCCCCTCAGACTCTGCCTCCTGTCACCTCTTCTCCATGTCCCTTCCCTCTGGCTCATTTCACTGACAGCAGCCCAGAGTAGGATCTGGTAGGGTACACAGGAATCAGTCCACACTGCTGTAAGCAAAAGTGATGACGAGTCCACGGTGGAGCCATAGGCACCAGTAGGGAAGGATGCTTGGAGTCCCTGCAGTTGCTCACAGGAAGCCATCTGTGTAGAGGTCCTTGAGGGGTTCTGTGTCTCCTTCCCTCCAGGCAAGGCTCCAGGATGGTTTGTAGACTGGGTAGAGGTGGATGCCCCATCCCTTGGAAAGTGCATGACGTTCCCTTGTGGTCGCTGGTTGGCCAAGAATGAAGATGACGGCACCATCGTCAGGGACCTTTTCCACGCGGAGCTTCAGACAAGGCGGTACACACCATGTAGGAGTCCTGCAGGGCAAGGCTTAGACCTCCTTGTTCACCTGCCAACTCCCAGTCCCTCATCTGGGGTTGACCCTTGGCCAGGCCCACCTTGGGAATTCCTCGGGCCCTGTGCTGGCTGTAGACTGAGCTCTAGACCCAGGGAAAGGAAATACAGGATATTTCTGCTCCAAACTATCTGATGACAACAGGCAGAGAAACTGACTTCTCTGGAGTTCAGTTTCCTTGTCTGCAAAATAGAGATAATAGTGTAGGGTGGTTGTAAGACCCAAAAAGGAGAAAAGATAAGGTCTAACATTTATTGTTGTTGCTCAGTCGTGTGTCCAACTGTTTGCAACCCCATGGACTGTAGCCTGCCAGTCTCCTCTGTCCATGGGATTTCCTAGGCAAAAGTACTGGACTGGGTTGCCATTTCCATCTCCAAAGTCTAACAGTGAAGGGTCATTATCAACCCCTTAACTGGTCCTCACTCCAGTCATTAACACACCAAAGAAACCAGTGTTACAAGATTTTATCTTGATTGGGGAGAAAAAAAAGAACTTCAAAAGAAACTAAATGTAATTCCTTTACCAGCTAAAGGAAAGAAGAAAGTGGAATAATTAGGTGAATTTTTGACACGTCGCTTCCTCTATCATCATCTGAAAGTCAGTGTTGCCAGGGAGGGGCAGGCCAGTGTGGAGCCAGTGGGTGAGTAGTAGAAGGGGTGAGAAGAGAAAGGACTCTCACCAATATAGACTGGCCGATCTGATTGGCACTTGTCTCCTGAAACATAATGCTCCTGTGTATAGGATGTCTGCAGCCAAGGACTGCATTGAGGATGCTGTAACAAATGAGGAAACCAAGGCTCCTAGGTGACTTGCAAAGGTCACACAGTCAGGCTAGATAGAGCCTGTGCTTTCACCCAATCTGTTGTACTAGCTCTGTGATGGGAGAGGCACGGAGACCCTAGTCTGAGGTGACAGGGGTTTTCGATGGGCACTAGGCATGACAGGATACCACCCTCCACCCTGGGTTGCTAGGCAACCACATGAAGGTTCAGGCCCCTGGGTAGCAGCTCCCAGTGAAGGGACAGATCCAGAGTGGTGGTGCTGGTGAAGAACTTGACCTGCCTGCATGTGTTTCCTGTTTTTACCTCCCCTCTGACTTTGCCCTCTGTTCCCTTCCCTCAGTTGTCCCTTACGAGATCACTCTCTACACCAGTGATGTCTTTGCCGCTGGGACAGATGCCAACATCTTCATCGTCATCTATGGCTGCGATGCCGTGTGCACCCAGCAGAAGTACCTATGCACCAACAAGAGGGAGCAGAAGCTGTTCTTTGAGAGGAAGTCCGCCTCCCGCTTCATAATGGAGGTACTGGCATCTGGCAGGCTGCCAGGGGAGCCAGGATGGGGGTGTGGGCTGGACCAGAAGGCAAGGAGAAGGAGCCCTTGTCCAGAGTCTGACATGTGCCTTTCATCTGATGGGCTGTTATGAGTGAGGGAGATGGCGGTTCATCCAAGCTCTCTGAACCTCAGTGCATCTGAGGAGCCAGGAGGACAGTGGCCCTCCCTCTCCGGGACCAGTGTCTGAGTCAAAGGTGATAATGAGTGGACAGGGTTTAAGGAAATTAGTGGCACAGTTCCACTGGGGCCATCTCCAGTGCTACCAACAGCAGAACCGCAGAGAGAGCTGGCTTCCAGACTTCCTCATCACATTGTTGTCTCCTGCTTATCTGCCAAACTATGGCCCATACAAAAGAGCATCCCGTGTATTCCTTGGTTCCCCCTCAGCTCTGGCCTGAGAGTTTTGCCGTTCGATGCTGACTGTGCATGTATGTCACCGCATCCACACCTGGGTATTCTGTACGCCCATCCCGTGCCTCCTTGTGCACATCACTCTGTGCCAGGTGGGATGGGAGAGACAAGGGAAAGAGAGGACCCAGACCATGCCTGCAAGGGGCTTGCAGTCCAACTGGGGAACCCCAGCTCTCACACGAGGCTAAGGAGAGAGTCTGGTGATCATCATCATAGCTGCTCTTGGGGGTAATAAGGCACTATCATAGGGTCACTTAGCCCTCAGAGCAACTCTGCACTGTGATTATCTGTGCTTAAGTATGGGGAAACCAAGGCACAGAGAGTTTAGTAGCTTCCATGAAATCACACAGCCAAGGCATAGTGGAAGCAGGATTCAAAGCCAGAAGGATTGGCTCAGAATATGTGCCCTTAGCCCCTGCCATCCACTAGCCTATGAGAGCAAACGGTGGGGCTGGCTGAGTGTGCTGTAGGTGTTCAGAGACCGGAGAGGGCTCCCTGGAAGTGGTGGCTTTGAGCTGGACCTGAAAGTGGGCATATGAGGGACCAAGCAGGGAAGGCCTTCCTAGCAAGGGGAGCATCATGGCTGAGGGCCAGAGGTGGAAGGGAATATAGCGTGTGGCTTGAGGTTTGACAAGAGGGGACAGGAGAGTGATGTAACTTGGCTATAGGATCCATGGAACAGGATTTAAAGGGGATGACTCTGAAAGACAAGGGGTGGGGTCTTGGGCTCTCCAGGTAGTAGGAACGTTATTTTCTGGTGGGAGACAAAGCACAGAGCCCCATCTTGCTTCCTTGGGTCGTGTCTGCCCCAGGGAACTCCCTTTCCCCTTCCCACCTTCTCCGGGAGCAGTCAGCGCTTGTGGGAAGGTTGCCACCTTGGTGGAGACTTTTTAACAAGGAGAATTCAAGGGTGATTCATCTATCCACACGAAGCAGCACCTCACCCACGGAGATGTCCTGGTGAGTGTGTCATCCCAGCCGGATGCTGTCAGAGGCCTGAGTGTGATCACACCTTGGCTTCTGGGAAGTTTCAACAATGAAGTCTGCCTAATTGACAGCTGTAACTTGCCAGTAATCTGTTGCAATTTTTTTTCTTTTTTTCTTTCCAAATCTCTCTGGGTGTTGGGGGGAGTATGAGAGCTTAGAAAAAAATGAGTTCGTTTTGTGTCCCTGTCTCTCCGTTTCTCTTTTCCCACTGATCTTCAAGTAACAGGAGTGCTGGATTGTAAGTGAGCCCATAACCCTGGATTCTGCCTCTGCTCAGCCTCTGACTCATGAGCAAGCCAACCCTCTCTGTGGGCTTATCCTCAGACACATGGATCTGCTCGGAAAATAACAATAGCTAATATTTACTGAGCACTTCCCATGTGCCAGCCTTGTTCTTGGCACTTAGGATGTATCACCTCATTTAATCCTCATCACCATTCCAAGAGTCAGATGGTGTCGTTGTCCCCTTTTGCCAGCTGCCTGGAAGCTCAGTGTCCTTGAGTGCAGATCCTGTAAGTCACGATCTCACCTGGAGTTTCCTGTTTCTCCTGTTGTGAAAGGGTGAGGCCCCGTGCATTCACTGGTCTCTGTTTCATGATTCAGAAAGTCCAGGAGCTCACAGGGGACATCACATCCCTGATGCAGCGTGGGTGAGCTGGCTGGTGGGGAGTTTGTTAACTCAAGGCATCTCTGGCAAAGTGGCACCATATTGGTCACTTGGAAGGAGAGAATTGTTGTCGAAAAGAAGCACGTCTGTGATCTTAGACCCAGAAGTGACCTCGAAGGGTTGTCCTGCCCATGCCCCTGCCTTCGGCTGAGCCATCTCCCCATTTGATAGATGAGGCAGTTAAGGCCTGGAAGGTCAGAGACTTGTCTAGATCATGCAGCTTGTAGGGCTACAGCTGGGAAGGATGGAGGTGGGTGGGAGCAGGAGGACATTCCTCAGGTGGTGCTGATGGGCTTGTCCGTGGCTGTCAATGGTGAGTGTGTGTGTGTGTGTGGAGGATGTGCAGTACTGGGAGCTCTTCCAGTTCATCCCCAGGTCACATCTGTCTAGGCTTATAGAGCCTCCGCGTTTGGTGAATGGCTCAATCACTCATTCAGATGCCATTCACTCATCAGGAGTCTTCATCCACCCTGGAGCTGACTGTGCCGTCTCCTTGTAGCACTGAGTCCTTGATGGAGCAGGCCAGGCAGAAAGCCCTGCAGAGGGGCTGCCAGGAAGCTCAAGTCTGCACACCCTCCTTCACCTTGACCTGTCAATGCCAAAGACATGAGTTCCATGGACCAACCATGAGCCAGGGCATCTGAGTATTACTGTTTCCCTGCCATCTTTTCCCTTTACCCCGACTTCCTTGTCTGTTTCCACCTGTGATTGCCCAGATCCACATAGGGATGAGGCAGGGTGTGAACTGACACATACAGCACCATTTCAGGGGAGAACATGACACATGAGAAGTGGGAGAGGCCCATGAGGCCCCCAGAGGCCCTAGAGTGGGACCTGGTGGAGGGCAGCCTGACAGAGCCAAGGAGGCAGGTGCCGACTGTATGGATGCCTTGCCTTGTGTGTGGCCACCTTGCTGCTTCTTTCAAAGGCTCCAACAAAAGGATCTGGGAGTCAGTCATTGCTAGCTGAGTCCCTCTCTGGCACCGTGCGCCCATAGGCTCCAGGCAGGAGAGATGAGAGATGGCACCTCCTGAATTTCAGGGACTCACCATGCCTGCACATATCACTCTTTCATTCTAGGGGACTTTCAAGCACACCTTGGTGGTTGAGGTGTGAGAGAGCCCAGCTGACTTTGTCACACTCATTTCGCAGATGAGGAAGCAGTCTTTCATCCTTTCTGCCACTAGGTATTGAGTATCGAGGTCAAGGGCTCTGTTCCGGGCTTTGGGGATGCTGTGATGAGCAAAACATACGTGGTGCCTCCCCTTACGACTTTAAGTGATGGAAGAGAAGGTTTCACACAAGTAAATGCAAACTTCTGACTGTGAGAAGTGCTGGTATGTGTGTGTGTGAGAGAGAGAGAGAGAAAGAGAGAGATAGGATGCTGTCAGACCCTATCATGAAGAGATTTGAATTTTTTAAGATGATCAGGTCCTTATAGCTCAGTTGGTAAAGAATTTGCCTGCAGTGCAGGAGACCCAGGTTCAATCCCTGGGTCTGGAAGATCCCCTGGAGAAGGAAATAGCAACCCACTCCAGTATTCTTGCCTGGAGAATCCCACAGACAGAGGAGCCTAGCAGCCTACAGTCCATGGGGTCGCAAGAGTCAAACATGACTTAGTGACTAATCCACCAAGGTGATCAGGGGCTTTCCCTGAGTAAATGATCCTTGGGCTGAGTGAGACCTGAATGATGAGGTTGGGCAAATACTAGTTTAGGTAAAGAAGAAGAAAGGGAAGGGGCAGGGAGAGCTGATGCAAAGGCCCTGTGGCAAGAAAATGTCAGGCTTGAGGGACTGGAATTTGAATGACACAGAAGGGGAGTGTCTGGAGATGGAAGCAGCCCTTAGGGGCCTAGGAGAAGGTCAGACTAGCAAGACAGGGCATGGGCAGAACCAGAACTCATCTTCAGGTCTCAAGCCTCTGCTAATAACAGAAGACAGGGGGCTGGGCTCCGCCATGAAAAGAGGGAACAGCCTCCCAGAGCTTGACTGAACTGAGTGCTGGAGTCTAGGCTGATGTTAAGTGGGGGAGAGGAAGGGAGGTGTGAGCACAGCATGTGTAAGGAAGGGAAAGCAGGGGCTGGTTTGACCAAACAGGAGGGACTGACTGGGAGAAAGTGACCCCTGGAAGTTCAAAGGGATTCTAAGGTAGATGCCCTCCGGGAGGCAGGGTTTTGCTGAGGTTGTCCTTTCCTGGACCGTTCAACCAACATCTGGTGTATTTTCTCCTTCCCCAAGTTAGAAGACGTGGGAGAAATCATTGAAAAAATTCGGATTGGCCATGATAATACGGGCATGAATCCTGGTTGGCATTGCTCCCACGTGGACATCCGCAGGCTCCTCCCAGATAAAGATGTGAGTTTTTGACTGGTCTGTCCTGCTGTTTCTTTTGTCCCTTTTCAGAAGAGATTCAAGTCAGATTTCTTATAAGAAACTGCAGCCTTTTTAAGTTGAGATAAAAAATCATCTAAGGAAGATTCAGCCAGTTCACGCCAAGTGCAGGAGCTAAAGCAGGCCCAAGGTACAATCTTTTGAAACCTTCAAGAAGAAGGGTCTGGGCAGCCGTGTCTCTGCTCCTCACCCCCAAAGCCATACTTCTAGTGAGTGACCAAGTGTGTCCTTCCTGCAACTCAAGGTCAACTCAGAGAAAGAAAGTCACCCACACAACTTGGAAAACATTCCTGAAACGACAGAATTCTAAACCTAGGAGTCAGCGGTCAGTCATGGCTGTGGTATGAGTGAGCTGGGAGAAGTTTAAAATACAGACTCTCCCCTCACTGCCAGCTGAGTCTTAGTCTCTGGGATGGGGTTCGGGTATCCATTTTCAAGTGACTTGAGGAATTCCACCTTCCAGGACATCCCCCTGACATGGTTTGGAAGTGTTTTAAGTAAGACTGGATCTGCTGGAATTGGGGCAGGGCTGTGGGCCTCCCCTGGTGCTTTTGCATTATCAGCGGGGCTCCATCACCCTCGGCCTTGGTCCCCGTGAGTGTTGACATGGGTGATGAATGACTGAAGTCGGCAGTTTCCACATTAAGGGCTCAGTTCCCTCCTTTCTCCTCACCCCAGGGTACAGAGACCTTGACTTTCCCTTGTGATAGATGGCTTGCCACCTCAGAGGATGACAAGAAGACCATTCGAGAACTGGTCCCTTATGACATCTTCACCGAGAAATATATGAGAGATGGGTCTTTAAGGCAAGTCTACAAGGAAGTGGAGGAGCCTCTGGACAGTAAGTGTGGTCCGATTGCCCTCGTCACCATCGGCAGAACCCTCCCTCATTGGACATTTGCCCTGTGCGGGGCGGAGCCTTTGCAGCTCGGAGGCAGAGTCTGTAATTACCTTCACTCCACAGCCAGGGCAACTGAGCCTCACAGAGGTTATACAACCTGCCAGAGTTCACTCAGCTAATAAATGGCACGGCTATTCTTCAAAGTCGCAGCTCCCTCACCCTCAGTCTTGTGCTCAAATCCTCCCCTGGTCGAACAGTGTGATCAGACATCCACGTATGTGCTCTCCTGTCCTCGTTCTCTCCCTTTGCTTAGTTAATTTGGCTACTAATCCGTGGGACTTGGTCCTCTCTGCTCTTGCTGGATCCAGCTGTCCCTGCTGAGTGTGAATCGGAGAGCTTCCTGGCTTTGGACAGAACTGTAACTCCAGTGTTTGTTCTCAGAGGACTGGGTGCAGCTTCAGCGTCCAAGGCCATGGGTTTCCTTTCTGTGTGTGCCAGTCACCTTTTCCTCATTGATGAGGCTCTTTTCTGCAGAATTTGCACCAGCCTGAGCACACACTTCTTGCCCTCATTCCTTTGCTTTGAAACCACCATTTTCTTTCCTTTATTTATTTATTTTTTTAATTGAAGGATAATTGTTTTACAGAATTTTGTTGTCCTCTGCCAAATATCAACACGAACCAGCCATAGGCATCCACATGTCCCCTCCCTCCTGAACCTCCCTCCCAACTTTCTCCCCATCTCACACCTCTAGGCTGTTACAGAGACCCTGTTTGAGTCACACAGCAAATTCCCATTGGCTATCTATTTTACATATGCTAATGTAAGTTTCCATGTTACTCTCTCCATACATACATCTTCTTACCTCTCTGGGTGATCTCTGAATGCCCTTCTCCCTTCCCTTACTGGGTGGTATTGCTCCAGGCTCAGACCTCAACCTAAACTGAGCCTCTGCTTTAGCTGTGACATTTCTTTTCATCTAAATTGCCACTTGCTTAGAGATAAAACCAAGTGTTACCTCAATAACATGCCTTTCCCTACCCACATCCCTTTCTCTGAATGTGTTTTACTTTGAATCTGGGGGATCATTCCCTTTTCTACTTGGATCCCAGAGGACACGCTGGAAAGCTGTCCTCATGGCACCCTTGGCTGTTCTGCGTTAACAACGTGCCACGAACCCCTCCGTGCTGGGTGGTGTTTCTAGGGAAACATCTTTTCACGGAGAGCTGGGTGGCCTTGGTGGGATGGGGAGGGAGGAGGATACGGAAATAGCCGGATTTGACTGCAGGACCACGCTGCTCAGCACCCAGAAGCTGAGTTGGTTTTGCTAATTCCTGAAAGGACTGGAGAGAGCGGTGGGGGGGCAGGAAGGCCATTTAAATCACAGCCCTGGGGACGCCACACCCCACTCTGGGACAAGGGCTGCCTTTGAAAAGGTCCCGCCCAGGTGTGGAGCAGGTCTGAATGAACAGCCAGGAAATGGATGGGGAGGACAAATGAGGAGGGTGGGGACAGTCGACTGCTGTGTCCAAACTCCAGCAAGATTCCTAGTGTTACCTCATGTCATATCAGCCAGCCAGGTGTGGGTCACGTTGACTCCTTTAGACAAAAGAAGATGTTATTAACGTGCATGTGAAATGCTGGCTGGATTCTGCGCTGAACTGAGCAAGGTGGGGGCTGGGGGACCAGGGTTCAAGTGTGCCCAGTGCTGGATCCTGCTCTCAGAGGGGGCAAGCCTCTAGGAGCAGGTCTCCTGGTGCACCAAGGAGGTGTGGCCAGCAGACTGCTGGGTGGGGTGATGGAGATGAGAGGATGGGAAAGGGGGCGGAGTTCAGGACTGGATGTGAGTTTGTGGCCTTTGTTCCAGTCCAGGTGGACACAGGGGTGTGGGTTCAGAGAGCAGAAGGGACCTGGGCTGGAGATACAGCCTGGGGAACTCCCAGAAGTCGACACCTGGAGCATGTGGGGCGAGAACTGTGGGAAGCAGACAGAACTGGAAGATGGGCATCTGGGGCAAGGCAGATGTTTAGGAACATATAAAGCTGCTCAAGGAGCAGAGAGAGGCAGAAGGGGAGCAGGGAAGAATAATGCTATGGATGCACGGGAAAATGAGGATAATAATAGGAGCCATGTTGTGGGCATGAGCGTGTTCCATACCCACGGGTAGAGCAGCTCAGATCACCTGACTCTCCCTCATTTAGTTACATGTGGTTCTGAGCCCACTTGCATGGGTTGGTAAGAAAGTCCATCTCAGTCACTGCAGGGAGGGGGCGTCCCCTTTTCTAGGGTCTTATACAAATCTTGAGGCTCACAGCAGGGGTCATGCCAAGTGCAGGAGCTAAAGCAGGCCCAGGGTGGGGACAACCTTTACTTGTGGCCTCCTGCTGCTTGGCGAGACTGTGGCTGCTGGCTCTCAGCCAACACACAGGTTTCATTTCTCTGGGTAGCCAGAAAGGCTTCTCCAAGGAGCCCGGCTTTGTCAAAAGACCCTGTCTTCACCCTGGAGGTGTCCTTGCTTCAAGGCTTCAGACAAGCTTGCCAGCTGTCTCTTTCTTGGATCCCTGTGGGGAGGTGGGGAGTTCCTACCACCATAAGCACTCTCGAACCCTCACCTGCTTCCAGGCTGGGGAAACTGAACTTCTTCCCAGTTGGGTCATTTTTGCCTTCACCTCAAAGCTACAACTTCCATCCTTCCCCTTGGGGATAATCCAGCTAAGTCCCCTCTTCCTTGGCCTGAAACTCCAAAGCTCCTGGCCCAAAGGACTGTGGAGAGGGGAAACAGAATGCTTAGCCATCATAGAAACAGATGCGTCTGGGATTGGGTGAATGACTACTTTATTCTTCCCTGATGAATGCTTAGCAGCAAAACAAAAACAAGACAATGTTTTTATTTGCCTTAATAATCTGTAATAACTGTCACATCAGTATTTTTTGAGCCCTTTCCAAAGGCCGTGGGAAACAAAAGGGTAGGTGACAGTGATTGTGGCTTTGGTGAGGGGTGGTTCCCTGGAGCACTGGGGCAGGTTGGTTGAAAAGTAAAGGCAAATAAGAGAAGAGACACTGAGGGGAAGCTATTCTTTTAAAAATACTTAATTTTTTCCTATAAACTCTTTAGAAGGATTTGGCGTTGATACTGGTCACCCTCCAATGGGAAGGCACATTTTTGTCAGCGTGTCATGGCAGGTGCATTTAGTGACCACGGTGTGCATACGTGGCAGGCAGTTTCCTGGGGGTGGTGATGGATGTTTTGGGGGATGCTGGAAAAGTCTCTATCCCTTGGGTCTCTTAGAGGCAAACTTCCCACTGCTGAATCCATCTGGACTTGTAGCAGAGTGTGCATAATGGAGCAGACAAAAAGGACACTGAGTTCTCCTGGAGGCCTGGGCCACAAGCTGAACTCTGCCTACAAATCCAGTTTCCCCAAACTAAACAATGCCATCCATTTCTTCCCTTTGTCTGTGTGTCTGTCCGACTGCCCACCCAGTTGTGCTGTACTCGGTGCAGATCTTCACAGGAAACGTTCCTGGGGCCGGGACGGACGCCAAGGTCTACATCACCATCTATGGGGACCTCGGGGACACCGGGGAGCGGTACCTGGGCAAGTCAGAGAACCGCACCAACAAGTTCGAGAGAGGAAAGGTAGGGGGGCCCCCAAGTTACCCCACCCCTCTCCTCTGGTCCTCTGTTCCGGTGGCCAGCTCCTCTTGGTCCCTGAGGCTGTCTGGGACCTTTGTGGGATGTCATTGACCCTTGGGGTGGCATCTGCCCCATGCATCCCCCAAAGGCATCTGGTCCTCCTCTCTCAGCCTACGCCCGAGCCCTGGGTCCTGTATGTGGAGTGGGGGTGGGACTTGAGCAGGCAAGAGGCCGTGTGAGCCCCAGGTTGCTGGCTAGATGGAGCTGGGTCGTCTTCAGAGAATGCAGCTCACTGCACGTGGGTCATGAGGTGAGCACCGCAGAGTGCGGGCGCTGCCTCGACAGAGGCTTGAATGAGATAGAAGTCTGGAGGGCTGGGTCTGCCATCCAATCTGCCTATGGCTGAGCATCTCTGGACTCAGTTTCCTCATCTGCCAAAGAAGGAGCCTGATGTGAATCAGCTCAGCTGTGTTGTGCAAACTCTAGATAAGGGAGGCTCAAGGGAGCCATGGAATAGTGGGGATAGCAGACAGGCACCCCCCTCCTCCCACATGGGACCACTCTGAGCTGGCCTATCTACTGGGGTGCCAAGCAAGCCTTCTATTAATCAAGGGGCTTTGTGGCTACAAAAAAAGCTTGAAGACCATCCAACTGGATAGTGGGATCAGAGGCCCTACCGGCTCTGACCTAACAGTGGTTTTACCAAAGGAAGATTTCTGTCCACACTTGCTTCCCACCAGCCTGGCCCCTCTCCATGCTGGAGTGCCCCTCTCTCTGCCACCTTCACCCTTCTTCACTTTTCAGGCTCCCTTCCTCCTCTTCATTCACCTAACTCTGCCAGAAGCCCCACAGGCCAGGCTACAGCATGGGGAGGAGAGCCAGGCAGCTGGCTCCTAACCCCGTCTGTGGTCCTCCTCGTAGCCACGTGTCTGGGGAGATAGATACCCATATCAACCAGCATGTGTTCACTGGGGTCTCCTTAAGCCCAAGCCTCAGCCAGGCATGACCATTAGTGTTGAAACGTTCGCTACTTGGTGAACAGGAAAGTAACTCTGGGCCAAGGACAGCAGGTGTCATCTAAGCGGGTCTGCAGCTGGCTGGTGATTCCAGCAGCCAGACCGCCTGGAAGGGGCCCTAGCCTGGGCTCGAGATCCCAGGGGTGTCGGGCGCCAGGGCTCCCAGAGAAGGTGGGGAGGGGAAAGGGAGTGCCCCGGGGCAGGTACCACTTGAGGAAGAAGGAAGGGGCTCTGGACTTCGTTTCCCACTAGAAAATACCTGTTGAATGAATAAATGAGTGAAAGCATAAATGAAGGTGATGCAATCCATTCTCCTCTGTGTTTAGGTTCAGATTTTTTCTCTCAGCAATTATGACATTGCAAGAGACGTCTTTGCCCCGTTCTGCCTCATCCTTCTCCTTCTTCCCTCCCGTGTTGACGTCCCGTTGGGGAAGCTGGAGCTTCTTTTGGCTTAGTCACTGATGATTTCGGACTTTGTTCACTGCTGAGTATGTGAAAGCTTCTGCTTCTCTAATCGTTTGCTCCAGATCTAGGCGTCACCTTGACACCCCTCTCTCTGTGAGCACTCCCTCCCACCCATAAACAGTCAGTCACCTGGTCTTGGACAGTCTCTCTCTAAACGACCCTCAGATCAGCCCAGTCAGCTTTGTCACACCTTCCTTATCATACTTTGCTTAGCGAACCCTGAGCCAGACCTCTGAAATCCAATCTACCCTCCAGGCTTCCCCAGTTAACCCCTCCAAAGGTGGCAGAGTCACTCTCTCACTTGGACTCATCAAGGCTCCCCACCGATCCCAGATCTGGCCTGAGCCCTTCATGGGATTCCCAGACCTTCACTGCCTGCCTCGTCAGCCTGCGTAGAAGTTCTCCTGGGCCCCAGTTTCCAGAATGGTCTACACTCTCTCCTGTGTCCAAGTCTTTCCAAGCCTTTTCTCTGCATCCGTGCACATATGCCCATAGGAAATACATAACGCTGCTCTGCAGCTTTAACTTTATACATAAAATGTATCATCCTATATGGGTGCTTTTTACAGGCAATGGGGCACCTTTGAAATCTTTCTGTCAAGATAGTCAGACATGGATGTTGTTGGCTTGTTCTTTGCAATCACTGCACACCTAACATTCCACATATGACACTGCCATGGTTATTTACTGTTGCCCCAACACTGGACATCTAGGTGGGTCCTAACTTTCCACTGTAAAAAATTATCCTGCATTAAGCATCCTTGTGTACATATGAAGGTGTCCCCCAGGACAGATGCAAAGTGGAATTGCCACATCATAGAGTGTGGGCTCAGCCACTTGCCAGCACTCTAAGGCCTGCACAGGTCCACATCTGCCGTCAGCATCCCACCATTCACCTGCATTTCTTTCAGCCCACAATCTGACCTGCCCTGGCTGCTTGGAAGGCCCAGCTTCAGCTTAATGCCACCACCAGGCAAGTCTTGCCAGCCCCAGCCTTAGTCCTCACGCAGGTGGCTGCTACCACCACCTGGGCTGTCTTGAGGAGGGGCACAGGGCATCCTATTATTCCTGGGTTCCCAGCTCTCAATACAATGACTTAGCAAATCTTTTGGAAGGAAAGTGGGTGTCACTCGGAGTCACCTCTCCTTCCTCCCCCTCCCCAAGCTCCTGCCAGCTGTTTTGACCCCAGCTCAAGCACAACATAGAACTCCACATCTCACTGAGAAATCCTAAAGGAATGCAAGCACTCAAGAATACAGTGTCACATCATGAAAGGTATAATTAGGGACACAGAGGAGGGCCTATGTCACACCTCCCACAAAATCCCTCATGAACTCACAGTCCAAATGTTGTGCCTTATGCTCCCCAGCCTGCCCTGCACCATAGCCTCTCCCCTCTCTGCTCTCCTGCAGCCCGGGCTGGCTCCTCCAACTGCCAGCTTCCCCCTGGGAATTTCAAGCCCCCTCTCATTATTCAGAAAGATTTCACCTCTTCCATAGCTCTTACCGTCCAGCCTCCTAGCTGACCTCAAGCCAATACTCAGCATAACTCAGTATATCCAGGATGTCCTCTTATCCCAAGAGGACCTGGACTGCAAAATGGGACAATTGTGGAAGCAAGGCCTTGGAATATCATACTCTCTGTGTTAGGGTTTTGGGTCTGGAGGGCTCCGGCCTGGAAGGTCTGTTCAGCCCAGCAATTAAGGGGGCTGAAAGGTATTGGATGGATGGGGTTGGAGCAGGTGGAGGCGGGGAGGAGCCTCCACCAAAATCCACGAATCTGGACTCCCAGGCCGACACCTTCATTATCGAGGCTGCGGACCTGGGCGTCATCTACAAGATCAAGCTCCGGCACGACAACTCCAAGTGGTGCGCAGACTGGTACGTGGAGAAGGTGGAGATCTGGAACGACACCAATGAGGATGAGTTCCTGTTCCTGTGTGGACGCTGGCTGTCCCTGAAGAAGGAGGACGGGCGGCTCGAGAGGCTCTTTTATGAGAAGGTGCGTGAAAGGCAGGTGGGGCACCTGGGGTGATTCCGTGGAAAACAAGATGCCAGAGATGTAGTGGGCCTCGGTTGTGCTCCTCCTGACAGGAGTACACCGGGGACCGGAGCAGCAACTGCAGCAGCCCCGCAGACTTCTGGGAGATCACCCTGAGCTCCAAGATGGCCAACATCGACATCGCCACAGTGACAGGGCCCATGGCTGACTATGTTCAGGAGGGCCCAGGTAAGCCAAGCAGAGAGCTCGTCAAAGTGGTGGCAGGCACATGGAAATGTGTTTAAACTCTTCCTGGACAGGCTGTGTACTAACCTCACTGTCATTTCACTTACATGTAACATTTTGTAATTTACACACAGGTTCCTCACATGCTATTTCCATCCCCACAACAGCTCTGTGAACTGAGAGACATTGACCAAAAAAACAAATAGACTGCAAGTTATTTCTCTAGTGAAAATGAGCTTATTTGGGATCAGCAGAGAGTTGCAGCTTGGAGTCTACAACCAGGTCAAGCTACACGCAAGTCCCCACAAAGCAAGGGAAGGAGAATTCTTTCATAGAGGAGAAAAGGAAGTTGGGAAGGCTGGAGTAAACCAAGAGTCCACAGCTTTTCATTGGCTGAGTTGTTTCCAGGATAGAAGAGGAGTCTTTCCTGGGCTCTGTCTGGTGTCACAGGGCATGAGAGCTCCCCCTTCTGGTTTCCTGACGATTTAATTAAAGTTTCTAGTTTTTTGTTTGTTTTCGTTTTTATATTTTCTCCTCTTGACGGAACTCTTTTTATGAAAGCATCACTGACGAGTCAGGTTTTCACTTCTCAGCAGCTTTTTGTTCCGGACGTTTCCTGGGTATAGTGTCCCATGTTGGAGAGAAAGTGCACAGATTGGAACCCTAATAAGATCGCATTTGAGTAACAAGGAAAGAGGGAGAAATCTCAGGCATTTTTTTAATCCAAAGTACATGTTACCAAGATAATTGACTCTGGAGATTACCTGAAGCTTTGTATCTCCATCAGAGGTTTAGAAACACACTTCTGACAGACCTGATCTGGATATCTTGGGAAAGCTGTTTCATCAGATGTTGTATGCTTCAGTTCCAGGAAATATTTACTTTCATGTGACTAGATGATGTACAGATCCAATCAGGATTTAATTTCCTTCTTTGTCATATGAATCCAAGAGTCTATTCCTTGGAGTTTGGTAGCACAAGTGTTAGTTAGCAGTACTTCCCAGGAGCTTTTCCAGCAAGATTGAAGATAGTCTTTTCCAATAAACAAAATACCCAGGTTGCAAGGCATAATGCTTAAGGTCTTTGTCTCCAAAGAGCATACCATGAAAAGATTGCTCTATGAACAACATGATTATTTTCAATAGAAATTGTATTAGAGTATCTCTCCTTTTATCAGTTGTGGATCAGAAAAAGCAGAAGCCAAGTGCATTGGGTGTACTGTGATTATCTTAAAGGGTGTGCGTTGGTGAGTTCCAAAAGGAGTGGGTCTAAGATTTAGAAGAATCAATGGCAATGCTTTTTGCTAAGGTATTTGGAGGGTTTCTACAGAAATTGCCATTGAATCTTAATAATGCTGTTAGTGCATTTGACTAAACCAGAGGATTGAGGGTGGTTAGCACAATGAAAGTGTATTAAAACCAGCCAAATAGTGCAGACTTGTCAAAGTACCTGGGCTTCCCTGGTGGCTCAAGTGGTAAAGGAAGCTGCCTGCAATGCAGGAGAGCTGGGTTCAATTTCTAGTTTGGGAATATCCCCTGGAGAAGGGAATGACTACCCACTCCAGTATTCCTGCCTGGAGAATTCCATGGACAGAGGAACCTGGTGGGCCACAGTCCATGGGGTTGCAAAGAGTCGGAAACAGCTGAGTGACTTAGCATGCACGCACGTCAAAGTACCTGACTAGCGAAATTGGTTCTTCAGTCATTATGAAGTTTGAGAGGAGTTTTTCAAGCAGATATAATCTTTTCCAAAAGGGCTTTGTCCGCAGAAGAGGCAGTAGTCTGTCTACAAGGGAAGGCTTCCATTCAGTGTGAAAACATACAGACCATGACTGAAAGATATTTATCTCCATGAGACATAGGAAGTTGTATTAAATCCATTTACCAGAGCTCAAATGGTCCATTAGTAAGTTTACAATGTCCAGGAGCAATGCAAGCAGATTTCCTGAGTTGTGTTTCAGAGAAGTGGAACAGTGAGGTAAGCATTTTTGTGGCCTTGTTAATATTTCCTCACTAATATTGATTCGTAGATGCTATCATTTTTCCAGTAGACCAATGGTTTGATGCAGGTACAGTGGTGAGGAGTAGGGATTTTACTCTCTGGTAAGACTGGGTTGTTATTTGGTCCAAAGCAAATAGCTTTCTCTTTTTTTATCAAACCAAGAATTGTTGAATTTCCGATCTTGTTTTTCTATTTTCTGAGGCCAGTTGTTGGGCTTTTCTAGCTAGTTTTGATAAGTTATCATTTGGGGGAAATATCCCTTTGAACCGTGACAGAAGTTTGACTCCTTTAAGGTCAGCATTCCTTGCATAAATGTCAGCAAGGTGATTTCCCTTAGCTTCCAGCGAGTCAAGTTTAGAATGCCTCAGAATCCTATTAATAGCTAAAACTGCAAGTGAAAACATTGCATCCAATAATTCCTGAACATAGGGGATGTTTAAAATTTTATTTCCACTGGAAGTAAAAAAAGCCGCGCTATTTCCACCACATTCCAGAATCATGAGCTATTCCAAAAGCAAATCTACTATCAGTATAAATATTGGCAGTTTTGTCTTTGGCTGAAATATGAGTCTGTGTAGGACTGGAAGCCTCTTGAGATCACTTGTGAGTAACCATGTGTACCATAGGGCTAAAGTAACAACATCAAAGGAGTTGCAGTAGCACACCCAGAAAAATATTTCTCATTGTTACCTTTTGAACAGGAACCATCAGTGAACCGTGAGAAGTCAACTTTACCCAAAAGAGTTTCCTGAGGATCATCAGGAGAGTTAGGAGGTGACCATCAGCATTAATCGGTAGGGAGAGACTTCATCATGGAGAGGAGAGTAGCCTGGTTAAGACTATTACAATGTGAAAGAATTATGTAAGGAGCAGTTAACAAAAGGACTTCATGGGAAGTGAGGCAACTGACTGAGAAATGTTGAGTGTGATGAGAATTCAGGAGGGCTTCTACTGCATGAGGCACAAAAATGGTTCAAGATCTCGTAAGGATTTTTTTGGTAGCCCTTACCCAAAAGGGTAGTAGCTGCAATGGCAAAGGGGGTATCCCATTGGCGCAGGCTCCAGTTGCTGGCGGTCATACCCTGTGGGCCAATGGTTCTCCCTGTGTTTTAGGGCATGTACCCCAAGGTATACACACACCTCTTCCTTTTCATATGCCAAAAGGAAAAAGGAAATCTGATCGTTGAGATGCCCAAGGACAGGTGGATTCATCAAACCCTCCTTTAAGGCCTTAAAAGCCATGTCATCTACTTCTTCCCATAATATTAGGTCAGTGTTATTATTGTTTAGTAAAACATACACAGGTTTGACCATAAGAGAGAAATTTGTAATTCACTTTTCACAATAATGAAGTAGCTCTAGAAAACCTAGCAGTCAGCACTTAGTTTGGGGTTTGGGGAAATTTAGGACACCGTGAAGTCTATCTGAAACTAGGTATAACTTTTGTTCTGATATCAGATGCCCTACATGTGGAAACTAGGGATTGGGGCAAACTGCAACTTTTCTTTGACAATTTTATGTCCCTTCAAGGTTAAAAGCTTTAGCGAGTGGATACTGTCTTTTTATAAGGAAGCTTGAAAAGGAGAGCAAAGAAACAAATCCTCCACATAGTGCACCAAAGTAACCCCTAGGGAAATTTTTATCATCCAGATCAGGCTTCAGGATTTGTGAAAAATAGGAAGGACTCCTAGTAAAACCCTGAAGCATTACTGTCCTGGTGAATTTTTTTTCTTCCCGAGTGAATGCATAAAGGTACTGACTAGCTTCTTCTACTGGAATACTAATTGAATGCACTGTGTAAATAAGCTACAGTAAAGAATTTGCTCCAGTGGGGATGGATAGTAGTAACATTTGAGGGTTAGGAACAATAGGGCATTGAGGGATAATGATATTTTTATTGCTGGAGGTTCAGGATGAACCTCTCTACCTTTGGCCCTTACGTTGTCTTGTGGCAAAATGGGAGAGTTACAAGGAGCCAGTACAAGAGATAATGAAGCCCTGAGCCTTGTAATCTTCTGTTATTGACTTTATGCCTGGAAGGGTTCTTCATTTACAGGATATTGATCAATTCTGAGACGAGATTTTGAGAATGTATTTGAATATTGGTTGGAGGTGCACTGTGAATTTTTCCAGTATCGGTTGAGGGTTTTGCCCTTAAGGAGGGTGGTAGCTGATTCAATTGGGACAAAGAATCAGTTTTTCCAGAATCATCTCTAGTGCTGTCAAACACAGAGCAAATAAGAGATGTCATTTAACTCATCTGGTGGGCTGCTTTGATGACTACTGTCAAGTCCTAGAATTATTTCTCCTTTGAGGAAGAAAGAAATTCCAACATGATACTTCTGTAAGAAGTCTTGGTCTAATCAATGGATAGGGGCAAAGGAACTAAGGAGAAAAAGACATGTCTCTCAAAGGGCCTAAACAAAAGGAAATAGGTTCAGAGACAGGAACCTCTTGAGGTTCATTAGCAATCTCCAGTATTTGAACTGATCAGTACTGTGGGGCAGGGGCTGCTTTAGTAGTGGGCTTGAGCCTTGGGAGTGTGGCTCTGGTGACAGTTAGGACTGGGAAAGATTCATTCCCAACCTGGGGGAATGTTTCTCCAAGCCCATTAAGAGGGAGGATTGGGAAGAGCTCCTGTATTTTCTGTGAGCCCTGCCCCTAAGATTTGGGAGGATGTTGGAGAGGCTATTTGGGCTTCCCCTGGTGCCTCAGATGGTAAAGATTCTGCCTGCAATGCAGGAGACCTGGGTTCAATCCTGGGTTGGGAAGATCCCCTGGAGAGGGAAATGGCAACCCACTCAAATGTTCTTGCCTGGAGAATCCCATGGACAGAGGAGCCTGGTGGGCTACAGTCCATGGGGTTGACAAGAGTCAGATGTGATTGAGTGACTATCACTTGGAGAGGTTATTTGGAGGGCTGATAGCATCTAAAGCACTTAAAATTTGTAGCAATCTCTTTTCCAGTGTCTTGGCTCTTTGCACTAACAGCAGAAACTAAGCAGCTTAGGTTTTGTTTAGGGGCCTTCAATTACTGGAGATGAAAAATAAGAATTTTGGCCATCTTTCTTTTAGGTGACTCATCTAGAATACAAGAGAGGTGGTGTGCCACGTTTCATAACTTGGAATAGACCTAGTTTCTCATTCCATCCTGGCCTTTTTCCTGCTGGAAGGAAATGGTCCCTGTTAACTATTAATAAACATAGAATTAAAAGTTACCCAGGGGGACTCAATCATCTGAAATCAATTGTAATAGTTATGAGCAGGTTTATTAGATTTTTGTGTGCAAGCCTGAGTTTTGTTCCAATCAACACGTTTTGGAAAAGCCTTAGGAATTGCCTGGTGAAGTCACCTAGTGACTGCCTGAGGCTGATCGTATACAAGCATACCTCGTTTTGTTTTTTATTTTTTTCTTTGCACTTCACTTTATTGTGCTTCTGGGCTTCCCTGGCAGCTTAGATGGTAAAAAAATCTATCTGCCAAGTTCAAACCCTGAGTTGGGAAGATCCCTTGAAGAAGGCTATGGCAACCCACTCCAGTATTCTTGGCTGGAGAATTCTATGGACAGAGGAATCTGGTGAGCTACAGTCCATGGGGGTCACAAAGAGTCAGCCACATCTGAGCAACTAATGCACTTATAGTGCTTCACAGATTTTTTTTTTTTTTTAACAAATTGAAGGTTTGTGGTAACCCTGCGTGGGGCAAGTCTGTCAGTGCCATTTTTCCAACAGAATTTGCTCACTTCCTGTCTTTGTGTCACATTTTGGTAATTATTGCAATATTTCAAGTTTCCCCTTTTTTGCTATATGATATATTTTACATATAAAACTTGACTCATATACATGATTTGATATCATGGCTTTCTAAAAATTTTATTGCAGTATAGTTACTTTACAATGTCATGTTAACTTCTATTGCATAGCAAAATGTATACATATATCCCCTCTCTTTTGGACTGCCCTCCCATTTAGGACACTACAATGCTTAAGTAGAGTTCCCTGTGCTCTACAGTATGTTCCCATTAGTTGTCTACTTTATACATAGTATCAATAGTGGATATGTGTCAATCCCGATCTCCCAATTCATCCCCTCTCACCCTTTCCCCCTTGGGAAAGATTCCTTTCAAAATATTACTACTAATTGACAAGGCACCTGGTCACCCAAGAGATCTGCTAGAGATGTACAACAAAATTAATGTTTTCATACTTGCTTAAACAAAATTCATTCTGCATCCCATGGATCAGGGAGTAATTTTCACTGTCAAGTCTTATTCTTTAACGAATACAGTTCATAAGGTTATAGCTTCTATAGATAGTGATTCCTCTAATGAACCTGGGTAATGTAAAATGGAAACCTCTAGAATGCACCATTCTAGATGCCACTAAAAATATTTGTGATTCATGGGAAGAGATTCAAAATATCAGCATTAAGAGGAGTCTGAAAGAAGTTGACTCCAGCCCTCAAGGATGACTTTCAGGGGTTCATGACTTCAGTAGTGGAAGTTACTGCAGATATGCTGGAAATAGCAAGAGAACTAGACTTAGAAGTGGAGCCTGAAGACGTGACTAAATTGCTGCCATCTCATGATAAAACTTTAACCGATGAGAAGTTGCTTATATGGATGAGCAAAGAAAGTGGTTTCCTGAAAAAGAAACTTCTCCTGGTGAAGATACTGTGAAAATTGTTGCAATGACAACAAAAGATTTAGAATATTATTTCAATTTAGTGGATAAAGCAGTGACAGGGTCTGAGAAGATTGACTCCAATTTTTAAAGAAGTTCTACTGTGGGTAAAATGTTATCAAAGAGCATTGTACGCTACAGAGAAATTGTTCATGAAAGGAAGAGTCAGTTGCTGTAGCAAACTTCATTGTTGTCTTATTTTAAGAAATTGCCACAGCCACCCCAGCCTGGAACAACAATCACCTTGGTCAGTCAGCAGTCATCAACATAGAAGCAAGATCATCCACTGGGGGGAAAAATATGACTCACTGAAGGCTCAGATGGTGGTTAGCATTTTTTAGTAATAAAGTATTTTTGAATTAAGGCATGTACATTTTTTAGATATAATGCTATTGCACACTTAATAGATTACAGTCTGTTGTTGTTGTTCAGTCACCAAGTCGTGTCCAACTCTTTGTGACCCCATGGATTGCAGCACGCCCTGTCCCTCACCATCTCCTGGATTTTGCCCAACTTCATGTCCATTGAATTGGTAATGCCATCCAACCATCTCATCCTCTGTCGCCCTCTTCTCCTTCTGCCTTCAATCTTTCCCAGCATCGAAGTCTTTTCCAGTGAGTCGGCTATTTGCAGCCAAAAAATTTATGTGACTCACTTTATTGCAATATTTGCCTTATTGCTGTGGTCCAAAACTGAACCTGCAATATCTTCAAGGTATTTCTATGGTGAGATAGCAGGATGGACTCCCAGTTGTGATTCTAGACATCTTTTAGGATTTTCCCAATTAATAGTTTGCATTCAGTGCTGGGCCTGGCCTTTACCACCAAGTACATGAACTAGCTGATACATTAGAGAAGCCAGATTGATGAGTTTGAATGACTATATTAAATCCCTCCTCAGATCTGTAAGGATGTTTGGTTGCTTTGGGAAAGTCTTTGACTTTGGCTCACAGTTCAGCTTTAGTCCAGGGAATATAAGAAATTAAGGATTTAAGAGGGAGGAGACAAGATGATAGAGTAGAAGACCAAGCTCACCTCCCACTATGAACATATCTAAAATACATCTACATGTGGAACCACTCTCACTGGAAACAAACTGGAGACTGGCAGAGAGAAAGATCCACGTGGAGTCAGGTAGGAAGGGAAGAGAAGCGATCGGGTCAGGACTGGTGCCCTAAGAAGGAACATAGAAGAGCTGGGGATTATACAGGCAAGGAGATCCTCCCTGGGGAGTGAGCAGTTTGGACCACACATTGGGCATCCCTCCCCTAGGGTCCAGAGAAGGCACTGGTGACCCACTCCAGTACTCTTGCCTGGAAAATCCCATGGACTGAAAAGCCTGGTGGGCTGCAGTCCATGGGGTCGCTAAGAGTTGGACACGACTGAGCAACTTCACTTTCACTTTTCACTTTCATGCATTGGAGAAGGAAATGGCAACCCACTCCAGCGTTCTTGCCTGGAGAATCTCAGGGACAGAGGAGCCTGGTGGACTGCCATCTATGGGGTCACACAGAGTCAGACACAACTGACATGACTTAGCAGCAGTAGCAGCCCTGGGGTCCAATACTGAGGAGATGACTCCCCATGACTGATTTGAAAATCTGTGGGACTTACAGGAGGGCTGTAAGAAACCTAGACTCCACACACAGGCATGCTTACTCCTGCGATCAAGTCAGAAGAAGCAGACTGAAACTGCCCAGGACCCTGGCCCACTTCCCACATTGACTGCCCACTCTACCACTCTAGCTCCAGCACAGCTCCACTAGGGTGAAGTCAGTCATAGCCAAGGAGAGTGTGCAATTGTGGGGAACAGAGACAGCTGGGACCTGGAATTCATCTGAATGGGGTGAGCTTGGCCATTTCTGGCACTTGCAGAGATGATGCATCAAAAGCACATTGAAGCTCTAATTGATATACCAGGACTGCCCCAGTGCATGCCCATGGCCACACCAGGTGCCCACTCTGACCTCTCTCGCTTCAACACTACTCCCTTCTAGGATGAAAGTGATGGGGAAGTACACACACTTAGAGGAAATATAACCAATTTGAACTTGACCCTCAGGACTTCTGCCTTAGCATGCTATACCTCTGGGAGAGCAAACTCCAGGAGACAGTGGACAGGGAAGCCTGGCTTGCTGCAGCCCATGGGGCTGAAAAGAGTTGGATATGACTGGGCAATGAATAGCAACAACAACCCTGGACCTGACTCTAGTCCCAGCAGGGCAGTGTTGGCCAATGAGCACAACAGAAGCCCTGGCTCACACCTGGCTCTGGCTCTAGCCTCTCCATCTCCAGCCCCACTTCCCACCCCGATGAGAGTTGCCAGCACACCCGAGGGGAAGACGTGACCTGTGCTGACTCCAGATCCAGCTGTCTCGCCAAAGCCACTGAGCACACACAGACTGGAAGTATTGCTCCCACACAAGGAAACCCCTTCAAGACTGGGACAGGTAACTGTTTTTTACCTAATTTGATAGAGACAGAGGAAGTTAAGCAAAATGAGAAGGCAGAGAAATTTGTTTCAAATGAAAGAACAAGACAAAAGAGCCTGAAAAATGACTCATAAAACAGAGATAAATAATTTACCAGACGAAGAGTTCAAAGCATTAGTTATAAAAATGCTAACTGAACTAGGGAAGAGCAAAGATAAACACAGTGAGAATTTTAACAAGGAACTAGAAAATATAAAAAAGAACCAATCAGAGCTGAAGAATACAATAACTGAAATGAAAAACACACAAGAAGGAATTAACAGCAGGTGAAGTGGTACCAAAAAAGATGTCATTTTCATCATAGGGGACTGGAGTGCAAAAGTACGAATTCAAGAGATACCTGGAGTAACAGGCAAGTTTGGCCTTGAAGTACAAAATGAAGCAGGGCAAAGGTTAACAGAGTTTAGCCAAGAGAACCTCCTCTTCCAAGAACACAAGAGACGACTCTACACATGGACATCACCAGATGGTCAGTACCGAAATCAGGTTGATGATATTCTTTGCAGCCAAAAATGGAGAAGTTCTATACAGTCAGCAGAAACAAGACTGGGAGCTGACTGTAGCTCAGATCATGAACTCCTTATTGCAAAATTCAGACTTAAATTGAAGCAGGGAAAACCACTAGACCATTCAGGTATGATCTAAATCAAATCCCTTACAATTATAAAGTGAAAATGAGAAATAGATTCAAGAGATTAGCTCTGATAGACAGAGTGCCTAAAGAACTATGGATGGAGGTTCGTGACATTGTACAGGAGGCAGTGGTCAAGGCCATCCCCAAGAAAAAGAAATACAAAAGGCAAAATGGTTGTCTGAAGAAGCCTTACAAATAGCTGAGAGAAGAAGAGAAGCTAAAGACAAAGGAGAAAAGGAAAGATATACCCATCTGAATGCAGAGTTCCAAAGAATAGCAAGGAGAGATAAGACAGCCTTCCTCAGTGATCAATGCAAAAAATTGAGGAAAACAATAGAATGGGAAAGACTGGAGATCTCTTCAAGAAAATCAGAGATACCAAAGGAACATTTCATGCAAAGATGGGCACAATAAAGACAGAAACGGTATGAACCTAACAGAAGCAGAAGATATTAAGAAAAGGTGGCAAGAATACACAGAAGAGCTATACAAAAAAGATCTTAATGACCCAGATAACCATGATGATGTGATTACTCACCTGGACATCCTGGAGTCTGCAGTCAAGTGAGCCTCAGGAAGCATCACTACAAATAAAGCTAGTGGAGGTGATGGAATTCCAGTTGAGCTATTTCAAATCCTGAAAGATGATGCTATGAAAGTGCTTCACTCAATATGCCAGCAAATTTGGAAAACTCAGCAGTGGCCACAGGCCTGGAAAAGGTCAGTTTTCATTCCAATTCCAAAGAAAGGCAATGCCAAAGAATGTTCAAGCTATCGCACAATTGCATTCATCTCACACGCTAGCAAAATAATGCTCAAAATTCTCCAAGTGAGGTTTCAATAGTATGTGAACTGAGAAGTTCCAGATGTTCAAGCTGGATTTAGAAAAGTCAGAGGAACCAGAGATCAAATTGCCAACATTTGTTGGATCATCAAAAGAGCAGGAGAGTTCCAGAAAACATCTACTTCTGCTTTATTGACTATGCCAAAGCCTTTGACTGTGTGGATCACAACAAACTGTGGAAAATTCTTCAAGAGATGGGAATACCAGACCACCTTACCAGCTTCCTGAGAAACCTGTATGCAGGTCAAAAAGCAACAGTTAGAACCAGACATGGAACAATGAACTGGTTCCAAACTGGGAAAGGAGTATCAAGGAGTATCAAGGCTGTATATTGTCACCCTGTTTATTTAACTTATATGGAGAGTACATCAAACACAACTAAGCGACTGAACTGAACTAAACTGAATTAATCATTATGATCAACTGTGGACAGGCCAGTGGGTTTCTTTGTGTAAAGATGAAATACAGCCATGGGCAGAAAACAATGCAGGTAATTCCAGCCAGGAAGGTCTAGTCTGGAAAATTTTCAAAGGGCTACAGGTTGCATAGCCTAACATCTGCTTCATCAGGGCAATGTCTCCCAAGCTATTTAGGAAGGTCAGCTGGGAGAAGTTTCTTTTTTTTAATTAATTTAGTTATTTTAATTGAAGGCTAATTACTTTACAATACTGTGGTGGTTTTCACCATACATCAACGTGAATCAGCCGTGGGTGTACAGATATCCCCCCATCCTGAATCCCCCACCCACCTCCCTCCCTACCTCATCACTCTGCGTTGTCCGATAAAGCTTTGTTCAGTTCAGTTGCTCGGTCGTGTCTGACTCTTTGCGACCCCATGAACTGCAGCACGCCAGGCCTCCCTGTCCATCACCAACTCCCTGAGTCCACCCAAACCCATGTCCATCGAGTCAGTGATGCCATCCAGCTATCTCATCCTCTGGTGCCCCCTTCTCCTCCTGCCATCAATCTTTCCCAGCATCAGGGTCTTTTCCAATGAGTCAGCTCTTCGCATCAGGTGGCCAAAGTATTGGAGTTTCAGCTTCAACATCAGTCCTTCTAATGAACACCCAGGACTGATCTCCTTTAGGATGGACTGGTTGGATCTCCTTGCAGTCCAAGGGACTCTCAAGAGTCCTCTCCAACACCACAGTTCAAAAGCATCAATTCTTCGGCGCTCAGCTTTCTTTATAGTCCAACTCTCACATCCATACATGACCACTGGAAAAACCATCGCCTTGACTAGACGGACTTTTGTTGGCAAAGTAATGTCTCTGCTTTTTAATATGCTGTCTAGGTTGGTCATAACTTTCCTTCCAAGGAGAAAGTGTCTTTTAATTTCATGGCTGCAGTCACCATCTGCAGTGATTTTGGAGCCCCAAAAAATAAAGTCAGCCACTGTTTCCACTGTTTCCCCATCTATCTGCCATGAAGTGATGGGACCGGATGCCATGATCTTAGTTTTCTGAATGTTGAGTTTTAGGCCAACTTTTTCACCCTCCTCTTTCACTTTCATCAGGAGGCTCTTTAGTTCTTCTTCACTTTCTGTCATAAGGGTGGTGTCATCTTTGAGTGCCCTGCTTTATGCATCGAACTTGCACTGGTCATCTATTTTACATATGGTAATTAGGAGAAGGCTTTCCAACCTGTTTCAGTTAGTAACTACAAGTAACAAACATGAAGTGTTTCTTTTCTTACTCATAAAATTTCAAAGAGAAACATAGGACTGATACAGCAGCTCCAGTGAATTCAGGGTCCTAGGCTCTTTCGTCCTGACCAATCCAGCAAACCTCCAAGTGGCTTCCATAGTAAAAGTTGCCCATGGTTCTGAGATGACTGCTGGAGCTCCAGATATCACATCCACATTCTAAGCAGAATGAATGGAAGGGTAAGGAGCAAAAAAGGTGTTCCTCCCAATTGAGTCAGACCCTTTAAAAGAAGATTTCCCAACATCTTATATATCATGACCAGCCCTAGCTGTAAGGAGAATGGATACTGGCTGGGTAACTAGAACTCTATGCATATTTCCTGAGCAGGTTTTTATGCTGTTTAAAACCTGCTTTGGAAATAAATGCCTTCTAGAACTTTTATTTATCATGTTACACATGTAAATACCGTTTTATTTTTCTTCTCTAACTTCCTACTTTTGTTGAGAACTTGCTTTTGCCAACCTTATTTTTATGTCCATAATGCGCTTGTCAAGCATCTACCCCTGTACTTGGGTGGCAATTATTGCTCTCACCCCACTTCACATGGGAGTGCTGGGTGCAGCTAAGCTAATTGGTCAACAGGACTTTTAGATGTCACAGTAATGCTCTCTTTGATCTTCATTTGGGAGTTACCAACTCCCTCACTCTGTGGAGGGTGCATGCTAAGTTGTTTTAGCCATGTCTGACTCCTTGCAACCCTATGGACCATGCCCACCTGACTCCTCTGTCCATGTCCTTGAGATTCTCCAGGCAAGAATACTGGAGTGGGTTGCCATGCCTTCCTCTGGGGGATTGTCCCGACCCAGGGATCAAACCCACATCTCTTACATCTCCTGCATTGACAGGTGTGTTCTTTACCATTTGCGCCACGGGGGAAGCCCCCTTGGAGGGTAGACACTCCCCATAGATAGCTCAGCAGTCTGACAAGCTTTGTCTCAGAGACAGGGAGCTGAGACCAGTGCCTCCAGAGGTCATTTCCAAGTCTCCAAGCCCGCCCTTGTGCCCCCTGGCTCGGGATGAGCCTGGGCTCCCACGATCTCTTGCAGTTATTCCCTACTACGTGTCAGTCACCACGGGGAAGCACAGGGACGCAGCCACCGACAGCCGGGCCTTTGTCATCCTCATCGGGCAGGAGGACGAGCGCAGTAACCGCATCTGGCTGGACTATCCCCGGGGGAAGAAGGGCTTCCGCTGCGGCTCTGTGGAGGAGTTCTATGTTGCCGGCTTGGATGTGGGCGTCATCAAGAAAATAGAGGTGCTGGGCTCTAGGGCCTCAGGGCGGTGGCCCCCAGGGAAGGATGGAGCTGACCTGTGCACAGGTGGGAGGGTGACTGGGCCTGACCTGAGCCCCGCTCAGAACAGGCAGCACAGGAAGAGCTCCTGGCCTGTCATCAACTAGCTGTGTGACCTTGGATGCCTCACCTGCCCCTCCATTCTCCACCCATCCAGTGGGGATGTCTGTGTATTAGGGTTTTTTTGATTGCTCTGTAACAAGTCACTACAAACTTAGTAACCTAAGGCCACACAAATGTGTCATCTCACAATGTCCTGAGTCAGGAGTCCAGACCTGGGTTAGCTATGTCTTCTTCTCAAGGTCTCACTGGGCTGAAGTCAAAGTTGCTGCCAGGGCGGTGGTTTTGTCTGAGACTTGGGGTCCTGTCCTAAGCTCAGTGGTTGTGGGAGGAAATCAGTTCCCTTTGTGGTCATAGGACCAAGGCCAGGGGCTGCCTGCAATCTCTGCCATGTGGCCCACTCCAAAGCCAGGCAACATGTTTCCTCAAAGCCATTCAGAGAGGATCTCTTCTGTTTCAAATCTCTGTGACGTCTTCCCTCTCTGATGTCTATACCCACTTTTGAAGGGTTTGCCTAATCAGGTCAGGCCCGCCTAGAATAATCTTTTGATGAACTCTAGGTCATCTGATAAGAGACCTTCATTGCATTTGCAAAATCTCTCCACCGTAACAGGAGGGACATGGATCAGAGAGTGCAGAGCACACTGGAAGGCAGCACTGAAGATGGGTGTGGGTGGGGGGTGGGCTAACAAATGGGGGGGTGAGATGCTGAGCAGGGAGGGCTTCTTGCCCAATTGTGCCCCATCCTCATGGCCCCGGTGTGTCCTCGCCTAGCTGGGCCATGACGGGGCCTCCCCCGAGAGCTGCTGGCTGGTGGAGGAGCTGTGCTTGGCCGTGCCCACCCAGGGAACCAAATACATATTGCGCTGCAATTGCTGGCTCGCCAAGGACCGAGGAGATGGCGTCACCTCCCGTGTCTTCGACCTCCTGGATGCCATGGTGGTGAACATCGGGGTGAAGGTATAGAGGGCATCTGTGTGTGTAGATGGCATGACATGGCAAAGGGAGTGCCGGGTGAAGGGGGCGAGCACAAGGGAGACGGAAGTGAGAGAAGGAGCAGACTCATCCCTGGGGCATTGGCCGGGGCTGCAGCCCTTTGTACCAGCCAGACCCACTTTGCTAGGAGCCAGGAGACGCAAGTGTCTTCTTGTCTGCAGCTGTGTTGGGCAGGTCATCTGGCCTCTCTGCGCCTTGGTCTTCTCACATAGCACATGGAAATAATGCATCCTGTCCTCTCCCATGTAAGGTATTGATGAGAACTAATGAGACCTAAACAGTCCATGAAAAGCATGCTCTACGTAGATGTACAGAGTCATTGTTCTCCAAAGGCTGTTTCATTGACACCAGTAGGCTGGTGATAGGTACAGATGGCATTTGGGATGCTATGAGCCCCTGGGTCTCAGTGCAGTGAGTGCTATCTGCCCAAGATCCCCCTTAAGTGGAAAAGGCTGGAAGGCAGGTGCTCTGAGTGCCTGTCTTAGCTCCACCTCTAGCTGGCCAAATGACCTGGGCTGAGTTGTATGAAGTCACAGGTCAGTGCCAGGCAGGAAGCAGAGTGCTTGGGTGCTGGACTCAAGGACAGGCTTCTGTATCACGTGACCCTGCAGGCTTCTCTTTCCCTGAAAAGCTGTGAGGTCAACAGAAGGTCCCAGCCCTCATCTCTGTTCCTGAATCCAAATTTAGGAACTAGATTTAGGTCGGAAGCTGTCCCACAAAGGTAAGAAGACATTGCCCTGGACCTGAGCGTGCCATGCCTATATTGTATGTGGAAACAAGGAAGGGTTGAGTTATGGGCTCTAAACTCTCTTCGGGTAGGAGTGTGGATGCCTGCCCATTTCCTTCCTGCTGGAGAGATGAACTTCCTACAGCACAGACACGCCCTCCCTTGCTCAGCCATCTGCGTCTGTGGCCAGACGGTCAGTGGGGGAGAGCACACAGTTCTTCCAGGGATTTCTGTCCTGACCCAGTTCCTGGCATGCATGTGGGCGTGTGTGTGTGTGTGTGTGTGCCACCCCCAGTGCACACACACACCCCCTCTCGGTACAGCTCACCTCCCTCTGGGCTCTTTAGTCTGTGGAAATCCAAACCCTCACACCCCAGTTATTCATGTTACAAAAGAACACAGGTTTGTCACTTCACAAAGAACCCTAGGGCTCTTTGGACTGGCCACCTCCCCAGGACATCTGATATCAGACCAGAATTACAAAAGCCTGTTTCTGTGTCTCTTTCTGGAAACACATCTATGGCATAAAAAGAGATGGGTCTGTGTAAAGAAGAGAAAAAAGATGGACCCGGAGAGGACAGGAGTCTGGCGAGCCCAGTCTTAAGGGGTCAGGCTCCACGGGGCCACGAGCACTCGCTTTGATCTTTCTGAGTCTGCTGGGTAAGAGCCGAGCAGTCAGGCTTCTGCCTTCGTTGCCATAGCTCCGTGCCCACCACACACACCCTTGTTCGGTGGTCTAAGAGGATTTTCCTGGGAAAGCAAAGTGTAGTTCAGTTTCCCCCAGCAAACCTGTCCTCCTGGCCAGGCCTGAAATACTACTTCTAACCTTGCAATGTGGTGGTGAAGGTTCTCAGTGCTGCCTGAAAAGGACAACATCAGGGGTGTGATCACTGACATGAATAACATGGGTTCTGAATCTGAAGGCAACTGGTGGTGGGTATCCAGCATCTGTGACAGTGATATTGCAGTGTGGGAGCCCCTGGGGAAAGGAGGGGCTGGCTATGGGTACATGCAAGGAGATGGTCAGCATGGCGTGTCCTTGGCCGTGTGTGCAGGTCTCTGCTGAACCTTTGAGACCTAACTGGACACCTGGTGAGAGACTGTGGCATAAGAGGCCAGGGGCCAGAGAACACTCCAGGTCAGGGGTGAAGATGGCCCCTCTTGCCCCGAGGCCGCCCCTCAAAGGATGCAGGGGCCTCGGGGAAGGCACCACGCAGCAGGGAGCGGGCTGTTCTCGCCTCCTCCAGCAGAGACAAAGAGAACACACCCTCTTTGGCGCAAACCTCAGGCCAAAGGGCAAAACTCCAGTCTAAAGTGAAAAGCACCTACAGTAGGCGGCTGGCCCACCTCACAAGCGAAAGGAGGCAGAGGTCCCTCAACTGTCAGCCCTGACATACTCCCCATCACCAACACGCAGGGTGTGCTGGCTGTGACACGTAGGAGGGACTACTGCCTACCAGAACTGCTGCTGCCCCTTGATGCCAGGCCCAGAGCAGGCACCAAGGCGAGGTGTCTGTAGCTCTCACAAGCTCTTCATAGTGTGTACTTCTATTTACAGAGAGGAGACAGAGGCTAGAGAGGGTGCGACATCTGCCCAGATACCACAGCTAGCAGGGGCGATGGCCCTGGGGCTCCAGTGGCGCCCTGCATGGCTCCAAAAGCCACTGTCCAGCCAACACACGCTGCTGGCATGAACGGACTTAGGTCAGGCTTCTACAAACAAGGAGATCGGTGAATGCTGGGGCGATCGTTCATGTTCCTACTCCACATGTGTTCTCTCTCAGAAACTGAGCTCCTCTCCAGCCCTGAGCTGGGCACAGCTGGGGACAGGGACAGTGACAAGGCCTGGCTCTTGCTCTCCAGACATTCATGGTTGCTTAGAGGGAGGGCTCTTTTCAGAGCCGTGGAGCTTGGAGGACGTGTTCTTTTGACCCAGCGAGAGTGAAGTATAATAAATTGCCGGGGGTGGTGGTTGAAGCCAAAGCCCAGGACTCGCATCCCTCTCGTGGCAGGTGCTCTACGAAATGACAGTGTGGACAGGGGATGTGGTGGGTGGTGGCACCGACTCCAACATCTTTATGACCCTCTATGGCATCAATGGCAGCACAGAGGAAGTGCAGCTGGACAAGAAGAAGGCCAGGTATCTGGACGTGGCCTGTGCCCCTTGCCTCTTTGCCCCTCCACACACCCAATCCTCCACCCTCCACCCCCATCCTGCCTTCAACCAGACCACCCTCTGACTCTCCCCTCATCTCCTGGAGCCTTCCAGCCTCCACGCTTCTGTCTGTGTGAGTCCTCCCTCCTAGAATGCCTTTCATCCACTCTCTCTGTTGCAAGATCTTTCGGTTTCAAAGGCTAGCACAAATCTACCTTCTCCAGGAAGCCCTCTTTGATCACTTCAGCCCATAGCCCTCTTTCCTTCCTTCCCCCTTTCCTTCCTTCTTTCTGTCACTGTAAAATGTTTATTGTAAGGTCTGGAGGTTAGTGGATAGCATTGTGACATTGTCAATCTCCTGCTTTCATTCTTTTTACTGTAGTAATGTAACTTGTTCACATTAGGGGGAGCTGGCTGAAGGGAACACAGAAATCTACTCTATTTTTATAACTTGCCTACAAGTTCAAAATGATTGTATAAAAGTGAAAAAAATTTATATATTAAAAAACAATTGAACACCCATATCAGGCACTGTCTCAGACACTCGAAGGACAGTACAACCGGAAAGAAAAGATGCTCAAACTCATGAAGTTTAACACCTGAGGGGACCACACAAAAACACCACGGACACTGATGTGGGCTTATTTTGTGTTGGACGTTTTTCTAAGTCCTCTGAATGTATTGACACACATAGTCCTACCTACAATTCTATGAGGACTGTTATTATCATCCCCATTTTACAGGTGAGAAAACTGAGACACAGCAGGATCAAGTCATGCTGCTCAAGGTCCCATAGCCAGTAAGCTTTGGCCCTGGACAGTACACCCAGGTGGCCCCAGTCTTAAGCCTTAGGTTCTACTTCCTCTTAAGATAGTTATTAGTAATGACAGTACTGGTGGACCTCTTTAGTGCTTCCTGTCTGCGCCTTTCGTTAAATCTCCAGTTTAGTCCTAGGTTTTGCTTGGTTTTCTGTGTTCGGCTATTGTCCCCCAAACCATCCCTGACCCCTGATATCTTAAGCATCAGAGGGCAGAGACCCAGAACCCAAGCCTAAGGGTTGTACAACCCACCCACAGCCACTCACCTCTGAACCCACACTGCTGCCTCCCACAGATCTTACCCAGCTTCTTAGCAATCTCTAAAACCCTTCCATTAAAGCTGGAGGGCAAGATCCTTTCTGAGCTCTCATAGCTCCTGCCTCTGGCCTTGCATGTGTCGGGCACTCAATAAGCATGTCTGGAGGGTGGTGGTGGTAAGGATGGGAGGGATGGTGCTTGGTGGGGATGAAGTTGCTGAAGCTCTTGGGGGCCAGGAAGAGGCCTCTTCTCATGGACAGAGCAGTCCATGAGAGTGGGAACTCTGCTCATCTCATGCAGCTGGTGTCTGGGAGGATCCGATGAGAAGAGTTTTGGCCTCTCTTCTCTTAGCACTCCTATGATCTTACTATGCAACTCCTGTTTCCTCCCGGAATTCTCACCTGAGCAGTTCTCCCTGATAGTGATTGTAATAATGGTTAACATTCAAAGAGCACCTGCTCCCTGCTAGGCACCCCTTAAATGCTCTTTGTCTCTCTCTCTCTTTAGAGAGAGAGTTAATATACACATATAATAATATTTATATTAACTATAATAACAATACAATTATATATATTAACTCACAACAAATAAAGTGCCTGAGGCATAGAAAGGTGAAGTAACTAACACCCCAAGGTCACTCAGGTAGTCAGCAGGGAAGCTGGGATTTGAACTCATGTAATTGAGGAAATAAAACGGAGGTCAAATGAGAACAGAGGCTGTATCTTTCCAGCTTGCTACTGCAAGAGTGTGAGCACCATCGCTTGGTTTGGCAGAGACCGAAGGCTCTCAGGATCCTGGAAAAACTTCAGAGTGCAGCATTATTTGAGGCATGGGAGAACTGGAGAGCTAACCAGAATCGAGGCAGCTTATGTGACTGGATAGAGTGTCTTTGGATTTCTCTAGTTGGTCTTGAGTCGGGAGTGGGGGAAATCAGGAAGGCAGGTGTGATGAGTCCTGAGTGTCGTGGGCCCACTGCTGGCAAGGCTGCAGTCTGGCGGCCTGGGTGGCTGCTGCAGAACCGACGGGCAGAGCTCTGTTATCCCCTCCAGGCTATCTGTGGTCGGCCTCCTCACTCTCTCACAGTCTTCACCTCCGTGCTTTGACCCTAATCTCCAACCCAGCCCCAAATCCTTGGAATGTCTCGGGTTAATTATCCCACGCCGACATTCCATCTTATTTTAGAGATATACATAATAGCTGGTGGGAGAGATAGACACTTCTTTTCTGGTAGTAGCTAAACTCCAAAAAAGTTTCTGAAAGTCACACCATTCTATAAATGCTTTGAGGCACCTTGTTAAATAATTTTTTCTGAATTAAGATTTATGCTGTGAGAAGAGCCAACATTTCTTAAACACACTAGTTTGCAAGCTCGGGTCTCCTACCCAAAATACAGTTTGCTTTATTTCATTTGCAAGTGGCCCAATGTTTGGCCTGTGTCTTGGAATCCTTGTTATAGATGTCAGCATCTCAACTTGGGGACTCAGACAGTGAGATCCACTGGGTTTGTGTTGTTCTCATAGCTTAATGCTGTGCAAAGAGATCCTCCCAAGAAATGGCACATGACCAGAATGGAGGTGGAAACGGGCATGTGTCGCACAGAAGGCATTGTGTGGGTTTGCCTGCTGCAACTCCCCTGTTGTAAAATACTATACCCAGAGGTCAAACTTGATATCCATTCCCTCAACCCCTCTCCCTAGTTGAAGTCCCCAACTTGTCATCTTGCCACTTTGGGGGGAAACTGTTCATAACTAATTCACTTTGAGATGGTGGGATGCCTCCCGCACATCAGTGGCGTTGTCTTGAGAGGGTGTGGGAAGCAGGAAAGAGGTGGCTGGTGAGTCGTAGAGGGATGAAGTTCCCTTGAGAGGGTTTCCTTTAAAGCTTATTTCTCCCTCCCTTTTCCTTACACCTGCCTGACCATAAAACCTCCATAAAGAGGAGATTGTTGGTTAAATGCAAATGGTGACAATTAAAGAAAAAACGAAGTGAAGAATTCTAACCTTCCTTTGGTCTGCAACATTATACACCTGGCAAGAGTAAGGAATGAATGAGTTGAAAGATTATTTGAGAGAATCTCCACTTTGTGAGATGAGCTTGAGGGGAGTTTCTGAGAACTGCCTTTCAGTTTCCACGTGACCAGGAGACAGACAATTTAAACTAGAGCAGGAGGAATTTAGGGCAGACTTCTGGGAGAGTGTTTTTACTTCTAATAATCGCAAAGTGCAGGAAGCAAGTGATCAGAAGGGATTGGGCCTCTGTTCCACTGCCTTCAAGACAAGGAGTAGTTAGTTTTCGGTTTGTAGCATTTGCAGTTCTAGCTCCCACTGGCTGTGGCCTCTGTTTTTAAAAACCATGTTTTGCTCAAGGAAGCATGAAATTGCCATACAGCGTCATATCTTCAGTGATACCTGTGTTACCCCCAGGGGCTTATCAGCAGCAGCATCTGGAATCAGTGAGCAGTCAAGCAATGTCAGCACTGAAGGTCGCATTATGCATGCGGCACTGTGACAAGAGCAGTAGAAATAAAGAAAGCATCTCTAAGATGATGCGATCATTTCGGGAGAAAAGCAGTGATAGCAGCAAAAGCAATGTCACCTGCCGTTTTACAGTTATTAGTAGTGTTATCCAACCAAGAGCCACTGGATTCAGTTGTGCATATCAGTTCAATTCAGTTCAGTCGCTCAGTCGCGTCCAACTCTTTGCAGCCCCATGGACTGCAGCACGCCAGGCTTCCCTGTCCATCACCAGCTCCCAGAGCTTGCTCAAACTCATGTCCGTCGAGTCGGTGATGCCATCTCATCCTCTATTGTCCCCTTCTCCTCCTGCCCTCAATCTTTCCCAGCATCAGGGTCTTTTCCAATGACTCAGTTTTTCGCATCAGGTAGCCAAAGTATTGGAGTTTCAGCTTCAGCATCAGTCCTTCCAATGAATATTCAGGACTTATTTCCTTTAGGATGGACTGGTTGGTCTCCTTGCTGTCCAAGGGACTCTCAGGAGTCTTCTTCAATACCACAGTTCAAAAGCATCAATTCTTTTGTGCTCAGCTTTTTTATACTCCAACTCTCACATCCATACATGACTACCGGAAAAACCATAACTTTGACCAGACAGACATTTGTTGGCAAAGTAATGTCTCTGCTTTTTAGTATTCTGTCTAGGTTGGTCATAGCTTTTCTTCCAAGGAGCAAGCATCTTATAATTTCATGCCTTCAGTCACCATCTGCAGTGATTTTGGAGCCCAAGAAAATAAAGTCTGTCACTGTTTCCATTGTTTCCCCATCTATTTGCCATGAAGTGATGGGACCAAATGCCATGACCTTTGTTTTTTTGAATGTTGAGTTTTAAGCCAACTTTTTCACTTTCCTCTTTCACTTTCATCAAGAGGCTCTTTAGTTCTTATTCACTTTCTGAAGGGTGATGTCATCTGTGTATCTGAGGTTATTGATATTTCTCCCAGAAATCTTGATTCCAGCTTGTGCTTCCTCCAGCATTGTGCATGTTGTACAAAAAGGAAAATGTGAATGGTACTGTCTAGAGTTGTACAGTGCACAACCTGCCCCACCACTCATGGCAGCCATGTCACTCACAGAGTCTCATTGCAAGCTTTGCAGGTATGGAATTCTTTTCACATTTTAAATTGATTTCCCATCCATTTGGTCCCCATAACAGTTTTATGAGATTGCAGGGACAGTGTCATTTTCCCCAGACTACAGATGAGGAGACCTAGTCCCAGAGAGGAACTGAGACTGTTCTATATGGTTAACACAATGAGATTAGGACCCAGAACTGGTAGCTCTTGATTCAGGGCCATTTCTACTAGCAATTCACTTAACTCAGCCTTTCGAGAACACCTCTGGGTGCAAGAGACAGGCTACTGGGGAGTCACTGGGAGCTGAGAGGTCTCTTCTTCTCTCCTTACCCCGAATCTGTCTTTACCATGGCCTCCCCCCTCACCACGGCCAGCCTCACTCCTTCATGTCCCTCCTCTCCATCCTCAGATTTGAGCGGGAGCAGAATGACACCTTCATTATGGAGATCCTGGACATTGCCCCATTCACCAAGATGCGGATCCGAATTGACGGCCTGGGCAGCCGGCCCGAGTGGTTCCTGGAGAGGGTAACACGGCTGGACCTTCACTCTCCCTTCCTCCTACTGCCCACCCTTACTTCCTGCTCCTTTGGGTTGTCAGGGGGGTTTGTTAACGTGCAAATGTCACCTTAGAAGGTTGTTACATGAGCCTGCCCCAGACAATATGTCCCTAGGTGTGAATTAATCAGGGAACGTAGTTTTATTAATTTGTATTCAGTCAAAACTGAACGAGCTGCCAGGGAATACAGCCTGCCTGATCAGTGTAGTGTGGACAGAGACCAGTGTGAGCTTCCTGGAGGGAGCGAGCTGGGAGGAGTGGGAGGGGAGCAGCAGGAACTGGGCGGCAAGGTTCCCATGGTGGGAACCTGAGGCAGGCAGTGGGGAGGCTCCTGGTTCCCCCATGGTCCCAGTGAGCTGGCTGCCTCTTCTTCTCTGAGCCATCCTCTCATCCCTCATCCATCAAAGGCCATCTGTCCCGAGTCCCCTGAAGCTCTGCTCCCCTGTCCGCCTTTAGCAGACCTTACTTTAGCCAATAATACAGTGTTCCCTCCAAGGACAATCTGGCGAACTTGGGTCCACAGTCATGGGGGTCTGTGGCTGAAGGTGGTTTGATTGGTCTATTTTTATGGCATTAATTCACCACACATTCCTGATGCACAATGATAGGGCCTCCTTGGAAACATATTTACATGAATTGCCCACTTCCAGCTTGCCAAGTAAAGTTAGTCACGGCGGGGGCTTCAGACTCTGTGCCAGGCCCGTGGGGTAGGGTCTTGTCCTAGAGAGGACCCTTTCCTTGTGCCTCGAGTCTAAGTCAGAAGAAGTTGTCTCAGGCCTGGGATAGTGGATTCCAGGGTCCAGATGAGCAGGCTGCCTTAGAGGGTGGGCAGTCGGTGGGGGTGAGGGAGGTGTTCACACACTGGTCGCTGCCCCCCCTGCCAGATTCTCCTAAAGAACATGAACACCGGAGACCTGACCATGTTCTACTACGGAGACTGGCTGTCCCAGCAGAAGGGCAAGAAGACCCTGGTGTGCGAGATGTGTGCTGTCATCGACGGGGAGGAGATGATGGAGTGGACGTCCTACACCGTCTCCGTGAAGACCAGTGATGTCCTGGGTGAGTCGGGGGTGGGGCCCTCCCTTCTGTGCTCACTGCCCACTCACCCGGCCCTTCTCAAATTCTGGCTCAGGTCCTGAGCTCTGGTCAAGGCATTTTCTTTGTATAGCCTTTCAAAAGTGAGGGCAACTCATTTCCACAGAGTGTCATCTTCTACCTAGACAAAGTATTCCTTCCCATGATGGACGTGGCTCTGTCCCTTCTGCATCAGGAAAATGGGAGAACACGGTGCAGGAGTTTGGCTCAGAGGCCCTCAGTCCTCTGCTGCCTCCTGAAACCCCTCACCCAGGTGCTGTTCAACATGGAGCCCTTGGGCTCTTTCCCACATCCCCGTGCTTGCTTTGGCACCATCTTCTGTGCCGGCTTTGGCCTGGGGTCTTAGAATAGGATAAGTCCCTGAGCCCACCTGTGAGTGGCATTCGAGTGCAGCAGTGACAGCGAGGCTGTCACAGAGGCTGGCACAGGTGTACCAGGTACTGGGAACCTACAGGAGGGCACCTTCCCCAGCTGGAGATCAGGGGCAAAAATCAGGGAGGGCTTCCCAGAGGTGGTGCCAAAGTGCAGCCAGAAAGACAAACAGAAGCCAATGAAGCAGATGGAACACCAGAGGAAGGGCCTTCCAAGCAAAAGCACCAATGTATGCAGGGGCCTACAGCTGAAAGGGAAGCAGTGTGTCCTGCCTCCCTCCCCTCAACCAAATCTGTCCCCTGGGAGCTGGTGCAAGGACCCTGTAAACTCACTCACACTATGGTAATGAGGGATCCCTGGCTGGCCCTGGTAGCTCACACTTTCAACAAGGAAGCTCTCTGGGCACAGTGATAGGCACCTCTTGCAAACAAAGCCAAAGAAATGAAGCTTTCCTGTTGGCAGCTCAGGCATACATGTTGAGTCAGGACAGCTGGCAAGACACCAGCTTTGTGGCACTTCCTTTCTTCCTCAGAACTAAGACTTCACTCTCTTTGCTCAAAGTTCCAAGTGTTCACTCATTTTCAGGTCCCTCATCCCTTCCTGCAATGGCACCCCACTCCAGTACTCTTGCCTAGAGAGTCCCATGGACGGGGAGCCTGGTAGGCTGCAGTCCGTGGGGTCGCTACAAGTTGGACACGACTGAGCGACTTCACTTTCACTTTTCACTTTCATGCATTGGAGAAGGAAATGGCAACCCACTCCAGTGTTCTTGCCTGGAGAATCCCAGGGATGGCGGGGCCTGGTGGGCTGCCGTCTATGGAGTCGCACAGAGTCTGACACGACTGAGGCGACTTAGCAGCAGCAGCAGCAGCATCCCTTCCTGATGCGCTCTCAGAAAGTAATAAGCTCATTGATAACCACGGGATATGTATCAGAAAAGTCTCAAGGGGTCACCTCTCCCAGAAGCCTTTTCTTTACAGCTGGGTCACTGCTTCTCTTTGGCTTAAGCGGACGATGTGCAGCTCTAGCATAGAATGTCAACCGGTGGCAGATGAGGGAACAAGGAGCTTTCACACTGTACAGGAAGGCATTTATTTCCAAACTGTAAAGCCAGTCTTCATGGCATGCCTTTAAGGATGGGTATATTTCCACAGAATATTTGAGTTCTTGTACCAAACCATGCACACCTGCTAACCAGGACCCCAGTTAACCCAACAGCATTTACAGGCTCAAACATAAGATGAAGGATAGAGTTGTAGACCTGGGAGCCCCAGGACACTGACCAGCCCTTTCCGACCTTATCCCTGGCCTTGACGACTCTGAACTTGCCCATGTGCACCCCTGGCTCCTCGCAGGATCCCAAGAGTGAGGCCAGAGCGAGAGGGCTGTGATTCATAGAGGCCAGAGCCCTTGTCTTGTGCACCCCAGGAGCGGGCACCGATGCCAACGTGTTCATCATTATCTTTGGGGAGAACGGGGACAGCGGGACCCTGGCCCTGAAGCAGTCGGCCAACTGGAACAAGTTCGAGCGGAACAGCACCGACACGTTCAACTTCTCTGATATGCTGAGCCTGGGCCACCTCTGCAAGCTGAGAGTCTGGCACGACAACAAAGGTAGCTCAAGGTCAGGGTGGGGGGCAGGCAGGCCGCAGCTCTTCACCTAAGCCCCTGCCCATCTCTCTGGCAGCGCATGGACCCTTCCGCCCCAGGGTGGCAGGCAACCGGAAACAGTAGATTGCTACCATTTTGATGTTTCCATCAGTTAGAAGAGCCAGTGTTTTGGGGCAAATTTCAGTTCCTCCTGCTCCACACCCTCCATCCCAGGGTAATGAGTAGCTCTTACTTTTTCTGTGATATCAGGGCATTAATTCTACTTAGTTCAGACATTACAATTAAGGGGGGTGGGGAGGACTATATCACCAAATTCACTGTGCATGAATTTTCCATAAAGGATTATGCTTGTTTATTTATAATAGCAAATCTAAAATTAGTCAAATTCAGTTATAAATATGAATGATGGGATAGGATATAAGCCGAACAAGAAATTTATCTTCAAAATACCGAAGGAATACTTTGTTACATCTGTAATTGTGATGAAGCTCATGTTCAGTATTTCATTACCGCTTTGTTGTCTTTAGGCCACTATGAACATTTTTTTTTCTGGCTCTGGGCCATTACGTTATACAGTATATAATTGGAACAGAGTTGTTAAATACTAAATGTCACCTCCTTAAGACACATTATTTTCTTGACTTATGCCATTCTAACTCACTTGTCTTCCATTGAAACTGGCTTTGACAAGGCTGTTCACTTAAATCCTTCTCCAGCCTTCTCTGAGTCTCCCCCATGAGTAGCCCAGAGGTGTCCCGAGTGTTGTATTGTCCTTACTTCTTTAGATCCTTGCAGAAAACCAATATATCTGTCATGGTGACTGATGAAACCTAATTTGGCAGCTTAACATGCATTAAACAATTTAAAATGTTTTCCATAACATGGGATAAGCTCTGATTAAGCACAAAGTACTCAGTCTTCAGAGCAATAAAATAATGAAGATTTGCACAGCCCCCAACTTCTGAATCTCAGCGCACCCGCTCAGTCGTTCATTGAGGGGACATTTACAGCACTTGTTACGTGCCTAGTGCTCTGTTCAGTATAGAAGATGCAAACATTTGACCTTTGTGACAGTCTTACGGATTCTTGCCACAAAAGAACTCTATCATTTCTCTTTTCTATAACCAAAGAATATTGAGGCCCTGTGAGGTTTGAACAACTTACTCAGAAACACACAGCAAGAAATAGACATAACCGAAACTCAAATCCAGGTCTTCTGATGCTTATTCTAGTAAACTATGCTGTGGGCCAGCCCATCCTGCCAGTTCCATTCTGCCCAGCCAGCGGGCCAATGGGTCAGAAAAGAAAAGATGAGGAGATGAGGGCAGCTTCTTCTATCTCTGTTCACTATGTCCCCCATACATGTTGTCAGGGCATCGGGGGAGGGTGTCTTCTCCAGAAAAGTGAGAGGAGATGCTTATTTCTCACCTGTCCATTCATTGTCCTTATAAGTCTATAGAAAGAAACATACTTACAAAGTATTCTCAGAACATCCCTAATGAATCTCTACTCTTTCCTAACAAAGAAACAAAACAAGATCCCTGAATTCTTTCTCACTCTCTCATTATCCATTATGATTGTATTAGAATTAGTAGGAGGTTGGTTGGGAGCTGAAAGTCTGATAATTGTGGGTCAGATTTATTAAGATCATCTTTTGCCCCAGAGAATTCAAAAGATCAGGATGAGCTGCTGCCCATGCCACTCAACAAATGAGTGTCAGGACAATCACTTGAGTGTTTGATCAGGCTGCCGTTGGCTCAGTAACAGCACTGAGCCCCATTGTATGTCCAATTATAGTGATTTGACAGACCAGATTGATGAGGGTGGGTGGAGATGAGGTCTGTCTACCCTCACATCCAGGCATACAGTTTCCTGTTGCAGTGTTCACACCAGGGGCAAATCACTGTTTAGGAAGTATATTCCCAGGAAGTGTGCCCCTTCCCTAATCAGAAAGAAGCACATTTTACTTCTGCACTAATACACACACTACCAAGGCATTACTCTTGAGAGCAGGGGGCTTGCCTGATTCACATTCATCTTCATAAAAGTGCTTATGGCAGAGTGGAATCTCTTTAAATCTTAACTTGGTTGAGACTCCATGCCCTCCCACCCCCAGGAGGGAGCTGTGAAATACCAAGACCACAGCCCCTACCTCAGAAGCAACAGAGAACCAAAGAGATTAGAACCTTGAGAAGGAAGAAATACTATTCCCAGTGAGTCTGAACAATCCCCTCAGGGTTCAACCACAAGATGGGATCAGAAGTCAAGTGGCTTCCTTATCACCCCCTGGTCAGGTCAGACAACTAGGTAGGGGAGAATTTTATGTAGACTGTGATGACCTCCTCACTTTTCTAAGAAAGGAAGACAATGTTAGGGCCATTTTTCTTTAGGGCCATTTTTAATATGAAGATTTCACTCTTAATATTAAAGTGAGGGTGAAGGGATGACCAGAAAGACTGAGGATGCCCTTATTAAAGATCACAGTTCTAGCTAAACACTCTACAGTCTTTGGAGTCATGTATCTGTCCAGGGTACTGACTTCTCTCCAGCTTCTCTCAACTCTGGACTCTGCCACTTGTTTGTAGAGTCTCCACCTTGGAGGCTGACTGTTTTCAACCTAGAATGTTATAGATTTCTCTCAAGCTTGGCAAAATGGTTCAGACTGCCATACATTTCATCCTCAAGTCACAGCAATAAAAGGCAGATAATTGTTGATACCAGATAAGAGTTCATCTCTGTTTCCTGCCTTCAAAAGCTGCTATTTCCAACTCCATATTATCTAACTCCACCTGACTAAGCACCTGAAAGCCTACCAGTTCTTTGTCGCTTGGATGACTGTTCCTGTTGCTGCCCGCACCTTCAAAATCTGCCTTATTCCTTCTCAATCTGTTTCTCATCACAGACTTTCAGAGTTCTCTTGGGCACTTGTGTTATATGTTGTATCCCTCCTTCCAAACTATCTAGGAAAGCAAAGACTGACATATTTGAGAAAAATGTTCCAGAAAGTCAAGCAGTAACATTTCAGGAGTCAGGAATAATGTTTGTCTTTAGTGATGTCTATGTACCCCTCCTTTGGGGCTTCCCAGGTGGCTCAGTGGTAAAGAATCCACCTGCCAATGCAGAAAACACAGATGACATGGGTTTGATCCCTGGGTTGTGAAGATCTCCTAGAGTAGGACATGGCAACCTGTTCCAGTATTCTTGCCTGGAAAATTCCATGGACAGAAGAGCCTGGCGCGCTACAGTCCATGGGGGTCACAAAGAGTCAGACATGACTGAGCACGCACACCACCCATTGTCCATTCATCACAGCTTTGCTCTATAAAGTTGCTGTAAACACTGAACCACTGCTGCTAAGAAAAACACAAGGTTAGGTTCCTGCAATCCTCTGGTCACACATTTTCATCAACCAGTCAATACATAACCTTGTTTTGTGTTGGGGAAGGGGCTTTCCTGGTGGCTCAGACAGTAAAGTATCTGCCTGCAATTCAGGAGACCCAGGGTCGATCCCTGGGTTGGGAAGATCCCCTGAAAAAGGGAATGGCAGCCCACTCCACTATTCTTGCCTGGAGAATCCCATGGACAGGAGATCCTGGTGGGTTACAGTTCATGGGGTCACAAAGAGTCAGAGCAACAGACACACACTGTTGAAAGGCACTTCATATGGTTTACACTGTTGGTTTATTAACAGTGAACTCATGGCCAGCAACATTATTGATGAGGATAAGGGAAAGTTATGTGGCAAATCTATTTTCTCTGTAAGGCACATCACAGCCTTCTCGCACTTAGAAACACCAGACAGTTCTTTAGCACTACAACATAAAAATGTAAAAATAAAAAAAACCCCACAGCACTAAGTAGATGACAAAAACACTTGTTCATAGTGTGTGAGCTGAAACAGGAGTCAGAGCACCATCTTGTTTAACCTCAACTGGCAACATGTGAATCAGACAGCGCAAATTTTTGCTGCTCTGCACATGTCTGTGAATAACTGTGAAAGGACTGTGAGCATTGATTTTAGAGCTACACATAAATTTTATCAAGTAGGTGAATTTGCAAATATGGATACAGAAATAATAAGGTTCAACCTGATCTGTTTTTGAAAAGACAGTATTTGAGCTAAGACCTAAAGAATTTATAGGATTAGAGTCAGAAAAAAAAAAGAATTTATAGGAGTAGACATTGGGTGAGGTGTGGTGTTTATCAAAAATGAAGTGTGTTTGAGGCAGAATGAATAGAAAACATAAAAGCCCTAAAATATAAGAAAGATTGATATGTTTCAGAAATGAAAGCACAGTTCAGAATGACAACAAAATAGGGAATGGGGGTAGGATCTAGAAACTAGACAAGAATTGGGCCATGCAAGGTATTATAAACCTTGTCAAGGATTGGGTCTTTATCCTAATTGTCCTGAGAAGCCATAAAAGGATCTCAGAACAGTAGTTATGCAGGGGAGATTATCATAGTGTCTGTGGGGGATAGGTTAGATGGAAAAGAAGACAAACTTCAAAAGACTGACTGACAGATGATGGGAGATAACTATGCCCTGCACGGTGATGGTAGTGGTAGGGAATGGAGAAAAGGTAGAAAGAGTTGAGAAATGCTCAAGGCAGAAGGCTTACTGAAGGATTGGCTAAGAAGGAAAGTTGAGGCAAGAATGGTAAGGCTGCTGGAGGAGCTTCTTCATCCTGACATGTTTAATTTAAAGTTCTGGGAGACATCTAGGAGTGATGGCTAGTAACAGTTGGGTCTGGAGCTCAGGAGTCAAACTAGTTGGGACATACTGATCTGAGATATTGATCTAAGAGTTGTTAGTGTAGAGGAATTCCTGAAGCCATGAGAGTGAGGAAATGAAGATTCAGAAAAACAAGAGTGGCCAAGAGCAGATTCCTGAAAATCCCCATGTTTGAGGTTAGAGAATAGAAGGGAAGGCAGAGGAGAAGGAGGAGGAAAGGAGGAGGAAAACGGGTTGCCTCAACATTTTTTTACTTCCTAAAGGAATGTGTTGGGGGAGATGGACCCTACCTATGGAACTATTGAGGACTGTTCACTGACCATGAAACCCCCAAAAGTGGTGTGTTGGTTCATGATGCCATAGTTTCCTGGGCATAAATTTAATAAGGAAGCTATGAAACCACATTTGTTTTCAAATAACAAAGCAATTTAAACTATTTTAAATGTTTATTTCTTCCTAGAAAATTCCCAGAATCCCTTGTTGAGAAATTTTGTTATGCAGCTAAACATTTAAGTCACCGTAACAGGGAGAAAGAGGGGAACATAAACAGTCTTCTGTCATTTGTGGATTCATGTTTATAAGATACAAATGTTCATCATTGCCTCCTAAGTACTCCTCCTCCTCACCTCCCACACACAAATGTCAGGGAAACTTTCTCACCAATCTCACTCTCTTTGTTTGCTGGTCCTTTTTGAAATGTGTAATTGCCTTTTTATTCCTGATTCTTCCAGTCCATCCAGTGAATGGTATGATACATATGAATTTGCAGCAATGAGAAGTCTCCAAGATGAACATCCATTTAAAAAGTTTTCTTTTCTCTCTCTTCTCTTTCCTAGCTCTACCATGGTTACATCTCCCAGTTTATGATGAACAAACTCTTTGATGTACTAACCTCCTCACTGAAAGTTCTTCCTATTGCCTTACCTTGCTTAAGCCCTCTCCCAGAATAGTCATCGTATTTGTAACTACATGCTCAGTCTGGCTCCCTTACTTAACTAGCAGCTCTATGAGTACCATTGTCATATTCATTACTTTTCCCTAATGCCCCTCACACTGCCTGTAATGCAGTGAGGGCTTAATATAGAATTTATTTAATACCTCTGTTTCAAGCCCTCATATACCAACCCTGTTTTCTTATGCCTCTACCACAGGGAACCCACATTTCTTCTGGATCAAAGTTTTTCCTTGTGTCTTAATACTTGCAAAACGTGGGTCCTGGTCATGAATTTCAGGGTCATCGCTAGGTCCTCTAATAATGGTTTCTCCCACTTCTTGGCACTCTACATATATCTAGACTTTTTCAGTTTTCTACTTTCATTTTCCTTCTCTGCAAAAACTCTACACTCAAATGTATCTCATCCATGTCAAAACCCTGAAAGGAAAAGGGGGGCATTTCAGCACCCTGGACAGCTCTAAACTATCCACCCATCATTTCTTGCTACTACTTTGGTTTAGTTTGGCCTTGAAGTACAAAACGAAGCAGGGCAAAGACTAACAGAGTTTTGTCAACAGAACACACTGGTCATAGCAAACACCCTCTCCCAACAACACAAGAGATGACTCTACACATGGACATCACCAGATCATCAATACTGAAATCAAATTGATTATATTCTTTGCAGCTGAAGACGGAGAAGCTCTATATAGTCAGCAAAAACAAGACCTGGACCTGACTGTGACTCAAATCATGAGTTCCTCACTGCAAAAATTCAAACTTAAATTGAAAAAAGTAGGAAAAAACACTAGACCATTCATATTTGACTTAAATCAAATCCCTATTATTATACAGTGGAGGTGACAAATAGATTCAAGGGATTAGATCTGGTATACAGAGTGCCTGAAGAACTATGGGTAGAGATTTATAACATTGTAAAGGGGGTGGTGACCAAAACCATCCTCTAGAAAAAGAAATATAAGAAGGCAAAGTGGTTGTCTGAAGAGGCTTTACAAATAGCTGAGAAAAGAAGAGAAGTGAAAGGTAAAGGAGAAAGGGAAAGATATACCCAACTGAATGCAGAGTTCCAGAAAACAGCAAGGAGAGATAAGAAAGCCTTCTTTTCAATAAAATTGGAGATATCAAGGGAACATTTCAGGCAAGGATGGGCACAATAAAGGACAGAAACAGTAAGGACCTAACAGAAAGAGAAGAGATTAAGAAGAACTGGTAAGAATACACAGAAGAACAATACAAAAAATTCTTAATGACCCGGATAACCATGATGGTGTCATCACTAATCTAGAGTCAGACATGCTGGAGTGTGAAGTCAAGTGGGCCTTCAAAAGCATTGCTACGAACAAAGCTAATGGAGATGATGAAATTCCAGCAGATCTATTTCAGATGCTAAAAGATGACACTGTTCAAGTGTTGCACTTGATATGTCAGCAAATTTGGAAAACTCAGCAGTGGCCACAGGACTAGAAAAGGTCAGTTTTCATTCCAATCCCAAAGAAGGGCAATGCCAAAGAGTGTTCAAACTACCACACAATTATGCTCATTTCACATGCTAGCAAGGTTACATTCAATATCCTTCAAGCTAGCCTTCACCCGTATGTGAACTGGGAACTTCCAGATGTACAAACTGAGTTTAGAAAAGGCAGAGGGACCAGAGATCAAATTGCCAACGTTTGCTGGATCATAGAGAAAGCAAAGGAATTCCAGAAAAACATTTACATCTGCTTCATTGATTATGCTAAACCCTTTGACTGTGTAGATCACAACAAACTGTGGAAAATTCTGATGGGAATACTGTAAAACACCTTACTTGTCTCCTGAGATGCCTGTATCCAGGTCAAGAAGCAACAGTTAGAACCAGACATAGAACAATGGGCTGGTTCAAAATTTGGTAAGGATTATGACAAGGCTGTATATTCTCATGCTGCTTATTTAATTTGTATGAAGACTGTGCATGCATACTAAGTTACTTCAGCCATGTCTGACTCTTTGTGACCCTGGACTGTAGCCTGCCTCTTTCCGTGGGATTCAGGCAAGAATACTGGAGTGGGTTGCTGGCCCTCCATCAGGAGATCTTCCCAACCCAGGGATCAAACCCATGTCTCCTGTGTCTCCTGCATTGCAGATAGAGTCTTTCCCTGCTGAGCCACCGCGGAAGCCCTATATGCAGATTACATCATGCAATGCCAGCCTGGATTTATCACAAGCTAGAATCAAGGTTGCTGGGAGAAACATCAGCAACCTCATATCTGCAGATGATACAACTCTAGTGGCAGAAAGTGGAGAGGAACTAAAGAGCCTCTTGATGAGAGTGAAAGAGGAAAGTGAAAAAGCTGGCTTAAAGCTCAACGTTCAAAAAACTAAGAGCATGACATCCAGTTCCATCACTTCATGGCAAATTCTATTTGGGGGTCAAGAGGGGGGAAAAGTGGAAATAGTGACAGATTTTATTTTATTGGGCTCCAAAATCATTGCAGACAGTGACTGCAGCCATGAAATTAAAAGACATTTGCTCCTTGGAAGGAAAGCTATGACAAACCTAGACAGTGTATTGAAAAGCAGAGATATTACTTTGCCAACAAAGATCTGTATGGTCAAAGCTATGGTTTTTCCAGTAGTCATGTATAGATGTCAGAGTTGGACCATAAAGAAGCCTGAGTGCCAAAGAATTGATGCTTTCGAACTGTGGTGCTGGAGAAGACTCTCAAGAGCCCCTTGGACTGCAAGGAGATCCAACCAGTCAATCCTAAAGGAAATCAATCCTGAATGTTCATTGGAAGGAATCATGCTGAAACTGAAAGTCCAATACTTTGGCCACCTGATGCAAAGAGTCGACTCATTGAAAAAGACCCTGATGCTGGGAAAGATTGAAGGCAAAAGGAGAGAAGAGCAGCAGAGGATGAGATAGTTAGATAGCATCACTGGCTCAGTGGTCTTGAATTTGAGCAAACTCCGGGAGATATTGAAGGACAGGGAAGCCTGGTGTGCTGCAGTCCCTGGGGTCGCAAAGAGTAGGACAGGAATTAGCAACTGAACAACAACTTTGGTGTAGATGCCAGGCTCTTTGAAGAGCTTGATTCCTCCCTTAGATAGCCCAAGACTATATTACCTTTGGTCTCCTCAAAGAGGACTTAAATTCAAGTCACTGATGTTATCTTCTTCCCTTTGTAAGCAGAGAAGTGACCTCCTCCTCACCAACCAGACTTTGGATCTGAAAGCAGGATCGTGTCATTGGCAAGAACAGAAAGATTTTTGTGTCTTCAATGAGCCCAAGTGGTTGGGATACTAGGGTCAGAAGAGGACCAAGATTCTGTGCCTAATTTCCTCTTTATAGTAACTTTCTCCTCCAGAGATGAAAGTTTAAATGTTTAATACAGAGCCATACCTAATCCCTTTATTTTTTCATGCCATTGACTGAAGGAACTGGGCCCAGTGATCTATAAAATTTGCCCACTCTGGAGCTGTCTGCTTGCTTCTTTATGGTGCCATTGCTTCCTTGTTCCCAATATTTCCTACAATCTGAAAGTCAGCTGTAAAGACTTGATTAGATCCAGGTTCGATATTATTTGGCAAGAATACTTTATATGTGGTATCAGGGCTACTTTAAAATGGGACTTGTGTACTTCATATTACATCACAGCCATATCACACTTAGTGACACTCACGTCTAATAGTAAATCCAGGGCTGACTGCTTGATTCTTCCATTGTAAACTCCCATCACTCTTCATCTAATGGCTTCTCAGTGATGATCAATTAGAGTTACAGATGATTTTCTAATTGTTATTTCTTATCCACTTATTAGCTAGAATTCTTTTGTAAAAAAAAAAATGTCCCTCAGGCTATTTGATTACTGTGAAATATAGTTCATAGATGAAAATCAAGATAAACGATTAATTCTTCCCCTTAATTCCAGTTACTCAGATAGCTTTTATAATACTGAACAAATTATAACAAGAGTGTTTATTTTCTAATTCATCTCTTTCCTCTTCCTTTCTTCCTCTGAAAAGAAAACTCTAATGAATATTTTTTTTGAATAATATAATTTCATAGAAATGTGTAGGATCTCAGAAATCATGTATTTTAACCCAGTTACTTTGCTCAAGTAAGGAAGCTGAGGCATAGAGATGCTATAATATATTCGGTTTGGTGGGTATGCTGAGAATGGAGTCTGCAGATCTCCCAGATCCAGGTGTGTCACTCTGGGCATCCTATCTTGGATGATGTATGTGAGAAAGTATTTGTGGAGGGATACTAGCTAGAGTCTGTATTCTTTAATAGCTAGGACTCTGTGATGGCTCCTTATCTCATTTCAAACAACCTATTTATCTTTTTAAAGAAACTTTGTTTACCCACGTGGACTTTATCTTGCCAAAGGTTATTTTTTAAATAAATTACTTGAAGAAATAAATTATCTATTCAAGCAATAGTTTAAGGGTTTGCACTGAAATTTAAAAAACTGAGAGATCACTATAGAAAGTAAATATAATTTATCAATTCTATGTTTATTGGGCACTAAGTCAATACACCTGTGAAGTAATCAAGAAGTTTAAGACATAACTTCCACACCTTAAAATCGAACTGGAGAAGTCTGACACACACACACACAGTCACTATAAAAGAGTTCATGTTCATGACCTCACTAGAAAACATTTATTTCCCAAGCCATCTTGGGCAACTATTCATGGGCAAGTGAATAAACAGATGATGAATGCCATGGGACTGGGGAGTTTGGAGGGTCTCATGGAGGAAGTGAGGCCAAAGTTGTCCAGAGGGTAGGTGAGAATTTAGGGCAGGGAAATAGCTTGAAGCCTTAATGAAGATGAAAGACACAGCAAAGTGATGCTGAATAAATCCATCTCACTGGGATGGAAGAGTTGCCTTAGGAGTCTTCCTTACTGAGGCAGGAAATGTGGTGGATGGAGTCAGGATGAAGAAGGCCTTATATATGTAAACACAGAATTGGACCCTTTTCCCTATCAGATGTGGAAGACCACTGAGGAATCACAGTAGCAGATAGCATGATGAAATCTGGGAAGTATCTGGCAGTCAGTCTCCCTCCTATTTGGAGTCTGCCTTCTCTTGGCTGGAAAGATTGTGGCCCTATGCTCATTCAATATTTTTTTTTTGATTGGTGGAAAACTGCGTTACAATTTTGTGTTGATTTCTGCCATACAACAATGCAAATCAGTCATAATTATACATATATCCCTTCCCTCCTGGGCCTCCCTCCCCAGCTCCATCCCACCCTCTCCACACCAGCTCCCCTCTACCCCCAGGTCATCACAGAGTGCCAGGCTGGGCTCCCTGTGTGTTTAGCAACTTCTTACTATCTATTTTACACTTCATTCAGTTTTTAAGCTTTTTTTCTTATAGTAAACCTTGGAACATTTGGGATGAAATAATTTCACTAGGACAGACCATTGCTCCCTGGTGGGGCTTTGAATTATTTTTGCCCTCCACTCATAGAATGTTACCACCAGTGTCCTTCCTTGTTCTTCCCTATTTAATAATAGTGCACTCATCCATTCAATAAACAATAATGTGCTAAGCATTGCTCTAGGCACTAGAATATAGTGGTGGATATCAGGCAAGACTTGCTCTCATGGGGCTTACAACCTAGAGAAGACAGGCAGTATAGACAATGTGCAAGGAAATAAAACTGAAATTATTTCAGACTGTGAAATGGGTATATGTTAATGTGACAGCAAGTAACTGGGGATGCGGAAGCCTCCCCAAATTGAAAAGTTTTTTCCCAGAGACAGGACATTTGATCTGACACCTCAGTGATGAAACACTGTGGATATTCAGAGCCTGGGGTATATTGCTGCAGGCAGACAGAAAAGTATATGCAACATTTCCATGGCAAGACTGGATTTCATATATTAAGGTACTAAAAGGGCAGTGTAAGTGAAATATAGTAAGTGAAAATGCAAGTAGTATGAGATGAAATCAAAATGGAAAGGGGCCAAGTCATGTCAGTTCTTATAGTTGTTAGTGAGCTGTTTGCAGTTATTCTGAGAGTAATGGGAAGCCATTGAACAGTTTTCCATGAGAAGTGACAAATAAAATCTAATTTATTATTTCAAAAGATCACTATGATGCATGTAGAAGGATACTAATTATAGCATTGCATGTAGAAGTAAAAGTTTGGATAACAACTAATTATCCATCAATTAGGACAAAGCAGAAATTGTCTTGTGTGTGCATACAATGGAATGCCATTCAACTATGAAAAAGGATGGGCAGATATTTATGTACTGATAGAGATTGTGAGTGAAAAGTTAAGATGTCAGACAGTGTGGGATGTTTGCTATCTTTGTGTAAAAAGATAAGTAGGACTCTGAAAGAGGAGATTCTGTAAAGAAATGGATTCTCTAGTGGTGGGATTAAGATGGTTCCCTATTGATCTACGGCGGTAGTACTGCCACACAACTAGCCATTCTATAACTGTGGGTCTGTCTATTTCTCAGGTGTCTTCACCAGTAGAACCCAATCATATGACATCAGCCTTCCCAGAGCTGCCTCTTCCCATGTTTGATAGGTTCTTAGTGTAGAAAGTCATAGTAGGATCCCTGTTAATCCCATCCAACATTTCCAAAACAAGGCAATTAAATAATCAATGAGCATGAAGCTAAGAGTGAAGCTTATTTATCTTACAATGGTTGGGATTAGTCTGCTATTTACCATGGAAGGAGTTCCTTTGCAGGATCAAACTTGAAAAGAGAGTTGAAGATGGTATGAGACAGTGCCATGCCTTCAGAGGAGAGAGGTAAGGGGGGTGCAGGGGGAAGAGAGCAACCTGCTAGCATTCACCAGGGCAACCCGAGGCAGGCTGCCTCCTTCTCTGGTTGTCTTCACCCACACTCTGGGGCACTGTATTGCCTGTGGATAAAGTTAAAGGCAGCCCAGAATCCACCCTTCCCATCATCCCAGTTCTTTTCTCTATTACCGCCATGCCTGGAGCTCTGGAAGTGAATTTGGGAGTGAAACCTGCCCAGGATATGGAGCAGAGTGTGTCTGTTATTTCCACTTAATACTGTGCTGGGCTGTGCTTAGTTGCTTAGTCATGTCCAACTCTATGTGACCCCATGGACTGTAGCCCACCAGGCTCCTCTGTCCATGGGGATTCTCGAGGCAAGAATACTGGAGAGAGTTACCGTGCCCTCCTTGAGGGATCTTCCCAGCCCAGGGATCGAACCCAGGTCTCCTGAATTTCAGGCAGATTTTTTACCAGCTGAGCTACCGGGGAAGACCCCACTTGTTACTAACCATTTGTTATTTACATTTTGAATTTAAAGAAAACTTAAAATATGCATGCAAAAAAATCTTTGTTGATAAAATAACACCATTTTTTAACTCGACAGAATCGCTGTAAAATTTAACTGTTCTAGGACTCACTGATTTCCACTTTCAGTAAAGACCTATGTTTTAAAACATATGAAGTACCTTTTACACCAGGAATGAAGCTACACTAGGACTGCCAGTATGAATGCTCTGCCTGCGAGCCTTAATATCTGCTCCCTGTGGACTGGGTGACTGGAAGCGTGTGTCCATCTTTGTGTGTCTCTGTGCTTATAACCCTTGAGACCAATGGCAAGATCTAGAGATGTTGCTTCGGGCAGTGTCTGATCCTCCCTCACCATTATTGAAATGGGTTTTTGTTGGAGATGCTAGGACTGCCGTTCCAACCCCAAGTGGCATGAGAAGGCAAGATGTGAAAGTAAAACATATACATGTCTTCCTTGTAGCCTTCTGCACATACTATGGACACACAGAGATCCTCTAAGAGTTCCTGAACCCAAGTTAAGGATTTTGCAAAGAGAATTATTGGGTTGGCCAATAATATCTTATGGAAAAACCTAAACAAACTTTTTGGCCAACCCAATCTATCCTCCGGGCTAGAGGTATCTCAGAGATCATCTAACCCAACCCCTCATTTCATCTACACGGAGACAAAGGCCCAGAGAGGACAGAGAACTTGTCCAGGGCCACACAGCCAGCAGATGTAGGGAACAGAAGTCTGAAAGAGGAGGAAGAGCCCATTCAGCCTCCAGCCCCCGTGTCTCTATTCTCAGGGATATTTCCTGGCTGGCACCTGAGCCATGTTGACGTGAAGGACAATTCCCGCGATGAGACCTTCCGCTTCCAATGTGACTGCTGGCTCTCCAAGAGTGAGGGCGACAGGCAGACGGTCCGCGACTTCGCCTGTGCCAGCAATGAGATCCGTGACGAGTTGGAGGAGACCAGTACGTGGGGATACCGGTGGGCCCTGCTTAGATGCAGCCTGGGCAGAGGGAGGGGGGAACAATGTTGGAAAATCTAAAGGAAGATCTCTCATAGCTGGAGGGGAATCAGACGCCCAATGAAAGAAATAACATTGGAGCAATGCATAAGTAAACACCCTAAATATTGCTTCGTGAACCTGAGACAGTCAAGATACTGGTGCCAGCTCATGGCCCAAGATCACAGGAAAACCCACAGGGGACAAGCCTACCCTGGGCGGTTTGATGTGATGCTCTCTCTGGTTTATTTTTTGTCGTAGACTCTCTCCAACTGATGTCTATGGCAACAGCCACCAACTCAGGCCTTCCTGGAAACAGAATGTGTAGGGGAGCCAGCATCTCCACCAACAGCTTTCTCTTTGGTTCCTTCCTCAGGGCATGTGTAAAGGGAAAGAGTAATTGGTCCCTAAGGTGGACGGCCATCAAGGACCAGGGAGGTGTCTCTTTAATACAGAGGCCAGTATCTGGGTCCAACAGATTTGATGAAGGCTTATCAATAGCAGAGCCTGATGTAAAGAAAGGATTTCCCAACCTTTTCTTACTGCAGCTAGGTAACACTAGCTCAGTGGGCCCTTCACGTGAATGACTTGCATGGTGGCTACGGAGCCACTTTCTCCAGCCGGACTCCTCCCATGGGGGTGTTGGCCCCGGGGTGAGCCTCATGTGGATCCCTGCTAGGCTGGGCTCCTACCTGCCCCGCTCTGTCAGGTCCCTGGTCCTCCTCTGTCCTTTCCTCCCAGCAACCTATGAACAAAGCTGAGAGTCGTGCCTTCCACATTTTCATCAAGTCATTGATGAAATCACTTTTCCAAGGTGGAAATAGGCTGATTGAAAGACCATTTATGCATCTGGCCACATTTGTTTCTAATCCCTCTGAATGTGCTCACTTACACACTTTCCTTCTTTGCCTTGTCTTTGGGGCCATGAGGAGGGGGCTGGTTATGATCCACATGCATGTCCTCCTTGAGCTGATCGTAGGAAGCAAGTAGGTTCCTAGTGTTCCCTGCTTTCTTCTCTGGGTGCTGACAGTCCATTTCCTCTACAATGAAGGATCCACTTTGAATTCACAGGTGTCTGGTTTGCAGAAATACCTTACCCTCCCTGTGTTGGCTTTGAGCCCCCAGCCATGGCTCAGCTATTTCATGTCTTGGTGCTGTGAATGGTTGGGCCTGCAGAGACAGATTCTTCTTCTGGGGCTGTGCTCACTGTGGATCTCCTCCCCTATCCTGGGATCTGTGTCCAGATTTACTCTACGTGTGACTTCAGAGAAGCCACAAAGGCAACAGGTCACTGAGAGGCTGGAATTGACATTACATTGAGCTGTGGACATAGCCATCCTTTCTAATTGTCTTTATCACATTTCTGAGATAAAAACACAGAGATCAAACTATCTCTTTGGATCTGGAAGCCCAAATCCTCAGTGACTCACTAACTGCAGGAAGACAAATACTGTGTCCTCCTGTGTGCCAGCTCCATCCCAGCTGGTCCATGGCGAATGGGGCTGGATCTCATGGATCTCGAGGATCTCAAGCCCCTTCCCTGCCCTCCAGTATCTTTGCTTATGCTCCTTCCCCTTCCCTCCTCCTAGAGCATCCCTCATTGATCACAATCATGACTCTTCTTCGAGGCCAAGCTCACACACTGCCTTCTTCATGGAGCTTACTGCGATGAGCCCAATCATTCATCATTCGTTCAAGAAACATTTATTGAGTGCCTATGTGCCAGGCATCGTTCTGGGCACTTGGGATCTATAAGGAGCAAAGCAAAGACCCTCGCCCTCATGGAGCTTACATTCAGGTGGGAGGGGGGCATACAATAAACATTAAAATCATAAATAACTGCTTAGCATCTTAGAAGATACTAGGTAAGAGAAGATGGAGAAGGAAATGGCAACCCACTCCAGTATTCTTGCCTGGAGAATCCCAGGGACAAAGGAGCCTGGTGGGCTACCATGTGTGGGGTCGCACAGAGTTGGACATGACTGAAGCGACTTAGCAGTAGCAGCAGCAGGTAAAAGAAGATGATAGAGCTCAGCAGAGCAGGCTGGAGCCCTGGGGAAATTGGGTTGGAATTTGGTTAGGGTGGTCCCTGAGAAGGGGATGTCTGAATAGGACAGGAAGGAGTGGAAGGAGAGAGCCAGGCCAATGTGGATGGAGGTGGGAGAGAAAGGGGATTAGCTGCAGACAGAGCTCTAAGGCAGGAGCAGGCCTTGTGCTCCTGGAGTAGCATGGAGACCAAGCGGAGCGAGCAGGAGGCGGAAAGTGCTGGAAGGTGAGGTTGAAGATGTAACGGGAGCCAGATCCACCCTCTCCCCCTTGGTACTTGGGCCCTTTGCTACAGGTTTTTCTGTTCTGTGGTGTCATTGGTGTTTCCATCTGGGGCCGGAGATGAGTGCTAGGGTCACCCAGAGTTTAGCCCGGTCCTGACACTAGACACCCGCTTAGCAAATGAAACAATGCTGACCTGCTTGTGGAAACTTCGGGGGAGGAAGGTTGTGATGCTGAGCTTGACACCAAAGTGAGAGCTGAGGCAAGACAGAGGCTGTTTGCTAGAGAAAGTTCCAGGCTCTTCTGGAGTCTCTCCTGCCTAGATCTTCCCCTCCCCTTTGGGTAGCTGGGCCCTGCCTCTCCTCCCTTCTCTTTGCTCCTGATCTTCACTTTGCATCTCAGAGACTCCTCCATGCCTGAGAGCCAGGATCCAGCATCCCTTGGGAAAGTCATCCCCACCTTGTGGTTTGCCCCAAATTGAGGCAGGTTCTGTTTACAGTGCCTGCATCGTAAAGATTTTAACCTGCGCCCCAGCCCCCGCACTTAAGGCTGTGGTCTAAGACCAGATGTAGGACCTGAAGGGAGAGGCGGGTTTGCTTCTGCCCTAATGGTGGGTGCCTCTTCTCCTCTGCTGACCTTCTCCCACCTTCTCCACCGCAGCCTACGAGATCGTCATAGAAACCGGCAACGGAGGCGAAACCAGGGAGAATGTCTGGCTCATCCTGGAGGGCAAGAAGAATCGATCCAAAGAGTTTCTCGTGGAGAATTCTTCTAGACAGCGGGCCTTCAGGAAGTAGGAAGAGGGGGTGCCCACAGGGGAATGGGGACAAGTGGGGTGGGCAAGAGGGGGACCCCAAGAGCCACTCTTTTAGTTGGGGCCGTAAATATACAAATGGGCCTACCAGCAAGAACTTATTGAGTACCTACTGTGTGCCAATGCCATTTGAGCTCTAGGGATGCAACAGGAGCTTTAGAAAAGGGAAGGGAGAGGACTGTCATTTAAAGAGAGCCCCCCCCGAGAGACTAGAATCTTATTGTTCCAACGACTAGGAAAAAAAAAGATAATTATGTAATATGATAGAAGTGCTAATTATGGCCACCATGGCAATCATAGTACAATATAAAAATGTTTCAGATTCACATGTTGTACACCTTAAATTTACACAATGGTATATGTCAAATGTATTTCAATTTTTTTAAACTTAATGCAAAACTACAACAAAAATCAATTAATTACAGCAAGTCCACTATGTGGCAGGACTGGGAATCACACAGATGTTATTCCACATCCGTGCAAATGAGGAGCTAACAGTCTACTTGAAAAAGGAGACAGTCACCCGTAAAAATGCAAATAAGACAGCATGGAATTCAGTTCTAGTGAGAAGTAGGGAGGGAGGAGAGAGCCTCTAAGATGGTTCATAGGGAAAATCAAAATTAGGTCTCGTGTAACCACGCCCCCGCTCAGCACTCCCGGGTGCCTGCCACGCCCTGGAGAATCTTACGTCTTCCTGTACATCAGAGCTGCCTCTGAACTGCCCAAATGCCCACTTCATCTCCTGCTGCCTCCAGAATCTTTTAAATAGAGCCTCCTCCTCCCATAACCTCACTTCATCCTCTATTCAACCCCCCTCTGCGTGAAGATGGGCTGAGCTGCCCCACCCCCAAAAGACAGCCCACCCCACTTCTTTTCCATTGCCCCTTCCCACCCTGAACCCAAACTCCAGCCAAGCCAGCCCTCCTTCCAGAAATGACGGCACCTCCAAACCCATGACTTTGCCAAATCAAGTCCTCATCAGAAGATGATTCCCTTCCCCTTCCCTCTGCTCCCTGAATCTCACCTCCCTCCTCAGCCCAGTGCTGAGGGCCCATGGCCTCACCCTCCTCCAACACTACCCACTATTACCAATCACTGATTCTGGGAACAGGCAGCCAGAAGGGCTTTTTACTGGTTCCAATTGTCTTGTTCCAAAACTAGACTGAACCCCTCAAGCAATGGAGACCTGACATCAGGTCTCACTTGCCAGTCTATCCCTGTTCCTCAGACCAGCACTTAGGATACAGTTGGCGCTGGACAAATGCTTACTTCCTTCAATGGGCATGAGTAGCGCTCACTGATGGTACCTTTGTGTCCTGCAGGGGGACCACAGACACATTTGAGTTCGACAGCGTCTACTTGGGGGACATTGCCTCCCTCTGCGTGGGCCACCTCGCCAGGGAGGATCGGTTCATCCCCAAAAGGGAGCTGGTCTGGCACGTCAAGACCATCACCATCACTGAGATGGAGTACGGCAACATGTACGTGCTGGGCCTCTGCCCTCTTCCCCCAAGGAAGCCTGCGGCTAGACGGTGGACAAGATGGCAGGGGGTGGGGAGCTGTCCCCTTTGAGGCATCTGAGTCAGAAAGGAAAGAGGCAGCTGTACTGGTTCTTGAGTTTTCTGAACCAGAGGATTACCCCAGAGACAGGGGACTAGACCCGATGACCTTGGATGTTCCACCCTTTTTATCCAGTGATGCTTCTTTGGAAGGAAAGAAGAGCCAATCAGGCAGTGCCAGACAGCTGAGTCTTTCCTTCCCTACCCCCATGATCACTGTGTAATGACAAAGAGATACAGCTTTGAAGCCTGCTGCTCCACAGTCAGAGTGAATGCCTGTCATCCCTGTGGGCAGAGCAGGGACCAGCAGAGAAATGCCATGCCCACCGCCCCGAGGACCCCAGATAAGGAGCTTTACACTTCCCCCTCCAGGGCTTTCTGAGGGCATTTCTAGAGGATTAAGGGTCTTAGTTACCTGGGTAACAGTTCACAGCCATCAGTTTTTCTAATTAAAACCACTTGGACGTGTTGGAAGCCAGAAAGAGCCCTGAGGCTCTAGAAGGCAGAAAAGATACTAAAAAGAAACCAGGAGAGGATGATGGGGAAGCAGTGGGCAGCGTGTGCCTCAGGGAGGGTTAGCCCAAGGAGAGGCTAAGACAGCCGGACCACCCCCAGAACCACTGTATGCCCCTCCGGGCCCCCCTCATTCCCCTCCAGGGCTGGCTCTTCTCTTGGCAGCATCTTTCACAAGAATCGCAGCAGACAGAAGCAGCAGCCCTGCCTGACCAGGCAGGTCCCAGCTTCAGGCTTCAGCATTCAGGGCCTGAGCCTCTCAGGCAATATCTGTCCACACTCTTCCTGCACCCGTCGGCTCCCTGGAACTGGCTGTCTCCGAGCAAGATTCCCCTTTGGGAATGGAGCAGGAAAGGGTTCTGACATGTGAACTTGTTTCTTAGCCATCTCAGGCTGCCGTGACCAAATCCATGGACTGGGTGGCCTATACAGTGGGTATTCTTTTCTCACACCCTGGAGCCTGGAAGTCAGAGGTCAGGGTGCCAGTGGGGTTGAGTTCCCGTGAGGCCTTCCTTGCTGGCTCATTGTGTGTTCACACGGCAGAGAGAGAGGGAGATCTGGTGTCTCTTCTTCTCTTCACTAGGTGGCCCTAGTGGTAACAAATGCACCTGCCAATGCAGAAGACATGAGATGCAGGTTCCATCCCTGGGTTGAGAGGATCCCCTGGAGAAGGGCCTTGCAACCCACTCCAGTATTCTTGCCTGGAGAATCCCATAGACAGAGGAGCTCTGCAGGCTATGGTCCACGGAGTCCACAAAGAGTCAGACACGACTGAAGCGACTTCACACACACACACACTTCTTCCCGTAAGGGCACTAATCCCATCATGGGTCCCCATCCTCATGACCTCATTTAAACCTAATGACCTCCCAAAGCCCCATCCACAAATGCCATCACATTGGGATAAGAACCGGGGGAAAGAGAATTCAGTTCATAGCAGCTCCCTGTCAGGCTTCAATGTTATTTGTTGTTCTTTGGGGGAAAACCAGCTGGGGTACAGTAAACACTGCAGAAGTCACTGAATGTGGGTGTGGCTGTGAGGATCAATCCTGATGAGGACTTGGGAGCTGGGATACAGGATTGGGGAGAGTTCCAGTCCACCTGCAAGCCAACCTGTACTGCCTCCCAACTGCAAGGAACGTGGCTGCTCGTACTTCTCTACAAATGCCCAAAATAAACAAGGCAATACAATACAATAATAAAAGAGTCACCACTTAAGTTAGCTTTAAACACACAGTGTCAGCTATGAGAGAGTCAAAGGTCTCAATGCCACCCTGCACCTTCCAATCTCAGGAGGGAGGGGAGTGAAGAACTTCCCGACCCACAGTCCTCAGCTGAGTTGTAGGATTCCTTGTCCAATAGAAAGAATCTACCACTCCCAGTGAAGCATCTTTTCCTCCACCCCCCAAAGTGTGGGCTTTCGTCAGCTGGGCTGGGAGGGGAGGAAGGGATGTCCACAGGCTGGGGATCTTCTCAAAGCGGGTATTGGGAGTCCAGATCCCAGATGCTCCAGCCATCACCTGGTCAGCCCTGTGGCTTCAGGTCATCACCCAGCTCCTCTCCTCCTCGGAGGCGAGATGGTTGTTCTTTAGAGTCTGGAGGGGAGGAAAAGATGGCAGGAGTACGCCTGAGAGGCTCTCAGAAGTCATACTCCAGCCTACCTACTGTGCTGGTCTCAAGTCTGTGATTTCTGGTGGGTGACCACCTCCCTCCCCCTCTGCCAAATATCACTTCTATCCAGAGTGAGGACAGGGTAGGGATGTGTATCACTGTGGCTATTTACATGTCACCATTCTGTATGTGTGTTTGTCACTCGGTCGTGTCCAACTCTTCATAACCTCATGGACTGTAACCCACCAGGCTCCTCTGTCCATGGAATTCTCCAGGCAGAAATACTGGAGCGGGTTGCCATTCTCTTCTCCAGGGGATCTTCCCAACCCAGGGATTGAACCCAGGTCTGCAGGCAAATTCTTTACTATCTGAGCCTATTTACATGTCACTGTTCTCATTTCAGCTCAGTTCAGTCGCTCAGTTGTGTCCGACTCTTTGCAACCCCATGGACTGCAGCATGCCAGGCTTCCCTGTCCATCACCAACTCCCAGAGCTTGCTCAAACTCATGTCCATCAAGTCGGTGATGCCATCCAACCATCTTATCCTCTGTTGTCCCCTTCTCCTCCTGCTCTCAATCTTTCCCAGCATCAGGGTCTTTCTTTTCCAATAAGTCAGCTCTTCGCATTAGGTGGCCAAAGTCACTGTTCTAGAACACATTTAAATCCTACCATGTAAAGACCACTTACATAACACTGTATATGGATCCACCGTTCCTTTCTAACCAGCATGTTGGGCCATAATATCTGGATTTCGATGAAATACAAAATAATTTTATCTTAATCTCTTTAAAAAATCTCAAATTTTCACCTTCCAACTGATTCCAGTCCTGACTCTTGCAGCATTTCTGACCAGCTCTTTGTTGTTAATATCCTCAGGACTTCAGTGGAAGGACACACAGAGAGGATTTTGTTTCTTTTTTTAAAAAACCCAAAAGGAAATTGTTGCTTTATCTCATTATCACATATAATACATAATCATTTTAAAATTCAAATAAGGCAAAAAAATGTGTATGAAAGAAAGGGAAAAAAATCCCTTTCATAAAAGAAAGTAAAATTCCCTAAAGTTCTATCCATCAGAGAAGGCCACCATTAACATTTGGTGACCCCATTCTCTCTGGCCATTTTCTGATGTCTCACACACACACGCTGTTCAGAGAAGTATGATCATATTCAACATATTTCTAACATATTCACTTTTGTTCATTATTCTCTTCTTTGCCTTTATTCTTGCTCACGAGCCTATTGCAAGTGAGAACAGCCTGGCATGTTCTTCCACAGCTGGAGTCTTGACTCCACAGAGCCCTGAGGGCCCACATTTTGGTGATCTTATAATTATATCTATTAGGAAACGTTTCCTTATAACTACACCAGGGACTATTTTTCAGCCATTAAAAACAACGAATTAAATATGTTCCAGAAGACTTGGAGCCATTCCCAGGAAGCACTGTTGAGTGAGAAAAGCAAGATATGGGGAAGCATGTATTATATGATGCCATGCTGTAAAGGGAACACTGACATCCTACACGTGTGTGGGTCTGTGTGCGTTCTGTGCAGGGTTGGGCGAAACAGAGGGAAATTTGGCAAGGTACATCCACAACTGTTACATGAGTTATCTGAGGTGAAGGCAAGATGCAGGAGGGGAAAGGAGGGGAAAAGGGAGACAGAGCCAAGCATACAAGAAAAGAGTGCATTTAGAAAACCACATATGATCACAGGATTTGTGCATTTATATAGAATTATGTATATTAGTGGACATTTGCATAAAGAAATACATTTTAAGTGAATGTTTAAGCAAAGAAGGCAAATATATCTCCCTCTAAGAAAGTGTGGCATGTAACAACAACCCAGATTTATCAAGTGACAAGTGGAGGAAGAGAGCTCTCCAGACAGAATACGGATTTCCTGCCAAGTGTCTTTAAACGGTGGCCGGGCAGGCTGGCTCTGGGCCCCGGCTCTGGGTCACCTTGTGCAATGACTTCTCTTCTCCAAGCCTTGTTTCCCTTCTGTGAAACTGGAGGAGATGAACTCTATCACCTGGGGAGTTGATGAAATGCAAGAATGCAAAATCCAGGCATTTAGTGAGCATGCAGAAAACCAAGGTTTTTTTGCTGTTATAGATTCTCATCTAAAAATTAATTTTTCATCATTGGGCACACCCTTTCAGGGCTACATTTCTGAAATCATTAGCCAGTGCCAGAATTGCTTATTTCCAAAACTGTTAAAATGTTAGGAATTTGGATGGGGGAAAAAAACAAGGACATTTGTTCTGTCCAAACCGCTAGCATTACCAGTGGGAAAATCAAGGTCACATAGGTGGGAGGTGGCAGGGCTGGGGCAGACCCCAGCCCCCTTACACCCTATGCAGTGTTTTCCCACTGCATCTCTGACTTCTTCCTGTAATTATTGGACTCACTGTCATTACGCAGAGGCTAACATTGGGGATGGGGGTACAGAAGGGACTTTTTGGTCCTTTGTCTTGGCCCTGGACTTGCTTCTGCATGTGGTAGCTTCTTTAGTACTTTGCACCCCTTTGTACTAAGTCATCCGTGAGCACATGCATATGTATGCACACACACAACACACATGCACACATACACACCCATGGTTCAACTCAACGAAGTGTAAGGGATTTGGGAGCATACATCTATCTCATAGTTACTTTCCCACTTGACTTGGCCTAGGATTGTCGTTCTGGTCCCATAACTCCTCTGAAGGTGACAACAGTGGATGAAAGCATTCATCAGTCCTTGGAAGGAGCAAGGGGATCAGCCTGCTTGGTGTGCGGTGAGCTTAGAGAAGGGGAGGAACAGGTCAGAGAGGTAAACCCTGGGAGGAGGATCAGATCGTGTAAGGTCTTGCAGGCCTTTGTAAGGTGGTGGCTTTTATTAATACTTATTCTAAGTGTTACTTCATCACCGATTCACTGGACATGAGTTTCAACAAGCTCCGGGAGATACTGAAGGAATCCTGACTTGCTGTAGTCCATAGGGTTGCAAAGAGTCAGACATGACTGAGCGAATGAACAACAAAAATTCTCGGAAGAAGGATGAAAAAGAAAAGGAGAATCAAGGGGCAGTTTAAATTCTGAGCAGAAGGATAACATTCTCGGGCTTACATTTCCACAGGATCACTTGGATGCTGTGCAAAGAATTCACTGTAGGTAGGTGTCGAGAAGCAGGGAGACCAGTTAGGAGGCTGACACGTTCCAGACAGAAGATGGTGGTGACTTGGACGAGAGGAGTGGCAAGGCAGTTAGTGAGATTGTGCCGATTCTGGACTTATTAGATTGTATTTTAAAGATGGGGTCAGTGGGAATTGCTGGTGGGTAAGATGTGGAGTGGCTCAGCAGGTAAAGAATCCGTCTGCAATGCAGGAGACACAGGACATGCAGGTTCGATTCCTGCGTCAGGAAGATCCCCTGCAGGAGGAAATGGCATCCCACTCCAGTATTCTTGCCTGAAAAATCCTAAGGACAGAGGAGCCTGGTGGGCTACAGTCCACGGGGTCTCAAAGAGTCAGACCCAACTGAGCGACTAAGTGCAGATATGGAGTGTGAGGGGGAAAAAGAAAAGGAGAATCCGGGGCAGTTTAAAAGATGGTGATGTCAGTCACTGTCAATTTTCAGATGAATGAAAATTCATCTGAAAATTCTATCCTCACATTTTGACACAGACAATTCCCGCCCTAAGATCTTGTCGTCTGGGATGGAATCTCTGGTGGATGTCCAGGATCCTGGAGGGGAGGGTGTGAGCCTCGGCTGGTACTCGCTAACCTTCCCCGCTCCCACCTGCAGATATTTCTTCAACTGCGACAGCCTCATCCCCCTCAAGAGGAAGAGGAAGTACTTCAAGGTCTTCGAGGTCACCAAGACTACGGAGAGCTTTGCCAGCAAGGTCCAGAGCCTGGTGCCAGTCAAGTACGAGGTCATCGTGACGACTGGCTACGAGCCAGGGGCGGGCACTGATGCCAATGTCTTCGTGACCATCTTTGGGTCCAATGGCGACACAGGCAAGCGGGAGCTGAAGCAGAAGATGCGCAACCTGTTTGAGCGGGGCGGCACCGACCGCTTCTTCCTGGAGACGCTGGAGCTGGGCGAGCTGCGCAAGGTGCGCCTGGAGCACGAAGGCAGCGGCTACTGCTCGGGCTGGCTGGTGGACAAGGTGGAGGTCACCAACACCAGCACTGGGGTGGCCACCATCTTCACCTGTGGCAGGTGGCTGGACAAGAAGCGGGGCGACGGGCTCACCTGGAGGGACCTCTTCCCTTCCGTCTGAGGGCTTCAGGCCCTCCCTCTCCCTTCGCACCAACTCGCCCCGACCACACCTGCCACCCTCCACCAGGGCTTTCAGGAGTGCTTTCCTGAAAGCCTCCTGGAGCTGGGACTGGGGGGCCAGAGCTCCATGGTCCTTCAAAGGTCACTGTGGGTGACGGCTGGTGGGGTCCTGCCCTCTCCCGGGTCTCCTGAATCTGTAGGAATCCATCAACGTGTGTCATAATCTGTGGTTGCCCAAAAATAAGTTTTTGCATTTTCTTTTTCAATAACAGTAGTGACCAGGCTGAGACTTGCTGCTGGGCATGGATGGGAAATTGGGGCTTCACCCAGGGGATAGAAGTGGGGAAGAAGAGGTCCTCAAAGTGATGTATTTTAAGCAAGAACTAATTAACACTTCCCCCCCCAAAAAAACTGGGCTAATTAAATTATTACCAACCACACCCTGCAAAGAATGCATCTGGGCATCTGTTCACTTTGAAATGCATCCTTTTCCCCAGTTTCAATAAATCCAGCAGCCAATGGAGACAAACATCATGAGGAAAAATTTTAGCTGAAACGATTTACGAGCCTGTGAACAAATACCTGAGTCTTTCCATCACTTTTCAAAGAACACATTGCCAAGTACCCACGGCTGCCCCAGCCAGAGATAACACAGTTGAGACCCAGAGACCTGAGCAGGTGATGAGGTGCAGGCAGTAGAAGGGAGAGGTCGCCTGGAACAGCCTGGTCCCTGCTGCATGGGGCTGGGAGGGCAGGGGGACATCTGTGGTGTTTAGCACCTGGCACCCGTGGCTCGCTGTGGGCAATGTGGACTGACAGCTGAGAAGGGACTGGAAGAAAATAAAGGTGTGGTCTATGCCCTTGATGGGGGTGACCCTGATGGAGAGGCAGCCGGAGAGCCACATATCTGTGTGTGTGCAGACATGCACATGTGCTCGCACACACACACACTCCCTGATCAACCATCACAAGAGTGCAGCAGAACTCAGCCCCTGACTTCTCATTTTCCTGCAGAGGGCAGGGTGGGACTGAGCAGAAAGGTGCATCAGGCCAGGAAGTCTTCCTGTAGGAGGCACCCAGTATCAGCATTTCTGCCGTGTCACCACGGACCCTCTAACCCAGACAGGTGTAAACTTGGTGAGGCTTCCTGGCTCTGCGCTCTCAGAGACCCTTGGAGAGAGGCTGCGGCAGTAAGCACAGACCCAGAAGCAGCAAGGAGCAGGCTTGAATCCCAGCTCTTCCTTTTCCCTGTTGGGAGAGACTGGGCACATTATCTCATGTCTCAGGCCTCAGTTTTCTCATCTGTTAAATAGGAAGAATAACACTGACTTCGTAGGTTATTATGAAGACTAAGTGAGTTAAAAGGCAGACCAGTTAATTCAGCGCCTGCAATGAAGGGTTTGTCCATCATATTGAATAAGCAGGACTCTAGGGGCTGGGGTAGGATCGGGGAGCTGTAATCATTAAACAGCTTTCTCTGTGTCTTTTTCTGGAGCTGGATCTTCCTCTGTCCCTGGATGAAAATTAAGGCAAGCCTCATAAATCTTCTGGACTCTCACAGGTAATAAAACGTCCAACAGCCACTTTAAAGCCACAAAGTCCATCTCACTTCTATAATTTAAATGTTTGGCTCCAGTACAAAGACCAAAGCATTCCACTTAGAGTTGAGTCTCCTCCCATCCCCCAGCTCAGTCCAGTCCCAAGTGGGAACCTAAGTGAGAAAATGGGAGTGCGTGTGTGTGTGTGTCTGTGTGCACACGTGTGTGTACGAGTATGGGGTCAGCCTCACCTCCTGCCCCACTTTGCACTTTTACTCCTGACCCTGATACCCCACCCCTGGGGGAGGGGGGGAGGTGGAGAGGGCAGCTTCTTGGTGGGGGCACTGCTGTGGTCAGTGTCCTTCTTCCTGGACTGGCAGCGTCTGGAGCCTTCCTCCCATGAGCACTTGTGTGGGCTCTATCTCAGGCCCCTCACCTCCCTCTCCCACTGTGTCATGCTTAGAATCTAAGACACCCAAAAGGAGGTTCTCTGGCAACCTTTGCTCCAACAAACCCTGGGCACTCAGGCCACTCTGCCATCAGCAGTCAGTCAGCCCATCCCTCACTCCCACAATCTCTCTGGATGTGGCAGGGCACTGTGTCCTCAGCTGAGATGGACACATCTCCCTCTCCAAATAGCGCCACTGAAATCCTAGTCAGAGCCTTGGGCTAAAGGCCAGCCAAAAGGAGGGAAGGCTTACTCCCAGCTCACCCTCGGCTCTTTCTGAAAGCCCTGCCCTCGTATTCATGCCCACCCCCTTCTCAGGCTCTCCGTCCATCCTCTGTCATACCTGGAGGGTGATGCTCAGCTCAAAGTTAAAAGCACTTTCTGCCATGTCCTCTGGCAAGTGCTACTCCGTCTCAGTGTGAAATGAAGCATCTATTGTAGATCCAGCCAAGACTGGGAGGGGAAGGCCCCATGTTCTTTTCAGTTGCTGATGTGCTCGATAAATGTGGGCTTACTCTTACTGAAAAGGGCTGGACTGGTTTGGGAATATACCCCATGAGCTGAGTCAACTTTCTTTCCGTCTCTTCTCGGCCCTGGCTCCTCTCCCTCCTCACCAGGGACTTGTGAAGATGGGATGAAACTACTGCTGTGAAAGCTATCAAAACTGTTATCCCTTCTGTTCATCGGGGTGCACTTCACCTCCCGCAGGGCACCTTTACCCATGTGGTTTCCGGGGGACCTGGGCCAGTTACCCCGGCTGTGTGTCCAGCCTGTTTGTCTCCAGCGATGCCATGCACTGTCCGTCCGCTGAGCCTCTGGTTGGAGCTGTTCCTTGGGCTCCAAGTCTTCCCCCCACCATCCAGCCCTCCCTCCCACCCTGTTCTGAGGCCCCAGGCCAGTCTGGTCTCCCTGCTTCAGAGGGGCAGGAACTGAGGACGAGATCGGGCCTCTGACTCACCAAGGCTCCCAGAGGGACAAGGCTGCGCTTGCAGAGGGTTGTAGGATGCCCTTCACGCTCCCAGAGGAGGTGGGGCAGAGATGGGCAGCGCGGTGGAGAGGAGAGTCTTGCGGAACCCTCCTGTGTCAGGTCTCCTCCCCACAGACCTGCTTCTTCAGGCTGGGCACTGCCCTTCCCTCGGGGCCCTGAAGTCCTCCTTCCCCCTCCCAGGCTGCAGGCGACCCCGCTTAGCAGGGTACTGGGGAGAAGGGCAGCGAAAGGAGGGGCCTCTGCTGACCCTGTTCACACCTGCTGTGCCCTCTCTGCCCTGAGGAGGGAATGTGGGGCCCCTCCCCGAGAGGCCTCCAGAAGGGGGCACACTCCAAATCTCGCCCCTGCAGGCCCCTGGGCTGGGCTCGACCCCTCAATTCCTGTCTCTTCCTCACAGGCCAGCACAGGAAGGGCAGCAAGGAAAGCTGGGATTGGGAAAAGCGAGCAGGTAGCCCAGGGCACAAACATTAAGGAGGCACTCAACCTCAGCCTTGTGCAAAGGCAGGGCTGGCACCCAAAAGTGGAGCTTCCTTAAACATTGCACCCAGGGCACCTCGCTTGCCTCGTCATCCCTAGTCTTGGTCCTAGAAGAAAGACATTCTTCTACTCAAAGTCCCCACAAAGCTCTGTATCCCCATAGTCCTAATCGCAAGGCTGAGACTCAACAGCCAGCCATGGGGAAGGTGAACAGCCCCTTCTCTATGGAAGGTGTCTCCTGAACCCTTCTCACCTCCAGGGCCCTGCTGCTGACATGGCCCCTGGTCATCGCAGGGGCATCAGCCATGGCCAGTGGCCCTGGATAGTCCCTTTCCTCCAACGAAGACAAAACCCCTTAAAAGTGAAAGTCTCTCAGTCATGTCTGACTCTTTGTGACCCCATGGACTGTAGCCTGCCAGTCTCCTCTGTCCATGGAATTCTCCAGGCTAGAATACTGGAGTGGGCTGCCATTGTCTTCTCCACGGGATCTTCCCAACCCAGGGATCGAACCCAGGTCTCCCACATTGTAGGCAGATTCTTTACCATCTGAGTCACCAGGGAAGCCCCAAAACAAAACAAGGAAGAGTCTCGTCCTCCCCTGCTCCTCTGTTCCACTTGTTACCGTCTTCTCCAGACCTGCTCATTCCTTCCCCAACCCCACCCCACTCCCGCATTGACAGCTCACATTGCTAGAAAGTTCTTTTTATAAGGATGGCTTCTTGAGTGCCAAGGCTTATATCAGCACCATCTTTCCTCATTTGATTCTGAGACAAGTCTGCATTAAAGAATATTTGGAGAGAACCTTGAATGTAAAGCTACAACTACAAAGTATTTCCAAATAAAAACTTGCATGCGTGCACGTGTGCAAAGTCGCTTCAGTCGTATCTGACTCTGTGCAACCTTATGGACTACCAGGATCCTCTATCCACAGGGATTCTCCAGGCAAGAATAGTGGAGTGGATTGCCATGCCCTCCTCCAGGGGCAGGTTCTTTACCACAAGCACCACCTGGGAAGCCCAAATACACTGGGGTCCACATTAAAGAAAAAGACTCATTTGCAATTAACACAAGTTATTTACACAGGAACTGTTATACCAAAGTCTAAGAAACACTTTTGTTCTGAAGCAGGTTAAACAAAAGCCTTCAATCATATTTTCTCAGCTCTTTGACTGAACAACACTCTCCTTCCAAGATTTTGTTAAGTAAACTCAGCTCACTTCAGATATACCCCTTCTGAATTCTGATTACGTGGGCTCCAAATGGAATAAGGTTAGAAGTACTATAGATGCCCACTTCTGGAGGACCCTTGCTGCTGTGTCTTTGTCCTGAACAGGGACCCCCATTGCTCTCAGCCCCTTGGCAGAGGTTGACACTGGGCATCACCCACCTGCAAACAGCCAAATGCCCTGAGTAAGGGCAAGATAAGTCTTCTGGGGACCTCAGCCTTGGACAAAGGGAGGGTGGGCAAGGACATTTGACATTTCTAGTACTAAATTCAAAAGGAGAAGTTTGGGTAGTGTCACTGGAATGGGGGAAGGGGGGCAGTGTTGCTAATGAGCTGGAGGGAGGGGGGGTTCTGTCCTTCCATCTTCAAGGCCTCAATGTGGCTTTTCTTCTAGAATCTCCAGCTGAATGTGGAAAAGACTGTTAATCAAGCAGTCGTTCCTGGTGTCTTGATTTTAAGGCCTCAGCCACCAGCCCTTCTGCTGGACAGACATTATTGGTGGCTGACCATGGCCTGGAATGGCCAGAGAGGAAGAGTGGGCATTGATGGGGCCTCGGAAACTCTCCAGAGAAAGGAGAGGGAGAGGAGGAAGAGAGGAGAAAGACTATGGAAGGCAGGGATTTAAAAAAAAATAAAACACAGACACCATCACCATCACCATTATCATCTTTAAGTTCAGTTCAGTTCAAATCAGTCACTCAGTCGTGTCCGACTCTTTGCGACCCCATGAACTGCAGCACGCCAGACCTCTCTGTCCATCACCAACTCCCGGAGTCTACCCAAACCCATGTCCATCGAGTCAGTGATGCTATCCAACCATCTCATCCTCTGTCGTCCCCTTCTCCTCCTGCTCCCAATCCTACCCAGCATTAGGGTCTTTTCCAATGAGTCAAATCTTCGCATGAGTAGCCAAAGTATTGGAGTTTCAGCTTCAACATCAGTCCTTCCAATGAACACCCAGGATTGATCTCCTTTAGGATGGATTGACTGGATCTCCTTGCAGTCCAAGGGACTCTCAAGAGTCTTCTCCAACACCACAATTCAAAAGCATCAATTCTTCGGCACTCAGCTTTCTTCACCGTCCAACTCTCACATCCATACATGACCACTGGAAAAACCATAACCTTGACTAGACGGCAAAGTAATGTCAAAGTAATGTTGGCAAAGTAATGTCTCTGCTTTTAAATATGCTATCTAGGTTGGCCATAGCCTTCTTTCCAAGGAGTAAGCGTCTTTTAATTTCATGGCTGCAATCACCATCAGCAATGATTTTGGAGCCCAAAAAAATAAAGTCTGACACTGTTTCCACTGTTTCCCCATCTATTTGCCATGAAGTGATGGGACCAGATGCCATGATCTTAGTTTTCTGAACGTTGAGCTTTAAGCCAACTTTTTCACTCTCCTCTTTTTCACTGTTATCATCTTTGACATGGCTATTTTTTATAGAGTGCTGACTATATTCCAGACAGTGCCTTACCCGCATGAGCTCATTGAAGCCTCAGAAAGATCTATGAGACAGGCACTCTTGTTACTCCTATTTCACAGATGAAGAAACAGAAGCACAGAAAGTGTAAGCAAGTCACCAAAAGTCATGCAGCTAACAGGTGCCACAGAAGGACAGGGGTTTTCCTCAAACAAAATGTTAGATGGAAGCTCAAAGGTGGAAGAACTTTAGCTGTGGCTGGTTCCGGGCAGGGAGGGTACTGAGACGGAAAGCGCTCAGGAAGGGCAGGTCCCGTGGGCAGGAGCCTTGCTTGCTGGTGAGGCTACGCACAGAGCAAAGGTAAGTGTGGGAGGACAGTGCCTGGAGGGGAAGGCGCTGGTTTGTCCCCCTACCGGGGAATGGAGAGTGTGGGGGAGAATCAGGGCCAGAGGCCAGGGGTGGTCTTGGGGCCTCACAGTGTGTGCTGAGGGCAGCGGCTGGGGAGGCCTGAGAGGGAGGTGAGGCCGGGGTGTGGGTTAACCTTCAGTGTCACCCTGACTGGCCCCAGGGCTCCAGTAACCAAACATGATTCCCGGGTGTGTCTGGGGGGGGTGGTTCAGATGAGATGGGCATTTGAGTCAGTAGACTCAGTAGAGTAACCGGCCCTCCCCTGTGTGTGGGGGCCTCATCCAATACCTGGAGTGTCTCAAGAGAACCAACAGCAGAGGAAGGGAGGATGTATCCCCTTCCTTCCTGCCAGAGGGCCTGGGAATTTCCCCTTCGGCTCCCTGCTTCTCAGGCCTCTTGGACTCAGACTGAGTTACCCTGTTGGCTTTCCTGGGTCTCCAGCTTGCAGAGGGCAGATGTAGGACAACTCAGCCTCCAGAATCCCATGAGCTGATTCTTCCTCAAAATAAATCTCCATATCTATAAATAACATATCGTATCCTGTATTATATCATATTAACCCTACTGATTCCGTTTCCCGAAAGAGCCCTGACAATCACAGCCAGATTCCATCCTCCTTAACCTCCTGAGGGTTATAGAGACTGGGAGTCACGGGCAGAGCCTGGGTGTTTTCTGAGAAGTCTGTCTCCTGGGCGCAGTGATAGGAGGTGGGAGAGGGCTGGAGATTCGGAAGGCTACATACCAGCCCACGTGTTGGGTGGGCACAAAATCTAAGGAAATAGAGCCACTCCCCCAACCCCATAAGGCCGTGCCCCAACAGAGATTAAGTAGCCAAAGATGACAGAGGGCACCTGTGGGATACCGGGGGAAGGATCTTGGTTTCCTATCCGCGTGCTTACAGCTGACAAATAGGGATAGCGGGGTGTGTGCACACGGCTGACTAGTGGCGGAGTGAAGACAAAGGAGCCCTGGTTCCCAGAGCAAGAGATACAGGTGGAACTGTGGGGAAAATGACAGACAGCATTTTGGATCATCTGACTCGAATGAGAGCTAGAGATTTAAACGTTCATTTTGTTTGTGTGTGTGTTAGTCGCTCAGTCATGTCCAACTCTTTGCAACACCATGCACTGTAGCCCACCAGGCTCCTCTGTACATGGAATTCTCCAGTCAAGAATACTGGAGTGGGTAGACATCCGCTTCTCCAGCAGATCTTCCCAACCCAGGGATTGAACCCAGGTCTCCGGCATTGCAGGCAGATGCTTTACCATCTGAGCCACCAGGGAAGTCCATTTAATGTTCATTTAAATGTATGAAATTACATACAAAATGAGTGAAAGCTATGGATCTTAGTTAATATAAGGTAACAATATTGGTTCCTCCACTACAGCAAATGCACCTACTAAGGTGAGATGTTAATGGATGGCCATGAGAGAACATGGGAGCTCTCTACTCTTTTTTCAATCTTCTGTACACCTAAAACTGTTCTGAAAAAATAAAGTCTGTGACTGAGGGGGGAAATAGTTCATTTACATTTGCTCTGCTTGTAGTTTCTGAGAGAAAGTCATCTTCCAGTTCACTGACCCACACTTTTCTGAGAATAGACTCTAGACACCGCAAAGAGTATCTGAATTTGGGCTCTTACGAAGGAATGAAAAATCCAAGTCCAACTTTCAAAAATCAAATCTTTCTCTCCTTTGGAGAAACTGAGGAGCCTCCAGATCAAAACATAAGAGGTTATATTTGAAAATGATTTAAAAAAAAAAAAGGGAATTTTCTGCCTTAACATCCATAAACTAAAGTTTAGGAAAACAGGTTAATTAGATGGTTGGTTCACAGAATAGAACAAATTCTTTGAGAGATAAAGTGGCAAAACAAAATAATAGATAAGAGAGGAGGAGGAGGGAGGGAGTTGGGAGCAGAAGTGGGGAAGCTGAGGGAGGAGGAGGAAAAAGGGAAACAAGTGAAGGACAGGCAGAGGAGGAGGAGAGGGTGAAGTGAGGAAGAGACAGCAGACACTGCCAGGGGCCCTGGATAAACACTGGTCTGTCTGGGAGCACTTTTCTCTGGGCATTTCCTGGGTGTGCACAGAAATAAACACCCTGCACGAGTGAGGTGTAGTTAGCAATGCAGTTCATTTTTATTAGTTATAAATAAAGTACAAAAAAATCCACCAAAAGTGAATCTAAGCATTTACACGACTCCTAATGTCTCCGCCTTTTCACTGATGCACTATTGCTTTAATATTCATAATAAATATTCTTCTAGCTTTCTGCTATAAAATAGTCTATGTAGCAAAATGTTGCACAGCACAACAGAACAGAACAGCAGGAGAATTACAAAAAAAGGACAATCAACACTGAGGATAAGCCTTTCACTTGCCAGGGGCAACCAAATTACCCCCTCGCGGGCCTGGGGTCGCTGGCTCCAGAGTTGAGAAACGAGCCACGACCAAGGCCAGGGGTGGGACTGGGGAAGGGGAAGCCTGGGGTGAGGAGGGGTGGGGGACAGGCCAGTCAGGGCAAAGGGCACTTCCCATCCTGACCTCCCCCCCAGAGCAGCATAAGGCTGTCCATCCAGGAGCTCTGCCAAGGGGCAGTATCTGCCAGGCCCTGCCATGTGTAGTCGTGCTCCAGTGGGCAACTCCACAGGCTGCCTCCATAGGAGTCAGGTCTGCATGGCTCCAGGGTGGAAGCAGAGGGAAGCTGGGCAGGCAGCAGGCAGGAAGCCCAGGGAAGGGGACCCATAGTCCAGCCAGAGCCAAGTGGGGCCAAAAGGACCCTGCAGGGCCCAGCCACTCTCACAGGTTGGCTAGGCAGTGTGGCAACTTTGGGCCTCCGCTCCCTCCCAAGTCAGCACCATCCCACGGCGCCTCATGTGGAGGGTGGATCTCTCCACCAGGCAAAGGCAGTGATGTCAAGAGGCAAGAAAGAAGGATGAGCTGGAAAGAAAGGGGAGGAAGCAGACATGTAGAGAGCCAGAGCTGCTCAGAGAGGACAGGGACCTCCTCTCTCTCTCTGTCTCTAGCTCAAAAGCAGCTGGCTCACCGCCGTGCCAGGCTTCGAAGCTATTGATCCTCCAACTCTCCCCTCCCACCCCTCCTGGGGGCAGTGAGATCGGAGGCCCCCAGCTGTCCTCCACAGCAGCCCCTCCGGCCCACGGCCCCCTTGGAGCACTGGCGGAGGGTGAAGGAAATGCTGGGAGGAGAGACCGTGGGTCTCAAACCTGTGTCTCGATCTGCTGTCAAGGGCGAGGCCTCAAGAGCAGACTCCCAGAGATGACAGGGTGGCCAATCCCAAATGCCAGAGTCTGGCGCTTATATCCTGCCGACCCCATCCCCATATCGAAGAAGACATGGATATCAGCTCACTCTCCAAATGCCCACCAAACCTTCCGAAAGCCCATGTCCAAGGATGCATCTGCCTGTCTTGACCCCTTTATCCTGCAGGACGCTGCGTGTCAAAGGACAGACATCTTTCCACTGGATAAGTTCTCAGTTCACTCTCTGCCTCTCCTTTCCTCCACACTCCCTTTCTTCTCTCCTAAGAGGGTGGGGGAGCACAGCGTGGTGGCTCCCGCTGGCTCTGTGTCCTATTCTATGACACGGAGAGCCTGAGGGACGCTAGATAAACCCTCTTTTTCAGCTTCCTCACCCCAGCCCAGAAAACTGAGACTTGGGAGGGCAAGTAACTTGCTCAAGGTCACAGGGAAGTTTGCAGGAGAGCTGGTCTGAAAAACCAAGCCTCCTGACCCCAGGTCCCGAGCTCATTCTAATAAATCAGGCTTTGGCTCTCAGATGCTCCTGCTGGTAATGTCCAAGGGGCTTAGTTCTCAAACTAAGAGGGCCCCCTATCCCCCTCACCCCGACCTTCCCCAGAGGATGGGGGCAGGGTCGGTAGAGGTTGTGGAAAAGGAAGACAAATGGGGTGGTTAACGATGGGGAATGGGGGGTGGTGGCAAGGATAGCAAGTGAAAGGCTTACCCCAGTCTGCTGACGAGTGCAAATTATATTTATATATGTGCTAAATACAGTCACTATATTGGAGTTTTTCACTAGGATCACAGCATACAGAATCAAAGGTTTGCATTTCGTATGGAATGTATCCAAAGAGGCCAGCACCACAGTAGGACAGCTTGCAATCACACACCCTGATAGTTCGGACGAAATAAAGTTTGCGGAATTTTTATGTGTTTTTTTTTTTGTATTCGTAGTTGTTTGTCATCTTACCAACGCATGCAAAGCATTCCACTCCCAGAAACAACGCCAAAATGAGGTAATAGGAGTAATAAAAAAAATTAGTATCCTTTCTAAATAAATAAATTATAATAAAAATGCAAAACAACTATAAAAATAATTAAATAAGAACCCACGATATCTACAAGTTAGTCATAAATTATGATTGTTAAATATAAGGCATTTAAACTCACAAAACCCTGTAAACTAGCAACGTGCCATGTTTTTTGTGGTTTTTTTTTTTTTTCATGTTTTTCTATCAGCTGAAATCGCTCTAGCATTTGCTCTACGCGCGCGCAGGAGATGAGACACGAGGGGAAGACCTGACAGACGTTGCTACAGCCCCACGCGGGGAGTGTCTGTCCCGCCGGAAGGCGGGGGGCTGGGAGGGGGGATTTCTTCAGGAAGAAAAAAAAAAATCTGGTGCTTTTTCTTCACCATTGAAAAAACTGTGCTTGTTCATTAGGCGTAAAGAGTTAAGAATACTTGCACGGAGGCTGGAAAGATTTACAGAAGAGGAGCTCGGAGTCCCGCGACAGGTGAGGGGCGAGGGCTGGGTGGGGCCTGCGGGAGGAGCCGCCCGTGCCCCGCGCCCGCAGCGCCGCGCCGCGCCAGGTTGCCGGACTTCGTGGGGTTGGTTCGTGGGTTGGCCTCCCGGCGGCCCGGGCTGCACTGTGGTTGGAGGCCCAGCTGGAATCCTGGGGCCGCTGTCACCCCAGAAGGCACTCATGCGTCTCGGTCAAGAAAGGGTCTGAGTCCCTTGAGTTGAGCAGGAGGACGACCGGGGGTCTCCCCTCCCAGAGGTGGTGAGTGTGAGATGCTGAGGCCCAAACCTGCCTTTTCTCCAGTCTTCCCAGGCTCCTGGACGATGGGGGTGTGGAAGGCGGGGGGTGGGGCGGGGGGGACTTTGAGGGAGGAGACACACAGACCCCCTCTCCTCACTTCTCACACTTCTCACCCCTCTGCGGGTCTGAGAGGTGCCCATCTGCAGGGTAGGAGAGCCCCAGAGAGATGGGCGTGGGGGTGGGCTCTAGGATCTACCCCCAAACCAGCTCTGACCTCTCCCCTCTGGGTGGTCCTCACCCCAGTTAGTGCCTCATGTTAGCCTGGGGGCCTGCAGAGAAGTTGGGGGGAGAAGGGGACTTGTCCCACTCTCAGCCTGTGATATAGATGTTGGTGCCCCTGCGGAGAATCGTTGTCGACAGCTCAGTGGGCACACAGCTCTCCCGACTTGAAAAAGTGTGTTGATGTTAGGGAGGATCAGAGAATGTGAGCGTTGGAAGGAAATTTAGCAAGCATCCAATGTAAGCTCCTTGTGGGCAGCTGAGGAAGCTGAGGCCCTGAGAGCAGAGGGCAGGTTCTAGAGCTGCCGTGCTGTCAGTGAAGAGCCTGGATGGAAGCCAGACACCAGCTCACCACCAGCCCCCCACCAGCCCCCCACCTGCTGGCCTTTCAAACCAGCCTCGGAGGGAAGAACAAAGACTAAGTAAATGGGCAGTGACCTTCCCTGGACCGCCCCACTCACCTCCGGTCAAAGCAGGGTAAGGGGCGAAGTTCCCAACTTCCTGGGGCTACTACTGCGAGCTCTGTCCAAAATCCTGACAAGTCCTTTCCCACTCGTGGGATCTCTAGCCACTGGCCCTGGAGACCAGGTTCACACACTGGAGCCACCGAATGGGACGGGATCAGGCCCAGACCATTAACGTTGAATCAGACTAGTCACCCTGCACTATCACCCTGGCCCCTCACCTGGACTGTAAGCCCCCAAAGGCCAGGATGCTGCCTCCCTGGCTGCTGTCTCTCCCAGGATGCTGCCTCCCTCGTTGCTGTCTCTCCCAGCACCTGTGCTGGCAGCACTCAGGATACACGGCCTTGGTCTGAGTGAGATCCTCGAGGATCCCTCCTACCAGAAGCCATGACCCCTGCTCTCTGCCTGCAGGTGTCCAGAGCTGCGTCCCTCTACCTGACAGCTCCACATGTTCCAGAAGGTTCTATCTCAAGCCGAAATCTGCCTCCCCATCATTTTCACTCACTGATCCTGGTTTTACCCTTTGCAGCAACAATGCAGACTCAAATCTTCATAACCTTAAGGATGATCTTCATATATGTGATAAATATCTGTCCCCCTTAGTCTTATCTCACTGATATAAAGACATTGAGACTGGGGCATGGGGTAAGTAAGGGGAGGGGGAGGCTTGAAGGGCAGTACACATGAGGGAGAGAAGGAGCCAGAGGCAAGGGCAGAGTAAGGGAGCAGAATGCCAGCTGAGTTGGTATTTTCCACATATGGACAAAGAAAGCTGGCTTGGGCTTGGAAGTTGGTGGACTCTCCCATCTCCATTCTCCTGCCCTCCTTTCTCTCTGCTCCCTTTGAAATTCAGAAAGAAAAGAAAAAAAAAAAACACGTGGAGCAGTTCAGAAAGACAGCAGCCAGGGAGGCAACATCCTGGCCTCGGGGAACTTACAGTCCAGGTATGATGTCACTTGGAACTTCCAGGTCTTGTCTCCCACCACCCCATCCCTCGACCCCAAGGAGGTTCCCAGGAGAGGGCACAGAATTCGTTGGGCAGATAGTTGTACTCCTCGCAACACCTCGGTGAGGTAGAGGAAGTGGAAACTGGGATGCACTGTTGCTTCTCCCCACTGTAAGAAGAAGGAAACTGAGGCACAGAAAAAGAAAGAGACTTGCCCAAGGTTATGAGAGAGTCAGAGAAAGAGCTAGAGACGAGGGACACAGGGCCTCCCAAACCCACCAAGTTGGTGTCAGGGCCAGGGTCCTCTCTGAGGGACTGGATCAGGATTTGAGACATCTCCGAAGAAGCTCAAGGTCCTCCTCAAGGTCCACATGTTTGACCTCAGCCTGCGCGTGCTAGCTGAGAGCACGTTGGCCAAGACTAAGTGTCCGTCGCCTGTGCTACTTGATCTTTAACATCTGATTAATTCTTTGCATTAGGGAGGCAGTGGCCACATTGCCTCTTTGTGGCAGGGTCTGAGCACAGCCAAAGGAAGAAGCTGGCGTGAGTAGGGCTATCCTGGCTCCAAGGAGCCTGGGGCAGCTCTAGTTGAACCCCTGCTCGTTCAGTGTGGAACTGGGAGGGGGTGAGGAATGGCTGGAGCTAAGTAGATGGGCTCTGGAATTGAGGAGCCCTCCTTCAAGACAGATTTATGCATTTCACCCACTCAAAGCTGCCTTCCCAAGCCCAGCTGAGCCCGAGAGGCCCATCTAAGGCCCCCATCTGCTCCGTCTCCAGTCCCCACCCCTTCTCAGATGCCCCCTCCATGCTCGCTCCGTGCGCTTGTAAACATGAGAAAAACAAAAGCCAAGAAAAAAGCAAAAACAAAATCAGGACCCCCTCCCGCCTCCCAACCTGGGTGAAAAAAAAAAAAAAATCATCCTTCTTCACTGTAAACAGAATTTGGCTCTTTTTTTTTTTCACCTTTGAGTCATTGTTTCTTTTTTTCTTTTCTCTTGTAAAGACGGGAAGATTTTGGGCTGTCGTTGGTTGGTTCAGTCAGGCACCAAAACAAGAAAACTCAATGAGAAGTATTTGGTGCGGATTCGGTAACAGCGACATGTCCACCACAGATGACTGGAGCACCACACACGACATTTTTTTTCTGAAGCTAACATGCTGTGGCTGCCATCCACAGAAATAGCTAGAGACCCCTACATGGTTTCTACGTGGTCGAGAGGTATATATACAATCCTTTGAAGGACAGGATCGAGGGGCCGGGCTGTCAGCTGGGACCTGCAGGACCGCCTCTAGACTCTCAGCAGCGTGGCCCCCTCTTCCCACCCCTGCTCTGGGCATCGCCAGCTCCCTCCCTCCCTCGCAGCAGGCGGATGGACAGACGGACAGACGGACGGGGCAGTCACCACTCTGGATGGGCGGGGCTCCCCACACCCCCTCCTTTCCTCAAATATGGATTACCGCCAACTCCTCTTTCCACAAAAATGTGCTTGCAGGCTTTTCCTCTACGTCAAATGGCTCAGAAGGCAAAGTTTGGCTGCAAGGGCTATGGCCGTGGGGGGATCTGGTGAAGGAAAATGGGGTGTCCACTGGCTGATTCCTCCCTCAGCTGTCGGCTCCCAGTTGTGTCTCAATGTCCACTCGACAGATGGGGCATTTCTTGCTCATGGCGAGCCACTGGTCCACACACAGTTGATGAAAGAGATGCATACAGGGGAGGCGCCTGCAAGAGGGAAGGGTAAGTGGGAGCAGTGGTCAAGCGGAAGGGTCCCGGGCAGCGCCGGGAGCTGAGGGAAACCGACTACTCCAGGGACCAGGAGACTCACACCCAAAGGGTCTTGGGGGCCCTGCCATGGAGTGAGCTTGCGGCTGGGATGGGAATGCATGACACGAAGGAGAACCCAAAGACCCCCCTCCTCCTGGCCCTCTAACTTGAAGCCAGAACTTAATCTGAGATCCATCCAGGCCAAATGTCCCTCTGCACTCTTAGCTTGGTGTCTGGGAGTCCACACAATGGGCACTACACATCCAGAATGTTCCACACTCCACCTTCCTAGGACCACCACGAGCACACTGCAGACTCTTGCACACTCACGCCCGTGCACAGGCAAACAAGCAAGCATTCCCCCCACCCTGACACACGGCAGAGGACTGGGTCAGCCCCAGGAAGGAGGACGGGGGACTCCAGGGGCCGCACTGCTACCTCACATCTTCTCCATCCTCCAGCAGAGACAGGCAGATCGTGCATTTCTCGTCGGTGTCTGACTCCTCTCCCTCCTCCTTCTTGCCCTTCCCATCCTGGGGTCTTCGCTGTGAGGAGCAAAGGAGAGCATCTGTCACCTGAAGCCGACTCACCTGGTGGTGGCTATGGTCTTTCATCCACAGCACTCCCCCTCTGCCTTTCAGCCTCCTTTCCCTGTGTGTAAGTCACTTTTGAAGTTCTTAAGTAATACCTAGACTTTGTTTTCAGAGAAGGACATGGAAACCCACTCTGGTATTCTTCCCTGGAGAATCCCAGGGATGGAGGAGCCTGGTGGACTGCCGTCTGTGGGGTTGCACAGAGTGGGACACGACTGAAGTGCCTTAGCAGCAGCAGCAGCAGATTTTGTTTTGTTTTGTGTAGTTTTTTGACACCTAGACTTCTGTGTGCTTCCCAGACTCTTCTCCCTGCCTCCTCCCCACACCCCCCTCCTTGGTGCAGAATACAGAGTGCGGAAGAAACCAAGCAAATCTTATTTTTGTTGTTCCAGGCAAATTATGTCCAGGGTATAAACTTAATGCACTTCTAAAGGCATAGAGTCTGCCTATGGGTGCCTAATGAATCACCCTTTGCAAATCTACAGCTTATGCATAAAGAGCTTCCCCCTTTCTAGTCCCCTCATGCTGTCCACTCCTCCTTACATTCTCTCCAACCTAGATCCTTGCCTCTACACTTTTCCCTCCACTTTCTTCCTTCCTTCCTCTCCTTCCCTCAGCTAACGTCTATTCAGTTATTCATTCATTACTAGATGAAGGCAAACTGGGCTTTACCTCCTAATTTTTGTACCATGCTTATTTTATGTTGTTGGATCTCTCTGCATGCCCAGAAAGTTTGTTTAAAATAGGTGCTAGTTCCATTGTACACCAGAAACTAACACAACATTGTAAATCAACCATACTTCCATCTTTCAGGTCAGTTCAGTCGCTCAGTCATATCCAACTCTTTGCGACCCCATAAATCGCAGCACACCAAGTCTCCCTGTCCATCACCAACTCCTGGAGCCTACCCAAACCCATGTCCATCGAGTCAGTGATGCCATCCAACCATCTCATCCTCTGTCGTCCCCTTCTCCTCCTGCCCTCATTCCTTCCCAGAATCAGGGTCTTTTCTAATGAGTCAAATTTTCGCATGAGGTGGCCAAAGTATTGGAATTTCAGCTTCAACATCAGTCCTTCCAATGAACACCCAGGACTGATCTCCCTTAGGATGGACTGGTTGGATCTTCTTGCAGTCCATGGGACTCTCAAGAGTCTTCTGCAACACCACAGTTCAAAAGCATCAATTCTTCGGCACTCAGCTTTTTCAAAGTCCAACTCTCACATCCATACATGACTACTGGAAAAACCATAGCCTTGACTAGATGGACCTTTGTTGGCAAAGTAATGTCTCTGCTTTTTAATATGCTATCTAGGTTGGTCATAACTTTCCTTCCAAGGAGTAAGTATCTTTTAATTTCACAGCTGCAATCACCATCAGCAGTGATTTTGGAGCCCCCCCAAAATAAAGTCTGACACTGTTTCTACTGTTTCCCCATCTATTTGCCATGAAGGGATGGGACTGGATGCTATGATATTAGTTTTCTGAATGTTGAGCTTTAAGCCAACTTTTTTACTCTCCTCTTTCACTTTCATCAAGAGGCTTTTTAGTTCCTCTTCACTTTCTGCCATAAGGATGGTGTCATCTGCATATCTGAGGTTATTGATGTTTTTCCCGGCAATCTTGATTCCAGCTTGTGTTTCGTCCAGCCCAGCGTTTCTCATGATATACTCTGCATATAAGTTAAATGAGCAGGGTGACAATATACAGCCTTGACGTACTCCTTTTCCTATTTGGAACCAGTCTGTTGTTCCATGTCCAGTTCTAACTGTTGCTTCCTCACCTGCATACAGGTTTCTCAAGAGGCAGGTCAGATGGTCTGGGATTCCCATCTCTTTCAGAATTTTCCACAGTTTATCATGATCCACACAGTCAAAGGCTTTGGCATAGTCAATAAAGCAGAAATCGATGTTTTTCTGGAACTCTCTTGCTTTTTCGATGATTCAGCGGATGTTGGCAATTTGATCTCTGGTTCCTCTGCCTTCTCTAAATCCAGCTTGAACATCTGGAAGTTCACGGTTCTCATATTGCTGAAGCCTGGCTTGGAGAATTTTGAGCATTACTTTACTAGAGTGTGAGATGAGTGCAATTGTGCGGTAGTTTGAGCAGTCTTGGGCATTGCCTTTCTTTGGGATTGGAACGAAAACTGATCTTTTCCAGACCTGTGGTCACTGCTGAGTTTTCCAAATTTGCTGGCATATTGAGTGCAGCACTTTCACAGCATCATCTTTCAGAATTTGAAATACCTCAACTGGAATTCCATCACCTCCACTAGCTTCGTTCGTAATGATGCTTCCTAAGGCCCACTTGACTTCACATTCCAGGATGTCTGGCTCTAGGTGAGTGATCACACCATCGTGATTATCTGGGTCGTGAAGATCTTTTTGTACAGTTCTTCTGTGTATTCTTGCCACCTCTTCTTAATCTCTTCTGCTTCTGTTAGGTCCATACCATTTCTGTCCTTTATTGAGCCCATCTTTGCATGAAATGTTCCCTTGGTATTTCTTATTTTCTTGGAGAGATCTCTTGTCTTTCCCAATCTGTTGTTTTCCTCTATTTCTTTGCATTGATCGCTAAGGAAGGCTTTCTTATCTCTCTTGCTAGTCTTTGGAACTTTGCATTCAAATGGGAATATGTTTCCTTTTCTCCTTTGCTTTTCACTTCTCTTCTTTTCACAGCTATTTGTAAGGCCTCCTCAGGCAGCCATTCTGCTTTTTTGCATTTCTTTTCCATGGAGATGGTCTTGATCCCTGTCTCCTGTACAATGTCACGAACCACTGTCCATAGTTCATCAGGCACTCTGTCTATCAGATCTAGTCCCTTAAATCTATTTGTCACTTCCACTGTATAATCATAAGGGATTTGATTTATGTCATACCTGAATGGACTAGTGGTTTTCCCTACTTTCTTCAATTTAAGTCTGAATTTGGCAATAAGCAGTTCATGATCTGAGCCACAGTCAGCTCCCGGTCTTGTTTTTGCTGACTGTATAGTGCTTCTCCATCTTTGGCTGCAAAGAATATAATCATCTGATCTCAGTATTGACCATCTGGTGATGTCCATGTGTAGAGTCTTCTCTTGTGTTGTTGGAAGAGGGTGTTTGCTATGACCAGTGCGTTCTCTTGGCAGAACTCTATTAACTTTTGTCCTGCTTCATTCTGTACTCCAAGGCCAAATTTGCCTGTTACTCCAGGTGTTTCCTGACTTCCTACTTTTGCATTTCAGTACCCTATAATGAAAAGGACATCTTTTTGGGTGTTCGTTCTAAAAGGTCTTGTAGGTCTTCATAGAACCATTCAACTTCAGCTTCTTCAGCATTACTGGTTGGCCCATAGGCTTGGATTACCATGATATTGAATGGTTTGCCTTGGAAACAAACAGAGATCATTCTGTCGTTTTTGAGATTGCATCCAAGTACTGCCTTTCGGACTCTTTTGTTGACCATGATGGCTACTCCTTTTCTTCTAAAGGATTCCTGCTCACAGTAGTAGATACAATGGTCATCTGAGTTAAATTCACACATTGCAGTCCATCTTAGTCGCTGATTCCTAGAATGTCGACGTTCACTCTTGCCATCTCCTGTTTGACCACTTCCAATTTGCCTTGATTCATGGACCTAACATTCCAGGTTCCTATGCAATATTGCTCTTTACAGCATCGGACCTTGCTTCTATCACCAGTCACATCCACAACTGGGTATTGTTTTTGCTTCGCGCCAGGCTGTGACAGCATAGGAGTGGCCAAGAGGAGCTACCCCATGTCCAAGGTCAGGGGGTGCGGCCGAGAGGAGCAACCCCACGTCCAAGGAGTGGCGGCTGTGCAGGGAGGGCTTAGAGGAGCTACTCCACATTCAAGGTCAGGAGGGGCAGTCATGAGGAGATACCCCTAGTTCAAGGTAAGGAGCAGCAGCTGCACTTTGCTGAAGCAGCCGAGAAGAGATACCCTATGTCCAAGGTAAGAGAAACCCAAGTAAGATGGTAGGTGTTCCAAGAGGGCATCAGAGGGCAGACACACTGAAACCATAATCACAGAAAACTAGCCAATCTGATCACACGGACCACAGCCTTGTCTAACTCAATGAAACTAAGCCATGCTGTGTGGGGCCACTCAAGACAGACGGGTCATGGTGGAGAGGTCTGACTTCCATCTTTAAAAGCTATTAATTAAAAAAAAGGATAAGTTAAGCACTAGTTCCAATATCACGTTAGCCATCATATAGGCACTCTGTTTATACTTGTTGACTTTAATTGTCTTGTTTTAAATTCTATGCTAAGTATTTGAAAAAGCTGGCTTGAAACTCAGCATTCAAAAAAACTAAGATCATGGCATCCAGTCCCATCACTTTATAGCAAATATAAGAGGGAAAAGTGGAAGCAGTGACAGATTTTATTTTCTTGGGCTCCAAAAATCACTGTGGACAGTGACTACAGCCATGAAATTAAAAGATGCTTGCTCCTTGGAAGAAAAGCTATGACAAACTTAGACAGTGTGTTAAAAAGCAGAGACATCACTTTGCCAACAAAGGTCCATATAGTCAAAATTGTTCTTTTTCCAGTAGTCATGTATGGATGTGAGAGTTGGACCATAAAGAAGACTGAGTGCTGAAGAATTGATGCTTTTGAACTGTGGTGCTGGAGAAGACTCTTCAGAGTTGCTTGGACGGCAAGGAGATCAAACCAGTCAATCCTAAAGGAGATCAGTCCTGAGTGTTCATTGGAAGGACTGATGCTGAAGCTGAAGCTCCAATACTTTGGCCACCTGATGCAAGAGATGACTCATTGGAAAAGACCCTGATTCTGGGAAAGACTGAAGGCAAAAGGAGAAGAGAGTGACAGAGGATGAGATGGTTAGATAACATCACCAACTCAATGGACATGAATTTGAGCAAGCTCTGGGAGATAGTGAAGGACAGGGAAGCCTGGCGTGCTGCAGTCCATGGAGCTAGAAAGAGTCAGACATGACTTAGGGACTGCACAACAACTACTATGTAGAAAGTTCCAAGTTCTTAGTATGGACCATGGCTCATCCTTCTTTAGCTTCTGTGCACACTTTGTCAAGTACAAGGCATACCAATGGTGCTTAAAAAAAATATTCTGGGGAGGAAGGAATCTAATCAGTGAATGAAGTCAGCCCACTTTCTTGTCCCCATCTCCATGCCAAGCAGTAAAACATTCTGATAACACCCATGGGAATAAAACTAGCTCCTTCCCTGGTAGCTCAGCTAGTAAAGAATCCACCTGCAGTGCAGGAGACCCCAGTTCGATTCCTGGGTCGGGAAGAACCCCCAGAGAAGGGATAGGCTACCCACTCTGGTATTCTTGGGTTTCCCTGGTGGCTCAGCTGGTAAAAAAAATCAGCCTGCAATGCAAGAGACCTGGGCTTGATGCCTGGGTTGGGAAGATCTCCCGGAGAAGGGAAAGGCTACCTGCTCCAGTATTCTGGCCTGGAGAATTCCATGGACTGTATAGTCCATGGGGTTGCAAAGAGTCAGACACGACTGAGCAACTTTCACTTCACTTCTCTCTCTTCTCCAGGGATAAGCAGACTTAAAGGTCATTTAACCAAGAGAAAAATCTGAAGTGTCACAAGATAAAGACCACCCAGAGAATGACTCTGATCTTGGGGCCAGGCCTACATTCCAGGTCTCTGCAGTCTGGTTCCTGATCTGGAGTTTGAAGTTCTGGAGTTTGAAGCAGTCTAGGGAATTGTGAAACCTCATTAGGACATACAAGAAAATCTATGCCTTCTGATCTCAGCCTCCTTGTGCCCTATATGCCCCATTGCAATAAGTTTACTCTTAGCCATAATCCAGAAAATCAGAATTACATCCATAGTCTCATACAGTTGTCATGGGTTTGGACTATGAATGGAGTTACTATCACATGCCTGCCTAAGAACCCAGCTGTGTTTGCTGGAGGAGTGGCCTCCTTTTAGTCAACCCTTTGAGAAAAGAGAGTCCCATAAAAAAAATACCATGGAGACTATTTTCTATTGTTTTCTCCCAAATTATTCAGGATTTCCTTTTAATAGTTAATTTTAACTTAATATTCCTACTTCGTTTTGCTATGTTTAATCTATATTTCTTTAAACTATTGTCTCTTTTCAAATCTTATCCTATTTCTTCTTTTGTATTTTTAATCTTTTAGGTCTTTGGGTTTTGTCTTTCTTTTCATTATCCGTGAAACTTTTATCTTAACTATAACTTTCTTCAGCATTCGAAATTTAATATTTATTTTATCTCTTTTACCCTTACTTTTTCACTGTCATTAATATTCTCTTTTTACTTTCATGTTATTGATATTGTGTATGTTGTTTTCCTATCTTTTCCTAATTCTTGTTTTTCTGTATTTTCTTTTTAGGCTATATTTTAATTACTCTTATCATTATTACTATTTTAAAATATCCTTTTCGTTTTGTATTATTTTACTGAGTTTAAATTTTTCAAGCTTTTTAAAAATATTTTAAAGGGTTTTAAATGCTATCATTTTGCATCTTTAATTGTTCTTATTCCTTATTTTAAAATATTTTATTCCCCTGATTCTCCTTTTATTCTTATAATTTCTTAGCTCCACTCTTTATCTCATTGGCTCAGTTCACTTTCCCTTTTCACTCTTAGCATCTGTCCTTCCCCTTATCTCCTCTCGACCCGTTGACGTGATGGCGACTGAAGTGTGCAGTCTGGTGTAAGTGAGGCCTCCCTGGTCAGGAAGGTGGGAGCTGTTCCTGGGCTCCTGAACATACCTTTCTCCCTTCCGCGTTCTTCTCCATAAGCTTCAAGCTCTCCCACCAATGAATGGTCATTTTCTCCATGCCAATAATCCCCACAATTACTGAAATACTGTCATTTCCTCTTTGTTGTTGTTCAGTTGCTCAGTTGTGTCTGATTCTTTGTGACCCTATGGACTGCAGCACGCCAGACTTCCCTGTCTTTCACCTTCTCCCAGAGCTTGCTCAAACTCATGTCCATTGAGTCAGTGATGCCATCCAAGCATCTCATCCTCTGTCGTCCCCTTCTCCTCCCACCCTCAATCTTTCCCAGCATCAGGGTCTTTTCTAATGAGTCAAGTCTTTGCATCAGGTGGCCAAAGTATTGGAGCTTCAGCTTCAGCATCAGTCCTTCCAATGAACATTCAGGATTGATTTCCTTTAGGATGGACTGGTTTGATCTCCTTGCAGTCCAAGTGACTCTCAGGAGTCTTCTCCAACACCACAGTACAAAAGCATCAATTCTTTGGCACTCAGTCTTCTTTGTGGTCCAACTCTCACATTCATACATGACTACTGGAAAACCCATAGCTTTGACTAGACAAACATTTGTCAGCAAAGTCATCTCTCTGCTTTTTAATATGCTGTCTATGTTTGTCATGCCCCCTATTAACATGCTATGCATGACTGACACATAATAGTTATGTTAATAGATGTTGGTTGGAATCACTGATGGATAAATCCAGTGCCTCCAAGAGAAGCTGCACAGGCCAAGGGTCATGGTCTTTGACTTCGACACTGTGGGTCCTGGGCAAGCCTAGAGTAAGTGAGCCTGCTCTCAAGGTAAGAGCAGCTCCCCCCCTCCCAGCTGTCACCAGGTACAGGCACTGTGCTGCGCTGTGTATATGCACTGTCCCACTGAATCTCCAGAGTCGCTCTATGGCAGCTACTAATATATCTTTCCCATTTTACATTAAAAAGAGCAACGGAAGGGCCAGAAATGCCAAGTAAGCTGTCCAGAGTCGCACAGCTATAAGTAGTGGTTATGGTCTGAATGTTTCTCTCTCCACCCCAAGTTCATATGTTGAAGCCCTAACCACCCTTCCAATGTGATGGAGATGGGGCTCTGGGTGGTAATTAGGTCTAGATGAATTCATGAGGGTGGTTCCCCATGATGGGATTGGTGCCCTTATAAAAGGAGAAAAAGACACCAGAGCCTCCTTTCTGCCATGTGAGGACAGACCAAGAAGTGAGCCATCTGCCAGACGGGAAGAGTGCCCTCACTAAGAATCAAGTCAGCCAGTGCCTTGGTCTTGACTTCCCAGGCTCCAAAAACATCAGAAATAAGTGCCACCAAGCCACCGAGCAGATGGTATTTTGTTAGAGCAGCCCAAAGACAGTAGTAAAACTGAAATTCAAAACTGATTCCAGCAACCACTGCAGCCTAGGACCTCCTGAGGGGGTGAAGACGGGCACCAGCTTGACCACCACGAGCATTTTCCAGCTCCAAGATTCTCAGTGCTTGTCAAGCTTTTAATTTCTAAACTTAAATAAGTATTTATTTGTTTTCATAGCAGACTTTATTTCATAGAATTGTGTTACTTTATATGAAAACTAAGCAGAAAATACAGCCTGTTCCATCCCTTCCCCTCTCAAAATGCACACAGTTTGCCCTATTAATATCTTGCATTAGTTTGGTGTATTTGTTACAATTGATGAACCAAGAGTGATACCTCACTATTAATAAAGCCCATTGATTTACATTAGAGTTCTTAGGGTTTTGACAAATGCAGTGTCATCTGTCCACCACTACAGTAGCATGAGAAAATAGTTTCACTGAACTACAAATCCCTTGTGATCCACCTGTTCATTTGTCTATTCCTCCCCCAGAGCCCTTGGCGACAATGGATCTTTTTACAGTCCAGGCTTCCTTTTCTAGAATGCTGTACATTTGGAATCATACAGTATATAGCCTTTTCAAGCCAACTTTTTTCACTTAGTAATATGCATTTAATACACATTTTCTGTATGACATTTATTCATGACAATATATTTTTTAAATCATGGAATAATACTCCATTATATACATGTACCACTGTTTATCTATTTCCTTATTGAAAAACATCTCAGTTGCTTCCAAATTTTTTATTTATTGAATTAAAAAAACACTTAACTTCAGTTCCTGGGCTCTAATCCTACTCCAGATTCCTAAGCAATAACCCTGTCCTCTGCAGGCTTAGGGCAGAGCCTGTGAATCTGTGGCTTTAAAAGTGGTCCAGGTGAACCTGACACTCACAGAGGACTAGAAACCTACCCTCTGAAGCCTTCGCCTCCCATTTGTCCACAGGCGAGGTTGGACTTGAAGTCTTTCCTAGGCAAATGTTAGCCTTCAGTGAGGGTGCTCCCTTGGCCCTCCACATTCAGATACAAACATTTATTTGCCTGTACACCCACCCAATACTCACAAGTCCACAAGCACACACACATGCACCCAGCTTCCCTCCAGATGAGACACCTGCCATTACCCCTCCTGATCACACCAGCAGAGGCACGGGAGAAGACCCTGGGAAGGTAGCAGAGCTGCAATCTTCTTCTTGATTTTAAACTATGCCAGGATCAACTAGACCACCCCTCGCCCCCTACCCCCCAACTCTGCAGGCTGACCTGCTGGTTGCCTTACCTTCTTGTACTTGTGGGGGAAGGTGAACCTCTCGATGGTGTTTTGTACTGCTCCCCGAGTCACGTTTCCCAACCTGTCCTCAAGCTGCAGCAGCTCCTACAAAGAGAAAACATGTGGATGCGTGCACTCCACACGTGCAGACACACAGATGCACACATGATAAGGCAGAGGGGCTCTGGGGGACATCAGCAAAGATTCACATGGGGAAAACTAACTAACTTGTCAGAGGCTCAAAGACCGCGTGAGATCTCTACTCTTTTTCTCCCTCCTACTCTCAACTCTGAGGCTCCCCACCACCACCCATGCCTCCCCCACCAGAGGGGGAGGGACAGGAGATGGTGGGGTCTCTACCAACCCAGCAGGAACCAGGTGAATGGGAGGGTTCCCCCCCCAAGACAGAGGGGCAGGGCGTACCTCATAGCTCTCCCGCACAGCGGAGGTGTGTCTGCTGGGGTTCAGTCCCTGGAGAGCAAGGAAGTGAAGCTGGGGGTAAGGGTAGTTTCGGATTTCATGGACGACCTGTTGGGGAGAAAATGCCTCAGACAGGATTCCAGGCTCCAGGAGCCCAGCTTCTGATTCCCCCTCCCGTAGCTGCCAGTCAGTGCAACCCTGAGGTGCTGCAGCTAAGGGAGGAGAAGAGCTGTCTTTCCTCCTCCTGTCTTTACTGCTCATCAAGAACCAAGCCTGTGCCGAATCAGCCCCAGAAAGAATCACAAAATCAGTAAAAAGTAACAAACTAATCTGATTGGGCATTTATTTCATAGCAAGCCCTGTTCGAAGCCCTTCTCATGACTAACCGAATTATCTCACCTCATCTGTCACGTGGGTACAATTACTATCCCCATTTTACTGATAGGGTAAACTAGACGTGAACAGACGAAGTATGAAACAAATGAAACACATGGTTTCAAACCCAGGCAGTCAGATGACAAAATTCACTCTCTTCCCCTCTGCACTGTGCTGCCCAGACTGGGGTGGGACATCGAAATTTAATGATTCAGTAACCAATAGAAATGGTACTTTAGTGTAATATTTAAAAAGAAAAGTAATACCAAAAAGTCCACAATGAACAAAAATATAAAAATTTTAAAGAAAAACAGGATCTGACCCTTTTGTTGCACAGCCCTGCCTCACTCACTGTGAATCAGAGCTCCGCAGCTTATTCCTGCATGATCCTGGACTTAACCTCTCTATGCCTCAGTTTGCCCATCTGTAAAATAGGGATAAAACCTTTCCTGTGGGGAGATCCCTGGTTTGGGACGATCCCCTGGAGTAGGAAATAGCAACCCACTCCAGTATTCTTGCCTAGGAAATTCCATGGACAGAGGGAGCCTGGTGGGCTATAGTCCATGGGGTCGCAAAGAGTCAAACATGACTGAGCAACTGAACATACAGTGCTCAGAACAGTGCCTGGTATGCACTAAGTTCTCAGTAAACACGAGGTTTTATTCCTAGGGGGTGGTAATTCATACGTGAACCTTAGAACGTCAGAGCCAACAAGGCTTCTGAGATGATGCATCCTAGCTCTCACTTTACAAGTGAGGAGACTGAAGTGCTGGGTGGTTAAAGGGCGAAGGCAGTGCCAGAAGCGCAGAATTACGCTCGAGGGCAGCAGCATGGAGAAGATGTCTGGAAATAAGATTTTCAGTCGGTCTTCAGCTGCCTTAACGGATTCACTTCACCTTCATTCATGAAGCATCATGAAGCTTGGGATGCCAGGAACACAAAGGCCCCCAAACCCAACCTGACCCTCCCACAGTCCCCGCCCCTGCAGTGCTGAAGGCCTACGCTCTACATGAGGCCACCCCAGATGAGCAGGCAGCCCTAAGGGGTCTCCTGTGTTCCCACACCAAGTGTCTTCATCCCATTTCACAGATCAGTAAAACCAGAGCCCAGGGAGGTGCCCACCCTAAATGAGGTCATATGGGGTTCAGGGACTACCCTGCTTGTTCTTAGCCCTGGGCCTTTCCCCCAACTGCTCCCCACCCTCCCTCACTCCTACCCCCGTCCCCACACCCCCAGCCCTCCAGACCACAGCCTGCCACGCTGCCCCCTGTCTCTCCCCCAACGCCCCCCACCCCTCCTTCCAGCAGCGCTAGTTTCTAGTCCAGCAGCTTTCCTCTCTTTCCCCTTCAAGCCTGATTGGGACTAGGAGCTGGGAGGGAAGGGTGGCAGTGGACCTGCCTTGGCGCAGGGCACAGGTGCTCGGGTCACAGAGGAACAGAGCCACAGGCCTCAGCCCACCATTGGCACCAACAGGCGGCAGAGGACTCAGTCGCCTGGCAAAGCCTCTCACTCACCATCTGCGTGGAGGAGGAGTTTCGGGGAAAATGGTGCATTCGAAGAGTTGCTAGGTAATGCTGATAGTGCTGAGGGACCGGCCGCACCTGGAACTGAGCAGAACTCAAGCCGGCGTCCACACTGAGATCCCTGCAGGGACAGGGCCACAGTGAGGCACAGGGGGTTCAGCCGTCGGGTGCGAAGGGACCCCAGACATCAAGCCCATCGCGTAGAATCAGGGTCACGAATTGCCGCAGAGGCAAGGGAGCCAGTCTCGCCTAGTCCTTCCCCTCTTTAGGACAAAGAGAACCAAGACTCAGAGAAGGAAGGGCTCTGCGAGATCCGAAGCAACTACAGCAGTCTGGGCCTCGTACTACTTGGGACGAGTGCACAAATCTCCTTCCCAAGGCAAAGTCCATTGCTAAGAGAAATGCTGAAAGAGGAATCCAGATAAGCCAGACACAGATACAGAGCAAAGGAAAGACAGGTCCAGATAAAGTGGAGGGGTCAGAGGCCATGCTTTTACCACTTTAAGAAAATAACAGGGGAGGGACCTGCAGCCTTGGGGCAGGAAGCTCTCCTGAACCACTGCCCCCATTCTTAACCGTGCAGGAAATGCACCTCACTTAATAATCAATCGGTTAATACTGGAAAGGAACCAGGGTTTCTTGAAAAAATGGCTACGTTCAGGTCTGAGTACAAAAGAAATGTGCAAAATGAGATTGAAACATCTTGTCATAATTGAAAGCAAGGAAGTCATCAAGGTCAGGTCAAAAGGACTCAGGAACCGTCTCGAAGAGGCCCCACTGGCAGAGTTTGGACATTTTGCATCATTGAGTGTAATTGCAATAGGTTGAAATACATCAAATAGGTTCGAATCCCTGAGCGTGAAATGATGCTAAAGCAAATCGGTCCCCTTTGAAGGATGCTAGGGAACCAACAGTTCATTTTGAAAACTAATAAATACAGGAGAAGAACCAAACATTTATCCTGTCTTTCCTCTATTAACTGTACTTCAGGGTAACCAAATCACGATGAAGGGAAATTGCTCTTTATGAAAGTTTTCTGTGTAATAACTGAATAAGGAATGATTGAATTACTTGTCACCTTCTCGCGTCTCCTAAAGAAATAAAGGATCTGGGTGAAGGTCATCAATTACTATTAAACTCACATCAGAGAGTCAACCAGCTTTCAGCTGGAAGAACCCAGCATCTCCTCTGAAGTGTTTTTACCAGAAATTGCAAGTCTAAGCTGAACCTGCTCAGGTTGCAACCTGAGTGCCAGGGTATAGGGAATATAGCAAACCAAAGGGCACCTGAGCAAATGCAATTTGTTTAAAACGTGAGGAACATGACAGGAATTTATGCTTCCATCTGTGATGTCTGAACAGTGTGATGTAAATATATTCCTATATTTCCTCCATCAGTTCAGTTCAGTTCAGTTACTCAGTCATGTCCGACTCTCTGTGACCCCATGGACTGCAGCACGCCAGGCTTCCCTGTCCATCACCAACTCCCGGAGCTTATTCAAACTCATGTCCATTGAGTTGGTGATGCCATCCAACCATCTCATCCTCTCAACCCTTCTCCCACTTTCAATCTTTCCCAGCATCAGAATCTTTTCCAAGGAGTCAGTTCTTTGCATCAGGTGGCCAAAGCCCAGATCCCTGGAACAACTCCTGATGAGTCTGCCCCCTTGGGAAATGAGGTAACTCTTGGAGTTGGTTAGAAGTAAACTTAGAAATCCTCTGAGTCCAACCCCTCATTTCTGCAGGCCCAGCGGAGGCCTGAAGAAGGGCAGTGCCGGATCCACGGCCCTGGGCTAGCCAGTCTGGGACTCCAGGGTTTCTGACCCTCACCTGGGCTCATCCTATGACCTGCCTCGACAAAAAGAGTTCCATGGGGCATCTCATGGGCAGAAACTCAGACTCTTAGCAGCTGCCCAGTAGTCCCAGCAGATTCACAGCTGCAGTGAGATGTTCAGGGAATTCTACCAAAAGCAAAGTCCCAAGGAATTGAGAACAGAATTGCCCCAATTCCGAGAGTGCTGACTAGAGAAGCAAAAGATACCTTCACCCTCAGATGAGTGGGGCGATTTGCCCAAGGTGGGCCTGGGTGGGCTCTGGGATCCCCTTTTATCATCTCATCAAAAATCTGATCACAAACCCAGGATCCCCGAACAGCTGCCTGCAGGGGAAGGAAGCCAGGAGGCTCTCACCTCCACACCCCCTTTCCACCTGTCCCCGGTGCCCGAGCAGGGCTAGGACTAGGTGGTAGAGTAGCCTGCAGTGGGGGCAGAGATGGAACCATGAACCCAGGACTGAGTCAGGGGAGCACAGTGAGGATGAAGACACTGGAGCAGGGGGCAAAGTCAGGGTCAAGTTATCAGACCTAGGCCAGAAAGGGGAACTTCGTACGGGGGATTTATCCCCCAAGGCCTGCTGCGCCCACACACTCTCAGGCCAGGGTGCTCAGCTGAGAGCAGCTGCGTGGGTAGGGCTGAAATCTTCTAAATTTCAGGGAAAGGCCAGTCAGCCTCAGGCCTGGGGCTGGACCAGGCTCTGGGGGCCGGTTCCTGGAATGATTAGGGCAGAAGTCAGTGATTCCTGATGGTTCTTTAAAGGAAAGGGGCATGGGGGCTGGGTCCAGACACACTCCCCATCTCCGCCCTCCCAGGGCTCCTCGAAGAGCAGAGCAGGAGAGCGGCCCCTCCTCTAATGCATTTCCTGTCATCTAATTTCCAGAACCTTTCATCTCTTGGCAGAAGAGACCTCCCTGGGAAAGAAGGGAGGTGGGTCACCACTAGGCTGGCCCTTGCTGGAGCAGAGCTCATTACAGGGAGGAGAGAGGGCCTCCTGCTTGGAAAGTGGGGACAGGACAGGCAGAAAGGCCCAAGGTGGCCCTGGGCACAGGGGCCTCCCAGCCTCTCAGGGCCCCAGGCTCTCCCAGGTCTCTGGGCAGGCAGGGGTCAGGAATGCAGAGCAACAGAAACTTGAGGAGGACAAGAGATGTAAAGCAACCTGGCTCACCCGCACACCACCTCCTCCTGACATCTCTGCAGCATCACCCTCACTGTGTCAGCTGTCCCCTCCCACTTGCCACGTGGGACCCCGTGTGTGTATTCAGATCCCTCAGCCACACACAAGGACCCTGGGTGCTCTGTGTGCCGAAGTGAATTAAACTGAATTGACTTGCCTGCTGAGGGACAGAATTTCATCCAAACAACAATTAAATCTTCCTGATTTGAATCTGCTAATTATAAAGAGGCTGGGCTGAAGCTGGCTGTGGTACAATCTCTTAAGGAAGCGTTAAATCTATCAGAGAAAACTTGAGAACCAGTGAGGGCTGGAGACGATGGAACCTGTGAAAACAACCATCTCCTGCACCTAGAAGCATGTTTAACATCCAATCAACCAGAACTGCCCCTCAGAACCGTTCCTGGGTGGCCGGTCCTGGTCCCGCTTCCAAAGCAACCCTTGCCCATGAAAGTTAGCCTGACTAACAGACTGATAATGACACTACTGTATGTCTGTTTTATAAATAGTCCATTTCCTTGCATTGAGGTTTTTTTTGTTGTTTTTACATTCTTTTAAGGAAAAAATATTTTTTTAACCTCAAAGTTGCAAGAACAGCACCAAAAAATTCCTGGTTATCCTTCATTCAGATTCCCCAAATGTTGATGTTTTACTACTTTACTGCATTTCTTTTTCCTTCTCTCACTCCATTCATCCATCCGTACGTACCTACTTATATATACCCATACACAGTTCTCCATGGGTTTTTTTTCTAAACTATTTAAAAGTAAGTTGCCGGCATGATGCTCTTTATCTCTAAGTACTTTAGTGAACTGCACATCTTTTTTTCAAGTGTTTGGGTGTTTGGATCTGACCCTAGGTTAGGTCAGCTCTCCCTGAGCGAGAACCTGTGAGTAGAGTGGGACCAAGGACCCAAAACCAAGCAGTACTGCATCCCAGGGCAAGAAAGACCTCTGTTATGAGTGCAGGACATTGTGGAAAGACTTCACAAGGCCCCACTGCCTACAAAGATCCCTCAACCAAGCCCTCAACCTCTCCCCAGGCAGTCTCCCCAGGCCTTGCCTCCAACCTAGCTGGTTCTATCTCCCTGAGCCTCTTTTGCCTGGCTAGCATGCCCTGGCACTTCTCTCTGGACTCCTCAAGGCCCATCCCCTCCAGAAAGCCTTTGCTGACCATGCTAACACCTGAGACTCTCCCACCTGCCCTTCTCCCAAGGACAATTGGTTCACAGCACTCCCTGGACTTGGGAAATGTGTTGCATCCCTGTCAGCGCCTTCCAGGCAGAACCACGAGAACCGAGCCCCAGGCTGGGCACAAGGTGGCACTTAGCCACATCTGAACTTGCTGCCAGAACTAGGCCCCTGGGGGCCCATTTGGCTCCGAAGTTGCCTGGGGATAGGGCAAAAGCTGGGGCTTGAAGACTAGGAGTCCTGCATTATTGATATGAAGGAAACAGGAACTCCATGGATCAGGCAAGACCCTCCTCTCTCCCTCCCCCGGGGGCCCCAAAGACTCACCAGTCAGTGCCCTCAGCCAAATACCTGGGCTGAGGTGTCTGTAGTTGGTGGCCGAAGTCGAAGCTGGGGTGGAGGCGGTGGGGATGGACAGACACGCGCTCCTGACTCCGCCTGCATGGGAAGAGAAGGAGGACCCAGGCGTCAGGGCAGCCCTGGGCCAGCCCAGCTTGCAGGAGCACTGAGCCCTGGCGGCCCCCACCCAGTCCTGCGTATGGAGCAGCGGCCTTCAGCCCTCTTCCCAAGCTCCAAGGAAGCTTCCTGGGCAGCAGCTCATAACTCAGACATTCCCACTGTCTGTGGGCTGCCCTCTACACCAGGGCGGCTCCCTGGGTCTAACTGCTGCAGGCTTGCTGTCTCACCCAGGCTCTCTGCCTCCTTTGCTCCTTCTCCTTCTACTCCCCTCTGTCCTTGGTGAGTTGTATTCAGGACACAGAGACCTGCCTCTTGTAGCATCTCCCATGTCTGTGCACCTATATCCTCTGCTGCCACCATGCTCTTCTCCTCTCCTCCACCCTTCTCCACACTCTTCCCAGTTTTCATGGCCCAGGACTAGGCCTCCTCCAGGAAGGCCTCCCAGAACACTCCAGATCATGGTGACCTCTCCTTCCTCTGACCTCCTACAATACTCACCTTCTGTCCCAAGCACCCCAGCCACTATAGACATGAACGCTTAGGGCCTTAAAGATCATCATGTCCAGTTCAGTTCAGTTCAGTCACTCAGTTGTGTCCGACTCTGCGACCCCATGAATCGCAGCACACCAGGCCTCCCTGTCCATCACCAACTCCCGGAGCCTACCCAAACCCATGTCCATCGAGTCGGTGATGCCATCCAGCCATCTCATCCTCTGGCGTCCCCTTCTCCTCTTGCCCCCAATCCTTCCCAGCATTAGGGTCTTTTCCAGTGAGTCAACTCTTCGCATGAGGTGGCCAAAGTATTGGAGTTTCAGCCTCAACATCAGTCCTTCCAATGAACACCCAGGACTGATCTCCTTTAGGATGGACTGGTTGGATCTTCTTGCAGTCTATGGGACTCTCAAGAGTCTTCTCCAACACCACAGTTCAAAAGCATCAATTCTTTGGTGCTCAGCTTTCTTCACCATCCAACTCTCACATCCATACATGACTACTGGAAAAACCATAGCCTTGACTAGACGGACCTTTGTTGGCAGAGTAATGTCTCTGCTTTTCAATATGCTATCTAGGTTGGTCATAACCTTCCTTCCAAGGAGTAAGCGTCTTTTAATTTCATGGCTGCAATCACCATCTGCAGTGATTTTGGAGCCCAGAAAAATAAAGTTCGACACTGTTTCCACTGTTTCCCCATCTATTTGCCATGAAGTGATGGGACCAGATGCCATGATCTTAGTTTTCTGAATGTTGAGCTTTAAGCCAACTTTTTCACTCTCCTCTTTCACTTTCATCAAGAGGCTCTTTAGTTCTTCTTCGCTTTCTGCCATAAGGGTGGTGTCATCTGCATATCTCAGGTTTTTGATATTTCTCATGGCAATCTTGATTCCAGCTTGTGCTTCTTCCAGCCCAGCATTTCTCATGATATACTCTGCATATAAGCAGGGTGACAATATACAACCTTGATACTCCTTTCCCAGTTTGGAACCAGTCCATTGTTCCACGTCTGGTTCTAACTGTTGCTTTTTGACCTGCATACAGGTTTCTCAAGAGGCTGGTCAGATGGTCTGGTATTCCCATCTCTTTCAGAATTTTCCACAGTTTATTGTGATCCTCACAGTCAAAGGCTTTGGCATAGTCAATAAAGCAGAAATAGATGTTTTTCTGGAACTCTCTTGCTCTTTCGATGATCCAGCGGATGTTGGCAATTTGATCTCTGGTTCCTCTGCCTTTTCTAAAACCAGCTTGAACATCTGGAAGTTCACGGTTCACATATTGTTGAAGCCTGGCTTGGAGAATTTTGAGCATTACTTTACTAGCGTGTGAGATGAGTGCAATTGTACGGTAGTTTGAGCATTCTTTGGCATTGCCTCATCATGTCCAGAGGTGCTCAAAGTATGCTCCAACGACCCCTGGCAGTCCCTGTGACCCTTTCACAGGGTTTCCGAGGTCAAAATGATTTTCATAATAACACTATCATGCATTTGCTTTCTCACTCTCATTCTCTCACAAGTGAACAATGGAATTTTCTAGAAACTACATGACATGTGATTCAGCTGCAATGTGAGTGCAGAAGCAGACTTGAGAATACAGCTATCCTCTATTGAGCCATGCATTAAAGAGATTTGCAAATACGTAATTTTAAAAAGTCACTCTTTTTCCTGCATTTATATATAGCTATTTTTTGAAAAACATATTATTGGTGTTAACATAACTTTGTTATTGTCATTTTTAAATGAATTAACAAGTATTTAAAATTTTTTCATTTTTAATTTCTAATAGGGTAAGTGTCAATAGTCATAACCCACATAAACAAAAGTTTGCTATAGTCCTCGATAATTTTTAAGAGTGTAAGATGTCCTGAGACAAAAATGTTTGAGAACCACTTATCTTGTACAACTCATTCTCTTAACAGTTGAGACTCAGAGAGGTGAAGTGACTTGCCCAAGGTCCCACGGTCAGTTCGGCCACATTTGATTAGTATTGTCTCATTTTACTCTGCATTTGTTTTGTCGTTGGTCTCTCCAACCACATGGTGGGCTCTTAGTGGGCAGGGCTGACCCAGGGCATCCTTTAGGGACCTCCAGTGTTAGAATCAGATAACCGTGAAGTTTGAGAGGGTGCGAGGGGTCCCCAAGTCTGCTCTCCCACATTATGCAAAAGTCCACCGTGAGCATCCTAGCCCACTCATTACCCAGCTCCTGACCAGCTACCTGCGCCATGTGACAAGGACACACATTAGCAACAGAGGGAACCCGGGTCAGGTTAAAGCCGTGCTCATTGCCCGGAATGAATGCCTCTAACCAGAGCAAAAGCTGCCTCCTACAGAGAGGCTGGCCAAGCCTGGCAAGGTAGAAACCAGGGGTCCCGCCCTGGGCCCCGCCCACCCTCGCCCACGTGGCGCACACACCTGGGGTGCGAGACGAGCCGGCGGTGCTGGGCTTCCAGGAGCTGCTGCTGCAGGAGGTATTGCTGGTGCAGGGCCTGAGGTAGGAAGGAGGGACCTGTGACGTCCTGGAACTGCAGGGCGGGCAGCGGGGTCAGCGGCTGGTGCAGGGCGCCGCTGTGCTGGTGGGCCGGGGCCATGTGGGCGCTGAGGCCCGGCTGCGACTGCACGGGATGGGCCAGGGGGAAGTCCGGGGCGAGCTGCTGTGGCTGCGGGGGGCCCAGGTGGAAGTGGCGGCAGGAGGTAGCGTGAGGAAGCTGAGACCTTTGAAAGGGGGCACCTGGAGAAGCAATGACAAAGGCCCCATGAGGACTAGCCCTGCTACCCTCACCCACGGGCCTCCTCTCCCCCTACCTGCAACCTGCAGGCCGTTAAACTCAAGACCTTCATTGGAACCCAACAGTGTCATTATTTTTATATACAAATGATCATCAGTGCTGCCTGGTAAAGGCTCAGTACAGACCGTGTTGGAGGGAGGAGGAATATTTTGTTTAATAAATAGATAAGCATTCTCTTTTAAATTAACACACTTGTTAAAGGAATTTTAAGGTCCCTGGAGACAGTTTGCTGCTGCTGCTGCTAAGTCGCTTCAGTCGTGTCTGACTCTGTGCGACCCTGTAGACGGCAGCCCACCAGGCTCCCCCATCCCTGGGATTCTCCAGGCAAGAACACTGGAGTGGGTTGCCATTTCCTTCTCCAATGCATGAAAGTGAAAAGTGAAAGTGAAGTCGCTCAGTTGTGTCCGACTCTTCCAGACCCCATGGACTGCAGCTTACCAGGCTCCTCCATCCATGGGATTTTCCAGGCAAGAGTATTGGAGTGGGGTGCCATTGCCTTCTCTGGGAGACAGTTTGGCTTTCTTGAATTTCTCCCAGGCAACCTTATTGATCCCACTACCTTTTTAAATAGATACTTAGAAAAAACACCTGCAATGAAGGAGACCCGAGTTTGATCCCTGGGCTGGGAAGATCCCCTACAGAAGGGAATGGCTACCCACTCCAGTATTTTTGCCTGGAGAATCCCATGGACAGAGGAGCTTGGAGGGCTACAGTCCGTGGGGTCTCCAAGAGTCAGACACAACTGAGCAACTAACATTTTCCGGCTTCCCTAGTGGCTCAGATGGTGAAGAATCTGCCTGCAACGCAGGAGACCCGAGTTTGGTCCCTGGGTTGGGAAGATCCCCTGGAAAAGGAAATGAATACCCACACCAGTATTCTTGCCTGGGAAATCCCATGGGCAGAGAAGCCTGGTGGACTACAGTCTATGGGGTTGGAAAAAGTAGGACACGACTGAGCGACCAACACACACACACAAGAAAATTTGTCTAGCCTAGTCAAGCTCTGAAGCCTCAGCTGGCTAGGACCCAGCCTGCAGACAGCCCAAATTTCTGAGGAGAAAACAAGTTGTTTTCCATGCAATTTTAAGAAATAAAAACTAATCACACAAAATTTTAACTAATAATTAATTTGTTGTAATATCTTAATTTTTTAAAAAGCAAAAATTTCCAGCCATAAGCCAGGCTCACGCTTCATTTAATCTAGTCTCCACCACCTTCTAAACAAAATTGACCTTGATGGTGGGAAAGTCTTGCAACTTCTCCATAAGTAAAGATCCAGCTCTCAGCACAGGAGTCCTTTAATAAGGAAGGAAGTAGACTTGGCACCTCAGGAAGCTTTACAGAGGCTTCCTGTTAAATGTGGCAGGTTCAACACATATCTGTTCCTTCCCAAACCCCACTCAAATGAGAGCAAAGGAATAAAGAGAAAATGAACAGACAAGGACAGGGAGAACAGGAGACATGACATCAGCAGGAAACAAATGTCAACAGATTTTTGGAAGACAGAAAGCAGATGGAGGAATTAGCAGAGCTGAGAAATTGGAAACAAAGCACCTAATGAAGGTGTGGACTCAAATGGTAAAGCTGTAGCTCAAATGGTAAAGAATCCGCCTGTAATGCAGGAGACCAGGGTTCGATCCCTGGGTCTGGAAGATCCTCTGGAGAAGGGAATGGCAGCCCACTCCAGTATTCTTGCCTGGAGAATCCCATGGGCAGAGAAGCCTGGCAGGTTACACTCTGTGGGGTTGCAAAGAGTTGGACACAACTGAGCGGCTAAACACACACACAATGAAGGTGCAGTCAATGAGAAATGGATAGATCTTGCCACACAATGCTGGAATGGTGTGGAGTTGGAGGTGGTGAGTCCTTTGGAAGTCAGGAGAGATGGTGATGCTGAGAATGGGGAGGCTGGTTGCCAACCTGTATGAGGAGCAGTTCTGCTCTTTCCATTCAGTGCAGTGACTGCCCCTCCCTCGGCCTGGCATTTTGCGGGGAAACTGAGCCAGAAAGGCCCCAGTGGTGGAGGACCGGGGTGCAGCACTGCTCTCCAACAGAGGACTTAAGTGAAAGTCTATACATGGAACTTTGGAGACCTCTGTTCTCTTCTGCCACTTGGTTCAGTGGATACTGCCCCTCGTGTGCCTCCTCTCTGCTCTCCCCCCACACCCCACAGCTCCAGGCTGGAAACTGGTCCCAGAAAGAGATCCTTCTGGTTGGGAGTACCCAATAAAATGGTAGAATCCTCAGCCGGCCACTGCATAATAAAGCCCAAAAGTTGAAAGGTCCATGCATAGACACCGAGCTTCAGGAAGTTTTGGTGACCTACTCTTCAATGTGAACAGACAGCCAAGGATGGCTAGTCTCTTGAGGAAAAGTGAAAAGAGAGAGAATATACTAAATTTAAAAAAAGAAAAAAACTCAGAGGAACAGAAGTCAAAAAAATAGCAGAGATCAAAACAACCAATAAACTTCAAAACGTTTAAAATAATATCCTCAAAAAAAATAAGATATTGGGTCCATGAAACAACAATAAGCTCCTTTAAAAGAAGCAATGAGGAGACAAGAGAGCACTTGGAGTTTAAAAATATAAGAGGTGAACTTTGCAATTCAGCAGGAGGGTTGGAAGATGACACTGGGGAAATTTCCCAGGAAGCAGAATAAGAACACAAGGAGATGAGGAGAAAGATGCCAAAGTTGAAGGGTTCAGTCAGAAGAGTCCACAGTTTTTCTAGAAAGAGAGAAAAATGGAGAAAACTATGGAAAAAAGTATTCAAAAATTTTCCCAGACCTGAAGGTCAGCTTCTAGATAGAAAAGGCCCTCTGAGTGCCCAGCAAAATGGGGTGGGGATGGGGAGAACCACACGCTGAGGCATCTCACAGGGAAATCCCCAAGCACTGGGGCCAGTGAAATGATTCTGACACCTTCCAGAGAGAAGGCAAACCAGTCCCATTCAAAGGTCAAGAAGCAGGATAGCACCAGATTTTTCAACAGCAATATTGGAAGCTTGAAAACAATGGAACAACTGCCTTCAAGGTACTGCAGAGGTGGGGGAAGGGGAGATTTTCAATCTAGAATTCTGTGTCCAGCTAAACTTTATCAGGCATGAGAATAGAACAAGACTGTTTTCAAACATGCAAGGTCTCAAAAAAAAATTAAACTTCTCTGCACCCTTTCTCAAAGAGGTACTGATGCAAACCAAGAGAAAGGAACAAAGAAATAGGCAATTATTACTTCTAGGAAGGGAAAATATTGTTCAGAAAGTATAATTATTATGTACTACTTGGTTCAGCAGTGAATAATCTCTATATATTAATAATGCAATAAGCATTAATAAACTATTTTAGAACAGAAAAAGACATTTATTCCATAATAAGAAGAAAATGGACAATGTCAAAATTGAAAAATCAACAAAGGGCAGTATAAGAATTTATTTAGAAATTTACTTGCTAATTTATGTATTTCAGGAAGTAAATACTTGAAGAGCTGGGAGTGTTGAGCTTCAAGTGGTGGGGCTGAGGTGGGGAGGGTGAAGGGCAGACAATCCCTGTTTTACTAAATGTGTCTTGTACTGGAGTTATTTGTCTTTGTAAATGACAAGCATGTCACTGATAGGTTTTTAAAATTTTAAAACAAAATAAATATTTGCAAAAAAAAATGGAAATAAAATGTATTTCTGGCTCACTGCAAGAATCTTATGAAACTCCAATACTTTGGCCACCTGATGCGAAGAACTGACTCACTGGAAAAGACCGTCATGCTGGGAAAGATTGAAGGTGGGAGAAGGGGGCGACAGAGGATGAGATGGCTGGATGGAATCACCGAATCAATGGACATGAGTTTGGGTAAATTCCAGGAGTTGGTGATGGACAGGGAGGCCTGGCATGTTGCAGTCCATGGGGTTGCAAAGAGTCAGACACAACTGAGCGACTGAACTGAACTGAAGTGAGAGTCTTAATTCCCACAAGCATTACAGATAAGTAGGCCTCCCTGCCTGGTGAATTCTGGCTTCCATGAGTCCAGGGGCTGTGGCCGGAGCAAGCTGGCTCTGGCTTCCTCCTCCCTCATCACCATCTATCATCAACATGACCGTGAAAAAAGGAGAAGGCCCAGGCAACCGAAGGAAAGAGGGCAAGAGAGGAATGGAGAGCTGTCGAAAGCTAACAAAGTGAAAGACAGCTATGACTTCAGAGGAAAGGAATGGAGAGACAAGAAAACAAAGAATATTGTAAAGACTCCAATCCACCGCTGTCTGTTCAGTTACAATGTGAGCCATATATGTAATCATAGATTTTCTAGTAGCCACCTTTAAAGAAATCAAAAGAGACAGGTGAATGTAATTTTAATGATATATGTTGTATAACTCAGTATGTCCAAAATATTATTTCAGCATATAATCAATATAAAAATTTGTTGAGGGACTTTCCTGGTGGCCCAGTGGTTAAGAATCTGCCTGCAAATTCACAAGACATGGGTTTGAACCCTGGTCCAGGAAGATTCCACATGCTGGGCAACTAAGCCTGTGCTCCACAACTACTGAAGCCCATGTGCTCTCTGCACATTGCAGGGAAGACCAAGCACAGCCTAAATAAATAAATGAAATTATTATTTTTTTAAGTATTGGGATATTTTACCTTATTTTTTTTTCATACTAAGTCTTCAAAATCCAGTGTACACCTAGCACAGCTGCTAACTGCAAGTGGTCAAGATGTGCCCCTCTTCCTTCTCATCTCCACCCCAGAGGGCTCTCAGTCTCAGCCACTCTACTCAGAAGGTGGTTAAAGGCTGGAGACACCCATTCTGGGGCCCCAGCCTCTCCCCAGCCTGTGTCCTGCACTGTCTATGAAAGCAGCAGATAGCAGCTGCTGTATGTGGTCTCTAAGAGCAGAGGAGTGAAGTTCTTAGGGTACACAATTTGGGCCCCTGACAAGCCAACAATCAGTGACATCTGAATAACACTTACATCCCAGAATGCCCCCATCAATAGACAACCTGCAATTTTTCCCATTAGAGTTACTCCTTTGGGCTAAAAAAACTAATCTCCAGATGTCCTTGACTCTACTGTCCATTTATCTTATTTCCCCAGATAAATAATGACATGAATTGGGCTGAAATGACATGTTGGAAGATTCATCATGAACTAAATAACATTTTTAGGGAGCAGGGGATAAAAGAGGGGTTACTTTTTTTTTTACAAAATAGCACCACATTAAAGGAACACAGCAAAGTATAAGACACACAGTAGTTTCAGAAATGTGAAGAAAAACACATGCATCTTAGAATTCTGGAAACTGGTGCTGTCGGGTCCCCCTGAGAGCTAGCTGGGAGCACCTTCAAGCTGGGGTGTTCCCCAGCTCAGGGCTGGGATGGTGCAGGCCACCGTGCGGGCCTTGCCTGATGGCCACCTGGCACACACAGGCACCCCACAAGGGCTGGTGTTTGATCCGTGCCTCGTGGGCAGGGAGCCAAAAAGGCTGGCAGCAGGAGAGTGCGTGGATCAGAGGACAAGCCCCATGGGGAGGGGAAGGTGAAGGAAAAGCTGGGGATGTGGGGGCCACGGGCTGTGGGTCAGGTGGGTGGAGAGGACAGTGACAGAGGTCTCGCATCTCTAGAAGGTTCATTGACCCTCATCTGGTAAATGACAGAGTGGAGACTTGAACTGAGGCCTTTACTGAAAGGCAGCTGTCATCGGGAAGGAGGGGTGAAGTCAGGGAACTGGAAGTCTTGATAAAGTGAGAGGCCCTTTCGAGGAGGAGAGTAGGGCAGAAACGCGGCGCGACACCCGGAGCATCCTCTGGGCCAGGTCCGGTTTCCTGGGGACAGTGGGACAGAGACAAGGAGGCAGAGGAGGCTGGTTGGGAGCTGAGAGAAGCCAGACTGAGAAGTCAGGAAGCCAGGGATGGCGGTGGAGACAAGCAGAGCGGTGTGGCGGGACGGGCTTCTCCAGAGCAGGCAGCGTCCTGCGCTGGAGGGATGTTCTAGCTGAACTCTAACCTGCATCAGTTTGGTTACCTCAACGAAAAGCGGCTTTCAGCCTCCAGACCCCAGAGCCGAGAGGCACTGTCTTCAAATCCTCAGACCAAGAAGGAAGGGAAGGAGCAGGCAGTGCTGGGGACAGCCACCAGAGGGGCCAGCCGCCCACCCCATGGCCCCGGGGATAACCGCCTCCTGCCGGTGGGGACCTTAGGGATGAGGCCGCAGGCCCCCCATTCAACCAGGCCAAACGTCCCCCACTTCTCTTGGGGATGGGTGCAGGACCCTGGGAGAAAAGGATGGAACCGAACCTTCCTGGGTCTCCAGGGAAGCTGGCACTGCCCCCCTTCCCCAGGCCATTTCTCGGGCCCTGGGTTCCTGTTGTCCTCAGGTCATTGACCCGCCTCACTCTCCCTCAGAAGTGGAGGCAGAACAGGAGGGCAGCAGCCACAGCAGAATCAGAGGGGAGGGGAGGGCCAAAGAGACTCCCTCCCACAGGCCCTGGGATGGAGGGATGGAGACCAGCCGGCCAGCAGGCCCGAGGCTGCTCCTTGTCTCTGCTGAGCACTTCTTGAAGCCAGATCTGGAGCCAGAGTCTGCTCCTCTCTGAAAAGCCAAGCTCTCAAGTGGCAAAGAAAATCAGTCTTTTGAAAGCAGATTTCTGCCCACAAGCAGCCAGGAGGAAGGCCTCTGGTACCGAAGAGGCTTTCAGAGCCAGGGCAGAGTTATCCTGTGGAAGGGCTCAGCCTTAGGGCCGGGGTCCCTCCCCTCGCTGTCAGATCTGGAGGGACATTCCACTTCTCCAGGCCTCAGACGGTGACCCACAATGATGACACTCCGTCCTACACACTTGCTAAGGTATCTCGGCTGTGGGGTGGGGGCAAGGCGGGCATCTTCTGGCTCAGCCTCTTCTCTGGCTCGTGGGGGACCCCTGAGCAGTCACAACACTCGGTTCACAAGGTCTGCTGTCCCACCTCCTGCCGGGAAAAGCCTGTGTGTTCTGTGCCATGTCCAGTACCGGAAGTGAGCTCGAAGCGGTGAGAGGCATAGTCGACCAGTACTGACTTGCAAAATCCATCTTTCAGTGGCTACCGTGTCATCCTAAAGCCAGTTCTGAGCAGTCCATCCCTTGCAAACACCCTTTCTAGCCTTTCTCTCTCTCTCTGCTCCCTGTGACCTTCTCTCTCACCTCTCCTGGACCCCCAGGGCCTTGTCTAACCCCTGACCCCATACCCTACCTCCCAAGGCTGCCTGCATTCTGTCAACATTAAACACCCAGGGCAAATGTTAACTCTGGGATAGAATCTCCCATTGGATTTGTGGCATTTGCCTGTTTTACTTCCCATTTCATTTCTGCACAAGTTTTGTCTCTAATAATTGGCTGTAAAGTGAGTGATTTCTGGACAAATACCATGCAGTAAATGTCCTTTGTTCTTAGAAGGATTTAGAAAACTTCCAAGAGGGAAGGGAGAGAAAATGAGAGAAAGGGAAAGAAAAGCAGGGAAGTGAGAAAAAGAGAGAGAAGAAAGAGAAGGAAAGAAAGAAGAGAAAGACTCACTATCTTAGAAAAGTTCGCTATTACATTATTTGCTAGTAAAGAAATTCACGGGCTTCCCTGGTGGCTCAGATAGTAAAGAATCTGCCTGCAATGCAGGAGACTCAGGTTTGATCCCTGAGTCGGGAAGATCCCCTGGAGAAGGACATGGCAACCCACTCTAGTCTTCTTGCCTGGAAAATCCCATGGACAGAGGAGCCTGGCGGGCTACAGTCCATGGGGTAACAAAGAGTCAGACATGACTGAGCAACTAACACACACACACACACACACACACACACACACACACACACATGCACTCACACACACAAGGAAATATACAACTGCAGGGAATCCTTGAATATATGAGTTAAATGAGGCTCAGAGACCACACAGCCTTTGTTCTGTAAGATGAGGCTCTCGAGGAGGCTGGAAAAGGGGGAAGGCTTTTCCAAGTGCTTTCAGGTAGTCATGGCCAAGTTGGGACTGGAGTCCAGGCCTCCTGAGTCCCCCTGTGGTGTGCTCCACCCTGTGCTGCACTTTAGGGTCCCCCCACCCAGCACCCAGTTCCTCATGTGACCACACCAGTCCACACACAGCGCCCAGAGAGGAGCCCAACTGCCCAGGCCCCGGTGGTCTCCCCGCCCCTCCCCATCCCCCATCCCCATCCTAAGCCTCCCCCAGGAGGAAGCCTTTCCTTCCGAAGGGAGTAACCAGGGGGTGACAAGGACCAGCAGCTGGTGCCCATGGGAGCAGTGACATCTGAATCTCTGCTGTGACAGATGCTGAGGAGTGGCCGTGGTGGCTAACATTGCTTAGGTCCAGTCAGTCCACCTAGTCAGGCAAAAATCCACTGGTCCTCCAAAAGGAGGAAAGTTCCTCATCACAGGGCATGTCCAAAGTTCCTCATCACTGGGCATGTCCATGCAGAGGCTGGGCAGCTGCCTGGCAGAGGAGTGTGAACACTGGAGAGGGAAATGGCCCTGGAGCACCTCCAGGGCCCCTTCTGTGCTCACTAGGAGATGATGCAAATTCATTGCAGCATCTAACCCCTGCCTGAGCATACGTAGGCCAAATTGGTCTTTGGAGGCACAGAAAGCCTCTTCTGGGTGATGGGGGAAAGAGGAAGGAATACGGCAACAAGCAGAGAGTACACCTGAGTACTCAGGGTCCAGACCTGCAGGTGCAAGGAGGTGGAGCAAGCCTCAGGCAGCCAACCAAAGACAGGCTCCCTCCTCCACTCAACACGGTCCCAGGAGCCTCCTCTCCCTCTGCATTGATACAGCTCAGAACTTTGGTTTCCTGCATCTTCTGAGCCTCCCAGTGGCCCTCACTGACCCCTCCATCCTGGGACATGTTCAAGTTTCACGTTGCTATGTAATGCATCCTTTGTGATCCTCTCAGATACAGGATGCTTGGGGAGGTGATACTGGAAAGATGGAGGGGAGTGCAAATTGTGGGATGTCTGAATGGCAGGACCAGGGGGTTGGGGTATACCTCGTGAAACAACTACTGCAGAGAAATCAGAGATGAAGAATATGGGTCATCTGCCCAGAACCCAGCTCGGTAGGCTGTTCTTCCTGGCTTCCTTACTTACTCCAGGTAAACTGAATTAACCTCTTTTGATCCAGTTGCTGGATCCAAAGAAGAATATTCCCTGGTTCAGCTTCTTGGTCTGCTGTCCTTCCTCTGCAGAGTTTGGTTTCCTGACCAACGGGAACAAACAGGGCTTAGAAAGGAAATGATATGCCCAGAGGGATTCTTTACCGCCAAGAGCAACTTTGTGAATGCTTCCCCAGGGTCAGGCTTTGATCTCTAATGAAAAGCTCAGCTTCTTCCGAGGAACTGAATTCCTGGCTCTCGAAACACTGGTGGGAGGGAAGTTTCCATCCTAAGGAAGCCTGCTTGCCCATGGGCATGAGATAATTAAACAGCAAACTTCCAGGAAACAGCAAAGGATCAGTGCTCCAGTTGTGGTCACAGACCAGGAGTGAGGGAAGGGAGCCCTAGGAGTGGGAGGTTGGCTAGAAACAGGATGCAGTTACAGAAGACAGTTCTCCAGGCATTGTCCATCCCAGAAGGTGCCTTTTTCTTTTGTCTAATGCCGATGAGCTCTATAAAAACATTCCCACCAGAGTCACGAAAGGGCATTTTGTAGAGGTTACATATGGTTAGGAGACCTCACTCCCTGGGGAAAAGACCAAGCTCTATTTCATGCACCCATATTCCTAGTGTGCGGCACAGATCTTGACATGTAGTAAGAACTCAGAAGAAAAAAAGGAAGGAAGAGAGGGAGAAAAATGAACATGTAGGCAATAACATCTTGCTAAAAAGCTTGGGAAGTGTGCAAAACAGCCACCTCCCAGCATTTCAGCGCCTGGGGGTTTTCCATGGTGGCAGAGGAGTAAATACAACTGGAGGTAAGATGTAACATAGAAAGACTGATCTGGGAGATGCTACAGACAGGAGGATTGGGAATTCTTTCAATGAGTCTAGGGACCCAGTTACCAGTCACCATGGACTGAGGTGGCCCAGCACACGCAGTGGTCAGTGTGAATCACAACCAACTAACCCAGAAGAAGATACAGTTTCAGATCTAGTACAGAAAGCCTCCTGCCATTCCTGGCCAAGGAAGGAGGGGTCTACACTGTTGATGGCATTGGTTAACTTTCTTGTAAACGATATATAGTTCCTTCTAGGTCATACTTGTCTAATATTCTTGATAAAGACTCGAGTAAATTAAAAAGAAAAAAAGTCCAAGCCCCAAGAACTTTCAAGAAGTGCCAGGGTAGCTTCCTGGGCCCACCTCACGTGAGCATTGCCTGGTGCCCAAAACAGAGCAAGTTCAGAAAGCCGCTTCACCTGGGACTCTCTTGAGATCTGCAGAACACATGTTACACCCACATAAAGGCTGGCCCTGTGAATACTGTGGGCAGGACTGGGATTAACCTCGTTGCTTGGCCTCCTTCTCCCCCGGGAGAATCTTGTTCCTTCTGACTCTGTGTCCCCCGGCACCTCCTCTGCCCTGCTCCCAGCCTGGCTCTCAGGGCCCACTCACTGTGACGGGCAATGATGGACTTGCAATGATGGCTTTTCTCGGGAGTGGTTATGTTTTAGCAAGATAGTATCATGAAGTCCTAATGATGGAATTTCAGAGAGCAGCCAGTGAGTCTAGGCACGGGAAAGTGGGGAGAGCCCAGTCTCGCCCTGAAATTAAATTCCGAGGGAGTCGGAAGCAATTAAATTACATTCCCAACTGGTTCTACCCAAGGGCACGTTGGTCTGGCACCCTGGGATGTGTGTGTAGGCGGGTGGGGTTGGGGGAGGGGAGGTGTGTAAAGAAAGAGAGAGGAAGGAGGGAGGGAGGGCCTTGGTTCAAATCCATGAGAGATGAAAAAGGAAGGCAGGAGACTGGCTGTAGGAGAAAACAGGAAGGGGGATGTCTGAAGGGCGAGAGAAGAGAGAGAAGGGCGAAAGGGAGATGATACTCACACCGTCTCAAAACTAGCAGGTTCCAGATGCCTCAAACAGCAAAGGCCCGTCTTGGGTCACCTCAAGGGACTCTGTTGGCCCCTTTGGGGCCCCTGGCTTGGCCTGCGATGGCTCCTGCCTCCACCAGCATGATGGGCCCCCCCAGGCAAGCCATGTTCAGCTGTGTCCATGTCTAATCTGCTCATCACCTGGTATCATGCATAGTTATCATCTCAGGCCAATGTGCCTTTGATCAAGTCACCCAAGCTGGACCAAGAGCCCCCAGAGGCCAAGACTGTGCACAGGACAGCAGCTGAGTCACTTCACTTCTGAGCTCTGCACTGAGATTCTGATCAGCAAAATGAGCGCATAGGGCCTCACCTGGCCACCTGGCAGGGTGACCATAAGATGCCACCTGTGAACGTGTCTTACACAGGACAAGCACTCTCTGGGCTGGGTGCAGAGAACAAGCTAAAGGAAAACCTACTTCTTCAAAGTCCTCTCTCTCCCCATCAAGACCCAAGCACAGTCTCTAGTGGCCTCCTGGCTCCTGGGGTGAACTCCAGGACACCAGGGACACTCAAGGAATGTCAGTAATAGCATTCCCACTGGAGCCAACAATTCTCCAGGAGGGAGTCATTGCTTTGAATTAAGCATCACTCACTCCTACTTTTAAGATGCAAACATTCCCAAGAGGGTAGCACATTAAGTCCTTACTGTTGGGTGTGGATGAACCTGCAAGGCTTTCTGTCTGTCCAGAATGAATGGAAAAATCATTGAGATGCCAAGTGAAGTGGCAAGGCTGGGAAAGAAAGCCTGACTTTATCTCCTTCACAACTCTACCCCAGCAGTTCTGAGGATGGAAACAGCCAGCGACAGGTCTTTTGCTGTCTGGCCACATGCATTTAATTGGCCAATTGCATTTGACTTTAAACTTGGCTTATCCACTCACCGAATATTTACTGCATGCCTATTACTTGCCAGGAACTGTTCTAACGCTGGGATGCAGCCGTGAATAACAGTCAAAAACATGTGCTCTCCTGGGACTATAATCTAGTCCTGCACTGTCCCTGTGTGGTCACCAGTGTGACTGTGTGTGACTGTTCAGCATGTGAAATTGGCTAGTCCAAATTGATAAAGGCTGTCAGTGTAAAATAAGCACCAGGCTTCAAAGGTGTTGTACCAACAAAACATTGGTAAAAAATATTATAAACTTGGCAAATTGCTTTTATGTTGAAATAACAAGTTTTGGATATACTGAATTAAATAATGTACCTATTAAAAATAAATTCCATACTTTTCAAAATGTAGCTGTTAGAAAATGTTAATTTATATTTTTCTTACATTATAGTGGACAGTACTGGTCTAGACAGTAAGTAGGTACATCAGAAAAAGCGTCACTTATCAATGATGATAAAAGCTTTGAAGAAAACAAACAGGGAAGGAAGATGAGTAGGGGGAATTAATTTTTCAATAGGATGGCCAGACAAGCCTTCACCGAGCTGACTTTTCTGTAAAGAGCTGAAAAAGCATGAAGACATCAGGAGAAGAGTTTTCCAGGGAGACAGAACTGCAAGTGCAAAGGCCCTGTGGTGAGAGCGAGCCTGGCATTGAGGAATATCAGGAGGCCAGTGTGGTTGAAGCAGAATGAGATGAGGGGCAGGGGGGGAATGGTAGACGTTTAGGTAAGATACATAGTGGGGGCTCAATAAATGTTGGGGCTATGCAGGACCTTGTTGGCCATTATAGGATATTGGCTTTTGCTCTGAGTGAGATTAGCTTTTACTCTTAGTGAGAAGCCAAAGGAAGGTGTCTGAGCAGAGAAATGACAAACTTTGACTTCCTCTGATTGCCATATTGAGAACAGGCTACAGGGACAAAAGGGCAGAAGCAGAGACCAAGAAAGATATGTTCCTTGGACCAGGGTGGGAGTCAGGCAGAGAGATAAGAGGTAGTCAGATCCGAAACATATGCCAAGGGTAGAGGTGACCGGATCTGCTGATGGGTTGGACATGAAGTGTGAGAGGCAGAAGACAAGGATTCCAGATCTTCTGTCCTGAGCAACTAGAAGGATGGTGTGTTAACAGTTTGCTAAAGTGGCCCCAATCCTTCCCTCCTGGTATGCACACCCCTTGCAAGGTGACTTTGCAGCCCCTCCCACCAAGAAGTATACTCTAGTTCCCTACCTCTTAAATCTGAACTTCGCCATATGATTGACTTTGGCCAATAGAACGCAGTGGAAGTGACATCATGCCAGTTCTGAGCCTGGGCCTCAAAAGACCTTGCTGTTTCCATTCTCATTCAGAGCCCTGTCTCTCCCATGTGACCAAAACCAGGCTAACCCAGTGGAGGATAAGCAACCATGTGAAGCAGAGATAAGTTTCCAGCTGAGACCGCCTTAGACCAGTCTGTCCCAACTGATTGTAAAAATACAAGTGAACCCAGTTAAGGCCAAAAGAACTCCCAGCTGAGTGCAACCCATATTCAGTTCAGTTCAGTTGCTCAGTCATGTCCGACTCTTTGCAACCCCATGGACTGCAGCACGCCAGGCCTCCCTGTCCATCACCAACTCCTGGAGTTTACTCAAACTCATGTCCAAATTATCAACCCACTAAATTGTGAGCTGAATAGATGGTTGTTGTTTTAAAACAAGCTTTGGAATAGCTATCATGCAGAAAAATACTAATTGATACAGATGATATTGCCATTTATTGAAGTGGAGACTCAATTTTTAATTATGCTGTGATTGTTTTGAATGTGACTCTGGATGCTTAGAGAACAAAATCCTTGTCTTCTCTCCCTGAAACACTCAGAGTACCCTCAGGAAAGGACTAGAAGGAATCTGGGTGCTCAGTGCACACTTGGAAGGATGGATGGATGGATGAATTCATTTGATAAATGACTTACTAATAGTCTCCCCAAGAACCAGCCAGGTCCCTAGTCACCCTCACCCTTCCCTTGACAAAGCCAGGTGAGCTTTAAATGGTTCCTTCCCGCCACCAACCGCCTGCTACTCCACTGAGAGTTTGCAGTTGAACCTTGACTTTCTAGAGCTTCAATCAGCAATAGCAACAGAGAACTGAAACCCACAGATCCATGTGTTTCCTTGAGAACACGAAGCACTGATTTCTAGCCTCTTTTGACCTCCCACACCCAGCCTTTTCCCAGATGTGCTGGCAAACAGACAAATCAATTGCTTGGGGTTTTTCGTCCTTGACACCCCCATGACATGTTAGTTAGCAGGGGAAATGCCAACAGCAAAGTCAAAAGGGCTGAGGACAATCCCCAGCCGTGAGTAGCCAGCTGGTGCAGCATGGCATCTTGACTTTCCACCCAGGGCTGGTGTCCTTTTCCAGGGCTTCAGGCACTGTTTTCTGCTTCTCTGTTTGTTTTTCCTCCACCCCAGGTGCTCCAGGTCCCTTAGAAACCCACACTGCCTCTGTGATGCTCTCAGTAATGTCGGGACATCAGGTCATCTCTTACAAATCATCTCCCAAGTGCAGCCAGCCCCACAACCATCCAGCTGAGTAAATTAGAAGACTATCCCCATTTTAGAGATGAAGCAACTGGGGCTCTGAGAGTTGGCAGACTCACCCCACACTACTTGGCCCACGGCTGAGTTTAGAGCCTGGTTTCCTGATTCCAAACCGGTCTTCCTTTCACTATTGGCACCATCAAAATATGTTCTCAATAAAGGGCCAAATACACTGAGGAGGAGGCAGAGGGGCTCCTTAGGCAGATTGCTGGTAATTTTAGGTTAGGTCTCCCAAGGGTATATAACCCATGTCGGTTAAATTCTGGCTGCGATCAACCAGACCTGGGGAGGGGGCACTTTAAAGAGACTCGGGGACTCTCCCAGGCCCAGAGACTGCACCTGCCTGCCTCCTTGGGGCTCCAGCGGTCATCTGAAGCTAGAGGGGAATCCGAGAGCCAAGGATAACGGCCCATCGCCAGGTTCTTTAAAAGACTTGTAGCTCCGATCAGGCCCTGAGCCCACCCACAGTCCCCACTTGAAAGGGGGGAATGGACGAAATGAAGATGTTTACTGGAGGCAAATTGGCCCCAACTGAACCTAGTAGGGTCTCTTCGGAGACCCTCCCCAGCTCCCACTGCACCCCTCCCTCTCCTCCAGGGCAGGGGACTCCACAGGCTGTCTGTTCTTCTGGAGTTTGGGTGTGTGGAAGGATTGAGTGTATGTGAGTGTACTTGTGGGTCCACAACCTGCCCCATGGCCTGCTGGGATTAGTCAAGCTTGCCTGTTAGCAGTGCCTACACATAGTGGAGGGTTTGCCAGGTCAATTATTCTTTATTAAATACCTGCTCTATACCCAACACAATATATAGGGAGTGAAGTATTTTCCCTTATGGAAGCAGTAGGATATATTTGCCTTGGGAGTCAGACAAGTTGCATTTAAATGAATCTTAATCACTCACTCATTGTGTGTCCTTAGGCAAGTAGCCTAATCTCTCTGAATCTCTGCTTCCCAACCTGCAAAATGGGCATAAGGATATCGCCATCTCTACCTCCAGGACTGTCATGGATTCATATGAGATACACATCTTGAAAACTGTAAAGAGACTTACATATAATGAGGCCTAGTATCAAAGATGTTACAACAAGTACATACATGAGTAGAACCTGAGGGTGCTGGAAGAGTCTGAATTATACTGTGTGAGTTAGATTACAACACATGTGCAGCAAAAGTATCAATAATAAGCAAATAATTTCTGGAAGGATCATGGTTCCCCATGAGGAGGGAACTTGGGTGGCTGGAAGGGGTTAGAGGGAGGGGAATGGGGCTTTCTCTGTATGTGGCCTTTTGTGCCACATGAACTTTGAACCACGTGTATATATTATGTGGCTGTTAAAATACAGAGGAGTCTTTAAAAATGAAATAATAAAAATGTCCATATAGCAAAATAGGAAAGGTGGTCAGTCTTCAGGGTTGCTCTGCTCCCCTTTCTCATCCTCCCCCCGCTTCACCCCAGGGTCCCAGGACTCCGCGCCCCCGTGACTGTCTACCATTCCTCTCCTCAAATTTCAGCTGTCTTTCTCCACTTAAAAGACCAGCAAGCTGAGGTGCAAAGAAAGTAAACACCTTGCTGTCTCACCTGCCAGCTGGCAGGGCTGACGTGGGGTGGATTTGGGGTCAGTTGTGTAGACCCCAGAGAGTCTCCGCCTCCACTCCTAACCTCTAACTCAGATCTGCCAAGAAGGTGCAGTGAGGCCGTGGGCCCAGGCCTGTCTGACACCCACGGAGGTGTACTCTGCGGTGGGAAGGGTCTTCCCCCCAAGTGTCACCACACGTCTGCTTTGGGGGAAGGCTGGGTTCCAGTGACGCTGCTTTAGAGAAGGTGCTTGCGGTGTCAACCTGGGAATCAGGGCCCTTGGAAAGGGTTAGGCAACTGCCTTATTCTAGTTCCATTCGGGAGAGAAGAGGCCTTCGCAGACTTCCCAGCTTGCAATGTTTTAACCAAACAATTTTGAAAACTGGTTCAAGACCTGTCACCCGAAGCAACAAGCCTTAGTGGCGTGCCTCAGAGCCTAGCTCCCCCTGGCTACGGCTGGAAGGCCGGGAACACCTCCAGCTTCTCAGAGAGAGAGCTGTGTTGAACTTGAACTGTGCCTCATCTGAAGTAACCCAAGGCCTCAGGAGGGGCTTCTCTGGTGTCTCAGTCAGTAAAGAATCCGCTTGCAATGCAGGAGACCCGGGTTCAATCCCTGGGTTGGGATGCAAGAGTCAGATATGACTTAGCAACTAAACCACCAAGACCTCAGGAATTTGGTGGTGGGGAGAAGTGTTTGAGAATTTTATCAGGAGCAGGGAGAACCTGCCAGTGACCTTGGCCAGGGGCTACCCTTTGGACCCCTGTGGCCCCATCTGTAACAGGGCGCAGCGACACGTAGCCCACAGGCATGCTGTCTGGAACATGGATGGCATGTGCTCCATGGTGGCTGCTGGCAGTGTCTCCACTTCCACGACAGCTCCTTCCAGAGGCAGCCTGTCCTCCTCTGAAAGTGGGGGCTGGTCCAGCCCTTCAGCAATTGCCCTTCCTGTCTGCATCCCCTGGAGGGAGAACGTGACACGGCCAACCTGTGGCTCAGACAGCCTTCCACCCAGGGTTGTAGCTGCTGCAGAAGCTGGGGAGAGGAGTGAGTGTGTGAATCCACAGACAAACGGTGTGTAACTGAGCATTGGCCTCCCGGGAGCCTCTCCCCACCTTGGGCTGCACACAGGACAGGGCTCAGCTCCCAGAATGAGGTTGGCAGGAGGGTGCCTGCTCTCTGCTCTCACTCCCGCCGTCTTCAGAACTGACAGGCAGCTATGAGCTGCTCCTGAGAGTCAAAGACGGTGGCAGACGGGCAGGGGCATGTTTGCCTGCAAGCTTAGTGGTGAGCCTCTGGGGCTGCCAGGCAACCAAGAGACAAGGGTTGCTGGCTTGCCTCCGGCCTGCTGAGCAGTCAGCCCACACTGAGATGTGTCCCCACAACCCTGAGGCCCCTGGAGTCCACCCTTTCCCAACCAGGACGTGTGGTCGTGGCAGGGTTCATGGACAGTTGCCCAGTGTGAGATCTGATTCTCAGGGATGGGGGTGGGGACACTCAAATGTGGGAGCAGGGGGCTGCGCTGTGATTCCCAAGGCTCTGAGATGAGCCGTTCTCTCCCGCTGAGCTTGAGATCTGCGCTTGGGGAAGAGAGGGCATTTAAAAATAGCATGACTGACTTGAATATCTCTGCTCCCTGCCTGCTGCAAGTCAGATCCAATTACTCTGCTGACAAGAGGCTTTTAGCCCAGGGAGCCTGGCATCCTGGATGCCACTCCAGGGGGCAGGACACCATGGTACCCTAGACCCTCCTTCTCCCAGAGGGCACCCAAGGGTCCAGGCGAAAGGGACCAAGGAGATGCAAAGTTCACACACCCACATGGCCCAGCCCAGGATCATCATTAGGACACATCTAGCTACTTGGTTGAATCTGGTTTCCTCAAACACCCTCCAACTTTTGTTCACATAGGGTGAACCATCTTAAATATCTGACTCATGCCTGAGATTCCACCAGGAGAGCTTCACCCCTTGGGAATTCCTCTTGAAAACTCAAGTGACCCTCCCTGGGATGGGTACTTGACCACAGTTGAAGACATACATAGACTGTCACCTCCATGAGGCAAGACCTCCACTGTCTAGTTCACTGCTGGCACACAGTTGGTACTTAACTAGGGTGTGTTGAATGGACCAGTGGTAAAGGGGATTTGACAGGAAAATGCCAATGACTCCATGCAGCCCCTCTTGATGCAAGGGTGAGAAACCATCAACTGACCCACGTTTCCTATTAATCCATGGCTACGCAGCATCACCTCATCAGCAAAAGCCTAACCCAGGGGACTCCAGGAAACTTGTCTCTTTCCTTTCTCCAGCCAAAGTCACTGCATCTTTCAGCAGACTTGCCCATCCCGAAGCCACCTGCCAGTGACCCTGTGAACCCAGCAAAGGCTAGAGCTGCAGCTCTCTCCTGCAAGACCTCATCCACCTTCTCCGGGAGCAGTTCTCTCCTTTCTATTCCAGTTCTCTCCCTTCCTTCAATTCTGGAAATGATCGAATGCTGCTGCTGCTGCTGCTAAGTCACTTCAGTCGTGTCTGACTCTGTGCGACCCCATAGACGGCAGCCCACCAGACTCCCCCGTCCCTGGGATTCTCCAGGCAAGAACACTGGAGTGGGTGATTGAATGCTAGGGGAATTCAAACTAAGAGAGCTGCCCCTGAGGAGAGGAGGAGGGAGCCTGGAGCCATCAGGCATGTGATGCATGTCTTGTCTATGACACTCATCAATTCCACCCCATGCTTTGTCACAAGGAGCCTGTCTCAGCAACTTCCCCAGGGTGGAGGCGGGGTCTTGATCATCTGCACCTGACACACACTGGTGCTCAAGAGGTGTTTAATTAATGAGTGTGTGTGTGTGTGTGTGTGTGTGTGTGTGTGTGTGTGTGTGTGGTGGGGGTGTCCTGTAAACATTACAAAGGCACATGTAGAAAATCAGGGGATTGCTTGCTGACCACTTTTAGTAGCCTGGACAGTTGAGGAAAGGATTCATAAAGCTAATTCACCATGTGTCACGTCAGTGATGAAAATGCGGGGACAGCAGCAGTTCCACTCTCGGAGTCTGTTACACTCCCTCTGTGATGGATTTGCACTTGTTTGTCTGTCAGGAAGGCCCTCCCTCAAGCTAAGCCCAGGGACAGTTATTGGTGACAGCTCTGAGTGTTTCCAGGCAGGGCTCCAGGTCACAAGCAAGATCAAGGCCCTAAGCACCTCCCTGGGGTAAAATTCCACCAAGAATCAGGAGTCTTGTGAAGCTAATGAGTAATGATCCTGATCCTGAAGACAGAACACTGGACCTAAGGGGTCCAGTCTCAGGGCCTAGGGAACTCTGACTTTCACCATAACACACACAGCTGGCTAACCAGCTCCTCTTCCTCCATGCTGACTGTGGGGAGCCAAGTGTGTGGACACAGAAGTTGGAAGGATGACGGTTGCTGGCATTTCACAGATGAGACATTGAGCCTCTAGAACTCTCTCATTCATGCATTCTCATTCTCTCTCCCCCCACCCTCTGGGATCAGCTGAAGAGCAGAAAAGCACAGTGCAAGGGGAGGAGCATGAAGCCCAACCCAGCGAAGCATTTGGTGCCCTCAGAAATGGAGCTGAAGCAGAGCAGGACCCTGATAGTATGCAACCTTAGATGTGGAAGATGTATTGGCGGGGTCACCAAGAACCTCCCACCCACCACCCCCTCACCACATCACAACTTGGCAGTAGGATTCCAGTTTGGTGCAACCTCAATGGAGAGGTTTGGCAATGGCAGTGAAAATCATAAATACACAACCCTTGTCAACAGGCAACTCCATCTGGCATCCTATATGTAAATGCGTACAACTCCATAAAGATATGCACACAAAATGTGCACTGTTGCTTGTAAGTACAAAGGACTGAAACAACCAAATGTCCATCAATAGTGAACCGTGTGTTCAGGAAACACTGTACAGTCTTGAGAAAGGATGACCATGGTCTCCAGGATGCCTCATATCTTGAAGTGAAGAAAGCAAGGACTCGGAAAGATCCTTCGAATTCTTCATTTATAAATAGGGAGGTTAAGACACAGGGGATGAGAAATGAGTTGCAGAAAGCCATCTCTCAGCTAGAGCTTCCTCGATGGCTCAGCAGGTAAAGAATCCAGCTGCAATGCTGGAGACACAGGAGACACGGGTTTGATCCCTGGGTCGGGAAGATCCCCTGAAGGAGGAAATGGCAATCCACTCTAGTATTCTTGGCTGAAAAATCTCACAGACAGAGGAGCCTGGTGGGCTATAGCCCACAGGGTTACAAAGAGCTGGACACAACTGAGCGACTAAGCAGACATGTCCATCTATTAGAAGCAGTTCTGAGCTGGGACCCAGGCGACCTGATGCCCAGGGCAGAGGTCCCGCCACTGCACCAAAATTTCCACCATACTCAGATGTGGCCGGAAGTCCACAGCCTCCCAGCCTCCTCATCCCGATACTTAACAACCCAGAGTCAGCCTAGTGTTTCGCTATGAAATCCGCACTCGTAGTGCCCGAGCTTTAGTCCCTTCCCTCCTGCTCTGCCCTTGACTAAATCAAGGAAGAGGTCGTCACCATCTTTCCCTGCACATGTGCCCCAAGTCTCAAAGCATCCTTTGATCCCCTGCCTTACCACCTTCTTAGAAGATGACACCAATCAAAGAAGACTTGGTGGAGCCTGCTCCCTAGGACACCATCCTGTTTGGTCAGAGTATCTCATATCAATGTGCCCTTCCACCCCACTCCATTAAGTAGAAAATAAACTTAAGGGCTGTTTTTCTTTGGGGGCAGTGGAGCCATCCACATTCTTGTTCTCAGTCTTAAAGGCTTGTGGTCATAAGGATGGCTCACGTTTATCCTGGACCCACTGTGTGCCAGGCACTGTTAGATGCATCACATATATTAACTCTGTAACCCCCAGGGCCCCATGGTGTCGCTACTCTTACTGTTCCCACCTGCTCAGTGAAGAAACCAGGCACAGCAAGGGCAACATAACCTGCCCACGGACCCACCCGAGGTGGGAAATGGCCCTGAGGGCAGCCAGGCAGTAAGCGGGGAACTGAGATTTGAAACAGAAACCACAATTTACAAAAAGGCCTGTGCAGTGACTCATAAAACAGATAAATGGCACAGCACAGACTAGCTAAGCTCAGATTCTTTTGACACCAGCTCACTCACACCCATATGTTCCAAGATAAGACCACAGACAAACTGATCTGACAGCAATTCCAAATAGGCTTGTGTGTTCTAAAGATATGACTTCTGACTGTTCCAGTGAAGCAGTAGCTGAGCAACCCCGACCAAGACTGGGCTATAATTAACTCCAGCTCCCAAACTCCGTAAGCGCCCCTTCTTTAAAGCCCCTTGTGAGGTGCCCTGCGGTTTCCCGTGGTGTGTGCTCTGCCTTGCTCCAGCAGGCTAGCATGCCTGACTTTGTTTTTCTCCAGGTGTGTTCTTGGTGGTCTTGGCTGGTGGGCTTTCATGGGATAGATGTATGTGAGTGTGCTCAGTTGTATCTGACTCTTTGTGATCCCCTGGACTGCAGCCCGCCAGGTTCCTCTGTCCATGGGGATTGTCCAGGCAAGAATACTGTAACAGGTAGCCATTCCCTTCTCCAGGGGATCTTCCCAACCCAGGGATCGAATCCAGGTCTCCTGCATTGCAGGTGGATTCTTTACCATTTGAGCCACCAGGGAAGCCCTTAATGGGATAGACCTGGGATTTGAACCTAGGAAGTTGGTCTGTGTGCTGAGTGTTCCACTTGTATAGGTGTCCTACTCTCCAGGCTGTCATTATAGCTGCCAGTCAACTTGGCCCAAGATCAGCCCTGGCTCTGGGCAGGAGGGAGATCAAGTCAAGGGATAGCAAGGCAAGTCCTGTTCTTTGGCAGAATCCTCCATTTTCTTACAGCCTCTTCACTGTTCCTGAAAGCAGACCTGACATTCCTCCTGCCCACCTTCCCGTGACTCAGCAGCCTCGGTGGCAGCATCTTCATCAGGCACCTTCATGGTTCCCTAGTCTTTCCAGGGTGGATGGCACCCTTCACCTCCGACTCCAGCCTCTGCGCCTGCCATGCTGAGCTATGTCCAGGCCTCCAGACATACCGGAGCTCTGAAAGTGAAAGTCACTCAGTCGTGTCTGACTCTTTGCCACCGCATGGAATGTCCATGGAATTCTCCAGGCTAGAATACTGGGTAGGCTTTCCCTTCTTCAGGGGATCTTCCTGACCCGAGAATCAAACCCAGGTCTCCCGCATTGCAGGCAGATTCTTCACCAGCTGAGCCACAAGGGAAGCCCAAGAACACTGGATCCCTTCTCCAGGGGATCTTTCTGACCCAGGAATCGAACCCAGGAATCGAACCCAGGTCTCCAGGTGGATTCTTTACCAACTGAGCTACCAGGGAAGCCCTGGAGCTCTACCACCTCCAATCATCTCCCTGGGCTGTTTCCCTAGTCTGAAACATAACCTTCCCCAAACACCCATCTTCAAAGACTTCAAAGCCCAGCCGCCACCCCACCTCTTACAGGAAGGCTTTTCTGACCACCCCACTGAGTTCACCACCCTGGATCCCTAAAGGGCCCGCCAATCTCTGTGCCTCTCGGTAGGCAGGGCTCTGCCAAGCACCCTGTGACATTTGTGACGACACAACGCCTGTGAGCTCACCCAACCTTTTCCTGGATGCATCTTGTCACCTCAGTTGCAGCATATGCTCCTTCCAGGCAGGAATTACCTGATAAGCCTCAAGGCATCAAGCCCAGAGCCAGCTCCCAGCACGTGCTTCCCTGTTCGTAATTTTAAAAATCTAGCTATGAATAGCAGCTGTGACTCATTTTTTTTTTCCCCACGCAAGCCATGGCTGGAGCCGCAGGCCTAGAAATGGCATCTGCATTAGAAGGGATTATGCTTCAACTTAAAAAACAAAACAAAACTAAACAAGACCTCATCTGCTCAGAGAGAAATTCTAGAGGGAAGTGCAGCAGGTGAGCATGGTTCTGTTGGGTGACTGGATTAGGAAGGATATTTTCCAAATGTATTGTTACATGGTTTTATCATGGCAGAAGAAATAAAGCCATATAATAATAATAAAGACAACATGTGTCAAAGAGGAAGCACAGGTAAGCAAGCAAGCAAGAGTTAATGCCCACGCCAGGCGTTGGCCACAGTGTCTGGAGGGAATGTCAGGAGACTGGCTGGGAGTGGAGACATGGCTCCTCCAAAGGGCTGGGCAGGTCTGCGGCTGGACCAGCCTGGGCCAGAGCTGGTCTCCCACTCTGGGGGGCGAAGGCCGTGAGAGCCCTGGAAAGGGAGGCAGCAGCCTTTGTTACCAATCCTAATACTTCAAACAGCTCTCAAACATAGGGGAATTCAAGCAAATCAAAGGAAGCCCAACTGTGTGCAGTAGGATGCAATTTATAGTCTTCCTATCTCTCCAAGAGGTGGCAGAGGCTGGGGCAAAAGCCAGGTTCGAGAAGGTTTTAGATAACTCTTAAATAGGAGCTACATAAATAGTCCCTTTTTAAAGGGAATCTAGGCTGTTTGGGGACAGAAGGAGGGTGATGTCAGCAAAGACAGCCCCGCTCTGCCTCCCCTACCCCAGCGTGTCCCTGGGCTGGATGGCTAGCACCAGGAGCTGCCAGACACTGCCCTCCCTGCCAAGGCCAGGGCACCAGCCAGACCCTGCCCTGGGGAGGCAGCTCCCATCGGACAGGACAGGAGCATAAGGGACCCCAATATCCAGCCTCAAAACTTGGGTTCACCTCTGACCCCTCTCTGGTCAACCTCGTCAGCCAGGGTGCAGAGAGCCCCTGCCCCAGATCGTTGCGCCCTAGCTCCTACCCTGCTGCTGAGGGTAGGCTGACCTGGGCGAGTCAGGCTTCTCACATCCCACAAGCCAGACGAGAGGCTCACGCTGAACTCTAGTCCTCACACTTTGTTCCCCTCCAAGGACACCCGGTCTCATGTTTCCTGGAACTAAGCACAGAAGGGCTGCAAATCCCTCAGGGGGCGGACTCCAGACGGCCAACCCCAGTCAGCACCCGCAGGCTTGGGGGCAGTTAGGGGTAGGGAGCCGCCCCAAATGGGCCCCCCCACGGGGCCCCCCACAGTCCTGTACTCAGTGCCCCAGGAGGCTGAGGAGGGGCTGACCTAACGCAGCGGGAGCAGCTCCTGGGTGGGGTGGGGGTGAGTAAGTGCTCCCGTGTGTGAGTGTACGAATGTGCGCAAGTGAGTGGGAGTGAGCATATGTGGATGATGGGTGTGTCAATGGCTCGCATGTGTGTGTGAGTAGGTGAGGGTGTATGTGATGTATGTGTGTGTGTGTGTGCTCATGCGTGAATGTGTGTCTGATGGGAGAATGTAAATGTGTCTGAGAGGAAGGTGCATGTGGATATGGATTCTGCAAGGGTATACGCTGTGTGTGTGAATGTTCTCGTGTGTGACTGTATGAGGAAAGTATGGGTGAGTGCATAAAGGTGCACAGATGTGTGTGATTGTGTGTGTATGCGTGGGGGGTGAGTGTGTAAGGATGTATGACTATGCATATGTGAGTGCACATGTGCTGTGTGTGGATGTGTGTGCAAAGGTGCACATGTGCACACAGCCCCAGACTGCAGCTCACATGGGAGGGAGGCGGGAACGCTGGCTCTGCAGTGGAGGTTCATGGCAGGGAAGGGGGTTCACAAATAACTCTACAGAACGCCTGCCCTCACAACGGTAATCCGGACTCTCTCCCATCAGCTCAGACCTTAAGAAGCTCTTTGTCTGGGCGTCCCATGGACACTTCAGACTCCACTCAACCAGATCAAATTGGATCTTTCTTCCCACCTGCTCCTCTGCCTGGAGGTGTACAGAGCTCACCGGGACCCGTGGACCGGCTGGGGTCCTGGGAACCTTGCAAGGGTTTCTCCCGGGCTCTCTCCTCCACGCTTGCTGCCCAGTCCTTCACCCACTTCTGTTGTTTCCACTGCCTCTAGCTGGCCCCCACCCCCATCACTGCCTCCGCTGTGTCTGCTGCTCCCGTTGTCCCCGTGGTCCCCACCTGGGCCACTACTGTGGGCCTCGCTGGCCCCTCCTCCCAAAAGGCCTCTATTGCCATGCACTCTCCAGCCAGGCCACCCTCCGGGAGTCAGCCCATCCGCGCCCCCCAGTCTGAGCTCCGCGCCCCCAATCCAAGCGCCAACTGACAATCCATTTACACATCGCTGACCACAGGCACCTCCCACAGGCACTCCGACTGCCAGGGAGCCCTCAGAGCTGAAGGCTGCGTCTCCTCTCAGCTACAAACTCCACCACAGGACATTCAACAGGTCAATTTCTGTGTCCCAGAGAGCAGCAACCCAGCCCTCCATACTGTATGCAGTAGATGGTTCCAGAATAACCAGTGCATGTGAAGAAACAGCTCTGACACAGGAAGGAATTCTACAATGAACCTCCCCACCCCTCTCCCAGAACAAAATAGGTTTTGCCATATTAGAGTTAAGCTCAGCTCTGCAGGACAGTAGAAAGTACACAGACTTTGAAGCAGACTTGAAACAAAGCCAGAATTCTACATGTATCACATAGCCATCCCCGCTGTGTGACCTTGAGGATCTCCCTTAACGTCTCTGAACTTCTCAGTTTTTCCCACTCAAAAATGGGGCTAACAATCTCTACTCATCAAGTTTGGTGAGCGTGAAAAGACATAGAAATACCACCGAAAGCGTTGCATGTCTGACACAAAGTAAGTGTTTAATACCTGTTACTTTCCTTCTGTCACCCTTTCTCCTGCCCTTGACCTACATCCATCCAATTAATGAGAATTCATTCGATTAAGTTCAAAAGAGTAAGGGAGCCACTCCTCACATTCACTGAACTATGTCTTCCAACTGTGTTAAATTATAGTGCAGCACAAGCAGGGACCTGGTGGCTCAGCCTGTAAAGAATCCGCCTGCAGTGCGGGAGACCTGGGTTTGCTCCCTGGGTCGGGAAGATCCTCTGGAGAAGGGAAAGGCTGCCCACTCCAGTATTCCGGCCTGGAGAATTCCATGGACTGTATAGTCCATGGGGTCACAAAGAGTCGAACACAGCTGAGCGACTTTCACTTTCACAAACAGGGAATTTGCCAATGGGACCCCAAAACTACTGCGTAATTCGTGAGGAACAAGAATCATAGCAGAGGGGCCGATGTTTCAGACTGTAAATTGTGTTTCAATTTTCCCATAGGGAAAAGGTGAAAATCCAGAAACTTTACATTAGAATATAAAACACCTTGACAAATTTGTGATGGATTTTAAAATGGTTTGCGATGATTTAAAAGAGAAGGGAGAGTAAGAGGGGATGGATCGTCCCCAGGGACCAGCAAGTTCCCTCAAGAATGGGCTTTTGTGATGGAGTTACCCGGGTTGAGAAATGAAGGACACCAGAATGTAAGAGATCTGATTTTCACCGGGCATCTGACACATTGCACAAGGAAGCAGGCAGTAAATACCCACTGTAGTGAATGAGTGAGAAAATTGAATTAGACTGTTATGAAATGTTTGTAGATAAAAATGAGAAATGCCATCTGGGTAATAGATACTACACTTAGGTGAGTTGGTCCAGTGAATGTTAGCTAATGTCAACCCACAGGAAGGGAGGGAAGAGACAGAGGCTCTCTTCACAGCACACCATGATCGTCTGTACTTAGCCTTGTCCTGTCCACATTTCCACCAGTTAACTTGACAGAAAAGCTATAGTCTGATCTATAATCAAGTTTAAATATATTCTAACCTGGGAGGGATGGACCTTTTGCTAGGTGACAGACTCTGGCTTCCATGAGATTCCAGTGGCCTAGAAGCATGAATAAACCAACAAGACGAAATCTCATCAGCACAGATGGAGAAGCCAAGACTTTGTTCAAAACCCCTGCCTGAGGGCTGGAGGGGAGGCCTGCCTGATGGCCCCAAAGGGAGCCATGGGTTCTCAGCGTGACTAGCTTAACAGGAGCCATGGGACTTGGCTCAGAAAGGCTCATACACAATTTTTTCTTTTTTTCAGACACACTGCACAGCATACGGGATCTTAGTTCCCTGACCAGCAGAGTCTTAACCACTGGACCACCAAGGAAGTCCTGGTTCACACAGTCTTAACATCAGTAATTAAATTCATGGCACTGGGTCCAGAGCAAGCACCCTCCAGTGCCCTGAACACCAGGAAGGTTCACAGCACATGGGAGCACTGGGGCCCATCTTCAAACCCCAGAGGGACTGTCCCAGGACAAAGAGCATGTGATTTCTATATAGCTCTATACAAGTGGGTAGAGCTTAGGGTTGCCAGCTAGTAAACAAAAATACAGGCTGCTCAGTTAAATCGGAATTTCAGAGAAACAATGAGTGACTTTTTAGTATAAAAAATGTCACATTCATGACCTAGAGAGGTGGGATGTGGGGAAGGAAGTGATGTTCAAGAGGAAGGGGATATATGTATACTTACATCTGATTCATGTTGATGTATGGCAGAAACCAACATAACATTGTAAAGCAATTATCCTCCAATTAAAACTAAATTTTTTAAAATGTCACATGCAATAATTGGGACATACCTGCTTTTAAAAATCCATTCCTTTTTTTGCCTGTGATTCTAAATTTAACTGAACATCCTGTATTTTATCTGGCAGCCCCAGTGAAGCTGGGGTCAGAAAATAGAATTTAAAGGAAGGCAGATTCCAAGTATAAAATTGTTAACAGCCCATAGCATGTAGTGCATGCTTGATATGTAGCTAATCTAATACATGAATTAATAAGTGATCAAGAAGAGCTAACCAACAGGGAAGAGATGGTTTCACAGATGTATAAAGAAAGTGAAAGTGTCAGTCACTCAGTCATGTCCGACTCTTTGTGACCCCATGGACTCTAGCCTACCAGGCTCCTCTGTCCATGGAATTCTCCAGGCAAGAATACTGGAGTGGGTTGCCAATTCCTTCTCCAGGGGATCTCCAGGGATTGAACCCAGGTCTCCAGCATTTCAGGCAGTTTCTTTACCACTGAACCACCAGTATACATATGCCCAAACCCATCCGATTGTGTAGTTTAAATATGTGCAGCTTATTGGTTTTTTTTTTTTTTTTTTTATGAAGGAGGGAAGACTTGTTTGCCTCACTTTTTCTTAGACAGAGTTCAGCCCAAGGTCTCTTGTTGGGCAGCAAGGAGAGGTTTCCCTAGTTTGCATCAGATTTATGATTTCCAAATTCTGTTCTGTGTAAATTGATTTTACTGAGAGCCCCACCCCCAGCTTAGAGCAAATAAAAGCAGATGGCCCCTTCCAGAGCTTACAGCTCCCCACTTTGGCAGGAGATGCTTGTTGTCAGCTGGACTCCTGGACCCTGCATGGGGACTTCCTGCTCTATTTGGGGACCCAAGGGGGCAACACCTCCAAGGGCTCCTCAACTCTAAGGTCCTAGGTGCCAGGAAGACCCACTAGGACGTTGCCATGATTTGTCACTTAAAGGGCAGCCCTGCAGGTGGCTGACATTTGTTAAAGAGGGTTTAGTGGGAAGACCACAAGATGGGGTGAGACCTAGGTCCCTTCACATGTGCCTTTGCTCTATCTTCTGACCCAGGTGCGGTCCAGGCCTAGGCACCCCAAGTAGCAGGGTGACTCCGGGCCCATCACTTTACCATCCAGAACGGGACTAGGTGTTTGCTCGAGTCCTTTTGTGCCCTCATGCTCTTGGATCCATTATTACAGAATTTAAATACAAAGAGTTTTCCACATCTCTCCAGAAAGATTTTAGAGAGATCTGGAAAATTCCACAATAAGGAAAAAAAATGTCCTGAGTGACACCAGGTGGTTGAGAAGTGGAGGGTGGGAGAAACGCTGCTATGTGGTGGCCAGCGATCACCTCAACTGGAGTCTGTGGATCTGCTGAGTTCGGTGCAGCCTACAGAGCGAGTGGGGGCCCCAGGCCAGGCCTGGGCTGGTGTGGCCGGTGAAGTGGCTCCCTGGGCAGTGGGCCCATGTCCCAGGTCCACACTCTCAGACGGGGCCTGGTAACAGGCTTTGCCCTTGCCTCTGAGCACGACCGAGCAGCCCCTGGGGGCCCAGGCCCAGTCTTCCTGTGCTCTCACCTCCCTCTGAGTTCTAGGTTCATGTCCCACAGCCCTGGGACTAGCAGCCTGCCCAGTTCACCGCCCCCACACTTGTCTTATAGGAATGTCTGGCCTTCCAGCATTTCCAGTACAAGGCTTGGCTTTGATGGTGACAATCTTTGCCTATAGCATCTTCAGTCTCCCCATAGCCCATGCCCCAACCCCTTCCATCTGCCCATTCAAAATTTGCTCTCCCCAATAAACTCTGGGTTGGAGTGGGGATTGTACATGCCTCCAAGCTTAATCCTGAACCCTTATCAGCATATTTTACTCAAACAGAAGACCAAGAAGGGAAAAATGCAAAGAGTTGGAGGGGTAGGATTTAGCGATAGGGCTGCTGACAAGCTGGCACAATCCAGGCTGCGTTCAGACCTAGGGAGACGAAAGAGCATCCATGGCAGGCTCAGGCCACGGCACTAATGGACGCAGAAATGTTCTATACAACTGGAGACTGTGAGAATAGAGGTGGCATTCTGGTTGCTCTATACAGGCAGTTTTTCCCTGTTTCTGCAGGTCACACAATCTTACAAACTGCCCATCATTAGACCAAAGGTCCCCGTTTGACCTGAGTCATAACATAATAGCACTCTCTTGGCAGGCCAGAAAGAAGCCAGAAGAGTTCTTGATAAAGTCACAGCTACGTGCTGGGAAACTCCTGGGTGGCCCTTCCCTCTTCTGAGGGACCCAGAGACGTGGGCGATCAGGTCTCTGCCCTCTGGGCGGACTCTGGCCAAGCTCAGGTACAAAGGCATAGAGTGAAGAGCTCAGAGAAGAGAAGCTCGGGGGAAGGGAGAAATACCCGGCCCATTCTCAAAAGTCAGGGCTAGAGCTCAAGAGCGAAGCCAGGACTTCCGACCATGAGAAATGAAGCCAGGTGAAGGGCAGGAGAAGGGGGTCAGGGTCCTGGCCTGAGCTTGGAGAGGTGGTCTCTGAAAGCCAGAGTGCCAAGCACCCCAGGGGCCTGAAGATCAGAGCTCTGAGTCTGGGCCTGTATCCACTCCTCACTAACCCTGCAGGCCACCCCCCCAGGAGTGCTGAGGCGGGGACGGAGGAGTCACGGCCCCTCCTGTCTCAGGCAACAAGCCCCTTGATGGCAGCTTTAAGTCTCCACAGAGCCCCTGGAGCTGGCTGTGTGCCCTCAGTTCAACAGCAGGTGGGCCGCTTGCCATTCAAGACCCACCAGGCCCACAGTATCACTGCAGCCCGAACCTTCCTCCTCCTCAAACTTTCCCTGACCTCCTTTCTCTGTGTCCCTCCTGCCCTGACGTCCAGGCCACACCCTCTGACGCCTCATGGGACCCTGTCCGTCACTGCTGGCCGGCGGTCTCCTCTGTGGCGGATTCATGTCCTCCCAGTGGTGGGCACCTTGGGGGCAGGGGTCTGGGTTTCCTCTGCTGGACCATCCAGAGCTTCTGGCAAAGGTTCAGGCCACCTAACAAAAATGGACACTTAACACTTCACAAAAAATGACTGGGGTCCTTCTGCTGTTCTTCCCTCTCCCCGCCTCCTTCCTCCCACCCTGCCCACTGCCCCATGACCGCGCCTCCGCACACTCACACCCTGCTACCTCCCCAAGACCCCACCTACACACACACACACACACACACACACACACACACACACACACACACACACACCGTGCTACCTCCCCAAGACCCTGCCCACACACACACACACACACACACACACACAGCCACCTTCCCGTGACCCGCCCCCTGCCCCTACACACACATACACCCTGCTACCTCCCCAAGACCCTGCCTACACACACACACACACACACACACACACACACACAGTGATACCTCCCCAAGACCCCGCCTACACACACACACACACACACCGTGCTACCTCCCCAAGACCCTGCCCACACACACACACACACACAGCCACCTTCCCATGACCCGCCCCCTACCCCTACACACACATACACCCTGCTACCTCCCCAAGACCCTGCCTGCACACACGCATACACACACACACACACACCGTGCTACCTCCCCAAGACCCTGCCTACAAACACACACACTCACAGACACCTCCCCATGACCCGCCACCCACCCCTACACACACACATACACCCTGCTACCTCCCCAAGACCCTGCCTAAACACATACACACACACACACACACACACACACACACACACTCTGCCACATCCCCATGACCCCACCTACACACACACAAACACACTCTGCCATGTCCCCGTGATCACCCCCCTACTACACCCACACACACACACACACTCCACACACCCCCACGCTAAATTCAACATGGTGATCTTTGCGCTCAGTCACCACTGAGAAACCACGTACACTGGTCTGATTCTTCTCTGATCTGGAAGAAATCCCCCTTTACCTCCCACCCCCAGGCTCCACTTTTGACCCTGGGAAAGGCTGAAGGTAGAGATGAGGGAGAAGTGTGTTGTCTAATTAAGGTCCCTTCCTTCCTCCCCCAACCTGGAGGGCAGGAAGGAAGGACACCTCTGAGGCAAACCTCAGCGACTCCAGGCAGAAGACAGCTTCCTGTTTCTAAGAACCTGGGTTTTGAAAGTCTTCTCCGATCCCAGCCGCCCTTGCACAGACGGCTTGTGGGGAATCTCTAGCCAGTCTCAGATTCTTCTCTCAGAGCTCTAGGGCTTTCAAAGGAAAAGAAAAGCCAGCAGGCTGTCAAGACAGCCGCCAGCTTTGACTAAATGGAGCCATTTGGAAAAGCAGCAGAAAATCCACCCAATCCACATGTTGCCAAGACCAGGGACAAGCTTCCAGAGCTCTGGGCCTCCGCTGTGCCCTTGCCTGGATGGCCCAGGCCCTCACAAGGCATGGTTTGCAAAGACAGCACTTCCCAAGCTGTCTGGATCCCTTCTCTGGAGCCCCCATCAGTCATGCCAACCTTTGGTGATGGTCCTAACAGCCAGGTTGAGAACTGGACAGCCTCCTGACTCTCTTGGATTAAGTAGGGATGAGCTCAACAGACAGCAGGTACTTAACAAAGACCACTGAAGGCAAGTTACACTGAACTGACTTCAGGTAAAGTCACAGAATTAATTTCGTATTTAACAACTGGCTGAGAACCTACTTGGTGCCAGGCACACGCTAGATTCTTAGAACTCAGTGGTGAACAAAATCCTTACTCTCAAGGAGCTCACCATCCTGAGAGGTGTGTCCAAGTAGCAAAAATCTCTGCAGGAGTCTGAACCTTCTAGCATTGCCCTCCGCCTCTCACTAATCTCCAGAGGTTGAGCCGGATGCCAGCTGAGCACCAGGAGAGGAGGAAGACAGATGTGGCCTCGGCTTCCCCTCCCCTCCTCCACTTCCTCACAATGTGACCTGCAGCCATTCCCGTTAAGAGGCTAAAATCTGGGATATCTTGGTGACGTTTTTTGGCCAACGTGCGTGTATGCAAGCGCTCAGTCTCTCAGTCGTGTCTGACTCTTCGCGACCCCACGGACTGTAGCCTGCCAGGCTCCTCTGTCCATGGGATTTCCCAGGCAAGAATAGTGGAGTGATGGCCATTTCCTCCTCCAGAGGGTCTTCCTGACTCATGAATCAAACTTGCGTCTCCTGCACTGCAGGTGGATTCTTTACCCCCGAGCCACCTGGGAAGCCCAACAGAAGGCAGCAAAAGTGACTGTTCCCAGTTCCAAGCCTGGGCCTCAGAAGGCCTTGCACGCTTCTTCTCTCTCCCTCTCATATTCTTGCTTTCCTTGTAAGCAAGCCTGAGCTAACCTGTCTGGTGATGAGACTGCAGAGAACAAAGCGGAGACAGCCCTGTTGTCCCAGCCGAGGCCATAGCCAGGTGGCAGAGTCCAGACAAAGAGCAGGAAACCAGACAGGCATGGGTCTCGCTGAGCCACCAAGGGGCCAGGAGAACTCTTCAGGTTTCCCAGAGAATCATGAGCTGTAATAAATGATTGCGTTCTCTGCCACTGGTGTTGGTCGACGTTAGGCAGCAGACTGTGGCTCTAGCTACTGACTCAAGCCCTCCCAGCCAACCTACTGCAGGAGACCAGGCTTGCCTTCCAGCTACTTCCCATTCCCGCCTGGCCTGGGGAAGCCTCTGAAGGGCTGGGACACTTGCCACCTACCAGCTCACTTCTCTGAAACTCCAGCTTGGGCACATCCCCAGGTGAACACCAGGTGAGATCCTGGGCAACTTGTAGCTTAAAGGACTCAGATGTCATCCTCTGCTGCAGGAATCAGGGTAAAATGATGGACTTGGGTGTCAAAGACCTAGCTCTGTCATTTGCTAACTGTAGGTAACTTACTTAACTCACTCAGCCTCTGTGAATTCATCTGTAAAATGGGTATGATGATAAAGCTGGTTCCTCAAAGGACTGACATGAGATATACATGAGATGACATGTGTAAAGCTGCTGCTGCTGCTAAGTCGCTTCAGTCGTGTCCGACTCTGTGCGACCCCATAGACGGCAGCCCACCAGGCTCCGCCGTCCCTGGGATTCTCCAGGCAAGAATACTGGAGTGGGTTGCCGTTTCCTTCTCCAGTGCATGAAAGGGAAAAGTGAAAGTGAAGTCGCTCAGTCGTCCGACTATTAGCGACCCCATGGACTGTAGCCTACCAGGCTCCTCTGTCCATGGGATTTTCCAGGCAAGAGTACTGGAGTGGGGTGCCATTGCCTTTTCCGCATGTGTAAAGCAGCAGTTCTCAAGTGGGGGCAATTTCGCCCCTCGGGGGACATTTGGCAATATAGGGAGACTCCAGAGCCCAGGTGGGCGAGATGAGTTCTCATAACTTCCAGGATCTCCAAATCGTGACTCCACAGCCCTTTCTACTTAATGGACCATCTATCTCCCCACTGACCCCTGCACAGTAGCCAGGGTCCCTGAGGATTGGGGAGTGGCTTCCCTGGGTGGAAGGTTTTAGAATCTGGAGAATACATCGAGGTTTAAGAAGTATTTAGAATGAGAGGACATCAGGTCTGAGACCTCACACTTTGATGAGTTAAACAGCCTAGGGTCTGGCTCTAGTCCTGCCTGGAGGGCAGAGGAGAGGCCCTCGCCCAGGCAAGAGCAAGGCTTGGAGGAAAGTAGAGAGAGCCTCCCAGTGCTGAAGGCCAGGTTTCTAAAACCCTGAGAGGGAGGGAGAGAGGGACAGCAGTGCAGCCTGGAGCTTGTCCTCCGGAAGACCCTGTTTACGCAGCTAAACAAGGAGGAGGATGTCACCCATCAGATGCGACCCGGTCAACTTCCCAGGGCCCTGGCCCAGCCCTCTCAGCCAGGATCGTCCTCTGTTGCCCAGAACAGGAGCTGGGAGGATTCATACAGAGAAGCTCTTCTCAAACTTCACCAAATGTTGTCAGGGTGGTACTGTGGGCATGCCCTGTAGACAAGTATCTGAATTCATATCCCAGGGCCCTTTCTTGGTGTCACGTCCACCTTGAAGCGAGAGCATGCAGCGAGCCTGGCTCTGTGCTCGGCCCTTCCCACTGACGGGCCGCGGGCTGCACACACAGCCCCAGAGAGGATGGCTCAGCTGACATGCGAGCTCATGAGGGTGGATCCTCAGGGTTTGTGAATACCATTCCCGAGGAAGTGCTTGTGAATGGTAAACTGGGAAAAAATGAACAGAGAAGTGGTGGCCCCCATTTAGGAAGGCTTGACTGGCACTGTTTTGTCCTCAGCCCCGTAAGCTAGCCCCCGTGCTCAGCCACCAGTGGGCCAAAGCAGAGCTCGATTCAAATCTAGTCCGGCACATTTGCAGACCATTATACCTTGTGAAGTATTTCCATTGTACTCATTGCTTTCAAGAGTTTCAATGACACTTTCCTACCTGGTGGCGGTTTCCAGTCAAAAAAGATCTCCCTTATTGAAAAATCCCTCCCATTCATTGAATGCTTCCAAAATTATTTATACTCATCCTCTCATCTGATCCTCATGCCCCTGTGAGCATCCATGCCCACATCCTACAGGTGAGGGACATTAACCACCAAGGCCCAGGGCTCCCAGCTCAGAAGTAAACAGCAGACCAGTCTGCAACTCTGACCCCCCGACCAGCATTCCCTTTGCTCCGCCTCAGTCTTGGATTCCACACACCATCAGCAGCCATGGATGGGGCAGGTGGACTCATTGTCCAGCACAGGGGTGGAACAGAAAGAGAATAGAAGACACTGGCCTATTTCCATCACTCAGAGAAGGGTCCATTTCACAGAAAATGGGAGGTCCGCATGCTTTACCTCTGAGTTTTCCTGAAAATAGAATATACGTGCCAGAGCTTCCATGGAACCAGCCACCCCACCTGAGGACAGAGAGGCAGTGACCCATCTCCAACCTCTGTCATCTGCCCCCAGACCATGGATGGCTGATGGAGTCATTATCCTTAGAGATCCCCACTCCAGCTTAACCTTCTACATTCCTGGGCAGACTCCACCCTGGGGAGGCAGGGGCAGGGCAGGAAGAGGAAAGCAAGTCACAGGGTCCAAAGGAGATTGAGGGAAGGCTGACGGACAGGTTGGCTGAGGAAGACAGGGGAGATTCAGATTATTCCTGTCTCCATCACTTGTGGCCCTCTGACTGGGGGGGTGGGGGTGGAGGGCTCCCTCCCACCCCATCCCCTTGTCTGCACCGACAAAATAAAAAGCTTGAGCCAGGTGATTCTGATATGCTTCATGTTCTGTAAACACACAATGTGTCTGTCTCTTAATATGACCCACAGGAATTTATCGAAAGTGTCTGGAACTTACAGTTATGTTTCATTTATCAACCTTGTTGAGAAAGGTTCACATAAGAGAATTTTCCCCATAACAGAAACTTATCCCTTTAATCTCCATCGTTAGGATGGAAACCTTTCCTAAACGCTCACACGCTTAGCTTGCCTAGCTCCTTAAAAGTGACCAAATACCATATTCCCCTCCCCGTTTCCTTGGGGTCAGAATCATCTAACAGCAAATATGGGATGGGACGACTGTCCCCAGTCCTTCCCAGAGCCCGTCTTCCCTCTTCACATCGGTTGCTGCCAATTTGTTGTGGTCTATAGACTATATAAAGAACAAAAGAAATCCAGGAAACTGGGCCCCAGAGTTAAGTACCTGAGCTCCATGATAACTACTTCAGTGTTTTGTGGCTTTTTTTCTTTTTTTTTTTCCACCTCTGTGTTCTTACATCTGTTTTTGAGCACCCTGAGAGGGGTGTTAAATTTTCACTCACACCCACCTCTCCACACAAACCTGTCTCTTGGAGTTCTCTAGGTTCACTCCTCACTCTGCGAAATGCAACTTTCTCTTTTTCCATAAAACCACCTTCCAAAAGAGCTGCTGTTTCATGTGGTTAGGATTTGGTAGGCTCACTCATGCTCACGCCCACCTGAGAAGCCCAAACCACCAGAGTGAAAAGTAACCGTAAAGACCAATGACCCCACAGACCCCGCAGAAGGCAGCTTTGTGTGGTGCCCACCCACTGCTCTCCAAGCCCTCAGTCATGGCTGAGGCAAACCCTGAAATCTCATCACCTCACTTCTCTCTGCTCAGCCTGCAGGCCCCCGAGTGTGCTTCAGAAACAAACTGTTCTGGATAATTGAGCAGCTTATGCCATTAAAGGGTCCTGGGACCAATTGCATCGAGAAAGCAGTGGGTTTTAAAAGGTCCACGCCTGTACTGTAACAGTGAGTGGTGAATTCTGAAGGGATACATGGTGGTGGGCTTCCCAGATGGCGCTGGTGGTAAGGAACACATCTGGCCATTCAGAACTAGAACACTCGGGTTCGACCCCTGGGTTGGGAATATCCCCTGGAGGAGGACATGGCAACCCACTCCAGTACTTTTGCCTGGAGAATCCCATGGACAGAGGAGCCTGGCAGGCTACAGTCCATAGGGTCGCACAGAGTTGGACATGACTGAAGCAACTTAGCACGCACGCACAGAATATACACAGGATATGTCAAAGTTACCAAGCTAGGACCCAAGCACCCTCAACAACACCTTGCTACATGGTTACCTCCTTTCATCTCCTGGCAATAATTCTATTAGTCACTGAGCAAGCCTTTCTCCGTCTCCCAGCCTCAGTTCATGAGTCAAGTGGGAGACTTAATCTAGATTGAGAATGGCAAAGAGGCTTGTATGGAACTCATGCGCCAACTCAGATCTTGGAACATCCTGGCCTGAGGTTCTGCAGTTAGAAGAATTCTGACGCTGCCTCCAGGCTTGGGGGTAAAGCTGCCGTGGTCAATTAAGATATCTGCTGCCGTCCTGGGAGCCGCTTGGCAGCCCGCTGTCCCTGTGACCAGTCAACGCCTAAGGTCACCTTCTGCTTCAAGAGTCTGCTTTCTGAGCCCTAAGCCTGGGGTTTCAAAAGTCCTCAACGGTGGAGACTGGAAGGCTTTCCCTCGGCTGTGGCCACCTCAGAGGGAGATGCCTGGGTTTCTGTATGCTCCGGATGGTGAGCCCTGCACCACCGACCCGTTCACCCACTTGCTCGGCTCCAGACCTCCGCCAGCTCTGTGACGCTGCCCTCACTCCCTACCTTCCAGATCTGCATGCGTGCGTGCATCCTAAGTCACTTTAGTCATGCCCGACTCTGTGTAGCCCTATGGACTGTATAGCCCACCAGGCTCCTCTATACATAGGACTCTCCAGGCAAAAATACTGGAGTGGGTTGCCATGCCCTCCTCCAAAGGATCTTCGTGACCCAGGGATCGAACCTGCGTCTCTTATTCATTGGCAGGTGGGTTCTTTACTACTAGCACTACCTGTGAAGCCCTCCAGACCTGCACTTAGGTGGAATTGGAAGCACAGGAGTTTTCTTGCTTTGGACAGCCCCGAGGGAACTTTGACACTGAGGTTTGAACAAATTTCTCCCCTACAAGTCCTGGAATACTGCAAGTTCTGTACACATACCCTGCCCCAGAGCTAAGCTCTGTTTTCATACTGGACTGTCTTTCAAAGACCTCCTCTGTCCTGAGGAAAGGCATCTTCCCATCCTCAGAGTGAACCCAGGAGCTGCACCGGAAACGTGTGTTTGGGTCGGGACAGAGGCTTATTTTAATGCAGGTCCTTGTGTGAACCTCCCACAACCACCATGGGACTCTCTAGAGGTGCCGCCTTGTTATCTTTTTCCACAAGGTGAGAACCACAGGGTATCAGGTAAATTGTCTGCTGAGCTGCCCAGGCCAGGGCCCTATGCTAACAAGACACGGCAAAATATCACTGCAGGAGACCAGCAGTTATCACTGTCTCCCTGACCTGTCACTCTCAACAGTGTGGTGAGAAATGGATTCAGTGTGTTTGCAGTGGTGCCTGGTGTGCGCCAGCCTCCAGCAGTGCTCATAAATATCAATGTCCCTCCTCCCTTTCGTTAGTGTTTAACTCCTCCTCTACTACCCAAAACCTGCTCACTTGCCAAAGGATCCAAAAACCAGAAACTCCCCAAATGACCTAAATCCGGCCTGCTGTGGACAGAAGGAATAAGAAAATGTAGGAAGGGAAACAGAATCTTCCTCTGAGGGTTTCATGCTCAGGTGCCCACTCCACACTCTGGATATTTCTATCTACAGAGAAAAGAATCCGCACTTAACTGGCAACAACTAGGGGTAGGGAGCAGGGCTGCTTCTGTTTACCACTCTACCTCTTACCTACATGTGGGCATGAAATGGGCTTTTAGTAATTGTCTATTGGATGGGTGGAGGGATGGATGGATGGAGGGATGGATGGATGGAGGGATGGTTAGGAGGTTCATGGATGGATTGAAATCAAGACATGATACCATAGAAAGAGACCTGGATTCTATTGCTGGCCCCAGTGCTTAGTGGCCCTAGAAGAAAACTGATATTAACCTTTATGAGCTACTGCTTCCTGTTAAACAGTGCTGGTTGTATATGCTACAACGCCATCTTGGTGAATGGGGGCTTCCCTGGAGTCCCAGTAGTAAAGAATCTGCCTGCAATGCAAGAGCCACAGGAGATGTGGGTTCGATCCCTGGGTTGGGAAGTTCCCCTGGAGGAGGGCATGGCAACCCACTCCAGTATTCTTGCCTGGAGAATCCCATGGACAGAGAAGCCTTCTGGGCTACAGCCCATGAGGCCACAAAGAGTCGGACCTGACTGAAGCAACAGAGCATGCGCACACACATCATAGTAGGGGTTTGTGCCTCTAACAGGATGACTACATATACAGCAGTGCTTGGTAGATGATCAAATCACAAAGATGCCAGAAGGGATGGCGATGATAATAACCAAGCTCATCAATACTTCACAGAGTAGCTGGGTGTCAGAGTCTCTAGATCCTTGCACAAGGATGGGGAAACCCATCATTCAGGTTGCCTCACCAGGGTGGGCACTGAGGCAGCCAGGAGGAGGATAAACCCTGGCACCATGGGTACCCATTTCCTTCTCACCCATGAGAACATGCCCCCTGAATGGATGGGCCCAGCCATTTGCCACCAACACCCCACAAGGCCATGGGTGGACCCTAATACCTCTTTTTGGCAAAACAACTCAGAGGCAGGCCCAGATGGCAGCGGAGGTCCCTCCTGTGGATGTGGGGTCCAGTGAGCCGGAGGATCAGAGATGGCAGACACCACCATGAGGTCATCTAGCCCCATCCCCTCATATTATAGAGATAATATTCCAGTCTTCTTGGCACATATTAGTAACGGTAACTCCTCCAGCCCCAGACACCTCACTGAGCTCAGCTGAAACACTTATTACTCATAGAGGAGAGGGAAAGTCACTATTCCAAGAGGAAGGAAAACGCTGGATTTATTAGCTAATTACCTCCAGTGGGTCCTGCCAAAACCACAGGAGGGGAGCGAGGGGCTGGGGGCTGGGTGGTGGTGGAGAAGCTCTGAGAGGAGGTGATGGGTGCTCGGCTCACACACCAGAGAATGAGAACTAACATGTTCTGCTGAGGAGCTGGGGGGCTTGTATTTAGATTTCTTTCTGTGCATCTTAAAACAAGGCTCGCCTTCCTTCCAACCATCATCAGAGCAGAGCAGTTCTCTAAATCTGAGGATTTAGAGGCTCCAGGGATAGTAGGGTCCGGTAGGTTCAGCAGAGCCAACCTGGGAAAAGTCCCAGTCTCAGCCTCAATGACCTTGTACGGCACTTCCTCTTCTGGCCCCTCCCTGCACACACACACACACGTGTGCACACAGTCTTCCTAGTGCTTAGAGCCCTCCAGACCAGTCTGTCATCAGTCATTTGCACTCAATAGTAAAGGTACACTACCTCGTTCATATCCCAAGGAAACACACCGTGCTCCTCTCATTTCTGTGCAGTTTCATTTACAGCCCAGGAAGAAGCTGTAATTGTGGCATAGGATGGACCCTCCTGGCCCCCAACATCACATCACCCATGCAACCGTAGTCTCCAACCCAAGAGAAAAGAGCTGGCACCATTATGGTGAGCAGGATTTCAGAGAACCTGTGCCAGCAAGCATAGGACTATCTCCTGTTGGGACTTCAAAAGGTGCACCAACTAAGAAGTTAAAGATAGCCCTGGAGACTATTCTGGAAATCTCCGAAGGGGAGGGAGTAGGGTCACTGTATGTGCACATGCCGTCTCTAACAGGCACGGAGATGTCCTGTGAGGGGATGCGTGGAGCTGAAGCAGCAGTGTGTGCCCTGGCACTGGCTTCGACTGCTGGTGTGGGGGACCATGTCTGCATCATCTGTGCAGAGGTGCAGAATGAGCTGGCCTTGGCACCCTGGGGGAATAAGTAGAAGGCAGAGGCAGGCCCCCTCTCCATTGCAGGCTCTTGTGCTTCACAGGGCATCAGAGTGAGTGTGTCTGCTTACACAGGAAGTATTATGTGTGCTGGGGCAGGGGTACAGTGGGTATACGTCCACAGGAAAAATTCAAAGAGCAAGCACTGGATTTGGGAGAGGATAGAAAATGGGACTAGAGGTGTTTCAATAAAGAGGAGGTCCTCGAGGCCTGTTCTGGGTAGAGCTCTGAAGGAGAAGGTCTCTCTGATGAAAAGAAGTAAAATCCCATTCACGCATGCACAGACATACCAGCTGCGGGTCCCTGGGGGGTCTGGGCACCTATGGGAACCTTCCGAGGCTCAAGTATCACAAAATACTGAGATTGTTCTAATAACAGAGTGGGATTCTAGATAGAGGAAGGGTGGAACAGGGTCCAAAGAAAGGGTAAAAGCCCTGGACAGTAAAATCTGCCCTGCCATCTCTGACTTGGCCTGCAATCCCTCAGTTTTACTTTCTGTCTCTATCAGTTATAAAGGAAAAATACCCAAAACTTTGAAATAAGGCAAAAAGAAGACTGTGCATCCTTTCAAAGTCATACTAGAACACTGTCTAAATAGGCCTAAGAATCATCTGGCTTTCTAAAGAAACAGAACTTTATTTGACTTACTATTTACTACTGGTAGAGTCCAACTGGGGCTTCGCTGGTGGCTCCGATGATAGGAAATCCACATGCAATGCGGTAGACCTGGGTTCAATCCCTGGGTCCGGAAGGCCCCTTGGAAAAGGGAATGGCTACCCACTCCAGAATTCTTGCCTGGAGAATTCCGCAGACAGGGAAGTCTGGTGGGCTACAGACCATGGGGTCACAAAGAGTCGGGCTCAACTGAGCGACTAACACACACACACACAGAGTCCAGTCCCTGTAAAGTTAGACGTTATCATTAGGAAATTAATATGGGTGCAAATGGTTTGTATCCAATGGAGAATATCAGTTTTGTATCTAATTTAGTGATAGTATTTCAGTCTTTTTTTTCCCCATTAACATGCATGCACGTGCACGTGTGTGTGTATGTGTGTATGTGTGTATGTGATTGACTTAAGTAAATCTTTGGTTCATGCTTGCTGTGTATTTGTAGAAGAACTGTGACATTTTCACATTTTGGGTATCTGATTTTGACACTATCTTGGGCTGACCCTCTGTCCTCAGCCCCCAGCCTCTGCCCCGGCCACACTGGCCCAGCAGCTGAGACTGTGCGTGAGGCTCCAGACCTGGGGTAGGGAGGGAAAGAGCTCAGGCTCTGCCCGGGTCCACTGACCAGCACGGAAGATCCATGAGCCTCTTTCTTTCCCTGCATACAGAGAAAATCACACCTCCCAGGACTGTGGTGGCATCAGAGGAGATGCACTGTAGATAGAGGATGGTTAGAAAAGCTGGAAACTTAAGATTCATAACTGTCAGTGGAGCCTGCTGAGATTTGTGGGTGGACAGGATCTTACCTTCAGCAGTAGGCAAAATAAACAATGGGGAAGCTGACACTAGATGAATGCATAATTTTAAAACATTAAATGACATACAAGGGGAGGAATTCCTCTTTGGGAAAAAAAAAATGATCATTTCATCTCTAAAAGCCACAGCTTTGTAGACACCAGGCCCCACCAGGGGCGCCGCCCAGGGCTTTGAGCTGTGCTGTAAATCTGAAGCCAGACAGAGCCTGCGGGCGAGGCCCTGACTCCAATGTCTGGCTTCCTCTCCAGCTGCACGCCTGAGAGACCTCTGCCTCCCTGGGGCCTGCCCCTCTCAGGAGGAGGGGAAGACATCGGTCCAGGAGGGACCTGTGATGCCAGGGACCCAGCTTCTCAGATGTCAAAACTTGGCCTTTGACATCCTTGCAGCCTCTTATTTAAAAACCAAGCCTCCCGAAGCTGCCGGCCCCACAGAGTGAGACTGCCCTGAAGTGGGCCTGCACTGTCCTGTGTCCCAGAGGCCCTGGAAGCTGAGCTTGCAGGGCTCGTGAGGAGCACATTGGCTGCAAGGCCTGAGGGAAGGGGAGGAACTATAGGCCCCCTAGAGCTGAACCCTGAGGCTGAGCCAGGGAAAAGTGCATTTCTCCAAAAAGCCTTCTCACTGGGGGTGCCCAAAACTCCACCACAAGAGTTTTGCTCCTGAGAGTCTTACAGGGTACTTTTCCCCTCCAGGAGGCCTCGCTGGAACTTGGAGGATCCTGAGAAGGACCAAACCTTGATGCAGTCGGAGTCTGGGGAGCTCTAGGCAAGGGGCAGCCTGGGGCAGGAGAGGGGCAGGGAAGTACAGCATTGCCATGGTGCAGGCCACTGTTTCCTGGGCTGTCTGCCCTCATGGCCTGAGATAGGAGAGCCTGGCTCCTCAGAGATGAGAGCCGGAGCAGCGGCTGCTGTGGACGGCAGAGCACGTGCCTGCCTGGTAGCGATATCAGACCAGCTGGGCTTCCCTTCTCTCATTCTGTGGGGAGGGCAGAGTGTAGCACTGCACCCTTTCTACAGACAGGGAGACTGAGACCCAGTGCTGCGTGGAGCCCAATCCTTCACCACACTCCCACATGTTACCGGAGAAACCCAAGAGTCAGGCATTTTTGCCGAGCTGTTTCAGAGAGAAAAATGCAAGCTGGCGGGGGTTGCTCTGCGTCAATCTCCCAGGTCCCTTTCCTTTCTTCTCTACCACGGGCCTGGCTCTGGGCTTGCTCTAAGACCACCAGGAGGATGGGCCGGGGAGGGTGTGATGGGACCTGACCCAGGCGGCAGCTCTGCCTTCCCGCCTCTCTTCCCTCTTAGCAAGTGGGCATCACTCACAGGCACCAGACCCAAGTACCAGGCGGGGTTCCCAGATAATGAGAGTGAGGGACCTCAAAAGCCACGGGCTCCCAGCTCCCACCCACAGGAGAGTCACCAGCATCCAGCTGTGAGCAGCAGATTCAGAAGCATCTGGCCTGAGGAATGCAGTCCCCTGGGGCCAGAGGTGATGTGGCAAACCGCTGAGAACCGTGCCTGGCAGGTGTACGCTACACACACCAGCGCTCATTAGCAGGATGCTACTGCCACTGGCTGTGATGCATGGTTGTCACCGTCATCACTGCGTTTATCTCCCTCTCAGCGAGACCTGAGGCGAGGTCCCGGGGGCCTCCTCCAGCGGATGTCCCTGCACACCCCAGACCCAGGTCAGCAGAGGAGGAAGGAAGGCGGCCCTGGGCACGTGCTCCTCTGGGGCCCACGTCCAGGCCCCATCCCTGGCAGCACCAGACAGGCCACAGGTTGGCCAAGAGGATGAAAGGGGAGCTCTGAGACCGCAGCCCCACCCAGGGGCACGTGTGCACACACACGGGTTTCCTGCGGTTCCCATGCTTCCAATGACTCCTTGAGAGTTGCTGAGTGAGGGACCAGCAGAGCCGAACATGGTGGAGAGCCCCTCCAGCCTGACTTATCTGTTTTACAGAGGAAGAAACTGAGGCCCCGAGGCGTGGGATGGAGAGGGAGGTGACGTTCAAGGCTCTTCCACTCTGCCCCCTGCAGGGACGGGGTGCCAGAGGAGTGAGCTGTTTAAAAAGCTGTATGGAGCACAGCTTTGGGATGAAGACCATCTGAGAAGAAGGGTCGGGAGGAATTTCAGGGTGAAGATGACCTTTGCCTTTGGACCTTCACCTCTTCTTCACATTTCAAGTCCATTCAAGATGAAGTCAGCCAGCAGGCTTGGTGATGGACAGGGAGGCCTGGCGTGCTGCGGTCCAAGGGGTCGCAAAGAGTCGGACACGACTGAGTGACTGAACTGAATTGAACTGAGCAGGCTTGGTGGTGAAACCGAGCAGGACCCTGTGGGGCTCGTGAACACTGAAGTCTTTCTGTTTGATGGTTCTCATTTGTAGGGAACAGCCTCTGTGAAATTCCCTGAGTTCCAAAAGGCAAGTTCAAACAGTTGCCAATCAGGGAAGGGAGGGGATGCAGAAAGAAGGAAGGAGAAGCCAAGAAACAATAGTGCAGCCTTGGGGCAGGGTCCTGGTTCACCGCAAGGGATACACATAACAGTATCTGTAAGTTTTTTATAGAACTAAGTTCAGTCGTGTCCGACTCTTTGCGACCCAATGGACTGCAGCACGCCAGGCTTCCCTGTCCATCACCAACTCCTGAAGCTTGCTCAAACTCATGTTCATCGATCTGGTGATACCATCCAATCATCTCATCCTCTGTCATCCTCTTCTCCTCCTGCCCTCAATCTTTCCCAGCATCGCAGTCTTTTCTAAGGAGTCAGTTCTTCGCATCAGGTGGCCAAAGTATTGGAGTTTCAGCTTCAGCATCAGTCCTGCCAATGAATATTCAGGGATGATTTCCTTTAGGATGGACTGGTTGGATCTCCTTGCAGTCCAAGGGACTCTCGAGAGTCATTTCCAGCACCACAGTTCAAAAGCATCAATTCTTCGGCGCTCAGCTTTCTTTATAGTCTAGCTTTCACATCCATACACATGACTATTGGAAAAACTATAGCTTTGACTAGACAGATCTTTGTTAGCAAAGTAATGTCTCTGCTTTTTAATATGCTATCTAGGTTGGTCATAGCTTTTCTTCCAAGGAGCAAGCGTCTTTTAATTTCATGGCTGCAGTCACCATCTGCAGTGATTTTGGAGCCCCCCAAAATAAAGTCAGCCATTGTTTCCATTGTTTCCCCATCTATTTGCCATGAAGCGATGGGACTAGATGCCATGATCTTAGTTTTCTGAATGTTGAGTTTCAAGCCAGCTTTTTCACTCTCCTCTTTCACCTTCATCAAGAGACTCTTTAGTTCCTCTTCACTTTCTGCCATAAGGGTGGTGTCATCTGCATATATGAGGTTGTTGATATTTCTCCCAGCAATCTTGATTTCAGCTTGTGCTTCATCCAGTCCAGCATTTCACATGATATACTCTGCATATAAGTTAAATAAGCAGGATGACAATATACAATCTTGACATACTCCTTTTCCAATTTGGAACCAGTCTGTTGTTCCATGTCCAGTTCTAACTGTTGCTTCTCAACCTGCATACAGATTTCTCAGGAGGCAGGTCAGGTGGTCTGGGATTCCCATTTCTTTAAGAATTTTCCACAGTTTGTTGTGATCCACACAGTCAAAGGCTTTGGTATAATCAATAAACAGAAGTAGATGTTTTTCTGGAACTCTCTTGCTTTTTCGATTATCCAATGGACATTGGCAATTTGATCTCTGGTTCCTCTGCCTTTTCTAAATCCAGCTTGAACATCTGGAAGTTCTCGGTTCACGTACTATTGAAGCCTGGCTTGGAGAATTTCGAGCATTACTTTACTAACCTGTGAGATGAGTGCAACTGTGCGGTAGTTTGAACATTCTTTGGCATTGCCTTTCTTTGGGACTGGAATGAAAACTGACCTTTTCCAGTCCTGTGGCCACTGCTGAGTTTTCCAAATTTGCTGGCATATTGAGTGCAGCACTTTCACAGCATCATCTTTCAGGATTTGAAATAGCTCAACTGGAATTCCATCACCTCCACTAGCTTTGTTCATAGTCATGCTTCCTAAGGCCCACTTGACTTCGCATTCCAGGATGTCTGGCTCTAGGTGAGTGATAGAACTATAGAACTAAAACCCACAAAAAATACAAGACTCAGCATTCTTCATTCTGAGAAGACCATCTGAGGCCAGATTAAAGGAACCAGAGAAGCTCATCAAGAGATTATCTGTTGTTATTGTTCTGTCTGACTCTTTGTGACCCTGTGGAGATTATCTGAGACTAGATTAAAGGAATGTAGGCCCTCCACACACCCTAATCTTATCAGCAACCCACCCTTGAGCCTTTGCTTTAAAACTCTTCACCAAATCCTCCAAGATTGGGACACACAGCTTTGGAAGGAGGAGCCCATTGTGTCCCCCTTTACCTGGCAAACAATAAAACTGTTCTTTTCTATTTTACCCAAAACTCTGTCTATGAGATTTGATTGTGCACCTAGTTTTTTGGCATCAGTGATAGGAACTTGCCTGCCAGCCAAGGACCCTGGGGCAGGATAACCCCTTCTGCAACTGACTCAGTAGGCAGCTACCCACAGGGCAACATCTGGAAGCAACCCTGAAATTGACCCTTTGCATCAAGCTCCTCCTCCCCTCCTGTGTCCTGAGTCACATCCTTTAGGTTCAGAAAGCTCATTAGCTCCCCAGGGTGGCTACCTAAACTGTGGCCACCCCCGGAGAGGCCAGACCTTTGCAGTTAGCAGAAGGAGCCTTCAGCAGAGAGAGGTGGCCTAAAGGAGGAACCTTGCCAGGGGAGCCTGGTGAAAAGAGAAGGGCTCAGGGGAAAGAGATGAGGACCAGTGCTATTGTCCAGGCTCAAAGGCCAAAATTACTATGTGACCTCAGGTAGGTCACTCAACCTCTCTAGGCTTATTCCCTTACCTGTAAAATGGCTGGGGGTGGGGGAGGTGTGTCCTAGGAAATAAGTAGGAAGGGCTGCTCAGGAGATGGAGGGATGGAGTATCAGCCCTGAAAAGAAACCAGCACTTTGTCCTACGGATTGATTTGTTCTCTCAAGTTTCAAGTTCCATTTGAAGAAGGTATTGTGTTTGTCAAAGCAGGGTCAGTTCAGTTCAGTCATGTCCGACTCTTTGTGACCCCATGGACTGCAGCACGCCAGGCTTCCCTGTCCACCACCAACTCCTGAAGCTTGCTCAAACTCATGTCCATTGAGTCGGTGATGCTATCCAACCATCTCATCCTCTGTCATCCCCTTCTCCTCCTGCCTTCAATCTTTCTCAGCATCAGGGTCTTTTCCAGTGGGTCAGTTCTTTGCATCAGGTGGCCAAAGCAGGGTCAAGAAGTTTAAAATCACCTGGACTAGATGCCCCCACAAAGGAAGGTAAGAGAGTTTTCCTTGGCTGAATGACTTGCCAGGGCCATTGCATTTCCACATCCTCCCTTATCTTGGGGGAAAACCAGGGGCCAGGATGGGGAGACAGAGGCTTCCAGCAGGGATGTGAAGCCCCAGAGCCTTCTCTTTCCTTCACTGCCTCCTGCACACCCATGGGGCTGGGGACCAGATGCTGCAGCTGCTCCTTGGTGCCCGCTCTCCTCCCCGCTCCAGTCCTAATTAGGAGCAGGTGAGCCCCGTAGAGGCACCAGGATCCCACCACTTGATACAGAGTCAGTTTCAACTGTTTATCCATCTAAGCAGTACTAGGGGAAGAGGAGGGGGAGAGAACTTAGACACCCGCAGAGAAGACACCTCAGAGCTTCCACTCAAGCTCCCCTAAGCCTTTTCAGTCTGGGTACTGATTAGAGAAAGATGTACAAAAGGCCACCACTTTTCACCATGCACCTCCCACCGAGCATGCTCAGAATATTCTAGAGGGTGTGTCTCAGGAGCCTGACTGTTAGGCCTTGTGTTATATGGACTTCCGCAGACACCCAGCCTCACTTTCTCATCTGCATTGGGGGCAAAGGGAGAAGCTGCTGAGCGGTACTGTACAGATGAGTGGTACTGCGTGGTACTCTTTACCCTTGTACTTGCTCCCTCAATACAAGGTGATAAAGGCTGGGGGTGCCATGGAGCAGTAATGAAGTTGGCACTGGGATATGGCAGAGGAGTTAGCTAAAATGCAAACCCCAAGGCTATTTTCCACTGGCCTGATCTCTTAACTACTGAGACTTATCAGCTGCCAAGATCCACCACCCTCTCCCCAAATGCCTCTTGAACCTATTTCGCCTCTCCATTCCTGTACCATCTCCCTCACGCAGCCCTCCATCACCTACTAGCAGTCCTCCTGCCCAGACCGTCTTCTCAGATGCCTGATCATGCCAAGTCACACTTTCTTGTACTCTTTGTCCTAAACATGGTGGCCTGAACTTCACACCCTATGTATACCATGCATTCATTGGCTCACACCACTCCCTCTGCCCACAGTGCCCTCAATCTTTCGTTATCAAACTCCTACTCATCCCACAAAGGCCCAAACACCAGCCTCTCCCTAAAGCCTTTGTCTATCTCCCATGCTTCTACCCTCAAGCAAAATTAATTATACCCTCTCTCCTAATCTCCTATACATTCGGTTCATAGAGCTTTTCTCTCTACCTGGTACCATTTCTCCCCACCCCATCTTCCATCGCTTCACCAGACAAAATACTACTGTCCTTCCAGTTATCTCTCCCACACCACTTCTTCCCAGAAAACTTCCTTCAGCCTCTCCCTGCCCTAGATTTGACTGAGTACCCTGCTGGGTACTCTTACATCTCCACGCATAGTTATTTTGAAGAAATATTGATATTGCCTTTTTAAATAGATTTTTTTAGACTTAAGTTTGATATTGCCTCTTATTTGTCTGCCTCCCTCATCTCTTGAAAGCTCCTTATTCATTACTTACAGTAAGTAATTACTTACTTATAGTAAGTTCCAATAAATACCTGCTGAAGCGAGGGAGGGAGGGAAAGAAGGAAGGAAGGAGGGAGGAGAAAGGGAAGGAGGGAGGGAGAGATGACACTAACTGTAAGTCAAATATTTCCAGTCTCGGTTTTATGAAACATTCTTCTTTTCATTATTGCTACGCTAAGTCACCTCAGTCGTGTCCGACTCTGTGCGACCCCATAGACGGCAGCCCACCAGGCTACCCCGTCCCTGGGATTCTCCAGGCAAGAACACTGGAGTGGGTTGCCATTTCCTTCTCCAATGCATGAAAGTGAAAAGTGAAAGTGAAGTCGCTCAGTCGTGTCCGACTCTTAGCGACCCCATGAAAGTTATCTACTAAAGATGTAATGAAATGTGATGCAATCTATACCTTCTTAGCGACTTCCCTATAAATACATTCACCATTGAAAATAACCCATTGTCAGACCATGTGCTGAGTTGGGGTTCAGATGCAATGGCCAAGCTTGAACTTCTCTTAGTGTGTATCCAGTGTCCAGCTGCCTCCTTCCAGTAGCCTAGATGCTCCTAGGGGTAGGGGTAGGTTGCGCATTTTTGAGTCTCTCCCAGTCCCTGCAGTTAGAAGACTCTCAGCTGGTGCTTGCTGAATTACTTCAGATGAACTGGATTGAAGCCTCAAAAGAAATTCTTTTTCAAGTCTTAAGGCCATGATTTTGCAACATCCCACACATTGGTGATATAGGTCTAATATTTCAGTGCACAGGTGAGGTCCAACATCCAGGAAGCTTCAAAGGACTCCTCGTAAAGATATCTCCCCAAGGGACCGCTTCTTCTGTTTCCTTTGTGCCTATGTTCCTCCTCTTCCCCTGCCTGGGCAGGCTTGGCCTGCCTGTGGCCTCCACCATGTCCTGACCATGTTGTCCCGGGCATGCTCTGCAACACTCTGAATCTCAGGGTCCTTGTCAGTATGATGGGCAAACTAACGCTTACCTCACAGAGACACTGACACAGAGAAGGTACCCAACTAAGGTCAGTTCCCTCCCCATGTATGTTAACTTTAGACAAGACAAAGTGGACAGGAAGCACAGGTGATAGGTGACGGTTGTGCTGCTGTTTGAAGCTAGGGGCCCAACAGCGGTACATAGAAGAGCCTGGGGTCCCCTCAGACACAGGTAGGGGGAGGCTCAGAGAGGCCAATGTTGCCTGTGACCAACTGTGCCCACCCCTTTGGAGCATTCCTCAGGCTCCATCACACTTAATCCCCATACAACCCAAGGGATTGCATCCCACTTTACAGACAAGGAAACAGAAGCAAAAGGAAATGAAGTAACTTGCCCCAAATCATGCTCTCATTGAGGGCAGAGGAGTTGAAGCCTGCTTTGCTGTTTCCCCAGCTCTTAGCCCGGGGCTTCCCTTTGTAGCTCAGTTGGTAAAGAATCTGCCTGCAATGCAGGAGACCCGGGTTCAATTCCTGGATCAGGAAGATCCCCTGGAGAAGGAAATGGCAACCCACTCTGGTATTCTTGCCTGGAGAATCCCCATGGACAGAGGAGCCTGGCAGGCTACAGTCCATGGGGTCGCAAGCGTAGGACACGACAGCCACTAAACCACCAGCTCTCAGCCCAGGACCTGGCACATAGGCAATGATCCATACACAGCTGTGTCATGTAGCAGAGCAGCGATTGCCATGATGGATTTCGGAACATCCAAAGGTATTCTACTCCATGTGCTTCTCCTATCCCGAAATATCGCCCTCATCTTGCCTCTCATGGGGCCTGAAGTTTCTCTGTGTGCTCCAGACCTCACATAAAACTGCAGGGAACTGAGTCATCTGATAAATGGGGAACTCCCCAGAGCACATAAACTCATGCAGCAACTAACATTGGACTTAATGCTGCAGTTAATTAATACTCACAAGATGCTAAGGAAACAGAACTCAGGACAAGAAATGTTTGGGGAAAAGGAAAGGAATGGTCTAGAGCCAATATATAGATGAGGCCAGTGGGAGCAGAACAGAATGAGCAGCCTGGAAGGGGGTGGAAGACTCTGAGCGCAGAGAGAGATGGGAGATAACAGAGGTGAGTGGGGATCGGAGGGCAGGGGAGGCAGGGGGCTTCCACCAGGTCCCAGAAGAGACTCAGACAGACAAATGTGATCAAGGCAGCCTGGGGAGGTTTGCAAGGAGAAACTCCAACCCCCCCAGGCAAACGATTTCTTTAATTTCTCTGGATTTTCGCTTGTGTTAAATCTTGGGGTCCTGACTGGGGCCCAGAGACGGGAAGAGGTGTTTAGGGAGGAAAGCCGAGGAGGCAGGAGGGAGCCCAGGCCCCCAGTGCCTGCAGGGGAGCCCCCCGTGAACCAAACTGTCACCCCCTCTCTGGGACGTGCAGGTGAAACAGGGGCAGAGGGCTTGCCATGTGCCCTGGGAGCTTCTGGCAAGGGTCTCCAGGGTGTAAGGTCCCCCCTTCTCCACCTTGTTCAGCCAGAGCGCCTCTGCTTGGGGTTAAATACTGGGGCTCCAGGTATGATTTTGTTTCGGAAAACAAATAGCTGGAGGAAGATCCCCTTGCTTTATTTGTTTAAAAACCAAACAATTAGAGCAAAAGAAAAGGCAAAAAGGCCACCTTCTTCTATCTGGGGAAGGACCTTCTAACAGATGGTGAAACATGGATGAAACTTAAAGACATTACTCTGTGAAAGGAACTGGTCATGAAAGGATGAATACTGTGTAATTCTACTAATGGGAGGTCCCTAGCTAGGGAAAATCATAGAGACAGAAGGTAGACGAGAGGTTACCAGTGCTGGGGGAGAGGGGCTGGGAGCTGGTGTTTGGTGGGAGCAGTTTCAGTTTGGGAAGATGAAAAACTTATGGAGACGGATGGGGTGATGGTCACAAAACATCATGAATATGCTTAATGCCACTGAACCGTGCACTTAATTAAAATGCTAAACCTTTATGTTACATATATTTTACCACAATAAAAAATGATTAATTAATTAATTACCTGATGAAACTACAACAAGTTTTAAAGCTGCCTGGCTGGGGCACAAGCTGCCTGGGCCCCAGTTTTCCTATTTGCAAGGAGGGCTCCATTCGGGGACACTTGGTGGGGAGGGGAGGTGGGGGACCCAGCATGGCCGTGCTCACGTGGCGGGGAGAAACGCACAGCAGGACTCTACCTGCTCCGTGGGAGAGCCACAGTCCATGGCAGTGGGCTGAGTGAGTGGCAGAAGGCTCTTCTGCTCGGTTTACTGTGTGTGACATGGAAGAAGGCATACCCTCCTCCTACACACATACACACACAGGCGGGCTGGTGGTGCCCCTACAAGGCTTGGGGAAAAGAAGGGTGAGGCAGAGGCTGCAGAGGTGAGAAGCCTCCTTTTTCCTGTGCCCCAGAGACTTCCTGAACACCACGCAGCCCTTACATAACAGCACTGCAGTGTGGCTCGATTAAAGGAAACACAGATCTTGTCCCTTTCAGCTTTTATAATAACACATATGGATAAAACAGCTTGGCCAGAGGCAGCAGAGCCTTTGGTTCCTGTAGCCAAAGCAAGAAACATCCTGCTTCCCAGCCCCATCTCCCCTCTTCCAAGTCCCAAAAGGAGATTCTAACCCCTCACGCCAGCCCCTCCCAAGGCTCTGTCTTCCTGTTGCCATGGAGACACGGACTCGTTCTATAGATGATGGCCCCCTCCTCTAGGACAAAGTAAGCTAGAATGTGGGGTAAGTGGGAGTGAGCTCACATAGGGGCCCACCCAGGGGTGGTGGAGTTGACGGTAGCACACTTAATGTCACAGAGGCTGCTTTCCAAGCTGGCCTGTGCACTACCTTTTGGGGTCCCCACATGGGCTTCTGGGAGGGGCAGTGGCAGGCTTAAGGCTCCCAGCACTGAGGCATGAAGAAATGAAGGGACTTCCCTAGGGAGGCACAGCAAGGGAGAGGTGGGGTTGGCATTAAATGGGCTGCCCGTTCTCCAACCAGCCTGCCTCCAGAAATCTATGCTGCCACCCTGATCAGCATGCCTTGAAGGATCCCATGCAAGACCTGGTGGGTTCCAGAGTACCCCTGGACACAGCAGACAGTCCAGCCTGCGAGGACCTGCCACTGCCCCTCGGCCACCAGCGCTGCCCCTGTAGCACACTCCTGTATAGATACTGCCTTGTGCTACCCTAAAAACTATCTGGTCCCCATGTCACATCTCCTAACAGGGCCCGTCCAGGGCTCTGTACCCAGCTCTCAAAAATGACAAGAGGCCAAGTCCAGCTCATCGTGAGTAGTCCAGCCATCTATTAATAAATAGATATGAGTTGATGGGATAAGAGTAAACACACCTGAGGACGTGGAGGTTCAGAGGGGTCCACTCAGCCAGTGAATGGCAGAACTGGGGTCTTAACCCCAGAATGTACTAGACATTAGGCAGAGCCAGACCACTTCTTTACTCACAGTAAAGCTTTGGTCCATGGCTGGTGCTTCATGGCCCCTGCGTGCCTGAAAAGACTCAGCTCCGTGGAGTTTTTCTAAAGAGAACAGGACTGCAGAACCGAGACAGCTCTGGAGGTCAGCTGACTTCTCCTGGACATCAAGGGCACCAAGGACAACGTTGGTGCTAAACTGTGACCAGGATGATCTGGGTCCACCTAGCCCCCAAGGAAGTGGGGACACCCATAGGCTTCTTCCTGCTCCTCTATCCCATGACTGGGTCCTGCTTTGAAAGTCTTGGTTTCCCACCCAGGACCCCTGGGGTTTAGGTGATGATGTGGGCAGGATGTAGGGGAGAGCGAATGATCTAACCAACATATCTAATCTCTGTTCAGGGGTTCACACCCCGAGCCAGTCTCAGCCACATCAGACGGGTGTAACCTATATCTCCAGGGATGAACCCACAGTGAACCTTCAATAAACTCCCCCAGGAAGGACTTCTTTGCACAGGCACAGGAGCAGGTAGACAGGCCCTGGAGAGCTGGTTCTCCAGCATTTGTGTTCATCCAAATTACCATGTAGATTCTTATTCAGTAGCTCTGGGGCCCAAGAACCTGCCTATTCAACATGCGCTTGATGAGGGCACTGCTGAGGGGACCACACCTGGAGATTCGTTGGCCTGAAGTTCTCAACCCTAACAGGACATCAAAATCAAGCAGGGAGGTGGTTAAAAAAGAGAGATGCCTGCCCTGTCCCAGACTAGCTGCAATAGATATCCAGGAATAGAGCCCAGCAGTCTGATTTTTTGAAAGCACTAAAGAGATGCTGATGCTCAAGAAGATTGGAGAAGCATACCCCTAACCTGCTATTCAGGGGAGCTGGTGTCTGATAATGACTGAAACACAAAGTCATAGGCTGCTGGTGGGAGAAAGCCAAGGTCAGCTGGGTAGAGTGTGTTGTATAAACATATCTCGTTTCATGCTAGAAGCTTTATGCAACATAAGTTTTAAGGCCCCATTTGGGGGTCACCTTTTCATTGAAATTGTCTAATTATGACTCCAGTAGACCCATCTGTAATTCAAGAGCCAATTCTACCCTGCCTCAGAGAGGATCAGCATAAGTCTTTGGCTCACATGCTTGGAAGAGAAAGCCACTTTTCTTCCTAGCAGAAGCCCACTTCCTTTCCAGGTCACTACTCTGGACAAGTTGTTCCCCACCACCCAAACTGAACATTAATACAATCCTCCAGTTTGAGCTCAGATCCCAGAAATCCCTGAATTGTTTAATTTTAAAGCAGATGGAGACCTAAGGCATCATCTGGTCTACCCTACATCTGCAGCGAGTTGCAGTTGAATAGGAAGCTAAATCCCAAAAGGTCCCTGGAAAATCCCCAAAACTCAGCATCTGTAAGGAGAGATCCCACATCCCCCAGCAGATGGGCAGCCTGGAAGAAGCCTTTCATTCTCCCAACCCCAGTGTCTCCCTGTTGTGTTTGCTTTATAAGGTCAACAATATTGCTTCATTTGCTGATTTATTTCCTTTTTCTTGGAAATTAAGTATATGATGAATTTTCTCTTGGTGTGAATCCCAGAAGCCCAACAGGAGGACTGGGCCCTAAGCCAGTTGCAGCAAATCCATTCTCTCCAGCAGGACACAGAAGGCCTCCTACTAGACTTGCGTTTTCACTCTCCAAGACTGTTTTGATTGCTCTTATTTCCCTAGCCCTTAGCACAGCACCTGACAGATAGTGGACAATCCATATGTGTGTGTTAAGTAAATGAATACAAGAGTGAATGAATGAACTTGACCTAATCTCAGAACTGGGAAGGGTAGAGAATAGTCCCAAGGCAGAGCTGCACTTGAGCCCTTCCAGAAAGAAACACATTTCTCCCAGTTTAGAAGCTTTTCAGAAATCCGACTCTTCCTCTCAGTCAGGACTCCAGTGTTTAATAACCACTGCACTATCAACATGGGCCTTCCCTGGTGGCTCAGATGGTAGAGTCTGCCTGCAATGCAGGAGACGCAGGTTCATCATTGATATCAATGATATCACTATGCATCAAGTTCTCCTAGGATCCTCCAGAAGACACTGCTGGACACGCCATTTACTAAGAGCACAAGAAAACCAGGGAGCAACTCTCCAGGACCCTCACCAAGATCTTGAGGACATCTCATAACATGAGCTACAGCATCTGAGGGGCACTTGAGAAGAACCAGGTGTCCTCCGGGCCTGGGCTGGGCTTGGGGAAAGAGGAGGTAGTAACACTGTCAGCTGGTCCCAGCTCATGCCTCCTTATCTTCTGCAAAGCTTAAGCCCGTGTCACAAGACCTATTGTTTAGTTAGACCCCAACTTGTACTGACAAGTCCCCCCTTGGTTTGGTCACAAGATATGACATTTCCGTTGCTGATGATTCTAACTTCCTGCAGGGTGACCCCCTTGCTTTGTAATTCTTCTGTCATTGTTTCTATCCCTTGCCTACACCCTGCACTCTCAGGACAATCTAACCATGAAATTGGTCTGAGGATGTGGAAACCCAGAGTGAAGTGAGATGTCCAAGGTTGTAAAAGTTACACCGGCCAGATTTTGAACTTGGAACCCGCCGTATCAAGGGCCCACATCCTTGTAAAGAACATGCGTTCACTTAGCAGAGAAAAGCCTCCTCTAGAGACTTCTGGAGGCAAACATTGGTCACCCCCAAACAGAACCCCTGGGCCCTTGACCCTACGTGACTCTGAGTCAAGGGCGTGGGGCGGGTAACACAGATAGGAGATGGGTTCTGGAAGAGTCCACACTGGAGCTTTAAAGCCTAGGCTCAGGCCACCTGCCATCCAAGCACCCTCCCCCTCACCTGCATCTGGTTCCAAAGAGAAATTCCCCTCCCCCTCCTCTGGCAAGAAGGCAGGAAACTGCCTGGAAAGGACACAGCAGGAGAAGCAGGGGAAGGTGATAAAGCAGAGGTGCCCTGGGGAAGCAGAGACTCAGAGGGCATTAGAAGCAAGGGGAGTCCCAAAGACCCCCAACCCATCCACCCTTCTCTTGTCAGAAACAGAAGCAGACCCCCAGGAGCCTGCAAGGGATGTAGCAGGGATCAGAGGGCCAGCTCTCCTAAATCCTGGGCCAGGCCACTTTCTTACCTCCTGAAACACCCTGATAGCCTAATGAGGAAACCTGGGCAACCAGCCTCCAGCCTGGAGCCCAGTGAGGAGGTACAAAGAGGGATCCACTGGCCCTGGTTCTTCTGGTGATTCTATACTCCTGGGGGCCCCCAGCCAGCTCGGTTGTCAGAGGGAGCCAAAGGACAACATTTTGAAGCCACCAAAGTCGACTTCATGGTACCTCTAGCCTCCGGCCTCTTTTAAAGAAAACAAAATCCAATTGTAAACCAATCCTCAAATGTCTGCACCAAGCATTAGATGGGGGAAGGCATCTTACAGTGAGGGGTGGAAATGACCCGAAATCACAGGTCTGGGTGGTCCTCTCACCTAGGAGTGAGGGGGCATCCCCAAGGGCCCTCTAGGGACCCCACAAATTGAGCCTCCCTGGGGTCACATTAGAGTGCGTGTATTCCATGTCTTTACCGCTTTTTCTCTGAAGCTTTGTTGTTGCTATCTAGTTGCAAATCATGTCTGACTCTTTGTGAGTGCATGGTTAAGCCTGACAGGCTCCTCTGTCCATGGGATTTCCCAGGCAAGAGTACTGGAGTGGGTTGCCATTTCATCCTCCAGGGGATCTTCCCAACCCAGGGATCAAACCTGTATCTCCTTCTTGGCAGGCGGATTCTTCCCCACTGAGCCACCTGGGAAGCCCACCACACCAAAATATGCTTTGGGTAATTCTTGAGGATTTTTGGTCAAGCAAACTTCTGGTTGGGGGTAGGGAGGACAAGAAGGTCTTGGAAGGTCTCTTGTCTGTAGGAAAGCAGCTGAGGGAGGAGAGCCAGGCCCTCAGGCCCTCTGAGAGGTGAGTCTGCAGGTCACCCTCTCACCAGCGGCCCTGGCAACTTCCTGTGACCTCTGAAACTCCACTCAGAAAGTCCAAGGAGACCCAAGACCCGCAGGCATGTCCCCTGCCCTGATCCAGATAACAAAGGTGATTCACTCCAGAACTCCGAAACTCCTGGATTCACGGGTGCTTGGAGTCAGGGAGCAGCTAAGGCGCTGGGAGAAGTTAGGCACGGGCACCACTTTGGGGCGGGCACGGCTCCCGAGGAAACTTTGCAAACAGCAGGGCTGGCTGGAGGACTGAGGCGTACTCCTTTCAATCTTCTTATTAATAACACCTAGACTAGAGCCGCCTTTTCTGCCAGAATACTTGGCCTTTGCTTCCTCTGTGACCGAAGGAGGTGGAAGATTTAAGAGCGCTCATCTTCAAGGCCACATTCAAACCCCAGAGAAGGAGGGATTTTCTAGACTGGCAGCACAGCAAAGCCACAACACTTCTGACCCCTCTGATTTAGAAGGTGCTAGAACTCCCATCCACTTACTGAGCTCTAGCTCTGGGTGAGCCCCAGGGACACAGTGGGCAGTCGGGCAGATCCCAGGCCCTCATGACCCCCATCCTGGGTGCTGCAGAAGCTGACCTCGATTTAACTCTTTGCTCTTTCTGCAGGTGTGGAAAGGTCTCTGCAGCCTGTGCACAAGAGGCCGTGGCTACTTTTCTCCTCCTGCGACTCTGCCCTTGTAGACTCAGTCTCCACCTCTGTGAAATGGAGGGGCTGAATGAACACCTCTCTGAAGTCCTTTCGGCTCTGATGTGTTAAGTTTCTGTAATTTAAAGAAAAGGACCAGAGGTGGGGACTACTGGGGAGGAGAACTCATCAAGCCCTTTGAATCCACTGACATAGGTACAGCTGAGCTCAGTGTGGTTATCCCTCATCCCTCTTATCTGTTACCAAGGTAGGTTCTCCAAGTGTCATTGGCCAAGGTCGAGTGACCCTGAGTCTGTAAGTAGCAAAGCTCTGAGTTCCACCCTGTTCACACGAGTGAGGCGTGGCTGTGCTACCGTCTACTTGGGCTGCTTCTGGGCTGCGTTCGGGGTTTCCAGGAACAGAAGGAGTCACAGGGAAAATATGCAGGACAGAGCTGCAGGCAGTCCTGGGACCTGTGGGACCCTCCACTCACACTACCAGCTCTTGGAAGACAAGCTTTGTGGGAAAACCTGCTATTTCTTTTAGGGGAGCTCTGAGGGACTTGCCCAGGTGGCTCTAAGTTAAGAAAGTGAAAAGTGAAAGTGAAGTCGCTCAGTCGTGTCTGACTCTTTGCGACCCCATGGACTGTAGCCTACCAGGTTTCTCCGTCCATGGGATTTTCCAGGAAACAGTACTGGAGTGGGTTGCCATTTTCCTCTCCAGAGGATCTTCCCAACCCAGGGATCGAACCCGGGTCTCTCGCATTGTAGGCAGACACTTTACCGTCTGAGCCACCAGGGAAGTCGAGTGAGGAAGTTAAGAGGAAGTTAGTAAATCTGGGGCCTAAGAAATCATGAGTAGAAACCAATTTTTACACAAAAACTTGAAGAGAAAACCTGGCCTTCTCAAGAATCCATTCCAAGAGCTGACAGGGTGCACAGCACAGCCTGGTGAAGCAGAGAATGGCCTTGGAGGGCAAGCCACTGCCCCCTGACCCCCTTGTGACCTTGGACCTAGACCCCGGGGCCGGCCCACCACACCCTTATTTCCGAATGGGGATAAGGTGGGAGCAGGGCCGGGGGCAGGCCGGCCACAGCCGAACTCGAGCAGGATTTTGCTTGCATGCTGTAAAGGCCTTTGAAATCCTTCGCGGACATAAATGAGCTATTATCTTCAATGCTGCCCTATTTCTTAATTTCTTTAAGTGGGGAAACGGGGCATGAAGTAGATAATAGGATCATGGGAATGAGCTGAAAAGGACCTTCAGGAGCTTCTCACCCAGCCTGCTCATTCACCAAGTGCAGGAGACTGAGGTCCAGGGAGGGTCAGAGACTGGCTCCCCCTCTAGCCTGCAGGCACGGGGACAGCAGGCTCCAGAGACGACCGGTCTGCACCCAGGGAGGGGCAGGCCCTCGCACCCAGACCACCTGGCGATGGGGCAGCAGCAAGCAGCGTGGACCTCAGGCAAGTCGCTGTCCTCTTCCCTGCCCAGTTCCCATCAGCTGCTCCCTGAGCAGCCGGCAGGAGTCCTGCATTTTCTAGTCACAGAGATCTTCCTTCAGATGGAGTGTGTGTGGAAGCCCACTTTTGAAAGCTGGTGGGAGCATTCAGAGGAGTCCCTGGCTCCTCTATAGCCCCCTCTACAGTTCCCAGGGGTCCCCAAGACTGGCTTAACACCCCAAGGCTGGACAACATCCAGCTCTCTTCCAACCTGAGCGCTCTGGGCCCAGCCTAACTCCCTGCCTGACCCTGCCTAGCACCACCCCATGCAGAATCCACACCCCGCCTCGTGCACCTGGGAGAGGCTGACTGGGAAGGCAGCGAGGCGGCCTTCTCCCACTGCACCCCCAGATCCTGGCCGGCAGGAGAATCTGACAACTTGCCTACTGCACGGACATTTTGCCTAGTGCTGCCTGGGACTTTGGCCCCAAAAGAGAGACCAGGAGGGCCAGGCTGGAAAGCAGGGGTTGCCACTGAATTGTCTTTGAGAAAAGGACACCGGCAAACCTAGTCTCAAGAGTTAGTCAACAGGTTGTTTGGAATTCCAATTGCATTTTCCTAAAGGGCTCTGGGCTCCCGAAGGTTCCCACCACAGCAGGAAGGCTGCTTTTCCAGTTAGGCCTGACTGCCATTCTAGTCCCCTGTCATAAAACAGCTTCTGTTCTTCCAAGGGCTGGTCACAAACACAGGGTCCCTCCTCCTCCCATCCTAGCAGCAGTAAAGACCTCCCACAGCCTCAGCACCTTGGGTGGAGAGCGAGAGGCCATTGGAGGAGAGGAGGCGTGCCCTTGATTAACCATGTTTGTGGGAGGGAGGAGGGCTCTATTTGGAGGAGTAACGTGGAAGCCCCTCAGTTGAGCCAGGACATAGATTCATGATGCTTCTCGGGATTTTCTAGAGTGCCCCCATCAAGTGAAATACTAAACATGGTGACTATGGTGGAGGCCATGGGTTATCCTCAATATCCATCTTCCTCTGTTTCCATAACAATAAAACTCCTTATTTTTGGCAGACCCATGGCTGTCTGTAATAAGACAGCTTCCTTTGAGGCTAAGTTTCATTACATACCTAAAATCTCTCCAGTAGGATTTAGATGGAAATGGTGTGTACAGTTTCTGTGTGTGTGTTAAGTCATTTCAGTCATATCCAACTCTGTGACCCTATGGACTATAGCTTGCCAGGGTCCTCTGTCCATGGGATTCTCCAGACAAGAACACTGGAGCGGGTTGCCTTGCCCTCCTCCAGGGGATCTTTCCGACCCTGGGATTGAACCTGCATTTCTTATGTCTCCTGCATTGACAGGCGGGTTCTTTACCACTAGTGCCACCTGTGAACCCCCCTCCACAACACATACTTATTGTTTTAAGACACTGAGTTGGGGATGGTTTGTTATGCATCAGTAGATAACTGATACACAGCCTGTGCTTAGTTGCTCAGTTGTGTCAGACTCTTTGTGACCCCATGGACTGTAGCCCACCAGGCACCTCTGTCCATGGGATTCTACAGGCAAGAATACTGACATGGATTGCCATACCCTCCTCCAGGGGATCTTCCTGACACAGGGGTCAAACCTGTATCTCTTATGTCTCCCACATTGGCAGGTAGGTTCTTTACCACCAGTGCCACCTGTTAAGCCCTGTGTACAACTTCTAGGAAGTGCCCTAATTTGAGAAAACATCCTCATCCCTTGCACCTTTGTACTTGGTGAAATGCAGACACAGGCTGGAGCTGGAGCAGCTCTGTTTGGCCATGAGTGACTTTGGGAATGGAAATCAAGAATGGCAGAGCGATTAGGAAGAGCCTGGGTCCTTGACACTGTGAGGCACCACACCAGCCCTGAATTCCTCCTGCCAGACTTCTTTTAGAGAAGTGAGAGAAATGACAGTATTTGCTAAACCAAATGGAATGCTAATACAATGGCCTCTCCCCTGGAGTCCATCCGGTCTCTCTGGCCTCAGTTCTCACATTCCCTTTGCTCTCTTTGTTCCAACTACATCAGACTGCTCTCTTTCTAGGGCATGCCCTGAACTCTCATGTCCAAGAGGCTATTCCCTCTGCAGAGAATTCTTCTCCCCCTCTCTGCCTGGCTAACTCCTCTTCATAGGAGAGTCCTCAGGAGGACTGTACTGCCCCTGCAGCCAGCTGAAATCCTAGTCATGCCTTTTCAGTGCTGCCTGCACCTCCCTACCCCTTGTAGTGTTCCTCATTTTGTGAACTCCTTACACATGATCCACCCCCTCTGCAAGAAGTGGGCAGCCTACCTGGTCCACCTTGCATTGCCTGGCCTGGCATAGGGCTCAGATTACAAAGCAGGAGTGCACACGGTCGGGCTGAAATAAATTGCATAATTCTAGCTTCATGACAGCTATTCACATGTAAGGTTATGAAGTGGGTACTACCACCTCCAAACTACAAAGAGGGCAACTGAGGCCCAGGAAGGAGAGGTGCCTCGCCCAAGCATCAGGTTAGCTCAGCGGTCGTGGTAAGACCTGGATGCAGTCCTCCTGAGCAGTAGTGTATGTGAAGGGCAGGGGAAACTGGGTGTCTGTGGGGACAAAATCTGAGGGTGTGACTGTCTGGATGCTCTCATCTCATTGTGGTTTTTCTTTAAGTCAAAGAAGATCTCTTGGGACTTCCCTGGGAGTCCAGTGGATAAGACTCTGTGCTCTTAGTACAGGGGACCTGGGTTTGATCCCTGGTCAGGGAACTAGATCCCACATGCCACAACGAAGGCCTGAAAAGTGAAAGTCACTCAGTTGTGTCCGACTCTTTGTGACCCCATGGACTGTATAGTCCATGGAATTCTCTAGGCCAGAATACTGGAGAGGGTAGCCTTTCCCTTCTCCAGGGGATCTTCCCACCCCAGGGATTGAACCCAGGTCTCCTGCATTGCAGGCAGATTCTTTACCAGCTGAGCCACAAGGAAGCCCAAGAATACTGGAGTGGGTAGCCTATCCCTTCTGCAGCGGATTTTCCTGACCCAGGAATCGAACTGGGGTCTCCTGCACTGCAGGAGGTTTCTTTACCAGCTGAGTTATCTGGCGCAGCCTAAATAAATAAATTTTTTAAAAATAGAATATCTTTTGCATGCATGCTCTGAGCAGACCCTCTCTAGATGCTGGGAATAAGTGATGACAAGGTGGGGGTGATCCCACCCACAGGTTTCTCCTTTCATAAGTGAGAAAAAAAGGTTGGTTGGAAAAAGAAGTTGGTTGGTGTGGGCCTAAGCATAGGAGGAAAGCACAGTCTTGGGTGTTTGGAGCATGTCATCAGGGCCAGAGGCTGTGGGCTTTGGGGACATGTGTTAGCTCATCCCGGGAACCCCGGTGACAGTCACTCCTCCTTCTGCAGTCACCACACCTGGAAGCCAGAGTCAGTAGGGAGGATGTTCATAGAGGAAGACTGAGAACACCCAGGGCCCCCATCGCTTCCTGCAGAGGAGGAGCAGATGGGTCCCCTTTAGGATATGCTGCAGGCTTCACCTGGTGGCCTCATTTCCCTGGACTCACAGTTCTAGAAGGCAGCTCTGAGCAGGTCCTGGGAGCCTCTTCCCTATGGCTGTGTGCGCGCTGTGCATTCCTGCCTCTCTTGTCTTTTACTCATTCACTTGCTCATTCTCTGTCCTCCTCCCCAAGTACCTGGATCCTCACAAACCCTGGAGATATTCACTGAATCCTTGCAGCCCTCACAGGCTCTCCTGCTCCTGGGCCTACGGGTCTCATCCTTGCTGTGGGTGGAGTTGTGTCCTTGTAAAAAGATACGTTGAAATCTCAGCCCCTGAGATTTATTTGGAAATACAATCTTTGCTAATGTGACCCAGTTAAGACAAGGTCACCCTGGGTCACCCTGGGTCACCATGGGTCCTAATCCAATGACTGATACCCTTGTTAAAAGGCCGTGTAGGGATGGAGAGACACACAGGGAGAACACCATGAGATAACAGAGGTGAAGACTGGGGTGATGGGTCTAAAAGGCCAGGATCGCCAGCAACCACCAGAGGCTGGAAAAGAAAGATCCTCCCCCAGAGCCTTTGGAGGAAGCATGGTCCTCCATTTCAGACTCCCAGCCTCCAGAACTGAGAAGCAGTAATTCCCCATTGTTTCAAGCCCTCCATTTATTTGTCATGGCCGCCTTAGGAAACCCATACGATCCTTATCATGGGTGAGGTTCTGTCTCCCTACCTGGATGGAGAGTCCCCCAAAATGGGAGGGGTCTTGCTCCTCTCTGTACCCCAGACATCAAGTGAGAAGTGAGTGGAGAGGGTCCCAAGGGTCCCCTGCCCCTGCTACCACCAGCCCCCAGCCCGAGACTCTGGACAGGAGATGAGGAAGCCTCATTCCGTCAACTGCCACCTGCTCCTGCACAGCCCACCAAAATGAGCTGTCCCTGCTATTCTGGCCCCAACACACCATTCTGATCACGCCTGGCCCTTGTCACATTTCACGATCATGTATGTATTTGTGGGTCATTGGTTTACCTCTGGGCATCTGCACTAGACCATAAACTCCACGAAGGCAGGGGCATATGGGCACACGCATGTCACGTGCCAAGTCTCCTGCGGCACTTGCTACTAAATCAGGGGTGAGCAATACAGTCACTGCCTCTGCAGAGGGGCCTAGAGGCAAAGGCAAGGAGTGGGAGCAAGAGTTCAGCCGTGAGTCTGTCCCTCCGCTTCCACTTTCCCTCCATACGCATCTTTCCTCTTTAATGACCAAACAACTAGCTTGTGTTTAAAATTTAATACAAGCTTGTATTTAAATTTTAGGATTAAATACTAGCCTGTATTTAAAACCTCACAAATCTGTATTTTCATAGATGAAGATTCCCACTTCATAAAGGTAGCTCTGCCTTGGAGGCTGGGCATACAAATCTTTTCAAGCTCCCCAGATAACCCTGGTGACAGATATGAGGACTACGCAAAGCCAGTTGTCCCACCTGAAGCCACCATTGCAGCTCAAAGCCACAGAGGGTTGCCTTTCCGACCAGGGCTCCACCCAGCTCTGACGGAATCCTCCAACCTTTGGGGTCTCGAGGGTAAAAGCTCTGACACCCGCACCATGACCGGGTGTGACTAAGGTGTAGAACAGAGGCAGGGAGTCAGGGGGCAGAGAGCTGACACGGTGAGAAGAGAGATGGCAGTGCCATTGAGAAGGGGCTGGGGTGGTAAGGTCCTGGAAGCGGGTGCTGAGGCCCCGGTGCCCTCTCAACCCTCAACTGACATGTCTCGGACTTGATTCTTGGGTGTCCTTGGCGGAATCTGAAAACACGCACATGTGTGCGCACACACCCACACATACAGCTCGGACACACATTGACACACACATGCCCCCCCCACCCTCCCCCACACACCTTGTCCTCAGAGGTGGTTCCCAGAATATGCACAGACCCACGATGTTCCCACCTCCTCCCAACCCCCACCAAGGAGCCCTGAAGCTCCCAGGCAAAGAAATTAGACAATGGGAAGAGGGCAAAGGAGAGGAAAGTCTTTGAATCTCTTTGGCCATTAATTAGTACATGGTTTTGAGTGAGTCATTTCCCCTCCCTGGACCTCAGTTTCCTCACGTGTAAGGGCCACAGCAAGGCATGAACTGAGAAAGGTTTTGGCTGGTGCCACACCCACCAGTCAGCACGCTGCAGAGGAGCGAGGGTAGGGGGAGCCCCAAGGCTCAGAGGACCACCGGGCCCAGGGGTGGCACAGAGACATAGGCGGCCAGGGTAGCACAGTGGTCACAGCTCAGACTCCAGGGTCCCCTACTTGGGTCTGACTCCTGGCTCCACCTCTACCGGCTGTGTCACCTTTCGTGACCTCTTTGCATCTCAGCGGGCTTCCCAGGTAGCCCAGTGGTAAAGAACCCACCTGCCGATGCAGGAGCCACAGGAGACGTGGGTTCAATCCCTGGGTCGGGAAGATCCCCTGGAGGAGGATTTGGTGACCCACTTCAGTATTCTTGCCAGGATAATCCCATGGACAGAGGAGCCTGGTAGGCTGCAATCCATGGGGTCAAAAAAGAGTTGAACGCAATTTAGCAACTGAGCACACCTACTGTGCCTCAGCTTCCCCATCTGTAAAATGGGGATGATAGTCTCTACCTCCCCGGTGTGAAGACGATGCTACTAGGGTGCCTAGAACAGAGTAGTACCATAAGTGTGGGCACCCTGCCCTGATCAGGAGGCAAGAAGCAGCCAGTGCCCCCCTTCCCCACAATAAGGGAGGCAAGATTCACCTCCCTACACCCTCTGGGCTTCCTCTCTCACTGCCCTAAAGTTCTGGCCTCTGGTAAGTGTGACAATGACAACAGTGCTCTCTCTAATTGTGGAAATAAAGTGACATCCCTGCCGCTCCCCCAACCCTATCTCAGCATCACTGGCCCCCTGACCCTGTGATATTTTGCACCCTAGCCCCCATCACCTCCTGCATGCTATCTGTTTACCTGCTTATTCGTTTGCTGTCTGCCATCATCCCCCCCACCCGATGGTAAGCTCCCTAAATCCAGGGGAGGGATCCTGACTTGTCCACTGTTGTGTCCTAAGTGCCTAGAACAAATCTGGAGCATGACGGTCCATTCAGTTAACATCTGTGGAATGAGGGTGTGAATAGACAAATGAATGAAAAGAAGGAAGATAAGGCAACATTTTTTCAGCTTCTCCACAGACATTGGGGTCCTCTGCCTGGGTCTGAATTCTGGGTCAACGGTTCCTGGCACAGAAGAGGAGCTTAATAAATATTAAAGTAATAGATAAAGCAGAGAATGAGGGAGGAACGGTAGAGATTTGGACCTGCATTGAGCCAATCTCACCCTGACCTCGCTCGAGCTAAGAGCCGTGGAAAACCCTGCCAAGGACCAGACCCGAGGCCTTGGCTCAGCGGGCCCCATTACCTGGCCATGTCTCCACCAACACAGAGGTCCTTCTGTGTCATCCTTGTCATGTCATTATCACCCTTGGCAGTCCATGAGGTGGGACAGTACTGGGCATTTACATACAGAGCTCTGCAGGTACTATGGGGCCATGCAAGTCTTTGGATCATGTGTACAAAGCTGGGTTAGGGAAAGTCTTGAGAGGGCAGCTGAGTACATGGGGTGGGAGCAGGGGGAGAGAGAGGGAAGCCAGCAAGCACTGAATGCAGCGGGGCAGAGGCCCTGGGAAGGGGCATCCCGGGGTTCTAGGAGACTGTGGCTGCTGGAGGAATGGGAGGAGGAGGGGTCAGCATTCCAGAAGGGTCACCTGTGTGTCTAGAAGATTGGTGGTTCTCAGAGAGGTACAGGAAGGGGCTTTGACAGCTGGTTTGGAGAAAGAGGGAGGGTTAAGGAGGTTAGCATTTTTCCTAGAATATTAACTCTAGAGCACATCTGTCCTTTCCAAAGCTTTTTAGACAGCAAGTTTTCCTAACGTGTTCACCAGCCCCTGAGGAGGGAAGCACAAAGCGGATGCTCTCCCCCTTGGACCTGCAAGGAGCCCAAGGCCCCCAGAGAGGTTAACAAAGCTCACAGTGGTCCCAGGACTCCTGTCTCCAGATTCGCTGCCTTCCAGTCCTCCAGGATGTGCTTATTCTCCTGCGTCCTTTGGTGTGAGGGGTCGTGCAATGTTAACAGCAAGACAAGGGGAGGAGGATGTTCATGGTGAGAAAGAAACCAAGATCCTATGAATCGCAAACTTGGCACCATTTGCCTTTGAGAGTTCTACAGACTTATTTGTGGCCTTCAAAGTTTTGTGGATGAGACTCATAAAAAAAAGTGTTAAATTTTATCAGTTCTAGGAAGGCATCAATTGGACAGTGCACTGTGGCGCTTCTGCCAGCATGCCTGCCCCTCCCTGACCTCCTCAGACTGCACCCGTGGACTGCGCTGAGAAGAAATGGAATGATTTGTAACTGGGGGCAGAAGGAAGAGGAAAGAAAGAAAGTGGGAGCTTGGAGCTTTGTGGCCTCTGTTCCCTGGTCCAGGAGTGAGGAGAGGGGGCCTGGGTCTCCACCCCAACTGAGTGACCTTGGCCACGTCGCCTCCTCTCTCTGGGTCTCTGTTTCCTGCAAAATGGGGCTGGTTGGAAGGGCTGGGTATCTCGGGGGTCCCTTCCAGCCCTGCTTTTCTGAGCTTCCAGTAAAACCCTGAGAGCTGAGTTTTGGTGGACAAAGCCCAGCCAGGCCACCAGGAACCCCTGTGAGCCAGAGTCCTCGACCTGGGATATCTGTGTCTGGTTATCACTTCTGGAGAGCAAACCTCCTTTCCCACACCTCCCTCAGGGGAACCTGAGACAAGAGACTGGGGCGATGGGCACCATGCTGGACCAAGGGGCCAGAGTCCTGGGCCTCTACCTGCTGGCAGCTCCTGTCTCCCTGTCCCATCACCTCTGCTCTGATTCTCAGTCCTCCCCCTGCCCCCACCCTCCATCTGCAAAGGGGTGGAGTGGTGCTCCTTGCCTGTGGCAGACTAGCATTCACCGAGTGCCTACCCTTTGCCAGGCACTGCAATGACGCTGTCCATACCCCACTAATCCTTAAAAAAACAAGCTCCCTGGCAGGGGTAGAGTCTACCTCACTCCCAGCTGCCTGACCTGGAGCCTGTGCTCTTGAGCCCTAGGCCACTTGTTGCAGTGGCCGCTTCCATCCCTGCTCCAGGCACTGCATCGGTGCTGCCCGTGGACTCTCCCTGAGTCTCCCCAACAATCAGTGGTGGGTCATGATTATATCCCCATTTCTCAGATGAGAAAACAAAGCTCCGAGAAGTTACATACCTTGCCCCAGGACACACAGCTTTTGTGGAGGGTCTGTACACCATACCCAGGCTGGGCACTCCCAATTATGATCTCCTCCTTAGCTCACACATTCTACTGTGTTCTTTGGACAAGATGGAAAATGCAAGCTAGTCACCAGGACGACAAGAATTTGTAAATAACTGAATGCACACCTCCCATCAACACAGGTCAGTGGTCGGACACCAACTTGGACAGGTGGCTTCTCACTTCTTGCCTTGGGACCTTGTCTCTTGCCTATTAGGTAAAGCCCTGCAGGCATGTTAACCCACCCACCATGACACTAAACTGAGAGGCGTGGACACAGACAGTCTCTTTTATTTCCATAGGCAAGGAGTTTTCTTGTGAGACCTAAGTTTTGTTCACAAGACAGTTTTTAAATAAGATCAACATAAGGCTTCAACTATGGGCACTTCAGCAATACGTGAACCGTGAACTTCCAGATGTTCAAGCTGGTTTTAGAAAAGGCAGAGGAACCAGAGATCAAATTGCCAACATCCCCTGGATCATCAAAAAAGCAAGAGAGTTCCAGAAAAACATCGATTTCTGCTTTATTGACTATGCCAAAGCCTTTGACTGTGTGGATCACAATAAACTGTGGAAAATTCTGAAAGAGATGGGAATCCCAGACCATCTGACCTGCCTCTTGAGAAACCTGTATGCAGGTCAGGAAGCAACAGTTAGAACTGGACATGGAACAACAGACTGGTTCCAAATAGGAAAAGGAGTACGTCAAGGCTGTATATTGTCACCCTGCTTATTTAACTTATATGCAGAGTACATCATGAGAAACGCTGGGCTGGAAGAAGCGCAAGCTGGAATCAAGATTGCCAAGAGAAATATCAATAACCTCAGATATGCAGATGACACCACCCTTATGGCAGAAAGTGAAGAAGAACTAAAGAGCCTCTTGATGAAAGTGAAAGAGAAGAGTGAAAAAGTTGGTTTAAAGCTCAACGTTCAGAAAACTAAGATCATGGCATCTGGTCCCATCACTTCATGGGAAATAGGTGGGGAAACAGTGGAAACAGTGTCAGACTTTATTTTTCTGGGCTCCAAAATCACTGAAGATGGTGATTGCAGCCATGAAATTAAAAGACGCTTACTCCTTGGAAGGAAGGTTATGGCCAACCTAGATAGCATATTTAAAAGCAGAGACATTACTTTGCCAACAAAGGTCCATCTAGTCAAGGCTATGGTTTTTCTAGTGGTCATGTGTGGATGTGAGAGTTGGACAGTGAAGAAAGCTGAGCGCTGCAGAATTGATGCTTTTGAACTGTGGTGTTGGAGAAGACTCTTGAGATTCCCTTGGACTGCAAGGAGATCCAACCAGTCCATCCTAAAAGAGATCAATCCTGGGTGTTCATTGGAAGGACTGATGTTGAAGCTGAAACTCCAATACTTTGGCCACCTCATGCGAAGAGTTGACTCATTAGAAAAGACCCTGATGCTGGGAAGGATTGGGGGCAGGAGGAGAAGGGGACGACAGAGGATGAGATGGTTGGATGGCATCACTGACTCGATGGACATGGGTTTGGGTAGGCTCCGGGAGTTGGTGATGGACAGGGAGGCCTGGCGTGCTGCGATTCATGAGGTCGCAAAGAGTCGGACACTACTGAGCGACTGAACTGAACTGATGGGCACTAAGGACCAACTGGGGCAGAGACGATGGGTTGTCTCCCAATACCAGTTCCCTCTTTCTACGGTAAAGTGAAAGTGTTAGTCACTCAGTTGTGTCCGACTCATTGTGATGCCATGGACTGTAGCCCACCAAGCTCCTCTGTCCATGGAATTCTCCAGGCAAGAATACTGAAGTGGGTTGCCGTTTCCTCCTCCAGGGTATTTTCCCAACCCAGGGATAGAACCTGGGTCTCCTGCACTGCAGGCACATTGTAATAGAACCCTCAAATTTAGCTGGCCACTTGGCCTTCCAGAATAAAAACCACATTTCCCAGCCTCCTTTGCCGCAACGCATGGTCATGTGACAAAGTTCTGGACAATGGGATACGAGTGGAGGTGCCAGGTAGCAATACTCATGCTCTTCCTGCCCTTTCTCTTCTTCCTCCATCCCGGTGCTTAGAAAGTGGACATGATGTGAACTATCCTGGACATGCTGAAAAGGGCCATACCCCAGAGAGGGTGGAGCAAGAAGAGATACCAGAGTCCCTGCCACCCGCACCTGTCTGCCATGCCTGCCCAGGACCACGAACTCCAGGCTGACCTGAGATAGTTGGTACCCCCTTTATTTTGAGTCTCTGCATCAGAAACAGACAAAACCCTACCCAATAAACCAATTTCACCTCATGAAGACATAAGCATCTCCAAGCAGGTGTTATCAGATTTGAGAGTTCAGGTCTGCATGAATTAAGCTCAATAATAAAGCAATGTGTGTTCAAAACATCTGATGCAAATTCAGACTACAGTAACAGAAGTGTAGATTTTCGACAAAGAGGGGGGCATCTGATGGAATTCACACTGGTGTCCTTCTTATTTTATGGAATTTGACCAGCAGGAGTTCATCCAAGTCAGCATCTGGTTAGAAGCAATGACACTGGTGGAATCAGGGATGCTTGGCCTGAAGGATTCTCAAAAGTGTCCAGCAGAGCCCTGCAAAGGCTGCCAAGAGGGGAGTAAGTGGTGGGGAAGGAAAGGCCAGGGCCTGGGAGGCAGAGGACAGAGCCTAGCATCCTGGGACAGGCCCAGGAAAGGCAAAGGGCCTTGGTCGCTGCCCACGGGCCACTGATCTCCATCAGTGCAAGTCGGGGGCTATGTGTATGAGTCAGGCCCGCCTGCCCCACAACCGTCTCCCCCAGAGATCTGCAGTGACAGAGTGCGCCGGCCACAAGTGGAGAAAGATCTGTTGCATTGGGCTCCAGGGGCACCCAGGGAAATGAAGCCCTCATCAGAGGAAGATTTCTCAGGAGCACAGGGGCCCCTTTAACACCTTGAGTTCTCTGGGACCCTGTCCCCACCCCCTACACACACTCCATAGAGTCACTGTGTGCTGAAGGGTGCGAAGTCTAGCGTGTGCAGCTTCACAGCCGGGTCCCTGCCCCTGGCGGGGGGAGAACTTTGCCTTGGGTCATAGAAGGGACGTGATGGCCCAGCTGCACTGAAACCCCAGCCTCAGTTCTAGGCCATGAAACTTTAAACCACCTCTTACGACTCCTCGATTTTCTTATCTCTCAGTTGGGTTTAATGAAAGGTAACCCAAAGATCAACGTAAGGAGACAGAGAGGCAGTGCCTATAAGCTCCCAGCACGACATTCACAAGGTGATGCTTCTCCCTTGCCCACAGGAGGGGCTCACAGCTGAGGAGTAACCGTGCTGGGAGGGGCCCATGGGAGGAAGGAGGTGGCTTTTGCCAATTTACCGTTCTTCTCAGGACCCAACCTCTTAGCTTGTCACTCGGGGTCTACTTTCTGCCAGCCCTTCTCCTGTGCCTTTCTCTCCAGATACCCAGGGGAGGGGAGCCATGCCTGGAGCAGGGGGAACCTGAGGGGCCAGTCATCCTGTCCACAGGCCTAGGCCCAGCGAGGTGGGACTATACCTGACAGACCTCCTGTGAGATAACTCCAGACTTGGGAAAGTCACAAGCCCCACCCCCCAGAGGTGGTGACTCTGTAGGGCTGGGAAATCCTGTGTTTTAACAAACTTCCAGATGATTCTCACTTGTTGTAGACCCTAGAGTCTGAAGCTCTCTGGCCAGGTGAAGCCTCAGGTCTTTCTCCCAGCACAGATGGTGTGCATCCCGCCGGGCTCCGTGGATCTGCAGACCCACCCACCTGCCCACATCCCTCCCCGGCACATGGCCGGCCGGGCAACTCCCAGGCCTCTGGTCTCGGCACTGCTGGTCTCATCCATGATTTATGGATGTGACTCGCATACACACTCTAGGAACAAGAGAACCCAGCACACCATTCACAAATTAAATTCAGCCCTCCTCTCCTCCCAGGTAATGGGCCCATCTGATGATAGAAGAACTTATAAACAGCTATCGTCAAATTAATCTCGATGTCAGAGAAATAATAGCAGCCGTAAATAAGACTGAGTGTGCCTGGCTCGCCAGCTTGTTAGGGCACTTTATAAAGCAGGGCAGCACCATTAATACCACATGGTCTAATTCCCCCGCCATCTGCATGCAGAGGTTGAGCACTGGCCAAGGAGTCTTCCGGGTGTCAGGACCACCACCCAGGGTGGCGGATGGAAACCCCAGCAGAGCGGGGTGGCTGGCCATTTCCTGGACCCACAGCTTCTTCTTCCATCCCTGCCCAAACATAAGCACAGCCGGGGTTCTCAGGGTTGGGGGGCTGCCAGCCATGCTCAGTCTTCCCCATACCCCTCACGGTGCCTCCTCCCACCTGGGTACCCTCCCTGTCTCACTTGCTACTGACAGGGACCTCGGCCTTCAACCCCACCCAGAGGCCCACCTCCTCCACAAAGCCCCCGAGGCCACACGGCGTCCCAAAGGAGCTGCGCCATGTTCGTAGCATCCATCAGAGGGAGCTATGGTGGAGACCACAATGAGTCGGTGGTCCCTCCCTCTGTAGCCCACACAGCCTCTGCCCCTCTTGGGCCCGCAGTGAGGGTGATGGAAACAACAGAGCCCTGAGGACAGTGAGAACTGGGGGCCACAGGCTCTAGTGGGGCACGTGGCCGTGATCAGGCCTGGTGGCATTACCCCGGCTTAAGTCTCATGGGAATATTAATTGTGTGAATTCAGTGATGGTGTCCAACTCATGGGGCTCAAGAGACCTGTCAATGGAAAGAAGGGGAAGCGGACACTGAAGCTGTATCTTCAGAGACAGCATGCATGGGTATCAAGCACATATTCACGGGTGTGAGCATCAAGTGGATGTGTGCGTCTATTGTCATCTGTGTGACTGTGTAACATGCTGTGTGTATAGATATGTTGATGAGTGGACATGCTGATGTCACGCGGGTGTGCAGCTGTGTGTGACTGTGCAAATGTGCATGATTCGGGGACTGTGTACAGACAGGCATGCATTGGGCTGAGCATCCAGGGGCGCAACTACGTGCATGTCAAGGGCTAGACGGGTCGTGCGCAGCGTGTCTAACGTAGCTGTGGGCTCACAGGCGGCCAGGGAGAAAGCCCACCCCAAAGAACCTGGCGTGCATCTGTGCTGTGCTGAGTCGCTTCGGTCATGTCTGACTCTTTGTGACCCCATGGACTGTGGTCTATCAGGCTCCTCCGTCCGTGGTATTCTCCAGGCAAAAGTACTGGAGTGGGTTGCCATGCCCTCCTCCAGGGGATCTTCCCGACCCAGGAGTCAAACCCACGTCTCCTGCGGCTCATGCATCACAGGCAGATTCTCTACTGCTGAGCCACCAGGGAAGCCAAGGAACCTGGGCAAGGTCATAAACTTACGAAGAGGGAGGAAGTCCTGAGCAGACTGGGGCTTCAGCACAGCCCTTAGCTCATCCCGGACACACCGGAGCTGTGCAGGGGCGGTGTGCCCTTCGTTCCTGACAAAGGCCAGTCAGCCACTGGCACTGCTGATCAACAGGCAACACTGCTGTGACAACAATTAGGAGTGACAAGGGCCCAGCTGCCCCACAGGATACTTGCGTCTTCTCCTGTCCCCTCTGCAGTCCTCTGCTCCCCAGCCCGCCCTGAGCCCTGCAGCTCCTCTGCCTGCAACACTCTGCCCCTGCCTCTGCTCCAGTTCAACTCTGTTCCTCCTTTAAGACTCTGCCCAGCCCGAGCTCCCCCCAAAAGAGCACTCAGCCCATATCTCGAACCATACTTTCTTGTTCGTTCACATGTCTGTTTCCCATGGGACTACCTTTCTTTACGGCAGTTAAAGTGCTTGGGAGAATACCTGGCACAGAGCAAGTGCTACGTAAGCATTTGCTGATGCTCATGTTATTGTTATTATCCCCATGTCTCCAGTGCCTGGCAGAGTGCCTGGTCCAACTCAGACACACGTCTGTTAGGTCAGCTTAATAAATCTGTGATCAGATCTGAGCTTCGTTATAACCAGCTGCAAGGGTTACTAGGATTGTTCCCGTTTTACAGATGAGAACACCGAGGCTCGGAGAAGTTTTTTTTTTTTTTTCCTCCTCCTACCCTTTGTTTCCCTTACCAAATTCAAAGTGCCTCCTAGGAGCAGTCAGGGGATCCTGTACGTGGCAACGACCCAGCAGGGAGCCATGTATAACAAGTGTAGCCCCGTGCTCTGTGCCAGGCGTCACGGTGGATGTATCCATCCACCATCTCACCTGTCACTCAGCTTGGCAGGTAAGAATAAGTACCCAATTCTGCAGGGAACAGAACCAATGCTCGAGAGGGTTACCCACTTCAGAGGAGGTCACAAGCCCTCAGCTCCCCGCAGGCAGCCTCCCCCTCAGCGTGGCCCTCCCAGGAACGACACATCGACCCGTGGGGGCACTCAGGCAGTCCGGCTGGGCAGAGGGGCGGGAGGGGACAGAGGATTACCAGGGAAATGGCTGGGGCTGGGGATAGCAGGGAAGATGGGGACCGGCATGGGTAGGATGACAATGAAATGAGAGGGCCTGATGCTCCAGAAAAGAAAAAGAAAAATCAGGCAAAGTGACAGCCCCCGGACTCGGAACATTCACCTCTTGGATCAGCTCTGGGCCTCCGTGGGAGGGGGCAGGGTGCAGGCTGACCTGAGAGGTTCCCAGGCAGCAAGCTGCAGATCACTCCCTGCTCTGGGAACCAGCTCCAGTTCCACCTCCTCCAAGAGGCCCCCCTGACTTTGCCAGGTCCCCATGACTTCCCAGCCCAGGCACCAATGGGGCCAGCGGCCTCCAGGCTGGGTCGCAGTTTCTGGCCAGCACAACCATCAGCCTGGACCTCAGTGTAGCCTAATCTCTGCATTCTCCGCCCAACTTCAGGGGTCCTCAGGGGGTCTCCACAGCCAGACTGCAGGCCAGATCCTATCTGTACCTCAGTTGCCCACAGCCCGGCGTAGCGTCACAGTAACTGCTTATCCGAGAAAGCTGAAACATACCCTTCCTTGCCTGTTACCCGTGCACTCCTTTTGGGCCCCTTAGATTGTTCCAGGCCCAAATAGGGATGTGTGAGGAGGAATCGAGAATAAACATCTTTTTCTAAGCGTGTCTTGTTACTTTAAATGCATCAAAACTTTCTTTCATCCTCACCTCCCCGCAACAATGGTACTGATAACAATTATCTCCAGTTTTTTCTAAGGAAGAGACTGGGGCTCAGAGAGATCCAAAGTTGCCTGCAATAGGTGCCAGGACGGACTTAATGAGTCCCCGAGAGATGGGTGCTTCCTGCTGAGACAGGGACAGAGGCAGGTCTCTGACCTCACCCACCCCCACCCTCTTGTGCTTCTGGCTCCTCTTTCCTCCACCCCTCTGCTGGGGGTGGCGTGGGCTGGTAAGGGCCCTCGAGGGTGGGGTGGGGATGGGCTGGGGAAAGGCCATCCCAGGTTCCTCTCTGGGCTCCTGGACCACCTTTGCCGTCACACTCCCCGCTCACCTGCTCAGGTGAGGGCTGATGGCTCTAGCTCCCTTTACCCACGCCCCCGCCCTTGTGACATATCTTCCCCCACCCCTCCCTCAGCCCCATTCCTCCTGGTGGGGACAAGGCTGGATTCCTCAGGACCCAGAGGGCCCAGGCTCCCTCTTGGGTTGGGGGGTGGGCCCTTACTGCCTACCCTGCCCCCTCCCCAACTCCGGCTCTGGCTCTGTGGCCGCCCTGCTTCCCCGACATCCCTGCCCGGGAGCCTCAGTTTCTCCCAGCCAGAAACAGGAAGATGAGAACTGCCTCCTGCCCCTCAGGCCCAGGTTCCCTGCAGACCAGCCGACAGGACCCCTCTTCCTGCTGAACTCCCCCTGTGCTCCAAAGGATGTGAGTCCACCAAAGGTGAAGCCAAGGCTGGGCCGACCCACCTGGTGTCCAGGAGGGGCTCTGGCCACCTCTGACTGCACTGGGGCCGAAGCTCTGTCCAGCTGCCTCTCTGGGGTCCCTCCCTGAGTACCAAGTTGGGCACCCGCGCTGCTGGGCCAGGGGTGACTGGCAGTTCAGGGGGCCTTGCAGGAGGGAACTGGCCTCCGGACCCAGGTCTTCCCATCCCCGCCTCACCTGCCCCAGAGTTGAACTTCTCCGCAAGGCTCGGCTCGGCAGGGCCAGGCTAGAGGAGGGAGAGGCCCGCCCAGGCCAGCTCCCGCTCCAGAGAACAGCATGGAGACTGAGGGCCCCCCTGGAAGAGCCACCCTTTGGCTTAAGGAAGGCCAGTGTCGGCAGCCCTGGGCCAGGGGGCACATTCACCCCATTAGCACCCAGAGTCTGGGAGCAGAACTAGCTGTTCTAGGAGGGGGTGGTCTTGGGAACAGGTGCCACAGAGGGGCCCACGGGCTACCGGGAGGGGGTGCCCTGGAGGCGCTGGCACCTGGGGGAGGCGAGCTGAGCCCAGCAAGCGGCTGCGGGGGGAGGCGAGCCCTGGGAGGGCCTCCGCCCCCCTGCCTCCCACTCAGCGGCCCCCCCAGAAACAGCAGCAGCTGTTCCAAAGCTCCCCGCCCTTCCTTGAGACAGGTGTTGGCTGAATTCTCACTTCCTCCCAGCCTCAGCGAGCGCGCCTCCACCCGCTCTCCACCACCCCCCCCCCCCCCCCCCCCCCGGCCGGTGCTGAGTCAGCAGCGCCTTTTCCTCGCCTCCACTCGGGGATACCAGCCCCCACCTGCGGGGGGAGCGGCTGAGCCCTTCTGCTGAGGTCACCTGCGGGAGGGCTGACCCCTGCTCCCCTGCAGTGGCACACCTCAGGAAAGGAGGCCCCAGGGAAGCCCTGGCTGAGGAGCCCAACGGGAGCGGCTGCAGCCCCAGGAGGCAGGAGGGACCAGAGGCTCCGGACTCCCAGGGGGCCTGTGCTCGCTGCCTGCGGAGTCACTGCTGCGGCCGGCGGAAGGGCGGAACCTCTACTGAGCTCTGAGGCGTGGCTGCTGCCCAGCGAACGGGCCAAAAGACAATGGAAGTGTAAGTGACTCTCATCCAGAGGAAATCACCATTTTGTTACAGCAGGAAGGGGCAATTAGGCCAATTATCTCCTCTGGCACTTTGGAAGTGCAGACCAGAGCAGTCAGGCTGCCAGCCATGTCACACGGGTGCTTATTGGCAGAGCAGCCTCGAAGCAGGGCTGCACCCACCAGCCTGAATAATGGGCCATCACTGTTAACTGTTGCCTCTGGCTGGCTTCTCAAACTTCACTTTGCGTAAGTCACACTTCATGTGACAAGTCCTGTAAGGTAGACCCATCATCCCCATTTGACGGATGGGTAAACTGAGACCCGCTGGAGGAAGCTGACTGGCTCAAGATCACAGTGGACGTTGGTGGCATAACAGAGACCAGAAGCCAGATCTCAGAGGAATTTATCCCATGCCCTCTTTCCTGCCCTCCCTTCCCACACCTTTGGGCCCATGATGGAAGGGACTGATGGTGAGCAGAGAGGCCTGGGAGCTGTCAGAGTCCACCATCCCCCACCCTCCCCGTGGCCAAACAACAGCCCAAGGGAGGACACAGACCACACCAGCAGGAATGGCCTGCGACCCAGAGCCATTGGGTGCCTCACAAGTGAACACAGAGTCACTATTCGAGTGGAATTTGGTGAAGCCAAAGTGTTGCTTGTGAAAACAACTTAGCAAAACATGAAAGGGCTTTCAATAGGTTAAATCCAAAAAATTGGAGAATGCAAAAATGTATATTACTGTGTTTAGAGCTCTACAGAAAATATGTATATGAGTATGAACAAACGGGTGGAAGGCCTTTCACTAAAGTGATCACAGACAGGTGGACTCCTAAGAGATTTTTTTCCCTTTGGTCTATTTTCTAAACTTTCCAAAATGTGAGTGTATTACTTGACGATATCACATAAATAGAAGGCATCATGATGACCTAAGAAAACCTAGGAGAGGTGCTCATGACTTAGGATCCATAGTCCTCGAAGGGGGACACCTAGTGATTTCAGTGGCAACCCGAGCACAGGGGTCCCCCAGTTAAGCTGGTGAGGCCGCCTCCGAGCCAGAGTCTGCAGGCGGAAGGACTCAACACCCAGTTCCAACCCCTGCTCGTCTCCTACCCCGGGGTCCTTCTGGTCTGCCATGAACCCTCCCTGTCTCTCAGACTCCCCTTCCAGAAGGTGAGGGCTCAAGGATGGGGACTTGACCTGCCTCACAGCTTGGCTGGCCGTGAGCTAGACTGAGGCCTCTCCCAACGCGGACAAACCGATGTCCCCAGACGTGGAGAAAAAGCAGGGATTCCTTTCCAGTGTTTTCTTGGTTTCAAGAGGTTCTTAACAGTGTGCAGGCCCTGGGAAGCTCTGCAGGGAGCCACAGCCGGCCAGCCAATCATGCCACATCCACTTCTGGCTCAGCCATCCCCTAACCCAAGGCAGGCAGGGGGCAACTTTCCCCACCCTTGGCCTCAGTTGTCTCCTCTGGTCCCCAGTTAACCTCCTCCCAGACTGTGTGGAGGAGGAAAGGCGATAACAGAAGAGCTTTGAATTAGGGAAAATCCGCTCTCTGCAGACAGGGCCAAGCCTGAGGTTGGAGCCCACGCCTCACCTCTCATGCCCTGTCTTTGTCTCTAGCTGCCACCACCCCCCCGCCCCTTCCCCCTCACATGGGTAGGCCCCACCTTTTTGCAAACCCGTGGAGGCAATGATCTTGCCACCTGCCAGCCTTGGGTCCCTCTTCTCAAGAAAGGTGAAGTTTGATAGAATTTGTTCAAACTGAGATACTGGATGGAGCACAGCTCCCTGAGGGAGTGAATGTTGGTAGAGAGGTTGCTGAGAGAGTGACCTGCATGACCAACAATGCAGGTGCCCGGCCAAATCAGGCAGGGAGGGAGAGTTCTTTGAGGGGGTGTCCCATAAATATGACTACATTTATCACCTAGTACTCCATCCAGGACTAGAGGTCTCAAATCCCAGGACACTGCCACGGTGTTCTTTCCGCCCCCTTCAGCATCTCAAATTCTATTTATCTACATGCTGAACTAACCTCCCCAAAATTGACTGTGCCTTCCATCCTCCTTGCTTGCCTTCACGATCTCACATTCTCCCAGGCACCTCCAGACCTCCCCACCCCTCTGCCCCTCCACGTCAACTCAGCTCTGCTCATTTCCTCTTATGGGAAGCCCCCCCAGCCCCGTAAGCCCTCCTCCCCATCCTCCAGACCACTGGTGCATGGACTTCCAACACCCCTGGATGCCCGCCGTGGACTCCTCCCCAGCTAAGCCCTCTGGATTCATCCCTCTACTGGAGCTTCCAAAGGCCTAAGAAATGGATTTCTTCCAGACTTTTCTCCCAATTTTAGGCTGCTTAACCCCTGGAGTAATGCTCTGTGGAGCCATTCAAAGACAGGACAATGGTCCCAGTGTCTCCCATAGCTATGCAAGGTGACAAGCCCGTGCCCACACCCTGACACACACACAATCCCTCCTTGTAAGCACTTTCTGTTCTTGCCCAGTCAGCAGAGCCACCTGGCCTTGACCGAAGTCTCCCTCCATCCCTGCCCCTGCCTGGAGTCTTTCTCCTCTCCCTCCTGTATACATACCAACCTTTGAGGCACAACTCAACCCCATTTCCTCAGCACATCTTCCCTGATTTATCTGATCCCTTGGCCAGTAAATTCTGACAGCTCTGCAGGATGGGGCGGCCACCTAGCATGCTAGGAACCTGCTCTGTGCCAGGTGTCTTTGAAAAGTCTCCACACACCCTATCAGGTAGATATAATGATGGTCATTGTTTAGAGGATGCTCAGAGCAGTGGCCTAAGTTCACTCTTCTTGGTCAAGACTGGGATAGGACTCAACTCCTAGACAGCTCCAAGCTCTTCCCCTCTCACCAGTCAAGATGTTCTGCCATCCGTTTGGGTGCCCAGGCACCAAATACCTTAGACAGTGTCTGATTTCCTAAGCATCCATCTCCCAGCCTCAGCATAAGCCTCAGGAGGGCAGGTATCCAGGTCCTACACGGCTTTCATATCCCCCACTTCACTTGGCCCCAAGTAGGAATTCAATGAACACTCATTAACTAAATGAACAAACAAGTGCGTCAGTGAATGAATGACTTAATGAATGAATGCATGAAAATACAGGCATTGCAAGTGGTTCAGCTGCGGGGTTATGAATGTTTGCTTTTAGTTCTTAAATCAGCCAGAAAATGTGAGCCTAAGGTAAACATTTCTAATTCTCTTAGAAATATCTGTGCTCATCTGTGGCCAAACCATACCATCCTAATAAAAGCAAATTCAGATTCACATTATATTAAGCCAGGACTTTTTAAATAACTATTTAGATTCATAGAGGAACCAAGGCATAAGTGTACAAGTGTCTTATACATTTGAGCAACTGTGGTCAGGAAGGACTGAGACACCCAAAGTTATGCCCTGAGCTGGAGTCAAAGGCCTGTGTCTCCTGGCCAGGAGTTTCCCACTGCACTTGGATCCAGCATGGAGCTGTTGCTTCCCTAGCTCAGAAAAGCATTAAGTTTTCCAATGGACACTTTGGGCTGTATATTTAAAGGTGGGAAGGACTGGCAGGTAGGGCAGGAGGTGAGCAAGGAAGAGAGGTGAGAGGTGGCCCAGTGTCTGTTATCTGCATACTGGGGCATGGAGACTCTTGGTGGTCTTTTCCCCTAGCCTTGAGTGATTAATAGTATCTGCTGATTTATGAGAAACTATTATTTAAGTAAGCCCCTCAATTACATGGGCCTTATCCGATGCTGGTTTCAGGAGAGAAGTTCTCTTATTCAAAAGGAAAAGTGGTAAATAAGAACCATGTTCCATCTTATTACAAAGTCCAGCGTAGGATCTACAGAGTAGATGGCTTTTCCAAAATCTTAAGAGTTAAAATTAATTAAAACAGGTATGTGTCTGTTGGCTGAGAGAGTAGATACAAAGTACAATGGCTTTGTAATGACTGGACCATCCAGTTAGAGGAAAAGGCTCCTTCAGATGAGTAAAGTTTATTCTGACAGTCTAGACAAAAATATGGTATGCATTTGATAAATTGCTAAAACATGACTTCCCAGTAACCTACTAACTTTCTATGTTATTACTAGGTTACTAAACCATTCTCAAAACACATTGACTAGATAATTCCAACATATATAATATTCGTTTAAAGAAATAAAATCTGAGAGTTGGTCAATAGCCACTGCTCTCTAGGGTGATCACCTGAGTTGGGATCATTTTCCTTCTTGTTGAGGTTGGTTGGAGGATGGTTTATTTTGCTTTCTCAAACTGGGAACAAAATTGAAAGTTTCATGAAAACCAAAATAAAAGGAGGAGGAGGAGAGGGAGAAGGAGGGAGAGAAACAAAATCCCCAAGACCTGCCTATCTCATCTCACACAAACTGCAGCACGAGCCTCCGCTGGGAACTTGCATGTGTGTCCATGTGTCACAGTAAATCAGCTCAGCTTTCCCACCCGGGCTGGGGAGAGCAGGAGAACAAAGGGCCAGAGCAGAAAGGGCAGCCATGGGGGAGAGGAGAGCTGCATCAAGCCACAAAGGAGGCGAGGAAGCGCTGTGGTCAGGCAGGGGTGCGCCCGCCTGGGAGGGAAGGCTGGCAGGGGGCAGAGGAGAGCCGGGAGACAGCCCACAGGGGCGAGCAGGTGGCACCTTGGCCCAGGGAAGAGCAGCTTCAAAATGATGACCCTTCGAAGGAACCGTGAATTTCTTTAATCAACTAATTTCCTCGGTGACTAAAACGCCTCATTTAGCAAGGCTTATGCTGAGCTGAAATTGAATAGGTGTAACTGACAAATGTTTGAATTTGGGTTCCACTCTGGGGAAAAAAAAATACCTCTCCACTGGCTCCTCAAATATAATTATGGAACAAAGATATATTTTAAGGGCTCTTCTTCCAGTTCAGTTTGGGGGTAGATTCGGACTTCCCTCCTGATCCCCACCCCCCACACTCGGACAATGACAGAGATCTGGCTTTCTTTCTCAAGAGAGGCACTCCGGCCAGCCACAGATGAGGCAGCTGTCAGGAAACTGGGCTGTAATCAGCGTTCACTGGCTCACAGCCTGCAGAGGGCACAGACCTTCTTATTCCTGCAGTAACAGGTCAGGCTGCTGGCCCTGGGATGTGGGAGTGGTCTGAGTTGGTTTCTGTTTCAAACATCTTCCTTACGCAGGATCTCCATGCAAAACTTACATCGCAGGTCCCAACAATTTAAATGTGCACCTGGAAGAGGCTACTTTCAAATTCCAGATCATGACTTCAACTGCATGTAACATGTCACCCCCAGCATGACTTAGAAGGACAGTAAATCAATGAAACAGTAAAAAGAAAAAAAAGACAACTGAAAATGGGTTTTTCAGGCGAGTCGGAAATGCTACAAGATTGCTAGTTAAGAACAGTATCCCTTTTCTCAACCTAAGGGTTATAGCCCATCTCTTCATCAACATCATAAACCGAGTGCCCATGAAACTTGGAAACTGAGATGAAAAGTGGGAGGCTATCGGGTGGGTACATAGGTGGCCAAAGATAGAAGTTCTTTCTATGTAATAGAGCTATTTTGGTGTGTCAGGGCAACTGACCCATCCCCCACCACATTACCCAGACATCTACAGTAGAAAGATATGGACTAGATGAGATTAAAGTCACCATATCTGTATCACAAAAAAAAAAAAAAAGGAAAGAAAAAAAAACCAGAAGGCATTCACTCAAATCTTACAATGGGAGGTGGGAGTGGTGGGTGGGTGGGTGAGGGTGGGGATAGAAAAGCAAGGGGGGAAATCTAAACAGCAGGATACAACAATAAATGGGAAAACAGCAAGAGAAAAAGCACACTAGGTTAATATAGGAAACTAGTTCTTTATTGAGAGATTGTATATTAGTATTAGTGGATTCTGTGTGTAACAATGTCATCATGCACACGATACAAAAAAAAAAAAAAAAAGGCTGGGCCCACCATGCTTCGGAAGGGCAACAGAACAAAAGCAGCGTACAATGAGCAGATGGCCCGGGCTACACGAGCACAGTACGGTTCAGCAGGGTAACATCTCTAACCGAGCGCGGTACACTGTCAACTGGGGGATGTAAAAAAATACAGATCATGCTTTAGTTTTAGTACAAGAAAAGGTGAAAAAGATACACAACCAAAAGGATATTTGATACAGAAAAAATTACCCACAAAATAAGAACAGGAAGTAATTCAGCACAGCAGAACACGCGATCCCTGTTTAATGGAAAACCATTTTGCTGGGGATTCTTTTTCTTTTCGTTTTTTCTCTTCTCTTTCTTTTCCGATTGCCAAATGGCAATCTGGGGAGGCCCCTTGGGACTTTACTTCGGAAGGGCCCTCAAAGTAGGGGCCTTATTCTTTCTTTACTGCTGCTGTTTTGTTTCAGTTCTCAAGCAGGTCTGGCCAGCGAGGCAGCAGAAGGGAGCCGGCTGTTAAAGGGGCAGCTCTGAGGGCCAGGGCGGATGTCCAAAGATGCTCTTGACATTGTACAATTAGACAATTAAGACACCGTGGCCAGGGCTCCCCCTTAAGCCAAAGACCTTGCTGCACCAAATTTTCAGAGTAGCAGCAACCATCATTTTATCAAAATTGTTCATATACATGTATATATTGATTATTTTTTGCCTTTGACTAGATGTAATCTCTTCACTTATGCCGGGGTGCTACCAGGAAACTAGCTGAAGCCACCCAGATAAGTGGCAAATGGGGTGCTACAGCCTCCAAGCCAAGGCAAAAGGAATCCACTTAACAGGGATTTACAGTGCAATGTACTCGGCTAAACAAGATGAGATACAAAAATGGTTATTTCTCTACATCTATTCTGAAATGGCCTACATCCTATACTACTACAATGGAAACTAAAAAGAACAGATTTAAGCTGGCAAGCTATCTAATAGTTTTACAAGAAGATTGTGGTTTAGGACCTTGTTGGGTTAAGCATTAGTATCCTCTATCGGAAGGTCATGAATTCTTATCACATTGTGCTAAATTTTACTCACAGCCCGACTAACCCTCAGCCCTTGAATTTCCTATGGGCGTGTTTGCCATGAAAGTAAACTTTGACTGACTGGCAGAATTTGTTTTCTTAGGTGTTTTTTTGTTTTCTGAGGGGGGTGTATTAAAAATAAAATTTAAAGGCAGCTGAGCAATTTGAATTTCAAAACATGGAATCAGCATCCTGCAATGGTATTTAGAGATCGGTGGTATTAATGAGGATGATAATGATTTAATCAGGATAATTATACTTTCAGGCTCAACATCCATCTTAATCATTTTTGAATTTCTGCCTAGTGTAATGTTCCACACCCGTTTTAAACGGAAATGCCAAGTAATGAGATATAATTGTGTATTGGGGAAGGGGTTGGCATTTCAAGGGAGATCTCACCCAGCCCCCCCCCCATTCCTATTCTTCACACATCCCCTCCACCCCTGCCCCCCACTGCTAGGCTGGCCTGAGACAGGGGATACTGCCGCTTAAATAGCAATGCCTTCCTCAGATGGAGACAGGAGATGGTTAAGAGGGGTGTCACAATACAGCTAAATGCGGAGGCAGAAGGGTCACAGCGCACACAGCAGCGAGTTGACCATTCACTGAGCTACACAATGAAGAAAAAAAAAAAGATTTGATAAATGCAGAATGTCATCATTCTATCATCACACAAAAAAACTGCGGTTCAAACAGGCCTAAGGGGGTCAACCTTGCCTTTTAGGTTCTGGGGAGAGGCTGGGGCTGGGGACAGCTGGGCTGGAAGAAAGAGGGCTGGGCTTTCATTCTCTGGCCCAATCGGGCCCCTGGGGCGCACGAAAGCGCTGGCCCGCGACCCCACCCCCCACTCTGTCTTGGGGGAGCAGCCCTGGTCGCAAAGGGAAGACATCATTCCGTGCGTGAGGGAGGGGGGGCGGAGGAGGGCTTCAGCCAGGAGGGATTGAAGCAGACGTGGAGTGGGAGAGGATAGCAGAAACATTTCCAAGAAGAGCAATGTGAGTCCAGAGGCAGAAAGCAAAAAGCAAAAAAAATAATAATAATAGTGAGTCTAATGCATCTCGGGTTTGCTTTGGGAGGTGGGAGTTTTTGATTAAAAGAAAATGGAAGAAATGTGAAGCGGGCAGAAGAGGGGGAAAATCAAGCTATTGTTGTCAGCAGAATGTAAGGGAAAGGGGATGTGGGGGGGGGGGACGGTGCAAACACACCCCATATATCACAGTTAAAAACAAAGCCGGCGCCGGCCTGCTGCTTTGTCAACGCCTGCCGGGGGCAAAGGCCTGGCCTGGGGGCAGCGTCCCACCGCATCCGCGCACACACAGCCCAACACCCAAGGGCCGGCACCCGTCTCCGGCCGGCCGGGTCCGGGGGTGCACAGCAGTGCACGCCTGACTCTCCGAGGCGCGCACACACTTGCACACAGGCACATACACGCGCGCACGCACGCACACACACACAAGCATCTTGAACCCATAAATACAACTGTCATACAAAGACCATGGGGTGGGGGGTGGACAGCAGAAGGGCACTACACAAAAAGGGTTAAAGGGGAGGAAAAGATGGGACGGGAAATCGTGCAAGTGCCCACGAGAATGTGGGGGCTGGGGCATGGGACAGGGCAGATGCCAGATGCCAGCTAGGCAGCCATCGCTATCAGTGACTAAATAATGGAGAAATACGAACACAAATGACATGAAACACACATACATCTCAAAAAAAAAAAAATCACAGAAAGCCAAGTAGGTTTACACACACAAACACAGGCGCGCGCGCACACACACAGTCATGTATCTCTCTCTGTCCTTCGATCACACAGGGCTAGGTATTGGGGGAAGGGGCTATGACTGGGGGAACCGCGTCCGCCGCCAAGAATAAAAAAATGCGGCCGGGGAGGGAGGGGACTCGAATTCGCCAAACCCTAACTTCACTGCAAAAGCTCCCACGAGGGCGGCCACCTCCACACTCGGGGTCCCCCCAGAAGGGAGAGGGGAGAAACCCCCACTCGCCCCGCGTCCTCCCGGGTGTGCCCTGAGCACCACCCCCCCGCCCTCGGCGCCAGCCCCCGCCCTGGTGCCCGCGGCGATCCACGCTCGGAAGAGGACCCCGAAAGCAAAAGCGATACCTCTGTTTCGCACAGAGCCAAACACTGGAAGCACGAGATAGCCGACGTGGACCAGGACCATCCTGGCTCCTCGCGCGGCGGCGGCGGCGGCGGCTGCGCGCGGGCCCTTTGTGGCGCGGCTCCGGGGCGCGGGCGCGGGCGGCGGCGGGGCTGCGGGAGCCGCCGGGGCGGGAGGCGGGGCGCGGGGCGCGGGCGGCGGCGGGGCGGCGGCTGGCGGAGAGACAGATGGCCCATGGAAAGGCTCCCTTCCCGGCCCCTCTCGACATTCAAAGGCGCTGGGGCCGCAGCTGCCGCCACACAAAGGCGCGCCCAGCCAATGGGAACGGAGCGCAGCGCGGCGCGGCCTCGCCGAAACCGCGGGGGACAGCGGGGACCGCGGGCGCGCGGGTGGCGGGGGCGGGGGGCGGAGGTGCAGGGCGGGAGGGGTGATGGCTGAGAGGCAGCGGGCGGCCAATCGCCGTAGCCCGCGGCCGGGCGCGGGAAGGGGGTCAGCCCTGCGGGGCTCCTGGAGCCCCGCGTGGGTCCCTGGTCGCCCGAGGGCCGGAACGCGCGCGCGTGGAGCGCCCTGCACCCAGACAGGCGCGGCGTGCACACGGAACGTGCACACACCGAGAGCGACGTGCACCCAGACATGTGAAGGTGCCTTCGTGCGTGCGGAGAGACAGGCTCGAGGGCTTCCAGTGCACGCGACCCGGAGGTCCTTGCACAACGCGCCCGGGTCACTCGGGGACGTGTGCATGGAGGCAGGCGCACGTGCAGAGCCCGACTGCGGGCACAAGTGGAGCTGGAAAGCGAGCCAGCGCCGCACACGGGACCCAGGCACTGTCACACGGGCATGCACACACCCAAAGCCTTGTTAACAGAACACGTGCCAAGAACGCATTCCCAAAGACATACAGAGAGGACACACAATGCAGATGTGCACACTTCCAGGCTCTCTGCCTGTCGCACCGCTTTGTTGCTTCTGCAGAGCACAAAGCTTACAATATGTATTTGCAGAATGGAAAACCCTCTTCCTAGACTGAGGTGTGTGCATACGTTCCATACAGAGACATGCTCACCCAGAAAACCATTCGACCATCATTCTCTGCACTCTGACAGAGGTGCAACCAGCCAGGTGCACAGACACGCCCACTTCCACTGCTGACAGGCACATATGTGATATCAGGGTTAGGAGGCTCCTCAGAGCCACACGTGGCCACCCAGCCACGGTGTCCCATGGGTGCCATGGCTGGTCTGCCAGGTACAAGCAAGACAGAAGCAAAGAGCCTTCACCCAGCAGCCTAGTTGTCAGGGAGATTGCTACGACCTGGTTCGTACACTCAGCACACCTGCTATGGGAACTCCCAGCAGAGCCCTCAGACCAGGCTTACAGTCCAAAGTCCAAGGCAAGACCAGAGTCAGCTTGGCATCCACAAGGCAGAGGACATTTCCTACATCTCGGCTTGTCTTCAGTGGCTCCTTTATTCCATGAGTCCGGGAAAATTAGATGGGAAAACTGCAGTAGGTGGAACTGGAAAAAAAATCTACTCAACTAAACCTGCTTCCATTTTTGAGATAAGGAAAAGGAGGCCCATTTACTGAATACACTTTGTGTTGTGTCAGGGCCTAAGGAGGTGATCCAAATCCTATGGAGGCCCCAACCCTTGCAGCCCAAAAGGGGCTTCAGCAATGGAAGAGATGGGGCTCAGCACAGGGTGCTGGGGAAGGGACCCCTAAGAGGACACCTAGCAGAGTGGGTGGGAGGTGGGGAGAGCAGACGGGGTTGACTCCAGGAAAGTGACTTCTAAGTGCGACCTGAAGAAAGAACGGGAGAAGTGAGGTCAGGTGAAGAAGAAGACGGCAAAGGGAACCCTGCAGGTGGGCTTTGCCAAGACACCCACCATATTCCCGGTGGCCACAGCGGGACATGATCCCAATGCATGCGTATTCCTCAGACCTCTCCCCACCCTGAACGCCTCCGCTGCCCTCAGAGACCTCGGGGATGAAGGCAGTCAGAGGAACACACCAACAGTTCCAAGCCCCGCTCTTGACAATCGTTTCAACTCAGTCCCCTCCCCCAGCTCTTTCCTTTGTTCATTACCGACCAAATAAACATAATGCCACCACTAATAAAATTTTAAATGAAAGGAACTTAAGAACACCTAATTACTAAAATTTTTTCTTTTTCTGTTTCAGGCTTTGCCAGTATAATTATATAACATAGGTTTTGTCGTCAGAATCTACATATTTTTACCTTGCTTTTTAAACTCAACATTTTAGAGTCTTCCCTGGTGGCCCAGTGGTTAAGAATCCACCTTCCGATGCAGGGATGTGGATTCAATCCCTGGTCAGGGAACAGAAGTCCCCCATGCCTGGGGGCAGCTAAGCCCACACACCGAAGCTTTTTAAGCTTCTGTGCTGCAGAGAAGTCTGCTCCCCGCAATGAAGAGCCAGAGCACCTCAATGAAGACCCAGGACAGCCAAGTATTTAAGGAAATAAATAATCAAAATAGTAATAGGGACTTCGGTGGTGGTCCAGTGGTTAAAAATCTACCTGTCGGTGCAGGAGACGTGGGTTCAATCCCTGATCTGGGAACTAAGATCCCACATTCCAAGGGGCAACTAAGCCCATGCGCCACAACTACTGAAGCCTGAGTGCCCTAGAGCTTGTGCTCTGCAACAAGAGAAGCCACCACCAGGAGAAGCGTTCGCAATGCAATGAGAGTGGCCCGGGTCTATGGCCACACCACCCTGAACGCGCCTGATCTCGTCTGATATCAGAAGTTAAATAGGGTCGGGCCTGGTTGGTACTTGGATAGGAGGGTAGCCTCCACTCATCACAACTAGAGAAACCCTGTACACAGCAGCAAACACCCAGCACAGCAATAAATAAGTAGAAAAATAAATGTTTAAAATAATAATAATAAACTTAAAATTTTATCAGAAACATTTTCCCATAATTATCTTCCTAATTTTCATTTCAGATGTTTTCATTGTATTCCAACAAGTGAATGTACTGTGAAATTACTTAATCATCCTCTATTCTTGGGCACTTAATTTGCTCTCAGTTTTTCATTACTTGCAAATCATACAACGAGCTTTTACATTCCTGTAGCTGGTAGCTTTTGTTGAGCTGTAACTTTGAATAAACTTTGAGCATTGGCTGGCATTCTTAAATAAATATAGAAAACTTTATGTTGCCTGCCATACATTTTAAAAGCTTTATAAAAAGATTAAGCTCATCGCCAATGCTACCAGCAATATGCATGCGTGTGTGCTAAGTCTTCAGTCGTTCTGACCCTTAGGGACCCCATGGACTGTAGCCCACCAGGCTCCTCTGTCCATGGGATTCTCCAGGCAAGAATACTGGAGTGGGTTGCCATGCCTTCCTCCAGGGGATCTTCCCGACCCAGGGACCGAACCTGCATCTCCTGCAGATCCTGCATTGCAGGCTGATTCTTTATAGTATGCCAGTTCCTTTGCAACCTGGCTAGCTTTGGGTGAGCATTCTCTATCTTACTTTATACTAGAGCAGCTCACAGAGGCTATGACTGCCCAGCCTGACCTTGTCAGCAGAGCAGTTTGGGCACACACTCCAAAGTCAGGTTGCCTGTCTTCACATTCTGGCTCTGCCACTAACTAGCTTGGACAAGTTATTTTAACTTCTCCGGGCCTTGGTTTCAATAGCTGTAAAATGAGTATGATTATAGCAACCTTCGCCAAAGGAGGGGGTGAGGCCCAAGGAAGTTAATATTTGTCAAGAGCATAGAATAGTGCCTGGCTCTGCAGCCCTTAGTTCTTTCCCCTTTACTTGTCCGTCTCTCCTTGTCCACCACCTCTGGTCCTCCTGCTGTTATTTATGACCGCCTAGTTAATGTATTTAGGGGACGTTACACCATAACGTGGAACATCCACTAGACAAAAGCAATCATCAAGGAACAGACCAGCACTATCGCTAGGGAAATCCATCTACTAACCATACCCTTCCTGCCTTCATATACTTCAGAGAAACATAACTGGCAGATGCCCGTGTTCATCAATACAGCAGCATTCCCACACAGGCCTGCACCTCCTGCTAAGAAGGCCTGTGGGTCACGAGGACAAGCTTCATTTGTAACAAAACCTACCATCCCTCAGCCTCAGTGCTCAGTGTATGAGCCCATCTGTCTAATATGAGTAATAATAACCTGCATTAAAGGTTTACTGTGAGGATCAAATGAGAAGATAGTTATGGAGTCTGTAAATAATACAGAGAATTCTAGAAGGATAGAATGAAACTTGGTCTCAAGTTTCTTTCCAAGAATGAAACTTGATTATTGTCTTGCCCACCTCCCTGTTTTGCCGATGAGGAAACTGATGCTCAGAAATGGGCTCACGAACAAGATCAGAACCATTCAAGGCTGGGTTACAACTAGATCCATTTTCCCCAGCATACAGCCTAGTATTGTCCTACCTCCCATTTTCTTCCCATTATGCTGGTGAGGACTGTTTTTACTCCCCATCCCATTACATAAAGTCCACAGAAGTTCATCCATCCCAGTTTTTTCTTTGTATGTTCTTCTTGCCCACTGCCAAAATCAATATCTAGAGCATGTTTGCAGGCTTAGCATATAAGACTCAGGAGGAAATACTGAAAATGCAAGGTGAAGGTCCATCCATAATTCCTGATCCAAAATGGAGAAACATGGCTCGATAAAGTAGAAATAGCACTGTCATTTGAAACACCGACCCACACTTTGATTCCTCACTCTCTTTTGTTTCCACTCTGGCCACCTGCAGAAAGGATTCTATAGAGCATCATGTTGCTGGGACCCAGAAGCAACTGTTTCAAGAACTACTCCTTTGGAGCCCAATGTCAGATCTGGGTTATGACTACCACTGCCCTTTAGTCAACAAATGAAAACAAATCCACCTCATCAGTCATGTAGACCTCAAAAATTTTCCAGGCCTGATGATCAAATTCCTGCTCTTCTCCGGGTTGTGTTGGTATCAGGTGGACATCGCTTTCAAAATCGGTGCAAAACAGCAGTGCCTCAAACAATGCACCCCCGTGACTGGTGTCACAACAGCTCCTGTGCTGAACAAGGCAGGAGGTCCAGATGCTGCCTGCTGGGGGCGGAAGCATGGCCCCAGGCACTGACAGTCACTGGGGTTTCTGGGCATAAACACAAGAAAAGAAAAGGATCCAAGAGGGGCTTAACCAAACACGATGGTGAGTCGGATGGAAGTCAGGGTGGACTTGAGTCCTCAAGGACTCCTTTGGGATAGAGCAAGGGTAGGAAAGGACCCTAAAGGCTGGGTCCTTTTCCAACAGACTGAGAAAGTAGGGGGAAGCATCGACTGAAGGAGGCAAAGCATGAACAAAGGCCCAGAAGTAAATGCAGAAGGAGCTGGAGGTGGGGAAGGGAAAGAGAAGAGGAGAGGAAGGAGGAGGAGAGGGAGAGAAGAAGAAGAAGCGGGAGGAAAGGGAAAGTAACAGCAGTAGCAGCAGCAGCTTGGGCTGAGTGAGGCGTAGGAGTCAGCTCAGAACTGAATGGGATGTCCGGCATGGCAAGGATGGGAGCCGTGGGGACTGAACCGGTCACTCCTGTGCAACATGCTTACTCACTGAGCCCCAAGGGCTTGTCTCAGCCCTCAAACAGGTGGGGCCAACAGCAAACACAGTAGGTACCCAGGGTCCATGACCCACTTCTCCATTGTGCTAGGGAAATCGTCTTGAGTACCTGGCTGCCCGGGTTAAATGCTGAATATCCCAGATACCCTGGCAGGGCAGTGGGGTCGTGTGACTCTGCCTGTCCTAGGGAAAGAGATGGAAGCAGGGATGGTGTGGGATGGCTTCCTTAGAAAAGAGCTGATTTGGAAGATGCTAAAAAGCCATTAAAAAAAAATAGCTAATAAACAGAATCAAGCATCTAGCCTTCCTTTCCTTCTACGAACTCTACTTCAGGATAATGAAATACTGGATGAGGGGAAGTTTCTCTTTATACAAGTATTGCCTAATAAATGAAGAAGCAGTGATATAATGAGAATACCATCTTAATGAAACAATATTACTAAGTACAACAAATGATCATCATTGTTCAGCCACTATGTTGTGTCTGACTCTTTTTGTGACCCCATGGACTGTAGCACACCAGGCTCCTCTGTCTCTCATAGTTGGCTCAAATTCATGTCCATTGAGTCAGTGAAGCTGGGAAAGATTGAAGGCCAAAGGAGAAGGAAGCAGCAGAGGATGAGATGGTTAGATAGCATCACTGACTCAGTGACCATCGACAGCGGATAAAATCAGTAAAAGAGGGACATATAGGACATGATTTGCTCCCTGGTGAAAAAACAGACCACCACTCATGAAGTAGTCTTTCCAGAAAATGGAACATGTGCCGAATATCAGAATATTCATTGGATGAGGTGATTGGAAACTCCAATATGGCATCACTGATTTGATGAACATGAAGTTTGAGCAAGCTCCAGCTCCAGGAGATGGTGAAGGACAGGGAAGACTGACGTGCTGCAATCCGTGGGGTCACAAAGAGTCAGACACGACTGAGCGACATACATGTGCACTTAGCAAAATCTAGATCATGGAAACTCTATGGGACAAACATGTTTTTCAAAAAACAAATTATAAGGGGGAAAAAATGAGATGGAGGTGTTCCCTGTAGAGGCATAAGGAGTATATCAACCAAGTGCAGCATGCAGACTTTGGTGAGATGTGATGAACAAATAAGCTATAAAAATAATGGGAAATGCAAGCATTGACTAGATACTAATGGTATTAGTTGAGTTTTTAGATAGAATAATCATATTGTGTTGTATTTCCACAACAAATCCTTATTTTCAGTTGCTTTACAGATGTATTCAATGATAAACCCAGAGAGAGGGATATAGATGAAACTAGATTGACATTGAGTTGATAACTCTTGGAATTAAATGAAGGATACATAAGGGTTCATCATATTATTCTCTACTTTTGTTTATGTGATGGTTAATTTTATGTGACATCTTGACTTGGCTAAAGGATGTCCAGATAGATGGTAAAATATTATTTCTGGATGTATCTGTGAGGGTGTCTCTGGAAGAGATTAGCATCTGAATGGGTAGACTGAGTGAAGACCACCCTCATCAATGTGGGTGAGAATCCCCAAATCCACAGAGGGCCCCACTAGAACTAGAAGGCAAATCAAGGGCGGATTTGCTCTCTACTTAGCTGGGACATGCATTGTCTCCTGCCCTGGGACATCAGACATTGTGCTCCTGATTCTCTGACCGGTGGACTCAGCTGGGATGCATGCCATTGACTCTCCTGGTCCTCAGGCTTTGGGGTTTTGACTGGAACCACATCCTCCGGCTTTTCTGGGCCTCCAGCTTGCAGATGGCATACTGTGGGACTTTTCAGTCTCTGTGATTGTGTGAGTCAATCTCTTATTGAAAAATCTCCTTCTATATAGCTACATCCTATTTATTCCATTTCTCTGGGGAGCTCTGACAAATGCAGTTTATATTTGATTTTTTTAAAGTAAGAAATACACAAAAAGACAGCAGACACACATCCTTCACTCTGTGGGTACATGAGAAGATGTCTCTTCTGGTTGGGCAAAGTGGAAAGCAGGCCAGGAGCTTGGGCTGAATTTCAGTTCACACACCCACGGCAGCTGTGGACAGTTCACCTGCTTCACAACCACCATGTGAGAGAGAAATAAATTCCTATCTTGTTTAAACCACTGTTTCTTTGGTTGTGTTTACATCCAAACCTAATTCTCACTGAAGGTAGAAATGTTGGTGGTGGTGGTCACCAAGTCACGCCTGACTTTTTTGTGACCCCATGGACTGGACTATAGCCCATCAGATTCCTCTGTCCATGGGATTTCCCAGGAAAGAATACTGGAGTGGGTTGCCATTTCCTTCTCCAGGAGATCTTCCCGACTCAGGGATCGAACACATTCCTCTTGTGTTGGCAGGTAGATTCTTTTCCACCGAGCCACCAGGGAAGGTAGAAGTGATTCACACTCTAAAAGAGGCACTGAAAATACTGCAGGGTTTCAGGTGAGAAGAGAAGTAGCTAGTCAGGTGGATCGGTTTGCTATCGCTACAAAAACATTGCATAATAAGTACTTAAAAAATCACGGTGGCAGACAACAACAAGCATTTATTCTCACAGATGTGCAGGCTGGCTGGGGATCAGCTGCTCTGGCCCACTCTGCCTCTGCGCTGAGGCCACTGTGGTGAAGCTGCTGTCTGTGGGTTGCTGGGCGGCTCCACTCCACAGAGACACGGGTCTCATTCTGTTTCAGCCAGCCAGGACCTGGTCCTCTCAGGCAGCGGCAGATGGAAACACAAAGCCTCTTAAGGTATTCCAGCTGTGATAGCAGCTTTCATCGGGTGAGCTAAGGGAACAGCCAGAGGTTTTACTCAATGGGAATAGTGTGCGTGTGTGTGTGTGTGTGTGTGTGTGCGCGCGCGCGTGCGCGCACGTATATGCTTGGTGAAGAAATTAAGAGTTTATGTGGTAGGCAGTGGGAAGCACTGGAGGTTTCCGAGCTGATCAGGAAGAGTAATCTATCTGTGCACAAAATGAAGGGGAGGGTAGATTCTAAGAGCCAGGAGATCAGTCAGGGGAGTCGAAAAGTCAGACTTTGGAATGGCACACTGATCCAGAAGTGTAAAGGAGGAACAGGGTCCCGCCTGACATTTTTAAACAAGAAAGAGAACATCCTATAGGCAGTCCCTCCTTTATGACGAGATGAGATTACAAAGGTGGTTCCTAAGCTCAGTTGTTTCTAAATCCAAAGTGATATCATTCAAGGAATCTCATATTTTCATCCCTGAAAAGTTATACTTTTCTCTCAATCCCTTTGTAATTATCTGATTCTCTTACTGTTTCACGTTTTCTCCAATTTTGCTTTTATTTGTCATGAGGCAGTCATATATATTCATGCATGCTAAGTCACTTCAGTAGTGTCTGACTCTTTGCAACCCTATGAACTATAGCCCACCTGGCTCTTCTGTCCGTGGGATTCTCCAGGCAACAATACTGGAGTGGGTTGCCATGCCCTTCCCCACCCAGGAATCGAACCCAAGTCTCATGTCTTTTGCATTGGCAAGCAGGTTCTTCACCACTAGCGCTACCTGGGAAGCCCCCATGTATATTCATAAATCAACTCAAATGCCCTTGATTTATAATATGACCACAGCAAACACAGCTCAGGTTGAAGAAGTGCTCAACAATGTGAGCCATGTGCTAGGTGCCCCCATTGTCAGTGTGACTAAGTTCTGACAAGTGACATGTAAGCAGAAGTTAATGTATGATGCCCAGAAGGTGTTCCTTAAGGCAAGGAGGTATGCCTTTCTTCTCCCCTTTATCATTTGTACTAACTGGAAGATGGGTGTAAGGGCGGGAGCTTGTGCAGCCATATCAGACCATAAAGTGGAAATTACATAGTGAAACTCACGCAGATGGTATAGAAGCCAGTTTGAAAGAGCCTAGACTCTAGATGCTTCCATAAAACCACTTTACCAGCCCCATATGGCCTCTCTGTGACTTCTTTAAAGTAGGAAAGAATTAAATTTCTATCTCATTGAAACCATTGTTATTTGGCAACTTTCCCCCACATGCTGCTAGGTGTAAAATCACCACATGACCAGTGATTCCTGACTAGTGGGTACAGACAGAGGTGAGATGTTTCAACTGGGATGCAAGGATCTGTTCAGACTTCCGGAAATGTGTAGGCTCTGACTTCCTAAGTAGAGGCACTACTTCCATGCACGTCAAGAGGCAAAGGGGAAGGGACGAAATATCCTGTGTAGTCAATGAACCTTAGGGCACATGGAACAGATTGGCTGTGAGGGGATGAAGGGGTTAGCCTGGCCTTGAAGCAATGAGGGCAGAGGGAGTTTCTTAGCTCCTTGGTTCCCCCATTCTCGCGCTGCTTGGTGTCCGCCTTGGTTTGGGGCTGGGTGAGAGATGGAAATCCACGGAGCAGGCAGAGGCCAGTCCCTAGAGTCACCATCCTTAAGGAGTGCGTCTTACATGTCAGTGTGCGTAAGAACCATATGGGGACATTTAAAAGGTGGATTCCCCAGGTCCCAGCCCCTGAGATTCTCAGGAGGCCCCAGGGTTGGGCCTAGGAACCTGCATTTTAGCAAGCCCCACATCTTCCCCGGTGAATCTGCTGCAGCTGGTGAGGAGGCACTGGGGGAAAACCCAGCTGTTAGATTTAGACCACCCACCCCAAGGGCTGGTCTGCTCTTCTCTCCACCACATGCCCAGCACCCAGGGCTCAGCTGGCACCAGGGGCTGCTCCGTGCTATTGACAACGAGGAGCTGCTAAGTGATCTTGGGCAACAGAGTGACTTTAAAATCATTTTCACTTCTCCTGGCTCTGCTGCTCTGAGCTTGCTGCAGGAGAACAAAAGAAATTTCTAATCCAACAGGAATTGAGGATTTTCTTTTTTTAAAAAACCTCAGACTCTCAGGCCAGGATTTTGATCTTCAACCTACTTTCTGACTGCAGTCTCTGATCGGCCCACAAGGAACTCTGGTTAGAATTAGGTGATCCCGCCTGTAGAAGCTGGAAGCAGTGCTGTGGAAGTGAGGCAGAGCTTGGGGCCTGAGGCCTCCCACTTACAGAGCCTGCCTTCTATGTCCTCACCCCTTCTCACACGTGCTCCTTGTCCTTCCTGCAAAGGATGGGGTGGCTCAGCTTGTCCTCGTTTCACGGGTGAAGAAAATGAGGCTCCCAGAAGCCAGGTCGATTTATCCAGGTCAAGGGCATAAGAGTCACACCCGGGTGTGCCACATAGCCCAGGTGCCCCCCACCTCCCTGCCACGGGGACTCTGTTCTCCTTGGCATCATGTCACTCTTGGTCCCAAACCCAAGAAGCCAGACTGACTCCACTCCTCATTGGAGGTATTGGCCTCACTTTTCAGAGGGACTGGAGGAGCCCCGAATCCCCAACCTTCCCCTCAACATCTCTCCCTAAATCAGGCACAGTCAGAAAGTGCCGCCATCCCTCACTGCTTTAGCTTAAGGTATTGCTCTTGCTGAAAACCTTTCCCGCCTTGGACAAAAGCAGTAAATGTTCCAGTAAAGAGATGCACCAGCCCCCTCTGACCTGCCAGCCTTCTAGGAGCTGAGCTTCCCACAGCTCAGGAAGTACTGCTCAGCACTCCTAGCTTATCCACCAAGTCTACCAAATTTATCCCCAGGGCCCACCTCCCTGTCCCTCTCCTGGGCTTCTGTCCCTGCCTCTCTGGTAATCAAAGCCTCAGATTCCAAAGGTTGACTTTCCTTTTGGGCCAAGCAGAGGGGTGGATTTGAGCCTTGGAAGCTGATCCTGAGGGTGTGGAAAGGGGGAGGGGAAGATTTAGGGCAGGGGCCCAGCCTCTACCCCCTAACAGGGCCTGGAGGGAGTTGGGAAGAGGTCAGAGGCCAGCCTGACCTCCTGGGACTGTCCCTCTGCAAGATAGACGTGGTCCAGGCTTTGCCCCGCAAGTGTTCAGGTTGCATCATTAGAGCTGAATTGATGGTTGATTACCAATAATAACTGCTCCAAAGCAAAGCCAGATGGGAAGAGTTCAAATTGAATGAAGAAGGAAATGAGCTGCCATCCACAGGGAGAAGGGCTTCGTGGGGGGCCTAGGATCAGGGACGTGCAGAACCAGAAGGGATTGTTTTACAAAATCCAATCCATCTGCCAACTTGGAAAGAGAACTTGGTCATTTCCTGGCAGGTCACAGTCTGGCAGCCCCATGATGTTCAGGGCAGCAGAAGTGGGGGCTTTGGTGGGTGATTGTCGAGCCAGCAGTGCCCTGGTTGTGTTTGGTTTTTATTGCAAAGCCCCTAAGTCCACCACATAACCCCACTCCCTATGGTCTTACTTCCTACCCAGCCTCACTTGTCTCATTTCATTACCTGCCCACCCTGAAGGCCCTGGTCCGTCTCTGCCAAGACACCCTCCTGAGGGAACACCTCCCACAGCTGGCCCTCCCCTGCCCCCAGCGTGAGGCTAAGCCTGCCTTGGGTTATTATGTGTTCTTAAATCCTTTCACCTGCTTCCTCTAGGCCCAGGCCTATCTGTATCATTTTTGTTTCTCTATCTGAATCAGTGCCTGGCATAGAGTAGGCACTCAGATATTGAATGAATAAATTGCTGGTTTATCTTCAATTACCATGAAGCCTAGCTTTTGTTACAAACTAACAGCTTGTGTCTCCCTAAAATTCATATGTTGAAACACACACACCCCTGCTGACCCCGTGTGATGATATTAGGAGGTGGAACCTTTGAAATGTAATTAGGGTTAGATGAGGTCATGATGGTGAGGCCCTCATAAATGGAATTTTCACCCTTTAGAATAGTCACTAAAGAGCTCACTTCCTTTCTCTGCTCTCTGCCACAGTGAGGACACAAGAAGATGACAGCCTGCAACCTAGAAGAAGGTCCTCACCAGAACTTGATTACGCCAGCACCCCAATATCAGACTTCCAGCCTGCAGGACTCTGAGAAACAGATTTCTGTTGATCACAAGCCACCTGTCTATGGCACTTTGTTATAGCAGCCCAAACTAAGTATTTTTCCAGGCACCAGAAGACTCTAAAACCAGAAACACGGTCTGTGAGTGTTATTAGTCAGGCTGCCTTTAACCGTAATGAGCAGAAAACCTTATTAATGGAGACTTAAGTGGCAAGTTCATTTTCTGTTGACTCAGCAAGTACCATGGTGAGAGTAAATGTGGTAGATGGGTTCAGCGGCTCAACCTTGTAATCAAGGCCCCACGCTCTTTCTTGCTTTGACTCCACTAACTAAGTAAGACCTTTACTTTTCTGGTTTTATTGTCTCGTGGTTATAAATTGACTGCCTCGCTCAGGCATCATATCCTCACATGATAGAATCCAAAACAGGAAGGAAAGGAAAGGGAGGAAGATTTTGACTCTAGGCAGCTCTCTCTTTTACTGAAAAGAAAATTTGCTCCAAGAAATTACAGCACACACTACACCATCCCTAGCCTAACCCAGACACATATCTCATTGGCCAGAACTTGGTGGCATATCCACCCCTGGAAGTCATGGCACAGGGAAATGGGATTGTCGTGACTAACACTGACCACTCATGGTCCACCCTGGGTTTGGCCTGACACCAGCCATACCAGTCAATATTCTGTTAGGCAAGAAGAGAGGCCGTGCCTCTTGGGTGGGCACCAACAGCATCCCATGAATTACACTGCCAACTCCAGAGCAAGAGCTGCCAGCATCTGGGAGGATGATACCACCAGGAAGGAGTTAACCTAACAAGCAAGGATCAGCCCCAATTCTGAACAGAATGAGTCTGGGCCCCTAAAATGATCAGGGTCCAGGAGACAAGCCTCTCAGTGAAGACCGGAAAGAGCAGTGCTAGTCTCTTCCCAGCGTGTGGTGCATCCTCCCTGCCATCCACGGCAGCCAGCCACATAGACTTGGAGGCAACTGTGCTGCCCAGCCAGGCTATCGGACTACACCTGGCTGGGCTCCATCGCCTCTCACCAAAGTAGTCACCACTGGCCGGGCCTCCCTCCCTCCCAGCTCCCTGTGAAAGAGGTGCAGGCCTCCGGGCTCTGAGAGGCCTGGACTGGGTGAGGCTCTGTCCCTAGGGAATCTGTCTCCACCTCCCAGCTGCAGCAATTTGAGAAGCGGCCCATGGGAGCCTGGCCTCGCTGCCGGGTGACAGACGGATGAAGCCAGCAGGACTGAAGCCTGTGAAAGGGTCTGATCACTTGGTAGGATAATTAGAGCACCATGAGAGAGAAGGCAAAAAGAAAAGCAAATTGAACACACACGCCAAAATTTGTTCCCTTCCAAAATTCATTAAAACTAATAAAAAAAGTTTTGTTTAAAGACATAAACCCATAAAGACAGGGAAGACAGAGAAAAGATTTCAGCAACAACTTTGAGAGGCTGGAAAGCAGATGGACAAACGGTAACGGAAATGGGCAGGCCTACGGGTGCTAAATCCTAATCAAATGGGGGGAAAGTATTGAGAAAGGATCCAATTCCACTGCAGAAATCTCAAAGGGCTCAAGAGCTGACCACAGTGGTACCCTTGGAATTGGGAGTAAGGGGGCTGACAAAAATTAGATGGTTTGAGAGGCAGCCAGATCCCTCAGGTCCCCTTCCTCACTCCACAGTGCTGGGCACCAGCCCCCTTCTCCAGCAGGACAGGGGCTCTGGATGTTTGTTCTCTGAAGAAGATAAAGCAGAGTCTTTATCTCTGCTTTAGGGAAATTAATTCATGTTCCCCACCACCTCTTCCTCGAATTTCCTCCCCAGCTCAGCCTCCACAACACTGGCAGCAGAACTTTGCCCTCCAGACAGCAGATTAGAAGACAACTCTCCCGGCATCCAAGAGGAAAGATCTTCCCCCAACAAAGGGCCCACCAGGATCTCCCTACAGTGAAGCTCAAAGTCAAAGAGCCCCATCCACCACACAGAGTTTCCCGTCAGAGTTTTGGTTCCTCCCTACCCACCACTACACTTAATCACAAGCAGACAACCGAAGGTTACCAAACTTCCTATGAAAGCCTCCGGTAAGGAATACAGAGACCAAACAAACCAGAAGCAGCAGAGACTATGCAGGAAGAAGGAAAAACTATTTTTAAAAATCATTAATATCCCCAGAGAAATAAGAAAAGATGGTGAATACCAACAACAGAATGTTATTTTTAAGAGAATATTTAGAGAACATAAAATGAGTTCCTGGAAGTCAAAAACATGAGAGCAGACATGTGAAACTCGATAGAAAGGTTAGAAGATCAGCCTGAGGAAATTTTCCAGAAAGGAGAACAGACATACAGAAAACCCAGAAACACCAATATCATAATAATAAGGGAGGGAGGGAGAGAAAAAGAGACAAAGAGACAGAGAACACAGAGAAAATGGAAATAATGAAATCCTTCTCAAAATAATTCAAGAGTATTTCCCCATCAAGAAAAACACGAGTTACGGAGTTATTGTAAACATGGTCCTTCTGGGTCTTCACCTCTGACTTGCATGAGGGTTCAAGGAGAATTTCACAGCATTTCTCAGTGAATGGTAAGGAACAGTCTTTACTGGAGAAAGAGAAAACCACAAGGCCCTGGTGTGTAAGAAGAGACAGGAAAATATGGGTGGCAATCCCAGAATCTCCCATTACTTCACAGGAAGGTATGTTAGGGCCACAGTGTTGCTGGGATGGAAAGTGTCTGATTCCAGTGGAGGGAGCCCACCCTCACTGTGGGTCTTCCTTTTATAGGCAACTGTAGGAAAGTAGTCCTGTCAAGTGATAATTAACAGGCTTCTGACAACAGGCAGTCTGCATTCAGGGTATCTGAAGTTTGCAGGTGTTGGGCAATGCCAGTTGCCTAGCATCTGGTGACTTTGTCTGTGGGAGTTTGTAGGTATACCCCTAAACCCCCATGCCAATGAATATTCATTGGAAGGACGGATGCTGAAGCTGAAGCTCCAATACTTTGACCACCTGATGCGAAGAACTGACTCATTGGAAAAGATCCTGATGCTGGGAGAAATTGAGGGCAGGAGGAGAAGGAGGCAACAGAGGGTGAGATGATTGGATGGCATCATTGACTCAATGGACACGAGTTTGAGCAAACTCTGGGAGACAGGAAAGCCTGGAGTGCTGCAGTCCATGGGGTTGCAAAGAGTCAGACATAACTTAGCAACCGAATAGCAAAAAAAGCCCTACTGGAGAAGGGCAGGAGAGAGGAAGCTGCTGGTGCAAAAGGAAGCTATGTTACCAAACAAACTTGGGTCCACTCACCAGCATGCAGTAAAGCCAATCCACTGACACCAGGCTGTGGTAAAGGAAAGTGCAGCGTTTACTGCAGGACGCCAAGCAAGGAGGCCAGGCAGCTAATGGGTCAAAAGATCCAAACATTTAGGGAAAGGTTTTTAAAGACAGAATGATGGAGAGAGTTGTGGGATGTGACCGGTTTGTGGGTATTCTTCTAACTGGTTGGTGGTAAGGTAACCAGGAGTCAACATCATTAACCTTCTGGTTCCAACCAACCTGGGATCTATGGGCTTGTGGTTAGCAACTCCTTTCACCTGGTAGGGGTCTCAGTATCTGCAAAACAGCTCAAAGGACATGGTTCAGAATATTATCTATAGCCTTTGAGGAGGAGCTGAAAGTCCCTGACAGCCTAATGGCTAAACTATTATGATTTTGTCTTGCTTGACTTTTCCTCTGTTTCTGCATTTTCTCACTTCTCTGATTACCTTTACTCTTTGGAACTTGGGGAAGGCCTAGGATGCTAAAGTTTTTCTACAAACAAGAAGTAGGCAGAGGACATGTGCTTGGGGGTGGGTTTCTGTCCTGGGAAGGCCCCTAGGGTTCTGCTCCTTTACAGCTGTGCTTTGGTGTATCTCCTCCTAAGGAGAAGGAGACCCTGGAGCCAAGCCAGCTTATGTCTAGGCAACCCAGAGTAGGCTCCAGGGCATTTTTTTATGTGGACTTGTTTTTTATTATTAATTTTTATTGAGTATAGTTGCTTTACAATGTTGTGTTTGTTTCTGCTGCATAGGAAAATAAGTCAGCCACATATCCCCTCTTCCCTGGGTTTTCTTACTGTTTAGGTCACCGCAGTAAGAAAATCCAGGGACGACTGAGCGGCTTCACTTTCACTTTTCACTTTCATGCACTGGAGAAGGAAATGGCAACCCACTCCGGTGTTCTTGCCTGGAGAATCCCAGGGACGGCGGAGCCTGGTGGGCTGCCGTCTATGGGGTTGCACAGAGTCGGACACAACTGAAGTGACTTAGCAGCAGCAGCAGCAGCAGGTCACCACAGATCACCAAGTAGAGTTCCCTGTGCTATACAGCCTGTTCTCGTTAGTTATCTATTTTATACATAGTATATATATATATATATATATATATGTATCGATCCCAATCCATCCCACCCCCACTCCTCCTTAGAGTCTTTTAAATAATTCTGCGCCATGAGACTGAATAACCCACTGAGCTTCCAGTATAGTGACTGAAAAAAAAAATCTCATTCTGATGCATGACAATAGGAATTTTCAAGGCACTGAAGATAAGGAAAAAATGCTGCAGACTTCCAGGAAGAAAGGTATTGGTCACAAATGCGGGGCAGTGATCGCAATGGATTTGAACCTCTCAGTGTCTGCAGAGAAGACAATGAAGCAAGCCCCTCAGCATTCTGAAGGAGCATGATTTCCACCCCAGAATTCTATATCCAGACAAATTCTTAAGCAGGTGGGAAAATGGTGTTTTTCAGCCATGCAGTCTCCAGAAATCACCACTCCAAACTTTTTCTCAGGGAGCTAACAGAAGTTGTTCACTACTAAAACCAAGAGGGACACAGGAAACAGGAGATCCAACCAAAAGCCAAAAGAATTTCCTGGAGGATAATGATGGAGGAAGACCACAAAGGACGGTCAGTCCAGACTGGAGCAGTAGGTGTCATGCCCTTAATTGCTTTATCACATAGTTCCCCCAGGGATGTGCTTTAAGAAAGCAAGGGAGTAAACCAAAGAAGAGAAAGTCATGAGATCCAGGATGTTTAGACCCCCCTCAACTAAAGAGAAAACAAAGGAAATTTTAAGGATGACAGCACCTGCCAGGTGGATGACCCACAAACTGGAGAACAATAATACCAAACGTCTCCCACTGTTGTGAAGGTTCTGAGCCCCTTGTCAGGGTTCCCAGCCTGGGGAGCCAGCAAAGGGACTGGGGATCCCCAGGGTATCGGACTTTGAAGAACAATGGGATTTGATTACAAGACTACCTCAGGATTGGGGGAAACAGAGACTCCACTCTTAGAGATAGCTTGGTTGGTAAAGAATCTGTCTGCAACGCAGGAGACACCAGTTCGATTCCTGAGTCAGGAAGATCCACTGGAGAAGGGATAGGCTACCCACTCCAATACTCTGGCCTGGAAAATTCCCTGGACTGTATAGTCCATGGGGTCGCAAAGAGTCAGACACGACTGACCAACTTTCACTCACTTCACCACTCTTAGAGGGCACGAACAAAATCTTACACACACCAAGACCCAGGAGAAAGGAGCAGTGACCACACAGAAGACTGAACCAGACCTCATGCTGGAGGGTCTCCTGTGGAGGTGTGGGTTGGCAGTGGCTCACTGTGAGGACAGGAGTGCTGGCAGCAGCAGTCCTGGAAGGGGCCCCTTGGCATATGTCCTCTTGGAGGTCATCATTAACCCTGCCATAGAGCCTGTAGACCCCGGGGCCAGGTCACCTCAGGCCAAAAAACTAACGGAGAGGAAGCACAGCCGCACCCATCAGCAGATAATTGGATTAAAGGTTTACTGAGCACAGCCCTGACCACCAGAGCAAGACCCAGTTCTTCCAACCACTAGTCCCTCTAATCAGGAAGTTCACACAAGCATTTTAGCCTCATCCATCAGAGGGCAGACAGAAGAAGCAAGAAGAATCACAATTCCACAGCAGCTAGAACAAAAACCGTACTACAGAAAGTTCAGTTCAGTCACTCAGTTGTGTCCAACTCTTTGCAACCCCATGGACTGTAGCACACCAGGCTTCCCTGTCCATCACCAACACCCGGAGCTTGCTCAGACTCATGTCCATTGAGTCAGTGATGCCATCCAACCATCTCATGCTCTGTCGTCCCCTTCTCCTTCTACCTTCAATCTTTCCCAGCATCAGGGTCTTTTCAAATGAGTCAGTTCTTAACATCAGGTGGCCAAAGTATTGGAGTTTCAGCTTCAGCGTACAGAAAGTTAATCAGAATGAAAAAGCAGTTATGTCCCAGATGAAAAGACAAGATAAAACCCCAGAAAAACAACTAAATGAATGGAGATAGACAACCTTCCAAGAAAAGAATTCAGAATAATGCATCAGAAGTGAAGATGATCTAGGATCTCAGAAACAATGGAGAAGGTGCAAGAAATATTTGCAAAAGACCTAGAAGAACCAAAGAACAAACAAACAGAGATGAATAATACACTAGAAGGAATCAACAGCAGAAAAACTGAGGAAGAAGAACGGGTAAGTGATCTGGAGGACAGCATGGTGGAGATCACTGCCACAGAGCAGAATATAGAAAAAAGAAAGGAAAAAATGGAGACAGCCTAAGAGACCGCTGGGACAATATCAAACACACCAACATTCACATATCAGGGGTCCCAGAAGGAGAGGAGAGAGAGAGAGGACCCAAGAAAATATTTGAAGAGATAATAGTTGAAAACTTCCCTACCATGGACAGGAAAACAGTCAGCCAAGTACAGGAAGTACAGAGTTCCAGGCAGGATAAATCCAAGGAGGCACATACCAAGACACATAGTAATCAAACTGACAAAAATTAAAGACAAAGATAAAATATTAAAAGCAGCAAGGGAAAAACAATGAATAATATACAAGGGAACTCCCATAAGGTTATCAGTTGATTTCTTAACAGAAACTCTACAAGCCAGAAAGAAATGGCAAGATATATTTAAAGTGATGAAAGTGAAGAACCTACAGCCAAAAATACGCTACTCAGCAAGACTCTCATTCAGATTTGATGGAGAAATCAAAAGCTTTCCAGACAAACAAAACTTAAGAGAATCCAGCACCATCAAACCAGCTTTACAACAAATGCTAAAGGAAGTTCTCTGGGCAGGAAAGACAAGAGAAGGAAAAGACCTAAAAAAATAGATCCAAAACAATTTAAAAAATGGTAACAGGATCATATATATTGATAATTACCTTAAATGTAAATAGATTAAATGCACCAACGGAAAGACATAGACTGGCTGGGCAGACGAAAAAATGTGCAGGTATGCACTTCCACTTACTACATTACTTAACTCTCCAAATTGTATGTAATTATTTTATATTGTTAGGTTAATCATGTTTCCATTATGGCTTGAAATTGTATTAATAATTACCTTTCATTTTTTGTCTGTCTATTGATTGTGAAAACTGATAAACATCTTTTACTATTGTGATTCAGTTCAGTTCAGTCACTCAGTCATGTCCAACTCTTTGTGACCCCGTGGACTACAGCACGCCAGGTCTCTCTGTCCATAGCCAACTCCCGGAGTTTACTCAAACTCATGTCTTTTGAGTTGGTGATGCCATCCAGCCATCTCATCCTCTGTCATCCGCTTCTCCTCCTGCCCTCAATCTTTCCCAGCATCAGGGTCTTTTCAAATGAGTCCGTTCTTCGCATCAGGTGGCCATAGGATTGGAGTTTCAGCTTCAGCATCAGTCCTGCCAATGAATATTCAGGACTGATTTCCTTTAGGATGGACTGGTTGGATCTCCTTGCAGTCCAAGGGACTCTCAAGAGTCATCTCCAACACCACAACTCAAAAGCATCAATTCTTAGGGGCTCAGCTTTCTTTATAGTCCAACTCTCACATCCATATGTGACCACTGGAAAAACCATAGCCTTGACTAGATGGACCTTTGTTGACAAAGTAATGTCTCTGCTTTTTAATAAGCTGTCTAGGTTGGTCATAACTTTCCTTCCAAGGAGTAAGCATCTTTTAATTTCATGAGTACAGTCACCATCTGCAGTGATTCTAGAGCCCCAGAAAATAAAGTCAGTCACTGTTTCCACTGTTTCCCCATCTATTTCCCATGAAGTGATGGGACCAGATGCCATGATCTTAGTTTTCTGCATGTTGAGCTTTAAGCCAACTTTTTCATTCTCCTCTTTCCCTTTCATCAAGAGACTCCTTAGTTCTTCACTTTCTGCCACAAGGGTGGTGTCATCTGCATATCTGAGGTTATTGATACTTTTCCCAGCAATCTTGATTCCAGCTTGTGCTTCATCCAGCCCAGCATTTCTCAAGATGTACTCTGCATATAAGTTAAATAAGCAGGGTGACAACATACAGCCTTGATGTACTCCTTTCCCTATTTGGAGCCAGTCTGTTGTTCCATGTCCAGTTCTAACTATTGCTTCCTCATCTGCATACAGATTTCTCAAGAGGCAGGTCAGGTGGTCTGGTATTCCCATCTCTTTAAGAATTTTCCACAGTTTGTTATGGTCCACACAGTCAAAGGCTTGTAACTATTATTTGCTTAATACCATTGTATCATGATTGATCAACAGAATATAATAGAATTCTATATCACTAAAACTACTATTTAATAGAAAAACTTGTAATCACTTGTGAAAATCCAAATGCATACCAGAATTATCTTGGAATTTTTTGAAAAGTACAAATGCCCAGATATTGCTTTTTTTCTCTAAAGCTTCAGATGTACTTCTAATGAGCAGTCATGTTTAAAAACACCTGGCTTATATGATGATCTTTTGCTTGTATCTAGTTTTTTTACTTTTTCAATTTCATGTTCAGTGCTCCCATTTCATTTAGTTTATGTTTTCCAATTTCTCTGTCTCTCTTTTTTTTATGTTCTTTCTCAAGCCTTTATCAAGCATAGTAGAAAAGCTGTTGTGTACATATATAAAGCTAGTATGTATAATATATATATTTTAGAAAACTTATGAATTTTTGCTTAGCTAAAAAATTTACGATATTTTTATTCCATTTTTTTGACCTAGTATGAATAGAATGCTAGATTTCTAATTTACATTCACTCAAAACATTGATATAGTTCCATCTATTTTGGTATCTAGTATTACTGTTGAATGTTTAGAAAGTTTATTATCTTAGTGATTTAAAAAAATAATTGAATGAGGCTTGAAACTTCTAATCCAATTCTGAGAATATAAAGAAATACTATGTGATACATAGTAAAGAAATTAACCTGTGATACAGTATTATCAACTGAAGTACAGATTTTGTTCAAATTTCACAAAATTTTATGCTAGTGTCCATTATTTGTTTTCATACCTTATTCAAGACTCCACATTGTACTTAAATGCATCGAGCAGCTTCAGCTGCATGCAACAAACTCTGGTAAATTTTCTTTTCATTTTCATTCTGTTACAAATATTTTGTAATTTTCCTTGTTATGGCTTCTTAGATATCCCCATCATTTAAAAGTGGACATTTAAGTTCCAAATACATGGGATTTCTAAAGTATCTTTGAAAAAAAAAAGAATATGCCTCAAAGTCATATCAGTTGAGGAAAGGGAGAGTGGGGATATTTATTCACCAGCCTTCCATCTGTCATCAGTTGAGAGTCGCTTCCAGGGGCATGGACTCTTCAGCACTTTTTTTTTCTTTTGGCTCCTCTGGGTCTTCGTTGTGGTGTGTGGGCTTCTCCAGTTGCAGCACACACGCTCAGTAGTTGTGGCACTTGGACTTAGTTGCAGTATGTGCACTGCGAGCTCAGAATCTTACCCACTGGACACCAGGGAAGTCCCTCCGCAAACAAGCAAGCGTGCTCCCTGTGGCCAGAGATCTATCCATTGTCTCAGTGTGAAGTCTTCAGCATTTGGGGTCTGGGCAGGGCACTGACAAAGCTTGCTACAATGTTTAAGCCAGCATGGCTTTCAGAAACATCTTTTCTGTTTGATCAGCTAGGGTCAGTGCCATTTGCTTGAATTCTGGAGCCCTGACTAATGAATGGGTCTCTAATCCAGTCCTTCCTGCTGCCAGCTGACCTGGTGCCTTTCTATTCCACAGTCCAAATCCTGAAGGCAACCAACTGGATCAACTCTGCACACCTCCATCACCCCTAACGAGCAGAGCTCTTCCCTCCAGCTGGTCATCAAGTGGTTTGCATGTGGGCTGCCTGCAATCAGGGGCCTGCCTAGACCAGTCAGGGTTCAGTTATTTCCTTGAGTAAGGCCACTGAGTGTGTGCAGGCACCATGACTGATCTGCTCCAACAAGGTGGGAGAGGCATTTGTGTCTGAGTCCCAGCCCCTGCCCACTCTCACTGCTGGAACTTGGCCCATTGTTCCCTGCCTCAGAACCTCTAGGGCATGGAGCCCTCTGTTCACTGTCGGGGAGAAGCAAGGAGTTCCTGGTACCCAAAATACTCACCGCATCCCCCTAGTCTCCCTAAGATGTCTCCAGCCCTCTGATGCTACCTAGAAGTGAGATGCACGCTTGCATTCCAAAATGGAAAATAAAATGCATTTTCCCACAGAAACCATACTGTAAATGGTGACCAAGTACAGTTAGCATTGCTCTGTTAGTGACACACTTCAGGAACATTATGAGTTAAATAGAAATTTGTGGACTGGCCTGAAAAATCAACCATCATTTATAACTTGGTTTCTATGGGAAAATGCATTCTGAGTTCCAAACAACTGGCTCACACAGAGATTTCTGGAACACAGCCTGGCCACAATGTTGGGAACTGTAGGTGGCTTCTCAGTATACCCAGTTAACATGGCCACAGTGGGGAGTTAACAGTGGGCTGTCGCTTCAGGTTCGGAAAGCCCTGAAGAAAGGCATGGGATAATCTGGGCAACCTTGTGGGGCAGCTCATCCCTTCCTGCTGGAAGCTGATGGGGACCACAGAACTGATGGGGACAGCACACAACAGCTAGTCCTGAGTGCTGCCCAGGATAACACTCCTGACAGCCTCTGCTTATATACTCCCAAGAGCAAGGAGCTCATTGCTTCATAGAGATTTTCTAGGGCCAACTCTCACCACTCCACAATTCTTTCCTACATTGAGCTGAAATCTGCCCTCCGTTTCTTCCCACCCTGATTCCACTCCTGCAGTTTCTACTCATCCTTCAAACCTTGCTTGAGCCTTAACTTCTCTGTGAAATCTTCCCTAACCCTATTTCCCTCCACATTAGGCTAATATTAGCTGTGGTAAAAAAAAAATAAACCTCAAATGTATCAGAATATATCTCTACTTATCAAAAAGTGAGTATCTTAGCTCAGGCTGCGATAACAAAATACCATCGATTGGCAGCTTAAACAACAAACATTTATCTCTTCGTGCTAGAAGCTAGTTCGTGGAAGTCCAAAGATCTAGTGCTGGTAGATTTGGTGGCTGGTGAGAACCTGCTTCCTGGTTCATAGACAGCTGTCTTCTCACTATTGTCTTCTCACCATGTGCTCATATGGCAGAGACGTCCTCTCTTACATCTCTTCTAATAAGGGCACTAATCCCATTTATGAGGGTCCCACTCTCATGACTTAATTAACTCCCAAAGGCCCCGTCTTCAAATACTATCACATTGGTGATTAGGGTTTCAACATAGGAACTAGGGTGGGGTGAGGGCATAGATATTCAGTCCGTGGCAGTGGGTGTTCCTGACTGGCAGGCAAGTAAAATTTCCCATATGGTGATTTAGGGTCCCAGGTTCCTGCCAATTTGCCAACTTCCCCTTGGCAGGTGGGGAGGAAAGCAGGGAAAAAGCACACTTGCTTTTTAACTTCACTTCTTGTCTTGGAAGTGAGTCATCATTTCTCCTCAGTGCCTTTGGCAGGAACTCATCACATGGCTCCACCTAGGTGAAGGCAGAAGAGAGGCCTGGAAATGTCTTCTGTAGCTAGACAGGCACTTTCAGTGACAACTAAAGACCAAGGAAACAGAAGCACAAAGTTTAGATGTACAAGTTGCCTCTTAGACACACACACACACACAGTCTAAGTTGGCTCTCAGCAGGTAGACTCCTGGCCAATCTGCATGTATTAAGCTGTACCCTGAGCTCAGTCTTATGGAGGTGAAAGTCCAGTCAATGCTCTAAATTGATCCATGTTTTCCAAGGGTCACAGGATACCAGGAGGGAAAGAAATTAATCCTCCAGGAAGCCCTTCCTCTAGCTGGAGGCACAAAGCAAACAGAAGACTAGGGCGGGATCTACCTGCAAATGTACAGGCTTGAGAGAGGCCCTGAGAAATCCTGTCCCTAAAAGTTCCGTTTGGAGAGCATCAGCAATTCCACCACTAGACTAGTAAAACTGAGGCCTAAGGCACTGCATGTGGATAATGGGCAAATCGTAGTCACCTCTCCCCTTTACTATTTTTCTGAGAACTTGACACTGCTATCTCAGTTAACCCTCTTCTGCTCTATGACTGAGCTCTATTATGCTGTGTGTTACAGAGAGGGGCTTTCAGGCACGGAGGTTAAGTCACTTGTGCCCAAGGTCACAGAACCAGGATGTGGTAGAGTGAGGTTACATCCCAAACTCTAGGGCAGAGACAGGAGTTAATCACTGGGCCATACTGCCCAGCTCGACAGCAGGAGGCTCTCAGTCCCTGACCCTTCTTTCTTTGTAAACCCGTCCCAGTTGCTTCTATCTGAGGGAAGGGAGCATAAAGACTGGAGCTCCAGACTCCGCCTCGATCAGAGGCTCTGAGCTCTCCTCACCCCAGCCCTCTACCCAGGCCCCTCAGTTGGCCACCTGTCCCCTGAGCATCGCTGAGCAGCTGTGCCTGAAGGCCCCTCCGGCCCCTCACGGTGAAGAGGCCCTCAGGCAGGGGAGAGGAGGCCAACGTGCCCTAATGGGCTCTTCTGCTGGGCTTGCAGCAAGTCCTCCAGCCCAAGTTCACCGAAAGGTCAAGAGGTTCCCCTTCCCCCCACCCCTTATCCCCGCAGCCTGGACAGAACTGCTCAGCCAGAGGCTCCTCACTGGACCACAAGGATCCCCCTTCTCCCCGCTTCACGGCTCCCGTGGCTGAGAGACCAGAGGAGTATAGGTCACACTGTCCCAGGATGGGGGGTACCCCAAGTCACAGCCTGAGGATCAGAGATGGTGACCCCCAGGGAGGCTGCATCTCAGAACGGACTCATCACCTAGGTGGTGGTGGAGCTCAGAACACCTGGGTTACAATTCCTCTGTCAATGACTGGAAAATAGCTTAGAAGGTACATCACCATTTTGGAGTCTCATTTTTCCCATCTACCAAATGGGCTTACTTCTTTCAGTCAGTCTCCTGGGGCTTTGCACAATGTCAGATCCTTACTAATCTGGTGTCCCCACCACACCCACCATTACAACCTTTTGTCTCTGTAGCAAAAGAGCAAAAATTTTTGTCTATTGGATATTCTGCAGCCAAGAAAATAAATGTCATAGAAAAATACTTCAATACTCATATCAGACAAAATAGACTTTTAAAATAAAGACTGTTACAAGAGACAAAGAAGCACATTACATAATGATTAAGGGATCAATCCAAGAAGACAGAACAATTGTGAACACATATGCACCCACCATAGGAGCACCTCAGTATACAAGGCAAATGCTAAGAGCCATAAAAGGAGAAATTGACAGTAACAGAATAATAATGGGGGACTTTCGCACCCCACTTACACCAATGGGTAATCACCCAGACAGAAAATTAATGAGGAAGCACAAGCCTTAAGTGACACATTAGACCAGATATTTGTAGGACATTCCATCCAAAAGCAGCAGGTACACTGTCTTCTCAATTGCACACAGAATATTCTCCAGGATAGATCACAGCTTGGGTCACAAATCAAGCCTTGGTAAATTTAAGAAACCTGAGATCATATCAAGCATCTTTTCCAACCACAATGCTATAAGATTAGAATTCAGTTACAGAAAAAAAAAAACAACTGTAAAAAACATGAACACATGGAGGCTGAACAATATGTTGCTAAATAACCGATGGATCACTAAATAAATCAAAGAGGTTTAAAAATACCTAAAGACAAATGACAATGACAGCAGGATGATCCAAAACCTATGGGATGCAGCAAAAGCAGTTTTAAGAGAATTTTATAGCAATACAATCTTACCTCAAGAAACAAGAAAAATCTCTAATAAACAACCTAACCTTACTCTTAAAGCAACTAGAGAAAGAAAGACAACCAAAACCCAAAGTTAGTAGAAGGAAAGAAATCATCAAGATCAGAGCACAAGTAAATGAAATAGAAACAAAGAAAACAATAGCAAAGGTTGATGAAACTAAAAGTTGGCAGTTTGAGAAGATCAGCAAAATTAATAAACCTTTAGCCGGACTCAAGAGAAAAAGGGAGAGGATTCAAATCAATAAAATTAGAAACGAAAAAGGAAAAGTCACAGCGGAGACTACATAAACACCAAGAGTAAGAGAGTACTAGAAACAGCTATATGCCAGCAAAACGGACAACGTGGAAGAAATGGGCAGATTCTTAGAAAGATGCAATCTTCCAAGACTGAACCAGGAAGAAATGGAAAATATGAACAGACCAATCACAAGTAATGAAACTGAAATTTGTGATTTGTGTTAAAAATCTGTGATCAAAAACCTTCCAACAGAGGCTTCGCTGGTGGCTCAGTGGTAAAGAATCCACCTGCCAATGCAGGAGACACAGGTTCAATCCCCGGTCCAGGAAGATCTCACTTGCCTCAGAACAACTAAGCCGGTGTGCCACAACTACTGAGCCTGTGCTCTAGAACCCAGGAGCCACAACTACTGAGCCCACATGCCCTAGAGCTTGTGCTGGCCAACAGGAGAAGCCACTGCAATGAGAATTCTACACGCCACAACTAGAGAAACACCCGCACAGAAATGAAGACCCAGCACAGCCTAAAATGAATAAATAAATACTCTTTAAAAATATTCCAACAAACATCAAATTCAGGACTAAACGACTTCACAAGTGAATTCTATCAAACATTTAGAGAAGAGCTAGCATCTAGTCTTCCCAAACTCTTCCAAAAATTGCAGAGGAAGGAACACTCCTGAGCTCATTCTACAAGGCCACCATCGCCCTGATACCAAAACCAGACAAAGATATCACAAAAAAAGAAAGCTACAGGTCAATATCACTGATGAACATAGATGCAAAAAATCCTTAACAAAATACTGGCAAACTGAATCCAACAGCACATTAAATGGATCATACACCATGATCAATTGGGATTTATCCCAGGCATGCAAAGATTCCTCAGTATACACAAATCAATCAATGTGATATACCACATTAATAAATTGAAGAATAAAACCATATAATCATCTCAATAGATGCAGAAAAAGCTTTTGACAAAATTCAACACCCATTTACGATTAAAAAAAAAACACTCCAGAAAGTGGGCACAGGCATAGAAGGAACCTACCTCAACACAGTAAAGGTCATAATATGACAAACCCACAGTAAACATCATTCTCAATGTTAAAAAGCTGAAAGCATTTCTTCTAAGATCAGGAACAAGACAAAGACGTCCACTCTCACCACTATTATGCACCAGAGTTTTGAAATTCCTAGCCATGGCAATTGAAGAAGAAAAAGAAATTACCATCTGCAGTGATTTTGAGCCCAAGAAGAAGAAATCTATTACTGCTTCCAACTTTCCCCCTTCTATTTGCCATGAAGTGGTGGAGCTTAACCATACACAAAAATAAACGCAAAAGGGATCAAAGACCTAGATGTAAAGTTGGACACTATAAAACTCTTAGGGGAAAACATAGGCAAAAACCCTCCTTGACATAAATTACAGCAAGATCTTTTTTGATGTATCTCCTAAAGTAGTGAAAATAAAAACAAAAATAAATAAATGGGATCTAATTAAACTTAAGATTTTGCAAAGCAAAGGAAACCATAAACAAAACAAAAAGACAACCCTCATAATGGGAGGCAATATTTACAAACAAAGCAACTGACAAGGGATTAATCTCCAAAATATATAAACAGCTCATGCAGCTCAATATCAAAAAAATCCAACAGACTCAATCAACAAATGAGTGGAAGTTCTAAATAGACTTTTCTCCAAAGAAGACATACAAATGACCCAAAAGCACATGAAAAGATGCTCAACATCACTAATTATTAGAGAAATGCAAATCAAAACTACAATGAGGTATCACCTAATACCAGTCAGAATTGCCATCAATCAAAAAAATGTTGGAGCAAGTATAGAGAAAAGCGAAACCTCCTACGCTACTGGTGGGAATGTAAATTGGTAGAGCCACTATGGAAAACAGTATGGAGGTTCCTCAAAAACTAAAAATAGAACTACCATATGTCTCAGCAATCCTACTCCTCGGCATATACCCAGAGAACACCACAGTTTAAAAAGATATATGCACCCCAATGTTCACTGCAGCACTATTCACATTAGCTAGGACGTGTGTGCTAAGTCGCTTCAGTCGTGGAAGCAACCTAAATATCCATCAACAGAGAAATGGATAAAGAAGATGTGATACATGTATACAATGGAATATTACTCAGCCATAAAAAAGACAAAAGAATGCCACTTGCAGAAACATGGATGGACCTAGAAATTGTCATACTGAGTGAAGTAAGTCAGACACAGAAAGAGAAATATCATATGATATCATTTATATGTGGGACATAAAAAAGGATACAAATGAACTTAGATACAAAACAGAAGTAGAGTCACAGAGGTAGAAAAAGAACTTACTGTTTACCAGGGGAAAAGGAGGGAGAGGAATAAATTGGGAGGTTGAAATTGACATATATACACTACTATATATAAAATAGATACCTAATAAAGATCTACTATATAGCAGAGGGAACTACTCAATACTCTGCAATGGCCTATATGGGAAAAGAATCTTAAAAAAGATTATTCTTCACTATCTCCCAGAGTTTGATCAAACTCATGTCCATTGAGTTCGTGATGCCATCCAACCATCTCATCCTCTGTCACCGCCTTCTCCTCCTGCCCTCAGTCTTACCCAGCATCAGGGTCTTTCCCAATGAATCAGCTCTTTGCATCAAGTGGCTGAAGTATTGGAGCTTCAGCTTCAGCATCAGTCCTTCCAATGAATATTCAGGGTTTGTTTCCTTTAGGATTTACTGGTTTGATCTCCTTGCAGTCCAAGGGACTCTCAAGAGTATTCTCCAGAATCACATCAGTTGAAAACATCAGTTCTTCGGCACTCAGCTTTCTTTATGGTCCAACTCTCATATTTGTTCATGACTCCTGGAGAAACCATACCTTTGACTAGAGGGACCTTTGTCAGCAAAGCGATGTCTCTGCTTTTTAACATGCTGTCTAGGTGTGTCATAGCTTTTCTTCTAAGGAGCAAGCGTCTTCTAATTTCATGGCTGCAGTCACTGTCTGCAGCAATTTGGAGCCCAAGAAAATGAAATATGCCACTGTTTCCATTTTTTCCCCTGCTATTTGCCATGAAGTGATGGTACCAGTTGCCAAGATCTTAGTTTTTTGAATGTTGAGTTTTAAGCCAGCTTTTTCACTCTCTTATTTCAAGAGGCTCTTTAGTTTCTCTTCACTTTCTGCCATTAGGGTGGTGTCATCTGCACATCTGAGGTTGCTGATATTTCTCCTGGCAGTCTTTTTTTTTTAATTTTAACTGGAGGCTAATTACTTTACAATACTGTGGTGGTTTTTGCCATACATTGACATGAACCAGCTATGAGACATGTGTCCCCCTGTCCCGAAACCCCCTCCCACCTCCCTCCCCATCCCATCCCTCTGGGTTGTCCCTGTGCACCAGCTCTGAGTGCCCTGTTTTATGCATCAAGCTTGGACTGGTCATATATTTCACATATGGTAATATATGTGTTTCAATGCTATTCTCTCAAATCATCCCACCCTCGCCTTCTCCCAGAGCCCAAAAGTCTGTTCTTTACATCTGTTTCTCTTGCTGTCTTGCATATAGGGTCATCATTACCATCTTTCTAAATTCCATATATATGTGTTAATATACTGTATTGGTGTTTTTCTTTCTGACTTACTTCACTCTGTATAATAGGCTCCAGTTTCATCCACCTCATTAGAACCAACTCAAATGTGTTCTTTTTTATAGCTAAGTAGTATTCCATTGTGGAGAAGGCAATGGCACCCCACTCCAGTACTCTTGCCTGGAAAATCCCATGGACGGAAGAGCCTGGTAGGCTACAGCCCATGGGGTCGCTATGAGTCGGACACGACTGAGCGACTTTACTTTCACTTTTCCCTTGCATGCACTGGAGAAGGAAATGGCAACCCACTCCAGTATTCTTGCCTGGAGAATCCCAGGGACGGCGGAGCCTGGTGGGCTGCCGTCTATGGGGTCGTACAGAGTCGGACACGACTGAAGCGACTTAGCAGCAGCAGCAGTATTCCATTGTGCATATGTACCACAGCTTTCTTATCCATTTGTCTGCTGATGGACATCTAGGTTGCTTCCATGTCCTAGCTATTGTAAACAGTGCTGCAAGGAATATTGGGGTACAGATGTCTCTTTCAATTCTAGTTTTCTGTGTGTATGCCCAGCAGTGCGATTGCTGGGTCATATGGCAATTCTATTTCCAGTTTTTTAAGGCATCTCCACACTGTTCTGCATAGTGGTTGTACTAGTTTGCATTCCCATCAACAGTGTTAGAGGATTCCCTTTTCTCCACACCCTCTCCAGCATTTATTATTTGTAGACTTTTTGATGGAAGTCATTCTGACTGCGTGAGATGGTACCTCATTGTGGTTTTGATTTGCATTTCTCTGATAATGAGTGATGTTGAGCATCTGTTCAAGTACTGTTAGCCATCTGTATGTCTTCTTTGGAGCAATGTCTGTTTAGTTCTTTGGCCCATTTTTTGATTCGGTCATCTATTTTCTGGTATTGAGCTACATGAGCTGCTTGTATATTTTTGAGATTAATTCTTTGTCAGTTGATTCGGTTGCTATTATTTTCTCCCATTCTGAAGGCTGCCTTTTCACCTTGCTTATAGTTTCCTCCGTTGTGCAAAAGCTTTTAAGTTTAATTAGGTCCCATTTGTTTATTTTTGCTTTTATTTCTGTTACTCTGGGTGGTGGGTCATTTAGGAGCTTGCTGTGATTTATATCAGAGAGTGTTCTGCCTATGTTTTCCTCTAGGAGTTTTATAGTTTCTGGTCTTACATTTAGATCTTTATCTCCTGGCAGTCTTGATTCCAGCTTGTGATTCATCCAGCCCGACATTTTGAATAACAAGGTGGAATAATTATAGGGATGTTTTTAATTTTCTTTTTTGTGCTTTTCTTCTTTTTAAAATACATTTTCTACAAGTATTTGTTACCAGATTAATAAAAAATTTCAGGTCCCTAAAACTTTTTCAGGTACCTAAAAATGTTACTGTGTTCATTCCTATGCTCCTCCAAACACCAAGGACTCCTTGGAGCCCACATAATTAAGTTAGTGAGAGACTTTTCTTGCTGGAAGCATCTGGGCAGTGATTTTTAACTCTTTGGGAGCTACTTACCTCTTAGAGAGTCTGATTAAAGTTGTGGGCCTCTTTCCAGAAAAATACACACAGATGAAAATTGCAAATCTTCTGTGATTTGGTAGGAGGTTCTTGGACTTCATGAAGTCTGTCTATGAAGTTCAGGTTAAAAGTTTCCGATCCAGGTAAATTCAAACCCAGGAGAGAGAAAGCAACTTACTGAAGGTTGCCAGCAGGACAGTGACACTCAGGTTCCTTTAAGGTTGTCTACACTCTGGCCCCCACCAACCTTCCCAGCTCTACCTCCCGTTACTTGTCTCCACTTAGCACACTTGGCTTTCTCCAGGCTTTTCTCAGGCATGCTCTCCACCCTTCTGTCCAGTGCCCTTTCTGCTCTCTACCTTCCAATCCTTTACATCAGTATCAAGTTTGGCTTTAGCTGCATATAAGTGACCCCTCATATTCCCCTAATAAAAATGGCTCAAATGCCCAAGGGTATATTCTATTTGGGTAAAGTCTAAAGGTGAGCGATCCAGGGTTGGTCTGGAACTCAGGCTTCTTTTGCCTTTTTTGCTCTGCCATCCTCAGTATGCACAGCCAATACCCAAGGTTGCCTCAGGGACAATGACATCTACCCAAAAGCAGAAAGAAGGAAGGTGGAAGGAGAAATAAAGGCACAGCTCCCCCAAGTTTCCCTTCAGGAGGTTTTCCCGGAGTCCCAGGTACCACTGAGAGAAGCAAGGTTCCTAGACACGTGTAACCTCAAGGGAGGCTGGGAAATGTAGTCTTTCCCACTGGGCACTGTGCTAGGTTTCTGTCACTAAGGAAGGAGGGTGGGATGGATACTGGCCAGGCAATCTTTAGCCTTTGCCACGTCCTCTCTTTAACCCACTTCATTCATACAACCTTGCCCACCCACTCCAACCACCAGGGGTGTCAGCTTGCTGCGCAACCTTCTAGTCTGTGTCGAGCCTTTTATTTTCCAATTTCCATCTCCGTCTATTATTGAATATTTTATTGCTATCAAATTTGGGGGACTTGACACATTGTAAACAGTTAATTTGTAACATTAATGCAACTCTTTTTCTTTTATAACCTAAAATCTATGTTCCAATTTTGTCAATTGCCCCAATGTTCTTTATACCACTACAAAAACCAAGTTTAGTAAGAGATAAGCCATTTCTGGTTCTTTTTGTCTGCAGATTGAGGGACAAAGCACTGTGTTCAAAAATTACATGGATTGCTTTTTTTTCTTTCAGTTTGTTTACTACATTTATTTCAAATAGGGTCAGATCCATTTAATTTCATTTGAACTCAGTTTTACTGCTCCCTCCATCTGGTTGGTTTCATACTACATATTTTTTAATGTATAGAATATTAACATAATTCCCAAAGTCAATCTACATAAAAGGTACACTCAGAGAAGCACCACTCTCCTAAATTCCCCTCTAATCTCCCTCTCCTACCATCCCTTTTGTAGATAGCCAGTTTCAGTAGTTTCTAGTTTATCCTTCCTGTGTGTCTTTTGAAAAACATAAGCAGATACCATTATGTTTTCTTTTCCCTCCTTTCTCACATGCTATATGCTCTTTTTTGCATTTTGCTTTTGTCACGTAACAGCATATCCCGAAAATCACTTCATATCAGTTCAAAGAGATCTTCCTCACTCATTTCACAGCTGTGTCGATGTGGATCCACTGAATGGATGTTCAACTAATCTCTTAAGGGTTTGACATTTAGGTAACTTCCTATAGTTTGCCATCACAAATCATGCTGCCATGAACCACGTGTATTTAACTCATTTCCATGTTGTTGACCTGTATCTTCAGGATAAGGGCTTCCCAGGTGGTGCAGCGGTAAAGAATCCACCTGCCAACACAGGAGGCACAAGAGACGTCGATCCCTGGGTTGAGAAGCCCTCCCGGAGTAGGAAATGGCAACTCACTCCAGTATTCTTGCCTGAAAAATTCCATGGGCAGAGGAGCCTGGTCCATGTGGTCACAAAGAGTCAGACATGACTGAGCGACTGAGCACTCAGACACTTCTTCAGCGTAAGTTTCTGCAATTCAGTTACTGAGTAGAGGGTAAACCTGTATGTAGTTTCTTGCTTGCTTGCTTTTTTTAAATCCTGGGAGCCCGTGTGCATTTTTTCCTTTGAAGTAGTCTCCCATTTTATTGCTTACATTTGAGAAATTCTGTTCTATTTATTTATTTGGCTGGGATCTTTCTCAGTGTGGCTCAGGGAGTCTTCAGTTGCAGGGCGTGGGCTTAGTCGCTCCGAAGCATGATGGATTCTAGTTCCCCAGCCAAGGATCAAACCTGCATCCCCTGCATTGCAAGGTGGATTCTTAACCACTGGACCACCAGGGAAGTCCCTGTACGCGATTTTCTTAGGTGTTCACAAATTGTCCGTTGCGGAGTCTTGGGTCCCGCAATCCCACCAGCAAGGTCTAAGACAGCCTGTTTCCCCACTGCCTCACCAACAGAATAGATTATCAAAAGTCTGAAGTTTTGCCAATCTGATGAATGAGAAATGTATCGGTGTAGTTTTAATTAGCACTTCTCTTAATATTTTCACTTGTTTAAGGGTTATTGTTATATCATTTTGCTTGTGTGAATTTTCTGTTAGATTTTTGGCACATTCTTCTAAAGAGAGATATCTTTTTAAATTCTTTTAAGATTAAAAAAAAAGTTAGGGAATTCCCTGGCAGTCCAGTGGTTAGGATGCTGCGCTTCCACTGCAGGGAACCCAGGTTTGACCCCTGGTCTGGGAACTAAGATCCAACATGCCCCTCGGCACGGCCAGAAACAAAAAAGATTTAATCTTTTTTTTTTTTTTTCTTTCAGATTTTATTATTTATGGAGAAGGAAATGGCAACCCACTCCAGTACTCTTGCCTGGAAAATTCCATGGACCTAGAGCCTGGTAGGCTACAGTCCATGGGGTCGCAAAGAGTCAGACACGACTGACTTCACTTTCTTTCTTTCATTATTTACATGTTAGAGATATCTCATTTTATTACTGCCATGTAGCACCTACCTCCTCTGTGCCAGGCACCATGCTGGGAACTAGGAATCTTACACCTGGGTGGTCATAGTTTAGGAGAGAAGAATTTGACACAGTCTCCTGAGAGTTATAAAGTGTCCTGAGAGTTATAATTTTGTTGTTGTTGTTTAGTTGCTAAGTCACGTCTGACTCTTTGTGACCCCATGGACTGTGGCCCACCAGGCTCCTCTGTCCATGGGATTTGAGACATGAAAGAGGTGGGAGGAACTTCTGCGCTGGATGGAATCCAGGAAGGCTCCACAGAGGAGGTGAACTAACCTAACAAAACTCCAAAACATAGAAAGGCAAATAGACACAGGTGGGGAAAGACCGGGGGAGAAAAAGGCATGGCCCGGGTTCCAGGGCCCTTTCCAGCACTTTCTGCCTGACTCTTGGGCTTGGAGGCTGAGCTCAGCCCCCTCCTTCTCAGCCCTCTCCCTGGGCCTTCCCCGTGCCCTCCCATGGGTCAGGGTGCTGCCCGCTGCCACAGCTACTCTCTTACCAAGTTGGTTACACGAGTGGGGGGTGGGGGGTGGTTTCTGTTCTTTACTACTTTAGACCCAACTGTTCAGCTGTTTCAGGCACAGTTGGCCTTGCTGCCTTGTCTGTGAGCCTGCGTGTGTGTGGGGGGGGAGGGGGCGGGTGTTAGGGTAGGGGGCACGTGCTCAGGAACACCCACATGAAGTACAATCCATTACGGAGAGCTCATGTTTCTCTCACATGCCTACAACCTGTGGGTTTGCAGTTAAGATTAGGCCTCACCTTTCCTCTGCCACCTGAGTCTCCCACTGTCCCAAGCTGGGGAGGGCTCTGGTCCTGTCCCCCCACCTCGCCACCCCAGAGAGGGAGGGGCTCGTGGATTTGCTGGGCTAGGTCTGAAGTGGTCACGGAGGGCTTGCCGGCAGATGTGGGGTCTGAACTAGTCTGGGAAAGCTGGGTGGGGTTTAGAGAAGCCGGAAAGGCGGTGGGGAGCGTGAGCACCCTGAGGAAAGGCAGGGATCCTGTGTCCAGCACAGAGAGGAAGGTTACCCAGGAGCACAAGTCAGGGCGAGCTGCTGTCATAAACAACCCGGTGAAACAGATCGCCAGTCCAGGTTCGATGCATGAGACAGGGTTCTCAGGGCGGGTGCACTGGGATGACCCTGGGGGATAGGATGGGGAGGGAGGTGGGAGGGAGGTTCAGGATGGGGAACACATGTACACCCATGGCTGATTCATGTCAATGTATGGCAAAACCACTACAATATTGTAAAGTAATTAGCCTCCAATTAAAAAAAAAAAAACCAACCCGGATTCTCGGAAGGGTTTGAACACAACAGAAACCCATTTCTCTCTCATCTCCTCTGGGTTCTGCAGCCTTCTCTCTCCCTCTCCTCTCCACGGGGCACCTTTCTAGCGGATTTCATATTTTCTATACATGCACATTCTTGCTTGGGCCACATGTCATTGTAATGAATACAAACAGTCTGTGTCAGGGATCTTCCTCTCCGACTTTTTCATCTGGGCTGTTTTAAGCTCCTCTGTTTGGCCGTCTGGACATCAAATCTGTTACTTCCGAGACTGCGGCGTGCAGGGCGGCATCACACAGACCTGGTGATAGAACAGGGAGGCTGGTGGGCAGCACATGGACTTGTGAGCGCCGGTGGGGGTGGGTGAGCGCTGAGTTATCCCAAAGGGCAGAGCCCCAAGGCCCTTGAACATTAAAGCTGTCTCATCACCAGCAGAGCCCGGCTCCTTAGCCGCATTACCACATGGCCGCTATGGCTGCCGTGTGTCCAAGTCCACCCAATTGAGCCCGGATTAATTCCAGAGGTGTTGGCCTTCTGACCCCAGGGGGTGGGGCCGAAAGAGCCTGGTGCTGGGCCCACATCCGAGCATCCAGGAGGGTCCCCCAGAAGCTGCCTGGCAGGGTGGGCAGCGAAGAAGGCCGTGCCTCAGTCCTCACTGCCCACCTGCCAAGGGCCCACCGGCAGTGCGGGATGGAGTTCTGATCAAGTGCTGACTTGGCCCTGACTGGCTTCAGGAGGGGAGTGGGGGTAGTGGACCTCATGGCCGAGGAGACCCTCCCGTGTAGAACACGCTTCCCCAGCCCTAGAGCCACCTCGAGCAAAGTGCCAATCCCCCGGTCCCTCCCCAATCTGAGCACTTGAGGGCGGGCATTTGAAAATCACTCCAAGGCATCACCAGTCTAGATGAAAGGCATCTAGACCTCAACACCTTCATGAAATGAGTTGAAGCCCCTTCCTCCTGAGCGGGCACGTTGGCAGTGTGCACACCTGAGCCCCTCGGGGATCAGGGCTTCCAGACAAGAGGGAAAGGGGGAGAATGGGATGCCTGAGAAAGACCGCCCCCTTTGCCATTCCTCACCGGCCGGCCCAGGTCCCTTCTCTGGTTCCAGGCTTCCCATCTGTTCCGGCTGTAAATGGAAGACATTCTGTGGGCTCTTCCCTCTCCTGGGACAGCCCCCAGCTGCCCATAGGAAGGATGGAAATGGATGACACCAGAGACGCTCCCCCAAACCCGTCTCCCCAGCCTCAGACAAAAGAGAGTGGTCCCAGCAGAGCTGAAAGGAGATTCCAGCTGGACTGGGTTTCAGAATGAGCCGCTGGCCATTGGCAACTTGCCTCCTTGACGTGCAGGAGGGAGAAGAGGCAGCCACATACACCTTCCTCTTCACCTGTGGCTGATGTCAATGAAGGAAATTTATGTTAGCAGTGGCTAACATTTTTGAGCAGTATGTCTCCAATTCTTTATGTGCTAAGGGCTTCATGTGCATCATCACATTTAAGGTAAGATGCCTAGATTATTTGCATTTTTTTAGGTAAGCAGGGAGATCCTAAGGTCAAGCACCTGACCAGGGTCAAATGGCTAGAGAGGAGGTGGGTCAGGGGTTCGCCCCAGGGGGTCTGCTCTGTTCCGTGCTCCTCTGGAGCGGATGGCTCCGTTCAGCGGTGAGCAGGTCTGGGCTCCCCCAGGCTCCTGGTGACTCCTGTGAGCCCCTCAGGCCATAGTTCTCAGCCTGAAAGTGAGTGGGTATCAGATTTACTGGCTAATTTTCCCCAAATGCCCCATCCTCTCGCTTCTCCAGCCTGCATCAGAACAGGCTGGGGTGAGGCGCACAGCCTGTAAATGGAAGAAGCCCCTGCAGTGATGCTGATGCTTCCCCGGGCCTGCTGCCCAGGGACCTGGCCCCTCGGGTCCCTGAGAGAAGCAGCCTCGGTCCCATCTCACGTTCTGAAGGAGCCCCAAGCCCACTGCTGGCTTCCGGCACCTTCCTGGTAGTTCAGAGTTTCTGCACATTTCCAAGGCGGGCACCGGGGTGCGGATGTGAGCACATCAATACCCGTGCCCCAGGCCAGGAAGCTTGGTGGGGGGTGAGAGAAGATTCTGCCCACAGAGATTTAACTTCTGGCCCCCAACCGCCTACCCCAGCGCTCCCCTCACCTCACTGAGCCCAGCCGCAGCACGGAGCTGGGGTTATTCCACTTAATTGTGCATAAATTTGAACATTTCCATAATTAAAAAGTGAGTTGTTTTTTTTTTTCTAATGGCTTGCAGGAAGGATCAAATGAAATACTGGCTGACATGTGCTCTCCCTGTGCAGGCGTGAGGCATGACAGCAGGATTATCCGGCTCATCTCTCTAATTCTCCCTGGAAGAGGGTCTGGTGAAAGCTCAGGGCACCAACCCTCACTGGGGGGAAAGACAAGGAGGCCCAAGTAGAGTCACCAAGTCACCCATCTGTGGGGCAGGGACAGGGGGGCTTGTAGCCTACACAGTGTAGCTGTTTTGTCTGGTTGGAGGTGGCACTCTGTAACAAAAATACAAAATGACAAATACAAAATTAAAATGAATACAAACCTGAAAATTGATCTAGAATGAGGAAAATGGCATGCTAAATTACAAATATTTTAAAATGCTAAGAGGGACCGCTGGTGATCCAGTGGTTAAGATTTCTTCCTTCCAATGTAGGGGATGAGAGTTCGATACTTGGTCAAGAAACTAAGATCCCACATGCCTTGAGGCCAAAAAAAACAAAATATAAAAATCAGAAGTAATATTGTAACAGATCAATAAAAACTTTAAAAATGGCCTACATCAAAAAAAAGAAAAGAAAAAGCTAGGAAATACTACAAATTTCACAAAATACAGAAAAATAACATAACATTTTAAATTCATTTATAGCCCAATCTACCTCTCATACTTTTCTTCCATATTTTTTGGAGCTTTATATTCTTTGATTACCTTTTCTTGAGAAAATCCTGTAACTGTTCTGTTTTCCACAGAGAAAAGAGAAAGATAGCCTAGCCTTTCCTCTAATGTGGTTGATCTAAATTTGTTCTTTGAGAATGCATAGTTTAGAAAATGTTCACGTTCACAATTTTTTACTGGTATTGCAGTGTAAATGTTCACGATTATTGCTAAATTGGGGGAAACTTCTATCAGTTTCTCTGGATGTAAATGATAGGAATTCAGGGCATTTCAAGTTTTTGTGTTCAGATCATCCAAAAAATTAAGCACACAAAAAATGTGGTAAGTTATATTTCATGTGCTTCCCATTTCGAGAAAAAGTATGATGGGTATCATGTTTAAAAAAAATCATTCATGACACTTGTTTAAGATGGTAAGGAGTGGGGAGGGATTGGCTACTACACGTTTTGTAGAAGGGACAGCACGCTCAACCCTAAATACAGCAAGAAAAGGGGGGATTTACAGCCAAGGAGCAGGAGCAGGGTGGTGGTCAGTGGATGGAAAATTACGAAGAGGAAGCGTTGGGGAGGGCTTTCTTGCTGAAGGCAGGATAGGGTGATCAGGCCTCACCAGGGGGTACTAGAGGATGACAGTGACCAAGTAAGGGATTAGGGGAATCTGGCTAAACTGACTGACATAGCAGGAGTCCTGCTAATACTGGGCAACGGAGAGACAAACACAGAAGCCCAAAAGTCAGGGCCAAGTTAAGAAAATTCAGAGGAGCCTGACTAGAGTCTAGTCAAGGAGAGAATCCTTATCAATCCTAGGACTGTACTTCCATTTTGAACTGGGATTGATAAGAATTAAAGTTTCTGATTTTATGCATTTGATGATCAGAAGAATGTTGCCCAGACTAACTTCTGGCTTCATCACTTCAAAGTTTATTTCTCCTATCCAACCCACATGTTCACAGCCCAGCCTCCGGGGACACACTCACACTGTGATACAATCTCTGGCCCTGCACCTTTCATAGTGAATGGCAGGAATATGCCCAGGAACCATTTCTACACCAGCAAACTACAGTCAGTCCTCCGTACATGCAGGATCTTCATCTTCAAATTCAACCAACTGTTCATGAAAATATTTGGAAAAAAAACTCCAGAAAGTTTCAAAAAGCAAAATTTGAATTTGCCATAAGAGTATTTACATAGCATTAAATGTATTGTATTCACAACTGCTTACATAGTATTTAAATTGTATTAGATATATAAGTGATCTAGAGATGATTTAAAGCAGGGGTCCCCAACCCCCGGTAGGGTCCCTGACCTGTTACGAACTAGGCCACACAGTAGGAAACCAGCTGGCAGGCAAGCAAGCTTCATCTGTATTTACAGCTGCTGCCCACTCATTCTGCATTATGGTGAGTTATAAAATTATCTCATCATATATCACAATGTAATAATAATAGAAATAAAGTGCACAAAGGCTTCCCTTGTGGCTCAGCTGGTAAAGAATCCCCCTGCAATGTGGGAGACCTGGGTTCGATCACTGGATGTGGAAGATCCCCTGGAGAAGGGAAAGGCTACCCACTCCAGTATTCTAGCCCGGAGAATTCTATGGACTTGTATAGTCCACGGGGTTGCAAAGAGTCGGACACGACTGAGCGACTTTCACTTTCAAAGTACACAATAAATGTCATGCAGTTGAATCATCCCCAAACCATCCCCCCAACTTTCTCACCCCTGTCTGTGAAAAAAACATCTTCCACAAAACTGGTTCCTGGTGCCGAAAAGGTTGGGGACCACTGATTTGAAGTATATGGGAGAGGACTTTGCTGGTGGTCCAGTAGCTAAGACTTCTGCACTCCCAAGGCAATGCCTGGGTTTGATCCCTGGCCGGGGAACTATATTCCTCATGTCCACAACTAAGAGTTTACTTGCTGTGTCCAAGAGTTCACAAGCCACAATTAAAGATCCCACATGCCTCAAGAACCTGTGTGCTGCAGCCAAGACCCAGTACAGCCGAATTAATAAATATATAAAAATAAAGTACATGGGAGGATGCTGGCAGGTTATATGCAATGACCACACCATTTTATATGACAGGCTTGAGCATCCCCACAGATACAGAGGGATGGCTTTTCATGGAGTAGCCACAAGCCCTTCTTCGCACCACATGCCCATCTGCCTGCTATACATTTGGTGAATGCCTGCTGTGCACTCTGCCCTGTTCAAAGTGCTGAAAGGGACCCTTCGTGCAGCTTCAAGACAAGCAAAGACTATCTCGAAGTATCACCAGAACTTCCTGCTCCTGAGACTCAGAACCTCTAACCTGGATTTGCAGGGACCTTCTAATTGGCCATTTCATCTCCATCTTATGTTCTAGTGTGTCCTGCACTCAGCTCTCAAAGGACCTAATTGCATCAGGCACATAGCACAGTGTCTGGTATACAGATAGGGCTTAATAACTGATACTCAACTGAATGAATGAATAAGCAAATGAGTATCAGTCCTTTAAGAACTCCATAGGGCTTCCTACTCTGACACTGCTTCTCTGTGAGTTTTACTGTTTCAGTTACTATATTCTGTCTTCTCATCCCCACACATGGGCTGTTATCTGTCCAATTATCAGTCCTGAGTTTGGCCCAGCAAATAAGGTCATTTGCTGACCTTGTCATTGCCATCACAGTGACCATCAAACCTAAACAATCTACTAGACTTTCAAGGCCTTCTACAATGAACCCCACCCTAAATATTTATCTATAATATGTTCTCTCTGACCCCCTCCCTAGTTTATTGTTTCAGCAAAGGAAGTAGCCTCACACATGTAAGAGGTACATTTACTTTATATTAACATGACATTGACTGTATTTTAAATAGGTCAATTGTAGAAGAGTTGGGAAAATCAAAACAGCCCAGAGTGAAAAGCATGTACAAGCATTAACATTCATTTTCTCACTGTCTCTTTTCAGTGAACACTTTCTGCTTTCATCAGAGTTCAGAGCACACCATTTTGCAACATGTTCTCTTTCAGTGATAACTGAACACGTTTTCTTCTGCCTCCATGGTTTCACCTCTAGACACACAAATCTTCGAGGTTAAAGGAACTGGAGCAGTGCAAGGAGTCTTTGTCAACACTAAGAGAAGAAGTGGCCAAGAACCAGCTTCTGTTTAAACACTCCCAATGAATGGAACCTCCCCCTCCCAAGGCAGCCGGTCCCACTGGTGGGCAGGACTACTTCTTGGAAGGTGCTTTCGTTCTCTGTGAGCTGAGCGGCCTCTGGGAGCCTCTGAGTTCCGGTTTTGCTCTCTGGAACAGCACAGGAGAGCCTACACCTCCTTCCCATCAGCCTGTCCACTCTTCAAAGGCTGATACAGCATGAACCTTTTCTAGGTTCAACAATCCTGAACTCTCATCCTCTCCGGTAGCCCCTGAATTCCCTTTTGCACCATTATTCTTCTTAGGCTATTAAATCACTTGTTTAGGGAGAATTACAGGTACCTTTTAGGTACATCTTCATGATCTATAATTTCTAGATTTTCTCGCATGAGCTTACATTTTCCCATTAGAAAAACACATTTAACATACACTGTTACTTCTCTGCTGTTCCGCTATTACTTCTTGCTCCTAATGAGCTGAATCCTTAATGCCCACGATGACGTTCTCTACTGCGCGTCCCTCCCACCACGTGCTTCCTCTGGCTCTTCAGTGGCTGGACCAGAGCCCACTGGCTGCCGCTGGGACCGTGCTCCAGGTTGACATCCGTCTCCTCGTTCTGCTCCAGGGGCAAAACTGTTCACACTGTGACAAACCTCCCCTCCTTCCCCATCACCTCCTCACGTCTCTCTCACGTCCACACGGACAGCACGGGAAGTTTCGCTCAGTGCTTGCCAAGATACTCTTTGCTTTTCCTAACATGCTAACAATAAATATGTTGAGTGATTGAAAAAAAAAAATCCTTTGGTAATGAGGATGTGGGTTTGACATGATTTAATGAATTAATTCTGGCATGAATATGGTTCTCTGTAAAGTGCTCCCGGACCATCTGTCTAATAATTCTAGAATGCTGTGGAGTGACATTAAGCTTACATCCCAGGAAGCATATTATTCTCTTTTTGAAAATCAAGACATTTTGCTTCCTTGGGCTGGGTAGTCCTTCTCTTCTCTAACCCAGCCTACAAGCCTTGTCTCCTCAGGCCATTCAGGATCATTCCACAGATTTACCCTTCCCTGAACTCCTGTAATGACTCATAACCAGAAGGAACAGCAGCAACAGTAAGAGCTACCATTTATTAGAGCTTGTTCTGTGCCAGACTCTTGGCTGAAGGGCTTTACATAACTTTATCATATGTATCAATTAATCATTGTATCATACTTTCGAATATATATAATTAAAGTTTTAATCACTTGCATAATGGATGCTATCATCATCCCCATTTAGCAGATGAGAAAACTTGAGATTCTGAGACGTTTAGGTTCCAGCGTTGCTCAATGTCCCTTAGCTAGTGAATAAGCACAGGTTTGTCTTGGTCCAAAGTCTGAGCTCTTACGTCCAATCCCCCAGGTATGAGTATCTGTGTTACACAATTTTCAGCCTTCACTTTGTACCATTCTCCTATTGTTTCTGGGACTTTCACCTTAATATATCTGGCACCTCCTGGGCAGCACCCCACCCCCCAAAATGGCCTTAGGTATGCTCCTTAGCTGCTAAGTGATCTTTCTTGAATGCTGCCCCTGGTTCTGTCTCTCGCTGGGAGCCAGCAGCATCCATCCCCTAAATGGCCAGGTGCTGGGAGAAGCCGCCATGGAAGGGTCTGGGCAGGGATGCCCAGGGCCCGACTCTCTCCACGTCTCACTGCAGGATGAAGAAGGGACCATCGCGCAGAAACCAGAGGGATGTTCTCAGCCCGCTGAGCCCCTGGGAGGATTGACACTGTCACATTTTCTGCCTTCTGTTCGCTCCCACTGGGCCCCTAGGGGCCGAGGCCTCAACTGATAATTCTGATCATCTAATTCTCAACAAGGTCTTTCTGGCTGGTAATTGAATTCTGTATTTTCCTCTCAACTTAGTCAGGGGGCCTTACCCGCACATCTGTTGAGCAGAACACTGGGCCAGTCTTGGTGGGAGGGGCAGAGGCATGGAGACCCTTCTCAGCCTCCACGCATTCGTTTCAGGGGCCACAGGTGCAGGCCGACCACAGGACCAGGTGGCACGTCCAGGGCACTGTCCTTTGCAGGGCAGTCACTGAGCTTAGGAGACTTCCATGCCACAAGCTGGGGAGAGTGTCTTGGAGAAGGGTGGACTGCAGGCAGGATTCTGATAGACAGGAGGAGAGAGGGAGGCATGGGCCAAGGCCTGGAGGTGGGAACATGCACGACATATTCAGTGACAACAAGTCAACCTGCCTGGACAGGCCTTCACAGCCTTCAGCCAAGGAATGACTCCGAAATGTTCAAGCCTTTGTCAAGACGTGTGTGCGAGTGGTCAGGGTGGGGAGGCCAGGGGCCAGGTATCAAAAGGCCCAGTCTGACCATGCCTATCTCCAGGCCTCCGTCTTCAGAACCAAGGGAAAACCTAGTGCTGGGGCTGGGTGCAGAGGGCTCCCCAGCTCTGTGCACAGACCACCCGGTGCATCAAGCCCAGAAACAGGCCGTTTCCTCACCCTCAATTCCCACCTGTTTCACCATCTCCACCCCTTTGGCAGGTGGGCCTCGGTCACATCTGACCTGTCTCGGGGTGACAAGCCCCTCCCTGAACTCTCCGCTCCCGCCGAGCTGTTCTCTAGCACATTCTCCACACACACCTCCTCACGGCCCCCCAGTGATGACACTCCCCAGTGGCTTACCAGGGCCCTCGGGTCCAAACATGGTGATGAAGCCTTCTGAGGCTTTGTTCCCCCGTCTCTCCAGAGTCATCTCTTGTCACATGAAGCTCCCAAGATACGGGGTTGCTGTGAGCCTTCAGCCCATATAAGAAACCTCCTCTCTTATTTCTATTGAGATGAGCCTGCGGTCCCATTAGCCAGTAAGGAAGGGTGCAGCGTGATTCACACCCAGACGGCTTATCTCCAGAGCCCAGCTTCTTCAATACTAGATTACAGTCCCCTGGAAACTTCTATGGGTACCCCTCCAACCCAAGTTTACTCACAAGCCTCTGCTGCAATTAAGGCTTCTGCCCACATGGCACTCCCCCCACCCATGAAAGCTTTCTCAGATGCCTCACCCCAGGAGTGGGTGGGGGCAGTGATTTTCCTGCTTTGCTCCACATTGGCATCACCTGGGGATCTTTTTTTAAAAAACCCCTGATGCCTGACTCCCACTCCCAGACGTCATGATCAGATTGCTGCTGGATGCCCCTGAGATGCAACAAAGTCTGGTAACCACTGGCAGTCATTCTTAAATCGGAATATGCATCAGCATCCCCAGGCAGACTTCTTAAACAGATAGTCGGGCCCGCCCCCGGTTTTTGACCCCGTGTACCTGAGTTAAGGCCTGAGAATTTACATCTCTAACAAGTCCCCAGGCTCTGCTGCTGCTGCTGCTGCTGGCCCTGGAACCATGCTTGGAGATGCCCTGAGCTAAGGAGTTTTCCAGAAACCCAGCTGTCCCCAGAGTGTCCTGTGCTAATCACCACCCATGCACCCATCACATCTGTGTGCTTCTTTTCTTGGCCACCTCAGCCTGGCCAGGAGCTTCCTGCTCAGTTATCTTCAGTAACAGGTGTCAACACGTGTTGGATCAATGAACCCATGAGACGCCAGGCAGGCTCCGACTGGCATTCTGCAGCCATCCATCCTTGTTTCTGAGTGGGAAAGGAGCTGTTATTATGACTGGTGCTATCTTTACTGAGCACAAATGGGGTGAAGTCATTCAGGTCCCAGCAGAAGAAAAGGGCAGAGCTGGGGTGACAGGGACAGCCTGACTGTCCTTCCCTGGGAGACCAAGCCCTAACCTCCCTGACTCCCTCACTGAGATTCCCAGCGAATTTCAGAGCGTAGGTCTCCATCTATTGGTAGGTGGGAGCAGTATGCTTTAAAATGACCTCATAAGGGACAGAACTGAGAAAACTAGATCAGTATGTACACAAAAAGCAGTAGAGTGAGTACTGTTTAGTAAAATACATATATGCATAAACCCATACTGGGTCATGAGATAAAACGCACGTCCTACTGTGGCTCATGGTCCGAAAAGCCTGCAGAACCCTCTCGGGGCCGCTGTCCTCAGCCGGAGAAGAGCAAGGTCGGCCCCTGCTGGGCGCCGCCAGTGCTGCACCAGGAGCCTCCGCAGCCGCGAGGTGGGAAGGGCCGGGTGACCTGCAGGACCGGTGTGGGAGGCAGCACCCGTTTTCTCATGGGAGCAGTTCAAAATACAAAAAAAAATAAATAAATAAGAAATTTAATGAAATGTTCATCTGTCTTAATTTCTAAAGTAAGTACTGCTCTGGTCGTCAGTCCCACACCGTCTTCCCTGTGGTTGGACTGCTTCAGCCAGTCCTCTCATCTCCCCAGGAGGAGCTGAAGCTCTTGGAGGCACGCTGGGATCTTACACCCACCCGACACACCGGTGAGGTGTGATGCTCCAGGCCCCCTCGCTGACTGATGAGCCAGCTCTGCAGAAGGAGGCTGTCGAGGGTCACTAAACACTTGGCTAATCATTTTGAGCACCAGGCAAGAAATGGTAAGGCTCCCTTTCCTTGTGGCAAGAGCAGAGGGAAATGTGGCATCTAGAGCAAGTAAGTAGCAACTACGAAGTAGGTGTTCGTAGAATCTATTTCATCACATCTTTGTTCCTCCCTTATTACCCTCAGTCTACAGATGAGAACACGGAGGCTTAAGGTCACAAGGCTGACGAGGAGCAAGTTCCAGAAGCTGGGCCTGCTGACCTCTAGGCCAGCCCCCTGGAGACAAACGAGGGAGTTGAGGGGACTGGGACCATTTCCCAGCTGGGCCTCTTCCTCCTCTAGCTTTGCTCCGTCTCCCAATGTCTCCCTGTGCTGTCCCCGAAGGAGCTGACACCTTACAAGGTGATAGACAGTCTTGAAGAGTGGGCCTTTGGGCTTAGAGCGAGTTGCTGTGGTGGGTTTGGGCTACCTGGCCCTCCTGGCTCCAGGGAACTCTGGTTTTCACAGCCTCTCTCTCTCCTGGTTTTCTTCCTACCCCTGATCTTTGCAATCTTAGAACAGTTTTTCAACTACAGTGCTATTGACATTTGGGATTGGATAATTCTTTGTCATGGAGATCTGACTTGTGTGTTGCAGGGTGTTCAGCAGTATCCCTAATCTCCACTCACTCGATGCCAGAAGCAGCATCGACCCTCCCCAACACTGCGACAACTAAAAATGACCTCAGGCATTGCCAAATGGCCCCTGGGTGAGAACCACTGCTCTAGAAGGGTGCTTCTCTTCCATGGGTCTCTTAAATATGGCTGGGTTTTGCAGGTGTTTTTGGAGGAAGGGCAGTGCGGTTTTGATTTTTATCTGTACTTTATGCCCATATATAAATCTACATCTCCAAAAGTCATACGGCCACTGCCTGTTGCCTGTTTCCACTCTACGTCTCCTCAACATGTCAAGTTCTTAGTGAACTCAGCCTCTTCCTGTCTTAGTTGAGATTCTCCCAGAAGCAGAGCCTGAGACAAGCATTCAGATGTAGGCAGTTTAATTAGGAAGTGATCTCAGGAAATAGGAGTGAGGAATGGAGGAGGGAGAGCAAAGGAGGAAAAACCAATACAAGGTACAACATCAAAGCTACTGCTATGAGTAGTGTTGGGCTGGGGGGCCTCAACCCCACTGGACTCTCCAAAGAAGCATGAAGAATGCCTCCCAGATGTGTCCACTCGCCCCCACAAATGTGAGGCTAGGCATTCATCCCCCACCTAGCGCAGGTGAGGTGGGAGCATCCATCCACTGCCCCTATCCTCCATTCTAGAGGGTGGTTCCAGGGCCATCTGGCTTCCCAGGTGGCTCAGTTAGAGTTTGCCTGCTAATACAGGAGGCACAAGAGATGTGGGTTCGATCCCTGGGTTGGGATGAATCCCTGGAGGAGGAAATGGCAACCCACTCCAGTATTCTTGCCTGGAGAATCCCATGGACAGAGGAGCCTGGTGGGTTATAGTCCATGGGGTCGCAAAGAGTTGGACACGACTTAGCGACTGAGCATGTACACCCAGGGCCATTAACTTCCCCAACTTCTGGGCTTCTGGGTTATGTATTTGTTAATATTTATTTTCATTTCTTAATTTGGCTGTGCTGGGTCTTAGTTGCGGCACATGGGATCTTTAGTAGCAGCAAGTGGGATCTAGTTCCCTGACCAGAGATTGAACCTGGGCCCCCTGCATTGGAAGCGTGGAGTCTTCCACTGGACCACCAGGGAAGTCCCGCTGGGCTATGTTTGAACTACACAAGCTAAACAGATTCCTGTGGCTTAGAAGAAGGCTCTGGAATAGATATCAGAATGGTGCACCCCATGTGCTTGAATTGGGGGTGCTATCAACACGAGTCTAAGCTCACAAAGAACTATCATGGCTGCAGCTGAAATCAGAGGCTAATGAAGGGGATGCAATGCAGGGCACCCCAGTCTATCCCTCTGTGCTACTCGGATCTACTCACGCCCCCACAGTAAGTCTATTCAGTCACGGAGGCCTCAAGGTAGTGGTCAGGCATAATTATTCTAGTGAAAACACTTTGTACAGGTGAGTTAGCGGGACAGGTTACAACCTGACTCGCTGCCGTAGCAGGTCCAGAGGCCGACACTGCTGATCGCTACCTTTCTTCTCCACCACCTATTCTAGATTCTCCTCGTTGGTCTAGGTGGTTTGCCTGATGGGGTGACTCAGACCTACACCCCTGAGGAGGCTGAGCCCTCAGTGGACTGGGCCTTGCCAGCTCAGAGTTGTTACAAGGGACCATTCTTCTGATACCACCAGGCATGGAAGCCCTGAGTTCAAGACACATTTCTGAGTGAATCTCCTAAGTTCCAGACGTCCTCTCACTTGTTACGAGTGGACCACTGAGAGCGATGGGGAGAGGGACCAATTCTACATTCACCCTTGATTCCTGGACCTATGTATTCTTGCAACTAGGGACTCAGTGCCGTAGATCAGCTCCACTCTGGGTGACAGCAACCAAACCTAGTGTCTTCCTCGAGCTGGGATCTTAGCTGAGTTTTTACAAATCCCTCTATCATCCAACGAGATCCGCAACTTCCAGCAATTTGATATATACCAGACCAGCAGATTCCGTGATCACATACCCATCAGCACACTTCCCTTGTCATAAGATGGGCCTCTTAGATGTGATGTTATGAGGCATCACATGTAAATAAGTCAAGCACTCTGTAAACCCTCAGATGGATGCTAGGATAGGTATCAATCCCGGGAAGGATTCACTGCTCTTTCCAAGGTGGAAGGGGCCGAATGCAATGAACTTTCCTCAAGTAGCTGGCTGCTCAAGGGCTTGGAGCCTGTCTTTGGGCTAACAGGTCAGCAATGGCAGTGACCAGCACCACCTTGAAGGGAGGCCCTGCCTAGCCTCCATGCCTCACCATGGCTACCCTGTTTGTGGGCTCACCGTGCAAGCCCCAATGGCCGAGGACAAGGCTGACCTCCACAGGGCGTCACACTGTTCAGCACCTCCTCTGTGCTGGGTGGTCTCTGGCAAACATTAGCAGGAACATAATGAAGACCCACATGCTTTGCGCCCACTCCCATAGGATTGCCCACATGCTGCTTCCCCAGACCTCCTTGCCTTTCTTCTTTTTCCTTTCAGGCCTGAGTGACCAACAAAGCTCCTTTGTCGTAGCCCCCAGTACAGATCCTTATGGAATACATAGACTTCTCCCATCAGAGCACACTGATGGACAGATATACTGCTACAAGTCCTGCCCACTGGGAGAGGTCCCACTCACTACTGTCTTTCAGGGCTACCCTGCTGGGGCTTTAGTGAAACCAACAGTCTGTTTTCGGCTAACACCAACACACTGAACCAGAACTGGGATCTTTCTTCCTCCTGCAGCTTGTCACAAGAAAATGCTTGGTGTGCCTTGGAGGCACAACAGGAGTGGTACATGAATGGTACAAAACCCATCATGAGCAGTTGAAGCCTTGGTCAACTGATGCTGCATGGTCAGGGCCCAAGAGCGTGCTGGGAGCCACTTTTCAAGTGGTGAATAGTTCTCTGCTACAGAAAGCACAGCCTTGCCTCCAAAACCTGTAGGATCCATAGCACACCCCTCCTACTGGAGCTTGCCGGAGACTCCACAGTGCACCCTAATCCAGCAAGAATACCTCCAGCATCACTGAATTTGCTGTGTCATAATGGTCCAAGCAGCAAGGCATCTTGTATTCTAGCCTGGGTTTGCTGAAGGGCACTTCCTTGCTCTAAGTGGCTCAGTGAATGGCTAACAGTACTTTCAACTGTGGTATGTACTGTGTTCCAAAGCCAAAGAGGGACATAGCACTTGGTGCTGTCTTCTTCTTAAGGCAGCGAGTACAAAGGGCAATAACCTGGCCTCATCTTAGAGGGCTATGACGTGGGACACCTCAAAGCCTCTGCAGCAGTCTCCATACCTGAGTCCTTTTCTCCATCTCCCACTCAGTGGATGCAATAACCCATGAACCTCTCTTCCTGACTCTTCCTTCCTCACTTACATGCTGAGTACCCCCATATTCCAACTAAATCATGAAGATTCAACCTCGTAAGTTGATTTCTTTATTCTGACTTCTCCTCCCTGTTCTTCCCACCCCTGAGACAGCCTTGTTCATGTATCTGTTCAATTCCTGCAGAAGCTTCATCATCAAATTTCCTACTTCCAATTCCCCATTTCACTGCTAGGAAGAGCTGCTTCTTCCTCCTCCATATACTTTAGGGTTCCCATCATTTGAGGTACACCTCCATCACATATATTTAGATGCTCATTTTCTGCCTCAAAATGCAGGCTTTTTGAGGTTAATACACATGTTCTATTGGTGATCAACAGCCAGAGCATCTGTGAGATGCTAGTAAGGCATTCAAGGCCCTCTGCCTCATGGCTCCCAACTCCAATCTCCAGCACCCACCCGCCTCCCCGCCAGTTGCAGTTCCTCCAGAGCCATGCTTTCCTTCTCACCTCCATGTTGTGCCAGAGCTTTGGATCAGCATCCACCCACACCCTCCACCTTCTATCTCCCCTGACCTCAGAGTTCCTAACATCCTGCAAACTTAGCTCACCAACACCATCTGCAGGAGCTCTTCCTCCATTTGTTCACTCCACCGCAAAGCTGGCTCAGGGAGCCTTCTTGTTTCCACTGCACTGAGCTCTGTCTTACCGCTTGTCAGGCTTTGTGACAATTATTTGTTACACCAGATGGAGTAAGTTACCTGAGGGTGAGGACTGATTTCCAGTCACCTTTGTGTCCCTGGGGTCTGGTCCAGTGCCTAGAACATAACAAGTATTTAGTATTTGCTGCATTGGTGAAATCTGCATGGTACAGAAGCAGCAAACTGGCAGCCTGCAGGCTAAATCAGGCCTGCAGACAAGTTTTATCTGGCCCACACAGACCCTGGCTGAGCTAGGTCAAATAGGATTGATTCAGGTTACAGGGCTGGTGAGACTGATGACACGAAACTGGCCTCTATTCTCTCCAGACTGTCTAGCCAACCGGAGTGATGTACTCAGGTAATACACCAGACCAAGGATGAGCGTGACCACAGCTCCCTGAAGTATCTATCCTCTGTCACTTACAGAGACGCACCTGGAGTTCGGAGGTTTCAGCAGCCTACAGGATGAGGAGCGGACCCACCCTCACTGTAGTGGTAGGCCTGCAAGTATATTCCCTTCATAGATGAAGAAGTTGAGATCCAGAGAGATGGCTGACCCCGGGAGGTCACACAGCTTGTTAGCAGTTATGGCAAACCTTGGGACATTCTAATTTTCACCACCCCATGCCAGTTATCACATACCCAAACTGCTGATTGCTTTCTTCGAAGCATTTCACTTCTGAAAAGATGTTCCAAGAGTTTACCTTTGTGGCTATGAGATTGTTAGCAGCCTAAAGACAAGTTTAATTTGGTCTACATGCTTCCTGGCTGAGCCAGCTGAACAGTGTTGATTGGTGCAGAGTTGGTAAGATTGCTGCCATCGACTTGGCCCTGGATTCATTTACTCAAGACAATCCCATAAGGTGAGTACTCCCATTCCCACTTTAAATGAGTTAGGAACTTGAGGCACAGACAGGTTAGGTGAATGCAAGACTGACTTACTGACAGTATACACTAGTTTGGTTCTATCAGTTGTTAAAATAATGACACATTTCAATCGTAGTTGACCTACGCCCTAGCCCTGGCGTACCCTTCCCACCATCCTGGTCGCTCCCCAGGATCTGCAGTCCAGCAATGATAGGGTTAATCCAACACCTGCCACAGGAACTTGCTTGAGCCCTACTTTCAGTGCTGGTTCTGACTGGTTGATGCCTGTGCTGAAGATTTTGCATGTTTTACCGCTGAGTGCAAGGTTCGCATTTTTAATGGTATACAACTTTAATGTCACAACAAACAAACGTATGCTGCCAAGAGCCCAAAGAGCTAATCAGCAGAATTCAGCCCTCTACTTTGGGAAGTGGAAAATTACTAACTAGATGAAACCGGGTAACTGGATAACCCAGCACTACATAAAACTAAGGTCCTAAGGGTGTTTTCTGCCTCAGCATCCGAGGGACACCACAAACTCTCAGCAGTGACAGCGACTCTCAGGAGCTGGAAATCAAGCGAGGGGGTGGCAGTTGCAACAGAATCTCACAGAGGGCAGGGACATGTCTGGAGAGAAACTGCCCCCACTCTGATCCCATGTGACTCACCGCCCAAAGGATGCAGTGAGGGCTACTGTAGTGGGATGTCAGCTGTCAGAAATGGGTCTGTCGCGATGGCTGTAAGCTTTCTGGGCAAAAATCTGGGGCAGGTCTCAAGAGCTCCCGGGCAATGGTCCTGACCTTGCCTTGAGGGCACTTACATTTCATTAGGGAATGAATGGTTGGTTTCTTGCTGAATTATCTTCAACCTCAGCAAGCTGCCTCTCTCTCCAAGGAGGGTAGATCCCCAGCTGAACTTCCATCTCAGGGTCAGGGTAGGTCACACCCCATAAGGAAGTTGGTCATGCCCGCCTTCAATTACTGTCACGTTTAACCATTTGAGAAAACAAATTGTTTTCCAAAGTAGCTGTACCTTTTTAATATTCCCACCAGCAATCTATGAGGTTTCTGATTTCTCTACTTCCTTACCAATGGTTGTTGCTATTTGACTTTAGTGGTCCTAGGAGGTGTGAAGTGATATCTCACTGTGGATTGGATTTGTAGTTCCCGGATGACTAAAGATGCTGAGCCTCTTTTCACGTGTTATTGACCAACTGTATCTCTTCCTGGGAGATATGTCTATGGGTTTTTTTAATTGGGTTTTTTGTCTTTTATTATTGACTTGGAACAGTTTTTATATAGTCTAGAGTCAAGACCCTTATCAGATATAAGATTTACAAGTATTTTTTACCAATTCCAAGGGTTGTCATTTCATTTTCCTGATGTTGTCCTTTGAAGCACAAAATTGGTTTTGTTAAAGTCCAAATTATCAAATTACTGTTGTTGCTTATGGTGATACATCCAAAAGGTGTTGTGGACATCTAACAGGAATCAGCTTCAGATCTTACTCATTTCCATTAATATCATCTGCAATGTCATAAAGAACTTTTATTCCTTCTACTTGAGACTGAAAACAATCTTTAATTTTATTATGAAATATTTAACATATACATAAAGGTGCAAATAATAACATACATCTGTGTCCCCACTACCCAGCTTAAGAAATTCTGCCAATAAACTTGAAATCCCTGTGTCCCCTCCCTACCTCCCCATCCAGAGGTATCCATTACTCTGAATTTGGTGTTTATTATTCTCATGCATTTCTTTATACTCCTACTATGTGTGCATCAGTATTTTACCAAAATGTGGTGTAACTTTGTCTTTTTTAACTTCATAAAAATGGCATCATGTAGTACATATTCTGCAACTTGCTTTTTTTTCCCCCCACTTCACAGTGTTGAGGTTTATCCATGTTGATATAACTAATTTAAGTGTATAAATATTGCTCTAGTTCATTAATTTTCACAGTGTCTAAATGTTATATAAATACAATGTTTACCTAGTCTATAGATGAACATCCATGTTGAAATAGACAAAAACTAGGAAAAACTAAACACTAACACTGAACATCTCTGAGCACATAAACCAGTTCCTTTAGAACCATGGCTTTCCATATCTTCTTACTGCAATCCACAGTAAAAATAAAAAAAATATATTTTATATCTTGACCCTAGGTACACATACATGTATTGTATGTAGATGTTTATCAGTACATAACAGAAGTTTTGTGTAACAATATTGTCTCCTGTTATTTCTATGTTGTTAATATCTCCTTAAATAAACAAAGATGGTTTACAGACACTGAACGGATTTCATGACTTCTCTACCTAGGTTACTACCACAGTTTAAAAGTTGCTCGAGGGTATTATCCCATATAGTGTAACTGCTGGGTCTTGGGTATCTTAGCCAGCTTGGGCTGCCACAAAACACTATAGAGAGTGGGTGGCTTGAACAAAAGACATTTTTTCTCACAGTTCTGGAGGCTGCAAATCCAAGATCAGGGTGCTGGCATGGTCGGGCCTGGCTGAGAGTCCTCTTCCTGGCTTACAGACAGCTGCCTTCGCACTGTGTCTATTCTTACATGTAAGGCTGAGGTCTCCTCCTCTTCTAAGAAGAACATGGATTCACCACACCATGGGGGCTCTGCCCTCATGATCTCATATAAATTTAACTATCTCTCAAGGGTCTTACCTCCAAATAACCTCATATTGGGTAGGAGAGCTTCAACATATGCAAGGGAGGGAAGAGAGACCCAGTCAGTCTGTCTGCAGCTTAAGGTATACACATATTTAGCTTTTTACTAGACAATTTCACTGTTTTCCAAAATAGCTGTAGCAAATTATGCTCAAACAAGCTGACAAGTGAGCAGCTACTGTCCTGCCTCCTTATTGGATTTAACTGTAATCCTAACTGCTTCTTCCTATGTGGAATGGTGTCCTGTAATATGTATGCATTTCCATAATTAGTAGTGAACCTGAGCATGTTTTCTGTGTTTATTGACCATCTGTATTTTCCTGTTCCATAAACTGTGAGACAGGGAATCTGTTTGCAGAAAGTAGGTCCATGGCCATCCAGAGCAGGGGCTGAGAGGCATACGCAGGTGTATGGTTCTGATGTTTAAATCTGTGACCACTTGCCCGAGAAAAAAGGCAACCAATCAAACATCTTCTTGGGAAAGACTTCTTCCAATTCAGTTCAGGCCAGAACAAAGTAGAATCAGCAGCAATAAGAATGAAGGAAAAATAACATGGAGAAAAGAGGTTTTTGTTTTTCTTAAAGTTAGAAAGTCTTAATTTGGACCACAGGAAAAACAAGTCTACTCTTGCTAAGTCAAGCTTTGTAAATCTGGACATATTATTCTGCTGTTCTCAGTCTTCCAATCTGCAAAATGAGGATAACAGACTGTACCACTTCTTAACCCCATGTGGAAATTCTGAAATACATATTCTTTTAAAAATCTGAACATAAAGAGTTTGTAGAAATTCAAGGTTTTGTGAGTGTTAGTTATCCAATGCCTTCAAAAAACTTGTGAGATGACAGAACTGAAAAACAGCCTTTTGGAGTGAGCCATTCTCCTGTATTACTGCCTGAAAAGCGATGGCTCTGCAGAACAATGAATTATCCCCTAAAATAACACAGCCCTATCTTTCGAACTAAGAAAAGAAATTTTAGAAACACTCCATTTTAAGGCATAGAAATCAAATCCCTTAGCAGTCAGATAGTCTTTCTGGGGACTCCTGCACGCTGGTTCAGGCTTTGTAAGTTATCAGTCCCTCTGCCCTCTGGTCTGATGTCCCTTGTACTGCAGATGCAGATCCATCCTAAAGTCAGATTCGCCTGCTTCAGACACAAGCCCAAGTGTAAGGGCTCAACTGTCCACAATATTTCACCTTCCCATTCTTAAAACAGAGCAATCACAGAAAGGAAACAGAATGACTCCTCTGAGGTGTCAGTTATCAAAACATAAAGGAAAAAACTGGTACCAGATAGTTTCCTTTGCCAAACAATAAGAAGTGAGATCAACAGAATTTACAACCAAGAGATGTACCCCACCTGTAAGCCAGGACCTATGAGCAGATCGAACCAGCTGCTGCCGCCACCTCCTTTCCGAGGGTTGACTTCACTGCCGGCACTCGCTCTCATCCTTTACTCTCATCCACCTACCAAATGAGATCTCAGGGCTTGACAGAAAGGAAAGAAGTGGTGAATCCTTGCTACATAAAGGGATCCTTGCCTAAAGCCATCTCTGCCTCGAAGGTATGCTATCCACAAAGCAGTGCAATGGCAGTTGAATTGAGCCAACAGTGTCACAACATTGGCTGAGCTACTGGATGCGCTTTCCACATCTCGATGATGTTCACGATAATCACAAGCATCTTTTTCTGAGTTCATTGCTCCTTCCAGTATTTGCTACTGCCTTCTTCTGTTGCAGGCAGATTCTCCCAGTCAAAGCTCCACTGTATAGTCCAGGAACTTCTCTAATTCTGTAAACCAGTGCTCTCAAATACATAGTCAAGGAAGTAAAGAAAATCATACCTACCAGTAACCTAGGAGAATCACTCTTTTATAGATCAGCAATATTGTTAAAACAAAACCTAAAATTCACCGTATTACTTCAGTTGCAAAATTGGAGTTGAAGAGTATTTAGTAAAGATTTATGTAATTTTTCTCTATTAAGACTAAAGTTATAAATAGCTGTCATCTACTGCGAAAAACATACAAATAAGGGCAGGCTCTCTAGTGGCTCAAACGGTCAAGAATCTGCCTGCAATGCTGGTGATCCACCCAAGTTCAAAATGGCAACTCACTCCAGTATTCTTGCCTGGAGAATCCCATGGACAGAGTATGGCAGGCTACAGTCCACAGGGTCGCAAAGAGCTGGACACAACTGAGCGACTAACACTTTTACCTTCAAGAGAAGGCAAGGCCAAAAGCCAGAGTAAGATAGAAAGAGGAAGTCAGAATGACACTAATTACTAGCCACTGATTATTTTACTTACTAATGCCTTGTCTATTCTTCAAAAGCAGCTTCCAAGGGCAAAAGCGTTCAGAAGCAAGACTGTAAGTAAAAAAACTTCCTCTAGAGCCCAAGACAAGAAGTTTCTCATAGGTACTAACATGTCTAGGTCTCAGAGACAAAGTAGTATAAAAGAATCATTTTCAAAAACTAAAAACATTTCCTGATAACAGATATCTTTCCAGTGCAAGCAGAACAAAAATTCGATGAACATGAAGAGATCCAGGTGTAAATATTTAAATAAACATAGGCCTTACTCTCTCTGGTTCCTCATTCTCCTCGATGCAGAATTACAAAAGTAACAAAATGCTAATACAGTAGTTCCTATCGTTTTGATAACCAAATTAAAAACCTGAAAATAGAACCAAATTAAGAGGAAAACTCTTTAGGTTATTTTTGAAACATTCTATATTTGCTTAAACCACGAGCAAAGTGCACACAGTCACGGCATCTTACCCTGGCACGTTGAACTCTGGGAAGTAACTGTCAGCTGACTTTTGTTCCCAGGAGCAAAGGGGTTAAGCACTAGGGAGCCTTTAGTCGACTTTGAAATCTCACTGGTTCGAACTGGAACAGGAAGTGGGGGCTACAGGAAAGCTAGTACAAAACTATTTTTATCTAGATCTAATACACCAAAGGCCACTTGCAAAACATTCCAGGAGTAGGATACAGCTGTTGCTTGGAAAAAAATCAGGCAACTTAAACAATAAGATCTGATAACAAAATATAATTCACTCTCACATCCAAAAGCTAACTTGGGAGCTGCTCCAGGCACCATCTAATTAACTGAAGCAGACAGGAAAAAAAAAATCCTCAGAAATTATCTTTGTTTAAATACACTCTATTTTATTTTGTCTTAAAATAGTTTAACCTTTATGCTACAGACTTATTTCAAAAAACAGAAAATCTTATCTTGCACCAAAAAATATATATATAACACTCTGTTTTATTTTTTTTTCTCCAAAGACCATTAAATACTAAATGGAAACAAAAACTAAATAATGAACGTAAAGAAGAACCAAATTCTATTTTAAAAACTAGAGTTGCACATTTTAAAACATTAATTCTAAGCAATGATTTGTCGTCACTGCATCAAGTCCACGCTCCAGCAACAGCAGATCTGTTAACCACCAAGTGCATTGGTTCCTAGCCATACAATGGCTAACATTTCATTTTCACGGTAAGAGGAGCAAAAGGCTTTAATGACCTTTGTACTCTTTAAAAAACAAAACAACAACAAGAAATTATTTCCTAGTTATCCAGTGATTTTTTTTTTTAGGATCACTACCCTTTAAAACTTGTTAAAAGAATAAGAAGTATGTAGTGTTTTAAATAAAATGAAAAATACAACAGCATTGGACTAAAATACGTGATTATTTTAAACAAACAGTGCACAATCTGAGGAAGTTTGGTTAGGGCGCAATCATTTTTATATATACATGGAAGTCGCATCATACACATACTGAAAAACAGGGATTGGGGGGAGCTCTTTGCCTTTAAAAAAAAAACAAAAAACTTTAAACTAAAAGACAAAATTGTGCCCCCAGCTTTTTCAAGAACCTTGTGACACAGTATATATAAAAAGCAGGCAACAAATTCGTTTTTAAATTACCTATGGTGCTAATTTGCTAAAAGTAACAATGAACAATTGACTAAATTAGCAAATTAGATGGTTCATATTCACAACTGGTAATAATGAAAGCAGAGTTTATGGGATGCTCAGTTGCTATGAATAATGGAGTCCATTCAGTTTGGCCCCTTCCATCAAAATGAAGCAAGCAGCAATTACGTCTTGAAGGGCAGTCATGATGATGCAATAGCTAAGTTACCACTCTGTGGTTACAAATTGAGGGAAGGGGGGCACTCAGCCATGTTGGTGCCATAAACCAATCTGTGACCAAAGTGTACCATTTTAGCAGAGATATTACTTTGAAGAGACTGTTAAGTATAAAGTGTTTATGCTACCAAATGCAAAACTGGTTAGAAAAGATCCCCTTTAAAGAAATTTTGAATGTCAGAATATTTACCACAGAATTTTATCATTAATAGCTTGCCAGAAACCACATCCCTACTCTCCTGGACCTGGCAATGAAAGAAGAGTTGAAACACAGTCTCTCTATACTTAGTCAGTAGGTGGAAAAGTCTCAGACTAGTAGGGAGAAAAGCTGACTATTTCCACCATCCCTTCCCCTCCCTGCTTTCTGCATCTTAATTTTTGTTCTGGTGCACTAACCCAGGTAGTCAGGGTGGTGGAAAAGGGACAGGTAAGGGCAAACTGTAACCCAATACAAAAGCAAAAAGCCAGAAAAGAGTTTGGTTAAAACTCCACTCTCTGTTCCCAACCCACAGTGCATATGACACACTGAAAGAATTCTCATTAAAGGATGACTGTTAGAGACTAAAGAAAATATGTCCTGGGAAATCACCTGCTATACTGAAGCGAACAAAACATATACTGCTAATGTAAGAACAGATAATGCAAAAATGTTCTTTAAAATGGGGCTCTGGGGAATTCCCTGGCAGTCCAGTGGTTAGGACTCTGCGCTTTCACTGCTGAGGGTGTGGGTTTGATCCCTGGTTGGGGAACTAAGATCCCATAAGCCACCAGGCATGGCAAAAAATTAAATTAAAAATGAAATAAAATGGGGCTCTGCCCTGATACTGGGGGGAAAATAAGCTGCAAAAACTTCAAGTCATATAATTCACTCTATTCTTTCCCCAATGATATTCCTGGAAAATACAGACTAGAAATTGTACATTTCTGCTTTGTCTAGCATTTTAATTCAAGTCAAAAACAACGTGTAACAGTAAAATTCAATAAATTAACCCTAAAGCAAAATGTGAAGGTCCAAGGATACACCAGTAGTGAATATGCAGAAAGTCCTATTTTGCTCTGGCCTCTGGGTCTTTGGTTTTTGCCTAGAATTGTGGCCATGTACGAGGGGCTAAAACTGGAGGTTCATGATCTCGTCAAAAGCCTGATCTATTAAAAGTAGATACAAAGGAAAATAAAAAGTTGATGAACAACAGAGGCCAGATCAAATGAGATGTTATCAGAAGAGAACACATGCTTAAATATACTCCCATAGACGGATATACAGACGAACTAAAACACCAGGAAGAAGGGTGAAGGAATAAACGAGTCTTAACAAAATACAGAAGAAAAGGCCAGGCAGGTGGAGCCAGGCAGACTGACTCATGTGCATGTGGGGGGTGTCTTGCTCAATACAGCAGCCCCAAAGCACCACCCCACACAGTGCCTCATGCAGAACAGACACTTGGTAAATGTGTGTCCGCTGAATGGAAACTGAACATGGTAGTTCTCACGCTCTCATGATAAGGAAGAGCCACCAAGACATTTGGGAAGGGAAGTAAAGGGTTATAGCCACACTGTATGGTGAAAATGGAAACCAAAAAAAAAAAAAAAAAAAAGCAAACAAAAACTGTGGAAAAACACAAAGTGAGATCTTCTATGCCAGTATTACTTCACTCTTCCCTGTGCACAGTATATAGTGTTCTAACTCTAGGTATTGCTTGTAAAATAATTCACTAGTAACTACAACGTTATAGGAAAAAAAGGTAGTAACTAATGCCATGAAACTCCAACACCGGCATTTCCTGAATTCCCTGAAGCTCCTACTACCCCTTATAATTCCTGTTAGATACTGCAAAATCTACAGTGCCATTAATGTGCTTCACATCTGATTTTTTATGATACATTTTGATCTTTCCACTTTTAAAAGGTAGAGGAGAAAAATACCCAAATACAGCAACAGGTCAACTTCAGCTCAAGCATTGAACAGTTGTTATGCATCCTTTTTGGAGAGACTAGCTATGGAAAAAGACATTGTACTCTCAGATTTACAAGTGCCCATAGCCTTAGAAGTCACACAACTTTCATATTACTAGCTATATACTTAGGCATAGTCTACCTAAGTAATAGGTTCTGTGTCTCCCATTGAACAAACCAGGGAGGGGGAAGGGATCTCTCAATACTCTCTTCAGATGCTCAAACCTCATGGTGGGTATCTATCTGAAATGCCTCTGCCCTACAAGGAGATATTTTCCAAAGGGTTATGAATTATTGCAACAAGGAGATCAACTAAGTCACCTTAGCAGTATTTATAAACACAAAGAGGGCATGTTAATTATTTGGGCTATGGGAAGTCAGCCAGGAGCAAAGTCAGGAAAGAAGGCAGAAGCCTTCAGCTAAAAGAAAAAGTTAACTTCTGTCTTCTATTTTTAAGGACAGGTTTTCAATGCACATGCCCTACTAGGTGCCAATAAGGACCTGACTAATATGTGTGCAAATGCCCTAAGGTAGGAGTGCCAATGGGTGGGCTGACAGTGGTCAAGTCTACATATTAATTTTATTACACAGAAAAATAAATACAAGACTCAAAAACTGAAATCCATTTTACCTGGTAATTCAAATACCATTCTAAAAGGAGGGCAGAGTTTCCTAAGACTGAAAGTCACCAAGTAAAATGAAGCTGTCTAATAAAAGTCATCATTCTCATATTCCTACTGAGGGAAACAAGAAAAGAAATTCTTTTCTCTGTGATAAGTTATTTTCCTAAGTGACTTCTTTTAATTTAAAAAAAAAGGAGAAGGAAGGAGAGCAATTTTCCATGAGTTTTTGATTATACAAATGCCACAAACAGCTTCTGAGGCTGAAGCTATGACAATGAACTTCCATGTCACAAAGAGGAGGAGGAGGAGGAGGAAGTAGAAGGGAACAGTGCAGAGGAAACACAGTGACATTGAATTACAGTAGGTATTTACGTCTGCTATCCTCATCCAATGTAAGGTCAACAACTTCTGCAGGTGAGGCCCAAGTCTGCTGAGGCGTCACAGCAGTCCATGACTGTGTTTGCCGGGCGCTAACATACTGTGTGCTGGAGCCGTGCTTCCACGAAGAAACACTCTGAATCACACCTCCTCGAGGATGAACACACCTGCAATTGAGAGGAAGCATGGTGAATCCTACCAGAGGAAAAAAGAGAAGGCTATATGGCTTCAGCTGTATTAATACTTTTCCTAAGATAAGCCTACTACACAAGTTCATAAAACCCACAACCAATATCCTTCCCCCTTTCCCTCCTTCCCTCTATGTCTGTCTGTCAGTCTCCCTGCCTCTCTCAGTGTAGCCTAAGAAATGCCAAAAGCCTTGTCTCAGTCACAAGCTCCTCAGTTATGTCTAGATCTGTTACTGATAATGGACAAGAGTTGTTTCTCTGAATTCATTTAAGTCTCTGGGATCTGCAGGATAGGACAGCATATAAATCCCAAGCAAAATTAAGATGCCCAGACAATTAGTTTGAGCAAATGAAACAGTAAGAAATATAGGTGAAATCTGTTCTTTAAATAAGTTTCGTGCCATGTTTGTTAACAGTACTTTCAAAAACAGCTAACAGTAATACTCCTTTTACAGATTAGATATCTAAATGTCTATATAAGTACTAGGTCATGAGTTAAAGAGGATTCCCTGGTGGCTCAGTGGTAAATCTACCTGCCAATGTAGGAGACATGGGTTCAATCCCAGAGTTGGAAGATCCCCTGGAGAAGGAAATGGCAACCCACTCCAGTATTCTTGCCTGGGAAACCCCAGGGACAGAGGAGACTGGCAGGCTATATAGTCCATGGGGTCACAGAGAGTTAGATACAACTTAGCGACTACACAACAACAACATGAATTAAAGATCAATTTTCCTCATCTTGAAGGTGACAACAGAAAAATCTGGCTAGTTCATCACAAACACTTATGCTTTAGTTCAGTGAAAATAACAAGGCTGAAGTACTTAGCTTAGATTCTCTAAAAGTGTTCCATAAGAGTGACAGAGTTGCCAAGCACATATCTCAAAAGTTCACCGACTGGGAGAGAGCTGTTTCAGAAATACGTCTAGATTGAACTGCACATTCCAGTCAAGTGAAAGAACCATGAACCTCCAGGATGAACCACAGAGTAAGTTTTGATTCAAACGAGAGGAAAGCAAGCAGCACAAGCTATCACTGCTCCTTATGCCATCACATCTCAACTGTAAGGCATGTCACTATGCAACACACGTGAGAAGTGGCAAGTGGCATGATTCTAATCACACAAACTACTACAGTGGATCGCGAGCAGCTGTTGTGACAACCTGTATACAATGAGTGATGCTTAGTCACTTCAGAAATCCAATTTCGATTCCATGCCACCTGCACCTCTAGGTTCAAAAGAAACATTAAGTAACAATAGGCAAAGTTTATTATAAGGAATTCATGGCGGCTGAGAGGTTCCAAGGTCTGCAGTCAGTAAGCTGGAGGCCCAGGAGAGCTAATGGTGTAGTTTCATCCGAGTTTGAAGGCTTAGAAAGCAGGAGAACTGATGGTGTTTTGGTTTGAATTTGGCCTTCTCAGGTGGCTCAGTGGTAAAGAATGTGCCTGCCAATGTAGGACACACAGGAGATATGGGTTGGATCTCTGGTTGGGTTAAGACCCCCTGGACAAGGAAATAGCAACCCATTCCAGTATCCTTGCCAGGAGAATCCCACGGACACAGGAAACTGGTGGGCTATAGTTCATAAGGTTGCAAAGAGTTGGACATGACTGAGAGACTGAGTGTGCATATACAGACAAAGTTAGCTACAGAACTGCCCCTGAGAATCCTTAAGATCATGGAGAGAGACCCAGCTCCTATAAAGTCCAGCCTGAAAAGGACTCCCTTCCCAAGAGAGGTGCCAGATCCCTTGGGGCCAGAGAAGGGGTAGAATGTGGACTTGTTATAGTTATCAGAGGGCCATCATCTTTCCAGAAATGAGTCAAGCAGCACTAACCCAGAGGCCACCATATTTTCAAAGAGTAGCTAGTGAAAAGCATTAAAATAAGACACACAAAAACCCAAAGTCTAATCCAAATCTGTCCACTCTTTAAAAACACTGAGATTAAATGATCAAGTAGTCATGGAAGAAAGTCAGTCAAAGGAGTCCATTCAACATTTTCAAGAAATGGTTTTGATGACCGATGACACCAGAATACCACAATTAAGTAGTTTCTCCACATTTGATGCACCCAACAGACCCATGACGTAGATGTGGAAGCTATTATCCATACTCTGACAGGGAAACTGAGGATTAAAGAGATTACATGACTTGTTCAGGGTCACACTGTTTGAAAGTGTAGGCAAGAGAACTTCAGGCCAAGTCCGATTTCTGGTCCAATGTTTTCCACAACATAATGTTGCCACTTAACAAAGGTGTGTATTAAACTGGGTAAGGCAAAACACAAAAGAGTCAGCAGAGTGCAAAGATAGGCCCAGACCAACAATTTAAAAATATGAAGTTCTTCAACAGTTCAAATGCTTGTTTATACAAGCAGTAATTGAAGTAAAAGCTGGTTGGAAACTTAGAAAAATCAGGGAATGAAGAGCTAGCAAAAAAAGTCAATGTAATCTCTGACAGAACTGCAAGAAATAATTCTGAAATAAAAGCAGTATTTACTCCCAACTATTACTTTGCACTGCTCCTAAAGTAATCATACAATGTAACATCAGGACATCAAGGAGTGGCTTTAAAAAGGACCTAATCCAATCTTCCCATTTTACAGCAGAGAAAACCAAGACTAAAAGACAACTTCCCAGGGTCTTAAGAAAGTAAAGCATGGAACTAGAACAAAATTAGGTCTCCTCTGGGGAGTTTATTTCCAACTAAATAACTATGTTTTTCCCAGACTGCACCTGAAGTATTATACACTATGTTTTATTGTAAGAAGAACTGCTTAGCCCCTAGGAATAATACAATAAAAAGCAAAGCAGATTCTAGAAAGTGTCTACAGTAGGAGAGTGAGAGATTTAGAGAGGATATTTATTAATGAGGAAAGGATGAAGGAGACATAATAAGGAGATAAAGCATTTCTTCAGCTATATAAACTAAACCACTTCTGTAGTTACATCATAAATAGCTCCAGTTACTGGAAAACAAATTGGGCTACATTAAGCAAAACAGAAAATTTACTGGAAGTCACCTTTACTTGAGCATCTCAAAGAATCATCACTTCATGACAAACAGAAGGGAAAAAAGTGGAAGCAGGGACAGATTTTATTTTCTTTGGCTCCAAAATCATGGCGGACAGTGACTACTGCCATGGAATTAAAAGATGCTTGTTTCTCGGAAGGAAAGCAATGACAAACCTAGATAGCATATTAAAAAGTAGAGCCAGCACTGTGCCGACCAAGGTGTGTCTAGTCAAAGCTATGGTTTCTCCAGGAGTCATGAATGGATGTGAGAGTTGGACCAGAAAGAAGCCTGAGCACCGAAGAACTGACGCTTCCAAACCACGGTGCTGGTGAAGTCTCAATCAAACACGGCAATCTTAAAGGAAATCAACCCTGAATTCATTGGAAGGGCTGAAGCTGAATCTCCAACACTTTGGTCACTTGATGTGAAGAGCCAACTCACTGGAAAAGACCCTGATGCTGGGAAAGATTGAAGGCAAAAGGAAAAGAGAGTGGCAGAGGATGACATAGTTGGACAGCATCACTGACTCAATGGATGTGAATCTGAGCAAACTCTGGGAGGTAGTGAAGGACAGGGGAAACTGGTGTGCTGCAGTCCATGGGGTCACAAACAGTTGGAAACGACTTAATGACTGAACAACAACAACAACCAATCCTCTTACTCTGTTTCTCTTCAAAATTTTAGATTCTCTGGATAATGTGATGATCCTTTCTTTCGTCAAAAACTTCCCTGTCTCCTATTAACTGCAACTGAAGGGCAGCTGCCAAAGAAGGGAGAGTCACCATGGAAGGCAGCTCCTCCATGCACACAATCTTGAGAGCATAGTAAGAACCGTGAATCGTTTTCTAGAAGGCAAGTTTTGAATGGTCATTACTACACAAAACAGAATAATCTGCTTTTTAAACATTTAAGTAATTGCTGAGGCATCTGTCAGGAATGTTAATAAGATTCTGAATATAGACAAACTATCCTGTTAGAAGTCAGGATAGTAGTTATGGGGACAAGGTGGGGGACAGGGGAAGGTATAATTAAGAAGTGGCACAGGGGGACTTCTGTTTCCTGTTCTGAGTGCTAGTTACTTGGGTAAGGATACAAAAGTCAGAATGCAAACTTATAGCTTTTCTCTGTGTTATAAGCCAACAAAACATTCAAAAACTTTTTATGATTTAAGACCTCAACCACCTTAAATAAAATGTAGCTAGGAGATGGATGAGGATAGAACAAGACTTTTAACACATTTTTTAAAGTACAGGGGGAAAAAGGTCAAGCTCTATTTTATAAGATGGTACATTACAGAATAACTTAGATAAAAAGGAAAAAAAAAAATTTCAGGAAGAAACGGGACGACAACAACTGTTATTAACCCCACGAGATGCCCTACAAAGGAGGATGTGAGGGACCTCCCCGGTGGTCTAGAGGCTGGGACTCCACCCTCCAAATGCAGGGGGGTCCAAGTTTGATCCCTGATCAGGGAACTAGATCCTGCATGCAGGAACTAAGATCTGGTGCAGCCAAATAAATAATAAAAATACATTTTTAAAAAAAGAAGGATGTGAGAAGCTCAAAATTTTGGAAGGTTAACTAACATAAAACAGTTCCATGTATTAGCACATATCCTTTTTCTATTATGAAAGATATGGGGTGGGAATATGCTCATCTGTTTTACAATCAGTCCAATCAGATTCTAATGCAGACACAAGCTTTTTCCTCACAAAGCATTTAATCTGCATATGACTGGCAACAGGTCTACAAAACATTTTGAGTCTTATAGCCAAGAAAAACTGCTTAGGCCTCACTTCCATTTCCCCCACCAATCCACTATTTATAAACAATACGTTTTGACAGAATAAGTTCCCGCTCTTCATATACTAAAACCAATAAAGGAGAGACTTTGGAGTAGAAAGGAAGAAAACACAGAAAGAGAGCAGGCTCTGATGATGATCAGCTGTTGATACAGTTAACTTACTATTCTAAGAAAACAACATTAAAGATTAATCATTTTTTGCTCTCATTTACAGATCCTGAAGGTGACCTCTTAGATAACATTCCTACTTATTTTTCTGAACTGAAGGAGGAGTGAATCCTTGTAGCTTAGGGGAAATGCTCACCCACCCCCCTTGCTTTTTTAGGGTTAATGTTAGCAAGTGGTTCTAGGATACAATCAGTCTTAAATGCAAAAGCCTTCTCACACTAATTCTTCTGCTGACGGGTGAATCAACATCAACCAAAGACCACAGGACCATGTTTGTGAAAGGAGGTAAGAGTCTGATTATTCGTAAAAGCTTCAGAAACAAGTACTGAAAGAACTGTCCCAACACAGTTCCATAACACAAAGACCCGTGCTACATGCATTCATCCTCCCAAGGGGATTACCACGGAGGCTGGTAGAAGGAAAGAAGGAAAAAGGACAAAGGATAAAGAAAACTATTGGCAAGAGGGTCATAACTTAAAACTTATGGCAAAATTAAGTGGGTGCAGAAGAACCAGAGATTTTAGAGAAGTTCCCATCTCACTAGCAAACAGCATCTTATAAAACTGGACTGTCCAAAAATAACACCTGGAAATGACATGTAGACAACTACAAGAGTTCATCACGGCAATCCAAGGCAGCCATAAAAGATGCATTCAAGTCAAGAAAGCATGCTTTCTAGCCTACAACTAGAAGAAACACTAAGCTAAGTGTTTAGTGAATCAGTAAGCTAAGTGAATATGTCCAAATCTAAAATGAAAGAGCAGGGAAAGACGTTAGCATGCAAGAAAAGAAAAATCACTGTTTATTGGAGAAAAAGAAAAGGCACGTCATAACCAGAATTACTGAGTGCAAAGGTCAACAAAACAGAATGTTTCTAATATGGAAAAATGGTATCCAATGCAAGTCAGAACAACCACAATCCCAAAGAGAACAACTCAAGAACGAAGTCTGAGTTTTTTTTTTTTTAAAGCTCCCAGAAAGCCCACAAGGTAGAATACCAAAAGGAAAAACAAGAAAAGGACAACTAAATCCAAACAAAACATCTATGCATGCAAAAAATCAAACTGGAACACAAAGATGTGGATCAAAACCTAAAACCTTCTTCCAAGCGATAACCCTGCCAGAAGCCCATCAATACTTCATAACTGCAACCCTAGACCTGTAAAAGAAACAAATTCCAGATGAGATACAGCCAGCTGAAGGGGCAATTTCGAAGCAACCAAGAAGAAAGCCTCTTACCCACCCCAACCCCCAACCTGCTTCTCAGCTTTTTAACCTCAATGTTTGAAAGACTATCAGGCTTCTTCTAAATAAAACTGCTGGAAAATTTTTGAGAAAGGCACAACAGTCAGTGAGATTCTACTCATTCCGAGACCAAGGGCCAAAATAAGAGATCCCCTCATAATGATAAAAGAGTCCATTCAAAGTTCTCCAATAGCATTTGTCAACTCGACCTATCTTCCGCTGTATGGACAGTTATTAACCAACACTGAGATTTTAAGATAAAGCTGTTACTGCTAAGATATGATTTCCCCAGGATTCAAACTAAAAGATCAGAATTTAAAAAACAAAAACACATCTTTATATTTCACAGCCTGGTAAGAAAAAGTCCTCAAAAGTAATGTTATAACATGTTATTTAAAATGTACCCAAAGTCATTTGACTTAGTTAAGACTGAAATAAGTATGTTTGTTCATAGAGTAAAATGACAATCTGAATAAAAGACTGTTAACAAGTTCAGAGAAGGGTCTACTGAAGATAATCTTTGAGTGTGTGTGTGTACTGAAGGTGAGGGAAACTTAGAATTTAAATCTACAAGTATTAACAGAAATAATATAATTTCAACTCCAGATAACAAAAATATTGGTAGGAAAAGAAGCTGAAGATTTCATTACGAAAGGAAAGTTAAACAAAGAATCTGAAAAAGACGGGTGTGCATGCTCAGTCACTTCAGTTATGTCCGACTCTGCGACCCTATGGACTGTAGCCCACCAGACTCCAGGATTCTCCAGGCAAGAAATACTGGAGCGGGTTGCCATGCCCTCCTCCACGGGACCTTCCTGACCCAGGGATTGAACCCGTGTCTCCTGCATTGCAGGCAGAGTCTTTACCGCTGAGCCACTGGCGAAGTCCCTGAAAAGAAGAATAGCATCTGTAACATTTCTAGGCACAAAGAAACAATAAAGAAGGGAGAATTGGCAGGAGTTAATAGAGAACTGGACCAAGTGCTATGTCTCAGAATGAGCAAGAACTTAAATAGACAACACAGGTCATGATCTATTCTTTCCTACTTAAGTAGGAACACATGAATAACACTGAATTAAAATCTGTAAAGTAAATCAAGAGGAAGTTGGTAACTGGATAATGTGCTCCTGGCACAACAGAAGATAATTAACCTACATCAATCTATCAGTCAATAGGGAGAATAAGTTTTATAGTACAGAGTTGGAAATGGAAAAAACTATCATATTCTAGAAAGATCTTGACATGGGGCTTAAAAGTCTAATAACGTCTTTTATATTTATACAGTGCTGAAATAAAATAATGACAAATGTATGCTGGAGGAAGAAATCTGGAGTTCTACCTTCTTCATCTGATGAATAAGTCAGCTGGAAGAAAATACGTAAGAAAATGAAAGAGAATGTAACAGGAAAAAGTTTTTTATTAAGGAAGAGAAGAAAGAATGAGGCAAAGGAAAAGTTAAAGAATGACAGTTCTTTCCCACCAGAATAGGGGGAAATAACCATTTAGAAAGACAAGAAAAAAGGAAGCAGCTATGCAGAAACACTTAAGGCATAAATACAAGATAGAAGGTAAAGCGTTCCGATAGAGTATTAGCCACTCATGGGGAGATGGCTTGTTAAATTACGACTTGAACTCTACACCCTTAAAGCCCCAACTGTTTAACTAAAACTCTTTTCAGAAGGTAAAATCAGTTCTCATTAGAAAAAGGATTCCTCAATTCACTTTCACTTTTCACTTCATGCATTGGAGAAGGCAATGGCACCCCACTCCAGTGTTCTTGCCTGGAGAATCCCAGGGACAGGGGAGCCTGGTGGGCTGCCGTCTGTGGGGTCACACAGAGTCGGACATGACTGAAGTGACTTAGCAGTAGCAGTACTTTTGCCCCCACTCTCCACTCCTAAATGCACCTTTTAAATAAGCCAACAGAAGAAATAAATGTTGGTGAATGTTTTATTATCTTGCTAACCAAAGATTAAAATCAGATCTAAAAATAAGGCAAGATACTACCTTATATGCCTACTTGAGGAAATCACAAAAGCGTAACTCTTGTGACAGGAAGAAAAATTGTTCACTACACAGAATACAGATTTTTCCAAAGACGAGATTTTGTTTCGTATGTGTGTGTTAAATGTTCCTCAGGTATATCTCTGACAGGGCTGCAACTAATTCTTAGGACCATATCTTAAAGGAAGAGTCAGTAAATTTTTCTGCAAAGAGCTAGACAATAAATATCTTTGGCTCTGTGGACCCTAAAGTGTCTGAAGAAACTTCTCAATTCCACTGGAGTGTAAAATAGACAATATGTAAGTAAATAAGCACAGTCTGTTCAAACAAAACTTTATTTATGGATAAATAAACTGTATGTGAATTTCATTTAATTTTCTCATGTCAAAACATGTCTTGATTTTTCTCCCCCAACCATTTGAAAATGTAGAAACAATTCTCAGCTTGAGGTCCACATAAAAAGATGCAGCAGGCCAGATTTGGCCCATGGGCTACAATTTGCTCACTCTTATCTTAAAGAATGACAAACTTCACAAAATTATTTGTATACTACTGCACACTAATTCGATGTCTTATAGCTTTTTTAATTCCTAAGAAACAAGATACCCTAAATCACATGAACATCACCAGAAATATACTGTTAGGAACTGACTAAAGTAACTTGTAACTCTTCATGAAAGATAAGGAGAGGTGCTCTAAGAAGAGGTGTGATGTCAAATGCAGATTTTCCAATTATTTGTTCCCAATATATTTCAATATAAACTGAAATCAGGCAAGAAAATATGGGTGAGAAGGGGGGGAAGTATGGCGATACTTCTATCATAACAGAAAAATCTGTTAAGCCATCTAGCCATTTGCTAAAAATAAGAGAAAAACGTTAGTTCTGGTTCACATACATGTGTGGCCAAGACGTTTCTGATATAAGACAATCTGCAATACATTCTGAACCCCCCAAGTGTCTATAATCAAAATGTATTTCTTAAACTACAGGAAGCTGAGAAACAGCTCCCAACATTCATGCCAGCCATGCCATGACATATCATACCATTTTCTTCCCTCCAATTAATTTCCTACCTTGCATGTTCCTGAACCCCCACAATCTCCACTTCACTATCTGAAGAGGCAATATTAATTTCTTCATTGAGTGGTGCATTGCCAGCAGATGTTTTCTCACTTGCTAGGAATCCTGGATCCAAATGACCTGAGAGAGAAAGGGGAGAAAAAACTAAGCACAACATTTTGATTCCTTAAAAGCAGCAGAAACATCGCATTGATGGGTTTCTCCTCTCAGTTTAATCACTGAAACAGATTGCCCTTATAAGAGCTTGTCTCCATGAAACTGTTACCTATGTCAAATAAAAAAAACTTAATACATACTGATTGTTAAAAGAATGTTCAAACAACGCAGAAGTACATAAGAGTCAGAACTCCAATTCTCTCGCTTTCTACTGCCATTCCTTAAGAGAAAAAATTGTAGAGTACTCTGACAAGTTTGTGTATATAAATATAGGTATATATAAACTGCAACAATACTCTATTTTGTAATGCTTTTTGCATTAAATTCTACTCTTTTAAATGACCTGCAGGAAGGTTTGTCTCCACTCAGGTCAAAAGGGTTCTCTACTGCTTATCATTTTAATATAACAAAATTCTAAACCAGACAAGCTCAAAGGCACAAATGGAGTAAATAAAAGAATAATTAATATCATAGTTACATTGGGAAACCTTACAAAAGATTTAATCATTTTTAAACAATTTTAACAATTTTCTCTCCAGGAATCCAGATTTGACAAAATCAAACCCAAGGGAATTCCCTGGCAGTCCAGTGGTTAGGACTCTGCACTATCCCTGACAATGGTGCAGGTTTGATCTCTGGTTGGGGCAAAAAAAAAAAATTGGACCCAAAACAGCATCTAAAAGGGAAGATTAGAAGCAAACAGCAATTTTTGCCCTGAGAAACTGAAATATATAACCTTTATGTTGCTGACACTCCTCATTAGACAGAAAGCACCGCACAATGCTTCACCCTGGAAAGCACTGGGGCCTATAAGGACTTTCTCACAAAGATCTTCACAAAGCATCTATTCCATGGTGCAATAAAATGCATTTTCCAATACTAAAACATGAGTTTAATAGAACTAACTCTCAATACAGGTTAATGGCATAGCACCCAAGTACGCAACTGTTTAAACAATTCTAAAAAGAGTTAAAATTCAGAGGGATTCCTCAGCGCTCCTCTGGTTAGACAGGACTTCACGCTTCCAATGCAGGGGTTACAGGTTCAGTACCTAGTTGGGGGAACTAAGATCCTACATGTCTCAGCCAAAAAAAAAAAAAAAAAAAAAAAACAGAGAGATGAAGAGTTAAAAACCTATTTATTCAGCTCTTTAATGTTCTGACTTAGAAGGATGAATTTCAGAATATCTAGAAGTAAACATGGAATAAACAGAGTTGCAACAGGTATAAATTTTCATTTACTTGTTAAAGATGTATTTTTTATTTAAATATATTGTCATCTGATACAAAATTATTTCTCCCTATAAAAAAAAAAACCCAACAACTGTTGTTGTTGTTGAGTCACTAAGTCATGTCTGACTCTTTGAGACCCCATGGACTACAACACACCAGGCTCCTTTGTCCTTTACTGTCTCCAAGAATTTGCTCAAATTCATGTCCACTGGGTTGATGATGCTATCTAACCATCTCATCCTCTGCTGCCCCCTTCTCCTTTTGCTTTCAATCTTTCCCACCATCAGGGTCTTTTCCAGTGAGTTGCCTCTGCACATCAGATGGCCAAAGAACTGCAGCTTCAGCATCAGTCCTTCCAATGAATATTCATTTCCTTTAGGACTGATTTCCTTTAGGGACTGACTCAACTTCTTGCAGTTCAAGGGACTCTCAAGTCTTCTCTAGCACTGTATTTTGAAAACATCAATTCTCCAGTGCTCAGCCTTCTTTATGGTCCAACTCTCACATCCATAAATGACTACTGGAAAAACCATAGCTTTGACTAGACAGATCTTTGTTGGCAAAGTAATGTCTCTGCTTTATAACATGCTGTCTAGGTTTTTAAGTTTCCTTCCAAGGAGCAAGTAGCCTTAAATTTCATGGCTGCAGTCACTGAACAGTGACTTTGGAGCCCCAAAAAATAAAATTTGTCACTACGTCCACTTTTTTCCTTTCTATTTGCCATGAAGTGATGGGACTGGATGCCATGATCTCAGCTTTTTTTTTTTTTTCATGTTGAGTTTTTAGCTAGCTTTTTCACTCTCCTCTTTCACCCTCATCAAGAGGATCTTTAGGTCAACTAAACCAATATAAATAAGATTTTATATACACAACTCTCTCTTCCCTTCTCACCTTACTCGTATCTATGCTTCAGGGTCAAGACAAACCTTGTGCTTTCATACTCCTGGAAAACTTGTAGTGTAATCCTTTTTGAAAATTTTGGACAGTCCCACAAGCAAAAAAGACTTATAATTTATATACCCTCTGACCCTATAATATCACCTCTGAGAATTTAGCCTTACAGAAAACACTTTAAATAAGCAGAGTCATGATGTCAAATGATACTCACCAGATTGCTATGCAGAAACTTGGGAAAAATATATGTGTAACACACAAAGAGTTACATATAACACTAAAAATATGTATGTGCTGGTTAAAAGCTATGAAAAGTAATGGAATTTGAATATGATTGTGGGTCTTTTTTACAATTCTTTAGTATTATTTTTTGGGGCTTCCCTGGTGACTCAGAGGGTAAAGCGTCTTCCTGCAATGCATGAGACCTGGGTTCGATCCCTGAGTGGGGAAGATCCCCTCGAGAAGGAAATGGCAACCCACTCCAATATTCATGCCTGGAGAATCCCATGGATGGAGGAGCCTGGTAGTCTCCAGTCTATGGGGTCGCAAAGAGTAGGACACGACTGAGAGACTTCACTCACTCACTCATTATTTTTACCTTTTTTTCTTCAATTGAAAGTGATGCATATATGAGAAAACAGAAGATTAAAGTCTTCTAGATACAACTGGTGACTGAAATTGTATCACAGTCTGCATAGCTTGTTAGTGGGCTTCCCAGGTGATGCTAGTGGTAAAGAATCCGCCCTGCCAATGCAGGAAATGGAAGACACAGGTTCGATCCTGGGTCAGAAAGATCCCCTGGAAGAGGAAATGGCACCCCAATCTAGTGTTCTTGCCAGGAGAAACCCTTAGACAGAGGAGCTTGACGGGCTACAATCCATGGGGTTACAAAGAGTTGGACACAAGTGAGTGTCTGAGCACACAGCACATAGGCTTGTTAACCTTCTGTATTAAAGAACAGATAGGATTCCGTGTGGTATGGACAGTGATGCTGAACTCTCCAAGCATGCAAAGGTGACATCCACCAGACAAGCCCAGTTTTGTTAAATCTAGGGTGGATTTAAGTGGAATTTGGTTAAGCCTGGATTTGGTAAACCGAGATTCTTGCTCTGACCCCACTACTTTGTGGCAGTCTTTTGTCTCATTTCTACTTCAATGCTATAGTTAAAGACTGTTGTCATGCGCAGTTCCAACTGCGCTGCTTGGGAGAAATACAAATTGACAGTTTCTCCTTTTCTCAAGCAGACTTCCTTCAGACACAGGTTCTCCATAGTCAGTATTGCCAAGCAGAGGAGCTTGACGGGCTTACAATCCTGTGCGCAGCTCTAACAGTATACTTCATCTATTTATTTCTAAAGTAAATATTTATTTATGACATGCACTGTGCTTGGGCTTCCCAGGTGGCTCAGTGGTTAAGAATCCGCTTGCCAAGCAGAAGACATGCGTTCAAGCCCTGGGTCAGGAAGATCCCTGGAGAAGGAAATGCCACCCCACTCCAGTATTATTGCTTGGAAAATCCCATGAACAGAGAAGCCTGGCAGGCTACAGTCAGTGGGGTCACAAAAGAGTTGGACACAACTAAGCTACTAAACAACAACAAATGCACTGTGCTCAGTGCTAGGACTACTACAGGGAACAAACAAAGGAGGCATAGTTTCCACCCTCAACAAGCTTACGATACATTCAAGGATACCAAAAACCAGTCCACTGGCATTATGGTTTGAAAACTAGGCTAAGAGGGAGGCAAAGAATGCCCTACATGCACAGAGAAAAGGAGAATTTCCTAGACTGGAGAACAATCAAGGACACGAGCTCGCAGGGAAGAGTAGGCACAGGTGAAGGAAAGTAGCACAAGGAACACTGTGTAGCCCTTTAGGGGAGAAAATCACCCTTTAGGGTGAGATCTGGGGTAATGGTAGTAAAAAAAAAAAAAAGTAATGCAAAATGAGCTGGTAAAGTCAGCAGAGGTCAGATCATGGGTAAGGAGTCTGGACTTGACCTTGAAAAGTAGGAAACCAATGAAGGATTTCAGCAGAGGAGTGACATGATCAGATTTTGAATTTAAATTTTTTTTAAGTATGGAAATGGAACCAGTAGCGGGACAAGAAATACTAGAGGCAAGGAAACCAGTTAGACTGTTACAGTTTCCAGGGTGAGAAATGGCTGTGGCTAAACCAGGAAAGAAACAAAAGGAGGAACAGTCTGTATTTCTATAAGAACAAACGGTGGGTAATCTTGGAAATTAGGCAAAGGAAAAACTGATGCCAAGGTTTTGATGTAGGTAACTTGGTGGCATTCAGTGAGCCAATGGACATGTGAGGGTGGCTCCTTAGGGCATGATGATGATATGCTTCCGAGATGCTCAACAGGCAGATGAAGTTACTACTGTTCTAAAGGTCAGGTCAGCGGTCTAGAGAGGAAGTAATAGCTAAGTCCTCCCAATAGCGGGGAAGATTAAGTTCATCCAGAGGAATGAAGGGGGCCTAAAACAGAACCCTGACAAACACCAATAATTAAGGGATGGGCATAGGAAGAGGCGCTCACCAAGGCCAAGCAAGAGACAGAAAGAAAACCTGAAGATATGAAGCCAGGGCACCATAAAGAGAGCATTTCTTGGAAGAAGTGCCTACAATGCCCAACAGAGGGACACAATAAGAGGGACTAAGTATAGCCCACTAGAACAGGTGATAAGATGACCATACACAACCCTGGCCAGGGGAACCTCAGAGGAATGATGGGACTGAAGCTACTGCAGCAAGGCAAGCTGAAGAAGAGCAGAGGGGAGAAGAGCAGACACATTTGAAGACGTCCGGCTGTGGGGGAAACGGCAACAGACGGCTCTAAGAGGAACGCGGGTTTGAGGGAGGGGGACGTGCACGTGTATATAGTTATTTTTACCGGCCGTATCTAGAAAAAAGGCAGAGAGCAAACAGCTTTGATGGCAGAAAGCTGAGGAAATCTTGATCTGTAAAGAATGCAGAGGGCCATCTGCAGAGCACAGGTGTGAGTAGGAAGCACAGTCAGTTCAGAGTAGGTTTAGAACAGTGAGCTAGCCACTGCGAAGAAAGAATGATGCCTAAGCAAAGGAGGAAAGTGCTGGGCAGTACTGAGAGCCAAGGTGAGGCTGCAAATCAGGAAGTTAATAGGACCCTCAACTTTTCAACTATCTGACTTTCTCCAGCATGGAGTGCATCCAGGGATCAGACTGGGCCAGCTGAATACAAGAAAGTCAACTATATAAGGAGATGACGATATCAGCAAAGGAGAGTTGGGCTGAACAAACTAGACAGAAAAAGAAAGATGCAGCTAGGGGGGGCTGAAAAAGGGCTGTGTGATGGGTTCAATAAGGTAGAGGAATAGCGTAGCAGGAAGTAACCATGTAAGTATAGCTAAGCAAAAGGAGGAAGCATTAGAAGAGGTAAGAGGGAAACCAATGGTTATGAGAAGTAAAACGTACGTCTACCCTCCTGGTCACTCACAAAATACAACCCTCTGGGACCACCCATTTGTCTGTCTGGTCCCCTGTGTACATGTGTGGTAAGTGGCTTCAGTTGTGCCTGACTCTGCGACCCTATCGACTGTAGCCCGCCAGGCTCCTCTGTCCATGGATTCTCCAGACAAGAATACTGGAGTGGGTTGCTGTGCCCTCCTCCAGTTTTGTCCCCTACTCAATTGTTATTCTCCTTTGCTCCAGCCACCTACTACTCACCTTCCTACAACTTTTCCAGTGCCCTATGGAATGCCACCTCTATGGGAAAGGGCACTGAACTTTCTCTTTGCCTCCTTGTTAAAACATGACTTTCCTGAAAATGCTGCCTCCCCTGCAGACCTCCGATTCCGACACCTCAATGCAGCCATTTTCTTTATTGCTTGGTCTAAACGTCAGTATAAGACAAAACAGGGCCAGGCACGTAGGGCCAGAGGGTGGGGTGGGGTTGGGTGGGAGGATACAAACAAATTTCCTGGTGAGTGTTTACAACTCTGAACTAATGATGTGAGTATTCTGCCACATTTCTCTCAGAGGCATTAAATAAAATGTGCCATTCAGGGAATAAGTCAGCTGAGATCCACACCATGTTTGTGGGGGTGCCATGCTCTACAAGAGACCCCATGGCATCCTCCAGTAAGTCAGGAATGCATCCACTCCTCTATTTCAGAGCCAGGACAATCAGTCCTTTTCTCTCAATGTTACCCTCTTCAGAAAGCCGCACATTTCTCTGGAAGCTCCTGTGCAGAGGCGAACACTCTCTGGCCCTCGGGTCACACCTATATGGCCCCAACCAACGCCCCTAGACCTCAAAGGAATCCAACAGCAGAGCAGGGCCTAAAGCGTACACAGAAGCAAGTCAAAGATGCATGAGGTTCTTCAAATATTGTCAGTGGTAGTAATCTATTCCTATTCGAGAATAAGCTCTGCGTGAAAAGCGTAAATACCACAATTACCATATATTAAACTGAAAATAAAGCAGAAGATTTATATTTAGTTATTGTGGCAGCTGGCTGTCTCCGTGTAGTTCTTTGCTTGTGTAGCTTTTTGAAAAGATAACTTCTTTCATTTCATGAGAAAATTCTAAATTTCTGTCCTCCTCCTACAGACCTTTTCAACACATAAGTCAGTCAGAAAGTAGACCAGAGAAGGTAGTAACTAAATTATCATGGCAAATATTTTCTTTTTATTTATTTATTTTTTTTAATATTTTCTTTTAAAATCAGCTATCAAATGAGAACTAGTTGTAAGCCTATTTGCAGTATATAAAATTATTACATACTGATGACAGTGGCATGTTAGGTATAAAAAAGGTTACTATCTTAAGTACTCATAGAGTTTTAAAAGAAGCAAATTATTACCTTGTGCTGAGCTTTTTCAACAAAAATATTAAAAACAACTTCAACAAGCGGTAGGAAAGGAGATTAGAAACCTAAAATCTTACAGTCCACATGTAGCAGCTAAACAAAATCTCCTTCATAAGACCTGATACAATGATTTTAAAGTGCTAACAACACAAACATGGTCCTTCTGGTCTGATTATAAAAAGCCCTACTCTAATAACAGGAAGCCCAAGATTTTTTTCTCTTCACTACAACTAAGCTTGTACTATGAACAAATCAAGATTACCAGCCCAATTTTAAGGATGGAGAAAATGTTCATAATCCACCTTCTTAAAAAGAAGGCTGATGGAAAAAATGAGACTTCTTTAGAATTTTTAATTTCTGAGGCGGGAGGACCTCTAAATTAGTTTAGTGAATGATTATAAGCCTTCTATACCAAGAGTACTTCAGACTTCAGCCTCTCTTGGCCTCATCTACATATACAGTGAGTGAGCCTCAAGTCTTTCCAATGAATATTCAGGGTTATCTCCTTTACAATTGACTGCTTTGATCTCCTTGCAATCCAAGGGACTCCAGCACCACAGTTCGAAAGCATCAATTCTTCAGCGTTCAGCCTTCTTTATGGTCTAACTCTCACATCTGTACATGCTGCTAAGTCACTTCAGCCATGTCCAACTCTGTGCGACCCCACAGACGGCAGCCCACCAGGCTCCTCAGTCCCTGGGATTCTCCAGGCAAGAACACGGGAATGGGTTGTCATTTCCTTCTCCAATGCATGAAAGTGAAAAGTGAAAGTGAAGTCTCTCAGTCATGTCCGAAAAACTATAGCTCTGACTATACGGACCTTTGTCAGCAAAGTGATGTCTCTGCTTTTTAATATGCTCTCTAGGTTTGTCATAGCTTTTCTTCCAAGGAGCAAATGTCTTTCAATTTCATGGCTGCAGTCCATCCACAGTGATTCTGGAGCCCAAGAAAATGAAGTCTGTCATTGTTTCCACTTTTTCCCCACCTATTTGCCTTAAAGTGATGGGATCAGATGCCATGATCTTAGTTTTTTAAATGCTGAGTTTTAAACCAGCTTTTTTACTCTCCTCTTAGACCCTCATCAAAAGGCTCTTTAGTTCCTGTTCACTTTCTGATTTTAGGGTGGTATATCATCTGCATATCTGAGGTTATTCATATCTCTCCCGGCAATCTTGATTCCAGCTTATGCTTCATCCAGCTCAGCATTTCGCATGATGTACTCTGCGTAGAAGTTAAATACACAGGGTGACAATAATACAGCCTTGGCGTACTCCTTTCCTTCCGGGAGCCAGCTCACGAGATCCCCACTTATCACAGAGTCATGAGGAGAAGGACTGACGAGCAGAGCAACTCAGGCCTCAGGGATTCTCGAGAGGCTGCCTCAGCGCTCACCTTAAAAATGAGATCTCTCTTTCTGACGCTTGCTATAATAAACCTCTTCTTATTTTCTGTGACTTAGGCAAAAGGCCTTTCCCGATCTCCTTCTAAAATAGATCATTCTGAAACCTCAAATCAACAAGGCCCCTGAACGGTAACACCCTAAATAAAATTATTTGGGATATAGAGTATGCTGATCTAAATTCCTTTTGCTAACATATTGGTTTGTTTAATAAATGTACCTGTGCCTTTGGAGCTAATGTGCATGACTACTCCTTAATAATAAAACAGCATTGAGAGCCTCCGCACAGAAAGCCCTATGGGCACAAAACCCTTCGCAGGAAAAAGGGCTTGTTAGGAAATATAAGAAATATTGCTTTATGAAACTGTTACTTAGTCTATATTTACTCACTATGTTTTTACTCTTAACGTATTTAGCCTATATAATGAAAGCATAATAGTAAAAAATTTATATAAATAAAAGTTTAGCTTTAATACAAATAGTAAGACAATTGTTGATTTAACTGATGATTCTTACTTAGAGCTGACCTTCAGCTTGCTGTTCTATGACTTTATGGGACCACATTCTTTTCTTTTAAGCTCAAGGCGTAAAGTAAATTACCGAAAACAGGTTTTACCTTGAAACTTTCTATTGATGAATTCTTTCCTGCTGTGCCTGATACAAAAGTGTTCTGACTGATCAACCCTTATCAATGGAGAGTCACAAGAAGTTAGCAGGCCCCCAGGCCGGAAGATGATGTAAACAAAATGAGGCTTTTTGTAACTAAAAACAGGCAAACAGTTTCGATGAAGGTCAAAACTGATGGCCTATTAAGCTGAATTGACAGGCCCATTAAGATGAATTCATATGCCCATTAAGCTAAATTGGTATGCCCACTGAGCTGAATTGGTATGACTCTATACTTTACATTTGTTTCTATGTACCACTAAAAATATAAAAGCTGTCTTAAAAATAATAAAGTTGGAAGACACTTGGAAACACCGAGACTCACTGTGTCTTCTCATTCGCATCGCCGACGCTGTCCATCCTAAGGGAACCCCTGGACCTGCTGGAGCTGGACTCCGGCACTTTCCCAACGTGGGAACAGTTGGTTGTTCCATGTCTAGTTCTAACTGTTGCTTCTTGACCTGCACACAGGTTAATGTTGCTATTAATTAGACACTGAATATTTATCCTAAATAAGTGGCTGGCTCAGATGGTAAAGAATCTGCCTGCAATGCAGGAGACACGGGTTCAATCCCCGGGTCGGGTAGATCCCCTGGAAAAGGAAATGGCAATCCACTCCAGTATTCTTGCCTGAAAGAGTCCCATGGACAGAGGAACCTGGCAGGCTAACAGTCCACGGGGTCACAAAGAGTCATGACCGAGCAACCAATCCAGTGTACAGTGTACAGAGACACTGAACAGTCTAACTCAGTGAGTGGCTTTTATTTTATTTTTATTTTATTGGGAGGGAGAGAAGGAAGACTATAATTAACCACTACAACATTTATCTTAAACTCCAAACACAAGAATGATGATCTAATTGATACTAATAGTCCAAGTCTCAAAACTATAAACTGGCAATGAAGCATAAATTCTATGAACATTTTGTTATGATATGGTAAGCATATTCAAATTCACAAAACAGGTTCACACTATGACAATTACATCAAGACTAGAGGCTATTATTAAGTGGTAAAGAAGCCACCTGCCAATGCAGGAGACACAAAGGACTTAGGTTCAATCCCTGAGTTGGGAAGATCCCCTGGAGACAACAATGGCAACCCACTTCACTGTTCTTGCCTGGAAAATTCCACGGACAGAGGAGCCGGGCGGGCTATACTCCACGAGGTTGCAAAGACTTGGATGTGACTGAGTAACTGAGAACACACACACATACATTACTCACATTACCTGCATGTCAGATTAAAAAAAAAAAAAAAAAAAAGACTTTGAGTGAGCCAATAAATGGCTTCATAAGAAAATACCATGGGGATCTGTTGAAGAGTGATGTCCATGTCCTATGATAGACAAAAATCTACACGACTTATGGCCCAATACATACATGTACTTTCTTGATATACTACATCCTAGAGAAATTATCACACGTGTACCAAAAGACACGTACAGGAAATGTTAATGGTAGCATCATTTCAAATAGCACCATAAATGTCCAAGAAGAGAATGGGTAAGTCTACTGTCATATATGTATATGCTGGAATACTAAACAGCAGTGAAAAGTGAATGAACTGCAGCAGTACTTACAAGAACAAACTTCACAACATGTTGAACTAAAAAAAAGCAAGTGGCAAATAATTACCTTCAATGTAATACTACTTAGTATTAAAATATCCTTGTTTACAGATACAAAGCAAATGCAGTAAAACTATGAAGGAATATATAGGAATACCAAATATTAAATATCAATTTCAAGGCAGTGCTGGAGTGGAGAGAGAATAGGGGAAGGAAGTCATACATGTTTCCCTCCTCAAATACTTCTGTCATGTTTTATTTTTTAGAATTTAGAGCTAAGCACCAAAGGCTAATGTTGTTTTAAATGATCAAGCGAACAATTACGTGAACCTGAAAAAGTGACTCTTTCCCATCCCCACCAATGCTAGTGACTTTAATGATACGTTAAGACCCCAAATGTGCACTATTAGGTTAATTCATGTTAAACTGCTAAACTGGTTGTAGATCAGAAACTCAAATATTAACAATTCCAAAGAGTTCAACCTAATATTAAAACCCTTTATGAAAAGCAAAACAAACAAACAGTAACTGTTCATATTTTTCCAAGAATTCACAATAAAGTGGTCTACATTTACCGACAAGATTGCATTTAATGTTACAATATATATACAATACATATTAATAAACACTTAAAAGACACTTGTTGGGCAAAGCAAGTGTTTATACAAATAAAAACTGAAATCCAGAGAATCACCTTGTTCAAGGTTAAATAGGCAGTTAGCAGTCACAACAGAGTTAAAACTAAATCGAGGTCCTGTTCCAAAATTAGTCACAATAAATTAATCAGAAGCTCAACAAATAAAGAGAAACTTTTTTAGTCCTAATCGAGGATTATGAAATGAATTAATGACAATGATCTGTAGAACTGTCTCTTTTACTTCCTAACAGCTTCCATATAAAAAGTTCTAAATCATAGCCCACTGCTATTTTTGTAACACAAAACTCATTTCCCATAAAAATAATATTCTAGGTAGTTATTAAGCCAATGGAATTGATAAGTTAACTAGAAAACTAAAATCCTTCTATAACAATAATGAACATACACACTATATACGAAGTCTGTCTCTCAATCCCCTCTACCTCTTTTCTTAAAACTTTTCTAAAAACACTAGTACTTTTAGAAAAAGGCTTAAATGAGAAAGAATGTTGGAAGAAAGAGGTTTGGGGAACATATTGAAGGAGACTTGGAGGCACTGCGCAAGGTTTTCAAAGGTAACAGCAATAGGTTTTTTAGAGAATAAAACATCACTCTTAAGAATCATCACAGAACCAAGGTAAACAATGCAAGACAGGGAGAGAGATTTTCCTGAGAGACAGCAACTGAAGAGTTGGAAAAGACAAAATGAGAACTAGTGTCGAGAAATTAACAGGGACACTGAAGAAGAGGCAGAAGAACAGTGCGGCACTTCAATGGAACAGTCCACAGGGCAAACTGAAACAGCTCCCTTCCCCAAACTGCAAGGTCGCTCCCTGTTCAGAGTTAAGTGAGGGAATCCACTGGCGGGGGATGGGATTGGGGGTGGGGGTGGGAGGCAGTATCAGGTCATCTGGGTGATCTTTACATGTTAGGCATTTTTAACTCAAGATGTCTACTGAAGTTTACCTATGCCTACAATTATTGTCTTAGATATTCTCACTTTTGCTTTCTTCTGATGAGTAAAGACAAATGACATGCTACCCAAATCTTTTCAGTTATAAAGGGCATCCTGGATAGCCACAATCCTCTAATGTTAGATGCTTCTAGTTGGCCTGATTTCCTAAGCAAGGAAAAGAGCTGCCAGGACACATGCATATTATACCATGAGAGAAGGAGGGGTAGGGGTAGGGAGACCAACCTGCCTCTGCATTCAGCTCCTCTAGAAGCCCGCTGGTCCTCCAGGTAGCTCCTGTGTCCTGGCCTCCTACAGAATTACTGTGCTCTTGAGCTACTGCAGCCGCCAATAAATTGTCCACATTTACCACTTCTGGCTCAGAGCCGGTGTCAGACATATCATAATGAGCTACAACTGGAGGTCCATCTAGGGAGGAAAGAAAATGTATACTTGTATCTAACTCGTGGGGTGAAAAATACTTCTATAACTAAAAGCCCCCTAAATGCCTGTTGCCTTTATCTTATTATTCTACCTAGTCAGAAAAGCTGCACTTTATACAATCTAATTATTTTGTACATGAAATGAAAGAAATACTCCAGTTTACAAAGATGAGGAACACATCTGAGGAGGAGGAAAAAGGGTGTTATTATGAAGAACAAAGACAAGACTATACTGAACAAAAGTTACATTCAATTCCTGTCATTCTGCTCAAGGGCAAAAGATTAAGAGAAAGGGGACAACTACAGAGAAGGTAAAGCTGATTTTTTAAAGGAAACACTGATGCAAACTATTAAAACTGAATTAACATTTTTTTAAGAGGATCAACCTAGTTTCTTCCTCTTAGTAGCTAATACTAAAAGTCCCTAGTAGAATCAGAGAAGAAAGTCAAATATATATTTTCCTACTTCAAGAGCTCTACTTGACCGACATCTACTTCCAGTAAAGCCCTTTTATAATATTAGGGATGTTATGTATTTTACAATATTCTACAAAAAGATGACTGCGTGCTCAAGTCAGGTCTGACTCTTTGCCAGGTTTCTCTGTCCATGGGATTTTACAGGCAAGAATACTGGGGTGGGTTGCCATTTCCTACTCCAGGGTATCTTCCAGACCCAGGGATCGAACCTGAATCTCCTGTACTGCAGGCGGATTCTTTACCACTGAGCCACCTGGGAAGCCCCCAACAAAAAGATAAATACTCATAAAATCCATCTTCAGGATTTGGTGTTGGATGTCTTGTGAGGGATATTTCTATTGTCTTTTCCCTGAGAAAAACAACCAGCTGACACTCCAAGGAAGTGATACACAACCTTATGGGTTATTTGAGAGGAAGATATTAAAACTCGTCAAAAAATAAGAGAGCCCTTCTACCTCCAAATCACCCTAACTTGCTGAAAAGGGCAGCTGAGCTCTGAAGTAATTACACTGCAGTGATTCATGCTAAAATAATTCAAAATTCATGCTTGTAAAATAGATACATGCTTTAAAATGCTAGTGCTACCCTTTTCTAATATAAAAGTAAAAAGCAAAAATTGTTTTCAATCAACTATGAAGCATATCCCTTACTAACTGCCATTTTTGAATAAAATGCTTTTTCTCCCCTCACAGTTATTTATTAAGTGCAAGCAAATCACTTAATTCCAGAAAAAAAATTTTAATATCATCTAATAAATTAACATTAAACACATCTATTTTATGAAACTCTTGACTATGAAGGAATACATATGCCAATGAATCATTAAAATAGAACACAATGAAGGATTACTGTTTTAATACAAACATCCATTGTGTAAACTGTCACTAAACAAAACAAGAAACACACTTGGGGTACTTATCTCTTAAGACTAAGTTCCCAAACCACAGGCTTATGCGGCAACATTTTTAAAATGAAAAATGACCAAACATAAAAGTAAATAAGTTGTTAGGTGCCACCGTATAAGGAACAGACATGTCACAATATGAAATTCTGACGATCATGACAATTTCAGCTGACTACTTAAAAATAATTTCCAATTTCCCCAAAGGGGTACATCAAGTTCATAAAAATCAACAGTGTGGCCTCAGTATCAGTTAGTAATGGATTTTAGACCAAATAGCAAAATATTGGTTCATGTTTGCAGTTTTTCTTTTCAAGAAAGAAAAGAAAGCTGTATCATTTATGGAGTTCTCGTCAGAGTTCAAAATGATTATTATGGAATCAAGATAATGTGTGATGTCCAAATATTTGGTTGCAGAAGATATGAAGGTCAAGTACAATATTGACTATTTGACCAAATATTCTATTTTTTAAAGGGGTTTATTAATTGTTTTGCATTTGGAAAAAAACAAGAGATTTATTTAAAAATTTGTATCACAAATACCATTCACAACCTCTTACCCTCACATTCCCCCACCCCACAACCACCAAAGTGAGGCAACAGGTCAACAGTCAAGTCAAAATTGTACCACTCCTACATGTAAAATCATGCAAAAAGTATAAGTGTAGATGTACATGCAGAGTAACATCACCTACCCATGGAAATAACTTGTCTGAAAGTCTTCATCAGTAGGATATACAAGCATAAACTTGTTATCTGGCTTCATTCTTGTATCTTCCATATTTCCAAACAGCACACCTTATAGCTTAGCTTAAATTTAGTATTCATCATAAACAAAGACAGTAATATTTTCACATTTTAATTATACTTAAAATTAAAATAAATTATCACTGTCATTTTTCATATCTAGTATATTCAAACAATGACAAGTCAGTACTACATAAACTTTAATAAAGTCAAGGAAATGTTGTCTTTCCAATTTTGCCTTCCAACAAGAAATCACAATTAAGCATCTCGTGTCCCAAGGTCATATCACACTATCAGAAAACCAAAATTAAGTAAGATATGTTTAATGAACTAAGCATCAAGGCTTGGATTTTGAACCACTAAGTATGAACATCAGCTAACTGATGGGGACAATTTATGGTATTCTTTTAAAACGTGATTCCTGCTACACAGCAAAATTAAGAGATAGGTAAGGTCCTTTTAAAATAAGTATCTCTTGAAAGAAAAAAATAAAATCAAACCACTAAGAGGAGCTAGAAAACCCAGGAACATTAATAATAGAAGCAGCTATCTATGCTTCCAATTTGATTCTATCGATTTATTACAGGAGGGAATGAGCATGAAGCTGTTTTTCTTCCTCTGACTTGACTGTTGATCTAGGATGCTAAAACAACTGTGCCACTACTAAGATAATTTTGACTTTTAAAAACATCAAATAGCAACTTCAAGTAAAATTACACATGGAAACATTTCCAATTTAAAATGCAGTCACTAAGCATTCCATGTTTACGACATAAAAGGTTATTCAAACTGCACATTCTCCCATTTGGTATCTGTCAACCATACATCATCAATTTATAATGATGAACTTTGTTTTTCTATAGTCATTAAAAGCATCTCTCTATAAAGGTAAATTTAACTCAATTATTTAATAACTATTTGGTCTCTGGTTAGTCCAAGTGCTGTGTCTGATTTAAGTATCTTGAAATTTTTGCTGATCACAAGAAAAATAAAATGTTCAGCAATCCACTGCTTCATTTAAGAACATCAGCTTGGTCCACCTTGTGCTAGACAGGTTTGTATCCTCTCTCTGACCTCCTAGTTTATAAATAGGTTCTAACTGTTCAAATACCAAAATGCAGATGGGGGACTTCCCAAAGAGTCCAGTGGTTAAGACCCTGTGCTTCCACTGCAGGGGTGCAGGTTCGATCCTGGTCAGGGAACTAAGACCCAGCTTGCCACACAGTTTGGCCAAAAAAGAAAAACAAAACAAAATACAGATCTATCTATTCATCACACATTCCTACTACAGTGAAGTCTACCCCTGTATGACTTTAAACCTTCTGTATTATTATCAACAGTGTTTAATTCTATGAATTAGTCTTCTTTTTAATCAAATGTGTTCTCTTCTAAATCTCATGGAAACAATTTGAATCAAGAAAACAAAAAACAAAGCAAAACAAAGCCTAACATCATCCTCTATTACGTCTATCTCTGACAAATCCCTCTTTCCAAAGCTGACAACCAAAAGCACAGAATTTTAAAACTATGTAGTACGTAAGTTACCAGTCCCATTTTACAGATGAGAAATTCTGAGTCCTAGGTAGGTAAAACCAGCATAGTTTACACTTGTTCTCAGTGGTGAGGGAATGGGAAGTATACAGGGTAAGACCGGAAGCAGTATATGAAGTGCATAGATTTGGGGCAGCAAATACATAGGCTAATGTCATCTCTATTGCCAAGGAAAGGTGGAGCAACGGACAAACAGCATTTAGCAAACCTCATGAGTTGGAAGGGAATCTGCAGTTGGCAGAACCTACCTAATAAAAACTAGCTTTTTAATTACACATCTAAATATTTACCAAGATGGAAAATGATAATTTGGAATAAGAAAAAATGAAATACTTAAGAAAATACATATGCTGTATTTTGTTACTATCAATCTACATATATATGTAATATATATACACACATACACAAAGAACCATTTGAACAGAAGCAGTAATTTTCAAAGCATCTCTTGGAAAAGATAACTATATCAACCAGGAAAGACAAAAAGTGCCATTTCTAAAAAAATTACTTTAAATACCAAAAACTGTGGATCTTTTCTTTATAGTATTATAAAGCTATTTTAGTTAAAAGAAAAATAAGACAGTGCTAAATGTAAACAAACGGCAGCAATATGCACTGAAATTCTATGTCAGAAGTTAAAAAATCATTTTTAAATAAAAATGAATTGATGCCTGTTTTGTGCTCTTCCCATTATATTCAACTCAATTATTAAAAATTTAGATGTTCAGTTTACAAGGGAGAAATAAAGTTTCAAGGATTACATCTGTTCTTACTTCATACTGACAAATGACAGGTCATTTTACCCAGAAAAGTCACCTATAATACTGACGAACAGTTAACTTTGAAAGTGTCGAAGAGGTAAAAGGAAATATTCAAGATTAAATACAGAAAACAGGACACTTGCAGAGGTCACCATCTTTCAATTTATCTTTGAATTTCAAGGACAAATCCACAACTTCTGCTTTGAGGATTCAGATCAATGGAGAACAAAACTAAAACATCTACACTACATACAAGAAGGAAGAACATGAAAACTTGATATGACTTTAGCCACATCTTCACATCTATGTACCCTGCTAAAGACACATCCATTCAGCTTTTTGATTATTCCTCAAGGTAGACTACATTTTGCTGTTTTCTAAACAGTCCTCAATTTTTAACAGGGTAACTCAGGAGGACATATAAAGGAGAAGACTCTCCACCTTTTATGTTAGCACTGATGTTTTGTTATTTCCTTTTTCAATATACCAACTGCAAAAAGACTGAAAATTATCTGAAAAACACCATGTAAAATCTATTATTAGTGATATTACCTACACACTAATTCCACTCACTTCATTATGGAAAAGCAGGTTTCTTTACTAGGGAACACCTAATGTGAATTAACTGGTAGGGAATAACTATAACTAATGTAAAAGGATCCTAAATAGAGTAACAAGAAACATTTCTTTTTAAACATTTTTATTTATCTAGGTCAACTGATACACTTCAAATGTAGAATTAGGTAAAAAATAGAAAATGCAGTAAAAATAAAAATCACAGCAATTTGATAACATTCTTCCCAAATCTTAAAGTTATAAAACTTCATTATCAAAGAATACACTTCCTCATGGATTATTATTCCTTCATTTCTTAACATGTCTTCTACTGTACGTTGTAGTAATTTAAGATAATATGAAAAGATCTACTCATTACTTTGGTTTCAGTCCCCACTAACTTTTCCTAAACTTCAGAGAAATTAAAAACAGAATCAAGAAAAAAACGCAAAGTACAGAACTTGGAAGTTATTCACATTGATAACTATTAATGGACTCATACAACTGTTCTAGACAAATTAAAAACGACAAGTTTCTTATCTGTACAATAATTGAGGGCATATACGCCATTTTTAGAGAAGATTCTGAGAATTATTCTTTGAAAACAATTTTTATTAGAACAAATTTCATAAATTAGTAAAATTTCAGTTTAATAAATCTGCTCAAATTGTTTTGATACTGTGTTTTCTCACATGTGAAACCCCACAAAATCTTTTCCATTGTGCCTTTACTATACTATTTAAACAATTCAAACAGAAGAGAGGATATCAATACAAGCTAAGCAAAATGTAACAGGTAATTATTTTAAAAAGTCACCTTCTGTAAAACAACCTGCCTATGTTATCTGACTTGCATATAAACCTTAAGCAATGCTGCTGCTAAGTCGCTTCAGTCGTGTCTGACTCTGTGCGACCCCACAGACAGCAGCCCACCAGGCTCCCCCGTTCCCTGGGATTCTCCAGGCAAGAACATTGGAGTGAGTTGCCATTTCCTTCTCCAATGCATGAAAGTGAAAAGTGAAAGGGAAGTCGCTCAGTCGTGTCCGACTCTTAGCGACCCCATGGACTGCAGCCTACCAGGCTCCTCTGTCCACGGGACTTTCCAGGCAAGAGTACTGGAGTGGGGTGCCATTGCCTTCTCCAAACCTTAAGCAATAAATTTCATTAAATTGTGCTATACCTCGACCTTCAGATCACAGTATCTGCTGTTAAATATACATAACTAAGGAATGACAAAAGCAACGAAGCAAAATAAACTAATTCGTGTATATTCCTTTACTCAGTCTGCTAATGAAACAAGCAGTCCAAGTCTTTACCTGATAATCTAAGAAATAAATTTTCCCCTCTAACTTTATCACTCTAACTCATATGTGGCAATCTTTTTTTTTCCACACACATTTAGGAAGCAATGAATGAATATATCAGTGACCTGAATCCATTAAAATCCCTGTAGACTATTGCATAGTTATGTTTCCAGCACAACCTGCCAACTATAGCATTAATAAAAATACAGGATTATTTCATGATTCTGAAGGTCCACACACCCACACGAGTGCGTGCACAAACACACACTCTTGAGACCAGGCTTATTCCTTCGACTTAGTAACCAAGAACAGGCTTTTCTCATGGAGCCCCCAAATGACAGATCCTTTAAGCAAAAAAAAAAAAAAAAAAACCTTCATGCAAAATATTAAGTTTTAAGATTTTAATTTTATTGTGTTGTGTTCTAAATTAAATTTTTATTTGAGCTCTTATTACACTCAAGTTTTAATAATGCACACAAATACACGTTAATATAACTGAAAGTATTATGCAATGAGAGGCTCAAATAACCTGATAATTCTAATCTTAATCTTCTGGTTAAATTTTCTTAAAAATGATTAGGAATCTAATGTCCTACAACACTGAACTAGGAGACTCTAGGCAGAAAACAGTCTGTAGATAGATTATCAGAAAACATATTCACCATAGCGCCCCCCCTCCCTTAAATACCAGCAACTAAATTGCGTATGTAGACAGACATTAGAGAGATGACATAATCCAAATACGGGATTCTAGTCTTCACTTTAATCTTTCCTCTATTTCTTTCAGAATTGATCCTTTTCTTGAAAACTGGACTGATTTAAATGAGCAAAGATATTTTAAATAAACAATCTGTGCTTGTCTTATCTTTCTTTTCTTGGAGTCCTTCCCTACAAAGCACTGCAATCTGCCATCCTCAGTGACTCTCCAAAGGTTATCTCCCTGCTGATCTTTGCAAGTTCCCCAGAGAAGCAGAGGGGCCACTGCCTGGCTTGCCCTGGGGCCTGTAGACACTGGCGGCAGCCATATTCAGGAGCACTTTCTCCTGGGATTATACTCTTTTCTTTTATTAACCAGGCACGTCTAAAAGAATACCTACATAAAAATGCCACCACACAATCAAAAAATAATTTCCACTTCTTAGCATTAGTACGTATTTAGACTATGATCTTAGGAATACAGACTCTGCCTCAGTGAAGGAGAATTCAATCATCCAAAACAGCAGTCAAGTTTTTAAAAAACTATTATAACTACTTCAAATACTTAATACTTCTTTGTCCACAATACAAAAACAAATTTTTATGAAAGAAGAATTTTTAAATCATGCAATTTGGAAAAAGCATAATCACTTTAAAGCACAACTCATTTAAAAAAATAAAAAAACTACTGTTTTTCACAACAATACTCCTTAGGACAGCAACACATTTTCAAGACACCATGACAAACTGAAAATCAGGGGAAACAACTGTATGTATGTTTCTGGTACAAAATTATTCTTAAGGTTAAACTTTTCAAACCACAAAATATAAAATTTTGTTTTAGAATAAATTTTAATATTTTAGCATATATTCTATGAATTAAATCAGTACATTCTGGTGTTCCTCTTCTTTCTATCAAAACCTCTCTTTCCATATCTTTATACACATTTATGTAGAAAAGGCTTCCTCAAATTTATTATGTTTGACACCTTCTCAAATATTTACAATATTTTTACCTTGAATACCAATTATTAAAACTTAAGCTTGATAATTCCACTCGACTGACATTTTTCTCTTTCAGGCAAAAAAATCTGTAGATTTCCTACTCCACTATCTAATAACAACAAGAATCAGAACATATCCAGTCAATACTAAGAATAATGTCTACGTTATTTTTTATGTTACTCTTACAGGATTCATTCATGTTTTCTATTTTAAAAATAAAAAGCATTTCACTACATGCTTAATATATGAAACATTAAACCATGAAACAAAGAAGAAATCTATTAAGTTCTTGAAGCAGTTATGCATGCATAGAAAAGCAGTCATGTTAACATACTGAAATTGACATTTTCTTATATCTAAAAATCCATGTCTAGTAAAATCTGTGATCCCAGGGAGAAGCTGAATACAGAACAAACTTCCCTGAAAACATCTTAACTTCAAATAAATATTACAGATTAGTTAAAAACTTCTCACCCAAAACCAATATATTCTTCTTATTGACATAAAACAGGAAAGTTGAAAAAATATTAGCTGAAGTAGTTTACAAGTGTTGTGCTATCATGTCAGAAAAACCCATCAGTTATAACTTTCCCAAAGTTAATTCCCAATTCTCATATATTAAGCTCTAAAAAGAAAATTAAAAAAAAACCAAGTCATTTTTCACTTCAAAAAAGCAAAATAAATTGATTCAATCTATAACAGTTAATTTACAAGGTATAAATATCTGAATATAGAACTAAATAGAAAAAGTGATGACAATTTTTCTGAGTAGTTAGTTACTGGTAAATTACTAAAATAAAACAAAGGTCTTTATTGTTTATACAGCTGACCCTAAAGTTGGGCTCCCACCCACTGCACAGTTGAAGAAAATCCATACAAAACTTTGTAACAGTCTGTGGCCCCACATCCATGAATACTATCAAGCACAGGTTGTGCAGAACCACAGTTCATATTTAGTGCAAAAAATCTGCATATAAGACCTGTGCAGTTCAAACTCCTGTCGTTCTAACGTCCAACTATATATGAAACTCCAAATATATCACCTATCTCTCCTCTTGCAAAACACACAATCAGATCTTTTTCAAAGTTGCAACTATATTAAATATTAAAATAGCCTTACTCATATTGAGAAGTTAACTTCTAAATTTGAAGGGAAAAACTACCATATTTTTATTATAAGTAAATCCAATAGGAAGTACAATTTAAAAAAAAAAGCACAGGTAATATTAGCAAAGTTATATACACCTACTGAAAATTTTCTTCCTAATTTAGCTTTTTCTCACAATATTCCTACCAACCCAGAAAAGACAAAATACCACTATTTCTCAGTCCTAGGCCACACACTTAACATCTATCATGTTGCAAAGCTAACAATGCTGTACTATTTTCTCACCTTGGACACACACCATGGACTCTTTAACATATCATTTATTTTCAGTCCAGGGACTGAAAACAAAATTAAATTGGTAGTACATTAGCCAATACATTTAGTCACTAGTAATTTAAAAACCCTTTCAATACATACCCTTAATAGAGTGACCATTTCATCTGTATCCTCTAGAGGTTACCCTTTACATCAGAGTACCAATTTCACCGGATTCTGCCAGGTTACTGGCTTAGAGAGTTAAAGCTTCAAATAAAAACCCATCTATGTAACAATGCAAAAATACTGCTTTTCTCACACATAAACTCAAACTCCTGTCTAATCTGTGTTCCCTACAGTATCTCACATAGCAGGTACAGAGTATTAATTTGCTCAAAAAGTAATTTATTCTTCCTGCACACAAAGGCTATTTCATACAAGTCATTAAAGACTAGCAACAAAATCAGTTAATTAAATGACATAGGAAAGAATGACATAAAAATGCTCATGCAATATTCACTCATGACCCAGAATGAGATTAATTACATCACTCCTCTTACAGGAATCACAAGCAAGTCAACACTGTTGTAGAGATTAATGCTAAGAGACTCTAAGGAGAGTAACCACTTACCTATCTGGATTCACTAAGACTCCCTATTTTATATCTTACTGATATTTATGTTTTTGGCATGAAAAAAGCATAAAGATGAGCATCACTCCTATCATCATATAAATACGGTTCTATGCTCCAAGCACATATAACAAAACTCTAACTAGAATTCATGAAACTTTGTTTTGCATAACTAATTTTTGAAAAAGCAACTTGTTTACTATTAAAATTTTTAAAACATTACCAAAAGAAACTTAAAATGGGCAAAAGCATATTGTTTCTTACACAATTCAAAAAGCAGATAGTTAACACAATTAATTTTGTGATAGATTCAAAGGTTGTTCTATAATTTCCCATTTTCAACGAAGTTAATCGGAAAACTGTAATGTCTGAGAATTCTAACGTGCTGTCAACATTCTGACAAGTCACAAAGGGCTGCTGCGGCAGTTCTTGGGAATCAGGCAACTGCGTGTAAGCACCTGACTGCGTGATAGGGGAGATGCCTTGGCCAACTAGGTGCATTTTAAGTTCCCTGGGTCCCAGTAGCTGCTTGTTCTCTTCGCCAGAGTCAAGGTGAGTTAGCTTTTCCATCCACATTCGGAACTTCTCTGTCTGCCTCTGCATCTTGGAATAACAGCTCTTCTAGGACACTGCATATAACGTTTCTAACACACACAGCACCCCTGCCAAGTAATCCTAAAACTTCCCTGGGCACTCCTTCAGATCCGCCAGTATGACTGAAGCCAGCTTTAAAGGCAGTGAGGCCATTTGATAAAACGTCATTAAATCAGAAAATTGTATTTTTAGTAAGACATGCTTATTCAGGAAAATGACATAAGCATTACCAAGAACAGGCAAATAGATACAGCAATGATAAGGAGCACTTAACCAAACAAAAGTAATTCTGAGAAAAATAACATGACACTACCTTTTTTCACAGCTTCACCGAATCTGCCTAGGATTTTGTATTTTGTACTATACAACTAACTACTCAAGTTTGAAAGTATCAGTAGCTTTCAAACTTGCTAAACATAAAGACCTGGAATGGTATAACAAATACCAAAATGTAGGTGGCTCCCAGGCATTAGGTTTGTTTTAAGCTCCCTGGGTGATTCCAGTGTACAACCCTGACTGAAAATTACTGTATCCCTGAATATTTTCACACCATGACTTTAAAATTCTAAAAGTTTTAACAGCTGATCCATAATAAGTCAGTATAAATAATTCTCAGTTAATTGATGTTCATCAAATACTCTTAAGTTAAAAAAAAAATTGTTTTCCTTATGGAAAAACCACATAAAGGATATGCAAAATCCATGTATACTGTTGCATAATATTTTTTATAAACCCTGGTTTGTGCAAGGTACTAAAACATATATCTCAAAAAAGAAGTTTTGTGGTTAACTTTTGGATATACAAATCATATCCTCCTCTTCTGGAGAGCACATTAATGGCTCTGAGTTGTCCTGCAGTAGACAAATCTGTTTCCACATGATCCAGCACTTTCCAAATGTGTGAACAGTGTACACCTATTAATATCAAGTAGAACAGTGGTTTCAGAGGATTCCAGTTTTAGGATATGCTCTTCTATATACAGTGTTTTATCCTTGAACTAGGCCAGATTAGTTTTGGTTTGGGTCCCAACTACTTTGGGTTTCTAATAAAACTAATTACACTGAACTCTTCTTTTCTTCAGGTAACTATTAAAAATATTACCTCCTTAGATCACTCTTGCCTACGCTACCTAAAATAGCTATTCTACCCCAACTCTAGTTCATTTTTATCTGAACTCTTATATCTTGCTTTATTATTATTCTTAATGTATATTCCTACTTGAGAGCATATGATGAATTCATTATCTGTCTCCTCAAAAAAGATTATGTTTCACAAGGGCAGACATGTTTCATTCACTGTTGCATTCCCAATGCCGCACAGCAGGCGTCCAAAATTTGCTGAATGAATGAATGATGGAATCAATCAATCTTGGCCTTATACCATCTACCTATACCAAGAAGTCTTTATAAAGAACTGCCCCCATGAAATGCTCTATTGCATTTATCCCAGAGTATTTCTGAAAATATAGTTTACTTTATCTCATAGTGGCTTTTTATGAATAGGCAAAAGAAAAGTTTCCCAGGTCTCAGTATCAAGAAATGCAGCATTTCTCCTATATAAAGAGAACTGCTTACATTATGCCACCTCACCTCTTTTCAATGCCTAAAAGGCTACGGGACAAATTTTGAGCCCAATTCTACCTAGCAAATAAAAAATTCATGAAGTTTATTGTTACCAACTTTCCCTCTAATTTCATTTTATTCTTCCACCCCTGATTACTCCATTCCATCCCCTCTCTCCACATTTAAAAAAAAAAAAAAAAAAAACTTATTTATAAGTAAACTTCTTTAAGAAGGACATACCTTTCCCCAAAGTATAACATATTTAGCTTATGGAGAAACTAAAAGGAGTTCGAAGTGTGTTAAACTTTCTTTAAACAGTTTATCCCCATTATAAATGCTGGGTAAACTTTAGTGTATAGGACGGGAATTCATACAACTACTTTGATGTTTCAGATTCTAGTGCTGCTTATTTTTCAGTATTTAAAAGCTGAATTCAACAAAATGGTGTGAGAACACTTGTGCTAAGGACAGTGAGGTAAGCTGCAGCCCAAGATGACTACCAGCAAAAAACACTAAAAGCAAGACATTTTAAAGTCTAAAAAGATGATGCAATTACACATGTCAAAACAAACAGGATGTACAACACCAAGTATGAACCCTCATGTATAAACTATGGACTCTAAGTGATGATGTGTCAATCTAGGTACAAACGTTCCATTCTGTGCAGGTTGTTGGTAGTGGAAGAGGCTGTACACATGTGAGAAGAGGAATAAATGAGAAATCTCTGTACCTCCCGTTTTATTTTGCTGTGAACCTACAATTGCTCTGAAAAATACATCTAAAAAAAGAAAACCAACCAGGGACCATATTCTCATCTTAAACACACTTATGTCCTTTTACCACTAAAATATATCCTACTTTGAGAAAGACATATCAAAAGCAAAGTTTATGCTTTTGCATACATGAAGTTTTTAAGGGCACTCACTTAAGGAAATAAATTAGGAAAAACAGGCCGAAAATAATACCTCGGTGCTTTAACATTAGAGATTGTCAAAGAATACCCACCAGTAACATTTCAAAGCTTCTAAATTTAAGGTAACATTATCTGGACACTATAGTATCAAGGAAATCACATTTAAACAATGCATGCTTTTAATATCATCACTTAAATGGAGAAAAATTTATAATTGCTTATGTTTGTTAATTAATAAAGACTGTGCTGTGGTTTTTATAATTAAGAACATTTTAAAAAACGAGACTCTACTGTTCAGAACTTAACTGAAGCAGACTACAATGATTTTTAGCTATGGGAGACTTCACATATCACTGCTTAACTTGAGTAGTTCTCAGCCTGGCTGCCCAATGTCATCACCAGGGAGCTTAAAAATGCTGGTACCTTTATGCTAAGTGAAATAAGACAGAGAAAGACAAATATTGCATGATCTCACTTGCATGTGGAATCTTAAGAAAACCAAACTATAAAAGCACAGAGTAGTTTGGTGGAGAGTACAGAGTGCAGCAAGAATGAGTGAAGGTGATCAAAGGGGTCGAACTCCCAGTTGTATTAGAAAACTAAGTTCTAGGGATTTAATACACCATAGTGACTACAGTTAACAATACTGCATCATACATTTGAAAGGAAGACAACTTCCTAATACATAAATCATAAGTATGCAAAGTAAGAGTTGTGTTAGCTAACCCTGTGCTAATAAATTACACAATATATACATTTAGGAGGAGGGGACGACAGAGAATGAGATGGTTGGATGGCCATCACCGATTCAATGGACGTGAGTCTGAGCAAGCTCGGGGAGTTGGTGATGGACAAGCAAGCCTGGCGTGCTGCAGTCCATGGGGTCACAAAGAGTCGGACACGACTGAGCGACTGAACTGAACTGACATTTATTAAATCAATACCTTATATACCTTAAATTTATACAATGTTATATGTCAATTATATTTCCAAAAAGCTGGGGAGAAAATGCTGATGGCTGGGTCAGATCCAGAGATTCTGACTTAACAAGTTTGGAATGGAGCCCAAACACCCTAAGTTTTAAGTTCTCCCCACCCAAGTGATTCTAATATACAGCCAGACTGAAAACTGCACAGATACTACGTTCTTTGTTTGCATTTACTAATCACTGCTTTCAGGCAGTTTTCACCTGATTACACAGTCTTGGTATTTTGTTATCAGTGTATTTAATGAATCTCCTGAACAGCTGCCAAAATACAATCAGATTTTAAATTGTGGACATGGGGCTTTCAGTCACCTCATATTCAATATAGGAAAAAGGTTACGGGATTCCCGACCTGGGTTTGGGGTCTCATCTTCCATTGCGGGTCCCTACAGCTTAAATTAATAATAAAATTTTTCAAGTAATTCAACCCTCAGTAGGTTACAAACCCTCACAAATCAATTTTAAACAAAAGTGTAGCAAGAGGAAAATGTGCAAAGGACATGAACAGATTGTTTACCAAAAGAATACAAACGGCCAGTATGATTTTTCAACTTCATTAGTGATCAAAGAAATACAAATTAATGCCAAGATACAATTCTCCCATCAAACCAGCAACATTTTCATAAACACTCAAGAGAGAATATAATGCAACCAACACTTAAGCTCCTGGATGAAATAAACTCAATAAAGCCTTAAAGAATAGTTTGGCAGTATGTGTTGAGAGACTTAAAAGTGTTCATACCCTTCTTCATAATAGCAAAAGCTAAAAACAGCCCAAAGGGCCAACATTAGGGAAGTTATTTTATAGTTAGCTAAATTATTCAAAATCCATACATGGTTTTAGGGAAACTATTGTGTTTTAGTTAAATGCTCAAAATGCAATATTAGAGGGAAAGAAAAGTATACATAGTATGATCAATTCTGTTATATATTATGGAAGGCAATATTCTTAAATGTTAACAGAAACAGGATTTTAATCTTAGACTTCACATTTTTCTATTCGCAAATTTTTCTACGAAGGATTTACTACTTAAAGAAAAATTTTTTTCATTTCCAAGAGTTAAATGATAAAGCACAATAAGTCTCTACATAGGAAAAACAGTAAGGTAAAATGATAACTAATCATGACGGATTTCATTGTATAAATAATTGTTGTGAGTTGTGAATACTGAGATCCTAGCTTCAGGAGGGCTGAGCTGCTCCAGCCTGACCACAAAGGATTAAGGACTCAGATGACCTTAGGTGTCCTCTACAGCCTGACATTCTCCAAAACAGACCAATTAGATTTTCTAAATGCAAACCAACTGACCCTTACCTACCAAGATGGATTCTATTTTTGAACCTCAGTCTGAGTGGTCACTTACATCGTGCACTAATAAACTACACAAAAGTAGGTCATTATAGCCAAGGGAAGATGAAGCTACAGGCTTCCCAGGTGGCACAGTCGTAAAGAATCTGCCTGACAATGTAGGAGACACAGAAGACATGGGTTCAATCCCCAGATTGGGAAGATCCCCTGGAGTAGGAAATGGCAACCCACTCCAGTATTCTTGCCTGGAAAACTCCATGGACAGAGGAGTCTGGTGGGCTACAGTCCATGGGGTCGCAAAGAGTCAGACACAACTGACCGGCTGAGCACACACACACGATGAAGCTACCATGAGGTTTATTATATACTAAATATTTATGAAAAACATGTCACTGGAAAACTTTTCTCTGCTGCCCATCCTCAATGATGCACCTAAGCTGTTTCAGAGAATTTTTTAACTGAAGTCTGATGTCCATTATTCACATTCACTAAAATCAAAATTCTCTGGGGGAGTTCCATGGCCACCCAGTAGTTAGGACTCCATGGTTTCACTGCCAAGGGCTTGCGTTCAATCTCTGATCAAGGAACAAAAATCCCACAAGCCATGTGGCACAGCCAAAACAAAACAAAACAAAAAACAAAAATTCCCTGTAAGAGCAGACTTTATATATCGAGTTTCAAAGTGATTTTACAGAAAAACTGACGTCTCTCACAACCCGTGAAGAAACAATGCTCCAATAATAAAACTGCAAAGAATGATTAATAATATAAAAAGATCACTCAATAAAAACCGTGAATACTCAAAACCACCACACACTATTTTCACATTAATATCCACTACGAAACACTCTATTTTTGCTCATCTCTAAGTCCCCCAAATGAAAGAACTGCCAGAATTATCTTGATATGATACTTCCAGATTCTTAAAAGAGAAACATATCATAGTTTCAAAAACTTCAAGGAGAGAATGACCTAGTGTGGATACTAAGCTGCCTGTCAGCTAAATGCTAACTAAGACAACAAAACCACTTCGTAAACATCTGTGGTCCAAATATCAAACTCAATTATTGTGCACCACCAGGCACTATGTAAGTCTGCAACATTATTTTCACTCTTTAAAAGAAAATGCATTAATTGTTAAATTGTTTGGCCTAAGTCAACATTTAGCATAATTCCTTCACTGTTTAAACTGCTGCCAAACAAAAGTTTATAAAGCACTTTCTGAACTACTAAAATTACTTGCAACTTAATGAAAGTGTAAAGCAAGAATATCAGTTTTTTATTCTCCCTCTTGGTTTCCATTCTGTATAAATCACTGCATTCAAATTCCAAATCCCAAGAGATTCGCTGTTAGCCATATCCAATTTAAGTTCACCTGAATGTCCATGGTGTTGCACTCATGTTTCAAGTCAGTTCACAATTTGTCCTATCTTTACAATCTATGTACCTTTTCAACAACTGCCTTGCTATTAGGGCAGAGTGTATCTCTCCTGCCCCAAAGTTATAACGTGACTCAAGAAAATGAGGTACACATAATTATGACAACAGAAAAAGGCCAATGTCAAAATTTTTCAGGGATAACAATGTGGATAGTTGAAATAAACTTTCTAATATTTAAACTTAAGCTGTAAAACAGAAACTAAATTCTGGATTCAGATAATTTACTTTGGTGTTTTGGTTGGTATACAATTCAGAACAGACAAGAAACAGATGACTGGCATTTTAGAAGTTTTAGATACTGGTCAAGGTAGTCAGTTAGCAGAGGGGTTTGGAAAACATAAACAAAGCACACCTAATCTACATAAGCCAAACAAGGAGAATGTCCTTGAAGGTATTTCTCATGCCACCTCTACAATGGGGTCTATCTTCAAAGAGAATTTTTGTTCACCCACCTTCTCCGTTTCCATAAAAAGACAAAGAAGCATTGGGCAGTTACATAAAAATCTGTTTAGTGAGTGGAATTAAGCACTGTATCAAGAGATGCATTATGATCATGATTAGTAGATTAGAACAGGACCTAAGAATGCATAAACAATTGTATGATTGTTAATAGGCTTTCCTTAAAACACTAAATATAAACTTCAATATACCTAGAACCTGCCTTACAACAACCCCAATGTCTGCTTCTCTCATGCAGTCAACTGATGGGCTTCAATTAAACCCTCTCTCCTAGTAATTATAACACAGGGAACTACCAAGGAATTCAATAGATATTAAAACAGTAAGCATGTCCAACAATTGTTAGGAATACATTTAATATACTATATGAATGATACTTTTATTATAAGTTGAACACCTATAAAATCATTCTTATTACTTAGTTTCTGTAAGTTTGGTTAGTTATAGGTTTAATTAACCAATATGATTTTTCTTGAGATATTCTTCGTTTATCAGGAATATGCTGATATATAGAATCAGAAACCTTTCAAAAAACTAGGAGAAAAAAAGTCACCCATAAAACTTTGAAAACCAAAACTTCCCCCTCTTTACCGTAGCAACAAATAACACTGTCATGACCTATTAAATGCTGACTACTTTACAGAATATTCCTAATCGAAAGTCTCTTCAACAATGAGAATTCACCCAATTAAGGACTGTTCAGATCTCATTTTTCTTCCACTAGGAAATCTCAAGACTGCCTTCATATAGTACACAGTATCAGACAAAGTAATATAGAGAAAGCAGATTATGTCAAACATGTAATAAATTACAGACTCATATCAATGAGAGCTGGAACAGTGGATTTCTACTGAACTTTTTAAACTTGGGGGAGTTAAGGGCGAAATTTTGCAAAAAACATTCTTTTCAAATGCAAGTGACAACGAGCTAATCATGCACTGAATGAGGGAGAAGGGGAATACATAAAACTACTGTTTTTAGCAGGAACAGTTATTAGAAACCTTTAACAAAAGATAGAACATGTTATTTCAGACACCATCAGCTTGAGTGCAGTGGCTATATAATAAAGCAAGGTGCCTATTCCTGAGGAACATGTACTTGGTAATAACACTGAACAGCGAGTATTAGATCTAAGCAATGCTAGAAAGGCAATGATGGGAGTTCAGGTAATGGATTACAGAGAAAGAGACTTGTGAGAAATTCCATTCTTTAAAAATCTTGTCCCTACCATTAACTTTTTTTTTTTTTTTCAGGCTGATGTGCTAAAGTGCACTAGAAATCTCAAAACAGGTTTTTAAATTGGCGTGTCTGTTAATACACTGCAGTCTTCAAATTTACATAGAGCTGCAGGTCTCCTGGATTTTTTTCAAGTGTCACTCATCTAACTGAGCCCGAGAGCTGAGAAATGCCATCAGGTGCTCTACAGTCAGTTTAAAAAACATCCTCTACCTGGTATCTCTGCAGTGATTGTCTTGCTGCTCCCTGAAACCTCTTCATCATCATCTGATGAGCTCGTGCTTGAGTCACAAGTCAGGTCACTATCACTGGTACTACTGTCCTGCAACAGGTTATATTTCTTCCGTGCAGCAGCCTCCCGTTTCTGCCTCAGTAGCCTAATTCTCTCCTTGTGCTTTTGGCTCCGATGACCTTTAACCTTGGCAACTCGTCCATTCTGTTTATCACTGGATTGCCGGTTTTTCTTGGCAGCCATGGTGGATGTTTCACTTTCAGATCGTGACCGGCGAGACTTACGCCCAACTGTGGCACCAGACACTCCAGAAGGGTCTCCTTCTACTGCTGTTTCTGCCTGGGAGGGTTCATTCTCCTCTGCAGAAGACAATGTATCTGAATCGGCCAGGTGACCACTAGAGGAAGGGGAAAGCATGCAGTGGTTCGAGGAGTCACTCTCATAAACTCGGCCAGTTGTCGGCTTGTCACTCTCTGTGGACGCTAACTGAGACTCAGAAGAGTCCCTTCTCAGTTCCATCAACAAGCAGGGCATTGAAGAAAGAACTGTAGAATCCACCACGCCATCTTTTGGAACTTGAGATTCCAGTTCCACAGATCCATCTTCCTCCTTAGCTGTCTCTTGTTCAGATGTTTTTGGTGGCACTTCAGACTCAATGAGTTCTTCAACTTTTCCCACTGCTTCCTCCATCTTCATTTCAGATTTTCTAGTTAATTCATGGAGCAGTCTAGGAAACTATGTCAAAGATGTAACAGGAAGCCAACCTGTACAAAAACATACAAAAATCAATCAACAGAAATGGCAGATCATTGAATCAACACAACATTCCTACCTTTCAAAGTGGATAGTAAAAGTAGCCATCATATAGGCCTTTAAAATACATGTATCTATTAATTGCTTGAACAAGTCAAATTCAAAGGACTTAATGCAACCAAATACTGGCATACATGGCTACTAAAAATGGCACAATATTAATCTTCTATTACTCAATTTGCAAGGCCAGCAAGCAACCAAACAAGTACTCTCAACTTCAAAACTTTATTTAAAGTGTTCAAGAAAAGGATCCTCAAAACTCTGATATAGGTAGCACACATTTTTTTTTAACTCTAATATAAATGAAAAACAATGCTTCAAAAAATTGATCTAGAACAAGTTAACTGGAAATAATTACTTTTATGTTCAAATCTTCAAAGAAAAGAAGCAAGGGAGTGAGCTACAAGGGAGTGACATCAAACGCACACCTTCGTTAAAGGGAAAAAACCCATCAATTACGTGCATTTGACAAGTGAACAACAAAAGTAATTATGTGATCAAAGCTGTCTGCCATTTTGCTCAATAGGAGCTGCTCTAGACAGGCATTAAGCCAAAAAACCTAAATGTGTTGTTTCATCAGTTCTTCCTAGTTCCCATAAACCTCTCATCGTGCCGAATATGTGTCTAGTGTTTAAACGTATGTTTTGTTTCATAAACAATAGACACTAAATACAGATAAACTACTTTGTGAACCCAGAAAACCTAATACTCTCTATTTTAAGAATGACTTAAAGGGTTTTTAAAATAACACCCTACACACGCCATTATCCACCTCCTATGCTCACTTTAGAACCTAGTATCTTTCCCCCACTGTGTGTGCTACAACTCCACTTACTCATAAGAGAAATAGGACACAATCTTTAACCACAAGAGTTGTGACCTATACAGCACGGAGTTCATTAACTGGTAGTTTTTAAGAGGATGCTAACAATGTACAAGGCAAGTAAGCATGTCACCCTGAACAACTGATGTTAAAGAAGGCAATTATCATAATGTCCCACAAGTAACAGACAGACACAAACATTAAGCTACATGGTATGTTAGTAAAGGTACAATAAGACATCTCCATTACATCATTACATCATTCCATCAAGTTACTTGATAGCTCACTATGTGGTGGTAGACAGACAACAGCAACTGGAAGATAACTGAAAAATCCTTTCATTGATCTAACATGACAAGTCTACTTTTTGCTTACTATAAACATACAAACATAAATCTTCTACATATCTGTTATTTTTCTCCCCCCTCAGGTCCTGTTCTTAGCTGCTGACAAAACAGGCATTCTGCAGCTTCCCTGGTAAAGAATCTACCTACCAATAACAGGAGACACGGGTTTGATTCCTGATTCGGGAAGATCCCATGTGCCACGGAGCAACTAAGCCCGAAGCACGACAACTATTGAGCCTGGGCTCTAGAGCCCAGGAGCTGCAACTACTGAGCCCTCGTGCCACAACTTCTGGAATCCACAGGCCCTAGAGCCCATGCTCTGCAACGAGAGAAGCCACTGCAATGAGAAGCCTGCACGCTGCAACTAGAGTAGCCCCAGCTCGCCACAACGAGAGAAAGCCCAAGCAGCAACGAAGACCCAGCACAGCCAAGGAAACAAATTAAAGTTTTCCTAACACATTCATGAAAATCAGAACGTTCATGACCACTGGAAACATTTATAAATTAAAAATCCCATGGGACTTCCCTGGCAGTCCAGTGGTTAAGACTCTGCACACTTCCACTGCAGGGGCCCCGGGTTTGATCCCTAGTCAGGGAACCAAGATCCCACATGCCACAGCCAAAAAAAAAGTGTAAGTATATTTGTATCATTACTAATTTTTGAGCTGAAAGAAAAATAGCATAAACGTCATTGCAAACACTACTCCAAAAGGAATGTAACACCACTGAAAGCCAACAGAGGGAGTAAAAGTTAAATCAACAAACTGCCAGTGTCTTAAATGAAGCATGCTGACAGAAAAGAGAAAAAAAAAAAAAAACAAGAAATAAAATATTTATAGATATGCAATATCCTCGGGTAAGAAGAATAAAACAAGATAATAAACATGAGAGTTGACTCTTCTGTAGAGAATGAAGTTATATATTCTAGAATAAAATTCTTCTTAAATATCAGAAAAGACACTAAAATGAAAAATAAATCTGTTAAAATGATCTTTAAAATTTTTGCTTCTTCAAGTAAATAAATTATGTGGACAGCACAAATAAATATAGACTGTTTTTCCTTGTAAGAAAACATAACAATTATCGATGCCTTTCAATATGACACATCAACCTTTCAAGTTCCTTAAATATTAAGTATTGAGATTTACAGTGACTTCTGCTTCCTAAAAAAGCAACCAGTATTGCAGGCAAAACCACTTAAATATGTCCATATTAATCACAAACACTGGCATCACCCATAAACAGGACATCATGGTATGCCCATACGATGTGGCCATAAAGAATAAAAAAATTCTCTATATACTAATATGGAGCAATTTCTAATACATAGCATTAAATGAACAAAAAAGATACATTATACCATTAGTGTAAAATGAACAAAATTATATGAGTTTGTCTGTACATGCACAGAAATCTCTGGAAGGATCGTAAAGAAGAGAGTAACACCAGCTGAGCTGGCAAGGAAAGAAAGTGAGTAAGGGACAGGAGTCAGAGACTTGTTACTGTACTAGAGTTTTGTACCTCTTGAATTTTGGGGGTTTTTTTTGTTTGTTTTTTTAAAAGGTTTTTTTTTTTGGCCAAAGAATAGGACCTTATTTAGGTCTAAAGAATAACCAGTAATTTTTGTATCATAAAATCCATCCCTTTTCAATGATTCCCGCCATTTTAACAAGTTTACATACAGTTATACGACCATCACCACAATCCGGTTTTAGACCTCTCCCAGCACCCCCAAAAGGGCACCTTCAGGCCGTTGGCCACCAATCCTCTCTCTCACTCTCAGCCCTAGGCAACACCAACCTACTTCCTGTCTCTAAAGATTTGTCTTTTATTGGTGTTTCATATAAATGGAATGATACAATATGTGGCTTCTTTTACTAAGCATAATGTTTTTGAGTTTCATTCATGTGTAGCATGTATGCTTATTTCCTTCCTAATAAACACATGAAAAGATGCTCAACATCACTTATTATCAGAGAAATGCAAATCAAAACCACAATAAGGTACCATCTCACGCTGATCAGAATGGCTGCTATCAAAAAGTCTACAAACAATAAAATGCCGGAGAGAGTGCAGAGAAAAAGGAACCCTCTTACAGTGTTGGTGGGAATGCAAACTAGTACAGCCACTATGGAGAACAGTGTGGAGATTCCTTAAAAAACTGGAAATAGAACTGCCATACGACCCAGAAATCCCACTGCTGGGCATACACACTGAGGAAATCAGAACTGAAAGAGACATGTGTACCCCAATGTTCATCGCAGCACTGTTTACAATAGCCAGGACGTGGAAGCAACCTAGATGTCCATCGGCAGACGAATGGGTAAGAAAGCTGTGGTACATATACACAATGGAATATTACTCAGCTATTAAAAAGAATGCATTTGAATCAGTTCTAATGAGGTGGATGAAACGAGCCTATTATACAGAGCGAAGTAAGTCAGAAAGAAAAACACCAACACAGTATATTAACGCATATATATGGAATTTAGAAAGATGGTAACGACGACCCTATATGTGAGACAGCAAAAGAGACACAGATGGAAAGAACAGACTGTTGGACTCTCTGGGAGAAGGCAAGGGTGGGATGATTTGAGAGAATAGCATTGAAACATGTATATTATCATATGTGAAATAGATCGACAGTCCAGGTTCGATGCATGAGGCAGGGTGCTCAGGGCTGGTGCACTGGGATGACCCTGAGAGATGGGATGGGGAGGGAAGTGGGAGGAAGGGTCAGGATGAGGAACACATGTATATCTATGGCTGATTCATGTGAATGTATGGCAAAACCACCACAATATTGTAAAGTAATTCGCCCCCAATTAAAAGAAAAAGAAAAAAAATAGATAGTAAAGGGAAATGAAATTAACCCTCCCTCACCCTTCGCCTGGTTCAATACTGACTCATTTCAGATGGAAAGGACAGCTGTAAAACCACTACAGCACTTGGCTTCCAGGTGGTGGTGGTATGTTTGTTTCCGAGGTGTAGGAATACCTCTTGAATTTTGTATCCCATACAACTCTACTCAAAACTCCATTCTAACATAAAAGTCTTCTGAAGGAAAAAAGGACTTGTGTTTTTTCTGCTCAGGACACCAGTTACTATTTAGGTCAAATTTAGTCAGTTAATTCTATTAGAAGTTCTCCCCATAGTGGAATTTGGTTGTAATTCATAAAACACAAGGTAAAAAGTAAAACAAAGTAGAAATAAAAAGTGTAACAAAATTCTCTGCAATGGAATAAAGATAAAGTACCCAAAACACCAGAGGAAAAGCTGTCATATGTACAGATTAATCCTCCCAAACAGATTATTTACTGCATATATGGTTTTTAATCGGGGGGGAGGGAAGTGGGATTTTCCTGGTAGAGGTAGTCAAATGTAGTTGGTAGTAGAAATGATACAATTATCAAATGGGAGTTGCATCTTTGAGGAAAAAAAAAAGACTCGCAACCCGCTGGTTTAATGTTCACAGTGAATTTACATTCAAGTATGAAACCCACAACAATCGGCATTTATCCTATTAGAACAGCATTCCCAAGGCCCATGCTCTTCTCCCCTCCAATCTAAGGGCAATCAATACCCTTCTGTGTACACCTATATATGTAAACACTGTATATGTTATTACAACTTATCCCCTCTCACCACCCTAGAACCTTACCTTATGGTTATTCCTTGGCACTCATCAACCTCTCACACTCAACTAGATACATTTGTTCATTCATTCACTCACTCATTCATTAAAAAAATAATCTACTTCTGCCTATCACTTCAACCTCACATCTCCCATCTCCTCCTCCAGGGACTCTTCTCTTCTTCCACATTCAACTATTAGCAGAGCTGTCCAAACTCCTTCTTCTATTTTCTTACCTCTCACATTCCCTCTCCAACCAAATCTCACCTGACGGCTACTTCTATCAAACCAGTAACAGTTCTTCCCAAGATCATTAATGACCCCCATATCTCTGAATCCGACAGACAGATCTAACCTAATGTCTAAGCAGCATTCTACGCCTCACCACTCTCTTCTCCTGAAACTGTCCTTCTTTGGCTTCCAAGTTTCCCTATTTTACTTCTGGGCTGCTCTTTCTCAGCCTGCTTTGTAAGATTAACTTCCTCTACCAAATCCCTCAGCCATTAGTCCCAGGGCTAGGTCTTCTTCCCAACCACCAAAGTGATCTACTCTCCACTAACAGTTTCCACTACCATCCTTACACTAGTAATTTTGTTTTTCCATCTTAGACTTTCTCTGAACTCTATTCCAGTCCTCTCAAGCATCCACTTGACATCATTTAGATTCACAAAGAGAATCAATTCACCATAACCAATCTCTTTACTACCCTACGCTGCTCCTTCTCTAGCTTTCCCTAGCTCAGTCCACAGTACTACTATTATCTCAGTTGCTTACGTCAAAAACCTGAGGGTTATCCTTGACAGTGCCTTCTCCTTTATTCACTGCATCCCATCACTCACTAATTTCTATCAACCCTACATCCTCAGATTACCAGTTTGTCCACTACTCTCTGTCTCCACTGTTAACCACTCTAAACATAACCTCTACCATTTATTTTTCAATGGGATGATTGACAATCAACTCTTGACTCGGTACTCAGTCTTGTGCCAACCCACCAACCTATTCTCCCTACAGCAAGCAGAACAATATCTATACAAGGCAAATTTGACATGCTTATATGGGAAAGTTTTTTTTTTTAGATTTCACATACTTTCTATAAATATTTTTAAAATGTCCTGTAAGGTTGGGGTGGCAAGGTGGGGTGGGGAGGAGGGAGAGATGACCAAGAGGAGAGAGAAGTTAAAGGCAACTTGAGCTTTACTGATGCTTTTCTCTCCCCCTATAAAAGAATTGTATGCAATTTCAAAACCTAGCTGTCAATTCTGGACAATGAAAATGCAGCATTTTATTAGTCCTGTACTAATTAAGCAACTAAGACAACAGATGATGAGGACAGGTGGAAAAGTTAAACCATGGAAAGGAAGCGGTATACTGTCCACTCTGAGGAGACAGGAAAGTGCAAAGGATCAGAGTGAATGAGGGGCTTCCCTGGTGGTCTAGTGGTTGGGAGTCCGCCGGCGAATGCAAGGGACACAGGTTGGATCCCTGATCCGGGAGGATCCCACATGCCACAGAGCAACTAACCCCATGTGCCACAACTACGGGGTCAGTGCTCTGGAGCTCGAGAGGTGAGACTACTAAAGCCCACAAAGTCGAGGGCCCACACTCCACAGCAAGAGTAGCCACCACCTAAAGAAGCCCGCACGCTAGAGTAGCCCCGCTGCTCACGGCAACAAGAGAAAGCCCTCGCACAGCAACAAAGACCCATCACAGCCAAAAATAAATAGATCTTTTTTAAAAAACAAGTAAATGAGGCTACTAGGAAAGTCTGGAGGGAGTTTGTATAACAGACCTCAACAAAGCATAATACAAGGTGAAAAAGCAGGTTTGGGGGTTTGTGAAAAATGGAAAAGGGTTTAACATATGCTATAGAAAATCTGACAAAATAAAACTGCTAAGTACAATGATTTACATAGCATGAAAGAGAATTCACAATACTCATTTTCTAGAAACCATTAACACAAACAAGCTAAAATGTGATTGTTCTTCTCTACTCAAAACCTCTGTCAAAAGAAAAAAAAAACACCCTCTATTCATATTTCATTTCATCTTGGACCATTCACCCTAGGTCTCTTCAGCCTACAGAGAATGTCATAAAAACAGTTTTTTCCAGATCGCTGGCCTTTCCCACTCATTCTGTGCCTGACCTCTTGCTGGGTACTCTTTGCAGGTAATCAGAATAAATACTGTTTCCTTGGGGAGAGCCATGGGTACCTTACAGACTAAGATCCCTGGTACATATACATATTATATACCTATCTTTCTTCAGGACACTTTGCTTAACTGTAGTTAACTAAGTGTGTCACTGTTTAATGTCCATCCCCCATATATTAACAGAAAATTAAATAACCACCCCCACCAGCTGATTGTCCCTATGATTAATAGGCAAAAGAGAACACAAGGCAAAAATTATTATCAAAACAAAAGGTGTCATTCTAGTCTTGCATGGCTCAAAGACAAACATAATGGGAATCTGTGGAAGTTTTCTTCTGACTGCAAATTTCTCTAGGAAGTGGAAAGCAAGGTCGTTAGTAAGGAAACAAGGTGGTGGGGAGGTTGATCACAGGACTGGGGGTGAAACAGTAGTGAGAAAATCAAGAAACTAGGAAGTACAGTATATGATCTCCAGACAACAAGGACCCACTTCACAGGCTGAAACCATGAATTTAAAGCACCATGAAAGCTCCAAGGTACACATGGATGTGTCTTCTCCTTTCAAGTTCAACTGTATAAGTCTAGATGCAGAGGTAGATGTTGGATTTAACCAGAACTGTACTTTCCCCAAGCAAGTAAAGCAACTCAAGAAAAAGCAAGACTGTGTATAATGTTATGATTTTAATGTTCTATCATTAAGAAGGTATAGGGTAGTGAAAATGCAGTGAACCTACAGAACAGATATTCCAGTGGAGTAAGGGTATACACTGAACTGGAAAGATAGAAGGTGTTAGTCCAAAAACACTGAATGAAATTGAGATTACAGAAGGGTTGTGATTACAGGTAACCAAGACCTAAAACAGTGCTGAGATCATGGCTCAGCTGGTAAAGAATCCGCCTGCAATGCAGGAGACCTAGGTTCGATCCCTGGGCTGGGAAGATCCCCTGGAGAAGGGAAAGGCTACCCACTCCAGTATTCTGGCCTGGAGAATTCCATGTACTGTATAGTACATGGGGTTGCAAAGAGTCAAACATGACTGAGCAACTTTCACTTAGTAAGGAGGCAAGGCACAACCTTTAAGACAATGGCATAGCCCAAGGACATGACATCAACTGATTCGAACTAACTAGGTCCAAGACCTAGCAGCGCAGCTGTAAAGAATCTGCTTGCCAATGCAGGGGACACAAGAGAGGTGGGTTTGATCCCTGAGTTAGGAAGATCTCCTGGAGTAGGAAATGGTAACCCACTCCAGTATTTCTGCCTGGAAAATTCCACAGAGAGAGGAGTCTGGCAGGCTACAGTTCACAGGGTCGCAAAGAGTAGGACACGACTGAGCACACACACATGGACTGCAGCCTGCCCAGGCTCCTCTGTCCATGGGGATTTCCCAGGCAAAAATACTGGAGTGGGTTGCCATTTCCTTCTCCAAAGAATCTTCATGACCCAGGGATTGAACCCACAACTCGTGCATTGGCAGGCGGATTCTTTACCACTGAGTCACCAGGAAAGCCGAACCCTCGGTATACACTTACTGTAACACGTCAGCACAACAAATGACACACCCACAGGTGCCATGGCAGTTCCAAGGCTGACCACAAAAGGTCAGAAAGTAGGCAGTGCCCAATTCCTAGATGTGCCCACCCCTTCCCCAAAACAGCTACTGCAATACTCTTCCCACTCATTAGCCTATGAAATTACCCACCCCTATAAAAACTTACAACCCCATACCCTGGTGCCTGCCTCTCTTGCCTTCTGAGATGGCCAACACTCATAAATCTTCTCTTTACTATGGCTCACTCTTGAATTCTTTCCTGCATCAAAGCCAAGAGCCCACACTTGGCGGCCAACCCAGGGACTCACATGAGACCTGGGACGGAACCATCCTCTTGCACCTCACTATCCCACAACAGTGCTACTCAGAGTGCTATCCCTGAACGACTGTCTGCAATGAGGAAACTGTAGAAATTATGAATAACTGATCACAGACTTATAGCAATTTGATATTGTCATGACAAACACATAGCGTTTTAATTTCCTAGTATCTGATTTTGAATATCTTACCCCCCAAATCCACCAATGATGGAATGGGAATAAAAATACAACAGTTCAAGAAACATAGGTTACAGTATGACTGTGGATAACTATGGATATAAGTGGCTGAGGTAGGGTAGAAAACAAAACCATTACGGGAACTGAGTGGGTAGTGTCAGAAGAGTCATCCATGCGTATACTGAAGTGGCCAAGAATTAAGACAAAAGGAGTAATGGACAAAATGACACTAATCAAGGGAACAAAAATCACTTCAATATAAAGGGGTCAGTGGCTAAAAGAACACAGCAGTATAGGGATAAATGAAAGAGAAAAATCATTTGAAAAGTGGCAATGAGGAACAGGAGATCATTCACCCTCCTTCTCCAGACCAGAGGATAAGGGCTGAAGGAGGAAAACCACAGCCACCCCTTACAAGGTGGAGCAGTGCCTTCCCCTCAGGGGAAAGCCAGATTTCTATTAATATCAGAAGGTAGAGGGCCCTCTACTGCCCACATGCCTAGAGCCAGAGTTCCCCAAGAGAAGCCACGGTTTCTATCATGAACAGTATGAAAAGGCAAAAAGACATGACACTGAAAGATGAACGCCCCAGGTCACTAGGTTCCAAAATGCTACTGAAGAAGACAGAGAAATAGCTCCAGAAAGAATGAAGAGGCTGAGCCAAAGCAGAAACTACGGCCACTTGTAAGTAAAGTCCGATGCTATAAAGAATAATACTGCATAGGAACCTGGAATGTTAGGTCCATTAGTTAGGTTAGGTTAAGTGAAATTCGCTCAGTCGTGTCCAACTCTTTGTGACCCCATGGATTATACAGTTCATGAAATTCTCCAGGTCAGAATACTGGAGCAGGTAGCCTTTCTCTTCTACAGAGGATCTTTCCAACCCAAGGATCGAACCCAGGTCTCCCACATTGCAGGCGGATTCTTTACCAGCTGAGCCACAAGCCACAAGTTAGGTCCATGAATCAAGGTAAATTGGAATTGGTCAAACAGGAGATGGCAAGAGTGAACATCGATATTTTAGGAATCAGTGAAATGGGCGGGAATGGGCGAATTTAATTTAGAAGACCGTTATATCTATTACTGTTGGCAAGAAACCCTTAGAAGAAATGGAGTAGCTCTCAGTCAATAAAAGAGTCCAAAATGCAGTACTCGGTTGCAATCTCAAAAATGACAGAATGATCTTGGTTCGTTTCCAAGGCAAACCATTCAACATGACAGTAATCTAAGCCTATGCCCCAACCACTAATGTCGGAAAAGATGAAGTTGAACGGTTCTATGAAGACCTACAAGACCTTCTAGAACTAACACCAAAAGAGATGCCCTTTTCATCACAGGGGACAGGAATGCAAAAGTAGGAAGTCAAGAGATACCTGGAGTAACAGGTAAGTTTGGCCGTGGAATACAAAAGTAAGCAAGGCAAAGGCTAACAGAATTTTGCCAAGAGAATGCACTGGTCATAGCAGACACGCTCTTCCAACAACAGAAGATATGACTTTACAAATGGACATCACCAGATGGTCAATACTGAGTGGAAGTGACAAATAGATACAAAGGATTATATCTGATAGAGTACCTGAAGAACTATGGGCAGAGAGTTTCATAACATTGCAGAGGAGGGGGTGACCAAAACCATCCCCAAGAAGAAAAGAAATGCAAAAAAAGGCAAAATGGCTGTATGAGGAGGACTTACAAATAGCTGAGAAGAGAAGTGAAAGGCAAAGGAGAAAGGGAAAGATATACCCATCTGAACGCAGAGTCTAAAGAAGAGCAAGGAGAGGTAAGAAAGCCTTCTTAAGTGAACAATGGAAAATCAATAGAATGGGAAAGAAGAGTTCTCTTCAAGAAAACTTCAAGAGCTACCAAGGGAACATTTGAGGCAAACATGGGCACAATAAAGGACAGAAACAGTAAGGACCTAACAGAAGCAGAAGAGATTAAGAAGAGGTGGCAAGAAGAACTGTACAAAAAAAGGTCTTAATGACCCTGTTAACCACGATGCTGTGATCACTCACCAAGAGCCAGACATCATGGAGTGTCAAGTCAATTGGGCCTTAGGAAGCACTATTACAAATAAAGCTAGTGGAGGTGATGGAATTCCAACTGAGCTACTTCAAATACTAAAAGATGATGCAGTGAAAGTGCTGCACTTAATATGCCAGCAAATTTGGAAAACTCAGCAGTGGCCACAGGACTGGAAAAAGTTCGTTTTCATTCCAATCCCAAAGAAGGGCAATGCCAAAGAGTGTTCAAACTACTGCACGACTGCACTCATTTCACACGCTAGCAAGGTAATACTCAAAATCCTTCAAGCCAGGCTTCAGCAGTACATGAACCAAGAACTTACAGATGGTCAAGCTGGATTTTAAAAGGGCAGAGGAACCAGAGATCAAATTACCAACATCAGCTGAATCACAGAAAAAGCAAGGGAATTCCAGAAAAACATCTACTTCTGCTTCACTGATTGCACTATAGCCTTTGACTGTGTGGATCACAACAAACTGTGGAAAATTCTTTAAAGAGATGGGAATATCAGATCACCTTATCTACGTCCTGAGAAACCTGTATGCAGGTCAGAAAGAAAGAGTTAGAACCGGACATAGAACGGTTCAAAATTAGGAAATGAGTGCATCAAGGCTGTACATTGTCACCCTCCTTATTTAACGTCTATGCAGAGTACATCACGTGAAATGCCAGGCTGAATGACACACAAGCTGGAATCAAGACTGCTGGGAGAAATATCAATAACCTCAGATACTAGATGATACCACTTTAATGACAGAAAGTGAAGAGGAACTAAAGAGGCTCTTGATAAAGGTCAAAGAGGAGAATGAAAAAGCTGGCTTAAAACTCAACATTCAAAACACTAAGATCATGCCATCTAGTCCCATCACTTCATGACAAATAGATGGGGGAAAAATGGAAACAGTGGCAGATTTTATTTTCTTGGGTTCCAAATCACTGCAAACAGTGACTACAACCACAAAAAAGACACCTGCTCCTTAGAAGAAAAGCTATGACGAATCTAGACACAATATTAAAAAGCAGAGATATCACTCTGCCAACAAAGGTACATATAGTCAAAGATACAGTTTTTCCAGTAGTCATGTATGGATGTGAAAGTTGTACCATAAAGATGGCTGAGCACTGAAGAATTGATACTTTCATACCGTGGTGCAGAAGACTCTTGAGAGTCCCTAGGACTCCAAGATCTAACCAGTCAATCCTAAAGGAAATCAGTCCTAAATATTCCTTGGAAGCACTGATACTGAAGCTGAAACTCCAATGCTTTGACCACCTAATGTGAAGAGCCAACTTGCTGGAAAAGACCCTGATACTGGGAAAGATTGAGGCCAGGAGGAGGAGGGGCGACAGAGGATGAGATGAGTGAATGACTCATCTCTGACTCAATGGACATGAGTCTGAGCAAATTCCAGGAGATCGTGAAGCCTGGTATGCTACAGTCGGTGGGTTCACAAAGAGCTGGACATGACTGACTGAACTGAAACAAAAAACAAACTGAAAAAACAAACTGAAAAAACAAACAAACCCTACACTATAAGCCAATGTTTATAAAGTGCAAAACTGGACAAACTGAAAAGACACGTCATACATGGATAAATACTTGTGCAGTTGTTGTTTAGTCACCTGGTCATGTCCGACTCTTTTACAACTCTATGGACTGTAGCCCGCCAGGCACCTCTGATCATGGGATTTTCCAGGCAGGAATAACGGAGTGGAGAGCCATTTCCTTCTACAGGGGATCTTCCCAACCCAGGAATCAAACCTGCATCTCCTGCATTGGCAGACTGATTATTTATCACTGAGCTACCAGGGAAGCACCTAGTTGTGTGGTAAGAAGCAAGGAAATGGTTACCAAAATGTCAAGTCAGTCGTTACTTCTGGGTGAAAGAGATGTGATGGATTATGAGTACACAGGGTTCCTAGGTATAGATAGGGCAAGACCTCTGGCTGTGGGCAAGCAGAAATGATAGTCGCTGAGTTGCGTCAGACTCTTTGCGACCCCATGGACTATACAGTCCATGGAATTCTCCAGGCCAGAATACTGGAATGGGTAGCCTTTCCCTTCTCCAGGGGATCTTCCTGACCCAGGAATTGAACCAGGGTCTCCTGCATTGCAGAGGGATTCTTTACCAACTGAACTATAAGGGAAGCCCATGGGCAAGTGAGCGGGGGGGACAGCAAATCTTCTCCCCAAAATGAAACCATAAAGCAAGACAAAATTGACAGAAGCATCCAATTTCAGTGCTCTGGAAATCAGTCAAAAGCATACACAAACAGAAGTGTTGATGTGTGAAAACTGGCAAAATTCTGATTAAGAATAGTGAAAATCTGTCTTGCCTGAGGCTGCTCCTGTTTCCCCCCACCTCTAGCCCAGTAGGTTCTGCCTTATAGATAGGGGGCATGCCCTGAGGACCTGCCAGTTGGTACTAACAAAGGGGCCTCATTCAGTTTGAAGTGGATGACCACACCTATGCCGGGACACTGTAGGTGCAACTGTGACCTCAGCAGCAAGAAATCAGGGCAGTCACAGGTTCTAATAACCTAGGGATGTAGTCACAAATGAGATTCAGCATATTCTTGGCTGAGGCTGCATGATAATCCAGAGAAGATGCCAAAGGGTCCAACAGAAAGTAAAAGCCCAGGCAGACTTGAAAATGGCCTGAACTTTAAAATGTGTTCCCCCATCCACACACAGGTACATCAAGAACAAAAATCCTTCCTGGAATGAGTTGTTTGAGCACAACTCTGTCCGAGCACTGACAGGCCAATCAGCTACACTAGAAAGGATAAGAGCAACCAGGCTTCAAACTTCAAACGGGAACATAAGAAAAGGCAGAGACATAAGCAACAACACACTTCAGGAAAGACACATTTCACAAATTCACCCAGTTACCTAAAGGAAGAAACAGTCATGTTTTCAAAGGGAAAAACAATCAGAATCCAAAGTTGCTACAATATTGTCTAAAATGTCCAGCCTTCAACAAAAAATTAAGAGACTTCCAAAGAAGCAGGAAATGTGCTTCATTCACAGGAGATAAAAAGTCACTAGAGGGAATTCCCTGGTGGTCCAGTGGTCAGGACGTGGCACTTTTACTGCCGGGGGCTCAGGTTGGGTCCCTGGTTGGAGAACTGAGATCCTGCACGATGCAAGGTGTGGCCAAAAAAAAAAAAAGTCACTAGAAAAATGAGTTTCCTCAGATGTTGGGCTTAGCAGACAAAGACTTCAAAAGAGTTATTTGAAATATGTTCAAAGAACTGAAGAAAAATATGCTTTAAAAATTACAGGAAAGTGGGCTTCCCTGGTGGTTCAATGGTTACGAGTTAGCCTGCCAATGCAGGAGACATGGGCTCAAACCCTGGTCTGGGAAAACCCCACGTTTCAGGGCAACTAAGCCGGTGTGCCACAACTACTGAAGCCCATGCACCTAGAACCCATGCTCCACAAGAGAAGTCGCTGCAATGAGAAGCCCAAGCGCTGCAACCAAGAACAGCCCCCAAAGAGAAAGCTGCAACTCGAGAAAGCCTGCACACAGCGACGAAAATCCAGCAAAGCCAGAAACGATTTTTTAAATTACAGGAACATATGGTAACAATGATTCCACAAGTAAAGAATCTCAGTAAGAAGATAGAAATCAATAAAAGAGGAACTAAATGGACATTTTGCCCATTTGAAAGGAAAAATTCACAACCGCCGATTCAAGATGGAAGAAAAACAATCAGGGAACATAACAAGAGCTCAATAGAAAGTATACAATCTGAAGAATCAAAAAGTTAAACAACAATAAAAGGAGCCTTGGAAACTTACGGGACAACATCAAGAATGCCAACATGTGTGCAATAAGAGAATCTTCTTTTTAAAAATACAAGATTGTACAAATGATTGATTATAACACTGTATTGCTAGGTTTATAATATACACAAATGTTATATGTATAAAAATAATAGTATAAAAAGGAGGGAAAAGATGGAGCTCACCCATACTGGAGAACCGTTTCTGTATTTTATTGGATATAAGTATTAATTTGAAGTAGAATGTGGTAAATGAAGATAAAGATGCAATTCCCAGAGTAGCCACTAGGAAAATAACTCCAAAAATATAGTTGAAAACAACCCCTACCTCCAAAAAAAGCAGTAAAAGTAAATATAGAAGATCAACAACACAAAAAAAACAAGCCATTAGAAAACAAATAACAAAATGCCAACAGTAAATCTAACCATATTAAGAGTTACATTAAATATAAATGCCCTGAACACTCCAATCAACAGGCTGAGTTTGTCAGGCTGGATAAAAAAGATTTAACTGTATGTAGTTTTCAAGAGACACATCTTAGATTCAAAAATATAATAGACTAATTAAAAAAAACAGTAGAAAAAGATACACTAGCAAGCAGCAAACACAGGAGAGCGAAAACATCAACATCAGACAAAACTGACTTTAAGAAATATTGCTAGAGGCAAAGAGGGACACTTCATGATAGAAAAGAAGTATCAGGAAAACATAAAAACTGCAAATGTATACATTACTTATAAATATGTGTACTTAACAAAGGTTCAAACTACATAAAGCAAAAACTAACAGAATATGACGTTGTTGCAAAAGTAACTGTGGTTTTTGCATTATTGAAATTTGTCATTTGATACTGGAATACTTTCTTAAATAAATGTGGTTATGTTATCCATATAATGGACATTTCTCGCCTTATGTTTTTTTGCTAATGACCTATTACTTGTTGTTTATTTTGTAATTATTTTAGACTATGTAAATGACGTTAGACAGAAAGCAAAGTTGAGCGATTTTCTTATTCGAGTTCAAATGTGTCATAAAGCAGTGGAGACAACTCTCATTATCAACAATGCATTTAGCCTAGGAACTGCTAAAGAACACACAATGCAGTGGTGGTTCACGAAGTTTTGCAAAGGAGACAGGAGTCTTGAAGATAAGGAGCACAGCGGCCAGCCATCAGAAGCTGACAATGACTAACTGAGAGCGATCATGGAAGCTAATCCTCCTACAACTACACAAGAAGTTGCCGAAGTGGATTTTATACAACAGACAATCAGCAACAACCACCTCAGTGGTTGGACAGAGAAGACGCTCCAAAACATTTCCCAAAGCCAAACTTGCACCAAAAAAAGTTCATGGTCACTGTTTGGTGGTCTGCTGCTGGTCTGATCCACTACAGCTTTCTCAATCCCAGGGAAAGCATTACATCTGAGAAGTATGCTCAGTAAATCAAAGAGGTGCACCAAAAACCACACCATCTGTAGCCAGCATTGGTCAACAGAAAGGGCCCAATTTTTCTCCATGACAACACCTGACCACAGGTCACACAACCAATGCTTCAAAAATTGAACAAATTAGGCTAATAAGTTTTGCCTCACCCGCCACATTCACTTGTCCTCTCACCAACCAACTACCACTTCTTCAAGCATCTCGACAACTTTTTTGCAGGGAAAACGCTTCCAAAGCCAGCAGAGGGCAGAAAATGCTTTCAAAGAGTTCATTGAATCCTGAAACACAGCTTTTACGCTCCAGGAACAAACAAACCTATTTCTCATTGGCAAAAATGTGTTGACTGTGATGGTTCCTACCTTGATTAATAAATATGTGTTTGAGCCAGTTATAATGATCTAAAATTCACAGTCTGAAACTATAATTACGTTTGCACCAACCCAATAGAAAGGAGATAACATTAATAGTTGCAGATGTCAATTCTCATTCTAAATGGATAAAACTAGACAGGAAATCAACAAGAATATAGATTTTTTTTTAACATTATTAACAAACTCAACCCGTAAGACGTATACAGAACACTCTACTCCTTGGGTTGGTTAATGGCATATACATTTGGGTACAGGGTACCCACCCAAACTAAGATGCAGTCTATAAGAAAAGTAAAAAGACAAAAAAACCAACTATGATTTGAGTTAGATAATGTTCATAGGAACACAAGTCTCAAAGGAAAAAAACAAACAGAAATACAAAAGAGGACACTATCACTATAAGCAGAGGTGATAGCTGAATATATCAGCTCAACTAGGAAGTAAAGAGAGTGAACAGAAAAGAGATTCTACAGTCTTTCAAAAAAATTGTAAGGTTCAAGATGGCGGAGTAGAAGGACTAGTGCTCATTTCCTCCTGCAAGAGCACCAAAATCACAACTAGCTGTTGAACTAACCATCAACAGGAGGACACTGGAATTTACCAAATAAAAGATATCTCATGTCCAAAAACAAAGACACTGGAAATAAAAGATACCCCACATCCAAAAACAAAAGACAAGGCTGCAGTGAGACAGTAGGAGGGGCACAATCATGATAAACTCAAATCCCATTCCTGCCAGGTGGGTGATCCACAAACTGGGAAAAAAAATATACCAAAGAAGTTCTCCCACTGTTGTTGAGGTTCTGAATCCCACTTCAGGCTTCCCAGCTTGGGGATCTGACAAAGGCAATGGGAATCCCCATGGAATCTGAACCTTGAAGGCCAGCAGAATTTGATTACAAGACTTCCACAGGACTAGAGGAAATGGAGACTCCAGTCTTGGAGGACACAAACAAAACCTTCTGAGCACCATGACTCAGAGGAAAAGAGCAATGACCCCCAGAAGACTGAACCAAAACTACCTGCTAGTGTTGGAGGGTCTCCTGTGGAGGTATGGGTCTGGAGGGGCTCACCACAGGGACAGGGGCATTGGCAGCAGCAGTTTGGGAAGGTCCCCCTTGGCATAAACCCTCTTGAAGATTGCCATTAACCCAACCATAAAGCCCACAGGGCTGGATTGCCTAGGCCAAAAAACTACCAGGGAGGGAGTGAAAACTCATCCATTGACAGATAATTGGATTAAAGCTTTACTGAGCAAGGTCCTGTCAACCAGAGCAAGACCCAGTTTTCCCAGCACTATTCCCTCCCATCAGAGCAGCTTACACAAGCCTCTTAGCCTCAACCATCAAGGAGCAGACAGAAGAAACAAGAAGAACCAAAATCCTATAACTAGAACAAAAGTCAGAATACAGAAAGTTAATCAACATGAAAAAGCAGAAAGTTATGTCCCAGATGAAGGGACAAGATAAAAACCCCCAGAAAAACAACTAAATGAAGTGGAGATAGGCAACCTTCCAGAAACAGAATTCAGAATAATGATGGTGAAGATGATACAGGATCTCGGGAAAAGAATGGAGTCTAAGATTGAGAAAAGCCAAGAAATGTTTACCAAAGACCTAGAAGAACTAAAGAACAAATGAACAGAGATAAACAATACACTAGAAGGAATCAACCTACTCCAGTACTCTTGCCTGGAAAACCCCATGGACGGAGGAGCCTGGCAGGCTGCAGTCCATGGGGTCACTAAGAGTCGGACACGACTGAGTGACTTCACTTTCATTTTTCACTTTTATGCATCGGAGAAGGAAACGGCAACCCACTCCAGTGTTCTTGCCTAGAGAATCCCAGGGACGGGGGAGCCTGGTGGGCCGCCATCTATGGGGTCGCACAGAGTCGGACACGACTGAAGTGACTTAGCAGCAGCAGCAGCAGAAGGAATCAACAGCAGAATAACTGATGCAGAAGAATGGATAAATGACCAGAAGGAGAGAATGGTGGAAATCACTGCCACAAAACAGAATCTGGAAAAAAAAGATGAAAAGAAATAAGCACAACCTATAAGTCCCCTGAGACAACATTAAAGACACTAACATTTGCATTATAGGGATCCCAGAAGGAGAAGGCGGCTTCTCTGGAGCTCAGCTGGTAAACAATCCTCCTACAATGCAGGAGACCCTGGTTCAGTTTCTGGGTCGGGATAGAAGGGATAGCCTACCCACTCCAGTACTCTTGGGCTTTCCTGGTGGCTCAGACAGTAAAGAATCCACCTGCAATATGAAAGACGTGGGTTCGATTCCTGGGTTGGAAGATCCCCTGGAGGGCATGGCAACCCACTCCAGTACTCTTGCCTGGAGAATCCCCACGGACAGAGGAGCCAGCTACAGTCCATAGGGTCCCAAAGAGTTGGACGGGACTGAGCGACTTAGCACCACACAAAAGGAGGAGAGAGAGAGAAAGGACCTGAGAAAATATTTGAAGAGATAATAGCTGAAAATGTCCCTAACATGAGAAAAGAAATAGTCAACCAAGTCCAGGAAGTGCAGGAATCCCAGGCAGGAGAAACCCAAAGAGGAACACATAGTAATCAAATTGACAAAAATTAAAGACAGAGATAAAACATTAAAAGCAACAAGTGCAAAAACAACAAATAACATACAAGGGAATTCCCATCAGGCTATCAGCTGATTTCTCAACAGAACTCTACAAGCCAAAAGGAAATGGAATGATATATTTAAAGTGATGAGCAAGTTCAGTTCAGTCACTCAGTCACATTCAACTCTTTGCAACCCCATGGACTGCAATATGCCAGGCTTCCCTGTCCATCACCAACTCCCGAAGTTTGCTCAAATCACCAACTCCCGAAGCTTGCTCAAACTCATGTCCATCGAGTCACTGATGCCATCCAACCATCTCACCCTCTATCGTTTCCTTTTCCTCCTGCCTTCAATCTTTCCCAGCATCAGGGTCTTTTCAAATGAGTCAGTTCTTCGCATCAGGTGGCCAAAGGATTGGAGTTTCAGCTTCAGCATCAGTCCTTTCAATGAACACCCAGGACTGATCTCCTTTAGGATGGACTGGCTGGATCTCCTTGCAGTCCAAGGGACTCTCAAGAGTTTTCTCCAACACCACAGTTCAAACGCCTTAATTCTTTGGTGCTCAGCTTTCTTTATGGTCCAAATCTCACATCCATACATGACTACTGGAAAAACCATAGCTTTGATCAGATGGATCTTTGTTGGCAAAGTAATATCTCTTCTTTTTAATATGCTATCTAGGTTGGTCTAGCTTTTCTTCCAAGGAGTAAGTGTCTTTTAATTTCATGGATACAGTCATCATTTGCAGTGATTTGGGAGCCCAAGAAAATAAAGTCTGTCAAAAAATCAGAAGTTACCAGAGGGTAGTGGAGAAGGTGGAGGAATTAATAAGGAGAGATCTTCAGGGCAGTGAAACTCTTGTTGGATACTGTAATGATCGAATCCCTGGTAGCACAGCTGGTAAAGAATCTGCCTGCAATGGGGGAGACCTGGGTTCAATCCCTGGGTTGGGAAGATCCCCTGAAGGAGGGCATGGCAACCTACTCCAGTATTCTTGCCTGGAGAATCCCCACAGACAGTGGATGGAGTCTGGAGGGCTATAGTCAATGGAGTCACAAAGAGTTAGATAGGACTCAGCAACTAAGCACAGTAATGATGGACAGGCATTTGTCAAATCCCAGAGAACTGTTATGTTGCGTTATTCAACAGTGTCTCTTTTTCAACAGAGAGTGAGCTTTAATACAAATTTGAACTTTTAATAATGTATCAGTGTTAGCTCATCAATTGTAATAAACGATAAACATCAAACTAACGCAAAGTGTTAGTAACATGGGAAACTGGGTGGGGGGGGCATAAAGGAACTCTCTGTACTTTCTGCTAAACTTTTCTACAAACCTAAAACTGCTCTAAAAATAGTCTATTAATTTTTTAATTAATGCTGAGGAAATTTGCGGGCTTAGAGCTGCTAGGAGAGACAACTGTGCCCTTATGAGAGGAATGCCTGGCTGGATATGAAGCCCACAAAGAACAGCAGTAAAGAGTGAGAGAGAAAAATAGAAAAATAGTGCCGAGGTGATATCATTTGATGATATCAACTAGGCCAACTGTACACTGGACTTATCACAGTTAAAGCTCATTTTTGCTTTTTAAAAAAACCCGTTTAGTGACACACACACGTTACAGTTATCTTCTGCATAAACATCTCCACAGAAACTAGGGTCACAGCATACAGAAAACCACTGCAATTAGTGGCTCTACTTACACAGACTTCATGGAAAAAGTAACATGAGCACAAACTGCAGTACTTTGGCCTGTGCTTCTCAGCATCAGAAAACCAATGCCTCTAAGCGGCACTACTAGTGCTGCTGATCAATTTTAGCCACAACATAAAATACTCAACCATGAATTAGCTGAGGCCTCTTGATGTTTTCAAAGTTTCAAGGAATATTTTTAAAAGATATAGGAAATTTCATTTGAAAAACTCCCCAAAATAATATTTCTTTCAGTCACTAATGATTTTTAAAAACAAACTGGTAGTTATTTCATCAATATTCTATTGATATTCCTTCTGCAACAAAGAACTGCTTTCAGCTCTAATCTCAGGAATACAGATTCCTTCCCAACGAAATCTGTATTTTCAACCATAGACTTTCCGTTGGTATAAGTGTAGTAGTATAATTTCTGACTTGCTCACCAAATTCAAAAAGCTTACATATTTTAAGAAGATACTGATATCCATCAGCAAATGCTTGATGCCTGAATAATCAGACAGTTTTGGAAAACTGTATCAGTGAATATGATAGTACTTTGAGTCACAGGACTCCATTAATTAAATAACAAATATATAAAGAGAAGAAATTCATAAATGTTTTACTGCCTATTTGTATGCTTTTAGAAAAGCTATAATTTAAAAAGATACACAGAATAAGTGATCTATCCCCACTGACAACTTATCTAAACAATTCTATTTAGGGTTTCAGAACATTTTAATTATTTTTATTAATTACTGTTCATAGTTAACCTGAAATGTATAATCCTCATTTCTAAGAAAAGAATATGTAGGTCAATGGCCAAGTTATATTTAGATATATTTAGACAGATATATTTAGAACAGTTTCTGAATTTCCAACCTGCTTCTCAACCTAAGACTAGATCATGCTACACAAGTCGTCTCCTTTAACCAAAATTTAAAAAATTCTGAACACCTGGATGTTTACAAAAGATAAAGTAGGTTATATTTAAAAGATAAAGTTTTAATACAGATTCCATTAAAAACAAGTTTTTGTAATATATTTGAAGTCTGATATTCAAAACTCAGTTTTTGTTGCTAAACCATCTGTAGCTGACCTGCTTCTGGGCAGCCAAAAAGACCACCCATCACGCACAAACATTTGTGGGGAACCTGGTGCTAAAATTTAGTTTTGTCCACAAATATACAAGAATATATCACCTGCTTAAATCAAGGCACATCTACATTTTACACTGGATAGGGCAAACAAGACTGCTACTTGCTTACAAACTGTGGGCAGTTTCTTTATATCAATTTCCTTACAATTAGAATAAACTGAATTTGTTTTTGGCTTACAAGGTATGTATTGCTCAAACTTCACTTCAGCATCATTTCTGTCTCTTTAGGCTCCAAATTTTTCAACACATCTTTTCAGATTCAAGGTATTTTGTACTTGCTGTTCAAACTGCAAGAAAGGAAAGAACTCCCCTAGGTCTTTTTGAGGTTGGCTCTAATATTTCAAGGTATTCACAATTATTCACATTTCTATTTAAATTCACATTTAAAAAGGCCTTCCCTGAATGCATTAAATGCATCCTCTCACCCATAGCCCATTATTCTTTTTTTTTAAGTGCCTAAAATTATCTAGCTTATCTATATGTCTAGTTTATTGCCTGTATGCTTCATAGACTGTAAGATACAAGAAGGCAAAGATTTTGTCTCATTATTACAACCAAACCACTAGAAAAATACCCAATGTGTAGTATGTATATAATATCCCTTGAACATGTTATTTTTGTTTGTTTTTGGCCTTGCAGCATGCAGGATTTTAGTTCCCTGATCAGGGATCAAACCATGTCCCCCGGAGTGGAAGCACACTGTCTTAACCACTGGACTGCCAGAGAAGTCTTGTTCTTAAACATATAATCAGTATTTATTAAACAAAAGACATTTTGCTAGGCCCCGTGGATAAGAAGTTCCATATCATTTTAAAATAAAATGTTTTATTAAAACAGAATCTTAAGGACAACTTCATTTTTTAAATTAAGTTGACATTTTAAAATCTCACGTATTTGTTAATAATGTCTGAACCGTTTAAAATTCTTAAGGACAAACTGCTGCTACACAGTTACTTCAGCACTGAGTTCTAACTAAAAATGAATCATGGCAGAGCACGTGTCTTTCAAATATACATAATAACGATACAAGGCTTTTTTTTTTTGGTACAAGGCTTTAGAAATGAATTTTTTTTTTTCAAAACAGGAGCCACCAGATATGCAAATACATGCCATATCCTTGCTTAGATCTATGACTCAATTACTACAAGCTAGTAACATTTAAATAACAAACATCAGGAATTCCTCGGCAGTCCAGTGGTCAGGACTCTGCTTCCATTGCAGGAGGCACAAGTTCTACCACTGCTGAGGGAATTAGGACCCTACACGTGGTGTGGCTTGGCCCTCCAAAAAACACCAAACCACTTCATAATTTGTTTTTCCCATAAATAATAAGAATACATCTTTTGCATAACAAGATATTTGACACTTAAGAAGGTAAACAAGACTGCTCCTTTGATAGCTTTCCCTAAAAACAAAACATCCATTGTTTTGATACATTTTATAGAAACCACACAACCACCATTTCTTTGTTATCTTTGTATGTGAAGAAAATGGTATAGTTTTTCACCCACTGTACTTATTTAACATTATGCCCAAGCATGCCAAATGGTTAATCTATTAAAGTAAAATCTATGCCAAAAAAGGAGAGAAAAGGAGTTATTAAGCAAAGGAGATGCAGTTTAAATAGCTTCACTGCAATCTAAACAAATTTTTATTTTTTATTTGGCCGCACTGCCTGTTTCAGAAATTGGATGCAGGCTCATGGCAGTGAAAGCACTGAGTCCTAACCACTGGAGCACCAGGGAAGTCCCTAAAAACGTTTTTTTCAAGTTCTTTTTTTAAAATAGGCTTAGCTTGAAAATCTAAAAATTGTTAGCTGCCTTATAAATACTCAACTACACATTTTTATTACCGAATTTATGATTCAAAAATGATGCACTTTCTTAGCACTAAAAGTCAAAGCAATCAGACTGTTTCTATATTTTCGTTAAAAATATTTACTTCTTACATAGATAAGACTTAAAGTCATGTGACCACCAATAAGAATGTAGCTAAGTCTAAGGTAACAGAATTTCCTCCACAGTAATGATATGAAACAGATTATAGCTTGCATCTACTGCTAACTCATTTCTTAAGTAGTAGTAACTTCCCTAATATGTAACTGGACTCGAAGTTTAAAAAAAAAAAATCCTGACAATCAGTCATGTGCCTTTAAAACCACTCTTGGGTCTTTGTCAACCTTGCCTACTCCACACCTAGAAACTTTTTTAAAAAGGCCTGAAGTGTTTTGAAGCTTTGCCTGGTTTGGGTTTTTATTTTATTTACGTCTGTGTGGGCACGTCTTTGTTGCTGTGTGTGCTTTTCTCTAGTTGCAGAAGCAGGGGCTACTCTCTGGCTGCAGTGCTTGGGCTTCTCACTGCAGTGGTTTCTCCTGTTGCAGAGCAAGGGCTCTAGGGCCCTTGGGCTTCGGTAGTTGTGGCTCCTGGGCTTTCCAGCACAGGCTCAGCAGTTGTAGATCACAGGCTTTTGGTTTTAGTTGCATGTGGGAGCTTCCCAGACCATGGAACAAATCTGTCTCCTGTCCAGTGGTTTAGACTCCATGCTTCCACTAAAAGGGGCATGGGTTCAATCCCTGGTCAAGGTAGTAAGATTCCACATGCTGCATGGTGCAGCCAAAAAATAAATTAAAAATAAAAGAGAAGTGTTTAAAAAAACTTACATAGAATTAGCATTATTTCTAATAGAGTAATTCCCCTTTTATTTTATCTTACCAGATAGAACAGGCAAAACAGACACAACTGCAAACAGCCTAGTGAAGTGCTCCCTTACATTTGGAACACTATATAAAGTGATTGTATATCGGCTGGCGGATTCTTTATCACTGAGCCCTTATTTTGTTTTTTCTTTTTCTTTGTTTTCAGTAAACAAGAACAGGAGCCTGGGACCAGAGACAGCACCACAATCAATCTGTTAATAAAACTAGAATGAAGCAGGGCTTTCAAACCACATTGTGTGCTTACTTCCGGCTGGCATGGGCAATTGTCACAAAAAGTGATTCTACAGTGTTATACAAGTTGGATATCAGAATAGACATTGTGAAAATCTAATGGTGGGAGAGAGTCACAATACTAGCAATCATCAAAAAAAAAAAAAAAAAAATAGCACCTAACAATTATTAACTGATTTTTCTGACTGTGGCACACAAATATACTGCTATAAGAGGATGATATTTTAAAGCAAACCACCTCCCCCTCCACATACACACATAATGACCAAGAACATTTAACCCCAAGAAATCAAGTATTTACCTTATAAATGGGGAGAAGGGAAATAATACATTATGATGAAAGCAATTAAAGATACAACGTATGTGTATCAATGTTTTTATTCACCCTCCCCAGCCCCATTATATTACAATCTTCTTTGAAAACAGAGATTATGTTAATCACCTTCAGTTCACTACAGTTCCTAACATAATATTTAGCAAATACTGGTTGAACTGATGAACTGAATCACTTAAAAATATCACCAAGACAACTAATGAAATACTATGTTTGCTTAGTAGTACTAGTGACTTGTATATAAAAACATATTCCATCACATGGACTTCCCTGGTGGTCCAGTGGTTAGGACTCCATGTTTCCAACGCAAGGGGCATGGGTTCAAGTCCTATTCAGGGCAGTAAAGATTCCACATGCTGCATGGAACAGCCAAAAAAGTAATTAAAAATAAAATAAAATAGAGAAGTTTTATATATATATATATATATTCCATTACATAGAATCAGCATGATTTCTAATAGAGTAATTCCCCTTTTATCTTTCCAGATAAAGTAGACAAAACAGTCTCAACTGCTAAGAGTCTAGTAAAGCTGCTCCCTTACATTTAGAATACTATATAAAGTGACTGTATATTTATAAGGATGCAAAACCAGACACCATGAAACTAAGCATCTTAAGCCACATAACGCAAACAATGTAAAAAACAGTATTTTACTAAAAATCAAAATAAAACCCCCTCTCTCCAGATATTTAGTTCTTAGAAGACATTCTACTACAACAGTGATGTTCCCAAATCATTTATAATGGAAAAATTAATCTCTCTTCTATTTTATATACATAAATATTAACATACTCTAATGACAACAGTATTCTTAAGTATCAATATCTCAAAATAAAGCAAAGTTTTGTCAGGATTTGGGGTAAGTTTTTCCACTGAAAAGTTGCAGCATAGATAATGTGGACACTGCAGAAATCTAAACTCGAGACTGGGGTTCCCTCATAGCTCAGTGGTAAAGAATCCATCTGTCAACGAAGGAAACACGAGTTCGATCTCTGGTCCAGGAGGATCCCACATGCTGCACAGCAACTAAGCCCGTGTGTCACAACTATTGAGCCTGTGCTCTAGAGCCCGGTAACCTCAACTACTGAGCCCACAAGTCGCAACTACTGAAGCCATCATGCCCCAGAGCCCGTGCTCTGCAACAAAGCCACTGCCATGAGAAGTCTGCGCACTGCAACTAGAGAGTAGCTCCCGCTCGTCGCAACTACAGAAAAGCTCACACAGCAACAAAGACCTAGCACAGCCAAAATAAATAAATAAATGCTTTTATTTTAAAAAAGATCAAGATTGAAATAAAAACATCTACAGAATTACAATACAGTGGAAACAACTCTTTTCTACACAGCAACTCATCTCTTCCTTTCCCTCAGATCTCAAAAGAAAAAGGTTGAAGAGGCTATAACTACAGCAAGACAGAGTATAAAAGACTCAGAACTGGGAATGATGAAAGGCATTCAGAGTAAAGAACTATGAGTAAGTAATAAGCAATGAGCATTATCAGCTGCTAACATTGCAGAGACCCAAACAGTAAGTGCCTCCTGATGCAAGTGTGCAGCATCACCTATCAAATATTTTTGCCCCTCAGAGAAAAAATAGAAAAAATGAGAAAAGAGATAATATATTACAGAAACCAAATCTGCTCAACCTTTAAACCTAATATCCATTAACAGGAAACACAGGAGACTGGTATACCACTACAGCAATGTTAACTGGAAATTCAAACTGCGGGAAGGCTCCTGTTTTTTCAACAAATAATTGGCCAGGAAAAAGAAATAGGGGGTGGGGGGTGACACCTATAGATTACAAAACAATGCAGAGACCTACTGGACTCAATCTGAATAACTGTAAAAACACATTTATGAGATAGGAGAAATCTGAACACTGAATAGCAGATACTATCAAGAAGTATTGCTAACTATTTTTCAGTGTGATAAGTTATTTGGTTTTCTTCCTTCAAGAGTGAAGGTGACTAACACACTAGAGTGCAAAAAGGCTGGAGTACAGAAAAGGAAAACAAAATTAATGCAGCTGAATGGATCTGGCCTACTCGGAACTGAAAAATATATTATGAGATTGCAACCAGGGGAAGAGAGCAGCTTTCCTTGCTTGCCAGCCAACCTCTTCTCCACTGATATAAGCTCTATAAATAGGCCCCAAGTGATAACGGCTGCTCAAATCACTTCATGTTGTGGATACTACCACTACTGACATGTATCTGGCCCAGCAGCAGGGCTGTGAATAAACTAGCATCAAGAAAGAAGCCAAGGAAGTTATCAAATGCAAAGAATGCACCAGTGCTAATGACAGACCCTCCAAGTACTCCTAAGCACTATTAGTGTAAATCAAGCATAATTTTAAAGCACAGGTTCTAGATTTCCTCCAACATTTCTGCTCTGGCCATTTTCTATCTCCCTCAGAAGACGGTACAAATAAAGATGGGTTACCACATGCTGGCACCTGAGGTCCCCAAAATATTGCCAAAAACCTATCATGCCCTCAGGCTCACAGCAAATAGTAGAGATAAATAATGGGAAACCCTTGATGATATAATGCTGATTTAAGAATAAACCATGCTTCCAAGCTAGGTTAAAACTAAGGCAGACAGGATACTGCTTAAAATCTTGACCACATGAGGTTTTTGTTCTTAGACCAGAAAGGAAAACAGTCCTGAATTTTAGTCCACACCCAACTTCCCTATCCTCAACAATATCTTTCTCTAATTATAAAGCACCTAATAAAACGTTGACTCTGGACATCATAGAAGCTATTTTCTTAAGCCAGACAACTCAGTAAAAAATAACTTCTACTGATTCCTTTGGTCAGTACCTGGTTTCCCTAAAGTTAACCGTGCTAATGAAAATTTGAATTGCTCTCTTACCTAAACACAATCCTAGTTTATCCACATTCTTGGCAATGGCTGCTGCAAATAAACAAGCTCTAACATTTAATTTTGTTGCTCTTTGAACAACAAATCAGAACAAATTTACCAATACATGGACTGGAAGTCCAGGCAGAGAAATAAGTATTTGGTACACGAACTGGAAATACAAAAAAGAACATTCAAGTTTCCAATCATTTTCTTTTACTCTTACAGACCCGTTTAAGAAAAAAAAAGTTATTTTCCAATATCTGATTTAAAATTATTTTATAAATGAAAATACTAACTCCATACACTAGATGTTTTGTTATCCAATACTTTTTTTCTCCTACAGCCTACTTTTCTTCTCCACATTTTAGAGCAGGAAAGAATCTTAGAAATCATCTGGTTCCCCAGATTTGAGTTCCTTCAGCATACATTTCTTTTATTTTTGTGCCCATCTCCACCTGGTGTCTGAGTGCTCACAAAATGGGTTTTTAGTTTAACCAGGTATAACTGCCTCACCTACAAATTAAGTTCTGCAGACAGATTTCTACTTTTGATTCATCTTCACGTGCAATGTGGGAGACCTGGGTTTGATCCCTGGGTTGGGAAGATCCCCTGGAGGAGGGCATGGCAATCCACTCTAGTATTCTTGCCTGGAGAATCCCCGTGGACAGAGGAACCTGGCGGGCTACAGTCCACGGGGTTGCAAAGAGTCGGAAACAACTGAGCAACTAACCATACAGCACAACTAGAAAATACTCATCCAAGTAGTTTTAAAAGTAAATAAAGTCAAATTAATAACTTAGGATTTGCATCATCTATCTATTGGCTATTTCAAGTGACAGAATCTGAGCAAAGAGGTACGAGGTATCTATTTTGAATAAAGACATGCAAGAGAATAGAAACAAAACTTAAACCTTATTAACGGATAATAGACTTGTGGTTGCCAGGAGCAAGACAAGTGGGGGAATGGAGAGAGACTGGGGTTATGCAATGCAAGCTAGCATATACGGAATGGATGAACAAAGGGGTCCTGCTGGATGGCACAGGGAACTACATTGGATATCCTGTGATAAATCATTGCGGAAAATAATATAAAAAGAATGTGTATATATATATATATATATATATATACACACACACACACACACACACATACATATATACCTACATACAACTGAATCACTTTGCTGTACAGAAGACATTAACACAACACTGAAAATCACATACACAGTTCAGTAAATAACACATACTGCAAATTATTTTAAAATCACATTTATATTTTTCACTTCTATTAAAATGCCATGATAAATATGTACAATATATATAATACATATTCTCTCTCCTGGCAGTTTAGAAATATAAGAGAGTAAAACAAGCAAGGTAATTTTAGTTTCACCTTGTTCCTTTCTTTTACCACAAGGACCTGTAAGCTGTATGTAAAAACTGAATGAACATCAATTTCACTTCTGCTAAAAGAAACTGCCCACACAGAAGCAGAAAACACTGTTTACTTCCCTAAGTTCAATCATGAGTTCTGAAGAGTAAGGTAAGTAGTTTCAATTAAAGATAAAAGGATTTATAAAAGTTTCATGGCACCAATCACATTTAAGACTGGAATTTGACAACTAAAGAAAAATATCCATTTATCAAATTTGATTGAAAATTTGATAATTTGATTGATACCCCACTGAGCTTACATCTATCCCTCTGTAAACTCAAGGCACTGGCCACACCATCCAAAATCACTGATACTCACAACTTTGCTGAGGCAGTTCCCTAGCCTGGAACGTCCCCCTGGAAATCTATTTCAAGCTCCAAGTTTAAACATGTAAGTTTCTTCAACCTACCAGCCTTCAGGTGGTAGATCCAGACAAAAGCACAGTATTCAACACTACAAAGAAATGATTAGGTTTGTACAAAAGTAATTGTGGTTTCAGACAGTGAATTTTAAATCATCATAACGAGGCTCATACACATCTTTATTAATCAACTGGAAACCATTACAATCAACACATTTTTGCCAACGAGAAATCAGTTTGTCCCTGTAGTGTAAAAATCCATGCTTCAGTATTCAACTAACTATTGGAAAGCATTTTCTGCCTCTTGCTGGTTGTGGAAGCATTTTCCCTGCAAAAAGTTGTCTAGATGCTTGAAGAAGTAGCAATCGGTTCACAAAAGGTCAGGTGAATATGGCATATGAGGCAAAACTTTGTAGCCCAATTCGTTCAACTTCTGAAGCACTGGTTATGCGACATGCGGTCGGGCACTGATGTGAAGAACTGGGCCCCTTCTGCTGATCAATACTGGCTGCAGGTGCAGTTTTCAGCACATCTCAGTTTGCTGAGCGTATTTCTCAAATGTAACAGTTTCTCCAAGACTGAGAGAGCTGTAGTGGGTCAGACCAGCAGCAGACTACCAAACAGTGATCATGACTTTTTTTTGGTGCAAGCTGGGCTCTGGGAAATGTGTTGGAGCTTCTTCTCAGTCCAACCACTGAGCTGGCTGTTGCTGGTTGTTATATAAAATCCACTTTTCGTCACACACCACAATATGATCAAAAAATGGTTCATAGCTGTTGCGCAGCGTAAGAGCAGATGACACTTCCAAATGACGATTTTTTTTATTTTCAGTCAGATCATGAGGCACCCACTTACTGAGGTTTTCCACCTTTCCAATTTGCTTCAAATGCCGAATGACCACAGAATGGCTGATACTGAGTTCTTTGGCAACTTCTCACATAGTTGTAAGAGGATCAACTTTGATGACTGCTCTCAACTGGTCACTGTCAACTTTGGATGGCCGGCCACCGCCCTCCTCATCTTCAAGGCTCCCATCTCCTCTGCAAATTTCTTGACCCATCACTGCAATGTATGTTTCTTAGCAGTTCCTGCGCTAAATGCACTGTTGATGTTGCAAGTTGTCTCCGCTGCTTATGACCCATTTTGAACTCGAATAAACAAATCACTCTAATTTGCTTTTTGTCTAACATCATTTCCATGGTCTAAAATAAATATAAAGTAAACAGCAAGTAATAAGTCATTAGCAAAAAAACAAAGTGAAAAATGCGCATGAAAATGATGTGTAACAGGACTTCCCTGGTGGTCCCAGTGGCTAAGACGCCCCAGCTCCCATTGCAGGGGGCTGGGGTTCGATTCCTAGTCAGGGAATCAGATGACACATGCATACCAGACTTGGCACAGCCAAATAAATAAATTTTTAAAAATCATGTATAATATAACCATATTTACTTAAGAATGTATTCTAATATCAAATAGGAAAGTTCAACAATGCAAAACCACAATTACTTTTGCACCAACCTAAATATTATGCCATGAAAAGACACAAGAAAAGCTTAAATACGTATTATTAAGTAAAAGCCAATCTGAAAAGCCTACATACTGTATGATTCCAACTATACGACATCATGGAAAATGTGAAACAGTGGTGACAATAAAAAGATCAGTGATCGCCAGTTGTTGTTGGAGGTGGGGTGGGATAGAGAGATGGAGAGACAAGAGCATTTTTAGGGTAGTGAAAGTACTCTGTTATACCATAAGGATGGATATATATCACTACACATTTGACCAAATTTACAGAATGTACAACACCGAGAACAAACAGCAGTGTAAGCTTAGGAAAAAAAAAATTTAAGTTTCTTTAGCATCAAGGCCTGCCAGTCATACTCACCACTAGAGAGCACCAGCAACTACAGCACTATTGGCACAACAAGCAATCAATAAACTCGTGCTGGGAGAACGAAGACGTCCCATCGGAATGTTCGGGTTCTGTTTTCACAATGGCTCTTCCCCTCTTCTAGTCTCATAGCTTTTTACTCAATTATCAATGTCTATTTCATTTTTACTTACACAGGAAAGTTTATTTGGCCCTAAACTTTTCTAAAATAATACAGAATACCGAAATCTGTATGGTTCAAAAGAAAACACATTAATATCCAACATTTTTCACCTTTTACAGATTTTCTCAATTACTGCCAATTCAGTAAATATGAATATAAACTGTTTTCATGGTGCCAGTTATTTGCAAGAAAATCAAGAAGGTCTAAGATGATTTATCAAAGTGACAAGCATAGGGTCTCGGTCTCCAGTGTGTGTGTAGGTTTGTGTGTGTGTGCTTAGTCGCCTAGTCATGTCGGACTCTTGGTGATCTCATGGACTACAGTCATCAGGCTCCTCGGTCCACAGGGATTCTCCAGGCAAGAATACTGGAGTGGGTTGCCATGCCCTCCTCCAGGGGATCTTCCCAACCCAGGGATCAAACCCAGGTCTCTTACATTGCAAGCGGATTCTTTACTGAGCCACCAGGGAAGCCCGTGTGTGTCTGTGTGTACGTATACATATATCACTTCCAAACTTTCAAAAGAAAGAAAACATTCTAACTGCTCATATGTCAACTCTATTTATGCACACATCAAAATAAAACCATAAGACTGAAGATCCTAGCAAAACAACCCCTCGAATAATGAGTAACTACATAACCCCTAGAAGTTACTAGTCATACACTAAGGCTAACGTCACATATGAGACAGAACCTTTGAAGAACAAACACTGAGTACTCAGTTCTCTCAGAACCTCATTAAATTAGAATCTAAAGATAAATCTATCTTTAATCATAAAAACTATAAAACAAAGAGCATTTATGACACTCTTTCATAAATGTATTTAAGAGTAATACAAACTGAATGTCAGTAATGTAACATTGTGAGCTTAATATTAAGCTAACAATAGAGAAAGTTTCCAGTTTCAACATCTAGTCCATCCCATTTTTCACCAATAGATGTCAGAAAAAAAATCTTCCCATTAAGAAATCATACTTAGCTGACACTTAAGGTCTAATTACCTTGAAGCCTCTCCTTTCCTTTCATATTGTATGTTTTGAAGCTTACCTCTTTGTTAACATTATGTAAAAAATATGGTTTCATATCTCAAGATTACAGTGGTACTGAAAAGCACTCTGAAGGAATATGATTTAGAAATGCCTTTATTTCTCTTTTTACGAAACTGCATGAAATTTCACTAAAGTTCTTCATAAAGTAGCATATAGGTCATCACAGTAAATTTCATCCCAAGTTTCCCGAATTCAAATTTAATTCTTAATTTTATATTTACTGTGCATAAAGCACTCAACTAGGCATTGTATTAGCCAGACTATTTGGCAAAAATATTACATTTCCTACTAAAAAAGATCAACACTGTCACTTCTCAGGACATCAGGTAACAACTGTAGGCCTCTAAAAATGCTTGTTAAAAGGCAATGCTCTTACTGAAGGGATCCAAATTGCCAGGATGAGCAAAACCACATTAGAAAATTAATAGCCTCCCTCCTTAAAATATCCCAGAAGAAAGAGTAATTTCAAACTGTTAACACGCGACACTACACAAGAGCCTAAGTAAAACTGCCAGATGTATTTGTAATGAAAAGGCCCAACCTTGACAAAGCATCATCAGTGGGCTCTGCATCCTACTGGGTGGAAGGATTCAGAAAGCAGAAGCTCAGGCGAGAAACCAAAAGCACATCCAGCACAAACTGCTCAAGCGGTGCAATCTGGAACAGGTACAGGCGTTCCTTCCTTCAACCTGTGAGCACCTATTCTGTGACAGCAGAGAGGACGATTTAAAAGGGAGAATGAATGATGGGCTGAGATTCTGTGGGGAGTCGCCTCCCCAACAAGACACTGAAATCGGTGCTACGAGAAAATCAAGTACAAAGTATGAAGTACCACTGAGGAAAAGAGAAAGAGGATGATGACGAAGTTGAGGCTAGTCAGGTTACATCCTCGCCGGGTCTTTCTAAACAGAGTTGACAAATTCGCTAGAAAGAGATCAATTTGGAGACTGACACATTCCCCCCATTGACCAGGGGGGCGTCTGCTGACCGAAGAAGGTAGTGGAAGCGCCCGAAAACGCAGGCGGCGCCAAGCCGGAGAGCGCCTTCCTCCCTCCTCCCAGGCCTTAGCAGCCGCGGTGCTGGGGCGGCCGCCCAGGCTCTCAGAGGAGTCCGAGCAGGTGTCGGCGCCAGATTCCCGGCTCGCGCGGCCGGCAGAGTTGGCAAAACCGCCGGGGCCGCTACGCCCGGCCACCGGGGACCCCGGAAAGTTGCACGAAAGACAACTCCGGGGCCGCGAAGCCGCTCCCCACCCCCCCGCGCGCGGCCCCCGGGCTGCGACACCTCCAGTCGCCGGGGAAAGGGATCCGCCGGGGTAGGGAAGAGGAGAGAACGGTTCGGCCCGCCGAGTCCGCCGGCCCGGAGGACGCGAGGGTCACCGGCGAGACGGTGTGAGCCAGGGGTCGGGCTGTTTTCGCCCCTCCAGTCGGCCGCCACCCGGGCTGCGCCTCCCGCCTGGTTCCGGGCTCGAAGACCCGGCGCCCGACAGCGCTGCCCGTCACGACCGCGGCGCCCGAAACGCCGCAGAAGCCTCGCCCGCGGCCCGCACCCCGTCCCACTGAACCTGACCCACCGCTTCCCCGGGAAGCAGCCCGGGTCCCACGGCTCGGGCCCGGGCGGGCCGCGGCCCTGCGCCCCTTCGCTCCTCACCTGCTCTGCGCAGCGGCCCCGCAGCTCGTCGTCCGCTCCGCGCGCGCCCCGTCGGGGCACGCACCTAGCCCCCCAGGCCGGGTCCCTCCGGGCCGCGGCGACTTGGAACGCGACGGCCCCACCGTCGCCTTCTCTCCTCAGCACAAGCTCCAGCGACGAGTAGAGGGTTGCGGTCAGGACCCCAACCAGGGTGGAGGGGAGGCCAAAGCGAACCCCGCTGCCTCCGCAGCCTCCTCCACCAAGTCCCTTCACTCGTCCGCGCCGCCCGGAGAAAATGTCACCAGAGGCCGTTCCGCTCGGCGCCTCACTTCCGCCCGGAACCACAGAGACCTGAGCCCGCCTGGCTAGAGCGGCCGCTGAGACGGTGGAACCTTTAGAGACGAGCGCGGGAGGCCGAAAGGAAGTCAGACAGCGCCATCTGGCGGGACGGACCCCACGCTCCTCCCGCTGCAGCTCGCCCGGCGCGCGGGCATCGGCCCCCCGGGTTTTCCCACGCTCCCTGTATTCGCTCAGGCCCCTTCTAAGAAATGTCTTGCCCCGGGGGTCGGGAAGCCAGTCAATACAAGCCACGGACAACGCCCTGAGAAAAAGTCGGCGCTGCCTTTTCTGTGCGCTGCTCAGGACTCACCCCTCCTGAAGCGTTCCCGAAGGAAGCTCTTGGGGTTTGAATATTTGAGTCACGCCAGCAAAGGAAGTCCGCTCCGTTCTCTCCCCCACCTTTTCGCGGATGCCCACGGCTCTGCTCGGGGAGACTTGGCTGTGCCTCTCTCATGCAGTGGCATCAACATTCCGTTCAAGTTTTCTGGATGATCCTTGCACGCCTTGCAGAGAGACCGCCACCTGCTGGTGAGTCAAGAGTCCCCCAAGGAGACCCCGCCCCCTACGCGCTATGCAGACGCCCCAAATCCCACCTTTGCAGTCACTCCGGATTTGCATTAGCGCGCCCTGAGTTTTCGACGCCCTTTGCTGAGGTCTGGGATCGAGGGAGAAATGTGCTGAACGCGAAACCTGGAAGAAAGGTAAGGTGGGCTTAAGAAGAACAAACCTCACAACTCAAGATCTGGCCAACGCTTCGCTCTCCCTAAAAGCAGGGTTTTGAGAAATAAATGAATACATAAGGGCTTGAGGAGAAAATTTCAAAGGTATTTACCTTTTCAGGAGCCGTGCTGGGAGTTGGGGTGACATTCTGAAAATCACAACGCCGGTTCCACGCTTCCCTTAACGTCAGTCTCCCCTTTTAGATCGGGCCCTCCAGCTCCCCCAGTTCACTCATTTATGCCTACTGCCTACAAGCAGGGCAATTTTCCATTCCTTAATGAGTAAGTTGATAAAATAATTTAGTAATAATAGCTAACGTCTCTGAATGCCTGTTATGTGCAAGGAACTTTACTATGCATCGAAATGGATTCATTCATCTAATTCTCACAAGAACTCCATGGGTTTGGTGGTATTCTTGGCCCCAGATGACAAAAGTGGAACCAGACAGTGGTAAAGTGACCTGCCCAAGGTCGCTCATCAGAAAGTGGCGTGACACAGACAGCCCAGCTCCAGAGCCTGCATTCTCAACTGCTACCACCAAGTGCCTCCTTGAAATTCAATGAGAACATACTATGTGCCAGATAAACATTTTGTTTATGTGTGTTATTTCATTCATTTATTTCCCTGCTTCCTTAGTCCTCAAGGAATTTGAGAGGTTTTGGAGTAGTGACAAGAGCCCAGGCTCTTTCAGGAGAAAAAGAAAAAAGGACTAACTACTAACATGACAGCTGTCGGTCTGGAAAGGAATGAATGAATATGGACAAATACATTCAGTTTTCCTTTTTCTTTCCCACTAAAAAATAAGGAACGCTCCTCGAATTTACGTGTCATCCTTGTGCAGGGGCCATGCTAATCTCTGTATCCTTCCAATTTTAGTGTATGTTCTGCCAAAGTGAGCACTACATTCAGTTTTAAAACAGCCTCTTCACTATCTTATCTCATCAGTGCAGCAGAGATCCTGAAGTAGGACCCTGACTTATGAGGTACTGACTTGGCTCCTTCTGTTTGATACCAACAAGTCAATTCCCTACAGTGAGTGGACTGCTTATTTTTGGAGTCTGGGGTGTTTGATATCCTAATTACTAATATCCCTATTACTGCCAGGCTTCCCTAGTAGCTCAGCTGGTAAAGAATCTACCTGCAATGCAGGAGATCCCGGTTCGATTCCTGGGTCGGGAAGATCCCCTGGAGAAGGGATAGGCTACCCACTCTCCAGTATTCTTGCGCTTCCCTTGTGGCTCAGCTGGTAAAGAATCCACCCTCAATGCAGGAGACCTGGGTTCGATCCCTGGGTTGGGAAGATCCCCTGGAGGAGGAAAAGGCTACCCACTCTGGTATTCTGGCCTGGAGAAGTCCATGGACTCTATAGTCATGGGGTCACAAAGAGTCAGACACGACTGAGCAACTTTGACTGACTGACTATTACTGCCATAGTTAGATCCCTAAATAGGGCACTTGCTGTCTTCTTCCCCTTCTGTAGGAGCAGGAAGCGCTGGGCAGCTGATCCTACTTGTCTTGGAATTGCCTCCTGGAACCTCCTGTGCATTATATACTCAGCCCTCCAAGCTCCTGAAATCTCATCTCCATAAAACCAGCCCAGTCTAAACCACATCGTGTTGCCTCTGTAGGAAATTTCTCTCAAGATTCCTCTGCTCACAGATACTGTCCTACCAACATGTCCACCCGTTGCCCTATCTGTGGAGTTACTGCTGCATCACATCAGTGGATCTACTCAGTTTGTCATAAACCCTGGAGGCCCAGCCTTGAGTCATCTTCAGCTTCATTGCTTGCACCTGATTCATCGTTGGACCTGGGGCTGGGCTGACAGCAGGCGTCTATTAGAAACCGTGGCCTGAGCCGTGGCATCAGGATGTGGCCGGCCTTGCTTTGACTGAAGTCTGTTCTCTCCTGACTGAGCAAGTTACTTCCAAAATCTGCCCCGGTAAGGCGGACACTATTGTTAGAACCACTGGTTAGATGAGGGAAATGGGGGATCTGAGGGATGGAACCTTCAGCTCTGGGCCACCCCTCCGTCATGTAACCACCCGGACCTTTCCACCCCCACCGGCATAAGCAGCCTCCACTGCAATCCCCCCGCACCTGCCGTGAGGCCGTGGAACGGTTGAGTGAGAGGAGGGGTGGTGGTGACCGTCTTCACTGTGGTGGCCTCCTAATTTCATTCAGGTCACCATGTCGAGTTAACATCCCCTGTTCTGCCTCACAGCGTTATTCCACAGAAGTAAAGTATGTCCCCATATTGGAAGGCCATCAGGAAGCAGGCTGAGTAGTGGAAGATGACTTGGTCTCCAGGACGGAGAGCTCTGGGGTCTGGACAGATCTGGGTGTGGATCGGCTCTGCCTCCCTCGAGCAGAGTGACCTCCAGGCAGTTCTGTAGCCTCCTTGAGACTCAGCGTCCTCACCTGTCAAACAACTTCTCGTGAGGGGTGAGGGTGAAACGAGTGTAGGTAAAGCTCCCAGCACAGTTCTTGGCTCAGAGAGAACATTCGCAACCAGGCCACTGTTCAGATGGCAACACTCCAGGCCAGCGCCTCCTACAAGCACAGACTCACACAGGTCAAGTACGGTGGTGTTGCCGTCTCGAGGGACTCATATTTCCAGAGCAACAAGTTCACGTGGAACCAGAATGGAATGGGCCAAAAGGATGCCATGAAGGTGGAGTCACAGCACCACCACCCCGCTCTGGTCCTCTGGGGTGGGTGATGGCGGCTCCTCTCTCTTGGGTTAAGTCCCTCTTTCCAATCAGGTGACACCCCTTCTACATGGAAAGTCTGTAAGTCTTTTAAAAAGTGGAAATAAGTGCAAAGGACAGTTTTAAGTTTTTCAACAAGTATGTGTTAACTTCTCTTTAAAAAAAAAATGTATTTTTGGCTGCGGTGGGTCTTCACGAACTACACGTGGGCTTTTCTCTAGCTGCAGTGAGCAGAGGCTCCTCTTTTCTGTGCTGCCCGTGGCTTCTCTTGTTGCAGAGGACGGGGCTCTGGATGCACGGGTTTAGTTACCCTGCATGTGGGATCCTCCTGGACTAAGGATGGAACCTATATCCCCTGCATTGGCAGGCAGATTCTTAACCACTGGACCACCAGGGAAGTTCCTCTCTTTTTAAATAAAAGAATAGCCCTGGGAATTCCCTGGTGGTCTAGTAGGTAAAACTCTGCATTTGCATTGCAGGGGGTATGGGCCCCATCCCTGGCCAGGGAACTAAGATCCCATATACCATCAGTTCAGTTCAGTTCAGTCGCTCAGTCGTGTCCTACTCTTTGCGACTTCATGGACTGCAGCACGCCAGGCCTGCCTGTCTATCACCAACTCCCAGAGTTTATTCAAACTCATGTCCATCGAGTCAGTGATACCATCCAACCGTCTCATCCTCTGTCATCCCCTTCTCCTCCTGCCTTCAATCTTTCCCAGCATCAGGGTCTTTTCCAGCAAGTCAGTTCTTCACATCAGGTGGCCAAAGGATTGGAGTTTCAGCTTCAGCATCAGTCCTTCCAATGAATATTCAAGACTGATCTCCTTTAGGATGGACTTGTTGGATCTCCTTGCAGTCCAAGGGACTCTCAAGACCATAGAGCACGGAAAGAAAAGAACAGCTCTATGTAACAGTGCCTAACCCTGTGGGACCTCTAGGGTGGGAAGGGTGAGGATTTCTCCTGATGCCTCATCAGTACTAGCACCCACCGCCCGTCACCACGGCTGCATTTTCCCTTTGTAACATCTGCCCTCCTTTGCACCGGTCGTGTGTCTTCTTTCTCATCCATCTGACACATCAGAGAGTTCCGAGGGGGTTGGACCGAGTTGTCCTGCTCTGCAGTGGACATGCTCCATACGTGGGTGTGGGTGGAGGAAGTCTAAGCACCTAAGCTGGGGAAACACAGACAACTGAAAAGATGTCAAAACAAGTAAGTGGTGCCAGATGCCCAGTGGGTGAGAAGCTGGGAGGAGGGCAGCAGGCTTGCAGACAGCTGTTGAGAAGGAGGAGGGCTCAGCGCCTGGAGGGCAGCGCTCGTCCTTCCTCGCAGCCGCCTCGGTGTCCAGCTCAGGACCTGGCAGACAGAACATGGAAATAAATGCCTGTGACTGAAGGACAGCTGTGCAGAGAAGCTGACCTTTGGGGGCAACGGGCCAAGAGGTGTAAAAGTCCCCGGGATGTCTGAAGGACGACAGTCTGAGGGCCTGGCTGCCCATGGCTGGACAGCGAGAGTGGGAGGCCTGAAGGTAGTAAGTCAGAGGCTTAATGTGAGTGGGAGGAGCCGGGGCTTCGTTTTTTCAACACTCATGCAGAAGCCGTGTCCGCAGTTCTCATCAGACTTCTGGGGGGTGTTCGGATCAAGGCCAGCAGAAAACGGATCCTCCCGGCCCACTTGGAGAGGAAGCAGAACATGGACCCCAGACTGTCCATGGCAGAGGGGGCAGGAAAGCGGAGTGAGGGAGGGAGAAAGTCGAACTGCCAGCCGCTGGAGGGAAAGAAAGGAAAGCTTTAGAAAAGAAAGGAAGTGTTGCAGGGAGGAAGCCAATTCTGACTCCATGTTGGAAACTGTTTGCTGCTGCTGCTGCTGCTAAGTCGCTTCAGTCGTGTCTGACTCCGTGTGACCCCATAGACGGCAGCCCACCAGGCTCCGCCATCCCTGGGATTCTCCAGGCAAGAATACTGGAGTGGGTTACCATTTCCTCCAGGAAACAGTTTGACTTGCTTTTATTATTATAATCATACTCAATGGCTTGCCTGGAGGACCCTGCCCCTCTGCCTGACCGTAAACTAGAGTGCCTTTGTTCATTTTGTCCCTGCCCACTTGGGAAATAGAAGAGATTAACACACCCCTTCTGAAGGCTGGACATTCCCTTGGAGATGTTTTGCAAGACTGAAGACCCTTTCACTTTATTTCCTCACTGCATCGCCCTCTCTATTCTGCCTTTTGACTTTAGTTCCTCATTGCTTCTTTCTCTCTGATCTTTAAAAGAACCTGGCATCCAGACCCCAATAAGATGGTTATTTTGAGGAAGTAGCCTGCCATCTTTTCGGTCCACCGGCTCACGGATTAAAGTCTCTTCCTTGTCTCGGCACCTCATCTCTCCGATTCATTGGCCTACCATGCCTCGAGCAGAGCGAGCTTGGACTCTGTAACAGAAGGACCTGGAGCCCCAGGGACCTTCCTTGTGGGTGGCGGCTAAGACGCATTCCAAAGACACAGAATGATCAGGAAGCCAAGACTTGTAAAAGCCTCTGGGTAACATCGGCTTTGAGGAGAGCATCTCCAGTCCTCCACCTTCTCCCCTGCAGCTCCAAAAACTTCAGGCTTTAAATGAGAACAACATCAGGGGACTCTGGGTGTAATTAAAAAACTTATATTTGCTCTTTGTCCCAGGTCTCTAGCACAGAGCTCATAAAAGGCTTGGAATTTCTTGGGTGATAGGAGAGCCTTTTGTTATTTGTAAGAAGCCCAAGTTCATGCTAAGGAAGCGATTTTTTCTTTTTTTTAATTGAAGTATAATTGATTTACAAAGCAACTGATTCTTGATGGACCCCTAGGGTAGCTTCTGAATAGGGGGCAGGTTTTCAGAGAAACTATCCCTTGAGGAGAGAGAGGGTTGAAACTTTCAGCCCCACTGCCACTTCCGGGAAGAAGATTGAGTTCAGTCACCAAAGGCTAACGGTTTCATTAACAATGCACACATGATGAAACGTGGATAACCCCCACCTGATGGGGTGGAGAGAGCAGCCAGGTTGGTGAGCACGCCCAGATGCTGGGATGCTCTCTCCTACAGAGCATGGAAGCTGTGCCGGCCCTACCCCCATGACCCTCATCCATGTGCTGCTACTGGTTTGTATCCTTGGTAATAAACCAGCAACAGTAAGAAAAACGCTTTCCTGAGTTCTGTGAGTCATTCTAGCGAATTATCAAAGGTAAGGAGGAACCAGGCTTCCCAGGTGGTGCTGGTGGTAAAGAACCCACCAACCAAGGCAGGAGACATAAGAGACGCGGATTCGATCCCTGGGTCAGAAAGATCTCCTGAAGGAGGGTATGGCAACTCACTCCAGTCTTCTTGCCTGGACAACGTCATGGTCAGAGGAACCTGACGGGCTACAGGGTTGAAAAGAGTCGGACACGATTGAAGCGACTTGCACGCATGAAAAGAGGAACCACAGAACTCCTGAATTTGTTATAGTCTGCAGAACATAAGTGTGAGTCCCATAAGCCCAGGGCCGCTGCTTGCAGCTGGCATCAGACGTGGGACAGTCTCATGGGGCCAAGCCCTAAACCTGTAGGACCTGCGCTGATTCTGGGCAGTTAGTGTCAGGACTGAACTGAATGGCTGGACACCCCAGTTGTTGTTGGAGAACTGGTGTCAGAAAAGAAACCACATAGGATCCTCAACTTTGACTTGAAATAAATGTTATATTTGGTTTCAAATAAACATGACATTAAGCAAGACCAGTCCTAGGCCAAATCTCCTTTCAGATTCTTCACTTCCCTTCCATCCCTCTTCGTGGGCAGCCAATGCTGTCAACACCCAAGCCTCTGGAAGGCAAGGTAAACGCTTGCCTGTCCCGGTGGTATGGAAACAGAAAAGAGTGCTGCTGAGGAATTCCTCTCTCCTGGTGACGGTGCTGGAAGCAATGCTGGGTGGGGAGGATCCGGAGTTTCCTCATTTGCATGTGGTAAGCAGCACGTCAGGTATGAGTCTTAGGAGAGCCCAGCAAAGCATGCCTGCCATTCAGTCTCCAGCAGACATCCATCAGAGGCCTGACTACTAAGCGCAAGGCTCACTGTAGGCCCTAGGCATGGTGTTGCTTTAATCCTCACCACAGTAAGCAAGTGTTAGTCACTCAGTCACGTTCTACTCTTTGCGACACCATGGACTGTAGCCCGCCAGGCTCCTCTGTCATGGAATTCTCCAGGCACGAATACTGGAGTGGGTAGCCATTCCCTTCTCCAGGGGATCTTCCCAACCCAGGGATTGAACCCAGGTCTCCTGTATTGCAGGCAAATTCTTTACCATTTGAGCCACTGTGAGAGGTGAACCATAAAGAAGGCTGAGCACCAAAGAATTGATGCTTTCAAACTGTGGTATTGGAGAAAACTCCTGAGAGTCTCTTGGACTGTAAGGAGATCAAACCAGTCCATCCTAAAGGAAATCAGTCCTGAATGTTCATTGGAAGGACTGATGCTGAAGCTGAAACTCCAATACTTTGGCCACCTGATGCGAAGAGCTGACTCATTGGAAAAGACCCTGATGCTGGGAAAGATTGAGGGCAGGAGGAGAAGGGGACAACAGAGGATGAGATGGTTGGATGGCATCACCGACTCGATGGACATGAGTTTGAGAAAACTCTGGGAAATGGTGAAGGACAGGGAAGCCTGGTGTGCTGCAGTCCAGGGGTCACAAAGAGTCAGACACGACTGAGTGACCGAACAAAACAACAGTCAGCAAGGGGAGGGAGGTTTCCCAGAAGAGGACACAGAAACGAAGTGCGCCTGACCGAGACCACGGGAGCTAAATGGGCAGAGCCAGGATTCCTGGAGGAGAACATGTCACCTCCCTTAAGACAGTGTGTAACAGGGGTCCATCTAGAAAAAAATCACAGAGGCAGAGGAGGGACATGAGGGAGGAGAAATTAATTCCTCGAGGAAAAGGAAGTTTTTGACCAGGGGCCTGGAGAAAGAGCAGGGCTTCCAAGGACAGAGATGAAGAGAAAGGTGCCCTGGGCCAATCAGGTCTGGCTTGAGGGAAGGCTAGACTCTGAAAGCGCAGGTACCACCAGACAGCAAAATAGGTGTGTTTCTCACACTAGTGATGGTTCAGGTGTTTTGGTTTGGGACCTCATCACCCACCCTCCAGTTTTGTTTTCATCTTTTTACTGATTAATTCCAACAATGTTCTCTTGTTTAGAGCTTGTCTTGACTACTTCGTAAGTATGACTTCATTAGCTGCTCCAAGCGGTCCTGAAGGGTATTGTGAAGTGGGTGTTGTCAACAGTTTGCAGAAATTATATATCCAACTGATACAAGGAGATTCTGAATAAATGCTTGTTCTTTTTTTTTTTAATCTATTTATTTGGCTGCACTGCCACAAGCATCTTGTAGGTGTATGTTCTGTGGCGACAATAATTAAATCCCATCCTCTGGTAATATTAATTTTAATTAACTGATCATTCAAAGCCTCATCCATTTTAAAAAGAGCCGACTGTCTCACTAGTCAATTTTTTCTTAGAACTGGGATTAGGATCATCAGAAAGACAGATATCATCTTTAAGGTGAGTACTGAGGCAGCCTTCTGAGAATTCCTGAGGTCTGAGAAGCCGTGCTTGATCAACCCTCTACCTCATGACTCTGTCATGGGTGGGATCTCGTGAGCTGGCTCCCGGCACTGCACCAAGCCTTAGTTGGGAGAAGGACATGGCAACCCACTCCAGTATTCTTGCCTGGAGAATCCTGTGGACAGAGGAGCCTGGTTGGCTGCTGTCCATGGAGTCGCACAGAGTCAGCCACGACTGAAGCGACTTAGCATGCATGCATGCATTGGAGAAGGAAATGGCAACCCACTCCAGTATTCTTGCCTGGAGAATCCCAGGGACAGAGGAACCTGGTGGACTGCCGTCTATGGGGTCACACAGAGTTGGACACGACTGAAGCAACTTAGCAGCAGCAGCAGCAAGCCCTTAGTTTCAGCGTGCAGGGTCTTTAGGTTGGCACATATGAGATTTTTAGGTGTGACATTCAAACCCCTTGTGGTGGCATGCAAGATCTAGTTCCTTGACCAGGGATCGAACTCAGGCCCCCTGTACTGGCAGAACAGAGTCTTAGCTTCTGGACCACCAGGAAAGTCCCAATGAATGTTTGCTCTCAATGAATGAATGAGTGAAAACTTATCCAAGGTCGCCAGCACTAAACAGGAGAGTCAGGACCAAACTTTGCTCTACAGCCTCCAAATCCCAGAGTCTTCACTACTGTTTGTATCTGGGGGACTTAGCAGTGTCATTGTGTGTGTATGTGTGTGTGTGTATTGAGGGTAGGGAATTAGGCTCATTATTGTGTTTTATAATGTGCTGATCATTTGAAAAAGGCTTGGGGCCTGAGAACAATACAGGCATTCATCAAAGTACTTCAGTAGCCTGACAGCAGCAACAATAATCTAAAATTAAACGAAGCAGAGTATCTCATGTGACTCCTCTCTTGAGGAGTAGGTGCAAAAGCACCAGGCTTTGGGAAAACAGGATGGGGCTCCCTTGGAGAAAGACAAAGCAGAGATTTACAGAACCTGTGTAGGAGGCAGCAGGCTGGAAGGGCCCCCACCAGCCAGGCGGGCAAGTCCCCAGGAACATAGGATACAAGCCTCCCCTCCTCTTGAGTAACTGATTCACTGGGAACCATGAGTAGCCACCAGGCCGAGGAAGGAGGCTTAGAGATTACCTCTTATTTTGCAGAAAACTAGTATACGTTTACTAATTATACTTTTTGGAGACATATGTTTCTTAAAGCACTTAGTGGAACTGTTCTGGCTTTTAAAAAGAATTATTTATTTATTATTTTTGGCTGTGCTGGGTCTCCATTGCTGCACGCAAGCTTTCTCTAGCTGCTGAGAGCGGGCTTCTCATTGCCATGGCTTCTCTTGTAGCAGAGCACGGCCTCTAGGGATTGAGGGCTTCCGTAGTTGTGGTGGCACAGGGGCTGAGTTGCCCCATGGCATGGGGAATCTTCCCAGACCAGGGATCAAACCGGTGTCCCTTGCATCACAAGGCAGATTCTTAACCACTGGACCACCAGAGAAGCCCCATTCTGGCTTTTTAATTCTGCTTGTGATTTCTGCCCTGAGTCCTTCATAGTCAATAGACAGGCCAAAGGCCAGCTCTGCAGGGGTCATCTCAACGTCCCTTTCTGAAGTGACGGGGGAGGCCGCCCTGAGTGAATATAGGCTCACCACGAGTCCAGGATGTTTGCAAAGTTGGAGAGTGCGTGCCGAGCTGGATCCATTCTTGTCACCCAAGAAAACACTCAGCTTGTACCGCAGATGAGACAGAGGGATGTCTGCTGGCCACCCCTGCCCTCAGGGAACTAATGGACAACACAGTGTCTCCTGAACAAGTTACCTCCACTAGGCAGGTGGCCTTACAGAAAGCAGTTTATCTTTGCTGCCTGTTTACCCACTACGCCCAGGACCGCCCCACCCCACCCCACCCCCCAACCCAGTCAGTGCCTTGACCTCCTACCACTCAAGGCCTTAGGACTTTAGCCCTCCTTGTCTCACTCCCCCACCTTCTGACAACCAAGACGTCCTGATCTAGGACTCAGTCTCTAAGGTTTCTACTCTTTGTTTTAAAAAAATTAATTAAGGAACCTAATTCTTGCTAGAGTGATAGCTGACTACTAGAGTACCCTCCTAGGTGATGGAATCCTTTGTCCAATGAAAATAAACACTTCAACTAGAAGCTGTCAGGAAGTGACATGAAAGGAAGGCATTTCAGACAGCAGGGCAGGTCAGTTGGGGAGAGGAAGATATTTTTAGTTCACCAGGTTTTTCAGCATTCTCAAATCACGTCGTTCTGACGACCTAGGAGAGCCAGTCTAACACAGAGTCATCTGTGTGATCTCACCAAGGCCTAACACCAAATGTTTTGCATTCCTGGTGTACCAGGAACCTGGGAAATACCAAGAAGCTCTAGAATTTACAACCCGAGAAGACAAAAATATCTCAAAGAGAACAACGGGAGGAGGGCTGAGAAGTGAGTTGGTGCTATTGGTTATCAGTGCTATGATAACTCAGAGAAGGAAAAGATTGATGCTGTGTGGGAGGAGCCCCACTCGATAGTGGGATGAGACTGGGTCTGAAGTGTAGGAGGAATACAAATATGGAACCTTGCAGGCTCTTTAAACTTCAGGAGTTTCAAGTCTCTCCTCAAATCACCCAAACTGGATTTCCCATTGCCACAAGGACTGCAGGAAGCTTGCTTCCAGGCTGGCAGGTCACATCCTTTGGTATAGTCACGTGCCTTCAACTGCCCCTTGGGAGAAATGTGTTCTCAGCCAAACTCTGAATTGACCTTGTTGTGGCGTAAAAGCCAGGAACACCTAGGAGACAGCTTATCTACCTGGGAAGCACAAAAGAGATTGCCCGTGGCTTCAAGGGTGGAGGAAGTACAGTCCCTGCCTGAGGGCCTGCCAGAGTCTAGGGGAAGAGGAGACTGACACGGAGGACTCACGCAGCCAGTGCCTGTTCCACTGCTGACGGCTGCCTCTGCCCCGTGTTACTCCTGCCTCTGCTCCCCTCTGTGCTAAGTCGCTTCAGTCATGTCCAACTCTTTGCGACCCCATGGACTGTAGCCCACCAGGCTCCTCTGTCCATGGGATCCAGACGTGAGTTGCCATTTCCTTCTCTAGGAGATCTTATGTGCCCAAGGATCAAACCTGCGTTTCTTTCTTCTTTTTCCCCCCCCCACATAATAGAAGAATGATTATCCGAACAAATCCCATGACAAATCATAAAAAATAACCGTTCTTTGAATGACATTCATAAGACCACCTGAGGACAAACGCACAGAGGTGCCTCCAAGAAGCCAGACAAATAAGCTACCGATCCCAAGGTTAAGGTGGAAGGGGAGAGGAGCATGGATTTGTGAACAAAAAAATTGTACAGTGATCATCACAGCGGGGGAGGGGGGTGGATGGAAGTGGGGTGGATGGACTGCTTGTTCCTGGGGAACAGCTGTGTGGGGCATGGGGGTGGGCGGTCAAGGGCACCAGGACTGGCACCTCCTCCGTGTGGACGCAGCAGGCTCGCGTGTTCACTCATACACGTGAACATTGGGGAGGGGCACAGGGCCTGGGCATTGGGCTCCATGTCAGCTAGACGTAAACACAGATCTGCAACGCTCCCCGCAGCCCAGACCTTAATCCTCAGGCCTCTGGTCCCGCCTCGGGGACCCCACGCCCAGCAGTGGGCCCCACCTCGCAATCAACATGAGAGCAGATGCCAGGCGGGGTGGGAGCACCCCCACCCCAGGGTGGTCTCGTGGGGCGGCCCCACCCCCACCTGCCACCGCCAATGGGCTCTGTGGCCTAGAGGCTCCAGAAACATCAGCCCCTCAGAAAGGAGGGGCTGCACTCTGCCGCCTGGCTCCTTCCCCGCTGAGAGAATCCTGAGAAATGAACTATTCCTGGGGGGGCTGTCCCCATCCCCATCCCCACAGGACTGGAGCATGGAGGCCTGAAGGGCACCCAATTAGTGCCCACAGTGTCCAGAGGACAGGGGAGGGCTGGCTGTCCAGGGAGCTTCTGGAAGCCCCTTGGTTTTGGCCACTTTGGTCAACGGCTCACCTCACCTGGTGGTTCACCAGAAGCCCCAGAAGCCAGGGGCAGGGTCTGCGACCCTCGCTGGACGTGCTTGGTGTGGGCTGTGCCTGGGCTTGCCGTGAGTGTGGATGAGCGTGTCTGTGTGCGTGGCCGACTGACCCACACGCTGAGTCCAGCAGTTGTGTTGGCACCAGAGGCTCGCAGCAGTGGGGTTCCTGCCCCAAATGTCCCCACGGACTGCACCCCTGTCCGGGTCCCTGGCCTCTGCCCAGCCCAGCCAGCACCCTGCCTGACCCGAGTCCTGGGGCATCACGGGGCACCCCCCAACCCCTGGCTCTGTGTTTGGCACTGAAAGACCTCACTGCCCAGCCCCTCGTCCCCCACCTGGTCCCAGCCAGCACAGAGGGACGGGCAGTAAGCTTGTGTCCCCCAGCCCCAGAGGGAGAGCGGGGCCCTTCCAGGCCGGGGGGTGGGGGGGGGGACGGCTGCAATGGCACAGTGACTCTTTCCTTAAAGCTAAAGACAAAATGGCGGTGATGGAGGGGCGCTGGCACACGGCTGGATGCTGGCCCTTGGCGTTGGCCACAGCGGGAGCTGGGTCAGGAGGCCAGCAGGGTGGCAAGGGGGCAGTGCTGGGAGTTGAGGAGGGGGCCTAGGCACCCACAGGGTTTCAGCACGTGGGCACGTGTAGGGGTCTTCATGGTGAATGTCCGAGCCGGAACGAGGCTGCAGCGACAGGTGGTGTGGAGAGGTAGGGCCCAGGGCCCAAGCAGGCCACCCGGCCCCTCCACCTAGATCAGGAACCTCTCCACGTCGGAGAGGAAGGTGGGGTGAGAAGGCTGGGGGTCCCGCAGTTTGCCTGCTGCTGGGGAGGCGACCATGGATAAACTGAAGAAGAGAAGGAATTATTATTACCCCTCAGGGTGACCCTCAAGCCAGCAGAGGCCAGAACTGGGGGATAAATGTCTGGCTGTCTTCTTGCAGGCAGATAAGTCTGAAGCCTTCTCTGCCAGGCTCCTTAGTGGCCACCAGCTGGACCATGCTCCGAGGCCTCTGTGGAGACCCTCTGTAGTGCACCCTGCAGTGGCCCTCCCTGCTTCCTTGAGCTGCTCTTGGAAGCTACTCCCTCTGTTCCTGGGGAACTTCCCCAAGTCCATGGCCTGCACACAAGCTCTTGTCCTGGACTCTGCTTGGGGGGAACCCAAGCCCGCCGCTCTCCTTCCTCTCCCTGTCCCTCCTGTCCCTGTTCAGTGGTAGAGAATCTGCCTGCAATTCAGGAGACCTGGGTTCGATCCCTGGGTCGGGAAGATCCCCTGGAGAAGGAAATGGCAGCCCACTCCAGTATTTTTGCCTGGAGAATCCCATGGACTGAGTCTGGCTGGCTACCATCCATGAGTCGCAAAGAGTCGGACACAACTGAGCGAATAACACTTTCACTTTCCACTTTCAAGCCCACCGCTCTCCTTCCTCTCCCTGTCTCCCCCAGCCCCACTCAGCTCCCCTTCCTCTCTCTGCTGCTCTGTCCTCCTCTCAAAGTACGTTCTCCTCCCCTGCCTCCCTCCAGGCAGATGATGTGTCCCAGGCCGACCACCAGTGAGGCGTTAGAGATGCCATCACTGGACTATCCCTGGGGAGCCCGGTCTCTGCACTGAGGGAGAGGCGGGCAGGAGGGACAGTGTGGGGCTAAAGAGGAGACAAGAGGAGACTGAACTGGGCTGGAGTGTGTGTCTCATGGTCCTGGTCCTCACTGTGTTCCCTAGCAGAACCTTCCCCCCGGGGCCTTTAGTCCCTGGTAGGAAACATCCATTGACTAAAGGGTTCTCCTTCCTGGGTTGCCCCAGGCTACTGTGAGTGCACTCCACACCAGTTCACCCCCAAACAGCCACATTCCGGGCATCAGGTAAAGGAATGAAGAAGTAAATTCTGGACCAGATCAGACCTTAGCAAAATTTCCTGGAAGTTCCCAATGGCCTAGTGGTTAGGATCCCAGGCTTTCATTGCTGAGGCTGGAATTCAATCCCTGGTTGGGGAATTCATTGAATCTACTCCTAGTGGGTTAGAATTGAGATCCCCAAGTCACATTTTTTTTTTTTGAGCCTTTTTAAAAAATTAACGTATGCTTGATTTGTAATGTTGTACTAATTTCTGCTGTACAGCAAAGTGATTCAGTTATGCATATTTTTTTAAATATTCTTTTCTGTTATGGTTTATCACAAGATATTGAATATAGTTCCCTGCACCATATACATGTGGGCCTTGTTGTTTATCGATGCTATATATAATAGTTTGCATCTGCTTACCCTGACATTGAAGGCGGGAGGAGAAGGGGACGACAGAGGATGGGATGGTTGGATGGCATCACCGACCCGATGGACATGAGTTAGAGTAAACTCCGGGAGTTGGTGATGGACAGGGAGGCCTGGCGTGCTGCAGTCCATGGGGTCACAGAGAGTCGGACACGACTGAGCGACTGAACTGATGGACTGACTGACCCTGACTTCTCAATCCATCCCTCTCCCACCCTTCCCCCCCCTTGGCAAGCACAAGTCTGTTCTCTATGTCTGTGAGCCTGTTTCTGTTTCCTAGAGAGGTTAATTTGTGTCATTTTAAATTCCACATAGAAGTGATATTATATGGTATTTACCTTTCTGTTTCCGATTTCACTTAGTATGATAATCTCTAAGTCCGTGCATGTTGCTGCAAATGGCATTATTTATTCTCTTTTATGGCTGAATAGTACTCCATTGTATATATGTGCTACATCTTTATCCTTTCACGTTGCTGTCGATGGACATTTGGGTTGTTTCATGTCTTGGCTGTTATGAACAGTGCTTTTGTGAACAGAGGGGTGCATGCATCTTTTTGAACTACAGTTTTGTCTAGATATATTCCCAAGATTGGGATTACTGGATCATAGGGCAACTCTATTTTTAGTTTTTTGAGGACCCTCTATAGTGTTTTCCATAGTAACTGTGCCAACTTGCATTCCCACCCACAGTGTAGGAGGGTTCCCTTTTCTCCACACCATCCCCAGCATTTATTATTTGTAAACTCTTTGATAACGGCAGTTCTGACAGGGATGAGGTGGTACCTCATTGTGGTTTTGATTTGGATGTCTCTAATAATTAGCAATATTGAGCATCTGTTCACATGCATGTTGGCCATCTATATTCAACTCACTTTCCTTATGGTCTATAAACCAATTTAATTTCTACTCTAAAGCTCCCACCTGGCAGGAAAGTCCGTGTCAGTCATTGCTGAAGCTTCATTTCCCTTCCGCACTCAGGATGCCCAAGTGCCTGGAAAGTTAGTATGGGGCCTGTTCTCTCGTGCACATCAGGTTGCCATTTACCAAAGCACAGTGGTGGGCAGTATCTGGGGTCTGTTTCCATGTGATGCATGGAGAGAAATCTTTGTCAACACCTGATCCCCAAAGGCCTCCCACCCCACGAAGGTGGGCAGGCCACCTCCATCATGGACATCTGTACAAGGGGATAAGGTTACTCACACCTCTTTTACCTTCCAGGCCCTCATGATTTCTTCTCTCTCAAAGGCCACCTCCCCCTCTTACCTCATCCCTTCCCCTACAACATACATGAAACCCATTGAGTTTAGATTTTTTTTTTAAAGGACAAGAAGAGTCATTGACCTCAACCTCCTTCTGCCTTGCACCAAACCCGATTCAAGGAAACAAGAAATTACCAACCTGGCAGTCTACTTGAAATGGAAGAGTTAGGTGGAATACTATAAGAAACACAAATCAATATGTCAAAACATCATCCTGCCGCTCTATCATTCTCCAGCACTTTATGGACCTGCTTTGAGCCAAGCACCGTGTCAGCACTGCAGACACAGACCCAGAGCCCTTCCAGGTTCAGAACTCAGCCTACCCTGACCTAGTGGGGAAGACAAACATGAGATCACCTAAGTTTAGGACTATGTGACAACATACAGGGAGTGTGCGCCCAGGGTCATGGGAGCTGAGACCGGGAGGCTGCAAACATGGCCTGTGCCCAGGGAGGACTCAGCTGAAAGAAGATTTCTGAGCCAAGACTCTGAGAATGAAGAGAATTTGCAGCATCGAGAAGAGGAGGTAAGTCTTCTAGGCAGATGTCAAAAAGAGCTAAGCCATTCTGGGAATGAGTGGGCTTGGGGTCAGAGTGCTCATTTTGGAGTGATGAGGGCAACAGTCAAAGAGGAGTTTAGAAAAAAGAACAAAGTCCCTGAGGAAGACTTATTTGTAAGATGGGCTGAGATGGTTTTCTCTTTCCTTTTTTTTTTGCTAGGATAGGGGTAGAGGTGCAATAAATAGCCCTCTCTCCCTTTCCTCAAAAAAATAAAAGTTTGGAACCAATTGAAAAATAAGACACAAAAAAGAGGTGAACATTTAAATGTCAACTTTATGATAAATAAAAGCTGGATAGGAGGACACAGTAGAAATGTGCAGGCCCCACAGTCTTCCTAATACGTCACAGCCACTGTAGACGGTGTTCACCCAGCTGCAGACAGACTGGACAACCTCAGACCTTCCCCCAAGTAGTGGATTTACTGCCTGGTGAGCAGGCCAGAATATAGTCCCTCTGCAAGCAGGCAGGCCCTACAGAGAGTGTTTATTAATTCACTAGGACTGAAGTGCCACAGACTGGTGACTTAAACAGCAGAAATGTATTTCCTCATAGCTCTAGAATCTAAATTCCCAGATCAAGGTGTCGGCTGGTTCAGTTTCTTCTGAAACTTACAGTTGGCCTCCTCCCTGCTATGTCTTCGTGTGGTCACCCCTCAGTCTGTATTGTCTGTGTCCTAATCTGTTGTTGTTTAGTCACTACGTCATGTGCTCCTCTTTGCGACCCCATGGACTCCAGCCTGACCCAGATCCAGTAGTTAATAATCTACCTTCCATGCAGGGACGAGTTTTCCCTGATCAGGGAGTCACATGCCATTAAACTAAACCACAAAGCTCATCCCACAGAAAGGTAGGAGCAGTCAAAATTTAAAAAAAATTTTTTAATTAAAATAAATAAATTTTTTTAAAAATAAAAAAATTTAAGTTAAAATAAAAACAAAACATGAAAGAAAGGTAGGAGAGTTTTCAGAAATCACCTAACCATACGCACTCCTTTTACAGATGCAAGAACCCAGGCCTGGATTGCAGTCCAGCCAAGGGTCACACAATTAATTAGTGGTCACCTGTGACCACTTGTGATTCATTTGACTCTACGGTCCCCAACTCAGGATTTTCTACCATCTTTATATCCACTTCTCTACAGTACCTATCCTGAAGATCAGCACAACTGCTTGAAAAGGAAATTGACGTAAAAACGATGCTGACTGCTAACCGCTAACTGCTCTGAATGGACTCAAGTGACTTGGCCTAAAACGTGTGTTTGTTTACATTTGCATTGCCCAGTGCTCAGCCTGGGTGCCACCGTCAGCAGGTATTCAGTTCACACTAGCTGCCTGCAGGCATGAATGCTTGAAGAGTCAGAAGACTGGAGACAGGAAATGTTTTTTCCAGAAGTGGGTGAAGAGGGATTCTTCAAACAATAGAGCCCTGAACTTGGCATTGATCTAGGCCTCTGCTGGGCTTGTGCTCTGACACCTCTCCCCATCCTGTGGGCATCTTTCAAGGTCATCTCGGCTTCTTTCCTCTCCTCCATCCCTATATCAAATTTGTTTCCAAGTTCTCTCATATCTCCTTTTCCATCTCTGTTGCCGCATCCTGGCCTAGGTCCTTATCACGTCAACGCTGGTCTGGACTCACGTGTCTGGCAGGGTTGAGCACAGAGGCCCACGCGGCAGCTCGGAGGCTATCTAAGCGGATCAGCCTGCAGTGGATGCTTGTTTAAGGTTCCCTCGCCCTCCTCAGCCTGTGGCTTCCTCCTTATCGGCTCCCCTCATATGTACCCCCCCACCCCACCCCCGCCTCCTTCTTCCCACCCCCACCCTTCCCCCGCTCCCCGCTCCCCACCCTTTCAAGCTTTCTCTACTGCCTCACCTGTGCCCACCCCTCCCCCAACCCCTACTTAAGGTTTCAATTAACCAGCTGCTCATAGAAAGATTCCAGCAAATTTATTCTCCCTAAAATAGAAGTGACCCATAACAAGGCTTAATGAGATCATCCCCCCAAGGAATTTAATAAGGGACCATTCCTTCAGCCAGTGAAATGAGAGTGTCAGCTGGGTTTCAGGGCGTCTTGGCGGAGGGAAGTTTGCTGCGCCACCCCTGGGGCACGTCGGGGCACAAGAGTGTGGAAAGCAGGGACACGTGGCCTAGGGGCTCAGTGAGAGGACATGGAAGCGTAAGCTCACCCTCTCGAGAGGTTTGCCAAGAACTCACAGGAAACCTGACGCCTGCCCTGACTCAGCTCGCCGTGAGTTCCCTGTCCTGCGGCCACCAGCCCAAAGCGGTCTCGAGAAGATGGCTGGGAATGGACCTTTCGCCCCTCCTAAACTTCTAGAGACGGGTCAGTGTTCAGGGTGGTGTGGAGCTCCCCTGACAGAGCCGGGAAAAGAGGATGCTTGTTTTCTCTGCTCTTGAAAGACGATCTCCTCTGTAGCCAGGAGTGGTGCCAGCTGCGGGCAGTGTCCAGCCCAGCAGACGATGGGTCACTGGACACTCGGGGGCAGTTCTTGGTTGTCTGCATTTTTCTCTGCATGTGCACTTTATTGACACCCACAGCCCCCTGCCCCACGTCTGCTCACCCGCTGGAGGACCATTCTCCCTTCTCTGCCAAAACCAAAGCACCCAGAATCTCAGAGTCTCCAAAAGCTGGATCCAGAAAGACTCATAGATGTGACCTTAGTCTACCCATTTCCCCAGTTTATGGATGAGCGGCTGGAGCCCAGGGAGACTAAGGACTCTCTGCAGCATATTAGTTCTCTGGGTTGCATAACCAGCAACCACAATACGGTGGATACAGACAGCACACGCTTATTAGCTCAGTTTCCTTGCCTCAGGAGTCTGACCTTGACTTAGTGGGTTCTGTGCCTCAGCATTGTGATATGTTGAAATCAAGGTGTCAGCTGGGCTGCCATCTCATCAGGGTCTCGAGTGGGGAAAGATCTGTTTCCAAGCTCCCTCAGGCTACTGGCAGAATTCCTCTCCCTGCGGTAGCAGGACTGAGGTTTTTGTTTTCTTGCTGGTAGTCAGCCAAGTGTTCTCAGTGACTAAAAGCTGCCCACAGTTCCTCGCCAAGGGCCTCTCCATAGGTCCTCTCACAGCATCGAAATTTCTTCAAAGCCAACATGTGAGAGAGCCTTGGCCTCAGGGAGGGCCTGCAGTCCCTCTTTTGAAGCTTTTACCTGATTAAGCCAGGCCCACTTATACTCATTTCCTCTTTGATTAAATAAAAATCAGTCAATTTGGGATCTCAATTACATCCTCAAAATTTCTTCACCTTTGCTGTATTCTGTTAGATGCAAGCCACAGGTCCTGCCCACGCTCAAAGGGCAGGGATCTTCTCAATCCAGAGATCAAACCCAGGACTCCCGCATTGCAGGCAGATTCTTTCCTAGCTGAGCCACCAGGGAAACAGGGATAAATGCAGGAGACATGAAGCTTAGGGTCACCACATCACCACATGTCATACAGCTAGATAATAGCAGAGTTAAGATATAGTACCAAGGTTTCATATAGAAACAGCTTTCAGGGGTCAGTTATGCTTCAGAATTCAGACTGTTATAGATTTTAGAAAGATAATCAGACAGTTACACCATAGACTCACAACATCCTTGGTACAGTCTGGGACGGCACTCTGTAATCACTGTAGATTTCCGCAGTGAAATATATGATTACTCATACCTAGTGGTACACGTAGACCAAAATTAGCTGCATGGTGGTTCAGGTGAGGTTTTGCTGCCAAATAAGCTTAGGTCAGATTAGGTTTTGCCAAATGAATTATGAAGGACTTTTGGGTTTTTAAAGCTTTGGGACTTTGGAAATTCCAGTAAAGGATTGTGGACATCTAATAATTAATACCCATTGAGTTCTTGCTCACAACAGATTTGGGCTAAGTCTTGTGCATTCTCAGAATCCTGTGAAGGGAGATATTTTCAAGATATCAGTCATTTTCCTCTCCTTTCCTTCTTCTCATTCAAGTGAGCTCTGCATTCACTGACTTGGAGGTGGGAGTGCTACCGAAGTGATTAACTGGATCCACCCCGGAGTTCTAGCCCAGGCTAAGACTCCTTATCTCATCCAGGGAGGTTCTTTTTCAGTTGATTTTGTGCAGCCAATAAAAAAAAAAAAAAAACAATGCTAAGACTGGAATAGCACAAGCTTTGTTCAGTGGCCAATGAATGGAGAGGCAGGAACCTGGTTCACAAATCAACCTCTCAACCTGATCAGGGCCGAGACACCAAATATACAGTATAGGAGGATCGAGTAAAAGGGAGGGATTTGGAAAGAGTCAGAGGAATGTTAGGAGTTAGCTGAGCTTTTTTACTTGTTGTCAAGGCAATTGTTAACCGTCATCGCACCTGTGGGGGTGTCATTTAGACTCTTTTTTTTCAGTGTTTATTTATTTGGTTGCTCTGGGAGTTAGTTGCAGCACGCAGGATCTTCAGTTGCAGCGTGTGGGATCTAGTTCCCTGATCAGGTATAGAACCTGAGCCCCCTGCATAGGGAGCACAGAGTCTTGGCCACTGGACCACCAGGGAAGTCCTTGTCATTCACATTAGGAAGAGCTTATACTGAGGCTCAAGGTCCACCGGAAGTCAAATCTTTCATCATCTTGGGCCTGGTTGGTTCTAAATTGTTTTTTCTCTTTGCAACTTCTTCCTGAAACTTAGATAAGAGCAATCAGTTTCTCTTTGAGGGAGGGGCAGAGTATGACTCTGGGGCAACAGCCTTGGTAGCAGGGGAGGCTGTATGCGGTAGGAGCCTGGGAGCTTCTCCAGCTTCTCTGTTGCCAAAGCTGTTCCAGCTCCAAATGGGGAGGGGACGTGGGGCTTTGACAAACCACTTTGGACAAGCGAAACCCAAAATAAGACAAATCAAAACACTGAAAATAGAGGCCTCACCGGAGGCTAGGGAGAGAAAAAATTTGGAGCTCCTGGAAGCACAACTCTGCTGGCGTGACCCCAAGGGCTAGGGCCCAGGCTGCGTCTAGAGAAGCTGGGGCCCAGGGTGGCCTCTGCTTTGGAGAGGACGGTCGGCTGCTGACGGGACATTGTTTGGCTCCGGCCGTCCTTACTGCTCTCTTGTAACATGTACAAGTGAGGCCTTGCTTTGTACCCAGAAAGCTTTTCTCCTGCCAGATACTGACCCCGCTGCTGAATAGACAGTGCTCAGTAAGTGCTCACTCGCTGATTTTTCACGGAGGACTTGAAAGGTGACAGGGGTGCGGGGTGCTCCAGACCCCTCCCTCCAAGGTAACGGCTAACTCTGCGGTTCACTCCCTCTGAAGTGTTTGGTTTAGGAGATCCTCTGATCTACTTCGTTACAACCTAGGTCAGGTTTCATTACATCATCCTCCACTCAAGGTGCCAGAGCCTCATGGCAAATTGGTGCAATCCGCAGGCCTGCAGTGGGACAGTGCTGTGCTGTGTCCCCATGGGAGTGAATCCCACCATGCGATTTTTGTCTCTATACCCAGAACCCCAGGGATAGCTTTAAAAGGAAAGGGTTTGTTCTTTCTCTTCCCCTTTGAAAGTATTTTTAAAATATTACTGCCCTCTGGTGGTTAAAATTAAATATGTAAATACCAGAATGTAAATATGGGCTCTATAAAGGACAGAAATGGTATGGACCTAACAGAAGCAGAAGATATTAAGAAGAAGTGGCAAGAATACACAGAAGAACTGTACAAAAAGATCTTCACGACCCAGATAATCACAATGGTGTGATCACTCACCTAGAGCCAGACATCCTGGAATGTGAAGTCAAGTAGGTCTTAGGAAGCATCACTACGAACGAAGCTAGTAGAGGTGATGGAATTCCAGCTGAGCTATTTTAAATCCTGAAAGATGATGCTGTGAAAGTGCTGCACGCAGCGGTGGCCACAGGACGGGAAAAGGTCAATTTTCATCCCAATCCCAAAGAAAGGCAATGCCAAAGAATGCTCAAACTACTGCACAATTGCACTCATCTCACACTCTAATAAAGTAATGCTCAAAATTCTCCAAGCCAGGCTTCAGCAATACGTGAACTATGAAATTCCAGATGTTCAAGCTGGTTTTAGAAAAGGCAGAGGAACCAGAGATCAAATTGCCAACATCCGCTGGATCATCGAAAAAGCAAGAGAGTTCCAGAAAAACATCTATTTCTGCTTTATTGACTATGCCAAAGCCTTTGACTGTGTGGATCACAATAAACTGTGGAAAATTCTGAAAGAGATGGGAATACCAGACCACCTGACCTGCCTCCTGAGAAATCTGTATGCAGGTCAGGAAGCAACAGTTAGAACTGGACATGGAACAACAGACTGGTTCCAAATAGGAAAAGGAGTACATCAAGGCTGTATATTGTCACCCTGCTTATTTAACTTATATGCAGAGTACATCATGAGAAACGCTGGGCTGGAAGAGGCACAAGCTGGAATCAAGATTGCTGGGAGAAATATCAATAACCTCAAATATGCAGATGACACCACCCTTATGGCAGAAAGCGAAGAACTAAAGAGCCTCTTGATGAAGGTGAAAGAGGAGAGTGAAAAAGTTGGCTTAAAGCTCAACAATCAGAAAGCTAAGATCATGGCATCTGGTCCCATCACTTCATGGCAAATAGATGGAGAAACTGGAAACAGTGGCTGACTTTATTTTTTGGGGCTCCAAAATCACTGCAGATGGTGACTGCAGACATGAAATAAAAAGACACTCCTTGGAAGAAAAGCTATGACCAACCTAGACAGCATATTTAAAAGCAGAGACATTACTTTGCCAATAAAGATCTGTCTAGTGAAGGCTATAGTTTTTCCAGTACACATGTATGGATGTGAGAGCTGGACTATAAGGAAAGCTGAGTGCCGAAGAATTGATGCTTTTGAACTGTGGTGTTGAAGAAGACTCTTGAGAGTCCCTTGGACTGCAAGGAGATCCAACTAGTTCATCCTAAAGGAGATCAGTCCTGGGCGTTCATTGGAAGGACTGATGTTGAAGCTAAAAGTCCAATGCTTTGGCCACCTGATGTGAAGAGCTGACTCTTTTGAAAAGACCCTGATTCTGGGAAAGATTGAGGGCAGGAGGAGAAGGGGACAACAGAGGATGAGATGGTTGGATGGCATCACCAACTCAATGAACATGAGTTTGAGTAAACTCTGGGAGTTGGTGATGGACAGGGAGGCCTGGTGTGCTGCGGTTCATGGGGTCACAAAGAGTCGGACACTACTGAGCGACTGAGCTGAACTGACTGAAATACCAGGGCCCTTCAAACTCAATCCAGACCAGGCAGAGATGGGTGTCTCGGGAAAGAGAATTGCTGGATTCAGATTACTGAGTTTGTCTGGGATTAGGGTAGGGGAGCAGAAGGGGACATTTTTTTCCTGTGCTTGCTGGCACAAAAACCAGACACAGCAGTTAATTGGATATGGATCACTTTGGCTATAAACTTTATGAGGGCTGCTTGAGTTCAGGGTTTCATCCTAGTGTTTTGCAGAGTGTCTGGCACATGATATACACTCAGAAACATTTGCTGCTGAAAGGATAAGCATGAACTGTGGGCCTGCCTCAAACAGAGCAACCACAACCTCACTCACTTGTACTTTATTTTACTGTCTCTTCATAAATGTCGAGAAAGCATTTGAAAAAATTGTCCATATTGTTAAAGTTATGGTTTTTCCAGCAGTTATGTATGGATGGATGTGAAATTTGGACCACAAAGAAAGCTGAGTGTGGAAGAATTGATGCTTTCGAACTGCGGTATTGGAGAAGACTCTTGGGAGTCCCTGAACTGCAAGGAGATGAAACCAGTCAGTCCTAAAGGAAATCAGTCCTGAATATTCATTGGAAGGACTGATGCTGAAGCTGAAGCTCCAATACTTTGGCCACCTGATGCAAAGAACTGACTCATTGAAAAACACCCTGATGCTGGGAAAGATTGAAGGCAGGAGGAGAAGGGGACGACAGAGGATGAGATGATTGGATAGCATCACCGACTCGATGGACATGAGTTTGAGCAAGCTCCGGGTGTTGGTGATGGACAAGGAAGCCCGGCATGCTGCAGTCCATGGGGTCGCAAAGAGTTGGATGTGATTCAGTGACTGAACTGAACTGGACCAAGTTTTTATTTTTAAAAACTCAATAATTTCTGAATAGAGGGACTTCCTTGACATGTTAATAAATCTGCACCTAGGCTTAAAGGTGAAGGCACTTTAGCAGAAGGATCTCCACTAAATTCAGGAACACAGCAAAGTCATTCCTTTTGCCAGTCTGCATTTTCCAAAGATGACCACAGTAATATCTTCCATGCTCTTCTTACAATGTAATCCTGACCCTCCAACCACTGACTGAGGAGTGTATGTCCCTTTCTCTTGACTCTGTGGGTGGACTTCTAATACAGTAATCATGGAATTGAGGTTTTGTGACTTTCAAGATTGATCATAAGAATGCTATTATATCCCTGCCTTGCTCTGTTAAAATGCTCACTCTTAAAAACCAGCTATCATATTGGAAATAAGCCCAAATCAGCCATCATGAAGAGACCACACAAAGAGATCAGGTGTTAATGTTTTAGCCCGAGGTGGAAAGCTTGAGATCTTGCCCAAAGCCAGCAACAACTGCGAGGCAAACAACTGAAGCATCTCTGGTGATTTTACCCCTCAGCTCTTTAACCATCCCCAGCCTTTCAGTCTTCCCAACCTGAGGCTGCAGACAGTGCAGAGCAAACGTGAATAATGCCCACTGTGCCCCATCCCGGCTCCTCACTCGAAGAATCCACAGTTATTTTATGCCATTTGGGGTAGTTCATTATACAGCCCGCACATGCGTGCTAAGTCGCTTCCGTCGTGTCCAACTCTTTGTGACCCCATGGACCGTAGCCCGCCAGGCTCCTCTGTCCATGGAATTCTCCTAGCAAGAGTACTGGAGTGGGTTGCCACTTCCTCCTTCAGGGAATCCTCTCGACCCAGGGATCGTGTTTTTTATGTCTCCTGCATTGGCAGGTGGGTTCTTTACCACTAGCGCCACCTGGGAAACAGCCATTATACAGTAATAATGACTAAAACTTTTGCACCATTACCACATTGGCATGATAGTACTTGCTGAGAAATAAATGAGGACATTCAAAATTGATAAGGAGGAAGTAAACTTACATTATTTCCATGTGAAATAATTATATATCTGGAAAAGTCAAGAGAATCCACTGAAAAAATATAGGGACAATAAGAGAATGAGTGGTTAGTTTCAAAATCTAATTTCTTTCTTTCTTTTTTAAAAAAAGATTTAAATATTTATTTATTTGGATACACCGGATCTTGGGGCACTCAGGATCTTTGACCCTTGTTGTGAATTCAGGGTCTTTAGTTGTGGCATGTGAACCCTTAGAGGCATATGGGAGCTAGTTCCCTGACTAGGGATCAAACTCAGGCCCCCTGCATTAGGAGTGCAGAGTCTTAGCCACTGGACCATGAAGGAAGCCCCCTAAAACCTAATTTCTTTCTATTTCCACTTGTATAAATGACCAAAGTTGTGACTCCCATTGTCAAAATTTCTGTAACATTGCCTACTCACAATTGAAATTCTAATTTAGAGACATGATAAGTGGAGCATACTCACTGGTTGCCAGCTTAGCAAACAGAACAAAATATAGGACACCCAGTTAAATTTGAATATCTGATAAACAACAAGGACAGTTCTAGCATAACTGTGCCCTATGAGTCCTGTTTGTTAGAAGGAAATAGATAAGCTCAGTCCATGCTCAAGGTGAGAAGTATAGACAAACAAGAGAATGCTAGAAGGCAGGGGTCATTTCAGAGGCCCCTGTCATACTTTCCTTCATAAATTTTCCTGAGAAATCCCTTTTTTGCCATTTTTTTTCATTTATTTATTTTTGAGTCTTTTTTTTAAGCTTTTTACTTTGTATTGGGATATAGCTGATTAACAATGTCATGACAGTTTCAGGTGAATAGCCAAGGGACTCAGCCATATATATACACGTTTCCATTCTCCCCCAAACCCCCCTCCCCTCCCATTGAGCAGAGTTTCCTGTGCTATACAGTTAGTCCTAGGTGGTTATCCATTTTCAATATAGCAATGTGTACATGATTACCCCAAACTCCCTATCCCATCCCTTCTGGCAACGGTAAGTTCATTTTATAAGTCTGTGCCTCTCTTTCTGTTTTGTAAGTAAGTTCATTTGTATCATTTCTTTTTAGATTCCACATATAAGGGATGTATTACTCTATTTTTCCTTCTCTGACCATTTTATTCCAAATAGATACTGTTGCTCAGAGAGCAAACCGGGATACCTTCCTTCCAGAATTTCTTCCGTGGCAAAGATTTTATTAGACGAACCAAGGGCTTAGAGGTTTTCTCACTAGGTTTTCATCTAACCAATGCTGAGGTGAGTGGGTGTGTTATTACTCATATCCTATGTGAATAATAAAAGAGGAGGTGAATGACGAATTGCAGTGTTTGCACTTTATATGTTCACAGTGTTGCTGAGATCTGTAAGTTATAAATATATGTATTGACGTATGTATCATCTCACAGCCCGATATCCGGATTGTGAGATGATAGTTGCTTCCTATAAAAGGATGTGAACTGAAGTGGTAAATGTGATTGATGTGTTCAAGAAAAGAAAAGACAAAATGGAGAACTTCACCAGAGAACTAGAAGTTACATGTCTTTTAAAAAGAACAAAATAGAAATTATAAATGAGAAAAATACAACTGAACTTAATAATGCATTAGATGTGTCTAACAGCAGATTGAAAACAAAATCAGTAATCTGGAAGGTCAGTTAGTAAAAATGTCCATACTGAAGGAGAGGAAAAAGATGTAAAAAATTGAGAGAAAAAAGAATGAATAGTGTGCAAGACATATGCGATACAGTGACTTCTCAGCGAAAAGGTGTGGACAGACTCAGCAGGTCCCCCATGGTCCTTGCTTCCTGATGTTCGATGTTCACATCCTAATGTCGTCCACCCTTGAGTATGGGCAGGACCTGTGGCCAATAAATAAGGCAAAGGTGACAAGAGGTACATGATTACCCATGTGAGTACATTATGTTAGTTACAATATTGGGTGATTATACTACATAAGATCACGGTGCATGTTTTACTGGGGTCTCATCACCCTTGCTGGCTTTGAGAAGTAAGTGGCCATACTGGGGAATCTCACTTGGCCAGGCACTTTGGTTGGCCTCACCTAGTAGCTAGCAAAAAACTGATGCCTATCGTCCTACAGCTTCAAGGAATTGAATTCGGCCAATAAACTAAATGAACAGGGAAGCAGATCCTTTTCCTAGTCAAGCCCCAATGAGAACCATGTCCGGACTAACATCTTAATTATAGCCTTGTCGAGGACCAAAATAAGCTGTGAAGTCTAACCCACAGAAACTGTGAGATCATAAACGTGTTTTTTTTAAGATGCTAAGTTAGCTGTAGTATTGTTATATAGCAATAAACAGCTAATATATGATGAAAGTAGGAAAATACTTGAATCATATATTTAAAGTGTTAAGAAAATAACCGCCAACCTATAACTATAAACCCAGTGAAAATAGCTTTTCAAATGAAGGTGAAAAAGCACTAATGAAAAGATGAAGATTGATTCACTGAATATCAACACTAATTCCGTTCATCAAAAGATGCTGTTAAAAGAGTAAAACAGGGAACTTCCCTGATGGTCCAGTGGCTAAGCTCTGAGCTCCCAATACAGGGGACCTGCGTTTGATCCCTGGTCAGGGAACTAGATCCCACATGCCATAATGAAAAGATCCCAAATGCTGAAACTAAGACCCGGCGCAGCCAAATAAATACTTAAAAAAAAAAAAAAAAAGAGTAAAACAAGTCACAGAACGAGAGGAGATATTTGTAATAATTATAGCTGATAAAGAACTCATATCCAGAAAATATAAATAATTTACAAATCAATAAGAGAAAGCCAAACAGCCTAGTAGAAAAATGGGCATGGACTTCCCTGGTGGTAAAGTGGTAAAGAATCTGCCTTGCAATACACGGGATGCAGGTTTGATCCCTAGTGGGAGAACTAAGAGCCTACGTGCCTGGAGAAACTAAGCCTGCAGGGACTCGATACGGCCAAACACATAAATAATTAAAAAAAGAAATAAAGAGAGAAGATAGGCAATCCACAAAATAGAGTACGCAAATAACCAGCAAGCAGGTGAGAACGTTCTCAGGCTTATTTGTCATCAAGAAATTGCAACTTGGACTTTGCTGGCGCTCCAGTGGTTAAGGATCCGCCTGCCAATGCGGGGGACATGGGTTGGATCATGCTTGTTGCAAAGCAACTAAGCCTGTGAGCCACAACTACTGAGCCTGCTGCACCAGTGCTCTGCAAAAAGAGAAGCCACGGCGGTGAGAAGCCCGGGCACTGCAGGGAAACGTAGCTCACTCCTCAGAAATACAGAAATATTTTTTAATGTACACTAGAACTATAAGTGGGATAACACGAACACTCACAAAATGGCTTAAAATTTTTTTAATGATAATACCCGGGATTTATGAAGCTGTGGAGCAACTGGAACTCACACACAGCTGGTGAGAATGTAAATTAATTTAGGAAGTGTTTTCACAGTATTTTTTAAATTTGAATGTATCAGCAATTTTAATCCTAAGTATATACTTCATATACATGCAAACACCGAAAGACATGTATGAGAACATACATAGCCACTTTATTCATAAGAACCTCAAATAGAAGCAACACATCAACAGTAGAATGGATAAATAAAACAATGAAGCACTCTAAAGGAGAGCACTATTGATAGTTTGAGCGAGATAATTTTTTGTTGTGAGGATTATAGTTTTTTTCCTATTTTTAAAAAATATTTTTTATTTATTTTTGGTTTCGTCAGGTCTTAACTGTGGCTTGTGGGAACTTTTGTGGCCGTGCAAGGGCTCAGCAGTTGCAATGTGTGGGCTTAGTTGCCCCACAGCACATGGGATCTTGGTTCCCTGAACAGGGATCCAACCCATGGCCCCTGCAGTGGAACAGGGATGTCTTAACCACTGGAGGCCAGGGAAGTCCAGGATTGTAGTATGTTTGACAGCACCCTGGGCCTTTGCCCACTAGATGACTATGGCACTTTCCTAGTTGTGACAACCAAAAATGTCTGCAGATACTGCCAAATGCCTCTGGGAAGGATTACTCCCCCGCCCTCCCCAGCTGAAACTCACTGCTCTAAAGCAATCAAAATAAGCAAATTTATGCAATACAATGACATTGGAGACAAATGTTAAATATGTAATGTGTGAAAACAGCCAAACACAAGGGTCCATGCTGTATGACTTCTAAGACAGGGTGAATTCAATCTGTGTGACAGAAGTTGGGATTTTTGTTGCCTTTGTGAGAGTAATGACTGGAACGGGCCATACAGAAGGGGTTCCTTGATGATGGTCCATCCTGATCTGGGTGATGTGCAAATGAGTGTGTTACTTTGAAAATTCATCAAGTTATAAAGCCTTATGATTTTGCTATATGCGCTCTGCTTCCCGAAGAGTTACTTAAGAGCAATACATATTTGCAAACCTAGAGACAAACAGAAATAATTCTAGAATATAGAGCAAATGTTAAGAAGAGTTACTTTAAAAATACAAACAGGGACTTCCCTGGCAGTTCAGTGGTTAAGACTCTGAGCTTACACTATAATGAGCAGGGCCCATTCCCTGGTCAGGGAACTAAAAATTCCACAGCCAAAACAAACGAGAAACGAAAACCCGAAGGGAGTCTGATATCTTTAATTGGAAGAGAAAGAATAATTGGGCTTTGTTAGAACAAAGATGGCTGAATTTAAAAAAAAAAAGAAAGGAAATCTTATTTCCACAAAGAAGAAAATGGGAGCTAAAAGAAAATTCAGCCCAGGACTGGTAGGTAAAAGAGTTTCCTCCGTGGTAGGGACTTCTAGTTACCCACTTGTTAATTCTCATTTTCATTTTCACTCTTCCTTAACTAATAGAAACTCAAATTTATCCTGTGCAACAATGTTCCCAAGAAAATACTACATTTTCCAGCTCCCTACCGCTTGCAGCTAGGGTTGTCCAAAGTGATGCAGACATGAAAGTTGGTGCTGCAGCAGCCATCATATGACTGTGAGGTGATGTTGAGGCTAGAAACCAGCACTAAAATATCATGGATCACAAAGAAGAAGCCAGATTCCCTGCTAACCAGAAAAGTCCCCATCTCTACCCTGAATTGCCTGCTTCTGGCATTTTACAAGAAAGAAAGGCAAGTCATTGTGTTTTCTGTTATATGCAGCTAAACGCAAATGAAAAATAGTACAATGACTGAGAGGGACCTGCTGATCTATGGTCTACAGTATAAACTTGTGCTAATGATCCTTGGCAGCATTAGAGCAGTGCTTACCTGCTTAGTCATGTCTGACTCTTTGTGACCCTCTTAACAAAGGAACAGGGGATGGGCCAGGTACAACAAAGCTATCAGAAGGACCCTGAATGTATACACACACACACACAGGAAAAACTGTAGGCCGCATATATACCCCATCACACACACACACGACAAATATTTTTCAAATATCTAGAGCTACTGTTTGATGAATAAGTTCAAATCGATATAAGAAGTCTTCGTTTCTGAATTAATATTACCTTTCGTCGTTGTATATTTTCTCAAGTATACGCATTTTACAACCCTAAAGGGTAATGAAGTATCTGTTAATTTTTGGTGTTTATAAAGTATTTCAAATTGGAGCCATCTAAAAGTCATAAAGTATAATATATCTGTATGTTGAAATACTACCGGTTTATGAAGAATATAAAAATATGTGTACATGTTTAAGTCTATGAAAATGATAGTAGACAGTAGTTGGTTACTCTTGGGAAGTATAACTGGGGACAGGAATATGAAAGAGCTTAGACTTTAAATTTTATATACTTTTGATAGTTGGAATTATTTGTAATAAAGAAGTATTACTTTTGTGGTTAAAAGTACTTTGGAGCTGTTTGTTATTTTCTTAAGGAAAAAACTTTCCCTAAAGAACCTGGGCAACCCCAGTCTAGATTTCTAAAGTAGTTAAAAGCTAAACAAGGAGACAGAAACATTACAGTTTAGCCAAAAGTAGGTGATATGGAGGAAAGATCTTTGGGTCAGGAAATAAGCAATCTGGGTTCCCAGCCCAACTCTGTCAGTGGCTGGGTGTGACATCTGGGCAATTATTTCATTTCTTTGGGCCTCAGTTTCCTTGTCTATAAGACTAAAATTTGGGGCTGAACCATTACTTCCAGTCTGATATTCTGTGAATGCATAAACTGCCTCTCTGAGATTGAGGGGAAACTCATTTATCTTTGTGGTCTAACAAATAGTATGTAATAAAACTTGTTAATAAATAAGTGAATGAAGGCTTCCCTGGTGACTCAGTGGTAATCCGCCTGCCAATACAGGAGAAGCGAGTTCAATCCCTAGTCCGGGAAGATCCCACATGCCTGGGAGCAACTAAGCTCGTGCACCACAACTACTGAGCCTGTGCTCTAGAGCCCGGAAGCTGCAGCTACTGAAGCCCACGTGCCCTAGAGCCTGTGCTCAGCAACAAGAGAAGCCACCGCAATGAGAAGTCTATGCACTGCAACAGAGTGGCCCCCGCTCTCTGCAACTAGAGAAAAGCCTGTGCAGCAAAAAAGGCTCAGCACAGCCATTAATAAATAAATAAAATAAAATAAAAATCATTAAAAAAAATAAGTGAATGAAAGAATAACAGGGGAGGTAGGGCAACTGTTACATCCAATACCTACCAATACTCAATACCTGAGTTACATGATGTCTTTAAGACCACATTGCTAGGTAGTATACGAATTAGGTTTTATGCTCAGTGTCTGAAGATGTGATAGAAAATAGAGCGATTCTCCCTCTCAATGCAGTGGAGGCAGGCGGTCAGCCCACAACCTCCACTGCAGAATTGAAAGGAAACTGTAAATATGAGGTCTGAGCACTGTAAGATAAACCTGAAAATAAAAACTGTGCAACATGAGAGAAAGCTGTACTAATATGAAAAGCACATCCATGCATCATAGCACTAAATAAAGCTGGCAGAGCCGCCTCTTTGGGTGGTGTGTCATCAAAGCCCGGACTTCAGCAGTCCTGGCACAGGGTCAGAGCCAGGCTATGGCAAGCCAGCTGTCACGTGCTGCTGGGATAACTCACAAGAAAAAGTTCCCCTGGCAACCAGACAGGCTCCAAGGACAACCACACACAATCCTCAGTCTTCTCTTAAAATAGCTTCAGACACATTTAACGAGGAGCATCTTTTCATTCAAGCTGACTTCTTATCCAATATTCAGTTTCACATTTTTCCCAAGGAGCAGAAGTTGCAATAGATAATTCCATTCTACTGGTAACTCAAACCCCAGCCGAGGTCATGAGTTCCTAATTTAGTATAGGCAAAGGCAGATCTATGGAGCACAGCCCCTCCAGCAGGGCAGAACTTTGGGCAAAGGATAGTGATTGTTGCAGAGCTTGGACCTCATGTGCACTGGTCCCTACATTTGTGCCACCCTGACTGAACTCACTCAGATGGATTGGGAGGGAGGGGTGGGAAGTTTCACAGACCTAGAAATGGGGGTCTAATAAAACAGTAAAGGCAAGATGGTCAAAATCAGGAATCAGAAACTTCTGGACCCAGGTTTCCTGGCTTCTTAACCATTTTTTTTTTAAGCCACCAATCTTATTGGAACAAATAACCAAAGGGAATTCACTTTAGATTCTGGAAACAAGAGGATATTAATAGCAATGCTATATCTCTTAAGAAAGACGCAGCTACATACAATGTATGATCTTGGGTTGGAAAACAATTTTTATGAAGCACATAAAGACAACTGGAGAAATTAGAGTATGAACTACATGTTAGATAATAAAATCAAAGTTAAATTTCCTAAATTTGATCACTTTGCTGTGATAAGTCAAAAATGTCTCTGTCTTTGGAGATAAATGCGGAAGTATGTAGGGGTGGGGTTCTCATAAGCAGACACGCAGTCAGTATCAGAGACGAAAGAGCAGAGGGCCCCTCTCATTGACACACACCCATACATATGAGGATATTTGACATTTCCGAGAAGTATGCAGTTAGAGGCCGAGAAATGGAATCAGAGCAAGAAGTTTTAATTGGGGACTGCTTTAGATGCTTGCTTGCCCACACCTCATATCACTCCTGCACATCTACAAATAGACTGTCGGCCTGAGCCAGGCCCCCGACTCCTCCATGACCTAGTCCATTTTGCCCTCTGGACTCGGGTTTCCTGACTTCCTAACCAGCCTTTTTTGTTTTTAAACCACTAATCTTATTGAAGCAAATAACCAAACTGGATTCACTTTTGATTCTGGAAACAGAGGATATTAATAATAATGCTGTGTCTCTATACTTAAAAATTTAGATGAGGGACTTTCCCGGAGGTCCAGTAGTTAAGTCTCTGCACTGTTAATGCAGGGGACGCACGTGCAATCCCTGTTCTTGGAACTAAGATCCTATGAGCCACACAGTGCTGCCAAATTAAAAAAAAATTAGATGACAAGGTAAACTTCCTAGCTGGTTTTTTTGTTTTTAAAGAACCAACTCTTGGCTTTTTGTTGTTCTTCTCTATTGTATTCATTTTCTGTTTCATGATTTTTTGCTCATATCTTCATTATTTGCTCCTGATAGTTTCTTGGGATTTATTTTGCTCTTCTTTTCCTATCTTTCTGGCATGGAAGCTCACTTGACTATCTCCATTTGCAAGTAAAAATAGTTTTACTTCTTTCTTTTTAATCTGTGTATCTTTTCTTCAACAGCTTTATTGAGATATAATTCATACACCATACTATTCATCTATTTAAAGTGTATATAATTCAGTGGTTTTCTATATATTCTGCATTTTTAATAGTTTTCTATATATTCTATATTTTTAATATAGAATATATAGTCTAATATTTCTATATATTCATGGACATTTGCAACTATTACTTTGAAAGGAACTCTGTACCCTTTAGCTATTACCTCCTACCCCTCATCCCTCAGGCATTAGTTTGCTTTCTATCTCTATATATTTCCGGATATTTCATATGAATGGACTCCTATAATATATGATCCTTTGTGACTGGCTTCTTTCACTTACCATAAAGATTTCCATTTTCTAAGTATTTATTTTTGGCTGCGCTGGGTCTTGGTTGCTGCATGCAGGCTTTATCTAGTTGTGGAGAGTTGGGGCTACTCTCTAGTTGCAGTGAACGGGTTTCTTATTGAAGTGGCTTCTCTTGTTGCAGAGCACGGGTTCTAGGGTGCAGGATCTTCAGTAGCTGCAGTGCTTGCACTCAGTAGTTGCGGCTCACTGGCTCTATCTAGAGTTCTAGTTTAGTGGTTGTGCTGAATAGGCTTAGTTGCCCCATGGAATCTGGAATTGCCCCAGATCAGGGATTGAACCCATGTCACCTGCATTGGCAAGTGGATTCTTAACCACTGGACCACCAGGGAAGTCGGGCATAATGGTTTCAAGATTTATCCATATTGTAGCATGTCTGGGTACTTCGTGCCTTTTTATGACTCAATAATACTCCATTGTATGGATGAATCTTTTGTTTGTCCATTCATCAGTTGATAGGGATTTGGGTTGTTTTGAATAATGCAGCTGCAAACATTCATGTATTATTTTTGTATGGATGTAGTTTTTTTTTTTTTTTTTGGAATATAATTGCTTTACAATGGTGCGTTAATTTCTGCTGTACAGCAACACGAATCAGCCATATGCATACATATATCCCCTCCCTCTTAAGCTTCCTTCCTAAACCCCATCCCACCCCTCTAGGTTATCACGGAGCACGGAGCTGAGCTCCCTGTGCTATAGAGCAGCTTCCCACTAGCTATCTGTTTTACATGTGGTAGTGTATACACGTTAATGCTACTCTCAACTCATCCCACACTCTCTGTCCCCCCAACCCTGCCATGTCCACAAGTTTTTTCTCTATGTCTGCGTCTCTATTCCTGCCTTGACATGTGTTTTCATTTCTCTTGGATATACAGCTGGGACTTAATTTGATAACTTGATATTTAGTCATTTGAGACCCTGCCAAACTGTTTTCCAAGATGACTGTACCATATTACAAGCCTACCATTAGTGTCTGAGGGTTCCACATCCTCACCAACACTTGTCATTATCTGTCTCTTTTATCCATCTTAGTGGGTATAAGACGGTATCTCATTGTGGTTTTGACTTTTATTTTCCTGATAATCAATGATGTCAAGCATCTTTTCATGTGCTTATTGGGCATTCATATATATATACATATATATATATATATATATATATATGTAAATATATATACATGCACTGGAGAAATGTCTTTTCAAATCCCTTACCTATTTTTAATTGGGTTATTTGTCTTTTATTATTGAGCTGAGTTTTTATAGATTCTAGATAAAAGTCCCTTATCCGACATATGATTTGCAAATATTTCCCTACATTCTGTAGATTGTCTATTCACTGTCTTGGTGGTGTCCTTTGAAACACAAAAGTTTTTGATTTACAGGAAGTCCAATTTAACTATTTTTTTCTTTTGTTGCTTGTGCTGTTGGTTTCATATCCAAGAATCCTTTGTCAAATCCAAGATCATGATTTGTTTCTAACTTTTCTTCTAAAAATTTTATAGTTTTCATTCATATCGAATGCTTTATTTTGAGTTCGTTTTTATATATAATGTGAGCTAAGGGTCTGACTTTACTTTTTGCATCTAATTGTCCCAGCAACATTTCTTAAAAGCTATTCTTTCCCCATTGGATGATTTTGGCTTTTTTATTACCATGAACTGTCCATCTTTATCTCCTGTTCTAACATATATTTTGATATTACTGTAAACTTTCTTTTAAATCCTGCTTTTAAAATTTTTGTTTATTTACTTACTTATTTTTATTTTGGTTGTGCTGGGCTTTGTTGCCGCACATGGGCTTTCTCTAATTGTGGTGAGCAGGGAGGGGCTACTCTCTAGCGGCAGTGTGTTGTTTTTTGTTCAGTAGTTCAGTCGTGTCTGACTCTTTGTGACCCCATGGACTGCAGTACGCCAGACTTCTCTGTCCTTCACTATCTCCCAGAGCTTGGTCAAACTCATGTCCATTGAGTTAGTGATGCCACCCAACCATCTCATCCTGTCACCCCCTTCTCCTCCTGCCCTCAATCTTCCCCAGCATCAGGGTCTTTTCCAATGAGTTGGCTCTTCGCATCAGGTGGCCAGAGTATTGGAGCTTCAACTTCAGCATCAGTCCTTCTAATGAGTATTCAGGGTTGATTTCCTTTAGGACTGACTCGTTCGATCTTCTTTGCGGTCCAAGGAACTCTCAAGAGTTCTCTCCAATACCACAATTCAAAAGCATCAGTTCTTCAGTGCTCAGCCTTTATGGTTCAACTCTCATATCGGTACATGACTACTGGAAAAACTATAGCTTTGACTATCTGGACCTATGTCAGCAAAATGAAGTCCCTGCTTTTTAATACACTGTCTAGGTGTGTCATAGCTTTTCTTCCAAGGAGCAAGTGTCTTAATTTCATGATTGCAGTCACTGTCTGGAGTGATTTTGGAGCCCAAGAAAATAGTCTGTCACTGTTTCCCTTTTTTCCCTCCATCTACTTGCCATGAAGTGATGGGGGCTTCATTGCAGTGTCTTCTCTTGTTGCAGAGCACAGTTTCAAGGACACTCGGGCTTCAGTAGTTGCAATGTGTGGGCTCAGTAGTTACAGCTTGTGGGCTCAAGAGCTCAGACTCAGTAGTTACGGCACACAGGCTTAGTTGTCCCACGGGCTTAGTTGTTCCACAGCATGTAGGATCTTCCCAGACCAGGGATAGGACGGGTGTCCCCTGCAAGGCGGATTCTTAACCACTGGATCACCAGGGAAGCTGTACTGTAAACTTTTAATTGTTGTTTACATGTATACGTTTTCTATGATTTTACTTTTGATCTATCTGTATCTTTACATTTAAAGTGGCTTGGGACTTCCCTGGTGGTCCAGTGGCTAAGACTTCAAGCTCCCAATGCAGGAGGCTCGAGTTCAATCCCTGATCAGGGAACTAGATCTCATATGCTGCAACTAAGGGTTTCCATGCTGAAACTAGGACATGATGCAGCCATGCAAGCAAATAAATATTTTAAAAAGAATAGCATTTAACTGAGTCTTGATTTTTTTTACTCAAGCTGAAAATCTCTGCTTTTTAATTGGAGTATTTATATCATTTGCATTTAATGCCATTATTGATATGGCTGTGTGTAAATCTACCATCTTGTTTTCTATTTGTCTCATCTTTTCTTTTCTTTCCTGCCTTCTTTTGGGCTGAGCATTTTTTATGATTCCATGCTAACTCCACAACTGAGCTATATCTCTTTTTGTTTTATAGCTATTATTGTAGGACAGGAGTTTGCAAACTACTGTATGTGGGCCAAATCTGACTTGCCATCTGTCTTTGTAAATTAAGTTTTATTGGAATACAGCCATGCCCATTTGTTTATGTATAGTCTATGGCTGCCTTCATGTTGGTATGTGTTTTGAGCTAATTCTCACCACTAAGGCAAATAACCTTCTGAAGACACTACTCAGTGTTCTATGGTGCAGGAAGTAGCTTCACTCTGGCTCACAGGAACATGAGATAATCCCAGACTTTTGCATATTCCAGGAATTTTTCAGTCTGCTCCTTTCCAATGGCTCTTTCACTGGCTTCAGGTGATTTCCCTCCTATGTGTGCAAATCAGTTTAGATAAAGATTTAAAGAAATACCTTTGCAGACCTGCAGAACCCTCTTGATATTTTCTGACATTTTCCTTTGATTTTCTCAGTTCTCATCTCTGTCTCCTCAACTAGGCAAGATCACCAAGCTGTTTGGGTTCTCCTTCTCTGAGCTATGAACTTGAAAACCCTGTCCATCACTAAGCTGAGTCTATCACAAGGCTCACCTTGTTTCTTTCTCTTATGAATTAATGTCCTAGGCTTCTTTGTTACTCAATGTCTGAAGACTATAGTTTCCTATTTTCGTTTTTCTATTTAAAGCCATCCAGTCAGTGTGATCACTCTTATTTCAACATGGCCACAAGTAGAAATCTATAAGTTTTGATATATAGAATTTTCACCATTGCCAGTTCTAAATATTTTCTAATTTGCAATTTTTGATTCACAGTTTTAGAATGCCTTTCTTAAATTCTAAACATACAAGTTTTCAGTTATTTATTTTTATCTAATTGCATTGTATTGAGAGAGCATGCTGTGTATGGTTTCAGTCCTTTTGTAATGGTTGAGATTTCTTTTACTGACCACTATTTGGATTTTTGTAAATGTTCTGGATGCACTTGAAAAGAACATGTACCTGTGGCAGTAACAGGATTCTTTATATATCCATTATCAAGTTTGTTAATTGTGCTGTTTAAATATCCTGGATCCTTGCTGATTGTTTTTCTGCCTGTTCTATCAATTACTAAGAGAAGATGTAATCTATCTACTGTGATTGTGAATCTACCTATCCTTACTTTTAAGACATTTTGTTCAAGTACAGCAAATAACTGGAGGTGTTTTAAAAACCTATTCTTTCAATCTTTGTCTTTTATCTAAAACAATTTTCTTACTTACATGGAATATGGTTACTATTCTATAAAATTATGTAGGTTTTAGATTTCTTTTTGGTTCTCATATTGTACATGCTTTGCTTTTTTCTTTGAACATAAATTTCAGGTGTTAAGTGTTAGTCACTCAGTCATATCTGACTCTTTGCGACCCCTTGCCTGTAGCCCGCCAGGCTCCTCTGTCCATGGGATTTTCCAGGCAAGAATATTGGAGTGAGTTGCCATTGCCTCCTCCAGGGGATCTTCCCAACCCAGAGACTGAACCCGTGTCTCCTGTGTCTCCTGTACTGCAAGCAGATTCTTTACCTGCTGAGCCATCGGGGAAAAGCCAAAAAATACATTTCAAAGGTTACTTTTATCAACTAGCTGCTACAGCCAACAACCAGCCCCAAATTTAAAATAAGCTTCAAACAACAATCATTTATTATTTCTTATGATTCTACAGGTAATCTGTGGGCTTCTGGCCTGGGACAGCGTGGTTGATCTATGCAGTCTGCTAGTAGGGCTGGACAGTATAAGACCTCATTCACATATCTGGCAGTTGGCAGCCTGTTCGGTCTTGGGGTGGGAGCAGGGCTCAGCTGGAATTATCTTTCTCTGCTCATCCTCCAATAGTCCAGGTTTCTTTACATGGTAGTCTCGGTAAGAGATGGCAAGCTCCAACGCATAACAAGCTTTTAGTCCTCGGTTTTGTCCTATTTGCTATTTGTCTCATTGGCCAAAACAAATCATAGGGCCAAACCAGATACAACAGGTGAAGATACAGACTCCACCTCTTGATGAGAGAAGTAGCAAGGTTAGAATACAAAGGAGGAGAGCACAGGGGTAGGAGGGATTTTGGTGGTTATTTCCACAGCTGACCCATCATGCCACCTTACCAAAAGCACTGCAGTTAAGAGACAAATGACAACCTTGGAAAATATTCACAATTCAAATTGTAAAAGATTAATTTAGCTAACACACCAGAAGCACCTACAAACTGTTAAGAAAAAGATCAAACAATCATACCTACATGGCTAAAGGATATGGACAGTCTCCAAAAAAGGAAATACAAATGTCTTTTGCATTTTGTATTATATTTAGCCACATATTTGTGGGAAAGGAGAGGGAAATTTTTAAGGTCAATTAGGTAATCTTTAAAAGACGAATTGATTCTTGATCCCATGGTACAAAATTTTTAAAAGTACAAAAAGGTGCAAAGTGAAAAATCTCTCTTTTCTTCTTTACACTACATTTATCACGGTTTGATTTTATTTACAAGAGATATTCCCACACAGGAAGTTTGAGTATTTCAAAATTTTCAAACATTTCAATCATTTTATTTCTGGCTCCTGGATTTCAGTCATAAGTTTCTGACTCTGATTATTTAAAAAATCAAAACATTAAAACTCCTCTATGATTTCTTTTACTATCTTTTAAAAAACTATTTAAATCTTTGATCCCTTGAAATTATCCTGATATAAAGGGTAAAGTATAGATTTAGCACCATGTGTTGAATTATCCATCTCTCTATTACTGATTTAAAAGGTCATCTTTTTCATAAGCCAAATTCCTGTGTATATTACCATTTGGAATTAGGCAGGTAAGCGGATCAGAAAAAACAAGAGCAAATCCCAGGAGAAGGGGGCGTGGGAGGAACGTAACTGAAGCTGCAGAATCTCTCCCTTTCATTTAGCTGACCTGTGAGTGACGACATGATGACTGTAGTGTGTTCACTTAGGAGAGCTACTGAAGGACATCAAGCCACTAACAACACAGAAAACCAATGTTTCTTCATATGAAAACTATGCATTTGCACATAAAAATTCAATACACAACCAGACACCACTATTCCATCAATAATGACATTATTTCATCTAAGAACACAGAAATTAAGTTATAAGGAATGTCACAAGGGAAAAATTCTTTAAAGTCCTATTCAATCTACTTTGTTAAGAAAGGTGAAATTTATTTGGCTCTGGTCACAGTTCCATCATGTTTACTTTCTTTGTAAGTTCAGCTTCAATAGTATCCTAAAGGAAGAAAGAACCATCATAGATATTATAACTAAAGACATTAAAAAAAGTGCTCCAACTTCTAATGCTATTTAAAATAAGGGAAACAAAAAGGAAACCACTAAAGCAGAAATTTTAAAAAATATCATTATAAATGAGATTTTCCTTGCTTTTATATCTTTCCCACTTCCCACACTCCAAGTTTTCAGACTCCTAATAAACATCTAAGGAGGGGAAAAAAAACCCTTTAGAGAGGTGAATGACATGATACATGAATAGATTTTCCTGACCTGTACTCCTTAAGCAACATACTTTTGCAATGTCTCTCACATCGCTCTTTTCCAATCTCACTGCCACTGTTCTCATTACTTCTCATCTGGCCTAAACAGGCCAACTTGTTTCTTCAATTTTCTTTCTCTATCCTCCAATCCACCCTATACACTGAATCCAGAAAAATCTTCCTAAATGACTGGCCTGATCAAAAAGCATAACCTTGGTCACGTTTCTCTTTAGCTTAAAAAGCAAGGCAACCCAGAGCAACTTTCAGTGGTCCCTTGCAGCAGCAGTCCCCAAACTTTTTGGCACTAGGGACCAGTGGAAGACATTCATGGAAGACATTTTTTCCATGGACTGGAGATGGGGGGATGGTTTTGGGATGATACAAGTGCATGACATTTATTATGTACTTTATTTTTATTTTGTGGCAATCTCAGGATATTCTGCCTTGACTTTAGGGTTGGCGTTCATACTCCTATGAGAATCGGATGCTGATGTGACACGGGCAGAACTCAGGAGGTAATGTGAGCGGCTGTAAACACACATGAAGCTTCTCTTGCTCACTCACCTCCTGCTGTGAGGCCTGGTTCCCAACAGGCCTTGGACCAGTCCTGGGGACCCCTACCCTACAGGCTCCAAGTTCAACCTTCTTTATATTTAAGGTCCTTCACCTCCTAAACCAATTGACCTACTTCAGTCCTATCTTCCACTGCGTACCCCTAAGCAGGCAGATTGCTTTACTCGCAAAAGCTTGGAAAAGTCCTCCATTTTTCAGCTCTTATGTTTTTGTTAATTCCTGACTTCCCTGGTGGCTCAGACGGTAAAGCGTCTGCCTACAATGCAGGAGACCCGGGTTCAATCCCTGGGTCAGGAAGATCTCCTGGAGAAGGAAATGGCACCCCACTCCAGTATTCTTGCCTGAAAATTCCATGGACGGAGGAGCCTGGTAGGCTACAGTCCATGGGGTCTCAAAGAGTTGGACACAACTGAGCGACTTCACTTTCACTTTGTCTAGAATATTCCATGCCTCTCAACTCTCCTTTTCCATCCAGGAAAATCTACACAAAAATTTAAAAGACCACTATGTATTTTTTATGAAAAAAAATTACATATATGCCCCACAAAATATTTAAAGATGCATGGTAATGATATACCTCAAGTTTGGGACTGTGGTTTACCTTTACCTCTGAGTAGAAAGGAAAGAAAGAGGCGGAAGGGAGTATTAGCTTTATCAACATTTATCTTTTAAAATCTGAAGGAAAAAAATGAAACTACTTACTAATTCTCGCTTTGCTTCTTCAATTTTCACCTGAGCAAGAGATGGATTCTTTTAAAGAAAAATAAAATAAGGAAAGGTTATGTTGTCTTGGCTAGGAAACGGGGGAAAAAAAATACAACAATCCTTTTCAAAAGGCAAAAAAACTTATAGAAAGTATATCCCAAGTACATACAATACTGAAATTCAATAAAGACTTTCAACACAGACCCTTATACAACCTAAAACCCCAGAATTGCATTCTACAAGAATTTGGAGCTTATATTTTACTGAAAGAGAAGAAAGAGGAGGACCTAGGTCCTTAGACACGGACCCAGTATTTTAATGATCATTTAGTGACCTTAGAGAAAGCTGGAGGAGATAAACTTTTTTTTTAATTCATAAAAATAATTACCGGCATTAAATCTAAATAGGACTCCAATTTTTTCTTCAAAGGTATAGTCTGTCGTTTTAGTTCTGCCAGTTTCTAAGGGTGAAAAAAACCACACAGAATAATAAAGATATTCACAAGGAAATTAAACAGTGCACATTTCTGAAATAAACATGACAAAGCATTAACACTAGGATATTTTAAATAATGTAACAAATAAGGAGCTTCAAAGGTAAATGGATAACAAATGGACACAATCCTTAGAAGATGTTAAAACAAGAAAGTAATACTCCCATTTATTAAGACTACTATACTGTCTGGGAATACAAAATATGCGATTAAGAGGCATCAGAACATCAGGAAACAAGAGCCTCAAACACATATTTATGAACTGTCAATTTTAGATTCCAAAAATCAAAGTACCAAAACATCTTAGGAATAAAACCATAATACAAATCCCCCCATTTCTCCCTCTTCCCACGAAAATAAATAAAACTCTTATAGAACCTAAACTCCAGAATTGCATTCTATAGGAGCTTGGAGCCGGTATTTTGCTGAAAGGGAAGAAATATGAATATTTAGGTGGTTTAACACATAATATGCGTACTCCTTGGAAGGAAAGTTATGACCAACCTGGACAGCATACTAAAAAGCAGAGACATTACTTTGTCAACAAAAGTCCATCTAGTCAAGGCTATGGTTTTCCCAGTGGTCATGTATGGATGTGAGAGTTGGACTATAAAGAAAGCTGAGTGCTGAAGAATTGATGCTTTTGAACTGTGGTGTTGGAGAAGACTCTTGAGAGTCCCTTGGACTGCAAGGAGAGCCAACCAGTCCATCCTAAAGGAGATCAGTCCTGGGTGTACATTGGAAGGACTGATGTTGAAGCTGAAACTCCAATCCTTTAGCCACCTGATGTGAAGAGCTGACTCATTGGAAAAGACCCTGATGCTGGGAAAGATTGAAGGCAGGAGGAGAAGGGGACAACAGAGGATGAGATGGCTGGATGGCATCACAGACGCAATGGACATGGGTTTGGGTGGACTCCGGGAGTTGGTGATGGACAGGGAGGCCTGGTGTGCTGTGGTCCATGGGGTCGCAAAGAGTCGGACACGACTGAGTGACTGAACTGAACTGAACTGAACCTCAATACATTTATTCAATAGATAAATCAATAATCATTGACTCCATCAAATAAAGAAAAAACCAAACAAATGTAAAATATACATAAACAAGTAATAAAGATATAAATACTGGTAAACATAAAACACAGAGGTAAAGGAAAAGAAATCAGGTCAATAGTGAATAAAGCTCTATAAAAAGAGACAAAATGCACGTAGCACTGACATTTTAAAGGAAGTTAAGTTGGGTAAAGTAAGCAAACCTCTGAAAGTGCTACCAGTGACTGATGAGACAGAGAAGCGTCCATTCCTCGGGCTGAAAGCTGCTCCTACAAGGACAAAAAAGGGAGTTCAGTTTAAAAAATTATTTTGCAAGTGACCATCATTAAATATTTTCAATATATAACATAGTAAAGAGAAGCTACGAAAAAAAAAATCATAGATGAAGAACTGTATTTGCTTGTAAGCACTTATGTTGTATGTGAGTCATTTCAGACAGTCCGAGATTTGTGACAAAATGGTGACAATATGGGTGCAGGGCTTAAGAGCTTGAGTTTCGGGACCTGCATGTGAACTGGGATCTGCTGCTACATGGCTTTGTGACCTTGGGCAAGATACTATCTTCACAGTACCCTTGTCCTGAAAAGAGAATAATAATACTGCCTAATTGCGAGGATGAGGGTTGAAAAGAAGTCTGAAGAGAGCTAAATACATTCTTTCATACAAACCTCCATAGTTCTAATTCCAGATCTGAACTCCTCCGACTTGGCTTTCAGGAAGTCCATGTTCTGAAGACGACTGTCAACCCTGGCCCTTTCGGTACACAGATGTAACTCTGCCTTCTTGAGATCCCTTGAAAAAATAAAGTTGAGAACATTTTCTTCTCAGTGAAATTATTATGAAAAGCAAACTACTACTTCTTTGATTCAACTCTGGATTAGTCAAGAGTAGATAACATCCTTGCTGGATTTTCTAGCTTAAATTTTATATCCCAGACTGCCTACTACCATGCATACCTTCCAGGTCATCTTTCTCTCCATGTTGCCATCTGGGATTTTTCTCAAGGAATACTAAATAATTCTAAGATTAACCTATGGCAATTATTCTTGGAGAAGGTAGATGTGCTGCTCAAAAAAGTGCCTTAATGGATCCTAAAGCCAATTTAAATTATGGAGGTCACAAAGTCCTCTCTTCTAAATGTGACATGACAAGGTGCTTTGCATATACATAGTCAACATTTAATGGATAAATTTACACAACATCATATTACTTGTGCATATACATACTCCTGTTTCACAGCATCTAACCTCTGGGGCCATAGGGACCTAAAGAAGGGCCAGAACATCAAGAGGGATACCAGAGTTTCAGTAAGATAGGGCAGCAAAACAGAACATGACTTCCCTGGTGGCTCAGACAGTAAAGCGTCTGCCTATAATGCAGGAGACCTGGGTTCAAATCCCTGGGCTGGGAAGATCTAGAGAAGGCGATGGCACCCCACTCCAGTATTCTTGCCTGGAAAATTCCATGGACGGAGAACCCTGGTAGGCTACAGTCCATGCGGTCGCAAAGAGTTGGACACGACTGAGCAACTTCACTTGACTTAAGTTAGTACCATAGTTTATGACATAGTGGTGGAAGGAGAGAGTGGGACGAATTGAGAGAACAGTATGGAAATATATACCTTACCATGTGAAAAACAGATAGCGAGTGAGAATTTGCTGTGTGACACAGGGAGCTCAACCCAGTGTTCTGTGACAACCTAGAGGGGTGGGATGGGATGGCAGATGGGAAGGGGGGTTCAGGAGGGAGGGGCATGTGTACACCCGTGGCTGATCCGTGGTGATGTGTGGCAGAGGCCAACACAATCTTGTAAAGCAACTGTCCTCCAATAATTGCATTTTGTTCTAAATTTCTCAATATTGTATAATTACAATCTTCAATAATTATTACTCAAGAACAGTTATGAGTATTGTTCAATTGTCATCACTAATACAGTGATACTCAGATGTATTCTTCCTATAAAACTTTATAAGTAATAAAAAAAATCAAAAAATAGGGAAAAAAGAAACTACTATATGAAATAAAAGATACAAGTATGTACCCAAACACTCTTATCTTCATCCAAGTCATTTTCTACTTAAAAAAAATTTTTATCTTACCGTTTCCTCATGTGTTGTTTTAAATTATATCTATTGTCCAAACCATATCTTACAATGTCCTGTTATTGCCTTTAAAATAAAAATTGTCACAACTTCAAACTAATTACTTACTCGCGCAGACATTTTTCTAATACTAAAGTTGCAGTTAGATTTTTCTCAAGTTTTGCCAGTTCAAGCTTGATTTCTTCATTTTTGGATTTGGTGCGAAAAAGATCAGAGGTCAAATCATTCACTGCAGGGATAAAACTAAAAGAAGAATCTGGTCATGTAAACGGACATTAAGGACAATTATTACAATTATTCCTCACTTCTAAAAATGATTTTACTTCTATGTGAAGTCTTCCTTAATCATGCTCTTTCATACCTCTATGGTATTTTACACGCTATTCTCATTGGAATACCCTTCCTCAGCTGGCAAATTTCCTTAAAAACTATATTTACTCCCATTCTGGAATTCACTACCCTTTTCTCTGTGCTTTTTACCTACAACTTGTACATGCCTATAATGTTGCAGCTGTCATACTATGTAATAATTTTACAAGTCCATCTCCTTCAATTTACCATGAGCAGAAACTGTCCTTGCTGGTATTCATTATTTTATTCATTTCTGCTTCCCCAGTACCTATATGGAGAGCTATACATATATATAGGGAGGGAGGGAAGAAGAGAGAGGACAGAGATATATAGACATTTATACATATATTTAGTATTTGGTGTCTGCTGAATTGGCTTAATTCAAGTCAATTGATTGAATAAAGATTTCTGCTGCCATACAGCCTACATGATCTTCTAGCTAAAACTCTTCTGCTTAAATATATATATACTTAAATATATGTATATACACATACATATGTGTGTATATATATATTCCAAGCTTTTGCATTAGCAGTTAAACAGAACAGCTATACAGTTTTCTGATTATAATCTATAATGGTAGTCCCTAGCAAAGATGCATCCAACAGGGATAGTCCTAGAACTCTGAAGTCAGACGGGGTTTGAAACCAAACTTGGTCATTTACTAGCTCAGAGAAATTATCTAACTCACCCCTCTGAGCCTCAGTTTCTTCTTAAGGTTGTTAGAAGAATAATGTCTTTAACAGGTAAAATGCCTGTCACAAGGAAACCTACTCTATACAATAGGGAAGGAGGAACATGACTAAAAATCATTATACTCAACAGTAGACGATTTAGCCTACTGCTTTTCTTACTGTTTAAGGGAATAATCAGTCCCGAATATTCATTGGAAGGACTGATGCTGAAGATGAAGCTACAATACTTTGGCCACCTGATGTGAAGAACTGACTCATTGAAAAGACCCTGATGCTGGGAAAGATTGAAGGTGGAAGAAGGGGATGACAGAGGATGAGGTGGTTGGATGGCATCAATTCAATGGACATGAGTTTGAGCAAGCTCCGGGAGTTGGTGATGGACAGGGAAGCCTGCGTGCTGCAGTTCATAGGGTCGCAGAGTCAGACACGACTGAGCGACTGAACTGACTGACTGAAGGGAATAATGTGATACCTAATGGCTTAAAGCTCAACATTCAGAAAACTAAGATTATGGCATCCGGTCCCATCACTTCATGGCAAATAGATGGGGAACCAGTGGCAACCGTGGCTGATTTTATTTTTTTGGGCTCCAAAATCACTGCAGATGGTGACTGCAGCTATGAAATTAAAAGATGCTTACTCCTTGGAAGGAAACTTATGACCAACCTAGACAGCATATTAAAAAGCAGAGATATTACTTTGTCAACAAAGGTCCATCTAGTCAAGGCTATGATTTTTCCAGTAGTCATGTATGGATGTGAGAGTTGGACTATAAAGAAAAGCTGAGCGCAGAAGAATTGATGCTTTTGAACTGTGGTTTTGGAGAAGACTCTTGAGAGTCCCTTGGACTGCAAGGAGATCCAACCAGTCCATCCTAAGGGAGATCAGTCCTGGGTGTTCATTGGAAGGACTGATGTTGAAGCTGAAAGTCCAATACTTTGGCCACAAGATGCAAAGAGCTGACTCGTTGGAAAAGACCCTGATGCTGGGAAGGATTGGGGGCAGGAGCAGAAGGAGACGACAGAGGATGAGATGGTTGGATGGCATCACCGACTCAATGGACATGAGTTCGGGTAAACTCCAGGAGTTGGTGATGGACAGGGAGGCCTGGCGTGCTGAGGTTCATGGGGTCGCAAAGAGTCGGACATGACTGAGCGACTGAACTGAACTGAACTGAATCCCATTTTCAAATATACATGAGAACCAACCTTCACAAACCTAATCCTAAAAGAATACATTATAAATTTAACCAAGTTTATCTGAAATAACCAAACATACTCACTAGCAATGATAAGGGGTTGACTATATTTAGTGTTTCTGCATATATTTCCTATATAATTATAAATATAAAATTATTTCCTATAATTTCCTATATAGCATTACCCTGAGAGACAAAAGCTCCTCAGGTCTACACCTAATAGCATATATGACTGCAGAAATTAAAACAATCACAAGAATTACCTAGCTAGAGAGGTATCCTTTGTTTCAAGGGCCACTGCACTGTCAACCAAAGCATTCAGATACCTGCAACCAGTGCTGGAGAGACTGGCAGGGGAAAAATTCACACTCTCCATGAGAAGGTCTTGAAGATGCTTGGCTGAAAAGAAATAAGAGCTCCATGGTGACTAAGATCTTTGTTTTGCTTTATTTTAATTTTCAACAGCTTTATTGCAATCACCCACCTAAAGCATGTAATTCAATGGCTTTTACTATATTGACAGTTGTGTACCCATCCTTGTAGGTGTGAAGTGGAATAAGGTTTTGATTTGCATTTCTCTGATGGTTACTGATGCTGTGCTTACTGGCAGTCCCTCATCATATATATGATTTGCAAATATTTTCTCCCATTCTGTGTGTTGTCTTCTCATTTACTTGATGATGAGAAGAAAAAAACTTTGACATCAAAAGTTTTTAATTTTGATGATTTCCAATTTACCTACTTTTTCTTTTGCTGCTTCTGTTTCTGGTATCATAGCTAAGAAACCATAGCCAAATCCAAAGCATGAAGATGTACATCTATGCTGTCTTCTGAGTTTTAGATTTAGTTCTTACTTTTAGGTTTTTCATTCATTTTGAGTTAATTCTTGGTTTTTTTTAAACCCATATATATATGTGTGTGTGTGTATTTATTCATTTATTTGGCTGTATCTGGTCTCAGTGGCAGCATTCGGGATCTTCACTGCTCCAGAGCATGTGGACTTCAACAGTTGTAGCACACAGGCTCTCTAGTTGTGGCGCTCAGGCCTAGCTGCCCGGTGGCATGTGGGATCTTAGTTCCCTGACCAGGGATTGAACCTGCGTCCCCTGCATTGCAAGGCAGATTCTTAACCACTGGACCACAGAGAAGTCCCTTAAGTTAATTCTTATATATATTGTGAGGCAGGGTCCAACTTCATTCTTCTACATGTGGATATTCAGCCATCCCAGCCCTACTCAGCAGACACCAACTTATAGTTGTTGTTGTTCAGTCGCTCAGTCATGTCTGACTCTTTGCAACCCCAAGGACTGCTGCATACCAGGCTTCCCTGTCCATCACCAACTCCCGGAGCTTGGTCAAACTCACGTCCATGAATTGACGATGCCATCCAACCATCTCTGCCTCTGTCACCCCCATCTCCTGCCCTCAATCTTTCCCAGCATCAGGGTCTTTTCCAATAAGTCAAATCGTCACATCAGGGGACCAAAGTATTGGAATTTCAGCGTCAGCATCAGTCCTTCCAATGAATATTCAGGGTTAATTTCTTTTAGGATTGACTGGTATGATCTCTTTGCTGTCCAAGGGACTCTCAAGAGTCTCCTCCAGCACCACAGTTCGAAGCATCAATTCTTCAGCCCTCAGCTTTCCTTATGGTTCAACTCTCACATCCACACGTGATTACAAGAAAGAGCATAACTTTGACTATACAGACCTTTGTCAGAAAAGTGATGTCTCTGCTTTTTAATATGGTGTCTAGGTGTGTCATAGCTTTTCTTCCAAGGAGCAAGTGTCTTTTAATTTCATGACTGCACAGTCTACAGTGATTTTGGAGCCCAAGAAAATAGTCTGTCACTGTTTCCACTTTCTCCCCATCTATTTGCCATGAAGTGATGGATGCTATGATCTTAGCTTTTTGAATGTTGAGTTTTAAGCCAGTTTTTTCACTCTTTAACCTTCATCAAGAGGCTCTTTAGCTCCTCTTCATTTTCTGCCATGAGAGTGGTGTTTTCTGCATATCTGAGGTTACTGATATTTCTACCTGCAATCTTGACTGCAGCTTGTACTTCATCCAGCCTGGTATTTCACATGATGTACTCTGCATACAAGTTAAATAAGCAGGGTGACAACATACAGCCTTGACATACTCCTTTCCCAATTTTGAACCAGTCTGTTGTTCCATGTCTGGTTCTAACTGTTGCTTCTTGACCTGCATACAGATTTTGCAGGAGGCAGGTAAGGTGGTCTCGTATTCCCATCTCTTTAAGGGTTTTCCATAGTTTGTTGTGATCCACATAGGCAAAAGCTTTAGCATAATCAGTGAAGCAGAAGTAGATGTTTATTGGATACTTTAGTATGGAAAATTGTGTCAAAATTTTGTATATATTAGTAGAAATATTTGCAATTTAATGTGTCACCCTAAAAGGTGCTTTAGGACAGACATGAATATCTTAACATTTGAAATCCTTAGAATTTTTGTTACATATTAGTATAGACAAAAAAAAAAATAGCTTTTGCATAAGATTTTTCTGGACTCAAAGCCTCTTTCTTCATACTGTATTTTATTTTATTTTTTAAATTAATTTATTTATTTTAATTGGAGGCTAATTACTTTACAATATTGTAGTAGTTTATTGCCATACATTGACATGAATCAGCTATGGGTGTACATACTGTATTTTAATAACTACTAAAATAAGACTTTTCTGGTCCACCTGCCAGTGCAGTGGACACGGATTCCACCCCTGGTCAGGAAGATTCCATATGCCGTGGGGCAACTAAGCTCCTGCATCACAACTACAGAACATGCACGCCCTAGAGCCCATGCTCCACAAGAGAAGTCACCACACATGAAAAGCCCATGCACCACACCTAGAGAGTAGTCCCTGCTCACCGAAACTAGAGAAAGCCCAAGTGCCTCAAGCAAGACCCAGGGCAGCCATAAATAAAGAGATTAGTTAAAAACCACAGGTATCTTATATGCTTCTTGGAAGAAAAGCTATGACCAACCTAGACAGCATATTAAAAAGCAGAGACATTACTTTTCTAACAAAGGTCCATCTAGTCAAAGCTATGGTTTTTCCAGTAGTCATGGATGGATGTGAGAGTTGGACTATAACAAAAGCTGAGCGTCAAAGAATTGATGCTTTTGAACTGCGTTGTTGGAGAAGACTTGAGAGTCCCTTGGACTGCAAGGAGATCAAACCAGTCAAACCTAAAGGAAATCAGTCCTGAATGTTCATTGGAAGGACTGATGCTGAAGGTGAAACTCCAATACTTTGGCCACCTGGTGCGAAGAACTGACTCATTTGAAAAGACCCTGATGCTCGGAAAGATTGAAGGCGGGAGGAGAAGGGGACAACAGAGGATGAGATGGTTGGATGGCATCACCAACTTGATGGACATGAGTTTGAGCAAGCTCTGGGAGTTGGTGATGGACAGGGAAGCCTGGTGTGCTGCAGTCCATGGAGTCGCAAAGGTTGGACACGACTGAGTGACTGAACTGAACTGATCTTATATGTCAGACTAATAAGTTTAGACTTCTATTTTAGAGGTTAGTGTTTTACCATCAGAGTACCAATAAAACATACTATAATGACACTTACAATGTATTGTTGTTGTTCTTTAGTCACTTAGGTGTAGGACTGTAGCCTGCCAGTCTCCTCTGTCCATGAGATTTCCTAGGCAAGAATACTGGAGTGGGTTGCCATTTCCTCCTCCAGGAGATCTTTCCGACCCAGGGATCTAACCTGTGTCTCCTGCACTGGCAGGCAGATTCTTTACTGCTGAGCTACCAGGTAAGCCCTGTAATATATTAGGTTGCTATAACAACTCAGTGTAAGACAAATCTGGGTAAAATAAAGAAGCAATGCTAAAAAGCTGTCTGCACTAAATCAACCTTGTATACTCTGTTAGGGCTTTCCAGGTGGCACTAGTAATAAAGAGCTCCTGCTAATGCAGGAGACATAATGAGATGTGGGTTTGATCCCTGGGTTGGGAAGATCTCCTGGAGGAGGACATGGCAACCTCCTCCAGTATTCTTACCTGGAGAATCCCATGGACAGAGGAGCCTGGCAGGCTATAGTACATAGGGTCACACAGAGTTGGACACAACTGAAGGGACTTGGCAGGCACATGTACTTTGCTCTTTTAAAATCTGGTTACCTCTAGTTATTATCTCATTCAAAATTCTGTAATTGATCTCACCTTCTGATTCATATTCCTTTGCTTTCTGTTTCAAGTCCTCTGTTACCAGGTAGACATCCCTGTCTCGGACCCTGTTGCGTTCTGAAAGGTGATATAAAATCTCTGTTGTCCGAGCATTCACCTCATATTGTGGAATGGGATGATCTCCAAATATTTTTTTCAGCCATGCAGCGACCTAACCATTACAAGGGACACGAATTTAATAATCCTTGTTTATTTCAAAGACATGAAGCAAATAAGACCAAGTAATGATCAATAGCAAACGAAATGCTTTCTATGAGTATTCTGGCATCCTACTTACTTCACATCGTAATTTGTCTTTAGGGACAGAGATATCAGATGTCAGGAGATTAAAAAGTGAGCAGGCATAGCACAATCAACAAAATTACCAGAAAACAATCTGTTCTTCCCCAAAGCTACGAAAGTAGTATTAGGCAAGTATTTTGCATCATAGGAAGCTCAATATGCAAGTGCTAACCATTATTATGGGCGCAAAGTCTGAAAAAAGAGTTGTCTCCAACACATCACAAGTCCCTCAGAGCCGCAAAGCTCTAGAGTTGGGATTCGAGATGCGGAAAACAGGTTGTGTGTGCTAAGTCGCTTCAGTCCTGTCCGACTCTTTGCGATCCCATGGACTGTAGCCCTCCAGGCGCCTCTGTCCATGGGATTCTCCAGGCAAGAAAACTGGAGTGGGTTGCCATGCCCTCCTCCAGGCGATCTTCCAGACCCAGGGATCGAAACCGTGTCTCTTACACCTCCTGCATTGGCAGGTTCTTTACCACTTGGTTAAGAGTGAGATTAGTAAAAAGCAGCGGTGAACGGCCAGGCCTGGCTGGAAGCTGAGTTTGGGATCAGAAGTCCCCCTCCAGTCTCCAGGGAGAGGTTTCACAGGAGAGGGCTCCTCAACCCGTCTCCAACTCTGAGTCCCAGCAGGGAAGGCCGGGAAAAGAAGGGAAACTCCCTTTTCAGCGTTGGGGTGGCGGGGGGCGGGGGGAGAGGGGGGTGCTCACAGATGGTGAAAGCCGGACTAAAGATGGATCATCAGAGGAACTAGTCAAAGTGGCTAGCCCAGGAGATCCGCCGGCGGGGCGGGTGTGTCAAAGACGCGGTTTCCCGGAGCCCGCAAAGCCCAGCTCCCGCCCCATCACCTGCGCCTCTTTCTCCTCTAGAGCTTCCATCGCCGCCAGTCCCGCCACTTCCCAGCAGCTCCGCGCGGAAGAAGCGCCCCGCTTGCTCTGACGGCCCCGCCCACACACCGTTGGGCCCACCCCCTTCGGGATCCAGGATTTCTGGGAGTTGTAGTTTTTACTAGGACTCCAGGGCGCGGAGCCCTTGGACGAGGCTGGTCCAGGGCCCCGCAAGCCCTTGTTCCCTTGCCGCTTTCTCCGCTCTCCATGGTTATCACCTTCCGGGCTTCCGCATGGAACCAGGCTGTGTTTTCTTTCTTTTATATCTTTATTTCTCAATTGAATCACTCATCTTAAAAAAAAAAAAAAAAAAACACCAACCTGGAACTTGTTTTTTGATAGCAGATGTTTATTTCTTGCTCACTTAAAATTTTAATGTTACCTTGGCAATATGAGCTGCAGCAATCTCACTCTTCTTATCCCTTAGTTTCCACGACTAAAGAGCTAAATGTGCTGGAAACTGTTTTAAAAAGGTTTACAGCATACAACTCCGGCGCTGTCACTGCCACTCAGCCATTGTTTCATTCATTTCTTTGCCTTTCCTAAAGTTCTCTCTTCCTCCTATCACTCTGTAGTTAACACCATGAGAGGTGCTCTATATTTCTATGGTAGTATATAGTTTTCTGTGTTTTCCTACTTTGTTTCATTCTCACAGGAGCCCTGTAAAGTAGATGGGCACACATTATTTTACCTGTTTTCACATTAAAACCACACACATGGAGTATGTGACTTGACCAAGATTAGATGGTAGACCTGGAATCTGACCATAGTGTTCTGACTCCAATTGGGTGTGTCAGTCTCCTCAGGTTATACGATGCTGCTGTGCACAACCTCCTGTAGTGTACTATTACACTAGGAAAAAATAGGTCATGTACTCAACTTTCTGTGGTGGTGGTGTTATTTAGTCGCTAAGTTGTGTCTGACTCTTTGCGACCCCATGGACTGCAGCACCCCAGGCTCCCCTGTCCTTCACTATCTCCTGCTGCTGCCGCTGCCAAGTCGCTTCAGTCATGTCCAACTCTGTGCAGCCCCATAGACGGCAGCCCACAAGGCTCCCCCGTCCCTGGGATTCTCCAGGCAACAACACTGGAGTGGGTTGCCGTTGCCTTCTCCACACTATCTCCTGGAGTTTGCTCAAACTCGTGTCCATTGAGTCAGTGATGCTATCTAACCATCTTACCATCTGCTGCCCCCTTCTCCTTTAGCTTTCAGTCTTTCTGTGACATGTTTCAGTATCAAACTGTGGATCACTTAGCACCAAATATCTTTCCCTTAAGTAATATTCGTATTTTAAGTAATTAAACTTTTCAGTGAAATTTTAGTAAGTAGCCTATATCACATGTGTGGCTTTCTAATTCTTTTCTTTTTGTTTCAGTCATATATGTATCTGCTCATTTACTAAATTTCAGATAAAGGTGGGGAAGTTATCTTTATGTCCTTTGTCCACTTTCATCACTACAAATTTTACAAAATGTCCTTGAACTGTATTTTTACAAACCAAAATTTTACCTATTCCTACCCCTAATTCCCTGGAGGACTGTCATGTTTACTCAAGGCTCACCTTGAAAAGCAAGTAGGATATTGGATAAAGGGATGGCTGATCATATATTTGCAAATTGTTTTAGGAGATGACTGTTCTTAACCCAGATATTCATACTCCCAACACAAATTAAGATTTGGGGTATAAGCCAGAATTTGGTGGGTGAAGCTAAAAGATCCTTCTCAGAACAGCTACAAGTGAAGTTAAGGTAAATTCTCTCCACTATCATAAAATGCTTCCCAGGTGGCACAGTGGTAAAGAATCCACCTGCCAATGCAGGAAACGAAAAAGACACGGGGTTTGATCCCTGGGTCGGGAAGATTATGGATGGGGAAGATCCCCTGGAGGAGGAAATGACAACCCATTCCAGTATTCTTGCTTGGAAAAATTCCATGGACAGAGGAGCCTGGTGGGCTACGGGCCACGGGGTTGCAGTCTGATAGGACTGAACAAGCATCACAAAATACCTAACATTTTCCTTCCCAACCCAAATTCTGCACATATCACAATTATCTCAGTATCTCTCTCTCTCTCTCTCTCACACACACACACACACACACACAATCCTTGGGGGGAACAAAAGTCCTGCCCTGATTTCATTGGGTAGGTATAGAAAGTTATTTTCATCATTGCCGTTCTACTTTAAATGAAAAAGTAGTGTCTCTACTGTCATGAAAATAGTTACCTTTAAAGGAAAAATTGAGCCCTAGCTCACTCTGGAGTGATTCTGGACCATTCTTCCCAGGGTTAGCAACCACTCTATTCGAATTTTTGCTTGTTAAACATTTTAATGTTAAACATTGCCCTAATTGGCAGACATGATTCTTTCAGATCGAATCTAAGAAAAGAACTACGATTCTTCAATTTGGGTGCTTATCACAGTGTGGGTGCTTTTCAAACGTTCAGCTTGCCCCCAGTTTTTGACTCAGAGTCTCTGGGGGTGTGGCTAGCGATCTGGACAGTGTTAATTCGCACAGCAGGAAATGCTCCGCTGCCTGCACGCCCAAGAGGAGTAACTATTGCACCCACATCACCAAGGTTTAATAGCTATATCTTCGGGACCCACTACAGTCAACCCTCCTGATGGTCAAGCTAGCCAGCTGCGCCCCAGGACAAGGTGACGGCAGCATCCTTTTTCTACCTGGTTGCGGCCTGGAAACTGCTTCTCATCCAGTTCCGCTATACCCATGTGGTCGCCCAGGGCAACCACAAAGTCGATGAGAAAGAGCAAAGTAAATGTGTAACCAGTGCCTGGGCCGAAGCTGGCAAACGTCTAATCAATCATCTGCAGGTTCAAATCTAAAAATGATGCTTAAAGGAAGAAAGTAATTAGCCCCCCATCCCCACTCTGGCAGATTCGCGTCCGGGGGTGAAAGCCAGGGCGGTACATCCGGGTCACGTGGGCTGACTGCTTTGACCTTCCCCGCAGCTCGGCCATTTTGTCCCAGTCAGTCTCGAGGCTGCGGCTGCGGAGGAAGCACCTGAGGAGGAGCTGCAAAGATGCTGTCCGTGCGCGTCGCCGCGGCCGTGGCCCGCGCCCTCCCTCGGCGAGCCGGGCTGGTGAGCACGGGAGGCTGGCTGGAGGGAGGGTCCAGACAGCGGCGGGTGGCGATTGCACGGGCTCGGGCTCTCTTTCTGTGTGGAGGGTGAGGGGCTGTGGCGGGCGGCGCCATCTTGCCCCGCTGGCCGCTCGGCCTGGCTGGGCTGTCGGCGAAGGGCTCTTTTGCTGTCCCGGTGCAGGAGGGTGCAGGGTGCTGCAGGGGAGACAGTGACCTTCGTGCTGTCTGGAGATGGCGCCTCGGGACGATTCCAGTCTTCGTCCAAGAGGCCGGAGAGGGGCCTTGGATGAAGGTCAGGGTTGGGGCGCTAGTTTCCCGAGGCCTGCTCCGAAACGGGGAGCCTGGGCCCCACTGACTCCCCGGACTTCCTCGCTGAAGGTCAGAGCACTGTTATCAGCCCGGTTGAAGCAAGGTGGGGAGCATTGCGTGAAGGTCAGCAGGCTCCGGCATTTCACCTCCTCCCGAGGTCAGTTCAGAGAAAAGCAATAAATGAAGGTGCTTTTCTGAATACTTCAATATGCGATCTCTTAGTGCCGAACAGTGAAACGATCGTGAAAACACCGTACAGGTGCGAATATGCATTTCAGTGCGGGCGCCACCCTGACAGCGGAGGAGCTGGCTTCCAAATTGTCTCAGACTGGCAGACTTTCGTTGGTGGTGCTTTGACTTGCTTTAAGATTTCATCCTTGAGGATTGTCAGTGATTGAAAACTCAAGTAAAATAGAACATAGGTTGGGAGATTCTTGTGAAGGTCAATGCCCTTCATTAATTAAATCCCTTGAAGTTAGGGACATAACTCCTAAAGGTTATGTAAACGCTTTGACATTTACCTGTGTTTGTCATCTTCAGAGTAATCTCAGTTTGGAAGACCAAATAAATACGTTGGCCATTTACTGCCCTAACACAACCGCTGATAACATCTTGGATTTCTATTAACAACAAAAAAAAGAAGTATTCGAGGACACTCATCCTAGTCCTGTAGAAGGGAGTGACTTCAGAATATGCCTTGACCGACCACAGTTGTAGAAGGAGGGTCCGGCTTCCCTGCAGGATTTGTTGAAGGCAGTTTTTTTTTAAAACAAAGTGCATATTGCCATATCTCTTAGTTTCTAACCAAACTCAACATTTAGAGGCTTTTTTTAAGATTAGAATAGAAAATCTATTGAGATTTGCCCCTTTTAGGAAGCAGTTTATAAAATTGAGGCTTTCTACAACTCGATTGAAATACATTTGAAGTCAAAGTAATACTTATCTGGTGCCTTTAAAAGGAAAGATACTTCGTTAGCGGTTGCTTTTTAAAATATGCCTTTTTTTTTTAGTGTATTTACAGTGTACCAGGAACTGCATTAATAAATTTTCACGTATAAATGCTTTCTCACGTGATTAATATTTGTGCTGATAATTTGATCATACCAAGCCTGCATTTGTTTAAGCTTGCTAGTTTTATAAAGGCTTTTTTTTAAATCAGATTTTTAAAGAAAATTTTTTGCACTAGGTCTCCAAAAATGCTTTGGGATCATCCTTCATTGCTGCAAGGAACCTGCATGCCTCTAACTCTGTTCTTCAGAAGACCGGTAAGTCATTATTTCTGTGTCTGGACCACACTTACTACCTTGTTACTAAATGAAAAATGTTACATAGGTTACATACCTGCTGGGAATATTTTTTGGATTTTTTTCGTTAGTGAGTTTTTTTCTCTCGATTTTAGCTACTTCGGAATTTTGGATTCTTAACCCATAATATACCATTTAGTTCTATCTTTGTAGGTTCCCTTCTAGTGAAATGAACTACAATTATTTGTTTCTCTTGATGGGAGCACAGGTTCTTTTTTTGTCATAATGAATACTTCTTGGTCCTGTCAGTATATGTCAGGTGGTAGGCCCCTTTCTGACCTATGAACCCTTTCCTAATAGACATTGGGAAAAGACAAGTAATTTTTATGTTTGTGTGTTTCAAAAACAGGAACTGGTAACCTATACCTGGCAATCTGAATTTGCATATTTTAAATGCAATAGAGAAATGAGGAGGTAAACTTAAGAAGATTCTGTAGGTTGAGAAATTTCTTTTGAGATGTGCATTAGGGCTTTTGAAATAGGTATCCTCTGTATGCCAAGATGAGGAATATAGTACATGCTTCCCCTGAAAGGGAGAAATACAGGTTTTCATCACTATTTGAAAGTGGCCATTCTAATGAAATTTTTCCTTGGCTGAAATGATGTAAGTGTGAAGAAGAAATTACCCTTTTTTTGTCAAAGTGAAGTGACATAAACTTTCAAAATGCGAGGGATGTCAGTACTTATATTTTGTTAAAACAGTTGGGTTTTTTTGCTTGTTTTCGGCTCAGTGACTCGTGGGATCTTACTTCCCCCAACAGGGATTGAGCCCAGGCCTCTGACAGTGAAAGCATGGAGTCCTAGCCAGTGGACTGCCAGGGAATTCCTAAGCAGTCGTGTTTTAAGATATAGTTTTTATAGAATTAAGCCAAAAATTCAAGTTTCAGGGTTCTTAAGAGATTAAACCAAAGAATTAGGAGATAGAAAATATTTATTTTAGGGATATTGCTTAATTTGATTAGCTCCTTACCTGGTTTATGTTTGTCTCGTGAAGTTTTCTCTCAGTCACTTGGATTCATTTTCATAGTGGTAGGTATCAAGCTTTTTTTAAAGAATGTTAATTTTAGAGTACAATTTAATTATTATGATCACAGCTATAGTTTATCTGTTGTTGAGGAAATGAGTTTTGAAAAGATCTTTGGACCAGGCTGTTTTTTGTAATGGAATTGTCCTCTCTTAATAGGCACTGCCGAGGTGTCCTCTATTCTTGAAGAGCGTATTCTTGGAGCTGATACCTCTGTTGACCTTGAAGAGACTGGGCGTGTTTTAAGTATTGGTGATGGTATTGCCCGGGTACATGGGCTAAGAAATGTTCAAGCAGAAGAAATGGTAGAGTTTTCTTCAGGTTTAAAGGTAAATTGTAAAATGAGATTCTATAGTTTTAGCATTGGTGATTCTTAGTTATTCAGTTAGTAATTCAGAAATTGTGTCATATATTTTTTTAAAACTTTGAATCCAAATCTGCTTCAGTGATTTTGTGTTTGTCATCACTATAGATTGTGAAAAGAATAAATTTTTTTGTTAACCAAACTTTTACCCTCTGGACTGATGGACGCATAAGTTGTAACCATTAGCACTGAAATACAAAATTGGGTAAATTTTCAACCAGACTGTGAAAAGTTCAAGTCTGTGTGTAGCTGTTAAGATCATTCTATACAAAAGCATTTGATTAGTTAAATTCATTTTTGGCAGAAAGTTGGAAGTCATTGACTTTGTATTTCTTGTAGGAGTAGACCTGTTGTTGAGAGGTGAGCTAGTGGTGTAGTTATCAGAAGCACTAATAATAAAAGTGTGCTTTTTTCTATTAGATTGAGTGTAATTGGCCAGTAGGGTGATCAGAGTTGTAGGAGTCATGGGTTCTCTGACAAAAGCAGAGTATGCTATCCAGGTGGACCAGGGGCAGTAGAATTATCAACTCATCACATAGATGGGGGAAAGATTGTCTTGGTCTTGCTGGTGTCCAGTATGGAAAAAGAGCCTGTTGATGTGAAAGACTAATTGGTAGCTCTCAGACCTTGGCTAAAAATTGACCCTTTCATCTATAGTTGTGTGTATCTTTGAAAGGTTAGGCTGAAATAGAGGAACTCATTTTCATTTTCTTTTAGCTTTTAAGATCTAGGAGTCTAGACTGATAACTGTCTGAAATAACTTGTACCATGATGGAAATGTTTTATAGATATGATGGATACAGTAACTACTGAAGTTTCTCTGACTTGGGTAACAGGGCAATTACTAATTTCAGTTTTAAATAGCCATATGATGTTAGTGGCTACTCTGTTGAACATAGAGATTTAGACTAAAGATTTTGTACCTGCAGTGGTATTCCATGGTACTCCTCTATATTTACTCTGTAATTCTTGAGAGCTTTATTTATTGACCAGATTCAGTTCATGAGTTCTCACAGATGTAAATCAAGTGTGTCTTCCTAGTTGACCCTGACACTTTACTTCATACTGGTCACCCCATTCAAAAACCGTAGTCAAAGGAAATGCAGTGGAAGAAGCTTAAGCAGTTCAATTTCTTTGCTTGTTTTAGTTTTTAGAGGATGTGGTAAGGTGCATGTTTGGCTTACAATTTTAAACTCTGATTATTTGAGGGAACTTGACAAATGTTAACTGAAGATTATTCGGTGGAAAAATAGAAGTGAACCGAATCTGAAAAGTTGGTATTGCTGCCCCTTCCATTTTCATATGTAGTGTAGGTTAGGGGAAGAAGTGCCACTCAGGCTTCATGGATGTTCAATTGTCTTTTGTATAGGGTATGTCTCTGAACTTGGAGCCTGACAATGTTGGTGTTGTCGTGTTTGGAAATGATAAGCTTATTAAGGAAGGAGATATTGTGAAGCGAACTGGGGCTATTGTAGATGTTCCAGTCGGCGAGGAGCTGCTGGGTCGTGTAGTCGATGCCCTTGGTAATGCCATTGATGGAAAGGTAGGTTTAACATTTATTGGATTTGGTTGTAGCTTCAAAACAAAGAGCCAAATTGATTGTTTTGGGGTTTCTTCGTATTGTTTAACAGGGTCCAATTGGTTCCAAGGCCCGAAGACGAGTTGGCTTGAAAGCCCCTGGGATCATTCCTCGAATCTCTGTGCGGGAACCAATGCAAACTGGCATTAAGGCTGTGGATAGCTTGGTGCCGATTGGTCGTGGTCAGCGTGAGCTGATTATTGGTGACCGACAGACTGGGTAAAGACTTAACAGCTTGTTAAAAGTTCTAACTAAAACATGCTCTATTGAAAGGTTACTTTTAGACTTGGAATGGTAGATATTAATACTTTGGCTATATGGTGAGAGTAACTTGTAGTGGAATTTAAGTTGGGGGATTCTTTGAAGTACTTAGTAACATTTATGTTTATTTTTTCTTAAAGCAAAACGTCAATTGCTATTGACACAATCATTAACCAGAAACGATTCAATGATGGAACTGATGAAAAGAAGAAGCTGTACTGTATCTATGTTGCTATTGGTCAAAAGAGATCCACTGTTGCCCAGTTGGTGAAGAGACTTACAGATGCAGGTATTAAGGAACTTCAGTCTCATTGCGGTTATCTGGGATGCTGCAAATGTTAGAACAGCTTATGCTTATAATGAAGTCTGATTTTAATTACTCCCTAATGAACTCAAATTTCTACTAATACAAGTCAGTACAAAAGTAATGAGTAAAAAACTATATCAGTAGTATAAAGCAGCAGTAAACTTAAGGTTTTGTTAGTTTCTTTAAAGTAGAAGCTATTAGACTGGGTAATCTTAATAGTAATGACAGTAGTAAAGTGCTTAATTTTTATTCTAGTAGCCTCTAATTTAAAATCACAATATTAATAATCATGTAAAATTTAATTTTTATTTTCTTCTCAGATGCCATGAAGTACACCATTGTGGTTTCAGCTACTGCTTCAGATGCTGCCCCACTTCAGTACCTGGCTCCTTATTCTGGATGTTCAATGGGAGAATATTTTAGGGATAATGGCAAACATGCTTTGATCATTTATGACGACTTATCCAAACAGGTCTAAAGAAATGTATTTTTAGCCGTGTTTATATGTTTGTACGTGGTAGTTGACAAATGTAGCTCCTGTCTAATAGGTGGACACTCTTCTATACTGTAGGCGGTCGCTTATCGTCAGATGTCCCTGCTGCTCCGCCGACCCCCCGGTCGTGAGGCCTACCCTGGTGATGTGTTCTACCTGCACTCCCGGCTGCTGGAGAGAGCAGCTAAGATGAATGATGCTTTTGGTGGTGGCTCCCTGACTGCTCTACCAGTCATCGAAACGCAGGCTGGTGATGTGTCTGCTTACATTCCAACAAATGTCATTTCCATTACTGATGGACAGGTATTATTTTCATGATTAAATAAGTGTGAAAACTTTGGGGGATTTCAAGGCAGTAATTGAGACTGGTAGTTTTGAACTAATTTGTTAAATTCCTTTTACTTTTCATTATGGAAAACCTCAACTGTAAAGAAAATAGTAGAATGAAACCCCACATATCCCACCTATTTATCTATTGATGGTATAGTATACTTCATTCTTGCTTTTCTTTCCCCACGGTTCTCTTTTGTGTGTAATTTTGAAGCAAATCCTAGAAAGATCACATCACTTCACCAATTTAAGTTTTAATGTAAATATGGTACCTAATTTTTTTGCATCTCACATTGCCTCATCTCAGCAGTGGAATATACGGGATGATTTTGAGTTGTGAAAGATTTGAGGAGCTCTTTAGGATAAGAAGCCATTTAGCATTCTTCAGTTTTGGGGTTTCAGTTTTTGCTATAGTGACTCAATTGTGAAAATAATTGATTTCTTTAAGCTTGCTAATATGCCTGTGTATTTTCCTTACATTGTAGATCTTCTTGGAAACAGAATTGTTCTACAAAGGTATCCGCCCTGCCATTAATGTTGGTTTGTCTGTGTCCCGTGTCGGATCTGCTGCCCAAACCAGGGCCATGAAACAGGTAATTTGTATCACTTTGTCGTCAGGTTAAAAATAAAAATGTATTTATACAGTGATCTATGTCATTGAAGTAAGTATTTTTGTATTGTGTGAGTTAACCATTTCTATGTTTCAGGTGGCAGGTACCATGAAACTGGAGCTGGCTCAGTATCGTGAGGTTGCTGCTTTTGCCCAGTTTGGTTCTGACCTTGATGCTGCCACTCAACAACTCTTGAGTCGTGGTGTGCGTTTGACTGAGCTGCTGAAGCAAGGACAGTATTGTGAGTTGTACATTTGGTCAAGTTCCTACTCTATGTTAGGACCTGGGAATATCATATAGCTCCTTACAAACTGTAGTATGTGCCATTACCTTTGAATAAAGATGTCGCCTTTTGAATAAGATTGATACCTGTTTTAATTAAAGTACAGTCATTATTTCAATGGAAATGTTAGGAAGGGTATAATAATAACCTTTCTTTTGGAAATTGAGACATAGCAGATGCCATGTCTCCCCACCATTGCCTTCTTGGCTATATACATGTGGAATCTGGCAGATTTAAAAGAATGTTGAAAGTGAAGGTCGGTCGGTCATATCCGACTCTTCTCAACCCCATGGGCTATAGAGTCCATGGACTTCTCCAGGCCAGAATACTGGAGTGGGTAGCCTTTCCCTTCTCCAGGGGATCTTCCCAACCCAGGGATTGAACACAGGTCTCCCGCATTGAGGGTGGATTCTTTACCAGCTGAGCCACAAGGGATAACTAATAGATAATTAATAAACTAATAAATAATAAAGGGTAACTAATAAAGAATGTTAGTGTTGGGAATTCCCTAGTGGTCCAGCGGTTAGGACCTCCGTGCTCACTGCCAAGGGCCTGGGTTCTGTCCCTGGTTAGGGAACTAAGATCTCGCAAGCTATGTGGTGCAGCCAAAAAAAATATATTATCTTACTGTAAAATTTTAGCAAGTTATTTATACCCAAAACAGTCCTGTTGGGTGATGTATAGTGCTCATGGACTAAGTGCAAAGATTGTACTTCAAGGCTTACCAGTAAGAGGAAAAAACTGTTTCTCCAGGGAGGTGGGAAGGAGTACTAATATGGAATTTCTACCTATGAAATTCCGTGATCTATAGAGACATGTTAATAATTTGTGGAAAAAATACGTTTCTCTAATTCTGGAAACAGTGGCATGCATTTGTTGAGCAACTTTCTTATTTCTTTTCAGCTCCCATGGCTATTGAAGAGCAAGTGGCTGTTATCTATGCGGGTGTCAGGGGGTATCTTGACAAGCTGGAGCCCAGCAAGATCACAAAATTTGAGAATGCTTTCTTGTCTCACGTTATCAGCCAACATCAGGCCCTGTTGGGCAAAATCAGGTATGAACACAACTGAGCTCTCCTTTTTTGTAAGCTTTAAAATAAAAAATTGTTAAAATTCTTTTGAATTCTGTAATTATGTTAGTCGCTGAATTTTTGCCCAGGTCACAACTGATCTGCTTTTGTTTTCAAATAGGACTGATGGAAAGATCTCAGAAGAGGTAGATGCCAAGCTGAAAGAGATTGTAACAAACTTCTTGGCTGGATTTGAAGCTTAAACTTCTGTGGATTCACATCAAATGCCAGTTTGGTTTTGTCATTGTTTCTTCTAGTTCCATTTGTAAAAGGATTACTCCAACACTGCAGATGTACAGTAATCACATTAAAATAAAGGTTCCATGTTGCTTGGTGGTGTTCTATAGATTGATTCTTTAAAAAACTGAGATTACTTTGAGAAATTGGTAAATACGTTTCTTAGCTTTTTTTTTTACTTATTAATGTTAGCAGGCCTACATAATATTTATGACTGAGTTCTTTGCACGATTCCAGAGTGTTTCGTGATTGATTAAAGAGAAATTCACTAACTGGCCATAAGAGGCAAAGTTCATATTTGATAATGTGAAAAGCCTGACCGACCAGCTTCTCTGCCCAGAAGACTGATCTGCATGAAGAGGTACTGTAATCAGTAAAAGAATAGGGCAACTAAGGTTTTCAAGGAAGTGAAAAAAATGCTAAGTGAAGAAGGAAAGATTAGGACAAAAATTGGAAAAGTCGGTATCAGAATGAATAAAATTGTGAACATGTCAGTATCTTTGCTTTAAAATACCTTTCGTATGCTGCAGTTCTTAATTATGAAGTGATCAGGTTTTCAAGGTTAGTATTTTTGGTTTTATTTAGGAAATTTTTACAGACACAGAGATAACTATATTTTCTGTTAAGAGTTGTGAAGATTTGCTGTGACCTAAGAGCTTAATTCACATATTAGAGTTCTCCAGAGAAATAAAACATAAGTGTAGTTGTGTACAGAGATTATGATGTTGGCAAATTTGAAAGGGTAGGTGGGCAGGTTGGAGACTTAGGGAAGTATTCCATTTGGAGGTAGAGTTCCTTCTCCCACAGTAGACCTCAGGTTTTTCAATGGCAATGAGACACACCCTTATGGAGAGGAATGGACTTCGCTCAAAGTCTAATGCTTTTTTTTTTTTTTTTTTAATTAAAGTGTTAATCATCTAAAAAAATACCTTCACATGGGACTTCCCTGGTGGTCCAGTGGTAAACACTGTCCGCGCCCCCAGCAATACCTAAACAATAACTGGGTACCATAGGCAGAGTCAAGGACAGGGCTGTTGATGAAAAAATGGCAATCTTGTTTGTCTACCCCCAACTTTCTGCTCTCTAAAAGCTGCTGACTTTATTTCTTCTGTCAATTGTATATTGCAGTTTTTATTGTGCCACTTTAACTTTATATGTGTGATCTATTGATTTTACCCAGTAGTTAAGAATTTTGCATGTAGATACACTACACACCCATATTTATCATTACAGTATAAATTGTGATTTGAGATAAGGAGAAATTTTGCTTATGAGACAGCTGAAGAAAGCCAAAATGTTTTTTTTACCTTCCTCTCAGAATCTTTGTATAAGCAGAATATTTTAAGATCTAGTTTTTAAAAATTGTTTTGACTGCATTGGGTCTTTGTTGCTTTGCTCAGGCTTTCTCTAGTTGCAGTGCATGGTCTTCTCTTGCACAGGCTCTAGGCGAGTGGACTGTAGAGCATGGGCCCAACTCTGCTGCATGTGGACTCTTCCATGGACCAGGGATTGAACCCATGCACCTTGCATTGGCAGGTGGATTCTGATCTACTGCACCACTAAGGAAGTCCCTAAACACTTGTAGTTTAATTTGTCTGATGGTAGTGAGACACATCAAGTCTACCATGTGAAAAGAGTTTTTGTGAGTTTGCTCATGTAGACCAGTTTTTGTTCATAAGCTGTATGAATTTGGAAGGTCATTTAAGTCTTTGATCATGTGGATTAAGAGTTGCTGCCCTTTCCCTGATGTTATTGACCTAAAGTTCAGCTCATTCTATTGCTTGCTCAGACTCCTGTCCATTGAGCAAGCCAACTGGCCATCTTATCTGTCGTCTCCTCTTCCTGCCTTCAATGTTTCAGGTATACTTAGTCGCTGAACAACTAAAATTGTTCATCATAGTGATGAGAAGAGTTCTGCCTGTTTGTAAGTTCCAGCACCTCTGAACTCAGTTTAAACTCAAGCCCAAAAAAGGCCATTATTTAACTGGAGCAGATCGCACACATATGATAGGTATGGAACAGCTCCCAGGTGTACTTTGTGTTTTACTCCTGTGCTTTTTACAAACATGAGTTTCGGAAGTGTTTTTAATAGAGTTTATACTGGTGCCATCGGAGAAGGCAATGGCACCCCACTCCAGTACTCTTGCCTGGAAAATCCCATGGATGGAGGAGCCTGGTAGGCTACAGTCCATGGGGTCGCTAGAGTCAGACACGACTGAGCGACTTCACTTTCACTTTTCCCTTTCATGCACTGGAGAAGGAAGTGGCAACCCACTCCAGTATACTTGCCTGGAGAATCCCAGGGATGGTGGAGTCTGGTGGGCTGCCGTCTATGGGGTTGCACAGAGTCGGACACGACTGAAGCGACTTAGCAGCAGCAGCAGCATACCGGTGCCATGGAGGTGTGTTCTTAATGTGAAGACTGAGCAAAGACAGGGTTACTTCAGTAACCTGAAACCTTTTAAAACTATCAAAATAGCCTGATACTTTCACAAACCCTAGAGCTGTGGTGTTGGAGAAGACTCCTGAGAGTCCCTTGGACTGCAAGGAGAGCCAATCAATCCATCCTAAAAGAGATCAATCCTGGGTGTTCATTGGAAGGACTGATGTTGAAGCTGAAACTCCAATACTTTGGCCACCTCATGCAAGAGTTGACTCATTGGAAAAGACCCTAATGCTGGGTAGGATTGGGGGTGGGAGGAGAAGGGGACGACAGGATGAGATGGTTGGATGGCATCACTGACTCGATGGACATGGGTTTGGGTAGACTCCGGGAGTTGGTGATGGACAGAGAGGCCTGGCGTGCTGCAATTCATGGGGTCGCAAAGAGTCGGACATGACTGACTGAACTGAACTGAACTGAGAGCTAGGAAGAATTTGAAGTGATGCTGTTAATCCCCTGGTTGCTGAAGAAAAGGCGTGTTGTTCTATGCTGGAATCTGAGGGATGATGTGAAACTTCCCATGTGAAATGTACTTTGCTGTAGCTCCTTCTAGTTAAGAAGCTTTGTTTATATCTTGCTGAAATCTATTGGGAAGGATCCAACAGAAACCATTTGTCTTTTCTTTGTAGGAAGAAAACTAGAGCTGTCAAATGCCTGTTCTGTATTCTAGTTATAACACAGGGTAGGCTCAGTGATATTGAAAGCGGAATAGCTTATATATAACGTGTTGTTTGTGATTGTAATGTTAGCGCAAAAATAATTGTGGTTTTGCATTGTTGAACTCTGCTCTTTGATATTGGAATACATTGTTAATGTTATACATCAAAAAAAATTGCAGCAATGAACCAGGAGCAACAAATTCTGAGACTCAAGTGCAGTTTTTTTAAAACCACTCAAACTAATGTGATGGGTTACCTCATGGGCACCTGACTGTTCTGGACAGGCAGGCCTGAATACTTTGCCTAATGGCCTGTCAAGATGTATTTTGTATAGCTTATAGAGGAGTGGTGAACGTCTTAAAAGGTACTTGACCTTTGAAATTTGAGGTTTTATGGCTTTCAGATTTATATTTTAAAATCTGTTGATAATAAAGTGAATACTTCTCATGTCTCTTTGAAGGGTATAATTAAGATTATAGGAATATTGATATAGGCATATTTTAACTAGTGCTTAGTTTATTGAGCATCAACTTGAGATTAAAGAGCAGGCAAAGGGAGCGAGACAGAACTACCATTTCATTTAGCTTATTTACCATTTAGAGTTACGGTGGGAGGACAAAAGACATTTAATGACTGTAAATATTGTGCAGTTACTACACAGAAATACAAATCAAATGCAGTAGATAACATACCTACTGGTAGAACTGGAAGAATTCATGTATAAATTGGCTTTTGGCCAGAGAAAAACTGTTGTTGTTGTTGTATGTTGTTCAGTTGCTCAGTTGTGTCCGACTCTGCGACCCCATGGACTGCAGCACGCCAGGTTTCCCTGTCCTTCACTTACCTCCTGGAGTTTGCTCAAACTCACGTCCATTGAGTTGGTGATGCTATCTAACCATCTCATCCTTTGTCTTACAGTTGATTTACAAGATTGGTATTAGTTTCAGGTGTACAACAAAGTGATCAGTTATATTTGAAATTCTTCTGCATAAAAGATTTACATATTCTTTATATATTCAGTTACCTACTTATGTCAGTATAAATTCATGGTTAATTATTTTGTACTTTGAATTATAACCCAGTATTATATGTACATATTTTGTTGTTTAAATTCAGCTTATTTCCTGCCCCAGCCCTAGAAAGTCTTGGTTTTTTATTTTTCTTTTTGATTTTACAAGTTTTACACACACACACACCATACATGTACATTATGTACATACTGGATATGAGTTTTTACAGGATAAAAGTATCATAAATTTCCTTTTTTTTTTTTTTTTGGCCACACTGGGTTTTTGTTGCTGCCTTGTGGGCTTTCTCTAGTTGGGGCAAGTAAGGGCTACTCTAGTTGTAGTGCTTGGGCTTCTCATTGTTACAGCTTCCCTTGTTGCACAGCACGGGTTCTAGCACAGACAGGCTTCAGAAGTTGTGGCTCTTGGGCTCAGTTGCCCCACTGTATGTGGGATCTTCCTGGACCAGGGATCAATCCGTGTCCCCTGCATTGGCAGGTGGATTCTGAACCACTGGGCCACCAGGGAAGTCGTCTCTTCCGTTCTTCAGTTTGTCTTTCTTAAAAGGTGGATTTTGTTGGAAAAAAAAAAAAAGACCCTATATACAGTAGGTTGTCTTCTGTAACAATATCAAAGTTTTTCCATCTTTAAATTACTTCAATCAGGAACACATCTGAGTTCCTTTACCTCACTCAAGAAAATTCTAAATTTAAAAGGTCAAGAAAGGGGAATTTTTCCCTCGCCCTGCCTTTGCTGCTGCTGCTGCTAAGTCGCTTCAGTCGTGTCCGACTCTGTGCAACCCCATAGATGGCAGCCCACCAGGCTCCCCTGTCCACAGGATTCTCCAGGCAAGAATACTGGAGTGGGTTGCCATTGCCTTCTCCATTGCATGAAAGGGAAAAGTGAAAGTGAAGTTGCTCAGTTGTGTCCGACTCTTAGCGACCCCACGGACTGTAGCCTACCAGGCTCCTCCGTCCATGGGATTTTCCAGGCCAGAGTACCTGGCCTACTAATAGAATTGACACCAGACAGATTAATGAGAGAAATAACAAATTTTAATTCATGCACATGGAGGTCTCAGAAACAGGATATAAGATGTGGCTAAAGCAGGTAAATTTTACGCTTTTTAGACAAATTTGAGAATAGTCAGGACAAATTTAGGCTATGGGTGCTTAATAAGTGAGTCTAAATAGAGTTTGGATTTGGGGTTGTAAATAAAAGAAGCATAGCAAGTTTTGTTTATACAGACTTCTTGGCCCTGAATTTCCTATCTCTGGGGATAAGGATATCTTTCAACCTCCTGGTACACAGAGGGGACCTTTCAAATGGGAGATTTATTTCCTGATTTCAAGTAGACAGGTGTTACAGTGTCCTTCTTGTATTTGTAATTTCTTAAGTAACTTTAATTCAAAATCATGCTGCTGAGGATATTTTGGGGGTGGTCTGCCTTGTGCCCCAACAGTGCAAAGGGCAGATCACCCTCACCCTTGCATTGTTGTGCACAGCTAGCCCCTGGGTACTGAAACCTCCTCCTGGAAGTTTTCCCTTTGTTTACTATTCATGTCCTGTTCTGACCCTCTGCTCCACTCCTTAATCTACTCAGCTTCTAATCTTAGTGAAGAAATCCAGCCTCTCTGCTTTTGACATTGACTTGGCCGACCTAACACCACAGCTTACTGCTGCCCTCTGTCCCCTGCTTGGCCAGGTCCTGCTTCTCAGATCCTGGCTTTAGCTCCTTGCCCAGGTGTGCCCCTGTCTCCTGGAAAGGAGGGATCAGACTATGGGAACTGAAGTAAAAATTGGTACTGACTGCTGTTTTTTTTTTAATTAATTTATTTTTGGCTGTGCTGGGTCCTTGTTGCTTTGTGCAGGCTTTCTCTTGTCATGGCAAGCGGGGGCTACTCTTCATTGCCAAGAGCAGGCTTCTCATTACAGGTAGTTTCTCTTGTGGAGCAGGGGCTCTAGGCTCACAGCCTTCAGTATTTGTGGGGCACGGGCTTAGTTGCTTGTGAAATCTTCCCGGACTAGTGATCGTGTCCCCGGCATTGGCAGGTGGATTCCTATCCTCCGTGTCACCAAGGAAGTCCACTACTGCTGTTAATCAGGGAGAGCTTGTTGAATTCCCTGTGTGGTACTATCATTGTCTAATCCATGAGAGTGCATGAGAAAATAGCATCCTTATCTTGAGGGGCTTTGCAGTCTTTTTGGGGAGGTAAGCTATCCATGAGGAACAGAAATTAAGAGAAAAAACATGGATATAAATCATATTTCATCAAGGGCCAGTTAGTGTAATAGAGATGACACGTTCTAGAAATTCAAGAAATGAGAAGACACTAAGGGCTGGACAAGGTGGAGAAGTGGTGCTGAGATAGAATTTGAGAAGAGAGACAAGCAGCACCCAAGCAGCCTGCATAGGAACACAATTGGGGTGCCAGAAAAGCCTGACTGGCCTAGGGTGGAGACGGGAGGAGGCGGGGGAGTGAAGTGGGAAAGGTCAGGGGAGGGAAGGTCTTGATGACCACACAGGGGCATTTGGGACTTAATTCTGATGGGGAAATGTGGCTTTGTGAGGAGAGCAGAGAAAAGAAGAAAGCATTGCTTCAAGAAGGAACAACTAAGGCGAGTTGGCAGAGGAGGAAGAGGAATGCAGACTGATTTTTTAAAGTGTGAAAGGAAAATTGGTGATTTTAGTGGGCATTTGTTATTTTTGCCACTCACCATCCATTTATCCTATTTCAAGGGAAAGATCCCTAATTCTTTCTGGGGAAGCCTCCCTTTCCTCTACAACTCTTCTGGAAAACAATTTGACAGTTTTATTTCAAAAACCTTAGAAATGTTTATAAAATTTAACCTGTGATTACATTATGAGGAACTTTTTGGAGGTATAGTTGATTTTAACTGTTGTGTTAATTTGCTGTACAGCAAAGTGAATCAGTTATACGTGTATATATATATATGTATATATATATATATGTATACACACACACACATACATATGCATATTTTTTTAAAATCTTCTTTTCCATTATGGTTTATCATAGGATATTGAATATAGTTCTCTGTCCTACTCAGTAGGACTTTGTTGTTTATCCATTCCAGTGTAATAGCTTAAATCTGCTAACCCCAACCTCCCATTCCATCCGTCCCCAAACCTCTCCCCCTTGACAACTACTGTCTGTTCTCTATGTCCACAAGTCTGTTTCTGTTTTGTAGATAGGCTCGTTTGTGTCATATTTTAGATTTCACATATAAGTGATATCATACTTATCTTTCTCTTTCTGACTTCAGTTAGTATGATAATCTCTAGTGACATCCATATTGCTGAAAATGGCATTATTTCATTCTTATTTATGACTGAGTAGTATTCTGTTGTATATATGTACCACATCTTTATCCATTCATCTGTCAATGGACATTTAGGTTTCCATGCCTTGGCTATCATGAATAGTGCTTCTATGAACATTACATCATGAGGAATTTTAACAAAAATTAATGTAAAAGATATTTATCACAGTAATATTTCTAAAAGCATTAAGAGAATGCTGAGAAAGTATTGGTATATCCACTTGATGGGAAATTATGCAAAAGTTAAAATGTGATACTGAAGATTTTTCTTTTTAATTTTTGGGAGGTTTGAAATAAACTCACATTGTATAAACTCAGAGGTCCAGAGAGCATGAAGTGAAAAGTAGGTTTTCTTCCCTCCTATGTCACTCTGTCCCATTCACCCCCACATAAGAGGAACATTTAAAACACGTGTGTCTATTCTTTTTCCTCCTTACCCAAATGGCAGTTTGTTTTGCATCTTATTTTTTCCCCACTTTATAGCTGATGATTGTACCATAACAAAACACAGAGTTTCCTCATGTTTTTAATGCTTGAATATGATTTAATTGTACAGATATATTACAATCTATTGAGCTAGTCCTCCACTGATGACATTTAGTTCTTTCAAATCTTTTGCCAGAATAACCATGCTGCTATAAATAATTATATACATATTTCACTTTGCACATATGAGGATATCTGGAGGATAAACTCTAACATGGAATTGTTGGATCAAAACATAGGAGCACTTAGGAATTTCCTTGGTGCTCCAGTGGTTAGGACTCAATGCTTTCACTGCAATACTTGTGGCCAAAAAAAAAAAAAAGGAGCATTAAAAATTTTGGCAATATGGCAAAATTTCTCTTCACAGAGATTTTCAATTTTTTCATGTAAGAGTGTCTGTCCTGTCCATTTGGCCAGCACCATATGCTATCAAACTTTATATTAGGAAAGGTGTATTAAAGGATTTTAGAAAATACTAATGAAATATTGTTAAGTTACAAAAGCAAGACTCAAATATGTACAGTACGAGCTTAAAAATCCAAATGTAGGACTTCCCTGGTGATCCAGAGGTTAATAATCTGCTTGCCAACCATGCAAATGCATATTATTGAAACAGATAATGCCAAAATATTAACAGTGGTTTATATTAAATATATTGATTCATTATTCCATCATTGCGGTAGTCTGACTCTGCAACCCCATGGACTGTGGCCCGCCAGACTCCTCTGTCCATGAGATTCTCCAGGCAGGAATACCGGAGTGGGTTGCCATTTCCTACTCCAGGGGATCTTCCTGGAGTAGTGTTGTTGCTGTAGTAGTGTTATTTAACTTCATTAGTAAAATATCCCAAATTTGTTATAGACCCTTGGGGGCTTCCTTGGTGGTGCAGATGGTAAAGAATTTGCCTGCGATGCAGCTGACCCAGGTTCAATCCCTGGGGTTGTAAAGAGTCAGACACGACCGAGCGACTAACACACTTCTGCTGTAAAAACAATTCAAAGCAAGACCCATGGATATAGTGACAAATATTACTTGTCTTTTTATTCCCAACCCCTGTTGAGGTGATGAGGTTTATAAATTAGGAATGAATGAGGAATATTTTCTGACAGTGTGGACAACCATTTGAAATTTCCAATCTTGCCACCAGGTGGTGGAAGAGAGTTACAATTCAGGGGACCTTGCGGGATCTGAGCCACGAAAATCAAGTACAAAGTACACTGAGAAGTTAAAACAAAATGTTAAGAATGAAAATTTAAACAATTAGAATTGTATTTAAAGTATCTGTTCCAAAATATTCAAAACTCCCAGGAAAAACCCTGATGCTATCTGTGGCACTTCAGCGTCTTTCATTTCCCCAGTTGGCACTATTTCTTACCCCTCCTTCCGTTGAGCCTGTTCTCCTGGTGCCCCTGATGATGCTGTCAGGCTTCCCTTGCTTCCCTCTAACCTCGCTGCTTTCCAAAGAGTTGAACGGCCGGATGAATGGATGCATGTCCTCGGGGTGACTCCAAACTGGAGGCCACCTCTCCATCTCTGCTGTTGCAGATGACTCTTGGTGGGATTTCACGGGGGTGGGTGAGGGTGGGTGGTATTACCAGGCAGAATCTTCCAGCTGCCCTTCAAATCACTCCAGCAGCTATCTTCACTGTGTCTGTACTAAGCTAGAACCTGCTCAGAGGCTGTTTGCCTCTCCAGGTCTGAGGCTGGGGGCAGGCTCTCTTGACCTTCATCCTCCCCTCCTTGAGTGAATCTGCCTCAGGAATGACCTCTATCTTTGGCTCAGTTTAGAGGGACAGAGCTGTAACGGAGCTCCTCATACTTTAAATACCTTGTGATCTTGGCCAAGTCAATCAGCCTCTGTGGGCCTCAGTTTTGGTTCAGGGAAGGTAGCACAGGGCAGTACTTTGTCCTAGAGTGCCTTATCACTGCAAAGCGGGGATGGGTCTGACTTGCCCTGGGTTATGTTTATGAGGGTGTTCTACTAGGAGAATGCAGGAAGAGGAAGGACGCTGGGGCATCATACTTCTGGAGGGATTGGTGGAGAAGGGCCTTGGGTCTGGATCCTAAGAAAGCGGAAGGGTTTGGGAGGAGCTGAGTTCCTGGACACCTTGTAAGGACCCCACTGAGGGACCTGGAGTCAAGGGCCAATGACTTTTCCATGACTTTTAGACTAAAACATGCTTACCTGTGGCGGGTGCCTCTGGGGTCCCACACTTGACGAGCTGAAGCTTCCACACCTGACGCGGCCGACAGCGTTGTCAGTGCTCAGGCTTCACGGAGGCCACGCGCGGTCGCCGCGACCACCTCGGATCCGGCGGGGGCTCCTTCCACCAGCGCGCAGAGCCCGGATCTCTCCGCCCGGAACTGGGTCAAGGGAGGAGGGAGCTGTGGGCAGGAACCGAGCCGAATTCGGGGAGGCGACAGAGTCGGTTCCTTCCAATCCTTAAACGTCTCCCGAAGGAGGGGGACGTAGGGCTCACTGACTGACGCCTGACGCCGTAGGGCTCTAACCCGCGGGCCGCCTCTCTCTTCCGCCCGGGACGAGTGCAGGGTGCGGGCAGACCCGGGGCGCGGCTCAGGCAGGAGTCGGGGGTGCTGCAAGGTGTGGGCCGCGGAGGGGCGGGGTGTGGACCGCGGAGGGGGCTGGGGGCGGAGCCTGGGCGGGGCGGGGCACGAGGGTGGGCGGGGCATGCGGTGGCGTGGGCGGGGCCGAGCCGGGGAGATGGGCGATTGCGGCTCGGGGCAGGCGGGGCGGGGAAGCTGGGGGTTGTGTGGGGGGCGGGGCGAGGGGCGGGGGGCGCGGGGCGGGGCGGCGAGGCTAGGGGCAGGCGGTGAGGGAAGATGTGTGGGGCGGAGTGCAGTGAGGGGGCGGGGGACTGAGCGGGGGGAGCTGGGCGGGGCGGGGCTCGGTGGGCGGGGCTGGACTCGGGGGCCGGGGCCGGGCGCTGCGCCTCGGGGCAGGCGGTGCGGGGAAGATGGGTGGTGTGTGGGGCGGGGGCGTGGGGGCGGGGCGCGGGGCGGGGCGGGGCGCGGGGCGGGGCGGGGAGGCTCGGGGCAGGCCCTGCGGGGATCGGGGGGGCGGGGCTGGGCTCGGGGGGCGGGGCCGGGCGGTGCGGCTCGGGGCAGGCGGGGCGGGGCAGATGGGTGGTGTGTGTGGGGCGGGGCGGGGCGCGGGGCGCGGGGCGGGGCGGTCGGTGACGTGGGCGGGGCTTAGCTCCGGGTGCGCGGCCGGGTGGCGGGTGGCGGGTCCTGACAGTCCTAGTCCCCGCGCGCCTGCTCCGGTTCTCCTCGCTGCTCGCGACATTCCCCCCTCATCTCACAGCTGGGGAAACCGAGACCCAAAGGGAGGAGCCACCCGTCCGGGGACAGTCGCCGGGTGGTCTCCGAGGCTGCGCTGTGAGCAGATTTGGGGGGGAACGCGGGTCAGAGAACGTGCGGTAAACTTCGCCGGGTTGTTTGGCTTTTCCAGGACTGCGTAAACGTACAGCCTGTCCGAGCCTGCAGACATTAGCGGGGTTCTCTAGCAGAAGCTTTGCCAGTCTCGTAGCCCCGTTTCCTGAGTCACTCCCATCCTTTGTCCCCCTGTCCCCCTACCCAGGGGGAGGCTGGTGCGTGTGTGAGATCCTGCGAGCTGGTGGGGGCATCTGAGCCCGAGAACGGGCCCAACCGGGAGGCGGCAGCTCAGTCCTCTTCTCCTCTGTCCAGTCCTCTTCCCCCTGTCCTCTCACTCCCCAGATGCCCCTCAACAGTCTGTACCCCCTCATTTGGAGGAGCCACCCTCATCCTTTTAAGGCAGGAGTAGAAAGTCAGCTTGTCTCCAGACTGAGCTAAGGCTGCCAAGCTGCCCTATCTCCTTACCTGCAACCCGGATGTGAAGTGAAAGTTGCTCCCTCTGTCTGACTCTTTGTGACCCCATGGGCTATACAGTCCATGGAATTCTCCAGGCCAGAATACTGAAGTGGGTAGCCTTTCCCTTCTCCAGGAGATCTTTCCAATCCAGGGATTGAACCTAGGTCTTCCACATTGCGGGTGGATTCCTTGCCAGGTGAGCCACAAGAGATGCCCAATAATACTGGAGTGGGTAGTCTATCCCTTCTCCAGAGTATGTTCCTGACCCAGGAATCGAACTGGGGTCTCCTGCATTACAGGAGGATTCTTTACCAACTGACCTATCAGGGAAGCTGAAAGGAAAGCAACCCCAGTGGTTCCCCCTTTACCCGTTTAGCCTGATAGCGCCTCGCAGGTTCCTGTCCCCCATGGAGAGGGCTACATAGAGAAACTTGGCCCTGTGACCTGGGGGACACAGTTTAGACCTTGCCTTGAGAAGTCCCTTTTCCTGGAGTTTTTGGAGTTCTCCTTGGACACTGCCAACCTGTAGGGTATGGTCCTTTCACTCCAAGCAGCTTCACAGAGAAGGTGCATGGCCTTGGAGCTGGCCACTGGAGGAGGCCTGTGGATTCTTTGGGTGGAATCAAGGATCTCTGGGTCCCATGCCAGGCACTGTGGGAAAAAAAACAGCACAGAGAGCCCTGTTTTTCTTCCCCTCGATATGTGGCATTCAGTTTTCCGGTCTCTGTCCAGTGTCTTCTTTTCAGGGAAGCCCTTCCTGAATGCGCCCGATAGTGCATAGTTTTGGTCCTTTTTGGTTTTGAGGTTGGGGGCCTGCAAGCATGTGAGGCGATAGTGCATGTTGTATTCTTTCATAGTTTTGGTCCTTTTTGGTTTTGAGGTTGGGAGCCTGCAAGCATGTGAGCACCTTGTGGACAGCTGTTGTCTGGCTTTCAGTGCCACTGCCCTTTGCACGGGCTGATGCCAGTGAGGTCTCAGCAGATAGCTGTCGAATGAGTACAGTGGATCTATAAAATGGACCGGGCATGTAGTGGGTTGAGAGCTGCGGCCTCCATCCTGAGGGCTCCCAGGCCACAGGAAGGCAGCCCCCCAGCTGCTAGTAGGGAAGTCTTGCAGGAATGGTTGGGGGGGGGGGCAGACATGAGGTCTGTGTTGGGAGTTATAGATCTGGTAAAGGTCCAGGGTAGAGAATTTTCTGGGTTTTTACTTTTTTTTTTTCCCCCTCTGAGCTTTTACTTTCAAAAGATGTAAGATCCTGAGAGATTGTTTGCAAAGATATCTTCCGTTTCTAATTTCATATGATTTTTATGTCAAGTAATAAAAACAGTAATAGCTAACATTACTGTGTATAGAGTCTGTGGCAAGCATTGTGCTAAACACTTTACATATACCACTCATTTAAGTCTCAACTACCCTATGGGGAACCTTATTGACTATCCCATTTTACACATGAGGAAACTGAGTGGCAAACAGGTTAAGCAACATTCCCAAGGTTGTAGAGCTGTTCAACAGTGTGGCAGGACTCTGCAGAGACCAAGTGCTCATTGAGTGCTTTCAATGAGGCTGGTGCTCAGCGAGAGTGTCCCTTTGGCACCATCAGACGTAGATGCTGAGACATCATTTGACTCTTCATGTGGATATCTTTCTCCTTCAGCTCCAACCATGAGCTCCTGGGGAGTCTGCACTGAGTGTCACCATCCACTGAGCCCCCAGCACTGCGATGGTGCTTCTCATACGGATACTCAGGAATCAGGCAGACGGGACAGTCTGCCCAGATTTGAGAGAAAAGGGGCAGAAGAGAAACTACTGGAGACCTCAGGGGCTGCCTGAGATGCTCTCCTATTCTCAGGGATGGGTAGAGAGCGGGGAGCAAGGCTGTTATTATCACTGAGGTGATGGCAGCAACTCACACTTCAAGGACAAGAAGGTTGTAATGGTATGAGGTAGAAAACACTGGAAACCTGAGTGGGTATCAGCTGATTGAATTGAACAAATATTTGAGAAAATACCTTCTCTGTATAGAGGTGGCATTTGCAGGAATCAGAGCAGTCTCTTGGGTTGAAGGTACATTCCTCATTAGGAAGCCAGCAGGGAGGGTAGACTTTTGTCTTGAATGCTTACCCTCAGGTATATAGAGGACAAAAGGGTTGGGGGATTGGAGAGTTCTAGCAGGGGCCAAGGAGCAGAAAGGGTCTGTTCCAGGATGGAAATCATAGGCAAGGGACAGGAGGAGACCAATGAAAGGAATGGCAGAGGGTAAGAGAAGTCAAAGCCACAGGACAAGGTCGCCAATTTGAAGCTGGGCAGTGGGGGAGAGGAAAGAAAGGCTTGGAGCAGGCTCTTTGTAAGGTGAGCAGGAGAGTGAGGTGCTGGCCCCAGAAAGAAGGAAGTCAGAGGAGGAACTGGTTTGTGGGGAGAGAAGAAGAAGGAGGCAGAAGCGATATTGACAATATTAACCATAGGTGAAGACCGAGACTCGCAGCATCCTGAACCCTCCGCTGCAGCCCTCAGCTTTCAGGACAGTACCAGGGTTGCTGGATATGGGGAGGTCCCGGGGAAGGAACAGGGGGCCAGACAGCAGGGTTTGGGGATATTTTAATATTTTAACAACCAGTACAAACAGTGAGTGTGCTCCGATGTCTGGTGGTCAACATTCTGGGTTTGAGGACTTGGTAGAGGTGGCCCCAGTACCTTGGAAATGGTGTCCAGGTAAGACAGTACATAGAATAGCAGAGGCTCTGAGGTGGCCTGGCCAGGTTTGAATCCTGGATCTGCCCCTTATAGCTGGGTGACCTTGGGCAGATAACTTCAACTCTCATTCTGTTTTTCCATGTCGAAAAATGAGGATAATACCAATGCTGATGCTCTAGGACTGTTGTGAGGATTAAATCAGAGTTCTGTGCATGCCTGGCACATAGTGAGCACTTGTGATTGTCAACTATTATCAGCACAGAGGTGACAATTAAAGGAAGTGACAAGTTACTCAAGGAGAAAGAATCAAGAGATAAGAAGTCCCCAGAGAAGCACTCTTGGTGACTACCTTGTTTTGGCAGGAGTAGAGAGGGGTCAGAGAAAGAGAGGCAGAGATGTAGGGATTCAACCCTCACAGGAGCCATCACAGGCCCAGGAGAGGAACGTTCCATGGAAGCTGAGAGGCCCATGGTCAAATTAGGTAGATGTTCCTGAAAAGGTATGAGTCAGTGCATACTGTATAAATAATCTTCAAATGCCCCATGGGAGGTTCATTTAAAGGAATCTTTTGGTGGATCTGTTTGAAAAGATCTCTTTAAAACTGGAATAGTCGCCAACTGGGTCTGCCCGTGTGCTTTTTCGCTCCTAGCAGTGGTTAAGCCATGCTGTTATTTATCCTGGTTAACGTTGATGGTATCTTGTCGGAGTAAGACAGGGACCGTGGGTGTGGTTTCCAGGGCTCCAGGGAAGGTGGCTACAAAGGGACAGTCCCAGCCTTTGGCCTGTGGTCAGAGGGACCTTGCACAGGTGACCTGTTCCAGGAGAGGGAGATTCTCCCCACCTCAGGACAGTCCCACATTCCTCACGATGGTGTGACCCCAGCCTGACCCTGTGTGTCTTCTAGATCCTTATTTTGACCTGATCTTCTTGATTCTCATTGCTCTAAGCCCAGACCAGCTTCCTATTGCCTGTCCTATCCTTTCCCCACCCCTGTGTCTGTGGTGGGGGAGGCCTCTCTCCTCTGCGTGGGGAGTGACCAGGGGAAGGCTTGGGGCCCCTTGAACTTGCTCGTTGCCCCTGACCACCCAGGGCTGTCCCTCTGCTTCAAACCTCTCACCATTTTGGAATCTGTTCTTTCTGGGTCTTACCAGAGCTTGAGTTGGTGCTGTCCTGCCTGGTGGCAAAATGCAAGATAAAGGCGTTGACTTTTGTCCCTTCCAGTTCATTCTTTCTAGAGCAGCCACTGGGGTCTAGCTTTAAAATAATTATCAGAAATCTTTTTTTCTTGTTTTAGCATTGTAAGAGTTTAATAAAAGAGTCCTGGGATCTACCTTCTAAGGAAAACAAGAAATTTTTCTCTTTTTTTGGCCATGAGGCATGTGGGATCCTAGTTTCCTCACCAAGGCACGAACCCAGGCTCACTGTATTGGAAGAGCAGAGTCTCAGTCACTGGGACTGCCGGAGAAGCCTCTAGGAAAATAAGAAATTCTTATTGAAATACATAAAATCTAAACAAGTGGAAAGAAAACAAAAGTTTGTTAACAAACTTTAAAAAAGTCTAGATGATGCAAGCATATTCTTTAAAAATCCAAATATTCCCAAATGACTTATAATGAGAAACTATAAATATTATTTATGTTGTCACAACATGTAAAGACTGTTTTTTATTTTATTTTTCTTTGCCGTGTGACTTGTGGGATCTTAGTTCTCTGACCAGGGGCGGAACCCATACTCTCAGCAGTGAAAGCGCAGAGTCCTAACCACTGGAGCGCCAGGGAATTCCCACAGCATGTAAAGGTTTTTTATTTTTAAAGCTAAGTGTGTGTTTGTGTGTGTGTGTGTGTGTGTGTGTGTGTGCTTAGTCGTGTCTGACTCTGCAACTCTTTGGACTGTAGCCTGCCAGGCTCCTCTGTCCATGGGATACTTCAGGCAAGAAATACTGGAGTGGGTTGCCATTTCCTTCTCCAGGGGACCTTCCCGACCCAGAGATGGAACTCGTGTCTCCTGCATTGAAGGCAGATTCTTTACCTAATAAGCCATCAGGGAAGCCTGAAGTAGTATATTATAGTTAGATCTCCATTCTTATTTTTCCTGGACTTTCTAATTCTTCTTTTTTGAGGGAAGACATTATTCACCTTTATCAGAGACCTTTTTTTTTTTTTAAAGCATTTATTTATTATTTAATTTTGGCTGTGCTGGGTCTTTGTTGCTGTGCGGGCTTTTCTCGAGTTGCAGAGAAACGTAGGCTTCTCTTTGCACTGGCTTCTCTTGTTGTGGAGCTCTAGAGCACAAGCTTAGTAGTTGTGGCCCACAGGCTTAGTTGCTCTAGAGCATGTGGGATCTTCCTGGATTAGGGATCGAGCCCACGTCTCCTGCATTGCAAGGTGAATTATTTACCACTGAGCCACCAGGAAAGCCCCAGAGACCTTTTTTTTTCAATGCTCCACTCTATCAGTTTTTTCCCCTGCACAAACAACAGTTTGTTCACAGATTAAATTTACACAGTGAATGTAGAATTCCGAGTTTGGTGTCTCAGCTACCCATTACAGGAACACGTACATAGATAAATACATAGTTAAAGTTTATTCTAAAGTCAGAAAGACTTGGTGTGTGCAAACTTGGTATAAGTGTATATGCAAGTCACTCCAGTCGTGTCCGACTCTGTGCGACCGCATAGATGGCAGCCCACCAGGCTCCTCCGTCCCTGGGATTCTCCAGGCAAGAATACTGGAGTGGGTTGCCATTTCCTTCTCCAGTGCACGAAAGTGAAAAGTGAAAGTGAAGTCGCTCAGTCGTGTCCGACTCTTAGAGACCCCATGGACTGCAGCCTACCAGGCTCCTCCGTCTATGGGATTTTCCAGGCAAGAATACTGGAGTGGGGTGCCATTGCCTTCTCCATAAGTGTATATGGATGCATGTTAATTTATGGATTTTTCTGGTAAAAGCAACTGTAGATGTCACTAGCCAGTCAAAGCAAAATATTAGGGGGGGGGGTTAAATAATAGAAACTGTTGGTTAGCTTTATAGAATGACATGTCACTGTAATTTTTAAAAAATATTTGTTTGCTTATTTATTTATTTGGCTGCATTGCTCTTTGTTGCCACGTGCGGGATCTTCGTTGCTGTATGCCAGAGCTTCGTTGCAGTTTGTGAGATCTAGTTCCCTGACCAGGGATCGAACCCAGGTCCCCAGCCTTGGGAACCTGGAGTCTTAGGCACTGGACCATTGGGGATGTCCCTAGTCATTGTATTTTTAAAAATGTAAAACTATTAGAATTTTCCTACTGTATCAATGGGACTATTTAAGATATGGTTGCCAGGAATTTGAGAACACTTGGATGTTATGAAAATCCATGAAGACTGAGAGTTATATGATCTCACTCTGGAGAAGTCAGGCAACAGGAAACCAGATACTTTGGACACCGTGTTCAGATAGCTGCTGTGAGTCTCACTATGTCCAACACAAGCTTTGGAGCCTCCCTCAGAGTCAGGGGCTTCTAGCTTCCCAAACAACCTGTGTGTGAGAAAAGTAGGAAGAGCAGGCTTCTGAAAGACACAGCAGGCTCTTGACTTCTTGGTTTAAAAACTTGCCTTCTAGCTGGGATTAGCTGTATCTTTGTGTGAAGGTTAGACAAAGGTCAAGCTGCAGATTTCAACACAGGAAATAAGGGTTTGTTCTTCTTGAGAAGAGGAAAACTTTTCCCTAGTTGACTCTAACGCTCTTGTCTTAACACTTTACACATTCGTATGTGTAAGGAGGCTCAGGGTAATTCAGCGCAACTTAAACCCCAGTGCATAGACCCATACTATTCATCAGTATCTATCTTTGGAAACTCTTATATGGCCTCCTAGCTTGCCGGTCAGATATGGCTCTATTGCATTAACATTGATAACCTCACACCAGGTGAAGACTTTCTTTTTTTAAAGGTTTGTTTATTTGGCTATGTGGGTCTTAGATGCTGAGTACTCTCTGGTTGTGGCCCGAGGGCTCAGTTGCTCCAGGGATATGTGGGATCTTAGTTCCCTTACCAGGCATTGAACCTGAGTCTAATGCATTGCAAGGTGAATTCTCAACCACTGGGCCACCAGGGAAATCCCAAGACTTTCTTTTATGACAGAAATGATCACAGCTGAAATATTTGGGAGAGTAAATTAAAAGAATATTCTTAGATATTTAAATCCTTGCTGTTTTTTTTTTTTTTTTACCCACAAGACCGTGGTGCTTTATACCCTCTCACCAGCCCAGCACTGCGCCTCCAACGAGAGTATGACATAGAGTACCGTTTTTGTTTATTTTTTTAAGGCTGCGTGATCTTAAATTTTTTTTTTTCATAGATCACTGTTCATCCTTTAAACATATTACTGTTTGTGGGGGTATTTTCCAGTTTCAAGTGCCTTTACAAATCCCCAAGAATGGTCCTGTAAGTGCCACATACCTGAGTGACATCACTGCTTTTACAACTGTATTTTAGGAGAGGGAGACACACACAGAGAATAAAAAGTAAGGAAAGTTGGAGTGACAGAGGACGGCTGACCCTGCCTGATACCCTCAGCATTCATACTGTGAGGTGCAGCCACACAAGAACCCCAAAGGGTTGGGGGTCAGGGAAGGGGGTGGGAGGTGTTACGTGACTTTGCACTGACCTCTACTCCTGCCTCCAGGTCTTGGGGAGGAGACTTTTTCTGCAAGTCTGTTGCATATTTCTAACAATACACTTAGCACTCCATGTTTGTTTGGTTTTCTTTCCTGGTAGATTATGGTCAACTTCTATATTGTTTACCTCTGTGTCCCTAGAGCTTGACTCAGTTCTAAGGCCAGAAAATGTGCTCAATGAACTTTTGACAAGTGAATAAATGAGCACTGAAGTCTCACCTACTTGATGTTAAGAGGCATCCCCCCGCCCCCTACCCCTTGTACAATACATAATATTCAGGGGCCAAGCAAATAAATTCCACATATTTAACTAATTTTTGTTGTGTTTTAAAGTGTGATGCCACATTTTTAAAAAAATTGTGATAAAATGCACATAACAACATTTACCCCCCTAACCTTTTTTGAATGTAAGGCTAAAATTCCAATACTTTGGCCACCTGATGTGAAGAACTGACTCATTGGTAAAGACCCTGGTGCTAGGAAAGATTGAAGGCAGGAGGAGAAGGGGACAACAGAGGATGAGATGGTTGGATGGCATCACCACGTGATGGACATGAGTTTGAGTAAACTCCGGGAGTTAGTGATGGACGGGGAAGCCTGGTCTGCTGCAGTCCATAGGGTTGCAAAGAGTCGGACACGACTGAGCGACTGAACTGAACTGAACTGAAGGTTCATTGGTATTAAATACATTCGCGTTACTGTGCAACCATCACCACCATCTGTCCTCTAAATTCCTTTCATCTTGTAAAACTGAAGGTCTACATCCATTAAACAGTAACTCCCCATTCTCCCTTCCCCCAGTCTCTGGCAACCACCTTTAAACTTCTGTCTCTATGATTTTGACTGCTCTGAGTACCTCACATAAGTGGAATCATAGAGTATTTGTTTATGACTGGCTTATTACACTTAGTGTAATGTCCTCAAGGCTCATCTGTGTTGTAGCACATGTCAGAATTTCCTTACTTTTTAAGTTGAATGTTATTCCATTGTATGTGTTTACCACATTTTGCTGATCTGTTCATCCATCAATAGATATTTGAATTACTTCCTTGTTTTAGTTATTGTGAATAATACTATGAACACGGGTATACAAATATTTCTTCAAGACCCTGCTGCCAGTCCTTTTGTCGTATACCCAGAAATGTAATTGCTGGATCATACGATAATGCTATTTTTAATTTTTTGAGGAACTGCCGTATGTGTCCACAGCAGCTGTGCTCTTCTACCTTCTCACCAGCGGTGCAGAGGGTCCCCGTTTTGTCATCTCCTCACCAATACCTTTTATTTTCTCTTTTGTTTGCTTGCTTTTGTCTTCCGCTCTGCTCAAACCTCCACTTCACTTCCCCATTCTTTCTCTGTTTTGATGATCTTTGCCTCCTGCTCCATTAAGAAATCAGACACCAGCTGGTGAAAGCTCACTTATCTTCTGTATAAATAAGATGAAGTTCAGCCATGAGTAATAGAAAAACCCGAAACAACAGTGGCCTCAACAAGGACAAAGTTTTTCTTTCACACACACAAAGTCCCTGGCCATTCATTCCAGGGATGGCACAGCCACCCACAGTGTCAGGGCCCACACTTCTGTCTCATTCCTCTGGTGGCACCTAGGTTAATGCCTGGTACATAATGGATTCACAGTAATAGCTGTTGAATGACTGAAAATAGGGTTTATTAATAATAGGACATTTGAAAACTTTTGATATGTAGCACCAAACTGATTTCCTAAAGGGCAGACATAGTTTCAGTGTCCCTGATAATATGTGGAAATAATCAGTTTCACCACATCAGCCATGGCCAGTTTAATAAGCAAAAACAGATGCCTTATTAAATTTTTGTTTGTGTTTTTATCACCAGGGAGAGTGAACATTATTTTCTTGTTGTATTTCCCCATTTCCAAATGGTTTTAGTTCCTTCCTCATTCTTTACTTATAAATCTACATAAGTTTTTTGAAATGATAAATATATCCTTTGTCATTTAATACAAATATTTGAATGTGTATTCTTGTATATATGTGTGTGTATGCAGTTGTGTGTGTAATTCACACGTTCTAGCCTCCAGCAACTAGCGTGCAGCAGTGAAGGACTTTCCTCACGCCCTCAAGCTTTTGCCTTGGATATTTCTGGGTTGGAATCCCAGCTCTGCTCCTTTCAAGCTGAGGGATGTGCCCTTGTTCAAATTATTCAACCTTCCTAAGCTTAGTATGCTGCTGCTGCTGCTGCTAAGTCACTTCAGTCGTGTCTGACTCTGTGCGACCCCATAGACGGCAGTATACTCGTCTGTAAAAGGATCACTGTACTTAAACATGTATAATGTATTTTGAAAACATTTTATACAGTCAAGTTTGCTGTAATTTTGTAATTTTATCTCAGCTCAGTTCATTCGCTCAGTCATGTCCGACTCTGTGATCCCATGTACGTCAGGCCTCCCTGTCCATAAACAACTCCCGGAACTTGCTCAAACTCATGTCCATCGAGTCAGTGATGCCATCCAACCATCTCATCCTCTGTCGTCCCCTTCTCCTGCCCCCAATCCTTCCCAGCATTAGGGGCTTTTCCAATGAGTCAACTCTTCGCATGAGGTGGCCAAAGTATTGGAGTTTCAGCTTCAACATCAGTCCTTCCAATGAACACCCAGGACTGATCTCCTTTAGGATGGACTGGGTGGATCTCCTTACAGTCCAAGGGACTCTCAAGAGTCTTCTCCAGCACCACAGTTCAAAAGCATCAATTCTTTGGCGCTCAGCTTTCTTTATGGTCCAACTCTCACATCTATACATGGCTACTGGAAAAACCATAACTTTGACTAGATGGACCTTTGTTGGCAAAATAATGTCTCTGCATTTTAATATGCTGTCTTGGTTTTTCATAGCTTTTCTTCCAAGGAGCAAGCATCTGTTAATTTCATGGCTCCAGTCACCATCTGCAGTGATTTTGGAGTCTAAGAAAATAAAGTCTGTCCCTGTTTCCATTGTTTCCCCATCTATTTGCCATGAAGTGATGGGATAAGATGCCATGATCTTCATTTTTTGAATGCTGAGTTTTAAGCCAGCTTTTTCATTCTCCTCTCTCACTTTCATCAAGAGGCTCTTTAGTTCTTCACTTTCTGCCATAAGAGTGGTGTCATCTGAATATCTGAGGTTATTGATATTTCTCCCGGCAATCTTTTTTTTTTTCTCCTGGCAGACTTGATTCCAGCTTGCGTTTCATCCAGTCTGGCATTTCGTATGATGTACTCTGCATATAAGTTAAATAAGCAGGGTGACAATATACAGCCTTGATGTACTCTTTTCCCAATTTGGAACCAGTCTGTTGTTCCATGTCTGGTTTTAACTGCTCCTTCTTGACCTGCATACAGATTTCTCAGGAGGCAGGAAAGGTGATCTGGTATTCCCATCTCTTTAAGAATTTTTCAGTTTGTTGTGATCCACACAGTCAAAGGCATTGGTGTGGTCAGTAAAGCAGAAGTAGATGTTTTTTTGGAACTCTCTTGCTTTTTCTATGGTCCCACAGATGTTGGCAATTTGATCTCTGGTTCCGCTGCCTTTTCTAAATCCAGCTTGACCATCTGTAAGGTCTCATGTACTGTTCATGTACTGTTGAAGCCTTACTTGGAGAATTTTGAGCATTACTTTGTTCGAATGTGAGATGAGTGCAATGGTACGGTAGTTTGAACATTCTTTGGCATTGCCTTTCTCTATTGCACATGAAGGTTTCAAAATTCCTCTGCATGCTGAAACTCGATAAATATTCAGGTTCTTTTTTTCTGAACTCTTTTTTTATGGTTAGAGTTGTACTCAATATTTAATTGTCTTTTTCTATGAGCCTTAGGGGCTTCCCAGGTAGAGCTAGTGGTAAAGAACCCACCTGCCAATGCAGGAGACGCGAGAATGGTGGGTTTGATCCCTGGGTCAGGAAGAGGGCATGGCAACCTGCTCCAGTATTCTTGCCTGGAGAATCCCCAGGGACAGAGGAGCCTGATGGTCTACAGTCCATAGGATTGAAAAGAATTGGACACGACTGAAGCAACTCAGCACGCACTCACCCATAAGCCCTTAGGTGTTCCAACATTGGCAGAAGCTAGAGATCTATGTGGACCTGTAAAGTCAGGAGAAGACTGATCCCTGCCCTCAGGGGGCTTTGTTGCCAGTCGTGTCCAACTCTTTGTGATCTCATGGACTGCAGCACTCCAGGTTTCCGTGTCTTTCGCTATCTCCCGGAGTTTGCTCACACTCATATCCATTGAATCAGTGATGCCATCCAATCAACTCATCCTCTGTCATCTCCTTCTCTTCCTGCCTTCAATCTTTCCCAGCATCAGGGTCTTTTCCAATGAGTCAGCTCTTTGCATCAGGTGGCCAAAGAATTGGAGCTTCAGCTTCAGGGTCAGTCCTTCCAATGAATATTCAGGGCTGATTTCCTTTAGAATGGACTGGTTTGATCTCCTTGCTGTCTTGTTAAGGGACAAACACATGTGTATGACACTGATGGGAAACAGGCTCACCTATTCTGCTCATGCTGCAAGGAGTAGGTTAGCTGGACAGGATTATGAGGCAGGCTTAGCTGGAGCACCATTTCCTAAAAAGTGCTGAGATGGTACCGAGCATGGGATAAGATGGAGAAATCTGTGTTTCCAGAACACCTCAGAGAAGGCTGTGGCATGGCACAGGGGTAGAAGGAATACTTGAGTGAGCTGCTTGGGGTAGGGGGACCGGGACTCCACCTGCAGGTCTTGCTTGAGTGAAAATAGCTGATAGTCTGGCCATCCTCTGAGGGACTGGAGTCTGGCTCATTTTCAGGCTTAGCTTTGCTGTGTGACAGATGCCAGCCGAAATCCTGAGAAAAGTCACCGCTGTCTTTCCTCTTCACTCTGGCCCTGCACTGCTGAGTCCCCACTCATGTTTGGACACAACTTTTTCTATTTTAAGAAGCAGGACCTGCTTAAAGTGACAGGTTCAAAAATGGCCACAAATGCAATTCCTTCACTGCACCAGGCCTTGGTTGCCCCACATCTTGGAATCTACTCTGTGACTGTACCCTGTTGTCAGAAACAAACATGGCTTTCTTGATCCTGCGAGTCAGGTCCTGAACTAGGGCTGCAGAAAGACCTAAGCTCTGAGGCATTCATCAGTACCTCTGTTGCTGGCCAGATCTGGACAGTTGACCAGTCCTATGGACTGTCTGCCCCAGATCAGGCTTCCCCCTCTACCTGTCCAGTGTTTGCGTGTCCCTGTGTAAACCAGGATTCCCACATTAATTCCTGCTCAGAAGATTGGCCAGCTTTGATTCTGACCAGCTGGGGCTCAGGGCTGGTGTCCTGGCCAACCCTGGCTGATGCTGCCCTTTCCTGGAGAGTCTGTACATGAGGGACCCTCCCGTTCCTCCTGAGGTCATCCTCAGCTCTGAGTCAAAGGGAGCAGACTTTCTGAAGATCCAGGCACCTGCGTGTGAGCCGTGCGGCCCCTTCTGCAGAAACTAAGCTGAAAGGTCCTGGAGTCCAAGGGCTCAGCAAGCTACGAGCTTGTCTGCTATCTCAGGGCAAAGAAATGAGTCCAGTTGGGGGCGTTGCAGAGAGGGCAGCTGGAAGCCTGAAAGGACGGGGACCCTGGGAGAGGCTGAGTGAAGAAGACTGCAGCTATTCAGAACTGTGATTGATTCTGAGAGCAGAGGATGTGGGGAGGGAGAGGCCGGCAGCTGCAGTCCTCCCGGCCAGGGCTATGTGTCATTTGGGGTCTGCACCCCACTCTACCTCAGACTAAGTGGGTGACTTGCCGGAAGCCATCCTGCTAACCACTCTGGTTAGCGTGGGCTTCCTGTTAAGCAATGTGGATAATACTATCTGGCCAGCCCAATGCTAGCAAGGGCCATCATGTCTCGGACGGAGGAGGTGGAGTTGTTGGGGATGTATTAGTATGTCAATAGTATAGTGTTTCCACGTTTTGTTTGTTTCTTTGGCCGTGCTGTGCAGCATGTGGGATCTTAGTTTCCTGAGTAGGGGTGGAACCTCTGCTGCCCTGCAGTGGACGCCCAGAGTGTTAACCACTGTGCCAGGAAGTCCCAATATTGTAGTGCTTTCTGCAGTTAAATTGATTTTTAAAATCAAGATCATGAATGAAAATGATGAGTGGAAATCACTTACAAAAACTCAAGAATTGTTAGAACAGGTGAAATATAGTCCCTAGTCCCTAAAAATTATTATTTTAAACAAGCAGGGGTCCCTGTACTTCTGTCATGAAGCTAATTCCATAGTATTATCCTCAGGGCTCACTGGCACAGGTTTTAGCCCTGAGTGCACATGGCTTTGAATCCCTGCTCAGCTACGTATGCTTCTGCTGTACAATGTTGGGCCAGTGGTGTTACGTTTCTGGGTCTCTGTGTCTGCATCTGTAACATCTGGGTGATGATACCTCTTGGATATCATCTCCTGGATGATCTCTCCATCTCAGGGTCCTTACTTTAATCACAGCTGCAGAGTTCCTTTTGCCATGAAAGATACTGCTGCTGCTGCTGCTAAGTTGCATCAGTCGTGTCCAACTCTGTGCAACCCCATGGACTGCAGCCCACCAGGCTCCTCTGTCCATGGGATTTTCCAGGCAAGAGTACTAGAGTGGGTTGCCATTGCCTTCTCCACATGAAAGATAACACAGTCACAAGTTCCAGGTATTATAACTTGGCACCACATAAGGTGGTTGGCTCGTCACTAGACGTGTGTGGGGGGATGGAGTTGTCACCAGGGATTTCTTTGAGAAGATGCCATTTGAACTGAGATGTGAAGGGTAAGGTCCACCTAGCCTTGCAGATGGCCAGAGGAAGGGGAGGGAAAACAGCAAGCCTGGAAAGGGCCTGGTGTGTTTGAGGGATAGAAGGATCAGCGCTTCAGCAGGAAGCAGGCTGAACTGCTGAAACTCAGCTTGACAAAAACCCGTTTGCTGAAATGATCATGTCACTAGAAACTTGTTTTTAATGATTACCCAGAAATCTAAAGCATATTGTATTATCAAGGGTAGCTTCAATAAGTTTTTTTATTTAATAGGCTTTATTATTTTGAACAGTTTTAGGTTTACAGAAAAAAATTGAACAAGGTACAGGATTCCCATATCACCTCTCTCTCAGTTTCCTCCACTATTAATATGGGGTGAGAAATCTTGCCTTTCATGAATGTTACATGGAAGCAGATTTTGGGACTTCATACTCTAGTCTGTGAGATCCAAGGTGGCAAAAATATTACATACGTTATACAGTTAGGGATTTTGGTGACTTCAGTGAAAGATATAGAGTGTATGAGTTTCCTATTACTTCTTTAACTAATTGCCACGAGCTCAGCGACTTAACACATATTTACTGTCTCACAGTACTGGATGGCAGAAGTCTCACTGGGCTAATGTTGAAGTATCTGTAGGGCTGCATGCCCTCTGGGGGTTGGAGGATAATCTGTTCTTTGCCTTTTCCGGATTCTAGAGGCGCCCTTCATTTCTTGGCTAGTGGCCCTCTTTTATCTTTAAACCCAGCAATCACATCACTCTGCTTCTCTCTTTTAAGGATTCTTGGGCCCACCTGGATAGCTTGCATTACTATTGTTACTATTGCTGCACCAATATTACTAGCTAAAGTCCAATGCTTTACATTAAGGTTCACTCTTCGTTTTCTATGGGTTTTGACAAATGTGTGATGCCATGTATCCACCATTACAATATCATACAGAATAGTTTCACTGACTTGAAAAATCCTCTTTTCATCCTTCCTTGCCTCCCCTGAACCCTGGGCAACTACCAGCCTTTTTGTTGTCTCCATAGTTCTGCTTTTTCCAGAATGTCATGTAGTTGGAATCATATGGTATGTAGCTTCTTCGGACTGATTTCTTTCATTTAGCAATATGCTTTTAAGATTCTCCCATGTCTTTTTGTGGCTGGATAGCCCATTTCTTCTTATCGATGAATAATATTCCATGGTATGGATGTACTACACTTTGTTTATTTGTTCACCTATTGAAGAACATCTTGGTTGCTTCCAATTTGGGGCAATTATGAGTAAAGCTGCTATCCACATTTGTGCGTAGCTTGCATGGACATAAATGTTAAACTTGATCTAGTTTCACTGATTCAGATTTATTGATCTAGCTCAGGTGGATGTCATTTTAACATGTGTTTCACATCTAGTATGCCTGAATACCCTCTGTGCTTCAGATTCATGCAAGATGTTCATTGGGTCAAACTGGATGAGAAATCAGTGAGTTAGAGAAGGCGAAAAGGCAATGGGCTCAGATGAACATGTAGGGAGAACGACTTATTTGCTTCTAAAATTTGCTTCCAAAATCCTAATGTTTATTATATGCACATATCTGAAATTTGAATATGAAAAGATTCTCATGACCAAATGTTATGAAAACTTGAAGGATGCTGAACTTGGTCTGGCATCAGTGAAATGACAGTCGTGAAACCTAAAAATGAACTAAATCTAAAATTTAACTACATTTAAATCAAAACTTTGACAAAGCCTCAAGGTCAACACAAATTGTCCATTTTATAGTCAGTAGGAACAAGTAGAAACAAGAGTCACATGTTTCAGGGGTGAAGGAGGGCTGAATCCCTGAGACATGGAGGATGAGTAATTTCGGAATGAAAAAAATGGTATTGATATTATTCCTCAGAATCAAAGTTGATCGGTCTGGTCTGCAGATTGAGAGTATCGCATTTATTTTCATGGTGCTGGTTGAGGAACACATTTTGCATTTATGTATTTCTATTCATGTTAAGAATATTATGATCGGGGCTCGGTTTCTTCATTAGTTACAGGATGGAGATGGCTTTCATGGTTGAGCTCTAAGAGGTCTTCTGATACCTCAGCACACCAAGACTGGAACACTGTGGGGGACTAAACAGACTCTAATTACCTAGACTGTTTAGAAAATGGGATAGATATTCTGCTTGGCAATACTTTCTCTTTTTTAAAAGCTTTTTATTCTGTATTGATGTTGTTGTTCACTTGCTAAGTCATGTCCGATTCTTTGTGACCCCATGAACCACAGTACGCCAGGCTTCCCTGTCCTTCGCTATCTCCCTGAGTCTGCTCAAATTTTGTGTTGGGGTATAGTCAGTTAACAATGTTGTGATAGTTTCAGGTGAACAGCAAAGGGACTCAGCCATACATGTGCATGTATCCGTTCTCCCCCAGACTCCCCTCCCATCCAGAGCAATGCTTGCTGGTCAATTGATAATTGACCCTGACTCATTTTATTTATTTATTTGTTTTTTTGGCTGCACTTGGTCTTGTTTGCTGCTCGAAGACTTTCTCTAGTTGCGGGGGGCAGGGGCTTTTCTCTAGTCGCAGCGTGTGGGGTGGGCCTCTCATTGCAGTGGCCTCTCTTGTGGAGCACAGGCTCTAGGGTGCAAGGGCTTCCGTAGTTGTGGTGCAGGGGCTTAGCTGCCCCACCACATGTGGAACCTTCCCAGACTAGGGATCGAACCCATGTCCCCTCCATTGGCAGAAGGTTTCTTAACCACTGGGCCACCAGAGTAGTCTGACCCTGATTCACTTTTAATTCAAAATTTGTTAGAATTTATAAATCTACATTTGCTTTGGATAATCAAAGTCCAGAGAATATAAGGGAATTTTTTTCGAGGACTTTTCTGATTATGCTTTGGGGTTTCAGAAGTGGAGATAGATAAGATGGAGGAAACTGAATAGGAATGAATGTACTGAGGCCAGGTTTTACCAGTATTATTACCAGTATATTTTACAGTTATTAACAGTAAATCTTTTCTACTGACCTGCAGTTTCTTTACTTCAGATAAGTTGTCATGGAAAAAGACCCAGGCAGTTGAGTATCTGGATGACTTAACTCGAGGTTTCCCAGTTAGCTGGAGCCATTATTTCTGCAGGGATGAGACTGCCCGAGTCTCCACAGTGGTGTATTGTCTTGAGACCAAAATTTATTCTCCTTTGAGTATCTGGTTTGCCTAGTGGGTCAGCCAGAAGGGTAGTAGAGATTCAGTCAGTTTAGTTTCTCAGTTGTGTCCGACTCTTTGCAATCCCGTGGTCTGAGCACGCCAGGCTTCCCTGTACATCGTCAGCTCCCAGAGCTTGCTCAAACTCACGTCCATCGAGTCGGTGATGCCATCCAACCATCTCATCCTCTGTCGTCCCCTTCTCCTCCTGCCCTCAATCTTTCCCAGCATCAGGGTCTTTGCCAATGAGTCAGTTCTTCGCATCAGGTGGTCAAAGTGTTGATGGCATCAGGTGGTCAAAGTGTTGGAGCTTCAGCAGCAGTCCTTCTAATGAACAGTAGAGCTTAAAGTCCTTCAACATTGGACTGCAGTGTGATAGTGTCAGAAGCTGTTGGGAATTTTTGTGGGTTGGACCCAAACTTTCCACCTGCAGTGAGAGGGAATACAGGTCAGCTGGTGCAGTAACTGTGGACGTTCCCCTGGGTTGGACCTACTTTGGATCCCTGGCTCTGTTTGTTTGTTTTTAACAGTAGTGGCAGTACATTTGGTTTTTGAACTGGCCTGTTTTCTCGGCTTTTCTGGCGGAACTGCTAGAGTTTGTTGTTCTCTTGGAGTCTGTTCGTCCCGTAGTTGAGGACTTACTTTCAGTTTTAGAAACAACCTCTTCATCCTGGTACTTGCTTGCTTCTCAGGCCTGGGCAAGTGTCTTGGGCATGTCTGGGAGTTCTCAGGAATGCTGTGGGTGAGGAAGACGACTTTGGGGTCTATATTTCTGGTCATTGACATAGCACTGGTTTTACCCCGTGATGTGTAAAGTCATGCACCTCTTAGGGCTAAGCTTCAGTCCTTCACCTTATTTTTATTAACTAGAAAAATCATAGCACTAACATTAGCAGTGCTCTTGGCGGTAATCTAGTGTTTCCTGTGAATTGAAATACCCATCTTCAATTCTCAAATTTTCTCTGCCAGGAGATTTGTAAATTAAATGTCTTTTGTCCCTGAGGGTTGTGTGTGTATCTGTGTGTTCTGTGTATGTGCATGCATATGTGAGAGATTTGGATTGTGTTAAAGGTCAGATGAGTAATGTTGGACATGAGCCAACTTTCTGAATATTATCTTTTAAATCTTATGCCTTCTATGTTAGATTTACAGGGATAAATATCTTTCAGCGAGTCATGATCTCACCATTGCCTAATATGAATTCATCTGTATTTAGTAAAATAGAACTTGTTTCTATTTTTACACCATTTTTGTTAGAGCAGTCCAATCAGTTTAGAAATAGAGGTTGCCACTAGTAGATGTGAGGTATGGCTCCTTCAAGACTTTTATCTTTGCTGTTATATATAATGTAGCTGTACATTATCTTAACATATATAAGTTCACCAATTATGGACTCATATATGCAACTTTCATTTTTCTTGAAATGATATATTGTGAATATCTTTTTATGTTTCTACATGTAATTCTGCTTTATTCTAATATCTATTCAGTTTTCCACTGTATGATTATCAAATTTACTTAAACAATTTTTGTTGCTGGATATTTAGATTGTTTCCAGTTCTTTGTCATTACAACACCTTTGTATATGTATCTTTTCAGATCTGTGTATTTATTTATAGAGAATGAATTTCTACTAGCAGAGGCTTTACACATTGAAAATTTTCATTAATATTGTCTATTTGCCTTCCAAAAAGGTTGTACGAATGTAGAGTCCTGCCAGTAGAATACGACAGTGACTGTTTTGCTATACTTTTCTTTGCCAGTTTTGGATATTTTCAACCTTTACCAATCTGGTGGGTGAAAATTTAAATCTTGTTTTTTGTTTGCATTTTTTGATTATTGATAATACGGATTCTCTTTTTACAAAGTGCTTATTGGCCATTTGTTTTTGTTTTTAAGAGCACTGTCCCTTTATATCTTTTACCTATTGAAAGAAATTGCTTTTACTTATTTTTTGGCTGCGTTGGATCTTACTGCTGCACATGGGCTTTCCGTAGTTGCAGCAAGCAGGGGCCACTCTCTAGTGGCAGAGCATGGGTTTCTCATTGCTGTGGCTTCTCCTGTTGAGGCGTATGGGCTCCAGGGCACTTGGGCTTAGTAGTTGCGGTGTGCCAGCTATATAGCAAGGGCTCAGTAGTTGTGGCGCATTGGTTTAACTGCCCCATGGCATGTGGGATCTTCCTGGACAAGGGATCGAACCTGTGTCCCCTGCATTGGCAGGTGGATTCCTAACCACTGGACCACCAGAAAAGCCTGAAAGACTGTTTAAGATTTACAGAAAAGTTGTAAAATAGTACAGGGAATTTCTAGATACTTTTCACTTGAATTCCTCAAATGTTGATACTTTGTTCTCTCTCTGTTTGTACCTAAAATACATGTGCACACATTTATATTTTGTGAACCACTTAAAAGTAAAGTTGTAGGCATAATTTCCCTTTGTCCAGAAATTCTGCATTGTAAATTTCATAAATATAAGGATATTTTCTTGCATAATCACAGTATGATGATAATATAATACTGTTAGCTAATGTATAGACCCTACTCGAATTGTCCCAATTGCCCTGGATGATGTCCTTATAGCAAAAGAAGAAACATTCCTTTTAATCCAGGGTTCTTTGTTGCATTTAGTCCAGTCTTTTCAGTCTTCTTTAATCTGAAACAGTTCCTCAGTCTTTTGTTATTTATGACTGAGATTTTTGAAGTGTATAAGACAGTTATTTTGTAGAATGTCCCTCAACTTGAGTTTGCCTGTTTCCTTATGATTAGATTCAAGCTATTTTTGGCATGAGCTACACAGAAATGGTGCTGTTTTATTCTCAGTATAGGGGGCAGGTGATATTTATTTGTACTGTTACTGGAGGTGTTAACTTTGACCCTTTACAAAGGGTTACAGTGGTTATGTTGGTTTCTGGTTGCTGCTGTAACAGATTGCTACAAATTTAGTGGCTTAAAACAGCACAAATTTATTATCTTACGGTTTTGGAGGTCAGAAGTCTGAAATGAGTTTCACTTGGCTAAAATCAAGGTATTAGGAAGGCTGGCTGGTTCCCTCTGGAGGCCCTAGAGCCTCTGCTTGCATTGTCCAGCTTCTCGAGGCTGCCCGCATTCACTGGCTTGTGATCTCTTCCTCCTTCCATGTCAGTGGCACAGCTGCTTCAAATCTGTCTCTCTGACCTTTGCACCTGTCATCACATTTCTGACTCTAAATCTTCTGCCTCCTCCTTATGAGGAGACTGGTGATTACACTGGGCCCACCTGGATAATCTAGGATACACTCTGCACCTCAAGATCCTTAATTTAATCACACCTGTAAAGTCCTTTTGTCATGTAGGGAAACGTACAGATTTGGGGATTAGGTTGTGGACATGTTTAGGGGGCCATTATTCAGCCTACTGTAGTGGTGTTTCTCAGTTTCTCCACTGTAGAAGTGCTGTTTTCCTCTTTGTAATTACAGGAAGATACTTTGAAAATATGTAAACATACCACTTTGCTCAAACTTTCATCCATTAGTTTTAATATCCATTAATTATTCTTGCCTGAATCAATTATTACTAGGATGGTTGCTAAATAGTGATTTTTAAATGTTAGCAATTTTATTGAAGAATAATTTACATATAATAAACTGCCCATGTTTAAAGTATACAGTTTAATAGGTTTTAACATGTGTGTACCACCCATGAAATACCACAGTTGAGATAGTGGATAGTAAACAAATCCATCACTCCCAAACTTTCTTCTTGCCCGTTTGAAATCTCTCCTGCCTCATCAGTCCTTTTCCAGGCAACCACTGATCTGCTTTCTGACACTATAGATTAGTTGTATTTTTTATTATTTATATAATTAGAACATAGTAAGTACTCTTTTTGCCTGGTTTCCTTCATTTATAATTATTTTGAGATTTGTCCAAGGTGTTGCTTGTGTTAATAGTCTGTTCTTTTTTTTTTTTTCTTAATCACTGAGTAGTATTCCATTTTATGGTCAGATCAGTTTGTATAATCATTTACCTTTGACGGACTATTGGGTTATTTCCAGTTTTTGAAAATTACAAATAAACCTATTGTGAACATTCAAGTCCAAAGTCTTTGTGCGGTGATTCTCTAACTCTCAGTTCCGTTCAGTTCGGTTCAGTTGCTCAGTCGTGTCCGACTCTTTGCAACCCTATGAACTGCAGCACGCCAGGCCTCCCTGTCCATCACCAGCTCCCGGAGTCCACCCAAACCCATGTCCTTTGAGTCGGTGATGCCATCCAACCATCTCATCCTCTGTCGTCCCCTTCTCCTCCTGCCCCCAATCCTTCCCAGCATTAGGGTCTTTTCCAATGAGTCAACTCTTCACATGAGGTGGCCAAAGTATTGGAGTTTCAGTTTCAACATCAGTCCTTCCAATGAACACCCAGGACTGATCTCCTTTAGGATGGACTGGTTGGATCTCCTTGCAGTCCAAGGGACTCTCAAGAGTCTTCTCCAACACCACAGTTCAAAAGCATCAATTTTGCGGTGCTCAGCTTTCTTCACCGTCCAACTCTCACATCCATACATGACCACTGGAAGAACCATAGCCTTGACTAGACGGACCTTTGTTGGCAAAGTAATGTCTCTGCTTTTAAATATGCCAGCTAGGTTGGTCATAACCTTCCTTCCAAGGAGTAAGCATCTTTTCATTTCATGGCTGCAATCACCATCAGCAATGATTTTGGAGCCCAAAAAAATAAAGTCTGACACTGTTTCCAGTGTTTCCCCATCTATTTTCCATGAAGTGATGGGACCAGATACCATGATCTTAGTTTTCTGAACATTGAGCTTTAAGCCAACTTTTTCACTCTCCTCTTTCACTTTCATCAAGAGGCTCTTTAGTTCTTCTTCGCTTTCTGCCATAAGGGTGGTGTCATCTGCATATCTGAGGTTATTGATATTTCTCCCGGCAATCTTGATTCCAGCTTGTGTTTCTTCCAGCCCAGTGTTTCTCATGATGTACTCTGCATATAAGTTAAATAAGCAGGGTGACAGTATACAGCCTTGACGTACTCCTTTTCCTATTTGGAACCAGTCTGTTGTTCCATGTCCAGTTCTAACTGTTGCTTCCTGACCTGCATACAGGTTTCTCAAGAGACAGGTCAGATGGTCTGGTATTCTCATCTCTTTCAGAATTTTCCACAGTTTATTGTGATCCACACAGTCAAAGGCTTTGGCATAGTCAATAAAGCAGAAATAGATGTTTTTCTGGAACTCTCTTGCTTTTTCGATGATCCAGCGGATGTTGGCAATTTGATCTCTGGTTCCTCTGCCTTTTCTAAAACCAGCTTGAACATCTGGAAGTTCCCGGTTCACGTATTGCTGAAGCCTGGCTTGGAGAATTTTGAGCATTACTTTACTAGCGTGTGAGATGAGTGCAATTGTGTGGTAGTTTGAGCATTCTTTGGCATTGCCTTTCTTTGGGATTGGAATGAAAACTGACATTTTCCAGTCCTGTGGCCACCGCTGAGTTTTCCAAATTTGCTGGCATATCGAGTGCAGCACTTTCACAGCATCATCTTTCAGGACTTGAAAAAGCTCAACTGGAATTCCATCACCTCCACTAGCTTTGTTCATAGTGATGCTTTCTAAGGCCCACTTGACTTCACATTCCAGGATGTCTGGCTCTAGATGAGTGATCACACCATCGTGATTATCTGGGTCGTGAAGATCTTTTTTGTACAGTTCTTCTGTGTATTCTTGCCACCTCTTCTTAATATCTTCTGCTTCTGTTAGGTCCCTACCATTTCTGTCCTTTATTGAGCCCATCTTTACATGAGATGTTCCCTTGGTATCTCTAATTTTCTTGAAGAGATCTCTAGTCTTTCCCATTCTGTTGTTTTCCTCTATTTCTTTGCATTGATTGCTGAGGAAGGCTTTCTTATCTCTCCTTGCTATTCTTTTGAACTCTGCATTCAGATGGGAATATCTTTCCTTTTCTCCTTTGCTTTTCACTTCTCTTCTTTTCCCAGCTATTTGTGAGGCCTCCTCAGACAGCCATTTTGCTTTTTTGCATTTTTTTTCCATGGGGATGGTCTTGATCCCTGTCTCCTGTACAATGTCACGAACTTCTGTCCATAGTTCATCAGGCACTCTGTCTATCAGATCTAGTCCCTTAAATCTATTTGTCACTTCCACTGTATAATCATAAGGGATTCGATCTAGGTCATACCTGAATGGTCTAGTGGTTTTCCCTACTTTCTTCAATTTAAGTCTGAATTTGGCAATAAGGAGTTCATGATCTGAGCCACAGTCAGCTCCCGGTCTTGTTTTTGCTGACTGTATAGAGCTTCTCCATCTTTGGCTGCAAAGAATATAATCAATCTGATTTCTAACTCTATCTACATAATAAAGTTGGCATTCTGTGTAAGGAAGAGCCTTTCTCTCTTTCTCTTTTCCTCTCTGTCTCTGTCTTTGTTAGAATGGATTTATGGATTCTTATTTTGTTCAATGGATTATATAGTATGTTACTGTTATGATTTATCTTCATGCTCGAATCATCCTACATTTGGACAGTGGGGATCCCCTTTACAATGGATCCTGTGTCCTTTTGATATATCCCCATCATTCTTTGAGCACTTCTGTGCTTTCTGGCACAGGATGCTGTGGGACATTTCTCCACCCCAGTCTTGGAATCTTGTTTCTCCAAAGAGCCTGGGTTCCTTTTAGTAGAGAGTAGGACTTAGAAACCAGGATCCCAGTGCTCTAGCTATGCCTATTGCACCTTATTGTCATTCTTTCTAGGCTCTCTCTACACACAGAGTAAAGAAATACATATATACACATGATACCTCCATTTCCATTCCAGCATCACAAGGTTTTTCTTGCTTACTATATTTCTCAGTCCCTTCCAGTGGTGTGCTGGTAAATGGTCAACAATTGGTTCTCCAGTGGATAAAACTCTAATTTGCAGCCTTTGCCAATTTCTATGGTGTAAAAGCTTGCCCTTTACTTTTTTTCACTTTAAAATAGGAGATCACATTAATTTTAGAGATATTCCATGCTAATTCATAGAGATATTCCTCATTCTTTTCATAGGTGCATGTAACTCCATTGTGTGGATGTACCGTAGTTTATCAGACACTCTCCTGTGTATGAGTACTTAGTTCACGTCTAAAACTTGCCAGCTACAAACAGTACTGCAGTGAATAACCTGTGCAGATGTATTTTGGTTTTGCTGGAGGTGTACCTTCAGGTACATTCGTATAAGTGGAATAGCTAGATCAAAAGATAAACATGTATGTGATTTGGTTAGATATTGTTGAGTTCCTTCTCTTAAAGTCTGAGCCAATTTTTCTTCTCACCAGCAATGTGTGGGTGGCTGTTCACAGTCTTGTGAACAGATGTGTTGTCACACTTGTTAATTTTGCCATTCTCATGGGTGAGAAATGGTATTTCAGGTAAGTTTTCATTTGCATTTCTCTTTTCTGTGGGTGAGCTTGTTTATTTTTCCATATGTTTAAGGAACACATACACACAAAGTAAGTCATCTGTTCATATTTCCTGCCCATTTTGAGGGTTCTTCTCCATTAGTTTTAAAGAATTATTTATATATTAGGTATGTTAGTCCTTTAGCTATTGCATTTTATATTCTCTAACTTTTTTTCAATTATCTTTATGTTGCTAATTATCACTTTTGCTATGAAAAATTTTTTATTTTTAGATGATAATTTTTTTTTTTTTTGCTGCTCAGTTCCCTGACCAGGAATCAAACCCATGCTCCCTGCATTGGAAGCATGAAGTTCTAACCACTGGACTGCCAGTGATCAAACTTATGAAACTTATTGAAGTTGGATTTTAAGTTATAATTAGAAAACCTATATGAATGTTTATTTCTAGTACTTGTATGCTTTCATGTTTTTCCATTTAGATCTCTGAACTATTTTGAAGTTCTTGTGTATGGGGTTTGGATCTATTTTTATAATTTTCTAAGTAGCTAACATTTGTCCCAGAACCCACTTATGAAAAATTCCATTTTTGCCCCAGTGATGTGAGAAGCTACCTTTAGCATATATTAAATTTCCCTGTGTACTTGGGTCTATTTCTGGACTTTATATTCCAGTCCACTGGTTTGTTGACTATTTATGCACCAGTACTGCACTGCTTTAATTATGAAGAGTTTATGATATGTTTAAATGTCTGGTAGGGCTGACTTCCCTCGTAACTTTTGTCAGTTTTTTCCTTGCTATTTTTTCATTTTTGTGTTTTGTATATAAACTATGTTTACTACATAAAAGATAACTTGTTGGTATTTTTATTAGGATAGCATAATTTTTTGTTTGATTATTTTTTCTTTTTGTTTTTTGGCTGCATGGCACTGCTTTCGGGATCTGAGTTCTTGGATTAAGAATCAAACCTGGCCCTGGCTGTGAAAGCACCAAGTCCTAACCACTGGACTACCAGGAAATTCCCCAGCATTATGTTTTAACATTAACTAAGAACTGATATGTTAATGACAAGGAAAATCTTTGTATCATATTATCTGCAAGTAAAGATAGTTTTATTTCTTTTCTGTCTCCTATTTTTCTAAGTGATTTATCTTCTCAAATTGCATTGGTTAATACCTCCAGGATAAAGTAGTGGAAATATGAGCATGAATATACATACATATGTTAATATATATATAGATTATATAAATCCCCATTTTCTTAACTTTCTTTTAAAATCAGAGATGGGTGTTCAATACTGTCAAAAGCTTTTTTTGGTCTTGAATTACTTTTCTATGGCTGCTATAACAAATCACCGCAAACTTGGTGGCTTAGAACAACAGAAATGTATTCTCTTACAGTTCTGGAGGTCAAAACGCCAAACTCAGTATCACTGAGATGAAAAGATGCTCAACATGGCTACTCATCGTGTAGGCCGTCTGCATTTCCTCTTTTGAAAAATGTCTATTCAGTTCTTCTACCCATTTTTTATTCTTTTTCTTTTATGTTGAGTTGTATAAGCTGTTTACATAAATTGGATATTAACCCTTTATTGGTCATATCATTTACAAATATTTTCTCCCATTCATTAGGTTGCCTTTTTGTTTTGTTGATGGTTTCCTTTGCTGTAGAAAAGCTTTTTAAGTTTAAATAGGTCCTATTTGTTTATTTTTGTTTTTACTTCTTTTTCTTTAGAAAACAGATCCAAAAAGATATTGCTAAGATAATGTCAAACAGTGTTATGCTTCTGTTTTCCTCTAGGAGTTTTATAATTTCCCGTCTTATATTTAGGTCTTCAATCCATCTTGAGTTTATTTTTGTATCTGGTGTTAGAGAATGTCCTAATTTTGTTCTTCTACATGTAGCTATCCAGATGATTTTTCTTTTTATTTATTAAAATGATTTTTTAGATTAATGAATTTCCTTGTATTCAATAACTTTCCCTTCTTGGAATAAATCCCACTTAGTCATGGTACAATTTCTTCTTAATGTGGTACGGATTATTTTTGCTAATATTTCATTTAGTACTTGATTAATATTCATAAGTGATATTAGTAACTTCATTTTTAATACTCTAGTGGGTTTATGTATTGTTTTATACTTGTTTTATAAAGTGAATTAATACATTGTCTTTCATTTCTAATCAATTTATGGACCTTAGGAGTACCTTTTTTTCCTTGAAAGAAAAAAAGGGTTTCATTCTCCTGTGAAAACATCAAATTCTATTGCTTTTTTCTGCTCCTTAATCACTGTCTCTGTTTCTTCTAAGGAAATTGGCCTATCTAAGCTTTTTATCTCAAGTGGGGTCAATTTTGGTAAACTGTATTTTCAGAACAGGCTAGCCTGTTAACCTTTTCTTCTAAGTTTGGGGTCATACTTAGGAAAGAAACTCTTACCTCAAATATGTTTAAAACTCTTACCTTAATATGTTTAAAATATATACATTCTGTATTTTCTTCTTATGTGTTTGTGATTTCCATGTTTAGATCTTTAATTTATCAGATATTTATTTTAGAGTGCTATGTTAGAAAGGGCTCTATATTTAGTTTTTGGCAGAATGAACAAAAGTCATTGTTACAATAATATTTATTGAAAAAGGCATTGTTTTCTTTCTGGTTGTAAATGCTTCCTTTATCATATATTAAATCCTCAGAGGAACATAAAACCATTCTTGGACTGTTGTTTGCATTTTATGTATCTGATCATTAATTCTCAATATAAATCACATAGAACTTTAAAAATTTTTGGATACTATAAGTGTCTTTAATATGGGAGGGTAAGTCTTCACTTATCTTTTCAACAGTTTAGGGTCTGTTTTCATTCACTTACCCTTTTTATTTTGGTTTTAGAATGAAGTTAAATTTAAAAAGAAATTCCACTAAAATTTTGATTGAAATCATTTTAACTTTATAGGTTTACATGGGGAGACTTGAATCTTTCCAATGTTGGACTTACCCATTTTGGACTAGGATATATTTCTTGATGTTCTGAAATCTTTGTATTTTTTTAAGTAATGTTTTATAGTTTTCCTTCAAAAAGTCTTATTCCTAGATATTTTATAGGTTTTATTGACATGGTGAATAATATTTTGTATTTTAAACTACATTTTAAAATGATTATTGTTGATATATAAGAAAACTGTTGATTTTTTAAAAAAATATTTAATTCACTTCCTAGCTTTTCATCTAGTAATCTCTTGTTTTCAAAGTAAGTAATTATATAATCTAGAAATAATGATAATTTATGATATTTTTGCCTCTGTCTGGAGTGAGAAAGTGGGAAAGACGTTCCCCTGGAAGTGAAGGGCGTTTACAGGACTTGAGAACCGCGCCAAACCTCTCTTTCTTTCAGTGTTTACTGTGCAAGCTTTGACGGTGCCTAGGGACAGTGGCCTGTTGCTCTTCTGGTCATCGTGTCCTTGCGAGGAGCCTGCTACAGGGTGGAGTTCTTGCCAGCTGTGGTTTTGGCACAAAAGTTAGAATTAACTGCTCTGGGGCAGGGCACTGGCTGAGTTCCTGGTGTCCAACGGACACCCTCCCCATACCTCCGTGGCTGCTCCAGTTTCAACCCCTGATGATTTGAGCTTAGGGTTTTCAATGACTCTGCTGGGCAAATTTGTGGAGTGTCTTCTGTTTTGTGTAGGTTGGAATACTGACTTCTGACCCCTGCCCATCTAGTCCTATCTGCTTTTTGTATTCTAGAAATTCCTTCAGTGTGCACCTTCTTCCTCAGTGGGCCCTTTCCTATTTTTCTGTTGTTGCTGTTGATGGTTTGTTATTTTAGTGAGGCCTGGGAATAGATGAGACAGAAACAAGACTTCAAATTGCCATGTTTAAAGGATGGATGTAGGGAGAAAGGGGACTTCCTAGGTGGCGCAGTGGTAAAGAATCTGCCTGCCAATGCAGACAAGCGAGTTCAGTCCCTGGGTTGGGAAGATCCCCTGGAGTCAGAAATGGCAACCCACTCCAGTATCCTTGCCTGGGAAATCCTATGGACAGAGGAGCCTGGAGAGCTACAGTCCATTGGGTCACAAAGGGTAGGACGCAACTGAGTTGCACACACGTATACCCATAGGAAGAAAGACTTCAGATTATAAAATCTATGCAGTATATTCTAGAAAATGTAGAAAATATAGAAGCATGCTAAGAAAAGAATTGCTTTTAACCTTTGGGTGCCCATCCTTCTAGTCATTTTTCCCCCCCTATTCAGAGTTTTTGCATTGCACACTTTCTCAGGTTTAGCTTTCACTGAAAATATTTTCAGTTGAGTGAAGTTGCCTTTGTAATTGACCTGATGACTTGACAGGAGGAATGCTTAGACATGTGAAAACATCATGTGCACCCAGGCTAGACAGAGCTGGGGCTGTCTAATTGAGGGTTACAGAGGGCCAGGGAGGCATGCTGTAGGCTTGTAGAACAAGGCAGATGTGGAAACTGGGGTGGGGTTTCATTCTTGCCTTCACAATCCATTATTACTGCTTAAGAGAAGGCTTAAGGGCACAACCAGTGTAGTGGCTTTGATTTTAGGTTTAGGAAAATGTGGCTGAAAATGGCGATTTCCATATCCTTTGCTGAGGTATCCCTGACACTTTTCCAGTTGCTTTCTCAGATGACGACACACTCATTTTTGAATAGCTAACAGCTACATTTATTTCACTGTTGTCTGCTTTCAATGAAAAAATCATGTTGTCCAAACACATAGGCTTTTTTGTTTATGTGTCCATTAAAAATCTGGATGTGCCTCCCTCAATTCCTTGAGTTTATGAAGCACTTGACAAACTCAAAGTTCGTGATCTCATTTGGTCCTTCCAACATCCCCATTTTATAGTCTAGTAAGGAGGGATTGAGCTATTAGCTCCAAATCACATATCTTGTTTGTGGTAGAACTGGGGCTCAAACCCAAGTGTGGCATTAAAGCCTGTGAGTGTCTCATTTAAAACTGTGGAGAAGTAGGCCAACTGCCAAAAAGTTAGATTTGGTTCTTACCCTCAAACAAAAGAAGCTGTGTGGTTGAGTGGTTTCAGAATACAGAGCCATTGTTTTTTATCCTGTAAAATGAAGATAATTAGTTATACTTACATCGGTAGGATTGTTATAAGAATTAAGCAAGATGTCCCATGCTAAATATTTGGTGTGCTGTTTGGAACACAGCAAGCATTTGATGTATATTAGCCCAAGTTATTAATATTGATTAACAATAATTAATCTATATTTGCAGATAAGGTGAGTTTGAGCCATTTACCTTTACCCCTTCTGATAAAAGAGATAGAAAAGAAAGACCAAGGTTGAGAGCAGAGAGAGGTAAAATGAAGTCTTTGGTCTTTTCCTGTCTTTTGTTACCATATAGCTTTTAATAAATAACGAAGATTTGGATAATACTGTTCGTTGAGAGTTAAAATCTTTCACTGTGGTTGGAGGAAGTGATAAGGAGAACTTCTCTTCCTTGTTTCTTATTTTCTCCAGCTGTAAACATGGAAATAGCTCCTGGTTCACTGTGTTTATATAGAGCATATTGCGGTGGGTTAATGCAAAGTACAGCACATTAACACATCCCAAGGCCAGTCTTCAAACAAATGCAGCCTTTGTGTGTAATGCGAAGTTAGTGCCTTCTCCCCACTCTAGGGGGGCTCTCTGGGCTTCCAGTGGGCATCATGCCAATTTGCACTTTTGACTCAAAATTGGAGATTATAAAAAGAAATGCAAACCATGAGAGTCTTCTCTGGCCTCTTCTTTACATTTATTGACAAAAACAATCATTCTTTCCCGCCCCATTCTGCTGTATTCTCTAGTTTCATGGGCAAGTATCCTGCTTTCCTTGAGGCAGGAGCCATGATTGTTCTTCTGTCTTTTGTAATTTCTATGGCAGCAGTTCTCAAGCAGCATTATAGTCCTTGGAGTGTTACTGAGGCCAAGCTCTCTCTGCTTGCTGCACAACAGGCCAGTGAATCTGAGAGACAAGGTGTTGAGGCAAGGAACACAGCTTTATTTGGAAAGCCATCACACAGAGAAGATGGCAGCCTAATGTCTCAAAATAACCATCTTTTGGGGATTAGAAGCCAGGCTCTTTTATAGAACCAGAGAGAAAAGCAGTGAGGAACCAAAGTCAAAAGGTAGAATAGAGAGGTTGAGGCAATGAGAAAGTAAAAAGGGCCGTCAGTCTTGTAAAACATCTCTGAATGGCCAGCATCAGGGAAGGGTTGTGTTAATCTCTTCTTTCTTGCAGCCATTCACAGGTGGGCAGGGTCAGATTATCTCTCTGTGAGCTGAACAAAGGCACTTTAATACTCAGGCAGAGGGACAGTGTCTTCTGAGGCATGCCATTATGTATGATTATAATAACAACAGCAAGGAAAAGCAAGTCAAATAAACAGTTCCAACATGGAGTCACAATTGGTTCTTCTCTGCAATAGGAGGAGTATAAAAAGTGGAGATTCCCCCACCCCAGATCAGAATCAGCAGGTAAGACCTGGGAGTCTGCCTGTTTACCAAGCTGCCTGGGTGATTCTGGCATAGGTGGTCCTTGGAGCCCATACCCAGAGAAACTGAAACTGTGTAACGGACGTCATGATAAGATGGATGTGAGAAGCGCCACAGAACTGAATGTGCAGATGCTCTGTGTGTGGTAGCACATGTCATTCTGATGGTGGTTTGGAGGCTGCGGGTATCCTTTGCTTCCCCTCTGCCTTGTCTTTCTGCCTAGCATCCACGTGGTGGAAAAAGATCACTGGAAACAGATTCTCAGAGGTCCCTGCAGAACGAGCCTTAGGATTGGGCACAGAGGAGGAGTATGTATACCTGGATTCATTGAGACCAGACCTGAGTGTTAGGGGTGGATTTGAGGAGCTGGCGCCAGTGGAGTTACCCTCCACCAGGCAGCCCGTGGAGATTTCCTTCTCCTCTGAACCCACACCCCACCTGGACTGGACTGCCCACTGGTGTCACAGCAAGATTGTTTTTTTTAATTATTCTTAAGCTCACACATCTCCTGAATATGGCACACTTGTGCTGAAAAATTTTTTGTCTTAAAGAAATTGAAGTGGTTTTATGATTAAAGTACTAATCCATTGATTAAAACTTGAATACTTTCTGTTATGGCTGGCAATTGTAATTATCTTTTACTTTTTGTCTGGCTGTTAATTGTGAAAACTGATAAACATCTTTTACTATTGTGATTATGTAACTAGTGTTTGTTTTAGTATTGTAGGAAGGGGAACCCCTTCCAAGGCCAGAGAGTGGGTGTCTAACACTCAGAAATGAATTATCTGAGGAGACACACCTGCTGACAAAGCAAGAGACTTCGTTGGAAGGGGCACCCAGGTGGAGAGCAGTAGCGTAAGGGAACCTAGGAGAACTGCTCTGGGCTCACAGTCTTGGGTTTTGTGGGGATGGGATTAGTTTCCAGGTTATTTTTGACCAATCATTCTAACTCAGGTTTCCTCCTGGTGGCACACACATTGCTTAGCCAAGATGGATGCCACCGAGAAGGATTCTGGGAGGTGGCAGGACATGTGATGTCTCCTTTTGACCTTTCCTGAACTCTTCCTGTTAGTGGTGGCTTATTATTTCCATGCTCCTTACCAGGACTTTCCGCTGTAAAATAACTCACGCAAATGATTACTATGGTGCCTGGCCAGGGTGGGTGGTTTCAGTCAGTGTGCTTCCCCTAACATCAATACCATTGTATCATGATTGGTCAACAGAAAATAATAGAATTCTGTATTACTAAAACTATCATTTAACAGAAAAACCTGTAACCATTTTTTAAAATCCAGATGCACATTACAATTATCTTGGAATATTTTGAAAAATATATATGCCCAGGTATTGTTTTTTCTCCAAACTCTGGATGTGACTCTAATGAGCAGCCACATTTAAAAACAACTGGAAAAATATTGAACTACATGATGATCTTTTACCTTTATCTAGTTCATTTCATTTTTTCTATTTCATATTCAGTGCTCCCATTTCATCTGGGTTTCCCTAGTAGCTCAGTCAGTAAAGAATCTGCCTGCAGTGCAGGAGACCCAGGTTTGATTCCTGGGCTGGGAAGATCCCCTGGAGAAGGAAATGGCAACCCGCTCCAGTATTCTTGCCTGAAGAATCCCATAGACAGAGGAGCCCGGTGGACTATAGTCCATGGAGTTACAAGAGTCGGACACAACTTAGCTACTAAATCATCATCATCACCATTTCATTTAGCTTATGTTTTCCAATTTTTCTGTCTGTTTTTGTTGTTCTTTCTCAAACTTTTATCAAGTGTAGTAGAAAAGCTTTTGTATACATATATGTGCTAGTGCTCAGTCATGTCTGACTTTTTGTGACTCCATGAACTCTAGTCCACCAGGCTTCTCTGTCCATGAGATTTTCCAGGCAAGAATACTACAGTGGGTTGCCATTTCCTTCTCCAGGGGATCTTTGACCCAGGGATTGAACCTGCATCTCTTGCACCTCCAGTATTAGCAGGTGGATTCTTTACAACTGAACTACCTGGGAATCCTACACACACACACACACACACACACACACACACACACACACACACACACTATGAAAGTGAAAGTCGCTCAGTCATGTCCAACTCTTTATGACCCCATGGACTGTATAGCCCACCAGGCTCCTCTCTCCATGGAATTCTCCAGGCAAGAATACTGGAGTTGGGTGCATTTTCTTCTCCAGGGGACCTTCTGGACCCAGGGATCGAATCCCAGTCTCTTGCATTGTAGGCAGATTCTTTGCCATCTGAGCTACCAAGGAAACCCATATATATTATATAATATATATACATACATGTATAGTAAATATAATATGTATATATATTTAGAAAATGTGAATTTTTGCTTAGCTAAAAAATTTATGACATTTTGGTTCACTTATTTGACTAAGTATGAATAGAATGCTAGATTTCTAATTTATATTCACTCAAAACTTTGATATAGTTCCATTTATTCTGGCATCTCATCTGACTGCTAAAATTCTACAAAGCTTATTATTTTAGTGATTTTTAAAAATTTTTGAATGAAGCTTGAAACTTCTAACCCAATTCTGAAAATGTAAAGAAATATTATGTTATTAAAAAAAAACCAGGAAATTAAAATGTGATGCAGTATTATTAACTAAAGTACAAATTTTGCTCAAATTTTTGCTAGTGTCTATTGTTTGTTTTCATACCTCATTCAAGATTCCACATTATATTTAGTTGTGTTGATCAACTTTAGCTGCATGCAACAAGTTCTGATAAATTCTCTTTTCATTTTTATTCTGTTATAAATATTTTCTAATTTTCCTTGTTATGGCTTCTTAGATACACCCAACATTTAAAAGTATACATTTAATTTCCAAATACATTTAAAGTATCCTTGATATTAATTTCTCATCTAAATGTTTTCTCCTCTGCAATCACTCTCTGATTTTTTTCAGTCTTTTAACCTTCTTGAGGCTTTCACTGGCTAAGTTAAAGCTCTTTCTGGGTAAAGTCACATTGCACTGGAAAATATGTGGGTTATTTTCAAATATCTTTTGATATTGATTTCTAACATCATTCCACAGTGATAAGAGAACAGACTCTATGATCTCAGTACCTTTAGACCATGATATTTTTTGCACCTTGTTTTATGTCCCTGGATATTTTCCAGTGTCTCCTGGTTTATAGCCTATGGGAACTTGGATAGAATTTGTACCCTGATGTTGTGTGAAAATTGTATAAATCTTAATTATATGGAATTGGTTCATAGTGCTTTTCAGGTCTATTATATCCTTCTACTTTTCTGTCTATTCATTTTTGACAGTTTGATATTGAAATTCCAACTAAAGATTTTAATTTATCTACTTAAAAAATAATTGAAAAAAAAAACTGTAATATATAGTGGAACTGGTGCTTCCAGTTCTGGTGCTACCATCTTCCAGTAACTGGTGCTACCATCTGGTGGCTCAGATGGTAAAGAATCTGCCTGCAATGCAGGAGACCTGGGTTTGATCCCTGGGTCAGGAAGATCCCCTGGAGAAGGGAATGGCAACCCAGTCCAGTGTTGTTGCCTGGAGAATTCCATGGACAGAGGAGCTTGGCGGGCTACAGTCCACAGGGTCACAGAGTCAGACATGACTGAGCAACTAACACACATAGTGGACCTATATGTAACTTTGTTCTATATTTTCCAAATCTCCTGTAAATGCATTATCATGCTTTCATAATTTAAAAAATAAAAATTTTTAAAAAGTTGAGCTCTATTTACCTCTATAATTTGAGCATTTTAAACCTTATATTCTGGGCCTTTGGGAGGCTGCTGGGTTCTTGAATCTGCCCCTCCTTCTTTTTCATCTCCCTGCCTCACCTGGGACTCCAAGACCAGATCCATTTTTAAGGCTTACCTTCCTCTGTTCCTTCTAGTGATTGCCTCCCTCCCATTATTCTCTGACTCCTAATCAATTTTTCTTTTCTTTTTGTTTTTAAGTTTTTTGAGGTGTCATTTGCCTGAGATGAAGTGCACAGACCAACAAGTTTGAAAACTGCACTTGCCTTGTACAACTCACACCTCCATGGAAAGATTTTTTTAAACAATTTAAAATTTTTTTAATTTTATTGATATTAGTTATTTATTTCTGGCTGCTCTGCATCTTTATTGCTGCATGTGGGCTTTCTCCTGTTGCTGCCAGCGGGGACTATTCTCTAGTTGTGGTACGTGGGCTTCTCACTGTGGTCGCTTCTCTTGTAGCAGAGCACAGGCTCTAGGGTGTGTGGGCTTCAGCGCTTGCAGTACACAGGCTCAGTAGTTGTGGTGTATGGGCTTAACTGTCCCGAGGCATGTGGGATCTTCCTGGGCCGGAATCAAACTGGTGTCCCCTGCATTAGCAGGCAGATTCCCAACCACTGGACCACCAGGGAAGTCTGGAAATATCTTGATTGGATACATTGCTATCATTCCAGAAAGTTCGCTCATGTCTCTTTCCATTCACCTTCAATTTCTCCCCTGACTTAGGCAATCCCTGTTCTTACTTCCTTTACCGTAGAAGTAAATCCTAGAATGCTTGCCTGTCCTAGAACTTCATATAAATGGGATTATACAGTAAATACTCTTTGTATCCAGCATTTTCATTAACATAATGTTTTTTAGATTCATCCACGTTGTTTCACTGTCAGTAGTTATTTCCTTTTTATTGCTGAGTAGTATTCCATTGTACGAATATACCACACATTGTTTATCCCCCATCAATTGTTAGACATTGGGTTATTTCCAGTTTGGGGCGACTGTGAATAAAAGTCCTATGAACATTCTTGTATAGGTCTTTTTGTGACATATGCTTTCCTTTTACTTGAGTAAATGCTTTGAAGTAGAACTTTGGGTCATAGAGTAGCGCATGTTTAGCTTTTTGAGAAATTGACATTTTTCAAAATGACTCTACCATTTTCGCACTCCCAGCAGGAATAAATGAGAATTCTGATAGTTCAACATCCTTGCCTACATTCAATGTTGACTTTTTAATCTCAGCTGTTCTAGTGGGCATGAAGTAGATATCCTTGTGACTTTAATTTGAATTCCCCTGTCATGTTAAGCAACTTTTCATGAACTTTTTGGTCAAAGGAATATCTTTTATGCAGAGTTTGTAAGGTTTAAGTATTATGCCCAGTTTTTACTGGATTGCTAATATCTTTATTATTAATCTGTTGAAGTTATTTATATACACTGGTTACAAGTCCTTTGACAGACATATGTACTGTGATTATCTTCTCCCAGCATGTGGCTTGCCATTTACTTTTCTTAATAATTTCCTTTATGAACAGAGGCTTTTAATGTTGATTAAGTCCAACTTTTCAGTTTTTTTCTTTACCAGTATGTATTTCTGTCCTCCTGCCCCGAGGCTTGAAAGGTATTTGCCTGTATCTATAAACCAAAGCTTTTTATTTTGGTTTTGCGCCTGAGTCTGTGACCCAACTCATACTAATGGTGTGTGCGTTAGTAAGACGTAATCTCACTAAACTTTTTAAGCATTAATTTCTGAATATTTTATATCTTGAATGCCATATAAATCATGTTTAATTTTTTTGCTGCTGGAATATGGAAATGTAATTGACTTCTGTGTATTGATCTTGTGCCCTGCAATATTGTTAAATGTATTAGCTCTAGTAATTTTGAGGGGTAAATTGCTTAAGATTTCCTGAGTACGCAATCATGTTGTCTGAAGATATAGGCCGTTTTACTATTTCCTTTCCAACAAGTACGTTCTTTGTTTTTTTTCTTGCCTTATTTCCTCTTTGTTAGAAGGAAAGTATTCAGTCTTTTGCCCTTAAGTTGTCAGCTGGGTTTCTGTAGATGCCCTTTGTCACAGTAAGGACGCTGATAATTTGTGTTCTTTGCTTTCTGTTTCTCTTATTTTTTGATCAACCCAGCTATAGGTTTCCTGGTTTTATTAAACTTTTCAAGGGACTAACTTTTGGTTTCACTAATTTGCTTTATTGTTTGTCCAGTTGTTTCATTGTGTTCTATTATTTTTATTTTCTTCCTTCTACTTACTGCAAATTTAAATTTGTTCTTCTTTTTGTGGTTCCATAAGGTAAAAGTTTAGATCATTAATTTTAAAAACTTTTTTTTTCCTTTTCTAATATTAACATTTGAAGCTACAAATTTCCCTATAAGCACTGTTTTTCTGCCTCTCATAAATTTTGATGTGTTGTTTTCTTCACCATCAGTTGGTTTGAAATATCTTTTGATTTCTCGTGTGAATCCCAGTCATTTTAAATGACTCAATTTAAATCTTGTATCTTCTCCTTTCTGATGACTCTAATGTATTTTCTCTTTTCCACCTCATTTATTATATATTTTCTCTGGCGGTGGTGGTTTAGTCGCTAAGTTGTGTCCGCTTCTTGTGACACTATGCACTGTAGCCCGTCAGGGTCCTGTGTCCACGGAATTTTCCAGGCAGGAATACTGGGTTGCCACTTCCTTCTCCAATATATTTTCTCTGTGTAGTCTTATATTCTGTCTCAGTCTCTAACTTTTTTATGCATACACATTTGTTTTATGTGTGTGTCTTTTACTGACTCCCAAATGAACAATAAGGGACTCCATCTTTGTAACCTTTTTAAGTACATTGTCTGTAGTTGGTATACACTTAACAGACATTTCTTAAGCCATTGATGTAGGATCTATTGTGGGTGATGAAGTTTGGGTATAATCTAGATATACTTAAAGTTGACTAATTTTTAAAAAACATCAGCTAATGACGCAAAATAGTATGTAATAAGGGCTAAAGAAGAGAAATCATCGTTAAACACACCAGATACTCAGAAGAGGGAAGGGAGACTGTAGGATAAATTGTCTGAGGAGGACCTCAGGGAGGACTTGGGATTTGAATTGGCCCTGAAGTGAGGTGGGATTTAAGTGAAAAGGAGGAGATGCCATTCCAATGGTAGGAAAGTCATGTGCAGTGGTCCTGGGATATAAATGTACACTGCCCATTTGGAGGGTGCGGAGAGAGCAGCATGGGAAGAACTAGGGGAGAGAAGTGAGGATGCTGGAAAGCAGGATATGGGGTTACGAGTTTGGCACATTCATTTCTGACAGCAAGCCTGCTATGTTATCTTGGTGCTCATTTAGCTGCTTATGCAACTACATCTCTTCTTTCCTCCTTGGCCTTTTTATTCTGCACCTGCCGGTCAGGGTTTCTGAGGAGTGCTTTCTGAGGAGCATGGGAAGGAGTTTCCTGGCCATACCTCCTGCCACTTTGCACTTGGGCTTGGACACTCTTTGTTTTCTCTTGGAGATTTTCTTTCTTGGGGGCCTCTGGAGTCTAGTCACTCCTCTGAAGCAGCAGTTCTGGTTTTTTAAGGCTGGTGGCCAGGAGGCCTGGTGATTTGGTTTGTTTCCAGGAAATCCTAGTCTAGCTCCACCCTCCCTGCCCAGCTCAACGAGTGTCCGCACCCTTAATTGAGAAAAAGGAAACCACCTTTTCCAAATGAATATCATAAAACAGAGAACCTAAGAGTACCTCCCTGGGAAGACCAAAGCACTTCTGACTACAAATCAACATTGACATTGACTCTTTGTACCCACCCATTCATTCCCTCATTCCCTCAGGAGTCTTTGTTTTCATTGTTCTAGTGCATCTGGCTGGGAACACAACAGGCATTTTCATCCCACAGAATTTTGCTGTAGACCTTTGGTGTGCATAATATTAAGCTAGATTTTTTGTGTGTGTGTGTGTGTGTGTGTGTGTGTGTGTGTCTGTGCAGGACCTGTCTGAAACTCAGAAGAAGCTGCAGGCACTTGGAGTGGAGTTGGGCCAGCAAGGCTACTCACAAAGAGGGGTGGCAAACAGCAGATTCAGGAGCTGGACAATCTGACAGCCCAGAGGAAGAAGCATTAGGGCTACTCAGGGAAGGCTTCCAGAAACCCTTGGGATGGAGGGGCTGGATTTGGACCAAGACCAAGCATCGTCTTGGAGTTGCCATTGACCACTGCACTCCGGGGGCAGTTAGAAGTCTACCCTGCTGAGACAGAAGAGTGTTTGTGGAGCGAGGAGGGTGGAGAAATGAAGCTTTGGTGGAAGCTGTTTCTTTAGGCTTCCCAAGGCCTAAACCTATGCTCAAACAACAGCCAGAACCCATAGAACTAAATGTATTTCTAAGATTTATTTGTATGTCTATGTGGTAAAATTTACTATACTTATAATAATCCATTTTTAAAAATGCAATGTGAGTTATAGCCAGTTAAGTTTCTGAATCCATGTTGAAATCAGCCTCAGGCCTTGCTCCTGCTGGGTCTCTCTGGGACCCCTGTCTTTTCAGCCAGGCCATGAGGAGTAGCAGCAAATGGAAGAGAGAAATTCTGCTTCTCCAGTGTCCTGGGCTGGGCAGACAGGAGAGAGGAATCTTCAGGAACCCCCTCACCCCCACCCCCAGCCCCCATTGGCAGAGAAGTACTTTCCTCAGCAGACAGAGGGTGGTGGGGCTGGGCTGAGGGTGGCTCAGTTCAAAGCTCCCCAGGACACACCCAGAGACACCCTAACCAAGCTCCCTAAGGGCCTGGAGTCTGGATCAGACCACCTAGTACACGTACTTGTGGAGTAGGAACCAGGGAGCCAGCTGCATTAGGAGACACTTTAGCGGGTATACTTTAGAGCTCCTGGTTTGTTGGTTTGGGGAGCTGAGGGGACTTTGATTTTTAAAACACGCTGCATCCAGGGCTACTGCTTTGGGAGACTTAGGCAGCTTCCTCCAACCTCAGAGCACATAGTAGAATAAAATGGAAATAAATGGCTCGCTTGATGGACAGGAGTTTGAGCAAGCTCCAGGAGTTGGTAATGGACAAGGAAGCTTGGCGTGTTGCAGTCCTGGGGTCGCAAAGAGTCGGACACGACTGAGCGACTGAACTGAACCGAGTTGAAATGGCTTGCTTAAAATTAAAAAAAAATATATTCCTTTCCCCCAAATTAAGGCCAGGCCATTCGGGGCCTGCTGGCTGCTGGGCTTCCCTTCCCGCTACAGTGGAAAGCCGGCCCCTGCTCCCTCTCCTGGGGCATGGCTCAGTGATGCCCTCGACCCTCAGACCAAGCTTCTTGGCCGCAGGAAGAGCTGTCGGGGTCAAGCTCTGAGACAAGGGTGAGGCCAGAGTGAACGCTGTGTAGCCCTGGTTAAGAGGACCTGTGGCGTAAGTCAGTTTACCCCTGCAGGATGGAGATCACTCAGCAGAAGGCTGAAGGGGGACTCAGTTCCTGCTCCCTGCCTGGCCTGATCAGGGCATGGTAGGGATCCAGGGAGGGGCCCCGAGCCAGCCAGCTTCCTCGACCATGTGCCTCTCAATGCTCTGTCACTTCCTTCCTGCTTTGTGGCCCTATAGTTTCATAATTCTAAAAAGTCTTCCACAGCTACATGAACTCTGAACTTCTGTTTTGTCCTTTTTGGTCACATGTGCGTTGGAGGTAAGCCTCTCAAAAAGTCCCCGTGGCCAGCTTCCCCGGGTGCCCCCTGCCCTGTCCTCGCTTTAGGCCTCGGGGCTGACATCACCCGGTTCCCCGTCTCACACAGTGTTGTTTTCCCCACCAGACTTCGGACATCCTCAGCACAATTGGCTACGACAGCATCATCCAGCATCTGAACAATGGCCGCAAGAACTGCAAAGAGTTTGAGGACTTTTTAAAAGAAAGGTACGTGCCGATTTTTCCTCTGAAGGCGCAGTGGGCAGAACGCTCCCACACAGACAAGGACAATTTACCGGTTGTGTTTCTTTTCAGTGGTTCAGAAGGCCCGCTGCTGTACGCTAGGGAGTGATACCCAAGAAGTAAAGGATACCTTGGTCCTAAAGCTCTTAGGAACTCATGGGAGAGATAAAGCTTATGAATGAAATGACAAACAAAATGTAACCAAGTGCTATGCTCTGTGATACCCGTGACACTGAAGGACCTCGTGGGAGAGGGGGAGATTGTGGAAGACTGGCTAAAAAGGAGGGCAGCTTCATGGAAGAGGAGATCTCAAAGGGTCCCTCAACTTGCGGGTGAGGTGGCTTGGATGAGTGGAGGATCATGGGGGGACCACAGGCCGGGTCTGTGCAGTGAAGTGAGACAGAGCCTGGTTCAGAGACCCTTGAGCTGGAGAATCTGTTGGAAGAGTGCAGGGGCAGGTCACGCCCCTCCGGATGGTGATGGGCTTGGAGGTCTGGGGGGATCTGGCATGCTTTAGAGGGTTCCCTCCCCTCCTCTTCCCTTCTCTTCCTTTCCTTTAATATTAAAAACATTCTATACTTAATGGCTAAGTTAGTTTTGTGGAATATCTCATTCATCTGGAATCCTCCATTTCCCAGTGATTCTGGATGAAGGAGCGGTTTAGGGGGATTTTTGGCCAAAGATCTGGGTTGTTGACTGGACCCAACCTGATGAACCTGTTCTGTTTGTAAGGCAGGGAGTGAGAGATCTGTAACTTGGAGGTACAGACAGGAAAATGTTTTCAATCAAATCTTATTTTCTACTCAAGATAACGTTCTTGTTTAGTCGCTAAGTCATGTACTCACTCTTTTCCGACCCCGTGGACTGTAGCTCACCATGCTTCTCTGCCCACTGGATTTCCCAGGCAAGAATACTACAGTGAGTTGCCATTTCCTTCTCCAGGGGATCTTCCCAACCCATGGATTGAACCTGCATCTCCCGAATTGGCGGATTCTTTACCGCTGAGCCACTAGGGAAGCCCAAGAGAGCATTGTTTAGTTGCTAACTTGTGCCCAACTCTTTTGTGACCCCATGGACTATAGCCCACCAGGCTCCTCTGTCCATGGGATTTCTCAGACAAGAATACTGGAGTGGGTTGCCATGCCCTCCTCCAGGGGAGAACATCAGGGTAACAGAGGTCACACTGGTTGCCCATGCTCTGATGGCGAGGCGTCTCCCCCTTGAACTGTTTCAAAGGTGCCGGGGAGCTGAGCACTGACATGCTGTGAGTCTCAGGAGACGTGGACAGAGAGAGGTCTGTCCACTGTCAGGCTCCATGGAGCTGGTCACTGTGTCTCCTTTGAGGGAACAGCCTCGACCTTCTATCCAAGCTGGTAGAAAGTGGTGACGCCAAGTTACAGCTTTCCTTTCTCTTGGCAGGCACTGGAGGTGGGCTTCCTCCTCTGTTCAACAGAGCTCTGACAAAGTAGCAAACACACAAGAGATTCCCCACCGCACAAAGTATAGAGATTGCAGAACATCCCTTGCTTTTGTGTTTTTCCTCCCGTAGGGCACTTTGGCCATCTGATGCGAAGAGCTGACTCATTTGAAAAGACCCTGATGCTGGGAAAGATTGAGGGCAGGAGGAGAAGGGGATGACGGAGGATGAGGTGGTTGGATGGCATCACCAACACAATGGACATGGGTTTGGGTGGACTCCGGGAGTTGGTGGTGGACAGGGAGGCCTGCGTGCTTTGGTTCATGGGGTCGTAAAGAGTCGGACATGACTGAGCGAGTGAACTGAGCTGAGAGCATTTATAAATTTTGTCCTGGAAGTGAAACAGCTCTGCCTCACATACACGAAGGAGGTGTTGGCTACTGGTCAAAACTTCTGCTGCCCAGGCAGGATGAATCAGGATCCCCTGATACAACCAGGATGGTGGTGTGTATCAGTGGTGTCTGCATTTTTTTTGACTATAACCCTCAGTAAGAAAAAAAACATTCCCAGGTAGCTCAAACGGTAAAGAATCTGCCTGTAATGCTGAAGACTTGGGTTCGATTCCTGGGTCGGGAAGATCCCCTGGAGAAGGACATGGCAATCCACTCCAGTATTCTTACCTGGAGAATCCCACGGACAGAGGAACCTGGTGGGCTAGAGTCCATGGGGTCACAAAGAGTTGGACACGACTGAGTGACTAACACACACTCAGTAAGAAATATGTTTTACACTGCCACCCAGTACACACATGCATAAAATAAAAGTTTGATTAAACATTAGCATCCTATTATTTTGTTGAGTTCTATTTAATTAAAAACTGCTGGTCATAATCCATTGAGTTGATTTATGGTTTACAGATGGATCATGACCCACAGTTTGAAAATCACAAGTCCAAACAGAACTCAAAAACTAAGATCTCACTTTTAAAATGTTTCACAGAAATATGTGGGTAAGAGGAGAAGGCATGTGCAAATTAAAAATTATTAAATGTTCATGGTATATTTCTAGTATATGGTCATCTTTTTTCAGAAGTTTCATGGCAAAAGAAGCCAGCCCCGTGTCCTCTGGTCTGGGGGCAGAATCTGCTGGCATCAGGTCAAGGTGTTGGATACATCTGCCCTGGGTGTGGGGGCTTGAGGCCCCTGAGCAAGGGGGCTGCTGGCTTTTGGGCCTTTCCTGCTGGTATGCTTTCCAGAAGGAGACTGCTCCATCAAGGGCAGTGTGTTCTGTTCAGGGTTAACTAAGGAGGGGATGTGCCATACTCTTCAGCTTTGGGGGTCCAGCCTTCCTTTTTTGCTGTCATAGATGCGGGGTGCGTGTGGGGCCTGGGCCTCAGTCTGGGTTATAGTCTGATATTGCTGAAACTCCCTCCTTGGGTCTTGAGCATTACTTTACAGAGCTGCCATAAATTTCAGGTGGAACCCTGGCATATTTGGCGTTCATATGGACTAGAGAAAAAAACACACACAGGGAAAAGATAACAGCAGTTTGTCATGTACTGTTTATTATTTTATCCCTGGATTGGGAAGATCCCCTGGAGGAGGGCATGGCAACCCACTCCAGTATTCTTGCCTGGAGAACCCCATGGACAGAGAAGCCTGATGGGCTGCAGTTATATGGTCACAAGGGGTTAGACACGACTGAAGCGACTTAGCGTGCACGCACATTTGTTATTTTTGTTCATGAAGTGTGAAAGTGAAAATGTTATTTGCTCAGTCGTATCATGAGGAGTAATCACATACATTTATAACATATCTACAATATGGGCCTAAATATGCCCTATATCTAAGGTGGTGGCCTCCTATGCCCCCAAAGTGTTGAAGTCCCACCATGAACCTCTCTGGAATTTCTGGTAGGTAGCTCTACCTGCCCAGGGGCAGCAAGGGGTAAGGAGAGATACTGCCTTCCCCGGGGGACCTCCCTCTCCCACTCTCTCAGATTCAGCTAGAACTGGGCCCCTCCATGCTGTGTTTCAACCTCCACCTTGGAAGCTAGGAAGTCTCCTTGTCCTTGGATGTACCAGATGGATTGCGGTAAATCTGTCTACACTCATTTGCGCATGGACAGAACAGAGTCATGTCACACACTCCTCTGGAGTGGGCAGGAATGCTACCTTTCTTGCATCTGTATTGCCAATCCGGGGGCCATGTCTCAGTGTGTGCCCTGTAGCTAACCAGTCCCCAGTAAGTCCTGGATGACTTACTGTAACACAGCAAATAAGTAACAAAGCAGAGAAACAAACACTAGATCGGGTAAGCTGTAAATTGCCTTATCTTCTATCAGTGATGATATAGATGATGACAACTACACCAACCTCTGAACAGCTACAAAACAACAAATCACACATAGGGCACTTGCTGTGTGTTGCTCTCGGAGTTTTGTCTCAGGATCTTTGTTACAGTAAAGTTAGGGTTTACAAATCCCTTTGAAATGGCCTGCTTTGACACAGTCAACTGCATAAAGTATTATTTCCATTTTCTTTGCATGAAAATTCAGCTTTTTTGAAATGAGATTGGATAAGTAATTTACCATGGGAACCTAGAAAGTGACAGAATCCAGAACAGCTCCAGCAGCATCTCATGCAGACCCTGTGTTGATGACTCAGCCACCGCAGGCAGAAGGGCAGGTGATTTCCAGGAGGCTGGGCTTGTTCTCAGCACAGAGATTTCTCTCCCTCCCTTTTCTCTTTGTTTCGTATTTTCACTCATCACACCCACTCTATCTATCCCAACCAGAGAGATTTACTAGTGAGTGTGTTTTGGATGTCTCTGCCTCTCCATCTTTACTCCATATTTCCCCACCTAGAATGTTCTTCTTTTTCTGCGACTCCTAAGTAGATTCTCCCCATCCTTCAAAGTCCAGGTCAAATTTCCATTTCCTTCTCCTCTTCTTCTCCTTTTTTTTTTTTTCCTTTAAAGGAAGCATTCTACATAACACTTTAACCTGAGGTCTTCCACTGCTACTGCTGCTAAGTCACTTCACTCGTGTCCGACTCTGTGCGACCCCATAGACGGCAGCCCACCAGGCTCCCCCGTCCCTGGGATTCTCCAGGCAAGAACACTGGAGTGGGTTGCCATTTCCTTCTCCAATGCATGAAAGTGAAAAGTGAAAGCGAAGTCGCCCAGTCATGTTCAACCGACCCTTAGTGACCCCATAGACTGCAGCCTACCAGGCTCCTCCGTCCATGGGAGTTTCCAGGCAAGAGTACTGGAGTGGGTTGCCATTTCTGGTTAACAATTAAAATGAGCCTGTCTTATCACTGGTAGCCCAAGGTTATGGACTCTCCTGCCCCTGAAACCCTCGATGGGGCCAGACATTATGTACTGAGCTCCTGATATGAGCAGGAAATGAGAAATATAAAAATGAGGATAGGGACTTCCCCAGCAGTCCAGTGGTTAATAATCTGTCTTCCAATGCAGAGGATGTGGGTTGTTCGATCCCTGGTCAAGGAATTAAGATCTCACATGCTGTGGGCAATTGAACCGGCGTGCCACAACTCCTGAGCCTGCATGCTCTAGATAGAGTCTGTGTTCAGCAACAGAAGAAGCCTGCGTACCTCAATGAGAAACCCTTGAGCCACAACAAGAGAAGCTTGTGTGCTGCAACTAGAGAAACCCCCCGGGCTGCAACAAAGAGCCCATGGGCCTCAGTGGAGACCCAGCGCAGCAAAAATTTTTTTTAAATGAGGATAATCATACTGCAGACCCTTATGGCAGAAAGTGAAGAAGAACTAAAGAGCCTCTTGATGAAGGTGAAAGAGGAGAGTGAAAAAGTTGGCTTAAAGCTCAACGTTCAGAAAACTAAGATCATGGCATCTGGTCCCATCACTTCATGGGAAATAGATGGGGAAACAGTGGAAACAGTGTCAGACTTTATTTTTTGGGCTCCAGAATCACTGCAGATGGTGATTGCAGCCATGAAATTAAAAGACGCTTACTCCTTGGAAGGAAGGTTACGGCCAACCTAGATAGCATATTTAAAAGCAGAGACATTACTTTGCCAACAAAAGTCCGTCTAGTCAAGGCTATGGTTTTTCCAGTGGTCATGTATGGATGTGAGAGTTGGACGGTGAAGAAAGCTGAGCGCTGAAGAATTGATGCTTTTGAACTGTGGTGTTGGAGAAGACTCTTGAGAGTCCCTTGGACTGCAAGGAGATCCAATCAATCCATCCTAAAAGAGATCAATCCTGGGTGTTCATTGGAAGGTCTGATGTTGAAGCTGAAACTCCAATACTTTGGCCACCTCATGCGAAGGGTTGACTCATTGGAAAAGACCCTAATGCTGCGTAGGATTGGGGGCGGGAGGAGAAGGGGACGACAGAGGATGAGATGGTTGGATGGCATCACTGACTCGATGGACATGGGTTTGGGTAGACTCCAGGAGTTGGTGATGGACAGAGAGTCCTGGCGTGCTGCAATTCATGGGATCGCAAAGAGTCGGACACGACTGAGCTCCTGAACTAAACTGAATACTGCAGAGGGTGGCTAAGGTGACTCAATGAGATTATATCCATAGTTGCCATTTATTGAAGGCATATTAGTTATAATGGACAGAGGAGCCTGGTGGGGTCACAAAGAGTCAGCCATGACTGAGCGACTACACAACAACTATTAGTTATAAGCTACAACATTATTTAAATATATTATTTCATTTAATTCTCAAAATAACCCTGTATAGCAAGTTTTATCATCATTATTTTACCAGTGAAGGAACAGAGATTCAGAGAGGTTATGTAACTTGCCTAAAATCAGACAGGTAATAAAGGGATAGAGCTGATTTCAAACCTAGGAAATTTGGACCCTGGAATCTGTGCTGTTAACTGCTTCAGCATGTTGAGTACAGTACCTGGCACAGAGTAAGTGGTGGGTGAATGGTACCCATTACTAATATTGTTATATTAAGCCTAAAAGGTAGATAGAGAATATATCATTAACTCCATTTTACAGATGAGAAAGCTGAGGTTCAGTGGGGTTTAAATGACTTGCCCAAGATTATGAAAGCAGTAAATAGTAGAGCCAGGACTTCTATTGACCCTACATCTAATGGTTGTTTTTTTTTTTTTCCACTTTATTTAGTGCTGCATATATTCTTTGAAAGAGGTTTCTTTGGGAACTGGGTGGTCCAGTCAGCCCTCTTAACTGTGTGTTGCAACATGATGCTGAGTGGGGAGAAGGGAAGCGTGCTTGTGGAACCGCTTTGTGTGTGAAATTAGCAGCTTTAACTATGGACTGGGGAATCCTAGCCCCAGTGCGTTGGGCTCTGGGCTCTTTCCACAAGCTCCTGTACTCCCTCTGTTGTTTTTCAGGGAGAAGTCAACCTATCTTGATTACAGCTCTCCTTCTGGGGTCCTCACTGTGGGCCAGCCGTCTCTCAGGATGGGCTTGAGAATGATAGATTGCCAAGGTTGGCGTGACCAGTTCCCTTAAATGTTAGCTTCTCGTGGTCAAGTTATAGGCAAACCATTATTACTATATGAGTTTCCTAGGGCTGCTGTAGCAAATTACCATGAATTGGGTGGCTTTAGACAACGGAAATTTATTCTCTCCTAATTCTCAGGGCCAGAAGTCCAAAATCAGGATCTACAGGCTCATGCGCTCATAAAGGCTCTAGTAGAGAGATTGTGTCTTTTTCTTAGCTTCTTGTGCTGAATGAATCCTTGGTTTGCAGCTTCTAACTTCAGTCTCTCCTATCATCACATGTCATTCTTCTCCTGTGTCTTCCTGTCATCTTCATACTGGATTAAGTGAAAGTGAAAGTTGCTCAGTCATGTCCAACTGTTTGTGACCCCTTGGACTATACAGTTCTTGGAATTCTCCAGGCCAGAATACTGGGGTGGATAGTCTTTCCCTTTCTCCAGGGAATCTTCCCGACCCAGGAATTGAACCAGGGTATCCTGCATTTGCAGGTGTATTCTTTACCAACTGAGGAAGCCCCTGGATAATTGGATTAAGGGTCCATCCTAATCCAGTGTACCCCAATTAATTATGTCTACAATGACCCAGTTTCCAAATAAAATCATATTCTGAGTTACTGGGGTTAGGTGTTTAGTATAATTGGAGAGCTTGGGTGGGACACAATTCAACCCATAATAGGTACCTGATAGAATGGGCTGGAAGTAGAGACTGGGATGGAAGATGAGTACCTAAGTCTTCAAATCCAGGCTTCCTCAGTAGCCAGCAGTGATATTAATCAAGACCTTTCTCGGTGTTAGTCTCCTCCTCTATAAAATGGAGGGGTTGTATTAGGTATTTTGTAAGATCCCCTCTGGATCGAACAACTGTTTCTTCTCAATGGATTTATAATTCAGTTGAGGTACTGGGATTGGTATACATGGTAAAAATGAGCAACATATTTAAGTATCAGGTTTTATAGCAGAAGCATTTCCTCTGATTTGGGGGCTGCCAGGAACATTGGACTGAGGATCACCCTGAGGCTGCTTTCAGGGTTTATAGAAAAGGCCAAGTCTTAAAACATTCATGTTGGGTCAGTGAAGGAGAAACGGCACATGGATTATTCCTGGTCTGGGAATCTGAACAGGGAGGAGTTTCAAGGAGGGCTTGTGAGGAAAATGTAGCCAACTGGGTGCTTAGAGCAATAGTCCCTCTTCTGTTGAAAAGTGAACATGAAAGTTGTTCAGTTGTGTCTGACCCTTTGCGACCCCATGGACTATACAGTCCATGGGATTCTCCAGGCCAGAATACTGGAGTGGGTAGCCTTTCCCTTCTCCAGGGGATCTTCCCAACCCAGGGATCGAACCCAGGTCTCCCGCATTGCAGGCAGATACTTTACCAGCTGAGCCACCAGGGAAGCCCTCTTCTGTTATGTATATTTTATTTTGTACATTTTTATTATGGCCCTTGTTACATGGGCCTCATATTCAGATGAAAGTACTGGTTTACATTCCCTGCTGTCCCTCCGCCATGCGCTCTTCTAGGCGGGCCTCATATTTCAGTCACCTCTACGTTCTCCCAGTCTGATGCCTGGCACATAGTAGATGTTCAGTAAATGACAAATTAATGAGCAGATGAGAGGCAAATTTTGGATAGTTGGTAGGAAGGTAATCTAGATAAAAGGCTACTTATTTGGGTGTGATTTTTGCAAAGTCCTAGTGATTCCTTCATTGGCTGTAGGTCCTTGGACTCCACCACTTCCCATTTGCAGTGTTTCTCAATCTTGTGGTTGTTCACCTGATTTCATGAAGATGAAGTTGTAGTTTCATTTTTATCAAGGCCTTGTTTTCTTCAAAGAGCACACTGTTGTGCCTGCTGGAATTCATTACCGTCATCCTTCAGTATCCATGGGGGATTTTTCCAGGACCCCCCAGGATCCACAGCTGCTCAAGTCTTGTGTAAAATGGTGTACTATTTGCATATAACCTACGTATATCCTCCTGGATACTTGAAATCATCTCCAGGTTACTTATAATACCTAATCCAATGTAAATGATATGCAAATAGTTGCCAGTATGAACAAATTCAAGTGTTGCTTTTTGCAACTTTCGGGAATTTTTCCCCCAAATAGTTTTCATCCTCAGTGGATGAAAATCCTCAGTGAATGTGGAATCTGCAGTTGCAGAATCCAAGGTTGTGGAGGGCTGACTATACTTGTCAGATTCTAGGGCTCTTCATGGGGATCAAATGCTGCCTGAGGTGGGTTCAGATTCCTGGTGCCTCAGTGCTAGAAGAAAGGAATTGAGTAAATTCTGCTCTTGGAAACCACAAAGGACAAGAAATCTTCAGGATACAATTCTGAAAAGATATAATATATGTACTATATATAAATATTTTTAATGAAAATAGCCTTAATTCCTTTTTACATGTAAAAATACTAAATGTTCATTGTAGAGGATCATAAAGAGCCTCATCTTGGTTAAGTTACTTAATTAATGAAAGAATACTTCAAGTATATAGGAAGGGAAAGAAACCAAATTCCCAAAACAGGAATGGACAGCAGGGAACCTGGATTGCCTTGGTCTTCTCTTCAATGACTGAAAACAAAGGAACACGTTTAACAGAGTTCTGAGGGAAAGTTATAGAACATTCATTATACCAGCAAGGGTATCATTAAATATAAAGGCCACACCATCATCAAAAATCTGCAAATAATAAATGTTGGAGAGAGTGTGCAGAGAAAGGAACTCTCACACACTGTTGGTGGGAATATAAATTGGTGCAGGTACTATGGAGAGCAGTATGGAGGTTCCTTAAAAATCTAAAAATACTATATGATCCAGCAATCCCATTCCTGAGCATATATCCAGAAAAGATGAAAACTCTAATTCGAAAAGATACGTGCACCCCAGGGTTCACTGCAGCACAATTTACAATAGCCAAGACGTGGAAGCAACTTAAATGTCCTTTGACAGATGAATGGATAAAGAACATGTGGTACACACACACAACGGAATACCACTCAGCCATAAAAAAGAATGAAATAATGCCTTTTGCAGCCACATGGATGGACCTAGAGATTATCACAGTAAGTGAAGTAAGACCGAGAGAGACGAATATTCTATGATATCAATTACATGTGGAATCTAAAAAATATGATACTAATGAAGCTATTTACAAAATAGAAACAGACTCACAGACATAGAAAGCAAACTTAAGGTTACCAAAAGAGAAAGGTAGGGAAAAGGCAGGGAAGAAGATAAATCAGAAGTATGAGGTTAAGTTATGTATTACTATTTATAGAATAGATAAACAATAGTCACCTTGTATATAGCACAGGGAACTATATTTAGTATCCTGTAATAACCTGTAATGGAAAAGAATCTGAAAAATAATATATAGATAGATGTATAACTAAATCAGTTTGCTGTATGCCTGAAACTGACACAACATGGTAGATCAACTGTGCTTCAGTAAAAAATAATAATTTCAAATATAAAGGCCATAGGTAGATGGCCTCAAATACAACAGAACTCAGGAAATACTGATGCCCTCCCTCTGAGCCATATTGGTAAAAGATCCTGAATTGATGAAATCCAGCCAACCAAGAAATGAACCAGAATACAAATCTTAGGGATGGAAAAACTATGGTAACAGGACTGGTAGTGAACATCGCATCCGTTTAATAGAGTTAAGACTAAACAACTAGGGGAATTATGATTGGAGAACAGTGTGTGTTATAGACGCAAATGAAGTAAAAATAATGTAAAATTATTGAGGAGGAGATGGAGGTACAATAGTGCTAATCCTTTCACCACGGGCTGTCAAGTGTCTGAAACTAAGACTGAAATAGGTCATTAAATCATTTTAATGTCTCAGTCCCCTTAATTATTTTCAAAAACTCCTTTTTAACTTTGGAAGGGTCTTTTAGGAATTAATTTGTCTTGTGCTAGAGAAACAGTCGTTTGAAATTCAGCAATTCCTTCAGCTTCCTTTCAGTTTCCTTTTCTTCTGTGAAATTTAGCTAAAATTAGGCTTAATACTTTATTTTTATATTATGTTATTTATTTTTAAAATTTTTTGCTGTGCTGGGTCTTTGTGGTGGTGCATGGGCTTTTTACTAGTTGCAGCGTGCAAGGGCCTCTTCTGTGCTGGAACACGGGCTCTAGCATGCACAGGTTCAGTAGTTATGGTCTGTGGCCTCTCTGGTTGAGGTGTGTGGGCTCCATAGTCACAGCATATGGGCTTAGTTGCCCCGCAGCATGTGGGATCTTAGTTCCATGAACAGGGATTGTACCCATATCCCCTGCATTGGAAGGCAGATTCTTAACCACTGGACCACCATGGAAGGCCCAGTACTTTATTTTTAAATAGTGTATAGAATATAGCTTTTAGAATTGATGCTTTTGAACTGTGGTGTTGGAGAAGACTCTTGAGAGTCCCTTGGGCTGCAAGGAGATCCAACCAGTCCATCCTAAAGGAAATCAGTCCTGAATATTCATTGGAAGGGCTGATGTTGAAGATGAAACTCCAATACTTTGGGCACCTGGTAAGAACTGACTCATTGGAAAAGACCTTGATACTGGGAAAGATTGAAGGCAGGAGGAGAAGGGGATGACAGAGGATGAGATGGTTGGATGGCATCACTGACTCAATGGACATGAGTTTGAGTAAGCTCCAGGAGCTGGTGATGGACAGGGAAGCCTGGCGTGCTACAGTCCATGGGGTTGCAAAGAGTTGGACACGACTGAGCAACTGAACTGAACTGATAGAATATAGTCTCATTCTTTTAAAATTACTCATGCCTATCTGTCATCCATCCTGCCTGCATATCTGTGTAAAGGAATGCCCATTACAATCATCACCGGATGTTAATACTAATTATTTTTAGTTGGTGGAATTTGGGACAGTTTGTTGCTTGCTTCTTTGTATTTTTCTTTTTGCTTATTTTTGAACAATGAGCATGTATCATTTTAATAAAGTGGATAAGGTTATTATTTAGAAAAAACAGATGAGAGTGGGAGAAACTATGTAACATGTAAGAATAAAAATTGATATGCATAATATATGAAGAACTTCTACAAAATAATAGGAAAAAGGTAAAATGTTCAGTTAAAAAATGGGGTGATATGCCTATGTAATTCATAAAATAACATATAGAAATAAATATATAAAATGCATAATCACACTGAAATCAAGGAAAAGTAAATTTAAATTAGAACTTTTTTTTTAAACCTCTCTTACTAAAGACTAGTGAGGACTGATAATATACAGTGTTGGGGAGGGTTTCTGGGAATGGGAGCTCTTGCACACTTTTGGTGAAAATATAAATTGAGAAGGCTTTTTCGGAGGGCAATTCGACACTGTTTTCCAACATTTAAAAGATATAGTCTTCTGATCTAGTAAATCCACTTTCTCAGAAGTCCTAGCTTAGTTAGAGAAACATTCTCAGAGATGCCCATGAATATCTGCCTGAGGATGTTCGTTTAACTCTTCTTGGCAGTAGTGAAAAACAAAGCAATTGGGGTGACCCCGAACTGTGGCAAACTGTTAATTATGAACATGGTGGTTGGCATGTGCTGATAAAGAAAGATCTATATGACAGATCTATTACCAGGTGAGAAACAGGACAGCAAATAATAGAATGATCTCAGTTATGAAACTATAAAAAGTTGTGTATTTGTGAGATATGACTATGGAAATGCAGAGGAAGGACTGGGAGGATATATGTCAGTCTTAGCAGTGGCTCCCCCTGGGAAGGGGCGTGGGGTCGGGGGAGAGCGTGAAGGGAGACGTTAGTGTTTTTTGAACATATGACTTTGTGTTGTTTGAATCTTTTGCTGTGAGAATGTATTCATATTATACTTTTAAAAAAATTTAATTATTCATGCTATAGACTTTTTGCTGGAGAAGAACACCTTAGAGATGGAGGCCACTGCTCTTTTGCAATTCTTCCTGGTTCTGTAGCAGTAGTTTTCCATTTTAGAGAATTGTGTCATATCTGAGCTTCTACTGTCAAAGGTGCAGTTTTGCCTTCAATGAAACAGCCATGTGTCTTAAATAAGAATCAGCCCTGAGAAGGACTCAGAACACTCGCTCCTGTTCCCCTTAGGGCATCAATTGAAGAGAGATACGGCAAAGATCTGCTCAGCCTCGCTAGGAAGAAGCCATGTGGACAGTCTGAGACCAAGTAGGTGCACATTTCTTTCTGGTTTCCACATTGTCTGATGCCACTCAGGAGCCCCCGTCACTTCATCAGACAGGCCTGGCCAATAGCGTGAAATGTGTTGGGTGAAAAAAATGTTTAGTTTTTTCTTATTTCCAGTTGTGAAAAATAGAAATACAGAAAGAAATCTAAAATGAACTGTGAAGCCATAACTCATTATTAATATTTTCCAAATTTTCCTTGAAGTCCTTTTCTGTGTATACTTTTTATAGGTATAATTATGCATAATCTTATGCTAGAAATTCAATAGAGTGTATTATTGTTTTATATATATATTTGTATATGTGTATATATTATATGAAACACATAGTTTGTAATAGTTACGAGAGACTGTCTTTGCATCATTTCATAGTTCTCACCATTGATGTGAGGATTCTGTACCTCAATTATTCATTCTTCCGTCATTCATTGAACACTCTGAGGGTACACAGATGTCCAGACATGGTGCCTACTTTGGGAACGCAGTCCCTCATATGCAAGGCTGACTTGGGCAACCATATGGGATCGCAAATGTAGATAGGCTTCAGAACTGGCTTCATACTCTTTGTGCTGATATGTGCTCTGTCACCAGTCATGTCTGACTCTGTGCGACCCCAGGGACTGTAGCCTGCCAGGCTCCTCTGTCCGTGGGATTCTCCAGGCAAGAATACTGGAGTAGGTAGCCCTTTTCTTCTCTGGGGGATCCTCCCGACTCAGGGATCGAACCCACATCTCTTGCATTTCCTTCATTACCAGGAGGATTCTTACTCTTTGCTGTCACTATTTGAAATTCTTAGTGATTTATAAACAAGAGCGGCACATTTTTGTTTTGCAGTGGGCCTCACAAATTATGTAGCCAGTCCTGTGCACATGGAAATGTCTAGATTCCTTCTGTAACGTAGCATACTGAGGGACACTTGGGGGAAATAGTTTAGGCAGACCTTTGCCGATCTCTGCAGATGTAATTGTACCTCATGCTGTCGTGCACACTGCTTTGTGCTGTAGTCAGCTGCAGACCTGCCCTGAGGTCTGTGTCCGCTCAGAGGCAATAGTGGGGGCAGACAAGACATTGCCCTTCCCTTTCTCTTCTCTTGATCCTAAGACACATACACCTACCCACACACACACACACACACACACACACTCATCCCAGATTGCAAAGTACTGGATTATTGAGGAGGAGGAAAACATTGGGAGATATTGAAAGTATTGATAGTTACATAAGCCTTAAAAAGGGGCTGCTGCATCTGTGGCTCAGTGGTAAAGAATCTGCCTGCCAATGCAGGAGACTCTGGTTCGATCCCTAGGTCAGGAAGATCCCCTGGAGAAGGAAAGGGCAACCCACTCCAGTATTCATGCCTGGAGAATCCCATGGACAGAGAAGCCTGGAGAGCTATAGTCCGTAGGGTCACAAAGAATCGGACCCAACTGAGCGACTGAGCATGCTGCAAGCCTTAAAAAACATGTTACCCTCAGACATAGGACATTAGTACATGGAGAATTTAATTGTTGATTATATTATTTATATTTCTGATGTTTTAAGTGTAAAAACACACTGAAAACCAAAAAGGCCAATGTAATGAATGGCTGTGAGTCCATCATTTAAATTTAACAATTATTCATACTCATCATATTTTCTTATTGTAAGTTTTTATGAATTTAAATCGGGAGTCAACTAGATCTTACTAAGTATTTCTCCAAGTTTTCCTAGTAATTAGCCATATTTATAGGTGAAACTCTGAGTTCTAGCATTGGTCATTGTCACAGAGATGTCACTGTTTCTAGGCTCTTTCAGGGGACAGATTTTATTTTGTTCATTATTTATTTATTTGTCTACTTGGCTGTCTTGGGTTTTAGTTGCAGCCAGCAGACTCCCTAGTTGTGCTACACGACTTAGTTGCTCCCCAGTATGTGGGATCTTCGTTCCCTAACCAGGGGTCAAACCCGTGACCCCTGCATTGCAAGACATATTCTTAACTGCTGGATTGCTGGGGAAGTCCCAGGGCACAGATTTTAAAAGCTTGAGTTCATATTGATATCTCTAATTCCAATTTAATTTATCATTCACTTCTTTTATATTAGATTTATATCCTCTTGCATAGAAAATCTTGGTTCCTGACAATATTAGCAGAATTATTGGCTTTCTATGACAATATATATTAAAATGTTTCAAAATAATATTAATACAGCTACTAACGATGAAACTTCTGAATGAAGCATTTCTTTACAGTGCTTTTTGCAGTTCCTCTTGCAGTTCCTCTTGACCTTGTATACCACTAAGAATATTGTTTTCTAAGGTCACTGAAAATACCATTTTCTCTGTGTGATTATGTAAACAGTTTCATATACAGTTAAGTTTATTTGTTTATTTCAAATGTTAAGGATTTTTTTGTTGTGCTTGATTTAGCTTCACGTTTTTGAATATGTAAAACATTTCTATATTCACTTGTCAAACCTACATAGTATTAGGTAAGTTTCATTGTCATTCAAGGACAGTTTCTGTAGTTTCAAGGAAGATTAGTGGGTCAGTGGATCTAAAGCCTTGTTTATTCATAAAGGAAGCATAAGTCATTTGGAAAGATATCCAAAAAGTTTTTAGGTGATATGAGGGAAAATAGCCATATTCTCTCACATAGTATTGCTTGGAAAATATATTTAGCAGAATGAGTCTGATGCAGAGTGGTATTTCTTATATTCTTGCATGTTTGATTTATAACTTGGTAAATTTTTCAAGAGACTCAGGCATCAATCTCTTCTGTGAAAAAAGCTCATCAGTTTTCCTTCTAAGAATTTCTCAGAGAGGAAGGTGAATAGGATATGAGACCTGTGGACTATGTTTCCAAGGTTGAAGTGAAAGGCCGTTCAGGTACTTCTGGTTTTGTCACCTCCAGGATGCTCTTTAGGAAGTTGCCCTCGATGAGCGTGCACGACTTTGCTTGTCCAGGGCCTAGGTAGGATTTTTTTTCACCTCATCAACCACTCTGAGAGAGTAGTTGATGGTGGACCTTTGTAGCTTCTGGTGGATCCTTTTAGAGTTTAAGGCCAAAGGGTTTGTGAGAGTGGCAGGATATTTTCTCTTCCCACAGTTAAGGAGAACTTCAGAGAGAAGGGGGCAGGGACATTGTGAGAACACCATCCCCAAGGTTCACATTCAATCCTCGGATTGTTGTCACCATCTAAACGCAGGGAACGGCAATGAAGTGATGTTGTGTGACAACAAAGCTGATGACAAACTAAAGAGAGTTTGGGCTGCTCTTTTAGTGGCCTTTTCAGCAGTCTCTTAGGGTGGGGGGAAAATTTTAGACTCCAAACAGACTTCATCTTTATGTCACTTTCCAGCTCCACAGCTCATTATGGGGAAAGACTTCCAGTTCTATCTGAGGCCATGGCCAGCTTTCTCTCTCACTAATTCCAGTCATAAGTCTGCTTTTGAGTGAGGCTCATGCATCCTGCTGGGCCAGTTGTGCATTTGTTTAGATATGGACACTTTCTGGTGCGTTATATTCCTTGAGAAATTGTATCATAAGGGAAGGAAAGTGTACAGAGACTGTGTAGTTAATGTTTTTCTGCTTGATGTGTTGGTAATAATTGGGAATGTTTATATGAGAAAAGGTAGGGAGAAATAAAGGACTCTTTGAAGATAAATAAACAGAATAGGAAAAATGAGGTGTAGTTAAAAGAAGAGGCCAAAAAAAAAAAAAAGAAGAAGAAGAAGAAGAGGCCAGCTGAAAGATAAAGGCTTTTTAGTTTGTAAAATAGCAGAACTTGCCACCTACATGTATATGTATAGAATATGATCCATGATCCTGCTCTGTTGTGGCTAGGGGCTGGGACCATGACTTCACTTAGTCCCATTTCTTCTTGAGTGGCTGTAGTGATCCCAGTGAGGTCTGCATTCGTGAGGGTGGCGATGAGCAAGAGAATCCGGAGAGCCACTTCACCTCAAAAGGAAGCTTGTTAAGGAAGTCTAGGACGGGGAGAACTAAAACCATGGGCAAGGGGAGCTATAAGGGAGGAGGAGCTGTGGGTTATGAGGGAGAGAAGGGAGGAGATTGACAGAAGGTATGAAAAATGAGTCATGGTCTTCTCCACAGAAATTGTGAAGTAAGAAACGTGTCTTGCTTTAAGCTGCTAAATTTGTGGTAGTTTGTTCTTCAGTGATAGAACACTGTGTTCATGTCTGTCTCTTCCGTTAAAACTCTTAAGTTTGTGACGATGTCTGTCTTGTATCACTGAATCACCAACATCTGATACCATGCCTGGCCCATAGTTTATGTGCAATAAGCATGTGAGGACTGAAGAATGGATGAAAAAGGAGGTAATCAGGAACCATAATTTGAATCCCTCTTTCATTGGCTTTTATCCATATTTTGGGCTGGATGAATCACAAGCTGGAATCAAGATTGCTGGGAGAAATATCAACAACCTCAGACATGCAGAAGATACCATGACAGAAAGTGAAGAGGAATTAAAGAGCCTCTTGATGAGAGTGAAAGAGGAGAGTGAAAAAACTGAAGATCCTGGCATCTGGTCCCATTATTTCATGGCAAATAGAAGGGGAAAAAGTGGAAGGAATGACAGATTTTATTTCATCGTGGACAGTAACTGAGGCCATGAACTTAAAAGACGCCTGCTCCTTGGAAGGAAAGCTATTGACAAACTGAGACAGTGTATTTAAAAGCAGAGACATCACTTTGCTGACAAAGGTCCTTCTAGTCAAAGCTATGGTTTTTCCAGTAGTCATGTATGGATGTGAGAGTTGCAGCATCAAGAATGCCGAAGAATTGATGCTTTGAAACTGTGGTGCTGGAGAAGACTCTTGAGAGTCCCTTGGACTGCAAGGAGATCAAACCAGTCAATCCTAAAGGAAATCAACCCTGAATATTCATTGGCAAGACTGGTGCTGAAACTCCAATACTTTGGCCACCTGATGCAAAGAGCCAACTCATTGGCAAAGACCCTAGTTCTGGGAAAGATTGAAGCAAATGGAGAAGAGGGAGACATAAGATGAGATGGTTAGATAGCTTCACCAACTCAATGGACATGAATCTGAGCAAACTCTGGAAGATAGTGAAAAACAGGGAAGCCTGGAGTGCTGCAGCGCATAGGGTTGCAAAGAGTCGGATATGACTTAGCAACTGAACAACAGAAACAACATCCATATTTCTAATTATCATACTTTAAAGAATAACTTGTATCCTTATGACAAATGGATCATAACTCCTATATTATCCTTGGGGAAAATGAAACATAAAGAATTTTGGCATCTGGCTTCACCCAGATGGACAGTAAAGCATTTATGATGCTTGAGCCTGGGACTGAGGGGTAAGAGAGGAAACTGAACTGAAGAAGTCTTGATCTTTTCTTGTCTCCTTAAGCTCATGGGCAAAGATCAGACAACAGGCTATCAGTTAAGATGTGGGCTGGGAGAAACATGCAGTGGCATTATAATAAGGTTATATAGCCAATTTCCAGAACTGAAGCTACACATGTGCTTTTATTTTTTTTTTTTTTTAGCACCCTGAAGCGAGCCCTTGAAGTCTTCAAGCAACGTAAGTGATTCCTTAAAAATGCATTTGCTGTCCTTGGCAAGCTCTGTGTTTGTCATCACAGCTGCATTTTAACCTGAACAGCTCATACTGGTTAAAAAAAAAAATAGAACAACTCCTAAGGTGATGACTAGCTCTTCAGAGTTGAAGTGAGTTGGAGAACCATCTACACCTGCACTTCATGATGTGCATTTGACACACTTCAGGCAGTGGTTCTCACACTGGAAATCCAGAGTGAGGCCCTGGCACTGGTCTTCATTTCCTGTCCATTTCTAGCCTCCCTGGCCCTATATTTTTCTGGATTTTAAAAATTTTGTATTTTTTTCAGTAATTTTAAGGCTGAATATGTTTTCAAATGTTTACTGGCCATTTGGCCAATCTTTTAAAAAATTTCATGCTCTTTAACCATTTTACTTTTTTTTTTTTTGAGCACAGACACATTATCTTTAACCATTTAAAAACCCTGTAATATATATGTTTATTTTGATTTGAAGCTCTTTTAATATAGCTATTTACTCCATTGCGTAAATTGCAATTTTTTTTTCCAGTTTTTTATGTCTCTTCTAACCTTATTCAAAGTTATTTTGACACACACAAGTTTAAAATTTTTTCTTAGGTCATATCTGTCAATCTTTCTATCTTTAATGCCATCTATAATTTGTTTGCTTGGAACAAGAAAAATAAAAATTTCAGTTTTTCTATTAGAAAATTTCAGTTTTTCTATTAGTCATGCCCTTTACAAAGATCTCAGAAAATAAAGAGAAAAACACAAGTAATCTTTCTATCCAGAGAGAAGTTTCTTACAGGCTCATGAAGTGTTAGAGATGGGAAGAACCTTAGAGTTATGTAATGAGAAATAGGATTTAATTTGAAATTGTAGTGGGCTTACTAATGTGTGCTATCATGAAAGCTCCATGAGCTTCTCCCCTGCCTTGGGCATGCACTAGGTTAGTGCAGCTAGTGGTGGAAAGCTAAACTAAAGGCTTGCCAGCTTGGTTGCAGTGGTCAGGGCAATGCTGGGTACGTGGAGGGGCTCAATAAATGTTGGTGACCAAGTGAAGCAGGTTAACTTTACCATGTGCCCAAGTATTCTGTATATATTTTAACTTTTTATATGGTTTCTTTGATTTAAATTCAGACATATAGATTTTGTTTTTGTGTGTGTTTTTTTTTTAAATTCTTTTTGCAGAAGTAGACAGTGAGGCACAAAGTCACATTCACCTTGCACAGACTCTAAGAGAAGAAGCCAGGAAGATGGAAGAATTCAGGGAGAAGCAAAAGTTACAACGAAAAAAGGTTAGATTTGTGTGTTACATGGTTTAGGTGGTTGGGTTGGGTTTATGTGTTATGTCTTACATGTGTTAAGACATTGCCTTTCTTCCAGCAGAAAACTCCAGGCTTGTTTTCTCACTGAACTCCTTAGCTCGGCTCCTACCCTCAAGTGCCCACCCTCATCTTTAAACCTATGAGATTATTTACCGGGAACCATGTGGACACTCAGTCTAGACAGGGATGCTTCTGTGCCCATTTACATGCTAGGGCAGTTCTTTTTCAACTTGTTGCAAGAATCTAGGGTCCAGCTTGCTTTCCAGTTCTTTTTCTATCTGCTACCACTGTTTAAACTATGACTGGAAAGGGGAAGCCCTGTTTTCATAAGGGTCTAGCACATCCAAGGTGGTGGGTTTTCAGTCCACATCCCTCTTCCTGGTCAAGGCGATACGGGTGGGTAAGAAGTGGAGGGGACTCAGTTCTCCCTGGAGACCAGAATGTAGTCCAACCGCCCTATTTTACAAATAGTGAAACAGAGGCCCTGGGAGATTCAAGTCCTTTTGGCTTCAAAGCGGATGTTATACAGGCTCTCTTTCATTGATGGGATGTATTCTGGGCAATTATGTGGCAGGAGGTGGGAGTGAACAAGAGTTAATAAAATTGGCAAACATTTAGGAAGTTACAAGGATCAAGACAAAAAGTCCAGATTTATATTACAGTGTTCCTTAGACTAGACCAGCCTCTGTTCTGTCTCCCTTCTGTTTTGGTCCTAAAAGATTTAATTTTTTTGGCTGTGCTGAGTCTTTGTTGCCACAAGGGCTTTTCTCTAGTTGTGTTGCATGGGTTTCTCATGGCAGTGGCTTCTCTCATTTTGGAGTATAGGCTCTAGGGCCCGCAGGCTTCCATAGTTACAGCTCGAGGGTTCTAGAGCACAGGCTCAGTAGTTGTGGTGCATGGGTTTAGTTGCTCCAAGGCATGTGGAATCTTCCCAGACCAGGTATCGAACCTGTGTCCCTGCATAGGCAGGCAGATTCTTATCCACTGTGCCACCAAGGAAGTCCCCACAGAACTTGCCTTTAATATCTGGTCTCCAAGGTGAGCATGAACTTCATGTGCGAGATAAACTCTTCCCTATGTAGCATCTGAACACGCCCACCCAGTTCTCTCCAGACAGCTCTGCATGGACTTCTTGGCGATCTTTCTTCATCCTGGCCCTTTACTGTCTGGAAGTCATTGTCCACAGCGTGTGTATTCAGCTAACAGCTGATTTTACCCATGCCTCAATCCCAGCAACTTTGCCTGTGGTTCTAAATCAGAGTCTAATTCCAACCTCCCTAGTGGCCACTTGACATCTGGAGTGGGTGGAGGCATCCTAAGAGCCTGACTACCTTCCATATGCTGTCATTTCATAAGCTTCCCTGACAGCTGTGCCTCTTCTTGGAAGGAAGAGTAAAAACTAACAATTAAGGAACACCATGTCAGCTATTTTCAGACAAACTCAAGGTTCATGTATCGTGTTGGAGGGGCACATCTGGCCCAAAGTATATGTGTATTACACCCATCTATCTATTGGATGGTCGGACTCTTTTTGTCTGCCATTGCAAACTCTGCCTGTTCTCCAAAGGGTTTGCAGTTTTTCAGCCTTTGACTGCCAGGGTCTGTGCACACATGATTTCCACTAAGAGAAGAAGAGGCTCATTTCCTCACAGTCTTAAGTGCCCTTGGTTTCAGGGAGAGTTTTGTTAATTTTGCAAGGCTTCTGAAACTTCCCCTCCTAGCAAGTTACAAAGACCAAGTTCTCGCAGCTGGAACTATTTTGAATTCTCTTAAGCAACAGTGGAGCCTGGGCTCATTCCACTGTTGTCATCAAATTTCCCCACGTTGTGTGAAACAGCTTCTGAGCTTTCTTTGCCAAGTCCAAAGTTTATTCATAAGTTTACAGTTACTTGTATCACAGTGAACTATGGGTTGTTCCACTTCTGTATTTAGATACTTTAAAAAAATCAGACTTTTGGAGAAAATGTGTCGATGTTAACTTCTCATTTTCACTGGTCAAACTCTGCACATGTTGGTCTCTCACTTCTTGGAAATTAAGCCACTTCCATTTATCAAGGAAATCCATCAGTTGGTTTCTTTTAATGAACTGGGGCAGGAGAGGTATGGATAGAATGGCTTAGGTAGAACTTTACGGTGAACTAGCTTATAGAACTAATATTTTCTGAGGGTGGTGACAAATGTGGCTGTGGCCATCCCTCCCCCAGAGCATAGAGCCTGGCCAGAGATACTGATGTGACAGTAATCATGTCAGTGGGATGAGCCTTAAAAGAGAAGGAAGTGAAGCTGCCAGCTGAACCTGCAGTGGGGACACCTAACCTAACCAGTAAGTCTGGGGAGCCTCCTGGAGGCAGTAACCTTGAAGCTAAAGCCAACAAAGTGAAAGATGGTGTGAGTGAGGGCAGAGAGAAAGAAGGTTCTCAACCCTGGAAATTGGCAGGCAGGGAGGGATCTTTGGAGCCACGCTCAGGAGGTTTGATGTTTTAGGTGCTGAGGTGCTTTCCCAGCCCAGAGCATCCTAAGCTGGACAAAGGAAGCACTCTGTTCTCTGGTGCCTACATTATGCTTTACTGTCTCAACTAAGACAGGGATGATCATGGCAGAAGGCTCTGTGTCGAGAGCAAGCTCCGAAGGGAACCTCCTTGGTCACATAGATTGTCACTTTCAGTTTTCAGAGTATAGTCTGAGTGTAGGTAAACAGACAAAAAAAGACCACTCAGCAGCTCGGTCAGCAGTTTACTGCAGGCAATTATTACACATCTCTCCTTCCTTTTCCCCTTCCTCTTGCCTCTCCCCACTTGGTAGCATGCAGGGCTGTGGCTTTGCACTATTTTGTGTTACTGATAATAAAACATAATCAAATTTCCACTAGAGTCGGTCTAAACAGAAAGAATGAGTCCTAGAAGAAAAACATCCCTAAGGAGCCCTGAAAGAGGCTCCCTGGTGGTCCAGTGGTTAAGGCTCTGCGCTTCCACAGCATGGGGCGTAGGTTTGATCCCTAGTTGGGGAACTAAGATCCTGCATGCTACATAAGTCCTGAAAGAGAACTCGTGACTTACTGGGGTTACCATGAAAAGGCCACCTTACAAGTGATTATGGATGTGAGGAGACTTAAATCAAGGTGGTAGCAGACAGGGCTGGGCTGGTTGTCACTGAGTGGCCTTGAGCTATATTACTTTGTGGGCTCCAGTGATCACACCAGTTAGGTTCGAGCTAGACTGCTGCTCTCTAAGATCCTGCTGATATACAAATACAGGAATCCTTGAAGCCAGAGAGAAGAATGGCATAAATATAATAGAACTTTGTAGCCACATGAGAGGTGCATGATGCTGGTGTTACATAGAACTTGGAGATAAGGAGGCCTGGCTTGGGCCATAAACTATAAAATAATAACAGCTCCTGAACTGGAAGAATGGCAGTGTGTAAATTTGGACTAGAAAGGACCATGCTAACTGATCTGCTCTGTGGAGCCTGGGAAATCAGGAAACATTATAAATAAACTCTACCCTCCTCACAGAGGCACACAGGTGCTCACATGAGCCACACAGCTCTCTATCTGCAATGGCAGGGATCTGCCCATGAGTCTTTCCCCGTGGGATCGTGTTGGAGCCCTGTCCGTCCTCCGTTTCCCTGGAGCCTTCACCTAGTTACCTCCTGGTCCTTCCATTTCAGCTGGGCTGGGAGGTGGGTGCTTTGTTCTCAGAGGATCCCTTGGGGGCTCTCCCAAGGGAGTTTCATATATTCTACAAAGTTCATATCTGAAGTGAGACCATCACAAAACTTATATCCAGATATCTTGAAAATCTACCCACATTTGTACGTTATGGTAACGGACAAAAACTTAGTTTTCCAGAAGAAAGACACATTTTAATATTCTTAGTATTATTTTGCATTATTTCATTTTGTACAAGGGCAATGCCATAACTCATTTTGAATTGTTGCATTTCTTGGCTTTTACATACCCATCTGATTTTAGAGGGCTATTATAAGGGTAATGGTAGTTTTAGGTAAAGATTAGGAACAAGGACATGGGAGTCTGACTGTGCCCAAATCCCAACTCTGCTACTTGCTGAGAATATCACCTTGGGTGAGGTTACCCAGGGAATGCGGATGTGTACTCACAATTGTTGTGATGCATGAAAGTCTCTTAGCACATAATAGTGTGGGAGCTACCATTATGTCTGGACTGTGCTTAGTCACTCAGTCGTGTCCGACTCTTTGCAACCCCATGAACTGTAGCCCAGGCTCCTCTGTCCATGGGGATTCTCCAGGCAAGAATACTGGAGTGGGTTGCCGTGCCCTCCTCCAGGGAATCTTCCCAACCCATGGATTGAACCCATGTCTCTTCCATTGCAGGAGGATTCTTTACCATTTGAGCCACCAGGGAAGCCCACTGTTACATCTGAGAGTTGCATTTTTATTATCAGTCCCATTATTTTGACTAATAAAAGTATTGTCACGGCCACAGCAAAGAAATTGCTCCCAAGGGATCTCAACCGAGTAACTTACCTTTCCTGGATTAGACAGGGTACAAAGTAGGACTGATCAGCTGTTCCACAAGCATTTCTTCCCTTCATACTGCCTGGGCTCCTTGCCAGTGATGGGAGTGCCTTTGACAGATGCCACAGAATGAATGTTTCTGAGTTCCTAACTGCGCTGACACAAGCTTACAGAATAAAGACCCCTTTTAAAATGAGCAACGTTTTAAAACTCCCTTTTTGAAGCTCGGGGCTTCCCTGGTGGCTCAGACAATAAAGAATCTGCCTGCAGTGTGGTAGACCTGGGTTCAATCCCTGAGCCAGGAAGATTTCCTGGAGAAGGGAATGGCTACCAACTCCAATCTTCTTGCCTGGAAAATTCCATGGACAGAGGAGCCTGGTGGGGTCACAAAGAGTCGGACATGACTGAGTGACTAACACTTGAAGCCTGTTTCTTGATTCCAGATTTACTGATGAGAATACTCTAAGGTGATCCATTATTCTCTTTGAACCCAGGTTCAAAGGTAGGCAAATTGTTCAGCCTTTCTGTGATGCACTCTCCTTATTTGTGAAATGGGAGTAATAATCAATAGCACATCTACCCTCTGGGTTGTGTGAGGACTAAACAAGGTAAGCCACGTTGAACACTTAGCCCTCAAAATAAACTTCTGTTAATAATTGTCTTTATTAATAATGCTTGTGCTCTCTTCACAGACGGAGCTTATAATGGAAGCTGCCCATAAACAAAAGAGCTTACAATTCAAGAAAACCATGGATGTAAGTCTTACTATATTGCTTTTAAAAAAATGGTGGCATTTTATGAAATCCCATGCTGTGTATCAACATTTTCCTGAAAATAACATTTATGTAGTCTTTTAGAACAGCCTTTAGTGGTTTGACTTTCTTTCAACGCCTTGGAAAGATTGAGGATGAAATTAGAAGAAATACAATGATGTTATCTTTCCAGCAACCTGGGAAAATATAGCAAGTCAATTTAAATATTTCAGACCAGGACATGTACACTGTGTTGGATTTGAACTTCTTCCCTGTAAGACTGTTTTAAATCTTGATTTCTTACCTATTTTTATTGAGTTTTAAGATATCTGCAAATTGTAAAAGCCTTTTTTGCTTTAAGTAATTTATTTTAAAAATGCTTATCAAGATAGAACTGAGACAAGTTGCTGAGATCTCACACTAGCTTTTTATGAATCCCCTACTGTTGAATTGTGTTACTGGAACATCTGTGACTCCATCTTTGTACAGAAGTATCATATATTCTGTGACTGTGACATCATACCTGGTTACCTGGTCAAAAAGAAAATGCCACCAATGTTGATGGCATATGCAGTCTATTCTGCATTTTCTTTTGTCAGGTGCGTGTGAAATTTCCTTGGTTCTGTCTCGCTGCAGCAAAGATTTGAAATGGCAGACCAGTGTTACAGATTTGTTACAGCTCAGAGTTTTATTTGGCAAGCAAAGGAAAGTACACCCTTGAGGCATGAAGGCAGGCCAACCCCAAAGGAGAGGTCTCAACCTGTCTTGGCTTCCTCCTTTTATGCATTTGTCTCCTCCCCACCTTGAGCCTGCCCTATGCAAATCGGGCTGTCCAAGAAGGGGTGTATTTGTTTCACCTGAAGTTCTCACTCCGGTCCACAGATTTTTTTGTTGTTCCATTTTTGTGGGCTTTCACCTTTCTTTGTCTTTTAGCCACCACCATTTTGGACTCTTTTTTCCTATTCTAACTACCTAACATTCCCCCCTCAAGATATGGGAGGCCCAATTCTTTGAGAGTAGGGGCATCAAGGTCTCTCTGGCTACTTCTTGGTGAGCTGGGGCTGTGAGGGGCATTGGGCCTCCCCCTCTTGCTAGTCTCAAGCCTCAGAGTCCTTATAGTGGTGTCTATCTAAGAGTGAGTGATATTTTCCATGGTCATGTGTAGTTTTATATATCCTTGTTGAGTTGGCACTGCATATTGTAGCTTGTTGACCTGGGCAGACAAAACAGGTTAGACAATTGATAATACATGGAGCAATCATAAGCAGCATTAATATGGCGATAACAGGGATTAGTAGGGGTATTAGCCAACTCCAAATTCACCCTCGCCAGGAGAAGGATCTCCCAAACAGAGATTGTAGCCACCCCAAGAACTCTCCAGCTCATTCTTTGAGATCCCTTAGGATCTGAATGTTTTTCTTGAGAACTGTGAGACTTTCTTTAACTTGGAGGTATTTACCCAGAAACAACACTTCTCATTTATGATGGCTCAAGTCCCTCCTTGTTCCTGTCTATTTTGGAGTACAATCCCTGCCAAGCTGCGTTGGCTCATTAGAGCTATCCTGAGAAATCTTATCCTCAGAAACTTAATTTTGGGGGTGTTCATTAGAATGGCACTCATTTGTAGTCCTGAATAGGTATCTGAGATCTACCTGGGGCTCACAGGTATTTTGAGTGTCCTCTTCTGTTTTCTTCCACAGCTTTACTAGTGATTAGTGAATCCAGGAGTTGTGCCCTGGTATCTTAACTGCTGTGGGGGTAGAAAGTATTACAGGGTAGGGGCTCTTCTATGTGGGCTGGAGTTGAGCCTTTGGGGACCCATCTTTCCAGACTTTAATTAGGACTTGTGTCCCTGGAGCATATAGTGGTGGCCCTTTAGAATCTTTTGGGTCCTGGTTGACACCCCACAAGTGTATATCCTGTTGGAATTGCTCAATGGCCATGGCATAAGACCAGACGGTCTGAGCCTCTGGATCTAGGAAGAGGTCACTGATATAAACAAAAGGTCTTCCATATAGCATCTCATAAGAACTAAGACCAACCTGTTCCTTAGGGGGAATAGGGGTGTGGAGGGGAGCTATTGGTAAAGCCTCTTTCCATCCCAGGGAGGTCTCCTGGGTTATCTTTTTTATCACTGATTTTAAGAATTGGTTGTCTCTTTCTACTTTTCCTGAAGACTGAGGCCTCCAGGCACAATGGAGGTAATAAGTAATGTAGGGTATGGTCCATGGGGTCGCTAAGAGTCAGACATGACTGAGAGACTTCACTTTCATTTTTCTCTTTCATGTACTGGAGAAGGAAATGGCAACCCACTCCAGTATTCTTGCCTAGAGAATCCCAGGGACAGCAGAGCCTGGTGGGCTGCTGTCTATGGGATCATACAGAGTCGGACACGACTGAAGCCACTTAGACTTAGAATGCTTTAGAGACCCCTTGGGTGACTTTAGAAGTAAATGATGTCCCATTGTCACTTTGTAATGACCTGGGCAGACCAAATCTCAGAATGATTTCATGGAGCGTTTTTTTTTACCACCTCCTCAGCCTTCTCAGTCCAGGTGGGAAAGCCTTCAATCCATCCTGTGAATGTATCTATCATGACTAGTAGGTATTTAAACCCTTGAGAAACTGGCATCTGGGTGAAGTATATCTGCCAGTCCTCTCCCAGGTAGGTGCCACACCGTAGGATGGGCTGGGCTAGAGGAGGTCTTCGAGCTCCTTGGGGGTTGTTTAATTGGCAAGTGGGACAAGAGGAGACCACTTGCCTTATAGTTGTTTGGAGGCCTGTTCCTCTGAAGGACCTTTCTAGTAATCTTTGGAGGGCCTTCTCCCCTAAATAAGTGGTGGCATATAAGGAATTAACTAACTTCCATTGGAGGTTCCCAGGCAGAAAAGGAGTCCCTCCTCTTGGAACCATCCCATATGATCTTCTTGAAAGCTCTCACTCTTAGCTTTAAGAGTCTCACATTCAGTATATGAAGGAGTTTCTGGCAAATTAGTCTGTGGAACTAAGGTGGCAACCCCTATTAGGTCACTGTTCTGTAATGCTGCTCTCTTAGCTGCCTGATCGGCTTCTTGGTTCCCTTGTGCCACTTTTGTACTCCCTTTTTGGTGTCCTTTATAGTGGGAGACTTAAACCTCAGCGGGCAGATGGACTGCCTCCAAGAACCTAAGGATTTGGTCACCCTGCTTGACTGGGGACCCTCGGGTGGTCAAGTGGCCTCTTTCTTTCCAATAGCTGCATGTGCATGTAGCACCAGAAAGGCACACTTGGAGTCAGTGTAAATGGCTACTCTTTTTCCTTTTCCCAGCTCTAAAGGGAGTCAGGGCTATGAGCTCAGCTAATTGGGCTGAAGTACCTGGTGGCAAAGGTTTAGCCTCTATGGTCTCAAAATTGGAGACTATTTCATATCCAGCTCTTCTTTTTCTGAGACTAAGCTACTTCTGTCAGTGTACCAGATTTCCTCAGGATTGGTCAGAGGATCTTCTGACAATCCCTCTCAGGGTTTTGTTCAATGGACCAAGTTTTCTAGGCAAGAGTTTTCTAGGAAGAGAGCCCTTGGGGGTAGGCAGGAGGGCAGCTGGGTTAAGAACTTCACAAGGGGAAATAGTTAGGCCTGATGACTTGATATATGAGGATCCTTTCATCAGACATCCATAAATGGCCTTTCTCACTCAGGAGTTATTTCACTTGGTGGCTGGTAAAAATAGTTTGCCCCCAAGTTCAGTTCAGTTCAGTTCAGTCACTCAGTCGTGTCCGACTCTTTGCGACCCCATGAATTGCAGCACGCCAGGCCTCTCTGTCCATCACCAACTCCCGGAGCCTATCCGAACCCATGTCCATCGAGTCAGTGATGCCATCCAACCATCTCATCCTTTGTCGTCCCCTTCTCTTCCTGCCCCCAATCCTACCCAGCATTAGGGTCTTTTCCAATGAGTCAACTCTTCGCATGAGGTGGCCAAAGTATTGGAGTTTCAGCTTCAACATCAGTCCTTCCAATGAACACCCAGGATTGATCTCCTTTAGGATGGATTGATTGGATCTTCTTGCAGTCCAAGGGACTCTCAAGAGTCTTCTCCAACACCACAGTTCAAAAGCATCAATTCTGCGGTGCTCAGCTTTCTTCATCGTCCAATTCTCACATCCATACATGACCACTGGAAAAACCATAGCCTTGACTAGACGGACTTTTATTGGCAAAGTAATGTCTCTGCTTTTAAATATGCTATCTAGGTTGGCCGTAACCTTCCTTCCAAGGAGTAAGCGTCTTTTAATTTCATGGCTGAAATCACCATCAGCAGTGATTCTGGAGCCCAAAAAAATAAAGTCTGACACTGTTTCCACTGTTTCCCCATCTATTTCCCATGAAGTGATGGGACCAGATGCCATGATCTTAGTTTTCTGAACATTGAGCTTTAAGAGAGAGCTTTAAAGCATCTTCTATCAGGACTGCAATAGCTGCAAGATTTTGAAGGCAGGGAAAGATCTTTTCCCAATAAGGGAGCAGGACACTTAGGGACCCCCCGAAACTGATGCGAAAATATTTTCCCATCCCAGCAACAAAGAAGTGCTTGGGTGAATCTTTTTGTAATTGTTTTTCCTGTAGCACCCAAAATGGTACAGGTTTCGGAGAAGGCAGCTCTGGAGCAGGAGGTCAGAACAGAGTAGGTAACCCCTGTGTTAACCAAGAAATCCTTGGACCCATCTGCCACATCTAGTTGCACCCTTGGCTCCATCCCTGCTGATGATTATCTGTGGCAGGCAGGTTGGCTGGAGAAGGCCGCTTCAGTCATGTTGAACCATTGTGAGGGAAGGCTTGGTGCTTGACCTTGAAGCTCTTGGGTCCCAAGGGCAGAGTGCCGCCCAATGTCCCAATTGATGGCATTTGTAGCAAGCCATTTTAGGAGACTTTCCATGGTTTGGACACTCTTTGGCCCAATGTCCTGCCTGTCTACAGATTCGGCATTTGTCTCATGCCTTGTCCTTCAAGGACTTGTGGTTTGCCATAGGGCTTCCCTGGAGGGTGGCCACCATTTGGGCATACCTTGTCTCTTTCTTTCTCTCCCTTTCCTGGGCCTTGGCCTCCCTCTCCCATTCTGTTATAAAAGGTATTGGTGGCTGTCTGGACCATCTCATCTAAAGAGGCAGCAGGGTCCTGCTGCTGTAGCTGTTGTAACTTTATCCTGATGTCTGATGCACATTGGGACAGGAATTTGTCCTTTAAAATCACTTGTCCCTCATAAGAGTCTAATTCCAGATTGGTCAACTTTTGGAGGGCCTCTTATAGCCTTTCCAGAAAGGCAGTGTGGTTCTCGCTGGGCTCCTGAGTTATTGCTGAGACTGGGCACAGTCCCACAGTAATAGGCTTTCTTCTATTCCATGGGTGGACTTCCTTAGGGGTGAGTCTTTCTGAAGCTTAACCTATCCAGTACTGTTGCAACCTGAGAGCCAGGTGTCCCCGGGTCAGGGTGCAGATCCCCAGGCAGATTGAGGTGTGACAGCCTCCTAGAGATCAAATCCCTGGGCAGGTCAAGGCATATCAACTTCCTGGGACCCCTGGACTGGTGGATTCCCTAGCAGGTTGAGGTGTGACAACCTCTCGAGGACCAGATCCCTAGGCAGGTTGCAGGAAGGGGGACCACTTCCAAGGCCCGATAGTGGGCTCTCGTCTAACACTCAGAAATGAATTGTCTGAGGAGACACATGTGCTGACAAAGCAAGAGATTTTCTTGGGAAAGGGCACCCGGGCAGAGAGCAGTAGGGTAAGGGAACCCAGGAGAACTGCTCTGCCATGTGGCTTGCAGTCTCAGGTTTTATGTTGATAGGATTAATTTCCAGGTTGTCTTTAGCCAATCACTCTGATTCAGAGTCCTTCCTGGTGGTGGATGCCTTGTTCAGCCAAGATGGTTGCCAGCGAAGGATTCTGGGAGGTGGTCGGACATGTGGTGTCTCCTTTAGACCTTTCCCAAACTCTTACGGTTGGTGGTGGCTTATTACTTCCATGTTCCTTACCAGGACCTCCTGTCGTAAAACAACTCATGCAAATGGTTGCTATGGTTCCTGGCCAGGGTGGGTGGTTTTAGTCAGTGTGCTTCCCCTAATAGGTATGTTGAGGCAGGTCAACCTCCTGGGGCTCCCAGGCTGGAGTTGGGCATCCCCAAGGTCTCCAGTGTGACTAGTGCTAGGTAGGATTAAGAAGTGTAATCTTAACTCATTGCCAGTTTGTCCATCATGGATGGGAATAGATACCACGATATAAAGCAATCCAAGCCTGTGCCCTGAGACTGGAAATCTGGCAAAACCTTATCCTCTTATTGCTTTGAGGGAATATAAGTCACTGATTTCTTTCCTTAGTCCTCCATAACAGTAGTTTAGGGTGTTTCCAATGGTAAACATTTTATTGTCATAGACCCATTTTAGGTAATAACAGAGTATTGACAAAGGAGTGGGTTATCTGGTCCTGTAGGGGCATTAAGAGTATTTTAATAATAAGCGAGGTGGAGTGATGTTACCTATAAGGGGGCAGGGTCCTGGTTGTAGGAGTTAGTAAGTGGCTTAAGAACAAATTGATAAGAGGCAACAGACCAGATGTTTCATAAAAGTGGAGTGCAGATTTGATCTGGGGGTATGTTTGTAACTTTAGGAGAAAGGTGGTAAGGGTTTGGGTCCAAATGGCCTGCAGGGCTAACTCCAAAAGAGGCAAACATTATCCCTGGAAGCCCAATTGCCCTTTAAGGGATGCCACCAACAGATGGACTTTTAGCAAGCATGTGTGCCTGTCACCTGCCCTGTTCAATGAGAGATGCTGTTGTTGCACATATTGTAGGAAACATGGAAGATGAAGGCCTGAATCTCTAGAGGGATTGGATATTATACAGTATTTCCCTCCCAAGGGTCAGTTATTTTCTGGTTGTCTCTCCAGAAGATTGTAGAGGCAACATTGTGGGCCCACACTGGGCTCAGGAAAAGAGCATGAAACAGGAGGGAGGGGGCAGGGCACAACTTTTGAAAGAATGACATAGCCCAAGGGTGTAACATAAACCGATTAAAATCAAATGGGTCCAAGATGGCAGACAAGTCAAATTCAACTAGACCTTGATCCTCAATCTGCAAGCTTAACAACACACCCAGAGGTGCCATGACACTTCCAAGGCACTATCAAAAGACCAAGGAGTGGGTGGTTCCCCAATTGTTGGAATGCTCCTCCCATTCACTAGCATATGAAATTACCCAGCCCATAAAAAACTAACCACACCACATTTCATGGCTGCCTCACTCGCCCTCTGTGATGGCCCTCTCTTGGAGTGTGCATCTCTCTGAATCTGAACAAATCCACCTCTTACCTATTGCTGTGTCTCTCACTGAATTTTTTTTGGCAATGAGACATCAAGAGCCTGAGCTTCATTAGGTCCTAAAACCAGGCACTGTGGGTTTTGGCCTGGCTCAAGTCCCAGTTTAATATGACTGAGTGACTAAGCATAGCACAGAGTCCCTGCTACATGGGTTTGAGTCCCAATCTTAGGTATAAACAGTTTCAAACACAACTTTCAGAAATGGAAAGATGATGACCTGCCCAATACTTTGTAAGCAGTGGCATAGATGGAGGAACTGAAGGATGGGAGGAAAAAGCAGTGGGAAAAATATGCTGAGGAATCCCCTTCATAACCTTCCAGAAAGTCTCCTAAATACCTGGCCCATGATCACAGCTTTCATTGGCCTGATCCTTGGCACAAAGATGATTAAGGACAGAAGAACCCTCACCCCCTTGGGCAACAGCTACCAGGGCGTAGCAGATAGTAGAGCCTTTGTGACACATTAGGGGGTAGTCCTTGCCAGAGTCCCTCAATTGCACCCACTGCTGCTTGCCTGTTTGCAGGGGGTTCAAGGAAACAAGAAACGAGAGATTATAAAGGAATTAAGATTTTGTTAGCCATGTGTCCTTCCAGCCATAGGGGCGAGCACCTCCTACCTTAACTGGAGGTCTGGAATCTGAGGCTGAGCCGTGTGAGCTTTCTGCCGCGTTTGTTTTTGCTGTCCTGGTTTCCAGCACGCTGGGCTTCTTGTCACTTCTGCTGCGCTAGGTTTTCCTCACGTTCAGCTTCCACAGAGAGAGCTTTCGCCTTGTTGGGCTTCTGCTGGGCTTGGCCTCTGCCTCGCAGGGGCTGAGCCAAGGTTGTTTCAGCCAGGTTAAATCCAAGAAACGTCACCAGATATGTTGGGGGAGTGTGAAATTTTCTCAATTCTGTCTCGCCGCAGCAAAGATTTGAAACGGCAGACCAGTGTTACAGCTCTGTTACAGTTCAGAATTTTATTCAGCAAGCAAAGGAAAGTACACCCTCGAGGCATGAAAGTGGGCCGACCCCAAAGGAGAGGCCTCAATCCGTCTTGGCTTCCTCCTTTTATATGTTTGTCTCCTCCCCACCTTGAGCCTGCCCTGTGCAAATTGAGCTATCCAAGGAGGGGGCATATTTGTTTCACCTGAAGTTCTCACTAGACTTCCCTGGTGGCTTAGATGGTAAAGCATCTGCCTACAATGCAGGCGATCTGGGTTCAATCCCTGGGTTGGGAAGATCTCCTGGAGAAGGAGGCAACCCACTCCAGTATCCTTGCCTGGAAAATCCCATGGATGGAGGAGCCTGGTAGGCTACAGTCCATGGGGTCACAAAGAGTCAGACATGACTGAGCGACTTCACTTCCTTTCTCACTCCAGTCTGCAGATATTCTTTTGTTCCATTTTTGCAGGCTTTTCCCTTTCTTTGTCTTTTAGCCACTGCCATTTTGGACTCCTTTTTCCTATTCTAACTACCTAACACTTTGATGCGGAGCACGTGAAAAGTAATTGATAGAGAATGATGTCAGTATAATGCAGAAATGGTGTTGGTTGATATATGATTACTCACAGGGTTTTTATGTTTTGAACAATCTAGGGAAATCTCTCTCACAGAGAAAGTCTTATTGAAATATAAATTTCCTATTTCCTCTGCCTACATTTAGAGCTGTAACTTTGTTAAAATTTTTGCTTCAACTGTCAAAAATTTAGAAAACACAAGAAGAGAAAGGAAGAGTATTGTATTTGCCCATTTTTGCTTAGTGTTTATTTTTTTTCTTCTTCTAAAGTTTCAAGGTTTCTTTTTATAATTTTGTTTTGCTTAGAGAACTTCTTCAGGAATTTTTTAAGGTAGGTCTGCCAGTGATCTCTTACCTCACTCTCCACCTGATGACCACCACCCTGCTAACTGCTGGCTGAATCGAGTCCCTAATGGTCTCTCATTGAGAGTTGGTTGCTTGTGGGAAGGGCCCACTGTGGTGCTGGCCAGTGGCTGAGCAGGACCCGTTGCCTGGTAACAGTTTGGAGTAATGATCCACAGTGACATCTGTGTGCTAAGGGCTGCCCTTGCTACGCTGTTACACTCTTAGCTTTCCTTTAGTGATTTCCCTTGAAGGATATTTTCCCTGGATATAGGATTGTGTGTTGACAGTTTTTTTTTAGTACTTGAAAAATGTTGTGTCGCTTCCTTGTGACCTCCATAGTTTCTAATAAGAAAACTGCTATAATTCAAACTAATTTTCTCTTATGGATAAGGTATCATTTCTGTTTTAAGAAATTTTCTTTTCTTTAGTTCTCAGAAGTTTACCTCTGTGTCTTATCATGGATTTGTTTGGCTTTACCTTGTTTTCAGTTTGGTCAATTTCTGGAATCTGTAGGTTTATATCTTTTGCCACATTTGGAAAGTTTTCAGCCTTTATTTCTTCAGGTACTTTTTCAGCCCAGGCTCCTCTCCTAGGATTCCAAGGACATGAATGTTAGATCTTTTGTTATGGTGTCAAAGGTTCATGAGGCTTTGTTCATTTTTTTAAGCCTATTTGCTCTGTTTTTCAGATTAGATAATTTCTATTTTATTGTCTTCCGGTTCAGCAGTTCTTTTTTCTGTTTCTTCCATTCCTAAGTCTATCCTTTCAATTAGTAAAGTTTTCAGTTCTAAAGTTTCCATTTGGTTCTTGTTCATACTTTTTGTTTCTTTGCTGGGATTTTCTTTTTCTTTGCTAAGACTGTTTTGGGTTTTTTTTCCCATTTTCCCACTGTGTTTGAAGATGTTTATTGAACATTTTTATGATGCCTGCCTTAAAATCTGTCAGATAATTGTAGTGTCTCTGTCATCTTGATGTTGAAATTTCTTGATGGTCTTTTTTCATGCAGTTTGAAATCCTCCTGTTTCTAGGTATGATGAGTGATGTTCAACTGATACTGGACATTTTAGATATTCTGTTGCAAGACTCTAAATCTTATTTAAATCTTCTGTTTTAGCTGCCTTACTCTGATACCACTCTAGCCGTGAGGTAAAGTGCCACCACATTAGTGCTATGAGGGGGTAAAATCAAGGTTCCTTCCCACCACCCCCCAGCCTCCACTGACAACACAGCGTCAGTATTACTATTGGGAAGTGGTTAAAGTTCTTACTCTCCGCAAGACGCCCTCTGACACCGCTGCAGCAGGGAGGTGGTGCACCTCGTTACTGCCAGGTGGGGATGGTGACGGTCCAGGCTCCACAGAGTCTCTGCCAGGTGGGGATGGGGAAAGTCCAGGCTCCTCACAGAGTCTCTGCCGGCTCTGTGTGTGCGGCTTTGTTATCTCCAGGTAGGAGTGAAAGTCCAAGTCTGATATTTGTCCTTCTCTGATACCACCTTAGCAGGGGAGTTGGGAACCTCATTACAGCCTGATGAGTGTAGAAGTCCTTTGCTGGATGTGTGGTGGGTGGGAGAGGGCACAGTTTCTTCACGTGGTGTTTGGATGTTGTAGAACTTGGAGGATTCTTCCCATCCTGCTGTGCTGTCCCTTTTCCGGCCTTTAGGCTGGAGAGAGCAGCTTTTCGTTGGGACTATTTTTTGTTTATGACCATCAGCATTTCTTGGTTGTCTGCTGCTTTGGCACTCATTCTGTGACATATGAGGCCAAAAGAAAACTCAGGGCACTTGCTTCTAGGTTACTGTCTGAGACCAAGGACATTAGTCAATCTGTCTTCTCTCGACCTTTCAGCATCTTGTGTTTGTTTTATGTAGAATGCTCAGAGGTTTTAGTTATACTTGTGTGGAGGAATAGGGAAGAGTACATCTGCTCTATCTTCCCTGCAGCCTATATACATTTTTAAAAAGACATTTTATTATGTGCTTTTAGAGTCATAAATGTGATCACACCCCACCAATTTTATGCAAAGAATCTAAGACTATAAAATCATCCAAAATGAGGAAAACAGAATGCACTACTGTGTTCAGTACTTATATGAAAACTGTAATTGATTTAATGACCAAAAAATGGAGAAAGATTATATTGTACAACCTTTAAAGATATGATTATGAGGACTATGTAGCAACAGAGAAAAAGTCCCTAATATGTCATATTAAAAAATAATACAGGAAAGAGAAAGATTGATCACTGACAGCATTAAAATTTAAGACTGTTCATAGGAAATAGGATAAATGTCCACCAGTATAAAGTAGGTTAAGAAAATTATGGCATATATATTTTATATGTGTGTGTGTGTTAACCCCAATTGAGTTGCAGCGAAGCTGAGAAATGTAGGAAAGCATGTGAGATATTTGACGAGCACAAACCAGCTCTGCAAAGGTATCTTCATTCTTAGTCAAGCATTTTGGGGAGGTTTATCATTTTTTGTTTATTAGCCAACTGATTCACAGCTTTGCTTTGTTTGAACAAGTTAAGTCTTTGCTTCAAGAGTTGAAACACAATTATTTGATTCAGTAAGTGTACTTTGTGAACTGATTACACACCGCTGATAGTAATGGTAGCACAGGAGAGACCATGCCTACTTTTAAACTAGCGAAAACAGAATTCTTTACATCAAGAAGGAGCATGACCACCTTGAGCTACAGAAATGATGAGATTGGTGCCCTCCCCATGCCCACATGTTGTAATGAGGCACATGAGAATACTGAAGCATGGTTAGTTGCAGTTATCAGGACCATATCATTGCATCTCCATTCTGGGTGTAATGAATGTTACATAAACGTTGTAACATCCTCTAGTTACATCAGTATTTGATTTTGCCTAATTCATATCCAGTCTTTTGTTTCAGTAAATTTTTAAAGTTCATGGACATTGTTTTCACCAAATAGGAGTTGTTAGTTCCTTGATCAGGTTGCCACTACATACATGATTTGGAAAGGGGATGGAGAAACCTTCCAAAGATAGATAAAAAAGAGCATCTGCTCTGAGCACACACAGTCTAGAGGTGATCACAGCCTAATCAGTGTGCCCTCTTCTTTGCTGTGGGGCGGGGGGTGGTTAGGGTGGCTGCTCCTCAGAGTCAAAGTCTGCTTATCTGTTTTGATCCTCTTTTGTCTCATAACTACAAAGGCAAAGAAGAACTATGAGCAGAAATGCCGAGACAAAGATGAAGCAGAGCAGGCTGTCCACCGCAGTGCCAACGTGGCAAACCCGAAGCAACAAGAAAAGGTACCTGGGAGAGCCAATAGCCTGAAAAATCCGAGATTCACATATGTCAAGCTAGAGCCAATTAATAATCTTAACAACAACAACAAAAATGGACTTGCACGCTAAGCTCCTGGAAATACCCTCCCGGAGGCTATTAGAGTCCTCTGAGCCAGAAAAACCCATGTCCTATTTTGAGGGTTGCTGCTAAGTCGCTTCAGTCGTGTCCGACTCTGTGCAACCCCATAGACGGCAGCCTACCAGGCTCCGCCGTCCCTGGGATTCTCCAGGCAAGAATACTGGTGTGGGTTGCCACTTCCTTCTCCAATGCACGAAAGTGAAAAGTGAAAGTGAAGTCGCTCAGTCGTGTCTGACTCTTAGCGACCCCATGGACTGCAGCCTACCAGGCTCCTCCCTCCATGGGATTTTCCAGGCAAGAGTACTGGAGTGGGGTGCCATCGCCTTCTCCGATTTTGAGGGTTAGGAAGAGCTAGAGAAACCTGGTCATGGGGGAGGGGTTCTGATGTTTTCATCTTTCTTCAAAACTCATCTCATGTGTTCCTTATAGCGAGGCTGCTTTCTGCTTGGGTGTTTTATAAATTGAGTTTTATAAAATCTAGGTAAAGATTGTTAGCAATCAGAAGGTAGGGATATGTTTTAGGAAGATTAGAGGGCAAGTTAAATGATTAACTTATGAGAGAAACATAGCTATAACTTAGAACTTGTCTCTTCACAGACATTGCTTTTAAACCTGTTTTGCCTTTAGAAGCCTGGCCTAGCATTTCTGACTTCTTGTTGTTTTTTTCTGGTCCTCACAGCTTTTTGTGAAACTGGCAACTTCAAAGACTGCGGTAGAAGACTCAGGTGAGGGGTGTGCTCCCACGGATGGGGGAGGATGGTGGTGGGGCTAAATCTGTCTGAGAAAGGTAGTTTTATATACCTTACGATAGTGGATATATGCCTGTACCGTAGGAATAACAAGGTATTTGAAAAAAGAAGGGAGGGACAGAGGGAAGGAAGGGAGGTGGGGAAGTGGGGTATATGAGAACCCTGAAAAGTGAGAGAAGCAAAAGAGGCAGCAGTTTCTGGCCCCTGCCTGCTTAGCTCATGTTGCCTGACAGGTAACTGATTGTCATGGGGGCGTGGAGGAGTCGGGTCCTGTGATAGCTGCTTTGAAATCATGTACTCACTCTTATTTATCGGGTACAATCATCTTAAAACCCTATTTCATCCCTGATACGTCTTCTCTGCTGTGAAAGAAACAGCCAAGTTGTGAGGCCTCATCATCACTGAAATCTAAGGATCCAAACCAAGAGTTTGCAAAGGCTTCTGATTCCCAGAGTTTCCTGCGAGAGACCAGCCTCTCACAACCGTGGTCCCTTAGGTCTCTAAATCCAAAACTAAAGTAACTTGCTAGTTCACTTTTCTGCCCACCTCGTTTAATTTTCCTCAATATGGAAAGAGGTAGAGGGAAACCCTGCTGAGGTGTTTTTTTTTTTTTTTTTAGGTCAGCCTTTAGTTCTCTTTCCTTGGAACATTTCTGGCTGATTGTTTGGTTTTTCTTTAAAAAGAAAGTGATGCCTGCCTTTGCTTGTTTTTCACAAAGCTATGATGAGGGTGAGATGTAATTATGGCCTTCCAGTGTTCAGAGTCCCCAGGAGCCCTGTGAGCCCTCAGGAGGGGCCTGGGGGCTGGGTCTGCGAGCCCCACTCCTCCCAGTTTCCAGACCCAGGCCCCTTCCCTCCATTGCAGACAAGGTGTACATGCTGCACATCAACACGCTGGACAGGGTCCGGAATGAGTGGCAGAGCGAGCACATCAAGGCCTGCGAGGTACCTGGAAGCGCAAGGGCGGGTCTTCCTCCCTCTACTTTTGTAGAATTGCTTGAAGGCAAATTAGGAATCTGGACTTTTAAGTAAAGGATGGAAGGAACTGGAATGTTTTCCCGCAAACCTTGTCTTTATGCTTCTTGCCCACCCTCATCGTGCTGTCCCATTCTGTCATGGCCTTGCTCTGTTTGGTTCACAGGTGTAAAGCGGCTGAATCAATTAATGCTTGCTTTAGTGACTTCCAGGGCTTCCCTTGTGGCTCAGCTGGTAAAGAATCCACCTGCAACGCGGAAGATCTGGGTTTGATCCCTGGGTTGGGAAGATCTCCTGGAGAAGGGAAAGGCTACCCACTCCAGTATTCTGGCCTGGAGCACTCCATGGACTGTATAGTCTATGGGGTCGCAAAGAGTCGGACATGACTGAGCTACTTTCACTTTCTTGGTGACTTCCCACTGAAAGCTTCGCCTTTCTCTGCGACAAGGGGGTGCAGGGAGCAGCAGAGCTGGCTTTAGAGATTTTTATTCTCACACCTTTTGTTTCACCATGGCCCCCCTCATTTTCAACACGTGCCTCACAATGTCCCAGAGAAAATAAAGACACTACCTGGAAACTTCCTCAAGTTTCTGTCACCCTGTCTACACATTTTTCTTACCAGTGGTTCTCAAAGGGAGGTCCTGGGACCTGTACCAACATCCTTGTTAGATGCAGATCTTATTATCAGACCAATTCCAGACCTCTGGAATCAGAAACTCTGGGCCCACAATGAGTGGGCGTTCTCAGGTCGAGGCGAATGGGGGCCATTCCCTAGTTTGTGGTGTTCAGGCTTCTCTTGTTGCAGAAAACAAGCTCTGGAGGGTGTGGGCTTCAGTAGTGGTGGCTTGTGGGCTCCAGTAGTGGTGGCTTGTGGGCTCCAGAGTGCAAGCTCAGTAGTTGTGGCGCACGGGCTTAGCTGCCCTGCAGCCTGTGGGATCTTTCCAGACCAGGGACTGAATTAGCATTGCAAATTCTGCATTGCAATGCATCTTGCGTTGCAAAGTAGACCCCCCAACCACTGGACAATCAGGGAAACCTGAGGGCAAAACTGTGCATCTGAAGCTCTGGCAAGCTGCTGCTGCTGCTGCTGCTAAGTCGCTTCAGTCGTGTCCGACTCTGTGCGACCCCATAGATGGCAGCCCACCAGGCTCCCCCTTCCCTGGGATTCTCCAGGCAAGAACACTGGAGTGGGTTGCCATTTCCTTCTCCAATGCATGAGAGGGAAAGTGAAAGTGAAGTCGCTCAGTCGTGTCCGACTCTTAGCGACCCCATGGACTGCAGCCTACCAGGCTCCTCCCTCCATGGGATTTTCCAGGCAAGAGGACTAGAGTGGGCTGCCATTACCTTCTCCATCTGGCAAGCTACCCACATGCAGATATCCATTAGGCAGTTGGAAATGTGAGCCACAATTCAGGTTAGAACATTGATGGCTGGGTTTACCATCACCTCTTACGTACAAAACTGTATCCAGTTCTATTTGTGTTAGTATGCTATTAAGATGCATTTGCCAGAGTTAAGAGTGTATGAGCTTCGTCAGAGGTGGGTGGGAGTACACTAAATGAGACTATAAGCTTATAGATAATTCAAGGTTGAAATTGTTTCTTACATCATAGCCAGTCTAGACCCTTTCTCTGCATGTATGTACATGTTTCTACAGGTGTTTGAGACTCAAGAATGTGAACGAATAAACTTCTTTCGAAATGCCCTGTGGTTACATGTGAATCAGCTCTCACAACAATGTGTCACAAATGATGAGGTGAGTCAGAGGCATCCACGGAGGATGCTCTGCATATTAGATTCATAGAGTGGGAGGAGTCAGAGACATTTGTTAGTTTATCCCCCGTTGTTAGAGGCCCAGGTAGGTACAGTGACTGCATACACAGTGAGTATGGACCCAGATAAACACCTAACTTGGCTGACTCCTGGCTCACTTTACCATCATGAGTCTCTCACTAAGAAATTCAGAATTAGGGCAGGAGAGCAAAGAAAGGAGACCCAAATGCACAACATGAATGTGAGTCCCAGGGACTGCTCCAGTCTGGAACGGAGTCACTCCAGGACAGTAAGTACCAGGAACTAGCAGGCTGAGCCACGCCCAGGCTAATGGTCACTCCAGGGCTCAGGGTTTAATGTCAGCAGTGTTAAGGGCCATTAGTGACCCCGGTTTAACTCACACACAGCAAATGTCCTGGGTTCCCAGGTCTCAGAGGGACCAGAATCAAATTATCACAACCTTCTTTCCTAAGAAATAGCCACTCTCACTTAGATGGAACATTCACTTTTGAAAAATAATTAAACACCCAGAAAACAGGTAGGATTGACTGAAGAACTTTTCTCCAGTTGTCTTTGCATTTGTGTGTAGGATTGGTCATGGGACTTGGTATCTATTCTCTTCATCCCATCCATTTTTTTTTTAAGTCTTTCTGCCAAGGTTGTTGTGCTGCTACAAAGATATTATTTTTTGTCATCTTTAAAAAAATGTAATAGCAGATATACATCAGAGAAATCCCTCTATGTGAGTCCAGGATGTGGGAGTGTCTTCTTTTTTTCTCTTTTCAAAACAAAATTTGGAAAACAGCCATTCATCAGACCTCCCATTTTAATGCTCCGTGCCACCATTTTTATGGATGTACCTCTACCTTGATTTATCTTCTTTTTTGTTAGATGTATGAAGAAGTCCGTAAGAGTTTAGAGATGTGCAGCATCGAGAAGGACATTGAGTACTTTGTGAATCAACGCAGAACTGGGCAGACTCCACCAGGTGAATGGAGTGGTAGGCTGGGGGATGTTATTTAAGCAATTCTGTCAGTCTTTCGTGTCACATGTCATTGAGAATGGAAGTCATCAGCTTCTTAATGTTTTATGTCTTGATGATTCCCTAGCACCCATCATGTATGAGAATTTCTACTGCCCCCACAAGAATGCAGCCCCACCAGGAAAGGCTACAGGGCCTAATTCGGCAAGGTAATATCCAGCTTTCTTTCACATGAAGAAAAGTGCTTTTAGGGACTTCCCTGATGGTCCAGTGGTTAAGACTCCACACTTTCACTGCAGGGAGTTCAGGTTTGATCTTTGGTTGGGGAACTAAGGTGCCACAGGATGCAGTGAGGCCAAAAAAAGAAAAGTACTTTTAATGAGCATTTTTATTTTTAGTGTTCCAATTCTAACACGAACATGTTACAATAAGAATGTGTCTACCATTGCATTTGCTTAGAGAGGTTTCTGGACTTTTGGAAATAGCGTTTTTAGGACAAATGTTAAATGGATTGTACTAGTCATAGTTCAAGGAGGATTGTGTCATGCTTGAGTGTGATTATTATTACTCATGCACGAATCCTATACTTTTCTATTAATAGTATTTATTGACTTTTACTTATTTATTTATTATTTATTTGGTTGTACCAGGTCTTACTTGCGGCACACAGGATCTTTAGTTGCAGCATCTAGTTCCCTGACCAGGGATTGAACCCAGACTCCCTGCACTGGGAACTCGGAATCTTAGCCATTGGACCACCTGGGGAGTCCCAATCCTAGACCTTTCTTGTAGAAAGCAAGAGTTGGCAAACTCTGGCTCCCTGTGAGTCAAATCCAACCCCCCTGTTTTGGTAGGGACTACAAGTTAAGAATAGTTTTCATGTTTTTAAATGGTTGAGAAAAATTGAAAGGAAATTATTTTGTGCCATGTGAAAATTACCTGAAACGTGAACATCAGTGTTCATATGTAGAGTTTTGCTGCACTCATCTGTTTCCTTTCTGTCTATGGCTGCTTTCGTGTTGGAGATGAGTAACATTGAGATAGAAATGTCACGTGGCCAACAAAGCCTAAATCATTTACTATCTGGCCCTTTACAGAAAAAATTTGCTGCCCCTGATAGAAAGGATTCTGAGGGAAGAGAAACTTCTGTTTTACCTACAGTCACCCTGAAATCTAAGCTGTTGAATTTTCAGTCCAATTTTTAAAAAGATAGGGGAGTGTTTGAGTGGGGAGAAAGCCAAGAGCAGGACTTCCTTGGTGGTCCAATGGTTAAGAAATTCACCTTCCAATCCAAGGGACAGAGGTTTTAGCCCTGATTGGGGAACTAAGATCCCACATGCCATGGGGCAGCTAAGTCTGCGTGCCACAACTAGAGAAGCCTGTGTGCCACAACAAAGACCCAGCACACCCAAACACATAAATAAATAATAAACATTTATGAAAAAAAATGCTAAGTGCTGCTCAAAGCAGTTACTATGAATTGTTTCCTTTAACCCTCAAGGTGAGGTAGGAGCTGTTTGACTTCCCGTTTTGCACATGAAGACTGTCCACGGCGATCAGGAACTCTGGCCCACAAAACAGATTTCTGGGTTGTGGAGCAGAGCTCTGGGCATCCTGCTCCCTAGCATAGAATAGTATTTGCAGCCTAGATCCCGGAGGTCAGTGCTACAGAGCTTTTGCTTCACCTGAACTCTTCTTAACGGTCCAGAGCAGAAACCCAATCTGACTAGCATGCAGTATGTTTGTAGAGTGAAGTAGAAAATTAGAAAAACAGCAAGAACTTATCTGAAAGATTTTGGTTTTCATTTCTTACAGGAGAGGACCTCTCCCAAATCCTAAAAGCTTACCAGGTATGCCACCAAGAAAGATCATTTGAAATCTTAGGTCAGGTTTTATTTAAGGTTGAGTAGCTAGAATTTTGAAATAAAAGGAGAGAAGGGAATAAATAGAATAAAATTTCCAAGAGAATGAACTTATTATTAGAAACTAGAATACTCTTTGGCAGAGTGGGATTTGGTAATTTGTGGTCTGTTTTATAGCTTATCCAAGAGAATTCAGCTACTCAAGTACCAAAAGAAACTTACAAGGGATTTTTACTAAGAGACTAGTTCAACTTAGGCCATGAAAACGGCAAAATCGAGATATAGTTTCCTTTGGATGACACTGAAATATAATTTATAGAAGATGTCTAGAAACATATAACCTAATATATTTTGTGCACTGACCACAACTGGATCTTTCAGGAATCACTCTGGTCTCTTTTTCTCTCTGAACTCCTGTAATACCTCTGGGAGAACCAAACATTTAGTGCTTTCTGTTAGTCTGTATTCCCTGGATAATTACAAGATCCTTGAAGGCAGACATTTTGTTTTCTCCTGATTCAGGAGAAATGTAACACAGTATTGGGCACATAGTCGGTTCTGAGCAAACACCTATTATTTGAATAAAAGACATACCTACCTATGTTCAAGGGAAGAGGGAGGAGACATATTAGGCTGCATTTAGCATCTTAGCAAAAATTTAGTGGCTGAAATTACACCTTGGAACTCTGTAAGGATTTAAGTTAATTTATTTCTCATAACCTTTTAATTACCACTTGATAACATGAGACTTACTTTTGTCCATTTCTGAAGATAATTTTACTGTGGGGAATGATATCTGGGCAAGGATGAAAAAGGGCAAAGAAATTATAACAGAAATTTCCAGTATGTTTTCTGGCTTGTAGTTGTGACTGTTATTTGTAGGTTTTGTTGCCAAATATATTTTCTTCTTATAAAATAGCAGTCACCAGGCTCTGAGTGGAATGCTTTGATTTGAAAAGGGCTAAGATCTTATCATGAAGAAATGTTAACTTAGTGTTGTTTTGTGTTCTGCCCTTTGCAGATGATCCTGATTACTCTTTACTTGATAGTAACTACAGTTTGATCTATCAGTAACATCAGTGGTAAGAACTTTTTATCTTCACAGAATCAAGTTGCATTTAGACTAGTCACTGTTGTATTGAAGTCTTTGAAGCTGCCTTACAATATGACTGCAAGCAAACCATGTCTTGCATCAGGTCTTACACTGGTGGGCATGGTGCAGAATGGCCTCTCTGGTTCCCACAGCTGAGAGGGGACCAAGACCATTCCATCCCTACTTGAATGAGGACATTTCCCCTTTATTCTCGAACTCTTTATTTGCTCTTGTTAATCTCTTTCGTGGCTATTGCACAACTATACTTAAGGCACTGCTACAAACAAATATGGGCTTCCCAGGTGACTCAGTGGTAAAGACTCCACCTGCCAATACAGGAGACACGGGTTTGATGCCTGGGTGGGGAAGAGTCCCTGGAGAGGGAAATGGCAACCCATTCTAATATTCTTGCCTGGGAAATCCCATGGGCAAGAGCATTATTGTGCACCAGATGATTAGTGCTCTGACTTCGTTAGTAAACCACAAAGGCTCCTGGAGCAGAACTGCTAAGCCCACAGTGGCCGCAAAGGTGATTCTTCCTGTATGGCACTCAGGTGCTGGCACTGGCACTCAACATGCCCCAGGTCAATATCAACTGGAAGGAATGTCTCTGAAGCCAAAACAACATTACCAAATGAAACTCCTCATGAACTGTATTTTTTTTAACCCAAATGGGCATATACAGGTATATATGAGCAAAGAAAACCTCTGAAAGGATATCTTCCTAAACAGATAATAGGTTTTCTTTTCATCTATCCATGTGTGTAATTTGTCTACAGCGCTAATGTATTGCTTCTTTCATTAAAAACTCTTTTAAAGAGTTGATCTTCTTGCATGTTGCTGATCTTAGTGTCTTCCTGGGAGTGACAGGAGGGGTGGGTAGGATTTAGAGTCACAGTGGAACTGGAAAAGTCTCTTTCCCATGCTTCTCGGTTTAGTGTTGGTGAAATTCACTGTCTCTTATAAAACAAAATCGATTAGACAGAAATACTCAGCTAGTATATTATTCATGTTTACATGTAAGTCTTTAATTGCTTAAGAAGTATATTTAGTATTTAAAGACCTTTGCTGTGAAAGGTAGTGAATATTGAAGACATAAAAATCCTCATCCTCTAACTGTATATAACATTCTGATCTACAAACAAATTGTAGTCAGCCAGTTATCACTTTTTCATTTCATAAACCTCTCTTCCTCGTGGAAAGAGGCCCAGTGCATTTTAAAGGTAGAGTAGGAACATGGGAAATCAATGACTTGGCGTTCAAAGGTGGAACCTGCTCTCTAGAATACCAGGGAGTAATGACTATATGGCAGGGCATTGGCAACGCCACAAATTTCTTTTTTATTTTTTACCTTCCTTTCTTCCCTCCCCCTCTTTCTTTCTCTCTCATTCCTCCCTGGCCCTCCCTCCTCTCTCTTTTCTTTTCCTCCCTCCCTTGTCTTTATTTTCCTTCCTTCCTTCTTTGCTTTCTTTTTCTTTTCTGCTTTCTTTCTTTCCCTCTCCTCTTTGGATAAAGCATATGTTCTAGTTGCTTAATAACAGCATTTGACCCAACACCGCTAGTTCCTCGGAGCCCAAGAATTTGCTGTTTGAATGCAGGATGACCATACCAACACGTTTACTCAAGTTAGGTCATTTTTACTGGGCCTCATTAGTGTCTGTGTCGGCTCAAGGAGTAGGAATCCAAATGTGTAACTGACCGAATTTAAGAGAATTTTAAAGAGAGAGTCTACCTTTAACAATAACTTAGTTAAATGACTTATCACAATGTTTAAAATAGTTTGAATGAAACTTTGGAAATGACATTTAAATAGGAAGCTTTAAGGATTTGCATTTGTTCTGCAATTGTTGATTTTAGCTGCTATTCCTATTTTAAATCCTAACATGTTTAGGTAAAAACAGATTCTAACCTTTGAATTAAAAAATATATATATCAAAACTATATAATTTTATGGGAGCATCCCTGGTGATCCAGTGGTTAAGACTCACTGCAGGGGAGCATGGGCTTGATCTCTGGTTAGTGAACTAAGATCCCGCATGCTGCTTGGCCAGAAAAATTCCATTTTTCATCACTTGAAATACCATCTCTCACTATTTGTTCTCCTTGACCAAGCACATTGTTCTCGTTGAATAAAATCACAGTGTAGGAGCAGGGTGCTGATGTGAATAGTTGATTCAAATGAAATGTCTTCATTATTTCTTTCAGAAAACAAAGCTTTTTCTGGCTGGCGCTTCTAAGGCAAGGAAGGAAGCACTTAAAGCAGCAGAATTTATAGAAATTATGTCAATCATGAAGACTCTGAAGTGAACCCTTGCTATGATTTTTTAATATTTTTAAGTTTATGGCAGTCATTTAGTTCAACTTAACCTAGTAGAGTTGTGTAGTTTTTAAAAAGTTTGTAAATTGCCCAAGACTGAAGAATTATCCTTTCCTAATCAAGTTACTAAAATTGTGTGTTTTCTACTTGATTCAGGAAAGTCTTTGGATTTAAAACTTTGACTTGGGGTTTGGGGCAGGGAAGGGTGAAGAGGAGTCTGAGCCAGCAACCTGCTCGAGAAGCTTCTTTGCCTTTGAGGGCAGCGTGGCTATGGAATTTCTGTGGTGACACATACTCTCAGTGGTGCAAGATTCAAAATCACCTTCCTTTCTGGCTGGAAGATTTAAAGGCCATCCGGTAGCACTTTCTCATTTTGCAGATGAGGAAATGGGGCCCAGAAGTGTGAAATCAATTTCCCTACGGTTAGGGACAGACACAGAAGTAGAGGGCAAGCTCATCCCACATCATCGTCCTTCTAATGCTTCCTAAGGCTGTGATGCTCATGTTGAAATTTAAGACACCAAATGTTTTTGCTGGCATCTTTTCAGCTGAAGAGATTACCAGGGTTTAAATGTCAGATTTATTTTTATATGGCTCACTGTGTGTACTGAACTACAGAGCACCATATTTAATCTAAGAAGCCATTCATTGTAAAACATCCCATTATTTATATGCCACTAAGAAAGTCAGTAGAGGAGCTGATACTTGTGACAATGGCCAGTCCCATTGGAATTTGAGTTTCTAAAGTGTAGGGGACAATACATCCTAGAATCAATGAAATATGGTATTTTGACTCTATTCCCAAAGAGAATTTTAGACTTACAAAGCCGGTACTCAATCTTGAGTCTTCACAGAGAAGCTTTTCCTTGTTAGATCCTGGAATTTTTAAAGTGTCAATCTTACCCTCACACAAATATCTGGGTCTTTTTTGGTTACCCACAAACAGCCCAGAGATTGTGTACCTTGGTCTAATATTCACATTGAGTAAGCAGTGCGTTTTAGTTAATGACAAGTTAAAATTGCACTGGCATGGTTGTAACATTCTGGTACCACAAAGAGCAAACACTCTCCTTTTCTGCTCTGTGCATAGCTTTCCCAGAAGTATTGACAAAGTGACTGAAGGAAGGCTGATTATTTCCCCTTTTCACATAAGGTGCTGCTGGAAGAGGCAGCTTCTTGTCGTGGCCGGACGCTTGCATCAGCTGTATATCCTTTTGAGAAACTGAAGTTTGCAAAGGGCCATTGACTTCCCCAAAGTCAGGCTCAGGAAACTGAACTGAACAGGCTCAGGAAATTTTCCTTTGAACTCAGAACATTCTATTTTTAAGTATTTTATTTATTATTCGCAGTTCTCAGGGATTTCAGTTTTCTCTCTATTGGTCAGTGTAACTGATGTAAAATGTTTTAAGAATTGAAAATATTTTTATTTTATTGCTCTGCCAGTTTGATATGAAGTGAAATAAAGATTCTTGGTGATTTGGTGTTTATTTTGCATTTTCATGTTCATTGTACCTCTCTTCTAAGCTCTATTTCACTCCTTGTCACATTTGCTACCATTAGGTCATGGAAGGACAAACTTCTAGTCAGGGAAGCCAGACAGAGACTGGCACCATGCCACTTCCTACTAGCCCTTCAGGAGCCAGATGTAGGATCCCTTCCTTGGGGAGGTAGCTTCCTTGCCTCTGGGCTTGGTGGACTCCCATTGATGTCTCCTTGCCAACTTTCACACTTTCCTTGTTATTATAGAATTCCCTCTTAAAATTAATTGTTCAAAGTCTGTCTTCCCTCCTAGACTGTAATATCCACGACAGCAGGGTCCCTCATTGTTTTTCTTGCTATGTCCCCAGCACTTGACACATGGTGGTAAATATGTAAGAATTAGAGGCCTAGAAGAAGAAAACATAGCTAGAGAAATGAGCAGGTGACAGAGGAGTGTCAAGGAAGCCAGTTAAATAAGTTCACATGATAAATTAGTAAGTATGGGCTATTCTGCAGACTGTCAGCACCTTAATTTGGGTTCTACCAGAAGCAGACCCTGGGATAAGGATTTGAGTGCAGGTACTTTTCAGGGGGTGATCCCAGAAAGAAATGGGGATAGAAGTGGGGAAGTAAGGCGGGAAAGAAAAGGAAACCCTGTGAGCCGTGAGCTTCAGCTGCCAGGACTCTTGGGTGACTGTGGGATCTACATCTCAGAGAGAGCTCGCCTGAGGGGAGCGAGCTGGGGTAGTCATTCACCAACTGCCACCCGTCACAGGTAGAGGGCTGCTCCTGGGAGGCATCAGTTCCCTGGCATTTCTGGCCTGCCGTGAACACTGGTGGAGTGGCTTCCAGCTGCCAGAGAGTCCTCGTGTGCCTCCTGGCAGTTGGAAGTTGGGCTGGTGTGTGAGGGGGTGATAGGTACTGAGGGCATGGAGCCAGAGCACTGGCAGTACTGACCCCTGCATGGCTCAGGTCCACCTGTGCCCCGCATGCACTTCACTGCCTCCTGTCACCACTTCTTCAAGTCTCGGCTTCCAAAGACACACACACAGACACACACACACACACCAGGAAGTTTAGTACAACAAGCTCTAGTACCTGCTGCTACAGATGGTCCTGAGTCCATAATTGACATTAATCATCATCTTCCTTTACCACACTGTTATGAATTCTGTTCCCCCAAATTCACATGTCCAAGTCCGAACCCTCAGTACCTCTGTGAACATTTTGGAGATAGGCCCTTTAAAGAGGTGATTAAGTTGAAGTCAGGCCTTTGGAGTGGGGCCCTGATCCAGTCCTTATAGGAAGAAGAAGAGACACTAGGGGTGAGTTTGCACAAAGGGATGACTGTGTGAAGAGTTAGCAAGAGGGGCAGCTGTCCATGAGCGAAAGAAAGAGCCTCAGAGGAAATCAATTCTGCTGGCAACTTCTTTCTGGACTTCCAGCCTACAGAACTGTGGGAACATTAATTTCTATTGTTTAAGCCACTCAGTCTTCGGTGTTTTGCTATGGCAGCACCGTCAAGCGAATACACACATAGTCTAGAGTTCCCTTCACAGTTATCTGGTCTTCTGCTTGTCTGTGTTGCTTGACTGGTAGAGTAACCTAGACCCTCATCCCTAAGGGGTCTTAGCCCCTGGTTAAGACCCTTGTCAGACTCTGATGGGTGAAATTGGAAGTTTATGTTTATCACCAGGTTTGGCAACATCAAGAGGCACCCGAATTTCATATACATTCCTCCTTGCCCAGCTTTCCTCATGGTAATCACCTTCTCCTGCTGAGATAGTTACTCCTTTCTCTGCTTCCTGGTCTACTGGCATGAAGACCCCAAATGGCCAGGTATCAGTGGTAGTTTTAGTGGAACTCTTTTATGTCTCTTGATAGACGTATCCCCTGCCAATCACCTAGAGCCAGGTGCTCTAATCCAGCAGAGCCTAATGTTGAAGGGATGGGAACACAAATTTCCCAAGTGGCCCAGTGTATGCTGTGGTGACAGAGGTTAATTCTACCTCTCGGTTCCCAGGCCTGTGTTTTCTATCTATTGGAGTCAGAACATGCAGTACCATACTGTGACCATATATGCACCATGTAAGACCATATCTCACAATAGAAACAAGAGCAAAAATAAGCAAATGGGACTTAATCACATTTAGGGGCTTCTCATAGCCCAGGAAACCATAAACAAGATTAAAAGACAACCTATAGACTGGGAGAAAATATTTGCAAATGAGGCAACTGACAAGCACTCAAGTTTCAAAATATACAAACAGATCCTACAATTCAATAGCAACAACAACAAAAAAAGAAAACAAATAAAAAAATGGGCAGCCCTAAATAAATATATCTCCAAAGAAGACATATAGATGGCCAATAGGCACATGAAATGATGCTCATCATCACTAATTATTAGAGAAATGCAAATCAAAACAACAATGAAGTACCACATCACACTAGTTAGAATGGCCATCATTAAAAAGTCTATAAATAATAATGCTGCAGAGGGTGTGGAGAAAAGGGAGTCTTCTTATACTGTTGGTGGGAATATAAGCTGGTGCAGCCACTATGGAAAATAGTACGGTGGTGGTTTAGTCGTTAAGTCGTTTCTGAGTCTTGTGACCCCATGGACTGTAGCCAGTCAGGCTCCTCCATCCATGGGATTCTCTGGGCAAGAATACTGGAGCGGGTTGACATTTTCTTCTCTACTAAGTGAAGTTTAATGGCATCGACCTCACCAGGCCATGAAAGGACTCCAGAGAGACAAAGACACCTAAAGTTCTCGACACAAGGCTTGGTACCCAGGAAGTTTTCCATACACAGTAAGTTCACTGTGAACAATGATCAGGAACCCTCCTAGGGGCCTGCAGGGTTCCCTGAGGGAAAGGAGCAGAGTGCCCAACTCCCCAGTCTGACAGAGGGCTGGAAAACAGTATGAAGGTTCCTCAAAAGACTAAAAATATAGTTGCCATATGATCAAGTAATCCCACTCCTGGGCATATACTGGGCATAAACTATAATTTGAAAAAATACATGTATTCCTCTGTTCATAGCAGCACTATTTACAATAGCCAGGACATGGAAATAGCCTGAATGTCATTTACAGATGAATGGACAAAGAAGATGTGATATATATATATAAATTGGGATATTGCTCAGCCATTAAAGAGAATGGAATAATGCCATTTGCAGCAACATGGATGGATTTAGAGATTACCATATTAAGCAAAGTAAGCCAGAAAGAGAAGAATGGAACTGGAGGAATCAACCTGCCTGACTTCAGACTATACTACAAAGCTACAGTCATCAAGACAGTATGGTACCAACACAAAGACAGAAATATACATCAATGGAGCAAAATAGAAAGCCCAGAGATAAATTCGCATGCCTACGGACACCTTATCTTTGACAAAGGAGGCAAGAATATACAATGAGGAAAAGACAATCTCTTTAACAAGTGGTGCTGGGAAAACGGGTCAACCACTTGTAAAAGAATGAAACTAGAACGCTTTCTAACACCATACACAAAAATAAACTCAAAATGGATTAAAGATCTAAACGTAAGACCAGAAACTATAAAACTTCTAGAGGAAAGCATAGGCAAAACACTCTCTGACATAAATCACAGCAGGATCCTCTATGACCCACCTCCCAGAGTAATGGAATAAAAGCAAAAATAAACAAATGGGACCTAATTAAACTTAAAAGCTTTTGCACAATGAAGGAAACTATAAGCAAGGTGAAAAGACAGCCTTCAGAATGGGAGAAAATAATAGCAAACAAAGCAACTGACAAAGGATTAATCTAAAAAATATACAAGCAGCTCCTGCAGCTCAATTCCAGAAAAATAAACAACCCAATAAAAAAATGGGGCAAAGAACTAAAAAGACATTTCTCCAAAGAAGACATACAGATGGCTAACAAACACATGAAAAGATGCTCAACATCGCTCATTATCAGACAAATGCAAATCAAAACCACAATGAGGTACCATCTCACACCAGTCAGAATGGCTGCTATCAAAAAGTCTACAAACAATAAATGCTGGAGAGGGTGTGGAGAAAAAGGAATTCTCTTACACTGTTGGTGAGAATGCAAACTAGTACAGCCACTATGGAGAACAGTGTGAAGATTCCTTAAAAAACTGGAAATAGAACTGCCATATGACCCAGCAATCCCACTGCTGGGCATACACACCAAGAAAACCAGACTTGAAAGAGACACATGTACCCCAATGTTCATTGCAGCACTGTTTACAATAGCCAGGACAGGGAAGCGACCTAGATTTCCATCGGCAGACAAATGGATAAGAAAGCTGTGGTACCTATACACAATGGAATATCACTCAGCCATTAAAAAGAATGCATTTGAATCAGTTCTGATGAGGTGGATGAAACTGGAGCCTATTATACAGAGTAAACTAAGTCAGAAAGAAAAACACCAGTACTAACACATATATATGGAATCTAGAAAGATGGTAATGATAACCCTATATGCGAGACAGCAAAAGAGACACAGATGTAAAGAACAGTCTTTTGGACCCTGTGGGAGAAGGCGAGGGTGGGATGATTTGAGAGGATAGTGCTGAAATGTGTATATTATAATATGTGAAGCGGATCGCCGGTCTAGGTTCAATGCATGAGACAGGGTGCTCAGGGCTGGTGCACTGGGATGACCCTGGGGGATGGAATGGGGAGGGAGGTGGGAGGAGGGTTCTGGATGGGGAACACATGTGCACCCGTGGCTGATTCATGTCGATGTATGGCAAAAACCACTACAATATTGTAATTCAGTTCAGTTCAGTTCAGTCGCTCAGTCGTGTCCGACTCTCTGCAACCCCATGAACTGCAGCACGCCAGGCCTCCCTGTCCATCGTCAATTCCCGGAGTCCACCCAAACCCATGTCCATCGAGTCGGTGATGTCATCCAACCATCTCATCCTCTGTCGTCGTCCCCTTCTCCTCCTGCCCCCAATCCTACCCAGCATTAGGGTCTTTTCCAATGAGTCAACCCTCCGCATGAGGTGGCCAAAGTATTGGAGTTTCAGCTTCAACATCAGTCCTTCCAATGAACACCCAGGACTGATCTCCTTTAGGATGGATTGATTGGATCTCCTTGCAGTCCAAGGGACTCTCAAAAGTCTTCTCCAATACCACAGTTCAAAAGCATCAATTCTGCGGTGCTCAGCTTTCACCGTCCAACTCTCACATCCATACATGACCACTGGAAGAACCATAGCCTTGACTAGACGGACTTTTGTTGACAAAGTAATGTCTCTGCTTTTAAATATACTATCTAGGTTGGCCATAACCTTCCTTCCAAGGAGTAAGCGTCTTTTAATTTCATGGCTGCAATCACCATCAGCAGTGATTCTGGAGCCCCCAAAAATAAAGTCTGACAGTTTCCACTGTTTCCCCATCTATTTCCCATGAAGTGATGGGACCAGATGCCATGATCTTAGTTTTCGGAACGTTGAGCTTTAAGCCAACTTTTTCACTCTCCTCTTTCACTTTCATCAAGAGGCTCTTTAGTTCTTCTTCACTTTCTGCCATAAGGGTGGTGTCATCCCCATATCTGAGTTTATTGATATTTCTCCCGGCAATCTTTATTCCAGCCTGTGTTTCTTCCAGCCCAGCATTTCTCATGATGTACTCTGCATAGAAGTTAAATAAGCAGGGTGACAATATACAGCCTTGACGTACTCCTTTTCCTATTTGGAACCAGCCTGTTGTTCCATGTCCAGTTCTAACTGTTGCTTCCTGACCTGCATACAGGTTTCTCAAGAGACAGGTCAGATGGTCCGGTATTCCCATCTCTTTCAGAATTTTCCACAGTTTATTGTGATCCACACAGTCAAAGGTTTTGGCATAGTCAATAAAGCAGAAATAGATGTTTTTCTGGAACTCTCTTGCTTTTTTGATGATCCAGTGGATATTGGCAATTTGATCTCTGGTTCCTCTGCCTTTTCTAAAACCAGCTTGAACATCTGGAAGTTCCCGGTTCATGTATTGCTGAAGCCTGGCTTGGAGAATTTTGAGCATTACTTTACTAGCATGTGAGATGAGTGCAATTCCAATCAAAGTAAATAAATATATATGTCTTACTGAGTCACTGTTCTGTACAATGGAGACCAAGCACAACGTTGTAAGTCAACTGTAGTTTAATAGAAACAAACAAATCCATACCTCATCTTTTTGGTCAGCACCCCAACTCTGCAAGTTATTTTCAAGTTGCCACACCTTTAAAATACTATTCTACCTTTATAGCAGGACTGCAGTTTCTTTTGCAAAACAGAGCCCATGGACATTTGCCCACTGTTGTACCATTTTCAATGTAAAGTGAAACTCTGAGTGTAAGGCATGCATTCTCAACAAGGGCAATATTGCTCTCATGGGAGAAAAATTAATTCTTGATGGGCAAAACAATGTTCTTCTTATATATAAAGCATAGCTATACATTAAGCACATAATCAGGATATCTGTGGTATTAAAATTTTATGGGTATAGCAATTAGAAGAAAAAATGTTTCAAGTGACTCCTTAGGGGAGTGGTAATGAGAAATGATTTGATAAACATGGTCCAAGGTGGTGTTGTGTGGAATTTCATAATGATACTCAGACATTGTTAGCCCTTGGATGGTGTTACTGGCCAAGACACTGCTGGCAAAAAAAAAAAAAATGATTATCTCTTCTTGGAATCAATCCCACTAGAGATGAATCTCTAGACTGTTCATCAAGGTCTGGATTTTAAAACCAGAGGCTAGATCCAGTAGTTTACACAAGAGGTGAGCCCAGAGAACACACCAGTAAAATAGGAAGTGAAAAAGGGAAGAAAGGAAGAGAATGAAGAGTGTGTTATCAAGCCAGAGGCCACAATGGGAAATGAGCTGAACCCCACTGGGGATTCTAGGAAATAGCACAGAACACATATCTTGGAGTTACTCCACCCAAGGCGTGAGGGAATTGGGTATTTCTATTAGTTTGCTAAAACTGCTGTCATGAAATGCCATAAACTGAGTGGCTCAAATAACAAAAGTGTATTGTGGAGGCCAGCTGTGGAGGCCGGAAGGCAGGAATCAAGGTGTCGGCCCAGTTGGTTCCTTCTGAGGGCTGAGAAGAAAGGAGGTGTTCTAGGTCTCTTTCCTTGTCTTGTACATGTGAGTCTCTGTGTCCAAATGCCCCCATTTTATCAGGACAACATTTGTATTGGGTGAGGGCCCACCCTTATGGCCTAATTTTAACTTTGTAACTTTTGTAAAGATTCTATCTCCAAATAAGGTCACATTCTGAATTACCAGGAGTTAGGATTTCAACCTCCAGTAATCCTAGGTAATTGATGCAAGAGCTAGGTAACTGACCAACTGTGGTGTTGGAGAAGACTCTTGAGAGTCCCTTGAACTACAAGGAGATCCAACCAGTCCATCCTAAAGGAAATCAGTCCTGAATATTCATTGGAAGGACTGATGCTGGAGCTGAAGCTCCAATACTTTGGCCACCTGATGCAAAGAACTGACGCATTGGAAAAGACTGATGCCAGGAAAGATTGAAGGCGGGAGGAGAAAGAGAAAACAGAGGATGAGATGGTTGGATGGCGTCACTGACTCAACAGACATGAGTTTAAGCAAGCTCTGCAAATTGGTTATAGACAGGGAAGCCCGGCTTGCTGCAGTCCATGGGGTTGCAAAGAATCGGACACAACTGAATTGAACTGAACTGAGGATTTCAACATATGAATTTTGAGCATATAATTCAAGCCTTAACTGTATTTATATGCCGATTTATGTATATGTCCCTGGTTGAGGGTTGCCTTTGGTTTAGGAAAATGTGTTATTTCTCTGGCACTTTCAGCCGGTCATACATGTGGCTGAAGGGATGTTTGAGGCAAAGAGGTGATAACAGTTGGAATTTGGGTCTGCATACTCCAAAAAGTTAAGTGCCAAGGGAATTTGAGTGGGACACCTGGAGTGTCTGATACTTTATAGGTGCAAGTAACTGTTTCTACGACTTATTTAACCTATGCTTAGTGGGGAAGATTATGAGAGGTTGTGGGCTAAGTCACTTCAGTCATGTCCAACTCTTTGCAACCCCAAGGACTGTATACCATCAGGCTCCCCTGTCCATGAGATTCTCCAGGCAAGAATACTAGAGTGGGTTGCCATGCCCTTCTCCAGGGTGTCTTCTCGACCTAGGGATCAAACCTGTGTCTCTTAGGTCTCCTTCATTGGTAGGCAGGTTCTTTACCACTAACGCCACCTGAGAAGCCCTATGAGAGGATAAATAATAGAAAACAAAAGATAAGTTTTGTATTTTCCTTCCTGTGGAAGCAAAAATCTGTTCACAGAAAAGACCTCACCTATACAAGAGTCTTTTAAAAATATGTAGCTGGATATTCTTGGTACTTAATTTGCACTGCCAGCTTATTGTCTCAAAAAACTGAAATAACTTAGAAGTGACACGATTTCTTTATAACTAAAAATGCCTTTAGTAATCATGAATGATGAAATAATTAATGCCATGTACAGAGTGACATACAGGAAGTAATTGTTTTTAAAAGAATGACTTCTCTGAAATCTTGTCAGACAAGGGTTCACCAATGGTGGATTACCACCAGATAGCAAATAAACTCTGGAATCTAATCTTGTGAGGGATTTTTGTTTTTTTTGTCCGCTGAGGCATTTTATTTGTATGCATTACATTCCTAGAAAAAAAAATCCAAAGATTTTCTCTCCTGTGTGTTTTCTTTTTGCTTCTTCATGGTCCGTGGTGCCAGCTGAGGTTGTCAGTACAATGAAACCAAACTGACAAGATGTGAGCTGACATTTTTCTAGATTTTTGAGTTGCACTTTAAATCTGGGGCTGATCACTTCACACTTATTTAGCCTGCATGTCTGGTTAACAACAATTTTTCCAACCCTGTGATCATCAATGATTTGGAGCATGGCCTAATAAGCATTTGGCATTTGCCTCTTTTTTCAGCCTTGTCGATACTCTTGAGAGCATCAGCCAAGACGTTCAGGCACATCATTATGGCAGCATGGAAAGGATGGAGGAAAGAGCTAAATTTTTAAGGGATTATAAAGGAAGATTTACCCAAGGGTTTTCCATGAATTCAGAAGCTTTCACGTAGCCCTGTTACTGCAAAAATTGTTCTAGATGCTGACTGACTTAGGAATTGTGGTCATGTTAAGTTCTGAAATACCTTAATATACACAAATTACACTGTTTACAATCCATAGGGTTGCCAAGAGTATTACAGGACTGTAGCAACTTAGCATGCATGCATGTCTTTTTTGGAAAAATGTCTGTTTAGATCTTTGGCCCATTTTTTGATTGAGTTATTTTTTTTTTAACTTTTTATTCTGTATTGGGGTATAGATGATTAACAATGTTGTGGTAGTTTCAGGTAAACAGCGAAGGGACTCGGCCATACATATACATATATCCATTTTTGGGTGTGTCAACTACAAATTGGCACTTACCAAGAGCATTACCAATGACTAAACAACAGGGCATTTGCCATCTGCCTGTGCTGCTGCAGCTGTTGACCTTCAACACCCTCTGAGGGAGTTCAGGGTGCAGTGAGGCACTCTGTGCTCCAGGAAATCTGGTGGGACAGGTCTTTAGATAGTTGGAGGTTTTTAGGAACTGATTTTATGATTTCAGTCCTTGCATCTTCTCATATCTAGGAAAGCACTAAATCCCTTCCTGGCGACATCAGATCCTCCTGACTAGCAGAAAACCTTTTGTAAAATGAGTGCTCAATGGTATTGAATTCTGCCTTCACCAAAACCTTATATATTGACATTCCTCCTGTTGTAGCCATGCGTTCTGGGAAACAAACTCACTCAGAAGGACAATGCAGGTAGTGGAGTGCAGTTTATTACACTGGCGGGCCCAAGGCAGAGTCTTCTCTTAGCCACGGACCCCGACCAGCATTGGTGAAAATCTTTTATACCCCGTGTGTGTGTGTGTCTGAACTCACCACCCGAAATTCCTTGAGACTTACATAAACAAAGGAAGGGTAAATAAAATCACAATAATCCCATCATTCATGTGTTATGTGTTCAAACAGTTAAACAATTGGCCAATAATCAATAAGCCCGAGGTTACACTCCGATAGGTACAGAAAAATTTATGGCCTGTGATAAGTGACTACACAGGTGATTAGTGTATGTTTTCTCTTAGGCAATGAGTAACCTGGATATGATCTTCAAGGTTCCCCTGTCCAGAGGGGGTCTTATCCTTTTATTGTCGTCTCCATAGGCACTAAGCACAGAGTTTAGAGTCCATTGGAGAGGTGGCCGAGCATGATCAGTATGAACAGGCCTAAGATGGCGTCCAGGCCCTATGAATTCCCTCTTCGCTCCCACTACCTCAAAGCTATCTGAGGTGCTGCCTCCTGAGCTGCAGTTCTCATTTTGCCCCAAATAAAGCTTAACTCGCAACTCTCAAGTTGTGCATCTTTTTTTACTTGACAGTTGCAATCTCAAAAATGACAGAATGATCTTGGGCCATTTCCAAGGCAAACCATTCAACATCACAGTAATCCAAGTCTACGCCCCAACCAGTAATGTGGAAGAAGCTGAAGTTGAACGGTTCTATGAAGTCCCACAAGACCTTCAAGAACTAACAACAAAATAAGATGTCCTTTTCATCATAACGGACTGGAATGCAAAAGTAGGAAGTCAAGAGATACCTGTGTCAACTAAAAATTGGCACTTACCAAGAGCATTGCCAATGACTGAACAGACAAAGGAAATTTGCCATCTGCCTCTATGGAGACTGAACTCCATGCTGCTATAGCTATTGACCTTCAACAAACCCTGAGGGAGTTCAGGGTGGAGTGAGGCACTCTGTGCTCCAGGGAATCTGGTGGGACAGGTCTTCAGATAGTTGGATGTTTTTAGGAACAGTTTTATGATCTCAATCCTTGCATCTCCTCATATCTAGAGAAGCCTGAAATCTCTTCATGGTGATATCAGATCCTCATGAAAGTGAAAGTCAGCTCAGTTGTGTCTGACTCTTTGCAATCCCAAGGACTTGCAATCCCATGGACTATACAGTCCATGGAATTCTCCAGGCCATAATACTGGAGTGGGTAGCTGTTCCCTTCTCCAGGGGATCTTCCCAACCCAGGGATCAAATCCAGATCTCCCTCATTGCAGGCGGATTCTTTACCAGCTGAGCCACAGGGAAGCCCTCATATTCTCATGACTAACAAAAAAACCTACTGTAAAGTGAGTGTTTAATGATATTGAGCTCCCCCTTCACCAAAACCTTATATATTGACCTTCCCCCACTGCCGCTTTGGAGCAGTCTCTCAGAGCTATCTCAGATGCTGCCTCCCGGGCTGCAGTCCTCATTTTGCCCCCAATAAACCTGAACTCACAGCTCTCAAGTTGTGCATCTTTTTCAGTCGACACCTGAAATAATGCAAGTTTGGCCTTGGAGTAGAAAATGAAGCAGAGCAAAAGCTGAAAGAGTTTTGCCAAGAGAACACACTAATCATAGCAAACACCTTCTTCCAACAACACAAGTGATGACTCTACACATGGACATCACCAGATGATCAATACTAAAATCAGATCTGATTATGTTATTTGCAGCCAAAGATGGAGAAGCTCTGTACAATCAACAAAAAAAGACCTGGAACTGACTTTGGCTCAGATCATGAGCTCCTTACTGCAAAGTTCAAACTGATATTGAATAAAGTAGGGAAAACCACTAGGCCTTTCAAGTATGACATAAATCAAATCCCTAATGATTACACAGTGGAGGTGACAAATAGATCCAAGGGATTATATCTAGTAGACAGAGTGCCTAAAAAACTATGGACAGATGTTTATAACATTGCACAGGAGGTGGTGACCAAAACCATTCCAAAGAAAAAGAAATTCAAGAAGGCAAAGTGGTTGTCTGAGGAGGCCTGAGAAAAGAAGAGATGTGACAGTCAAAAGAGAAAGGGAAAGATATACCCAACTGAATGCAGAGTTCCAGAGAATAGCAAGGAGAGATAAAAAAAAGCCTTCTTAAATAAACAATGCAAAAAAAAAAATAGAAGAAAATGATAGAACAGGAAAGACTAGTGATCTCTTCAAGAAAATTGGAGATACCAAAGGAATATTTCATGCAAAGATGGGCACAACAAAGGACAGAAATGGCAAGGACCTAAGAGAAGCAGAAAAGATTAAGAAGAGGTGACAAGAATACACAAAAGAACTATGCAAAAATGGTCTTTATTATCCAAATAACCACGATGGTGTGATCACTCACCTAGAGCCAGACATCCTCAAGTATGAAGTCAAGTGGGCCTTAGGAAGCATTACTATGAACAAAGCTAGTGGAGGTGATGGAATTCCAGCTGAGCTATTTCTAATCCTAAAAGATGATGCTGTTAAAGTGCTGCACTCAATATGCCAGCAAATTTGAAAAACAGCAATGGCCACAAAACTGGAAGAGGTCAGTTTTCATCCCAATCCCAAAGAAAGGCAATGCCAAAGAATGTTCAAACTACTGTACAATTGTCCTCACTTCACATGCTAACAAGGTAATGCTCAAAATGCTTCAAGCTAGATTTCAACAGTATGTGAACCGAGAACATCCAGATGTTCAAACTGGGTTTAGAAAAGGCACAGGAACCAGAGATCAAATTACCAACATCTATTGGATCATAGAAAAAACAAGGGAATTGACTATGCTAAAGACTTTGGAGAAGGGAATGGCAATCCACTCCAGTATTCTTGCCTGGAGAATTCCACGGACAGAAAAACCTGGCAGGCTACAGTCCATGGGGTCGCAAAAAGTCAGACATGATTGAGTGACTAACACACAAAGCCTTTAACTCTGTGGATCACTGCAAACTGAAAAATTCTTAAAGCAATGGGAATGCTAGACCATCTTACCTGTCTCCTGAGAAACTTGTATGCAGATTAGAACCATTCACGAAACAACAGACTGGTTCAAAATTGGGAAATGAGTATGTCAAAGCTGTATATTGTAACCTTGCTTATTTAACTTGTATGCAGGGTACATCATGAGAAACGCTGGGCTGGATGAATAACAAGCTGGAATCAAGTTTGCCTGGAGAAATATCAACAACCTCAAACATGCATATGATATCACTATAATGGCAGAAAGTGAAGAGGAATGAAAGAGCCTCTTGATGAGCATGAAAGAGGAGAGTGAAAAAGTTGGCTTAAAACTCAAGATTCAAAAAACTAAGATCATGGCATGTGGTCCCATCACCTCGTGGCAAATAGATGGGGAAACAATGGAAACAGTGACAGGCTTTATTTTCTTGGGCTCCCAAATCACTACAGATGGTGACTGCAGTCACGAAATTGAAAGACTCTTACTCCTTAGAAGAAAAACTATCACAAATTAGACAGCATATTAAAAAGCAGAGACATCACTTTGCCAACAAAGGTCCGTATAGTCAAAGCTATGGTTTTTCCAGTAGTCATGTATGGATGTGAGAGTTGGACTATAAAGAAAGCTGAGCATCGAAGAACTGATACTTTTGAACTGTGGTGTTGGAGAAGACTCTTGAGAGTTCTTTGGACTGCAAGGAGATACAACCAGTCCATCCTAAAGGAAATAAGTCCTTTTTAAATAGTGAATATTTGGAAACAACTTACTGGCCTCAGTAGTCTGTTTAAATAATCTTATGGGATATTTAATTAATTAGTTAAGGGAAAATAAAGTCAAAGCTATCGGTCTTTATAAAGAACTATGTCCAATATTTACAAATTAAAAGGACACAGGCAATATATACATAGACACTGAATACAGAATTGTGTGATATTTGTACATGGGTAGGAAAAAAACCTGAAAGGAAGCACAGTGAACTGTTAATAATGGCTAACTCTAGGGAGAGGAGTTTTAACTGTTAATCATGTGTATGTCTATGTCATTTGCAGATATATTTAAGAATACTAAATAGTACAAAAGTATTATTGACATATTTGATGGAAAGAAGCATTATATAAACCTTATAAGCAACAGTCAGCACTGTGCCTATTATGAATAATTCAGTAGCTTTCAAATGAAATATTTATGATATTCATCTTGGCCCCATGTATGAGTATAGAGTATTATAAACATGGAGAAAGTAAGCCTGGGCTTTTTATCTTAAAGGTCCACATATAGTGTACAACTGGATGAGTGCAAATCCTAGCTCCACCATTTACTGTCTGTGTGACTATAGGCAAATAATTCAACCCGTCTACGTCCTTGTCCCCCCTGTATGAAATTAGAACAATAGAATTATTGAATAAAAGTTACAACTTTTAGGGTTGTAACGAGAACCATATTAGTCATTATATGAAAAGTACTCAGAAAAATTTTTGTCTGATAGTAAGAGGTCAAGAAATGGTGACTATTACTGTCCAGAGGTCAGTAATAGCATCCCCTTCACTGCTAATTATCCAGTGATTAACCCTGCTTGCTGACACTGTGAATTTTTTTAGAGTTTTTGCAGATAGAATTTATGTATAGAAAAGACATCTTTGATATTAATCTTTTGAAATTAATTATTTTAAAATTAATATTTGATTTATTAAAGTTATACATATTTAAAAATTTCATTTTGGTAAAGGCATAGAAAAGGAGAATAGAAGAGTGGTTACCAGAGGGGAAGGGGCAGAAGGCTGGGAGGAAGCTGAAATGGGTTCAGTTCAGTTCAGTTCAGTTCAGTTGCTTAGTTGTGTCCGACTCTTTGCGACCCCATGGACTGAAGTACACCAGGCCTCTCTGTCCATCACCAACTCCCGAAGTTTACTCAAACTTATGTCCATTGAGTCAGTGATGCCATCTAACAATCTCATCATCTGTCATCCCCTTCTCCTCCCACCTTCTATCTTTCCCAGCACCAGGGTATTTTCAAATGAGTCAGTTCTTCGCATCAGGTGGCCAAAAGTATTGGAGTTTCAGATTCAACATCAGTCCTTCCAATGAATATTCAGGACTGATTTCCTTTAGGATGGATTGGTTGAATATACTTGCTGTCCAAGGGACTCTTAAGAGTCTTCTCCAACACCACAGTTCCAAAGCATCAATTCTTCAGCGCTCAGCTTTCTTTATAGTTCAACTCTCACATACATGACTACTGGAAAAAATCATAGCCTTGACTAAATGGAACTTTGTTGGCAAAGTAATGTCTCTGCTTTTTAATATGCTGTCTAGATTGGTCATAACTTTTCTTCCAAGGAGTGAGCGTCTTTTAATTTCACGGCTGCAGTCACCATCTGCAGTGATTTTGGAGCCCTGCAAAATAAAGTCTGCCACGGTTTCCACTGTTTCCCCATCTATCTGCCATGAAGTGATGGGACCAGATGCCATGATCTTAGTTTTCTGAATGTTGAGTTTTAAGTCAACTTTTTCACTCTCCTCTTTCACTTTCATCAAGAGGCTCTTTAGTTCTTCTTCGCTTTCTGCCATAAAAGTGTGTCATCTTCAAATCTGAGGTTATTGATATTTCTCCCAGCAATCTTGATTCCAGCTCTTGCTTCATCAAGTCCAGCATTTCTCATGATGTACTCTGCATGTAAGTGAAATAAGCAGGGTCACAATATACAGACTTGAGGTGCTCCTTTCCCGATTTGGAACCAGTCTGTTGTTCCATGTCCAGTTCTAACTGTTGCTTCTTGACCTGCATACAGAAATGGGTAAGGGGGTCAATTTTATGGTTATAGATGGAAACAAATTTTTAGTGGTGAGCTCACTGTAGGGTATCCAGAAGCTGAAATATAATGCTGTACACATGAAACTTGTATAACATCATAAACCAATGTCACTTCAATTAAAAAAACCTAAAATTTAAAAAAAAATGTAACTTTGGGACTTCCCTGGTGGACCAGTGGCTAAGACTGTGATCCCAATGCATGGGGCCAAGATTTGATCTCTGCTCAGGGAACTAGTTCTCACAAGCTGCAACTAAGAGTTCCCATGCCACAGCTAAATATCTTGCATGCTGCAACTGAGACTTGACATAGACAAATAGATAAATATTTTTTAAAAAATTTACATTTTCTTTAATCTTCAAGTCATCTGTATAAATGTCAACCTTCTATTTATAAATCTAATGAATTTGAATAGCCACTCAAGAGGGAACTTAAACATTTGGTCAACTCAGATATCATCTCTGGGGTCGCACAGAGTTGGACACGACTGAAGCGACTTAGCAGCAGCAGCAGCAGCAACTCAAATTCAATAGACCAAACTTTCTTAAACAATTGATCTCATTTATGACTTAAATTCCTTCAAATGTTTTTAAACTACATTATTAAATTTAATATATTTAAATTTCTTTTGCCCAAACTGAACAACAAACCTAACAACTTATACTATTTATTAATAAATCGTTAATAATTACTGTTAATACTAAGGTCTAACAATTTCAGTTTATAAAGTATGCTTCCTTTTCCCCATAGGCTGTGATCTTCATTTATGTATTTCCCATAGGCTATGGTCATTTATTTATAACTTGTCTATCCATTGTGTCTACACCCCAACTACGCTGTAAATCATGGAAAGTAGAGGTGGAATCAGCTCTGTTTTGCTAAGTACTGATTGGCACACGAAGAAATTTGAAGTTCAAAAAGAATTTGAATTGGTAGAGGCCAGATAGAGTATTCCAGATTGGAAAAAATACCAGCAAAAGTTAAGGACAGTAATGGTGGTATAAGGATTTTGTTCATATTTGCCAAGTCTTGCTCATGATAGTCTTATATGCACTTACATGCACACACACATTGAGGCAGGAGATGAATGGGCCTCAGGCTAGGCATTTACAACTGATCTCCTGATTACATTTCTTGGGGGAAGAAAAAGATGGGCATCAGGTCGGACACTTACAACTAGCCTCCTGTTTGCATTCCCTGAAATAGGGGATATGTGGGTTCCAGGTTACATATTTACAAACATCCTCCTAGGGTTTTTCTCTCCAAAATGGAAGTAACAACTGAAACAGAGTAAAGAGCCAGGCTTCGTCTCCTGTGGACGCCTTAAGACAACAGTCATGGCAGGAACAGAGGAGGGCTAAACCTTGTCTGAGTAAAGGATTAGGAGGTCGTATACTTCCCATCCTTGAGGCAAGGGAGACATTACACATATGCAGAAAGTCTTCTTGGGGATCAAAAAGAAAGGGGCACCATCCCATAATATATGTTACTTATATGTGATACCACAGGCCTCTGGGCTGGAATCCATCTTAGAAAAAGGTTGCACACACATGTTAGGGAAGGTCCCACACACATGTTAGGGAAGGTCCCAGGTTAGATCAGGCGTGAAAAAAGAAAACAGATAATTGGTTAAAGATAAACAAAGACCCAGAAATCTGTCCTATATAAATGACTTAAATGCTTCTTTAAGGCACTTCTCATCAGGGGAGGACTGGAGTGCCTCTGCCTTGCTTCTGTCTTAATTAAACAAACGGTTTTTCTGTGAGCTCGCCCATTTGTGCTGTGTCTCTAACAATAAGTTTTGTACTGGCATTCACAGTTTTTTGCTTTTGTGAGAAATGCACTTTTCACTGGGGGCAAAGATCCAGGGAAAATGGTTCCTAGACTCTAACCCTTGCTGGGCTGGTGGCTAGGATTCCTGGTTTTCATCCAAGTTACCCAGGTTCAATTCCTGGGCAAGGAATTAAGCTCTTGCTTCATGATGCCAAATCACTGCTGCCTCTCCAAGATCAGTACCAGTAAAACTTTTCACCTCACACTGGGACTTGAACCCATGTGCTGGGACTCAAACCCAGCCAAAACCTTGCATGGGACTCGAACCCACAGTCTTTTAATTAGAATCACTCACCTGGTGTCTGGGCTTTTCTGGTGGCTCAGACGGTTAAGAATCCACCTGCAATGTGGGAGACCTGGGTTTGATCCCTTGGTTGGGAAGATCCCCTGGAGGAGGGCATGGCAACCCACTCCAGTATTCTTGCACAGAGAATCCCCATAGACAGAGGAGCCTTATGGGCTACAGTCCGTGGGGTCGCAAAGAGTCAGACACAACTGAGTGGCTGAACAACTAAGCGACCCCTGGTGTCTGGACTTACTGAGGCTCAGGTTCTTTGTGTCTCAGTGCAGAAGGAATTTAGAGAGAGGCAAAGTGGTAGGCAAGAAGTAGATTTATTAATATAGGACACTTGTAAGAGATGCAAGCAGATAGGTGAGTGAGCTCTGTCCCAAGGATTAAGTGGGCTACAATTTTATAGTCAAAGGGAAGTTGGGAAGGGGAAAAGACAGCCATCTTTGAGTGGCATGAAGTTTACAACATTAGTTCCTCCTTCAGGCAGGAGAGTGATCCTACGAGGTCAGACTAGGATTATCATAGTGCTTATTCAAATCAGTAGAAGGGTGGTGACATTTTTCTTCCACCTAATGGCCTGGGGCGTATCTCGTGTTTTTATTTATGGTTTTGTGGTTAGTCAAGGCTGCTTCATTCCATGGGATTCCAATAGCTTTCTTGAGTAATCATTAACTTACAGCCATCTCCCAAAGATTCCTAAGTTTCTCTTTCTATCTATAGCGCCTTATGGGACTTCTACAACTAGTTGTATAAGTATCTTCTTCCATCTCTATCACCAAGGTATATAAAACGCATTCTGAGTGAAACCGAGGAGGACCATGTGGGGTCTTTCTGGGAACAGAACACTTGCCCCTTCCCCAGTGTCCCTTGCCTCTTGTTTGTAGAAAAACTTTAGCCTCTTAGGTCTTCCCTGAGTTTCAAAGAGCAAATTTAGTCAAAGAAGTGAAAAACTATAAAAACAAAGGAAAGCAGTCTAGCAAGACAACATAATAATAGTTTAGCCATAAAACAAAGTTAAGTTCCTTCAGTTCCTCCTTACAGGCTATAGATAGTATCTTGAGTCATATCTTTGTTTTACAGACCCTAAAAAACCCCACCAGAATGAAGACACTGACTGCATGCTGACCAACAGCATGTAGACCCTAGACCAGTTGGAACCAGAAACTACTAATTAAGATTCCTGAAACATACCTCACCATCAAGCAAACAGAGAATTGAGCATGAACTGACCGCGTGCCCTCACACTGTCTTAAAAAATCTTCTGCTAAAAGTCATTGGGGATTTGGGGTCTTTTTGCTTGTTTCCTTTATTTGGCCCTACAACAAACACTGTACTTTTCTTCACCATAACCAGGGGTCAGTAAGTTGGTTTTGCTGTGTGTTGGGTGAGCAGACTCAAGTTTGGTTCAGTAACATGAGCATCTGGGTAACTTCTTTGTTGTTTTTGAAGATTTGGGATCAAAATACATGAAATTGTGTTACTGGAAAACTGGGTTTACCTCTTGCTGGGTTTTGAGCCAAAAGTCACTAAGCCAGAGGTCCAGAGACAGAAGAATTTATCACTTGCAGAAAGTAAGGAGAATACTAGGGAATTTTCACAAAGCAGTGTCTCCCTTATCAGCAAAATTGGGGAAATTTTAAGCTAAGGGTATATGTATATTCATTCAGCTTGAACTGGGGCAAATGTCACCATATTCCCAAGCTTTAGGTGATTGAAGTCACAAGGATCAGAAAAGATCAACATATCATCACTTAGGTTCCAGCTGATCTAGTGTTTGAGTGCTGGGGCTTGAGTAGGGGAGTGGGAGGGTGTCTAAATTCTGCAAAACAGCTGAAGAAATGCCTACCCTTTGAAACAGAACTGGAAGTCTTTACAAGTGATTTGTTATCTTCACTATTGTTACTTTTCTAGTCTGGCAATACTCCTTTGTTCTTTTGTTCCCTTAAAATCATCATTACTGAGACTCATTCAAAGGGGAGCATTGTGGCCAGGCTTACATTACAAAATGGATTAGGTCTGAAAGGACTTCTCCAAAAAACATGAATCAGGTATAATCCTGAATAAGTTGTCCCTAACGGATTAAGTTCAGGGAAGCCTAAAATGAAGCTGATAGAAAAGTTAAAAAAATAAAATGGCTCTTCTTACGTCAAATAAGCCAGGCCTGGTTTTCTTTATCTGGGGATTCCCCCAATCCCAACCTATCTGCTTACAGCTGTATTTTATACGTTGTTAGCTCATAAACAAGGCACTGTAAAGACTCCATCTCTGGAGTCCTTTCCATTTCTCATGCCATATTCTTGGATAGTCTCCCTTGCCACCCACGTCTCAACTATTTTATACCACCACCAGACAGAACAGCTCACATTCATTTCATTCATCAAATAATCAATATTCATTGAGCCTACCATGTACAGGCTACTGTTCTAGAAGCCCTTGGGATGCCTTAGGGAACAAAACAAAGACCCCTGACTTTAAGGACCTTACATTCTAGCCAGGTTGACAGACACAAACAAAAGCAAATTATAATAGCATTTTAGCAGGTACTAAGTGCTTTGGAAGAAAATAAATTGTAGAATTGGGCAAGGGAGAAGGAGCCAAGTTTTCCCATCTGGAATTTTTAAATGAAGGTGTGTAAAACAAATACGAAAAACACTTTTATGGGTCTTGTCTTTTTGCCTTCTCTTCTGCCCTCTTTCGTGCAGCTGTCTCTTTGCTGCCTGGGATGTGGATAGTAATGATAATAACTACCATTTACAGTTGGTCCATAAAGAAGGCTGAGCGCTGAAGAATTGAGGCTTTCGAGTTGTGGTGCTGGAGAAGATTCTTGAGAGTCCCTTGGACTGCAAGATCAAACCAGTCAATCCTAAAAGGAAATCAACCCTGAATATTCATTGGAAGGACTGCTGCTGAAGCTCCAAATACTTTGGCCACCTCATGCGAAGATCCCACTCATTGGAAAAGGCCATGACGCTGGGAAAGACTGAAGGCAAGAGAAAGGGATGATAGACGATGAGGTGGTTATGTTGCAGGAAGGGGGACCCCTTCCAGGGCCCAAAACTGGGCTCTTGTCTAACACTCAGAAATGAATTGTCCAGGAGACACATGTGCTGACAAAGCAAGAGATTTTATTGGGAAAGGGCACCAGTGTGTAGAGCAGTAGGGTTAGAGAACCCAGGCGAACAGTTCTGCCACGTGGCTCGCAGTCTCAGGTTTTGTGGTGATGGGATTAGTTTCAGGTTGTCTTTGGCCAATCATTCTAATTCAGAGTCTTTTCTGGTGGCCCACGCATCACTCAGCCAAGATGGATGCTAACGAGAGGTATTCTGGGAAGTGGACGGACACGCGGTGTCTCCTTTTGACCTTTCCCGAACTCTTCCGGTTGGTGGTGGCTTATTAGTTCCCTATTCCTTACCAGGATCTCCTGTCATAAAACAACTCATGCGAATGGTTACTAAAGGGCCTGGCCAGGGTGGGTGGTTTCAGTTGGTGTGCTTCCCCTAACAGTTAGATAGCATCACCGACTCAATGGACATGAATTTGAGCAAGTACGGGGAGACAGTGGAGGACAGATGAGCCTGGTATGCTACAGTCCATGGGGTCACAAAGAGTTAGAAACGACTTAGCAACGGAACAACAACCATCATTTACAGATATGCAGGCGTATACCAGGCACCTTAACGATCAGTCCATTGCGCGCAGGCTAGGGGGTGGGGCCTGAATGAAAGGGGGGCGTGGCCATCCTCCTCCAGCGAGAAGGCCTCCCGAAGTAGTTTGTCCTAAGTTGCGGCCCGTAGAGGCTCCGAGTTGCCGCCCCTCTCCGGGAGTGGTGGAAATTGGATCATGTGACAGTCCGGAGGCCGGAAGTTGGCAGGTTGTGGAACGCGCAGGGTTTTGACAAAAACAAGCAGCGACTGAGCCATTGCAGGGTCTATGGCCGAGGCAGTGAGGCCCCCACGCCGGGCCAAGGCCAAAGGCAGCCGGACTAAAACCAAGGTGAGGGAAACTCGCGCATCCCACTCTCCCCAGGCCCTGGCAGTTGCGCGCTGTCTCCATTTTCCTCTCTTCGGCCTCTCCAGCCCACTCTGCCCGTCCCCTGATCCCCTCTCAGCCTCTGCTCCCACCTTCCCATAATTGATCCCTCCGCCCATTGACACCAGACCTGTTTCTCTGTTCCCTTCTTCACGTCCTCCTGCCAGACTTTGTCAAGAGCCTGTTTTTTCTTTTTCCTCCTGTGATCTCTCTTAGGCGCTTGGTTTTCTGCTGCGTTCTTGACTTCCCGCACCTAGGTCTGGATTCCTGTTGGGAAGCAGATTTTGTCTTCCCAGGCTCAGCTTTGACTGATTTTCTCCTTTTTAACCTGTGAACATTTTGAGTCTCTCTCCGCATAAAGAGAAAAGGGACCGCTGTTCCACGAATGTATTCTCCGGTAGAACTTTACGGTGGGAGACAGAAAGTAGACCATAGCTTTTCAGTTTAAAAATTCAAGATGACAGTGGCGCTGCTGTTGTTTATTTCTCATTATCCTGGCTGTTTATGATGGGGCATGAATGACCAGAAGTGAAATCAGAGAGGGACTCACACAACAGGGACGGGTTTGAAATTTCTGGGTTTCCTAGATTATACTAACGTGTGGTATTAGTGTGGTTTTAAAGTTGATCTTTCTTGTTTTTAGGTGCAGTCTGGGTTTTCATTTTGTTCCCATATGTTTTCTGAAATGACGTTTGTTTTACAGTGAACAGAATAAATGCTGTGTGAGAATAGCTGGACATAGATAATTTTGGCTTACCTGAAACAATTTATATTAAGGAAATAATGACAATAGTATTAAAACTACAGGAAATTGCCTTTTCTACAAGTAGGTGATGTCTACAAGTGCAGGTGTGACTTAAAAATAATACCAAAATAGGAATTTCTTATGAGAACAAGATTTTAACAGGAGACTGGTGTTCAGAGATACCATATTTAATAAGCTGTAAATGATTTTATGCACATCAGTGTTCTCAGGTCTGTGAGGAGTTATTCTTTAGGGAGAAAGCCATTTTGATACCTAATTCTGGAAAAAATTTTTAAGAGAAATAATATTGCATTGTATTGAGCCGGTAAAGGGCTATCTAAATGGATGAGGAAGTAAAAGGCCATTCTTCATCCATGCATACAGTCCCTGAACCTAGAATACAGTAGTGTATAAGATGTAAACATCAATCTACAAGGAGCCGAATCTTAATTCTCAATCTATAGTTAGTCTTTTTCAGAATGAATGGTGAAACTGAAGCCTAGATAACTTAAGTGATAAGGCATAAGTCATACAGTTAGTAAGAGAACTCAAGTTAAAACCAGCAGTCTTAATTCTCAATCCAGTAGCTTGGTAATTGTTCTACATATCTATATGTATCTGTGAAAGTCGCTCAGTCGTGTCTGACTGTTTGCGACCCCATGGACTTGTAGCCTGCCAGGCTCCTCTGTCCATGGAATTCTCCAGACAGGATACTGGAGTGGGTAGCCATTCCCTTCTCCAGGGGATCTTCCCAACCCAGGGATCGAACCCAGGTCTCCCACTTTGCAGGTGGTACTTGACTGTCTGAATCATCAGGGAAGCCCATATGTATTTATAGACAGGATGTTGTAAATACTTAAAAATGATTATTAGGAGAATTCTCTGTCAAGTTCTTTTGTTTAGAACAGAATTTCTAAAATAAAAATTAAAAACCAAACTTTTAAATCCATTATGAAAAGTCATTTGCTCGTTTTATATTGGCGTATTGTGGGCAACTTCCCTACAGAAGTTGGGCTTCCCTTGTGGCTCAGCTGGTAAAGAACCCACCTGCAATGCGGGAGACTTGGATTTGATCCCTGGGTTGGGAAGAGCCCCTGGAGAAGGGAAAGGCTACCCACTCTAGTATTCTGGCCTAGAGAATTCCGTGGACTTTATATTTATAGTCCATGGGGTCTGAAAGAGTCGGACACTACTGAGCAACTTTCACTACACTTCCCTACAGGAGAATAAATTTATTTTATTATCTTTTAATGTTTATAAGGAGAACTTCTTTCCAGAGGGTTTGACCAAAACCAGAAATCCTTGACATGCTTTTAGCCACCTTCCAAATCTAGTCAGTCATTGAATCTTGCCAATTATATTTTGTAATTGATCTCTTGATTCTGCCCATTTCTCTCCATCCTAAGTCCACCATCCTTCAAGGATGATTTCTTGGATTTTTGCTAAAATGGCCTTTCCAAATTTATTCTTGCTTTCCATTCTAAACTAAAGCTGGATCAATATTTTTATTAACAGAACCTCAAAATGATCACTCTTCTCCTTAAAACCTGTCAAAGATTTCCCATCATCCAGAGGCTAAGCATCCAAAGTCCTTCGTATCGACTCAAGGCCCTGATTGGTCTGAATTCTGTCTTTCTCTTTAGCCTCAGGGGTTCACTACTGTCTCTTCTGACTCTCAATCATACATATCCTTTCCTGCTTTGGGCTTCCCTTGTGGCTCAGCTGGTAAAGAATCCGCCTGCAATGCAGGAGACCTGGGTTCGATCCCTGGGTTGGGAGGATCCCCTGGAGAAGGGAAAGGCCACCCACTCCAGTATTCTGGCCTAGAGGATTCCATGGACTATATAGTCCATGGGGTTGCAAAGAGTAGGACATGACTGAATGACTTTCATTTTTCCTGTTTTAGGGCCTTTGCTCATACTGTTTCCTGTGCCCTGACACTTCTTCCAGTCCCTCTTCACCTGCTTATTCCTGAGGTCTCTGCTTAAATAGGACTTCCCTCTTCACCCACATAATTCCCCTGCCCCAGTAGTGCTTTGCACCTCTCTTTGTCACTTGTCTCACTTGTAGTTACTTTGTTAACATCTCTCTTCTTCCTTAGACTGTGAACTCAATGAGGGAGGGACCTGTCTTTTTCCCAGTACCCTTCACAGCCCTTGCAGGCATTTGATAATGGTTGTTGAGTGAAGGAAAGAATACCAGTATTGAAGAATATTATTTCCAAGCTTTGTGGCTCAGAAGAATTTACTCTGGGAAATTTCCTCTAGGTAGTGTGAGAAAACAAATGGGAAAAAGTCCACGATACCAGCAAGGCCCTCATACTTGTCAGTCTAGAAAATGAATTCTTCTTTTAGAGTAAACAGATTTATTTCTTAGTGCTGGTTATGGTTTGGCTATGATCCTGACGCCAAACATTAATGAAGTCCTTCATTGTGGTATAATTTGGTGACTATTTATGGAACCATAAAGTAGTTCTAAGGGGGTGGTTCAGGAAGTGAGTAGTGTCATGTGCTTTTGTCTTTAGATAGTTTGAGTGGCTTCTGACCCAGAAGCTGACCTATATTTCTTAATGTTAATTATCTGGAAGGTGAACTCACTTTGTTAGTGTGTGGTTATCTGGTGCTTGTCAGTTGGTATGCAAGAGATAGTCCTGACAAGTGTCACCCTGACTTAATTGATCTTGGTAGGTTGAGAACAGTAGATTTCATTTATTTATAATTTATGATTGCTCTGGGTCTTTGTTTCTGTGCTTTAGCTTTCTCTAGTTGCAGCAAGCAAGGGCTATTCTTTGTTGACTGCAGTGACTTCTCTTGTGGAGCATGGGCTCTAGGTACACGGGCTTCAGTAGTTGCTCTGCAGCATGTGGGATCTTCCTGGAGAACCAGGCATCCAGCCCATGTCCCCTGCATTGGCAGGTGGTTTCTTAATCCCTGGACCACCAGGGAAGTTGAGAACAATAGATTTTTAGATTGAACTTACTCTGCAGAAGCAGTATATTTTATAGTCATGGAAAGTATTTTTAAAGTTAGTATTAAATTCTGAATGCTGACAACTCATTAATAGTAACAACATATTGTAATTGCTAAAGACAGACTGAGGTGTGTCCCAGAAAACTGATACCAGAAACAGAGACCTTTGCAGTCCCCATCCTCTCTTACTCCTTGGCCTAGATGATTTCTCCCTCTTAGTCCCTCCCTCCCATAAGTGATTATAGAAGTGAAACTGGGGGATGCTGTATATTGTTGAGCTCCTTTTGTGCCTCCTAAGATCCATTTTTTGTTTTTGCTGAATAAACTACTCACTGATCACCCGCTATGTCCTAGAACTTCTTCTTCGCACTTGGGGCGTAAGTGAAAGTGATAGTCACTCAGTTGTGTCTGACTCTTGCTATCCCATGGACTGTAGCCCGCCAGGCTCCTCTTTCCATGGAATTCTCCAGGCAAGAATACTGGAGTGGGTAGCCATTCCCTTCTCCAGGGGATCTGCCTGACTCATGGATCGAACCTGGGTCTCCTGCATTGCAAACAGATTCTTTACCATGTGAGCCAACAGAGAAGCCTGAGATGTAAACGGGGGGAAAAAAAGAAGAACCTGACCTTAACATAGCTTGTGTTCTAGAAGCAGAAGGCCAAACAGAAAACTCTGTAAATAAATAAGTAAATCACATATTAGAAGGTAACAAGGGCTACAGAAAAAGAAAAAAACTGGGTAAGGAGTTGAGTACTGATGAGAGATTAGGATGGGTTGTGATTTTTAGTAGGCTGTCAGGGTAGTCCTTGTTGAAGATGAAATTTAAGTAAGGACAGGAAATAGATGAGGAGGTTAGCCATGTGGATCTTGGGAACAGTTGAGGCAAATGCCTTAAGGCAGTGGCATGTCTGTGCTGTCTTGGGGACTGCAAGGAGGCAGTGTGATTAGGGTAAGTGAGAGGCAGAGTGAGTGAGGGGAGAGTAGTTGGGATGAAGTCAGAAAGGTGACACAGAGCTAGGTCACGTAGGGGCTTGTAGGCCATTGTAAAAATGGCCTACACTTGTATGGCTTTTCACTTGTACTTTGAGTGAAATATGCAATCACTTCAGGGTTTCAGGGAATGGCAAGCCACTCTAGTGTTCTTGCCTGGAGAATCCCACAGACAGAGGAGCCCGGCGGGCTGCAGTTGGTGGGGTCGCAAAGAGTCGGACACGACTGAGCGACTAACACACACACACACACACACACACACACACACACACACACAGGCTTTCAGGCGGAGGAGTGATACAATTGAAGTCATTTTAAAGGGTCACTGTGCTTGCTTTGATGAGAACAACCTGTAAGGGAGCAAGAGGAGTACAGAGACCATCTAAAAGATTTTTGCTGTGATCCCGGCAGGAGGTGATGGTGTCTTGGTCCGGAGTTTTAAAGTGTAAGTGATGAGAAAGGTTTGAAATCTGGGGGTTTCTGAACATCTGCCAAGAAAATTTGTTGGTGGTGTGGATGTGGAATGTGAGAAAACAGTCAAGGATGACTCTGAGATGGAGGAGGCAGTGAGTAGAACAGCTGTTGGGGGCAGATGAGGAATTCAGTTTTGGACATGCTAATTTTGAAGTAAGTGTCTATTAGACCTCCAGTTGGGTTGGATGTGTGGATCTAGAATATGGGAGAGAGCTATTGAAAACTAAAGTCCAAGTTAAGTTACCTTAGGAGTAAGTGTAGTGTAAAAAGATGACAAGAAGAGATTCAAGGGCACTCCAATTTTAAGAGCTTGGGGAGAGGTGGAGAAACCAACAAAGGAGTATGATGTGAGGTAGTATGTGTTCCCAGTGCCCTTAACTGAGTGTGGGATTCTAGAAGTTGAGAGAATCATGTGTATGAGAGGAGGAGGAAGAGATCAACCATGGAAAGTGCTGTGGATACATGAAGTAAGATTGTTAAGAGCAACATGAAAGAAATGGAAGCCGAGAGGAGATGCTGTATTCATAGCAAAATGTGTAACCCCCATCTTTCTCCTTTTTATTTGTAAAACATTCTTGTACATCCCAAGGAGAGCGGGATACTCTGAGAGCTGTTGATATTATAGTTGGACCCATGTGTCCAAGCCCTTCTTATCTCTTCTGTGCCAGGCATTGTGCTAAGTGCTGTGGATATAGACATTCATGATAAACTGTGCCTGCATTTAAAGTGATCCCACAAAAGTTTTTTATGTAATGTGTAAAATTGAACCTTTGTCATTTATGAAGTAGCTCATCAATAGTTTTAAGGATAGAAAGAGGTTGTATTTTTTTTCTTTTTTTAGCTTAGTACAGTTTAAAGAGGAAGAACTGCAAGTGATGTATGGAAATTTCCCATTTGTTTTCCAGAACTTAAAAAAAAAAATCACTTTTTTTCCTGATTACAGAAGTGCTCATTGCTTAGAAAAAGTGTGTATCTGTGAGTGTATGCACAGAGAAAGAGAAATGTACAACACAGAAATGAAATGCCCTGAATTCTGTCTCTTGGAGTAACTGTAGCAGTTTGTTAATGTTCTTTATTCCCCTACACATGTGCCAACACTCCAAGACATATTTACTGCAATGTGTGGTTAACTATTGGAGTAGGAAATGGCAACCCACTCCAGTATTCTTGCCTGGAAAATGCTGTGGACAGAGGAGCCTGGTGGGCTGCAGTCCATGGTATCACAGAGTTGGACATAACTGTGCATGCACCCATCTACACATATGGTTAAGTATATATTTTTTTCTATGTTTATTAACAACTCTTGCATTTCTATATAACTTCTTGATTTCTCCTGTGGAATTATTTTAAAATTGATTCTCTACCTGTATCTAACTTAGAGATCAAAATAAAGAAATATAGATTCTTTCTAATCTCTATTTTCAGTTGTAAGAAACATGTTTTTTGGTTAAAATAAAATTAAGCTCTAATTTTTTACGGATAACTTTATACATGTGGAGTTCTGTTTGAATTTTATTTTATGATCTGTATGATTGTTACATATGCAACATGTTCTGGTTAACTCAAGTAGGCAAAGTAATTGTTGGCTTTCTTTTTTATTTTTAAATGAAATGTTGTGTTTTAAGTGTAAAAATAGGTTCAGGTTTTGGCATAAAAGTTCAGTTTCCTCTGGATTCATTGGCTAATCCCGTTGCTTTCTGAGAGGCATATAAAAATAAACTTCTGAATGTGCTAGAGCACATGGTAAGTGTAAATATTTGTTGGATAGTTAATTTGTTCATTTTAGGATTCTAGTATCTAGGAGCTCAGTATGCAGTTGGTACTCAATAAATTCTTGTGAATTATGAGTCATCATTATTGTTTCAATAAATATATATTGAACAAAGTGTTGAAAATCAGAGGCAGATCAGATCCAAAAAGATTAAGATATAGTCCCTGGTCTTAAGATACTCCCTGGTCTTAAGATACTTGTGGTCTGTTTGGGGGACACACTGTAAAGATAAATAACCGTATGTGGTGGCTTGTGACCAGGACCGGATGGTAGGTACATACTGCAGAGTTCAGAGTAAAACACGTGTGGTGGAAGGCTTGATGTGGTCATTGACAGTTTTGTCTTGAGAAGCGATCATAACTGAGTCATCGAAGGCCCTGAGCACCAGAGTTAAGAAGCAGTTTTTAAGTGGAGAGCCATGATTGTTTTGTGGTGTTCTGGGTTGGTTGTTTTAAGAAGAGCAATCTTACAATGGTGTTTGGGTGAATTGACGGTGGGGCAGAAGCTGAAGGCTTGGAGTCCTTTCAGGACCTGCTCCCGTTCTGTGCTTTGGAGAAGTGAACCGAGCCATCGGGAGCTCGCCACTGCTTAGAGGCCCTGGCCTTGGTGATAATCACAGTGTACGCACCCAGAGGTCCTGTCCTATCCAGGGGTCTGTGAGGGGCAGGGGCAGACCTTTGCCACCCTCTCAACAGTTGTGTGTCTCAAAGTTGTTCACCTTCCCTCCCTCCTGCCTTCTCTGATATGGCCAATGCATTCTTTGAATCAAATGACCAGCTTCTTCTCTCTCCTTTCCCCTACCTCCTTCCCTGGAGCAACTCCAGGGTAGTTCCTTCTTGGACCTAAGCTCTGTAAGAACACAGGTGGAGAATTAAATGGAGAAGCACCGAGTTATCCTCCCAAGAGAAATAAAGTCCAAAGGCATGTGTTCCTCCCTGGGAGGGTTCAGAGGTTTTAAAAAAATTCTTTGATGATCTAACCACAGTATCTGTTGTTCTTCTGGTTTTGATTATTCCTGTGAAGGTAGATCTGGTGGAAATGAACTTGCAGGTTTGTTAGTAGCAGCTGGAGACTTCATTTTGTTTAGCTGAGAGGAAGAATTTGACATTGCAAGGGCAGTGGTGGAGAAAAAGAGGAAGTGGTTTGGTGGGGTCAGAGGTGGGCAGTAAGGGACAAAGGAAAGTTAAAAACTACCTGAAGGACAGGCTGGAAAGGAAGCCTGAGGTGGCCTGTGGGTTGAGGGAGGTGTGTTTGTTTGCTGTGCCCCTGATCACATGGCCCATCTGGGCCCACTTCCAGCTTCCTAGCCTCTTTTCCAGTTAGCATGTAACACCCCCACAGGTCTCTTACAGTTTAAGCAAAGAGAACGAAAATTTTCCCCCTCGATTCCACATTCCAGTCTCTACTTCCTTACTTTTCACTTATTTCTCAACTCTTTTTAAGTTTTTAAAATCTTTCATCTTTTCATCTGGCAGCTTGATTGAGATATAGTTCACACACTGTACTTACTTAAAGTGTATAATTCAGTGGTTTGGGGGATGATCACAAGATTGGGTCACCATCACCACGGTCAGAAATGCCACTCTCTTTTCTGTAGAGGAAGCATTGTGTTTCCATCCCATTAGCAGTATGTGAGGGTACTAATTTTTCTACATCCTTCTCAACATTTATTATTATCTGACTTTAGTCATCTTAGTGGGTGTGATGTGTTACCTCATTGTGATTTTGATTACATTTCTCTAATGATGAATAGTGTTGCGCATGTTTTTATGTGCTGTTTGTATTATCTTTGGAGAAATGTCTGTTTAGCTCCTTTGCTTGTTTTTAAATTGGGTTGTTCATCTTTTTATTATTAAGTAACACATGTTTAGTTTTTAAAAATTCTGGATATAAGCCCCTGATAAGATAATGGATTTGAAGACATTTTCTTACATTCTGTGGAGTTGTCTTTTCATTGTTTTCATATTTTCAAAGTTTAAAAATTTTTATAAAGTCCAGTTTATCTGCTTTTTCCTTTTGTTGTGTGCTTTTGGTGTCATGTCTAACAAGGCTTTGCATAATCCAGGGTCATTAAGATTTACTCCTTTTTTTTTTTTTTTTTTTAAGTTTAGAAGTTTTAGCTCTTCTATTAGGTCTGTGATCCGTCTTGATAATTTTTGTATATGATATAAGGTAAGGGTCTAATTTTATTCTTTGAATATCTGGTTGTTAGCACCATTTGTTGAAGGCTGTCCTTTCTTGGCATCCTCGTTGAAAATCAGTTGACTTTAAATGTATCAATAGGAGTTTATTTCTGGATTTTCAGTTCTAATTCATTGATCTGTTTGTCTGTCCCTGTGTTAGAACCACACTGTCTTTATTAGTGTAGTTTTATAGTAGATTTTGAAATTACGAAGTATGAGATTTCCAACTTCATTCTTCTTCAAGATTGTTTTGTCCATTCTGTGTTCTTTGTATTTCCCTAAAAGGTTAAGGATCATCGTGTCATTCTCTGCAAAAATGGCAGCTGGGATTTTGGTAGAGGTTGTGTTGAATTTGTTATCAATTTTAGGAGTGTTGCCATATTAACAGCATTGTGATCTGATCCTTGAATATGGAATGTTTTCCTTTATTATATCTTTAATTCCTTTCAAATTTTGTTCTGTTTTTTTCAGAATATAAATTTTGCACTTCTTTTGTTAAACTTATCTCTTAAGTATTTTGTTCTTTGTTATAAATGAAATTGTTTTCTTAATTTCATTTCATTATTGTTCAGCTCACTGAAGTATGGCCTCTACCCTGACCAGTACACCAGTATTTCTCTACTGTGGTAACTGTTTGTCTTCTCTTTCTGACTTCTCAACCTGACAAACCTATTTTTAACAGCTAGTGTGCTAAACATCATTGCAGTGTAATTGGATCCACTTTTTCATTTTCTTATAAATACTCACGTAATGCTTTCCTGCTATTCATGATTTTAGGCATTTTGACAAAGTGCTTTCTATGCATTGTGTGGCTGTTTTCTGAATCTGATATCTGCAGTTCACAGTGTGGATTAGAGTCGTTGTGGAGGGACACATTGCTTCTTGGATCATTACTATTTGTAAACTTTTAGTAGCTCATTACCAGCAAGCTGAGCTCAAATTGCATTTCACAAACGTTCGTCTTTTCTTCCTAATATTAGGTGCATATGACTGTTTTACTTTTTTGGTTATTGTCAGCTTTTATTTTTTTTTTGCTGAATGTTTGCAGGAGAGATAATCCATAATCAGTGATTACTGTGTAACTATCATTTTGCATTCCTTAAAATTTCATAGTGAAAGGGAAGTATTTGAATGATTCAGTCCATTTTTAGTTTCTTTGAATGTAACAATTTTATTTAAATAAATAATAAATCTCTCCATATTTCTTTTTTATCCAGCCTTGTTTCCTATGTATCTAATATCTAAAGTGAAGTCGCTCAGTCGTGTCTGACTCTTTGCAGCCCCACGGACTGTAGCCTACCAGGCTTCTCCGTCCATGGGATTTTCCAGGCAAGAGTACTGGAGTGGGTTGCCATTTCCTTCTCCAGGGATCTTCCCAACCCAGGGATTGAAGCCGGGTCTCCCACATTGCAGGCAGATGCTTTACCCTCTGATCCACCAGGGAAGCCCCCTCCTATGTATCTAGTTTGTGTGTTAATACCTAGATAACTTCAGTTTGAAAAAACCATAATTTATTTTATATTATTTTTTAAATGGTTAAGATTTTTTGATTTTGGGGTTTTTTCAAGTAATTTTGGATTTAATGAAAAGTTGCAAATATAATACAGAGAGTTCCATACACCTTTCATCCAGAATCTTCTTTTATCTTATGTAACTGTAAATTCCATGCTCTAGGACATTTATTGCAACCAGGAAGTTAATGTTGTTACAATGCCATTAACTAAAATATAGAACTTTTTTGGATTTCAACAGTTTTCTTGCTAATGTCCTTTTTCTGTTCCAGTATCCAGTGCAGGATCCTACATTGCATTCAGTTATTATGTCTCCATAGTTTTGTCCAGTCTTTTGATAGTTCCTTAGTCTTGTCTTGTCTTTGATGATCATAACACTTAAGTTATTTTGTAGACTTTCCCTTAATTTGGGTTTTTGTCTGATATTTTCTCATGCTTAGATTGAGGTTATACATTATTAAAAAGGGTACAGAAGAGGCGATCAGCCTTCTCAGACCATAATATGGGAATGTATTACTCGTTATAATAACCCTGATCACTTGGTTAAAGTGTGGTCTGCCTGGATTCTCCACTGAAGCTTACTGTTTTTCCCTTTGTAATGACTAAATATTTAGGGGATACTTTGAGACTATATTCTGTTTCTGCTTAAATGTTTACTCTCCTTCATTAGCAGATCTTGCCTCTTGCCTGTGGCAGTTATTACCATGGTGTTTTAATCGTGATTTTCTGTTTTTCTCATTCCATCTACATTTATTAATTCGAATTCTTCTGTGAGGAAGAATGCTACCACTTGTCCATTAAGCAAAAAAGTACATAATATAAGTATGTTTAAGCTCATGAATATATATTTTATTCTGAGGGTTATAATCCAGTATTATAGTTATTTCATTGCTCAAGTTGCCCTGACATCTTGTGACTAAATTTTGAATGAGTATGTTTGTTAAGATGCCAACCTACTGAAACCTAAGATACTTGGAGACTGTTGTCTTTTATTTAACCACTAGCAGAATGGAGAACAGCCTAATTAAGACTTTCCTCCAATATTGATTCATAATTTGTTGCTTATTTCATGTCTTCCTCTGTTGGGATTAGACTAGTGAATCTCCCAAGTTCAACATTCTCAAAATCGAATTATGCAAAATATGAAGCACATTGCTTAGGAATTGAGTTTAGATTTTTTAATACAATTTTAAAAATTCCTCATGTTGATATGTTACTCACTCTCTCTCTCCCTTACAGTTTTGGCCTGATCATAACATTTCAGAAGTATATAATTATTCAGGAAATAAATTATGCAAGCAGATCTTAAGAAAAATTTTAGATTTCATCTGATTAATTTTTAATGCTGATGAGATTGTGGGAAACCTCTAACACTCACACAATGTTGGTAGTAGGATAAATTGATACAACTTTAAGAACAGACTTTAAGAGTCACAAAATTTTTCATTGTACTTACCTAAATAACTCTGTAAATTCACAAAAGAAGCAAAATAAAATTATTTGCACACACAAAAAATTCCTCATGTTGAAATCATGTTATTGTTTTATTATAAATTCACATTATTCATGTTATTTTTAGGAGAAGAAGAAATATGAAACCCTTCAGAGGGAAGAGTCTGATGAAGTCTCCCTTCCAAAAACCTCCAGAGAGCTGGAAATCCTTACTCCAGCTTGTGAATTCAAAGGAGATGTTCTGAAAGAGTTAACCGATTCCCAGATCCAGAATGATGCTAGTGGACAAAATGAGAGTGAAATGTTTGATGTACCACTCACCTCCTTAACTCTAAGCAATGAAGAGTCTCTGACATGTAATACAGAGAATCTAAAGGAGGCACAGGAGATCAGAGCCTGTGTTGGGGACGATGCAGTCGAGCTGAAGGTTGATCCTGAAGGCAGTGTTCGAACCACAGTAGAAACCCCCAAGAACTTTACTGAAATGGAGAAAGATTCGTTGGTACAATGTAGAACTTTGGAAAGCATACAGCAGTCTAACGTTTCTTATATTCAGCAGGAAGTGGAAAATTTGCAGGTCAGAGAAACTCAGAATAGGAAAGAAGACAAAGAAGCCTTGGGTGTTTCTTCAGAGGTGCTACAGAATGTTGGCTTGCAGAGTTCTTGTGAAGCCAAAGACATTTTTCAGCCACCTAGAGTGAAAAAACTGTATCCCCAGTTGCCAGCTGAAATTGCTGGGAATGTACCAGCTTTGGTGGCAGTGAAATCCTTGCTTCATAATGAGCGACTCTACCCGGAGCTCCCATCTCAACCAGAAGTAGTACCGTTTACTAAAGAACAGCTAAAGATCTTTGAGCCCGGTTCATGGCTGGAAAATGTCGAGTCATATTTAGAAGAATTTGACAGCATGGCCCATCAGGACAGGCATGAATTTTATGAGTTACTTTTGAACTACTCACGCTGTAGGAAACAGCTGCTGCTGGCTGAAGCTGAGCTCCTTGCTCTGACGTCTGATTGCCAAAATGCTAAAAGTCGACTGTGGCACTTCAAGGAGGAACAGTTGTCTGTACAGGTGTGTTGACTGGTGTTCTGTAAAGTTTACAGGAGCCTGGGGTACTTGCAGTGGAACTCCTTTTCCTGTGATGCGATCAAGGTCTGGTATCTGCTCCTTGTACTCACCCTGACCTTGTACTCACTCTTGACAAATTTGGTGGTGAAGGGAAGCTGGAGGAGATATCAGGGAGAAATGTGTGATTTCCCCCATGCCTAATCTTCATTCCTTAGGAGACCTGTGTATCTCTTTGTAGGTAGGAAGGAGCCTGTGGAGAGGGAGACTTGAAAATACTGCGAAAGGGGTTAAAATAAAGAACACAGCTGTAGGGTTAACATTGGAAAGGAGAGAGGTTTCTTTCTTTTGAGCAGAATCACAAAGAATGATGAGGGAACATTCAGAGATGTTTTGAGGTCTCTTGAAGTTGACCTCACTGTTTATAAAGTAGAAGGTAAGATCATCGGTCATGAAGGTCTTAGAGACAAGCTCTTCTGTTTTCTTGCATCTTTCCCCACCTACTTCATCTTAGGGTTTCTCTTCTCTGAACTTATGATGCCTTTGTGATTGGCATTATGCTCCTTGGCACCTGGTTATGTATTAGTTTCATAGTTTTCTATGTGATAGTATTGTTCCCTCACTGTGATATATAAGCTCTTTGAAGGTGTACTGAAGCCTGTGTATCATATACCGATTGCCTGGTTACATCAAGAGCGAAGGTAACTGGCTTCATATCTTACATCTTACCCTTTTGTCCACTGCTAGGGTATCTGTGCAGATCAAGTGAAAGTTTCAGGCCATCATCGCTACCAGAGAGTGGAGATGAATGAAAATGCACTGGCTGAGCTAAAAAAACTGTTTGATGCCAAATCCGAGCACCTGCACCAGACCCTGGCTCTGCATTCTTACACTTCTGTGCTCTCGCGGTTGCAAGTGGAGTCTTACATCCACGCATTACTCAATAGTTCGGCTGTTCTGAGATCTTTAGCAATTCATCAGGAAGGCCAAGGTGTGTAAGTAATGAAAGCCTCACTCTTTCTTGTGGTCTAAAATGAAAAAAGAATTGAGGGATACAGTCTGGTTGAGTTGATTGTGTGCTGATTGATATTTATAAGGGACCACCATTTGTGCTTGCTGTCTTACTTGGCGTCTCCCAGTACAGGTTAGGATTGACACCTACCTTAATAACATTTCTTGAAAGCAGTGCCAGGTCTCCCTTCCCTGTGGACTGTCTTTCTCTGCTTCTCTAGGAAGCCAGAAGTTTGCATTTTATCATTAATATCTCTTACTGTCCTAATTTATGTGCTTATTACCAATTCAAGTCCAAATACAGTTTCTGATTCTAAAACCTAGAACCCTTTTTTGTTCTCTGTCTATTGCACTTTATTTTTGCTTGTCTATTTTGCTGGGTTGTTTAATTTTCATCAGAACGTTTATAACGTTTTGTATTTTTAATCTTATTTTAGGTTTTAAGAGATTAGCCTTTACTATATAATGTGTAAAAGTGTTAATTATGCAATTTTTATTTCTTGGGAGAGATATTTGGATCATTTAGATAAGAAATCCTTCCCCTTGCGGTTTTCATAACTGATCAAAGAGCTGGGGATGGCAGAGATCTGCTGATGTTTAAATAAAAGATAAATTTTGATGAAGTTAATTTTCTTTTGCTCTGAACTACTTCACAAAGTTAAATACTTTTTTTTCGGTTCCTGTAGTGGAAATTCATATTTTGATGTAACTTTCCTCCTTGGATTTTCATCTGAATTAAGTATTTTGAGTAGCTTATTTTCATTGTTGCTGTTTTTATTTTTATTTTTTTATAAATTTATTTATTTTAGTTGGGGGCTAATTACTTTACAATATTGTAGTAGTTTTTGCCATACATTGACATGAATCAGCCATGGGTTTACATGTGTTCCCCATCCTGAACCCCCCTCCCATCTCCCTCCCCATCCCATCCCTCTGGGTCATCCCATTGCCCCAGCCCTGAGCATTTGTCTCATGCATCGAACATGGAATGGTGTTCTGTTTCACATATGATAATATACATGTTTCAATGCTATTGTCCCAGAACGTCCAACCCTCACCTTCTCCCTCAGAGTCCATAAGACTGTTCTATGCATCTGTGTCTCTTATTCTGTCTCGCATACAGGGTTATCGTTACCATCTTTCAAATTCCATATACATGCATTAGTATACTGTATTGGTGTTTTTCTTTCTGGCTTACTTCACTCTGTATAATGGGCTCCAGTTTCATCCATCTCAATAGAACTGATTCAAATGTATTTTTTTTAATGACTGAGTAATATTCCATTGTGTATATGTACCACAGCTTCCTTATCCATTCGTCTGCTAGTGGACATCTAGGTTGCTTCCATGTCCTGGCTATTGTAAACAGTGCTGCGATGAACATTGGGGTACACGCATCTCTTTTAATTCTGGTTTCCTCGGTGTGTATGCCCAGCAGTGGGATTGCTGGGTCGTATGGCAGTTCTATTCCCAGTTTTTTAAGGAATCTCCACACTGTTCTCCATAGTGGCTGTACTAGTTTGCATTCCCACCAACAGTGTAAGAGGGTTCCCTTTTCTCCACACCCTCTCCAGCATTTATTGCTTGTAGACTTTTGGATAGCAGCCATTCTGACTGGTGTGAAATGGTACCTCATTGTGGTTTTGATTTGCATTTCTCTAATAATGAGTGATGTTGAGCATCTTTTCATGTGTCTGTTAGCCATCTGTATGTCTTCTTTGGAGCAATGTCTGTTTAGTTCTTTGGCCCATTTTTTGATTGGGTCGTTTATTTTTCTGGAATTCATGTTGTTGTTTTTAAAGCGAAGACAAAAATTCTCCCCTGATACCGTTTATATGGGACTCATTTAATCCTCTTTTTAACTTACAGCTTCTAAACAGGTAGAGAGCATTCCCTCTGACCTGTGTCAGCTGAAGGAGTGCATTAGTGTCTTGTTCATGTTCACCAGGAGAGTTAATGAAGATACTCAGTTCCATGATGATGTTCTTCTCTGGCTGCAGAAATTGGTAACGAAATAGACATGGTAGTCTTTCTGTTATTTCCCTGATAATTTAAGAATTATCTCTTATATCATAGATTTTTTTCAACAGCTTATTCAGCTAATTCGTTTAATGTGTTAGTGACATTTATTTTTTTGCTCATGACACACACAAATAAATTATCCTTATCTAGTGCCTTATTCAGCACATAGTGCTTTTCTCTCTGATAAACTTTATGTTCAGTGATCTCTGGTCTTCAGTTTTGGAGGAAATGGAAATGTGGGAAGTATGCTAAATTTAAGACTAGATGTGTATTCAGAATATAAGTATGTTGTTCATATCACTTTTGTTTAAATTTTTTTTTTTTAAGGGAAAAGAATCAGGTTTGGGGAAATTTGGGAAAGGTATTAGGTGTGTTATGGGATGAGGGGTTGTTTCTTGATTATGTTTCTCAATGGGGCTCCCTTGGGTGCTTCTTTTAGGTTCAAGCTAGAGTTCTTAGAGGAGAAGGCAGTGGCACCCTACTCCAGTACTCTTGCCTGGAAAATCCCATGGATGGAGGAGCCTGGTAGGCTGCAGTCCATGGGGTCGCTAAGAATCGGACACGACTGAGCGACTTCACTTTCACTTTTCACTTTCATGCATTGGAGAAGGAAATGGCAACCCACTCCAGTGTTCTTGCCTGGAGAATCCCAGGGACGGCGGAGCCTGGTGGGCTGCCATCTATGGGGTCGCACAGAGTCGGGCACGACTGAGGTGACTTAGCAGTAGCAGAGTTCTTGGATATGGGCTTAGGTTCTAAGCATACTTACTTGGATTTGAGAAACTTACAAACTGGAACTAGATTAAACTACTTGACTTATATCTATTCATATATGTCCAGGAGCATTAGTGTTTTGTAATTTACCAGATACTAAAAATTGGGTTTGCAGAGAAACTGCTTATGATATTTTTATCATAATGCTCATAGATTCTTAGTCCTGTGTGCACCTCTGTGTAGAAACTCAACCAGTCAGTGGTATATCTTATGTCTGGTTACTCCTTTGAAAGATCACATGTATTTAAATACCAGATAAGTGATTTCATTAGGCCTCTAGAAATAGTTGTCTTTATAAACAATAAAACTGTACGTCCTTTGTTGTTTAGGTATCAGTGTTACAAAGAGTGGGCTGTCTTGGAGATCACCTCTTCCTTCTAAACCATATTCTTCGATGCCCAGCTGGTATTAGTAAATGGGCTGTTCCTTTCATCCAGGTATGATGAATGACTTTCTAATTTTGAGGAGAATGGGGGAGATTTTGTTAAACAAAATCTTTCAGAAATAAGCCTACTTAAAATATATTGATATTTAAAATAAAATTATTAGGATATATCCAGCCTATATTCATAGGAGTTATGCTGCAACTTCTTGGGCCACTGAAAACTGATGAAGTTAAGGTAAAGATGCAGAAGTTCAGTTGTAGTGTGGCATGGTAGTTTCAGTAGTGTTTAATCCTATAAAATTTCTGTGCAGAAAGGCTTGCTAGGACTTTTTTCTGTAATATTCAACATGAATATTGAATATTCAGCATTGAATATTCAATAAATTCAATATTGCTAAATTAATCCATCCTGCACTGTAGTTGGTGCAGATAAAAAAGAAACCACCAGCATCTGAGTTCTTTAATACTAGCAGAGATCTCATGTCCGCATGATCTCTTTAGGCATTGATTGTATGGTTTATGGTTTCTCCTCTCTGCTGCTTGCCTTTGGGTTGTGTTGTTACTCATTGCAGCTCCTTCACATGGGTGGGTAGGAGCCAAACATGTGCCAGGTTCCTTCTCCATTTTATCTTTTCTCTAGTATTTCTGGTGGCAAGAAATTTGAATTGTTTTAGGTAGAAGGAAGTTTTTTTTAAAAAATCTCATCTTGGGATTAACATAGCAGTATCACCCTCCTTCACATATTGTTTCAGGTAATAGATGTAAATGACTGAGCTGCCTCTTCTCTGAGTGCATAGAGCCCAGTCAGTACTGCCAGGTCACCCCTGAGGTGTCCTCATTCTTGTGGATGAGAAGCCAGTTTCACCTCTGTTTTCTTAACAGCTCCCTTGTCAAAATGCTGGTGAATTGAGACTATGACTACTTGGGTTGTTGGTTTTCTGCAGTATGCCTTTTCCTTTTCTGATTTCAGATCAAAGTGTTGAATAACCCATCAGGAGTCTTTCATTTTATGCAGTCCCTTGCCCTGCTGATGTCTCCTGTCAAGTAAGTGTGGAAGAGCTTTGTAAAGTAGAAATTAAAATGTTCTGTCAAACAATTGGCTTCCTAAACTGCCCAGATCCATGCAATTGCTAAGGGAAGAGTCAGCATTCCAGAATTTAACAATTCAGCTTTTCTTGGGGTTTAATACCCTTTGTCCCAAAGTGACCCTCTTAACTGTTTTTTTTTAAAAATTGATTAACTTTTTTGGGTGCCCCCTTTTAATGGATCTGCCATTCCGGCCATATATGTGGTGCTGTGGGGAGGAAAAAAGTTTCTTTCCTTCGAAGGAGAGATTTAGTGGCAGAGGTAAAAAAGCACAGTCAAAGAGATTCAAGTGCCAAATTGTATGGAACTATGATCGATGCTTCCCAGGTGGCGCCAGTGGTAAAGAACTCACCTGCCAGTGCCGGAGATGCAAGAGACACAGGTTTGATCTCTGGCTTGGGAAGATCCCCTGGAGAAGGAGATGGCAACCCACTCCGGTGTTCTTGCCTGCAGGATCCTCTAGAGGAGCCTGGTGGGCTACAGTCCATGGGGCTGCAAAGAGTCAGACATGACTCAGCTGCACACATGATTGATGCAGTAGGAATGAGTAAAGAGTAGATTGAAGTAGTCAGAGGGTTCCAGGTGAATGAGCTGGATTTGAAGAATGGAACTGATTTCAGCAGGAGAGGAGTAGGGAGGGTACTGGAGGGGGAGAAGTGAGCAGTGACCCAGAGTATAGGGAAGGAAAGCTGTGCAGGGGGCACGTCAGAGGTCAGCTGGGCTGGAGTGAAGAGGTGTGTGGGAGATGGTAGTAAAGATGAACAACTAGGGGGAGTCGTATTATAGAAGACTTAGAAATTAAGAGAGTTTTGAGATGGTCTGGCTTTTGTAGCAATTGAGGGTTTTTGAACATGGGTAAAAGTTGTATTTAAGGAAGATTAGGGTGGACTGGAGGTAGAAGATGCGCTTCTGCTTCATTGTGTTATGGTTGCAGAGGTCTGGCTGTCCTGGCTCTGGAGCCCAGTCCAGCATCTAGAGGGTACATCCTTACGTGGGGAGAAGGCAGGCTATGTGCAGGTGACCTAGAACTGTGTTACTACCACGGGCTCTTGATCCAGGAAAGCCTGTCTTCCCCGAACCTGAATTGACGTGATGGTAGTGGGAAGGAGAAGGTGGGAAACTGGAAGGTCATCTTCCCAGGGAAGGATTAAGAAGCTGGTTAAATAAGGAGAATGTGGGAAAGGGGTGGCTCAGACTAACTCTGTAGACTGTGATTCTGACTTACTGAGAGGATGTTGGCAGCCCTCAGAGACCTGAAAAGAAAAAGGAGAGCTGTCAGGGAAGGAGGAAGATTTGAGGTCGTTGGGGTTTACAGGAGGACACATCTGAGTGACAGCTGCCAGTGGACACGTGGAGCTCTACGGCTGGAGCGCCTCGGGGCGGAAGCTGAAAGTCACGGAGGAGAGATCCTGGTGGAAAGATGGAGTGGATGAATTTCCAGGGTCAGGCTAGAGAGGAAGGAACAGAGAGCTGAGAACCGGGTGGTGGTTTCAGAGAAGAAACTTCTCTGGCTACACCAACTTGTTAGGTCCAGCCAGCACCATGTGAAAGCCTGGCTGGCAGGAATTTCCCTAGATTCCTCTCTTTCACCGCCTGGATACAGGGATGATTCCTACACATGTAGTTTAGATGTGCTTTCCCCCCAGCCAGCTTCTGCATTACCTGCAGATTATCCTTTATTCAGTAAAGCATGTTTCCTGAACACTTTGTGAGCCAGTTAGAACTCAGGTACCACGCATTCCTGGGTGTGCGGAGGCCCCACTTGAGGCGGGCGCTGTGCTGTCATAGCCGCTTCTCTTTGCTGACCCAGGAGGGCCGTGGTCTCTATTCCACTGATAGTGAAGCTTTGGTCTCCTTGAGTTTTAGCCAGTTATTATTTCTTGTTTTCTGATTCACACCACTTGGAGATTGGGTTGATGTCGACTCCTCTTCAACATGAGTAGACAATCCAGAATGCACGCGGTGGGTTCTCTGTGTTTATATTTATGTAATTGGAGCGGTTTCCTTTGTCCTTCAGAAACCGAGCCGAGTTCCTGTGCCACATGAAGCCCAGTGAATGGAATCCATCCTCGGGGCCTGCGTCCGGGACGTGGACTCTAGTAGACGAGGGGGGAGAAGAGGTAACTCGTCATATCTGCAGTGTTTTGGTGAATGATTTCTGAGCTCTCTCATATGCTAAATACCATTTTAAGCACCTCTCTTGTATTAGCCCATTTAATTCTCCCAACAGCCTCAGGAGGCAAGTACTGTTCTCATCCCATATTAGAGATGAGGAAACAAGTGCAGGATGGGGGTGAGGGAATTTGTTCTAAATCACAAGTCTGCTGCATCCCTTCTCCAGACCATCCCTGTATAGCTGGGAGAGTTTGGACCTGGAGGTGTTTACATACTACATACACTTTCTATTAGGATTTTCTTTCATGTAGCATCCATTTTCTGGGCTTGGGAATCTCACCTACAGATACTCTGAGCCTTTCTAATAAAGAGCTGGATCTTACCAAGGTGGGCTTCCCTTGTGGCTCTGCTGGTAAAGAATTCGTCTGCAGTACGGGAGACCTGGGTTCATTCCCTGGGTTGGGAAGATCCCCTGGAGAAGGGAAAGGCTACCCACTCCAGTATTCTGGCCTGGAGAAGTCCATAGACTGTACAGTCCATGGGGTCCCAAAGAGTCGGACACCACTGAGCAACTTTCACTTTCACTTCTTACCAAGGTTCTGCCTTAACACTTATAAACTTTCTTATCTAGATCTTCTCATTTGAAAGATAGAAGATAATTTCCTATTTTTAGTGAGAATTTAATGATCAAAATCCAGTTTCTCAGGATAACATCTATTGATTTTTCTTTCTACTATTATACATGGCTAGTGTATTGGTAAGCATTTTTTTTCCCTTCCAGCTAGTTATCTGCCTGCCCTAGTGTGTTTTTATGGTCCAAATTCAGGTTTGACATGCTTGTCCACGGTTGGCCAGGAACTGAATTTACTAAAACCCCTTCTCTTTAAAAGGAGTTGAGAGTTTTCAGTGGACACTCCTTAGAATGACACATGGCAGCTGTGGGATCATGTCTGTGTATTTACCCAGCGGTTCATTCAGAAGCAGGAGCCCCTTCACACTCAATGTGCTCTTCCTGGGACTTGTGGGAGGTGGGAGATGGTGGTAAATGATGTGGACGTGCAGAGACCGAACAGTCCTTCTGGAAAGAGCTTCTTGGGTGCCAATTGGTCTTCTAAATATTGTGATGGAGCAGGATTCCTCCCCCTGCCCCCCCAAGACTGGTCTCTCCTGAGAGAGGAGTCTTTTTTTCTTGTTGGTTTCCTGCATTTAATCCCAAAGATGGGTAATGGTTAAGGACTCTGGAATGGTGCCTTAGCTCTCGCTGGATGTTGAGTGGATTCCAGAACCTGGGCTGGGGATGCTGGCAGTGCTGTCGACTCAGAAAAGGCACCATGCATCGCCCACATCAGTGATTTCTGTTTGTCAAGACCACCTGGGCAGCCTTGCCCCAGTCTACACCCAGCTGTCCAAATGTTTAAAAACTTCCACGGTGATGCTGACCTGCAGCCAGAGTGGAGAACTACTGCTTTGGGTGGAATTTCTGAGGCTCTTATTTGTTAGCTGTTTAGAATGTGTAAGAGGGTAGAAATGAGTGGCTTCAGGAAATTATGAATAAATTGCATTAGTCCCTTGTTGAAATTGAGGTGATAATTCTTCAGGATCTCTGGGTCTTTTTACAGTATTCCTTTGTTATTTTTTTTTAATTAAAAAAAAATAAAAAATTATTTACTTATTTTTGGCTGTGCTGGGTTTGTTGCTGCACACAGGCTTTCTCAGTTACAGCAAATGGGAGCTGCTCTTCATTGCAGTGGCTTCTCTTGTTGCAGAGCACAGGCTCTAGGGCACTCGGGTTTCAGTAGTTGTAGCTCATAGGCTCAGTAGTTGCAGCAAGCAGGCTTTAGAGTACTTGGGCTCAGTACTGTGGAGCATAGGCTTAGTTGCCCTGTGGCACATGGAATCTTCCTGGACCAGAGATTGAACCCGTGTCCCCTGCATTGGCAGGCAGATTCTTAACCACTGGACCATCAGGGAAGCCCCAGTATTCCCTTTTGAATGTAGCATATTTTAGGATACAAATCAGTTTGGTTTCTAAGGAGACTTTAGTGCTGTGTATCAAACAAAAAGGGCTTCCCTGGTGGCTCAGCAAAGAATCCACCTATAATACAGGAGAACGTGGGTTTGATCCCTGGGTTGGGAAGATCCCCTGGAAAAGGAAATGGCAACCCACTCCGGTATTGTTGCCTGGGAAATCCCATGGACAGAGGAGACGGGTGGCCTACAGTCCTTGGGTCATACTTTACTTAGCAATTAAACAGCAACAGTTGAATAAAACCCCCCAACTGTTTCCTGTATGTGAGCTTTGTGTATGACCACTGTTACTTTTATCCTGTTTTCAGTGGTACTGATTGATGACAGAACTTCAGATATCCATAGAAAATGCTGATTGCTTCTTGATAAGTCAGTTGACTATTGCGGTAAACCTTAATTTGGGGGAAAGAAGAGGCTTTAGATAAAATAACTTGTACTCGAGTGCATGGTTCTTTAATTGATATTGTCAAAGCACTGAGATTTACAGTAAGATCCCTATTCTAGAGGAATTCATCTTCTTTGGGCTAGAAATCTAATGAGAGCAGTTGCAGCCACTGAAGAGTGGATATGACTTGGTACACGTAAAATTGTACTTGCAGTGTTAGGGGATTTACAGGTCATCTAATAGAACTGATAGTATAAATACCTGTCCTGGACGAGAAGTCCATGAGGACTCATGAGAATACTGCTCGTGTACCACTGAGACCTGTGATAATGCAGCTCCTGTAACTCTGGACCATGGTGTCGTCTCGTCAAATCAACTGATAAGACTGCATCTTTTTCCTTAGGATGAAGACCCTGAGACCAGTTGGATTCTCCTTAATGAAGATGACTTGGTTATTCTTCTGTCACAGTTCCCATTTCATGAACTGTTTCAACATCTTCTTGGGTTTAAAGCAAAAGGTAGACTAATTTCTTTTGTCATATATAAAATGTGGTAGTGGCAAGCTCAAACAAAGGAACTTAAGGTCTTATATCTTGGATGGGCTCCTGATTTTGGGTTCCCCTATGCCTGGCTGTACTATGCAGAGATGATTGTGTTTCTGTCGTGAGGCTTCTTTCCCCTCTCTTGTGATTGTAGGTTCCTCTGTGGTGCCTAAATACAAAAGGTCGACTAGCTTGCACGTCTCCCAGCTTTAATAAATGGTTTTGGTTTTGCACTTCATCTCGAGTTTGCCATTTCACGTTGGTGTAGGAGCCAGAGCACAGGATTCTCCATTTCGACTTGGTTTCTTCCTTAATGCGTTGACATACATATCCTTCAGTGTTTTCCATTGAATTACAATTTTTTTCCTTTTCTTTGATGAACTTTTAGGTGATTATTTACCTGAAACAACAAGACCTCAAGAGATGATGAAAATTTTTGCCTTTGCTAGCTCCTTAGTGGAACTTCTGGCAGTGGGGCTAGAAACCTTCAATAGAGCACGCTATCGGCAGTTTGTCAAGCGAGTTGGTTATATGATCAGGTAATACTGCTCTTGGTATATCTATTAGCCCTGGTTAGTCACAGACAATGTATAATTGTGATGGTGGGCATTTTATTGGTACAGTTCATGTCTTATTTCTCATAAAAGTAAGAATTTTTTTCTTCACCATCTGCTAGATGGGAATTTTAAACACTTCCAGTCAGAATATTTGGTTAATTATCTCAAATTTAACTGGTTTGCTAGACAGTTGTTCTTGCCGTCAGGATCTTCAAAGCAGTTGGGGTGACCTTGGCCAGAGAGAAGGGGTTGAAGAAGATACAGGATCTTTCCCCTCCTTTACTCCCTTCTCTTCTACTTCCTAACTTTTGCCTAGAATTTGTCATGTAGCTGTGGAAAATTGGCAGTAGCTCTTTTGCACTATTATTTCCCTGTTTTCTCTCTTATTTACTCTTATTATGATTTCCAGAAAATACCAGAAAATTGCACAGACTTCATCAGTGGCTCCTGTATTTGAATTGGGAAAGTGTTATTATTCATTTGTGTGAAAGATAGATTTATATTTTTATTATCAAATAAGAATAAATTCTGAGAAATGTACTGCTTTTCATTGAATTAACTTACATCCAAGAGGATTCTGTATCATCAATTGTTCTATTTTTACAGTGTATATAAATACATAGTTATTTCATCCAACCTCCCTTACCTTGAAAGAAAACTTACAAAAAACTACAAAACTTCCCTCCTTCCATACTTTTGTTTGTAAAGCATAATTGATTTTAATTATTTCAGATATATATCCATGAGATTCATAAAGCCAGGTAATGATGTAGGATGCCTGGAATTCTTGAACTCTCCACAGTCAGGCTTTTCCTCCCAGCGCTACCCAAACAGCTCTGAAGGATGAAGGTGCTAATCAACTTTGTGCTACTGACTAATTCAGTAGCCACCTCTCAGTCTTCATCTCGCTTTATCTCTCACACAGTTCATACGGCAGCCTTCATCACGGATGGTCACTTGTCCTAAAGCATTTTCTTTGCTTGACTTCCAGGATACCATGTTCTCCTGTTCCTTTCACTGGCTGTTCATTTTCTGCCTCTTTGGTTGGTTCATTCTTACCTCCTAGACTTCTTAATGTTGGAATGCCTCAGGGCTTCATCCCTGGACCCCTTTAACCAAACTTACTTGGGATTTCATCCGTTCTCATGTCTTTGAGTATCATCTAAATATGGTTAAAGTTCTGTGTTCTATTTCCATTTCGTACCTTTCTTCTAAGCTTGTATTGAATATATCCAGCTGCCAACTCAGCAGCACTTGGATGACTTATGATCATTATAATTGAATAGTCCCCAAATGGGCTCACTTTCCCCACCTCTCAAACTGCTGCTCTCACAGTCTTCTGAGAGAAGAAGAGAAACTGAGTTTCACTAAGTGCCCGTTTTTCTGGCCAAAGCACTGGTGTCATCGTTGACTTTTCTTTTTATACTGCACATCCAGTCTAATGGTCAATTCTGTCATCTTTTCCTTCAATATGCCATCTTTCAGCAAACCTAAGATACATTTTGTGCACCACTAAGAAAAATGCCACCAGATTATGATGTTATGAATCTTGATGCACATTCTAGTTGTAGAGATTAAACTGTGAAGGGTGTGCATCCTTTGAATTAATGAAACGTGCTGCTCCTAGAATCCAGCCTCTGCTCACCATGTTCACTGCTGCCTCCACAGTTCATTTTTAGTTATGTCTCTCCAACTATCACAACAGCCACCTGACTTGTCTTCCTGCTTTTGCCCTCCCTCCCCGCACCCCCAGCTTATTCTTACAACAGCTACCAGTGTTTCTTGTAAATCATGAGTCAGCTCATATCACGCCTCTGCTCAGACCCAGCTGTTCCCAGTCTCATTCAGAGTAAAAGCCAGTATTCACAGTGGCCTACAGAACTCTTCATGGCTGGCTTCTTGTCTCTTTGATTTCCTCTCCAGCCATTCTCTCTCTCATTTACTTTACTTTAGCACATTGGCTGCCTTGCTGTTCCTCCAACACAGTGAACACACCTCAGAGCCTTCACACTGGTTGCTCCTTCAGCCTGGGTGCTCTTCCCTTAGAGAGCCCGAGACTGCATTCAGTCTTTATTCATGGGTCCCTCTTCAGCAAGGCCCCCCCTCACCAGCACGTCCGAAAACCTTTATTCTTCTCTCCTACTGATTTTTCTCAGTGTCACTTACAACCATGTGACAGACTGTGCCTTTTATTTTGTTTATTGTCTGTGTGCCCTCCACTCAATGTCAGCTCCTTGAGGGGAAGGTTTTTCCCCTCCATTGCGTCCCCTTTAGCACCTAGAAGATGGTGTGCAACAAAGACGTTTTGAATAAAGTAATGTTTCAAATGTAATGTAAAGACGCCGGTGTTGAGTGCGTTCACTCTAAGTGCCGCATTGTCTTTCTTCATGCTCAGGATGACCCTCGGTTATGTGAGTGACCACTGGGCCCTGTATGTGAGCCACAACCAAGGCTCGGGATTGGCCTTGCAGCCCTATTCCATGGAGAAACTACAGGTTGAATTTGATGAGCTCTTTTTGAGAGCTGTTCTACATGTCCTGAAAGCCAAAAGGTAAGACGTATGATGATAACTGTTGAGAAATAGCTCTCAGGTTAGCGAGGAAGATTGGAGTGAAAGTCAATGACTGAAGTAGGGCTCTATAGCATCAGCATATTTCATCTGTTTTTTATCTTGGGTTAATGCTTGGGATTCAGTTTCCTTGTCTGTAGTATTGCCTGAAATGATCTCTTTCAGGTTTCTTTCAGTCTTAAAAATAACCTGATTCTGCTATCTCAGTTTCGCCACCCTGAACTTTTGGGGTAACTTTGAGCAGGGGATGAAGTGTATTTCACACCCAACTCTAGTGTCCCCAGTGGGGCAGAGTAGGCACTCAGTACGTTGTTCAAGTTGTCTGACTGTGTGGATTTTAAAGTCTAGGACTGTCTTGCGTCTGGGGTCCTCCTCTACCACCTTGACTGTGTTCTCATCTCGCCATTGTTGCTGCTGCTTACAGCGTAGGATACATTTTTGGCAGAGGTGGGGACACGACCACTCATCCTGCACCGTCTTCCCTGAGTCTCTGCCCAAGTGTGGGAGTGGGTTCTGCTTCAGCACTCTGCCCCCCTCCCCCACCCCCCCAGCTCCACTCATGAACTGCTAGCTCCCCTTCTGAGCTGTTGACACTCTTGCCACGGCCTCATAGTCTCAGCCCCTTACTTATGTGTGTTGTGTGGTGGGTTTGAGTCCTGGTCTGCCAAGACTCTTACCTTGGGCAAATCACTTAATATTTGTGGTCTCACTTTGTGCATTTATAAAGTGGAGATGATGATGATGATACAACTTGTTCCATTGACGTCATGGATATGTTACGAGGATGAAATGCAGTAATATGTGGGAAGTAATATTTTTAAACTTAGAAGACTTTTCAAATGTAAGTGATGGCTGTTTTTGTGTGGTTTCAAATGAAGAACAGAATAACTGCTCACTTAGAGAAAGATTAGTGTTCTTTGACTAAGTCTTAAAACTACCGTTAGGCACTTAGAAGGAGTGGGTCTAAGATAAAGAGAACTTGGGCTTAGAAATGTTGGTCGATTATTCTTGTCCATACTTGGTGGTCTCCTGAGGCGTACCAGGTCCTTGGCAGAACCCTGCTGGGGATTCAGTGCAGTAGCACCTGCTCGCTGAAGCCGGCCTCCTGGTGCTGGGGAGAAGTCTTCCAAGTCTGATCTCCTGTCACCCGACCTTGTGTTTGTTTAGCTGAGAGGCAAAGCTTTTCTAGAAGAAAGACTCTAGTTCCTTACTAGGTCTAATGCACTGAGCTGTGAAACCTCCTGTAACATTGCATATGTAATTCACACAGATAATTGCTTTACATTTGAAAATGCTGAGAGCTGTTGTTCTTGAGTATAATTTATTTCAGAACACATCATATGAGAATCAGGTATTTAAAGCTATGAAATTTAAATTTATTTGACACTCCTGTGGAAATTTCTGATGGTAGCTATTCCCTCAACCTAAAAAAAAAACCAAAAAAAACCCCAAACTGGAAGATAGACTACAAAAACCAGACTTACTTCATGTCTGTCTGCTGTATAGGAATTTTGTAGCTGGAAATATTTACTGTCTAATGACATTACTTCTAAGGCCTCATTGTTGGGTGATCCTTTATATAAGAACATCCAGTCCAATGTGAGGAGTTGGGATAATTATTTAATAAGACAGAAGCCTGATCCACTTGAACTTAGAGAAGTCTAGCTGTTGCTTTTCAGAGTTGAGGTCAGTTGTAGTTTGGACCGCTAGTGGCCTGATGGGCCGCAGACATGGGTTAAGCATGCACTATTTAATTTCTGTTTTCATTAATAAACATTATTTATAATTGATTAAATTATAGTTTTGCTCCAAAACAACAGTTTTCAGTGTCTCCTCATTTTTATTTTTTAGATTTTTTGAGATAAAATTCATGTAACAAAATATTAATAAGCATTTATTGAGTATTGTTTTTGAGATACTTAGTTTAAGTAGACTTGATTTCTGCTGTCGAATTGCTGTATGCTGGTATGTGTACCTAAATTGCACATTTATATTTCTCACTGTGTAGTTGAAGGACCAGTTGAGTCTTGAATCATCTGGGGTGACTGTAAAAAAAAAAGTGAAAATTCTTGGGCCCCAGCTGTGACCTGCAGTCACAGACTCTCTTAGGTGGACCTTGGGAGTCTGCATTTTCCACAAGTCTCAGGTGATTTTTCTGTCCACAGTGGTGTGAGAAACACTGATAATAATGGGTATAATAATGCCATAGTCAGGTATGGTTAGAATTTCATAGTAGTGCTGAGGCGAGGACATTAGGGAAGGCTTCACAAACTGAGGGATGGTGCTTTGCATAAACGGAGGGATGGCGCTTTGTGGTTGGGGAGTTCTCTCTGGGCTTGTCCAGAAATTTGTTGTTGTTTAGTTGCTAAGTTGTGTCTGACTCTCTTGGGACCCCACGGACTGTAGCCTGCCAGACCCCTCTGTCCGTGGGATTTTCCAGGCAAGAATACTGGAGTGGGTTGCCATTTCCTTCTCCAGGGGATCTTCCCGATCCAGGGATTAAACCCGGGTCTCCTGTGCGTCTTCTGCATTGCAGTTGAATTCTTTACCTCTGAGCCACCAGGGAAGCCCCTTGTCTAGATATGATCTGATGGTAATACAGAGAGGGCTCTGGTTGGGAATATGGGTCTGAGCTATTTTTAGAAGGCTTTGAATTTGGAACTGGGGAGTTTAAACTTCATTCTGTTTGAGTAAGGAGTTAGGGAGAGCTTTTGTCCCTCCCTCTGCCCCGCCAGCTGCACACGTCTGGGTGTGCACACATGTACCTATGTGCGTGCTCAGGTACATACATCCAGTCTCAGCAGTCTTTCTGCTGCCCAGATCTTAAAAGGATCTTTGGTTCAAAACCCAGCTCTGCCTCTAATTAGCCTCTGTGTTCTAGTAGCCTGATGTGTAAATTGGGGATAATATCAGTAATAGGGCTTGCCTTGGTTTTTGTGAAGAGGAATATGCTGATAAATAGATGATGTGGTGATTAGAGCTGCTTGGCACAGAGTAGGTGCTTTGTGTGTATTTGCCATTAAACATTCTCAAGGTGTTTATGACTGAAGCATGCTAGAAAAATTGCTGTAGCATGATTTAAAAATTTTAAGAATTTTTTTTGCCTCCTTTCTCAGTATGGTGAAGTTGACTGGTGCATGAAATTATTCTTGCTCTTTTTAATACATGCAGACTTGGCATTTGGCTGTTTATGTCAGAAATGCCCTTCGGGACACTGTCTGTCCAGATGCTCTGGAAGCTCTTCTACCTCATGCATCAGGTGGAGAGTGGGAATCTGGACAAGCTCAGTACTGCCCTCCTGCCTGCTGAATGCAAGAAGCACCTCCAAGGTACAGCCTTGCCAGCATCCTCCTTTCCTGTCTCACGCGCCTCTTCTCTTCATGGCTTTATTCTTTCTGCTTTTAGAAGGACTAAGAGATGTTTTACTCTGTGTACTCATGTGTAATCATTTTGAAATTTAAGAGACTGCTTTGTTGTTTTGACTTATTAGAATGATGGTTCCAATTTTCATTATTCTTCAAATGCTCTGAAAAGTAAATTCTATTATGAACCCAATTTGGGGATAGGAAATGAAAATTGAGTTGTTAATACCCTATGGAGTTATTTTGAAAAAATACTGGAAATTGGATGGACTATGTTTGATTTCTCAAATGTGTAAACATAGGAAAGGAATTATTGGCTTGTTGCTTTCTTACTGTGAAAAGTTCCACAGGGAGTATATTTTTTAAAGAGTATTTTCTTCCTTTTGCAGAGTTTTGTCTTTGAAGCCTTTAGTTTTCTGTCAAATGTGGCAATACTGTTTATCAAGACTGCCCTCTAGTGACAAAATGTAATATTGCTTACAGAGCATTCTCTGAGGAATAGGCAAAAATACAGATATTGTTAATCATATTCATCAGTATTTCAGTCATGATTGTAGCTAATTTCTTGCTCCAAATTTTCATTTATAATGAAATGTATTTTATGTGAAATGCCATGTTGGTACTGAGTAGTTTGCTGGTCTTATCAGTTTTCGTTAATAGAGTTGTTCTTCACTTGGCTGATAATTACCAGGTAGCTTCAGGTGTACTGTTGAGGATGACAGTACAGGGCTTTACAGATAAAGCTCTTGACCAGTCACATAGCATCTGATCTTAAATAACCCTTAGAGACAGATTAGGAAACTGAGACTTCTTAAATGTTGCTTAAGCCAACATTATATTTAGAGTTGGAATTTCAGCTGGTCCAGCCTTCTTCCTAATGCCTGTAGAAATCCATTCTGGAACAAGGATGTTTTCTATCTTTAAATATTTCTTAATATCTTTTAGTTTTATATCTTATTTCTCTCTGAAAGAGTAACTAAAGTGACATACGTTTATTCTCTCCCCACTTTAATATTCTTGGACTTACAGACCCTGAACATTTTGTGAACTTTGAGAAGTGTCTTTCTTCCATGAATAGCTCGGAAGAGATTTGCCTTCTAACTACTTTTGCTCAGATGGCTCAGGCCAGAAGAACCAACGTGGATGAAGACTTCATAAAAATTATTGTTCTGGAGATATATGAGGTTAGAATATTGAGTTTTAGAAATGAGCTAAAAACATATTCTTTTGGTTTGCCCATCCATTAATTATTTTGGGATTGTTTTAAAAAAATGTGACGGCCTTGTTTTGTCTGCACTTGTGGAAGAAGATGGTCTGTAAGTAGTACTGAAAACATGAATCATACCCATTCCATTTCTCCATCCTATCTTTTTTCATTTGATGTGTGAGTTTTGGTAAAGAATAGACAGTCTGGCACAGCCTGACATTCATAGTTTTTATACTTTCTGTCCCTCTGCCCTGCCTTCCTCATTTCCACTCTTCTGACCCTGCCAGGAACATGGAAACCTGACTTCCCAGCCTCCTGAGACGAGATGGTGGAAATAATACTGAACCTAGAGTTAGATCACCTGGCTTTGTTTTAACTCTGCTCCTTGTTGCCCATCTCACATCAGAGAAGTTGCCTTACCACTCTGGACTTCAATTTCTTTATCTGTGGAATGACAGGATGGGATGAAATCCTTGCTTTCTTTACTTTTTCACCCAGCCACCCTTAATGGTGGAAGAGAATGAACTTTATTTAGACCCCTTGTGTTGAGGGACATAACTCAAGTGGTTACCGAAATATTATTTGGAGTTTTGTGTGTGTGTGTATACACACATATATTTTTTAAGTGTACATTTTCACTGTAGGCTGTCATTTATCTGTTTCCCTTCATCAAAAATTTCTTCTAATATAAGTAAAAATTATGTTTGAAGATTTATTATCATCCCAGTACTCCAGTTTGAGAATGACAGATGGGGTAATCTAAAGTTCTTTTCCAGAATCAAATATCCTAATAAGCTGTTCCTATTCTTGTACTTTGTAAATAACCCTGCATGCAATTAAGGCCTAGATTGATCTGAAATTCCAGGCTATCTTCATAATCTGCAAAAACTGAGGGAAGAATGTATATTTTCATATATATTAAGTGGTATTCTCAAGGTAGCATTACTAAAGTATTATTTATGCTCTTGAATGATGGTTCAAATGTTCTGACCAGTTCTCACAGTACAAACTACATTCTGATCCCTGTGTGTATTGTGTATATATGTACACATGTATGAAATTGAGTCAGTAGTTAATGCACTCTCACATTTTCCTGTTCTATGTTATTCTACTTTCTTATTTTTCTGTTCTGTTCCACTGTATTAAAAAAAAAAAAACAACAACACCCAAACTGCTGGCCATTGGCATGAATGGGTTGTGTCTTGTAGTTTTGAAACCATTGTTTAAGAAGACTTGGTAAACATTGATTATTATTATTATTATTATTTTTTGGCTGTGCTGCATGGCATGCGGGATCTTAGTTCCCAGGGATCATCCTGTGCCCCCTGCAATAGAAGCACAGAGTTGTAACCACTGGATTGCCAGGGAAGTCTAAACATTGATGCTTTAGAAGCTCTTGTAATAGAAGATCGATCTCTTTTTTTTTTTCTGGAGAGAATAGATATTTCCAGGAAATGCATTCTGATTTTCATAATTTTATTGGTTTCCTCAAATTTAGAGAAGTTTTAATATGAAGGGACTATTGAATTGCTCTGAGGACACTAGTGTTTCTTTCTGAATCCAGCACCAGAAGTCACTGGTACATGGTTGTCTTTCTTCTCCAGTCCCTCCTGCCACCTTCCAGACTCAGGGTAAACACTCTGCTCTTTGAACTTTTGAAATCCTTTTGATCACGGTGTGAGCCAAGGCTCGATCTGAGATTCTTTCTGATACTTTACTTGAAAGCATTCTAAATAAAGTATGAAAAAGTTTTTTTTTTTTTTTTTTTTTTTTTTTTTTACTGATAATTAGTTTTAAAAATGCCATCTCTCCACCTACCTACTTTTAGGTATCTTATGTCACCCTGTCCACCCGAGAAACTTTTTCAAAGGTTGGTCGAGAGCTTTTAGGGGCCATCACAGCTGTTCACCCTGAGATAATTTCTGTCCTTCTGGATAGAGTTCAAGACACCATTGACCAGGTTGGAATGGTAAGAGCACTGATTTTGTTTGTTTCCCCTTTTGTTGTTGTTCATTTTGCACCCTGGAGTATTGGAGCAATGGGAAAAATAGTTACTGGGATACAAAAATAGTTGTTGGGATGGCTGAGTCATGGGTACAACAGAGTAAAGAGAGCGTTTACTGAGTCACAGGCTCTGTGCCTGCTTGGGCATAGCTGCTGCTTACATATTGTTTCTCTTAATCTCTGCAAAGTGACTTCCCACGTCCTTCAGTAACAGGTTTTTATTTATTGTTATTTTTTTAAATTTATTTTTGTCTACATTGGGTCTTCGTTGCTACACTCGGGCTTTCTCTAGTTGTGGTGAGCAGGGGCTGCTCTCTAGTTGTCGTACGTGGGCTTCTGATTGTGATGGCGTCTCGTTGCGAGCACAGGCTGTAGCTGTGCCAGCGTCAGTAGTCGCAGCACGTGAGCCCAGTGGGTGCAGCTTACAGGCTCTAGAGTGCTGGCTCAGTGGTTGTGGCACACGGGCTTAGTTGCCCTGTGGCATGTGGAATCTTCCTGGACCAGGGGTCAAACCCATGTCCCTGCATTGGCAGATGGATTCTTAACCACTGAACCCCTAGGGAAATCCACAGGTTTTTATTTTGATTAAAACCTAATGATAATCCATAGTTTTTATTTCATAATTTTGCTTTACCTTCATAATTCTTTTCTGTTTTCTTGGTGGAAACAACTCTAAGAAAGAAGACCTGCTTTAAATCAATCAAAAACAAAATTAAAAGTAATTGTTTCAGTTGAGCAAGGTGTATATCATTTAGTTCTGTCATTTGTCACAATCCCTTTTGTAATCTTTATGTAGTTTTTAAAAAGTTTTATTGCAATATAATTCACATAGAATATAATTCATCTATTTAAAGTGTACAAGTCGGTGGTTCTTAGTATATTCACAGATATGTATACACATCACCAGTCAATTTTAGAACATTTTCATCACTTCAGAACAAAACCACATACCATTTAGCTGTCAGACTTCCACCCCCTTCAGCCCCGAGTGACCACAACCTATTTTCTGTTTCTGTGTTTTTGTTGTTTAGTCACTGAGTCACGTCTGACCTTTTGTGACCCCATGGACTACAGCCCCACTAGGCTCCTCTGTCCCTGGGATTTCCCGGGTGAGAATACTAGAGTAGGTTGCCATTTCCTTCTCCAGGGATCTTCCGGAGCCAGGGATCAAACCCATATCTCCTGCATTGGCAGGTGGATTCTTTACCACTGAGCCACTTGGGAAACATGTCTCTATAGATTTAACTATTCTGGACATTTTATATAAATGGAATTACAAAATTCTGATCATTTGTGACTGGCTTCTTTCACCTAGCATAGTGTTTTCCAGCATGTTGTAGCATATGTCAGTAGTTCCTCCTTTTTAATGGCCAAGTAGTATTCTATTGTTTGAGTGTATCATTTTCAAAAATATATACTTACTGAAGATTTTCTTCAAGTATAATAAGGCTGTAATGAGTGAGTGTCTCTAATGGCAGGTAGTCATGTGTGGTAACTTCAGGAGGAATGTTTAAAGTTACAGTGTTTTTCTCTGGGCTTATATTTGCACAGGGCCTTTACCTTATAGTCATTGCATCATTCCTGCAGGATAGATGACGGATAACTATTGTACTTCATCATACTCATGAGTGAGCAAATTTAATGACAGATTGGTTTACAGAGAGTTTTTTTCCCCTAACTGAAGAATAAAGGCTATATCATTCTTTACTTGGACAAGTATATGTTACTTTTTTTTTACATTAAGAGAAATTTAATTATGGTAAATTACAAAGTGAAAGAGGAGAGTGAAAAAGTTGGCTTAAAGCTCAACATTCAGAAAACTAAGATCATGGCATCTGGTCCCATCACCTCATGGGAAATAGATGGGGAAACAGTGGAAACAGTGTCAGACTTTATTTTTTGGGGCTCCAGAATCACTGCTGATGGTGATTGCAGCCATGAAATTAAAAAATTAAAAGACACTTACTCCTTGGAAGGAAGGTTATGGCCAACCTAGATAGCATATTTAAAAGCAGAGACATTACTTTGCCAACAAAGGTCCGTCTAGTCAAGGCTATGGTTTTTCCAGTGGTCATGTATGGATGTGAGAATTGGATGGTGAAGAAAGGTGAGCACCGGAGAATTGATGCTATTGAACTGTGATGTTAGAGAAGACTCTTGAGAGTCCCTTGGACTGCAAGGAGATCCAATCAATCCATCCTAAAGGAGATCGATCCTGGGTGTTCATTGGAAGGACTGATGTTGAAGCTGAAACTCCAATACTTTGGCCACCTCATGCGAAGAGTTGACTCATTGGAAAAGACCCTAATGCTGGGTAGGATTGGGGGCAGGAGGAGAAGGGGACGACAGAGGATGAGATGGTTGGATGGCATCACTGACTCGATGGACATGGGTTTGGGTAAACTCCAGGAGTTGGTGATGGACAGGGAGGCCTGGCGTGCTGCAGTTCATGGGGTCGCAAGGAGTCGGACACGACTGAGCGACTGAACTGAACTGAAATTATACACAACTTCCCTGGTGGCTCAGCGGTAAAGAATCCACTTACAATGCAGGAGATGTGGGTTTGATCCCTGGGACGGGAAGGTCCCCTGGAGAAGGAAATGGCAACCCCCTCCAGTATTCTTGCCTGGGAAATTCCATGGACAGAGGATCCTGGTAGGCTACAGTCCATGGGGTCACACAGAGTCAGACACTACTTGGTGACTAAACCACCACCACCACCAACTTATACACAACCTAAAACATGATATTAACCATTTTTAAGTTTAGTGGTATTAAATACATTCACATTGTTTTGCTACCTACCATCACCACCGTCTATCCACAGAACTCTTTCATCTTGTGAAACTGAGACTCTGTACCCATTAAACACTAACTTCTTGCCCTTCCCAGCTCCTGGCAGCCAACATTCTACTTTCTGTCTCTTTGAGTTTGCAAAGAGCAAGTTTTTGGTTGCTCCTTTTTGAGTGATCATCTAATGGAATGTCTTCCAAGAAAATCTGCAGTGGGTCGTATGAGTGTTTCAGTTTGATTGTGTTCATGACCTTTATCTGACATGTTTTTTTTTTTTCTCGGTTTGGCCACACTTAACATTTTTAATTGGGTCCATAATACTTTCAGTAATAATTGTGCTCAGAAATATGCTTAACTGTAAGTGTGCAATTTAGAACCATAATGTTGTTTAGAGCACATCTTATAAAAGATGCCCCCCACTCTGTTTATACATGTGGTTTCTTTGTGTTCATTAAACTCACTGACATTTTTGGAGGGAGTTATTGAAGCCCCCTTGCCTTCAGGTGAATATGATGGCTTTGAGTATTTTTGCTGTGGCCTTGGACTAGGCTGAAATCAGCTTTGAGCTTCAGAGTCTGGGAATGAACTGTGGACCTAAACTTTCACTGACACAGTTGGCGTGTGTCTGAAAGTAACTGTTTTAGAGGCCCAGCAGGAGAGGAAAAGTCCTTTGTGCTCTAGATGTGTCGAAATCGCCCTGGGTTAGGAATAGTTGTTGATAAGGGCCAAGCCTTTGGGGACATCTCAAAGTACAGAACTCAGATAAGTTTTGATGACAGCCTGAAAAATTGATAAATATTTTCCTATTGGTCTTTTTTAATGATTTGAAACATTCTGCTTTTGTTAGTGGAATCATCTTTCTAACATCCTCTTCAGGTAAAATTAGTGATCTTTTGACTTTCAGTGAAAGCATAAATATATTTTAAAATACATTCTTTAAATTCTGTTTTGTTGGGAATTCTTACTAGGATTCTTCTTGTTTAATTATTTCTGTTTTTGCTTTATTGAATGAACTAGATCTTTCATTCCAGTATGAAGTAGAGGTAGTAAAGTGGCCTTACCGTGTTCCTTATCATAGCAGAAAAGGTTCCAAAGTTCCCCATGAAGTACCGTGCTAGCTGAAGGCTTTTCATTTATACTATCTGGTAGACTGAGAAATTTATATTTGTAGTTTGCTGAAATTTCCTTTTTCATGCATGGGTATTTAGTTGTTTTTTCTTCATTCACTGAGATGCTCCTGTGATTTTTATCCTTTTTTCTGTTAAAATGATGAATTACATTGACTGATTTTCAAATGTTGAACCATCATTGTTTCCTGAAATAAAAACCACTTGATCTTAGTGTATTAGTCTTTTTATGTGTTACTGGGTTCAATTTGCTATTGTTTATTTCGGATTCATGGCAAATATTGACATATAATTTTATTTTGTTAGATTTTGGTTTTAGGGTCATGTTGGCCTTGTAACACGAGTTGGAAAGCATTTCCTCCTCTTCTGTTGTTTGAAAGAATTTTTGTAAGATTGCTAGAATTCTTCCTGGAATGTTTGATAGCATTTACCAGCAAAGTTATCTGGGTCTTGGGTTTTCTTTGTGGGATGTGTTTTGGTTACAAATTGAAAATTTTAAGCAGATAGTTTTTTTTTTCTGAGTCAGTTTTGGTAATTTATATTTTAAAGAGATTTTTCCATTTCTTCTAACTAGCTGAATTTACTGGCCATAGAGTTTTTGTAATGGTCCCTTTTTAACTTTTTAATGTCCATGAGGTCTTTCTTGGTTAATTCACTTTCATTCTTAATGGGTGGATATATACTATTATTTTGTGTGGCTGGACATAGGTGCTTTTCTGGACAGATCTTGTTGCTATACTCATTGTTCTAGTACCTTTATTTTGTTCTTTTTGTCAGATGATCACAGGCTAAAGAAGAAATTTTGTATGTGTTAGATTGCTAGGTTACTGTTTTATTCAGTTATTCAAGACCTTTATTACAAATCCTTATGAAAATTTAGCTAAGTACACACACACATACTGCACATGCAAAGGAAAGAAAAAGTCTTTCAAATTCATTCCTTCTAGTCTTTCAAATTTTGTTTTGCCTCCAGTATGGAGCAGTGCAGGAACCTGAAAAATGCTAGGATATATGTTCTGAGCTGAGTTGTTCAATAGAATAACCACTAGGCCTCTGTGACTATAGAGCCCTTGAAATATGGCTCATCCAAATTATGATGTGCTGTGAGTGTAAGATACTCAGGGTTTCTAAGACTTAATATGAAGGGAAGAATAACATATCTCAGTAATCTTTTGTAATGACGTGGGAATACTGTTTTGGACATATTGGATTAAATGAAATATGTTGTTAGAATTAATTTTGCTTGCTTCTTTTGACTTTTAAAAATGGCTGTTAGAAAAATTAAAATACATTTGTTGCTTGCTTTAGATTTTCTCTGGACAGCACTATTCTAGACATAATAAAATGAGCTGCTCTTCTGATCATTCTCACTTAAAGCAGACTGTATTAAGTGAACCTAGTTGTATCTTACTTGGCACATGGATTTGTTATTTACAAGTGGTGCTGTAGATTTTTGTACAGAATTTTTCAAGTATATAAAGAGTAGAGAAGAGTATAATAAATTTATGTGTACCTGTCATCCAGTTTTAACAAATATCAGCTCTTGGTTGATCTTGTCTTATCTTTACCCCTATCCATTTCTTGTATCTACTTCCTGAAATGCTTTAAAGCTAATGGAAATAATTTTTTAAATGCCACAGGAGAAATAATTATTTGAAGTGCTAAGTCTTTTTGTAAAATGAATGCCTTGCTGCTGATTTATCATAACTTTAAATTTGAATCTTACTGTGGTGATTTTTTTAAAATGAAAGTATGCCATTTTACAGGGACTTCCCTGGTGTCTCTGCTGGTAAAGAATCCGCCTGCAATGTGGGAGACCTGGGTTTGATCCCTGGGTTGGGAAGATCCCCTGGAAAAGGGAATGGCTGGCTACCCACTCCAGTATTCTGATCTGGAGAATTCCATTGAGTGGCAAAGAGTCGAACACGACTGAGTGACTTTCACCTTCTCTTTTCACCAGTTCACATAGGAAAAACAGCTTGACCTTTACAAAGGATTGCAAAATGTGCTTTTGGTGTATCATTAGTATTTATATTCATTTGATCTGGTTGCTCATTTCATTGTCTAAAAAACAAAACCCCACTTCCTTTTGGAGAAAACTTTGTAAGCACTTTAATAATGTAGTATTGTAGTAATATAGGATTGTCCTTAAATTTTGATTTTAATTATTATAATTTTTCTTTTAAATAAGGTTTCTTTATACTTGTTTAAAGAACTACCTTTGTATCTTTGGCGACCTTCTGCCTCTGAGATAGCTGTGATTCGGGATTGGTTATTGAATTATAACCTGACATCAGTGAAGAATAAATTGGCCTGTGTTATTCTAGAAGGCCTGAATTGGGGATTTGGTGAACAGGTATGTGTTAAAAATCTTCCCTAAAGACTGTCCACACACATCAGTTTTAAAGAAAGATTTTCTCAGACATTAATGTTTTTAAATGTCATTTGCAAGACCTGAAAATTCTCTTAGCTATGTCAGAATTTAGGATCTCCTCTAACCGAGTTCTGTTTTGCAGAGTGAGCATCCTATAAGTGAAGATAAATTGCTCCACACTGAAAATTCTTCCCTTGTTCCTTGGATCATTTGTTTCTGTTGTTTTATTTCTGGCTGTTTACTGTAGTTCCTCCTAATTGCCTCTTCTGCCTCTGGTCTTCCTTCCTCTTACATTTTGTATTGTGTGTCATTGCCAGATTTGTCTTCCAAAACACTGTGCGCTGGTTAAGAGCCTGAGCTCTGAGCCAACCTGCCTGACTTCTGATCCCAGCTCTGCTACCCCCGGTTGTATGACCGTGAGCAAGCTTTCTGAACTCCCTGGGCCTCAGTTGCTCGTCTGTAAACATCACAGTAATAGGCTTACCTCAGAAGGTTGTTGTAAGGTTTCAGCAAGCTGGAACACATGAAACATGTTCTTGGCACATGTCAGGGTCTTAGTGGTGGTAGTGATTATTATTAAAGAGTTTGCTACCTATCATGTCTCCAAAGATGCCATATCAAGGAATTCTGTCAAAATCTTCTTCCCTTTTCACCTAGGCCTTATTAGTTAGCTTCTTGATCAAAATATTTAAATATTTTAAAGGGAAAGGGAAGAGAACTCAGCCCCATCTGCTGGCTTTTGTTCTGAGCAAGTCATCTAGTCCTTGCAGTCATCTTGTGTGGTGGTGTGAACATGACCCCTGTTGTACAGATGAGGACCCTGAAGCCAGGGAGCTTTCTCCCAGGGTGTCCCTAACCACCTGGTCTGCTCATTGGCTCAGCTGGGTCTTCTCTCTCTCAAGTGCTGGTCGGTGAGAGCTGCAGGAGACTCTTTTCCACCTTCACCTTCTCTGACTTGTAAACAGAAGCCCCCACCCTCCTCTCCCAGAGAGCTGCATGCAGAGTCCAGTCCACATGAGTGTCTCCTTGCTCTTTTGTTAGTGTTTGGAAAGTCCTCTTCTCTGAGAGGGTAAAGGAATGTGTTATGTCAGATGCAAAGGAAGATTGGGTGGGAAAATTGGTAGGCAACTTCAAGTTCCTGAAGGAGTATTTTACCTGTGTTCTTGAGTATTTTTAATATTTTCACTGATGACAGAAGAAAAGGGAATGTAGACTTAAATTATTACCTTCTTGTTTTGTTAGTAATAATTAAGCATCTTTCTGATTCTTAGCAATGCCTTTAAATTTGTAACCAAAAGCATTTATAGAGATTTTAGAGTGGAGATTGGGGGTTGCATTCAAAGATACCTTTTATAACTGGAGTTGGTGATGACTCAGGTTCACACCTAACTGGTGCAGTGCAGTGGTTCTTTAAAGATTTAAATTTTTTTCCTATTGCCATTTTATAATTTCATTGTTAAGGGATATGAGCTTTGGATAATTTAGCTTCTGCCTCCAGGATTTTTTTTTTAATCCTAACTAATCTTTCAGTTCAAAGGTATAACAACAAAATCAAGCTGACATGTTTGTGATTATTTTTCTCTTTAAAAGGGTACTCTTCATCTGGATCAGGCAGTCCATGCTGAAATTGCTTTAATGATTCTTGAAGCGTACCAGAAGTACCTTGCACAGAAACCATATGCTGGGCTTCTTTCTGAAAGTATGAAGCAGGTATTTCCTTCTTTTCTGTGTTGAGGACATAAGTCTTTATTATAAGTGACTTGGGTGGATAAAGTTACAGTATTTACTCTTAGGTTTCCTAAGAACATTTCTGGCAATTTCAGATACTAAAATTGAGTTCTATGGGTGAAGAAAGAGTTTTCTTTAAGAAGTAGTCTATATAAATGACCATTTTAATATTGTGGAATTTGAGTTGATCTACAGTGGTGGGCTTGTGCTGGCTTGTACTGGCTTGGGAGAACTGATTATTACGTCTTTAAGAACTTTGCAAGCCTGGCTGTTAATCTGTGGTGGCTTGAAGTTGACCATGGTGGGAGTTATTTTAACTACCAAAGTTGGCAAACCCTATAAATGAGCCCCTAAACTCCAACTTGTTAAATTTATTTACCAGCACACCATTCGTTGCATACCAACTTTCATATTATTACTCTTGCTTGAGCTGACCCTGATCAGGTTCACAAAGTGACTAGCAAATAAGCAGCAGTGGTCAGTTGTGAGTGAGAAATGCTTTAATTTAGTGCTATAAACACCGAGTATCAGTAAGCATTGTGTCCTTTCTTTTGAGGGAATTCTTGATCACAGAGAGAGATGGGTGGGTGAGCTTACTAATTTAATGGTTATGTGAATAATGTGGTTTAAAATAAATAATTGTTTTAGGTTTCATATTTGGCCAGTATTGTTCGATATGGAGAGACACCTGAGACCTCATTTAACCAGTGGGCCTGGAACTTGATTTTGAGGTTAAAACTGCACAAAAATGATTATGGAATACAGCAGAATTGTGCAACTGTTCCCTTCTCCAGCACTGTGCCAGAAATGACAGAGTCACCCACGTTTCATCCTCTCTTGAAGGCTGTGAAGGCGGGCATGCCCATTGGCTGTTATCTGGCCTTAGCTATGACGGCTGTGGGCCACAGGTACAGTGTATGAACTTCTAGGGTTGCTGAGCCTTGTAGTCAGTGCTTCTCCCAACTTCATCTTTCATATCCCAAGGTCTGAGGTCTCTATCAAATCTTTCTAGGGGTAATCAGGGCCAAATGATGAGCCTCGATTAACAGCTTATCAAGGGTAAATACTGTAGGTAAATTCATACAGGATGGATTTGTGACAGAAAATCAGCTGGGTGCATTATGAAGAGAGTTATACCTGTTACCCAGAGTAGAATTTTTATGTCAGCAGTAGACAGAGTCTCTTGCTCAGAATAATGACCGAATAAAAATAGTTGGTCACCTGTACTGAGTTTTATTTCAAGTGATGGCAGCCCAACTCAGGCTTCCTAGCTAGAGGACTCAGCACACCAAAGGGATGAACTGCCTGATCAAGTCAAGTGCTTCTCTTGTATGAGCCCATAGCTGTGTCTGTTTCTTCCATTATAGTATTTATCCCACTGTAATGTAGTTGTCTGTTTAATTTTATCGAAGATATTCTATGAAGTTAGGACTCAGGAACCATATTTGTCTTGTAATATTTTATCCCTAGTGATGAAGACTGAATTTGGTGCAGTAAGTGACTGAAGGCATGAATATTCAGTTGGTTAAAAATCCTTTTCTTTTAAGATCATTTTCGTATAGTATATTAATTTTTTCTAGCCTGTCAGTTTTTCTAAAACCTCTTTGACCTACACTTTGTGATTCTTGTGTTTTAGACTACCTGTGGCACCTTTTTAGCATCTGATTTCAACGTTATTGCCCATTCAATGTATTTTCAGTGGGATGCCAGTTGTCATATGAGCTGTTAGTGTTCAGCCTACGTTATGAAGTAGGAGAGATACAGAATTGTTAGATACGTGTCCTCGGATTGTTGACAGCTTAGTGGACATGGGAGACATAAAACAGTTGGCAGTACTGAACAACATAATCATGGGCTGTGAAAGTCGCTCAGTCGTGTCTGTTCTTTATGACACCATGGACTGTAGCCTTCCTGGCTCCTCTGTACGTGGAATTCTCCAGGCAAGAATACTGGAGTGGGTAGCCCTTTCCTTCTCCAGGGGATCTTCCCAACCCAGGGATGGAACTTAGGTCTCCTGCATTGCAGGTGGAGTCTTTACTGTCTGAGCCACCAGGGAAGCCCTGATCATGGGCTGGATGGTACAAATAGAGCACTGGTTCTTAACCTTGACCACCCTTTAGAATCACCTTTGTGGTGATTCTAAAAGTACCAATACAGGGAAGAGAGTGAGAATCCTGATCTAATTGTTCTGGGGGCCAGTTCTCCAGGTGATTCTTAGTGTACAGCTCAGACTGAGAACTTCTTAAGAGTATGGGCAGAGAAAAGGTAAAGGAAAGAGAGATGACTAGAGCAGGCTACCATCTTGGAGGAGCTAAGCTTTGGAGAGGAGTCTTAATTAGAGATGACGTCCTGGGCTAAGGAGCAGAGTGGTGATGCTCACCTTTCCCCGGGGATCAGTGCGCACGGTGTTGAAGATTCTGCCCGTGGGTCACCCAGTCCTGCCCCCACAGCACCTGTGCCCTCTGAGGAGCATCCTTACCATATTAATATGTAATCACTTCTCCCTCCTCCTCTGAGGGGCTCTGTTTCTTGATGGTAGGGACATGGTAGGGGTATTGTCTTGTTTATCTTTGTATCTCCGGAACTTGTACTTCATAGATATTTCTTTATTTTTTTCCTTCTAGTTTTATTGAGATATAACTTACATACAGCACTGTATAAGTTTAAGATGTACAACATAATGATTTTTAAAAATTTTTTAACTGGAGGAACATTGCTTTACAATGTTATGTTGGTTTCTGTCGGCATAAATCAGTCATAATTTTATATATATATATATATATATATACACACACCCCACTTCTGAGCCTCCCTCCCCTCCACCATCCCACCCCTCCAGGTCATCACAGAGCACCGGGTTGGGCTCCCTGTGTTTATGGCAGCTTCCCACTAGCCATCTGTTTTACGCATGACAGTGTGTGTATGTCAGTACTACTCTCTCAGTTTGTCCCACCCTCTCCTCCCTGCGCTGTGTCCACAAGTCCATTCTCTACATCTGCATTTCCGTTCCTTCCCTGCAAATAGTTTTTTATCAGTGCTGTTTTTCTAGATTCCCTATATATGCATTAATATATGATATTTGTTTTTTTCTTCCTGACTTACTTCACTCTGTATAATAGAGTTGAGGTTTATCCACCTCAGTTCAACTGGCTCAAATTCATTTCTTTTTATGGCTGTGTAATATTTCATTGTATGTATTTACCACATCTTCTTTATCCATTCGTCTGTAGATGGACATCTAATTTGCTTCCATGCCCTGGCTATCAGCATAATGATTTGACTTACATACATCATGAAGTAATTATCACAAGTTTGGTGGACATTCATCATCTCATATAGATATAAGATTAAAGAATAGAAATATTTTTTTTTCTTGTGATGAAGACTCTTGGGGCTACTCTCTTAAAAATTTTTATATATAATGTACAACAGTGTTAATTATATTTATCATGTTGTACATTACGTTATTTATTTGATAACTGGAAGATTATACCTTTTGACCATCTTCACCTAATTCCCCTTCTCTCCACCTTCCCTGACTACCCCTCGCCTCATCACCCTTGGCCTCTGGTAACCAGAAATTTCATCTCTTTTTCTATGAGTTTGTTTGTTTGTTTTTGAAGTATAATTTACCTACAACACTGTGTTAGTTCCTATCTTATAACATAGTGATTCAGTATTTCTATACATTTATAACTGATCACCTGATAAGTCTGGTTATGATATGTTACCATAGAAAAATTACATAGTTATTGACTATTTCCCACACTATACATTTCATACCCATAACTCATTTATTTTGCAATTCAAAGTTTGTACCTCTCAATCTCTCTCATCTGTTTCTCCACCCCAAGCTGCCTCCTCCTAGGGTTATGATCCTAGCATTTATGTGTGAAATTTGGCTATGTATAAATGTGTTGGAGACCTGAGATAATCCAGGTAGCTTGTAGGCTGATAGTGCATTAAAAGAACATCATTTTATGAACTGACTACCTTATATGCTCATTGCTTTTTTCTTTTTCCATAGCATTGAGAAGTTCTGTGCAGAAGGCATCCCACTCTTGGGAATTCTGGTCCAATCGAGGCATTTGAGAACTGTGGTCCATGTCCTGGATAAGATTCTGCCTTTGTTCTACCCTTGCCAGTATTACCTTCTAAAGAATGAGCAGTAAGTGGAAAACAACACAGCAAATACAAAGTGACTGTGTCCTCTGGTCTTTCAAGTATAATATAGGCAATTGTATTTCAATAGTGTATTTCTTATGAAGCAGAAAGCTTCCTGCCTAGCTGCGAATGCAGAGTGATGAACGAAGACTCTAATAATGATCCCAGTTTTACTGTTATGAGAGATACTTCCTTTTGTCATTTAATTCTGGATTGCTTGATGGCTTATAGTATTGAAAAGGGTGGCTGTTTCCCTGAGATTGGGAATAATGCTTCTGACCTTGAGCAGCAAATGGCTTTGCTATTGTAATAGTAGCAAAACATATTGCCTTTAATTGCAGTGTGCATGGGGCAGTATTATAAACAGAGAAGATACACAGAAAGGTGTTCATCACATGAGACATTCATAATCTTGTGAGAAAATAAGACTTTTGAGGTAATCACAAAGTTATGAAACAAAATACTGGCAAGGCCATGGTAGGGCATACAGATTGCATGTAGCCTGGAGGGCTACAGTCCATGGTCTCAAAGAGTTGGACAGGATGGAACATGCAACCATGCACCTGTTGCTATCAGGGTGCCCTCAAGTGCACATCCACCTGACATGCTGTGTGACGCTAATCATCTCCAAGTGAGCAGTTTGTCTCCAGTAAATGGTGCATCACAGTAATAAGTGACCTTTTGCAGTTCTCGAATCATTTTCATTGTGTTTAGTGCAATACTGTAAGCCTTAAATAACACCAGGGGACCCATATGAAGTGCCTCTAATGATTCTGAAAGTGCTCCCAAGAAGCAGAGAAAAGTCATGACATTACAAGAAAAAGTTGAATTGCTTGATATGTACCATAGATTGAAGTATGCAGCTGTATTGCCTGTCATTTCAAGATAAATGAATCGAGTGTAGGGACCATTGTAAAAAGAAAGAAAAGGAAATTCATGAAGCTGTCACTGCTATACCAGCAGGCGCTGAAACATTGCATTTTTTGTGAAACGTGCCTTTCTATCTCATATTGAAAATACAGCTTTTATTTGAGCACAGGATGGCTCTAAGAAAGACATACATATAGGTCATAATGTGATTAGAGAAAAGTCAGAGTTGTTATATGACAGCTTAAAGCAAAAGGAAAGTGAAGGCTCTAAAGCTGGAGAATTCAGTTCCATCAGAAGATAGTTTGATAATTTTAGAAAGTAGTTTGGCTTTAAAATATTAAGATAACAGGAGAAGCAGCTTTTGTCATCCAAGGCAGCAGACGAGTTCCCAGATACCATTACAAACATCATTGAGGAGAAAGGATCTCTGCCTGAACAGGTTTTTAATGCAGATGAAACGCCCTATTCTGGGGGGAAAAATGCTACAAAGGACATTTGTTAGCAAGGAAGGAAGGGAAGCAGGCATCAGGATTGAAGGCAGGAAGGGATACAGTAATTCTACTGTTTTGTGTAAATGCAATTGGGATTACCATCAGGACTGCCCTTATCTGTAAACCTGCTGACCCCCCCAGCCTTGAAGAGAAAAGATAGAACACCAGCTCCCAGTCTTTTGGTTGTACAAGAAGGTCTGGGTAGAGAGAACCCTTTTTCTTGATTAGTTCCTTCAAGCTTTGTCCTTGAAGTCAGGAAGTGCCTTGCCAGTAAAGGACTCCTTTTTGAAGTTGTTTTGAAACTGGACATACAGAACCTCATGAGGTCAACACTGAAGGTTGATCTCTTTGCCCTCAAACACACCATGTCTAATTCAGTTTGTAGATTAGGAGGTTATAAGGACCTTTAAGGCTCATTATACACGGTACTTTATGGAAATAATTGTCAATGCTATGGAAGAGAACCCTAGTAGAGAGAAAATCATGAAAATCTGGAAGGATTATGCCATTCAAGATGCCATTGTTGTTATAGAAACAAGCATGAAAAGGAACTTCCTTGATGTTTCAATGGCTAAGATACCATGCTCCCAATGCAGGGGGCCCGGGTTCGATCCCTATTCAGGGAACCAGATCCCACATGTTGCAACTTAGAGTTCGCATGTTACAGCTAAAGATCCTGCATGCCTCAACTGATAACCTAGCGCAGCCAAATACATAAATATTAAAAAAGAAAGGAAAAAAACCCTGAAAGCCGTCAGCCCAAAACAATAAATTCCTGTTGGAGAAAAGTGTGTTCAGACGTTGCGCATGACTTCATGATTTATGACAGAGACAGTCAAGGAAATCATGAAAGGGATTGTAGATATGGGAAAGAAGGTGGGGCTGGGGGTGGGAGAAGGGTTTCAAGAAATGGATCTTGCAGAAATGCAAGAGCTAATAGACACCACCCCAGAGGAGTTAACAGAAGATGACTTGATTGAGACGGGTGCTTCTGAACCAGTGCCAGATGATGAGGAAGAAACAGTAGAAGAAGCAGTGCTGGAAAACAGTTAACAGTAGACAATCTGGCAGAAGGTTACGATCATTGAAGACTGATCTTGACCTCTTTTACAACATGAACCCTTCTATGATACAGGCACTGAAACTAAAGCAAATGGGGAAGGAGGACTGATACTGTATAGAAACATTTTGGGAGAAATGAAAAAGCAAAGAAGTCAGAAATTTCAGTGTATTTCTGTAAAGTTACACTGAGTGTGCCTGCCTCTCCTCTTCCCCTTCCGCCTCCTCTACTTCTTCCGCTTCTGCCACCCCTGAGACAGCAAGACCAACCCCTCCTTTTCCTCCTCCTCAGCCTACTCAGTGTGATGATAATGAAGATAAAGACTTTTATGATGATCCACTTCCACTTAACGAACAGTAAATAGTCATAACGCTCTACACTGATAAACTTACCTGTTGTGTATGTGTGTGTCTTTGTGTGAAAATCTGACAACTGTATGGCAAGAACTGTATGAGACGTTTTTGAGTCATCATCCTCATCACCTAAGTATTCATCATGTAGTATGTGCTGTGCAAGACTAGTGTTAAAATGAATAACCTCTCCTTAACATAGGCATGAGGTGAGTGACATTTAATGTAAAATTAGTAATGTGTTAGTTTTCTTACTGTTGTATACTTTTGCTTTCAAAGAATTATACTGCTGTACAGTATGCTCTCTCTCATAATTGGAGAAATGGTATATCCACCTGTCATCACAGATAAGTGGTTCTTAAAACAATGTAACATTTACAGTACTGTGTTTTGAATATGACTGTCATACTCTCTGTGATTAAATTTTTATAACGAATCATTCGTTAGTATGCAGGCTAGATGATTTTGAAACCATCATATTAATTATACTAGGCCACCATAGAACAGTCTTGTTGCTGCTTCTTCATTATCAATGCATGAATTGTTATACCTGTAAGTGAATGTGAATTTCTTTTTCACACTCCCTTTTCATTTTTGATGTCTAGTGTTAATAGGTGTAGCATCTACAGTGTTTTATAGCATATAAGGCAGTATTGATGTAGGTGCTGACAGATGATTCACCTTGTAAACAGATGATGTAAGCTTACAGTATCAGTGGGTATAGTACAGTACAGTAAATGTATTTTCTCTTACAATTTTCATAATATTTTCTTTTCCTTACTTTATGATGAGAATATAGTATATAATACAGCAAAGAAAATATGCGTTAATTGACTGTGTATGTTGTTGATAAAGCTTCTGGTCAGCAGTAAGCTATTAATAGTTAAGGTTTGGGGGAAGTCAAAAATTATACATGAATTTTCAAGTGCATGGGAGCATCAATACCCGTAGCCCTGTGGGTTTAAGGTTCAACTATATATGGCAAAATTATATGGAATCATGGTAAAAGAAATAGCTGCTTAGGGAGGAAAAAGAATTAAGGGTGGGTATGAATTAAGATACTTAATTGCATATGGTGAGAATCCAGTACACACCTGTTGCCAGGAAGGGACTGTGTTGGCTCATGTGGTAAGGAAACAAGGCTCACGATAACATCAGGTCATTCTAAAGTGGTGGTTCTCAACTTGTGGCGGTTTGACCCTCAGGGGATACTTGATATTGTCTAGAGATCAGTGTGGCTCAGCGGTAAAGAATCTGCCTGCAGTGAAGGAGATGTGTGTTCGATCCCTGGGTTGGGAAGGTTCCCTGGAGGAGGAAATGGCAACCCACTCCCATATTCTTGCCTGGGAAATCCCATGAATGGGGGAGCCTGGTGGGCTACAGTCCATGGGGTCGCAAAGAGTGGACATGACTTAGTGACTAAACAACAACAAGCGATCGTTTTGGTTGTCACAGCCTGGTTGGGGGTGGGGCAGGTAGGGCAGGTGGTTGGGAGAGGGGGATTTAGGGGACAGTTGAGGGAAGCTGCTACTTATACCCAGTGGATAGAGGCCAGAGGTGGTACCAAACATTCCACAGTGCACAGGAGAGCCCTTCCCGGTAATTAGCCGTCCCAACATGGCAGTAGTTGCGAAGCTGAGAGGCGGTGGGTTAGTGCTTCTCTTTGTGTGTGTCTGCCCTCCCAGGTCCCTTGGCCCTGCTTTTGTCTCTTTCAGACCTTCTCTTGCAGGTGTACTTTTTCTAGGGGAATGAAACTACATGGCTACAGAGAGAACTAGGCAAAGGCAAATGTTTTTCTTTATCATTATTCCTTATAATGATTCCTGATTGGTCTGACTCATCTGCTCTCCCTGCACCTGTCACTGTGTCCGTGGGATTGACCAGTCCTGGGAGGATGGTTGTACAGGGACTCTGTATTGAAAGTCCCTCCCTCCCGCAACTCTAGTGTGGAGGAAGGACAGTTCCCCTGGCGAGAGGCGGTGTTATTAGAAGTGAGACAGGCTACTCGGTGAACAGAAACAACAGGTGGCCCACAGATACGACTTTGTGGAAGAGGTGGGTTTCTAATTGAGCTTTGGAGCGCATGTAGGTGTTGGGCCAGTGGAGAGAACCTGGCCTTTTCAGTATCCTTGGGAGGTGAGAGGGTCTGGAGAAGGCCAGGCTGGGGAGGAGCACAGGAGGAGGGAGCTGGGATGAGGTCATCTGGCGGGGCCTTTGGAAGAGTGAGGAGGGGGGAGGGGAGGCCCCATGTGGAGGCTCCGATGGCAGGGGCAGGTAGTGTGTCCAGAGGCATGAGGGGGACATTACAGTTTTCCCATTGGGTGTCATTTCAAACAGCATGTCGCAGACTTGCTGAGGATGAGACTCAACCGAGAGAACTTATTAAGTATGGATTCCCAGCTCCTCTCCCAGATATTCTGCCTTAGAAAGAATGCATTAGGAACTTGGGGCCTTTTTTTGTAAAACCAGCATTCTAGGCACCGGGTGAGTCTGAGACCACTCGTGTTCTGGTTAGCACGTGGCTTTCAGGGTGGTTGTGTGCGAGGTGTGGACACAGGTGAGTTCCTTCACTTTCAGAGCCTCCATTCTTTGTTTGATGAGATAATATTCTTTCTCAAACAGGCTGAGTGTAAGGATTAAGTCATACGACACAAGTTCGATGCCTGCTTAGAACAATTTTAATAAATTGCCTTTAGGTTTTTATGGTTTTGAGAGTTTAAAATTAGATTGAATGGTCTATTTTGCCACCCTCCCGCCAATGTGAATCCTTTTAGGCTCCATTTCCAGTGCTTGCTCCTTTGTATCTTTGCCCTCGAATGCTCACATGAGCTGTGCTCTCTGAACTCTTACAGGGCTGCATTGTGCTGGTCCTGTCGTAGCTTTTCATTTCCACTCGAGCGGAGTTTGGCCTGCATCATGCCACCTGTGAAGTGGGACGCTCCCTCACTCAGTGGTAGCCTCTGGGCTGCCACCATCTGCACGCAGGCCGGACATCGCCCTCAGACACATAGGAAATTATCACATCCTTAGGATGTAGTTACCAGTTTTAAGTGCCATGAAGGAAAACAGTGGTGCTGTGGGAGAGGTTAATGGGTTAGACATGTTTTAGGTGCAGGGGAGGGGGTTAGGACGTCTCCTCTGAGGAGGGGACATTGCAGATGAGAGGTGAGGGACGAGTAGGGGTTTGTCAGGTTAGGTGTGGGGGAAGTGTTTCAGACAGAAAACCTAGCAGAGGCAAAGGCCCTAGGCTAGGACGGAGCCTGGCACACCCAGGGAACGAGTCTGTAACTGAATTGTGATATCTGCACACCCCCTTCCCCCCACCGCCTAGTGTCCCGTATGCCACCTTGTGTGAAATTGACACCCAGTGAAAGACTGCAGAGTGGTTCTGCAGACATCTCTGCTCTTGTTCGCAGGAGTGGGAAGGGGATGGAGTGGTGCTTTGGGTGTTTTCCCTCTAATGCTCTTTAACTTACACAGGTTTATGTGTCCTAGACCTGTTCACTGCACATTTATAGGTGGATAGATTTAACCCATGTCAAACTGGAAAACTTTATTCTTCTGAAATTCCTGAAGATTTTTATCAGAATCCCTGAATAGAACTTTAGTCTAAAAATGGGACCATATCAGTGTTTTTCTGTTTCTCATCAGTAATTAGCCACTGGAAGTTCTGTTGACTTCCGATCAGGAGGTAAAGAGAGTTGTCCTGTGTGCTCCGCAGGTTTCTGTCACACCTCCTCCTGTTCCTGCACTTGGACAGTGGTGTCCCCCAGGGTGTCACGCAGCAGGTCACCCACAAGGTGGCACAGCACCTGACAGGAGCCAGCCACGGGGACAATGTGAAGCTTCTCAACAGCATGATTCAGGTCAGGGTCCCGTCAGCCCCTAAACCTACCCTCGCCTGCCTTCCTAATCAAATGCCACTGGTGCTAGCACGTCTATGTATTTTGGTCATTTCAGAGCCCTTGACACAGTGCTTTTGGCCAAGGAAGTCAGCAGATCTGGGTTTTGTAATGGAGCTAGATGTTATGTTATTTGTGTTTTAAGGGTGGGAGGCTGGTTATTAACCTTTCTCATCACCTGAGCCCTTTCTCCATAGGCCCACATTTCTGTAAGCACTCAGCCCAATGAAGTGGGCCCGGTAGCTGTATTGGAGTTCTGGGTTCAGGCTCTCATAAGCCAACATCTTTGGTACCGGGAACAACCCATCCTCTTCCTCATGGACCATTTGTGTAAAACAGCTTTTCAGTTGATGCAAGAAGACTGTGTGCACAAATTGCTCTACCAGCAACATAAGGTAAACCTGTTGTGGAATTTATCTTTGTCATCAGCTAGAAAGTAACCTTCTAAGGAGGTTCCCCACATGCATGCTTCTCAGTACGGCTCTGTGCCCACTGCCTTTTTAAAGCCCTGTCTTAATGGTGTCTTATCCAGAAGCCATAGTCTGCTAGCACGGATCCTTGTAAAGCCAAAGAAGGACACCCTAGGAGGAGCCCTGCTCATTGATTACATTTGGCTATGATGTGGGATTATCACTGCTGGTAGACTAATTACTGAACTCTGTATCTTACCTGAATTGTCCACTGGCATAAGATAATTGCTTTACTCTTGAAAAGCTCGTTGGTTCTGTTTTTTTAAAGCCGACTCTCTCTGCTCCACATGCTCTCCCTGGTGTAGAATGCTTTGGGCTACCACTGTGACCGGAGTCTGCTGTCCTCTTTGGTGAGCTGGATCCTGGCAGGCAACATCACTCCTTCCTTTGTGGAGGGCTTGGCCACGCCCACTCAGGTAGGAAACCTGCTGTGGATCATTGTGGATCTTTGTGTAGTTTAGTATTGTTATTATCCTTACCTACATTACTAATAGCCTAAAATATCTAACATCTATTTAGCACTTACTACACATAAGAATGCTTTTTCGTTTAATCCTCACGGTAGCCCTCCGTTGAGGTTGTGTGCTGTTGCTATTCCTGTTTCACAGGGGCATTAACTGAGGTTTAGCAGAGTCAAGTGGCTGGCTCAGGATCAGATAGCTTGTTATCAAAACTGCCTGACCGCAGAGCCTGCCCAGCAGCAGGACCGAATGGTTAAGATGCTGGAGCCAGACTGCCCGGGACTCAGCCTTGGTTGTGCCATTTGCTAGCCCTATGCCTTGGGAACTGGCTTACTCTTTGTCCTCAGAGTCCTCAACAGTCAAATGGGTGTAATGTTATTACCAGGTGTTGGTTGTTTTTATTGTTATCATCATTTTCATTAATTCACCACATTGTTTTTATCATTATTACCACCTCTTGGACTTTGTGTGTCCAGTTCTGTCTTTGTTTTATCACTTAAATCAGTAGTAGCATTCTTCAGCTTCCTGTCACAGTCTTACCTCCTGCTCTTCCATATACGTCTTGGGATCCAGCTGAGACAAACTCCATGTTGTTATCTGCATACATCTCTGGCATTTCCATCTTTTGCTGAGCTGATTTTCTTATCAGACATGCCTTCCTCTCCGGTCTCTGTGTAGAGCCTTGTCTGATACATTTATCTTCTCTGATCCCATCTCCCTTCTCTAGTTTCCCATAGCACTTGACCTCTGATTCAACACTCACACTTGTCACTTTACATTTTGGTTACTTATATATTAGTCTTGTCTCCCCTAGTGAATGGAAAACTTTTTAAGGGCAGTTACTAAAGTAGCCTTTCCAAAGGAATTGAATGTTTTTCAATAGCCTATTTTATATAAATTTATATCTGTGATACAAGTAGAAATAGGTTTAAAAAAGCTATGTGTTAATTTTAGAAACTATAAATGTGTTGATTGAAATCTGTGATAGCAAAGGTGTTAATCTGTGAAATATGAAGGTTTGTTTTCCTGTCTGAATTGGAGCTCATTCCCCTCATGTTTACCTGGTGTCCTTGCAGGTCTGGTTTGCATGGACAGTCCTAAACATGGAATCCATCTTTGAAGAAGACTCCCAACTCCGAAGAGTTGTTGAAGGGGAATTGGTTATAAACTCTACCTTTACCCCCGACCAAGCTCTGAAGGTGCAAATAGCAGTTCTGCATTTGAGTGGTAGAAGGTGGTTCACACTTTGATGCTGATGGGTTCACCTATAGCTTTTGGACTTCTGTGTTTTCTTTTTTTGGGAATGTTTGGGAAGCACAATAACTGTTCTAATGCTTAACATAGTGAATTGAAGTGTATATTTCCTTCCCGAGGTTTATGTAACATCGAGAGTCACAACTTTTATAAATTGAGGCTGTGTCCACTGCATGTATGAATGGGATTGCCTTTGTTTTAGAGCATCAGAATCCCCTAGAAAGCTTGTTAAGAATCTGATTCCTGGACCCCAACTTCTGAGATTCTGAATCTGGAGTGAGACAAGGAATTTACTTTTAGAAACTCCCTAGCTGATCCTTAGGCTCACTAAAGTGTGAAAAAAACTGGAAGTCTTTAGAATTAAAGACCTTCTATATTAGGGTCCTATAGTGTAGACTGTGCTTTTGGATTTCAGAGCCTGTCAAGGTATTTATCATTCTTGAACATGCATTTAAAATCTAAATTTTCAAGACATTGATAAAGTTTGTAAAATTTACTTTAATTTTCATATTATTCTTGCACTATAGTGTTTTACATAGAAAGGAATGGAAAGGCATGGAAGTGGGATTAGACTCGGTGATGCTTAAGACACAGTCCAGTTCTGGGGTTTGTGAAATTTTTAACAGAAAAAAGGCTGCCCCATGTGTCTTGTTACTGGGAATGTTAAAGGGTTAGCTAGAGGGTTGGAAAAGTAAGGTTTATATGACTTTTTTTTTTCCCTTATTGAATCGAAAACACAATGGTTAGCATTTCATTTGAATCACTTAGGAAGAGCACACCATTTACAGATGTGATCATTACATGGTTGCTCAAAGCCCATCTCTTTTGTAGAAAGCCCAGGCTCAGCTGAAGCTCCCCATCGTCCCGTCCCTCCAGAGGCTGCTGATTTATCGTTGGGCCCACCAGGCTCTCATCACGCCTTCTGACCATCCTCTTCTGCCACTCATTTGGCAGAAGTTCTTCCTCCTGTACCTTCACCGCCCAGGACCGCAGTATGGGTATGGTACCCAGGGTAGCCGTGAATCAGTTCCTCCCTTTGCACTGCTCTGCTGCTCGGTGTCCTCACACTGTGACATGGGAATGAGAGTCGTTCTCTGGCTCAGAGCCTCCCTCCTTTCCTGTTTCACATCTGTTAGACTGGACCTTTTCTGAGTTCAGGGTATCTTGTGGCAGGTCTCGTTTCATCACCCCCCATACCCAGTTTGGTGAAGACAACACCCTGGAACTGTGTGGAGTTTATCAGAGAGCCTTTGGAGTCCCACACTGAGGCTGCTTGTGTGGCCGTGGAGGGGACCTGTGATGGTAGTTGTGTGTGTGCATGCGTGCTAAGTCGCTTTAGTCATGTCCGACTCTTTGCGATCCTGTGGACTGTACCCCACCAGGCTCCTCTGTCCATAGGATTCTCCAGGCAAGAATACTGGAGTAAGTTGCCATGCCCTCGTCCAGGGGACCTTCCTAACCCAGGGATCAAATCCACGGCTCTTGCATCTCCTGCATTGGGAGGCAGGTTCTTTGCCACTCGTGCCCCCATGGTAATGCAGGTATGGACAAAGGCCAGGACTTGCCTGGGGTGACCATTGCTGTCTGGCTCCAGCTCAGTGTTTCTGGTTCACTTGCACTCCCTTAACTCACCCTCTTTGAAACATACAGATGGTGATTCTTCATCACTTCTGTTTTCAACTGATTGCAAGTTCAAGAAGAGGGACTGTCTTTAATCACTTCTGTACCTCTAAGTGGTGACAGTATCTTGAATTTGCATCACATTTCATTCTTTTAAAAACTGCTTTTATATGCATCATATTGTTGGAGCCTCATTATAACCATTGAGGTAAAAATGATATGTATTAATAAAACGAGCTGTTAATGGACTGTAATGTTGTGTCACATAGAGCGTCTTGTGTTGATTCTAGTGTGCTCTTTGCTTGCATTTTTTAAGGTTACCTATAGATGGTTGTATTGGAAGGAGGTTTTTTCAAAGCCCTGCTCATATCAATTTGTTGAAAGAAATGAAGAGGCGCCTGACAGAGGTGGCTGACTTCCACCACGCTGCGAGCAAGGCCCTCCGCGTTCCAGCAGAGGGCAGTGAAGGGCCGTCAGCGAGCCAGGCTGGCACCCTTGCTTACCTGACTTCACCAGAACTGCACACGGAGCTTGTGAGGTAGGCATGGCTATTTAACCCTTAATGTTGGTGTTTGCAGCGCAGGTACTTGGATACTTGTGCTGGATTGCTGATTTGTGTTACAACTGCTCTTATCCTGTTAGGTTGACTATGGAAGGTGGTTTTGACTATAGGTTTGTACCTTGCAATGTTTCTCTTTTGTGTTTCTTATGAGAAGTGAATCAGCAATTTGGATGTACCTCTGTGAAGTGCCTGGAGTCTGAGTGAACGCTTTTAAACTGGAAGGCTGGTGACCTCTTTATTTCTTTATTTAGTAACGGAAGCAAACCAAAAAAGTGATCATAGCAAGTTAACTACTAGTATAGTCTGCTAGGATAGTTCTCTAAAAGAAATAAATGACCCAGGCAGAGTTCTTTAAATGGGGTTCATAGACCCTCTAGGAAATTCTGGGATTGACCTGGGGTACGGTAGATTCATAATCTTCCAAAACTGTTTCTGAAAAATAGACTCAGTATTTGCACACACTGTAAAAGGTTAAGAACTCAGAGGTAAGTTTGTGTCCCCTTCACACTGTTCTTCTACCTTTCATTTGTGAGCTTGATGTAAACCATATATTAATCTTATAAATATGACTTAATAAAAAGACTCTTAATAATGAACTCAATACAAAATGAATACAAAAGTCTTGGTGAGGAAACCCAGTGTTTCAGCCCAGCTCTCAGACTTCAGGCTTGATTGACCTCAAAGCCTTAGGGCTTCTCTCTGCCTCCAGAATAATTTCTCTCTGTCTCTTTCTTGCTTGAAAGAAAACTTCTTTTTGCTGGGCTTAACCAGTGGGAAGGCTTTATCTTTGAACATTTAGATCAGCTAAGAAAGTCTTTGATGTCCCCTTTTGCCTTCTGGCATGTTATGAAGTAGATATATAGCCCAGGCAGAAGCTGAATGAAAACTCTTCCCAGCCTTTCCCCTTTAAGAACCTCAAAGCCGTGTCCCTGGGTCTCTTCCTAGAGGCTGCTGTCAGGGTGAAGGTGGTATTTTTCCACTTTATTGCGTAAAGTGCAGCCACACTACCTTCTGGTCTCCACCTGGTACTTTGTGTGTGATATGTGTGCTGTAGACAACTCTGGTACCTGTTGCTGCAAACAGCTGCTTAAAATACCAGTGATCTGAGCTAAATGGACTGTGTTCCTTGTAAAACCAAAAAATAAAAACAAAGGAAGCATCATTAAATTTAAAAAAAAGTTTTTACTGGAAAATTGAGAATTTTTTTCCCCCTGTTTTTAGCTGTTTTCTTCTATTCTTTCTTCATGGGAACAGGGTGCAAACATGCTGTGGGCTCTATTTGTGATTCCTTGAGGCAGGAAATTGCCATTAGGCTAAAGCCGGCAGAGTCTTCCGATGCATAAGTTTAAAATGGCTTTTAATGTTTTCTCTGTAAGATGGAAAATGTGTTTATTTGAATGTGATTTACACTTTCCCAAGCACCAAGACTTACTGTGACTGGATTGCCTCGGAGAAAAAAACTCCAAATTCAGATCCTTGATCTGTGTTAAAGTCACCTTCTCCAGTTATTTTTTCTGTGTACTATATCTAACCCTCTTTTGTAATAGAGTTCACAGAGCCCTTTCTTCATACTTTTTGTATTAGCAATTATTATTGCCTCATATTTAAATGATTTGTGACCTGTCTTTCTTCCTTGCTGGCCCTTCTTGGGAATGGGAAACATTTTCTATGTTATGTGCTTCTAAACTTTTATGCTTTAGTGCTGGTATTCCTAGAGATGTAAGAGACTTAATTTGCTTGCACATCTTCTTGTATTTTATATCACTTTTTTTTTCTTTTAGGCTCTTCAATGTGTATATATTATGGCTAGAAGATGAAAATTTTCAAAAAGGAGATACCTATATCCCTTCTCTGCCAAAGCATTATGACATTCACCGGCTAGCAAAAGTTATGCAGAATAAGCAGGTGACACTATAGCAATGTCTTTTTTAGCATATCTAACTGTAATTTGAATTGGTCACTTTTATAACTTAATGGTAAAACCACTTACTGATACGGAAATAGGATCATTGGGATGGTCATTTTTTGTGTGTGGTTTTCTCAGTATGTAAATGAGTCCTTTAAAAGATTTATTCACTTGTTTGTTAATTTTTGGTTGCTCTGGGTCTCTGTTTCTCCTTGTGGGCTTTCTCCAGTTGTGGTGAGCAGGGGCTACTCTCTAGTTGTGGTGTACAGGCTTCTCATTGCAGTGGCTACTCTTGTGGAGCGTGGGATCTAGGTTCATGGGCTTCAGTAGTTGCGGCTCTGCGGCTCTTGAGCTTAGTTGCTCCGCAGTATGTGGAATCTTCCTGGACCAGGGATCTAACCCATGTCTTCTGCATTGGCAGGCAGACTCCTATCCACTGTACCTCAGTGAAAGTCCATACATGATTTTTTTTTGAAAGCAGTTTGTTGCCAGAATCTTGGCTCTCTGTGCACCAATGCCAAATAGAAATACAGAGACAAGAGTTATGGAGGAGAAAGAAAGAGTGGCTTTATTACTTTGCCAGGCAAAGGGGGAACACAGTAGGTTATCACCTCAAGAACTGTGCCCTCCTCTTTGGTGAGTAAGGAGAGGTTGTATAGTCAGGCAGGGGTATATGATAAGGATGAAGGCAGTAACAGTCTTGGATTCTTCTTCTGCAGTTTCAAAAGGGCAGGATTGCTGACAAGATTAGGGTGTGTGCAAGGTCTTAGATGATGCTGTTAACGTGCTATACTGAATGCATCAGCAAACTTGGAAAACCCAGCAATGGCACAGGACTGGAAAAGATTAGTTTTCATTCCAATCCCAAAGAAGGGCAATGCCAAATAATGTTCAGACTACCATACAGTTGCACTCATTTCACATGCTAGCAAAGTAATGTTCAAAATTCTTCAAGCTAGTCTTAAACAGTACGTGAACTCAGAAATTCCAGATGTACAAGCTGGATTCAGAAAAGGCGGAGGAACCAGTTGCCAACATTCATTGGATCATGGAGAAAGCAAAGGAGTCCAGAAAAACATCTACTTTCTCATTGACTATGCTAAAGCCTTTGTGTGGATTACAGCAAACTGTGAAAAATTCTTAAAGAGATGGAAATACCAGACCACCTTACCTGTCTCCTGAGAAACTTGTGTGCAGGTTAAGAAGCAACAGTTAGAAGCAGACATGAAACAACGGACTGGTTCAAAATTGGGAAAGGAGTACGTCAAGGCTGTATATTGTTACCCTGCTTATTTAACTTATATACAGAGTACATCATGTGAAATGCTGGACTGGATGAATCACAAGCTGGAGTCAAGATTCCTGGGAGAAATATCAACAACTTCAGATATTAAACGTTAGATACTAAAGAGCCCTCTAATCAGGGTGAAAGAGGAGAGTAAAAAAGCTATCTTAAAACTCAAGATTCAGAAAACTAAGATCATGACATCCAGTCCCATCACTTCATAGCAAATAGATGGGGAAAAAGTGGAAACAGTGACAGATTTTATTTTCCTGGACTTCAAAATCACTGTGGAAGGTGACTGCAGCCATGAAATTAAAAGATGCTTGGTCCTTTGAAGAAAAGTTGTGACAAAGCTAGACAGCGTATTAAAAAGCAGATACTACTTTGCCGACAGAAGTCTGTATAGTCAAAGCTCTGGTTTTTCCAGTAGTCGTGTACGCCGAAGAATTGATGCTTTTGAACTGTGGTTCTGGACAAGACTTGAGAGTCCCTTGGACAGCAAGGATATGAAACCATTCAATCCTACAGGAAATCAACACTGAATTTTCATTGGAAGGACTGATGCTGAAGCTGAAGCTCCAATACTGTGGCCACCTGATGTGAAGAGCCGGCTCATTGGCAAAGATTGAGGGCAGGAGGAGAAGTGAAAGACAGAATGAGATGGTTGGATGGCATCACCGACTTAATAAAAATGAATTTGAGCAAACTCCGGAAGATAGTGAAGGACCAGGAAGCCTGGCAGTCCATGGGGTTGCAAAAAGTCAGACATGACTTAGTGACTGAACAGCAACAACAAAGGTCTTAGGTAGTCCAGTTTCCTAATCTTGATCAGCTTCCCTGGTCCCTTTAATCTTCCTTCAGGTGGCTTCCTGGCTGCTCCCCCTCTGATTAATAACTATTCTGTCCTTTGGAACTCAAGAAGGTCATGGTGACTGGATTCTTCCTTATAAGAAAAGGGGAATAAAAAGGTGTCCATGCCCAGGAGGCCCACAGAGCCCTGCTTGGCATCAGTTCCCCATTTTCTCTGATACTCCTTGATCCAGAGGAGCATGGAATCCCTACCATTTTTCCTTAAGTTGCTACACAGGTCATTGCTCTTTTTCACACTTTCAGCAGCACCCGGTCTCCTGCTTTGAAGGGATGTAAGGGAGTTTCCAGGCAAGGGAGAGACCTGTGGAATACAAATGTATGCATAGTGGCTAACAGTTGTCCAGTCTGTTGAACATATTGTTTAATTTTACCTCCTATGTTAGAAATGTTTCTCTTTTTATTCTTAGGAGCTACGAATGGTCTTCTGTATAATTTCATAATGGCTCCATCCTATCCTGCTTCTAGGGATCACCATTATACAGAGAGCAATTTGCAAGATCTTGTCTCGTTTTAGATGAGTTTTCCTGCATAGCTTTCTTAATAATGGTTTCTTATTAAGAAAAAGAAAAAACAAAGGCAAAAGATTTCTTAATAATGTCTGTAAGAAGGGTTTTTTCATCTCCGATATTGCTTTTTCAAACATTGTGATTGGAAAGGCCTCTGTTCAACCTTGATCCAGATGTGACCCTCTCAAATCTTAGCCAAAATCTCATGGAAGAGGGTGGGGAGAATTATTAGATCCTTGTAGAATCTGACATAGCTCAGAAATTTCAAGTTTGTAACAATACAGGGATAAATGCCTCGGAAATCACATCTACAGTGGTCACCTAGTTTTGCCATATTTACTGCATTTTAACTTTCAAATGCATTTCCCTCCTCAGTGTTAAAGTAGCTGTCACTGTTAATGATTTTACTGCTTTTCTGGATATGGGGAAATGCAAGAATTTGGGTTCATAAACTCTTCTGAAGACATCTAAGTATCTAAAGGCCTATTCTGCCAGTTCTTCTCAGAGCACAGAGTACCTCATTCCTGATCTCCACTCTGAATTCCTTTCAAGAGGTGTTAAAGGTCAGTGGCTGCCATGGCATTGACTTAATCCTTGAAGAGGCAGATGGCAGTTTTCAGTTGGCAGAGCCCCTTCAGGGTCATAAATTTGACCATGTTGTGAGAGCATTTCATGGCCATTTTGTCCCGTGGTGCTGGGAATGATATTCCCAAGTCTGGTGGAGATTTCACCGATAGGCCACTCAGTGTGCTGTTACTGGACTAGGCCATAAAACAGTATCCAAAAAGTCTCTGGACCACTAACCTCCATGATCCAGGAAAATATTCCTTTTTGTTGTTTTTTCCCATATCTAGAGTTAATTACAATCATTGATCTCATATATGTGTGTGCTAAATCGCCTCAGTCATATCTGATTCTTTGCAACCCTGTGGACTGTAATCCACCGGGTTCTTCTGTCCATGGGATTCTCCAGGCAAGAATACTGAAGTGGGTTGTCATGCCCTCTTCCAGGAGATCTTCTCAACCCAGGGATCAAACCCACTTCTCTTATGTCTCCTGCATTAGCAGATGGGTTCTTTACCATGAGAGCCACCTGGTAAGCCCATATGGAATTATGCATCATTTTATCAGAGACTCAGTCACATTTGGTAATGTAAGAAACAATTTTATAAAACAGTCTCTCTCTCTATATATAAACAATATAGCTAGCAGATTAGTAAGGTCATAAGCAAGAATTTTAAGTCAAGAACTTCAATTAGATGTAGCCCCATATATCCCAGGTTGTTTGACTTAGTCTATTCTGTACCAGTCCTTTTCTTTAAGGGCAATTTTATGTTGGCGTTGTCCGTAAGGCACCCAGCCCAGTTTCCTCTGTTGCTAGGCTGATCATCCTTAACATGACTTGATTGTTTCCAACATAGGGGAACCTTTACATTTAAACCACCATAGTTTGGTGTTAACTAAATCCATCCCATAACTGTGAGAGATTTAATTCTTTGGCTGAAATTCTGCCTGTTGTTCTGTTTGAGCTTGAGTAATGAAAATTCTCTGACCCTGGGTTTATGGCCAGGTCAGAGGAGGTATTACTAATAGGCCAGGTGAGAGGATCCAGTCTGGTAATAACAGTAGTGGCCTGTACATGACTATAATCTTTTTTTTTTTAAATAAATTTCTTAAGAGTCAATCAGTTAGAGCCTTGGAGTAGAGAAATCCATCTAGGTAACCTGAGAGTACTAGACACAGGTCATTGGCCACAAACCGGACAATTGGATTGATTTTAAAAACTAACATAGGATCATGCCTATCATGGCTATGATAGAAAAACATTTGATTCACATGCAAAAGTCCAAGAAGTCAGGAAAACATTACAAATGATTGTACAAGTCAGATTGAAGATCTTAGGAAAGCTGTCTACTTCTGATGTTGTCTTCTTCTCACCCTGGTGTGAGTGTAGTTTCTCCTCTGAGCATTATTTTAAGGGTGATTTTGAGGTCAGCTGTCCTCTCTTTAGGCCAGTCCATTGCAGGGGCCTTTTGTGAGTGGAAATTAGTCCAGGAGTCCGTTCCCTTCAGATTCACTGTACATGAGTTAGTTAAGAGTACTTAGCAAGGGTCCTTCCATCCAAGTTGGAGATTATCCTTTAAATTATGTCTTTTTCAGTATGCATAATCCCCTGGTTGTAGGTTGTGGGGCATCTGATGTTTGTCCAAAGATAGATTACTGAGGTAAGCTTCAGATACAAACTTAGAGTATCCTTTAATAATTCAATTAAACTTTACATTAGTATAATGTAACAGCAAGAAACTGTCTGGGAGGTGAGTCTTACAGACCTCTGTTAACAAACTGCAATTTACCATTCATTGAAGCGCCTTTTTCTTTCCAAAATTACCCTCATGTCTACCAAATATAATTAAATTGAGACTAATTTATTTGCAAAATATGTCTGGTCTCAAAAACTTGATCTGGTGATTTATATAATTGATCATGTAGACTTTTTGTTTTGCTAAAATTTTTATAAGGAGTCTCAGACTGAACTCTTACAAGATATCTCAGGGCTAGGAAAGTCATGCCAAGGATTTACCACAGATTTTGCCTGTCAGATCTAGATGAATTCCTCCCTTTGCAAGGTCCTCAGAATGCCTTGAAATTTCTGTACCTGTTAGTGCAGTAGCCTTCCTAGTTTATCTGATAAAGCTACTGGGAACCAAAGAGTCTCCAATCTCTGGAGAGAGCAGATACAGAGAAAAGATAAATGTTTCAATTCTGCTTACAAAGGTATAATTTACCAAATTGCTGTAAGTCATATTTAGTTTGAAGGGAAAATTTTCCTTTCAGCTGGAAAACTGATTCAAATTAGTAATTTTTCAGATAGAAATCATAAAAAGTATAACTGTTACTGACTCCAAGCTCAGTCTGCTTGCCACACTACAGGCCAATGAATCTGAGAGAGATGTTGAGGCAAGGAATACTTTATTCAGAAAGACAGCAGATGAAGAAGATGGCAGACTAATGTCTCAAAATAACCATCTTGTCAGGGTCTAGGTGCCTGGTTCTTTTATAGGACAGAGAGGGAGAGGAGTTGAGGATGTAAAGACCATTATCTTGCAAATATCTCCTGGAATGGCCAACCTCATATGTGTGTGTGTGTGTGTGTGTGAGAGAGAGAGAGAGAGAGAGAGAGAGAGAGAGAATCTCTTCAGGTAGAGGGGCAAGGTTCTCTGAGGCAGGTCATTATGTGTGATTATGAAAACAAAGGTTAAAGTCAAAGAAACAGATCCATCATGGAGTCAGAATTGGCTCTTCCCTATAACATAACCTAACAAAGGCTGACAAAGTTTTGCTAAGAGAACGCACTGGTCATAGCAAACACCCTCTTCCAGCAACACAAGACAACTCTACACATGGACATCACCAGATGGTCAATACCGAAATCTGATTGATTATATTCTTTGCATCCAAAGATGGAGAAGCTCTATACAGTCAGCAAAAACAAGACTGGGAGTTGACTGTGGCTCAGGTCATGACCTTATTGCCAAATTCAGACTTAAATTGAAGAAAGTAGAGAAAACCACTAGACTGTTCAGGTATGACTTAAATCAAATCCCTTATGATTATACAGTGGAAGTGACAAATAGATTCAAGGGATTAGATCTGATAGAGTGCCTGAAGATCTATGGACAGAGGTTCAAAACATTGTACAGGAGGCAGTGATCAAGACCATCCCCAAGAAAAAGAAATGCAAAGAGGCAAATTGGTTGTCTGAGGAGGCTTTACAAATAGCTGAGAAAAGAAGAGAAGGTAAAGGCAAAGGAGAAAAGAAAAGATATACCCATCTGAATTCAGAGTTCCAAAGAATAGCAAGGAGAGAGAAGAAAGCCTTCCTCGGGAATCAACGCAAAGAAATAGAGGAAAACAATAGAATGGGAAAGACTGATCTTTCAAGAAAATTAGAGATACCAAGGGAACATTTCTTGCAAAGATGGGCACAATAAAGGACAAAAACGGTATGGACCTAACAGGAACAGAAGATACTAAGAAGAGGTGATAAGGATACATAGAAGAGCTATACAAAAAAAGGTCTTAATGACCCGGATAACCATGAGGATGTGATCACTCACCTAGAGCCAGACATCCTGAAGTGTGAAGTCAGGTGGGCCTTAGGAAGCATTACTACAAACAAAGCTAATGTCTATAGTTGTAAATGTCTATATTAATCATATTAATCAAACCAGCAAGCTTGAGCCAACTCCAATAGCAGATACTAATTTAGTACTGAGTATTTCTCGGATCATGGGTCCTAAAATTTATCTTGGCCAGTTTTCTGTATATTTAGATTTAATTTGTAAGCACTTACTTTCAAATCAGTTAGATATAGTTCTTTTACAGGTTAGCTTTTACATAAATCTCAGTTTTTCTGCTTGCGTTTAAAAGGCTTTTTTTCTCCCATTCCCCACTTTTTTTTTTCTCCTGATGCTGAAGCACAGGGGAGAGAAATAACAATTCCTTTTCCTGGGACCATAGTTGGAGCTCTCCCAGTTTTGTAAAAATACCCTGGGGTTGGGGAGGCTGCAGGATGGAACAGAGCTCTGATCATCCTTAACAAGGCTAGTCCAAAAGGGAAAATCCCAACCAACATTCTGCTACAGGCAGGGCCTGAGGCAATAGGGAAGGACTTCCTGGTATTATCCTATGTGAGCCCTGTTATTTACCAAGGAGGTCTCAATTGGTCAATGTAAATAGTGACACATATATATCAACAAACAATACCAAGAACTAATTTAATACTGATTTAATTAATACTAATTTAATTTAATATTTCCCAGTTCATATGAACCTGGAATCCATTTAATTTCTCTTAAGCTTAGAATTGTTTGATTTTTAAGTATCTACTTTTCTTTAAGCCAATTAAATACCCAGTTAATTTACAAATTAATGTCAGCAACAATATCCAAAGAGAAAAACACATCTGAGACATACGTATATCCAAACAGGCATAATGAGAGATCTCATAGCTTTGTTTTCTAAATTTAGTCATGAATCAGGTATTACAATAGAAAACTCACTAGTTTATAAATAACAGTTGGAATTAGAAAAAATTTTAAAGGATTCTTTTTTTTTTTTTTTTAATTCAATTTCAGGAATTAGAGGTGGTCTAGGTTAGCAGGACTTACTCCTTCAGGGTCAGAATTCTGAAAAAAAAAAAGAAAAAAAAGTACTTTAACAAACTAGCTTTCTCTAATTGCACACGCAGAAATAGCAAATTTTGCAATTTCAAAACAAATTTTAACCAGTTTTCTCCAAAGTCTAAAGGATATTGTGGCCACACAGTCAAAAAAATCACTTTTCTTTGTCTGTGGTCATACCTAAAATTTAGACCAGGTAGTGCTCAAATTTGCCCTGATAGCAAGGGCACATTGGCTGATAAAATGTCTCAGCAGAGATTGTCCCTCTGAGGAGATGGGGTCTTATTTTGATCAGTCTCAGGCTTTTGGATTATAGGAGAAAGTCCTGGACATGAGGGAACCGCACTCCATTTTCTCATCCTGTGGCAATGAAGATCTAACTGTAAGAGACCTATTTTTAGGCCATATTTCTTTGTCATTGGATCATAGGTATAGGTCGACCAGTCATTTAAAATCTCCCAAGGAGCTCCCACCCAGGGTGGAGCCTGAGAGGAAATGCTTCCCATTTTAGTTCCAGCAGTTAGTACCAGATGTCTGCATGCTCAAACTAAAGTAACCAAACCAAACCAAAACCTCACTGCAGAGAGATGCCCAGAAATCAAAACCAGATGGCACAAGTGCCCCAAAAAGATGGCAAAGATGCCCAGGAGCCAGAAGCTTGACATCAGTCCTTCTTTTCTTTATATTTTATTTGTTTTATTTTTGGCTGTGTCTGGTCTGAGTTGCGGCACACAGAATCTTACTTGCGTCATGCTCGATCTTTCTTTGTGGCTCATGAGCTTCCCTCTAGTTGTGACATGTGTGCTCCAGAGCACATGGGCTTAGTAGTTGCAGCGCTCAGACTTAGTTGGCCCGTGGCATGTGGAATCCTACTTCTGCAAGCAGGCATTGAACCTACATCCCCTGCATTGGAAGGTGGATTCTTAACCACTGCAGCACTAGGGAAGTCCCTGGGATATCCCCTTTTGAATATCCGGCCCCGCTCTGGCATCACGTTAAGGACTAAAGCTCATTCTTGGACCATCTACAGCCTCATAAACATAGCTTTTTTCTGACTGTATTCTTCCTTGTTTTAAATTTTCAACATCTGAACACTTTTAAGCAGTCATCTCTACTCCCATAAAAAGTTCAGTGTAAAGATTTGTTAAGATTCACACATATAGAGAGTTAATAGCATGGAGAAAGTGGGGAGCTCACCCTTGAAGAGACTTACTTGTAGCTGTCAGTTTTGGTTGCCCTTTTGGATGTGCTCAATTCTGGTCTTCAGATGTTCTAATCTTTTCTCAAACAAAGAGGTCTGTTGTCTTTCCTAGGTCAAAACTTCTGAGTTTTTTCTGAGCTTCTGTAGCTGTGTGTGTGTGTGTGTGTGTGTGTATGTAGCGATGTATCTCTCCTGTTCTAGTTTCTTTTTTCTGTGGGCTGAACTCTACTGGCCATTGACCCCCAACCTTGGATGGGATTTAGGATCCTTTAAGACTTGAGAGACTTCAATTTGGGTCTTTAAACCTAGTTGTTTCCACATTGTATGTATTATCTCATCTCCACTAGGTGTCTGACTTTCTTCTGTTTTCTTTGTCTTTCCTTCCTCTCTCTTCTTTCATCTTTCCTTCTCTTCCTTCCATGAGTATCTATTGAATACCTTTGAGGTGTCAGTCATCTATACCAAAATATAAAAAGAAACGTGATGCAGTCTCTGCCTTCAGGATTCTTACTGTCAAATGGGGGACTAAATAATTATTATTTTACATCTGGTGATAAAGACTGTGGGAGTGAAATGTGCAGGGTGCTGTTTCACCTGCAAAGGTGGAAGAATGGCACCTGATTCAGAGTGAGACTGGAGTGTGACCTTTGAACTGAGCCCTAAAGGACAAATGGGAGTTTGTCAAGTTGAAAGGGTAGCATAGTGATGTGGAGTGGCAGAGAGAGTCATCGGCAGGAAGTCTTTGTTTGGAGAGCTGTTGAAATAGCTGGAGTGGTTAAATAAATGGATGAATGAAAAATATATGGAAAGAGTTAATTAGTAGAATCAGTAGGATTATATGGTTAGGATTGATATACTTGTAGGGTAGATAAGATATACATGGACTTCCAAATTTGTAACTTGGGCAGCTGAAGATGCTATTTACAAAACTGGAAGAGAAAGTGCCTGAGGGGCTTCAAGGAGAACTCATAGTCAGGAATTGGTGGGGAAGGGATATAAAGTTGTCTGTAGTTCAGAAATGGGGCAGTAGGAGCTGTGGGTATAATGGTAATAGAGTATTTGGATTAAGAAGAGGACTCAGGATGAAATTCTGAAAAGGAACATTTAAGACATGGAAAAACAAGGCTGAGACTGTAGGGCCAGAGAAATAGGAAGAATACATAAGTGATCATGATGTCCTGAAGTCTTTTGAGTGCAGAATTAACCCATTGTTAATTCTCAGTATTCTTCTCTAATTGTCAGCCTCTACAGTAAATGTTTAGTGGGGCTATTGAAATTACTTTTTCTCAGTGTGGTATATAATCAGAGAGTTTTGAGATTCCTTAGACTGTTAGAATGTCCATTTTATTTATTGATTTGACTGCACTACATGGCTTCTGGCATCTTAGTTTCTCTACCGGAGAGTGAACCCAGGCCCTTGGCAGTGAAAGCACAAAGTCCTAACCACTGGACTGCCGTGCCAGGGGATTCCCAGAATGCCCATTTTAAATGTGATTCATCCTAATGCTTGGAGAACCTGGAATGGACCACTTCATGTTGAAACTTATCGATTCACTTTAGAGTTAAATATATAGTTTTATATGTGAATATATGATTCATCCCTGAAAGTTAAAATCTTATGGTTCCATTTTAGGACCTGTGGATGGAGTATTTGAACATGGAGCGCATATATTACGAGTTTCAGGAAACCATTGGTCTGTGGACACAGGCCAAGCTTGAGTCCCATTCTACACCCTGCAGTTCATCAGTTCATCTGGACTTCACTGATCCTTTGTTGGGTGAGTTGTATGAGTGAGCATTAGACCCTTTGAATGAGTGAATGAATGAGTGAATGAATGAATGAGTGTGAATCAAAGCCATTAAATGTTAAGATTCACATAGTATATCCCTCAGTGGGAATTGCTTTTTTTTTTTAGGAATTCATTGTTAACTTGTCTACTACTTAGGGTTAGGTTAAGCTATGAATGAGAGAAACTCCAAAAACGGTGAGCGCGCAAATTTGATAGGGATTTTTTTTATGTCAAAGAAGTCTGGAGACAGGCAGTTCAGAGAAATAGCTTTATGACCTGAAAGCCTTCAGGGACCCCTGCTCCTTCTGTCTTTCTGTCTCACTGTTCTATCATCTGACATCCACATATGGTTCAAGACGGCTGCTTAAGCTGTCATATTTGCATTCCATTCAACAGTGAGGGAAGTCTCCCTCTTTTAAGGACTTTTTCAAGAAACTGCTCATACACTTTCCATTTACATCTCATTGGCCCAGACTGAGACAGATGGCATGCTACAGTCCATGGAGTTTCCACAGTCTGGATTTTGCTGATGATACCTTTGTGGTATAGTTTAAGATTTTTTTTTGCCTCCTGTATTTCCTGTAAATTGATATTGGGAAAGTGATTAAATAGTTTGTGATACGTTTTCTCCATGATGCTTTAAAAAGGCATTTCAGTTAGCTTAGAACATATGAAGTACAACGTAGAATTCAATTATTTTGGGTTTGCAATTTTAAAATTCAGCAGTCTTTTTCTTTCATAAACTCTTATCCTGTGTATCTGAAACTCTTAACCATACAGATGGATCATATTCCCAGAGCTTCTAAGTTAACTGTTTCTCACAATGCATTTTTCTAGAGAAACAGTTTTATAAATGGTCAGTTTTCTATGCTAGACCATGAAAACTCATTTAACCTGCAAAGTTGATGACATACTTTATAACAAAAAAGTATAAAATAATATTTGGAGTCACTTAATCATTTAAATTACTGAATATATTTTTAAAATGTAGGTATATATCATTGTTGAACAAAATATTGTAATATGTAGCATAATAGAACACTGAGGTGATTCAGAGAAAGATAAAAATACCTTCTTGATCCAACTCTGCCACTAACCAGCTAAGTGATCAGAAAACATTAAGAACCTCTCTTGGCTTTTGTTTCACTCATCTGTAAATGAAGGTGCAGAACAAGCTTACCTAAGATTAAAATTTTTCTCTCCAACATTTTTCTCCCTCCTTTTTCCCTGAAATAAGAGCTTTTTTGGGGGGATGATAAAAATTATATGAGCTCATTGGGAAAAATTAAACAGTATGGGAAAGTATTGTATTTAGGGGAAAGTGTAAAAGTTGTCCTCAACCCAGTCATATCAGTTCTCATTTTCTAGTCCTGAAAGTTTGTTAAATGAGAGGGAAAGTTATATTTATAGATCTGGAAGCTGTTGAATGTGTCTCTGTTCATGTCCTCCCATCCACTGTGTTTTCACATTGCCTTAACCCTGCCCTAAAAGGCTGATTGTTTTTCTGAAGGTAAGCTAGTAATTTTTCAAGCCCTTAATTTGTTCTAAGCACTGTCTTTGTATGCGTTAACTCAGTCTTCCCAACAACCCTAGGAGGTTTATCTCCTTTGAGCTGGTAAGGAACCTGAGGTGTAGAATAGTTATGTAACTTGCCCAAGTCACAAAGCTGGGGCTTTGAAGAGCAGGCTTCAGAGACCCTGCTCTTCACCATTTACCTTATTTTATTTCTGGCAGTTAGTACATGTTGCAGTTCTAAATAAAAGAAAGACCTAGATTTGTAAATAATAAGTTTCAGGTTTTTCTCAGGTGAGAGCAGGTTAGGTAATGGTTATATCAAACGATTGAACTTGTGATTGTGATTATAGGAAAAATTTCAGTAGCATTTCATAGTTTATTGTATACTTATGACACCGAGTTCTTTTTCTCAGATTTGTTGGCTTCATAACTTTTTGTCAGTTGTGGTCCAGAGTTGTGATTATAGTTAAATATGGTCTGAATTTTTTTTCTTTTAAAAGTATCAGTCTTGATTTTTCTTTCATACTAGGTTATATTGGGATGGGAAAAGATCCTCCCCACCTCCCCACTTCCCCACTCCCATTTTCCTTTAGAATTATGAGCTAATGTTGCTTGAAAGAAATTTGAACATAGGAATCTTACCCAGTGGTGAATATCTAGCCTTGTTACATTCCGTGCATAGATTGGTAGTTCTAGTGGAAAAACCCCAGCTATAAGGGACAGTCCTATACTTGACCTGTTTGGAATGTTAAGTTCCATCTGTTTGGATTACAAACAATACAAGTTTTCTTACGCCAAGTAAAGTCATGGCTATTAAATTTTCTTTAATTTTTCTTAACAAGAATAGAGAATTGAATGCTATATCTGGAAGGAATTCCGAAGTTCAGAGTAGTCCCTAAAGTACTTTGTTGACTTACTGACTTGAAATTCCCTTGACCTTTCCTGGTCTCTGTTATATTACATGGCAGCATTTTTCTTCACGTTCTTCATGAGCTGTGTGGTATGTGGATAGTGTAGTGAAGGAAAAGGTAGGGAAGATAGGAATTTATTAGACACCTACTGTGTTTCAACTCTCTACTGAGTACAGAAATATAAACATTTAAGTTGGATTGATCAGTATGAGACCATGTGCAATCTAGTGCAAAGTTGCACGGTACAGGTTTATCTTGATTTACCTTTATTTTTCTTGTGTGGTGCCTGACTTCTTATTTGGACTCATAAATCAGTTTTTGAGTAAATGAATGAATGACTATTTAGTGAAAGTCGTTCAGTCATGTACGACTGTTTGTGACCCCGTGGACAGTCCATGGAATTCCCCAGGCCAGAATACTGGAGTGGGCAGCCATTCCCTTCTCCAGGGAATGTTCCCAACCCAGGTCTCCCTCATTGAAGGTGGATTCTTTACCAGCTGAGCCACAAGGGAAGCCCATGAATGACTATATGATTATATAAGTTCTATAGGAGTTTATGCCCATGTCTTTATTCAATTTAACTCTACTGTTTTCAGCCCTCCTAATCAAACCTTGGTCTAATATGGTACTTTTCACTCAGCTTCATTCCATAATGCCCATTCCTCTTTGTCGTTTATTTCACGTGGTTGCATTAAACTCTTAACTGGGCTACCTGCCCCATTTCCCCATTCTACTCTCCAGATGATAGCTACCACCATCTTTCTAAGCCTTGCTTAGAGTCATTTACTGGATCCCTTTTGCACTGGTGTCAAGTCCAAACACCTTAGCATGTCATGCAAAGCTGTCTAGGGTAATAATTTAAGATTGTGACCTGTAGCTCTGTAACTATCATCAAGACTTCTTGAGGCTAGTAATTCTATTTAATCATATCACATGCACCCAAGCTTCCAATTCCTGGTAGATTATTAGGCCAGTGGGTGATCCCTCAGAACTTGCAAATAACAAAAGGTAATTTTATTCATTTAGGTCTGTGGTGATTTAAAAAGCTATTCTTCAGATCTTTAGCATTCTTTATGAAGGTAACAGACTATGTAATTATGTAGTACATTACGACCTAGTAGTAGCCATTAGTCAGCAAAATGACAATTTTTTTTCAGCTAAAGAAAGAGTTTTAAGTAACCTGCGGAAGCATGAGGACCCCCAGCCTCCTCTTGTTCTGCACCCGATGAGGCCTCCTGTGCCAGTTATTTCCTCAGCCATGCTCCTGAGTCAGAAGGATGCCACCGAGCTGGTGCGCACAGACCTGAATCTGCTGCAGCAGCAGGCTAGGTAAGACCACACACTCTGCAGAATCACGGCTGTGTGCTTGGATCCTGCTGAGTAGTACCTTGAAGGGCTTCCTTGTTAGCCGTCTCACCAGGAGGGTAATTTGACCAGACTGGCTCAGATGGTTATCTTAGTTAACCAAGTTGTGACAAATCTTTTAATTTCACATGGAAATTTTGTGGGTTTTCATGTACTCTAGAAATTGTACATGTTTCTTGTGGCATTTCTGTGTCAGTAGTGCCAGCTAAATTTTTTCTTAGGCTTCTCCTGAGGAAATCATATAATATTGGAAAGACGGTGTTCAAAGGGAACAGAATGAGATTTATTCTCTTTTGTCACTGCTTTGCTCTCTAAATGTCCGAATTCTTTTAAAAATTACATAGATACTTGATGGAAGGGCAGGAAATACTCATTTAATATTCTGAGTTCATGGTGGATACAGAATGATCAGCTGTTTGTTTTGATTCTAGCTTGTGATCATATGAGGAGGATTGTGTGTGTGGAGTAAGTCTGTTTTATTTATAAAGTGAAAGAGTTTATCTTTGCAAAACTCATAGGAATCAATCTATTATTGGTCCTTTTTCCATTGGTTGTTTTTGGTTTATTCATATATATGTGTGTTGTTTGCACCACACCGCACAGGCTACTTGCAGATTACTGAAATAATAGTTAGGACAGTGTTAAAAACTGGCTTATCTGGTCTTCCACATGTCAGTTTGAGTTGCTAATACCTAAGAAGTCACTATGTGTGTGCTCAGTCGCTAAATTGTGTCTGACTCTTTTGCGACCCCATGGACTGAAGCTTGCCAAGTTTCTCTCTCCATGTGATTTCCCAGGCAAGAATACTGGAATGGTTGCCATTTCCTTCTCTAGGGGATCTTCCTGACCCAGAGCTTGAACCTGTGTCTCTTGCATTGGCAGGTGGATTCTTTACCACTGAGCTACCAGGGAAGCCCTTAAGAAGTCACTGGTACTTAAAAATAAGGTTCCCCCTTAGGATGATTAAATTAGCATGAAATTCTCATATGTTCTTGTGTACTTAAGGGTTCCTTTTTAAAAAAAAGTTGTTGATATAACACAAATTTTAAATGGAGCTTTGTTTCTAGATAAAAAGTTGTCTTACTTTTCCTTCCTTTCTTAACTTTCTTGTTAGCCAGTGACTGCCAGGGAGAGGGTTTGAGTAAGTCTTAGCACATACTTTTAGTCTCTTGTTACTGTGAAATTCTTGTGTGTTACTGTTCACCAATGCAGGCTAGGGGTGACTGGAAGTCTTTGTCACTTATCATGAAGTTTTCCCTAAGACTTTTAAAATAGCTTCTCCTGATGATGTTTTTCAGAACTGCAGCTCTTCGGGAATCTCAGCAGGTTGCGCTGGATAGTGAACTGTTGGACACAATGCCCAAGCAATATGTTAATCGAGAAGAACAGACCACACTACATTTGGAGTGCAGAGGCAGTAGTGGTAAAAAGTGCCAAGGAGCAGCAGTCGTAACAGTTCAAGTAAGATTGAGTTTCTTCGTAGTTCACAGAATTTCATTTGAGTCCCTAATATTGGCATATCATTGAGAAAGACTGAAAGAAATATTTAGTACATCATCCATGTCTCACAACATTTAACAGTTTGGGGGAGAGTAAAGCTACCCATACTGGAATGTCCCCTGGAGAAGAGCATGGCAACCCACTCCAGTATTCTTGCCTGGAGAATCTCTTGGACGGAGGAGCCTGGTGGGCTACAGTCCATGGGATCACAGAGTAAGACTTGACTGAAGAGATTTAGCACAGCACAAAGCTACACACAAAGCTAATCACTTACTTCCATAAGTGCTGATGAGTCTTCCAGGACAGACAGAAATGAAAAGAAAAGTGGAATCATTGAGATGATTCTAAAAGAGAGGGGCTTCAACTGGTCCTGAAAAGATTTTGGTGATAATAGTTTGGATTCAGTGAGAAGAATGTGGGAATGGAGTCACCATCTAGGGGTCAGTGGCTTGATCAGTCTGTTTCAGTTGTCTTGGGGAGTAGTGATAGGAATTCACATCGGAAGGGCTGGAGCTCACATTGGAAAGGATCATCACCTGGGATCTTCCCGAGTAAAGATGTGTGCTGCAAATAGTGGGGAGTCACTGAAGACAAAGGTAGGAGGCCCGTGTGGAAAGCAGATCACTTGGGCGGAGCTTGTCAACAGGCCAAAGTTGGGTCTGTGACATTGTAAAGACTTCAAATGGAAGGTTAGCCTTAGCCAACATGTCATAGCACTTAATTTATGCAAGGTACTGTCTAAACACTTTATGTAACTTATTTTATCCTCACCACAACACCAAAAGGTGGATATTCTTTTTGTCTGTATTTTTCAGATGAAGAAATACAGGCAAGGAGCAGTTAAGTTACATGCCCAAGGTGACGGTACCAGTGCAGGGCAAAACCAGGAAGGCCCAGGCAGAGTGCATGCTCCTTAGTCAGTGCGGCTTGCTGTTCCTGCAGGGGAATTCAGAATTCCCTGAGCTGTGAAAGAAATGCTTGGAGAGGGTCACTGGCTGCCGCTTGACTACACTCGCACAAAAATAGCTCCTCTTTTTTGTTAGCTTTTACAAATTGAGGGACTTATTTTTCTGACTTTTGGTTGTCTTTCAAAAATGTCCTTTCTTTTTGTGCCAGTCCTAACAATTCTAATGTAGTTTTCATCAGTATCTTCTAGGATACTATTTTCTCTAAAATGTTTTCTCTGAAATAAGTGTTATAGTCATATTTTTCGTTACTTTCAAAATTCATTTTTGTTTTTTTCCAACATAGTTGTATGCATCTATTAAGAAATTCGACCTGGAACGTGAGATTCCTAAATATTAAGACAATATCTTTGGCCAGGTGCTTTATGAAGTTACTTTTCATTCTGTGGGTGTGTGTTTCAGTGTGGTTTTATTCCTTCGGTTGCTGATGCTTTAGAAAGACTGAGGTAGAGAAGTATTTAAGAATGATCACTTGCTAAAATAATAAAACAGGAAGAAAAGTTTGCCAGCTGAGGGTGGAGTCTGAGTTGGGAAAAAGGCTGAAAATGCATCCGGTTATAATGAAAAAGGAACCTTTTATTACCAATCTGTGTTTTTACAAATGCAGTGTTTTTCCATATTCTGAAATTAAATATCTATGTCAGGCTGTTAATTCTGTATAGAGAAGGGAATTCTCCTAAAATGCATTTTTTGTAAGTGACCGTTGAGATAAGTACAAAGAAATGTTTTTCCAGTTCTGGCTAATAGCTTACTCTTTGAAGAGTTGTAATTATTTGCTGTCCCAGCCAAAGAACAAGTCTGACTGTGTGACTTCCTATTAGTTTGCAGGGTCTTGCGATGGAAAATACCACCCAGCAAACCTGGGAGCTATAGCTCTAAACTTACTGGTGACCTTTTCTCTTTTTTCAGAAAAAAATATCATAGTCTTGATTTATCTGAACCCTTGAATTGAAATTTCTTTTATAAAACCTTTAGTTTGTTAATTCTGAAATAAAAAGGTACATCTTTTCTAAAATACCTTCAAAGTAATTTTGATTGGAGGGAGATCAGAAAGAAGATGATGTATGACAAGAATTAAATGAATATGGTTTAGATTTTGCTTCTATAGACAACACAAAACATATTTAAGCTTATTTTCAAAAGTAAAATTGGTAGATGCTAAGATCGCTTGAAGAAAGAAGTAAAAAAATAAGAAAGGATAGAGGAAAAAAGAGGGGAGAAATAGCTGTGTTTTATGGCCATAACCTCGTTAGAAATATCCAAGTTTTCTTAAATCACATTTTAATTTTCTGCTGATGTTTCTTGTTGCCCTGTGATTTTTTGGTTTGGGAGGTCTCATCATTTGGAAAAATCCAGAAGCTTGGGAACTTCCGCTGATGGCTTCTAGAAATATCAGTATCAACAGTACTATTTACTTCAGCCGTTATTTTGCCTGATGATGCTGATGTGACAGGGTAATTAAAAATGTAAAGACAGCAATCAACTTTTGTAGTCTGAGGCTTAAGTAGGATTTCTTTGGGAAGTTATACAGTAATTGCTAATTACAGCTGTCCTGGGCAGAACTTACTGGTCATAATGTCTAGGAATTGAAGATAAAATTATTTTTTGCTCCTCATCTGTGGCTGAAAGCAAAGTAGAGGAAAACTGAAGCTCTAGCTGCCATGAAGTTTGGGAATTATCTATGCCAGTCTGTTAGGTTTGCTCTGATTTTTTGTTAAAGATTGTACTTGAATCTACAGTCACCCATTATACAAATGGATAACTTTAGTTGGTAGGAAGAGAGGTGTTTGTCAGGAAAAGGGAACGTGAGTTCTGCGTGTTTATGGATCATCAAGAAACTGTCACTGGGAGAGAATATTCCTGCAGGAGGTAGATTACATAATTACGTGAAACTGTAGCCCCTGTATAGACATGTGCCCAGTGACCATCTCATGGTTGTGACCAGTAGTGTTGATCTTGTTTGACATCATTCTCTCATCTGGTGATGCTGACCATCATGAGGCCTTTTCTAGGCTCCCTGAACCTCTAGCCACTTCTTAGTTTCTTCCAGGGTTCCTCTTCATCTGCTCAATGCTTGGATTACTGGTTGTGCTTGGTTCTACTCCTGATCCCCTTCTTCACTGTGATATGTGCTGCTTTTGTCTTTTGTCTGTGCTGGCGTTCTTAATCTAGGATTTGTGAGTGGTCTTTGGTGGGTCAGTGAAGCCCCTGAAAGTATAGAAAATTTTTTTTCTGGAGAGTTCATAGATTCAGTCAATCCTCAATAGTCCATGGCCCCTAAAAGGTTAGTCCATTTGTTGATGACTCCTGTTCTGTTTGTCACGTCCAGAATTCTCTCTTGAGTTCCAGGTCTAGACTTCTTGCTTACTTAGCATTCTACGAATGTCCCATAGATACCTCAAATTCTGTAGGTCTCAAACTAATGTCATCTTTATTCTTCAAACCTATTTTTTTCCTGTAATTCCACTTACCTGGGCTCCCAAGATGAAGACCTAGGCATCAGTATTCACATCGCCAATCCCACCCCCTATACTTTCCATCTAGTCACTTCCCAAGTCATATTGGTTCTGCCTTTGAAATAACTTTGAATGTATTCTTTCTCTGTTTGTGTTGACATTGCCCTATGGTCAGCCCATTTCTCCCCTGAACTGATATATCAGCCTTCCTGTCTGTAGTCTATCTCCCTATCTAGTTCATTTTTCCCCATTCATCTTTTAAAACATAAACTGATGCCGTTTCCAGGCTAAAAACTCGTGTTGGTTCATGCATGCCCAGTCGTGTTTGACTCTTTGCAGCCCTGTGGACTGTAGCCCACCAGGCTTCTCTAGGCAAGAATACTGGAGTGGATTGCCATTTCCTCCTCCAGGGGGTCTTCCTGACCCTGGGATTGAACCTGTGTCTCCTGCACTCCTGCACCAGCAGGTAGCTTCTTTATCACTGAGTCACCGGCTTCCCTGGTATGTTGGTTCTCTAGTACCTAAAAAGAGTTATGTCTCTTAGGACCCTTCATAATCTGTTCTTGATCTTTTTCTAGCACGTCATTTACCTTCTCTCTCATACCCTCAACCTTCTATTTTTTAGTAGCTTGCTCCTTTTCTGTTCTGCAAAGATGACATGCACATTCATGCTTTTGTTCTTAGACCCATACTGTTGTTTGTTCTCCCCTGCTCGTATCTGGGCTTCTGCTCAGCCTTCCATTCCTTGGTTCAGTCAGCATCTTTTTTTGAGGTCTTTCTTGACTCCTCTAGTGAGACTGAGATATTCCTTCCTCTTATCACAGCTTGGGCAGAAATGCTGTCATAATTACCTGCTGCTTTTCCTACCAGACTGTGACCTCTTTGGGAAGTAGTTCCTGTCATTTTTCATCTCTGTGCCTGTACCACCTAGCATGGCTCTTGGCACATGATAGGTACGTTTAGCACCCTGAGTCAGTCAGTGAAAGCCACAAACACAACACCTTCTAGGTTGTACTATTACCTGTTTTGTATTACTACTTCTGTATCTGTTGATAGAGTTTGAGTTAGCTGAGGGTCAGGATCTTGTCTTTTTCATGTTAATATTGTCAGTGTCTCACACAGTCAGTGTCACAGAAAGAATGTGTTTGAAGGAATGAGGAGGATACATACTCTTCATAATAGTCTCCCTGAAGATATTATTTGACTGTGGAAGACATGGAAAATTGAACTTTTTTGTACCAGAAATTGGCAGTCACTTTTGATTCTGCTTACCTTTGGCCAATTTAATGCTTAATTGGCCAGCTTAATGCTTTCATACAAAATCCCAACTTAAACAACATGCACTGCTACACTTACCTTTTTAAGTGTACAAGCTTCTCCTGGGGATTCAATCTTGGAAAGTGGTAAGGATGGTCATACCTCAGTGCATTACTTTATTTCTCAGCCTGGTTCAGGGTATTTCTCGACCCTTGCTTGGGTACTCTCATATCCCAGGTAATCTGCTAGGGACTTTGCTTACATTATCTCATTTGAGCTTCACAGAATGAGGATGAGGAAGCAGGTTCAGAGAGGCTTGGGAACTTGCCAGAGTCACACAGCTAGTAAGTAGCTCAGTTGGAATCTAGAGTTTTGCTTTTTCCACTCAGTATTGGGAAATAACTAGGCCATTTGCTTTAGCTGTTTCAGCTCTGATTTTGAAGATGAGTTGATCATGATAGTCAAATCTCATTTGAATTAATATGTACCCTTTTCTTTCTGTGTTAGTGTGATGGGACTGCTGCTTTTTCAGTGATTAGAGAATTCCTGGATTGGATGAACTTTTAAAATCAACTTCATGGGAAATGATTTTTTATGTCAAGTGTAAATTTTAAAATTAAAACACGTTAAGTATATTTTAAATATAATTTTGAATGACTTTTTTGAATGACTCTTTTATAAGGATTTCAAATTATATCATGAAAATATCTTACTGCTTAATGGAATTTTTCTGTGAGGGAAAGCCCTGGAAATTTCCAGTTGTCTGCAAACGTTTGAACTATGTATAGCTTGTTTGGGGTATACAGAAGCCAAAGATATTTTATGGGAAGTGGGACGTGCCTCTCCTGTGGTTGCCTCTCTTAACAGAGGCCTCTAATAATTCAGTGATATTCCCTGAGGAAATGGGGTGATTTATAATAGGGTTCCTTTGGCTGTACTTTGGTATTGTGGGGCATGTTTGCTGGACCCAGGATTGATTTACGATCATGTGAAAAATTTGCTCATTTCTAGAAATGAAAGACCTACCGAAGGCCTCACATTATTGTAACAACTTACTGAAGCATGTGTTCATGCAACTTTTGGATTTCTTTGTCTACTTAAGATGACTCAAGTGGAAGGGCTTCCAACATGCTGTTTTTTGTCTACAGCTTCTTGTAATTGTGAGCTGGTGATCATTCAGTCTCTCTCACCTCCAGTCCAGTAAGAAAAGAAAATTTTTAACAGAGGTGGGAGCTGTGAACAAAAATAAGTAGACTAGGAAATTACAATAATTTGGGGATGTTTTTGTGAGGAAGTCTGAGCTTTCCTGAACTCATTGATTTCTTTTACTCTTTAGCATTAAGTTGTTTCTACCACATGGAGTGGTGGTTTTATAGTTGGAGTCAGGGAGTGATTTTAGTCTCATCTTTCCGCATTTCCCTGTTAAGTGAGCCTCTCTTCTTTCTTACTCATTGTCTGTCCACTTCCCTTCATTCTTATTGTCTTCCTTCCTCCTCTTAGATTCTTTCTTTCCCTCTCGTTGGCTGCTTGCTCTCCAGGTCAGCCAGGGGCCATGACTCTCAAAGATCTGATCTAATTGTAGTTGGTGACAAATTTGCCAAAAAGCTGACTGCACATATTCCTAACACATTTTGAGGTATTAAACATTGGCCTGTTACTTGAAAGATTTGAAATAAAGTATTTGTATTGATTCATTATGTGGTTTACTGGAAACAGTTTACTTTTTTTAGTTTTTGTTTCTCTAATAATAAAAATTAATCATGATTATCATTACATGTTCTTGGAGAGGCACTTTTCTGCCTTTTGATTCATAATAATGGCTTATCCTTGAAAAGTTTTATTAAGATTTTTAACACAACATTGGTGAGTTTTATGGAAGAGTTATTATGATCATAAAAGTAGGTGGTCAGCATATCATTTGTTAGAGTTGAGCTGCACTGGGCTGCTGTGCAAAGCAAAACAAGCAGGATCATTGTGCTTTGGGAGCATTCGATCTGGAATTTATGAAAATAAGCCTGGTGGGGATATCATTGCAGTGGTGGCTGAGGCCTGGGTTTGGAAAAGTGCATATAAAGGAAAATGTAGACTTTACTGCTCACCAGTGTGATTGGGGAAGACTATGTGAAGAGACTGGAGGGTTTAAAATTCCTGCCTTCTAAATGTTCTGGTCTTTTCAGCATTTCCTGCCATGCCTGCAAGATAAGTCCCAATTCCCTCGCCAGCTCTAATGGTCTCCCTGAGACGGGCCCCCTTGCTCCCCAGTCCGATGATTGCAGTCTTCAGCCCTGACTTCTTACTTGGCTGAGCTCCTCTTTGCTGTCCCTCTCTCCTCCTGTCCCTACAGCTGCTACACTGGTTCTGTCTTTGGGTTGCAACCTGGGCCTAGGATATTCTCTGCATCTATCCACAGGCAAAAAAGGACATTAAAAATACACAAACCAAGTAGTTATCACTTAGGTCACCATTCAATTAATTAGAGAAAGGGATATTAACAACCCCCTCAACTAAGAAAGACATAATCTGAAATAAAGGATTGTTGTTGCTCAGTCAATAAGTCATGTCCAACTATTTGTGACCCCATGAACTGTAGCACACCAGGCTTCCCTGTCCTTCACTATCTCCCTGAGTTTGCTCAAGCTCATTATGTTCATTGAGTTGGTGATGCCATCCAACCGTTTCATTCTTTGTTGCCCTCTTCTCCTGCCCCCAGTCTTTCCCAGTATCAGGGTCTTTTCCAATGAGTTAGGTCTTTGCATCAGGTAGCCAAAGTATTGGAACTTCAGCATCAGTCCTTCCAATGAATATTCAGGGTTGATATCCTTTAGGATTGACTGGTTTAATCTCCTTGCTATCCAAGGGACTCTCAAGAGTCTTGTCTTGAGAGCACCATAGTTTGAAAACATCAGTTCTTCAGCACTCAGCCTTCTTTATGGTCCAGCTCTCACATCTATACATGACTATTGGAAAAAGCATAGCTTTGACTATAACGACCTTTGTCAGCAAAGTGATGTCTCTCTGCTTTGTAATACACTGTCTAGGTTTGTCACAGCTTTTCTTCCAAGAAGCAAGCATCTTTTAATTTCATGGCTGCAGTCACTATCTGCAATGATTTTGGAGCCCAAGAAAATGAAATCTGCTGTTGTTTCCATTTTTTCCCCATCTATTTGCCATGAGGTGATGGGACCAGATGCCGTGATCTTAGTTTTTTGAATGCTGAGTTTTAAGCCAACTTTTTCACTGTCTTCTTTCAATACCCATCAAGAGGCTCTTTAGTTCTTCTTCACTTTCTGCCATTAGAGTGGTATCATCTGCATATCTGAGGTTGTTGATATTTTACCTGGCTGTCTTGATTCCAGCTTGTGATTCATCAAGCCTGGCACTTCCTATGATGTACTCTGCATATAAGTTAAATAAGCAGGTTGACAATATACAGCCTTGATGTACTCATTTCGCAATTTTGAACCAGTCCGTTGTTCATGTCTGGTTCTAACTCTTGCTTCTTGATCTGTATACAGGTTTCTTAGGAGGCATGGTAAGGTGGTCTAATATTCCCATCTCTTTAAGGTTTTTCCAGTTTGTTGTGATCCATGTAGTCAGAGGCTTTAGTGTAGTCAGTGAAGCAGAAGTAGATGTTTCTCTGGAATTCTCTTGCTTTTGCTGTGATCCAGTGGATGTTGCCCATTTTATCTCTGGTTCCTCTGCCTTTTCTAAATCTAGCTTGTACATCTGGAAGTTCTCGGTTCATGTACTGCTGAAACCTGACTTGATGGATTTTGAGCATTACCTTGCTAGCATATGAAATGAGTGCAGTTGTGTGGTAGTTTGAGCATTCTTTGCATTTCCCTTTCTTTGGGATGGGGATGAAAACTGACTTTTTCAGTCCTGTGGCCACTAAGTTTTCCAAATTTGCTAGCCTGTTGAATGCAACACTTTAACAGTATCATCTTTTAGGATTTAAAATAGATCAGCTGGAATTCTGTCAGCTCCACTAGCTTTATTCATAGTAATACTTCCTGAGACCCACTTGACTTCATACTCCAGGATATCTGGCTCTAGGTGAGTGATCACACTATCATGGTTATCCGGGTCATTAAGACCTTTTTTGTACAGCTCTTCTGAGTATTCTTGCCACCTCTTAATCTTTTCTGCTTCTGTTAGGTCCTTCCCATTTCTGTCCTTTATTGGGCCCATCTTTGCATGAAGTGTTCCCTTGATATCTCCAGTGTTCTTGAGATTTCCAGTGTTTCCCATTCTGTTGTTTTCCTCTATGTCTTTGCATTGATCACTGAGGAATGCTTTCTTATTTCTCCTTGCTATTCTCTGGAACTCTTCATTCAGTTGGGTATATCTTTCCCTTTCTCCTTTGCCTTTCTCTTCTTTTCTCAGCTATTTGTAAGGCCTCCTCAAGACAACTATTTTGCTGTCTTTCAGTTCTTTTTATTTGGGATGGTTTTGGTCACCACCACCTGTACAGTGGTACGAACCTCTGTCCATAGTTCGTCTGGCACCCTGTCAAATCTAATCCCTTTAATCTATTTCACTTCCATTGTATAATCATGAGGGATTTGATTTAGGTCATACCTGCATGGCCTACTAATTTTCCCTATTTTCTTCAATTTAAGTCTGAATTTGGCAATAAGGAGTCATGATCTGAGCCACAGTCAGCTCCAGGTCTTGTTTTTTCTGACTGTATAAAGCTTCTCCATTTTTGGCTACAAAGAATATAATTAATCTGATTTCAGTATTGACCATCTGGTGTTGTCTATGTATGCCAGTACGTTCTCTTGGCAAAGAGAACTTTGTTAGCCTTTGCCCTGCTTCATTTTGTATTCCAAGGCCAAACTTGCCTGTTACTCCATGTATCTCTTGACTTTCTGCTTTTGCATTCCAATCCCTGTGATGAAAAGGAAATTTTTTTGTTGTTGTTAGTTCTAGAAGGTCTTGAAGGTCTTCGTAGAACTATTCAATTTCAGTTTCTTCAGCCTTAGGGGTTGGAGCATAGACTTGGAAAGTGAAAAGTGAAAGTCACTCGTTCGTGTCCGACTCTGCAACCCCATGGACTATAGCCCACCAGGCTCCTGTTTCCATGGAATTCTCCAGGCCAGAATACTGGAGTGGGTAGCTATTCCCTTCTCCAGGGGATCTTCCCAACCCAGGGATCGAACCTAGGTCTCCCACATTGCAGGCAGATTCTTTACCGTCCGAGCCACCAGGGAAGCCCAAGAATACTAGAGTGGGTAGCCTATCCCTTCTCCAGTGGATCTTCCCGACTGAGGAATTGAACAGGGATCTCCTGTATTGCAAGAAGATTCTTTACCAGCTGAGTTACCAAGGTTGGGGCATAGACTTGGATTAGTGTGATGCTGAATTGTTTGCCTTGGAAAGGAACCAAGATCGTTCTGTCATTTCTGAGATTGCACCCAAGTACTGCATTCTGGACTCTTGTTGACTTGTAAGGGCTACTCTTTGTTTCCCAAGGGATTCTTGCCCTCAATAGTAGATATCATGGTCATCTAAATTAAGTTTGTCCGTTTGCATCCATTTTAATTCACTGATTCCTCAAATGTCAGGAATGCCTTCTTAACCACATCCAGTTTAACCTTGATTCATGGACCTAACATTCTGGCTTTCTATGCGATATTGTTTTTTTACAGCATTGGACTTGACTTTAACCATCAGACACATCTGCAACTGGATGTCAGTTGCACTTCAGCTCACCCTTTCATTCTTTCTAGTTATTTCTCTGCTCTTCCCCAGTAGCATTATTGTTGTTGTTCATTTGCTAAGTAATGTCTGACTCTTGGCGACCCCATGACTGCAGCATGCCAGGCCTCCCTGTCCCTCACCATCTCCTGGAGTTCGCCCAAGCTCATGTGCATTGCATCAGTAATGCTGTCGTATCATGTCATCCCCTGTCACCCCCTTCTCCTCCTGCCCTCAATCTTTCCCAGCATCAGGGTCTTTTCCAATGAGTCGGCTCTTTGCATCAAGTGGCTAAAATATTGGACTTTCAGCTTCACCACCAGTCATTCCAATGAATATTCAGGGTTGATTTCCCTTAGGATAGACTGGTTGATATCCTTGCTGTTCAAGGGACTCGCAAGAGCCTTCTCCACCACCAGAATTTGAAAGCATCAATTCTTTGGTGATCAGCCTTCTTTGTGGTCCAACTCTCACATCTGTACATGACTACTGGACAGACCATAGCTCTGACTATACAGACCTTTGTCAGCAAGTGATGTCTTTGCTTTTTAATACACTGTCTAGGTTTGTCATAGCCGTTCCTCCAAGAAGCAAGCGTCTTCTAATTTGAAGGCTACAGTCACCATCTGCAGTGATTTTGGAGCTCAAGAAGAGAAAATCTGTCACTGCTTCCACTTTTTCCCCTTCTATTTGCCATGAAGTGATGGGACCAGATGCCCAATATACCCTAGTAGCATACTGGACACCTTCTGACCTGGCAGGCTCATCTTACTGTGTCATATCTTTTTTCCCTTTCATACTGTTGATGGGATTCTCAGATAAGAATACTGAAGTGGTTTGCCATTCCTTTCTCCAGTAGACCCCTTTTTTCCTAACTCTCCATCATGTCTGGTCTATCTTGGGTGGTCCTGCCCCACATGGCTCATAGCTTCATTGAGTTACATAAGGCCGGATCCATATGATCATTTTGGTCAGTTTTCTGTGATTGTGGTTTTCATTCTGGAGGCCATGGGATTGTACTTCTTGCTTCTTCTTTCTGCTATCTGATGGATGAGGCTAAGAGGCTTAATGATGGGAGGGACTGGCTGTGGGGAAAACTGGATCTTGGTGTGGTGATCGAGTTTTCTACTATGTTCCCTCCCTGTTAGTTTGGCCTGAGGCAGCCCAGTCCTGGAGTCTGCAGGCTCTATGGTAGGGCTGGAGGTGTCTTCCAAAAGGACTTATGCTGACACAGGCTTTCCAGAACTGCTGCTGCCAGTGCCCCTGTCCCCGTGGCAGGCCATTGCTGACCCACACCTCCACACGAGACGCTCAAACACTCACAGGCAGGTCTGACTAAATCTTGTGGAGGTCACTGCCCCTTTACCCTGCGTCCTAGTGCGCACAAGTATTTGTTTGTGCCCTCCGGGCGTCTCTGGAGGGTATGGGGTTTGATTTAAGTGTGATTGCACCCCTCCTACTGACTCCTTGCCACTTCTCCTTTGTCCTTTGATGTGCAGTATCTTTTTTTTGGTGAGTTCTAACATACTCTTGTCAGTGGTTGTTCAGTTGCTAGTTGTGATTTGGTGTTCTTGCAGAAGAGGAGCACACGTCCTTCTCCACCATCTTGGTAAGATAGTTCTAAAAAGTTGAAATAACTTTAGTTTTTTTTTTTTTTTAAGACTTCAATTAATTATTATTTTTCACACCTTTACTGAGAACCAATAAAACTCTATCAAAGACCAGCTTTCAAGAACCACTGAATTAGTCAATTGCTCTTTCCTCAGCATGCGACTGGTTTGGTCTTTTCTCATATTTTATCTTATTTTTGGTGTTTCTTTCATAAATATATATCTTTTTTTTCCTTCAGAATGGCAGTTGTTTTATTAACAGATTTGTATCATCCTCTTTTTATGGTTTTGTGCAGATGAGACCTGCAGCCCCAGTGTCAAATTACGTGTGTTTCTGGATTGGGAGAACAGAGAAGGGTTACAGCTCTGGGGAGGGATGGTCAACAGAAGGGGGCTTGATGCGCCTCAAGAAAAGCCCCAGTGGTGGAAGCCATTGAGTTTATTTTTGATGAGAATTAGAGCATTGAAGCATAAGTGGCATAGAACATAGCCTTCCAAAAAAACCTCTGAACCAGCAACAGACTAATTCAAGTTTGAGTCTTCATGAAAAGCCTGAGATTCTTAAATGGTTTTTTTGACATTTTTTTCCCCCATCCTCCTCAGGTTTAACTAAGAGTTTTGAGTTACAGTGTTAGTTGTAATAATATTCTTTGTATCAAATACCCAGGATATTTGTAATAAAGTGTCTGCTCTAGAAACCTGTAGGGGCAGATAAATCTGTTGACCACTCTAATTTTTGTTAGTTTGAAGGTATGCATAAGAATGAAGCAATAAGCCAACAGCTTCATGTTTTGCGAAAAGAAGTGAAGCAGTTGCAAGCAGAAGCTGCTAAACCACCATCACTTAATATTGTGGAAGCCGCTGTGCATGCTGAAAACTTGATTACGTAAGTTTTGAGGGCATTACAATATAAAATACTAGTTAGTTATTACTGATAGCAATCATACTTGTTACTATCCCTTCAGTCACCTACTAATTAACTAGTATAGGAATTAGCAGGCTTTGGGCCAAATCTGACCTGCCATCTATTTTTATAAGTAAAGTTTTATTGTGACACAGCCATGCCCATGTACTTATTTAATGTGTATGGCTTTTATGTTTCAGTGGTGGAATTGAATGGTTATGACAATTTATAGCCCATAAAGCATAAAATATTTACTGTCTGTCTCTTTATAGAATACTTTTGCTGACCCTTGAATTAGGAGGTGATACATTACATTAGAATTTAATCTGGAGAGATTCAGTGCTTAAGCTTTATATTAAAGGCACATTTACTCAGGAAATCATCATCATTAGTTCAGAGTATTGAGCAAAGTTTGCAATGAAATTGCTCAGGGCTCACAAGTGTAGTTGCCAGCTTACATTTGACCATCCATGGTGGTTTCTCTTGGAGCTCAAAGCCACTAGGATATTACCTGGGAAAGGAGAGGTTGACTCACCAGCAGCTAATCCCCCTGTAGATTAGGACAGTGGTATGGATGGGGGCATTGAGACCTTTCGTGGGTTAGATTGGAAGGGTCTGGGAAGGAGGAGGAGATAAGGCGAACAAGAGGTTGCTGTTTCTTTTTCTAGAAGAGAAACTCAAAACAGAGTAAGAATTAGATATCTTTTATACTAGGATCTTATTCTATACAAAAATCTTTTTCTTCAACCTAAGTCATTGTTTGAGATTTCAAAATTTAGAGAAATCAAGGTTCTTATTTTTAAAAACATGTATTTATGTAATATACAAAATTGAGTAATATTTGGATTAATTGGATATTTGGAAAAATTGGATATAAAATTGTGGATTACATACAAGTATGAAAATACTTAATGTTAATAAAGGCTGATTTTCCTCCTTCCAGGAGGACGTAAAATCATTTCTGTGTATTGAAAATAAGTTGTTGGGCTTCTCTGGTGGCTCAGACAATAAAGAATCTGCCTGCCATGCAGGAGACCCAGGTTCTATCCCTGAGTTGAGTAGACCTGCTGGAGAAGGGAATGGCTAGCCCCTCCAATATTTTTGCCTGGAGGATTCCATGAATAGAGGAGCCTGGTGGGCTGTAGTCCAGGGGGTCACAAAGAGCTGGACATGACTGAGTGACTAGCACACTTTGACATATGAAAACACTTAATGTTAATAAAGGCTAATCCCCCCACCCCCACCCCAAGAGGACATGAAATCATTTCTGTGTGTTGAAAATAAGTTGTTGGGTCAAGTTGTAAGCTATCCTGTGAAATATTTCTAAATTGACATTTGTACAGGGCTCTCAGGGCTCTCAAGGATATTGCCTGAGAAATGTAGAGTATCAGGGAAGCACCATGGGTCTGAATTCTCTGACTGTAGACCAGTAGCCTTACCAGTGTTTTCCCACAGGGCCTTAGTGAATGCCTACCAGTCACAGCCCACCCCTGGGGTTCAGAAGGTTGGCATCAGCCTCTTCTTTACTGTTGTGGATTATGTCAGTGACGAGACCCAGCGTCATCTTCCCACAAGGCAGTTCTTTACTTCATGCATTGAGATCTTGGGACAGGTAAGGTTATCCTGTGTTTTTAGCCTTATTTACATATGATGAGTCCCTGCAGTGTCCTCATTAGATATAATCAGAGTTGACTCCACACTTACAGGTTCAGAGTCTTACCTAAGTCAGAGGCCCCTTTGAATTGTTGACTTCTCAAGATGTGGTTAGAATTGATAGTATGGAATTCTGCTTTTCAGAAAGATATTAAATTATTAGTATATGAAAGTGTCTGGGGAGATGTCAAATTCTATTGTATGCTGTTGGTGTTAATAATAGTATTACTGAGATTATTGTTTATAAAATGCTTTTTGATTCGTTATTTTATTTCATCCTTACAATGACTCTGTGTGATTGATAGCATTTCAGTGTTAAGATGAGAAAAACTAGTCTCTAAAAGTTTGAGTGACTTGCCTGAGGAATATAGCTGGTGAGCCCTGGAGGCAAGAGGGACCCCAGCTCTTCTGACTCAACATTCAGTGCTTGTTCCACCTCTCCAGTGCTGCCTCTTAGTTGCTACTCACAATTTATTTACTTGACTTAACTCTTAAATATATGGATACTTAAAAAGGAAGGGCAGTGAATCCATGCAGATTTATGAAATGTGTCATAAAAGCAAAGAATGTCGCTTGCTGGAAAATATAGAAATACTAATTAACCATGTACTCTCCTTCAAATTTAATTAAATAAGTGGTTATTTATTGGACACTTTCAGGGAGGTGATGCTGAGCAGATGTTAAAATAGATTTTTTAGAAATGTTTTACCTAATTATGAAATCGATGAGTGCTTATTATAAGCAATACAGACAGTGTAAAAAGTATAAAGAAGAGAAATTTCTTATAATCCTGTTCTCCTGGAAATACTGGTTACATAGCTAACATTTCATTATAGTTGATTGTGTGTGTCTGTGTCTATTGGTATATGTGTGTATGTGTAAAAATGATATATCATTCTTATATATAGATATAGAGACAGGGATACACATTTAAAAGCTAGCATATGCTATTTTTTTCATTCAAACACATTTTAGACATTATTCCTTGATAATAAGTAAAAACCTGTATCATAGTATTTAATATATAGTGTTCCATAGTACAGATAATACATTGTAATGTATTGAGCCAGTGCTCTCTGGATGAATATTTAGGTTGGTTGTTTGTTTTACTGCTGTAAGCCTGAACTAAATATTCTTACATACCTTTGTGAAATTATTAGACTGTTTTTTCTTAGGATAATTTCTTAGAAGTATGATCACTATGTCAAAAGGACTAGCAATTGATGTATATTGTCATACTGTCCTCCTGGGAAGTTTATATCTATTTACGATGTAATAACAGGGTTCAATTTATTATTCTCCATGTTAGAACTAACATTAGGACTGATCATTCTTTTTAGGTCTTGCTAATCTAATAAGGGAAGTGGTGCTTTGTGATTATTTTAATTTGCATTTCTTTAAGTATTAGTCGCATGATTTTTCAAATGATTTAATAATTTTTTGTGAATTTTCTGGGTTTTACTCTTTGCACATTTTCTGCTGGGAAGTTTCTTGCTTTTTGATTGCTTTGAAAGAGCTCCTCAGACTATTAACCTGGTGTCTGGAATGCGTTATAATTTTTCTACTTTGTTGTTTTTCTATAATTTTATGATTCTTTTTGCCACATAGAAGTCAAAATTTTTATATATTCGAATCTATCAGTCTTATCCTTTATTATTTCTGTCTCTGATCAAATTTATCAAAGGTTTCCTAACTCTGAGATTAAATATCAATTTATATTCTAATATTTTTAAACAGTAGAACAAGTTAAAACAAGGTGTATATTAATTGTGAAAGTTAGCTTTTTAAAAATACTAAAAGCATATCTCAATAAAATCTGTAACCTAGAATCTTTTTTTTTTTCTTGACATAATGAAGAATCACTTTAGATACTTAGTAACCATGGTAGGTACACTGCAAATTTCTGGATTCAGATTATCCCAGTATTTTAATCTTTTAAACATTTTCTTTGACTTGTCCAAACCAAATGAATGGATTATCCAGAATTTTTAATATCAATTACATTGAAAGTGATAGATTTATCTATGTTGATTTTAGATTTCTTTTAATTGGTTCATATTTGCATTTAGAAAAAATTCTGTCTACTGTATATACTATTCCTTCAAACTTGGTTGCTCAAAGAAAAGTTGGGGAGGGGAGAATTTGGTGACATTGTCCCTTTTCAATTCCTTTAAGGTATTTATCAGTGGCACTAAATCAGAATGCAGAAAAGTCCTTCAGACCATTCTGAGGAACAGAAGGCTCTGCTCCCTCCTGTCTCCTTTCTTCACTCCCAGTGCTGCGCCTGCGGAGTTCATCCAGCTGTATGAGAAGGTGGTGAAGTTTCTGCGTGAGGACAACAGTGATATGATTTTCATGCTGCTGACCAAGGTGAGGTGTGACTCAGTCCTGATGTTGTCGTTGAGATGTAGGTACTGCTGTTGTTTCCCTGCGCCTCAGAAAGGCAAGGCCTCTGGAGCTCTGCCTTCAGGGGGACTGGAGGCAGGCAGGCCCTTTCCACGTTTGGTATCGTCCTCAGGTAGTCCTATCCCGTAGCAGCTGCTTCTGGATGCATTGATAATGTCATACAGGACAGTCCCACTACATGTAGTATAAAAAAGACGAGCTCCCAAACTCGTTAAAAAATTCCTACAGTTTGAAATATTCATAGTAATAATTTGGTACATCCTTCTTTTGAATGTGTCCTGAATTTATGCCTTAATTGTGTTTAATAATTGAGTTGTTAATATGTCACAGTCTCTCATATTTAGAATAAGCCAGATTTAAGCAAAGTTCCTTATTCCAAATAGAATATTATTAACTCAGACCAAGGCAATGAATTTATGTTACCAGTTGAAAAATTCGGAGCCTTAGTTATTTCACTTTCAATTGTACTTCTCTGACATCTATAAATCATAAAACCTGGACATTTTTTAGGACCTGGAGACTGATCTCAATTTTTGATAGGGGAAAGTATAGTTTGGGATTCTGGAAGGTGATATCAGCACCCTGAATTTTTATTAACTGATGCAGATTTAGAAATATGGCCACAGAAGGAGATAGTTCCATAAAGTAGCCACTTGTTTGTGGCAGTGTGACCTGTGAAGAACTACACAGTTCTGATCCTTGTTTTATAGGAAAAACTTACCAACAAGAGTCTTAAATTGTAAAAAAGCATGAGGAGCTGAAAAAATTGCCTCTGCAACCCCAGAGAATGAAGTAGAGATGGAGACATAATGGCACCATTAGTTATTGAACTGCCTAGTGTATAAGTGTATAAATTTTAGTTTCAATCTTTATGAAAAGCTAAATGCTAGGTAAACTTTGACTTTCAAACTAAATTGCACATAATTTGCTCTATTTCAGTCAATTTTCTAGTATAAATAAAACTGCTTCTTATTTCTTTTTCTTTTTAGTTCGATCTTAAGCAATGGTTAAACTCCACTAAACCTCCTCTGTCTGATCGTACCAGGCTTCTGGAGTCCATTCATTTGGCACTTACTGCCTGGGGCCTTGAACCAGATGAAGACATTTTGATGCCATTTAATCTTTTCTGTAAGCACTGGACTTACCTTCTTCTCTACCAGTTTCCTGACCAGTACAGTGACATTCTCAGGCTGCTGATGCAAAGTAAGTGTCTTAACTGTGACTGATTAGATCGCAGTGAATGTTCAGTATGACATTAACCATTCCACAGATGTCTTCCAAAAATATAAAAATAATACAAGCATGCAGGAGTTTAGAATAACTAATCTTCACCCAAAATGCTCAATGAATAATGCCCTAAAGGTTGCCGTCTGTAAAAATGATCCGTTGTCAGATTGGGCCCTAACTGGGCAGGACTGCCTTAGACATTGGAATCCACAGTCATGTGTGCACCTCTTTACTTTGATTTTGCAGCTGTATTGACTGGGGTGGGCCTGCTTACTCTGGTGACTATAGATTTGGGAATAGAAAGAAGTTGCTCCTTTACAATGTGCTTAATATCCAGTTGGTTTCTTTCTAGTTTCAAATGGTGGATACATTTAGGGTTCCCCCCACACACCTAATTATTCTTGTAAGCTTCATACTGTTCATTGATGTAATGGAAAACTAAATTTTGCATTATGTCAAATCTTTGTGTTACTTTACAGAGATAGTTTTATGAATAAGCTAATGATCTTATGTATTAGACTACTTGAACAATGTATAGTCTAATTTTCAAAGCCCTTCAAAACGTTCATTATTTCTTATAGAGGCAGGTTGCAAGGTGGGTGGGGAGAGTGGTGGTACAGAAGTGCACTTGTATAATTTTTAATGCTTGTTACATAGCCAAGTTTTACTCCTAAGTTTTCAAAATTTGATTAAACATATATTGCGGAATTTTCCCCTGAAACCTTTTATTTTTTCAAATAGTTATTTATTTGGCTGTGTCAGGTCTCAGCTGTGGCACTCGGGATCTTCCTTGTGTCTTGCCGGCTTTCTAGTTATGGTTCCCTGACCCAGTTGCCCTGCGTTATGTAGGGTCTCATTTCCCCACCAAGGATCGAACCCGCATCCCTTGCACTGCACAGCAGACTCTTAACCACTGGACACCAGGGAAGCTCCCTTTCCTGAAACCTTTTAAAGAGATTATAAATTGTTTATACAGGCAACCACTGACTTGGATTTAGCAGAAAAGTTTTAATTCCCAGGAAAAGTAGTTCAGTTACAGGCTTAAGACTAACAGTACCACCTCTGTCAGATTCTGTGACCTTCAGCCTCCTGGTGTTCCATCCCTCCCTGGCCACCATGGCAGTGTTCCCAAGGCTTCACCCGTTGCTAATCTGTCTTCATTTGCCCTGGGTGAGCCCATTGCAATTTCCCCTGGCTTCACTGCCATCTTCTTGGTGTGCATGACTCCATACAGACCTGCCCTTCTGAGCCACTGTTGGCCTACTTGATCCTTCTGCCACTTCCGGGTGGTAAGGGCCTGGGGGCGTAAATTCCTGTCCTCTGGGAAGTGGAAGCTTTGCAGGTAGCTGAGTGCTGGTTGGTAGTCTCTACTTTTGAATATGGTCTCTGTGTTGCTTTAGGTTTTGCCTGTTACAGGAGTGGGGTTTTAGATGAGTATGAGACTTTTTCTTAAGAGAGCATAGACTCTGCAGTTGTATTCTGTTCCATGGCTCCTTTGTTTCTCTCACATCGTCCAGCCAGAAAGATGCACCTTTACCATTCCCCAGTCAGGGGCTCACAGATTCCAGCTCAGATAGCTCTGCTGTGTTCACTCCCAGCAGGGTTACCAAGATTAAGGAAAGTCAGGCGTCCACATGCACAGATCTTTCCATAGGTTCTCTTAACTTTGGTCTCTTTACCACAGACCTTTATGAATATGTTTTGGATTTTTGCTTAATATTCTCATTTGTAAAGTAAATGTGTTCTTCGATTCACGTTGAAAAGTTAGTTTGTGAAGGATGCTGACTTGCTGTCCTCTGTCCACGCCCTGTAGGCTCTGCTGAACAGCTGCTGAGCCCCGAGTGTTGGAAAGCCACCCTGAGAGCCCTGGGCTGCTGCACCCCAGGCTGCCAGCAGGGGGCAGCTTCTGTGGAGAGCACGGTGCTTCAAAGCTCTCCTGATGTTCTCTTGTCCGACAAGCAGGTGTGTAGCTCTTGCCTCTATAAAGTTTATATGTGTTTCTTTTCCATTTCCTTTGTAGTTTGTTTTTTTTAAACAGCTGGAACACATTTAAAATTTATATCTAGAAATGCATCTTTTTATCTCCAAGAGCCCTGTGTTTTCCTTTGTCATTCATCTCCTGTTTCCTCCGTCCCCTGCCCCATCTCTACCCGCCTGTGCCTGGATCACCTTTCCCTCCGTCTGCTGCTTGCTGCTCTGTTCCTGAATAGCCCAGGCCCAGCCTGTTTGTATCTCCCCTTCCCACCTTCACCCTCCTGCTTCACTGGCTCCTTTGAGTAGGTTTCACGCGCTTGTCCCCCAGAGCTGTCAGCTTCATCAGTTTTACATGATGTGAGTTCACATGAATTTATATGAAAAAATGGTTCCTTTGCTTTTGAAAAGGAGTTTGAAATCTGTTGACTGACTTTTCATATGCTGTATACCTTTGTAATTTGATTACAAAGTCAAAGCTCTTCGTCTCAGTCTACTGTAATATTCTACTGAAAGTAGATATTCAGTAAGCATTTTTTAAAATTGGTCATTTTTTTCCAGGTAGTGGAGACTATACAGTGGCTGTCAAACTTTTTTTATAAGCTTCGGTTATCCTCGTTGGACTTTAAAAGTTTTGGTTTATTCTCAAAATGGAATCCTTACATGGAAGATATGAAGACATTCTTGGGCTATCTTGTAAAAAGGCTGCTTGACTCAGAAATGGCCTGCTTGGCCCAAGACCCATCTGCCAGCAGCAAAACAGGTAATATGCCTTTAGAGCAACATAGAGCTTAGGTGTTCTGATCTGCCATTAGAAGAGACTTGAATAGACACTAAGATATTTAAATCTTGGTGATACATCTATATATCTGAGTGTTACGAAGAAAAAATAGGAAATACACAGTACAAGTGTGAACCCATATATGTGTCATACCAATGTTCACTTACGTAGTGGGTGTTTACTTCACCCTCTCTTTGTAAGGTGAAATACAAAGATATAGGTTTCAGTCTCCAATTCTCTCTTCCTATTATTTATCTCATTAAGAGAACTTAAGTTTTTATTTTTAAAAAATGTGTGTTATAAAATTATCTGTGACATTGTATTATAATAAAACTTCTCCAATTTAAGAAATTTTATTGCAGCAAATGAAAACTGAAACATGCTTAGTTGTATTAAACATGTTTTTTGTGTATCACCATAGTTTTTAAGTATACAGATAATAAGTAGATTTTCTAGTTATCAGTGATACTGATAAAAGGTCAACTTTGTTTCTTTTTTTCTTAATTGAAGTATAGTTGATATACACTATTATATAATAACAGGTGTAGACTATAGTGATTCACAGTTTTTAAAGATGACTCTCCATTTTATAGTTATTATAAAATATTGGCTCTATTTCCTGTTATACAGTATGACCTTGTAGCTTGTTTTATACCTGCTAGTTTGTACCTCCTAATCCCCTGCTCTTACAGTGCCCCTTCCCCCTTCCTTCTCCCACTGGTAACCACTAGTTTATTCCTTATATCTGTGAGTCAGCTTCTTTTTTGTTATAGTCACTACTTTTATTTTTTAGATTCCACATATATGTTATCATACAGTATTTGTCTTTAAGCATAATGCCCTCCAAGTCCATCCATGTTGCTGCAAATGGAAATTTTCATTCTTTTTTATAGCTGAGTAGTATTCCATTGTGTGTATATGTGTATATACCAGATGTAGATACCACATCTTCTTTATCCATTCTTCTGTTGATGGACATCTAGATTGCTTCCATATTTTGGCATTTTTAAGTAATGCTGCTGTGAACTTTGTGGTGCGCATAGTATCTTTTTGGTTTTTTTTTTTTTTTTTTTTTTTTTTTTTTTTTTTTTTTGGATATATACCCCGGAGTGTAATTGCTTGGTCATATGGTAGCTGTATTTTTAGTTTTTTGAGAAACCTCCATACAGCAGCTGTACCGATTTACATTCCCACCAGCAGTGTATAAAGAGTTCCCTTTTCTCCACATCTTTTCCAACATTTAGTGATTGTGTTCTCTCATGACAGTCATTCTGACAGATGTGAGGTGATATCTCTTTGTGATTTTGATTTGCATTTCCCTGACGGTTAGCAGTGTTGAACATTTTTTCATGTGCCTATTGGCCATCTTCATTTGATGGACTTGTTTCTTGTCTCTAAAAATTTTGCTTTGTTTTAGTGCTGAGATCCCTACATTCAGTAATCATCCAGCTCTTTAAGCCATGGATACTGGTTTTAGAAGACAATGAAAGGTAAATAGTTTTTCTGATATTCAAATTCCTTTGAAATCTATAGACTTAAAGTTCTGATGATGTTTTGGTACAGCTGATGGTTCACAGATTTGATTTTTATGTAGGGCAGCATTTAAATTTAGAAAATGTTTCTTTACAAAGTGAACTTAAGACATTTTCTGTTTGTGCAATTGTTAGTCTGATTGATCAGAGCTATTCATTTTGAAGCAAAACTGGACTCATTTCTAGCTTTCCGCAATAAAAAAGTTAAATGAGTTTAGTATTTAATTTCAGAAAAATAAATGTTGTTCTCCTGAATTATGTTTTGATAATGTGACACTGCAAAATATGAGACTTACTTGATTTTATCCAGAATCAGTTATTTTTGGGGGGACTAAGTTGACTTTCAAATTACAGGGTGGGAATTGCTCTCTCCCAGAGGGCTATCCTTAAACAGTCTGCAAGCTTGAGGATTTTGTGGTGATTGGGAGACTGCTTATCATAATGCAGGCTGCTTGTCTATTTCCAGGAAAAACTAATGGCATTTATTTTTTATATTGAACTTTCTAAACCAGATTCAGAACTGAATTTTCATATAAAGATTTTTTTTTTCTTTGGTTACTTCCTCTCTGTTCACTTTTGGTCATCTTTTTACATGACTTTTTTTCCCTTTCAGGCTTTAGGTAGAGAAAACTGTTCTCTGAGGCATTTGAAATGTAACCCAAATACACAAGGGATGGGTTCACAGGTGTAATTGGATGTAAAAAAAAAAAAAAAAGGTGCTAATTTGGTACTTATTTAGATGACACTTCTGAAACTTAATTACATTGGAATAAAGGTTAGGAAGGAAAGTAAATAAAATTGTACTATTGATATTAAAGGCTACAGTTCACCTCCAGGAATTTAGCACCTTTAAAGGGATCTAAATGTATTTTAGGACTGCATAATACAGAGTTTTCTAGGACTTAGGCAAGCCCAGATTCTGGGACGTGCAGTAATTTAATCATAGTGTTTCCTTTCTAAGTGTATGTTTCTCTTATTTAAAGCAGCCAGCGACATTACCCCTGGTTGGAGAGTGATGCTGTGGTGGCCTCAAGCATTGTGCAGTTGTTCACTGACTGCATTGACTCATTGCACGAGAGTTTTAAAGGTAGGAAGATGTTGTGTTATGCCTCTGGTTAGTTTTTCCTTTTTCCTTAAGTCATTCAGTTAATCTTTTGCCCCTGCTTTCCTGTTTCATTTATTTTATTTGGTAGGCTGTCATCTTTGAACAAAGAGAGGTCACCCCTACAATTACTTGGTTTTGGTAAGGTAATGCTGAGTGTCATCAGTTATGGAAAACAGGCCTTTCTGTTTTCAAATTGTTTCCCCCATGTTGTGAAAAAAGTGAAAGTGTTAGTCACTCAGTTGTGTCTGACTTTTTGTGACCCCATGGACTGTAGCCTGCCAGGCTGCTCTGTCCATGGAATTCTCCAGGCAAGAATAGTGGAGTGGGTCAGCCATTCTCTTCTCCAGGGGATCTTCCCGACCCAGGGACCGAAGCCGGGTCTCCTGCCTTGCAGGCAGACTCTTCACTGTCACAGTGAACCTCATCCCATCATTTGTGACTCTTCACTTTTTTGGTATGTTTTCTGCATTTTCTTCCTCTTCATTTTGGGCAAATTCTTGAGATCTCTCTTCCAGCTTACTCTGTCTCTCCAGCTATGTCTAATCTGCTTAAAAAAAAAAAAAAAACCATTGAATTTTTCATTTCAATTTCTATAAGTTGTATTTGTTTTTAAAGTTTTTATCCAGATCCATTTTGAGAGTATCTTCTTTCTTTAATTTAAAATTTCAATTTTTATTACTTTAAAAAGTTTAAACATGGTTATTTTCCTTTACAATCTGTATGCAGTAATTCCATCATCTCAAGTTTCTCTTGCAGGGTGGCTCATGCTGTTACTTGATGTTTTTTCAGAGGCTTGTTGCTTTATGTATCTTGTAATTTTCTATCGTGAGCCCATTTTTAGAGAGACTTTTGTCTGTGGAAATTTCATGAGGACTAGGATGAGGATGTATTCCTCCAGAGAAGATCTGCATTTGTTGCCAGTTGAGTGAGTGACAGTTGCTCAGTCGTGTCTGACTCTGCGACCCCATGGACTGTAGCCTGCCAGGCTCCTCTGTCCATGGAATTCTCCAGGCAAGAATACTGGAGTAGGTTGCTATTCCCTTCTCTAGGGAATCTTCCCGACCCAGGGAACAAACACGGGTCTCCCGCATTGCAGGCAGATTCTCTACCACCTGAGCCACCAGGGAAGTATGCTATTAAGAGAGGCATTTCTAAGTATAAAGACAGGTCAACTTACAAAGTATCAGCACATACATGCTTGACTTAATCTTATAATCTATAGGCAATACATTAGAATATGTAATGAATCCATACACCTTTTCCAGAGGAATACCCAAGACAGAAGTAACAATAAAATTATAAATGACAGTCATCAATCAGATGAAATAATTTAGATGAAGCTTGTCTTTCCTAAAGAGATGTGGGGGATTGGGCAAGTGGTCAGGAAGGAAATACAATGTGCTTTTAATTTTTAACTCTGTGTGAAGAATAATGTTCAGTTTCATGTTGTTGAGCACAGTTCTGTTTTTGCCATATAAATCCTCTACTTCAAATTACTATTCAAATGCTTTATTAAAACTCTGCTTTGCTTCTGGCCTTTTTTTGGAATCTTACTTTTGTTGCCACCTCCTGACTGCTATCCTTTGAAGCTTCTACTTCTTTCCCACTGTTCCCTGACACCTCAGTTGCCTTCCCACCACCCACGGAAGTTGCCATATCCTTCCCCTGGTCCTTCTAGCCCTGGTTGCTCTGTGGCCACAGAAAGCTGCCAGTGCTGTGAATTATGCCATTTTTCCCATACTTCTGTTACTGATGCAGTGGGGATATCGAAGCAAACACCCTGCCTTCCTTTGAGAAAGAGCATTTGCCTTCACTTTGGAGTCAGTATCCTCACCCAGTTGCTCTTTAAGTTCTTTGCAAGCATAACTAATGTTTGGCATTTCTGTTGAACACTGCAAGTCATGGTCACAAAGCCCACATCTGAGTTGATCATGGAGTGCTGGTCTACCGACGTGGCACCGGAAATGTGGGTCAGGGCTTCCATTTCTCCCTTCTCCTCGGTCACCTTCTCGGCTGACTGCTTGAAGTGATCAAGCACAGTGGGAGACACAGAGTCCGTGAGCCTGATGGCATCTTTGCTAGAAGCTTTTTTTTATCTGTTGCAGAAGGAACACCTATTCGCTTAAATTTAATTCCTGCTTTTTGCTCCACTTGGGCTAACTGGTATTCTTCCTTGTGCTGATAAAAGCAGATGCAAACCCCCGTCCTTCCAGCTCTACCTGTTCTCCTGGAACAATGAATGTAGGACTCTATATCCTTTGGTGGAGAACTTTGAACTAGCAGATCAGCCTTGGGGATGTCTGACCCACATGCAGCAACATTGGTTGCAACCAAAACTCTAAAATCACCATTTCTAAAACCTTTCCGGGTGATTTCCCTTTGCTTCTGTGGAATGTCTCCATGTAAAGACTGGGCATCCTGCCTTACGGTCACATTCTGTGACAACTCCTGGTCTTCTTTCTTCGTTTCACAAAATATGATAGTTCTCCCTTGATAACCACTGTACACTCGGATCATATCCCAATAACTGGCTGCCCTCTGAGTCCAGTGGCACTTGATAGGCAGATGTGCTACAGTTACTGTTGTTTTCTGTGTCTTTTTACCCATCAGGTCCAGTTGTTCATACGTAGATTTCATGTATTTCTTAGCAGCATTATACACCCACCAAGGGCAAGTTGCAGAAAAAAGCAATGTTGGGGGTTATCTTCTGAATCTTTCTTATTGCTACACATAAAATCTCTTACACTTGATCAGCAAAGCCCATGTCCAACATCTGGTCAACTTCATCCAGGACAACATGCTTAAGTTTGGTGAGGTCTAGCTTGCCATTCTGCAGGTGGTCTTTGATATGACCTAGTGTCCCAACCAGGAGATTGATCCCATTCCATATGCATTCAGTTTGTCCTCCATAGGGAGTTCCATCATAAAAACAAGCCACTGCCAGCTTTTTTGTGATGTCACTGAAGTCTCTGCTTACTTGACTTGCCAACTCCCTTGTGGGTGCAAGAACCAGTACTCGAGGGGCACAGCCTCCCTTCCAATCTTGCAGTTCTCCCTGAAGTTTCTCAACCAAAGGCATAGCAAAGGAGAATGTCTTCCCGGTTCCTGTCCACACCTGTGCGATCAGCTCCTTCCCACTATAGACAGGGTGAAACATATTTGCTTGTATAGGAAACAGGAAGGTCACCCCACAGGCTTTGAGAAGTTAAATCATTTCTTCAGATATGGGAAAATTAGAGAAAGCTCCTTCTTTGCTCCACAGTCATTTCCTGCTCTAACTCACTGTTATTTTCTTCACTGGCAGCTTTCTTGGAGTCACAGACAGGTCCAGAATCAGAGAATCCATTCTTCAGGTTGGGGCTTTTCTCTCCAGTTTTTCCACTTATTTCTTTTTCTTTCCTCATCTTTTTGGGCTTAGGTGCACCCAGTTCTTCCTCAGAAAGCTCCTCATTTTTTATAACTTTTTTGGCTTTAGGAGAAACAACTGTCTTTTTACAAGGCTCCTTTGATTTTTTTTGAACTTTTGGTTTTAGGAGAAATAATGTCATCTTGAGATGGTTCCTCTTTCTTTTTTGCCTTTTTGGATTTAGGAGAATTCACATCAACCTCAGAAGGCCCTGCTTTCTTGACCTGTTTAGCTTTGTTGCCAGTTGGCTCTGTGTAATTCCTTGATTTGGGGTTTCTCACACTATGTTGTTGTTGTTCTTTAGTTGCTAAGTCGTGTCCGACCCCTGACAGCCCCATGGCCTGCAGCACGCTAGGCTTCTCTGTCCTCCACTGTCTCCCAGAGTTTGCTCAAGTTCAGGTCCATTGAGTCAGCGATGCTGTCTGCTGCCCCCTTCTCCTTTTGCCCTCAATCTTTCCCACCATCATCGTCTTTTCCAGTGAGTCAGCTCTTTGCATCAGTTCGGTTCAGTTCAGTCGCTCAGTCGTGTCTGACTCTTTGCAACCCCATGAATCGCAGCATGCCAGGCCTCCCTGTCCATCACCAGCTCCCGGAGTTTACCCAAACTCATGTCCATTGAGTCAGTGATGCCATCCAGCCATTTCATCCTCTGTCGTCCCCTTCTCCTCCTGCCCCCAGTCCTTCCCAGCATCAGGGTCTTTTCCAATGGGTCAACTCTTCGCATCAGGTGGCCAAAGTATTGGAGTTTCAGCTCCAACATCAGTCCTTCCAATGAACACCCAGGACTGATCTCCTTTAGGATGGACTGGTTGGATCTTTTTGCAGTCCAAGGGACTCTCAAGAGTCTTCTCCAACACCACAGTTCAAAAGCATCAATTCTTCGGCGCTCAGCTGTCTTCACAGTCCAACTCTCACATCTGTACATGACTACTGAAAAAACCATAGCCTTGACTAGACGGACCTTTGTTGACAAATTGATGTCTCTGCTTTTAAATATGCTATCTAGGTTGGTCATAACTTTCCTTCCAAGGAGTAAGTGTCTTTTAATTTCATGGCTGCAATCACTATCTTTGCATCAAGTGGCCAAAGTATTAGAACTTCAGCTTCTGCATCAGTCCTTCCAATGAATATTCAGGGTTGATTTCCTTTATAATTAATTGAGTGGTTTGATCTCCTTGCTTTTCATGCTGTACAGACACATGAAATCAACCCCCAAACTCAATTATCACAATCAGCTTTCTTGGTCCCTGACTCCCATTCTGAGCCAAGGCAGAGAAGACCCATTCCCCTCCGCCCTTATCTGCCCTTTCAGTGAGGGTGTAGTCCTTAGAAGATCTTGTTTTCTGTTTCCTTGTGAGGTTGAAACCCCCACCTAAACAGCCCCAGGGCAACTGAGGCTTTTGTTGTTTAGTCACTAAGTTGTGTCTGACTCTTTAGGACCCCGTGGACTGCAGCACGCCAGATTGCTGTGTCCTTCACTCTCTCCCAGAGTTTGCTCAAATTCATGTCCATTTAGTTGGTGATGCTGTCTCACCATCTCATCCTGTGCTGCCTTTAGCATCAATTTGATGCTCTGTTTTTCTAGTCTTTCTGCTTCTGACCTCTTTTCTTCTATGGAATGTATGTAGCTTCGCATTATCAGAGATGTTGTGTTTGCTTAGTATATCTAAATGTTTTGTATCAGGAGGCTTATAAGGCTCTTAGTCCACCCAATCTAGATTCTTGCAGTAGCCTTCTGTTTCCTCTCATTTCTGTTCCTGTTTATTTGCTAGGATCTGTCCTGCTAAATTGGTTCTCCTAAAATTCTGTTTCTATGCTATTATATTCTTATTCAAAAACTTTGAAGTGTAATAATGTTTTAGCTCAGCATTCAAATGTGTCTGACCCAGAGCACTTCAGTATTATGGGATGGGTTTTTTGGAAGCATCCATTCAACCATATGGCTCACTATTCCCCTAAATGTCTTTGGACCTTCCCACTGCCACTTTTTTGTTTATGCTGATTCTACTACCTGGGTGAAGCCTCAGGCCCTTTACATTTTCCTGCATATCTGTTTACGTGGGTAAGTAAGTCTTTATAGCACATTGTTGCAGTTCAAATCTGTGGGAAGCAGACACCATGATGGAGCCAGAATGCTAAGAGATGTTGTGGGTAATGCCTGTGAAAATAAGAGGGAGAGGAATAGAGGTAGACAAGCAAAGCCTTCACCTCTGGTGCAGATATAACACCTGTGAAAGGAGAGTAGGAAGGAAGAGTCTCAGTCTGCAGGGCAGATCTGAGAAAGTTTTGGACAGCCACATCAGGCATGTGAGTGCAATGATTCTTTATTGAGGAGCCTACCCTTGGCAGAAGCACCCAGGTCAGTGCTCAGTTGTTGGCTGAGGGCTCCAAGGGAGGAGGATGGCCTTGACTCAGGTGCTGAAGTGCTGTAGCCTGATCTGTGGCAAGTTCTGTTTGAAGGGAGATCTGAGTGGTGCACCTCCATGGCTGCTGTGTGTTGATGTGGCACTGAGTCCTGGAGTTAACAATATACCATCCAGTATTTTGGAGAAGGAAATGACAACCCATTCCAGTATTCTTGCAAGGAAGATCCCATGAACAGAGGAGCCTGGCGGGCTACAGTCCATGGGGTGGCAAAGAGTTGGATCCAACTGAACATGCATGCACATATATATAATAACATCAGATGATAGATTATGTATTATAATAGTATATATATATAAGATAGCAATAATACATATGTTAATATATATAGCAGTAATATATGTGTTATATATAAAAATGCCATCCAATATTTTATATATATATATATATATATATACTTTATTGTTTTAGTATAGCTTTAGGTTCACAGCACAATTGAGTGGAAAGTACAGAGTTTGCATATATCCTTTGCTCCCTGCTCTGAGTGCATAATCTCCCTTCCAGCGCCCCTACTATCACCATCCCCCATCCAAATGGTACATATGTTATCATTGATGAACCTACACTGACACATTATCACCCATAGTCCAAAGTCCGTACGACTCATGCTGGGTGTTGTTCATTCTGTGGGTTTGGATAAATGTATAATGATGTGTATCCACCATTACAGTATCCTACAGAGTATTTTCACTGCCCTGAATATCTTCTGTCCTCTCCTAGTCACCCCTCCTTCCCCACTAGCCTTAGGAGACCACTGATTTCTTTTACTTTCTCCATAGTTTTAGCTTTTCCAGAATGTCACGTAGTTAGGAGCATTCATTATGGTGCTTTCCAGATGGGCTTCTTTTGCTTAGTAATGTGCACTTAGGTTTCTCCATTTCTTACATGACTTGATAGCTTTCTTCTTTTTAATGCTGAATAATATTCCATTCTCTAGATGTACCTCATCCAGTATTTTTGATTGACCTTTACATATCTTATCTCTCTCCCTCCCCCAGTTATGACATAAACTCTAGGCACAGAAACATTCTTCTTTTCATTCCCCTAAGATTAGGATAATGCCATATTCTCAGTGTCTGCTTGATAGGTATTGGTTCAGTGAGTTAACACATGAAATCCTTATAGTACTCTTTTTTGGTTTTTTTGGAAAGGCAGACTTCTAGCTGCTTTTTACCATCCAGGATATATTTGTAGTAAGACAAATAATTGAGCATAAAACTATTGTCACAGAGGCTATTTATTTAGTTTCTTAGTATAAAGGGGCAAGTACTGTCACAGGTCTGTGTATAGAAAATCAAAAAGTAGCCTAGAAATAAGAAAGTACACAGCTAGCATTAAGAATTGGTAGCTCAGTTCAAATGAGACCAAGTGTGTTCAGGGTGGTGTGGCCAGAGGGTGGCTCGCTTCAGAGAGAGGAAGCAGAAGAACTGTGCATAACAAGATGAAGACTTATTAAATTATAGCCTTTTAATGAGATGGTCTGATTCAGCTCTCTGCTTTTATTGATGAGAAAAATGAGGACCTGAAAATCAAAAAGAATTCATATGAGGTCACAGAACTTATTTGCATCTGGGCTGGGACTAGAGAAGCTCATCTGGTCCTAAGAGATTACCTCCTAGACATCTTCTCCTACATATCATCCTTATTTAAACAAAACTATCTTTTTTCTGTCCATATTTAAACAAATGCTGCCCTTCACCTCTGTTTTAAAATGTTGTTAAAAAGACATGTTACTGTTTCATATAAGGACTGAGGATTGAGGTCACGGGAATGTTAGTGATAAGTTGACTGGTACTATGTATTGATGCTCGTGGGTCATTTTTCACAAGTCAGTGTAGATAAACTGCTCTCATTGTGTGTGGCTCTCTCTTCTTGGACTAAATTCCATTCCTGTGCATAGAACCAGAAAGTCTGAAAAAATTTGTTTTAGACTAAATGCCCCTTACATTGCCACTAGCTGTTGAAGGCACTAAAGTAATTGATACTTGTGAGGTTAATACTGAGTGATCAGGTCACAGCAGAGTGTGATTCATTTTCAAGTGACTTGCTAGAATGATGGTTAACAGTCTAGTTTTACTGCACCGAGGGTTGAGATTTAGTTATATGGAATATTTCCTTTTGAGGAACATTAGATTTCTCCCAGGTGCCTGATAAATGGAGTGTCAAGTGCATGAGACTGAATCCATGGCTAAGGGCAGTAGACTAAAGGGGGTGCCTAAAGTTGGTTGGGCTTGTGGAGGTGTATTTGAGTTAAAAAGTCATATATTTAGAAGTTTTAGGGAAAAACTGATCACCTCTGCTATCTCCCACATGCCAGCTGCTCCTTCCAGTTACCCAAGTAAGTAAATTACCATTCTTCATTATTACTCTGCCATCAGTTTTTTCTCTGGTAGGTGAAAGTCTTTGAAGCTGGATAATTATTGAGAACATTAGGTTTTAGACTTTTAGTTCAAATTTGTGGTTTGTGTTAGTTTTTTGTTTGTTTTAAAGATAAACCCAAAGGTATTCAGCTGTATTTTCTTTTTCAATTTTAGATAAGCTCTTGCCTGGTGATGAAGGAGCCCTTCGGTTGCACCTGATGCATTACTGTGAAGCATGTACAGCGCCCAAAATGCCAGAGTTCATTCTCTATGCTTTTCACAGTGCCTACCAGAAACTTCCATGGAGGGACCTGCATCCTGACCAGATGCTCATGGAGGCCTTCTTCAAGGTAAGCCCTTTACTTTCCATGCCACAGCCAGGCGTCTTGGGAGCAGCCTGTTCACTGTGGGTTTTCGGCCCAGTTGCCATATGTGCCGGTATGGACCCTGCTCGCATTCTTAACCGCCTAGATGGTGCTTATGTAAAGCAGCATCCCATGGACATCATTTTACTATGTTAGGAAGACAGCATTTACAGGACCACTTTTAAAGCTCCCAGAAAGATTTTGTCTGTAATATGGCAGTCATCCTCTCGACTTTCGTGATATTGTCATGGCAGTACATAGTGTAAGGACTTTGTCACACTCAGTCTTGGTGTTTCTGTGTATGCATGTATGCAAGTTTTTCTACGATTGTATCATTAAAACTTTTTATTGTTAAATTGCTGTTGAAGAAAAATGTAAATCGGTACTTAAGCATTAGTTTCTTTAAGCAGTTATGTAAGGGATAATTAGGTTATAGGTGACAGAAGTGTAACTATAGCAGCCAATAATGCATCATAGTCATATAAAGACCTGGGAATGGCCTGGAAAAAGTCCCAATAAGTGTGTGGGAGTTTTTGGAGCAGAAGCAGTGGGTACAGAAAATAGACACAGTAGTGTCACATACTAGCTGGGCATTTTTGTTGCTGTTCTTAAGTTTCTGTTTTAAAAAAGTCTTTAATCTTGTCTTAGGTTTTTATGATCATTTCAGTTTGTTTGTTCATAGTCACCAGTTCATTTGTGTTCATTGTTAACCTAATATCACATTTATTATTGAGACACTTAAGTGCTTTAATTATTGCAGATCCATAGTTATTTATGACACCGAGTAAAATCTAATGCAGTCTTTTAGAGTTCCATTGGTGTTCTTGTCAGCCACGCCTCTGTAGCTGAGCTCTAAGGAAAGCTGAGGACAGTTGTCTTAGTAAAATACAAGGTTAAAAATGATTTTATAGCTAGGTTTAGTATATGAGACAGGCATTATGTAAATATTCATCATTATTATGAATATGGAATTGAACCTTTGTTTAAAGAGCTGTAAGAGAGCATTTAAGAGGGCAGCATTAGCTGTATGACAGATTAAGTAGAATGGTCCCTAAAGGGTTGCTATAGACTTGGTATCTCTAGTAGTTTTCGTCTAAGGATAGAGGACTTCCCTGCCCAGAAGCTGGGAACCTTTTAGTTCCATGAGTCTGGTGGCATAGTAAAGTACGGTGTTGAGGGGGTTGATGGCCAAGATAGAGAATAGATTATAAAGGAGGATGAAAAATCATTTTCCAAAAGGGAAAAAAGAGTAAATAGCATGATGTAATTATGGTAGTAACTGGAAGACATGAATCATCATCAGATTCCATTGATTGTGATTTTACAAATGGAGTTGAGCTTTTTAATCTTCTTTTTAAAAAAAGGAAAAATTTATAGCTAGACATATTTTATTTTAAACAGGCTTGAAATGGACTCAAAAGAGATAACTTTGATATTGATTATATAGTAATACTTTATAATACATTTGTCCCCCCATCCCTAATATAGTTTAAATAGGACTTAATTAAACATTATGCAATCATCAAAAATTATGAAGACTAATGATACAGAGATGCACTTATAATGTAACATTATTCTAAAAAGGTCGTATGAAAATTACATATGCTGATATAATAGTCTCGAAGTATGGTCCCAGGACCAGCAACATCAGTACCACCTGGGAACTTGTTGACTCCAGATATAGGACATTAAAAATTCTGTGGATACACCCACGCCCTCCCCACCGCCAGACAAGTCCTCCAGGTGCTCTGGTGCACGTTCAGCTTTGGGCAGCAGTGACTAGGAGGTATATCACCTTGGTCTTGCCAGCACATCTGAGGACTGTGGTAGGCTCCCTTGAGCACCGGTGACTAACTGGCAGAGGTTTGTCACCCTACCTGGAGCTAGGAAAGATCATTCCTCTCCTGCTAAGAATTAGTGGAATAAATAATGAACTCCAAAAAAGCTGAAAGATGTTCCCACACATCGAACATGGGAGGGAAAATAAATATTAAGTCTAAATCTCTGGAGTGGGGGATAGAGTTATAAATAATTTTTGTAATCTGGGGAGAAAGTGTAATTTAAAAGATATAATTTAGTGAACATTGATGTATATACATTCTCAAGATACACAGATAGCTAAAAGCGTTTTTTCCTCTTAGGTGGAGCGAGGAAGCCCCAAGAGCTGCTTTTTGTTTCTGGGGTCTGTTCTCTGTGAAGTCAGCTGGGTCAGTGTGCTCTCTGACGCCTGGAGTCCCAGGCCCCGTCCAGAGACCCGGGGCATGGTGGTCTGCCTCCTTTTCATGATGATTTTATTGGCAAAGGAAGATCACCTGGTGGAGCAAACAGTAAGTTTTAGAGAGCCTGTGATCAAGCCTCAGAAGAGCTCCTTAGGTCCTCACTCTGTAAGAAGTTGCTGCTTTTAAGTTTCACTAGTGCCTCTTTCGGTTTAAATAGGTGCGTGGTCTACGGGATGTGCCTTCAACTAGCTACCCGGTTTTCTCAGATAGTTCACAGTCTAAGGGAACCACACCAAGTTATAGTATTAAAATCAATTACATTTTACATCTCATTAATTGCTGTTCTATCACAAGATCATAGAGTTTCTTTGAAAACTGGATTCTGAATACTTACAAATCTTAACATTAATGTGTTTTGCCAAGACTTCAGTTATTACTTTCATGAGTACTTCTTCTGCCTTGAGCAGAAGCTTATTTGATGTCTTAACTCTTCTGTGCTCGTAATAGGCAATGTTAGTGGTCACTCCATAGACTCAGTAAAGACATATTTCTGGAAAAATGGGAGCGCTGGAACTAAAGGAATGTGTGTTTTCATTTTTAGGATTCTCCTCTACTTACTCTCCTTGGACAGACAAGCTCACTCTCGTGGCATCTTGTGGATATTGTGTCATATCAGAGTGTGCTAGGTTATTTCAGCAGCCATTACCAGCCATCTATCATTCTGGCAAAGGAATCTTCTGCTGAATTAATTGTGAAGCTCCTGAAAGTGTCTGCAGGCCTTTCTGTTCCTACTGACAGCCAGAAACATCTTGTAAGTGAAGTGCGTGCTGTGGAAGGCAGAGTGTTCTTCAGGGCTGTTAGTGTTAGTGCTGCTGAGGACTGTCTTGAACCCTGCAATGGCTCAGTAGAAAAAGCTGAAGGATGTCTGTATCATTTTGGCTTCTTGGGTCTTTCAGTTTCATTTATTTCTTCTAGTAAGCCTTTACCTGCTAGCAGCACCACATGCTAACAAGAGGTAAAAAGGATTAAGGGACAGCAGTGGGCTATTGGTTTGCTGATCTGAGTGTCATTGGCAACAGAATGGCAGCAAATAATGAACGCGCGTTTAAGGTCTGAGAAACTCATAAACTCACTGTCATTCTTTGGCTTTCTCACTGAACTGAAAGTAATACCTCGCCTTTAATGTGTTCTGAAGGTTAGATTAGGCAGTGAACATAAAATTTTTGGAAAAGTTCCTGGCAAGTACTTAGTGTGTGGTTAATGTTATTAATGCAGTAAAAACTGCTCCTGGGATTTGGGAGAATGTGGGTTTTAGTCTGAGTGTTCGGAAGGACTTCTGTTCCCCCAGCACGGGGCCCTTAGACACACCTGGCCTCACGTGGCTCCCTGCTCTGTCCTTTCCACTCCCTGTTAAGGCAGTCAGTGCAGTGCTGTGCTCCCAGGGAATATTCAGTTAACACCGTTGGCATGGACTTATTTGAATGATCATTTTTTTATTGTCAGGATGCAGTTCCAAAATGCCGAGCCTTCACTCATCAAATGGTTCAGTTCCTCAGCTCCCTGGAACAAAATGGAAAAATCACCTTAGCAGTCCTTGAACAGGAAATGTCTAAGCTCTTGGATGATATCATTGTTTTTAACCCACCTGGTAAGTGACTTTGGAGAAGTCATGTATTCACTCAGCAAATGATTTCCTGCTATGTGTAAGACATTTTGAGGTCAGCTGATGTCTAGACACTTGTCATCTCAGCGTTGGGGGGAGGCCTGAATTGTAAGGACTTGAGGGAGGGATAGACACTGTCAGGTGCTGCTGTGAGGTTAAGTGGACTGAGAGCTGAGTTAGACAAGTTACTGTAATGATTAAGAGATAACCAGAGACTGTCCAGTGAGCACCCTTCCTGTATGTTTAGCTCTGAACTTGGAGGGCACTTCAGAATCACCTGTAGGCTTGTAAGGAAACTTTATATGAGAACTTATACTCCCAGCAGTTTGGTAACTGGACATTCTGACTGCCTCTCCTGCTAAAATCAGCTTAGAATGCTGGATAAATAAAATGTTTTTAAGAAACCAAAAATTAAACATATTGACAAGTTGGCAGAAAATCTCAGAAGTCAGAAAGTAAGTGAAAGGAGCCCATGAAAATAGGTGGAGTGCTGAGGCTGCCTTTTAGCTTGCAGCCTTTTACTGACCTTCTTGGATTAGGGGAGGCTGTAAAGCCCGGGGCCTGCCTAGGCTGGGACCCTTGAAAAGAGCTCCCATGCAGAACCACAAAGGACAACATCCTCATGGTAAGGATGAGTTAGAAGTGAACCTGAGAAAGGAAGATGGAAATCCTTAGGTTGATTAAACCCAGCAAATTCCAAGCAAGGTAAATAGAAATTCATACCTGTACATACTGTGGGGCTTCCCGGATAGTTCAATTAGTAAAGAATCTGCCTGCAATGCAGGAGACCCCGGTTCGATTCCTGGGTCAGGAAGATCCACTGGAGAAGGGATAGGCTACCCACTCTAGTATTCTTGGGCTTCCCTTGTGGCTCAGCTGGGAAAGAATCCACCTGAAATGTGGGAGACCTGGGTTGTCCCTGGGTTGGGAAGATACCCTGGAGAAGGGAAAGGCTACCTGCTCCAGTATTCTGGCCTGGAGAATTCCATGGACTGTATAGTCCATGCGGTCGCAAGGAGTCGAATACCACTGAGTGACTTTCACTTTCACATACTGTAGTGAGACTGCAGAGGCACCAGTGAAAAAACAAAAACATTTACATGGACAGCTGGCTTCTCAGTGGCATCAGTGGAAACTGTAAGATGGTGCAACAGCACCTTCAGTGTGCTGTGAGGAGATGGCTTGTAACCTGGGATTGTAGAGTAAGAACAACCATTTTTCAAGGATAAGGATGAAATAAAGGTGTTTTCCTTGAAACCTGAGAGTGTTTGTCCCAGTGAACATCACTAAAGGAAGTATTGAATAGAGCATGTTCTTTAGGTAGGAGGGGAATGATCACAAGTGAAAGGCTTGAATTCCAAGAAGGAAAATAAGCAGAGAAAGTAATGAAATATGGGTAAATATAAACAAAACTGCTGGTATAAACCAACAGTTATCATCATTTAGGGATTTAAAAAGCAAAAGCTAAAATTAAGTTATATGATCACAAATATGTATAAGTTAGGAAGGGAGTTGAGTTAAAAGCATTCTGAGGTTTTAATACTGTTTGAGGGGGTCAAGAAATTGGTTAAATGTGTGTCTTGATAGAATATGAATGGTAAAAATTCTAAGCGATTCACCACAAGAAAGAAATAAAATATTAATTTCTGAGTCAGTAGAAAGAGATTAAAAGGACTGACCAAAATAAGTTCAATCCAGTGAAGGCAAGACGCATGTGGAGAATGGTCTTTTGGACCCAGTGGGGAAAGGAGAGGGTGGGACGATTTGAGAGAGTACTACTGACATATATAAACTACCGTGTGTGAAATAGATAGCTAGTGGGAAGCTGCTGTACAACACAAGGAGCCTGCCCCGTGCTCTGTGACAACCTAGAGGGGTGGGGTGGGGTGGGGGTGGGAGGGAGACCCAAGAGGAAAGGGATATACGTGTGCTTATGGCAGATTCACGTTGTTTTATGGCAGAAACCAACACAACATTGTAGAGCAGTTATCCTCCAATTAAAAATAAATATAATTCAAAAACAAGAAACATGGAAAAGGTGAGAAAAATAGCTGAAATAAGAAGATAAAATTTAATATATATTAGTAAATATAAATGGACCAGATGGTCAAGTTAAAAGACAGAGATTGTCAGATTGGATTAATAATCAACAACATCTAGTTTTAAGCTATTCATAAGTATATCTAAATCATAGGGTATAGAAAGATTTCTACAAGGCAATCACGTTAGGCAGATTAAAATAGAAAGCTGATATTGCTGTATCAATATGAGATAGGTATGACTGTAAGGCAGAAAACATTAGAAGGCCAAATGATCTGCAGTGTGTTTTCCCACCCTGAAGTTGCATGAAAAGTACATACATACATAAATAAGAAAAAAGCATTATTAGAAATAAGAGGGCTTTCCTGGTGGCTCAGTGGTAAAGAATCTGCCTGCCAATGCAGGGGACGTGGGTTCGATCTCTGATCTGGGAAGATCCCACATACCACAGAACAGCTATTCCCTTGTGCCAGAACTACTGAGCCTGTGCTCTAAAGCTCAGGAGCCCCACCTACTGAAGCCCACCTGCCACAACTGCTGAAGCCCGCACGCCCTAGAGCCTGTGCTCTGCAACAGGAAAAGCCACCACAACGAGAAGTTTGTGCTTTGAAACTAGAGAGAGGAGCCCCTGCTTGCTACAGTTAAAGAAAAGCCCACATGGCAATAAAGACCAAGCACAGCCAAAAATAAATAAATATAAATAAAATTATTAAAAAAGAAATGAAGAGAGTCACTGGAAATTCAATTCACCGGGAAGAAAATGCGTAAGGTGAAAATTGGCAAAACTAGGAAGAAAAATATCAAATTCACTTTTAGAGATTTTGACACATGTCTGACAGTAACTGATAGATCACATAGACAGAAATTCAGTAAGACTGTAGGATATCTGTATACCACAGTTGGATGTAATTAGTATGTAGAGAATGATACACCCTGTAAGTGCAGAATGCACACTGTTATCAGTCTCACACTGAACAGTTAAGAAACTTGACCCATTACTAGGATTAAAGCATGTCTTACGTGCATGCTCAGTTGCTCAGTCATGTCCAACTCTTTGCAGCCCTGTGGACTGTAGCCCACCAGGCTCTTCTGTTCATGAAATATTTTAGGAAAGAATAACTGGAGCGGGTTGCCATTTCCTCCTCCAAGGAATCTTCCTGGCTCAGGTATCAAACTCACATCTCCTGCATCAACAGGCAGATTCTTTACCACTGTGCCACCTGGGAAGCCCAAAAATATGTATTAATCAGTTCTAAAGGACTGATATCAAATAGATTACATAGTCTAACCACAGTGCAATGAACTTAAAAGTCAGTAACAAAATATAACCAAGAGGGGAAAAAACGTACATTGGAAATGAAGCAAACTTTTAAGTAACTGATGGCCAAAGGAACAATAATAATAGAAACTTAAAATATTTAGAACTGATTTTAAGAAAGAACATCAAAAATTAATTAAACATTGAGCTTAAGATATTATAAAAAGAACCATAAAATATAATCAAAATGTTTAGAAAGGAGATAATAAAGAGAAGATAAATAGGAGACGAAGGATGAACAATGAAACTGGTAAATATAAAGGGTAAATCTAAATGAAGTCTGACTTCATTTAGATTAATAATGATTTGTTGTGTCATGGCAACAGTAGAGAAGATGATAGGAATTAACATTGTCTGGGAGCCAGTTAACCTCAGACTTTCAAGAATGCATGATATAATTTGTATGATAACCACTATGAAAATGTTAAAAGAATATTTAACTTCTAAACTAAAGAAAAAGTAGAATAACAAGAAATAATCCCTTAAAAAAAAGGGAAATAAAAGAGAGCAAAAGGAATGTAGAATAGGAGGAACAAATTGGAAGCATATAGTAATTAAGATGGGCTTCCCAGGTAGCACTAGTGGTAAAGAACCCGCCTGCTAATGCAAGAGGCATAAGAGATGTGGGTTTGATCCCTGGGTTGGGAAGATCCCCTAGAAGAGGGTATGGCGATCCACTTGACTATTCTTGCCTAGAGAATCCCATGGATAGAAGAATCTGGTTGGCTATGGTCTGTAGGGTCACACAGAGTCAGACACGACTGAAGCGACTTAGCATGTATGCACAGTAAGTAAGATGGGCTTCCCAGGTGGCTCCAGTGGTAAAGAACCAACCTGCCAGTGCAGGAGAAGTAAGAGATGGGGTTCGATCCCTGGGTCAGGAAGATCCCCTGGAGGAGGGCATGGCAACCTACCTACTCCAGTATTCTTGCCTGGAGAATCCCATGGAGAGAGAAGTGTGATGGGCTACAGTCCATAGGATGACAAAGAATCGGACACAACTTAGCACAGCATGCACATCAGTAATTACATTAGATATGACGTGATTGTCACAGTGAATATAATAAGGAAGAAAAAGACAACCCAGTAGAAAAAAAATGAACCAGACCCTTAAATTGACATGCTACAAAAGAGAATATTCAGATAACCAGTAAACATGTGACAACATGCTAAGCCTTGTTAATATTCAAGGAGATGTAAATTAAGAACTTGATGATATACTCTGTCACACCCACAAGAATAGATAAAATTAAAAAGGTTTCAATACCAAGTGTTGATGAGGATGTTTATCAGTATAACTCTCATATACTGCTGAGTACAGAGTAAGTGGGTACAACCATTTTTATTTTTTAAAATATTTTATTTTTAATTAGAGGATAATTACTTTACAATATTGTGATGATTTCTGCGATACATCAGTATGAATCAGCCATAGATATGCATATGTCCCCTCCCTCCTGAACCTCCCTTTCACCTCCCTTTCCATCCCACCTCACCTCTTTAGGTTGTCACAGAGCACTGGCTTTGGTTCCCTGCATCATACAGCAAATTCCCATTGACTATCTATTTTACATATGGTAATATATATGTTTTAGTGCTACTCTCAATTCATCCCACCCTCACCTTCCCTCACTGTGTCCAAAAGTCTGTGTCTCCTTTGCTGCCCTGCAAATAGGATCATGAGTACCTTCTTTCTAAATTCCATATATATGCTTTTATATATGATATTTGTCTTTCTCTTTGTGACTTACTTCACTCGCATAACAGGCTCTAGGTTCATCTACCTCATAGAACTGACTCAAATGCGTTTCTTTTTATAGCTGAGTAATATTCTATTGTGTATATGTACCAATATTTCTTTATCCATTCACCTGTCAGTGGACATCTAGGTTGCTTTCATGTCCTAATTATTGTAAATAGTTCTGCAATGAACATTGGGGCACGTGTGTCTTTTTCAGTTATGGCTTCCTCAGGGTATATGCCCAGTGGAGGAATTGCTGGTTCATATGGCAGTTTTATTCCTGTTTTTTTAAGGAATCTCCATACTGTGCTCCATAGTGGCTGTATCAATTTGCATTCCCACCAACAGTGCAAGAGGGTTCCCTTTTCTCCACATTTTTTCCAGCATTTATTGTCTGTAGACTTTTTGATGATGGCCATTCTGACTGGTGTGAGATGATACCTCATTGTAGTTTTTTTTTAATGGATTTATTTCTTATTGAACGATAATTGCTTTACAGTGTTGTGTTGGTTTCTACCAAACATCAACATGAATCAACCATTGGTTTACCTGTGTCACCTCCCATTTCAACATCACTCCCACCTCCCTCCCCATCCCACCCCTCTATTCGTTGTAGTTTTGATTTGCATTTCTCTAATAATGAGTGATGTTGAGCATCTTTTCATGTGTTTATTAGCCATCTGTATTTCTTCTTTGGAGAAATGTCTATTTAAGTCTTCTGCCCACTTTTTGATTGGGTTTGTTTTTCTCTGTTGAGCTGCTTGTGTATTTTGGAGATGAATCCTTTGTCAGTTGTTTCATTTGCTATTATTTTTTCCCATTCTGAGGATTATCTTTTCACCTTACTTATAGTTTCCTTTGTTGTACAAAAGCTTTTAAGTTTAATTAGGTCCCATTTGCTTATTTTTGTTTTTATTTCCATTATTCTAGAAGGTGGGTCATAGACGGTCTTGCTGTGATTTATGTCAAAGAGTGTTCTGCCTGTGTTTTCCTCTTAAGAGTTTTATAGTTTCTGGTCTTACATTTAGGTCTTTAATCCATTTTGAGTTTGTTTTTCTGTATAGTGTCAGTTCAGTTCAGTTCAGTTGCTCAATCGTGTCCGACTCTTTGCAAACCCACAAATCACAGCACACCAGGCCTCCCTGTCCATCACCAACTCCTGGAGTCCACCCAAAATCATGTCCATCGAGTCGGTGATGTCACCCAGCCATCTCATCCTCTGTCGTCCCCTTCTCTTCCTGCCCCCAATCCTTCCCAGCATCAGGGTCTTTTCCAATGAGTCAACTCTTCGCATGAGGTGGCCAAAGTATTGGAGTTTCAGCTTCAACATCAGTCCTTCCAATGAACACCCAGGACTGATCTCCTTTAGGATGGACTGCTTGGATCTCCTTGCAGTCCAAGGGACTCTCAAGAGTCTTCTCCAACACCACAGTTCAAAAGCATCAATTCTTTGGTGCTTAGCTTTCTTCACCTTCCAACTCTCACATCCATACATGACCACTGGAAAAACCATAGCCTTGACTAGATGGACCTTTGTTGACAAAGTAATGTCTCTGCTTTTTAATATGCTGTCTAGGTTGGTCATAACTTTCCTTCCAAGGAGTAAGCATCTTTTAATTTCATGGCTGCAATCACCATCTGCAGTGATTTTGGAGCCCAAAAAAATAAAGTCAGCCACTGTTTCCTCGTCTATTTCCCATGAAGTGATGGGACCAGATGCCATGATCTTAGTTTTCTGAATGTTGAGCTTTAAGCCAACTTTTTCACTCTCCTCTTTTACTTTCATCAGGAGGCTTTTTAGTTCCTCTTCACTTTCTGCCATAAGGGTGGTGTCATCTGCATATCTGAGGTTATTGATATTTCTCCCGGCAATCTTGATTCCAGCTTGTGCTTCTTCCAGCCCAGCATTTCTCATGATGTACTCTGCATATAAATTAAATAAGCAGGGTGACAATATACAGACTTGATGTACTCCTTTTCCTATTTGGAACCAGTCTGTAGTTCCATGTCCAGTTCTAACTGTTGCTTCCTGACCTGCATACAGGTTTCTCAAGAGACAGGTCAGGTGGTCTGGTATTCCCATCTCTTTCAGAATTTTCCACCGTTTAATGTGATCCACACAGTCAAAGGCTTTGGCATAGTCAATAAAGCAGAAATAGATGTTTTTCTGGAACTCTCTTGCTTTTTCAATGATCCAGCGGATGTTGGCAATTTGATTTCTGGTTCCTCTGCCTTTTCTAAATCCAGCTTGAACATCTGGAATTTCACGGTTCATGTATTGCTGAAGCCTGGCTTGGAGAATTTTGAACATTACTTTACTAGCGTGTGAGATGAGCATAAAATCTTAATCAGAAGAGTGGCACACTGGAAACTTCTTAATCAGGATCAGTTCTGGTTTTTACAGAAATATTTGTTGGCTCAGTTGATGGTGAATGGGAATGGGAGAGGCTGCGATCTATTAGGAGGCTTATTGGAATCATTTTTGTTCCCGTGAATCATAATTAAAAGATGGATTAAAATCACTATTCACAGATGCATACTGGTATATGTAGAATGGATAAACAAGGTTCTACTGTATAGCACAGGGAGCTAAATTCAATATCATGTGGTAACTGTAATGGAAAAGAATATGAAAAAATGTGTGTGTGTGTGTGTATCTGAGTCACTTTGCTGTATGGCAGTAATTAACACAATATTGTATGTCAATTATACTTCATAAAAAAATAATTTTTAAAAAAAATCAGGAAAAGTTGGGGGGAAAAAGGTTTTAAGTTCTTGTAGTGGTTCCTGCTTTGCTGTTCACAGTGTTTATGTGCCACAGCTTATCCTTAAAATTTAAGCACTATGCAGAATTTCCTTTCTGGCCCCTGGAGAGCAGCTCATTTGAAGCACTGTTATCCCCTTCATCACATTCACATCATCATACCTGCAGCCTTTTGCTAGTATGTGATCTTTAGACACATATGTGTTCCCTTTTAGATCTGGACAACCAGACCCGCCACATGGCCCTCAGCAGCCTCTTCATGGAAGTCCTAATGATGATGAACAATGCGACTGTCCCAACGGCGGAATTCCTCCGAGGCAGCATCCGGACCTGGATCGGGCAAAAAGTGCATGGGCTGGTGGTGCTGCCACTGTTAACAGCTGCCTGCCAGAGCCTGGCGTCTGTCCGCCACATGGCCGAGACAACAGAAGCCTGCATCACTGCTTACTTCAAAGAGGGTAAGAACACCCTCTCACCCTCAGTAGGCTCTCAGTCGATCCATCTTTTCCAGGGAAGATTAGGTGGCTCAGTAGTAAAGAATCTGCCTGCCGGTGCAGGAGATGCAAGAGACAGCTTCGATCCCTGGGTTGAGAAGATCCCCTGGAGTAGGAAATGGCAACCCACTCCATTACTCTTGCCTGGAGAATCCCAGGGACGGGGGAGCCTGACGGGCTACAGTCCAGGGGGTCGCACCAAGTCGGACACGACTGAGCGACTGAGCACACACACTGAAGGCGACCCCTTCCAGACCCTTCCCATTGAAGGACTGTACCACTCTAGTATCTCTGTAAATGTTGATGTTTCAGGATATAGTTTGTTTTCTTCATGAAGATCTGTAGTCAGCGTAAGAACCTTTGGCCCATGTTGCTACATCTTGTTTCAAGGAAGGAAACCTCTAGCTCATTAAAATGAGGGATTTTGCAGTGTCAGACCAATCCTCCTATGATGGGTAAATTATGTATGTCATAGGCCTAGTCATAGTCCTAAAAGCAAATGCTATAAACCAGAATCTTTGTAATTATCCACTATATTAATTTCTTGTTTTGTCACTTGTTAAAATTTTTCTCAGGTCCTTTTATTGCTTTTTGTCATATGTTTTGAACTATTACGAAGAAGTTCCCTCCCTTACCCCCATGCCCATTCCTGTTTTGTTTTTCTTATTTCCTACCTGTAAACGTGCAGATTCTGGCAACAGCTTGGCCTGGTTAAGAAGAACTGCTCAGAGCAGTCTCTGTTAACTCTGATGCCCAGATACACATCCTTGGGCTCACAGTGGGGGAGAAGGATGAGCACTGGAGTGAAAATGCCAGGAGGTGCCTGTGACCCACGCCCGCCCTTCCTTGACAGCACACGAGCCCTCCATGTGCCATGTCCCCTGTGGAAATTTCTGTGGTGTCACCATGTCACTGCCCTCTCATTCCCTCCCCCAAAATTGAGAAGCATCAGGATAACCCTCTTGTTCCAAATTTGTTTACTCTTTGTTCCTGAAATCAAATTCGTTTTTTCCCTTTATGAAACATTTTCAAGCATTTGTGTATTTAAGATAGGAGTCAAATGAAACTTTGATGCTTAAAAAAATTCTTATGATGGATAAAGTAATAATAATATCCCCCAGAAAAGCTGAAGTGTTCGTAACATACTTGAAAATGGTATTCAGTAAAATTATAAAATTCTGAGATGACTGGAACAGGCAGTGTCTGAATGTGATTTTAATAGTCATAGTATGGTGAGAGAGGGATTTATGAAAATGCAGCCACAACGCCTGACTTTTTAACCCTCTGCACTGGCAGCCAGGACACAGGCATTTAGCTTGAGGGTTTGCAGTCCAAACCGTGAGGCAGTATCAGGCCCTCCGAGGCCAACGTGAATGGTGTTTTTTCGACATGAAGCTTTTAAATTTTAAAGGGGAAGGTTCATTAGAGCAGTTAAATAGTTTGGTTCTTGCTCTTACCTTGTTCTCTGCTCCCGGTGTTCTTTCCCTAGGCTCCCTCAACCAGAATCTAGGATGGGGTCCCATTCTGGTGTCCCTTCAGGTTCCCGAGCTCACCAGTGAAGAGTTTCTGCAGGAGTGCCTGTCCCTTGGCAGCTACTTGACCCTCTACGTCTACTTGCTTCAGCGTCTAAATAGCGAGCAGACGCTAAGGAATGAAATGAAAGTGCTGCTCCTCTTAAGCAAGTGGTTGGAACAGGTGTACCCAAGGTATGCTGACTGTCCGGTTATTACAGCCAACCCATGGGTTGGGGTAGCTTGGAATTTGGGCTTAGATTAGTGTCCATTTCAGTGCACAGACCCAAGTGATGCATAAGAAACAAGGCTGTTTTAGGAAGATTTTCTTTGCATGGACCGATTTTCTGAACAGGCTTTTCCTTTTCTAAAACAGGCATTTTTGAAGTACCACCTTTAGCTTTGATTCAGTTAAGTAGGTAGGGGTAGCAACGTTTATCTCACTTAATTAAGTGAAAGGAATCAACCTCATACACGGCAACCGGCATGTAGAGGGGGCAGTAAATGTCAGCTGCCCCTTAACTGTCCCAGTACTATTATTAACATCGTAACTTGTTAGCCTGAGCTTTTAAAGGGTGAAATGTCCCTAATACTGAAAGCTCCTGTGTGGACTTCGGGTTAAATGAGGGTGGAGAGAATCTCTTCCTAATTTGTCTCCCCGACCCCCACTCCCCCCCTCCCAGCTCCGTGCAGGAAGAAGCAAAGCTGTTTCTGTGGTGGCACCAAGTCCTGCAGCTGTCTCTGGTTCAGACGGAGCAGAATGACTCAGTCTTGACAGAGTCTGTCATTCGAATCCTGCTTATGCTTCAAGGCCGGCAGAACCTGTTGGCTGAGGAGAGGCTCAGCTCGGGGATTCTCGGGGCAATTGGGCTGGGCCGGAAGTCACCCTTGTCCAACAGGTGAGAAGGCATCTGCCGCTGTTCTTCTGAGTGGGCCTCAGACACCTGCGTCTGCCTAGGGGGCCTGATACGAGGTAGATTTTCTCTTTGGGGCTGGGTCCCTTCTGGAGATTAATAAGAAAACTATCAGAGTGTGATTACATCTTTATATTTTAAAAAGGATGTTTATTTTTTCCATTTTGAAACAATTATGTTCAAAGATTTTTTTTAAAAGGATCTCATTGTATTTTGACTTTGTAACCTGACCACACTACTCATTGCTTTTTGCCTTTGAGCCAGTGATGGTGTACAGTGTTAGGTTAAAATACCTAGTCAGCTGCTACACTGCCAGCACTTTGTCAGGGAAACCCAGGTTCTATGTGGGACTTGGTCTAGCAAAATTGTTAAGTCAAGATGAGTGGAAGTTAACTGATTAGAAGGATGAGTAGTAATGAGAGATAAATTCAGGGTTTTGTTGCTAAAAATTCTAAGGTGTGAAAGAATGTGCCATTAGTCCCATTTTATCCTCTAAGACTTATTTGCATCATGGTTTTTTTCTAAGGTCTTACCTGGTTTGAAAAAAACTCCCATACTATTCTGATGTCAGCATTCTTATGGAATAGCCACCCAGTCCAAACCAGTTTACATCATGCTTCTTTGTTTATGGTAGAATTTAGCAGGACTAAATTTGATTTGATTTTTACTAAATTAAATGTGATTTGATTCACTTAAATTGTAAAATACACAGCACATAAAATTTATCATGGTAACCCTTTTAAAACGTATAATACAGGGACTTCCGTTGGGGTCCAGTGGTTAAGACTGCATGCTTCCACTGTAGGGGGCACAGGTTCGATCCCTGTTTGGGGAGCTAAGATCCCACATGCCATGCAGTAGAGCCAAAAAAAAGAAAAGTACAGTTCAGTGGTATGCAGTACATTCACAACGTTGTTGCAGCCGTTTCCACTGTTTTGTTCCAGATCATTTTCATCATCCCAGAAGTAAATCCTATATCTGCTAAGCAATCACTCTCTTTTCACCTCTCTCCCAAGTCTCTGGCAACCACTCACGGATTTTCTGACTTTATGTATATCCTGTTCTGGACATCTCACATAAATGGAATCATACAATACATGGCCTCTTGTGTCTGGCTTCTTTCACTTAATGAAGTTTCAAGGCTCATCCGTATTTTAGCGTGCACCAGTACTTATTTCCTCTTAATGATTGAATAATATTCCATTGTGTGGACACAGCTTCATCGATCAGTTGATAAACATTTGGGTTGTATCCACTCTTTGGCTGTTGTGAATAGTGTTGCTGTGAAAGTCACTTACAAGGTTTTGTTAGAACACCTGTTTTCAGTTCTTTTGGAATTGTTGAGTCACGGTGTTTCTTTATATTTAACTTCTTGAGGAACTGCCCAATTGTTCTCCATAGCACCTGCACCATTTTTAACACTCCCACCAGCAGTGGCTGGGAGTTTCCGTTACGCTATATCTTTGCCAACACTTTCATTCTCGAGACTGAATTATGCTTTCATTGTTTGGGTGGTGATAATGGAAGGACCATAAAGACTCCTTGATCATATTTATAATTTTCCCAAAGAGGCTAATAGTAGCAGCAGGTCTGGAGATGTGTTTAACTTTTTTTTTTTTTAATAGAAAATGTGATGTTTGTTATAAAATGCTTATTTTAATAATCATTTACTTCCTCTGATTCCTCCCTAACACCTAAGGTTCCGAGTGGCTGCCCGAAGCATGGCTGCCTTCCTTTCAGTTCAAGTTCCTGCCGAGGATCAGATCCGCTTGAAGCCCAGCTCTGAGTTATATCTGACCATGAAAGCTCAGCAGGTCAGTAAAAAGCTTCATGGTTAAGGGTTGGAAGTTTTGCACGGGAGGAGGAAAGGTGGCACCTGTGGTCTTTACACACGAGGACCTGATGACCATTATCGACAGTAGAACAGCATGCCCTCTGGTTGACTCTGCTTACTGGAAAATGGTGACCGCATGTGCCTGCTTTGGATTTTAAACCAGTTTTTGTAGGCACTTGCCCAGAGTGCTGTTACTGCCCTTGTAGAAGAAGCAAGATCACGGGCAAGCCAGCCTGGGGTCATATTTGATTCTGACGACATGACTGTAATGCTGACGCATCATACGCTAGGCCTGGGGACAGGAACAGAGGATGAGACTACAGTTGAGACCGATAGACGTTAGCTGAACTTCAGCTTGGAACCAAGGAAGTGATTCCTGTTTTGTGAGTCTGGGGGTTGACCACTGTGGGGGTTTACCACTGTCCATGTTATCTGACATGGACAAAACGGTAGCTGTGAAAAATGAGTTTGTTCTAAAAATGTGGAAGGCCACATTGGCAGCAATCCTATTCCCATAACTACTTTCACCCATAAACAGTACAAAGGTGCATAATACAAAATGACAGCCATCATTCTTGAGTGCTTAATGCTTTCCAGGCACTGTTGTGAGTTTTAACTTACTTGATGTTAACGAGTTCAAGTTTAAACTCTTCTAATTCTCGTAACAACTCTAAACAACAGAAACTTTCATTATCCTTGTTTTGTTGATGAGGAAATGCAGACAGAAGGAGGCTAAGGAATTTGTCCCAGATCACACAGCCACTGAGGGCTGGGTCTGGGATTCCCTGGGCCTGTCTGGATCCAGCTTCGTGCTCTTGCCACTCTGCAGTACTGTCTCTGTACACAGTAAACACTTAGACCTCTTATCTCTTTGTCTTCTGTGGCATTGTCATGTCTGAGTTGGCCATGTATGGTAGATATCTCAGTAGTGAGAGCAAAGATCAAGTGAAAAAATTAGCAGGTTGTTCACAGGTATCCTGATTTATACAGTACATGATGTTTTGTCACAGACTGGTCAGCCACCATTTGAATCCCTAACATCATATAAGAGCCGTCACAGGTGGGCAGATGAGTGTCCCGGGGATGGTCATGAAGTCAGTGACATGCATTTCAGGCTGCATTTGAGAAGTCTGCTCGCCTGCACCCACCAGCACCTGGGGCGTGGTTTTGCTTTAGCTGGGGCCGGCAGGTCCCCCAGGCCTCCGCAGGCTGTGCTGACCTTCCTTTAGGTTTACAGCGATGACACGCTTGTCATCTGGGTTTTCAGACTTGAAAGATTTCATCTTTTAATAAAATGATTACTCTTAGGGAAACTGTCAAAGCAGCCTATTCTTTAAAACAAAAAGAAAAGAAAGGAAGGTATGTGGGGTGGGGGAGAGACAGATGGAAGCTGTGGTTTGTGGGAGTGCCTGTCCCTACTGATTCTTATTCTTAGATTAGCTCTGTTCACACAGCTGTTAGCTTGGTACCAAAATCCCTTCCATTGTTTATTTTCAACCCCAAACTTCTCTCTTAAACCACTTGGTAACTTACTTCTAAGCTGCTTGTTCATTTACCATCCCCCCCACCCCCAAATCTTCTCCCTCCTTATTTACTGAGCCAAGCAAGTTCCATCTTTTGGTGGTGGTTGTTGTTATTGATTTATTTTAAAATTTTTGATTGGAAGACAGTTGCTTTACAGTATTGTGTTGATTTCTGCCATTTATAAACATGAATCAGCCATAGGTATACACATGTCCCCTCCATCTTTTTTTAAATTACTTCTTATTTATTTGTTTTTACACTTACTTATTTTTAATCGAAGGATAATTGCTTCACAGTATTGCGTTGGTTTCTGCCAAACATCAAAATGAATCAGCCATAGGTATACCTCCTCCTTGAACCTCCCTCCCACCTCCCACCCCATCCCACCCCTCTAGGTTGTCACAGGGCACCTGATTGGAGCGCCCTGTGTCCTCCAGTGCAGTGGTCCCCATAAGTGAGAGGGGCACTTCATGGTTCATGTTTAGAACCCTAGGGGCGGCTAAGCTCCCCATCTCTCCTAGAACCATTGTTGTGATTTTTTTTTTTTTTTTGCTTTTTTTTCTAAATACAGTCTTTTTCTCGTCTCCCAGTATGAAGGGAGGAAAAATTCAAAATTATGGAAGTAAAGAATGTTTTTCTTTATTCCTGAAGAGAAGCATGGGAATATCATTGCTGTTTCTGTTGGGTGGAAACCAGAGGAGCTTGGTCTGTCTGCTGGGTTTGTTGACTGATAGAGCAACCTTATCAGTCACCCTCAGCAGCACTTACCCACTGGTTTCTTGTGAATTTTATCTAGTTATGGTTTAGTACGACATTACTTTGTAACCTGAGAACAAACCCAACAGCAAATTAAAGCAGGTCTCACAGGTAACCGATGCCTGTGGTTTCTGGTTGAGGCTCCAGGAGAGACACAGAGGATGCGCTGGTGGGGAGGGCGGCACCGCTGGCACTGGGGCAAGGAGGACAAGGAAGAAGACAGCGGGGAAGGACTGGGAAACGGCCCAGGCCAGGAAGAGGGATGTGGAAGGCGGCCGAAGCCAGAGAAGCTTTGGCAGCTGGCCTCCTTCTGCTTGTGGTTAATCAGTGTCTGCCTTTTAGAAGTCTCGCTCCAGTTCTGTAGCCTTCCCGAGAGGCTCCCATTTGTACCAGATGATGCAGCCGGTGTGCTACACCTGCGGGAATCGTGTCACATGTATCCGTGGGGTTAACCCTCTTGTCTTCCATGTCTTTTAGGCTCTGAATGCTCTTGAATCCTTGACATCGAGTAAGCAGTATGTTGAATACCAGGATCAGATATTGCAAGCTGCACAATTTATAAAGCATCCTGGCCATTGCCTCCAGGATGGGAAAAGCTTCCTGGCTCTTCTCGTGAACTGTCTATATCCAGAAGTGCATTATTTGGACAACATCCGATAATAACTCAGAGGCTCTTGATAAACCTGTTGCTGTTTATGTTTACATTTAACTTTGCTATTGCACAAGTAACTTTGCTCAGTTTCACTGCAGTTTGGCCAATGAGTTAGTTGACCATAGATGCAGGTTGGTGAGTGAGCACTAGATAATTCTGTTGTGCATGTGCACATGTATGTGTGTGTTTCCTTAGCTCTTAGGACGTTCCAGGGACTTCATCGTTTTTATATTCATCCAACAAGAGAAACTTACTAAGTTCTACTGGGTAGAGAACCACTCACAATTCCCGAATATCCAGTCATCTCATGAGACCCCAGGATGGGGTGCTTTTGTGTGTCGCCACTTCTGTCTTCTCCTGTTTCATTTAAATGTCAAGACTCCTGTGCCAGATCTCACTACTTTGGGAATCATGTTGAACCCTCACTGTTGCACCACCCCAGTTGTGTTCCTTCAAAGTAAAAAAGCTCTGAAAATTTGTGCGTTTCTCAAAGAGGGGGGAGGTATTCCCCACAGCTTAAAATATTTCTCTCAGAAGGGAGATAAAAATGCTGAATCCAAGTCTCTGTCTGAAATATGACCACTTCATCCTGGTTAAAGCAGACAGCAGAGGTGGTGACACGTCCGTTTCCGTCCAGCTGTGTGTCCTCATGGAGAAGAAACCATTTGTGCTAAATTGGGGGTGTGTGCTGGCAGTTGGTGGGGAGCAAGTCGTGCACAGGTGTTTTTTGTTTGATCCCCGTGGCTGAGCGTGTAGGCAGGGCTTCCTCTCTCCAGTTCAGTGCAGATGGACAATCCCTTTGGTACTACCCTGGCCCACTCCTTCATTCCCGTCACTCATTTGGCCCCTGTAGACATGTCATTTGCAACTCTTTCCAGACACCAAGTTTGGTATCTGAAGGTCTTGCTGTTGAGAGAGACAGAGACAGAGACCTCGATTCTCTGTTCCCTGCCTGTTTATCCACTCCAGATTTAAACTCAAATGAAGCTGGCAAACCTGCTGAGGCACTACTGGTCAGTGGAAACCGGGTCAGGTCAGGAGACTTAATTGAATTTGGCCTTTTTAAAATCATCATGTGCCTGCTGTTGTTAGCAGTCTGTTCATCACCGAAGCTTGTGTACAGACAGCGTCGCCTTGCGTTGCTGCTGTCTTCTTGCTCTTGTCATATTGCCCCCTCACCACCGCCCCCAGAATGAGCGCTTTGACTTCTGTCATCATAGTCACAATTCTGTTGGCTGAAAATTGATTTTGTTTGTCCACCTGGCATACCATGCCTTGTTTCAGGGTTATCTATAGCCTGAGAATATTTACCTAAAAACATGCATTCATCACTGAGAACTTTTACCAGTGGGATGGGGTATAGGTTAAGCTAGTGATAATCTCTTTCCAAATATCAATTTGGGGTGCCTCCCCCAACAGTCAGAAGTGTGTAGGAGCTGTTCTTTATTTTGAATCTCTTTAGTTGAACAGAACAGTTCTGCCCCTCAGACATGCTCTGGTAAAGACCATCCCTGTTACCCTTCAAGTCCTGTGGGCCACCAAGTGCCCATCTCCAAGGGATGCATCTCAGAACTTTCCCTGTTACACATGTTAGACGCTGTGGGCCGCTCCGTGGCTGATTTGGCAACAAAGATTTTTATGACAGGAAATGTTCTGTGTGCTGTTTTCTTTGAGGAAAATGTAATTACTGATATCCTAGAATGTGAAATTTTTGAGTGACAGTACATACGTTCAAAGAAAATTATGTTTAATCTCAATTTTTGAAGATTTATAGTATTTATAATGTGTTTGCTCTGTAAAAATTATAAAAAAATAAATCAGTTTTTGGTTGTAGCCAGTAAGAATATGATTTTTAGGGACATCACACTATCTTGTAAAGTATTTCAGTTGTTAAAGTTGATGGAGATTTTTTATGCCTGATTTCATCTATTTTCTTGGATACCAGCTGGATTATCAGAGATGGCTGGTAAAAGTACTTCCTCTTTGTGCTTAACAGTGGAAGGTTTACTCACACATAGGTTCCTCTGAGAGGCTCTGGGCTAAGAAATGACTGTAACAACACTGAGACAGATCAAAAGGTGGCTACGTTGCTGTAGAGACCAGTCTGCCCATTTGCTTTCAGGAATAATGAGCCTTTGTCAGCAAAATAGTCACCTCCAGAGAGCGCAGGACCAGTTTCAGAGACAGTGGTGGAGCGTGTTGACATCCGGTCAGTAAGATCAAGGAACTGCCTGGCCGAGTGGTGTTGAAGGTGAGCAGCATAGACGTTCCCCGCACGTGGCCAGCAGTGGCATCTAGTTCAGGCTGGGATGCCTGGCAGCTTCTGGGCTTGCTGAAAAGCACCTCTCCTGCTTCTCCACCTACCTCTCTGCAGTTCCCACAGGATGGGCCAGACAGGCACACTCCACCCCCAGATCTCCTGGCTCCCCCACCTCACTCTGCAGAAAGCGGGAGGCACAGACGCTAAGGGAGGGAGGTCCTGTGGACACATCTGCTCAACCTGGTGGAGCCTGGACCACCCTCCATGTTCCCCAAGCTCCTGGTTCAGAGTTTGACCACCAGTCTGTTGGCCCAGTCACGTCTGCCTCCCTGGAGTTGCCCAAGTCTCTCAGTTCTTTGAGGTGGGGGAAGCCAAGCCCAAAAAATGGAAACCCCACAGCAGCCCAGCCTCTTTTTAACTAAGTGCTAACTCGCGTCCTTCGTTGCAGGCAATGTGTCCACATTGTACCAGTAGAGTGTCTACATCCTTTTTCCCTTTTGAGTGAAGGTGAGACACAGTTGTCTATTGGATTTTTAAACCTAAAATTAATAATTTCTGGAGCAGGAATCAGATGTTACCGAATCATGACCTTTGAAGTCAGCAGGGTCATTGAAGCTCATCTGGCCCCACCTCTCAGCAGGGATCCCAGGCCTGGTCCTCCAGCCTCCCCTTCACCCCTTCCTGTGGTCACTAGTCCTGCCCCTCATGGACAAGCCCAGGTGACCATTGGCAGCCTCTGTTTGTAGTTGTGCTTTATACTGGGCTGAAACTGGCCTCCTGGCAACCCTGGTTACGGTTTTGCTGGAGCTACTCTCCTGCCCCTTTACATCAGATAGTCCTTCAGACCTTTGGACAGTTTCATACCTCATCAGCCCTCTGACCCTGCCCGTCTGCCCACACCTCAGCCTTCTTCAGGCTGAATGCCTAGTGCCTTTAGTTAGTCCTCTTCCCCTCAATGTCGGCCAGTGCTGCCCTTCAGAAAGCGACCCAAATTAGCCCATGTTAATAGCAAGGGTCCGTGCCCAGGAATGCAGTAGCGCAGGTGGCGCTAGTGATAAAGAGCCTGCCTGCCGGTGCAGGAGACGTAAGAGACACTGGTTCATTCCCTGGATCAGGAAGATCCCCTGGAGGAGGAAATGGCACCCCACTCCAGTATTCTTGCCTGGAGAATCCCATGGACAGAGGAGCCTGGAGGGCTACAGTCCATGGGGTCACAAGGAGTCAGACATCAGACACGGCTGAGTGACTGAGCACACGTGCCCAGGAGTGGCAGGGCCAGGACTCGGGGGAGACAAACGAGGTTCCCAGAGCACATGCGTCAGGTGGCGCCACCTGCAGGCGCCAGGAGCCTGTGCCGCCTCAGGTTTTGTGCCCTCAGCCTGGCGTCTGCCTTGGGGATTGGCCTAACCCTAGTGTGGGTCCGACAGCACCTCTCGGCCCCCTGGACACACGGGCAGCATCAGCTCAGCAGCTGTGCCCTCTGGTTGGCACATTGAATCATTGGTGAGTCAAGCTCCAGCGCTTGGTTTATCATCAGTTGCTGCCAAAGATTGGTCTCGTCACTGGCCTGCATGATAGGTCTGACAATAAGGCACTTTGCACTTACCCTTCAAGACTATCTCCTGCATTTTGGACTGTTACAGCTTATTTTGAGATACTATTAATATAATTTAAATTTAAACTGAAAATTATTCTGCTCAGTTAACTTTGTTTTATTAAGCAAAGTGGAGAGTATAATGGGCAAAATAAGTGTGTTGCTTAAATAAGAAAAAGTCTCCTCCTGTGATCTTCCATTTGTATCTGGGTTTGTGCTGGATAAAGTTCTTGGCTTCTAGCCAGGTGCTGATACTGACCTTGTTCTGGTCTGTGATGATCCTGGTCCATGACCCTCTGGCATGATAGAGGCATCATGTGTCCTGTAGAGGCTGTGCTTGATGTTTTCTTCAGTCTAGTCACCGGTTTTCCCAATGACTCAGTGGTAAATAATCGGTTTGATTTCTGATGACAATAACTTGAAAAAAATAAAACTACTGACTCTCTTTTGGGATAATGAAACCACTAAGGAATGTTTCTCATTAAAACTTTTATTTTTTAATGTACATATGTAATATCTCCTGAGCACTGAGGGTTAGGATTTATTTTTATTCCAGTGGCTTAATTCACTCAAGTGGCAGCAAATACATATTAAGTGTGCTCAACTTTTTCCTTACCACACACCTAGTGTGGCCTTTAAAATCCACGGCTTATTTTGGTCATTAAGTGTGTGATATTCACTTCTTATTCATTGTTGACATTTTACATGCCTGTACAAAGGATGAGTTTTTTATATGATGATGAGACATCAAGAAATGAGGACTGGTTAAGTATAATTCTGCAAATAAACTAGATTCAAATTTAATTTACATGTGGTAGATGTCTCATTTTGGCAAGTTGGTTGGCAGGTCTTTTCAGCTGGAAATCACAAAAAGAAAAATGTGTAATTAGAAAGCTTATAATGGGTAGACATTTCACCACAATGGGTGAGGGCTTTAGTTTCAAAGAAAACGTAAGACCTGGGGGTTTAAGAATTGGAGTAGACAGATGATCCCAAGAAAGTTGAGGAGAGCGCCGAGGTCTGTAATGTGTTTGTGACCCGGGTAGGAGAAAGCACATGACACTGCACAAAGGCTCCCACCACCTGAGCTCCTAGGTTGGGGTGGGAGAGCCTCAGAGAGGGAACCAAGCTGCCAGGGAGGGCAGAGGAACCCGAGCAGGTTCACAATCCGCTCCAGAAATCACTTTATATTGGAATGCTGGGGAGTTCTTCCTTAGCTTTTGTTTCCATTGCTTTTAGACACTTCTTGAATGGGCCAAAGTAAGGTGGGAGGGCCTGTACTTTTGACTTCGGGTTTCCCAACAGGAGGTGGCAGGAGTGAATGTAGACATTTTAGGAATCAGTGAACTAAAATGGACGGGAATGGGTGAACTTAGATGACCATTATATCTACTACTGTGGGCAAGAATCTCTTAGACGAAATGGAATAGCCCTCACAGTCAACAAGAGTCCACAATGCAGTATGTGGATGTGATCTCAAAAAAGACGGCATGATATCGGTTCCTTTCCAAGGCAAACCATTCAACATTATAGTAATCCAAGTCTGTCCCAACCACTAATGCCAAAGAAGCTGAAGTTGAACCGTTCTATGAAGACCTACAAGAACTTCAGGAACTAACACCAAAAAAATATGTTCTTGTCACCATAGGGAACTGGAATGCAAAGGAAGGAAGTCAAGAGACACCTGGAGTAAAAGGCAAATTTGGCCTTGGAATGCAAAATGAAGCAGGGCAAAGGCCAACAGTTTCTTTGCCAAGAAAACACATTGGTCATAGCAAACACCCTCTTCCAACAACACACAAGACAATCCTACACATGGACATCACCAGATGGTCAATACTGAAATCAGATTGACAATATTCTTTGCAGCTGAAGATGCAGAAGCTCTACACAGTCAGCAAAAACAAGACCAGGAGTTGACTGTGGCTCAGATCATGAACTATTATTGCCAAATTCAGACTTAAATGAAGAAAGTAGGGAAAATCATTAGGCCTTTCAGGTATGACATAAATCAAATCCCTTATAATTATATAGTGGAAGTGACAAATAGATTCAAGGGATTAGATATGAACAGAGTGCCTGAAGAACTATGGATGGAGGTTTGTAACATTGTAAAGGAGGTGGTGATCAAAATCATCCCCAAGAAAAAGAAATGTAAAAAGGCAAAATGGTTGTCTGAGGAGGCCTTACAAATAGCCGAGAAAAGAAGAGAAGGCAAAGGCAAAGGAGAAAAGGAAAGATGTACTCAACTGAATGCAGGGTTCCAAAGAATAGCAAGGAGAGATAAGAAAGCCTTAAGTGAACAGTGTAGAGAAATAGAGGAAAACAATAGAATGGGAAAGACTAGAGATCTCTTGAAGAAAATTAGAGATACCAAGGGAATATTTGATGCAAAGATGAGCACAATAAAAGATAGAAATGGTATGGACCTAACAGACACAGAAGATACTAAGAAGAGGTGGCAAGAATATACAGAAAAACTATACAAAAATGTTTTAATGACCTGGATAACCATGAGGGTGTGATCACTCACTTAGAGCCAGACATCCTGGAGTGTGAAGTCAAGTGGGCCTTAGGAAGCATTACTACAAACAAAGCTAGTGGAGGTGATGGAATTCCAGCTGAGCTATTTCAAATCCTAAAAGATAGATGGTGCTAAAGTGCTGCACTCAATATGCCAGCAAACTTGGAAAACTCAGTGTCCACAGGAAACTGAAAAAGTTCAGTTTTCATTCCAATCCCAAAGAAAGGCAATGTCAAAGAATGTTCAAACTACCACACAATTGCTCTCATTTCACATGCTAGCAAGGTAATGCTCAAAATCCTTCAAGCTAGGCTTCAATAATACATGAATGGAGAATTTCCAGATGTACAAGCTGGATTTAGCAAAAGCAGAGGAACCAGAGATCAAATGTCCAACATCTTTTGGAGCATAGAAAAAACAAGGGAGTTCCAGAAAAACATCTACTTCTGCTTCATTGACTAGGTTAAAGCCTTTCACTGTGTAGATCACAAAAAACTGTAGAAAATTCTTAAAGAGTTGGGAATACCAGACCACCTTACCTGCCTTCTGAGAAACTTGTATATGGGTCAAGAAGCAACAGTTAGAACCAGACATGGAACAGTGAACTAGTTCCAAATTGGGAAAGGAGTATGTCAAGGTTGTATATTGTCACCCTACTTATTTAACATATGCAGAGTACATCATGCCAAATGCTGGGCTGGATGAAGCACAAGCTGGAATCAAGATTGCTGGGAGAAATATCAGTAACCTCAGATATGCAGATGATACCACTCTAATGGCAGAAAGCAAAGAGGAACTAAAGAGGCTCTTAATGAAGGTGAAAGAGGAGTGAAAAAGCTGGCTTAAAACTCAAGATACAAAAAACTAGGATCATGGCATTTGGTCCCATCACTTCATGGCAAATAGATAGGGAAAAATTGGAAACAGTGACAGAGTTTATTTTTTGGGCTCCAAAATCACTGTGGATGGTGACTGCAGCCATGAAATTAAAAGATGTTTGCTCCTGGGAAGAAATCTATGACAAACCTAGACAGCATATTAAAAAGCGGAGATGTCAATTTGCCAACAAAGGTCTGTCTACTCAAAGCTATGGTTTTTCCAGCAGTCATATATGGATGTGAAAGTTGGACCATAAAGAAGGATGAGAACCGAAGAACTGATGCTTTCCAACTGTGGTGCTGGAGAAGACTCTTGAGAGTCCCTTGTCAATCAAGGGACTGATTGACAATCAAACCAGTCAATCCTAGAGGAAATAAACTCTGAATATTCACTGTAAGGACTGATGCTGAAACTGAAGCTCCAGTACTTTGGCCACTTGATGGGAAGAGCTGACCCAGTGGAAAAGACCTTGATGCTGGGAAGGATTGAAGGCGGGAGGAGAAGGGGACGACAGAGGATAAGATGGTTGGATGGCATCACCCACTCAATGGACATGAGTTTGAGCAAAGTCCAGGAGATAGTGAAGGACAGGGAAGCCTGGCAGTGCTGCAGTCCATGGGGTCACAAAGAGTAGGACACATCTTAGTGACTGAACAACAACAGCCAGGATGATGCCCTATGTGTCTCCCCACCCCTTGTGCCCTTTGTCTGGGTTTGGCTTCCCTCTCCAGACAGAACCACAGGATTTTTAAAGGTGGCTTAGAGGCAAGTTGTCCCGCTTCCTGCTATAGGAATCAGGTTACCTATCTCTAGACTATCATTGCTGGGAAAGGCCCAGACAAATGAAGGTGGAAGCGGTCCACGTCACCAAGGGGCAAGTGAAAATTAGAGACTGAGGGAGCCAAGACCTTCCTCCAAAACCTGCCTCTCTTCTGAAGATGGATCTCTTCCCTCTTGGTCTTCCTCTGCTAGCCTAAAACCCTTGTAGGAAACAGAGCCACGTTCCTGGTGTGTTGGTCCGAGGGACCAACCCAGCCTCTCTCCCGAACACCACATTTTTCATAGCCTAAGTTTGTGGCTTGGACCAGATTTCTTTCGGAGTCTGCTCTGGTTGACCAGCTTTGTGGCTTGGACCAGATTTCTTTCGGAGTCTGCTCTGGTTGACCAGCTTTGTGGCTTGGACCAGATTTCTTTTGGAATCTGCTCTGGTTGACCACCTCCCTGAGGGAGTAGAGTCCCCTCCCTCTACCTCCTCACCCCTCCTTCCCCTTCCCCACCCCTCCTTTCCCCTCCACCTGAGGTCAGAGCCAGCAACCTCTGGTGGAGGTGTCTCCGACGGGCTCTCTCGGGGAAGTCTTTCAGCCCTGGAGCCCTCACACGTGGGACCTGGGGACAGATGGTGGAAGATGAAGGTCTGGGGGCCCAAACCTGGGAAAACCAGAGAGCTCCAACCCCAAGTAATTCTGTATCCCTGCACTGGGAGACTGTGTTTTCTCCCTTTAGCTCATAAAATACGGCAAAGAGGAAGGGGCACAGGAGAGGAGGAAAGACACACAAGAACCTGGGAAGGAGAAGGTGACCCAGGATAGCTGCAGCCTTGCCTGTCTCCTAGGTCTTTAGTGAGAACTACAAGGGATCCTGGAAGGGAAGGAAGGTTGAGGACCTCAGGAGGTCCCCAAGAATGAGGAGCTGTTATTATGGGGGGCATGGGACTGGACCTAAGTGCCAGGCTGGAGCAGGGACAAAGCCCAGGACCCCAGGTCATGGTCTACAAGTTCTCCCCGGCCTGAAGGCCCTGTGACTGGCTGGGCCCTACCCTCACCTGGCTTTTCTGTCCAGTCTGGCAAGGGGCATATGTACATATGTAAAAACTCAGCCCCACTCAGGGTCACTTCCGTCGTAAGGCAGGCCTACCTTCATTCATTGTACATTATCTCGTGGGTATTATTTCTCATGGAACTACACCTCAGTTTAAAATTTAGGATATTATTAATAGCTCTGGGCAGGAGGAGAAGGGGACGAAAGAGGATGAGATGGCTGGATGGCATCACTGACTGGATGGACATGAGTTTGGGTAGACTCCAGGAGTTGGTGATGGACAGGGAGGCCTGGCGTGCTGCGATTCATGGGGTCGCAGAGTCGGACACGACTGAGTGACTGAACTGAAGGCAGAGAAGGTGTGCAGTGCTCTTGGTAGACCTGGGTGGGCACCTGGGCAGTAGTCACCCTTCCTCCCTCTGCCCACCTCCAGGAGCAGCCTGGCAGGTGGCCGGGAGCAGACAGCGCTGTGCCCTGTGCCACACTGCCAAGTGCTGTCTTCAAAACATCACATCTCCGGGTCACTTCTCAGGCTCTAGGACACTGCTGACTGAGCGCACTGCCCATCGCTTGCTCCTTGCTTGCCATCGACGGCGTCTGGGTGCTCTGAGAGCAGTGAGTTGGGCAGGACCACCAGGCTTCCAGGCCAGCTCAGGGGCTCTGGGGACTGTCAAGTGCAGTCCCCTCACCACCCTCTCCTCTGCCCTTTAGCAGATGCTTTAATGGGAGACTGAGCCTGGGCTCTCCCTCCTCACTGGGCCTCCCCCTGGCCCATCTCTGTGTCTGAAACCCTGCAGCAGAGAGGAAGACTGCTGCCCCGGCCCGCGGAAAGTCCTCCTCCAAGCGCAGACACTGCAGGGAGGATCACCGGGGGGCAGCCAGCACCCTGACACATGGGCTGACTCAGAGGGAGTCTCCAGTCTATCTCGCCTAAAAATCACCTGGAGTCAACTGGTTAGAGGCAAGCTAAAAAAGGACAACTGGAGAAATATGAATGTGGGCGATACAACAATATTATTAAATAATTTTTAATTTTCTCAAATGTGATAACAGCCTTGAGGTTATGGAGGAGAGAGCACTTGTTCTCAGGAGACACAGCTGAGATGTTTAAGGGGGTCAAGTACTGTGATGTCCGCAATTTACTCTTGAATGGTTCAGCCAGATACACACACACACACACACACACACACACACACACACGTGCATTAAACTAATATGGCAAAATGTTAGTAAGTGTTGAATGTAGGTGGTGGGTATCTGGGTCATCATCTAGCCTTTTCAGTTGTGTGTGTGTGTTTGAAAATGATCATATTACAAAGTTAGGGCCAAAATCCCCTGGATATTTTGTCTATAGACCCTGCGCTCGTAGAGCTTGTGATTTGGGTGGTCCGGGGGGTGCTGAGAACGAGGAGTTGAACAAGCTCCCCAGGTGTCCCTGATGCAGCTGATCCTTAGAACCCATCAGGAAAATGCTGCTCTGACAGCCTAAGGTCCGAAGGTAGAAACCCAGGCTCAACTGCTCATTCTTGCTGGGGCAGCACCCTCTGCACCTGGGAGCCTCCACACTGCAGCCTCGGCTCCAAACACACTGCCTCTGCCCGGTGCTCCAGCACCTTTCAACTGCTTAGACAGCATGCTGTGTCCCACCTCCTGGCATTCGCTCAGAATATCCCTTCTGTTTTTTTTCCCTTTTACCTTCCAATCTCCTTTCTCCCCCATTTACACGGCCAACGAGTACCATCTCCACGTCCCCTCCTCCAGGAAGACTGGGTCAGTCACCCATTTTTACGTGCTCCTATAGAACCCCCAGCAGACTGATGCCCTTACGTGATTCCCGCTTACTGGTCTGTGTTGCTCACTAGCATAAGAACCCCTAGAGAGTTCCCTGTGGAATCCTCAGGGCTGTTCCCAAATGCTCCAGTTTCCCTCCTTCTAGGTATGGTGAAGGGTCCCACTGCCCAGCCCCTGGAGGAGAGTGGGACCTCCCCACTGGCTAGTTCTGGGCAATGAACTATGATCCCAAGTGGAAGACCTGGAGCTTTTTTTTTAATCCAACCCAGCAATGCACATTAGAGAGGTGGGCCCCCGGGAGCCTGGGTTCTGAGTAAGTATAATGCACACAGCCTCTTGATGATCTGTGCCAAGCAGGCAGCTTTGAAGAGAAGAAACTTAACTGTTCTAGTTACTGTGACTGGGGTTTGTTAATGCAGCATGACCTCGCCCAGCCTTACTCACTTCTATATCCCCAAACACTGGCCCAACTGCTAGCACGGAACGATGCATATGACACAATTCCTATCACTTTTTCTTGGCTGTGGAACTAGCCTCAAAGACCAGACAGATGCTCTAAGACACACCACCCCTGTGCCCTTGCCTGGTGACACGGGACTCTCCGTGGAGGTGCCCCAAAGTATCCCTGCCCAGCAAGGTACAGATGCCACCTCTGCTAACCTCTGAACAAGTCAGACAGGCTCCTAATGGATCCTGAGTTAACCTTGAGCTGCCATCACCCTTTTGCCATGGCGATGGCTCCAGGAGGAGGGGAAGGCCCTCCTAACCCACTGCCCTGCTTGTTAACTTGTGAAGACCCTTCAGCCTTCGTGCCATCTCTGCAGAAAGCATCAGAAAGGACCCTGTGCTCACCACAGAGGACCCTAGCTACCACTGCAGCTTCTGGAAAAGTTCTGGAGGAAAGAAAGTGTGTTCCCACCGCCTCTTGAGTCCCTGATCTCTGTGGCCCTATTTTCTCACCAGCTTGTCCCAGTCCCAAGCACGCCTCCCCACCAACCCTTGACCCCGTCCCCAAGGACTGCAGGAGCTAAAACGATCCAGCCTTAGGATGGAAGGCTGTGGCCTGGAGGCAGCCTGCCAGCACTTGGGCAAGTGGGAAACTGCTGGTGCTTCTGGCTGGTGCACATCCGGGGAAGGAAGCAGGTGGAGGGAGGTCAGAGCTGCAGCTGCTTTACCCACGGACCCTCTGTGGCCCAGACTGGCCCGCACACCTCCTGGCTTGTGGTCCTTAAGGACAGTGAATTTTCAGATGCTTTGAGATGATGGGTGTTTTGTTTCCTCTTCCCAGAGGTCCCAGCTGAAGGCAGGGCAGAGCAGCCGATGGGGTGAGAGGTGGGCAGAGTGTGGGACAGTTGCAGAGGAGACCCCAGGGTACAGGAACACTGGACTTCTCCTCGTCGCTGATTTGATGTTCCTGGGACTGCAGGGTGGCACGGCCTAGTCCTGGGCTTGCTCTCTGGACTCCTGACTCTCACCAGGGCTGGGGCGGGGGCTACGCTTGTCCAAGGTGGGTCTGCAAGGAGGAGCCTGTAACCTTGCTCACGTCTGTGGATGGCCTTGTACTGCCCAAAGACCTTCCACATCCGCTTTGTGCTCAGACCCTGATAGCCCCTAAGCCAGAAGGAAGTATAATACTGTCCATGTTCGATAGTGCACAAGTTCAACAGAGAAGTGAAAAAGTGCCTTGGCCCCCATAGCAAGTCAGTGACAGAACCCAGATGGAGCTGGGGCCTGGAGACCCCTCTGACCAGTGTCCTGCCAGCTTTGCTCTGTTCTAAGTAAGAAAAAGTGAAAAGAGCTTTCCAGAAGGGTCACGCTTGGGTTCCTGTGCACGCATGCGCACACACACACATACACACTTTCAAACTGCTACCCCATACACAGAAGTATTGCTGTTGAAGCTTGAAGACAGAAGTCCACACGGGAGACCTCTGAGCCTCTGTGAGCACGCTCCTGACCTCCTCAGGGTGTCGCCGGGCTGGGGCTGTCAAAGGGCCTGGGAGCCAGGAAGGGCCGTCCCAGCCAAGCCTCCTGTCGGCCTTTGCTCCTCGTGGTGACCGGTGGATGCGGGTGGCCAATGGGCTCCTCACGGTGAACACACAGCTGCTGGTGGGCCCCGGGGGCTCATCTGGTTCAAATTTTCATAATTGGACTCCTGAGCCTGGGGCCTGTGGACAGGACAAAGTTGGCTGACCACCCCAACAGGAGAGGTCTCTGACTGCCCAAACCCCAGCCCAGGAAAGGGTGGAAGCGGGGATGAGATGGGCATCAGGGGCCTACGTCCAGCGGGGCCTGGAGACCAAGCGAACGTAGGAGGCTGGGCAGTGGCAGAACGTGCAGACCAGGGAGGGGACACCCAGGTGACAGTGTCCCAGATCAGAGTCTCTGTCTTCTCAAAGGGATACTGTCTGCAGCTTCAAAACCCACTCCCAGGCCAGGCCCCCTGAGCTCCAGATGCTTTCCTGACGTCCGGGACATCCTCCTGGGCCTCTCAGACCTACATGCCCCATGCCCTACATGCCTACGTGCCCATCTGAGGCTCTCCACCGCACCTCTTCTCTCCCCGTCTTCAGCTCTGTAAGCGGCACCAGGGTTTCAGCTCCAGAACTGCCGGCTCCTTCCTTTGCTTGTGCTGCCCACTCAGGGCTCTGTCTGCCCTGCCTCTGTCTGCCCCATCTCCCCACCCTCTCTGCTGCCACCTTCAGCCAAGCAACCGAGCCAGCCGCAGTCCTGATCAACAGCCCTCACAGGTCTCCTACCTCCACTCGTGTTCAGATGGGGCCACTCATCTGCTTAAACCACTCACTGACTTCCTATCACACTCAGGGTAAATCCCGCAGCCTGCCTGCCTTCCCTGCACCCTTCCTGGGTCACGCCTGAGCCTTTGGCTCCTCAGTCGCCCCCAACACCCTTACCTGCCCGTATGGGTGCCTGCCTCCCATCTCTCAGTGTCCTCAGACAGGATGACAGGTCTGAAGCAGCCACAACCCAGTGGCACCTCCCTCTCCTGGGGCTTTACTCTATTGCCTTGTCCATTTCTCCCTCCCCCCACAGCTCTTATTGTATAATCTAAGATCTCTTGTTTAGGTGTTTATTAAAATTCTCCACGTTCAAGTGTGAGTTCTCTGAGATGGAGAATTTTTGCGTTACTTTGAGCATCCAAAACAGTGCCTAGTACATGATAGGGATCAATAGATATTTTGAGCAACGGTCAGCTTTCTGATTTAGGTGCCCTGGTGTGGTAAGTAAGCAAAGAAAAGGGACTTTGCACAGATATTTGAGAATGTGGGGGACTGCTGAGTGGACATCTGCAGAGAAGGTCCTGGGCTGGCAGCGTGGCTCTCCCAGCCCCCAGACCCAGGTGGAGCGGAGCTGTAGGGGTGCCTAGGCTTGTCTAAAGAGTCCTAGATGGCTGTCACCAGCTTCCTGCCTCCCACAAGCCTCCCAGACAGCGTTTGTTCTTCAACATGGGCCTTCACTTGGACAGACACCAAGAAGGGGTAAGGCCCACACTTCCTACCTTGCAGGTCTGTGGGCCCTCAACTAAGCCCTCAGAACCTCTACTGACATTCTGCTTGCAAAGCCTTCAGCGGGGTGTCTGAGACAATGACTGCCCAATGGTGGCTTTTGTGTGGATCTGTTCTAGAACACTGGGCACTACGAGAGGAAAAACACCGTCTCCAGGGATACCTCTAGGTGCAGAGATAAGGCAGACACAGAAAAATAACCTTCAACAGCATGGACACCAGGCAGCTGGGCTGGGAGACAGGCCAGTGTGAGGCCCAAAGTCAGTGCTGGGAACGTGGTGGGATGGGAGTGCGGAAGCAGGTCGGCGTGGCCTGGTCTCGCCGGTCAGCCTTGGTGGACTGAAGGGGCAGGAGCTTCAAGAGGCAGCAGGGAGAGCCTTGACACTGAGAAGGGCAAGAACACCCGCCCAAGCCTGTTGTCCGTTGTTTCTTCTTACTCTGCTCTGCCCTGAGAAGCCCGCACCCCTTTGCCAGTGGGAACCAGAGAGGGGCGAGGTGGGGGTGGGCTAGCTCGCTTACCTTGGCGGAGCATCCGGGGTGACTGGGTGCTCTGTGTGAGGAACAGAGAGAGAGGAGGCGTGAATCTTCACAGTGGTCTCTGGGCTCCAAGCCCTGCTGCCCATCCCACCCCACCGTGAAAGCGGTCTGGAGGGAGATGAGCTAGCCAGCAGAAAGTGAAGGAGTGACCTAAAAGATGAGAGTTACCTAGGAAGACGGGGAGCACGGTCCCAGCAAAGATGGCAGCCAAGGCAACTGTGGCAAATTTTGGATTTCATCCCGGGAGAGTCTGAGGCTGGTGCTACTCACCTGGGTGAGCTGAGAGGCTCTGGGAAGCCCCTTCTCTGGGGCACAGAACACATCTCCCATCCAGATTAGTGAGAGTAGGGAGGGGTGACCGCAGCTCTCTGAAGATAGCTTGCTAGTTCAAGCTTCCACCCTTTGATAGATGCTGTTCCCTCTGCTAGCAACACTACTAGCTCCTTGCTCTCCCAGCTCCCAGCTGCTTACAGCTTTTGGTTTAGCCTCCCTTTACTGTGCACAGCCTTGCCTCCTGGCTCCTGTCCCGATGCCCCATCAGAGAGAGGCCCACATACTCTGGGCCTCTGCAGTACCTGGGTTGACCATACTTCTCTCTGCAGACTGCAATTATCTGCTTACTTCTCAGCATCCCATTCAAGGGCAGGGGACCATTGTCATATTCATCTCTGTATATTTCCAGCACCTATGCAGCAGGTAGTTGGTGCTCGGGATGCTGTTGCAAACTAATGAATGAAATGGTGCTATTTGGGAAAGCCTGTGTGTGGTCAGGGCCCTTCTGGATGAGTCATTTATGGGGCACTGGCAAAAGGGTGAGTCTGTGTCTCTGTGACTCTAGGCTGGAGGCAAGCTCCCTAACCTCTCTGGCCTCAGCTTCCTGATGGTAAAATGGGCTCACGCTGGCTGGTACCTCCTGGGCTTGACCAGGGAGGAGAGGGAGACGCACAGGTGCATAAATGATGTTCCACTTGTGTCATGCCAGGTGGTCAGCCTGGAGGAGAGCCCCATTTGCCCTGAGCATCCATCCTGGCCCAGGGTCACACCCACCTAGGCGATGATGGGCAGCGGCCCGAACGCCCAGAACTCCGAGCAGCAGCAGTGCCTTGAGGCCCAGTGCCCCGAGCAGGAGGGCTGTCACCGAGGCCTTGGAGGCGCCATGGAAACGAAACAAGTAGACGCTGGCTTCGGCGCGGCCCAGGCTGTTGGAGGCCGTACAGGTGTAGAGGCCATCGTGGGCCAGGGCAGGCAGCTCGGCGGTCACCTGGTGGCCGTGATCATGAACTGGGCTCCGCCTGGCGGCCGAGCCATTGCCCAGGGCCGGGCCAGACCAGGTGAGGGCGGGTGGTGGCTCCCCTTCAGCCGTGCAGAGCGCGTGGAAGGCATGCCCCGGGCCTGGCAGCACAGAGATGTTGACGATCCGCGGGGCGGCTGCGGGAGAAAGCAAAGCGTGGTCAGAGCAGCAGCGGGCAAAGGAAAGGGCAAGGGGCAGCCCTACCTGTCCCCTTCGCGGAGAGGGTTGGAGGAGGGAGCAGGGATAGGATACGAGAGGAAGGAAGAGGCGCTGGGGTGCCAGGGCGTCTGGGTTCCCAGAACAGGTGTGGCCTTTGGCAAGTTATTCCATCGCTCTGTGCCTTAGTTTCTTCACGTGTAAAATGGGGATCATTTATTTTATCAGATTCTTGGGAAGATCTGACAAGTTAATTCATGTGGGGTGCCTGGGCAAGTGCTTTCTAAATGTCACTATTACGTGGTAGCGCATGATTGGGGCCTCCCCAGGTGGCACTAGGGGTAAAGAACCCACTTGTGAATGCAGGAGACATAAGAGACGCGGGTTTGATCCCTGGGTCGGGAAGATCCCCTGGAGAATGGAATGGCAACCCACTCCAGTATTCTTGCCTGGAGAATCTCATGAACAGAGGAGCCTGGTGGGTTGGGGTCGCAAAGAGTGGGACGAGACTGAAGCTATAGCACCGCATGCATGCAGCGCGCTACTGGGGGCAGTCTGCTGGAGAGATTTCAAGAGCACCTCCCAGATAGCCTCACCGAGCGCAGACGGATTCACTGAATCCATCAGACTGAGGCGGACAAGTCAGAGGAAACTGAAATGCAGTCAGAGGCGGCCCAGCCAGCCCAAGGGCACATGAGTGGTTCTTGGCAGAACCAAAGTAAACCCAGAACGCCTGGGTCCCCCACAGCGGGGGTCTCGGATTTTTTTAAAAAAGCTTAAGTCATTCCAGAGCGTAGCCAGGCTTGAGAATCACCGTTCTAGGATCCTGGCTCCCCCATCCTTAAACCTCAGGGTCTAGCAAAGTGCTGGGCACGTGGTGGGCTCCCTGTGGCCCCCTTCAGTGCACAGGGCCACTGCAGTCCTTGCCATATTTAAGGTGACGTTTCCTCCTTTTTCTCCCCGCTAGTCTCAGGGCTGTTGGGGCACACTCACTCTCTACGAGCTTCACTGCAGCACCCATCCCAGGCCCGGGGCCAGGATTCCGCGGCCTTTGGACCAGTTCCCGGGGGGCTTGTGGCCCTCCCAGATGTGAGAGCACCCTGCTCTAGACGAAGGGGTGTGCCCGTTGTAACCCCTCGGATCCCAGCCCAGAGCCCGCACCGAGAGCCCCGCGGGACGCGGCGGGGAGGCGGGGAGCGAGGTCGGGCGGGCGCGCTCACCCGTCACGCGGAGCCGGACTCCCTGGCGGCTCTCGTAGCGGTCGTGGACGTCGCCAGCGAACTCGACGCGGCAGAAGTAGCGGCCGTCGTCTGCCAGCGCGAGGCGCTCGATGCGCAGCGACAGGTCGTTGCGGCGTGGGTTGCCGAGCAGCCGGAAGCGGCCGTGCAGGCTGAGCGCCGTCTGGCACAGCTCGCTGCCCCGCGCCGCGGCGCAGCGGAACACCTGCGGGCCGGCGAACGGCTCGCCTGCGCGCCAGATGGCCGTGAGCGGCCCGTCGTAGTGGCGGTGCGGGTGCGTGAAGGTGCAGGGCAGCACCGCGGCCTCGCCCGCCGTCGCGCTCACCTCGGCCGGCACCTGCATGGACCAGCGCTGCGCGGGCGCACCTGCGGGCAGGCGGGCGGGGGGGGCGGGCAGCGCGGGGCGCGTGCGTCCACCCTACCCGCATCCCAAGAGGCCTGGAAACCCCCGGGGCGCAGGAAGCGCCCTCCTCCCCTCGCGAGTTGCGGGGGAGGGGTGCAGTGTCTGGAAACCCACCTCAGGACTCCAGAGGCATCTCCCAGGACCTTGACTCCCGTGACTTTCTAGGTGCCTGGATCTTCTCCCCGCTTCCCTGGGACTGTTTGCCTCACTCAGGGCGGTCCCACCTCACCTACGGGCCCAGTGTTCCCAACCTCTTCTCCATCAAACCTGCCCTGCTTCAGAAAACCCCGGGGATCCTGTGGTTACAGTAAGACCTTCCCCACCCCCATCCCCCCACTGATGATAATAGTAAAGGCACTTACTGTTCATCTCTGTGTAGAGCAAGTTCCCAGTGGTATCCCTTTTAGTTCTCACAAGTGATCCTAGAGGTAAGAAGAGTTAGCCCCAGGTTACATGTTAAAAAACCAGGGCACAGAGAGGTTGAGTAATTGCCTGAGGTCACACAGCTAGGATGAGGCAAGTCTGATGTTCAGACTCTGGACTGCCCGACTCCTCTGCTGCACTCTAGTGCACTAAGGGCACAGAAAATCGGGCCTTATCCAAGGAGAGCAATGTTCCCATTTACAGAGGGGCAACGGAGGCCTTGGGAGGGGGTGGTATGTTTTGAAGCTGATGCGTTGAGTTGGTGACTGAGGTTCCTCTGTACTCCAGGTCCACCCAAGTAGGCTTTCCAAAAGGCCAGTGCCCAGACAGGGAGCTGAGAGACCAAGAGGGGCAGACCTTTAATGCTGCCTTCTTGCTCTGCACAAGTGCTTCTGGGCTCAGGTTTCCTCACCTCCCATGTCGTGGGTCTCTGAAGTGTGGTTGAGCTAAGGTCTGCAAGCTGCATGCTGCTGCAGCTTAGGGAGGGCTGGAGATCACTCACTGCTTGTGTTGTTGCAGATGTGTGCTTCTTTGGGAGAGGGGTGAACCGGGTGGGCGGATGGGTGTCAGTGCTGGGAGGATCAGGCCAAGGAGGGCCTCCTCAAGGAGTGGGAGCAGGCTGAGTCGCTGGTGCCTGGGTGCAGGGATCTCTATAAGGAATAATATAGCAGCCCCTGTATTTCCAAAGGGCTTTGCAATTTGCCAAGTTCTTTCACATACATCACATCACATGAATCCAAGTCTAGTGCTCTTTGCTCTGTGCTGTAGCCCAACTTGTATCTTGGCCAGGAATCCCCTTAGCTCACAGCTGGCAGACCATCCTCCAGGGAACCCATCCCATCTATGAATAGTCTACAGGTCAGGGCACTCCTCCTGGGCATTCAGACTTAGGACTGCCTGACTCCTGTGCTGCCTGACTCCTGTGCCGCACTCTGGTGCACTCTAGTTTCTAGGGCATAGAAACTCCGGCCTTATCCAAGGAGAGCAACATTCCCAGAACCAGTGTCTCCTGCCCATCACGTGACCACTGTTGCTGTCTGGAGCCTTCTCCTCCCCTCCCCGTGATGACCCTCTCCAGATCCCATCATGGCTCTCCTGGACCCATAAGCCCTGTCCTCTCTGGCAGATGTCTGAGCCCTTCACCTGACCCTCTCCATCCTCACTGCCTGCTTGGTACTCTCCCTGCAATGTAGTGTTCTGACCCCGGGGGGCTCCACATGTGCTGGGCCAGGCAGAGTAGGGTACAAATTGGGTTTCATGAGCTGTGTTTCATATAAAACCTCACTTTGGGATTGCGCCGAGCTTGCAGTGAAATAAAACCACAACTTTTTTTTTTTTTCACACAGTCTGTTTCTAAGCTGAATCTCCTTTCTTCTGGACAAGTGGAAGCACACTTTTGAACCCCAGCTAGGGACTCCACATCTATTCTTAGAAAGAGCTTGTTTGCCCAGTTGTTAATAATCAGAGGGCCTACTTCCAAATTTGAGAAACCTTTCTGAGCGTTTGCTCGTTCATTCAGTACTTCCAGCTGCAGAAAGCATCTCCCAATCTAGAGGCTCAGCCTCTGCCTCAGTTTCCCTGTGTTCCAACCCTCTGTGACCTCAGCCTCCTCTGACCTCCTGCTTCTCACAAGCATCATGGAGCCAGGCACTGGTTCCCCAGGGATTGTTTGATGTTGCTCGGACACATCCCCCCTCAAAGCCAGGCACTGGGACCATAGCTGGGGCTACAAAGAACAAGCTCACAGCTCGGAAAGGGTGCCAGGTCTGCGAACCCATAGTTACACTAAAGCCTGCTAGGAGGGACACAAACAGTGATCTCTCTGTCTGAACATGGGGTGGGGCCCTTTCACTCACCAGCACCCTCCTACTTGTCCCCAGACCTCGCTGAGTCATCCTACAGTGGGAGGCTTTTCTTGAACCCCAAGCCTAGATCTGGTGCCCCTTTCCTGTGCCCCAGAACTCAACTGCATCTTTTGTCCAGGCACCCAGGGGCTCCTGAAGGGCAGGGACCATGGGTGGGGGTCATATTTGTGCAGCTATAGCCCAACATGTACCTGCCACGTGGTAGCTGATGTTGACTTGAATCGCTGTGAGAGAGCAGAAGGGAGGGAGCCCAGGTTGGCAGGAAGGGTGGGTGGAGGGGTTGACTGGAGGCCCCACGAGAGAGGAGCTGCTGCCTTGGGAAAGGAGTGGGGTTTGAGGTAGGCTGCAGGCATTCTAGGCAAAGGGTGAAATGGAGTATGGACATCAGCATAATGAGGACTCAGACATGAGAGGATAAGGGGGCCAGAGTACATGTGCTCTGGGGGCTTGGGGGGAGACATTGTGAACCTTATTTCATAAGCACAGCAATCCATATGTGGGGTGCTGTTATTGGCCCCCCTTTGGAGAAGGAGCTCTGAGGCTCAGAGAGCCGAGAGGCTCGGCCAGGTCACTTGACCAACCAGGCAGAGAGAAGTCTTCCCCTCAAAGTGTCACTGAGCAGGACCCTATGAGGCCTCCGCAGAATAGACCCCCACCTGCTTTTTGTCTGTAGAAAAACCTTAGTCAAAGAATTAACTTCATCAGAGAAGTGGGAAAATGCAAAAAGAAAGGAAAACAATTAAGCAAGACAAAACAATAATACTTTAGCCAATAAACAAAGTCAAGGACCTTTAGTTTTTCCTCAAGGACAATGGGGCTTCCTAGGTGGCGCTAGCGGTAAAGAACTTGCCTGCCAATGAAGGAGACAGAAGAAATGTGGGTTCGATCCCTGGGTCTGGAAGATCTCCTGGAGGAGGGCATGGCAATCCTCTCCACTATTCTTGCCTGGAGAATCCCATGGACTGAGGAGCCTGGCAGGCTACAGTCCATGGGGTTGCAAAGAGTTGGACATGACTGAGCAATTTAACACACCCACACAAGGACTATAGATGATATTCTGTGCATGTCCTTCAGCTGTTTTGCAGATACTGAAACTCCCACCAGGGAGAAGAAGTTAACTGTATGCAGCCCACAAACGCGTAGACCCCAGACCAGTTGAAACCAGAAGATGATGCTGACTCCCAATTACATCACCAGCAACCAATCAGAAGAATGTCTGTGAGCCTATCACACCCTGCTCCTTGATCATTATATGATCCCTCACTAACCCTCCTGGGCAGGACACACAGCTGAGGTCACCAGGAGGCCCACATTCTTCCCAGTGTCCAAAAGGCATTGTTGAGGGCATTAGCCCTTTGCTTGGCAAAGTAATAAAGCTATTTCTTTCTACTTCACCCCAAACTCTGTCCCCAAAACTTAATCCAACACGAGTGTACAGAGGCTGAATTTTGACCACAGGTGGGTCATGTCCCTGGACTCTGTCTGCCTGAGGATGGCAGCCTGGAGGGGAGCCTCCTGGCGTGTGGTACAGATGATGGGCCAGGGCCCTTCCCTCCCTGAGTGGGTTCTGCTCTAGGAGGAGAGAGGGCACACAGAGGCCCTTTCACCAAGTGTGACAGTTTACCTGCTGTGTGGGCTTCCAAGAGGCGGCATGGGGACTCACTACTGGATGAGTCCACCTGGGGAACCGAGGTGAGGGAAGTCCCAACAGGAATCACCCAGGGAGCAGATGCATTTGCTCTGGCAGGAATCCAAGCTCCCTGGTTCCCGTGACATTTACCATTCCTTCTCGAAGCTTCTGCATGTCTCTTAGGACAGGGCAGGGATGGCCCCCGAGCTGGAACCACAGCCTCTTTTATAGGGAGGGTCTCTACTCTCTCTGCCTCATCTCAGTCAACCTCCGAGTGTCAACGGGAGGCCTGCATTCTTCCTATTTCTGAAATGCCTCCCCTCAATGGCAGGCCACGGGGTGCGGTGAAGAGAACTCCCGCTTTGGTATAGCTGAAGGCGGATGACATTCTCGCTTGTCGGGAGGACCCAGTCTGTCCCTGGCACTATTCTAGGCAAATCCACTTACAGGGAGCTCTTTGGGCAACATCTGTTGCTTAATGTCCCAAGTCTCAGGCTCCTCTGCTGTAAAGTGGGGAACATGATACTTTCCTCATAAGATTGAGGGTGGAATGAAGTCACCCATGAAGGCCACCCGGACAGTGCTGCCACTCAGTGATATTAGTTCTCTCCTTCACTAGCTCTGCAAACAGACGGGACCAGGAGGGAGCAGGGGGCGGTGCTTTCCAGTGGTGCGGAAGGACCACTCTGGGCAGAAAACTCAAACAATGCAGTGGGGGATTGTTTTGGCTCCAGACACTGTACTATCTGTCACTCAACTTGACACCTTATGCATACTGCCCTTAGCTAACCTGAGAGCTAGTCTTTGATTCATGTATTTTTTCACTCAATAGATGCTTATTGAGGGTCTGTCGGGTGCTTAACCCTGTGCAGGGTGTTGGGGATACAGTTACCCTACCCATCAGTTGCCTCCTCAGTGTGTTTACAGCCTGGCTCAGCCACTGTTTTTCGTTTACTTACAATTCTAACAAGTTTGTTTAATTAGCTTCCCAGCCTAGGGAAATAACAGATTGAAAAGCTAGAAAGTGACTTCTGTTTGTAGGTCCTCTGAAAGCAGCTAGGGATGATAATCAGCATTCAGTCAGGGAGGAGGGTTCAGGAAAAGAATAATGTGATGACTCAGGGCAGAAATGATCAAAATGCAGCACAAATGGGACCCTTCAGAGGACGAGTAAGTGCAGAGGGTCTTGAGGATCACTCACCGCAGCAGGCTGGTGGAACAGATGCTCGCAGCCATGACCTCAATCACCTTGGAAAGGTTCATTGCTGTGAGAGGCGTACCTCTCAGATGGGGTCTCAGGCTCTGTCTGGGGCTATAGCCCGGCTAGACTGGCCGTGACTTTGTGACTTTAGGTGAATCCTGGTAGCTCTGGCTTCAGTGAGCTCATCTGTGAAATGACGCCTGTAGATGTTTACTAAGGAGACTTTTAAATCTAAAACTCTATGTCTGAAAATGATACTTTGATGAAAATGATGAAGATGTCTGGCAAGCATTTTAGAAATATGACAATCTAAAATTTATCGAGAGACTTTTAGGTATTTTATTTTATTTTATTTTTTTACTTTTAGGTATTTTAAAATAAGCTATTAGCTGTCCAGCAAATTCAGCTACTCAGAAAGAGGTGCCCATGTTTGATGGTCCCTCACAGCCACTTACTAAGCTTTCTGAGTTGCTCTCATCTCCCCGTGGTGACGATGCTCAGTGAGGGAGGTCGGGGCCTGCAGTACTGAGTACCAGCTTCCGAAGCCCTGTGCCAGCGGTGCCAGGGTGGCACAGGGACTCGGCGATAGAAACATCTGCAGAATCTGAACACCTCATTCTCGCTTTTCTGATTCCCTCCTGCCTCTCAGTTTGTTCTCAGTAACTCTGCCTTCCGGGCCTGCACGTAGCCGTCCAGACAGGTAATCAGCGCAGAAAAAGTGAGAAAAGTGTGGAGACCAGAGGGCAGAGGAGGGAGCAGAACCAAGAGTCCATCCTCCACTGAGAAGCAGACCCAGGGACAGGGGAGGCAAAGGGACAAGTGAGCTGTTGAAAGGCCTGGCTGTTCCCCTCTGCCCTCAGCTGTCCTGTTTCCCCTTTAACCCTTGCCTCTCTGGCTGTGTGGTTGCGGATCTGGACCCTCTCGCTGGGCTGATGGAGATGCAGAGCCATGAGCAGAGCCTGCCCCGGGGCCAGTGTCCATCACATGGCGTTGTTCTTGGGAGTTCTGATTCAGCCGTCCCTGCTGTGCTCCCACCTCCTACACCCCTCCTCCTCCCGGGGCAGGACTTCTCGGTCCCAGCTGCTGGCCACAGTAGCCACCAGGGACAGAGGAAGTGTCCTGGCTCATCCAATCTTCATTTCCTCCTGGGCCCATGACAGCAGTCCCTGACCTTTTCCCACGTCCTAAATAAACCCCCCACATTCTTGGGTGACTGTGTAAATCGTCTTGACATTCCAGTTTGTTTTTCTACAGGAGTTTAGAGCTAGAAAAGTGAGTTCCTCTGAGCCCCAAGCTTTGCCTGAGGCTCACCACCCACTGCACACAGGTATAGGCAGTGTCAAGGGCAAGTCTGGCTCTCAGGAGACTCCAGGTCTCATCCAGGCTCTGACACCCAGAAGTCCCCTGACCTCCTTGAGCATCCCTGAAACAGGGACAAGGGTCTTCACTTTGCGGGGTTGTGGTGGAGAGGAAATGAGCTGCCATCAAAGGCCCAGCACGATGGTCCTTCAGGTTGACAAGCACTGTGGTCGCTGCACCAGCCAGAGATCTGGGGACCAATGGAGGTCTTGCCTGAGGTCACCAAGTGGCCGGAGCTCCCAGACCACTGCTCTTCCCACCACCTCTCATGTCCCCTGCCATCACCCACTTTCTAAAAGCAGATCTGTGGGGAGACAGAAAAGAAAGACAAAAGAGAGTGTGTGGGCCCCCAGGGGACGAGGGGTTGCCCCAGGGCACTGCGTGCAGGTAGGGGGCGCCAGTATGAGGGAGAAGGCACAGAAAATGGGAGAGGGGGGGTGTTTCCTGCATGAATTCCTCCCACTTCACTTTTGCCAAAGCCCAGCTCAGGGTCCTGTGCTCACTCAGAGGTGTGACAGGACAGGACTGTGACCTGGGGTCTCCCTGCCCTCGGGCCGCTGGAGCTTTGGCCCCTTCCAGGCCCACCAGCCCACGGAGAGGCTCCTGGGTGAACGGCCCCAGAGAGGTTTCAGGCAGCGAGACGCTGCTCCCCCAGGATTCACAACCTCCTGGTTTCAAGCAGGAAGCAGCTGCCGGCCACGAGAAGAGGAGGTCGCCTCCCTAGGCCGGCTGCCGTGGCTCCCACGGATGCCCAGCCTCCCTGAAGAATTGTGGCACACAGCTGGAGTATTTGTGTGGTTTGGGTTTTGTACTTCAGCCTGTGACTGCTCATGCTTCCTCTAAGTTTTCTTTATTTTTTATTTTTTTTGTCTTTTTTGTCTGATTCATAGCTGCTGACTCTTAGCAGGAGACAAAAAACAAAAACAAAAAACAGTCCCAAACAAAACACCCCTGGAAGCTGTCTGACTTGAGCAACATTTCACTGCCGTTTAACTGTCCAGCTGCTGCGCACCAAGACTGTGCTGAGGGCCTTCCATCCATGACCCGATTCTCCTTCACAGTGCCTGTGAGGTGGCAGGGACCCCCGTTTAACGAGGCTCAGAGAAGTAGGCAACCTGCAGGTGGCGCTAGTGGTAAAGAACGCGCCTGCCCCTGCAGGAGAGATACAGGTTCGATCCCTTGGTCTGGAAAACCCCCTTGTGGAGGGCAGGGCAACCCACTCCAGTGTTCTCGCCTGGAGAATCCCATGGACCGAGGAGCCTGGCGGGCTACAGTCCATAGGGCTGCAAAGAGTCAGATACAACTGAAGTGGCTAAGCATGCCCAGAGCCACACAGCTGGCAAATAGCAGAGCCAAGATTCAGTGCTTCTCTGACCCACTCTCCAGTCTGCCCTCAGGCCTGGGGAGGGTCACCTCCTCCAGCCCCACCCTCTGTGTGGGATCCAACCCTAAATCATCTGGAAAGATGTCTGAATTGGGTCAACTTGGCCAAAGAAAGCCCCTCCCCTATCAGCTGCCACCACAGGGCTTTATGGGTGGGACCATGGGCAGCGTGGGGTGGGAGCTGGTGGTGTGGTCCCAGATTGAGGCACACATCCCCAAGAGCAAATCCCAGCTCCACCCTGCACCACTCCCTGAACCTCTCTGTGCCTCAATTTTCTCATCTGTGAAATGAGAATGTAATAGTTTCTTTCTCATACGATTATGATGCTTATTTGAATGACTATTAATACTTAAAGTGAGTGACTGAATGAAAGTTGCTCAGTCGTGTCTGACTCTTTGTGACCCCATGGACTATACAGTCCATGGAATTCTCCAGGCCAGAATACTGGAGTGGGTAGCCTTTCCCTTCTTCAGAGGATCTTCCCAGCCCAGGTCTCCCATGTTGCAGGAGGATTCTTTACCAGCTGAGCCACAAGGGAAGCCCAATACTTAAAGTGCCCAGCCCTTAATAAGAGGCACTTGCTCTTGCTATTCAAATCAGCCCCAAATAGGACTCTGCTGAGTGCTGAAAGCTAGATTGAGGGCCCAAGAGTGGGAGTTTATAATCCAGTCGTGGAGACAGGACTCCACCTAAGGAAGACTGACTAACAGCTTGGAGCACCGTGATATCAGTGGCCAGTGGCTGTACACAGAGAGGCCTGGATGCTGAGTCCAGAGACATTGTCACGAGAGGGATGTTTCAGCCCAGGTGGAGTCAGGAGAAGACTGGGGCCTGGACAGTGGGGATTTGAGGATTGCCTTTGTTACTTATCCCAGTGGCCCTCGACTGGATCCTACATCAGAATCACCCAAGAAGATCATTGAAAATGCCGGTTCCTGGGCCCGGCTCCTGACATTTTCTGATTCTGCAGAGCAGAGCTGAAGAATGTGCATTTTAACAGAGGCTTGCCTCCCCTGGGATTCTGATGCAGATGGTCTATGACCACTTTTTGAGACACGCTGTTTCCAGGGACACCAACTCCTTGAGCTAAATGACCTTAAATGATGCTGTTACTCAAACCTGCCGCTAAGAGTTCCCACTCCCTTCTTGGGGTTCCTGCTGGGCAGAAGGGTGCCCTCGATCACTTGCCTACTGCCCACGTGAAGGTGCCACCCTTACCCCCAATCAGCTGTGTGCTCTCCCCATGTTACCAGGGCTGAGCCCATTAAGATGCATAGCGCTTGGATGACACCACCACCTAGAGCCTGTCCTCCCCAGAGCTGGCCCGTTATGCCCCCTGGGTCCTCACAGCAAAGGGTGGTGTAGGCGGCCTTTCTACAGATGGGGACACTGAGGCCCAGAGGAGCCCAGCACTGCCTCAAGTCACCAGAACCCAAGGCAAAGCCTGGACTTAGAGTTATGGCCTCGGTCACCATGGCCTCCCAAAGTGCAGCTCTCCCTCTCACAGGCCTGGAGGCCCTGGCAGCCCAGCTGCCTTGAGTGCAGGGAGAGGACTGTCCCTCCAAGTTTATGAGCACCTATTCTCTTCTGAAAATGCGCTGGAGAGAAGAGTGGGAAACTCACCCATCGGGATGATGCACACCAAGCAGGCCAGGAGTTGGAAGGACCCTTCCATGCTGTGAGGTCCGGAGACCCTGGGCCGGCCCCACACTCAGCCAGGTCCCTGGCGAGCCCCTTCCTTGGCGTGGGTGTGAGGGGGAAGGAAGGTGGCAGGGGGTGGGCAGTGTGCCCAGGTCTGCACCCTGCAGGGCTCTGCAGCCGCCGGAGGAACTGAGAGGCAGCCAGGCGGGCCCAAGCATGATTAACTGAGACCCGTGGGGTTTAGTCATGTGGAAAACCAAGAGGGGAACCACTCGGATGATTTTCCAGGACGGGAAACAGAGAAGTGGATACAGAAGATGCAGGACTCTTTCCTGTGGCCGCTGTCCCTTTGGCAAATCTGCTGTTCTTATGCTTTCTTCCTTCTCTTGCTCCTGCCCTCTCCCTGCCTCCTTCTTTCTTTCTCTACCTCTTCCCACATTGTTTGGTGTGTCAGGATGAGTTTTCATCTTGGCGAAGCTTCCTTTATAGTTTAGTTGGTTAAGAATCCACCTTCAATGCATGAAACCCTGGTTTGATTCCTGGGTCAGGAAGATCCACTGGAGAAGGGATAGGCTACCCACTCCAGTATTCTTGGGCTTCCCTTGTGGCTCAGCTGGTAAAGAATCTGCCCGCAATGTGGGAGACCTGGGTTCAATCCCTGGGTTGGGACGATCCCCTGGAGAAGGGAAAGGCTACCCACGCCAGTATTCTGGTCTGGAGAATTTCATGGACTATACCCATGGGCTCGCAAAGAGTGGAATGAGACTAAGCGACTTTCACTTTACTTTTATATAGGTGTCGAAGTGATGATTATTGATGGAAGGAAAAAGTCGTCTCCAAAATGTAAACCTCATTGACAATAGTTACATGACCAAGCAGCATAAATGGGAAATAGTAAAATTATTAAGCAAGTCAGCCCTTTTCAGAATGATCAGAACATCAACATGCCAGGTTAAAATATCCTATGACAGGGGCAGAGTCTCGGTATCTGTTGCAAGGAGATAGTAAGGAAACTGGACAAAAAAGTGGCCAGACAAGGGGCGGGCAAGGATGAGCCGGTCGCTGAGTAGGAGGAGGTATTTCTGTTCAGATAAAGGTTAGCCTGTTGGGGAAAAAAAGTGATTCACAAATAGAATGGATTAAAAAAAAAGAGAAGGCGATGTCTCTGCCATGTATCAGTCCCAAAGTGAGCTCTTATGCTGGCAGGTGCCCTTCCTTCTCATGGTCATTCAGAGATCTAGGTTCTTTCATACTGTGACTCTGCTACCCAACCTCCCCCCCACCCCTTCAAGGCTGAAGCTGAATATCAGGCTTGTTCAAGGTCTAACTTGTGTGGAGGGGGAAGGCTTGTCTTCCCCTGTCTTGTCTAAGGCTTGTCTTTTTGTTACCCAGGATCCAGAAGTTGTACACATCACATCCACTCACATCCCATTGGCCCCAAGTTCATCAAACAACTGCACCTACTGCCAGGGAGGCCTGGAAATGTGGTCACTGTCTAGGTGACCATAAGGTCAAGTTAAAATTTTATTACTAGGGAAGAAGGAAACAGATGTTGATGGATAGTTCCCTATCTCTGCTAAAGATATTTGCTACAACTCCAGAAAACCAGAAAACGAAACTTGGCAGAAATAATTGATTCTATAAACTCTGTCATTGAAAGATGCACCCTTATTTTATATACCACTAAGAGAGAAAAACAGTTTCTACCTTTTCATAGTTGTAAGATGCCACTGAATGTAGTATATATCCTGATCTTAGAAATGTTAAAGTGCGAAAAAGTGTGTATCTTAAAATTGATGAGATAGAGTTCCTTTTTAGCTGTTTGTATTTTGGGTAATATAGTCTCAGTAAGAAAAGGCCAGCCTATACTCCCTGTGCTGAGAGGAACCATGGAAAGAGGCATATCTGTGCATAGGCCAGAGTTTTAGAGGGAGGCCAAGCATGTTGATTTTTGTAACAGGGATTGAAACGAGAGACTCCTGTGGGGAATGGGGCCTTTGCTAGAGTCTTTCCTCTGCTTTCCTCTTTCTCTACCTTCCCTAACCTCTGAGCACCCACTGTGTTCCCCCTTGCATGGCCACTTGTCACTTCCTGCATACCTCTTGTTTCTTCAGAAAAATGACCCCCTATAAAGTGTTTCAGATGGAGGGAGATTGGAAATAGGTAGCTGCTAATATAAATAACTGAAAGATGAAAGAGAACGTAGGAGATTCTGAGATAGCTCAGATATTAGTAACCACAGGAAGCAGCTACCACTCCTAAGGTTGGGGTGGGTGGGGTGGCAGAAAGGAAGAAGTGAGGTTCCTGAGGCCTAGGGGCTTAGGGGCAGGGCCCCTGCGCAGCTGGTGCTCAGATGGGTGAAAGGGCCCCGTATGCCTCTTGCTCAGACTACAGGATGAGGAGGGGAGAGGCACAGCAGGCGGATGCTGTGCCTCTGAGGGGGTTCCGCAGGCTGGATTGCCAAAAGAAGATGAAGGCTGAACCTAGAGCTTTTGGAAGGTGCTGGAGCAATGCTAACAGATATTCGGAACCCTTCTCCCATCTTCCGATCTCTGTCTGGTGCCTTCCATCAGATGATAACAAGTGTGTCTGAGAAATGTGGTTTTCAGAGTCCCAGCCTCAGCACCTAGAGCAGAGTGTAGAAATGGAGGTGTAAATATGCAACACTCAATTAACCCCAGCTGGAGACTGTTCTTCTGTATATCTGGGGCAGTGTCTAGTCTAGCATAGCACCTGGGACATGGTATGGGCTAAAAAATTATTTGAATTTGAACTATTGAAAGTGCTGTTTGGTTAATTCAGGAATGAAAAAGGGATCTTACTAGAGAATTCACAGACATTAAAAAAAAACCAACAAGGGACTATTATGAACAATTCTATGCTGGTAAATTCAACAACTTGGATGAAATCAACCAATTCCTTGAAATACATAAATTATAAAAACATACTTTAGAAGAAATAGATCATCTGAATAGTATTCTTTCAAACTAATTAGATTCAAAGCTTAAAACCTTCCAACAAAGAAAACTCTAGGCACAGATGGTTAGATGAGTGCCACCAAATATTTAACAAAGATCTAATACCAATTCATAATCTCTTTCAGAAAATAGTATAGGTAGATTCCATAACTCATTTTATGAGGTCAGCAGTACTCTAGTGACCAAACCAGAAAAAGACACTACAAGAAACAAAAATTACAGATCAATATCCTTCATGGACAAACAATTCTCAACAATTATCAACATTGTTGACCGAACAATGAACTCAGTGATACATAAAAGGGATATTACTTCACTATCAAGTGTGGTTTATTTTAGGGATGCAAAGCTGGTTCAACTTTGAAAAATCAATCAATGTAATTCACTAAAGTAACAGACGGAAGCCACCTTTGGACCATAAAGAAGGCTGAACAAGGAACGCCAAAGAATTGATGCTTTTGAACTGTGGTTCTGGAGAAGACTCTTGAGAGTCCCTTGGACAGCAAGGAGATCAATCCTGTCAATTCTAAAGGAGATCAACCCTGAGTATTCATTGGAAGGACTGTTGCTGAAGCTGAAACTCTGATACTTTTGCCACCTGATGTGAAGAGCCTGCTCATTGGAAAAGATCCTGATGCTGGGAAAGATTGAGGGCAAGAGGGAGAAGAGGGCGACAGAGGATGAGAAGGTTGAATAGTACTATCAACTCAATAGACAGGAATCTGAGCAAATTCTGGGAGATAGTGAAGGACAAGGAAGCCTGGCATGTTTCAGTCCATGAGGTTGCAAAGAGCCAGATGTGACTTGGCAACTGACCAACAATGGACTGAAGAAGGAAATATCATATGATTATTTCAATAAATGCCGAAAAGCGTATGACAAAATTCAACATTAATTCATGATAACTTTCAGCAAACCAAGAATAGAAGAAAAAAATTCCTTAACCTGGTAAAGAGCATCCAGAAAAAAACTGTAATAAGCCTCATACTCAATAGTGAAAGACCAAGACTAGAAGACCCAAGCATGTCTTCTCTAATCACTCCTGCTCAACATTGTGTAAAGGTACACAAGTTGGAAACCAAGAAATAAAAACTGTCTCTATTAGCAAACAACACGGTTACTTATACTGAAATTTTTTTTAATGGACAAAGAAATCCCTCCCAGAACTAATAAGTGAGTTTAGAAAGGTCAAAGTATAAAAAGCCAATATACTGAAATCAATTGTATTTATATTTAGTAACAATGAAAAATTGAAATTTTAAATTAAAAAATCCCAGATCATTTTTCTTGTTGTTGTTCAGTCGCTCAATCATGTCTGACTCTTTGTAACCCCATGGACTGCAGCATGCCAGACTTCCAGTCCTTCACCATCTCCATCAACAGAATCATTTACAATAACATAAAAAACCTCAAGAACTTACATATAAATTGGAAAAAAAAAAAAAGCATGGCCCAGATCTGTATGAGAGTGTTTCAAATAAGACTTAGAATAGTTGAGAGATATACTGTCTGTAGTTCTAAAGTTTCATTATTGTTAAGAGGCAAATTCTCTCTAAATTAATCTACACATTCAACACAATCTTAATCAAAATACCAGTGGGCTTTTTTGGTAGATCTCTACAAGCAGATTCTAAAATTTATGCGGAAAGACAAAGGAACTAGAATAGCCAATTTTTTTGTCTGTGAAAAAGAAGGACCAATTGTGAGGACTATCATTGTCTTAGTTTAAGACCTAATATAAAACTGTAGAACCAAGATGATGTGGTATTGGTGAAATAATAGCCACAAAGATCAATGAAACGGAATAGAGAGTTCAGAAACAAAAATACAGTCAACTGATTTTTGATAAAAGTGCAAAGGCAGCTTAACGGCGAGAGGACAGTCTTTTCAACAAATGCTGTTAAAACAACTGTATGTCCACATACATACATACATAGAACCTTGACTTATAGCTCACACCTTGTACAAAAATTAACTAAAAATTAATCATCAGCCTAAACATAAAACATAAAATTTCTATGAGGAAACACAGAAAAAGATCTCTGTAACCTCGGGTTAGGCAAAGAGTATCTATGTATAACACCAAAAGGATGATATGTTTAAAAATGTATAAGTTGAGTTTTGTTGAAATTAAAAACATTTGCTCTCCAAAGACACTGCCAAGAGAATGAAAAGATAAGCTACAGACTGGGAGAAAATATTTGAAAGTCACATCTCAACAAAAGATCTGGAATCAGAATGCACAGAGAGCTCTCAAAGGCTAACAATAAGAAATTACTGCTACTACTATTATTATTAAAATAAATCAACCCCGAAAGAGAAGATTTGAAGAGATACTTCACCAGTGAAGATATATGAAAGTGAAAGTAGCTCAGTCGTGTCCAACTCTTTGCGATCCTGTGGACTATAGAGTCCATGGAATTCTCCAGGCCGGAAATAATGGAGTGGATAGCCTTTCCCTTCTCCAGGGGATCTTCCCAACCCAGGGATAGAACCCAGATCTCCCACATTGCAGGCGGATTCTTTACCAGCTGAGCAACAAGGGAAGCCCAAGAATACTGGAGTGGGTAGCCTATCCCTTCTCCCGACCCAGGAATCGAACTTTTGCAGGTGGATTCTGCTTTGCTGGTGGATTCTTTACCAACTGAGCTATCAGGGAAGCCCCAGTGAAGATATACAGATGGCCATAAACACACGAAATCATGCTCAACATCACAAGTCATTACAGAAATGCAGGAGCTTCTCACTGAGGGGGCTTCTCTTGTTGCTGAGCATAGGCTCTGGGTGAGCAGGATTCGGTGGTTGTGGGACATGGGCACAGTAGTTGCAGTTCATGGGCTCTCGAACACAGGCTCAGTAGTTGTGGCACATGGTCTTAGTTGCCCTATAGCATGTGGGATCTTCCCGGACCAAGGTATGAACCCACGTCCCCTGTGTTGGCAGACAGATTCTTAACCACTGGACCACCTGGGAAGCCCTCCAGGTTTGGGTTCTAATCTATCGTTCACATTGACTAACTTTCTGAAGAGCTGAATGCCTAAGTTAAAGTGTCTGAAAAAGTGAAAATGTAGCCTATCTTTGGACTTTGGTTTCTTCCCTCATTGGAGTTACCAGCTTTCCTGTTCGTTCCTGAGCTCAAAGGTCAGGTAAAAGCCAGGATTCTTCAGGTCCCCAAAGACTTCAAAATCAGATGCTTGCAATTCCCACTGAGTCTCTGCCCATAATCATGGGCCAAGATGCTGGCATGAGTCCTCTGTCAATGACTATTGTGACATGATGTGACTTACTGTTCTTGGGAGGCAGGCCAGTGAGCCTCCTAACCCAGACTCAAAGGCCAAAGGGAACGTAGAACTTGCCTCAAGGGTTATTAAGTAGAGGGTTGGCTGATGGGGGTGGGAGGTGGGGGGGGTAAGGCCCAGAGTGGCTGAAGGCAAGCAGGACAGCAAGGGGGAGCTGGAAAAGAAGTGTCCAAGGAGGCAGATGGCGCAGCAGCAACCAGCAGCCTGAAGGGAGCCTCTCCTGTTGCCTTTGTGTCAGGCATCAGTACCCCAGGACCAGAAAGGCATATCAGGGCCAAGTGTGGGCAGGCAGCCCAGGACGGGCTGAGGTCCATCCTCACCCAGGCCAGGAGTAGGGGGTGGTTTTTACAAAAGCACTTGAGAAGGAGTGGGAGGATTGTATACACAGACACATTATATCTATGCATACTATGTAACATGTATACAAATATGTCTGACATAGATGTACATATACATAGTAGCTGCTCAGTTAAATGGTTCTTCATGTTTGTGTTTGTGTGATTGGATAGCAAGCTGATGTGGCCTTCTCCCCGTCTCTCTGGGTTGGCCATTTGTGGCTTATAATTAGAGTGACTGTATAATTTATTATCCAAACTAGGATACTTTTGTCTGGGACAATTGCTAAACTGTTGGGACCATCAGTATTAAAGTCATAAACTGGGCTGTCCTAAGCAAACCAGGTGTGTCGCCACTTGTTTAGACACATCCTGTACTATGAATTTCTTGGCAGAGTATCTCGAAGGCTTTGTGGCTCTATATACAGGTACTGGGGGTGTGGGAGTGCAGGATGGGGGAAGGCTTTGGTGTTCCCAGTTATCAAACACAGAATTTTGCCCCTTTTGATCTGAGTCCATTTGCCCTGGTTTTCCCAGAGGGATTTGGGTGTATGTGCAGAGGTCTCTGAAGCTGAGCTGCAAGTCAGTACCAGTATCCTCATAGCTGAGGAAACAGTGAAAGTGTGTGAATCAGGGGCCATTGTGCTTTATATGCTACATAACCTTGTGCCAAATATAACCTGCACAACACTTCTGTGGTCACCATGTGTGAATGCCTGGGAGAAGGTAAGGAAGGGTTGGTGTATGAAACCAGAATTGTTTCTGGGGAGCTTTAGGGCCTTCTGCAATCTGAGACTCTTAATCAGGTTTAATCTGGTGAAAGTGAATCCCTAACTGGTTCCTAGCTCAGTGGAATCAGGTTGTAAACCTCAGGATTGGTAGTGAGGGAAAATATAGCGGCCAGGAGGAAAGGTAAGAGGAACGAGCAGGAATTTCCAGTGGAAGGACACAGGGTTACAAACTGTTAGGAATTTCTCATTCCTTAGCATCTGCTCATTCCCTGCGTACCCCAGCTGAGTAAGACGCCAATTAAGGGAACACAGGACATAGTCGGTTGCAAGTCCTGGATGGCCAGGAAGCTAGGGAAGCCAAATCAGGTCTCTGCCTCCAGACTTCCAGAGAGGAGGGCATGATGTAAGGAGCTGGAGCATGGGCGCTGGTCTGTGGACCCAGCACTTACCACTCTGGGGCAGGGAGGAGGGACAGAAAGCCTGGTTTCTTCTGTGATTCCATCAGGGTAAGTGAGCCCATGTCTTACTGCTGGTTATGAATGAAGAGAAGGGACTTGTCCTTCCTTTCAATGTCCTCTTTCCATTTCCTCTTCTCTGGAAAACCCAGTTACCTTCCACTTTCTGTGTCATTTACCACCTCGTCCTCTAGCCACGGGGGGAAGGCAGTGTGGTATCCAGTAGCAACACAGCTTCTGCAGCAGACGGTGCTGAGGCTGAGCCCCAGCTTTGTCACCAATCACAGTGGGACTTTGGACAACTCCTGATTGTCTATGTGGTAATAGTGGCTCCTCATGCTGCTGCTGCAAGGACCACAGGGTGAAGTTTACGAGGGACAATGTCCAGGGCCTGGCTCATAGGAGGAACCCAACTAATCTTTAGAAAAGCCCAGTGTAATCTTTTTGTTTTGGATCTCACATATGTAGAATACACATCCATTCAGGTTCTGATGAGAAAACAGCAAACGTCCAACAAACAGCAGATAGTAGTGGAAGAGGTCAAAATGATTTCAAGCACTTTAGAAATATTCAGCAAACTAATGAACAAACACGTTTTCTCATTAAAGCAAGTCCTCTGAGAAATTGGATAAGTGTTCATTGTTAGTTTTGGTCATTTGGGGATGCAACACAGTTTTTAAAAATATCAGTATGTAACCAGTCCATCCTAAAGGAAATCAGTCCTGAGTATTCATTGGAAGGACTGATGCTGAAGCTGAAACTCCAATACTTTGGCCACCTGATGACTCACTGAAGAACTGACTCACTGGAAAAGACCCTGATGCTCCGGGAGGGAAAGAAGCCTGAAGGCAGGATGGAGAAGGGGACGACTGATGAGAGAATGAGATGGTTGGATGGTGTCACCAACTTCCCAATTTTTTTTTCTTTTTAAATTGGAGTTGAAACCAGCTTAAGTCAATACTTTTGATATTGTGAGTTGATTTTTGTATGTTTCAGGGGTGTAACATAGTGATTCACATGTTACAGTTTAAATATTACATGAAACTGAAACATTGACTTTGCATCTTACAATTTCAATATTATATTCCATTTATAATTATTATAAATATTGGCTATATTCCATGTGTTATAGCTCATTTATTTTACAATAGTAGTTTTTACTTGTTATTTCCCTGTCTGTGTCTTACTTCTCCCTTCCTTCTTCCCACTGGTTACCACTGGTTTGTTCTTTATATCTGAGTCTGTCTTTTGAAAAATTACATTCACGATTTTGCTTTATTTTTGATTCCACATATGATTGGCATCATATAGTGTTTGTATTTCTCTGTCTAATTTCACTAGGCATAATACACTCCAAGTCCATCCATATTGTTGCAAGTGCAAGCTTTCATTCTTTTTTGTGGCTAAGTAGTATTCCATTGTGTATATGTTACATATATATACATACATATATATATATATACCACATCTTTTTATCCATCCATCTGTTGATGAAACCTTAGGTTGCTTCCCTATCTTGGTTATGGTAAATAATGCTGCTGTGGACACTGGTGTGTGAATATCTTTTGGAATTGATGTTCTCCTTTTCTTTAGCTGTATACCCAGGAGTGGAATTGCTGGATCAACTCCAGTAGTTGGTAGTTCTATTTTTAATTTATCGAGGAACCTAAATACTAGTTTCCATAGTGGCCACAACAATTTACATCCCTCCCAACAGTGAACTATCTCCCAGAGTTTGCTTATTTCTTCCCAGAGTTTGCTTAAACTCTGGGAGATAGTAAAGGACAGGGAAGCCTGGCATGCTGCAGTCCCTGGGGTCTCAAAGAGATGGACATGACTAAGTGACTGAACAACAACAGTGAACATTGACATTTTAAGAATCAATGAACTAAAAAAAAAAAAAAAAAGAATCAATGAACTAAAATGGACGGGAATGGGTGATTGTAACTCAGATAACAATTATATCTACTACTAAGGGCAAGAATCCCTTAGAAGAAATGGGGTAGCCGTCATAGTCAATGAAAGAGTCCAAAAAGCAGTACTTGGGTACAATCTCAAAAATGACAGAATGATCTTGGTTCGTTTCCAAGGCAAACCATTCAACATCATAGTAATCCAAGTCTATGTCCCACCACTAATGGTGAAGAAGCTGAAGTTGAACAGTTCTATGAAGACCTACAAGACCTTCTAGAACTAACACCAAAAAAGTTGTCCTTTTCATTTTAGGGGATTGGAATGAAAAAGTAGAAAGTCAAGAGATATCTGGAGTAACAGGCAAGTTTGGCCTTGGAGTACACAATGAAGCAGGCCAGAGGCTAACAGAGTTCTCTTTGCCAAGAGAACACACTTGTCATAGAAAGCACCCTCTTCCAACAACACAAGAGACAATTCTACACGTGACTTCACCAGATGGTCAATACTGAAATCAGATTAATGATATTCTTTGCAGCCGAAGATGGAGAAACTCTCAAGACCAGGAGATGACTATGGCTCAGATTATGAACTATTATTGAAAAATTCAGACTTACATTGAAGAAAGTATGGAAAACTACTCGGCCATTCAGGTATGACCTAAATCAAATCCCTTATGATTATACTGTGGAAGTGATGAACAGATTCTAGGGATCAGATATGATAGACAGAGTGCCTGAAGAGCTATGGATGGAGGTTTGTAACTTTGTGCAGGAGGTGGTGACCAAAACCATCCCATGGAAAAAGAAATGCAAGAAGACCATATGGCTGTCTGAAGAGGTCTTAAAAATAGCTGAGAAAAGAAGAGAAGTGAAAGGCAAAGGAGAAAGGGAAATATATATCCAACTGAATGCAGAGTCCCAAGGAATAGCAAGGAGAGATAAGAAAGGCTTCTTAAGTGCACAATGCAAAGAAATAGAGGAAAACATTAGAATAAGAAAGACTAGAGATCTCTTCAAGAAAATTAGAGACACCAGGGAACATTTCATGCAAAGATGAAACAGTAAAGGCACAATAAAGAACGGAAACAGTAAGGACCTAACAGAAACAGAAGAGATTAAGAAAGGTTGCAAAAATATACAGAAAACCTATCGATAAAAGGTCTTAATGACTCATAGCAATAGTGTGGTCATTCATCTAGAGCCAGACATCCAGGAGTGTGAAGACAAGTGGCCCTTAGGAAGCATTATTACTAACAAAGCTAGTAGGGGTGATAGAATTCCAGCTGAGTTATTTCAAATCCTGAAAGATAGATGGTGTTGTTCAAGTGCTGCACGCAATATGCCAGCAAACTTGGAAAACTCAGCAGTGGCCTCAGGACTGGAAAAGGCCAGTTTTCATTTCAATCCCAAAGAACAGCAATGTCAAAGAATGCTCAAACTACCACACAATTGCACTCATCTCACATGCTAGCAAGGTAATGCTCAAAATCCTTCAAGGTAGGCTTCAACAGTACATTAACCAATAACTTCCAGATATACAAGCTGGATTTAGAAAAGACAGAGATCAAATTGCTAACATCTGTTGGATCATAGAAAAAGCAAGAGAATTCCAGAAAAACACCTACTTTTTCTTTATTGATTATGCCAAAACCTTTGACTGTGTGGATCACAACAAACCGTGGAAAATTCTTTAAGAGGTGGGAATACCAGACCACTGTACCTGCCTCCTGAGAAATCTGTATCCTGGTCAAGAAACAACAGTTAGAACTGGACATGAAACAACAGACTGGTTCCAAATAGGGAAAGGAGTATGTCAAGGTTGTATATTGTCACCCTGCTTATTTACCTTATATGCAGATCATATCATGCAAAATGCTAGGCTGGATGAATCACAAACTGGAATCAAGATTGCTGAGAGAAATACCAATAACCTCAGATGTGCAAATGATACCACCCTAATGACAGAAAGCAAAGAGGAACAAAAGAACCTCTTGATGAAGGTGAAAGAGGAGAATGAAAAAGCTGGCTTAAAACTCAACATTCAAAAAATAAAAATCATGGCATCTGGTCCCATCATTTCATGGCAAATAAACTGGTAAACAATGGAAACAGTGACAGACTTTATTTTCTTGGGCTCCAAAATCACTGCGGACAGTAACTGCAGCCATGAAACTAAAAGACTCAGACAATGTATTAAAAAGCAGAGACAAAACTTTGCTTACAAAGATCTGTTTATCCAAAGCTATGGTTTTCCCAGTTTTTCATGTATGGATGCAGAGAAGGCAGTGGCACCCCACTCCAGTACTCTTGCCTGGAAAATCCCATGGATGGAGCCTGGTGGGCTGCAGTTCTTGGGGTCGCTAAGAGTCGGACACGACTGAGCAACTTCACTTTCACTTTTCACTTTCATGCATTGGAGAAGGAAATGGCAACCCACTCCAGTGTTCTTGCCTAGAGAATCGCAGGGATGGTGTAGCCTGGTGGACTGCCGTCTATGGGATTGCACAGAGTCGGACATGACTGAAGCAGCAGCAGCATGTATGGATGTGAGAGTTGAACCATAAAAAAGGCTGAATGCTGAAGAATAGATGCCTTTATACTGTGCTGTTGGAGAAGACTCTTGAGAGTCTCTTTAACATCAAGGAGATCAAACCAGTCCATCTTAAAGGAAATCAACCCTGAATATTCATTGGAAAGACTGATGCTGAAGCTCCAATACTTTGACCACCTGTTATGAAGGGCCAACTTGCTGGAAAAAACCCTGATGTTGGGAAAGATTGAGGGCAGGAGGAGAAGTGGGCAACAGAGCGTGAGCTGGTTGGATGGTATCACCAACTCAATGGACATGAATTTGAGCAAGCTCCAGCAGAGAGTGAAGGACAGGGAAGATTGGCGTGCTGTAGTCCATGGGGGTCACAAAGAGTTGGACATGACTTAGCGACTGAACAACAACACTGTACAAGGGTCCCCTCTTCTCCGTATCCTCAGCAACATTTGCTATTTTTGATGATAGCCATTCTGGCATATATAAGGTGTTATCTCATTTTGGTTTTGATTTGCATTTTTCTGTTGATTAGTGATGTTGAGCATCTTTTTATGTGCTTGTTACCCATCTATATGTCTTATTTGGGAAAAAAAATGTCTATTTAGGTCTTTTACCCATTTTTAAATCCTTGTTCCTGTACCATACTATTTTTATTTATTTATTTTTATTTTTTTGCCACACCATACCGCATGCAGGACTGCTTTTAGTTGTCTGTTTTTTGATGTTGCGTTGCATGAGCTGTTTATATATTTTGGATTAACCCCCTACCAGTTAAATCATTTGCAAGTATTTTCTCCTATTCAGTAGGTTGTCTTTTCATGTTGTCAGTGGTTTCCATTGCTGTACAAAAATTTCAAGTTTAAGGAGGTCCCATATCTTTTGTTTTTGCTTTTGCTTTCTTTGCCTTAAGCGACAGGTCCAAAAGAATATTGCTATGATATACATCAAAGGGTGTTCTGACTATGTTTTCTCCTAGGAATTTTATGGTTTCCAATCTTACATTTAGGTCTTTAATCTATTATAAGCTCATTTTTGTGTATGGTGTTAGAAAATGTTCAATTTCATTGTTTTAGATACAGCTGTCTAGTTTTCCCAGCAACATTTATTGAAAAGACTATCTTTTCTCTATTGGATAGTCTTGCTTCCTTTTGTCATGGATTAACTCACCGTGAGTGGGTGGGTTTATTTCTGGGTTCTTTATTCTGTTCCCTTGATCTTTGTGTCTGGTTTTGTTCCTGTACCATACTATTGTTTTTATTTATTTATTTATTTATTTGCCACACCATACCACATGCAGGATCTTATTTCCCCAACCAGGAATCAAACCCACGCCCCTTGCAGCTGAAGCATGGAGTCTTAACCACTGGAGTGCCAGGGAAGTCTCTGTACCATACTGCTTTGATTACTGTAGCTTTTTACTATAGTCTGAAGACAGAGCGCATGATATCTCCAGCTCTCTTCTTCTTTCTCAAGATCGTTTTGGCTAGTCTATATCTCTTGTGTTTTCATACAAATTTTAAAAATCGTTTGTTCTAGTTCTGTGAAAAATGACATTGGTATTTTGATAAAGGTTGTAGATTGCATTGAGTAGTCATTTTAACAATATTAATTCTTCCACTCCAAGAACATGGTATATCTTTCCATCTGAGTGTCATCTTCAATTTCTTTTATCAGTATTTTACAGTTTTCAGAGTACAGGTCCTTTATGTCCTTAGGTATTTATTCTTAGGCATTTTATTTGTTTTGATTCAATATAAATGGGATTGGTTCCTTAATTTCTCTTTCTGATAGTTCATGGTTAGTCTATAGAAATGCAACACATTTTTGTATATTAATTTTGTATCCTGTAACTTTACCAAATTCATTGGCGAGCTGGAGTAGTTTTCTGATGGCATCTTTGGTATTTTCTATGTATAGTGTCATTTCACTGGCAAGCAGTGACAGTTTTACCTCTTCCTTTCCAATTTGGATTTCTTATTTCTTCTTCTTCTTCTTCTTGTCTGATTGCTGTGGCTAGGACTTCCAACACTATAATGAATAAAAGTAGCCAGAGTGGGAATCTTTGTTTTGTTCCTGATTTTAGAGGGAATGCTTTCAGCTTTTCACCATTGAGTATGATGTTAGCTGTGGGTTTATCATATATGGCTTTCATTATGCAGAGGTATGTTTTCTCTATGCCCACTTTCTGGAGAAATTTTTGTCATAAATGGATGTTGAATTTTGTCAAAAGCTTTTTACTTTGCATCTACTGAGATGATCATGTGATTTTTATTCTTCAGGTTTTTTATGTGGTATATCACACACACAATGATTGATTTACAGATACTGAAAAATCCTTATGTTCCTGGGATAAAACCCCATTTGATCATGGTGTATGATCCTTTCACTGTATTGTTGGATTTGCTTTGCTAATATTTTTTTGAGGAGTTATGCATCTATGTTCATCAGTGATATTGACCTGCAATTTTCTTTTTTGTGATGTCTTTGTCTGGTTTTTATATCATGGTGATCCTGACTTTGTAGAGTGAATTCAGAAGTGTTCCTTCCTCTGCATTTTTTAAAATAGTTTCAGAAGGATAGGTGTTAACTCCTCTCTAAATGTTTTGTAGAATTCATCTGTAAAGTCACCTGGTCCTGTACTTTTGTTTCAAAGTTCAAAGTGAAAGTTGCTCAGTTGTGTCTGACTCTTTGAGACCCCATGGACTATACAGTCCATGGAATATTCCAGCCCAGAATACTGGGGTGGGTAGCCCATTTTCCTTCTCCAGGAAATCTTCTCAACCCAGGGATTGAACCCAGGTCTCCAGCATTGCAGGTAGATTCTTTACCAGCTGAGCCACCAGGGAAGCTCAGGGACTTTTGTTTATTAGGGGTTTTTAAAAAAATTACTGATTCAATTTCATTACTGGTAATTGGTCTGTTCATATTTTCTATTTCTGCCACATTCAGTCTTGAGAGATCATATATTTCTAGGAATTTGCCCTAGAATTTGTTTCTTATAGGTTGCCCATTTTACTGGCATATAGTTGTTTGTAGTAGTTGCTTATGATCCTTTGTGTTTCTATGGTGTCAGTTGTAATTTCTATTTTTTAATTTCTGATTTTATTGATTTGAGCCCTCTTTTTATCTTGATGAGTCTGGGTAAAAGTTTATCAATTTTGTTTATCTTTTCAAATAATCAGCTCTTAGTTTCATTATTTCTATTTTTTTACCTTCTATTTCAATTATTGTCCTTAATTCTTAAAAAAAAAGAAAAAGATTATATATTTGGCTGCTCTGGGTCTTAGTTGTGCCCATGAGATCTTCAATCTTCATTGAAGCATTCAGGATCTTTAGTTGGAGCATGTGAACTCTAAGTTGCAACATGAGTAGTATAGTTATTTTCACAATATTGATTTTTCCAATCCAAGAATATGGTATATTTTTCCATCTGTGTCATCTTCAATTTCTTTCATCAGCATCTTATGGTTTTCAGAGTGTAGGTCTTTTGTCTTCTTAGGTAGTTTTATTTCTCAGTATTTGATTTATTTGATAGGATGGTAACCATTGATTCTTGTTTAAAATAGTTATTTATTTGCTGAGACTTACCATAATTTCATCATGTAGCATAGTGAAATTCCTTTTTTTTTTGAAATTGCTTTTTTAAAATAATTTAATAATTTCAACGTTTGTTTTGAGATTGGCTTTTGTTGATTGTCTTTTCTTTCTTTATAATGGGCTATGTTTTCCTGTTTCTTCATTGTCAAGAGATTTTGGCTTGTGCCCCAGATATGGTGATTATTATGTTGTGGAGATTGGATTTGCTGTATTACCAAAGAGTCTTAAATTTTTGCTATAGCAAATAACCAATTTTGTTGGACTCAAGCTGTAAACTCTGTATTTTGGGGGAACATCTCAGTTCAGTTGTATTGTCCCTAGTTGGGATATTTAAAATCTGTCCTGCTGCTGCTAAGTCGCTTCTGTGTGACCCTATATATGGCAGCCCACCAGGCTCCGCCATCCCTAGGATTCTCCAGGCAAGAATACTGGAGTGGGTTGCCATTTCCTTCTCTAGTGCATGAAAGGGAAAAGTGAAAGTGAAGTTGCTCAGTCGTGTCTGACTCTTAGCGACCCCATGGACTGTAGCCTACCAGGCTCTTCCGTCCATGGGATTTTCCAGGCAAGAGTACTGGAGTGGGGTGCCATTGCCTTGTGGGTAATTAGTGATCAAGCAGAAAACTTGGCAGAATTTACACATGAAAGTTGAAACTTCTTCCCTCTGTTTCTCTCCTTTGCAGGATTCCCCTCACTCTTCAGTGGCTATAGTTTCCACAAATTCTCTTCCCTGATCCTTCACATCAGAAAGACTGTGGGTTTTCTAAAGTTTAAGCCACCTGTTAGGATACTGATGGCAGCTTGCTTTCAAGCTAAGCCATAAAATCAGGAGACTCATATCATATGATTTCCTTCTTCCAAGTAGCACTTTCCATCTAGAATCTGCCTGCTTTTGAATATTTTCCAAGACCTTCAGGTATTTTTTTTAATGTATTATGTATATTTTTGGTTCAGAGTTTATAGTTGTTGCCTTTAGTAAAGTTGGTACAGTAAGACCTTACTTATCCTACCAGAAGTGAGACTCAGTTCAGAAACTGAATTCTTAACCAATGAGATGTATTGACTGTCAAGTAGTAAAATGCTATTCTGGCCTCATCCAATGTGCTACAAAGAGTCATTGCTCTGAGAAGTATCTTGAATTGTGGGTTTTCAGATAATATATAAGACCAGTTATGTCTTTTGAAGAGGAGGAATTTTTGTCAGTGCTTTTCAAATTGCAGTTATAGTCCACTTATAATCTAGTCCACTTACAGACAAGGGCCTTTTTTTTTTCTAATGAAAAGAATGTAATGGCAATGGACACAAACAGAAGGTACTGACTCATCTTGGCTAAGCCATCCCCTGAGAAGGGACTGGGGGAAATGGCCAAGTTGATGCACCATCTGCTAATGCTTCATCCTGACTTGACTAGATTTAGATCAAATTGATTCAAATTTGGGAAAGGTATGAACTTGATGTTCCAGGTCATTAGGAGTCTTCTTCTGTTCACTTTTATTTACCAAGATAAATAGGATGTGACTAGAAATGAGCAAACAAATGCAATTGTATTAAGTCATTCAGTCACGTAGGGTAGGTATGGGGTGGAAGGGGAGGAGAGGTGCTAGGACCATGCAGGGAGAGGCTAGAGGCATCAGGAACTACTGGGCTCTGCTTAGTCATCTCCTGTCCATTCCTTGGAAAAATGAGGTGGGGTGGCATGTTTACTGAGAAGGATCTGAGTCTCAAAAAACAGTGTCGTCATTTGTTATAGCTCTGATTCTCTGTAACTCCCTTTTCCCCTCTATAAAACCATGATCATGGATTAGCTGTCCTTGAAGGACCTTTTTGGTTCCATGAATCAGTAAGGAGGGGCCTCCTCTCCTTATGGGCACTCACCAGAGAGGGAATTATGGGAACAAAAGTCAATGCAGGAGAAGTTAGGAACAGAAGGAGTGGACACTGGAGGGGAGGTACCAGGGCCATTGTCATCCTCATTTCCATCATAGAGCTGAGGGTGGAAGTGGGCAGGACCTGGAACCCCACAGTGACGGTAAGAGAGCCCAGCTCCGTCTGCTGTGGGCACCGTCCTCACCTCCCAGGAGAGCTTTGAAAGGCACGAATGCCAAAGTCCTCCCCTGGTGACCAAACCTAAAAAAGCCCCTACTTTCTTTCACTGGGCTAAGCTTGGTTTCAGTTACCAATAGCAACCTTGGGAAGACAGTGTGTGCGTGGTCCTTCTCACTTATCTCCTGGGGATGGGACCCTGGGTGGATTAAAACAATCAGAGAAGGAGAGGAGGAAGGGAGTTAAAGTAGAAGATAGAGGGTGTGTAGCCAAGTGTCACTAGTTGTAAGTTGCAGATTTCATTTAACTCAGTGGCCCCCTTTTCCCTAATACCACCCACCCCTCCACATTCGGCTAGGTCCTCTGCTGGCAGTCTCCCCTCATTAACCATCAAGTTTATTTATTTATTTTTGGCTGTGCTGTGTCTTCATTGCTGTGCACAGGCTTTCTCTGTTTGCAGTGAGCGGCAGCTCCTCTCTAACTGCAGTGCACAGGTTTTTTATTGTGGTGGCTTCTCATTGCGGAGCATGCGCTCTAAGCTGTTTGGGCTTCAGTAGTTATGGTTCATGGGCTTAGTTGCCCCGCAGCACATGGCATCTTCCCAGACCAGGGATTGAACTGGTGCCCCCTGCTTTGCAAAGCAGATTCTTAATCACTGGACCACCAGGGGAGCCCAACCGTCAAGTTCTTATTCACCAGCACCCTCCATCCATTTAAAAAAAAGCAAGAGGAGAATGCTTTGGAGTTAACTCACTCCTCTTATTAAAATTTTCACCTGTCTGATTTCCCCACAAACAATTTCCCCTCCTTCCAAGCAGCTCTTAACACTCTCTCTTCTGAGAGGCTCTCCTTGATCAGAGCAGTGAACTCAGAGTTCTCTGAAAGTGTTTTTGGTCTCAGCTTGCTGATGCTCCTGTGCACAGCCTGAGACCTCCCTGCCCTGGGACATGAGACGTCCCTACCTGATTCCTGGATGGCATGAGGGGCACAGCTCTCCCCTAGGTGAAAAAGGAAGTGCAGGAGGGTGGAGTGTCAAGATCTGAGGGTGAGGGGCTTGCGTTTGTTCAGAGGACTTCCAGTGACAAAGTGCAGCTACTGCTCAATGAAATAAATGTCTTACCAGCTTTCATTTTCATCTTTAAATATTACTTTTTCCTCCCCAGTCATCAGGGTGCAGCATGCCCACTGCGGAAATTATGAAAAGTAGAGAAAATGATAAAGAGATTGAAGAAGATCATCCATGAAAGTAATATCTACTGGGAATGCTTTGAGATGTTCTCTTTTAGTTCTTTATTTTTACCTCCACTTTTTTCTTTATATTGTGTTCTATTGTTCAGTCGCTAAGTCACATTCTGACTCTTTGTGACCCCATGGACTGCAGCATGCCAAGTCCTTCACTATCTCCCAGAATTTGCTGAAACTCATGTCCGTTGAGTTCGTGATGCCTTCCAACCATCTCACCTTTTGTCGCCCTCTTCTTCTCCTGCCCTCAATCTTTCCCAGCACCAGAGTTAGTTCTTTGCATCAGGTGGCCAAAGTATTGGAGTTTCAGCTTCAGCATCAGTCTTTCCAATGAATATTCAGGGTTGATTTCCTTTAGGATTGACTGGTTTCATCTCCTTGCTGTTCAAGAGACTCTCAAGAATCTTCTGCAGCACCACAGTTTGAAAGTATCAATTCTTTGGCACTCAGCCTTCTTTATGGTCCAACTATCACATTCTGTACATGACTACTGGAAAAACCATTAGCTTTGACCAGACGGACATTTGTTGGCAAAGTGACGTCTCTGCTTTTTAATATGCTGTCTAGGTTCATCATAGATTTTCTTCCTGGGAGCAAGCATCTTTTATTTTCATGGCTGCAGTGATGTACAATCCCTTGGGACAGATTCTCAGGAGTAGGATGACCAGAAAGGTCAGTTTCCTTTAATCCTAGGCAGGCTGAGCCTTTCCCAAACTTCATTCCTTCTGCGCCATTACAAGCTTCAGGTCCATTCTTAAGTCATACTGTATTGCATCTCATTGCTTTCCCAAAGTTCATACCAGGTCACAGTTCCACTAGCACTTTGAAATCCGGATTATTTTGACAGGTCATTTGCAACCTGGAAAAACCCTTATGTTTCTTTGATCACCAGGCACGTCACACATCCTGATCTACTCATCATGGCCAGTCTCCTGAGACTGTCCCCAAATAATGACAGTGTTTGCTTTCACAAGGGAATCAACAACTCTTTAGCAAGTGCCAACTTTGTTCTGAGTGTTTTGTATTTATCATTAAATCCTCACAACAACCCTGAACTCATTTCACAGATAGCAAGTGCACACAGGTAGTGAGAGACAACTTTGTTCATCCACCCTCAGACTGTTTTGATATGCAGGTTTTATCTGAATTAAATCCTCCAACAACCCCCTGCAGGTAGCAAGGCTCCTCCATCCCATTTTCCAGATGAACTGGAGTGGGTTGCCATTTCCTCCTCCAGGTTAAGGAATGCAGCAGGTTGCTGAGAATTTTGACCTCACCACCTGGGACATCAAAGTGAAAGCTGCCAGCAGGTTGCTGAGAAGTTTCTGCTCAAGGCTATGTCCCTGAAAGCACTGATCTTAATCAAAGTTCTTCCCCCGCCACCCCACAACTTTATTGAGATACAATTGACATATAACATGGTATAAGTTTAAGGTATACAACATAGTAATTTTATATGCATATACTGAAAAATGATTACCACAATCAGGTTGATAAATGTATCCATCATCTCATAGCTACAACTTTTTTTGTGGGAGTAATTTTAAAATCTACTCTTAGCAGTCTTCAAATATACAATACAATATTATTAACTGTGGTCACCAGGCTGTCGTGCTAAAGTTCCCTGCTATTGTTGTGTTACCATAAGTATCTCCTTTTATGTCTGTTATTTGTTTTATATATTTAAGTGTTCCTATGTTCCGTGCATACATATTTATAATTGTTACATCTTCTTCTTGTATTGGTCCCCTGATCATTTGGTAATTCTTTCTTCATCTGTTGTAAAAGGCTTTGTTTGAAAGTCTAATTTGTCACATATACCAGCTTCCCTGGTGGCACAGACGGTACAAATCTGCCTGCAGTGTGAGATACTTAGGTTTGATCTCTGGGTTGAGAAGATCCCCTTGAGAAGGAAATGGCAACCCACTTCAGTATTCTTGCCTGGGAAATCTCATGAACAGAGGAGCCTGACAGGCTTCAGTCCATGGAGTCACGAAGAGTCAGATGTGACTGTCTTATACACAACATATGTACAAGTTTTGTTTTTGTATCCATTTAGTCACTTTGTGGTTTTTGATTGGAGGATTTATTCTATTTATATTTAGAGTATTAATAATTATTGATATGTATGTTCTTATCGCCAATTTGTTAGTTGGGTTTGAATATTTTTATAGTTCTTTTTTCTTCCTTTTTTTCTTCTTTTGCTATCTTCCCCTGTGATATGGTGGCTATCTTTAGTGTTATGTTTGGATTCGTTTTTTTTTTCCTGTGAGTATCTATTATAAATTTTTGTTTTTTGATTTCCATCACATTTATATATAGCAGTTTCTGATATGTGTGATTGTTTTAAGTTGATGACCTCTTAATTTCAATTGCATTTTAACAGCCCTGCATTTGTACCCTCTTCTCACAATTACTGTTTGTGACATCGTATTTTACATCTGATTGTTTTAACTGCTTAATTTGGATACAGATGATTTTACTACTTTTGTCTTTTAACCTTACCATTAGCTTTGCGCATGGATGATTTGCTACCTTTCCTGTATATTTGCCTTTCAGTTCAGTTCAGTTCAGTCTCTCAGTCGTGTCCGACTCTTTGCGACCCCTTGGACTGCAGCACGCCAGGCCTCCCTGTCCATCACCAACTCCCAGAGTTTACTCAAACTCATGTGCATTGAGTCAGTGATGCCATCCAACCATCTCATCCTCTGTCGTCCCCTTCTCCTCCCACCTTCAATCTTTCCCAGCATCAGGGTCTTTTCAAATGAGTCAGTTCTTCGCATCAGGTAGCCCAAGTATTGGAGTTTCAGCTTTAACATCAGTCCTTCCAATGAACACCCAGGACTGATCTCCTTTAGGATGGACTGGGTGGATCTTCTTTCAGTCCAAGGGACTCTCAAGAGTCTTCTCCAACACCACAGTTCAAAAGCATCAATTCTTCAGTGCTCAGCTTTCTTTATAGTCCAACTCTCACATCCGTATATGACTACTGGAAAAACCATAGCCTTGACTAGACGGACTTTTGTTGACAAAGTAATGTCTCTGCTTTTTAATATGCCGTCTAGGTTGCCTTTACTGATGAGCTTTTAATTTGCCTTTCCTGGTGAGCTTTTTCCTTTTGCATTTTTCAAGTTTCTTTCTTTTTTTTTTTTTTTTACATAGAGAAGCCCATTGACCATGTTTTGTTAAGGTGGTTTGGTGATGCTAAATTCTTTTTTCTTTTGCTTGTTTGTAAAACTTTTGAGCTCTCCATCAAATCTGAAAGAGAGCATCACTTTGTATTCTTGATTGTAGGTTTTTCCTTTCATCACTTTAAATACATTGTGCCACTCCCTTCTCATCTGCAGAATTTCTGCTGAAAAGTCAGCTCATAGCTTTATGGGAGTTCCATTGTATGTAGCTTATTGCTTTCCCCTTACTACTTTGAATATTCTCTCTTTATCTTTAGTTTTTGCTATTTTAATTTTCAATGTGTCTTTGTCCTCTTTGGATTGGTCCTCTCTGGGATGCTCTTTGGTTTCTGGATTTGGATGTCTGTTCCTTTTTTGCATTAGGGAAGTTTTCAGTGGTTATGTTTCAAAATATGATCTCACCATCTTTCTCTCTTCTTCTGGGATCCTATGATACAAATATTAGTGTGCTATAAGATGTCCCAGATCTCTAAAACTTTCCTTATTTCTTTCAATTCTTTTTTCTTATTTTCTGTTCAGGAACAGATTTCCACTACTCTCCCAATTCATTTGTCTGTTTCTTTGTATCATTTAGTTTACTGCTGATTTCTTCTCGTGTATTTTTCGTTTTAGTTATTGTATTCTTCATTTCTGTTTGGTTATTCTTTCTGTTTTCTGTAGCTGTTGTTGGTTGCTAAACTGTGTCCAACTCTTTTGCAGTCTCATGAACTGTAGCCCACTGGGTTCCTCTGTCCATGGGATTTCCCAGGCAAGAATACTGCAGTGGGTTGCCTTTTCTTCTCCAGGAGATCTTCCTGACCCAGGGATCAAACCTGCCACTCCTGCACTGATAAGCAGATTCTTTACCACTGAGCCACCAGGGAAGCCCCTTCTATTTTCTAACTCTTTGTTTAAAACTTCTAACTTCTTGCTCTGGGTATCCATTCTTCTCCTGAGTTCTTTTATCATTTTACAATTATCACTCTGTACTCTTTTGAGTAGATTGCCTATCTCCACTTCACTTAGCTCTTCTCCTGGGGCTTTATCTTCATCTTTCATCTGGAACATGTTCCTCTGTCATCTCATTTTGCCTAACTTGCTGTTTTTATTTTTATGTATCTAATAGTTTGATTATGTTTCCCAATCTTATAGAAGTGACCTTTTAAAGGGGACACCCTTTACATCCTAGGGATGCACTCCCCTCTTATCACCATATCCACATGCTCCCTAGGTGGACTGTGTGAGTCTTTTTGTTGTAATGCACTGATTGCTGTAAGTGATCCAGCAGGCTTAGTTAACCCTCAGTCCATTTGTTTCCATTTCCCCCTCCTTGTGAACAATTCTGCTACAAATGCCCTTGAATATATGTCCTTCTGTACAGTGATTTCATTCCTGTAGGCTAGGTTTCTTGAAGCGGTATTGTTAGGTCAAAGAACATACACATTTTCAACTTTAGTGACAGCACTACATGGCTGTCTAAAATAGCTGTGATGCTTTACATTTCCATCAGCTATGTCTGAAAATACTGTTCTTCTATGTCCATATCAGAAGTAAGAGTTTTAGCTTTGGGGCTTTTTTACTTGTTAGGAAGGGATAAAGTGATATTTAGTTATTTTGTAACATTTATTTCCTGTAAATTTGAGCATCTTATCATGATTGCTGGCCATTTGGATTTGCTCCTACGTGGATTTCTTTTATTAATTTGATTTTGTCTGATTTTCTATGATAATTATCTTTTTCTTATGATATTTGCAAGATCTGTTTACGTGTTTTAGGTGTTAACTTTATATCACCCACATTATAAATATTTTTCCTTGGGCTATTGTTTACTATTGTTTGTTTGTGGCCTATTTTCCTGTTCAAAGGGCTTATGTTTTCTTTATAATTTTCATTATCAAATATACCTATCTTCTTTTATAGCTTCTAGATTCTCAATCTTAGATAAGAAGATGTTCTTTGCCCTTACTATATATATATACATAGCACTTTAATCTCCTCAGGCAGCCGTAACAAAATACCATAGATTGAATGGCTTAAACAGCAGTTTAAGTTTATTTCTCATGGTTCTGAGGCTAGGAAGTCCCAAGATCAAGGTGCCAGCAAAGTTAGTTTCTGGTTAGGTCTTTCTTCCTGGTTTGTAAACTTTATTATCCAATTAAAATTTTATTTATCTAATTAAAATTAATTTTCCAATGAAAAAAATAACCATTGGTATTCAAAATGGAATTACATAAGTTTTATATATTGATTTTTGGAGACCAGGTACTTTAAATCAACCCTTCATTTATAGTTCCCTTCATATTTCTTGTGACTTTCTTATTAGATACACATTTAAAAAACCTGTTAATCCTTAGATCCTCTAATATACTACTGTGATCTTCTGTCTGCCAATGTGACTAAAAACAATCCCTCTTATCACTACATCATGAAGATACTCCTCCTATTAAGAGATGAAATTGACTTCTCTTTCCCTTGAGTCTGGATTGCCCTTGTGATTTGAATGTATCCATGGAATATGGTGGAAGTGACACATTGAGACTGCCAACCTTAACTTTGAGAGACTTGTCAGCTTCTGCTTTTACTCCCTCAGTAGCCAGCTGCCAGTTAAAGGAGCTTGGGGTGCACCGCAGAAGGGACAGAGACTATATATACAGAGGACAGCTTAGTCAGCCCCGAGCCTTCCCATCATTCCAGTTGAGGTTCCAGACCTGTGAGTTAAGCTGTTTTAGATGTTCCCAGCCCCAGCCAACCTCCTAGCTAAACACAGACTCAAGAGTGACCCCAGTCAGCACCACAGAGAGCAGAAGAATGTCCCAGCTGAGCCTGGTCAACAAGTACTATCATAAGAAAATCTTAAATCTTTAAGACACTAAATTTTCCGTAACTTGTTATGAAGCAATACATAACTGGAAAACAAAAGACTGTGTGAAAGCATTTCATAGTTAAACACACACACACACACACACACACACAATGAAACAAATGCTTGGTACTACAACCTTGCTTAGCAATAAACGTTATTAAGTAGTTACTTGGGTGCTTCTTGATCACATCCTCCTCTGTCCTTGCAAGAGATAACTAACCACTGTCCTGAATTTTCTGTTAATCATTCCCTTGGTTTTGATTTTACCACCTTGTGTGCACCGTAAATTAAGACTTTAGTTCTGATGTTTATACAAATGGAATTATACTGTATACATACTTTGTTACTTTTTGTGCTTAATATTTTGTTTTTAAGATTTATGCACATTGATGTACTAGCTGTAGTTCATTCACTTTCAGTGATGTATGGCATTCTGTTGGTAACATTTGGATTGTTCTAGTATTTCGCTATGTTATGAATATTCATTTTAAATTATATTTCAAAATTTATAATTTAGCTGTAATTTTTATCAAGATAAACATATTGACAAATTTTGTCTATTTTAAACATGGACATAGTTTACAAGATAAATAGGGAAACAAGGCTTTTTATTAAAAAAAAAAAAAGCAGTTCTTTATGCTCAAGTTCCACCTTTGTTGTTGTTTAGTTGCTAAGTTGTGTCCAACTCTTTGTGACCGCATGGACTGCAACATGACAGGCATTCCCCTTCCTCAGGGTTCACTGGCTCACATTGAAGGGCTGCAGTTGCTGATTCCATTCCTCAGGTCTTCCCCTCTTGAACCTGAATTTGACCAATATTTGGGAGACATTTCATGATCAACTTTTGTCCCATGGTTCTGGGAGGCTCATCTCACTTCAGCTAAAAAAAGCTTGCTATGTCACTCCAAGTATTAAGTTTTGGACCAGGGCTCATCAGTAATTAAAAATTCTCTGGATTATAACTCTATCCAGGAGACATTTTCCCTTGTTGCTTCTTCCCATACCTAGAATCACACTATGGCAATTATTTTATGTTACAAATGTAATTTTCTCAAATGTTTAGCCATAGAAGTTTTGTTGAAGGCCTGATAACACATTGGTTACTGAAAGAGACAACAATCTTATAAATTAAGCAAGATATAACTAATGAAGACAGTGACATAGTGCAGGAGGGATACACAAGCTCAATTTGAAAACAAAGGACAAATTTAAGCAATGATTATGATAACTAGTTGTGATCCAGTTGCAATAATCAAGTGACAAAGGAGCCATAACTGATTTAATGAGCTATCTGCAGTTTCACTGTACTGGTCATGCACACTTATGAAGAGATTAATCTTTGTGATAAGCATATGTTTCTGGAAGGATCAACCAAGTAGAGAGAAAAAGATAAATATTTCAAAAAGCATAATCTACCAAACTATTGCAAGTCACAATTAATTGAAGCTGAAGGTTTTTCTTACACCTGGAAAACGAAATGGCAACCCATTCCAGTATTCTTGCCTGGAGAATCCCATGGACCGGGGAGCCAGGCAGGCTCAGTCCATGGGGTAGCAAAGAGTCAGACATGACTTAGCAACTACACAGACACACAGACCAGTAATCCTTTTAGATAGAAACCATAAAAATTATAATCATATTTACCAGTTTGTTTAGCTCTATGTAAATAATCTTTTTTGTTAACAGCTTAATGAAGTCATTGGGTTTCTCATTAGATTTCTTCAAATTTTCACTCAGTTCAGTATTATGTTCTGCAAGTCAGAAACTTGTATTTATCCAAAAGTCCTTGAAGAGGAGGCATTTTTCATGGCATCAGAGTGAAACCAAAACTGTCTATATTAACTAAAGACTTAAAGAAAGAAAGTTCAAATCTGATTACAATGCAATTGACAAAAAAAACCTGATTATTGCTGTGATGTAAAACACCTGCAGATAACTAAAATTATGGCTGATAATATTATACACGAACATATCAGATTCTTAGGAACTCAACATAATCTCTATAATATCGTACCATTTACCATATATCTTAAAATTTATTACTCATTTGACAACACCTCTCTTATAGTTTAACTTACCAAATGAACCTGATTAGTTTAATATCTCCCTTTGGGGTACCTCAGGGGTCCTCTGAAGCACCCCAAAGTTAGTTCAAAGGAACTTTATTATAATTTGATTTGGGAAGCCCTGTCAAAGGAATACCAAAAAAAAATTTTTTTTAAGTGACAATAAAAGATTCCAAAAGCAAATACAGATTGTTTGAAAAGTGAAAGTGAAAATCACCCAATCGTGTCCAACTGCTTGAGACCCCACAGACCATACAGTCCATGGAATTCTTCAGGCCAGAATACTAGAGTGGGTAGCCTTTCCCTTCTCCAGGGGATCATCCCAACCCAGGTCTCCTGCATTGTGGGTGGATTCTTTACTAGCTGAGCCACGAGGGAAGCCCAAGAATACTATGGGTAGCCTATCTCTTCTCCCACAGATCTTCCTGCCCCAGGAATCGAACTGGGGTCTCCTGTATTGCAGGCAGATTCTTTACCAACTGAGGTAAATAAACTTGAAATCTGTTACAAAGACAGTTTAGCATCTTCAGAAAACTTGTCTGTTTTAACAGAGAGAAAAGTCAGCTTTAACTTTACACCCTCTTGTTCTTAAAAATTTGCTCAATTAATCTTAAACATAGTAACTCCCAACCACACACAAAACTCTCAATATTTTTTATATACCTCACACCTTCTACCGAAAACACTTATCTTAGTTTCCTTAAAGTTTTTCCACATTGAGGTACTTTTCTTGCTGACAAATTTATAAAAGTTATAACACCTTATTTATGTTAAACCTAGAGGCCATGAGGGTATTATACTTAATATTATATTTAATATGTTGATGACTCAAGACATATCTATATTATTATAATTAGACCAACAAGCCAAGATTAATACCAGGTACTAATTTAATATTAAATATTTCCCAGTTCATATGAACCTGAAACTCATTTAACTTGATTTCTTTTGTATTTAGAATTATTTGGTTTGTAAGCACTTACTGCTATTATTTCGGAGAAGGCAATGGCACCCCACTCCAGTACTCTTGCCTGGAAAATCCCATGGACGGAGGAGCCTGGTAGGCTGCAGTCCATGGGGTCGCAAAGAGTCTGACACGGCTGAGCGACTTCACTTTCACTTTTCACTTTCGTGCATTGGAGAAGGAAATGGCAACCCACTCCAGTGTTCTTGCCTGGAGAATCCTAGGGACGGGGGAGCCTGATGGGCTGCCGTCTGTGGGGTCGCACAGAGTCAGACACGACTGAAGCGACTTAGCAGCAGCAGCAGCAGCATTGCTATTATTTAAGCCAATTAAATAGAGTTCAAAGCAACCATGGCAATGTTATCCAAATATATGTACATAGAAACACATCAACAATGAGGCTTCAGTTCTTATTTCAAGATTTCAGTTCTGAGTCAGGTACAGCAATGTAAAACCCATCAGTTCACAAAAAAAGCTGGATTAAAATTGGAGTTCTCACAGATGAAACAAGTCAGGCTCACTTGGCTAGATGGCTAAATAGTTAATATTTGCAGGAAAAGCAATTTCTAGTTACTTTGGGCAAGCCAGCTTCTAAATTACTTCACCCTCTCTAAAATTTGCATTTCAAAAAGACAGCAGAGATAAGTTTTCTGAGAAGACCACAGAGAATATTTGCATCTCAAATATGCGGGCAAATTCTTCCTAGGGTGACTTTGTTTCTCTTTGTTTAATATTTCATTGTTGCTTTTCACTCCCTTAGTCACATCCAAATTTTTGGGACCCCATTGACTACAACATGCCAGGCTTCCCTGTACTTCACCACTCCCAGAGTTTGCTCAAACTCTCATCCATTGAGTTGAAGATGCCATCCTACCATCTGATCCTCTGTCACCCCCTTCTACTCCCACCTTCAATCTTTCCCAGCATCAGGGTCTTTTCTAATGAGTCAGCTCTTTGCATTAGGTGGCCAAAGGAGCTTCAGCTTCCGCATCAGTACTTCCAATGAATATTCAGGGTTGATTTCCTTTAGGATTGAGTGGTTTGATCTCCTTATAGTCCAAGGGACTCTCAAGAGTCTTCTCCTGCACCACAGTTAGAAGGCATCAATTCTTTGGCACCTAGCCTTCTTTATGGTTCATCTCTGCTTTTTAATATGCTATCTAGGTTTGTCATAGCTTTTCTTCCAAGGAGCAAGTGTCCTTTAATTTCATGACTGCAGTCACCATCTATAGTGATTTTGGAGCCCAAGAAAATAAAGTCTATCACTGTTTCCTTTTTCCCACATCTATTTGCCATGAAGTGAAGATACTGTATGCCGTGATCTTTGTTTTTTGAGTGTTGAGTTTTAAAGCCAGCTTTTTCACTCTCCTCTTTCACCTTCATCAAGAGGCTCTTTAGCTCCTCTTTGCTTTCTGTCATTAGTGTGGTGTCATTTGCATAACTGATGTTATTGATATTTCTCCTGGCAATCTTGATTCCAGCTTGTGCTTCATCCAGCCCAGCATTTCACATAATGTACTCTGCGTATAAGTTAAATAAGCAGGGTGACAATATACAGCCTGATGTACTCCTTTCCCAATTTTGAATCAGTCCGTTGTTCCATGTCCAGTTTCTAACTGTTGCTTTAATATTTACAAGCTTCATAAAATGAACAGGGAAGGTTTTAGGAATGGTGAAAGGATTTTTGGAACCACCTTTCTGGTCCTGTAAAGACTACATTTGTAAACCAAGGACAGTTTTGTTTTTCCATCCTTTTTCAAAGGAATTGGGTGGCCTCCCCAACAAGGACTGAGACACCCATCCACCCATGTTGGAAAGCCTCACCCCTTCCTCCTCTATCCTAAAGGAGAAGGCCTCTCAGGATGGCCCAGAGGCAACACCCAGGCTCCTGCAAATCAACCTGGACCAAGGAGGAAAGAGGCAAAGGCAACAGGAAAGATAAGGAAGACAGACTGAGGCATCCGCCTTGTAATCCCACTGACCTGGTTCTCAACTTAAGGGAGAAAGAGGAAAGGAGATCTCTCACCCACTTTTGTGGCAGCTACTGGGTAACAGTAGGCTGTGGGCCTTTGGAACACACCAGAGGGTAACTCTGGTCAGAGTTCCTCAATCCTTTCCTCAGCCACTCACCTGTTCGCAGAGGGTTCAAGGAGAAAGAAACGAGAACAACATAGAGAAAACCTTAGAGGAAGCAATTAGTACCAGATTCTGTGTGTTACCAAAGTAACCAGAATAAACCGAAACCTAGTCAGCCAGAAAGTCACATTAACATGAATTCCCAGTCCCACTAGACCAGTGGCCTCTCTCCAAAGCACCTTATAGTGGAGTTTTCCTTCACAGTGGAGCAGCAACCCATTTCAGTATACTTGCCTGGGAAATCCCATGGACGGAGGAGCCTGGAGGGCTCCTCCATGGAGCCGCAAAGATTCAGACATGACTAAGCCACTAAGCACACATTCCCTTCACAAGGAGAACACCCCAAATTGGAGCTGAAACCTCCCCGATGGGAGCCAAAGCTCCCCAGGTTGGACAAGGTCAAAAAGGCCCCAGTGGGACCCTGATGTCAAGTTATTCTGGGAAAAAGGTCATTTAAACATTTAATTTACAAAGAAGAGTGGCATCTATTAGAGAGTCCATCAGCTTGTTCCCCACTGTCAAAGTTACCTGGGGCTCCTGTAGGGGACATTAGAACTGGATGCCTCAAGTCCAAGGGAGCCCACTTCTTTGTAAACTGCTTCCGACTGCCAGATTGTATAATTGTGAGCCATTAAGGGGCTATTGCTCTTCTGATTTTAACATATCTAATATATGCCCTAAAGAACTTTCCTTCAGAATAGATGAAATATTTCCCACTTTTATAAGTTTTCTAACACCAAAGCACAAAAGATGCAGACAGGTCCTCTGAGGCAAGCTATTAAGTATGATTATAATAACAAAAGCAAAGAAAACAAGTCAAAGAAACAGTTTTTCACATGGAGTCAGAATTGGCTTCTTCTCTGCAACAGATAGGTGTGAAATATATCTCCTGCAGAGTTAGGGGGCAAAAAAGCAAACTTAGTTACAGACATGCAGAGTTATGAGCAGTTAAAGTTAAAAAACTAGGAATATTCAGGCCTGCTCATTATTCTTTTTATCTTCTTTGTTCTCAGGGAAGGGAGAGAAAAAAACTCGTTCCTCTTTTTTCCCTTTTCACTGCAACATTCCTCTTACAGTTCTTTTTAAGTATCAGAAAGATGCAGAGCCACTGAACTGCCAGACTCCATCACTGGGTTACTGATGCCAGCCTATCACAGCCTTTGAAACAATGTAAGAGGAAGAAATCAATATCCTAACGTCTCTGTTCCTCATCACCGACTCCTGACTGTGAGCCCTCATCTTATATAAGCCCCTAGCCTCCTCATGGCGGGGGCGGGCAACAGTTCTTGAGGCATGAGCCTACTGTATTCCCCTCTCCACCCACAGAATAAAACCACCTTTCTATTGCCTCTAAATTCTTTCTCCGTATTTTTTATTAAGCTTCAGTGGGAAGAGAAAGACAAATTTTTGGCAAGCAACAAGAGGACAGTCACATCCCAGGTCTTGATAAGACACTGGGACAGCTGCCAAGTGTGCGTTTTTGACTTCACACAGGAAAGAATTCAAGAGTGAGCCATAGTAAAGTGAAAGGTTTATTCAGAGAGAGACATACTCCATAGACAGAGTGTGAGCCATCTCAGAAGGCAAGAGGCCCCAGGGTATGGAGTTGTCAGTTTTTATGGGGAAGGGTAACCTCATAGGCTAATGAGTGGGAGGATTAGCCCAACTATTTTGGAGAAGGGGCAGGGATTTCCAGGAATTGGGCCCCACATCCACTTGCTGACCTTTTGTGGTCAGCCTTGGAACTGTCATGGTGCCTATGTGTCATTCAGTGTGCTGATGTATTACAACGAACATACACTGAGGCTCAAGGTCTAATGAAATCAGCTCATGTGCCATCTTGGACCTAGTTGGTTCTAACCTCTTTTGTTTTCTCTTGTGATGACTCTTGGATGTAGGTCTCATTGCTATCTCTTTTTAAAAAATATTTATTTGCTTATTTTTGGCTGTGCTGAGTCTTCATTGCTGTGCACAGGCTTTCTCTAGTTGTGGAGAGTGGAATCACTACTCTCTAGCTGCAGCGTGTGGGCTTCTCATTGTGGTGGCTTCTCTTGCTGTGGAGTATAGGCTCTAGGGTGCATGTTTCAGATGCCATGATGGAAAAGAAAGGAACTTTTCCTAACTCCTGACTTTCCACTAAGTCCCACAAACTGAGGAATTCTCCCAAATAGAGAAGAGGCTGAGAGGCAGCCCAAAGCAAACCACCACCAGCTAACTACCAATGTCTTCAAAACGTGCAAGGCTGGATTTACTCAACATGGCCCTGAGGGCAGAGCTGGGATGAGGAGAAGCAGAATTCAGCTCAGAAAAAGGAAAACCTCCCTCAAGCTGTGAATTGCCCAGACACAGGCAAAGCCACCCCCTGAGAGGCAGCCATCCACACCTCAACTTTCTGAGCAATTTAGAGCCATTTCTTCCACTCAGCACATCCTTCTACCCATCTCTTCTTGCACGCCAGTTTTCTCACTTGTTAGAATACAAGGTTCCTTGAAAGAGGATTAGAAAATGCAAATAGGAGAGTTAAGAAAGCACTGGAGCTGGGGTTTAACCACATATCTGCCAATCCCTGGGGCCTAAGGCACATGGGTGGGGAGAGGGAAGAGGAGGATGAAAGCCTGGGGAAAAAGCAGAGTGGGGGTCATGTTAGACAGGCCTGCATACAAGAATAACATACTCCTGGATGAGCAAGGACAGTTACGTGACTGCCTGGGCCTTGGCTCTAGATGGAGTCGGGGAAAAACACATTTCTTTAAGAAGAGGAAGAAATAATTCTTAATACGCTCACATGCACATGAGATGGCCACAGGGCATCTGGACACTTACAGCCCCCAGAGCAATCACTCTGGCCACAGCAGCTTTGTTGATTTTTCACCAGTTTATGGCAGAAAAAATTGCATATTGTGACTTTTTAAAAGTTGAGAAGCATTGAATTAATAAAACTGGGAGCCAGGCCTATTACCCAAGAAAGAAACCACAAGATATTTTTCTGAAGAGTATCCTCAATTCAATAAGAACTATATAAAGACAGTGGCAGTGCAACAGTCCACCCATATTATCCTATAGTGAAGAACATAATCAACAAGTCCTACCCACACAGTGGAGCTTTAAATTCCCTTTTAATCCAGCAGACAACTGATTGGGGTAGAAATTGCTAGGCAGTCAGCATAGGACTCTGAGATCTGGTCTTGTTTTCAATAAACATCTTCATTAGCCTAAAGCTATACCCTTTGTCCTGAATCCCTGGAACATGTCCTTGGTCTGATAAATTATCAGCACTCAGATCCAGGTATGGGCAGTAATTAACTTCTGTTCCATATGCCTGAGAGAAAAACAACTGGTGATCATTAATCTTTAGCTCATATATCTGGTCCTTTGTAAAATGGCCAGGGGATATAAAAAAGGGTGGTGACTTAATCTGAGGATCAAGAAAAGCCATAAAGATGTTAAGTTAAGCATCTTGACCTTTAAACTGATTGGTTAAAAATGATATATTTTGAGGACAGGAGCCAACCAAAAGTGTACAGATTAATACTGGTAAAGATATAAAACTGCTGTAATCCCTGCCTTTTGGGGGGACTCTTTACCCCTTCTCAGTGTCTATGTTGAGAGTTTGTACTTTCCTTCTCTTTAATAAATCCTATTGGCTTGCTGCTATGAGTGTTTTCCTGTTTTTGAAGTTCATTCTTTGGCTCTGCAAACAAGAACTTGGGTTTCTATTTCACAAGCATCACTAGATTTTTGAGGAAATCATCTATTATGAAAGACAGACTAAAACAGATTTTCTTATGGAATTTAGAAAGATGGTAATGATGACCCTATATGCGAGACAGCAAAAGAGACGCAAATATAAACAGACTTTTGGACTCTGTGGGAGAAGGCAAGGGTGGGATGATTTGAGAGAATAGCACTGAAACATGTATATTACCATATGTGAAATAGATCACCAGTCCAAGTTCGATACATGAAACAGGGCACTCAAAGCTGGTGCACTGGGACAACGCTGGGGGATGGGACGGGAAGGGAGGTGGGAGGGGGGTTCAGGATGGGGGACACATGTACACCCATGGTTCATTCATGTCAATGTATGGCAAAACCCACAATATTGTAAATTAATTAGTCTCCAATTAAAATAAATAGATAAATATTTAAAAAAGCACTGTGGAGGTGTTGCAGGGAGGAAGCCAATTATGACTCCATGTTGGAACTATTTCTTTCACTTGCTTTTCATTGCTTTTGTTATTATCGCTCTCTCTCTTTTTAGTCCCTGAGTCATGTCCAACTCTTGCGACCCCATGGACTGTGTAGCCTGCCAGGCTCCTCTGTCCATGGGATTCTCAAGGCAAAAATACTGGAGTGGGTTGCCATTTCCTTCTCCAGGGGATCTTCCAGACCCAGGAATCGGACCTGGGTCACCTGCATTGCAGGCAGATTCATTACCAACTGAGCTATGAGGGGATTTGTTCTTAAAATCATACGTAATGACCTGCCTCACAGGATGCTGACCCTGTGCCTGACTGCAAACTAAAGTGCCTTGTTCAGCTGATAGAAAGATAATCCGACCCTGCCCAGCTGTTAATAGAAAAGTTTAACACACCCCTTCCAAAGGCTGGCCATTCCTCTGGAGATGTTTTGAAAGACTGAAGACCCTTCACTTTACTTCCCCATTGCCTCGTTCTCTCTATTCGGCCTTGACTTTACTTCCTCATCGCTTCTTTCTTTCTGACTCTACGAAAGAACCTGGCATCCAGACCCCAACAGGGGGTTACTTTTGAGGGCTAGCCTGCCATCTTCTCGGTCAGCCGGCTCCCTGAATAAAGCCTCTTCCTTGCCTCAGTCCCTCGTCTCTTGGATTTATTGGCCTCTCGTGAGGCGAGCGGAGAGAGGAGCCTTGCTGCTCCTGGCTAGCCAGCCCTGATCAGGGAATACTGAGGCAAGACTCTAGCAGCTGCCGGGACCATTCGTCCTGAGGTTCTTTCCTTCAAGATTCCCTGAAGCAGCACCAGCTGTGCCCAGCGCTTGGCAGTTGAAGGAAGGAACCGACAAACTTCTTTTATGAATCAACAGACTCGGTTTCATTCCCCACTGCCTCTGCCTTTCTGTTCTGTGTTTTGACTTCAGTTCCGCGTTGTTTCTTTCTTTCTGACTTCCAGTCATTTCTGATGTTTGCCGATAGGTTCTTTCCTGCCTGTTAGCCAGAGTTGATTTTTATTATTGATAAGAACTAAGGCTGGTACAAAAACTGTCTTATTTCCTACATCCTCCTTATCACCCCCAAATCTTCGGTTTTCTAAACCCAATAGTCACTTTCTAGATCCTCACTGTTTAGATCGTGTCCCTGTAAACACAGTTAGACATGAGCACTGCTCCAAATGGGACCTGATCAGGAGCTGGTATCTGGGGGAACTCTCACTGATCTCAGTCTTAGTACCATAGTGACATGGTCTACCCTACATCCTGAAATGTCATCAATAGGAATGCTCTTCCTTCTTCTTAGGGGAATACTGAGAAAGGGTGGGCAGAGGGGCATGATGGTGCCCTTCCTTCTACATGATTGTATGACGAATTTTCACATTAAAATCTCTCGTGTTCATTTCGGTCCATTGTTCTGAGAAGTGGAATATTTTCTGCCGTATCAGTAAACAAGGATATCATGGGTATCAGTGCTTACAACCCTTTAATGTGAGCTGGTGAGCCTTAAGGGTACTCCGTAAGGAGAAGAATATCTGCCATCTTGCAGTCATCAGAATGTAGGCACTCCCAATGGTGAGCCCCAAGGAAGTTCAGGATGTGAAGAACACAGGATACTGGCCCCACATGGATGAGGTGCTTATGAAAGAAATGATTTCAGGTAGCCCAGACACTTGCATCTTCCCATACACTGAAAAGCACTAGATTCCTTAATTTAGGATATCTGGTTTTCTTAAATTAACAGTAATCTTTGATGTTCAGACTACCTGCTCTTTGTTGCAAAACTTCTATGTAACCTGTCTCCTCCCCTCACCTTCTCAAAGCAGTTCTCTCAGGGTTACTTGAGATGCTGTCTCCCAGGCTGGAAGTCCTAAAAATTCCCACAAAATAAAACATAGCTCTCAACTTTTAGGTTGTGAATATTTTTAAGTCAACAGTTCCATCTGTGAAATAACTTTGAATATTGAATTGTCTTGCATCTTTACATCTCCCAAATTCTGCACTGTGGCTGCCATGGAGTTGCAGGAATGAATGATGTTGCTGTTGTTGAGTTCCTCAGTCATATCCGACTCTTTGTGACTCTATAGACTGCAGCACACCAGGCTTCCCTGTCCTTGACTATCTCCTGGAGTTTGCTCAAACTCACGTCCATTGATTTGGTGATGCCATCCAACTATCTTGTCCTCTGTCACCCCCTTCTCTGGCTCTCAATCTTTCCCAGCATCAGCATCTTTTCCATTGAGTTGACTCTTCGCATCAGGTGGCTAAAGTATTGGAGCTTCAGCTTCAACATCACTCGTTACAATTAGTATTCAGTGTTGATTTCCTTCAGGATTGACTTGTTTGATCTCCTTGCTGTGTAAGGAACTCTCAAGCGTCTTCTCCAGGACCACAGTTCAAAGGGTATCAGTTCTTCAGTGCTCAGCCTATTTTATTGTCCAGCTCTCACATCCATATATGGTCACTGGAAAAACCATAGCTTTGACTATACAGACCTTTGTTGGCAAAGTAATATCTCTGCTTTTTAATATGCTGCCTAGGTTTTTCATAGCTTTCTTCCAAGGAAGTAAGTGTCTTTTAATTTCAAGGCTGCAGTCACCATCCACAGTGATTTCGGAGCCCAAGAAAATAAAGTCTGTCACTGTTTCCATTGTTTCCCCATCTACTTGCCATGAATCGATGGGACCAGATGCCATGATCTTCGTTTTTTGAATGTTGAGTTTTAAGCCAGTTATTTCACTCTCCTCTTTCACCTTCATCAAGAGACACTTTAATTCCTCTTCACTTTCTGCCATTAGGGTGGTGTCATCTGCATATTTGAAGTTATTGTTATTTCTCCTGGCAATCTTGATTCCAGCTTGTGCTTCATCCAACCTGGCATTTCAAATGATGTACTCTGCAAATAGGTTAAATAAGCAGGGTGACAACATACAACCTTGATGCACTCCTTTCCCAATTTTGAACCAGTCTGTTGTTCCATGTCTGGTTCTAACTGTTGCTTCTTGACTGGCATACAGGTTTCTCAGGAGGCAGGTCAAGGTGTCTGGTATTCCCATCTCTTTCAGAATTTTCCGCAGTTTGTTGTGACCCACACAAAGTCTTTAGTGTAGTCAATGAAGCACAAGTAGATGTTTTTCTGGAATTCTCTTGCTTTTTCTATGATCCAACGGATGTTGTCAATTTGATCTCTGGTTCTTCTGCCTTTTCTAAATCCAGCTTGTACATCTGGAAGTTATTGATTCACATACTGTTGAAGCCTAGCTTGAAGGATTTTGAACACTACCTTGCTAGCATGTGAAATGAGTGAAATTGTGCAGAGCCATTAGACATTAGATATTTGAGCAGAGCATCCAGATTACTGATGCCTGCTCTGTCTTCCTACCACAAGGTTCCTGAGAGAACTGTACCCACAAGGAACACTTGAAAATGACAATAAATATACCTTATCACTAACTGGGCCTATGCCCCAAACCAACTACACTTTCTCCCAGCAGTGTGACCTTCTGGTAAAGGAATATTTGATAATGTGTGTTAGGCAACAAATCATCCTATACTTTTGCAGGAAATCAAATGAAACTAAAATTTTTGTAGTTTTGAGAATTTCCCTGTTTATGAGTCAGACAAAGCTGGATAAGCCTTCCAAGGCAAGTTCCCCCCCTCTTTTTTTTTTTTTTAAGAACTTTTAATTTTAGAATAGCTTTAGATTTACAGAAAAATTATAAAGACAGTACAAACAGTTCCTGTGTATTCCACATCAGTTTTCTCCAACTGTTAATATCCTACATTAGCAGAAGACATTTGTAGCAACTCATGGACCATTATTGAGGAATTATTATCACTGAGGTCCATATTTTTTGCTTAATATATATTTTATTGAAGTAGAGTAGACTTACAATGTTTCAGGTGAATAGCAAGGTGATTCAGTTATACATATACACATATATTATTTTTCAGATTATTTTCCTTTATAGGTTATTACAAGATATTGACTGTAGTTCTCTGTGCTAGACAGTAAACCTTTGTTGGTTTTTTCATATCTATTTTTTAAATTAGAAATCTAGCATTCTATTCATACTAAGTCAAACAAGTGGAATCAAAATATCATATATTTTTTAGTTAGGCAAAAGTTCATAAGCTTTCTAAAATATATATTTTACCACATACTATTTATATGTATGTACACAAAAGCTTTTCTACTATGCTTGATAAAGTTTTGAGAAAGAACATCAAAAAAAAAAAAAGAAGAGATGGAGAAATTGGAAAATGCAAATGAAATGGGAGCACTGAATTGAAAAATAGAAGACATGAAACAAACTAGATAAAAGTGAAAGATCATTATATAATCCAATTGTTTTTAAACTTGTCTGCTCATTAGACACATATCTGGAACTTTGGAGAAAAAAAAAGCAATACATGGGCATTTTTATTTCTCAAAAATTCCAAGATAATTCTGCTATGCACCTGGATTTTGAAAAGAGATTACAGATTTTTCTTAAATTAAATGATAGTTTTGGTGATATAGAATTCTATTATTTTTCTATTGACTGATCATGATACCATGGTATTATGTGAGTAATAGGTATAGTCACAATAGTAAAAGATGTTTATCAGTTTTCACAATCAATAGCCAGACCAAAAAAAAAAAGTGAACTTGCTCAGTCGTGTCTGACTCTTTGGGACCCCATGGACCGTAGCCTACCAGGTTCCTCCATCTATAGCATTTTCCAGGCAATGGAGTGGGTTGCAATTTCCTTCTCCAGGAGATCTTCCCAACCCGGGGGTTGAACCCAGTTCTCCCGCATCGTAGGCAGATGCTTTACTGTCTGAGCCACCAGAGAAGTCCAAAAAAAAAAAATAATAATAATAATAATTACAATTGCAAGCCATAATGGGAACATGATTAACCTAACAATATAAAATAATTGCATACAATTTGAGGGGTCAGGCAGAGTGATGTGGTAAGTGGAAGTGCATGGGTACAGATGTTTTTGTTTACCCAGCCAGTGTATGTCTTTTGGTTGGTGCATTTAATCTATTTACATTTAAGGTAATTATGATTTGTGTGATCCTATTACCATTTTCTTAATTGTTTTGGGTTTATTTTCTGTAGATCTTTTCCTTCTCTTGCGTTTCCTGCCTAGAGAAGTTCCCTTAGCATTTGTTATAAAACTGACTTGGTGGTGCTGAATTCTCTTAACTTTTGCTTGTCTAGAAAGCTTTTCATTTCTCCGTCAAATTTTATTGAGAGTCCTGCTGGGTAGAGTATTCTTGGTGGTAGGTTCTTCCCTTTCATCACTTTAAATATATCATGCCATTCCCTTCTGGCTTGTAGAGTTTCTGATGAGAAATCAGCTGATAACTTGATGGGAGTTCCCGTGTATGTTATTTGTCGTTTTACTCTTGGTGCCTTTAATATTTTATCTTTAAGTTTTGTCAGTTTGATTGCTATGTGTCTTGGTGTGTTTCTCCTTGGGTTTATCCTGCTCGGTACTCTCTGTGCCTCCTGGACTTGGTTGACTATTTTCTTTCCATGCTTTAGGGAAGTTTTCAGCTATTAACTCTTCGAATATATTCTCAGGTCCTTTGTTTCTCTCTTCTCCTTCTGGGACCCCTATAATGTGAATGTTGGTGCATTTAATGTTGTCCCAGAGGTCTATTAGGCTGTCTTCATTTTTAAAATTCTTTTTTGTATATTCTATTCTGTGGCAGTGATTTCCACCCTTCTGTCCTCCAGGTCATTTTTGTGTTCTTCTGTCTCAGTTATTCTGCTATTGATTCTTTCTAGTGTATTGTTCATCTCTGTTTGTTTGTTCTTTAGTTCTTGTAGGTCTTTGGTAAACATTTCTTGCAACTTCTCCATTGCTTGCCCAAGATCCTGGATCATGTTCACTATCATCATTCTGAAAGGTTGCCTATGTCCATGTGATTTAGTTGTTTTTCTGGGGTTTTATCTTATTCCTTCATCTGGAACATAATTTTCTGCTTTTTCATCCTGATTTACTTTCTGTAATGTGGTTTTTGTTCGATTTGTAGGATTGTGGTTCTTCTTGCTTCTTCTGCCTGTCTTCTGATGGATGAGGCTAAGAGGCTTGTATAAGCTTCCTGACAGGAGGGACTAATGGTGGGAAACTGGGTCTTGCTCTGGTTGACAGGGCCTTGCTCAGTAAAGCTGTAATCCAGTTATCTGCGGGGTGGGGTTACACTCCCTCTTTGTTAGTTTTTTGGCCTGAGGCGACACAGCCCTAGGGGTGTAGGGTTAATGGTGACCTCCAAGAGGACTTATGCCAAGTGGGACCTTCCCAGACTGCTGCTGCCAATGCCCCATCCCTGTGGTGAGCCCCTGCCGATCTACACCTTCACAGGAGACCCTCCAACACTAGCAGGTAATTTTGGTTCAGTCTCCTGTGGGGTCACTGCTCCTTTCCTCTGGGTCTTGGTGCATGCAAATTTTGTTTGTGCTCTCCAAGGCTGGAGTCTCTGTTTCTCCCAGTCCTACGGAAGTCCTACTATCGAATCCTGCTGCCTTCAAGGTCAGATTCCCTGGGGATCCCAAGTCCCTTTGTCAGGTCCGCAGGATGGGAAGGTTGATGTGGGGTTCAGAACCTTTACAACAGTGGGAGAACTTCTGTGGTATTGTTTTTCAGTTTGTGGGTCACGGGTATGGGATTTGATTTTATCTTGATTGTTCCCCTCCTACTGTCTCATTGAGGCTTCTTTGTCTTTGGATACGAGACATCCTTTTTTGGTGGATTCCAGTGTTCTCCTTTTGATGGTTGTTCAGCAGTTGCAATTTTGGTGCTCTGGCAGGAGAAGATGAGTGCACATACTTCTAATCCACTATCTTGAACTGGAAGCCGGCAAGTCCTCTTTTAATTCCTTTGTTGTAATGAATGGGAATATTGAAAACCCAAGAATCTGAGGCTGGTTGGATAAACCGCCTTTATTTCCTGTTAGTTTTAATGCCTGGTGTTGCTGTCCTACCCTTCCCTGCTTCTCTGGGGGTTACTAGCAATCAGAATGCACTCTCAGGTATGAAAAGATCTCACTCCACAGTGAAGGAGAGGGCAGAGGTTTGTTCAGGGCCTTCCCTGAGGCCAGTGGTGTCCCTTGACTGATTATTCCTGGGGGAAGTGATAAGGAGGATTTGAATTCTTTTATTATGGCCTCAGGGCATACGTTAAGGTTTGAAGATGGCATCCAAACACAACCTTCTTTTATTTTTCTTTTAAACATTGATAGACAAATTTTTCACAATTTCATAGAAACAAGACCAGTGTGACTTCTAAACAAAAGGGACACTGTACAAAGTAGGTTTGTAAATGCTTTATGCTGTCTCCTTCACTGTACATGTGCAAATGGTTTCTTGGAAGGGACACAGTGGCCTTGGTGAATCTTAGTGAAGAACAATTGACAATGACAAATCATTGATCCAAATTTACTTCCCTGGAGAAGAAGAGCTTTGTAAGGAAGTGTCAGAGGAATGTTATGTTCTATGTTGGGGATGATTTTCCAGAGGGTCTTTCAAAATACGACTTGTTCCCCTTGGGGAAATATGTCTCCTTTTGGCACGTGTTCTATTTTCTATAATTTATCAAATATTATTGTTAGTGAATCTGATGACACTTTGTACATTTATTCTAAAATCACTACAGTTCAGTCACTCAGTTGTGTCCGACTCTTTGTGACCCCATGGACTGCAGAATGCCAGGGTTCCCTGTCTATCACCAACTCCTAGAGCTTGCTCAAACAAACTCATGTCCATCAAGCCAGTGATGCCATCCAACCTCATCCTCTGTCATCTCCTTCTTCTCCTGCCTTCAATCTTTCCCAGCATCAGGGTCTTTTCCAATGAGTAATTTCTTTGCATCAGGTGGCCAAAGTATTGGAGCTTCAGCTTCAGCATCAGTCCTTATAATGAGTATTCAGGACTGATTTCCTTTAGGATGGACTGGTTGGATCTCCTTGCAGTCCAAGGGACTCTCAAGAGTCTTCTCCAACACCAGAGTTCAAAAGCATCAGTTCTTTGGCACTCATCTTTCTTTATAGTCCAACTCTCACAACCATACACGACTACTGGAAAAACCATAACTTTGACTAGACGGACCTTTGTCGGCCAAGTAATGTCTCTGATTTTTAATATGTTGTCTAGTTTGGTCATAGCTTTTCTTCTAAAATAATAGAGTGCAAACTATTTGATCCTGGAAAGAAAGTTATGTAGAGTAGTAGGAGTTTTCTGATTCTCTTCTATTATGCAGTTCTATTCACCACTTCCACTGGGGCCTGTCTTAAGCACTGTAGAACCTTTAGCAGCATCCTTGGCTTTTACCTACTAGATGCCACCCCTGCCACTGATTGAGATTCAAATTGTCTCTAGACATTGCCAAATATCCATTGACAGGCAACGGAACCACAGATCCACTTGGGATTTATTCATCTTTTGTAACCTTACTCAAGTCCCACTTCCTCCACGAACCTTGCTCTGGCACCTGCTGCTTCTGAGGATTTTGCATTTCTTTGGTCTCCTTTGCCAGTGAGTGGTGCTGCCATGGAACTTAACATGTCATCTTCTACTCCTCTCTTTTGATCTCCATGGGACGACAGCCTCAAAAATGGCCCTGGAGATGTAGATTTCTTTCAGACATCATGACAAACCTATTACATTTCTAAGAACAAGCTGCTTCTATTCTGCCAGGGAGCCCTCGGTTTCCTCAACTGTCAAATCAAAAGTGAAATAACAGAAAACTTCAACCATGAATCGTTGAAGACATGGAGGGGCCAATCAGATTGGCTCCTAAGTACCAATTCTTAAAACAAAGCAGATGTGAGTTTCTGTTTTGTGTTTTGCTATGATTTTACCATGGAGAAAAAGATGTCAAAAGCCATCAAGTTATCTTAAAGCTTTCTAACACTTGATAAATGGGTTTTATTTACCTTAAGTATATTTCCCAATTAAGTGTGAGGTCCCTTTGAGAAATGAAGTATTTTCTGCCATATCAGTAAACAAGGATGTCACAGCCATCAGAGATTCCAACCCTCCAGGGCAGCAGGAAGGAGAAGAATACCCGCACGGCCTGGCAGCCCTTAGGCAGCAGCCTAAGCAGACACCAATAAGCAGAGACACCACTTTGCTGACAAAGGTCCATGTAGTCAAAGCTATGGTTTTTCCAGTAGTCATGTATGGATATGAGAGTTGGACCATAAAGAAGGCTGAGTGCCAAAGAATTGATGCTTTCAAACTGTGATGCTGGAGAAGACTCTTGAGAGTCCCCTGGACAGCAAGGAGGTCGATCCAGTCAATCCTAAAGGAAATCAGTCCCGAATATTCATTGGAAAGACTGAAGCTGAAGCTCCAGTAGTTTGGCCACCTGATGCAAAGAGCCAACTCATTGGAAAAGCCCCTGATGCTGGGAAAGATTGAGGGCAGGAAGGGAAGGGAATGATGTACCATTGACACTATGGACTTGTTCAAACTTATGTTTGAGCAAACTCCAGGAGATAGCGAAGGACAGGGAAGCCTGGCAGGCTGCAGTCAAAAAGTCAAACATGACTTAGCAACTGGACAACAACAAGGCAGCAGCCACTCCTTGTGATGAGCCCTGAGGAACTTAGGATGTGTAAAAACACAGAATACTGACCCCAGGATATCTGAGACGCATATGAAAAGAATGGTTTCAATGAGCCCAGACTCTTTCATTTTTCCATATATAGAAAACACCAAATTTCTTAACTTGGGATATCTGGTTTTCTTTAATTCACAAAATTACTTTTGATGTTCAGACTACCTGCTCTTTGTTGCAAACTTCTATATAACCTGTCTCCTCCACCCCTTCCCCCCTGCCCCCCACTTCCTGGGAGCAGTTTTCAGAGGGCTATTTGAGATGTTGCCTCCTGGGCTTAAGTCCTGAAAATTTCCATCAAATAAAACGTAACTCTCAACTTTTAGGTCATGACAATTTTCTTTAGTCAATACCTTGTTGTTCACTGCTTGCTACCTTGGTGATTTCCACAATGCCAACTACCTCAGTACTGGATTCACAGAGGGTTCAATTCACACTTGCTGTTTGATTGTGTTTTCATTCTAAAGCCAGAGGTGATTTTGCTCTAATGTTGGGTCCTGACATTTGAAATTTCCCTACATCAGTTAGAAGTGTTTCATTTGCAAATCATAGAAAATTTAATCACCAAAGTTTGAACAAATAGTGTGTTTTTTTTTCTCATATAAGAAGAATGCAATGTCAGGCCTTGGGTCTTAGAGATTTTCTGGGCCTTCCCCTTAAGGGTATCTCTTCACAAGATGGCTGCTTAACTCCAGGCAACACATCTGCATTCCAGTCTGGAATTGATGCCAGGATTGGTTCAGCTTCTTTTATCAAGAAAGCCAAAGCTTCCCCAGAACCTCCCACCAAACTTCTGATTACATCTCATGGCCAGTGGAGGACAGGAAAGCCTGGCATGCTGCAGTCCACCATAGAGTTGGACAACTTTCTGAACTGTATCACAGGACCACTTTGAGATGAAGGGAAACCAGACATTAGATATTTAGTTATCTTAGCCTCCATAGTGGGCAGAGCAAAGGAAAGGAGGTGGAAGGTGGGTGCCATCCTGAGCAGCAGGAACACTGGCTCAGCCACCCAGCTGCCTCTTCTGGAGTGTACTCGAGGTGGCTCTCTGAGCAGGAACACTGGCTCAGCGAGCACTTCTGGAGTAGAGTTAATCTATCTGTGGTTTAGGCTTCCCTTTCCTCTTGGCCGAGTTTACAGTTGGAATTGAAGGCTCCCTAACAAGGAAGCAATAAGTTAAACAAAGCTGCCTGTTTTTTAAGTCCAATCAGTTTAACTAGAAGTACCAATTTGAGCATTGACCCAATACTTTCTTTGATCCTTTATGCTGGCTAGAGCCCTGGAGGAGGAAATGCCAACCCCATCCAGTGTTCTTGCCTGGAAGATCTCATGGACAGAGGAACCTGGTGGGGTACAGTCCATGGGGTCATGGAGAGTTGGGCACAGCTGAGCGACTGAGCATGCACGCACACACATTGGCTAGAGCAAAGGAAGGAAACAAATACAAAGGACTTTTTTTCTTAATTTTTATTTCTCTAATGACTCCCTCAACAACCTCCTCAAATAATCCTATACACCACATTCTTTTTACTTTTTAAAAACTTGAAGAAATTGAGACACAGTTGCTATATAAGCTATACAACACTTTCTGATGAATTTCTCTGCTTGTGTCCCTCCATTCCTCAAAAATTCTCTGTCCAGAGCCTGTATATGAGACTTCTTCTAGAAGAAGCAGACTAGGTAATTTGGTAATCTTCCTTCTGAAAACAACTAAAAAAATCTGAAGAAAATATCGACAAAAATATTTCACCCTAGAACACCCAAAAGGAGGAATTAACAAGCCAAAATCTAGAAGATATAAATCTAGAGAGGTGAGTTTGGCATTTAGGGCTACTTTTGCCTGGGAGGGAGCATTTGCTGCTCCAGAGGAAGTTGAGAAATGTGCTATATTTTGACAGAGTGGCTAGGGGGTCCAAAAGTCAGACTCTATTGTTTATGCTTTCTTTTCCAGAGTAGGTGCCCAGGCAAGTTACTTGGCACTTAGTGTTGAAGCCCCAAAGGGCTGCCTTGTAGCACTAAGGTAAACCAGAAGTGAACCGCTCTCACACGGAGTTCAGCTTAGCTGAGTCACACAGGTGGCCTAAAGAATCTGAAGCCTTGAATTGGGATTGAATTGCTGATGTCCTTAGCTTCCTGGCAGAGCAAGTAAAAATTCTATCTGGAAGAAGCTAGCATCCTAGGTCTCAAATGGTTTCTACTGATAATTTTTCAAACGTAATGTCTAATACACAATAAAAACTAACCAAGCAAATGAGCAATGCCATCAAGCCCACTTTCAGCAACACGTGTGGTGGCCCCATAGCTCCCTTTATAAGATTTCTGCAACAGCTGTCAGTCACTGTCCTGACTATGCTGCGTGTCCTGTCCCTGTTCAATGATTAATCTAGTTCCTTCTCTTCAGAGACCTTCTTCTTCACGTGTATTCACATCCTCTTCTGACCAGTCTTCATGCAATTTCTGCCTCTGCCACAAGCCACTCTGCCACCCGTGACCCCTGTGTCTACCAAACTTCTGAGAGTCTTAACGGATTGACTCACTCAAGATTGGATTTATTATACATTGTTCGGTATTGTGGTTTATTTTTCCTAGCATACAGGTTTCTGGAAGACAAGGATCATGTCCTTAATAACTTTTGTATCTCCCATTGTTTATTGCAATTCTCTGTACTGAGGAAACACTAAATAAATAATATTTGCAGAAATAGGTAACCAAAGAAAGACGTTTAATATCCGAGTCATTTTCTCAGGTGTAAAATGGTTAAAAGAGTAACTGCTGTAACTTAATTTATGAAATTGTTAAGAGCCTCAAATGGGCTGATAGATGTGAAAGTACTTGGATTATAAATTTGCTATAAAGCATTGATTAAGCATTAACTGGGCATTTATACGGAGAAGGCAATGGCACCCCACTCCAGTACTCTTGCCTGGAAAATCCCGTGGACGGAGGAGCCTGGTAGGCTACAGTCCATGGGGTCGCTAAGAGTCGGACATGACTGAGTGACTTCACTTTCACTTTTCCCTTTCATGCACTAGAGAAGGAAATGGCAACTCACTCCAGTATTCTTGCCTGGAGAATCCTAGGGACGGCGGAGCCTGGTGAGCTGCCGTCTATGGGGTCGCACAGAGTTGGACACGACTGAAGCGACTTAGCAGCAGCAGCAGCAGGACATTTATATCATGAGCATTAAGCACTCAATGATGAGAGATTAATAAGAATCAACAGTCATTCTCTGACCCCTCAGGTAGCTGGCATCAGGATTTAAGTCATCCATTCACTCATGCAAGCAATGTTTACTGAGATGTGCTCTGTGCCTGGCATTGGGTCAGGCACTGAGTGTGCAGAAGTAACCAATTTCTGCCCACGCCCAGCTTAATCTGCTGGAGGATGAGAAATGAAATATTGCCTGCTACCTCAGTAATCAAAGGATGTCACAGTCACTAGCAATTGCAGCCACAGTCTATGGTGAGCTTGTGAGCCCTGAGGGAACTCAGGAAGGAAAAGAATACCTGCCATCTAGCAGCCATCAGACTACAGCCACTCCCTGTGGTGAACCCTAAGGAAACTCAGGATATGAAAACAAAGATACTGGCCCGAGACAGTGAAGGTGCATATAAAAGGAATGATTTCAGTGAGCCCAGGCTCTTGATTCTTCCCATATACAGAAAAAACGCTAAATTCCTTGACCTGAGATATCTGTTTTTAATTAACAATAATCTTTTGATGTTCAGAGGACCTGCCCTTTGTTGAAAATCTCCTATACATCCTGGCTTCCCCCTTCGAATCCTTGGAGCAGTTCTCAGGGTTGCTTGAGATGCTGCCTCCTGGATTTGCGGTTCTAAAAATTCCCACTGAATATAACGTAACTCTCAACTTTCAGGTTGTGAATAATTAGTTGACAGGGACCAGAAAAAGGTGGCAAGTGATGTAGCAGAGATATTTCTAAAGTGCTGAAAGAGCACAGAGGGGAGACACCTGACCTGTAAAGGGAGGTATTAGGAGGGTATCTTAGGAAAGGCGATCACTGATATAGTCCTGAAGGACAGACAGGACACAGACAATAGCTGAAGAAGGAAGAACAAGGATAAAGCACAGTTTCAAAGAATAAGTCTCCTTAAGGAAAGTTTTGGCAGTTTTATGTATCTGAGTAGATCTGTTGACTTAAGGGACTGGGCAGTTTCATGAGCACCAAATTAGTAAGGGACTGAAGGGGCCTTAAGATCCTAAGACTTATGAGCTGTCTTCTCTCCAAGGGACTCTGCAGATCATCTAGTCCATCAGTTCGCAAACTTGAGCATCAATCAAATCTCTTGGAGGACCTGTTGAAAGACCGTTTGCTTGATTCACCACTGAGTTTCTGATTTCTTAGGTCAAGGGGGCCAGTTTGATTTAGTCCGATCTTTTTTTTTTTCTTCCAGATGAATACATTAGACCTAGAGGGGAAAATGCACGAACCAAGTCCACACAGCTAAGCAAGGCCAACTAGCCAAGCAAATAAAGCTGTTAGTAACCTGCGGACCCGCTCTCCTGCTCCAATACCATCCTTCCACCCCGTCCCGCTCCGCCCCTCCCCGTCGCCCCGCAAATGCTTTTTTCTCAGAGTTTCTCTTTCAGTCATTTAGGAAGGAAAGAAATTGGTGGTCCCAATTTATACTAAAATTCGGTTTTAAAGAAGGTCCCTAAGGAAGGCAACGTTTGAACCTAAGAAAATGCATCTAAACGGGAAGGTTTTCAGCCACCATCGCGTCGGGTGACTCCGACAAATCGCCGGGAAAACCGGCCTTGCAGACGGTGACCACCGGGCTGGGAGGACCGGGCCCGCAGTTCGGCGAGGTCCCGGGGCTCCAGGCCCGGCTCCCGCCTCCGTCGCTCCCCGCGCAGACCTGTGCGCGGGGGGTTGGCACGGCCCAGTGCCGGCCGAAGGCTCCGCGGGCCTCAGTCCTTTGGCCCTAAGAGCAACTTTGCAGACGCGGCAGGGCGTGGCGGGGACGGCCCTCGCCAACCCGAGGCCTCTCCTTCCAGCCCGCTGCCCGCCGCGAGGTTCCACCCTCCCTGGGTCCCCGCCGCCCGGCCTCTGGGCTCCCAGTGAGGGCAGCATCCTTCCCCAGGGCGGTTTCTCAAGCTCGCGGAGTTCTCGGACTGTTACAGCTTGGAGGGCGGCTCCCAGGTCTGTCCTGATCGCTGCAGTCCACCACAGGCTTAATAACAGCCACTAACATTATTGGTTATGTTGTGAACAAATGACTGGACGGTGCCATCCCCTTTCCCTTTAGTCGGAAGCATCATTTATCAAGTGTCTGCCATTTACATTGCCCTTTGCTGGGCCCGTGGCAGCACCACTCCTGTCTTCCTGGAACTTGATGTCGGGAGACAGTTGCTGGGCAGAGTTCAGCCTCCATTCTACTCCACGGTCTCCGGAGGTGCTTCCAGGAACTTCGCAAACCAGACACATATTGCCATCTGCAGTGTAAGTGTTGGAAGGAAGGGTCACTGAAGTGGGCAACAGAGGTTTCAGAGAGGAGGTGGGGCTTGAAGTGGGCTTCAGAAGAATAAGTAGACATTGGCAGGGTGGACAGGAGGGGTGCCTTTCCAGGTGGGGAGTGGATGAGCTGAGGAATGATGAGGTATGACCAGGGTGGGGGTAGAGGGAGCCTCAGGTCGGTGGGAGGTGTGTACTGGCCTGTGAAACCTCCTCTTTTCTAGCAGATACAGTCCTTCCTTTGTATTTCAAGTGACCCTGGTAAGGCCATGGGATGTGACCCCTGACACCTAGGACAAAGAGTGATTAGTGCAGTTCTGTGGGCACTGGCTTTTCTGCCTCCCTCAGAGCCACTGGGGGAAATGGTACCTGCCCTGTGTGGATGCAGGAGATCCAAACTGGAAAGCAGGAAGCTGTCTGGGGTTTTACTGGCAGCCTCACAATAGGAGCGTGACATTTATCTTCCAGGGTGATCGTTTTTTACTAAGGCCTGTTTGCTGCTAAGTCGCTTCAGTCGTGTCCGACTCTGTGCGACCCCATAGACGACAGCCCACCAGGCTCCCCCATCCCTGGGATTCTCCAGGCAAGAACACTGGAGTGGGTTGCCATTTCCTTCTCCAAGGCCTATTTAGACACTGCTAATGCTTATTCATATGCCAGTTAGGCAGGACTGAAGGTAATCTCAGTTTCAGTGGGTTCTTAGTTAATAATCAGAGCAGGGCTGGAAGAGAGAGTTTTCCCAGGGAAAGACTGATGTTTCCTAGAGGCTCTGAAAAATGCTTATATAGTAATGTTTTATTTATCCTAATGGACTCTCTCCCTGACTTCAAAGGAAAGGAAGTATCAAGTCCTTTTTAGATTTCAGCTGGTAAAGAATCCGCCTGCAATGTGGAAGACCTGGGTTCGATCCCTGGGTTGGGAAGATCGTCTGGAGAAAGAAAAGGCTACCCATGCCAGTATTCTGGTCTGGAGAATTCCATGGACTGTATAGTCCATGGGGTCACAAAGAGTTGGACATCACTGAGTGACTTTCACTTTCACTTTTTTTCAAGTGTTAATGAGAACCTACTGCTAACGGAGGGGTCTAGGAGTAGGCATCTTCTCACTTCTGGTGTAAAATTGATGGTTTTCTTCTGGCTGGTGTAGGAGGCTATGGGCAGAAGATGGAGAAGACACACTAGGGAGACTGCTGAATATTCAAGCTCTCTCCTCCTAAACCTCCCCAAGAGATGCTCTTTGAATTTATCTCTTTTTAGTCTCCACCTTGGAGTATCTTTGGGGTTGCCAAAGTCTTCCTTTAAAGTACAAATACCTGGAAGAGTCCTTAATGGAGAGAGGGGAAGGGTAACAGGAGAGTGGGGAAGGGAGGTAAGAAGGATGGAGATAAGAAGGGTTCTGAGGTGTGGGGCATCTTGGGGAGGGAGATCTGGGAGGGTTTCTGCAGGGAGATACTGGGGTGTGGCAGTGGAAGAGTACTGGGTGTTGGGCAAAGTCATTGACGAGGAGCTGGGAGGGCACTAGACGCAAATCGCCTAATGTACAGTCTGATTATAAAACAAAAAAGCGTTATGTGCCAACTATGAGGAGGGGAGCTTCCCAGTGGTAAAGAATCTGTCTGCCAATGCAGGAGACACAAGAGATGCAGGTTCGATCCTAAGTTGGAAAGATTCCCTGGAGAAGGAAATGGCACCCCACTCCAGTACTCTTGCCTGGGAAACCCCATTGATGGAGGAGCCTGGTAGGCTGCAGTCCATGGGGTCGCGAAGAGTCAGACACGACTGAGTGACTTCACTTTCACTTTTCACTTTCATGCATTGGAGAAGAAAATGGCAACCCACTCCAGTGTTCTTGCCTGGAGAATCCCAGGGATGGGGGAGCCTGGTGGGCTGCCGTCTATGGGGTCGCACAGAGTCGGACACGACTGAAGTGACTTAGCAGCAGCAGCAACTTCCCAACCACATCGTCTTGCTAAAGTAACTTAGCCTCTCTAAGTGTCATTTGTAGGTAGGGTTGTTATGAGGTTCAAATGAGATCACAGATGCTGCTGCTGCTGCTAAGTCGCTTCAGTCGTGTCCGACTCTGTGCGACCCCATAGACGGCAGCCCAGCAGGCTCCCCCGTCCCTGGTATTCTCCAGGCAAGAGGACTGGAGATGAGTGCTCAATAAAATCTAAGTCATTTAAATTATCCCAAGTGTCTCCCATCTTTAAAGTAATTTCTCTCTCCTCTCTCATCCAGCTTTAATGCCTGCACTCTGTCTCTCTTTTAAGAAACTATTTACAGATTTACAAACATTTTCCAACTCACTGTCTCTACTTGCTATCCCCCATTCCCCATAAATCCAGGGCTCGCCAGGTTTTGCTCCCACCATGCCAAGCACTTCCTCCCAAGGTCACCGGGCACCTCCGTGTTGCAGAATCTCATGGACAATCTCTTCTGGAAACAGAAGCCACTGTTAGGACTCTCTTCTTTAAATCTGTTCTTGCTTCGGCTTCTGTGGCACCCACACTCCTGGGTCTTCTCTCACCTCCCTGGTTACTCCTAAGCCTCTCTAATGCTTTTTTCCCTTCTGTTGTAGCTTAAAGGCTGGTTTTCTCTGGGGTCCCATGCTCGTATTCTCATTCCCCATGCTCCCGTGAGGTCATTTTATTGACTCGTGGTTTGAATTATCACCTGCAGTCCAAATTGCTTTCCTAAGGCCCAGAGCACTATGGCTACTGCCTCTGGAAAGCCTCTACGTCCTTGGACTTTGCTGCCCCAACTCTAGCAACTAGATTCTTTTTTGTGTGTCACTTTTCAGTGAATGTCACCACCGCCTCAGTTGTCCAGGACAGGCATCCTCGACTATCCCTATTGTTTTATTTCCCATGTGAAATTGACCACTAAATCCTGATTCTGTATCCCAAATTGCTTTATTTTTTTTAAAAAGTTTCATTCTAAGTTATAGTTTACTCAAATTTATTTACCTTCTGTCTTTACTGTTTCTTCTACCTCCCTGCATTCCCCAAATAGAAGCAGCCCCAGGGACTCCACGGCTCCCTTTTTCCTCTCCTTTCCACTGTCTGTCTGAGTCACTTTCACTTTTTCAGCTTTTCTTCCTTTTCCATCATAGTTTGTTATAAGATTTTGAGTATAGTTCCCTGTGCTATACAGTAGGACCTCGTTGTTTATCCATTCTCTATAATAACAGTTTGCATGTGCTAACCCCAACTTCCCAGTCCATCCCTCCTCATTCCCCTACTTTGGCAACCAAAAGTCTGTTCTTTTTATCTCTATTTCATAAATAAGTTCATTTATGTCATATTTTAGATTCCACATGTAAGTAGACATCATATATGGTATATATGGTATTTCTCTTTCTCTTTCTTACTTCACTTAGTGTGATATTCTCTAGGTCCATTCATGTTGCTAAAAAAGATAACTTTATTTCATTCTTTTTTATGCTGAGCAGTATTCCATTTTATATATACCACATTTTCTTTTATTCGTCTGTTGATGGACATTTAGTTTGCTTCTATGTCTTCATTATTGTAAATGGTCTGCTATGAACATTGGGGTGTATGTTATCTTTTTGAATTATAGTTTTCGTCTGGATATATGACCAGAAGTGGGATTGCTGGATCATATGGCAACTCCATTTTTAGTTTTTTTGAGAGACCTTCATACTGTTTTCCATAGAGGCTGCAGCAATTTACATCACCACCAACAGTGTTGGAGGGTTCCCTTTTCTCTACACCCTCTCAGCATTTGTTATTTTTAGCCTTTAAAAAAATATATTTCTGTCCTTTTTATGTATAAAGTATGTTAACAACATGCAAGGCCACCAATAACTTTGTGTTTCTTCCATTCCGGGTTTTCTGGAAACTGTATCATCTGTGGAGAAAGAGGATTTCTATATGTCACAAAATTTTCCAGCCACAAAAACTTGGAGCTCATCACCCAGCCAAAGAAGCAGAAGCACTTGTAGTACTACCCAGTCACAAGGTCCCAAGGTGTACTGTCAAGAGGATCCTCTTATCTGTTAGAAAGGTAGCGTCAGCTTCCAGGAGGGAAGGGGAAGGGAATGTGGATGGTATGAATATTGACAAATAACCTATGACCCATACAGGGTTCAGAATCCAAGTCTGGAATAGATAAATATACCAAGTTTAGAAGACTATGCAAAAATGTAAAGCTCTCTGGCAGGTTATTTGACTTGTTCTTTTTTTTTTTTAAGTCTATATTGTCTAATATGAGTATTGCTACTCCAGCTTTCTTATGAGCTCAATTTATGTGGAATACCTTCTCCCATTCACTTACTTTCAATGTAAGTGACCCTAGGTCTCAGGTTGGTCTCTTGTAGACAACATATATATAGGTCTTGTTTTCGTACTCACCCAGCCAGTGTCTGAGCTTCCCAGGTGGCTCAGATGGTAAAGAATCTGTTCACATTGTGGGAGACCTGGGTTTGATCCCTGGGTTGAAAAGATCCCCTGGAGAAGGGAATGGCTACCCACTCCAGTATTCTTGCCTGGAGAATTCCATGGATGGAGGAACCTGGTAGGCTACAGTCCATGGGGTCTCAAAGAGTTACACGTGATTAAGCAACTATCACTTTCACCTTTTCAGCCAGTCTTTGTCTTTTGGTTGGTTAATCCATTTACATTTAACATAATTATCAATATGTATGATCCTATCCCCATTTTCTTAATTGTTTTGGATTTATGGCTTATTTTTTGTAGGTCTTTTCCTTCTCTTGTGTTTTCTTCCTGGAGAAATTCCTTTGTTTCATTGTTTCCTCGCTCAGTGATGTCCAACTCTTTGCAACCTCATGGACTGCACCAGGCCAGGCTTCCCTGTCTTTCACTGTTCCCTGGAGTTTGCTCCAACTCATGTCTACTGACTTTGTGGTGCCATCTAACAGTCTTATCCTCTGTCGTCCCCTTCTCCTCTTGCCCTCAATTTTCCCCAGCATCAGGGTCTTTTCTGATGAGTCAGCTCTTTACATCAGGAGGCCAAAGTATTGGAGCTTCAGCTTCAGCATCAGTCCTTCCAATGAATATTCAGGGTTGATCTCCTTTAGGATTGACTGGTTTGATCTCCTTCCAGTCCTAGAGACTCTCAAGAGTCTTCTTCAAGACCACAATTAAAAAGCATCAATTCTTTGGTGCCCAGCCTTCTTTATGGTCCAACTCTCACATCTGTACATGACTACTGAAAAAAACATAGCTGTGACTGTATGGACCTTTGTCAGCAAAATGATGTCTCTGCTTTTTTAATACGTTGCCTAGGTTTATCATAGCTTTTCTTCCAAGGAGCAAACATCTTTTAATTTCATGGCTGCAGTCACTGTCTGCAGTGATTTTGGAGCCCAAGAAAATAACGTCTGTCACTGTTTCCATTTTTTCCTCATCTGTTTGCCATGAAGTGATGGGACCAGATGCCATGATCTCAGTTTTTTGAATGTTGAGTTTTAAGCCAGGTTTTTCACTCTCCTCTTTCACCTTCATCAGGAGTCTTTTTATTTAGTTCCTCTTCACTTTCTGCCATTAGGGTGGTGTCATCTCCATATGTGAGGTTGTTAATACTCCTCCCGGCAATCTTGATTCTAGCTTAAGCTTCATCCAGTCCGGCATTTCACATGACGTACTCTGCATATAAGTTGAATAACCAGGGTGACAATGTACATCCTTGGCACTACTACTTTCCCAATTTGGAACCAGTCTATTGCTTCATGTTGTATTCTAACTGTTGCCTCTTGACCTGCATACAGGTTTCTTAGGAGGCAGGAAAGTGGTCTGGTATTCCCACCTCATGAAGAATTTTCCGGTTTGTTGTGATCCACACAAAAGCTTTAGCATACTTAATGAAACAGAAGTAGGTGTTTTTCTGAAATTCCCTTGCTTATTCTATGATCCAATGGATGTTGGCAATTTTATCTCTGGTTCCTCTGTCTTTTCTAAATCCCGCTTGTACATCTGGAAGTTCACGGTTCACGTATTGCTGAAGCCTGGCTTGGAGAATTTTGAGCATTACTTTACTAGCGTGTGAGATGAGTGCAATTGCGCAGTAGTTTGAGCATTCTTTGACATTGCCTTTCTTTGGGATTGGAATGAAAACTGACCCTTTCCAGTCCCGTACCAGTGCTTAGTTTTCCAAATTTTCTGGCATATTGAGTACAGCATCATCTTTTAGCATTTTAAATACCTCAGCTGGAATTGCATTACTTCCACTAACTTTGTTCTTAGTTACGCTTCCTAAGGCTCACTTGACTTCACACTCCAGGATATCTGGCTCTAGATGAGTGATCACACCATCACAGTTATCCAGGTCATTAATACTTTTTTGTACAGTTCTTCTATGTATGCTTGCCACCTCTTCTTAATATCTTCTGCTTCTGTTAGGTCCATACTATTTCTGTCCTTTATTGTGCCCATCTTTGCATGAAATGTTCCCTTGGTATCTCTAATTTTCTTGAAGAGATCTTTAGTCTTTCCCATTCCATTACTTTCCTCTATTTCTTTGCACTGATCACTGAGGAAGGCTTCCTTATCTCTCCTTGCTATTCTTTGGAACTTTGCCTTCAGATGGGTGTATCTTTCTTTTTCTCCTTTGCCTTTCACTTCTCTTCTTTTCTTAGCTATTGTAAGGCCTCCTCAGACAACCATTTGCCCCTTGGCATTTCTTTTTCTTGGGGATGATTTTGATCACTCACTGCATCCTGTAAAGCATTACAAAGCTCCATGCATAATTCTTCAGGCACTCTGTCTATTAGATATAATCCCTTGAATCCCTTGAGTCACTTCCACTGTATAATCATAAGGGATTTGATTTAGGTCATACCTGAGTGGCCTAGTGGTTTTCCCTACTTTCTTCAAATTCAGTCTGAATTTTGCAATAGGAAGTTCATGATCCGAGCACAGTCAGCTGAGACATAGTACTGTTAGCATTTGTTGTAAAACTGGTTTAGTGGTGCTGAGTTGTCTTAACTTTTGCTTGTCTATAAGGCTTTTGATTTCTCCATCAAATCTGATCGAGAGTGTAGACTTTTTAATGATAGCCATTCTGACTGGTATGAGGTGGTACCTCACTGTAGTTTTGATTTCCATTTCTTTAATAATTAGCAGTGTTGGGCATCTTTTCTTGTGCCTGTTAACCATCTTTATGTCTTCTCTGGAGAAATATCTATGTAGGTCTTCTGCGTATTTTTTGATTGGGTTGTTTGTTTCCATTTGTTATTGAGGTATTTGAGCTTTTGTATATTTTGGAAGTCAAACTCCTGTCGGTCACATTGTTTGCAAATATTTTCTCCCACCCCATAGGTTGTCTTTTCGTCTTGTTTGTGGTTTCATTTGCTGAGCAAAAGCAGGTAAATTCGGTTTGGTCCCATTTGTTTAGTTCTGCTTTTGTTCCTGTTGCCTTGGGAGACTGACTCAAGAAAACTTTGGTACAATTTATGGCAGAGAATGTTTTGCCTATGTTCTCTTCTAGGGGTTTTATGGTATTATATCTTATATTTAAATCTCTAAGTCATTTTGAGCTTATTTTTGTGTATGGTGTGTGGGTGTGTTCTGATTTCATTGATTTGCATATAACTGTTTAGCTTTCTAAGCACCACTTGCCAAAGAGACTGTATTTTCTCTGATGTATATTCTTGCCTCCTTTGCTGAAGATTAATCAATTGTAGGTGTGTAGGTCCAATGTTTTATCAATTCCAATGCCATACCCTTGGGTTGGACTTCCATCATCTCTTACCAGCTCACTGCACTGGCTTTCTGACTACTCTCCCTAGTTGGAGCATTGCTTTGCTCCAGGCCATTCTATACACATATTTGGAGTTACTCCTCACAGCTTCCTACCTAGTTCCAGATGAACTGAACTGCTTACAGTTCACACACTGGATAATTTACTTCCAGGCCTTAGCGTGTGTTGGGTCTCCTGACCAGTGTCCTCCAACTCCTCTAACTCTTTTGTGATTAACAATTTTCTGGAAGGCAAATGTCATTTGAAAAATATCATGACCAATGTAGTTACTGCATCACAGGCTGATCGTTGGCCCCCAATTTTTCATTCTCAGCAGCTCATGTATGTTTCCAGCACACACTGCTGCAAATAAGGGCTGCATTTTCTTGCAGTTCTCTTGCAGCTATGTGTGGCTATGACTAAGTTCTGGTGAATGGGATATAAACTGGATTGTGTGGCAGCTTATAGAAACATCCCATAAGAGAAAACTGGCATATGCTTTTTGTCCTGTTCTTCTGTCTGCTTCCCTGCTTCTTGGATCACTGGTGCTATATAGCTAGATTTGGAACATGGTTTCTCAACCCTGACACCATTCACATTTGGGCTTGGGTGATTCTCTGGGATGTGCTGGTCTATCTCTAGAGGCCAGTGGCACCTCTCCCGTCTCCCCCACTCTGCATTGTGACAGTCAAAAATATCTCCACACATTGCCTATTGTCCTCTGGAGTGGGATGAATGCCCTTCAGTGAGAACTGCTGGTCTAGAGCAGTCAACCTGAGTCCAGGAATGGAGGCACCATTGGTTCCCTTGGGAATAATGGGAGGGGCCTGGATTCTTGAGCAGCTGGGGCGACAGTCATGGACAGCCTACCTCTAGACTTCTCCACTGAGGAGAGAGAAATATCCCTCCAGTTTAAGTCACTGTTATTTTCAGTTTCCATTACTTGCAGTCATACTTAATTTTAATCAATATAATTATCTATTTTCTTTTGAAATACAAACTAGTGAAGTTAAAGCTCAATAAAATTTATTTGGTTGTCGAAGACATACATACAGAATGAATAACTTTGTAAAAGACTATGGCTTAAGAAAGTTCATCTCAAGTGTTCAGCATTGATTGATTAGTTGGGAGTCTTAGGTGAAAGAAACAGTTATTCTTTCTACATGAGCTTAAGCAGAGAAGGTGAGAAAGCTCATAGAATCAAAAGGCGAGGAAGATGCATAGGGATCAGGGAATTATAGAGGACTCGGGGGCTGGAATCAGAGAGTTGAGCCTTCTAGAACACACTTTCTGTCTCTCTCTACCTGTTCCTCTTTCTCTCCTATTCCCGGGAGGACTTTCTGACACTGGGGAACATGGCGACCGACAGCAGTTGCATCAGCAAGAAAGAAAGGAGCTCTTTTCCCAGCAGCTCCAGCAGCTGCTGTCCTATGACCTGAATCTATCACTGTGATTAAGTGCAGCAGTTGTTCTAACCTGGCTCCTGGGCCTCCCTCCGAGGTCAGGGGTTCAAGGCTGTGACCAGAGGGTCAGGAGTGGGAGGTGGGCACACACTGGACAAAGACCACAGTCACTTTGTTGCTCAGCTTACACACCCTCTTCTTCCGATATACACAACTTCAGAAGTGTCCCTGCTTGAGAGAAAACCACGCTGCTCAGACCTCTTTCCCACAGGAGAAATCAGAAGTCTGTTGAATACCCTTCCCCTCAGGTCTGGGTATATGTATTCCTCATGATCTCGAGAAGGGATAAATGTGCCTCCCACAACATATTGGCTAATATGTAGCCATGATGGGGGAGGAGCAGGAGAGCCATGAAAGCTTCCACTTAAAACAGGGGAAAGGGAAGAGGAGATGACAGCCCCTAGCTGGTCAGGAACAGTGAGTTAAGCACGCAGACGTGATTGTTGACTCATTGCCCCAGCCACGGGTGAGTCCTCGGTCAGCCAGGGTGGCCTTCCTGTGCTCTACAGGCTGATTCTCCTCCCAGGGCTTGCCCCAGACACACCTGAGGGGCAACCGGGCAGGTTTTGCTGTTGTGACCAGCCTGCCTTGAGGCCTACTCCCTCCTGGCATTGGCTCTGGGGCCCAAGTTTGCGTTAAGGTTGAAAATCATAAGCTCCTGCGTGTCCAGCCTGCAGTGTCTGGCAGTAAAGCTTGATAAAACTCTCACTGGTTACATCTGAGGGAGCTTCATTGACTGGTGAGTCATGGTGTTTGAATCTAAACCCAAGCCTTGCATTTCTGTCTCCTAGCTCGTTCCCCACGTCCTCATTTTAATTTTAATGGCTTTGTCTGCCTTTACCTTGGATCCAGGGGATATCAGCTTCCTGTCAGGCCCTCTCCTAACATTTGTGGGGCTGCAGCAAGAGCACAAAAAGAGGTCCACAGTCTCCCGCTTTTTCTTTCCACTCAACTCTGCTCAACAGGGCCTCATGCCTGCATATAGTCATCTCAGTGGGTACATCCACCCTCTGTTTGCCCCGCCCTCCGTCAGCCATGTCTCAGCACCAACGGGTCAAGGGGTGTGTAACCTGGAAGCACATGGTCCATCCAGAAGAATGCCGTAGGGCAGTGGCCTTCACAGGCCCAGGAAGCAGCCGCAGGACACTTGGGAAGGACATTCTGTGACCTGAGGTGCTTGAAGCATGGTCTCAAAGAAGATCCCAGGCTCCAGGTGGACATGTCCCCTGGGCCTGGGCTCTTATTCCCGTGGGGAAGGGCATGGCCAGAGGAGGGTCAGAGTAGGACACTTTAAAGCATGAGGGTGTGGTCAGGACAGGGCCTCTCCTGCTCAGGGCTAAAGCCAGTACTGTCTCTGTCCCCTGGCTGCTCCCTAGCAGTTGACACAATCATGGCTAGAAACTGGGATGAATTTATAATAGGAGGTATTCAGTCTGGGAATCGGACTTCCCTATTTCTCTTCATCTTCCCAGATAATTGTTTCCTAGTTAGGACATTAATTTCAGCACATGGACAGAACTCAGCTGAGGAAGGTACCTCTCAGGGAGCCTGCTAGGTCAGATTTTGGGGAGTGACCAAAAAAACTGTAGACTACTGCTGAAAACGGCAAATCCCTCTCCCTTACTCTTGCCTCCTAGCCTCCCTCTGACCCACCTCATCAGCAGAAATCAACAGGCAAAGGAGAAATAGGGGTTGCAGAGTCCCAGCCCAGCATCACAGAGCAGAGTGCAGAAGGATGCATTTGGAAGTGGGAGACAATAGCTTGAAAACATGTATAGGAGAGTGCGGTTATTCAACCCCAGGGCTCTATTGCATTTGCTGAAGGCATAAAGACAATCTCAACAGACCCACGCATCCTTCTTTCATGTAAGCACACAAAAGTAGCCAGAGTACTGGTGTGCCAGCATTTTTCTGCCAGGCGTTTTCTAAAGCTTTAACCATGGAAACACGTGGTTTGGGTCACGATATACACCATACCTGGTTAATAGTTTAAGCATGTAGCAGGGATTGTCATATTCCCTGGCTGGGATGGGGATCTATGGGGGTGAGGGTCCTCCGTCAGCTCCCCACCCCATCTTGACTTAGCTTATTTCATCTAGATATGCCAATTGCAATATTCTGTATCAGTTGTTGGTTGCAACAACAGAAACAGATTCTGACTCACCCAAGTACCAACTAAGTTTAATGGAAAGGTATGAGATAGTTCACATGGACATCGCCAGATGGTCAACATTGAAATCAGATTGATTATATTCTTTGCAGCCAAAGATGGAGAAGCTCTCTACAGTCAGCAAAAACAAGACCAGGAGCTGACTGTGGCTCAGATCATGAACTCCTTATTGCTAAATTCAGACTTAAATTGAAGAAAGTAGGGAAAACCACTAGACCATTCAGATATGACCTAAAACAAACCCCTAACAGTTATACAGTGGAAGTGAGAAATATATTTAAGGGACTAGATATGATAGAGTGCCTGATAAACTATGGACGGAGGTTCGTGACATTGTACGGGAGACAGGGAGCAAGACCATCCCCAAGAAAAAGATGCAAAAAAGCAAAACAGCTGTTTGAGGAGGCCTGACAAATAGCTGGGAAAAGAAGAGAAGCAAAAAGCAAAGGAGAAAATGAAACATACTCATTTGAATGCAGAGTTCCAAAGAATAGCAAGGAGAGATAAGAAAGCCTTCCTCAGTAATCAGTGCAAAGAAATAGAGAAAAACAACAGAATGGGAAAGACTAGAGATCTCTTTAAGAAAATTAGAGATACCAAGGGAACATTTCATGCAAAGATGGGGTCAATAAAGGACAGAAATGGTATGGACCTAACAGAAGCAGAAGATACTAAGAAAAGGTGGCAAGAATACACAGAACTGTACAAAAAAGATCTTCATGACCCATATAATCGATGGTGTGATCACTCACCTAGAACCAGACATCCTGGAATGCGAAGTCTAGTGGGCCTTAGGAAGCATCACTACGAACAAAGCTAGAGGAGGTGATGGAATTCCAGTTGAGCTATTTCAAATCCTAAAAGATGATGCTGTGAAAGTGCTGCACTCGATATGCCAGCAAATTTGGAAAACTCAGCAGTGGCCACAGGACTGGAAATGGTCAGTTTTCATTCCAATTCCAAAGAAAGGCAATGCCAAAGAATGCTCAAACTACGGCACAAGAGCACTCATTTCACACGCCAGCAAAGTAATGCTCAAAATTCCCCAAGCCAGGCTTCAACAGTATGTGAACCGTGAACTTCCAGATATTCAAGCTGGTTTTAGAAAAGGCAGAGGAACCAGAGATCAAATTGCCAACATCTGTTGGATTATCAAAAAAACAAGAGAGTTCAGAGAAACATCTGTTTCTTCTTTATTGACTATGCCAAAGCCTTTGACTGTGTGGATCACAACAAACTGTGGAAAATTCTGAAAGAGATGGGAATACCAGACCACCTGACCTGCCTCTTGAGAAACCTGTATGCAGGTCAGGAAGCAACAGTTAGAACTGGGCATGGAACAACAGACTGGTTCCAAATAGGAAAAGGAGTATGTCAAGGCTGTATATTGTCACCCTGCTTATTTAACTTATATGCAGAGTACATCACGAGAAACGCTGGGCTGGAGGAAGCACAAGCTGGAATCAAGATTTCCAGGAGAAATATCAATAACCTCAGATATGCAGATGACACCACCCTTATGGCAGAAAGTGAAGAAGAGCTAAGGAGCCTTCTAATGAAAGTGAAAGAGGAGAGTGAAAAAGTTGGCTTAAAGCTCAACATTCTGAAAATGAAGATCATGGCATCCAGTCCCATCACTTCATGGGAAATAGATGGAGAAACAGTGGAAACAGTGGCTGACTTTATTTTTTGGGCTCCAAAATCACTGCAGATGGTGATTGCAGCCATGAAATTAAAAGAGACTTAATCCTTGGAAGGAAAGTTATTACTAACCTAGACAGCATATTAAAAAGCAGAGACGTTACTTTGCCAACAAAGGTCCATCTAGTTAAGGCTATGGTTTTTCCAGTAGTCATGTATGGATGTGAGAGTTAGACTATAAAGAAAGCTGAGCGCTGAAGAATTGATGCTTTTGAACTGTGGTGTTGGGGGAGACTCTTGAGAGTAACTTGGACTGCAAGAAGATCCAACCAGTTCATCCTAAAGGAAATCAGTCCTGAATATTCATTGGAAGGACATATGTTGAAGCTGAAACTCCACTACTTTGGCCACCTGCTGTTAAGAGCTGACTCATTGGAAAAGACCCTTATGCTGGGAAGGATTGGGGGCAAGAGGAGAAGGGGACAACAGAGGATGAGATGGCTGGATGGCATCACAGACTTGATGGACATGAGTTTGGGTAAACTCTGGGAGTTGGTGATGGCCAGGGAGGCCTGGTGTGCTGTAGTCCATGGGGTCGCAAAGAGTCGGACACGACTGAGCGACTGAACTGAACTGAACTGATGAGATAGTTCACTGCATGAAAGTAATAGTAATCTGGCCTCAGAGGATGGGCTGAGGGAAGAAGCCATGGTAACTTGAGTATTTCAGAGGCTTCCTCCTGATCACTGTTGTCAGACCTTGCTCCAATTTCTTTCTATCCTAGGATGTCTGCTCAGATTGCAAGTTCCTGCAGGGCAGAATCTGAATCAAGAATTCCTGCTTGGGTCAGGTGGCTCTCCCCTGGGCCAATCCCTGTAGCCAGGGGATTAGAGTATATGGTAAACCAGGTCTGAGTCCTTTGACTCCTCTGTGCCTGAGAGTAGGGTATTGAGGCTGGCAGAGAGAATGCCATGGATGGGGAAGAAACATTTCCTGAGGATAGGGAGATGCTGTTACCAGAAGAAGGTGGGAAGTTATGTCTGGGAGATAAAAAAAACAAATGGCTTTAAGGACAGGCAAGCTGGGATTTCAAGATTATGAGAAGAAGAAGAAGCAGTCATGTTCTAAATGGCATGAGGAGGAAAACTGCTTCTTAAGCCATGTGGACTCCATACACTGCCCTGCTGGCATAGGCACACACCTGACTGAACTCCCTGGTCCTTGCCTACTGCCTTTTCTCTTCGTGGTGCTCTGCTCAGTGGGGAATGTGTTTTAATCATGCATTGTTCTTGCTTTCTTTTTGTCTTTTTATTTGAAATACCATCTTTCTTGGATTTGCCCATCAAAACTAATCCTTGTAGAGTCTCTTGCTTATAGGATTTGCTCTTACCAGCTATTAGGTGAGAAGAGACCAGATAAACTAATTCCACTAAGGCTTTAATATCTGAGATCCTAATAAATGGCTGTTGTCACAATGTAATGTTCTTTCACTGAGACTTCAGTGTAGAAATTTCAGGCTGTAAGGGCAGGTGAAAGCCTGCTGGTAGAGGCGTCTTGGGGTCTTGGCACCTCTTACTTAGATCATGGTAGTGTTGGCCTGATCAAATCCAGGTGTGATCGCATGCCCCTCCAGCACCTAATGCTGAATCCTGGGTCCTTAGACCCCACCTCACAGCCTGGAAAGAAATAATGCTTTGCATTAAATTATAACCAGCATTAGGCACACAAAGTCTGTCTGCATTGGCTCACTTGACCAAATGTATTCCAGGTCGATATTCGAAAACATTATCAACTGGTCTGGTCAGGGTACCAGCCAATCAGATCCAGGATGCTGAGAAAGGGGATCCTCACGCTGTAATGAGTCTGTGTCTTGAAGCCTTTGAAGGTCCTGTGATGATCAGTGACACACAGGGCTGCAAGTGATTGGTTGGGGAATGAAAGGTGGAACAGGTGTGGATATTGAGGGAGGTCCCAAGTAGAAGGAAAGAGAAGCACAAGTCTTCCTTACACCACGAATGGAGGGGTAGAGGCAGGGGAAGGGGCAGGGCCTGGGGAATCACAGTATCAATCTTCTTCTCTTTGACTTTCTTGCATCTGTGTAAAATCTGCTTGGCTTTCTAGGTCATTCTTACAGATGAAAAGAAGTAGCCCACGAGGGTGGGCAAGATGAACTCTGTGCCATTGCCTTCGTTAAGGGTGAGAGTGTGATAGGAATCATGGTCAATACCAGTTGACAGAATGTATCTAAGCTTTGCACACTTAAAGGAAATAGATTCTCCTCCACAGGGACTTCCATTTTTCCCTGACCACTTTCTGTATACATGTCTACACTGTCAATTTCAGGGCCCATCAAAACATGGCCCCGTGGTAAGAGCATCATGTCTTTGGACCCTAGCAGTTTTTCTGAAAAGGATGGTAGTCAGGGAATCCAGGGGGAATCCAAATGAGTTTCCAAGGTCAAAGTTCAGGTGAGCCAGGGAGGGAACGTGTCAGAACAAGGGCAGAGTCACATCTCCAGAAGCCATTCTTAGTTACTCCAGTTTCCAAGGATCTCTGAGTTTTCTGAACTTGCAGTCACTTTTACATAAGAGGGCACATTGGAAGCATCTGTGGAGTCACCAAAGATTCAGGGGGTCCAGGATGGGATGGGAGCGGTTGCATTTTTTCAAAAGCTCTTAACGCATAATTCTGGTAAATGCCCTTGGTTAAGAAGTATTGTAGAGCATTTATAAGAGGTGCCTGGGAATAGAACTTGCAAAAGGGAGCCTATGGAGGAAATTTAGCTTCTAGTGGTGTGCAATCTTCAGTTTGCCACAGCCCCCAACCATTCCCTGATGCCTTATACCCTGGTGGTCCATTCTTCGTTGTTTGTGACTGATGGGCCCTGGCACATCTGGGTGATGGCATCCCTCACATGGACACACTGGGAGGCATCCACTTATTCCAGTGGTGCTGCCCTAGCTCTGAGTGCTTCTGAGGATGCTTTTCAGGTTCTACCTTCAGAACAGCTTTATACCACACACAAGAAAATCAGTCTCCTCATTCTGTAGCTATATAATAATTATTATTTTTTGAAGAAATGACACCTTTGATGTGCACAGAGTAGTCTGGAAAGGTGTAAAATTTTGCCTGAAATGAACATTTACAGTCTTTGAACTCATAGGTTTGAGATAAAGACTCAAGAATTAACTAGCAGCGTAATAGAGAAAAGGCTTTTGACCCATTCATTCTTTCGAAGGGAAGGACAAATTCTCTGAAAGTGAGTTCCAATCAACAACTCGGTGCTGTCTGAATAGCCACGGAGGCTTTGGGTATTGTCTAGCCCAGCATGGCCCAACAGAAATGCAATGTGAGTCACAAATGCAAGTCTTATATATAATTTAAATTTTTCTAGTGGCCACAGTAAACATTTTTTATAGGTAAAATTAACTTAATGATATACTAATATTTCATTTAACTCAGTGTATTCAAAGCGTTGTCATCTCAACTTCCAATCAAGAAATTTTACATGTTTTTTTGGTCCTTCATGCTTGAATCCAGTGTGTATCCTTAAATCCCACATCCATTTAGGCTAGCTTCCCTGATAGCTCAGGTAAAGAATCTACCTGCAATGAGGGAGACCTGGGTTCAATCCCTGGGTTGGGAAGATCCCCTGGAGAAGGAAATGGCAACCCATACCAGTATTCTTGCCCGGAGAATTCCATCGACAGAGGCTATACAGTCCATGGGGTTGCAAAGAGCTGGACGCGGCTGAGCGACTAACACTTTCACTATTTCAAGTGCTGTGTGTGGATAGTTGCTTTCACGGATCTAGCCTCTTGCTGAGAAGCCAACCTGGGATCTCATAGTGTAGAGAGGCCTCCTTGTTAGACCGGCTCCTCCCGTGGCTGGCCCGTGTGCTCTGTTGCGCTAAGATGCATTTGCTCTTGGGCCAGTAACTCGTGTCTTGGCTTTTATTGTTTCCTTGGTCTGATGGACTTAACTTCAGCCAGATTTCCTGGTATTGTGCCAGTGCTTTCCTCTGAGCTTCATTTCTTCCCCTTCAAGTCCTTGCATGCCACTGTGCTATAATTCAAAGCTACTATGGGCTAGGATCCCACGGACCCAGCCCCAACAGGAAACTAGCTTTTTCATTGTTTGTTTGGAACCATCAAGTAGCAAATGTCAGACACTTGTTTTCAATGCTTCAGAACTGAATTTAAACTCAACAATTTCCAAAGGGGCCTTCCAACATGGAATGATTTAGAGGATTCAACTGTTAGATTAAGAGCACTGATTAGAACATGAACGAACCCTAAACTTTCCTTGCTTTGATCATTATCACTGGCTGTCTCACCCTTTGTTTAGAATCCTATTAGTCAGAGGTTATAAAACCTTGTATGAGGCTGGGCTATCTAAAGCACTCTGGAATATTTCAGTAAGTATTCAACAAAGAATGACAGTGTTCAAAGGCTTTAGTTGAGGTCTTTGTCCCAAGTCTTTGTGAATCCCACAGTAGACAGCCTTGTCTGTCATCATGGATTCTTCCCAGTGTGCTCTGGACACATAGGCACCATGTGCTGTGTGGTGGTGCCATGTGCCAACCAAGGCAGGAGTGTTGGCACCTGGGCAATAGTCATTCCTCTTGCTTTTGCTGCAATATGGCGGAGCGTGCCACCTCTGCAGTAACAGAGGCTGACAAGTGTCCTGCATATAAAAGAGGCATGCCAGATGGTTACTTTTCCCAGGCTCCTTTGTAACCAGGGCTGGCCATATGACCCAGTTCTGCCCAAAGGACTCAAGTGAAAGTATTTTTGGAGAGTTCCCAGGAAAGATTTTTCTCCCTGATAAGAGAGAAACATGAAAGAATGACTCTCTTGCAGCTCTGGTTGCCTTCTTCTTCCTGATAAGGTTGTGATGTTTGCAAATAAGGCAGCTATTTTGGAACCATGAGGTGAAAAACCTAGGGATGCAAGTGAAGCTGTCTGAGGATGCTGAGACTGATGATGAAAAGAGATCACATCTTTGATGACATCATTGAGCACCTGTGGGGAACTTGGAACAGAATTTCCTACTTTTAGAATTGTTTTATCATATGGAACTCTGTGAAGCTACAAGCCTTCTAATGGTCTGGGGAGTTGTCAATGCAGGTTTAAGAAGGATATTTAACTATAAAGACTAAAGCCTTTTGGAAGAAAGGTGTTAGATAAAGGGGAGGCTGACAACATTCACATGTATAAAACCTCATTCTATATTAATACTTGTGCTTAGCTGCTCAGTAGTGTCTTACTCTTTGCACCCCCAGGGACTGTAACCCACCAGACTCCTCTGTCCATGGGGATTCTCCAGGCAAGAATACAGGAGTGGGCTGCCATTTCCTTCTCCAGGGGATATTAATACTTAGCAACCTCAAAAATATTCTTGCAAGCTTCTTTGTAAGAGGTCCCCCTTGGAAATTCCTGATCTCCTGGAACTTAACCTTCCATCTCAATGTATTCCACAGTTATCAGGGGTCTGGGTAACATGAAGATTGGGACCTGTAACTCCTAAAGGAATATAGTGTCTGGAGTCTTTAGCAAAAGAGCCTCTAAACCTTCTATGTGTTTTCTGTGCTGTGTGCTCCGTTGCTCAGGGTGTCTGAACTCTTTGTGACCCCATGGTCTGTAGCCCACCAGGCTCCTCTGTCCGTGGGATTTTCCAGGCAATAGTGCTGGAGTGGGTTGCCATTTCCTCCTCCAGGGGATCTTCCCAACCCAGGGATCAAACCCTTGTCTCCTGCATTGCATTGGCAGGCAGATTCTTTACCACTGAGCCACCTGGGAAGTGCTCTCTCTGTTTTCTACCTCATACCAAAGCGGGCAGATCACTCTTGTAGATTTACTGTCTTGAAACCAAATTTGGGAGTGGTTTTGTTTTGACAGAGGGCACTCCAAGGGACAAGCCACCTGTAGCCTCCTTTTGTTTCCTGTTTGGGTGACTTTTGAAACTGGTTGGACTAAATTTCCATTTTTACCATGTTTTCTTTCACACATGCTAAGCTTGGGTGAAAGGAGGCAGAGACAAGTGCTGGCATTTATCCTCAGAGGATAATACATTCTGAACAGTAGTTTATCCTGGAACACTGACCCCTGAGGCAGGTCATGGCCCATGGTCAGTCCTGATGGGTGTCCAGGGCCTGTCTGGCTCCCAGGATCTTCTTCCCAAAGCGTTAAAAGCATGCCCTGAACATCTGTGACTGTTCTCAGGAATGCATTCTAATTCTTGAGTGAGGAGACCAATGGGTAGTTGAGGGGATATTGAAGGAGAAGAGCTCATAAATCAGAATTGAACATGGTTTTCTCAACTATGCATCTGGTGCTATTATGAAGCATAAAGAAAGGAAGAAGGATTCTAGTATTAATACATACATACCTATGCGTGTGATTGTTACTACGAACAATAGCTATAAAAGACATATGACTTACACACAATTTACACAAAATTGAGCTGTGAGTATAATTTATTCATATTCTTACATAGAAATTTATTATACAGGCAATAGAAAAGAATGCAAATGCCCCCTAAGAAAATCAATAAAATATTTGCTAAAATTATTAGGATAATACTTAGTAACAAAAATAGCTTGAGAAAATGAATACTATTTAGACAACTAACAAGGTTTGAAACTGTTCCTGTTTACAAGTCTGTGTGAGGGCATGGGAAGAAAGTCAGCCCAGGAGGGCTTCCCTGTGAAGATGGACTTGGAGACACTAAGAGGCTCTGGTTCACTTAGCCATGCCCAGGGTCTCCAGGGCTGGTGATCTTCGGGCTGCTCGCCATTTTGTCTGTCCCCTCCAAACTCTTATTTCTCAAGTTCCCTAACAAAAGAGATTTTTCAAACACTGAAAATTTAGTTTTTTCACAGAAATACACATGACTCTATGACAGTTGCAAAGTCATGGTTTCAAAAGGTCACAGGGTTTTTAAACTGAAACAGCGTTTTCCTGAGAAAATGAAGACGTAAACTTTTCCCTAAAATAATTGTAGGTTTACTTCCCTTCTGTTCCTATAGTTTGCACTGACTACTTCAAACTCAAAGAAGAAAAAACCTTTAGGATTCCAATTTCACTTTGCAATTCTCTAAAATTCTGAAGTGTCCCAAGGCTGTATTCAGCATGTTCGGTTATAGAATCTTTACAGGATTCTTACACAACAGGATTCTTACACAAACAAAGCAAAACTGGAGACTTCTTTATCCGTATTTCTTTTTGGTGGTTCATATACCATTGGTTTTTGAGTGAGAATATTGAGTTTAGAAAATAGTGAATTTTTTTAAAAGTAAGAATTAAGCAACTTCTAAGCACTCAGAAGCAATCTGACACTAACTTTCAGTCTTTGTAATACATGACATCCTTAGATGAATTGAAAATGTGGCCTTAAAGGGCCCTTGGATGTTGATGATTTGATATTTGATCCCCGGCTTTTGCGGCCTTTACAGAATCAATTTAGGGAATAAAGTGAAAATAGCTATGCTGAATATTTTAGAAAAATTTAACTTTTCTTTAATATCTAGGAACTGATAAAGCCAGGAACTGCTCTTACTTTACCTCACTGAAAACAAATCCATTCTCACAATAAAAAGATAATAAGCTACCTAAAAAATCCTTTGCAATAACCAAGAAAAGTGACAATACAGAATAATTTTGATGGACGGGATCCCATTCTCCCTTCTGCAGCTCTGCCAGCCTGAAACAAACCCACCATCTCCTGTAAGAGAATGTCACACACATGGGACAGCGTGGAGGCGTTCTGTTGAGGAGCTGGGGAAGGGGCTCAGTGATGGGCCCTGTGATGTTGACCACAGCCATAATGAGTAACTTGCATTGATTTTAAATATGCCCAATGGCTTATCTGAGAATTCTAGGCTGACTTTGATTTTGTGATTGTGAATTCCATTCACTCAAGGCTTATAGAGATTGCAAGAGATTGGTTTTATAGAGATTAATTTTTAATTAATACTGTTAACATCATGTACAATCAAACACCAAGAATATTAATAAATATCAATAATTAGCTTTGGTCTTACTTCCTCTTTCTGTTGGAACATTCTGACTCTATAAATATAGTACAGTCTTAGTTCCAGTGCCCCACTAGGGTTTAAAACTCCACAGCCAGAGCACCTGTCCTTGGTGTGTCTTGTCAGTTGTTTAGGGATGTTCTGGAGACTGAAAGAGATACAAAGTGAGCATAAGAACAGATCACTGATGGTTTAGTATGAAGTTTGCTACTAGTAAAAACAACAGTTTTGAAGCTCTGGAAGTCAACTGGGGAGGCTAGTCAGAAATGACTTGTGACCAAGGCTGGGGATTGCGTTCACAAAGGGCCTTGAACCGTCCTTTTCCTGGATTGTAGGTAGAAGATGCGGTTTTCCTCAGGATAAGTGACTTTACTGACGGGCATCTTGTAGATATTGGGGTTTTTTGTGGTCAGCAGGAGGAACAGTAGTGTGGCCAAACAGAAGGGCCAGGTACAAGATGGCAATCCAACCTGGAGAGAGATAAGCCACACGTTTCCTTAAGATCCTGTTGGAAAGCTAACTTGCACAAAGCACAGGCTTTACTCTGCTGTCATTCAGTTCGAGAGATAACTCTCTGGAGGCACGACTCTGGACTCCACTTGTCTCCATGGAGACTGAGTTTAAGATCTCAGGACATTCGGCTCCTGAAATGTCAGCATGCACTCCTTAGGGATGATGCATGTCCTGCCCTCCCTCTTACACAGTCAGACTTCCTACACCGGATGTGCAAAGATGACACTTAGCTCCTAGAGATGATACTTAGCAACCACCAGTAGCTCCTGACCACTCATCACGTCCATGAGGCCGTCTTTGATGAGCTCAGCTCTCTCTCCCCTTGGCCTCTGCCCAGACTAGGTCTTGGACTCTACTTGCTTTACTTCTTCTTGTTTCATCTCTCAAACAGACTCTAAACTCTTTGAGGGTAGCGCCTCCTTCTGTGCGTCCATGACAACTCAAGCGATTCTGAGCACACACCATGTACTTGGTTAGGTTTGGCTCTATACATAGACACCCTGCTCACCCAGGGTGTGATGGTACCCAAACTTGACGGCACATCAGAATCATCTGGAAGAGTTTAAAAAAACACACAGATAACCAAGCATCATGTAAGATCTGCTCTACCAGAAATGCCAAGGTACAGGGCCCGAGGATCGGTATTTTTCAAAATCTCCCTAGCTGACTCTGTTCTGTAGCCTGCCCAGTTCGGGCTCACAGGCTGAGGTCTGTGAACTTTTGTTGGGGTGTGAAGGGCCCCCCAAGCTCTAAGGCATACCATCATGCCTGGAACAGGGCTTTGGCATTCCACCATAAAGATAACTGTGTCTCCAGAAGGACCCTCCCTGGTCAGCTCTCTGTGTTGCTGTGAAGAGGACTAGATGTAGTCCTGGCCCGCTGGCAGCCATGACCACATCTGTATGGATGGAGTTATCAGGAAGTGGCCCGGCATCACCTGCAGTGGTGGGTGAGGAAGAGAACTGAGAGGTGGGGGGGCCCAGAGCAGCCGGGGGTACTGGGCTCCTCAGGGGAGAGGAAGGAGAAAGTCAAAGGGCTGGAGAGTAGTGAAAAGGAAGAAGTGGCCAGAGGCACTTAATAGGCAATGATTTTGCCTATTAAATAATTCAGGACAGGGGGCTGAAAAAGTCTTACTGATGACTGACTGGGGATTTTTTTGTTTTAAACGACTAAGGGTATGAAAAACTCTTGGCTTAATTAAAAAGAAATCTGGATCTTTAGGCAATTATCCTTTTCCTTCCTTTTCTGATTTCTCAACCTCTACATAGTCCTGGTTTTCTGTTTAAGTAAAAGATATTCTAAAGTCAACTTCTTGACACTCAGAGTTAAAGTATGGACTTGATAGTATACACCCTAAGTTTCACTTCTTTAAGACAAACAATCTGATATTTTCAGCAAGCCTGGCGATTATAGTTTGGGCTAAGGTTTACTGTGATGCTGGAGGGTAAATGAGGACAGGTGGGTCCAGAGGATGGACTACAGTGACTAGCTGTCACGCATCCTGCCCTGGGACGCCATTGAGGTGGACGTCAGGAGGGTTTCTGTATCATTGAAAACTGACCAATCATGCTGATGAGAAGGTGAGATTAAAGCAGACTTACTGCAGCCATCAGGTGTGACATGCTGGCTCCCAGGTAGGCAGTGAACAGGGCTATGAGAAAAAAAAAAAGGAAAGAAAGAGTGCTTGGATTCCTTTCAGTATAAATCCCTGGAATGTAAACTTGTGCATTTCACCAGTGAGCCCAGCACCCTGGTTACAAGTCTGAGCTTAGAGTCAGCAGCTCTGGGTTCGCATCCAGGCTCCACGCCTTAGGAGCTTGGAGCCTCCACTCAAAGCCCCCGTTTCCTCACCTGTACAAGGAGGTAATGGAAATCTCGCTCGCAAGGGTTGATGTGAGTGTGAAAGAGGGTAATGCTTGGGCTTAGCACACAGTAAGTCCTCAATAAAGGTAGCTTCTCTGTGGTACTATTTATTTTTTTGCTGTTATTGCTAATGTAATACTTAAGGAAAAGACCTTCCACAGTAAATACATTTCCCCATTATTTTACCCAAGTATAATTAAAATGAAACTTGTGAATGTTCCTTGAGATAACATACAATCTCACAGCATCTGAGATACTCAGATCAATGGTTAGAAATCACAGTTTCAAAAACAACACATGGTATATGTATATAGAAGGAGATAATAACTCAAAAATCAGCAGAAACTAAACACAGACTTAGGATTCCTCTTTGTATTAACATTTTCCCTAAAACTGTTAAGGTTGGCATACATGTCAATGAGTTAACATCCTGTGTTTTTATTTACTTTGAGCATGAATTTTTGAGAGTAGGTAATTTGAGTATATGTATGACCTTCAATCGGAGAAGGCAATGGCACCCCACTCCAGTACTCTTGCCTGGGAAACCCCATGGACGGAGGAGCCTGGTAGGCTGCAGCCCATGGGGTCACGAAGAGTCAGACACGACTGAGCGACTTCACTTTCACTTTTCACTTTCATGCACTAGAGAAGGAAATGGCAACCCACTCCAATATTCTTGCCTGGAGAATCCCAGAGACGAAGGAGCCTGCTGGGCTGCCGTCTATGGGGTCGCACAGAGTCAGACACGACTGAAGCTACTTAGCAGCAGCAGCAGCATGACCTTCAATGTTAAACAAAGAGCTCAGCTAGCTAACTGTCAATTCTTGGGCCCAAGGAGGCTCAGGGAAGCCCGTACGTTTTCCAAACACCACCTGAAGAATGACCTTCTTATAAAGGCCACATGGCCAACGGGCCACCAACACTCACTGTTGAACACACTCACCATCTGGGCCTCATGTCCATCAAGAAACACATCTGCTACTTTGGGGAGTTGGGTGGGGTGGTGGGAGAGACTCTATGATCTTCTTTTACTTTACTATAGATTTCCATCTTTTTATTGATATTTTATCTTTTTATCCTCATATTTTTTTGTTCAGTATTATACCTAGTTCTTTCACATATGAATTGTCTCATGCTAACAGGAAAGGCTCATCTTTGGAAATGGTCTGGGCTTCAAATCCCAGCTCTGCCATTTTGTTTGTTGTACAACAAATCACTGAACTAGGGATTTAGTTTCATTGTCTGTAAAAAGGCAGCTGGAAGAGGTTCTTGACAGGGAGTAATGAATCTCAAATGAAATTATGTATTTTCACAAGCAGCAGCTATAAACTCACCTCTGTCCTCATAGGAAGGAGGTACTGCTCTGAGCAGAGGGGTTGGTAGATTTTCTCTGCTTGGCTTGGAGAATTTCATCCCCACCCTCCCCATTTAGTTCATTCATTCATTCACTCATTTAAGAAATATTCACTAGCCACTGGCTAAGTGTGGAGATACCCTGTCCCTGCTCTCCTGAGCACTGGCTATTTTATAACACTCCCCTGAGCACATGAGTCCTTACTGCATTGCTCTCCTAGGAGTACAGTAGCTTAATACCTATTACCGTACTTTTGGTGCTCAAGTCTCGTACTGTTATGCTCTTTCAATTCCATGTTGCTTTTCTTTCTATAGTAAGAGTATAAGACTAGCTAATAGTTGTTGCCCATCATTAAGATGAGCTGAGTTGGCCTGGGAAAGCCTGAGAGTAGAGGTGAAGTTCTCGACATCATGGTTTGTAGGTGATGCCCCTAATAGTGTGCTGAGTAGCTGAGGGAGAGAAAAGGCCCTCCAGAGTGGAAGGGAAGACTGAATCCCAGTTCTTCATAGGCAACATCCCTCTCCACAGACCTCCATATGAAAGTCCTACTATGATAACTCAACCTGTAAGAAGAGATCCAAAATGTGTTTACAGTTTGCAGCGATAAAATAACAAAATTGAGGAGTTCTCTGGCTGTGCAATTTCTGGCTTAGGGGCACAGGGAAGGCAACTATACCAGGCTTCTATCTGAGACTCCCATGTCTGCTTCCTGATAAAGCCACAGGAGTTAATAAAAGAGGAGCTGTATAATAAATGTCTTTATTTATTTACCTTGGCTGACAAGCTTGATCTTTGTTTGGTGATATGGGCAGGCAGAAACTTGCGGTGCATTTTACTGTGAGATTTGCTTTACAAGAGGGACGGGAGGTCTGTCTCAAAAGTTTATGTCCAAAGATAAAAAAGACAGATGACTGTACCCCGTGTGGATGAAACAGCACTCCCACACACTTTCAGTGGCACGGCAAATTCATATGGCCTCTGTGGGGTGCATTTGGCATCTACTGAAAATAAGGGGAGCTGGGATTTTGGCATCAGTGTCTGGGCTCTTAACTAATTCTATACTGACTTAACCACTGTACTAATAAAATCTGGATCTATCCAGAGGAAGGTAGGTATAATAGATAAAATAAAGGCCCTCAAAGATGTCTACGTCCTGATCCCCAGAACTTGTGATATGTCACCTTCCATGGCAAAAGGGACTTGACTTTGTGGCTATGATTAAGTTAAAGATTTTGAGATAGGGGATTATCCTTAGCCAAGTAGATCCAATGTAATCATGAGGTCCTTATAGGAAGAAGGCAGGAAATTTCTATCTAGGGAGTGGGATGAAGTGTTTTCACCTTCTGCTTTATACTCTTCCGTATTGATTGAATTTGTGTTTGTTTTGTACAATAGTCCTGTGCTACTATAAAATTACAGAGAGAAAATAATACTATCTCGGCTTTGGGGAAACACATTTGTAAACATCTTTGTCTTCTCCTTTTCCATGATCTGTGAAAAGACCTTCATAGCCCTGATCAGCAACTTCTGTGACCAAGACAGTCTCTGCTTAATCTTCAAGGAAGAGCTCAGACTGCCCACGCACTGGCCCAGACCATGCTTTGCAACAACTGGAATTCCTCCTCTTACTTTTTAGGACTTACAGAAAAGCCACCCTTTCTAGAAGATGCTTTTGGATGATTCTGAATTGTACGGCTTCCCCCAGGGACTCCTGGCCTGTGAGTCTCTTGGCTCTGTGTCATGTGGTCCCCACGGGCTTCTCTCTTTTACTTGCCTGGCTTCTGCTCTCTGTACGCAGGAACCACCTAGGATCTAAAGCTTCAGAACCCCTAGCTCTTCCTAGTACTGTCTGGATTGTACTATGAATGTTTAGTACACGTTTCCTACTACTACCAATAGAGAAAAAATAACGGTTTGCACCTGAGATAAATGTTTGAAACCTCAGACCCATCTCAGAATAAAAAGTTTGTCCCAGGTGAGGTCAGGAGGCCAAATAATCTGTCTCTACTTTTCTCCTTTCCCCTAAGCTTGTAAACAAGTAAATGAGCAAAAGGTTTTGACAGGGCTCGTAGGTGAAACAGTTATGTAACTATAAAGAAATTGACAAAATAACGTGAATGGTAACTCCAGAGCGACCTGAGTTTTGTTAATCTTGCTCTACAGCATCAGATAATCAAAATTGAATAAAGCCTTAGAAATCCTTGGTCCTATCCCACATCCTGCCCAATGCAAGAACTCACTCCAAATCCTGCCTGACATGTGGCCCACCACGTTAACAACGGCTGGATTGATTAAGGGTGATAAATCCAGCCATTATTGGATAAATGGTGATAAATCATCATTCATGATGATAAATCATCCAACTAATGATTGATTAGTTTGCTGATAAACTAAATCCTGTCAAATATTTCCATGAGATTACAAAAATTCTTGCCTGTTCCAATATCCCTCCATCTCTTTGTCCCCCAGGAAGCATCATTCCTTTCATTCTAGCATATTATCTTACACACTTTTAACTTGTGTTGAATTAGGGATGCTGGAAGCTATGGGGTGAATAAGCCTCTCCTGGCAATGGCCTGGTAAATGCATTGGCTTTTCAAATCTGAAGCCCTTGAGCTCTGTTTTTACCTAAGGTCTTGAATGGTACTAAAGGAAGGGAGAGTAGTGTACTGGGAGTAACTCTGGAAGTTGTTAGCAAGTATGGACTCTGGGTTTACATCTACCCCTAATGGATGCCTTAGAACTCCAATGGTAAAAGGAGAAGGATGCCATGGACCTCTCCAGAACCCCTTCTAGCTCTGACAGGCTGAGTCTGGCCTGGAGCTCAGAAAGGATTAATATTACTGGTCTCAAAATGTGGTCCCCAGAGGAATAACATCAACACCACCTGGCACCTTGCTAAAAATGCAAGCTCCTCCCCTGCCCCCCCTGCCGGCTCTAACAAACAATGAGTCCAGGACTGGGGCTGGGCCCCAGCAATCTGGGTTTTAAGGAGGCTTCCAAGAGATTCTGATGTTTGCTCCAGTTTGAGAACAGCCACATTAATGCAATTCTCTAAGGACCCATTAATACCACCTGACTTACTAGGAGGACTGACTATATTTAGCTTGCTTCCTTTCAGTTTCTTGGGTCAAACAATTAGTATGAAGTACACAGGACAAGTTGTTTCTCTCCCCCACCAAATACATATTGTGAAACGGTTAATATGACTCAGCAGGCTCTCCAGTCTTCAACATGAGCAATGAAGTAGGCAGAGCAGACCCGGGTCCTCCCTGAGAGGGGAGGCCGCTTGCCCTGGCCACACGCTTAGCAGGTATCAGGGGCTCAAACTAGAACTCCAGCTCTAGTTTCTCACACAGTCCTTTCTTACCGTTTGTCCTGGATTTTGATACCACAGTCACGAGCAACTTTCCTCAAGTTCAGGGAATACTCACCACAGGCAAGAGCCAGGAGGTGGGTTTGCCAGGTGAGTGCCATGAACGTTCCTCCAATTGCAATGCAAGCTAGAGAGCTGTTGAAACCCCAGAGTCCAGCGTAGATGTTCTCAAATGGAGCCGAAAGACTGAGTCCTATTTGGGAACACAGGAGGGGTCAGAGCTTTGGACTAAAGGCGGGATGTTCTGGAAGGAGCCTGGGGGTGGGGAAAGCATCGAGAGCTCCCATTGGTCCCTTGGAAGCAGACCTTCAAGAAAGGTCTGGAATATAGAAGATGCCCGAGGCAGTAACGGGGCAGAGGCAGTGCTCAGCATCTGGGAGGAAGTCTTACACTCACCTGCTATTACCCCCAGCAAGGACCCGATCGCAGCGTGCAGGCACATGAGTGGGGAGGAGAGGAGGATGGCGCCTAGGAAGATGCCCCCTGTCCACGGATTATCGCAGCCGTATATCTGACCCACACCCACGGGCAGGGACTTCAGCAGCTGCACAAATGATTTAGAAAACATGGCCATTAAAACGACTGGACAGAAACCCATAGGACACCCACAAACACAATGCACATATCTTATCTTTCAAGATCAGAGTTACTAACATTTAAAATTCTCTCTTGCTCTACAGAAAAATCTTAGTTGCTTTATCCCCAGAGATACACCAGCCCTTCCCTGCTGCACGCTGGGCCTGCTTTCTCCAGATCCCTTCGCTCACTGGCTCTGTGGCCTGCGCTGACACCTGGTTTTGGTCGCTGATAAGCTCCCGGTGTGGTGTCACTGCTCCCCACTGTGAGCGTCAGCCACACCTCCCAGTGAGGATGGTAGGGACCACCACTTACACTTCTATTCTCAACTCTCCATCAGTTCTGAGGCCAATACATCAATGCATCTCTATGGTCAATAGAAGTATTGTTACTCCCTTGCAATTCAGCTGTTAGTGCTATGGTCAGAGACCCAAAGTCAGATTGTCTTATCAACAGCTCAGAAGCAATGATTGGCAGCTTCATGAATCAGGACCACATTTACGTTTCTGTTGCTAATGAGAACATTCATTAGTTAAATTAAATTTTTTATTTTAAAAAATTTATTTATTTATAATTTTATTTTAAAATTAATTAAAATTCTTTTAATGTTTTATCTGTTTTTTAGAGAGCATGTATTAATTTAAACCAAGATAGCTTGTTCTAGTTATCAACAACTGTTAGTCCTTAGAACACAAAAGTATATTTAAATGTCATAACTATAGCTTTCTGGCTGAGTTCTGAACAGATTATGTGTTCACAGAATAGCAGTTCTTAGGAAGAAGGCAGAAGGTTTGATTCAAGCTAACAAATGGTTTAAATTAAAATAGCTATGTAGGGTTAATAGCTTCTGTATTGGGCTGTTTTAGATAGTTCAACTAATGCTATTTTTTTCATGGGTAGTCCTGATAAATTTTTTATTTTCCTTCTGAGTTATTTCCAAATACTGCCATTCATTTTCCGTACAAAAAGCAAAAGAAAAGGCTATTTGAACTCCTCATGCTTTGACTGCCCAGCAGAGAGGACAGCAAAAGGGGTTTAAAAACCTGATAGCAGGAAAGACAGTCTCTTGACACTAAAAAATGTAAGGTTGGTCTTCTGATTTCAAGTGTTTTCTTCATTTTTTAATATTTGAGAAAACTTAGACAAATTTATTAAATAACACCAATACAAAGAGCTGGAATTTGATTTGGGTCAACCAGGCTTTTAAAAATAGTGCTATCCCTATACATATTTATAGTGAGATACACAGCATATATCCTAGGAGAGTGGTTCTTAAGCTCTGGCCCACATCACTATTTGGGGAACTTGTTAAAGCAGTTTCCTAGACTCCACCCCAATGATTATGATTTAGGGAGTCTGAGATGGAACTTGTATTAATATTTAAAAAACAATGATTCTGATGCCCCTAAAGCTCAAGAAATCTGAATTAATGTACATATTCTAGGAGATCCACCATAAAAAAAGGCAAAATAGAGAGGTTCTGCGATGGGATCTAACGGTGAGCAACTAGTTCTTTTGATTGAAGAAGGTAGGTCCGGGAGGACAGAACCCCAGGCTGCAGGCCCCTGCTTCAAGGGCTGGCCCCCATCGGATGGCCCCCCCACCCCGAAATAAGGGCAAAGTTTAGAACAAAGTGTCTGGATTCCAGTGGAGCTATACTCTGGAGTTAGCACTGCAGGTGTTAGGAAAAGAAGAGGAAAAGTTAGTTTTGACCACGTAGTCCTTTAAAAAATCCCTTAGAACCCAAAGATTTGGAGTAGAACGAATAAGCTTTTAGATGGCAAGAGAAAGTGGCAAGGCTACTCCAGAGCTGAGTCTCTGTAAGGTCTATGTCCACCAACAATTAACCAGGAGGTGTCTTCCAGAGCCCGGGGGAGGTGGGAATGGGATATAAGAAGATAGTGTATCTTACCTGCAGGGCACTGAGGTCAGGCCAGGTAACGTTGGGAACTGAGGTGACAGGTGTGATCAAGGTGCTTGGGAAAAATGGATTGTAATGTCCCGTGGCAGAAAGGTACATTGACAATGCCATATTGAAGGGCAGAGTGAAGACAGGGAGGTCCCACTTGCTGCACATGGAGTTCAATGCACTTGAGAAAATTGGACTAAAGACAAAAGAATAGAATGGAAGAATATGCATGTGATAAGCCATACTGACAAAATGAATATCTATACTACAGAGGGGCTTTTTTCATTAGCAAATATGTCCCTAAAGTGTTGTGTTGGCAAACTTTTGACAGGAAAAAAAAAAAAAGAAAAAAAACCCAAACCCAAACACACCTGGAATAAATCCTGTCATAGAATAATTCTTACGTAAAGTAAAAAATCAACTCTCAGCTTATTTGGCTTGTGGAAAATTATGTTCTGGGGTTGCTCACAATGAGTTATAAATCTAGGTCTAAAAAATATTTTTGAAGCATTTAAGACATATGGAAAGAATATTGTCTAAACAGTTAAAGCCCCTTGTGTAAACTACTTGACCGCGTGCCCTTCTTTCCCCACCAGAGGCAACCTCAATCTTGAACTTAGTACTGGAGGAAAAAGACCATAAACTCAGGAGGACAGAGTTTTAAGTCCTTGAGCGGTTGAACTGTGTGACCTTGGGCAAAGAGGTACCCTCAGTTCCCTTGCCTGTAAACTGGGATACTGGATCAGATGGTCTCTGGGCCCTTTTTGTTCCCTCACTTGTGGATCCAATCAAGGAGCCATCACTTTGAAGTGAGAACCCCAGGTTTCCTGAACTCGGGGGAGGGGGTGTGGGTGACCCTGTGCAGTGGTACTTCCAGTCCTTGAGCCTGGTCTTCAGAACAGGTGGGGAGTTTCTCCTGAGGAGGTTGGCTGTGCCAGCAGGTTCTCCTCCACACACCTGTGGCTGCAGCCTGGGTGGGCACACTGTCCATGATTGGCTGCATCCCATGTGTGTGGATGCTAGCATTTTATGTTTTGAATATATCATAGTAAGAAGGAAATGCTTTCTTAAAAAAATGATTTAAGACAGTGTCAATATATAAACTAGTTTGAAGGACTTAGGGTTAAAAATGGAATTGAATTTAGTAAGGAATTGTTTTGAGGGGGACAGGGGCAGGTGGGTAAGGGGGGTTACATAGGGACAGTGGTTCTCAGAGTGTGGTCCCTGGATCAGCCACATCAGCACCACTTGGGAACTTGTTGAGATGCAGATTCTCAGGCCCCATCCCAGATGGACTGAATCAGGAAGCCTCAGGGAGGGAGCAGCTGTCCATGTTTTAATCGGCCCTGCAGGTAGTCTTGATAGTGTGCATGTTTGAGGACTCCTGATGGTGGGGAGTGGTTCTCAACTTTGGTTATACTTTAGAATCCCCCAAGAGCCTTCAAAACTCCCAGTGTCCTGGAAACTCCCCAAATCAATTACATCAGAATGTTGCTGTAGGAGGGGGGCAATGAGGTGTGAGTGGAAGCCACATGCATCAGTATGTTTTGAATGCTTCCTGTTTCCAATAGATATATTCTGAATCTAAATAAAAAAGATAATTTTCTAAAAATTGCCATATATATAACATAAAATTTACCACATAAACCATTTTAAAGTATTCAGTTTAGTGGTATGAAGTACGTTCACACTGTTATACATCCATCACCACCATCCATTCACAGAATATTTCTCATCTTACAAAACAGAAACCCCGTACTCACTAAGTAGTAACTCCTCCCATTCCTTCCTGCCCCTTATACATTTTTTTTCAAAAAGGCATTTTGAAAACCGGGTACAACTTACCAAGTCATGGACATAGCAGATACAGGGAATAACAGCCACCAGAAATAGTTTCCCTTGTCTGAATAGATAGCCATGAGGATTCCCACCAGGGTAGCATTGTAGCCCTGGAGCCCTGCTGAAATGGCAGACCTGTGGGCAAGAGGTACAGCTTGGACACCTCCCGGGTGGATGTTGGCTGAATGTGCCCATAAATATCACTTGTAACTTCCAGGTAACATTTACATTTGAAAAAGAGATTATATTTAGGGTTTTATTGCAAAGTCTCTAGTAACCAAATCCTAATAAAAGCATGAAACAGTAAAATATACATGGATAAAATACAAATGTGCATATAGAACAACCTCTACAGAGGCATCATAGCTAAGGAGTAGAGAAAAGGAAATCAGCAAGCCAACATAGTTTGTTTCCTTTTAGCCTTTCCTTCCAAAATTTATTATTTCTTTTGAATCATTAGGGTCGCTAACTTGAATAGAGCTTTTATTTGAAACTCTTCCCTAAGTCTGATTTTCTTGCCGAGATGTGTAAGATTCTTGAAATGTAAATTCAGTTCCACAGTGTCTTTGATTTGATCAACACAAGTCTTCCAACTTAGAATATTTTTTCATCTTCTTGTTCTTCCATTTTGTTGTTTCCAGATATACATTTCCAGATTATTACAAAGAAAAACAATCCCTTTTACTTGACAAATTATCCCATTTAACTATATGCATCTTTAGCACTTAATTTTTTTCTTGGGTCCCTTTCTTCCCAGCATTTAACCTCACTTCCAAATGTTGTCCTATGGATTAAGTTTCTACTCCTGGGAAAAATGGTACCTTTTCATAACTGGGGACTAAAATTTATCTCTCTGGAAGCTTAACTAACCTTTTCACTGTCCAGGAAGAATGAATTTGCTAAACTAAGCATGGAACTAAGATATAATGGGATTAGTGGAATTATTAAGCCACTAAAACTTTTTCTGAATTCATATGCATTTTTTTTGCCCAAATAAATAAAATGCTGATGATAAATAATTGATCGCTCATTAAAGTAGACTCGCTTTGGACTGTAGGGTCTTATAGCTTAATTATTATTTATAAGAATTACTTATAGCTTAGTTCTGGTTGCATGTATTGCCAAAAGGATCTGGCTGCTTATTCGGGTGCTGTGAATAAGAGGCTATAAATGATTTCCTGACTGCTGACTAAAGGCAAATATAAAGCATTCTGTGGAATAAAGGTTGATTCTCCAGGGGAGGGTGGGGCTTTATCACTATTGCCCAGAGTCACTGGTTGGCTCCTGTGTTCTCTGAAGCAAGAAGCAGAGGCTTGGAGGGAAATGCCTACCTGTCCTGACTGAGTAACAGGGCCGTCAGAGTGGAGACCACTGTTGCCACACAGCCATTGAGAGCATACCAGGGATTCTGGACCAGGAGTCCCACCAGAATCAGGATTCCACTGATGGGGTTGTTGACAAACACCACTTGGGATATCCCCCGAAGAACCCAGTTGATGAACTGGAGAGCCTGGGGTTTGTCTGGAAGAGATGAGACGGGCAGAGCTAAGGAAATGGTGAGGTAAATGGGGCTCCTTCCCGAGTCTCCTTTCCAAGCCTACCCTGAGCAAAATCCCCTCTGAACAAAGTGAGGCTAACTTTGGATATTCCTTGAAACTTTTTCTCTGAACCCTTTCCCCTTTAGTGACCCCTAGTTCCCTGAAAGCATCCAGATCTGCTTGAGTGACCCCCAGATCCTCTTTCTGCTCAGTCCACAATGTCCATACTAGAACCCCAGTTCCAGAAAGCATTGAATGGACTTATTTAGCATGCTTAAGGTTTAGACCCTTAAGCCAAAGGAATGAATTACCAAGAGTTAAATTTCAGTTTGTAAGTACCAAGATTACAAGGTGGAACTCAGTGCCCTCCTCTGACATGAACAGGACCCTGGCCCTGACCACTGTCTCCATTAAAAAGAAAAAAAAATGGAAGAAGTTCTCAGGTTAGAAGATAAAAAGTTAAAAAAAGAAATGCATAGAAAAGCAATAGAAGATAGGGAAGTATAACTAATGATTTGAGTAGAAGAACCAGCAAACCATTTCCCCCAACACCACTTCTCCAAGGTGGTGTAAATACCTTTAAGCCAGATAGTAAATTCTTTCATGTCACCAGTGATATAGCCAAGTGCCTTGGTGAGGCGTCTTCTGCCTCGACCTTGTGGAGCCTGATTTCCACCCCGGTCCAATTTAACTGCAGTGGGGTTGTCATCCATGGATGTCTCTTCTTCTGGCTCCTTGAGGAAAGAACAGAGCTCATGAACATCTTAAGGTAGAACCATTTGGACTGGCCAGTGTGGGACCTGAGCACAGTGGGCACAGAGGATGAGTTTGAAGGCACTTCATCTGGACCATGACAATCCCGCGGAACTAAGAAAGCACCATTTTCCTCTTGAAATATTGTCAGGAAGATTATTATCAAAACCCAAGCCCCATACTACTTTTGTCATCACTGTTTTTAATGTCACCATGAGAAGGTTCTGGTTTTTAATTTCATAAGGTTCAGTTTCCAGCTCAAGGAATATTTATTGAGCACCTATATCCTACACTCAAAGAACTCAGTCTAGTGGGAAAGAATGAAAAATAGTTAATTTCAGCATAATGAGTCAGAAAATGATACATAAATACAGAATATCCAAATCAAGTACTTAAGCTTTTTGCTCCAGTGAAAGGAGCCAGACGTCAGGTTACGAAACGATGCTTGCTAATGCAGACCAACCAGCTGCTTTCTAAGACAAGCAGCCATTTTAGAGTCAACTTTTATTTTACGAAAACAGGCTTTGTTTTAAAAGTTTGAAAGAGCAGAAATGTTTACAAGACAGTTTGTGTGTGTTGACATAGCCTAAGAACTGCGCCTGCCCAGTCACTGCAATATTCAATCTCCAAATCAGAGACTACGTCCTCACTACGTCCTCACATCAGGCAGCTGCCTCATATATTCTTTATTTTTGAAATCTGTTATTTAAGTGTTTAAATAACACTTAAGTATTTATTTAAGTGTTTAAATAAGCAAAATCATTAAATAAATTAAATGTGCAAATCAACATAAATATTGGACTATACATTTATATACATAGTCTATACATCCTATATTTAGTATGTTCACTAAAGTATTGAGAATTTGGGCTATATCATTTAAAATATAATTTGCTAAATCTAAACTAGAAAAAAAAAGACTGGCAAAATAATCTTCCACAAAGATGTAGAAAATGGAAAAAGTGGAAGTAGGCTAGCTGTTGCAAACCAAAGAATTACAACTTAAAAACTGTACACTGTAAGAGTGTACAGGGCATACTTATAGTAAGCATACCTCAGGGAAATACTAACAGTATGACCATCACTTGTGCTCACTACAAGACTCTTCACTTCTCATGCTGAGTGTGCAATAACAAAGCATCAGCATCATCAGAATATTGTACCCTGTAGACAAAAGTGAAGGTTTCATGGTGCTGATGGTAGGTATAAAAGAGTACCAATGATGTCATCCCAGAGGTAGGCAAAGGGAGAAAGACCATGGCAAAACCACTTTGAGTTTGCAAGAAAAGCAAAGAGCACAGCCAGGCCAGTGTGCAGTAGGGGAACACCAAAACCATCAGACCCCAGGAGGCACAAGTGTGGAACGTTGAAGCCACAGGCACGTAAGCCATGACCAAGAAAATACCCAAAACTCATGCGGTTAAACCAACTCGTCTTCTCCCTGCAGCCAAACTGTGAATAAGGGTTTCTCATGCAGATTTTTGGTCCCACTGTTCTTCTGTTTACCATACCCAACAAAAAGCTATTAAAGCTCAATTAACAGATAATAAAAGTTATAACCTTCAAAGTTTTTATTTTTTGCAATTCTGATTTCAGTCTTGGCTTCTATTAATCCCAGTACAAAAATCAATGTAACTCATTTTTTATTGAGTCACAGTTGTACTTCAGTTGTATTATTTCACTGCCAAATAATCATTCTGCTTTTGAACAATGGCCAGCAATTCCACAAAGTAGAAGCTGTTTATGCAATGCATTCTAGACCAAGGTCATTTTGGTTTGGCGAAATAGTGATAGAAACCAGCATTTGTGAGACTTCCAATGAACCTTTGCATTAAGAGAGTCTTAAACTGAAAACTGCTGGAGGTCAGGAACCAAAACTAAGTCTATGTGGAGCTCAGCTGGCCCCAAGTTAAACAATGAAAACCTTTTGTATTATTAAGAAATTATGAAAATTTTGGGTTTATTTCATAATCTGATAGCTATCATTTATTTTCATTTCTCTCTCTTTAAACATTGTAACTGAAGATATTGCTTGGTAAGCCCTTTCCTTAGCTATCATGACCCCATTTTCAAAGCCATACATCCTATGAAAGGCATCAGGCTCCAGTCCAGGCGATGACAAGAAACTGCCTTGAGTTTCTGTAACTGGGTAGATCCAGCTCTACAGAGGCAGCCCTGAATGAAAACATTCAAGTGGGCATTTTCCATCAAGTACGGAAGCAATTAGGTACATGGGTTATCCCAGCGTGGACAAATTAATGTTCTCAAAATTCCCAGCATTTATTTATTTATTTTAGAGGGTTTTAAATACATCGTCAGCTCAGAGATTTTGGAGATACAGATATGAAACTTGATATTCTAACTGGCCAGACACGATTGAGAACCTGACTGGCCAGAGTTCCCTGCCCAGCCACCCCAAACTGGACAAAGATTGAACCATTGATCTGAATCTTCAGCCCAGCATACAGAAGACTTGCTGGGCTTTGTCTTTCTAGTATCCACATATTGGGGTGGGTGGTAGGGCTGCCATGTAATAGAGGGACAGATCTTCTCATGAGTTGATTCCCCCAGGAGTCATTTATTCTGGACTGAACACTGTAGAGCTCTGGGAACCCTGATTACTTGTTCCAGAACTCAGGCATGAGAACTGGTCATGAGAAACCAGTAACTTAACAGTTGTGGTTCACCCTAGGATTTTATCATGCTACACTCTTTGTATTTCTTTAGAGAACTTTAAAAGTCTACACACCCTAATTGGGTAGGCGATACAAGGTGATGAACCAGGAACTAAGTTCAAACTTCTCAAATCTAAGTAGGTCATTAAATTTCAACTGAAAAGACAGGACAAGAAAATATAAGAAATGAACTCTATAAAATAGAAGCAAGATAAATAAAATTCCCCAGAATACTTTTTCCTAGCTTTTCCATGGTTGTCAAAACTCTGCAGCACAAAGGTCCAACATCCAAACCAAGACGAGTGTCGTGTGAGTTTCTGGACCTAGACCGCTATGCATCAGGCTCAGCCCAAGCTGCATCGCTCAGCAGAGCATGAGGACCCCACTTCCCAGGCTCGGTTCAGAAAAGACAGCAGAGTGACAGAGACAGAAGCTGCACAAAGTTAGCATACCTGTTCTGCCGGCCCCTGGACCAGGGCCAAGTTTAGCCAGGGGTAGCCTCTGTGCGCTGCCTCACCAGCTTTTTTTCCAAAAGGGCCCCTCCAAAGAGGACCAGAAGAGGCGTCACCAGCAGCGCCAATCAAAGACCGTCCATTCATCCTTCCTTTCTTTCCATACACGACAAAGGGCAAAAATACGTGAATCGGCAGAAATCGTGCCCTGACTGAGATGTGAAATGCAGGGTAGAGCTCTCCTAGGGGGTTCCTGGGGAGAGGAGACCTCAACAAAGAAGGCAGACTTCTCCATCAGCTAGAGCTCCATCAGCAGAGATGATGAGCTGACTGCAGACACCGAGTGTTCATTTTACTTCATTTAAAACAGAAGAAAAAACTGGCAAACCATCCTGCACAGCGACCCATGTACGGATCTTGTGCTGCTGTGTCTCTCTACTGGCAGGAAGCTGACAGGTCTGAAGCCTGTTCCAGAGGGAGTGGTGGGTTTCAGGCTCTGAAACACTTCAGGTGAACTGTTAGGGTTCCATCTCGGGGGATGGAGCCACAATTTCCTTCAGCCTTGATCTTTACAAATGTGAGAAGGAGAAGACCTGGAATGGGTTCTATTTTCTGTAATAAGATGCTAGCCACACTTGCACAGCAAAAGCCCATTCTAAGAGACTGCTAAATGGCATTATTTTCCTTCTATCTGAATAAGAATTGTTAAAAATCGGACATCACCTTGTTAACAATAAACAATTCATACTTAAATTCAACAGGTGTGGCAATTTTTTGTTTCCCTTAAAAAAAAAAAAAAGAAAAAAACTTCCATTACATCCAAGGGTAGCATTCTTCCTTTAGAAGTTCCAGAAAAGTCATATGTTTGGTATTTATTTTTTTCTTCCTCTTTAATTACTTACTTCCACTGGCTTGGTTTGAAATCTGAAAACTTAACACTCTGCTAGAGTGTTTCAGAAAAATCCATAATTGTGGAAAACTTTACCGACATGTCTTTGGAAAAAGTTGTGTGTGTGTGTGTGTGTGTGTGTGTGTGTGTGTGTGTGTGTGTGTATGTTTATCCATGGTTAAACAATCTGGCTAACACCCAACAGGTGGGTTGCATTATGCATATTTTTGTTTGACAAAGAGCAACATTAAGAAACCCAATAATAGGGCTCTCATATTTAGTTTAAAAAACAGAAAGAATGAAAGAAAAAGAAAAGAGACAGGTAGGACTGTCACATTCCCCGTCATGTTTCCCCACCACCAAAATCATACATGTCTCGGAGAATGACATCCTTGAGCTCAACATCGATATTTTCTAAGAGCCAAGAGAGAGAAGAAGTTGGGAGAGCATATAGTTCAAGCCTTCATTTTATCAAGGAGAAAACTGGAGTCCAAAGTCTGGACCATCCATGTTCACTCAGCAGATCAGCCTTGTGGAACAGTAAGCCCTGGTGGCTCTTTGTCTTCCAGGCTGGAACCATACACACTGATGTCCCCAAGGGGGTGTTAGGGCTCAGTGACATAGTGGACACAGCCTGGTCTTCATGGCCTCCCTGACGTAACCCTGGGGCGGAGGGTGCTGAACAACAGCAAAGGTTTTTTCACCCCCATGTCCTTGCCGGAAGCAGTGACTCTTCTGACAAACATCTCACCATGCCCCAAAGTAAGCCTCACTCCCTTGTATCACGGGCATATCCACAGCAAGGCCCGTGTGTGTTGAAGTTAACATCCCGAGAATATTCTAGAAGCTACACCCAGTGAGCTTACAATAGAAGTCAGAAAGCACTTTTCATAGCCCAGGTCATTTAGTGGCACAAAGCAGGACTCGTCGTTCTGAAATATCAAGATTTCAGTTTAACAACATTTCTTATAGGAAATACAACTCATTCTATTGTCAGCATATATTATAAATTTGTATAATTAGAGAGCTCGGAGAGTCTCTAACTTCTATGCCTCAAGTATCACTTTCAAAAAAAATACAAAGTTTTGGACACAGATATGGAAGAAAGCATATAAACACTCATGCTCTATCATAATTAAGAGACTTCAGCATTGACATTTATATGATACTTACAGTACTCGTTATGTTAAGCAGTTTTTGAATCTAAGCTGTGGGAAGTGCTCAGCCTTCTCTAAAACTGTAATGAGAAGGAAAATGCTGTCAGGTATCCTGTCTCCTGATTAAAACACTCTCTCCTCGGAACACACTCCCTTTGAAGCCTTGAGGTCTGAATTCTGCAACAGAAAGTGTAGCTGAAAAGAAGTTGCCAAATTTGTGCTTGCAGTGTGACTCGTTTTCCCAAAGGGTGTTCCAGAGTCCTCCCTCCAGCATGACAGTACATGCAGGATGATCTGGAAAACTGTACTTGGAAAGGACAATTCCAAATACCCATTTTTTTTTTTTGAGTTGTATTGATAGATCTCCAATTTTACTTATTTCAAGAACACAGCCTCAAACTCCTATGCAGCATCGGTGAGCTCAGAGTCCTTTAGCACCTCAAGTGGACTCCTCGCTGAAACCCTCTTGCACACGGAGCTCTGGTGCCGATCCACCCTGCTGCAGAAACCATGAACCAAGACACTGCTTTCAAGCATCCAGGAAGCAGCCTGAGATTTGGGTAAATAGCTTGCTAGTCTACCAGAACTCTAATTTTGTGCTTTTACTCAGTTCCAATCATCTGAAACATATATCTCCATTAAAAAGAGAAAAATTAGAGAGGTCTAAGGAGCCTCCCACCATGAACAGTGGCAAATGAACAGACACAGGGGAGTACTCACACAGCAGCTGGCTTCCCGGGCAGAAGGCACTGGCTGATAAAGCCCTGCTGGGCTCTATTAAAAGGGAGGTGCTTAGGAGGAGGGTGCTGGGGGAGGCACCCAATGCTTTTATACTCAGGACCCACTCTGCATATCTGTGCATCTGGCTGTCTCCTCCCACTTCAGGCACGGGGCCCAAGAACTGCCGAGGAGCGGGCCCCCTGTCCTGTGCCTTCTCTCTGTCTGTCTCTGTTCTTGACTTGGTGCCAGCAGCCTTGCCATCGTGTCTGGGGCTTCCCAGGTCTTTGTCCAGCAACAATCCCGCTTGGGCTCATGGTTATCTTGCCCTTGCAGTTTCCTCTGGAGCCTACCCTCACCCTGGGATATTCTGGGGAAGACGTGTAACTGGAAAGGATCAACAGAGTGTCACTTCAACCGAAAACATCGAGACAGGTTGCCGCGCTGCAGACTTTGGAGTTGAGTGGTAGCTCCTGGGTGCAGTGTTCGCTTAGACTTGACGTGGTTTCTGCACAGGTGTAGGAATCCAGGAAAATTCCGTGGGGGCGGGGTGAGTGTGGGGAGAACCGGGGTCCACAAATCGTGTTCTGGAAACCACCAGCCCTTTTCCCCAGTGAGGAGGGACATAAAAACATAAATGTTGGCCTGGAATGCCCCTCTTTCCAGGTGAGAATCCCAGGACAAACTCTGCTGCCTTTAGGAGTCAGGAGACAAACGTCCTATAGCAGAGATACCTAATAAGCAAAAAGTCCCTTTCTTCATTTTTTTTCCCTTAAATTTCAACTTTGTGGCTTGTTTTGAGATCACGAACAGAAGTGACGTGGACTGTGGTGTGCACACAATTTTGAAAAACGAAAACCCCACAGAAAGCTGTGCAGGGGTCGGTGGGGCCTCCTGCCTGCCTGGACGAGCTGATAGCCCTCGTCAGGGAGGCCGCCAGTAACTCTCTGGCTCCACCCGCTGGACACCAGCCAAACCACAGCGCTCCTTGCTTTCCTGGGGATTCCCTCCCTCCCAGTGTCCCCGGGGGCTCAATGTGTGTATCTGGGGCCTGGGAGGAAAAACGACAAACCCAGGTTCATGGCCAGAGTTTTGAGGTTCAGGCAAATCTCCCGCCAACATTTTCTTCCTGGTGAAAATTCCTTGGGTTATGCTGAAGGGGAGAAATGAATTATAAGAGGATAGTCTGTGGGCCCGGTACCGGAGTGAAAGGAATCACACTAGTGTATCTGTGAGCTCTTTACGCAAATAGACTGCAATCCCGGATGGCGATAATAACAGTAATAGTGATAGTCATGATATTATCGGAATTGAACAAATGGCTGGGCGTTCACTCTGTGTGCTGGGCACCGGATCCGTGTAAGTCATTTAACCATCACAAGAGTCCTATGAGGTTAATTGTTCCCACTTTGCAGAGGAGCGAACAGAATCCGCCTGCAATACAGGAGACCTGGGCTCCAACCCCGGGTTGGGAAGGTCCCCTGGAGAAGGGAATGGTTTACACTCCAGCATTCTTGCCTGGAGAATTCCACGGACAGAGGAGCCCAGTGGGCCACAGTCTATGGCATCACAAAGGGTCAGATATGACTGAGTGGCTAACACAAACAGGCTCACAGAATTTAAACCACTTGTCCGAAGTTTAACATCGAGGTTCGTACTCTGATGTACTCGAGCATTATCCAGCATTTCCAGCTTCTGCCCATTGTCTGATTTTCTTCAGTTCACTAATTAACTCAATGAACTCAAGCATCAACATGTATCTCTGGACCTCAGCCTGAAGCCACCTCCACTTGGCACCTAGGCCGCCTGCTGCCTCAGTGGCCTGAGTGGGCTGGTCAGGGGTGGAGGATGTTTACCGAGTCTGAAGGCTTCTTGTGGAACCAACTCCTCCCCACCCTTCCTTCCTGCCCTCTCCCCTGATCCTTGCAAAGGCACACCTTAAATGCTGGTTACAAAACACAGTCGTGCTGTATGGTCTGACAGGGTAGAGCAAGGCACGTGGGATTCCCAGTCAGGCAGACCTAAGTTTGAATCCTGGCTTTGTCCCCGTGCGCCCTGAGGTACGTCACCATCTCTGGCCCTCAGATTTCTCACTGGAAAATTGAGTAAGTTGACTCCTTTGTAACGTTGGGATGAAGTTTTGCAAGCGCGTGTGCAAATCTCTGTACCTGACACATGACAGTGGCACTCTCTCAGTGTCTGTCCTTCTCAGTCTGGGTTGGTTTATCCTTGAGGATTCCTGAGAGGGTCCCTATTCCCAGCCTGAACCAGGAGAAAAGGCTTCTTGGCTCTGACATCCGAAGGGGTGTAGTTATGAGCGCGGAGACAACTGTTCAGCCAGAACCATGAAGTGGGCAGGTGGCAGCCACGTTCTCTCACTGCAAGACCCCCAAGATGCCAGGGTCTTGCCGGGTGGCTGTGGCTTTGGAGAGAATCCTGAACTGGCTGTTAGAGGGATAACCGGGCGCCCAGTAACAAGTGCAAACAAGGGTTCCTCGGTGCTTCTGCACATGTGCTCCACTGCTCAGTCGTATCTGAGTCCTTGTGACTCCATGGACTGTAGCCAGCCAGGCTCCTCTGTCCATGGGATTTTCTAGACAAGAATACTGGAGTGGGTTGCCATTTCCTTCTCCAGAAGCTCTTCAGGACCCAGGGGTCGAACCCGCGCCTCCTGCATTGGCAGGTGGATTCTCTGCCACTGAGCCACCTGGGAAACCCCAGGTGCTTTCAAACAGCCCTAATCACACAATTTCATGACTTCTTCTCAGCCCCTCCTGGTATCATTTATTGAGTGTTTGGGCACCGACGTGTCCCTTCTCAAGTCCCACCTAGGCCTCTCCTCACGGAGCCCCTCCTCTCCTGGTTCTATAACCCTCTGTGTGCCTCAATCACAATTGAACACAAGAGGAGGTTTCCCTCCTCTTTGACTTTCTCCATCGAGTTTCTGCCCCTAGTAAGTTCTCTCTCTCCCCACCCACTTTGTGCAAGCGTTCACACCCAGTTTTCTTCCCTCTGCCCATCCACACTGCGCTCCTGGGAGCTGAAAACAAGTAAGTTCGCGTTTCTCTCACAGTGTCACCCCCACCCCCCCAGCCCCGTGACGGCTCTGCTATTGTCTTTTATTTTGAAAATACATTCTATGGTGTGCGGTCCCACCTGGGCTGGAGAATACTAGTAATTCTTTTTTGTTGATATCAGATCTCTTTCTTTCCAGAAAGATTTTGAAGACGTTTATAAAAATAGACGTGAGAGGAAATAAGAGCTAGATGAGGAAATGGGGAAGAAGGATGAACAAAAACTATGGATAATGACACAATTTAGTTCTTTTCCTATCATGTCTTGCATTTTTAGGTATTTTAAAATATGTATTTTTTGACTCTGAAATTATCCCAGCACTATGTCATTTTGATTGCTGCTTGATGTTCATTTATCTACAAGCAATTTGACATTACAAATAATTTGCACCACAGGTATCATGGGGCAGGGTCTACACAGGAATTCTGCAGGAGAGGAACTGGTAGAGGGCTCTTCTGAATCCTGAGCAGGGCCTTTCTAGATGGGAGAGAGAGTGCTAAAGAAAAAGCAGACAGACTTCTCTTCCTATCCTCCCAACCAACCCCAACCACCCCCCACTCCCACGCAGAGAAACAAAGACCACAAACTGAGTACAGAAAGTCCCTCTGCACTGTGTTGTGGGACCACAGTATTTGGTTTGGTAAACAATCAGACAAATAGGCTCCAAACAAGAGCCAGACCCCTCACTGACCCAGAACGCCATTCAAGGGGACCCTTTGTGGTAAGAATTCCTGAGACATGGAGCCAGGTGGGCATAAAGTGCACAATGTCTACCCACTGAGCTGCCTGTCCTGGCCAGGGGACCTTGGGGATGGGTGATGGCAGGAGGCTCCGAGGCGCCTACATTTTTGCTCTTAAATAATGCAGTTGTGCAATTATTCAGCTCCACTGAGTATCTGGTTGTTTGTCCTGCACACAGCAGAAGCATGAGAAAACCCGTGGGGATCTACCTATGACTTTTATCAGATCCCTTCTGTCTATGCGTCTCTTTCTTTCCAACTCTTAAACTCAGACTAGTATCAGGACTGTCATGTAGGTCCTCTAGTATTTTCAGCCAGCACCTAAGGTTGTGCACTGCACAAATGCACCATGTCAAAAGGAGCACCATTAACATTCAAGACCTTTATGTGTTTCCTGCAACAAAACTCCTATAGATGGCAGTAAAATGTTCTGATGAAAGGGATGCTGGGGTGCCTTTGCATGTAGCAACCATACTGGTGAGCAGTGACCCTGCTTGTGCTTTTGTTTCTTCAGAATTAAAAAAATAATAATACTTTCCCAAAGCGGGACAATAGGGAAAAGGGTAGGAGGACAGTATTTTCAATCTCTTTAGACCAGGTAGAAAGAAGGGACTGGAGTGTTGAGGAAAATGAGGGTTGGGGACTGGCATGGCCCTGTCTCCCTGACCGTCTCTTGAGAGTAATTTACAATCATCAGATTGCCTCCTGACTATTAAAGATATTGGCCAGGAAGAGAAGGGGGATGGCCTGGCCCCCAGCATTGCCAATGAGGCTCTCTGAGCCAGTGGGCTGGCCAAGGGTTACAGGCTCTTGGCAAAGACATCAGCCACTGGGGGTGGGTAGGATGGACTGAGGTCCACTCCCAGCCAGGCACCGGGATGGGGGTGGCTCCCTATGGAGCCTCGTGGAGAGAGCTGGCATTCGTGTAGTCAAGAAGTTGCAATGACTGGGTAGATATGTTAAAGTAAGGCTGCTCTCTGAAGCCAAGGAGGTGGCAGCTGGCTCAGGCTCCTCACAGTTGGCCTAACTGGAGGCTTAGTGTCTGCTGGCTACATGGTGTTGCAAGCCCAGCCTGATTTAAAGATCAGAAACACTTCCTATTATTATCCACTGCCTCTCACCCACTGGCTGCCAAGATTTAGAGAAGGATTCTGAGTCTCTTAGCCCTCGTGCCTCCTCCATTCTTATTGTCTCTTCTATCCCTGCTGTTGCCACCTGCTAAGGCTGGGGTGGGGGCCAAAGGCAGAGGGACCTTGAGGGCACACTATTCAACTATCTGTCTGATCAGTTGGCTTAAAGTTTGACCACACTGCATCCTCAATCTCTTGAATTGATAAATTGAGCTGTCATAGCATAAGTCATATTCCACTGGCCACGGATTTGTATCAGAGCCTTAGTAATCCTATAATAACATTGGCATAGGAAATGCAGTTGTGCTGGGATAGTACAACAGACATAAGGAGAATTTTCATGCACCTCTGAGATTGTCCTGTTGTTAAAGAAGAAACTTGAGTCCATGTTTTATTCAAAACCAAAATTAAACCTGGTGGAGAAATACTTAGGTATTTTTTGACCCACATCTCCTATTAGAACTTAAAAAAAAATCAACTAAGCCTTCAGTCAGTTCAGTTCAGTCACTCAGTCATGTCCGACTCTTTGTGACCCCATGGACTGCAGCATGCCAGGCTTCCCTGTTCATCACCAACTCCTAGAGCTTGCTCAAACTCATGTCCATTGAGTTGGTGATGCCATCCAACCATCTCATCCTCTGTCGTCCCCTTCTCCTCCTGCCCTCAATCTTACCCAGCATCAGAGTCTTTTCCAATGAGTCAATTCTTTGCATCAGGTGGCAAAGTATTGGAGTTTCAGCTTCAGCATCAGTCCTTCCAATGAATATTCAGGACTGATCTCCTTTAGGATGGACTGGCTGGATCTCCTTGCAGTCCAAGGGACTCTCATGAGTCTTCTCCAACACCACAGTTCCAAAGCATCAATTCTTCAGCGCTCAGCTTTCTTTATAGTCCAACTCTTACATCCGTACATGACTACTGGAAAAATCATAGCTCTGACTATATGAAACTTTGTCAGCAAAGTAATGTCTCTGCTTTTTAACATGCTGTCTAGGTTTATAGCACCATTATCCTCTGCAGAAAGCTATTTGAATTAAAAAATTATTTGAGTATTTAACATTAAGATGCAAAAATAGTGACAGAAATAGAAGGATTCACAATTAATCACAAACCCTTGTTTTTAAAATAAAATATGGCAATTCTCAACACTGTTGTTTTCCTTTTTTTGATTCCCTGACCAGGGTTGAATCTGTGCCCTCAGCAGTGAAAGCATGGAGTCCTAATCACTGGCATATGTGAGTGCTAAGTCACTTCAGTCGTGTCTGACTCTTTGTGACCCTATGGACCATAGTCCGCCAGGCTCCTCTGTCCATGGGATTCTCCAGGCAAGAACAGTGGAGTGGGTTGCCATGCCCTCCTCCTGGCGATCTTCCCAACCCAAGGATCAAACCCACATCTGTTCTACCTGCATTGGCAGCGGTTTCTTTACCAGTAGCACCACCTGGGAAGCCCCCCCTAACGACTGGACTGCCAGGGAATTCCTTGTTGTCATACTTAGTTGGAGAAATTACTTTGTTTCACTTTGATTGTAAATGGAAGAAACCAGGGTAGAGCTTAGCTTCTAGGAGCTGGTGGTACCTTCTCTCAAGTAAGGGGCAACTCTGAGTTTGGGAGAAATATTGATGAGGGAAGAAGAATGTTACAGACAGGGAAGGACAGATTTTCCACTGTTTTATCCACTTCCCTTGTTGACAGTTCTTTTCCCTCTCAGCCCAGGTTGTTGTTTATTTTCTCCCAACACCTGGATCAAGGGACATATTTGAATAGAGCGCTATTAATATTTAATTATGTCATATGGCTTAAGTGGTTGGGATGTGCTGATGTGAGTGAAGTTACAGAATTTATAAGTAGGGTTAAGAGAGGCCTGAGTAGGTTGATTAAGCTTCCTGGCCCCCAAATGCACTGGCCAGCTATACCCAGCTGTCAGCTGAGGTCACATGGTGGGCCACTGGAGAGTGAGTGGATTAGGAAAAGTCCTTCCTTACAGAAGAATGCCTAGGACACAGCTCAAGGGATGCCATTTTTGAAGACAAGCATCTGTGGGCTCATGATTGAAGCCACATATGACATTGATGATGAGGGGGAAAAATCCAGTAAGAAATTTAATCAAACATACCGATAAGTGATGAGCAAAACAATATCCCCCCAACTCTTAATACCCAACATCACTCAGAATTTTGGCTCCTCATGGCTCATGGTTTTGCAGAATCTGGGGTTCACAGAATCTCAGAAAGAATTTTTACTGCCATGTAAACCTGACAACGAATTTCTCAATAGTTTCTCATGCCCCGTAACTTACAAGGAGAAACTAGTTTTAAATTAATATTCATTACATGGGACCTCCCTGGTGATCCAGTAGCTAAGACTCTACTCTCCCAATGCAGGGCCCCCGGGTTCAACCCCTTCAGGGAACTAGATCCCACATGCCATGATTAAGACCTGGCACAGCCAAATAAATGAATTAAAAATCAATATCCATTACCATCTTGAAGGGAGAAAATGTTACCCAGAGGCAGCCCTGAGGGCTGGTGGAGAATCCAGAGCTTTGCTCAGTGTAGAGTCTGAAATTTCTATTTGTGGAGCTCGTGGGCATCCTTAGCCTTTTGTCTTGATTATGGTAAGAGATGAAGCACTGAAGTTCCTAAAAAATCCGCAAACCCCTTTTGCTTCAAACACATTACTCCATTTATTTTTCCATTTGATGTATTTCATTCTATCATTAAAAAATAATCCCAGTTATAAAAATAAAATCCCCAAACAAGGTTTCCTGATGGTGACCATTCACCCTGATGTTGGTAGTTCATCCTAGCTGAAGTCCTTTCCCCCCATCATTATGTGCTTAGTCGCTCAGTCGTGTCTGACTCTTTTCGACCCCATGGACTGTAGACCACCAGGCTCCTCTGTCCATGGGATTCTCCAGGCAAGAATACTGGAGTGGGTTGCCATGCCCTCCTCCAGGGGATCTTCCCAATCCAGGGATCGAACCCAGGTCTCCCGCCCTGCAGGCAGTTTCTTTACCGACTGAGTCACCAGGGAAGCCCTCCCTTTCCTCAATTCCAGTGAGACTCTCATTTCTCTACTCCACTGGACTTCTAGACTTTCTTGCCCATTGGACCCACCTTATCCTTCTTGTTGCATCCATTCACTCTTCCATCCAATTGTCCAATGTATGCTAAGTATGGGAGGACTCATAGATGAATTAGATGTTCTAATTTCAAGGGTTTTTGTGTGTGTGTGTGTGAGCTTTTCTAGCTTTCTGAATCTTTTCCTCAGCTCTTAAATGTGAAATGTCTCTCGTTCACTGAAACTGTCTGCTTTTCTTTATGTATTTTCTCTTGGCAAGAACCTCCATCCTATTCCACTCCTGTCCTACTCCTTCCCACTACAGAATTTTTGTTTAGCTGGCTTATTAGACAGGGTCCTAGGGTAGGAACTGAGAGGTGCTACTTCTGACAAGACTGGCACTTCATCCATCCCTTTTCAACTGCCTCACTTACTCAAAGAGGAATTGGACTAACTCAGTGATTCTCAGTCTTGTCTGCACATTGGAATTACCTGAGGGGCTTTTAAAAAGTTCTGATAGTGGCTAGAGAGTCTGATCTCACTGGTGTGGGGTGGGGGAGTTTTAAAAGTCCTCTTGATGATTCTAACATGAAGGCAAGGTTGGGAACCACCGAACTGAATCCAATCCTAATTCCTTACCCACCAAAACAAGGAAGCATGTCATTGTAGGATTAGATGGGTTTTGGAGTTTGACAGACCAGGTCCAAATTCCAGCCAGCCATAACACCCAGGGGAAAATTACTTCACCTTTCCAAGCCTTAATTCCATTATGAAATTAATGGAGATTACTAATACCTACCTTGCCAAACACATAGATTAAACAAGATCATGGTACACAATAGGCATTCAACCAAAGGTAACCTTTATTATTTCCCTCTAAAATAGGTCCTACCTCTGACTTTCTTATTTCTGCCAATGGTGCCATCAGTATTCCAGTCCTCAGAGTGAGTAATAGATGGTTGATTTGACTATACTCTCTCATGAAGGAGAGGGGAAGGCTCACTTTTATTCACTCTGGTTAAGGTTCTCAAGTCTTCAAAGTGTGATTCCTTGGGAACTTGTTTAGAATCAAGGAATCTCAACTTCACTCTGAACTTCAGAATCAGAGTCTGCATTTTAACCAGATCCCCAAGGATTTGCATGCATTGTAAAGTTTGGGAAGCACCACTCTCAAGCCTCCCTGTCCTTGGAACTGAGTGAAAAGGCATGGACTCAAGCTTCTGGAGTGGAGACAGTTTACAGAGTCCAAGGTCTTGTTGGAGATGCACGGTGAGCCCAAATGAGTCATGGTTGCATTCCAGCTGGTGGCGGGGAGCACGCTGTCACATGCTGGGCCACACCGGTAGAAGGCAGGGCTCTAGGCGAAGCCTATTCATCCCATTAGACTCCATCAAGCCACTCCATCAGGTCCCACCCTCTGTCTGGTGCTAGTTGCTTCACACGGGCTCGTGAGTGCCTCACCCCCCCCAGTCACCATGACAGATTATCACAGATCAGGCAAGCGTGACGCCTACATGCACAGGGACCAGCCTCCTCTGGTTCCAATGTCCAGCCGGGGACCTCTGCCCCCTGCCCACTCACAGGACTGATACACCTGTGGGTATCAGCTATAACACTCTGGGGAAAGGACCATAACGTCCCCGGGTCTCGGGGATCTTCTCTAGCATTTTCCTTGGTGGCCATCATTCCTCCACCTTCCATCTTGGATTTCTTGGCCTTTTACACCAGGGCCCCTGCAGTGATGTCCCCTCATCCCACTTGGGTTTACAACTCCTTTGGCCAAAAGGCAAAAGCCCTGTGTGAAATCATATTTTTTTACGTTCCAACAGTAGGCGTGTTAAATACCCCTTTCACACCACACTTGTCACCCTGTGAAGACTCACGGTCTGAGGGAAGGTGCCTTTCAGGCCAAGGCTAGAACCACTGGACGCACCTCCCAGAGGGTTTCTTTTTTCTTTTACAGTGTTGACTGTTTGAAATTACATGGTTTTGTGAGTATTTGCTTCATCGAGTTGGCTCACTGGACTGCACTCTTCCTGGGCAGAGTTGAGTTGGTCTTGGTCACGCTGTGGTTCCAGTTCCGGGCTCAGAGTCTGGCTCACAGAGATCCTCACAAGCTATTTGTTGAGTGTGTAGATGAATGAGTGGATGAACCTTCTGGGACTCTGGGGCCTTCAAGGGCCAAGGCGAGCTCTTGCATAACACTGTACTGAGATGGGTGTGTGTGTCTTTGGTGTGGCAAAGGAGTTGGGGTAGACCTGCCCCAGTTACGTCCTCAGAGCTGGGTGCAGCGCTGTGGCTGGGACATGTAGCTCACATGGCAGAGCCCCTGACATCTGGACACACACAGGCGGCCCTTGCTCAGGGCTCCTGCCACAAACCCATCAACCTAAGGCACCCGCACCCAGAACTCCAGCTTGCAGGTCAACCTCTGTGACTAGAGGCTTTGGTTTTCCTCTAAGACTGTCCCACAGTGGGAGAGGATGAGCTCCCACTCCAGGTGGGTAGGCTGGCAAGTTCTTGGAGCACCTGAGTCATCCTGATTGTGGGTTAACAGGCAGGAAGCTGTGTCTTCAGGGCCTCCTTGGTAGAGATCAGTATGGATGGGATAGGACAGTCCCAACCCCAGCTGCCAAAACCTGGTTCAACCCAAACCCAGGAAGCCTGGGCTCTCCAAAGACTGGATGTGGGGTATGGCTGGCTCCTCCTCCCTTTGAACCCCAGGTCATAGGCTGTAAATTCATGATGTCTTGGCCAATTCACTTCCTTCCAGCTGTCCTGGACTCAGCATCTTCTCTCAGGCTATAGCCCATGCTCTGAGCCTCCCCCCTCAAACCAAGCTGGAGTGCTGGGTGCGGGTACCTTATGTTAATGGGTTTGTGGCAGGAGCCCAGGAGCAAGGGCCGCCTGTGTGTGCGCAGATGTCAGGGGCTCTGCCACGTGAGCTATGTTCCTGGTTTCCCATCATACTGCGGATCAAAGTCAGTCCTTGGGACTCTCGGGCGTGGTGTGAAGAGTGGTTCTCGCATCCCGGTGCAGTAATAAGACACAAGGGAACATTAGTGTCAGCGTCAAGGCTGTGTCTGATCACTGGTCATGCTATGGGTAGAAGAGCATTTTCTTTTAGCAAGAAGGGATTTGTGATATCATTGGCCTACGGGGTAGCCTATCACACGATCTTCCAGGGAGGGTCAGAATATCTGTCAAGTTTACCAAGAACTGGCAGATTTTAAGGCCTTCTAACATGATGTGTGTTTTCCGGGTAGCTCAAATGGTAAAGAATTTGCTTGCAATGCAGGAGACCTGGGTTCGATCCCTGGTCAGGAAGATCCCCTGGAGAAGGGCATGGCAACCCACTCCAGTATTCTTGCCTGGAGAATTCCATGGACAGAGGAGCCTGGAGGGCCTAACAGTCTATGGAGTTGCAAAGAGTTGGACATGACTGAGTGAGTAACACTAACATGATGTGAGATGCTGTGCAATTAAGTGCTAAACTGAGTGGACACAATTTAGGCCTAAAAGAATTTGGGTAATATCAGTGGTGTCTGGAGTAGGCAGAAGGAGTTTTACTGAACATGTGGGCCTCAAAAGGCCCTCCACAAGTTTAAGTGGCATTATTGAAGGCTGGAAAAGAGGGAATGGCCTTTTAGGAAGAAACTTGAGTGTCAGTCAAGAGAGGCTCAGTCTGCTTGTGGGCTGTGAACAGCATCACAATTGCACTGGAGGGTGTGTGCTGTGAATCACAGGCCATGAGTCCACCCTACTCGGGTCCGCAGGGAAAGCAGTGCTCTTTCACATTTGCATTAGACATCTATATTGACAGGCACTCCAACATTTGCTTCTTTGTGATACAATACAATAACTTGGCAATGGGTCCCTATTGAAGGACCCAGCACCAAAGAAAGTATAGGTAGGAAAATACTACATTTGAAGAAAAGATAGAATTATGAACCTTTGAGCCATATAAAACACCAAAATTATGCTCAAAGCTTTAAATATGGGCAGTATTAGAGTGTATTGGCGTCCCTTGTGTAAAGTATACATTCAAGTAATAACTATAGCAAACTGTAAGCAAACATTAAACACTCAGTTTCATTTGCTTTCTTAAAACTTGGGAAGAGTAAGCCAAATTTGCCTGCTTTCTATTTCCCATGCATGTATTTCTATGCTTCTCTGTAATGAAACTTTCTACTGGTCAAAACCTCTTTAAACATGGCAGATGTCTGAGAATAGTAGCTGACGAGAATATTTCTCTCCCTAAGAACCAGTTTTAAAATCAGAGCCAACTTGCAATTTCTATTTGTTATTCCCTTTCCTCCCCACCCAGTTAATTTCCAAAGCTCTGCCAGCTTTCAGATCAAATAAAAGTTACCAGCAAATAAGAAGTGATACTTGTCACTTTAAGAAAGTTGTGACAAGTCGCTAGGACTTTTGTCTAAGTTCTTTTCCTTAAGTTTCTTGGGGATTCTTTGGAAACAAGGGTGTTGGGACAATCTCTCTAAGCCTCTGCCAGCAGTAACTCTCCAGCTTGGGGGTTTGTTGTAGGACTGCTAACAGAGAAGATAGTTTTCCTGCCAAACAAGCTAAGGACAGCGGCACTGGAGAATGACGTGAGGGAGGCAGCACTGTGGCCTAAAGGAAAGATGGGATCTGCTTGGTCATTGGCGAGGTCTGCAGGGTGTCAATAACCAGATAAATAAACAGATAAGCTCTAAAGTAATTGGAGACCAGGAGATACTGTACTTTTGTGGACCACAAGGTGAGATGATGAGAGAGACTTGTAGGGAGACCGCGCAGGTACGGATCCTGGGAAGGCTCCGCACAAGTTCACGGTGCCTGCCGCAGAACAGCATCAAAGGAGAAAGGCCACAAATGTGAGATAATTGGGGAAGAAAAAAGAGATAGGCTTGGGGTGAAGGATGGATGAATCAAAAGTGGCATTAAGCGTTAGAGAGTGGAGGAGCCAGAACGCATGATGCAGGTGGGTGACACACGTGGATACAACGACCTTGGAAAAAGAAAACTTCCTGGCAGCATCTACAGGAGTGGATAGCTGCCTACTGAGAGTGTGTGTCCAAAAACTCCTTTTTAGGAACGTGCACAAAAGAAATGTGTGCCCATGGTCACACTGAAGGACAAGTGCCACAAAGTTCAATGCAGCACGCCTCCTAACAGCCAGAAAATGGGAAACAAGTCAACTGCCCATCAACAGTAGAGTGGATAATGATTCATTTGCAGAGACAGTGAGGGAATGACCTACAGCTCCACGCAGTGCTATGAATACATCTGATAATGTTGAGCAAAAAGAAGCCAGGCACAAAACAGTACAGACTGTGTGATTCCATTTATGTGAAGTTCAAAAAAGGCTAAACTGAGAGAAGTCAGGGTGCCAGTCACCACTGGAAGGGGGGTCAGGGGGACTTCTGGAATGCTCACAATCTCCTGCTGGCTACCTGGGTGTGTTAGTCTGTGAAAAGTACATATCATATATTTACAATATGTACCCTTTAATGTCTATCATCGCACTTGAATAAAAGTTTAATGACAGTGCAAAGTAAAGGCAATTGAAAGCCCATGACAAGGAGTTTGAGATGTCTGGACAGGAAGCTGGAAATCCTCAGGATGCATTTGGAGATGGGGGACTCTGGTCTGCACAAGAATCCAGATCTGGAGACATTTGACTTGGTGGGGGTGGGGGCTGTTTAATCTGAAGAGACAGGAAGATGGGAGGGTGGGCGTGTCTTTGGGACAGTAGGGGAGCAGTTAGAGCAGCAGTAGGTCCTGTTAGAAGGCTGAAGGCAGATGAGAAAGGAGCAGAGCCATTTATCAGAAGCCTGTTCAGCACTTCCCTCCACTAGGACCCCCTGCTTTGTTCTGTGAGCTTTGATTTCTGGCCTTTGGGCCTTATATTTTGGTGGGGTGGGGGAAAGGTGTTCCTTTATCCCTTTTGGTGGCATCATCTTCCCCAAAAAGCTGAAGAAACAGGGGCTGGTGAGGTGAACGGTCCAGGCTGGTGAGAGTGGCCTGAGGCACCAGCCCAGCCATCCACTTGCAAGGCATGTGATGCTTTTGACCCTGCAGCTGCCAACAGGGCAGGTTGGCCCCTGGGCAGGAGGGCAGGCCCCACAGAAGGGCCTTGAAGGTCAACCAGAGGGGGAGTAGGCAATGCACTACCTGGTTCTCCTCCTTGGGATACAGGGGCCTCTCGAGATACAGGAGGAATGTGCTGGAATCCGTGCGCACACACAGCGGTGACACAGGCTTGTTGTCCCACTGCCTCGTGTGGGCTGCGAGGCTGGTGCTTTCTCTGTAAGCACGGGAGGTCGGGAGGTCAGGGTGCCGTCGCAAACACCTGTGTGATGCTGGTGGCTGAGGTGATATGTCCATAACAGAGCCAGTACATTTCCTCTAATGGAAAATACCAGGACAGCAGGGACTACCAAACACACCCACATAAAACATGGAGGCATCTGCAGAAATGCAGAAGGAAAATAGTTATCAAGATACTTCTCTCTCTCTCACACACACACACGTCCCAGCGTCCCCACCATGAACTCTTAACCATTACACACGGAATGGCAGGGGTGGCAAAGTAGCTGGTTGGGCTGAGGGGGAGCAGTCCTGCGTGGAAGCTCCTCTACCTGTTTCCGGGACCCTCCCTCTGTAGTGGGGTGCTCCTCCTCCTCCCTCACCGACTAGCATTCCTCCTCAGCAGGATGTTGGAAGGGTATGTCAGTTGCCAGGGTAGAAGTGTCCCAGGACCAATGGTCCTCACTTCCACCCCAGAGCTTTTGCTATGTTGCTCCCCCTGGAACGATGTCCTTGAGAGTCTGAGGGATGGGGATTCTGATTCTGGGCTTCTGAGCATAATAATAGGAAGATGTAGGGCAAGTCCTGGGCGCTCTCCTCAGTCTCCTCATCTGTAAGATGGGAACGGCGCTCCCAGTGGCATTGACCCAGCAGCGTGGAGACCCTGGCAGAGAGACAACACACAGAAGTCGTTCTCCATCTCACTTCCATGAACCTCTGCCGGAAATGTCCTGATAGTCAACAGGACCTTGTTTTCCAAGTGGTTTCACTAAGGAGATAGTGTACCTGCCTCTCCTGATTCTGGCTCAGCTCCCAGGCTTGGGAGCACCCACCATGTGGCCCAGGTTAGCTGAGGGCTGGGGTGTTGCTCTTGGAAAGGAACACGGTGTCTCCCCATCCTCTGAGTGAAGTCACTTCTGTAATTTCTAAAATGTCTTTGAAAAGCTAGTGACTACTTGCACATTTGAATTTGACAGCTCACTTAAAGAATTGTAAGTTTCAATAGTTAATTGCATTTTAAAAATGCAACTGTTGGAGGGCTTCTGGATGCTAGAGTGATATTGTTTCTTGACCGGGTATCAGTTACATGATGTATGTTCACTTACCAGAAACTTATTTATGAAGTGTTCACTCTACTGGATATATAAGTTAAAAAAAATGGAATTGTTACAGGTTTTCTAAGCTCTGTTACTTGACTTCATAGTAGGCATTCAGGACTGTTATGGAGTGACTGCTGGCTCAGCCTGAGGGTCAGAGGTCTTGGACCAGAGTCTAAAGGGAACCTAGAAGAGGCCACTTTAAGGCTACCTCTGGTAGGCCAGGAGACCCCATCAGCTGGTTACCAGCCAGATCAAAAATGTTAGAGCTGAGGTGTGCACAAACTACCACGAGAGTGTCAAGAATGGAAACTAACTTTGCCTTGAGGATCAGGAAACTCCTCATTAAAAAAATGCCAGTGACATTTGAGCTGGGTATTGAAGACTGAAGAGGAGTGTACCTGGTGGGAAGAAAGAGATGGCAACAATAGTATGAACAAAGACAGAGTAAAATTAAGGTGCAAAATTGGATCTGAAGCTCATAAAATATCCTAATGTGGAAGAGCTTAGTGTGTCTGTGTGTGTGTGCTTAGTGGGAAGCAAGACTGAAGATGTAAGCAGCAGTTGGATCATGAAGCACTTCGTTGAGCTCAGGAGTTGGGATTTATCCTTCAGTGGTAGGATCTCAGAAGGATGCTAAGTAGGAGAGCCCATCACGGCTTCTCCACCATTACCCTCTCTATCACCAACCTCAGCAGCTCTACAACCACCAACCTCACCATCACCTCTACCTCCTCTACCACCACCACCTTTACTGTAACCTCCATTTCCACTACTTCCTTCCCCACTAAGCGTCTGTCTGCAATGCGGGAGACCGGGTTCGATCCCTGGGTCGGGAAGATCCCCTGGAGAAGGAAACGGCAACCCACTCCAGTACTCTTGCCTGGAAAATCCCATGGACAGAGGAGCCTGGTAGGCTATAGTCCAACATGACTGAGCAACTTCTCTTACTTCTTTCTTTCTTTCTTTCCTTCCACCACTACCTCCTTCACTAAAGTATCTACTGCAATAATTGCCTCCACAGAGTGAATTATCACAATGATAATTATAGCACAATTAATTAGGGAACAATACTTAGATGACACTTATTTTTTGCTACCTAACATGGCCCAGGGAAGGACACTGAGAGAATGTGGAGCCTGGAGCCAAGCCCCTTGGTGGGAATGGAGGCTTCCCTTTGCTAACCTGGACTCTTCTGCTCACCATTGGTGTCATGAACTGTGCTTTATGCAAAATGATAAGGTCCAGACCAAAAATTATCGAGGAGACAGAGAGGCTTCTGAATATAGGCATCTAAGACAGCCAAGAAGAAACTTAGATTTGCTTATAACTTGTTGATACAACAATTTTTAGAACTGTTTTTTTTTTTTTTTTTTTTTTGCAATTCAAGGTTTCAGAATTTCAAGCAATGCCAATCACTGCCTATGGTAGAAAAACAATAGCCAGGAGCACTATCTTTACTATCTCATTTAACTGCTAAAAGAGCTACACTAACATGTTTTTCCTTGTTAAGGTGAGAAATTTGTGCTCAGAGGATTAGACAAATTCCCCAGGGCTTCACAACTCATAAGAGGTTTTTAAAAAACAGCTGTGTGCTCTCATATGATCTGACGTCCTTTGGGGAATCAGTGAGGTGGGGCACATGCCTGAGATTGGGAGATTATATCTTGGGTGGACAGTCTGTAGTGGAAGAGTGAGGAGAAAGAGGACTCGCGTGGCTTTGGGAGATGCTCTGGCGCCCTCTGGTGGCAACACAAGGGTATCACGAACCAAGGAGTGCTTAGTGTGCCTGAGTTCAGTGATCATATGTGTACACAGGATGCATGCACATACACGTGAAAAAGGGCACAAAGTGGACAGTGGAGATGGGGACGGGAAAGAAATAAGTACAGGAGGCGAGGAGTCATTCTGGCCCCACTTACCTATCAGCGTCTGTCTCCCCCGCTCCCCTCCCGGCATCTTGCTACAGACTACTATTGCTCTCTCCCTTAATCCAAGGATGAGCAGCAGTTCTTAAGCTTTGGTGTGAACAGGAATCAACAGAGAGCCTGTCAGCGCAGCATCTGGGCTCCAGCTTGAGAGTGTCTGATTATTAGGTCTGAAAGGGCCCCAGCAATCTGCCCTTAAAAACCACATCCAGGTTATTCTGATGCAGATGGTTCTTGGACCACACTTTCAAAAAAAAAAAAAAGTGCTATTTAATATTTACCTTAAAAAATGATGCTTCATTATAAACCAAAACTGTGCATCCTAAACCAGTTATCAAAGTGATCCAGAGGAACTCGCAGGTTAAAGATGAAAGCATGAGGTGAAAGTCGCTCAGTTGTGTCGGACTCTTTGCAACCTTGTGGACTGTACAGTCCATGGAATTTTCCAGGCCAGAATACTGGAGTGAATAGACATTTCCTTCTCCAGGGGATCTTCCCGACCCAGGAATTGAACTGGTGTCTCCTGCATTGCAGGTGGATTCTTTACCAGCTACAAGGGAATCCCTAAAGATGAAAAACAAACAACCTGCAACCATACTGGTGGCTTAATTCTCAAAGAGGAAAGTTAAAATATTTTAAGTGCATTCAAATGAGTAAGTTTGTTAAAAGAGTGGATCCCAAACTTAAGTTTCTTGGAAGCATGCTTCTAGAGAAGTTAATATGCACCCACATAAAAAGCCTTCACTGATAAAATAAGAGATCCATCTAACATGCTGGCACTAAAGTCTTTGAGAAGCCTACAATATGGAAAGATGCTTAATTTTATTTAGCTTAATATACCTAGAACTTGTTGGGTCATGTGACTTTTTTCCATTTTTTTGTAACATGTTTATTAAAGTTCTCAATAGACCAGCTTGGGAAATACTACCTTAGAATAATAAGAATATAAATTAAACATTTTTCTGGGTTCTGGAAAAACTCCAATAAGTGGGAAAGAGTAGTCTTATACAAATGGTGCTGAGATAACTAAATATACATATATAAAAGGCTGAGAATCCTACCTCACACCCCTTATAGAAATTAACTCAAAATAGATCAGAGACCTAAATATAAGAGCTAAAACTGTTAAGCTCTTAAAAGAAGTGTTTTTATGACCTTGGCTTAGGCAATGATTTCTTAGATATGGCACCAAAAGCACAAGCAACAAAAGAAAAAAATAAATTGGACTTCATCAAAATGAAAAACTTTTGGATTTCAAATGACACCATCAAGAAAGGGAAAAGACAACTCACAGAGTGGTAGAAAATATTTGCAACTTATATATCACGTAAAGGACTTGTATTCAGACTATATAAGGAACTCTTACAACTCAATGATAAAAAGACAACCTAATTTTAAAAATGGGCAAAAGATATGAATAGATATATCTCCAAAGAAGATATGGAGAAGGCAATGGCACCCCACTCCAGTACTCTTGCCTGGAAAATCCCATGGACGGAGGAGCCGGGTAGGCTACAGTCCACGGGGTCGCTAAGAGTCGGACACGACTGAGCGACTTCACTTTCACTTTTCCCTTTCATGCCCTGGAGAAGGAAATGGCAACCCACTCCAGTATTCTTGCCTGGAGAATCCCAGGGACGGGGGAGCCTGGAGGGCTGCCGTCTATGGGGTCGCACAGAGTCGGACACGACTGAAGCGACTTAGCAGCAGCAGCAGCAGCAGCAGCAGCAACTTCAAACAATCTTGTTTATAGACTGCTGTATCAAACCTCATGGTAACCAAAAATGAAAAATATACAATAGATACACATATACACACAAAGAAAAAGGAGTCCAAACACAACTCTAAAGTTAGTCATCAAATCACAAGAGAAGAAAACAGAAGAAGAATAGGAGCAAAAAGACCAGCAAAAACAAATCCCAAACAATGAACAAAATGGCAATAAGAACATACATATTAATAATTACTTTAAACATGAACAAATTAAAAGCTTCAACCAAAAGACATAGACTGATCGAATGGATACAAAAACAAGATATGTATATATGTTGTCTGTAAGAGATCTACTTCAGATCTAGTGACACATACAGACTGAAAGTGAGGGGATAGAAAAAGCTTATTCCATGCAAATAGAAATCAAAAGAAAACTGGAGTAAAAGTACTCATATCATACAAAATAAACTCTAAAATAAAGATTGTTACAAGAGACAAAGAAGGACACTACATAATGATCAAATGATCAATCTAAGAATAAGATATAGAAATTGTAAATATATATGCACCCAACATAGGCAAATAGTAACAGTCATAAAAGGAGGAATTGACAGTAATATAATAATAGTGGGGGAATTTAACACCCCACTTTCCTCAATGGACAGGTCAAACAGACAGAAAATCAGTTAGGAAACACAGGCCTTACATGACACATTGAGATCAATGGACTTAACTGATATTTATACAGAATCTCATCCCAAAGCAGCAGAATAAATATTTTTTTCAAATGCAGATGAAATCTTCTCCAGGATTGATCACATACTAGGCCACAAAGTGAGCCTTGGCAACTTTAAGAACATAACAAACAAACATTAACAAATTAAAGAATAAAAACCATATAATGATTTCAATAGATGGAGAAAAACTTTTGACAAAATTCAATACCCATTTATGACACAAACTCCCCAGAAAGAGGGCATGGAGGGAGACTATTTCAACATAATAAAGGCCATATATACAAAGCTACAGCTAACATCATACTCAACTGTGAAAAACTAAACATTTCCTTTTAGATCAGGAATAAGAGAAGGATTCCACTCTCACCACTTTTATTCAACATGGTTTTGAAAGTCCTAGCCATGGCAATCAGAGAAATAAAAGGAATCCAAGTTGAAAAAGAAGTAAAACTGTCACTGTTTGCAGATGACATAATACTACACACAGAAAATCCTAAACATGCTACCAGAAAACTACTAGAGCTTGTCAATGAATTTGGTGAAATTGCAAGATACAAAATTAGTACACAGAAATCTCTTGCATTTCTACACATTAACAATGAAAGATCAGAAGGAGAAATTGAAGAAACTAATTCCATTTACTACTGCATCAAAATGAATAAAATACCTAGAAATAAACCTACCTAAGGAATCAAAAGACCTATACTCTGAAAACTATAAGATGCTGATGAAAAAAACTGAAGATGACACAGACGGATGGAAAGATATACCATGTCCTTGGACTGGAAGAATCAATATTGTTAAAATGACTATATCACCCAAAGCAATCTACAGATTCAATGCAATCCCTATCAAATTACTACTGGCAGTTTTTTTCCAGAATTAGAACAAAAAATTTTACAATTTGTATGGAAACAGAAAAAACCCCAAATAGCCAAAGTAATCTTGAGAAAGAAAAACAGAGCTGGAAGAATCAGGCTCCGTGGCTTCAGAGTGTACTACAAAGCTACAGTCATCAAAATGTTATGGTAATGGCACAAAAAGAGAAATATAGGTCAATGTAACAGGATAGAAAACCCAGAAATAAACCCCCACACCTATGATCAATTAATCTATGATAAAGAAGACAAGAATACATGATAGAGAAAAGACAGTCTCTTCAATAAATGCTGCTGGGAAAACTGGACAGCTACATGTGAAAGAATGAAATCATAACATTTTTAATACCACAGACAAAAATAAACTCAAAGTGGATTAAAAACCTATATGTAAGACTGAATACTATAAAACTCTTAAGAAAAACATAGGTGGAACACTCTTTGATATAAATTGCATCAATATCTTTTTCAATGCATCTCCTAGAGTAATGGAAATAAAAATAAACAAATGGGATCTAATTAAACCCAAAAACTTTTGCACAGCAGAGGAAACCATAAATGAGACAGAAAGACAACCCACAGAATGGGAGAAAATAGTTGCAAACTATGTGACTTACAGGGGGTTAATCTCCAGAATTTGGCTAACAACTGATAGCTCAATATAGAAACAAACAACCCAATCCAAAAATGGGCAGAAGGCCTAAATACACATTTATTCAACAAAGATATACATATGGCCAAGAGTCACATGAAAAAGTGCTCAACATCGCTAATTATTGAAAAGTAAAAAAGTGTTAGTTGCTCAGTCATGTCTGCCTCTTTGTGGCCCCATGCACTGTTACCCACCAGGCTCATCTGTCCATGAAATTCTCCAGGCAAGAATACTAGAGTGGGTAGTCATTCCCTTCTCCAGGGATCATTAGAGAAATGGAAATCAAAACTACAATGAGATATCACCTCACACCAGTCAGAATGGCCTTCATCAAACAATCTACAAACAATATATGCTGGAGAAGATGTGAAGAAAAAGGAACCCTCCTACACTGTTGGTGTGAATGTAAATTGGTATAGACACTATGGAGAACACTATGGTGCTTCCTTAAAAAACTAAAAATAGAGCTACCATATGATTCAGCAATCCCACTCCTGGGTGTATATCTGGGGAAAATCATGGTTTGAAAGGATACATTCACTCCAATGTTCACTGCAGCTCTGTTTACAATAGCCAAGATATGAAATCAACCTAAATGTCCACCAACAGATGGATGGATAAAGATGTGATAGATATATGCATAGGAATATTACTTAACTATAAAAAAGAATGAAGTAAGTCATTTGCAGCAAGACTGATGGGCCTGGAGATTATTATATTAAGTGAAGTAAGTCAGAGAAGGACAAATATCATATGATATCACTTATATGCAGAATCTAAATGATACAAATGAACTTATTTACAAAACTGGAATAGACTCACAGGCTTAAAAAAGAAATTTATGGTTACCAAAGGGGAAACATGGGGGAGACAGATAAATTAGGAGTTTGGGATTGACATATACACACTATTATATTGGAGTGGGTTGCCATTCCCTTCTCTAGGGGATCCTCCCAACCTAGGGATAAAACCTGCATCACCTGCATTGGCAGGCAGATTCTTTACCACTCAGTTACCTAGGAAGCCCTATATATATATACAATGGGCTTCCTATATATACAGCAGATGATGAACAAGGACCTACTATATAGCACAGGGAAGTCTACTCAATATCGTATAATCACATAAGTGGGAAAAGAATTTGAAAATGAATAGATGTATGCATATGTATAACTGAATCATTTTGCTGTACACCTTAAACTAACCCAATATTGTAAGTCAGCTATATTCCAATATAAAATAAAAACTTCAGAAATAAAATTAAAAAAGAATATGTTCCTGGAGAAAAGACTGGGAAGACATTCTGTTTGAACTAAGTCTAATAATGTGCCCAGTGACATTCATGGTAGCTTAGCTGAGAGTATTAGCAGTATCTTACTTTACTCTTTCTGGAACTTTTAATATGTGTGATCATCCAAGGTAGGCAGGGTGGGGATTATCATCTCCATTTTATCAGTGAGAAAACAGGTTCAAAGACAGAAAATGCCTTGTTCCAGGGCACAGAAAGAAATGGGACATGGGCTGAGGTCTTTGGACTCCATGTCCAGTGCTTTGGTTACACCAGTGTGGCTTCCTTCAGTTGTCATGACTGTCCCCCCACGGATCTCCATGTCACTTAACTGGTGTTCAATAGCTCAAAGCCGCCTTTGTTTAATTTGCTTGGCCAGAGTCCCTAGTCCAGGCTGGTTACTTTTATCGGTCTCCAGTCAATCATGCCTGACTTAACAAACATTCTCACACTGTCCTCAATTTCCATCCTTGCTCAAGAGACTCCAAGGGCAACCATGCAAGTTTGGGTGTGAATGCTGGCTAAGAGATTTCTGAGCTGGGTATTTGTAAATACAACTTTTAACTTATTAGATTCTTGGGTATTTGATCTGTAAAATGGGAATAAGATGATCAACCCTGTAAGAACCATGAGATTAAACTGAGATTTTACTTAAAGTGCTTTATGGCCATGTCTGTCTCACCTGATCCTACTCCCTGACCTTGCATCAAATCTGAAGTATTTTGCTTAGCTCACCAGGCCTTTGGAAACCTCTTCCCCTTCCAAAAGCCATACAGAGCACACAAGAGCCAACATCACACTATTTGGTGCTGGGCTATTTTCCAATGAGTTTTCTGGTCTTAGTCATCTCTCATCTTGTAAATCACTGTCAAAGTGTGGTCCTGAATCATAGAATAAGGATCAGAAAAAGCTGGAGCTCTATCTCAATAATCCAGATCTTCTGAATCACACCCCTTAGGTGGTACTGGTAGAAAAGCACAAAACAACATTTTTCATAAGCCCTGCCATTATTACACTCCCTCCTGTACCCCCGGTACACAGTAGCTATAAATTCTAAGCTTCTTGAAGCCAGGAGAGATTACAGGGTCTTTGTTCCTACCACATTATTTAGCACAGATTTAGGCACCTAATAGGTACTTATGTCAGTACTTCTGTGATTGAGGAGAAAATTCCGTGCTCAGCTTACTAGTTCTCAGACTCCACCTGTGCCAAAATTACCTGGATTGCTGGTTCCCACCCCCAGAGGCTCTGACTCAATCGATCTGGGGGAGTGCCTGGGAATTAGTATTCCAAACACGTTCCTAGGTGATTCTGATGTTCCTGGTCTGGGGACTACAACCTGTCTTCTTCAAGTGTGGCCTGAAGACCAGCAGCATCAGCATCACACGGGAACCTGTAAATTGCAGTGGCTCAGGCCACCATGTGTACCCTCTGCTGTAGCTTTGTCCTGGGCCTCTATGTGAACCCCCCTCTCACTCCACCCAGAGCCCCCTCTCCTATGCCCCTCCCTCAGTCCTTCATATACTCTGGAGGATTGGCCTTCTCAAGTCACTTGGTGATGCTTGTAGAAATGCAGTTTCCTGGTTCTGTTCACCTATTGAGTCCTACTCTCTGAAGGTGGGGCCCCAGGATCTGCTTTCGAAACAATACTGCCTTGTTTAAGGATGTACCTTCTGGAATTATTTGCTAAAGTAGGGGTTAGTTTGTTGGTAAATATTTACCAAACACTTAGCGCTGCCAGGACCTGGAGTTGAGGGGACCTGAGAGATGCATGATCTGGCCCTCAGAGAGCTTTTAGCATATGGAGAGGACGGTTTAGTGAACAAATCATGGTGTGATAGGTGCACAGGAAGCCAAGTCATGGAGGTGCTCTCTGCTCTCTGTCTGATCTGAGCCAGGGTATCCACAGACTGGTTGAGCACCAATGTCTTTGGGGGAGTTTAAAAACAAAACAACCATCAGATGAGCTGAACAGGTCTTTGGTAGGGCCAGGAGCGCAGCTAAAATATGTCTAGGTTCAGAGGTTAAGAATTGGACCCCAGAGCCAGGACAACTGTCCCTTGACAAAATAATGCTGCCTTGGAATAATGCTGCCTTGGTTCCTCCCACATGATGCTAAGTCACTTCAGTCATGTCCAACTCTGTGAGACACTATGGACTATAGTCTGCCAGGCTCCTCTGTCCATGGGATTCTCCAGGCAGGAATACTGGGGTGGGTTGCCATGTCCTCCTCCAGAGAATCTTCCTGACCCAGGGATCAATCCTGCGTCTCTTACATCTCCTGCATTGGCAGGCAGGTTCTTTACCACTAGTGCCACCTGGGAAGCTCTAAGCTGATCACTGGTTTGGAGAAACTTCTCCCTGCAGCCTCCCTCACACCCATCTTCAAGGGCAGTGGCCCGCAGCCCAGCACTGACAGCACCAGGCACCTCCACGCTTTCTACCGCAGGGGTCCAGCCTTGGCTCTGTGTCCGCTTTCCCGGGGAGCTATGAAAACTGCTCCTTCCTTGGCCCAACCTAGAGGTTCTGATGGAGCTGCTCTGAACTGTGGCCACTGGGGTTTTTAAATGCTCTGCTGCCATGGTAACTAGACTTGCAATCATTTTTAAAAGTATGGAAACATCAAATCACTGTGCTGTGTACCAGGAACTAATAGTGTTATAGGGCAATTATACTTCAAAAACAAACAAACACTCATAGAAAAAGAGACCAGATTTGTGGTTGCCAGAGATGAGGAGCGGGTGGGTGGCTGGATGAAGGTGGTTACAAGGTACAAACTCCCAGTTATAAGATAAACAAGCACAAGGGATGTGATGTACTACACAATAAATATAATTAACACTGCTCGACATCATATATGAAAGTTAAGGGGACAAATTCTCCAAGTTCTCATCATGAAGAAAATATTTTTTCTATTTCTTTAATGTTGTATTTATATGAGATAATGGATGTCCACTAAACTTATGATCATCATTTCATCAAGTGTGCATGCCAGGTCATTACGCTGCACCCCTTAAACTTACGCAGAGTGGTGGGTCACTTGTATCTCGTTAAACTGGAAGAAAAAACTGCTCTGCTGTCTGATTTGCTCCCTTCCTGCCCCCATGACTCTCCTTATCACGTCTGCCGAGGCCACACCATAGAGGACAGACTCTCTAGAGCATTCTGGTGGGCCTCCTTGTGCAGAGTGAGAACCACCCCGTCCCCATCCCATTCCTGGCTCTGCCATGAAGGGTGGAACCTCGCCTCGGCACCAAAACCCACCTGCTGTTTGCTCTCTCCCAGTTAGAGGACCACCTGGCCCACCAGCGTGTGCTCCCTGCATTTCTCTGTGTTGGGCTTTTCTCCGTCTTCTTTATTTCTTATCGCAGGCGTCTACCTGGTCAGGACTTCCTGCACGAGGGTCTTGATGGAACTTCCCTTCCTGCCCATATTTCTGTCTGCCTGCAGCAGCAGCTGCTACCATCACTGCCCTCCCAGCCCTCCACGCCCTGGCCACCCTGCACCCGGCAGCCTTCGACCTCATCCTGTACCTGCTGGCACGGCACCCCTGCAGCTCCTCACCTCTCGTCACTTCTCTCGGCCGGACCAGGGCTGCCTGTGCCCACGGAGCCGAGGAGACAGGCTCTGGGCCCAGAGCAGCGGGGGCGGAGGTGTTGGCCACCATCCGCTGCTTCACGCCTCCTCCTCAGGGCCAAGGCCGCCCACTCGGCAGGCTTCCGGGGCCGTTGCAAAACCTTGCTTGTCTGCCAGCTATTTCCTGTTAAGTGGTTTCATTTTTCTTTATCTAGTCTCCTTGGGGGCGCAGGGCTGGGACCCAACACCCTGAGAATGAGGCAAACCTTTTCAAGGATCCTCTGTGCCTCCTGTATGTGCCCTTCCTGCCTCCAGGCACCTCGGGCTTTTCATTGTAGCTGGATCAGACCCACTACCACTCATCAGAAGCCACCAGGGAGCTGAGGGTGGCAGGGCCACGTAGTGCGTTGGAGTGACTCTACTGGCAGTCAGAAAAATAGGGCCCAGGAAATGGACACCAAGCTGTCTTCAACTTGGGCTGCCCATTGGAACCACACCAGGAGCTTTGAGAAATACCTGTTCTCAGACCCACTGCTGTCTTAATTGTTCTGGGGGAGGGGTTGGGCATCCCGGATTAAACACTGCTAGGAGTGATTTCAAAGTCTGGATCTTGATCCAGCAGCATCCATATAATCCAAGAGTTTGTTAGAAGCTCAGATTCTTGGCTCTACCCCGATCTACTAAATCAAAATCTCTGGAGTTGAGGCCCAGGGATCTGGGTTTTGATAAGCACCATAGATGATTCTTTAAGGCACAAGGGTTTGCAAACGGGGATATATTGGAGTATGCAAACAAAGGGGAAGGGATGATTGCAGAGAGCATTCCATTTCTAAGTCTACACCAGTGGTTCTCAAAGTGTGGTCCCTGGACCAACAGCATCAACATCACCTGGGCACTTGTTAGATATGCAAACTCACAGGTCCTTCACCAGACCTACTGAATCAGAAATTCTGGGCATGTTGGACATGCTTTCTCAGTGGTTCTGATGTGTGCTTGAGTTTGAGAGTCACTGGTTTCCCATCTACTTGCCTCAGTTGAGACCATTACATGATTTTGTCTGCACTGCGGCAGCTCTGTAGGGAAAGGATGGCAGCCAAGGACAATTGTAGAGGGTTGACGTTATTACCCATAAAATGATGACCCATAAAATGGTGTGTCTGTTCTGAAGAGTTCTTTCCTTAATTACTCTTCAGGGATTGTCTACTGGGGGAGGCTACAGGTAGGAAGTTTTGGAGGCAGGATTCCGTGAGCTGCCTGCCCCTCCCTGAGCATCTGTGTGTGTATTACATGCATATGCTTGTGGATTCCCCAGGATGAGTGCACGGGCTCTGTAGAGAGAGAGTGGACACAGAGGAGTCAGTTATTTCCCAGGGCTACTGTGTGGCCACCTGTGGGGTAGTTCTGTGAATAACAGAGACAGAAACAATAACAACCGTGTGTGTATATGCAGATCACTCTCACATGTATGTATGAGTGTATAAGTGCATGTGTGTGCATGTATTGTGTATCTGTATATACATGTGAATATGTACATACTTCTGTGTTTAGCGTATGTGTATACATCTGTGTGTGTTTATACGTGTGTGTGAGTGTTATGTTACAACCACTATCCTCCCAGGACTTATAATCTAATTGGAGAGGAAAAGTACATTTAATTGAAAAAGAGTACAGTTGTGCCCTGAGCTCCACGGTATTGACTTCAAAGAAGCCATCATTTAAACTTTTGAAGAAATTGTCCTAAAACAGGTGGTGCTCTTCTCTGGTGAGGTAGGAAGAGGAAGGATTGGGTAGTTCAAATGGAGAAGTGAGGGGGCACCTTTAGTGCCCCCCACTGGGTGCCCAGCCAGTCCTTTCCTCAGCATCTTAAAGCCACAAAAGGGTTCTGAGCTGGCCCCGCTGGCCCCAGACACCACATTTCAAAGAAGACCCCCGAGACGATGCCCAGGCTCTTCTTGATGTTTCCAGTCACTGTGACTCTGCCTGGGATTGTGGCTCCTCCGTCTCTCTAGTGCCCATGGCCCCTGCATGGACTGATCTGTTTCCAGGGCTTCTTAAGTAGCCTTCACATGAACACTGCTCTTAGGTGGATACCGTCCTCATTTTGTAGACGATGAACTGCAGGTTCCAAGACAACCTCTCAGCCAGGAAATAATAGAGAGGGGCTGGATTCAAAACCAGGCTCATCTGAATTCAAAGCTGAGACCTTTTCGTACCAAACTCCTGACTCGCCAACGAGGTTTGGTGACTGTAGGAGGCTACACGAATTTGTTATGTTCCTTGTAGGCTCATGGTCTTTCTGAACTCAGTTCATATCCTCAATTCCTACATCTTTCATTTTTGGAAATATTCTTTCCCATCTTTCTGCAATCTCAACAGTAACAAACATTTCCTTGTATTTCTGCATTTCACCAGAGATTCTAAAAACATCTTAAAAGCAGAAATAAAACCTATGTTCATTATTGTTTTTCTTCTGGGAATTAAAATATGTTCAACTAACTTGCAGGTAAGGTTCAAAATCTTCAACTCTGTCTCTACCTATCTATCCATCTTCTATCTCTCTGTCTATTATCTGTCTGTCTCACTTTGTAATGTGATCAGAATGCTTCCAAATGCTAGTGGAGGCAGATGGAATGCTCTCAGGCTTTATGGGTTGATCCTGCCCCAATTCTGAGGTCACTCTGAGCTCTGACAGGGCTGAGCAGAGCACACACTATACCCTGCCCATTTTATAATTTTTCTGACTGAGAATTGAGCTAATCATGTAGCTTAGTCCCTGCATATTATCTTCTTGGTCTGTGCAGGGCCCTTCTTTTGAATGTATGAGGGTCTGTATGTATGTCTTTCCATTATTATACTCCACTCCTCTTTTCCTTCTCATAGTCCATGTGCCATTTTTTTTTGTTGCATCCTTGAAAAATATGTGTTGTCGGTTTGTGTGCATGCATTTTTAATTTATGAAATGGGTATTGATTTTACATGTCATTTTCCTATTAGTGCCATCACTAGGTTTTTAGGATCTATCCACGGCTATACGTGCGGTCCTGGCCTTCAACCAGCTGTGCTGGCTCCCAGGTGTGTAGCAGCCATCTTGGCCTCTGCTTTCTCTCCAACTCTCTCCAGTGCAGCCAAGGCTGTGGTGAACAGCCCTGCTGGGAACCGTTTATACTCTGGAATGGGACTTCTTGGTCATAAGGGGTCTTAATACTCAACGTGAGTGAATTCTGAGGACCTTTGCACCCCAAATGGCAGCAGTGGGCAATTTCCCACCAGCAATGAGGACCCAAAGTTTGCTGCATGAGTGCTTGAGAAGAACCCATTCTCTATTTGAGAACACACTTTGGGGGAGGTGCTGAGTGGCAGGATTTGGAATCCTACATGGATTTAAGAACTCATACTTAGTAATTCGATTGTTCAAAGCCTTGATATCTCTGCTTTTTTGTTGTTGTTCTCTTGATATGTCAGTTTCCGAGGTTTTGGTAAAATCTTAGCTACGATTATTAACTTATTTGTTTCTCCCTTCAGTTCAGTCAGTTGCTGCTTGATGTATTTTGAGGCTGATTGTTTAGCACACAAGGGTTGATGATGACTGTGTACTTTTGGCCTATTCTTTTTACGTCATTCTTTATACTTTTTTGCCTTAAATTTCACTTTTCAAGGTGTTTTGATTGATATCCTAGTTTTTTTTTAAGGTCTAGATTTGTTTATCTTATTTCATCCTCTCACATTCAAACATTTACGCCTTTCTGTTTTAAATGTGTTTACAGTAAATAGAAAATTGTTAAGTCTCAAAAAAAGTGCAACCTAAGAGTCTCTGTATTCCAGTGGTGAATTTAGTAGTTAACTTTTTTTTGGTCAATTAGGTACTGTCATATTATATCTAATTTCTACGTTCTGTCCTTCTGTTTATTTTTTTGTGCTTACTATTTTTTTTTTTTTGGAAAGGGAGACTTTCTATCATATTTTCCTCCTTTTCTGCTTTCCATTGTAAAGATAATTTTCTACTGGTTCAAAATTTACAATTCTGATTTTGTTCTCATGGTGGTTGCCCTTATCACCCATGTTTATTCCTCCTTGTGGACTTTGTAAATTTACCAATTTTTGCACAAGCTAAGTGCTGTAATAGGTGCTTGTGCCTCTCTCTCTATCCCACCCCCTGCCATCATTTAATATTCTAGTTCTAGGTCTATTTCTTCTACTTTTCCCCTTTGGTTCTAATGATCAATGAACACATTTGGTCATCTCACATTTCTTGTGTCTTTTGCAGCATTTCCTGGTTTCATTTTTCTCCCTTGTTTGGACGCTTCCGCTCACATTGTTTTCAGTGCGGGCTTCTGCGGGTGAATCTTACGCCTGAGGACACTTTTGTTATTCTCTTTAATGCCTCTTGTGTGTAGAATAGTATCCAGGCAGCTTCGCTGGATTGAATATTTTGGCCCAAGTCTTGGAGTCTCTGGTTAGGCTGCTGCTGCTGCTAAGGTGCTTCAGTCATGTCCGACTCTGTGCGACCCCATAGACGACAGCCCACCAGGCTCCCCTGTCCCTGGGATTCTCCAGGCAAGAACACTGGAGTGGGTTGCCATTTCCTTCTCCAGTGCATGAAAGTGAAAAGTGAAAGTGAAGTTGCTCAGTCGTGTCCGACTCTTTGTGACCCCACTGACTGCAGCCTACCAGGCTCCTCCGTCCATGGGATTTTCCAGGCAAGAGTACTGGAGTGGGTTTCCATTGCCTTCTCTTGTCTCTGGTTATGAAGTCTACAGTATTTCTCTTTTCTCACCAAACTGACTTGTCAGTGGAGTACTGGAGAGCTGGCCATCTGGGAAAACTCAGATTTGTGATCTGTTGATTTCTGGAGTGTAAATACTCCCATCTTGGTTGATTTCCAGCTATCTAGGCAATGCCACTAAGTGAGACCCTGGAGGGATGTGTTCACGGAGAGGGATCTGTATAACCAGAGCTCAGAAGCTGCTTGGAGCTGGCTCCTCTCTCCACTGTTGACACAGAAGTGAAGGCTGTGTAGCATGGACTTCCCTGGTGGCTCAGCAGTAAAGAATCCCCCTGCCAATGCAAGAGATGTGGATTTGATCCCTGGGACAGGAAGATACCCTGGAGAAGGAAATGGTGACACACTCCAGTATTCTTGCCTGGGAAATCCCATGGACAGAGGACCATGGCAGGTTGCAGTCCATAGGGTCTCAAAGAATTGGATACGCCTTAGTGACTAAACAACAACAAGTAGAAGAACTACTTGGGTAGCCTCTAGATGTCGTTCCTTTCGTAACTCAATTCTTTTTTTAAAATCCCATCTATTTCTACCTTGCTTGGTACCCTGGGCCAACTCAACTTGTCTTACAGTGGAGGATATTGAAATATTTAGAACAGCTGAATGGATTTGTTAGTGGTCAGTAATCAGAATGGCATGCATGTAGAGGATTTTCTGCTCTTAATAAAACCAGAGTATAACACTTTAGTGGAAAATGCACGAAAAGTGGTATTTTAATAGTTCTATGTCATCACTTAGACGTTCTGGGGCAGCTGAGAGAGCTGCGAACATAAACAGCCTTCTGGTGAAATTCCCGGATGCTGGATCCTCAGAGAGCCATAACTCCCTGGTCATGAAAACAGAGCCTGAGACCTTCTTGGCCTCCAGGTGTGATCACAAACTCAGAGGTAGCCTCTGGAGTGTGACTTGCTCCCATTTCCTATGTAGGCATTTGTTTCCAGAGGTGCACCATTTTCCTGGAGAAGCTATAATTGGTTAGATACAATCTGGAAGAGAAGTAGGCAATCCAGGATTCTTGGGCTGGTGGAAGAGGACTGGGATCCTAGGGCTGATGCAGGAAAGAAAAAATAAACGCAGACACCAGCTTTTGCTGAATATTCGATTTATAAAGAGTTTGTCCCCTACACCTTGCTTCCTTCCGTCATCTTCTGCCTTAGGTCCTCACCCCATCATGCTATCCTGGAAGGATGGAGGGCGTGGGCAGTGAGGCACTGTACGTTTATCCCTGTTGTTGGGGGGAATGGGTGGGAAGGCTGAGCCACATGCCTTCCCACAAAGGGGTCCTATGTTTTAGGAGCTCAATGTTATAACCAGAGCAACTAAATAACAAGAGTTACTGGCCATTCAAGAGGTGCTGGATTAGTCATTTTAGGGCACAAGACTTTCCCCTAAAAAATGGGATGAGTTGTAACAATCAGCATTTCAACTCAAATAGAAAACAATGACTATGATCATTTCTGTATATTTCCCTTTATAAGCAAATCAAACCTTCTTCTGTTAACTTTCAACCTATCGTCATCTCTTTTTTCTAGAGGGGAGGACTTTTATTGTTTTGGACTTTGTATAATACAGTCATTACAATGAATACATAGCTGTTTCTTTCTCAGTGTTAAGACAGAATGTGTGGCAAATGATCCTGTGGAAAAAGGTAAGAGTGTATCTTATCTGTTCATCCTCATGAGATATGTTTTTCAAATATACGATTGATCATAAAAAACCCCTCAAATGAGCACTGAGTGGACAATATGGGTAAGCCCTATTTTTAAGAAAACCCACATCAAATCGCAAGTTTAATCATTTAATGAGTGTGCTTATGAATATTATAAAAGGAAACACATTTGTTTAAAATATGATTTAAATGTTGAGAAAGATCACTTTTCATTTGATGACATTTCTAGTAACATTTGTGATGTAAAGTATGGCATGTTGTCATTTCCAGTGAACTTATGTTATAACCCCAGGTCAGAGAACATCACATGTGTTCATGTGTGCTCAGTCGCTCAGTCATGTCCGACTCTTTGTGACCCCATGGGCTGTAGCCTGCCAGGCTCCTCTGTCCATGGAATTTTCCAGGCAAGAATACTAGAGACGGTTGCCATTTCCTACTCCAGAATATCGCATGACTCGAGAAGAAATCTCCACACAGCATTAAAATTGTCCTGCCTCTTCTCCTGGTAGCCCTTTCATCTTTTACTTAATTTAAAGTAATTATTTATTGTTATGTTGATTTGTCAGTTTAAAGGAAAGAGAAGAATCAATACTTCTGAGGTGGAAGGGACTGCAGGGCCCCTCTCTGTCATGAAACCAGTAAGAAATTGGAGCCGAGAAGAGGGATGGACCCACCCGAGTGATTGGAGTTCACTCGTGGCAGAACTGGAGGCAGATCCGCCCTTTGCCTTGTTGGCTAATTTCCTGATACTGTACATCACTGCACTAAGTGACTGATGACAAAGTCACCCATCTCTGTCCCCTTGCTGGTGAGTTGTTCTTAGGGATGTGGTTTATTTTGCAAAAGAGGGGAGCTTCTCCTCAAACGGAGCTCTTATGGAGTGAGCTATAGGTATAAAGTCAAAAGTAACTATATTTTTGACAAATATTGTTCATCTTGGAACAGAGAGCTTCCTGAATAGTGACTGCATGCATATTTCCCTGTTCTTGGGAATAGCTAGGGTGTAGGCTTGCTTGGGGGCAGAATCACAGAACAGACAGAAGGAGAGCTTAAGTGGCCTTCAGCCTGGGAACCTGGACACCCCGCCAAAGACTGAATTTACAGTGAAATGTATTGGAAAGGGCAACTTAAGAGACATCGTAGGCCTGGTACTTTGTGATGGTCGATGCTCTTCTGTTTTTCTCCTGGGACAGGTAGTAGATGCGGTTGGCCTCTGGATAGCTGACTCTGCTGAGTGGGAGCTTGTAGATGGCAGGGTTGTTGGTCGTTAGGAGCAGGAAGGTGAGCGCGGAGAGGCAGAAGGGCCAGGTGCAGGGCGGTAATCCAAACTGGGGGGAGGGGAACACAAGAGGAATCTTGGTTATATCAGATGCCCGTGCTCATTTCATCAGCCTTTCTCAACCACCTATGGTCCTGGCTGGAGAAGGGGAGGCTTTGTGGGCACTGATTGCAATAGTACTTAATTCACGACCAATATAAATCAAATCGTGCTGGTGGAGGCGTCAGTCTGCACTGACAAGCACATATTCTTCATAATGCAGAACCCTACCAGAACCCTCTTATAAAGTGCCTCTATGTAGAAGACACATTTTTTCTTGGGTGTCTGGCCAGACTCTGCCTCCCACTATAGGACTTGTGGCCATTCCTCACCTTCTCCCCAAGCCCCTGTTGAAGGAACAGCATTGGCAGCCATTTTTTGTTGTTGTTGTTGTGCAAAACCTTTTTCTCTTTGTTCATATCTGCTTGGACTGGAGATAAACACGTAGCCCAAATACAGCTTCCCTTAGGCAGACAAACTGGGAGTAGAATCTCCCTCTTGAGAGTTTGAACTAGGAGACACAGAGACTATGCTCAAAGGCTCTTGATCAGAAAAAAAACTCGAGGGGCAGCCAGTGCTGGGTGGATATTTGGGGGCCTGTGTGCAGCAGAATAAACCCATTCTAGAGAGGCACAGGAACAGAGCAGACATATGGAAAGAGACAGAGGTGTCACACCCGAGTCCCAGGGAGCTAAGACCAAGAGGGACTGCACCTCTCCTCAAGGGCGCTCCCATCCCCAACAGCCTCTCTCCTGATGGTCCTCTGGTTTTTATTCCTTAAAATGCTCTGAGGCTTTTAAATACCCCTCCTCGTTCTTCATCTGGGATAACCTCAATAGCTTATTAGCAAAGAGCCTGAAAATCCAACTATGAAGCAAATCAAACCAATGCCCCTTCTCCCCAACACATAGGCAGTAAAAACCTCAGGGAATGCCATTGGAGGAATGAGGCCAGGTGTGTGTGTGTGTTCAAAGATGGCCCTCTTGGGTAGGACTTAAGGAGCAATGATAGCCTCATACCAGCCTTAAGGAACACCCACGATTGATGATTTCCACTCTGTGAGTATTTCCAAAGCCCTGCTAAGGCTGTATGGGGTGTTTCAAGTCCTACAGCGGGAAGGATGTGGGCTGGGAGTTTCACAGACCCAGACCCAAATCTCATCTCCGGTCACCTTTGTGGGAGCCATTTCTTCTTTCTGCAAACCGTTTCCTGGAGGCGGGGCTAAGATGGCGGAGGAATAGGATGGAGAGACCACTCTCTCCCCCACAAATTTATCGAAAGAACATCTGAAAGCTGAGCAAAGTTCACAAGACTACTTCTGAACGCTGGCAGAGGACGTCAGACATTAATCAAGTCAGCGCATTATCTTCAGAAGGAGGTAGGAGAAATTATAAAAGATAAAAAGAGAGACAAAAGAGTTAGGGACGGAGTCGTAAAAGAGGAGAAATTTCTAAGCACCAGGAAACCTTCTCACCGGCGGGTTTGGGGGAAGATTTCGAATCTCGGAGGGCAACATAACCGGGAGAATCAATAAATAAAACCCACTGATTACGTGCCTAAAGGCAACTTCCAGTAAAGAACCCCAGATGCCCACATCCGCCACCAGCAAGTGGGGGCTGAACGGAGAGGAGCGGGCGGCACTGCTTGGGGTAAGGACCGGGCCGAATGCCCTGAGGGCAATCGGAGGGAGCTAACCTGAGATAGTAACCTAACTGTGGGACAGCCAGAGAGAGAGAACTATCCCGCGAAAAGCCCAAAGCTAAGGCACTGCTGGCCCGCTCACAGAACAAAGGACTGAGCGATACAGGGGAAGAGCTAGCCGGCTGCGGACCGCCCCATCCCCCGCCGGACACAGCGGGCAGGCGGGACCAGCCAGAGCCGGAAAGGGACAAACTCGGCTCCAGAGAGGGCACCCCCTACCAAACTGCAAACAGGCTCCCAGTTTCTAAGCAAAGATTGCCTGAGATCCCGGAGGGTCTACAGCCGCCGGGAGGGTCGCAGCCAGAGACCAGCTCCCCAGAACCGACACAAAGCACACCGGAGCCGGAGCCGGGCGCGCCCATAAACCGAGGTGGGGACCAGGGAGGTGATAAGCCGCACCGCCCAAACAGGGGAGTGTGCGCTGGCCAAACTCCTGGCTGCCTGAGCTGCTCCGACCGGGAACGGAGCAAACCGCAAACCCAACCGAGTCTGCGCCTCGGTGGAGTACCCGGGAAGCGCGCCCGTAAACTGAGGCGGGGACCAGGGAAGTGATAAGCCGCATCGCCCCAACAGGGGAGAGTGCGCTCGCCAAACTCCTGGCTGCCTGAGCTGCTCCGACCGGGAACGGCGCAAACCGCCGGCCCAACCGAATCTGCGCCTTTGTGGAGTACCCGGGAACCTGAACCTGAGCGGCTTAGACCTGGGAAGTGCGCGCATATCAGGGCCCACCCCCCGGCAGAGTAACCTGAAACCTGAGCAGGGTAGACGGGGAAAGCACACACTCCGTGAGCGGGGGTGAACCCAGTGTGGCCGAGACACTGCGAGCTCTCCACACACACGCCAGTGATATTGGTTTGCAGTGGTCCTCTCTCCCCACAGCAGGACTGAACAAGTGAACCTAAAGAGACCACCTCCGCCCCTTTGTGGCAGGGCGGAAATTAGACACTGAAGAGACCTCCAAACAAAAGCCAAATAAACAGAGGGAAGCGCGTTGGAAGGGACAGGCCAACAGATTAAAATCCCTGTAGTTAACACTGACTGCATTGAAAGGGGCCTATAGATCTTGAAAAGTATAAGCAGGAACAAGGATCTATCTGAAACTGAAGAGACCCCACACGGCTCACAACTGCTCCAGAGAAAGTCCGGGATATATATTTTTACTATTATCATTTTTTTTTTTTTTTTTTTAATTTTTTTTCTTTCTTTTTTCTTTAAGACCTCTATTACACCTTTAATTTTCATTTTCATAACCCACTACTACCTTGAAAAAAAAAAAAAAAAAACCCTATTTTTAAAACAAACTGCGTACATATATCTTATACTTTTTGTGTTTTTTTTTTTTTTTTTTTTTTTTTTTTTTTTTACTGTTTTTTCCTGTTTTTCTTTTTTTTTTACTGTTATACTGTTTTACTGTCATTTTTTTTTTCTTTTTATACTGTTTTCTTTTTTCTTTTTTTTATATTGTATGATTTATAAGAGTCTAACCTCTACTCTAGATTTTTAATCTTTGTTTTACATATTTGATATCAATTTTGTGCATTTAAGAATACAATCTTTAGTACCCATTTTTACTCAGGAGTGTGATTACTGGCTTGATTACTCTCTCCCTCTATTGACGCTCTTTCTTCTCCCCCAGGGAACCTCTATCTCCCACCCTCATCCTTCTCTTCTCAACCCAATTCTGTGAATCTCTGAGGGTGTTCTGGGTACCGGAGAACACTTCGGGAACAGAATACTGCCCAGATCTCTCTCTCCCCTCTTGATTCCTCCCTTTCTACTCATCCTCACCTCTATTGCCTTCCTCCCCCCTCTCTATGTATCTCTGTGAACCTCTCTGAGGGCTCCAGACTGTGGAGAGCACAGAGGGAAGTGCTTACTGGCTAGACTGCTCTCCCCACGTTTGAGTCCCCCTCCTCTCCTCCTGGTCACCTCAAACCTCCCTCCCCCTTCACCTCTCCATGTAACTCAGTGAACCTCTCTGGGTATCCCTCACTGTGGAGAATCTTTTCACCATTAACCTAAAAGTTTTATTATTGATGCTGTATGGATGGAGTAGTCTTGAGGCTACTGCAAGAATAAGACTGAAAGCCAGAGGAAACATTAATTAATAAGAGATCTTCCAAAAGCCTCCACATATACACTGAAACCAAGCTCCACCCAAGAGCCAATAAGTTCCAGAGCAAGACATACCACGCAAACTCTCCAGCAATGCAGGAACATAGCCCTGAGCATCAATATACAGGCTGCCCAGAGGCACACCAAATCCATAGACATCTCAAAACTCAATACTGGACACTCCATTGCACTCTAAAGAGAAGAAATCCAGCTCCACCCACCAGAACACCGACACAAGCTCCCCCAACCAGGAAACCTTGACAAGCCACCCATCCAACCCCACCCACAGTGAGGAACCTCCACAATAAAGAGGAACTTCAAACTACCAGAATACAGAAAGGCCACGCCTAACACAGCAATCTAAACAAGATGAAAAGGCAGAGAAATACTCAACAAGTAAAGGAAAATGAGAAATGCCCACCAAACCAAACAAAAGAGGAGGAGATAGGGAATCTATCTGAAAAAGAATTTAGAATAATGATAGTAAAAATGATCCAAAATATTGAAAATAAAATGGAGCTACAGATAAATAGCCTGGAGACAAGGATTGAGAAGATGCAAGAAATGTTTACCAAGGACCTAGAAGAAATAAAAAGTCAATATATGTTGAATAATGAAATAAAGGAGATAAAAGACACGCTGGAGGGAACCAACAGTAGAATAACAGAGGCAGAAGATAGGATAAGTGAGGTAGAAGATAGAATGGTGGAAATAAACGAAGCAGAGAGGAAAAAAGAAAAAAGAATCAAAAGAAATGAGGAAAACCTCAGGGACCTCTGGGACAATATGAAACACCCCAACATTCGAATCATAGGAGTCCCAGAAGAAGAAGATAAAAGGAAAGGCCATGAAAAGATACTCGAGGAGATAATAGTTGAAAATTTCCCTAAAATGAGGAAGGAAATAGTCACAGAAGTCCAAGAAACCCAGAGAGTCCCAAACAGGATAAACCCAAGGCGAAACACCCCAAGACACATATTAATCAAATTAACAAAGATCAAACACAAAGAACAAATATTAAAAGCAGCAAGGGAAAAACAACAAATAACACACAAGGGGATCCCCATAAGGGTAACAGCTGATCTTTCAATAGAAACTCTTCAGGCTAGAAGGGAATGGCAGGACATACTTAAAGTAATGAAAGAGAAAAATCTACAACTCAGATTACTGTACCCGGCAAGGATCTCATTCAGATATGAAGGAGAATTCAAAAGCTTTACAGACAAGCAAGAACTGAGGGAATTCAGCACCACCAAACCAGCTCTCCAACAAATGCTAAAGGATCTTCTCTAAACAGGAAACACAGAAAGGATGTTTAAACTCGAACTTAAAACTACAAAGTAAATGGCAACGGGACCATACTTATCAATAATTACCTTAAATGTAAATGGGTTGAATGCCCCAACCAAAAGACAAAGAGTGGCTGAGTGGATACAAAAACAAGACCCCTACATATGCTGTCTACAAGAGACCCACCTCAAAACTAGGGACACATACAGACTGAAAGTGAAGGGATGGAAAAATATATTTCATGCAAATGGAGACCAAAAGAAAGCAGGAGTCACAGTACTCATTTCAGATAAAATAGACTTTAAAATAAAGGCTGTGAAAAGGGACAAAGAAGGACACTACATAATGATCAAAGGGTCAATCCAAGAAGAAGATGTAACAATTATAAATATATATGCACCCAACATAGGAGCACCACAATATATAAGGCAAATACTAACAAGTATGAAAGGGGAAATTAACAATAACACAATAATAGTGGGAGACTTTAATACTCCACTCACACATATGGATAGATCAACTAAACAGAAAATTAACAAGGAAACACAAACTTTAAATGATACAATAGACAAATTAGATTTAATCGATATTTTCAGGACTTTCCACCCCAAAACAAGCAATTTCACCTTTTTCTCAAGTGCACACGGAACTTTCTCCAGGATAGATCACATCCTGGGCCATAAATCTAGCCTTGGTAAATTTCAAAAAATTGAAATCATCCCAGCCATCTTCTCTGACCACAATGCAGTAAGATTAGACCTCAATTACAGGAAAAAAACTATTAAAAATTCCAACATATGGAGGCTAAACAACACGCTTCTGAATAACCAACAAATCACAGAAGAAATCAAAAAAGAAATCAAAATATGCATAGAAACGAATGAAAATGAAAACACAACAACCCAAAACCTATGGGACACTGTAAAAGCAATGCTAAGGGGAAGGTTCATAGCAATACAGGCGTACCTCAAGAAACAAGAAAAAAATCAAATAAATAAACTAACTCTACACCTAAAGCAACTAGAGAAGGAAGAAATGAAGAACCCCAGGGTTGGTAGAAGGAAAGAAATCTGAAAAATTAGGGCAGAAATAAATGTAAAAGAAACAAAAGAGACCATAGCAAAAATCAACAAAACTAAAAGCTGGTTTTTCGAGAAGATAAACAAAATTGACAAGCCATTAGCTAGACTCATCAAGAAACAAAGGGAGAAGAATCAGATCAACAAAATTAGAAACGAAAATGGAGAGATTACAACAGACTACACAGAAATACAAAGGATCATAAGAGACTACTACCAACAGCTATATGCCAATAAAATGGACAACTTGGAAGAAATGGACAAATTCTTAGAAAAGTATAACTTTCCAAAACTGAACCAGGAAGAAATAGAAGATCTTAACAGACCCATCACAAGCACGGAAATCGAAACTGTAATCAGAAATCTTCCAGCAAACAAAAGCCCAGGACCAGACGGCTTCACAGCGGAATTCTACCAAAAATTTAGAGAAGAGCTAACACCTATCCTACTCAAACTCTTCCAGAGAATTGCAGAAGATGGTAAACTTCCAAACTCATTCTATGAGGCCACCATCACCCTAATTCCAAAACCAGACAAAGATGTCACAAAAAAAGAAAACTACAGGCCAATATCACTGATGAACATAGATGCAAAAATCCTTAATAAAATTCTAGCAAACAGAATCCAACATCATATTAAAAAGATCATACATCATGACCAAGTGGGCTTTATCCCAGGAATGCAAGGTTTCTTTAACATCTGCAAATCAATCAATGTAATTCACCACATTAACAAATTGAAAGATAAAAACAATATGATTATCTCAATAGATGCAGAAAAAGCCTTTGACAAAATTCAACATCCATTTATGATAAAAACTCTCCAGAAAGCAGGAATAGAAGGAACATACCTCAACATAATAAAAGCTATATATGACAAACCCACAGCAAACATTATCCTCAATGGTGAAAAACTGAAAGCATTTCCCCTAAAGTCAGGAACAAGGCAAGGATGCCCACTTTCACCACTACTATTCAACATAGTTTTGGAAGTTTTGGCCACAGCAATCAGAGCGGAAAAAGAAATAAAAGGAATACAGATAGGAAAAGAAGAAGTAAAACTCTCACTGTTTGCAGATGACATGATCCTCTACATAGAAAACCCTAAAGATTCTACCAGAAAACTACTAGAGCTAATCAATGAATATAGTAAAGCTGCAGGATACAAAATTAACACACAGAAATCCCTTACATTCCTATACACCAATAATGAGAAAACAGAAAGAGAAATTAAGGAAACAATACCATTCACCATTGCAACAAAAAGAATAAAATACTTAGGAATATTTCTACCTAAAGAAACAAAAGACTCATATATAGAAAACTATAAAACACTGATGAAAGAAATAAAAGAGGACACAAACAGATGGAGAACTATACCGTGTTCATGGATCGGAAGAATTAATATAGTGAAAATGAGTATACTACCCAAAGCAATCTATAGATTCAATGCAATCCCTATCAAGCTACCAATGATATTTTTCACAGAACTAGAACAAATCATTTCACAATTTGTATGGAAGTATAAGAAACCTCGAATAGCCAAAGCAATCTTGAGAAAGAAGAATGGAACTGGAGGAATCAACCTGCCTGACTTCAAGCTCTACTACAAAGCCACAGTCATCAAGACAGTGTGGTACTGGCACAAGGATAGAAATATAGATCAATTGAACAAAATAGAAAGCCCAGAGATAAACCCATGCACCTATGGGCACCTTATCTTCGACAAAGGAGGCAAGAGTATACAATGGAGAAAAAACAATCTCTTTAACAAGTGGTGCTGGGAAAACTGGTCAACCACTTGTAAAATAATGAAACTAGAACACTTCCTAACACCATACACAAAAATAAACTCAAAATGGATTAAAGATCTAAATGTAAGACCAGAAACTATAAAACTCCTAGAGGAAAACATAGGCAAAACACTCTCCGACATAAATCACAGCAGGATCCTCCATGACCCACCCCCCAGAATATTGGAAATAAAAGCAAAAATAAACAAATGGGACCTAATTAAAATTAAAAGCTTTTGCACAACAAAGGAAACTAGGAGCAAGGTGAAAAGACAGCCTTCAGAATGGGAGAAAATAATAGCAAACGAAGCAACAGACAAACAATTAATCTCAAAAATATACAAGCAACTCCTGCAGCTGAATTCCAGAAAAATAAACGACCCAATCAAAAAATGGGCCAAAGAACTAAACAGACATTTCTCCAAAGAAGACATACAGATGGCTAACAAACACATGAAAAGATGCTCAACATCACTCATTATTAGAGAAATGCAAATCAAAACCACAATGAGGTACCATTACACACCAGTCAGAATGGCTGCTATCCAAAAGTCTACAAGCAATAAATGCTGGAGAGGGTGTGGAGAAAAGGGAACCCTCTTACACTGTTGGTGGGAATGCAAACTAGTACAGCCACTATGGAGAACAGTGTGGAGATTCCTTAAAAAACTGGGAATAGAACTGCCATATGACCCAGCAATCCCACTGCTAGGCATACACACTGAGGAAACCAGAATTGAAAGAGATGCGTTTACCCCAATGTTCATCGCAGCACTGTTTACAATAGCCAGGACATGGAAGCAACCTAGATGTCCATCGGCAGATGAATGGATAAGGAAGCTGTGGTACATATACACAATGGAATATTACTCAGCCATTAAAAAAAATACATTTGAATCGGTTCTATTAAGATGGATGAAACTGGAACCCATTATACAGAGTGAAGTGAGCCAGAAAGAAAAGCACCAATACAGTATACTAATGCATGTATATGGAATTTGAAAGATGGTAATGGTAACCCTATATGTGAGACAGAATAAGAGACACAGATGCATAGAACAGTCCTGTGGACTCGGAGGGAGAAGGTGAGGGTGGGACGTTCTGGGACAATAACATTGAAACATGTATATTGTCATATGTGAAGCAGAACACCATTCCATGTTCTATGCATGGGACGGATGCTCAGGGATGGAGCGTTGGGATGACCCAGAGGGATGGGAAGGGGAGGGAGGTGGGAGGAGGGTTCGGGAGGGGGAGCACATGTGAACCCATGGCTGATTCATGTCAATGTATGGCAAAAACTACTACAATATTGTGAAGTAATTAGCCCCCAACTAAAATAAATTAAAAACAAAATCAACAACAAAAAAAAACCGTTTCCTCAATAGGAAAATAGGCATAATGCTATCTACTCAAAGAGTTGGTGCCCATGCATACTAAGCGCTCAACAAACAGTCTTCATCTGTGGTCACTGTCGTCCAGCGGAGGGCAGCCCTGTGAAGTTATGGGGCTGCACATGCCGGGGCCGATTAGAAAGCAAAATTGTGCGGCTCCTCAGTGCCCTCTTCTGTGGAGGCGTGAACAGTCTCATAAATGTCATTCAACACTTTTCTACCCTGTTCCTCAAGGAGACTGGGAATTCCTTCAAAGTGAATTAATAGCCTGTACTTTTTTGTATCCCTGAGAGTGGGCAGCCACAGTGTCTTAAACATAGTATGCGCACAGAAAGTAAACATGATTTTGTTCCAAAAAATGTCTAGATTGAGTGGTGTAACCTGTAACTTCTCTGCATATAGAGGAAGGGGCCATTGACCACAAGGAAATCAGGAGCCAAAGCCTCCTGTTTACATCCTTTCCAGTATCTGGTCTGAGGAAGGACACATAGCTATTAGATGGACAATTAGGTGAAAGAATGGGGCAAGAAGAGATGGGAAAGCCTGGAGCAGACGGGAGCCTCAGACAACAGGCTTCATCCTGTTTCTGGTGATTGGCTCATCAGCCCCAGCTCTAATATACCCCATGGCGGGGGCTCACTACCTTAGAGTTTCATTCATTCCACATTTCTTGAACACCTACTATAAGCTGAGCACTGTAACAGGCACTAGAGATAAAGACAAGAATACAATCAGGCCCCTGTTCTGAAGGGGCACAAGGGCTGAAGGTGGAAGAGGACTGGTGTGTACTAGACTTGTCATGGTGTCATTTGTTATATGCACTTTGTCATATGTCAAAAGTTATATGTCAAGTGTCACAGCAGATATGTACACAAAATGTGATGGGGCCCAGAGAAGGGACTTAATCCAGCAGGGGACACTGGATGGTATCAGGGAAGGTCAGTTGTATTGCTTAAAAATTTCTTTCCTATGCTATGTCCAAACCACCCAATGTCACTGAGGTGGAGGAGAGATTTAAACAGATGTTAGTGGAATCCTCATCTCTACCCTCACCTGTAGGGCCATCAGGACTTTTCCGGGTTGCCTGTGTGATGAGCCTTCAGTGCTTATGGAGGAGGAGGCATCAACTGTAGGCTGAGCCCCGTGTGCTCTGCAATGGGGCCTGGCCCCTCCTGTGTATATGGGGCTGGCCACATGGCTCCCCTGGACGTCACAGGCCACCTACGTTGGTGCTCAGACAAACAAAGGTTCTCAGACTGCCGCACAAGCGCTCAGCCACCAGCTCTCTCTTGGGCTTGGCTCCCTGTCATCCCAGAAACCTTGCCTCATGACCCTGGGCCCCCTGGTAGTTGCTGTGGGATGAACAAAGATGTGCACTGGCCCACAAGTTAACTGGGTGTTGATCTAGAAGCATAGGGAAAAATAATAATGATGATTTAAAACTACTTGTGGAGTTTCTTGACTTACAAGAAACTTAACAAAAAAACGAGTCTGATTTATAAGATCATGCTATTTACACTGTCCTTCTATAAGGAACCCCACTGGCCCCCTGACCACAGGATCTGATGGACTAATGTGGACATTTCCACTTTTGAGGCCTGGCTCCTTCTGTCTAGCAGCTGCTGAGGAAAGTGTGATTTGAGACAGTTGGGTTCAGTTCAGTTGCTTAGTCATATCTGACTTTTTGCAACCCCGTGGACTGCAGCACGCCAGGCTTCTCTGTCCATTACCAACTCCTGGAGCTTATTCAAACTCAAGTCCCTAGAGTCAATGATGCCATCCAACCATCTCATCCTCTGTCGTCCCCTTTTCCTCCTGCCTTCAATCTTTCCACATCAGGGTCCTTTGCAATGAGTCAGTTCTTCACATCATGTGGCCAAAGTATTGGAGCTTCAGCTTCAGCATCAGTCCTTCCAATGAATATTCAGGACTGATTTCCTTTCAGATAAACTGGTTGGATCTCCTTGCAGTCCAAGGGACTCTCAAGAGTCTTCTCCAACACCACAGTTCAAAAGCATCAATTCTTCGGCACTCAGCTTTCTTTATAGTCTAGCTCTCACATCCATTCATGACTACTGGAAAAACCATAGCTTTGACTAGATGGACCTTTGTTGCCAAAGTAATGTCTCTGCTTTTTAATATGCTGTCTAGGTTTGTCATAGCTTTTCTTCCAAGGAGCAAGCGTCTTTTAATTTCATGGCTGTAGTCACCATCTGCAGTGATTTTGGAGCCCAAGAAAATAAAGTCTGTCACTGTTTCCATTGTTTCTCCATCTATTTGCCATGTAGTGATGGGACCAGATGCCATGATCTTAGTTTTCTGAATGTTGAGTTTTAAGCCAACTTTTTCACTCTCCTCTTTCACTTTCATCAAGAGACTCTTTAGCTCTTCTTCACTTTCTGCCATAAGGGTGGTGTCATTGGGGTATCTGAGGTTATTGATATTTTTCCTGGAAATCTTGATTCCAGCTTGTGCTTCATCCAGCCCAGCATTTCTCATGATGTACTCTGCATGTAAGTTAAAAAAGCAGGGTGACAATATACAGCCTTGATGTACTCCTTTCCTGATTTAGAACCTGTTGTTCCATGTCCAATTCTAACTGTTGCTTCTTGACCTGCATACAGATTTCTCAAGAGGCAGGTCAGGTGGTCTGGTATTCCCATCTCTTTCAGAATTTTGCACAGTTTGTTGTGATCCACACAGTCAAAGGCTTTGGCATAGTCAATAAAGCAGAGGTAGATGCTTTTCTGGAACTCTCTTGCTTTTTTGATGATCCAATGAATGTTGGCAATTTGATCTCTGGTTCCTCTGCCTTTTCTAAATCCACCTTGAACCTCTGGAAGTTCACAGTTCATGTAATGTTGAAGCCTGGCTTGGAGAATTTTGAGCATTACTTTACTAGCGTGTGAGATGAGTGCAATTGTGCGTAATCTAAGCGTTCTTTGGCGTTGCCTTTCTTTGGGATTGAAATGAAAACTGACATTTTCCAGTCCTGTGGTCACTGCTGAGCTTTCCAAATTTGTTGGCATATTGAGTGCAGCACTTTCACAGCATCATCTTTTAGGATTTGAAATAGCTCAACTGGAATTCCATCACCTCCACTAGCTTTGTTCGTAGTGATGCTTCCTAAGGCCCACTTGACTTCACATTCCAGGATGTCTGGCTCTAGGTGAGTGATCGCACCATTGTGGTTATCTGGCTCCTGAAGATCTTTTTTGTATAGTTCTTCTGTGTATTCTTGCCACCTTTTCTTAGTATCTTCTGCTTCTGTTAGGTCCATACCATTTCTGTCCTTTATTGTGCCCATCTTTACATGAAATGTTCCCTTGGTATCTCTAATTTTCTTGAAAAGATCTCTAGTTTTTCCCATTCTATTGTTTTCCTCTAGTTCTTTGCTTTGATCACTGAGGAAGGCTTTCTTATCTCTCCTGGCTATTCTTTGGAATTCTGCATTCAAATGAGTATATGTTTCCTTTTCTCCTTTGCTTTTTGCATCTTTTCTTTTCTCAGCTATTTGTAAGGCCTCCTCAGACAACCATTTTGCCTTTTTGCATTTCTGTTTCTTGGTGATTAAATGTATTAATCCACAACTCAACCCTAGGTGTATACTCAGATTGGAAAGTGAAACGGAAAGTTGCTCAGTCCTGTCTGACTCTTTGTGAGCCCGTGGACTGTGTAGAATTAGAATTCTCCAGGCCAGAATACTGGAGTGGGTAGCCTTTCCCTTCTCCAGGGGATCTTCCCAACCCAGGGATTGAACCCAGGTCTCCTGCATTGCGAGTGGATTCTTTACCAGCTGAGCCATCATTGGAAGGACTGATGTTGAAGCTGAAACTCCAATACTTTGGCCACCTCGTGCGAAGAGTTGACTCATTGGAAAAGACCCTAATGCTGGGAAGGATTGCGGGCAGGAGGAGAAGGGGATGACAGAGGATGAGAATGTGGATGGTATCACCGACTCGATGGACATGGGTTTGGGTGGACTCCGGGAGTTGGTGATGGACAGGGAGGCCTGGAGTGCCACGATTCATGGGGTCTCAAAGAGTCAGACACAACTGAGCGACTGAACTGAACTGAACTGAAATGAGTTAAATTCACCCATTCCAGTCCATTTTAGTTTGCTGATTCCTAAAATGTCAATGTTACTCTTGCCATCTCCTGTTTGACCACTTCCAATTTGCCTTGATTCATGGACCTAACATTCCAGGTTCCTATGTAATATTGCTCTTTACAGCATTGGACTTTACTTCCATCACCAGTCACATCCACAACTGGGTGTTGTTTTTGCTTTGGTTCTATCTCTTCATTCTTTCTGGAGTTATTTCTCCACTGATCCCCAGTAGCATATTGGGCACCTACCGACCTGGGGAGTTCATCTTTCAGTGTCCTATCTTTTTGCCTTTTCATACTGTTCATGGGGTTCTCAAGGCAAGAAAACTGAAGTGGTTTGCCATACCCTTCTCCAGTGGACCACGTTTTGTCAGAACTCTCCACCATGACCCGTCTGTCTTGGGTGGCCCTACACAGCATGGCTCATAGTTTCATTGAGTTAGACAAGGCTGTGGTCCATGTGATCAGATTGGTTAGTTTGCTTTGATTGTGGTTTTCAGGCTGTCTGCCCCCTGATGGAGAAGAAGAAGAGGCTTATGGAAGCTTCCTGATGGGAGAGACTGACTGAGGGGGAAACTGGGTCTTGTCTGATGGGCGGGGCCATGATCAGTAAATCTTTAGTCCTATTTTGTGTTGACAGACAGGGGCTGTGTTCCCTCTCAGTTGTTTGACCTAATGCCAAATTATGGTGAAGATAATGAAGATAATGGCAACCTCCTTCAAAAGGTCCCATGCATGCACTGCTGCCCTCAGTGCCCCCAACACTGCAGCAGGCCACCGCCGACCCACCCCTCTGCCGGAGACTCCTGGACACTCACGGGCAAGTCTGGGTCAGTCTCTTGTGAGGTCACTGCTCCTTAAGATCACGTATTTAAAGAAAATGAAGAGCTTCCCTAATGGCTCAGTGGATAAAGAATCTACCTTTTCAATATTTCAGATGCAGCCTTGCAGGGATTGCAGAATCTGGGTGAGGTGGCTTAATTTTTTCCCGATATTGGATAGATCTGCATAATCATCCTAGCAACCCACGGTGGAGTATCCATACAATGCAAATGATTTGAGACAAGAGAGATGGATTGGGGAGGGGTTCTTGGAAGAGGGGTTTGGGGAGCCAAGAGAACATGGGGGAGGGTGTGAGGCATGTCCTTAGCCTTGTTGACTCACCACAGACAACATGTTAGCCAGGGCAGTACCCAGGTAGGCTGTAAACAGTGCTGCAAGAGAGTGAAGAAATAGTCAGGAAACCAGCAGTGCCTCAAGTTTATACATTCTCTCTCCATACATTTTATGCCACAAATGCTATCTCTCAGGTTAAAAAAAAAAAATTGAGTTACATTTCCATTGCTTGGCAGCTTTGAAAAGTGTTAAATTCCACGCAAATGCCGGCATAACTAAGACAGCAGATGAACTTTGTTAAAAAGGACCAGAATTTAGCTGTTACAGTTCTCCTGGGTCCTACCACCTTGCATTCTAGCAAAGGAACATTTAGCAGCATAAACCATAAATGAACATTTTACTATACAGCCAAGACGTGTGAATCCCAGAACTCCCTGCTGGGATATTTCATCACAAGTTATTAACATAATATGGGTTTCCAGGGAGGAACAGCATTCTGTAAGCTTGAGGAAGACCAAATATGCTTGCTGCCTCATCATCTGGGCTTTGCGTGTTGAGGGCATTGCCAGGCCAGCCACTGGGGAGACCCAAGAGCTGGTGGGAGGTCAGGGTCTGTGAAAATGGGCCACAGTGATTGGGCTTTGCTTCTGAACCTTCAATTTCTCCAATAAAAACATCCCAATGATTCCTAGGATATTACAACAGCAAACCTTTATTAGAGAGTTACTGAATACCCCGACCACACACCTACAAGCATTATTTGAAGGTCCTATGGTCAATGTTTGGGTGTTTAAGGTTAACTGCTGTATCTGATGTAAATCACCCAATTCTCCATATAAAGATTAATTTACACACAAGTTGCTTCAATCACCAGCCTGGAAAGCAGCAATCACAGGAGACAGCCCACAGACAGCAAATGAACAAACTCCATCAAAAACTGTCTTCGTGTGGCTGAACACTTTGCATTCAGTGAAAATAGTTTTTAATGTACTAATCACTAAAGGACTATTCACAATAGTTTAAAATAAAAATCCCTTTATAAAGCAAACAAATCCTCCCATTTCTCTTTGGAGGCTCAGCAAAAGTTTTGCAGGGTGGTTTCCCATGGGTATAGATGCTGGTGTCATCTGAGGTGGATAGGGAACTCTGCTGGCGGTACCCACCACAGGCGATGGCGAGGAGGTGAGTCTGCCAGGTGATGACGTAGAACATGCCTCCTATGGCGATGCAGGCCAGCGAGCTGTTGAAGCCACACAGTCCGAAGTAGATGGAGTCAAAGGGTGTTGCAAGAGTGAGAGCTGGGGGAGAAGACGGGCTGAGTGCTGTGTGGGGTTGAGGGGGCCCACAAACATCGAAGACCCCACCGTCCTCAACTCAGACAATTATCAATTCCCCTGAAATATTTATGAAAAGGACTCCTGACTATTCAGTGGGGAAACATCTAAAGGAGACAAATAGCCTTAGAGTCACATGCATATCAGTGGTTCAGCTGGTATGGGTATGAGACTCTTTTGAGTAATGATCTGAAGTTTGATTCAGCAGATATGCCAGAAGAAGGAGGGTTAAGGAGCCTGGGAGTTTAGTGCCTTATACTCATGTTTCTAAATAAAGGAAACAACATTTTAACCCTTTACTGTTCTCTCATGGAGCACACAAGCTTCTTATCATGATTAGAGATAAGGCTTACAATATAAACACGCCTGGAACAAGCTCCTCCCAAGCTTTTAGTTTATCCAGGGGTGTAAGTGACTAACACCAGAGCCTTTCTCGAGGATGGGGTTTGCTCAGCAGAGCAGGAGGCCACAGCACCCAAAATGGAAAGACCAGGTGATATGGAAGGAAGAAGAGTTTACAGGAATAAGCAGGTGGAGCAATGAAGACACACGTCACCATTTCCTTTGGAGCTGGCCCCGGCAAAACATTCTTGCAGCCCATTAATCAGGGGCTCGTTCATAAGGCCCATTAATTAAGTTAGTTAATAATGACACTAACCTGCTAACATCCCAATGGCGGATCCAATCGCAGCGTGCAAGCAAATAAGAGGTGATGATATGAACAAAGCTATAAGGAAAATGCCTCCAGTCCAGGGGTTATCACAGCCGTACACTTGGCCGATTCCAACAGGGATGGCTCTCAAAAGCTGCAGGTCCAACAAGATCATATGCAGTTAGGGAGGCAAAAGAGACAACTTGAACCTTGGCTGGAAAATATTTGGTGCCAAACCCTCCATACTAACATTTTGCAAGTTTTCCAAGATATTTTCAAATAATTTCACTCTACAAGGAATACAAGATTTATTGTTTTAATCTTGAGTTCTAAGAACAGTAAAAGGTTAAAATGTTGTTTCCTTTATTTAGAAACATGAGTGTGAGGCACTAAACTCCCAGGCTCCTCTGTCCATGGAATTTTCCAGGCAAGAGTACTGGAGTGAGCTGCCATTTCCTACACCAGGGGATCTTCTCAAACCCAGGGATGAAACCTGTATCTCTTGGGTCTCCTTCACTGGCAGGCAGATTCTTTACTGCTGCACTACCTGGGAAGCCCTACAACCCTGAAACTCTCCTTTAAAAGCTCCTGAACAGCAATGGGGAGTTGGTTCTTGGACAGGAGTCCACCTTCCACCTTGGTTGCTGGCCTCCGAAATAAAGCAAATTTTCCTTTCCTACCAATTCTTGTCTCTTGAGAATTGGCTTTTGAGCGGTGAGCAACTGGACTTGGGTTTAGTAAAAAATCAGGGTGTTGTTCATTAGAAAATTACTAGTTGGCTAATCAGAGTTGGGATTGAAAAACTCTTGTAACATCTTGTTTCTTTTCTTTTCTTTAAGCTAAAAACATGCCTGGAAGGCCAAATATTAGACTGGAAGATGGTTCTTTGTGTTTTCAAGGACAGCATGTCTGGGCCATGGTCATATTGGTGTGGTCGTTTGGATGAGCAGCTACACTTTTATCCACAGAGGAGCCCCTGGGCAGGTGGTAAAGCCATCACGTGGTGGCTGATGGGGGCGGGCCCTGATGTGTCAGGCCTCCGTGTGTCTCAGGTAGCGAGTGTCTATGAACAAGAAAGGAAGTCCAGAGTCCAGTGCCTTGTGGGCACTTGTACATGTGCCCTGAAATGTGGGGAAAGATCCTGGGTGCACAGGCTTCCCCAGTGGCTGAGACTGGGTCTGTGTTTTGAAGGCTGGCCAGAGGGACTTGAGCTAGGAAAACGCACGAGGAGCTCTGGGCCTGCTGGGGGGGCACTGGGTTCATCCCCCCCTTGTTTATAGTTCATGGTGAAGCAGGTCTTCCCTCAGCCCGCATCCTCCGAGGCCTCCTCCTGGGGTGCTGAGGAGTGAGGTCTTGTGGCTGTAGGGCCCTCACCCCACATCCAGACAGGATTGCAGTGGTCTAGCAGGCAACCCTCTGGGCTCAGTACCCCCTTATCCTAGGACAGAGAACAGGACAGGACTCAAACATCGCTTTGTGGGGGACAGCGGGACAGACAGAGTTCTGGACAGAGGCAGTGGCTGGGCTGTCTGGTTGCCAGCTAGCTGCAGCCTCCAGCAGGCTCCCCCATCACCAAAGAGCAGGGGAACTTGCAGAGCCTCAAAATCCTTGGGAGGCCTAAATCCTCGCTCTAACATCTACCGCTATTTCCCCAAACTCAAGGCTCTAATTATGACTGTCAAAATGACAAGACATACTCACCATCATCATAATCCATTCAAAATTAGCCAGAAGAGTATTTCTCAAAGAATAATCACCAAGCATTGAATCTGTCTTTCCTGGAACTTTGGGGGTTCTGAAGTATTTGTACAGTATTTTCCATTTAATTTTTTTTTTTTTTTTACAGAATTCCTAGTTATCTTTTCTATGAAAACTGTGCTTTGGAGAATGCAAAGTATCTCAAACTTGCCCTTTCTACCATCATCCCCCCTTAGCCATGCCAGTTAGAGCCGTTTTGACTTGAAAAGATACTTATTGGGTGAATATTGTGAAAGGGAAGCATGAGGGTCTGAACTGCCAACATGGCATGTTTCTCACCTTTGGCTCATGAAGGTACACACACACACACACATATACATGCACATCAATAAGCATGGGGCTAACGTGAACATGTCTCTTCCTTGATAATACTTGGGCAAATGCAGGGCTCTCTCTTCCACGCCATCCTGCTGTCTTCATGAAATGTCAGAGAAACTAGGCACCGTTATTTCTGACACAAAGTCCCTTCAACAAGCCCAGGTGGCTTTGTGGTTAGATGATAGACTGCTAATAACAAATTTCAGAGTGAGCGCTAGTCCGCAGAATCATTTAGTGTGACAGAGTAGAGGACCTCAGAGAAAACGTGCCTAGTTTAAGAAAGAAGGCTGATGGGCACGTTTCCCCAGGCTGACTTAAAGCTTTTAGTGTAGTTTTTTTTTTTTTTTTTAATCTATCTTGGCAGACTTCCAGAGGCCAGAATTATACACCGAGTGCTTACCAAAAGTTTAGAAAGCTCTGTTAGATGTTTCTTAGTGGAGGAACACCTGTGCTTTAAAATGGGTGATGCCCCAGAGAGCGAGGGGAACCCGCTCCCCAGCCTGGGGCAGACTTCTCCAGCCCACAGACGGCAGTGTGGTGTGCATGTCATCAACGATTCAACGACATTGAATAAGAAGAAAAACACGACGTAGCTTGGATTGAACTGGAGTAAGGGATCAAAAAGACTCAAAAGCAAAACAACAATAAAAGATAAAAAAACCCAAATCTAGAAGTCAGGAGGCTTCTTTTGACTTTACCCCTCGCTCAGCCCGTATGACCTCAGGCAGTCTCTTAACCTGGCCTTTGTCTCTCACTCTGGGCTATGACAGGACAGAGTGGGGCCAGAAATGGCCCTTTTAGCTCTTAAAAAGAGAAAAGAAAAAGCTAGTAGCTAATGTGATGTTGTAGGTAGAGTGCCTTGCACTGAATAATTGGTAATAGGTATTAATATAACTGGATGTTTCTGACATGCAAAACAAGTAAATGCCACTTTAACATTGAGTGTGGGCAGGCGCTGCCCTTCCACCTTCCACGATACCTACCAAGGGCACTTGGATCTCTGACCAGGTGATGTTTGGCACGGAGGAGACCGGCTGCAGCAGCGTCGTGGGGAAGAAGAGGTTGTAGTGGCCCGTGGCTGCCAGGTACAGGGTCACAGCGATGTTGAAGGGCAGTGTGAAGACCGGGAGGTCCCACTTGCTGAAGATGGTGCCCAGGGCACTGGAGAGGATGGGGCTGATGGCAGAAGCACAGGAGATGCTGTTCACGATGCCCTCTGGCCCTGGCGCTAGACTGAGTGGGACAATGGGGCTCCCTGAGCCTTCTTGGGGGAAAAACAGCTGGTTGGCTCCCTCTCCCAGCCTGACTGGCGCTGGGCAGCCCCCTTCCTGGGCCTCCTTCCTCTACCCCACACAGCAACAGGGCAGGTACCCAGACTCAGCTTCAGAAGCAGGTTTTTTGGGGAAAGTCTAAAGGCAAGGGAGTCACAGAACTTCCTTGAGGGGCTTTAGGGCTCCCTCTTGCAGGAGTGAGCAAAGAGGACAGACCAGCGAAGGGGAAACCCATTCATTCATTCAACAAATGTTTGCGGAGGAGCTGAGGGCGATCCTGGCCGGAGTGCCCTGTGGTTTCTGCAGGTGAGGGAGGAGCTGGGGTCTGGTCCCCTGAGGGCTCTGGGCAGTGACTGGGCCTGCAGTCCACCCTGGGAGGTTGTCCTGGTTTGGTCATGGGGTCCGAGGACAGGGCAGCGCTGGGGAGGAGGGATGAGAAGTTTTCCAGAGAGTGACAGGACCCCATGGCTCTAAACCATCTGTGGACCTCAGTTCCCTTCCCTGTGCTCTGGTGGAGTAGGGCCAGGGGCTCTTTTAGGTCTCAGAAAAGAGGAGTAAAGGAGCATAGGTAATGAAATACTGTGTGTGGAACACCTAGCACAGCGGTGCTGTCACTGTACAACGTCAGTAATTACTTTTAGACGGTATTTCTGATGTGAAGATATTTCTAAGGAAATGCTGCTTTAAACTTCTGTTTAGACGGTCACAGAGTTAGGGTAGAAAGGTGGAAAGCCCTTCATCCGCACCCACAGCCTCAGAGGCAAACTTACCAAGACATGGACATCACGATGACCGGGAGTAGGAGCCACCAGAAATAGTCGCCTTTGTCTGAGAACACGGCCATCAGTAGCCCCACCAGCACCCCATTATAGCCGTGAAGTCCAGCTGCGATGGCGGACCTGATGGGGGAGGGCTACTGAAGGGGGGGTCCCCTGTGGCCTAAAGCAGGGCACGGCCCCCCTGATCGTCCTTCTGAGCCAGGCTTTTCTCAGCTGGAGCCTCACCACACACACTTTCCGATCATCAACCCTTCACCATCCCCTGGACAACATGCAGTTTTGTAACCAGGGGATGGTTGTTTTAGTTATGAGTGATGTTATTTGAGGAGTTTCTGAGCCCTGAGCCAAGCAGGGAGGATGGGAAGCTGGTGAAGGGTCCCCTCAAGGAGCTACCTCTGGTCTCAGGCCTGGACCCTGGGTTTCCTGGGACTCACTTGTCCTGACTCAGGATGAGGGCTGTCAGGGTGGACACCACGGTGCCCAGGCAGCCCGAGATGGCCCACCAGGGGTTCTGGATGAAGAGGCCGAGGACGATGAGGATGCCGCTGAGGGGGTTGTTCACAAACATCACCTGGGATGTGCCCCGGAGCACCCAGTCAAGGAACTGGAACACCGGGGATTTGTCTGAAAATGGAATGGGTCAGGGAGTCAGTCAAGGCTCAGTTGTGCCAGGAGAGGCCCCAGTGGGTGAGAGGGTGAGGGAAGCTGGCATCCAAGGTGCGTTCAGGCCCCTGCTGTCACCTGTCACAGAGCGGGGTAAGGAAAGAACCCATGAGGGCATCTGACTGCCCAGAAAACTTTCCAGGCCCATTGCGAGCTGGCTGTAGTCTGTAGGTTGTTGTTCAAGCAGTGGGTACCCTGCACAACCTGTCCGCCAGGAGAATGGCCTTAAATTTCAGGAGGACGGATCCAGGCGCCAACCCCCTGGCCTGAGCTCTGGAAGACTGCTAATGGGAACCTGTCGGAACAGTAGACACAGCTTTCACATAGGCCATTTCTAGGTGGGCATTTTCCTAGAAAGCTGGCTCTAGAATCCCAGTACTAAAAACTGACATTCTGAGGGGATATTGGCAAGAGCGTGACTGTTATGTTCAGAGTTGAGAGCTCGCACATCTACGGGTATTGGCATTTACATTCTGAGAGTCCATATGCCTGTTGTAACAGGGAAACTCCTATCCAATCCTATCCACGGAAACAGGACTCCATCTCATCTATAGCGATCCATTCAGCGTGTTTCCTAGAGGATGGCCAGAGGGGACCTTTTTAGGGGTGGGAGCAGGGGCTGCTCTCATGGAGCGTTTACCTTTAAGACCCTCTCCACACTCCTTCATTTCTCCGGTGATGTACCCCAGGGCTTTGCGGACCCTCTTCCCGATGGCGGCCAGGGAACTCCGAATCCAGGAAGTCTTGGAGATGCCTGTTTCCACCTTTATCTCGGAGCTGTCCTCCATGGTGTCCAGATCCTGTCCAGGGACAAGAGATGGGCAAGGAGCCCGCACATTCTGAGCTTCTCACACTGAGGAGTGAAGTGCTTGCCAGGGGGCAAGCTAAGATTTTCATTTGACATTTAGTGAAACTGCTGTTTAAGCATCTTTGTTTCTGTAGACTAGAATATCTTTTGTTTTGTTTGACGCATTACTTCATTTAATATAGGCAACAACCTTGTACCATCGGCATCTGTATCATTTACAGATTCAATTAACTATGGATTAAAAATATTTGAAAAAACTTCCAGAAAGTTCCAAAAGGAAAACTTGAATATGCTGCACACTGGCAACTTTTTATTAATACGATCATTTACATTGTATTTACAGCTATTTACACAGCATTTTCATTGTATTAATATTAAGTATTGTAAGTAATCTAGAAGTGAATTAAAATGTATCAGAGGAAGTGCATAGGTTATATGCAAATATTAATACTACGCCATTTTATGTAAAGGACTTGAGCATCCACAGATTTTGGTACCCTTCGGGGATCCTGGAAGAAATCCCCCATGACTGTAGTGTAACAAGACAGTAGCTTTAGCCTCATTCTGTGGATGAGGTCTCAGGCGTGGATGGAGAGGTTAGGTTCTCACTTATAAAGGTCAAGGTCAAATGATACAATTTAGATTTACCCACAAATTTTTAGATTCTTTTTTTTAAAATATTACTTCAAGTATACCACACTCTTTGCAGAAGACAGTACCTCCCCAAACTCCAGTATGTCTAGTCTTTAAAATTTAACTATCCATAAAATTAAACAAGATTCTGTTTTGAAAATTAGCACCAGCTTATTTCCTAAATACTTGAATGCTGGATTCAGAAGGACAAACACAACATAATCAAATAAAAGAAGCAGCAAATTTTATAAAGTAAACTGAAAAATAGACATCTTTATCCCACATAATTATGTTTCTAGAAATATGAATTCAAGGAAAGTTTGCCTAATCCAGAGGATGTCTTTTCTGATCCCGGTTTTTCTACTCTGCGGCAGGCTCTGGGATGCGGGCGCCACCCCTGATTTGGGTCACTCTTTACTCACCAACAACTCGACCGTGGGCTTCCGGTATAGGTGGGGAGAAGGGTCTTTGGGGTGCCTCTGCTGCCGCTCACCTTTACCAAACACTGGAGTCGGAAGGAGAGAGCACCATCAGTTAGGACCTCTACCCTGGCGCCTTTGCAGCAGGTTTCCTGCCAGGTTTGAGTTGGAATGCTCAGCACTTCCTGGCCCACCGAGGATGCCCTGGGCATGTCTCTTTGTACAGGAAGGCTACTGCAAACACCCATGGGCAAGCTCTTTGGGAAAAAAAAAATGCACATCTTGATGTAAACAGGACATTTTACAGGAATTTAGGGAATTCAGAAGCTTGGCTGACTTTTGGTAAAGAGGCTCTGATTTTACTCAACTCCTGTGTTTTGTAGATGAGCAAACAGAGCTACTTGTGAGCCCTGAACCCAGGGTTCTTTCCCTACATGACACAATGACTGGTATTTATAAGGTGTTACTGCTCATAAAGCATTAAGCTGTCCGAACCATCCAAGGTCTGTGTTCAAACTTTACAACAACTCTTCCCAGCTGGATGACCTAAGCTGTTTTGGTCTTTTTAGGATTATGTCTCAGAATTTTAGATATTTAAGCGGCAGTGGCTGGTTGGATTAAGACAAGGGGTGCCCATGTTGTTAACTCAAAACAGATTTTGGCATGTCCTTGTAATTCTAAAAAACTCATTTTAAGTATTTCATTACTATGAGATAATTTATTTGTAAAGATGAGGAATTTCAGAAGTATTGAGGTATCATGAAAGAAGGCTTTGAAAAGTTTTGCGGTTGATGCTCTGGTGTCCTCTTGTGGTCAAGTGTGAGAATGGCAGTCTGAGCTCTCGATGCTGAGAACCTTTAGACAACTGGCCATTCAGTTCGCATTTATGAGATTTCAGGGCACTTTGGCACTAGAAGAGATGCATCAATGGCCCTGTGCCCCCTCGTTTGAAGGAGCAGGAACTGGAAATACAAGTGTGGTGCTTGGGAAGTTACACTACGTGGGAGAAACAAATTAAGGAAGTTTGAAAGGAAGAGTAGGAAGCAAAGAGGATACTCTAGCCTCCGAGGCCGGTGTGTGTGATATCCTGAGAGATTCTCTGTTTCTGTCTGAAACGCCAGCTCTCCGGCAGCTCCCACTAACCCTTCTCTCAGGCTCCTTAGTGCAGGGCTCTCTTCCAGGCCCTAGTTTACCCCAGCCCTCCAACACAATCCTAAGAAGATGTTTGTAGGGAGAGTGTTAACTTTTGGAAGCAAACTCTGCTGTCTTCTTCGGGATGCCCTGGGGGCTCTGTCAAACTTCTGGCCCAAAGGGGTCCTCTCTGGGAGGCACAATTAGGCCTTCATGAGACTACTCCCACCTTGCATCTGATTGGAGATGCCCCCATCCCTCCCTTGCCTCCTCCCTGTTTGCCCCAGCATCCAGATTTCTGGCTTCCCTGCCTGTTCAGCTTTGGCTGCCCTCTGGATCTCCTCTTGGCCGCTGGGAGCCCCTCCCCTCACAGCTGTAGGAGAGAACTTTTTATCTCTAGCAGCGTGACCATCGTGACCACATCGTGGTTGTGATTTGAAGTTTTTTTGGGGTCACTTTAAATGTGATGTTTTATTTAATTTTAATTTACTTTTTTGTATTTTGGCTATACCTGCTGGTGACCTGCAGACCAGTTCTCCCACCATGGACTGACCCCAGGCCACTGCAGTGGAAGCATCAAATTCTAACCACTAGGCTACCAGGCAACTGCCTTACGGAGAGCTGTTCAAGCTTTTTCTGCCACCTAGGCTGCCTCCCAGATGAACTAGATTAGCGTTTCTTGGTATGGGATGTGGGTGGTTCCAATGTGCCGTCAAGTTAGCAACCCTCCTGGCCAAGACCGACAAAGCCTGTCTCAGCTCCAGTTTCTCCATCCCTGGCCGAGACCCTGAGACCCATGGCTGTAGTCAGAGGTTGGAGGGTGACGAGAATGAACCTCACCCTCACAGCTTTCCCTACCGCCCATGATAGAGGTGCTGCCAGGGTCCGCATTTTAGACGTGAAAATGTCAAGGCCCCCTGAGAGCCATGGGGGAAAGCACACACCTTTGCTCTTCCTGTGGATGGAAGACCACTCGATATGGAACACGTTCCTGGGCTTGGGGAGCACGGCCTCTGAGCCCTCATCCGCCCTGGGGCTCGTTGAGGGTGGCTCTGCCTCAGTGTTGCCTGGCCAGGGGCAAAATGAGACAGGTCAGTGTCCCACCCTTGTCCACCCCCAGAGGCAAGCAGAGAGCGCCGGGAGATTCATGCAGAGCTGGAGATTCATGCAGAGCTGGAGGAGCAGTGCAGTCCAAGCTGCAGTAGTGATTGCGTCAGTGTCTATGGAAAAAGCCCTCTTTCCCATTCTGCCTGCTAAAACTTGCACTTCCTTTCCTAACAGAAACCACATCACAGATACTTATCAGGGTCAAGATACAGACGGGCCTGCCTGCCTTGTTTACTCAGCAAGGCACTGCTCTAAGCCTCCTTCACTGGGCTTTGGACTGGTGTGTGTGTGTGTGTGTGTGTGTGTGTGTGTGTGTGTTGGCGGGGCGGCGGTGGGGGGGGGCAAGGTCCTCAGTGCTCCCTGCACATCAGAGCCACTTGAGTGCTTAAAAAGGTCTGACTCCCATCCCAGACCAATTTTAAAAGTCAGAATTTTAAGGTCAATGGTGTTTAAGAGATGGCTCTAATGTGCAGTTGGAGCTGTGAACCTCTCATCAAGAGTCTTGCTACTCAAAGTGTGGTCCCCAGACCAGCACCATCAGCCTTCTCTGGGAGGTTGTTAGAAATGCAGAACCTCAGCTTCCACCCAGACTGATGGAATCAGAATCTACAGTCCAACAAGATTCCCTGGGTGCTTTTTGGGCACAATGGTTTGCTCTAGGGGGGTAAGAGTCCTGAGGCTGTGATCAGCTACCAGAAACCTGCTGCTGTGTCTTATCACCTTAGAGTTCCACCCTTGGGGAAAATAGAGTAGCTTATCACCTGGGCAGCGTTTCTCAAAGTGGGGTCTGAGAATCAACAGCATCAAATCACTAATGGCTTGTTATGAAGCGTGCCCCATGCTGATTAATTTGTGTACTTGGTGGTCCCCAAGGTATGCAGTTTTGACACTTTCTGCTTGTGGTTCCAGTGAACTCTGGAGTTAGATGATCAAATGGCTACCTGGAATAGTGGAGAGCTCTAACACTGTCTTTACATTTGGATCCTTTTGGGACATTGTTATCCCTGAAAGATGGAAAACGGAGGCTCCGGTGATTTCTGAAGCACTTTACAGTGAGTCACATGGCCCTCAGCCCTCGGTTCTTTTCTGTGCATCTTTGCTGCTCAGTGTCTGGTTTGTGGACCGGCTTCATGGACATCCAAGGGCGCTTGTTAGAAATGCAGACTCTTAGGTCTCATCTCAGACCCACTGAACTGGAATAAGTTTGTTTTTTTAAAGAAGATCTCCAACTGACTTGTGTGCACATTAAAGTTTGAGAAAACTGGTCTAGATCGCATTGCTCATGTAGAAACAGCTTTAGCAAAGCTGAGAATATAGCATCAGCAACCAGAGTATGGGGACATGTATGAGCAAGGAAAGGGGTTTGTCTATACTCTCAGACTGAAAGTTCAAACATGAAACTTCAAACACTGAAACATGAAACTTCAAACAAGTTCCTCCCCTCTAGGCTCAGGATGGGAACAATCTATTTCACTCAGCATCCTGCCTGTGGGTCACCATGGAGCCTTAACTCCAGAGGCTGGAGAAGCTCTGGTATGTCAGACACAAGTGAATAAGGCACCTCTGCAGGTAGGTTCTGTGCAGTGGGGTGGGGACCCAGAGGGTATCATTGCATCATCTGACAAAGCAGGGCATTCTTCCATAGCCAGTCTGCAGGGCACATCTGCCAGGCTGGAAGGGAACCTCTGCCTGCCCAATGCTTTTCATCCCTCATATGCCAAATGTCAGCCACCTCAGTCACCCTCTGCATAGAGCAATATATTGACCTTATTTAGCATCATAGACTCAGAATTGTATGGGTCTTCAAAATCACAGTCTACTTCCCAAGTCCAGAGAAATTGCATTACTCCCCCCTCCTCCCAAATCACATAGTTATTAATTATGGCACAGCCAGGAATTGCACTCAGGTCTCCTGGCTCCCAGTTTGCTGATCTGTAGAAGAACTGTCTCCCCTTTCCTGCCCTGACCCTTTCAGTTCTGATTAATAGATTGTGCTGCCTGCTCAGAATCCAGGAGAGTAGGGCAGGGTCCACATTACCATGTATCCCTAGAACTGATGTCCCAGCCACAAATAAAAACAGAGAGTATCTGTCTTTTCCTTGAATCCATGTTTTGTTCTTACTTGGGGGTGATTGGGGAGGTGGCCCCAAATGTGGTCTGATATAGTGTTGCTTCTGGTCTCCTGTGCAGGATGGGAGTGCAGGCCACAGACTGACCACCCAGGGAGGGTGACAGCTCCTCCACATGTGCCAGCCAAGAGATGAAGATGGCAGGTGGGAACAAATGCCACAAGGAAGATTGGAGATAAAATAACAGATTTCCCGAGGCTGTGAAAATACTTAAAGCTGAGGTGATAGCAATTTACCACTACCTTTGGGACAGATTCTCAGGACTTTCATAACAGATAAAGGCAATTTCAAGGATATCATGAACATATCTATCAAATGCTCTAGAAAGAAATGTTCCATTGGTGTGGTGGGGAAAAAAGAAAACAATGATAACGCTGGACGGGAACCAGCATCACTCATTTCTGCACTGCATTTTGCAAGTCATGAAATTTCATTGACCGCTTCCCCCATTGCAAGCACAGTGATACTCAGACGGAGATCTACAGACCCTACAGGGCTGGCCTTGCAAACCCCATCTAAACAGAATGATGACAGGTATTTTGGAGGGTACCTGCTATTTCATTCTCATGTTGTTACAAAGATGAGACTAATGCTTGCAAAATGCTGGGGAGAATAACTTTGCAATGCTGACATCAGGGAGCCATGTCCCTGGAACAGCTTGTGCTCTGGGCAGAGTGGGTCCTCACGTCAGGCCAGGCCTGGCAGCTTACACATACCAGCACCCACTCCTACCTCGTGTTCCTGTCTGCCACCCTCATAGGATCCTTGAGAGCCCATTTTTTTCCCTTACAGTGGTTTTTCTTGGCACCCCCAGCACCCAGCATGATCCTGGCATATTGTAGGCACTCAGAAGTATTTATTGACTATGTTAATGAAGGATAATTACCCTAGACATTTTAATTTCTGACTTGTATAATGAACCACCATTGGCTGGATTTGAACTATCATTTCAGGGTATGAACTATTAAAAAAATAATATATCTCACTGTAGATGTCAAATGCTTCGTAAATATTGAAAGTAAGAACCTTCCACAGGTTCACTGTGGTGATGGCTGAGCTGTGCAGGGATTCAGAAACTGATGGGCAAGAGCTGTTTCCAGCACTGCTGGGAGAGAAGAAGGGGAATTTATAGACGTGATAAAGTGATGGGCCGCCTATGACTAACCAATCAGAGGCCCAGAAATCCTTCATGAGTGGATGGAAGAACACAGTTAATGGCAGAGAATGAAACAGGCCACTGAAGACAGAGATCTTGCTCCATGTGATTTGTTTTGGTTAGCAAGAGATTATACCCCATGGCCGAAAACCGCCAAGATGCTTGGAAGGTGAGGGACTGGGTGTTCTAAAGCCCAAGAACAAAAATGTTTTAACAATAACTCACTTTGTGGGGTTATTTCCAGCTTTCCCCCTAACATCATGGCACACAAAAAATAGAACTGCGTGGCACGGTGCAGCAAACAGATGGCCTGAGCCTGGGGACTCGGGCCACACCAGGCTCCCTCTCTCTGCTTCGAGGACCAAGGGCTTTGCTCTCTTGGCCCAACTACACGTGTGCTGGGAAGCTTAGTCCTTGAGAATCTGCAGGCACACCTTAGCAGCTGAGTAACTCCTCGGCGTGCCCACCTGGCATAGGAACTGCTGTTACCTCCTTCTCTAACCAGACTTTTAAGTGTCCCAGTACGGTAGCATCATACTGGGGCTGTCCAGGACCATTTCAGGGGCATGGTCCCTGCCCTCAAGGATTGCCAGCATCTTGTGTCTTAAGAGGCAAGAGTCCATTGATGCTGTCCTCTCACTGATTCAGAGAAGGAAAGAACAGTCATGAGCCACAGTGATTAGCTCAAAAGCACTTTTTTTTTTTCCTGGAGAGTAGTATCCATAGTATCTATGCTTCTACTGATGGCTAACATACAGAAAATGCCATCTGTTCGAATATCAGGGGTAAAATTCATTTTACAGAGGAGCCCACCTGTCAAATACAATTTTGAAGCTTACTAAAGTTCCTTTCAGGGGAAAAAAACCAAACCCAAACTGTATTATGACATCTTTCAGAAGAGGAAAAATGATTTGGTCTATTTTACTAATAATCAACCTTTGCTCAAACATGTCTCTACCTATACACTTTCTACAAGCTGTCTTTCTCAGGTTTTGAGCAGGTTTTCCTGCCTCCTGGAGGTGGGCCAACGCTGTCCATCTATCATTAGCAATGCCTAACATATAGAGGATCTGGAACCTACTGTCAAGACCCTCTTGTCATCTCTCCACAGATCCCTAGATCTCTTATTTCTCCAGCTTACTGTGGCAGAGATTCCCACAACATCATGAGGCAATTTCCTAGCTACTCTACCAGAAGGATATTTTTTGAAGTGACAATTTGAAGTGACGATTGATTTTTTCCTACATCCAGTCCTACAAGATAACACTTTGGCCAGGATTTGGGCACACGTTTTCCCATGCAGAAATTGAGCTTAGCACTGTGATGTGTAATTTTCAAGGCTACTGTGTGAGTATGTGTGATACAGACATCTGTGGATGGTAAATGAGGTGTTATCTTTTTCTGTGAAGTTGTGTTTAGTTGACATTTTCAAAGATCATTCTATTAACTATCAGAGGCATTGAACGTTAACTGGAAAAGGCTTTTGAGCGCATCCAGTCCAGCCCTCTGATCCTCTGGTAGCCACCTCCTCATAGAGGCAGAGAGGAAGGCTTAGAGGAACGGGGGAACTTTGGAGTCTCCGTCTCACTCCATGAAGACATTAACTAGCATAAATGAGTTGGTGCCTCTTTTAACCTCATTTAACCTTATAACAACCTCATGAATGAGGTTGAGGAGGGTGCGAAGGTCAGAGAGCCCCATCTGTAACTGGGGTAACACCTTCCTCTGAGACTGACCTTCCTCTGAGTGAGTTTTCACTCTCCTTCCCCTATTCACACCCAGCCCACACCTCTGAATTGTGTGTCTGTGTTGTTAATTTCCCTCTTTTCAATCCATTGGTGCTTCAGCTATTAGGCATATCATTACGTGACTCTCTTACTCAACAATCTCCATGGCTCCCTATTGCCAAGCGTATATTAATGTCTAAACTGCTTGGCCATGATTTCCAGCTGTCCTACAATATGGCTGCTTTCATTGTCCTACTCATCCTTTGCTTCCCAACACACACCCTGCCTTGGCATTCTGGCCTTGCCTCTGGCCCTCTCTGCCTCTTCTTGCCTAGTTTCTATTCAGCCTTCATCATCTGGTTTATGTTCTGCTTCCTCCATGAAGCCATCCTTGATTTATATGGCCGCATGGATCATTCTATTTCTTTGCAGAAGGTACTCTAGATCCATCTTTTGAAGTTAGGGCCATGGGGGAGTTTTATACTGATAGTTAAAATGTACATGAAAATTTTCCAATCCAATGAAACTACTTGGAACTATCAGTCTAATACCAAGTGAATTTGGGTCTGTGTGTGTGTTAGTCACTTAGTTGTGTCTGACTTTTTGCGACCCCATGGACTGCGGCCCACCAGGCTCCGCCATCCAGTGGATTCTCCAGGCAAGAACACTAGAGCAGGTTGCCATTTCTTTCTCCAGAGTTTGGATCTAGGTATTAGTGAAAAAACAAAACAAAACAAAACTGAGGCCCAGAGAAAAGCAGCTTTCCTGAGGCCAAATAACTGATTAGTTACAGAGCTATGTTTAACCTCCTGGTTTTGATTCTTTACTCCTGCAATATAGATGTTTTACAGACTGTTGGAGCCTTCGCAAATGATATCAATGGACTTGTGATCTTTTTATTTTAAAAAATTACGAAGTATTTCATATCCTAAAAGGAGTAACAAAAATTACCAAAAACAAACAGAGAGAATCCACCTGTGTGCCATTACATCTGTGTCATCCAATGACAGGCCAAGGAGACTCTGGGCTGTTGTGTACCTGCTTTTTCTCTTACGGCAATATTTCCCTCTCCCGGTATCCCCTTCCCTGCCACCTCTTCTCTGCATTGTCTGTGGCAAACACAGCTAACTGATCATAGACCTCTTTCCCAGTAAGTTTCAACACAGCCTCAGAATCTTTCTTAACACAAATTTCCAGACAACCAATACCAGTTTGATACAGTTGGCACTTGAGAGTAAACTTATTTTTCCCCTCCCCTCTTAAAGGAGAGTATGGATGCTGCACAAGTCTGAGAGAAAGGGTACATGAAAGCAGGCAGAGGACTGGCCATGGGCTCTCCAAGTCTCACAGGATTGCCTGATCTCAGCAAGTGCACTGAGGCTCCTATCCTTCAGTGCTAGTTTTGAGAAGATCAAAATACCTCACCAGATTGTTCATTCTCTGATCAGATAACATCAGTGTCCTGGGACATTGTTTCCTATGGCATGGCTACTTATCTTCCAGAAACATCACTCTGTAGCTACAGAGAACATGTCTAAAGTAATCTCAGATGGCCGTGAGAGAGGGCCACTGAGGAGACGGGCTGTATGAAGATGTTTGTGGATACTGAGATGCTCTAGTTCTATTGGCATGTCTGTGGAAGAAGTATAGGACCTAAGGTGAGAGGCCAAGGTGCCTCTGGACCGGGTACCTCCACCCTGGAAGCAGCAGGTAAGGACTCCTGGGAACAAGGTTTTCAAATCGACCTCATTAGCATCTCACAGTCAGCTCAACATGGGGCTGCCCTGGGAATCACACTGATGTCAGAGCTGTGTGTTGCAGAGTTGTGGAAAGGATGATAAATAATATGAAGACTCATCCAGTGGACAGGTAGGTGGTAAGGGGATTTGAGGCTGATGGGTTAACTTAGATCCATCACCAGATGTGCAAGAAGAGCTCAGTGTTGTGAGTTAGGACACCTGGGCTTTTGTCCAGGCTCATTTATCACCTGGACAGTTTCCTGGATAAGCCATGGGGTTCCTCATGGGGTTTGAACTATTAATAGAATTATTTAAGAGCTCTTCCAGCTTGAAGCTTCCAGGATCTGAACTCTCTCTGGAGTTCTTAATAAGGTCCCCCATTCCCAGGACTGTCTTTCTGCACCTCAGCAGAAGAAGGAACAGCAAGAGATTGATCTTTCTTTTTTCTATTCCTTTGAAAAGTCAGATAGACGGCCCTATTGGTTAGGGAGCCTGTTGTTGTTCAGTCGCTCAGTCGTGCCTGACTCTGCGACTCCATGGACTGTAGCCCTCCAGAATCCTCTGTCCACAGGACTTCCCAGGCAAGAACACCAGAGTGGGTTGCCATTTCCTTCTCTAGGGGATCTTCCCAACCCGGGGATTGAACCAGAGTCTCCTGCATTGGCAGGTGGATTCTTTACCACTGAGCCACCTGGGAAGCCCGGCTAGGGGGTCTACCTGATTCATTTCTCTCCCCCAGACCTCTTACCTGAGTTCCTTTGGATTTCCTGCACAGGTCTGGAGGAATCCAGACCACTGGGATTTGGGAAGAAACTTCTTTCCAATTGGGTGGTGGCTCTGGTCCTCAACTCAGGCGCTGGACTTCTCCCTAAAACTGAACCTCTTCAGTCCCCACAGCCTGCCAGCTCATCCTCTGGCTGACTTTCTGTAAATTCCCCTCGCGTTTCCTAACCTTTTGCCTGGTGCCTGGCTTCCACTTGAGGAAGGGCACCATGTGGAAGAAGAGGGTGAGAAAAGGGGCGCTCTTCCTGCAGCGTGCTCACTCTCTGACTTTCCTAAACTCCCTGGGGGAGACTGGCCTTGGCCACCATTGTTCCCCCATCAGGCAGGTTTCCTTTAAAGGGGCAGAGCCTGGACTGCCTGGAGGTAGTTTCTCTGTCCTCCCTCAGGCATCGCCTTCAGTCACCCCTTTCCTTAGAATTCTTGCTCCAGTATATGCCTTTAAGGCAATTACCTAAGTATCGTCTCCTCAGGGGCCAATTTGCCTTCCCACCTCAATGAACTCCCTTAATCCCCCACACAGGCAGGGCACAGGCTGAGGAATGTTATTACCATCTGTGTCTTGATGGATATTTCTGCACAGCCTAATTAATACTAGATGCCTTCTTTCTGGTTTTGTGGAAATTTCTAGACCTTTCCTCCTCTGACTCTGCTGACCGGGTCCTGGGGGCCCTCTCAGAGCAAGGAGGGCATGACCTAACCCCCATCTCCAGGAAGGACTCTGAGCTCTATATATGAGGGGAGCCACCCTCCCAGGTCCCAGACAGCCGTGGTGGTGGTGGGGGGTCTGGTGGGCTGGAGTCTGGGGAGGAGGCCCAATCCAAACATGTTCTGTTTGGCTTTGTGAGTCTGAAGGGTCAAGCATCAACTGCGTATCACCCCCACCCCCTCAAGTGACAGGGTGTGAGGTGGCTGCCCAAGTTCAGAAACAGAACTCACACTGAGGATATTAGCTACACCTGAGTAGACAAACTCCCCACTGACGTCAAAGGCCCCCTTTCCACCAGGCCAGGTGTTTTGGAACTGCTGGAGAGGGGTCCTGATCACAGGGTGAGGGGGCCCTTCTGAGGAAGGAACGCAAACAGAGGAGCGGAGGAGGAGCCCCGCATTCCAGGGATGGGTGGGGAACTGACTAGAGTTCAGCTTCCGCACAGGGGCCTTCCTTTGGTGCTGAAGTTCAGGGCCTGTGGCCATCTGCTGATGACGCGCTCCTTGTCCCCCAGCCTGCTGGCCTCTGAGCTCAGGAGGCCTACCTCGTGCCCTCTCTTGCTCTGGCCTCTCCTGAAGACTCCTGAACTTCCTGTGGTGCAGTTCTTCACTTCAGCCCCCTACGCATCTGAAAGTAACAGGGAGATGCTACCCAGGAACAACATGTGACCAATTAGAAAAGACAGGAAATGATTACCCAGGAGGGAGGAGCCATCCAGGAAATTCACCCACATCTCAGGAGCCAAATGGAGCTGTGTCCTCAGATGAGTGGTGTCTGTCACACACACTAGGTTAGGGAGGGGCAATCAAGTGCTCCTGGAAAGCAGAAGACTGAGGTGGACTCTTGTCGCTAAAGGGTCTTACCAAAGGTCACAGCTCAGATACTGGGGGATCCCCAAGATAATTCATGGGTACAGGTTATTATCTCCTGGTGGGCTTGGTCAATCAGAATTTACTTCAGAACTATCTTCTTCATAATGCTCATGGCTTCAACTCTGTATTTCCAAATTTGTAGGGGCAGGAGCCTGCATTGACCTCTAGAAGCCAGACTTGGGGAGGTCAGATTCCTCTAGGGAAAAGGCTAGAGTTCCTGTGGAATAAATGAAAACTGAGCTAGAAGCTCCCTGGAGAGTTACTTCCTTTATTCATTCAGTTTCAGCAGCCTGTGGAGGAGGGACTGGTGGCTCCTATTTACCAGTTCACAGAGAATAAGAGGACTTTTCTAGCAATGTCCCCTGCCTCCCTCCTTGGGGCCTTGGAATTCTAATTCCACTAGGAACAGAAGTGTTCCCTATGGATTCTTCTGTTTTCTTTGAATCGCAAGAGGCAAGAAAAGCCAAGTAAGTTGAAAAATCTCATATTAAAAAGTGAATGCCTTTTACAGTTGCCAGATGAGACTGTGGTTTATTGAGTGGAAATCAATAAACCACACTGAAACTGCCAACTCTTAGCTGGTTTTAGATTATATTAATAGTTGTCCTCAGGCCCTTACAACATTTATGACCCAAGGAGACAAAGCTCAAGACTCGTACAGGAAGTACAAACAAACAAACCGCAACACACAGATTTGATGTAGCCATAGATGTAAGAAGATTGAGTTTATTGATGGGCAGATCTTATAGGGTTGACCAGAAGAGGAATCCCTTGAGAGAGGAAAGTGATGAAGATGAGAAAGTCAAGGAAAAGCCACAGTTGAATGATGCTGGTCCCTCAGGTTGCACCCATACAAGTAGCCATGTTGAGCATTTTGATAGACTGAGCAAATGGCTAACCAGTCAAGCTCTAGGAAAACCTATAAATGCAGCAACAGTATATTTTTGATATATTTGTCTCCATGTTCATACTTTTTACCACCTTAATGATACTTCCTCCTTATTTCTCTGTAGGAACTTAGGGCCATAGCATCATTGAAACTTGAAGTTGGAAGAGAGGCTGCCATGGTCATCTGGTCTATCCCTACCAAAAGCAAGCATCTCTAATAGGTCTCCTGCCCTTCTCCTGAACTCAGAGTTTCACAGGACAACCATTTCTCTGGCAACTTCCATCGTAAAAAAGCATCCCTTTCCATTGGTTCAATGTCTGTTTGCTTATCACTCCCATCTAGTGGTTCTTATTCTATGCTCTGAAGTACTGTTGAGTAAAATGACAACTTCTTCCACAGTCATGGCTCCAGGCATTTCTTCTCTTCTCCAAGCCAAATACAACAGTTCATCATCACCGATGATGGAGGAAGGGGCCTCCATATCTCATTCCTCCAGCCTGGCCCTATCTCAGCATGCCCTCACTTGCCAAAGACACTCTCAAAATGTGCTACCCATTTTTTTCTTTGTACTCTCCTCTCCTTTTTCATCCAACCAATTCTCAGAAATGACTCCTTCAACCTAAGTAAGTTGCAAGTGATTGATCATGCTTACTATGTTACCTTCCCAGGACTGTTTACATTTTAACAGGATGAAAGACTTGAACTGAAGGGGCAGCTGGGAGTGTTTGGGCAGGCAGGTGATGGCAAGATAGAGAACAAGAGGAGAAGAGGCTTAGAAATTTTCCTGAAACCCTTAACATCATGCTTAATACTTTTCCTGACCAGAAGATTAACCCAACAAGATATTTCATTCACCACTCAAAATCATGACACTGGTGCTGTGACCTTATGTGGCTCAGGCAGTCTGTGGTGACACCCTCTCAGGTAAGATTACTCACATGGCCAGGCAAATTCCCATAAAGTGAATTCCTTGAAGGCAGGAAATGGTCTGATTCTTTCCTGGTTTGTTGTCAAGGGGGTCTGAGTGACATATTAAAACAGTTCCTTATACAATATCTTCTGGATAAATGAGTGAATGAGGTCAGAAATACAGTTAAAAGAAAGTGATAAAGTTAAAAGGAAATGATAAAGTTTAAAATAAAAGGATGCGGAAATACCAGAAAGAAAGTAGATTCAGCAACGTCAATGTCAGCTGAATCGGAATTTGGTTAAAGGGACTAATGAGCATAAAAATGGGCAGTCTGTAGTAGTAAAAGATAAAATTTAAGAAGAATCAGTGTTAATCATAGTCCATAGGTACCAAACAATGTAGCTGCTAAATATATGAGACAAATATTTCAGAAACACAAAAAACGTTTAATGAAAGTATACAATTATAGTTGAATTTTAATAAACCCTTTTCAGAATTAAGATTTATAGACTAAAATAAATAAGTGCATAGAAGAGTTGAATGATGCAGTTAATAAATCAATTTAATATACCTTTCCTTCAAATAAAAAATCTGTATTTTGTATGTTCAAAATCAATCATATACTTGGCTACAAAGAAAAATGCATAACATTTAAAAATAAAGATTGTACCAGCCATATTCTTTGCTCATAATCCTATAAAAGTAGATATGGAAAGCTGAAAAATATCAAAAAGTTTAAAGTGCTGGAAATCAACAAACACATTCTTCAAAAATTCTTGCCTCAAAGAGAAATAAAAAGTAAAATAACAAACTTTTAAAACCGACGAAAGCAGAACACTTTATTCCAAAACCTACAGTACATAGCTAAAGCTGTAACTGAGGGAAATTAATAGACTTAAATGCCTTTGTTGTTAAAGGACAAAGATCTAAAGTAAGGGAATTTTATATGAATTTTAAAACATTAGGAGAAGAGAACATTTAAATAAACCACAAGAAAATGGGAAAATGAAATAAATAAAAACAAATCAAAATGAGTAGAAAAGGACAAATAGATTCTAAACTGCTTCTCTGAAAAAAAACAATAAAATGAATGAACCCCTCACAAGCCTAAGGGAAAGAGAAAATTACATGTTTAGAAATGAAAAAGGAGACAAAGCCGCAGATAACCGGAGAAATACAAATTACCATGAGAACATTATGAATAATATTCTGGCAATAAAAATTTAAAACTAAAGAAAGTGGATTATTTCCTAGCAAGCTCCCAGTTTGAAGTAGAGATTTTGATTATGTCAGTTATCATAGAAGAGACTGGAGAGATAATTAAAACCTACATTTAAAAATGCAGCAGAACAACACTGTTTCACAATGATAGTAGAACTTGTCAGTGTTGTAGGACAGAAGATGAAAATGGGTGGGAGAGATGGCCAGGTCAGAGGGAGGAGACAGTGGAGAGAGGGAGAAAGGGGTTTAATAGGGAAAAAGAGTTTAAGACAGCACTTCTACTAAAGCCCTGTCCTCCCCAACTCCACACATACATTCTTACTTTCTTGAATTTCAGAGTAGTAGTTTGTTTCTGTTCAACCGTAAATATGTATGTTCAACTATCATTTGTACACCCAAGAGCTGCTGCTGGTAGTTTGAGATGATAGTAGGAAAACAGCTATGACATGTTCCCAGAAGCCCTTCTTCCCTCCTGGAGGCCTGTTCCCGAGAGGGCCCCATGGTGGTGGGGAGAATCTGCAAGGTTAGAGCTCTGACATGCTCATTCAGCGGCAGGAGACGGGGAAGCTCTGGTTAAGGTGGAACAAGACAACACCAGGGAGCTAGCTCTCAGGTCCTGGGGGCTATTTGGACTACTTAAGAGGATATCTGGACATCTGTCCATGGCCTGTATGAGAGTGACCTGCACTGGGAAGTTTTCTTAGTGGGTTTTTCACTTCTGCCCACCCTCATCCATGCCCAAGAGAGGGATGCCATCTCTGCCCACCAGCCTGGCTTAATGATTGATATTTGTTCTGCCTCCAGGAAGAGATTGACCACATTCGGAAAATATCGTCAACTTTCAGCATCTTAGCCTCAAAGGATTTTTTTAAAAAAATATTTTATCGTTCCTGTACAACTTCTCTTGGGAAGGTAATTCACTGATTCCAGTTTTTTTCCTTATATCATACTAGCATATAATGTGTAAAAACACATGTAAAAACATTTACTTGTACATAAATACCTGGCCATCTTGATTGCAGCGCATTATAGTTTCTGGGGTTGCGTGGCTTTTCCAGATTTGCTGAACATACTTTTTCCTTTTTCCGAATAATTTAGCTTTTATCCATTTTTCTCCGAATGAGTTTGGCAGCTTGAAACACAGTTAACTTTTAATTCTTGTGGGGGAATTAAAGCAGGAACTTGGGAGGGAAAAACAACCCGGATACCTGTGACCCACATGTTACCTTGTAAATGACAAATCATGAAGTGGTGTAGGGAGAGAAGGAAGGGGAGAGAGAATCTTGTCCAGTTGAGCTGAAAGCATTTTTCATATCCAGATAGTTTTCCTCTCCTGAGAATCCAACAAAAAGCGTGGCTAAAGGACTGTTCCTATCAGATCCAGTGCTTTGGGTGGAGATTCTCAGGGCTTAATGGAGGGAACAGGAGGTTTCCTACAATTTGCCCGTAATGAACGAATAGGGTTTCTGGTTCTATCCGCTGCTAGGATACTTGGGGGGAGGGGTCTCCTTCCAGAGGGTGACTGAGTCCCCTCTGGAAGCCTGTCAGGGAACAAAAGTCCTCTTCCTCCAAATGGAGGTCACGGGTCGCAGGATATTGGCACAACCTGGCCTGCGTGCTTCCTCCAGCCCTGAGATTCCAGCACCTCCCCGCTCCTCCTGCTTGGAAACCCTGCACTGAAGGGCTCCAGTTTTCTTCCTCCCGTGGTGGTGCTCCTGTTGGCAGAGGCAAAACAGCGAGGAGCCAAGAGAGGATGAGCTTGAGGGGCGGTTCCTAGAATCCTGTGTGGACGGAGGGGCCGGTGTAAAACTGCGCCCCCTAATGCTCATCACTGGGCTTGTCAGTCTCTGAAAGAGCCTCAGGGTTGATCTTCCTGCCACCCTGATCTCCCTTTCTTGCTGCTGCTGCTGCTAAGTCGCTTCAAACCAAACCAAACCAAACCAAACCAAAGTCTCTCAGTCGTGTCCGACTCTTTGAGAGCCCATGAACTGTAGCCTACAAGGCTCCTCTGTCCACGAAATTTTCCAGGCAAGAGTACTGGAGTGGGTTGCCATTTCCTTCTCCAGGGGATCTTCCCAACCCAGGGATTGAACCTGGGTCTCCCACATTGCAGGCGCTTCAGTTGTGTCCAACTCTGTGTGACCCCAGAGATGGCAGCCCACCAGGCTCCTCCGTCCCTGGGATTCTCCAGGCAAGAACACTGGAGTGGGTTGCCATTTCCTTCTCCAATGCATGAAAGTGAAAGTGAAGTTGCTCAGTCGTGTCCGACTCTTCGCAACCCCATGGATTGCCCCCCACCAGGCTCCTTCGTCCAAGGATTCTCCAGGCAAGAGTACTGGAGTGGGGTGCCATTGGCGGTGCCCTCGATTTCCTAAGACTTTTCACACTATCGCCCAGCATGTAAATGCCTTGCAGTTTTATCTGGTGTAAAGAGCCTGGTGGTGTCCTTTGAGTCTGCCCACTTCCCACCAGCTCCTAAGTCACTTATGGATCTCCAGACCCTGAGCGTTGTTGTATTGATCGTCTATAGCAGGGCCCAGCCAGCTACAGCTTGTGGACCAAATCTAGCTGCTCGCTTAATAAGGTCTTATTGGAACACAGCCACCCTCTTTCATTCACATGTTGTCTAAGGCTACTTTGCTCTATGATGACAGCGTTGAGTATTTGTAAGAGACTGAGAAGGCAATGGCACCCCACTCCAGTACTCTTGCCTGGAAAATCCCATGGACGGAGAAGCCTGGCAGGCTACAGTCCATGGGGTCGCTAAGAGTCGGACACGACTGAGCGACTTCACTTTCACTTTTCCCTTTCATGCACTGGAGAAGGAAATGGCAACCTACTCCAGTATTCTTGCCTGGAGAATCATAGGGACGGTGGAGCCTGGTGGGCTGCCGTCTATGGGGTCGCACAGAGTCGGACACGACTGAAGCGACTTACCAGCAGCAGTCTAGCCTCCAGAGCTGAAATTTGACTCTTTCCAGGACAAGGTTGACAACCCCTGATCTGTATCTAAATAAAGATTGAATGTAAGTTAATGCTTATAATTGGGAAGACAAATTATAAAATTTATTGATAATTGTTTGTTCTTCTACTCAAGGTTAACCATTTGTTTTAAGTATCATAAATCTCACAAAGCTTCCAACACCCACAGGGAAAATGGGAAATGAAATAGATCTCCCCAGCCTCTCACATAATGAGCTCAGGTGATTTCCTCAACTGAATTCCCTGCTCAAAGTCGCTGGCTTGACCTGCAGTGAGAAATGCCAATCCTTCATCATGATTCATGTAGGAGCCTAACTTACTGATTACTTCCTGCTACAGAATATCCTCTTGCACTTTACTCTGACCCCTGAATGTCTGACTCCCTATTTAGACACTTTCAGTGCCCTAACTGTCCCCATTTTGACTTTCAAACTGTGTTTCTCTATCTGAAATTTCTCTCTTTTATGTAAAGCTGTATGTGCCCACCAGTCATTAGCTCTGTGCACTCTGGCATCTGCATTCCCTGAATTTTCACCCACTCAGGAACCACTCAGCACGTTTAATTTCATAGCTTCTGTTATTTAGTAAAACCTGCTAAGAAGATCATCTCTGAATCACCTTTACAAAAGACTAAATACAAAGAATGGTTTGTTTTAAGTCACTGACATTGAAAATACATGCCTTCCTACTAATACCAGGAACTCATCATCAGCTTCTTCTAACAGTGCACAGTGGAGAGTTAAAGCAACTTGGGCAGAGAGAGAAAATCAGTGTCAGGGAGAGGGAGCTATAGGTGTGTTTTGTTCCACACAGGTGTGGGGAGAGGCAACGAAAGTGAGTGCTGCAGCTGATTGACCCAGAGCTGAGATTACAGGGAGCAGACCCCGGTCCGGGCAAAGAGCATTTCCGCCTATAACTTGGCTAGTCACCACTGGAGGACTTCTCTTCTTCCCTGCTTTTCACTGTCAAATAGTAGATGCGGTTGGCCTCTGGGTAGGTGACTCTGCTGAGTGGGAGCTTGTAGATGGTGGGGCTGTTGGTCGTCAGAAGCAGAAAGGTGAGTGTGGAGAGGCAGAAGGGCCAGGTGCCTGGTGGCACACCAACCTGAAAGCAAAAACACCGGGATCTGAAAATGTTCCTGGGTTCCTGGGACCTTGGAGGAGAAGGATGCGGTAGGGGCTGAAAATGGTGACCCTCCCCTAATGACAGCCTCGGTTTCTGGATTGATCATGTCAGAATGGTTGGTTTGAATTTGAGGTGTTGGTCCCTTTGGGGACAATCAGAATCTTCTAATGAGGGAGCTGAAAATCCCCTAAGGACAATCTCTCATTTCCGGCTAAACATGAGTACCTCTATCTGTCCACCCATATTCTCCACTGCTGGTTACAAACCCTCTCTTTCACACATACATCCACACGAACATGCCCCTCAGAGGCACATAAAATATGCCACGGCCGGTCCTTCTCTGGACAAACCCTGAATAAACCTTGACCGGGCTGTTGTGTGGAGTGCTAGCAACCAGAACCCACTCACAAGACTCCAAATGTCCTGAAGGCCCGGTCGGGTTGGGGCACTGTAGGGTAGTGTCAGAAGACCCCAAACTTACCACTGACATTATGTTGGTGAGGGCTGCTCCCAAGTATGCGCAGAACAGGGCTGTGGAGACACAAGGACCATCGGGAGTCAGCTTCCCAGGGCTGCCCCCAGCTTTCCCTCAGAGCGGGCTCCACGCCGGCCCCAGTGCCACCGTGTTGGCCCCACACCCTGACATCTGGTGTGCTTGCTTGTGACCCATTTCTCACCGGGATCTGTGTTCTCAGAGGGTAGAGATGAAAGCTTGCTTATCTCTTTATCTCCTCCCCACATCCATGGTAGCCCTGCATAGGGTCAGGGGTCAACAAGCATCTTTTACTGCTCCACACTGACCTTGGTGATGCTCTAGCACAGACTGGATGGCTGGGTGATTGTCTGGAGGGATGAGTTGTCAGACTATATGAGCTCTGAATAAAGTCCCTCTTGTCTAAGATTCTGAGCTGCTGTGATGCTGTTGGACCCTCACCAAGTCCCCTCGCAGCTGGACCATGTTGGGTCCCTGAGCCAGGCACCTGGGTTTACCCACAGATGAGGACCCCCAGGACAGTGAGGGGAACTCATCCACAGCCCTGGTGCCTCTGGACAGGCTCCTTCTGCCTCTGTTTGCTCTGTTTTCCTGTCCAGAACACCCTTCCCCTGGCTTTGCTTATCCAAATCCCACCCTGAAAGGGTTGAGATAAGCCCCAGCCTCCTCCCAAAGCCTTCCCAGGTGGTCCCAGCCACAGGAATCTGCCATCTCTCTGAGGATCATAGACAGTTACAGTCTCAACCTCAAAATACCTGGCAGTTTTGACTTGGTGAATATTTGCTGAGCCCACTGTCTCCAAGTCCAGCCTCCAGCTGGATGCTGAGGAGGGTACAAGAGACACAGAGGCATTTACAGTTCCCACACTTAGCTGGGGGAAAACAAACAAAAAAGCCCTTCTGGATGATATTATGCCCTTCACTTGTCTCTGGTTTTGCATATTAGTGTCCTGTTGGTTCCAGAGGATATGAGCATCTCCAGGACAGGGAGGCTGATGGGACTGGAGTTTGAATCTCACTTCTGCCATCAATAGTTTTGTTTGGACAAGTTTGTCAACCCCTCTGAGTCTCATTTCCTCACCTGTAAAATGGGACTAAAATCTATGCCTGGCAGTGATCTTGGCAGGATGAAATGAGTACTGTTTACCCAGCACAGAGCATGGTGCTGGGGTGCAGTATAATGACTGTGGTCCATTTCTCTTCACACAGCACGTTCATTGTTTACTCGATGGAAATCAGGCTCCCTCAGTGCTATGTTACTATTTTCTGGGACCTAAGTCCTCCCAGGTATGTCATCTCACTGGCTCTTTCCAATAGTCTTTTTAGATATCACAGATAATTTCCCTGAATATTGGGCAATTACATCTCCTCTGCTAGACCATGGCTTCAAGAGGATGCGGTCTGTATCTTCCAGGTCTAGCTGAGGGCCTGGCACTTAGTGATGCCCTGTCGATAGTGGTTGAGTGAGAACAGTTGTTGAGGTTGGGAATTCTGCCACTAGCACACGAGGAAATGCGTGTGTGATTTCCTCATGAACTTTAGTGGTTCATGAGGAATAGTGGTGGTGACTCCATCTGACAGAGGAAGAACCTCAGATCCCCCAGCTCTTAGGGTACCCCCGTTAAATCCCTTAGCGATAAGACCCCAACCACAGTCCTTCCATCGCTACTGCTCAGTACTGATGAGGGTCCAGCATGGGTGTCACACAACCAGGGGAGTGGGGAAGGGCAAAGAACAGCAGAGTGACTTGGCTGCCAGCTTCCCCGATACCTACCGCAGACGAGGGCCAGCAGGTGGGTCTGCCAGGTGAGGGCGTAGAACATGCCCCCGATGGCGATGCAAGAGAGGACAGAGTTGTAGCTCCAGAGGCCCAGGTAGATGGTCTTGAAGGGCGTGGCCACCGTCAGGGCTGTCGGACAAGGTATTGCATTTCTGGCTGATTCGAGGTCACAGCACAAAGGCTACCACATGGCTGGTGCCAGTTCTCAGGTGCCCTTCCTCCCATTGTTGACCCTCTCCCAATACCTGCTCATCAGAGAAGCCTCTACAAAGGGCGTCTGGTCTTAGGAAAGCAACAGCGGGGGGCGGGGGGCAGGGAGCAATGGTTTCCACTGTTTTTCAGAGATTTCACTCGGAGGTATGACTACTTCTAGAGTGAGGGTGGGCCAAGGAGGTGGGGCTGGAGGCCCTCCCCACTCCTTTGGCCAGAGCAGCTGCATTTTTAGCAAGAAAGATTTCAACTGAAAAAGTTGTGCTTCAGCTGGTTGAGAAAAATTATGTCTAGACACATATAGATACATGCAGACAGAGAAATGAGATAGCAGAAGGGGTTGGATGTGAATCCAACCAGGTGAATCCAGGTGAATCTGGGTGAAGAATTGGTGGGTGTCTCATGGACTGGTTTTAATTTTGTAAGTTTTCATAAGTTAGAAATTATTTCCAAATAACATTTTTTTTTCAAGTCGTGCTTCCAAGGAATTTTTGAAAAATGTTGGGATAAGTCAACAGGTCCCTATTCCCAAAGAACCCAAGGTCCATTTCTGACTCTACTCTCTTCGTTACATATATGAATGTATGTATAGACACGTATGTAGAAATTAAATCACATTTGTCAAATGGCAATCCAATTCTTGGGAAAATTTTTCCTGTTAGCTTAGTCAAAATTTCGAAGTGCTAGGTCATTTATACCCCCACTGGGTTTGCTAGCACTCCCCACCCACACCAGGCTCCCCTCTGCCTCCCACCCCTCAGCTCCCAGGGGCTACAGGCCAATAGGTCTCAGCCCTTTTGCATCTCCCCATATGCTCTGCTATCTTTTGGAGACTCATGAAAGGAAAAAATAAGTCTCAAGCCTTGACAGTGTTTAAAAACTTCAGTGAAGATAATAAACCTAAAGTCTTTACTGTGTGCTGGGAGAAACGACCTCAGGAAAATGACCCCTGCTGAGAGGGGGGACCCTGGCCTACCTGCCAGCAGCCCCACGATTGAGCCAATGGCTGCGTGCAAGCAAATTAGTGGTGAGCAGATGAACAGGGCCACCAGGAACACGCCGCCTGTCCAGGGGTTGTCGCAGCCGTACACCTGCCCGACCCCAACAGGGATGGCTTGTAGCAGCTGCAAAGTCAACAAAATCCTGGTCAGTGGAGTGTGGGCTGACAATGCATGGACCAAGCCTTGGGGTGAGGACTCAGCCTTTCCCTGGGGGATCATGGCGTGGAACGGGAGGATTGCTGTGCCCGCCAGCATGTGGGAGAATGTGGAAGGGAAGGCATGAGCTGGAACAAATCACTCTTCACTCCACCACCTGGCAGGCATCTGAGCATCCCTCATGCAAAACCGGGCAGGTCCCCAGCACAGAGGCTGGAGCCAGGTGGTTCTGAGGGACACGTGGCTTTTGCTTTGGGGGTCTAGAGGGTGTCTCCCTAGACTGCCACTGGGAGGTTTCAGGGCACCAGAGGGCTTCCTCTAGACCTTCTGAAATCCTAGAAATATTCCAGGAATTCTGGAAATATTCTAGGCCATTTTTTAAAAAAAAATTCTTATTAGCTTTTTAAATTGAAAGATAATTGCTTAAAAGAAAAATGTGTTAGTTTCTGTGTAGGCCATTTTGATGAATGATTTGACCAAAGATCACCCAGCTCATGGTGGCTAGAGCCTCTGAGCCTGACCCCTAGTCTCTTGGTTGCTTCCTCACATTTGGTGCTACCCCGGGGATGGGGGAGCCTGGGAAGGAAGAGGAGCACCTTCCCTGTTCTCCAGGAGCACTTGGCAGACAGGTAGCATGAGGAATATCTGGAGAACAGCATGAAGCACTGGATCCCTGGGCTTGAGAGTCACTGGGGGATGTTGGAACTGGAGATGATTGATTTGGTAGTGATGTCAAGATAGCTTTTATTTTTTAACACCCAAATCACCCACATTTTGGCAAAAAGTTCTTTGAGGGCACACAGGAAAAGAGGGAGATTGACAGGGTAGGGAGAGCACTGGCCCAGAGTCAAGAGCCCAGCTTTTAGAGGGTTCTGCAGAAGTTTGTGTGTGACCATCTCTGTAACACGAGGAGGCTGCCCAATAGACAATCTTCCAGCTTTAAAATTCCGCCAACTCCTTCCTCCACTACGAGCTCATATGACCTCTTTGAGGACAGGACTCTTTTAGCTGGGGCCATAACAGGTGCTTAATAAATATGTGTGGATTAGTTCAGTGGTTTCCAAATTTTGTGAACATCGAAATCACCTAAAGATCTTTTTTAAAAAATGTTAATCCCTAGCACCTCCCCGGACATCCTAAGTGGTGTGAGGGGGCATGGCCAGAGCACCAAGTACTGCTAACTTACAACAGAATTTGGGGACCAATGGACTAGTCATCATCTACTGTGGATGTTGGGAGTTCATTGCATTTCTCCCTTTGATGAAATTTTGTTCTTTTTAACAACTTGATTTAATTCTAGAGTCAGTCTGATTTCTTTAGCGAATTTGAGGAGTCACAGATAGTTTTTAAACTACGTCCACTCTTGTCTCCAAATAGGTGGCCTTTTAAACACCAACCACTGTTTGGTCCAGAGCCTATAGACTTGTGCAAGGAATCACAGAGTGGAGGCCCTGTCTTATTTAAAGGAACCCTGAAAATCCTTTGTCTCAATCCAGGGACCTCAGTTCCATCTGGGAACCCAGGTTTAAAGTCCAAACAGGCAAGAATGAGAGAATTGAGGGGGCAAGCTGCCTTGGAGTGAAGTCTGAGTTTAGAATGAAGCTCTGCTGGGATCCAAACTTCAGCCTGGTGAACTGGGGCCCCGACCCCTCCATGCTGCTCTCTAAGCCACAGCCAACACCCTGGTGCAAAGGGCAGTCAGGTGTGCAGTGGAAATTTACTAAGGACCGGCCTTCCCTGTACTCCGGATAATCCTTGTGTAACAACAACAAGCTGGTTAAACACGACAGAAGTCACTCCCCTCATTGTTCTAAAGAGAAAGAGAAATGGCACTGATTTGTTAAAACTCAGATCTGGATGGTGTAGAAGGAAAGGAGTCAGTGGTCAGAGAGGTGGTGCAGGGGAGCTCAGAGGGTGAGCTTGGGCCTCAGGGTACCTGGCTTTGGCTCCTAGTACTTTTTACTGTTTGAAGATGAACAAGAAGCATCTTTTCTATGTGGCTGTCTCTACTCTGGTCTCTCAGCACAGGACAGTACAGCCTCACCGTGCAGGGTGGGTCGGGGGCTCGGTGGGCCTTTTGCTCCCGCAGTGCCGCATGCCCTGTGGCTGTCACTCAGACCAGCTTCACCCGCAGGGCTCAGAGACAGCAGATTGTGTCCTGAGGCAGTGTGTCCAGTCACCAGATGGCTGATTCAGTTCGTTTCTTTCCTGCTCCGACCCCAGTAGTTTTCCATTTGAGAAAGCGGGCTTTCACTTAAACACAGGGCTCTGTCTTTCCCATTGCCTTGGATTTAGGCCCTAACCCTGCCTCTGATCCCATTCCAGCCCCAACCCCAGATAAAACTTCTAACAAGACAAAAACTTTAAAAAAAGTTTGGCATTGTTGGCAGCAGCATCTGCCATGAGGGACGGGGGAGGCCTTCCTTTCCTGACAGGTTCAGGCTCAGGGTGTGGCCGAGCCTGCAGGGCCTGTGCTGTGCATCCCACCTGGTGTCTGCCCAGCACCGGGGCCACACCGAGCCCCACACTAAGCTTTAAGCACATCAAGATGCAGGGCCAGGCTGCGTGGGGAGGGCTCAGAAATCAGATTTTGTGAACAATATTTGAAGCACCAGCTATAGCTTGATCTTGGGCAAGTAAACCCTCCCTGTGCCTTAGTTTTCCCATCTGTAAAAGAGGATGATGGTAGTTAGCATTGGGTTATGGTGAGGTTTAAATGAGTTAGTAAGCTAAGGGTTTTGAACAGTGTCTGGTACATAATAAACTTGCTTCAGGGTAATCTGTTATCTATCCATTCATTAACAGGTCTTCCCTGGTGGCTCAGACGGTGAAGAATCTGCCTGCAATGCGGGAGACCTGGGTTTGATCCCTGGGTTGGGAAGATCCCCCTGGAGGAGGGCATGGCAACCCACTCCATTATTCTTGCCTGGAGAATCCCCATGGACAGTGGAGCCTGGTGGGCTACAGTCCATGGGGCTGTCCATTAATATGCATTAACAAGGTCAAAATTTTACAATTCTGTATATTTAATCTTGTGTGAGATTTTCATTATATCCCTTTATCTATGATTTCTAGAGATCAGTAGAATAAATGCATTTGTATATGTGTGGATATCAGGACATAAGGCAAGGTTTCTCAGCTTTGACATTATTGACATTTTGGGCTGGTTAATTCTTTGCTGTGGGGAGAAGGTCATGCATTGTAGGAGGTCCAGTAGCATCCCTGGCCTCTACTCACTAGAGGCCAGTGGTACATTCTGCCTAGTTTTGACCTTTAAAACATTTCTTTAGACATTCACCCTCCCTAAGAGGGAAAAAAATCACTCCTGCTTGAGAGCAACTGATATGGAAAATACACAAAAATTTACCCTCATCTTTTATTGATAATATCTTTTTTTTGGAGGGGGGCAAGCATGCCTCATGGCTTGTGGGATCTTAATTCCCTAACCAGGGGTTGAAACTGGTCTCTCAGCAGTGAAAGCTTGGAGTCTTAACCACTGAATGTTCAGGGAGTTCTCCTATTGATAATATCTTTAAAATCTTAATTTTAAATATTATTTCAGTGCCTTGACCCTTCACCCACCTATTCATCTTATTTAATATTTTCCCCTGAAAGCCACCATTCTGTATTGCCAGCCTAACCCTTATCTGTACCCTTGTTTATCATCTGTTGCCCTGGGCAGATTGTAGGTGTCCTGAACGCAGGGCTGTTGTCTTATTTTCTGTGTATACTCAGTGTCTGATGATAAGCCTGGCACATGTAAGGTCTCCAGTAAGGGGTTATGGAAACAAGATATGGAGGTGGCAGTGACACTTTCCTGTGCTCCTCTCTGTGAAGATGCATCATCTACTGGAGGTGCAGAGAAGCTGAGAGCCTGAGTAATCCACAAAGTGGTGAGTGAGATGGCTGCCGTTGAAACAGGCCCCTCCACACCTGCCGTTGGAGACTTACCAAGGGCATCTCAATCTCTGACCAGGTGATGTTGGGCACTGAAGATATAGGCTCCACCAGCGTCGTGGGGAAGAAGAGGTTGTAGTGGCCGGTGGCTGAAAGGTACAGGGTCACGGCGAAGTTGAAGGGCAGCGTGAAGACAGGGAGGTCCCACTTGCTGAAGATGGAACTCAAGGCACTAGAAAAGATGGGGCTGGAGATGAAGGAGAGAAAAGATTAATTGCTGTGATCAATCTTCAGTCTACACTGTCTAGTCCGCTCTGGTCACTGGGCCACTCACTGTTCCCCTTTCCTTGGCACAGTCATTCTTGTCTCTCTTGAGAATCTAGTGGTCCACTGACCTGGGACTGGATATAAGCCAGGGTTCAATATAAGTCTACATCTTTGGGAAACAAAATTTAAAAGTCTTATAACTTGTTTTCAGTAGGAAACTTTATAAAATAATTTATACATTTCTTTGTTTCTTAAACCAAGAAAGCAAAATCTAATCCTTACAAAATGGCATGTGTTGCCTTTGGATCATTACAAGGTACATCATGATGTATCCTGGGCTGTGATGACATTTAGAATATGTGTTTTAAATAACCTCCTAGGGGGAGGCTGCTATGGACATAGGAAACTCGCAGGCTTGAATTCAGCTGAAGTGCTTGGAACTGTTCTGGGAACCAGCATGTGAAAATGAAACCTTCAGTTGATTGTGTCCTCTGTTTTCTTTTCATCTTCCTTATAGGGAGCACGGATTTTGGAGAAAGAGGGAATGAGGTGCAAATCCAACTCCTGCACTTTAAGGCTGAGTGAGTAGCACTAGGAAATTTACCTTGCCTCATCTCAGTTTATTCTGAAAGGACCAGGGCATCCAATGCCCTATGCTTCCCACAGGTGCACAGGTGCACAGCTGCAGGGCCAAACTTGAACTCATGTGATACGGTTGATTGGTTAACTTTTAATTAAGGATGATCAGTCTCAAACAGGCATTTAAGCCTGCCCTAATCCCTACTATGCTGCTGCTGCTAAGTCGCTTAAGTCGTGTCCGACTCTGTGCGACCCCATAGATGGCAGCCCACCAGGCTCCGCCGTCCCTGGGATTCTCCAGGCAAGAACACTGGAGTGGGTTGCCATTTCCTTCTCCAATGCACGAAAGTGAAAAGTGAAAGTGAAGTCGCTCAGTCGTGTCTGACTCTTAGCGACCCCATGGACTGCAGACTACCAGGCTCCTTTGTCCATGGGATTTTCCAGGCAAGAGTACTGAAGTGGGGTGCCATTGCCTTCTCCAAATCCCTACTATAGATCCCTAGCAAATTAACTTTCCAACTTGCTGAGACAACTATTTCACATTTTCTTCTTTCTCCTCAAATCTTTGCTTTCTGTCTCCCTTTAGTTTAACCGCCTTGCTTTACTGCATTAAGAAAACAGAAATGACGTGATGAGAAATGCTTTGTCTTCCTGCCCGCAAGATTCATATTCCAGCTGCTTTGTTACCACACACTCTGCCTGTCTGCATTTTCATATAATGGAGTGTTCCCGCTCTCTTATCAGGCTAATTCTTTTTCTTGTACTTTGGGATCCAACCTGTCTCAAAGTCTTGGTTCCTGCCACTCTGCCCTTTCTCTTTTGCATCTTCAACCTCTCCTTTCTCTCCAGGTCACTCTCATAAATACATCACGTGCTCCAGTGCATGCGTGCTCAGTCACCCAGTCGTGTCCAACTCTTTGCGACCCCATGGACTGTAGCCTGCCCCAGGGTCCTCTGTCCATGGGATTTTTCCAGGCAAGAATCCTTTGCCACTTCCTACTCCAGGGGATCTTCCTACCCCAGGGATCCAACCCGGGTCTCCTGCAGCTCATGCATTGCAGGTGAATTCTTTACCACTCAGCCACCTGGGAAGCCCAACGTGTTCCAGCACCTTCTAACATAGAGATCTTCCCCCTTAAACCTGATTTCTGCTCCTGCTATTGCCCCATTTCTCTGCCTCCTGCACAGCAATACTCAAGACTAGTCTGTCTTTGCTGTCCCCAATCTTTCTCTTTCTGTTCTTTACTGAACCCACTCCTATCAGTTATATGTTCTCCCCATGCCATGGAAATGGCTCTTGTCCAGCTCACAGATGCCATCTCTCTTGCTGAATCCATGGTCAGTCTCTGCCCTTTCATTTGACAGCTGGATCCTCAACCTTCCATCACGGATTGACGATGGAGCCCTTCTGTCAGGGCTACCACAACCCTGCACTTAGTTGCTTCCGCAGGCGCTCCTCAATTCCCCTTTGGTGGTTCTTCCCCTCTTCTGCCAGACATCTAAATGTTGGAGGATCCTACAGCTCTGTCTTGGGTCTTCTGTGTTTGAATCCTCTCTTTCTGTGTGACTGTCTTTAGTCTCCAGGATGAAGTATCTTCTATATGCCGCTGTTTTCTAATCTTGATCAGATCACTAAGTTCCAGATTTGCACATCCAATTTCTTTCTCATCATCTCTACTCAGAAGACTGACGTTTAATGTGTCCAAACAGAACTCTTAATTTGTGTCCTGTCTCCCACCACCAGTTTTTTTTTTTCTCCTGCCTTTTCCATCAGGCCAGGTTCTCAGACAGATTATAGGAGCATGCTGAGTCTTCTTTCCTCCCTACCTCATCACACTCCACAGCCTCCCAGAATGGCCTGCTGCCTTCACCTTCCTTGAAATATACCCCAAGCCTAGCCATGTCTCATCACCTTCATGGACATGGCTCTAGTCAAAGCATTTCTGTCTTCTGTGGGTTATTGCAGCAGACTCCTAACTATGCTTCCTGCATCCATGCCTGTTCCAGCTAAAATCCACTCTCTACACTGCAAGGAGAGAGATTTATTTAAATTTATCCACATCCTTTCACTCCTCTGCTTAAAACTCTTTAACTGCTTCTCACCACAGCTGTAGTAAAAATTGTAAGGCTTACTGGAGAGGTACAAACTATTAGGTACAAAGTAAGCTACAAGGATATATTTGCAACACAGGGAATATAACCAATATCTTATAATATTTATAAACGGAATATAATATTTAAAAATTGTGAATCACTATATTGCACACCTGTAACTTATATAACATTGTACAGCAACAGTATTTCGATTAATAAAAGGCTCCCTGGAGTCACGTGGTGCATGGGGCATGGCCCTCATTACTTCTGCCCTCACCTCCTGCCACCCCTGCTTCATTCATTGGGCTTCAGCCCCACTGGTATTGTTTCTTGAACACGTTATGCTTCTTTAGTTTGAATTTTTTCACATGCTGCTGGTTCTGCCTGCGACTTCAAATGGCAGGTACACGCTTGTCATTTAGGTGACTGTTTAAATATTCCCTCTGCAAAGTGGCCTTCCCTGATCGTGCAAGTCTGGACCACTCTTTCCCATTTGACCCTTTTTGCATTCCTTAAAGCACTTATCACATCTTGAAAGGATCTTTTTAATGAATAATTTATGAATTTATTTATTTTTTTGCCATGAAGAATGTAAGCTCCCAGAGGATGGAGACCTTCTCTTGCTCACAGCTGCCCCACCATCTAGAATAGTCCCCAGACAAAGAAGGCCCTTAGCAAATTGTAGTTTGTTGGGTAACTCTGGCACTACGAGTCCCTGCCCTGTGGACTGGGTTCTAGGACTGCATGAATGGATTAGTGAAGTGCCAGGGTAGTAACACAGAGCTCAGCCACAGCAGGTGCTTAAATTTTTTTCTTTTTCATTTTAAATTGGGAAGTGAGGGTAGGATGAAGGCACTGTAATCACAACTGCCATGCAGTGCACCGTGGCTTAGGGGCTTAATCTACGTAGTTATAAGCCAAATGGATGCAAATGAAGACAGGCCCTTCTCCTTCTGAGATGTGGCATGTGGGGGGCATTAAGGAAATCACCACAGAAACGACTGCCTTAGCATTTTGTCTTGATACATTAAGGAGGAAATCCTAAGAAGAAATGTAAATTGCCCAGAATGCTTAATGTCGTAATTTATTTGCAAACACTACTAAAAAGTACTGGAATAGCACTTAAACTAAATTAAACTAACTGGTTTTAGTAACTCCCGACTTTGAAACCAGAGAAAGATGTTAAAAATCAGACGGCATGTCGGAGAGTTGTAGAGCTCAGGGGCTGGGGGACACAGGCTCCCCTGAGGCTCTCAGTCACTGCGTGGCAGTGGGTGTGACCAGTGTCAGTGGGTATGATGCTACAGACCCATTGCAGGTTCAAGTGAACTGGGCATCACGTGTGGGAAAGGCCTATTTGTTCCTAACACCCTTCATCTTGACTTTTTTATTTTGAAAAATGAGGCAGTCACACAGCAAGACCTCAACCGATGCTTCTTGTTCAAAGATTTTATGCTTTAAATAGAGACATTTTGTTCCAAGAAGGCTCTCTGATTCTGTTAGAAGTGAAATTTCAGCTTTTGGGTCTTGGTTAGGCCACTGGATAGATGATTCCCAGGTAGCCTGGAGTTGAATAGTGCAGACTCTGGGTTTATCATCTGGGGTAGGTTACGCAGCCTCTGCATGCCTTCCCTTCCCTTCTGTAAACTGGGGACAGTAATAGCCTTCCCTTGCCTAGCACTGTGCTGGCACTTAGAAGATACTTGGTAAGTGTCAGCCCTCATTAGTAAGCCTATCATAAAGAGATTATCACACAGTAAAACCTATGTGGTGGACTTCCCTGGTGGTCCAGTGGTTAAGAATTCAGCTACCAATGCAGGGGACACGGGTTCGATCCCAGGTCTGGGAAGATTCCACGTGCTGTGGGACAACTGAGCCTGTGCTACAACTGCTGAGGCCCATGCACTCTGCAGCCTACAACACGAAAAGCCACCACAGTGGAAACCCACATATGGCAAAGAAGAGTGGCTCCCACTCACCACAACTGTAGACACCGCAGCAATAAAGACCCCGCACAGACATAAATAATAAAGAAAAAGCCAATATTAAAAAAATGTGTCATTTGCCATTTGAAAGGTCCCTATTATTCCAAACTCAAAATGACCCCTTCGTATTACAACTGAACTCATGGACTCTTGGGAGACAAGCCAGCCTTTGAAGACACTGAGTCCCATGCCAGTGTCAGACACAACGCCTTGGGTCCCTGTAGGTGTGTAAGCAGAAGGAAGGAGGTGCCTCACCAGGACATGGCTGTGAGGGTCACAGGAAGCAGAAGCCACCAGTAATAGTCTAACTTCTCAGAGAACACAGCTATCAGCATTCCCACCAGCATCCCGTTGTACCCGTGCAGACCCGAGGCGATGGCGGCCCTGGGGATGAAAACACAGTTACCGTGTAAATTTAGGGGCACTCACTGGGCCCATTCCTGGTGCTCACAGAAAAAAGTCAGCTCACTTGATGAATATTGGGTAGTCGCACTGCTGCTGGTATCTTTCTAGATCACACACACACACACACACACACACACACACACACACACACACACACTGTGATTACTCTCCTTGATCTGGAATTAAATGATGCACTTTGTGCCTAAGATCTCCTTTGCAAGTCAGGGAAATCTAGGCTCCTTGATATAGAGGGAAATCTAATAGAAGCCTGACACCAGGCAGGTATATGTGTGTGTGTGTGCACATGCGTATGTGAAAGAGGGCAGGAGGAAGAAGGAGGGAGGCAGGGAGGAGAGCGTGTGTTCTGTGCTGTGTGACACTGTGACTTTCTGACATTGAGTGCTTTCTCTTGTCTGAGGTTGTCCTGAGAGTTGATGAGGGGTGTCTGCTGTGAGACCCACGCTCCTCCCCACACCTGGCATGGCAGGAGGAGCAGAGGTGCCATAGAATCCAAGCTTTGCCTCCTTCTACTTCATCAGAGATGCCTGTGTGCACCCAAACTCTCCCTGATCTGAGTGAACTCTGCCCTTGACCCTTCCCACTGCTCTGCTTGGCAAGGGGTGAGACTGGGCAAATCACATTGCAAAGCCCCCACAGACAATGAGATCTGTGTGCTGTGGTCTCCCCTGCCCTCCACTGAAAGCTTCATGGGGCCAATGTTCATCTGATGTGAGTGTCAACAACAGTCAACAGTGTCTGTACAAGGAGTTGTTGAATGGATGTGAGTGCATGTTAAATCCTACCAGGTACTGACTGTTTCATAGGCAGAGGCATCTGGAAGCATCACGTCTTGTGATGGAGGAAGGGTGCTCTGACCAGAGGAGGTTCCCGCCTGGCAGAGGCCACGGCTTAGGTCTGGAATGGGGGGACCTCCAGTTCTGGAGTGAGCAGGAGATGAGCTCAGCTAGATTAGGGGAGTGGGAGGCGGGGGAGAGGGTGGGAAAGCGTATCTAGTTTCCAACAAGAGAAGCTGAACATGGGGCACTTGTGTGGGAACACGTGTATGGGATTCGGGACAACTGGGTCTTTAGCTGCTCCTGGGAGCAGGCAGGGGGCTGAGAAATAACAGGGTGGGAGGAAAGACCACTGGAGTTCAGAATCTCCCCAGGACTAGAATAACTACCTGAGAAACTTCTGTTTTGGGGAAAAAATCATTATCTTTAAGAGTATTTGCATTTTCTCCATATTTCTCATTTCTGTTCTGTGTTAGAGTTTAGTACCTTTTTAGTTTTAATAACAGCTGATTTGGGAAAACTGAGCAGAGACTATTGACCCATATTGGTGGGAGGGTGTATAGGAACAGCAGGAATCAAATGAATGAATTCAGGGAAGATAAAATTAGGGGGCCACCTAAGGGCTGTCTCCACAGTTGCCCTTCCCTATGGCAAGTCCCCTCCCTGGACCCCTCTGTGCCAAAGCTTTGGTGGCTTCTGGTTTGACCGTCAAAAGGAAACCCATCACCTTACATCCCTGCCCTGACCATCAAAAATATAAAATTAGGTTTGACTTCAATGCCCCCAAAGATCTTCATTAGGACCACGTTCTTCCAGGACACTGTGGCATCATGCTGCTGAACTTGAGGCTGCAGTGGTAAAGTGGCTTCTTGGACTAGTGGGGGTGGGGTAGGAGAAGTAAGGACTGGGGAGTGGGTGTGGGGGGAAGAAGGAGTGGTGGACAGGGAGAAGGGGTGTAGGGGGCAGTGGGGATAGGCCGGTAGGCATGGTGTAGGGGAGTGGTGGAGGTCATGACTAGGATATGCAGCTGCATCAGTGGTTTGCTGGGGACCATGGTGAAGCTGGGGCTTCTCGGAATGATGTGTGTATAGATGTCATGTAGGGTGCTTAGAGCTTTGAACCTATGATGTAGAACATGTCATTGACCTTCCAGCAATCAAGTTGGAGTCTTTGCTAGACACTGTGGTAGAATATGGAACATCTGAGACGGAATTCTTGTTCTCAACATAGCCAGGGAGAGCGTACTCAGAAAGCAGAGAACTGTCCCATATGGTATGGGAGTATATTCTGTGATTGTTCAAAGAGAAAGGAGGATTCAGAGAGCACTGGGATAGTCAAGGGTGGCTCCCTGGAGGAGGAGGGATTTGCAGGAGGTAGGATTAGATTTCACATTGGAGGTGATGAAATAGATTCTAGGGGTTAGATTTGGTAGACAGAGTGCCTGAGGAACTATGGACAGAGGTTTGTAACATTATTCAGGAGGCAGAGACAAAAGTCATCCCCAAGAAAAAGAAATGCAAGAAGGCAAAGTGGTTGTCTGAGGAGAATAGCTGAGATATCTGAGAAAAGAAGAGAAGGGAAAGATAAGGGAGATAGGGAAGGATATACCTAACTGAATGCGGAGTTCTAGAGAACAGCAAGGAGAGAATAGAAGGGCTTCTTAAATGAACAATGCAAAGAAATGGAGGAAAACAATAGAATGGGAAAGACTAGAGATCTCTTCAAGAGAATTGGAGATATCAAGGAAATATTTAGTATTAGGATGGGCACCATAAAGGACAGAAATGGTAAGGAACTAACAGAAGTAGAAGAGATTGAGAACAGGTGGCAAGAATACACAGAAGAACTACAGAAGAAAGGTCTTAATGATCTGGATAACCATGATGGTGTGGTCACTCACCTAGAGCCAAACATTCTGGAGTATGAAGTCAAGTGGGCCTTAGGAAGCATTACTAAGAAAAAAGCTACTGGAAATGATGGAATTCTAGCTGAGCTATTTAAATACTAAAAGATGATGCTATTAAAGTGCTGCAGTAAATATGCGAGCAAATTTGGAAAACTCGGCTGAGGCCACAGGACTGGAAGAGGTCAGTTTTCATTCCAAATCCAAAGAAGGGCAATACCAAAGAATGTTCACACTACTGTACTATTGTGCTCATTTCACATGCTAGGAGGGTTATGCTCAAAATCCTCCAAACTAGTCTTCAGCAGTATGTGGACTGAGAAATTCCAGATGTACAAGCTGGATTTAGAAAAGGCAGAGGAACCAGAGATCAAATTGCCAACATTTGGGGGATCATGAAGAAAGCAAGGGAGTTCCAGAAAAACATCTACTTCTGCTTCACTGATTATGCTAAAGATTTTGACTGTGGATCACAACAAAATATGAAGAATTCTTAAAGAGAATGGAGTACTAGACCACCTTACTTGTCTCCTGAGAAACATGTATGAGGATCAAGAATAAACAGAACTGGATATGGAAAACTGAATGGTTCAAAACTGGGAAAGGAGAATGACAAGTCTATATATTGTTACCCTGCTTATTTAACTTATATGCAGAGTACCTCATGTGAAATGCTGGGCTGGATGAATCACAAGCTGGAATCAAGATTGCTGGGAGAAATATCAACAACCTCAGATATGCAGATGATACCACTCTAATGGCAGAAAGTGAAGAGGAACTAAAGAGCCTCTTGAGGAGGGTGAAAGAGGAGAGTGAAAAGGCTGGCTCGAAACTCAGCATTCAAAAAACTAAGATCATAGCATCTAGTTCCATCACTTTGTGGCAAATAGAAGGGGAAAAAGTAGAAGCAGTGTAAGATTTTATTTTCTTGGGCTCTAAAATCACTGGAAAGTGATCTTCCCAATCACTTTCATGACTGCAGCCATGAAATGAAAAGAAGCTTGCTTGCTAGAAGGAAAGATATGACAAACCTAGGCAGCATATTAAAGAGCAGAGAAATCAGTTTGCAACAAAGGTCTGTATAGTCAAAACTGTGATTTTTCCAGTAGTCATGTACAGATGTGAGAGTTAGACCATAAAGAAGACAAAGAACCAAAGAACTGATGCTTTCAAATTGTGGTGTTGGAGAAGACTCTTGAAAGACCCTTGGGCTGCAAAGAGATCAAACCAGTCAATCCTAAAGGAAATTAACCCTGAATATTCATTGGAAGGACTGGTGTTGAATCTGAAGATCCAATGCTTTGGCCATCTGATTCGAAGAGCCGACTCATTGGAAAAGACCCCGATGCTGGGAAAGATTGAAGGCAAAAGAAGAAGGGGGTGGCAGAGGATGAGATGGTTAGATAGTATCACCAGCTCAGTGGACATGAATTTGAGCAAACTCTGGGAGATAGTGAAGGACAGAGGCACCCGGTGTGCTGCAGTCCTTGGGGTCACAGAGAGTCAGTTGAAAATGACTTTAGTGACTGAATGACTACAACAGGATTAGCTAGGCAGAAGCAAAAGTTCTCAGCTGGGAGGAGTGTGATGCTGTGTGGTAGGTTGGGTGAGGCCTGTCAGAAAAGGCTTTGGAATCCAGCTGAGGGGTTGGGTTTTGAATCTAATGCACTCTTGTCTTAATCAGGACATTTGGGAAGATTAGGCAGGCACGGTGTGTGTTTCCTCCATAAAACCGGGAGCAAAAAAACCCATGGAGCAACTCTTTGAATGGCTTGGCAAGTTTTCCAGTGGATTATGGTTAGCAGGGAAGGGGGAGAATCAAACAGTCAGAGCGGGAAGGGACCTGGGCTTCTTGAAGATGACCTGTAGGCTGGCTAGATAGAGATCACCTCAGGGGATTTTTGGCAAACAATGATGGAGCGGAAAGATAAGAGCTGATCTGTCAGAGGCCAGTTGTATGTCAGTTGCTGTGAGCCTTCAGCTAAGTGGCAGCAAGGAATAGGGAACCCAGTGCTAGAAGCTGAGACAGATCCTGGCTGGAGTGCATTTCTCCTGTCACTCGCCAGAACTACACCCCAAAGAATTCAGCCTCTCATCCATCTGACCTGGAATGGCCTCCCAGCTAGAGTTGGCGTGTGCCTTGGTGGAGCTGGAATGTCGGGTGGCTGGAGGAGTGTGGCACTGGATACAACACAAGCAACTTGGATCATTCCCCAGGCTCTGGGGTCACCAGGGGCCTCTGGTTTCGCTGTCCACTCTGTCCACGTGCCAGGGAGAGCAGCCACGTGTCTAAATCTGAGCCCTGCCACCCATTGGCCATGGCACCGTCTGTGAGCAACTCCCAGCCTCCTTTCTCTCAGTTGCAAAATGTGAACGCTTTTACCTTCACTGTCTGCTTTGTGAAGTGGCAGGAAGAACCACAGGTAACAAGGCAAGAAGGTGCTTTTCAATCTTTTTGACAGTACTCCACAATAAGGAAGGAAAGTATTTCATAGTATGACCTGGTTTCTATCACACACACACACACACACACACACACACACACACACACACACAACTTGATTAAAACAAAAATTTCACAAAATAGTACTTTACCTTTACTACAGATGGATCACTCTAATCTGTTTTATTTTATTCTATTATTTTAATTAAAAAACTTTTTAAAAAATGCTGCTGACAATTCATTCATGATATGTGAATGGATTGGTGACTCCAAATTAAAAAAAAAATTGAGAATATGGGCATTCCCAAACCTCTCTGGTCATCAGAAGCACCCAGGAGAATCTTATTTAAAACACCACCCCCATATCCAGATCCGCTGAAAGGGAACATCTCTGGGAAGGAGGAAGAATGGGGGTGAGGTGAGAAACTACATTTCTTAACAATCACTCCAGGTGATTCCAGCCATCAGGAAAGTATGGGAACCATAACTTATGGCAAAGTGTGAGGAAAAGGTCAGTTCAATAAAATGCTACTTATTGTTACTGGACGTTGTGGCCCCTGGTGCAGAGCTGGCTGCTCCCCCGGCCTGCCACTGTGCTTCCTGGCTCCTGCTTGTTCCCTTCTCCAAACCATCCCCGCACTACCCTCTTGCCCGCTAGCCTTCCACTCTCCCACATCAGCGCTGCTAGTTCAAGGCTGCCCTCTCCAACCTTTCCAGCACGTAGAGATGTCTGCTTGCTCTGAACTCTCCAGTACATATACTGCCTAGTATTATTCAGAGACATTTCTTGTCCCTCAACTGCACTGTAGGTTCCATGAGGGAAGAACAGTTGCACCTGCCTTTGAGGAAATATTTCCGGAAGGTTCTACAGTCAAATGGAGCCTGGTGCTGTTACTTGCTGTGAGCACACTGTGTGAAGAACTCCAGTGACATGTTCAAAGTTGATACTCAGGAAACTGGTTGACTGATACTAGGATACAGTTGGCTGGTCACTCAAGTAATTACTTTCACCTCTCTTCTCCGAGAAACCAAGACCCCCATAGAGAGGAACTCACCTGTCCTGGCTCAAGATGAGGGCAGTTAAAGTTGACACCACAGTCCCCAGACCTCCTGTAATTGTCCACCAGGGATTCTGGATCAGGAGCCCTATGAAGATGATGAACCCGCTGAGAGGGTTGTTGGCAAACATCACCTGAGCGGCCCCCCTCAGAACCCAGTCTGTGAACTGGAAGGCCAGGGGTTTATCTGAAAGAGATAGGCAGAGTCATCAGCAGGGTTCAGCCTGTGCTTCCCTGCCAGACCACTGGTTGGCGTGGCAACCAAAGCAGACAGGGACGCACTAGTGGGGACATTTCCTCTCATTCCTCCTGGCGCCCAGCCTGAGCCTCTGAGTGGCCTGGCAGTCAGTCCACAGTGGGTGTCAGTTTTGCCGTACAGACTGAGTGCCATGCTGAGACCAATTTAATGCTGTTCCAGCCATCAGCTTGGTTGGCACGGAAGCCCCAGGAACATTCCAAGGGAAATTTATTGGTCCAAAGGAAGAGGTGGGGAGGGAAGGAAACTCTTTTCGTGTAGAGCTCTATGGCTCAGTTGAGGGCTGGTATCTGAGCAGGAAAGAAACTGGTCTGGAGGGAAAAAAAACTGGGAAAGAAACGATTTTAGCCCAGCTGTGAAATTAGCATTGAGTTATGCATTGACACTGAAGATTGAGATGTGTTCTGTCTCATTCTCTGGTTTGGTTTCCAGGACAACCTATACAAGCGGGGGGCAGGTGGGAGAGGTGAGGGTGGGGAGTATTTGTTGCAACATTAGTTTAGGAAAAGTGGGAGATGAATGATGTTAAAAGGAAAGAACCTGGAACGCTGGGGAGGGTGAGGCTCATTTTTTCTTGGCACGTAAAAAAATGACTGTGGAATAAGTGGAGGAATGACCATTTAGTTTCAGAAAATGGCTTACATGTTGCTACTATGGTTGCCCTACATCTATTCCAGGTAGGAGTGAAGCACTGGCAAAGGGCTAAAATCAGCGAAATGCGCTGAATTCTGAAATCGTGGGAATTCAGATGGTAGGATACATGATGCTCACCGGAGCCAGCTTGGGGCCGGAACACCTCGAATGTGGGGACCTGCCGTGGCTAAGTGAGGGCGCAGCTTCCCCACTCCAAGCCAGGGGGGAGAGCCGGCTCCCTGGCCTGGCCTGGCTGCTTTGTCCCTAGACATCTGCCTACCTTTCAGCCAGTTCCTGCACGTCTTCATCTCGCCTGTGAGGTAGCCCACTGCTTGGAAGAGACTGATGCCGCCTTGGCCTGCAGAGCCCTGAGGGGCTGCCCCTCTTTCTCTTCTTGTATCCTTTTCACTGGGTTTTTCAATCTTCACAATGTGGCTTTCTTCGTTGGATGACCGGAGATCCTTGCAGGAAGAGCCATGATAAAACATTAAATAACAGAGCTTTTTGAGAGCAGAGGCATTTGGGGCTAGGGAAGATTGTCAGATATTTTTTTGATAAAGATAGGGGATTATGAGATAAATGTCCATTGTGCAATGCTTTCTAGAGTGCTTCATGTAGGCCTGCCCCTCCCAGGACCACTACACATTCCTCATAGCAGGGTTCTTAACTTTGTGTGCCCATGGATCCCTTTTGGTAGTTTGGCAAGCCTGTGGACTTCTTTCTAGAATGTTTGTAAATGCATAAAATGAGATTGCAATGAAAACCAATTGTATTGAAATGCAGTTATCACAATATTTTAAAAACTCAGTGTGCATATAGGGGCAGTAGATCCAATACCAATACCAATTATAATTCCAAGGTAGAGATGAGTGAACATGTGGGATGCCAACTCAGGACAAGTCTCTAGGGCCATTCTAGCTCCAGAACTCACTGTAGGATCACCCAAGACCTTTACTGTGACTACATCACAGCCCAACTTCGGCCCAGTGCTGCTGCTTTCACTTCTTTACAAGTATTGACCCAAGGACAGACCCCAGTAAACTCCTTAGATCCAAATCTCCATCTCAGAGTCAGCTTCCTGGGAGAACCCAATCCGTGGCAATGACAAAAATCCCAGGTACTACTAATGTGGCTGTTGTTTATTGCTTATAGTTATTATTGAAGCAAATGCTAAAGTTCATTGGAGGTTAGTGAAAATAAAGATAAATTCTTTCCTTCATCCAAGTTCCATCCATTTATGAACCCTTGGGTCGGGACTCCTTGCTCTAAAACTATGCCTTCCAATATAGTAGCCAGTAGGACATGTGGCTCTTGGCACTTAAAATGTGGCTAATCTGATCTGAGATGTGCTCAAGTAGGTTTGGAAGCCTTACTATGAAAAAAGAATGTATAAAAGACCTCAATAATAATTTCTATTGATTATGCATTAAAATAATAATATATTCATACACATTAAGTTAAATAAAACATATTATTCAAATAATTTCACCTGTATGAGCTGTCTGCATATTTTAGAGATTAATATATTTTAGAGCACATCTCAATTTAGATTAGCCACAGTTCACATCACAAAAACAAACAATCCAGTGAAAAAATGGGCAGAAGATCTAAACAGACATTTTTCCACAGAAGACATACAGATGGCTAAAAGGCACATAAAAGATGCTCAGCATCACTAATTATTAGAGAAATGCAAGTCAAGACTACCATGAGGTATCACCTCACCCCAGTCGGAATGTCCTTTATCAAAAAGTCCAACCAATAAATGCTGGAGATGTAAAGAAAAAGGAGCCCTCCTACATTCTCGGTGGGAATGTAAATTGGTGCAGTCACTATGCAGAAAAACTAAAGACAGGGCTACCATGTAATCCAGCATTCTGACTCCTAGGCATGCATGTGGGGAAACACACAATCTGAAAAGATACGTGTATCCCAGTGCTCACTGCAGCACTATTGACAGTAGCCAGACTATGGAGACGACCTAAGAGACCGTCAACTGGACAAGTGAATGGATAAAGCAAATGTGGTGCGTTTACGCAACGGACTATTACTCAGCCATAAAAAGAATGGAATCATGCCATTTCAGCAACATGTGCACCCAGAGGTTATCATACTAAATGAAGAAAGCCAGTCAGAGAAAGACAAATATCATATGATATCACTTACATGTGGAATCTAAAAAAATGGTACAAAGAAACTTATATACAAAATAGAAACAGACCCACAGACCTAGAAAGCAAACGTGTTACCAAGGGGAAAGAGGAGGGAGGGATTATTAGTTTGGGATTAACATATACACACTACTATATATAAAACAGATAAACAACAAGGACCTACTATGTAGCACAGGGAACCATACTTAATATTTTACAAGATATTGCAATAACTTATCAGGGAAAAGAATCTGAAAACACACACACACATATGTATAACTGAATCACTTTGTTGTACACCTGAAACTAACACATTTATATCAGCTATACGTCTATAAAAAATAAAATAATTTTTTCTACTTCTTTTCTTTTTACTTTTAAAATAGAGTAATATAAATCTAAGCTTATATGTGTGGCTCACATGTTTCTATTGTACTCTAATGGTCTACAGATTTCTCTAGCCTCCTCACTGCATCAAAACTTCAATGTCCTGAGGACGTCAGTAGAAACGGTGAACTGAGGCCCCCTCAAATTCTCTCCTCCATTAAGGCAACGAGAACACTGGGGAAAATGTGCCTGAGGTGGTGGATAACAACTGAGGAAAATAAGAAGCTAACAAAAAACTTAAAAGAAAAAACTGGGATGTCCATAGGGGGCTTTAAAAGGTTCGGGCATATGCCTTGCTGATCTCTGGAATTCTGCGTTCAGCTGGGTATCTTTCCCTCTCTCCCTTGCCTTTCACTTCTCTTCTTTCCTGTTTGTAAAGCCTCCTCTGATAACCACTTTGCCTTCTTGCATTTCTTCTTCTTTGGATGGTTTTGGTCACCGCCTCCTGTACAATGTTATGAACCTCTGTCCATAGTTCTTCAGGCACTCTGTCTGCCAAATCTAATCCCTTGAATCTATTTGTCACCTCCACTGATTTTAGTCATATCTGAATGGCCTAGTGGTTTTTCCTACTTTTTTCAATATAAGTCTGAATTTTTCAATAAAAAACTCATATTCTGAGCCACAGTCAGCTCCATTGTTGATGGGCATACAGTATATAAAGATGTCATTTGTACAACAATAACAGCACAAAGATGATATGGATAGAATTATATAGTAATATAGCTTTGGATAATATTGTAATTAAGTTGAATTTAATCCAAACTATATTTTTATAAATTAAGACATTTAATTGTAATATCCAGGACAACTACTCAGAGAAAAAACTAAAACATTTACATAACAGTGACAGAAGAATTAAAATGATACACTAGAAAATACCTGTTTAAGATAAAAGATGTCAGTGGTGAAGTAATACATAAACAGAAAAGATATATCATATATAGAAAGCAAGTAGCAAAATGGCAAGCATAAATCCTAACTTACCAGTAACAACATTAAATGTAAATGGATTACACACTTCAAAGACAGAAATTGGCAGAAGAGAATTTAAAAAGTTATACAAGTATATCCTCTCTAAAAGAGACACACTTTATGTTCAAAAATATAAATTGATTGTAAGGATGGAAAAAGATATATTGTGCAAACAGTTACCAAAAAAACCCAAAACAAAACAAAAGCTGGAGTGACTACCCTAACATCAGCAAAATAGACCTTTTGCTAAGACAAAAATTGTTACTAGAGAGTAAGAAAGAAAAATTTAATAATAAAATGATCAATCTATCAAGAAAATATAATAATTTTAAACACAACATGCTTAACAACAAAGCCCCCAAGTTTATGAAGCAGTAGTTTTTAGAACTGACGTGAGGAAAAGTTGATTCAATAATAATAATTGAAGTCTTCCATACTGCATTTGAAAAAAATGATAGAATATCTAGATAGAAGACCAAGGAAATAGAAAACTTGAACAATAGACATCTGTAGAACACTTCACCCAACAGCAGCAGAATATACCGTTTCTAGTGCACATGGAACCTTCTCCAATATAGTTCATGCTATGTGTGTGTGTGATCAGTTGTGACTGACTCTTTGCGACTCAAGAGACTGTAGCCCACCAGGCTCCTCTGTTCATGGGATTTCCCAGGCAAGAATGGTTGCCATTTCCTTCTCCAGGGAATGCAGGGATTGAACCCACCTCTCTTGCATTAGAAGGTGGGTTCTTTACCACTGCACCACTAGGAGGGTCTGATGCTGAAGCTGAAGCTCCAATACTTTGGCCACCTGATGCAAAGAGCTGACTGATTGGAAAGACACCGATGCTGGGAAAGATTAAAGGCAGGAGAAGAAGGGGATGACAGAGGACTATATGGTTGGATGGCATCACTGACTCAATGGACATGAGCTTGAGCAAGCTCTGGGAGATGGTGAAGGACAGGAAAGCCTGGTGTGCTGCAGTCTATGGGGTCGCAAAGAGTTGGACATGACTGAGTGACTGAACAACAACAACATTTGGGAAGCCCATAGACCATGCTGGGCCATAAAATATGTAAAACATTGTTATGGTTAAAAACATTAGTAAAGGGATTGAAATCATAAACAATATGTTTTCTGGCCACAGTGGAGTGAAATTAGATGGTACTGATGAAGCTATCTGCAGGGCAACAAAGGAGATGCAGACAAAAAGAACAGACTTATGGACACAGAGAGAGAAGGAGAGGGTGGGACAAATTGAGAGAGTAATGTTGAAACATATACGTTACCATATGTAAAATTAGATAGGCAGTGGAAATTTGCTGTATGACGCAGAGAGCTCAAATCTGGTGCTCTGTGACAACCTAGAGAGGTAGGATGGGGCACGAAGTGGGAGGGAAGGGCAAGAGGGAGGGGCCATACACATACCTATGGCTGATTCATATTGATCTGTTGCATAAACCAATGCAATATTGTAAAGCAATTATCCTCAATTAAAAATAAATAAATTTAAATTAAAAATAGTAAAAAAAAATCCACTGGGAAAGGATTAAAGCTAAAAATGAAAAAGAGAAAAAAGAAATAAAATATAGAAGAATATTTGTAAAATATGTGAAAATTAAAGAACACACTCCTAAATAATCCATGGATCAAAGAGGAAATCAGAGGAGAAATTAGAAAATATTTTGAGATGAATGAAAACAAAACTACAACACATCAAATTTATGGGATGAAGCTAAATCAGTGCATAGAGTGAAATTTAAAAATGTAAATACCTATGTTAAAAGAAGAAATATCTCAACAAACTAACCTTTCCCTTTAAGAAATTAGAAAATAACAGCGAATTAAGCCCAAAGTGAGTGGAAGGAAGGAAGTAGTAGATTATAGTGAAAATAAATGAAATAGAGAATAGAAAGACAGTATAAAAATCAATGAAACTGAAAGTCAGTTCCTTGGAAAGGTCAAAGTTGACCTTTTAACTTTTAACTAGTTTGACAAAGAAAAAAAAGAGAAGAGTGAAGTTACTAGAATTAGAAATGGAAGAGGAGACATTACTACCAGCCTTAAAGAAATAAAAAGGATTACAAAGAAGTGGGTTATAAAGAAATGAATAATGGTATTCTAAAAAATTAGATAACCTAGATGAACTGTATAAATTCTTAGAAAGACAAAAACTACCAAACTGAGACAGGAAGAAATAGAAAACCTGTACTGATCCCTAAAAAAGTCAAGCAACTGAATCAGTTAAAAACAAAGTCAAACCAAACTAAAATTTCCCACAAAGAAAAACTCATGTCCAGGTGGCTTCATCTGTGAATTGCACCAAATGTTTAAGGTATTAATTCTAATACCTTCCAAAAAGCAGAAGAGAAAGGAACACTTCTTAAGATAACCTATGAGGCTAGTATTATCCTGGTATCAAAGCCAGACAAAGACATGACAAGAAAGAAAATATAGATCAATATGCTTTATGAATATAGATGAAAAAATCCTTAACAAATACTAGCAAAACAAATCCAGTAGGATATAAAAAAAAAATATGACCAAAGAGAATTCTAAGAATTTGAGACAGTTTCAACCTGTAAAAACTATCAATAGATTGTTTAATAAAGAAAAATACTCACATGGTTATTTCAACAGACACAGAAAAACTATTTGAAAAATTCAACAACCTATTCTGATAAAAGCAATCAACTAACTAGGAATATAAAGGAAGTTCCTCAACCTAATAATAAAAAAACTCAGAGCTAATATCATACTTAATAGTGAAACTGGATGCTTTCCCTCTAAGATCAGTAACAGGACAAAGATGTGCGTTCTTATCACTGCTATTCCACATTGTACTAGAAATTTTAGCCAGAGTAGTTAGGTAAGAAAAAAAAAAAGACAAAAGGGAACCAAATTGGAAAGAAAGAATTTAAACTATCTCTATTTGAAGATATCCTTTTATACAGAAAACCTTAAAGAATCTACAAAAAAACAGATTTTATTTCTATACATTGGCAATGAACAATCCAAAAATAAAATTAAGAAGACAATTCTTTCTATGTAGCATGAAAAAGAATAAAATATTTTGGATTGAATGTAACAAAAGAGGTGTAAAACTGTGCACTCAAAATTACAAAACATCACTGAAAGAAATTAAAGACTTAAATAAAAAGAAAGATAGCTTATGCTCACTGACTGGATGACTTAATTTTGTTAAGATAAAATATTCTCCAAATTGGACTATAGATTCGACACAATCCCTATCAAAATGTCAGTTGTCTTCTTATTTATTTATTTATTTTTTGTGGGGATTGAAATTCAAGGATTTCAGATTAGATGAAACAATCTTGAAAATGAAGAACAAAGTTGGAGAACTCATATTTCCTGATTTCAAAGCTTACTATAAAGCTCCATTGCTCAAGGTGGTGTGGTATTGCCTCAAGAATAAACGTATAGATTGGATCCATAGAAATTAGAGCCCAGAAACAAACCCATATATTTATGGTCAATTGATTGTTAATAGGAATAGCAAGACAATTCAATGGAGGAAGGATAATCTTTTTAACAATGGTGCTGGGACAAGTGTATACTCACTAGTTAAAAGACTGAAATTGGATCCCTACTTAAAATCGTATAAAGTAACTTAAAATGAATAAAAGACTAATATGTAAGTGCTAAAACTATAAAACCGTTCAATTAAAACATTGGAGTACATCTTTTGACCTTGGATAAGAAAATGGCTTCTTGGACACGACACCAAAGTACAAGCAATCAAAGAAAATATAGATAAATTGGACTTAATCAGAATTAAAAACTCTGTGCTTCTAAGGACATTATCAAGAAAGTGAAAGGACAACCTACAGAGTGGGAAAGATAATTTGTAAATTACATATCTGGAAAGGGCCTAATATCCAGAATATTACAACTCCACCATAAAAAGACAAATAACATAATTTAAAAATGAGCAAAGGAGTTGAAAAAACATTTTTTAAAGAAGATATACAAGTGGCCAGTAAGCACATGAAAAGATGTTCCAAAATCATTTGCCATTGGTGGTGGTTTAGTCACTAAGTCCTACTCTTGGCGACCCCATGGACAGTAGCCCACCATGTTTCTCTACGGGATTTCCCAGGCAAGAATACTGGAGCGGTTTGCCATTTTCTTCTCCAGGGGATCTTCCTGACCCAGTGATTGAACCCATGTCTCCTCCATTGCAAGAAGTCTCCTGCATTGCCGGCAGATTCTTTACTGACTGAGCCACCAGGGAAGCCCCACTTGCCATTCGGGAAATGCTAATCAAAATCACAGTGAGCTGTCCCTTCACATTTACCTAGGCTATAATAAAAAAGACAACACAGTTTGTTGAAGAGGTGGAATGGCACAATGTGTACATTGCTGGTGAGAATAAACACTAATGCAGCCACTTGGGAAAACAATTTGTCAGTTTCTTAAAATGTTGAATGTAGATTTACCATGTGACCAAGAACTACCACTTCTAGGTACTCTTGCCTCGAGAACCCCATAAACAGTATGAAAAGGCAAAAAGATATGACACCAGAAGATGAGCTCCTCAAGTTGGAAGGTGTCCAATATGCTTCTGGGGAGGAGTGGAGGGCAATTACTAATAACTCCAGAAGAGTGAAGTGGCTGGGCCAAAGTAGAAACAACACTCAGTTGTGGATGTGTCTGGTAGTGAAAGTGAAGACTGATGCTGTAAAAACAATATTTGATAAGAACCTGGAACGTTAGGTCTATGAATCAAGATAAATTGGACATGGTCAAGCAAAAGATTGACATCTTAGGAATCAGTGAACTAAAGGATGGGAATGGGTGAATTTAGTTAAGATGACCACTATATCTACTACTGTGGGCAAGAATCCCTTAGAAGAAATGGAGTAGCCTTCATCGTAAACAAAAGAGCCCAAAATAGGTGCAACCTCAAAATGAAAGAACGACCTCGGTCCATTTCCAAGGCAAACCATTCAACATCACAGTAATCCAAGTCTATGCCCCAACCACTGATGCCAAAGAAGCTGAATTTGACTGGTTCTATGAAGACTTACAATATCTTCTAGAACCAAACCAAAAAAAGATGTCCATTTCATCACTGGGGATTGGAATGCAAAAGTAGGAAGTCAAGAGATACCCGGAAAAACAGGCAAGTCTGGCCTTAGGGTACAAAATGAAGCAGGGCAAAGGCTAACAGAGCTTATTCAAGAGAACATGCTGGCCATAGCAAATACCCTTTTCCAGCAATTTAAGAGATGACTTTACACATGGATATCATCAGATAGTCAATATAAAAATCAGGTTGATTATGTCCTTTACAGCCAAAGACAGAGAAGCTCTATACAGTCAGCAAAAACAAGACCTGTGGCTGAATGTGGCTCAGATCATGAGATCTTTATTGCAAAATTCAGGCTTAAATTGAAGGAAGTAGGGAAAACCACTAGGCTGTTCAGATATGACTTAAATCAGTGGAGGTGACAAATAGACTAGATTTGGGACTAGATTTGGTAGACAGAATGGCAGGAAATCCGGGGAGCACTGTGACTATGAGGAACTATGGACAGAGATTTATAACATTGTACAGGAGGCAGTGACCAAAACCATCCAAAGAAAAAGAAATGCAAGAAGGCAAAGTGATTGTCTGAGGTGTCTTTACAAATAGCTGAGGAAAGAAGAGAAGCGAAAGGCAAAGGAGATAGGGAAAGATATACCCAACTGAATGCAGAGTTCCAGACAGTAGCAAGGAGAGATAAAGAAGCCTTCTTAAAGGAACAATGCAAAAAAACAGAGGAAAACAATAGAATGGGAAAGACTAGAGATCTCTTCAAGAAAATTGGAGATATCAAGGAAATATCTCATGGAAGGATGGGCATCAAAAAGGACAAAAAAAAATGGTAAGGACCTATTTGGTAAGGACAGAAGCAGAAGAGACTGAGAACAGGTAGCAAGAATACACAGAAGAACTATACAAAAAAAGGTCTTAATGACCTGGATAACTATGATGGTGTGGTCACTCACCTAGAGCCAGACAACCTGGAGTGTGAAGTCAAGGGAGCCTTAGGATGGAGAAGGAAATGGCAACCCACTCCAGTATTCTTGCCTGGAGAATCCCATGGATGGAGGAGCCTGGTAGGCTACAGTCCATGGGGTTGCTAAGAGTCAGACACGACTGAGTGACTTCACTTTCTCTTTTCAGTTTTCACTTTTGTGCATTGGGGAAGGAAATGGCAACCCACTCCAGTATTCTTGCCTGGAGAATCCCAGGGACAGAGGAGTCTGGTGGGCTGCCGTCTATGGGGTCGCACAGAGTCAGACATGACCGAAGTGACTTAGCAGCAGCAGCAGCAGGACCTTAGGAAGCATTAAGAACAAGGCTAGTGGAGGTGACAGAATTCCACCTGAGCCTTTTAAATGCTAAAAGATAATGCTGTGAAAGTGCTGCACTCAGTGTGTCAGCAAATTTGGAAAACTCAGCCATGGCTACAGGACTGGAAAAGGTCAGTTTTCATTCCAGTCTCAAAGAAGGGCAATGCCAAAGAATGTTCAAACTACTGTACAATTGTGCTCATTTCACATGCTAGCAAGGTTCTGCTCAAAATCCTTCAAACTAAGCTTCAGCAGTATGAACTGAGAACTTCCAGATGTATAAGCTGGATTTAGAAAAGGCAGAGGAACCAGATATCAAATTGCCAACATTCAGTAGATCATGGAGAAAGCAAAGGAGTTCCAGAAAAACATCTACTTGTGCTTTGTTGACTACACAAAAGCCTTTGACTGTGTGGATCACAACAAACTGTGGAAAATTCTTAAAGCGATGAGAGTATGAGACCACCTTACCTGTCTCCTGAGAAACCTGTGTCAAGAAGCAACAGTTAGAATCAGACATGGAAAACTGACTGGTTCAAAATTGGGAAAGGAGTATGACATGGCTGTATGCTGTCACCCTGATTATTTAACTTATATGCAGATTATATCATGTAAAATGCTAGGCTGGATGAATCACAAACTGAAATCAAGATTGCCAGGAGAATTATCAACAACCTCAGATATGCAGATGATACTACTAATGGCAGAAAATGAAGAACTAAAGAACCTCTTGATGAGAGTGAAAAAGGAGAGTGAAAAAGCTGGATTTAAATGACATTGAAGAAGCTAAGATCATGGCATCCAGTCTCATCACTTCATGGCAAATAGAAGGTGGAAAAGTGGAAACAGTGACTGAATTCATTTTCTTGGGCTCCAAAATCACTGCAGATGGTGACTGCAGCCATGAAATTAAAAGATGCTTGTTCCTTGGAAGGAAAGCTATGAAAAACCTAGACAGAATATTAAAAAGGAGAAATATCACTTTACTGACCAAGATGTGTACAGTCAAAGCTATGGTTTTTCCTGTAGTCATGTAAGGATATGAGAGCTGGACCACAAAGAAGACTGAGTGCTGAAGAACTGATGCTTTTGAAATGTGGTGCTTGAGAAGACTCTTGAGAGTCCTTTGGACTGCAATGAGATCAAACCAGTCAATCCCAAAGGAAATCAACCCTGAATATTCATGGGAAAGACTGATGCTGAAGCTGAAGCTCCAGTACTTTGAGATGAGTCAGTTCATCTGATGTGAAGAACTGACTCTTTGGAAAAGACCCAGATTCTGGGAAAGATTGAAGGCAAAAGGAGAAAGGGATGGTAGCAGATGAGAGATGGTTAGATAGCATCATCAACTCAGTGCTCATGAATTTGAACAAACTCCTAGAGTTAGTGAAGGACAGAGGAACCTGGCATGCTACAGTCCATGGGGTTGCAAAGAGCTGGACATGACTTAACAACTGAACAACCACAGCAAATACAATGAAATATTATTTGGCCATAAAAGGAGTGATTACTGAAAGAACCCAAAATACTATGCTAAATGAGAGGAACCAATCACAAAAGGCATATATTATATGATTCCGTTTATATGAAATGTATAGAATGGGCAAATCTATAAATCCAGAAAGTAGATTTGTGGTTTTGCCAGGGGCAAAGACGAAGGAAGGGGTGGGGAAGATGAAAGGAGGGCTGACTGTTAAGGAGTATGGACTTTCTTTTTGAGGTGATAAAAACATTCTGGAATTAGATAACAGTAATGTGTGCATAACCTTGTAAATAAGTGAAAAAACCAGTGTATTGTATACTTTAAAGAGGTGAATTTTATGGTACCTGAATTACATCTCATTAAGAACCTTAACGGTCTTGGGTCCTTGACCACTGAGCTGGTAGCTAGCCACGTTGCCTAGATGATGCTGGGTCCAAGGAATACTAAAGGCCTGCTTTGAAAGAGGGCTTCCTTTTGGAGACAGTAGGGTAATTCATGGAGCAGATATAAGGGGAAAGATTTGGGGGACTGGTTGGAAGACTTGTAAGTGTGTATAGAGTATGCATTCTCTACTTGTCCTTAAAATCATGTCACACACAGAGTCACATTTTCCATCTAAGGTCAGGAAGGATTGATTGTGGATGTAAACTGTGTTGGGCTGGGGGGCAGAATCTCCCCAGGGGTGACAGTTATAGGCATTAGGTCACACATGCTCCACCCTCCCTCCCACCCCGACCTGGGAAACATCCTGGGAGGGACATTCCTCACTTTTTCTTCAGGCATTTCTAGAAGAGGCAGGGCTGGGTGTGCATCCTGGGAGTTGGGGGAACAGCTTGGGCTGGGAAACTCCAACTCGTAGAGTTTGTATCTGCTGGAAAGAGGCTCTGCCAGGAGAGGGCTGCTGTGAGTATGAGCATCAGACATCTCTTTCAGGGTTTGGCTGCTCATCAGTCATGCAACTGGTAAAAGGAAATGGAAAGAACAAGTTAGTCAGGATGGGGCCCCAGGGACTTGGCTGAGGCTAGATGGGGGCCCCAGGAGGCCTGAGTCTATTCTGACACAAGGGACCTACTGTTCCAGTCACCTGTGCTACCAGAGGGGCCTGGAGCCATTCCTCCACCAGCATGACCTGTACTGTTCAAAATCCACCCATTCTTCCAAGTCCAGAAGAAAGTCCATTTCTGCTGTGCAGATTTCCCTGACCATTCAGTAAGAATAGATTTCTTTTTTTCTGGTCACTAAAATATTTTTTCTCTATCTTTCATATTGCCGATGGTACAGTTTTATTGCAGTATTTAGTTGCACATGCATTTTCCCCTTGATACGTACATGTAGATCTGGGTTTCCAGCTGAGAAGGGCTCTAGAAGTTCATTTTCTTAGTTGCTATGCAGCCTATATTGCTGTCTGTTGGCCTGCAGTGCCCTTCTCTCCCTTCTGCCCTCAATGCCCTTTCTAGCTTCTATTTCCTCCCCCTCCCCAGGAGCAGTAAGTGGCTCTTGTGTGGCCCACTGCAGGCTGTGTGCACTGATTCCTCCATGTGAGACACCTTTTCCTTTCATCACGGGGCCAGGGCTTGGTTTTGGAATAGCCTCTGCCCAACGTCCTCGGTTTCCACTTTAGTCTAGTTGTGTCATGGTAGTTATACTTCTTTCCTTCTCGCTTCCGCCATTCTCTTTTGGTCTCCTCCAGCTCAGTTATGTCTTATTTGAATTTATTGTTTCTTTGGGAGGTGGTTTTGGGTCTGCATGGATTTGTATCTCAGTATGATCCAAAGTTTTCCTCATTGGTCCCTGCTACCATGGCTTTATCTCCCATCTACATAACTATGGCCCCCAAACCTAACATTTGCAGCCTAGCTTTGAGAACTGGATTCACAGATTTAATTCTTTACTTCACAGAAGCTTAGACTTAATACACTGAGACAACTCATAATGTTCCTTCCTGAGTCCTGTCTTCCTCTCTCCTAAGGGCCCATCCCAGGAAACTTCCCCTCCTGCTTCCAAGCTTCTTCTTTAGACAACTCAGGAGTCAAACTCCACACTCACTTCTCCTCCAATCTCCAATCCAAAACTATCTCTAAAATACACCTTGATGTCCAGTATCACCACTTAATTACCATCACCTCTTTCCACTTCTCCAATAACTGCCAATTGCTTACTCCCACTTCTCAGATTTCTCCTCTAAGCTGTGTCCCACAGCAGCCAAATTTGTCATATTAACATTCAAGTCCACTCATGTTTCCTGTTTAAATCCCTTCAATGGCTGCAGATGCAAAGCCACATCCTTAACACGGTGCTCAAGCTGTACATCACTGACTTCCACTGTGCTTTAGCCTGTCCTGTGCTTCTGCTAACCCTCATTTCTGGGCCCCATACTGGCCTCCATTTAGCACTTTCTACCTCAGAGTCTCTGCAAATGCTGGTCCATTTGCCTGGAAGGTTTCTCCCTCACCCTTTAGCTGGGTAACTCCTGCTCTTCCCTCAGTCTTTGTCTCAGTTATCACCTGTTGGACAAGACTCCTCTGATGGTCTGCTGTCACATGTTCTCATGGGACCCAGTATTTTTCCTTATACTGCTGTATCTACTAGCACAGAGCCTGGCACATAGTAAGTGTCCAATAAATAGTTCAGTGAAGGAGAAAGAGGGAAGGAAGAAAAGGAGGAAGGAAGGATGGAAGGCTGCAGGTAACTGCTAGAGTGGGGTAACTTTACGAATCACTGTGGGTCTCAGGTCTTGAGAACTTGAGGGGCCACCCACTAGTCCTGCACTTCAAGGCAAAACTGCTGAACTCTGCCCTGTGCAGGGCCTGTCCTCATTCCCAGGAATAGATCATTTAAACCATGGCTGGTTTTTAGCATAGGTCTGCAAACATCATTCGTATCCGATCAACTCTTCTTTCTGGGGCTTCCATGGCTCTGGAAGAGGCCTTTCCTTCCTGACTGCAGGTGGAATTTCAGTGAGTTTCAGACAGCCCTGGAGGGGGCACGCTAGAAAGGTTTAGCAGAATGGAAGCCAGCAAGCTTGAGAATCTGTCCCTTCCCAATGCACTCTCTCCCTCTGGTGGCCAAGAGGGGACACAGCATGGTATGAATCCTTCCAAGTCATCCAGATGAGAAGTGAGGGGCGATATCTAGACACATGATCTTCATGACACTATATATCTGGATTTACTAGAAATGTTCTGGAAAGAACTTGTGTTAAATTCAGTGTCTGTGAATTACATTAAAAATCCAGTTGAAAATAACTTTCTTTCCCAAACATATTTCACTGAATCTAAGATGTTATCAGCTGAACATAGTGTTATTGTTTTGTGTCTTACCATGAAAGAAGAAAATGCTGCCAATTAAAATTGCAAGATGCACTCTGATTTAATAAATGTTAAAATATGAGAAAGATGTATATTTTATAATCAGGGACATATGACAAAAGTCATAGTGATGCAGCTCAAGTAGACAGGAGTAGGAATTATTTTCTAACTATGGGACTTCAAACATTTATATATTTTTTGATGAAGAATGTGTGTATACATCATGAGATCTTTAAGAACAGGGCCTGTTACCATGTTGATTTCTGTATTTGCATTGCTCAGCAGAAAGCCTGACACATAATAAGCCCTCAATATATGTTTAATAATTATGGAAAGAATTAATGATTACACAAAGGAAGTACTCTCCAAAGTCTTTCCAAAAAGGCTCTATCTCCTCTTCTTTTGAGTATCTCAAGTGCAGTTAATATTCCCAATTACAGATGGAGAAGTCAAGGCCTAGAAAAGCAGACCAAGAGTTGCTTTTCACATGGATGTAGCTCTCTGCACTTTCTGAAGCAAGCTTGCTGCCTTGGGACGGCTGCAGGGAGTAGAGACCCAGGGAAACCAGCAGCTTGCTACAGAGTCAAGATTAGACCCAGTTTCCCACTGTGGGCTCCTTCTGTTACTCCAACTGCCTTGCAGGGCACAGCTGGGGGAGGCAGAGAAGGGGGGCCACCCTCCAGCCTGGGGCCAGGCCCTCAGCCCAGTGTCCTATTTCATAAGCCCACATAACCTCAGCAGGAACAACGTGATTGCATCTCCTCTGGGGAACACAGCGTTCCTTTGCCATGGGAATGTTTATCCTACTCAAATGGGGGAATTTTGGCTTTGGGGTAGGGGCGAGACATGCAGCAAAAAAAAAGGTCTTGTAAAGAGAAGGTCAGTGTTTGGAAAGAGCACAAGCTGCGGAAGCTAAGAGGCCCAGCTTCACTCTCTTCTCTGCCACAGGGTGCTGTGTGGGCCTCTGCTTCTCCCCCTTTAAAGGGTTCTTAGGACAGTGAAACTGCTGACTTGGGTTCTTGGCACATAGTAGGCACTCAGTGATTTTCAGTTTCCTCTCTTCCCGTGCTCCCAAGCTGAAGGGAAAGATGGCTAAAGCAACCCGATGAAGTGCAAGCTGGCTGGTCTGAAACAGAGCGCCTTTCAAAAGTTTCCATAAGGCGTCGGCCACTTGTTAAAACTGGACAGGGAAATGGCTGCCCGAGCCACGTCCCGTCTAAAGGCGGCAGGCCTCAGAGCCCATTCCCAGCTCCGCTCTGAGCCAGTCCATTAAACCTGCTTCCAAGAACACATAATTATCTGCTTGGCGTGAGAACGCTCTCCTTGGCTGCCTGTACCTCCTCCTCTCCCTCAGAAATGTGGACAGAAAGGGTTGTTTGCATTGGCCTCCTATTTCTCCAAAAAGCTGGACTCTCCAAGTGTTCCTGCAAGGGGGCTCCCCCGACAGACTGGGCCCTCACTCCTCTTTGTGAAGATGCTCCCTGTTGAATACCTACTGTGTGCCCTTAGGCTACCCAGAGAGGGGACGGAGCTGCAGAGACAGGGAGAGAGGGAGCAGACTGTCCGTGTGGGGGCAAAGTGGCGGGGTGGGGGGCAGTGTGGGCACAGGGGCCGCTGTTGGAGCATAGGGCAGTTCCCCAACCTCCCACAGCTGAGGGAGGCTCAGGCTTTCATGTCAGGACTTGGTTGAACCGGCAAGAGGGAGGTGAACACTCCAGCCAAGGAAATGCCTGAAAAAAATACACACCTGGTTTGTGCCAGGAAATCCCAGTTGTGGGCCCTGCTGGAGCAGGGGGCAGCCCACAAGGAAAGGTGAAGCTGGATGTTAGGAGCTAGACTGTGAAGAGTCCTCAGTCCATATATTTGCACCCAAGTTCCCTTCCCAACACAGAAAACATGGTGCCTACTCTCTTGTACTGAGTTTAAAGTTCTTTTCTCTAAAAGACAGTTTCCAGTAGCAATGCAAGAATGCGCCCCTGCCCAGTGGGAAGAGGCTGCACCCTCCCTGGCACATTCCTGCAGTTAGGAGAAGAGCCTGCAGCGGGCGGGGAGTGGGGGGGTGGTTCTTGAGTTTTTGGTGTGAATCAGTGCACAGTCCAAGAGCCACCTCCCTGAGACCTGTTGAGTTTAAATCTGCTGGTGACCTTGTCATGGGGGCGGTGAACGTCAAATGGTCTTACATCACCTTTCCCCCAACTGAGTTACTGAGGTTGCAGAGTTCTGGAGAAGGAGAAATGATTAGTAGGTTTTATTTATTGACTTGATTAATTTTTCCTAAGACTTTGCAATTGATATAATTATGGAAAAGGAGAGTTTGCATAAATTTCTAGAACCTTAGGAACAAAAGGTGTATCCTATGCTTCTCTCAAACAATAAAGGAGCTGAGTGCCTCTGACTCTTGGCAGGGGTCCCCTGGTCCTGTGAGTTGGGCTGTTCTGACTGTGAACAGCTCTGATTACCGGAAACCCTTGGACCCATGGAGCTGACATCAAGCTCCCAGGTTTTTACCCATCGTGTGTTCCAGTTCTGTCCATCCTGTGGGCATGGACACATGCCCTTCCCATCTCACACTAGAGCACTTCAGAGGTTGATTCCAAGCCTTCCTTTCTCTGGGATAGACCTCTGGAGCTTCCTTCGGTTTGGCTCACCAGTCAAGGCCCCAGACTCTCTGCTCTCCTGATACAGTGACAGAAGGACCAAAGGCAGGGACGTCACTCTGAAGGAAGGTCCTTGCTGAGTCAGGCTGGTTCCTGGGCCAGGGGCTCCGGGCTGATCCCTGAGCCAGTGGATAGCTGCTAAAAGGAAGAAATCAGCTGTGCAGGGGTCAGTGGATGCGGGAATGGGGACAGAATAGGCCCATGGGCTAGTGGATCATTCCCAAGGAGACCAGGGAGGGGATAAGGCCAGAAGAGGCCTGGTCTCTAGACAGATAAGCTGGGGAAGGGGGAAAGGGGCCTGACCAGTTGCGGGGCCAAGGTGAGAGGTACTGCTCTCAAGGCCGGTTGTGTAAGAGGTTGGCTGAGCCCTCCCTCTTGTTAGGGGCAGCCCAGAGCTTTTCTTGGCAGCTCCAGCCCAGTGAGTCTGATGTGGGCTCAGAGGAGCCTGACTCACTGGGGCCAGAGGGTCAGGCCGGGTGGACGGGAGTCAGGAGACACAGCTTCTCTGGGCCCTCTGCAGACTGTCTGGGGTTAGATGGCTGGTGGCTAGCGTGCTGGGGGGTTGCATCTTTCTAGGCTCTTCTGCAGGGCCAAGCCTGGAGCCTGCAGCTGGGAATTTAACCAGGGCCCTCCACTGGAAGTCTCAAGACTCTACGTAGGGCAGAGGTAAGAGACCAGACTTTTGATCTCTTCCTTAGATATTAGCATGTGTTTGGAAGGACATTCAGAGGGGCTCACCATACCCTTCTCAGCTGATACTTTTCAAGTGGGATGACCCTCCCATATGCCAGGTACGGAGTCCCTGCCTCACTGTGCCAACAGCAGCGATTACCAGGCCATCATCGTTCCCTTCGAGGGTCTCTGTCTATGTCAGTCTATTCTCTCCCTCTGGGCCAGGCCAGCTCCCCACTGGTGATGGACAAATGACCTTAAAACACTAGGTTGCACCACAGCTCAAGAAGCTTCCAAGTTGCTCCAGGTCTGGGTGTCTCATTACCTCTGGATGTGACACTCTGGGCCTGGGAGTGATGGGGGCCCAGAGTATAGGACAGCATGCTGCTCTGGATGTCTGGGTAGAAAATAGCTGTATATTTAAGCAAGTATGGCTTATAAAAGAGTACAGTGTCAAATTTTTACTTAAAAAAAAAAAAACCATTTCTGCAGCAACCTAAAGTCTGCTTTAGGTGTGTCCACCTGGGAGGAGGTATCATGTGCCCCCACCACTTGGGGCTTCTTGGGGGAAACGTTAAGCAGCACTGAAGGTGGCACCTGTCCTTATTCCCCACGGCTCGGCCTCAGGGCTGGACCTGAGCCCATGCTCCTGTCCTGAGGGAGGTCTTCACCGGCCCCACGGCCCCCTCAGGGTCGATTCTATGGCATGTGTGTTGTTCTCCATTATCCGCCCTGATCCTGTCCTGAGCTTGGCTATGTCATCACCACTGTGCCTTCCTGACCATCTGGAGGCCCTCTGACCTGTGTGGTGGTTGGGACCTGTTTCACAGCACAAGAATTACACACGTCTCTTTCACATACACGCACATACACACAGAGCATTCACACTATGACCCCTACCAATTCTGCACTGCTGTAAACCTTCATGCACACAGCATTTCAGACTTGACAGAGCACTTTCCTTATGATCACTGCATTTGTTTCCTCAAATGATCCCACAGCATGGGGAGACTGGTAGAGTGGTGCACTCCTCTCACTATAGGTCCAGGGAAGTGATAGTTGCTGCTCGAAGTCACACGGGGTGGATACAGGAGCTGGGGCTGACCCTGCCTCCTAATGCCCGGACCTGGGTTCTTCCTGTATCACTGACACCCCTACTGTGGGCCCTGGACTCTTCTTTAAGGATGGCCCTCTGCCCCCAGGCAGAGACCGGGGGCCTGGCTGTACATGGTTTAGGTTTTTGGTCTTTGAATGCAGTGTGTACAAACACACACTTCCTTTCAGGCTGGACCACTATGTGTCTGGCTCTCTGTATAACCAGGGTGGTATGTAGCCTGGTCCATCCTTGTGGCAGGGAGAGAATTCTGTACTTGAGCTCTCCAAAGGGCTTCATTTGGCATGTCCGTAAGGCCCCTGAGCTACCCCCTTTCTTTTCAACAAAACCTTGATAATTTTCTTTCCTGCACAGATGTTTGTTTTCTAAAAGCAACACCGATTAGAGTGGGGAGTCAGGCTGTCCCTGGGAGGTTGCAGAAACTAGGACAGATCCCATCAGGTGCTGTCCTTGGAGCCTCGTAACTCAGGTAAAACAGAGTCAGGTGAATATTGAAGGGCTCTGTGGACAGAGTGGAGGTATTTAGAATGGGGTGAGGGGTGCTGATAAGAGGGGGCGGGGTGTCAGTTAATGGGTCATTCTTAAGCATCAGCTGAAGGGCCAACTGGGCTGGATTCTCCCAGGGCAGCCTCCTGCCTGTCCATCCTCTGTGACTTCAGACAGCTCTTCTCAGAATGCAGTAATGTGCTTAGGAGTTGGCTTTCCCTCAGTTTCCCAGTCTTCAAAATTAGCTTCACATAAGCCATTTTCTGCACATGATGAACCCAAGCCACTGTTTGCAGCTGGTTTAGTGGGAACTAAGTAGGGAAGAGTTGTTTTCAAAGCATCTCCCTTTTCCCTTCAGCCAGACGTGCATTCTCCTTCCTTTAAACCCTAAGAGCAGAGATCCTCAAGCTTGACAGCACATGGTCATCATCTTCCTCTAGGGAGCTTTAAAAATGCTGCTGCCTGGGCTCCTTCTCTAGAGATTCTGACTTGAGAGGTCTGGAGGTGCAGCGTGAGATGCTTCAAAACTCCCCAGGGTTACTGACTTGTAGCGCAGATGGAGACGCACTGACCTAGGTCTCTGTGTCTGTCCTTGCTGTCTGGTCAAGGTGAGTGATGAGTGTCAGCTCCCACTCTAAATGCAGGAGCTCAGCCCCACCTGCAGAAGCAGAATCTGCATTTGAGCAAGAGCCCCAGTTCTGCTCTTTCAGGTCTGAGGGGCACAGCTGTAGGGGTCTCACCTGGGCATGGTGGGAGTGGGCCGGGAAAAGATCTTTATTCATTTTAGAACCTCCGTTTAGTGGTCCAAGCATTCAGCAAACAAGCAAAACCAGATAGATATAGGAACAGCAAAACCAAATCAAAACAGAGGTTATTTAGAGTTAAACATAATCTATGTCCTCTGTCTCCAGATGAAAGGGCATGTCAAACACCCCAGTCTTTTCCAATGTGTGTGTCTTGACCTGAGAAGCTAAGTCCCTGCTTCCCATATGCAACCTGCACAGGTCATAGCAACAGCCTACTCCTGAGGAAGCGAATTATGGAGCAGCATGATTTCAGAAATAAACATGTACTGCCTATGGAAACAGAGGCTCATTCAGTTGTTGCAATATTGAAATCCAACGCTCACCTTGCCTTGTAAATCTATATGAGAGCCATAAGGAGGGGAGACACAGAGGAGCTGTTGATTTGCCCAGCCCTAAAGAGAACAGAAGCGTGGCCCCGCACTGGGGTGAGTGGAAGTTAGGCGGCTTTGATGGTGATGTCCTCATGCAGCCTTGCCAGAAGCTTCAGTGGGGGCTGAAGGCAGCAGGAGGCACCAGGGAAGACCCTTGGGGGGTCAAGTGATTAGTGAGACTCTCAGAGAGGAGAGGACAGAGAGACCCCCACCTGACATGGAAAGGGACATTTCGTGGAGATAGTGAGAAGAGAAATACTCTTGGGATGGGCAGAGGGGAAGGCAAAAGTGGAAGGATTGGAGAATTCCAGACACAAGGAAGAAGATGAAGAGGGAGAAAAAGTGTGACTGAGGAGAGGACAGAAGAGAAAGTGAAGTCACAGCACAATAGTCGCTGACACTCTGGTCGTAAAGGAAAGGCTGAGGAGGCAGGCAGACTGACCGGGCGAGGCCCACAGACGCCCCGGAGCCAGTTGTCTCTGCTCTGAAGGGCAACGACCTTCACATTGTCACACCCCTGGCATGGCTTCCTCTCTCCTCCCACTTCCACAAATTGAGTGAGGGATGGAGGAGAGGAATTGAGCACTTCTCTTCACTGGCCTATGCGTGGCTCCTGGCATATCATCTGAACTCAGAAATGGCCCCTGGGCCAGCTATCTAAGAAGGAAAACCAGAACTTACCAATTCCAGCTTCGTTCTGCCCTTGCTCCTCCCTCATGACTAATAAGACTGACAAAACGAGCTTTCTTCAGATGCCCAAAGAAGTCACTTGGGGTTGCCTCAGTTGAGTGACAAGGAATGTGTGCATTTGGAAGTGGCTGAACACATTTGCCAAGATGCTTGTCCTCTGACCCCCTGAGGCTTGACTGAGGTAATGGGAGAGCTAAGTTGGCTATATTTAAAGGGCCAAAAAATCTGAAGAGATGGAATTTGTCTGGACATCACTGGAAAGTAAACTGAGCTTGTTGTGAAATCTCCGAAGATGTGTTTTCTCTTGAGTATCTGAGAGGAGGGGAGAGGGTTGATGAGCAAGTTCCACTGGGACGGAACAAAAAGTGCATGGAATCTGGAGCTCAGCCAAACTCCAGCTCTGCCAATCACCGTGGTGCCACTTTGGACCCGGTCCACCCTCACTGTGAAGCAGGATGGTGGTGACAGCCTTGCAAGACCACCTGCAGAGGGCCTCGTGCACCACCCGGCACTTGGTAGGTGTCAACCATTGTCAGTTCCTGCCTCCTTTCACCCACATGTTCTGGGGCTGTCCACAAATTCTAAAGATTCCAATCACCAGGGATTTTAAGAGAGTGGATTGGATGATCCAAATATTTAGAAATGTTAACCTTTCAAAGTTTCTCTGTAGTAGGTCTTATATTGATTATTGTTCTTTCATTTGAAAGTGTTTGTTGAGCACCTACTATGGGCCAGTCACTGGAGATTCAACAGTGAGTGAGAAAGAGTCCTTCCTGTCTTAATGGAAACCAGAAGATAACCTGTAAAGGCCCAGGGATGGGACTGTCTGGTTTCCACGGGGGTAGGGTAGGTTATGGAGGTGGTCTCAGTGATGAGGGGCATCACTAGAATGTTTTGGAGAAAGACGGAGGCTAAAAGTCCTTCAATATACAGGACAAGCCTATATGACAAGGGATTGTCCCAGTCAAAATGCTCAGTGAGAAACCATTATAGACCAAGAGTGAAAAAGGTCATGGAAATCAAAAACTTGTCTGTTAATAGAAATATTTTTAATATCATTTACCTAACATTAACTTTTAAGAGACCTTTGAATTGGGTGTTAAGGGATCTCATAGCCTGTTTTCTTTTGTTTTTCAGGTTTTCTAGGCACTTCTCTTTTCTCCTAGGGTTTTTCCTTCTACATGATGATTGTGTTCATTTTTTGATAATGTTCCTAATTCCTTCATGCACAAAGCTCATGCAACCAACTGTGAATTAAGAAGTGGGATTTACTCAGGATTCTGCTGCTGCTGCTAAGTCGCTTTAGCCATGTTCAACTCTGTGCGACCCCATAGATGGCAGCCCACCAGGCTCCTCTGTCTCTGGGATTCTCCAGGCAAGAATACTGGAGTGGGTTGCCATTTCCTTCCCAATGCATGCATGCATGCTAAGTTGCTTCAGTCGTGTCCGACTCTGTGTGACCCTATGGACAGCAGCCCACCAGGCTCCTCTGTCCACGGGATTCTCTAGGCAAGAATACTGGAGTGGGTTGCCATTTCCTTCTGCCTCTAGGCTTCCACAGACTCCCTTGATCAGTGATTTGCCTCTACAAGGGGTCTAGCTTTGATAAGGGGTGCATATGAGGATCACTGATTTGGGAGAAGACAAATAGCTCACTGGGGATCTGAACCCACTGTCTTTGGCAGCATTATGTCTACACTCTCACTAGGCTGAGAGTTAGGGAAATGCCTCTAAAAACTGATGACCCATCTATAATATCTTCAAGGGATTCTGAAGTTTTAAGATATGCACATTTTTGGGAATACACATTAAAAATGAGTTGACAATATAGCCCACCCATTAATCATATTCTTTCAATTTAAGCCTCTCTTTATCATGCCCACAAAATCATATATACTCATTGTGAAAACTTCAACTATTGAAGAGTACAAGAAGAGAGAAAATACTTCTTCTATTGTGCAGATGCAGAAAAGGTCATCATAAACATTGGGGAGCTATCCTTCCAAACAACTCTTATATTCACAAGTAGCCAGAGAAATGGACACACAAAAATAATTTTCTAGAAATAGGATCATGCCTTACAAGCTATTTTTTAAAGTTAAAAGTACTACATTTAATTTTTTGTGACATCAACAAAATAAAAATGTATTAAAGAAACTGCTAAACTTCAGATAAATGTTTATTTATCGCAGGACATATTTTTGTTTTTTATCATCTTTAAGGCTAAAAAAACAGAAAAATTAATTGTAAAAAAATCATAAATTCAGTATTGTTAAAAAATTTCCAGGTTTCATACTTAGGTAATGTTGATTACATCTTCACTAAGAAAAATGAGGAAACTGGTTTTCTTATACTTTTATCAGAGTTTACTAATTTTATCACTATTATTCTTTTTGCCTTGTTAAGGTTTCTATCATTTCATTTTATTCTTTAATTGTAATTCAAGCTCATCATCTATCTCTATTTATCTATCCAGAGAAAAAAGAGCTAATAGATCAGGCTATTACTAAATGTGGCAGCTCAGCCTCCAAGGTGGGCCTCAACGCTCTTCACCTCCTCGTATCTCAGAGCTTATCTGCATAACCAGTGGGACATGGTAGAAATGATGGTCTATGACCTCTGAGGCTGTGTTACGAAAGATAGCCTCGCATTTCTGTCTCACTTGCTCTAGGGGAAACTGCTGCCATGTCATGAAGACACTCAGGCAGCCTCATGAATTTCTCATGGAGAGGAACTGAGCTCTCTTGCCAACAAGCAGCATCAGCTCACCAGCTAAGTCACCTTGAGAAGGGGTCCTTCAGCCCTGGCCAGGCCTTCAGATGAGCCCTGCTGACATCCTGACTGCTGTCTTATTAGAGACCTTAAGTCAGAGTGACCAAGTTGTGCTGCCCCTGGATTCCTGGATAAGACATTCTGAGAATAATAAATGTTTATTCTTGTTTTAAGCTGTTAAGTTTTGGGGAATTTGTTCCACATCACTAGATAATGAATATACCAGCCATTTATACCTCTTCAAGGATCTGATTAGCCAGTCTATTAGCAGGAATATAGAAAGGCATATTTTTTAATAGAGGAAAAGGTTCTTGGGGAGAAGGATGGAACCAATATTTATTAAATACCTACAACGTGGTAGGTATTGTTACCCTATGTCTTCTTATTTAACCCTTATAGCAACCCTGTAGAATTGTGCAGAGGGTACTTGCTTACCAGCTCGGAGGTAGTCTGCTGCAAAAATGTAATGACAGGACCTATAAAAAAAGATCCATTTGCCTCATACTTTTGCAGGAAATTTGTTTCCTATCAATTGAGTCTCATGGGGCAGAAATTTCTTCTGGGAAAAAATATTGACTGGGAATCAGCTGTGAAATACGATCAACCCACTAATTGAGAAATGTATATATCCAGCCCTGTGGCTCATTCTGTAGGGACATACCTGAGAAGTACTAACCAGTATTACCTTCAAGGAGGCAGAGACGACACTTAAGTCCAGGAGTAGAATCAGAAAGCAAAGTGAGAAAGTCCTGACACAGGTAAAGTGCCCCACTATTTGATTATTTGGCTTTCTATAACAAGAGCCTCTCATTTGTCAGGTAGTACCCATGAAGAACATGAAATATATGATTTCTGTTCTCTGGGAACTAACGGATGTTTAGACATGCAAAAATGATATAGGTTGCATTATTTGGAAAACTCCCATGGTGGAGTGAAACTCGTAGCTTGGCTTGCTCAGTCCTCCTTCTAGGGTACCTGACTTTACCCAATAGCCTGAAAAGTTAAAATCAAAAATTTCAGCTTCCCTTGCAGCTAGGGTTTAGAAGAAAATCAGGTTTTTTTTCAATTAGAGACATTTAGGAAAAATTTAGAAGGTAGGAGTGTAGCAGTCTTTAACTGTTTTCCGATGAAAGTCAGGTCATGAACATATGATGTTTTCTGCCCCTCAGGGGGTTCAGCTGCCAGCTTTGTGGGGTTTGAGAGGCAGTAGGTGTAGTGACTCTGATTCTGGAGTCCTGATTTTTGGAATACAATGGTGGATTCTTGAATTCAAGTTTCAGTGGTGGTCTCAGAGGTAGATCAGTTTTGCAGTGTCCAGGAGTAATTTCTGGCCCAACCTAGAGAGCTCCCTCCTACAATTCTGCCTCAAATTTTGTAAACCCTAAATAAATACATATGTTAAATCCCTTTTTGCTTACAATGCCTATAGGGTTTTCTGTTTCATATAGTGAACCCTGACTGATAAATGCTGTAAGAAAAAACTCAGTGTTCAGAGTTAGAGCAGGGGATAGGAGGGAAGGGGAAATTAGAAAGGAATTTTTGGAAGAGGTAACTTTTTTTAGCATAAAGAAATAAGGATTTCAGACAGCCCAGAGGAGAGACGAGGGCACCCGGGTGGAAGTGAGTAAAAGAGTCCATTTCTCCTTCTCCCAAGCTCATATCTATCACTTTCCACCCTTCAGCAGGGTGGGTTATGTTTTTCATTAAGGCCTAGGTTTGAATGGGAGAAGGAAATGGCAATCCATACTCCAGTATTCTTGCCTGGAGAATCCCAGAGACAGAGAGGCCTGGTGGGCTGTCGTCTATGGGGTCGCACAGAGTCAGACACGACTGAAGCCACTTAGCAGCAGCAGCAGCAGCAGCAGGTTTGAATGAACAGTTTCTTGGAGTTTCTGTTTGCTGTCACTGGGAAATGTGTTATTTCAATATGGGATTTAATTCCCAGAAAACAGACTCTCATGGAGCCCCCTCATGGATTCTGTAAAGACAAATACATCTGGAGGAGGTAATGCTTTTCCTTTCCTGCTGCCTTCCTTCATCACCCCCCTGGAAACTGCAGGCTGTTATCGGGGCTCAGCTCCCGATCACCAACTTCCCCCAGGGAGGGTACAACGGAGGGGCCAGGTGTTCTCTGACACGGCAAATCAGAAGAAAAATCACTGTACTGGGAGTGAGGAGACCTGGGATCTAAATTTAGCTCTGCTGCCTACTGGCTGTTTAACCTTGGGCAGGGTTAATTAATAACCAAATCTTTACTATCTTGTGAATCTGCCCACTTCCATCCATTTAAGAGGCTGCAACCTTATCACTTCTCCTGTTACACCTCCTGGTATCTGTGCATGCTCCACGATTCATTCTCCTAGATGCATCAAGGATAATCTTGTAAGAATGAAAATAGGGTCATATCCTCTTCTTTGACTCTTCAGTGTTTCCCAGTGCCCCCAGGGTGCCAAAACTCCTGGGCAGGACCTTAAGTCTGGTTTGGTCTCAGCGACCCTCTTTACCCTTCTCTCCAGAAAAGGCTGTATTTTAAGGTGAACTAGAGTCAGTGGTTCCTAAAGGGGGACATTCATACTGAGGGGTACATAAGACAGTCCATTGGGATGTGGCTAGAAAATACTAGAACTTCTATGTGTTTTTTTTAGGATTTACACAAAATGGACAGTTAATTAATGACACCTGCACAGAGACTTCACTTTATAAAGAAAGATTGAATAAGATAAGCCCACATAAATTCCAAGAAGGGTTGGCACTGTTGTTTCCTCAGTTCTGACTATAAACTCATTATCAGCCACATTAGGAAGTAAAGGCAATGGCAACCTAATTAGCCAAGATGAGAAGTAGCCAGAAAAGGGTCAAAATTATGAAGCTGACTTTATAAAGGATTTACATTCACTGTCATTAGAGATGACCCTCACGTAAGTGTGTATGGTGCCTTGACATATTGGCTGCTATAAGTGAATGGATATAAATTATAATTAAACAACCATATTGGGGTGCCTGCTCAAAAATATTTTCTGGTATAATTTCATAGTAAAGAAATTCAGAGACCACTGAGTTACACATAGACTTGGGTCTAGATGTTCTAAGAATCTGCCCTAGATCCAACAAATGAACTCTGGCTTAATGAAATAATGTGAACTTCTTGGTTATTGGTAATTTTATTGCATTTATAAAGTGGAGTTGTTACTGTGCAGTATATTCTCAGTGTATGCTAAAAGAGTAGACTTGAAAATTTGGAATATTTTATCTGCGAAATCATTTGATCTGGATATTGTCTGATATTCAAATTTAAAAAAAGGTAGATATTATGTACCATTCAAAATTATGTCCCTGATAGGATGGGTGGGTTACGGCACCCTGCCCCCTGTGATTGTGAATTGCTTCCTGACATTCAGACCAATTGGATCTCACATCTCTCCATCATTTAAAACCCAGCAAGCAATGCCCTTTCTGAACCACAGCCATTGTTGAAGTAATTTGTTTACCCCAGCCATCAGAAAACAGTCAATAAACTGCAGGGACTGACAAAGTGGCACAGTATAGGCAACACAGGAAAATTGGAAAAGTGAATTGTAGGTGGTATGTGACTAGCAATAAATAATCAGCTTATTCCCATTGCAGCAATGTCTACGACCAGGAGAAAAATCTGAGTAGTGGAAAATTTGAATCAGACCAAAATGGGTCATTTAATTCTGTATGAATATCTTTGAGAGTGAATATGCTTTGATTCTCTAAGCAAGATGTCTCTCCACAATACCTGGTTTTGTTAAAACCATGCCTGCTGACACTTGGACTCTGAAATTATAGTTGGCTCTCCATACCATGGGATCTGCATCCACAGATACAGAGAGCAGACTGTACTATGCCATTTTACATAAAGGACTTGAGCATCTGCAGATTTTGGTATCCATTGGGGTCCAAAAACCAATCCCCTGCTAGTATGGAGGGACCACTGTATGTCATTAGTGATTTACTCTTCTGAGCTAAACATAGACCTCTTTGGGTACCTTCTGTTGAAAAACAGGCAGCTCTGGAAAGAGCACAGTGAGTCAAACATCCCTCAGTGTGACTTGGTCTAGTAAATGGTTCCCCCTCTGGGGAGAGCTCTCAGACAGTATTAGGGCCCCAAGGATCCTGGGAGGGGATCTAGGAGAAGGTGGGGAGATGCCAGGGAGGGAGGGGAGTGAAGGCAGGGAAGTAGAGTGCCAAAAGCCAGCTTTAAAGGTTTTGTTTGTAACCAAGAAAGAACCTGATTTTAACCCTTTAGTATTCTTGCCTGGAGAATCCATGGATAGGTGAGGCTGGTGGGCTACAGTCCATGGGATCGCCAAGAATTGGACGCAACTGAGTGACTAACACTTTTACTTTTCACTTTTCAGGCCAAAAATTGACTGTTTCCAACACTGAGTTTATCATAACCCTCTGGACTTGGGTAGGAATCACATCTTTCAGAATTAATTCAGTGTAATAGAACATTCAAGGAGACCCAGTAAATTCTAACTTCCAGTTTTCAGTGCACTTGCCATTGGCTTGTTTGTTGATGGGCAATCCAGGCACATTCAGACTCTAGGCAATCACCCCATTTTCTTATCAATTATGGACAAATGAGAGACAGGAAGGGGAATTTCTAGGGAGAATGGAAAAATGGTCTTCAATACAAAATTGTTGTGTGATTAGGGGTTATCTGTCGAACCTCTTGCAGGATCCCATTTCTCATCGTTATTGTGGATGATTGAGCATGATATTGTGGCCATTCTGATGGCATCTTTCAGAAGATTTCATTTCTGATGTTCACTTGCCTGCTTGTTCAGCAAGCTGACATATCTGTTCAATACTGCATCCCCTCCCCACAACACACATAACTGATGGATTTTAGTAGATGTAGTAGATTAATAGTGAAAAAAATCAAAGTAGTTTGACAAAAATGTCCTCTTTTGATAGAATTTATTAGTCATTTGCTAACTAAATTGATCAGTTATTTTCATCTTGATTTTTGTTTTTGTTTTTAGACATAACAAGTTCAGCTAACTAAAAAGACCAGGTGTCTAATCGACTTGGATGGTTGTGCTGACAGTTATTTGATACGACATCAATTGACTCAACTGACGGGAATTTGAATGAGTTCAGTCAAAATGTTTGAATCCATCAGCGGGGAGTGTCAACCGATTTTTGCTCTGGAGAAAGCACTCAGAGTCTGTCTTTTACAAGGGCGAAGTACAGGCTGTTTGGCCTCAAGAAATAAAAAATCGAGAGGAGAATTCTTTGAAAGACCCTCAGTGATTTTTTTTTTTTAAATGTCTTCTGATCTCTGTAAGGACCTGAGTTTCTCCAGGGAACAGCAAACTATGTGCCATGTTAGAGTTCCGTGTTTTAAGTCTCTGGGGAGGCTGGTGGCAGCAGAAATTAATCTGAGGGTAGATGTTTTCTATGTTACAGCAGAGACCTCACACTAACTCTGTCCAGAGCCAGACCGTGGAGAAACCATATCAACTGCTAAAATGGGTGTACAGTTTCCATGATCTGTGCTCCTCAGCCTGCCTCAAACTTCTTTTTCCACCCTCCTACTTCCTTCATCAGAGTGTCTAACTCTCTCATACTGCCCCTCTCTCAGGCAAATAATAGCCTCTAATACCCCTCAGGAAGGAGTGGCAAATCACTCCGCTCACTAACCCTCCCCGAGACAGGTTACATTCCCTTCAGAGACTGGCACTCCAGTAGGTCCTGTGAGCCAGGCCTGTGCTAAGCACTTCACACGTGCTGCCTTCTTTCACGGTCCCAACAACCCCTGACCGTCACAGGCCTCATCCACAGCTTTGCAGAATTTATGAATTAAATGTCCTTGGCTGAAGTTTAGAGCTGAAGTTCTGGCAATTTTCTGGATGTGTTTGGCTTGCTCTAGGCAGTGAACTGACACTCCTAGAACAGGCCCTGGATCCCAGAATGACAGAGACCCTTGGGCATCTTGTACGGCCACGCACACCCTCACCTAGAGAGAGCTGCCTCAGTGGCCAGTGACAAAGCTCTGATCGTTCAGATCCTTCAGACAGCCCTGCCAAAGTAGCAGCTTCTTTGATAAGACCAAGGAAATGCCCCCGACCTTGTCCAAGGAAGCACATGTCCTGTGCTTTAGTTTAGCAGGAAAAACTCAAGAGCTTGAGGGTCACCAAGGCTGCGTCTCATCGAATTGAGACAGCCTGGACCCTTTACTGCAGTGCTGCAATTCTTGCACCTGGACAAACGTCTCCTTGAGCAACAAAATGCAAAGAAACTATATGGGACTAAAAATAACTGCATGCTTGTGCAGTTGGGGCAAATTCTGGACCAAAAGACACAAAAAGACCCCCCCAAAACCCCCTCCTCTTCTGAAGAGCTGGGAGCAAAAACTGGGTGTCAGGAACAAAAGCAGGTACTAAGCATGCCCCCTGCACTCAACACCACAAAGGGGTGGACAAACCACCCAAGCCACCCTTATAGACTGACACATGGACACACCCTTACCCTCACCCCATATAAAGAAGTTTGCCCACCCCCTCGGGGAGGCAGCAAGCAAGGGGACCTGTTACTTGCTCTTGCTCCCCTCTGCTGCAGCAGGGGCCCAAATGAAGACTTGCCTGGATTTCTTGTGTGATGCTATGCTGATGCTAAGTTGCTTCAGTCGTGTCTGACTCTGTGCGACCCCATAGAAGGCAGCCCACCAGGCTCCTCCGTCCATGGGATCTTCCAGGCAAGAGTACTGGAGTGGGGTGCCATTTCCTTTTCCAATGCATGAAAGTGAAAAGTGAAAGTGAAGTCGCTCAGTCGTGTCCGACTCTTAGCGACCCCATGGACTGCAGCCTACCAGGCTCCTCCGTCCATGGGATTTTCCAGGCAAGAGTACTGGAGTGGGGTGTCATCACCTTCTCTGTTTCTTGTGTGACCTCTAGCCAATTTCTATTGATTGGGGAAGGCCAAAAACCCCGGCTGATATCAATATTACAGATTTGGTGTTCATTCCCCAAGTAGTGCTTACTAATGGATCAGTCTGATCAATGCATTTGAGGAAAAACATGATGCAGACTTTTCCTCCAATGGCATTCATTCAGAAAACATCTGCTCAGTGGCACAGATGTCAGCTGGGCTGGGGGCATCCTCTGGATCACTGGTCCGTCACACTAAAAAGAGGAGAAAACTCCACTGGAATTAGCCTGTGAGATCAAAGCATTTGTACCCAGACTCAGAAAATATTGCTAAAGTGATCTGAGTGGTGAATTGGTCCAAACTTGTCCCTTTCTGTGTGGCCACTGAGCAGTTACATTACAAAGCATGTACACTGTCCTCTCTGCAGATTCAAGGTTGGGGTCAGTTGCCTGGCAAGGGGTTGGGGAAAGTCCCATAAAGGAGGCAATGGTTCTGGTCAGTTTCTATCACCTGTCTTCTCTATTTTAGGTGACCCTGGTGCTTCTATACAATGAACTTTTATGACTCCATGTTTTTTTCCCACAACACCCACATGTGGCAGGTTAGGCTAACAGAGGCTAAGGGTCTGCCCATTGTCACACAGCCAGTGAGTGCCTAGTTCTGTAAGATGGTGTGTGTTGGGATGTGTTCTCTCTTTTGCCTTTTCCATAAGATGATGTAGCAAGGTGCTGATCCCCCTGTGCAGGGCCAGCCAAATTTGATGGAATAAAGGACAGCGTAGTGGTGAGGTGAAGAATGAGGCTCTGGAGCCAGATGACTGAGTTTGAGTCTCAGTGTCCCCCACCTCACCCCCACTTCCCAGCATCATGACTTTGGGCCTGAGTTCTCTCATGTGCAAAATGAGGATTGTGGTTATGGCCCGGAGTCAGCTTCATGGGCACGCTACCAATACGAGGGTATGTGCTTTTGAGCTTAAGAGGGCCTGGGCTTGAGGTTTGATGCTCTATAATTGCCATCTTGAAACTCTTCATAACTCACATACCTTAAGTTATTAAAAATCCTAAATTTGTGCTTTGTGAGTGAAGTCTGATAGGAGAGTGGGTCACGAGGCGGGGAGGCTTGGATCCTCAGCTCACACTCAGTCCCACCTCCTGCTGCCTCCCCTGTTCTCTCCTCACTGCTCCGCTGTCTCTGGGTGCCCATGGCTCTGCCCAGCTTCTCCCTCTTTGCCCTGCATCCAGGGACGGCTGCTGCCTTCTCTGCACAAGTGTGTCTAGGCTCCCGGGTACACGTGTGGGACGTCAGAGCTGGGTGGTGCCCCTGAGTCATCTTGGCCATTCCTGGTACTAAGTGCATCTTGGCACAGGGGTGGCCATTTCCTTGAGGGGTCACTGTTCACAAAAGGCTGGGGTAGAGAACTTGGCTCAACTCTGGAGCAAGTGTGTGCATCTGAGGGTTGGGAGATGGGAATCTGGTAGCCAGTGGGCCTTTATTTGTGTGCTGAGTGTCAGGGTGGGGCCCCTGGTATCTGGGAGAGTCTACACTCACCTGGCTGGTGCAACATGATAGTATCAGATAAAAACATCACGACAGGTCAAGAAGGTGAGAGAACGAGAAAACCACTCCAAGGAAGAGTGAAAAATATTTTGTATTTGAGTAACTTTCATTTTAGATTTCTCCCACTTTTTGCATAAGGGCCCCATAGTTTCATTTTGCACGAAGCCCCACAGGCTCTGTATCTGACCCTGCATCACCTTGGGGCTGTGGGGAAGGTTTGGGATGAGCAAGCACCTGAAAGTGCTGGGTCAGTGGGGGCCGGTGGGGGCATGCTCAGTGTGATCTTGTCCATTTCCAGCTGGAGGTGCTGACCAACTGTCAGGTTCTGCTCCTTTGGAGCAGGAGGGCTGCAGTCAAGTTCCCCAGGGGCATCCCTCCACCCATCGAGCTCACAACAAAATAGAGAATTGTCTGCTCTCTTCCTAACTCCAGACATGCTTCTTTAAATCCGGCCAGGTGTTGACAGGTAACTAGCTACGTTTGCAACAGACAGGGCAGTTCAGGGCCAGGGCTGTGGCAGGCATCTCACTGAATGCAACTGGAAGGAGAGCAAGGGAATCATCATATGGTCACATCCACTGCAATTCAGCTCATTTCCATCATGATAATGAATTCAAGAACGAGCTTTTGAAATGAACTCTCTATCAGGAGGGAGGTGATAATTGCACTGGTTATTAGCGATTACTCCTGGATGGGGGTTAGGGGTGTGAGCAATAGAATTAAATGAATTTACTTTGAAAGTTCTGCTGTGCAAAGTAAGAGATATAAATGCTACATTATGTGTTTAAAATACCTCCAGGGTTTGGTTTATAGACTTGTTTATATTTATATATTTATTTGAATGTTTATGGCTTTCTCTGTCATTTTCACATTGGTGTCTCCATACTCATTATGGTTTTATGACTGCTTTTTGGAAATCAGTGGCTGTACGCACCAGCACATGATTTGATGAGAGAAGGATATCCAGAAAAGAAAAAAAAGCTTAATATTGCAGTTGAGGGGAAGAGCCTTCCCTTGGGGTCAGAAAGTTAAAAATGAAGCTCGAGGTCTGTGCACGTTAGTTAGAATCTTGGAAAGTTACTGCATAGTAGGCAGCTGTGCTGTGCTCAGTCACTTCAGTTGTGTCCGACTCTTTGCAACGCTATGGATTGTTGCAACCCTATGGAGCCCACCAAGCTCCTCTGTTCATGAGATTCATCAGGCAAGAATATTGGATTGGGTTGCCATGCCCTCCTCCAAGGGGTCTTCCCGACTCAGGGATCGAACCCAAGTCTTCTGCCTTACAGGTGGATTCTTTACTGCTGAGCCACTGGGGAAGCCCAGTAGATAGCCTAGAGACAGCCAAATTCCAGCCCTCCAAAAGTTGGGGAGACAGAGGCCTTGAGAGGTGGAGGGACTGATCAGGGCTCTTGAAGCTCATTGTCCAGAAATCAGGATGAGGGCACAGCTCTCCTGATGTCCAGAGCTCCCCCAGACCCACCCTCCTTCCCTTCCTGTACACAGAGTGACTTTCCCATGGAGCATAGCAGGCACAGCCCACAATACTTTTAACGGTCCACAAAAATGCTTTAGTTTCTTTAAAAATCATAAGTAAAAATGCATATAATTCAGCCAGGATTATATTTATCTCATTACCAACACAGTCATAAAATACAATTTTTAATTTTTTTTATGGAAGAAGGGACTTATGAAAGGCAAGTGCCTAGGGCCCCCACAAGTCATCATTTTGCCCCGCTGAGACAGACTGACCAAGACAGCCATAGGAGAAATTCAGGGTGGGGGACCCAGTCTTCCAAATCCGCCCCTCCTCATGGTGATGAGGCTCTGCTCCCTCCCCATCTTGCTCCTTTTAAGTAAGCTCTTTTGTCTCAAATGTCTTTTTGCCTCTCTGCAGAAAGGTCATTTCAAACAGGGTAGAGAGGCTCTGAGTTACACATTAGGACAGGCAACGAGTGATAGAAATAAGCTACATGGTCAAATCTATGTGCGTGTGCCCTCCGTTGCTCAGTCATGTCTGACTCTTTGTGACCCCCACGGACTGTAGCCTGCCAGGCTCCTCTGTCCATGGAATGCTCCAAGTGAGAATACCAGAGTGGGTTGTCATTTCCTGGGCTTCCCAGGTGGCACTAGTATTAAGGAACCCACCTGCCAATGCAGGAGACATAAGGGGTGCAGGTTCTATCCCTTGGTCAGGAAGATCTTTTGGAGGAGGGCATGGCAACCCACTCCAGTATTCTTGTCTGGAGAATTCCATGGACAGAGGAGCCTGGTGGGTTACAGTCCATAGGGTCACAAAGAGTTGGACATGACTGAAGTGACTTAGCATATATGCACGCCATTTCCTACTCCATCTTCCTGATCCAGGGATGGAACCCACATCTCTTGTGTCTCTTGCATTAGCAGGTGGCTTCTTTACCACTCTGCTGGCTGAAAAGCCTGGGCAAATCCACACTGAGCAGCAAACTTCTGCTGACTCAGTTCTGACCAGAGGCACTTGAAGGTCTCCATGGTATGTTTGAGTCACAGCTGCTGTGTGAATGCATGGGTGCCCATATATAGAAAGTTGCATGTAGTAAAATGCAAGGTGTGTTTGCATATCTCTGGGTGGGTGTGTATTGGTTGGCCTGCACCTCCTCAAACCTGACCAACCTTCAAGGTTCTCCCGTCTCAGTTAGATAGTCACTCACAGCAGTAGACTGAGTCTTTAAGTCACCCCTAAATTCATGTTTTGAAACCTCACCCACAATGTGATGTAACTGAGAGGTGAGGCTTTGGGAGGTGATTGGGCCTCAAGGGTGGAGCCCTCATGGATAGGATTAGTGCCCTTATGAAAGAGGCCTCAGAGGGTTCCCTAGTCCCTTCTTTCATATGAGAACACAGTGCAACAACTCTCTAGGAACCAGAAAGCCGGGTCTCACCACACCTCAAATCTACTGGCTTCTTCATCTTTGACTTTTAATGTCCAAAACTGTGAGGAATAGGGGCTTCCCTGGTAGCTCAGATGGTAAAGCATCTGCCTGCAATGCGGGAGACCTGGGTTCGATCCCTGGGTTAGGAAGATCCCCTGGAGAAGAAAATGGCAACCCACTCCAGTACTCTTGCCTGGAAAATTCCATGGATGGAGGAGCCTGGTAAGCTACAGTCCATGGGATCTCAAAGAGTCGGGCACGACTGAGCAACTTCACTGGTGAGGAATAGATGTTTGTTGTTTATAGACCACCCAGTCAATGGCATTTTGTTATGGTGGCCCAAACAGACTGGGCCCAGAGGGACTCAGGTCCCTCATTCTCTCATACTCCACAACCAGATGCACCATTATTCCTATTGCTAAGTCACTTCAGTCATGTCCGACTCTGTGCGACCCCATAGACGGCAGCCCACCAGGCTCCCCCATCCCTGGGATTCTCCAGGCAAGAATACTGGAGTGGGTTGCCATTTCCTTCTCCAAAGCATGAAAGTGAAAAGATTCTTATTAGCATCTCCTAAAAATCACACGTGCAGTCAACTTTTCTCATCACTCATTGCTAGGTGGCCAAGCCTAGGGCATCGTCATGTCTCTCCTGTGTTACGTGAACAGCCATCTGACCAGGACCTATTTCTCTGCTTTCTACTTCAGTCCAGCCTGAGTCAGTCCAGTAAGTGGTCCTTCGGATATGTAGCTGGAAACCTACTGTTGCTCAAAATCCCCTGGGGACTGATCAGCTCACTCAGATACAATTCAGAGGTCTTCTCCTACCCAGTTGGCTTCTAGGACCTGGACTCTGCCTACTTCTCTGACATCATCTCCTTCCTGTAGCCCCCTTCTTTGCCTCGAACATGTCAAACTCATGCCTACTCCAGGATGCTTGCATATGCCATTCCCTCTGCTTAGAATACCCTCCCCTGGTTAGCCATGGCTCCTCAGAAATGCATCCTCCAGCCCCCTCTTTACTATAGTAGCCCCAGCAAAACTTTCCTCTACATGCTCACCATCACTCACCACTCTAGTAACCCCCATTTTTTTTTTTGCTGTTTGTCCCTCCCATTGGGATGAAGTACCCTCCCTCCCCAGGGAGGAACCATGTCTTTCTCATTGTTGTATCTCTAGGCTTATAAGAAATCACATTTCAAATAATACTTGTTGAATGAATGGAGCAAAGACTGGGACTGCAAAGTAATTTACTCTGTGAAAATACCTGAGCACCTGCTTGTATGGGCAGGTTTTCTATTTTTCATCCCAGATTTTGAACTGGAAATTCTGCTGATTTTCCTGGTCTCAAGGGTGCCCCTGTCTAGTTTCATCCTTCACCCTTTTCAAATACTGGGTAGCTGGTTTTCCTGCCCATCCTCCGTGGAGAACATTTCTAAAATATAACTAGAGCCTGTACCTCCCCTGTGAGAACCCTGCCAAGGCTCCTGGCAGCCTCCAGGGGAAAGAAGCGTCAGACCAGCATGCAGCCTCCTTGCCCACCCCACCCATCTCACCCTCTTGGCTGCAGCCCTCCTGTGCTTTTTCAGTTCCTGAAACTGGCCCCACAGTTTCAGGCCATAACTTTTTTATGCCATAAATTATCATGACACTATTATTGCTCAAAACAGTTCTTAAATTGACAGGGAAGGGAGAGGGAAAAGAAAAATATCATTTCCCCACCCCAATAAATTTCAGATGGAACTATGAGAAGAGGAAGAAAGTGAGGAACACTGCTAGAAGAGCTGATGATGAAACAGAGGGGCACTGGGGTAATTTTACTAGCAAACATCTTGTTTGTTAATTCAGCCGATATTGATGAAACACACTTTGCGAGCCAGACAGATGCTGGGGCCTGTGCTGGGTTGGGGCTGGGGGCAGAGGTGAGATGTTCATTGGATTGTGGAGGGGCAGATGGCAGGTAGGGAGTCATGCCACAGAGTGATGTGTGCCCGGTGCAGAGAAGCAGGGGTGCTGAGGGAGTCTAGAAGAGCAGCTTCCCACGCCTGAGAACAGTGTGCTCTGAGCTAGTCTTCAATGGGGAGGAAGAGGTGGTGAGGTAAAGACATGGGCAATAGTCAGAGGAGAGCGTAGGCTTCATTAGGATTGAGGGTTGAGTGGGTTCAGTCCAGAAACCATGAAAGCACAGGGTGGTCGCAGCAAAGACGGTCAGGTGGGCAGGGGAGAATTATAGGATTACCAGGAGCTGTGGGAGCTATGGAGGGGTTTAGCACAGAAAGGGCTGGCCTTATACATAGCTTAGAAGTTCACTGGGTAACATGGACTTGGAGGCAAGGATATGAGCCAGGAGATCGTTCAGCAACTCACTTGAGAAATGAGGCACAGAAAGAAGTCCTGCAGGCAACCACCTTGGAGATCTGTTTGAGGTTCAGGTGGGGTTGGTTGGCAGCCAGCTCAAAGGCCATTCCTGGGGGACAGGGACACTAGGAGCTATTTGAGGAGAGGAGACTTCAGGAGGTGGTTGAGGCTCTGACCATAGAGGAGGTGGGCTGACTGGGGAGGAGGGCAAGCAGCTTGGATGGTTAGTTTAGTGCATCGGCTTGTCTGGGCTACAGTCCCTAGTTACTCAATCAAACACTTATCAAGTGTTGGTGTGAAGGTGCTTTGTAGGTGCATTTAAGGTCCATAATCAGTTGACTTTAAGTATGGTCCGTGTGGGCCTGATTCAAAGAGCCTTACAAGCTGAAGTTTTTCCTAGAAAAAAGAAACATTACCTGTGGATAGCAGCTTCAGTGCAGGCTTGAGAGTCCCCTGCAGATTTTGGACTTGCAAGTCAGCCCCCACAATCACATAGCAATAAGCCAGTTCCTTGCAATAAGTCTGTCCCTACCTATCAATCTATCTATCTATCTAAGCTCCCACTGGTTCTAATTTTCTGGCTGACCCCAACTGATACAACAGCTACAAGAGGACCAAACACAGCATCTTGCCTGGAGAAGACCTCTTGTTCCCCCGCAGCCTTGTCACTCCCTAGGGCAGGGTGCCTTTTCCCCTTCCTCCTTCATCAGGAGCCCCAAGGAGAAGCCAGTAGTAAAGATGAGTCTGTCTGAGGAAGGGAAGCACATCTCTACCCACCTGTGTGTGTGCCAAAGCACCTGTCCCTACAATGGGAGGACTGATTCTTGCCTCTCAGAGACCCAAATCAACCGAGCCCAGTGCATCTCACTTTATAAGTACTCCTCTCTCTCGTTAACTCTTGGGCAATTCCTGTGGGTTTATCACATCATGGGAGAATCCCCGTCCTCACTGTCTTTTCCATCGCTTTTAATGATCACATCTCTGTTCCCCTATAAGGGCTTGAAATATATCCACCAAGTTTCTAATGAAGACCCTGCTCTATCTGCATATGTATCAATTAACCAAACTCAATCTCAGGCGTCCTGGGGGTGAGATCAATTTTGTTCCAGATAGCTGTGCCAATTTCCACTGCTTCCAGTAGTATTTCAAACTCACCGAGAGCGCTTGGCAAGCCAAACATTTCCACATGGTTTACCCACATTAATTAATTTAGCCTCATGCTGCCATAGAGGGATAGGAGAGGGCAACTGGGTGCACAGGTGGAGTTTAAAGGAGGGCTGGTAGGGGGAGGGTCTTTGTGAGCTGGGGGAGGCCTCCTTTCCCCAACACCCCTTCCCTTCTCCCCAACCCCGCACCTCCACCCATGATGATGTGTGGCTTTCTTTTTGTTGGATGTAATCTACACAGCCCAGCAGGAGGGCTTCCATGAAGCAGGAACAACATGGGCCCCATGATCCCATTTTTGCAGTATCTTAAGGATTGTTGGGGTGGCAAAAATATACTTAATGCATCTGCTTGGGGCAGTGGGCTCAGTATGATGCTGGCTCCCAAGGACTGAGTCAGGCAACTTGAAAAATGATGATGCCTGTAATGCCACCTGAGTGTTTGGGAGGGAGAAGGAAGGGCTGGGAGGGAGAGAAGAGGCTGGAGGCTGCCATTGAGTACTTAGGGCCATCTAGGAAATGCTTGAGAGTCTTCTTGGTTTTCATCCTCATAGCAACCCTGCTGGGTACTTACTACTGTTTTCTTCTTGGAGAAGGGGAAACTGAGGCTTTGTCTGATGTTAAAGTCTTTGCTGTTTTCTGTATCCATGATGTCTCTCATATGGAGGGGCGAATCCACTTGCAAAGCTTGAAAGAGTCTGTGAACTTGGTGGAAAGTACCTGGTTTCTGGCATCAACACATGACTTCAGGTAATCACTTAATGCCTGTGTCCCTCAGTTTAGTTATTGGTTAAATGGAAAGATAGTGTAGAACAGAGGAAAAACTGTGGGGTCTGAAGTCAGCCTACTTTACATTCTAGGACCTTCTATGCCATAGCTTTTATAAAACTCTATAAAATGGGAATATAAATAACCTACCTTATAGGGTTACAGATTAAATGACATATTGCATATAAAGTGCTTAGTGTAGGGTCAGCTACATTGTTAAATGCTAAATAAGTGAAGTATCACTAATTTTTCATGGAGACATTGTGGAGATCAGTTTTTAGCTCATTTTAAATTAACTCCTGCTTTTTGTATAACATATGTTTGGTACTTTCATAGATATGCAAACACACTTAAAGGGTGTAAAGCATATTATTATTTTTATAATGCAAGGAAATAGCTTAAAAAGGTGGTTGAAGAAGTAGGTAAAATTATGGAAGGGATGGTTGAATACACGAGGTGATCAGATTTTGGAGTGATTAATGCAGAAAAGTTTCATGGAAGAATAAATGTCTGGGCAAGTTCTGGAAAGAGGAAAGGGTTATGTATGGAAGAAAGGAGCATTTGTTTCTGGAGGGGTTAAAGGTTGACAGAGGTGGGAGGACACTGTGTGTGTGTGTGTGTGTGTGCGCGTGTGCGTGCATCTCTGTGTTGGAGTGTGTGTGTGCATCTCTGTGTAGGTGTGTGTGTGTATGTGTGCATCTCTGTATAGAGTCTGTGTGTGTGTGTATATGTGTGCATCTCTGTATAGGGGTGTGTGTGTGCATCTCTGTGTAGCTGTGTGTGTGTATGTGTACATCTCTGTATAGAGTCTGTGTGTGTGTATATATGTGTGCATCTCTGTGTAGGGGTGTGTGTGTGTGTGTGTGTGTGTGTGTGGCAAGGGGAAGGATGATAGGTGGACACCTGGAAGGAACCTGTTCTGACAGGTGTGACCGCTGCCAAGGGCAGTGGAGTCAGGGTGGTGGTGAGCCATGAAATCCATGTGCAGGAGTCTCACTTTGGTAGCAAGACTTGGGCTGTAGAATTCTTGGCTTGTTTCCTGCAGTTCCAGAATTTAGAACTAGAAGACATCTGGTTCAGCCTCCAGCCTATCAGGCTAGTAAATATTAACTCACATTTTTACAAGGAAGAGACTCATAAGGTACCAAGAGTTATGAGGAGCCTGGTATCACAGACCCCACTCTCCCCGGTTCACCCATCTGTCCTGACTCCTTCTCTTGGCAGAAGTAACAATCCATCCAGGAGAGAGGAGAGAGGAGGAGGGGGAGGAATGGTGCGGCCAGCAGGACCTTGCATCCTTGCGATAAAATGAGGACCGAAGAAAGCTAGGCAGGCCCGCCATGAAGCTGGAGGGGGAGACCCAAAGTACTGCTGTCTGGAGGAGGACATGGGCTGTTTAAACTCTGCTTTCCTTTCATCCCAGGCTCCCGTGAGTCTCATAGCTAATGCCCAATATTCTGTGATATATCTTATATTTCAATCCCCTATTGCTATAGCAAGACCCCTAACACTCTGCATCATTGAGTCCTCTAGCCCAGTACCCTGCGCCGGAGTCTGTACCATGGTGCTTCTCAAATCTCTGCTTACTCTAGTAGCAAATAATCTATGCCATCTCTCTGCCCCCACTGCCCTGACTGTTCTAAACCCTGTAGCCATGCAGTCTATCCTACCAGCTCCCTCTGCTCTGGTATTCAAGGTCCCTCTTTAAATAACGTTTTAAAAAAGTAAACAAACACTGAACATTCATCAGTTGAGGAGCTCCTGCAGGTGCTTTTTTTTTCCTTGTCATCTCCATTGGTCAGTCATAGTTCCAAACATTTTTTTTTATTGAAGGAGCTTAGGGACAACAGTCTGGCTGGGAGGGGGAAGTGTTAAAATCCTCAAGTAGCATGTGCAGAGCAGGCCCAGTGTTCTTCTTTAGCTGGAATACTAGAGAACAATAAAATAGCAAACTGTTCCAAAAATCCTTTTGCCTAAGATTGAAGAAACGCCTGTGTGCTAAGCTGCTTCAGTTGTGTCTGACTCTTTGCTACCCCATGGACTGTAGCCCACCAGGCTCCTCTGTCTGTAGGATTCTCCAGGCAAGAATACTGGAGTGAGGATCTTCCTGATCCAGGGAAGATCACACCCCTTATGTCTCCCGCGTTGCCAGGCAGATTCTTCATCACTAGGGCCACCTGGGAAGCCCTGAGGAGATGCCTAGTCACTGTATTTAGAACATTATTCTTAGGGCTTTATTGTTAGTAATAGGATTATTATTTGGACTGGCTGAGGGGGTGGCGTAGGAGATGATGGAGACGCTAAATGCAACCCACCCCCGCCACACTGGCAAGTTCCCTACCAGTTCTTCTGTATCTGCACTGTTTGGTAAGTCACCACTGACCACGCATGCCTACTGAGCACTTAAAATATGGCTCCTCCAAACTGAGATGTGCTGTAAATGTAAAATACACACTGAATCTCAAAGGTTTTGTACATAAGAAGAATGTGATATTTTTCATTAATAATTTTTAATGTTGATTACATGTTGAAATGATACTTGTTTAGATATATTAGGCTAAATTAAAAATATGTTATTAAAAGTAATTAGAACTATTACTTTAAAAAGTGTAGTACACTAAAATTTTTAAAACATTTTTTAGTAAAAAATTTTAAATTATGTATGTGACACACTCATTGAAAGGACTGATGCTGAAGCTGAAACTCCAATACTCTGGCCACCTGATGCGAAGAGCTGACTCGTTTGAAAAGACTCTGATGCTGGGAAAGATTGAAGGCAGGAGGAGAAGGGGACGACAGAGGATGAGATGGTGGTATGGCATCATCGACTCGATGGACATGAGTTTGAGCAAGCTCTGCGAGTTGGTGATGGACAGGGAAGCCTGGCATACTGCAGTCCATGGGGTCGCAAAAAGTTGGACACGACTGAGTGACTGAACTGACTGAATGTGGCACATATCAATGGCTCATATTTTGTTTCTACGGGACAGTGCTGATTTAGAACCCTGGATCTTTTGTCGTTTGATGGTGCTGGTTTCAGAGGTACCCTTGGACTCTATGAGTTTGAAGAACAGATCTGGAAAGTATCTGATTTATTACCAACAGTCACTCGAAGGAAGGAATAGCTTCACCTTATTGCCTGCCTACTCTGTGCCTCTGTGTTGTTCCCAGGAATGACACTCACAGTGATGCTGAAGATCACAGAGGTTGAGATCTGGGGGCGTGAGGATCCAAGCCCAGCTCTGGTGGACCAGCCATCCACTGGGCCCCCTGCCCCTTACCAGGCCACAGTGCTTTGTCTCCCTTTGTCAGAGAGAGCCGGATTGAGGAGGCCAGGGGTCAAGTGCTGCCCGTTTCTGCTCTAAAATGCCTGTTTCTCTTGGCTGAGGGAGGCCTTCAGAGATCTTGGGCACAATACTGCGTGTTTGGGCTGCAAAGCAGAACCCTGGGGACTAGGCTCCACCTTCCAGTCTCTGGCTCAGGCTCGGTGGATGCAGGAATCAACCTCCTGCATCTGCTCCTCAAAATGTGGACTGGGATGGGGTGCCCAGGTCCACGGGAAACTGTGTTTATGGCGTTTTGCCTCCAGATGGAAAGGAAACTCGTTGCATTTGATATCCTGATGTGTGGTGTTGGCGACAGGACATCACAATATTTAGACATGTAGACAGTTGGCTGAATTTTTATTTGCTGTACAGGCATTTGGAGACTCACAGATTGGGATGGGAAGGAGAGGGAAGATTGAAAGAGTATCTGGTGTGATCCTCTCGTTTCACATGTCAAATAAATGGAAGTAGAAATGCTAAAGGTCTGCCCAAACTCGCCAGCAAGAAGGTGGAAACTGCCACACTGGGCCAGTGTCCCTCGGCCAGCAGCTTCCTTTCAAGATGTGGGAGAGGCATTGGTGCTGACCGTTCCTGACCCCAGTGATTCCACATACTCATCACTGCCCCTGCCGGGGATGTAGAGACTCTGGAATTTGTTCCTGCAGGTCCCTGGCTGTTGCCAGCTGCTGCAAAGATTTCAGTCAAAGGCTTCTCATGGCCCCAAAGACTCTGCACCTTCCCCAGGTGTCCCAGGGCCTGAGACTGGAAGCTTGGGAATCTGTTGGCTCTCCTGACAGGCGGCAGGAGGACTAGTCTGGGTCACAGCTGTGAAGTCAGTGAAATGGCTTTGGCCCTCCCAGCTGCCTCCCGTGCGTGTGCCTTTTGGGGGATGTCTCTGTTGGTGGAGGGAAGCAGTCAGGTGAATAGCCTGCAGCCTTACTGCTCAAGTGCCTCCATGGTCCAGCCGCAGCACCTGTGAGCCTATTAGAACTTTGGATCCCCAGCTCCTCTGCAAACATGCTGAAGAACCTGCATTTCAGCAAGACTGCTAGGGAATTTATATGCTCAGACAGTTTGTGAAGCCCTGGCTTAGAATACTAGTGACTTAATTCATTGCTGCATTCAGGGGGTACTTACATAACAAAAGGGTAAGGCAAGAGTGAAGTGTTTTTTTCAAAAAGTATACCTCCATCGGTAGGTGAGAAAGGGGAGAGCAAAGACCTTAGTGTCTGTCATTGGTAATTAGGTCTGCATTTTGGGATGGGGAAGGTGGGGTGGGGTGGGGTGGGGAGGGTCGTGGGTCATTTGAGAGCTTAGGCTCTGGAGCCTGACTGCTGAGTTTCAAATACTGACTCAGTGACTATGTCAGCTATGTGATCTTAGTCCCTTAGGAGACCTTGGGCAATTTGCCCCAGTTTTCTCATCTGCAAAATGGGGATAATAGTATTACTATATTATCTATTTATTAGGATGAAATGATTTAACTCTTGCGAGCCCTTAGAACAGTACTTGAGCACACTGTACATGCTTGTGTGCCATGCTCAGTCGCCTCAGTTGTATCTGACTCTTTGCAGCTCCATGGACTGCAGCCCACCAGGCTCCTCTGTCCATGGAATTTTCCAGGCAAGAATACTGGAGTGGGTTGCCACCCCCTACTCCAGGGGATCTTCCCAACCCAGAGATCGAACCCGTGTCTCCTGCATTGGCAGGAGGATTCTTACCAGTGAGCCACTTAGGAAGCCACAGTACATGCTTAATTAAAGTCAATTTTTATTCTGATCATTTCCATGCATGAAGCCACCCCTGACAGCTGGGTCAGAGATGTTCTGCCTGCAGAGTATGACAATTCTATTTTAGGGACAACTGCTTGGATGACAAGTGAGTCATGATGTTCTGTGGACCCTTCCATTCCAGAGGTCTGGACTTCGGGTCCCTGGGGTGCCAAGGCCTGGGGAAGACGGGCCCCCACTTGGCTTTCTGCAAGGCAAACTCCACACACACACACACATACACACACACACACACACATGTGCATTGCCATTGCCATGTCCTGGGGCAGTTTCCAGAAAACAAAACCAAGTCACCTCCAGGGAGTCCTCACCCTGTTTTGTTTGAAAATAAACATGTAATAGTTTATGATGTGAATTATAGTTCAATAGGAAATGAACTAAGAGTGTCCAATTCCTTTAGGATGGGTCATTTCGTAGCTGAGGGGAGTCTGGGCCTGTGAGTTTTTGCAAAAAACTATGTCAGCAGCTCTGATGGAGGCAGAGAGAGGTGGTGCTCAAGATGAAGTTCTCTGCCTAGTTTGTGCTGGGAGGTGGAGAGAACTCAGGAGCCCCGGGGTTTTAATTTGCTGAACCTCAGGCAAATCCTTCTCTCTCCCTCTATCCTGGGCCCTTCAGCTATAAAACAAGGGAATGGAACCTACCAGTATCCCCTGGTTTAGCTGGAGTTTCCTGTGCTCTAAAAAAAGCCATCTTGACAGCTCACTGGTGACAGTGGGGTGGTCAGCAACTTGACAGGGAGGGGAGTCAGGGTGACACCCCTCTCTGAGAGGAGTCAAACCTTTCGAAAGTTGGGTGCTGCTGGGGTCTGGAGGAGCTCCCACGCCCCCCACACCCACCCAGTGTGTAGCCTCTTTAGAATTCCCAGCACCGCTGCGCTTTCCTCAACAGCGCCTCTGGGCCCCCACCCTGCCCCAGCCTTGCCACTTCCCCCTTCTTCAGCAAGTTAACCAAATTCTCTCTTCATGGACAGTTCAATGGAAAGTTAGTCTGAAACGACAGTATATCATATTTCATGAATTTAATAGGGTTTTCATGATTTTACAAAGTGCTTCCACCAGACACTCGCAGCTGGAGGCGGCTCAGCGGGAGGCTGAAGCCCTGCATCTGGGTTTTTCAACTCTTGCCAAAATCCATTGAATTTGATCCGGAATGACTATGAATCTTTGGAATGTACAGTCCCTTTTCTCTTGCCTTATCCAAATAAAAAGGGGGAGGGGGAGGGTGGTACAGAGAAATATCCTAAGAGAATTCCATATGGAAACACTAAACGTGCATTATAAAGGATTTCCTATAAACAAAATCACGGTCAGAGATGTTGAACCCTCCCCATGTTTAAAACAAAGAGCTCTTGTGTGTGTGTTTGTGTGCACTTTCTAACATACACACGTATTCATGGGGTACCCTGGCCATCCCCCTTTCTCCCTAGCTAACTCTCTTCTTTTCCATCTCCCCTGCCCCCAGACTAGCCCCAAACTCCTAACAAGAACAAACTTTAATCGTTCTGTGCAGTAAATCCCCTACAAATAAATATCCAGGGCAACTTCAAACGCGCTTAATTGGAAGCACATGGGAAGAACTCCCCAGTCCTGGCCAAGGCTGCAGGGCTGTAATTTAATGTTATGATCTGCCAGAAATATGCGCCATAATGAGCAGAGTTTGGGTTTCCTTTCTGTGTATCAGAAAACTGCAGGTTTGAGTTTTTTCACGTTCTTTCTTTCTCATTTTCCCTGCTTTTGTTCAGTCATCAAACTTCACATTTAACATCCCCCCATCAACCCCAAACGAAAAAAGACAACTGCAATCTAAACAAGCCTTCCTCTCCCTTTAACCTCTCCCCGCAACTCCCTTGCTTCAAACTGTGCATGACTGTCCTGTCTTTCCCTCTGCTGTAAAAGAATTATGGCTTTGGGTTTATGGGATTTAAAAAAAAAATGTGTTCAATCACCAGGATGGGAGAAATGAGGCTAAACCACCTCTGGACCCTCTAATGGTTTTATCATAGAATTATAGCTGGAATGGGCCGGCGGGAACTTTGAGAGGTCATGCAGTCCATCCCCCGGACTCCACACTGCTTTATCTCCAGCACTGAGGTCCGTGGGTGGCCACCTCTCCTCAGGGATCACCCAGAGAGGAGTTTGTGCAACACTCCCTGGCAAATGAACCACATCCCTAAGCTTAGAGTATAGGAAGTGTTTCACAGGTCCTATGAAAGTCACATGACCTAAGGCCATTTCTCTTCATGTCATCCTTAGGAAGTAGAAGACTTTTCGATGTCATTTTTGGAAGACTTCATTGGGGAGAATGCCTCCAGCCAAGAGGGTAGGAGCAACTCCTTCTGGTTTCAAAGAGAGGAAACCCAATGCCAAGTTCTCTTTGCATAGAACTGCTGAATTATCAGGCTTCGAAGGAACCTCAGGGGCCATCCAGTCCAACTGTGCTTGAAGGGGTCTTCTTAATGGTGCCCAGGCCCTTCTAGCAACTGAAAGCCAACTGTCTGCTCAGCCAGTTTCTGCTACTTTGTGAGAGCTCTCATGATCAGATAGCTGTCTCTCCTATTGAGCCCAGATCCATATTTTCATTCTTTGCTTTTGCTGGGCTTCATTCTGTTCTCTGAAGCTAAATGGAAGAATTCAAATTCCTCTGAATGACAGTCATATTCCTATCATATCATTATCATATTCATATCATGTCATTATCATATTCATATTATATTATTATATTTATATCATAACATATTCATATCATATTCATCCCAACTTTTCCAAGAATTAAGAAAGGACCAACTCAGCTTTTTCAGTTACTCTGTCCCCTCTCCCACCTCCCCAATTCAATATATAGTCAACACCACTCAGCAGAATCTTGGTCTTTGCTTATTCTACCTACAAAATAGGGGTAATTCTGTCATTCGTTCCTACAAATGCCTAGAATGGCTGTGCGGATTGCCTTGAGATGGAATATTGTTTTTGTTGCATTTTTCTTCAGCGCTAACACAGTTGGCTGGTGAGAGTGAGCACTCTGTCCTCTCCATTTTCAGTTATCTTTCCTAGCTGTGTGGCTCTGGGCCAGCCACTCTACCTCTCTGGGGGTTAGTTTCTTCTTCTGGAAAATCAGAGAGCTGGGTTAAATGACCTCTAAGATTCCTTCTAGTTCAACAGGCTCACAAGGGCAAGTGTTGATACCAACTGGAGCCAATGGCCTAGAAGCTTTTGTATCTTTGATCCTACTGCCTTCTGTTCATCTATCAATTGGTGATTGAATGAGGAGTACTAAAACCAAGTGCACTAAACCAAGTAAAAGAAGATATGGCTCTTGTCTGCTGGTTCGTGAGACAAGATATACACAGAGGACAGAACCAGAGGACGGGGCAAGACATCTTATAACCAGGTGCCAGAAAGGGTATCCTGGAAGGGGGTTCTCATTCCCAGTGTTGACACACTGGTGAAAGCAACTGGTTGTGTGGTGGTATGCTGTAAGCCAAGTGTTTTCAGTAACAGTTAAGGGACTGTGTTTCTGAGCATGTAATTAAAAATAAAGCAGAATAAGAATTTTTTTCTATATCATTATTCTCAGTCATGCACAATCTATGACAGGCTCTTAAAGCAGTCGATAAAGGGGCAAAATTATAGCTAGCACTTAATCTCTACTGCTTCCCATAACCTGAACCCTTCCCCACCAATCCCTACCTGGGGGCTCCACCCCTTACTCGGGAATCTGTGGTCTGTGGGAGCCCCATTTATTTTACAGGGCATGGTAGCCAATGCTTGCTAACCACTGATACACGATTGAAGGACAGAGGGAAGAGACCTGCGGTTCTGAAGAAAGAGCAAATCCTCAAAGGATGGACTCAAAGCTTGCACTAGGCTAGGGTAGCAGTGGGGAGTGCAACCAGCCAGGGCCTGGTCCAAGCCCCCATCGTGCATTTGGACTACTGCCATTTTGCCTCCACTCTTGTTCCCTTACAGAATATTCTCCATGCGGCAGCCAGAAGAAACATTTGAAAACAAATTAGAACATGCTGCTTCTCTGCTCTGGATCTTTCAATCACTTTCCAAAGTACTGGGAACAATATGCTAACCCAAGTTTAGGCGTCTCAGGTTTATGAGAATCAGCTTCCCACTCTTTTTCCTGCCTAACTTCCCACCTCCTCTCCTTTTGTGCTCCTCTCCTTAACCACATAGCATTCTGCATGTTGCCTACACCAGCCAGGCACACCCCTGCCTCAGGGCCTTTGCATAGGCTGTTCCCAGATACGTGACTCACTCCCTTGTTTTCTCAAGGTCTTTACAAGGTAGCCTTCCCTGATCACTGCATCTAGGGCAGAATTCCCTGCCATTCTCTTCCTAACTCACGCCACTTTTTCCTATAGTATTATTACCACCTAAAAGCAGAGACATTACTTTGCCAACAAAAGTCCGTCTAGTCAAGGCTATGGTTTTTCCAGTGGTCATGTATGGATGTGAGAGTTGGACGGTGAAGAAAGCTGAGTGCCGAAGAATTGATGCTTTTGAACTGTGGTGTTGGAGAAGGCTCTTGAGAGTCCCTTGGACTGCAAGGAGATCCAATCAATCCATCCTAAAGGAGATCAATCCTGGGTGTTCACTGGAAGGTCTGATGTTGAAGCTGAAACTCCAATACTTTGGCCACCTCATGCGAAGAGTTGACTCATCGGAAAAGACCCTAATGCTGGGTAGGATTGGGGGCGGGAGGAGAAGGGGACGACAGAGGATGAGATGGTTGGATGGCATCACCGACTCGATGGACATGGGTTTGGGTGGACTCCGGGAGTTGGTGATGGACAGGGAGGCCTGGCGTGCTGCGGTTCATGGGGTCGCAAAGAGTCAGACACGACTGAGCGACTGAACTGAACTGAGTGTACTTTCATCATATTTGTCTATTGTCTCTCTCTGTCACAAGAGGGAAGGGAACTTTGTCTTCTTTGTCTCACCGGTCACCTAGATGGGCCCTTTCATTCTAGTGCTAAGGGAAAGGTCCAGAGAAGTAAAAGGGCTAGTCCACAGCCTGTTTCTGAGGGACCCAAGAGAAGAGCTCAAGCCATCCAGTCTCCAGCCTGTGCATCTCTTATTAAGGCCTGCTGATTTTGATCTGAGTATTTCAGCATTGAACGTTTCCCAGAGCATTTTCCACAAACATCATTTCGTCCTATATGCAGAAACCTGCCGCCAGATTCTCAGTGTCAGCTTAAGGCGAACTTCAGAGATGAAGGGATTTTCTGAAAGTCACACGGAGCTGGGGCTGGAACCCAGGGCCCACAGCGTCCGCCAGCCAGGTCTTCAGAGCTGCAGAACTCGCCTTTCAAAGAAGAAGGCCTGGCATTGTAGTCGTCCCCGCGTCCCCCCACCCGCCACCGCGGTAACCCGCCGCCCCCTTGCTAATCGACAGGTGCGTTTCGGAGCACTTCCATTCACATCTGGCTTCTGAGAACTCCAGCCCCTCCCCCAGGATCCGCACTCTCCAGTAGAAGCAGCTCCGGCCGGGGGGGGGGGGGGGGGGGGGGGGGGGGGGGGGGGGGGGGGGGGGGGGGGGGGGGGGTAGGATGGGGTGGGGGGTTGGAGGGAGAGGGGGATGGAGGGGTGGGGGGGAAGGCCATTTCTGATGCTAAATTGGCCCGAGGAGCGGAGGGTGCAGCTGGGTTTGTTAGCTGCCTTCAGTCTCGCGCATTGAAAGCTGGAAGGAATGTGTGGTAATTAATAAGCACCCGGGCTCCCAAGGGAGCAGTCGTGTGGGTGAGAGGAGGCAGTGAGGTCCTGTTAAGGTGCAACGGATCTGGCCCTCTCTGAAATTAATCCAGCCCGCGGGACAAGCACCGTTTCTGCCTGAGTTGTAAAAAGACAACGCCATTTTAAAAATCATCACCATCGACAAAATCCTAAAATGGCAGGATGTCCCTGTCACCCTGTCTCTGTGTCGCTTTGACTCTGTTGAGATGGGCACTGTCAGTACCGGTGGTGTTCAGTCACGTGCAAAGTCCGAGGGGAGGTGTCCTGCAGGATAAAATACACACTGGCATTTCGCAGACTCTGTGTGAAACCCAGAAGGTAAAATATCTTAGTAATAATCTTTTATAAGGATTGGATGTTGAAGTAATATTTTGGATATATTGAGTTAAAAATATTAAGGTTAATTTTGGCTGTTTCTGTTTAACAGTTTTAATGGGACTACTAGAAAATTTAAAATGACATATGTGGCTTGCATTCAGCAGCCCCTGGAACTGGCTCATGCCAGCTCGGGAGAATCAATTGTGTGCCTTTCCTCCCAACTCTGTGTTTAGTGAGGTCAGGTTAGCGTCTTGAAATTAGTATTGGTGGGATTTTTAACACTAAAACTGGCAAGTGCTAGAAATAAGGATTTTTTAAAAAAGAGCTGTTTTATCAACACACCACTCCTCACATTATATTTCCCTGTTAGTTCTATCCTAGGTGTTTTGTTTCTTAAGATTTCCTTTCTGGGTATGCAGGTTGTGTGTGGGAGATTTGTGTGCTTTCCTCTGACTCTTTTCCCTAGTGCCTATATTCTTGTTTTGATTTATTTATTCATTCATCCACAATCATTGAATAAGCACTGTGCGTAAGGTACTGTTTTAGACCATAGAGATTTATGGTGAACAAGTCACAGTCCTGCTCCTGGAGCACTCGGGATCTAGTGGGAGTGAGAACAGAAGTTGGGGCAAACTGCTGTGATAGTGGTGTTGCTATTTAGTCGCTAAGTCCTATCCGACTCTTTTGTGACCCCATGGACTGTAGCCCATCAGGCTCCTCTGTCCATAGGATTTCAGCAGTGGTGAAGGTGAGGTCAAATGAATAGGACAACCTGCAGAGCATGGACAATGGTGAGACACAGGGGCAGGAAAGGCTTCAGAGAGGAAGGGTTATTTGAGCAGGGTCTTCAAGGATGAATAGGAGTTTGTCAGGAGATAATCTGGGATGAGAGATCATTCCAGCTTGGGATCACCACAGCACAGCATGGGAGACAGGACAGAGGAGTGATGTTAGATAAGACTGGAAGAGAATTTTGGAACACAAAGAAGAAGCCTTTGTGAAACATGCAGAAAAACCTCAGATAGATTTTTTCTTTTCCATCCTTCTCCCATTCTCCAATGTCTCTTCCTAATAATGGAAAATTGGAATGTAGAGCATTTATTCTTTCAAGCCCCATCTCCCAGGGGTCAGGGATTCCATGAAGGAGATAAGGCTTTTCATGCCAAACCCTGGGCAGAGTGATGAGGAGATCAGACTGGACTCCTCGTAGGGCAGTGGACTCAGAGACTCGGTGTGTGGAGCTTGGGGTGCTCCATTTCATTATTTGCAGTGTTCCTAAGGAGGTGGATACCTTTGGAACCAAAGGGTGTGTCACTGAGTTAAAGAGTGAACATGAAGTAAGGTCTCTGCCCATTGGTGCCAGCAGCAGAGTGATATTACGGCAGATGGTGGTGAAAAGAACGTGGCCAGAGGCTGGATGTTTGTAGTAGGAAAATCACCCCTTCGTTTCGACCTCAATTTTCTCATCTCTAAAATGTTCAAGTTATATTCGATTCTGTGTTTCAACATTGATCACAGTTGTTGATTATTTTATGTCTCTTTTTCATGAGTTTTAAGAATATTTTGTATTTCCCATAAATAAACCCGAATTTATTTTTTATTGATATGGTTTTGGTCGGTAGTGCATAAGGGAAAAAAGCTTTCTCATCTCTGGTTCAATATCGTTTCCTTCCTCACTTGTCAGGGCTTGTCTCAGTCTATCCTTAGATCAGGGGCTATTGAGATGCTAGAGGCAGAGATTCGGCTACGTAGACCAGGTGCCCAGGGTGAGCCCTTCTTTTCATCATCTCTCCGTGACTGAGGGTTGGTGATACTTCAGAACCAGTGGGCCAAGAGCAAAGGTTTTCTGAACTGGATGGGGTGATGCGTGTTCTGTCTGACCATTTCTTTTTTTCATCTGTAGCCCACTCATCATCATTCTGCCCACTTTTGTCAGAAGGTGCCCCTAAATGGCGGATTTGTCTCGCTTTTTTCTCTCTGCTCTAGAGCCATCAGTGGATCCGTGGGGGTCAGAGGACAGAGTTCCACTGGATGAGGGAGGCCCCATTCTTCCAGCATGGCTCTCCTCCAGCCATCCGTCAGGCGGCTCCCAAGAGCCCTCCTTCTCCTCATCCTGATGATATGATCACTTGCCCCAGCCCCCAGCTCCAGAGACACCTCCTGTTTCCTCTCTGACTCTCAATTCCTTCAAGTTCTCTTTGTGAAATCTCCCTAGTCTCAAGCCTGAACCCCCCTGCTGAGCATCTCTAGACATTTGCTGTGGGTCCTTGCCTGCTCCTTCAGGTCTGCACCTTGTCCTCCAAAGCACAAGTAGGTCTGAGAGTGTGGGGACCCTGTAGGGAGAGGGGCAGGAGGAGACGCCTGCCGGCTGGCAAATAAGCCACAGGACAAGTTTCCAGCTCATTGGCACCTTAACTGCTTTGTCTGTAAGATGGGAATAATATTCCCATCCTCCTTCACAGAGAATTTTTTTGAGGATCAAAGTGGACAATAGAAAACAGGATTTGAAGGGCTTAATAAGTGACCAGGAAGCAGGTGGAACTGAAGTGCCCCTTCCAGGCCTTGATTTCTGAACCCTCAGTAATGGATCGATCAAGTGTCATGACAGTAGTTTCAGTGATGTTTCCCTAAAGCTATTTCTCTGATAAACATACAAACAGGAAAACTTGGACATCTGTCTGTCTGGAAACGAGCATAATTAGTTAAAAAAGAAGTGAAGACTCAGGGTGGTGTGGCAGTTACAGAAGCTGTTTTCAAATATGTCAGGGGCTGTCTGGCGGTAGATGCTGGCTTAATGGAGCTGGAAAGTGGGAGGACTCTATAGACACACAGAAGCGGGCAGAGATCTCAGGGAGGAAGGAAGTTTCTAAGTAGAGCTGTCCCATGTGTCCTGGGCTGTGGGCGCCAGAAGACCCTTCAGAGGTGCTTGCAAAGGGGTTGCTTATTCCCCAGACAGATGTGAAAATGAGGGCGGCTTCTCTGGAGGACAGGAGCAGCTCAGACCGTGGTTCTGTTTGTGCTACTCGGACCTTAGACTGGACAACTGTCCCAGAGGCTAGTGCGGATGCAGAGGCCCACACTGACTGCCTTGGTGCCGAGCACTTCTCCACCACTCTGTTAGCAGAACTGAGTCTAAGAGAAGATGTACCACTTGCCCCAGGTGTACGGCAGAGCCAGCGTTCAAACTTGGTCTCTCTGACTCAGAGCAGGTGCTGGTGTGGCTTCTGGCCACCACCAGAAAAGTGAATGTGAAAGTCGCTCAGTTGTGTCCGACCCTTTGCGACCCCATAGCTTAGGCCAGATTACTGAAGGGGGTAGCCTTTCCGTTCTCCAGGGGATCTTCCCAACCCAGGGATCAAACCCAGGTCTACCCGCATTGCAGGCGGAGTCTTTACCAGCTGAGCCATGAGTGGTGTGTTAATTCTCTCTTCTCCTTCAGTCCCTGGCTCTCCGTCCTCTTGTGAAGCCTGCCCCTTACAAGTGCTGCTTCTCAGCTCCCTCTCTTATCCCCTCGCTGCTTGGGGCTCTGTGCTATGGCCTCTCTACTTAGCTTGGATCCTGAGCTGGCTCATCCCAGGGTGTCTCCCTTGAGGACCCTGGTCCCCTTATTGCCCTGTCAGCCCATGCCTGTCTTTCAGCCCTGCAGCCCTGCCTCTTTGGGGATGTTGGCACACTCATAGCCCGTGCCTATCAGGTGGCTGATCCTCTAGGTCCCTAGCCCTCCTGCCCTCTCTTCTCAGCTCCCTTCTTTATTCCCAAAGTGCCCATTCAAACAGTCGCTGTTCTTTTCATCCCCCCCATACCCAGCTCTACCCTCCCTGCCCACTGCAGAAGGATGACCCTTCATGAACACTTGTCCCCCTCCTGGCTCCGCTGTGCCTCTGGCTCACGTTATCTGGTTTCCTACATGGCTGAATGCCTCCCCGTTGCCAGCAGACGTCTTCCAGGTCTGATCTCATGGCTCTGCCTAAAGATGGAGGTACTGTGACCTCTTCACACTCCACCGCAATCTATTCCCCAGCATCAATATCCCACCATGCTGTTCTGCACATCACACACTCTGGTTTCGAGACACACCTCAGGGCTCTGCAAACCCACCATCTCTTTTCACAGCTCCATACTTCTGTACATGCTCCTCCCTCCATCAGCCCTCCACATGGTCCACATGCTCTCTCTCTGGCACCGTTTTCTTTCACTACAAAGATTTTCCTGGTTCCCCCCAAGCAAAATTAGCTGCTCCTTTTTATATTTCCTACAGGCTTCAGTTTATACCTCCAGTACTTTACACTGTGTTCCCCCCACTAATCCATAAGCACCTTGAGGGCAGCGGTGGGTCTTATTTGTCCTTGTAGCTCTAGTGCCTGTGGCAAGCCTGGTGAGAGTTAGTGCCTGGCTCATGCCTAGTAAATGAGTGGGCAAGTCACTTGCTTCCATGCTGCTGATGTGGAAGTGGCAGGCATGGCAATGACATATACTGAGCAACAGCCAATCTACAACCATGAAAGCAGGTTTTTCCCCTTCCTTTTCGAAGGAGACATAATTTTAAAACATTTGAAATTAACCATAACTTAGAAAACCATTTATGGAGGGGAATGTAATTTCCCTACTGTGTAAACATCCCTGTCAATGTGAACACCTGAATGTGTCTTAGATCATCACTACCATGCCAACCCATTGATAAGAAAAAGGAAACTCCCATGACTATGTTTATCCCTTGCATAAAGTTGTATATTTTTTCATAGACCTCTGTATGTGTGATCTCACTTGATCTTCATAACCTCCATGAGATTGATTGCAAAAATGGCTCTAATTTTCCATCTCTCTCTGGACGTGTGCCCTCTATAAAGAGCCTTTGCAGCTCTTCCTACTGGTAGAATCCACTTCCCTATCTCAGGGATCCGTGTTGGCCTTGTGACTTGCTTTGGCCGGTAGGACTTTTGGAAGTGACATCATGCTAAATATGAGTTTAGGCCACCAAATGCCTTGCAGCTTCTGCTCGCTCTGTTGGACTCCTGTGACTATCATGTGATAAGTGTAGGCTGGTCTTCTAGAGAATGAGAGGGTGCATGAAGCAGAACTGAGCCAGCTGATTCATCCTAGTGAAAACCTTTGCCACGTGAACAAGCCCACCAAAGCCAACTCTTCACATGCTAGCAGTCCCATGAGCAGGGCCATCCTAGACCCAAGGCAATCTTTAGTTTGTGAGCTAAACTTTTTTTATGCCTGTAAGTTTGGGGTAGTTTATTATGTAGCACTAGCTAATTTATAACACTCCCTGTGAGAGAAGTAGGATAGGAATGGCAGTTATAGGTGGGGAGGCTTGATGATCCAAAACTCCAGTTCCTAATTCAGTGCTGTTTCCACAATGGTTTTCTATAATTGATTGATCACAGAGTCCTTCCTTCAAGTAAAATTGTATGGAGTCCCAATATGGAAAATTAGTGAGTAGAACAGTCTTTCTATTGAAGCTGGTTCAGGGCCCTAAATATACTGTTTATTTACATTATGGTCCAGTGTAATATATATAAGATACTTAGACTTGGCTTTGAGACAGTTGGTGGCATTCAGGGCAAGCAGAATATGTAGTTTATGGTTGGTAATAACCTCAATCTAGTGGGAGGAAAACAGATCAAAGCTGAAATGATGATGAACAGTATTAAAATAGTGACATGTACATGTTGAGCTTTGTGGAAGAAGTTCTGGATCCTCAGATTGCAGTAGCTATGGTAGTGGTTGACTGAGGGTATTTAGAAAAGGGGTCATGGAAAAGATGGATTGAAAAGCAGGATAAGATGTTAATGAGTAAAGGAGAGAAAGAGCCTTTTTAGGGAGGAGAATGATATACTTCCAGGGAGGGAAGGAGCATTATTTTTTGTGAGACAGATCAGGAGGTTTGGTTCACAGGGTTAAAGGGGCTGCTGGGCCTTGGAAGGGAGAAAGTTAACCATGGAAGTGGGACAGTGTCAGAGAAGTCCTTTAAGACCCATGTCTTCCATGAAAACTATCTGAACTTCATGTCCTGCAATAAGTGTTTCATGACTTTTCTCCTACTCTGGAGTGCATGTTCCTGAAGGGCAGAGCTGGCTTCCTCTTTTCTTGATGTCATCCTTACAGTTGAATATCTACTGGGAGAGTTGATACTTGTACACAGAGCACCTGATGAACTTCACTGTGTCAGGTTCCTATAACTCACACCATTGGGATCACAATTCCTCTCTTGGACTCCTGCTTAAGGAAGTCCTGAAGATTATTCTAATCACAACTGTCAGCCTAGCTCTGTGGTTGGGGAAATGTGATGCTAATAGAGAGGGGAAATTGGATTTCATAGCTTTTAAGTCTATGACTTCTGGATTGTATGGAATGGGGAAAAGGGCCTATTAGCCATTAATGCTATGGAGACTATTATGGGAGATATGCTGGTTTTAAACATGTTCACCAGTTCTTTGGCAATCCTTCCATCAAAAGGTAGCTCTTGTTTGCAAATATTGTCTTCCAGTCTGTAGGTTATCTTTTTGTTTTATTTATGGTTTCCTTTGTTATGCAAGAGCCTTTAAGTTTGATTAAGTCTCATTTGTTTATTTTTGCTTTTATTCTATTGCCATGGGAAACTGACCTAAGAAAACATTGGTATGATTTATGTCAGAGAATGTTTTGCCAACATTCTCTTCTAGGGATTTTATGGTGTCATGCCTTACATTTAAGTCTTTGGTCATTAAGCATTATTTACAATAGCCGAGATGTGGAAGCAACCTAAATGTCCATTGACAGATGAATGGATAAAGGAGACATGGTATATGTAGATGTGCATATACATATATGTATATGTGTGTATATATATATATACACATATATGTGTATATGTATATATATATATGACTATTACTCATCCATAAAAAGGAATGAATAATGCCATTTGCAGCAACATGTATGAGCCCAGAGAATATTATACAAAGTGAAAAAAGTCAGAAAGACAAATACCATATAATACCATTCATATGTGAAATCTAAACTGTGACACAGGTGAACTTATTTATGAAACAGGAACAGACTCACAGAAATAGAGAACAGACTTGTGGTTGCCAAGGAGAGGGGAGGTGTGGGAGGGATAGACTGGGAGTATGAGATTAGCAGAGGCAAACCATTATATATAGAGTGAATAAACAACAAGGTCTTACTGTATAGCATAGGCAACTGTATTCAATATCCTGTAATAAGCCATAATGGGAAAGAAAACAAAGTGATGCATATATATGTATATACATGTATGTACACCAAAAATTAATACAACATTGTAAACAAACTATACTTCAATAAAATTAAATTTTAAAGATGGTGAAGCTTATTCTCTTCCTCTTGATTATGGGCTGGCCTTTGTGACTTGCTTCTTATACATAGAAAGTGACAAATGATAATGCTTGACTTCTGAAGCTAGCTCAGAAAAGGCAGTATAGCTCCTGACTAGCTCTCTGTAGCTTTGGACTTGCACATTTGGAGCCCTGAGCCACTGTGTGTATCAACCATATTTTTTATTTTCTGTATCTTAATGCTTTGCTATTTGATATTTTAATGCTTTATTGACCCCAAAGGGACTATCCCTCCAAAATTAGCCAATTCCTAGAGAGAGCAAGGAACTCACCTGGGAGCACATCCTTCTTATGCAAGCTAGCTGATACAGATAGAGGCCATGTCCCCAGTCACCTCCTATATTGGGCTTTCACATTCTGGGCCATTATTCATCTGCTCTGATCATCTCAGGGCCAGATACCAGACAACTAGGGATAGCTCACATGCCCATGAGCCTGATGAGATTATTTAAACTAGCCAGTCATAAGCCTGCTTCCTCTGCCCCACCATTTCCTCCCACAGAAATGCAGTAAAGGCTCTCACCTACGTTTCACTATACCCCGCTCCCTAACTGACCCTGGTGCTTCCCTGTGTGGCTCTGTGCAGTGTAGTGCGCTCCCTTCTCTTGGGATCTGTGAATTTACGCAACTGTCTTTTCAGTGGAAAGTGTCTCCTGATCTCACTATACCTCAATAACTATAAAACCTAGATTTTAAAAGACCCTGTAAGAAGTCTGGGTATACCGAAGCCACCATGCTGGGGGGACCATGTGTAGAGATGACACAGAGAAGGAAGGAGATGCTCAAGGAGCCCCAGGTGATGTTGCAGCCTTTTTAACCCAAGTGCTGGATATGTGTGGGATCCTTTGAGAAGACCCCCTGCTCCAGCCATCTTCTGATTGCAACCTCATGGAAGACACCTAGCAAGAGCTGCTGGTGAATCCCCAGAACTGTGAGAGATAATTATAATGAATGACTTATTATTTTGTATCACTAAGTTTGGATGGTTCATTACAGAGTCAAAGGTATCTGAAACAGGAGGGATGATCAAAGTCATGGTTCCGTTGATTTCATTTCTGTTCCCTCTGGCTGTCGAATCACTGTTCATGCCTTTTAGGATCATTTAATTCCTGAAGTTTGAAATGCCTCTAGTTCTAGCAAGATTCTGTAGACTGCCCCTACCCGCCACCCCAGGGCAGTTAGTAATATCCCTCTTGTATCGCTTGGTGCAATGCCTTAAAGAAAACATCTAAAACTATTTAGAAATATTTCTAGGGGCACCAGGATGAAATTCAGAGCTCAGCATGGCCAATCAGAAAAAAAGAAGAGGGGAGAAAATAAAAACAAGACAAACCAGGCTTTCAAAGAAAATTGAGAATCTGGAGAGCCTTCAAGTCTTTTGATTTATATTTATACATTTCTCAAGATTGAAGTCTTGATTAGCCTAGTCCTCTCAAGTTCTGCCCCAGCCCTGATTTATTGGAAGGCCAAGCCAGAGCAAAATGAAAGCAAAATGAGATATTCTTTAAAATTACCTTGGAGCACTTGAAGGAGGGCACAAGTGCTAACGTGGAGATTAAAAAGGAAGTGATGAGATGGGCTTCTGAAACCCCCGATCTGCAGACGTCTGGAGTGTAGGGAGGGGGACTTATGAATGATGGGCTACAATCGCTGCAGGTGAGACCCCTGCAGGATGCTTTGTTTGGCTTAGCTCCCTGTAGACTGAGCTCTCCATCAAAGAGTGGCTCTGAGAGCCCAGGCTGGCATTATGATTTGATGACCCTTCCTTCATTAGCTGGAAGGGAGAAACTTCTAGCACAGAGAGAATGACAGGAGTGTGAAGGGAGGAGATGAATTGGCTGTGGAAAGTAACAGTGGAAATCAAACCCACAGCAGCTCAGAGGCTGAATCACCTTTAGACCTAGGCAAGAGGAGGGTTTGATCCAGGCTCCCTACTCTGCCCCTCTTCCAGCCACACCTTCCACCTGGGAAAGAAACCTATGGAACCAGAAAGACAAGCTCACAGTAGCCGACTGTCTAGACTTCACCCTGGGTATCTAGGATCTGTAATTTCCTGACTAAATGGCTCCAAGTCCACTCCCAGGGGCTGCGTGGGCTTCCTCTTTGGTTCATTCTTCTGAAAACAGACCAGGTGCTGTGTGTACCCCGAGACTTGAGGGTTGGACTGGTGGTGGCTATTTATAGGAGGCGGAGCTGGGACACATGGTCTGGCATGTTCACCTGCACGTGCACAAGGACCTTAAACTGTGGACAAAGCCAAGGGTGGAAAGAAGAGAGTGGTATTGGCTAGACCCTGGACCGTACACCTTCCCAGGCTTTGGTACAGAAAACTAAATGTTCTAAATTCAAACTTGGTTTTCCAGGTTGATATAAAGGTATATTTGGATGGAGGAGGAGGGGACATATTTAATTTGCATTTGTTTTCTTGATTTATCACTCTTGCCTATGTAGCCATATGGTATATATGGGCTTCCATATGCATTTTTGCCCCAGCCTGCAAATGTTAGGAGAGGGTGTGAGCAAAGGGCAGAGACAGAGTGTGACTTTGGTCTGTCGTGTTGATCACAGCGAGCTAGGCCTTTGACCAGCCTTCTCCCTTGAGGGTAGGATGGTATTTGTGTGATGGTATTGCTTTCAACTTTAATATCTCTCACATGTCTTCTCAGCTCAAGAGTCAGCCATGGCTCCTCTCCTTTATGGTAAGAGCCCTGAAGATCTGTGGAACATTCTGGATTTAGCCTGCTGTCTTAAACCTACCTCCTACAACTATCTTCTTTACCTCCATGGACCTTCCGTGTGCTAGTAAAAACTTCACTACTTCTCCCTACTCTCCTCTACCACACACACACACACACACACACACACACACACATGGGTGAGCAGGTTCCTTGCTCTCAGTTTACTCACACACCTTCTTTCTTAAATATCATTCCTCTTGTTCTTCACCCATTCAAATCCTACCCATTTTTAAAGATCTAGTTCAAGTTGAACTTCTTAAACTTTGTTTATCCATTGATTCCTTCATTGAATGACTCATCAGTAAAACTCTGGCATTTCTACATGCTCTTCAAAGTTTCTTAGTTATAGACTTTGTATCTGAAGCTGCATGGCATATTTCTCATGAGTGGGAACTCTCTGTTGGGTCACTTTCACATTCCACTCATTGGTCAGCAGAGGATAATGATAAAGAGTTGATAATGCGGCAAAGATCTATTGATTAAATAATAAGCAGATTGATGGAGCAATCAGTTGGTTAGCCACAAACCTCCCTCCCACATAAAGGAATTTGCAAAGAGCTTGGATAGTCTGGCTTCCATTCTCTCCTTGCCATTTTTTTATCATTCTACTAGTTTATTTCGATTCCATTATGTATCTATCATGCTGGGATTTATTTCAACCTCTTTGAACATATTGATATTTTGACTTGAAGTCTTAATGAGAATGATTTCTTTATTACAAATTTGAGTTTTTATTTGCAATTTATAACAAATTACTCTCATAGACAAGCATATGTTGAAATAAACAGGCTCAGTAATTTATTATTACTTATTATTTCCATATGACTTTGGTTTATATTTATAACAGAATCCCTATTTCTATCTTTTCTTTTTCTTTTAGGAAATATCTTATATAAGAACAGTTGTTCTTGAAAGGGTGACCCCTGGACCAATACCATCAGCATCACCTAGGTCTACTATTTGAATAAGCCCTTCAGGTGATTTTGATGTATGCTAAAGTTTGAGAATCACTTTATTAGTTGACCCCTTCACGGATCACTTCCTTGTCATGGTGAAGGGACTTGCATAACTCAATGAAGCTATGGGCCATGCCTGGTAGGGCCACCCAAGATGGATGGGTCATAGTGGAGAGTTCTGACAAAATGTGGTCCACTGGAGGAGGGAATGGCTATCCAATATTCTTCCCCTGGGAACCCCATGAACTGTATAAAAAGGCCAAAAGATATCACACTGAAAAATGAGCCCCCCCCCCGCACCACCCCCCAGGTCATAAGGTGTCCAGTATGCCACAGAGGAAGAGTGGAGGAAAATTACTAATAGCTCCAGAAGGAATAAAGTGGCTGGGCCAAAGTGGAAACAACACTCGGTTGTGGATATATCTGGTGATGAAAGTAAAATCCAATGCTGTAAAATACAGTTTTGCATAGGAACCTGGAATGTTAGGTCCATAAATCAAGGTAAATTGGACTTGGTCAAGCAGGAGATGGCAAGAGTAAACATCAGCATCTTGGGAATCAGTGAACTAAAATGGATGGGAATGGGTGAATTTAATTCAGATGATCATTATATATACTACTGTGGGTAAGAATCCCTTAGAAGAAATGGATACCACTCTAATGGCAGAAAGCAAAGAGGAACTAAATAGCCTCTTGACAAGGGTGAGAGAAGAAAGTGAAAAAGCTGGCTTAAAACTCAATATTAAAAAACTAAAATCATGGCATCTGGTCCCATCACATCATGGAAAATAGAGGGGGAAAAGTTGGAAGTAATGACATATTTCCTCTTCACGGGCTCTAAAATCACTGCAGATGGTGACTGCAGCCATTAAATTAGAAGACGATTACTTCTTGGAAGGAAAGTTATGACAAATCTAGGCAGTGTATTGAAAAGCAAGGACATCACTTTGCTGACCAAGGTCTGTAGAGTCAAAGCTATGGTTTTTCCAGTAGTCATGTACAGATGTGAGTGTTGGACCATAAAGAAGGCAGAATGCTAAAGAATTGATGCATTCAAATGTGGTGCTGGAGAAGACTCTTGAGAGTCCCTTGAACAGCAAGGAGACAAAACCAGTTGATCTTAAAGGAAATAAATCCTGAATACTCATTGGAAGGACTGATGCTAAAGCTGAAGCTCCAATATTTTGGCCACTTGATGTGAAAAGCCAACTCATTGGAAAAAACCCTGATGCTGGGAAAGATTGAAGGAAGAAGGAAAAGAGGGTGACAAAGGATGAGACGGCTGAATGGCATCACCAATTCAGTAGATATGAACTTGGAAAACTCTGGGAAATGGTGAGGGATAGGGAGGCCTGACGTGCTGCAGTCCATAGGGTCTCAAAGAGTTGGACACAACTTGGCGACTGAACAACTATTAGTTGAAAAAAAACACTGAGCTGGCAGTGGAGACTCTGAATTTTGGCTCTGCCTCTTTTATTGAAAGCCTGTGTGACTCACTCTAAGTCTTAATTTCCTCATGCCAGCTTTTCTGTCTGTCTTAGTGTCTTTGGGGATAAAGGTGGACTATTCTCATTTTAGATTTTTGTACTGGCAACATGGTGAAAATAACAATGATATTTACTTCACAGGATTTTTGAAGATCAAATAGTTCATTGCATGCACACTCTTGCAGAATTTCTAAAATCCCCAGAATTCTCAAGGGAGCGAGAAAGGAATCTGGAAACTCTGAGTGAGAAAACTGGCAGAATAGGTCACTGGTCATATTTTAGATTTTTCTAGGATCAGTGGGATGTTTGGTTGATGATATGTTGGGGACATCTTATCACATACTTTCAGGGAAGAAGACAGAGTCTGAGGACTGAACCCTTGAAGCTTATCTTGGGAACTGCCTTGGCTAGCTCCATGGAATTGGTCTAAATACACGTGTTAATTAATTCCTAATAGTTTTAAAGACTAGCCTAACCACACAGTTTCAGATACCCCAGAGGAAAGGGAGCAAGTTCACCACAGCAGTGGTCCTCAATCTTGGCTACATATTGGAATCACAGGGGGGCTTTAAAAAATCTGTATCCAGACCATATACCAGGGGAGTTTCCTGATAGCCTATTGGTTTTGATTCTAGGTTTTCATTGCGTTGGCCTGGATTCAATCCCTGGTTGGGGAACTGAGATCCCGCAAGCCATGTGGCACAGCCAAGAAAAAGCATGTGGATCCTATCCCAGAGATTTTGAGTTAACTTGTCCAGCGTGGGCCCATGCACTGTTATGTTTTAAAAGCTCCCCAAGTGGTTCTGTTGTACAGCTATGATTGTGAACTACTGCCCCTGCAGAATCCAGCACAGATAGTGTTCAACCAACTCAACAATTTCTGATATATTCTGCTCAACGAGGAAATGTTTCTGTTGTTTCAGACATCAGTTGTCTCTGAGTTTTGGTGGCTCTTCAAATAATGGAGCAGATTGCCATGGTCTTGGCAGGCTGGGGAGTGTGGCAGACATGAGTGATCTTGGCTGGCATATTAAAAAATATGGACCCAGGGAAGAAAACAGAAGGTGCCATGGAGCGCTGGAGAGGACTCTGGGTATAGGCATCTGACGACCTCCACATAATGCCCAACAAGGAGTCAGAAGCTACAGATCAGAACCATAATTGTAAAAGTGTTGCCTAATTTCTCAGACTTTATATCTCTCACATGTTTACTTGTTTATCCTCCTCTCTGTAGTCCCATAGAAACTACCAGTAAATCTTTGGAATTGAAAACGGATGGCAAGCTTGTTTTTAGGACTTGTAAGGAAAAATGGAAGACTTCGTGACATAACATCTTGAAAGAAGGAACCCCCAGCTCAGGCCTGGATATTGGCAACTGTTAAGAGAAAAAAAGAACAGGGCTGTCAGGAAGAAAGCCAGCTGGGAGCAGAAGTCCCTTGTGGCTTCCTTGTGTTTAAAAGTGCAACATACCCAATTCTCAGCACACAGAATTTATTAAATAAATGACTGTCAAGTTGATATGTGTTCTAGTCCTGGCTTCTGTTCCTTCTGGATTGTGTATCCTTGAGTATGTTTTTTGTTCATAGAGCTCTGCTTCCTCCTCTGTAAAGAGGGGGTAAATCATATCCTAATATCCAGTCTTCAGGGCAAATGAACTAACGAACTTCAAGGAGTCTAGGGTTGGAGCTTAAGGTGCTGTGTCTTTAATGACACCATTTCCCCAAAGTCTCAAGTTTTAGCTTAAAATGTCATATACAATGTGCCTTCATTCATTCATCAAAATTTTACTGAGCACCTACTCTATGCATGGCACTACTGTAGCACTTAGGACTCAGCAAAGAACAACAGCAATAAAAAGACCCTGGTCTCCTGTTGTTTCTACTCTAGTGGAGAGATATATGATAAACTCCTTAATTTATCTGTGTTTATTTAATATAGAAACAAGTAAACATTATTATCTGAGGTCACTCAGTGCTCTAGGAGACCCAGGCCCCTGGTCTTCCATGGAATACACCAAAGTTTTCAGGAGAGTCTCATGAGGATCAAGTAAAATGATGCAGTCACACTGTTGGCAGACTTCAACACTACATAAATATGGCTACTTTTTTTTTAAGTGTTTATTTACTTATTTGGCTGTGCCGGATCTTAGTTGCAGCAGGCAAACTCGGGTCTGGCATGAGGGTTCTAGTTCACTAACCAAGGAATGAACTCAGAAGGATGATTACTTTTTACAAGAATTTTATAATTCCAAGTTGCTAATCTGTGTTAGAAAACAGCAGATTCAGTGTTTGAAAGGTATGAATTCTCTAAACTGCTCTCTTAATTTCCTGTAACTCTCAGACCTCAGTATTTGGGTACATGTAGGCATGAGTGGAGAAGGCAATGGCACCCCACTCCAGTACTCTTGCCTGGAAAATCCCATGGACGGAGGGGCCTGGTGGGCTGCAGTCCAGGGGGTCACTAAGAGTCAGACACGACTGAGCGACTTCACTTTCACTTTTCTCTTTCAGGCACTGGAGAAGGAAATGGCAACCCACTCCAGTATTCTTGCCTGGAGAATCCCAGGGACGGGGGAGCCTGGTGGGCTGCCATCTATGGGGTTGCACAGAGTCGGACACGACTGAAGCGACTTAGCAGCAGCAGCAGCAGCAGCAGCAGGCATGAGTGGGGCTGCCTTGGTGGCTCAATTAAAAAATCTGCCTGCCAGTGCAGGAGATGCAGGTTTGATCCCTGGGTCAGGAAGATCTGGAAAAGGAAATGGCAACCCACTCCAGGATTCTTGGGAAGAAGAGCCTGGCAGACTATAGTCCATGGGGTCACAAAAGAATCAGATATGACTTGGCAACTAAACAACAACAACAACAGGGCATGGGTCTTAGAGTAGGAAGTTGCCCAGGCAGTCTGGTTTGGGAGATGAGAGGAAGAACCTCTGCCATGGTGCTTTAGGATCCACTATTTGGGTTAAGTGCTAACTACATATTCCAAGAAAAGCTTCATTTCAAGGTGAGGGTGAAGTGAGAGTTTGGGGAGATTGCAGATTGGGTTTTCAAGAACATGTAAGATGTTATGGAATTTTAGAGCCAAAAGGCGGCCCAGAGTGGTTAAGTGACAAGTTCAAAATCATACATCTAACAGAGGTGTTGCTGGGACAAGAACAGAGTGCCGAGCTCTATGCAGACTTCCTCTCTATTAAGAGGTGCTAACCACACGCCAGCCTAGATCAGTCGCTCACCAGCTGGTTCCCCTCAATGGCACACACTTGCTATACGTTGAAAAATATTTTGTTCCTGCTTATCTGAAACAAATTGATAGAGTTCCAATTCTTTCTTCATTCTTGACACCACTATAATTTTATCACAGAAAAGAAGGATAAGAAAGAATCCAATGGCGTTGCAGTTTTAAAGGCCAATGCATGACTTTTAGTCCAACTCTCTTGATTAAGGATAGAGGGGGGCGGGCTGCAAACTGAAGCCTGAGAAAGGCACATGAAGCTCAAGGTCACACAGCTGGTTAGCTGGTAGCTGGGATGGGAACCCAGGATTCCTGACTTCAGGGTTCTTTCTCCCACTGTCACTGAGAGCAGATGAGTGCGTGGAGCAGTACTCTTGGCAGACATTATTTAATGAGCCAAATTATTTTACCATAATGGCATGAGCATTTCACAGTAAATCAGGTCTATTGTCATTACCACATACCTAATTACCCACATTTAGCCAGCCAAGGTAAACTTTCCTCTTGAAATCCCTATTTCATAAAATATCGATTTCCCAGATATATTGCGATGTGGCTAACACTGGCCCGGGATGAGATATGAAGTCTGGACTAAATATAGTTTGAGTTGCTTTTTAGAGCACTTGACTCCTAAATCTTGAATTTGATTTTGTAAGGAAGAAGCTCACAGTGGATTCTGAAGGAATAGGAAAGTATAGAATTGGTATATTAATCATGCAGACGAGAGCAGAGGTTGGTTCAAGGCTTAGAGGGGATGTTTATTTCAAACTGAGAGGCATTTGAGAGCATTTGCTGGCTACTGGCAAGGAACAAGTGGAGAGGGAGGTATAAACACAGGAGAAGAGAAGGGTGGATCATTGAGAGTAGAGCCCTTGAGCACTGAGCACTGGGGGGGGGGGGGTGAATTGGAGATGGAAAGGAGAAGGGTACCACGTTTTCTCAGACTGGAGGTAAAGGTGAGTGAAGATAGAAGATTGGAGGTGTGTGTTGAGAGACAGTCGGGCTGGGGACAGGGAGTCATGAGGGATGCATTTGAAGCCTGATGCCCTCCTGACTAATGAAATGTTGGAGTGCATTTAGGCTAGAATATGTGCCTAAGTTTTATGGGAATTGAAGGAGGTGAACATTTCTTCCCACTCTCATCAACCTAATTAAAAATCCTTCTCAAACTCCTGGAAGTGCCTCAGACCATGCCAACTTATGATAAATCTTCCTTCACTGCATCTGGCATTTACCACCATTTCTGTAACATTCAGAATGTGACCATGCTCAGCGCTTTATTACTCTCCTCTCATCCAAGACCTCTGTTTCATGTGTCTCTGTACCAGTTAGGGTAGGTTAGGAGATACTGCAGTGACAGCCCCCAAATCTCTGTGGATTAAAACAACAAGGCTTATTTATTGCTCATACTAAAAGTCTGATGTGGTCTACGGGGAGTGAGGGGTGGGCTCTGCTTAACGTTCTTCAGAGACTCAGGCTGCTGAAGGAGCTGACTTCTTGAAGTAGGTGATCCTCGTGCCAAAGATAAGAGAATGTTTTTGAGATCTTGCCTCAGCGGCTAGATGTTCTGGCTTGGAAGTGACTGACACTTTTGCTCATAACTCAGTGGATGGAGCTCTACTCTCCACAATGAGCAGGAAGTATAATCCTACACCTGGAATGGGACAGGACCATAAATATTTAACCAGCAGTGCTAATGGCCACCCTATTCCTCCAGCCACATAGCATGCTCTCTGAAGGCAAGGCCACGCTGGGCTTCTGCCGTATTGGGCAGCCACAGCGCCAGGCACGAGACAGTGGTATGCCAGCTGCACCCACAGAGCTCACCATCCACACAGTCCCACAGCCGAGGGCCACAAAATGCAGAAGACAGACAAATTAGGAATGGGTGGGGCATGGCCCTGTTTGGGGCTCGGATGGAAGGGAAGGAACTTGGGGACGTAAGGAACAAGCAGTAAGACAGAAAAAGAGGCTGCCCGTAGTGAAGGTGGTACCAATGCTGCCTTTGTGAGAGGTCCAGTCACCCCTGCCTCTCAGGAGCAGGAGCTGGACATTGCCTGAGTGTCTGGCTGAGGGGTTGAGAGCAGCTGCTCAACCATGGTAATTGAGCGTCAGGACACTGGAAGGACCAGTCTGGGTCAAGCCCTGTGATTTTGAGGGGCAGGTTCTGAGAAACCATAGCTGCCCTTCTGCACCTCCTCACTGTTCTCTCCTAAAGACCCTGGCATGTGTTTGTTATTCACGAATTATTTGTGCTTGTCTAGTTTATTTATTTATTTTTTATTATTAACATTTTTTTTTAAAACAGATCTCCTCTTGAAGTAACTGACCACTTTGACTTTGAACCCAGCAACTCTCCAATGAAATGGCTGGCAAAGGTGGAGGCCCAGAAGGTGGGTAGCTTGCTCAGGGCAGGGCAGAGAAGGCTCAGGGGTCCCGCCTCCCCGCATGCCCTGCGTCTGCACAATTGCCCAGCTAACCCCCAGACAGCTCAGCTTTTTTAGAAGTAGAGTGGCAATAAGCTCAAGTTTCTGAATGTAAGGGACACTCTGACCCCTTCCTAAGTTTTCAGGCATCCTAGGTTCTGAATAAGACAGAGAAGCTGCCCTCTGCTCAAGGACAACACCTCAAAACTAGCAGAGAGATCTGGGCGCTCCAGCCAGCTTGCTCTCTATCAGTTGGGGTCCCTTTAAGATGCAAGAACTTGGAGGTAGGGAGGTCAAACGCAGGCCAGTGGAAGTTTCCACACTCTGTGTGTCCCAGCCAGCGTCTCTGTCTATCTCTGCTGGGAAGGGTGGGCCCTGTTCCCACAGGCCTGAGATTTATGACTTCAGTCTGGGAGGGGGCGTTGGTCTTTACTTCTTGGCATGAACAATGGTAAACAGAGTTATGAAGAAAGTTTGGAACTGGTATCCTTCAGCCTGTGTCGGGCTAATTCTCTGGTTCTTTCTCTCCTTGTGAGTTGTGTACACACACACACACTGTGTGCACATATGCCAGCTGTAAAATGAGATAGAGCAATAGTGTGGTTGGCCTTTAGATCTTGTCAAATATTCACCCCAAACTAATCACCAGGCTTCCATCGACCACTAAAGGCTGCAACTTTAGTGTCACTTGAAAATACCTTGAAAATACACACACATACACGCACACCTTCTGAAAAGCTTTCACCTTGCCCCTTCACCCTCTCCAGCACCTCTCATAAGCCTGACCTGAGCAAAGCTGGAGGTATTCTCAGCCTGCCTAGTTCTGCAGTTATCTGATGATGGAGATACAATCTCCTGTCCCTGAGACTTTTCCTTTAATACACTGAAATATTATGATGCAAAAGCTACAAGTATTGAAGGTTCATGTGGAGATTAAACAAGAGTAAGAAGTCAGTAGCTGATTGGCTGGAGCCTTATTTGTCGGCGCAGGGACAGTCACGGGGAGGACCTCTGGCCAGGTCAGGAAGGCAGTGATGTGGACCTGTGTATGTGTGTGTGTGAGAGAGAGAGAAAGATGACAGCAGAGAGAAGGCTGCCATCAGCTTTCTATTTAGACAGTTTCTATATTGTCTCACGTCTTAGGGGGTCTGGTCAAGGTTCTGAGCTTACAAGAGCACTATCCCACTCTTACCCATTAAAGGCAGTAGATCATAGTGGTTAAGACACAGGCTCTGAAAGCAGACTCTCTGAATTCCAGTCTTGGCCCTGCTACTTCTACCTGTGTGGCTTGGGCAAATGTCTTCATTCTCTAAGCCTCAGTTTCCTTGCCTATGAAATGGGCATGATGAGAGAATTGTCATTATAGAACCAAGATGGCTGAGTGCCTAGCACAGGGCCAGAAATCTGAAGTTACTATTATTTCTTGATTTTCGAGCCGAACTGATATTGGAGTTATCCCACATTCTTATTTCCTCACCTGAAGCCATACATAAACCACCTAGAGTTCTTACTTCTGAGACAGAAATGACCCCCCATCTCCTTTGTTTCCTTAAGGAAGCAGTGCCAAGCACCATTACTCTGCCCCTGAAGCAAAAGTCACATCCCCCTGCACTTACCTCCCCGCCTGGCACCCAGGGTCTGTGGCTTTAAACGGAGACAGAGTAAGAGGGCAGAGTAGCCGGTGATTTATGGCAACAGTGACCCTCATGAGAAGGGAGGGAGTCAGCAGACTCGCCTGCATCTTTCTTTGGGGGGAAGGCTGCTCTCCGTGGATAAGCAGGTCAGGGTACACTGGTCCAGCCCTGGAGAGGAGCCAGGCTGGTGTGTGGTGTGGAGGAAAGCACTTCGGACGTGGTTTTTAAAGGCCTGAAGTGGCTCTGTGTCCTACCTCTGACCAACTGTGGAGGCAGAGCCCAGCTGTCTCACCTTCCTGGGCTTGAGGGCCCTCCTCACAGGACAGACTGAGGTCCACCATCACGCCAGGCCGATCTCCCTGCAAACTTCATGCTTGTCACTTACCACCCTCTTTGCACATGCTCTACACGGGCACACGACATGAGCCCAAGCATACAAGGTCACAGAGGCACAGGGTACACACACACACACACACACACACACACACACACACACACACACACACACGTGCACTCCTCTTCAGCGGCTGACTCATACTCAGGTTAAGTTTCACCTCCTTCATTCCTGGGCTCCCACCACACCCGCAGCCTGACCACTTGCTGGTCTGCATCTCGATGACAGCCCTGCACAAAGTCCCTTAAGTTTCCTTTTCCTGTCTGGGTTGTGTGTAGTCCTGGACTGTTTTTATGTCTCCAGATGCACAGTTAATTTAAGGTCCTCTCCCCAGATCTGCCATAGTGTGCAGAAGTAAATTTTCTGTGGGGCCAATAACATTTAAACTTTAGGCCCTCCATAAGCACAGTGTGTTCACATGGTCATACATTTTCATAGAGTTGACTATAATCTGTTAATATCACTGTTTCTTTCACCTCTGATTTGCTCCTGTCATACAGTACTATCCTCATTTTGGAGGCATCAGAATGGCCCCTTTGGACACTAGCTAAGGAACAGCTGAGTTGGGGGTGTGTTGGTTTGGGTTTACTGGGACATATTTACACGGTATTTAGTAGATTTTCTTGTAAGTCACATGTTGCTTGCTGTCACCATCGGGGGAAGGCTTCTAGGAACACCCTGCTGGCCTGTGCAGCAGACTCTGTGTGGGGCCACAAAGGGGCACCTGAGTGAGTGTGCCCTAGGGTGCTGGGTCCTAGAAGTGCATGGGGAATGGGTCATTGTGATTCGTGCAAAGCCCAAAGCCGGTGGGTGGGGGGTCCTCCAGTCGTCAGGTCTGGCAGCAGAGGATTCTCTTCCCATCACTGCCTCCTCAGAATGAAAGCTCTCCTTTGTCAGGATTATATTCAATCATGCAAAGTAATACAATCATAAATGCACTACTCATTTTGTTTCTTTTTGATGGGAATTACTGACATGGAATTTATCAGACTCCTCATGTTTAAATGCCTTGCTGATTTGACAGGAAATACTGACATTGACGGAGATAACATAAAACTCATTATGCACCACTACAATGAGGACATCGATGACAATCTGGTTAGTAAGTTTCATAAATTCACAGAATATTTTAGATTTGTTGCTAAAAAAGAGAAGTTGAAATGCCCTGAAATCTCATAGCTCATGTATGAAAGACACTTGACAGCGGTTTTCCCAAAGTTGATAACCATTCTGGAAATTCACATGGCATTACCAGTGACAAATTGTGAGACAGAAAGAAACCTTTTTAAACTGTGAATAATAAAATGCAAAATTGGATCAACTCGTTAGAGGAGAGATTGAATTACCTTTGTATTCTCTCTATAAAAATGAGATGGAAAAATGATTCTCATTTAAAGAGATGATCAAAGAGTTTCTCACTAAAAAAATGTATCAAGAAACGTATTATGGATGAGAGTCGGCTCTTTTAGATTTTGTGATGCCTGTAGAATTTGTCAGCTTTTACAAGTTTGTAATTTGTTGTGATGGCCTTCCTCTATATACACATAATTTCACTTTCAAGCAGAATTTGTATTTGGAATTTTTAATTCTTTTTCCTCAAGCAGTTCCCCAAACTGTAAACGCTCCTGGCCCCACCTCGCTGGGTCTGTCCTGTGTACCCCTCGGCCCTGGCTAGAAGCTGCCTCACGGATCTGTTCCTAGGCCCGTGGCTGCCAGCAAGAGCTCTGGGTGTGAGACAGAGTCTGGGTGGCTCTGACCAGGGCACCCACTGTGAGCCAGCAGGGAACCCGAGCCTGGCTGACGTCACACATCCTTGGAGACCACCTAACTCTAGTTCTAAAAGGGGCAAAAGTGGTGTCATGCCGTCTGTGAGGGCCCAAACCTTTCCACCAACAGTCACGTCAGGGCCTGCCTGGGCCCTGCCTGCCAGCCCCCCCTGCGTTTCCTTTTAATAAAATTTAATGTTTTCATTTTCAAAGACCTAGAAAATCCAAACACTTTTTAAAAGCCCCGAGGAACTATAAAAATTAATAGCACAGGGATAATTTCTTTTTCAGTGGCGACTCAATTAAACCTGCCAAAGTCAGACAGTGTGATTTAAACGCACCACTTGCAGAGGGACCCGCGCAGAGCAGGCAAACATGGAATGAAACAATAATATTTACCAATTACCCTTTTGGATGTTTCCCACCCAGCCCCTTCCCTCCGGGGAGAATTTTTTCCTTCCCTCCCTCCTCTCGAGGGCCCAGAGGTCAGCATCCCTAATTGTTTTCTCCTTGAATGGTCACATTGCTATCAACAAGTGACTGAACTTCTTCCCTGCTCAGGGTAATGGAAAAATACCACCCGGGCTGGCTGCCCAGGGCAACAGGCCACGTGGATTCCATCTCACATGTGGGCCTGAGCTCAACGCTGAAAATGAAAGAACGGCTCCCCACTCATCTCCACCAGGCGCTCCAGCCAGACCAGACATCTCACATTCCATACTTAGTCCTGCCCCAGGGCACTTGCTCCGACAGTTCCCTTGCCAAGAATGCCCTCTCCTGTTCACGAACACTTTACCCCTGAGAACTTCCATCTTATATTTTCTTTGAGGCCCTGATCAAGTTCTTTTAAGAAAGTTTTCCTGAGAAAATCCATATCTATGTAGATTTTCCCCTTAATCTCACTGCCTTCAGTTCCTCTGTATTGAGTCAACTGTACATTCTCTCTTAATTGCATATGGGCTGTCTGGGCCCATCCTAGAGTTTTTAACACACAGGCTCTAACAGGCTTATCCCTGCTTCCAGACTGTAAGCTGCTCCAAGGCAGGAACTCTTCTGCGTGCATCCTTTGTGCTATGTATTGTATTTTGTATTTAGTTTGGTGTTCTTTGTGGGACAGAGGCTTCATAATCACATTTGAACTGGAATAGAGAGTCTCAGCGTTTTCTCTACAACAGGATAATGAACTGTGAGCCTCTGGAAATAGGATTTCAATGCAGCATTGTTCGAATAGAAAAAAATGAAAAATGTAATAATAAATAATAGAAAAATCTAAGTAAAATATTCATTAATGGAGTATGGGTAAGAATATGGAATATGATGACATGCTCAAGAGCAATTAATGAAAATGGAGTTGAATGGTCAATATGTATAGATTCCCAGAACAGAAATGTTGAGTGAAACAGGCAAACTGTAGGACAATATGTTGGTTAAGGTATAACTTATATAGATCAATGCCACATAAACCAATATTACATAGCATTTTATGGATCCATGTGAATATATCCATGTGTGAACATAGCAATGAGAAAAAAATACATACAAATCTTGCCATTGCTTGCCTCTGAAGAGGGAGAGGAGAGAATGGGGAATGAGATCGTAATTCCTTCTAGGTAATTTTTCTTCTCACGATGATAATCTGAAGCAAATAAGAAAATGTTAACACTTGCTAATTTGGCTTGGTGAGTATACGACTGTCTGTGAGGTAGAGACTGGAAAGATGTCCCTTATATGGGCTGCTCTTCATCCCCACCCAGCCCTGGACCTTGTTTCCCAGCCTCCTTGGCAGTGAGTTGTAGCCACATGACCTCTGTCTGGCCCAGGCACGTGGGCTGTAGCAACAGACACCACTTCTTGTCCTGGCCCCTGGAACATCTGGGCTGGGTCAGCAGCCCAAACTGGTCATTGACTTTGCTGTGCTCTCCCTAGGGGTCTTCCCCAATCCCTGCTGGGCTGCAGGGAACAAGAGGAGGGAGGGAAGATGATCACTGAGCCAAGTCTGGGGTCTTCTGCGGCTTGCAGGAGGAGCATGATCTCTGATTGCTGGCTGGGCTTCCAAACAGGCGCTCTACCCTTTGTTTCATCTTGCCTGGCCTCTTCACTGTCCCCAAAACACACCTCGTTCATTCCTGCCCTGCCCTGCATCCAGATGTCCCCTACGGCGCTCTGAACCTTAAATGCCTTCTTCCTGGCCCGGGCCCTGCTTGTGATTCATGTGTCCCCTTCCCTTGCCCCTCCGGTCCCCAGAACTCCTAGCCGTACTGCCTGTTTGGCTCTGACTGCAAACTGCCCTGTGCTGTCGCTTCTGTCTTAGTGACCAGAAGGATGCCTTATCTTTGCGCATCTCTGTCAAGGAAGGACCTTGGACTGGATCTGAGCTGAGCAAGGAGACGAGAATCCCAGAGCCTCATCTGATGTCTTCTGCAAGTCTCATGGGCCTACGTCATGTTGTTCAGAATTTCCAGGGTTGGGGTAAAAGAGTTCCTTCCCTGAGAGGGGTAGGGATTAGCAGGACTTGAGGAAGAAAGAGCGAAGCAGGGGGCGGGGCCAGGGATCTGAACCTGGAGGCGGAGAAGATCAAGGCTAACTCCAGCCCTGGTTTCCTAACACTGGCTCCTCTGTGGGGACCTTGGATCAGATCCCATAGAATGCAGGGGTGTTGTTTCAGAGGCAGCCAGGAAGATGAGGAGACACTCGTGTCCTAGTCCTCAGCTTGTCCTAAGAGAGGAGAAGGTCCAGGTGGGAGCTAGGGAGCCTGTGTCTGGGAAGGAGAGGGAACTGGGCTAAGTCCTGAGGTTTATGGGGAGAGGCAGGTGGGATGGGGGGAAGCCAGGCTAGAGAGGAGGTCTGGGTAGAGGGTATGGAGTCCTTGCCTGTTGGGTGGCAATAGCAAGTCAGGTTTTTTTTTACCTTTCATTTTTTGGACAAAGTATTTAACTTTCCTGAGCCTCAGAATCCTTATTTTTAGAAAAAGGATGACATGACTCTGCTGGCTGCTGAGATATAAACAAGTGAAATATGTGAAAGTGTTTATCAACCCCAAGTGCCATACAAATAAGTGCCATCAGTGTGGCAACATGATGGGTGCCAGACCAACACGGGCCAGTCTGAATGGACACGCAAATGACATGTGAGTGAATGAACTGAAAGGGGCATGGCTCATAGGTGGTCCAGAGACCCAGGGTGTGGACGGGTGGGCAGAGGCGGTCTCTAGGCAGCAATGGTTCAAGCACCCCCTGGTGCTCAGTCAGAGCCCAGGATTGAGTCCACTCCACAGAGGACACGGGAAACAGAGCAGCCCCTCTGATGTTAGTAATCTGATCAAATGGCACTCAGAGCACCAAAATCACATGTTTGGAGGACAATGAGCAAACGTAAAGCTACCGTAGGAAGACCCTGAATCAAATCCTGGGTGCAAATGCTTGGAGGAGAACATAAGGTCCAGACACGTTTATACCATACAGCTTTGTCTTTCTGGGATGCCCAACTTCCTACTTCCCTGGGAAATAAAATCTGAACATCCTGATCGGACCCTGGAGCCTTCCTCAAACTAGCCAGAAGATCTTTCTGGTGTTTCTCCCACTTTGGCTGCCTGGCACAGACCTCCTCTGTGCTGAGTGGAGCTAAGCACACCAACCCACTTTAACACACTGTCTTATTTCTCTCTTTCTAGCCTCCTCTGACACATCATCAACACCCTCACCCACCACCCGAATCCCGTCTTCTTCTCCTGCACCTTTTGCTCTCCATCACGTTCCCATTCTTAACCTTTGGAATGCTCAGTGTCTTCACCTCCACCTGACTCAACAGTCCTTGTCTAGCATTGTGGCTGAGTATCTCACCTTTTCTTTTACATCGTCTGTTCTCTGAAGGCATTGATTATTTTAGGTTATAATTTCATGCCTTTTCATCTACCTAGTACAGTGCTGGGCACAGAGAGAAACCAAAAAGATCTGATGACTGGTTGACAGGATAGAGTCCTTAGTGACCAAATAACACCATGTCCCTTGGTGTCTATAACCAAATGGACACTTGTCAGGAATTAGGATTTTTATTCTCTCCAAGGTGCAAGCATAAACAGGTGACCACTACCTGGCTTCAGCTCCCACCTCCACATCTCTGCTCCCCCGACCCCAGTTGAGGTCCCTACATAGCAGGCAGCACAGTGTGACCCTGCCGTGGGGATACTGCCTTTGTGGTTTGTTCTCTACTCCTCACCTCCTCAATTCCTAAGCACCTTCTGCTCCTAAGAAACAAGCTCATGGCCCAAGGTGATCACCTAGAGGCTGTCTTCTTTAGCATCGTTCCTTTCTCATTTCCACCCTCTCTGCATTGCACCTAATACTGGAGTTCCTGCAGTTACACTGAGGTGGGGTGGGGTAAACCAGATTCACAGATTAATACCATCCGAGGAAGTGGCTGGAAAGGACAGTAAGAGATGGGGCAGAAAAGTAGAATGTGGGCCAGGAGTGAGAATTATACATATTGACAAAGTATTCATACCAGAAGTGTTTCTGGCCCACCACCTTGTGCTGGGCCAGGGACAGTCAGATTGGCTTATGCCCGCATCACTCTTGGAGGTACCCAAATCCTCAGATACAAGGTGCATATACTCTTTTACAGCTGACTATGAGTTGTGGGGAGGGCATCTTCATGGGTCCATAGCCATGTGAGTCAAGGGATGGTCTCATCTATATGCTTTATCTGCTTCAGGAGTGTGAATAGCTGCTCAGTCATGTCCGACTCTTTGAGACCCCATGGACTGTAGCCCACCAGGCTTCTCCATCCATGGGATTTTTCAAGTAAGAGTACCGGAATGGGTTGCCATTTCCTTCTCCAGGGGATCTTCCCGACCCAGGGATCGAACCCAGGTCTCCTGCATTGCAGGCAGATGCTTTACCCTCTGAGCCACCAGGGAAGCCATGAATAGTCTCTAGGCAAGAGTAATTCAGTGGGCAAGAAATGATGCTGATGCTGGTGCTTCAAAGAGAGGAAGCTCACCAGACAAAACAGGCAAAAGTAGGAGAGGGAGCCACACTGAGGGTATGCTTACACACAGACCTTAGGGCCAATACATGGAGCCTCTAACATGTCTTATGGAGGCAAGAACTTCTCAAGTCTATAACTCAAGCCCATGGAAGCTGGGAATTGAGACCTTTCAAGAAGCTGTGTCAGGAACATTTTGGTGGAAAGACCGGAGAGTGTGAGTCAAACCCAGCTGCTCCAGGCTATTTCCAAATATCTTTTCCTTAGGAAGTTCAGGTGTGCATAGCTTTAGTACTGGAACCGACAGCCTGAGAGGGCTGGCAGAAAAGTAGATGCAAACTCAGATGTGTTAACAGGGCTCAGCTGCCTGCCTGAGTGTGCACCCCCTTTTTAAGAGACACTGGCACAGGGAATATCTAGGTCAGGGTGGCAGGAACTGTTAGGGAAGGGAAATAGGAAGCATGGGGATATGATGACAGAGGGTGAGAGGGGTGAGAGGGGTGGAGGGCACAGAATGTCTGACATGTCACAGATGTGATGTGACATGTGATATGTCACATATGTGATGAACTGTCATCTGGGTGAGGGGTTCACCTTTTGTGGGTAGTTCTTCTGCTAGGGCAGAACTAGGCATTTAGAGGATGTGGGTTTCCCAACAGGAGCTGAACTCTAGGGAAAGTGCTGCCTGCACCAGGAGTGCCTGCTCTTTTCAGAGCACTTATTATGCACAGGGCCTGATGCTATATTTCCTTATAGCAGAAAGCTGGCTGCCCTCAGGTCTGCAGCCAGACATTATTTGGGGGCTTATTTGGAACATATGGGGAATGATTTCTCTGATAAAAGTATTTTAAAGAATTCTCATATGCATAAAATTTTTATATTTAATATTGGCAGAAAGCACGTAGGAATGTGTGCTTTGAGGAACACGAAAGTGACACAAACATCACCCTCTATGGGTGCTAAATGTGAGTGGTTGACTCAAGCAAAAATAACTGCCTACATCATTTTTGACGTGTGCATTCATCTCATCCTGATTGTGACCACACGCAGTTTGCATATAAGCTCACATGTAAATAAATATAAGTTGTATTGCATAAATTAGAGAAGGAAATGGCAATCTACTCCAATGTTCTTCCTGGGAGAATCCCATGGACAGAGGAGCCTGGTGGTCTACAGTCCACAGGGTCACAAAGAATGGGACACGACTGAAGCACCTTAGCATGTATGCATTGCATAAATAGAAATATAAAATTCCAAATAGCAAGAAAACAACATATATTATCTCATTTAACCCCCACATTAATCCCATGAAGCAGGTACTGTTATCTTCATTTTATAGGAAAGGAAACCAAGACATAAAAAGATTAAGTAAATTGGCCAAGGTCACTTTCCTGGTAGATGGCTGAGGTAGCACTTGAGCAAGGGTTGCTGGAGGCATCTGATCAGGAGGTGTAGGGTGACTGTAGGGACAATAAGGGGAATTTCTGCCTTAGGAGTAGAGATGAATAGGTTTTCTTTCACCTCTCCAGGTCTATAGTCTGGCTTCTGGGGTTTTTAGGCAAACAGTGAAACAGATGCTAAGTTGGGCCATGACCTTCCACATGCCTGCACAATGCCAAAGATGCAGTATTGAGCAGGCAGGGAAACAGGCACCAAGACCAGAAAGGTTAAGTTTGTTTATATCTCCCTGACTCCCTGTTTCCTCTGCAATTTGTCCTACTTTAGTTCCTGGGAACCTGAGCAGCTGATCTGTCTTGATGAAGAAACACGCAACAGCCCAATGGAGAAGATGGGAGTTGGGGGCCTCAAATCCCCCTACTCAGAGTTTCTCAGCCTTGTTTGATCCTCAATAAAATAAATCCCCCTCCTTCTCTGGAAGATCTAGAGATGCTCTGATTTCTGGTGGGATGGTAGGTGCCCATTTTGAATTCTAAGGTCAGTTTATGAATCCTCACCAGCCAGGAAGATTAAGTTGAGCGTTTATTTCTGTGGATTATATTAAAGAAGTCTCTTGTGTTAGGAGTAGACTCTTTAGTTTCCCAAAAATAAAACTCTATTTTACAATTGAATGTTTCTTTCTCAACCACAAATGCTACCTTCTTCCCTCCCCATAGGATTTGTTGTACCCCTTGGAAAGACCTTTTGTCCTCTCCTCCTGCCCTCACATGGAAAATCACTGGTCTAGGGTAACCCTTACAGCTGAAGGTCATAGTGACAAAATTTTGTGGTCATAGTCACAAATGTCTTATTCAACCCATTTGTTCAGTTATAGCCAACAAATATTTATCAAGCAACTACTCTGTGCCTGGGATCTGAAAGGCATAAAGTACACCTGCATTTTCAAATCCATCTCAGGAGAGGGGACCCCTTGACAAAAAGACTGAATGTTTAGCGGTAGAATTTGGTACTGGTGGAATTTTCCAGATGCCACTAAGATCTCACACCATAGGCAAATGTCTGCTCAATCAATGCAGTAGGGGCCAGTCTTGTGTGGATACCCAGCTTAGGAGTTGAAAAAAATGAGGAGGACTAGAGACTGCACCCTAAACTCACAGTACCTCCCTGCCTCCCCTTTCTTGTCAACACCTTCTTCTCCTTGGATTTGGTCTTATACCTTTCCTGCTGTTTTCTTTGTTGTCTTTTCATCCTTACCAAGTTGGGAAGAAGGGCGCCCGCTCCCCCTTATTTCCTCCTATCACCCCCACCCCATCCTTCCCAGCACAAGGTTCCATTCTTCATTAATGCTGTTTTAAAGCTCGCACGGAGCTGTTTTCCAGATGTGGCCATGCGCAGACAGTAATTGTGCTCTGTGATCCCTTCCAGCTGCTCCCATCTCTTGCCAATACACCGCCCCACCCCCACCCTGCAGCCCCAGGAGTCCAAGTTTGGGGGCTGCAAATTAGGGCAAACATTGTAAAATGATCATGTGCTACACACGGCCTTCCCCGCAAGAGTTATGGACTTTATAACGGAGCTAATTGGCATTAGGTCTTGCCTGAAAGGTCAACAGAGTGGCAGAGAAACAGGATCTTTGTAAATTGATCCGCTGGTCCCCGCCTCCATCCCCCCAACTCCTTTCCCGTTTTGAAATATGGCCTACCTGCCCTGTGGAATTGCTGACTCTTGTAAATTACTTCTTTGAGTGTACAGGACTGTGACACATTGTTTCACATCACGTGGAAGGCAGTGGGGATGTTGAAGGGGTGCATAATTATACCCTGCAAATTCTTCTACCAAACCGCAAGCTTCAGCTCTTATGCACATTGGTGAAGCAGGCTATTGTAATGCTCTTGACCTTCAAATCAAGCATAATTTATCCAAAGGTAGAGTACAGGCTTTGGATGGATTATTTATTTATTTATTGCTCCAAATACTTGAGTTCCTTCTGAATGATCATGCCTTTCTGTTCTCAGATTGGAACACTCGTATGGTGTTTTTTCATCTCACAGATTCTTTTTAAGCATGTTAGAAGCATAGTTCAGGGCTGACTTCAGGAGGGAAGACTTATCTTTCTGGAATCAGAGATATTACATCTTTATCTACAGATTGTGTGGGTCTTTCTGGATATGGCTTTAGAATGTCTGCCCACCCCTATCTGGTGCTGACTTTTTGTGAATAAGCATTGAAAGTCTCTGTTAAAACATACATAGTATCTGGGAAGAATGACCAATTTACCTCGCAGTTCTTATCCCTACTCCTTCTTTTTCTTAGTAAAAGACCATTCAGAAGTGAATGGAAGCTGACCTCAAACTGTACACACTCACATATATATTGCCTACAATTTTGGGCTCTTTCTCGTTCTTTTGAATCCCAATTGTGGATCAATTCGAAGTCATGAATTCCTGCTCAGTTATCATCATTGACATTGCCACCCTGGCCCCCATGAGCTTGTTGGAGACTTTCAGCAGTGAGGCCTGAGGAAGCAGACCTTAGGCGGGCCAACACGATGGGAAAGGTGAGGGGGTGAAGTTTCAGTGCCCTATTTTGGGGCCACAACGGTGTTGGGGGAGGAGGTCTGAAATCACCTACTCATTGAACAGTCCGCAGACCTAATAAACAACGCAACTTGCACCCATGTAGGACTCTTTCAAAATGTGTGTAAATGCTGCTGCAATATGAACATTCATTTGGAAATGTGGACACCATTTGCCCAATCAACAGACACCTCCCCCTCCAGGTTGCTGCTCAGGAGTCAACCCTCATGCAGCCGCCTCCCCTTGCATTGCGGCTAACAGAGCTCCCTCCACCACCAGCACTCCTGAGCCCTCTTCCCAGTTGTACTTTCCCTACAGCATCCAACAACTGCTGACTTCACACTTATTTGTGTTTGACCATATCTCCCCATCAGAATGGACTTCCTGAGTGGTGATAGTGGGAAAGAACCCACCTGCCAATGCAAGAGGCATAGAGATGTGGGTTGGATCCCTGGGTCAGGAAGATCTCCTTGAGGAGGGCATGGCAACCCACTCCAGTATCCTTGCCTGGAGAATCCCATGGACAGAGGATCCTGGCGGGCTATTGTGCCTAGGATCGCAAAGAATCGGACATGAATGGAGCAACTTAGCATGCACGTACCGCATCAGAATACCAGCTCCTAGAGAATAGGACGTTTGTCTGGGGTGTCTGCTGCTAAATCTGTAGTGTGTGAGGGACAAACTGTGTGTACTCAGGTGATATATCCACTCTGAGTGAGGTCCCAGCTCCAGGACACTGGGCGACTAAGAAAGGAAGAGAGAGAAACCATGCACATGCAGGGAGGAGGGAGCCTGGGGGATGGAAAAGCCCACCCTGCTTGATCCCCCTTCTGTGGTAAAGGCACTGGGAGTCACTCATCTGGTCTGTAGCACAGAGAGGCTGCCTGTGTCTCCCATCTGACAGACTTGCCGAGTGTGCCAGGCTCCATTTCACTCTCCTCTGTCTGCTGTATCTTTCAAGACCAAGGATGGGCTGAGCTAATGATGAAGGCCATATATGGACCAGAGCCTGCTACTGGGATCCCCGTAGGGATCATGGATCTGCCACTAACGAATTATTTCACTTTTCTGGGTCTTTTTTCTGTTTTTTATATACAAGATGAAAGAATTTGTCTAGAAAAATTTCAACATCTGTTTGATTTTATTGTGAAGAGGGCTGTGAGATGCAAATTAGCTCCAAGCCTTTCTAGGTGGTGATACTGCACTATCAGGGGCCCTTGAGAAAAATCCCAAATCTGTGACTGTGCTGCCCTTTCCCCACCTGCTGAAGACCCTCCTTTGTGCACAGGCCACATGAGGGGCTGCTTCCCTTCCAGAACCTGCCTGGGAGCCCCAGCCTCTACCCCCTCCAGTGTTCTTGACTCCCACATGGGGCAGCTGCAGCGCTACCCATCCTGACTCAGCCTCAGGGGGCAGCCACTGACAAGGCACATTACCTTCACTCACCCAGTGGCCTCCACTGTCCCCAGTATCTGCCATTTAGGGGCAGCCTCCTGTTGGTGGTTGACCCTGACCGTGGGAGAATCCGGGAGAGAGGCATTGTCTAGTGTTGTCTTGGGGAGAGAAGGAAGAAATGAGATTGACGAGGGGCAGAGGGTGTCACATGAGCCCTCTTGAGGGCATTCAGCCCACTTGGACATGACAGACAAGGATGCTGGGAGCAAGAGAAGGGAAGATCTAGATCTCACGGTTGATAAGAATGAGATGGACACAGAGCCTGGCTGTTTAGGAGTTGGTGCGGTGGACACCTTCACGCCAGAACCCCAGCCTCCTTCATCCCATCACACATAAACTTACAAGGAGTCTTTCGAGTCTCTTTCTGAACACGGAAAGCAGCAGTATTTTTGGTAGTATTTGTTTACCTTGTCCTCTATGGTGTGGTATGTGAAGAAAGGCACATTCTCATTTTCCCTGGGCTAGAGTTGGGCCCTGAGGCCCAGTCCAGTCCATAGACCAGACTCTAAGCCAGATCTCATCACTTGCTTCTCCTTGAGGTTGGTCCTGACCCTGGAGTCCCTTGAACCCACTTGGAGAGACCTTCCTGTTGTATTGGTCACTGAGAGTCTTTGCTGCCTATGAACCCATGGCCTTGCCCTCCTCATCCTCCCACTACTAAGTGGGGAGGCCAGCACAGATGGAACACAAGCAAATAATACCTTTCTAGGACTCAGTTCCCCCTGATGTCACAGTATGTCCCCAGCCTTTCTGTTGTGCTGTGACCTGTGTCCTTCTCTGGCTAATGTGCCCCTAGCATACTGCCCAGCCAAATCCATATTGTCCAGGAAAACATGGCACACATCATGAATGTATGTGGTCCCTAATCATCAGGACTTATTACATAGGGCAGAAGGGACTGTCTCCGTTTAAGGTCAGAGCTCTCCTTGCTGTCTCCTGCCTGTACCTTTGACCTTCTGGACCTTGGAGCAGAGACCAGTTAGTCAGGAGCTTCTGTTAACCACTCCTGTTCTACATGATTCCTCTGGAGTTTAATTTCCTGGGGGCTGTAGACCCATGTCCTTCCTGGTGTTCACCTTCTTGTCCCTGGCACTGGACCCCTAAAATGCCGCTTCATCATGCCCTGGTGGCCTGGCTGACTCCTGTGGTCAGCACATTCCTGTAGCCTATACAACAGATGTGACCAAAAAACCCTGTGTTCCTGAAGGTGGAAGTCACATGAATAAATTGAGCTTCTACCTAGGGCTCCTCTTCTATCTAGGATGAAATGCAGATGACAGTAAATGTGGGGAAATCCAGCCTGCCCCAGGAAAGCCAGCCTGGCAAACTCCACAGCCATCAGACACCCAGAGATATCAACTTTCAAAGTCACCACCTTACCCTCCTCTGGGGCCACCTTCCCCACAATGGGCACACTCACCACTATACCCTTCAGATAGTTTCTGCTTTCTGATGTCTTCATAACACCTAACTCTCAAGTTGACCCTTTCCCTTCCTGCTTTCCCAACATAGGGGAAGAAATGCCAGAGTACTTTCATCAGGCTGGGCTAACACTGAGGGTCGGCCCTGGCAGAGTCTGTGAGCAAGAAGCCTCCCCGAATGGTCTGGGGCTACTGCTCCGGCACAGGTAGGTCTCTTCTTGTTGGGAAGCTCTAAGCCTTGGACCCCGTCTGCTGTGACTCCGAGTTTTTCCTGAAGAGGTTTTCACAAGTTCAGAGAAGTCCTGGGTATTGGGAGGTTGAATTATTTTTACCCATGTGCAGCTGAAATAGCCATCTGCCATCTCACCACCCAATTCCCCACTGTTTAAAATCCATCTGGAGCTTTAGTTTTTTATTTAATTCTTCACATGAAAAGAAGAAATCAATGTTTTGATGTGAATAAAGGTTTCAAATCTTTGTCTTTTCTGCCTGCAGTGAAATCTGTCCTATGGTAGAGGATAGATTTAGAACTATGCATTGCTTGTTTTAAGCCATATTGATAAATTATTGGTTCAAGGCTCACAGTTGTCCCATGTTCTAGGACTGCCTATCTATCTTCTTTACTTAAAAAGAATCCAAAACCTAGCTCGTGTCACCTCCTCCATGGAGCCCTCCTTATTACTCTAGCTCCCACTCCTCTGATGACTCCTTGGCAGAACTGGGCAGCTCCTTAGCAATAGTCCTTCATTTTCTTCTTTTGCTACAGCTGTGTGGTCTTTGCACCTCTCAGCTTGGTGACAACTGGGCTTTGCCTCATGTTGATCTTACAGCAGCCATAGAACCCACCCTGGAAGCCCCCTCAATAAAGTCTTAGGATGTCCCATAATTCCTTTTCTTCTTTCAAGGCTCCTCAGATCCTACCTTGAAGAGATCAGATTTTCACCACACTCAGACTCCTATGTCAGTTAGCTTACTTGAGTTCAGTATGGTGCAAATGTTCTTTCTGCTTTGCCAAAAGTCTTCACGAGCACTTGAGTGTGGAGGTAACATCTCACAGCCCATCACCTACATAATGACCAGCTCAGGGGAGCTGCTCAGTAAATGATTTTAGTTTAAATTAAGATGGTGATGATGATGGAAACATTCAATTAATAAACATCTGCTAGGATCCTAATAAGTGCCAGACCCCTTGGCAAGTGCTGGGGGTTGAGTAATGATTGAATCACAGTTCCTACCTTCAAAGAGCTCACTGTTTAGTGGAGGAGATAGATGGGGCACATCCCAGGATTTTAATGTGCTTTCAGAGGAGGGAGCAATGAACTCATTACGGGATTTAAGATGCTGAGGGGTTAGAACTTGAAATTTCGGGAAAAGGATGCAAGAAGTCACAGAAATGCGAAGAGTCCTATGGATTTAAGGAGCAGCTGTGGTTCAGTGTATCTGGAGCAGTGGTGAGAGGTTGGCCTGGAAAAGTAGGAAGGCCAGAACAAGGAGCCCTAATCTGCTCACTAGAGACGCCCACCCCAGCTTTCCTTGGTCATTTCTTCCAGTTGCAATGTGTGCAGGTATCTTTCTAAATTTCTCTTTGGTAACAAGTTCTATTGACTTGTCCTCTATGAATTGGGACTTCTCTGGATTCACCTTAAGTTTTTCATTTCCATCTTGCTATGGGGTTTGTTATAACTGATCAAACTCTCCTTATTGCCACAGGCCTGGTGATGTGTTCTTTTAAAAAAAAAAGACACAAATGGAAAAACATTTGCAAACTAGGTCTTCTGAGATATATCCATTTACCTCCTTCATGACTTTGAATAATTTCTTTAACTCCTCTGAGCCTGTCTTTTGACCTGAAAAATAGGGAAAGTAACACTAAGAACCACCTACTTTATTGAATGTTTATGAAACTCAATTACAACAATAGATGCAAAAAAGTCTCGAAATACAAAAAACTCAGTGCAAACACAAGGGCTCATTACTCTGATGGAGACAGCCAAGTTTTCCTCTCATGAAGATTCCTTTGCTAGGCTATACAAATTACAGGGAGGTCCCATGGTCTCCCATAGCAACCCACCCCATCATCTCATTGGCATTTTTGCCTCCACATAAGGTGGCATTAGCTCATTAGGCATAACAAATGACCCACGCTCCACTGGGGTATAGATGGAAAGCTATGAGGCAGAATAGATCTCTTCCCCTCTGCTTCCCTCCCTCTCTCTTTTCATGTTCGCAAGTGTCTGTGGAACACAATTGTCTCCTGTCTGAGGAAGGCATAGCTACGACTGCCCAGAGCTGGTGTGCGAGAGTTAGGAGGGCAGTTGACCCAGCCTTCTTCTCAAATGCTTGCCACAGCTCAGCTGACTCTGGCTCCACCCTGCTCGTAGCAGATCTCAATTCAGTTTAGTCACTCAGTTGTGTCCAACTCTTTGCAACCCCATGGACTGCAGCATGCCGGACTTACTTGTTTATCACCAACTCCCGGAGCCTGCTCAAACTCATGTCCACTGAGTCGGTGATGCCATCCAATCATCTCATCCTCTGTCATCCCCGTCTCCTCCTGCCTTCAACCTTTCCCAGCACCAGGGTCTTTTCCTGTGAGTCAGTTCTTTGCATCAGGGGGCCAAAGTATTGTGATTTCTGAATCTGCACAGATTCAGTGGCACATCTGAATATCAGCTATTTATGTAAATTGCAAGCCCAACGCATCATAGCCTTTTGTTTGAGGCCCTGGAGTTTATTGGCTCCAGGTATCCCTTGGGGGCAGAGCATAGATGGATCAGAAGCCAAGTTCCTGTTTCTCTACTTGCTCCAATCTAGAGGACATTACACGAGCCCTTTGTGGTCGTATTTTCAGCCTTTAGCCCATTTTACTTCCACTCAAGCTGCAACACATATCCCAAATCCTGGCTGTGAAGCATGGGGAATTGGCAGTGTAGGGAGAAAGATGAGGCAGAGCTCTGGCCCTATTACAGCACTGAGCAAGAGTGCTGCTCTCTCCCCTCTGCTGAAGGTCCCTTTTCACCTTAATCTGGTGCCTAGGAATTAACAATTCCCACTGCAGATGCCCCAGTGTGCTATCTAAGCCTGTCCCTATAGCCCAAGGTCTAAGGCCCTAGCTCCATCTAGGTCATCGTCAAGGAGTCAAAGGTCACCACCAAATGATGAGGCTGGAGACATGCTTTTCACCCCCAGGTTAAGTGACATCATCCATTTATGCTCCAGCTACTGCACAATGAAAGCCCTGGGTTGGGGTTAATTAATTCCATTTGGCTCTAACGTTTGTGGTCCCTTTATTTGTTCCCTCTACTGCTCTTCTTTCCCCACCAAAAATAATTTTTCCTATGGTCACATTCCTCAGTACCGTGTCTTGTCATGGAAGGAACTTTTGTTCATTCACTATTGGGAAAAGCTAACATGGGTCACAAAGTGTCCTAGTGGCGGCCACAGCGCCACTCTCTCAGCCTATGTCCAGCCCTGAACCCGCAATGAGGGCAGCCTCAGGCCCACTTCCTCCTTTCTGAGACCCTCCCCGGGACTCCTGGCTCTGCATCCACTGCCTCTCCTGGATCATCTCTGGTTGTTTTGACTTTGACAATTCCGCCTCCCACAAACAGATTATAGAAATCCCTGATAGCTATAATCAAGCTGGCATCAGGCTGAGCCCTTGGAAAGTTCTCAGTCATAATATTTTGAATGATTGATTAATCAGAAAGAACTCCAATTTCTGGGTTACAAAGTCTTATTCGAATCTATTTTCCTACCTTACCCTGTCCATCTTTCAGTCTTACTTTCCTCTCTCCACCCCAGGTCAATCTTTTTGTTCTTCCATCCCATCCAGGGACTTCTGGCCCTTATAAACTTTCTTGTTACCCATCTGCTACCTTCTGGTATCTAAAGTCCTCTTCTACAAGAAGTCTTCCCAGGCCTGATCAATAAATATATAGTGGGCTTCAACTTTTTGTTTTCTTAATCAAAATCCCTCTTAGTTACATATATATTTTAACAGAGCACTTTTGTAGAGATCATCTTCATTTTATCATCTCGCAGACATTATCACCCCTATTTTAGAAGTGAATAGAATGAGGATTGAAGCTGTCACCAGGGGCCCACAAGGGGTGGGGCAGGGGCTCACGCGACTCCCAGTTCCCAAGCTAAGAGCTCTGTCAGGTGCGACATAAGTTGAGAAATGTATATACTCATAGGGACTTGTGGCCATTCGCATTGGTAGGTTTAGTTTATCCCAGAGCTTCTTGCTTCTCTTTTCATAGCTCTCTGAAGATACCCAAGGGTTCAGGGGAGAATCTACTGCAGGATGAGACAGACTAGGAGGGGACTGGAGATGTGGGCATTTCACGGACACAGAGTCAGTCTCTAAATGTTCCTGAGAAAATTCTCCCCAAGTGTATGCTACTCTGTCCACCCCAGGTGGGGATCTAGCCCTCTAATGCTCAAAGCAATGGGTCACTAAACATGATGATGACAAGAAAGAAATCATTCTGCTTCTTAAGTCAAAATCAGTAGTGATTTTTCTTTTTTCTTTCCTTTTGCTTAGCTCAGATGGCAGTAGTCTTGGTGTTGTTACTCTAAGAACTGGTTGCTCTGGTAGCTGCCTCTACCTAGAACCTCCTGGGACAAGAGGCTCAGGACCTCCTGGCCAGTATTCTGATCCGAAAGGGGTTGGAAAGTGCCTCCTGCCTAGGTTGGTGCAAAAGGATCCAGGGACCATGATGGGAAATAGATTAGTTCCTGGGTTAAGAAGGCTGGGAATGGAAGGGTATGTCTTCCCTACATTTTCTACCAATAGCAAGCCTGTAGGAAGAATGGAAATCCAGGTGCATCTTGCTTTGAGAACATCCAGAAGTATCTGGGAGAACAAATAAAATTAATGGCTATCATTGGGAGCTTAAAATTCCAGGCACTGTACAAAGCATTTATATAGATTATGTCATTTTTGTCTTCATCACAACCTTATGAGATCAGTTCTATTATTGTTCCCATTATACTGATGAGGAAACTGAGTCACAGAAGTTTAGGTAACATTACTGAAGTCAACCACTAGTCATAGGGGGATTTAAAATCTGCCTGGCTTCAAAGCCAGACTTAACTGTTAAGCTCTTTGGCCTTTCAGGGCTCAGACAAGTTCTTTTGTGAAAAATAACTGTCCACAAGCTTCTTTTCTGAAGCAAGAGCTCTCCTGTTTCAAGGCTGTTGACTGCTGAGGCCAGAGCCTATATCAGAGGTGGAGGCAACTTTAGGCAAAGAGAAGTAAAACATAGCCTTGTGCTTTTAGAGATTCAATTTGATTTGGATTTGCTTCATTGTGATTCAATTCAACTCAGTTCCTTTGTACTCCTATTACAACTTCAGTGCTACTTGTGTGTCAGGCAGTTTTCTCTGTCTTGGGGATTCTCAAATGCTGCTGCTGCTGCTAAGTCACTTCAGTCGTGTCCAACTCTGTGCGATCCCATAGATGGAAGCCCACCAGGCTCCCCCATCCCTGGGATTCTCCAGGCAAGAACACTGGAGTGGGTTGCCATTTCCTTCTCCAAGGCACGAAAGTGAAAAGTGAAAGTGAAGTCGCTCAGTCGTGTCCGACTCTTAGCGACCCCATGGACTGCAGCCCACCAGGCTTCTCCGTCCATGGGATTTTCCAGGCAAGAGTACTGGAGTGGGGTGCCATCGCCTTCTCCAATTCTCAAATGAAGCTGAGTCAAACCAGAAATAATTTTCAAAAGCTTAAAACTGGGGCTAATCTTACTCAGAAATTCTTTTTTCTAGGAGCTTATTCTAAGAACATAATCCTGAATGTATGGAATGTTAGCTATGAAGAAGCTCCTCTTTGTTTATTAACAGTGAAAGGCAATATAAATGTCTCAGGAATAGCTGACAGACACTTGATGTAGCTAATACAGGCATTACAGGCTCTAGTGACTTAGTGACCATGTGGGTTGAGATCAGTCAGGCAGGAGTGAAACTAGACAACGCATTATCTTTCATTCTACAAGGAATATGCGGAAGATTCCCAAGCTTTGTCCCAGTAATATATATTTTTTACAGTACCCCTAGACCAAAATAATGGCACCCCACTCCAGTACTCTTGCCTGGAAAATCCCATGGATGGAGGAGCCTGGTAGTCTGCAGTCCATGGGGTCGCTAAGAGTCAGAGATGACTGAGCGATTTCACTTTCACTTTTCACTTTCATGCATTAGAGAAGGAAATGGCAACCCACTCCACTGTTCTTGCCTGGAGAATCCCAGGGATGGTGGAGCCTGGTGGGCTGCCGTCTATGGGGTTGCACAGAATCGGACATGACTGAAGCGACTTAGCAGCAGCAGCAGACAAAAATAAACTGTCTCATAGTTAGGTTTAAGTATTCAGGCACAAACAAACAACTTAGTGTTTGAGTCCTATTACACATAAATTGAAAGAAAAAATAATGTTTATATTTTATTGTTAAATAATCATAATTATTTACTCATAGATGTATGCACCTGTTGGGCATTGTTCAGTTACTCAAACCTTGGAATCAAGTTGGATACTGCCCCCATCACTCACCTAGGGCCAGACATCCTGGGTATGAAGTCAAGTGGTCCATAGGAAGCATTACTATGAACAAAGCTCCTGGAGGTGACAGAATTCCAGCTGAGCTATTTCAAGTCCTAAAGATGATTCTGTGAAAGTACTGTATGCAATATGTCAGCAAATTTGGAAAACTCAGCAGTGGCCACAGGACTGGAAAAGATCAGTTTTCATTCCAATCCCAAAGAGAAGTAATGTCAAAGAATGTTCAAACTACCACACAACTGCACTCATTTCACATGCTAGCAAGATAATGCTCAAAATCCCTCAATCTAGGCTTCAACAGTACATGGACTAAGAAATTCCAGATGTACAAACTGGATTTAGAAAAGGTAGAGGAACCAGAGATCAAATAACCAACATTCAGTGGATCATGGAGAATGCAAGGAAATTCCAGGAAAACATCTACTTCTGTTTCATTGACTATGTTTAAGGCTTTGATTGTGTAGATCACAGCAAATTGTGGGAAATTCTTAAAGAGCTGGGAGTAACAGACCACCTTACCTGTCTACTGTGGTAGGACTGAAGGTGAAGCTGAAATTTGAATACTTTGGCCACCTGATGTGAAGAGCTGACCTATTGGAAAAGACCCAGATGCTGGGGAAGATTGAAGGCAAAAAGAGAAGGGGGTGGCAGAGGATGAAATAGTTTAGATAGCATCACTGACTCAATGGATATGAATATGAGTGAATTCTAGGAGATAGTGGAAGACAGAGGAGCCTGGTGGACTACAGCCCATAGGGTCACAAAGAGTCAGATAGGACTTAATGACTGAATAACGACCACAATGCTATGCAGCCCAAAACAAAGACATGTCTGTAGGTAGTGATTTGCTCAAGAGTCATCAGTTGGGGACACATATATGTTGGGACACAATGAGTTAATATGTAACTGTTAAAAATGGCATTATTAACAAACAAGTAATTGTAGGAACACATATTTACTAAGAAAAGATTAACAAAAATAATGATACCATTCTTAGAAAAACTCTTTATGGATATGTAACCAAGAGATTAAAATGGTTATTCATGGATAGGGAATCACGGATGATTTTAAATTTTCTCCTTTTTTTATGTAGTTTGGAAATTATTTTTACAATAACAAATGAATCTAAATTTTTTATTTGATTTTGTTTTGTATTCTTTTTAAAAAAGAAACCTAGAACAATTACTGTGAATAAGACCCTATAAATCACAAATGCAAATACAAATCAAAGTTATATAAGAAACAGTCCCTCGTTTTATAGGAGCTTATTAATGACTAGGACAGAGACATCAGGTATTACTAGTAATGTACTGTATTAATGGACAAAACAAGGGGAGAGTTGTATGATTCTAAGTTGCTCAATGGGCTCAGAGTAGGAAGAGAATTGGAGAGTGGAATGGTCATGCAAAGAAGCTGTATGTGGGGTCCCCTAGACTACCTTCAAGTTCGGTGATTCAGGTTTCAGCGTTGCACTCAGGGCTAAGATTTATTATAGAGAAAGAGTATAAACAAAAGCAGCAAGGGAAAAAGGCCCACAGGCAAGGTCTGGAGGAAGTCAAGACAGAGCTTCCAGAGTCCTCCCTCAGTGCAGTCACACAGGGCGTGCTAAGTCCTCCAGCATGGAACTGTGACAACACACGTGAAGTGTCATCTACCAGGAAAGCTCATTAGAGATGCAGAGATCAAAGTTTTCACTGGGGATGATCACGTAGACATCTTCTGCCTAGCACATACCAAAATTCTAGACTTCCAGAGGGAAGCAGGTGTTCATCATAAATTGCATTGTTTGCACACACATTTTAGTGCTTAGCAGTTAGTCACGGTGGGAACATTCCAAAAATTCAAGTTCCCAGACACCAGCCCAAAGGCTAACCTTGCAAGTAGATCTTTCTAAAGATGGTAATCTCAGGCCTGCTAAGTTATCTCTCTTCTGCATAGAAACCTTCACTGGGGAAGTGAAATTGAGCAGGACATGATTTAGGAAAGGGGAAAGAAAAAGGGAAAGTGTTCCAGATATTCAAAAAATACTCATAAAACTAAACTTCTCAGAAATCATAGAACCTTAAACTTAAAAAGGATCGTAAAAGTTAGTCATATAGTCTAGTATTTTCCAAATGGCAAACATATATCACTAGTGGTATGCACAATGATTTTAGACTGTCTATAATATTTCATATTTTAATATTTATTTTTATATGCAATTATATAATATAAAGTTAATGATATAATATTTTATAATATATTATAGATATCATGTATCTAGCTAGCTATCATCTTCATAAAGCCCTACTACTATAGGTATTATTAGTGCAAATCTAATTTTGAAAAGTAGGTCAATTTAAAGGTAAATATTAAAGTATAAATATTAAATAATATTAAATGAATAACAATCCAGAAGTCAGAGGTCACGTCTACCCACTGTGGGCAGTACAGTGAGTAAGTACCTTTTACTCTTGAGTTGCGGGCTTTGCTGAGTCAGCCTGATTCTGTTTCCCCCTTGCCTTTAGGACAAGCAGTTCTTAGTGACAATATCTTGGCCCTGATATCTATTCTGGGCTGTACTGGGACTTCCAAAGCCACTAACTGCAGTTCTCAGTCATGCCCTCTGGGAATTCTGAGCCCACAGAGATTAGAAAGTTATTATTAAGAAATACACCTTTGCAATAGTCCTAGAGGCTATTTCAGGCAAGAAAGCTGAAAACTTAAGCTAGGCTTTCTGACTGTTGATGCCCAGGGGACCCAAACCGAAAGATCTTTTTCTCTTTCATCTAACAGGCCCTTAGGATAGATGCGCCTCGTAACGTCTGTCAAAGAAGTGAGACTACTGTCAGGACGAGGCCTCTGTGTTTCAGTGCTACTGATTCACTCCATGAATAAGTGCCTGTTTTGTGTAGGCCCTGGGAACCCAGGTGGCACAGTGGTAAAGAATCTACCTGCCAATGCAGGGCCACGGATTGGATCCCTGGGTTGGGAAGATCCCCTGGAGTAGGAAATGGCAACCCACTCTAGTATTCTTGCCTGGAAAATTCCATGGACAGAGGGGCCTGGAGGGCTAGATTCCATGGGGTCTCAAAGAGTTGAACACGGCTGACCATTCATGCATGCATGCACACATACACACACGCGCGCGCACACACACACACACCCCTAGCAGTGAACATGGCACCCGTGACTCCCATTCACAGGGAGATTATGTGTTATCAACCAAGCCTCAACCATAGGTAAAGTAGACAGCTCAGTGGCCTCACACACACTCACCTGCTTCTGCGGTCTCTGCCAATTCTCTCCCTTCTTTTAGATTCGAAAATCTAGATCTTCTCCTATCCAAAGGGTTGGATGTCATGGATGTCAGATAGGGTTGGATCTGGTTCTTAGATTCTCTCAGGTCTAGAATTACCTCTATCTACTTACACTTGCCTTTTCATACTATTCATGGGGTTCTCAAGGCAAGAATACTGAAGTGGTTTGCCATTCATTCCCAGCGGACCATGTTTTGTCAGCTCCAGGAGTTGGTGATGGACAGGGAGGCCTGGCGTGCTGCAGTCCATGGGGTCGCAAAGAGTCGGACACGACTGAGTGACTGAACTAAATTGAACTGAATTTACACTTGGACCAACTTTTAAGGCCCAAAAAAGTTCAGTCTCTTCTGCAAACCATCCTGTATTTGAGGCCCCAAGAAATCCTGTCCTTCCTCGGCTCCCTGATAGACACAGGACTGTTCATTCCTTTCCCTGAGCAGATAAGCTGGTGCCCTTACAGATGGCTGATTGAATTAGAGTGGGCACCTGATCCAGGGCCAGCCTCTCTCCAGGCTGGCCAGGTCCTGGGAGGGGCTCTGAGTTTGAGAGATGTATCTCAAGGGGCAAGATGACTTCAGTGGGCCATGGTCCCAGAGCTGCGCTCATCAGGCTGTGGGTGATGGGAGCAGAGGAGGGCACAGGCACACAGCCGGATCACAGGAGAGGTGGAATGCTGGCAAGAAGACCACAGAAGGGACGCAAAATACCCCTGCCTCCCCGAAGACTTTGGATCCCAGTATCCTTCGAGTCTCATTTGTACTGTCACAGTGAGGAGGCCCCGCCGAGCTCGAGGCATCTGAATGCCTGTTCCTCCCCATCCATGAGGCTGAGATAAGGTTTTTCTCCTTCTGTCCTGTCCCTTCTTTCCCCGCATTCTCTCTCACAAGCTATTTCTGGCTTCTCTGGACTGGAATCCAACTGGATTCCTGCTTCTTGGCTTCTTAATCTTAAAGGCTTTGTAGAGTTGCTGCAATGTGCTCGGCCCTGTGCCAGGTGTCAAGAGGGAACAGAAAGGAAGCAACAGCCCTGGCCTGGCCCTCGGGAAGTCTCCACTTCAAGGACAGGTAAGGCCTGTGGGCAGCCCTGGGCTTGGAGACTCCGTGCACCAGCCTCTGGCTGACCTCGAATGTGGTGTGTTTGGGGAAGGTGCCTGGTGCAGTCAGAGGATGCCTCTGGGCACTGGGTAGGGGGTGTCAGAAATGTGGCTGGAAGAAAAGGAGGGGACGTCATGCCAGCTACAGAGACCAGCATGAGCCAGAGGAAGGGAACGTGGCTGCTCAGGGGGCCCAGAGGCAAGTCCTGGGGAAACTGGGGGCTGCTTCACCCCCTAGTCCTCACCTTGCCATTAAATCTGGGGAAGTAAATGGATGTGCCAGGCAACCTGCCCTCTCAGTCACCTCATCAGCCTTGAATTACCCAGGATTAAAAAAGAAAAAAAAAAAAGGAAAGTCCTCATTATGTGGTTGGAAATCCTCATACCAGAGATAAAATTTTATGAGTTGCCTATTGCTCAGCACCCCGTATTTTTGACATTCCCTGTTTCACATACAGTATTTTAAACACATGAAACACAGACATTACTGTTTTTTTATTTTTTTACCCTTTCATTTTTTTTTTCTTCTTTCTGTCATGGCTTAGTGGGTAGCTCTGAAGTTTTTAATACTGAAGGGCCCATTTCATGTTATTTATTACCCTGCTTGTGTGAAAGCTGAGGCCTATAAATCGTCAACACAGGCCGCCTAATTCCAGCAATGGCGAGGCTTCGTCACATGTAATTAAAAGATCCCAAAGCCATTGGAATGTAATGGATTTGGAAATGACACCATGGGGGCACGGGGAGCAGGCCCAGGAAGAGGCAGCTGTATTTCAAAGGCTCTGGGCCTGGGCTGGGATCTATGGGGCTGCCTGGCCCTGCTCCAGCAGGCCTGGCTGTCGTGGGGTTAGGGGCCGGGTCTGTATGTGATCTGATCCTCAGCTCTGAGACCACTGCTGTTCCCACCTGCGTGGAGGCTCACCGAGCCCTCGGCCTCACGGCTCCTTCAGCCTGGCCTGCCCAGGCGACCTCTGACGGCTGTGAGCATCCATGTCCTGGCAGGAGGGTTTGTGAGGAGTAACCCGGCCTCAGAGACAGAGCCTGACCCCTGGAACTGGGGAGGAGGTCTTGGTTTCACCTTCCACATGAGTATAACGGTTCTCTTATTTTTGGTCCCCAACTCTCTCCCCACAGCTGTTTCTGTCTACTTAGATCCCCATGGTCACCCTTCAGCAGCTCTAGGTTCTTCTGTGAAGTTTCCTTGAATGGTGCTTGTGGCCAAAGCCACACAGTAGAGTGTGACTACATCACTTCTGAGATTCGGTTATGAAAAAGGCTGCAACTTCTGCCTTGTTTCCTCTCTCCTTCTCTCTCAAATTATTCGCTTTGGGGAAGCCAGCCACCATGTTGTGTGAGCAGCCCTATGGGGAGGCCCGCATATCGGGGAAATGAAGCCTCCGGCTCACAGCCAGCCAGGAACCAAGGCCTGACAGCATTGAGGCCGTGAGCCTGCAAGTGGGTGCTCCGGCCCCATAGAGCCTTGCAATGAATGCATCTTGGCTGACAGCCTGACTGCAGTCTCACGAGGCTGCTCCCAGATTCCTGACCTCAGAAGCTGTACATGTAAATGAACGTTATTTTAGATTTCTAACTCTGGAATAATGTATTACACAGTGATAGATAAGTACCACAAACACCACCTACATGTTGATGACACCCAGTATTTATTTCCAAGTCAGACCTCTCTGCTGAACTCCAGAATCCTATATCCAAATGCCTCAGTTCCATCTCCGTCCTTCATTCCAAACTCTACTCCTGATCTTTCTGTTTGCCTGCTTCCTCCGCTGCCCTCCCCATCCTGCTTGGTGGCAGCTCTTACCTGGATGCTAACTACAGCCTCCTACCTGCTTCCTGCCTCTCCCACAGCCACTGCAGTCTATGCTCTATGCAGCAGCCAGTGAGGCCAGGTGAATGTAAGTCAGATCATGACACTTCAAACTTAACTTGCCAAAGCCTCACCACATCCCCAGGACAAAAACCAAAGTCCTTAAGTAACCCACAAGGTGTCACCTATTCCTCTCTGACCTCATCTCTCATCACTCTCCCCCACTCCCTTATTCAGGGGCCCACATGGGCCTTTTAATGCCAGGCACACTCCCACTTGGCACTGACTCCTCTCTGAGTCTGGAATATTTCTCCCAGTTATGTGCACAGTTCGTTCCCTCACCTCCTACAAGTCTTCACTCAAATGTCTCCTTCTCTGAGGTCTATCTACCTTGACAACTCTGTTACAACATGCAGCACAACCCCCTGAACCCCCAGGTTTCCTTACTCTACTCTCCATGCCCCCTTTTTGCCCTCCATTTATAAAACACTTAAAACCTTCAAATGTCTTATATGATTTATTTTCTATGCTCACAGCTTGTCGTCATTCTCTGCTAGTATATAAGTTCCATGATAGCAAGGATTTGGGGTGGTTGTTGTCTATTTTGTTCATTGTGGTATCTCCAGCACCTAGAACAGAGAACCTAGAACTATGCACCTGGCACATAATGGTAGTCAATACATGTTTGTTGAAGAAGGGAAGGAAGGGTGATAGAAAGGGAGAGAAGCAGGGAAGGATAGATAGTGCAGGGAGGGAGGAAGAAAAGAGTGTGAGAGTGCTTGTGTTGTGATTTGAATTGTTTAGCAGATGCAGCCCCTCTCCTTGTAAGTTCTGGACTGAAAGGTATGAGAGGATGACCTACCTACAGCAGCCAGTGACAGCCCTGCTGAAACTGAGGCTTAGGGAACACACTTGATTATCTGCCTTTGGCCATCTAGGAATCCCTGTTTCATTGCCCTCATGGTCCTGCAAACCTGAATATTTCCACCCCTCTGGTTTTTTGCTGCTATTAACATCCAACTCCTCTGTTTTTCTCACTTTTTAATGAGTTGAGCTGTGTCCTCCAAAAATATATGCTGAAGTTTCAACCCCTCAGTATCTTAAAACGCGACATTATTTGAAAATAGGATTGTGGAGAGTTGGACCATAAAGAAGGCTGAGTGCCAAAGAATTGATGCTTTCAAACTGTGGTGTTGGAGAACTCTTAAGAGTCCCTTGGACTACAAGGAGATCAAACCAGTCAATCCTAAGGGAAACCAACCCTGAATATTTCTTGGAAAGACTGATGCCGAAGCTGAAGCTCCAATACTTTGCCCACCTGATTCCAAGAGCCGATTCACTGGAAAAGACCCTGATGCTGGGAAAGATAGAAGGCAGGAGGAGAAGGGGACAATAGAAGATGAGGTGGTTGGATGGCATCACTGACTTAATGGACTTGAGTTTGAGCAAACTCTGGGAGATGGTGAAGGACAGGGAAGCCTAGCGTGCTGCAGTCCATGGGGTCGCAAAGAGTCGGACACAACTGAGTGACTTAACAACAAAAGAAGGAATTATGTTAAAATGAGGTCATACTAGAGAGGAATGGGCCCTGAATCAATATGACTAATTGTCTTTGTAGAAAAACTGCAGACACTTAGGGAGAAATGTCCTAAGAAGAGAGAGGCAGAGACTGAAATGATGCATGTAAAAGTCAAGGATGGGTAACAACCACCAAAACCAGGAGAGAGGCCTGGAATGGATTCACTCTCAGAGCCCTCAGAAGGAAGCAGTCCTTGGGTTTCCCTGGTAGCTCAGTTGGTAAAGAATCCACCTGCAATGCAGGAGACCCTGGTTTGAGTCCTTGGTCAGGAAGATCCCCTGGAAAGGAGACAGGCTACCCATTCCAGTATTCTTGGGCTTCCCTGGTGGCTCAGATAGTAAAGAATTTGCTTGCAATGCGGGAAACCTGGGTTCGATCCCTGGGTTGGGAAGATCCCCTGGAGAAGAGAACAGCTACCCACTCCAGTATTCTTGCCTGGAAAATCCCCATGGACAGAGGAGCCTGGTGGGCTACAGCCCATGGTGTTGCAAAGAGTTGGCACATGACTGAGCGAGCGACTTAAAAAAAAAAAAAGGAGGAAGCAATCCTGCCAACACCTTGACTGCAGACTTCTAGCTTCCCAAACTGTGAAAGAATGAATTTCTGTTTTTTTTTTTTAAGCTATCTGGTTGTGGTAGCTTGTTATGGCAGCCCCCAAAACTAACATTCTATATGCCTTCTTCTTCAAGACCATCTCATGCTTGCCTCCAAGCCTTCTTTCAGCATTAATAAACACTAGAACACATCATCTTTGATTCTACTCAGAGAGTTTTCTCTCTCACACAATACAAAGAATCTTACCTCCTTCAAGAAGCCCTTTGGACAGCTTAAGAAGAAAGAAGTCAATACTCCTAGCATCCTTGCATTTGAAGGTTAAACGTTGGAATGTATGGCTTTTTTTGTTTTTTACTCACAATTAATGTGTATTTTCTTGGCTTGAGAAAATGTAGACAGTCCATCTTATCCATTTGTTCTTGAATTGCTCACTCATTGCCCTGTTGTCTCTCTGATTAAATGACTCTAACAACAAGAAACAGATGTGTCTCCTTCGCTGTCTATAGTTCCAAGTCTAGATACGGAAATGAGAAAACACTCACGCTGGTGGGTAAGGACTGTTTAGTAAGAAGGGGCCTGCTGCACTTCTCTCCTTTCCTATTTTATAAATGAGGAAAGCAAGGCCCAGGAAGAAAAAATGACCCCCAGAAGGTACAGAATGTTTTCATTTTGCCTCCACACAGGATTGTTAGCTCTGCGACTTTTGCTTAAAGTCAAACACTTAGAAATATACCCCTAGTCCCTTGCACAGTTGTTGCTGGCTATCTACCCCGAGCTAGGTTTAAACCCCAACCCCATCCTGCTTTATTTGTACAATTTTGGGCAAGTTATTTAACCTCTCTAACCCTCAGATTCTTTATCTGAAGAATGAGCATGGAGATCCTCATCTCCCAGGGTGGGAAAGACGATTCAGTGAGAATGCCACTTAGGAATGGTGCCTCTGTGCTGTGGGAACTCAATGGACTGTAATTTCTTAACTTTCATTCCCATCACTTCAGACTAGAAAAAGGTAGAAACAAATTACATTTTCAACAAAATCTTTGTCTATTTGTCATATCCAGCTCAAGTCGGAAAGGTTGTCAGAAATAATGGAAGTGCATAAAATAATCTATCCTAGCCTTGTCATTAATAGCAAGTGTTACACAGCTCTAGCAAGATCCTTCATCAGCAAACAAAGACCCAGTGATGTTCACTAGATTCGACTGAGTGTAAAAAGAAAACGAGAATCTGACATTTTGGAGAGATTTCTATAAACTAGAGCAGAAACAGGAAGAGCTTTCTGGTTGCCTCTTTGTGAAGGATCAGATATCATAGCAGATGGAAAAGTAGGCAAGAATTACAGACATGGAACAGACCTTGGGTCTCATTAACCAGCTAATTCATTTAACCAGAATGCCTCATTTCCTGAGAATTCCAGTGAACTGTGATTTTACAATATGCTAATATTTGAAAGATGTATTTTTTCTCCCCATCAATGGCTGCAAAGATGCCCTGTGGTGCAGTGAACAGCACTAAGAATGATGTTGCCAAGATTTAGGAGCTGCTCTACCATTAACTGCCCATGAATTAGCTACTTCCCTTGTCTAATCTCAGGGTCACCCTCAGGGTAGGACTAATGATCTCTGAGTTTCCTAAATCTATAATTTTATATATTCCTGCTCCAGTTTCAATCCTTTGCCCAGGCCCCATATTCTCCACGAAGACCCTTCCTTGACCTTGAACAATTTGTAAAATATGAGGGCTGGATCAGAATAAATCTAAAGTTCCTTTGAGATGTGACATGCTATTGTTCTGAGTGTGAGCTTCTTTAATAATAATAATAATATTAATAATAATAATAATACATTTATAAGGGCTTCATCTTAGCTATGTGTGGTAAAATAAGATGAAGAAGCTCATAAAGTTGTGTTATATATAGACTGGATGTTATAGACTCTGCCAATTTATACACCAAAATCCTAACCCCAGTGTGATGGTACTAAGATGGGACCTTTGAGAGGTGATTAGGTCATGAGGATGGAGCCCCCATGAAAGAAATCAGTGTCATTATAAAAAGAGATACAAGAGAGATGATCTTTCTTTCTGCCATGTGAGGAAACATTGAAAGATGGTCACTGGTAAACAGGAAGAGGGCCTTCACCAAGAATCTGACCATGCTGGCATCCTGATGTCGAACTTTTAGCCTCCAGAACTTTGAGAAATGAATCATTGTTGTTTAAGTCACCCAGTCTATGGTATTCTGTTATATCAGCCTGAACTAAGACATAAGGTCAGGTGGAAAAACCACTGGGCTTGAATCTGAGTTCTGAACCAACTTTGCCATCCTGAGTAAGTCAACACATCTCTCTGGACTTTTTTTTCCCCATCAATACATCTAGCTATTTGAACTAGTTAGTGTTGGGTCCCTTCTAGCTCCTTATTTCTAACATTTGCCACTCTTCTGTAAATTTGTTTCCAGCTCCAGTGAAGTCTCATAAAGAAATAATCTGCCGTGATGAAGAGGAAAAGGGAGTGAAATTCATGAAGACAGTACACACAAAATAACCCTTAATGTCTCTCCCAGGGTTGCAGCTTTGCATCCTCAGCCTCAAACAGCCCACCTGAGCAAAGTCATAATTCCGCACTCTCTTACCCTAATGTGAAGCCCAAAGCCCAGGACAGCTCAACACCGTAAACAAGGGTGTTTTCTTTCTTTTCTATCCTCTTCCTGATTTAGGCTCTTGAGTCTGGTATGTTTGGCTTTATGAAACTGCTGAGCCAGTTTTAGTCATTAGGAAAGATGGGATTCAAATGCAGACCCCTGAGTGAGATTAACTCAGTGCTCCAGCTTGCCACTTGGCATCATTTGGCCTCTTCTGAAACTAGTCTCTGACCTTGGGCTCTTGGCTCCAAATGAAAGGAAGGCAGTTTCTAAGGAGCACTCCCCGACCAGAGGTGATATAATAGTCAGACACATGAATTCACATAGACTATGAAATTGATCACATAATGTGATGGGTGCCACCAGTTCTCAAAGGACACATTTAAACTTGAAATGGCTCCAGTTTTGTAGAAACTTCTATGTAGCCGAATAGGTGGGGCTCCTCTGGCTTCAGTTAACCTGAAGGCTTTGTCTCACCAAGAATAATGTCCAAGTAATATTTCAGCACCCCATTTATTCAGAGGCCAGACTAGTAGGAACTCAGATCTTGGACCCCATGTGCAACTACAAAAACCTTCCAAACAACTGAAATAGTTTCCCACAGATTTTTTGCAGTAAGTAAAGCCCATGTACTATTCTTTCCCCAGCACTTTATTGACTCTTCTTTGACACATGGTTCCAATATGTTTAGTTATAGATAGATTGCCAAAGCCTACAGAAGGTTAGATATGGAGAATCAGGAAATTGGGTTATGAGAGGCATTGGCATTAGGAAGAAATAGAGCAGAGAGTGTGGAGTGAAAAAGAAAGACTGCATAGACACAACACAGCAATAAAGAATATTTTTATATTTGGGCAGGCAGCTTCATGTAACTCAGTAACCCATGAGATTTTTGCATTCTTTAGCGATGGGTGGGTCAGACGGTAAAGAATCTGCCAGCAATGCAGGAGAGCTGGATTCGTTCCCTGGGTTGGGAAGATCCCCTGGAGGAGGAAATGGTAGCCCACTCCAGTGTTCTTGCCTGGGAAATCCCATGGACAGAGGAGCCTGGTGGACTACAGTCCATGGATGGCAAAGAATCAGACAGAACTGAGCAACTATCACTTTAACTTTCACTATGTAGAAGAGGCTACATTTAATTTGTTTTATAAGAAAGTAGGGAGGAAACAATCTTTGTCAGGAAGACTGCCAACAAAAATTGTTCAAAAAGGTTATTCTTAATGAGATCCACTTGAGCCCAGGAACTTTGGTCTGTGTTTGTGTCCCGGTGCCCCAGCACACTGTGTAGTACATGGAAGATTCTCAATAAGCACTTGAATGAATGAAAAGAAGGAATGTTTTGAAGGGTTGTGCTTTTTAATTCTGGGACAATTTACTTATGTCCAATATAATCTTTTCCAGTGATTTATCCAACAGTGATCTTTATGGAACAGCTACCATCTAGGCAGGCAAGATCTTCCTTCTCAGAGAATGGTGCTGGACCAGTGACCACCACTCACAGTTAGTACATATGAACCATCTGAATGCCTCACTCTGATGGTTGGGTCTGCTTTGGGACACTGGCCAGATTTTATGCCTGTTTGGAGAATTTGAAGCCCATAGGATTTTGGTCCATTCCAGACACTCTTTTATTTTAAACCCTCAGACACAGGCGACTCTCCACCCAAGAGCTTCCAAGAGGGAGTCCCATACAGGATCCATGTGTTGAGAACACCCCGTCCTCCTATGGCTTGGGTTCGTTTGTTAAGTCAAAACTGCTTTTCTCTTGATGGCTAAGTGACTCCAATTCAACCTTAAGTCTTGGGCTACAATGTGACAGGGCTAAAAATTTCATGGGGGGAGGGTAGAATAAGCTGGGGATTGACATTTGGGTTAAACTTTAGAAAAATAACTCTTTGATCTTTCTTGATGATCTTTTATGTGCCCAGCACAACCTTTTACAGCACAAGGCTAATAACTGTTTTGACTGTGCTCATCTTACCACCAATGATTTCTTTTTTCAAATATCAGTTGCTGCCAAGCAATCTCAAAGATATGATAGTTCTCTTGCCGCTGGGGGTCAGGAATTTGAGCACGGCTTTTGTTCCCTGAGTTGCTCACTTAGCTACATTCAGCTGATGGCTGGGCTGGAAGGCATAAGAAAGCTTCACCTGCATGTTTGATGCCTTGGTTCTCCTCCAAATGGCTTCTTTCTCTCCATGAGAGGAAGAGTGATTAGTGGTATCAAATCATTTAGAAGTCTAGCCTAGGCTTCTTCAGAGTGTGGTGGCTGCTTCCCCAGAAAACAGAAAAGTGAAAGCTTCTGTTCTAGGCCTGGAATTGACACAGGGATACGTTCATCTCGGTTTATCCATCAGAGAAAGTCACCAGGGTGGCCCCCAGAGGGGGGTGAAGAATAAACAGGAAGGAGGAATTGATGGTGGCCATCTTTGGATGCTATCTAGCACACAATGGAGTCTGTTTTAATTGAACAGATTTAAGGCTCTAAGTATCTTGACTTCCAGGCTCAGGGCTTGCTTATTTTCGTATCTCCAATATCTTCCATGGTTTGGATTCAGAATGAACCATCAGGTTTTGATAGAAACAAATGTGTGTGTGTATGTGAGTTTTAATTGGGAGTGGAGGTTCCTATTGACTGGATGGTTAATCTATTAATGAAGTGATCTGAAATAGAATACAACTGTAAGTGATTTATGACTCTGTTTATAAGTGCTCCTGGAAGCATGGATGCTACAGGTTCTGAGCCTAGGTAAGAAGGCAATGGCAACCCACTCCAGTACTCTTGCCTGGAAAATCCCATGGATGGAGGAGCCTGGTAGGCGGCAGTCCATGGGGGAACTAAGAGTCGGACATGACTGAGCGATTTCACTTTCACTTTTCACTTTCATGCATTGGAGAAGGAAATGGCAACCTACTCCAGTGTTCTTGCCTGGAGAATCCCAAGGATGGGGGAGCCTGGTGGGCTACCGTCTATGGGGTCGCACAGAGTCGGACACGACTGAAACGACTTAGCAGCAGTAGCAGCAAGGTGACTAATATGATCCAAAGATGTCAGGATATCAGTGGACTTCTTCAGCAACATGGGATTTTGAAGCCGAATTTGAAACTACATGGGTGATATTGAAAGCTTAATGGCAGCTTCCAATGGCTACCTTTCTGCTTAAATTTAGAATAATTTTGTACCTTTCAGATAATAGAATATACCTTTTAGGAGGAATTCTTGAAATGCTTTTGAAATAAGAATCTCTTTGCACATAGACTTAGGGAGGCTGAGGAAATGTGTCTTGTACATACACCCATACACAGATACACACACACACACGGCTAACATCACCTGGCCAGGGGAATAAGTGTGGGCTGAAGTCCAAACTGTGCCACAAGTCAGTGTGGGGCTTCGTCTGCCTAGAGGAAGGGGAAACAACTTCAATAAGATGTCTTGAGAGTCTTTGAGGATAGTGGGGCTCTGTGGGGAACACACTTGCGCACACACACACATACACAGAGTTTTCTGCCTTAATTATAGCACAGCATTCCTTGGAAGTAGTGTTAAGATTTACCTTAATAAGTTAAGCTTGTTTTCTTGGAAAAAGCTGTTGATTTTGCCATGAGATTAACTTTCTAGGAGAAAAATTGTGGGTGGTGGAGAAGAATAATGAGCTGCAGTCATTCACATTTATATATCAATTTGCAGTAGTTTCAAATATAATTGTACTTAATCCTCACAATCCTTAGATCCAGAAAATGCTACCTACATTTTACCATTGAAGAACTGAATAAGTGACTTTCCCAAGTGGACATGCTGCTAGGAGTGTCCAGGTTAGAACTGAACTGAGGGCTTTGAACGCCAAATGCCACATCCTTTGAATATCATTGGCCTGTAGAAAAGGCTGAGATTTATATGTTTCTGTAAATGTTGTCTTTCTTAATGTGAAAAAGTTGAGTAGGTTAAGATATGAATTGGGTAATTTATGTAATTCTATTGCTATTGTTAGTTTTAGGGGGTTGTTGTTCAGTCACTCAGTCGTGTCCGACTCTTTGTGACCCCATGGACTGCAGCACGCCAGGCTTCCCTGTCCTTCACCATCTCCCGGAGCTTGCTCAAACTCATGTCCATTGAGTTGGTAATACCATCCAATCGTCTTGTCCTCTGTTGTCCCTTTCCTCCTGTTCTCAATCTTTTCCAGGATTAAGATCTTTTCCAATGAGTCAGCTCTTTGCATCAGTTGACCAAAGTATTGGAGCTTCAGCTTCAGCATTGGTCCTTCCAATGAACACCCAGGACTGATCTCCTTTAGGATGGACTGGTTGGATCTCCTTGCAGTCCAAGGGACTCTCAAGAGTCTCCTCTAGTCTTATTTTTCTCTTAAGCTATCTTCTACAACATCATTAACATCAAGTACCACAAATAAGGGGGTTCCCCAAGTGGTACCAATGCAGGAGACATAAGAGATGTGGGTTTGATCCTTGGGTCAGAAAGATCCCCTGGAGGAGGTCATGGCAATCTACTCCAGTATTCTTGCCTGGAGAATCCCATGGACAGAAGAGCCTGGTGGGCTACTGTCCATAGGGTCTCAAAGAATTGGACATGACTGAAGCAAGTTAGCACGCATGCACAACAAACAAGAATTCTAAGGTGGTGTGTAGTTAAGAACTTTGAAATGAGAAATGGGAACATAAAGGTGACTTGGCTGCTAAGCATCTCAACTCTTGAGCTTGTCAGCTTGTCTCACTAGCTGAGGGTGCCATCTCAGGACTCAGGAGCCTATTGCCCAAGGAAACTTCCAAAAATCTGCCACCACAGGACACAGAGCCAAGCTTTCTTTTCCTGGAGGATTCTTGGGGAAAGATCTCAGCTCTGTCATCTACCAGCTGTGTGATGCTGGGCAAGACATGCCCTTTTGGGGCCTTAGTTTCCTGATGAATAAAACACTTTGGTAGTTTATCCCTGAGATCTTTGTAACACTGATATTTTATGGTTATAGCTTTCCATTGTTATCCATCCAGCATCTATTATTCTGATTTTGAAGAATCTTCTTTCTGCCTATTTCTTCTCCCTGTAATTACATTTTCTTTATTTGCATTCTCTATAGGGTCATGGTGAATTTTGCAGCACTATAGAATCTCTGCTCCAGATTATCAAAAAAGATTGAGGAAGTTAAAATCTACCTCCGTTAGCCTGGCTGATAAGGCCTTTACCGTCCTGCTCCATTTCTACCTACTCACAAGATATTTCCCCTTCCTCTTCTGCATGAACTTTCTGTTACAGCTTAGTCATTTTCTATCCACCTCCCCTTCTTATGGCCCAGTTCCCTAGAATTATACACCCGGTATCTCTTCACTGACCTCTCAAGTTCACTCCAATATTGCTTCTAATTTGAAGCACTTGTTTGGCCCTACTGCTTTTCATTTAGTGGATTTTCTGGTTACTTTCTTTATCTTTCCAAGAAAATTACAAGCTACTTGACTCAGATAGAGTGATTCTTTTTTCCGTGTCCCCACAGTGCCAAGAGCACGGTTAGTCTGGGTCCATTGATTGGTAGCCTAGAAGAGCCCACCTCCAAATTAGGAACTGGAATTGGGAATTCACATTTTGCTGCAGTGTCAAGGTGTCCTGACAATTACTCCTGGCCGCGGCACACATAGCTATCTCAGACTGCACCAGCAAAGAGGATTTTTTTATTTCCTTCAGCTGGACAGGAAATCCCAGGGACTATAAACCATGAGGGGTCACTGTTGGGAAGAGAATGCTTGTGCAGGCTGAGCTATGCTGCATTAAAAGACCCTCCCTGTGTAACCCAAATATTATAGCTGCAACATTTGTTCGTTTCTCTCTGAGGCTACCTCTCAGAAAGAAGAACGTCTTGATACCTGATGCTCCCTTTCTTCATTTAACTAAGCAAATGATGCATTTATTGACCATTTTAGTTCTACTTTTGGCTTAAACACATCCTTTGAACTAGTAGATTGATGTTGATGAGAACTGTTGTGACATTAAAGGGCTCCCAGATGCACCTTAAATTCCACTGTGTCTCAGGAGACACCTAGAAACAAAATGGCCACCACCAACTGAATTAAAAAATAGCACATTTTTCATCAGTTTAAATTTGCACAATTGGAGGTTTGGAGTTGTTGTTGCATTGGGTATGTTCATGGATTCGGGTTCATCTAGGAGGCTATTAGGAAATATATTCCTGGTCTTAAGAGTCTCATCTGAAATGTGAAAGTAATTGTTGAGCAGATTTACAAAATGCTGATTGGAATGCACAACAAATAGGTCAGCATTGTGAGCATTTTGAAATTATCGTGGGTGATATAAGCATATTTTTATCAGTAAGTTTTAATAAAAACCATTTTTGTGTCTGGGACAAGGGTTTGGCATATGTTCAGTACAAGTCAAGGAGTTAACCAGTACTAGAGGGAAACGGAGCCAAGGAACATCTAAGTTGTGTAATGTATCCCTATGGAGCTTGGAAGTGACGGGGGAAGAGGAGTTCTTCAAGACATGCCGGGGGACAGTACCTTGTGTCACTCTCATCTTGATTGATCTTGATCCACCAGACCTTTCCCAGGAGAGGGAGATGGAGAGCCAAAAGGCCAGGGCCAATCACAAGAAGTTCTTGCTTCATTTGCTTCTTTCTTTGAGTAATTATGAGCTATTCTGTTTGCTTTGTCGCCAACAGAAGCCACATTAAAGAATCCCCTGGCACGTGGGAGGGGGCAAGTTTAAAGGATGGACAGGGACTGAAAGGGAGGATACTTTATGGTATTTCACCTGATGTCAATTAAGCTCTTCCCTCTCCCTCTTCCTTCTCCCTCCCCTCACCGGCCCACACACATGCATTTGTCTTAGGATTTCCAGATTACTCTATCTTTGGTGACCATGTGTGGTTGGAAGAGGATGGGTGGAATCTGTAAGCTTTCTGAATTACTCTTCCACCAGAAACCTCACTGAATTCTCAAGAAAGCTTTCCTTTAACCCCAAGTTCCAGGGTTAGAAAAAAAGGCAGAGGTTTCACCTTTCAAGGTTGGGCTGGGGGAGGGGCAAGGCGAAATGTGGGGCGAAGACTTTCAGCTTCAGGAGGAGGAGAAGTGACATTAACTGTGTTGCACAGACTCCTGGTATTTTATATGTTTCAAAACATTTTTATATATATCTTCTAATTAGATCATTGAAAACATCCTGTATGCTAGGGCTTGGTTCATTGCTGTCAGTTTAAAAACAGAAGATTCTGAAATTTTGATGAATGAATCAGGTGGTTTCCTCAAATATGCCTCATGGGTGGCAGCTCTTGTACCAGAAACTGCTTCTTTGATATCTCACACTGCTTCGAGCCAGACAGCCAGTGATGTAGCTCTGGGAGTTTCTGGGAAACCAGATATAGTAAGCAGATAGAATCTGAGACCAGGTTCTTCTCCTGTGATATTAGCCACATATTTGGGCAAGGTGTTCACTGGCTCTGTATCTGTTAATTGGTAGTCGTGATGGGGCTGGGAGAATTGTTCTCCTGGCAAGGGGTGGGGATCCATTTTTGAGATAGGTGTTTCAGTGATTTCTCCTGTTAGATCTTGACAATAGCATTCTGTAGTAAATATTATCTCTCTTTTACATATAAGGAACTGAACCCAAAGAGGTGAAGTAACTTGTTCAAAGTATAAGGTTTAGCAAGTGGCAGGAGCTAGAATTGAACCCACGTCTTGTGCTGTTTTCACTGTGCATTGCTGATGGTTGTGGTATCTCTTTGGATGGATGGAAAAATTACGCTGCAAGAGGAGCTTGGTGTTTGACACAAGTATCTGAAGTCTGGAGCAAGCTGGGAGGGGACTGGAATGAGACAGAGAGGACCCGAGGCTCTCTGGAATTATGGTCAAGCTGGACACGGCCCCTGAATGCCTCAATTGCCTGCTCCATCTATTCTGAATGTTCTAGATTCATTTATTTGTTTACTTATTAAAAAAAAACATTTATCAAATTCCACCATGACCAGGCACCAGGCTAAAGCTGAGGTTGCGAAGGGGAAACAGGGGTATCTGGCCATCTGGTAGATGTGGCAGGGGCTCTCAGAGAGGAAAACTGAAGAACTGGAAGGATTCAGTATCACAGAAGAGGCAGGAAGTGTCAGAGGAGGGAGCTGGGAGCAAGCAAAGTGGAGCTGGAGCCAGGCATCTCCCACCAAATCTCAGTTACTAATCCAGCCATCGTCAGGAACATTTCAGTAAGTGAGATAGAAGACAGACACGCATGCAGAAGCCATGGCTCACTCTGCCTGTTCTTGAAGCACCAGCTAAGAAAAGAAGCTTTCTTGATGACTCTGGGCAGGCAATGGCTTTGCCATTCCAGAGAATCAGCTAGGAAGTAAGCTGGGTGGGCACTTTCTAAGAATGGAGCTACTGGGAACAGGGCGCATGCCTTCAGAGAGAACCAGTGGGAGCTGTTTGCCCCGCCTCGGCCTATGAGCCGCGCTTCCTTCACCTGTCGTAACCAGGGTCAGGCCCTGGCAGCACCTCCATGAGACCCTGGCTGCCGTCCATCCCTGCCACTCCCCAGCCCCTCCTGCGGTCCAGGACTAGGAGGGAGTCCAGCTGCAATCGGGGATGGCTGAACCTGGAGCCTGCATTAGTGCCGCTACCAGGCTCCTCTCCAGGGCTTCAGGAGCTGTCGCTGGTTTTCATATGAGGCTTAGACTCTCTGAGCACAAGGGATGCATTTTCTCCTCCTCTGATATTTTCCACAGTGACTGACACTGATGTGGGCACTGGAGGTGATGATTGCTGGTGGATGGAATGCTCACTGGTGCTGTTGCAGAGCACTGAAAGGAAAGGTGCTTTGGGTTTTAAATTTCACTTAGCGTCACAGAACCATGGAGTGTAGGAATAGGCAGGGCTTTGATGCCTATGTCTCATTTTACAGATGGGAAGACTGAGGCCAGAGTAGGCAGGGGAATCATTTAAGGGCTGGGCAGAGTTAGGTCCACACCTGTGTATTTTCTTCCCTGGGCCTTTGTTTTTGCCACCAAAGCACCGGCCACTCTCTAAGTGAGCTCTGAACTCAATAAAAAGAGTAAAAGGACAAAGTTTCATGACCATCTGATACCTGCTGGCCTTCCATATGAGCTGGATGAGGAATTGAGATCAGTGTGCCATCTCTGCCATGGGTGACCAGGCTGCTCTGAGCTTCCTCAGGGTCTTATCCAACCTTTTATCTCTCTTAGGTTCCAGCTGGGCTGGTCCACATTGGGTCAAGTGCACATCCCTCTTACTGCCTTCATCTTTTCTTCCCACCTTATTTAAACCCTGCTGGGTCTTTAAGGTCTGGTTGAGTTCAGTGCAGTGTGATTCAACAGGTATTTATCAAGGACCTCATGAAGACAAGGCATCGTGTATCCTTATGTTCTCAACAGCCCCAGCCAGACACTGGGGGCGTTGAGGACACTAATAAAACACACGCTATCCTCCAGTTAAAAAAAAAAACAACAACACACTCTCTGTTCAAGGTTCAAAGGGAAGCGAGATCTATAAGCAATCTAGACCCACAGACCAAGGCTGAGAGCAATAGTAATACAGATCATTTATGGAGCACCTGCAAATTACCTGACTCTGTTCTAGGCACTTTAATTCTGCCAGTCCTTCCAAGGCCAGGAGAGGCAGGTATTAGATACCACACAGTATATTCAAAAGAGCTCTAGTTTTGGCATCAGTCCTGAGGCTAACTTCCAATGTCATCTTTTTCAAATGATATGTCCTAGGCAAGTTGCTTAACTTCTTTGCACCTCTCATCTGTAAAATGAGGATAGCAAAAGGTTCTTCATAGGACGGGTATGAGGATTAGATGATAAAATGTGCAGGAAGGGCCTAGTGTTGAGTAAGAGCTTGACAACTGATGGTCCAGGAAAAGTGGAACAACATCATGAAGAAAGCCTGCCATGGCAGGGCAAGGCGACCAGGGACTGGGGAGGCTCACAGGCAGGATGCATCATTTAAGCCAGGCTTCTAAAAACAGGAAGGATTTGTGGGAGGAGGATGGTGGCCATGGAGGGCTCTGGTGCTTCCCTGAATGACCTGTCTTTGTGACGTTTCCCATGCCAGCAGGGAATCTGGGCTGGGTTATCCAGACCCAGCGTAGTACCGGAGACTGGAGCAACTTTCTTGGCATTCTCCCCCTTTATTTGTTTAGTCTCTTCTTCAAACTAAGAATCAGATACAATCATCCCAAGTTTGGAAAGTGGAGGCCCCTAAGCTCTTATTACTTTAGTGGCTGGTGTAGCCCACAGCCTGCTACAAATAACCCATGGGGTCCTGATAAGACACTTGAACTGTTCCAGACTTGAACTCTAAATCAACCAGTTTTAGGGGCTGCACATGTGCAAAGCCATGGTATGTTCTGCATTGGAAGCTAGCAGTGATAAGAATCCCAAGCAATCTAGATTGTTTAAATGAGGTGTCCTTAAAAATATCCCCTGACTTCCAATCCCCAAGGCAGTGGGATGTTGCCTGTTGGGCAATATAATTTCCCAATCATGTCAGTGCGAATTGGGAAATTAGATGAGTGCCCGAGGAAGGCAAGTGAGCAAGGCAAACAAAAATCCTCATGCAGCAAACAACATTAACTTTTTAAAAAGCCTACCAAAAAAATCAATAAATATTTGTGATCTAGAATGAATGAATGAATACATAAATGGAATTTCCTGAAGAAAGTCCTATTACCAAAACCATCAGCTACTTTCAGAGGACAATGGAGAGCTAGGCCTGTTTCCCAGGAACTGTCAGTGCAGAATTAAGTGTGCTCCGTGGCCCTTCCGTTCCCGGTAGTGAGTTATGTAGGGCTGTTCCCACCCAGAGCTGGAGCTAGGGGCTGAGTAGAGCAGAATGAGGGACAGGGACTGAGGGATGCTGCCAGGAAACTGCTGCGCTGAGAATGGCAGGGTTAAAGCTCACCCTGGTCTGAAATGTTAAGGGCGAGCCTGCCAGAGCTACCTTCTTGAGTCTGTCACTGCAAGCTAGACAGTTTCTTGGGGGCTTACGGTGTTTATGCTTCTAGGGCTTAGCTGCTCTGGATATCAAGGTGAATGGTAAGAAATGCTTTCTTTTCACAAAACATCACACCCACAGCATGATGCCCCTAGTTATGGCACTTTATATTTCTGATGGCAGTTTAGCATTCACGCTCCCATTTGAAATCCACAATAACTCAGTTGCTGGGGTGTGGGGGGCGGTTTAGCTCCTGTAATAAGATGTGCAAACTTAAGGTAAGAAATGGTACATGACTGCTTTAATAGTACTCAGGGGCAAATAGTCAAGGCAAGATTAGAACCCATGTCTCCTGACTCCCAGCCCAGCATTCTTTCTTCCCCACAAGCTGCCCCCAAATGAGATAGCTGCTCAATGAATGACCGAAATGCTCCAGGCCAGCTTCTCATTAGGTGTTTCCTTCTGGTATTGCTCCCTTCCCTTTGTTACCTGCTCCTGCATCCCTATCACCTGGCTATTTGGTACAAGTGGGGGGCCAACCACAGAGACTCTGATTTGGGAGTCAACACCAGAGACAGATTCCATAGAAATCTGCATTTTTGACACGTTCACCAAAAGATTACAATGCATGTTGATCTCTGCAATTTGCTAGTTTAGGGAAATCAGTGACTTTTGAACCAGACATTGTCTCTCATTAAATTGGTTTGCTTGAAAGGTAAGTTTAAAAAATTAAAAGAAAAAGGAAAGGAAAAAAAGAAACAGGCTTCCTCCTTGGCAGTTGTTTCCAAATTTAAGATTCCTGCATCAACTGTCTCTGTTCTCTCCTGCTTCTTCCAACCTTCCAAGCTTCTCTGAGCTTCTCCCTGTTCTAGATTCTCATGTCCTTGAGCTGTATCATACTTTCCTCACTGTGCAGTCACTGCAGTTCTGCCTTTGCATTTTTTTTGACCCTAACCTTGGGGTACTTTCTGAGGGTGAGTTTTCTGCATTCCCAAGAGTCCTTGGTCCCTTCATAGATCATAGCCTTGTCATGGCCAAGGGGCTTGTACAACTCAGTGAAGCTATGAGCCATGCCAGGCAGGGCCACTCAAGACGGACAGGTCATAGTGAAGAGTTCTGATAAAGCGTGATCCACTGGAGGAGGGAATGACAAACGACTCCAGTATTCTTGCCACGAAAACCCGATGAACAGTGTGAAAAGGCAAAAAGACAGGACAATGGAAGATGAGCCCCCTAAGTTGGAAGGTGTCTAATATGCTACTGGGGGAGAGCAGAGGGCAATTACTAATAGCCAGAGAAAGAATGAAGTGGCCAAAGCAGTAACGATGCTCAGTTGTGGATGTGTCTGGTAGTGAAAGTAAAGTCTGATGCTGTAAAGAACAATATTGCATAGGATCCTGGAATGTTAGGTCCATGAATCAAGTTAAATTGGACATGGTATGAGATGGCTAGATATCATCACTGACTCAATGGACATGAATCTGAGCAAACTCCAGGAGATAGTGAAGGACATGGGAGACTGGCGTGCTGTAGTCCAAGGAGTTCCAAAGAGTCAGAATCAGCTTATCGACTGAAAAACAACAACAAAAAGAGTCCTTGGCACAATGCTGGAGGCTAAAAGGATGCTTTAGCCATACTGTTGGAATGAGTCACTTAAGTCTGTTGGACTTTGCCTGGTACCACTCCCCAGATCCATCAGTGTGGATAATCAAGACATGGTTATTGTAGAAGCAAAGCCCATCACCAAGTAGGCATTGAGACCCTCCTGGTGTAAAGTCCCAACTAAAATGCCAAAAACTCCCTTCAAAAATATGGGGTCTTAGAAATAGCAAATGTTGATGAGGATGTAGAGAAAAGGGAACTCTTGTGAACTGTTGGTAGGAACGTAAATTGGTGCTGCTGCTAAGGAAAACAATATGAAGGTTCCTCAAACAATTGAAAATAGAACTACCACAAGATCCTGCAATTCCACTTCTGGGTATTTTTCTGAAGAAAGTGAAAATACAAATTCAAAAAGGTATCTTCAATCTGTGTTTATGTCAACATTATTTACAATAGTCAGGATATGAAAACAACCTGTCAAGAAGATGCCACACACACACACATACACACTGGAATACTACCCAGCCATAAAAATAGAAATCTTGCCAGATGCAACAATATGGATGGATCTTGAGGTCAATATGCTAAGTGAAATGTCAGACAAAGACAAATACCATATAATTTCATCATGCAACATGCGTGCTAACTTGCTTCAGTTGTGTCCGACTTTTTGCGATCCCATGGACTGTAGCCCACCAGGCTCCTCTGTCCATGGGATTCTCCAGGCCAGAATACTGGAATGGGTTGCCATTTCCTTCTCCAAGGGATATTCCCAACCCAGGGATTGAACCCCGATCTCCTGCACTGCAAGCAAACTCTTTACTGTTCGAGTCACCGGGGAAAGCTCATTATATGTGGGATCAAAAACAAAACTAACAATCTCATAGATACAGGGAGCACATTTGCAGCAGCCAGAGGTGGGATTCGAGGATGGGCAAAAGGGATGAAGAGGGTCAAAAGGTACAAACTCCCAGTTATAATATAAGTCATGAGGTGACTACAGTTACTAATACTGGATACAATATTTGAAAGTTGGTAGATCTTAAAAACTCTCATCACAAGAAAAGAAATTATAACTATATGTGGTGACAGATGTTAGCTAGACTTACTGTGGTGATTATTTCACAATATGTAAAAATATCAAATATCATTATGTAATATCATTATATTGTACACCTGAAACTAATATAATGTTATATGTCAATTAAAAAAAAGGGACTGAAAAATATAGGCATACTAAACATAACTGTTGATGGGCACCTGACGGAGAACTGGGGTAGTGGGAGGTGCAGGGTGTGGGGTCCAGCCCACAGGTGGTCCTGTTAATGGCAGACAGTACTCCTGCCTGGACGAGCTGTTCAGATGCCAGCGGAGCTCAGAGGAAATGGGCTGGGGGAGGTGTGCCCACCACTCACCACTGCCAGAAGGAGCACTCAGATATAGCAGCTCTGCTATTACAGGGCAGGGGAAAATTGTCTTATGTCATTCAAAAGAAAGCCGCAGGCCTCCAGCAACAGTAATGGTAACAAGAGCTTGTATTGACTCAGGGCTCTGGCATTTACTAAGCCTTTTCCCCCATCTTTTCACAATCACCTATATTTTAGGTAAATTGTTACTTCTAGGTTTAGAGAGGAGGAAGTGGATGTTCCCAGAGGTTGAGTGAATTGCCCCAGGTCTTGAACCCTGCTTCCAGATTCTGAAATCTCATGCTCTCCCCCAGATACCATGTAGCATCTTGCCTCCAGCCTTATGTCTTTAGGATGTAAACTCCCAGAAAAGCATTTCTCTATAAATATCTAACTCATTTCAGATGCAGATGTTCTTTTTTGGTGAGGGAGTATAATTGACAGTAATGTTATATTAGTTTTAGGTATATGACATCATGATCTGATATTTGTATATATTGCAAAATTATCTCAAATATAGTTAACATTTGTCATCACGTATATAGAATTTTTTCTCGTGATGAAAGCTTTTAAAACTCCCTCCCTTGTGTGTGTTAATCATTCAGTCGTGTCCGACTCTTTGTGACTCCGTGGACTGTAGCCTGCTAGGCTCCTCCGTCCATTGAATACTGGAGTGGGTTGCTGTTTCCTCCTCCAGCGGATCTTCCCGACTCGGAAATAGAACCTAGGTCTCCCGCAAGGCAGGTGGATTCTTTACATGGTACTATTAACTATGCTGCCTGTTGCATCCTCATGACTTATTTATTTTACAACTTGGACGTTTGCACCTTTTGACCACCTTCACCCATTTCACTCATGAAGAGTTTATTCTATAAATTATAATCAAAAAGAATAGAAAGAAGTGCAATTTTAAATACATTTAGTCAATCATTCAAAAGGTATTAACACAGTCCTTGCTTCTCTGTGTTGTTTAGTGGCTAAGTTGTGTCTGACTTTTGTGACCCCAGGGACTGTATCTAGCCTAGCACTATGAAAAAGCACTATGGTAGGCACTGGGTGGCATACAAGGGTATGGTCGAATGATGCCCACTGACCCATGACCTGAACCATACATCACCCTAGTTCCCTATCGGGTGATCTGTCAACAATCACTGTAGTATGTTCATTTTTTAGATGGAGTTTTTGAGATTTCAGTTGCAGCTTTTCACCTGTTTGGGACCCAATGCCTACTTGATGATGGGCTTTTCTTCTGGATATTCACGTTTCTATTATCCACACTGATGGCAGGAGAATTGCCTGGTAGAGCCTAGCAGGGTTGAATGACTCATCCCAAGATTATGGTTAAAGCATCGTATAGTCTCCATCAACCTCACAACTATGGTTTCTAACCCCTAGGAACTTAATCCAAGCAGTATGTATACACATTGGCATACATATGCATAACATGTGTATACGTACATATCTTACATGTATGCATACACACATACGTACATATGCACAAGCAGCATGCACATTGGCCCAAAGAGCTCTAAGCATGCCACAGGTGTGGTTTCCAGTATGTGAAGGGGGCAGTAGCTACCAGCTTCTACCCATGTATGCAAAGATCTGGGGGAGTCACTTGGAGCTGGGGGAGTAACTTGATGTCACTGCCAGGTGCCCGGTGGCACAAGCGTGTTAGTTCCCAGCTCAGGACTCCACCTGCCTCTGGCCTCGCTCGCCTTAGGGCAGCACTCAAAGTGTTCTCACAGCTGTGAGGCTTTCAGACCATAGGCCCCTGATCCCATGTGGTCCCTGAACAACAACAGCATGGTGGGGTTTCTCTGAACCTTTAGATGAAACTCCTAGAGTCTTTAGCCAGCAGATGTTTGATTCGGCATCTTTCTGACTCCAAAGCATCAGGTTGTGGCTTATAAACTCTCTCTTTTGTCTTCACCTCTATCCCTTACCCCAGTGAGTTCTCTGCCAGGGACTCTTCCCCAGTGAAAAGGAGGAAAAAGAATTTTCACTCTACTCTTCTAGGGTTCTTAACCGAGACACCTCTGTAGTAAAAGACATTAACAGGAGAAAACCAATGTTTAATAACGTGCATAACTCCTGTGTATATGGGAGATACCCAGAAAAAGTGAGTAACTCTCTGAAATGGCTACCACCTTACACACCATCCCCAGCTAAAGACAAAAGATGTTGGGGGTGGGGTGAGGGGAGGGAAAGGCCAGTTATGGGAGGTTTCCAAGGAAAGGCATGATAAGCAAGAGTAAGACTGTGATGTAGATATAAGTCTCTGTCTTCTTCATTGATAAAGAGTTTCTGGAGATTTAGAATCGCTTTCCCTTCCTGGTAGGAGCAGGAGACACCCCTAAAAATGGAGATTTCTTGTATAAATATAAATGTTTCTTACAAAAGGGCAACTTCTACTCAGTATTCAGAGCTTCTCCTATGTCTGTATTTTTTTTTTTTTTTAATAATCAGCTAAAGATAATCCTTATGCCAAAGAGATATATTTTGGGGTGTCATATTGTTTCCTTTCACCAGCAACAGCTAACAGTGAATTATGTGTCTGGGATTCCCCCTGAGGCAAGTGAAGAGTGTGTGTGTGTGTGAGAGAGAGAGAGAGAGAGTGGGTGCACACGTGCGTGCTCACATGTGGTCATGGGGGTGTGGAAGTGCGAGAGAATGATCCAGGTTCAGGACTAACACTGAGGGCTCCGTGGATGGGCAGATAATTTCCCCTGAGGCTGGTGCCCAGCCTCAAAGCATTCCATCTCCTATAAGAAGCGATCAAATGGAACTGTGCCTGGTTCAGGGGTAGCTAATCTGCAAGGGAGATTTTTTCAGTCCGCAACCTACTTCGCCTTTCCTAGCCTTCGTGGATTTCAGTTCATTTATACATGGATTCAGTTGCTTGTTAGTGTGTTCTGCGGTGCTTCCCTAAGGATATAACTCTGCAGATGGACGACATTTTTTATTTTCTTAATATTATTCTTAGCTTTTTGGAGAAGAGTTTTTAATGATTATTCCTCCTGGTATTATTTTAGTTTCCAATTACAAATGTGGTATACTCTAGCACACTGCTATTTTGTAAATGAGTGTATATGCTTATCATTAATTGATTCCCCGAACAGGCCCCAAACGTTTGCATTTAGATTGTGTATTATATTACTTGCATGCCACCGGTCTGGCCCCCTGCCAGCTGGGGCTCTCAGCCTGCCGGAAGCAGGGTGGACTGTCTCATTTTCCCTGACACCTGTGCAAACCAGCTTGCCTGCCTTCGGCTGTGCTCTCCAGGGAGAGAGAGCTAAGGTGGCACTTTATTGAAGAGGTGTCTAGAAATCTAAGATCTGTTTGTTCTTTTTTTTTTTTTATAAGAAAAAGACTAGAAAAACATCAACTCTAGTCCCCTAGACTATCCTCTTTTTGCGAAAACACAAAAGAAGGTGACCTCTGGTCACTAGGTCTTAATCCCTGACCATCAGTGGTGCGTCCAGAGAGCATCAACTTGAACCGCTTCTCTGTGAAGCTTTTCTTGAGCCTTCTCCTGGATTCTCTCTGTCATTATTCCATCCCAGCAGTTAGGGGGTTGTATTACTTACTAACATGCCCATTTCACCTTCAGACTGTAAAAGTGGGCTGGGGTCTTTCTAACAGTAATCTTGGTGTCTAGAACTGTACTTGACAGCTAAATAGACATGACTGAATACTAATGCTATCCCAGAGGAATTATGCTGGAGTTTAACACTGGGTACATGCCAATGATGGGTGTAAATTTTTTGAAGGATTATAATTAATTAAAACATCACAGTATTTAATAAAGTAGGGAAGCTTTAGTGTGTAGCACATGGTGAACAGGGATCCAGTTTGTATCAGCTGTGGGATGAAATGGAGTATCTTGGAGATGTGTCAGGAATGGGGTGATAACCCCGAGCTGTGATCTATACTTTGGTAGGTAACAGGTTTTTTAAAGCATGGGACCACAATTGGGAAAATACTACACATCTTATTCCTTGCTCTTGTGATACATGATGGAACAGAAAGCAGATGGAATCTGGCCGTTGTATTCATCGTTATTATTATTTTGGAGTTAAGACATCTACTTTAAGATGTCAAAGTTAAGACACAGGGTTAATCTGGATCTTCCCACTCAATGATCTCCTACAACAGTTGCAGTAAAGCATATTACTCTTATAGCAGCAGTCCCCAACCTTTTTGGCACCAGGGATCAGTTCTGCGAAATACAATTTTTCCACAGAAGGGGGTTGGTTTGGGAATGATTCAAGCACATTATATATACTGTGCACTTTATTTCTAATCTAATGCTGTCACTAATCTGACAGGAGGTACCAATCCGTGGCCCTGAGTTTGGGAATCCCTGTCTTATAGCATTTGCCCTACTGAAAAAGCTGCTTGTTTTCTGTTCTTTGTAACCAGTGAACTTCTATTTTTTTGCACCTCTGTGAACCTAAATAATAGTCCCTTCGAAGGAAACGAGGGATCAAAGTCCTCAGTAGAATGTCCCAAATCCCAAAGGAAGAATTTCAGGCACTAGTCCAAAGGCAAGAAAGCTCTGAGAAAGGCAGGTCAGGGTAGAAAGTTCCTTGGGTTTCAGAATTTACAACTCCTAGCCAAGAACTGGTGCTGCTTTCACGTTGGGGTGAAACTGGCCTGGCCATGATAAAGCCTGTCAAAAGCAGCTAATTGGCAAGTTGGGTCACAGCTCGGTAATGCTAGCCTGAGGTTTAATGCCACGATTAAAAGAATAACAAGCCCTCCTGCTGAGAAGCCTTTTGGTTATTTCAGAGCCCTTAATTCCCATCAGAAAATGACATGTCACTTCCAAGGGTTACCCACGCTGCTTGCTTTGGAGACTTCAAGGCGTAATTATCTGTGGGGAGAGGCAAGGCTGAGGTCAGTCTGGCTGGGGGTGGGCCTGCCCTTCGTGCAGATATTGGAATGTCTCGGAATCCCAGCCAGCGCCGCGTCTCAGGAGAAGTTTCTTGGGGAGGTCATTTTGTCTGCCCTGCTGCTGACTCAGGCGGCCTTCCCCAAGCTAACCCGAGTCAGAAGAATTCGTGGGAAAATCTCAGTTGTCATCACTAAGCTCACCAAGTGGAACTGGGCCCTGAGCCCACTGTGTCCTTTGGTGACTTATCCATATCTCCTCAAACCATAATCCCCATGAGAGCAGGGACCCTCCTGTCTGGTTCTCCTCTGTCTGGGCACCAGCTCTTAGATGCCCACGTGAGGATGGTGGAGGGACCAGTGGCCCCCTCTTTGCAATGCACTGTCTCTTCTCTTCTCAATGGACCGCCCATCCTCAAGGAATGACCCAGTTGCCACTCCTCTGTGAAGATTTCTCTGCCCACACCAGTCCTCCTTGCCTCTTCCTTCTCAGGAAGAGAGGTGTGCTTTGGTGCCCCCTACACCTCCTTGGTTAATTTCAGAGCAGTGTGAGTGCCCTGGAACCACAAACTGTCTTACATTTTCTTTGTATTATACTTCAGGGCATGCAGCACAGGTCTTCCGCAGGACAGAAATTCAATAAGGAGTAGAACCTGTTGCCCTATAGGGGTTGCTATCTCATGTTAGCTCCCTCAGATTGTCCTCAGGGCATTCAGACCCAGTCCTTACCCTAAGCAATGCAGCCCGCTCCTCCCTGTTCAGCCCCCGCTTGCTAGTGGCGGATGCGAGCACCTGGGCTACTTCTCTGATGGGAGTTGCTGTTAGGTACGTAATCTGTGGGTTTTATTTATTTATTTATCCCTCCCTGTTATGTTGCCCTCTGAGATTCCAAAACTCCCCACAGACCCGCTGGTGAGAGGGTTTCCTGGTGTTTGGAAACTTCTCCTCTTTAAAGACTCCCTTCCCAGGACGGGTCTCCGTCCCTAACTCTTTTGTCTCTCTTTTTATCTTTTATATTTTGTCCTACCTCCTTCTGAATACAATGGGCTGCCTTTCTGGGTGCCTGATACTCTCTGCCAGCGTTCAGAAGTTGTTTTGTGGAATTTGCTCAGTGTTCAAATGTTCTTTTGATGAATTTGTGGGGGGAAAGTGGTCTCCCGTCCTATTCCTCTGCCATCTTAGCACCATCCTGAACCTGTCGCCCTATAGGGGGGGACAGGACCTTCAAGATCAGTGGGTTTCTAATGTTTTGTCTTTAAAAAGCAAAAATAACTTTTTTTTTTCAACTGAACTGTTATGGTGCCTCCCCCGCCTCTGTGTAAAACAGATGAGAAACTCACTTCCTCCACTGAGGAGAGAATGGAGGATTGAATACCCCATCTGTGATCTTTCTGCTTCCACTTTGCTCCCTGAGGTAACATCTGAAAAATCATCGAATCTGTTCAGATCCTTCATTTAACAAATGAGGGTGCTGAGGGCAAGAGAAACAAGAGACCTCGCCAGGTTCACATTTATTTTAGTGGTGAATTTGGGAGGAGAACCAAAGTCTCCAAAATATTATCTGAATGACCTTTCCCTTTTATGTCATCATTGGGCCTTTGGCTGAAAGAAAGAGAAAGAAGAAAAGAGGGCAGGAAGGAAGGGATGGAGGGAAGTAGTGAGCAGAGGGAAAGGAAATAAAGAAAAAAATGGAAATTCAGTAATTCTGGATGAGTTTAATTTAATGTTCTCCCTACTAGCCCCAGTTCTGTGCTTGGGATAGCAAACCCTCTATAAACTCCAGAAAGTTGAAATGTTAAGGTTTGTAAAGACATTCTCCAGAAAGGGGATTTAGGGAAAAATATCAATGATTAACTCAGTTACTTATTACAGTAAAGATTTCACATAACTTATGGACTGAATTTTTGCAGTGAGGCAATTCTACAGTTACCAGGTAGTTAGGACATTAGAGCTGCTCATCCTTAGGTAACTTAGAGGAGAGGAGTGTAGAGTGTGCCCTGTGTCACTTCCAAGAACATTCTGTCAAATCCTTCTTCTCCTGGGTCCTGTTTCCTGTGATGTGCTGTTTTTTGACCCTAATCATCCCACCCACTTGTGCCTATGCTGAGGCTTCCCTCCCAGTCTCTGCCTGTCTGCTGTCAACGTGCAGTGAGCCTTAGAGGATGCTGAGGGTGAGCTGGCTGGGATGTTCTTCCTCAGTCTCTTCCTTCTGTTTCACCCCCTCTTTACTCTGCTTGTTCTCCATCTCCTAGTCTACTTCATAAGGAACCAAGGCTTGGAAAGATTAAAGGACTCTCCCAAGGCCAACCTGGTTAGTAAGTATTAATCAAACTTACCATCCAGGTCTCTGGATACCAATTTTACCCTCTGTCCACACTCTCCATAATCACTCCTCAAAACTGATTTGAACTTAGTGATGATTGAAATATGAAAGGGCAGTTATTTTAAAATCACAATACCTAGAATCTGTAGCTGTATGAAGAGCACATAAAAACACTTCTATTTTCAATCATTCATTCATTAAACCAAATAAATATTGACAAATTACTTAGTGCTGGACACTGTTGTGGTGCACACCACAGGCTACTTTAACACACCTGTGAGTGGAATGCTAATCCTTTTCAACATATTCCCCTCAACCTACCCCAGAGAAAGCTGTCAAGATGCTTCAGTTTTCTGATTGGTTTTCAAGAGAATCACTGAATCTGGTGCTTTCACTTCTATTTTTGATAAGTTGGGGAACAGAAGAAAGGCGGTAGCCATGCTGAGTAAGAATAAATCCATTTCTAATATATTAATGAACATGTTAATGGATATTAATGGATAAATCAGTAGCTACCTCAGTGCCCTATGAACAGCGAGAAGTTTGTGATAGTTACTTCATCGGTGAGTTTCCACATAAATCTTGAGGGTATGAGTTAGGCCCTCTTTGTATCTTTCGTAAAATTTTGCACTGTGCATCACAGATGTGCAATAAATTGTACAAATCGATAGGTCTGCTTCTCAGTCTCACCATTTGCTCAACAAGTAGTATAGGTCAGGTCTACCCTAGAACTCTCTCTTAAGGTATATACAGCACTTTTCTAACAAGGCCGTTTCATCTACGAGGCCAGATTTACATTTTATCAGAGTAGATGTCTACCTGCATGATATCGCCCTTGGGGAATTCTTTCTTCCACCTATGGTTGATGCTATTTTTCTGATTAGAACCAGATGAAACTACTAGCTGCAGAGTAGAAGGAGGAGGATGACTACCCAGGGAGAGACCTGAAAGGTTACAGTTTCTTACCACCCCAGGCAAAGGAATGCAGATGTTCTTTTTAGTTTGTGGGATCCCCAAAGAAATTGGGTCCATCCTCAACTGGTCAAGGGAGAAACTTCTTCCATCATGGTCCAAGTAGGTACAGTGAGAATGGGACAGGTCAGATGAATATCTCATTCTTTCAGACCACCCCAGAGATATGCCTTTGTGCCCCCACTATTTTAGAGGCCATAGTCCTGACTGTGTATACCCAGCTCTTACTGAAAATGCTCAGAAAATTGGGGGCAGCTAATAGAGACTCAAGTTACCCATTCATTCTTTATGTATATGTAGGTAAGATCTAAACACTCCTACCCTGCAGCCTTTGCATTTAGAGATAAATTCAAACTTCTGTTATAATTAAATGTATCACAGTTACCTCTGCATTTAGTGATAGGGCTTAAATAAAGATTCATCAGGGAAAGAGAACATAATGATTCATGTTTGCATTGTGGGGGTAAATAATGGCACTGAAAGGCTTTGATCCAGAGACATAGGAGAGAGTTAGAAGTAAGAATTTGTACGTGAGATCAAGATGTGCCTTAAATGTAGTTTGTAATAGAGACCAAGTGTTTATTAAAAGCTGGCTCCGCTGACCTCTACAGTGGGCCCATGATACACATGCAGGATATCACTGTGCTGAGTACATCACTGGGTGCCTCTGAGACTGGGGACCACACAGGCTAATGGTAATTTCTAGACCTCATCTACCCTGAAGCTTGGTCAGCAGAGACCCTCAAAGGACCACTTGCTCTGATCACATCTCAGAGTAGACAGACTCTTGGTAATGGATTTACCTAAAATTGCTGACAGAAAATTACATGAACCCTCTCTGAACTAGACACGGTCCTCATTGTTGAGAAATGATGTCTGGGAATTTCCCTGTGCCTCCCTACCCTGGCAGCCCACCACCCACTCCAGTAATGGCCTTGTGATCTCATCCTCTGAGACAAATTCTGAAGGCAGAGTGAGCCTGATGTATGTAAATCTTATGCCCGAGCCAGACTCTCCCGGAGAGGCTGCCCTGCAGAAAATCTATTGCCCTAATCAATTACCAAACTTCCAAATGAAATAGATGGTTCTCTGTTGCTGGAAGACTATCAAGTCATCATTTTTCTTGGTAATGAGCAGTAGTGCAGAGGGGGAATTGCATTTTCTCTGTGGCATTGGATGAAGGGTTCCAGTAAGCAGGGCTTGGCCAGGAAAGCTGGAAGGTACCTGCCAAAATGATGGAAAGGTATCTGGAAACCTCTTTCACTCCTAAACTGCTCTCCAAAAATTTCTCTTGTCTGTTTGGCGTGAAGCAGGCATTTTGCTGGATGTGGGAGGTATCGAGTAAGAAGGGACTCGTCCCTCTGGCCAGGAAATCACCCCATATGACTTTGCTCCCCTGTACTTCACTCCTTTCATGCTGGTCCAGTTCACCCTAATTCCTGAGCTGCATCTCATGAGGATAGAAGCTTATTTGGGAGCCTCACCTCTATCATTTGGAAAGGGACTGAAATTAATCTGTTGCCCAGGGATGCTCCATAGAAATTTATCTACAGTCTCCAAGCATTTCTCTGTTCCCAGAATGCGCTCCCATACAGGAACCCTGACTCCTGCCTCAGCTTACCAACCAGTGAATCCTCCTATGGACTTAGAACAGCATCTCAGACTTTGGTCTGCTTGGCTGGGCCCTTGCTAGGCATCCTACCTGAGAGCCAAGGGCCAGTTTCTCTCCCTTCTTTTCCTACTAGATCCTACCATGAGTACTCTGATGAGTCAGTGTCTTGATGCCACAGCCCATTTGTCTTCAAACACTACCCATCTTTCTGGGCATTTCCCACAGTGGTGCTTAGCCCACCAAAATGGACCCTATGAATACAGACAGAGGCCCAACTCCTGTGTTATGTCTTCATGACTGTTAGGATCTATATCTTCTTCCAAGGCAGTGCTTTTTATAAATGATCTCTCTCAGGGAGCAGTATTTAACACAAATGGGAGAATTTTTATTGGGACCCTTGGGTTAGTTCCCCTTTCCTTTCCCATCTAATTCCAAACTCCTTCTGACTCAGGCACAAAGGCTGAGATTCCAGTTTGTCATGCAAGCTTCCCTGATAATGGCTCCTAGCTCCCCGTTGTACTCAGTCTCTGGATGGAGGACTCCAGGTATTTAGCAGCTAAATATGAACCGCTGCGATAGGGCAATGATAGTGATAAAGGTGTAAATAAAGGGCCACGGGCTCCAGCACAGGACAGGGCCAGAGATGGTGCAAGGACAACATTTGAAGTGGGTTCAAAGGAGGGGTAAGGCTTGATTTGGGGGACAAGGGTCTTCTAGGGAAAAGTTACCCTGAAATGATCCACCACTATGAGTGATGTATAGGAATCTAAAAAAAGAAGTTTTAAAGTGATATATAAATCTTAGAATCTCAAGAGCTCCACTGCCACCAGTATAGTTCCAGCCTCTATGTAGGAGCTACAGCCTAGGTAAGGAAAAGAGTTCCTCACACAATAGAGAGTCAGATAAGAATGCAAGGCTTCCCTTGGATATAGAAAAGGATCAGGAACATCAAGTGCCAAACTCTCTGCCCCAGGTAATGCACCCTGTGAAGGCTGAGGAAAAGAGCAGGTCTGTTGGCTGAGAGTGACTCAGTAATCAATTAAGGGGAGTTAATACATGAGCTAGAAAAAAAAAATACATGAGCTAGGAAGAGGGACCTCTCTGCTGTAGGTAGAATCATCTCGTGTGAGTGGTTGTCTTTTAGACCTTTGCCTCGCAGAGGACTTGATTGGGTTTCTAGGAGAGAAGGCAGAAATAAAAGAGTCATGAAAAATAACAGGACTTGGTGCAGGTGTGTGAGTGAGTCTAACCAACCAGGTCGCCAGATCTGAGCCCCGGCTGGTGGAGAAGTGTCCTGATTCCACAGAGGGAGAGCGGTCTTTGCAGATGACAGCTGTAACTGCTGCCAAGCGGCCCAAGGAGGATGAGGAGGAACTAGGGAGCTGTCGTCTTTCAAAGTAAGTTTCTTTTTTGGCTTCAGGGGATGGTCTGGCTCTTCTGAGGGGATGGGGGATGGCTTTGGACATCTTGACGTCTGCCCTCGCGGAGCAAACATCTGAGTGTGGGGAGCATGGCTAAATGCCTCTTCATTCTGTAGCTGGTTGGAGCATTGGCCACTTTCTGGAGGCAAGACTTGGACCAGCAGGCAAAGAGGAATGTGACATTGTGATATTCTGTGAAAGAGTGGGCCAGGCTGGAGTCCTGTCCTCATGGAACCTGGTTCTGCCTGCCAGTGGTGATGTTTGCGGGCAGGGGGCTTGAAGGGGCCTAAGAGTGTGGGAGAGGTTGACCATAGACTCCATACTCTTCCACTTTCCTCCAAGCCTATACTAAGTACAGTGTGTGTGTGTGTGTGTGTGTGTGTGTGTGTGTGTGTGTGTGTGTGTGTGTGTGTGTGTAGTGGGGGAGAGGGTGCAGAACACTAGATAAACCACTGGGATAAGGATTCAAATTCCAATTCTATGAGTTGCAGGACCTTAAAGAGTTTCCTTAACCTCACAGAGACTTGTTTTCCTCCTTTATAACATGGGAATTTCAATGACTCCTATAAAACACAGAACTGTGTCAGGTTTAAATGTGAGAGTAATTGTGAACAGCACTAATCTTATAAGAAGCCCTCAGAAATGCTCTCCTACATGTTCCCTAAATGTACAGATAAGGCTCTGAGGCTCAGAGGGTTCAAGTGTCTTGTCTTTCCCATCAAGGATGCGAGTGAGGTGGGAACCTGAGAGACGGCATGGACTGGGCTCTGCCCCCCGCCCCCGGCCCTAGGCTTCTGAGTACCTCCTCTCAGACCTCAGTCTCCCTCTCTGTTAAAGGTAGATCGGATCCTCTTTAAGCCCCTCCCCCCATTCCTGTCCTGAGCTGAAGGAGCATCATGGATTTCTCCAACCAGTGACCCATGATGCTCTGTGTTCCAGGAGAAGCAACCACACGGGCTCCTGAGTCACAGTCTGCTGCTAACACAATTTATCTCAACAAAACTTCTTGAGGCTTTGGGCCCTGACACCTCCAGCAAGAACAATTCAAGCGAGGCAGGGGCGAGGGCCCACAGGATGCAGAGTTGTGGCCATGGTAGTGGCAGATGGCTGACACGTCAGAACTCAGCCTTTCCGTTCTTCAATTTTCCATCCTGTCCAATTTATTTTTTCCTTCCCTGTCCCCTCAATGACCTCAAATCAGTCACAGCTTTATCTTGGTTTTCCTATGAATGTCTTTTTAAAAACCTTGATCCTCTCCATGCTAATAAAGTAGAATTGAGGCTTATCGTGACAAGGTTCGTGGGTTTCTCTGAAAATGGTAATTGTGAGTTTGTAACAGGAAGAGACAGATAGTGAGAGAAGGAAACACAGAAAGGAAGCTTGTGGAGAATGAGAGAGAGCGCTAGAGAGGTCTGTCTCTATAGAAAGACAGATTGAGACAGATAGCGAGAGAAGGGAGGGAGGGATAGTAGGGAGGAGATGACAGAGATGAATTTAGACAGAGACAGGGAGGGTGGTCCATCTCCTTTTGTGTACCTGTCTAGAAAGATATGTGTGATAGAAATCACCAGTTCTGCAGATGAGTTGAGTAAGACCTGGGAAGATATTCCATGAAGGTGCTTATGGAGTCTTCATTTTTCTTCTCACTCATTCCAAAGAGATTTCAAGGCAATTGGCTACCCTGGAGGCTCCAGGATAGAAGGAGCATCATCAGCAGTCCTGTAGCCAGGACCAAGAGTCTTCCATCCAGGCATTTTGCCCTAAATGAACCTGAAGACAATGATTTGGAGGATGCTGGCTTTGCTATCCATGAAATCAACTCAAATGTCATCTGTGATTCACCAAATACTCTACACTATGTGAATCTGTTTACATTTATATATATTTATGTCTTGTTTTCACAATCAAATTGTAAGCATCTTAAGGCCAGGTATTTTTTAATGAGCTTAATGCTTTGAACTTGAGAGCCCTTAATAAAGTCTTATTGAATTACTGAGTCTGTATCTTCTGACAGCTTTCTCTGGACCATATGAATGGATGGATATGGCAAAGTTGGAGGGGACTCACCAAATAAACAGTGGCTAGAGGAAAACTTTGTAGATGAATAGATACCTATAATTAGGCTGGCAAGCAAAAGAAAGATGAAGGCCCTGCCTTTGAGGAACTTAGGGCCCTCTTCCAAAACCTGAGAGACAGAGAAAGATGGGACAGTCAGACCATGAATATAGATGAGGACCAGTTTGTCAACAGTCAATACAGGAAGACTCAAGAGGTCAGCTTGTTGAGTTGGAAACATGAGACCTATGCAAATCAGTTTTCTATGGAGTTGATGATATTGGGCAATGGTCTTTCTGAAAAATATTCCAGTCTTTCTTACCTTTGAGAAAAGCAGAGTATGCTGAATCAATTTTAAGGTTGTATTATAGGTTCAGCATGATACCTGGAAGGCTGTTGTTTGTGCAAAGATGTTTGCCCCTGTGCCAGATGGCCACAGATTGCTGTGTTTTTCTAACTGATCATTCTTCTTGACTCTTCTTACTGTTCTTATTTTTTTCTGGTGTTGTATGTTTCTGCCTCCTTATTTTACATATACTCAAGTGAGGAAGCACCAAGAAGAAGCTCTCCCCACTCCCGTCAACTAGCCACCTTTTATTCCCAGGGCTTCCCAGGTGGCACAGTGGTAAAGAATCCACCTGCCAATGCAGGAGATGCAAGAGATACAGGTTCAATCCCTGGGTTAGGAAGATACACTGGAGGAGGAAATGACAGCCCACTCCAGTATTCTTTCCTGGGAAATCCCATGGACAGTGGAGCCTGACTGGCTACAGTCCATGGAGTTGCAAAGACTTGGACACAACTGAGCACAACACCGAGCAGGTAGCTTAAATTTCACTTCCTCTGGGAAGATTGCCAAACTCCTCAAACTAAGGTAAGACTCTGTTACATTCTTAACTAAAACTCCTCCCACTCTGAACATAGGTACACACTCAGTGGTCTGTTCCCACCATCTGATTGCACCTCACTGCTGGCCAATGTTAAGGCCCACCACTGACTCTTCAGTGTGCTGGATGCTAGTGGGCGTCCAGTGAGTTTCCTTAATGCATGGATGCATGTGAGTAGAAGGGCCGCCCAACCTCTCCTGCAGAGCAGAGCATGTCTTGGTGCTGGCCCTGGATATGGGGCAGAGTCACCACAGGCTGATTTCTGGGTGAGCGGGGTGTCATTGCTCCCATATCCTCTCTGCTCCATCCCGGCCACTTCCCCAGCATCACTGCTCATCCAAGCCCTGTGCATTCATCACTCCCACCCTTGCCTTTCATGCTCTCTCTGCTCCTCTCCTTTACCCATCTGAGCCTGAGCTCAGAGGCTGCCTCCTCTGTGGGGTCTTCCCTAGTGAGCTTAACTACACTTGAACCCACTCCTCTCCTGATCTGTGGTGCCCATTTCAGTCTACTTTTCAAAGTGAGCTCTCAGGCTTACAATGTCGTCAGGCTCTGTAGTTATAACCTCTTTCTTTTATACAAAATAATGCTAGAGCCATGAGAGATTATAAATACCAGAGCCATGGGGGATCGTAGACACTAGAGCCATGAGGGGTCGTAGACATGTCATGTCCACTTCCTGCAATAGAGAGACTAGGATTTTGAGGCCCAGGGCTATGTGGCCTCCCTGAGGGGACAGAGCAGATCGGGTTAAGAAAAGTCCAGCCCCTAGCTTCAAGTCCAAGGCCACTTCCAACTCCTCTTCATTCTTAGAATCTTACACACCATGTCACCCTAGCCCAGGGTTGCTTTAACATATTACTACATACTTGATGCCTTAAAACAACAGACATTAATTCTCTCATAGTTCTGGATGGTAGAAGTCTAAAATCAAGACATTGTGGGGTCATGCTCCTTCTGAAGGCTCTAGGGGCACGTTTCTTGCCTCCGCTAGATCTGATGGTTCCTGGCACCCTTGGCTTGTGGCAGCCTGAATTCAGTCTGTTTCTCTGTCTTCACGTGGCCTTTATCCCTTTCTGTGATTTGCTTTTCTGTCACCTCCAGGATTTAGGATTCACCCTAGTCCAGATGATTTAGTCTCAGGATCCTCACCTTAATTTCATTGACAAAGACCTTTGTTCCAAAGAAGTTCACATTCTGAGGTTCCCAGTGAGTACATCTTTAGGGATGGGGACACTGTTCAACCTTCTCTAGGTCAGAAAACAGCAAGAACACAGTGCACACTGTCTATGGACTGTCAAGTATGGCAAGGCCAATTAACCCACTGTAGTTAACCCACTACAGGAAGGATCCATAGATTTTGATGGGGAGCAGAAATGCAGTCTCAGTGGCTGGTGCGAACAAGGCTTGTGAGACTCTTGAGGAGAGTGACCTCAGCTAGTGTGTGAGCCAAGCTGGGAGGAATACCTCATGGGCTTGAGGGGAGAGGCTCCCTGTGACCAGGGCTCCTGCTGCTAGATCTTCTTCTGCTGGGAGTGGGGAGAGCCAGGCCTCTCTTTTCCAAACATCTATTTTCCCAGGAAGGTGATTCTCTGTTCTCAGCCTGGCCCTGCTCACTCTAAATTCTGCCGAGAGAAACTAATCAGAGAACAGACGGGGTGAAGGCCAGTGCCCTGTCGCATGTCCCCATTGGCTACTTGGGAAGAAAGTGAGAAGAGGCAATGCTAAGCTTCACGTCCCACCTCTTGTGAGACACGCAGGCGGGTCTGTACACAAACACCGGCTCAAACAAATAAACCAAACCTGGCCAAAAATAACAGAAAAGGCAACAGATGCTCCCAATTAAAATGTCAGCATCTCCCGAGAAGCCGAGTTCTCACGTGGTGTGGGTGCTCGAGGCCGAGGACTACTGGAAGGGACCACATATGGAAATCTGTTTGCATTATACCATGTCCCAGATGCCACGTGAGACACTGGCCTGACCTTGCAATTAACACGTTGGCTGTTTCTGGGGTGCGGTGTGTGGATGCAGGGAGAAAGCTGAAAGTTGTGAAACAGAGCGATTGTTCCCAATGAGTCCTACAGGAAGCAAGGGACCCAGAGACATCTCAGGGAATATTACCCTGTAAGCTTTCTCACCTCCATCTCCTTCCCTTTTTTGCCTCCATTTCTTTATATTCTTCAACATGGTTATAGAGGGAAAATCAGTTTATGAGAATAACAAGCAGTCTTAGTGGGAAAAGGCTGTCAGAGGGTGTATGTAAAGGTTAGTTCCCCCTTTGTGCCTTAGTGGCAAAGGTTAGGGGGACTCACACACTGGCCACACACTGGATCATGTGAATGGTACAGCCTTCCCCACGCTGCTGTTCTCCTAAATCCTCAGTAAACTTATTCTTTAAAATTGGCTTTGCTATTTACTGGTAGTAGGTCTTCATCCTCCTATCTCCCCAGGGTAGTTTTGCTTTGTTTTGCTTTTCCCCAAACTGTTTCTAGCCCCAGCTGGGTAAAAACTAAGAAAACCAGTGGAAAGAGACAAGGAAACAAAAGGGCAGAGAAGCAGGAGGGAAACAAGGTTCTTTCCAAAATTTCACAGTCTCCTCAAACCAGTAGGGAGTGTGTGTTTGAAAGGGTGTCTTATTCTGATAAATGAACCTCCTTCTTCTCCTAATTATTTTTATTATCATCACTATTATCATAAAATCCACATTTTATAGCTAAAGATCCAACTAGAGTAATGTCCACAGACAAGAAGAACAATGGAGAAATTAATGAACTGAATCCTCATTTGAGTTTCTATAGGGAAAGATGATAATTTGTTGGTTGTAATAAGTTCCTGGATCAAGTTGCTTCCGAGGCCAGTCCTGCTAAGTCCTGGTACCCACTGGGTACTGCAAGATGTGACACGCAAATATTTTTATGTGAACTCAAACACATTTTCATGTCTTAATGGTCACTATTACTAACCAGATAAGAGAAAGACCTATTTTTGGCATAAAATAAACAAATGATCAGTTTTGACAACAGAAACTTAGAAAGGACATTAATTAGCAGCCATAGAGATGGGAAGGTTCTGGATGGGAACAATTATGCAGACAAACCCACAGTATGGCTACAATGTGCCAGGGCCCCATCCCTCACCATATGGCTGCAGTCTGGCGAATGGCTCATTGGCAATTCATTACCATATCACTTGGAACTCGGGAGCGAATGGTTTATGATTAGCCAATTCATTATGTTATCCTTGGTACCTCAAGGGGACCCTCAGGGCTTGCCTCCTCTGTTCTGTTATTTTAAGGACATATGACAGGGAAGGAACAGCCCTCCCTCACCCAGCTGCCTCAAAGTACTCTTTGCTGGAAAGTTTGCTGAAATTGAGATAGAATCTTTCAAAAGAAAATAAACAAGCAAAAAAAAAAAAAAATCCCTGTAGTCATGAACTGTAGCTACAACTGGAACCATTGGAACATTCCAGAAGATGAAAACAAAGATTTCCTCCTTCTTCTCCTCCATCCTATTGAGGAAGCACCAGCCAGCCCTGTGAGCACACCTGAGCTATGGCAAGAGTGTTACAGAGAAATAAGGGCTACAGACCATTAGACAAGGAGACACAAAATGGTTGTTCTTGAAGGGGCCCTGTCACCAAATAACTCTGGGTAGGTCAGCTTGATCCTTAGCTTCATAACCTGCAAAATGGACACAGCCCTTTCTGTCTTACTTGCCAATCTTCCCAGTAAAATGGGGAGCATCACGAGAGAAGGGTTTTTGATGGAGAAAACTACTCTGAATCCATGAGGCATACTACCCTGCAGCAGATCAGCAGATGAGCTATCAGAGAAATTTCTTTTCAAACCACTAACACAAGTGGGCAAGGAAGAAAAGGACCTCGCCTCTCAGTAGATCTACTAATGATGGAGTCCACCCACTTCTGTACTGTAGCATTTTAACTGCTGTTGCCAAGAAAGAGTACATGGAACTTTGCATATTGGAAGATGGTAGAGGTGAAGCCTGAGAACCATCTATAAAGAATGCATTTTGTAGGGAGCCTGACATAGTAGAAGGAATATCTACTGAGTCAGAGAATCATTGAGACATTGTTAACAAAAATATTGTTTTTTTTTTTGTTGTTGTTGTTGTTATAGCAAAAAAACAGCCCCAACTAGAAGGAACAGAAAAAGAAGGAAGATTCATAGGACCCAGAATTTGAGTTAGTCACAGTAGGTGATCTGCTAAGCACTTGGCTGGGGGGATGTGGCATTGCAGAAGGGACACCCCCTCAGCCAGTGCAGACCCCAGCACAGTTCTCTTGTGGGTAATGTGCATAAGATGGAGCCACCCTTGGTAGCACTTGTGCTGTGAAATCCACTGCAACTGTACCCCAATAATATGAAGCTACCTCTAAGTAAGAATCCCAGGGCCAAGACAAGGATTTCAATATCCTATAAACATACAATACTCTCAGGTGTCATAAACACTATCATGCCCCTTCATTATAAATCTGACCTAAAAGAAGCATGCTTGCCACAATCGATAGTAATTAAACACTTAATTATCTCCATTTTCTTTCCTTCTTAGAATTCCAAAGGGCTTGGGAGAAGATTTTCCATGGCCCAGGTCTCTGATGAGAGCTGTTCAGGGAACTTCAAAATAATGCTTTCTTCTTCAGACAGAACATTCACTGTCTAGAGACTCACTCTTTGTCTTTTTCTGGGTGTACAGAGCTTGAAATGCCCTCTGACATCTCTGGTGAGCCAGTCTGCCAGAGTAGAAATAGCCTAGAGTCCCTCTGTTCCTTACTCTGTCTATAATTCTGGGCAAGTTTTAGCCTTTATGACCCTCAGGTTCTTTGCTGGTGAAATGGGGCAACAAACCCATATCACAGGGTACTGTTGAGTGGATTGGATGAAATAATGACAGTCTGGTGTGCTGCAGTCCATGGGGTCACAAAGAGTCAGACAGGACCGAGCGACTGAACAATGACCATAAATGTCATCTTCCTTCCCATTTCCTTTCTCTCCACCCCCTGTGTATGGAGCCCAAGTCATTTGTTTCTCCTCGCCTTGATATGAAAGACCAGTTTCATACCTCCCAGTCCAGAAGACCGTTGAGATATGCTACTTGCTGTGTTATTTGACTCTCACAGTGACCTGACTTGTCCTCGCCAGTTAATAGCTGATCTCACTTCTCCTACAGCACCATAGAAATCTCATCTGTTTTTGAAACCCGATAGAACCTGGTAAAAAGGCAGAGATGGGCCCAGTTAAACCTGCCAGTTTGTGTGCCTCTGTCCCTGAGTGCTACCACTCTGAACCTCACTGGGCCCAGTAGAGCACGGAAGAGCAGGCTGTGAACAAGGAAGGCACCATGATTCTAGCCAACATGCTCTTTCTTTGTGAGTTTCAAACTTGTACACACTTACCAGAGGGCACAAGTACTTACAAATCATGGTGAAGGTAGGATTTCAGGTAAGAATATATTTTAGAGTACCCAGGATACCAAAGAGACACTAGTGTTCCTTGGGGGTGGGTTCAAATATAGGCCAAGTGGCCAAAAGGAGAGATTATTTCTACAAAGGATAATCTTTTTCACACACTATATTCTTTCTCTCCATGCCTCCTTTTTAAAAATAATAAGTAGCCAATTATTATCAATTTATTTGCTGCTTCTTATAACCACATTATCCATGATTAACTCACTGGAGTCTAATTTGATTACAGAGTTATTTCATAGGAACGATCCATCACTGGTCACGGTGGGACTCTTGTGAGCACAGCCTCATTCTGTTGGGCTCCTGGAGCTCAATTAGTGCACATGGAGAGGGACAAAAAAAGAGGATGAGAAACTGTGGGTGCCTCAGTCTTGCTGAGTTGTAAAGTCCCTCCACATTCATTATTTCATTTGATACTCACACTAGCTCCACAAGGTTGCTAGAAGAACTGTCATCATCTCTAGTTTACAAACTGGCAGATGGACACAGGTTAAATCATAACGTGGTGCTCAAGAGAGGATTAAAATCAATGTTGTCACCCAGCTGGTATACGTCTGAGAATATTAATCAAGGATTTTAATGGTAAACATTTTTATAGTGTTTTGAAGTTTGTAAAATGTTTTTAAATTCTTGATCTCATTTGATCTTTACAGCAATCCTTTGTAGCAGAATAGAAATAAAACACAGTTTTGCAGAGGAGGCAATTTTGGTTTAGAGAGGTGAATTGATCAAGCCCTTATGGTATGAAAATGGAGATGAGAACTCTGGACCCCCTCCTTCTGATAAAATGCTTTGCTCCATTTTAGCCCTGTTGGAAGCCATGAACTTACGAGAAACATGAGACTTAAAACCAACATGGAAGAGTCACATGACATCATAACTACATTTCCATAAAAGAGTATTCTCTGGGACAGAGGCTCTTAATTTAGGGAATCCGCGAGTCTCTCCTGAGAAAATATTTATATATATATACATAAGCATATGCATATACCTACAAACCATAATTTGCAGAGATGCTTTAAAACTTCCATCAGATAGTCTAAAGAGTGTGTGACCCCAAAACACTTAGTAAGTTAGATGATTCTTATCTCTTTTCCACCAATGGATGACTATCCATCTCAGGATTGTGGTGGTGGGGGTGCTCAGGACAGGGAAAGAGATTTCAGAGGGGGCCAAGGAACAAAGTAACGTAGGCCAAAGGAGGCAAATGTTCTAACATGTGGGGTCTAGGCAGTGGCTAAACAGTGACAAGTGCTGCTGACACCAAAGGCTTGGACAAGCTGGCAAAGCATCTGGAAGTTAGAGAAATTTCTGTGAAACTGTGGGACCAGAAAGCAGACCGGCGGATGTTAAAGAAGGTGGAGAAGAGGAAGAAAATCTGGAGAGCATAGTTATACTTCTTTAAAATCTGGTTAAGGAAAACGGACCAAGGGAATGCTAGTTTGAGGGGAAGCAGGGCCAAAGAAAGTCCTCTCTCTCTTTTTTTCCTTCCCCTTAAAAATGGCAGATGATGTGTTTGTCAAAGAGACCAGGTGAGAAAGAAAGAGCCTAATTAGGAGGAAGGAGGGAGTGAATCCTGAGGTGAGATGGATGGTTAACTTAGATTTGAGACTCTCCTGCCGCAGGAGTGGTGCTGGGAGGGAGAGGTGAAGATACAGTGAAAGTGTTAGCTTCTTGCGAGTTTCTTGCCAATTTCATCTGCAGCACCACTTAGGGCACTTTCAGCAGCAGCGAGCTCTGCCATCCAGCAGGGTGACTTCCCGTCACTCCAGGCACAAGCCTCTTGGCTCTGGGCATCTGGCAGCCTCTCTCTGCCCTTCCCAGCCTGTTCTGAGTCTCACCATCTCCCAGCTTCAGACACTGACCCTGTCTGGGGGCTTCTCCTGCTGTTCCCCGTGGCCTCTCCTTGAGCCTCCAGCTCCACTGAATTCTCTTAGGAGTGACGTCAGTAGTAAAATACAGAAATGTACTTGAGCAATGGTTTTCTTTGCTGTTGATTTATATGATGCTAAACCTTTTAGAAAACTTGAACTACAGATGTATCACTTTATTGTTATAAAATAGATTATATTTGGCAACTTCTGTACAAAGCTTTCTTTCTGGGTGTTGGACAGGAATGGACTTTCGTATTGTTTCTAAAATACAATCAGAATCTTCTTATTTTATTTTTGGTATCTTTCCCAGAGACATAACCTCTCAAGTGTATGAAAAAACATTTTCAGTGATGTCCTAAAGCACATTTTCTTCCTACCAAGGTTCTTTGAGTATGATATTCACCTCTGATTTCCTTTTCTAATAGAAGATGCTTGGAAGGCTTTCAAAGCCTGGATATAAAACAGATCTTAAGGACATCTTACTTAAGCTCCTGAGTCAGTGGGTCATTTTCTCTGGGAATAGGCCCACCTTTTAAAAATCCTTCTTGCTCCCCAAGCCAGCTGGTGACCACCCACTGTTCTCATGGTAGGACTTTGTCAGAGCTGGAGCTTACTTTTGAATCCCCCTTCTTCTTTGGGGACCCCTTGCACACTCTCTGTGTCTCTAAAATGCTCATTGGTTGCATACTGTGGCTATGAGCAAGAGGTAGGTTAAGTCAAAATGGATTTTGTTGGGAAGCTCACAGGCAGGTGTCAATGGAGAGACCTTCTCTGAGCATCCTTTTAAAAATAATGTCCTTTTCTCTCACCCATTGCTCCATGCCCTGCTTATTCTGCGTTATCATTCTGCATAGCACAAAACTGCCTTCACTGTGGTGCTAATGGTAAAGAATCCATCTGCCAATACAGGAGACCTAAGAGACATGGGTTCAATTCCTCGGTTGGGAAGATGCCCTGGAGGAGGAAATGGCAACCCACTCCGGTATTCTTGCCTGGTGAATCCCCGTGGACAGAGGAGACTGGTAGGCTACAGTCCATGGGGTCGCGAAGAGTCGGACATGACTAAAGCGACTTAGCATGCAGCTCATGATGGATAATTTATGTATACCTCTGTCTTTTCAGTGGAATGTGGGCTCCATGGGAACCAAGATGCTATCTGCTTTCAATCTGCCATATCCTCACTGGCCTCACACTGTGTAAGGGCTCAATACACATTTGTTAAATTAATTGTTTGAATGTATGTGGCATTCAGAACCATACTTGCTTGAATCCGGGAGGCTGTGAGGGAAAAGCTGAACTGGGAGCCAAGAAATCCAGGCTTACCTTCCGCCTCTGTCATCAGTCACCATGCCCCTTCCTTCTACCTCTGAGAGGTCACCCCGCCCCTAAAGTCTCTTAGAACCCTGACATTCTTTGGCTGTTTGAAAGGAAGGGAAGAGAAGAGTGGAAGAGCACATGAGCTGTGCTGATGTTCAGTATGGTTTACATCTGACTCTCCCACTGACTTGGTGACATTTGGAACGTTTAAGTTTTCTGAGGGTATACTTTTATATAAAAAAGGTAATACTTCTCTCATAAAATGCTGTGAGCACAGAATAAATGATTCAAGCGAAGAACTGGGTTCGTTCACATCTGTTGCTATATCAGGGATCAGGTTGCCCTTGGGAATGGAAATGGCCTCGCTCCTTCACCTTCTTGCTTCCACTGTCTGGTGTGGAGATAGATCACCATGCTAATGCATGAAACACCGCCCATCAGGAAACTGGTATTGCCACGTGGAGCCTCAGGTTTTGGCCTTTGCTCCTATTTGGAGGGTGGCCTTCAAGATCTCAACAAACTGGTCAGACTTGTGACCTGAAGCTTTCCCAGGTGTGGGAGAGTGGTGCTTGGTCTCAAGTCATAGGCATTGCATGCCCCCTCCACACTCTTCTCTGAACTCTGGATTGCCACATGGCAGATACTAATCGTCCTACAAGTTGAGTCCTCAATTTTGTTGACCTCTCCTATGAATAATTATGCCTAAACGATGGGGATCCCTCAAGAGTTGGAACCAAGTTATTAGTGAGTGTCTTTCCCAGTGTGCCTTGGAGAGGGCCAGAGAGAAGTAGAAATTGCTCACTTCAGTAAGATAGCAAGGTGGTCTCTGTCCCAGCAGAAATACATGTTGGCAGAATCCCAGGGTTGCGGCCAAGATAGGACCTTAGCTTTAATCACTGTTCCTCTGACTTCTCTTCGAGGCTTCAACCTCTCACCTGTTTCTATAGCTCACCAGGGAGCTGGGTGGCATTTTGAGTTCTGTAGTGGTTACCGGGAATCAGTCAAATGAAATTTGTTCCCTTTGGTTGATTTAAATAGAAATAAATCTTCTACCAGAGTCTTAGAAACAGTGCTCTTAGACCTCTGTCTTTGAAATTAAAAAAAAAAAAAAATCTTACTTAGCCCCAAATTTCTTCCTTCTTTCACATGCCTGTGTATTTTCATCCCTCCCTGTCCATCCTCATGTCTTCCTGCTCTGCCATACCCAAACTCACTCAGGCCTTTGACAAATATGCATTTGAGCATAGCGCAAAGGCGTCCAAGGGATAAAAGATGAAGTTGGGAGGAAAGTGGTGGCCAGATATTAAAGGACCTGGCTTTCTATTTTAGGAGTTTGACTTTATCCTCAAGTCTATAGAGAAGCATTAAGAAAGGGGGTGTGGGGACCTCCCTGGTGGTCCAGTGGTCAACAATCTGCCTTCTAATACAGGGGCTGCAGGTTCAATCCTTGGTCAGGGAACTATTAATAATATCTTGCATGCCTCAGGGCAACTTAGCTTGCGCATAGCAACTACTGAACCCGTGTGCTCTGGAGCCTGCGTCCACAACTAGAAAAGCCTACACACTGCAGCGAAGAGCCTGGGTAATTTTTCAACAGAGACCCAGCACAGCCGAAATAACCTCTGGCTCCATTATGCCAAGAATGGACCTGAGAGGGTTAGCTTGGAAACAAATTAAAGCCAAAACTACAGGAGGGCAGTGAACAGACAGGAGAGATGTTGAGAGAATGGGAACAATAGGGCTTAGTGACTCTGTCAGTGATGGTGGCAAGGAGAGGAAGGAGCCTGAGATGTCCCCGGGGGTTGGCCTGGTTGAGTGGGTAGATGATGTTGGTAACTGAGGCAGGAGCGGGGAGCAGTGTGCGTGCGTTTGGTAGGCTTGTTAATGGGGACTGTGGACATGAGAAAGGAAAATAAACGGCTGAGGGTGGGAGCGTGAATGCACAGTGGCACCTGTACACCTTGGGAGTGTGTGCTTTCTCCTGGAGACTTCAAATGCCTGTTGGAGAAGTAGAGTTTAGAGTTAAAAGTGGTCACCCAGCTCTCTTTCTGGCTCATGGGTGGCCCTTCTGATAGCACCAGCCTAGGGAAAGAAACGTATGGCATAAACGAGGTACACTGCTTTCTGCTCTGTCAGGACTTGACCTCAAACACGAGAGTGCACAGAACATAGATCTGAGCTCCTTGCCTTTCCTCTCTGCAGACATGGTTTGGTGGGAACACGGCTTTCCATTCATATGATAAAGACTGTGAATTGATGTTTCCATTCGTTCTTATCCAGTGGCCTTATTGGGCCTGGTCAGCATCAAAAGATCATGCAGGGAAGGTTTCTGTTCACTGAGCTCAGTTATTTTATCAAAAACCTTCATAAAATGCCTAACATGTGCAGGAAAAAAGTAGAAATGAGTCACAGAGAAAAGTGAAGTTAAGGAGATACACCCAGAAGCTATAACTAAAAAAATAGTAGAAAGTAATTCAAAGAAGAGAATTTTGACTTAGTATTCAGAAGACTAGATTCTTATTTGAGCTCTGTGGTGCCTGTAGAATAGAGGGTCCAAGCTCGGTCCCTGGAGTCAGAATGCCTGGTCCAAATCTTGGCTCTGTCCTAAACTAGCTGAGTAACTTGGGTTATCACAGGGCTTAATAATCTGCTTAAGTACTCAGACCAGGGCCTGACATAGAGGGTGAAAGTTAGCGAATGTTGCAGTTCTTATTGTTGTTCTTATGAGCTGGGACAATTCAATTCTGTCTTTAGCAACAATGTCTTCATTCATAGAATAAGGGCAAGATATTCTCCTTTCAGAGTGTGTTCTGAAAAGACCTAGGGCTCCTCCATCCTACTCCATCATTGTATTCATTTTATCCATCATTATCTTGGGATTTCATATCCGTTTTCACTCAAAGGGCCCTGAAAAAAAAGTTGTGCATCACTGGGCCAGATGGTCTAAAGGTCATCCTTAAAAGTATTTGATTCTCTAAATGAAAGGTATGCCATTGATGAAGAACAGTGGGGTAAAGTGGTCTCAGAGGAGGATGCCTAAGTAAGCCAGGTAGGGCTCCTTGGAAGGAGTGAGCTGGAAAGTTAAGATATGGTTGGAAACTGCTAGAAAAGCAATTACTAGAACTGGAAGAGAAGGTACAATTCCTGAAGACTAGGAAATGTGAAGCCTAAATGCAGAGCCAAAACTATGGTGAGAGGAAAAGGTAAGCAGCTCAATTCAGACCTATTCTGGAGGATGGAGAAGTGAAAGGTGAATGAGTAAATGGGAGACAAAGGCTTCAGGTATAATTGATCCAAATAGAAGCTTGACCAAAGTGTGAAGTGATGATGGCAAAGATGATCGGCACCATTCAGGAAGCAATTATTTAGTCCATGCTCTTTCTTGCATGAACAGGAAAGCAATGTCCAGAGTAGGCAAACTTTTGTCCATGGGCACACAGTGAGTTGCTGCTGGCTGTTGACTAACTGGCCATCCCTCTCTCTTCCTCAGCAATACTTCCTTAGCAAACTTTTTAGCTGGGCACATTGCTGACTGGATTAAAGAAAACATTTCCTAGCCTCCTTTGGGGTTAGGCATGGGAGGCATGCCTAAAGTTAGGCAATACGTATTACCTAGGCAATACGATGTCCTTGAAAGTTAAGGATTTTCAAGAAGAATTTTTAGAGGGATACAGACATACACTAGGAACCATTTTGTCCTTTCCATCCCCACTTCTTTCTGCTTCCCACCTGGATGACTTTTGGCTGTAGGATCATCTCAGATCATGTAGTGGCCTTGGAACTGGAACTCATGTAACTAGGGGTGGCAGAGCAGAAAGGTAGAAAGAACTTGTGTCCTGGGGATATTATGTAGCCATCCTATTAACTCCAGACTGCCTCTGAATTCTTTTAAGTTGGGAGAAATACTCTCCTATTGCATTTAAGCCATTATCATTCCTGGGCCAGAATCCTAGCTACAGAATGCAGTTCTAGACACCTTGGCAGGGCTGGGCTGGTGGGGGCCCTGTGTGTTTTGGATGTCTTGCTTGGCAGCGCTTCCTGCATGACCTGTGCTGCCGTGTGTGAAACTGTCTAGGTGTGTGTTCATGAACAGAAACCCAGAGCCAAAATCATTTTCAAAGCTGTCAGCTCTCTTTCCTGCAGACTCGCCCTCCCCACTGCCTTTTCATTTCCACCAGAGGAAAGAGAAGCTGCTGCTGAATAACTCTCTTTCTTGAACTGTTTACTACATCAAACTCTCAATATCCACAGCACAGAACATTATAATGTTAACATCTCAGCAGAATTAGTTTTTTTTATTAAGAAATAAAACATCATAGGTTGAGTTGAACCCTCTTTGCACTCTCCTTAAGCTTATTTTTCTCTCCCTTCCTCTGAGAAAGCAGCCTCCTGAACTTGTGTGTCTCTTTCTGTTTTTATGCTTTTGCCTCACATATGTTTAAATCTGTAAATAACGGACAATATTGCTTTGTACATTTTAAACATGGGTGTAAATGGTATATTAAAAAGATTTGATCCTTTTCACTCAACTTTGGGTTTCTCAAAGGCATCCTTCTTGATAACATGTGTCTAAACCGTGAGGCTCACAGCTGTGCAGTGTCTGCTCCTTTTCCATTGTCCTGTCACTGAGCACTTACATTGGTTTTAAATTTTGAATATTGAAAACAATAATAACATCCTTTTAAATGTCACATGATACACAGAAGTTTTTCTAGGTTCATACATCGAGATGTAAAATTAGCTGTCATAGAAACACGTATCTTCACTTTAGCAAGGTATTTCCCAGTCACTCTCTAAAGGAATTAAAGCAAATCATATTCCCTCCAAAATGACCCTGCTCATTTCTTATGAAAACTTGGCGCTGTTGAACTATTTAATTTTGGACAATTGGAGAAGTGTGAAATGATATTTCACTGCTTTAATTGCCATTTTCCTGATTATTAATGAAGTAGAGCATCTTTTAATATTTTATAGGCTATTTTGATTTACATCTCTGTGAACTATTTTTATAGTTTGTCTGTCTTTATATTGGCTGTTTTTTACTTATTGTACTGTTTTCCTCACATATTTTAGATACTAATCCTTTGTTGGTCAAGTACATTGCAAATTCCTCCTCTAAGGCTCTCTTGTTTGTCTTTAGGCTTTGCTCATGGTGTCTTTGATCACATAGAGTTTTTAAATTTTTAACGTAATCCAATTTATTTACCTTTTTCTTTTGTGCTTTCTTTGACTCTTAAGAAATCCTTTCCTGATCTGATATAAAAACATCTTCCTGAATTTTCTTCTAACAGTTTAATTTTTTTTTTTTTTTAACTTTTAGCCTCAAGTCCATCTGGAGCTTATCTGCAATATTTTGTGTTATTTTGTATATGTAATAGAGCTCCAATGGCAATTTTCCAAAAGGATGAGCCATTTGTAGTGACAATGTATATCAAACAGTCCGTTCTTTGCCTACTTATTTGTAACCACCCTGTCATGCGCCAAATTCCCCAAAATGCATGGATATCTTTCTGGACTTTCTAGTTTACTCCATGAGTCTCTATCTCTACACTTCCACCACACTATTTTATCATGTGTTTTGATGTCTGTGAGGTAAGCTTTTCATTTTTGCAAACTTTCTCAAAATTCTTTTGGCTATTCTTGGTCTTTTTTGGCTTTCATATGATTTAAATTTTTCCCCTAGTTTTATTGAGATATACTTGTTACACATCACTATATATGTTTAAGGTGTACAACTTGATGGTTTGGCTTAACACGTCATGAGGTGTGTATGATTTTGATTGACCTTTTAATGAAATGCTTCCTTCCTACCTCTTTCAGCAGGTACGTTTCTCTTCTTCATTCCCATCCTAAAGTTCTGGATTCCAGCTCCAGTCCTGTCACCAGATGGTCATCTGTTCTTGGGTAAGTCATCTAACCTCCCTGGGTTTTAGTTTCTTTCAGATCTGCTCTGCCTACCTCACGGGGGTGCTGAGCTGATCAAATGAGATAAGGGTGTGAGAATGCTTTGAACAGGTAAAATCACTGAGGCAAAGGGAAAAAGAGTTAAAACAAAAAAATCATCTCAGGACTGACCCGAGACAAAATGAAAGTCAGATGGTTTTACCATCAGCTTCCTGCTTTCTTTATCTTCTCTGACTCTTCTTTCTCCCACACTTCCGTGGTTGTAAACAGAGAGGTCTTCTTTAGGGGTGCACATCATGATAATGGGTCAGAGGCAACTTAGACTCACAAAGCCTGGGTCCAACTGTCAGACTTACGGCAAGTCACTCAAACTCTTTGAACCCAGTTTACTCATCTCTACAAAAGGCATACTAATTCCCTCTGCTAGCTAGTTTTGTGAAATTAAAAAGAAATAATGTAGATGAAAGCATCTGGTAAAATGAAGTGAAGATTTATAAGAGTCAGAAGGAGTTATCATTAGTGTTCTTGCTGATATTAACATGTGAGATAGGACTTACAGTGATGTTACTGTGTTGAAGTGCTTTGCTCACATGGATCAAAGCAGGCAGGAAATTTAAACCCATTTTGCCTTTAAGTATGGTTGACCCAATACAGTACCTACACAGTCTTCTAGAAGATGCAGGAAATCTTTTTCTTAAATAGCATTCTCTTTAGATTTTGCAGCCTGGCTGTACAGAGAAGCACATGTGGTTGCAAGTGTATGATGTCTGTCTCTACAACCAGCCAGAGCTGCCCTGAGGCAGGTGCTGGGCTCAGTACTGGTTTAAGACAGTGAGAGCCTCCTGGGCTCAAGGGTGGGAACACACTAGCCTTCCTGCCCTTTTCATAGATACTATTCCGTAAAATGAACATTAAGGTCAGTCCTGATGTTCTGTGAAAGGACTTCCCTTGGAGTGAGCATACGGCAGTGCCCTGGCATCTTTCTCACCCTTGCTACTCAGATGACTGAAATATCCTGTGCCAAAATCAGACTTGAGCTTGGGCCAAGTGACATTCATGGGCCAGATGACATGAAGCTACAACCCACCTGCTTAATCTAATACAGCGCGCCCTTTTCTTTGGTAATTGGGTTCTTGCCCTTTTCTCAGTTCTTTTGAAGCAAAATTACTTACCAATTCTTCAGCCACTTCCATGGCTGATGCTGGACTCTACTGTTTTCATTACCAGTCCCTGCCAGAAGCTAACAGAATCCTTCTAAGCCTATATCAGCTTTACCACCCTTGCCATTAGTGGCTGACAACGTCCACTTTTCCCCTGTGATTTGGGCAGAGTCCTGGCTTTATGATCTGGGTTTTTGATCTAGTTTCCAAGGCTCATGATCTGCCTGTCCTTTCCTCCACGATTCCTGCCTGAACCTTCTTCTTCTATCTGTATGTGACCCCTGCCTGTTCTGACTCCCACGTTCATGCAATGTCAGGGTTTAGGCTGTCCTTTCAGACTCTGCCTTGTTTAGCTTTAAACTATAGATGAAGCACATGACTCTTTTCTTTCTGATTTGTAAGTTCCAAGTCTTAAAGTAGGACCACTTTGTGAAATCTGTCAAATAGACCACAGCTGAGTTTATTATTATTTTTCTTAAATGTGGGCATAAAACTTAGGAACAGGTGTTCTAGTAGAAGCTATGAACGTATGCTTAGATTATCCTTCATGAATGAAGGACAAATTCCACTAGATACTGGGAGTTTCTCTGTCTGAAGAAATCTGACTTGCTCAAGATCACAACCCCTTCTTGGGGCAGCTCACGTCCCATGACTACTTGATGTAATCGCAGCAATCAGACAGAAGAGATTTTAAAGGCATGGCCCCTTACGACAGCTCTGAAGGGTCCTCTCAATTTTAGGGATCCCCATGAGATCTGTTGAGGCTTTGTGACAAGCCTGCAGCCCCTCCTTCTTCCCATTTCTGCTTCCTTCCTTTCCCCTGCAGGGGCCAATCCTGTGAACACTCTTACTTCTTACGCACAAGTCTCCATCTCGAGCTGGATTCCTGGAGATCCTGCAGCAGGTCCCCACAGTTATTTTCTTGCTGAGTCACCCAGTTCTTCACTGACTCACCATCTTCTTTCTCTGTAAACTCACCCTCTCTATGGTAGGAAATATAATGCCCACCCCTACCCAAACATGTCCATCCTCATGGCTGAGAACCTGAGAATGAGTTACCTTCTATACTTAAAAAGACTTTGCAAATGTGATTAAGATCACTGACCTTGAGATAGGTAGATTACCCTAGATTATTCAAGTGGACCCAGTCTTATCACTTGAGATCTTAAAGCAGAGAAACCTTTCCTGACTGTGGTCAAGATGTGACAACAGAAAAGAAAGATCAGAGAGTTGGTACACTGTTGGCTTTGAAGATGGAGGATAGGTCCACAATCTGAGGAATGCAAGCAGCTTCTAGAGGCTGGGAAGGGAAAGGGAGTGAATCCTCCCCAGAGTGTCCAGGAAAGAAGGCAGCACCGCTGACACTTGTTGTAACCCAGTGAAATCCGTGTACAGACCTCTGACCTACAAAACTGTAAGATAACAGATTTGTGTTGCTTTAAGTCACTAAATTTGTATAATGTGTTACAAGAATAGGAAACTAATATATCCTTCAAGATCATGTTAATACTCGCTCACTTTTGTGGCCTTGATGTGTACTTCATCTGTGTGAGCTTTAGTTCTCTCTGCAAAATGCTTAATTTGGGCCATATGCTTGCAAAACACTTCCCACCTTGACATCTTATGGCCCTAAAGGCTAGAGTCCCTACTTTGCAACATTTTTCTTTTCCTTCTAATGAGGCATTGTTTGGTTATCTTTTGGATGATTATACCAAGGCAAGCCTATCTGAGATGCTGCAAGAAGCAACAGAACAGCAGTGCACCTGGGTCGGGAGTGAGATTTCTTTCTCTTTGTCTGTCTGGCTCTTCTGGTCTGACTTTATACTGACTTCTAAATTTCTTCTTCCCATGACTCCTCATAAACAGGAAAAAGACATCTCAGCTCGTGAACAATTTACGAACCAAACTCTTGTGACCAGTAAATTCTGTCATTTTTCTCTCCACTAGCTTTCTCCCTTGAAGAAAAGCTATGATAAACCTAGACAGTGTTTTAAAAAGCAGTGACATCACTTTGCTGACAAAGGTCTGTATAGTCAAAGCTATGGTTTTTCCAGTGGTCATACATGGATGTGAGAGATGGACCATAAAGAAGGCTGAGCACTGAAGAACTGATGCTTTCAAACTGTGGTGTTGGAGAAGACATGTGGACAGCAAGGAGATCAAACCAGTTAATCCTAAAGGAAATCAACTCTGAATATTCATTGGAAGGACCAATGCTGAAGTTGAAGTTCCAATATTTTGGTCACTTGACGCAAAGAGCCAACTCATTGGAAAAGACCCTGATGCTGGGAAAGATTGAGGGCAGGAGGAGAAGCGGGTGACAGAGAATGAGATGGTTGGATGGCATCATCGACTCAATAGACATGAGTTTGAGCAAACTCCAGGAGATAGTGCAGGATAGGGAAGCCTGGTGTGCTGCAGCCTATAGGGTTGCAAAGAATCAGATATGACTGAGCAACTGAACAGCAACAAAGTGAACCTGTAGGTATAATTTAAAAAAATTTTTTGTTATGTTGAAAATTGTTCTTTAAAGCTAGGAACCAAGATTACATGTACAATCAAAGGTAGCAGTATTGTAGCTGTGGTGAATGTTAACTCAGCCTTTAGGAAAATCTACCCATGTTTTAGAGTTAAAAAAATGTCCTTAGCCTGATTTTTGTTAGGAGTAAGTATAATAAAATGCCTCTGTAATTAAAATACTTACAAACCCACTAGACATAGCTGTTGTGAAGGGAAAAAAATGGACTCTGAAATGCGATAAAAATAGAGCTTCATTTGGCCCTTTCACCCTCCTAGTGAGAAACCAATACAGTTGCCACTTCATTAACTGCTCTGTGTTAAGAAAAGCTGAGCTGACCACAAAATAATAGTGGCAATAGCACAGTGATAATGATGACTCTTGGAAGCATTTATCTAGCACATTGTTTTTTCAAGGCACTTCCTATTTAGATGTTTGAACCCCACGTTCTTAGTATTTTCCTAAGAAAGTGGGATAGTTGGAGAAGGTGGGCATCATCCACTTGATTAGACAGATGAGGTACCCTCGTCCTGCAGAGTCTAAATGACCCTCTTGTTGTTACAGTCAGGGCTGGCTTGGGCCTAGGGACCCTGTCTACACGGAGATCCGAGTCTACTATAGCTCACTGTTCCAGGCAGTTGGGTCACCCAAAGCAAGGTCAAACTCTGTCTCCAAAGACCTTACACTGCAAGCCTAAGGACACCAGAAACAGTTCTTTCTTTTCTTTCCGTAGAAAGAATAAATTCACTAAAATTTAAAGTTAGCTGGGAAAAGGTCAAAGACTTGAACGGATGAGAACAAAAACTGTAAGAAACCTAGAAATAGATTCTAGTCTGTCACCTGCCTTGCTGGGGTTGGTGATGCTGGCCAGTCATGTGCTCAGAGTGGAGGCAAAGTGCCCTCTCTGCCTCATTCCTGGCTCTACTCAGGTGGTTTGGAGCAACTGCCAGGAACCTTGCACACCATGGCCTCTATGAAACAACATCACCAACACCCTTGCTACTTGTTCCTACATCCCCCAGTCCAGGTGCAATTAGACTGGCTAACCTTGAAAGAGACAGGACAACCTGAGGCCAGTGGCACAAAAGGGAAAAACCCTCAAAGGCATCCCCAATTCATCTGAACAATGAGGGGCGGGACTAGGTCTCCTCAGTGATTCCTTTCATTCAACAAGGTCTCATGTTACATTTGGTCTAGTAGTATAAATTAGATCTAAAAGATCTGGGTTCGAGAGCCAACTGGTGTCACTGCCTGGGCTATAATGTGATCTTGCTGCTAAGTCGCTTTAGTAGTGTCCGACTCTGTGCAACCTCATAGACGGCAGCCCACCAGGCTCTGCCGTCCCTGGGATTCTCCAGGCAAGAACACTGGAGTGGGTTGCCGTTTTCGACTCCAACGCATGAAAACGAAAAGTGAAAGTGAATTCTCTCAGTGGTGTCTGACTCTTAACAACCCCATGGACTGCAGCCTACCAGGCTCCTCCATCCATGGGATTTTCCAGGCAAGAGTACTGGAGTGGGTTGTCGTTGCCTTCTCCATTATGTGATCTTGGTCATTATCAGTTAGCCTCCATGAGGCTCAGTTCTCTTGCCCATGAAATGGGTGGTAATAGTTAAGTTTCCTTTCCGATAACTCTTATCAATTTGTCATGGGAGAGACATGTTAGGACTTCATTGTTGGCTGTAGTGCTCTCATTGCAAGTGTAGCCTGATAGTAACCACAGTATCACAAGAGTTGGCAATTGTGGTAGGTGCTGGGAAGGCACTTCTGAGATTATTCATCATGTGGGGATACTTGTTGGAGAAGTCACTGGTGTTGAGAAAATGTGTACTGTGACCTTTCTTGAATTAATTCCTTGGGGCTTTACAACAATCCTAAGAGGTGGATACTGTTATGGTCACTTTTACAACAAAAAACGAAGACAAGAAACTAAGAGGGAGATAGCTGTGGTTTTAAATCTGTTATCTTGAGCCTGCAGGGGCTTCTGCAGTCTTCTAGCACTGGCAGGCACACCTAGCACTTCCAGTGCAGAACAACCTTGGCTCCTTAGAGCCTTGTACAGCGGCTTGTCGCCTTCGTCATGAGAAGGAAGTATGGTTGGTATGAGATGTTGCTTCACATAAGGCAGAATGATCCACTATTCAAAGAGCCATTGATATGTCAGCTAATCCCTGCCCTACGATAGATGCATGCGTGTCTACTGAGAACTTCCTCAGCAAGAACTTGCTAGCACTATTTTTCCTGACAGAGCCCATGTTGTGCATTCTTCCACCACAGAGTGAAGTTTCGGGGAAGTGACTGTCACCCAGGGACTATCCCAAGGCCTCTTTCATCAAGGTAATTCCTCGTATGGCTAGTTCTCACCATTGAGATGTGATATGTGTCCAGGTGGGTAGGAAGTGAGTGTGCCATTCTTAACTTTCTTCTTTCTTGTCAACAAGGTAGATGCAGAAGATCGAGCATAAACCTCAAAGACCCTAGATGACAGTGAAGCCGCAAGATAGGAGGCATCTGGGTTTCTGAATCACTGCTTTGACAAGCCCTCATTTGCCTTATGTGAGAGACATTATGTTAAAGCACCAAGATTTGAGTGTTATCTGTAATATTAGCCATTGCACTATATATCCTAGTGAAAAGAGGTCCACCAGTACCTCAGACCTGGTCCCAACCCCCTGCCATCTTGGTAACCATTGACTTCCTTCCCTGTGGATACCACACCAGCCATCCTACATATAGTTGCAGAGCATCTGATTTGCTTGTAAAACAACCAATAAATCTATGTTTGACAAGACAGTAGTTTTTATCAGTAAGTGACCCTAAGAAAACATTTGCATTGCTGAGACATCATTCCAACACTGAACCAATGGCATCCCAACTCCAGCCCTCCTGATGACATGAGACAGGAAAACTAATGAAGTGTGAGGACTATTAATGACATCTTCTCACCCATCCCCTCCCCTTTTTCAAACTTGCAAATATGTTCATCAGGGTCAGATCTGTTCATCTATTTTTGACATGCAAGTAGAATCTATCCCTCTGGAATTTTGCAGAGAGGAGGACTGCCTCATGATCATACTAACTTGTGTCTAGAAGCAACCATAATTGAGCTGCTAAGACACTGGCTCAGGGGAAGAAGATCTTCACAGGACCCAGCTCTCTTGGGTCAGTCACAGTTCTCTTTGGCCCTTAATAACCTCAGAGGTAAAAAATAATTTGTTTTTCATGGTAGCATTATGGGTGGTAACAGTTGTTTTAGAAGACACAGATGCACCAACATGTTCTAGAACACACAGTTACCTTGGTCACAGTGAGCTAAATGGGTTCTGTAGAGAATCTTGTGAACTTCTATTTAGTTGACTTCAAGCAGTATGCAAGAAACAGGCCTGTAAAGATAGACAGTGGAGGTCAGAAACAAAGAAGTCTAGAGAATTCAAATTGCTTTGCTTTTTAATTTACTAACATTTACTTTTTTAAAAACTTGTAAACAAAACATATTCATTTGAGGAAAAAAATAGATAATACACATTAGAAAATAAGATATAAAACTCATCTGTGATCCTACTGTTCAGATATAACTGCTATTAACCCATAGAGCTCCTATAGGTAGTTTCATGAATATTTATATATATATGGATATATATTTCTCTGTTATTATAATACTTTAGTCACAACACTAAGGTCATACTGCACATACTTTTTGTTCATTGACTAAGATATGACAAGCATCTTTTGCCAATAATTAAATTTCAACTCTGGTAGACAGCTCCTAAGAGGGTTCCCAATGATCCCTGCCCTCTGCACCCTCACTGATGTGTGATCCACTCCCCTGGAGTGTGGGTGAGACTTCTGACTTACTTCTAACCAGTATGACATGAGTGATGGGATGTCAATTCTTGGACAAGGTTACAAAAACTGGCTGCTGTCCTGCACATTTTCTCCTGCTCTCTCACTTGTTTCCTGTGAGGGAAACCATCTGTGACACTGTGAACCACCCTGCAGAAGGGGGGACAGTGGGACTGAGGTGAGGAACTGAGGGTGACCTTCAATCAACATTCCCAGAGAAACTGGTTCCTGCCGACACCCACTGGAGTGAGCCCCCATGTGGATCCTCTCCAAACGAAGCCTTGAGGTTATTCAAACACTTTGACTGTAGTCTTAGTAGAGGCCCTGAGTCAGAGGACCCAGTTCAGCTGTGTTCACAGACTCCTGACCCACAACTGTGAGATAATATGTTTGCTGTTTAAAGTTGCTAAGTGTTGGGGTAATACAACCATAGATAACTGATACAAACCACGGAGTTTTTAGTAGTTGTTTAGTATTCTAGTGTAAAGTTTACTTAATCTTTATTGCAGCACATTTGGTTATTTTATTTTATTTATTTTGCTATTATAAATGAGTCTGCAATGAGTGTCATTGTAGCTAAATCTTGGTATACACCATTCTTCCCTGAGGATAAGTTCCTTGAAGTGGAATAGCTGGATTTCAAAGGATTTGCATCTGTTAAAGCTTTTAAGATGCTATTTCCCAATTGCTTGCTGGTAGGATTGTACCCATTTATGCTCCTGCTGGCTGTAGCTTGAAGTGGCTGCTGGCCCATACCAAAGGATTTACGTTTCTGAAGCATATTTTTAGTTAATTTCCACCACTGTGTCTTGAGCTATGTCTCTACGGGAACCAGCTGGAAACAAAGCCAAAACCAAATTCAAAAACCCAAGAATGAAGACTAAGATTGAATATTCAAAACAACTAGATAATTTGATCCTAAACAGTTTATTCAAAGTACCATCGATTTGAAATCACTCAGATAAATTCAACCATCCTCAAATAGTTATTCTTATTTTTCAGTGAGCTCTGAAGTTCTGAAAATGTCATAATGCTCATCTTCCCAAGAACTTTGAGACAGAAACAATACTGGTTGAAGTCAATGTAATGATGGGCTACTTTGAAAATCTTAGTTTATTTCAGTTACACAAAGGGTTGTCAGTAAACTCAACTTTTTAAGTTACCACACTAGATGGACTGAATTCAAAGGGCATATTTTTTGGAAGCATTTGCATGCATATATACCACCACTGTTTCCAAATTGCAACTTCACTGTTGGGGGAGAATAAATATTTTAATGAATGCTATATATTTTAAGAGGCTCTGAACCCTGTGGTTGATTTAAGCTAAGGGTGCAATTTCAGGCATCTAAATAAGTAAATAAATGAGGAAGAAAATCCATGTTAATTGCGGTAATTTGCGGTACTTTCAAATTCTTAATTAAGAAATAAAATAGGATTCATTATCCATGCCCACTGTAGATGGCATGCATAGATCACCATTATGACCAAACACAAGACCTAAAGTTATTGCCATAAACGAAATAACAGAGGGAAACTACTGGTGCATTTTTTATGGAAGTGCGCAAGTACAAAGAGGAAAGAGGGAGCACTACACAAAATGCTGTCTTCCGTACACGCCCTAAGTCTGACCTGGGGCTTGCATTATTCCAAAGCATCTCCCCTAAACCTGGAGTCCTCTCTTTCCCTCCTACCTCTGGGATATGTTCTTCCTTCAACCTCACAGAACTTCTCTGAGCCTGTATGGCAGATCTGCTAGTGTCAACTTTCCCCCAATTATCTGCCCCAGATTGTTTGTGGGCCTAGACTTCAGGTCCCTGCCTGCCTCACTCTACAACGGTGGGAAGAAGAGAAGAACTTTCCTTGTACCTGGAGGCATTCTGATTCATGCTGCCTTTTGATAATTAAGCATTCAATTAAACCAAGGAGAACATACAGTTTATCACACAGAAATCACTTTCATCTGACACAAATGCTTAGTTGGACAGGACACCAGCCATAAATTGGGACTGTTCCAGACAAACCAGGATGCTTGGTGCCTGCAATGAAAACATACCCCAAGGGTAGGATGGGGGTGGACATAGGTTTTCAGGCAGGTAAAAGGGAGTTCTGCTTTGGTGATGTGGGTTGTAGGTGTAGTATTAATAAACTCTTGAAAAAAGAGCATTGATACACTTAGCTGTGGGAAGAGATGGCTGGTCATTGTGTTTCTGTTAGGAATACTAATATAGACTGTGGGTATGCCTCTTTCAGATCCTCTGTCTCCTGCTGCCTACTCATCTTCATCCTGAAGGCTGGTGTGGACACTCCATAGGCAGTTGGCATGACTGTTGACTCTATAGCTCAATAACTGCAGTCAGCTTAGCAGTGGGAAGGGTGCAGAGCATGAGCAAGTTGGAGGAGTTTGAATGACTCAAGACATAGGATGAAAAGAATGGGAAACATCCAATGAAGATCTCCAAAAGGAAGGAGACATGTTGTCAGGGACTAAACACTGAAGTATTTTGAGAAAGTAAGACAGTTTGGGGTTTTACCTGTAGACCCAAGGAAAATCAGAAATTAGATTGGGAACTAGGGATTGACATGTACACACTGCTTTATTTAAAATAGATAACCAACAAGGGCATACTGTATAGCACAGGGAACTTGACTCAATACTCTGTAATAACCTAAATGGGGAAAAGAATTTGAAAAAGAACAGATACATGTATATGCATAACTGAATCACTTTACTGTACACCTGAAACTAACACAACTAATACCTGAATATATTTAATCAGCTATGTTCCAATATAGAACAAAAATTAAAAAGAAAATTAACACATATATTTCTCAAATGCCTATTATATTCCAAACAAGAAGACATAAGAATAGTCTAAAACAGACCTTTTTATTCAAAGGGGACTTAGGAAATAGATTCCTTCATAGTCAACATCTCTTCTTTTCTGGAAGGAAAATCAGAGAAAAACCTGGGCTCGGATAGCTCTAATCAATAAACCAGTCTGGTCTTTTCTCGAATCTCACCAATGCTGAAGACTTTCATGGAATTCACCAGGGCTGAATGAGGGTTCATATCTCATGGTATTTCATTTCTCAAAGACTCCTTCCTCCATGGCTGCATCTGGATGGAGACCAGACCATTGCAGGACTTAAGGGCCCACTGCTGTGAGAAATGTGATGATTCTCCCCCATTCTTTACCAAATGGAATCATTATACCTTTAGTTTTCTGATGATATGTGGTAAAATAAAGATATGGAGTTTTTCTAATTTCAGAAATAAGCCATGGAGAAACAAATTCAAAATGTATCCATAATAACTGAGGCTAGTTATCAGACTAGAAAGAAAGAAAACCACTATATAAAGTGTCCTGTAGAATTCATTGTTTAATTGTGCTAGGCACTCTGACTTTGCTTAGTAGTGAGAACAGGATGCTAAGAAGATGTAATGAAAGATGGATAAAAGTGAGCAGGAGATTTTTGAACCACGAGAAACACCCTGGGAATTGTGCCTTGTTATGCTGTTTCAAGAACGAACCAGGAGAATTAGTCGTTGAAGTTCTTTTGAAGAGAGACCTTAAATGCAGTTATGTCTCAATAATTACATTCGAGACTATTCATTCTTTTATTTGTTCATTTCACTTAACAAGGCTTTATGGAGCATCTTTTTTTCCCCAGGTACAGTATCGGATGCTGAAGAATCAAGGGGAACAAGACAGGGATGTATAATCTTATAGCAACTTCTACTCTGAAGACTGCAGTGTTAAGGCATTTCTGCCCACTTCATTCTGAATTCATTCCAAAACAAAAGAACAAGGAAAAATAGAAATGCAAACTTCACTTTGTTGAGGAAGGGCTGCTAAATAAAATTCCAAGCTGGGGCAAGTGGATGTTGAAAGATGTCTGTTACCAAAGACCTTAATTAAAGGGGTTGGCAGAGCAAAATTTCATCCAACAGAGCAGAACCAACATCATCTTTTGAGGAGCAACTGGTCTACAGTGAGTAGGCTTTCTACAAGAGCATCCCTGGACCATGTGTAGCTCCAGTGAGAAGCAAGGGAGGAGTTATAAACAAGAAGATACCTAGGTATGGCCTCTCTGTACAAAACAGTCTGTTGGGAAAGCATATTGTAGAAGATAGGCTCAACAACTATCAGTTAGTTATATTGATATATAATAATTATCTGTTAGTTCTTCTGGAAAGAAGTAAAGGCTAAGTCAACACATACACATATGCATATACACAACCCTCTGTATCATAAGGTGCATCCCTGTAAATGAAAGACACTCTCTGATAGATGGTACCATAGCCTAGTCCCTGCCCCATAAACTTTATGCAAAACAGCTGGTTAAGAAAGAGCTCGCCTCAGTCAAATGTGAGTCAGAATAGAAAAGAAACCATCAGAAGAGCTCTACAAAGATACTGTAAGAAAAGAAGGTAACAATTAGAGAAAACAAATAGACAAAGAAAACATACAAAATTGTGTTGCCATAGAGCTAAAGGAAATTGTGACGAACAAATGAGCATAAGCAAACGATCAAAACAATTTTTTTTAAAAATCCTCAATGAAAAATATCACTTATACAAAACAAGAGCTCAAGGAAGAAGTGTCAACACAATTGAAGGACAAAACATGAGCTAAAAGAGCTCAGGAAAGAAGTGAAAGAGAAACATAAAGTCATCACAAAAATTAGGGAGCCAGCAAAAAGGTAAGTAGACACTACTCAAAATACAAAAGTAGGCTTAAGAACATGACTGACAAAGTTAGCAAAACAAAATGGAAATGCATAGTTAAAAAGGACCAGAAAGGAACCCGATAGCTATGGAAGATGAAAGAGACAAGAGACCTATTTGTATCCATAAATGGACCAAACATTACTTGTTTTATACAAGTGATCATCTGAATGAAATAAACGTAGAATAGAAAATATATTTAGAGAAATGGAATCACAAAACATTTTCCAGAAATAAGATATTTAAATCTACACACAATCAAAACCAAACCAAACCAAACTAAACAAGCCAAACAAAACCCCAAACATAAACTATCTCAGGAAAAGTTGATATAAAAATAATAACATAAAAGGAAAAGACTCTTTCACCATCCAAACAAAGAACTAAAACCAACAAAACAGAGCAAAACCCAAACCCAAATTTCTCCCCTAAGAGGGGGAAATTAGGTGGGTTTCAGAGTTTTTCACAGCAATATGTCATGCTAGAGACAGTGGAACATGCTTACAATAACCTCATTAAGAATTAAATAAAAAGCATGAAAAAAGTCTATGGTCAAACTTTTGTTCAAACATAAATGCTGCACCAAACATCTAATAACTCAGAAAATGTGGTTACCAGGATCTTGTCCGGAGTAAACTTCAAGATGAACTTTAACCAAATAGCAGTGGAATAATGGAAAAAACTGCAGTCCTTGTGCTGTAGTTTTTAAAAATTAAGGATTAAGAAAAAATCCTGTGACAATTATGATTACATAAAATCATGTAAATTTTAATAAACTACTACCATGAAAAACATGGAAACTAACAAAATATTCAGAAGGTGAGGGGAGTTACAAGTTGGGAGGTAACTCAGGTTATATTATATTTAGTGATAATATATATTACATATATATAATACATATAATGATTAAGGATATTATATTTATATTATATAGAATATATTAATATATTTTTATATATAATAATATATAAGATATATCATATATCTCATATATTATTATATATAATATATGTAATATATATCATATATAATCACTAAATATAATATCTTTAATCATTATATATTATATATAATTAATATATAACACATGAATATATATAATATATTAATATAGTATTATAATATTAATATAATATATTAATTATATATAATATAACATATAAAATATATTATAAAATATTATGTTATTTATATAATTATAAATTATATATTTATTTATTTATATAATTATATAATTTATATATTATTATATATATCATAAAATATATAATATATATATAAACACTAAATATAATATCCTTGATCATATATGTGTCACCTCTGCAAGATGATGAAACTTACATATTTCTCCCACTTCTCACTTACTCATTTTACTATTCTACACAATTTTAGTTGATGATGGTGATGATGATGTTGATGATGATGTTGGTCTTGCTAAGCTAATATCTCATAATTTTAAATAGTTTTTTAATATATATTTTAATATATATTATATATAACATATATATTATATTATAATTATATAATACATAAATTAATAATATATTAATATGTATAACACATATATAATTATATATTATATATTAGTGATTATATATATAATATATAGTATATATATTATAAAGTGAAAGTCACTCAGTTATGTCCAACTCTTTATGACCCCATGGACTATACAGTCTATGGAATTCTCCAGGCCAGAATACTGGAGTGGGTAACCTTTCCCTTCTCCAGGGGATCTTCCCAACCTAGGGACCGAACCCAGGTCTCCCGCATTGTTTCTTGACCAGCTGAGCCACAAGGGAAACCCAGTATTATAAAGATAACCACTTAAATAATGAAAAATATTAAGACTTTCTGTCTATAACTATAAACCTACATAAATCAAATTAAAAAACAAAGCAAAACACAGATCATAAGGGAAAATAAAAGCAGAAAGCATATAATGTTACAACTAAGTCCAAGCCACCTATCAAAAAAAATATAAAAGTAAAAATGTATCAATCCAAAGAAATAGATTCTTAACATATATTGCAAAGCAAAAAGAAAATTGTATGTATGATGTTAGCTATGGGTTTGTTGTAAATGGCCTTTATTATGCTGAGATTTTTTGCCATATACCATATTGACGAGAATTTTTATCATGAACAATGTTGAATTTTGTCAAATACTTTTTGTCTATTGAGATGATCATGTGATTTTTATCTTTCATTTGCCAATGTGGTGTATCACATTGATTTGTGAATATTGAACTATACTGTCATCCCTGGTATAAATCCAACTTGATCATGATGTATGATCCCTTTTATATATTGTTGGATTCAGTTTGTTAATATTCTTCTGAGGATTTTTGAATCTATAGTCAACAAATATATTGATTTGTAGATTTTTTTTTTGGTAGTGCTTTTGTCTGGTTTGATATCAAGGTGATGGTAGCCTCACAGAATAAATTTGGGAGTGTTCCATCCTCTTCAATTTTTTGGAATAGTTTGAGGAAAGATAGGTATTAACTCTTCTTTATATGTTTGGTACAATTCCTCTGTGAAGTCAGCTGGTATTGGACTTTTGTTTGCTGAGATTTTTTTAAAAAATTATAAATTGAATTTCACTACCGCTGATTTGTCTGTTAAAATTGTCTCTTACTTCTTGATTCAGTCTTGGCAGACTGTATGTTTCTAGAAATTTGTCCATTTTTTCTCCGTCATCCACTTTGTTGGCATGAAACTGTTTGTAGTAGTCTCTCACGATTTTTTTTATTGTTATATCTCTACTATCGTTTATTATTTTATTTATTTGGGTCCTTTCCTCTTTCTTTTCTTCTCAGAGAAGCTGCCTAAAGGTTTTGTCTTTTAATCAATTTTATCTTTTCAGCTCAGGTTTCATTGATCTTTTCTGTTTTTTTCTCTATTTCCTCTCTGATTATTATTTCCTTCCTTCTGCTGACTTTGGGCTTTGCTTTTTTTTTTTTTGTAATCTCCTCAGGTGGTAGGTTAGGTTGTTTATTTGAGATTTTTCTTCTTCTTGAGGAAGGCCTTTATCACTATGAATATCTGTCTTAGAACTGCTTTTGCTGTATCCCATGCCAAAGAAGCTGAAGTTGAATGGTTCTATGAAGACCTACAAGACCTTCAAGAACTAACACCCCCAAAAGATGTCCTTTTCGCCATATGGGACTGGAATGCAAAAGTAGGAAGTCAAGAGATACATGGAGTAACAGGCAAGTTTAGCCTTGGAGTACAAAACGAAGCAGGGCGAAGGCTAACAGAGTTTTGCCAAGAGAGAGCATTGGTTATAGCAAACACCCTCTTCCAACAACAAGAGATGACTCTACACAAGAACATCACCAGATGATCAATACCAAAATCAGATTGACTATTTTCTTTGCAGCTGAAGATGAAGAAGCTCTATACAGTCAGCAAAAACAAGACCAGGAACAAACTGTGGCTCAGATCATGAACTCCTTATTGCCAAATTCAGATTTATATTGAAGAAAGTAGGGAAAACCAGTATGTCCTAAATCAAATCCCTTATGATTATATAGTGGAAGTGACAAATAGATTCAAGGGATTAGATCTGATAGACAAGAGTGCCTGAAGAACTATGGATGGAGGTTTGTAACATTATACAGGAGGCAGTGACCAAAACCATCCCCAAGTAAAAGAAATGCAAAAAGGCAAAGCGGTTGTCTGAGGAGGCTTTACAAATAGCTGAGAAAGGAGAAAAGCGAAAGGCAAAGGGGAAAAGGAAAGATACACCCATCTGAATGCAGAGTTCCAAAGAATAACAAGGAGAGATAAGAAAGCCTTCCTAAGTGAACAATGCAAAGAAAAAGAGAAAAACAATAGAATGGGAAAGACTAGAGATCTCTTCAAGAAAATTAGAGATACCAAGGGGACATTTCATGCAAAGATGGGCACAATAAAGGGCAGAAATGGTATGGACCTAACAGAAGCAGAAGATACTAAGAAAAGGTGGCAAGAATATGCAGAAGAATTATACAAAAAAAAAAGATCTTCATGACCCAGATAACCATGATGGATTGAGAAGTCAGGTGGGCCCTAGGAAGCATCGCTATGAACAAAGTTAGTGGAGGTGATGGAATTCCAGCTGAGCTATTTCAAATCCTAAAAGATGATGCTGTTAAAGTGCTGCACTCAATATGCCAGCAAATTTGGAAAACTCAGCAGTGACAACAGGACTGGAAAAGTCAGTTTTCATTCTAGTCACAAAGAAGGGCAATGCCAAAGAATGTTCAAACTACTGCACGAATGCACTCATTTCACATGCTAGTAAAGTAAATACTCAAAATTCTCCAAGCTAGGCTTCAACAGTATGTGAACTGAGAATTTCCAGATGTTCAAGCTGATTTTTAAAAGCCAGAGGAACCAGAAATCAAATTGCCAATATTGAATATATTCTACCACTCCCTTCTGGCCTGTGATGTTTATGCAGAGAAATCAGCTGATAGTGTCATGTGAATTTCCTTGTATGTAACTCTTTTTTTTTTCAAGATGCTTTCAGAATTCTCTCTTTTTCTTTAACACATTTTAATTATGATGCGTCTTGTTGTGAGTCTGTTTGAGTTCATCTTATATGGGACCCTCTATACTTCCTGTACCTAGATATCTGTTTCCTTCTTCAGGTTTGGGAAGTTTTCAGCTATAATTTTCTCAAATACATTTTCAATCCCTTTCTCTGTCTCTCTCTTCCTTCTGGGACCTGTATAGTGTGAATATTTGTATGCTTAATCTTATTCCAGATATCTTATATTGTTTCCACTTTTTAAATTTCATTTTTATTATTGTTCTCATTGGGTAATTTCCATTATTCTATCTTCCAGATCACTTATTCCTTCTTCAGTGTCAGTTAGCCTGCTATTCATTTCTTCTGGTGTGTTTTTTTTTTTAATTTCACTCACTGAATTTTTCATTTCTGATTGGGTCTTTTTTATATTTTCCAGTTTCTTATTACACCTTTTTTTTAAAAACCATTTTCATCTATTATTTTCCACAATTTGGTTAACATTTTTAAAAAAATTTCTAGTGCTTTGAATTCTTTATGTGGTAAATTGTTTATTTCTGTTTTATTATTTATTTGGGGGGGGTTCTTTCAATTGAGGGGTGTTTCTCTCCCTTTTCAATTTGCTTTTAACTGTCTCTGCCTCTATGAATTCAGGTGAAACAGTTACCCATTGTGGTCTTGAATGGTTGAAGATCCCTCTACAGACTGTGTGTGCCCAATGCCTTTGGTGTGAGGACTGGACTTTACATGACACATGTGATATCTTTCCTCAGGGAGAACTGGCAGCTATTACCTTGGTGAGGGGTGTGGGTGGGACTGGAGATGGAGGGACTAGAGCTGCAGCCTGGTGTGAGGCAGGGTTCTCCTCCGCTCAGGGGCCATTACTACCCTATCAGGGGTGGGGGTCTGATCCCAAGCTGGCTTTGTTTCCTGAAGCTTGTGTTTTCCCCTCTCCTAGGACCAGGACCCTGGACCCAGAGTGAAGGGGTGCTGAAGCTCAGGGGCTCAGGCAGGCTCTCTGAGTGTTTCAGCCACAGACGGAGGGCCAAGCTTCTCCGGTGTGCTTCCTGCGGAGGTGCGCACAGTTGTTCCCCTTGCTATGCTCAGAGGCAGCCTTGGGGGCCTCAGGGGCAAGTCCCCACTGTCCCTAACAGCAGATGAACTGTCCCCAGCCTCTGCTGCCCATGCCCTGTTGTAGAGAAGCATCACGATGCGCGCGCGGATTTACCCTGAAAGTCTATACTGTCTGCGTGAATTGTGGTGGAGGGGCGGCTGCCAGGGTTCCGGGCTGCTTCTCAAGCACTGCCTAAGCAAGCAACAACGCTGGCTACTGCCACCGCAGCCGGGCTCTGTCCTAGGACTAGGTCGCCTCTGTGCCCCATGGCCAAATCTTCTCTTTGGTCGTGGCTGCCCCACCTTCAGAGCTGTGCCGTGACACAGAGCGAGAGGGGCGAGTGTCTGCTCGACTCGGGCTGGGGCGCATGTGCAGGCAGTTACCTGTGGGATGCCCAGCAGCCGCTAGGACAGACTTCAGCTAGAGAATGCTTTGAGTCACATTACGCTTCATCTTGGGACTATCTATCCTTTCCAACTCCTTATACTTGTACCAATAGCTGCAAAAATATCTGACAGGGTCTCTGTCCTGTTCCCCATAACACACTGCATAAAGGTCAAGTTCTTCTGTGCTCTGGATTCTGCCTCGGTCTCCAGCCTTCTCCCACTCTTCCCGTGTTCAGATACATCCCGCAACTGGGAGTTCTCTTTTTCACACCTCCTTGCTTTTGTTTCAGCAGCAGCATCTTCAGCATCAGACTGATGCCGAAGCTGAAACTCCAATACTTTGGCCATCTATGGGAAGAACTGACTCATTTGAAAACACCCTGCTGCTGGGAAAGATTGAAGGCAGGAGGAGAAGGGGAGGACAGAGGATGAGGCGGTTGGATGGCATCACTGACTCAACGGATATGAGTTTGAGTAAGCTCCGGGAGTAGGTGATGGACAGGGAGGCCTGGTGTGCTGCGGTCCATGGGGTTGCAAAGAGTAGGACACGACTGAGTGACTGAACTGACTGACAGACTGCCTTTGTTTCAGCCCATAGTGTTTCCTCTCTCTGAACGCTTTTTACTCTATCTGGTGCAGACAGAGGTAAACTTTAAGACTTCATAATCATGCTACTTTTCTGGGAAGCATTCTTTGCCTTCAACCCCTGCCAGGCACAGGACATAGCACACAACCTATATCTTACCGTAACTAATCTAGTTTCTTTAGCATTGAGGCCATTGAGATATCTTTACTCCATATCATCCCTCAATCTTCATATACAATTAGGTGTTAAGTCCTGCTGTCTCTTTCTATATTATTTTCCATTCCCTCTGGGTAACACCCAGTCATCACCTCTTGCGCTCCTGAGCTTCTCTGAGTATTTTGCCACCAGCTCACTCCTCCTGTTGATTCAGCATTCTGCGCTTGCACCTATCTTCCTAAAGCATCACTTGGTCAATCCAGCTCCTTTGCTCCAAGGTCTCCAGTAGATTTCCTCTCCTTTATGACTGATTCCCTCAATTGATGTCAAGACTTTCTGCAACTGGACATGACATCTTTCCCAACACCGTTGTTCATCTCTCCCATCTCATGCATTGTTTTAGTCACACCAAAAACACCTCCCAACTTGCCATGAACACATGCTATCATCATGGCCTTACTGACATGTATCTTAATCATCTTCCTCATGTTCTTTCCCCTTTCTCTGCTTACTTATCCAAATCCAGCTTCCAAAGCAACTGTAAGGGCAGCTCTCCCTGGTGCACTAGCCCATGATCTCTACTCTGATATTTATCACCAACACCCAGCTTGGCTTTATCATAATTCATGCTATGAATTGCATTTATTTGGACAAGTTTATCTCATATGATAGACAGTAAGCCTCAGAAATGTTATCTTGGGTTTCTTCTACATGTCCTTGGCATCTTTCAAGGGACCAAGAATAGAGTAGGTGCTCAGCAATCATATAGACTTTTTAAAAAGTATAGAATCTGAAGATGCCAGCTCACCTGAGCTTTAAACAGCCTCCTTCACTGTCCCCCTCTCTTGAAGGATTATAGTGACCCAATTTCTAACTGTCATTTTCTAATTATTCACCTAGCTTAATTCATTACTATAGAGTCGTTTAGTATTTTAAGAGCTGCTTCCCTAGCCATCATCTCGGTGGACCCCCACATGATACTGTATGCAAGGCGGAGACTGTCAGCTCACTTACAAACAAGGGAGTAAAGTCGGTACATCACTGCTGCAAGTGGGGCCAGACCTCTGGTTTTTGTTTCCAGTTTGATATTTTTTCTATCAGAGAAAGCCGTGTCTCTACCTCAAGTTTCTAGAACTTCTCTCTGGAAGTCTAAGAATGTATTTTTAAAGCATTGATTTTTGTTAAAATGTCTTCTTATTTTACTTTTGGTTTCTCCTGCCTTGTGAAGATACTGCCCTCCCCCCTGATGGTATGCATTCTTTTTCTCTCCTGAATGGTGGCCTCACTGCATCCCCTTTGGTTTTCTTTGCCTGAGTTTCCACTTAGCCCTGCCACCCCCTGGAGAACCATTCTGGCTTAATGCCTCCTGCATCTTTTCAAATTGTTCTTGTTCCTCAGCTTGGGATTTCCTGCAGGGCTGGCCTTCTCAGCTAATGAAGAGTCTCTAGCTGAAGGCACTGTTCCTGACCAACTTTCCCAATCCTGCTGGGAGGTGGGGGTGGTGGCTGGTAGGAGAGTCAGCATCAGTCCTGCCTTGATACTCTGTGATTGCAGGCAGGAGGCTCTGTTCCTGCAGCTCTGCGAGCCCTGGAACTTGTAGGTATCTGGTTTGGTTCTGAATGACCCCACTCTCCTGTCCCACTCCCACCCCCGCACTGTATCTTTAAAATCCTCCACTTTATCTTTTTCCTAGAGAGTTTATTCACAATGCATTTTTACTTTTTCTAAATTGTTCAATGGTGTCACTTTATCATTTGTGAGGGTGGAGTGGAGAGAGTAATAATAATGCCCTAGACTAATCGAGTAGACGTGACCTTTTATTATGTATTTTTGAGAGATGCTGGGGTCATCCCTCAACATAATTGCCCATTAAAAAAATAGGTGGGTTTTAAGTTGTCACAATCCTAGTGGCAGATATCTATTATTTCTGCTCCCTCTTCTATCTCTATCAGCCATTAAGGGGAACCAGTAACTAGCCTGGCTGCATCATGAAACCTTATCTCCTTGGCTATCAGATTGGCCCAAGAGATGCCCATGTGACCCAAACTAGGCCAGCCAGAGCCCTTTCCTAGGAATTTCCAAGCAGAGCTGGACAGAGGAAGCCAAACTTTCCCGCCTGGCTGTTGAACCGTCAGGATATGAAGCTGTAGGGGCTGATGCCAAATCCTCAACAATAGCCACTTTGAGGAAATGACATAACACCCGCAGAGAAGTGTAAATAGAGATAGAGAGAACCTTGTTATTCATGAAGCCAGCTCCCACCGCTGGTTTTTCTGGAGTTGGCTACATGGGCCTGTAAATCAACTTTTACTCAAGCCAGTTTAATTTGTTAATTGCAACCAAGAGAGTCCTGCTAATATAACCCCTTCTGTCTGTAACTTGTCTCATCACAGGTCCCAGATGCCTTTACACGGTCGCTTAACTGCCCAAGACCAGGTGTCTTCACAAAGTAGCACTGCAATCTCCTAGGGGGTTGATTCCTGTCGGCTTATGAATTGAAAAAGTCCCGCCTGCATGGCCAATGTACCATCTTTGGTAGATAAGGCATGAAATGCATGTGCCCTTGCAAGAATGAGAGCTCCACGAGGCAGGGAATTCTGCCTCCTTTGTTTGCTGATGTGCCCACCTGTCTCCACAGGGTCAGGCACGCAGTGGTATGCTCGATGGATATTTGTTGAATGAAAGAATCAGGGAATGTGACCATGCATTGGTTCACAGGGTCACACAGAGGGCTGGGCTGCCACTCTTTCTTCCCAGACACCTTGCATCCCTGCCTGCTGCATCTGAATTTAACCCTCTCCTCAGTGCAGCCTCAACCTACCCGTCTAGCTTCATCTCTTACACTCAAAATAGGAGCTAAGTTACCCCAACCTCAGCCTGTTTTCGCAGCCTCTGTGCCTTTGCCTGTGCAATTCCATCCCTCCGGAGGTCACCTTCTCTTTGACCATACAATCTCATGTTTTGAACTCACGCCTCAAGGCCTGGCTCAGATAGAACTCCTGCCACATGGCAGGCTTGTCACGCCCATTCAGAAAGTGGAATGCTCTGGGGATGCCTCATAGCGCACTTTCAGCCTGCATCCCCCACAACTCACATTAATAAGAGGCACTGATGAGCACACCATCCTCCCCGCAGTGGATGCCAGACCCCTGAGTGCAGCTCTCCTGTCTCCCTTTGTCATTGTCCAACATATTTTTCTTCTGTCCCTTTTTCACCCCCAACCACCACCACACATTCCTACTAACCAAGTTCTAGCAGTCTCAAGCAAAAATGGAGGCCAGTGAATATTATCATACTTAAGTAAGTCTGTGCACCTTGGTGCAAACCGGTAAGCTCTGGCTTCCCTGGAACAAGCACGTGGAATCAGGCTGCAAGGCTCATGTGCAAAATGGGGCTATAAAATGACAGACTTGATCATGGCATGGCTGACGACATGCACAGCTAGTGCGAAGTTCTGGCTCGTGATGAAGGGCTCAATAAATGCTAGTCATTCTGCTTGCTGATAGATCTCGGGTACCTAGAAAGCTTGGAGGGTGCTCTTCTTCCCATTTCCTGTGCAATCGACGTCTCTGATATCTACAGTCTGACATGAATTTCCATTTCCTGCCTGCCCACACATCTACCTGCCGCGAGGGTGCCCTATGCATGGCTGCTTCTCAGTTAGCCAAGCAGCCAGCTTCTCCCCTGTGGGAGGCCACCTCTTGTCTTGATTCCTTCACCTTCTGGGCCAGAGGAAGTGGGAAGAGCAAGGGCAGATGAGTTCCACCGTGGAAGCTCTACCAGTCACTTCCCCTGCCTGGGCCCGGGAGAGATGGGACAAAACCGGAATGCAAAGCAAGCTGGTGACTTGCATTAAATTCCTTTTGCCACCTGAGCTGCTAACAATGAGGCCCAAGGAGAAAGTGCAGCAGGTTTGGGGGCTTTCTCCTATTTTCCCCTCCTCACATATATACAGTTGGCTCTGGAGCCTCCACTTCTCTCGCTGAACCCCAAACAACTCCCAAGGCTAATGATGTGATCGTTCTCTGAGACAGAGTTCATTCTCTTCTTTCTGTGTCTGCGGTTCTCTCTCAGTCTCTGGCTCTCCCCTACCTGTCTTACTCTGTGACTCTGTTTGTTTGTTTGTTTTTCCTCTCGCTCATATCTCTGTGATCCTAGCTCTTGCTTTTCTGTTGGTTCTCTAGCTCTCCCTTCATGGTCTGTTTCTGCCCATCTCCCTCATCCTGACTCTCCCGTCTGCCCGCCTCCCCGCGTGCATCTCAGCTTTCCAGCTCTCCTCCCTACCACGGTGCTGCAGTGGTGAGAAGGGACCCATCGATCTGTCAGAGACAGGTTCTGCCAACCTCGACTACCTCTCTCCCGCTGCTGGCAATTATCTGGAGGTTGGCACAGGGCCCGGAAACTGCCGCTTGCACCGCCCCACGGCTCAGGACCTGCTTCTCCACACCAGCCCCCTTGGAGGACTGCTTGGTGCCGTGCCCAGGATGTGACAACCTGCAAAGGTCACACACACACTCCAAAGAAGATGGACTGCTCTACGAGTGGAATTGACATTGGGCAGATTTACAAATGTCCCTCCAGACTTTTCAGCCTTTCACAGTGGTGAGAAATGAGCAGCTAAAATAGAAATTGTAAGTTGCACAGAGTGCCTCCACCACGCGCGTGCACACACACACAGATACACACCCCTACACCTTAGCATAGTGTACATTCAAGTTTTTAATTTCTTTGTTTCTCTTTTTAAGGAGTAGAATTTTAATCTACCTGATTTTAAATATTGTAGCTAATTCACCCACATGACTTCACTAGAAGCTGACAGTGTTTGGTACCCCCAGGCTGGGAGTGGACTTTGCAGAGACAGGATGCCATGGAGTCCGTAAACCCCACCACGGTGACAACCCCCATTTCCCTCTGCGGATTTCCCAAATCCCTCTTGGGATTTCAGAGTTAACAGGGACTGGTGAGGCTCTTTAGGCCAAGTCCCTCATTTTGGAGCTGGAAAATTTGAGTTCCGGTTAGACTGAAGAAGTTACTCAAAGTCAGCCAGCTGCTGCTGCTGCTGCTGCTGCTAAGTTGCTTCAGTCGTGTCCGACTCTGTGCGACCCCATAGATGGCAGCCCACCAGGCTCCCCCGTCCCTGGGATTCTCCAGGCAAGAGTACTGGAGTGGGTTGCCATTTCCTTCTCCAGTGCATGAAAGGGAAAAGTGAAAGTGAAGTCGCTCAGTCGTGTCCGACTCTTAGCGATCCCACGGACTGCAGCCTACCAGGCTCCTCTAGCCATGGGATTTTCCAGGCAAGAGTACTGGAGTGGGGTGCCATTGCCTTCTCCGGTCAGCCAGCTAGTAGATAGAAAAGGCCAGATAGGAGTTCAGGTTTTCTGGTTCTAGATAAGACCCCACGTTACTCTTCACCCCGTGCCCCTGCTGGGGAGCCCTGGTACTTATTGCCCTTTAATGAGGGAACTTACCCTCCAGAAAGACAAATGATTCTGCCCAGGTCGCTCAGTTATTAGGTGTTCCAGTTATAATGTCTTCTGATATTCCCATTTATTTAAAAATATGTTCTGCCAACTAGTCAGATAACCTCATGAAGCATCCTGGTTATCAGAGCTATTGAGCAAAGGCCAGGCAGGGCTCGTACCTTGGGCTGCTTGAGCCTGCTCAGCTCTGCTCAGCTCAGCTGCTTCTGGGCGCGGATACACCTTTCATCAAATCTAAAGCAAAGTTCTGTCATAAAGAGCTTACTCTGTTCAAAGAGCCTTTCGCTGAGGGCTGGCATGTGTCATGAGTTCACTACAAGGCAGGCACCTCCTGCCCCGCTGTGGGCTCAGTGCGGCATTATTTCACTGGAGGCCTTGGTGCCTGGGGGTTCGTGGCTCACCCGCCACCAGACTCTGCCTCACAGTGGGGGTTTACCTACACACTCTGTGGTATGTCTCACTCAGCATGTGGAAGGCCCAAGAGCAGACAGAAGTACGCCAAAAAGATGACTGAAGGGCAATAGAAAGTCAAAGTGTTCATCATTACGTCGTGTCCTACTCTTTGCGATCCCATGGACTGTAGCCCGCCAGGCTCCTCTGTCCGCAGAATTTTTCAGTCAAGAATAGAATACTGGAGTGGGTAGCCATGCGCTTCTCCAGGGGATCTTCCTGACCCAGGGAATGAACCTGGGTTGCCTGTGCTGCAGGCAGATTCTTCACCACCTGAGACACACAAACCTAGCTATGACCAGACTGTGGCTCACTTTTGGGTCGAGTGTCAAGGGGCAGGTTGAACGACCTTGGTTGTTCCACTGTGTCCTTTCGTTAATAATAAAAGTTGTCATTTATTGAGCCTCTACAATGCACCAAGCACTATGTCAGAGGCTTCACATGAATTGTCTCCCTTAATTCTCACTTTTACCCCTACGAGGTTGGGCCGTCATCATAGTCTGCTTCCCTGAGGCGGGGGCCACCTGACTGCTGGCTGAAGGAGCCGAGTGTGGAGTTCAGTCTTTCTGAAAGGGCGCCTCACCACTCTACCCTGATGCTCCCTAGGGTGCCCCGTTTACAGGGAACGCAGATGAGAGAGAACCCAGATTTACTGCAGTGAATTCATGATCTGTGGCTCATGGGAAGGAGAGGATGGCAGAGCCACTGTGTAGCAGAGCAGATGGGGCTGTTTATTTGGAGGCGTGGGGACTTCCCAGCTCCCAAGGGCATTCTGTATCACAGCACATCATAAAAGTGGGCACTTATCAGACATAATCACCATGAGGGACATGGAAAGTTAACGCATGTTCAGCATGTTTTGTTTTAGAAGGGGCAGGCTAATCACAGTGATGTCAACAAAAGCAGAGATCATGTACTGAGCACTTAGGTGACAGCTGGCTATCTGCCTCATCCGTATTCCACAAAAACCTGTGAATTAGGCATTATCCCATTTTGAAAGTGAGGAAATTCAAGTCCAACCATGTTAAAAACAAAAAAATGCCCCACAAAACCTCTGCAGATTTATTCACTTTGTAAGTGTAGGTGCTCAGGTGTGAGCTCAGTTGTATCTGACTCTTCCCGACCCCGTGGACTGTAGCCCACCAGGCTCCTCTGTTCATGGGACTTCCCAGGCAAGAATACTGCAGTGGGTTGCCACTTCCTCCTCCAGGGGATCTTCCTGATCGAGAGATCAAACCTGCCTCTCCTTCACTGGCAGGCAGATTCTTTACCTCTGAGCCACTGGGGAAGCCCTTTAAATGTAGGGCCAGGATTCAAATGTCAAGCTGCCTGCTTCCAAAGTTTTCCACCACACTGCTCTCAAGGAGGCACACGCCATCATTTAGAAAGCTTTCCTACTAAATAATTAAAACTTCAGAACGGCCCTCGTCCTTAAAGGGGTACACTTCAATTACCTGGAACAGTCACTGAGGCAAAAAAATCTCCCTGACTATACTCTTCCTAGTCTCCATTTCAGATCGTATATCTCAGAGCCCTCAGGCTCCAGTGGACAATATATACCTGCCTGGCAGCTTCATGAGGGGGCCCTAAAACCGAGGGATTTACGGAGCCTGCTAGACAGCCTACCAGGCCCTCGCCTGCTCTGAATGGAGGATGCTGGCTGAGACGCACTGGAAACCAGGGCTGGTTCCAGCCAGTCAGCTGGCTCTAAAATTCTATGCCTTTGGTACGGAGGTTTTATTTTCTCTTTCGATGCTGTTATGGAGTATGGTTGAAGAGAAAATTCCCTACAGTTCAGCAGACTCCAGATTTATGGAGTAGTAAGAAAATATTTGCCCTGTGTTTGAGACTACTGAAGAGGGAAAAAGAAATATCATTTTCTCTGAATTTATGAAAACAGAAACATTGATTTGTTTTGCTTGGAGTTTGTCACTCTTTTAATGATAGCTTGATGTTTTGGGGTGATTTGAGAGGACCAAGTTTCTCGCAGGTAAGACTGGCACCTGGGAAAATGGAAGCTTGTTTCTTACATTTTCTCCTTCACCCCCTTGTATCCCTCCTGCTCCACGTTCCTTTTTTTCTTATTGAATTATTTTTTTAATTGAATTATATTTGATTTACAATGTTGTGCTAGTTTCAGGTATACAGCAAAGTAATTCTGTTATACATACATATATCTATTTTTTCAGATTCTTTTCCATTATAAGTTATTACAAAATACTGGGTATAGGTCCCTGAGCTATACAGTAGGACCTTGTCAGTTAGCTATTTTTTCTATAGCCGTGTATATATCTTAACCCCACCCACGTTTCCTTTTTAATCCCCCGCCCTGCATTGATCCCAGTGTCCCTTTCACCTCAGACTTTCCCTGGGAGGAAAACAACCTAGCACTAATCCACAACAATTATGAAAAATTTCTTTTGGATTTTTGTCTTAAAAAAGCTGAAGATAAGTCATGCTACCTCATCCAAGTCTACTCTTACTCTAAACTGATGTAATTTTTAGGCACTTATGAGAGAAATACATTCCGGTGGAATTTAAAGTTCTTTTCACTGCCCTTCATGTTCCATCACATAAGCAATGGTGGGTTCTGCCTGAACATGAGGCTGGCTCTGACTACAAATGGATTTCGCTTCAGAACCACCTCACCACAGAGCCAAAATTATTCTGGATGCTTTGATCTCAAATATCCATGTGAAGTTTCCTGAGTTGAGGGGTAGGTCTCAGGGCCAAAAATAAATCAGAGTAGATCCTATAAAAAGATTAGTCTGGTGCTTCCAACGGATGGCTCAGAATGCTGCTCCTGGCGGAGGAGAAATGAAGAGAAATGCAATTCTTGTTAATCAGGCTCTCAATTGCACCCAAGCTAGGTGGCTCTGGGAGATGACCTGGTCCCTGAGATTCATCCTCATACTCTCCAGTGTCCCTGAATGCAAAGGAGCATCTCTGAAAGGGGCCACAGCAATGCTCTCCCCGTGCAAGATCCCCCAATGCAACAAGAACTTCTAGCAAACTTTGATTTACCTCTGCATGTTTACTCAGCAACCAACCTGGGATTGGCAAGTTGTCAGTGTCAGGAGTGATAAGAAAAAGAAGGACTTGGAAAGGGTGGAGCAAGAAATTAAAAAAAAAAAATTGAGGTAAAATGCACAGAAGTGAAGAGCCAGCTTTTGGGGGACAATAAAGATAATTGCAGAAAATAATGTTGGCCTGGATCGCCTTTGTGAAGGAGGAGGGAGGTGAAATCTGGAGGGAATGATTGGGCTTAGGGCACTAGGCATTAGGAAAAGATTTGAGAAATATCCACTTGGCTTCCAATTAAGTTAAATAAGAGTGAGCCAAAGCCTTTTCTCTCTCCAGCTTCCAAATCACACAGTGAGACTCAGGAGGCAGGAGCCAGTAAAATCTTAGACACCCAAGGACCAGGCCCACGCATTCCAAATGCTTCTTAGGGTGAATATTTTCTGCAACAAAGCAAAATGAATTTACAAGTATCTCATTAAAGCTGCAGGGGAGGGAGACTGTGCAAAATTTCCAGGGAGGGAGAGATGGTAAATGGAATTAATAGCACAGAACTCATTAGTACCCATTATTACTAATTTAAGATGTGAAATATTATTGATATTTTCTTTATTTAGTGCATGGTCTTTGTTGTTGGTCTGAGTAAACTTTGTTAGAGCTTTCTCAGCTTTTTTATAGCCCACACCTCTCAACCCTATTTTCCTGTAAGTTGCAATTTTCACAAAGGAAAAGTCTATTGAGAAGGGCTTACAGGAAATTCCCTTGAGTCACAGATTCTGGGCTGGCCATACCCCAAGGTGGAGTGCAGAACCTGGTGTGTACATGTGGGATGGGACCCCAATGGGAAGACTTCAGTAAGAGGGTACAGCAAAGAGGCAGTGTGGGGAGGACAGGTGAAAAGTCAGAGTACCATCAGTGAGGTCCTAAGCATCTGCCTTCTCTCTTTACCTGACTTTGGTGGCTACCCAAAATGGCACCATGTTGAACCACCACTGGTTGAAGGCAGCATTATTTCCTACCAGAAGCAAATATGCTTGAGAAGATACTAGATCAAGCACAACTTCATGAAAATGGCCTCTTAATCCCTCGGAGCCCAATGGCTCTGTCTGAGAGAGAGCCAAGAAGTTGGAAGAGTCCAGAATATAATGCACTAACCAAAGAGGATGGGCTTCAGTGGAGGCACTTTGTGCCTGGTGGGAAATGGCCAATGGTTAGAGGAAGGAGACGCGGTAAAATGGAGGTGGAAGACATGGGCTGCATGCAGCCATCTCCAGGTCTCTGTGAAGTCCCTTAAGCTCAGTTTCTTGTCTTGAGGTTGAGTCATCATGGCCTTTGCAATTTATTTATCAAGTGAAGTGAAGTTGCTTAGTCGTGTCCGACTCTTTGCGACCCCGTGGACTGTAGCCTACCAGGCTCCTCCGTCCAGGGGATTCTCCAGGTAAGAATACTGGAGTGGGTTGCCATTTCCTTCTCCAGGGGATCTTCCTGACCCAGGGATCGAACCCAGGTCTCCCACATTGCAGGCAGACGCTTTAACCTCTGAGCCACCAGGGAAGCCCTAAAGTTGCAACCGTATAGTCCATGGAATTCTCTATGTTCTCCTAAAAGGGAGCTCTTCCCTCAAAGTCATGTTCCAAACCACCCACTGAAAAGAGAGTGGTCATAGCATCAGAGCTTCTAGCTTCCAAATCTAGTCCCCAAATGTCAGTACTAGATGGGGCTGCATTTTCCCCAGATTCCTGAATGTTTTCTGAGCCTGTTTTTGCATCACATCCTGGGGGAAGCCTGGGACTAGAAGGCTGCAAGTTGCCATCCTGGCCCTCCATGTGCTTCCAGTCCGGCTGCTCACCTCCTTCCTTTCACAGTGGAGGGACTTGTGGCTCAGCTGGGAGATGACCCACTCAAGGTCACACAGATTGTTCCAGGCAATGCACAGGGTGTTTGTGCAGCATCACAAAGACGGACCCCATTGTGGCAAGTGGGAAAGCTCTTTACCAGGCAAATAAAGTCTCTTGGAGGCAGGGAGGTGAGGACAGAGGGAACAGTGTTTATCCTGCTCAGGAGCATCTGGAAGTCAAACACACTAAAGTCCTGTGAGGGTGCAGCCAGAGCTCAGAGAATGCTCAGTCTCCATGGCACCTCCCTTTGGGGCTGACTAGACCATACTCTCAAAGTCAGACACTACTGAAGCAACTTAGCACAGAGACCATCCTCTCTGTCCCCACCAAAGACACTCATTAGCCTGGGGTTTGGGTGAGGGCAGCCCTGGGGAGATGTTCACTTCTCCTCCCTGGCCTGGGGCTCAGTTTGCTGCTAGAGGAAGTTTGGATTTGACAAGTTCAGTTCAGTTCAGTCGCTCAGTCATGTCCGACTCTTTGCAACCCCATGAATTGCAGCACGCCAGGCCTCTCTGTCTATCACCAACTCCCGGAGTCTACCCAAACCCATGGCCATCGAGTCGGTGATTCCATCCAATCATCTCATCCTCTGTCGTCCCCTTCTCCTCCTGCCCCCAATCCTACCCAGCATTAGGGTCTTTTCCAATGAGTCAACTCTTCGCATGAGGTGGCCAGAGTATTGGAGTTTCAGCTTCAACATCAGTCCTTCCAATGAACACCCAGGATTGAGCTCCTTTAGGATGGATTGATTGGATCTCCTTGCAGTCCAAGGGACTCTCAAGAGTCTTCTCCAACACCACCGTTTAAAAGCATCAATTCTACGGTGCTCAGCTTTCTTCACCATCCAACTCTCACATCCATACATGACCACTGGAAAAACCATAGCCTTGACGAGACGGACTTTTGTTTGCAAAGTAATGTCTCTGCTTTTAAATATGCTATCTAGGTTGGCCATAACCTTCCTTCCAAGGAGTAAGCGTCTTTGAATTTCATGGCTGCAATCACCATCAGCAGTGATTTTGGACCCCCAAAAAATGAAGTCTGACACTGTTTCCACTGTTTCCCCATCTATTTCCCATGAAGTGATGGGACCAGATGCCATGATCTTAGTTTTCTGAACATTGAGCTTTAAGCCAACTTTTTCACTCTCCTCTTTCACCTTCATCAAGAGGCTCTTTAGTTCTTCTTTACTTTCTGCCATACTTTTACAGAATCACTCACTCAGCAGATGTGTTGCGATGACAATCCACAATCCAGCCCTGACCCAGAACCAACAGCTACACAGGGTTATCCCACCTCATTATACGGAGAGCGCCTCAGGATAATTGTCCTATTTCACTGCCATTGTGCCCATGATATCGATTTCTGTATGTCAGGATGTTGACTGGCACCAAAACTTTGTAGGCTTTCTAACTTTACCAGAACTGTGAAAGCTCAGGAGGCAGGGTCACTTCACACACCATCCAAAACTAGAGTGACGTGACTCTCCCTGGACCCTCACTCTGTGGTCACAGGTCCATGAACGTATGAGGACACTGGGACTCAGGAATGGTCACATGACTGAGCATGTGCTCTTGGGCAAGTTGCAAATCTGTCTAGGTCCCAGCCTGTACTTTTGCAGAAAAAGAAGGCTGAGTTAGAAATATTTCAAGCTTTCTTCCATTTTTAACTTAACTCATGGAGGTGGAGATGGCTGATGGACCTGCAGAGGTGTTGCTGAAATCAACACAAAGCTGGTTGATCATTTCAAGTCTGAGGAGGAAAAGGAGGCTCTTTTTTTTGGGGGGGGGAGTGAAAATACTGAGGTGTGGGGCCCCTATAGCCCAAAGGGAAGAGTTCTCTTCCTGGGTGTCACCCCTGAGTGGGGGGTTCCTGCTCAGAAGCTGTGGGGGCACTTTGGGTTTTGCTGAAAGGCCAATTTCCCTTCCCTAATGTTCTGGGAAGAACATTTTCATGGAACACAAATCACTAGTCCTTTATCCTGTGACAGCAAATGGAGACTAATGATAGGAACTGGGACTTAAGAGATGCCTTTACATTAGTGCGTGTTGTTGCAAACTTATTCCAGGAAGCCCCTTTGTGCTGCTCAGTTCTTGGCTGGGGGCTGTAGGAAGGCAGACAGCAGTGCCTCCCCCTGGCAGGCATTTCTTTATCACCTGTTGCCCTGAAATCCCCAGTGTAGGCTCTTTCCAGCTCCCTTATGTCCAGAGCAACCCCCTAATGTGGCCCCTGGCCCCTGGCTCTCCTTTGAATGGGGCTTTCCACAGAGAGCTCGCTGGTCCATGTCCTCATCTTCTCTCCCAACTGCCTCTAGGCCTCAGAGAGATGGGGCAAAACTGTGATGGAAAGCCAATGTGGCCACTTTCAGGAAACTCCCTTTGCCATCAGAGCTGCCAAAGGTTAGGCCAGGAGGAAAGGGTGCTGGTTTGGGTGCTTTCTTTTATTTTCCCTTCTGCGTATACATGCAGCTGAACTTGGAGTTCCCAATGGGGGGTGGGGGGAGGGGAGGCATATGCTTTCCTCTCCAAACCCATTGCCAGGGAGCCACACACCTGGGATCAGGTAGGGGAGCTTCCGGGAACCATTGTCCATCACATCCATTGGAAAAGAGCTATTGCTGTTTATTCTACTCTGCTGATTCAGTCTTAAATAAGATTCAATTTTATTTGATAGCTGAATGTGAGACTCAAAGAGATTAAATATGTGGGGAAAAAAATCTCTTTGGGTATGGCAAAGTACTATGTAAGATATGCTTTGTTATGGCTTATTAATATTCAACTTTCACCCAAAGAGGAATTGATTTTTTTAAATTTGTATTCATGTGTGCTCCCTAATTGGGGGCAGTGCCTGGCAGCCCTGAAGTTTCCAGGTCCCTGCATCTCGTGGGTCCTGAGGGCTCATGCTCCATGAAGGCTCCTTCCCTCCAGGCACAACTTGGCTGGAATAATAAGGTGTTTTCTCACGTTTCCCAGCCTCACTGCCCACCTTGCACTTATTCCAAAGACTGTCTTTACCTCAGCTTTGAAAATCTGCAACAGTACTGCAGCTGGAAAGAGAATGTATCATTTGGCTTTTTGCCCAGAAAATAAGATGCTTCAAAAAGGTCATAAAAAAAGTCTCTTGGGGGAGAAAAGAAAAAAAAAAGCCTTCTCTCTCAAGGTTAATTGAGTGGAAGGTGAACTTTCATCACATGCCTTCCCTTTTGTGAAAGCTGCACAGCCTTAAGTACGTGCAGAAGGCAATTCACAGGAGAGTGTGCAGGCTGGCTGACGGCCGGCGGACACTGTCCTCCAGAGCTGGCCTGAGCCCTGAGCCTTCGGAGAGTGTCTTCAGCACGGAGGGGGCAGAGAGGAGGGTGTAGCACAGTCACTGTACACAGAGCCCAGGCCTCCATGGGATATAGAGGAGTGAAGGCTGGATACCTGCCCCCAGGGAGCTTTCACTCCTGGGGATGAAAGGAAACCAGCAGCCAGCAGTGTGAAATGAATCAGAGGTGAGCTGTGTGTCTGGAGGCACCGACTCTGCAGGTGGTGGGTATAAGGGCTGGGACTGACCTGTGGTGCTGAGGTGAGGGAAGCCTTTGCACTTGCCTTTGTGCCTAGACCCGTGGTTCTCACTGGGGGCAGTTTTACCCTCCGTGGGACATTTGCAGTTTCTGAGGCCATTTTTGGCCATTAAAACTAGGAGGGGGTTGCTACTGGGATCAAGTAAGTAGAAGCCAGAAATGCTGTTAAATATCCTACAAGGCACTAGTCAGTCCCCACAATAAAGAATTATCCATTCTCAAATGTCAATAATGCCAAAGTGGGGTAACTCTGCCCTAGAACTAGCTCTCACCACCCCATCTCACTCACATGGCTTCCTATTTCCTTTATTTAGATGTTTGCTCAAAGCCAGCCCTTTAGGACCATCTTCCATAATATCTCATTCCATCACTCCTTTCCCAGTTACCCTGCTGCATTTTTCCATAGCTCTTATCCTTGTTTGATTATGTATATGTGTATGCATGGTTGTTTATTAACTGCCTTCCCACATTAGAATGTAAGCTCCATGAGAGTAGGGATGTCATTCTGTTGTTGTTCTATTGCCAATGTCTATAATACAGGACATAGTAGATGCTCAACAAACATTTCTTGGGTGAATGAGCAGATGCTGAGTTGGACTATAAAGAAAGCTGAGTGCTGAAGAATTGTACTTATGAACTGTGGTGCTGGAGAAGACTCTTGAGAGTCCCTTAGACTGCAAGGAGATCCAACCAGTCCATCCTAAAGGAAATAAACCCTGCATATTCATTGGAAGGACTGATACTGACCCTCCAATACTTTGGCCACATGATGGGAAAAGCCAACTCATTGGAAAAGATCCTGATGCTGGGAAAGATTGAAGGCAAAAGGATAAGGGGGTGGCAAAAGGTGAGATGGTTAGACAGCATCATCGTCTAAATGGACATGAATTTGAGCAAACTCTGGGAGATAGTGAAGGACAGAGGAGCACGGTGCACTGCTGTCCATGGGGTTGTAAAGAGTTGGACATGACTTAGCAACTGAACAACAACAAATCCCAAGCAGCTGTGTGATCCTTGGCCAGTCACTTAACCTCTCTAACAGGCATAAATGTTCTCATGTGAATAAAGACAGCTGAGGATTAGAATGTTTTAATGGCCCTTTCAGCATTAAACTTGTTATTCTATAAGAAAGTGAGAATTCTGGATGATCAAGAGGGCAGGATTTATTGGATTTATGAGTCCCTACCTCTTGCAGACTGTGGATGAATTCAACAAGCAAAGCACATAGCCCAAGGCCACGATCCCACCAAGCACATGATAGTGGCATCTATTGATAATTACATAGAATTCAGAGTCAGGATTAGGGTGAGGTAAGTGAATCACTTGGAGAAGGAAATGGCACCCCACTTCAGTATTCTTGCCTGGAGAATCCTGTGGACAGATGACCCTGGTAGGCTAAAGTCCATGTGGTCACACAGAGTTGGACACAACTGAAGTGACTTAGCATGCATGCAAGTGAAGCACTAGATTTAGGCACAAAATTGAAGGAAGTGCCAAAAATCTCATCAAGATAAGAAATATTTTAATACAATATTCAAAAAATAAAAATCAGTGAAAAAATCCACAGCGAATGAAACATCAAGATCTTAACTCAAAACAGGTCGGTATGATTGGCTTGTCCTTTTGCCTCAGGTTCCAGTGTGGCTGGGCTCACTGCTCCCACTCATCCTGTCTTTGTTTAAAATTTTTGATATCTTGCTCATCATAGATTGGAGAAGGCACTGGCGACCCACTCCAGTACTCTTGCCTGGAAAATCCCATGGACGGAGGAGCCTGGTAGGCTGCAGTCCATGGGGTCGCAAAGAGTCAGACACGACTGAATGACTTCACTTTCACTTTTCACTTTCATGCCTTGGAGAAGGAAATGGCAACCCACTCCAGTGTTCTTGCCTGGAGAATCCCAGGGACGGGGGAGTCTGGTGGGCTGCCGTCTATGGGGTTGCACAGAGTTGGACACGACTGAAGCGACTTAGTAGCAGCAGAAGCATCATAGATTTTTTTGCACTAATTTTGATTTTTAAAAGCATAGCATCGAGATATGATTTGTCTTGATTACTGAGCTTTCCCACACCTCCTAAGCACCTGCTTAAGCAACTTTGTGCCTCCCTTTTGTCACCCTGGGTCCAGCCCTGAGATATGGCTGCTGGAGAGCAGTGGACATGTCTAGGGACAGAGAGAGGCTCCTCACATCCATTACTAAGAAAGAGAAACGGGGCAAGAGCAAGCTTTCGGGAGATTAGGATTTGAGGACTGGGCTTTTCAGGTAGCATGATGGGGAGGAGATGGGTCAGCTGCCAAGTGCAAAGGAAGAAGACCCCCAGGTTGGGAGGCTGTGGGTCCCATTCTGTCTGGGACAGTCCTGGTTGCAGCAGTTGTCTCAGAGGAGCGATGAGTAATTCCTCCTTCTGCTCCCTAAAGTGTCTGGGGTTGGGCCATAAGTGTGCGGTCACCCTGGGTCAGGCCACTCTCCAAGCAATCGCTGTAGTGGGCCTCTCCTGACCATCACAAAGGAGAAAGACGGTGCCCTCTGCTTGATGATGCTATCTGATCTCTGATGATTTCTGATGCTATCTGATCTCTGATGATGTCTGATGCTGTTGGAAGATTTCCTCAGACCCATCTCAGATCCTAGCTGTGCTTCAGAGCTCTTACCCCTTGCCCTGGAGCCATTTTCCATTGGTCTGACCTTGCCTTTGCCTTGCCAGACTGACTCTTAGCCCTTCGTGGCCTTGACTTGTGGCCTGCTGCCAATACCACAGAGAAGCTTTCCTTGATGCAACACTCACAAAGAAGCCGATCTCCTAGTCCATGGTGTTGGAGAGAAAAACACAGATGATAAGAAAAATAATTGCTACATCACATTCATGATCATTTTAAAACCCATTATTCCTTTAGCGTGAATCTAAACTATTATTCTCTTGTGTTGTTTGTCCTGAACTTGAAATGCATATTTGGACCAAAAAGTGAGGTTCTCAGTCAGAAATGCCAAATCCCCATCTCATTCACATATGGTATGAACAAGTACAATGGACTTAGTATGTAGTATGTCAAATCCAGTGATAAGGAGTGCTGAGACTGGAAGGGCATGCATACTTTGTTGAGTATAGATAATGAACTTGAGAGTTTTTTCTATTGCAATTTCCCCAATTTTCATTGTATATTGGATTGTTATCACTATATATTAGTGTTTCAGACTCTAGGCTGCATACTTTACAGGTCCTGTCCCTTTTAATTTTAATCCTCTCCACAACTCTCACAGTGGATATTACCTCCATTTTAGAGATGAGCAAAGTGAATCCTACACGGGTCAAATTGCCAGTATCCCAAAGTCGATAAATAGCAGACCTGGGATTCAAACTCAGGCTTCTCTGAGCCCAAGCTCTCAGCTAAACCCCAGCAGTGTTGTGCTTCCTTGTCAACAGTCAAACCAGCCACCAAGGCTATCTCTTACATGCGTCTCCAGTCCTCTGTCAAACAGACATGTGACCAGACATTTCCCCACCCTTTTACATGCTGCTGCTGCTGCTGCTGCTAAGTCGCTTCAGTCATGTCCGACTCTGTGCGACCCCAGAGACGGCAGCCCACCAGGCTCCACCGTCCCTGGGATTCTCCAGGCAAGAACACTGGAGTGGGCTGCCATTTCCTTCTCCAGTGCATGAAAGGGAAAAGTGAAAGTGAAGTCGCTCAGTCGTGTCCGACTCTTAGCGACCCCATGGGCTGCAGCCTACCAGGCTCCTCCGTCCATGGGATTTTCCAGGCAAGAGTACTGGAGTGGGGTGCCATTGCCTTCTCCACCCTTTTATATGAGCAACTCCCAATTCTAAAATTGTTAACAGTTCTGATTAACTGAGATATGACTTGCAGAATGGGCCAACAGATATATCAAGAGGTAATTATTCATGGAACCAGCAAAATAATATTTCAAAATAGATTATCATTGGTTTATTGATGACGCATGATCCTTAAAATTTCTGATAGGAAAGGATTTAGAAGTAAGCTAATCCAAATCTCTTTGGCTATTGAATTGAGATTCCAAGAAACTTAAACAAAAATGGTTTATTGGAGTATAGTCATGGATATAGTGACAATCTCTCTAAGATGATCATGTGAAATGAGTAGAAGGGAAGAGTTCATTGCCTTTCATTTGACTACTTGTTTATTTTTCAATTTGACTTTTCAACATAATTTCAGAAATGATTTTATCCCAACCTTTCTTCCCCTCCTTTCCATAATCCGAGTCCTACCTATTCTTTAAATCCTAATTTAATCATTTTTCATGGAACTTTCCTAATGATTATTTTTCCTTTCCCTGAATGGTTGTTTGACTCGGTCTTCATTAGGGCACTTAGTGTTTGATTATTGGATTGCTTTATCATGGTTTTATCCCTCCAAATTGATTGTAAGATGAACATAGAAAGTGTATCTTCAACTTCTTGCTCCTCTCAAAGTCTCTCATCTAGGGATTGACTTTGTAGCAGGTGGTTTCAGGGCTTCACCCATGTTCCTTGGATCCTTTGGTGGGTTCTAGCTAGCTTACAACCCACTTCAGTGTTCTTGCCTGGAGAATCCCAGGAACAGAGGAGCCTGGTGGGCTGCTGTCTATGTGGTTGCATCGAGTTGGACACGACTGAAGAGGCGCAGCAGCAGCAGCAGCCGCTAGCTTACAACTGCTTATGTTTGCACTTCTTTGCCTGAAGGCTCTCCTTCCTTCAGCCTCAGTGGAGGAAAATTTGGTCTATAAATATATGGCAGGCCAGAGTTTCAAAGAGTTATCCCCCTCTAGAAGTAGCCCTCAAATCAATGACTCTTGGGATCTGGTATATAAATACCCCCACTCACTTACTACTTGAAATGGTTCTGAGTCATGTGTTTTGTACCATTTCCCAGAGTTTCCTTGAGTTAGACTCCAGGGGTGCCCAGCAGTGGCCACTAAATAAAGAGTATTGCCATTATTCACTGTCTTTTCCCCTTCATGTTACTTGCCCTGCTTCTCTCCTGGTCTTACCTATGATCTCTGCTAAACAACTTGCATGCACAGCATTACCTCCGGTCTGCTTCTGAGAAACTGAAACTAATATAAACACAGAGGATATAGTCAATATTGGCATGTTGATTGGCTGATTAACTGACTATCAGAATGCTACTTCACAAACATAGGGATTGGGTGTTCTCTACTCAGAGGGGCATGAGGCTGTCCTCCTGAGCAGGACTCATTCGATCCTAGTTGAACAGAACAATGATGATGGGCAAGGGTCTCACACAGGTTCATCTAGTTCTGTCCACTATTCTGTATCTGTGATCTATTACTGACTTTGGTAAGTATCAAAGAGCCAAGGGGAATTATGTCAAACCTCTATTACCCCTCTCCGATCCCTGCTGCTACCAGCTGCATATAATTCTCACTTTGTATTGCCTTTACACTGATTACCTCCTGACAAGGCCAAGAAGAAATCTTGACCCTTGGTTACAACTAAAGCAAAAGCTCCTTCCCTTTGGAAACAAAAAGAATGGGAAAATGCACAATAGCAAGATGTTTCCTAACAGGGCCATGTCAAATATATAGATAAATAAAATATCAGAGACCAAATGAGGCTAGATCAGCAGCTTGGCCCACTCCCCAACCAAGCAAAGAATGTGATGTCTGACTCTATCTTGGACTGATTTCCAACTTTGTGATTCACAGCTGCAGCCAAGCAGAGCACATCCAGTAATGCTATTTGTTTTCCACTTTAAAAAAAGGCTGAGGAAATATATAAATGGCTCATAGGAGAAGGGGGCATTAGCAGACAGTCAGTCTGACCATAGCGAGACAGGCAGATGGTTTGTGGGAGCGACGCCAGCTGGGCGTTTCCATAAGTGATCACATATCTCCTCTCAGTGCCCAGCACTCGGCTTGATTAAGAGGTCAGAAGCAGGCTGCCACAGCACGAGGCCTAAGTGCACATGATATACGGCTGACCTGTCGGTCGCCTAGAAACAGCTCTGTAAAGGGCCCAAAGACAAATCAATTTATAAACTCACAAATTTGGGCCCAGTAGTGTTGGCTATTATTAAGCATGAAGCTTGATTCTCTGAGTTTGCTTTCTCAAATGCCTGCAGCCCCTTTAACTTTGCCCTCACATCATTTCCTTTGCTTTTTAATAGGTCACATCTTTTGATGAGTGACTTACCACTTTTTGATAAGTGACACGTGGGATCCTGGGAAGTGCGTGAGGGTGGAGGCAAGAGGCAGGAGATGGTGGGGTTCAGGAAGAGCTGGGTAAGGTCTGGGTCCCCTTTCTTCACTGCTGAGCACCTACTGCATGCCCAGCACATGGGGAAATGTAGGAAAATGAGAAGGGAGCATACTTTGCTGGAGAGCCAAAGGTTTATGCAACCCAGGGATGCAAAGGATTGAAATAAGAGGAATGCACAATATGAAGTTTTACATGGTTGGAGAGGCTGTCAGAAAAAGTCTTCAGATACGAGGTGGAATGTGAGGTAGGCGGGATCACATAGGTGAGGAAGTAGGATTTGAAGAGATGCCCCAATCATCTGGGCAAGCTCAGGGACATCTCTTAACCTGTATACACTTCAATAGATTTTACTTTTGATTTTCAGTTGGCATAGGATGGGGAACATCCCAAACAAGGGACTCAGAGAACAAAGGTTGAGCATGATACCATAGGACCAGCGAGGCACTAGTTGAACTGGAGAGGGTCTTGGGACTTTGTTAATTTGTGAACAATCCCACCCTCAGGTGATTTCCATGGCAAATCTGAATGGCCCTGGTGATCCTGCTGGCCACATCTTCCTCTGCTTATGTCCACTCCACAGGCCCATTTGTTTAGTTACAGATTCTGCTCAGTGATCCTGGAGTGAAATTTCACCCTCTCTTCTGGTTAGGAAAATATGAGTTGGGGCTTCCAAACTATAAAACCTGTTTAGTAAATGTTTACTACGTATCCACGTTTAGTGAGGCACCAAGGGAAGAATGTTGAAAGAACTAAAATTTTACAAGTACAGTCTGTCTTTTTCCTCAAAGAGTTTGCAGTCTCTTCATGGAACAGATTTTAAAATAAATTCATAAATGAAGATATTGCCAGCCAGCGGGTTCACACAGAGGGGTAAGCAATGTAGTGGGAGTTAGAGGAGGGTGTGGGCATTTCTGGTTGGAGGGACCAGGAAATGTTTCCTAAAGGAGATGAAGGACAGCCCCAATTTGCCTAAAATTGAGAGAAGGTGGGTCTCCAGGGTTTTACCTAAAACTTTGTATGGAGAGTGGTAGTCATGAGTAGAAACTGATTCTCATATTTACAATCTGGTAGGAGTAACCCAGCTGAATGGATAAAAGTCACGTTAATTTTTGGAGGCTCTGTTCTGCTCTCCCTAGAACACTCTCATTTTATATGTTATCAATAATAGCCTCTTTTGTTTTTGAAGAAAATTGTCCTGGTCTGGACAATGAATTGTATAGTCATCTTAATTACAGGCAATGATTGCAGCCATCCTTCAAGAAATTCCAAGATGGCAATGTTGGAACAGCCATTTTAAGCTCTAAGCAGCAAGGTAGCCTCAGAATGCTAGCTTGAACCAAGAAATCTCCTTTACTTTGCTTTTAAATCAACAAACACAGATCAACAATAGAAAAAGTCAAGGCACTCAGTTGTTATGGATAGAACCAAGCCAAGAAGCAAGTGGGCATGCCAGACCCGCACCCAACATTGAAGTATACTGACAAGGCACCGAATGATCGCGAACCAGCCACCAACACACTTGAGCCTCACTCAGTCTTGCTTTGCAGATAAACACGGTCGGTGATTATTTTACAACACTGTTAAGGTGCTAAGGGTTGTCCCTCATTTATTACTTGACTAATAAATACTTTAATTACACTTAATAAATTATGTAAGCAGGGCTCACTGAAGTGGTAATTCTTTAAATTAATTATTAACTGCATGCAAAAGGCTGCACTGCCTGTACCAGTAAAAGAAAATTCAGCCTTTAATCTAAAGTGATTATTCATTATCTGGTATAAAGGCTCTATTTGCATATTATTAGGGAAATAAACTTTGGCCTCTTTGGCAATACAGATAGATCTTAAAGTCCCTGCATTATGAATCTCCAAATACTAACATAGTGATAAACAGTATGTAATAAAGTCTCCAGTTTATACCTTTATAACAGCTGGATTTTGATTTTCCAAATATATTACAATGATAAAGTGACCAGTTAATGTATAAGCTCTTTGTGGAAGGTGGTGCCTACAGATGGTCGACTGATAGGAAATGGTAAATGTGCAAACTGCTTGCTTCCCTTGAGATTGGAAGCACAAAATGATCTCAGTAAGATGTGAGAAGAAAATCTCCATTTAACCCTTTTCTCTGCTGCAGCCCAAATATGGCCCTGCCTGTAAGCTGTTTTGTGTGTCTCTCTTTCCTCCCTACCCCCTAGACTCCCACCATCCCCTGGAAAGGTGAAGATGGTATATCTGGGTGGGCAGACCTTGTGGGGTCCTCAGTTCTGTCCTGGGGCAGAGGTAAGGTAAGGTTCAGAAAGCTGATTTAGAAAGTCAGCAAAAGACTAGGATTCATTTGCCCTTAGATTCTCTAGCTGGGAGCAGGCTCCCAGCATCCTGAGCTACAAAATGTGGGGGTAAATGAATGAACTGAACACAGTTTCTGGAGGAGGAGGAGAAATCTTTGTTCTTTGCTCCCTTTGGCAGAAGATAGGAGTGAGGGATGGGGGGCAGCACAGGGAGGGAGACGCAGGGGAAACAGGAAGCCAGGGACTCATGAGAGTGGTGAGAGTCACAAGGAAGCAGAATGACCTTCTCTCTCCCCATTCCCCTACCCATCGTTCATCTCCCTGACCCCTCTTTCAATGGACTGTCCCTGATTCTCTGTGTGTTCTAGCAGGGATTATATGAAGATGCGGAATGTCTTTCAAAGTAGTCGCTTTGGAAGCTGCAACTTGCTGCTATTGCTCCAAATATTGTTGGAAATCTTTGAGAATTATCTTTCCTGTTTGTATTAGTCAACTTGGGCTGCTGAAACAAAATGCCACAGACTGGGTGGCTTGAACAACAGACATTTATTTCACACAGCTCTGGAGGATCAAAATCTGAGATCCAGGTGCTAGCACTGCTGGGTTTTTGGTGAGGATTCCCCTCCTGGGCTTGTAGACGGCCACCTTCTTACTACATCCTCACATGATGGAGAAAGAGAGAATTCTGGTCTCTTTTCCTTATGTGAAGATAACCCCACTTTGGGGGCCTAACCATAGTGACCTCATCTGCACCTAATTACCTCCCAATGACCCCACCTCCTATTGCCAGCACATTGGGCTTCATTGTATAAAGTTTTCAGTGACAAAGTATTCAGTCCATAACAGTGTTCTTATGAACATCTTCAATGAGAGAAAAATTGTATTGTAGTCACTCCCCTTTAACTGAGTATGAGTGATAGATGGAGAGTTTGATGTACATAATCTCATATTATCTCCATGGTAACACCAAGAAGTAAATGTCATTAGCCATTTACAGTTGAGAAACCTGAGATTCAGAGAAGCTAAGTAATTTGCCCAAGGTCACGCAGCTAGTAAATAACACAGCCTGGATTTGAATAGAGTGCCTCCAAGCCAAGGCTTTGCTGACTGTGCACAGTGCCCTGTCTTTTGAAGGCAGATTCAAGTTTGAAAAGTAACTTGGGGGGTTGATGGCTGGATGTGTCATCTTCTCATGTAACTTCTCTGGACCTTGCTTTAGCCCAAAGAGAATTCTAAGAGTAGGAATTTTAAGCAAACTACAGGTCAGTGGGATGATATGTGGGAGAGAAGGGCTTTATCTGTCCTTTGAAATCAGGCTATAAATGCAGCTGCCTTGTGCATCTGCAGCTCAGGCCTGGGGCCAGTTCCTCTCTCTCTGTCTAATCCAGAGCCCACTGGGCTACACAGTGTGATCAGCGCTCAGATATACCCTGCCATTCCATCTTCCCACCATTCTTTTGAGCTAGGTCGGTATTATTATTCCTCATTTTAGAGATGAAAAAACCGAAGTACAGATAGGCCAAGCAACTGTCCTCAGTTTACACAGTAAGTGAGGGACAGAGTAGGCATCTTTGTGTTTACCACTAAGAGATAAACCGTTGGATCCTACATCACAAACATCTCTCATGTCCTACCAAAACCTACCTCTGTTTGACACAAGGAGCTAACAACTCATCTGTACCTATTCTCCCCTTACCTACAAGGTTTCCATCCATTATTCATGCATTCCCTCGTTGTTCCATTCCCTCACTGATTAATTCATTTAATAAATATTTTTGAAGCGTGCAACTTGACACCAGCCACTGTACTAGGTATCGGCTATCGAATCTAGATTTACAAAAGGAAATTGAACCAATGGACTGTTAACAGAATTGACAAACTGATCCAATTACTCTGGTGTTGGTGGAGACTTCATCAGAGATCCCTCCACATTCATAATCTCCCGTTGGCTCCAGGAGAGAAGTGTAGTCTTCAAAAGAGCTGCAGACGCAGAACTACTTGTAAGCCTCGCCGCTGGCTCCCACTTAGGAAAAGATGACGGTGTGATTTCTGATTACAAGCCATTAGGCAAAATAAAACACAGAGAGCCTGGCTCACCAGTTTCATCCTGCTTAATCAAATAGCCTCATTCATCACATTCACTCACACTATTCAGGGAAAGTGCCTTTCCACGCTTCAAAGATGGGCATGGGCGAGCCTGAGCCGCTTTTCATCAGATGGCACTTTGCTCTTTCCTTTTTAATGCAGGCAGATGAACGCTCCTTCTTTTTTCTTCCTTCCAAAGCCTGATCCAGAGGCCCAACCTCAGCACAGCAGCAGTCCGACCAGAAAGAAGCCTAAGCTGAAGACAGCCTTATCCCTCATGGTTCTCATACTTCAGCAGGTTTCTTTCTAACAGACTCGGGGGCTATGCCTGAGCCAGAATCAGAATATCAAAGGACGCTGGACTCTGTGGAGAAAAGGTAGCCTCATCGCTCATTTAACAGACAAGGCCACCTAGGCCCAGAGAGGAAGAGAATATTGTCTAGGGTCACACAGCAAGGCCGCTGCAGAGCAGGTGGCAGCATCTCAGCCTTCTGGTTGGATTCCCAGGCCTCAGGAGCATGCATCTGCCTTAGGGTCGATCCCTGATGGTTGCACAGGGGAGCCCAGTCCTCTGGGTTTATGACAGAGCTGGTGACAGTCACTGTATTGTGACATCATTTCTTCGCTCTGTGTCCCTTTGCCTTTCCAGGTAACCCACTCTTAGGCATGTTTCCAGGAGTTTTGTACTGCTAACCAAGCCTGCTTTCCCTGCACAGGGCTCAGGCCCTGGAATGAGGTCTTCTTCCTCTTTCCCTTGTCCTGTGTTTAAAATAAAATGAGCTCTGGGTGACTGGCAGCTAATCCTGAGTGTCTCTTGCAGTTAAATTTCATGGGGGTTCGATTTTGGAGCAAAGGGATTTTCCTATGTAGTTTTCGCAACATGCACATATGTAACCATACCTTTGCCATAGGACTGGCCCATGTCTGGACATTGTGTAGACTTAGCTTAGAAATCTCCACAAGCCCAGCACCCCCTCTCCTGTGCACACACATGTCCTGGGTAAATTAGATGACATAGTTGATGAATATGGAAGCTGATATTTTTCCAGGCATCTGGCCCAGCTAAAGACAAATCTTTAGTAAATGAAGGTTTAGCCAAAGATAGAAATAGCAATAACTTCCTTTATTGAACACTTGCTTTAAAAAAAATTATTTGTTTTAATTGGAGGATAATTACTTTACAATATTGTGACGGTTTTTGCCATACATCAACATGAATCGGCTACAGGTATACATGTGTCCCCCACATCTTGAACCCCCCCTTGCAGCTCCCTCCCCACTCTATCCCTCTGGGTTGTTCTAGAGCATCGGCTTTGGGTGCCCTGCTTCATGCATCAAACTTGTACTGGCCATCTGTTTTACATATGGTAATGTACATGTTTCAGTGCTATTCTCTCGAATCATCCCACCCTTGCCTTCTCCCGCTGAGTCCAAAAGTCTGTTCTTTGCATTTGTGTGTACTTTGCTGCCCCGCAAGTAGGGTCATCAGTACCCTCTTTCTAAATCCCAAATATATGCATTAATATACAGTATTTGTTTTTCTCTTTCTGACTTACTTCACTCTGTAATAGGCTCCAGGGTCATCCACCTCATTAGAACTGACTCAAACGTGTTCCTTTTTATAGTTGAGTAATATACCTATGCGTATATGTACTGCAACTTCCTTATCAATTTACCTGCTGATGGATATCTAGGTTGCTTCCATGTCCTAACTATTGTAAATAGTGCTGCAGTAAACATTGGGGTTCATGTGTCTCTTTCAATTCTGGTTTCTTCAGGATATATACCCAGCATATGGGATTGTTGGGTCATGTGGTGGTTCTAGTCCCAGTTTTTTAAGAAATCTCCACACTGTTATCTGAGGATAACATAGGCAGAACACTCTCTGACATAAATCACAGCAAAATCCTCTATGACCCACATCCCAGAGTAATGGAAATAAAAAGAAAAATAAATGAATGGGACCTAATTAAACTTAAAAGCTTTTGCACAATGAAGTAAACTATAAGCAAGGTGAAAAGACAGTCCTCAGAATGGGAGAAAATAATAGCAAATGAAACAACTGACAAATAATTAATCTCTAAAATATACAAGCAACTCATGCAGCTCAATATCAGAAAAATGAACAACCCAATCAAACAGTGGGAAAAAGACCTAAACAGACATTTCTCCGAAGAAGACATACAGATGGCTAATAAACACATAAAAAGATGCTCAACATCACTCATTATTAGAGAAATGCAAATAAAAACCACAATGAGGTATCATCTCACACTGGTCAGAATGGCCATCATCCAAAAGTTTACAAACAATAAATACTGGAGAGGGTGTGGAGAAAAGGGAACCCTCTTACACTGTTGATGGGAATGCAAACTGGAACATTTACTTTTAATGGAGATTATGTTAAGTACTTTTAATGCAGGTCTAACTTCTTAATTCTTAAAACAAGCCTGTTATGGGTTGAATTGTTTCCCCTCAAATTCACAGGCTGAAGTCCTAACCCCTGATACCTCAGAAAGTGATTTATTTGGAAACAGGGTCTTTGTAGATGAAATTAATTAAGATCAGGTCACAGTGAAATAGGATGGACCCCTAGTCCAATGTGTCTGTTGTCCTTATCAAAGAGGAAATTCAGACAGGGAGACATATGGACAGGGATAATACCACACAAAGACATGTAGACAATGCTTCCATGTGCAAATGACTGCCGAAGATGCCAGCTAACCCCCAGGAGCCAGGAAAGAGGCCTGGCACAGAGTCCTCTTCACTCAAAAGGAACCAAGCCTTCTGATCCCTTGTTCTCAGACTTCTAGCCTCTGGTTTATTCTAAGATAATCAATTATCTGTTTAAGCCTCCTTGTCTATGATACTTCGTTATGGCAGACCTAGCAAACTAACACAGGCCTTTGAGCACTATTTTCTCTATTTTGTAAACAAGGAAACTGAGGCTCAGAAAGGTGAAATAACTTGCCTAAGACCACACAGTTGGCGAGGGACAAAGCCAGGATTTAAGCTTAGCTGTACATGCCCTGCTGCCTTTATTTGGGAGTCTGTGCTGCTGAAGGATAGAAAAGGCCAATCTTCTTTCCATGATAAGCCAGCTGCGATGGGCCTTTTCCCTCGGCCTGGGACAGGGCAGCCGGCCCTCCCAGCCCACACCCTCACCATTCACTCAGAACTCTGAGGTGTTTCCTTTATTTTTCCACATCCCTCTTCTTTCAGCATTTAGCAGAACCCCCAAACCAAGCGCCTAGGGCTGGCATTAGAAAAGTAAATTTTCTCACTTCAACCTTCTCATTTTATCTTTATTTAGCCCTGGGATGCATTTGAGGCCCTGAAATACAGTATATGCTTTCATAGAGTTTCTCAGAGAATGAATTCCAAAATTCATCAGGATTGGGACAGAAAGTCAAGTTTAAAATTAAAATGATCCCTCATTCCTGGTCTCTGTGGTCAGAGGGCCCACTCACTTCCTGGTATTCCTCTGTGCAGCCTTCATACACACACACACACACACACACACACACACACACACCTGAAAGTTGAACTTGGCTCTTTTACTGAAGCCAAACAGACCAGGTTCCTCTAGAGGCTCCTCATCTTACCAGGCCTCCAGCAGGTCCCACCCTCGGAAGACTTCTCCACCCTCTGTCCTGGAGCCAAAGTCCATGGTGGTCTCACCTCATAGCATCCCTGTTTCAGAGTTTTGACTGGGGAGCCCAGGGCAATGAAACGGCTGCCAGCTTGAATTGGATTCCATGTCTGAATCATTTGAATCTTGTGCCCCTCTCAGCAGGAAGCTACTTTCAGACTTATCCTTGAAATCTCTACAAGGAAAAGCATTTCCCAAGCTGAGAAATTATATAAAGCTATATTTGAATAAAAGGACCAGTTATTTTTCCAACCCAGCAGGTTAGAACGTTGACATGATGAACATCAACAGAGTGGAAGAGTAGAGGGCACTGTCGTTCATCAGAAGGATGGCCTCAGAGCAGGTGGGAGCAAGGCAGGTGGTTACAATCCCAGAGTTCAGCTCCATGGCTGGGCAACGCAGGAGACCAGAAACAGGGATGTAAGTCCAAACCAGATCAAAACAGTGTAGTGTCAACCAGGTGGCCTTGATGTTCCTCCAACAGGAAGTCCTTTTTCCTCCCAGATGGAGCAGGAAGCAGCATCTAAGTCCCAGGGCAAGGCCAGTCTGAGACCTAAGGACTCAAAGTGTCCACTGTAATCGCCTTGTGGCAGATTCCCCTCTAGGACTCTAAGCAGTAATGACAACACTGCTGTCCTTCACTGCACACGATGCCTCAGTGTCCTGGATAGATCCAAGGGCTTCACCTTCGGGGTAGCCACCATTACTCTCCTTATGTACAGATGACAATGTGGAGGTGTCCAGAGATTCCCTTGCCCGTTGTTGCACAGCTAGGAAATGATATAGTGCCAGACACTGAAAGACAGCACTCATAGCATCCTGCCTCCTACACAAGGAGGCACTTTCAAGGCTGTGGTTTCCAGACCTTTTCCTTTTGTAGGTTTCAGTTCAGTTCAGTTGCTCAGTCGTGTCCAACTCTTTGTGACCCCATCGGCTGCAGCACACCAGGCCTCCCTGTCCATCACCAACTCCCAGAGTTTACTTAAACTCATGTCTATCGAGTTGGTGATGCCATCCAACCATCTCATCCTCTGTCGTCCCCTTCTCCTCCCACCTTCAATCTTTGCTGCCTACAATATTTTGTAGGGTTAGTGAAGGGAAGTCGCTCAGTCATCTCTGACTCTTTGCGACCCCACGGACCATAGCCTAGCAGGCTCCTCCATCCATGGGATTTTCCAGGCAAGAGAACTGGAGTGGGTTGCCATTTGTAGGTTTACCTTCCACTTAATTGTTAATGTGACCACGTAGACTGGCACCCAGAGAACTCTTTTTATTTCCACTAAGCTGGAGCGATTCTGCTGGTGAGGAGTGAAAGGAAACCCAGCTTCTTGGCTGTTATGGTCTTCGAGTGAGTGTTCACTGACTGACTTGGACAGAAATGGGAGGGAGCTGGTGGGCAGAGTGTTAGGGAACAAATGCCCATACGAGACTCAGTGTACGTAGTGTCAGTAAAAGCTACAGAGCAACACCTCTGGATTTAGTCTAGGCTGGCAAGAATTAATGGCTGACAGGAGGAAAAGAAACACTTAAAAAAACATACATTTTTAAAAAGCAGTGTTTGCCTGAAAAGGAGCTTGGGCAGAGCCGCCTAGAGGAGGCCTGTTTGCAGGCCCCTTTGGAAGCCCCAGCCATCCATTTTCATTAGTTTTATGATTTGATCAACTTACAAAGGTCACTTTTTAGCTTCCTGTGAACCACAATATTATGACTGGGCTTAAATAATGCCAAAGCAATTCATTGAGAAGGGAAACATTCAGTTAAACCAGTTGCTGGGCACTGAAGCTAGCCTTGCAAAGCTGAATTACTCCCTTGTAAGGGAGCTGTCTGGCTTTGGAGAACAAAGCACAGAGTCTCCAAGGCCCTCTCTGAACCCAGCAGAGCCTGGGGGAGACTGTCCAGGTCGAGGCAAGCAGCTGCCACTGCTCTTGCTGGAGTGGGCTCTGCTCGTTCAGTTTCCTGCATACTGCGATTCCCCATGCCTCGCCCACCCCAACACTTGCTTGTGTGGATATACTGCCATCTTTTTTAAGACTCTACACCAAGAGCAGGCACAACTCTCTTTTGTGTTTCTCCTTAGCACTGAGGAGTTGAGACCAGCCTATAACAAGTTAGTTGATTCTGTGTAGTGATTTCATTAGCATCTCTTTTTCTAAGCATCAGAGGAGTAAGAACCAGGTTGACTGTGTTCATCACTGCATCCCAGCACCGAGCAGGATGTGAAGTACACTATAGATGCTCCAGGATGTGTTGCTCACTGACATTTTATTAAATAGAATCTCTACCCCCTACATATTACAGAAAATACAGGTAGCATGAAAAATTAGTAGTTTCTTCATTTCAGTTTCTTTACTGAACATTTTGCTAAACACTCAGTCCCTTATTCTAATTCAAGTTAATGACATGGTGAAACTGGTCAAGGTAACTGGGCACCTTTGCCGTTTCAAGCCAGGTCTTCAATGTCTTCCCTGGATCTTGAGATGCTAGAGGTCCCACCTAACACTGGGGTTACACAGTGTCATAGGGAAAATTAAAGGTGATGTTGTACAGAAAGTGCCCAGTATGGTGTACGGGTAATAGTAATAATAATAATGAACAGCATAGGTGTCCCTCATAATTCCGTGCCAAATTCTCAGCCAGGTAACTTTGGTGGCTCTAGATTGCCTTCTAGGCATCAGAAGATTGTCTTCCTGACCTATTTTCTATCATATGACAGATATGAACCTTTAATTTAAATTTTTTGCTAGATCACTAAGGTATTTTTACTCTTAGCTTCCAATCTGAGGGATCCAATCAATAGCTTATTTGAGTGGAAACCTAGCCTCCAGCAGGGTAGGTTTGCTTTAAACAGTTGCTTTGACTATTATAAATCATCTTAAACCATCTAGGTCTTATACAAAAATCTTTATCTCAGCACGCACACATGCATGAAACACACATGCACATACATATGGAGCCTTTCTTTAGACTTGCGGCTGAACTTTGTCAAGCTAGTTTTTCTGTGTAGATACAGATAGCAGGAAGTGTATTCTCTTGGCTATAGGGTCAAGAATATTTCTTTGTGTGTTTTAGGCAGGCTTGCAGTAATAGAAGTAATAGAAGTAGTAACAGTAGAATAATATAGTAATAGAAGGGACCCCCACCTCCACCCTAATTACTGCCCCCACTCTCCTTGATCTGCCTCAGCCAGTCAGCCAGAGAAATGCTGATTTGCTGCCCACTCTCAGGGGAATGATTTTGGAGGTTTAATTCAAGTGATTCTATTTAATCAAATATGCATCGAGAATCTACCACAGGCAGAGGACTTACTATATGTTATACTTACTCTTTCAGGCTTCCCAGGTGGTGCTAGTGGTAAAGAACCCGCCTGCCAATCAATGCAGAAGATATAAGAATAGGGGGTTCAATCTGTGGGTCGGGAAGATCCCCTGGAGTAGGAAATGGCAACCCACTCCAGTATTGTTGCCTGGAGAACTGCATGGACAGAGGAGCCTGAAGGGTTACAGTCCATAGTGTTGCAAAGAGTCAGGCATGACTGAAGCAATATAGTACACATGCATGAAGTGAAGTGAAGTGAAGTCGCTCAGTCATGTCTGACCCTTTGCGACCCCATGGACTGTAGCCCACCAGGCTCCTCCATCCATGGAATTTTCTAGGCAAGAATACTGGAGTGGGTTGCTATTTCCTTCTCCAGGGGATCTTCCCGACCCAGGGAACGAACCCTGGTCTCCTTCATTGCAGGTAGAGGCTTTACCGTCTGAGCCACCAGGGAATCCCAGTACACGTGCATACTTACTGTTTATTTTTGTCTCACCACGTCCTGAGGACACCATTCACTTCTGTAGTTTCAGTGCCCAGGAGAGTCCCTCATATATACAGTAAGTGCCTACTAAATGCTTTGTTGGAGGTATGACTGAAAATAGAAGAGTTATAGGAGGTCAAAAGTGTGATGTATTTATAACCTGAGATTCCCAGGCCACTGGCAGGCAGTAGACAATACATACTTTAAAAGCATGAGTGTGAATTCTCCTTCTGGAAGAACTCCTTATCTGCTAAGAAGTTAACTATCCTTATTGAGTCTCAAAATCCTCATCAATAAAATGGGAAGCAATGGGTGATTTTGAGGGCTGAACTATTGATGATGTACTTAAGACAGTATGATGGTGAATAGTGAGCACTTAGCACACAGAGGCAATCCCCAGGCTGCAGCTGGCGAAGATGGGAGGGTGGTGAGCATTTGGTCACCTGCAGTAGCACAGACAGTAAAGAATCTACTTGCAATGCAGGAGACCCGGTTTGATCGCTGGGTCAGGAAGATCCTCTGGAGCAGGGAATGGCAACCCACTCTAGTATTCTTGCCTGGAGAATCCCATGGACAGAGAAGCCTGGCAGGCTACAGTCCGTGGGGTTGCAAAGAGTTGGACTCAACTGAGCAACTAACACTACTACTAGTGCAAGCTGGTGTGCCCAGGGAAAAGACAGACAGGGGCCATGTGAGATGGGGTGGCTAAGGGCCGGAGCAGAGGTGACAGCTCCCAGAGAGCCCTGAATGGGGTGGGGACCCTCTCAGCATTCTGGTGAGGGTGGGCTTGCCTGGCTCCTTGGGCAAGCACACCTGACTCTCAGCAGGAGGAGGAAACCACCTACGTTTCCTGCCTGGCACTAGGGTCCTGAATGAACAAGTCTGTCCCTGTGAGATGGATTTTCACTGTCTGGAAACAGCATAGTGCCAGCCCTATGGCCTTGCTTTCCTTTCTTCTCCTTTAGGGTCTGATGGTATCAACTTTGTCTTAGTGGGTGGCCTCTCTGGTGGCTTTTTTTTTAGACTGGAGTCTAACTACAGCTCTCAAGGACCATATTTACAGGGCAGTAAGAATGTGTGGGAAATGGAAAAGAAGAGAGAGGGCAAAGAAGGGGTGTGTGTGTGTGTGTGTGTGTGTGTGTGTGTGTGTGTGTGTGTGTGTGTGTGTGTGCGCATGCACGTGTGTGCTTGTGTGAGCCCAAACACGGAGAGGGCAGGAGTGGCCTGGTAGTGGGAAGCACTTATTCAAGAGGACTCTACCCTCTGTGGTCTCCTCCTTGGCTCACTCTGGAATCTTGAGCCCCTGAGAAAGGGATCAACTTTCTTTGGGAGAAAATATGCAAAGAAGTTCAAGTGTATCTTTCCATACTATTTGCATTTCTGGTTTAAATCAAACCCCTCCTCTCTTGCATCTTTTATTTTTTTTTCTGTGAATGAATATGCCTTTTGATTTTACCTGCTCTTCTACTATAGTTTTGGGTTTTGACTTTTCCAAAATGAAATCTCCAGCCACTCTAATTTTCTCAGCTTCTGGCCCCACTGGCATCTCCATTTTTGCTCTAATTATCCAATTATTGAAGCTATCCAACCTATTTATTCAGGCAATCAAGGCTGTAAATGCATGGATTTATCATTACCTCAAATCATCTGTCACTGTGATTGAATAGAAAGGTAACCAGGATGCTGCAAGAGGTTTGAATCAACACACTTCTGTTCAGTTTGTTATATCTGAGGCTCTTATACATAAATTAAAAGTTGTAGGAGGAAACTCTAAGAAGAGGAGAGAAAAGAAAAGAATGATGGAGGGAAAGAGCGTGAAGAATGTGTGGAAAAGTTTTGTCTCGATTCCTGTAAAAATTGACCTATAACATTATTTGATTTTCCCCTAAATTCCCCTCTTTCCCATCGCTGGCCATGGTTATTGTCCCTTGCTATTTCCTCTAGAGAGATATTGTCAGGACCAGTACAACCAGATACAAAGGGCTGGAGGGTCATTAGATGACAGAGAAGCTGGTCTAGGCAGATCCATGCTGCTGTAGGAACTGTATCTACTCTCTGGAAGTGAAAATGTCAGTCACTCAATCATGTCTGACTCTTTGTGACCCCATGGACTGTAGCCTGCCAAGCTCCTCTATCCATGGGATTCTCCAGGCAAGAATGCTAGAGTGGTTGCCATTTCCTTCTCCAGGGGATCTTCCTGGCCCAGGGATCGAACTCAGGTCTCCTGTGTTGCAGGCAGATTGTTTACCATCTCAGCCACCAGGGAAGTCCTACCTACTCTCTGGAAACACCTGAAATAAGTCCATTTTCTCACTTATCTGATTACCCCAAACAAGCTGTTTTTTTCCCAAAATTAACAGCCTTCTTTCTTTCAACCATTTCTCCTTCACCATTCTGGGCATTTTATTTCAGTTTATTAAGTTCTTTATTAAAAGATGGTGCCGTAAAATTTAACACAAAACTCTAAGTGTATTATGTTCAGAGGGGCAATCACCTCCCTCTCTCTGGGCATTGTATTTCTATTAATAAAGTCTCAATGCCAAATAGGAAAAGGAGTACGTCAAGGCTGTATATTGTTACCCTGCTTATTTAACTTATATGCAGAGTACATCATGAGAAACGCTGGGCTGGAAGAAGCACAAGCTGGAATCAAGATTGCCGGGAGGAGTATCAATAACCTCAGATATGCAGATGACACCACCCTTATGGCAGAAAGTGAAGCAGAACTAAAGAGCCTCTTGATGAAAGTGAAAGAGGAGAGTGAAAAAGTTGGCTTAAAGCTCAACATTCAGAAAACTAAGATCATGGCATCTGGTCCCATCACTTCATGGCAAATACATGGGGAAACAGTGAAAACAGTGGCTGACTTTATTTTCTGGGCTCCAAATGCTGCAGGTGGTGACTGCAGCCACGAAATCAAAAGATGCCTACTCTTGGAAGGAAAGTTATGACCAACCTTGACAGCATATTAAAAAGCAGAGACATTGCTTTGTCAACAAAGGTCTGTTTAGTCAAGGCTATGATTTTTCCAGTAGTCATGTATGGATGTTAGAGTTTGACTATAAAGAAAGCTGAGTGCAGAAGAATTGATGCTTTTGAACTGTGGTGTTGGAGAAGATTCTTGAGAGCTCCTTGGACTGCAAGGAGATCCAACCAGTCCATCCTAAAGGAGATTAGTTCTGGGTGTTCATTGGAAGGACTGATGTTGAAGCTGAAACTGCAATACTTTGGCCACCTGATGCGAAGAGCTGACTCATTTGAAAAGACCCTGATGCTGGGAACAATCGAGGGCAGGAGGAAAAGGGGACAACAGAGGATGAGATGGTTAGATGGCATCACCGACTCAGTGCACATGAGTTAGGGTAAACTCTGGGAGTTGGTGATGGACAGGGAGGCCTGGCGTGCTGTGGTTCATGGGGTCACAAAGAGTCGGACACAACTGAATGACTAAACTGAACTGAATGCTTTTTAAGCTTCTTGGCACATCATATGCTGCTATTTTCCCTTTGATGTGCTTTTTTGGTTGTGAGTTTTTGAGAAACCTATATAGAGTAATTTATATTTAGCCTTATAAATTTTAATAGGTAAATCTGGCCCACTGTACTAGTCATGGAGACCAGTTGGGATGGCAACACACCTCCCAATATATTTACCACTTTCACTTAAACTGTAGCTCTCTGCATCCTCATCCTAGTTACTAAGGCTGTTGACCTGAGCAGAGTTTATATAGAAAGTTGGGACAAGCCACTAGGCACCACCCAGTGGATTGCTACTACTCCATGAACTCGTATTTGCAGGGTTCACTCTCCCAGTCAAAGGCAAATTCTCACTCAGGATAGTCCCGGGGCTCCAGTATTGCTTCTATTCTCAGTATAAAGAAGGCTTCCCAGGAGGCATGGTGGTAAAGAATCCACCTGCAATGCAGGAGACCCGGGTTCAATCCCTGGGTCAGGAAGATCCCCTCTGGAGGAGGAAATGGCTATTACTCCAGTATTTTTGCCTGGACAGTCCCATGGACAGAGGAGCCTGGCAGGCTACAGTCCATAGTGTTACAAAGAGTCGGATGCAACTGAGCACTCACACTCTCAGTAAAAAGAGGTAAGAACAATGGACTAGTTTTGTCAAAATTGTCTTAGTAAAAAAACCCACCAGCCTAAAAGAGGACTCCATCGAGCGCAGACTCATCCATACTTCACAGTTTGTTTTTTCCTTATGTGGGTGAAATGATAATCCAAGCTGTTGACATACACATTTTGCGCATATAAATTTCTCAATAATGCACTGTGTAATAACAGATGTAATTGATCTATTCTATCTGTTTTCTCCAAAGTAATTTAAAACACTCCTTTACTTCCTTTGTTTTTGAGCTTGGCTAATATCCTCACACTAGCACGTTTCCATCTGTGTGTTTGGTCAAAGCAAGTTTATCTGAAAAATTTCAAAGAATCAGCTTCATCTCTGCTTGGCGGCATGGGGCAAATGAAGGTATTTCTGGTAAGATTTATTGTATCAGCTTCCAGGAAACGCTAACTCCAGAGAGGACCAGATTGCAGAGATCTATATATTAAAGTTCCTCTTCCTATCTCTGGGCCCAGGTGGAGGGGACAAATGGATTCTTACCTGACTGCAAAATATGATATATTATTATAAACAGAGTCTTGAATTATAGAAAATACTAGTTAGCATAATTACATTACCATATTTTTATATGTAGATTATTATTCAAATACCAAACAGGCAATCTTCCATTGGAAAAAACCAATAAACACTCTCAACCCAGACTTTCACTGTTATGTATGTCATAGTACAAAACAATTTTAAAGTTTAAAACCCATTACATTACAAGAGCTATTCACTTCAAGTAGGTGGCAATTTGCTCCTTTTTTTCCCACCCTACATTTTGATAGCTATTCACCTCTATCAATTCTTATCTTGCCCATTCTTTAGAAACCAATTGCAGTTTAAAAAGTGCCCATCTATTTCTGATTGAAATCTTCACATGCTGGTTTTTTAAACTATTTTTCAATCTCTTAATAAAATAGATTGCCTCCAGGCTGCCAGTTAGTAAACCCACTAACCATGCAGCAATTCGTAGGTCCACCCTGGCTTGTGGGTTTTCCTTGCTCCTAACCTTATCCAAGAAATACCTGATTTCCACTATTGCTACTATACATGAGACAGTTCAAAGGATTAAACTTATTTATAATTTTATAAACAACAAAAAATTTCTGATTCAATTGACTCAAACTCTAGGCCTTTTTAGTCCATGAAATATTTTGATAAAATAGGTCTTACAACTTTTCCTTTACTTGTTCACTGTTAACTTATCAAACTCTTGTTAGATTGAAAAGTCTCTCCATTTTGAGCAAAACCTCCTTTTGTAAGAGGGCCTCTCAATCCATCAGTGTTGGAGTAAACACTTCCTAAAGATCTGCCCTTGGCTGGCCAGAAACCAAGTGAAAGAGATGAAGACAAGGTGGCTGTCCCAGAGGGCTCATAGTTCAGAGAGAGAACTCTACGAGACAATCTCCAAAATTAAGGGGGGAGGTTCAAACTGTGAGACCACCCGTGATCCGAAGATGAAGGGAGTAAGGGAGTGAAGGAATGTTGCCCAGTACCCAGGAAGGACCCTCAGAGATGGAGATGAGAATTTGTTAGGTGGAGGGGACCATCTGGTATTGAGGAATGAGCATGGATTGAACAGAAGGCAGTGGGAAGTTGGCCAGACTGACACCTGTCCCATCCATCTTCCTGTCTCAGAGGAGGAAAAGCCATACTTTTGTTTTTACACTGTGGTCTTCATCCACCCCTACTCAGGACATCCATAGCCTTGGTCTCATTATTCCCCAGAGTTTGAATGTACTGTGACCTTAAACCCCATGCACATCCTCTTGGTTTGCATCAGATCAAAGTAAACCTCTTTTCAACCCCAAATGTCAATATCAGGAAACTTTAAGATAAGACAACTCAATAAAACGTATCAGGGATGGACGCTGCATATTCCCAGGCTTCCAAATTCTTTTAACCAGTAGCAGGTGCAAGGTAGAGAAGTGTCAGCCCCACAAGAACAGTAGGGATTGCCCTGCTCTGAGGCAGGTGTGTCTGTATGGAGAATCAGAGCAAGTTATATGCACTAGAGATGACATTTAAAAATGACTGAGGCTTCTATATTCATCATAGAAGAAGGCCTAAGAAGAGAAGGGGATAGTGGAGACAAAGGCATGGACATACGCAGTTGGGCTTTTACATTCAAGGAAAGGCAACAAATAGTCCTTTTTGGCTAACTATATCAATAATACAATTTTATTCATTATAAAATACTACCTATTTCATGCTCTAAGCCTTATCTCACTTAACTCTCACACATCAGCCTGTGAGGGGGCACTGAACACATAGGGAAACCATGGCTTGAGTAGGTTAAGGATCCTGTCTGCAGCCCCTTAGCTGCTAAGTGTTGAAGCCAGGACTCAAGCCCATGTTTATCTCATCCATATTGAGAAGGATATAGTTCAGGAGAGGTAAAGATTTATTTTGAAGAGGTAAATGAGAAAAGTTGATGGAGCACATCTCCAGAGGAGAGGGAGAAGATGGGTTAGAAAATCAGTGACAAATGAAAGCCTCTGGGGAGGGTGTGGAAGGGACTGACTGGCTAAAGTAAGGGACTCAGAATCCCAGACAAACTAGTGCCCCTGAAGTTGGATTTGGTGGTTCAAGGTGAATGCAGTGGACATTTGTTGACTGAGGCCTTGTTTTTACGCCATCGGATCCCACCGACACCTTCCACTAGGCTCTCCCAGGGGTCCACAGGACCCTGTCCTGGGGAGATTAAAATGTCTGGGAGATGCAATTCAGGCCTTTGCAGGGAACAGCGGGTGGATCACATTGAAGTTGTTTCACAAAGACAAATCCAGGATCAAATGTCAGAGCGTGGGTGTTGGGGGCACGGCAGAGAAACTAGAGCTGGTGATCTCCCCTGGGCTCTGCATCCCCTGGGTCACACAGGCTATTTTCCAACACAGAGTCAGATCTTGGGGTGAGGATCCATGTCCCCAGCTGACTCCCTGGGCTGCAAAAGTCTGTGTACCTCGAGTTGCGGGTCTAATCAGGGACTGACTATTCGGGGCCACTTGATAGCTAATCACTCTTCATTCTTCTACCTCCTTTCTCTAGAGGAGGGCTTCATAATAACGATTTCCAGAAAGCTACTCCAGAAGCTTCTTTTAAACCAGCACCGGGTCCCACCTGCCTCTGTGGCTTTATCATTTGGCACAGGAGCATCTGTCATTTTTATTCCTCTCTTGCCTTGCACAACACTGCTTGGGGAGGGCTCAGGGAGGGGAGTATTGTTATCCTTTTTAACACTGCTATTTCTATTATAAAAGATGGAGACATAGTAGGAGGTTAATGACTGCTCAGAATAAAAACAAATGGTGACTAAGAACACATACTCAAACGAGGCATTGTCTTGCTAGGGGATGATATTCAGCAGGGAAGCTTGTGTGCAGTTTCCATTTCCCTCTTTAAAGACAGCGTAAACCAGGGGCTGTATGGGCTCATTTGCCAGCATTGTATTGTCTTCCACTGTCAAGTGACCTAACAAAAGAGATTCTATTGGAGGCACATGAACCCCGAGGGCCAAGAGCTCTCCCCAAGGCAGTTTGTTTCTTCCTTTCCCCAGCATCATGCTTCCTATTTCCTTCACCTTATTGAGTAAATCATCACCTCACACTGATTATCCAGGCCCCTTGCAAAGCCCAGTCCCGGACACTGAGGGGTGGGTGATCGTGGCAGACCATCAACTCTAGACCATATTTGCGAGCTCCTGGCTGCTCATATCACAGATATTTGACAAGAGGGAAGAGAGTGGTGGGCCAAGTTTCCATCCTCCCCTCCAGGCTTCCCCAGTGCTGCATGGTCCTCTCTAAGTCCTCCAGCACGCTTCTACTCAGCTAGGTCCATGCCTCTCAAACCACACTGCACAGAGCCTTGCAATGCCTGACCCTGGCTAGCTTGTCATCATAGGCAGGCTCTTAATAAGAGTGTGAGCTTCCGGCAGACTCCTGATCTGATGGATTTAGTCTTTAAAATATAACTGTATGTATTCATCCCATAAGCTTTTTTCTTTTTTTGCAAAAAATGGAAATATACATCCTTGTTTTATAAGATAATTTTTAATGATATATTGTGAACATCCTTTCATGTCAAAAAACTGAGAATTCTAACATCTTTGTCCTTGTTTTCCTTGCCCTCCATTACATTTGGAGGGCCAGTGTTTCTCCATATGTGCAAAAGAGTAAATTTTGCCTTTGGTCACTGGACTTTTTCTCTTGTCCCTGTTCAGTGATGCATCCATCTCTCATCAGGCACTTGAGAGGGTAGCGTCAGTGCTTATGGGAAAAGATTCCTCCCATGAAAGCAACAGATATCCATCTTTCCCCCCAAATCAAGAACCAACAGTCAGGGACAAATTGGGGAAGCTCATCAAGGACCACCATTCATCACTGGTTCATGGCCAGTGATGAACCAGTATTCCTCAGGAACCACCAGTTATCATCCTGAATGAATTCAGAGAAGCTGAATTTCTGTATGTCTTATTTATTAAATAGAACCCAAGTGGAAGTTTTGCTTACCTTTTCCTCTTTGGTCTTGGGGCAGTAAGTCTTTTGTAAATGCAAGCTCAGGGATTGGTCCATTTTGTCATCAAATTTGCTGTTCCCTTCTGCTCACCTCCCTACATAGACTCATCATGTCATCTTGGAAAACCTCTGTTTTTAAAATTATATTCATGTTTCAGGACCAGCTTAGGTGGTAGGTGCCCTGGGGACACCCGTAACCTTCAGCCTGTAGGGAAAGCTCCCTCTCCAGCCTTCAGGGATTTTCCTTTCCTGTGAGAATGTGGCGCCTACATTTAGTGCTATTTTCTGCTTTATAATCATGTTAGCACCATCTTTTCTCCACACTTCCAATATAGTGTACAATTTCTAACAATTCTGCAAAGCTGGTTTTTTATTTTAGAGTTATGGTATATGGTTGCTGTTTTATAGCTTCTTAAACATGGATCATTTCTATCCAACAATCCGAAGAAGTGACACTGTGCCCTTGAAAAGTGTTGTTTTATTTGAATTGGATATAATACTGCTAAGATACATGCTATTCCAAGGAACTGACTGTGTTGTAAGTTTTCCTTGTAAATGTCCATCTTCCAACTTTAATTCTCATTCTAGTGTTCCTTGTGTTAAATTGACACATCTTCTAGAGGTAATGCAGGTATAGTAACTGAGTGATTTACATATAATCCCTCCCTTCCAGAGTCCCTCTTAGGAGGGTGGGTTTCTTAAATGGACTGAATGGACTTCAATTCAAATAGACTTGCTGAAAAATGGTGAAGTTTTTCTTGAGTATGCTGTTGTATACTTGTCAGTGCTTATTCATTCATATTATTCCAGATCTTCGTTGCAATCGTATGTGAAAGCTAGGGCAATTATTTAAATCCCCATTTGACAGATGAGGAAAATGAGGCCCAGAGAGATCTTGGGACTTCCCTAAGATTCCATGGATAGTGGACAATCTAGAATCAGACACCAGTTTTCCTGCCTGGACTGTTCTCTTGGCAACACACACATAGATGTTCTGACAACCATCTGTTTCTCCAACTCATTTTGCTTCTAAAATATAGTCATATTTCTAATCCCGGACTCTGGGACCGCACTGCCGCTTCCTGTAGAAAAAGTCCAATCTTGTTCAAGCGCCATTATTTCACTGTATGTATATATATATATATAATATATTGATACATGTATGTTTTATCTCTGCTTTGTGTTGTCAGGGCTAAAGTGAGGAGGTACCCCACGTGGAAGTCAGTTTTTAAATAACACAACTAAATTATTCGATGTGACTATCTGACATAAACCACAGTGTGGAATAAGGGTGAAGGAAGCATCTTATCTGCCTTTGGGGAGCCTACACTCCAGTTTAAAAGTCATGATTGCACATTTGACAAGTCAAAGAGGAATTCAAGGATAGTAACGATGAATGGTACTCATTGAAGAACAGAAAGTTTGGCTGTGGTAGCCCAGGAAAGGGAGCAGTTCAAGGGGGACAGGATGGTCTGCAAGGCATCCGAGGAGGGGTGAAACTAGATCTGGGTCTTGACCACTGAAATGCTGCTGGATAGGCGAGTCAGAAGGGAGGTGATGCCAAAGGCAAGAAGCAGTGGAGGTGGGAGGGAACAGGGGAGGTGAGAGGGGACAGGAGAGGTGAGTTGACTCACTTCCCCTGAGACAGACAGACTTTTTGTGCCCAGGCATTTTTCTTTCTCTTAATCACAAAGGACGACATGAGGAGATGTGGATGTCTCAGGATAAAGTCACCTCCATCTCCAGAGGTTCAAGGAGCATCCTGGGTGATGATGGGTGCAAAATGGAGGGATAGCATCCAGCTTCCAGACAAATAAAATCCATCCCTTCCCTGCAGCTTTAAAGGAAGAATATACCAGAACTGTGTTACCTAAGTACAGAAAAATATTGAAAGGAATGTGGAGATTAGGATTGCTTTGAGGATCTGTAGAAGGTTAATGCAATGTCAGTCAACTAGAAAGTTTTGGATCTCTTACTAATATATTTGGGTGCATGATTGAAGGACCAAATTCCAGGAAAGGCCTTGCCATTAGGAAGTAGTTGCAGTACTTCCAGTGACCATATTTCATATGTTCTTAAAGGCAGATTGTCTCTGTCCTCTTCCAGGGTAGCCATCATTTCCCAAGCATCTCTAAGGGCTGGCCATCCAACCTCTATTCTTGGGACTGCTTATTCCATTGATACACCAGCATCCATCAATGGGGATTAGCAGAGACTGAACCAAAGGTATATTTCTAGGGCAGAGGACGCCATGGAATCCTGGTGCTGAGACGTAGAGAGGAAATAGTACTGGGAGGTAGGAATGCACAGATACTTGTCTTTGCCAATTTCAAATCAAAGATGAAACCTGAGCTTGATGTCCTCATCAACTGTTATTATTTCCCTTTATGTCTCTAATAGTTACTATGTTTCTCCTAAGTCATTAACTCTGGGACTGGAAGACCAATCTAAAATGAGAGTGGGCAGTGTAGTACCAGCATTTGGATAGGATATTACCATTGCAGAGCAATTTTATCCTTGCCGTATTGGGAAGCTTCTTTTGAGAATTTTCATTTTCACATTAAAAATCGCAGCTGTTAAAGAGCACTGGGTGTATAGTCAAGATACTGTGACATCATAGTTGACCTTAGCATTAAACAGTCATGGCTGGTATGCACTTATTGGATCATGGGTGTTCAATGGGTGTTTGTCAAATGAATAGAAAACTCAAGGAAAAACATTTAGTTTACCTGGGCTCAAGTTTCCTCATCTCTAAAGCAGGAGAAATAGCCTCTAGCATCCCCAGGGTCTCTGTGGGATAAAAATGAGGTAATGGTTTTTCAAAACACTTTAGAAGTAAAAAGTTCTGTAGAAATACAAGTGGTTGCTATAGCAAACAGAGTTAGAAAAGGCGTGTGAGTAGAACCCAGGAAACTTTGGGTCTGGTCTAACTCTTCCTATAAACAATAAATCTGGGGAAGTCTTGTGCCTGCCTGGACATCAGCTATCTCATATGTAAATGCATGATAATAGAGCCTGTTTACTTCACAGGGTGCTTTTGAATGTCCACTGAGACATGCTGGATTTCATATATAAGCATCTAGCCAACCAATTTTTTAAGACTTTTGTTCTGACTGTGAGGAAGTTCGATCTCCAGTCCTGATGTCATCATTGTCTCTGTGCCCCTGGTTGATCACATCCCACGTCTGAGCTTCAGTCTCTTCATCTGTGAAATGGGTGGGGTAACCTAGATGCTCGCTATCGTCTGATGAAGATGCTCCAGTGCAGCCTCTCAGCCTGTGCTCGCTGTCATTGAACAGGAGGCCTTTTAAACGTTTGTGATCACCCACCCACATCAGTGGCAGCTTCACACAGGAGCCCTGGGGCAAAGGGCTCTGTTCAGGGCAAATGATGAGCCAAACCTCAAATGGAGGTAGGTTACCCTGTCCCAGCTCCTGTGTGCTGACAGTTCCCATTACCACCTTTCAGAAGGACATGATAATACAGTGTCCGGATTGTAAAATTGCTCATAAAACATTATAGGATTGCAGGAAATCTGGGTCCCGGTAAGGACAATGTTGGAATCCAACTCGAGCATGAGTGGAAAATAAATAGTGAGCTATGTGAAGCTGTCATCTTTTTCCCAAATGGAGCAGAGAAAGTGAAGATAAATGGAAATACCATCAATTACTGTTTTTCCCAGTGGGAAAGTGATAAAGATATTTAAACGATGTGTGACAGAGTGAAGTGTGGGTCCTAGTGGAGAGCTTCCCGTGCTTAACGAGGGAGACGTTTTAGGTAATGGAATGAGTAGGCGAGCTAGGAGCGGAGAGCGAAGAAAAGGCAGAAACGAGTCTTGGGCAGCCAGGCTGAGTATACACATAGCAGTAAAATAAAAATCAGACTGAAACTAAGAACATGTTTGCACAAGGTCTGATGCCTATTGTCTAAATGGAGACCCAGAAAGGAAAGGCAGAGGGTGAAACTCTCCAAAAGGAGTGAATAGGGCAATTAAAAGATTAGGCTGTGAGTGCTTGGAGACCAGTCCCTTGAGCCCCTGTTCTGAGCCACAAGAAGCTCTGGGCCAGTGGAGGGAGCAGGGGTTTAGGCCAAGTCCTGGCCTTGACATTACCCTTTCCTCTCTTTCTCTTGGTCTTCGGGACCTCCCTCAGAGGTTCATCCTGCCCACTTCCGGGGCTTCTATAGGCAACATAGAGACTGCTCTGTGTATGGTTCCTAAATCCACCGCTGGGTTCTATCCCCTCTCCCCTGTGGGGTCCAGTCCCCCGTGTCTCCAGCCTTCTGCCAGCCCTCTTCACCACCGCAGCCCCCCAGCCGCCAACCCAGTGGAGGCTCCATTCATCACTGCCTCACCCTTTCCCAAATTTTTACCCTGTGACAGGACACCAACAATTTCTCCTGTCTCTCTAGACTCAAACTTAAATTTCTTCTATTCACCTCCCCTGTTTTATGGCTCCCAGATTCAGCTACATTTTTTAAGTGAAATCTCTATATCCACAAACTCTACATTTGTGAGAACCTTCTCACACATTATTTCCATACTATTCTAATAGCCCCTGCACTCTGGTCCTAACTCCATCTTCTTCCTACTTGAATCTACCCATCTGATAATCCTTAAGCATCTTACTAGTCATACTTATTCCTCTGCTTAGAAATCTGCTTCAGCTTCCTGTTTCCAAGAGTTGATCAAAATGCCTTGACCTCTTTGGCCCTCCCCTCTCTGTTCATAGCTTCAGTTTCTCTTTTCCCTGTTCTCTTTGCTATTCTGTTATTCCTCCACATTCTTATTATTCCCACTCATTCCCACTTCTAGTGTAGGTTTCATAGCCTATTCAAGGCGAAAGCCAAGACCTCCTCCTCTAGGAAGTCTCCTTGACTACTGAGACTGGGACAGATGAATGTACTGCCTGGGTATTGATATTCAACTTTGGATTAGAAGCTGATCCACATGATCAGCCTAAGGTAAGGGCCAAACATAGTTAACTCTTAAGCATTCATCTTCCCCTTTCTTTAGGCCTTTTCTACGTTCTTGGTATGGAGAGCATTATTAGTTCATTGATAGTCTATGAGTATCTGTACATATCTGATCAGCTACATGGCCAGCTCAATTATTTACACAGATTTGATTTTTGAGAAGGGAGCACAAATATTAGCCATTTCAGTGAATATTTTTAAGGACATGCAAGTAAGTAACAATATTGACCATAAACATTGCCTTAACACAGAACCACTGAACCAATGCTGCCCATCTGAACTTCAGGACATTCTGAGGAACCTGTGGGGTGAGCGCACTGTTCTCTAGGGCTTCAGTGCACTATACTCCTACTGATCATACCGCGTGATTCCACAAATCAGTCGTGTTTGTTCCCAAAACTTTTTTATGCTGGTTGTAGTTGTAAGTGCGTAATTTATTTAAGCATTATGCAAAACTGTTAAATATGAATGCAAAGAGTGTTGTTTCTTTGATAAAAAACCGAGTGGATTGCTTTGGAAAAGTCAATAAATGAGAATTTGATTAAAAAAAAAGAACTTATGTTGAACTGAATGTGCATGAGACATCTCTAAGAGGTTAGCTCAAATCATAAAGGTCTTGATGAAGTCTAAATTCTCACTATTTGGAAAATATATTTTAGGTTCTGGCTTTACTTTAAAGAAACCAAAACTAGATTATTTAAATTATACTTTCTGGGAATGGTTGGAGGGAAAAGATGATGCAGAACTTTAATTAGAAGGACTTTACTCAAAGAAAAATCATTGTTCCTCCGTGGCAATATTGGTAAATGAATGGACATTTACAAATCTAAGCTAAAACAAAAAGTTGTGTTTTTATGTATGCTTAAAATAATTTGACTCATCATCAACCATTCCAGACGATGTTAGATAAAATAAGCACTGTTTAACCTCAGCATAGGTAAAAATTTTCCCAGAGTTTTTAAGCAAAAAGGACAGTTTCTCTTCTGAATGTTAGAAGCTTACACATCCACTTGTGAGGTGCAAAAAACAGCCCTTTTGTGGTCAGTGGCCTCCAAGAAACCTTCCAAGGATCTTTACCTTCTGGAGTCCACACCTTGTGTTTAATCTCCTGCCTCATCAAAGCAGGCTGCCTTTGGGACCAATAGATAAATCAGAGATGGTGGTGTGTGACTTCCAAGCCTGGGCCATTGGGATTTGAGCTCACTATCTTATACTTTTAGTACGTACTGACACTGGGGGAAGCCGACCGCCATGTTGCGAGGACACTCAAGCAGCCTTGTGGAGAGACCCTGTGGTTGAGGAACTGAGGACTCCTGACAACAGCCAACACCAGTTTGCATACACGTGGGTGAGTCACCTTAGAAGTGTATCTTCTAGCCCTAGTCACATCTTCAGATAACAGTAGTCCTGGCTGCCATTTGACTGAAACTTCATGAGAAAACTAAGCCAGAACTATGTAGCTCAGCTGCTGCCAAATTTAGGACCGTTGGAAACTCATAGATGTTCACTTATTATTATTGCTTTGAGTCATTATATTTTGGAGAAATTTGCTACAGAGCTTTAGATAACACACAATTTCCCAAGCAGAACTGTTATTTCTAACCAGGGAGAACCTGATGCTGAACATGGATGGCCAGAAGGACACCCACTCTACTGAGAGTACAACGGACCTACTGCATTTGTTCTCATGGATCTTCTAAAATTAAAAAGTTTTTAATTTTTAATCATTTAGAGAAAGGATTAAAAAAGATTCATTTTGAACAACTTATAGGACAGAACCACATCAGAAAACAAATTTGACCAATAGTTTGATGGTCAAGAGCAAGACGGAGTGAAGGGACCTGAGAGAGGATTGTTTACCCTTCTATTTAAACTTAAACTTTAAATAGTTACTTTAAACTCCAGTGACACACATTATACCCCCCAGAAGAGTCAGAGAGGGCTTTGCAGAATCCCAGGGATCATCCAGGTCAGGGTGTGTTTCATGAACCCAGGTTGTAGACACAAGTCTGTGAAGACTTTTCCTCCACATGGCATGCTCCTCTCACTGGTATCTAGCTATTGCGCTCTTGGGTCTAATAGCAGTGATGCTCATTGACAGACTGGTCAGAGATTATTAGGCACTGGTCAACAATATTAGTCACTTCTTTCCTCTTCACAAAACTCCTATTAAAACTTGAGACATCAAATGATAAGACTCTGGCTGTGTCTTTGATGCATTTGCTCACTGTCCTCCTACCTAATTGCTAAGCTGTGGATACGAAGCTTGCACCAGAGGATCCTCTGCCCACCTTTAATAAAGCACCTTAATACCACCATCAAAATGAAATCACCTCTTCTTCTCCCCCAGAAGTAAAAGAATAAAAGGTTAGTTGAACAGAGATTTGAGGTAAATCCATCCTTTCAAAAGATAAATGTCTCCCTTCCTCCTTACTGGTCGCATTTAAATTCTCCTATAGCTTTGATCAGATCAATATTCTGTTTAAGAACCTGAAATGACTCTCTAATGTCATCCAAATAGATGTCCAAGTATCTTTGGCTCACACTTAAGTAACCTTGGTAACAATGCTTCAAATCTAGCTTGAAGGTACTTCTCGGTTTACCTCTACTCACAACTTAGGGACGTGAATCTGGAGCCCCAACACAGGCTGACTCTTCTCAGAACACACTTGACACTTCTGAGCCTCTTGCTTTCACTCTTGCCCTCTTCTCTCCAGTCATCAGCCTTATTCGATTACAGTCACCAGCCTTCCACACATCCTTGGAGTCCAGCAGTTCCACACACTGGAGGCCCCCCCCTCCCATGACGAAGCCAGTGACTGCTGGCACCTCCAGATTTTTATGCCACTCACTCTCAAGAGTTTGGCTCCTCATTCAATAGTGCAGCAGCTGCCCAGGTTCTGTTCATAGTTTATCTCCCCTCCAAACTGGTAAGTGCCCAGAGGGTGGGAATCAGGTTTCACTCGTTGTTGTTTCCCACACAGCAGCTAGCAGTATCCTTGGCATTTACAAGGAACTTAATATATATTTGATGAGTGAATGAATTACTGTGTTCCAACTACTACTCTATGTTTTTGCTTTTCTAAAACTCAGTCTATTGCCTGCCCCATGAATACATTTATTTCAAAGGGAGAATTGCAAAAAGACAAGAACAGAGATATGACATGGGATGGGCAGTGCCATTTCCCTGCATAGTTTCATCGCAAATCTGCCCACCTAGCTAATTTTCATCTCCAAATCCAATCATTAACTTCATTTGATTGGACTGACTGCAGGTCTTTCTTATAAAAGGGAGTCTTAGATGATGAAGAAGTCTGTGGCTACCTGGAAGGTATACTGTGATAAGAAATTTTAAATGAAGAAGTCTGTGGCTACCTGGAAGGTATACTGTGATAAGAAATTTTGAAAATGTCCTTCTCAGGGATTGAACCTTCTCCAATCCATTCTTCTTAAAGGAGAGGCTACACCTATGATGCGATGATTATTAACTACAATAACACCTGTAAGAAAGAAGAACAGCAATGGTCATATACAACAAAGAGCAAAGATCATTGGAAAGTTTTCTTCCTCCAAAGAGGAATTTTTGAATGGCTGCACTCTGAGCTTTGAATGCATTATGGTTAATTTCAGATTCCGGGGATGATTAACTCTGACTGGTGGAATAAAAGGCCACGACCAATTATTATTCAGAAAAATCCTGCTGTTTAGCCAAAGAGCGTACAGTGCAATCCAGTCCTTGATGTTCCTGTGATAAACGCTCACATGACAAGGTTATTTGGTGTAGAGCAGCCAGAGTGGTTGCTATGGAAACCTGTTCACAATGCTCATAAATCTGAGGTGTAGTTATCCTTGCTGTGTATGCAAAAAAAAAAAAAAAAAAGGAAAGAAAAAAGAAACCTACAAAGCCAACTCAAGCGGTTTAATTTACAGTGCTGCCTCGAAAAAAGAAAAAAATGGGCAAATGAATTCTAAGATAATAGACCTCTCCATATTATATTCTTTCACAATGCAGGCACTTAGGACTCAAACGCTCTCTTCAAAGCCAAAAAGACTTTTAAGATAATCATTATGGTAGAGAATATAGGTCATCATTAACACCAGGAGTGACAGAAATAAAAGAGGTGGTTAGAAATTCGAGTTTGCTGGCATCAATTGTTTTCCCTTGGCACAGTTAGCAATGCAAACAGCTGTTGACAGCGCATCAGAACAGGTACATTCGATGGGGAACAAATGGCTTTTTTAGTTTCTGCGTCTCAGAAATGATGGGCTGTAAGTCTAAGAGGCCAAAGGTCAAGCAGACAATGATGAAATATCCCCCACAGACCCAATGTCAGGTGGTTCGATGTTAAGATCGCTCTGATATGGTTTCTCGGCCTCGATTTCAGTTCCACTCAAGCCCCATTAGAAATAAGGGCAGCCTATTAAACCAGCAGGCAGCAAGGCATTTCTCATCTCGGGTATTAGCTCCCTGGCCACCTGGCTCTTTGACCCCCTGTGGCTTATTCCAACCATTATCAGTTTTCTAAATAAAAATTGGGAAAGAGTTGAACCCTTTGAAGTGGCAATTCTTTAACACTTGGAAATGTGAGAGCCATTGACTCTGAAGCTATCTAGAAGGACAGAGAAGTCTAATCTGTTCATGGTCTAGTTTAAAATAAGACTGAAATTGATTTATGCCATCTAATAGTGGAAATGGCTCAATTAAAGAGCTTTGATGGGAAAATTCAATATGCGATCAAGTCTCAGCTTATGCATACCTATCAGGGCTCTTCATGGTGTAGAAGAAACTACACATTGGCTTGGGCAACAACGGAAATGCTCGGTTGTATAAAATTGTAGAGCATGATGATAGAAACACACCTTCTGCTTCTGGGCCTCAATTCTGAGTCAAACTAAAGTTTCCCTAGTAGTCTGTGATGAAGGGGACCAACAAGATAGGGAACTTCTAAACCAACACAGGAGCCTGACCATGAGGATCCTAACCAAGACGTATTTGGTAGCCACATAGCTGGTTCAGTTCAGAGTCAGCAGGTACATAACTCATTTATAAAAATCTGTTCCATCCATATTTTAAAGAATGTCTAAAATTCCATTACTTAAGATAACCTTCTGGTTTAAGACACACCATCTCCTCTTAAAAAGCTGACACCTTGCACAGAGAGCTCAGCTCGGTGCTCTGTGATGACCTGGAGGGTTGGGACTGGGGAAGTAGGAGGGAGGTTCAAGAGGGAGGGGATATATGTAAACATATGGCTGATTCATTTTTTTGTACAACAGAAAATAATACAACTTTTTAGAGCAATTATACTTAAATTTTTTTAATTAAAAAAAGGTGACATTTGTGATTTGAAAAGGTTAAATATGTGGACTGTAGCATGAAGGTGTCTCATATTCTCACAAAGCGCTACAGTCAGGAAGTACTTATGGCCCTATTTGATAATAATGATATTAACTGTCTTGAACTGAGCCCTCCTTGTGATTCACATATAGACATAATCTTTATTAATCATACTCTGTTAGGATAATGTAGGTTTTTCTTCCAGATAGTTAATATATGATCTGATTTGATCTTTACAAAACACAGAAGTAGGCATTATTATTATCTTATTCATAGATGAGAAAACTGTGGCTTAGGGACCAAGTTAAGCATCTTGTCCAAGTCAAACAACAAGTATGAGAAGTTAGGTGGACATGGCTCCAGGACTGCTCCTCCAAAATCCCGCAATTAACTACTGTGGCTCAAAAGTGGCAGAAACAGTGAATCTCTGATCAATTTGCCAAATGACAACATTGGAGGAAAAAACTGTCAGGTTTTGTAAAAGTATTGGGATTTTGAATCAAAAATGTGTCTCTTACTTTAAAATTAGTATTGCTCCTTTACAAGCAAGGAGAGGAAAGAAGGTCTTACTGGAAGTCAGAGACTTGAAACTGAGTCCAGATGAGGAAAAAGAAAAAGGAAGGGAAGCAGAAGAATGCAGCAGAGTACTGTTGTCTGAATATGGTTTAAATCAGGCACCCCCTGCATTTACCTTCTTAACATATTACAACACAATTTTACAAGCTATTCGACAACTCTACAAGCTCAGCAAAGAAGCCCTATGGGCAGAAAATTTCCTTTTCTGGGGGCAGAAACAGTTGAGTTTCTTGTTACTCTATTGTAGGGATTCTCTTCAACCAAATTGCCTAATAAAACTGCCTTTCTCTGTAGATGACATCGGACAATAGAAACCACTGTGCATCATGATCACATAATGCATGAATTTTACCTCTGCCCCGGACCTTAAGCTCCTTTAGATGGACACACTGTTCTATTTATCTTTATCATTTCCTTGATGATTGACAAAAGATACTTCAGAAAGATAATAATGAAAACAACAAAACCTGACAAGCTGAGGATGGAAAGCCAGATTTCTGTTTTCTTTTGAAGAAGATTTGGCAACACTGGTCCTAAAATTCTGGCATGCAGCTGAGTAGCAACTACCCCTTTAGACAGGGCTTGACATGGTTTCCACTTGACCAACTCCAGGTGCTTACCCTACCACACGAACATTTGAGTTTAAGAATCCTACAACAAAGAGATAAGAAACAGAAGGGCAAGACCTCCTGTCTTAGAAGTCTCATTGTTCTACCATCCCAGGGTTGGCCATCCTGGCCATCCAGGCTCTGATCATCACCTGTGATTCATGCTGTGACTCCTGTCCCACTCAGATGTGCTTCTTATACTCACAAAGAATAGACTTCATGGCAAGGAAACTTAAGGGGTATGAGAACAAGGTAAACATTCCACTGGGGATGGACCTTCAGCTCAAATATAGAAGAAAGAGATAATAAAAGCAGGCACATGAGTTCTTTGCCCAGGTGAGCTGAGAACAAGGGCCAAGATCCTAGTATCAAAGTTTGCATTTAGAAGTATAAATTAGAGGACCTGAAAACTTTTTTGTTTTCTCACTTTTCACATCTAGTTATTGCTAGTTTACTCATTTTCAGGTCAAATATTCAAGCAACTAAAAGCTTAAAGTATGATGGGTAGAAATACCAATGGGTATACAGTGATTCCCCATGATAAAATATTCTTCCATATGGGGAAAAAACCCTTCCAATAGTGTGACCTGGTCAAACTTCCTTACAAAGTTTTCATCCTAGGTGTAAGACCTTGACCATACTCTGCAATTCTAATTCAGTTGTTCAGTAGTTTGTGCCACGTGAGGTTTAAGGCCAGTGAAAACCAGCAATAACAAAAATACCGGTCCCCTGCTTTCAGGGCCACATGCTCCATTCAGGGAGCCAGACGCTAGTCAATTATGCGTGATGAAGGGGAAAGGAGTTCTGTAAGAGGGTTCAGATCTAGTCTTGGTTGGGAGTGTATCTGTGTCTGGAGGGAAGGATGTGTCCAAGAAAAGCTTTCTTGAGAAACTGACCTCTAAGGATACAAACTCAATAATCTTTGTGTCACCTGTGATGCCTGTTCTAGGACCTTGCACAAAATAAGTGCTGTGGACCCTTGCACCAGTGTTTCCACCCAAGTCTCCAAGCTAATTGGTCCTCATTTCTCAAATAAAGCATCCTATCCTTTGGGTAGCCTTTACTGACATTCATCCTCCATCCCAGGCTGAGATCTCTTCGGTGGTCTTCCCGCATTCCCCATGCACCCACAGCATTGTGACATAATCATGAGATGAAGACTTGTCATCTCTGTTACTGTGACCTAATACATCCTGGGTGAAAGTGTGCTGTGGAGCGGAAACCTGACTTTGGAGGGCAGCAGAATTTGATCACAGAACTTCCACAGGACTGAGGGAAACAGAGACTCTTGGGGGGCACAAAGAATACATTGTGTGCCCCAGAACCCAGGGGAAAGGAGCAGTGACCCCACAGGAGACTGAGCCAGACTTGCCTTTGAGTGTTTGAGGGTCTCCTAAGGAGGTGTGTGTTGGCAGTGGCCTGCCACGGGGATAGGGGCACTGGCAGCAAGAGTCCCGGGAGGTGTCTGTTAGCTTAATTCCTCTTAGAGGAATTCCTATGGTATTAGTCCTACCAGAGAGCCTGTAGACTAAGGACTGGGTTGCCTCAGGCCAAATAACCAACAAGGAGGGAACACGGCCCCACCCATCAGCAGAATTGGATTAAAGATTTACTAAGTATGGTCCTGCCCATGAGAGCAAGACCCAGTTTTCCTCACAGCCAGTCCCTCCCATCAGGAAGCTTCCTCATCCATCAGAGGGCAGACAGAAGAAACAAGAATTACCATCCCTCGGCTTCCAGAATGAAAACCGCAATCACAGAAAGCTAAACAAAATGATTGCGTGGGTCACAAGCTTGAGTAACTCAGTGACGTTCTCAGCCGTGGCACGCAGGGCCACCTAAGACGGGCGGGTCATGGCGGAGAGTGCTGACAAAATGAGGTCCGCTGGAGAGAGGAATGGCAAACCACTCCAGGACTCTTGCCTCAAGAACCCCACGAACAGTATGAAAAGGCAAAAAGATAGGACACCAGGAGATAAGCCCCCCAGGGTCCAGTACCCTACCAGGGCAGAGCAGAGAAGTAGCTCCAGAAAGAATGAAGAGGCTGGGCCAATGCGGAAATGGTGCTCAGTTGTAGATGTGTTTGGGGGTGAAAGTAAAGTCCAATGCTGTAAGAACAATATTGCATAGGAACCTGGAATGTTAATTCCAAGAATCAAGGTAAATTGGATGTGTTTAGGCAGGAGATGGCAAGAGTGAACATTGAATTTAAGAGCTTGCTGTTTTAGAACACCGATTTGAGGAATCAGTGAACTAAAATGGATGGGAATGGGTGAATTTAATTCAGATGACCATTATGTCTACTACTGTGGGCAAGAATCCCTTAGGAAAAATGAAGTAGACCTCATATAGTCAACAAAAGAGTGTGAAATGCAGTATTTGAGTGCAATCTCAAAAATGACAGAATGATCTCAGTTTATTTCCAAGCCAAACCATTCAAACCACTGTAATCCAAGTTTGTGCCCCAACCACTAAAGCCAAAGAAGCTGAAGTTGAATGGTTCTATGAAGACCTACAAGACCTTCAAGAGCTAACACCAAAAAAAGATGTCCTTTTCATCAAGGGGATTGGAATGCAAAAGTAGAAAGTCAAGAGATACCTGGAGTAATAGGCAGATTTGGCTTTGGAGTACAAAATGAAGCAGGACAAAGGCTAACAGAGTTTTGCCAAGAGAACACACTGGTCCTCCAACAACATAAGAGATGAAACTACACATGGACCATCATCATGGTCAATAACAAAATTATGTTGATTATATTCTTTGGAGCCAAAGATGAAGACATTATATACACTCAGCAAAAACAAGACCAGGAGCTGACTGTGGCTCAGATCATGAACTCCTTATTGAAAAATTCAGGCTTAAATTGAAGAAAGTAGGGAAAACTACTAGACCATTCAGGTATGACCTAAATCAAATCTCTTATGATTATACTGTGGAGGTGATGAATAGACTCAAGGCAAAGATCTGGTAGACAAAGTGTCTGAAAACTATGGACAGAGGTCTGTAGCATTGTGCAGGAGGTGATGACCAAAACCATCCCAAAGAAAAAGAAATGCTAGAAAACAAAGTGGTTGTCTGAGGAGGCCTTACAAAGAGTTGAGAAAAGAAGAGAATTGAAAGGCAAAGGAGAATGGGAAAGATATAACCATCTGAATGTAGAGTTCCAGAGAAGAGCAAAGAGAGATAAGAAAGCCTTCTTAAGTGAACAATGCAAGGAAATAGAGGAAGACAACAGAATGGGAAAGACTAGAGATCTCTTCAAGAAAACTGGAGATGCCAAGAGGACATTTGACCCCAAGATGGGCACAATAAAGGATAGAAACGGCAAGGATATAAGAGAAGCAGAACAGATTAAGAAGAGGTGGCAAGAATATACAGAAGTATACAAAAAAGGTCTTAAGGACCCAGAAAACCACAATGGTGTGATCACTCATCTAGGGACAGACATCCTGGAATGTGAAGTCAAGTGGGCCTTAGGAAGAATTACTACAAACAAAGCTAGTGCAAGTGATGGAATTCCAACTGAGCTGTTTAAAATGCTAAAAGATGATGCTGTTAAAGTGCTGCTCTCAATATGTCGACAAATTTGGAAAACTCAACAGTGGTCACAGGACTGGAAAAAGTCAGTTTTCATTCCAATCCCGTAGAAAGGCAATGCCAAAGAATGCTCAAACTCCCATACAATTGCTCTCATTTCACTTGCTAGCAAGGTAATGCTCAAAATCCTTCAAGCTAGACTTCAGCAGTACATGAGCCAAAAAATTTCAGATGTAAAAGCTGGAATTTAAAAAGGCAAAGAAACCAGAGATCAAATTGCCAACATCCGTTGGATCATAGAAAAAGCAAGGGAATTCCAGAAAACCATCTTCTTCTGCTTCACTGACTATGCTAAAGCCTTTGACTGTGTCTGACTTTTTGCAGCCCCATGGACTATAGTCCACCAGGCTTCTCTATACGTGGAATTCTCAGGCAAGAAAACTGTAGTGGGTAGGCGTTCCCTTTTCCAGGGGATCTTCCCGACCCCGTGATCAAACCTGGGTCTCCTGCATTGAAGGCAGATTCTTTAGTATCTGAGCCACCAGGGAAGCTCAATAAAGGGGGCACTATGGATGTATGAGTCAGGAGTCAAACCCAGGCCTCCTGCATGGCAGGCAAGAAATATACCACTGAACTGCCCATGGACCAGGATCCCAAACTGAAAAATTCTTAAAGAGATGGGATTACCAGACCACATTATCTGTCTCCTGAGAAATAGATCTGTCTCTTGGTTGCAAAGAGTCAGACATTACTTAGTGGCTGAACAACAATAAATTCCTGTATAGTCAGTGTATAGTACTTGATTAGGGGCTTTCCAGGTCAAAGCTATATATTGTCACTCTGCTTATTTAACTTATATGCAGAGTACATTATGTGAAATGCTGGGCTGGATGAAGCTCAAGCTGGAATCAAGATTGCTGCTAAGTCACTTCAGTCGTGTCCGACTCTGTGCGACCCCAGAGACGGCAGCCCACCAGGCTTTTCCTTCCTTGGGATTCTCCAGGCAAGAACACTGGAGTGGATTGCCATTTCCTTCTCCAATGCATGAAAGTGAAAAGTGAAAGTGAAGTCACTCAGTCGTGTCCGACTCTTAGCGACCCCATGGACTGCAGCCTACCAGGCTCCTCTGTCCATGAGATTTTCCAGGCAAGAGTACTGGAGTGGGGTGCCATTGCCTTCTCCGGAATCAAGATTACTGGGAGAAATATCAGTAACCTCAGATATGCAGATGACACCACCCTAATGGCAGAAAGTGAAGAGGAACTAAAGAGCCTCTTGATGAAAGTAAAGGATAGTGAAACAGCTGGTTTAAAACCCAACATTCAAAAAAATGAAGATCATGGCATCTGGTCCCATTGTCTCATGGCAAATAGATGGGGAAATAATGGAAACAGTGACAAATTTTACTTTCTTGGGCTCCAAAATCATTGCAGATGGTGACTGCAACCATGAAAGTACAAGGCACTTTATCCTTGGAAGAAAAGCTATGACAAACCTAGACAGCATATTAAAAAGCAGAGACATCATTTTGCCAACAAAGGTACATCCAGTCAAAGCTATGGTTTTGCCAGTAGTCATGTACGGATGTGTGAGCTGGGCCATAAAGAAGGCTGAATTCTGAAGCACTGATACTTTCAAATTGTGGTGCTAGAGAAGACTCTTGAGAGTACCTTAGACTTCAAGGAGATCAAACCAGTCAATCCTAAAGGAAATCAACCCTGAACTTTCAAGGAAAGACTGATCCTGAAACTGAAACTTGAGAAGAGCCAACTCATTGGAAAAGACCTTGATGCTGGGAAAGATTGAAGGCAGGAGGCGAAGGGGATGACAGAGGATGAGATAACTGTGTGGTATCATTGAAATCAGTCCTGAATATTCATTGGAAGGACTGATGCTGAAGCTGAAACTCCAATACTTTGGCCACCTGATGCAAAGAACTGACTCGTTTGAAAAGACCCTGATGCTGGGAAAGATTGAAGGCAGGAGAAGAAGGGGATGACAGAGGATAAGATGGCTGGATGGCATCACCAACTTGATGGACATGAGTTTGAGCAAGCTCTGGGAGTTGGTGATGCATAGGGAGGCCTGGCATGTTGGAGTCCATGGGGTCGCAAAGAGTTGGACACAACTGAGTGACTAAACAACAGGTAGCGCTAGTGCTAAAGAACCCTCATGCCAAGGCAGGGGACGCTAGAGACGAGGGTTTGATCCTTGAGTCAGGAAGATCCCCTGGAGGAGGGTATGGCAACCGGCTCCAGCATTCTTGCCTGGAGAATCCCATGTTCAGAGGAGCCTGGTGGGCTACTGTCCACAGCATCGCAGAGTTGGACATGACTAGAGCGACTTAGCATGCACAGTACCTAATTATACATACACATATAGACAATAAATTCTCAACATTTGTGGGAGTTATGTTCTGTAAAACTGCTGCAGACACTGAATTAGTGAATACTGAGCCATTGCTTCTAGGGTAAATATAGAATTAGGTTCCTGAGAGTCTTTGGTCACATTTTTGTCAACTGATCAATACATAATCTTGTTTTATGTGTTTTTCTGTTTAAAGATAATATATAATATATATTAATTCATTAACATTGAACTCAGAGTCAATAGCAATATACCACTCATGACTGAACAAAGCTTATCAAACCTGTGGTTTACCTGTTAGGCACATCACAGTTGTACTGCACTTAGAAACACTAGACAACACTTCACCGCTGTGTCAGAGGCTATTTTAAACAGCAAAATCACCAAGAAAAAGCACAGACTGTAAAAAATATTTGCCACTAAATATATCACAAAAAGGGCTTCCCTGGTGGCTCATCAGTAAAGAATCCACCTACAATGTGGGAGTTGTAGGAGACATGGGTTCGATCCCTGGATTTGTAAGATTCCCTGGAGGAAGGCATGGCAACCCACTCCAGTATTCTTTCCTGGAGTATTCTTCCTCTGTCCCATGGACAGAGGAGCCTGGCAGGCTGAGGCTCAGGGTCACAGAGTCGGACATGACTGAATCGACTTAGCATGGCACAGCATGGCATATCACAAAAAAAGGACACTTACTGTAGTATAAGAGCTAAAATAAGAAGACAGGGCATCACTTTTTTCCAGCTCAACTGGGAACATGTGAGTCCGGTGACGCAATCTGCACATATCCTTGGATGACTGTGAAAGCAGGATAAATGTTGATTTTGAGGTTACAAATAAATTTTAGCTAGTAAGTGAATTAGCAAATATGGATCAAATGCACAATATATATAATACATAGAAATATATCTATGTATGTAATTATATTCTTCAGCATAGGACCTTGCATCTAGTAAGTATCAGATAAATATGTTTTGAATAAATAAATTAATAATATTTGTTATTCAATGTAGTAGAATAAAAGGATTTTGGTTAAAAAAGAATCCATGTGTCATATGAGGTAATAAGATAATTCATATTTAGTAATAAAACACTACTGAACATTATTTAAGTCTTCCCTGGTGTCTCAGTGGTAAAGAAACCACTGGCAATGCAGAAACTACAGGAGACATGGGTTCGATCCCTGGGTTGGGCAGATCTCCTGGAGGACAGCATGGCAACCCACACCAGTATTCTTGCCTGAAATATTCCATGGATAGAGGAGCCCAGCATCTACAGTCCATGGGGTCTCAAAGAGTCGGACACGACTAAAGCGACTTGGTATGCACACTCGCATGAACATAATTTAATCTTTTGATTATGTGCCTCATTGATTTACATAAAGGCCATCTCAAATGACCATGAAAGTTTATGCTATTCACTTAAAGTTAAATAATTTCTCCAGAATATACTGCTAATGAGGGTTTGGGGAGAAAAAGCACAAGCAATTCTTCCTTTGATCCTTTTATTTCTTCATTTTCATCTAAGAAGGATCCTGAAAATATTCCCCTGGAAAAGAAGTGATGGAAAGAAAGCTCACTCTGAAGCTTAGTGGCTGGGTTAACTTTGGAAGAGGCAACGCCACCATCTGTAAATTTAGGAGTTTCTTCCTGTTTCATTTTCACTACCATAGTCACTAAGTTGTGTCTTACTCTTTTCTGAGCTCATGGACTATAGCTCACCTGGCTCATCTGCCCATGAGTTTTAATAATTGTTTGTTGAGTGAAGAATTATAGGTATCAAAGACTCGATAACAGCTTGATTTATATTTAGAAAAATACAAACTCAAGAATGATTAAGGTAGGGGGAAGAGAAAGACAGTAGAGATGAGGAGGCAGCCACAGGCCCTGACATGACTCCCAGAACCAACTGTCAGTGATCCTGGTTGACGATAATAAAACCAGAAACGATATTGCACATATACATCACACTTCTTGGTACTCAGGTAAAATATCTTAGTTAGTCCTCATAACAACTATACCATCCTATCAATATTTTAAGAATGAGGAAGGAAGAACTGGATGTAGTTGTTGACTTCTGAAATCTCCCCTCTAGCTGCAGATGGAGCATGGGACTGTGAATCCAAGTCCAGAGCCCTCTGCCTCCCCAGTGAGCTGTAAGGGGCTTAGAAGGGCTTGAACTCTAAGCCAAGTATTTCATGAGCAGAAGTAGTAGATATGTGAATAGCTGAGCAACTGGCCACTCTCAAAATATATTTGGTTAAATTCACAGACTCAGAGCATTGATTAAATAAATCTAAGGGGATAATGTCATAGAGCCTGCATTTTTCATATAAGGAAACCGAGTCCCAGAGAGATAAAGTGATTTATACAAGGTCATACAGCTATTAGTAGTAGAGCCTGGTTTTGAACTCATGTCTCCATATTCTGGCTCTTTTTCCTGTCAGCCATGTTATTTCTAGTTCCACTGTAACTCTCCCCACCAGATCCACTCCCAATAGCTTCACAAGTCTGAATCTTCATGATGGAATTTCAAATACATGGTATGGGGAAATTCTCTCTGTGGTCCACAGATAAGAATTGCAGACTTCCCCACTGTATTAATTAATGGCCTCATTAATCCACATTTAACCGTTCAATTAAATGTTTAATGTAACGCTTAGAGGTGCCATCAATTACCATGTGTGAAGCTACTCTTGGAGATCCTAGCCTGGAAGCTGCTATGTACATATGTGAAATTACTGTCGTTCGGACACCCCATGCTATCTCGCGGAGCTCTATTCAGGGAAGGTGTGCTACAGCTCCGGTTTAACTCAGGGCGGATTAAATCAGTGCGTTGGAGAAGAATGGAATTAAATGCTTTGCTGTAATGACTCATATCCTCACAAGTACCACTCATTAATTGTAGGCGCTACATGACATGAATGTTCTAGGGGATGGCAAATATAATATTTTGAATGCTTTTCTTTCTCAGAATTACCCCAGAGAGAGAGAGAAATGATCTCAGTGGTGGTTACTGAAAACATATGCCAGCTTGATTTCCCCAGCAATGATATTAACAGTGAAGAGTAAAGCATTTGTGTCTCAGCTCAAAGAAAGGCAGCTCAATTTCCACCAAATGTATTTCAACTTGACCTAGGTAATAATTAAACAAGCAACGTGGGGAGGTTCATAATTGCAATTGCTTATTATGTGAGCTAAAACGGTAAGATTTGTTTCTGTGGCAGTTTCTCTAAGCAGGGCCATAGATTAGAGCTCGCATTTGTTCCTTTCAAAGCCCACTAGATCACATTGAGACATCCATGGGGAGCAATGCCATGTAGTAGGGTCTGTGTCTCACAGCAGCTGAAAGAACTCATGGTTTTAAAAGTTGAGGTCAGTCAAGTAACTGTTGCTGTTGTCCTCAGTGAGGCTAAGTGTTCAGCTTTGTTAGCAGTTGCTGAGGTATTGTGGAGACTCAGCCTTTATGAGAAGAGTCTCGGGAGTGAGAGGAAAGACTCAATGGGGGTGTGTGGCCTGGGGATGTGTAATGGTAAGTTTCCTAGAAGATTCTGACAGGTTTGGGGATTACTGCATTAGGCGCACTGTCCTTCAAACTTCCCATTCCAGCAGGTGTGAAGCACCATAAGGGAGGTTCCTCCCCACTGCTGGGAAAAAGGAAGGGAAAAGAGGAAGGGAGGAGGGAAGGAAGGAAAATCAGGGATCAGCCAAATTCCTTGAGCTCCCAATATTGTAAAATTTCTTATGCATGTCTGTACTGTACTGGCTTTTGGTTAATGGGTTAGAAATCTAGTCTTATATTATGCAAGAATTAATGCAATTCATTAGACTAATTAATGCCTGGTGTGTCAGGCATTTTGTTAGATAGCAAGAGTACACAGAAAAAAAGAATTACCTCATACCTACAGGAGAGAGACAGACAAGTTGCTGGACATAAATAACACTGGAGTGAAGGTTCAATTGGAGAAGGTAATGGTAACCCACTCCAGTATTCTTGCCTGGAGAATCCCATGGACAGAGTAGCCTATCTGGCTACAGTCCTTGGGGTCACAAAGAGTTGGACACGACTGAGCGACTAACACACAAACACACACACACACAAGGGTTCAAATTGAAATCAGTGGGAGCCCCCCAAATGGGAGAATCTCTCAAACTGGAAGGAGGTGAGGGATTTCTGATGGCAAAGTCAGCTGGCCAGATGACGAGGGGTCCTTGCAGAGAGCAGGAACAGTATGAACAAAGACATAGGTATTCCGAAAGCTTCAAGAGACTTAGTGTGGACAGAGATACAGGGAGAAAGGGGCCAGTGCAAGCATGAAGTGCTGAGGCTGGAGGCTGGAGGATGGTGGGCCATGGAAGGCCTCACTGGCCTTTGCCCTCCCAGTGCTGGGAGTCACTGAGTGTTTCGAGTAGAGTTTGGTGGTCAAATCTGACTGACACAGAGTGTGCCCTCACTCATTCATTCAGTCATTTCTGACTGAGGGGTTACTCTGTGCCGGAATCTGATTCTGACTTTGGTGGTACAAAGGAAAACATACAAAGCACAGTCCCTGCCCAGAGTGTGGAATGAATGAGGCCGAGGCCACGTGTAGGTGGCGGAGGGTCCAGTAAGCGCTGCCTGTGTCCACACACAGTTCTCACCTCCTTTCAGGCCTTCCAGGAAACTCACTTGAGGAGGGGTAAGGAAGAGCCTAGGGAGCTCAGGGGTGGCCACTTCAGAGGTTTGAGAAACACTGTGTGTCCATGGCCCTGGCTGTGGAGCTCCATTGTTGCCTCCAAGCAATTATTATCATTACTAGCTTAATTTAAAAAAAATATTCTATGATAGGATTAAATTATTATCCTGTGTTAGGCACTGAATTGTGTCCTCCTACCCCCTACCCTGGGGCTTCCCAGGTGGCCCAGTGGTAAAAGAATCTGCCTGCCAACACAAGAGAGGTAGGAGACATGGGTTCGATCCTTGGGTTGGGAAGATCTCCTGGAGAAGGAAATGGAAAATCATTCCAGTATTCTTGCCTGGAAAATTCCATGGACAGAGGAGCCTGGTGGGCTACAGTTCATGGGGTTGTAAAGAGTCAGATACGACTGAGCAACCAAACACACACTCCTACCCCAGTCAAAATTCATAAGTTGAATCTCTAATCCCCCATGAGTGTATTTAGAGATAGGGGCCTTCAAGGAGGTAATTAAGGCAATAAGGTCATAAGGATGGGGCCTTAATCCTATAGGATCAGTGTCCTTAGAAGCAGAGGAACAGACAGCAGAAGTGGAACACACATGCTTGCTTTGTCTCTCTCTCTGTTTCTTCATACAGAAGAAAGGCCATGTGATGACCCAGAGAGAGGTGATTGTCTGCAACCTGGGGAGAGAGACCTCACAGAAACCCAACCTGCTGGTGCTCTGATCTTGGGCTTCTAGCCTCCAGAACTGCAAGAAAATTAATGTCTCTTGTTTAAGCCACCTACTCTGTAGTACCTTGTGATGAAAATTAACAGACTAATACATCTTGTTAGGTGACACTGAAAGCGTCTTATTCATAACAAGAATATTTTAGGAACCAGGAGTTGAAGGAATAACCTCCATAACTGTGCACAGGGGTAGGGGAAGCCCTAGACATCATCCTCCGAAATGGTTCATACCTAGGATAGAAAGCTCAGTTTCACATGAGGTTGGACGAATCCTGTTACAGCTTCACCATTCTAGATCCATCCAAGAGATCCAGGTTCTGGTCTCAGGTCTGCCACCAACAGCTGTGCCAACTCCTCTTAATGATGCAGATTTCTCAAGGGTAAAACAAAGTTGGGGGGCAGGAATGGGATGCCTGGTGTGGCTACATTCTTGTCAGGTCCCTTAGGCTGCCAAGACACAGGGAGTTTATGGTTCTTTCCCTTCTAGCCTCCTAGAGAGATATTTCAATATTGACAAGATCTATTGGGACATTTGTCAGAGAAACACACCAATCATATAACTATCTAGAAGTGGCCCACTTGCAATAAACCTGATTGGGGAAAGAAATGGGCAATTAATTTCAGGCAAACAATAAAAATGTGTGAAAATTAAAGACGTAGAGAAACTAATGATGACAGCGACGAGGGCTGGCTCTGCCTTTATTAGTGTCTTTTGTGTTCTTCATGAAACGTCTGTTATTGGTGAACTGGCTGATTATTCTCTCATAATTACTTCATATGGAATAATTAAATAAAATGCAGACAATAATCTTTTATAGACAATTACAAAGAGAAATATTTTTGCGGGAGCAGAAGAAGGGAGGGTGTTGGGTGAGATGAATAGAACATGATAGCTCGTTCCTGGGTTTTCTCAGGGGTTCCTTTGCTCAGCTCTCTGCCGAGCCCTGCAAAGGGACAGCAGGCCTCTGTCTTAGGTGCTGAGGGCCTACATCATTGCTTATTCAATTAGAGGGGGTATGGCTCACTGGTAGGTGGGGAACTGTGGATAGATTTTATAAAACAAGACGTGATCCAAATACTCACCTGAAAAGCATTAGTCTCTGTCTCTGGCCATTGGGGATGTCAAAGCTATTACCATGAGAGGCTTTAAAGCCAGACGGATGCAACTCTCTATTCTTGAAATTTCTACATGGGGATCATTACTGACACGTTTTCCTCTGCCTTACATCTAGTCTGTCACCTGTGGTCTTAGGGATTCGGCCTCCAAAATGTTCCCTAAATCTTCTACTACTACTCTACTGCCACCACCCTAGGCCATAGTTTTCCTTTTGGGTTGCTGAGACAATCTCATGTAAATATTTCTGTTAAATATCTTGCTCCCATACAATTATTCTTCCATTAAGTAATCACTGGGATCTTTGAAAAATATAAGCTACATTAGATCATCACTCCTGTATTTAAAACTCTCCAGGGACTTCCTGTTGCCCTTCTGAGGACAAGGACCAAACCCTCCTGCTGAACTGCACAGCCCTGGCTGGTGCGGGCTCAGCGGGCTGCCTTGTTCTCACTTACCCTCCCCTCCCTACTCTGCCACCAGCCTGACATTCCCTATCTGGCTGTGACTTTCCTTAGCTATTAGGGCCACTATCCACACTGCCTCAACATTATTTCCTGGGTAATTAGTATACATCTTCATATTCATTAGTGAGGGCAAGGGTTTTCATCTGCTTTGGTCACTAGCATAGTGTTTACCCTCATAGAGCCAATGTTTTATTTTATTTTGGGGAGGGGGAAGTGAGGATGTAGAGAGCATAATAAAGCAAACATATAAAATACTTACAGTGTTTTCTGATGACAAGTGAGAAGGAAACATTAAACCATTAGAGGAATGGGCTGTGGCTAGGGTTGGTGTCGGGGGTTGTGATTTTTAAATAGGGTAGACAAGATGCCCTTAAAGATGATATTTCAGAGGAGAGCTGAGGAGGTGTTGAGTGAGTTCTGTCAACTGAAGGGTCTTCGGAGCAGCAGCACCTTAGGTGTGAACACACTTAACATCCAGATCCTAACTTCTAATGGCCATGCTCCATTAAAAAGAACTTGGAGAAGTGGCTGACTCTAGGGCTGGGGCAGGGAAAGTACAATTCAAATGAAGTCAAAAGATGTACATTTCAAATGAAGTCAAATCAAGGAATTATATGCTAGGTGAAAAAGACAGAGGGACCATCTTTAAAGGGCTCCTGCTGGCCAACTCTAGGAGAAAATAAATAATAATAGAAATGAATCATGACCCATTGAATAAAAGAGAAGTCCATGAGTCAACACTGATATAGATAAACAAATGAACAAAAACATGGGGAAAAGATAAAATTCTTATAGGAGAATGCCAACTAATAAATGTAGGCATGATGGAATTAGGAAATTGCCATTTGAAGATCATTTTGGTTAACAATTGGGCTTCCCAGGTGGCTCAGTGGTAAAGAATCTGCCTGCCACTGCAGGAGACACAGCTTCTATCTCTGGGTCAGGATGATCGCGTGGAGAAGGAAGTAGGAACCTACTCTAGTATTCTTGCCTGGAAAAATCTCATGGACAGAGGAGCCTGGCAGGCTATACTCCATGAAATCACAGAAGAGTTGGACACAATTTAGCAACCAAACAACAGCAGTGGAGAAAACTGGAAAGCATCATATTAATCAAGTGATCATAGTATCAACATGAATGGGACAAACTGACACTGCACGCCTACCTAAGAGAATGCCAGTGAGAAGAACAAAATATTAATTCTGGGGTTTCCTGCCCCAAATGGTGAACTTAGGTCTAATCATGAGGAGGGATCAGACCAATGTCAGTTAAGGGACTTTCTACAAAACGACTGCCTTACAATCTTTAAAAAGATCAAGAACGTGAGACTCAAGGAAAGATTGAAGGACTGTTCCAGGCTGAGCGGAATAGAGACATGTGACAACTGGGTGGAACCCAACATCTGGATGGGTCTCTTTTGCTGTAAAGGACATCATTGGAGCCTTTGGTGTAACTTGATTAGGGACACTCTGGATAAAATCAATATTTGAAATCTCCTTGTACTATTCTTGCAACTTTTTTTGTGTAAGTTTGAACTTGTTGCAAATAATGTTACATTAAAAAAAATTGAAAACTCAAAACTCCCATACTTCCACTATTGCAAGTGACAAGCTCCTTGTAACGCAAATTGCAACTGACTGTGATACAGCCAGGAATAGTGACTAGAGAGTCAGTGGCCTCAGGTCTCCAGGACTGTTGAGGAAACAGCCAACTCTGATGAGGATGAGGAGAAAGGAAGGAAGAGGGTGTTGATGCAGTGGCTTTGCCACTTGTTTCTTGCCATCAACTCCCATCTGCAAATTCCTCTGCAGGAGTAGTAGCATAATCAGAGCCCTTTAACTCTAAACATAATCTCACCAGTTGTCTTCCTGCGTGGTTGGGAGTGTGTGGGTGGCAGCAAATAGAAGAAAGATAGGAAAAAAATAGAAGAAAAATAGATGCAAATGGGGAAAACGTCCCATCATAACATATATTCTTCCTTCCATCCCCGAAAACTACATCAAACAGAATAATGAAAGGAAAGCTAAAAACAAAAGTCAGCCACCATCAGGAAACCTTCCAAGTTCTTCTGTGCCAAAACCCAGCAGAAGCCAAGGAAGTGGCATTTCACCCACACGGCCTTCCTAACGACAGACCCCAGCTGGGTCTCCCACGTCTAGGTTATTTATGAGGCTCTGGGAAGGCATTCAGAACTGGAGAGAAACTCCAAACCCTGCCTCTCAGAGAAACGTGGTGGCTTCAAGGGCTGTGTGGGCTCAGGAGGACATGCCTTCCTCCTGGGGGACCTCAGCTCCAGCCCAGGGATGCTCAGACTGACTGGGTTCAAATCCTGACACCAGTCCTCACCAGCTATGTTAGTATGAGTCCATTTCTTATGAGTGGATGTTGAAAAAATTCTGAAGATGGACAGATGGTAGAACAATGTAAGTGCTTAATGCTACTGATCTGTACATTTTTAGTTAAATTTTGCGTCATATATATTTTACCATAATAAAAAGTACATTTAGACAGCCAGAGAAATTTCTGCCTCAGTGTCCTCATCTCAAAATTGAGAGCAGAATAAGATCTACTTCTTGAAATTGCTGTAAGGATTAAATGAGGTGAGTGTGTGAGTGTGTGTGCTCAATCGCTTCAGTCGTGTCTGACTCTTTCTGACCCTATGGACTGTAGCCTGTCAGGCTCTTCTGTCCATGGGATTCTCCAGGCAAGAACACTGGAGTGGGCTGCCATGCCCTCCTCCAGGGGATCTTCCCAACCCAGGGATTGAACCTGGGTCTCCTGCATTGCAGGCAGATTCTTTATCTCTGAGGCACCGGGAAGGCCCCAAATGAGATGAGACAGCACTTAATAAGTGTCATTGCACTATTTCTCTGGTCATCTACATGTATTTTTTATTATGGTAAAATACATATGATACAAAACTTAACCATTTAAAAATGTGCTGATGAGTGGCATTAAGCAGTTATATTGTTCTACCATCTGTCCATCCCCAGAATTTTTTTAGTGTTCACAACTGAAACTTTGAACTCATTTAACAATAACTCCCCACCTCTCCTTTCCCATTCTGCTATAGTATCTATGAATCTGCATACTCTAGTTACTTTATATAAGTTAAATTATGCAATATTTTGTCCTTTTGTGACTGGCTCATTTCACACACCATGTTGTCAAGGTTCACCCATGTTGTTGCATGTGTTAGAATTTCATTCCTTTTTAATGCTGAGTAATATTCTCTTGCATGTTTACCCATTCATCAGTTGACAAACATGTGGGTTATTTCTACCTTTTCACCATTGTGAGAGTTGGACGGTGAAGAAGACTGAGCGCCGAAGAATTGATGCTTTTGAACTGTGGTGTTGGAGAAGACTCTTGAGAGTCCCTTGGACTGCAAGGAGATCCAATCAATCCATCCTAAAAGAGATCAATCCCGGGTGTTCATTGGAAGGTCTGATGTTGAAGCTGAAACTCCAATACTTTGGCCACCTCATGCGAAGCGTTGACTCATTGGAAAAGACCCTGATGCTGGGTAGGATTGGGGGCGGGAGGAGAAGGGGACGACAGAGGATGAGATGGTTGGATGGCATCACCAACTCGATGGACATGGGTTTGGGTAGACTCCGGGAGTTGGTGATGGACAGAGAGGCCTGGCGTGCTGCAATTCATGGGGTCGCAAAGAGTCGGACACGACTGAGCGACTGAACTGAACTGAACTGATATATCCGACAAGGAGTTAATATCATAAATACATAACAAATCTCAACTCAAGAACAAAATATCAAAAAACTCAGTTAAAAAAATGGATAAAGGATTTGAGCAGATATTTAGCCAAAATGGATATACAGTAGCCACCAAGTGTATGAAAAGATGTTCAACATCACCAATTATTAATGAAATGTATATCAAAACCACAGTGAGATACCACTTTACACCTGTTAGGATGGCCATTGTCAAAAAAAATAGATAATGATTTAAAAGTAATTTCTACTTTGACAGTCTATGATCCTAAATTTAAAATAACCCCAAATACTGAGTGGCAATAGATGTTACAAATCTTATATATATTTTATTTGTAATGAAGCCCAAGGACCTGATTCACTGTCTCTTTACTTTTGGCTTGCACACAATTTTAAGGAGCATGATTTTTTGTTGTTGTTCTCTGGCACACTAATAGATTAGATAAAATCAATTAAGAGGAATAGAGATGCCCGGAGTAGCGAATAGATGACATTGCAAAGTGATTCCACAACAGAACAGCGAGAGGAAGTAAGCACAAGAATTTTCAATCCACAGTTTATTGACCCCATGTAATACTTGGTCCAAAAAAAGTATCATTGCAACACAGCACAGCACATTATTTAACGTGTATAATGTTTCTGGTTTCTTTAAGGAGGAAAATGATAAAATCCTGAATTGCTCTAAGTAGGCAAACATGACTGAATTAAGACCATCTGTGAGACAGAATGAGAAAGGGCTAAGAGCCTGGAGCCTTGTAGACCTGGGCCTGAATCCCATTCCATCACTTACTAATAGTGAGAACTTGGGTTTCGATTTGTTTTTCTGTAAAACAAGGTTGATAATACCACAAAGAGCTTTAGGGAGGATTCAATAAGATCATTATGCTTGTAAAATGTGTGGCCCATCATAAGAACTTGGTGATGTTGGCTGCTGCTCTGATGAGGACGACTGGCAAAAAAAAAAAAAAGATGAGAATTGTGCATCTACCATGCAAGAAGGGGTGGGGAAGAGAGCAATCTGGCTGTTCTCTCAGACAACGTGGAGGCGGTCAAGTCAGAAGGGACTAACAGGGTCCACTCTTAGGGCTTATGTTACTCTCAAGAGTGTCCAGCTCTCTTCTACTCTCTTTGGGCAGCCATGAAATTAAAAGATGCTTGCTCCTTGGAAGAAAAGTTATGACCAATCTAGACAGCATATTAAAAAGCAGAGACATTACTTTGCCAACAAAGATCCATCTGGTCAAAGCTATGGTTTTCCCAGTAGTCATGTATGGATGTGAAAGTTGGACTGTAAAGAAAGCTTAGTGCCGAAGAATTGATGCCTTTGAACTGTGGTGTTGGAGAAGACTCTTGAGAGTCCCTTGGACTCCAAGGAGATCCAACCAGTCCATCCTAAAGGAGATCAGTCCTGGGTGTACTTTGGAAGGACTGATGTTGAAGCTGAAACTCCAATACTTTGGCCACCTGATGTGAAGAACTGACTCATTTGAAAAGACCCTGATGCTGGGAAAGATGGAAGGCAGGAGGAGAAGGGGATGACAGAGGATGAGATGGTTGGATGGCATCACCGACTCCATGGACATGAGTTTGAATAAGCTCCGGGAGTTGGTGATGGACAGGGAAGCCTGGCGTGCTGCAGTCCATGGGGTTGCAAAGAGTCAGACACAACTGAGAGACTGAACTGAACTGAACTGAATTGGGCTAGCAAACCTTTAAAACCTTTAAAAGCTTCCTTGTTCCAGACCTTTGGTTTCCATGGTGCAGAGGGACAATCTATTGTCACAAACTTTTCTGTAGAGAAAAATGATTTGGTGCTTGCTTTCCTGTTAAAGAAACTGATATGCCACCCCTCCCAAGAATATTTTAGAAGTTTGTGCTGCAGAGGATAAGGCTTCAATCAAAGGGCTAAATCAACTACCAGCAAAATTTCAGGCATGGGTTGGCAGAAAAGGGCAAGGTATATTTAGAAGTCTAGGTCTTCCTGGATACTTTTCAGTTATTTTAAATATAGATTGAGATCATATGCATACAAAATAGCTCTAAAAATGTATCAACATACAAAATTGTTGGTAAACAATAGATGTTAAGAGAGGAGAAATCTTCTAGTCAAGTGATTTTGTAGAAAAAATGCTAAGGGAACTTATAAAGGAAAAAAATCTTTCATATTCTTTCTTCATTTGCTAAGAATTTACTGCTTCCTTGAACAAAGAAAATAAGTTGATTGATATTATTAGAAAGAAAATGTGCTCTTAAAAAAGTTTAATCTCAACAATTTAAGCAAAGGTTGGACTTTTTAATTATCTATGTATCTTTCTTTCAAAGTGAAATAGAAAAGCCATATACAAACATATTTGCGTATAAATATGTATACATATGTTCAAAAGTTCAGATATAAAGTGTATAGCTACACAAAATGGTACCTTAATTCAACATTTAGAAATAAGTGAATTCTTTATGTAAGCATGGTATATGCCAGTTAAAACAAATACCGTGTACACGTACCACTTTGGTGGAAAATCTTTGTAAAATATATTGCTCTACTCCGGTCCATCTTGTTGTGGTGGTGGTGGTGGTCCATCTTACACAGAGCTATTAAATGTATCCTAACATTTCGTGGTGAACTTCACACTAGCAGTATGAACATTGACTATCATGCTGTGCTCTGAGATTTTCACTGGTTCAATTATTACCTGGGCCAATTGACAGTGTTTTTTCAAGTCTCTTCCATCTAAACATTTAGCAACAAGAATTCATACAGTTCCAACAAAATTAAACCCTTAGATCAAAAGAAGAAAACCAGCTAATATAGGTGAAATGCATGTGTGCATTGGGCAGGGGTGGGAAGTTGTTGGTGAGAGCACGACCTGAGGGTCAAATGGCCTTGGGTGGCTTGAAATTGGTCACTTGGCCCATTCCCAGTAGGTGATGCAGCTGGGTAGGATTCTGGGATTTGGATCCTGTTATCACTCCTTTTTGTGTGACCTGGGACCATGTATTGAACCTCCCTGGATGTTGCTTTCCTCATATGTAAAATGGGCACAGCAGTATTGCTTTGTCTGGCTGGGTATTGTGAGCATTAAATGAGCTGAGTGAAAAGTGCTCAGTTCAGTGCCTGGCACCTGTGGCCACTCATGTGGGGCAGCAATGTTATCACTTCCATTAGGCCTTTCAGACCTGACCACCCCAGCTGAATTCACACCCCTCCACTAGAGGTCATCTCCTAACCTCCTTCCTAGACTTTCTTTATCGACCTTATTTTATTTGTGCTTCTTTCACAGTGATCTCTTTCAGACAATAAAATGTAAACTCCTCTCTGTTCACTCCTAGAACAGCACCAAGCACTTAGTAGGTGCTCAAGGAACACTTATTTAATGACGAAAAAATGAATTGGCTGATATGAGGCAGACAATGGAGTGCAATTCCTGCCATGAAGCTTAGGGGATGGCAAGATCCCTTAATCCACATTAATTGTTTCATTCTCAGAGACAGCTGGGAACAGGGGAAGGCGGACAGGTGGAGGTCCCTCTTCTGCACCACCGGGCATGTCAGTGCCTGCCCCGCATCTGGGTTGCTCCCAGCACACAGGTCACACTTGTCCAGACTACAGCTTGGTGTATATGGAGAGCAAACGACTACATGTATTCTACAGCTCCAGGGCCTAAGGCAAGGCCGTATCTCCTGTCAAGTTCTCTCTCCAGTGCCAATGGGGCTTTTGTATGCTCCAATCATCTTTTAGTTTAATGTTTGGGTATCTGTAAAAATGCAAAGATATTTAGCAGGGACACCATTTTTACTCTTTGAAGTAAATGTGGAATCTAATTCACAGATCTTTTGAAATGGGAGTGAGGCTCCTGAAAAAAGGAGAGACAGGAGAGAACCATTGGGCAAAGCATGCCAAACCTGGTCAACTTTTTAGTTTTGCCAAAGGCCTATCTTGCCCTCGGGCACCTGTAAGCAAATAGCCTCCAATGTAAAGCACCTTTTAGTTCCATGGTTCAACAACAGAAGTTTGAGAAACTTTTTGTAGCAAAACCCTAAGAGGTCACAATTTTGCAGTGTTTACTGTTAACTTAATCCAAGGAAGATAGAACTCTAGTTGGTGTTGTTTGTGACCCTGAGAGTAACTACAAGAACAATGCTTTTTATACTGCAAAAATGGTCAGTCCTCGAAGACGAGCAATAGTATAAGTTGACAAAGAATGAGATTATGCTTTTGGAAAAGCTTAGTGTGACCACTGGGTTGACCATTAATTCTGGGGAAACAGAACTATACTCCATGGTTCAAGAAATGATGAAGATGGCATCTGTAGCCCAGATTTATGAGAACAAAAAGGTTATAAAGGATCAAACCTGTATAAAAATTAAGTCAAGGAAACAAGCTGCAAGCTTGCCTTGGAGTCTGTGACCATTCCAGCCCACTACTCAAGCTACAAGCTTCTCCAGCCAGTCAACAATTGATCCAGAAGTTGACCCTCATCACCAACATTTAGCTTCAGGATGCTCAGTTTCCTCTACAGACCAGGCTCACATTTGTGTCAGGTATTTTAGAAAGATCTCCACCAAAATGATCTGAAATCAAAAGGTTTTACCTCTCAAAGGGTTACCTCTTACTCTCATCCATGCCAGATTACTATGTCTATTTATATGAACATTTTAATGTATATGAATATTTTACTTCTGTCTTCCCTTAATTATTTATTTGATATTTTAAAATCTTTACTAGATGCTTCTAGCACATCAATGTGCCTTCTTTGAAGGATCCAACCCACATTTGGATGTATAAGGATATAGAAGGATCCCTTGGCTCTACAGTCCCATCGTACACAAATACATATTCATGTGCAACATTGAACTTAGGCCCTTCACATTCATAGATCACAATGGAGGCATTTATGATTTTCATCCCTTCTCCATGCAAATGCCAGGATGTTCTTCCTTCTAACTCGCATTTGGAATGAAAAACATGGGTGGAATTCTTTTTTTTTTCATGTTCTCTTGGGAAATATAAGGGGAAATGATGGAAATGAAGGCTCAGAGATTCTGTATCTCAATATACAAAACTGTCCACACTTGGTACTTTCAGCCTTGGGGCATGGAACAGACCTGGCCAGGATGGCCCCAGCTAACAGGAAGGAATGGAAGAAGCTCTCAACAGCTCTTGTCAAGATCTAAAAGAGTGAATTTGCTCTCCATCTGTGATAAAATAAGGTCTCATTTCAGGTTCATAGTTTCTTTAAAATATGAACAGGGTGAACTTTAGAAGATCCAGGACTTCTTCTTCTTCCTCTGAGCCTTCCCAAACTGCACATTGTCTTTAAGAATCAGGTCAAGAATGACCTCCTTCCCATATAACTGACCCCATGGGAATCCATCTATTTCACAGTCCCTCCAATGGACACCTTGTCAATCAGCTGCATGCATTTTCTGCAAGTAGCTGTGGATTGTCTTCCAGCTACATCAGGTGTAGATGCTATTTTGTATGAGTCAAATAATCCTGAGGGCAAATAATCCTTCTTAGTTACTGATTGTAATAATAATTCATACAACTTTATGTTTAAAAACACATGATGTGAATAAGAAGGACATAAAGTTGTGTCCTCTACGCAAATACCATCCCTCTGACTTGCCCCTAGGATACTTGAAATTTCTACCACTAGTCATTAAGAGATTTCTGACCTAAGGCATTGATCTTTACTGGGAGAAAGGACATAATTTTGAACTATACATGTTCATTCAGTTAATTACCCAAAGATTTCTACTGTGCACTTCCTGTACAAGGCACATTGCTGGGTGACGTGGGGTGTGGTGTAAAGTGACTCCATTGCCTTTGCAATCCAGGAGTGTGGTTGTCATCTCTCGTTCTCACCAATATCTGGTTCTCCTCACCTTGGGGGTGGGGAGGGGCACATGGTAGGGTGGGTTGCATCTGCTGCCTCCTTGTGTTGGGGGCAGGGCATGTGATGAATTTGTTAATGAGTTGTGACAAGAAGTCCTGTGTGTTACTTCCAGGTTGAAGCACTTACATGCTAATGTGAGACCCTCTTTATGCCTGGTGACAAGCAGAGTGTGAGGTGGTAGCTGCTCCATTAACCTGGCCCCTGAGTGACTGCCATTAGCTGAACCCATCAGTGATGGAAGTCAAAATGAAGACACGAGGAGGACAAAAGCTTTTCCTGTAGAAAACCTTGGGGGTCACTGATGCTGCAGCATGGCCTCACCTCCTTTGATTGATACAGGAAGCTAATCCTTTACAAGGATACAAAATATGAGCATAAGTGACTGTAATACAAGGAAGAAAGTTCTAAGGAAGACAGAGCAGAATTCTTACAGAGAGAGATGTCTCAATGTGTAGACTCTCAGTGAAAGCCCAAGGAAAGAAGTGGGCTAGGAACAGTTTAGAGAGAAACACTGATTCAGACAAGAGCCTTCCAGAAACTGTTTGAGCCCAGGTCTGCAGGGAGAGCAAACATTCATAGAATGTTCACAGAGAATAATTCAGATTGAATCACAACTTACACTACTAATAACAAGCTGCCCTTTATCCTGAACATTCACCATGTGCCTGGTTATGTGCTAAGTAGTTCGGGTTCATTATTGAACTGACCTTCTTGATGTCCCTGGTGGTAGGTACTACTTCCATCTTAATTCTGTGGTTGAGGAAAACCAAGGCTCTGGCGGGTCTTATAAATTGCTTGAGGTCCCACAGCCAGCTGGTCTCACTGCAGAGACTCCAATCCCATCCTGACCGCCCAAGGACCCTGCTCTCAACCACAGCGCTGTTTTGCTTCTTAAAGGAGGCATCTTAGAGGTTGCTGAATCCGGGGGTGGGGAGAAATCTAGAGTTATGTGTTATTAGCAAGACTCAGTTTATCTGTTAATGCAGCTGCACCACTGCTACTGCCAGGAAGTGAGCCTTTCCAGGATGGGAGCCAGGGAGGTGAGCTGTGATGGGGAGAAGCCAGGTGCAGAGGGAGAGTGTGGGACCATTAGGGGGCGTCGTGTGCCTTCAGACTACAAGGTTGTGGTTGGTGTTTGTTTTCCAAGACCCTCCTGAAGTCCATAACTTCCAGAAGACACTACAGGAAACAGCTCTGACTCCAGGTATCTTGAAAACTGAGTATCTTGTCACTGACCCTCACTCCACCCTGGCCCTCCCTTTACTTTTATGACCATCTCCTGTCCCATCGACTGGTTTTGGACATGAAATTTCCATGAGACATTTGACCCTTCAGTTTGGGTTTTAAAAGCCAGCCAGCAGTAATTTCCAGCTGCAATTTTTGAATCAACTCCAGCTAGACAGATGTAACTTCTCTTCTGGGCCTCTTCATATACCCCAGAATAACTCACCACCATCAATTTCACCTCCACAATTTGGCTTATGCTTTTTTTCTCTGCTGACTCGAATCATCCTTCTTGGTTAAGGATGCATCTCTCAATTCAGAACTCGACAGCACCTCTCAAGTCTGGGCCGACAATCTCCTCTCCTTCAAACAGACCCTAAGCTCCTTGAGGGCAGGTACCATGCCTTCTGCTTCATTCAAAGAACTATATAGTCCTGGGGATATGCCAAGGGCTCAGTAAAGGCCTCAGCTGCCCCAAGAGCATTTGTTTCCATCCTTTCTGATGCCATGGACTGCCATATTCTTCTTCTTACTTCTCTGTGTAACCTGTAAAACACTCTAACATCTGAATCAGCTCATCTGAACCCCAGTTGCTTTGGGGCCATTGAGTTTGAAGGCATTTGAGTCAGTCATGGGTCTGGGTTACAGCTTCATAATTTTTTAGCTAAGGTATCTTAGGGGAATCACTTGAATGGTCACCTCAGTTCTCATATCTGCAAAATGAGAAGATAGTGATGGCAACCATGTTCTATGCGAAGATGGATGATGTACAAAATATCTGGCATGTGACACAGATGGGATATTCTGGGGGTTTTTAACCCTCCTCCTTCTTCTATTACACTTTCAAGTCTCACTGGAAGCAACTTGTTTCTTCCTCATCCACTAAATCTAAATCCACCTCTCCTTCCTCCTGCTGAGTTCCTTTTTTTTGTCCTGTTTAAACTCAGCATCTCTGCATCTCAGCACCCTGGGAAGAGGGCCTGGCTGGATTTCTAAGGAAGGTTGTGACCACAGGCAGACAGCTTGGTGTGGAGCCAGACGTAGCTCAGTTCCATCGGTGCACAGCCCTCGATTCCTGCGCTCTCGGAAACTTCAAGTTGCAGGGAATTTGGTAGCACTAATCAAACATTTGCTGTGCACCACCTGGAACTGGTGTGTACTTTAAGATAATGTCTGGCTTCAGATTAGAGGCTGGTGATTAGAGCAGTAAATTAGCCCCACTTTGTGGTTGCAGGTTTTCTTGGCCCATGTAGTGCAACGGCACAGATTTCAGAGTGCAGATGTTTTTCTGCTTTCCCTTTCATCTCTACGGAGAACAATAACAATATCCTGATGTTCTCCTGCCATCCAATTATTCCCATTTTGCTTCTGTGCTTTAGCTCACCAATCACAAAAGGCAGGCAAAGCTTGCTGGTCATCTTTGCTTGAAGGTGCCATCATGGTGGTAACCAGCATGTGGTTTTCAGTGGAGTGAGACCACAGTGAAGGTCTTACTCAAATCATAAGGGAGCTTTCACCTTTAATTGAGGATGACTGGCCATTTGGGTCTAACTCCATAGGTCAATCTCACCCCAGCACCCACACAAGTACACACACCCTCCAAGGTCCTCAGTTTCCTTGTGTTTTTCCACTTGAACATGAGCTGCAAGACAGGTCAACCATAGTGCAAATGGCTGGGCAGCTGAAGGGTGGACAGAGCACCTCGTGGGGGCAATTGGCTACATACCACCCAGCAGAGGGCGGCAGTGCCTAAGAGTCAATCCTAAATCCATCCGTTTACTCAGACACAGGCCAAGGCAGGTTGGGGGTGACTTTGGAGCATCCTCTGCAGCCCCGTGAAAGTGGGGGATGTTTCCTTTGTGAAGCCTGTTGGCTGATTCCATACTGAGGAGCATAGAAATCCTAGAGCCACAAAGCCCTCTAGAGAACAAGGTTTGTTCCTGAATTCCCAGGCTGGTCCTGGAAGGGTCCATACTGCTTTTCGTATCAAAGGTGAAATCAGTTGCTGGGGGTAGAGTCAGTATGTCACAGTCAGCAGAGAAGGTCTAAGAGGCTCCTTCAAAATCTGACTCCTCTCTTGTGCAGTGGGTCAAGGCCCAGTGGTTTAAGAGGAAAGGAAAAGACTTCGGGTCTCAGCTCTCTCATTTTCAAACAAATGTAATTGCATCCAATCTCTACCTGTCTATGTAATGCCTATGCTAGCACGTCTTGTAGATACATTCTTTTCCACCTCTACTCAACCCAGAAAGTCTCTCTAAATTTGTTCATTTTCTGGGGATTTACCCTTGCTATTGGTCCTTCTCTTCAAATCCACCCTGCAAAAGAATCTCAGATTAAACTCATTTACCCTTCTCGCCTCACCTCACTGTAAGCTGCCCCTTGCGGTTGCAGGGAAGAGATGGGCCCTGAAGTGGAGAAAATAAGCCCAGGAAAACAGAGCCTAGGGCAGCCACCCAAGAATATTTTTCAGATTGTTCTTCTCTAGACTCCAGCAAGGATAGTGATTTAGACGGTTTGAATTATGGGACAACTTGGGATAAGATTAAGCCTGGATTGAAGGTCTAAATTGGATCAAGAACATCATGAGGGTCTGAACTCCTGGAGGCCAACTCCCAGGAGACTAGGGGGAAGTAGAGAAGGCAAGGGAAGTGTGAGTGTAACAAATACAAACCTTGCCCAGACCAAAGTTTTGTTTAGGGCCACAAGGGAAACTATAGAAAAGGCTCCTGCACTGGCTGTGTAGCTTTTTATTGGATAACTGCTAAGCTCATTTCACCTCTCAGCCTCTGGGATTCCATGAGCTGGATGAAGTTTTGAATCACCGTTGGCTGAAATAGCTTCTGTGTTGTCACTGTGTTTTGCACTGGAGCTGAGCTGTTTTAATATACAACAAACTATTTTCTTCTATTTTCCACAGACAGTCTGCACTAGGCCTCCCAGGGGCTTCTGGGAGCTGCATGGCATTATGGGAAAAGCAATAAACTTGGAATCAGGAGACCTGGGTCTTAGTCCTAGTTTTCTTGGGCAAGTCACTTTCCCTCTCTAGTTTGCAATTTTCTCTTCTGTCAAATAAAGACATTGGAATACATCGGGGAAGGCAAGTGTATAGCACAAATGGAGCTAGGCAGTTCATGTCTATAGCACATAATGCTAATAGATCATCTTTCCTACTGCATTAGACTCCAAATCCTTTTCAACATAGCATTTGAAACAGCCATTATTGACCAAATAGAGTTCTTTCTTGAGACTAAAACTGCTTGCCACCACTGCTTTAGATAATTTTAAAGGTTCTTGCAGTTCTAAACTAAACTCTTCCTTTACCAAAATTTTATGCAAGACTGTCGTGGCCTTTGAGAAAAACTGATATCTAGCAGTGCTTTTCAAAAGAACCACATGAATTTAAAAAGGAACATCTGAAAATATTGGTGTTATTTAATCAATTAGAAGTCTTTGAGAAGTGCCTACCAAGTGCCTAGAACTTTCATAAGTTCTTTACAAAGAGATTTGATCTAAAATACAAGTATTTCAGGGACTAATCACACCTGACTTAAACTCCAAACCATAAGGGAATATGGTTCCTTCCAATAATGCAAGGTAGGTAATCATTTAGTCTCCAGGTAGGAAAAATGGGTTGGAGAGACATAATATAGCTGCTAGGAGAATGGAGTTACTAGTAGCTAGTAACACAGTAGCTAGTATTGTGGAGAATAGGGGAGATGTAACATAGTAGCTAGGTGTTTTGCAAACCAAGCCATATAGACTTACTCTAGCAAAAATGTTTTTTTGTGTTTTTTTTTCAAGAAGTCTTCCCTTATCCCTTCAGGTAGAATGAAATCCCACTCTTCTGGACACCCATTGTACTACTGAATACATTCCACCATGTACTATCTTTCCCTTAAAAGTACAGGCTCTTTGAAGGTAGAGCTTGCATTTAATTCTTCTCTATATCCCTAGCACTGAGCACCAGTATTATGCCCAAATGCTACATGAGTTGAGTTAAAATCACAGTTTTTGTCTCCAGTCAGTCTGTGCCTTAAAGAATTTATAGTCCATGTTATTAGATCTCTAAAAAGTTATGCCTGAGACACATTGCAGGAGAAAAAATAAAATATTGACATGAGTGTTGAAATCCTCATTTGTTCAGGTAAAGATCTAAAAGCAAAGGAAATGGATCAGATTCAGCCCTGTGTCTTTGTGGCTTATATAATTTTAGATGCCCCCAATTAAGAGATAACAGAAAACTAAATTTAGGAGGTCTTTCATTACCTGATCCTTAACTTACTCAACTATAAAGAGGCTTGGTCAAGAATAAGTCTCCAGTGATGTTTTGATTTTAAGAGTGTAATTATTTATTAACCAAATATATACCAAACTTCACTATCCAACTGCACTATGTGATAAGATGATCTCAGGCCTGCTTGATTCTGCCCCACCAGAGAGATCAGCTTCAGCTCGTAGAGGAGATAATTCACTGCCCAGTAAGTACAAAAACTGACTGTCTTCATCTGTGGTGGGAGATTTATCAGAAGAGATCAAAAGCAGCTTCTGCAGAGGGCTCAACTATAAAGCTACAGGTAAGATTTTTCTTCTCAGGGGGTGATGGCCTAAGAGGGCTCAAGAAAACTCAAGAATGTTTGCAGGTCATAGATCAAGGAGCCCAGAGCTGAGCAAGGCAGCCCCATAGTTATCAAGCAACCATAGAGTTGACAAAGCATTTCCACACATGTGAGCACTTTTGATCCCTGACCACAATGGTAAGAGTTGTTATTTCTGTTTCCTAGATGAGGTAACTGATATTTAAGGAGGTTAACAAACAGTTAAATTAATTTTGAGAAAGAAAAAAAAAGAGAAGGCCCTGACATATAAAAGCTGGCCTGGCCCTCACAGTTAGGTCATGTTATTCTCCTGATGGATATAAACAATCTTGCGGAACACTAACCTCAGACAAGGTTATTCTGAGACCGTGATAAAATGAGACAAAGCAAGGGTACTTTATAATTTTATCTAAACATAAACAAAAATAAGGCCACTATGCCACCCACAAATACTGAAAACCCACTTAGAATGAGTGACATCTACTTCTTTACCAGTAATTCTCACTATACATGAGATTTATTAAGATACCCAATCATAGACTTTTCCCCACTTTCTGACAGCACTCAATGTGGAGCAAACCTTCATTTCCTTGGACCCTGTCTCAAATCACCTAACCAAGGCTGAGTTGCTACAAACAGTTCTTTCCAGCACCCTTTTCCTGAGATAGCACTTTGCCATGATGTGCATCCTCCCTTAATTGAAAGAGTAATAACCCCAACACATTCAACTACAGGTGTAATCCTGGTGGTCTTTGGCTGGAGGATATTGACAATTTCCATAAGGTTAAGTGGGTTTCCATGATCACACAGGTATTAAGGGTGGTCTTGTTCTTTCCTGGGCACTAGACCATTGAGCAAGGTTAATCCTATCACTAGCATATGAGAGAGGCCTGGAGATTACAGTGGCAGCTACCAGGAGATAGCTGAATGGCACTGGGGGTTTACTGGAGACTAAATCATCTTAATATTTCCATTTGAGTCTTTAGTTCAATTTTTCAAATCCCTTTCATGTCTAGCTTTCTTATTTGAGCCATATATTAATGTGCCATTTGGCAGGTGGGATGGAAAGTGGTTTGCATATGGTTTCCTAGCTAGTTAGCAGAGAGCTCCTTTCCTTACCTACCATGTATCCTTACCAGTCCCTGTGTAAAATGGAATACCTGCTTAACATTCTTTTTGGCCATGGTCAAGTCCTATGATAACTGCAAAATCAGAGGATGAGAGACTTGGGGTAGGTGAGTTTATCTAAAATGGGCATGAATTTTTAACAAAATTCTGCACTTAGTGTAAGCAAATAATTACGAAGCTTCAAAAGATTTGATGTACTCATAGGCTTCTTTAAGAGATGGATGGGACTCAGATCATAGAAGGTAATGGTTGAGATAGAGCATAAATAAGGTATTTTGTTCAGGTCTGGGAGTCACATTTTAGAGGATCGATGGGTAGCATGTTTGCAGTACATTCAGAGGTGGGTAATGATTGTGAAGAATAGCTTTGAAACCAGGTCACAGGATGAATGGTTGAGGCAATGGGGGCAGGGAATGGAGAATAGTTCACATGGTGGAGACGTGTCTTCAGACATGGGAAGGCCATCACATGAAAGAGAAAATAGATTTTCACTGTGTTACTTTGGAAGCAGAATTAGGACCAGTGGGTGGAATTTATAAGAAGCCAACTTTTGGCTCAATATGGGAAGTGACTTTTTAACATAGAGAGCTGTCCAACAATGTAGATGTCAGCAAGCTTACTATTCTTGAGGGAATTAAAGTAGAAGCTGGAAGGGATTTTGTCAAGGACGCCTGAGAGCTGGTCTTGCACTGGATGGAAGTTTGTATCTGTGACACCTGAGGTTATTCCAGCTCTAATATGCCTATCTGGGTTATTCTAGGTGCTAGATGGGATGAGGGTGGGGCAAAGAATTCAAGGATTAATACAATGCAGTAACTTTACTATCCTGTTTTTGTGTAATCTTTCGCTACCTTGGATTTTAATTTGATTAGCTCTTTGGTCAGGCATCATCTCCCCATCAAATTCATTTGATAAAAATGTATTGCACACTGATGTTTTCCAGGTTCTGTGAATACCTTGGTAAAAACAAACAAACAGACAATGACATGGACCCTTCTCCTAGAGTTTCATCAGGATCTTAAAATTGAAAGCCTTAACTCTATATTCATTAACTCTTTACCTCCCAAAGAGCATCAGTAAAATGTTAGTCCATAAATGTGACTGCACATGCAAGAATCAACAAGAATTCAGAACAATTGATGTCCAACTCCAGAAACCTGCTGAGTCGCCTGCTTCTATCATGTAATCTCAGAATTTTAAAGGAAAAAACTACTTCTAGAAGTCCTTGAAGTCAGTTTTCACTAGATACAGGGGATGGCCATCAAAGTTCAAGTCTAAATGTTAACTGCTCTGTAGTTCACAGATTCTTCTCAAGAAGTAGTTCTCAGAACATTTTACTCTGGAGATGAGGAATAACGGAAACTGTCATCAGACCTCTTTGTCAGTAATTCAGTCCAGTTCAATTCAATTCACTTTTCATGAGAGCCTTTAAGGCAATGTATTAAATCCTCCAGAGAATTCAGAAACAAATAAGATCTAGTCCCAGTCTTAGGAGCTTACTTTCTGGTTTGGAGCTTGCTGATAAATAATGGAAACAGTGTCAGACTTTATTTTTTTAGGCTCCAAAATCACTGTAGATGGTGATTGCAGCCATGAAATTAAAAGACGCTTACTCTTTGGAAGGAAAGTTATGACCAATCTAGACAGCATATTAAAAAGCAGAGACATTACTTTGCCAACAAAGGTCCATCTAGTCAAGGCTATGGTTTTTTCAGTAGTCATGTATGGATGTGAGAGTTGGACTGTGAAGAAAGCTGAGTGCCGAAGACTTGATGCTTTCGAACTGTGGTGTTGGAGAAGACTCTTGAGAGTCCCTTGGACTGCAAGGAGATCCAACCAGTCCATCCTAAAGGAGATCAGTCCTGAGTGTTCATTGGAAGGACTGATGTTGAAGCTGAAACTCCAATACTTTGGCCACCTCATGCGAAGAGTTGACTCATTGGAAAAGACCCTGATGCTGGGAAGGATTGGGGGCAGGAGGAGAAGGGGACGACAGAGGATGAGATGGCTGGATGGCATCACTGACTCGATGGACATGAGTTTGGGTAAACTCTTGGAGCTGGTGACGGACAGGGAGGCCTGGTGTGCTGCAATTCGTGGGGTCACAAAGAGTCAGACATGACTGAGCGACTGAACTGAACTGAACTGATAAATAATTGTAAATTTAAAGTAAAACATCTAAGTGACTTTGGGAAGAAACAAAGAGATGGAGATTACACGAGTTTGGGGGTTTAAGAAAGGAATGGCAATTTCACGGAATTTTGAATGATACATACATTTTTAAGGCAATTGTAGGGGGAGAATATTTTAGGAAGACACACAAGCTTGAGAAAGCCACTGAGATGGGAGTTTGTGGGATGTCTGTGGAAAACAGTCAAGATCTTTGTGATTGGGAGGCTGAGTAAACAGCGATTGTGTGCTCAGTCACTCAGCTGTGTCTGACTCTTTGTGACCCCATGGACTGTAGCCCACCAGGGTCTTCTGTCCGTGGAATTTTCCAGGCAAGAATACTAGAGCAGGTTGCCATTTTCTCTTCCAGGTGACCTTCCTGACCCAGGGACCAAACCCACGTCTTCTGCGTCCCCTGCACTGAGGTAGATTCTTTACCACTGTGCCACCTGGGAAGCCCCGGAATAGCTAGTGGTGGTGACTTTGTCATTAATCCATGTCCAACTCTTGCGATGCCATGGACTGCAGCCTGCCAGACTGAATAGGCAGTGGGGGGAGGTAAAAGCCAGAGGATGAGGCCGTAGAAGACAGAGACTCGGACCCCTGACAAAGGGTTTCTTTTAAGTTTTGTAGGTAAAGGAGAATCATGGAAAGCTTTCATCCAGTGAAGAGGAATAATCAGAGCCACAGCAAAGAAAAGGTGCAACTGACAGTTTTGTACGGATTGAAAGTGAGAGCGACAGGGCAGGTGTCTAAGAGGGAGAAAAGAGCGAAATGAAAGGACGGGCACGTGAAATGTGAAGAAAGAGAGGAGTCTGAGCTGCTGAAGAGGGAGAACCTACAGAGTTTAAGCTTTGGAATAAATGCGGCCGAGGAAGGGAAGGGAGAGATGCTGGAGGGGGAAGGCTAGAGGTGAGAGCAAATAGGAAGGGCTGTATTTTAGACAGCAGTTTTGAGGTGCTGCTAAGACTCCAGGCTGACAGTTTAGTTGGCAGTTGCTTCAAAGCCAGTGTCCAAAGCTTGGGAGAGGACTTGGGGTTAGTATCAGGAATTTGCAAGTCATCTGGGTAGAAGCCAATATTATATAAAAAAGATGCAATCATCCAGGGATGAAGGTGAAGAGTAAGGTAAGATTAAGGTAAAGATTAAGGGGAAATATCTGTGTTTAGGGATGAGAATGTAGTAAACAAACAAACAAACAAGACTGAAAGTGAGGTTTGTGATAAAAAAAAATGTTGAGCAGGTGACAGTGACCAGAAGAGACATTTCAAGAAAGGCAGGTTGGTGGTCAGCAGATCCAACCAGAAATAGCTCTGAGGTTTGGCAATTACTAATGTTCTAGAGTCCTTTAGAAAATAGCATCAGCATCTAGTGGAGGAAGCAGCCAGACTGCATGGGGCTGTTCGTGCAGCCCCATGGAACCAGTGGTGGGAGTTTTATTTCCAAGGAGTAAGGGAGTGAAGGAACATTTTGAGGATAACATGAGTGACACAGTGTTTTATTAAAACAGGACCCATTTTTTTAGGGAAAAGTATATACAAAGGAGAAGCTAAATGTATGAGCAAGAGAGAAGAACCCAAATCTAGTTGTAGAGATTTTTTTACTGGATTGACGATCAGGAATCAGGTATGAGACGGCCACTCCTCTTCCACAGGTAACTGGCTTGTATGCCTAACTCTGAAACCCTGTTGCAGGTGGCTCATGCATCCTCTGCTCTTGGGATGCTCCCACCCTGTGCCCACCCACCTACTGCCACTGAGAATTGTCTTTAAACGTCCCCTCTGGCAGGGACTTCCCTGGTGGCTCAGATGGTAAAGCATCCGCCTACAATGCAGGAGACCCGGTTTGATCCCTGGGTCAGGAAGATCCCCTGGAGAAGGAAATAGCAACCCACTCCAGTACTCTTGCCTGGAAAATTCCATGGACAGAGGAGCCTGGTAGGCTGTCCTACCATGGTAGGCAGTCCATGGGGTCACTTAGAGTCAGACACAACTGAGCGACTTCACTCACTCACTCACTGGCAGGGATCTCTCTTTTCTCTCAATCTCTTTTGCATCAACTATAGCCAGCCAGTTTAGCCTGAAATGATTTTCTTTACTGAATGTGTTTTTGTTTCCAACTAGACTGGTGAGGGCTAGGAGAAGATTTATACTTCCTTTGATTTTTAGTAACTCCTCGCAGAATGTGAGCACACCGCAGGTGCTCAATAAGATCTTAGAGTCACAGAGTTAAGTTGAGAAAGTGCAACTACCTCATTTTCCTGATGCAGAAACTGAAGTGTGCAGAGGTTTTTATGACTTCATTTACTTATTCTGTCTGAGCATGTATTTGTGGCAGATACCGTGCAAGGTGCTCAAGGTTTCAGGAGACAAAAAGATTCATAATCTAGCCTGCAAGAGAGACATGTAAACAGCTCAGCAAAGTATAAATTGTACAAAGGAAAAGGGTGGTTTGTACAATTTGAAAAAGGAGGCATGCATACGTGCTAAATTTCTTCAGTCATGTCCGACTCTTTGTGACCCTATGGACTGTAGCCCATCAGGCTCTTCTGTCCGTGGGGATTCTCCAGGCAAGAATACTGGAGTGGGTTGCCATGCACTCCTCGAGGGGATCTTTCTGACCCAGGGATCTAACCCTCGTCTCTTGTAAGTCTCCTGTGTTGGCAGGCAGGTTCTTTACCACTAGCGCCACTTGGGAAACCCGAAACATGAGGAAAGGCTCTTAATTCAATCTGAGTAGTGAGGTTAAGTCCAGAAAATGCATCAGAGAGGAGCAGCTGTTTGCCCTGTGCCTTAAATATGGAGAACTTAAGGCTTGCTAGTGTCCCTGCTGGGGTGTGGCCCAAACCTCCCAGAACCACACTGGCTGTCTTCCAGTTTGGGCAATGGTTAATTGCCTGACTCAGCAACCAGTGGTTCTGTCCCTGGCCACAGTTTCCCACCCTGCCCTGGCCAGGTATGTGGACATGCACTGCTGCTGGTCAGAAATTTGAGTAATAGAAGGAGCTTCTAGGGAAGAGGGAGAGAATGACGGAAGTGCCTAAGATTGGCAAGAGAGCCTGGGATAAAAGGGAAGGGGTTAAGAAAATGTGGTCATGGATTACTCACAAAGCCTGTCCTACATTTCCCCAGTGCTGGAGGTTCAGTAGTACTTTTAAAACTGAAGTTGTGTGTGTATGTGTGTTTAAGACTCTTTCTACTTCAACAGCAAAGGACTCAACCCTACCGAAGGGCTGTGTCTTTTGGTTAGCTCACAAATGACGTCTTATTTGGGACCAGATGTTTTTGATCTAAGTTTCCCAGTTCTCTGCCTTGCAGTCCCTAGAAGTTGGTTCTCTAGATTAGAAGTCCAGATCAGCAAGAGGAGCTCAATCAAGAGAAAGGGAAGGCAGGGGAGGGAGAGCTAAAGACAATTTCACATGGAATTCCACATGGAAGACTGCATTTTAGAAATAAAAGCCTGATCAGCAGGAGGTGATGTTGATCCATTGTTGGCATCTCAAGAATGGCTGAGGCTGGGAGTCTGCCACTGGCTTCTGACCACTGAAAGCACAGGAAGCTCATGTAGGGGCTGCCATATGTCTCTCAACTTCTAACTCCTCATCCTTAATGTGAGAGGTGGTTGGGGAGTGTAGGGATCAAGCAGTCTTTGAGATCCTTTCCAACTCTGGCGGTCTCCAGATTTCTAATTGGAACCCCAAGAAGAAAGCAGTTTGTCAGTCTCTCTTCTCACCTCAAGAGGAGTCAGAAAATATTTGGCTCTGGCTCATTAGCATGGGAAGTGGTGGCCCACAGACATCACAGTCGAGATATTAATAGATTATTCCAAATGTTATATTTGCATAGACGCACCACTCATTATGCAGATTGCCAATTACGAACTGTTTGTTCTTTCTTTCAGGGGAGAAGTTTATTTGCAAACTGCATGAGGTGACTTTGGGCAGCATGGAAACAAGGCATCACCCAGGAGTTCTGTGCACAGGGCACTCTGCGATGACCTGCACTTGATAAGTTCTTAAAGAGCCAGGTGAAGTTTGCCAATGAATGCCAGGTAGAAAGTTGATGAGAAGGAAATCAGTGATGGAATTTAAGGACAAGGGCTGAATTAAGAAGGTCTTGAGATTAGAGTGATTAAATGTCTAGTGGTGGCACTAGTGGTAAAGAACCCGTCTGCCAGTGCAGGAGACCTAAGAGATGCAGATTCGATCCCTGGGTTGGGAAAGTCCCCTGAAGGAGGGCATGGCAACCCACTCTAGTGTTCTTGCCTGGAGAATCCCCATGGACAGAGGAAACTTGTGGGCTACCGTCCATGGGGTCACAAAGAGTCAGACATGACTAAAGTGACTTAGCATGCACACGTGAAAGAGAAGTAGGTTTGCTCTAAGTTCCCTGGGTTAGGAAGACCCCCGGAGGAGGAAATGGCAGCTCACTCCAGTATTCTTGTGTGGACAATCCCATAGACAGAGGAGCCTGATGGGCTACAGTCCACTGGGTCACAAAGAGTTGGACATGACTGAGTGACTAACACACACATACGCAGCCACAACCCAAAATAGACTCAGTCCTTTTGGGCCACAGGACTTCTCCTGATGGAGCCGGGCAAGGATCAGGTCCCCTTCTCAAATGTCAAAAAACTCCAAATTTTATAATCACCTGCAACTTATTGAACACTAATCTGTAGGGGTACTGTCTGAAGTCATTTACTTGGGTTATCTCATTGAACTGCGTAGCTATTAGGTGATAAGGAAGCTTAGAGAATTTACATTTGCTCCTATGCTGACTGGTATTTGATCACAGGCTGTCTGAGCCCATAGCCTGTGCCCTTCACCGCTACACTTCTATATTCTACTCTTCCTTGCACACTTAATAATTTGATCACAGGTCATTTTTCTCAGAGCCATATATAAAGCCAAGACAGAATTCTGAGGGTATTAAGATATAGGAGCATCTAATATAGTACCCCGATTGTCCTCTATTAGACTTCAGCATTCCACTTAAGCCTCTAAATCTGAGAGTTGCCTGAAACTGGCTCCAGAGGGAGCATGCAGGTGATTAATGAGTTTTTAACAGGAGAAATGAGGGAGGGATGGAAGAACTGTTTGCCATGAAGAAAAAGAGGAGGCTGAGAATGTGGCTGTAGCTAATGCTGGAATGAATAAAATCATAGACTCTTGGAAGAAGAAGAAAGTTTGGAAGTCACCTTATCTAATGTAATACACAGTACAGGAACTGGAGAGATCTGAGCTGAATAATATAAATGTGCAAAGAGGTGGGAAAGTCTGTTTTCTCCTTATAGGAAGTCAGGGAGGGTTGAAATCAGTTAATGTCTTCACTGACTGTGTATGTATGTGCCCAGACCTGGGCAGGATGTCATCAGGCACACACAGAAATGAGTCTGTTTTGAGAGATGAACTGGTATAGTTGGGTTTCAAGACCTAAAAATGAAATAGACTTCACAAGAGAGTCTGCTAGTGATAGAAGTGTAGTCTGGAGCTATTCTATCTAAGCTGATAACCACTAGCCACGTGTGTCTATAGAGCATTTGAAATCTGACTAGTTCAAATTGTGCTATAAATTTAAAGCTAAATACTGAATTTCAAAAGTTAGATTCAATAAATATTAAATTTAATTTTATCTTTTTTAAACTTTCTTATATGTGGCTATTAGAAAATTTAAAATGACAGAAGTGGCTCCAATTATATATTTATTGGACAGTGCTGATCTAGGTTAGATACCAGCTGTCTAGGGTATAGTTAGTCCATGGACAAACAGAAGAGGCCTCACCTAGGAACTTGTCAGAAATGCAGCCCCCACCCCCAATTCTGATTTCACTGTCAGAATTTGCAGGCTATAGAACCCCCTACTTGATGTGTATGCACATGAGAGTCTGAGAAGCACTAGACACTACCAGTGTTCCACGTTTCCTTTGTGGGTTGATCTTTTCAAGTATTCACACTTCAGCAAAGTTGGTTCTGAGAAGAGCTACCTGAATGACCAAGAATAAGGTCCATCCTGAGTCTATGCCTTTGATTTTCCACCTATAATGAAAAATCATCTGCACCAGATGCTCTTAAAATCATCTCCAGCCCTGTCTATAATTATAGTGCAAAAGTTTTGTTATCTGCTAGAAGTTAATTGTTCACTATAACATTTAATTTTAGAATCTCTGGTTCCCAAAGTCTTACTTAAGAAGATAGTAAAAGAAAAGTGAAAGTCACCCAGGCTCAGTTGTGTCTGACTCTTTGTGACTCCATGGATTGTAGCCTGCCAGGCTCCTCTGTCCATGAAATTCTCCAGGCAAGAATATTGGAGTTGAGTAGCCATTCCGTTCTCCAGGGGATCTTCCAGACCCAGAGATTGAACCCAGTCTCTTACATTGCAGGCAGATTCTTTACTGTCTGAGCCACCAGGGAAGCCCATCTAAGAAGATAATATTCTTCCAATCTCTTCAAGAACATTTGTTAACTGTGTATCAGATAAACCTGTCTCATGTCCTTTTAAAAACTTTATTTCAATATTCATGCTTATCAATGAATTTACTTGTAAAGCAAGCACCAAATATATGCATTGAGTAAAGAAAACAGTCAGACTCAAAGGCATCCATTATTTACAACTGAACATCTTCTCTGGGCTAAATCTGCAAAATGAGCATTTATTGACTCTCAGAAGATAGACAGTAAGCAAACATTATGGGAAGCAGAAGAACACGAGGATAACGAGAGAGTATCTCGGATCAGAAGGACTGAGATTTGTATCCAGGTTCTGCCTATATGCGTAATTATAGATAAGTCCTTTGACCTAGCTAAGTCTCATTTTGTTTCTCTGAAAAGGATTAAATAATGTCACTATTTATTCATTGAATAAATTGTACAAGGGTTAAGTTGTTTTAGTATAGTTTTAATGCCTAATAGATATTGGTTATTATTATTATCATTAACAGTTGAGACTAATATAGAGTGTGACCAAGTAGGATAAGTGTGAAAAGAGCCTTAGGACAGGATCTACTAATTATAGTTGAACATCACAACAGGGTTTCCCTGGTGGCTCAGTCTGTAAAGAATCTGCCTGCAATGTGGGAGACCTGTGCTCGATCCCTGGGTTGGGAAGATCCCCTGGAGGAGGGCATGGTAACCCACTCCAGTATTCTTGTCTGGAGAGTCCCCATAGACAGACGAGCCTGGCAAGCTACAGTCCAGGGGGTCACAAAGAATCAGACATGACTGAGCGACTAGGCACACATCACATCAGAGAGGTGTAACCTGAAGTTATCTTGCAAGTACTCCAAGACTTGGAGACACGGGTGAGAGGTGGAATATGAAAGTCCTCGACATGTCTGGAGAATGGGAGAGAGTCTAGCTTTGTGAGCCCAAGTGGATAGATGGAATTATGGTTGTAAAGGAAGATTGGGTCATCGTTGGTTGTGGAAACATGTAGGAGAGGTATTTCTGGGCTATATGATAAAAAACTTGGGACTAGCAATGAGAAAATGGGTGTCTAACTGCCCAAACTGGATGCAGAGTCCCTTTACCTTTGTGGGTTTTGTTTTGCTTTGGGGCCAACAGCTTATTCCGTCAGCTCATCTCTCTGGCCTGTCCTCCCCCACCCAGCCACTGGCAGTCATTTCTCACTCCCACGCTGACATTTCCCTGAGACTCATTTCATGCTATTTCTTCATGGGGGCATCTGGGCTGACAATGCAAAGAGACTTTTCCCACAGAATTGAGAGGAATTTCTGATTATGTGCAGGGATGTCGGCCACCGTGAGGTCTTGCAGTGTTTCCATCCAGCCTCCCGTGATGATGGCGTTCCTCTATCCCCCTCCCGTTCCATCCCTGCTTTCTCCCTGGGAACTTTCTGCTCCCTCTGGGAGTGATTTCTCAAGATACTATCCTGTTTCCAAGCTTCTCTCTCTCCAGCCAGACTGATGGGCCCCACACGAAACGTGATCTTTTTGGGGACCGGCTTGTGAGCCCTACTAGTGCACAGTCCTGCAAACACTTCGTTGGTAGCTACCCTGTCATTTCCATATCTGGAACTTTGCGCCTGACAGAAAAGGTTGAGTGAACACACATATATTTTGGGTCTTTCTTCAGAAAAGTTCTTTTGAATATGCAGAACAAAGTGAGGGCTACATTTATCTCTGACCTTTTCCAGCTCTTTCTTGCATCTGTTAAGAGAAAAACAGTCCTCCAAGCTCCTCAGCCTCCCCTCCCTGGGAGCAGATGATAGAGTTGCCTACATTCCTTTCGTCACCAGCTCTCATTCCTCAGGCCTGCTGGAATCTTTCCCCGTGGCTGATTCTCCTTGGGGTTTGGGGGCTCAGGGAAAATAAAATGGGTTTCTTGGGGAGCACTGAGGTGGGGGCTCCTGCCACAGGTTCAGCCTTTAAATCTTTTTTCCACGAAGCCAATTGACCCCCTTGCTATCTCCTGTGTGTTTCCTAGCAGAGTCCTCTCTGATCTGGGGAAAGAATGTGTCTCCAGAACAGGGAAGGAAAATATGGAGAAAGCATCAGTTCACTCTCCACAGACCAATCAGAGGAAAACTCGGTCCACAGAGTTTTACCAAGGATCCAGGGGGACCCAGGGGTATCTCTTGAGGAAAGAGCCACCTCTACACATTCTTGCCATTTCTTATCACTTCCAAGGGGAACAGCTATTACGTAGGAGAAAGAATGCTTGGACTTTATTATCAGGAGTCTTGGGTTTGATTCTTGTCAGGCCTTTTACAAGGTCACAGACTGGACTGTAAGCTTCACAAAGAGTCCCAGTATCTTCTCAGCTTCCTCTTGTATCTTAGAGCTTAGCCCTGTGCCTGCTGCATGGTAGGTACTTACTCATGAAAACATGATCTACAGCAAGTTCATACATAAGATATATGTATACACACATACACATATACTCATAGCTTTGCTTGCACTATTCAAATAGATTAAATGAATGCACTATGAACAATGCAGTACAATAATGATTCTAACATGAAACTAAGCTTACCCTCCACTAGAACTCTATCCTTTAGTCAATTGATCCATACATGAAATACTCATCTTGGATTCTTGAGATTTCAGCATTAAATGTATGATATCTCTTTGGTATAAAGCCTTATGTTTTCCTATGTGCTGTGCTTAGTTGCTCAGTCGTGTCTGACTCTTTGCGACCCCATGGACTGTAGCCTGCCAAACTCCTCTGTCCATGGGATTCTTCAGGCAAGAATACTGGAGTGGGTTGCCATGCCCACCTCCAGGGGATCTTCCCAACCCAGGGATCAAACCCAGGTCTCCCGCATTGCAAGTGAATTTTTTACCGACTGAGCCACCAAGGAAGCCCAGGAATACTGGAGTGGGTAGCCTATCCCTTCTCCAGGAGATCTTCTCGACCCAGGAATCGAACCAGGGTATCCTGCATTGCAGGCAGATTCTTTACCAGCTGAGCTATGGGGTCTGATGTTTTCCTAATGACTTCCTTTAAAATGTAAATACACCTGAGTTTGGATGTCATATTAAATCATATATGCAAGCTAGTTTGAAAAATGACTTCCTGAGATCAACAGATAAGAACAAGTACCATTGTGGTTCAAGCAAGGGAGGAATGGGAAGGTAAAAGTATCCTGGAAGAGAAAGCTGAAGATTGCTTGCATCAGAGGTTGCCCCATCTTTTCACTGCAGGCCATCAGGCCTAATTCCTCTTGTATGGTCCGGGGCAGGGGTGGGGGCTGCTGCAAGAGGGAATGGTGAGCAGCAATAGCATTATTTTACTTGCTTTTCCATGTTGACTGAGACCCACACAGGACAAGTGCTGCCATCAGCATCTTGGCCACTGTCAGCTGAGCCGGTTGCAGTCACTCCTGCATTCAGGAACCCCTTTACAAGATCCTAGGCCTAAGGTGTTGTTCAGCTTCTTCTTGGAGGAAGATGATGGGAATTCATCACTTCTTGAGGCTTTCCATTCTACTGTTGCATGGCCAAAAATTTCAAGAAAAATTTAATTTAATTGGATGATCAAAATCTTTGGTATTTATTGGTTTATTCATATTATTTGGAATTGTTCACTATCCAACATAATGAATTTCTTACTGGTGTTAGAGAAACAAGGAGTGAAGCCAAATCAAAGCAAAATTATGAGGAAGCTGTGGTTGGTCTTCAACAGCTTCCACTTGCTCTTTGCACCTCTCCTTTCTCTACATGGCCTCTCCTGTCTGACCTCAGCATAGAGGGCCCAAAACTGTCTTAGGTTCAACATTTGCTCAGTTTCATGTATTCTTAAGTGGAGATAATAAACCCAACTTCCAACTGCTTAACAAGGGAAACATTATAAAAGTCATGTGCCTAATGTGACAAGAAATATGCTATGGATCCTCCCTTCAATCTCACCATAGACACAATCAACTCCATCTCAGTCAAACTCCTCATGGCTGAGACCCAGAATAAAGCTAACAATGACTCTAAGGGACCAAGATATCTCAGCTCCCAGTAAGCATGGAGGCTATCTTAAGTGTCTTAAGTATTCTACTATTTTAAGTATTCTCTTTTCCCTCCCACACTCCCAATGAAAACAAAACTCAACAGCAACAAGCCAAAGTATACAATTAAAGGCAATGCATAACTATAAGTGTGGGGATAGTACTCTTCTGGGAGGCCTTGCTCATTAACACTGCATATAAGACCTGCAAAAATTCTTCGGGGCCTTTTATTCAAGTTAAGAGTCAGGGTTAAGGCAGAGTGCGTCTCTCCATGCCTCCCAAGTTCAGTTTTCTGGGAGGATGTGTCTGTGTCCCTGACCTCCTGGGTCCCCACCATATGAGTGAATAAAGGCGGTACACAGAGCGCCAAGGGGACATAAAGGATTACAGCCATCTAGACATTTCTGATCTGAGGTGTCAATCAGTGAGCTCAAGATTTGCCACTGATTAATCAGAAAGAACATTAAGCCTTTAGTGTCCTTCTCTAGACAAAGACCTGCCACTTTGCTCTGATTACAGTTCTTCAATGGGAAGCCAGAAATAATTTGAGCCAAGACAGCCTCTGATAGCTGGAGAAGGGAATGGCAACCCACTCCAGTATTCTTGCCTGGAAAATCCTATGGACAGAGGAGCTGGAGGGCTACAGCCCATGGGGTTGCAAAGAGTCAGACACGACTAAAGCAGCTGAGCACAGAGCACAGCCTCTGATAGCAGGGGAAGCAGCGCCCCTGGGAAGAAAGAAAGCTGATGAACCCGTTCAGTGGCGGGGTGGGGGGCTCTGATTTGTTGGTTTCCTTGGTGTAAATGCTTTCATCACGGCCAACTTCAAGGTGCCAATGTGAAGCTGGAGAAAGATGAACATGCTTGACTTGGCATGAGCCAGCTCCGGCATACCACTGGGAGGGTGACCTTTGCAAGGCCACAGGGTCACTAAAATGTCAAACCACAGAGTGGTGACATGTTGTTCCAGCCTGCTTGCTCCCTGATTGGTCAGTTTGTTATTTTAAATGGAAAAAAGGTAAATCTTTTTTAAAAAAATTATTTATTAAAATTTTTTGAAGGAAAGGCAGACTGCCACTGGCAGCATGTCATTTGGATGTGTCTGGAGTCTTGGAAGCTTGACTACCTACGCTCTCCTATAAAAGGACTTCAAGAACTTGTTTGGAGATTCTAGCTGGGGAGCACAGCTACTCGTCTACCCTTGACCGAAGAAGAGTTCTCCTCTATCAGGGAAAGTCAGACTCTTTGATGGAGCGTGAAGTTTTGGGAGGCACACACAAAGAGCACTGAGGGAGGGAGGGAGGGAGACTAGCTAGACAACCAGATCAACTGAATCAACCCTGATGACCCGTGGGGTGACAGGTGCTGCAGCCAGATCACCCTCACAGCCAAGGATGCTAATTTTTCACATGCAGATTCCATGCCAGATTCAGCTGGTTTCTGAGACCCCAAAATCAAAAAGAAGAATATGTTGAAGGAAAGGGCCTCATTCTTCCTATATCCTATAGAAAACTTTGTTTTATCTTATATATGTGAAATCTTGGGAATTTTCCCCAAACACATAGCTATTGCCTTGCTCTGGGACCTCAGTGAAGTCATTTTCCTTTCCTGGGTTGTTGTTTTTGCATCTGTAAAATAAGGAGGGTGGATTACTGTATCTCCCAAGTCTCTCATAGTTCTAACGTTCCTCAATCCAAAACTGAAAACCCCAAAGCTATGAATCCAAGATATAAAAGACAAGTAAAAATTTCCAAAGAAATACCTTTTATTGTTTACATGCAGCTGGGTGACCGGTTCCCTGCCTCTCTGCCAAGCGGAACTGTGATTCTGACAGAGTTTACTCCTTCTCCTCACTCAGGGCCTCAGCGTGCTATGTGATTCGAAAGGATATCAGCAAGTCCCAGCCTTTATCCTTCAATTGCCCTCCCACTGCCCCGGCACTTGGCCTGACCTTCCACCTTTGCAGGTGATCTCTGTTCCACTCTTCCCATTCTGAAGTTCATAGACCCCTCTGATGAAGCAGATGGAAGCTCGCAGTAGCCACAAATGCTTTTGTATCGATAAATATTCCACTAGGTACCAGCTGAGCCAATTTTCTCAATAATGAGGGAGACACACCAGGTATGTATGTGTAGTGGAGGCGGGAAAGTAGGAGATGAAGATTCAGGCTCAGTTTCTGTGGAGTGGAGATATGTCCTGGGCATAAGGCTGCAGCCAGCTAGTTACCCTGGATAGCCAGAGGCCAGCTCATGGGCAACTTCTGGGAAGAGGGTGAGAGGAAGGTGCTATAGGAATAAAAAGGTAGAAAAGTGACAGACAGCTCCCTAGCTCACAGCTTGCTGACGTCCGCCTTGCACATGTCAGCTGTCTTTGCTGTCGATGGTGTGGTGTCGGAGGGGTCCTTGGCATGAGTTACATGAATGCCTTGTCCCCGTGATGATCAAAAGTGGCTTCCCCACCTGGTAGTACATGGATGCACAGAGCTGAGTCTGGCCTCATCACAAACCTTTTCAGCAGCTAACCCCCATCCCGGCTTCCCACCCCTCAACATGCCTGATAAAGGGGAGGAGAACAAATGTGGAAGGAGGTCAAGAGAGTGGCCCCTGGGAAGACTAAGCCCAGAAAGGACAATGTGACTGTGGTGACCACCATGGCTACTGAGTGCAGGGAGCCAAAAGGGCTCGGCTGAGGAAGCCCAGGTCCCAGGTTCGGACTCCTGATAAGGGAGGCAGCTGTGCTCTGCCGTCTCTTCCAGGGCACACTCTGCTTCATGGCAAGTCCTTTGGAAAGGAAACACTAAATGATATAGTTATGATTCTCTACCCCTGTTTTGGTGGAATTTTCTGATCACAAAACTAAGTTAATTGAAGTAGGCTTTTTTTTTTTTTGGTACATTTGTTTTGCTTAGGTTCATGCACTTTTTCTGCTTATGGGATAATCTAGTTTCATTTGTAGCCCTAAACTGGCTAATTCGACAATTCATGTGTACAGCATGCACAAGAGAGAGTCCATTCACAGTCTTGGGAAAAAAAATTAAAAGCAGCAAGAAAAGTAATAGTAATAATAATAGTAAATGTGTCTAGTGCTTATTAGAAGCCAGGTGAGGGAGCTATGACTTGAACCTTACCGTTCTGGCTCTAGAGACCATAACCACCAAAGAACAGATACCTCCTCTTCACCAGGAGTGTCACCGGGTGAGATGGAGGAAGACCACTGAGGTAGGAACTACAGGTGACACGGGCCCGATGCTCAATGTCTCAGATCCTCTGTGTCTTCTCTGAATAATGAAGACCATTAAGACCAAGAAGATGCACAGTCACATCTTTCATTTTGTGTTTGGTGTCCTTTAAGATCCACATGGGAAATAGATGGGGAAACAGTGTCAGACTTTATTTTTGGGGGCTTCAAAATCACTGCTGATGGTGATTGCAGCCATGAAATTATAAGACACTTACTCCTTGGAAGGAAGGTTATGGCCAACCTAGATAGCATATTTAAAAGCAGAGACATTACTTTGCCAACAAAAGTCCGTCTAGTCAAGGCTATGGTTTTTCCAGTGGTCATGTATGGATGTGAGAGTTGGACGGTGAAGAAAGCTGAGCGCCAAAGAATTGATGCTTTTGAACTGTGGTGTTGGAGAAGATTCTTGAGAGTCTTTTGGACTGAAAGGAGATCCAATCAATCCATCTTAAAGGAGCTCAATCCTGGGTGTTCATTGGAAGGACTGATGTTGAAGCTGAAACGCCAATACTTTGGCCACCTCATGCGAAGAGTTGACTCATTGGAAAAGACCCTAATGCTGGGTAGGATTGTGGGCAGGAGGAGAAGGGGACAACAGAGGATGAGATGGTTGGATGGCATCACCGACTCGATGGCCATGGGTTTGGGTAGACTCCGGGAGTTGGTGATGGACAGAGAGGCCTGGCGTGCTGCAATTCATGGGGTTGCAAAGAGTCGGACATGACTGAGCGACTGAACTGAACTGAACTGAACTGAAGATCCACAAGACCAGGAATGCACACTGTTTGGCACATAAAGTAAGATGTGTTTGTAGTGACCATTTTCTATGCAAGATGAATGAGGTTACTCCAGGGCAACAAGCTCCCAAGAACTAGAAAAGAACAGAATTGGGACCTGCACCTAGAATTTCTAACTCTCTGTGTAAAGCCTGGGCCCTGGAGGGAAGCTAAGTTTTGCACAGTGCTCTGAGCTAGGAAGCCCATGAGAACCCCTGAGCCTACCAGGGTTTGAGGGGAGGAGAGGGAAGACCACGAAGGAAGGGGAAGAAGGGAGGACCTCCACATACCTCATCCAATTAGAAATGACCCTGACTTATTTACAGCTTCATTTGGAGAGGACTCTGTGGCTTGAAACTCGCTGTGTTCCAGCTCTGTCCCTCCTCACATCTGGGCTACAAAGGGGCTTCAGATTACCATCAGCAAGAGCAAAGATGTGACTGGAGATGGTGCTTTATTTCTTCTCAGAAAGACCTTGCTAGTTAGGCCCTGTGAGTAAATTCTTATTCCTAAGAAACAATCCGTTCCTACTCCTGAAAAAACAACTCAAGACAACATTGAAAATAAAAGTGAACAGAACATGTGCTTGCTATATTGTACACTGCCTGATCTATGCCCCTTATAAAAACCTGCAGTTCTTTGTAATGAGAGACCATTGACTTATTTCCAAAGAAAACTCTTTTTTCTATTATTGTAATTTACTCCCATTCCATATATGTATAAGTAGACATATACATTTGTAAACACATGTATATACATATGGGAATAAAACATCTCTGTATATGTTCACGCATAAATTAATTTTTCTTATAATTTGCCCACCTTCAGCATACTGCTATCAAAAAACAACTCTCTCTTCTTTCATTTTTACTCCTACAATGATAGAAATAAGTAAACCAACCAACCATTGGGAAGAGCCTCTGAGAATAATGTGGTAAAATCCTGACTTGCTGTAAGAGCAGAATGAATTCCAGGCTTAGCCTGGGTCAGTGATGTGGCTATTCAAATAATGTTTATTAATTATGTGCTAAGCATAAGGAGTGGTGGGATATACCAGAAGTATATGGGGCAGCCCCAGACCACGCCCCGACCCCCACCCCACCAGCTAGACCACGAGTGAAATGGGAGGGTGGGCTGGCCAGTGGGAGCTGTGGTGAGGACTGGGATAGGCTTTAGGGGATACTGGTGTTTGAAATGGGCCTGGAAAAATGGGCACAAATACTGTTTTTTCCATGACCTCTCAAGGCAAAGTGAGGGGACCGAGTTTTGATGGTGTGGAAGGGAGTTTCTCATGGGAGACAGACAGCCGGGACTCTGAGGAGCACATTGGAGCTCGTGCCCCCTCCAAGCCTTTTCCATTAAAGGAGCAGTGAGGTGACATCCCAAGGCCCCCAGCTCCAGTGTGACACCTTAGGAAGTGGTCCATGCCCAGGGAGCTCCCCTCCCTGACCGCTACCCAGGCAGCAGGGCCCCCTCCTGTCAGTGCCACCTGGCAGAGACCCAGGGCACTGCTTTTGTCTTAATCCGTGTCATTCAGGAGCAAACTTCTGAATTTCCCCCATCTTCCCCTTCTCAGCACAGCCTTATTGACATTCCACAAACTCTCCTGGCAGTCTTCTTTTCCAATTCTGTGAGAATACATTTCAATGAGTCTGAGCTGGGACCATTTAGCACTGAGGCTGGGATCTCTATTCACAGCCGGGTCGGTTCTCACAAAATTTGAGTCAGGAGGCTAAGCTGTTCCTATCCCCCGTGGCATTGTCTCCGAGTTTCTCGGGCCTGGGCTGCCAAGTTCAGGCGAGGTGCTGATCTCCCGGCTTTCACAGACCTACTTATTAGCAGCTTTCTTTCTTTCTTTCTTTTTTCTTTTTCCCTTCCAGGCCCATAGATACAATTATTAGAAATTCCTGGTTTTGTGCCCATATTGAAAGAAGGCCTGAATGGGTATGCTAAGGACCCGAAAGTGAGCCGCTGTCCCTAACTCCAGCTTAGGCGGTTAATTAGATTTGGATGGTTTCAGAGGAGCAGCTGGAGTTTTCAGAAAATGGAAGCGATAAAAAAGGCACTATTCAAGGTATTTTGGAGGGGCCTATAAAACAACGGCGCTCTGAAGCGGGGTTTGGGAAATACAACACTCTTGATTGGGGGAGAGGCGTGGGAGGAGAGGGGGCAGACTGGGGAGACAGGACTTGCTATGAGAGGCAGAGAAGTGCCAGGCTTGGCTGGATTCCATTCACATGGACACTGTCAAGTTGGTGCCACACAGCGAGCTCTGCAGTTGGACGGCAGCTCCAGCACGGCCCTCTCACGTAATTCCTGAGGCAGGTAAACTGGGGAAGATGTGAGGTAAATAGTTTTCTTGGAGTCCAAGTCCTATTTGGCTGAAACTATCAGCAATTTGTCAGAAAAGAAAAAAAAAAAAAAACACAAGTTTCTGCAGTCCTGGCTCTGCACACAGGCAGAGTGGATGATGACCCGTGGCTGAGAGCACCTGGAACCACGCTTCGGGCAGAATTTGACTCTATCTGGAATGGCTGATGCTCAGAATTCTCTGATGTCCCTGGTTACTCTCACTGTGATCTTTTAAATTTGTTAAATATGCAAAGACTGGAAGAAGGATGAGTCTCCACAGACACCGTCTGACAGTGTGACTGGGCAGGTCACTCCGTCTGTCGTCATAGGGGATTTCTTCACCTGAGACCAGGGACGTGGGGTGGATGCCCGCTCTCACATTCAGTTATTCACTCGTGATAACGAGGGATGCTTATGAGAAGTTTTGGGGAGGGGGTGGTGCAGGAGGGCCTGAAAGCTCCGAGGTGGGGAGGAGGCCACTTGCTGTGGTTTCACAGGTCAGGGAAGGGCAACTGGTAGCCACAGTCTCTCAGGTCCAGTTCTACTCCCTAGTGGCCAGTGGCCTGAAGCAGTTCTGGGGACAGCAGTCAAGGGGTGCTCCTGGGGTGAAGGTGGGTGTGAGTAGTTCATTTTGCTCCAGGGAGCAGTAATTAGGAAACTTTCTGGTAACCTAGCAGTTTATTTTCTGGTTATTGGAAGACTTTGTCTAGATGAAATGCCACACTAGGAATCTGGGAGAAACAGCAGTCCTGAATGGAGGGGGAGGGCTGCAGGGCCAAGCTTGGCTTGCCTGGTTTTCACTCCTGAGATGGGTGGCCCCTTGGGTCAGGCACAGAGCCCTGGGCCCCTGGTTGCTTTAGAGCTTCTACATCCAACAAAGAAGCTTCTGCCAAACCCAGACGTTTTAACCTGTCCCATCTGTTTCTCATATTAGGGTCTGTCTGAGATTCCCTGAGACAGAATTGTCGAGGTGGCCCCTCCTTCGTGCCTGATTCAGATGGAGTCAGTGTGTGACAGACTGTCTGATTGTGGAGGTGGGAGCTGTGTGGGACCAAAATGTGGTTATTAATATCAGCGTGTCCACAGGCTGTCAAGGCCTGGAGAGAATCACGGTTTCAGCTAATCGTTCGCTCATTCCTCTAGCAAAACTACTTCCTTTTGCTGAAAACTGGGCGATACTGTGTCCCGTGGCTGCTGGGGGTGAATGAGACATAATCCCTTCTCTAAAGGGGTTTATAGTCTAACAAGGGATGGAAACCACACACACAGTCACGACAGTCCAGGGCAACTTCATCGGTGCTGCGTTGAGAGGACACACAGTACTACCAGTGGAAGAAGAGGCTTCTCATCTCAGTGACCTGTCGGGACTGACAGTGTGTGCTTTGGAGAGGAAGAACAAGCGGTGACGGGTGTGGTGCTTGCTGTCCGTTGCATTCTGTTTTGACATTTTTTAAGGTTTAAATATTCAAAGGCAGGAAGTGACTAGAGAAAAAGAAATGAAGAGACTAGAGGTGGCAGGGAGAAGGCAGGGGGAGATGTGTGCTGCTTTGGACAAGCTTTCAACACGTGACGCTGTAAAACCGCCCTTTTCTGTTCAGAACTCTGGTATTTTTAGATCCTGTCTGCTCCCAGTCCTTGTCTTTTCATTGTCTGTGTGCCCTTTCTCTCCATGGCATATTTTTAGATCGTGGGCTTCTAAAAGACAAGAACCATGGGCTAGTATTTTAATAAATCCATTTGCAATGCAAGTGTTTCCCTTCCTGGGAAACCAGATCACCAGACTGAGGGCCATTAGGCAAACAGAACCCACACAGGGTGCCCCCACCCACCCCCCATCCTATTAACCAGCAGGAGAATGAGGCCTGGGACAGACACCTAAAACATAGCCCCATCTTCCGAGATGGACTGCTTAGAGACACAAAACAAGCCTGTCAGAAGCTTTTAAGAAACAGTGATTCCTAAACTCTGGGATGTTGCCTGTGAATCTAACTGGCTTTGATGATCTGAGAGGTTTGAAGAGATTTTGAGAGGTGAGGGGAGATGAGGCAGGTTCTGCATAAAGTTGAAGAATTGGGAGAGATAGGAACTGAATGAGTGGCTATTCAGTGCCGACACGGTTATCCCAGATGCTGTGGGGGAAAAGAAGAAGTAGGAGACCCCAGAGCCACTTTCTGGTTTTCAGGGGGTGGTGTAATACAGCCTGAAAGTCTCCATTGCTACCTGAAGAGTGCACACAGGTGCACCATCAGGTCCTGTGGTTCCAACAAGGGGAGGGCGGAGAAAGGAGAGAGCTCCGTGGGATAGCTTGGCCCTCCGTGAGGAAGGGCACTTTGATGACAAAGGGGGGTCCGGGAAAGGGAACACCCTGGTGGAGGAAGTCCAGAGGCAGAATCAGTATATCTGGGTTAAAATGAAAATGCACCCTCCATCTGCGACAGGCGTGGAGGGTCTGGGTTGGCGAAGAGCGTGGGAGGAACCTGGGTAAAGGTGCTGAATAGAGACAGAGTGCGCATTTGGAGAGAGGGGGGCCTTGAATTCCACGTGAAAGATGTGAACTTTCTCCTGCAGGTGGGAGACACTCTTTTTCAGACCAGGAAGCTGAACCCCTATCCTTTCATCCATAGGAGCGGAGCCCTCGCCGGTGGTCGTGGCGGGAACCCGCACCCGGACGTTCTGCCACGTTTGGCGGCACAGACAGAAGGAGCTGGAAGTGCTCGCCTGCTGTAATTGGCTCTCTCTAGGCTGCTGCTTTGTGAGAAGAGGCGATGCTCCCTCTGCACAGAGTGATTGCTGGCCCAAAATAGCCCTGCACCTGCTCTAAGATGCCTGAGAGATAATTTCAGCTTCCAAGGAAACTGCCCTGATTGGTGTTGATTTTTCATGACCTCCCTTCAGGCGAACACCTGGAGATAAGCACCTGATCACAGAGACGAAGCCCGCAGAGCCCGGGGCATGAGGTGTGCCCCCCGGCCCATCCAGGAGGCCCTCTGCTTATCTCCCCCAGGAAAGGGGGCCCGGGCTTTGGGGCTTCTGCCCCACGTGGACTCACTCCAAAGGGTTAGATGTTAACTGCCTGGTGCAGAGGGCGGGGAAGGCTGGGGGATCGGAGCCGGGACCACTGCCTGGGTAGCACCTTCAGAAGCGGGGCCTGCTGCCTCCTGTCTCGGATTCACAGTCTGACTCTGACCAACCTTTCCAGTTATCTTCATTTCTGCCCACTCACTCCTTTCAGCTCAGTTCAACCCGGTAAGGAGGCCTTTCTTTAGCTCATGCCTGGAGTCCTGGTCAGCTTCCCTTACAACTCAGCACTTTTCTGTAGATCCCACTGTGACCATCTGTGTGTAGAAGGGTCTTGGGAGGGGTCACAGAAGGATTAGTGCAGCAGCACCTTGTTTATGACACATTACTGAGGCCCCTACACCTAAGACACTAAGAAGTGGCTTCCGGCACATTGTCACATCTGATTCCCTCCAAATCACCAGGAGGCAGGAAGGCATCTTTTGTGTCTGTTTTTCAGATGTTGGTTAACTTGCCCAAGATCTCCCAGCTAGAAGTGTTAGACGTTGGGTTAGCACCTGGTACTTGAAGTTCATAGTTTTTTCTCCTTTCTGATGTCTTGGTCATACCTTATACATTTAATTATGGGTTACTGGAAGAAAGAAGGGTTGCTTCAACAAAGTCAGGTTTTGTGACAGTGTTTTGTTAGGTTCATCTGGTGGGTCACTGGGTCTCTGAGGATTCTCACCAGTATTCCCAGCTTCTTTGGAACCCAGGCCCAGGCAGGCACTGCTTCCGAGAAGGAACAGCCCTGCCAGAGTGGCCCATGGGAGTTGTGAGGCTTTGGCCTGGGAGACCAAATCATTCATTGCAACTCAGTCCCTCTGGGAAAATTTGGGAAATCTAACATGAAATCCTCACTTTGGCACATCACTGGCATAAAGGATATACAACTAATCTTTCTCTGTGTGTGTGTCTCTCTCTCTCCTTCAGAGAAGTTATTTTTAATTTTTTTTTAAACTGAAGATATGTGCAATCAACTACCTTGATTGGGGAATTACATGGCCCTCACCTGCTCACCTGTGCTGATTCACCAACTTTGCTTTATCTACAAGGAGACTTTTTAATTTTTTTTGGCGTTGTGATTACTAGAGCTGTATCTGTGAGCTGGGGGCTTTCTATTTTCTAGAAGTCTTGTGAGATGTGGCAGGGTCCTAGCCTTTCACCAAGGTGTAAAATTGGCTTCTTCCCCAGGGATCCCATCAGCCCCCAAACTGGTCTCTTCTTTGGCAGCCTGAGAACATGGGCCCAGGAGCCCCTCCTCAGAGCACTGGCAGCTTCTCCTCACTCCCCCAGTGTACCCAGTGTATCCATAGCCCCAGAGGAGGTGGGGGTGAAGGAGGGGAGAACCCAGATTCACACTCATATTTTTCCTTCCTTTTCTAATTCCAGCATATTCCCCTGTTTAGCTCTGTTTTCTTACCATGTCCTGAGAGAAGCAGAAAAATACTGTGTCCCAAGCCACTTCCTTGGGAAAGAAGTTCTGAGATTGAGAGAAGAGTCGACCTGTCCATCCTGGCCTGACCCTCAGCTGCTCCTCTAGGCTCCTGACTGCATCATTCCCTTTCCTCACACCTGCAGACCCAGCCTCCCCAAGAGCCTGAACTATAGCCTCTGCATTTCTAGAATTAAGCAAATAACCAAAATCCATGGCCCGGTGAAGGCTTCCCCGTTGTCCCCTAAATGTGTTCCAGTGCTTGGTGTGCTGTCACGGTCCAGCTGGTGGCCAGGCTCCAGGCCCTGTCCTGCCAGGCTGATGGCTTTTGGCACCTGGCCCCAAGACTGGCTCTGACCTCTGCTTTCTAAACCTGGATGGCTAATCATCTCAGTCATTTAGGGAACTTTAGAAAACATTTGCCCCAGACACCATGTGGAGATTCTCATTCAGTAGGTCTGTAATTTTGTTCAAGTTCTTGGGCTAATTCTAGTGCAGCCAGTCAGGTTTGAAGATCTTGAACTCAGACCCCTCACTATTAAACTGCTCTCAGTCCATCTCTCAGTCTCTTTGCACCCAGACATTTTCTTTCCCCCGGCTACGGCCTTGGGGAGAGCCAGCTTTCTGATCTCAAATTTGACCACTTTCCATATCCATAAGTGGTATACTATCACACTCTAGAGAATTTCTGCAAATGGGATAAAAGTCTGTTGAATGGACTTTTCTGTTTAACCAGCAACCCTCTACAGTGATGATTACTGAGAATATAATAATTGCAGTCATAATAGTCACCTATAATAGGAAACAAAGTTGTTCCATACTCATTTAGTCCTAATAAAACCATAAAATCCACCAGTGTCATTCCTACTGTACATATTTTTGAACGGAGACTTGGAGAAGACAAGCGACCCATGCGAGGACCTCCTCATTCTATTTTTCTGGGCATTTTGAGTGCTGAAGGTCATGGCACACGAAGCACAGACTCCAAAGAGTCCTCTGACATGTCCACAGAGCCCTCACCGCCTTCCGTCAAAGCCATCACAAAACCCTCTGGGTGCTCACAACAGTCCTGGACTGCTCCCTGTCCCAGCCATAGGCAGTCTCCTCCTTCTCATCCACTCTGGCTCCTGCAGTCAGCTCCTCTCTAGCACCCTGGTTGGTGTTTACCCCTCTTGGGTCTCCTTTGTTCTTGCTCTGTTGGGTGGTAAGCCTGCCCCTACTGTTCCCTGGCAGCCCAGCATGGCCAACTCACTGGCCCGCCCACTAGAGCCCTGAGATGGAGTAGGAGCATTCAGACAATAATGCTTAGAGGTTTGGGGCCCAGGTATTCTGTCTGAAGCCAGGTAAACCTTGTGGAGGCCCTGACTGTGTGAGCTTGGCTTAGAAGTTTTTATTCGTATCCCAAAATACCTCCCCTTTCTATCCTACCCTGGTAGCTAAAAAAAAAAAAAAAAAAAAAAGACTGTCTCTTACTCCTGTGTGAGATTTGGATAACTGTCAGCATCATAATAGTTGTCCTTCATTGAAGACCTACTGTGTTCTAGTTCCTGGGCTTTCTGTACTTTGTCTCCCTGCAAGGAGGGGGCCTGATCTTGTATAGGCCAGAGTGTTTGGACTCAAAGAGATTAATATAGAAATCCAGGAGCTTCTCTGCTCCAGACCACAGAGTTGGGAGGAAAGGAGCCCTGTCTCCACTCCATGTTTCAAAGGCAGGTCAGCCTCAGGTGTTTCTTCCATTATATTGTCTTTCTTCAGTTCCATCAATACATGATCCATTTAAGATAGTGTACATAAAAAAAAAAAAAGAGAGAAACACCATGGGAGTGATCAATCACAAGCATTCTTAAGTGAAATTTTTCAGTTGATGCTTCCCAGTACACTCAGCTGAAAATCCTTTGGAGTTTTGAGAGAGGCAAACCAGAGGTAATTGGGAGGTTGTGATAACTTTGTAGAAGAGCCAACCCAGTAGAGCACATGGGCAGAGATGACTTGGTGGGCAGCATGCCACACTGATTTCTGAAAATTTCATCCCCTTCCTAATTTCACCTCCTCTGGCCATTTCCATGGAAACTGTCTCTTACCAAAGCAGTTGCTTTACCAAGGCATTGACAAACTGACCCCACCAAGTGCCACCACCATGCAAATGGCACTTCACTAGATAGGATTCAGGTATAGTATCCCTCTGAGATCTGACAACATGCCTGCATTTGTCTGATCCACTGAACTGGGAATGTACACACGTCAAAACTATCTTCGGCGTGGCTTTTCTCTAGTGCTGGCCACACGGTAGATATTACTCAAGATGCCCGAGTGCTGAGTGCTAGAATGAATTACAGATATCTTGGCTACCAGCTCAGAAACCAATCCATCCAGTCCTTGCCTATTTCTCAAGTTTCCTCAAAACTCAGCCTAAGGAAGCTCTGTTGATTGACTCACTGGGGATTTTTGAGGCCTATTGATTAGGTAAATAGAATGCTAGCATGTTGGGCTGATGAGCTAGAGAACATCAATACCTTAGATAAGCTTGAATCAGCAGCTTCTTCTGGTTATAGCATAGGTAATTTGTCTTCATTTTTACTTAGTATTGATGCTAAAGAGAACAATTATTCATTCACTTTATAGCTTTGCTCAACCCTACCCCTTTCAAAAAATCACCTTACTTATCTATGGTATTTTAGAGATAAAGCTAAGAGTTTTGCCTCTTTTTCATAAAGGAGGGAGACCAATTGAGCACAAATAATTCTTATCAGAATTAATCTCAGAAAGGAGAAAACAATTAGCAACTCATTTAATCTGTCTGTTTAACATAAATTTCTAAGATTTAAGAATAAAGTCAACCTAAGCAGCTACAGGTAGACTACTACAAAAGATTGGGAAATCCAGGGATTTGTATTTAATCTTGGAAGGTGGCAAGCAGAAAACCACTAGTCACATCCTTTACCCAAGCCTGACATACACAGACTCTCAAATGTATCCATTTTCTTGGTACCCAGGCCCAGGATTCCTCTATACCTAGAATATATGTGCTCTTCTACCCATCCTGTTGAGGCGTTCTAATGTGAAAGAATGGAAAACCATTCATGGCCGAGGTCACCAGGGATAATTCATGTATGGGTAATTATGTGACGATTGCAATTTTACTCTGTTAATTCTGCCTGGGTCTGCAGAAAAATTATGCTAAAATAAAATAGGTCATGTGGACACCAATCATAAGTATTTTCTGTAACAAAATTGACCTATAAAATGAACACTAACCTTCTCTTATTCCCAAAGAAATACAATATTTACAGAGATCCCAGGTTCCCTTATGTCATCAGTTTACCCTCACTCCTTCCTGGTATCCCTTGTTGCTAACTATAAACTGAGCTTTCTACCATTCCGGATGCACAGATTATTGGAATTCCCTAGAGTTTTCTTTCAGTTCCTTGTATATGTAGTCTTTTCTCTTGCTTTAGTTTATGCTGTTTTCTCTTCCTGGAGTAACTTATTCCCCCACTCCTTACCCCTTGACCCTCTTCGCTGCCACGCCTTTCACCTTGTTACCATCCTCAATCTCAGATTGCACTCCAGCTATCCCTCCATTAGGGAAGCCTGTTCTGACACCACTGCAGCCTACCTCTGGGCTCTCTCTTACCTGCTCTGGGTGCTCACGGTATGTTTTCTTTGGTGTCATTTGTAAACATATATCCGAACATGGCTTGGCTAATATCTGTCGCTCCAGATAGACTGTAAGCTCTGTGATGGCAAAGACTACAACTGTCTTTGAAGGTCATTGCATCCCCAGCACTTAGCCCCAGTGCCTTGATTCTCAGTAAACTTTTGAAAGACTGGAAAATAGGAAGAATGAAAAGACGAAAGAGCAAAAACTAAAGGCATCAACTTTAAAATTTGGTCTACTTCTTGTACCTGTTCCTTCTCTTAGAGGGATGAATGAAAATGTTGTGAACTACTTTCTCTTGACTTAACATCAGAAAACTTGTTCTGTGGACAGAGAATTATAAGAAATAATGGGTGTAGGCAGGAGTGTGAGGGCAGGTTGAGCGTATATTTTTCCTTCTCAAGAAGTATCTTCCTGTGCCTTCTTGGCCAGTTCACCTCTTACAGAGGCCCTAACTCAGTTTTTGTGTTTCTTTGAAGTCTTCTCTGGTGACGATGGTCCTCACCAATGTGTACTTTCTGCAGACCGCTACAGTGTCCATTTGTCACACCAGAGAGCTTGGGCTTGAATGGGCCAGTCTTATGCCCTGGCCAGGGCAGTAAGTCCATCACAGCCTGTCTGTGAGTTCCTCACATATCAATACATTGCCTTCTTTTGCCAGATGACTCTGTTTAATGGATTGAGAAGGTTTCCTTTATGTTTACCTCACATCTGTCTCCCTGATGATACCGTGCTTTGATCCCATCCACGCTCCTCCTGCTCCACTGTAAATCTACTCCTTTCCATCACAGTTCTTCCCACGTTTGGCCACAGTTGCCACACCTCCTCCCCTCCTTATTCTCCAGCCCATCCTCCTCCCATACTACCCTTTCCAGTTGCACGTTCAATGTGTGTATAATTTCGTCATGTAGATTGTAAGCTCGTGGAGGACCCACTGCTTGGCTGAAAACACAGTGGGCCCTCACTGGTGAATGAAAGGTGTATCAATGCAGTAGTAAAAGTCTGTTGTGGGAAAAATGGAGATTACATGGGTTGGAGACTCAGGAAGGATAGGATTTGCCTCTTTCCATGGTTGGCAGAATTAAACTGATCAGTGTCGAGAGTTTCTGACACTTCACAGTAGGCTCTTTACTTCCAATAAAGAAATATAAAATGATCATTTGCTAGGTGAAAAAAAGATTTTTTTTCCAGCAATTGGTATCAGAATAAAAGATCAAAGAAAACTCTCAGTAGAAATTCATAGGAACTGAGAAGACAAAGACAATTAAACACATGGAGGAAAACCTCAAGAAAGGAGAATAAAAGAGATGGTGTGGAATTCAGAGCTTAGTCAAGCTCAGAGTACAATTTCTCTGGAATCCTCTGCCCCAGTCCCAGAGGATGCATTAGGTTTAATGCAGAAAAATGACTGACAAATTACTAGGTCACTAAGTGTGAAATTTATATTTTTGCTCCTTGCTTTCTTCCATCCTATAATTGTATCGACCTATACAGTAAAAATATTGCTATTGTCTCCTTCATTGTGGTACCTCTGAAAAGGAAACTGCTGTGTCTTGGTAGAATTTTTTTTCCTGGATAAATCTTTTCATTGTGATAAATAAATCTCCTAACAGGGTCTTATTTAAATAACACTGTGCTGGGAGTGAGGCAGAAATCAAAAGATGAACCATTAAGTCTAGTAGTAATAGGAAGTGGCGGGCATCGGCGGTGTTGCTGTGTCCTGAGAAGCCACATCAATTAGGTATCTAATGTGTGACCCATCGAATAAACCAGTCAAGCCACACTCTCCTCGTGTTCCCGCTATTGATTGTAGCCCAGATATTGGGAATTATACTGAGCCTCCTAATTACCAAGCACACAAAGCAAGGCTGGTCCGGCCATTGGGAGACTGAACCGTGGCCTCTTCCTGAGGAATTCCCCTCACAGTGATGAAAAAGCCCTCCCTGTGACCTTGAGCTGTGAATGTGTCTGTTTATAATCAGCCCTCTCTGAATCACAGGGGGCAGGTGGTGGAAATCAGAGAAATCAGAAATAGCCACTGTTCTGTGCATTTCAGTGACACACATGATTCTGGGGCTTTATCCAGGTTGGTTTTAGCAGCATTTTCTCTATTTGGAGAAAATACACTAAATCCATTTCTTACACAGTTCTCTGGTTTTTATAGTCACCTCAGATCATAGAGCTCTCTCCCTGCTCTGAGCTCTTAGCATGTGTCTCCTCCCCAGACTCTGTCCAAGGGCATGTGTTTTGTCTTTTTAGCTCTGTTGTTCCTTAAGGCAAGTGCTGTAACTTACTTTACTTTTGTCTTAAATCTTCTTCTGTGCATAGAGTTGGATACACAGTAGATGCTCAATAAACAGTTGATAATATCACTTCTTTTGAGTACTTCTGATTTCTTATACTGCTTTAAGCAGTCATTTTTTCCTACGTTCAATGGATTTAGGTGTTGCCTTTTGCCAAATTACCTAAGCACATAAAGTATCTACAGAGGGCTTGCTTTGGGTCCCCTGGCATTTTCATTTAGCTAAGTTATGCCTAGTTAGTTCTCTTAATCTTCTTCTATGTTCCACTTCTTGCCTTTTAACTTTTTACAATCTAGAGGTGATAGCACCTTGGATAATTGGGGGAAATGCCCAGGAGAAGAGACTGCTATAACTAAAAGAGGATTTGCTTGTACATTGTCCCCAACCTCAGTGCATTCACTGCACAGCGTATCAACATTGAAATGCTCAGTGCAACCCATGGACAACTGTTGCTATCTGTCCCTGCTTGACCTTTGCTGTGTTCTGTAACAGGTATGTCGGTCTACTGCCAAGGGGGCCCAAGGATATATTTCCATCCACCCTAGGAGGAGTCTGGAATGTGGCCAGCCAATCAAAACACAGAACGGGGTAAAACGGGATTGTTAGCAGCCTTTTAAAAACACTAGAATTGGTTTCTATCCCTGCAACATGGTCGATGATCCCAATATACTGCAAAGTTCTCATATGACAGCATAGAGTAATAGATCTGTCTTGGAACCTATGTGCGCATTCCTCATTATGTGGTTCTGCTCCCATTTTATATCTTCCTCAGGCTGAATCATGTGTTTTTGATCAAGGGGAGCTTCCTAGTGAACTGACAGTCCTTCCAAATATGTCCTTTGTCCAAATGGACAGGGAACATGAAGCACCTTTTAAAGACAAGAAAGCAAGATGAACATAGAGAAACTGGGCACAACATAGTGAGACCCCACTATAAAGTACCTCAGTCTAGCATGGATTACATCCTAAGTCCAACCCTTTCTGTTGAGTCAACAACAGAGGCCAGCAGAAACCTGATGCCAGTCAAAACCTCTGATATACAAGCATTCCAGTCAATTACTGCTAAAGCCAAAGCAAGGGGCTAAAAGCATCCTGTGACCAGTGACTAGCCACATAACTGGCCTGAAAGCAAAGAAATCAAGAGACTGAATGATACAGGAAATGGATGCCTTGGTTTGATTTCTAGAGCCCGGGCTATCTGACTTTGCTTTTTGACTTCCTACAGTGTGATTTACTTTCTGCAAGCCCCTCAGCCTCTCTGGGCCTCAACTTCTTTATACATTATGGCAAATCATTACCTTCTGTCCTATCCATCTCCTAGACTAGCTATAGAATTGTAGCATTTTGATCTTGGAAATGAGTTTGCTGAGTCTAACATTCTTCTGTTACAGCTGAAACAATTGAGAATCAGAACTGTTGAGGATGAATACAGAATTGGAGTTTTAGGAGGAATAGTAGTGACCATGATAATAATCACAGCCATGAGGTGTTTGAGCTAGAAGTGACGTTGGGACTGATCTGATACAATATCGTTATTTTATAATGAGGGAACTAAGTACAGGGAAAGAGAAGAATAAAGGGATTGGAGGAAATATAATTCACAATAAATGTGTAAATAGAAATTAAACTCATTATCAGAGAAGTGCAAAGTAAACTATATCAAGATGAAGTTTCTCACATAATATTTGCAAGCATTTTAAAGTCTGACAATTCCAAGTGCTGGCAAGAGCTCATATCAATGGAAGCTTTCAATTATTGAGAATGAGAATGTACACTGACACCCCCCAATTTAGAGAACAGCTTGTCATTACCTAGTAAAATTGAAGATGCATGTTTCTTATATTCCTACAGTTCTCCTTGTATTTTCCCTAGATTGACACTCATAGCAAGATTAAAATGATACATATATATGAATTATTGCATCACATAAGCCTGGAAATAACTCACAGGTCTATCAGAAGAGATTGAGTAAATAAACTGGAATAGTCCTACAATGAAATGACATAGAACAGTGCAAATAAATGAGCTAGATGATTCATATTGATCAATCTCAGAAACTAAGTTCAGAAGAGATGGTTGGGGGGGGAAGTTTGCCTGAGAACAGCAGGGTAATAACAGAGAGGAAACAGTGTTGAGCTTTTGTGGAGAAGCAGAGGGCATTATGGACATGATGTGACATGATCCAGGGCTCTCTCTTGAATGCCTGTTCATCAGATGCCTGAAATATCATCATCAGAGTGCAGAGATTCTGTCTTTTCTAATTTCCCCTTCTCTGGCATATCAGAATTTCTGGCATAGAGTAAATTCTCAACAACATACTTCTAAATGAATGAATAAAGGCAAGAACCAATTCAACCTTGTAGGAAGAAGCACAGAGTAGATGCAGTTTGTTCTTTGAAGTTAGTCTCATTGCAGTCACTTCCTGGCCAACTAGCTTTCTCTATTTCTCAATCTCTCTGTGTTTTCACAGAGGAGAACTTCTCACTGGCCCCATTCTTTTGACATCATTTCTAGGATTTGACTTTCCCTTCGTATCTAAAATATCTGCCTGTCAGGACTCTTCTAGACCTCACCAGATGAAGCTCTTCATCTGGATGTTTGTATCCTTTATAATAAACTGGTAATTATAAACATAGAAGTTTTCTGAGTTTTGCAAGTTGTTCTAGTGAATTATCAAAGCCTGAGAGGATTGTGGGAAGTCCTGGATTTGTAACCAGAAATGCTTGGAGACTCCCAGAACTTGTGGCTGGTGTCTGAAGTGGGGGCAGTCTTGTGAAACTGAGCTCTCAACCGCTTGGGTCCATGATAAATCTAGAAAGTTAGTATCTGAATTAAATTTAATTGTTGGGCACCAACTTGTTGTCAGAGAGTTGTTGGAGTGCATGTGGGTTAAGTAATATCTATTTTAATGATTAATCAATATATATTTATTTATTAAAGAATGTTTGTAGGAGACTGCCAAATTCTATGGGGAATAATAACAACATCAAAGACAGTGACAAATTTTGATTAAAGAAATACCTAGACAGCTTTCACGTACATCGACCTTTTTCATCCTAAGGAAAACACTGGGATATTACAGTTTAAGAAACGTACTAGGCCATTATGGAGAACAATGTGGAAATTCCTTAAGCAAACTAAAAATAGAACTATCATATGATCCAGCAATTCAATTCCTAGGCATACACCCAGAGAAAACCCCATAATTCAAAAAGATACATCCACCCAAATGTTCATTGCAGCACCATTTACAATGGCCAGATCAAGGAAGCAACCTAAATGTCCATCAACAGAGGGATGGATGAATAAGATGTGGTACATATATACAATGGACTATTACTCGGCCATAAAAAAAAGGAATGAAATTGGGTCATTTGCAGAGATGAGGATGGACCTAGAGATCATCACACAGAGTGAAATAAGTCAGAAGGAGAAAAACAAATATCATAGTAACACATACATGTGGAATCTACAAAAATATAGATGAACTTATTTCCATGGCAGAAATAGAGACACAGATATCAAGAACAAATTTATGGACACCAAGGGGGGAAGAAGGGTGGGATGGATTGGGAGACTGGGACTGGCAGATATATACTTCTACGTATAAAACAGATATCTAATGAGAAGTGACTGTAGAGCCCAAGGGACTCTACTCAATGCTCTTTGGTGACCTAAATGGGAAAGGAATCCAAGGAAGAGGGTGTATATGTATATGTGTGGCTGATTCACTTTGCTATACAGCAGAAATTAATACAACATTGTAAAGCAACTATATTCCAATGAAAAAAAGGTACTTCTTTGAAGGATAGGAGTGGAATAGAATTGAGAGGGGATGACAGGAGTCTTCAGCTATATATGTAATATTGTATTTCTAAGTCTAGGTAGTATATACATGAGTGTGTGAAAAAGTTTTGTTTATTTTAAATTTTTAAAACGGAAGTATAATTGACTTACAATATTTGTGTTAATTTCAGGTGTACAACATAGTAATGATCACAACAAGCCTAGCTACCATCTGTCACTATACAAAGTACATTACAGTGTTATTGACTATATTCCCTATGCTGTATACTACATCTCATGACTTATTTATTTTATAACTGGAGGTTTGTATCTCTCAATCTCCCTCACCTATTTTCCCCATCTTCACATATCCCACCTCCCCCCCCCCCCCAACAACCACCAGTTTGTTCTCTGTGTCTATGAGAAAAAAGACATACTGGGCCAGCAAACTGTAGCCTTTCTTGCACAAACTCCGTCATGAACTTCTGCTTTCTTAGGAGAAGGCACCCTTATAGGTCACTCCTACCCCACCTTGGGGACTAAAGTTTCAGGATGCCTGAGGTCCTGTGTAATTAAATATTAACTGTCACACAAAACCAAGCCTGTCATCACCTCACAAATTGTCCTTTCTGGATCCTCCGTGCAGTTTGTACAGACAGTGGTTTTAGATTTTTCTGACCTCAGGTACCTAGAATTTGAGAGACCCTTTGAATACCCAGAAGGAATCTCAGGGCCACAGTCTGACTGGGTCAGGGACTCGGAACCCTTTCAAAGTCCTCATAAAGGAGTGAGAGAATCCTTCCAGCAGAAATTAAATCATAGCATTTTATTTTTATCGGATACTTGCTATCATTTTCCCCCTCCCTTTGCTGCCATGAAAATTGAGAAACTGGGAATCCAATTACAAAGGCAAGATAAAAAGGAAAGGTAGTAAAACATTTTAATTGGATAGAAGAGATGCTGAATGGTGTTCTGCTCTGTGCTGCAAACACTCCATGCGTCACTGCAGCAGAGTGGGGGTCACCAAAGACGGAAGGAGTCAGGTGACACAGGAGAGATGGGAAGGGCCACGGAGTGTTACAATCAGTAAGGGAACCACCATCACACCCTGGCAGTATTGATGGCCCCTTTGGGCCAATATACTGACAGGCAGAAGGTAACCCAAATGAAAAAGACCCATCTCCTCTGTGAGTCTCATTTCAAATGTGATGTCAAAGCAGGGAGAGAGATGCTGATAAAGGAAGGTAGCTTCAGGGGGCTTCCCTTGGAGGTGGGTCAGAGATTCTTTTATGAGAAAAAGCAAAAAGAACCAAAGACAAAGGTTCTCAGCAGCACTGAAGGAAAATACCCAGTAGGGCTCTTTCACATTTGTGTGGTAATGTTGCCCCACCACTGGACTTACTACCTGTGCCACCCAGACCTTCTGTGTCCAGGTTTCTGGCCTCCAGCTACTGCCAGAATTGGTAACCCATCAGAATTTCAGAGATCAGGGGAAATGCTGAAGGACTTGTGAGTCAGGGCTTGAAAAAAGACTGATTATAGGATGATTTAGTGGCCTTTGGTTCCATAAAAATGTTGGTAGCTGGAGGAGTTCCTGCTCTAGAACTAGGTCAATATCTAGAAGAAGGTCCAGAAGTTCTATACTTCTCTCAGGGACAAATCTTGGTCATCAGAGAGTCACCACTTCCTGGAATGTATCGTTATGGGAAGGTCTTTGCAGTTGGGATCAACTCTTGACAGTCTTTTCTGTATTCTGTTCTCAACAAACCCAGTCCAGTTTGCCTCCTAAGTATTTCACAAAGAATTGCTTCTCTCTATCTTAATCAACAGCACTCTGGTGCAAACAAGCACTGTCTTCTATAAGTGAAAGTCGCTCAGTCATGACTGACTTTTTGTGACACCATGGACCATAGAGTCCATGGAATTCTCCAGGCCAGAATACTGAAGTGGGTAGCTGTTCCCTTCTCCAGGGGATCTTCCCAACCCAGGGATCAAACCCAGGTCTCCTGCATTTCAGTAAGATTCTTTACCAGCTGAGCCACCAGGAAGCCCCCATCTTCTTTAGGACATTAGCAGTAATCATCTCTTGGGTTCCTCACATTCACTCTGCTCTCGGAAGTATCCTCCATGTTTCAGCCAAAGTGATCTCAGGATGGAAATCTTATCATGTCCCTTTGCTCTCAAATTACAACTCTACAGGGTTGAGCATGAGCTGACTTTCATTTATTTCTCTGAACTTGATTTTTAACCATACTCTCCTTTACCCTCCACCCCAACCATGAGACCTGCTATTTCTCTGTCCTTTCAAGGCAGTCTCCCCCACATGTCTGTAGCTCAGAACACTCTTCTGGTTTCCTTTTTCTTATTTTTCAGATCTCAATTTCATTCCCTCTTTGTCTGGCAGAGTCTCACCTGGTCACCCTAAACTCACAGCACCAGCAACTCTTCACCACTGCATTCGTTTTTTCCTTCTTTTTCAATACTTTGGGTAAGAGTTAGTTCTTGTTATTTGCAATGGTTTTGTCCTAAAAGGTTTCCATGAGCACTGAATTAGTGTATACTAAACTACTGCTTCTAGGGAGAATACAGGCTTAGGTTTCTGTGCTCCAGTCACAAGATTTTGGACAACAAAGAGATACATAATCTCATCTTATATGTGTTTCTGTTTAAAAAAATCTTATTTAATACATATTGTTGATTAATTAATATAGAACTCAAGACCAATTAATATAGAACTCAGCACCATAACTCTGGCCTAAATGGAACTTCTGTGGTGCACGTATTTTCTCCATGAGGTACATGACAGCCTTCCTGCACCTTGGAAGACTAAACAGCACTTCAGCACTACGGTGGTTGGTGGTTTAGTCGCTAAGTCGTGTCCGACTCTTTGCGATCCCATGGACTGTAGCCTGCCAGGCTCCTCTGTCCATGGGATTCTCCAGGCAAGAATACTGGAGTGGGTTGCCATTTCCTTCTCCAGGGGATCTTTCCAACCTAGGAATTGAACCTGGGTCTCCTGCACTGCAGGCAGATTCTTTACTGACTGAACCATGAGGGAAGCCCCCTCAGCACAATGACTGAGGCCATTTAAAACAGCAAGTTCACCAATAAAAAGCACAAAAGTGCAAAAAAAATGAAACATCAAAGAGATGACGAGACACTTTATGATATGAGAGCTAAAACAAGAAGGCAGTGCATCATCTTATGCAAACTCAGTGGGAAAGTGCACATCTGGAGACTTGAATTTTTCACTGCTCTGTGCAAGTCTGTTCAAAAGTGTCACAAGTATTGATTTTTGGTTTAACAAATACATTTGAGCAAATAGGCAAATTGGAAGTATGGAATCAGTGAATAATGAGGATCAACTGTGTTTTATCCTTCACTGGATTGTAAACTATATGAAGACTACTTGGTGCTCTTTGCTTTCCATCTGATTCTCAGTCCCTAACAGTGCCTGGGAAGTGGTAGATGTACAATGAATAGATGTTCGGAGATTGAGTAAATGTGAGGGTTGACTGAGGCTCTATGTTGAATAAAAATAGTAGTCTTGGTCAGTTGTCCATTTAAGAAATAACCATACTTAGGGGCTCTGTCTGGGGAGAACTCTGGGCTGAAGACAGGGAGGATGACTTTGAACAGCTGTCCTGGTATTCTCCAGCATCCACATCAAAGGTTGTTGTGGGACTATCCTACCTAAGATTTAGTCCTTTATTGACTATGTGTGTCCACAGCATAGACCACTCCCTGGAACCCTAGGCTGTGAAGATTGACATTACCCAGATCCAAGCTATGATTTTCTCAATGTGGAGAACATGAAGGACCAGAGCCTGGACAAGAGCCTATGGTTTCTGACTCCCACACCAGTGTGCTTTACCCTGCACCACAGACTAGAAGCTCAAGAATACTGGCGTGGGTAGCCTATCCCTTCTCCAGCGGATCTTCCTGTCCCAGGAATCGAACCAGGATCTCCTGCATTGCAGGAGGATTCTTTACTGACTGAGCTATCAGGGAAGCCCTGCACCACAGAACACCCTTCAAACAACATAGTGTTTGTGGTTGCAGCTTGTATATCATCACTCTACCAGTTATCACCGAGGAAGGACACTTTCAGTTCAGAATCTGTCCCTCCAAAAGATCAAGAAAATTGTATTCTGATTTTTACTACCTAGTTGCTTTAAGACCCAGAGCTCACAAATACCTTGAATTACCTCCTTTGGTAATTCCATCAGTCATTATAAGCTGAATCTTGAGGACTCTCACTTGAACTTTGGTGAAAATAGTCTATCCTCATAACCAGGATAGCCAGTTCTCTGACTTTCAGGGAATTCTTACCTCATTTTACCTTCACAAACTCTGGGATAAAAATAGAGTAGATACTTGTACCTTCATTTATGGATGGAACAGGTCCTGTTCTCTCCCACACACTTCTGAGAGCAGCTAGGAGGACTGAGATAGCATGTGGAAAAGCCCTTCACCAGCACAGAGTAGTTTCTCAAAAAATACCTGCTAATCTGAGTCTCAGGGCCAGAGATGTAACTGCCCAAGGTCACATTAGAAAAATAGTGAGGGAGGTATTTTCCTTACTACTGTGTAATTGCTCTGGACAAACCAAAGTTTGGAGAAATAGAACATGTTCCAGAAATGCTGCTCTGAGAAAGTAGGGCACAACATTAGCTAAAGATAAATAAGTCTGAGATGATTGATCAAAGTATATGCAGGGGGACTTTCTTTCCCAGGTAGCCCCTCTCCCCTACCAAGTCACTCAAAAGAAACTTTGCTGTGCTCAGGTGAGCCAAAGCAGAGGTGTCTGACAGATGAGTTCACACAATGCAGCTTTCACCCTGTCTCCTTCACAGTTTAATTCAATGACCATAGCTAAGTTGGCCATATGTCTTGGTGTGCCTAGGACAATACAAGTTTACCTCTGTTGTCCTAGCATTATCATTAACAGTGTCCCTTTTTACTCTCCAAAGGGCCCCCTCTTTGGACAATAAATGATATAGTCACCCTATCCATAGGCTATCTATCCCATTAAACCTACTCAACCTGCAATGCAATGATTCACCAATCTGCCAAAAACCTGCCTACACAACTTGCTTTCTCCTTTTTTCTCAACATCTATTGGTCAGCTGATAATCCTTCCCTGTCCACAATCCATGTCATATTCTTTTCCATCCATTTAAATTATCTGTAATTTACTTCAAAATTTATTAGCATAGAAAACATACTGGGTAAGTAGGTGTTGATTTTAATCTATACCCTAGAGGAGATTGTAACATTTGCATTTCCTTAATCAGTAATGCACATTCCAGAGGCGGCGAGTTAGCATCTGAAAGACTGATCAGCAATCATAGCTCCAGAGTTACCTAGTGTAGGTCTTCAGCTTACTTTATTTTTGGTTATGACCAATGGATTTGTTAATTAGAATAATGGATGTGAGAAACCACTTTTTTCACTGACAACTATAAATGTGGGATTTTTTTGCACTGTTTTACAGGTAGTCCTGCCCTTGCACAAATAAGGTATAATAATCTAGCAAGAACAATTTTCTGTTCACTTTGGAGTGGTGTCCCCAGGATTTGGAATTCAAATGGGTCTTGTGTTTTTGCTTATCAGACTGGAAAGTTATTGGAATCCTACCACCAGAATACTGCTGCATTTGTTTCAATACATGTTTTCATACAAGATCAGAGGGACAGGACCCATGATGCTTACAGCACAGTTATATGTTTGTCTTCATACCTGCCTGCTAATAAACTAGTGTGTGCAGGACCGAATTGAGCACTCTGCAGAAGACTATGACTACCTTGTGAATTATGACCTGCAAGCACATTAGTAGGGAAATAGAACACTCTCTCATTTCTGACTTTGGAGACTACCAATATACCCAAATTAACTTAATAATTGGCTTGGGTCAGTTTGTAAAAAGTGCTATGTCCAGATGCCTGCTGTTTTCCCCCACTAGACTGCCCATTCTCCCAGACCCTCATTCCAATTCATTCCCATCCTTTAATGCTCAGTTCAAGCGCCCTCATAGCCCCTCATAGTTTCTTGACTATTTCAGTTCTTCCAGAATCTTTTTCTGCGCTCTTATACCACTTAGAATTGAACACATACAACCTAGTAAATGGCTTATTATTATTATTTCTTTCTCTGCTTTTGTATGCATACTTCTAAAAAACTGGACTACAAATGACCTGGGCATGGAGATGTATCCCTCCTTCCCCTGGAGTCCCTTTAATGCCTGAACCAAAGGTAAGTACATATTATAGGCTCAGTAAATTCTTGCTGGTCAGTAGACTTATTTAGGGACCTAAACCAACAAGCCTTGAGCCTCCTGTATTTGGACAGTGAGGCAAGGTGGAGGCCAGCTGATGAGGGACTCTGAATTCCAGGCTCTGGGTTTAGCTTTGGTTGTGGGGAAACTGGAAACCATCATAGGTGGTTATTGTTGCATTTCCTTGTGAAATATGGGGCCAACGGAACAGTCCCAGAACATCTGTCCAGGGCTGGAGGCCAATGCACATCCTCCAGATGTTACTCAGGGATCTATGAATGCATTCTTTCTGCTCTGTTGGCACAGAGATAACAGAGAATGGAGTAAAAATCCAGAGGGAGAACTGATGAAATAAAAGAGACATTATAAGGCATACCTTCTGAGAGCAGTCGATTTATAGGTTGGGAATATTGCACTATAAATATCAGCATCTTCAAATCGCAGAATGAGAAAGGGCCCTGAGAGATCATCTGGCCCCACCCTTTGCCCGATGCAGAATTATCAGCTAAGGAAAACCATCGTTAATATAGGTTCCCTGATTTACTCCTAGGGCTTCCTCTTGCCAAAAACAGCCATGCTAAAAAAATGATTTTACAACTAGGTTTTCCAAAGTTATCAAAATAATTCTAGTCACTTTTGGAAGAAATTTCTGCAAAGTATATTCTGTATTTCCACGTCTTCTTCAATCAAGAATCCTAATAATAACTTGATCCTTTCTTGATTGCTGAGGGTCATCTTCCCTGACACCAATTCTCCGGGCTCAAATAAATGATACCAGTTGGGCAATGCTGATGGTTATACTCAGAATACAAGAGGTTTTAAGTTCTTATATCTGAATATAATCATTTTTATGCCTCCTTCTTTTACTGTAATTAATGAATCTATCTATAATAAGTTATCCTCAGAAGGACATCTAATTTATACACATGACAACATGGATGAATCTCAAAATAATTGTGCTGAGTGAAGAAGTTACACAAAAGTAAGCCAACCAACCAAAAAAAAAAAAAAAACCAAAAAGAAAAAGGATCCACATGATATAATTTCATTACATAAAACTCTTTAGAATGCAAATTAATCCATAGTGATGAAAGCAAATCAGTGGTTGCCTGGAGCGGAGGGGAGGGGAAGGAGTGATTATAAAGGGACATAAGATAAATTTGGGGGTGATGGATGCATTTGCATCTTGATTGTGGCGGCAGTTTCCAGGGTGTACGTACTTGTCAAAGCTTATCAAACTGTATACTTCAAATAAGTGTCATATATTTTACATCAAGCATACATCAATAAAGCTTTTAAGTAAGTAAAGAAATGAATGGACAAATAAAAGCTGTGTAGTTCTAAGGGAGCACTAGAATGTGAAGACAGGAGGTGAGCCCTGTGTGGGAAGAGAGAGAGGCAGAGGTCGGAGGGGGGCAGAGAGCAGGGTTCCTGGAGCAGACCCCTCAGAATGCAGGGGGAGAAGCACCTGGTCTGTGGTGTGTAGATCTCACCATTTACCAAAGGCCAACTCTGCCACAGGCATGCAGTCAGCATTCCATACGTATTAACTCTTCTGCCCCTCACAATGACCTCTTGAGGTGGAGGTGTACATTTTTTTAACTTACTTTACAGATAAAAGATATGAGGGGTCATCTAAAATGATCATCCTAAAGACGGTTTCCAAAGGACCAAGACAGATACACAGAAGTAAGTACATTTATGTGATATTGTGACCAAAATGCATGACCCGGAGGGATGGGATGGGGAGGGAGGTGGGAGGGGGGTTCTGGAAGGGGAACACATGTACACCCATGGTGGATTCATGTCAATGTATGGCAAAAGAAATACAATATTGTAAAGTTAAAAAATAGATAAATAAACTAATTTAAAAAAAAAAGACTTTATTTCTTATTCTTTAGTTGGTGTAATGGGAATTTGGTCACTGCCCCTATGGTAAAAGAAATTTCAAGAAGTTAAAAAAAATGAGTGATAAATGGAGAAAGCCCTCAAGGACACAGAAGATGGGGCTACTACATGGGTGTGTGAGTGCTAAGTTGCTTCAGTAGTGTCTGACTCTTTGTGACCCTATGGACTGTAGCCTGCCAGACTCCTCTGTCCATGGGATTCTCCAGGCAAGAATACTGGAGTGGGTTGCCATGCCCTCCTCCAGGAGATCTTCCTGACCCAGGGATTGAACCTTCATGTCCTAAGTCTCCCACACTGACAGGCAGGTTCTTTACCACTAGAGCCACCTGGGAAGCCCGGCTACTAGATGCCACACCCCGAATATTCACTCTGTGCCCTAGTTCTAGGGGCTGGAACTTAAAATGGCTTAAGTAAATGATTAACAACAAAAAAATTCTCATCCAATAGGCAAAGCAAAATGCAATTGCTTTGTGGTTCCTAATATGCAGACTTACATTAATAATAAAGGGCAATGACTATGATTCAAGTTTTGTGTTAGCTCTTCTGTTGTATCACTGATTACATACAAATCCTGAAGCACACAATTCAGCATTGACCAGGTCTCAAGTGATAGAAGAAAGGGAAGAGGATTCAAAAATAAATAAATAAATAACAGAAATATTCTCTTGATCTTAAAATAATTAGTTTTTGTAAGAAGAATAGAGTAATTGCAGAACTTGTTATACATCTTTGTAGAGCATCACATACCACTAGCTGCAATAAACTATATATAGTCCTAAATTTAAAATTGGGCTCAATCAATCTCAACAGTCACTTTTATCAAGTTAAAGAACCATTTCAAATATTGTTATGAATAGCTGTCAGTGCTGGGTAACCTAGTGTGTAGCTCAGTGCCTGGCACCCAGGAAACACTTAGTAAACTGATGAATGGAATAGAGATCCCATTGCCCAGAATAAGTACAATCAATCAGGCATTATTCTTTTTTTCTTTTTTAACGGGGTGCATTAAGGACTGATGGGGTTCAGGTCACAGAAGCTCATTTAGAAGCAAAGGAGTTTATTCCCCTTTGAACTTCCCATTGTCCCTTGCTTGGTGTGGAGCTCCTTGTGCATCTTCCATAGATTCATGGCTTAACTGCTTGTGATTTATTGACTCCATGATTTTTCTCAAGACCAGTGCTGGGACAGATCCCCCATTATTTCCTATATGTATTATAGAATATGAATTACACTGTCAATACAAAATAAATGGCATTACAGTATGCATTGGACTTTAAGAAAGTGTCTTAAAAATGCATTTCAGATAGTCCCTCCCTGCATTGGATCTCATTCCCAACTACCTCTTTCCTGCTGCAGAGACTCCAATATATTTACTCTTAGAGAGGTTCAGTTACTGCGTCTATAGCAGAATGCAGTCACTATGACAAATAAGGATTTTTTTCCCTCTCTATCTAAATATTTTCATCTCTTAGTTCCAGACCACTTCGCTTGATCCTCTGAGAAGGCAAATAATTTCCTCTGTCAATGAATATGATTCCCCAGAAGATATTGATACATTTGGGAGTATAATTTGGCTGGGGAAGAAGATAACCTGAAACCACAAACCACCCTAAACACTCTATTATTAACAAAGAGAGAAAAACTGAATTGAGTTGGAGAAAAGCATTGCTGAATGATAAATTGCCAGACCTTATGTAGCTCAGGAGCCTGCAGCCCATGCACCCCAGCTGCATTTTTATGAATTCTTGAGGAAAGAACTCTGAAATGGAACATCTACAGTCAGGATTTGAATGGCTGCATTTGCTCCCCAAGGTGACCTGGGTCTTGAGAAACAGGGCTGGGAAATTCACCCCGCACATCTCCCTACACCTGACCCTTCATGCTGTTCTCCTCATGTAAAAGCACATCAGCCAAACTGCTGCCAGTACTTTTATTCCAGTTTAAGCTGTGGATTTACTGTAGACGTCACGATTCCAAAAACTTCTCAGCAGATCAGCATAGCAATTGTCAAGCTGGGTGAAGTCTTTAGCTCAATGTAGCAAATTTTTAAAACTTCTTTGGGCTTTTTGTTCTCTTTGAGTTATATATTTGCCTGATTTCCTCCTTTTTGATATTTTGAAAGCCCCTTGAGAGAACTTTCTCCAGCATCCATCCAGGTCTTGATTGGACACTTATATATTTGAAACATTGGATTGATTTCCAAGGAGAAGCCTAGCAGGATGAGAACAAAGTAACTGCACCACATCAGATGGTGGAATGTTACTGTTGTCCTTCACTTCAGAGAAATTTTAGAAAAGAGGAGAGAGTAGATTTAGGATTTCCAAGGTGCAAGGATTTTAGCCTCTACAAGTAGCCAACTTCTTCTGACTCACTGAGCTGCCCTCCATGAAGAGAGATGGTACACTTCACCGTTAACACCATCCACTGTCTGTACAGAGGAAGATCTGCATATGGTCTGATCTCTGATGACCAGAAGAGATCACTTCATAGTTAAAAGATAAAGAATATAGTATCTGCTTTAAAATATTTCAGAAAAATAGGACTTTGTTTGTTTTTGTGATTTGGGTTGTTGGGAGGAAATAAATGAAAAGAGAATGCCAGAATGTGGACAATTGTTCAAGGTAAGTGATGGTACGGGAATATATTATTCTATTTTTGTGTATATTTGAAATATTAATTAAGTTTTTAAAATTTTAGGTGAAAACTGAAAGAAAAAGTTACCTCACCACCTTTAGAATCTGACTGAGGGAGGGAAGAGCAACTTTATTCTGTTTGTTAGAGTTTTTTATGTTATCTTAAAATGGTTTTATATATATTTAAGAGGATATTACAAGAGGTATTACAGGAGGTTTACTTTAGGTCTTACTTCACTAAGGCTCCAAGTTTGGGGACAAAGGAAGTCAGGTTCCATATACTCTAAAGAGGGATGCTTGTATGTCTATGCAGCAGTTTCTAGGAAGGTGGCTGTTGTTGGTTGGATTGTAGCCTCTAAAAGGATAAGTTGAAGCCCTAATCCCAGGTACCTGTGGATGTAATTTTATTTGGAATAAGTTCTTTGAAGATGTAATCTAGTTAGGAAGAGGCCATGCCAGATTGAAGTGTTAGTTGCTCAGTTGTGTCTGAGTCTTTGCAACCCTTTAGACTGTAGCCCACCAGGCTCCTCTATCCATGGAATTCTCCAGACAAGAACACTGTCTGGAGTGAGTAGCCATTCCCTTCCCCAGGGGATCTTCCCAACCCAGGGATTCAACCTGGGTTTCCTGCATTGCAGGCAGATTCTTTACAATGGGGGGCCCTAAATTCACTGACTGGTATCCTTACAAGAAGAGGAGATGAAACACAGAGACAAGCACAGAGAGAATAAGGCCCTGTGGCGATGGAAGCAGCAACTGAAATGTCGAGGAATGCTGGAAACCACCAGAAGCCAGGAGAGAGGCCTGGGACAGACTATCCCTCAGAGCATCCAGAAGGAACAAACTTCACTGACACCGTGATTTCAGACTTCTCCTCTTCAGAAATGTTAGAGACTTGATTTCCGCTATTTTAGGCCACCCAGTAGCACCTTGCTATGGCAGCTCTAGGAAACTAAATAGTGGTGAAACACTAATTCTACTGTCCATAGACCATGGTTCCTTCCTCTGCCATATAGGATGGGGCTTTATGAGAGAAAAGGCTGGGAAAATGGATTTCCACAGAGAAAGTTTCAGGGAATCTATGACTTCTGCCCCTCATCGCCCCATATTCCACTAGGTCAGAGACTTCCAGAAAGCTACCAGTTTGATTTGTATCCCCTGGATTTTGAACAACTCAGAGCCCGGCACCTGATTCCCTTCTTAAGGTGTCCAAAAACTGCAGCAGCCTGTGACGGCTGAGGAAGGAGTGGGGAGTGTGCTGGCTTCTAGGGGCTTCCTATGGGTTAGAAGGAAAAGGCCAGTGTATTCTGCAGAAGATGGCTCAGCATGAGCCCTTTTGATGGGTCCCTGCTCAAGAACTTTGTCTGCCAGGATGAGGAAGCCAAGCAGAAAGATTTGACATGAGCTTTGCCACCAGCAGGGAGAGTCAAAGTTGCTCAGATAGAGAAGGCAAAACGGTGCCTAGAAAGAAGTCAGAGTTAGACTTCAGAAGAGATCAAAGAGCTCACAGTAGTGCCCCAGAGAGAAAGAGCCAGTGTTTGTTCACCTGACACAAAAAGGGTCCAGTGTGATAGAAGGAAGGAACATCCACTGCAAGTTATGTTCTTATCCTCAAATTTTCTTTCCTCATTGCAGCCAGGCTAGGGGATCAGGGTGTGCAGAAACAGATTCTATCAGGAAAGTGGAATGAGGAAAAGATGCAGAGCAGATTATGTTCCCCGACTTCTCCCCAAGCTCTAGTGGAACGGAGATTTTCACTACTTTTGATCTAGTATTCTAACTCCTGAAAATGAGACTGTTGATATCTAGTGACTTAGTAAAAAAAAAAAATGACTTGGAAAATTAAGGGCTCTGAGCTCTCATCAAACTTAAGACTCCCTGGCCACATCACATCCATGGCTCACGTCTGCATACAGAGCTAGAAAAGGGTGTATGTGTGCTCACTCGTGAAGCCCATATCCACGTTCCCATGTCCTACCTGGGGTGGATGGGCATTCTGCCTTATCCAGTAAATCCCCCATCACTCAAAGACTGGAGCCATGGCTAACATTCCTAGTACATCCCTCCTAGATCCTGGCAACCATGCACTATCATCACTCATGTACAGAAATGTTTTCCCAGCTCCCCATTAGAAGACCATGTGCTCTGAAATGTAGCTTCAAGCCTAATGATGAATTTTCCCCAAGCCACCCACACTCCTTTGCCTGTGACCAATTGCACAATTTCAAATCCAGCTGGCCCAGCTTAGGGATGTGGTGAGAAGCCAAAATAGAGTTTGTCTTGATGCAACACAAACATGACGAGTCACAATCATAGCTCTGGGCTCCCTAGTCCCTTGCTTGACCCCAGTGAGTGAGCTGGCTATGATATCAGCTCTGTTTACTTTCCAGATCTCAGCTCATAGCCAAAAACTCATCAACCAATCTGGATGTGACCCAACTTTAGTCACTAGAATCTAAAGTTATTTAATTCTTTGAGCCTCAGTTTCCTCATTTGTAGAATGAGATAATCATGTCCTATTTGCTGAGTCGTTATGAAGATTAAGGGAGATTATATGTGTAAAGCACTTGTCACTGTGCCTAGCTCATTGTATGCTCTGTATAAATAATGACAAGGATAATAGTAATGGTATTAAAGTATGTTATGTATATTACTTATTATATTACGAACCATGAGGGCTTGGAATCTGAACTGGCTCTCTGCCAGTTGCATTTATCAAAGTTTTCTTCAGATCCTTGCAAATTTAATGAAACAAAGTGTCAAATGTTCCATTCAATTTACTTCTTCCCCCAAACTGACATCTACTACAAGTCAAGCATTGTGCTGGACACTAAGGGAGTTACAAAGGGGCAAATTCTCACAGCAGAGACAAGGCAGACATTTTAAACCATTAGAAGACAATACAGTCTAGTGGCAGTCTGACAAAGTGAAGAAAGTCTTTCTTTCTAATCCCAGTAAAATCTGCCCCCTCTTAGAAGTTACCCCAGCTGTCAGTCATCAGCTTTGGCTCCCAGCGCCCAAACAAGTATCTAAATGGAAGCTACTTTGGGACACATGGAGTTGTCATCCACAAATTGATGGTCATCTGCAAATTGATGGTCATCTGAAGGTCCATTAGCAAGGAGGAAGGGGGTCATTGTAGAGGCTTGGGTGCCACACGCACACACACACACACACACACACACACACACACATCATCCCCAAGTGTCCCCAGGTTTAGTCTTTTTGAAACGAGCTTGCTCACCATCTTACAAGAAATACATATAACAATATGGCTGATTTCTCCATCATAACCTGCTGCATAATACAGAAGAAATGCTACCTTGCCAAAGGAAATAAAACATTGGCAATCAATGTGTCTCCTCACGGCTTGTCAAAGAGCCATAACTGTAACAAAATAAACAAATAGATCATCAAAACATTCCTTTGCCCTTTCCCTTCATTTGTCTCTCTTTCTTTTTTTCACTTTGAATGCTCCATTAGAGTGTAGAAAATTTCACAGTTTTCTCCAGCTCTGGAAAAATCGTTAGGCCCTTCTGCTGGTCGGCTTTGGAAACATTTGGAACAAATTATCTCTACTTTTGGAATCTGAATAAAGGAATGTGAGCCTCACTGGAGAAATGTGAAATCTAGGGTGGGATTCGCAAAATGGTTTAAGGTTTGCTTTTGCACACATACATTTTTTTTTAATTTGTTTGGGTTTGGAACACAGTGTAAGAAAAATAAGAGGACTTGCGATGGACTTGCAACGTGCTTTCTGTAATTCCTTTGCTTTTCACAAACTTGCAGCCCCTCCCCCAGTGCTTCATCATCACCCATCAGTAGCTTCCCATCTTTAGAGTCAAGTGTGTGCTTCTTACATAACATGAAATCCACCAGTTAGGGAAAAGCAAGAGGAGGGAGATTTAATCTTGCCCCAATCTCACATAAACTTTTGGTTATGCTACCAACTTCGTGATGTCCAAATGCTCCTCCCAGAAGTTGACACGGCCCAGAGGGAGTAGGAGAGACTTCATGAATCTCAGCACCAAGTTGCTTTATATGAGCCCCAAAGCAGCTCTTTCCCAGCCCAACTTCAGTTCCCACTCACGCCCTAAAAAGGTTCTGACAGGCTGGCTTCAGTCTTATGCTCCTTTCCACAACATTGTGCATCTTTTTTGTCCCTGGTCCTGTGTTTAGTGCTGATGTTTAGTGAAAACCGGACAGAGGGCCTAAGAGGCTAAGAGATGACTCAGACACCTTGGGCCACAGGCAGCTTCTAGGACATTCCTCCTGGGGGTTCCAGGTACTTGCTTCTCACTGTGCAGACACAAGCACCTTCAGGAAGAGAAGGCTCTCGTTTTCACAGAAGATGCCAAAGGCAGGAATGTAGGGAACAGAGTTCTAGAACCTCTGCTTCAGAAGGAGGAAATCCTTATGGAGAATACTTTTTTCCCCACTTGGTTTTTCCAGTTGCTAAGGGAGCTATGGTGATCACACCTGCTTAGTTTTCTGGAAAGTATGTTTTCAAAATTCTCTTCAGTTATCCTTGTACGAACATATTTGTCAAATCATGTCCATTTTTAGTTCAGAAAAAATGTGGAAATGTAATATTTCTATAGTTTAGGAAGAGGTTCCCTAAGAACTCACCAATGCTCATTCATTTTCTTCACTCATCCCTACACCACAGCCTTCTTAGGTAAATATGCACCAGATCCAACCCATTCATTAGTTCACCCACTGGGGAATGGGTAAACACAATGTGGCATAATAGAGTTAATAGAATTTTATCCATCCTTTACAAGGAGTGAAATTCATACATATGCTTCAACATGGACGAAGCTTGAAAACATTATCTAAGTGAAAAAAGCCCAAAACAAAAGAACAAATATCATAGAGACAGAAAGTAGAGTAAAGGTTACTTGGGCTGACGGAGGGGAGAAAGAAGAAATGGGAGGTTACTATTTTATGGGCACAGAGTTTCTGTTTCGATTGATGAAAAAATTCTGGACACTGATAGTGGTGACAGTTGGTGACAGTGAATATACTTAATGCCCCTGAATTGTACACTTGAAGGTGGTTAAAATGGTAAATTTTATGCTACGTATACTTTATCACATAAAAAAGTGTAGGTGCAATTGGTTTGAAGACCCTTACTACTGAAAAGAGAGCCCCAGTTGCACATTCTTTGGGGGAAAAGAAATACAATAATTACAAAGAGCCACTATCAAGTAGATGTAATCACCATAACAGAAAACTATGTTGGGTAAAATCTTACTTGGATCATTCTGGACAGAGCATCTTTTATTAAGAATAGGACTGCATAACACTCCATGCATTCTTCCATCAAGAATTTCCTAATCAGGCTTCTTTCTAGGGCTTTAGACAGGAATCAAAGGTAGGAAATCTGTAGACCCTGCCTTAGATCTGCTTATTCAACCTGCAGTATGAAATGTATCTCACCAAGATTTATGCCTGACTGTTTGTATTCCTTAACAGTAAAACATATGTAAGCTAGGTTCCCCCTATGTCTTTGGAGCAGGTCCTCAGCCCTATCTGAGAGACTGTACCAGGTTATAGTCCTCAGTAAGACCCTGAATAAAACTTAACTCACAACTCCTTAAAAAAAAAAAAAAAAAAAAAAAAGCATGTTCAGCAGGAAGTCCTGCCTTTATTTCTTAGAACTTGGGCTCAGAAAGCACCAGAATTAGAGAGCTACCATTTTACATAGTAATCCTGTTCACTGATAAATGGAACCAACTGAGGGCCATGGCTCTAATGAGACCCTCCCATCCAGGAGTATGAGGGCATCAGGTGAGATGACTAGAGAGAGGTTTGACAGAGGGGCGGAGAAATGGGGAGAGAAACACTTTTGTTCCTCAACCAATGTAACTCATTTGCCTCCTAAAGTGCTTTCTCTTCCTTATCAGTGCTTACCCGCATATTTTAGGTTATTGATGATTTAATCCAAAATTCAGTGGAATGGTCCTGGGAGCATGGGGAAGTTGCAGAAAATTGAAATGAAGTGTCATCAAGAGAAAAAGAGGGTCATCAGTGTTCAAAAGGATCTGAGCCAAATCTTGGGACTGAGGAGTAAAATCTGTGAGGATCATGCATTCAGATGGAAACACCTCTAACACAAATTGTGGTTCTGGGAACTCCACTCACATCAGGCACATTTTAGATAGTGCATTTCTTATCATTTTTCTTTTTGGCTAGCAAGAAGCAAAACATGGTATAAAATAAATAGCACCATGTTAGCAGTCCCCTCTTAATTTGAAATGATGTAGAAAAGTGTGAGGAGAAGGCAATGGCAACCCACTCCAGTACTCTTGCCTGGAAAATCCCATGGATGGAGGAGCCTGGTGGGCTGCAGTTCATGGGGTCACGAAGGGTCAGACACAACTGAGTGGCTTCACTTTCACTTTTCACTTTCATGCCTTGGAGAAGGAAATGGCAACCCACTCCAGTGTTCTTGCCTGGAGAATCCCAGGGACGGCGGAGCCTGGTGGGCTGCCGTCTATGGGGTCGCACAGAGTCGGACACGACTGAAGTGACTTAGCAGCAGCAGCAGCAGAAAAGTGTGAAAGAAAGGCCATTCAACTAAGCATCGGAAGGCCAGGGTTGGAATACAGACCCTACCGTTGCCTGTTCCTCTGGGTTCATCACATCACTGCTTTAATCCTCAGCTTCTCCACAGGACAAATAAAGGGCTGGCCTAAAGCTGTGGTGGAAATCAACATGAGCTTCAAAGTGTGTTCTAAGAAGTATTTGTATCTGGGGTCTCATTCCTACTCACCGATTCAGACCCTCTATGTGTGGATGGAGGGGATGAGTAGCAAGAAGTTGGAGAATTAGGAGGGCAGCACACACACACAGATTTTGGAGACAATTCCCCTGACGATTTAACAGGCATTCCAGGTTAGCATAAACTGATCAAAATTATAGATGAGGTCACTTTCGGTTCTAATATTCCTAAGATTTTATTTAAAAAAATAGGAAGATTGAAAACCCATGCAGACTATTATACACGGCTGTTACAAGGATCAAATGAGAAAATGATGCATATGGATGTCCCAGATTACAGTGCTCTACAAATGTAAGCAATTATTAGGACTCCATAATTCTATGTGCTATCCAAGTGGTTCATCAAATATTAATCAAATCTTCTTAGAATAGAAATTCTGCAATGGTAAGTCTAGAGAACAGGATCTACACTTGGCACTTTTCCTTGAGTTTCTCCTACTGAGAGCAATTAGTAGTGTAATAATATCCTTATTTGTTTTCTTGTAATATGAATGCATATAGGTCAGAAGAGAACAAACTAGCCATGTACTTATTTCCCAGCAAAAGTGAGCCACGGAAAGCCTGGATTTATCTGAAATCTACCCATTTTCCCAAGCTCAGAAGCTGTGTATCCTGAAAATTTCTGGTTTTACCAAAAAGGTATATTGTTTTATTGTTTCCACCCTGTACCCAGAAGCTGATATTCATCCCCATGCCTTGACTTCTAAGATGACCTTTGAGGTGGAGTTGGTTAGCTCACTACAAACGAGGGAAGTGTCTGCCTAGAAACTTTCATTTTCATTGAGCTAATGAGAGGGCTGTCACCTAAATTTTCATTGTTTTAAGAGCAAGTGGAGGCTGACAGTTTCCTTTCAAGCTTGAATGATGAAGAGAAAACATCCCACAGCCTCATCTGGCTGCCTTGCTGAGAGGTAATGAGCCCTGTGCAGCACCCATCTCTGCTAGACTGGGATGACCTTCTGTCTGGTAATGCATCAGGGAAGAGTGAAAAACACACCGCGGGCCCCGCCAACAATTCCCCCATGGCGTGCTGAATGTGCCAAATGGTTTTGTAAATAGATCTCAAGTTACGTGTTGGAACATATTCCAACGAATTGCAACAGAGCATATCTCAATCTAAAGGTCACGCTTTATTTTGCAGAGACCCTGTATGAAGGGGTCTTTGGAGCTGGCTGGAAGAGGAATGTCGTGGAGGTGAGGGTCAGGAGAGAAAATATTTGTAGCATTTAAGAACAAATTTCACAATCTTCCCTGGCTAATTGCATTCTATTCTCAGTCCAGACAGGGAATTTCATTTGCTGCCAGTCTTTGTTCCAAGATTTGCTGGAGTTTCTTGGGATAGGATAACAGCTTGGAGTGGGGAGTAGGGAGGCTGGGCTGTGTCCTGCAAAAGCTGGGAGAATATAACTGATGGGGTGAGGCCAGTATGGAGTTCAAAAGGCTCCAACCTTCCCGACTTCTTTCTCTTTCTTTTTTCTTCTTTCTTTTTCCTTTTTGATGTTTGGCTGTTTATTTCAATTTTCATACTTCTTGTTTTCTTTGCTTCTAGAGTCCTTGGGGCAGGGATTATAGAAGACTTAGTGCTGTGAATCTCTCTTAAAATAATTGCTGGAGATTAGTTGGGTGCAGAGAGGAGTAAACAGATTGAAAAAATTTGGATCAAATCTGGCCTTGCAAGGAGGGAATCAGTGGTATACCATGGTATGGTTTGACAAATGCCTGGAGAGGGAACCTCCCACATACACCATTATTGGCTTCATTACTGAGGATCCTAAAAAAGTTGCTTTGATTTGATGGATACTTTTTGGACATCTACTATGTTTCTTGTGATGTACGGTATCTAAAGGTCAGTACCTATCTCCAGAGAATTTACTCCTGTTTGAGTGATGTGCACATAGCCCACTACTCCCACTAAGCACATTGCTTTTTTGTGCTTTCAGATTATAATCAGTTCAGTTCAGTCACTCAGTCATGTCTGACTCTTTGCGACCCCATGGCTGCAGCAAGCCAGGCTTCCCTGTCCATTGCCAACTCCTGGAGCTTGCTCAAACTCATGTCCATCAAGTTGGTGATACCATACAACCATCGTGTCCTCTGTCATCCCCTTCTCCTCCTGCTTCAATCTTTCCCAGCATCACGGTCTTTTCCAATGAGTTGGCTTTTCACATCAGGTGGCCAAAGGACTGGAGCTTCAGCTTCAGCATCAGTCCTTCCAATGAATATTCAGGACTGATTTCCTTTAGGATGGACTGGTTGGATCTCCTTGAAGTCGAAGGGACTCTCAAGAGTCTTCTCCAACACCACAGTTCAAAAGCATTAATTCTTAGGCACTCAGCTTTCTTTATAGTCCAACTCTCATAGTCTGTCATCTAGTCCAACTCATATCCATACATGACTACTGAAAAACCATAGCTTTGACTAGACAGACCTTTCTTGGCAAAGCAATGCCTCTGCTTTTTAATATACTGTCTAGGTTGGTCATAGCTTTTCTTCCAAGGAGTAAGTGTCTTTTAATTTCATGGCTGCAATTACTATCTGCAGTGATTTTGGAGCTCAAAAAAATAAAGTCTGTCACTGTTTCCATTTTTTTCCCATCTATTTGTCATGAAATGATGGGACCAGATACCATGATCTTAGTTTTCTGAATGTTGAGTTTCAAGCTGATTTTTTCACTCTCTTCTTTCACTTTCATCAAGAGGCTCTTTAGTTCCTCTTCGCTTTCTGCCATAAGGGTGGTGTCATCTGCACATCTGACGTTATTGATATTTCTCTTGGTAATCTTGATTCCAGCCTGTGCTTCATCCAGCCAAGCATTTCACATGATGTACTCTGCATATAAGTTAAATAAGCAAGGTGACAATATACAGCCTTGACATACTCCTTTCCTGACTTGGAACCAGTCTGTTATTCCATGTCCAGTTCTAACTGTTACTTCTTGATCTGCATACAGACTTCTCAGGAGGCAGGTAAAGTGGTCTGGTATTCCCATCTCCTTAAGAATTTTCCACAGTTTGTTGTGGTCCACACAGTCAAAGCCTTTGTCATAGTCAATAAAACAGAAGTAGATGTTTTTCTGGAGCTCTCTTGCTTTTTCGATGATCCAGCGGATGTTGGCAATTTGATCTCTGGTTCCTCTGCCTCTTCTAAATCCAGCTTCAATACCTGGAAGGTCATGGTTCAAGTACTGTTGAAGCCTGGCTTGGGGTCAGTAGGTGCCCTATATGCTACTGGAGAAGAGTGGAGAAATAACTCCAGAAAGAATGAAGAGACAGAGCCAAAGCAAAACAGTGCCCAGTTGTTGTTGTAATTGGTAATATAAGTAAAGCCTGATGCTGTAAAGAACAATATTGCATAAGAACCTGGAATGTTAGATCCATGAATAAGGTAAATTGGAAGTGGTCAAACAGGAGATGGCAAGAGTGAACATTGACATTTTAGGAATCAGCGAACTAAAATGGACTGGAATGGGCGAATTTAACTCAGAAGACTATTATGTCTACTTTTGTGGACAAGAATCCCTTATAAGAAATGGAGTAGCCCTCAGAGTCAACAAAAGAGTCTGAAATGTAGTTCTTGGGTGCAGTCTCAAAAATGGCCAAATGATCTCTGTTCATTTCCAAGGCAAACCATTAAATCTCACAGTAATCCAAGTCTATGCCCCAACCAGTAATGCTGAAAAGCTGAAGTTGAATGACTCTATGAAGACCTACATGACCTTCTAGAACCAGAACCCAAAAGAGATGTCCTTTTCATGATAGGAGATTGGAAAGCAAAAGTAGAAAGTCAAGAGATACCTGGAGTAACGGGCAAATTTGGCCTTGGAGTACAGAATGAAGCAGGGCAAAGGCTAATAGAGTTTTGCCAAGAGAATGCGCTGGTCATAGCAAACACCCTCTTCCAAAAACACAAGAGAAGACTCTATACATGGACATCACCAGATGGTCAGTTCTGAAATCAGATTGATGATATTCTTTGTAGCCAAAGATGGAGAAGTTCTATATAGTCAGCAAAAACAAGACGGGGAGCTGACTGTGGGTCAGATCATGAACTCCTTATTGCAAAGTTCAAACTTCAGTTGAAGAAAGTAGGGAAAACCACTGGACCATTCAGGTATGACCTAAATCAAATCTCTTATGATTATACAGTGGAATGGGATTAGTGTCCTTTTGAAAGAGACCTCAAAGTGTTCCTTCTGCCAGTGTTCCTTCTTCCAAAGTGTTCCTTCTTCCCATGCAGGGAAAAGATGACCATTATGAACCATACAGCAGACTCTGACCAGATACTGATTCTGCCAGTGCCTTGACTGTGAACTTTCCAAGCTTCAGAACTGTGAAAAATAAATTTCTATCGTTTACTAACCTCCCTATCTGCAGTATTTTGTTTTAGCAGCCCAAGTGGACTAAGATACCTCTCCTCTTCTCATTATGTCAGAGAACTTATTACATTTGTATGGGCAAATACTTTAAAGGGAGGGAATATGGCATCTGTCTGAGAACAAGACTATATAAGATGGTATTTAACACAAGAAGCAGCTTTTGGGGAGAGGCCTGACACAAGGAGTAGGGAGAAACCATTGGGAAGCTGAGTGGACACATTTGTTATTTTGCAGTTCTGTTAATATTTTGCAGTTCACTGAGGTTCTTATTCCAACAATATCAATGTGTTTGTATTAGTCATAATGCATTAAGGAACATATATAAAATTTACGTAGCAAAATCAGAGCTCAGTTCCCATCATAATTTCCTCACCCTGTAAAAATAGTTTTGCCACATTCATTGGTTCTGAATTAAACACCTCAAGACCACTATGCATTAAGATGCAGCCAGGTGCTATTTTTACTTGTTTGTTTTATATTTCTGTCAAACAGAACCAAAAGAAAATCATCTCAACTTGACATTCATCTCTGTTATCTAATTTTGTGTTTCAAAACAATTATTAGACAAAAGTCTGTGTGATCTTCAGTTTGTCAATTCAATTACTGGAGATAACTAATTAAGTTGGATGACTTTTGACGTACTTCCAACTCTAGGTGCCTCAGGATCTCTGATATAGTATAAAAAGCACTGGGCTTGGAGTCAGGAGACCAGAGTTCTAGGCCAACGCTGCAAATGAATAGCTGTGTGAGCTTGAAGAGTAAACTTGAGGAAGATTCTTTGCTTATCTATAAAGTAGAGGAGGATTGGAATAGATATCTCATTACAGATCAACCCAATATTCCTGGAGAGGCTGCAAAAGAAAAAGGAGAATTTTCTAATTGCATGTGGGAGAAGAGGAGGTGGATCAGAAAATGACATTTTCTGACCTGAAGTGTTATAAATCTACCTGAAAGGTCAAACACATGCGTAACATTTAACAGATCGATTCTGTTCACTTTGATGGGACATTTCATGTCAGCACATACTACGGAAGTTCCATTCCACCCTCCTGTGTGGAGCTGATGTCTTTAGCCAACTGTCAATGCACCCCCTTTCAGAGTGTTTCTTTAGGCCCTCAATTAGTGTTCACTAATATTGAACTTCCATATGTTCAAGCTGGTTTTAGAAAAGGCAGAGGAACCAGAGATCAAATTGCCAACATCCGCTGGATCATCGAAAAAATAAGAGAGTTCCAGAGAAACAACTATTTCTGCTCTATTGACTATGCCAAAGCCTTTGACTGTGTGGATCACAATAAACTGTGGAAAATTCTGAAAGAGATGGGAATACCAGACCATCTGACCTGTCTCTTGAGAAACCTGTATGCAGATCAGGAAGCAACAGTTAGAACTGGACATGGAACAACAGACTGGTTCCAAATAGGAAAAGGAGTATGTCAAGGCTGTATATTGTCACCCTGCTTATTTAACTTCTATGCAGTGTACATCATGAGAAATGCTTGGCTGGAAGAACCACAAGCTGGAATCAAGATTGCCAGGAGAAATATCAATAACCTCAGATATGCAGATGATACCACCCTTATGGCAGAAAGTGAAGAGGAACTAAAAAGCTTCTTGATGAAAGTGAAAGAGGATAGTGAAAAAATTGGCTTAAAGCTCAACATTCAGAAAACTAAGATCATGGCATCCAGTCCCATCACTACCTGGGAAATAGATGGGGAAACAGACAGACTTTATTTTGAGGGGCTCCAAAATCACTGCAGATGGTGATTGCAGCCATGAAATTAAAAGACGCTTACTCCTTGGAAGGAAAGTTATGACCAACCTTGATAGCATATTAAAAAGCAGAGACATTACTTTGTCAACAAAGGTTCATCTAGTCAAGGCTATGGTTTTTCCAGTAGTCATGTATGGATGTGAGAGTTGGACTGTGAAGAAAGCTGAGCACCGAAGAATTGATGCTTTTGGACTGTGGTGTTGGAGAAGACTCTTGAGAGTCCCTTGGACTGCAAGGAGATCCAACCAGTCCATCCTAAAGGAGATCAGTCCTGAGTGTTCATTGGAAGGACTGATGTTGAAGCTGAAACTTCAATACTTTAGCCACCTCATGCAAAGAGTTGACTCATTGGAAAAGACCCTGATGCTGGGAAGGATTGGAGGCAGGAGGAGAAGGGGATGACGGAGGATAAGATGGTTGGATGGCATCACCAACTCAATGGATATGAGTTTGGGTAAACTCCAGGAGTTGGTGATGGACAGGGAGGCCTGGTGTGCTTTGATTCATGGGGTTGCAAAGAGTCGGACATGACTGAGCGACTGAACTGAACTGAACTGAATATTTCTTATTTTGAAATAAGAATTGATGTTCTTTCCACAGTCTCCAAGCTCTAGATCCTAACCAACTTAACCTAACCAACATGCATTAGCACTAAATCGTGTGATTCACCCTATTTACAAATGTAAGGTATGTTAATTCCAACCAGGAGGACAATTTTGCCGCTGGATAAAATTAACGAAATAAAAGTATTTCCCACTTATTCCTACTTTGAGCTCTTCCAAAATAAGCCACAGAGAATAGACTGTTCTATTTTCTGGAATCAAAAGCATCTGAATGTTTAAATATGAGTTCTGCCATTGAAAACACCACCAATAGATCAGAATGATGTTCTTATCTCACCTTGTTTCACACCACCATGTCCCCAGCTCATCCTCAACCACAAAGCAAAGCAAAATAAAACAAAAAACATTGGACTGGCCAAATTTTCAGTGACTCAACTGATAGGGCACTATTCAAGCAGCCAGAGAGAATATGCCCCAACCTTTCCATCTTCTTCCTACCCGGTGTCCTTTTGGAGTTTCTACAAATGTCCCTCTGCTCTTTACAACAGCTCTAAAAATAGCAGATGACTGCTCAGGACAGGTGCTGTTTGTGAAAGTGTTCTTGCATTAGCCCGCCTGCCTCAGTGATTAGTGCTCTGAAGACGCTCAGCATCCCCTGGGCACTGCTCTGTCAGCTTTTCTTTATAATAGCACAAGAGCTGGAGGATAATTTCAGGCTGCTGTTTCTGGGGCCGCTCTCTCTCCCTCAGAACACAGAGAGGGCTTTCTTCCTCTCTCATCCCACATTTCGGGTTTCATGCTCCAGAACACCCTAGAGGGAACCTCAAAATGCATCTGTGACTACTATGCCCCTCAGAATGTACCAGATTTTTCAAATAAATCTCTCCACATAGAACTGGCACACATGGGTGGAGAATGAAAGCTCGAGAGCTTAAACTGTAGTTTTGTTCCTGGCTTTTGCTCCTTGTGGACCTTGCAGTAATTACATTCATAAAATCCTAAGATGATGTCTCCTGACAGAAGCTCAGAGATCATCTGGTTCTGGGGTTGTTGAGCTTTACTAAGCTTAAAAACATCACCTGGTAAGCTTGTTTCTAGTGCTTATTTCCATGTTCACCCATTAATATTCTGATTCAATAGGTCTTGTGAGGAGCCTAGGGATCTACCTTCATAGACAAGGGCCCAGATGACGTGAATGCAGTTGATCCTCAGGCTAAATGATAAAAAAAAAAAATGTGTCTACAAGTAATTCTTTTATATAAAGATGAGGAAAATGAGACCCACAGTCTGGAAGGCATTCTCTAACTAAGGCTGCAGCTAAAGCCCTAGTTCACTATCTTCTTGCCCACAGTGCTCTCCGTATGAAATTACATGGTTTCCACTCCAAGCCCGTGAACACTGGTGACACACTATTTATGCAGACGCTGCTGAAGTCCAAGTCCAAAAGGCACTTTTGGATAAGAAGGCAGCTTTCTGCCTGACAGTGAGGGGTGGGTGTAGGTAGCCATATGTCCTGACCACTGAATTTTGGTGGTTACTCGGGCCAGCCATGGCACCTCACTAAGCCTTGTATTTCAGAAGTAGTGTAACAAACCAGACACCCTTTCCTACTTAATGATGGTAATTGATGTGACCCTGCTACAAGTACTTACACTGTGTCTTTAACTGTGTCTAAACTGAAAGCCCAGAACTTCTCAGCTTTGATCCCTCCCATGATCCCTGCGAGGCTCGAAAGATCCAGTGCTAGGGTCATTGGGCTGCAAGTCAAGGTAAACCTGATGCACTGCAGGAGATCAGTAGCCCTGGTCTGTGACTGACAGGGAAATAGGAATATACTCTTGCCAAAAAATACAGACTACCATGACTGTGGGAAATTTCTCCACCAGGGAGTCATGTCTTTGGAGAATAAGCCCCTTGGGGTTTTCTTTCTTGTCACTCCATGTGAATTAGCTTATGTTCTGTGAATCATGTGATCAGGACACATGGGAATTCTTATCCTCACCTTGGGGAAAGGATATTGTTCAAGGGTCAAAGGGTAAAAATCTTTGAATTCACACTTCTTGGAAATCGAAAGCTACACCAAATATTAGAGACTGTTTAGATCAACTATTGAAAATTTTAAGAATGATTTCACTACCTTATTTACCAGGGGGGGACAAAAAAGATAAAGCATATAAATAAGCTTCATGAATGTTTAAAAGCCTGGACTTGTGGAAGAAATTTTTAATATTTTTTGCAACAATTATTAAACAGACTAGAATAGTACTCTAGAAACAGACTAGAAAAAAAAATGAAATCAGAACTTGAAACTAGGAAACTAGGCCAGTTGGGTAAATTTGCCTGAGGTGTCACAGAAATTTAATAGTAGAGTATAGTCTTCTAACCCTTGGGAAGAAAGCTTTTTCTAAGACATCACTCACAGATTCCCAGTTTTGCAGACTATAAATCTGACTACAGGATGAAGTATGTTTCTTTTCTCTCCTCATGCATAGTAGGAAAAACTCATTAGTTGTTTATGTTCTGTTTGTATTATAGCAAAGGAGAACATGGAACTTTGGGGAAAAAATAAAACATCCTACTGAAGCCCCTTATGTAAGACTACTCCCCTTAGCATAGTGATTGAGGTAAGAACAGTTTAATGATTTGGGGACTGGGTGATTGCAATCAAGTGTGCCTCTCAGGAACCCTAAGCTAAGAGAACAAAGTGCTCACTGGGATGAGGTGTCTGACCCAGGGAAAGCCTACCACCAAATTGGTCTTCAGAAACCCAGAGTGACTTGTTCATTCATTCAACATATATTTATTGGTGTCTAATATGTTGGACACAAACATATGACATGTTAGTGTCCAATGTGTCCTTGATGTCAGAAACATGCTGGGCATTTGTGATTGGCTAAGGGACCATATGGTCATGGGCCCTCTTACTGGTACTATGGCCTCCGGATGGTGCACACAAATAAACAGACAGTCCCCGTCAAGCTTAACATGTGAGTGATACATGAGAGGGTACATAGAAAGTGTTTCCACCCAAGACTGGAAGGTGGAGAAGAGACCAGAGATGTCTTCCCCAAAGGGCTATTAAGTGCCAGATACTATGTGAGATAGTGTAATGTAACAGATACTGGCTTCAAGAGGCTTTTTCTCTTGAAGGGAAGACAGATATACATCACAGGGTAATAAACACTGTCATAAGAGTGGAGCAACCCCTCTGTTCTAGGTCGGCATGGAAGGGGGAGATGTAGGGCTATGTATCATCAAGAAGAACATCTTTGAGCTGGACCTCAAGGCATGGGAAGGAATTTATGAAGCATAAACAACTGATTGGGGCCATAAAGAGGTCATAAAGTGGAGCTAGAGCACCTGTAGAGATTGGAGGTTGGGGTCAAAGATGAGTAGAATCATATGGGTGAGAGGTCGTCTCCCACATGGAAGCCTGCGTGGGACTCCCTGGGAATAAGTGAGGAGTGGGCACAGAGATAGCGACACCACCTCTCTCCACACACTTCAACTCAGAGGCAGGTTCTCCTCTCCAAAAAGATAGTGTCCTCGTCCTGATGTGCTCGGGTTTGGCTAAAAATCGGGCTGTGCACTCAGCTTTTCCTGGGACTCCAGGAGGATTTCTTGGAAGCAAGCATGCTGACTGGTACTGAGTGATACCCACTGTGGGGAGGACCTGCCCAGGAGCCGGGAGTACACGGTGTTTAATCACAAAGGCAGGCATGGACCACAGGCTGACCACAGTCAAATCAGGACACTGTTGCCTTCCCTTCCATCCTAGGTGCCCAGGTACTCAGAGGAGCTCTCTCTGAGGATCTCGAGGGCCAGCATCTCCCTCAAACGGTATCATTTCCCCAACATCCCCTTCAAGGGGATGGAGGCAGCTGGAATAGTGGAAATGGCATAGTGGTCATCACCATAGAAACCTGGGTTCAAATCCTGAGAATTGAAGAGGAAGTCATAGTGAGGGACCCAGTGCTCCCATGGGCTCAAAGTAGGCTCCATACATGGTGGTAAATTATTTTAAGTCCTCATATATCTCCTTGGTTCTAAAGGATTGTCGCTGTTGTTGTTTAATTGCTCAGTTTTGTATGACTCTTTTGTGATTCCATTGACTGTTGCCCGCCAGGATCCTCTGTCCATAGGGTTTTCTGGGCAAGATTACTGGAGTACGTCACCATTTCCTCTTCCAGGGGATCTTCATGACCCACATTTCTGCCTCTCCTGCATTGCAGGATTCTTTACCACTGAACCCCTGGGGAAGCTCTATCCTAAAGGACAGTCGTCAACTATTCTCTAACCAATTAAGGTGTTAATGACTGAAATGGTACTAATGTGTTTTCCATCTTAGGGATGTTTTAACAGAAGATTTCTGAAATCGCTTTGACTTAATCCCAAGGAACAGCTCTCCAGTGGCAGATCAGTAACAAGCGAGGAATCCCAATTTTGTACTGAAAAGCCAGTTCTATATGCCTTAGAGCTGAGTGTCCAAACTCAGGACTGTCATCCCCCCTGTCTTCAGAGTAGTGAGTCTCATAGCTAGGACTTGCCTTGGGGCTTGTACCTGAATCAGCATCTAACATGTCACTCCTCCCCACTTGCTACAAGGCAGCATGGGTGGTTAGAACCAGATTGTCATAGCTCTCAGGTGGGGCAGAGCCACTTTGGGAGGCTTGCAGATGGTGAATGATGTCTCCCGGGTCGGAGAAAGACAGAGGACCTCAACTTAGATTCACACTTCAAATTTAGACAGCAATACAGAGGAGCATGGGTCAAAGGCCAGTGAATGTACTCCATGTACTAATGTCTCTATGCCCCATACGGAGATACTGAGCAGGGACCTACTTTGTGTGGAGACCTTTCCTACAGGGACCTACTGTGTATGCCCATTTGAGAAGCACGATTGTTGTCAGCCGCCCAGAGCCTGTGTCCATGTACTCCTCCCACCTGAAGCTTGTCCCTTAGGAGGACAGTAGGCTGGAACAGACGTCCCACTGCTTGCAAAGGCAACCCAAACCTGAACCTTCCCTCACAGGGCAGGAAAGGGGCAAACCTCTTTCCCTAAATGTTTCTGGCTGGTCCTTCCCAGGGCCAGGCGGGATCCTAAGCCTGTCCTTGATGTATCTGTCCTTCAGGTCTTTGTTGCCACCTCCTCTGTACTCAGAGCCAGCTGCCTCCCACTCCTGGAAGCCTGCCAGCAACATCCTCCAAAGAGGCACGTCTCAATCAAGTTATTTATTCACCTAATCAAAAAGGAAATAATGCATACAGTTTACAGTCTTCCCAGGTCCTAGCTCCCCCGGAGGCTGGAGAAGGGGAGACAAAAACAGAAGCCGAGCTCCCCGGAGGGTCTCTGTTGGCCCCAGTGGCCCCCTCTTTAGAGAGATGAACCGTAAGTCCCATTGTCCAACGGCCCAGAAGCCCCCATCATGACTGAAAGAAGAAAATGAACAAAGCAAGAGGTCAAGCTCAGATTGAAGCTGTGGATAACGTCGTAGAGATAAAGCAGGGGTGCAGACAGAAGGGGAGCCATCTGCTAAGCCCAGAGCATTCAGAGTGTGAAGGGAGCCCAGGGGCTCCAGAGACCCAGAAAAGGATGGGAAAGCTGCAGGCACACAGCTGGCTGCTTGCTTAGGTGTGTTTCTCTAGGGTTCCATGTTTCTTGCTGTCTGAGGGTTCTGACCAGGTGCTATTCCATCCCAGATCCCAAGCTTTTTACATTTCACCTGCTCTGGCCCATCTTTCAAATCTCAGCTAAAATGACACTTTGGAAGGGAGGCCTTCTTTGACCTTCCACCTAAATCAGGTGCCCCACTATTCTCTCTCACAGCATACAGCTTCTTCTCTCCCTAACAATCACATTGTAAATTATTAATATATAGCCATTTGCAAACTTCTTTGCTAAGGACCAACTCCCTCAATGAACTATAAGCTTCACTGAGGCAGAGGCATCTTTCTTTTGAGACATTTAGGAGCTCAGTACCATGCTCAGGACATATTAGATGCTCAGTAAATATTGCTTGATATTATGATACAGTGTGAGCACATGTACCCTGGGTTTTAACTATCTTTTCAAATGTTTTACCTGTCTATCTAGATTGCAAGTTCCCTGAAGAAGGGGTGTGTATATATTCTTACACAGTCCAGAAATCTCAGGTCTAACCCAAGGTGGGGTTTTAATACTAAAGCCATAGTGCACATAGCTAGGGCTGGAAGAGGCACTTGAATGCAGTGGTCCAGAGCTCAAATCCGGGAATCAGCTTGACTGTAGTTCAGATTCCTTAGTATCTTCAAGTTTTAGTTTCTCAATTGGTAAATAGAGAAATGCTTCACTTCATAGATTAGATGTGAACATAAATGAGGAAAACCATGAGTAGCTCAGAGCCTAGGAACCCTTCTCAAGTGGGAGCTTTCACTAGAGGGCCTTTGGGAAGAGAATGCATGGATTAGTGTTGGCTACTTGAAGTTAACTTCATGGAGCAGAAGCCTTGAACTGGTTCTGGAAGGATAGAAAAGTCTTGGGAATTGGCAATTCTACCCGGAGAGGCTCAGCATAGGAATGAGTCACTCGAGTCACCCGTGTGAGATGGTGACCTCACAGGGCAGAGCTATGTTCTTCTTGACTCTTCATCTCAGAGATCGGCATCTACATTTGGAGATGTTCAAAAGTCCGGGGAGGCCCAGGCGTCATAAGGAGTCACAATTCAGGCTCTCTTGGCATTAGGAACCCCAAGGAAAAGAAATCTTTGCCTGATTCTCAGGCACGTTCAGGTAGTCAGTTTCTTTCAATGTACACCACCAGGCCAATTTTACATGTTAGAAGCTTTCAAATGCCAGGGGGGTTGATTCATTTCACAAATAACTGGCTGTGCCACTTTTAGTCCAGCCACTGCACCTGCCTGCCTGGATCCTTGAGGTCTGTGCTCCTCCTGCTCTGACCTGCTCTCCCCTCTTTCCTCTGCTTACCCTCTTGGGCACTGCAGTGGCAGGCAGCCTCCTGCCACCCGTCATTTACTTTTCTTTAGAGGGTCCATCACCGACTCAATGGACATGAGTTTGAGTAAACTCCGCGAGTTGGTGATGGACGGGGAGGCCTGGTGTGCTGCAGTCTGCGGGGTCGCAAAGAGTTGGACACGACTGAGTGACTGAACTGACTAACTAACTAGAGGGTCTTTTTGGATTGATACATCAGGTAGATCTTTCTTGGGCTTTCTCAGGAAGGAAAGCTGGAGACAGAACCCACATCAACCTGCTAAAAATTGTGAGGTCACAGAAGTCGCCTTGAGTACTCGCCTGTCCCCCCGCTTCTGTGTCCTTCTCTTGTTTTTTTTTTTTTTTCTCCACAGCTACCAAGGCAGGGAAGAAATAGAACGGGAAAGGAGGTCGCACATGTTTCTCCCAGAGTCTTTGAATGTAGACCTCCTACTTCTTCCAGAGGTGACTACTTCCAGGAAGTGGGCACCAAGAGATGTCCGACAACATGAACCACTCCTGAGTATGGATCGCAATTCACGGCAGCCCCTCCTGGGGGTTCTCACATTCTCCAGAGCAGCTTCACACTCAAGGGGATGATGAAACAGGGCTTCCTGGAGGCACTGTGTGCTATCTTTTCCTTCTCTACCTCTTACCTTCTTCTTTGATGTATTTGTATCTAGATGAAAGTATTTGCACGTGAACTTCAAGGGAGACTTGAAGGGCAGAAATTCCCATCCCATGCCTGCTTGAAGATTGTGGGGGAGTTGAAGGGTTAATGTAGATTTCACTTCATTCCCTCCTTCTTCCTGCCAACACAGCTTTCAGGAAACCCTTAAGTCCCAAGCGAGGAGTAACAGCATACAGAGGCCATGGATGGTTCTGAGCTAGGAGGAGATGATTAACCAGGGGAACTTCGCAGGTCCCATCAAGTCAAGGAAGTTTCCATTCCCTTGTTCTACCTGTCCAATAAAGCTCAGCTCATGGTTCATTGTCTAATTTGTGAGTGCTGGCTTGGCAGGGGAGTCATGGAGAAAAGTGTCCCGGGAGTGTATTCATTCTAAGCACCTCCTCCTTTCTACCCCACTCCTTCTGCTGCATGAACAACCATCTTTTCCGTCTGTTAATGTCAAAGTCTGTCTGTCTTCAGAGGCAAATGACCTTACCAATTAGACTACAACTGAGGACAGATTTGTGATAGTCCTACCTTTTCTTGTGCCTTTGATCTTGACATTTCTCCTGTTTGGGATTCCCTGTTTCAGTCCTCCAATGATTCAAATTCTTTCTGCCCAAGGCCCCTCCCTAATTTCCCCTGCTGTGGAAAGCTTTCCCTTAGGGCTCCTCCCTGCAGCGAGATACAGTTCTTCTTGTTGTCAGGCAGCCAGTGATGTACTTCCTGGGGTCATTTCTTAACTGCTTCTCTTATCTCTGGTTTAAATCCCTCCTGGCATTAACAGACTCTAACTTCCTCTCAAATTCTAAGTCACATCTGGTCCGTGCAGCTCTGGTAATAGCTGCCACATGCTAACATAAAGTCTTCTTCTGTGGATACTCACTTTATCTTCTCCTGGAGTCTGGATGCACCAGAAGGCAGGGACAGCCTCTTTCTCATCTCTGTACCCCTCCCATAACTCCAGCCCAGGGACTTGCATGTACTAGGTGCTCCATGGTTATTGGCCACTATTGATAGTATTGCTTTTCCTAGACTCCAGGCCCACAACTGCAACACTGTGAATGTGTTTTTGTTCTTTCATCTTCAGGTTACATACTAAGTCACTTCAGTCGTGTCCGACTCTGTGTGATCCCACAGATGGCAGCCCACCAGGCTCCTCTGTCCCTGGGATTCTCCAGGCAAGAATACTGGAGTGGGTTGCCATTTCCTTCTCCATAATCGGACTATTAGTGGCATCTAATTTGTCCCCTGCCTTCGGTACTCCAAAACACCACCTGCTGCTACTGGAGGTTACATAGCTCCAGCTTATACTATTATAAAATGGGCTTTTTTCCTTTCATTGCCGGCAGCCAGTAGAACAGGTTCTTAAGGACAAATATCCCTTGCTTTTTGGAGGGGTAGATCAGTATAGTGGAGAGAGAAGAGGACTCAAGTCCGGAGACCTGAAGTCACATCCCAGCTGTGTGACTTAGAGTGAGTCCCTGAATCCCTCGCTGGCCTAGTGGGTATAGGAAAGAGCAGGATGGATTGTGGCCTCCCTGTGGACACAACTTTGGTATCTGCAGGGTACGGTACAATAGCCAGTCCAAGGCAGGGGCATAGCCTTTATCGAGGTCCCATGGGGAGCACATACAGCAATGTCTCTTAGGCTAGGGTAAGGTGGCTCTTCCTGGTGCCACTGAATTAAAATAAGACTGACCTAGGTTTTTCCTGAAAAGAAATGCCGGCCATTCCTATGATCAAGGAAGGCCTGAAGAGTAAGACTTTTTTCCACTTAGTCTTTTGGCCTCTGTAGCCTTGAAATATATATCTGGCCTTTCTCATTGGACCCCCTGGTGGCTCTGCACATGTTCCAAAATGCACTGTGTGTCAGTCTGTGCTGTCACTAGGGAGGCAGAGTCAAGGCAAGCTTCCTGCCTTCACAAGGATTTCCATCAATGACTTTGGTTCTTATGCTCTCCTCTCAATTAAAAGAGCACCTCAAGCATTTCCAAATACTGGAATTCCCCTCCTAGATTTTAATAATACAAGCAGCACAGATGAAAAAGTGAAGGCAAGGGAACAGAACTCCCCCTTTCTGGGGGGGATAGGAATATCTGACCACACACCCAAATATTCACGTAATACAAACAGTACAAACAGGCTAGAAATTCAGAATATTCCAAACTAATACTAATACCAACTAACATATACTGAGCACTTACACTCTGCCAAGTGCTATTTTAAGCACTTCACATATATTAACTATTGTGATGCTCGTATCTTTGTGAAGTGTGTGCTATTGTTATCCTCATTCTGTTAATGAGGAAATTGCGAGGGGTAAGTAACCCAGGCAACTGGCTAGAACCAGGATTTGAATTCAGGCAGCCTGACTGAAGTCTCTGCTCACATTCTTGACTGGTCAAGCTACTGACTGCCACCTCGACCCTGAGCAGGTCCCTTCTCCTGGGCCTCACGCCTTCAGTCACCGGGAAAGAAGCCCAGCTCGTCTGACTTGTCTGATTTTTGGAGTGGAGTAGGAGGGAGGCCAGTGGCAGGGGAGGCCTGCCTAAGCTCCCTCAGGTTTCAGCCTAGAGGGGGCATCTCTTCTGCTTCTCCATAAAGCTACCTCCGCTGCCCTCAGTAGAGAAGGATCCTCTCATCTCATCCAGTTAATCCATTCAGCATGGATATCATTCAGTTGGGTAGCTCTATTTGCTCTGATGAAAGCAACTCCACGGGAGATCAGAGGCATCATTGAACATGAGAATGTAGAGCCAGCTGCCTGGGTCCCAGCAGATGCCCATTCATCTCAGAAGAAAAATCTCAGCACCAGCCCTAGGTGTGGAGTGGGTGAAAGGAGCACCATGTGTTTCTTGGCCAGCCTCACCGCCCAGGTCAACTGGCTTTCCTGAGCCTTTGGTCTTGCAGCAAGAATCCCACACCTATAGTCAGCAAACATCCCTCCCCTCTGTGGTCTGCTGGTTCCAGGAGGAGAAGCTGGGGAGGGGGTGGGGTGAGGCCTGAGAGGAGCCCAAGCTTTCTCTTTGGCTAAGTAGACTGGAAAACGTGAAATTAACACACATTGTTTATTTCACGCTCTCAGCCTTGCCTGCACAATAGCACAAATTAAATTCTGCACTAACCAGACGAGCAATTAGCCCACAGAGAAGATCGGGCTTTCAGCTGATTACTCAGGCATTCCATTCACACTATTTATGAAGGGAACAAACTTACTGAAAATATTTTTGTAGCAATAATTTCTTCTGATACACATTTTCCCCCAATTTACTGCATTACCCCACACTTCCTGGTATTTGAGATGATTTGGCTAGGTTTTCTGAAGAGCGGTATGTAGTTCATCAAAGAGAAATTCATCTTGGGTCAATACCCAGTAATTAGCATCATTTTCATTGAAAATGAAGCTGCTGTCATTTTGTAAAAAGCAGGGTTTCTTTTCCCTAGTCTAAAGGTAGCCTGTAGTAGGATCAGAGATCTTAACACATCTAAGGCCAAAATCTCTAAATCTTAGTTTATTGTCTCTCACATTGCCCACAGACCCATTTCCCTCTTCTACCAATAAAAATAATAAGAGATAGTATTTACCGAGCAGATTCTATGAGCAAAACACTCCTCTAAGCACTATGTGAAAAGTGAAAGTGAAGTCACTCAGTTGTGTCTGACTCTTTGCGACCCCATGGACTGCCAGTCTCCTCTGTCCATAGGATTCTCCAGGCAAGAATATTGGAGTGGGTTGCCATTTCCTTCTAAAGGGGGTCTTCCCAACCCAGGGATTGAACCCGGGTCTCCCTCATTGCAGGCAGATTCTTTACCGTCTGAGCCACTAGGGAATATATGTTTCACCCAATGAAGGAGATGCTCTTTTTATTTCTATTTTATAAATGAACCAAGCAAAGTACAGAAATATTAATTGGCTTCCCTGTAGTCACACAGCATGTACATGATGGAGCAGGGCTTGGATGGGAGCCCACCTGTGAACCACTAAGGTGCACTCAGTGTCATGAGGACTTTGTCACTCCCTAAGTGTTCCCGACTTGAAGACATCCGTGACTCTTTTTACATGGCCCTAGCTGGTCTCCAGTATCAATGGCTTATTTCATTTCTGTTCCCTTCTTCAGGCCCAATCCCTCCTTTCTTGAGACTTGGCCTCTGAACTGTCTGCCACTCTCTCCCCACCTCAGCTTTCCCAACTTTCTTAGTCCCTGCTAGGCACAACAGCCATATCAGTTGTGCTAAAATACTGCTTTGCTTGTGACACTTCCTCATGAAAACATTCAACCTTGGGATTGTTGTTGGGCTTAATCAGAAACTCCCAATGGCTCCTAATGCTGAGAGCAGTGACTGTCAGCCAGATGTGTGCACATCAGATTTACCCAAAGAGTCATTCACAGCATGGAATCTGAATGTTCAGTGTGAGGCCAGGCATTGAGATTAAAAAAAAAAAACACACACACAAATGATGAGTCTTTCACTAGCCTTTACTCTGCGATCCCCAGATCCTATATGGCATAGTGGTTAGGAGTCCAGAAACTGTAGCCACCCCGCTGAGGTCCAAAGCCTGACTCTGCCATTTACTTGCTGGAAGATTTGGGGCAAGTCTCCTAACCTCTTTGTGTCCAGCTCCCTCTTCCATAAAATGGCAATAAGAATATGGGGTAATTGAGATAAAGTATTTAGGGTTAGTGATGCCTAAACCATCACGAACTGTGTAAGTGTCCTGACGCTGTTACTAGGTGATGTTTCAGCTCCTTTGCTTGGCACTCGAGGTTCCCTACCACTGGTTCTAACTTTTTACTTCAACTTTTGGTGTTGCTACTCACCACCGTGGACCTTCAGCCATATGTTCACTTCTACTTTTTAATTCCATGGGGTCACAAAAGAATCAGACACGACTCAGGGACTGAACAACAGCAACAAAAAGTCCAACACCTACGATGCTTTTTTACTTTTCTTGCTCTAGCTTTTTGTGCATGCATGCATGCTAAGTCACTTCAGTCGTGTCTGACTCTTTGGACTGTAGCCAGCCAGGCTCCTCTGTCCATGGAATTCTCCAAGCAAGATACTGGAGTGGGTTGCCGTGCCCTCCTCCAGGGCATCTTCCCAACCCAGGGATCGATCAAAACTGCATCTCTTATGTCTCTTGCATTGGCAGGTGGGTTTCTTTACCATTAGTACCACCTGGGAAGCCCCTTACTTTCTGAGTAGATACCAAATCTGAGTCTTCTATCTGTATTCTCAATACCTCCCAAGTGTCTGAAGCTGGCAGACACACAGCAATAATCTGTTCAGACCTCACATGTAGGCTTGTGGACTCCCCCTTTTGGGTCAGTAGCCATCTCCCCAGATCTCACTAAGCTAACATGCAGTGCCAAGGAAAAGACCACTGTCTCTTCTGTGCTATGTGCTTATGAAAGTGAAAGTGTTAGTTGCTCAGTTGTGTCTGACTCTTTGTGACTCCATGGACTACGGCCCACCAAGCTCACCTGTCTACAGAGTACTCCAGGAAAGAATACTGGAATGGGTTGTCATGCCCTTCTCCAAGGCATCTTCCCAACATGGGTTCGATCCAAACCTGGGTCTCCTGCATGGCAGGCAGATTCTTTACCAGCTGAACCACCAGAGAATTCCATGTGCCTATAAGCCTCCTCAATGGGACCCTCAAGTCAACTTGCTGGTAATCAGCCTACTGGTCTCTGTTATCCTCTTTGCTTCTTCCTGCAAGAGCTGACCTGCCTCTGCTTTAATAACTGCCTGAGTATAGTATCATGTCATCTGCAAACAGTGACAGTTTTAATTCCTCTCTTTCAACTTGGATTCCTTTTGTTTCTTTTTCTTCTCTGATTGCCACGGCCAGGACTTCCACAACTATGTTGAACAATGGCGGTAAGAGTGGAGGTCCTTGTCTTATTCCTGATCTTAGAGGAAATGCTTTCATTTTTTCACCCCTGAGAATTATGTTTGTTGTGGGTTTGTTGCATATGGCCTTTATTATGTTGAGGTAGGGTCCCTCTGTGCCCACTTTCTGGAGAGTTTTTTTTATCATAAATGATTGTTGCCTTTTGTTAAAAGCTATTTCTGCATCTTACATCATGTTGATAGATTTATATATGTTGAAGAATCCTTGCATCCCTGGGATAAATCCCACCTGATCATAGTATAAGACTATTTTACTGTGTTGTTGAATTTGATTTGCGAGTACTTTGTTGAGGATTTTTGTGCCTATATTCATTAGTGATATTGGCCTGTAATTTTCTTTTTTTGTGCTATCTTTGTCTAGTTTTGGTATCAGGTGGCCGCATAGAATGAGGTTGGGAGTGTTACTGGGACCTAACTAAACTTAAAAGCTTTTGCATAGCAAAGGAAACCATAAAGAAGACAAAAAGACAACCCTTAGAATGGCAGAAAATATTTGCAAATGAAGCAACTAACAAGGAATTAATTTCCAAAATATACAAACAACTCATGAAGCTCAATATTAAAAAAAAAAACTTACAACCCAGTCAAAAAATGGGTAGACCTAAATAGACATTTCTCGAAAGACGACATACAAGTGGCCAACAAACACATGAAAGGATGCTTGACATCACCAATTATTAGAGAAATGCAAATCAAAACTACTATGAGTTATTACCTCACTGCAGTCAAAATGCCCACCATCAAAAGATCAACAAATGATAAATGCAGGAGAGGGCATGGAGAAAAGGGAAACCTCCTAAATAGACACTTTGCTAAATGTCTATTTGCTAAATAGACACTTTGCTAAACAGTAGAAATTGACTCAGCAGCGTAAAGCAATGGTGCTCTAATAAAACATAAATAAATAACTGCCCGGCCCTCCCTGACTGGCAAATCTGCAGATCCTTACCCAGATTTTTGTCACCTGCAGGTCAGCAGAGCACTTCTTTGCACGCATCTTCAAAGCTGAGTTGACTTTCTATTTCTATGACTTGAACACTAGCAACAGTCTTTACGCTCCCTGTGAGCTGCTGCTGCGGTCTTCCTGTGCTCCACAGCAGTCTCCTTGAGTGCGGAAGGTGCTCACTTCCAGAGAACTATATGATCACATGTCTTACTGTTACATGCACTGACACAGCGCACACGTCAATTATATCTCCATGTGTTAAGTTATTGGTTATATTCCTTTAGTATGTATGTCTGAGGTATTTCATTTAAAATGAGTAACCAATAAAAATAAAATGAAAACAAATGCTCTGGGCGTCAGACCCTGACGCTGGGAAAGATTGGGGGCAGGAGGAGAAGGGGACGACAGAGGATGGGATGGTTGGATGGCATCACTGACTCAATGGACATGGGTTTGGGTGGACTCCAGGAGTTGGTGATGGACAGGGAGGCCTGGTGTGCTGCGGTTCATGGGGTTGCAAAGAGTTGGACGTGACTGAGTGACTGAACTGAACTGCAGGAGCAGATACTCAGCTGCAAAGAAAAGAGCGCTGGACAGGGAGCAACCCCTCACTGGGCTGTAAATAACCCAGGGATTGATGCTGAACACCTGGGTTCATCCACCTTGGTATCAGTCTCCACACCTGTATAATGGGAATCATGGTGCCCCCCCCTATTCACAGGGTGGTTTTGAAAATCAAATGAGATGATAATTCTTGAAGTGCTTCTGAGAATTATGGTCACCCATGTTAAGGGGAGCCTGGAGGCCAATGGATGGAGAAAGGCTAGGAAAATGAGCATAATGAATGCCAAATTGTTGGAGAGGCATTTCAAGGAATAGAGGATGTTCCTGCTGGAATAAGGAAGCCTCCAAAATGACATGATCGTGGTTTTAAAATTTTGGAACATCTGCTCATGTCACATACCTTATTCTAGGTAGGTCCAGAGGGCAGAACCTGGACACAGGGGTCGATGTTTCTGGTTGGAAAAATTCATTGACATATGGAGGGAGGAGGAAATTCCTACTAAAAAAAAAAAATCTCTCAACCACTTGATCAGGAAGCTCCAAAATGTATGCTGAACTCTACCTGTCAGAAAAAAGTACTTGGAGAACAGGCCAGGGTGAAGTATATGACCTCTAGGTGCCTTGCAAGTCAGTCCCTTGTTCAGTGGTCCTAACGCTCTGAGATGCCTCCTTGTGTGATCACAGTCATAGAAACCCTAAAATAACCGAACCACTCAAATGACATCAAGAACTGATAGGAAACAGACAGATGGCCTCGGTGGCATTTTAAAGTGTTATGTTTTTGCTATGTTCAGAACTCGGGAAAAAATTCTGAGTATAAATCATAAATATTAGCTTTAGTTAACCAATTATTTTTATAATGAAATTATTACTTGGCCATCTGGATGAAATGCTACTGCAAGAGATGGCAAGGTAACCTGAGAGGAAGAGAAGGAGGCAGAACCAACAGCTCTAAGAAAGATCACCTCCCAGATCCCAGTATATGAGTACCCTCCCTCTTGGCAAACTGTGAATGAGGGAAGAAAGGCACGTGACTGGAGAGACAACCACCCCAGAGACAAGATGTGTGGCAGCTACACAGCATGTCTGATACAGTGGTTCATGCAAGCTCTTTCAAATACGTTTTCTTCTTCCACTTATTGATTCCCCAAATCTTACCATTCCAGAGACAGTATAATGCAAGAGTGGCAGCTCTATAGTCAGACTACATGGGTTCAAATCACCATTTAATAGGTGATCTTCTTGGCCAAGTTACTAATATTCTTTCAGCCTTTATTTCTTCATCTGCAAAACGGGGATTTTAGGTGGGAAAACACACACATACATGTGTATGCGCAAACGTACACACAGAGCTCAGCAGATAGTAAGGCCCCATTAAGTATTTGCTTTTATAATGATCAAAGCCCAATTCCTCCAGCTTGCTCCAGTGTTACAAGTTTTCAACAACTGTTCTTATTCCAATATGAATGATCAAATGATGTCCTTATCCTGAGGGTAGTTTTTCACAGGAAGTAGACTATGAAGGGCCTTCCTAGGTGGTGCTAGCGGTAAAGAATCCACCTGCCAATGCAGGATTCACAGATGTGGGTGGATCCCTGGGTTGGGAAGATCCCCTGGAGTAGGAAATAGCAACCCACTCCAGTATTCTTACCTGGAAAATTCCATGGACAGAGGAGCCTGGTGGGTTACAGTCCAAGGAGTTGCAAGAGTTGGACACGACTGAGTGACTAAACCACCACCACCACCAGACTACAAAGGGACAGACCTGGTTGAGGAAGGGAGAGAGAATCCAAGTGGGAGGCTGGAGGAAGTTGGGTCTTCTTGAGGGCTTGAATATAGCTGAAGTTCAGCCTTTGGAAGGGCTGTTGTGTTGTTTGCTTCTGATTTTATGAACTTCTCCCAGGGTCAGCCCTCCCTGAATGGGTTTTCGGGATGGAGATTCTGAAACTTGCAAGAGAATGGAGTCAAAGAAAGCAGAAGGAGAAATCTTTTCTGTTGCAACCAAGTCCAGAAGGAACCTCTTGTCTCCCGAGGTACAGACCATGAGCCCAGGACATTCCTGATCTGGCCTGGTGACTTTTGTTCTCCTTCCGATTAGCCTTCCAGTGGTAGAGAGGGATTGCTTAAGAAGCAAGAAGAACATGAGAACAGACGGCTCTTGGGGCCTCTAGAAGCAGCATATGAGCAAGTTCCTGCTATGGAAGAAATCACTTATCCTTAGCAAAAGATCTTAGATGCCGTTCAGATCAAACCTTTACTTTATAAGTGAAAATCTGGTCCCTAAGAGAGTCCCGTGGCTTTTCTGCAAGTCTCGCACTAACCTCGTGGCAGAACTAGAATGAGACCCTGGGCCCCCTTAGTCAGGTCTGGACTATTTCCACTCAAGAAAGTGTTGGCAAACTATGGCCATTGGCCAAATCACGAGCTAAGAATTGTTCTTACACTTTTTAATGGTTGGAAAATTAAAATAGTGCTTCATGTCATGTTTAAATTATGTGAAATTCAAATTTCCATGTCCATCAATAAGTTCTGTTGGAACACAGCCACTAGTCCATCTATGGATTGCCTGTAGCTGCTTTTGTGCTCTAAGAGCAGAACTGAGCCACTGGGACAGAGGCGGAAGGGGCCACCATCACCTGAAATATTTAGCACTCAGCCCTTTACAGGATACGTTTGCAGGTACCCACACTAATGCATGCCATTCCTACACATCGGGAATTGGATTGGAATTGAAAAGAGGAAAGAAAATATTTTTAAAGTACATCATTTTAAAAGTTCCTCCATGTGTTTTGAACTAGTTCAGAAAATCTCCACTGTGCCTCTTGCTCACTCCAGTGGGGCAGCTACTGTAGTAATGAAGGTGTTCATTGTGTTCATGACCTCGTGATGGGCACGGAAAGGCTGGAAGGAAGATACGGCTGTCCTACTGGTCAGGGAAAACCAAGGATCCTGAAAGCCCCAGGCCCTTTCTCACTGAAAGGATCCTGATCAAATGTTATTGGATATTAAATATGCATTACTGAAAGCATTAATTGAGGATTTAATATGCTCCTTAATTAAAATTTGGTAGAGAGAAGTTCATCATATTTAGAAACACAGTATTAAGAATCCTCAGAAACTTAATAAAATTATAAATCGGAATATCTTCTCTGAAATTAATGAGCCAAAATATTATAGCCAAGCAGGAGTTAGCCGTGTCTAAAATTCTGAAGGTCACATGGAGTCATAAAAATGCAGTTTTTAGTTTTATGGTTTCTGAACAATAATAAGGCTGAGGGGAAAGCTGGCTGCAAAAAAAAAACAAAACCATCTCTGCTACACACAGCAATTAATATAATAAGAAACCCTAAGCTGGTGACTTAGGCAGAGAAGCAGGCCTAATTTAGAGTTCTAAATTCAAGTAGTGGGTGTAAGTGTGTTAAGTGCTGGGGTCAGGTAGGTCTGGAGCAGTGTATGGTCGGTTGGAGGGAGAAGGTTGTGATGAACGGGGGAGACCTTGAGAAGAGAGAGCATCAGAAAGTCAGGGGGAGAAAGCCCTGATAATGAAACACATCCAGAGAGGAACAAGGGCTTCAGGAAGCAATGGGATCTTGGTCACTGGAAGAATTCAAGTCAAGGCTATTTAGAATCTTGAGGTAGAGATTCCTACCATGGGTGGAGGTAAGACTAGATGACATCCAAGTGCCCCTCAAGAGTAAGAGCCTGAAATTCTGTGGCCTTTGAAGAACACATTCAGCTGGGAAGTGGTGATGACATTAAATAGTCTGTTGACCTGACTCAGCCTTGAGTGCCCTGAGGATGGGCAGGGACCTCAGATACCTTCCTTACCGCACGCTCACTGACCATTGCATCCTGTCTCCCCACCTCCATGCTCTTTCCTGCCCCTCACCCAGACCTCGTTGCTGCTCCTGAAATGCTTTGGTCTCCTCCACTCCATCCCTCCCTGGAGCCACTTCCATCTCCAGCAGATCAGCCCTTTCCCAGCCCCTGTCCCAGGTCAGGTGGGAAATATTTAACTGTGAAGACTATTTGTGAAATGACTCCCAGGGGTGGTCTCTGCCTCTCAGTCTCTGACTGACTCCCTAAGGGCAAGGAAACACATGTATTCTCTAACAGGGCATGCCTTGGTCCATGATAGTGTGCTAATGAGTGTGCTAATTCACATTGCTAAATGAAATAAGGAACAGAAGCCTTTACCCAGAGGTGGTTCTTGAACTTTGTGAGCCTCAGAGTCCTTCTCTTGAGCAGCTGAATCCCCTGAGAGCTTATCCTAAGTGTCACCTACAGCTCAGGGGTCCCAGGGGTAGCACCTGTAGTGAAGCTACTCTCTCCCCTTTGGTGTTCAGCACCCTGTCTCCTCTTTTGCTCCCAGCACCAAGTATAGATTTTTCATTTACTGCCTGAAGGATGATCACCCCCTCCCAATATGCAGACCAACTATCACCTAAGGTTTGCATTTTAACAAAAGTCCCAAAGCCATAAGCTAAATGCTGCAGAAGGGTACCTTCCTGGCAGTCCAGTGGTTGAGATTCCATCCTTCCAAATCCCACATGCCACACAGTGTGGCCGAAAAATAATGAAAAATAATGAAATAAAATACAGCTTCCAGAAGATTTGTTCAATCATTGACTCACTCACCAAACATTTTAATAAATAAATAAATAGGGATTTCCCTGGTGGTCCAGTGGTTAGGATTATGTTTCCACTGCAGGGAGATGGGTTTGATTCCTGGTTGGGGAAGTAAGATCTTGCATGCCTTGGAGCCAATAAACAAATAAATAAATATACTAAAATAAATAAAATAACAAAAACAAATACTGTGGAAATGGCAGAGTAGTTGGAAGAGCCCAAATGATACTATTTGTACTTTTCTCATGTGTTTGTGAAGAAAATATTTATGTATATATTGAAATCTTCATGTAATAACTCCTCTATCTTCCCAGGGGTCAGTGGCCCACAGGTTGAAAAGCTATTCTGCATCATAAAATTTTCATTTGAAGAGAAAAATAAAACCTTGAATAGTCTGATCTCTGGGTCATCTTTCCCGTGGGTCAGGATGTCAAGTAATTAGAAAATCATTTCAGGTATTAACTAATCATCACATCTTCTTAATTCTGCAGTTTGCAAGAAACTGTGCTACCTGCTGGAGGAGCAGGGAGATTACAAGAGTAAGACACAGGCCCTTGTTGGAAACCCAGCCAGACACACCTACAGCATAAACCAAATGCATCTATGGGGAGGGCCAAAAGACCAGCACTGGAAATGCTGTATCAGAGATCATGTGAAGCCATCCTTGTTAACCTGAAAGAGCAGAGAAGACTCCCAAGAGACTCTGAGAGAACAGTCTTCTAATGTAATTAGCATATTTTATACATACCGTTAAAAGGGGAAGAAAAAGGGAAAGCATCCCAAGTCCTGAAGAGTTGGGTTTCTTCAACCCTGTTTTTTCAAATTGTTTACTGAATAGGCATTTTAAATTATAATAACCATAGTCAAACTGGTATGTCATCAGCATCTTTTAATAGACAGGGCCAATGTGTCTATTGCTATAGCATATGGAAGGCTTTCAAGAACAATGCATATTTAATGTCACATGTGTGGGGATGGATACAGCATGAACTGGTGGGGACAGCCAAACCTTACTCCAACATGAGTGTGATGGACTACCTTTTAGGTATAAAATGGAATCTTGATCTTTTAGGGAAAGGGAAGAAAGAAGAAACAATAATCACACACTGGGAACAGATACATTTATTAAAGCAGCACTGCGTGTTAAAACACATACTATTCAACTAACCTATAGGCTTATTTGCCACAGTAGTTCTGCAGTGGATGTTACTATGACATTCTACATCCATCAGTAAAAGAGCACAAGGAATTATGGAAGAGGACAGAGATGTCCCCTCATTTGGCACATCTTGGACACAAATCATTAACTTATATGCAGAGTACATCATGAGAAACACTGGGCTGGATGAAGCACAAGCTGGAATCAAGACTGCCGGGAGAAATATCAATAACCTCAGATACGCAGATGACATCACCCTTATGGCAGAAAGTGAAGAGGAACTAAAGAGCCTCTTGATGAAAGTGAAAGAGGAGAGTGAAAAAGTTGGCTTAAAACTCAATATTCAGAAAACTAAGATCATGGCATCTGGTCCCATCACTTCATGGCAGATAGATGGGGAAACAGTGGAAACAGTGTCAGACCTTATTTTTCTGGGCTCCAAAATCACTGCAGATGGTGACTGCAGCCATGAAATTAAAAGACACTTACTCCTTGGAAGGAAAGTTATGACCAACCTAGACAGCCTATTAAAAAGCAGAGACATTACTTTGCCAACAAAGGTCCGTCTAGTCGAGGCTATGGTTTTCCAGTGGTCATGTATGGATGTGAGAGTTGGACTATAAAGAAAGCTGAGCACCAAAGAATTGATGCTTTTGAACTGTGGTGTTGGAGAAGACTCATGAGAATCCCTTGGACTGCAAGAAGATCCACCCAGTCCATCCTAAAGGAGATCAGTCCTGAGTGTTCATTGGAAGGACTGATGTTGAAACTAAAATACTGAAACTCTAATACTTTGGCCACCTGATGCAAAGAGCTGACTCATTGCAAAAGACCCCGATGCTGGGAAAGATTGAGGGCAGGAGGAGAAGGGGATGGCAGAGGATGAGATGGTTGGATGGCATCAGCAACTCAATGGACATGAGTTTGGGCAGGCTCCGGGAGTTGGTGATGGACAGGGAGGCCTCACGTGCTGTGGTTCATGGGGTCACAAAGAGTCGGACATAACTGAGCAACTGAACTGAACTGAACTGAACTGGACACAAATCAAGGGTGTATACATGCCACGATGATGAGAGCAGCAACCAGTATTGGTGGCTGTTCCCAGAAACATCCCCTGCCTCTCCCAAGATCTCTATCCTTGGGAACTTTAATGAAAGTCCCTTGATTCACAGTGACCTTGGATCCTGGCTTTGTCATCTGCCAACCAAAGTTGGCTTTTATCCATAGTTACCCAGGGCTGACTCTTACAGGAAAGGTCTTTCTGAGGAACTGTTTTTGTAATTTGTTTGACCAGTTAATGCAGACAGGACATTGATCACTTACTGCTTTATATTTGTGCTAACAGTTTCATACTTTATAAGTAAAGATTACATCTAAAATATCTTAGGCTTCCCTCAGTAGCTTGTACTATGATGAGCATAGGAGGTTACAATGAATATTATTTTCTTTCAATCATTGAAGCTGAGTTTCTTTGGGCTATAGAAAGAACACCTTAACTGAAGATTGATAACCAAAAAATGGATAACCAAAAAAGAAATAAAGGAGGTCTCTATCTTTAGACAATGTCAGGAAGCCAGACATCTTATAAGGATTAAGTATTGTGATGGGAAAAGAGCCCTGGGACCCAGACAAGGAATCTTGGGACCTCAGTTTATAACTTTCTGAGAGAATTTGAACAAAGTTACCATCCCTCTTTGGGCTACAAAATCCTCATCAGTTGAATGAAATCAGTGGAAAAGCTGTCCAATAAGATTTATGCTAGTGGTGATTTGATAATTCTGATTCCCAGCTACCTCCAAGCAGGAGTCTAGACCAACTCTTTACTTATTGGAACTCTTGGCAGCTAGAGACATTGCCATTTAAAAGCAAGCCTGCTAGGGATCAACCAAACTATCTCCAGTCAGTTCCCTACCCTGGCCACATTCAGGGTGGAGAGCCCAGAGTGAGGTGACATTTCTCAGAGGCACCAAGCGTGGACTTGAACTCCTCCTCCCTGGAACCCCATCTCCTGTGTAGATGAAGAGATGGCAGACACAAACATAGATGATAAGCATACTGGGCAGAGAGGAAATACCAAATGGGATGGCTTGGCAAGAATTGCAGGAACCCAAGACAGGGAAAGAGACCTCAGGGCTGGCACTGAGAAAAGTCTTCAGAGACAGGAGGCCATGAATGGGATTTCAGAGGAGGGCCTGACCTGGAAAAAGCAGAGACTGACTGTAGGATGAGAAAATATTATAAGTAAGAGTAACTTCTCACAGTGATGAGAATGTTTGCAGCACATTCAGGGACTAGTAAACTGGCCAACTTGGTTGGAACAGAAATTTCTAGGGAGAAGGAGTGGGAGACTATTCATGGTACAAAATCATTCCAACCAACCACTTGGCATTTTGGAGTTGAAGCAACCTGGTCTTTGAATTGCATTTTCCTCTTTTGAAGCTGTTGTTTTGGCTTATAACTTCACCACACAAACCAGTTTGATTGAATGGAGTGAAAGCAAAATTTCTGAAATCAGTCATAAATTCTCTGAGCCGAGTGCAGGCATAAATGTAGAGGTCTTTGATGCCAAGAACCAGTTTATCTTAGTTTATCTCAACAACTCCCTCCCTGCAAATAGGTAAGTCAGGCCTCTGGGCAGACCTGCCTGGTTCTGTGGATGAGGGAGCCTCTGGTTCTTCCAGATAGGACAGGTAGGACAGGCTGCTTCTGCTACCTCCGGGAACCCTGAGTTGTTTTCATTCAAGAATAGTGACCTCCTCACCACCCAGCATGAAACTCACTGGGGCCAAAACAGGTCAGGTGCAGCAAATAATTTTCTTGAGATGGCAGAGATGGGAACCATGGAGTTAGTATTAAGAGTTGCGGTTCTGACTCTTCTACTGACTCTAGTACGTGACCTTGGGCAAGTCCATTCTCTTCTCTGAGCCCTTGCTTCCCACTCTCTAAAATGAGATAATATTATTCACCCTGCCTACCTTACAAAATTTTGAAAATGTTTTATAAATCGTGAAGTATACTAGGAATAATGATCATTGAGCCCAGCCATCAGACAGAGGATTTGCTCGTGAAGGAAATCACATTACCTACCTGTCATTGATCCCAATTCCTATTCATCCTTCAAGGCCCAGATAATAAACCTCCCACAACAGCATAACCTCCCCTTTCTGTTGGTGGTGCAGTGCTTTCTCTGTTACAACAGAGATGTTCAGGGACACATCTGTCTCCTTTATTGGGTGCCAGCCTTGAAAGAGAGAAGCCTGGGGTGGAGAGGATAGACTGAGTCAGAAAGGGTTCAGATCTTGGGTCTGCCTTGCACTAGCTGTGTAATTTTAGAGGAAGGCACTAACTTGTCTATGCCTCCTTTTTGCCATCCGTAAAATGGGAATAATAATAGTTCTTAGCACAGCGACGCTCTGAGAATTCACCATATTCATGTATATAAAATATTTAAAACAGTGCCTGGTCCATAGGCAAAAATAATCAATGTTGGCTATTAACTGTTCTTGCTTTCTAAAGGAAGGGAGAATTGTATTTTGTTTTAATCTTCATCTCTTCTGTGCCATCAAACCTAATTTGATGTTATCAGGAGATGGAGTCTTTAGGAGGTGATTAGGCCATAAGGGTGGAGCCCTCGGGAATAGGATTAATGACCTTGTAAAAGTGGCTGAAGAAACTCTCCAGTCCCTTCTACCTTGTAAGGACACAGCAAGAAGGTGCTGGCTATGGACGGGTAGCAGAACATTTCACCCCCAAGTATTCTGCTTTAATATATGGATTATTTTAAGCTGTAGGCTCTTGAAAAGCAGTAAATACAGGGAGTATTTGTATTCTGAGAAATTCTCTTTAATCCACCTAAAGACTGATCCTCCTAAAGGAACTCAGTTGTCATAGATACCACCCCAGGAATTCCATCAACCAGGAAGGATATATCCTATCACAGGGAAAGAGACTAGAAGTCAATGCTGCACCAAGACACACTTTGTCACAAACTATCACACCTCCCATTTCTTCTTCTGAGGGCCCATTCGTCTTTCCTAAAAAGCATTTACTCTTGCCTAAGACACCTACATCTCCCTTCCTCCTTCCCTATTAAGATGCTATTTAATTCTGAATTCTAAGCCACCTTGGGAGCTGTTCATTTTGCCCTGAGTATCTCCCATGTATATGCGAGGTACACATGGTAATAACTTTTGTTTGTTTTTCATTTGTTAATCTGTCTTTTATTACAGAGTCTCAGCCAAGAACTGAGAAGATAGAGGGAAATTACATTTCCTCCCCTATATTATGAACCAGGAAGAGGTCCCTCACTTACCTATGCTGGCACCTTGACCTTGAACTTCTCAGCCTCCAGAACCATGAGCAATAAATTCTTGGTTATAAGCCACTGGTCTGGGGTATTTTGTTACCACAGTCCGAATGGACTAAGGCCAGTAACGAATAAACATTTTGTGATTAAATAAATGAATGACTACAGCACAGTACTATCATCAGTTTCTGATTCAATGGGAAAGAAATTATATAGTTTCTTGTGACTTGAATTTAGGAGGGTTTGGTAGAACAACATATAGGTAAGTTTCAGAGATCTAGAGACAGATACAGGAGACTCTGCCAGTTAACTTGCTGTGCAAACTTGAGCAAAGTACTTAACCTCTCTGAGCCTCAGTGCCCTCAGCTGTGAAATGAATATACAACAGTCCTTAATTCACTAGTTACATTGAAAATGGAAGGAGAAAGTAACCTATAACGCACAGGAATCTGCAGGTCCTCAGAAAGAGTCCTTACAATGAGACAAGGACAACAGCGAGAGGAACAAAGCAAGGCCACACAGGACTGTCTTGTCTTTTCACACCACAGTGCTGGCTTCTCAAATGTGTGCAGGTCAAAATCTAGAGAGCCTGGCCTCCAAAGGAACACTCATTAGGATTATGTACTTACCTTTCTTCCTCTTGAAAATACATTAAGCAAAACTACAAACCTAATTACCAGCTAAATAGCTAAAATTAGCTAAAGATAGTTAAACCAAGAAACCATTCCCTACACAGCTTTATGCAAGCCTCAAGCATTGGCATGTACTGGGACTGCCTCAGAAGACAAGCCATGGGCAAAAGTAGAGGGGACTTTGCACTGCTGACTTTTTCCTCAGCTACATTTTAAAGTAGAGTGTGTGCTCATATGTGCACGTGTATGTGTGCACACGCAGACACATGTGGGCACCCCTGACTTTCTTGTAATCTAATCTGACCATAATAATAGCGAAGACCACAAGAAGACGATGGTCAACCTGGCATGCAAAGAGCTACTCCCTAATTTCCTGTCTCTATAGAGAATATTGGGCATTTGCACAGAGTGCTGGAAACCCTCTGCAGAAAAAGGGCTTCTCACGTACTGGTGGCAGCCTAATGTCACCAGCACAGCCAGGAGCTCTCCACTGTATTCGCTGGTGTCTGTATTGAGAACCGAGCAATCTCCCAGTGATCACGGTCTATTCAGAACCCAGGCTGAACGCTTTATCTCTTTTACTGAATTTCTAATGTGTCGAAGAATCCAATTTTCAAAACAAAGCTACCTTGTAGCTTGAAGGCTTATCTGGGGCTTCATCAGTTACTCTGGCTTTTTACAGCTAAACAATGTCTCTTCAACCAATGGGTCAAGTAACTTAGGTTCCAGACTGTGTCTTTTAAAACTTGAACAGTTTTTCAGTTGAGATTGAGAAAGACGTCATTGTATAAAAAGCAAGTAAACCTGGTCGTCAGGGTATAAGATACCCGACTCCTTCTGTGGAATTGGGCCAGAGAATCCCCTCTCCTTCTCTCCCAGAGAGCCACACAAGAGACTGACTTTGGGAGAGATTTAAATTGGTCATTTTCATTTAAATTTTAGTTTTCATAATTAAAATGATGTTAATACACAATCAAACATTTATCACGTTCTGACATGTGCTAACCTCCCTTGGAAGCCAGCAGGCAAATGGTCTTTGATCAGGTTTACTATCTAAACAAGAGGAAGAAAAATGATGCTACACAGGGCAAGGGCTGGGGAATAGAAGGTGGCTAGCAGGCCTCAGGAAAAGGAAATTCTCTTTTAAAATTATTTGATCAGTAGAGAATAAACAGGTCTGAACATCACACTTGCTCTTGATGTTGCCCTTGGATAAGTATAGCCCAGGCTCCCGGGTAGGTTTCTGCACACTATGCTGTCATATTTCTATCAGGAGGAAAACAAAACAAAAAAAACACTTTAAATAAATGGGTATTTCATTAGCCTTTCCTCTAAGTAACAGTAGCAGCTCTGGGTGACCTGCTTTCACAGGGCTGCTCCACCAATTACAGGGACGTCTCCTCAGACAAATGGTTCTAGGACATATCTCCCTAAATCTTAAATGATCTCTCCTGCTACTTTATATAGAATGATGTGAGGAATAAAAGAAATGATGCATATGTCCAGTTAAAGCAATAAATATTCAGAAGATATTATATTATGATTATAGGGTTTTCATGCCTCTAACTGTGGCTTAAGTAAATTTATCTTTGAAGGATTTTCCCACTTTTAAAATGGAGACACAGGCATAGAGTATAAAACGCCTCTTTGTCTTTAAAGTGAACTTGTTTTGACCTTTTGAATGAGTGGCTTGTCACATTTTATCTGTGTCCTAAATGGGATTGTAAACTCTTGCTTTCAGGGTGATGCTCAGGCCCAGCAACCACACCATCCAGTCAGTCCCATGAGCTGAGCACCTGTTATACACAGAAACTCCTAACCTGGACTCCTAACCTGAGCCAAGATGGAGCTATTTGTCCAGCAAGAGGGTGTCTCTGGTCTTTCAGGGGCTGACACTAACATATAATTAGAAGTTTACAAAATGTACCTTTGTGGGAAACCCCATTGTACACCTCCAAATAGTCCTGTTGGGTCAACAGAGTAGCTCATTTTACTCCCATTTCATAGATGAAACAACTGAGACTCAAGAAAATTCAGTTCAGTTCAGTTCAGTCGCTCAGTCGTGTCCGACTCTTTGCGACTCCATGAACTGCAGCACGCCAGGCCTCCCTGTCCATCACCAACTCCCAGAATCCACCCAAACTCATGTCCATCGAGTCGGTGATGCCATCCAACCATCTCATCCTCTGTTGTCCCCTTCTCATTCTGCCCTCAATCTTTCCCAGCATCAGGGTCTTTTCCAATGAGTCAGCTCTTTGCATCAGGTGGCCAAAGTATTGGAGTTTCAGCTTCAACATCAGTCCCTCCAATGAACACCCAGGACTGATCTCCCTTAGGATGGACTGGTTGGATCTCCTTGTAGTCCAAGGGACTCTCACGAGTCTTCTCCAACACCACAGTTCAAAAGCATCAATTCTTCAGTGCTCAGCTTTCTTTACAGTCCTACTCTCACATCCATACATGACCACTGGAAAAACCATAGCCTTGACTAGATGGACCTTTGTTGGCAAAGTAATGGCTCTGCTTTTTAATATGCTGTCTAGGTTGGTCATAACTTCCATACCAAGGAGTAAGCATCTTTTAATATCATGGCTGCAATCACCAGTGACCTATCCCAAATGCACAGCAAGCAGATAATGGAGCAGGAAGTAGAACACAGCCTTCCTTGAACCCAGCTGTCTCTCCTACTGTAGGTAGCTTCCACATGGAACACCCTGGCCTGATGCACTGCCCTGATCGTGGTTACCAACCAAACAGTTGAATCCACATTCATCTTTAGAGGATGCAAGATTCAAACGCCATCCTGGCTAAATATCCTGTTAATGGATGCTGATCAAATCTGGCCTAATTTGACGTCAGCTCTTCCGCTGATCTCAATTGTGAAGCTAAGCTGTAATTAATACATGAAAGATGATGACTACACTGAATTAGACAACATATCGAGAGAAAACACTGTCTTAGACTGTCTTTCAGTAGCTGATGCACCTTCAAGAAATGCAACCTTCTAACAAGGCATTATTATTGGGATAATGGACTATCTAAATGTCACTCATGGTCCCTGGCATTGATTGTTAATGCCCGATATCATTCTTCTTTCCCTTTCCAATGAAACAATTTCCTACTCGTCTTTCCACATTCTTTTCTTCTTCCAGTACTGTATTTGCATTGTTTTCTTCCATAGGGGAGCCTGTAACTTTAAACCAAAATAAGAGGCAGAATAATAGAGGGTCTCACATCTGCCTTCCTCAGAATCAAAGTATCTTACAAGGTCTCAAAAAGAAACTATCAAAAAGGCATAAAGGAAACAATAAACATGAAAAGAACAATAGGATATTTGAAAAGGAGAAAAATATCTCAGCCAACAGAGACAGACACTTTTATGATGATTACCTTGGGGAAAATACATTCAGAAAAGAAGTTGTCTTAGGTTTCTCTCTAAACTGAGGAAAGAGGGGCCTCCACTTTTCAGAAGCACCACTCCCTCACAGTCCCTGAACACAGAGCCTGGAGACCATCTCTTCCTATTGATGGGCCCAGAGAGCTGGTCAGAGGAGCTGAGCAGGTGACGCAGTTACTGGCACTGATGGACCCAAGAGCAAGATTTCAGAGAGCAAGTTGACTACCTGCTCCAGTGTGCAGTTTGGGGTGGCCACCTGGAAGCGTGAAGGGACCAAGACACTAGCTGAACTAGTCCCGAGACACCAGATGAAACCCTGCTGACAGATGCTCTAGCCAGTTAGCTTCTTCTCTCAACTGGCTGTCTAATTATATCACAGCTTACTACCTGCATAAAAAACTGTCTCTGTTTAGCAACAAAGTTACAGGATCCTTGGAAGACAAAGACTGTTTTTCCCTATGTTTATCCCTATCCCATCCAATCCCAGAACCTAACACGGGACTGAACACATAGTGAACTCTGAGGTCTTGACTCTACAGTGCTGGCCTTTGGAGGCACGATTCCTTCCTAATTACCTTTATTCCCCTCGAGCCCTGAGCAAAGCCTTGCGCTTAATGGGCAGTTAACAAATATTTGCTGAATGACCTGTCTAGTGCTTACTAAAGCCTTGTTCAATTCAAACAGAAGGTAAGACTTCAAAAATTAATTCCAAACCTGCCTCTGATAAACAGTGTTTAAGAAATAGTACAATAGCTTACATTTTTTCAGTACTTAACTTCATGCTAGACTTTTCTCTGTTACCTTATTTATACTCTCAAAAGCCCCTTGAGATCAATATTACCTATTCCCATTCTGCAGATGGGCAATCTTAGAGATGAACTTCATAGCTCATGGTTATATAGCTAAAGTCAGGACCTAACACAGTGTTTTTACGATAAAACACACCAGAGAGGAAAAGTGTAAATCTGGTGTTTCCCTCTCTCCAGTGGTCCCTCAGATAGTTCCCATGACCAACGCGATTGATGGTGCAGAAATCAGTTATCAAGGCAAAAAGGCAGGCTGCAGAGAGATAAGGCCTGTAAAAACGGACAGAACACGACATGCCTCACTGGGAGGACTGATGGAAAGGATTGGGATTGCGTCCGAGAAGTGTGCTGATTCTTATCCCACAGTGATTGTGTTCTGACCTTTTCTAAGGAAGCAAATCTAGGAAAGTATTTGTAATGGACTCTCTCCTAGTTCTTTGCAGATGTAGGAAGCTGTGGCTATGGAGAGGATGGACAGTTTCTTGATGATAATCTTGCATGGCTGTTTAACAACAACCTGTGAGTGGGCCCACCCTGGGCATACTTGAAATCATGTTCAAGCTACCTCTATTAACATTTAAAAAATTCCTCTGCACAAGACTTTAGCTTACTAGGCACTTCAGAATTTCATAGAATCAAGGCATGCTGTGTTGCATATGAGTTACCTTTCAGACATTTCTTCCAGAAACTTCTACAATATCTATATAGCTCTACATGATAATGAAAAGAATGCAAAACAAGTAACAGCTTGTTCTTGTCCCCAAACATCTTACAATTGCATAGGAATGGTCACTCTAGTATTAAGAGTACTAATATAAATCCACATCTTGTATTACCAAAAGATATGAAAAGTATATGGTGAGTTCGTTAGAAAGAAACGGTATTTGGAAGTAAAGAAAAATAAATTAGACTATATTCTATGGCATAGAATAGAAGTTTCTTCCTTGAGTAAATATCTAGTAACTTCTTGATGACTCACTTAGGTGGACGGAAGAAAAAAAAAAAAACAGGAATGGTTTTTGAGGTTTTGACAAATGTTTAAATTTCTGAAAAATGTGAGGGTTCTCATTCCTTGTGGTGGCATTCTTTGATAAGCTATTACTCATCTGGAAATGGTAAACACAATGACCCTTTGGGGACTAGGATGACATCTGTTTCTTCCGCCAAAGATACAGCTGAGGGTAAACTCATTCCTCGATCAGACTCGCTTTCTTTAAATTGCTTCATCCCTGCAAACCCCTCTGGCCTCAGCACCTCACCTGCGCTTCCTCTTGCCCTCCCCTAGCTTGCGACTCCTCCCACCAGTCTCAGATTGAATGGCCAACTCCAGAGGGCTGTGCTTGATCCTTCCAGTCTAAATCAGGCACCTCCCTTGTCTCTTTCATCGTTTCTGAGTATTATAATTGCATTTAAATACCTGAAAATATGTCTTTCCTATTAGATTAGGCTTCATGAAGACAGGAGCCATGTCTATTACGTTAATCACTTTATCTCTACCACCTAGAACACTTCCTGGTATACTCAATAAATATCTGATGAATGAACACATTAATGAAAAAATGAATGGACAGATAAAAAATTAGAATACAAAACTAAAAACTGAGATGTAGTTATAAACTTATATACCTGAACTCATGCTTTTAAGTACTCTGTCTGTCAAAAAATTTCACTATAGGAAGTTGTCTGTTAAATAATGTAATCACTGCTTAAAATATGTTTGGTGGGGGTGGTTTAGTTGCTAAGTCGTGTCTGATTCTTTGCAACCCCATAGACTGAAGCCTACCAGGCTCCTCTGTCCATGGGATTTCCCAGGCAAGAATTCCTGGAGTGGTTTGCCATTTCCTTCTTCAGGGGATCTTCCCAACCTAGGGACTGATCCCAGGTCTCCTGCATTGTAGGCAGATTCTTTACCAACTAAACCATCAAGGAAACCCTAAAATACATTTAGAATTCTACTTTTGGAAGAGTGTTTTGTGCCTGATTGAGGGTGCCTGACTTTATGAAACAGCCAAAAATTGTTCAGAACTAACTCTGGAGAGCTTGGAGGAAATGGAATCATATGTTGGGGAATAAGTATCAAAGCTCATCATTTGACTTTAAGGACTATTTTCAAACTGGAAATTCACTAATACCACACATCATATCATCACTGGGATCCTTGAGGAGCCACTGGGGATGTTCATTAAAGGGGCAACATTAACTTGAATATTGATTTAAAAAATGAATCCGATGGCTTTAAAATTTTACTTCCTAATTACAAGGTTAATGAAACAACAGAAAACAAAACAAAACAAAACAAAACTGACTCAACTGAAGAGAAACCACCCAACTTCCTCAATGGTTTCTAACTGCACAGGCAACAAGTAGGCTAATCCAGCATGTCCCATCACCAACAGGGTTTCTCAAAGTCATTGTTCCAAGGGAGTTGTCAATATCCCTTAGGACTAATTTGGGGGACCCTATTTCAGGATAGAGAATAAGGATTGAATGGCATAATGGAGATTCATCTGGTTGGGTACGATTGCCCCCACAACCCACTCCTTTCTTGCCCATAATGAGATCATGTGTGAAAGCCTAAATTATGCAAATGAGAAGGCTCCACTAAGACCGCTGAAATATTCCTGGAGTGTTACACTTGACAACCTCAAAGTACATTTCACACTGCTAATGACTTCATCACTAACACAACTGCCATGAGTCAAGCAGTTTCCATGGCAACGCCCTAGTACAGCTGTTTACCCATATAAAGTATTGCACCTACTTAGTTACATATACAGACAGATCACTAGATTCCTAGGTACTGAAATTGAAATAATTCAATTTTCAATGTCTCTCTTTATGAAGTGATTCTGCCAGCTATAGGGATTAGCATATCAATGTGACTTTGACAGGGGTTGCTGCAAAAGACATATTTTGCAGGCACTTCATGTCAATTAGAGCCCTAACTGTTTCATGGAATAATCATTCCTGCCAGATTAAGGTCGGGCTGCAAGGTAATTTAATTGGTGCCATTATATGTAGAAAAAAAATGCTCTAATAGAGTGCATACACTGTCTCTGCCAGGAAAGGGGAGGGCTGCACAAAGCAAATGACTGAAAAGAATTGCCTTCTTAGCCATTTAGAGAGGATTTAAAAACACCACACACACCAAGATGGGAACCTCTGAGATGTTATTTCCTGAATTAGCTGGGAGGAGAACATCGAAGGGGAGAGGAGACATTGGCTAGTTTGTGGTTTTCTCCAAAGGCTTCCCCCCCCCACACACACAAAATAGCAGAATGGTTCAATGGATTCATCACCCAGGTGACCTCCGTGAATCCTGCAGTCACATCTGTTGAGGGGGCATGGTCCCTGGGTAGGGCAAAGGGGAAAGGAAGGTTGCAAAGCAGACTGGGAGTTGCCCAACGTGCTAAGGAGTGATGTTGAGCTACTACTTCTTCCCTTTCCTTGAAGAGAGAAAGATGCTTATACTTTACCATCCTCTTCTGCAAGAATTTTCTCAGAGAAGCTCATATCATCTCTAGCTCCGCATAGTTGAAGCTCTGGAGAAATGGCTGAGGTTCTGAGTAACCAGGCACAATGGGTAGCACCATTCTAGTTTTACAAACTTGGTGGGAAAAAATAGGGAAACTATTCTTAGGAGGGAAGACAACAGCTCAGGAAATATCCTCTGTTTACCTTTAAGTCCCTCATGATCACTCATCATTCCTCACAATTATAAAGCAATCATTTAGGGGAGAATGAAAAACACGAGCCTTACTTTGTTTTGTTCTCGCTGTTACCCCCACTAGAAGAGTCTCCTGGTTTGACATGCTCTCAACCAGTTAAAGCCTTACACATCCTATATTATGAGAACAAATGTACAGTTGATCACATCTGATTTTATATCATTACTGTTTATTTTGTGTTTCTAAGTCTTATGTCTTCCTCACCAGCACTTCCTGCTTTAGGACAGGACTTATGTTTTTTCATCTGTTTAGCACCTGGATACCAATACACTTACCCACATGCCATGTTTTTATACAATAAGTTTTTAACATTCATTGATGATGCAGGTAAATCAGTTTTTAAATATTATAAAAAAGGAGGCAGTAATCTTGGAAGACTGCATGCAGGGAAATTACTAGTTGTCAGAAGTGCTCTCTACTGCATCTTTTTTTAACAGTTAGGAAAGCTCAGGTTTGTCTGGGGCAGCTCTGTCCCATAGAAATATAATGTGAGCCATGGGTGAAGTTTTACATTTTCTAGTAGCCAATTAAAAAAGTAAAATTATACAGATAAATAATATATTTTGTTTAACCCAAATTTATCCAAAGTAGTATCATTTCAGTATGTGGTCAATATAAAATTTACTGAGCTCTTTTAGAGTCTTTTTTTTTTTTTTTTTTAAATATCTACTAAGTCTTTGAAACCCAGTGTGTATTCTACACTAAGAGCAGATCTCAGTCCAGAACGGCTGCATTGTCAGAGCACAGTGGCCACATGGGGCTGGCTGCTGCTGTGTTGAACAGAGCAGTCCTAAGGCCTCACTGTCACTGCGTCGCACAACAGCAGCAGAAATCACATCTCCTGACCCTCTGGCCAGTATTCTTTCCACTACATGAAGCAGAAGCAAGGAAATCCAGGGTACTGATTTCCCTTCTCTCAGGTGCCCTGCAAAACAGTGGACTCAGCCATGAGCTGAATTGCAACAAATACCTTTGAGAAGTTCATAGCCACACAAAACGGAGAAATCCCAGGAGGAATGGAGTTTGCCTTACTTTCAACAATGTGAGCTTAGAATAGTGTGGTGAAAACTTTTTAAGGCTGGTGGGAGCAGGGAAGGCCAGCCACAGATGGGATCTTGGCAGTTGAAGGCCCGTCAAAGTTATTATCAAGAAGCTATTGAATTTGTCCATTTTGTCAGCAGGGAAGGCCTTGCCCTATGTGTTTTATTTTTCCCTTTCAATGTGAACAACTCACTAACTAGGCTATAGAGTGATCCCTTCAGGTTCTTCAGGTCTTGCCTTGACTTTGACAGTGACCATTAAAAGAAAACACATAGCCCTACCTTGCTTGGCACCTGGAACCTCTTAGCAGAGAAAGGCTCCTTGTGAGTTACTGTTCCCACCTGGAGAACAGAGACTGCCTCTCCTCTGCTCAGCCCTGAGGAAGGATATTTTAGGGGAAATTGACATGCCCAGGCTAGACAGAGAGCAAAGATGATGTGGAAGAGTTTTTCATTTGAGGATATAGATTATATTCCAGAAATTTAGCCAAACTGTATCAAAAGACTCCCAGGTGTGCTGGCCAGGGGATAGGGGAGAGTTAATAACACTATTTTGTGATTCATTACAGTTTATCAGCTTTGTGGGGGGTTAAAAATTAGAACTGCCACCTCATTATAATAATGGGTAGATTTTGCGTCACGGGAATCCCCAAGGTATTTAATTAGGATATTTGCATTAAATTCTAGCTTTCAGGGGTGTTTGAAGGACCACTATGGAGGTGTTTGAAGGTTGGTGAGTTGCTTGTCTTTTAGTATCATCTTTGCTGCTCCCTTCTTGGGTTGATGGGACTTGTCTACCAAGCTAAAAGAAAAAGGATGAAAAAGATTTTTCAAATATGATAATAAATTAAGCAATAAAATGTAAGGAAAGGGAGATGGGTGTAACGATTAAAGCAGATGATGAGCAGTGTACCAAGTTCCTGCCCACACTTCCCCAGGGAAGGAAGATAGGTATTATTTTTAAGGGGACTGATAATGGCCAGCCAGCATCCTGGGCACCTGCTCCTGCAGGGGTCGGGTCCACCTTGAAGGTCTCCAAGCTTGCACAGGCCAGGGAGGTCTGCATCATCGAGTCACCCCAGGACTCATTTACGTTTTGCATGAGATGGTAAAATATGCTCTTGCTGTGAGCAGGTGGGTTCATTCCCAAAAGAACCACAGGTTGAATTGGGGACATCCCAATCCAGTTCTCAGGCTCCATATATTTTGATCAATGACACCATCAGGTTATGTCAGTTACTTAAGAATGGTCTCAGCTGGCGGTCAAAATTGTCATGAGGGGAGTTCTATCATTCTCCCCCTTTCTGCAGCTTCCTTGCAGACATGGGTTTTGATTTCCTTAAACACCTGGTCTCTTTTGGCGTTGGCATGTACTATGTATCTGGCAACTTCTGCCACAGAAAGAAGCTAGAAACTGTGGGTGAAGCAATCACACGTGTCCCACCTCACTTTGGAAACCGGTTGGGCCTAGAATAGATGTGTCTGGAGGGACAGGGACGCAGCCCAGGGACACCTCCGAGCACATGCGTTGTTCTCCCTACCCTCCTAGCCAGCTGGGGTGGAGCAGGGGATGAGGCATGACAGCTACACATCCATGAGGCTGGAGTCGGTGGCTCACATATTAACATGTAGCACTGATCTCAGTCCACAGGGTTAATCACTGGGAGGATCCCAGGGTTTGGTGTGGGTTTTTGGTTGATTCGCCTTACTTCTAAATCCATCAGAGACCCAAGAAAACATGCCTGAGAGAAGGCAGATCTGAACCAACAAATGCTGCCACTTGCCCTGGAAAGAGCTTTATCTCTTCAGGGTTCTTTCCTTTTCTTCTCATTTTTACCTCCAGCAGACCTGACAGCTAAGCATTTCTGTGACAAAGGGGGGCTCTTCCTACAGTGTGCCCTGTTTGGAGAGGGGAGATGGGAGCTCTGAGAATGACAGCAACTTGCTCAAAGCCTCTGGACAAGAGGCCAAAGGAGGCAGGGCTGGAGGGCCATCATCCTGCGTGTAGCAGGTTGGGGAGCAGGGAGGACACGCACGGGACTGTCGGGGGCCCCAGAGTGCAGGCTGGCTGGAGACAGCTGTGCAGCGTGGGTCCCGTGGGGCTCAGGGAGGCTGTGTTTATCTACTGCTGCTCTGAGGCTGCCCTCCTGGCATCAGGGCAAGGAGGGCCCCAGCAGGGAGGAGAGAGCCAGGAGGGGAGCCAAAGTTCAGAGAGCAGAGAAGATACAAGTCTAGAGCAGCCAGCGATGCAGACTCCAGGAGGACAAGTGGGCCGGGTTGAGGTGTGGTCATTGGCTTCTTGTGGCTTCCTTTCCTGAAACCCAGTGCCAGAATCAGAGAGAGTAAAGCTGCAGGCAGTGAAGCCCCCAAGAGACCCCTAGCCTCCCTTGGCCCCTGAACTCCCCCAGCCTCACAATGATGTGTTCCCTTCCCATGGCCGTGACCATGAGCTGTTGCTTCCCAGATGTCTGTGTGGCAGCTGCCCTGCAGGGCCCTGAGCTCACAGGACTCTACCCCAAGTCCTACCAGCCCCTTTTGTTCCTCCAAGGAGATGTGGGTGAGAGTCAGCAAGCTGTTCCTCCAGGTTGCAGCCATTTCTCCCCCAAAACATTTACCAGCGTTCACCTCTTTCTAATTTAATGCCGACAGGTAATCCCTCCTCCCGCAAGGAGCCAATTCCCTCTCCTGAGCAGGTGCACAGCCATCCTTCATCCACGACGGCTTAGACACAGGCAAACAGGAGGAACATGCGCTGCCTTCCAGAGGCTAGAAAGGAAAAGGTCTTTCTGTTTTCTTTTAAGTCTCTGTGGGGTTGGTTTGTTTGTTTTAAATGAGACAGTGTGTAAATGGCTCTCCTCAGGAGAAGGGAGTTCTAATGAACAAGCCTGGCCCATTTTCCACTGGGTAACAGGAGCACCCAGGTAGCTGCTGGGAACAGTGATGTATTCAGTTGTCACCCTGATTTTACACTGGGGCTGGGTGGCCTGTTTAATACAAGAACATAAATCTATCAGCTGTTTTTACAGGCTCCCATTTGGAAAGCCACAGTCTTAGAATAATGCATGCTCTGTGTTTGTGAGATTGGCACAGCCCTTCCATCATTTCCATAACATCAGCGAGCACTTGCAGGTATTGTATATTATAGACCCTAACACTCCTACACACACACACACGCACATACACAGCCATGTGGACATCAGGACTGTGGATGCCAATAAAAAGAGAGAGATTTGTGAATCCTGGAAACCTCTCAGCTTCTGAAAAGAAGAGGGAGGGCATGAGATGAGTGAAGGCAGCTCTCAACCTGGGGTTGGAGCACCCTCCCTCAGTCTCCGATAAAAGGAGGCAGTCATTGTCCCTTAGCTTTTCTTCACCAAATCCTCGGATTCTAAGATTTGGAACAAAACGTAAATGAGAAATTGTGAATCACATTTTTAATAAAGGAGAGGCAAGAGACTACAATGTGATGGGAGCTTTGGACGTGTGTGTCTATGACACATACTAAACGGCACTGAATCAAAAGGCCTGGGGTGGCACACTTCTGATCCAGAGAATTCAGGGCATCCGATCAAGGCTGTGTGACTGTATGAACAAAGATGCAGATGATGGGCCATGGTAAAGAGGAGACACTCGTGGTGTGCTAACAGTGATAAAGCCAGATGGGCAGTGCCAGATGAGAACGTGTTTCCAAGGACATCAGGAAGACCAGTCTCAGAAGGGCTCCTGACCAAACACAGCACACATGGAAAGTTACACTCGGATCAGCTGTCGGCTCCCCAGAACAGCTGCGGGAATTGTTAAGTCACATGTGCCAACTCGTAGAGCTACTGTTCGGTCCAGGTCTGTTTCTCACCCTTGGCCAGATGTTAGAAATACCTGGGAGCATTTTAAAAATACTTATATTCAGGCTACAGACCAGAACAACTAGATGAGAAACTAGAGCTTCGATCGAGGCAGATTTCAAGCTCCCTTGGTGATGCTAACAGGCAACAAAGGCTGAAAACAGCTGCTGATTTCTTAACCTGGTGGCCCGATTTATGCTCCAGAGAAGACGCCTGTACAGACCTGGCCTTTAGGGATGTCCTGCGTGAAACTGACCGAGGCTTCCTCTCTCAAGAGTTAAGTCCTTCAGCTGGAAAACAACGTGGTGTCTGTCAGAACAATCCCCAGGTTTCAAGGAAGACGCCTTCAGCTCTCTTCTCAATCCTTCCACTAACAAACTATGTGGCCCCTGTCCATCATTGTAGTTCAGTGTCTGGATTGTAATTTATATTTAGTGGATGAATAAAAGTCAGCAAGCTCCCCTAGACACTGGGTTTCTTACTTCTTAAAATGGAAATATTACATCACAGATCTCCATACCCTTCAAATTTTAAAATTTGGAAACCGATATAGACCCTCTATGATTTACTTCTATTCTAACTGTAGAACTTACCACCCTCCACATTTAAATAAACCTTCCGAAGTACCATAGTTATATAAAGTATTGATATCAGGGTAAGGAGAGTATGAGAAATCTAAGTAATATCTTTGCAACTTTTCTGTACATCTTGGATGTCTCAAATTATTCTAAAATTAAAAGTTTATTCCATAAGAAATCTTCCCATTCTATCAGGTGGTTTATTCTCTATCTTCTGTTTTTTCCCTGTACTTTCATTTCCTTCTACTACCATTCCTATTTAAGTTCTACACATTCAACTTAAAAGATGCATGTGATCACTTTTGAAGTCCTTCCAGCCTGCAGACCCTTGTTTTGTATTCTATCATCTCCTCCAACTCTTGCTGATCCTGCTATTCAGGAGAATTTGTGACATAAGTATCAAACAATAAAAAGCCAGATAGGAAAGAATGAGACTGTGATTAAAACAGCAGGAAGCCACTCCCTCCAGGCTGAAAGGATGAGGCTGAAGGTAATGTTACCAGCAAGGGGGGGTCTCGATAACCCTCTACCTGGTTGGAGTTGGAGCCTCTTTAATAGGGACTTGGGGCATGGAGAGGACAGCACCTGCCAAAACACTGCCCAAAGCACAGAGGGTAAAAACACATCAGTTTCTCTTTCCTTCTCACCCACCAACCTCCTAATAGTGTCTCCCCTTAGCCGAATCCAGGCAAAAGCCAGATGTCATAGAAAACTGCAAAACGGACCTTGTAGGAAGCAGCCACCTCTGATGCAAAGTGGGAACAAGACAGGGAGTGGGCTTGAGGGCAAAAGGCCAAAACGCTACACTATACTTAAAACTTTTACAACAATCTAAAGCTTGATTGTATGTCTTTGATACTCTAAGACAAGAGTACTCAATAGAAATATAATAAAAGCCATGAAATGTGGACCCCATATGCCATTTTAAATTTTCTAGTAGCCAAATTAAAACAAAGAAATTTAATAATATATTTTATTTCACTCAATATTTTCAAACTATTAGTCATTTTAACATGTAATCAATATTATCAGGTTTAGTGAGATATTTTACATTTTTTTCATACTAAATCTTGGAAATCCAGTGTGTATTTTATACTTGAAAAGTGAAAGTGAAAGTCACTCAGTCATGTCCGACTCTAGGACCCCGGGGACTATACAGTCCGTGGAATTCTCCAGGCCAGAATACTGGAGTGGGTAGACTTTCCTTCTCCAGGGGATCTTCACAACCCAGGGATCAAACCCAGATTTCACTAGCTGAGCCACAAGGGAAGCCCAAGAATACTGGAGTGGGTAGCCTATCCCTTCTCCAGCGGATCTTCCTGACCCAGGAATAGAACCACGGTCTCTTGCATTGCAGGCAGATTCTTTACCAACTGAGCTATCAGGGAAGCCCATTTTATACTTACAGCACATTTTAATTTGGACAGTTTAAGTGCTCAGTAGTCACGTGTGGCTAGGGTTTCCCCTACTGGAGTTTCAAGTGATTTTGTATGGATTCCAAGTTTTGAGCAAGTGTAAGGCAAGAATCTACTGAGAAGGGCATCTCCATACCTAGAGAGACCTCACATGTGTGAAAGTTCCAACAAATTCTTATTGAACCCAGAATTTTAAGGGGAAGCTGAAAACATAACAGACACCTGTTGAACATTGACCTAAGAGGTCTGAGAAAGGCAGTGTATGCCAGATTCATAGCATTTCACGCATCACAGGAAGTCGCTTCAGAATCATGGGCTGTGTTATTGATTTGCATGTTTCTTTTGGATGACGTTGGATGGTGATACATTAGTTTTTAAGAGTCTCCACTTTTATTAATAAGAAGAAGACTCTGCTCAGAAGTGGTCAGAAACTTCTCTCCTGTGATCATCTCAAAGTCGGAGGGAAATTTTCCTTACAGAAGGTAATGTCTCCATATCTGGGGAACTATGGGCTTACAAGAGTTTCAGTGGCCCATGAGAATCACAAGTCAGATATACACAATGCGGAATGATGATTAGTTCTGGTAGCGGGGTGAGGGGAGAATGAGATAGGAGTTTCCAGTTGTGAACATGTCCTGTTTCTTTTATGCATGTTGATTGCATTGCCAGTCTTCACAGCCTACAGGTGTTTTAGAAATGTTTTTATATCCTTTTGACATTCAATAAAATTACAAATGGTACTCACACAAAGCACACAAAATGAATGAGGAAGATGGAAGAAAGGAAGGAAAGGAAAGAGGGAGGAAGGAAGGAAACGTGGAAGGAAGACAGGGAGCAAATAATGAGGGGAAACCGAAAGAAAGCAGAGTCTGCAGCTAGTGTGAACCGACCCTGCCCGGAGCACGCTGACCGGTGAGATGTCCTGTTGCACTTGGAAATCCCATCTTTACATTTTGCCCAACTGTCTAGCTTCACACACTCAAGCCGGGTGTCTCCTAGATGTGGAGACGTATCCCAGGGTGGATGGGCTTGGGCCCTGGCTTCTCCCTCTGGCAAAAGTCAATTTATTTTTTTTCTCTCTTGACAATCCTGTTTCTTCCAGGAGATGATTCTTTGAGGGCAAAAAGCAGTGATTGGCTTTTAGGAGCCAGAAGTAAAGACACCTGATTTGCAGACTTGGGGAAGAGCTGGTGAGGTAGAAGAGGACAGCATGGGCCCCCACTGCCAGATCAGCCCGCAATAGATCAGGCCCATCCCCTGGCTCCTGGAATAACTCCATACTGAAAGAAAACAAGCTAGGCGTTAAGCAGGGGTCTGAGTAACTCAAGCATCTCATGTTCCTAACAGAAGCACCCTGGCTGCTGGGTCTTCTCTTATCACACTGGCCCCCACATGCCATTTGTAGCCAGACAACGGTGCACCCTCTTCTGAAGCTGGCACCAGCTCTCAGACTTCATCTCTGAAATCTTGCCCAAGGTGCAATGTGTCAGCATCTCATTCTGTCTACACTGACCTGGAGGTGCTGACATTTTGACCCAAAGGCCCTCACTGCCACAGAGACTTGACCTGCACCCACACGGAGCCAACCAGGAATCAGCACTCCACAGATTCATGGGGGAAGGAAGACTTAGGTTTAGCTGGAGAGCAGGTAGGTGGGCGAGGAGCAGGCAGCAAGCAGGGGCCAGGTGAGGGATGCTGGGAGAGTCAGGCAGGTGTCTGGGCTCGAGCGGTTGGAAACTGAGCCACTCACTGGAGCTCTGGTGAGCAAGGCTTACTTTGGATGCTAGAGCTGAGACTGTTTAGCCCTTCTCTATTTTACACTCTCAGTTGCATGTCAGTATCACTGGCCCTAGAAGTGTTGAACATTGACAGAAGAGGTGTCAGATTAGGCGAGGGAGCCCTGCGCCTGAAAGAGGCAGGATTACTTCACCCTCCCTGCTGTCAAGTGATCTTGTTTCTCCTAATAAGTAGAGAAAAGATGTGCATGATTTATTTACCAAGAAATACTTCTAAATTCCCCCTAGCATCTAAGAGAGGCAAGAGAGAATGATGACAAGCATTCTCAACGTATTTCAACTGACAGAGTCACATAATTAAATTTTGATAGGAAAGGCCCTGAAGAAACAAACAAAAAATATCTAAAGTAGTCCATATTCCCCCCCAATAACTCGCATGGTCTTTGAAAGCATGATGACCTCAGACATTTTGTTGATGAAACATACAGACTGGTGATAACCCAGCCTGATGCTTATGGCAGTCATGGTGTGGGGAAGATATTAGTCATATGTCTGCACGTACACCTGCGTGTGTACAGATGCACATTTGTGTGTGTGCAAGTGTGTATATATATGATTCTAGAAGCATATAAATAAGGTGACTGAGTTGGAGAAGTAGCGAGTAAACTCCAAGAATAGCAGGGACACTGTTAACCCCAGAAAAATGATTTGGAATTTAAATAGCAAGTGTTCGGAAGTGATAGGCAAAATAAACCTGGGAGACTGTTTGGGGTACAGATGGGATCCGATGCTCTCCGAGCAGGGAGAAGCGCTGTCAGTGTTTTGACAGACACAGACTGATGTTCAGGACAGAGCCAAGGAGGTGCTGGGGGTGGGGGATAGGGGGGTGGAACTGGAGACCTCCGTGACAGATTGACAAGCAGAGCAGGAATTCTTCTCCAAGCAGAGGGAGGGGAAAGAGGGGATAGAAGATAAAGGCACACAAGGCCGGGATGCTAGCGGTGTGGTGAGCTGAGAAGGGCAGAACTGCATTTACCGCCTCTGCCTCTTTGGGGATTATTAAGGAGGTAAAGGCAGAGGCCAAAGGCCAGACCACGGGGGGATAAGCATCACTTCCCAGAGCTTTATTTCTCTTTGCAGTTTGTGGAGCTGGCAGCCCTGCTTAGTGCTCCGAGCAGGGAAACCCCGATGACAAATGCCTCCCAGGAGGGCTGAGGGTCAGAGAGCAGAACTCAACCAGCAGCAACCGTATAGAGAGTGTTTCTCTCCTAGCACCCGCACAATGTTACCCAGAAGGGAAACTGGAGCCTAGATGGGTATAAAAGCCCTCTAAATCGTGGCCAGTGAGGCAGGAGACCCATGGACAGACTTAAATCATCATGATGGAAATACTACCCTCTGACAGCATAACCTTAACCAACTTGGACCAACCCATCTCCTTGGCCCTCCCAGCCTGCCCAGGCCCCTCAGAAGCCTTGCACACCCTAGAACCCAGTTACCCTGCTCTCCTCTGTGACCCCTTTGTCTGCACTGGGGCCCCCTCTCTCTTATGACCCAGCTTCCCCAGGGGGATGCAGCATCTTTGTTCTGGTTTTCCCTAGTGAGCTCCCTGGGAGCTCAGCCTCCAGGAGGCAGAGTAGGGGTGTGGTCACAACACCCCCTGAAGTCAGGAGGCTGCACTCAAGTCTTGCCTCCATCCCTCATCTGCCTTGTGCTCCCGAGCAAGTTTGTTACTCTCTTAGAGCCTCAGTTTCCTGGTATGTGGAATAAAAATCACTTAGTATGCCTGGTAGACTTGTTTGCATCTAGATCAGTGATTCTTGACCAGGTTATGCCCTAGACATTTGGCAATGTGTACAGGCATATTTGCTTGTCACAATTGTAAGGGGTGGGGAGCAGGGAGTGTTAATTCTGGCTCCAGCAAGTAGAGGCTAGGCCTGTTGCTTAATGTCCTAAATATGCAGGATAGTCCCCACAACACAGAATTATTCAGCCCCAAGGTCAATTGTGCTGAGGTTGCTTACAAACTGTCTCTCAACATCACATGGGGTTTTTTTTAAATTGAAATTTTAATGTGTGAAGGAGTATAGTTTATTAACAATATTGTGTTAGTTTCAGGTGTACAATAAAATGATTCAGATTGTTTCCTTTCCTCTTTTCCTTCCCTTCTTCCCTCCTTCCCTCTTTCTCTTTCTTCTTTCTTTCCATGTATATGTGTTTGGGGGAAGATTGCAAGCTCCTTGAGGGGAGGCAGAGGCTGTATCTAAAACCTCTTTGTTTTGCATTCAGAGCCTTGCACAGTGAAAAACCTCACAAGTCATCAGGCAATTGGTAAAAGGAATCACAGAAGTGACTTCCACTCTCCTGGCAAAAGGATAAATCTGCTTTTGTATTGATGGGTTTACCTGTTCACAGTGTGAGACAGAAGTAAAGTCACCTGTTATGCTGTCCCCAAACCCCTCTAAAATATTAGAAGATCCTGCTAAAACCACATCCAGATCATTTGAAAACAGTCCTAAAGAGAAAACTGTATTCAACTCACTGCTTTCCAACCCGTTGACAACAAACAAAAGGCTGATGACTAAATTCATCCCCACGGAGGGGAAGGTGGTATAAGGCCAGGCTGTCCTTATTGGGAAAAATCCACAATGTCAGATTGTTCATGTAAATGTTTTAAAAGTTCAGGAGGTAGGGAGAATTAAGGTTTCTTTAAAAAGAGAAGAAGAAAGAATGGGGACTTTTTGGCTCCTTGCGCATTTTTGTGTTCCTCTAATATATCAGATCGTATGTTACATGTGTTATTGCATTTATCGTCAAAACAACTCATTAAGCAAGAACTGAGGTTTAGAAAAATTAAGGTTGTGTTTTATAGATTTTAAAACAAATACATTTTTTCACATTTTATATTCTGAAATGAACATGCATCTTAAAGTTGATGTCATCTAATAATCAGTGTTCACTTCCTGCTCCCACCTTCTCTCTCTCTTGTGTTTTAATATACCCGAGTAAAGATGCATCCTACAATCTTTAGCTACTTAGATTCCTAAAAATAAGATTAATTACCCAGATCATACAATATAACAGAGCTGGCAATCATAAGATACTAGCTGTTATTTATTTCTAATCCAGCAAGGAAATTCAAGTGCTGCATAACAGAGTTCTTGTGAAGTCCACCAAGTGCTTTTTCCTAAGATGACTTGGATGGCGCCAATGAGAAGTTAAAGAAGGTGATACATTTGTGTTACTATACTTTTTTACATTTTCATTTTTTTCCAGTATTATGGAGAACTAATTTACATGAATCACTGTATAAATTTAGGGTACACAGAAGGATGGTTTGATTTATGAATATTGTGAAATGATTAATGATTACCATAATAAGTTTAGTTAACAAACATCATCTCATATACATTCAATAAAAATAAAAATGTCCTCCTTGTGATGAGAACTGTTAAGGATCTACTCACTTAACAACTTTCTTATATATCATACAGCAATATTAACTATAGACATCACATTGTACATTACTTTCCTAGTACTTATTTATCTTATAACTGGAAGTTTATACCTTTTGACCGTCTACTGCCAATCTCCTTGCACCCTGCCCACCACCTCTGATTTGTCTTACATTAGAGGGAGAGAGGTTTCCCTGGTGGCTCAGATGGTAAAGAACCCATCTGCAATGTGGGAGACCTGGGTTCGATCCCAGGTTGGGAGGATCTCCTGGAGGAGGGCAAGGCAGCCCACTCCAGTATTCTTGCCTGGAAAATCTCCATGGACAGAGGAGCCTAGAGGGCTACAGTCCATGGGGTCACAAAGAGTCAGACACAACTGAGTGACTAAGCACACACAGCACGGAGGGAAAGAACAAAGAAAACAGGGGCTGAATATTTGAGATTGCTATTAACATCAAAACTGAGAGACTGGATTTAAATTTAATAGAGAAGACAAGCAATTAATATATATGTGTGTGTGTGTGTGTGTGTGTGTGTGCATGCGCATATATATATATATATATATATATATATATATATACACATACATACATACATACATATATGTATATTTATGTAAAGCTATATCACTTGTAGAAGCAGTTAGGGCCAGAGTGGGAGGTCAGGCCTAGCCATCAACATTTATGCCCTTGGTTTTCTTGAAACCAGAGACAGGAATTCAGCCTTGCATAGGAGGTTACAGATCAATACTATAAAGTTTAACTTACAAGTGCTTGATGACAATTCAGTTGTTCAGACGGCACCAATCTATGCCTAAAAATAGAATTTATTTTCAACTTGTTACTAATAGTATTCTAACTCAATGTTAACATAGGTCGGTGAAGTGTACTAGATTCTTGTTGAATGTAACAATGTTTGGAAAAAAAAAAAATCATGGGCTGGAGTGTGGGCTGGCTCTGTCCTGTAGACACTGTCTGTGTCCATGAACTTGTCATGCTCACTACTGCTGTATTGCTTACCTGACATATTTATCGTACCTCACTTCCTCCTCATGTTTTTGTCTGCCTAGAAAACTTCTACTCATCCTTTACTTCTCAAAGCTGATCTTTTAGGAGCTTGTCTTGATTTCCTCAGACTTCAGAGTCTCTTATCTGCTCCCTCTGGACTTTATGCCTGTACATCTGTTATAAAATCCATCTAAACCACATTGAAATTTTTGAAGTGCATGTCTGTCTGGTCCTTGTGGATTGCCTTATCTTTTAGAATTCATGGGCACAGCTCCTGATCTTTATACGGTAGTGAGCTTGTCCGTAGGATGGATAAATGAAGTATGCACACCATGCGACAGCGCCTTATCATGGCAGAGAAGGCTCTCACCAAACTGCCCCAGCTCCTCCCAGACTCCACATCCCAACACTCTCCACCTCACACGTTCACCCAGATCCACTGGTCTCATTGTCACCAAAGACCAGGCCTCAGGGCCTCACACGGCCTGGTACAGTCATCTACACCACTTTTACTCCAGATATATGTCATATCCCACTTCTTCTCAAGATCTAGGTCTCTGCTGAAATGTCATCTTCACAAAGATTTGTTCTAACCACATTGTCGAAAATAGCAGCTTTCTTCTTTAGTTTCTCTATTCTTACCTGCTTAATTTTTCTTCTTAGCCCTTACCAATAACCTACATATTTTGTACTTACTTACTTTTTTTTTTTTTTGGCTCAAGATACTTTTTAAAACTTTGTCAGTCTTCCCCACAGAGAGATGAACTCAGTGGGGAAGGGGATTTTAATCCACAAATAATAAACAAGTAATCACTCAGTAATAAAGGGATTAATGAGTCTATCACTATCTTTAATGAGGCTACTTTCACCTGATGGGGAAAAGCAGAATGGCAGTCATAGAACTGCCTCTAGAGGAAACCACTTTTTTGGATCATCTAAGATAGCCAAGTTTGCGTGTGTGCACGTGTGCTCAGTCGTGTCCAACTCTTTGTGACCCCATGAACTGTAGCCTGCCAGGCTCCTCTGTCCATGGAATTTTCCAGGCAAGAATACTGAAGTGGGTTGCCATTTCCTACTTCAGGGAATCTTCCCAACCCAAGGATTGAACCCACGCCTGTTACATTTCCTGCGTTGGGAGGCAGATTCTTTACCACTGTACCACCTGGGAAGCCCTAATATAGGTATGCACCATTTTAATTTCTTTAAATGTATTAGCTCATTCATTACTCACAAAAGCCCTAGCATATTGGTATTATCACTCCCGTTTTAAAAGAGGAAGTAATTGTGGTTCTTTCAATTCCCATAGACTTTTTTTTATACTCATCTTTACACTATTACATTTTTTGCAAATCCATCTATTCCATTACCTTTATTCAATAATGCATTCAGTACTTGTTGAGTTTATCCCATATGTACCTATTACAAGAAAAGAATACAAGATTTTCCCATAGGCGTTTAGCAAATATGATACTTCCTGGCTGTTTCCAAGGTAGTAGAGATATGTTAAAAACTAACAAACAAACCATAACCTAAGAGAAAATTTAGAAGTATTTGTTTCTTTTCCTCATTATTTATACATACTCTTTCACTGTTACTTTCATCCAACAATAAAGTCACTAAAGATGGGGAACAACTACCATATATTCTGTGAAATATATGGTGGAACCATAGTGCTCTACCTGTCCCCATCTACTACCCCACTTTTCAGGCCCTAACTCCCATAATGTTTGGTTTAAATAAAGTGTTGCAGAGAAACATAATCTTAACACACAAAAAGGAAAGACCATAATGAAGGAAGGAATTTAAAAGAGAATTCAATTGATGAATCACTATAGCTTCTCCCTGGAAGAGACCTGCGAATGCATTCATCAGGCCAAGAATCAAGTCTGGAAAAACTACCCTTGGAAGAGCTATGCTTGAGAACTCACACCAAGAATAACATTCTCAAGGGAATTCGGGCATGTTCAACAAGACATAAATGATGTTATTAGAGGACTAGTGATTTGTTATCAAGGAATTGCAGAGAATCGTGGAACAGACTCATTGGGCAAGGCCTGAAAACACTGCTATAGAAGTAAGTGTAAATTTGGTTCCGAGGACATTGTCCTAACTCTTTGGGGCTATGATAGCCCACCTGAGACATCTATTGACTGGCAATGACCTGCCATGAAAAAATCATGAGTTTGCTAGAGCAAAGATTTCTTACTCTAGATCTAGATGGATGACTGAAAGAACAAAACACATTGCATTCATAATTGTGGAGAAATCAGACATTTGGAAAACCTGGATCTTATGAATGCTGGGACTACGACTCTGAACAAAGGTAATAGAAGATCTATAGGTGGGTCTTAGCCCTGGAAAACAATGACCAAAGCATCACTTAACCCCAGAGATTTCCAATAATATAAGAGAAAAAGGACTTCAATTTAGTAAAATGTTTAAGTTCTGCTATTTAGCCAAGTAGCAGACTAAAATATCCTCTTTAGGCCAGATGTTTAATCTCACTAGTGAGAACAATACACATCTTGCCTGAACTGACCCAGGAAAGATCACCGTGGGTGACAGAATTGCACCTGATCACTTTGGTCTCACCCTGAGTGCTATTCTGAAGATCTCAGAGTTGTGGGTGCCCATTAGGTCAGTTAGGTTGTACTATCACCAATACAAAGGACTCCTGGCAAGCCTACATAATGGGGAATCCAAAAATATAAGAAAGTAGCAGTAAATTATATTACATTTTCTTAACAGAGATATTTCTTTTAATAGGTAATTCTCATTAGTCCTGCCTTGGAATTATAATTTGAAATAAATAACATTTATTGAACATTAAATATGATATAAATTTGTGGCATAATGAAACTTAGATGATCTAAATCTTCTTCACACTTTGGTTCCATTTTACAGACAATTACATCAAGCCCAAAGAAAATTGTCTTACAGGAGTCACATTTAAGTTTCAGTTTCCAAAAGAAAAGAGGTTTTTGTTTCATTCAAAGGACGATCTGTGCCAACACAGAACCTGGTTTGTTCTCCTACTTTGCCTGCATCTTTAAAAGATACAGGCAAAGCTCCTCTTTAAAAGCTCCTTGTTAATGCTTTTTTAAATCGACTATCAGAAATTTCTTTGGAGACCTCATTATTTTACTCACCTGTTTGTGCCTGGTCCTCCTCTTTGCCACTCCAGGCCACAAATACACACACACACATTTTCAGAGAAAAAGTTGAATCTAGAGTGTTCTAGTGTTAGATGGTTGTATTGCATACCACTCATTCCCTCTTGATCTCTTTTCCTCTGAGAAATGCTCTCTTCTGAGAAAAGCTCTTCCATTTCAGTCTCCATAATTTGGTGGTATCTTGATTCTATTCCCTGGTTCAGGGAGAGAAATGTTGTTCAGACCTGACTAATCACAGCATCCCATTGTTCTGACCTCAGAGATTGGTTCAAGGATGAGAATAAGACCCAGTTAGACCCAAAAAGGCAGTCACAAGACTTATGATGGGAGCACCTACAAGAGAGGCACTCTCTCTCTTTTTCAGATATAAGCTGAGCTTAGAGCTGTAGGGCATAGACCAAAACAACTAGATGGTCATTTTATTTCTGCAATGTCTGGAACTACTGAAAATGAGACCAATACACAGCAAAACAGAGTGAAAAGAAGGAGAAAAACCTATTCTGCTGATATTATTAGAACTCCTTGATCCATCTGAGCTTCAAATTCTTAGACATTTCAGTTATAAGAACCAAAAAATCACTCTTTTATTTAAGCCAGTTGGGTCTATTATTCTGACACTTGGAATTGCAAGATTCCTGACAGTTTCTGCAGTGTATAATTTATCTAATGTCTAGGCTCACCTAGAAGGGATTCACTTGCTGGCTTGGGTAGCCCTTTCCTAATGCATGCTTTGTTGATACGATTAAAGTCACATCTCAGTTGCTGCAGGCTTTTTTCACAATGTCATGAATTACTGTTAACCATCAGACTGGATTTTCATTCAAGTCATGAATTTCCTAATTTTTCTAAGATCTGGGCTAGGATGAGCTTTTAGACTCTAGAATCACCTCTCAAAGGAAAAAAGAAATACAATCACTGCCAGGGAGAGCTAAAACTGGACTGACCCAACCACTAAGACGTCTAAAACAAAAGGGTATTTTCTCTGGGGACGTGCTGGCTTGATCTGACAAGAACTACTTAACTACTTGGTTACGCCTTGCAAATGCAGCTTGCTTTTCTTATTAACTTGGTTATTCCCCCCTTCTGTCAATGACCATTACTAGTGATCTAGTAATTGGGAATTCCCTGGTAGCCCAGTTGGTAAAGAGTCTGCCTGCAGTTGAGGAGACCTGGGTTCAGTCCCTGGGTCAGGAAGGTCCCCTGGAGATGGAAATGGTAACCCACTCCAGTACTCTCGCCTGTAAAATCCCATGGACAGGGGAGCCTGGCGGGCTACAGACCATGGGGTCACAAGAGTCGGACATGACTTAGTGACTAAACCATAGGTGATCTCAGCCTCCTCCTACTCCATTTTGTTCACACACACACACACACACACACACACACACACACACACACACACAGTATTAAGTGAAGCAAATAGATAAAGAAGAGCTTCTTCTCCCACAACACCCATTGGTGCCTCCACTTTTGTCCTGTTACTGCTATTGCTTTAATGTGCTTAACTCTGGGCCTTTCCAATTACTCTCACGGGCTGTGCTTGACTGTCCAGTGTCACCTTTCAAGGGATCTCAACCTCTAGCCAGCCTGATCCATGGTGGTTACTAGCTTCCTATGCATGGTCACCCAATCAGATAAATTGGATGCCCGAAGTCTGGACTTGTAACCACCCGCTTGCTGCTCTGAAGCTGGTACATACTGCTCACAACTGTACATACATGCTGCCAGATCTGTCACATGCCACGTGCTTAGACTTCACACAATTCTGTCGCTACCCCAGAGAGACCACAGAACAAAAGAGGGGAAAATAAATGGGAGCACTGCTGTTCACTGTAGATAAGACAAAATCTGTCATTTCGAACCCAACCCTTCATGAAACAACGAACTCACAGCAGCTGTACTTATAATACTATACCTTTCATTTAGTGTATATCAGAGATCGCCTTTGATATCTTTCATATTATGTGTTATTATTATGTTAGTGCTCCTCATTTCTATTTAACGTTTATATGGACATTTGACTACTTGTGATTTTTTTTTTCCAGTTTTCTCATACTTTGAGAAAAAGATGTATTTACATCCCCTAGCTCCTGGCATGGGGCTTAAACATATATTTGTATTAAATAAACCCATAGTTTATCAATACATATTTATTGAACACTTGGTATTTGTTTCATCTTTGTTCCAGTTACTGTGGGATTTGCAGAAGAGAACTTTGTAATACTCTCCCTACCCTGGAGATTATGCAGTTTGGGAGGGAGTAAAATGAATGAGCATGAAACAAATAGAGACAAATGCAAGTTACTTTATGGTAAAGAGGTGCATTCTGAGAACTGGGCTATGTTTGCTATAAGAATTTTAAAAACAAACAAATATTTCTGCGAAAGAAAAATTTTACAGTCATAGATTCGAAGTGGAAGATTACAAAACAGGCCTACCCTTCAGTCCATGCCAAGCTGCTCCCTACAATTTATCTCTTCAGAGTTCTGTTTAGTCTAGTCTTGAACACCGCTAGTGATCCGGTTTCCATCACAGTCATTGGGAAACACCTTTGCAATCTAAGTGTTCTTTGTCTGGGAAAGTTTTTTTTCCAGCACTCAACTTTTATTTCTCTACCTCTTACTGCCTTTTGGTTTCATTTCATCATTTCTCCAGCCATGGCATGTCTGCTGGTACCTTTGTTTTCCATCTCCTTTGTGTTGGTTGGCCCAGTGTTTCACGTATCCCATCTCCCCTGCCTTTCATCCTTTGGTTTCTTTCCTTTTATATTTCCTATAACAATGACAATCATATTCCTGCCCTGGAATGTTCTCTATATTAAGTAAATGGTTATAGTGTGACTCACAAGATGCAGAGTACTTTAGGAACAACAACTCTAACATTGTTTGATATTAAAATGTTTCCAATTCATGGTTGTATCTCAGTGCCTAGCCTGGCACATAGTAGGTCTTCAATGATGGCTGCTGGGTGCAGATTAGCTCACCCTCCTGAAAGTACCTTGTTCTCCCAAAAATGGGCCTTAGGGGAACTTCTGTCCAACTTTCTGTGCCAAGTTGCTTCAGTCATGTCGGACTCTGTGTGACCCTAAGGACTGTAGTCCACCAGGCTCCTCTGTCCATGGGATTCCCCAGTAAAGAATACTGGAGTGGGCCGCCATGCCCTCCGCCAGGGGAAACTTCCCGACCCTCTAACAAACGTTTCCAGCAATGAGGATTCATAATTCTGTAAGTTGGTCCATTCATTTCTTGGGCTGTTCTATTAGAACTTAAAGAATTCCTCCTTGCATTTAATGAAAATTTGCTTCGTCTTAAATTCTACTCATTGTTCTTGATTTGCTATGTGGAGCTAGTTAGAAAAAGTATAATTCTTATTTCACATGAAAAACCTTCACAAGCTTGAAGAAAATTATTATGGCCTCACTCCAACTTCTAATCTAGCCTCAATAATTCCAGATATTTGTTGCACACAGGTCATTTGTTATGTGCCCCAAATAATTGTTTTCAATGGAAAGATGGACCAGTGATGACTGAATGAATATATGAAGGCATGTAAGGAGATGGCTCACTCATTGGTTCATGCACGCATTAATTTTAGATTTCTCGCCACCTTGGCTATCCTCTTCTGGATGCTCTCTAGTTTGCTGATGTCACTGTTAAAGTGAAGTTTCTGAAACATAACTCTTCAGGAGAAATGTGGCCCATACAGAGAACAGCACAACTGAGAGCTCAAATGTGAATATCTGTTTTTTAAAACTCCAAAGCCATCTTGTAAGGCAAAAGATAGATAGATAGATAGATAGATAGATAGATAGATAGATAGATAGATAGATAGATAGATATAGATATAGTTAATAACTTTGTTTACCAAAAAATATGGGTTAGGAATTCTGAAACTATTTTATGCGTATTCTGGTTTAGAACAAATAATTGAATATATTATGGATAGCAAAGAGTAACAGGAGCCAAGTTGGAGAAACCTAAACAACTCGTATTTTTTTTTTTTAAGTCTGCTCATTTTCACTGTTGGAAAATGAAATCATGAATAAGGAAAGAGAAAAGAGTAGAATGAACCCTGTGGGTTAGGATTAGAATCAGAGGTATCGAATATGAACTTTTTAATATAGATTCAAATGGAAAGATATGAAAATAGGTATAGATGTGGCTATATGCGTGGATTAATGTCTATTCACATATTTGTAAGTTCTGCTGAGAGGAGTTAGGAGCAATGACATTGCAGTAGCAGTGATCACAGCTGGTGCCCAGATTTTGGCTTCTAAATGCCATTCTCCAATAAAAAGAGTCAGGAGTCCTTGGAGAAGACATTTTGATTTTGAAGCTAGAAGAGAAAATATGAAATGAGACTGTTAAATATTGTGGTGCCAAAAAGAAAGGAAATGCTTTAAAAAGAATGTGGATATGTCAGAATGGTGCAGGAACCAACCTGAAGGAACTCCCAATAACAAAATATGGAACTACAGGATAAAATTAATATCCTATGAGTATTTAATATTTAATATGAGTCGATATTTAATAAATGTGGGAGAGGGAAAGCTTTTCCTTCTAGAATAATTTTACTTAAAAATAAAAAATTAGGGAAATGGAAAATCATCATTAAAATACTATGTTAGAATTGTTACCAGCAAGATTCCCCAAGCATGCTAAAACTAGTAGGGGAAAGTTGGGGGAGAAACAATATTTTATAACCTCAATATGCTTCCATAAGATATTTATAAATTGAAAAGGAAAAAATAGAAATTCACAGTGAGGCAACTCATCAAACAACAATGTATTCAATGATCAAAGTTATTATCACCAGTATATAGATGTATCAATATCATGTAACACCTGACTAATGTACTGAAAAGAACACATCACCTCCTTGGTAAATATCTTACTAAAAAATACATAATCACAATCTAGTTGTGAAAAAAACCTAAGACAACTCCAGATTGAGGGATAGTCTGCAAAATCAATGACCAGTACTCCTCAAGAGCCTCATGGCCATGAAAGGTGAAGATGAGGAATTGTCACTGACTGGAGGAAATTCAGAAGCGTGTGTGTGATCAGTTGTCCAATTCTTTGTGACCCCATGGACTGTAGCCCTCCTCTGTCCATGGGATTTTCCAGGCAAGAATACTGGAGTGGGTTGCCATTTCCTACTCCAGAGGATCCTTCTGCACCCAGGGATTGAATCCACATCTCCCGCATTGGCAGGCAGGTTCTTTACCACTAGGCACCACCTGGGAAGTCTGATTCAGGAGTGATGGGTACTAAACGTGATGCAGGTTGCTGGATCAGATCTTGGGAACAGAAAAAGGACACTAGTAGAAAAGAGGATGAAATCTAAAGAAAACCAGTAGTTAGTTAATAGTATTACACCAATATTAATCACTTAGTTTTGGTATTTGTGCTATGGTTATGGATGATGTTAATGTTTGGGGAAGCTGGATGAAGGATGTATGGGATTGTCTAGACTAGTTTTGTAACTTTTCTGTAAATCTAAAATTATTTCAAAATATAAAGTTTAAAACAAACACAGATGTTTCAAAAGTTGACCACTCTTTTTTTTTTTTGGCTTACACTGGTACTGCCTTTGCTCCATCTTCTTGATGTTCAGCCTATAGCAATGTGCTCAGTCACTGCCGTGGAAGGAAAGAACAATGGTAAAGTAGGAAGCAGTCAGGAGTGGGCCATGTGCCTGTACTACAAAGTGGTACAGTTTCGCCCAGAGTTGGAATCTCTGACTAGCAATAAGGAGACCTTAATTCTAGTTCTGGCTTCACCTAATTGATGTTTTTGGTCATATGACCTTGAGAAAGCTATTCAATCATTTCTACCATAAAAGTGAACATAGTGACCCGCCTTCCCTTCCTCACAGAGCTATTGATAGACTCAAAGACCACAGTAAGAGTCTGGGCCAAAGCAATGACAAAGCATCACCTTACTCAAGAATTCCCACTGCATTTACTGCCTGTCTAATTCATTTACCTTTCACTGTGCGCAGTGTCGTTTTATACAGGGTAGCCTGTGCAGCGGTTAAGACCACAGGCTCTGGGTTTATACTGCCTGGTTCTTACTCTAATGCCACATGTCATAGTTTCCTCAGCTATAAAATAAGAGTTGTGACAGAACCTACTCCATACAGTTGTTGCAAGGATTAAAGGGAGTGGTATCTGGAAAGCTTTAAAAAATGGCTTGCAACATGGTAACTGCTATATAGTATTAGATCATAACATTACTGTTTTTCTGCTGCTTTGTGGCATTATTCTGGGAACTATTTTACTCCTCTGGGTACAGCAGCTGGTGCCTTCCCAACAGTAGGTTGTTTGAGGGCAGGGGTGGAGACGGTTGTGAAGCTGGAGCCTCAGCTTTCCCCAGCACAGTGCCGTGTGCAGAGGAGGCACTTGGTAAATAGCTGGTGATTGATTGATTGATTGATTCATAAGGCCCTAAAGCCAGTGTTCTCTACTTCACAATTTTGCTTCAGGCCAACTTGTCAACTGTGTATATTTAAACAAACTTGGAAAATAAAAAAATTCTCTTGTGCTAGAAATGGGCTTTTCTGAACTCTGTCAGAGTTTGCTATGGAAATTGTTAGCTTTTTGACATCTCTTCCTCCCATCCCCCCACCAAAAATCATTCTGTCAGCACTATATTCGAGGAGACGAACTCAGAAATAGCACACCTGACACTCAATATTTGACTGTACTCGGCCCTTCTCTTTCCTCTTGTCTGGAAGTTAAAAAAAAAATCCTACCATCCACTTTCCCAGATTCTCTTTTTATGTTTCTTTTGTTCCTTTTCTAAGAATACATCTTCAGAGTCAACCTGAGCATCAAAGCTTGGCAATTACTAAAGAAATAAAATATTACCCTCCTTGTTAAGCATTTGGCCACATTCTTCTTGGTGCTTCCATTTTCGATATCTCAAGTGCAGCCCTCCTTCAGTGCCCTTGGAGATGTACTTGTTTCCTTACTGAATGCATTATTTCAGAGAAGAAAAAATATCATCTTTCAATTTATGAATCACTCTTATCTTTACTCTTCACCTTTCCTTCTCTTTATGTTTCTTCCACTTACATACTTCTAAATTATTCCTGGCTAACATGAGGCAGCCAAGTAGGAATTCTGGGTCTGTCACTATCGTTATAATCATTCCTTTGGTGCCATTTGGATGAAATGAAGTCCCACAGATTCAGGGCATACTGAAACTATGTTCATTTTTGCAGACAGCAGTGATTGTACTCGAGAATTATCCAAAGGCTGCCCCTCTCTCCTGACCCTATTTTTCATTTCTCTCCAACATGTTGTTTTCTCCTGTTTTGCCTCTATGACTCAATAGTGGAAATATTTCATGATTCCAAGAAGCTTTACTGTTCTCTGATCCTAAAAGTGTTCCAGAATGGTAGGAGTCCTTTCTCATCCTCTAGGAGGGGAAGGAGAAGACTGAAACACTAGCACTAGTTCTTTGGCCCACTTTTTGATTGGGTCGTTTATTTTTCTGGAATTGAGCTGCGGGAGTTGCTTGTATATTTTTGAGATTAATCGTTTGTCTGTTGCTTCATTTGCTATTATTTTCTCCCATTTTGAAGGCCATCTTTTCACCTTGCTTATAGTTTCCTTTGTTGTGCAAAAGCTTTTAATTTTAATTAGGTCCCATTTGTTTATTTTTCCTTTTATTTCCAATATTCTGGAAGGTAGGTCATAGAGGATCCTGCTGTGGTTTATGTCAGAGAGTGTTTTCCCTATGTTTTCCTCTAGGAGTTTTATAGTTTCTGGTCTTACGTTTAGATCTTTAATCCATTTTGAGTTTATTTTTGTGTATGGTGTTAGAAAGTGTTCTAGTTTCATTCTTTTACAAGTGGTTGACCAGTTTTTCCAGCACCACTTGTTAAAGAGATTGTCTTTTTTCCATTGTATATTCTTGCCTCCTTTGTCGAAGATAAGGTGTCCATAGGTGCGTGGATTTATCTCTGGGCTTTCTATTTTGTTCCATTGATCTATATTCTCCAAAGAAGACATACAGATGTCTAACAAACACATGAAAAGATGCTCAACATCACTCATTATCAGAGAAATGCGAATCAAAACCACAATGAGGTACCATTTCACACCCAGCAGTCAGAATGGCTGCTATCCAAAAGTCTACAAGCAATAAATGCTGGAGAGGGTGTGGAGAGAAGGGATCCCTCTTACACTGTTGTTGGGAATGCAAACTAGTACAGCCACTATGGAGAACAGTGTGGAGATTCCTCAAAGAACTGGAAATAGAACTGCCATATGACCCAGCAATCCCACTGCTGGGCATACACACTGAGGCAACCAGAATTGAAAGACACACGTGTATCCCAATGTTCATCACAGCACTGTTTATAATAGCCAGGACATGGAAGCAGCCTAGATGCCCATCAGCAGACGAATGGATAAGGAAGCTGTGGTACATATACACAATAGAATATTACTCAGCCATTAAAAAGAATACATTCGAATCAGTTCTAATGAGGTGGATGAAACTGGAGCCTATTATACAGAGTGAAGTAAGCCAGAAAGAAAAACACCAATACAGTATACTACACATATATATGTAATTTAGTAAATCGGTAAAGATAACCCTGTATGCGAGACAACAAAAGAGACACAGATATATAGAACAGTATTATGAACTCTATGGGAGAGGGCGAGGGTGGGATGATATGGGAGAATGGCAATGAAGCTTGTAAATTATCATATGTGAAATGAATCGCCAGTCCATGTTCGATGCATGATACAGGGTGCTCGGGTCTGGTGCACTGGGATGACCCGGAGGGATGGGATGGGGAGGGAAGGTGGAAGGGGAGTTCTGGAAGGGGAAAACATGTACACCCTTGGCAGATTCATGTCAATGTATGGAAAAACCAATACAATATTGTAAAGAAAAAAATAGATAAATAAACTAATTAAAAAAATAATAAAACATTAGCACTAATGTCAGTCAAACCTTCCTTCCTTTCTTTCTTTGCTGACTTCTGTCAGGCCAAAGCCATTGGCTTTTTTCTTGAGAAGAGAAAGTGTGGGAGCTTAGAAGGCTACCTAGTGTGAGACACACCCATGAGTATGCAAATAGGCACTTGTGAAGGCACACTTGGAAGAGAATGGCAGTGCCTGAAGGAGATCCTCCAGTCTCTGCAGCGATATGGATACCAGGCAGCCAAGGGAAGCCCAAGAAGACCCTACACTGAATCTCATTTTATTACCTTCAAACTGTATGCGCTGACCTTGATCAAATTACACTCCTGATCACCTTTGGAAAGAGGAGAAGCAACTCATAGCTCCCTCAGTGGCCCTGGTCAAAGCATATACAAAGTGAAAAATGCCATGCGGGTGCCATTATTCAAAAATATTTTTAATAGCAATGAATAAAAGGGTAGTTATTAGCATGGCCATTCAAATCAGTTGATCAATGACTTGTCCTATTACATCGGCAAGAGCTATTAAATAAGGTCTTTGCCCACAGAAACTTGAAGTTCAGCTGAGAAGACAAAACTTGCACAGCTCATCCAGGCTTACACAGATGAGTCCATGAGAAAGCAGACAAAATCTGGTTCTAAATAGTGTGTTGTAGGGTATTCTGCAAAGATGCTAAAATTTCAGAGGTTTAAATGCTTCAGTTAGGAAATAATATTGACCATATTCTCCTACTTCTAAGTCCTGATAGTTCTTCAATTAGACTGCAGCAGGGAGTGATATGTGAGATGCAGGCTCCTCCCAGACATCCAAACTCCTATCTCAGTGGGACTCAGGCTCTTGGACAGGGTATTCTACCATTGTCAACCTCCCATCACAGAAAAAAGAGGTAGAAACACAACATAAGGGTGGAGAGTGGTGTTTTCTCTATGATCCAACAAATGTTGGCAATTTGGTCTCTGGTTCCTCTGCCTTTTCTAAATCCAGCTTGTACATCTGGAAGTTCTTGGTTCATGCACTTCTGAAGACCAGCTTGAAAGATTTTGAACATTACCTTGCTAGTATGCGAAAGGAGTGCAAGTGTACATTAGTTTGAACATTCTTTGGCTTTGCCCTTCTTTGGGATTGTAATGAGAACTGACACGTTATAGCTTAGTAAATTCTGGTTATATTTGCAGCTCTTGTCACTGTTATTATTATTACTGTTATTATTAAGTAGTGTTTCCCAAAGTGTGTTTAGAGGACAGTAATCCTATAAGATATTCCTCACAGAAGGGTTCTGTGGTTCATGTATGTGATGATTGTTGCATTTTACATGAAAAAATGCAAAGTACTGAAGCATAGAATTCCTTAAGGACCTGTAACTTTAATCAACCCAGGTTATCAAAACATATTTGTTCTCACCCTAATGCCAATGATCTTAGATTTCCTCTGAGAGTGCAGTCTAAGGAACTTACTCCAGGGGGTGATAAAATGGGGGAAATCTCCAATTTATAAATATTTTAATCTCAATAAAGGGCTACACAGACCTTGGAAATCAGTTTCCTAAGGAGATCAATTGAAAATACTAACTGCATTATGAGTGATTTTTTAAGTTGTCAAATAAATAGTTTGCATATCTTTATGTAATCATTAGCTCTTTATCTGACACATTAAAATTGAATGAAATATTGACTTTTCTCTCTAGCCAACAACTGATCTGCAATTTTATTAAAAAAAAATTATTAACCTTGTGTCATTTTAAATTTAAAGACGCTCCTTGGAAGAAAAGTTATGACCAACCTAGACAGCCTATTAAAAAGCAGAGACATTACTTTGTCAGCAAAGGTCCATCTAGTCAAAGCTATGGTTTTTCCAGTAGTCATGTATGGATGTGAAAGTTGGACTATAAAGAAAGCTGAGCACAAAAGAATTGATGATTTTGAACTGTGGTGTTGGAGAAGACTCTTGAGAGTCCCTTGGATAGCAAGGAGATCCAACTAGTCCATCCTAAAGGAAATGCATCCTGAATATTCATTGGAAGGACTGATGCTGAAGCTGAAATTCCAATACTTTGGCCACCTGATGTGAAGGACTGACTCATTTGAAAAGACCCTGATGCTGGGAAAGGTTGAGGGTGGGAGGAGAAGGGGACGACAGAGGATGAGATGGTTGGATGTTGTCACCGGCTCAATGGACATGAGTTTGAATAAACTCCGGGAATTGGTGATGGACAGGGAAGTCTGGCATGCTGCAGTCCACAGGGTTGCAAAGAGTGACTGAGCAACTGAATTGAACTGATGCTGGGAAAGATTGAAGGCAGAGGGAGAAGGGGACAACAGAGGATGAGATGGTTGGATGGCATCACCAACTCAACGGACATGAGCTTGAGTAGGCTCTGGGAGTTGGTGATGGACAGGGAAGTCTGGTGTGCTGCAGTCCATGAGGTCACAAAGAGTCGGAATGACTGAGTGGCTGAACTGAACTGAACCTTGTGTCAGTCTCAGTCTCACTAATGACACAAAGGACACAAGGAATATGCCTTACCCACTTGCAAACACGAAAGTTAGAAATAACTCCCTAGGTAACTTAAATCAACCTACTATGTATGAATTTATCTAAAACCTCTGCTTCTATCATCCCTGGAACAATTAATTTCATAAATCAAGCTGCCACTTTACAGGGTAATTTTAGGGTCAATGTGTCTGGATACTGTGATCATCTTAATGTTCACCTTTCATTTCTTTGAAAAAAATGTCAGCATTGCAGTCTCTGCATAGACCCACCTTGACTACATGTCACCTTTTCAGAAGATGTGACCTTCACCAAAATATTGGTGGAGGTATAAGGCAAAAGTTACATGTGTATGTGTATAAGGTATGAGAGTAAGGATCTGAAAAAATTTAATTTCTGTTATTGTCTCTAGTGTGTAAGCAATTATATTTTTCCGTATTTGAGCATGTAATCAAAAGACAACAGCAACCCTGGCTCATGTGAAGGATATACAGCCTTCATATGGGTTTGACAAACTGACAGCCCCAGGCTTTGAGAGACCCTGCAGCGTATATATGACGTTTGATAACCTTTCATTCAAGACTCTTCTGGTGGTGACATTCCAAGGCCCTAATTCATGTTGTATTTGTGATTTAACCTTTTCCCCTTTCTTTCCTTAGTCAAGAAAAGCAGTTTTGATAAGTCAAAGCTGCTAATCATTAGGTTCTTATTTCAGTCATCAACTGGTAGAAAGTTTCGTATTGGACTTGAACTTCCCACTCTCTGTCAATAATAGTTCCACAATTGGTAACTTGGCCTTTGTTACAATGATTAGGACACCTTCACTCAATAGAGATTATCAGTTCCTTAGCAGAGACAAGCTAAGAGGGAATGAGACAGCGGACTTGTGGGAATCACAGAGAAGGAGGGGCAGGGTGTAGAAAGCTATTCTTGACCCCTTCAAAACATACCTAAAGGGAGCTCTCTAGGCAGTTGGAAGAGCACAGAAAGGTGACAGGTTCCACTGGAATTCAAATAGCTCAAAAGGATGGCTGAATTGAAGGTGGTGTAAAGCAGTCTTACCTTTTGCCCACATGTGCCTTTGGGCTTGCCCCATCTTTGACACTTCATTCCTACTTAGCAGCCATATTTAATTGTTTCTGTTCCTTTATTTACCCAGTGAGAGATCAACAATCCAAATCCTTCAATAAGAATTTGTTCCACTCTCCTCTGTCAAAAATCTAACACCAGTATTTTAGATAGAAGTTATCATCATCCTCTTCATAAAGAAAATCAAGGACCTTGAGGGATAGGCATGGGCATCTATTCAGGCAGCCCTGGATAGAACTGTTTCCCAGGTCTTCAGTGGGGGAGACCAAACCAGGTGTCAAGATACAAAAGTGAAATGAACGCCCAAGTGTGAAAGGCTAGAATCAATTAGAAGGGCTTAGGCTTGTAAGATCTCTGAAAAGCAGACTTATGGGCCTTCCCACCCTTTCTGTCTACAGGCATCTCAGAGTTGAGGGGCAGAAGAGCTGCCCATGAGACTCTGCCAGGGACACCACTGACTGAAGTTTGGGGGCTGGTGGCATATGTGTTTCTCTTTTAAATATATATATTTTTTCATCTTGGTTAAAACCACAAGTATTTGAAATACTCCCAAAGGAACGAAATCTCAGACCTGTGGAATGTCAGTCGTGGAAATTAAATGGCCACCACGTGACCTAGCAAATGCCACTGTGGAAAATAAACATATGATGCTGTGCAGACCTGCTGTTTACTCTAACATTTTGAGATGACAGGCAATCACTTTCCAAAACCACGGCCAGAGGTAGAGCTCTCAGAAAGCTTACATCAAGAGTCTTTTAAAGCAAATTGACTATTCGGCTGTGATTCTCAAGCAAATTAAGATCTGCTCTTGAATGCTGGACAATGAAAGCCTAGACAAAGCTACTAAACACACACAAGCACACTCTTCCTTTCTTTTTTTTTTTTTTTTTTTTTATTTTAGTTGGGGGCTAATTACTTTACAATATTGTAGTAGTTTTTGCCATACATCGACATGAATCAGCCATGGATTCACATGTGCTCCCCCTCCCAAACCCTCCTCCCACCTCCCTCCCCCTCCCATCCCTCAGTGTCATCCCAACGCTCCATCCCTGAGCATCCGTCCCATGCATAGAACATGGAATGTGTTCTTCTGCTTCACATATGACAATATACATGTTTCAATGTTACTGTCCCAGAACGTCCAACCCTCACCTTCTCCCTCAGAGTCCACAGGACTGTTCTATGCATCTGTGTCTCTTATTCTGTCTCACATATAGGGTTACCATTACCATCTTTCAAATTCCATATACATGCATTAGTATACTGTATTGGTGCTTTTCTTTCTGGCTCACTTCACTCTGTATAATGGGCTCCAGTTTCATCCATCTCAATAGAACGGCTTCAAATGTATTCTTTTTAATGGCTGAGTAATATTCCATTGTGTATATGTACCACAGCTTCCTTATCCATTCGTCTGCCGATGGACATCTAGGTTGCTTCCATGTCCTGGCTATTGTAAACAGTGCTGCGATGAACATTGGGGTACACGCGTCTCTTTCAATTCTGGTTTCCTCGGTGTATATGCCTAGCAGTGGGATTGCTGGGTCATATGGCAGTTCTATTCCCAGTTTTTTTAAGGAATCTCCACACTGTTCTCCATAGTGGCTGTTCTAGTTTGCATTCCCACCAACAGTGTAAGAGGGTTCCCTTTTCTCCACACCCTCTCCAGCATTTATTGCTTGTAGACTTTTGGATAGCGGCCATTCTGACTGGTGTGTAATGGTACCTCATTGTGGTTTTGATTTGCATTTCTCTAATAATGAGTGATGTTGAGCATCTTTTCATGTGTTTGTTAGCCATCTGTATGTCTTCTTTGGAGAAATGTCTGTTTAGTTCTTTGGCCCATTTTTTGATTGGGTCGTTTATTTTTCTGGAATTCAGCTGCAGGAGTTGCTTGTATATTTTTGAGATTAATTGTTTGTCTGTTGCTTCGTTTGCTATTATTTTCTCCCATTCTGAAGGCTGTCTTTTCACCTTGCTCCTAGTTTCCTTTGTTGTGCAAAAGCTTTTAATTTTGATTAGGTCCCATTTGTTTATTTTTGCTTTTATTTCCAGTATTCTGGGGGGTGGGTCATGGAGGATCCTGCTGTGATTTATGTCGGAGAGTGTTTTGCCTATGTTTTCCTCTAGGAGTTTTATAGTTTCTGGTCTTACATTTAGATCTTTAATCCATTTTGCACACTCTTCCTTTCTGACCACAAAAGACCATACTGAGTACCGTGTTGCTCAATCCTGCCTGCAGCTGTGCAAAACCAAGATCTCTTTACTTTAAAGGAGCAAAGACTGTAGCTATAACTGGGATGTGATGCTAGAGGGAACGTGAGCCAGGGATGGATGAGAAAACATGAGATAGAGAGGCGCCAAGGGAGAGGAGGAGGAAGACTGGGGGATAGGAAGGAAGAGGAACGAAGATGCAGAGAAAAAGGGAGAGGCTGGCACAGCATTTAGGTAAAACAGAAAGGAGAAAAGGTGTGGCAAAAATGAATAGAGAGAAGAATAGGGAAAAGAGAGAGAAGGAAAGAAGTGATAAATGAGAATCAGGAAACCAGCTAAGATGGAGGCAAGGGGAACATGCAGAGGTGAGGGTGCCTCTTTTATGGATTCCTCCTTTCCCTTCAGATAGCATTACAAAGGCTGCAGTCTTGGCCTGCCTGGCATGGCACAGCTGGAATCAATCGAAGTGAACTGTGGGCGGCTCCAGGCCTGCCCCAGGAAGCAGCAGGAAGCCCCTCCCTCTGGTTTGGCCGAGTCTGGCTCAAGCCTGCCAGAATCCTGGGCTTCTTTGGGGCAGAAGGCTTGGCCCACTGCAGCCTTCAGGAGAACAGAAACCCAGGCCCCAGCAAAAAGCTCAGGCCCGGACTGCATTCTCACTTGGATTGCCGGGATAGATCCTATAGGGTATTTCTCTCCTCAAAGGGAGTGATGTAGCAGTATGAGTCCTTCCCAGAGAAAAATCAAAATCCAGTCAGCTGCCTTCAAGGTTTCAAAGCCTTAAAATTGAGGTCCAGTGTTTCACACAATATGGAAACAAAATCCTGACCAAATCGCACAGTTGAGTGATTTTTATTTGCACCGCTCTCTTCCTCCCCTCAGGGTCTTTCTCCAAACTTTAAGCATTTCAGCTCATTTGATTAAAATATGTGTGAGGCCTACAATGTGCTTGGTCCCTGGCTCCAATTAGGGAAACAATGCCTGCCTTCAGGCTGCTTATAAGCTTTTCCACCTTCCTGTGTCTCTCCAGGAATCCCAGGAGTTGAGTCAAAACATCCTGAAGAGCAGGATAGGACAGTTTGCCCAGCTAACAACTCTAGGATTCTGAGGAGACAACCTGCTTTATAGTCTCAGGAAATACACTGCCCGGCTGTGACCTTGACCACAAGGATTCCCACCTGTAAAATGAAACTGTGGGACAAGCTGAACTGTACGGTGCCTCCTAGAGTCCCTGTTTTGTGCTTCTCCTACAAAACTCCCTCACTTTCCCCTAGTGCCCACTTCCACCAATTTCTAAAGAGCCTTAGAATCAAACAAGAGACCATTTTCCCAGATTTCTTTTTAGGCATGGAATAAAATTTCCTCACCCATTCAGGGACATGAGAAGTCTGATAAAAATTTAGGGGGAAAAAAAAAACTATTCATTATGAAAATTTAATTCAGGAAATATGAACTAAATCAAATATTTCTAAAGTCACTTTAACAAGTTTACAAAATTAAAGCAAATCTATTTGTTCTCTAAAGATAAGACCTGGAGCTAGAGGTTCATTTTCATCTTTTAAATGGCTTGGGGTGTGGGTGAGGGAGAGGGAAAGTACTATATTCATATCTGAAAATGATTAAATGAAAATTTAATCCTTAATTATCCTCCTAACAGCTGCTGATGGAAAATCATGTGTATGCACAAAATTTTAAAGTGCCTGGGTTCTGTGCTTTCAAATTAAGATTTTTTTATGCAGTCATTTGATTTTTAAAGTTATAATGAATGTCTGTTTTCAAAGCATCCAGCATAATGCAGACAGCAAATACTTTAAGAAGTATTGTGTAAAAGTAATCTGCTCATTTTTCCAAACCCAAGGATCTGTCTGAACCCGCCTTGAGCTATTTCTTGGTCTGCATTCTGTCTTCTCTCCATTGTGCTGCGTCATCACATTTGCACTCTTCTGGCTTTCAATACTGGGCCACGGGGGATACCCTCCTTATTAGAGGTGTAGGACCAAAGGTTCTCCAAGTGTGGCCCTCCAGCCAGCAACATCAGCATTATCTGGGAAATCTTAGGCCCCATTCTGACCAGTGAAATCAGAAACTCTGCATGTGTGGCCCAGTTTTAGCAAGTCTTCCAGGTGACTGGTGCTCAAGACTGAGAGTGTGAGGTTAAAGGGATTAGAAACTGAAGCAGACGGTTGTGAAGTGAAAGAGTTCAGGCTTTCTGATTTCATCAACAATTGGTCTGCCTCCTGACCACCCCAATTTCCATCCTTCTTGAATAACTTTCCTTATTTTAGCTCTCGGTGGTGGTTTAGTCACTCAGTCCTGTCTGACTCTTTTGAAACCCCATTGGCTATAGCCGGCCAGGCTTACCTGTCCATGGGATTTTCAAGGCAAGAATACTGGAGTGGGTTGCCATTTCCTTCTCTAGGGGATCTTCCTGACCCAGGGATCAAACCTGGCTCTCCTGCATTGCAGTTTACCAGCTGAGCTACCAGGGAAGTCCTAGAATGTCCAGATTTTGTATTTAAATATGCAAAGGGAGGAAATGTGCACTCAATCATATTTCCTAATTCCTTTTGACTCCTCTCTATTGAGCTCTCTTATCTGTAAAAAGAGTTCCATGCCAAAATTGCTATAAGTATGTTGGCATGAAGAAAAAAAACCCAAATGATAATATTTAACTTTGATTTTAATGTTTCTCAAATTGGGTTTGTGGAAAATCTGAACATACTCAAGTTTGAATAACATTGATCTAAAAGACTGAGGCTCTCAAGCACTAGTCTACAGACTGCTGATTCATGACTAAGCTCTTATCACAATGAGGCAAGATGTTTAAGTGAGGAGGTGTTTCATTTTTGTACCACTTTTTTTTTTTTAATTGTTTGTTAATAAAGCCAGATATCCCATTTAAATGACTATGATTCTTTTAGGTCTGAGATTACATCCTTCAAATTTTTTTGTTGTTAGTATATCCTCTATTATTTTTAACCTCTATATTTAGCACAACAAAAATTAGAAACCCTAAGTGACACCCCAGTTTAAAAAAAATTGGTAATATTAATAAAATGAGAAAAATCTAGGAAACACATTGTAGATCATTTCTCAGGTTTCTACATGCTTTCAAACTTCTGAGGTCTCATCTTCATCTCTCTACTACCCCAATACTGGGTGAAAATGAACTTCATATCGTCTAAAGATTTATTTTGTGATAGAATTGATTGTTTTTTTTTTTTTTTCTTTGAATAAAATAAAAGTCTATGGTTCCAATATAGCTGTTCAGAGGGTAGAGTCTGTCTGATCCAGAGTTTGGAATATGGCTCAGATCACCACTGGTATAATTTTCATTGCTAGTAGTGAAGGAGGAAACAGAACAGGCTCTATCTTGAAAGCAGGACTCCATCTTTGGCCCGACTGTGGACTTTGAACTATATGCCCAGTATCTATGGAAACGGCATACCAACTGGAAAACCAGGCCCCCGGAAGGAAGAGCCCTGCCCATCACTTAAAAGAATACCCTAATTATCTGTGTAGCTGAATAGAATCATACATTCTATTATGCTTATTGGGGTATGACCCCAAGCCTATTGATAATTGTCCACTGTTAACTACCTAGGCTTAACGCATATGAAGCATGGGTTAACTTTGCTTGTCAGGGAATTTGGGGAGGTGGGTTTGTGCACATACACTTTGGGTATATAAGGTTTTCACAAAAACTGGTCGGGGTCCTTGGCTAAGAGGAGACTCTGCCTTGGGCCTGCCGGGGTAATAAACTGCAATCCACCATCTACATTGTCCTTCTGAGTGAGTTTGTTTCCCGGAACACGTGGCTACAACCGTAGCAATGGGGACCAAGTGCTTTCTAGTGCAGAAATAGCATTTATCAGTAGCAGAGACTTCAGAGGAAGTTTGTTGCATTAAAGCAAAGGATGTAAGAGATACATGTTTTAAGATCATCATTTCATAAGCCAATGTTTTTCTGTTCCTTCAAGTTCCAGACCAAGAGAGACTCTGCCATCATAGTTAGGTGGAGGCTTCCATTAGCGTAGACACTCTATTCACTATCTATTAGAGGTTAAATTGTGTTCTCCCCAAATTCATATGTTGAAACCCCTATTAGAATGTGACTGTACTTGGAGACAGAATTTTTAAAGGGGTAATTAGGTTAAAATAGATCATTAAAGTGGATCTTCATCTAATAGGACTGGTGTTCTCAAAAGAGAAAATTAGGACATAAATCCATACTGAGGGAGGACTATGTGAAGACATAGGGAGAAAGTGGTCATCTATAAGCCAAGGAGAGAAACTCAGAAGAAACCAACCCAGCTGATACCCTATACTTTCAGCTTCCAGAATCGTGAGAAAATAGATTTCTGCTCTTCAAGTCAGAAGAACAGAAATTCCTTTAAACCATCTGGTCTACTCTACTTTGTCATGGCAGCCCCAGCAAACTAGCACACTACCCATTCTGTGCATCAGAATGCATCTGCAAGGAAAACTAGCCTTTTCTGAGAGGGATGATGGTTTGAGTTCCTTGAACACAGTGGAAAATCTCTAAGCAAGATTCTTCTCTAATGTCTATGACTGAATTATGAGACTTTCTCAACCTGATTTCACAGTAATCTTTTATATTCTGAATCATAAACACTCCTCCCTAGAATGATGGAGCTGAAGAGATTTAAGAGATCTCATCTGCCTGCCTTACCCACCATTTGTTTATAGCAAGAAAACTGAAGCCCTAAATGGTTAAGCAATTGTATTTGGGTCATTTGCTAGCTATAGGCAAGAGCTTCCCAAGTGGGTCAATGGTAAAGAATTTGCCTGCCATGCAGGAGACACAGGTTTGATCCTTGGGTGGGGAAGATCCCCTGGAGAAGGAAATGGCAACCCAATCCAGTATTCTTGCCTGGGAAATCCCATGTATAGAGGAGCCTGGTGGGCTACAGTCCATGGGGTCAGAGTCAGACATGACTTAGCAACTAAACCATAACCACCACAACAACCTAGTTACAAGCAGAGACAAAATTCGATCCAAAGTTTTGACTCTAATCCTAGTTTTATTCACCATGTCACGTGCCTTTGCTTCTTTCTCTGCATATGTTTATTGAATTATTATGTGCAAGGTGCTGTGATACTGGGTTTAGGTTAAGTACAATGTCTCTTAATCAAGAGTGTACAACAGAGGACATGTTAAAGTTTCTCAAAATGTGGATACCAGGCATTTAACCCAGACCTACTGATTCCAAATCTGCTAGAGTATTTGACAAGTGGAGTGTCAAAATCCTATGGTGGATGTATGGTAACTGTTGAACAATTAATACATTATGTTCCATTCCTATCAGCAGTGTATGGAAGTTCCACATCTCCAGCAACACTTGGGATGGTAAATCTTCTTAATTTCAGCCACTTGTATTGTCATATCATAATGTTTTAATGTCTGTTTTGTTTCATTGTATGAAGTACCATCATTTACTTTAATTGAGAACTTCCAGATGTACAAGCTAGATTTAGAAAAGGCAGAGGAACCAGAGACCAAATTGCCAATGTACGCTGGATCATAGAAAAATTGATGGAATTCCAGAAAAACTACTACTTCATTCAGTTCAGTTCAGTTCAGTCGCTCAGTCATGTCCAACTCTTGAGACCCCATGCACTACAGCACGCCAGGCTTCCCTATCCATCACCAGCTCCCGGAACTTACTCAAATTCATGTCCATTGAGTCGGTGATGCCATTCAACCATCTCATCCTCTGTCGTCCCTTTCTCCTCCCACCTTCAATCTTTCCCAGCATCAGGGTCTTTTCAAATGAGTCAGCTCTTTGCATCAGGTAGCCAAAGTATTGAAGTTTCAGCTTCAGCATCAGTCCTTCTAATGAATATTTCAGGACTGATTTCCTTTAGGATGGACTGGTTTGATCTCCTTGCAGTCCAAGGGACTCTCAAGAGTCTTCTCCAACACCACAGTTCAAAAGCATCAATTCTACAGCACTCAGCTTTCTTTATAGTCCAACTCTCACATCCATACATGACTACAGGAAAAACCATAGCTTTGACTAGATGGACCTTTGTTGGCAAAGTAATGTCTCTGCTTTTTAATATGCTGTCTAGGTTGGTCATAACTTTTCTTCCAAGGAGTTAAGTGTCTTTTAATTTCATGGCTGCAGTCACCATCTGCAGTGATTTTGGAACCCCAAAACACAAAGTCTGCTTCATTGACTGCATGAAAGCCTTTGACTATGTGAATCACAACAAAGTGTGGAAAATTCTTAAAGAGATGAGAATACCAGACCACCTTACCTGCCTCCCCCAAAACCTGTATGCAGGTCAAGAAGCAAGAGTTAGAACCAGACATGGGACAATGGATTAGTTCAAATTTGGAAAGGAGTACATCAAGGCTGTATATTGTCACCCTGCTTATTTAATTTATATGCAGAGTACATCATTTGAAATGCCAGACTGGATGAAGCACAGGCTGGAATCAAGATTGCCAGGAGAAATATCAATAACCTCAGATATGCAGATGGCACCACTCTTATGGCAAAAATTGAGGAGGAATTAAAGAGCCTCTTGACGAAAGTGAAAGAGGAGAGTGAAAAAGTTGGCTTAAAACTCAACATTCAAAAAACTAAGATCATGGCATCTGGTCCCATCACTTCATGGCAAATAGATGGGGAGACAATGGAAACAGTGACAGTCTTACTTTCTTGGGGTCCAAACTCCCTCCAAATTTAATTTCATGGTGACTGCAGCTATGAAATTAAAAGAAACTTTCTCCTTGGAAGAAAAGCTATGACAAACTTAGACAGTGCATTAAAAAGCAGAGACATTACTTTGCCAAAAAAGGTCCATACGGTCCCAGCTATGGTTTTTCCAGTAGTCATGTATGGGTGTGAGAGTTGGGCCGTAAAGAAGGCTGAGCACAAAATAACTGATGCTTTTGAACTGTGGTATCAGAGAACACTGATCAGAACACTGAGAGTCCTTTCGACAGCAAGGAGATCAAACCAGTCAATCCTAAAGGGAATCAACCCTGAATATTCATTGGAAGGATTGATACTGAAACTGAAGCTTCAATCTTTTGGCTACCTGATGCAAAGAGATGACTCATTAGAAAAGACCCTGATGCTGGGAAAGATTGAAGGCAGGAGGAGAAGGGGATGACAGAGGATGAGCTGGTTGGAAAGCATCACGGACTAAATGGACGAGTTTGACCAAGCTCCAGGAGGTGGTGATGGACAGGGAAGCCTGGTGTGCTGCAGTGCATGGGGTTGCAAAGAGTCGGACACGACTGAGTGACTGAACAACAATTTCTGGATATTTAGGTGATTTCAGTCTTTTGCTGTGACACAATGTTGCCTAATCTTGTACATTCATTTTACATATTGAAACACTACATTGCAAATTTCCAGGAATCATTATGCCCACTGTAGTTTATGTAAATAACACCCTACACATCCATTCCAGCAGCCCAACTTTAAATAAGTAGGAAAGAATTCCTAAAAGAGCATGCTGCAACTGTGCCAACATTTAGATATATCTGTACCAGTACATGGATTTTTATCAGAAATATTAAAGCAGGAGCAAAAGGAAGTAGGTAAGATCAACTAGATATAATTTAAGAATTTGAAGGATGAGGAGAGATGGTACCAAAAGACAGAACTATGTGAAACACCAACATTCAAGGTTTAGACCAGGGAAAAAGGAAAGTCAGCAAAGGTAAGAGGCAGAAGGAGAAAGAGAAGTGGTCATCAGGGTATTTAAGCAATTTACTCAATACTGCATAACCAGAGACCAGCAAAGCAAAGACAACCCCTGACAATATCCTATCAGGGCAGTTTTCTTGCTGGCAGAATAATTTTTGCAACATACTTTGTCTCTCTGTCTGTCTTTCTCCATATTTTTTTTCATGCTCTCCAGAAAGTTCCATTTCTTTAGTATCTCTTGCTCTAACAGGCACAAGCTATGCAACCTTGTGAGAGTATCCACCTTTCTGGTACATCATTGATGATGAGACGTGCTTTGAATATCAAGTGGGAGTATAGGTGTCTTAGACACAGAGATGCTTGTAGCCAGGGTGGAGAAGATGAAGCACGGTGTTCCAATATCACTGAAATCCCAGTTGACATCATGGTGCCCTGAACTGACTAAGCTCGACAGTGTATTACAAGAGATGGTGATGATATTGACAATGACACCCCTTTTGGGAAAGAAGCCTACTGTTTGTAGGATTACTCACTCATAGTGATCTCCCTCTCCTGTGAATACCTGGTGCTCTACAAACTCTTGTACCTTGCAGGATTACCAAAATATTTTCCACATTGTAAGCAAAGCATCTAAAACAGTGTTGGATACATAGCACGCAAGCTCCATGAAGTAGCTATTGTGGTTTGTTGAATACTTTGATATGACCCGATTGTAGTGATAACTAGATGACCAGCTTCTTTAATTGCTCTGCTTTACTGTATGGAAGACCACACAACTTCTATCTACATGAACATCAGCTTTGACAACATCAGGACACAAAAGCTCATTCCTTAACCCCACCTCACTCATGGGCCTGACCTGAAGACATCAAAAAGTCCAGAGCTGGAATTCAAACTGAGTGTCATGTAGCCTATATGCATTTTAGGGAAGACAGGTGGTTTTGCCAAACAAGACTCAGAAGATGGCTCACAGCTATACAAATGGAGAGGGTGTGAGTGCACAAGACAGATACAGAGAGACAAAGAGAGACAGACAGAAGGGATATGGAGATGGAGACAGAAGCTCATAGAGAAAAGAGTGGGAACCTCAACTCAAAAAGACATGACAGCTTGTTTCTCTTAATTTCCTGGAGCTTGCCTGTGAAACCTCACTCTCCAGTCTTCTGCTAACCCTTTTCACTTCTCAGTCCCAAGCAGCAGCTTTCCCATGGGCAGTTCTGACTAAACCTGGTCCATCTCACTTAGTGCTTTGGAGACAAGGGAAATGGGAAGGACATTTAGAAAGTAGGCAGAAGGGGAAATAGGTACAATAATAATAAGGTTGGAGGGACAAAAACCTCACTTCCAGTGGGTGATGGAACAAGAATAATAGAAAAATTATGGCAAAGAAGAGACAGGAAAAAAAAGAAAAATGAGAGTAGAAAGGAAGAAAAAAGTCAAGAGGGAAAATCAGGCTACACATGATGTGGTAATAGGGCATTTTAAAGTGGCTATGGAATAAAAGCGAGATTAAAAATCAAATGAGGACTAATTAAATCATGCCCTTATGTGGGCATGCATGTGTGGGTATTTGGTATTGGTGTCCTTCATCTAAAACCCAAACATCAAATTGGACCTAATGCTCTGAAAAACACAGTGCTCCTTAGCACCCACCTAAATGCCTGTAGTTGATTCTAGTTATTTGTTTCTTCAGATTGACCACACCTTCAGCAGAGTTATCAGAGCTTGTTGGTAAATCATGCTGTCTGAATTTCTGCCCATGCATTTACATTCCATGTCCTCCTACTTCAAAAACAGGATCTGGCCTTAGTGAGGATCCTTATTTTCTCGTGGTTACTTGGCCTGTTTGATATTTAGTCAATGTCTCTGATTCATGGGATGAATTCGACATTTTCTAAACTCTTTTTTAAGAGTGAATGAATGAGCCAATTAAATAATTAGCTGATTAATTAATTAAAGAAAGTTACACCACTCAGTTTAAAAAAAATGAAAAAGTAGTTTTATAAAAGTCCTCAAAGAAGGAAGCAATTATTTCAAAATTCACTTATGTAAAAATCCTCTCCTCTGTTGATACTGAAGCGAACACACCTAAATGGAGTTATCAGTTGTTTCCAAGTGAAGGTTGCTCACATACATATATAGATACATGTATTTCATGGTCCTGTGCTCACTATTTTGAAGGCATCCCCCCCACAAAGGATGCTGATCCCTTTCTTCTATTTTCTTAAAAAGACACTAAAGGGAATTTAAAAGAGAAAAATTACGGAAAGTGGACAGCAATGAAAATATCACTTCACCCAGGTTCATAAATCATTAAAAAAAATTCTTCTTTCATTTCCCACAACCTAGCAGATTTATTGAAAATTTATCACTAGTCCTTTCAAGGAAGCTTTCCCTTGTTCAGAAGAGAGAGGATTTTGACCTAAATTGCCTAACAGCTAAGCCGGAATGCCATTGTAGTTCTGCGGCTCTATTTCAAAACTAGCCTGTATTTTACAGACTTTCAAACATTCAAGTCACTTCCAGTCATAGGAGCTAAAATTGGCCAGGGTGGAACTTGTGGCTGTCAGAACTGATAAACATTTCCTGAATGTCAATTGGTTGGGGAACCATGTCTCTGAATGCCATTAAAAGAGTCTGAAGTCTACCTCAACACGTAACCCCAACTTTCAATTGCTTGATGGGAAATTGAGACTTTGTTTGAACAAGCTCAACCAAATTTTTTATCCCTTGTTCTGTGGTAAAGGGGTCTTATGAATGCTGAGATCTCTGGAGGGAATAGGCCAAGTCTGTTTTTCACTGGGAAGAAAATAATAAAGGTCAAATCCCTCGATCCTGGAAATTAGGGTTTTTCTGCATGAACTAGTGACTTTGATAGGCCTCAGAAAGTTTTGAACAGGAGAAATCAAAATTAAATCCAATATTTATTATGGTAGGACAAAATGGGATTGACAACAGCTAAGATCTTTCTCTGTATTGGAGGAGCTTTCTTCTCTAAGGCAGAGTTTTTCCTTGACCTCCCCTTCCATTTCTATGCAGTGACCCCTGCCAGCTAAGCACTTACTGCACAAAATCAGATAGGCTGTTAACATCTTCTCAAGATAGTATTTGATGAATGTTTTTCTCTCTCTCAATCTCTTTGACAGAAGGGGGTCTCCTGTGTGTGTTTTTTTCCAATACCACAAAACAATTGACTCAATTCTGACACTATCTAACTGGAGATAGCATCAGATCCCACAGTTAGGGGCTCAGTCCTACAATACTGTCACCCAAGACACCAATTGCTAATCCAGGGCGTCACCTGTGCTTCTAACTGATTAGCTGTAGATTGGAGGTTCTCCAAATCCTTCCTCAGGTTTGATTAACTTGCTAGAGTAGCTCACAGATCTCAGAGAAATGTTTTATTACTAGATTATCAGCTTATTACAAAAGGATATAATTCAGAAACAGCCAGAGGGAAGAGATACACGGGACAAAGTATGTGGGGATGACACAGAGCTTCCACACTCTCTGAGCATATTGTTTCCCAGCACCTCCATGTGTTCACCAATACAGAAGTTCTTTGAACTATGTCCTTTGAGTTTTATGGAAACTTCATTCAATAGCATAATTCATTGGCTATTGGCTACTGGCCAGTTAAAACCGGATATGGAACAATGGACTGGTTCAAAATTGGGAAAGGAGTACGTCAAGGCTGTATATTGTCACCTTGTTTATTTAACTTATATGCAGAGTATATCAGATGAAATGCCAGACTGGATAAAACTCAGCTGGAATCAAGATTGCCAGGAGAAATATCAATAACTTCAGATATGGAGATGATACCACCCTAATGACAGAAAGCGAAAAGGAACTAAAGAGCCTCTTGATGAAGGTGAAAGAGGAGGGTGAAAAAGTGGGAGCTTGACTTTCAGAAAACTCAACTTTCAAAAAACTAAGATCATGGCATCCAGTTCCATCACCTCATGGCAAATAGAAGGGGAAAAAAATGGAAACAGTGACAGACTTTATTTTCTTGGTTTCCAAAATCACTGTGGACAGTGACTGCAGCCATGAAATCAAAAGATGCTTGCTCCTTGGAAGAAAAGTTATGACCAACCTAGACAGCATATTAAAAAGCAGAGACATCACTTTTCCAACAAAGGTGTGGATAGTCAAAGCTATGGCTTTTCCAGTAGTCATGAACAGATGTGAGAGTTGGACCATAAAGAAAGCTGAATGCCAAAGAATTGATGCTTTTTAACTGTGGTGTTGGAGAAGACTCTTGAGAATCCCCTGGACTGCAAGGAGATCCAACCAGTCAGTCCTAAAGGAAATCAACCCTGAATATTCATTGAAAGGACAGATGCTGAAGCTGAAGCTCTAATACTTTGACCACCTGATGTGAAGAGCCAACTCAATGGAAAAGACACAGATGTTGAGAAAGATTGAAGGCAGGAGGAGAAAGAGACAACAAAGGATCAGAAGGTACGATAGCATTACTGATTCAATGGACATGAGTTTGACCAAACTCCGCGAGATTGTGAAGGACAGGGAAGCCTGGCATGTTCCAGTTCATGGGGTTGCAAAAAGTCAGACACGACTGAGTGACTGAGGTTGATTGATTCAACCTCTAGTCTCACTTCCCTTCCTGAAGGTCAGGGGGACGGGACTGAAATTTCAATTCTCTAATCACATGGTTGGGTCCCCTGACATTCAGTGCCACCTTCCGGTGCTTCTAAAATTTACCTTGTTAACATAAAGTATGGTATAATTGAAAGGGGTTTGTTATTAATATTAAAACATCTTTATCTCTGTATGACTTAGGAAATTCCAAGGGTTTTAGAAATTCTGTACCAGAAATGGGGATGGAAATCAAACTTATATTTCTCGTGATAAATAACAATATCACAACGTCATTTGTTTATAATTGACAAACCCAACCTGAATTAGTTTAGGTACCAAGGGAACATGCTAAATCACCTGGCTGCTGGAAGAGCATGGTGTTCTGGGCCTCGAGGAGACTTGGAATCAGGGCTTATAATGCCACTCCCTTCCTTTTTCTCTCCGTCTCTCGCCTGTGCTTCTCTCCGAGTAAGCTCCACTGTGTCTCAACATCAAGTGGCTTCTGTTATAATGGGGAACATGATTGCCTGCAATTTCAATGCCTTATATCACTGGAGAGTTTCTCCTCTTCTAGAGACCAAATTTAAAAATGCAGAGGAAGGGCTTTGATTGGGTAAATGAGATGCAACTGTCCAGAATAATCAACTGGTACCAGCAGAGTGAGGGTCTATAACTGGTCCCACTTATTCAGAGGGTGGATCTGTTAGAAAACAGCAGCTTCCATTTGAACTCGTTGAGGGAGAAGGAAAGAGGCGTATTTCTAGAAGGAAAAAGGTAGATAGGAAGGGTTAGATGAAGTTGTGCATGTTTATCAGAGAAATCCACAAATACTTGTCAACTAAATGTCTTGCTCACATTTAGGCCTTAATACAAATAAGTAGCTGAGGCCAGAATCTGAGGTGTTCAGGGCATAGACTACAGGTCTCCATGGCCCTTTGAAGGTGGCTACACGATCACTCTCCTTATCAGTATCTCCTCAGCAGTGCTTGCTTGATTATAGCACAGTTATCTCTTTTTCTTCACCATATTTGTTTATGGAATGTGTGTGTAAATCACTTTTTCTAAAGAAAGAGTGAAGCTTTAAATGAACTAGGGGAATTTACTTCTTTAAAAATAATCTGTTTTGAAATGTTGACATAGGCTTAGAATTTACTTTGCATTTGAATATAGATTTTTATATAGGGCTTACTTAAATTGGAAGGGAGTGGGGTCAGGGAAGGGAAACACCTATACATTTCACTTGGTGCACTGTTAGATGTTCTGAAAAACGTTTTTGGACTGCAGCATTTTTTTTTTCCTGTCATTGCAGGTAAAGCAGTCTTTTGTGAATGCAGTTTCTTCTCTTTCTAACTGGATGATCTTAAACAAGTCACTTATCTTTGCTGAACCTCATCTGAAGAATGGGGATTATAGTAATAGTTACTTCTGCTTTATGATGTTAGTGAGAGGTTCAAAATGAGATAAGCCTATGAAAAATTATTTTAAATTGTACATTATTGTGAGACACTGGTACTAATTTAATATTTATTTATGTTTCTTATTACCTAGGACTATGTTACATTAGGGGGCTTCCCCAGTGACTCAGTGGTATAGAATCTGCCTGCTATGCAGAAGATGCAGGAGACCTGGATTGGATCCCTGGGTTATGAAGATCCCCTGGAGGAGGGCATGGAAACCCACTCCAGTATTCTTGCTTGGAGAATCCCATGGACAGAGGATCCTGGCAGGCTACAGCCCATAAGGGTTACAAAGAGTTGAACACAACCGAAGTGACTGAGCATGCATACTTGTTACCTTATCCCTTCTTACCACCTGTCTTAGTTTGCTCAGGGTGTCAAAACTATAGCACAGAATGTATATATATATGCACATACACACACACACATATATACATACACATATATATACATATATATATACACACATATATATACATATCTGTGTATTCATGTTTATTTCAAAGTTGTGTGCCTTTAAATCAAAAGGCATCTGAAATAGCTCATGTTTAAGGCACACCTAACACCAAACAAATAAACAGCATCCAGAAGATGCAGGGTCATTACAAAACAAAGCAGAGCAAATGAGTAGTAAACATTTGAGTAACGGTGAATCCAGGGATTGAGGAAGGGCTCCCAGGCTTGCCTTCCTAACCACAGTAAATTTTGCAGACCACAGTCAGCCTAGCAGACTCAGAAACCTAACTTGGTCAGCACCCAAGGAATAGCCTATTCAGGAACAGTCTTCAATTAACCTCAGAGATATTGTGTAAATCAGACTGCTTATTAATTAATTTATCTCAAATGCTGTAACTCCTGTGCCAGTCACGCTGGATACAGTCAGCACATTTCAACCTGTAGATACACATATCTGGCCTGCCAAAACCTAACCAGAAGATTGTTTGGTCAGCATGGTATCAGAATAAGGAAATTTTGAGTTAATGGCTTCAGATTCAGATGTCAATAGAGCTGTGATGTGCAAAGCCCATGCTACGGTGCCCCATCTCTTGGACCCTGCTAGGTGGGCACTACCTATACCAGTCTCTTTGATTCTCATTTGGTCTGCGCTTCTGTTGCTAAGTAACACTCCTTCTGCCTGATTCATTTTCCCCAAAGATATCTTGAAACTCTCAATCTGCTTACAATCAAGTTCTACTCATTTTAGGGCTTCCCTGGTGGCTCAGAGGTAAAGAATCTTCCTGCCAATGCAGGAGACATGGGTTTGATCTCTGATCTGGAAGATCCCACATGTCACAGAGCAACTAAGCCCAGGTGCCATGACTACTGAGCCTGTGCTCTACAGCTTGGAGCCACAACTACCAAAGCCCTACTGAAGCCTATGAACCCTACGGCCCATGCTCTGCAACGAGAGAAGTTGTGCACAGCAAACGGAGTGCACAGCCTGCAACTGAAGGAAAGCCTGTGAAGCAACAAAGACCCAGCACAGGCAAATCAATTAATTAATTAATACTTAAAAAAAATCTACTCATTTGAAAATTTTCTTCTCTGTAAGGAGATAGCTAATATCTGTTGTTTCCAAATTAACTTTCAAGTCCTATAACCACCCTATTTTTGTCCCCTTGAAGTAGTAGCTGAGAATGCTGTTTCTAAAATTACAGAGTACCAGTTCCAAATTCCAGCTAGGTGAACATGCGTGAGTCACTTAACCTCTATGAGTCTGCTTCCTCATCTGTAAAATGGTCATGAAAATAGCTAAGAAGACTATTTTTAAGATTAATTTATGGCAATGTTTAGAAGCACTTAGCATACCAGCAAACTCTCACTCATAGTAAGTAATAATAAAAGTGACTATTAGTCATTATCTCATATTCCACCATTCAGCCATCCTTCACTGAGCACCCACTAAATGTGCTTAACTACATGCTAGCCCAGGAATCTAGCACAGGGCAATTACTACAACTGAATATTAAATTTAGCTCTTAGTTTCCTGGCTGCCAAGACCCAAAAGGCCATATTAATTATTGCTAAGATGTTTTCTTCCTGAACTTAAGTTTATTTGATCTTATGATACTTATACAAGAAGCTTAGTACCAAAAGGTTTAAGCTCTAAAGAAATGACTGTCTAATTATGGACTTTCAGATACTGAGACAGTTAGATGAGGACAGCATCTCGGCAGTCAACAGGCTGAATGTGGTGGTAGTGCAAATTAGCTATGCTGACAATTCTCTATGCTTTCCTGCCCTTCTCGAAGAGCCTAAAAATTATAAACTAAACCTGAAGGTGACCGCTGCAACATCTCACGCTTTGAAAACAGGATTGGTTCTCTTGGCCAATGAGAAGGTTTAGTCAAACAGAGGTTTGACCCTAGTTATTAATTATTTCTTTATAATTTTAAGTACAGTGCTTAGGAAATGAACTCACATGCCTAAGATGCACATGTGCATTCATTTAGGCTGATCTTGAGTAATTCACATTAAGAAGAAAGACACAGAGCCCCATCTCACCATATGTTGGCAGTCACTTTACTGGACTCGAGATAGAATCAAAGTAATTGCTCCATAAAGTAAAGCAGTTAGTAATAACCTAAACTCCAAAAGCCCTTTAATTTTCTGATTCATATCTTTAATCAATTTGCAACATGGAGCAATTGAGTTTTCCCTCTAGTTTCCCAATTGTTTGCTCAAAGGGCTGCTCTGCCGCCTTTGACTGACGTGACATTATTGCATTTATATTGACTTTTACGGCAGTTTTTACAACATTCGCGGTGCATAAGTTACATGAAAATGTAGCATGGGAACATTTCAGGAGGAAAGTATGCCATAAAGAGAGTGCCCGGCTGTAATGTTTGCAATTTACAGTGTGAGGACATTACAAATGGAGCAGAGCAAACTGGGTCTGGGCTTGGCATCATCTGCTTCCAACACCACCCCCACCCAACTCCCCCAGGAAACTGTCTAAGCTGCTTCCCTCAGACCCTGGACCAGGAATAGCTGGAGCCCTGTTGGTTGCTTTTGGCTTTGCCGTGCCATGAGGTGCTCTGAAATACTGCTTTTACAAGAGAACCATCTTTTAGCTTCAGAGTTGGAGGAAAGGAGGAGGCTGTTGAGGCAGGATTGTTTTAAAAATTAAGTAAGTTATTTGAAGTCTGAAGGAGGCCAGAGGACTGCTTGAAGACGTTGCTGCTACTGGTTGATTGTTACCTGTTCTGGGGCTGCACACCAATCTTCACTATTCATTTCCTACCAGGGTCTGGCCAGGAAGCAGAAACACATGCAAGGCTGTTTCTCACCCACCAAGGTCTCTCTTCCACTGTCTTCTCAACTGTGATGGCTCCAACTCAAGCCCCAGAATCTCCTACCTCATGACCTCCTCCATCTCTCCAGTCCCTCCCCTCTCCTATCCTCACTAGAGGTCTTTTTCTAAGACATTATGTCTCAGAGCAGGTGTTTTATGCCAAAAACCTGTCTGATGGCTTCCTGCTCCCTCAGAGGAAGTTCCCAGCCCTTTTTCTAGAATTCAAGGATGCAGTCCCATCTCACCTTCCACAGTTACTGCCTCTATTCCAGCTATGCTAGGGAGCAGCTGATCTGCACACCAGCACTTTTGTTTTTTTCAACCTCTTGTGTTTCCCATCACTCCTCATTGACTCAATGGACATGAGTTTGAGCAAACTCTGAGAGATAGTGGAGGACAGGGAATCCTGGTGTGCTTCAGTCCATGGGGTCACAAAGAGTTGGACATGACTGAACGACTGAACAACAAGAGTATTTGTCAGTTTACAAGAAGGTTCTGAGAGGTCAGGAGCTAGCTAAATGCACTTGGTTTGAGTCTCAACCATACCACTTATTCCCTCTGGGATCCTAGGAAAGCAACTTTTCTGTGCCTTAATTTCCTCATCTGCAAAATGGATATAATAGCAACACCAGTCTCATTGCATTAATTCATTCAGTATACATATAAGCACTATTTAAGTGCTAACTCCTGTTTCAACATTGGATTCTTCTCCGTTTCTTCCTGTAGAAATCCTTTCTACTTTCTCTGCTAATCAAAATCCAATCCTTCAGTAATTACAATGTTTCCTCCCTAATGAAGCCATCCTAGGTTTTCTTGCCAGAATGAGGCATCCTCTGTGCCCTCCTTCCCTCCACATGTGTTTCTTACTTAGAACCTTTACTAAGAAGGGCACGGTTTCCATCAACAGCTGCAGGAGCCACCACACAGAAGGATCCAAGCAGGCAGCCCACACTGAGCGACAGTGACAGGTTTGCCACCATCAGGGTCCCCTCGTAGGTGCTTACATACAAAGTCAGTTTCTATTACATTACCTGTGACTGGGTCATGGCTCATGTCAGGAAAACTCAATGTTTCAGGGAAAATTTAAATCAGCAAAGCTACCTATATCTTTCCTTGAGTCAGCCCTCAGCACCTACAGAACCCCTTCTGGATGGATGGGCAGTGATAGTGGGATTGGAATAGGGGCCTTGAGAGGGTCGGTTCAACGCTTCCCTTCCTAGGGAGGATGCAGGCTGGCTTGTGCTTCCTCATCACCCCAGAGCCCAAAGAGGCCATTCACTAGCACCTACTGTTCTGGTGGGGATGAAAGAAGCAAGTTCTTGGTCAATACTCCCAGTGGGAAAATTTCTTTCAACACATGGCCTTTTTATCTTACACACACTTTTTCAAGTGAACACTTCTCATGTACTTGCAGTGTCTTTCTTCTTTCTGATAATGTAGTTAATGCTTGTTTGTCTGCTCTTTTGGGTGTGAGGTCCTTGAGGTTGGGGACTACATCTTTTATGTATTTACTTTTGAACATTTTATTTTTAAAATACTGAAACACAAAAAAAGATCATTTCTAACATGACTTTTAAAATAACCCTGTATGCGAAACATCAAAGAGACACAGATAAATAGAACAGTATTATGGACTCTATGGGAGAGGGAGAGTGTGGGATGATATGGGAGAATGGCATTGAAACATGTAAATTATCATATGTGAAATGAATTGCCAGTCCAGGTTCAACGGATGATACAGGGTGCTCCGGGCTGGTGCACCGGGATGATCCAGAGAGATGGGATGGGGAGGGAGGTGGGAGGGGGGTTCTGGAAGGGGAAATCATGTACACCCATGATGGGTTCATGTCATTGTGTGGCAAAACAAATACAATATTGTAAAGTTAAAAAATAGATAAATAAACTAATTTAAAATAAAAATAAATAAATAAATAAAATACTGTGTGAAATTAAAAAACCAAGAATGTGGCCCTTTCACTCCTCCCCTCACATTGCCATTAGTGGCACATAAATTCTTCCTAAGTTCTAGTTTCCTCTCTCTTGCTCTCACTCTTTCTCTCTCTTACTGATCTTCTGTTTATCATCTATCTGCCTCCATCTGTTTGTCTACATGCATCATATATGCATATAAACTCATAAACATACACACATAGTTAATAAACATGAAATCATTGGCCATCTTCCCTTTTAATGCTATATCATGGACATACTTCCCAGGTTATCTATATCTAACTCGTTTTTATCAATGGCCACACTCCTGGATGTGGAGTTATTAGATCAAGAAGCCTGTGCCGTTAGGTGTAGCAATCTCTTAAATTCTGCAGCAGTGGTGCCAGCTTAATTTCAGACACTGCTTTCTCTGCTCTAACATTTCCTTCAGGTTTCCTTGTATAGAAAACAGGTACATCTTGAGCTTTATAATTATTTTCAGCTTCCTTGTTGCTCAGTGCCCCATACAGTGCTGTACACAAAGCAAGTGCTCAGTAAAAGGCTGCTGTAAGAATGGATGGACATGCAGGATGCTCAGCATAACGTTACCCAGTCAAGTCCATAACCACCTGCTAGACAGATAGCATCTGTGGTCAAGGGGTTTTCTGTGTTACTTTCAGGATGTTTTTTGTTTCCTCAGTTTCCCATTCATCCAGTAAGTCTAGAGATATTGGCTTGTTTCCCTGGAGACCTTGGGTGGAATCTGGTATTTCAAAGTGCTTAATGGTGCTGCTCAGTAAATAAAAGAAGCCATTAATATGCATGAAGCTATTTCATCAAGAGGCCAACAGAGCAAATTTAAAAGCTATCTTCAAGGGAAAAGAACTAAACTGCCATTATCATGCATACTAATAACTACAACCGAGGTCTGCAGGAGCCAGGACAATGCCCTCCCCGGGGCCCCTCAGACTCTGCTGAAACCTTAAGGTGCCCTGGGTCTTGCTATCAGCCTCTCCAGAAAGGGGCTAGAGATGGAGAATTGTCTTCTGTCTCCAAACTCCCACCAGCAGGACTGGAGCTCTCAGCATTCCAGGGCTGTGCTTAAGGGCCCTTAGATGATGCATCTAATGCTTTCCGAGAACTCTCCCTAACAGTATGAAAAATTAGATGGGAAACAGCCAACTCATGGACAGAAAAAGACTCAGAGGATTTATGATTTGCCACCACTCCAAGGTCACATTTCCACTCAAAGGCATGAGAAATGGGGAGCGTGGTTAATGCAGAGTCATTAGGAGTGAGTAGAGTGTACTATGCTGTCAAGAGAGCCAGAAACTGCTGGGAAAGGAGCCCTGGGCTGCCAGTGACCTTGGCAAATTCCTAAAACTCTCCCTACCTAGAATCTATACCTCCCCTTATCCATACGTCATCTACAGGCAGGCCAAGACACATTCATGGGGATCCTGCATGTGCGGGTTAGCAGGGAGACTAGTAGCTCCCTCTTAAGTCTTCTTCTTCTTGAATTATCCAAGAGCTTCTGCCAATGGGGTCAGTCTTCACTCCAAATGTCAGCAGAGAACTAGGAAGCCTGATGTGTCCATTAATAGGTCTCCAGTTGAATCGCCTTTATTTCTACTGTTGCCACAAGTGTTGCCATGAAAAGGCTTCCACACCACACAATCCTTTGTGTTCTTTTTATAGTTGAGATGTTGCCTTTTCTGGTCCAGGCCATGTTGTAGGTTGCAGTGGGTCTCCTCATATGTGACCCCTTAGTTACAGCCATTCGTGGCTACACTGCCATGCCCAGGAGCCCAATTTCTGAACTCTTCACCAGACTTCCAGGCCCTGGGGTTGAGACCAGATCAACAGTTCCAGATGTTTTAAGTTCTTTCTCACCTTCAGATATCAACCTGACCCATTCCAAGCTGCCGCAGATGATCTGAAAGGGGATATTTAAATTATCAGTCTCTCTTGCCTCCCAGGGGAAGTCTTGGCATCGATGCAGACTCAGATCTTCTCCAGCTAAGCATAAAACAGAGTGTGGAAAGAGTGCATATCTTATATTTGCCTAACTAAGAGGGAAAATTCAGGAAAGAGGCAACTTTAAAGGATTCCAAAGTGACTTTCTGTGCCACCTATAAAATGAAATAGCAGATAAATTCTCCTATTGAAAAATAAGTTCACTTTTATGGATATTTTGCTATATATACAATGTGCTTTACAAACCTTCCCACTTCATCTATCTCACTTATTTGTGAGGATCGAATAAGGTATGTGATAAAAATATGCATCTTAAAAAGCAAAAAAAAAAAAAAAGCTTGATAATAAAGACAGTTCAGTTCAGTTCAGTTCAGTCGCTCAGTTGTGTCCGACTCTTTGCGACCCCATGAATTGCAGCATGCCAGGCCTCCCTGTCCATCACCAACTCCCGGAGTCTACCCAAACCCATGTCCATTGAGTCAGTGATGCCATCCAGCCATCTCATCCTCTGTCGTCCCCTTCTCCTCCTGCACCCAATCCTTCCCAGCATTAGGGTCTTTTCCAATGAGTCAACTCTTCGCATGAGGTGGCCAAAGTATTGGAGTTTCAGCTTCAACATTAGTCCTTCCAATGAACACCCAGGACTGATCTCCTTTAGGATGGATTGATTGGATCTCCTTGCAGTCCAAGGGACTCTCAAGAGTCTTCTCCAACACCACAGTTCAAAAGCATCAATTCTGCGGTGCTCAGATAAATAAAGACAAGGAATTGCTATATAAATGATTTTTTCTATAAGAAATAGAGTTTGGTTCTAGAAACTCTGGGTTGACTTTTAGGCAAGTAGAGAATAAAAACTGATTCCCCAAGGAAGTTTGGGGACAGAGCATACTTGATTTGTGGTGCAAACACAGAGGGGAAGCCAAAAGAATGTAATGACAGATAAAGATAATCGTAAGGACAGTGTTACTAATTTATAATATCCATCTCCCACTTAAATAGTTGCTGTTTCCTTAGTTTTTCCTCCAAAATTCTGTATATTTTAGAAGCCACTTAACCACTCTGAGATTCAGTTTTCTGAATGTGAAATGAGGGAATTCAACTAAAATCAGTGGTTTTCCAATTTTTCTTTTTAGTCATAGAACGCCTTGTATGAGCAAGATTTAGAAGATGCCTTAAAGATGCCCAATATGCAAACCCACTGAAACAGAGTGTTTGAACACTCTAAGATTATATACAATCATAGATAAATGGTAATCTTCCAAAATTTGCTCACACCTTACATAGTAGAGGATACTGCCCTACCTAAAAAGTCTGACAGAAGCCCTCTGGAGATGTTTTCATGCAACAATCTTTAGTGACCGTGGCCCAGACCCTCAGCCCCGAGTTGCATGTATATTTCCATTGAGCTTCTTGAATAACCTGACAATGTTAGGCAGATGAAGGAATTTAGTAATTAGCATTTAATTTTTCCCAATTTTTCTAACAGGGAGAATAGCTGACTCTGACTGGAGGTCTAATATGAAGACATTACCTCTGATAAAGCCTGGAAGACCACAAGCAGTCCAGAAAATGAGTAGCTCAAGTGGCTTCTCTTCATCCAATACTAGGCCTACATTCTTCTAATGAGCTAACTTCTCACTTTTCTGATAGGTAAAATCACCTAAAATCACCCCTTGCTCCAAAAAAGCAAAGGCCAGTGTAGCGATAAGAAATAATTTCACTTTCTACATGAAGGCACCATGACTACTGGCAAATACCTTTGGTGGGGGTAGTGAGTGGAGTGGAAAGTGAAAAGCACCTGGGAAACAACCCAGAAATAAAAAAACAGCCGCAGGAGGCAATAAGTCTAAAAGGCACTTACAAGAATCAACCCAGTGAGCCAAAGGAAATCATGAATTTGAGTCATGCCAAACATACGAACCCATCATGGCCTAAGGTTCTTTTTCTTTTCAGAGTCACATAGAGGGTTCATTCTTCATCAACATTTTCATGACACACAGGAGGGATCCTAAACAAGACCATGAACTTTGGGAGTTTTGAGTTTGGGTTCTTCTGATGCTCTTGGGTGCTTTGACTCCCATGTTGAACCTTCATCAGCAGCAGGAGAAAAAGGGTCATTCATCAGGGTCAAAGAATCACATCACCTGCACAACGTGAGCTCAGTCTGTGGGGCCCATTTCAGTGTGAACAAGACAGTATTTCAATACTAAGTTTCTGTTAGCCAGTGAATTTAGATTAGGAGAAAGCTGATCTTGAGAAGTCAAGTTGTAGAATCTCCTAAGCAGTACAGGAACCCCTTCTATGATGGTCACTAAGGGTCTGTGAGTCCCTTCAGGGATAGGCCCTCACTGCCATTCCAACATGCAGGTTCCATTGTCAGATCACTATTAGTGTTGGAAAGTTGTGAGAAAGTAGACAGAAACTTAGAAAACCCATTCTTTCTTGCAATTTCAAAGACAATTGCAAGAAGAAGAAAATATTTGCCCTAAAAGAACGCATTTTGAATAGGAAAAGTCTCTTATCAGCATTTACCTTGGAGAAAAATTGGGGTGTAAGAAGTCAATCTATAACCTCTCCTTTCACAGATCTCTTTCTGAACTGACACATCTCCAATAGCCTGTTCCATAGAGCCTGATGATATTTTAATCATATTATCCTTTGTGGTTTGCAGGGTGTGCCTCTGAAGGGGGCACACACTTGCTTAACAGCACTCCCGAGACGCTCAGCCTGGAGACGGCTGGCTGCTCTTTAAAGCCCTTGGTGACTAAATCAATTAGGCCAAATATGTAGCAGATTTTTTAAAGTAACAACCCACAATGTATTTATAGTTTCTGGAGTTGGGTCACAAGGAGATTGTCTATGGTGTCAGCTAGGTGTACCCTGGTTTGATAAATGGATCTTCAAAGCAGGAATCCAGCTTGGTTAGTCCTTTCCCATTTCTAAATCATCACTGGAATGCCAAAGAATTAGGACAATGGGTTGAGATGTGTTAGTATCATGACCTAGTTGATTGATCCTTTTCTGCTCCCAGAGTCAACCTTGCTTCAAGCTCTTGCCATTTCGTGTTTTTACTATAGCAATGGGCTCTTAGTTGAAATCCTTTAGCCTAGTTCTCAGGGTGTTATGTGAAAGGCTTCCAGCCTTGTCTGTTGTCTCTTCCCAGAGCAGTTTATATTTGTTCTTTGGTAATACTCTTGACACATGTAGTTGCTTATTTGAAAGATCGTTTTCACTACCACACTATAAACACTCCACAAGGGTAGGGGCTGTGCCCTGGATAGTCACTGGGATGCCCACAATACTCACAGATGCTCAGTAGCTACTTACCGAATGAATGACCCAATTCCTCACGTGTACCTGATAGCACTGTGTAATTGAGCTATGTATTAACACCACTCGAAACAAACCCCCCACTTGTCTGAGCTGTTACTGCTCTTGCCTTTTGCTTATGTCATTTGCCTTATGGCCATTCTAAAAGAAACCACAAAAGACAGTATGAAGACAATAATTTGGACATATTTTAAGTGATGAGAAAGGAAAAATGAGAGTATCCTGGCTGGGAGATAAGAAAGGAATTTTAGGGTTATCATTTGAAAAAGCCTGAGCTTGATCATTAGGATGCCATTTTATTACTCTGTTATCCTGTGACTGTGGAAGATTAAATTCTCTGTACATTGGTCTGTAAAGCTTGGATAGCAATGCCATTCTACCCCATGGTGTTCCCACAGGCTGCATAGGGACTGTGAAACACTGGGCTTTAGGACTCCTGCTAATACACTTAGCTTTGTTGTTACTGTTAATATTTAACATAATTGCAACCTGAGCTCAGAGAAGTTTTTTTTCCCCCTGCCTGAGGTATTAACACATCATCATTCATTCCAATTATTTGTACAAATAATATTAGGAAAATATTTTCTGGAAAACAATAGACTTTTCAAAACTCTCTTTGAGTCTCCCTACCGTGACACTCGGAGGATTGGATTCAGTTCAGCTACATTTCTTAAAAGCTTTTCATATGCCAGGCCCCATAAGGAGTAGCTGAGGGGAAAAGAGAAGATCTATCCTCAAGGCTCTCATGGCAAGCCAAATAATGATCCCCAAAGACAACCACATCCTAATCCCCATAACCCGTGAATACGCCACATTGGATAAAGGAGTGTTGCAAATGTGATTAGGTTAAGGGCCCTGAGATGGGAAGCTTTCTGGATTAGCTGACTTGGGAGAGCATAATCTAATCACACAGCTCCTCAAAACTGGAGCCCCTTTCCTGGCTGTGGTCAGAGGTGTGACCACAGGAGGATGGTTGGGATGGTAGTAGTGTTACTGGCTTTGAAGCTGGAAAAAAGATCCATAAGCCAAAGAACACAGATGGCTGTGTTCAGAAGCTGGAAAAATCAAGAAAACAAATTCCCCCTTAGAGCCTACAGAAAGAAACACAGCTCTGCCAACACCTTGACGTTGGTCTGTGTTGGACTTCTGACATGCAGAACTAAGTGAACTGTGTAATAGCACTGTGTAATTGAGCTATGTATTAACATATCTTAGAACTAAGATATCTTAGTTCTAATATCTTAGAACTAAGTGCTAAGATAATAAATTCGTGTTGTTTAAGCCACTAAATTTGTGTTAATCTTCTAGGTCAGCAATGAAAAAACAAAATCAGATCTCATGAAATAACACAGGAGGAACAAGGGGAGAAGTCACAACAATCTAAGGACATCCAGGATTAATTCTTCAAGAGTGAGACAAATCAATCATATTAATGATAACGGTGACAATTCTGATGATAACCCTTAAATAGCATTTAATATCATTCATATGATACTTGAAATATATTTTATTATTGACCCCATTTTTCAGATGGGGAGACTGAGGTATAGGAATATTAACTAACTTGCCCAAATTTATTCAGCAAACATGCAAATCCATATTCATTCCATAGAGTGGAATGATGAATCCCACCTGGGAAACCAGCAACATCTTCCTGTCTTAGATTGGATCATGCTTGATCTTGAACCGGTGAGTAGAATTTTGAGTGAAGAAGCTAGAGAGACCACCATATGGAGGAAGTGACATAAACAATGGTGTGGGAACACCTCTGTGCTTGAAGGAAGGTAAAGAGTTTGAGTTGGCATCATGTCCAGTGCCAGAGGCTGTATTGGCAGACACAGGCTGCAAAGTGGGTTCAAAACAAATCATGAAGGTCTGGCCATGCTAGCTGCTGCTGCTACTGCTGCTAAATCGCTTCAGTCGTGTCAGACTCTGTGTGACCCCATAGACGGCAGCCCACCAGGCTCCACCATCCCTGGGATTCTACAGGCAAGAATACTGGAGTGGGTTGCCATTTCCTTCTCCAGGGCCATGCTAGCACTAGGGTTCTAATCTGTCGGTGGATGAAAGCTAGAGAAAGTTTCTCTGTGCAGTGACATGTAAGAACTCATTTAGCTTCACTTCATCTACCAAGAAAGCAAGAGTTGGGGGCACGGGTGGTGAAGGGAGGAGCATTTGTTTTTTAAAAAGCCTAACCTATGGGGAAAATTGCTAGCTTGACTCTAAGAAGCATGTATCGATTATTCACATCTTGAATTCTGAATTTTTTCCCCAATATCTGACTCCTTAGTTATTAACTCCTGACTTGTAATCCTCTGGAAGGCAGAAACTGGCTTCTCTTTGTATGTATCCCTGGCACCTACCACAGGCCCTAACCTAGTACAGGGGCTTCCTTGAGAAGAAATTGATAAATGAATGAATGGGTCAAGTCATGCCTTCTTGAGCTTCACTTATTAAAGTTTATGCTTTGTCTGCTTTCTGAAAAGACTACAGGCCAATAATGCACAGAACAGACGTACAGGAAACATGTACATGCCAAATCAAACAATCTTACTAAAAACTGGAAAGGGTCTCCGGACACCAGATTTCAGCAGTTACTGTGATTTCTACCTTGGGAGACATGGTGATGGTGGTGAGGGGAAGTGTGTGGTGCAGAAGGCCAGCAGGCCCACCAGGTCTGCTCTCAGCCGCAGAAACCCCTGGAGAGGTGGACCTGGCCACACACTCAGCGGCGGCATGACCACCATGACCGACAGTCACGTGACAAGAGTGACGGAATTGGAAGGTGTAGGGCCTGAGAAGTGTACACAACGTGAGGCAGCCAGAGCTAGGCTGTATGTCCTGGGGTGTCTCCCTAAAGCATCTGTCCATGCCCTGAGCTTACAGAGAGATGAACGCCATTAGCTTTCTTTTGGAAAATGGTGAAGGGAAGTGTTTTACATCAGGGTGCAATGCAAGCAAAAGGCAGCTCGATGCCAGGGAAGAACTCAACGGGGGACCCCATGAAAGACACTCTGGACTTGTGGTTATCCTGCAGGTGAGAGAAGGGGAGGAGAAGGGGGAGACCCTCACGAGGAAATCCTCTTCCAAGAGGGGCGCTGAAGGCTTTCCCTCTGAGAAGGCGGCTGAGGCAGGCTATACAGCCATGACCAAGAGAATGCTTGAGGCCTTCGCAGCAAGAAGGAGCTGCTGGAAGAGCTGGAGGACTCAAAGGTAGAACTGTCCCAGCTGCCCCGGCTTCCAAACTTTCCAAGATCTGAGTTGTTCGCAGATCCATCGCCTGTGCGCTCACTGTCATTAACCAGACTCGGAAAGGGGATCTCAGGAAAATCTGTAAGGACAAGAAGTACAAGCCCCTGCATCTGCAGCCCAAGAAACATGGGCCATGCGCCGCCAGCTCAACAAGCAGGAAGAGAACCTGAAAACCAAGAAGCTGCCGCGGAAGGAGTGGCTGTACCCACTCTGGGAGCATGTGGTTAAGGCTGGAGCATCCAGGTGTCAATAAAACAAAGTGGCAACGAAATGAAAACAGAGCGGCACTGAGGGCCCACGTCCTGAGTTCGTGGCAGTGCCCTGGGCATGAGCTCTAAATCACCAAGACTCTAGAATAGATCCAGAGAGGTGAAAGAACGCAAAGCTACAGAGAGCCTCTCCTGGTGGCAGGAAGTGGAGGAAGGGCGTCCACATACAGGTACAGCCCAGGGAGGGCGCCCCCAAGCCTGTGGTGACAGCACCACCTCTAGAAAAGGTTCTGACAATCACGTTTCTCTGCTCGAGCCACCAGCATGGTAACTTGACCATCTAGTCTTTTTCAGTGACCTTAAACACTTTTCTTTTTACCAAAATACAAGCCAACTTCAAAGAAAATGTTGCAATAAAAATAATCACCTCATATCCTCTCACCTAACACAAACCCTATTGTCATTGTCTTTTATTCTTTTTCCCTCTAACCATTTGTTCTTGTTTTATAGAAGGGACATTCCCAATTGGAAAAACAAAAGAAAAAAGGAAGTAGAACAGGAAGAATTCTTCCATTATCTATGTTAAGTGATACAATCTATTTTAAATGAAGCACAAAAGGATCTCTTCATACAGGAACCTAGAGCCTTTTTTCCTACTGCGGAATCCATCCCCAAGCTTTGGGGGCCAGTTTGAAGTTTAGCAAATTAAAGTAATTAACACATGTGTCTTGTTAAAGCAAGAGAATGTGGCTGACAGGAGCATGGAAACAACAGTTCGTGCCTGAAAAGATGAAGGTGGCTTTTAGAGTGGATGCTTAAATTCCACTGTAATGCAAGCCCCAGCTGGCTTTCCAATCTGTGCTCCTGCCAGTTCTCCACACAAACTGGGATCCAGACCTGGCCCGACCTCACCATCTTTATATTTGCACCTTCCTCTCTTGCACTTGAATTTCCCTGTCTCTCTTACTGTCCAATGATCAGGTCACATTCAAGCTAAGGAACAATTGCATAAAACCATTCCAGTCCTTCCCATGTAGAAAGCAGAGAGACAAATTCTTCCTTTCCTTAGCCTTCCTTCCAGCTAGGGGAGGTCATGTGACTCCCTTCTCATCCATGCACCCTAAGAAGTCTGCTTTTATTGGGGAGAGGTTGGTCCTGAAAAGCATTTTCTTCCCCAGTGTATGAAAACAGGTAGTGCTAGCACCAAACTTTCTTCTTTCTGTCTTCCTGCCTTGAATACAGATGTGATGTCTGGATGTGTATGGCCTTCTTGGGATGAAAAGGTAGAAAGTAGAAGGTGCACGTAGAAAGGGTAAAGGAACAGTCCCCCACCCCACCCCCCACCCCGTGGCGTTTGATTGAGCACCAGCAACTGCCTAGCTCCAGACTCTCACTAGGAGAGAAAAATCAACTTCTGTTTACTTAAGTCACCATAACTCACATTTTTTATTGCTTGCAATCAAAAGTAATCTCAACTGATATCACCACTCCCATCAGCCTTCCCTAATCAATCCAGCCTGAGAGGTAGTGCATATAATGGTTACAAACTTGGGTTCTGGAGCCAACCAGTTTCAAATCCTGGTCTATCACTGAGTAGCTGCATGACCTTAGACAAGTTATCTAACTGCCAAAAGCTCCATTTTACTGATCCATAATGTGGGAATTACACTGGTATGTGCTTCATGTACATGTTAAATGAGATAATGCACATAAAATACTTAAAATACTGGCTGGCAGATAGTCAAATAACCCTGGTTTTCCTGGTATAGATGCTATCATCCTTCCCCAGTACCCACTGGAGATGGAGGTTTCCGAACCCTACCTGTGTCCCACAGCTGAGCCCACTCATCTAGCCCCCAGAGCCCCACATCTGACTCTGAAAAGACCCACCTGCCCTGGTATGCCCCTCATGGGCATCCATTCTGGAGCCTGAGTTGGACTTGGCTGTGATGCTATTTGGTTTCCTCTGCTGACCTGGGGCCTCATCATACTTTACCCCTTGGTTTCTTTGAAGGAGGGACTTGAGGCAGAGAGAAGGAAAGAAGAAAGCTATGAGAGTGTTTTCCATGCCCCTGCTTCCCTGTGACCCCTGACACTTTGCTTATTGCCATGGCAGTGGGTTCCAGGACACCACTACCCCCCATGGCAGCTGCTTAGTCTCCCTGCACTTCAAGGATGGGAAAAATAAATCCTTCAAAGAGTCTCCTCCCGCTCTGGGAACCAAGGATTATACTGAAACTTTATTATTACTTTAAATAAATAAATTACTCCCATGAGGCCAGATGAAAACATGCTCTTATTAAATTTTTTTAAAGAAGGAAAGCAACTGGAGAATAAAATCAAAGGTAACCTAATGGATTGAAATGGCTCCTCAGAAGCTGTCTTAATAGCAATTTGTATTTATGTTATGCTTCTCATCAAAAGAGCATTTCACAAAGGCCCTGTTTCCTCAGAGTTGCCCCATGGAGCTTGACTCCAACGCAGAAGAGCCCAAGAGTCTTGGGGGTCTGCCAGCCTCCAAAGCCCAGCCTCAGGCTCTGACCACTGCTGATGATCTGTCTCTGGACCTCAGGGCTGGCTTAGCTTCAGAGACCTTCTGGGAGCTGTGAGGAGGCATCTCTGTTCCCACTGGCCAGTGGGAAAGAGAGTGGCTACCTCCCATGTAAGGACTCCTAGTGGAGACATAACATGGAAGCCTAATCAAGGGACTGATAACACACACACAGAAACATACACACACACACACCATGAAAACTGTTGGAAATAAGAAGAACCTACCTCAGCTTGAGTTTCCTTCTGACTGTTCATCTACCAAGACCCAAATTTCTGACTGTGTTTGCTTTCCCCAAGTGTTCAAACTTTTTCTTTCCTTGTTTTCTAGATGGGAGACAAGCCATATGCATACAAATATGTTGAAAATAAAACATCCATCACAGGTCCTCTTTCATTTGTTTTTGCTTCCACAGTGCTTGATATATGGTAGGGGTTAGGTAAGTATTCACCAGTGAAGTAAGTGCACAGGTAAATTGATAAAAGAGGAATGTGGATCAATTATTAATAGATGGTAAGTGGAAGTTTCTAGATAGGAATGATCACTTCCCAGCTGCCTAGGAAGCTGGACAGAATTTCACTCCTCAGTTATAAAACCAATTAAAAAGTAGACTTACCATTTATTGAAAAATCTACTCTTTGCTTGACACTGTTGCAGAATCTTGTTGCTGTTCAGTTGCTAAGTTATGTCTGACTCTTTGCACAATTTAGTATGTTTTTAAAAGAATAGTCTTCACTGTTACCCTTCTCATGGCATCACTTCACAGATGATCACTTCACTAAGGTTCAGAGAACCTGTGACTTGCTCATGGACCTGGAACCCATCTCTACCTGCCTCCAAAGCCATATTACTCCTCAGTGCTTTTGTGTCCCTCCACCCATGGTCTTGCTTCATCTTTCCACTGTAATGTCCACATCCTTACTTGTTTCATGGAAATTCTACACTTGAAATACTTTCTTTCTTATTTATTTAGAGCCCAACCCTATCCCCAAATCTTTCAATATTCAGAGTCTGCCCCAGCACAGTCATCAACCAAATACTCCATTAAGGAAGACAGAGCAGGGATCACTTAAGGAGGGTTTGGATATTCCATGTAATGGCAAATACTACCCGTAGTAGGGCTGTTTCTCATCCTGAACTCCCATCCTTTGTTGACACTCCCCCCCGCCACACACACTCACACACAGTGATTGTGAGCTCCCTGCAGTCAGAGGCCAGGGTCTAAGTTCCAGCTCCATCACTTACCACCTTCGTGACCGTAGGCAGGTCACTACACATCTTTAAGCGTTATTTTTGTCATTTGGTAAAACGGAGATAATAATATAAAACCCACCTCATAGGGTTATTGGAAGAGTTAAATCGAAGGATAACTATAAAATTCTTGGCACTACTGGGCTTGCAGTCAAGGAGGCCAGGATTGTCAGTAATGAGAGGGGGATGTAAGAGATGGCAGCCCTCGGGTATTTCTCATGCAGTGTAGCCTAGGTGGGGTGGCTCAGGCCTTCTGTGGGACTGAGAGGGGAGAAAAGGGTTTTCAGTGATGTTAGTTGAGTATCGTTAGGGAATTTAGGGGCAGACAGATGGGGAGACCATCTGCACTATTTAAGCTCCATAAGGGTGTGCTTCCCGTGTATAGGACCAACTCTGGGGAGGCTGATCTCCAGAAGATAATATACAGTGTCAAGTAATAGGATAAAAATAGTCTAGAATATTCCAGATATAGTGTGAAGTGCTATCCAGAAGGGCAGGAGTGCCCTTTGCAGGCCTGAGTGCCTCTGGGATAAACATTGCCCTTTCCCACCTCTCTTCCCTTGCTCAGTCCCCCTCCAGCTGATGCCCAACTGCCATTCTTGATGACCTCATCTCCTGTCTTTGTCTATGTTAATCACAACTATCCTTACAGCCCAGTTGAAACCCCACCATTCTGTGAACTTTTTCTCACCACTGGAGTTCAAATGCTCTTGCTCTGAGTGTAATCAGAATTCTGTATCTTTCACATGTTAGTTTGTGAAAGTACAGTGACCTGGCACTAATATTCTATTGTTCACATTAAGCCTTGATTATTTGTCTGCAGTTTTTCATAGACAAAACCCAGGCCAAATACAGATCTTTGCATTTGAGATCAGGGGAATTCCCTGGCTATCCAGTGGTCAGGACTCTGCTTTCACTGCTGAAAATCTGGGTTCAGTTCCCAGTCAGGGAACTAAGATCCTGCAAGATACACAGCACAACCAAGAGGGAAAAAAAGAGGGAGAAAGAGAGAGAGAGAGACCATATCTTTTCTGAGAAGCTGTGCCTGGGCATCTGGCACTTACCTTCTTAAAACAAAACTGAGGTCAGCACTAAGGCCAGTTGGAGCTGACAACCAGTATTCAAAATATACATTTGTTGGATAGAAAGGTAAGTAGCAACCAACTGACCTGGCAGGGTTTTAACAATTCATACAAGAATAATCCTTTCATTTGAAATAAATCAGTAAACTGAGAACCGAAGAGGGGATGTTCCTAGTCCAGAGTCACAGCTCAGACTAGTGTCTCTTGATGGGGAATGTTAAATTATTCTACCTTCTCCCTTTTCTTCTTCATACCGTTATCTTAATGGAAGTTCTTAGCTTTGTTGTTTCATTGGGACAACAGTAAGACACGTAGAATCACTTTGGATCCACTGTGGGCCTTTCAAACTGCCTATGCTTAAGACATGGACTCTCTGGTCTCAACTTTTACATTTCACGCCACCATGTTGAAATACCTACAGGCTCCCTAAACTTTCCACACAAAACTTTGCATTCCTTCTCTATGCCTCACTCCACTTGGTGAACCTTCTCTTCCTGGGAATATTCTTTAAGGTCATTGTCTTTACTGATTCCTCAAAACCCTGTTGGGTGCTCCTACCAAGTGCTGACTTAGCATTCTTTGCATTTTTGCATATTAGAGTTACCTTAGATCACTATTTAGAGTCCTTTCTGACATTGTATTGAAATGTGTTTGACTTTGTGTTTGACTCCGCCAAAGATACACTGGAGTGCCTGTTTGGATCTCACTTCCCCTGTGGAAAGGCTCTTTGGGAGAACGCCTCCTCTTCCTGAATTATGTTCCAGATGAGGGCTGCTATCGTGGTAAAATCCTGTCTCCCTGGCTGCGGTGACTGATCTGGCCATGGGCTCTGGCATTTGAACCAAAGTTCTCACAGCTGTGGCCACACTGGTTCATGGAAAACCACCCGATGCAAGATAGATCAATCAGTGGCTTTCTCCAGGATATTTCAAGCTCAAGCTGGGAAGAGGCATTTCCTTTTCTCCCTAATAATGCACTAAAGATGAGTGGTCAGCAAGGCTGGAGGCCGTGGTTCCCTCCTGTGGAGAAGCACTTCTAGAATGGTGAAGCTGATGGAGAGAGAATGGTATTTAGAGGAACAGAATCTTGACCACGTTTGATCTCTTATTTTCCCAGTTAAGCTCTTGCCCTGCCAGTCAGAAGATTTGAGCAATGATCATATTTTGAGGCTGATCAAATTCAAATTCAAATGTTGAATCTCTAACTTCCAGTACCTCAGAAAGTGACTATGTGTGATAAGAGAGCTTTTAAAGAGGAAATTAAGTTAAAATAAAGGTGTTATGGAGGGCCCTAATCCAGTATGACTGATGTCTTTATAAGAACAAGAAATTTGGATATACTGAGAGACACGAGGGATTCTCAAGTACAGAGAAAAGACCACGCGAGGACACAGAGATAAAGCAGCCATCTGCAAGCTGAGAAAAGAGGCCTCAGAAAAAACAAACAAACTGCCGACACCTTGATCTTGGGCTTTTAACCTTCAGAACTGTGAGAAAATAAATATCTGTTAAATCACCTCATCTGTGGCACTTTGTTAGGGCAGCCCTAGAAAACTTATACAGACCCCAATATTCTCTTTTTTGTTTGAATTGGTTCAAGATCAGTTTCTAAGCCTGATAATTCAGAGTTCCAGTGCAGGCTTCCACGTATCTTCAGCAAATGCCATAGTCTTGTATCCCAAATAGCTTCATGGCCTGGCCCAAGGCCCAAGGCCTGTGACATCAGGAAGATAGACAGGCTTACCAATGGACTCATTTACGGGCCTAAATGAGTCAAGCCTAAATCAGGTAAATTTAAAACCACTGTCTCAGTTCAATGAATTAATGACTGCCTGAAATATTTTATTTGATAAACAATGCCCTTCACAGAATTCAGAAACCTAGGATTGAGCAATGACCATCTAAGTGCCCTTCACAGAATCCAGGAACCTAGGATTGAGCAACGGCAGAACTGACATTCAGTCTGTGAGTCATAATTATCTGGATACCTCTGATTACCTAAAAGACTTGGCATTTCTTTCTAAATGGCATTTACCTCACAGAAACTCTACTGCAAGATAAACCCAGTGAAGGGTCACTCAACTAGGTGGCTTGCTTTAAATATGACTGGGTGGCATTTTGTTCTTATGGCATTTTCCACCTTTCAAATCATCTACATGCTTACTACCAGAAGTGAGTATTTCCTAGCTCTGTTATGAATGACTTCACCGGGTAAAGATCAACATCATTCTTTTTTATTTCATCTAATAATGTTATCGAGTTTTAAGACCACCATTTACACACCAAGTATCCACTGCATGCTGACTAGTGGTCAGAAAATCTGACTACATTAACTTAGCTTCCTATAGAACATCTATCATTGAATTAAGATTCAAAGCCTTAACCTGAAACAAGTATCAGCCTTGGGGACTACCTCTTAAACCTTCAATAGCTTCACAGTTTATTTACTCTTGATTTTGTGTGTTGGTTGTTTGTCTCCCTGCTCTCCTTATACATTGCTGCCCACTCCTTTTTATTGCAAGGACACTCTCGTTCTTAAAATATAGTTTCTGAATATATCTTCCTGTCCGCCCCCTCAATCCCTCAATAACCTTCTTCCTTGCTTAAAAGTAAGCTAAATGTGCATAATCAGGAAAGTTCAGAAAACAGAGTTTAAAAACAATGAGAAACTTACCAATTTATAAAGTTCTTAGTAATTGGCATTTGAGGTCTACAGAAACATAAAACTGATTTTTTAAAAGTTCTCTTTCCTCTTTTTCAAATGCATCTTTTCCTGTGAGCTCCCTTAAGATTTCACCCACAACTCTGATAATCTCCCTCAACCTATCACCTCCTTCCCTTTCTTAATGGACTCTACCACTTGAGGAAAGCTTGGCTAAGACTCAGTTCTTAATTTCTTGCTTCACAGATCAAAAGACTGAGAGAGGCTTGATTTAAGCAACTTTTTATTTAAATAAATCTTATTTATTTTTTAAAATAAATTTATTTAAATAACATTACTATCCCATCCATGAAAGTGTAGACAAAAAATACTGTTTACCACATCTTTCTCTCAATGTTCTTTATGTGGACGTAAGATAAATTCTTGAGTTTAGCTAAATAATTTTTTTAAACAAGTAACAAATAAATTAGCTGACTATGAATCTAAGTGCCTTTGTCTTAATTATGCAAAAACAGGGGGAAATTATTTGACTGTGTGTCACGATCCACTCAGCTCAAGGCTCTGAGAGGACCCACCTTTTCAGGTGCTCTCACTTTTGCTATCTTCTAAAGATTGTACCTTGTTTTAATCCAGAACATGTTGAAATATTACCAAAATAACTACTGAAAAACTATTTTGAGTTCAGATGTACTTGGAAAAGGCTAGATAAAGTAAATGAAGCATGAGGACTCTTTGTTTTTTGGTTTGGTTTTCTTTAAGCAGCAAAACTTTTCAGAGATTTTAAAATGTGTGTGTAACAGGAGAATCTGCAGGGTGCCACTTGAAGACGCACTCACAAGTTTGACCTTCTGCACCTCTTCTGTGCAAAGGATCTTTCAGCATTATTGGTCCGGGGAACATCAGATTGATGTCTCTAGCCACTTCAATGACTTACAGAATAAAGGAAATTTTAAGACATAAAATAAAAACATCTTTGCTTTTCTTTTAAAAATGTAAGCTACTACTCTAGTTGACCTTAAAACTACTATTAGCGGCATTAGAGGAAGTGCTATTTCTAGTAACATTCTTCCTTTTTAGAAAGGATCATATTTAACCTTCTTCCATCAAATGGTCAAGTATTTCACAATATAAAAAGAATCAAGTTACCAAATAATACCCAGAGATGCATATAAGTGCCTATTTGATGGTAATGAGCATTTTATCTACACCACAAACTTGAGGTGATGGGTACACAAAACGTGGTATACACAAGCAATGGGATAGTATTCAGCCTTAAAAAGGAAGGAAATTCTAACACATGCTACATTACTGACAAACCTTAAAGACATTATGCAAAAGTGAAATAAGAGACACCAAAGGACAACTACAGTATGATTCCACTTATATAAGATACCTTGGGTAGTAAATTCATAGTGATAGAAAGTAGAATACTGGTTACCAGGGGCTTGGGGAGGGATGGGAAATGGGGTTTCCCATTCATGTCTAATGAATACAGGACGATTTTTAATTTAGGATGATGAAAAGTTCAGAGATGGATTGTGGTAATGGTTGCAAAATAACATGAATATACTTAAAGCCAATGAACTATACACTTAAAAGTGGTCAAGCAAAAACAAACAAGAAAGAAAGAAAGAAAGAAATCGACATAGCTTGCTGTGGTCCACAGAGTTTGGCCTTAGAGGGTGGAGTTGTAAGGGCAAAAAGATTGAGTAAACCTAGGGTCAACATTAGTACCACGAACGAAGACTTATCTTGGTCTTGCGAATTGGTGACTTTGGTCTCTTCCATGACTTATTTCTGTCTTGAAATGCTGTTGACTCCTAAACTGTGTGGCCCTAGAACCATCTGATCACCAAGTGACTTCCTTAACCCAATCCTGAGAATTTTTACCACCTTAATTTTCAGGACTTATATAAAGAACACAAAATACAGAATCAGGATGAAACAAGTAAAATGACTGAGACATTCTATTAGTCAGGAAACTAGCACCATTGTCCTCTTGTGGCTTGAACTCATCCCCATCCTCACTACATTGCCTATCATGGAGTAAGCACTTAATAAATATTGGTTGAATATTTGGGGGGGGGGGGGGCGGAAACAGGGTCAAAATTGTAAATTTCAGGTTAGGCATATTCTACCACACAAAAAACAAATAGCAACTTTAGGTGATCACTATATGGAAATCCCATAGATAAGAAGGGTGGGACATCAAGAAAGAAAAGAGAGTAATATATTAAAGAATATCTAAGGTAAATCTCTATTCAGATTTTTAAAAAGTGTTTTTCTTTAATACAGGAGGTAAAAGAACTCAGCAGTTTTAAAAGAGAGAGCTAAGGGGAAAAATTTAAATTCTAAGTTTTTAACATGTTACATTTTAAATGTATATGAAGACCTAATGTGTACAAGCACATGGCTAAGTAATATTATAGATATAAATACAAAAAGCTTTTGTCCCTCTCTGCAAGTAATTTATTATCTTATAGTAAGGTATGTTGCTGCTGCTAAGTCGCTTCAGTCATGTCTGACTCTGTGCGACCCCACAGAAGGCAGCCCACAGGGCTCCCACGTCCCTGGGATTCTCCAGGCAAGAACACTGGAGTGGGTTGCCATTTCCTTCTCCAATGCATGAAAGTGAGAAGTGAAGGTGAAGTCACTCAGTCGTGTCCAACTCTTAGCGACCCCATGGACTGCAGCCTACCAGGCTCCTCCATCCATGGGATTTTCTGGGCAAGAGTACTGGAGTGGGTTGCCATTGCCTATCCATGGATAACTCAGAGACAATAAAAACTTGCTTAACAGAAGAAAGGATACTCCCAAGCTCATTCTATGAGGCTGCCATCATCCTGATACCACAACCAGACAAAGATATCATAAAAAAAGAAAATTACAGGCCAATATCACTGATGAACACAGACACAAAAATCCTTAACAGAATACTAGCAAACTGAATCCAACAACACATTAAAGGATCATACACCATGATCGAGTAAGATCAATCCCAGAGATGCAAGGATTCTTCAACATACATAAATCAATCAATGTGATACGCCATATTAACAAATTGAAAAATTAAAACCATATGATCATCTCAGTAGATACAGAAAAAGCTTTGACAAAATTCAGCACCCATTTTTGATAAAAACTCTCTAGAAAGTGGGCAGAGAAGGAGCCTACCTCAACATAGTAGAGGTCATATATGACAAACACATAGCAAACATCATTCTCAGTGGTGAAAAGATGAAAGCGTTTCTTCTAAGATCAGGAAAAAGACAAAGCTATCCACTCTCACCATAATTATTCAGCATAGTTTTGGAAGTCCTAGCCAAGGCAGTCAGAAAAGAAAAAGAAATAAAAGGAACCAATGTTGGAAATGAAGCAAAACTGTCTCTGTCTGTAGATAACATGATATGAAACACAGAAAATCCTAAAGATGTTACCAGAAAACTACTAGAGCTCATCAATAAATTTGATAAAGTTGCAGAATACAAAATCAATACACAGGGACTTCCCTGGTGGTCCAATGGTTAAAAATCTGCCTTCCAATGCAGGGGATGCAGGTTCAATCCCTGGTGGGAGAACTAAAATCCCACACAGGGCAACCAAGCACACGCACTGCAATTATTGAGCCCACATGCTCTGGAGCCCACATGCAACAGCTAGAGAGAAGCCCACATGCCACAGTGAATGATCTCACATGCAGCAGCTAAGACCTAAAAGAGTCAAAATAAAATATTAATATACAGAAATCTCTGGCATTGCAAAACACTAAAATTGAAAGATCAGTAAGATAAATTAAGGAAATCATCCCATTCATCATGACTTCAGAAAGAATAAAATATCTAGGAAAAAACCTACCTAAAGAGGCAAACTGGAGAAGAAAATGGCAATCCACTCCAGTATTATTGCATGGAAATCTCATGGACAGAGGAGCCTGGTGGGCTATAGTCTATGGGGTCACAAAATGGTCAGGCATGACTCAGTGACTAAACAAAAACAAGGAGGCAAAAGACCTACACTCAAAAAACTATAAGACAAGTGATGAAAGAAATCAAAGATGATACAAACAGATAGAGAGATATACCATGTTCTAAGACTGGAAGAATCAATACTGTCAAACTGACTATACTATCTAAAGCAATTGACAGATTCAGTTCAATCCCTATCAAATTACCAATAGCTTTTTTTTTTTTTTTGCAGAATTAGAGCAAAAATTTTTGTAATTTGTATGGAAACTCAAAAGACCCAGTATGGCCAAGGCAGTCTTGAGAAAGGAAAACAGAGTGGGAGGAATCTGGCTCCCTGACTTCAGACCATGCTACAAAGCTACAGTAATCAAAACAGTATGGTACTGGCACAAAAGAGAAATATAGATCAATGGAACAGGATAGGAAGCCCAGAGATAAATCCACATATCTTTGGTCACCTAATCTATGACAAAGGAGACAAGAATATACAATGGACAAAAGGGAGTTTCTTCAATAAGTGGAGCTGGGAAAACTGGTCAGCAATGTGTTAAAGATAGAAATTAGCACATTCTTTAATACCATACACAAAAATAAGCTCAAAATGAATTAAAGACCTAAATGTAAGGAAAGATACTATAAAACTCTTAGAGGAAAACATAGGCAGAACACTCTCTGACATAAATCGCAGCAAGACTTTTTTGATCTATCTCAGAGGGTAATGTAAATAAAAATAAAAATCAACAAATGGAACCTAATTAAACTTAAAAGCTTTTGCACAGAAAAGGAAACAAAACAAAAAGAAAGCCCACAGAAAGGGGGAAATAAATATTTCCAAATGAAGCAACCAACAATGGATTAATCTCCCAAATATACAAACAACTCATCCACCGCAATATCAAAAAACTAAACAACTCAATCAAAAAATGAGCAGAAGACCTAAATAGACATTTATCCAAAGAAGGCATACAGATGGCCAAGAGGCACATGAAAATACACTCAACATTGGAAGCCCACAAATTATTAGAGAAATAAAAATCAAAACTACAATGAGGGTTAGGGTAGGGGTAGGACGTATTGGGAGATTGGAATTGACATATACATACTACTACACATAACATAACTAGTAAGAACCTACAGTATAGCACAAGGAGCTCTATTCAATATTCTGTAATTCCTATATGGGAATAGAATCTTAAAAGAGAGTACATATTTTGTGTGTGTGTGTGTGTGTGTGTGTGTGTGTGTATGTATAACTAACTGACTTTTCTATACAACAGAAACTAACACAACACTGTAAATCAACTATACTACAATAAAAAATTAATTTTAAAAAACTGCTAAGAGATGTATATGAGATATAAATACAGAGCTCTGGAAGCATATGGAAAGAAGGTATTAAATCTGATTAAAAATCCATTCCCTCTTCTTCACACCTACCCTACTTCTTCTATCCCTGAGATCCAAGTCAAGCTCCACTGCCTCTGAGGAGCCATTCTTCATTGTTCCAACCCACTGTGGTCCAACTTTGTACTCTCACTACAACCATGAGTGTTACTTACTCAGTCATGTTGGACTCTCTGCAACCGCATGGACTATAGCCCACCAGGCTCCTCTGTCCATGGGCTTCTACAGGCAGGATTACTGGAGTGGGCTGCATTCCCTTCTTCAGGGGATCTTTCCAACTCAGGGATGGAAACTAGGTCTCCTGCGTTGCAGGCAGATTCTTTACCATCTAAGCCACCAGGGAATCCACTACAATCATACTCAAGTAACTATTCAGAGCCTTGCCCTTTTCCCTCAATGGTTTTAGGTAGACTTTATAACATGGCCAATATATATTTTTGTGTATTCTCACACATTCCCCCTATTTTGTTAGAGCCATCAGTTGCTTTGGAGATGACTAGAACTGTCAAAACAAGAATACAAATAAATAGAGAAAATTGGGTTTTCAGTCCCACATTGATAAAAAGTTGTTTGTTTTCAAAATCAGCCTTGGTTAAGAGAGACAGGTTTTACTAAATTCCAAAATCTTCTGTTCAGATCAGAAACCAAGCTTGGTGAACTCAGCAGCAAAATTTTACCCTAACTCTTACTGTAGATATTAGAGACAGTAGGGAAGTTTCTATCAGGTGAGATCAGAATAAAGCATTCCAGGCAAAGAGAGAAAGATTTTGTGCGGATACCCCCAGGGTAAAAATATAGTCAGAGTCCCTTAGAATCAAAAGCCCAGACTTTTTTGGGCCCTGACCAAGGGTGGGGAGTTAATTGACCCAACACATTAGACTCTATAGTCTGAGTCTTCTAGAACACTCAGGCTGATGCAGCTCTGTCCCACTACACCTAAGATGGCTGGAGAAATCTCAACTAGAGGAGCCCAAGAGCAAGTACTCTGTCTCTGTATGACTTGTGCGTTGCATGAAGAGGTCCTCTGAGTTCCCATAGACTCTAATGTGGGGTGAACACAAAGATACTGAGCCCTACAACACCAGGTTAGATGAGAAGGATTTAAAAAAAAGTACAGGAACTTCTCCATGGTTATATTAGTAACAATATATTTTGATGGTGTGAGTGAAGCACACCAAAACAAACAAACAAAAAACGAAACAAAACCCAGGTGGGATTAGCCATAGTGAGCAGACACCAGTACAATGTGTTCAGGAGCCAGAACAGACCAGCCTCTCTCCATGATCAGCAGGGAAGACAGCAAGCAGGGCAGTTCCTGCTCCCTCCATGTGGCACATAAACGCTCCATGAACACATCCAACCATCTTGGGAAAGGAACATAGAGGTGCTTCTTGTGAAAGGGAATATCCCTGATTGAACATTTATGCTTCACACTCACTGAATATCTGTTCGAATTACACCTCAGATGCTATTCTAAAATGAAAAAGGTTGAATTGTATTTAATTAGAAAATTTAAATCCAATTACCACTTGATCGGATAAAGGAGACCAGTCATAGAAAAGAACTCTATTCCTCCATTCTCTGACCTATTTATCTCAGAGTATGTAAATGTCCATCCTTTCTCCCCTGTTTAGCACGGGAGGTCCAGGGAATGTTACACTGTGTATACCATAGGGGTCCCCTAAGTAAATGCCGCATGAAGAAACAAAAGGAAGAAAATATGGATTTCATTTCTTCCTTTCCTCTCGTTCCACCAAAGCCAAAATAAGTCATAAGACAGATTTTTTCAAAAGTAACATAATTCACAGAGATCATTCTGGAAAGAGGACTGGCATTAGGAAAGTCACAGGGCTTAGTCCTTAGAATATTGGCACTGCTGGCTACGGACAGTTTTCCTGCCAAGCTTTCTGTCAATAAGCTGAAGTAAATATCTAGCTGAACTAGTAAGTCCCACAAAAGTAATAAGCAAAATTTTCAATCTTCAAAAATATCTGAACATCTCTCTCTTATAGAGGAAAAGCCCTACAATGCCTCATAAATGGATATTTCCCTTGGGGAACTAATATCTTCTCCAAGGTCAAACTTGAATTTTCTTAAAGATTAGCACAGCAACATTTATGAGAAAGTCATTCTTTTTTTTTCTTTCCTAATCTATTACCTTAAAATTCACTTTGCTTTGAGAAGTCATTAAATATATCCACCACCCCCCACCTTTTTTTTTTTTCCCTCATTAGAGCTTTTAGCAGGAAAAAAACTAGAGAAAGGGCTTCCGTGGTGGCTCAGTTTACAGAATCCACCCTCAATGCGGGAGACCTGGCTTCGACCCCTGGGTTGGGAAGGTCCCCTGGAGGAGGGCATGGCAACTCAGTCCAATATTCTTGCCTGGAGAATCCCCACGGACAGAGAAGCCTGGGGGGCTACAGTCTATGGGGCCGCAGAGAGTCGCACACAACTAAGCGGCTTTCACTCACCCACACAAACTAGAGCAAATTGTAGGCAAAGTAAAAGACAATCTTAAAAGTCAGCAAACAGTCCAGATACCCCTTAATGAGAAAGTTGACAGACTGGCTGGCTTTTCCTTGGTGTATATGATGAGGTACTTGAGGCTATTAAAAATAAAACTGCAAAAAGTATTGCAGGTGAGAGACTTCCCTGGTGGTCCAATGGCTAAGACTCTGGGCTCCCATTGCAGGGGGCCTAGGTTCAAGCCCTAGTTGAGGAACTAGATCCCACATGTCACAACTAATGTCCTGCACGCTGCAACAAAGACGGAGGATCCTGCACATCGCAAATAAGACCCAGCATAGCCAAGTAAATAAATATTTTTTTAGAAAGACAGGTGAGTGTTGATTGTCTGTCTGAAGTTCATAAATGACTAATAATGGAATTGTATTAAAGATACAGCCATATCACCCTGAACATGCCTGATCTTGTCTGATCTCATAAGGATACAGGCAGTACTCAGTTTTTAACCTGTTATAGCGGTATACAGAAATTCATTATATTCAGTATCCCATAAAAATATCCTCATCCTTTATGAAGACACTCAAATTTCATCTCATTCATAAAGCCTTCCCTGACCAGACTAGCCCACACCAATAACTCCCTTCCCCCAACTCCAAGAGCATTTATTGCCTTTAGCACTCACTGGGTGTAAGCCATTAAGTATTATATTTTTTAACAAACATGGTGCACTAGATAATAAAATCCTCCAGGGTAGGGATCACATTAAATTCATCTTGTCCCTAGTACCTAGCCTGGAGCCTTACCCACAGCCCATAAGGGTTCAATAAATGTTTGTTGTTAATGATGATATGTTGTAGGCGCATCTGAAACATAATTTGGATAAACACAATACAGGAAAAGCGCAAATCATCATCTAATGAACACGCAAGCCAAGAAATCAATATGAGAGAGCTGTCTGAGCACCAAGTAAAAGACAAAGTAATGCCCTTCTCCTTGCCCCAACATCCAATATGGTGATGGATTATGCTACATAAAATTATTGATGAAGACCAATGTAGGCACAATGATTTCTAAACAGTAGCAAGAAATATTAGATACAAAATGTAACATTACAACATAGGCAGCAGTACTGAGACGCAGAACATGGACAAATAGATTCAGTTGGTGAAGAACCTCTTTGCAGATAAGTAACTTCAAGCATAATGAAACCATGGTGCTTTCATTTCCTCCTCTATCTTTCCAGCCCAGAAAATGAGATGCTGATTTCTCACAAGATACGTCAAATGAGCGTCATTTGCCCCTTAAACAAAAGAACAGGAAGGCAAAGTGGGGCGTTCAACCTTTGCCAAAACAAACCTAACCCTTCCAAATGAGTTATGTTCTCACAATGTGAGCCAGGTTGAGTAAATTCATACAATTCTCATTTACGGTACACAAAGAGAGTAGAACAATCTACTTACCTCTAGTTTGAATTATTGTCTTCTTTCATAAGATCAGACTTATTAACTTAGTAGTAGAAAGTTCGGGCCAAATCTGTTCCAGCAGTGACTCTTGCCCTTCTCTGTCGTGTTTACCTTTCCTCTACTAACACCCTTTCTTTCATCCCGGAAGCAGAGGGACTCTTAGGAAGAAGACTCTGCTACTTTTTTTTTTTTTTTTTTGGACCTGTAGGTAACATACTCAGCAACAGCATTGGTCTAACTGATGTGAAGCAGTGAAAAACTCCATCAGACTGATTCAAATGTTCCTGGGCCCTAGGCCAAGATTTGAGACAAAAGGGGAGCAGGTGGGGACCACGAGTTGATATTCCTCCCCTACTCCACTTGCGTGTGCTTTGTTGTTATATGGACAACTGAAATAAGACAGCAACTAAACTGACCATTTCAAGAGAACATTGATAAGGGCATGACTCATTATTAAAAGAGTTTACTAGTTCTTTGGCTTAAATAACCAACCAACAATATTTGAACTAGAGCTCCTCACCTCATCCACTACTATGTTTCCTAGCTGCCTATAAATTTTTCAATGGGTTGAAGAACTTGCAAAACAAATTGGTTATATAGACACTGATCTAATAACCTGGTTTTCTCCACTATTATTAATCTTTTGGGTGCATTAAATCCACTAGCTAAAGGAAATGAGGACTTAATTCCATGGTTAACTGACGTATAGCAATAACAATTTCTACAAACAACCTGGCTTCCTTCATAGTCAAGGAAAACCAAAACCGGCTCATTTCTTTGAAATAGTTGGTTTGAGGCATATTTTTGTGTAAACACAAAGTAGTCCTAAACTTAGTTATGTAAGAACCCTTCATTATAGGATACAGAATTTTCCTTCTAGATCTTGAAGACATGGAATTAGAAATGATTCATGTACTCACAGTCATTCATGCCCCGTTGGCCCAGTGGATGAGGTGTCCCAAGTCTCTTCCTTATCTGTGGGTAGTGGTGGCAATATTTCAATGATAAGTACTCGTGTCCAGAAATACCCAAGAAGAAAACTGAAACAGGCCTAAATAGAAGTACAGAGGAATTCTCTTAAGCATAGTTGTTTCTTAGGATGACAGAGCACTCTAAGTCACTTCAGTGATGTTTGAATTTTTGTGACCCTACAGACTGTAGACTGCCAAGCTCCTCCGTCCAGGGGATTCTCCTGTTGTAGTGGGTTGCCATGCCCTCTTCCAGGGGATCTTACTGACCCAGGGATCGAACCTGCATCTCTTATGTCTCCAGTATTGGCAGCTGGATTCTTTACCACTAGCGCCACCTGGGAAGTGCACGATGATCCAGGCAGCTTGCAAAATGGTGAGTTGGGCAATGGCTGGAGCAGCACAGAGACACCATGGGACAGAAAGTGGGAACCTCCACTAGATGGCGCTAGCACACACCTGTGGCACCCAAGGTACTATTATCAAGGCAAAGCAGGGAGGGGAGTGTGTGTGTGTGTGTGTGTGTGTGTGTGTGTGTGTGTGTGTGTGTGTGTGTGTTGTGTGTGTGTGTGTGTGTGTGTGTGTGTGTGTGTGTGTGTGTGTGTGTGTGTGTGTGTGTGTGTGTGTGTGTGTGTGTGTTGTGTGTGTGTGTTGTGTTAGTTGCTCAGTCGTGCCTGACTCTTTGCAACTCCATGGACTGAAGCCGCCTGGGCTCCTCTATCCATGAAATTCTCCAGGCAAGAATACTGGAGTGGGTAGCCATTCCCTGCTCCAGAGGATCTTCCCAACACAGGGATAGAACCCAGGTCTCCTGCATTGTGGGCAAATTCTTTACCATCTGACCCCCTAGGGAAGGTGACCTGTGAATTAAAGTGACTATACATGAGTATTTCATACCCCCTTAGGTTTGACCCTGTGCTGAAGGTATACCTGGGGTGGTACACACATGTGTTTTATTATGACCATGATTGCTTATATGGGTATAGATAGATATGTGGGTGTTAACACACACATATACACATACATACCTCTGTATTTATGGACACATATGCACATATATATGTTAGATTATATAGATAAGTGTTGATAAAAGTAGAGATATAGATTGTGGGCCATTACTACAATAAATGGAAGTCATGCTGGAGGAAGGAAGCTAGCTTTTGCTGAATGTGTACTGTGTGCTAGGCCTTTTCATACACTTTCTCATTTAACCTTCATAATAGCTGTGAAAAGTGGCTATTATTACTCCCATCTTTACCAAAGAGGAAATTTGATGAACCTCATGCAGAACTTGCCCAGAATCACACAGCTAGGAAATTACAGGGCCTAGATTAAAAACCGGTTCTGTTGAACTTCAAAAATCTTAATATAGTCTTCAAAACCATAATATAGTCACACTTAACATCACATAGACTTGCAATAGTCTCTTGCAGTGTGCAACTAAGTCCAGGGAATATGGTTTGCAGTATGCTTTCACAAATAATATTGACATGTGCATTATACAAAATTAAAATAACATATATGCAGAAGTTTGAGCTATGTTGGAACATAAATATATATATAAAGTTAAATAAATACCACATTTCACTTTTTGCTTTTTCACCCCAGGATAATTATTGAAGAATCCCATCATAGGAATATGCACAAGAATGAATTCCAGTATATGATTTAATTAAAATAAGTTATTTAAAAGAATATTAAGCTTGTTTTCAAGTGGATATATCAAATCCACGCGCATACATAATCAAATGCATTCACGATTTGCAAAAGAATACATTAGCATTGGGGTAACAATACAAATTCCATTTACATTGCCTCTTTATGCTGTAGGAAAAGCCATTTCTACTGACATGCATGAAGCATATCTCAACTTGACCCACTTCATAATGCTCTGTCATTGAAGACTTTGCAGCCTTTGGGCACCAGACTTTTGGTTTATTTTTCTCTTGTTCAGAAAGTGTGCTGTCCCCAAATACATGGAGAAATACCATGTTCTTGGGCTGGAAGAATCAATAACGAAAATGAGTATACTACCCAAAGCAATCTATAGATTCAATGCAATCCCTATCAAACTACCAAAGGTATTTTTCACAGAACTAGAACAAAACAAGTCACAGTTTGCACGGAAACACAAAAGACCCCAAATAGCCAAAGCAATCTTGAAAAAGAAGGATGGAACTGGAGGAATCAACCTTCTGACATCAGGCTACCCTACAAAGCTACAGTCATCAAGATAGTATGGTACTGGCACAAAGACAGAAATACAGGTCAATGCAACAAAATAGGAAGTCTAGAGAGAAATCCATGTACCTATGAACGCCTTTTCTTTGACAACAGAGGCAAAAATATACAATGGAGAAAAGACAGTCTCTTCAATAAGTGCTGCTGGGGAAACTGGTCAACTACATGTAAAAGAATGAAAGTAGAACACTTTCTAACACCGTGCACAAAAATAAACTCAAAATGGATTAAAAAACCCAAATGTGAGACCAGAAGCTATAAACCTCTTGGAGGAAAACATAGGAAGAACAGTCAATGACATAAATCACAGCAAGATCCTCTATGACCCACCTCTTAGAGTAATGGAAATAAAAGCAAAAATGAACAAATGGGACCTAATTAAACTTAAAATGTTTTGTACAATGAAGGAAACTATAAACAAGGTAAAAAGACAGCCCTCAGAATGTGAGAAATAAGAGCAAATGAAACACCTGACAAAGAATTAATCTCCAAAATATACAAGCAGCTCATGCAGTTCAGGAGCCTGGTGGGCTGCTGTCCATAGGGTTGCACAGAGTCAGACACGACTGAAGTGACTTAGCATGCATGCATGCATTGGAAAAGGAAATGGCAAGCCACTCCAGTATTCTTGCCTGGAGAATCCCAGGGACAGAGGAGCCTGGTGGGCTGCTATCTATGGTGTCGCACAGAGTCAGACACGACTGAAGTGACTTAGAAGCAGCATGCAGCTCAATACCAGGGAAACAAACAACCCAATCAAAAAGTGGGCAAAAGACCTAAACAGACATTTCTCCAAAGAAGACATGCAGATGGCTAATAAACATAAGAAAAGATGCTCAACATCACTCATCATTAGAGAAATGCAAATCAAAAACACAATGAGGTATCATTTCATGCCAGTCAGAATGGCCGTCATCAAAAAGTCTACAAAAAATAAATGTTGGAGAGGATGTGGAGAAAAAGGAACCCTCTTACACTGTTAGTGGGAATGCAAACTGGTACAGCAACTATGGAGAACAGTGTGGGGATTCTTTAAAAAGCTGGGAATAGAACTGCCATGTGACACAGCAATCCCTCATCTGGGCATATACAGCCCAAGGAAACCAGAACGGAAAGAGATACATGAATGCCAATGTTCACTGCAGCGCTATTTACAATAGCTAGGACATGGAAACAACCTAGATGTCTATTGGCAGATGAATAGATAAGGAAGTTGTGGTACATATATACATGAAATATTACTCAGCTATAAAAGAGAATGCGTTTGAGCCAGTTCTAATGAGGTGGATGAACCTGGAGCCTATTATACAGAGTGAAGTAAGTCAGAAAAAGAAAGACAAATACTGTATATTAACACATATATATGGAATTTAGAAAAATGGTAACAACAATCCTACATGCAGGACAGCAAAGGAGACACAGATGAAAAGAACAGGCTTTTGGACTCAATGGGAGAAGGTGAAGGTGGGATGATTTGAGAGAATAGCACTGAAACATGTACATTACCATATGTAAAATAGATGACCAGTTTGATGGTCATGCAACTTCGATGTGTGAAGAAGAGCCCCCAAAGCCAGTGCTCTGGGACAACCCAGAGGGATAGGGTAGGGAGGGAGGTGGGAGTGGGGGATCAGGATGGGTGGACACACGTATACCTGTGGCCAATTCATGCTGATGTATGGCAAATACCATCAAACTATTGCAAAGCAATTATCCTTCAATTAAAATAAATTAATTAAAAAAGAAAGTATGTTGTTCTATAAGTTGTGTTTTTGTAGACTGATTTAAAAATGTAGTGCGTATTGAGAATGGAAGTTTCTGGCAAATAGCAAGTGCTGAATGCAAGTCAACAGTGTTGATGATAACTATATGGAGAAGAAAGAAGAGGAAACAGAGGAGGGAGACCTGAAAGGAGAGACAAAGACGAAGAAGAGGAAATTTTAAGAAAAAGAAGAGGATGAGGAGAAGAGGAAGGTGGAGTGAAGAGAGATACAAGATCCAGCTGGAAATTCACAGTTTTTGTTTTCTTAGCATCAGAGCTTCCCCGTAAAGATACAAAAATATCATCTGAAATTATACGGAATTTAGATATCTGCTGCACCCTGCAAATTACTCCATTCTTTACCTTCAACTCCATGCAGCTCTCCCCTTTGTTGTTTTGGTCTAAGATTGGTTGCTGTTCCGTAGGAAGAAGGTGCTGTGTGCTGAGCCCCTGGCCAGGATCGGGGGACTGAGAAGCAGAGAGAGGCAGCATTTCCCCCCGTGTGCTGCGGTCCCTTGGAGAGTATGTCAGCTGTGTGGTTTGCAAATAGACTACTTGGAGCCATAATAAAGGTTAACTTTGGCCTCTGAACCCAGGTGGAGGTCGTGGAAGCTCCTCCTAGCGAAGTCAAAGTGAAATAGACTTTCTCTGATGTTTTTGTTGATAATAAAGGTTAACTTTGGCCTCTGAACCCAGGTGGAGGTCGTGGAAGCTCCTCCTAGAGAAGTCAAAGTGAAATAGACTTTCTCTGATGTTTTGTTGATAATAAAGGTTAACTGTGGCCTCTGAACCCAGGTGGAGGTCGTGGAAGCTCCTCCTAGCGAAGTCAAAGTGAAATAGACTTTCTCTGATGTTTTTGTTGATAATAAAGGTTAACTTTGGCCTCTGAACCCAGGTGGAGGTTGTGGAAGCTCCTCCTAGAGAAGTCAAAGTGAAATAGACTTTCTCTGATGTTTTTGTTCTCTAATTAACAGTATAGGAAAGAAGTTATAACTCAGGCAGGGCAGGGGGAGGAAGGAAAATATTTTCAGTTATCTTGGAAGGTAAAATTTCTTAAGTAGATTTTTGTCACATCAGATCTCAGTCTTTCTTTCTTCTGTTGTGTTGGGGAATGTTGGAAATTGAATTGATAATAAAATAATAGTGATAATAAAGACTAACATTTATTGAATACTTATCATATGTAGAGTACTGCTTTCCAAGTTTTATACTAGTTTATACTCAGTACAATCTCATCCAGTAGGTGCCATATTACAGATGAGAATTTAAATAATTTGGCTAAAGTCACATAGGTAGTCGGAGAAGGCAATGGCAACCCACTCCAGTATTCTTGCCTGGAGAATCCCAGGGACAGGGGAGCCTGATGGGCTGCCGTCTACGGGGTCACACAGAGTCGGACACGACTGAAGTGACTTAGCAGCAGCAGCAGCAGCAGCAGCAGCAGCACATAGGTAGTAGGTAGCAGAGCTAAAACACAAACTAAGGGCTAGCTGAAAATGAGACCCTCTGTAGACCACCAGACTGTATTTAGATAAGCTACAAGATGACTCCTTCACTGCTACACACAGTCAGTATATGATAAGGCTTCCCTTTGCTTTTTAAAACAGTTACCCCCTTGGATTATTACCTCTTTAAATAAAGCTCTATTTTCATTTGTGTAAAAGTTGAGAGAAGTGATACTCTTTCACGAGGGGAGTGATACTAACTTTGATCTGGGAGTCTAAAATAGCCATTTTTTTCCTGAATATTTCTACTTTGTAGGACTTAGATCTTAGCATAAAACTTCAGCATCCTTCCCTAGACTCAACAAGCATGAGACGTGGAACAACACTTGCAGGTTACCTGCAAGGATTATCTGGGGAGGTGGGATGTGCAGTGGTGAGAAGGAAGATGTCTGACTGTTGGGCTTTCATGTCTACCATTCTGAGACATTCATGCTTACATGATCTGCAGTATACTTTAAGGGAGAAACCCAATGCTTAATTTGCTTCCAGAAGGTAATTTCCTGAGCTTTTAGAGAAATGTAGCAAATTGTCTCAAGAGCAGTGGGCATGGTGGCCACTAGTTACTAACTGTCTTAAGAAGTTATGCCCATTAACTAAAGCCGCTGTCGAGTGAATATCTATCTCAACATTTCCACTACTGTCTCCTGCTATCTTTTTGACCAAACTAGGATAGCAAGATGAGTGAGGAAATTGAGGTCCCTAGATGTCCACACCTTTAGTCTATAAGTGAACAAGAATCTAGGTTTCTCATCTCCAGTCAAAACTAATCTTTGATTCAGGGTGTTAGTAGTGAAAGATGCCTTGCTGCAGAAAGAAGCGGGGGGGGTCCTAATTAGTCAAGGTGTTTAGGAAACGCAGCATTCTCTACCATCCTTCAGAAATTAAAATGTACGTTTTGCATATTAAATTCTTTCCTAAATTCTGCTGTAAATTTTTAAGACTTGGTTTCACCCACAAATTCTGTACACTTTGATCACAGGTGTTTTTTTTTTTTAAACACCTATCAATGTCCAGAGGCACTATTATTTCTCAAAATCCATTTTAAGTAGTATACCACAAAGCAATTCAGAGGGAGTTCTGGAAATGCTTCTTATTAAAAATAATGGTCTAAATAATAATTATAGTAATTGATTTTTATTGGTATTTCATGTTCATACTATCTCACCTTGGAATACCACCATATCTTCACAACAGGTCTCTCCCTAGCTCTTTCTATCTGATTGATTCTCTGGACTCCTACTATACGTGCCTTTTCTAAAACCCTTTCACTATGCCCTCCTCCCACTCTATCATCACCACAACATACATTATTCTTGGTATAAAATCCAACTTCTCAGTCTGGCATTTCAGGCTTTCCCTTTCTCCAGGTTCTCTCTCCGCTGTTCTCCAAGACAAGCCCTGTGGTTTAAAAATTGGCACATTTTCTGATCCTCAAATTGGGCACATACTTTCTCACTTCCCCCACATTTTCTCCTCTCTCCATTTGTGCGGGTGTATTTCTCAATACAGCATAGGTTCCTTTGAGAGCAGAGGCTGTGATCTGCTCATCATCATTTCCCTCACAGAACCTGACCCTAGGTCTTACAACAAGCAACTTGTAATAACTTCAGCTGGCCACCTGTACTGCCTTCACCCCATCTTAACATCTCTCAAACAACAAATGTCCACAACCAGAGTCACACCTGACCTGTGGTTTTATTTTTAAACTTTAACTATGGTGACAAAGTTTTATTATGATGAAAGTTAGAAATATGTAACTTCCTGGTGGCTCAGATGGTAAAGAGTCTGCCTGTGGTGCAGAAGACCCGGGTTCGATCCCTGGGTCAGGAAGATCCCCTGGAGAAGGAAATGGCAACCCAGTCCAGTATTCTTGCCTGGAAAATCCCATGGACGGAGGAGCCTGGCAGGCTACAGTCTGTGGGTTCGCAAAGAGTCGGACACAACTGAGCGGCTTCACTTTCCTTCTTAGAAATATGTTAAGTGATTGTACTTAAGGGAAGAAAGCTATCTCTATTTTAATCGTCTTTTTAAAAAATTATTGAAATTCTAGACCTTCAAGCTCAAGTTTGTATGTTGGTTGAAAGAACAACTTTAGGTGCCATGAGCTTGTGTCCAGTACATATTCTGCCTTCCAGGTAGTTACATCTCTATCTTGTTACAGACATAACTGTTTGCAGGGGATCCACGGCTATGAAGACAGAGAGGTTGAGATTGGACAGACAGTCTACAGTCAAAGATCTGACTTTGGGTTCCAGTTTCATAACTGACTTCTGAGTGACCTTGGGAAAAGCCACCTTCCCTTCTTGGGCAGCAGTTCCCTTGGCTGTGAAATAAGAAATGTAATATTTGAATTCAAAGAGTTATTGTGGGAATTAACTGCTGTAATTGCTATAAAATACCTTGTAGATTCTAAGGGACTCTGCAAATGTTAGTTATTATTAAAGAAACATTCTGGGCATCTCCAGGTTTTTGTTGCTTGTCTGTTTGCATAAGGCAATACTAGAGGTATTTCCAATGACCCTTGAATAATTTCTGTCATGAAATGTATGATTCTCTTGCATGTGTGCGTGCTCAGTCACTTCAGTGGTGTCCAACTCTTTGTGATCCCATGGACCATAGCCTGCCAAGCTCCTCTCTCCATAGGATTTTCCCAGCAAGAATACTGGAATGGGTTGCCATGCCCTCCTCCAGGGCATCTTCCTGACCCAGGGATCAAACCTGTGTTTCCTGCATTGCAGGCAGATTCTTTACCACTGAGTACCTGTACAAATGCTCCATGTTCCAGTTTTAATTCTGTTTATATTTACATGCAGCAGGCTCAATTTCTTAACCAAAAATTCTCTTTTTAGTGTTTGAAGTCTGCTGTTCAAACTTTTGACCCAATGAAGTATTATGGATAAACTTGCCATTTTAGATGCTGTTATCAACCTTGGACTTTCAACCACACACACACACACACACACACACACACACACACACACACACCCCATTAGGTTTATTTTCCTTTCTTCTTCCTTCCTTCTATCCCTCCTAACTTTCTCTTCCATTCTTATTCTTTTTTCTTTCCTTCATTTAAAGTCTAGAAATATTCACTTCGGGGAATATCACATGAATCTGCCCAGAGTAACTTTTTTGTTTCTCTCCTGCCTGAAACACTCGTAAAGCCTCACCATTTTCTCCAGAGCATTCAGATAATCTCTGGTAGATAAAATGGGCCCAACTGTGTGTTATTTACCAACTAAGTCCCAGAGCAGACTATGAAGTTAAGGCACAATCTACTATGCAGGGAACTTGATTACTGAAGAATATCCCCCAGGCATTCCATGACCTATGGAGGCAATACATTTTCTCTGATACGATGGGAATTATTGACTCCCTGAACCAGAATGCTCTGAGAGTTCACATTAAGAACCTTATTTCCAGAATGGATTGAAAAGCCAACAGACTCTGGTTTCCTGCATACTCACAGTTTGTAGATTATTGATCTGATAATTAACCAACTCAGTATCCTCAGTATTATCTCTATGTATGTGCAAAACCCCTTCATGAGACTTGAGTTGAAGAACAACCCCAAATCTGCACCTCACAGCAGCTGCTTATAGTGCTCAGCTGCTCAAATTATTTTTGTCTTTAAAGTGTAGCAGTTCAGCCTTCCTCAAAACACAGAAGGTCAAGGAAAGTAATATTGCCTAGGAAATAAGTGAATTGCCACAGACATACAATTATAAGTAAGAAAGGCCTATAAAATTAATATAATCATGGAATTTTCAAGTTGAAATAAAATGTAATAAAATTATTTACAATTTATTGCATATTAAGGCTAGCCTTGGAGGATTACAGACAAGGGTCCTTATAAAGTTAAGTGCGTGTGTGTGTATATGTGTGTATGTGCCCGTGCTAAATTTTTTCCCAAAGGATTATTGTTGGAACTTGTTTCACTGAGAGTTCTCATGTCACAGCCTCTCAGGAAAGCATGTTCTCTAGTGACTAGCATAAGCCACATGGAATATTTTGTGAGGAAGTTCAGAACTTAATCTTTTTTTTTTTGATTCTGCTACTTTATTTATTTATTTATTTATTTTTGTTAGTTCTAAATTTCCAAAGTCCTCTTATCCCTATCTGGCCTATTAGAATTGTCTTCTAAATGTTGATATAAAGATTAATTCTGTTTCGAATGACTACTATTGCACAATACATCTTGCTCCTCTATATCCATGCTCTTTCTGTTCCTCCCAGGCTCTCCAATTCGTCTTCCTGTCTCACACTCTGATGGGGGTCCTTCTGCTGCCAGTGGGAGTCTGAGTCAGCACCCATGCTCTGAACCACGGCTCTTCCTCTCACCTCTTCTTCCCTGGGAAGATCCCTCTCGCTTCCCATGTCCCTGTCTCCTTAGAGGGATTCTATAAGAGTCCTTTGCTGAGATCGCAAGGATTCACTTATATGAAGTGATCAATTTAATCTTTGTGGAATAAAATAATGAATGGGTCCAGCCAGGAATCTATGTTATAAGGCCTTGCTCTCTGACGTGTTCCATAGTACCTTCATATTTTTAATACATGAAAGATTTAAAAGATTTATAAACTCACAGAGTTGGTTGTTTCATGCTAGGATTTTAGCTTCAGTGTAAGCAGTGAGATCTTAGTCCTGTGCCTTTGAATGGCACCTACTCAATCTATTTTTCCATCAAGGGTTCATAAGCACCACAAAGGCAATGACCTTTTCTCTGCTTCTGTGTTTAACCCCCACAGCCCTCATTATATTACTCTGTTCAACAAATGCCAACGTCCAGCTCTTTCTACTCCTTCAATCTCCAGATAATTTGGTCGACTATAACAAAATGTTTTGCAGCGCACAGCATGAAGTTGTTAAAGATTCTTTGTCAGGTAATTGATAAAAGAACATTCCAGCCTATCCTTCACATCCACTGGCTCCAAGTTTATGCCACCTATATTTGTACACCTCATACCTAAAACACCATTAGCCTGTTAATGTGAGAATATCACCCATTGCAGATGAATGGTAATGCAGATCTCTGACCCCTCCAAGCTGCCTGACAGTTAGTGCCACCAGGGGATGTTCTGGGCGCCCTGATGCTAGGATGCTGGAGTATTGGCATACTGGGGAACAGGATCTTGAGACGGAGTGGTCTCCAAGCCCAGCACCGAGTGCCAGCCCCCAGTTCTCGCCTAGTTTTGATCATGGTCAGGACCATAATCATGCCTCAATACCTACATCTCATGGGCTTCCCAGGTGGCGCTATGGTAAAGATCTTGGCTGCCAAAGCAGGAGACATGAAAGATGAAGATTTGACCCCTGGGTTGGGAAGATCCCCTTGAGGAGGGCACAGCAACCCACTCCAGTGTTATTACCTGGAGAATTCCCATGGACAGAGGAGCCTGGTGGTCTACAGCTCATAGGGTCACAAAGAATTAGACACAACTGAAGCAACTTAGCACACAGGCGCGCACCTGCATCTCATATCAAGGTGGTCCGAGCAAAGCTCAGGGGACTGCTACCCAAGGCAAGTTATCTCCTTCTCTCAGCAAACCACTCCCTGCTCCTCACTTCTCCTCACCTCACATTTTCTCCTCAGGCAAAATTAGTATAGATGGCGCATATGGCAGAGAGGGTTTCTGGAAAGTAATAAGATAGATGCCTTACTAGTAAATGTTTTTTAAAACCTCAAGTAGAGGTTTAAAAATTGGAAGTAGCTTTTAATTGATGCAAATGTATTGATTGAATTTGGCTTGCTGATACAAAATCATGGCTTACATGTCCAATAAAATTCACCTTGACATCAGCCAGTCAATCTGAATATAAGGCAAAGATTTATTGATTATCTTTCTTGTATTGTGAAGGCCAAATTGCATTTATATTTTTAGTCATAATAAAGTCATAGTATTGCCTTAGAGAGTGTTATTAATAAGACAAAATAAGATTGTACACTTATGCCATTGCTTTTAAACCTACCCTTACACAAAACCTAAACCCACCACCACTGTACAGTGCCCTAGGGGATCATCAACCCTCCAACAGACCTGTCAAAATTTTCCATAGTCAACAGGGAGCAGCATTTGTAAGCTCTGTCATCACACACGGCAAAGGTGGAGCAAACAATCAGGTAGACCAGACAGTTTCCATTCTACAGCCCATCAATCCTGAATAGTTAGAATAGATTTTGGAACCCCCTCCCATATGCACAGATATAGCTGTAAATATGCCCTCTTGTTCTACTGATGGGAGCCTCAGGAGGCTGATATTCATTTGCCCCAAATAAATTCATTTGAACTCTTGGTGGATTCCCTTTAGCTTTTCATTACCATTATGGAATAATATGCAAATCATTAGGTGACAGCATACCCTTTGGGCTTTATTAAATATATCCATTTATCACATGTAGTGTATTCTATGTGCATACAAGTCCCTTCAGGATAGTGCATATTCTCAACTCCAACCAAAAAAATAAAAAGAGAGAATTATTAACACCCACTCTTCAAGTGCCATAAAACCAAATCTCAGATTGTGGCACTAAACATTTGTGGCTCTGGCATCTATATAGGCTGGTTGGAGAATTCATTCACTATGGTGTTTGACACACTCATTCTCTCAGGTGAAATACTGTGGGCAAAACTGCATAATTTATTAGGATTGTATGGCAAGGCTGAATAATTAGATCCTCTCCTTGTACAAGGCTACATTTTATGATGATCTTTTCAACGCTGTAATCTAAATTGAGGTTGGAGTTGAGGCATGGAGGGGGGTTGAAAGTAAACTAATTGGGAGATGCTCTACATGAACTAACAGCTGTACTATTATGTCATCAAAAGTAGGATCCTATTCTTAAAGGCTTTCAAATAATCTGTATTATTAGGTAACAAGTGCCTCAAATGTTTTAATAGCAAGAACATGATTATACATACCTGTCTATCTATCTATCAATATATGTATATATATATATAGAGAGAGAGATATAACATTGCATTTTTATTTTGGTGAGTGGGGAGGAAAAGAAAAAGGTTAGAAGCCAGCAATGTCCTCCATGAACAGATAGAAAAGAATTTCTAAACGTTGGCAAGAGATGACAAAGTAAGAAAAAAAGATCTGCCTTACCTCACAGTTCCTCCTGAGCCATGAAACGATGGTTTAGAGAAAAGTAGCCAGTGTCACCAAAGAGACAATTTGGACTAAGAATTTGAGATCCTTCTCAGGTGATCAAGGCAAAGAAGGCCGCGAACATGGAGGACACACGATGTCCAGGTATTTGCTAAACTGGTTTGCTCGGTCCTTCCTCACAGTACCAGCAACTGAGCACTAAAGTGGGTCCCTCATTCTAGGAGATTTGCTTTTAAAGTGCCTCCCCTTAGACTGCTTTCCCTAGCATCCCGTTCTCCTTCAGTGATCAAGTGGTGCATGAGGATAAGGTTGTTTTCCCACTGGAGATTTGCTTCTTACTAAGTAGTCAGACAACCCATCTCAGGGGCCCAAGAAAGAACCATTGGAAGATAATTCTTCCTGTAGCCACTCTGGTTCTGCTTGGCTGCCCCTCTGCCACATCATTTCCTCCTATTTTTTTTCCTTTGCACATTACTGAGAGGTTAAATTTTTACAAATCTTATAAGACATTTTTGTCTTTGAGCAGATGGAAGATAAGGAGGGTTCATACACCTGGCCCTCTCAGGATGGAAAACTCCATTTGAGAAACTAATTTGCCATCTTGAAGGTTGATTCATGAGCATACCTGGCCATGAAATTCAGGTGGGAGAATCAAGTTCAAAGAAAAGGGTATGAGAAACTCTTCCCATGAGATCTGGTCCCTTTCTCTTTGAGAGCAGACCAAAGTCAAATTCCTTCACTGTGTTTTTTTTCTGAACTGAAGCAACTTAACAACTGAAGTGCCTAGAACTCCAGTTTTCATCACCCTCATTTCATTCTCCTCCTCTTCATTATCATGATCAGAGAAAGAAACAAAGGTAATTTTTATTCCCTAACATTGAGTAGAATAATTTGCCTTAAGCATAGGGTAAAAACTAAGGCTCACTTGTATTCACTGTTTCCTTTGAACATCACGTAATTGGTCCCTAGATTTCCCTGAAATCTTAGATTTTATTCTGAAAACCTTACATTAGCTATGACTTTATCCTAAGGATCAACTCCCTTTAAGCCTCAATATCTATCCCTTGTTTTTAGAAATGAAACTGTTTTTCCAAAGGCTCAGCATGCTGTCCTTTGGGCTTTTGCCATATCTTAGCAACCACTCTGTTGGAGAACCTTACAAACAAAACTAGGCTTTGGAGTCTGGGCACATATAAAAAGATATGTTGCAATAATAAACATTTTAGTTTCTTTGTTTAAACCAGCAATAACAGCTTTTAGTAACTGCTGAAGTCTTGCCCTTTGTTCTGATTAAAGAAAAGAGGTTCTTTAAATTTAGTGTATTTCCAGGTTAATTTGCTCTTGCATTTAGGAAATCTCTACGTGATAGCTCAATATTAGATCCACATTTAGAAGAGATGTATGGTCTTAACTGGCAATTATAGATGAAGTTTTTTGTTATCTTTATGGAATTTCCTAATTTTCTTCAAGAATTATGCATCCCCATTTTGAAAATCATTGCTTTCAAAGAAATCTAATGGCTTTATTAGGCCATTCACTTTAATCTCAGCATTCCTGCCAGACTGACAGAGGGAAAAGTATCAAATATTTTATAAGTGGATGAAAGAAGAAAATAATGTCTAGTCATGTTAGATTCAATGCAACATTTTCTTTTAGTCAATAATCTCCTTACTAAAGGGAACCAGGGCTCCTTGGAGATGTGGCTGATTCTAGAATTGGGGCAGGAAATATACAAGATAAGCCTAGAGAATTCACAGCTCTCAAAAATAGAAGGAAAATGAAGACCTGATGCAACTGGTAGACACAAAAACTTATAGACCCCTTCTTGCATTTGTTGTTTCTCAAGTGTTTTAGCTCAAAATAATCAATATTCCCAAGTGGTATATTCTGAAGTGGCATGTTCTGAACTCTTTCACACTAAGTAAGCATTTGCTGACTGCAAATCAAAAAAATCATCATTTTGAAGTGTCATCTTCTCTTATTCTATGCAACAGCAACAAACCACTTCTCGATCAGATTGTGATGTGCAACGAAAAGTGGATTTTATATGACAACTGACAATGACCAGCTCGGTGATTGGACTGAGTGCTCCAAAGCACTTCCCAAAGCCAAACTTCCCAAAAAAAGGTCATAGTCATTGTTTGTTGGTCTGCTTCTGGTCTGATCAACCACAGCTTTATGAATCCCAGTGAAACCATTACATCTGAAAAGTAGCTCAGTAAATCAATGAGATGCCCAGAAAACTGCAACACCTACAGCCAGAACTGGTCAACAGAAAGGGCCCAATTCTCCATGACAATGTCCAATCACACATCACACAATCAAGGCTTCAAAAGTTGAACAAATTAGGCTGTGAAGTTTTGCCTCATCTGCCATACTCACCTGACCTCTCACCAACTGACTACCACTTCTTCAATATTTTGACAACTTTTTGCAGGGAAAATGCTTCCACAACCAGCAGTAGTCAGAAAATACTTTCTAAGAGTTCCTCTAATTCTGAAACAAGTGTTTTTATGCTACAGGAATAAACTAACTTATTAGTATTTCTCTTTGGCAAAAATGTGTTGAATGTAATCGTTCCTATTTTGATTAATAAAGATGTTTTGAGCCTAGTTTTACTGATTTAAAATTCACAGTCCAAAACTGAGATTACTTTTTCCACCAACCTCATAAATGAATACATAAATGTATGGAATGGGCAAATCACCCATGCAGAACAATTCCACACAACTTATCTGGATAGTCAGTCCCTTAGAAGGTAGAACATAACTCTCCACTCTTCAAGTGTGGGCTGCTCATAGTGTATGCCCTCTTAGGGCATGAACAACGGTTCAAGAGCAATACATGAACAAGGTACAAAGAGTACTTTTCCAGTAGATAAATCTTGCAAATATTATCTCAGACATAAAAAATGATGTCATCTTGATTTCATGTACCCTTGATATAAAGTGATGAGAATGGCACTTTACCTCTGTGATCTTTCTCCAAAAGTGGGATACTCACATTCCCACTCTAATCATCAGGAAAAAAATCAGACAAATCCCAATTAAGAGACATTCTGCAAAGTTCCTGACCAGCAGCCTTCAAAGCTGTCAAGGTCAAAAATGTAAAGTCTGACTTTTTGTCACAGGGAAGAGGAACCTAAGAAGACATGATAAGTAAATGTAATGTGGTGTCCTGGATTGTACCCTAGAGAAAAAAAGTCAAAACTAAGGAAGTCTGAATACAAGTATAATGATGGATCAATATTGGTTCATTAATTGTGACAAATGTACACTACTGGCATTAGATGTTAATGATGGGGGAAATGTGTGTAGGATATATGGGAACTCCACCTTTACAATTTTTGTAAATCTAAAACTCTTTTAAAAAATAAAAAGCCTATTTATTTTTTAAAAAAACATCTACCTACTACTTCCCAGGCAACACCTTAGTGCATGTATAGACTGGTATTCAAAAAATGTTTGCTAAATATATGAAAATAACATTTTTCCTTAGTCTCCATTTACCATAGTGCATCAACTTCCATCCAAGAGTTCTTTTTTTATTTAATAACTTTGAGGGTGGTATTGGAATATGAAAAAAGGAAATTCTACAGTGGAAAACTTACAAGTAATTTTTTAGCAATGTATATTGACATTATTCATAATTTCCATCACAATAGAACTTTAAAAATGAAAATATTAATGAGACTAAATGTCTTATTTTCAAAATACTTTCACATGTATTTGCAATGTCAATTCCTTCAATAATAAATTGAGAAAGGCAAGGTAGGCATTACTCTGCATTTTGAACATCAAAAATCTTGAGGCAAAGAGACAGTATATGGTGTTTTCAAGGTGGAAAAGAGCTTTATAATCTACATATTGGCAATAATTAGGCTGTGAATTGAGCAAGCCAGCTAACTTTTCTGGGGTTAAGTTTCCCTGTTTGAAAAATGAAGGAAATTTCCATGGTAGAGGAAAGTTCCTGTATAATACAACCCCGGTCCAACTCCAAACACATGCAATATAATAAATTTATTTACTTAAAAATAAATACAGAACTGTATTAAATATTAAGGAAAAAACCCAAGGACCAAAAAGGAAAGGAAATTACAGGTATAGACAGAGGCTGAAGTCTCATGGTCACCAATGGGATGAGACTAGTTGTATGTGGATGATCCAGCTAAAGTCCTCAAATGGGAATGTGTGCTCCAAAGTGAGCTCAGGCTGTGATAGAAATTGGAATATCCCATCTTGTCTGTCCAGGTGGCTTCTAGAAACATGATTCTTTCCCAAAGCCTGCTGCCAAAGTCAAGTTTCTCATGTGAGCCTGATTTCCAGGCTGTTACTTGTACCCACACTGAGAGTAGAGCTCAGATCTCCTGTGGATCCAGATGGCACACGAGGTACAGGCTGAGGCTATCATGAGATGGCTTCTGGAAAAGGGTGCAGGAGGGAACTCTTCAAGAGATGAGTACAACCAAAAAATTGGGTGAATTCCAATTCTAGGAAAAAGAAATAATGAAAGAAATCTAAAATGATCCTTAAAAATCAATATCCTTGAAATTCTCAAAGAAATAAGAGAGGAGAATGGGAAACTCAAGAGCAGGTCTAATACTAGGCTAACATAAGCAAAGAAATTGCAACATGAAAGATAGAATTGAGGAAATTTCCTAGTATGGAAGCAAAGAGATAAAGTGATAGTAAATAAAAGAGAAACTGAGCTGAAGGCTAAGAAGTATTAATATAAGCCTAATAAGAATTTCATAAGAAAAATACAAAGAATTAGGGGCAGGGTCTATAAGAGCTAAATAATGGCTGAAAATTTCCAAAGCTTCCAAAAGTCTTCCAATTAGGGAGACCCATGTTGTACACAGCAAGAGAAATAAAAAATACAGTCCACACATAGACTGTAAAACCCATGAGAAGAGATAAATTACCTTAAAAGAACAGCATCAGTTTGACAGCTCATTTTTTTCATTAATAAAAGAATTCATTCAAAGTGTCATGGGAAAATAATTGTGAATATAGAATGTTATGCCTTCAAGAGTAAATGTGAAATGAAGACATCTTTAGACATTTAAGGACTAAGTTTATTACTATCAGATTCTCACTGCAAGAATTATTAAAGGCTATAATTCATCAAAAAGAATAATAAATTCCGAACTAAGGAGTGGGATTCAAGAAAGTTGGTGAGCAAAGAAGTTGAATATAGTGATGATAAAAACACCTAGATGTTTACTGTAAATAATAAAGAAGATAAATTTCTTTTATGTTTAAAACATGTTGGAATTAAAATTCTAGACATCAACAGTATGAAAACTGGGAATTAGAAGCTATGTACCTAAGGAGAATGAGGTACACTAAGATCCATCATGTATACTTCATTAGAAAATTAGTAACAGAATATGTATACTGAAAATTTAAAGATAACCACTAAAAGAAAAGAAATAAACTGTGTATGTTGCCAAATAGTATATGAAGGAAAAGAGCAAAAGAAAGAAAATTATATCAGTCCAATAAAGAGGGAAATAGAAGTAAACTTAAAGTAGCATAAAGAGAACACACAATAAGGTAGCAGAAATAAAATCCAAATATATATGGGGAAGCAAGTTTCAGAATAATACTTTGTATATAACATTGATGCCTATTACATAAAATGTCTGTCTCTAATTACATATATGTAATCAAGTCTACAGAATGCTTTAAACAGAGAAAGAATCATCTCATTAAATTCATGATAGTGGTTGCATGTTGGATGAGGGGTCTAAGAAGACTATGATATATTAATTATTTGTATATTAAAAAAGAGATATGCAAATATTAAATTTTAGGCTTAATTAGAGATGCTAGAAACCCAGATATTATTAGATCTTTCTTTGTATGCCTTATGTTTTTCTATTTTTTTTTCTACAAAAAGTGTTTAGACTAGGTTATTCCTTCTGAGTCTAATAATGTGTATATCTCTATATTATCTCAAAGCATCAAGCGAGCTAAAGGCAGAATTAAGACTAGCACCAATGTTTCCTAATTTCAAGTCCATGGTTCTTTCCTTTACACCAATAGTCTAGATGTTCAGGTCACAATCAATCTTAGCTGCTCCCTCGAGTCCTTAGAGATGACTTTTGAAAGTTCGTACAAGCTTTGGGTTTTCATTACTTTTTTTTCTACTCTCAATGCTTAGATTGGCACCAATTTACCCTCGAGAGGTTCTTGTGAGCCTTAATTGAGGACCACAAAAGATAGCAAGATCTTTAAGTGAGTAGCTCTGAATAATTTCCCAAGCAGATCACTCTGCAGAATTTCATTTTCAACATGAATGGTCACACTTCAAGCAATGAATGAGCTGCATTGTTCAGGGGAAATGACGCACTCAATTCTGTAGTGCTGCTCAACAGTCTCAGTGCAACTGAGCAGCAGTGCGTCAGCATTTTCGTTATAAACCCACCAGCAGGATATGAGTGCCAGAGGCTTCTAAAATCAATTTGCTGAGTCACTGCCGAGAAGGACCCACAAGACTGTCACAAACATAAACACCAACCTCTTCAAGGGTGTCTTTCTTGACTATACTCATCCTCACGCTGACCCTTTTATGACCTTGAGTATTTTCCTTGTGTATGGAGCCTGCTAGCTTGATTATTATTGGTTCATATCAATAGAATCTTGCCTCTCTTATTTTTTCTCTACAGTTGGAGAAAATTTGGGGGTAGGTGGAAGGTCTTTTGTTTATCATGATTATTATCCATAGAGAATCAGATTATTGCTGCATGCCATTGGTTTTAGGAATAGAATAGCTGAATGAGATAGGTAATCAATAATCTAATATGTGATCATGCACTTAGATATAATGAAAACTCTCTCTTTATGGCACTGGATTCACTCCTAGATTAGAGAATTAGCTGGAGCACATAATAGGCCTTTTTTTTGTTTTCCTGGAGTGGGTACACAGTAGAGGACAAAACCTATGTGAAACATCAAATTCATAAACTAGTATCTTCTGACTCTGGAATGCTGTACATTTCCTTCTGGGTGTCTAAAGCCAATCCATCATTCATCATTAGTAGAACTCTACCAGAGAAGACCTCCCCATTTGCTCATTCCGTCTCTGTTGTCTCTGAACTCCTTTCGTATTTATGTTCACATACTGTTGAAGCCTAGCTTGAAGGATTTTTAGCATTACCTTGCTAGTGTGTGAAATGAGTATGGTAGTCTTAACATTCTTTGGCATTGCCTTTCTTTGGAACTAGAATGAAATCTGACCATTCCAGTCCTCTGGCCACTGCCAAGTCTTCCAAATTTGCTGGTATATAAAGTGCAGCATATTAACAGCATCATCCTTTAGGATTTCAAATAGCCTGGAATTCCATCACCTCTACTAGCTTTGTTTGTAGCAATGCTTCCTAAGTCCCACTTGACTTTGCACTCCAGTATGTCTGGCTCTAGGTGAGTGACCACACCATGACGGTTATCTGGATCATTAAGACCTTTTTTTAAATTTCATGGCTGCAGTCACCATCTGCAGTGATTTTGGAGCCCCCCAAAATAAAGTCAGCCACTATTTCCCCATTCATTTGCCATGAAGTGATGGGACCAGATGCCATGATCTTAGTTTTCTGATTGTTGAGTTTTAAGCCAACTATTTCACTCTCCTCTTTCACTTTCATCAAGAGGCTCTTTAGTTCTTCTTTGCTTTCTGCCATAAGGGTAGTGTCATCTGCATATTGATATTTCTCCCGGCAATCTTGATTCCAGCTTGTGCTTCCTCCAGCCCAGCATTTCTCATGATGTACTCTGCATATAAGTTAAATAAGCAGGGTGACAATATACAGCCTTGACATACTCCTTTTCCAATTTGGAACCAGTCTGTTGTTCCATGTCCAGTTCTAACTGCTGCTTCCTGTCCTGCACACAGATTTCTCAAGAGGCAGGTCATGTGGTCTGGTATTCCCTTCTCTTTAAGAATTTTCCACCGTTTATGGTGATCCACACAGTCAAAGGCTTTGGCATAGTCAATAAAGCAGAAGTATAAATTTTTCTGGGACTCTCTTGCTTTTTCAATGATCCAACGGATGTTGGGAATTTGATCTCTGGTTCCTCTGCCTTTTCTAAATCCAGCTTGAACATCTGAAAGTTCACATATTGCTGAAGCCTGGCTTGGAGAATTTTGAGCATTGCTTTGCTAGCATGTGAGATAATTGCAATTGTGCGGTAGTTTGAGCATTCTTTGGCATTGCCTTTCTTTGGGATTGGAACGAAAACTGACCTTTTCCAGGCCCACGGCAACTGCTGAGTTTTCCAAATTTGTCGGCATATTGAATACAGCACTTTCACAGCATCATCTTTTAGGATATGAAATAGCTCAACTGGAATTCCATCACCTCCACTAGCTTTGTTCGTAGTGATGCTTCCTAAGGCCCACTTGACTTCACATTCCAGGATGTCTGGCTCTAGGTGAGTGATCACACCATCGTGATTATCTGGGTAGTGAAGATCTTTTTTGTACAGTTCTTCTGTGTATTCTTGCCACCTCTTCTTAATATCTTCTGCTTCTTTTAGGTCTACACCATTTCTGTCCTTTATTGAGCCCCTCTTTGCATGAAATGTTCCCTTGGTATCTCTAATTTTCCTGAAGAGATCTGTAGTCTTTCCCATTCTATTATTTTCATCTATTTCTTTGCACTGATTACTGAGGAAGGCTTTCTTATCTCTCCTTTCTAGTCCAAAATGCAGTACTTGGATGCAATCTCAAAAATGACAGAATGATCTCTGTTCATTTCCAAGGCAAACCATTCAATATCACAGTAATCCAAGACTATGCCCCAACCAGTAACGCTGAAGAAGCTGAAGTTGAATGGTTATATGAAGACCTACAAGACCTTTTAGAACTAACACCCAAATAAAAATATGTCCTTTTCATTATAGGGGACTTGAATGCAAAAATAGGAAGTCAAGACACACCTGGAGTAACAGGCAAATTTGGCCTTGGAGTACAGAATGAAGCAGGGCAAAGTCTAGCAGAGTTTTGCCAAGAGAACGCACTGGTCATAGCAAACACTCTCTTTCAACAACATAAGAGAAGACTCTACACATGGACATCACCAGATGGTCAACACCAAAATCAGACTGATTATATTCTTTGCAGCCAAAGATGGAGAAGCTCTATACAGTCAGCACAAACAAGATAGGGGGCTGACTGTGGCTCAGATCATGAACTCCTTATTACCAAATTCAGACTGAAATTGGAGAAAGTGTGGAAAACCTACTAGACCATTCAGGTATGACCTAAATCAAATCCCTTATGATTATACAGTGGAAGTGAGGAATAGATTTAAGGAACTAGATCTGATAGACAGAGTGCCTGATGAACTATGGCTAGAGGTTCGTGACATTGTACAGAGACAGGGAGCAAGACCATCCCCTAGAAAAAGAAATGCAAAAAAGCAAATGGTTGTCTGAGGAGGCCTTACAAATAGCTGTGAAAAGAAGAGATGAAAAAGCACAGGAGAAAAGGAAAGATATACCCACTTGAAAGTGCCTCTTAGTAGATTCTCTTATACAAGCTGGGCTGGCAGGTTGCACTTCCTATGTGCCACAGAATCAGTAGGAAGATGTCTGGTTCTCACTGAGATGCAGGCAATGGGAAGACACTGGCCATGGAGGAACAAAGGTATGAATTCTGGTGAACTTCATGGCACTGCCACAGCCCGTCTTTATCACATATTGGGAGTTAAACCAGTTGACCAACTTGGTCATTGATTTAGTGCAGAAATTCCAAAGGGAGTAACCTGAAATGCTGATTCCCAAACCCAAGGGTTTACACTAATAAGATGGGACAGTTGGTAAAAAGGCAAACTATTAAACCCACCCAGAAGTTCTGCTCCATTCAGCCTGGGTGTAGGGACAACAAAATTATATTTTTAATAGTCTCCTTCAGGAGTTTATAGTACCATTTGGAAACCGGTACCATTTGAAACTTGAGGTCTGTTTCAACACAAAGTGCCAATGCTCATTTATTTGTCTGTCTTGCAAAAATGGATTTGCAAACTTTTCTAGTTTGATTTCCTGCTTCCTGAAGCAAGATCTAAAGAAAGAGTTTGTAGAGAAAATTGTTGTATAAACAAGAATAATGTTTAGCCTGCTGAAGAAAGGTCAACAAATGGTTGCCAGGCAACTATACAAGCCACTTTGTGTGCAAATAATGCTGTTAAACAGAGAATCTGCTCATTATAAATTATTCTTACAACACCTGAAAAGGTTTTCCTGATTTTCAAATTCATGTTATAAACCTGAGCTCTACTCACGACTCAGGCATCATCTGTATCCTGGGGAAAGAGTGCCCTCACCTCAGCCTTCGTGCTTTTGGAGTGTTTTCCCGAGCCAGGAGATGACACTCCTCAGAAAACTGAGAGATAGGGGCTCATCTAAATATGAGCGAAGGAGCGGCACTGCCAGCACACATGCACACTCTTGGCTTTCCCTTTATTTGTTAGATTTGCACTTTCGCCTCCATTCTCATCACTCTAAGCCAAGGCCTTGAACCCTTCACACCTAGATTAATGGCTTCATTAATGACAATTGTTACTTCTTTTTTTCTGCTGTCATTTTCTTTACTTATTAAATTTTATTTTGTAATGGTAATAACACAAGGGCAACCCTCTGAACAAAGCTTGTAAGTGGAGACTACATGATTGCTGACTATCGGGACAAGGTTGTACCCAGATCTCTAAAGTTTATTCATCTTGCTTCACTGAGACTGTATGCCTGTTGAATAGTAACTCCCCACTTCCCCCTCCCTTGGGTCTCTGGGAACCACCATTCCATGCGATTCTATGAATTTGACTCTTTTAAATACCACATATAGTGGGATCATGCTGTATCTCTTTCTGTGCCTGGCTTATTTCACTTAAATTGAAAGGACAATTGTTATCTCTTAATGGGGGCAGTTACTGAGGACCAGGCACTGCTTAAGCATTTCATGTGTTTTATTTCAACATCTACTTGAAATATACCTTCCTTGCAGATGTAGGAAGTCAAATTCAGAGAGGGTACATTACAAGGCCAGTGTTCCACAGCTAGTAAGACAACTGAGGTGTGAGTGTAAGACCTGGGTCTTAATCGTACTGCTCTAATGCCTCATACCTGCAATAACCTCATTTTATCTATTGATGACAGTTTCTCCACAGGCTAAATTCTCTTGCATTTGGCTTGCAGACTTATTTTCTATCAACAAGAAAGACAACACTTACTGGCACATAAGTAGTGTGCCAGGATTGTTTCCAAGGGCTTTAATGCATTATTTCATTCAACTCTCACAAGAACACTATGAGGCAGGTTGTATTATTATTATTATTCCATCTAAAAGGGAACTGAGCCTGAGAGCTTTGCTCAGAGTTACAGAATTCATAATTGTTGAGTCTAGCTTTGAATTCAAGTTGTTCTACTACAGCGCACGAGCTCATAACCTTTAAGCATACTTCTTCTGTAATATTTTTCAGTATTTTTTATCACAGAGCACATCTAGTTTAATCTGCTTATCAATTTCTTATGTAAATCATCTGTTTTTGCCTCAGAATTATGGGTTGGCTTTTGCCCTGGAAACTGAGTCACAAACTCACATCCTAAGAGAAAGCGCATAACTGCCTTGTTTGGAACAGAGCTCAAAATACAAAATCATCCAATAGGAGGCCTGCAGGAAGAGGTATCTCTGCTTTTAGTCACTCCTTGCTGTGCTGTGTGCTCAGTCACTCAGTCATGTGTGACTCTTTGCAGTGCTATGGACTGTAGCCTGCCAGGCTCCTCTGTCCATGGGATTTTCCTTCAAGAATACTGAAGTGTGTTGCCATTTTCTTCTCCAGTCAAATAGCTCATTCCTCATTTCCCTTGACTTTGCTTTGCCATCTGACACAATGTAGTATCCTGAACTCTCAACTGTCCACATGACTTTGATTCCTGGCTCTTATTTGATCTCTATACTTTGGGAACTCCCCAGGTCTGGTTGCTCCCACACTCCACCCTAGGCAGGATTAGCAGGGAAAGGAAGGGATGTTTCAAGGCATGGTGACAAGGCATTTCTTTACTGTGGGGCCAAGCAATCAGGGAGGCTCTAGAACAAGGACTCTAAGTCAAATTCTAGGCAATTCTTAGGAGCATAAAACTTGGGGAGGAGATGAAAGTAAAGATGTTTTAGTAGGAGGGATTTGTATCTAGAAGGCCCTATGATAAACATACTAGTCCAGGGCTTGTGACAACAAGTAGCTGGAATACAGGAACCAGGGCAGGTAGTTCTAGGAACACACTAGATTACAGTCCTAGAGGACCCCAGCTTGCAGAGAAGTTATCAAAGCAGAGATTTAGACATAAGAGGAAAAAATGATAACACAGTTACAAGACATAGGATATAAGTTGGGTCAGGGTCAGTGACCAGTAGGAATTAGTGGCAATCATCATTGAGCAGCTGCCCAAAGATTCTGTAAATTCTTGCCTGTGGGCATTGTCAGAATGGGAAGCAGGGGATCAAGGCAAGATATAAGACTACTTTTGGTTGCCTACTAAGTTTTCCCTTTCTTATACCTCCTTCAGACTATATCCTTGGTCTACCAACACTGGTTCCATCTTCTATCATCTTCACCCATTTATGTCTGTTCTATAAGGACTTCTGCTGCTGCTTCAGTCGTGTCCAACTCTGTGCGACCCCATAGACGGCAGCCCACCAGGCTCCGCCATCCCTGGGATTCTCCACGCAAGAACACTGGAGTGGGTTGCCATTTCCTTGTCCAATGCATGGAAGTGAAAAGTGAAAGTGAACTCGGTCAGTCGTGTCCGACTCTTTGCGACCCCATGGACTGCAGCCTACCAGGCTCCTCCGTCCATGGGATTTTCCAGGCAAGAGTACTGGAGTGGGGTGCCATTGCTTTCTCCGATAAGGACCTCTAGATTGTAGACATACCCAAATATTTAATTTCTAGTAACCTCTAACTTATATATCCTCCCAATTTGGAAGACTGACGTCTCTAGGATATGTATGCATCCTATAAACTTTGACATAAGTCTCACCTGTCCAAGGAAACTGCTCTAAAGATTCACTGGGCATAAGAAGAAATGAGCCTGGATTGCACAGATCTGTGCAATGGCACAGATCTGTCCTTGATGAGTTGGGAGATACCCCTATCAGTAGTGACAGGGCACTTTCTACAGTAGCCACAGATGCCCTCAAGTCTCAATGCAATGTAGAAAAAAAGGAAGCCTACTCTGTTTCATAGGCCCTTTGGGAAATTTTACTGACTTTATAATACTTGCTGGCATGAAATGATTCAAACTTGACTCAAAAAGATATAAATACTGTCACAAAAATAAACATTTTTCACAAAATTAAAACCCTCTTGCCACCAGAAATCATAAAAATAATAATTTTTTACCAGAAGTAGGGACTGGGGAAGGAGAGTAGTTATCAGAAAATATGGAAGGAGGGATTTGCAAATGCTACTTTTGTCCTGAGTCACTGATGTTTTTCTGTAGCAGCAGCATCAGGTGACCTCAGTTTCTTTGGTGCACTTTGCAGCCACCCATTAATGCCAGAAACATCCTAGTTGATCTAAGCATCTCCCAATGCCCCATTGCTAAGACCTCCCCAGCCCCAAGTAAGCAACAGTATTGTTTTATCCTAAGAATGTCCTAGGGAATGTAAATCTCAGTTTGCAACTTTAGATCCCAAAATAAATATCATTATTGTTTCACAACTTAATTTAACTCCACTGGTGAATCCCATTCTATTGGGGTTGGTGGAAGACACTTAAGCTTATTCTGTTTAACATGCCTTCTACCCCTTTCTTCAAGATTATATTTAAATTTGGGTTGTGTGTCTATTTAAACTTTGAGATTGTCTGTCTACCCAGTCATCACAGAACCATTCCACATTTCCTCTAGTCCTCCATTATTGGTTCATATAGGTCATGGCTTAGGCTTTTATTGTTTCTGCCACAGTTACCAAAGGAGACTAAAACATTTTAAGATAAAAGAGAATGAGGGACTTTCCTGGTGATCCAGTGGCTAGGACTCCCTTCTCTCAATGCAGGAGGTCCAGGTTCCTTGGGCAGGGAACAAGATCCCACATGCCACAACTAAGAGTTCCCATAATGCAACTAGACCCAGCACAGCCAAATAAATGAATAAATAAATATTTTTTTTTTAAAGAGAGAGGAATGAAGAATGTTCCTGAATGATGAGCTAACTTTTGGAGTAATTTATGTTCTTTAAAAGAGCAATTCTTTGGTACAAGAGCCCAATCAGTGCTGTAGTGGGCAACAGTGGTTCTGAAAACTCTCTAAAGGCTTCTCACAAGTGACTATAGAGGATTTTCCCAGCAGAGAAACTGACTGGGAATCCATTCATATCAAGGAATCTCCAGGTTTAAGAAGGCAGGGTCCTGGGGTTATGTGGAGGTTCAGCAAGAGAGAACTGATGGAGCCATGAGAGAATATTTTCAGAGCTTTACCACGAGAACCTGGTAGAATTCCTAGCTGGAAAAGTCATAAAAGTATGAGGGCTTTCCCCATGACTGGAGCCCTTAGGAGTGTTTTATTCTCACACTGGTTCACACTCAGCCTTCAACAGTTCATCTAAATTACCATGTAAGTAGTCTTACTAATTTATGGGTCTCATGCCTTCCGATTCCAGGAAAGCTGTTCTCAACTATAACATTTGAGATATGACTGTCTTTCCAGATTCTGAGGTGGCAATTTACCCTGCAATTTCAGGTCTCTGATGGGTTCAAAAAAAGCCCTTTATATTCAGTTTGTCTAGCTTTTCTTGTATTAAGGGAAAAAGTGATGCATTCCAGGTTCTTTACATGTAGGAGCTGAAACTGAAAGTCTCTAATGGTTTTCACCTATATTTTCTTCTGTAAGTTTTGTGATTTTAGATTTTATATTTGTCTGTGATCCATTGATTTAATTTTTGTAGTTAGTTCAAAATTCCAAAGTGTTGATTGAAGGTATGTTTTTCTTTATTTCCTTTTAAAAATATGTAAATCTAATTGTCCCAGTACTATAATTGAAAAATGATCTTTTTTTTCCATTTAGTTGTCCTTGCATCTCTATCCAAAATAAATTTTCCATATACAAGTGAGTCTCTACCTGGTTCTATTGGCCTTGTATGTCTCTTAAAACCAAAACCATACAGTCTTTATTAATATAGATTTAAAATAAGTATTGAAATCAGGTGGTATTAGTCTGCCAATATTTTTCTTTTTCAAAGTGCTTTGCATTTTCTTAGACATTTTAGAAGCCTCTTGCCAATTCCTACAAAAAAAAAAAAGACTGCTGGCATTTTGATTGGAATTATATTGAATTTAGAAGTCAATATGAACAGAATTGACATCTTAACAATATTGAATCTTCTGGCATATTAACAATGCATACTGTTCCATTTATTTAGACCTTTATTTTCTCACAGAAATGATTTGCAATTTTCTGTGTATTGGTCTTACACTTTTTGGGAATCAGATTACTCCTAAGTGTTTAACCATTTTGATGGTATTATAAATGACATTATTTTTTAAACCTAAGTTTCTGATTGTTTGTTGCTTGTGTACATAAATACAACTGATTTTTGCACATTGACTTTTTACTCTACCACCTTGTTAAATTTATTTATTAATTCTAATAATTCTGTGTAAATCATCACAGTTTTACACAAATGATTATATTTTCTGCAAATAAGGATAGTTTTATATCATCCTTTCTAATTCAGATGTATATTTTCTTGCTATATTTCACTGACTAGAATCTCTAGCATAATGTCAAAGTGATGATAATGGATGATGTCAGCTATATATTTACTAGATATACATTTGTAGATTCCCTTTATCAAGTTGAGGACATGTCCTTCTATTAATTCTAATCTTAGGGCGAAGGCCAGTTATTCCTATATTAGTATCCTATGCAGATTCTGACCAACCTCATACGGCTACAAATCCGACAGCTTTTCACTGTGTACCTCTCATTTACTTTATGCTCCAAGTCTTCCTTCTTAGTGTTGAAGCACAGATGACATGGACGTGCTCAATAACACATGTGTATAACCTGGAAGTTCAGAGGAATTTTCCCTATGTCGGGTAATCCTTTGTTGAGAGAAGTAGTAGATGAATTCTTCTCTCTCCTTCTGTCTGGAAGGCCAGTCCTGAGACATAAATGTTTCTGTAACCTCCTAGTGGGCCAAACATATGATAAAGTCAAGCCATCTGAGAGGCTTGATATCAGACAGAAGTTAACTTGACAACTGACTCTCCCTCCATTGCTGCCTCACTTTAACTTTCCCTCACTCCTGCTTCTCCTGAGTTATGCTCTCTAACATAATGGTAGCAAATAGCCTTTGCTCTCTAGGGGATTCAAGCTAAGAGGGCTTACAGACGTGAAATGTTGAACTACTCTATTCATCTTGCTAACACAAGAGGAGTTTGTTGAAGGACGAAGCCAACAAAGGTGGTGAAGATTTACTAATCATAAAGAAAAGGAGCTGGGCTCACTGGACTATGTCAACGCTCCGCAATGTGCTCTCTCTGGATTCCACTCGTGAAGCAATAAAATTTCTTATTATCTAAGCTAATTAAGTAATTGTATATGCTGTTAATTTCAGTTGAAAGTACACTACTTATGCCTTGTTTCATGTTTCAATCATTATTTGTGATTTCTCCTATTACTTTTAATTCCACAATGGGAAATAATTGTGGGATTAAATAAATATCTACCTTTTTTCCTTTAATTTATAACATTGAAAAAATAAACTGCTTCATTTATGTAGACTGTTTTGTTTGTATTCAAATCATCACATCAAAGTGAGCAGTGAGATAGCAGGTAAGATTATTTTAACTGCTGAGGGTCTTTAGGACTCATTAAGAGATCTTCAAGAAGAGAGCTGCCTTCATTGGGAAGCTTATAGCTTCCACAAAACTGATAAGCTTTCCAAAAGGCTGAGCCAATGCATGAGGAGCAGCAAGAAGCTGAATGGTGTGCATAGATTTAAGGCACTGAAAGACTACACCCCAACCTAATTTGGTGAGAACATATTGGGGGCAGCCATCTTAAACATTACCCTCATAATCACTTTGGACTTATGAACAAGTGAACCTATGAGCAATATTTTTAAATCTAACTGCTCATAATTTTAATCTATACTAGTCTCTGGTTTTGGCTTTTCTACTGTTCTAATTGCCAGTCTGTCAAGTCTAACACCAATACCAGACTGTTACAACTAGTCCCTCATAATGTTAATTTTAAAAACTCCTGGCAGTGGTGTTGAGGAGTTGCCAACAGGGCAGCCACAGCTCTGACTGAAGCATGGGAGACACAGCCTCTCTGAACCTCTCAACTTTCCATGACCATGAACAGAGACCTATAGGAGCAGCCATGATGGTGGAGTAGAGAGAACCTGAACTCACTTCCTCTCATCACATACCAAAATCACAACTATCTGCAGAACAACCACTGGTGAAAAAGACTGGAATCTGTCAGAAAAAATCTACAACTAAAGACATAAAGAAGGAACCATAGCAAGATGGGTAGAAGAGGCAGACTCACAATATAATTAAATGCAATGCCCCCTGGGTATTGCAGACTGGACAACAATTATATTGCAGAGGTTTTCCCATAGAAATGAGAGTTCTGAGCCCCATGTCAGGCTCCCCAGCCAGGGGATCAGGCACCATCAGGATAAGTCTGCAGAGCATTTGGCTTTGAAGGCCAGTGGGGCTTAATTGCAGAAGCCCCATAGGATTAGGGGAAGTAGAGATTTCCCTTTTAATGGCACACACAAAACCTCACATGAAGCAGGACCCAGGGAAAGAGTAATAATTTGATAGGAGTCTGGACCAGTCCTACCTGCTTGTCTTGAGTGTCTCCTGGAGAGGTGAGAGGCTACAGCTCACGCTGGGGACATGGACACTGATGTAAGACTTATTTGGGAACATTCAACCTCATGAAGACTGCTGCTAGTATCTGCCATCTTGGCTTGTTAGCACCAAGACCTGGGCCCAAACAAAAGCATGTAGGTACCAGTGCTGGGGTACATCAGGCCAAACAATTAACTGGATAGGTATATAGCCCCATCCATCAGCAGACAGGTTGCCTAAAGACATTCTGAGCCCACAGCCACCTCTTCACATTCTCCAACACATGCTGTGTCCACCAGTGGGCAGAAACAGTCCATTTCCTCTAGAAAGTCTTCACTAGCCTCTAGACTAACCTCATTCACCAAGGGGTAGACCCCCGATGCAAGAAAACTTATGGAATCCTTCAGCCTGCAGATCCAGCACACCAACAGCAGGCCAGACTCTACTCCGGGACCATTTGGGCCCTGACCATGCCTACTAGCAGACCAATATAATCTTCAGGACACCCCAGACTCCATAGCCAAGTGTGCCAGGAATTCTCTCCTCCCTCATCATTGATCTGAAACAAGCTCTGGGATACCTGGGCCCTGTAGTAGGACTCCAAGAGCCATTTCTGTCTGCTGGTAGTCTGGCACTGGCCTCAGGATCTAGCTTCACCTGCTAACAGGTGGGCAACGGCCCCAGAATCTTCAGAACCTCAACTCTGTCAACCAATGTGCCAGCAGTATAGCCCAGGAACCCTCTATGTTTCTGCAACCAGCTACTTCATGACCAAGCCCTGATAATCAGGGGCCAGCAGCATATACACAAGGCAAGGCCTGGAAACCAACCAAATTGCCCATGTAATCATCCCATTACAACAGAAGGATCCATGCAGTCTTGTTAAGGTGAACCCCTAAAGCATTTAGCTTGGGAGACAAGAGGGTAGTGCACTTCTGGGAGACATAGGATGTCTCCTACATAAGGTCAAGGTCAAGAAATGTACCTAATCTACAATATACATAAAAGAAAGAATTCAGAGTAATGATCATAAAGATGATCAAAGAACTTGGGAGGAGAATGGGTGCACAGAGAAGTTAGTCTTCATAGTTTTTTATTTTAAAAATTTATTTTTATTTAGTTAGTTTTGGCTGTGCTGAGTCTTCTTTGCTGTGTGCAGGCTTTCTTTAGCTACAGCAAGTAGGGGCTACTCTCTAGTTGTGATACTTGACTTCTCATTGGAGTGGTTTCTCTTCTTGCAGAGCACAGGCCCTAGGGTTCATGGCCTTCCGTAGTTGCAGCTTGCAGGCTCTAGAGCACAGGATCAGTAGTTTTGGAACACAGGCTCTGTTGCTCCACAGCATGTGGGATCTTCCCGGACCAGAAATTGAACTGATATCCCCTGCATTGCAAGGTGGACTCTTAACCACTGGGCCACCAGGGAAGCCCAAGAAGTTACTCTTTTTAACAAAGAGTTAGAAAATAGGACAACCAAACAGAGATGAAGAATACAATAACTGAATTGAAAAATACACTAAAAGGAATCCACAGTAGATTATCTGATTCAGAACACATTGGTGAGCTGGAAGACAAAGCAATGGAAATCGCTGTCACTAAACAGAAAAAAAAAAAAAGAATGAAAAGAAATAAGTCCAATTTAAGAGACCTCTCAGATAACATTAAACACACTAATATTCACATTCTAGGGGTCCCAGAATTAGAAGAATGAAGGAACCTAAGAAAAATATTTGAAGATATAGTAGTTGAAAGAGATCTCTAGTCTTTCCCATTCTATTGTTTTCCTCTATTTCTTTGGACTGATCACTGAGGAAAGCTTTCTTATTTCTCCTTGCTATTCTTTGGGACTCTGCATTCAAATGGCTATATCTTTCCTTTTCTCCTTTGCCTTTCTCATCTCTTCTTTTCACAGCTATGTGTAAGGCCTCCTCAGACAACCATTTGCTTTTATACATTTCTTTTTCTTGCGGATGGTCTTGATCACTGCCGACTGTACAATGCCATGAACCTCTGTCCATAGTCCATCATGCACTCTGTCTATCAGATCTAATCCCTTGAATCCATTTGTCACTTCTACTGTATAAGTGTAAGGGATTTGATCTAGGTCATACCTGAATGGTCTAGTGGTTTTCCCTTTTTTCTTCAATTTAAGTCTGAATTTGGCAATAAGGACTTCATGATCTGAGCCACAGTCTGCTCCCAGTCTTGTTTTTGCTGACTGTATAGAGCTTCTCCATCGTTGGCTGCAAAGAATATAATCAATCTGATTTTGGTGTCGAACATCTGGTGATGTCCTTGTGTAGAGTCTTCTTTTGTGCTGTTGGAAGAGGGTGTTTGCTATGACCAGTGTGTTCTCTTGGCAAAACTCTATTAGCCTTTGCCCTGCTTCATTCTGTACTCCAAGGCCAAATCTGCCTGTTACTCCAGGTATTTCTTGACTTCCTAGTTTTGCGTTCCAGTCCTCTACAATGAAAAGGACATCTTTTTTGGATGTTAGCTCTAGAAGGTCTTGTAGGTTTTCATAGAACCTTTCAACTTCAGCTCCTTCAGCATTACTTGTCAGGGCATAGACTTGGATTATTGTGATATTGAATGGTTTGCCTTGGAAACGAACAAAGATCATTCTGTCGTTTTTGAGATTGCATCCAAGTACTGCATTTCAGACTCTTTTGTTGACCATGGTGGCTATTCCATTTCTTCTAAGGGATTCTTGCCCACAGTAGTAGATATGATGGTCATCTGAGTTAAATTCACCCATTCCAGTCCATTTTAGTTCACTGATTCCTAAAAGGTCAATGTTCACTCTTGCCATCTCCTGTTTGACCACTTCCAATTTGCCTTGATTCATAGACCTAACATTCCAGGTTCCTATGCAATATTGCTCTTTACAGCATCAGACTTTAGTTCCATCACCAGTCACATCACAACAATGACAACACATAGGTGTTATTTTTGCTTTGGCTCTGGGTCTTCACTCTTCCTGGAGTTATTTCTCCACTGATCTCCAGTAGCATATTGGGCACCTACCAACCTGTGGAGTTCACCTTTCTGTATCCTATCTTCTTGCTTTTTCCTACTGTTCATGGGGCCCTCAAGGCAAGAATACTGAAGTGGTTTGCCATTCCCTCCTCCAGTGGACCACGTTTTGTCAGAACTCTCCACCATGACCTGTCCGTCTTGGGTGACCTTACATGGCATGACTCATAGTTTTATTGAGTTAGACAAGGCTGTGGTACATGTGATTAGATTGGTTAGTTTTCTGTGATTCTGTGTGATTTCTATGACCAAGGGACTATTTCATGTAAAGATGGGCACAATAAAGGACAGAAATATTATGGACCTAACAGAAGCAGAATATATTAAGAAGAGGTGGCAGAATACGCAGAAGAACTGTACAAAAAAGATCTCCATGACCCAGATAATCACGATGGAGTGATCACTCACCTAGAGCCAGATATCCTGGAATTCAAAGCCAAGTGGGCCTTAGGAAGCATCACTACAAACAAAGCTAGTGGAGGTGATGGAATTCCAGTTGAGCTATTTCAAATCCTAAAAGATGATGCTGTCAAAGTGCTGCATGCAATATGCCAGCAAATTTGGTAAATTCAGCAGTGGCCACAGGACTGGAAAAGGTCACTTTTCATTCCAATCCCAAAGAAAGGCAATGCCAAAGAATGCTCAAACTACTGCACAACTGCACCCACCTCACACGCTAGCAAAATAATCCTCAAAATTCTCCAAGCTAGGCTTCAACAGTATGTGAACTATGAACTTCCAGATGTTCAAACTGGATTTAGAAAAGGCAGAGAAACCAGAGATCAAATTGCCAACATCCATTGGATCATCAAAAAAGCAAGAGAGTTCTAGAAAAACATCTACTTCTGCTATATTGAATATGTCAAAGCATTTGACTGTGTGGATCACAACAAACTGTGGAATATTCTTAAAGAGATGGGAATACCAGACCACCTGACTTGTCTCTTGAGAAATCTATATGCAGGTCAGGAAGAAACAGTTAGAATCGGACATGGAACAACATACTGGTTCCAAATAGGGAAAGGAGTATGTCAAGGCTGTATATTGTCACCCTGCTTATTTAATTTATATGCAAAGTACATCATGAGAAACGCTGAGCTGGATGAAGCACAGGCTGGAATCAAGATTGCCAGGAGAAATATCAGTAACCTCAGATATGCAGATGACACCACCCTTATGGCAGAGCAAAGAGGAACTAAAGAGCCTCTTGATGAAAGTGAAAATTTGGCTTAAAACTCAACATTCAGAAAACTAAGATCATGGCAATTGGTCCCATCGTTAGATGGCAAATAAATGGGGAAACAATGGAAACAGTGAGAGACTTTATTTTGGGGGGCTCAAAATCACTGCAGATGGTGACTGTGACCATAAAATTAAAAGACGCTTGCTTCTTGGAAGAAAGTTATGACTAACCTAGATAGCATTTTAAAAAGCAGAGACATTACTTTACCAACAAATGTCCATCTAGTCAAAGCTATGGTTTTTTCCAGTAGTCATGTATGGATATGAGAATTGGACTATCAAGAAAACTGAGCACTGAAGAATTGATGCTTTTGAACTTTGGTGTTGGAGAAGACTCTTGAGTCCCTTGAACAGCAAGGAGATCCAACCAGTCCATCCTAAAGGAAATCAGTCCTGAATATTCATTGAAAGGACTGATGCTGCAGCTGAAACTGCAATCCTTTGGCCACCTGATGAGAAGAGCTGACTCATTTGAAAAGACCCTAATGCTGGGAAAGATTGAAGGTGGGAGGAGAAGGGGATGACAGAGGATGAGATGGTTAGATGGCATCACCGACTCAATGGACACGAGTTTGTGTAATCTCTAGGTGTTGGTGATGGAAAGGGAAGCCTGGTGAGCTGCAGTCCATGGGGTTGCAAAGAGTCAGACCCAACTGTGCAACTGTTCTGAATTGAACTGAGTAGCTGAAAACTTCCCTAACCTGAGAAAGTAAACAGTCACCCAAGTCCAGGAAGCACAGAGTACCATATATTAACCCAAAGAAGAACACATCAAGACACATTGTAATCAGAATGGCAAAAATTTAAAATAAAGACAGAACATTAAAACAGTAAGGGGAAAGAAACAACCTACAAGGGAACCACCATAAGGCTATCAGTTGATTTGAGTCAATAATTTAAAAATTCCCAACGAACAAAAGTCCAGGACTAGAGGGGTTCACACAGGTGAATTCTACCAAATATTTAGAGAAGATTTAACATGGATCCTTCTGAAACTTTTCAAAAATTGCAGAAGAAGGAGTACTTTTGTACTCATTCTATAAGGCCAGCATCACCTGATAGCAAAACCAAAGTTATCACAAAAAAAGAAAATTACAATAAAAGCCAAAAGAAATCTTGGCAACTTTTATTTTTCCAGATAAATTCTAGAATCATTTCAGATTGACTTAATCTGTATGTAATAATCAGAACTGTCATATTTATAATATTTGGTTTTCCTATATATAGAAATATTATATTTCTTATATATTAGGTTATACTTATGCCCTTTGGCCAAAATTTTTGACTTTCTTCATGTGAGTATAACACATATTATATTTGGCTACTTTATTTTTGTATTTTTTACTGCTTTATATATTAGTATTTTTTGTGGGTTTATATTCTTTTTAAAAATTACTTACAAAAATAATTTCTATGTGTTTTACTTAGACGATAGGAAAAATTATGATTTCTGTATATCTTTTCTATATTATCAAATATTTTTGTTGGCTTTAGTAGTTTTAGATTAATTTTCTTGCTAAATACTTTCCATTGTTTTTCTGTGTTCTGGTACAAGAGACTTACTTCTCCAAAGTTTGAAATAGTGTATTTTTCAAATCAGCTGAAGTATTTGAGAAGTATTTTTTCAATTATTTCCCTTCTGTATAAATCAATGTGCAAAGGTATATCTTTCCAAGAAAACCATCCATTTCTTTGAGATTTTTAAGTTTACTTTCATAGGGTGTTATATAGCAATAGGTTACTATAAAAGTTCAGTTCAGTTCAGTTCAGTTCAGTCGCTCAGTTGTGTCTGACTTTTGCGACCCTATGAACCGCAGCACGCCAGACCTCTCTGTCCATCACCAACTCCCTGAGTCCACCCAAACCCATGTCCATTGAGTGGGTGATACTATCCAGCCACCTCATCCTCTGTCGTCCCCTTCTCCTCCTGCCCCCAATCCTTCCCAGCATCAGGGTCTTTTCCAATGAGTCAGCTCTGCGCATCAGGTGGCTGAAGTACTGGAGTTTCAGCTTCAACATCAGTCCTTCCAATGAACACCAAGGACTGATCTCCTTTAGGATGGACTGGTTGGATCTCCTTGCAGTCCAAGGGAATCTCAAGAGTCTTTTCCAACACCACAGTTCAGAAGCATCAATTCTTCGGCGCTCAGCTTTCTTTATAGTCCAACTCTCACATCCATACATGAACACTGGAAAAACCATAGCCTTGACTAGACAGACCTTTGTTGGCAAAGTAATGGCTCTGCTTTTTAATATGCTGTCTAGGTTGGTCATAACTTCCTTCCAAGGAGTAGGTGTCTTTTAATTTCATGGCTGCAGTCACCACCTGCAGTGATTTTGGAGCCCAGAAAAATAAAGTCAGCCACTGTTTCCACATCTATCTGCCATGAAGTGATGGAACCGCATGCCATGATCTTAGTTTTCTGAATGTTCAGCTTTAAGCCAACTTTTTCACTCTCCTCTTTCACTTTCATCAAGAGGCTCTTTAGTTCTTCTTCATTTTCTGCCATAAGGGTGGTGTCATCTGCATATCTGAGGTTACTGATATTTCTCCCACAATCTTGATTCCAGCCTGTGCTTCATCCAGCCCAGCGTTTCTCATGATGTACTCTGCATATAAGTTAAATAAGCAGGGTGACAATATACAGCCTTGACGTACTCCTTTTCCTATTTGGAACCAGTCTGTTGTTCCATGTCCAGTTCTAACTGTTGCTTCCTGACCTGCATACAGGTTTCTCAAGAGTCAGGTAGTCTGGTATTCCCTTCTCTTTCAGAATTTTCCACAGTTTATTGTGATCCACACAGTCAAAAGCTTTGGCATAGTCAATAAAGCAGAAATAGATGTTTTTCTGGTACTCTCTTGCTTTTTCGATGATCCAGTGAATGTTGCCAATTTGATCTCTGGTTCTTCTGCTTTTTTTAAAACCATCTTGAACATCTGAAAGTTCACGGTTCACATATTTCTGAAGCCTGGCTTGGAGAATTTTAAGCATTACTTTACTAGCTTGTAAGATGAGTGCAATTGTGAGGCAATTTGAGCACAGAATGCTCAAAGAATGCTCAAAGAATCCTCAGAAAGGCATTGCCTTTCTTTGGGATTGGAATGAAAACTGACTTTTTCCAGTCCTGTGGCCACTGCTGAAAGTAGTACTGTGCATCGTTTTTTTGGCTAAAAATTGTACCTTTCCATAAACATTGCTCTTGTTTTAGATACTTTTTATAACCAGTTTATAATTATAGCTTTGATGATGTCTTTTCAAACCCAGTAAATTTTTTATCCAAACCGTAATTCCAAAAGATACAAGCAGCTCAATGTTCATTGCAGCACTATTTACAATAGCCAGGACATGAAAGCAACCTAAATGTCCATCAACAGAGGAATGGATAAAGGTATACATATATGCAATGGAATATTACTCAGCCATAAAGAGGAGGAAAATTGTGCCATTGGCAGAGACATAGATGGACCTAGAGACTCATACAGAGTAAAGTAAGTCAGGAAAACAAATATTGTATATTAACACATATATGTGGAATCTGCAAAAATTGTTCAAATGAACCTGTTTGCAAAGCAGAAAGAAACACAGATTTAGAGAACATATGGATACCAAGGGAGGAAAAGGGGGTGGGATAAATTGGGAGATTGAGATGGACATATATACACTACTATGTATAAAATAGATAACTAATGAGAACAGACTGTATAGGATAGGGAACTCTACTTGCTCTGTGGTGACCTAAATAGGAAGCAAATCCAAAAAAGAGAGGATATTTGTAAACACATGCTGATTCACTTCACTGCACAGCAGAAACTAACATAACATTGTAAAGCAACTATACTCTAATAATTTTTTTTAAAAAAAGAACTCACATCAGTGCAACCTCATTAGTTATTATATTCAACTCTTTCAATTAGCCTACTTTATGCATTAAAGAGTGACAGATATGTATTCAAGTGCCCTGTTTTGTGCAAATTTCTGTTTCTCATGAATTTTAAATCTATTTTGATATTATTAATTGGTATGTAAATCTCTCTTTTAGGTAGCATCTTTTATCAATTAAAAATGACCCTTTGACTTATTTTGTACAATTTAATTTTTATTTTTATTTTACTTTATTTAAAATTAATATCGTCACTTGCTTTTTTCTTATGCTTGAATTTTCTTGGTGCAGTTTTTTGCTTTTTTTTTTTTTTTAACTTTCTGAGAGCTGTTTTGCTTATGAAGAACACATACTTGAAATTTTACAAATGGGTAGTCTTTTATAAAAGGAGTTACGATAATTTACTTTCATTCTCTGTCTTATTTGGTCTTTCTTCAGGGTAACTGAAAAGATCATGTAATGGTACTTTGAATGACACTATATCCCTGTGAGAAGCCACAGGGCCCACTCTATCCATAACTCCTTCCTAAGGCTTCATACATTTGCTGAGCAGAGGTAATAGGACCAGGAACAGGACTAGACACATGACTAGGAATAGATAATAGGTAATATCATTGAATTGGACCAGGCACTGGATTCAAAGAGACAAATGAAATGGGTGGACTCAAGACCTCAGTAGGCCACCCTAAACAGAGTGATGACTCTCTACAGAGTGATGACTGGGCAGCCCGATCACTTCTTCACATTTCAAGAGCTTGAAAGCAAGACAAAAAGAGAGAGTCAGCAGTCAAGAGAGAAATACAAGCCCCTGAAGACACATGGACCATGCGCAGAGAGGATGAGGAGGAGAGGAGATGAGAGAGCAGTTGGTCAATGGCATCTGGAGAGGCTGAGAAGACAGTAGAAGAGCTCCCCTGGGAAACCGGTGTGGGAAGCAAAACACAACCAAGCCCAACAGCCAAAGGGGGTTCCAGGTCTCCATCAAGTCTGTCGGGCTGCTGTCCTGAGCTCCTGGACTTCCTACAGACCCTTCTCACCCCGGGGAACCCAGGAACCGGAAAACTTGAATAGAACTTTAGTTCACATTTTCTCTTTGCTCTACTTCTTTGCTCTTTCTTTCATTCTCTGTATTTTACTTGTGAAATAGATGTTGTTTGATTTTTTTGTGCTCCAGAGACTTGAGAGGATTACGCCCTTCTTTGAAATCTATCAGTGGGTATCCTCCAGTTTTTTGAAAATATCGTTTTGCTATGTTTTTGGTTTTCTGTAGCTATTCAAATCAAGAATGGACTGTAATCTCTGGAGTCCTTACTATACAAGGGAAGAGACTTAGCATGGTTGTATTCCCCTGCTTTGACACTCTTCTTCTTCCTTTAAAATATAACTGGGATTTTTATATAAGTTGCTAAGAAGTCACTATTCTTTCTATAATACACAGGTCATTTTTCAAACTCTTCCACATTTACATGATTTTTAAGCATCCATGTTAACAAAAGCTACTTAGTTTTAGTTCTGTGATTAAGTGAATGATTTCAATGATTATTTCTCAATCTTTCATGCCTTAATTTTCACATTCTTTATTACAATGAGCAATAACTACAGAGCAATTTCTAGGTACCAAGAATTTTAAGTACAGTAGAATGATGAATCTTGTAATCCTCATAACAGCCCTGTGAGATGTGTGCTAATATTGTCCCCATTTTATAGTTGAATGAACAGAGGCACGGAGATAACTTTCCCACAGTCTCATGGCTAGTTTTCAACAAAACCAGTATTTGAAAGCTACGCAACAAGATGCTGCACCCAGGAATTCGGTCGATTTGCTCTGCTGCCTTTCATCTGTAAACTCCTAATTTTAATTAACCTTTCTTTGGGCTCTTGTCATTTCTTAAAAATAAAACAATACTTGAGTGGTATATTTTCTGAGTCCTTATACACCTGAGAATTATTCTTTGTTATTGTTGTTGTCTACTCGCTAAGTCATGCCCAACTCTGTGACCCCATGGACTGTAGCCCCCCCAGGCTCCTCTGTCCATGAGATTTCCCAGGCAAGAATACTAGAGTGGGTTGCCACTTCCTTCTACAGGGGATCTTCCCAACCCAGGGATCGAACCCACATCTCCTGCATTGCCAGGTGAATTCTTTACTGCTGAGCCACCAGGAAAGCCCAACAATTATATTCCTTTTATCTATGAAATCCTTATTTATTTGTTTAAATTAACCTGCAGCATATTCTTCTAATAAAAAAAAAAAAGTTTATTCTTTTTAACAAGGTGGAAAAAAACATTCACAGAATAACTTTCGGAGAGCACCCTGTGTTGTTTTTGCTTTTTATTTTTTTTCTCAAAAAAGAACATTAACAAACTGTTAAGGCCAGGTAGCAAGACTCTACGTGTATTGATGAAGAGAACTGGGGAGACTGGTGTGTGAGGCAAGGTGGTAGGAGGAGTGAGGAGAGAGATGGGTGAACGAGGCAAAGAGAAAGGGAAATGGGAGCCAGCCAGATGGCCTGCAACACACACCATGTTCTGCAAAAGCTCTTCGGGACCTTTCCCAAGTCTCCAAACTCATGGACAGAAATTTGGTGTCATGATGTAACATGTGGCTCTGCGGAAACTGATGGAAGGGCTGGGTCTGGCACACCAACTGATTAAGGTGGATTAAAGTGCCTGGGAAGGCAGAGCAATAAGCAAGGAGGCTAAAGAGAAAGTCTTGCAGTTCTCCTGAAGTTTCTCTACCAAGGGGGTATTAAAGAAGAATGTATCTTCCTAGTTCCTGTCCGCACCTGTAAGATCAAATCCTTCCCACTATAGACATAGTGAAACGTCTATGCTTGTATAGGAAACAGGAAGGTCACCCCATGGGCTTTGAGAAGCTTAATCATTTCTACAGATACGGGAAAATTAGAGAAAGCTCCTTCTTTTTGCTCCACAGTCACTTCCTGCTCTAACTCACTGTTATTTTCTTCACTGGCCACTTCCTTGAAGTTAGACTTAGGTCCAGAATCAGGAAATTCATTCTTCGGGTTGGGGCTTTTCTCTCCAATTTCTCCATTTCTTTCTTTTTCTTTCTTTATCTTTTTAGGCTTAGGTGAACCAATTCTTCCTCAGAAGGCTCCTCATTTTTTATAACTTTTTTGCTTTTAGGAGAAACAGTCTTTTCACAGGGCTCCTTTGATTTTTTCAAACTTTTGTTTTTAGGAGACGTAAGGTCATTCTGAAATGGCTTCTCTTTCTATTTTGCCTTTTTAGATGTAAGAGAATTAGCATCAACCTCAGAAGGCCCTGCTTTCTTTTTAACCTTTTTAGCTTTGGGGGAAATCATTTCTTCCTTTTCTTCTGCTGCCTCTTCAGTCTTACTAGATTTTTATTTATCTTTTTTTTAACCTTTCTTCTCATTTTGCTTTCACGGAATCTCCACTGTTTCCATGGCTACATCTGACTCCAAACCCATGTCACTAAGAAGTTTCCTCAGCATCACTCAGCACAAGTGGTGTAGGCCAACCGATCTCCCCTACCACGTGGAGAAGTACTAGTTCTTGGACCCACAAGGGAGTTGTCAAGTCAAGTAAGCAAAGACTTCAGTGACATCACAAAAGGTTGGCAGTGGCTTGTTTTTATGGTGGAACTCCCTATGGAGGACAAATTGAATGAACAAATGAACTTGAATAAATAAATGAGAGAATAAATGAACAAGGATGACCCAGAGTGAAGAATTACAGATGAAGGTAGAGATCCTCCAGTTTTTCATGAATTTTGTTCTTTCTTCAGTCGCTCAGTCCTGTCTGACTCTTTGTGACCCCATGGACTGCAGCACCCAGGCTTTGCTGTCCTTCACCACACCGCATGCATTCAATTTGCATGTCTTTCTACACTAAGCACTAGGGATAAAATAAAACATTCCTTATATCATCCCTCACGAAGCACACATAAATAATACCAACAGGATATAATTTTGGATTTGTGAATGCTATGAAGAGAAAGAGTAATGAGGTGAACATATATTTCAGAGCAGAAACACAATCTGGGTAGCAAGCAAGGAGGACTTCTCTGTGGAATTTATATTCAAAGCTAAACATTGAAGAGTAAATTGGAACCATTCAAAGGAATAGGAGGAAGAGCATTCCAGATGGGGGAAATCCTGTATGTAAATACACCTGCTGCTGCTACTGCTAAGTCGCTTCAGTCATGTCTGACTCTGTGAGACCCCATAGACGGCAGCCCACCAGGCTCCTTCGTCCCTGGGATTCTCCAGGCAAGAATATTGGAGTGGGTTGCCATTTCCTTCTCCAGTGCATGAAAGGGAAAAGTGAAAGTGAAGTTGCTCAGTCGTGTCTGACTCTTCGCGACCCCATGGATGGCAGCCTACCAGGCTCCTCCGTCCATGGGGTTTCCCAGGCAAGAGTACTGGAGTGGGGTGCCATTGCCTTCTCCAGTAAATACACCAGGAAGGTTCAAAAGAAAAGCTTGTGGCTAAATCCCAAAATGCAAAGAGGCTTGTGAAAGGCAATGCTCTGCATACGTAGCCAGGGGCCAGCTCAGGTAGGCCTGGCCACTCCTATTAAGGATGTTGAAGCAATGGAATGCTACTAACCAGGTTTTAGGCGGTGTAACAATATGCTAGTACTGGTCTCTAGTGGATCTCCCTGATTGGAAAGTAAAAATATTTAAAGGACCAATCATGGACATAGTAAAGCCAGCTAGGGGCTGTTTCAGTGGCCTGAGTAAGAGAGAATGACAGCTTCTACCAAGCATTTTGTGTAGGGATAGAAGTGGGTACATTGGGGAGACAAATGAGAAGAAAAATGACAGAAATTGGTGAAAGAATGGGGTAGAAGGAGAAAGAAGGATCAAGGATGCTCCTAATTTGTGTTACTTGACTGAATGATAGACTTTTTCATCAAGATAAAATTAAAAGTAAGTTTGGCTAGAAAAGATATGAGACTAATGTTGATAATATTTAAGTTTGAGAAGTTGTTGAGAAGTCCAAGCAATAATGTCAGGAAGGCAGTTAAAACACAGATATGGAGCTCAAAATACAGGTTTAGGCTTAATATGTAAGATTTGTGAGTCTTCATGAATAAACAAGTGCTATGGTTGTCCATGAGATCTTCAAGGAAGAATCAACATGCTTAAGAAGTGGGTTAGGGCTGAGCCTTATGAAATTCACATTTATTAGCTGAGAGAATGAACCAGAAAATCAGACCAGATGGGAGACCAGATCCACAATATAGAAAGAAAATCAGGAGAGCTGGGTGTGAAAGCAACTGAAGAGGGAGGGTTTCCAGAGTAAGTAATGTTCAACATAGTCAAAGAAGAAATCTGTCACCCTGAGCCCTCCTTTCCTATTTTCCTAATAAAGATTGCAAAAATGTGGTTCTGGGAATTTCCATCTGTGAGTAGATATACAAATGGAAATACTCCTTGTGAAGTGGAGGGTGTAAAGGCAAAAATCCAGGCTAGACCAGACCACCTTACCTGCCTCCTAAGAAACCTGTATGTAGGTCAAGAAGAAACAGTTAGAACCAGACATAGAAAAAAGACTGGTTCAAAATTGGGAAAGGAGTACCTCAAGGCCATATATTGTCACCCTGCTTATTTAACTTATATACAGAGTACATCATTGAAAATGCCAGACTGGATGAATCACAAGCTGGAGTCAAGATTGCCAGGAGAAATATCAACAACTTCAGATATGCAGATGATACCACCGTAATGGCAGAAAGCAAAGAAGAATTAAAGAGCCTCTTGATGAAGTTGAAAGAGGAGAGTGAAAAAGCTGGCTTAAAACTCAGCATTCAGAAAACTAAGATCATGGCACCTGGTCCCATCACTTCATGGCAAATAGATGAGGAAAAATGGCAACAGTGCAAATTTTATTTTCTTGGAGTCCAAAGTCACTGTGGACGGTGACTGCAGCCATGAAATTAAGACACTTGCTTCTTGGAAGAAAAGCTATGACAAACCTAGACAGCATATTAAAAAGCAGAGACATAACTTTGCCAACAAAGGTCCATATAGTCAAAGCCATGGTTTTTCTAATAGTCATGTACAGATGTAAGAGTTGGACCATAAAGAAGAGTGAGGGCTGAAGAATTGATGCTTTCAAACTATGGTGCTGGAGAAGACTCTTGAGAGTTCCTTGGACAGGAAGGAGATCAAATCAGTTAATTCTAAAGGAAATCAACCCTGAGTATTCACTGGAAGGACTGATGCTGAAACTGAAGTTCTAGTACTTTGGCCACCTGATGTGAAGAGCCAGCTCATTGGAAAAGAACCTGATGCTGAGAAAGAGTGAGGGCAGGAAGAGAAAGGGGCAACAGAAGATGAGATGGTTGGATGGCATCTTCTACTCAACAGACACGAGTTTGAGCAAATTCCGGGAGATAGTGGACAGAGAAACCTAGCATGTGGCAGTCTATGAAGTCACAAAGAGTCAGACACGAGTTAGTGACAGAACAGCAACAAAACAATCAGTACCTACTCTGTGGAAATTTTCTATAGGGTGAAAATCCTGTGTTTCATTGGTTGAGTGTTTCATTGGTGAGGGGAAGGTTGAGTGAGAGATGGTGATGATGGAGCAAAAGGACCACATGGGCTGTAGAGTTAGACTGCCTGAATTCAAATCCCAGCTCTGCTTCCTCACTAGCTAAGGAAACTTGAACAAGTTTTCTGTGCCCAATTTCTCCATCTGTAAAACGGAAATAAAAATATTACTTATCACATGTGGTTGTGACCATTAAATGCCTTAATATTTGCAAAATAATCCTAGAGTGTCTAGCACATAGAAACACTCAATATTAGCTGTGATTTTTTAGTTGAAGTGGAAAAATCCATTCTTTTTCAGGGAGAGGCTGCAGAGGTGGACAACCAGTGTGGACACTGGTCCAGCCTCTCTGGCAGGCTGCTCACTGCCACCACTTCACTAGGTTGGTAAGATAACTTGTCTATTTTGTTTCTTCCTACTAATTTTATAGATAGGTAATAGGAAGTTATTAGTCAGAGACTCTTTTATGCTATAGTTTTAAATTTTTATTTATTTGAACAGGTATGTGAAGAAGAAATTAGCCCCTCATTACTTGTCACATAGACTGAGAATTAATGGTTCAGAAAACTGATAAAACTTATGTTTTTCTCCCCTGAACTAATAGCGTTCAAATAGTGTGACCCCTTTCAGAAGTATGCTGTCAGCATTATTTACAGAGGCTCATCAGGTTACTAACCCCATGGCCCAGCCGTAAGTGAACACAACAGAATGCTCTTCAGTGTTGTCGCCCATCACAAGGAACAGCTTGCAGTGTGACTTCCTGAACCCGAATTTTATTCCTTTCTACCTGTCACCTTAGAAAACAACTTATTCAAGAACTTAGGGCTTTAGTCCTATTTTCCTTGGAACACGATCCATTCATAAGCCACAAAAGTCAAACTGTATGGAGTGAAGGGGCTCCTCCCTCCTTCTCCACCTGCCCAGTTATCACAGAGGCACTGCCACGGGCAGGCAAAGCTACCAGTCCCTCAGGAATCTTCCCGGGTTGCTGTTGTTACTGCGTCGGGTATCATCGTTCCTCCACTCCCATTTACTGAGTCGTTAAATGTATATTATGACACTATTTTCTCCTTCCTTTTTTTGACTTAATATATCTTGGGGATCTTTTCATATCAGTATATAAAGAGCTCCCTTCTTGTTTAAGTCATTGTAGGCATATACAATTATTTATTTAAGCATGCTTATTGACAGTCTAGTGGTTTGTTTCCAGTCTTTTGCTACTACAAACAAGGCTTCAATTAATCAACTTGTAGGTGTATCATTTTGCACCTGTGCGAGTATATCTGTGGGATAAATTCCCAGAAGTGATATTGCTGGGTCAAAGCATATTTGCATTTGTAATTTTGACAGATACCACCAAACTGCCCTCCACAGGGGTCATACTGACATAAATTCCCACTAATAGTGTATGAAAAGAGCTTGTTTCCCCACAGCCTTGCCAACAGCGTGTATTTTTGACCTTTTGGACTTTTGCCAATCTGATAAGCAAAAAATGGGATCACAGTATAATTTTAATTTCTATTTCTCTTATTATGTAAGGTTGTTCATCTTTCTATATAAAAGCCTTTTGTATTTCCATTTCCGTCCACTGTTCATATTCATGATCCATCCATCTATTAGGTTGTTCTTTATCTCAGATGTTTTAAACATGTATACCTTACCTTGTGTAATTTTTAACAGAAGTATAGTATGCCCTGGGACTACTTTAACAGAAGTAGGATACCCTGGGACTCAGTATTTTTGTTTTTTGTTAGGGCCCATTCTTGCCTTAATTTTCAGTTAGTAACATGTGTGTGTGTGTATGCTAAGAAGGGAAGTACATGTAACTATTATTAGAGGTGGAAAAAATGAAGAGGAATGGCAATTTATGACTGACACTCAAATTCTGACTTTAAAAAAAATGGTGATTCTGGCAGACTCTCTCCACTTATAACAGGATTCCATTTCTTCCCAGTTCTGAAAGAAATGTGCAAATTAGAGAATATGTGTAACCTCCCTAGAGTGGTCTTCCTAGAACAATTACTCTCAAGATAGTAGTTAGGAAAATGGTGGAGTGAAGAATAAGATTTGGAGGAAATTGTCCAGGAGGAATTATCGTTACAACCACCTGCCAGTCACCTGGAAATCCACTGGCTAAAAAGAAAAATGGCCAGCACTCTGTCATAGCTAGGGGGAAGGAAGGGCGAGTGTCACTCAGCATCTCTATTAGAGATGCTGACATGGTGGGAGAGATCTGCTGTGACATGCTCGCTGCCAGGGAGAAAACTCATTCCCTAGGTGCACATATCTGCTCTACCCTGTGCTTTAAAAATAGAAATGGTGAGCCCAGTTCAGGGGCTGCTTGGGGTGGGAGGAAGCATATTCAAATGAAAGAACTGGCCTGCTAACACACACTCATATGAGGTAATGGTTTACTCCATAATATCCTTTAAAGTGAAGTTCAGACATTGATTTGAAATATGACAAACACTATCCCAGTCAAAGTAAAACCAGAAGACTAAGCTCTGTCAGGTAGCAGCTGTGTGTCCTGAGTCAAGTTGTTGAACTACTCTTAGGTTCAGTTTTCCTCTTCTGAAAGATGAGGGTAGGGGAAGATCAGTTGGGGGCATCTTAGTGCCCTTCTTCATCTTCACCACACTGCAATTTCCTGAGGGACCACAGAGCCAAGGTGATATCAAACAGGGCTATACATTTAGTCTTCAAGCCTTGAAAGAAAAATTAAGCATAACTGACAATTATTGGTGGTCCTCCATTCATGTTTCACGTTGTAAGTCAGGTTCTAAATCTTCCAAGCTGCCACCACTCAAAGGCATTTGTCTCTTCTCCAACCCTCCAGTTCCAAACAGCTGGACTCATAGCAAACCTATCAGTGTTTATCAAACAAACCTATCGGTGTATTTATCAGTGTTAAATATCAGGATATTTTGCTGATCCTTTACTCCCAGCTGTGAAATTTTGCCTTGGTCTCTTTTTTTCCTGTATATTTTCTCAGGTGAGCTCTACTCTTAACACTTCAACTCCCAACTCAATGATAACAAAAGGAAAAAAGAAAAACTGAAACCGGTGTTGGTCTTCCATATCTGAGCAGGTACTATTATTAAGCGTCTTATAGAGGGCCTCATAATTGTTGACATTGTCATTGCTTCTAGATTTAAATGACCAGACATGGAGTTTCCTTTAGGATTCCCTAAGCTTGATTATAGAATCTTAGAGATGGATTAAACACTAACAAATATCATCAAGTTTCATCTCCCACCCATTTCATAATTTCTTATGCATCATTCCTGCCAAAGGGCAATCTAGTTGTTTCACACCCTGCTGACAGAGTTCACTACCTGATAGGCTGTGACTTGCATTAGTATCTTAATAACAGCAATAGGTGGCTTTTGCTTTTCTGTTCCGGAAGCATTGTCACATTGATCCATTGTCCCTCTTGCCTTTATTCATTTAAATTAGGAGAGAGCATTTGGCAGTTTAATAGTACCAAGTAAATGTTTATTTAATAGTAAATGTTTCAAATACCAGCTGTAATCTTTAGCAGCTGTTTTGTATTGGTGGTACAGTTCCAGCAATTATATTTTACAAAATCATTTCCACTGGGTTGAGGGAATCTACGGATGAGTCAGGATTGGAAGACAGAAGAGCTAGGATTTTGTTGCCACTTTGCTTAAAAGTGGTGACTCTGGGGAAAGTCACTTCTCTTTCTGATTCTCAGTTTTCCTAATACATAAAATAAAGGGAAGAAAATAGATAATTTCTAAGTACCTCCTTCCCCAATAATAACTTTAAATGAGGCCACAACAGTACTTTGTCAATGGAAAAAACCAAAAATGGTAAGTAAGTGAATTCATGAATTTCTACAGTCAACTGAATATGTAATCAAGGTAGATAATAATCCAGAAAACATAAATCAGAATTCCCAGAAAAGCTCCAGTTACCACCAAATCTCTATGAACATTCAGATAAAATGAGACTTCCATATCTTTGGCATCTTCTCAGATGATATTCCCACTTATATACTTCATTATTTTGGTGCATTAATGTCACTGGTTCCTAATAAAAAGCTAATCCCACCTAAAAGGAAAATGCTGAATTAACTTTATGAAGTACTGGGCTCTTTTCAGTAAATTATTTTGATGATGGCTGAACATGTTGATTGGCTTAGGAAAAAGAGGAGGCCACACTCAGAAGATCACCTGAGCCAAATTTCTAGTGTCAGCTGAGAGTGGGGGTCCCTCAGGAACAAAGTTTAAGGAGGGAAGAAAGTGACTAAGGGACTAATTTTTTGAGTGAAATTAAGATTTATTTACATGGTCAAGCCAAGTCAATCACTGCTTACGACATTGATACACATGGAAGATTATTTTCTGGCACAGATCTGTGTGTGGAGAATTTAATTGTCTGTGGAAAATAACAACCACCAGTACCCTAAAGGGAAACTACCTCTCTAAACTTTTTAGGACATCAGTAGCAATTCGCCCCACTGAGGGCTAGTAAAAGAAGTGGAGCCCAGAGAAATCTGAACACCCAAGGAAGATTTCCAAAATTGCTTGAGGTGACTTGAGCGAGTCACGATGGAACTTAGAAAATAATTTCATTACTTAGCTTTCACTTTCATGTCCCAATAGATTGGTTTGGGACCACTGTTGGTTTGAAACTACTACTTTATTTGAGAAATAAGAAAATTATACTTTGTATGGTGAAATGGAAAGTATATTAACCTGAGAATTAGAGTGTTAGGGTTCTGATCCCAGATCTGTGAGTTTGGGCTGTGCTTTCTTCATCTGTAAATGAAGAGGGAGATGACTGTCAAGGTTTCTTCCTGCATTAATTATCCATGAACTTTCAGTTATAAAATGTAAAGATCATATCTATCTAACTTCTATATCTTCAACTCAGAGTTCATTGGACCAGTTTTAAATTTCCATGTAATGAGAGTGGTGAATTCCTGCCAATGCACCTTTGTCTTCTACATAAACTCTTCATTCCAGACCACCTGTTTTAGTCATCATCCCTTTGCAAAACTGGCCTCCTTTTTAAATTATACATCTCCTCTTTCTTCTAAAGATTCCATTCTTTCTAAAAGTTTTTATATCCATCAAGCTATAGGATAAGGTGTCCTTTTTTTATAAAGTTATCATAAGATACAGTATACCCATTTAAAATGAATTTTAGTTAAGCAATCAATAGTGCTTAATATAAGTATATTTTGTTCAATATTTGGAATGTACTTGTGCTAAAATGTGTTTGTCTGAAATTCAAATTCAATTGGATGTCCTATATTTTTATTTGTTAACTTTAATAACTCTGCCTTTGACCAGAGTTCTCTCTCCCACTGCTATAGAACTTCATGAAGTCCTGTAGAACTTCATCTAACATTTTGAGTGTCTATGTCCATCTGATTTCCCTAACTAGATCCTAAGTCCTTTGAGAGACAACCTGGATGCTACACATTATTATCTCCTCTTATCCACAGTGGTGCTTTTTATTATTTCATAATTGGCTGATTCTTTTGAGACTCCTTCACAACTCATGTACTTTAAAGCACAGTCTGCTTCTTCCTCAGGCTAGGATAACACACTCATGCCACATTAACCCAAACCCACAAGAAAATAGGATGGAACTCAATGAAAGTTAATGTTAGGGTTTACAACAGTCAGTCAGTGCTACCAACGACAATGAAAAATATAAATTAATATAATTGTTTCCAGGGAATTAAAAAGTACTACAAGGTCACTTGCAAAGCTGAGTTCTTAGCTTACCAAATGCTTCCTAGTTGGTTTTGACTTACAGGATCTATTTAGCAGGACTTTGAAAAGTCTCATAAGGTAGTGAGTTCCTTCTGTGTCCATTTAAAAACACTTAATCCCTGCCCCCAGAAAACCAAGGGCACCAACCCATTTCACTCCTCAAAATAAAGTTCTTTAATTTCATTCCCATGCTTGAGACTATTCTCTCCCTTTCAAGTCTTAACCTCCCTCCATAGGTTACTCGCCATTTCCCAAACATACCTTGGACCCAAGCTTACTCTCTTGCCTCTGTCTCTCACACTCACCTCTCTGCCTTTCTAAATCCTACCCATTCATAGAGCCACTGATTCATGAAGCTGTGGGAGAGGTCCTAGAAATCTAGTGTTACACTAGCGCTTTAAATATAAACTAATGATAGACCTGAGATCCAGTCAACAATATTCTGAAGCAGAGTGACAGAGTCACGACTCAAAAATGTCCTTTAAATCTTTTACTTTTGCCTTTTCCAAGTTCCTTTTTCAAGAAGCACCTTCAACTACCACATCATTTTTAAAGGCTTTCTTCATCATCCCAGCCAGAAATATTCTCTCTCTCATCTAACCCGAGGCAGCATTTTATTCGTAGTTCTCCTGAGGTACTTCGTCCTTTTTAGGTTATGTTTTTGTTGTTGGTAAGGTTCCAAGATAAAACCATTCCCTGTGGTAAGAGCAAAGAGATTGGGTGTACTTCTGGAGCATGGTTTTCCTACCAGCCTAAGGGCTTTGTTGGGAGAAAAATGGATAAATGGTGTTGCCCAATTGCTGGACCCCATGACTGAGGCTTTCCTTGGCAAGGAATCATGGCTGTCCTTCACTCTCAGGGCAGCTCAGCATGGAGAAGCAACTGAGGAGAAAGGGAGTAGGGGTGCCCTGGGTTGTCCCAGGGACTCAGGCTATGCGGGATAGGGAAGAAATGGTCTAAAGTATTAACACAACTTCACCATGCCCTGTATTCAACCGACCTCAGTGAAACTTGTCATAAATCCATTAAGAGAGAGACATACAAACTGTAGTATCAGCCTAAGGACACTGTAAAAACTAATGTAACTGTGGCTCTGTGATTAAGCTTTGTCAAAGAGCTCTGGAGAGGATACCAGTGGGAGCAAACTTAGAGGAGGGAGAAAGCAGCAAAGGGAGGTGGGCAGCTGGGCGAGAACCACGTGTCAACGTTGGCTTTCACATCAATGAAGGGGTCAGATGAGTAAGGTGCCACATAGCAGTCACAGGTTTCAAAAGAATGAATTTGGTCACCAAGTAATTTCCACAAAAATTTCATATCATGCTAGATTAAACTTGGTCAAATTTATTTTTAATATAGTACTTTGTATGGGAGGTTTACCATCAAGAAGTAATGTACCTTGTGGCAAATAATTGACTTTAAATGACACAATACACAGCATTTTGTATTATTGCCATCTCTTTCAAAAAAAGAATTTTTCCCAGGACATTGGGATAAGAGAAATGTGTAAAAAGACAACCACCAGCTATGATTAATTTCTTCATGAGTCAAAGCCTCTAGCCATCAGTGGGTATGGATCTAGTCAACAAATATTCATAGGGTGACTCCTCCAGGTCTGCTACTGTCCAGCCCATACAAAGCAGTCCACGAAACAAGCATAATCTCTGTCTTCATTGAACTTGATCCCAGACTCTGAGGCCACAAAAACACCGTTTATGCAGTATTTGACACAAGAATTAAAGTATCTAATGAATTTTAATAAATTTAGAGCAGTGGTTTTATGCTAAAAGCCCTTTTTTTTTTCATTTTTAGGGTTATTCTATAATTAGATGTGACACCTTATTCAAGGCACCGACTGCCTCATTAAAAAAAAGAGCTCCTTTTTCACCACTAAAACAATATCCTGATGGGAATACTTCATTAAAAGAAGAATATTTCTCATGGTCAACCAAACTCTAAACACTTAGTTCACAATTTGATAAATTTTCAAAAGGAAGTCACTTACCAAAATGTAAGGACTCCTGTGTATAAGTTCTATGCATCAAACATAAGTACATCTCAAATATATTATTAAAAGCTGCCATGTACTGAGCATTTCTTGTCAGCGTGCTACTGTTCTAAACTATTTTGTTTGTGGCTGAAATTAATCTACACCAAACTGTAAGAGGTAAACACTACTCATAATTTCCATTATACAGATGAGGAAACTGAGGCACTGAAAAATCAGCCACTTGCTCATAGACACAAAGCTAGTGTGTGATTCAGCAAAAATTCAAAACCAAATGTCCAGCTCCAGAGCCCACATGCTATTGGCTGTGCATGCTGGTAAATACAGATGAATATAAATTTCATGCCCAAAATCATTATTATTAGTTTTTTCCCTGGAGAAATTTAAGAAATGAATTTAAAACTTCAAAGTGAAGAAACTTTTTTTTTTTTCCAATTATGTGTTACTTTAAAAGAAATTTGCAAGAGGTGAAAGATATAAATCTTAACAAAGATGATACTGTCATGAACCATATGATTATAAAAGAAAACTGTTCAGCATTAATATGAAGCCACAAGTCCTGGATAACATCAAGATGGATGAACTCTCTACCAAGCTATTCAAATAACTGCCTGTTTATTGGGCTAGCTGTGCTCAGTAGGTGTGAGCCAGCAGTGACACCCTAGTCAGGGTCACTCTTGATTATACAAATGACAAAGCAGCACAACAGCATATAGAGGCAGCCTCCACAGAAAATATGATCTCAAACCAGGCTATGACATAAAACAGCAGAACTTAAGTGGGGAACGACAGATGCTCTTGTCTCGATTTGTATTTGAGCACTGTCTCAATCTGCTTCGCATACACAGAGCTCAAATAATATCTTCTGCGGTACAAAACCTGAGAATGAGCTCCCCTTGAAGTCACCAGAAGGAGAGCAGGGTTGTGTTCATGCAGGAAAGCAGAAAGTTGGATTGTCCACAGCCCAGAGTGGAAGGTAAGACTTGGGGACCGACAGCTAAGGTCCCGAGGTTTCACTGGGGAGTTCCCAAACTCCAAACCATTGTTCACCAATAGACCTAGAAAGGTCTATCAGACCTATTTTCTGTTCTGAAAAATAGGGATTGCCTACTTATTAATAAGTATGCCTCACTACTTCTTTACAAGCGGTGATGAGGGAGAGAGCACCTGATGTTGGGGGCATCGTCTGAGTACAGTGAACATTTGTCAGTGCTGGTCTGTCTGTCTGTTTCTGTTTTAAGTAAAGTATTAGCCCCCAGAGGCTTGGTTCACTTTCTTTGTGGTTGTGGTAAGATCACTGGTGGATGAGGGCCATTGTGCTCACCAGCTTAGGGGGCAACTGACATCCAGGGCTGCACCGACGCTTGAAATTGACCCAAATGCACATAAGAATTAACAAGGATGGTGATCTCATTCAGTAGTAGAAGGTGTGTAGAAAAAAGAAACTGTCAACATGTTCGAAAGTCATTTCATCTCACACTGTCAACATAAAATATATCGAGTGGCTGATTGAAATAATAGGCTGTCTTTGTGGAGCAGTAAGAAGTGGAAAAAAGGATGTTCTTTGTGCAATGATGACAATGCAAGGCCAGCTGTGGCTAACTGAATCTTCCCTCATAGATCATAATATCCCCTGGGAACCTTGATGGGCAACACAGAGCTCCTGACACTCACCTAATTCACCACATCAAGAGAGAGGCCAGACCAGCCAGTGATGGAACCCAACAGAGTCAGACAGGCTGGTGCTGCCCTCTTTGGGCCTCTAGCGAAATCAGCTTAAGGACAGGGCCAAGGTCAGAAGCCCCAGGGAACAGGAGGAAGTAACCACAACCCATCCAGGGGGAATGAACCATGTACTGAGAATGAGTCTCCGTATTGGGCGCCCACACGCATTAGCTCCTTTATTCTTCCCAGTTGTCAGAGCACATTGACATTGTCCTCACAGCATCTGTGGAGCCAACAGAGCTGAGGAAGCTTACGTGAACTGCCTGATGCATGAGCCTGGTGAGTCGTGAGACTGGAATTTTAACTCAGTCTGTGGTTATGGAGCAAACCAGCTCTGGATCCAGCCAGTTAAACTCAAGAATAGAATCTGAGGCAGCGCCAGAAAGATCTTGAAGACCATGGTTCTGGGGAGCAAAGTTTGTATTATAGCATATCACATTCTAAAGTCTAGTTTACAAGAAGAAAGAGAACATTTATAAAATATCTGACCAGCTATACTGTGATTTGGACTGTAAATTCCATTACCTTTATACTCAGAAAACCTTTTCTGCAGATATGGGCACTATAGCAGGGGCTTGATGTTTTTTAGAGAGTGTTCCAACACTGGTGTAAGCTTCCCAGTAGCTCAGATGGTAAAGAATCTGCCTGCAATGCAGGAGACTTGGGTTTGATCCCTGCATCAGGAAGATCCCTGGAGAAGGAATGACAACCCACTCCAGTATTCTTGCCTGGAGAATTCATGGACAGAGGAGCCTAGTGGGCTAGTCCATGGGGTTGCAAAGAGTCGGACACAACTGAGCAAATAACACTTTCACTTCTTTTTTCACTTTTCCAACACTGGTAAGAAGTGACCCAAGTCAGAGCTGTCATGCTTTTAGGTAGTTTTGCACAGTATTTTGAACTTTTTAGGCAACCCATGGGGGCTTCCCAGGTAGTACAGTGGTAAAGAATCCTCCTGCCAATGTAGGAGACACAAGAGACGTGGGCTCTATCCTTAGGTCGGAAAGACCCCTGGAGTAGGAAATGGCACTCCAATATTCTTGCCTGGAAAATTCCATGGACAGAGGAGTCTGGCAGGGTACAGTCTATGAGGTCACAAAGAGTTAGACATGACTGAGCAACTGAGCACACAGGCCAGACCACTAAGAACCTGTATCCTCTCCTGCTTGAAGAAATAAGTGTAGTTAGCTTGAAAATTCACTTATATTGACTCTCAGCATCATGTTTAGACACTTTCTGGACATATATATCATCAAATGCTTTGTATTCCAGAACTTTTTTCAACTGATCCAGATCATGACCTTAGACAATAACTGTTCAACATGACTTATGGTTTCAGGAATCTTAAGGACCCTGTTCTTAGGAGCATTGATTGCTTATTTTGCCTTCCATACAACTCACTGAGGAATCCAGTTTCCCACTCAAATTTCCAAACCTGGCTCAGTTCTACTTTATTTCTGGAATCTTCCTAAAAACGCAGCAAATACAGGATAAGAAATAGCTGGACTCCAAAAAGAATGATTAGACGATATGGAAGCAAGTTTGACTTTTAAGATCCTGTTATTCAGACTAATGCTTCTCATTTTCACACCCTTTCCTGCTCTCTATGAAATTGTATTCCCAACTGTCTTGGCATAAAGTGTGAACTATTTAGGCGTGGACGATCTCATCCACCTCCACATGCTCTGTTTCCACTTGTGCTTGATTCTTCTGGCTCTGGGAACTTCTCCTGAGTATTTGTGCTCCCACTGAGAAGAGATAGGAAGAGAGACAAGTAAAAATTTGTCTAGTCCTGAGTTGATCAGGTGAGGGTATGGATCAGGAGGAAGGAAGGGACCTATGTGTACGATGGGAATACTGACAAGACCTGAATAAACCTCTATTTAGGCAACATGTCTCAGGATGCTGGTCATTGCTTGTGTCCATTAGAACATTGCCTCAGAGGGTTAGGCAGGAGTATTCTGTGAATAACAAAACTCAGAGAAATTAAAAGATTTTTTTTTATTTAAGCAAAAAAGTGTCAAAAGTTAACTGCTAATGAGAGGAATATATTTCATTACAAACTATCTTAAGCTTATAAATAAATAGATGTAAATATTGTCCAGCAGGATTCTACTATTACCTTGTAGTTCATACTCATAAAGGACATGTTGGTAACTTTCACTAAAGCTTTCAATAACATTGTTCAGTAACAACCTGCAGCATGCCATCTCTTATATAAGCCAATTCATCACAGGCTTTCTTCACTGGGCTTTCTTTTGTTTTCCATACCAGTGCCCTTACTATTAAGTTTTAATATTTTCATCTTTAAATGCCCAAACTTCAAGGTAAACGTGCTTTTAGAGCCCTGACTAGCCATTATATGTTCTGCAAAATGCTAGATGCCTGCTTTGCTTGTCAGTTCTAGAAATAACTTGATGCGTCTATGGTTCCTTTTTCAGCTTCTGCATCCTGCCCACCTGGATTCTCTCTCCTGAGCTCTTCCTGTCTTCCCTGCTGTGGGAAAGGCAGGGAAGCCATTTCCTGATTTGGAACAGTGCACCTCCCTGAAGCCACTGGTTGAGCATCTCAGTCTTATATCCCTTATTGTAAGCTAAATGTCAATGGAATCATGAACTTTTCTCATCACTTTCTGGTGTTATCAGTTACTTCCTTAAACACTGTACTTTGTTAAAACATTTAGCATTTTCTAATTGCTTTCACATGTACTGTCTCATTAATTTAAAATAGTGACTTCATCAGAACTGCAAATTTCATAAATGAGTAAAGCTCATTGTAAATGAGTGAACTAAAAAGCAGTGACCCCACAAGAGACTGACTCAGACTTAGCCATGAGTGTCCAGGAGTCTCCAGCAAAGGCATGGGTCAGCAGTGGCACTGAGCAGGGTTTGGAGGCACTGAGTGTAGCAGTGCCTGCATGGGATCTTTTGAAGGAGGTCACCATTATCTTCATTGCCTCCACCATAGTTTGGCCCCAGATAAATAGCAGGGAGGGAACACAGAACTGCCCATCAATAGAAAATTGGATTAAAGATTTACTGAGCATGGCCCCACCCATCAAGACAAGACCCAGTTTCGGCCTCCCCCCCTGCCGCCCCCCCCCCAGTCAGTCTCTCTCATCAGGAAGCTTCCATAAGCCTCTTATTCTTCTCCATCAGAGGGCAGACAGAATGAAACCACAATCACAGAAAACTAACCAATCTGATCACATGGACCATGGCTTTGTCTAACTCAATGAAACTATGAGCCATGCCATGTAAGGCCATCCAAGATGGACGGGTCATGGTGGAGAATTCTGACAAAATGTGGTCCACTGGAGAAGAGAATGGCAAACCACTTCAGTATTGTTGCCTTGAGAATCCCATGAACAGTATGAAAAGGCAAAAAGATAGGACACAGAAATATGAACTCCCCAGGTCAGTAGATGCCCAATATGCTACTGGAGATCAGTGGAAAAATGACTCCAGAAAGAATGAAGAGATGGAGCCAAAGCAAAAACAACACCCAGCTGTGGATGTGATTGGTGATGGAACTAGAGTCCAATGCTGTAAAGAGCAATAGTGCATAAGAACCTGGAATGTTAGGTCCACGAATCAAGGCAAATTGGAAGTGGTCAAACAGGAGATGGCAAGAGTGAACATCGACAGTTTAGGAATCAGTGAACTAAAATGGGCTAGAATGGATGAATGTAACTCAGATAACTATTATATCTACTAGTATGGGAAAAAATCCCTTAGAAGAAATGGAGTAGCCATCATAGTCAACAAAAGAGTCCAAAATGCAGTACTTGGATGCAATCTCAAAAATGACAGAATGATATCTGTTCATTTCCAAGGCAAACCATTCAATATTACAGTAATCCAAGTCTATGCCCCCAAAAGTAATGCTGAAAAGCTGAAGTTGAATGGTTCTATGAAGACCTACAAGACCTTCTAGAACTAATACCCAAAAAAGACATCCTTTTCATTATAGGGGACTGGAATGTAAAACTAGGAAGTCAAGAAATACCTGGACTAATGGGCAAATTTGGCCTTGGAGTACAAAACAAAGCAGGGCAAATGCTAACAGAGTTTTGCCAAGAGAACACACTGGTCATAGCAAATACCCTCTTCCAACAACACAAGAGAAGACTCTACAAATGGACATCACCATTTGGTCAATACCAAAATCAAATTCATTATATTCTTTGCAGCCAACGATGGAGAAGCTCTATATAGTCAGAAAAAACAAGATTGGGAGCTGACTGTGGCTCAGATCATTAAGTCCTTATTGCCAAATTCAGACTTAAATTGAAGAAAAAAGGGAAAACTACTAGATCATTCAGATATGACCTAAATCAAATCCCTTATGATTATACAGTGGAATTTAGAAATAGATTCAAGGGATTAGATCTGATAGAGTGCCTGAAGAACTATGGATGGAGGTTTGTGACATTGTACAGGAGGTAGTGATCAAGACCATCCCCAAGAAAAAGAAATGCAAAAAGGCACAACTTGCTTATAGAAAACTGTTGTGTGAACTGACTTGTGGTAAATAAAATCAGTTGGCCCAGAGGAAACTTTCTATTTAAAAAGGAACTATTTTGAGTCATTTTATGAAGTAAATATTCTCTAATGCATCCATTTTATAAATCTGGATTTTCTAACAGTATATTATACATTGCTAAAATCTGCATACACAGGAGCCTGCCCATTTCAGCTACTGAAACTTATTCTAAGTTTCTCCTGATAGAAGTAGTAACTGGCTGGCTGAGTCTGCAATGTGGGTAAAAGGCAGCAGCAGAGGGAGCAGAGAGCACCTCTGACAGACACTGGAGCAAATCTACCTCCTGAATCTGGCCACTGCTCAGCTACTTTCCATGTTTTGCTCACCAAGGTTACTCCTATTGGGACTGGATGACTGAACACTTGTGTCTAAGTCTGCACCGTGCCTTAGTCCATTACTGCTTTGCCTGACTCTGTCTCACTTTTCTTGCCTCCTGACCCTCTGTGCCACATGTCCCATCTGAGCTGAGGATTTAGCTATTGACATGGCCCCCTGACTGTGCCTTTGTTTCTCCTTGGGTCTTACCATCTTAAAGTCTTATCCCCAACTTTGTTCCTCCCGATCTTGTTACTTGCATGGTCCTCAGCTCAGAAGCGTAAGTGATTTTCAGCCCTGGCTCTGTATTAGAATAACCTGGGAAGCTTTAAAATTTTTTCCAATACTTAACATTATCCTCAATAGCAAAAAATTGAAAGCATTTCCCCTAAAGTCAGGAACAAGACAAGAGTGCCCATTCTCACCACTACTATTCAGCATAGTTTTGGAATTTTAGCCACAGCAATCAGAGAAGAAAAATAAAAGGAATCCAGATTGGAAAAGAAGTAAAACTCTCTCTGTTTGCAGATGACATGATCCTCTACATAGAAAACCCTAAAGACACCATCAGAAAATTACTAGAGCTAATCAATGAATATAGTAAAGTTGCAGGACACAAAATTAATACACAGAAATCCATTGCATTCCTATACACTAACAATGAGAAAACAGAAAGATAAATTAAGGAAACAATCCTATTAACCATTGCAATGAAAAGAATAAAATACTTAGGAATAAATCTACCTAAAGAAACAAAAGACCTATATACAGAAAACTATAAAACACTGATGAAAGAAATCAAAGATGACACAAATAGATGGAGAAATATACCATGTTCATGGATCTAAAGAATCACTATAGTGAAAATGAGTGTACTACCCAAAGCAATCTATAGATTCAATGTAATCCTTATCAATGGCATTTTTCACAGAACCAGAACAAATAATTTCACAATTTGTATGGAAATACAAAAAACCTCGAATAGCCAAAGCAATCTTGAGAAAGAAGAATGGAACTGGAGGAATCAACCTGCCTGACTTCAGACTATACTACAAAGCTACAGTCATCAAGACAGTATGGTACTGGCACAAAGAGAGAAATATAATCAATGGAACAAAATAGAAATCCCATAGATAAATCCACACACCTATGGACACCTTATCTTTGACAAAGGAAGGAAAAATACACAGTGTTAAAATCTCCTTAACAAGTGGTGCTGGGAAAACTGGTCAACCACCTGTAAAAGAATGAAACTAGGACACTCTCTAACACCATACACAAAAATAAACTCAAACTGGATTAAAGATCTAAATGTAAGACTAGAAACTATAAAACTCCTAGAGGAAAGCATAGGCAAAACACTCTGACATAAATCACAGCAAGATCCTCTATGATCCACCTCCCAGAGTAATGGAAATAAAAGCAAAAATAAACAAATGGGATCTAATTAAACTTAAAATCTTTTGCACAATGATGGAAACTATAAACAAAGTGAAAAGGCAGCCTTCAGAATGGGAGAAAATAATAGCAAATGAAGCAACTGACAAAGAATTAATCTCGATAATATACAAATAGCTCATGTACCTCAATAACAGAAAAATAAATGACCCAATCAAAAAAATGGGCCAAAGAACTAAACAGACATTTCTCCAAAGAAGACATACAGATAGCTAACAAATACATGAAAAAATGCTCAACATCACTCATTATCAGAGAAATGCAAATCAAAACCATAATGAGGTACCATCTCATGCTAGTCAGAATGGCTGCTATCATGGCTGATTCCTACTGAGGTTTGACAGAAAACGACAAAATTCTGTGAAGCAGTTATCCTTCAATAAAAAATAAATAAATTAAAAAAAAGTCACAGACAATAAATGCTGGAGAGGATATGGAGAAAAGGGAACCGTCTAACACTGTTGGTAGGAATGCAAACTAGTACAGTCACTATGGAGAACAGTGTGGAAATTCCTTAAAAACCTGAAAATAGATCTGCCATACAACCCAGTAATCCCACTTCTGGGCATACATACCAAGGAAACCAGAATTGAAAGAGACACATGTACCCCAATGTTCATCGCAGCACTGTTTACAATAGCTTGGACATGGAAACAGCCTAGATGTCCATCAGCAGATGAATGGATAAGAAAGTTGTGGTACATATACACAATAGAATATTACTCAGCTATTAAAAAACTCATCTGAATCAGTTCTAATGAGGTGGATGAAACTGGAACCCATTATACAGAATGAAGTAAGTCAGAAAGAAAAACACTGATACAGTATATTAACACATATATATGGAATTTCAAAAGATGGTAATGATGACCCTATATGGGAGACAGCAAAAGAGACACAGATATAAAGAACAGACTTTTGGACTCTGAGAAGGTGAGGGTGGGATGATTTGAAAGAATAGCATTGAAACATGTATATTACCATATGTGAAATAGATCACTGGTCCAAGTTTGATGCATGAAACAGGACACTCAGCCAATGCACTGCAACAACCCAGAGGGATAGGATGGGGAGGGAGGTGGGAAGGGAGTTGAGGATGGGGGGGCACATGTACACCCATGGTTGATTCATGTCAATGTATGACAAAAACCACCACAATATTGTAAAGTAATTAGCCTCCAATTAAAATACATAAATTAATTTTAAAATAAAAAGGATTAGAAAAGGAGATGATTTTCTTAAGTAGGTCATCGTTAAAGTGTTTAGTTTTATGAAAGCTTTCATTTCCCATTTTGAAATTTGGAGACCATATCTACTGTGTTTATATTTCAACTCTATTTCCACAAACTGAGAGGTCATCTTTCCTGATAAGCTGAATTAATCTTATTTGTCATGCCTCACATTTCATGACTTCCTCTTGTCCATTTTAAGATTGTGTGTTGAGGCTTTTACCCTTATGCATGTAAAAAACAATAAAGAGATAAAAGGGAAAAAAATTTTTTTCCCAATGCTTGACCCACCATCAAAATTCTTATTTAATTGGCCTGGTGTGAGGCCTGCAGGTGCTATATTTTGTTGTTCATTTTCCTTTCTTTTTTATTCTTTGTTTTTAAGCCATCTAGATGATTCTAACATGCAACAAAATGGAGAACTCCTGATATACTTGATGGTCTGACCTTGACCTTGGCCTCTGTTTACTGGATAATCCTTGTGGTGGGCTGAATTGTATCCCATACAATTACATGCTGAGATTTCTCTGGTAGTCCAGTGGCAAAGAATCTGCCTGCCAATGCAGGGGACACTGGTTTGATCCTTGGTCTTGGAAGATTCCACATGCCACTGGGCAACTAAGCCTGTGGACCACAACTGCTGAAGTCTACACACCCTAGAGACCATGCTCTGCAACAAGAGAAGCCACTGCAATGAGAATCCTGTCTACCACAACTACAGGGTGGCCGCTGCCCAGTGCAACACGAGAAGACCTGCATGCAGCAACGAAGATGCAGGGAAGTCAGAAATAAATAGATAATTTTTAAAAGTTCACATGCTGAATTTTTAACCCCCAGTACCTCAGAATGTGACCGTATTTGGTCACATTTTTTCTTTACAGAAAAAAGTCAAGTTAAAATGAGGCCATTAGGGTGGACAATAACCCAACATGGCTGGGGTCTTTATAAAAAGGAGGACCGGGAGACAGACACAGGTACAGGGAAAACTCCATGTGAACATGAAGATGGCCATTTATCAGCCAAGGAGAGGGTCCTGGAGAGGTACTAGAGATCCTTCCCTAGGGCCTTTGAAGGGAACATGGCCCTGCCAACAATTTGATTTCAGATGGTAACCTCCACAACTGTGAGACAATAAATTTCTGTTGTTTAGGCCATCCTGTTTTTGGCACTTTGTTAAGTCAGCCTCAGGCTATTAATAATAGCACTCAAGACCTCATTGCAGTTGCCCTGATTTTGTAGCATAACTAGAGTGGCCAACTCTAGACCAAGTTGCTCAGGATTTTCTCAGAGTTAGCACCAAAAGTCTGCAAAATGGTTAAATATGTGGGCTTCAGAAACAGACAATCTGGATTTAATATCCATATCTGCTCATTCTTGGCTACATGGTCATAAGCCTCAGCATCTTCAGCTGCACAAAGACCTATTATTAATGACATTAATAGTAATGCCATTGCAGTTAACACATACTAATACATGTAGAACATTTTCCAGCATGGTGGGCTCTCAGTAAATATTAACTAAATCTACATTAACATACACAATTAACATCAGAAAATGGTCAATAGATATTTGATTTCATGACAATAAGATAGTGAAGGGGCTTTGCTTCAAGACTGAATGTGGTCAAGATTTTGCTTTCTATTTCTTCATTCCAATCCTGGTTTTTCTTCACTATTGACTATGATATGGCCTTGACGTTTCTCAGCATTTTTACTATTATTTTACAGCTTGCATTCACCAAAGATTTGGGCTACATGAACCAACACAAGAAGGTGTGGTTTCAATCATTCTCTGTATTTACTTCCCATCTCCTTGCAAAGCCATGGAGGAAGCCACCCCTACTCAATAGGTAAAGGCCATGACCTGATTCAATGGTGAATCTTCTAATCTGTCATAACCAAAAGGATTCATCCAAAAAAGAAGAAAGACCTGCAAATGAGGAAGTGCCAGTTACCTGCAGACAGGTAGAGGTTTGAGAGTGGCTTAAAGAGGACTGATACTGACATTGAATCTTGAATGAAGGAAAGGTGCTGTCAGGTGGTTATGGAGCACTGTGAGTTTAGACAGAAGGTACAGTATCAGCAAAGGCAAGAAGACATGAAACTGTCAGACATATCAGAAAAATAGAAGCTTTTTTGGCATCTCTGGAGTATGGGAGTATGTGGAGGCTAATTAAGAGAAGAATTCAACCCACACTAATTTCACCCTCCCTTTTAATGTATCAACATGTGACTCTTGCCTCCACAACCAGATTTTAAATTCACTGAGGACCATGAGTTTACTTCTTTATATCTCCCAGTAAAATTTTGTCTTGTTATTTACTAATAAGTATTTAAATTGTGTCAATAAAACTTTTTAGAATGGATGTGTTATATCTACAGGTACATGAATTCATTAATTCTTAAATTTATTTTATTTGGAATCTGTATGTCACCACGTAGAATTTATCATGAGAAACCCTATCCCATCACCACTTTCACATGCTGGCTTCCTTGAAATCAGAATCTGTTCAAATCCAGTATCTTACACTCCAGCAACAACTCCAGATTGACTTCTATAAGCCTTGGCTCTGTCACAGTGTAGACTATAATACTAAGGCTAAGAGAACACAGGCCTTATCTAGAATAAAGTTCATACCCATGCTTTTGTCTCCAGCCATTCTTATCCTCTTCCTTATTTTAGCTTCATCTTCCTTATTTTCCTTTCCTTATTTTAGTCAATTTTTGCTTGACTTAGGATTTTGTTTTCTTTCCCGGTGATTTTTGCTTTCCCTCTTCTGGACCCATTTGCTCTCTTTCATACTAATTGGTCCTCTGATCTGAACTTATGGGTTCTCTGGAGGTGTGCCTGTGTGTGTGCTAAGTCCCTTCAGTCGTGTCCGACTATTTGCAACCCCATGGCCTGTAGCCTGCCCTCTGGGTATGTAGTCTCTGTCAAATTCTTCCTATGCAAAAGATATGAGTTTTCAGCCCTGGCGATGCACAAGAATTACATATAAATCACAGGGGAAGTCAGTGGCAGAGCAGAAACAAGAGGAGCACGTGTGTTCCTATCCATATATATATGTGCCTGACCTTTCATAGTGTAGCAAAGACAAAAACAGACAAGACCATATATCCCAAGGTGCCAGTTAAGGGGACCAATACAATGACTTGAGTCTTTGCAAGCTTTAATTCGGAGGCAATACCTGTGGAGAGAGAGGATAGAGATATCTTATATTTCCATCTAGCCCTATATATCACACTGCTGATAATCATTAGGATATATGGATTAGGGGCCAACCCTTGTAGTAACTGTTTGAAAAAAATCAGCTACAATTTTTAATTTTGTAAACCAAGGGCAGACAATGTTCCAGCTTCACTACTCCATGTGTGCGTGCTCAATCATTCAATGGTGTCTGACTCTCTGTGACCCCATGGACTGTGGCCCTCCAGGCTCCTCTGTCCATGAAACTTTCAGGCAAGAATACTGGAGTGGGTTGCCATTTCTTCCTCCAGGGAATCTTCCTGACCCAGGGATCGAACCCAAGTCTCCTGCATTGGCAGCAGATTCTTTACCACTGCACCACCTGGGAATCCCCAATAGTAACTGGAGATCTGTTTGAAAATATCAACTACAAATTTTAATTTTGTAAACTGTTGTGAAACTCATTCAACATGTACATTCTTAGAAATCAAGGGCTTTCAATGAAATCTTGAAATTCAAATACATAGGCTTATAGAAAAGTAAAGCTAGAAGGTAGCACTGGCAGTCAAGGTGGCTGCAGCTGGGTGTATGATCCAATGAGAAGGCGTGGTGACCACCTGCTTCAGCCGATGTCTCCAGTAAGCGCAGCTAAGCTTTTCTGCTGCCACTTCCCTTTGGTGTGAAACTTTAATCTCTGCAGTGTGCTGACATTGTTCATTATCCCAGACACCAACAAGATTCAATTAGTTTCTACAGGGATGTCCATTTTATGAAGTTGAATGTGAGTGAAAGACCTTGGTGTAAGTGGTGCACTTATCAATCCAAGATTTTACCATGTTATTCATTAGGCAAATGAATTCATGTCAGGCCTCCTAATCTACTCGGCCATCAAGGGACAGGCCAACTCCTTGACAGGATTTTTTTTTTTTTTATCAATAGCCATTCGTATGAGAAAGAAAATCTTGCTGAAAGCCCTAAAGGATGTGCCAGCAAATAAGAGTATTTTCAATGGAACAGATGCAAGATGCATTGGGAAGGGAAGCTGTAAGACTACAATTTCAAGTGCTGTCTTGATGTACTGGAGCCCACAAGGCCACAAAGGCCTATCACTGAGCTCCTCTGTTCTCTCCAGATGTGTGCCCACTCCAACAGAAAGGCTCCCCATCTGGACCAGGTGTACCATTTTCAGTCCTCAACCTATGGTTTCACCTCCCTGACAGCCTGAAGAATTGTTCAAACAAGCCTATTACATCCTCTTGCAGGAACAGGGGGTCACCTCACCCTCTTGTTACTACAAACCCTGCCTTCCACAGCCTCTGCTCTTTAGTCTTTCTCAAAGGCAACCCCCATGTAGTCCCACACAGTATGCAGTGTCTTTGCCCCTACACTCACTCCCTAGATTATGTTATTAATAAACTATTCTCAATCTCCCCTGTCCAGTATCAAAGTGTCAGGTGTTCAACCAACTTAACTATTTTGGGCAAAGGATCTCTCTCATTCACTCACAGAGCAGGGATCAGGAAGAGTTGGGATGAGAGCTCAGCTTTCTCCATTTGTAGCAGAACACCAGGCTTGTTGACCACAAAATGGACAGTTGGAGCCCTGGCTGCCAATCCCAGCATCTCCAAATAGGCATGTAACTTAAACCCTCTTAGCCTCAATTTCCTTGCCTAGCAAATAGCTGTAATAACATTATCTCCACTTGCTTTATAAGTTTTGTTGTTGTATTACTGTTAGTTGATTTACTCTGTGAAATATCCAAATTAGCAAAAAGAATTGCAACCTTAATTTCTTTCTTTAGAATTTTTTTTCCAAATTTTTATTGGAGTATGGTTGATTTACAATTTTGTGCTAGTTTCTGCTACACAGCAAAGTGAGTCAGTTATACATATGCATATATCCACTTTTTTTAAGATTCTTTTTCCTTTCAGGCCATTACAGAATAGAGTTCCCTGCACTATACAGTCACTGCTGATTAGTTATCTATTTTATATACAGTAGTGTGTATATGTCATTCCTAGCTTCCAATTTATCCCTTCCCACCCTCCGGCTTTTCCCCTTGGTAACCATAGGTTTTTTTTCTACTTATGTTTAGAAAATAACCATATTTTATGTGTCTCTATTTTTTTTTTGTAGATAATATATCTGTGATTCTATTTCTGTTTTGTATATGAGACAGGGAAGGCCAGCATTCTTCAGTCCATGGGGTTGCAAAGAGTTGGACATGGCTTAGCAACTGAAAAATAACAATCCCTTTTTCTTAAATATTCCAGTATAAGTTATATCCTATGATATTTGTCTTTCTTTGTCTGACTTACTTCACTAAGCATGACAATCTCTAGGTCCATCCATATAATATTTTGTCGTTCAGTCGTTCAGTCATGTCCGACTGTTTGCAACCCCACAGACTGCAGTTTTCTAGGCTTCCCTGTCCTCCACTGTCTCCTGGAGTTTGCTCAAACTAATGTCCATTGAGTCAATGATGCCATTCAATGAACTCATCTTGTCTCCCTCTTCTCCTCCTGCCCTCAGTCTTTCCCAGCATTATTGTCTTTTCCAATGAGTTGGCTCAACCCATCGGGTGGCCAAAGTATTGGTGCTTCAGCTTCAGTATCAGACCTTCCAATGAATATTCAGGATTGATTTCCTTTAGGATTGACTGATTTGATCTCCTTGCAGTCCAAGGGACTCTCAGGAGTTTTCTTCAACACCACAGTTCCAAAGTATCAATTCTTCTGTGCTCAGTCTTCCTTATGATCCAGATCGCAAATCCACACATGACTACTAAAAAAAAACACATAGCTTTGACTATAGACATTTGTCAGCAAAGTGATGTCTCTGCTTTTTAATATGTTGTCTAGGTTGATCATAGCTTTTCTCCCAAGGAACAAGCATCTTTTGATTTAATGGCTCCAGTCACTATCCAAGAGATTTAAGAGCCCAAGAAGATAAAGTCTGTTACTGTTTCCATTGTTTCCCCATCTATTTGCCATGAGTGATGGGATGGGATGCCATGATCTTAGTTTGTTGAATGTTGAGTTTTAAGCAAGCTTTTTCACTCCCCTCTTTCACCTTCTTCAAGAGGCTCTTCAGTTCCACTTTACTTTATACCATAAAGGTGGTGTCATCTGCATATCTGAGGTTATTGATATCAATAACCTCAGGTAAATATTATTCAGCCTTAAAAAAGCCTTAATGCCTTCTCCAGCTTTATAAATTTTTTATGTACCTAATAATGATGCTTTCAGTTCAGTTCAGTTGCTCAGTCATGTCCGACTCTTTGCGACCCCATGAACCACAGCACGCCAAGCCTCCCTGTCCATCACCAACTCCTGGAGTCCACCCAAACCCTTGTCATTGAGTCGGTGATGCCACCCAACCATCTCATCTTCTGTCGTCCCCTTCTCCTCCTGCCCTCAATCTTTCCCAGCATCAGGGTCTTTTGTATTAGGACACTATAGACTCTGTAAATCGGTAGGGTTATGCTGTAATTACTGAATCCTGTTTTAGAATTGTTTCCTTCACCTAGTGTAGGAGGAATTGTTACTAGAGATAGGTTATTAGAGAACACGTGGACAGTCCCTTTGGAGAGACCTGGAGCATTCCCCCTCCTGCCTCCTACATCTTCTCCTGAGATGCTACATATAAGAAGAGGAGGAGGAGAAGGAGTGAGAAAAGGAGGTAGAAGAAGAGAAGGGGAGTGACGACTGTGCCATTATTTGAAGGCAGCAGAAGTGACAGGTAGCAATTTTTCTTTGTCATATTCTGAGACAAATATACTTCCTTGTGCCACCATATGTCTGCATGTAGAACCCTGTCTAAGCATGAGGTGTGGGGACATGGAAAGAGCAAGAATTAAGAATTTGAAAGATATGAGCCTGCCTGTAGAAACACTGTCACAAGACTTGGGTGATAGACTGCTTTAAGGGTCTCATAAAACAACCCATGGACAAGTAAAAATTGATACATATTTTTCTCTCTTCTTTTTCCAAACTCCTGTATCCTTCAGATCCCTGCACCTACATAAAGTCTTCCCTGAAACCCCATTCCTCTGTGATTGTGTAGAATCATGGAAGCGCTGGCACAGATCTTGGTGGCAGTGGTTTAGTCACTAAGTTGTGTCCGACTCTTGCGACCCCATGGACTGTAGCCCGCCAGGTTCCTCTGTTCATGGGATTTTCCAGGCAAGAAGACTGGAGTGGATTGCCATTTCCTTCTCCAGGGGATCTTCCCAACTCAGTAATCGAACCCAGGTCTCCTGCATTGCAGGTAGATTCTTTACCGACTGAGCTATGAAAGCTCAGCTATTCCAGCCCCAATCTCTTTCTTCCAGTTCCCACCACGTGGAGGCATTATAATAATGGTGTGTCTGGAGTGAGAATAAAGCGCCTATAACAGGGTTCATGGGAGTGGAGGAGAACATTACACAGTGGGTGACTAGGAGGGATTTTACATACGAAGAAATGGGGAAACAGGGCTCAGGTAGAAGGAAGATCGCTCTGAAAGTGAAAGGAGGAAGAGAAAGCATGGATCACTTGCTAAACAGCAAACAGAAGTCTGGAAATCTGGAAGGTAAAGTTGCAGTCAAAGGGAGCCTGGAGGTGAGGTGGATCCTGGTTGACATATTGTATTCCCTAATTTAAGAAATTTTAATTTTATATTGAAGGTAATAGGGATTCATGGGGTCGCAAAGAGTCGGACAGACTGAGCGACTGAACTGAACTGAATAGGGAAGCACTTAAAGTATTTAAATGATGAGTTTGTGTGTGTGTTTATGATACATACTTTAAAATCTCACAGTGGCAGTAAGAAGAATGAGATTGCACTGTCAAACTGAAAGCTACATAAAACTATTGTGAGACTTCGTTTGAGAAATGAGGAGGGATCAAGCTATAGCTGTGCGAGTCATGAGGGAAGAAGTGGTTTAGGCACTCTCTGTGTAAAAGTAAAACTCAGTGTATAGAGCCAGGCGATTCCTGTATCAGCTCCTCCACTGTGTAGCTAGATGACCTGGGGCAAGTCCCTTTCTTTACCCTTTCCTTTTCTTCATCTGTAAAATGCGGGGGTTGGACTAGAAGTATTACAATCACTTCCAGCTCTAATACTCTCCAGCACTATGATTCTGTTCCAATTTGAAAGACATCCAAGGACATATGGTTAGTGGAATTCCCAAAAGACCTCATTATAAAGCGGTACCATAGATTAGAGCCCCAGGACAGTTATGGCAAGACTTCAGAAGACTATTATTAAAGATAATAATAGCATTTTGTTTTTATATAAGACTTATATACCTGTAATCACCTGTAATCTGCATTAATCTTCATCATATCATTGTAAGGCAAAGAAGTATAAGGATAATTATCCACATTTTAAAGATGAGGCATCAAGTCTTTTAAAGCTCAAAAGATCTGCCTGAGGTCCCAAACAAGTCATGATGGAGTCTGGACTAGTATTTCTTGTCTCTAAATTTATCACACTGAGCTCTTTACATTACCTTGGGCTCCTTCTGGTCTGACCTGAACCTCCCAGGTGCATGCCTAATCAGGACCTCAGCCTGCCCATTACAGGGAGCCCTGAGATCAAATGTAACCAGGATCAACTTCAATTTGGCAGGCACGACCCTGAGTACTTATAACATCCTCACACTGGAGAAATATTACTATGAAGATGCTCTCTGTAGATTCATTTTGAGACTAAAATAGCCCTCAGTATGATTATATGCAAGCAAAATCTGAAGTTCTCTTATTTGTTGTGTGAAGTATGTCAAAAATACAACTTTCAGGTGCTTCTCCAAGCAGCTCAGAGAGCTCATGCATTTATTTCCAGCCTGCTGTCCTGACCTGAAAAAGGAGAAATGTAAGAGAAGAATGGTAGAGACTTAAGATCAAGGATCTTTCCTTGATTTTCCCTCTACTCCTCTGTGTTGTAAGGAGGACATACCAGGGGTCTAGGTTGAAAAGAAGAGAATAAATTCCTCACAGGATACTTATCCCTTAACAGAAGGACATGATCAAGGTAGATTGTTTTCCTGCCCTGCTGACTCTCTGGATCCAGTCAATCTACTCCTCCTTTCACTGCCTCTGTCCTTTATTACATGTTCCTTATTGGTTGGTCAAGACAGAGAGTGATTTCTAATGGAATGAAGAAGGGAAAGAGGGAAGGAAAGGTAGGCGGGAGCAGGGGTGTCTATGATAATACTTAATAAGTACATGCTAGGGGCCAGGCCCTGTGTATATATTATCTTTTTGTCCTTACAGTAATCTCATTAAGTAAATTACATTACTACCATTTTAGATATTAATCAAGGAAGTCAAGTAATTTAAGATTATGTGGGTAAATAAAGCTAGAATTTGAACCCAGGAACATATGACTCCAAATCTTTTCCACATCACTATGCTACTTTCTAATTCTGTTGGTTAGTTAGCTGCTGACCTTGAAAGACTATCAGAGAGGATAATCTTAATTTTGCATGGTATGGCTAAAACCTGGGAGTCATAATGGTTTGTAAGACAATAAGTGAGAGGGGCTAAATAAAAATTTGACTAATATTTATAGAGTTTTGCTATATTCTCCATATAACCTTATCTATATTTACCATTTGTTATTTCTGATGAGAACACTGAAGTCAATAAAAGTTATCTGCAACATAACCAGTTTATTTTACAGCTAAGATTTGAACCCAGGTTCCCTGGCACACATTTGGGGTCTAGTTCCACTCCACCATACTCTCATCTCACATAGCTCTTTATCCATCCATGGTAAGGAGGCAGTCATAGCAAATATGAGCTTCTTCCACATTTTAATGATTCCAGTGTTCCTAACATCCTTGTTTTGTGAAGACCTCTATAAACACTGTTCTTGAAATTCCTCACAATAAAGGTAATGACTCTACAAGATAAAACTGCTAAAGTACATTTGCTGGCATTTTTACCAATTTTCTTCTGTTCTAGAGCTGTTAATATATTATAGACTTAAAATTTGTTTTTAGAATGATTTTGACCAGAGATTTCCAAAAAGAAATGACAAGAAATGGTTTCCACACTTTAAAATTAAAATTACTCATCTTACTCACTTTATAAGGAAGTGAGGAGGTGGCAGGAGAAGCTCTAACAGAGCCTTCATGAAAAAGACCCAAACCCTTATAATTAATAGGAGCCTCTAAAATCAGAAGCCAAATCCATTAATCATTCAGCCAACTTTCCATGAGGTTGGCATCACCCACACACCTTTGATGACTCGATGCACAATGAGCAAACTTGAACTGCAGGCATAGGCCTAAGCAGCATTTTAATACTGACACCAATGGAACGTGAATGCTGCTATTAAATCTGTGAGTTTGTGCTCTTTCTAGTCCATAAATGTGGCTTTCAGAGTGTTGGGAATTTGTAGATGGGGGAGCATGGGGAGGCATGCCACACAGCTTGTGGGATCTCAGTTCCCTGACCAGGGATTGAACTTGGGCCATGGCAGTGAACGCACAGAATCCTAACCTCTAGGCCATCAGGGAACTCCTTCAGAGTGTTTTTAAGACTGAGTTGGGAGGTGCTGCAATTGCTTCCTGGGTTAGCAGTGAGAGGCAAGATGATCTTTTTTTCAGTGTATGGTGAGAATTCTTAACAATCAGACTCTAGGCAGGAAAGATGTGCCGTGTCAGATAGTAAACTTGGTACTCCGAGGATCACCCAAAGGAAGCTTAAGGTGTGGAAGAAAAGATACCTCCTCTAAGTAGATAGCCTTTCCTTGTGGCCCAGCTGGTAAAGAATCCACCTGCAATGCAGGAGACCTGGGTTCGATCCCTGGGTTGGGAAGATCCCCTGGAGGAGAGAAAGGCTACCCACTCCAGTATTCTGGTTGAAGAAATCCATGGACTGTATAGTCCATGGGGTCGCAAAGAGTTGGACACAACTGAGAAACTTTCACTTTCTGGGTAGAAGACTGGATTATACTTCCTTCCAATTCAAAATTATTCATGTCCTTATCTCAGTTATTTCTTGGAGTGATGGAATTAATCGAGAAGCAAACTCCTCCAGGGAGCTCCCAAATGAACACAGGACACAGAGACTCTCACAGAGGAAGACTATCAGGAATAGCAAGTTTTCAAGTTAGGTGACTCCCCACCCCCTTTCTCAGCTAGTCCATGAAATTTGTGCCAGGATCACCACCAGTCTTCTGGTGAAGAGGACACTGTCTTCTATGTATTTCACCCTAATCTGAAAAAGTGAAAGTGAAAGTCACTCAGTCATGTCCAACTCTTTGCGACCCCATCCATAGAATTCTCCAGGCCAGAATACTGGATTGGGTAACCGTTCCCTTCTCCAGGGCATCTTCCTGACCCAGGGATTGAACCCAGGTCTCCCACATTGCAGGCAGATTCTTTACCAGCTGAGCCATGAGGGAAGCCCAAGAATACTGGAGTGGGCAGCCTATCCCTTCTCCAGTGGATCTTCCCAATCCAGGAATTGAACCAGGGTCTCCTGCATTGTAGGCAGATTCTTTACCAGCTAAGCTACAAGGTTTTCATTCTTAACTAGCTTAGTAGTTAAGAAAGGGTTAAGTACTACAAGGGTTTTCATTAAACCTTAGTAAGCTAAAGTTCATTTAAATGAAGTATTTAATTACATAAATCTTACTATATTTACTGAACATCAAGAAAGAGAAGAAAACATTCTTGATAAGTTTGTTTGTTTGTTTTTAATACAGGCTGTCTGGAAGTCAGTACAAACTCAATCTCTTCTCTTTCTAACAGATATTTGTAGAGCATGAACTGTGAGATATGATTTGTGCTAGGTACTAGTTTCACAGGCATTCACTTTGAAAACAGTGTTATAAGACAGTTACGATTGTTTCCATTTTATAACAGAGAGCACAGATTCAAAAAAGTTGAGTGACAGCTCCAAGATGACTCTCTAACCTTCTCTGTGATTTTAGAAGGAATATTTACTCCTGGACCCTGAAGCTTCCTCATTACTGGGGAAAAGCAAGTACTGACACACAACAGACTTTAGTTATAAGAATGTAACATGGCAAAACCACTGGCCCTTTTTTGTTGCTGTTGTTCAGTCGCTCAGTCATGTCCAACTTTGTGCGACCCCATGGACTGCAGCACCTCCGGCTTCCCTGTCCTTCAACATCTGCTGGAGCTTGCTCAAACTCTTGTTCACTGAGTCGGTGATGCCATCCAACCATCTTGTCCTCTATCATCCCCTTCTCCTCCTGCCTTTAATCTTTCCCAGCATCAGCATCTTTTCTAATGAGTCATTTCTTTGCATCAGGTGGCCAAAGTATTGGAGCTTCAGCTTTAGCATCAGTCCTTCCGGTGAATAATCAGGATTGATTTCCTTTAAGATTGACTGGTTTGATTTCCTTGCAGTCCAAGGGACTCTCAAGAGTCTTCTCCAACACCACAGCTCAAAGGCTTCAATTCATCAGCACTCAGCTTTCTTTATGGCCCAACTTTCACATCCATACATGACTACTGGAAAAACCATAGCTTTGACTATATGGACGTTTGTCGGCAAAGTAATGTCTCTGCTTTTTAATACACTGTCTAGGTTTGTCATAGCTTTTCTTCCAAGGAGCAAGCATCTTTTAGTTTCATGGCTGTAGTCACCATCTGCAGTGATTTTGGAGCCCAAGAAAATAAAGTCTGTCACTGTTTGCACTGTCTCCCCATCTATTTGCCATGAAGTGATGGGACCAGGTGCCATGATCTTAATTTTTTGAATGTTGAGTTTTAAGCCAGCTTTTTCACTCTCTTCTTTCACCTTCATCAAAAGCCTCTTTAGTTCCTCTTCACTTTCTGCCATAAGGGTGTTGTCCTCTGCATATCTGGGGTTATTGATAAATCTCCCAGCAATCTAGATTCCAGCTTGTGCTTCATCCAGTCTGACATTTCACATGATGTACTCTGAATATGAGTTAAATAAATAGGGTGACAACATACAGCTTTGATGTACTCCTTTCCCAATTTTGAACCAGTTTGTTGTTCCACATCTAGTTATAACCATTGCTTCTTGACTTGCATATAGGTTTTGCAGGAGGCAGATAAGGTGGTCTGGTATTCCCATCTCTAAGAATTTTCCACAGTGTGTTGTGATCCACACAGTTAAAGGCTTTAGCACAGTCAATGAAGCAGAAGTAGATGTTCCCTGGAATTGTCTTGCTTTCTACTTGCCCTCCAATATACAAAGAATTAAATTTACCAGGAGAACTCCTAGCCTTTTAGTACAACAGGAGTTGATGATAATCTTTTTCTCAGTTCTATAGATATTATCTGTTATGGGCTGAATCATGTTCCCCCAAAATTCATATGTGAAACCTTAAACCCCAACATCTTGGCGTATGACTATATTTGAAGACTGTCATTAGAGTGGGCCCTAACTTAAAACCTGGTGCCCTTATGAGAAGTGGAAATTTACATACCCAGAAGAAACACCGGGAATACAGGTACATGAAGAAAAGACCCTTTGAAGAGGCATCTACAGGGCAGCCTTCTGCAAACCAAGGAGAGATGCCTAAGAGAAAAGTCAACCCTGCCATCCCATTGATGTTGGACTTCTAGCCTCTAGAACAGTGAGAAAATACATTTTTGCGGTTCAGGACACCACTCTGGCACTGTGTTATGGCAGCCCTAGCAAACTAATACATTGTCTTAAAGGAAGTGGTTTTCTTATGGAGATGAAAATGGATAAGAGAGGCAATTGTTGCTTCTACTTCCAAAGCATGGAACATGTAGGTTGTTTCCAGTACTCTGATCAGTCTTGGTTCCTGACCTATCATGACAGGGAGGCACAAGCACAGGGAACACTCCAGCTGGAATTCTACCAGTGAAGGACTTAGACAGCCGATTTATATAGTTAAGACTTTAACTAAACGATCTAAATAAATGTATTCAATATATACTCAATATTGTTCACCAAAGAAACCCGGAATTATATAAGAATCACACACACAAACATAAATACATATATTTTGTAAGGACAAATTCTGTTTATATCCCTGAAATCTAAATAATATAAATCAGTCTGCTAACAGAAATCTGTGTGATGTAGAGAATGTTCTATATTTGTGCTGGATATGGTAATGACTATACACATAAGAGTTACTGAGCACTTGCAATGTGGCTAGTGCTACTGAAAAACTGAATCTTTAATTTAATTTTAATTGCATTAAATTTAAACAGCTACATGTAGTTAGTGGCTATTATACTGGACAGTATGGTTCAAGATCACATGGAAAAATTAAGCATCGCTTCAGCTTTGTTTGGAAATAAACAGCAAGGAAAGCTAAACACAAACAAAAACTCAGGGTTTTGTAATATTTTAGTACACATTCCCTTTTCTTTGGCAAATGCTAATTTGACCTGTCTAAGAAGTAAAAAAGAAAAAAAAAGAGTTAAACCTTGAAATTTGATTTCAGTGTGTAGCTTATTTCCTAAGAGAACTTAGAGAACTATACAATTTTAGACTTATAGGAGATCTTGGGCTTCCCAGATGGCTCAGTGATAAAGAAACTAACTCCCTACATAGGAGACACATGAGTCTCGATTTTGATCCCTTGGTTGGGAAGATCCCCTGGAGGAGAAAATGGCAACCCACTCCAGTGTTCTTCCCTGAAAAACTCCATGGGCAGAGGAATCTGGCATGCTACAGTCCATGGGATCACAAAGAGTCGGATACGACTGAGTGACTGAGCGTGCGCGCGCGCGCACACACACACACACACACACACACACACACATACAGGAGATCTGAGAAACAGGTAGTTTCTAAGAACTTAAAATAAAAAATTTCTTATTTTAAGAAAGGGGACTGGACACTTCCTGAAATTTTCACATCTGGTGCCAAACAGTCATATATATGAAAGAAATCAATGACAACAAAGCCATATTCAAAAGCAAGGAAAGCATTAATAAAAGAGAAAGATAGACACAGGAGAAGCCAATGCCGTGGTGCCGACGACAGACACCTGCTGCTCTGCCCACAAGGAGACTCTCACAGGTAACAAAAAGCTGTTTGGGAAACTGGTGTGGAAAATTTTTCTTGAAGACAAGCATTTGGCTGGCAACCACCAATAATCTGAGGAAAGCTAATGCTATAAAAAGGAATAGTAATGACAGAGTAATCTCAAAAGCTCTCAAAAGAGTACACTTAGTATTCTCAGGGAGATAATGGGGAAAAAATCACATTCTCTAAAAAATAACTATGAAACAAAGACAGGAGATTATGAAACAAGAGTAAACAACTATGACAAAGAATGAAGGTTTTTAAGATGAAAAAATAATGATTAAAAAAAAACACAGCTGAAGGGCAAACCAGCAATCTATATATTAAGCCTAGTTCACAAGAAGGAGACAGAAAATATTAGATTAATATTAAATGAGATGGAAACCTGATCCAGAAATTGCAAGTGGATCTAATTTGAGTTCCAGAATTAATAATCAGAAAAAAAATGGAGAATAGGCAATATGCCTGAAATAATGCCTGAAAATGCGCCCAATCAAAAGGGGGAAAAAAGGACTTGCATCTTTAGATTATAAGAATCTGAAAACCTGAGAATTACAAGCTACACTATACTTGGACACAAATCTGTAAAATTAAAACATCAAAGGAAAAGAAATTCCAAAAAACTGCCAAAGAGGAAAAGGCAGACTTTCTACAAAGGGATGAGAATGAGTGACATCAGTCATTTCATCATCAGTCAGAGCACATTTACATTCGAGGTGACATTTCCTTCTTGGGAGAACACAGATGTTAGCCTGCAGACTCAAGGAGTAATTTGGATGTTTCACTTCTCTACAATATAGAGACAAAATGGTAACCGCTACCACCCACAGAATCTCAGTAATAATCAGTACCCTACTTACACTGCTTTTTCATACCTAAATATCCTCTGAAGCATCAGAATACTTATGCCCTTCTTGGCTTTCCCAACATGAAATTTCTGTCCCCAAACAGTGAATTTGCTCACTTGCACTCTCTCTCTACACTTGCCCTGGCCTTGATGAAATTCTTTCCACCCATAATGTATATTCCTGGCTAGGTGCTCACCTAAAACTCTAGCTGATCATTAAGGGCCACCTCTGAGCACATCTCTAGTTTATGGTAACCCACTTTCCCTTCTTGACTTTCAGAAATGCAATGTTTTTTTCAATACATCTTGGCATTTTCAAAATTATTTTGATGATCTTACTGAAAACCATACACCTACTACTTTAGATCTGTTACAGCACTTAATCATCAAAACAATGCTTTTAAGTTGTTCTTCAGTCACTCAGTGGTGTCTGACTTTTTGCGACCCCATGGACTGCAGGCTTCTCAGTCCTTCACCATACAGCTAAGAAAGATGAAGCTTAGGGATTCTAAATAAGTTGCTAAAGATCAGAGAGCAAGTATGTATCAGAGCTAAGAAAGACCCAGGCTGCCATGTACAGTTGTGCAGCTTAGGCATTGTACAAAAGTGCATTTCAAGAGGCCAGTTGGAGTCTAATATTTAACCCGTTCTTAGATCAACAAGCCAATAATGAACGCTTCCTAGAGGAAAGGATGTCTTTTTTTTTTTCCTAATTCACCAAAGACCTATGGGTAGTCTGGGAGAGACACTCAAATACTGTCTGGATCCAGAACTCACATTTAACTGATGCACTGTACCCCTCTGAATTTAAAAGATAAAATAATGAGGTCCAGAAAACAAAATGATTTTTTAAGTTTCCAGAGCTACTGGAAAATAAGCTGACATTTCAAAACTTCCATTGCTCTTTTTGGCACCCTACTGGGGTTGCATTCCACTTATATTTTATAATTTACTGTGTATCACTGTTTTCTGATGACTTCTTGTGTTTATACCCATGGTAAATGGAAAAATCCTGAGGAGAAGACCATTCTTACAATTATCCCAGCAGCAAATGCACTTAGATATAGAGAAGACTCCAATACCTTAATTTGAATGAAATGCTTCTCAAAACGAAGTTGCCCCATGAACCTGTGAGAACCCTTGTGATAAGGACTTAATCTTCAGAAAAATCACTTGGTCACATGGCCTTGAGAAAACACCAGTTTGCCCTTATCCCACTAGGAGCTAAAGTAGAACATTGGCAGGAGCTCCCTGTCAATGTCCTGCTTTGAGTCTCTCATGGTATCACTTGCTTCAAAGTAGAAGAGGCCCTATCTTGAAGGCATTCTTGGTAAATTTCCTTTATATCTTTCTTTTTTCCTTGCCCAACTCCATCTTTAAGCAAAATTAAAAGATACAAAGGATGATTGTGGAATCAAGGCCTTAGAGACTCCAAGAATAACAACTGACAAATGTCTTGAAAGTTTTATATGATGAATGACATAAGCTCCAGGCATACATCTGGAGTTCAGAAAAGTAATATTATTTTCTTTAAATATGTTGTTGCAGTTCATGTCCGACTGCAACAGGTCAGGCTTCCCTGTCCTTCGCTATTTCCCAGAGTTGGCTCAAATTCATATTCACTGAATTGGTGATGCTATCTAACCATCTAATCCTCTGCTACTCTCTTCTCTTTTTGCATTCAGTCTTTCTTAGTATCAAGGTCTTTTCCAGTGAGTCAGCTTTTTGCATCAGGGAGCCAAAGTATTGGGGCTTCAGATTCAGCATCAGTCCTTCCAATGAATATTCAGGGTTTATTTCCTGTAGTATTGACTGGTTTGATCTCCTTATAGCCCAAGGGACTCTCAAGAGTCATCTCCAGCACTACAATTTAAAACCATCAATTCTTTGGCACTCAGCCTTCCTTACAGTCCAACACTCACATCCACACATAACTACTGGAAAAATCATAACTTTGACTATACAGACCTTATTTTGCAAAGTGATGTCTCTGTTTTTTAATACACTGTCTAGGTTTGTCACAGCTTTCCTTCCAAGGAGCAAGTGTCTTTCAATTTCATGCCTGAGTCACCATCTGCAGTGATTTTTGAGCCCAAGAATAAAAAAATATGTCACTTCAGCTCAGTTCAGTCACTCAGTTGTGTCCGACTCTTAGCGACCCCATGGGCTGCAGCATGCCAGGCTTCCCCTGTCCATCACCAACTTTCGGAGCCTACTCGAACTCATGTCTGTTGAGCTGGTGATGCCATCCAACCATCTCATCCTCTGTCATCCTCTTCTCCTCCCACCTTCAATCTTTCCAAGCATCAGGTCTTTTCAAATGAGTCAGTTCTTTGCAACAAGTGGCCAAAGGAATGGAGTTTCAGCTTCAGCATCAGTCCTTCCAATGAATATTCAGGACTGATTTCCTTTAGGATTGACTGGTTGGATCTCCTTGCAGTCCAAGGGACTCTAAAGAGTCTTCTCCAACATCACAGTTCAAAAGCATCAATTCTTCAGTGTTCAGCTTTCTTTATAGTCCAACTCTCACATCCATACATGACAACTGGAAAAACCATAGGTTTGACTATATGGACCTTTGTCGGCAAAGTAATGTCTCTGCTTTTAAATACACTGTCTAGGTTTGTCATAACTTTTCTTCCAAGGAGCAAGCATCTTTTAATTTCATGGCTGCAGTCACCACCTGCAGCGATTTTGGAGCCCCCCAAAATAAAGTCTGTCACTGTTTCCATTGTTCCCCTATCTATTTGCCATGAAGTAATGGGACCAGATGCCATGATCTTAGTTTTCTGAATGTTGAGTTTTAAACCAACTTCTTCACTGTCCTCTTTCACTTTCATCAAGAGGCTCTTTAGTTCTTCACTTTCTGCCATAAGTGTGGTGTCATCTGCATATCTGAGGTTATTGATATTTCTCCCGGCAATCTTGATTTCAGTTTGTGCTTCATCTAGTCCAGCATTTCTCATGATTTGTCACTGCTTTCATTTTTTCCCCATCTATTTCCCATGAAGTGATGGAACTGGATGCCATGATCTTCGTTTTTTGAATGTTGAATTTCTCTCCTCTTTCACTCTCATTAAGAGGTTCTTAGTTCCTCTTCACTTTCTGCCATTAGAGTAGTATCATCTGCATATCTGAGGTTGTTGATGTTTCTGGAAATCTGGCTTCCAGCTTGTGATTCATCCACCCCAGCATATCACATGATGTACTCTGCATATAAGTTAAATAAGCAGAGTGACATGACACTATATAGACTTGATGTACACTTTCCCAATTTTAAACCAGTCAGTTGTTCCTTATCTGGCTCTGTTTCTTCTTGACCCACATACAGGTTTCTCAGGAGACAGATAAGGTGGTCTCATATTCTCATCTCTTTAAAAATTTTCCACATTTTACTGTGATCCACACAAAGGCATTTGTGTAGTCAATGAAGCAGAAGTAGATGTTTTTCTGGAATACCCTTGCTTTCTCTATGGTCCAATGAAAGTTGGCAATTTGATCTCTGGTTCCTCTGCCTTTTCTCAATCTTTCTTGTACATTGGAAGTTCTCAGTTCACCTACTGCTGAAGCATAGCTTGGATTTTGAGCATAACCTTACTAGCAAGTGAAATGGCCACAACTGTACAGTAGTTTGAAAATTCTTTGGCATTGCCTTTCTTTGGGATTGAAATGAAAACTGACCTTTTCCAGTCCTGTGGCCACTGCTGAGTTTTCCAAATTTGCTGGCATATTGAGTGCAGCACTTTCACAGCATCATCTTCTAGCATTTTAAATAGCTCAGCTGGAATTCCATAACCTCCACTAGCTTTGTTCATAGTAATGCTTCCTAAGGCCCACTTGACTTCATTCTCCAAGATGTCTGTCTCTAGGTGAGTGACCACACCATCACGGTTATCTGGATCATTAAGACCTTTCTTGTACAGTTCTCAAATCCTTGCTAACTCTTCTTAATCTCTTCTGCTTCTGTTTGGTCCTTATCATTCCTTTCTTTTATCATTCCCAGAATGATTGTATGAACTGTTCCCTTGATATCTTAATTTTCTTGAAGAGATCTCTAGTCTTTCCCATTCTATTGCTTTCCTGTATTTCTTCGCATTGTTTATTTAAGAAGCCTTCTTTTCTCTCATTGCTATTCTCTGGAAATCTGCATTCCATTGGCTATATCTTTCCCTTTCCCCTTTGCCTTTCTCTTCTCTTCATTCTTCAGTTCATTTAAGAAGGCCTTCTTATCTCTGATTGCTATTCTCTGCAAATCCGCATTCAGTTGGCTATATCTTTCCATTTCCTCCCTTGCCTTTCTCTTCTCTTCTTTCTCAGTTTTACCTTCTTGTGTTTCTTTCTCTTTGGTATGGTTTCTGTCACTGCCTCCCGTACAGTGTTATGAACATCCATCTATAGTTCTGTATGCACTTTGTCTACCAGGTGTAATCCCTTGAATCTATTTATCACCTCCACTATATAATCACAAGAGGTTTGATTTAGGTCATACCTGAATGGCCTAGTGGTTTTACATACTTTCTTCAATTTAAGTCTGAATTTTGCAATAAGGAGCTCATGTCTGAGCCACAGTCAGCTCCAGGTCTTGTTTTTGCTGACTGTATACAGCTTCTCCATCTTCAACTGCAAAGAATATAATCAATCTGATTTCAGTATTGACCATATGGTTATGTCCATGTGTACAGTCATCTCTTGTGTTGTTGGAAAAGGGTGTTTGCTATGACCAGTGTGTTCTCTCAACAAAACCCTGTTAGCCTTTGCTGTGCTTCATTTTGTACTCCAAGGCCAAACTTGACTGTTACTCCAGATATCTCTTGACTTCCTACTTTTGCATTTTAATCCCCTGTCATGAAAAGGACATTTTTTAAATTAGAGGACAGTTACAATATTGTGATGGTTTGTGCCATACATCAACATTGCCCATAGGTATGCATATGTCCCCTCCCTCTTGAACCCCCCTCTCACCTCTTTCCCTATCCCACCCCTCTATGTTGTCACCTAGTACCACCTTTGGGTTCCCTTAGTCACACAGCAAACTCCCACTGGCTATCTATTTTACATATGATAATGTATATGTTTCAAAGCTATTCTCTCAGAAAAAAAAAAGACAAATATCATATATTAACACATGTATATGGAATCTAGGAAGATAGTACTGATGATTCTACCTGCAGGACAGCAAAAGAGACACAAAGAACAGAATTTTGGACACAGTGGGGAAGGAGAGAGAAGGATATTTTGCAAAGGTCACCTTTTTTTGGTGTTAGTTTTAGAAGGTTTTTTAGATCTTTCATAGAGCTGGTCAACTTCAGCTTCTTCAGCATCAGTGGTTGGGGCACAGACTTTGATTACTGTGATGTTGAATGGTTTGCCTTGGATACAAACCAAGATCATTCTGTCACTTTTGAGATTGTACCCAATTACTGCATTTCAGACTCTTTTGTTGACTATGAGATCTACTCGATTTTCTCTAAGGGATTCTTGCCCACAGTAATAGATATAAAAGTGAAAAGTGAAGTCACTCAGTCATGTCCAACTCCTTGCGACACCACGGACTGTAGCCTTCCAGCCTACTCTGTCCATGGAGTTTTCCAGGCAAAAATACTGGAGTGGGTTACCATTTCCTTCTCCAGGGAGTAGATATAAAGGTCATATGAATTAAATTCACTCATTCTCATACATTTTAGTTCATTCATTCCTAAGATGTCAGTGTTCACTCTTGCCATCTCCTGCTTCACCACCTCTAATTTACCTTGACTCATGGATCTAACATTCCAGGTTCCTATACAATATTGTTCTTTACAGTGTCACACTTTACTTCACCACCAGACACATCCACAACTGAGGATCATTTCCACTTTGGCCCAGTTGCTTCAATCTTTCTGGAGCTATTAGTAATTGTCCTCTACTCTTCCCCACTAGCATATTGGACACCTTCTGACCTGGGGGGCTCATCTTTTGGTGTCATATCTTTTTGCCTTTTCATACTGTTCATGGGGTTCTTGTGGCAAGAATCCTGGAGTGGTTTACTATTCTCTCCTCCAATGGACTATGTTTTGTCAGAACTCTTCACTATGACCCATCCTTCTTAGGTGGACTTGCACAGCGTGGCTCACAGTTTCATCGAGCCAGGCAAGCTTCTTTGCCCCAACAAGGCTGTGATGCTTGCAGGAGTTATTTAAACATACATTTTACAAAATAGAGACTCTTCAAAAGTCTCATGCCTGAGGTGCCTCAGGTCATGGTGATATAAAGCGGAGGATCTGGCAGTGGATCTCCAGTTTACATAACTCTTGGTTCAGGGATCCTTCCCCTCATCACAACTGCTGTAATCTGAAGGGTGAGAGGAATGTGGTCCCCGAAAATGCCATCAAAGTTTACTGCCTGAACATTCCTTCTGTCATATATGAAGGCTAAACCAGATAGACTCCAGAAAGTGTGAGATAGATAAGACATCTTGGGGAGTTAAAAGTAAATTCTAACTGCCCTTTAGAAAGTTAGAGAAAGAGAACCTACCATGGCCAGTAAAAATGTAATAAAATGTTCCTCACTGGCTAAGGAAGATGATCAAGAAATTCAGCTCTGCCCAGACCACAGGCAATTGCAACCATTCTTCAAAGGATCTTGTCTTCCCAAAATAAATGTCTGCTCCACTTGAGTTAAAATTAGACACACATCAATCCTGGCTGTTGACACAGAAGCCTCTGGCAGGCAGGGTAGAATCCAGAATCCTCTACATAAATGACCAAGCTCTGCAGACATCTCTCAAGACACTCAGAGCTAAAGGAATAAGGTATCTTGCCACTTCCTAATCACCAGTATCCTCTCTTCCTGCCCCAGAATCAGCTATGTCTCAGTGAGAATGAAGGCATGAACAAAAACTACCTCCCTCTTTGTGGCTAGGGTTCCAAAACAGAATGGCACAAATATGAGATGATTTTATTTTTTACAATGTTTTTTCTTGTAATCTGTGGTCTTGCCTCAACACTTTAATATTCGTTATATAATTTATCCTTTCTTTCCATAAATATTTATGGATCCTCTCCTACTCCTTTAAGTGTCAGGTCATAAATCAGGGCCCATGCCCAGAATCACCCCCATGACTAAGATGTGAAAAGTATTATTGACATCCCTTTAATGTATAAGGAAATGGACACTCAGAAAAGTTAAGTGACTTTCCAACATGAGTGTTAAAGCAGAAAAAAAGCCCAACTTCCTCAGTCTTTCAAAGATGTGGCATCCTTATTGTCCACATTACTTCAAAACAGAGAAACTTCATGGCAGCTGTCAGTACTGCCTTGTAAATGCCATTATAATTTTCCCTCAAACAGATTAAGATACATGAATACACAATGGAAGGAAATATATTTTTAGATTTAATTTTTTTTAGAAATAATTTTTATGTAATAGTGAAAGAAAGAAGTATAATTTAAACAGAACTTCATTGCAAACTTTTTTTTTCTTGCATGAGCCATTTGGATGTGAGAAAAATTACCTGTTGAGATTGGTCAGTTTTGTGTTTTCTCACTAAGATTCTTGCCTTCATCATTCCAGGCATGCATTCTTGCAACTAATATTCCTAGAAAAGCTTTCTATTTAACTCACGTGCCCTATGGACTTAATTTCATTCTATAGAATAAAGTCTTTCTATAGAATAGGGCAAACTCCTTTAGGACCATCTAATATTTGTATTAATACAATTCATTAAACATTAATTGAGAATTTAGACTTGGGATACAACAGTGTAAAATTTTGAGCCCTTGCACCCAAGCAACTCCTGATTCAGTAATGAAGGAGACTATCAAACAAATAATTGCAATGCCTGAAGAAATTCTTCAGTAAGACCCAATAGTAGGCAGAGAGATAGTTTTTCAGAAGTGATTAACTCAGTTTGAAGATGTACGGTTAAGAAAAGCCTCCTGGAAGAGGAGATTATTGAACTTTTCTCTAACAAGAGCCTTCTCACTATTCTCTGTGCCAACCATGTATCTTTTTTGCCTCTTACTTTTGCTATGTCTAGGTTACTATATTAAGTTACTCAGTTATTTTATTATTATACAAAGTCTTTTGTACTATCCCTCAAGGAACTTAGAATTATTAAAAGAATTTATTTACTGTGTCTCCCATGCATTTGCTCATGACATTTAGAAGACTTCAAACATGTACAAGCTATTGATTTCCAACATCACTGTTTCCATTTTCCTAGCTGATGTAAACATCAAGAAGGTTCTGGGTCTCTTGAACAATATATCTCTTACCTGATATGACACTATATAATTTTCATAATTCATCAGATTTTCCTCTGCAAAGGAGACTAAATTATATTTTAAAATCAAATTTGTTAGCGAATTCATAAGTAGTACTTTTGGAGCATTTGACTCCATCTACCTTCTTCTTTTTCTCTTTTTCTCTCTTCTTTTTGCCATTTTGCTTTATTTTGCATATCCTTGTAAGCCACCTTAAGACCCTTCTAGATTGAATGATTCTCCCTAAATAAATAAAGATAATATTGGCACTGCTTTTTTATTACCCAAGTGTGTAGCACAGGGCCAACATGGAGCTAGGGTCACATTACAACTTTCACAGATGAATTTTCTGGTAAGTATTTGAGTGTTTTTCGGTTTTTGAATGGTTGGAGAGGTAAGCAGTCATCTAAAGGAGCACAGGAGCAAAGCTCTTCTTCTGCTTCATGATCATAACAAATTGAAACAAAACCAAGACATGAATTTTATAGACCAATTCTTGAGTCCCCAAATCTAAGCAAGAAAAAGATGATTTCAGGCCTTGAAATACTCACCTACTACCATTGTAGTTGGGAAAAGCTAATCTTATTTTTCTTCCTGATTTGCTGTGATATACTCCTTTCCTTAAATTTTATTATTTTACTAAACTCTAAATTCTGTTTTGCTTTAGGGAAGGCCATAGAGGTATAGGTTTTTATGTCAAAAAATTTGTGAGATCAATATTTCTTCCTTGCTGAGGACCTGTGGAAGGTATGTAGAGTAGGCTAATTGAAATAAGTCTTCAATGATCAACATGCAGAAAACCCCAATAAACCATTGACTGGCTCCAGGAAGCTGGCTTCAGCCCAGGTCTTAATGACCTTCTCTGAAGAATGCATTCCAGCCAATTAAAACTCTTAGCCTGGCCCACAAACAAAGTGATAATGCTGACCCTACCCAGGTTTCTACTCTCTGATTTTTAGACCAGCCAGCAAGTTGTTGATCCAGTATCTAGCTATTTTTTGCCTGTAGCCTACAGTGCAACACATTTGTCTTCTTTGCCAGCTATTTCTTGTCTATTTGAGAGAGAAAGAGGGGTTTCCCTGATGGCTCAGTGATAAAGAATCTGCCTGCAATGCAAGAGACACAGGAGACCTGGGTTCAATTCCTGGGTCAGGAAGAAGGGAAGAAGCCCTGGAGGGAGAAATGTCAACCCACTCCAGTATCCTTGCCAGGAAAATCCCATGGACAGAGGAACCTGGCAGGCTACAGTCCATGGGATTGCCAAGAGTTGGACACGACTGAAGCAGCTGAGCACATAAGAGAGAAAAGTAATAACAGATTGGAAGGTCCCTTGGAAGAGTTACCTTTGCGTTCCCCTTTCTTCTGTAGACTTTTTCCTTTAATAATCTGTTGTGATTGTATGAGATTTTATCATAAAATACTGATTCTTTGGATTCAAGTGTTTCCATATTTCTATGTCTCTGTATGTCAGTATGAACGAGTCTTCCGCATCCTGAGAGCTTCCCTTCCAAAAACTGAAGGGTAATTGCCTTGCTATTAAGGATAATAGGAAAAAAGGAGAAAAAGAGACAGAAAGGAGAGAGAGAGCCAGTCTAATCCCAGGACAGTAAACCCGTGTACAGATGTACATCCCACCTTTGTGCCCCCAGAATGACCAAAGAAACCTCAAATCATGCTGATTTAAAGTAATCAGCTTACTTTAAAAAGTAGAGATTCAGCAAAAGAGGCACAAACATTTCTTGGGGAAAATATCTTCATCTCTGGTGGTTCAGATGGTAAAGAAGCTTTTGCAAAGCAAAGGAAACTATAAACAAGGTGAAAACACAACCCTCAGAATGGGAGAAAATAATAGCAAATGAAACAACAGGTAAGGAATAATCTCCAAAATATACAAGCAGCTCATGCAACTCAATACCAACAAACAAACAAACAACCCAATCAAAAAGTGGGCAAAAGACCTAAACAGACATTCTACCAAAGAAGACATACAGATGGCTAATAAACACATGAAAAGATGTCCAACATCACTCATTATCAGAGAAATGCAAATCAAAACTACAATGAGATATCATCTCACACCAGCCAGAATCATCTCAAAAGCTACAAACAATTAATTCTGGAGAAAAGGGAAACTCTTGCACTGTTGATGGGAATGAAAATTGATACAGCCATTATGAAAAACAGCATTATAATTCCTTAAAACACTAGGAATAAAACTACTATATGACCTAACGATCCCATTACTGGGCATATATCCTGAGAAAGTCATAATTGAAAGACACATGTACCCCAGTGTTCATTGCAGCACTATTTACAATAGCTAGGACATGAGAGCAACCTAGATGTCCGTCAACAGAAAAATGGATAAAGAAGCTTCTTATCCATTTACTCAGCCATAAGGAGGAAACAATTTGAGTCAGTTTTAGTGAAGTGGATGATCCTAGAGCCTGTTATACAGAGTGAAGTAAGTCAGAAAGAGAAAAACAAATATCATATATTAAAGCACATACATAGAATCTAGAAAAATGCTATAGATGAACCTATTTAGGGAAGAAATGGAGACTGAGATACAGAGAATGGACTTGTGGACACAGTGGGGGAAGGAGAGAGTCCGACAAATGGAGAAAATAGCATCAATATATACACTACCATGTGTAAAATAGATAGCTGGTGAGAAGTTGATATATAACACAGGGAACCCAGCTGCGCTCTGTGATGACCTAGGGGGTGAGATGGAGGAGGGAAGGGAAGCTAAAGAGGGAAGTGATATATGTATATATGTATGTATGTATATAAAATTATAGCTGATTTGCATTGCTGTACAGCATAAAACAACACAACATCGTAAAGCAATTTTACCCCAACAAAAAATAGATTTGAAAAAAAGATCAACAGCTTAAAATAATTTTGTATATATTTGTATATATGTATATACTTGTTGTTGTTTAATCGCTAAATTGTGTCAAACTCTTTTGTAACCCCTTGGACTGTAGCTCACCAGGTTCCTCTGTCAGTGGGATTTACTAGGCAAGAATAATGGAGTGGATTACCATTTCCTTCTCCAGGGGATCTTCCTGAACCAGGGATCGAATCTACATTTTCTGCATTACAGGTAGATTTTTTACCATTCAGTCACCTGGTAAGCCCACTATATATATTTAAATATGTATACTTATAGGTGTATATATATCAGTTCAGTTCAGTTCAGTCGCTCAGTCATATGTAACTCTTTGTGACCCCATGGACTGCAGCATGCCAGGCTTCCCTGTCCATCATCAACTCCCAGAGCCTACTCCAGCTCAAGTCCGTTGAGACGGTGATGCCATCCAACCATGTCATCCTCTGTCATCCCCTTCTCCTCCCATCTTGCTCCTTGGAAAAAAAAGTTATGACCAACCTAGATAGCATATTAAAAAGCAGAGACATTACTTTGCTGACAAAGGTCTGTCTAGTCAAAACTATGGTTTTTCTAGTAGTCATGTATGGATGTGAGAGTTGGACTGTGAAGAAAGCTGAGCACCGAAGAATTGATGTTTTGAACTGTGGTGTTGGAGAAGACTCTTTAGAGTCCCTTGGACTGCAAGGAGATCCAACCAGTTCATCCTAAAGGACATCAGTCCTGAATGTTCATTGGAAGGACTGATGCTGAAGCTGAAACTCCAATACTTTGGCCACCTGATGCAAATAACTGTCTCATTTGAAAAGACCCAGATGCTGGGAAAGATTGAAGGTGGGAGGAGAAGGGAACAACAGAGGATGACATGGTTGGATGCTATCACCGACTCAATGGACATGAGTTTGAGTAGGCTCCAGGAGTTGGTGATGGACAGGGAAGCCTGGTGTGTTGCAGTCCATGGGGTCGCAAAGAGTTTCACATGACTGAGTGACTGAACTGAAATGAACTTAGACTAACATCACCATTAATCCAATAATCCAGTAATCCATCACAGTAATCCAGTCTCAACAATGCAAATTCTAAACCACAAGAATACTCTGAGAAGAAAAAATTAGAATTAGGAAGTCAACACCCTAATAACTTTTATTTGTAATGAGATAATAAGAAAGTAGAACATGGGGTAGACTACTGTTTGCCGTTCTGTTTTGCAGGCCATATTTGCTGCAGGGAGTGAACCCTGATTTATATTAATAATTGGAAGGTGCTGCTATTTAGCGTGGGTGGTATTATGACGTATTATGATGCCATAATACATCACATGGCAAGTTGCTGACATGCCCTTCCCTTGGGCTTCTCTGGACTGAAAGGAACCCATTTGTTATTATTGATACTGTTTCTCTCTCTGCCTTTGCTTTCAAGAGTTTCACTCACATTTGTTAAAGGGTTCCCTGGGCTGGCAAAGTAGGCAGACAACCTGGTCACTTGGAGGGTTTTAGGCAGGGCCCAGTCTCTCTGACAGCACAAAAGCAGGCGTTCAGATGAGGAAATATCAAAAATCAATGTTTTAATTCATAAAGACATGGGGATCCTTTGTGACTGGGCAGCTCCAGATGATAGACTGGGAAGTCACTTGAGAACCAGGACTGGTGGCACAAGGATTATTGAGCTCAGAACAGAATGCGCATCAGGCAGTTTTCAATTGAACTAGGAGGCAAAAGAAGCACTTCAAGCTCAGATGAGCAGAGGCGAGGATATGGTCCTGTGCTTCAGGAAAGTGGAAGAGTGAGAGTAGGACCCTAGAAACCAGAGGAGAGGAAGTTTCCTCACAGGACCCAGGAAGAAGACGAAATGAGACTAAACACCCGGAAAACAGGCCAGAATGTATGATCAGGATTGTTCTCCACAGGAGACACCTCAAGGTCTTAAAGTAGTGGAGGTAATATTTTTATTATATTATTATATACATTATATTAATAATATAATTATATATTATATTAATGATTTTATATATTTATATATAAAATATTGTTATTATTTATTAAAAATAAATAGGAGTTAGTTCATCAGGGTTCTAATACACATTTTGTTCTTACCTAACTGCGTGCCATGGGGCAATTTACTTCTTCCTGTCTTTTGGTGTGGTTTCTTCATTTATAAGATTAAAAGTTTGTATCACACAGTGTCTCAGCCCTTCCTGCCCTCCCTTTCACATACTACCATGACTCTCAAAAAAGTTCTAGAGCTTTCCTCTCTCCAATGCCCTCAGAAATTATTTGAATGTGTGGCTATAAATACACACACACATACATATACACACACATACACAAGTGCACAAGTGTGCATGCCCACTACAAATGAGGCAATCATTTCACAGATGCATCTTGTTTATTTATAACCCAAATAATACATTTAAGACTGACTATTCACCTTATTTCTATCTTGGTTTCAAGTGATTTTTAATTTTCTTAAAAAAATTAAATCAGATATAAAGTCAAATAGCATTTATGAAACGTTTATTATATGCCAACACTCTGCCAGAAAGTTTCACTTATGTCCTCTTTGATTATTTTCATATTATCAAAAACATAGGAGATCAACAATTTTATCTCCACTAAACAGAGGATGAAACAAGGTTTAATAATTAGTCAAAATTATACAAGAGTAAATAATGTTTTTATCCATAAATTAAAAGATAAAGACTTGATCACTAATATTAATCAAAATCTTAGATATTCTAATCCCTTTCTGAAATCCCATCTCCAACATGACATTCTCTCTGTCTAACTCAGCATGTCCGTCCTCAGACCTGATTATTCTTATTGGGAGGCTACTGGCTCGTCTCACATAGAGGCTACTATCTCATCATCAGTTGCATAATTCTACTTAAATGCGAGCTCCTTGAGGCAGAAACTATGTCTTACAATTTGTCCTGAAGCATCTAGAATAAATCATAAGACCAAGAAAACAGTAGAGATCCAATAAAGGAAGAAACAAACAACTATAACTACTTGAGTGACCTACTTGGATTTGTAGCTATTTGAATTCACAGAGGTGTAAACTAAAATTCCATTCTTTCTCTGTGCACTTAATATCTTTCTGTTAAAGATGTAAGAGAAAGTAGCATTCCCAACAGAATCATTGCAAAACAGGAAGAAAGGCTGAAGATTCTGATCGCCTCTTTCTCTCCATTAATGGAGTGGTGAAGGACAGAGTACAATATACTGTACTTAATGCAGATTCTGCTCAGTGAAACAATGATTACAATCAATTTGACTACTAATGTGACTTATCTTGTAAATTGCTGGGTCATTAACTTCAACAACATCAATGTGCTGTCACTATCCAATTCCACCAAATTAGTGTCCGAGGTAATAGGAGAACGAATGTATTAGTGCACTATTAGTGGCTAATAGAGACAGCGAGTCTTTAATGTGCTGCAGAGAGCAGCTGAGGCACTAGAGACGGAGACAACAAGACCAAGGGAATTGGGTGAGGAGTCGAGATCCACAACATGGGGGCGCGTTAGGACAGCTGCAGGAGCTCCCCCTGCCCCTTTGCCTTGGTGCCTTAGACTACACAGCTGAATACTAGGGGGATCTCAACCTGTGGTAGGGGAAATGCCTATTCACTGCCCATTTGGAACAAAAGTAGCAAAAGTGTAGCAACTGGATCATCCAAGTATAATGTGCCTGTTTAAGGTCAGGTTCTTGAAGCAGGAGCTTTTCCTGCCAGCCTTGCATTCACAAAATATGAAGGAACACTTACTCTGTACACACATGAGGATGGTCCCCATAACCTGACCTATCCTGGAAGTTACTTCGAAAACTGTGCTCATATTCAATTTGAAAATTCCTTTGGTACTTGTTTCTGAAATATTTGTGTCCATATTCAAGAAATAATCATTATATTCTCCTTGTCCACCCTTTCTTGTTGAGAAGCTTCTATGCCTACAATACAGCCCAACAGGGACAGGACTCAAAGCACATGACCCTGTCCCTTGTCACAGTTCATTGAACCAAAGATGAGTACCTGTTTGAGGTAGGTCAAGCATAGTCAGTCTCTCAGGAGAATGGAATGAAAGTATGGACATTGAGTAAGTCAGGGAGTGTTAAGCACTAAACTGTAATTCTTTCAAGTTGGAGTTAGTGCCAAGACACCAAATCCACATTCAAGCCAGAGTTATGAGGGAGCAGAATTTATGAACTTTACAAAAGTTCTAATGCAGAAAGGATAATGAAAGGCTGAAGTGAAAGTGTGAAGAGAAGCTGTCTCAGAAAGATGGAGAAAGAATGGATGCTTGACAACTTTTCAGGTTCTGGGCAAAAACCCACTACCTATCTCACAATTAGGGTTTATGCACTTCTCTTTCTTTTTACTAAACTGGTTTTAGGAGGTTTCTGTTTCATGCATTCAAACAACCCCAATGATACTTTCTTTATGATTGTCAGCAAGCAGCTATTGATCACCTGCTGTGGGTAGCGAACTAAATCTTGCCAGAGAGACTCAACCAAAAGAACAGAATTATTGCTTTTCAGAGAACGATAACTAGTTGGAGAAATTTTTCTAAGTATTTCTAATCATTTTTCTTTGGTGAAAGTGGGATTTGTAGAAGCCCAGGTCTGAAATCACAGAGGCCTTCCTATGACTGTAAGACAAGGTAGGACATGTAAAGAGTACATGAGAGGTGTACTGTGTGGGGTTGAGATTCAACAATCTTTCAATAGTCATTGCCATCAGGACCACTAGCTCCCATTAACTGTGGGCCCCTATGAACCTTATGCTGGGCTTCTTCGTGTCTACCCCATGAGGTGCCGCTGCTGCTGCTAAGTCACTTCAGTCGTGTCTGACTCTGTGCGACCCCATGAGGTAGTTATCCTCTTTTAAAAGGAGGAAACAAGGCACAGCTAGCAAGCAATGGAATTTGAATTTAAACCCCATTGGTCTAACTCCAGAGTCTGCTCTGAGCCATTCCCCCACCTCCTTTTTCAATATCTGCCTCCCTTTTCAGAAGCCATGTCCCTGTTCTCTTTTCAGATACCCTTTCTTGGCCTTCCTAAACAAACCTGTAGTCATCAGAGTTCCTTATACCAGGAACCTAATTCTTGAGAGAAATTGAAGTCATCATTTATCTCCCCTGCAGGAGGACTTGCATTATGTCTGATTTCTGCACCTGAAAGGAAAAATATTGTCCCTTAGATATAAAAGTTTAGGCATTTTTAAGAACAGGTAGGTAAAAGAATATCTTCATGACAATCCTGAAACCCCACCCTGCAACCTGCAAAGGAAGATTGCTCTAAGAGTTTGCATATGTAGTGAAACTTTTTATGAATGACTAGAATTTTCTTGATTCCACATATATTAATATGAAGTGATTTTCTTGCTTTCACTATGATATTGGTCAGAAAAACATCTTCAATTGTAACTAAATGGTTTCAGTTAGTTTATTTTGAAATATGCTATACTAAATTGCCTTCTCTAAATAAAAGATGAATTAATATGTTGAGGTTGAATATGTGGCAAACATTACTCAATATAATCAATGTGTGTTTCCCATAAACAGTTCTCTCTTGCCAAGACCCACTCTATGAAGTAGGTCAGAAAGAGAAAAGCAAATATCATATACTAATGCATATATATGGAATCTAGAAAGATGGTGCTGATGAATCTATTTACAGAGCAGCAATGTAGTCACTTCCCAGGTGGTGCTAGTGGGAAAGAACCCATCTGCCAATGCAGGAGACACAGGAGACATGGGTTTGATCCCTGGGTCAGGAAGATCCCGTGGAGGAGGAAATGGCAACCCACTCCAGAATCCCATGGACAGAAGAGTTTGGCAGGGTACAGTCCATGGGGTTGCAAAGAGTTGGACATGACTGAGCATGCAGCATGCAATATAGACACAGACCTAGAAAACAGACTTACGGACATGGCTGCAGAGTAGAAAGGAGAGGGTGGGATGTATGGAGAGAGTAACATGGAAACATACATAACCATATGTAAAATAGAAAGCCAATGGGAATTTGCTGTATGACTCGAGGAACTCAACCCAGGGCTTGGTAACAACCTAGAGGGATGAGATATGGAGGAAGGTGGGAAGGATGGTCAAGTGGGAGGGGACATGGGTAAACCTATGGCTGATTCATGCTGATGTTTGATAGAAACCAATGCAATACTGTAAACCAATAATCCTTCAGTTAAAAATAAATAATTTTTTTTTTTAAAAAAAAGACCCACTCTACACAAGATAGGTAGGGAGTTTTGAAGCCAGCCACCACAAAGCCTATAACTTGGTCAAGGGTAAGACATATCCATCATGTGTATTGTGGCTTTGAGATTAAACTTGATCCTTAATAGACTTTTAACATCCTAGCAAAGAATTCCTAACACAGAGGCTCTTACCAGATAACAGACATGGCTGAATGCTTATACTTGGCACAATGAATAGGACATATCAAAAGGATAACACATACACATATAAAGTTTTTAAAACCTTTTTATCTTGAAATAGCTAGATTCACAGGAAGCTGCAAAAAAGTGCATAGGGAAGTCAAGTGCACCATTTTCCCATCCTCCCCAAATGTTAATATCTTGCTCAACTCTAGTACTTTATTAAAACCAGGAATTTGACATTAGTGTAACCATAAAATTTATTAAGATTTCATCAATTATGTATGCATTCATTTTGCGGGAATGTGTGTATAGTTCTAGGAAATACTATCACATGTATAGCCTTGCATAGTCACCACTACAACCAAGATACTCAGCTTGCCATTACCACATTACCACAAAGATTTCTCTTGTATTATTCCTCTATATTCCTTTTCCATGCTCTTCTTAACACCCTTAATCGCTGGGAACTACTAATCTGTTCTTCATCTCTATAACCATGTGTTATAAGAATGTTGCACAAATAAGAATCACACACTATACATCCTTCTAAGATTTTTTTCATTCAGCATAATTTCCTTGAGGTTCATCTAAGTTTTGTATGTACTGTTCAAGTTTGTCCCTTGCTCTTGCAAAATAATATTCTATGATATAGATTACCACAGTTTATTTCAGGTGCAACCATTGAAGGACATATGGGTAGTGTACAACTTGGGTTATTACAAATAAAGTTGTTATGAATGTTTGTGTAACATTCTTGTACGAAAATAACTTTCATTTTCTTGGAATAAATACTCAAGATGGAAATTTCTGGGTATGCAATTAGAAATTGAGTAGATCTTCATTTTTGAAAGAAACCATTATCTAAAATAGTTGTTGTTCAGTAGCTAAGTCATGTCCAATTCTTTGCAACCCCATGGATTGCAGCACACCAAGCTCCTCTGTTCTCCACTATCTCCTGGAGTTTGCCCAAATTAATGTCCATTGAGTCAGTGATGATATCTAACCTTCTCATCCCTTGCCGCCCCCTTCTTCTATTGCCTTCAGTCTTTCCTAGCATCAGAGTCTTTTCCAATGAGCTGACTATTTGCATCAGGTAGCCAAAGTACTGGAGCTTCAGCATCAGTCACTCCAATGAATATTCAGGGTTGATTTCCTTTAGGATTGACTGGTTTGATCTCCTTATAGTCCAAGGGACTCTCAAGAGTCTTCTCCAGCACCACAATTCAAAAGCATCAATTCTTCAGCGCTCAGCCTTCTTTATGGTCCAGCTCTCACAGCTGTAAATGAAGACTTGAAAAACCATAGCTTTGACTATATGGACCCTTGTCAGCAAAGTGGTGTCTCTGCGTTTGAATACTCTGTCCAGGTTTGTCATAGCTTTCCTTTCAAGGAAAGATGATGTACTTTCCAAGATGTACTCTGTATATAAGTTAAATAAGCAGGGTGATAATATACAACCTTGTCATTTTACATTTCCATCAGCCATGTGTGAGTGATTCAGGTTCTGTGTCCTTACCATCATTTTTCCTCACCGTTATTTTTTTTCTTTTTTATATTAATTTATTTATTTTAATTGAAGGTTAAATACTTTACAATGTTGTAGTGTTTTTTGCCATACATTGACATGAGTCAGCCATGGGTGTACATGTGTCCCTTGTAGCTCCGTCGGTAAAGAATCTACCTGTAATGCAGGAGACCTGGGTTCGATTCCTGGGTTGGTAAGATCCCCCGGAGAAGGAAATGGCAACCCTCATCATTATTTTTCATTTTAGCCATTCTGATAGTATTATAATGCTATCTCATTGTGGCTGAAGTTTGCATTTCTCTAATGGCTAACAAACAATGAAATGTCTGTGTGTGTTTTTGAACATTTTCTAGTTGGTTTTTTTTTTAGTGTTGAGTTTTGAGCTACACAATACATCCTCATATAACAAGCATTACTTCAAGCCTATTTGGAAGAAAATTTTTTAAATACATTTTAGGCAAGATTTAATATTGACCTGGTTGTTCTTCCAGAGGGGATGCACAGTGATAGGCACTAAGATATTTCCTTTTGCATTTATTTAATAAATATCTCATCAGTACCCAGCCTATACCCAGCCTACCAAATCATGTATTTTAAATTACATTTTAAATCTCTAGTTAATTATTACTCCCCTCTAGTGTCTACTCCATCCTACTTAACAACTTCATCTTTTGCTACTCTGCCCAGTACTCTCGCCTGGAAAATCCCATGGATGGAGGAGCCTGGTAGGCTGCAGTCCATGGGGTCGCTAAGAGTCGGACACGACTGAGCAACTTCACTTTCACTTTTCACTTTCATGCATTGGAGAAGGAAATGGCAACCCACTCCAGTGTTCTTGCCTGGAGAATCCCAGGGATGGTGGAGCCTGGTGGGCTGCCGTCTTTGGGGTCGCACAGAGTCGGACACGACTGAAGCAACTTAGCAGCAGCAGCCATTAAATTCTATGCTACAGTTACCCTCAACGTTCAAGTCTGCCTCAAATATTCCATATCTTTCTCGGCTCTCTGTACTTTACAAGCTATTTTCTCAGACTGGAATATCCTTTGCTGCTTCTTCATGTGGAAAACTCCTACTCAAACCTCAAGATCCAATTCAAATACCTTCACCCCTAAGAACCCTTCTCTGATTTCTTCTATACTCCTACTCCATTTCGCTCAACTCATGATTGCAGCACTAGGAATTCCCTTGACTTTTCAAATACTTATTTTTTATATTGACGTATGTTCTCTCTCCTCCATAAAGCAGCTGACAGGGCACACAGTATAGTGAGTCAGGTACTCTGCTGTCTACTGCACTCACAGCTGTTCCCACCAGCATTTGAATACCACACTTCCAAGAATCAACCAAGTTCATTCCCATATTTGTTTATGACAATTGAGTTTTTAATTGCAATTATGTAAGTGAATATATATTATTTAGAATGATGAAATATGAGTGTGAAAGAAAAGGGGTTGTTATTGCTGTAAATATTAAGTTATTGGTTTAGAATGATTTGATGAAAGCAAATCAAATTAGGGATGGGTGAAAAATTATAAAACAGTAGGGGCGAAAAACATAACATTCCAGAGGAGTTCAGAACTCAGATTGTTTTGATGCTGGTAACTTAAACTTCTCACTCTTCAAAATAAAATTGAAGATTATATAGAATGTATGATGGATGCAGTTTACATGAGAAAGAGCATGTGAAACTCCAGTTATTCAAACCTGTATACAAAAGTCCTTGGCCTTACATTAAAATTAGTTAATTTATTATCACTTTAAGTAAAATATATAGTACTTATAGCATTAGTATTTATTATAATTTTTCTCTTTAACTATCATCCTCAACACACAAAATACTGGTTTGAATTACATCAGTCAAGAAGGCTTCTATTATGTTTTCTACTGAAGCTTATCATTCAAAAAATCGTTTTTTTATGTGCTTTCCTACTAGATCGAGAGCTCCTTAATGTCAGGAACCTGGCATTTTGCCTGACACATCAGAAATACTCAATAAATTATTGTTGGATGAATGAAAAGAAATCTATAAATCAAATTTATAAAAATCAAAAGAAAATTGTATCTTATAATCTTCATGCAACTATTTAATCCAATTTATTCCAAGAAGTTATGAGTCTCAGATATCAGTAATCAATTCAGAGGAGTTCATTCTCTCTCTACAGAGAATTTGGGCCTCTTGAAGCATGTTAGCTAGTCTTGATATAAATATACATCTGTATATATATGACAAATAGATGGGGAAACAATGGAAACAATGACAGACTTTATTTTTGGGGACTCCAAAATCACTATAGATGTTGACTACAGCCATGATATTAAAAGACGCTTGCTCCTTGGAAGAAAAGTTCTGACCAACCTAGACAGCATATTAAAAAGCAGAGACATTACTTCACCAAGAAAGGTCTGTCTAGTCAAAGCTATGGTTTTTCCAGTAGTTGTGTATGGATGTGAGAGTTGGACTATAAAGAAAACTGAGCGCCAAAGAACTGATGCTTTTGAACTGTGGTGTTGGAGAAGACTCTTGAGAGTCCCTTGGACTGACAGGAGATCCAACCAGTCCATCCTAAAGGAAATCAGTCCTGAATATTCATTGGAAGGACTGATGCTGAAGATGAAACTTCCATACTTTGACCACCTGATGGTGAAGAACTGACACATTTGAAAAGACCCTCATGCTGGGAAAGATTGAAGATGGGAGGAGAAGGGGACGACAGAGGATGAGATGGTTGGATGGCATCACCAACTCGATGGACATGAGTTTGAGCAAGTTCTGAGAATTGGTGATGGACAGGGAAACCTGGCGTGCTGCAGTCCATGGGGTCACAAAGAGTCAAACACGACTGACAGACTGAACTGAACTGACTGTATATGTCTGTGTGTATGTATATAAAATATAGTCCCACAAGTTTAACTAGATTTAATTGTGATAAAAATTAACCTTTCAGCATGGAAATGTTGTTTCTTAATTATTATTATTTTTTACACAGTTTCTCAAATATGGTCATGATATAGCCTAACATAATCTAGATATCTACTAGGTTCATGAAAAAGCAATTGTGATTTCAGTCTGTAAATTTTAAATCCTTATAACTAGACTCAAACACATTTTATTAATCAAAGTAGGAACCATTATAATCAACACTCTTTTTTGCAATGATAAATAAGTAAAATAAAGTGATAAATGTGCATTAAAATGATAAATAACATAACCACATTTATTTAAGAATGTAACCCAATATCAAACAATGCAAAACCACAATTACTTCTGCACCAATGTAATAAAATGAAATATTTTTAAAGTTAAGCTCGCATTTAACCCTACTAATTTCAGCCAGAGTACAATGTGTTACCTATAAACCATTTTTAAAAATCTAAATGATTTCTCTGAGCAGCATCCACAGCACCACTGTGAAATGCAAATTACTAGGTGAGGGGCTTTGCATTAGCTTTTTACCAAGTAACTAAGAGACCTTTCTTCAAGCTCTGAGGGGTCCTCTTAGTGCTTTCTTTGGTTCAATTAACACTGAATGGGAAAATTGAGAGGGCTCTTCATATTATCTCTGCAATTAAATGATTTGGTTGGTCAATTATTGTTAGAGCCTCATCCAGTAAGCACAAAAAAAGGAAAAGAATGAATCAGCTCCTGCATTGTGGATTACCTTTGGGTTAGCTCCCATCCTTACTTTCTCACTTTGGAGAACAGATGATACAATCCGTCTTGGTGTAAGTGTCAACCGTCTTGTCTTTCAACTAGAAAGCTAGAAGTGACAGCTTGGTATATTAAGAGGTCTCGGCCTGAATAAATTGATGTCAGGTTTTATTACACATAGTCCAGGTTAGGAGGCACAAGACAACCACTCAACAACTATGTATTGAACAAATAAATGATATACAGCGGTATTGCCAGTTCATGAAATAAAGATAGAGGCAGGCAAGATCTGTGTTCTCTAGAAGGCTAAAGCCCACCAAAGAAGATATACAATACAAACCAAGGTATATGGTAAGGCCCTTATGGTCTGGAAAGGAGCTATTCTCTTGTCCTTATGGGCTGAAGCATGGATGAAGTTGTCCAAAGAAATGCCTCCTGGAAGCCCAAGTCTATCTGAATATCTAAATAAATCATAAGCAGCCTCAAGAAGTGGCTCATATTCATAACTTGGTATAAAAGAGAGAGAAATGGGATAGGGAGAGATTTTTAGGTAAAAAGCATTCCTTGGAAGTAAAACAAAAAGATAAATCAATACCACTAACATTTTTCAAATACTTATGTGAATAACTGTGCTAAATTCTAGAAGAGTATATTTCAAACTAAGAGATGCAACCCAGTAGAGAATTGTAAGTTTCCCATTTTTAAAATGAACTAAAATAAGATGGAAAATATCAGAATATTTCACATATAGTAGGTACATGTTTGTTTCAGTTACGGATGTGTGTGGTATTAAGTCACAGGGTAACAACATTTTACTTACTGTGCATTTAAGTTAATTTTTTAACCTCTGATCTTTTTATTAATTAATTAATTGGACGATAATTTAAATTTAAAATTAGCTTAAAATATTACTCTAAAAAGTTTTTTCCTAAACTTGGCTAACAAAGCCATTTAGGAGTTATATCCAAATTTCCAGGTCCCATCCTAGGAGGACAAGTCCAGCATCCTCTGGAAGCCTCCTCAGAAATAAAAGTCTGGAAATCATCAATTCTAATTAGTATGAGTTCAGTTCAGTCCCTCAGTCGTGTCTGACTCTTTGTGACCCCATGGACCGCAGCAGGCCAGGCTTCCCTGCCCATCAACAACTCCCGGAGCCTACTCAAACTCACGTCCATAGAGTCGGTGATGCCATCCAACCATCTCATCCTCGGTCGTCCCCGTCTCCTCCTGCCTTCAATCTTTCCAACATCAAAACTTCTCAGCAATTAGTATGAGTAGGTGAGAAAATGAAAAAAAAAAAGAGAAAGTGTGCTATGACCTGAACATCGGGACCCACACGTGGAGTTTAAGAGTGATGGATGTGGGAAGAAGTTTATCAGAGAAGACTGTTAGAGAAGGTTCCTGGAGCAACTGCTGTGAGCAGGATACAACGGTACCTGAGGACTTGCAATTTGAGGGAAGAGAGCTAAAACACTCTCAGTGGAGTCCGCCAGGGAAAGACCCATGAAAAGAGGTTAAGACTTGCCTTGACTGAGACCTGAACAGTGATTAAGCCAAAGGTTTCTTGAGGAAAGAAAGTATCTCGCTTGCACTGAGCACCAATTGCTGAGAACACAGCAGATGTTGAATGAGTATAGAACGTCTGTGGAGGAACAGTAAGAAGATGAGCCAGAAAAGTAGGTCTGAATGGTAAGTTTGCGTATAAGATCAGCCTCTGCATTCATAAATTTGAGAGACATAGGAGAAATCGAATCAAAAGGAAAAAACACTGACAAGACAGTTAAGTGTTTTCATTTCTTCTCTTGGCTTCTGCAGCCAAGTTACACAGAAATGTGAAAGAATGCACCCAAAGATGTCCTCTAAAATACCGAGCATCTTTTTCTGACTGTAAGAGGCTTGGATGCTCAGGTTTAAACAGTAGATTTGGAAAGAAGTTTTTGTTTTAAGACCATAAGACACACACTGTATTAGTTTTAACTTCCTCCATTGCAACTATGCTTCTCTATCCATTGCTATACATTAGAATAATCTGGGAGCTTTTAAATTTTCCATTGTTTGGGCTCCCCACTAAGAAACTAAATTAGAGTTTCCAGGGGGTGTATCTAGAGCATTGTGCTGTTGAAAAGTGCCCCAGGTAACTCTGACATGCATTCAGGTTTGAGAACTATTGAAATGTGAATACTAAAACTTGCACTGCTAAAACAGAGCAGAGTTTATGCTCTCTTTTTTGCTTCTCAACAGAAGAAATCAGGCTGACATTTATTTTTTTCCAGTCTTGCCCCAGGCTGTAGCCACAATAGAACCATGGACAGCAATGATTCTTTCCTTAACTCTGTAGGCAAAACCAAAGATGAACTTTTAAGCTGAAGCCCCTGACAGCTGCTCCTGTTCAATGCCAATTATACTAACCTAGACATCCTTCCCTTCCAGACATACCTCCCCAATGGCACACCATTGTCAGACTTTCACACTTAAAAATTTCCTGTGGCTCTCAGTTCTTTAATGGCAAAGCCCAAACTCTTCATCCAGACACTCCTTGCCCTTCCTAATCTGGCTCAAAACACTTACTCAAGCTGTGGTTTAGGCTTCTAACTGTTGGAGTTGCCTTACTATTCCCTCAAGTGCCATATTCTTTCTTGTTTCTACCTTTCTCTTGCTCTTATCCACATTTGCAATGGCAACAATTCTATCCTTGCCCTCACTTCATCCACTTTTGCTATTCAATGTCAAAGTCCAGTTTAAGTCCCTCTCTGATTATCAACAGCCTTTGAAGCTTCTTCCACCACTCCCAGCATTGGGAAATAAGTTAGATTCAATGGTTCAAACAGAACTTCAAGTTGTTCAGTGAAGAAGATTCATTGTATTTGGATCATAAATATTCAGCATAATGATTCTGTGGTTCAACTGTCTGGGGCTGAGTCTTAGTTCTTTAACTGATTTATTATTTGACTTCTCTAAGCCTTAGTTTTTTCACATGTAAAATGGGGAAAATAGTTCCTACCTTAGATGTGAGGTTCAAATCAGACAACGCAAGAAAATTCGTTAGCACAATGTTCAACCTCTAGTGAATATTCAATAAATTCTAGCTTTTCTTGCTTGTTTATCTATCTCTGCATACATTCTGATAAATATATCCAGTCTCTTCAGCAAAATTGTAAGATCACTTAAAAATCAACTCATTACCGGGATTACAATACAATACTAAAACCAACCTGAGATTTGAGATCAGTTCAGTTCAATTCAGTCGCTCAGTCATGTCCGACTCTTTGCGACCCCGTGAACCGCAGCACGCCAGGCCTCCCTGTCCATCACCAACTCCCTGAGTCCACCCAAACCCATGTCCATCGAGTCAGTGATGCTATCCAGCCATCTCATCCTCTGTCATCCCCTTCTCCTCCTGCCCTCAATCTTTCCCAGCATCAGGGTCTTTTCCAATGAGTCAGCTCTTCGCATCAGGTGGCCAAAGTATTGGAGTTTCAGTTTCAATATCAGTCCTTCCAATGAACACCCAGGACTGATCTCCTTTAGGATGGACTGGTTGGATGTCCTTGCAGTCCAAGGGACTCTCAAGAGTCTTCTCCAACACCACAGTTCAAAAGCATCAATTTTTTGGCACTCATCTTTCTTCACCGTCCAACTCTCACATCCATACATGACCACTGGAAAAACCATAGCCTTGACTAGACGGACCTTTGTTGGCAAAGTAATGTCTCTGATTTTAAATATGCTATCTAGGTTGGTCATAACCTTCCTTCCAAGGAGTAAGCATCTTTTAATTTCATGGCTGCAATTGCCATCAGCAGTGATTTTGGAGCCCAAAAAAGTAAAGTCTGACACTGTTTCCACTGTTTACCCATCTATTTCCCATGAAGTGATGGGACCAGATGCCATGATCTTAGTTTTCTGAACGTTGAACTTTAAGCCAACTTTTTCACTCTCCTCTTTCACTTTCATCAAGAGGCTCTTTAGTTCTTCTTCACTTTCTGCCATAAGGTTGGTGTCATCTGCATATCTGAGGTTACTGATATTTCTCTCAGCAATCTTGATTCCAGCTTGTGCTTCTTCCAGCCCAGTGTTTCTCATGATGTACTCTGCATATAAGTTAAATAAGCAGGGTGACAATATACAGCCTTGACGTACTCCTTTTCCTATTTGGAACCAGTCTGTTGTTCCATGTCCAGTTCTAACTGTTGCTTCCTGACCTGCACACAGGTTTCTCAAGAGGCAGGTCAGATGGTCTAGTATTCCCATCTCTTCCAGAATTTTCCACAGTTTATTGTGATCCACACAGTCAAAGGCTTTGGCGTAGTCAATAAAGCAGAAATAGATGTTTTTCTGGAACTCTCTTGCTTTTTCGATGATCCAGCGGATGTTGGCAATTTGATCTCTGGTTCCTCTGCCTTTTCTAAAACCAGCTTGAACATCTGGAAGTTCACGGTTCACATATTGCTGAAGCCTGGCTTGGAGAATTTTGAGCATTACTTTACTAGCATGTGAGATGAGTGCAATTGTGCGGTAGTTTGAGCATTCTTTGGCATTTTCAAATTCCAATTCATCCATTTCCTCCTTACATGATTTATGGAATATTATTCAACCTGTTTAAACTTCAATTCCCTAATGTCTAAAATGGAAGTTATAATAACAGTGGTATTTTCCACATTCTGGAGATTAGAGGAAATAATTCACAATAAAGTTCTTTGCTATCTTTCAAGTACGAGTAGATAGTCTATACATTTTTTTTTGAATTATTCCATAACTAAATTTGATATTACATATATATATTAATAAATAATTTAGTTACTGAAAACATAAGTTCATTGACTAATTGTTCACTTAAAAATAAAAAAGTTGGTGCAAAATTTAGGTCTTAATTTCTTCATCTGTAAAGAAAGTGCATTAAACAGGAAGGAGATCATAAGGTCTTTTTCTGACTCTAAATTCTAGATCTTTGGAAAGTGTCTATACTTTTATGTGAGTTGAGAAAAGACAAGCAGGGGATTATGCTGTAAATGCTTTTCCTTTATGTATATTCCATACATAAGAAAATAAATAGATAAACCTGTAAGCATATGTTAGTAGTGATTATCTCTGAGAGAACTGTGGGTAGTGTAAACATTTTATATTTTTGTGTGAGATTTCAAAATTTCTATGATTAAAAAATTATTATTAAAAAGTTCTTAAGATGTAAAAGCCTTTCCCAAAAATGTGTGAGTGGGTGGGTAAGTTGGGGGGGGGGGTAAGTGTGTGTGTACAGAAGCGTTGACATCTTTTAGGACAGCTGACTAGCAGTGTGCTATGACAGCTTCTTGCACATTTTTGCTCATTATAGTTAGAAAGCTGAAGAACAGACTGAGTAGAGTGCATACACATAAAGCTTTGTTTGAAACTTGTAGTGAGATTATTATAATCTCTTTGTAGAAATTTGAAATCACAAAAAGGTAAAGTTGAGCTCTTCCCAGAGAAGCCCAACATGTGACAGCGGCACCTACTGGCGTGATGTGGTACAGTAACCAAGCTCCCTCAGACATTATAACAGGTTGTGTGTGCATGCGGGCTAAGTCATGTCTGATAACTGAATTTTTAAGGAAGCCTAAAGGAGTTCAAGGACAAAGGACTTAGGGTTGAATTTGGGAAAGTAAAGATTTATTTCAAAAGTAATTACTATGCTCTTACAGACTGAAAAAATACTTAATTGTTTCCCTAAATGGGAGCCTATCTCCTACTTTTAAATGAATAAAAAGTAGAATTTTCTTTTTAGAAAGTAGGATTTTCTCCACAGATATAAACTTTATAAACATTTTGGTTGAAACATATACCAGCTACAGAAAATAATATCCATTTTTTTTCCTTCTGGTATAGAGATCTTTGAAGATCATTTTAACATTTTAATGTGGCGTGTCAGTTTATTGAAGGAGTAACACATTGAAATGGATATGAGGTCATATGAGTCAGGGATTCTTACTCAGTGAATTGGGACAGGCTGAGTATACACTGAAACTTCACGTAAAATTTTTCTTGAGAAAGAAACTATAGCTTCTATCCATTTTCCAATGGGTCCCTGGCCCTTAAAGGGTCTCTGGGACTGCCTTGGTTCATGTCTGCTTACCTGGTGTAATTATTACTAGCATCCCCTTTCTCAAAATTGTTCTAGCCTAGAAGATAAGTTATTTAATCATGCTAGTTAAAACCCGTGTGTCAACGCATTATTTTTCTTTTTCTGTGCAAGTCATGACTTATTTGACAGGAAGGAGGGCAGCTTTAAGAGAAGTTTTATGAAATTCTCTGAACACAAACAATCTACACACCAAATATTGATTTAAATTTCTTCACTTATATTCTGCTTAAATTTAGACAACACACAGCTGAATACTTCACCAGTGTTTATTTACCATCCCCAAAATGTTTCTGTTCATCTTTTTCTTAGTTGTGTTACATCTGGGTAAACACTAGGAATGGCAGGTAAAGAATGTAATTGGTATTTCTTGTGCATTCATTCAAATAGCATTATTAAGTGTCCACTTAACAACAATTTGTGGTAGTGGACAGCAAAAAAAGTAAAATAATATCTCATTTGTCCCATAGCTTCCAATCTGTCTGAGGAAATAAACACACTTTTTAAAAGATAAGACAATTAAAATAACAATGAGATACTTATAATACCTATTAAAATGGCCAAAAGTCAAACACTGACAACACCAAACACTGGCATGAGTCTAGAACAACAAAGTAAAAGTGAAAGTGAAGTCGCTCAGTCGTGTCCAACTCTTAGCGACCCCATGGACTGCAGCCTGCCACGCTCCTCCGTCCATGGGATTTTCCAGGCAAGAGTACTGGAGTGGGGTGCCGTTTACTTCTCCAGAGGACCTTCCCAACCCAGGGATCGAACCCAGGTCTCTCACATCGTAGGCAGACGCTTACCGTCTGAGCCACCAGAGAAGTCAACAAAAGCTCTCATTTATTGCTGGTGGGAACACAAAATGGTACAGCCACTTTGGAAGACAGTTGGCAGTTTCTTACAAAACCAAACATACTCTTACCGTATGATCTAGCAACTGGGATCCTGACTATTTTCCCAAAGGAGTTAAAAACTTAGATCCACATAAAAATCTGCACCTAAATTTTACAGCATCTTAATTCCTAACTACCAAAATTTAGAAGCAACCAAAGTATTCATCAGTAAGTGAGTAGGTAAGTAAACTGTTGCATCCAAACAATGGCATATTACTCAGTGCTGAAAAGAAGTGAGCTATTCAATTTGTGAAAGAGCATGGAGAAAATATACTAAGTGAAAGAGCCAATCTGAAAGGATAGGTACATGTGATTTCAGCTATACAATATTCTAAACTACAGAGACTATAAAAAGTTAAGTGGCTTCCACAGGTTAAGGGGACAGAGGAGTACATGCAGCGCAGAGGGTTTTTTGGGCAATGAAGATACTCCGTATAATCCTTTAATGATGGATACATTATACACTTGTCCAAACCAATAGAATATACAATATCAAGAGTGAAATGTAATGTAAAGTACATATTTGGGCTGATTAAGATTTGTCATTGTAGGTTCATCAGTTGTAACAAATGTACTCTTTGGTGGGGGATATCGATAATAGGGGAGGTTATACATATGTGGGAGCAGTGCATATATAGGAAATCTATATATCTTCCCTTCAATTTTGCTGTGAACGTAAACTTGCTCTATAAACATAAAGTCTTAATAATTTTTTTCAAAAGGTAATTAATGAATGATAGGTAGATAACTAGTGATCTAAGAATTTGAAGGGAATGCTTGCTATAAATTAGAATAGTTATAAGGACTGATTGGGATTTTTGAAAAACCTTGAAAGCCAGCTAGTGCCACGGAGAGAAATTATTCTCTAGACAATGGAACAGCTTTAGATCTTCTTAAGCAAAAACTAGAGCATAATAACACAACTCAAGAAATGACTCTGAGGCATGGCTTCCTGAAGATAAATTCCTTAGTTTTCCTGAAGACACAATAATTTTCAAGCATTATAGATCTTACCCGCCCCATAGCACCTGTCTGATCCCTTAACATTCCTATTCTGAAAAGCAGGCAGTTATTTAAGCACGTTTTGAATCTACAGGAACACAAGTTACTGGTTCTCTTGTCTTCCTTTATAGACAAAGTCCTCAAAGCCAGGGACAATGTCTGATTCTATTGTTCATCTCTGTATAATCTCTCTATTTCTTTGTATCTGTTTCTGTTTCTGTGTCTGTCTGTCTCTCCCTCTCTCTCTCTCTCTCTGCCTCTACACACACACACACACACACACACACACACACACACACACACACCCCAAATAGAAGCCAGTTCTGAACCTTCATACAAGTGATGGATGAAGGTTTGGTTTCACTTTAGTAGTCATTTCTCACATTCAAATTTGCAAGAGAGTCTATTGATGGGAACCACAATTCAAGGAGATAGTGAAGGACAGGGAAGCCTGGCGTGCTCAGTTAATGGGATTACAAAGAGTCAGACACGACTTAGTGACCCAACAACAACAAAAACTTATATATGAAGGAGGAAAAAGTCACCTGCGTCACAGTGGGGATTCTAAGTAAAATCCCTCATCCTGCTGGATTTACCAGCAATATATGACAGAGCTGATCACTCTCTTATCAACATCCTGATCTTTAAGTGTTAGGGGATTCTAGGGCTTGGTTCATGGTCATCTTCTCTATTTTCTCTTATCCAGTGAACTCATTCACATTCCTGATCTTAAACACTATCTATATGCTGATGACACCCAAATGTATGTCTCTACCTCTGACCTTTCTCTGATCTCCAGATTCATGTCTGTAACTTTCTGCTGGACACCCTTACTTGGATGCCTGGTAGGGAACTCAAACTCTATATGTTTGAAACAGGACTCTTGATTTGAAACCTTCCACCAAATGTTTGTGCTCTCATTCTATTCCTCATCTAACAAATGGCATTTTCGTTCCACCAGTTAGTTTCTTAAGCCAAAAAATCTTAAGTCATTTCTTAATATGAGTCATCTTTGACATGTCTTTCTCTGAGGACACACATCCAATCTATTAACATATTCTGTCAGCTCATAACTTCTGTCAGCCCAGTCTTGGAAATATATTTAGATTCAAGACCACTGCTCTCCACTTTCATTGCTGTTTCCTTCCCTTTTCTTCTGAATTATTTAAATTGCTCCAAATTGTCTTCCTGCTTCTACCCTTGCTTTTATACAGTGTACTCTTTAAAAAGCAACAGAATAATCCTTCTAAAATATCATATCGTGACACCCCTCTACTCAAAATCCCATAATAGTTCCCATTCCACTCAGAGTAAAAGCTCAAACGCATACCATCCTATAAAAAAATCTATATTTTCTGGCCCTGCTGCTTTTCTGACACCACTTCCTACCATTCTCCTTATTGTTCTTTCAGCTCCAGCTACTGGTTTCTTTGTTATTCCTCAACATACCATGTACATTTAAAATAGCACCTGCCCCATTCCTGACTCTATATCTTAACCCTGCTTTTTTTTAAATGATTTCTTACCCCAATCTCACATATTATCTATTTATTTGTTTATTTAGTATTTATTGCTATTAGAATATTGGAACATAAACTCCATGGGGGCCAAGGTTTTAATCTATGTATGTATATATCTATGTATACCTATATCCTCAATAACTATAATATTACCTGGTACAAAATAGATGCTCAATAAATATTGATTAAATAAGCTAATATATAAATCAATGAATAAATGAATGAAAACATAAACAAGCAAATAAATCAGCCTCTGTATTGCTTATCTACACATCTCTACCTTTGTTAGAATAAAGCTCTAAAAATTGACTTGAGCCCACCAACAGATCCAACACCAGAGGTCCTAAAATGTGCACACCAGAACCCAACTCTGCCCACCAGTGGGCCAGCACTAGTACCAGGATGCTCCAGGGTTCTACAGAAAGCCACCTTGTGAATGGCACTGCCTATCAGAGTACAGCAGCCCTTGCACAAGAAAGGCCAGGCAGGATAGACTAAGGATCAGCTATACCTACATGACCATCTACAGTACTCAATCCACCACAACAGAGAGACATATGTAGCCAACACAGGGGGTACTTCCAGAGCATATAGCTCTGCTGATAGAGATAAATGCACTGGTGGCACTCACAGGATCTCTTAAAAAAGATGACTTCTGCAAGGTTTGGAAATATAAACAACTTGTTTAACACATAGAAATAAAAACAGAAAGTTAGGCAAAATGAGGCAACATAGGAATATGTTCCAAATGAAGGAAAGAGATAAAACCACAGAAGAATTAAGGGAATGGAGACAGCAACCTAACTTATGAGAGTTCAAGGTAATGATCACAAAGATGTTCGAAGAACCCAGCTGAGGACTGGATAGAGTAAGAAGTTTTTAACAAAGAGGAAATATAAAGAACAACCAAACAAAGATGAACAATAAAATAACTGAAATTAAGAATACACTAGAAGGACTCAAAAGTAGATTACATGATACAGAAGAACAGATTGTGAGCTGAAAGAGCAGTGGAGATCGCTGAAGTGGAACAGAAAAAAAGATTAAAAAGAAATAAGAATGGTTTAAGAGACCTCTGAGAAAACATAAAGCATACTTATATTTGCAGCATAAACATTTCAAAAGCAGAAAAGTGAGAGAAAGGGGCAGAGGACTTTATATAAAGAATTAGTAGCTGAAAATTTCATTGGCTTGGGAAAGGAAACATCTAGGTCCAGAAAGTATGAAGAGTCCCAAACAGGATTAACCCAAAGAAGACTACACCAAGACATATTGTAATTAAAATGGGAAAGATTAAAGAGTATTAAAAGCAGCAAGAAAAAAGCAACAAGTGATGTACAAGGGAGCTCCCATAAGGCTATCAGCTGCCTTTTCATCAAAAACTCTGCAGGCCAGAAGGGACTGGCATGCTATATTTGTAAGTGATGGAAGAGAAAATCTTACAAGCAAGAATATTTTACTTGGAAAAGCTTCATTCAGAGTCGATGGAGAAGTTACAAGTTTTACAAATAAGCAAAAGCTGAAAGAGTTTGGCACTAAAATCAGCTTTATGAGAAATATTAAAGGGATTTCTCTTGGTGAAAAAGAAAAGGTAGCACCTAGAAATATGAAAATTACAAGAGGAAAAATTGTACTTGAAACTACAAATATAAAATAAATGTAACAAACTACATATGAAGGTAGTAAGAAGCTTAAAAGATGTAGTTAAGGCATCTGTGTTCACAAAACAAAAAGATGCACAAAACAAAAAGATGTTAAATATGATGTCAACAGCAGTAAATATGAGGGGGGTATAAAATGCGGGGCTGTTCATAGTAGGACAAGGCACAAGCCTCAATAAATTTAAGAGTTCACAAATTATTTCAAGCATCTTTTCTAACCACAAGGGCATGAAACTAGAAATCAACCATAGAAAAATACATGAGAAAAAAAACTATTATATGAAGACTAAACAACATGCTATTAAAAAACCAATGGGTCAGTGATGAAATCAAAGAAGAAATTTAAAATTACCTTGAGACAAATGAAAGTGAAGACACAGCCATACAAAATCTATGGCGTGCAACTAAAGCAATTTTTAGAGGAAAGTTCATAGCAATATAGGCCTTCTTTAAGAAAGCAAAAAACTCAAACAACCTAACCCACCACCTAAAATAATTTTAAAGATAAGAACAAATAAAACCTAAAATCAGCAGAAGGAAGGAGATAACAAATCAAAGAGAAAATAAAAGAGATTTGAAAAAAATGGATTAAGCCAAGAGCTGATTCTTTGAAACAGTAAACAATTAACAAACCCCTGGCCAAGTGCACAAAGAAGAGAGGACTCAAATAAACAGAACAAGAAACGAAAAAGGAGGATCCCAGCTGACACCACAGAAATACATAAAGAAGAGAATATTATGAAAAATTACGGGCTTCCCTTGTGACTCCGCTGGTAAAGAATCCACCTGCAATGCAGGAGACCTAGGTTCGATCCCTTAGAGAAGATCCCTTGGAGAAGGGAAAGGCTACCCACTCTAGTATTCTTTCCTGGAGAATTCCATGGACTGTATAGTCCATGAGGTCGCAAAAAGTCGGACACGACTAAACAACTTGAACTTTTAATTTCATGAACAATTAAATGCCAACAAATTTGACAATCTAGAAGAAATGGACAACATTCTAGAAACATCAGTTCAGTTCAGTTGCTCGGTCGTGTCCAACTCTTTGCGACCCCATGAATCGCAGCACGCCAGGCCTCCCTGTCCATCACCAGCTCCCGGAGTTTACCCAAACTCCTGTCCATTAAGTTGGTGATGCCATCCAGCCATCTCATCCTCTGTCATCCCCTTCTCTTCCTGGCCCCAATCCCTCCCAGCATCAGGGTCTTTTCCAATGAGTCAACTCTTCGCATGAGGTGGCCAAAGTATTGGAATTTCAGCTTCAACACCAGTCCTTCCAATGAACACCCAGGACTGACCTCCTTTAGGATGGACTGGCTGGATCTCCTTGCAGCCCAAGGGACTCTCAAGAGTCTTCTCCAACACCACAGTTCAAAAGCATCAATTCTTTGGCTCTCAGCTTTCTTCACAGTCCAACTCTCACATCCATACATTACTACTGGAAAAATCATAGCTTTGACTAGACGGACCTTTGTTGGCAAAGTAATGTCTTTGCTTTTTAATATGCTATCTAGGTTGGTCATAATTTTCCTTCCAAGGAATAAGAGTCTTTTAATTTCATGGCTGCAATCACCATCTGCAGTGATTATGGAGCCCCCCAAAATAAAGTCTGACACTGTTTCCACTGTTTCCCCATCTATTTCCCATGAAGTGTTGGGACCAGATGCCATGATCTTAGTTTCCTGAATGTTGAGCTTTATGCCAACTTTTTCACTCTCCTCTTTCACTTTCATCAAGAGGCTTTTTAGTTCCTCTTCACTTTCTGCCATAAGGGTGGTGTCATCTGCATATCTGAGGTTATTGATATTTCTCCTGCCAATCTTGATTCCAGCTTGTGTTTCTTCCAGCCCAGCATTTCTCATGATGTACTCTGCATATAAGTTAAATAAGCAGGGTGACAATATACAGCCTTGACATACTTCTTTTCCTATTTGGAACCAGTCTGTTGTTCCATGTCCAGTTCTAACTGTTGCTTCCTGACCTGCACACAGGTTTCTCAAGAGGCAGATCAGGTGGTCTGGTATTCCCATCTCTTTCAGAATTTTCCAGTTTATTGTGATCCACACAAACATACAGTTCACCAAAACTAAACCAAGATGAAATAAAAACCTTGAATAGACCAATCACTTGAAGTGAAATAGAATCTCTAATTTAAAAAAAAAGAAACAAATCTCCCTACAAACAAAAGTCCAGAGGCTGGCTTCACAGGCAAATTCTATCAAACATACAAGGAAAAATTTATACTGATCCTTCCTAACTCTTCCAAAAGACATTCTATGATGCCACCATTACACTATATCAAAACCAGACAAAGACATTATGAAAAAAAGGAAAATTATGGGTCAATATCTTTGATAAATATATATGTAAAATCAAATTCCATACCCGCCAAGTGGGTGACCCACAAACTGAAGAATAATAATACCAAAGAAGTTCTCCCACTGTTGTAAAAGTTCTGAGCCCCATATTAGGCTTCCCAGTTTGACAAAGGGACAGGAAATCCCCAGGGAATCTGACCTTGAAGGCCATTTTGATTTGAATATAGGACTTCCACAAGACTGGGGAAAACAAAGACTCCAGTCTTGGGGAAAACAAGCAAAATCTTGCATGCACCAAGACCCAGAGGAAAGGAGCAGTGACCCCACAGAAGACTGAACCAAAGCAAACTTCTAGTGATGGAGGGTCTCCTGTGGAGGTGTGGGTTGGCAGAGGCTCACCACGGGGATGAGGGCACCAGCAGCAGCAGTCCTGGAAGGTCTTCCTTGGTGTAAGCTCTCTTAGAGGTCACATTAACCCTACCATAGAGTCCATAGACCCCAAGGCTGGATCACCTCTAGTTGTTAGGCCAAAATACTAACAGGGAGTGAGCACAACTTCACTCATCAGCAGATAACTGGATTAAAGCTTTACTGGAGCAAGGCCCTAGCCATCAGAGCAAGACCAACCATATCCATCCTATCAAGAAGCTTACAGAAGCCTGTTAGCCTCATTCACCAGAGAGCAGAGAGAAGAAGCAAGATGAAATAAATAACTTGAGTAGACCAGTCACTAGATCACAATACCCCAGCTGCTAGAACAAAAACCAAATTACAGAAAGCTAATCAAGATGAAAAAAGTAAAGAGTTACATCCCAGAAGAAGGGTCAGTATAAAACCCCAGAAAAAACAATGAAATCAAGTGGATATAAGCAAACTTTCAGAAAAAGAATTCAGAATAATGATAATGAAGATGACCCAGGATCTCAGAAACAGAATGGAGAAGATATAGTAAATGTTTACCAAAGACCTAGAAGAACAAACAGAGATGAACAATACATTGGAAGGAATCAATAACAGAATAATAGGCAGAAGAGTTAAGTGACCTTGAGGACAGAATGGTGGAAATCACTACCGCAGAATAGAATACAGAAAAAAGAATTAAAAAAAAATGAAGACAACCTGAGACCTCTGGGACAATATTAAACACACCAAGATTTGCGTTATAGGGGTCCAAGATGGAGAAGAGAGAGAGATAGGACCCAAGAAAATATTTGATAAGATAATAGCTGAAAACTTCCCTAACATGGGGAAGGAAATAGTCAACCAAGTCCAGGAAGCTCAGAGAGTCCCAGGAAGGATAAACTCAAGGAGGAATACCCCAAGACACATAGTAATCAAACTGACAAAAATAAAGTATTGAAAGCTGCAAAAAGCAACAGGGTAAAACGGCAAATAACATATAAAGGAACTACCATCAGTTTATCAGCTGATTTCTCAACAGAAAGTCTACAAGCCAGAAGGCAATGGCTTGATATATTTAAAGTGATGAAAGGGAAGAACCTACAGCCAAGAATACTCTATCCAACAAGACTCTCATTCAGATTTGAGAAATCAAAAGCTTTCCAGACAAGCAAAAGTTAAAAGAATTCAGCACCACCCAACCAGCTTTACAACAAATGCTAAAGGAGCTTCTCTAGTCAGGAAACAAGAGAAGGAAAAGACTTACAGAAAAGAAACCCAAAACAACTAAGAAAATGGTAATAGGACCATACATATTGATAATTACCTTAAATGTAAATGGATTAAATGCACCAACCAAAAGACATAGACTGTCTGGGAAGATGAAAACATGTGCATGTATGCACTTCTACTTATCACATCACATTGCTTGACCCTCCCCCCCAAATTGTATGCAATAATTTATATTGTTAGGTTAATCACGTTCCCATTATGACTTGCAATTGCATTATCTTCAATTTTTGTTTGGCTATTGATTGTGGAAACTGATAAATATCTTTTACTATTGTGATTATGTAACTATTGCTTAATACTAGTGTATCATGATTGATCAACAGAATAATAGAATTCTATATCACCAAAACTACCATTTAATAGAAAAATCTGTAATCACTTTTTAAAATCCAGATGGATATCAAATTATCTTGGAATTTTTTGAAAAATACAAATGTCTAGGTATTACTTTTTTCTCCTAAGCTCCAGATATGTTTCTAATGAGCAGCCATGTTTAAAAAAAATTGGACTATATGATAATCTTTAACTTTTATCAAGTTGATTTCACTTTTTCTATTTCACATTCAGTGTTCCCATTTTGTTTATGTTTTCCAATTTCTCCATCTCTTCTTTTTTTTGATGTTCTTTCTTAAGCCTTTATCAAGCACAGTAGCAAAGCTTTTTATACATATATATAAATAGTGTGTATAATATATATGTTTTAGGAAATTTATGAATTTTTGACTGAAAATTTATGACATTTTGATTCCATTTGACTTAGTATGAATAAAATGCTAGATTTTTAATTTAAAAAAATAGATATGCAATAAGCAACAAAGGTTTACCACATAGCACAGGGAACTATCTTGTATATAGTCCATATCTCATAATAACCTAAATGGAAAATAATCTGAAAAATTATATAAATATATGTATATGCATAACTGAATCACTTAACTGTGCACCTGAAACACTTTAAGTCAACTATAGTTAAATAAAATATATATTAAGAAAAAATAAATAAAACAAACAACCCAATTAAAATGACTGATGATCTGAATACACATTTTTTTTGTTATTTTAAATTAGTTTATTTATCTATTTTTTAACTTTACAATATTGTATTTGTTTTGCCATACATTGACATGAATCCACCATGGGTGTACATGTGTTCCCCTTCCAGAACCCCCCCCCTCCCTCCTCCCTCCCCATCCCACCCCTCTGGGTCATCCCAGCCCCGAGCACCCTGTATCATGCATCAAACCTGGACTGGTGATTCGTTTCACATATGATAATTTACATGCTTTAATGCCATTCTCCCATATCATCCCACCCTCGCCCTCTCCCACAGAGTCTATAATACTGTTCTATTTATCTGTGTCTCTTTTGATGTCTCTCATACAGGGTTATCTTTACCAATTAACTAAATACCATATATATGTGTTAGTATACTGTATTGGTGTTTTTCTTTCTGGCTTACTTCACTCTGTATAATAGGCTCCAGTTTCATCCACCTCATTAGAACTGATTCGAATGTATTCTTTTTAATGGCTGAGTAATATTCCATTGTATATATGTACCACGGCTTCCTTATCCATTCGTCTGCTGATGGGCATCTAGGCTGCTTCCATGTCCTGGCTATCATAAACAGTGAATACACATTTTTTTCAAAGAAAACATACAGATGGTCAACAGGCACATTGAAAAGGTACTCAACATCACTAATCATCAGAGAAATGCAAATCAAAACCACAGTTGGATATTCTCTCACAGTTGTCAGCATGGCTTTTATCAAAAGTACAACAGATAAGAAGTGTTGGCTAGAATGTGGAGAAGAGAACCCTCATGCACTGTTGGTGGGAATGCAAATTGGCTCATACTTCTACAGAAAGCAGTATGGAAACTCCTTGGAAAATTAATGCTAGAACTACCATACAATCCAGAAATTCCACTCTGGGGCATTTATCTAAAGAAAATGAAAACAATAACTTGAAAAGGTATGGTGGTGGTGGTAGTTTAGTCACTAAGCTGTGTCCTACTTTGTGGCCCCCTGGACTATAGCCCACTAGACTCCTCTGTCCATGTGATTTCCCAGACAAGAATACTGGATTGGGTTGCCATTTCCTTCTCCAGGGGGATCTTCCTGACCCAGGGGTTGAACCCAGGTCTCCTGCATTGCAGGTAGATTCTTCACCAACTGAGCCACTTGGGAAGCCCTGGTAAAGGTATATGAAACCCTATGTTCATTGAAGAATTATTTATAATAGCCACAATATTGAAGAAACCTAAGTGCCTGTCAACAGACAAATGGAAAAAGAAGTAGTATATACATGCAATGGAATATTACTCAGCCATAAAAAAGAATCTAATCTTGTCATTTGTGACAACAAGGATGGGCCTAGGGGTTATCACACTAAATTAAATGTTAGACAGAGAAAGGCAAATATTGTGTGATTTCACTTATATGTGAAATCTAAGAAAATTAGCAAATATAACAAAATACAAACAGAATCAAAGATACAGAGAACAAACAATGGTTGGCAGAGGAAATGCGGTAGGGGGAGAAAACAAATAGGAGGAAGATTAAGAGGTACAAACTTTCAATGGCAAAATAAATATCATTAGTATGAAATGTACAGTGTGAGGAATATAGTCAATTCTGCAAAACAGCTTTATATGATGACGTACTACAACTAGACTTATTGTGGTGATCATTTTAAAATGTATGTATGCGTGGTAAGTCACTTCAGTTGTGTCCCAACTCTTTGCAACCATATGAACTGTAGCCCACCAGGCTTCTCTGTCCATAGGATTCTACGGGCAAGAAGACTAGAGTGGGTTGCCTCCTCCAGGGGATCGTCCCAACCCAGTGATCAAACCCTTATCTTATTATGTCTCCTGCATTGCAGGCAGGTTCTTTACCACTAGGGCCATCTGGGAAGCCCTTTGAAATGTATAGACATATCTAAGCACCATGTTGTGTAACAAGAACACAGTGTTATAGGTCAATTACACTTCAAAAACAAACTAATAGGGAAAAGAGATCAGACATTTGGTTACCAGAGGCCAGTGCTGTGGGGCAGCAGGGACTGGGTGAAGGCAGTCAGAAGCTACAAACTTCCTTATGTAAGATAAATAAGTACTAGAGATATAATGTACAACATGATAAATATAATTAATACATATGAAAGTTAAGAGAGTAAATCCTAAGAAGTTCTCATCACATGGAAAAATATTATTTCTATTTCTTTAATTTTATATGTATGAGATGGTGAATGTTCCTCTAAACTGATCGCAATAATCATTTGATGATGTAAATCAAATCATTATTCTGTACACCTCAGGCTTATACAATGCTATGTGTCAATTATATCTCAATATAACTAAAAGGAAAAAAAAGTTAGCATATAAATAACTGTAGAGGTAGTTTTGTTTATTTATTTTCAGAAAAGAGTACAAGAGTTGGCCTGCCTCTCTGTCCATTTCATACTCTCTAATTACATATTCAATCTGTGACCGTTTCCACTGGGAATTTTTCAAGTCTCTAAATTTTGATGACCATTGCTTTTTTTTCTATCACAACAAGTACAAGCGCTCTTTTTCTACCTCTCCTTTGTCATCCTTGTTATCATTATTGTTTATCAAAATTCAGTATCAACAGTCTAAGAAGAGAGAGTCAGATTTGAAAGAGAATTTGAAGCTCAGTGATGACTTTCTTGGAGTGCTAAACACTGTTGATGCATCCCCTTTACTTTCACAGAACAAAAGAGGCAAGGATTCATCCGTGGGCATTGGCAGGGCTTGATGCTTACTGACAAGGCCCCAGAATGGAAATATCCTGCTTGTCCTTTTAACAGGATTTCAGCCAGAGATTTGAGGGAAAAGTACTGCAACTGAGTAGGCTGTGAATATGAGTGGAAATGTCAGAGCTATGAATCAGTTAACACGTTTTTATTTAGCATCTTCCTGTGAAAAAGGATGAAAAGACAAGGCTCTTGTACTCAAATTCCTTACCATTGCAGAATGGAGTCAAGAACAGTGTAAGACCTTTTTAGATCTTAGAGGTTCTAACACCCCAGACTTGGAAAGCGCAACCTGCATGGCAAGAACGGGGTGACTTTCATGGAGGACAAAATGCTTAATTTTGTCATGATATGTTATTGGGATTTAAGTAGATGGAGGGGATGTTTTCTCCTTTTCTCTCTGGATTTAAGAAGTAAGTTTATATCCTTCAGCTCATGAAACACTCAAAATGTCTCTGGAAAGTAGGGAAAGCAGAGAGTATATTCCTTTTTGTGCAGAGAAATTAACATTCTAACCTCTGAAGTGGCCAAATTTCCCACATCAGAGCCAAAGTCCCTCCGGCTCCCTCCCAGGACACTTTCTAATAGAATAACCTTCTGGAAGATTGCTCCTTTGTATCTTCCTATTGGTTCTGAAGATACAGGTACTAACCCAGTCTTAGGATCCCTCGAGATCACACTTGGCTCCTGTCCTAACTATTATGACATAATTAAAAAAAATAGTTCAAGGCATCTCAAGGTGTCAATTTCTTCCTTGGTGTTCATAACCCAAATGTTTTAACAGCCTTGAGGTGCCTTCCACCTATGGGGCCCTGACTCTTTGAGGCCTATCTGTTGACCTGGCCCTGCCAATGAGAAAAGCACAGATGTCTACCATCTGGACAGGGGTCCCAGTGCTTGTGCCAATTTCCTGTCACTGACATCCAGCACTTGATTGATGGAATTTGGTACTCCACCTTTTTTTTCTTAGTACAATATAACCTAATGAATTCAGATGGCACATAGCCAAAATGAGAGAATCTGAACTTGGGCAGGGGTAAAGTTTACCATCAACGAAATGAGGGTCTGTTAAGTAAATTACAAATGTAAACAGGATTGTAAAAAGGACAATTTAATCTACTTACAAGAATAAATTGTTTTCAAGCACTTAAGTTGCATAAATTTACATACAGTGTGCTAATTACAAATGATTGATAGCCAGTCATTCAAACACATCTGGTAGGAACCCTGTTCTCTTAGCACTTTGCGAGACACTAGACTGCATTACTTAAAGTACTTGAAAATAGTACAAATGTGTATATATATATTACATATGAATATATGTATTCACACACCCTTATATAAGACAGTTCTTGTTTTTCATCAAGCCATGTTCCTGGAAACCACACCAGAAAGGATTATCAAACACAGATCACTGAGAGCCAAATTATATTTTCATACAGGAACAATTTTATTATTGGGACTGGTGTGCCAGACCCAGGAATCGCACCGGGTAAATCATAGATTCAATCAGCATTGTGTCATAGCAAACTGAGCTACAACAATCACAGCTAGAGAAGACAGCTAATATTTATTGAGCAGTTGCTGCATCTGTGTGCTTTACATATGTTATCTCAGTCATCAATATATGACGGTAGGGAGCTACTGCCTCCATTTTCTCGGAAACAACACACTGAAACTCCAAGAGATTAAATACCTCACCCTTAACCATCCATTTGTCATCAGTAGAATTAGAAATTAAATCTAGGTCTGATTCTATATCTCTTGGCTACTTTTTGAACTATAACATTTATAATCCTTTAAAAATGCTGAATTGTATATGGTTATGCAAAGTCTACATAATGTATAAAATGGGAATAAACGAAACCGTTATTTTCTATGGCCTGGATAAAATTTTAGTTCTCCATGAAGACTCACTGCTAAAACAAATCTGCCTTCTCTTATGCAAATGTGTGTGCCAAATTTTAAAAATATTCAGGTACAAGGTATTGTCTTAAATAAAGCTGTAGCATCCTCAGCATATATTTTTTCAATGGTTTCTGTACATGTCTTATCTTTCCTAATAGATAATAAGTTCATTAAGAGTAGAAACTAATGTTACTCATAATTTGCACCCATCAGCATCACTTATTATACTACCTAGAATAAAATCTTGACCAATGGATGTTTTAATATGTTCATTATATGAATTAGCAAATGAAAAAATTGTTCTTTCATAAATTTTAATATACCCATAAATTTTAAATTAATATGTGGATCAGCAGTAAAGAATCTGCCTGCCAATGCAGGAGACGCTGGTTCAATCCCTGGGTCGGGAATATCTCCTGGAGAAGGAAATGGCAACCCACTCCAGTATTCTTGCCTAGGAAATCCCATGGACAGAGGAGCCTAGCAGGCTTCAGTCCATTAGATCACAAAAGAGTCAAATGTGATGAAACAACAACAAAAAAAATGGCTACAACAAATATCACAGAATAGTTTTTAAGTTTTAGACAATTATTGGTGGTGATAATGGAAAGAAGGGGCATTAGAGAAGGGTTTGGATGTCTAGAGAGTTTGGAAAACAAGTTGTTCTTGAAAAAATTTCCTATAGCTAGGAAATCAGTCCAGATTAATCCATTGACTTCAAAGTCAACATTCAAAGTAAACAATAACTTTTTATTGCAATAAGACATGTATAACATAAAACTGACCATTTAAAAATGTTTAAGTGTACAATTCAGTGGCATTATGTACATTCATGATGCGGTGTAGCTATCACCACCTTCTATCTCCAGAACTTTCCTCATTATCACAACAGGACTTTGTGTCTATAAACAGAAATTTCCAATTTCCTTCCTCTCAGTCTCTATAACCTCTATTATACTTTGCATCTTTAGGAATTTGCATATTCTAGATATCTCACACAAATGAAATCATTTCAAAACTGCATTTACATATTTAGATTTTGGAAAACCTCATTATCAACTTCAAGAATGACAAATTAGAGGAGAGAAATACCATGACTCTGAAGAACTATGGATGGAGGTTTGTAACATTGTACAGGGGGCAGTGATCAAGATCATCCTCAAGAAAAAGAAATGCAAAAGGCAAAATGGTTGTCCAAAGAGGCCTTACAAATAACTGAGAAAAGAAAAGACATGAAAGACAAAGGAGAAAAGGAAAGATAGAATCTTTTGAATGCAGAGTTCCAAAGAATAGCACGGAGAGATAAGAAAGCCTTTCTCAGTGATCAATGCAAAGAAATAGAGGAAAACAATAGAATGGGAAAGACTAGAGATCTCTTCAAGAAAATTAGAGACACCAAGGGAACATTTCATGCAAAGATGAGCACAATAAAGGACAGAAATGATATGGACCTAACAGAAGCAGAAGATATTAAGAAAAGGTGACAAGAATACACAAAAGAACTATACAGAAAAGATCTTCATGACCCAGATAACCACGATGGTGTGATCACTCACCTAAAGCCAGACATCCTGGAATGCCAAGTCAAGTGGGCCTTACGAAGCATCACTAGGAACAAAGCTAGTGGAGGTGATAGAATTCCAGTTGAGCTATTTCAAATCCTAAAAGATGAGGCTGTGAAAGTGCTGCACTCAATATGCCAGCAAATTTGGAAAACTCAGCAGTGGCCACAGGACTGGAAAAGGTCAGTTTTCATTCCAATTCCAAAGAAAGGCAACGTCAAAGAATGCTCAAACTACCACACAATTGCACTCATCTCACATGCTAGCAATATAATGCTCAAAATTCTCCAAGCCAGGTTTCAACAGTACATGAACTGTGAACTTTCAGATGTTCAAAGTGGATTTACAAAAGGCAGAGGAACCAGAGATCAAATTGCCAGCATCCATTGGATCATCGAAAAAGCAAGAGAGTTCCAGAAAAACATGTAGTTCTGACTTATTGACTATGTCAAAGCCTTTGACTGTGTGGATCACAAAAAACTGTGGAAAATTCTTAAAGAGAAGGGAATACCAGACCACCTGACCTGCCTCCTAAGAAATCTGTATGCAGGTCAAGAAAAAACAGTTAGAACTGGACATGGAACAACAGACTGGTTCCAAATTGAGAAAGGAGTATGTCAAGGCTATATATTGTCACCCTGCTTATTTAACTTATATGCAGAGTACATCATGAGAAATTCTGGACTGGTTGAAGCACAAGCTGGAATCAAGATTGCTGGGAGAAATATCAATAACCTCAGATATGCAGATGACACCACACTTATGTCAGAAAGTAAGGAACTAAACAGCCTCTTGATGAAAGTGAAAGAGGAGAGTGAAAAAGTTGGCTTAAAGCTCAACATTCAGAAAACTAAGATCATGGCATCCAGTCCCATCACTTCATGGCAAATAGATGGTGAAACAATGGAAACAGTGGCAGACTTTATTTTGGGGGGCTTCAAAATCACTGCAGATAGTGACTGCAGCCATGAAATTAAAAGACGCTTGGTTCTTGGAAGAAAAACTATGACCAACCTGGACAGCATATTAAAAATCAGAGACATTACTTTGCCAACAAATGTCCATCTAGTCAAAGCTATGGTTTTTCCAGTAGTCATGTATAGATGTTGAGAGTTGGACTATAAAGAAAGCTGAGCACTGAAGAATTGATGCCTTTGAACTATGGTGTTGGAGAAGACTCTTGAGAGTCCCTTGGACTGCAAGGAGATCCAACCAGTCCATCCTAAAGGATATCAGTGCTGAATATTCATCGGAAGGACTGATGTTGAAGCTGAAACTTCAATACTTTGGCCATCTGATGTGAAGAACTGTCTCATTTGAAAAGACCCTGATGCTGGGAAAGATTGAAGGCAGGAGGAAAAGGGGACAACAGAGGATGAGATGGTTGGATGGTATCACTGACTCAAGGGACATAAATTTGAGTAAGCTCCAGGAGTTGATGATGGACAGGGAAGCCTGGTGTGCTGCAGTCCATGGGGTCACAAAGAGTCAGACACGACTGAGGGACTGAAGTGAACTGAGTCCTCTTATTCTTGTTTTCTTCTTTCTTTGTATTTGATACTAAGTTGGGATTACTGACAAGGATTCAGCAAAAGGAACTGGCAAGAAACCTGTATGTACAAATGAGGGCACAGCTTTAGTGCTGGTTGTTGGGGGCAGTGTTTACATCCGTCAGTTGATAGCAAGTATATGAAAGTCAGCCTAACATCCACCTTTCTCCCTCCTCCCACTCACTGCCCCTACCTCTTGACTTTCCTTTCCCTCGATAGTATCACTCAGAATATCTGACTGTAACATAAACAATTAAAAGTGGCAAAATAAGGTGAATTCATTAGGTGGTGTTGAATAAGAAAAGCAGCAAAAGTGGATTTCAATATGCCAGGGAAGCATCAATATTTCTGACTATTCTTTATATCAATTCACTCAAACCAGTTTAATAGTTTTAATACTGCTTAATAGCATTTAATGCAGTTTATTAGCATTTAATGTTGAATGAACCATTACAGTCACTCAGTCTACTCTCGGTAGGTCGAACATTACAAGAACTAAGATGGAACTTGGCCGTCAACTCCCGCCCTTAGCCACCATCTTGTTTTAACTCTTCTAAGTCAAGGAGTCTCTATTTTACGCAAAACTTTGCATCAGCTATTCTCCTTGTTGAGGAAATGTTCTCTTTGTTAATGTTTGTCATCCCATTACTCCTCCTCACCTCTTCCTGTACTGGGTTAAATAATTCCTTTGCCTCCTTAGAAGTTAAACATTTCAAATATTTATAGTACGTAACTTGAAAAGTTTTGGGCTAATGGATCATGTTTCTACCTGAGATACTCCTTCATTTTCCAAAATTACTGTAGGTGCGTAATCTTTAATCCTCCATTATTTCTGATTTCTCCAGGTTAAGCATCTGTGGGTGGCAGTGAATTTAACTGACACCTGCAAGCTGCCTTTTTTAGATAAAGACTTTTCTTCCCTACCTGTAATATTTGAACTTTTGAGAGAACAAATTGACTCTGTACTTTCTGGTATAGGAAATCTGATTCAGCCAAACAAAACATTAAGACTGAAATGATGCAGCTGGCTCTTGAGCTGGAATACAGGTAACTCTTATTACAAAATATTATTGCTACAGCTTTACATTATTCAGTGAATGAGCAGCTGTGAATCATCAAATGAGAGAATATCCATGAAAGGGATTTGAAAAATATAAAATGTTATAAAAATAAAAATTTTATTAGCAGTAATATGAATTGTGCCATGCTGTTTGGATAGTTGAAGTTTTATTTATTTTATACTGAAACTTAAAAAGAATAATAGCATTGGGTATTAATAAAGTTTACTGCACAGAATATATCCTTTTGCTCATAACATAAGGCCACCACAATGAACATAATCATTTTAATATGAGGAACTTAGTTTTATTGAAGGTTTTCTCCATGTCAGTATATAGAGCTAAGTATTTTACAAAGATTAGATCGATGTCTATAGTATCTCTCTGAAAAAGAATTTATTTCCCTAAAGTACAAGTGGGAAATATGGATCTTACAAAGTGTATTATCTGATGTCACTCTACTAATGTGAACTTGAATTCAGATCAATTCAATGGCAACATCTGAGTTCTTATCAGTGCTTTCCTTTTCTGTGATATTATGATGCCCTTCACTTAAGAAAGCGTATCTACACTTTTTCCCTTAGCTAGATGGTTGCAGCTTCCAGATATTGTTTTCTCATGAACCTTAGAGAGTCTTGCTTCCTCTTTCACTGTTAGACTGTGAGATGTCCCTTCTTCCTCCTATCTCTGTGACCACCCCTCCCTCTCTTTCTAATTAGACACTGCAGGTCTCCTGAGAAATTGGAATCCAGATGAACATATGAAAACTGTGCAGCAAATAAAAGTCAATGTACACTGAGTGAAGGGCTAGGAAGGCTGCCTGGAGTGAAATGGGCTGTGGCATAAAATTCCTATTTTAAGCAGAGCAACTATGGAGTATGCTGTGGGAGTAGGGGAACAGTGTTCCATGAAAATCAGACTAGAGACTTTCTGGAGGTATCTCACTTTAGGCATTTTATGGATCCATGAATGAAATTCTTATAAACATACCAGAGTGGAGAATGTGCTCATTGATTCACTAATTCTTTTTTTTAATTGAGGTATAGTTGATGTACAATATTATTAATATTGAACTTCCCGGTGTACAACATAGTGATTCACAATTTTTTAAAGTTATATTCCATTTATAGTCATTGTAAAATATTGGTTATAGTCCCTATATTGCACAACACACCCTTGTAACTTCTTTATTTTATGCTTAGTAGTTTGTACCTCTTAATTCCCTACCCCTATATTGCCCCATCCCCTTTCCCTCTCCCCACTGGTAACTAATATTTTGTTCTCTGTATCTGTCTGTTTCTGTTCTGATATATATGTGTATGTTTTGTTTTTCAGATTCCATATCTAAGTGCTACCATACAGAATTTGTTTTTCTCCAACTATTCATTCTTTGGTTCAACACTTTATTGAAAACCTTCTCTGGACTAGTCATAGCTCTGGCAGTAGGTCATATAGTGGTAAAGAGGACAAAAGCAGTGACCTCAAAGAGGACATTCTCAAGGGGACTCAAGGGCTCAGAGCAGAAACACGTGAATAACCAAGGTCATTTCTGAATAAAAATGCAAACTGAGACTGTGACGCATGCCATGGGTCATGGAAGCCTCTCTGAGGTGATGACGTTGGAACTGGGTCTTGAATGACAAGAAAGAAAAGCTGTTCAGGCACTGAAAAGAAGGAGTGAACAGGTCTGGAGAAAGGAACAAGCTGAGCTTCTTTATGAAACAGAAGGTCAGAGAGGCTGGAGCTTGGAGAGGAAGGAGCAGACAAAGGGCAGATCACAGAGGGACTCACAGTCCAGTTGCCATACCGTAGCAGAACCCTGAGGGACTTTTTTAAGCAGTGAAGAGGCATGCATGATTTATTTACATTTTTAAAAGATGCATTTGGATACTACATGAAGATGGGTTTTGTTACCATGTACAGCTTTCTAGGACTTATAAGCAGCTTTGCTAAACTAAACTTTGATGAAGCCAATCATTTTATCTATTTTTAAAAATAATAAAAAGCACTTCAAAAGGGTGACACCTCAGGGAGCTCCATCTTCTCTTTCTTTCACAATGTCTTTGTCTAATCACCCTCACTCTGGCCTTGGTAATATTCTCATCTCCAAGCTGCCTAGACCAAGGGCAGACGGATTTTAGCAATCTTTTATTTTCTATTCCTCAGGCATCCAACTTCTGGAGGGCACACAGACTTCTTTGCCTCATGCTGAGCCCTGGTCCAATCTGCCACATTTATTTATATTGTATAAATAATATATGGCATAGTATAATATGTAATATAGTAATATATCATATAACAATACCTATTCTTTAATGCTAGAAATATTACCTTCGAAATTTTGTTTCATTAGTTCAACACTTAGATGCTTTGTTAAAACACAAGTGTCTTCAAGGGAACTTTTAGATTATCATCATTGGTCATTCCAAATTGGGAATTAGGATTTGAGGGCTAGAGGGGAGAATGGAAAAAGCACTAAGGAGCTAGGGACTCTACCAGAACTGGGGTAAGACCAGAGGAAGAGCACAGGGGCTCCAAAAACAAAAGCATCGAAACTGACAAATTGCTTGGCACTGCCACTCACTTTTACTTTATCCAAACTTTTCTTCTGTCTGGGTGTTAACTCTTCTTTTCTTTCTTCACCATATTCACCTTGTTCTGTGAGCAACAATGTCTTTTTTTCCTGGAGATAATTAAATGGAAGTTTGCTGAAGTTAATGTCTGAAACCGAAGCAGTGGGATGAAGTTGAATTTCCAGAGCCACTCAGAACATCTCAATTAATAGCCAACATTCAGTGCAGCAAGTAAACATGTATCTCGTGGAGTGAGAAATATCAGGAAAAGACTAATTCCCTTTTATGATTGAAATGATATAGTGGAAAGAGCATTTGGTGAGACATCCGGAGACCTGCTTTGCAGTGCCAGCTCTAGTGTTTACCCTTGTGGGACACTGTTAGAAAGAGAGACTATTTCAGGGAATTCACAGTAAGGAGTCAATGAGCCAATGACTAGCGAATTAACCCTCATGAAAATCTTCAATTAACCAAATAAATCTTCACAGCCTATCTGGCAATGGGAAGGCAAATCTCTACCTTCTAACCACCAGCCAATTTTAGCTGGTGATTAAATTCTAGCATGAATTAGACTTCAACCGTGTGTGTGTGTGTGTGTGTACAAGCATGCATGCAGTTTTAGTCATGTGTATATTCACAAGTATACATATGCATGTGATACATATGTATATATATACACATTCACATGTGTGTTTATCTTTACACATAAGTAAACTTGTATGTATGTATATACATATAAACACACAGGTGTGTGAGAGCATACAAGTAAACCATTTATTATGCATATGTATATATGAATTTGAATTTCTGTTTAGAAGGGACTCTCCAGTGAGACAAAGTAACTAGTACTAGACTCACATGTCCATCAAATAACCATAAAACTTGGATAAATTATATTAGATAATTTTTGGCAGATACTGGAGAATGAAAATATAAAATGTTGTGTCCCTTAAGAGAATGAAGGCATAGGGGATTTTAGTCATATTCTCTCAGAATTTCTCCATAAGGATATTTCCTGGGCTCTAATACAGGGAAGAGGAACCCAAGCAATGAGAAGTGATCTTAATGGCCAAAGGAAGGAAAATTAGAGTCCTAACTGGGATCTCTGGAGCAGAGTGACAAAAAATGGGTAAACCACAGAGAAAGAATTTCAAAAATCTGTGTGGAAATATTCCTTAGTTTCTAGGCCAACTTTTGGACTTTGCATGTGCAACACGAAGCATGCTGAGTGGCTGAGAGCTGATCAGAGATTACAGAGATCCCAGAGGGGAGTGGAGGTACCTTGGGCAACACTTTGGACAATTAAGAGATCTTAAAATGTCCATTCTGTAGAAACAAGAATGCCCTGAGGATAAGATGAATAAAACCTGAAATAGATCCACTTTGATAAAGCTTTTACCAGACCTGAAAAGAATCAAGGAGATTCACCTTTGATTTAATCACCTACCAGAATAAAACTCAACTCCATTTAGAAGAGTAGAACATAATTTGAAACCTATGTAAAACATTATTTTAAATGTCTAGCATATCATCAAAATTTACTAAACATAAAATTAGACAGAAAAAAAGTGACTGAGAAAAGAGAGACAACAGAAACACTATAGAGTTAACAGAAGCAAATCCAGAGATACTCCAGATACTGAAATTAACAGACGAGAGCTTCAGAAAATGATGTTAAGGGAAACAAAAGGGGGAAATCGATGACCCATGTAAAAAAGTAAAATATTTCAACAGAGAATTAGAATCCATTAGAAAGTCATTAAACTAACATTCTAGATGTACAAAATACAGTATCTGTCAAGAGGAAGGTGATATATGTATAACTATGGCTGCTTTGCTTTGTTGTATGGCAGAAACCAACACAACGCTGTAAAGCAATTTTTCCTCCAATTAAAAACTAAATTTATAATTGTACACAGAAAATTATAAGACACTAATGAAAGAAATCAAAGGCGACATAAACAGATGGAAAGATATTCCATGTTCCTGGGTAGGAAAAATCAATATTGTGAAAATGACTATATTACCAAATCAATCTACAGATTCAATGCAATCCCTACCAAATTATCAATGGCATCTTTCACAGAACTAGAATAAAAAATTTCACAATTCATATAGAAACACAAAAGACCCCAAATAGCCAAAGCATTTTTGAGAAAGAACAATGGAGTTGGAGGAATCAACTTTTCTGACTTCAGATTACACTACAAATCTACAGTCATCAAGATAGTATGGTACTGGCAGAAAAACAGAAATATGGACCAATGGAACAAGATAGAAAGCCCAGAAATAAACCCATGCACCTATGGGTACCTTATTTTTGACAAAGGAAGCAAGAATATACAATGGGGCAGAGACAGCATCTTCAATAAATGGTGCTGGTAAAACTGGACAGCTATATATAAAAGAATAAAATTAGAACACTTCCTAACACCATACACAAAGATAAACTCAAAATGAATTAAAGACCTAAATGTAAGACCAGAAACTATAAAATTCTCGGAGAAAAACATGGGCAGAATACTCCATGACATAAATCAAAGCAAGATCCTCTATGACCCACCTCCTAGAGTAATGGAAATAAAAACAAAAGTAAACAAATGGGACCTGATTAAATTTAAAAGCTTTGCACAGCAAAGGAAACTATAAGCAAGGTGAAAAGACAACCCTCAGAATGGGAGAAAATAATAGCAAATGAAACAACTGACAAAAGTTTAATTTCCAAAATATACGAGCAGCTCATACAAATCAAAGCCAGAAAAACAAAAAACCCAATCAAAAAGTGGGAAAAAGGCCTAAACAGACATTTCTCCAAAGGAGACATATTGATGGTTAACAAACACGTGAAAAGATGCTCAACATCTCTCATTATTAGAGAAATGCAAATCAAAACTACAGTGAGATACCACCTCACACCAGTCAGAATGGCCATCATCAAAAAGTCTACAAACAATAGATGCTGGAGAGGGTGTGGAGAAAAGGGAATGCTCTTAAATTGTTGGTGGGAATGTAAATTGATACAACCACTATGGAAATGGTATGGAGATTCCTTTAAAAACTAGGAATAAAACCACCATATGACCCAGCAATCCCACTCCTAGGCATATATCCTGAAGAAACCAAAATTGAAAGAGACACATGTATCCCATTGTTCATTGCAGCACTATTTACAATAGCTAGAACATGGAAGCAACTTAGATGTACATCAACAGATGAATGGATAAAGAAGTTGTGGTACATATACACAATGGAATATTACTCATCCATAACAATGAACACCTTTGAGTCAGTTCTAATGAGAACCTATTATGCAGGGTGAAGTAAGTCAGAAAGAGAAAGATAAATATCATATTCTAATGCATATATATAGAATCTAGAAAAATGGTACTGAAGAATTTATTTACAAGGCAGCAGTGGAGAAACAGAGAGAATAGACTTATGGACATGGGGAGAGGGGAGGAGAAGGTAAGATGTATGGAAAGAGTAGCATGGAAACTTACATTACCGTATGTAAAATAGATGACTGATGGGAATTTGCTGTATGGCTCAGGAAACTCAAACAGGGGCTCTGTGTCAACCTAGAGGGGTGGGATGCAGAGGGAGATGGGAGTGGGGCTCAGGAGGGAGGTGATATATGTATACCTGTGGCTGTTTCATGTTGAGGTTTGACAGAAAACAACAAAATTCTGTAAAGCAATTATCTGTCAACAACAACAAAAAATAATAAATTAAAAAAATACAATATCTTCAATTGAAAAGGTTTAACAGCAGACTGGATAGAACAGAAAATAGGATTACTGAATGTATTTTTAAAAATACCCAAAATGAAATACTGGAAAGAAAAACAATAAAAAGAATAGAGCAGAAAGAAATGTGTGAGATGAATTAAACTATCTAACATATATATAACTGTGACCCTAGGAGAAGAAAAAGACAGGATAAGAAAGGAATAATATTTGGGGGGGAGTGAAAGGGAATAGCCAAGAATTCTTCGATACTAATGAAAGACACTTACCCACAGATTTAAGAAGCTCCATGAACCATATCGGAAAAATACAAAAATATTGTATCTAGGCACCATATAGTAAAACTTCTGGAAGCAAAGCTAAAGAGAACATTTCCTTGAAGAAAAATATTGGTATGGAAGAAGTTTAATTTTTTTAAATAGCCTTTTTATTCTGCCTTGCTAGGAATCTTTGGCAAGTCCTTTGACAATCTTTAAATGCTTCTTATGATAAGATGGGAGAACATATTATACGCCCCTTTGGAAGTTACTCAAGAGCTGCCTCAGTTTTCCATCCTCCATAAAGTCTTATCTAACTTTCCCAGGTCCCCTGAAAACTGGAAGATAGCCAGGTATCTCTTTCCTCTTGTTCTCTCGATGCTTTATGTCTATATTGGTTATGCCTCTCTTCCCCAATGCTCAGTTCTTTAAGGATGCATGAACATTTCACATAGCTCCTTAGGATTTCCAGAGTTCTTAGGGATGCATGAATATTTCACATAGCTCCTTCAAGGCTTATTGCAATGTTAGAATAAAAAAATTAAACTCTGTATGAAATGTTGCTCATTGAATTAATTAAAATGTAGAAGTTCTCATTTTAAAAAGAAAGTATAAAGTTTGTAGATATTTTTTCATTCCTATAATCCATACATTTTTCAATCAATATTTATTATGCCCCTTGTATGTGTGAAGCACTTGTACCTAAAAATTAATTTTCATTGTTTCATACACTTTCAAAATGTACATAAAACAGTCCAAATAAATATCAAATTCAGTATCCTGTTAAACATTATTATCCATTTACAATATCTATTACCCTTTTAAAATTTCAGTACCTAAGTCTTCTATAATCAATTGCAAGTGCATGAATACACAGTAACTTTTTTATTAAATCTGAGTTTAAATATTTGTTGTAGAGCCTTAATTTAAATCTGACCCTCTTTTGAATGGAAATCCTTTTTGAAATTTAATAAAACATGAAGGTCATAAAATGTATTAAACTATTATACTTTTCATTTTTAATTCTGAACAGGCAAGATTCCAAGAGAGAAGTTTGCTTTCTTATTAGCATGACAGGCAAGTTAGGAGAGGATGGTTTCCCTTCTTCAGGGCCCTCAGCCTCAGAAAGAGTCCTGTTAACTAGTGTGGGAAAGGCTGAGAACAAAAAGACAAGGTAGGTACCAGACAACTCCCCAGGACCTTCAAGACTGACAATTCCACATCATGTTCTCTTGTTATGCAGGTACGTCCAGAGAAAATTTGACAGACAGTGAGATCTCAGCTGCCTGTGTTTAAAGACCATCAACAACCATATGAAAGGTCTGTAATAAACAAAGTCTAATCAGAGCAAGATGACATCTTCAGAGCAGGACTGACCCATTTTTGAAACACTAAATGTTGGGAGGGGGCCCTGAGGAGAAAAAAAAATCATTATTTGTTTTAGCCTTTAAACTGTATTTATTCATCCTCATTGTCTTCTCAATCTGATTGTTTATGGTACATGGTTACTTGATAGGCAGTTAATAAGTATTAATGGAAGGAACAGATACGCAGCCCTGTTCTGCCACATTTTTCTCATGAATATGATTCAAATCTAAAATGCTCTGACAACAATTTTGACCACTTGAAAGAGAATGGGTTTTTTCCCCAACATCTTGTAAAGAAGTTCACTGAGTAGCTGGGTTCTCAAACTTTGGTTATGACCCAAATTAAAGTTGCTGATGCCTTACAAAATGACTTGGAAGCATCCCCAGAAAAAGAAACACTCCACCCTCCCTGTTCCCAGACTCCAGGCCAACTGAAAAAGGGCAAAGAACATCGAGTCTTTACAAGGGGGAACCCTGCTCTACAGTGTTCTCCACTCACACCTCCCAACCTATGGTGAGGGGTGAAGAAGGCAGCAATGTTTTCTTATTACATAGATTATTACTAGCTGCCCACATTTGGCTGGCAATGCCATCTTTACTTTTGGTCTGAGGTCTTGGAGACAGAAGAGTGGAGAGGAAAGAAAAGAAGTATTAATACATGTGTTCATTAATCATTTATACTATGACAGACATTGTTCAGTGGAATGTGCAGATGAGTCAGATACTGCTGTCACTGACTTGAAGAGATGACTTACTCCCTGGCAGAGAGTTGCTCTGGCTATCTTCCATTTGTCCCTCCTGACTCAACAACTACCCACTTCATTGTCCCAGAAGACTGAACATCATGGGCTGTTTGAACAGGTCCTCTTGCCCTTTGTCTTCTTCTGTTCAGTTAATGGGGAAGCTTGCAAAAAGGCAGTAGATTGAAAGTGGAGAGAAGCTGGGGAATATTTATGCCTCTGGCTCCCTCCATGCTTAGGCATCTCTCAGCTTATAACCACAACTCAACAATTCTCTTTCCTTATGTTCCTTGCTCCTTTAGGCATCACTTCTGTCACTAGGTCCAAGATATTGCACTGTCCATCACAGGTCACTGCACCCTGCCCATGCCTTTGAAAATAGTTCTTTTATTAGAAACTCCAATTTCCAATGTTATTATGCCATCTGTGATTGATACAAGGACTTTAGCTTACTTGCTATATGATCCTGGCCAAGTTTGTCTCATCTTCTAGATAAAATAACATACATTTTGCACAACTATTTTGAGTATTAAAAAAGTATATAAAGCATCCAACACATAGTATCATCCAGTGACTTTATTCAGGCATTGGACTTACTCACATTCAAGTATATGTGTTCAGCCCAAATAGACAGAAAGTGAGAAGAGAGAGTGAGGAGAGAGAGAGAGGGTGCAACACTGAGCTACATAATTTGGGATTCTGCTGCCTGTTTCCCTTAATTAGTGTCTGTCTCAGGCTGGCCTCAGTTCTCATATGACCTTAATTCTGTGAGAATCTTCCCATGTTGACTGGAATTTTGCTGCTCGAAGATTTGTGTTTTTGTATTCTACATGACCCCTAAACAGAAGCCGATCACTTCTCTGTGTCAGCCAAAGAACAGTGCTCTGGTGGAAAAACTAGCTGAAATAAACTTACTTAGAAGTTGTAAGTTGGTACTCAATGTAGTGTTTATTAAGGGATTTAAAGATGATTTTGATTTTGAATCACATTTTATGGCTTTAGAAACCATTCCTCAGATAGAATAGCTCTCCACTGTTCAGTGTTCCATCACAGGGAGCTGCCACTCTACCCGTCGATGTGCTGGAGTCCACCACGAGGCTCCTGTCCCCTCTTTCTCCTTGTAGATCCAATCCCTAGCTTACATAAAATGGATACTCAATCCATGCTTACTGAACAAATGCGTAAAAACATCGATGAGCAAAGCCAGACCACAAAATGCTTTACAAGATCATCAATTCCTAGGAAATATTTATTTCCACCACCTCCCCCTCTCCAGTGTAGAGCTAGGATACATGGTGGGTCCAGGAAAGCCAGTGGCTTCTTTGGATACTCAATTAAAGTTGCAATGTGGCTGCTTCAGTCTACTGGAGCTCATGGGCGTGAACTGGAGTCATATGTGAATGAGCATCTTTCTGTGTCTGCTCTGTTGTATATACTATGCAGATTTCATAAAACTAAGTTTGTTGGCCTCTCCAAGTCCTTGATTTATTTTTTTAATGGAAGACAGCATGCACTATTGTTTCCATTCTTGTTAGCTTCATCTAAGAAGCCCACAGTGGGTACTGTGGCACTGGTACAACTGAGGTGACATGAAAGGGAAGCGATGTAGCTCTGGTTCCAGTCTTGTGTCCTCTAACTTCTTGATGGTGACTTGTACTTTATTGAAATGTTTGTGGCTCCACCTCCGTTTGCAGGGACAGTTTTCTTGAAACGGGATAGTCTAAGTACAAATTCTTATCTGGAGCAAAGTACACATTTTCTCAATATCCCTTTTGATTCTTTCAGGCCTCCTGGTGTTATCTCCTAAGGTGGAAAGCAGCTCTAAAGAGCATGCAGTTTGTAAGCAATGTTAACAAGAAAATCATGAATGAAGAGATTTTTAAACTCACTTTCTTGACTTATTTACAAGTTCTCCTCCCTGCATCTGTGGCTAGCTAAAAGGCATATTAATGTAGCCAAGGGGATCTGATGAACCAACAGTGTTCAATGACCATGAATAAGAAGAATATTCTGCTCTGAAACTAGATAGCTAGATTAACCAACTTTATCTCTCAGTGAACTCAAGACTTTGGGATATAAGTCTGTAAGTTGATCCTTTAGCATCTATTTAATTTATGTGACCTCTATTTATCTTGAAAATGAACTTTTCTTTAGAAAGTCAAATCTTGTTTCTATTTAGATCACCTTAACTAGTTGAATTTCTGAATGTCAACTCTCATTCATTATATCATTCATTTATTCATTTATTCAACAAATAATAGAATTCTGTTCTAGGTACTGGGGATACAGGAGTGAACAAAACAAACAAAAAAGCAGCAAAAGTCCCTGCCCTCATAAAGTTTATATGCTGGGGAAAGAGATGAAAAATGAACAGCACAAATAAAAAAATATTGTAGTACATTAAAAGCTATAAAGTGCTATAGTGAAAAATAAAGTGAGAAGGGAAAAGGAATGACTAAGGTAGAAGCTTCACTTAAAAAAACCAGCATAGGCAAAGTTCCCAAGTGGAGTGTGTGGCATCTTTGTTGCACCAGGAGTCCAGTGTAGTGTCAGAGGAGTGGGGAAGAGAGCTTTGTGGAAGGTAAGGTCAGAGAGACAATGGGGTTGGATGGTGTAGGGCTTTCTGTGCCTCTGTAAGGTCACTTTGGCTTTTACTCTGAGTAAACTGAGAAGGTACTACAAGGTTTTGAGCAAATGAATGACATGCTTTGATTTATATTTCAATAGAATCACTCTGTTGGGGTTAGAATGAAGGGTTTGAGGTTACAAGTAAGGGAAGTTAGGAGAGCCCTATTGTGATATGGGCAAGAGATGATAGTGGTTCAGGCCAAGAGATAGCCGATAGCGAGAAGTGATCATCTGAGCCAACAGGATTTGCTGACAGATAGAATATGGGGTGAGAGAAATCAAGAAGTCGAGCTGACATTGATGTGCTCCACCTGAACAATTATCAGGATGATTTTATCATGAACAGAGATGGAAGCAAACACAGAGGAGTCAGTTTGAGAAAGGTCAGGATCTCAGCTACTGTCACATCAGGACCCTCCCAGAGGGTCTCAGGCTGGGCTGAGAAGGAAGCCTTGGGAAGGCCACACTGAAGAATCCAAGCCCTGAATGGGCAATCTTTCCATTCATTAACCAGCATTTTTGAAGACCTAGTTTGTGCCAGGCAGGATTCAAGGCTCTGGGGCTGTAACGATGACAAACTCTCTCTGCTTAAAGGCTTATATTTTTGTGCAAGTGTGCAGAGGTTAATGATGGGTGAATGGATAGATGGATGGACACATAGATATAGTCATATTGATAGATACACATGAAATAAATTCAGAAGGTGATAGTCTTATGAGCAAAAATAAAACAGTGGGAAAAAAAAGAAAAGAGAGCCATCCATTGTAGCAGTGCATATACTTTTTCATAGCTATGGTAGCCAGGAAAGTCTTCTCTGAGAAGATGACCCATGAACTGAGAGCTGAATGATGAAATAGAGCCAGCCGGAGCAAGATCTGGGAGAAAATATTCCAAGTAGAAAAGACATAGTTCAAGATCCTGAGCTGATGGTGACCTTGAAGTGTTTGGGGGACAGAAGGAAAGCCAGTGAGGCTGGAGGAATATGAACATGGGGCTGAGTGGTGGGGAGTCAAGACGAGACAAGGTGGGAAATTTAGGTGAGTGCCAGATCAGATAGGACCTTGAGGACTGCAGCAGTTTAGATTTTGTTATATATTTATACACACATAGGAAGGTTTTGAACAAACGTTCAAATCTGGTTTGCATCTTTTAAAGATCTCTCCAGCATCTCTGTGAGGAAAGACCTTATGGAGAGGCAAGAGAGGAAGCATGGGGAATCACTGGGTGGCTGTTAGAGTGGGTTGTAACATGAAGAGAGCAAAATGTTGGTATTTTGGAATATATTCTAGACATACCCGATCCAATACAGTGACTACTATATTCCACATTTGACTATTTATGCTTGTGTTGAAATTCATCAACATTAAATAAAATTAAAAATTCAGTGACTTAATCATATTAGCCACATTCCAAGTGCTAAATAATCACATGCAGCTTGTGGTTTTGTTACTGGATAGCAGAGCTATAGAACATTCCCATCATCTTAGAAAACTCTATCGGAAAGTTCTGCTCTAAAGTCACAAAGACAGCAAGCTGAAATAGTTACAGATAAAGACAGTGAAATGATTTTGGTGCCAAATATGTTCTAAGTTAAGCAGAAATGGGCCAAATACATTAGATTCAAGCTGTCTAGAAACCGAGACAATAACTTCTGTAGATAACGGTATCTTCCCCTGACTCTATTGTTGGATTCTCATAGACGAATGCATACTGACCTCCACATTTCATGTTCCTTCTGCTCCTAAGGATCTAGACCTTTATTCTCCCTGTATCAGTCACTTATTCTTTGGTTATAAGTATTAAAAGTCTTAAATTTTAGAAGGAGAGTTATAAAGATTAATGTATAACCGGAACATACGGTTACTATCATAGCAGGATGTCATAGGACCCAGAGAGTTGTGAGGTAGAGATCCTCACTTCTGCTTCATTTTTCTATCATAGAGGGGCTTCTCCATTCATGTATCCATCATGTAAACCAGAGAAGCCCCAAAAGTGGTCACAACCCCAAGTTCACACAGCCTTCTAGTTAAAACACTGAACATTGATTAATTTAATTTATTGACTCAATTCATTTTTTAAATTTTGAAGAGTGACAGGTATAGGCTCTGCTTGACCTGCTGTAGTCAGCTATGACCAGGCTGCAGAGCCCGTGATACTTGGGATTGAGTCTCAATGAGGAGGTCCTCTAGGAGATGGGGATGGTTGGAGAGAATGACAGGTAGAGATCTGGGTGGCATTTCTGCTGCAGTCTCCTGTTTCTACGTCGTACTCACAGAACCTAACAAGGATTATACCAAAGCTATAACAAGACAAATAGGTGTCTATTAATTACACATTTATTTAGCAATAAGCTTGGCATTCCAAAAGACCAGATTGCTATGCTCTGGGTGTTTACCAAACACTAGGTGTCACTTGAGCAGAATCCTTGGCTTGAGAGGAAAGGAATAAATCAGTTAAACAGCCTCTGACCCTTATTATTACATATAAAGCAAAATGGCCCAGCAAACTTGTAACCTCAAAAAAGTCTTGAGGGAAATAGTTGTTCTTGTATTACTCATCAATCAGGTCTTTTCTTATCTCATTGTTAATTCCTTGCACTGAATTCAGGTGGCCTCCATCATCCCTGGAGCATTTGAGGTAGTTTCCTGGGGAGGACATGCATATCTAGAAAGACAGGGACCAAGATTTTCCTTGGCGCAGTTTCTAGCATCTAGTAGATGTTCCATATATGCTAAATGATTGAGCTGATGGATGGATAAAAGTTTGGCATCCCTATGAGTGCTGCTTTGTCCCCTTGGAGAGGCTGGATCCTGTTCTTCATCCATGTGCTCATCCTCTTTTACCAGTCTCTTTCAAGAGGAGATGGCATGATTTGGTGTTAAGGACTTTGACATTTATTTTACATATTATCAGCAAAAGACTAACCAAAGGATCATGCCCACATGGCCTGAAGGGCTGGATAGTTCTCAGTTTTTGAGGTAAACAAAACGGCCTTCTTCTAAGGGTACAAGTGCATCTTTAATTTCAGTAATATATCTTTCACAAGCAGTAGAGGGAGTTTATTTATAACAAAAGGCAGGGATTCGTGGTTTCAATTTCTGTTCACTAATGGCCATTAGGCAGGTTTCTGACCTGAGCTGGACTGTTGTTGAGCAGTAAGTATATCACAACAAAGGCCAGGAAATGACTAATTAATCCTACGGGAGATTGTAGAGACACATTTGCCATTCATCCAGCAAGTGCTGTTTAAGTGACAGTTGTGAGTATCTGAGGGCACTTGGGCTAAAGAGTTTATGGATGCGGTGTAATGGGAGTTCCACAGTCTGCCAGGTCACTGTCAGCCCACACCCAGAGTCTCCCAGGAAACACCTCCAAACTGGCCAGGTGGCAACGAACACCTTCTGGCCAGGTGATTCCCTCTCACCTCACCCTTTTGGGGGCAACACTGAGCTTAAAATTTGCTCCGTTCATTCTGTGCAGTATACTCTGTGTACCTCCGGCAGCTAAGCTGGCATTTGCTAAGATAATGTAAGAAGGCAGCAAATAGATGAAAAGCAAGCACTTCGGGTCATTGCATCCAAACCGCTCTCTTACTTCAGCCTGTTTTCTGCACAGCAGGCTGTGGCTCTAATGACTGTTTCTCATTGAACTCTTAGAATAGCAGCAGTCTCAGTTTCTTTCAGTGTCTTGCCTGTCTCTCCTTGGGGGAAAATCAGCTTCTTGTGCTTTTCTCATTCTAACGGAGCCTCCAAGAATTGGGAGCAAGTGCATCTTGGAGACATAAAGAGGACAGAGTGAAGCCACCTACACGAGGACATGTGCTGTGGTGTTAGCCTAATTAGATTCAGTTCCATAGCATTTATGGAAGGCTTGGGCTTACTACAAGGGAGTGTGGGGGATTAAAATTCTTTGAGGGCTTACTACCTCCTAGGCATCAGGACGGGAGCATTACATGAGCCGGCTCATTTCATCCTCCCCACTTGGTGAGGACACACTGCAGTCTGCAGTTGAGACATAAGAAAGGGCTAGGTTAAGCCACTTGCCCAAGTCACAGCCAGAAATGGCTTTGAAGCCAGGACCTTCCATTGACACCAAAGCCTGAACTCACTCCACCTTTCAGTCTGTCTCCTGGTACTGAAAAGGCCCAAGAAAAATGAAGTCAAACCAGCAAGCAGTGGGTGAGCACAATATAGTTCAATGAAAGAAAAAAACAAAGGGGTAGAGCAGCTCAGCAGAAGCCGAAAGAGGCAAGAAGGCTGGTGAGCCTGGGTTCCAGGCCGGCCCACTTCTGCTCCTTGCTTGTCCTCTGAGCTGCCCCTACTCTCACGCAGTCCCCACCTCACTAAGCCAACTCCTCCTGCTCCACAGGTTGCCTGCCTATCCACCTTCAGAGGTTTCACCAATTTCCACAGTGTTCACTGATTCAAGCGTTTATTAAATATGCCTCCTGTGTGCATATTAAGCATGCTTCCTACCTTGGGACACACACAGCGACTCCATGTCAAGGATTTATTTGCATATGTGAAATAAAATGTATATCAGATTATTCATTGCAGCATTATTTTAATAGCAAAATAGAGAAGTGGTTAAATAAATTATGGTGCCTCCATATCAATGACTATTCTGCAGCTGTTCGAAAAAAAAAATGAGGGAAAAATTTCCAAGTTATATACTTAAATGAAAAAGCAAAGAGCAGAACATTTAGCAGGCAACATTTTGTGCACATGTGTGTGTAGCACTCACACACATGTGTATGCATGTCTGTAAACTGTGCAAGGATACACAGAGTCTAGAGACGTGTTGCCTCCAGGAGGGAACTGGAGGGCTGAGGCATAGAAATGAGGAAGACTTCACTATACAGCTGCTGTTCAAACTGCCTGTGAGGGGAAGCACCAATATTGCTTTCTCTCCTCCATCATAGACAAGTGTGTGATCCTATTGTGCATGTTTGCATGCAGTTTGCTCTGTGGGCCACTTATCCCATGAGTTTGACAACATTCAAAAGGATCTATTCCCTTTTCTTAGACTGGGGTCTGCCAGTGTCATGCTTATTTGACAATGTCACATTGCTGTAAAAGTTTCTAACTTTTTAATTCTTTTTAAATTCTCTGAGTTTATCTTGTGAACCAGAAGCAAACAGTTCATGCACTGACATACACCTTTCTGTCCTTTTGACTCTGACATATGACCTATCCAAAGAAATTCCCTTTTTAAAAAAAGATGCCAGTGACCCACCCTACCAGAGTAACATTGAAAGGAGTGAGGATAGACTTGCTAATTTTGAATTCCCTTGGACTCCCTTTTCCAGCACCAGCTCTCTGTATAATTGTGAGTGTACCCACTCTGCAGTGGGCTCTTTCACTCCCTCCAACAAATGAGCTTGTAACCACTCCATTGCCTCAGGGAGCTGCCTAGATATGCCTCCCACCACCTTCCCTACCACTTACTGTGGCTGTCAATTCACTCTTACACAAATGTGCAGTACTAATCCAGACGTAAGGAACTTCCTTTCCCATGTAAACAAGGGAACTGAAAAGTGGTTTCCCAGAGTGAAGGGGAAAAAGGCATCAGAATTGGGTGGCAGATATCAGAATTAAGTATGTTTAGCTGGCCACCATTGGTCCCCAGGTCGAGTGCATGAGGAGATTGAAACAGCCAAAGGAATGGGGCTTTCCTGGTGGCTCAGACCATAAAGAAACTGCCTGCAGTGCAGGAGACCTGGGTTCAATCCCTGGGTCGGGAAGATCCCCTGGAGAATTCCAGAGTGGACAGAGGAACCTGGCGGGCTACAGTCCATAGGATCACAAAGAGTCGGACACAACTGAGTGACTAACACACACATAAGGAAGGAAAGATAGTGGTTCTGCAGACTCTTCATGGCAGGCATGGTATGGAGGTGACAGGGAGGAGACTCTGAAATGGAGGACTAAAGGGAAAGATACTATCCATTGTAAATTCACATATTCAACAAACTAATGATTAGAACTGATTCATGCAGAGGTGTTTTAAAGGTCAATAGAAATCAGTCTGAATGTTTTAACCCGTCTAAAGAGAGAATGTATCCATCAGAAGAACAATAAGGTGGAGTCCTGGAGTCCAGGGTTGGCAGTGCCCATCTGAATTATAACGAGGGGAGAGGTGTCCAGACTGCAAACATAACACACCGGGGCATCCCCACTGTAGAGACAGTAGCATAAGCCTTAACTTACAGCTCACCGCTACTGGGCTCATCCTTTCTGTTTTCACAACATGTGAATCAAGCAATCTGTTAATACAGGTTGCATTACCGTGTGTCTTTTCCCACAGGGAGAAAGTGTGCCGGCTTTTCTGTTGCATGTCTCATAGAAATTATTAAGCTGATTCTGTGATTTATATTCTAGCCTCTTGTAAACACAGATAATGTGAATCTACTCTGGTGATACAGACTCACTTTGGGTCAAGAAGAAAACTCAAGAGTATCAGCACAAAAAGCCAAAGAACTGACCATGGACTGTGGTTTTTCCAACATGGCAAAGCCTTGAGTCCTGTGGTGGCCAGACAGCTAAAGTCTGTGGAATCTGCATCACAATGATTCTCTCTAAAATTTCCCAAGTTCTTTAGGTCAAAGTAGAAGCTCTGGGCATAATCCTCAGGCTCCATGTTGGTTTTGATTTGGCTCAGCAGTGGAATGGAGTGTATCTGACGTGCAATTACACAGTTACAGAAGCTGTATATTTAAGACCATGTTAAAATGACCCATACCAAAACAGCCAAGACAAAAAGTCATATATTTTTTAAAACCTGTTTTAAATTTCTTAAAATGTAAAGAGATAATCCACATACATGTTTCAAATACTAAAAATGTATCTTACAAATACAGGCAATACTTCTTGCCCAGTTTCCATTACTCTCAATAAGGAACTATTGTGATTAATTTATTGTTCATGCTTGCAAATATATTGACATCTGCAGGCCAATAATACACATGTTATTTTTTCCCTCTCTTTTCAACAGAGTAGCATTCTCTATATTTTCTTCTCTCTTATCTGTTTATTTTGGTGATCATTTTATCAGTATATCTTGGCGACTTTTTCCATATCAATAAAAAAACGTTTTCTCTTTCAGGAAGTCATGTTGTTTTTATACTAAACAAGGTAAGAATACAGGATTTGGTATCAGAGAGATTCAGCTTCATAACTTCTTAAGTGAGTTCCTTAACTTTTATAAACGTTTACTTTCTGAATCTAACAGAAGCTACTGACAGTTAGACTTACTCCTCATGTACTGCTGGGATTCACTTACTTTCTCTAAGATTCAGTACTCTTGATTACTCCAGGCAATAAGGGCCCCTGGGTGTTTTGACTCTCTATATCCTGACTTTAGACTAATTTAAATATTTTATATTGTATGTCAATCAAGTTTTGTACATAGGAGCTAGAGAAAGCTGATCAGCACTTTCTAAATAGCCTGAGGAACCACTAGACAAAAATGATTAGATGTTCCTTGATTCAATGCCAAAATGCTATTATTGCCTCTTTACTTGTGAATCCAGGAAGATAAAACACTGAGTAACTCAGTACATTCTTTCCAAGATGACACAGTCCACCCAAGATGGGCCCTGACCCACTTTGAAGTTTGGGGTCATTTGTAAATACCACCCACAAATTGATTAGGGTAGTGGCCACTCTTCTTGGACAAACACTTCAAAAGTTTTAAGATTTTGTTTTTTAGAGCCGTTTTAGATTCACAGCAAAATTGAAAAAGATGCAGAGATTTTCCACACATGCATAGCCTCCCCTGCTAGTAACATCCCCCACTGGAGTGGTACATGTGTTGCAATCAATGAACCTATGTTGACATATCATAATCACCCAAAGGCCATAGTTGACATAAGGGTTCACTCTTGGTTTTTCATATTCTATGAGTTAGACAAATATGTGATAGGTATCCATCATTATAGTATCATATAGAATGTTTTTACTATCCTAAAATTCCTCTGTGCTACACTGGGCAAGTTCTTGAAGGAGACTTTCTTGTTGATGAAATAAAATCACTTTTGATCAATTTCAAGTCAAATTGCCAATATTTCAACTCATAAAGATTTCTTTCCTTTCTATCATCCAGCATTTTTTCCTAAAAAGAGATAACAAGAAAAATAGATATTTCCTAATATTATTCTTTTTCCGTTCTTCTCGGACCTCTACTCTCCATGCCCTCTGCCCCCAAACCATCAGAATCACAAAAATGATCAGCAGTCAGAGCAAAACTAGCTGAAAGTCAATGATTTGTAGTTAGGTATATGGGACCAATTGCTATGATAAATGTTCTTTTAAGTAGGCAGTTCTACAAAGGATATAGACTGTTTATGTATGATTAATTAATAAATAATTATCTTTGACTGGGGGAATATGAGACAATAAATGGACCATAAAATCTAAATAAACACTCAGGCTGCTGCCTTTAGTTTCAATTGGTGCCTGGAATATTTATGAATTATATAAAAAGACATGATAAACTCTTCCCCAATTCACCCACCATTTCCAAAAGCAAAAGGAATTATGACATTTTTCTTTGTTTCTCTGTTGTCTCTGACTCTGGATATGCCCATCAAAAAGGTGTATTATTGTACAATCATTATGGTGCCCTCATTTTCTGTTCGTTGAATGCCATCAACTTAGAGGTCATCATCAGTGACATCTTCTAACTCATCTTCATCTCTTACCTTCTTACTGGAAGGAGCCACATAGAAAGCATAAGAAGAAAATGCAGGCAGGCTCTAGATGCTAAGATTAGTCCCTGAATGGCAGCCAGTAATGAAACAGTGGCCTTAGTCCCAAAATTGCGAGGAATTGAATGTGGCCAGGGTTTCAAAAGCAACAGGACCTTACCGACCCTTTAATTTCAGCCTAGTGAACCTAAACAGAGGACCCAAATGAGCCATGCTACATCCAGACTCTGACTGAATGCTAAGTTTGTGGTAATTTGTTATAGCAGCAATAGAAAACTAATACACCATCTGACAGCATATGGGAAGAGGGCTGGGGCAGCAATGAAAGTCCAGGACAACCAGCCCCTTGCAACCTGCTTTCTGTTACTCACTCAGCAAGGCTTTTGGCCTGCGTTGGTGATCTGGGCTCTTACTGAAGATTTATGACACAATAGTGCATGCAAGGATTATTCAAATTTTTATGCTAATTCTGGGGGAGGCAAAAGCACAATGCAACCTTTTGCTCCAATATTGCCCCCTATGGCTATGCACCTCCCAATACACCCAACTCTCCAGGGATTCCTCATTTGTTGTTTTTTGTTTTGTTCTGGTTTTAGTTTCTAGAAATACTAGTTTCTTGCTTCTTCAGATTTTTGAGTTAATCTGGGGAAAGGAGCCAAGCACTGCCCTATTTCTTCATCTTTGTAGAATGGATTCTTTGGGTCTGTTTTATATGCCAGCATCTTATGACCTCATTTAATCAATTACTAACTTCCTATGATGGACTGTCTAGGTGGTTCTGTGGTAAAGAATTGACGTGCATTGCAGGAGACAAGGGTTCAATCCCTGGTGGTAAAGATCCCCTGGAGAAGGAAATGGCCACCACTCCAGTATTCTTGCCTGGGAAATCCCATGGACAGAGGAGCCTGGCGAGCTACAGTCCTTGGGGTCACAAGAGTTGGACATGACTGACAACTAAACAACAACAAGAAGCTTCTTATGATAGATGTTATACTACTGCTTAACAAAGAACCGAACTTGATCATAACATGTAAATAATTGCCCAAGAGCACACAGCTAGTAGGTGGCACAGCCTGTTGGTCCTGGATGTTCTTAAACATGAAACCTGTTCTTTTAAATGGGGTAGCATGCTGCCATCCAAAGATTTACATTTTCAGTCTTATTATTTATTGAAGAAAGAGAGATGCTGGGTGGGTAAAGGCATTTCAAGGGTTAGAGGTCCTGGAAAGCTGAGAAGATATTAACATCCTGTTGACAGCTTCTTATTTTGCCAACTCATGGGGCTGGTTCAATAAGTAAAGAGAAAACACTGACAATTAGAAAAGCCAAAGATGACTGTCTTCTAGATCTATTTCAAGTCCAGGACAAAGTGTATTTCCTTGTTACCTGCAACAATAGCCCAGGCTGATTATAGATAAGGGTTAGAGATGCCTTCTTACTTGGACCAAAGCCCAGTTATGGGACTGATGACCACTACCTATCAGCTGCACAATGTTACTAACTCACTTAACTTCTACACCTTAGTTTCCTCATCTGGAAATTGGGGGTTATAATGTTTTTCCAGTGGCATGCACCTGAAAAAGATGATTCCTTAGAGTCCTAGCCCTAAGATATGGAATTCTCTTTTTCTCAATTGAGTCTAACAAGGTTCTGTTGTAGACTAGAGAGTCTGGAACTCTGCCACACAAGATCATCCCAACTAAAAGTTAAACTAGCCTTTTTTAAATTTTGCATTTGAGTAAATCTGGCTTCTTATATACTTCCCTTTATTTAATCCAGTTTGACAAGCAGCAGTGAACTTCCAAGTTACCTCCCTGTGGAAACATGTTCCATCGCCTATCTGCATTGTTGTTGTGTGTCACAGAGGAACTCCATAAAGCAAACAGATGACCCAGGTGTCAAAATACCACTTCAGGAAATAACTTGGAAATGAATTTTGATCACTAGGACACAGTGCATCTATTCAAGCCAGGGAACCGTAGTGCTTCCTGTGTCTCTCTTGGCTCTGAAATAGCATCCTAAAGCAAATGTGGAGGAAGTAATTAATTGTGTAAAATAACACAGAGATTTTTACCCTGAATTGCAGAATCACCTTTGTTCAAATCCTGTCAGGACTTTTATAAGAGCTATCTTTTCCCACAGTTGAGGAATTCTAAGCCAACCAAGAAAATGACCACCGGCCAAAATGCTCTGGCCTAATGAAATGAAGGAGGGAGGCCTAGTGAGACGTTGAACCCATCTTGCTTTCTTCTTTTTTCCCCTGAGTTTCTGTCGGAGAGAAAGTTCTCTTTCTTGGCCTCTCTCTTTCCTTTTCCATTTTTTTTCCTCTTGGTTTAGGATTTTCATTCTACTACATCTACCTTTAGGTTTATTGACTGAGATCCAATCACTTCCTAAGAGCAGTTTTGGGTGGGGGAGACTAGGAAAAGGATAAAGAGACACTAATTATGCTCAAGTAAATGCCCTAGAGGAAACACAATGGAAGGAGCATATAAAACAGTTAGTATAGTAATGAAACTGATAGGTAATATACTATTTTATATTTGACAAGAAATTGATTCTTTCTAACGCTTTCACTCTAGGATTCTAGAAAGACTATACTACTAATGCTACTACTACTGCTATTACCAATAAAAATACTACCACTTATAGTAGTAATGAAAACCCCCCTAAATTACCATAACTTTCCATTTGTCAAAGTGCCTTTTATTTTGTATTTTATTTGATCCTCACAAGTATCACACTGAAGCGGTTGGGCCTCAGAGAAGGCTTTGAAGTAGCTCAAATGCACAGCAGAAGACTCAAGTCTGAACCCAACCTCTGGATTCTTTGGGCTCATTGCGTATGAACGAGTCTAAGGCTTAATTTGAACTTAATTTGAACTTGCTTTTGAACTGTGGTGTTGGAGAAGACTCTTGAGAGTCCCTTGGACTGCAAGGAGATCCAACCAGTCCATCCTAAAGGAGATCAGTCCTGGGTGTTCATTGAAAGGACTGATGTTGAAGCTGAAACTCCAATACTTTGGCCACCTCATGCGAAGAGTTGATTCATTGGAAAAGACCCTAATGCTGGGAAGGATTGGGGGCAGGAGGAGAAGGGGACGACAGAGGATGAGATGGCTAGATGGCATCACCGACTCGATGGACATGGGTTTGGGTAAACTCTGGGAGTTGGTGATGGACAGGGAGGCCTGGCATGCTGCGATTCATGGGGTCGCAAAGAGTCAGACACGACTGAGTGACTGAACTGAACTGAACTGAACTGAAGGCTTAATTAATGAGAACAGACTTTCACAAACGCAAAATTTTGAGGAGCCTTAAGGGGAAGGAACAATGTTTAAAGCAGAGGAGTGAAAAGCATGAAAGGGCAAATATATCACCATACTGCTGTTGAGCTGACCTCCAGAGGCAGCTTCTGCCAGTAGATGCTTGTGTGTCTGGGTGTGGAGACTATCATAGGCCTAACTCTGCAATCTCTTCCCCTGCCTCAGCAGTCCTTCTGTGTGCTGTCAGCAGAAAAGGAACAGAGAGAGGTGAGGCTTTCGTTGAAAATCAATTTGCACAATGCACACAAGATCGCCACAACATGGCACCCAAATGGGCCAATTCCCTGTGATTTTCCGCAGAATTACCCTCCATTCGCCTTCACAGTCAACTAAGCTTATCTCTTGGAAAAAAGAGAATCGAGTGTCTGGGTTATACTCTGATGCCAACTGTAAAGTTTCCTGTTGTCCTGACAGCTTGCAAGACAAGCAGGGAAGTGTGGCCTGTGCTGGAGACACTCACCAGAGCATCTGACATCAATACAACTGAAGTCTTGTGCCAGGTAAAGAAAAAGATGAGCATGCCAGCCTTGGATCAGGCCACCCATCTGTTTCCCAGGAGAAAGCTAGACTTTAGGGAGAAAAATAAAACAGACCGAAAACAACAAAGTTCAGCTCTTGGGAAGATACTGTACTATTTTAGGATGATGCTGACTGATGCCTTAAGTAATAGTTTAAAAACTTAAGATGTCCTGCCAGCAAATCAAAATAAGAAGTCATGATGTCTAAACAATGCATTAAAGCTTTCAAAGAACTTGTACCTGCAGGATATCATTTGGGTTCCACAATTTCCTGAAGAGCAAGTTATAAGACGTGTTATCCCCATTTGCTTGGGAGAGTCTAGATGGTTTATCCAAAGCCACACAGGGATTGGCCGTGGAGTTAGACTTTGGCCTCCTGACAACTGCTCAGTGGCCTTTCCATCCTTCCTTTCTGTGCCCTGGCTGTTGTATAGCTCAGTGACTTCTCAAAGAGTACTGAAAAAGGCCTTGCAGCAAATCACAATTTGTGATTTTCAGGCATTCATTGCCTGATTACAGTGCAGGGAACATGGTGTTGTTTTAAGAACACATTCTGATAGAAATAGTGTTGAGGTGGATGAAGTAAAAATTCTACTAAACACGGCGAGACCACTCTCTCAGTTTTCTTCAAAGGCCAAGCCCACCTGTTCTAAGGGCTGAGTGACTTTTCTAGCCCCCCTGTTGCTATTCTTTAAATTTTATGTCACTGCTTTGACTTTTGATGCTCTGACTTTGTCCAAGTACCTTCCCTGGTCCAGTAGTTTTAGCTCCATCCTAGAACTGCCACACAGTTTCTCCACTCTTATTCTCTGTGGTTCTTAGTAAATGCCCGACTTTTAAACTGGCCAGCACTAATTCTTTCAACAAATCCTCCGGGGACACCTACCAGGCAGAGCTGCATAAGCCAATGCTGTCTCAGCAATGTCTGGAGGGACTACTGTCTTTAATCTTGGTCTAGTGAAGAGAGAAGCCACTGATGCATTTTATCTTAACATCTTGTCCCTATTTCAGCAGTTCCAAGGCAGAGTGAATGGGGCTGGATAGCATCCCCTCTTTGGAAGGATGTTGGTCTGACTGTTTAATAGATCTGGCAGGAGGGCTCTGCTGCAATTCTTCATTTCCTTTGTCTCTTGTCGCAGGTTTTCATTAACCTTTGAGGTTGTCTTCATTTTGTGGTTTGCATTTTAAGCATTTTCTGGTTTTGAAACTGCCTAGCAAATAATTTCTTTTGATCCAACTGCTTCCCTCAATTACTATTATATTTAACTCTTTTGCAAAATAGCAAACTCCACACCCTCTGGATATCTCAAACCACCATTCCACCCATCTGTGGCCCTTATGCTTCAGGATTTCATTTAAGAACTGAGCTTTGTGCACTTGAGGAAATGATCCACAAACGCTAGACTTCTGTTTCCCTTGCTAGCTTGGAACTCCTCTTGTTTCTTCTAGTCCTAACTGAAAGGAAGAAGAAAACAAAGAAAAAAAAAAAGAGAGAGAGAGAAGGAGCAGAAAGAGGATAGGTGAATGGATAGATACTGTGCACATCTGCCATGTGGTTCTATAAACATAATGACATACACCTCACTAGTTACATTTTTCCCCTCCACAAACCCTGCCTCAGATACAAATTTCCACATTAACTGTACAGTTCAGAATGATCTTTGTTTTCCTCAGTCATTTAAATACTAACATTTTTAAATTTTGCTCAAAGACAACACAGGACATGGGAATTCCCTAGCAGTCAGGTGGTTTGGACTCCATGCTTTCACTGCCGAGGGCTCAGGTTCAATCCCTGGTCAGGGAGCTAAGGTCTCATAAGTTGCACAGCCTGGCCCACCACCCCCCCCCCCCCGGCAAAAAAAAGACAACCCTTGACAAAAATATAAATTAGACAATTTTGTACCACATTAATGATAAAATGGTTAACATCTGTTATTTATTAATTTGTCAATTATTAAAAAACATTTCCCTACATTATTTCATTTAATTTTTACTGTAAGAGTATGAGGAAAGTTTGTCATGTCCATCCTACAGAAAAGGAAGCTGTGGTTTTGGGGGATAATCTAAGTTGTCCTTTCAAAGCAGCACCACTAGGAAATGGTAGAGAAACACCGAATCCATGTCTCTTTGATTTCAGGATCTTTCTTTTCTCCTAAATATTGAACTATTTATACTCCTTGCATCCATTTCACTCATCTTTTTCCCTTGCCGTTTCCCCAAACTCCCCCCACCCTAATCCCACACCACCTCACTTCTGCCATTCCCAAGTCTTTCTCTCTGTTGTGTGATCTCCTATTTGGAGAGAAAGTTTTGATAAAACACGTTTGCACTGACATATATCATTAGTCATTAATTCAATGAATTAACACAGCTCACTCACATCCATTTACAGCAGACACTGTGCTAGGCTGTAGAACAAACAAATATGTCTGGGTTTAATAAATAGGTCCTAGGCAGATCTGTGTCAGTACCAACAACATGACTCTGTGTGTTGAAGTAAAAACATGTGCAAGGCATTTTGGGTGCAGAGCAGGAGGCTGCCTGGGAAGTTTAGCAAGACTTCAGAGGGAGGGATATTAGGCATGTATTTTGTAACATGACTATGATTTCAACACTCACACATTCCTCCAACACATGGTTGTTGTGTACCTGTTTAATGCAAAGCACTGCATGAGTTCACTAGTATACACCAGTGGGAAAAAATAAACCTAGTCCCTGCATTTGTGGAGCATGCATTATGACAGGGAAAACAGGCAGTAAACACATAAGTATCTGAAACAAACATTCAATTATAAATCATCAAAATGTATACCATAGGTAAAATACATAAGAAGGGAACCTAATTTAAGTAGTGTGGGTAGGAGAGGAAGAGTGTGTGTAAGAAAGTCCTTTTTAGAATGATGACACCGAGGGATGGGTAAGAATGAGGTGGGCAAGGTGGGCTAGGCAAAGCAGCACTATGCGAAGGCCTTGAAACTAGGACAAGCTGGACACATTCCAGGACCTGAGAGGAGGCCACTGTGGCAGGAGAGTGGTCCTGGAGGGGAATCACAGGAAGTGAGGATGGAGAGGTAGATGGGGCCTCAGCTTGATAACGAGAACAGCTTGTACTCCCAGCGCGTTGAGGAGATGAAAGGACAGGGAGTGGAGCGACACAGGCCACAAGAGCAGCCTGTAATGTCAAACGTAGACATCTGGCAACCCCTCGTCAGGTGTGGAAATAGATGAAAATCAACCAAAGGAGGCATGTTTTGGCAGAGGCTCAAAGGCAGGCAGAAGAATGGAAAAACTTTATGGTAGAAAAAAGTGAAGTCTTCAGGCATGTCTTGACTGGATGCTTTTGGCCTAGCAAAGCTGTAAGAGAGCTAACTAGAGGCCAGGTGTCTTAAGGGATAGGTTATGGGTGTATCTTTGGTTTCCTCTCCTTGATCCTTAAGTTGGAATTAGAGACAAAAATCAGAGAAGCTGTTAGTTATTAATCAAGTCCTGGCTATTTGGGGTCAGTTATTATGGAAGGTGTTCTTTAGCTTCCTATTTTGTCATTAGAGATAGCACTCTTGCTTCCTGCAAATCTGACATCACAGCCTAGCATCCTGGTCTGTAGGTAAGGGGTTGGTTTCCAGGGTAGCTTGCTGTAGGTTGTGGGTCAAAGTTGACTAAAATGTGATTGGCGCATAGATTTCACTGGGGAAGAGAACTGGAGGCAGGGAAGATACAGGAAAGTTACCTCTAGAGTTTGGATTTAATCCTCCAGACAATCATCACCAAATGTTTCTGTTTGCACGTTACTGTCTACAAAATAGTTTTGAACATACATCTCCAACATATCTACCTTTATTTATATCTAAATTTTACACATGGTCTGCTATAAATTTTAAGAAAATGTGAAACAGTTTTTTATACATTATTATTAATTTAAATGTAATTTTGCAAAGACTTCATTTGTCACATGGCTCTAAATTTTGCTAAAGAATTATATTTATAATTGAAAAAGATACATATACCCCTATGTTCATAGCAGTACTATTTACAATTGCCAAGACATGGAAACAAACTAAATGTCCATTGATAGATAAAGTGATAAAAAAGATATGGTGTACTATGACCCAGAAATCCCTATACTCTGAGAAAACCATAATTGAAAAAGACAAATGTACCGCAATGTTCATTGCAGCACTATTTACAATAGCCAGGACATGGAAGCAACCTAGATGTCCATTAACAGATGAATGGATAAAGAAGCTGTGGCACATATATACAAGGGAATATTATTCAGCCATACAAAAAGAATGAATTTGAGTCAGTTGTAGTGAGGTGCATGAACTTAGAGTCTATTATGCTGAGTGAAATAAGTCAGAAAAAGAAAAACAAATATTGTATATTAATGCAGATATATGGAATCTAGAAAAATGGTACTGATGAACCTATTTGCAGGGCAGGAATAGCGACTCAGACATAGAGAACAGACTTATGGATACAGCAGGGGAAGGAGAGGGTGGAACAAACTAAGGGAGTAGAATTGAAGTATACACATTACCATATGCAAAATAGGGAGCAAATGGGAAATTTCTGTATAACACAAGGAGCTCAACCTGATGCTCTGTGACAACCTAGAGGGTGGGATGGGGTGGGAAGTGGGAGGGAGGTTCATGACGGAGGTTCACGAGGGAGGTGACATATACCTGTGGCTGGTTCATGTTGATGTATGGCAGAAACCAATACAACATTGTAAAGCAATTATCCTCCAATTAAAAATAAATAAATTTTAAAAAGATGTGGTATATATATACATATGTATATGTATATATATACACATATACTATACACTATGGAACACTACTCAGTCATAGAAAAGAATGAAATAATGCCACTTACAACAACATGGATAGATCTGGAGATTATCATACTAAATGAAGCAAGTCAGAAAGAGAAAGATAAATACCATATGGTGTCACTTATATGTGGAATCTAAAATATGACACGAATCAACTTATTTACAAAACAAAAGCAGATTCAGACATAGAAAACAAACGTATGGTTGCTAAAGGGGGAAGGGGGATGGGAGAGGGATAAATGAGGAGTTCCGGATTAGCAGATACAAACTACTATATATAATATAAATCAAGATTGTCAGGAAAAGTATAAGCAGCCTCAGATATGCAGGTGATACCACTCTAGTGGCAGAAAGTGAAGAGGAATTAAGGAGCCTCTCAATGAGGGTGAAAGAGGAGGTTGAAAAAGGTGGCTTGCAACAACATTCAAAAAACTAAGATCATGGTGTCTGGTCCCACCACTTCATGGCAAATAGAAGGGGAAAAAGTGGAAATAGTTACAGATTTTATTTTCCTGGGCTCCAAAATCACTGTGGATGGTGACTGCAACCATAAATTTTAAAGATGCTTGCTCCTTGGAAAGAAAACTATGGAAAATCTAGACAGCGTTTTTTTTTTAAATTATTTTATTTATTTTAATTGGAAGCTAATTACTTTACAATATTGTGGTGATTTTTGCTATACATCGACATGAATCAGCCACAGGTGTACATGTGTCCCCCATCCTGAACCCCACTCCCACCTTCCTCCCCAACCCATCCCTCAGGGTTGTCCCAGGCATCGGCTTTGAGTGCCCTGTTTCATGCATAGAACTTGGACTGGTGATCTATTTAACATATGGTACTATACATGTTTCAATGCTATTGTCTCAAATCATCCCACCCTTGCTTTCTCCCACAGAGTCCAAAAGTCTGTTCTTTATATCTGTCTCTTTTGCTGTCTTGCATATAGGGTCATCGTTACCATCTTTCTAAATTCCATATATATGTGTTAATATACTGCATTGGTATTTTTCTTTCTGACTTACTTCACTCTGCATAGTAGGCTCCAGTTTCATCCATCTCATTAGAGCTGATTCAGATGTGTTCTTTTTGATAGCTAAGTAATACTCCATTGTGTACATGTACCACAGCTTTCTTATCCATTCATCTGCCAATGGACATCTAGGTAGCTTCCATGTCCTAGCTATTGTAAACAGTGCTGCAGTGAACATTAGGGTACATGTGTCTCTTTCAATTCTAGTTTCCTTGGTGTGTATGTTCAGCAGTGGGATTGCTGCGTTGTATGGCAGAACTGTTTTCAGTTTTTTAAGGAGTCTCCACACTGTTCTCCATAGTGGCTGTACTAGTTTGCATTCCCACCAACAGTGTAAGAGGGTTCCCTTTTCTCCACACCCTCTCCAGCATTTATTGTTTGTAGACTTTTTGATAGCAGCCGTTCTGACAGCATGAGATGGTACCTCATTGTGGTTTTGATTTGCATTTCTCTGATAATGAGTGATGTTGAGCATCTTTTCATGTGTTTGTTAGCCATCTGTATGACAGCACTTTAAAAAGCGGAGACATCACTTTGCCGACAAAGGTCTGTATAGTCAAAGCTATGGTTTTTCCAGAAGTCATGTAAGGATGTGAGAGTTGGACCATAAAGAAAACTGAGCACTGAAGAATTGATGCTTTCAAACTGTGGTGTTGGAGAAGACTCTTGGGAGTCCCTTGGACTGCAAGATTAAACCAGGCAATCCTAAAGGAAATCAACCCTGAATGTTCATTGGAAGGACTGATGCTAAAGCTGAAGCTCCGATACTTTGGTCACCTGATGTGAAGGGCCAACTCATTGCAAAAGACCCTGGTGCTGGGAAAGACTGAAGGCAAAAGGAGAAGGGGCAGCAGAGGATGAGGTGGTTAGATAATGCTTGGCATTCAATAAGCCATCAATAGGCACTGTTGCAGAAATAAATTCTTAAATGAATGACTAGAGTCTGTCTGTAGAGATGTTCATCTCTCTACAGCAATTTTCCTAAGACAGTGTCTTCACTGTGCCCTACAGTAGTATTCTACATTATTTTACTATTACATTAAGAGCAAGTTCTTATTGCTCTGTACTAAAATATCAATACTTCTTGTAATTCTACTCTGTGGTCTTGAGTTTTCAGTGGAGGTACTCAGATCAAGGCTATCTCCTTTTCCATGGCAAAACTTCAGATCCCTGAAGACAGTTATTTTCCCACTGAGATTTCTATCTGAGTCAACATTATTACATATCATAATATTACATATTACATATTACTTTGTGATATATAATGAAATAATTATACAACTCACCATAATGCAGAATCAGATCATCAGGCATCAGATTCTCCTAAGGAGTGATCCCTCACATACACAGTTCTCAGTAGGGTTAGTGCTCCTATAAGAATCTCATGCTGCCACCGATCTGACAGAATGCGGAGCTCAGCTGCTAATGTAAATGATGGGGAGAGACTATAAATACAGATAAACTTCCCTAACTCCTCCGCCACTCACTTCCTGCTGTGTGGCCCGGTTCCTAACTGGCCACATATTGGTATCAGTTCATGGCCCAGAGCTTGGGGACCACTGCCTTAGATTAGTACGGCCAGTAATATTAGTATTATGGGATGAGTAGTCATGGAAGTATTAATAGCAAAGGCAACAGTGACAAGCTTACGCAGTATTGTCAGTTATACCAATACCATTTCCCACTTGCACAGTAGTTAATAAAGTACTTTCACAGTCATTGTCTCGTTTCATTCTCTTGGTAACACTGGATGGTGGATTTTACAGCCTCTTACTTTACAGAAGAGGGAACGGAAGGTATTGCTGCCCACATTCTCTTGTCCAGTGCTCTGCCTTTGAGCCAGCAGGCAACATTCTTTCAGCCACAACATGGCTTTTGTGAACGTGTTGCCACATGCTAGCTACTCTGGATGTGGCCAGGAACACCACAAATATTAATGGGGGAAAAAAGAAGCAGGAGAGAAGGCAACACCTAGACACCAGAGCTGCCTGGAGTGGGGTGGTGGGAGTGTTGGTTAGTTCGTACTTCCATATCTGTGGATTTCTCTCCACCACCCTCCCAACCTGGGCACCAGATTTTCTGCCCCTTGGCAGCTGGGGATATGCCCAGAGCAGTGGTGCCTACAGGGTCCTCAGTTCCGTCCTGGTCTCCACTCTCGCTGGTCTTCACTTTCCCCTGGAGAATGCTTTCCTCAGCTTCCTCCCAGAAAATTTAATTTAATAAATTCCTACAGTGCCCTTCAGCTCACTCAAACATATCACTGAGCAGTGTTGGGCAACTGTATTTCCCTGTAAATTTCCCAAGAGCAAGGACTCAGGAAGCGTCAAGCTCATCTGCCCTTACTGGCGGCCCTGACTACCTGCACTGGGAACAATCGGCCTGCGGTGGGGCTGGGAGGGCAGAAACACAGTGTTCTCTTTTGATGGGGGTTTCAAAGCGTCCACTTCCTGGAATGGGGGTCAGTGGCTGGGAAAGGCCCTCAGGATTTACGAGCCTGCAGAAACTCGGCTCGCTGCTCCTGTAACAAGAGGGAGACAGAACGTTCTGTCACCACGTCAGGTTCTCATGCACCAGGCCTTCTGGAAATGTTTTCCCCATCTGAGAATTGAAGGCAGATGGGGACAAGTTGCTTTGTTCATTTGCACCATCTTCTCTCCTTCTCTAATGCTTTTCAAATCCAGTGAACCCAGAAGGAACTTGAGGGAGAAAGGGCACAAAACAAATGAACACTGCCCCAGTGTCACATAAGGGACTTTTTGATCGCTCCTCCCTTATACTCGGGCTGTCACCTCACTGGCTTAGCTGCTCAGTCAGTTAATCACCAAACATCCTAATCATCTACTGGGGGCTGTGGCTGGCTCTGAATGGGAGGCATAGAACAAAATGCTCAGCAGAGGCTTTATTCCTGAGGTGCTCACCTCAGGCTTGAGCAGACATTCACTACTGCTGATAAAATGAGAGATGGTTCATTATTAATCAGGACTAGATTATCTGCCCTCAGTGCCTAAATGTTTTCCTCTCAGAAAACAGGATGAGATTCTGGAGCCCAGGAGAGATTTAACTGTCTGGAGATGATTGAAACATCAAGAGCTTGGTAAGAATAAGCCAAGTAAGTGTTACCAAAAGCAAGGGCTCTCTGCACACTGGTGCTGAACCAAATCCTAGAGACAGAGTTTGGGGTGGAAGCAGAAAATGATAGCTTTATTGTTTTGCCAGGCAAGGGAAACACACTGGACTTCTGCCTTGAAAAACTATGTGTCTCTACCAGAAGATCTGATGAGGGTTTTATAACAGTGGCTCTAAGGTGGGGTCTCTGACAAGAATAGGGTATGAACAGGCATGTAGACCCTTAATCTCAGGTAGTTGAGTCTCCTAATCTTGATGAGCTTCTGTGATTCCTTCAGTCTTGTGGTTTCTTGGCTGCTCCCCTTTGATTACCAACTGTTGGAATCCATCCCTTGAAACTCAAGGAAAGTCATGGAGGCTGGAATTCACCCACAAGAAATGGCAGACAGAACAGTCTCCATGCCTGGGAGGTTCGATTTCATAAATAAAGCATAAGTGAGGAATTGGAAGCCTCCATGACTGAGGGACACTGAGGACAGATGAACGTGACTGGATTGTGTGTTTAGTAGCTCAGTCATATCTGACTCTTCGCAAGCCCATGGACTGCAGCATGCCAGGCTTCCCTGTCCTTCCCCATCTCCCAGAGTTTGCTCAAACTCATGTGTATTGAGTTGATGATGCCATCCAACCATCTCAACCATCTTGTGTCACTCCCTTCTCCTCCTGCCTTCAATCTTTCCCAGCATCAGGGTCTTTTCAAATGAGTTGGCTCTTCACATCAAGTGACCAAGGTATTGGAGCTTTAGCATTAGTCTTTCCAATGAATATTCAGGGTTGATTTCCTTTAAGATTGACTGGTTTGAATTTCTTGTAGTCCAAGGGATTCTCAAGAGCCTTCTCCAACACCACAATTTGAAAGCATCAATTCTTTGGCGCTCAGCTTTCTTTATAGTCCAACTCTCACATCCATCCATGACTACTGGAAAAACCATAGCTTTGACTATATGGACCTTTGTTGGCAAAGTATGTCTCTGCTTTTCAATACACTGTCTAGGTTTTTCATATCTTTTTCTCCAAGGAGCAAGTATCTTTTAATTTTGTGGCTGCAGTCACTGTCTGCAGTGATTTTGGAGCCCAAGAATATAAAATCTGCCAGTTTTCACTTTTTCCCTTTCTATCTGCTATGAAGTGATGGGACCAAATGCCATGATCTTATTTTTTTTTCTTTTTTTTAATTTCTTTTTTTTTTTAATCTTAGTTTTTTAATGTGAGTTTCAAGCCAGCTTTTTAACTCTCCTCTTTCATCCTCATTAAGAGACTCTTCAGTTCCTCTTCACTTTCTGCCATTAGAGTGGTATCATCTGCATATCTGAGGTTGTTGATATTTCTCCCAGCAAACTTGATTCCAGCTTATGATTCATCCAACCCAGCATTTCACATGATGTACTCTGAATAGAAGTTAAAGAAGCAGGGTGATGATATACATCCTTGATGCACTCCTTTCCCAATTTTGAACCAGTCCATTGTTCCATACAAAGTTTTAACTGTTGTTTCTTGACCTGTATACAGGATTCTCAAGACAGATAAAGTGGTTTGGTATTCCCATCTCTTTAAGAATATTCCACAGCTTTTGTGATGCACACAGTCAAAGACTTTAGCATAATCAATGAAGCAGAAGTAGATGTTTTTATAGAATTCTCTTGCTTTTTCGATGATCCAACAAATATTTGGAATTTTATCTCTGGTTTTTCTGCCTTTTCTAAATCCAGCTTGCACATCTGGAAGTTCTCGGTTCACATACTTCTGAAGCCTAACTTCAAGGATTTTGAGCATAACCTTGCTAGCATGTGAAATGAGCACAACTGAATGGTAGTTAGAACATTCTTTAGCATTGCCTTTATTTGGATTGGAATGAAAACTGACCTTTTCCAGTCCTGTGGCCACTGCTGAGTTTTCCAAATTTTCTGGCATATTGAGTGCAGCACTTTCACAGCATCATCTTTTAGGATTTGAAATAGCTCAGCTGGAATTCCATCACCTCCACTAGCTTTGTTTGTAGTAATGCCTCCTAAGGCCCACTTGACTTCACACTCCAGGATGTCTTGCTTTAGGTGAGTGACCACACCATTGTGGTTATCCAAGTCATTAAGACCATTTTTGTATAGTTCTTCGGTGTATTCTTGCCACCTCTTCTTAATCTCTTCTGTTTCTGTTAGGTCCTTGCCGTTTCTGTCTTTTATTCTACCCATCTTTTCATGAAATGATTGGGATGGGAAATTATAAAAATTGAAGTGGGAATATTTGTTTCCTCACAGGGTCTGACTAAAATGCTGCCACGCAGAGATCTCAGCGAACTGAATTAACTGCGCACAGCTATGTGTTTTTAACTCCTGGAGACCAATGATTAAGTCAGTCTATTCCCAACGCCTCCATACTTTTTCTGTGAAGGGCCGGACAGTAAGCACTGCAAACTTTGCGGTCTATATTATCTCTGTTGTGACTTCTCATCTCTGTGGTGACAGGAATGCAGCAACAGGCAATATGCAAATGAATGACTGGGGCTACATTCAAATAAAACTTTATAGATGGACACTGAAAATTTAATTTCATGTAAGTTTCACAAGACATGAAACATTATTTTTCTTTTGATTTTTTTACCCCCAAACCACTTGAAAATGTAGCAGCTATTCTTATCTTGTGGGCTATATGAAAAGAAGCAGCAGACTGAATTTTGTCGATGAGCCATAATTTGTCAACTCCGGTCTTGGAGAAGCAATATCACTCCCATGGTGGAAAAGGAGGGAAGAAGAGGAAGATGGAGAACAAGAACATTTATTAAGTATTGACACTTCCTTCTATTTTGAGTTTAAACTCATTTGCTCTTCACTTGCTTCACATATGTAAGTGGTTCTTTAAAAGAGCATCACTTAAGCATACTAAAAAAGAGTGTACCTTTTTTTTGGTTGAGCCATGCTGATGATCATTCATAGCCACACTGATTTGTAAAATTTTTATATAAACTGTGTTCGCCATCATAGGATATACTTTCCTTGAAGGCTAGCACCTGCTTTACAGCCACCATATTTATATTGGCTGCTGCAAACTTTCTCTGGAGTGGGCCCACAGTAATTTATTATTTTGTTGAATTAGCATATTTGAGACTATTCTATCTGCACAGTACTAAGTATTAAAGGGAGCACATAATCAAAATATAAGACTTGGACCATAAATTGTAAGCCTACCTTTCTGGAATTTTGAATCCTGGTTTATTGCTTTTAAAATATATCATAAGTGTGTAGCAATTCAGACACATTTTTGTTGTTGATTTGTTTTTAACATTATGATGCTCTTCTATTTATTCACTTCTACTCACTAATTTTTTCTTCTTCTGTGACATCTACCCACTGGCTGGGCTGATTTCCTCTCTGTCTCATAACCAGACCATGTGACTAACTCTTACAACATATTTGCTTGTATTTTCTTTTCCCCTTTTATGAAACATTGCAGAAGATGTCTCTTTTTTTATTCTCTCTTTTGCGTCTGTCCTTTAAGGGTATGCTCACCTTTCTACACCCACATACATATTTTTCTCTTTTCAACTCCTCAAACACTTGTGGTGCCCTGGCCCATTCATTTCCTTTCATTTTGCATGTCATATCCACAATTAAAGTTGCGGAAAACCTTAACTTTGTGCTGAGATGGCGTCTATTGTTGTGGTTTAGTTGCTAAGTCATGTATGACTCTTTTGTGAGCCTGTACTCACAAAAGTCTGTAGCCCGCCGGGCTTCTCAGTCCATGGGATTTTCCAGGCCAGGAAAATCTACCCGATAAATAGTACATGGCCAATGAGAACATTCTTGGTGGTCAAATCCCTGTGTCACTTAAAATGACACTAGAGAGAACAGAGATATTAGGTTGGAAAGAGAAGGTTCAGATAAAAGTAGGAAGGGAAACAGTGTCAGGAAATCTTAGACAACAAGTCAACATTTAACACTGCAGGGAAATGGAAGGCTGAAAAATTAGGACTATCCACAGTCTTGTCTTTTTAAAACTTCAGGAAAATTAATTTCAGATAAAGATTAGAGACAGAAAACAATCAACTTTTAAATATCTCTCACAAAAGTTATTCAAAGAAAAAGAGAAATCAGAAGCAGAATAAAAATATACCAGTAAAACATATCCACAAAACAAATAAAAATGCTAATTTGCTGTTTAAAAATGAACTGCTGCTGCTAAGTCGCTTCAGCTGTGTCCGACTCTGTGCGACCCCAGAGACGGCAGCCCACCAGGCTCCCCCATCCCAGGGATTCTCCAGGCAAGAACACTGGAGTGGGTTGCCATTTCCTTCTCCAGTGCATGAAAGTGAAAAGTGAAAGTGAAGTCGCTCAGTCGTGTCCGACTCTTCGAGACCCCATGGAATGCAGCCTACCAGGCTCCTCCATCCATGGGATTTTCCAGGCAAGAGTAGTGGAGTGGGATGCCACTAACTAAAAGATAGGAAAAAATGTGGAAAGACATGAAAGAAGAACATAAATTAGAGTGAGAAAACCTCAATAATGAAGTGAGAGAATTCAGGAAAAAATTAAAAGAAAGGAAAATACAATATAAAAAATGAAGATGAAACCAGAAGGAATACAAGAGTGAATAAACACAACAGAAAATACTTGAAGTAAAATAGAAGATTAAATGAAATAAAAAATTTTAAATCAAAGAGAGATAAAATAAACAGATAAAAAGTATTCATGATATAGTGACTAAAATTGAAGCTATAAAAGAAGATCCCTGAACATTATAGGTGTCCCTAAAGAAGAAAACCAAAGCAAGGAAACAGAATAAGATCTAAAAAATACGTTGCAAAAAATCTTTCCTTAAAAAAATTTAAATCACATATTTAAAGATACTATTGACCAACACTAAAATCTATTCTAGTAAAATGATTGACTTTTAAAGGAAAAAAAAAAAAGCACTGAGTATCTAGACAAAAAGAAAAAGTGACGTATAAGGAAAAAAACATAGATTGTAACTGTGTTTCTCAAAAGCAGTATTCCATGCCAGATGAGAATGGGGGAACTTACTTACTCAAAGAAAGAAAATGTGAGCCAAGCATTTGTTATCCAGCAAAAGAAATTTTAAATATAAAGGTGAATTCTTCTTTACATGGAGAGCTCAGGAAATTGTATTCCTATGAGGCTTTTCTTAGGAATTTATTTGATGGTGAGCTAGACATCAAAATAACTGGAGAGACACTGACATGTCTGGTGGTGAGCACTAAACAGTTATTTGTAGAACTAAGATTGGGTGTGTGCTAAGAAGGAACAAGTACATATGCTCTTTAGGTTCTGACAAGGTAAGCATATAGATATGGTGTAAAAATGAGAGAAGGAGGAAAGCACATGCTGTTTTTTTCTCATCTTTTCAGAAATCATATTGATGGTATCTATTAGGGATGTTTCACTGATACTGTTGTATATATGTGGAGCTAAAAGAAAAGATTAATTATAGTTTTTCTATGTTTTTTACCCTTGTGTTTCTTGAGATGAAATTAAGGAGATATAAAGTTTTAGTTAAAAAAACAAAACAAAACAAAACCTCTTACAATCCAAATACAGGAAGTTGAAATAAATCTGACTTAGAAATATCAGTTTGAAACACACATACACAAACACCCCCACACACACATGCCAAGTTCATACTTACATTTGCAATACAAATTTATTTCAGGTTCTATCAATCTAATCTATCTATCCCAGTGCCCAGATTGTGGTCTTGGAATACCATCACCCACTTTAAAAAATAAAAAAATCAAGAATTCTTAAGAGAAATGATTCATTTCATTTCATCTGAAACAAGAAAAAATATGAGATGAGCTTAGAACATCTTATGACACCAAATAGCCAAGAAGCTACCAAGCATACTATGTTATATAAAACAGTCGAGGTTGTATAAAAACATCTTAGGAGCCAACTTGAAGAGATTCCAGCTGGACACAGATGGGTCAGTTTGAGCTTCAATAATGATAATAATTGCAGTGGGCTAAAACCTTTCAAATATATTTGTCCTTGAGTTTAAAACAGTATTTTAAAAAAGCCTCTTGGTCACCTTTTCAGGGTGATAGGAAATATTCACTATCCTGAAAATAAAAGAAAGCATCAAATATTTATCCTGCTTTTCTTATATCAACTGTACCATGAGATATCCAAAGAGAAGACAAGGAAAAGCATGTATGAAAGCATGTTACTTCGTCAGTGAAGGTAATGACAAGATTAAAACATCACCTCTTTTCAGTCCCTAATACATGAATAGATTTCTACTTAAGCATCAATTGCTGCTAACATAATAGAGAGACAATCAGATATTATGTGCCCCTGGATGAATGGCTACAAGTCTACCTACAGTCTTTCCAGAGGGATCCAATCTTAGTCCTGCTGTCTTTGGATCTAGCACTGAATTTAGCTGCCAATTTTCAGAGAAGCCTGAGGCCAGAGGAACAGACGCACCATGAGGGTGCACCCAGCAGCAGCCACGGGGCAGCTCTGCAAGTCAAATAGCCCAGGTTCTTCAATAATTGTGTGTAAAGAAAAGAAAGGGACGAAGGGGAGGCCTGTGGACTCAAAGGGCCCTAAAAGCTTATCAAGGATTTCTAACTCTGCATGTCTAGGGATGTATACTTGGGTGATAAAACCATACAGAGCTGCATGGAAGTAATTGCCATAAAACTCAGGAGTTGTTCGGAGGAGGGCTTGGTTCGGGTTTCCCTGGTGGCTCAGATGGTACAGAATCTGCTTGCAATGCAGGAGACCAGGGTTCAATCCCTGGATTGGGAAAGATCCCCTGGGGAAGGGAATGGCTACCCACTCCAGTATTCTTACCTGGAGAATTCCATGGAGAGAGGAGCCTGGTGGGCTACAGTCCATGGGGTTGCAAAGAGTCAGACACAACTCAGCAACTAACACTTGGCTATGTTGGAATGAAGAACACAAGAGGGGTAGTTTGCTGGGTTCTATTTTTTAACTGGCTGGTGCTTTTAAAGGATTGACCTTACAGTAATATGTGAAGCCATATTTTATGTGTTTTATATATCAGTGTTTTATTTTTACAATGTAAGTTTTTAAAAATGAAATGAAATATCCCTAGAGATACCTAAAGGGCCTCACATTTTTTTCTAAACATACATATTTTCTTCATCACCATGACCACAGAGTATATAACCTACACCCTCCTAAGTCAACATCTTTGGCTCTGGGAGAAAGAAAAGCAGAGCCTCTTTCCCTAGCTCTGTGTGTCCATCCCCACCTACCTTAGCTGGAATCTAGACAAGTTTGTGCTTGGGTATGTGTGGGAGGGTGGAGATGGGTGATGGAGGGAGCAATGGAATAGACATCTTGCTGCACTGAGGAAGATTCACTTAGTGAAGAGAGGTATATTTCAGTGTTTTGAGTTAGGATAACAGCAAACAATTAGGCACAAATAGCCTCTACTAGGATTGTCACAGATATTGCAAGAGAATAAATAATATATCTATTTTTAGGGGCGGCGACAACATTCACAAGTGTCAGCAGCCTCCACACATTCTCATCAGTGAAACTGCTAAGGCTCTCCTCTGTATTCATGTGACCACATCACTTCCTTTGATGTTCATTTGTCTTCTGCTGCCTTTCTTTACTTTCGCTCATCCCTCCAAGGTAAAGAGCTTTTCTGGGCTCCCAAGTCATTATCCTTCCTATCCCCTAAGCTCCTAGGACATGAGCATGCTGGACATGGGGAGGTTTAAGGGCTAATGAGAGAGTGTGGCAGAACAGGGAAACAACCAGAGTGAGAGTCAAGCCTTGTGCTCTAGGCTGGATTCCACCATTAATTATTATGCCATGAGTATCAATGATTCATTTAATCTCTCTCCTCTCAGTTTTATCAATTGGAAACTGTGGGACTTGAGCTATAAGCTGTCTAAGATTCCTTCCAAAATAATATACTATTTTAATTGAAAGACTCTTTGGCATCAAGAAAATTACCAAGTACGACATAACCAAGATGTCATAAAAAAAAACGTACTGAGCTAGCATGTATGTAGTGAGTTCTAATTCCAGCCACGCTCTTAATAGTTGTGTATTTTTAAAAGCTCCTTACCTTGTTGAGCCTGTTTCTTCATACTGAGATATGAAAAATAGTCATGTTTCAGAGTGTTTTAAGACTTTAGCAAATGAAAAGACAAATTACAGACTAGGAGAGTTACTTGCAATCACATCTCCAATAAAAATCTTATATCTAGAATATATAAGAAAAAGTTCTCAAAACTCAGCATTAAAAAAAATGAGAGGATAGTGTTGAAATGTGTATATTATCATATGTGAAGCAGATCGCCGGTCCAGGTTCGATGCATGAGACAGGGTGCTCAGGGTTGGTGCACTGGGATGACCCTGGGGGATGGGATGGGGAGGGAGGTGGGAGGGGGGTTCAGGATGGGGAACACATGTGCGCCCGTGGCTGATTCATGTGGATGTTTGGCAAAAACCACTACAATACTGTAAAGTAATTGGCCTCCAATTAAAATAAATAAATTTTAAAAAATTTAAAAAAATAAAAATGGGCAAAATACAAGCACAGATATTCTGACAAGAGGATGTACAGATGACAAACAAATGCATGAAATGATGTTCAACAGTATTAGCCATTACAGAAATGCAAACCTAAACAACAGTGAGTTATCACTACAAACCTACTAGAAAAGGTCATGATAACATCAGATGATGGTGAGGATGCAAAGAAACTAGATCATTCACACATTGTTAGTAGAAATGTGAAATGGTATGACCACTCTGAAATAGTCTGACAGTTCCCTTCAAAGCTAAAAATGAATTTATCATATAACCCAGTAATTGGAGATTTGGAAAATTTTCCCAGAGAAGTTAAAATTTATTTCCACGTAGGCTCTTGTATATGAATGTCCATAGTAACTATTTGTAATGGCCTCAAACTGTAAATCACACAAATATTCTTCAATACGTGAATAGGTGAAAAACCCTTGTACCTCCATGCCATAAAAGTCTATTCAGCAAGAAAAAGTCCACTACTGATACATATAACTTGGATAAACCTCAAAGGAATTATGGTAAGGAAAAAGCCAATTTGAAAAAGATATACAATCATAGGTCATCTGCTCTGATACTGATACACTGGAATTAAACAACTGGGTAAATGAAATGGAAAACAGTGAAAGCTAGGATTCTCACTATTGGAGCGGGACATTACAGATATGCAACAGAAGGGGGCTAGAATAATCCATGGTAATGAATTAGAGATATCAGTTCAGACAAATGTTTGACAGATGATTACATATGGAAATATTTCTAGCAATACAGTGTATATACACTCATTAGTATGCACACATACTTTGCCAGCTGAAAGGGCCAAGATGTAAGGATACACTAGTATAAATGTGTGTGCCTAAGGCCTAGATCTTGGTTTCAAATATTGTTCTTTTAAGGGATCCTTAGAGAAATGACTGATGCTAGGACTGGAGCAGTAAATAGATAAAATGAGCCTAGAGCATCTTATAGTGCCAGAAAGTAAGAACTTGCTACCAAAGAAAAAGCAAAACAAAACAACATACAATGTTGGGAGTATGTCAAAGGAATACAGGATCCAATGGAAAGAACTCCCAATGGCCACAGCTATAGTAATTTGCTCAACAAACTAAAATATATAAATATAATATTGTTAATGTAATAATGATAATATATCAGTTCAGTTCAGTCACTCAGTCGTGTCCGACTCTTTGTGACCCCATGAATTGCAGCACACCAGGCCTCCCTGTCCATCACCAACTCCCGGAGTCTACCCAAACCCATGGCCATCGAGTCGGTGATGCCATCCAACCATCTCATCCTCTGTCGTCCCCTTCTCCTCCTGCCCCCAATCCTACCCAGCATCAGGGTCTTTTCCAATGAGTCAACTCTTCGCATGAGGTGGCCAAAGTATTGGAGTTTCAGCTTCAACATCAGACCTTCCAATGAACACCAAGGATGGATCTCTTTTAGGATGGATTGATTGGATCTCCTTGCAGTCCAAGGGACTCTCAAGAGTCTTCTCCAACACCACAGTTCAAAAGCATCAATTCTTCGGCGCTCAGCCTTCTTCACCGTCCAACTCTCACATCCACACATGACCACTGGAAAAACCAGAGCCTTGACTAGACGGACTTTTGTTGGCAAAGTAATGTCTCTGCTTTTAAATACGCTATCTAGGTTGGCCATAACCTTCCTTCCAAGGAGTAAGCATCTTTTAATTTCATGGCTGCAGTCACCATCAGCAGTGATTCTGGAGCCCCCAAAAATAAAGTCTGACACTGTTTCCACTGTTTCACCATCTATTTGCCATGAAGTGATGGGACCAGATGCCATGATCTTAGTTTTCTGAACGTTGAGCTTTAAGCCAACTTTTTCACTCTCCTCTTTCACTTTCATCAAGAGGCTCTTTAGTTCTTCTTCACTTTCTGCCATAAGGGTGGTGTCATTTGCATATCTGAGGTTATCGATATTTCTCCTGGCAATCTTGATTCCAGCTTGTGTTTCTTTCAGCCCAGCGTTTCTCATGATGTACTCTGCATATAAGTTAAATAAGCAGGGTGACAATATACAGCCTTGACGTACTCCTTTTCCTATTTGGAACCAGTCTGTTGTTCCATGTCCAGTTCTAACTGTTGCTTCCTGACCTGCACACAGGTTTCTCAAGAGGCAGGTCAGGTGGTCTGGTATTCCCATCTCTTTCAGAATTTTCCGCAGTTTATTGTGATCCACACAGTCAAAGGCTTTGGCATAGTCAATAAAGCAGAAATAGATGTTTTTCTGGAACTCTCTTGCTTTTTCGATGATCCAGCGGATATTGGCAATTTGATCTCTGGTTCCTCTGTCTTTTCTAAAACCAGCTTGAATATCTGGAAGTTCATGGTTCACGTATTGCTGAAGCCTGGCTTGGAGAATTTTGAGCATTACTTTACTAGCATGTGAGATGAGTGCAATTGTGCGGTAGTTTGAGCATTCTTTGGCATTGCCTTTCTTTGGGATTGGAACGAAAACTGACCTTTTCCAGTCCTGTGGCCACTGCTGAGTTTTCCAAATTTGCTGGCATATGGAGTGCAGCACTTTCACAGCATCATCTTTCAGGATCTGAAATAGCTCATCTGGAATTCCATCACCTCCACTAGCTTTGTTCATAGTGATGCTTTCTAAGGCTCACTTGACTTCACATTCCAGGATGTCTGGCTCTAGGTGAGTGATCACACCATCGTGATTATCTGGGTCGTGAAGATCTTTTTTGTACAGTTCTTCTGTGTATTCTTGCCACCTCATCTTAATATCTTCTGCTTCTGTTAGGTCCATACCATTTCTGTCCTTTATCGAGCCTATCTTTGCATGAAATGTTCCTTTGGTATCTCTAATTTTCTTGAAGAGATCTCTAGTCTTTCCCAATCTGTTGTTTTCCTCTATTTCTTTGCACTGATCGCTGAGGAAGGCTTTTTTATCTCTCCTTGCTATTCTTTGGAACTCTGCATTCAGATGGGAGTATCTTTCCTTTTCTCCTTTGCTTTTCGCTTCTCTTCTCTCCCCAGCTATCTGTAAGGCCTCCTCAGACAGCCATTTTGCTTTTTGGCATTTCTTTTCCATGGGGATTTTCTTGATCCCTGTCTCCTGTACAATGTCATGAACCTCTGTCCATAGTTCATCAGGCACTCTGTCTATCAGGTCTGTCCCTTAAATCTATTTGTCACTTCCACTGTATACTCATAAGGGATTCAATCTAGGTCATACCTGAATGGACTAGTGGTTTTCCCTACTTTTTCAATTTAAGTCTGAATTTGGCAATAAGCAGTTCATGATCTGAGCCACAGTCTGCTCCCAGTCTTGTTTTTGCTGACTGTATAGAGCTTCTCCATCTTTGGCTGCAAAGAATATAATCAGTCTGATTTCAGTGTTGACCATCTGGTGATGTCCATGTGTAGAGTCTTCTCTTGTGTTGTTGGAATAGGGTGTTTGCTATTACCAGTGCATTCTCATGGCAAAACTCTATTAGCCTTTGCCCTGCTTCATTCTGTACTCCAAGGCCAAACTTCCCTGTTACGCCAGGTGTTTCTTGACTTCCTACTTTTGCATTCCAGTCCCCTATAATGAAAAGGACATCTTTTTGGGGTGTTAGTTCTAGAAGGTCTTGTAGGTCTTCATAGAACCATTCAACGCTTCTTTGGCGTTACTGGTTGGGGCATAGACTTGGATTACCATGATATTGAATGGTTTGCCTTGGAAACAGACAGAGATCATTCTATCGTTTTTGAGATTGCATCCAAGTACTGCATTTTGGACTCTTTTGTTGACCATGATGGCTACTCCATTTCTTCTAAGGGATTCTTGCCCACAGTAGTAGATATAATGGTCATCTGAGTTAAATTCACCCATTCCAGTCCATCTTAGTTTGCTGATTCCTATAATGTCGACGTTCACTCTTGCCATCTCCTGTTTGACCACTTCCAATTTGCTTTTATTCATGGACCTAACATTTCAGGTTCCTATGCAACATTGCTCTTTACAGCATCGGACTTTGTGTCTATCACCAGTCACATTCACAGTTGGGTATCGTTTTTGCTTTGGCACCGTCCCATCATTCTTTCTGGAGTTATTTCTCCACTGATCTCCATTAGCATATTGGGCACCTACCGACCTGGGGAGTTCATCTTTCAGTGTCCTATCTTTTTGCCTTTTCATACTGTTCATGGGGTTCTCAAGGCAAGAATACTGAAGTGGTTTGCCATGCCCTTCTCCAGTGGACCACATTCTGTCAGACCTCTCCACCATGACCCATCCGTCTTGGGTGGCCCCACACGGCATGGCTTAGTTTCATTGAGATAGACAAGGCTGTGGTCCGTGTGATCAGATTAGCTAGTTTTCTGTAATTTTAGTTTCAGTGTGTCTGCCCTCTGATGCCCTCTCACAACACTTACCGTCTTACTTGGGTTTCTCTTACCTTGGGTCTTGGGTAATTCCTCTCGCCGCCGCCGCCAGCCCCGGCCTAGCCCCTGACGGCCGCCGCCCCCGGCCCCCCGGGCCCCCGCCCGGCCTAGGCCCTGTCGGCCGCCGCCCCCGGCCCGGTCCTAGCCCCTCTCGGACGCCTCCCCCAGCCCCCGGCCCGGCCTAGCCCCTGTCGGCCGCCGCCCCCGGCCCCCCCCGGCCCCGGCCCCGTCCCGGTCTAGGTCCTGTCGGTCGCCGCCCCCTGCCCCCGGCCCGGCCTAGCCCCTGTCGGCCGCCGCCCCCGGCCCCCGGCCCCCGGCCCGGCCTAGCCCCTGTCGGCCGCCGCCCCCCGGCCCGGTCTAGGTCCTGTCGGCCGCCGCCCCCCTGCCCCCGGCCCGGCCTAGCCCCTGTCGGCCGCCGCCCCCGGCCCCCGGCCCCCGGCCCCCCGGCCCCCGGCCCCCGGCCCGGCCTAGCCCCTGTCGGCCGCCGCCCCCGGCCCCCTGCCCCCGGCCCGGCCTAGGTCCTGTCGGCCGCCGCCCCCGCTACCCCGGCCCGGCCTAGTCCCCTGTCGGCCGCCGCCCCCGGCCCCCGGCCCCCGGCCCCGGCCTAGCCCCTCTCTGCCGCCGCCCCCGGCTCCCGACCCCCCGGCTTCCGGCCCCCGGCCCGGCCTAGCTCCTCTCGGCCACGCTTCCGCGCCGAGCCGTCGCAGCCGCCTCGCTTCTGCGCCGAGTTTCTGCGCCGAGCCGTCGCAGCCGCCTCGCTTCTGCGCCGAGTTCTGCGCCGAGCCGTCGCAGCCGCCTCGCTTCTGCGCCGAGTTCTGCGCCGAGCCGTCGCAGCCGCCTCGCTTCTGCGCCGAGTTCTGCGCCGAGCCGTCGCAGCCGCCTCGCTTCTGCGCCGAGTTCTGCGCCGAGCCGTCGCAGCCGCCTCGCTTCTGCGCCGAGTTCTGCGCCGAGCCGTCGCAGCCGCCTCGCTTCTGCGCCGAGTTCTGCGCCGAGCCGTCGCAGCCGCTCCACGCTTTCTGCGCCGAGTTTCTGCGCCGAGCCGTCGCAGCCGCCTCGCTTCTTTTTCTTGCGGCCGAGCCGTCGCAGCTGCCTCGCTTCTGCGCCGAGCCCACTAATGTGTGCTCCACCTTTACAGTTTTTTTTTTTTTTTAATTTCAAGAATGTTACATAAATGAACATTCTTAAAATTTAAAAAAAAAACCTGTAAAGGTGGAGCACACATTAGTGGTTGCCAAGGATTAGTGATGGTGAGGGAAAAGGGAGTTTAGCGAGAGGGAAAGGTCTGTGGTGGTGGAACGCATGCTGAGTATCTTGATTGTAGTGGTGGTCATGTAGGGTTATACAGGTGACAAAATTGCATAGATCTGTGCACACATGCACTCACCACAATTAAGTTCATGGTAAAATCTGAATAAGCTCTATGAATCATGTCAAGGTCAATTTCTTGATTTTGATATTATACTGTAGCTGTACAGAATGTGGACATGGGGTGCAGAGAGGGAGTTGGGGGAGGACTGTGCTGGACTTTCTTATATATTCCTCAGCATCTTCCCATGGAATCTATAATTATTTCAAAATAAAAGTTCCAAACTCTTTGGAAAATTGTAGACTCATCAGAGGCCTACTTGCTTATCAAATTATATTCATGAGGGTGTGACCCTGAAACTAGCTGACACATTCATACAAAACTGTTGTCTGGTATGTTGTCAGAGTTCTCCAGAGAAACGGAATCAATAGGAGATATCTATCATCCATCATATCTGTCTCTATCATCTATCTATATCTATCTACTATCTATGTATCTCTCATCTGTATCTCTCATCTAGCTATCTAGCTAGCTATCATTTATTACGAGGAATTGACAGTGGAGGCCGAGGAGTCCCGTAATCTTTCCTCTTAAAGCTGGAGACTCAGGAATGCCAGTGGTATAATTCAGACTCAGTCTGTGACCTGAGAACCAGCAAAGCTTATAGTGTAAATCCCAATTTAAGGGCAGGAGAAAATGAGATATGTGCCAACTTAGTAGTGAGGAGGGCAAAACAAGGGACAGTTTTTTCCCTTCTCCTCTTGTTCTATTCAGTCCCTCAGTGGATTAAATGGTGCCCATCCAAATTGGGTAGGGCAGTTTTCTTTACTGAGTCCACACATTCAAATTCTAATCTCATTTAGACACATCCTCTCAGACTTGCCCAGAAATAATGTTTAATCCGGGAACCCCATAGCCACTCAGGATGCCACATGAACTGTCATGTGTCACATGACACATGAACCATCACATCTAGTCTCACTGTTTCCTTCCAACTGCTTAGTTTGGGAGGGGATTCAAGATCTTCTGGAACACACAGTCTTGCTGACTAAAACAGAAGTCTTGAGAGACTGGTCTTGGAGGCCTCAGGGGCAAGGGCAGAATGGACTGTGATCTGAGTGAGGAGAAGAGGGAAGCAGAGATTATCCATACCTTTCACTGTTGCACAATAGATCTTGAGAAAAAAATTTGTTAGGCATTATTCCCACAAAATCATCATGTCTATTTGGGGCAGATGCCTCGCCACAAGAGTACACAGTTTGACAAGGAACTGCAGGCTAGATTTCAGCTCCCACTTTCTTTCTCAGACAGATCACCTGCTACAGGGAACAACCTGTACAACTTTACGTGACAGCCCTGGCTGAGGACTGTATTCTGTTGCATGTGAGGTTATTAAGAACAGTTACCAAATGAGTGATCTGACAGATATTTGTGTGTGTGGCTTGGACTTCCTTGAGGAGGCGGGGTTTGAACTGAACCTTAAAAAGATGGGTAGAATTTGGATAGGCAGAGAGTGAGAGGAGGAAGTTCATGATCTAGACTTGCTTGGATAAAGCTCATTGAAACCTTGTCTTGTTCATCTTTATATTTTTGGTACTTGTTAATGTTCCAATAGGAAAGAAAAGAAGAAAGGAAGGAAGGAAGGAAAGAAAAAAGAAAGAGAAAAGCTTGATTATATGTTCTTAGGATTCTATTTGTTTTCATTAATTTCCTCCACACCTTCACTTCCTTAGTCACACTAGGATCAGATAAACTATACTGAGGATAGACAACCCCAAAAGGCCACTGGCTCTGTTAGGGAGAGATAAGAAAGCCTTCATAAGCGAACAAGGCAAAGAAATAGAGGAAAACTATAGAGACTATAGTTCTCTTCAAGAAAATTAGAGATACCAAGGGAACACTTCATGCAAAGATGGGCACAATAAAGGACAGAAATGATATGGACCTAACAGAAGCAGAAGTAAGAAGTAAGAAGAGGTGGCAAAAATACACAGAAGAACTAAACAAATAAAAATCTTAATGACCCAGATAACCACGATGGTGTGATCACTCACCTACTGCCAGATATCCTGTAGTGTGAAGTCAACTGGGCCATAGGAAGCATCACTATGAACACAGCTAGTGGAGGTGATGGAATTCCAGCTGAGCTTATTTCAAATCCTAAAAGATGATGCTGTGAAAGTGCTGCACTCCATATGCCAGCAAATTTGGAAAACTCAGCAGTGGCCACAGGACTGGAAAAGGTCAGTTTTCATTCAAATCCCAAGGATGGGCAATGACAAAGAACGTTCAAACTACTGCAGAATTGCACACATTTCACATGCTAGCAAAGTAATGCTCAAAATTCTCCAAGCCAGGCTTCAGCAATACGTGAACTGTGAACTTCCAGATGTTCAAGCTGGATTTAGAAAAGGCAGAAGAACCAGAGATCAAATTGCCAACATCCTTTGGATAATAGAAAAAGCAAGAGAATTCCAGAGAAACATTTACTTCTGCTTCATTGACTGCACTAAAGCCTTTGACTGTGTAGATGACAACCAACTGTGGAAAGTTCTTAAAAAGAGGGGAATACCAGACCACCTTACCTGCCTCCTGAGAAATCTGTATGGAGGTCAAGAAGCATCAGTTAGAACCAGACATGGAACAATGGACTGCTTCAAAATTGGGAAAGGAGTATGTCAAGGCTGTATATTGTTACCTTGCTTATTTAACCTCTGTGCAGAGTACATCATGTGAAATGCCAGACTGGATGAAGCACAAGCTCGAATCAAGATTGTTGGGAGAAATATCAATAACCACAGATAGGCAGATGACACCACCCTTACGGCAGAAAGTGAAGAGGAACTAAAGAGCCTCTTAATGAAGGTGAGACAGGATACTGAAAAAGCTGGCTTAAAACTCAACATTCAAAAAGCAAAGATCATGGCATCTGGTCCCATCATTTCATGGCAAATAGATGGGGAAACAATGGAAACAGTGACAGACTTTATTTTCTTGGGTTCCAAAATCACTGCAGATGGTGACTGCAGCCATGAAATTAAAAGATGCTTGCTCCTTGGAAAGAAAGCTATGACCAACCTGGACAGCATAATAAAAAGCAGAGACATTACTTTGCCAACAAAGGTCCATCTAGTCAAGGCTATGGTTTTTCCAGTAGTCATGTATGGATGTGAGAGTTGGACTATAAAGAAGGCTGAGCGCCAAAGAATTGATGCTTTTGAATTGTGGTGTTGAAGAAGACTCTTAAGAGTCTCTTGGACTGCAAGGAGATCAAACCAGTCCATCCTGAAGGAAATCAACCCTGAATATTGGTTGGAAGGACTGATATTGAAGCTGAAACTCAAATACTTTGGCCAAATGATGCGAAGAGTGAACTCATTGGAAAAGACCCTGATGCTGGGAAAGATTGAAGGTAGGAGGAGAAGGGGACAACAGAGGACGAGATGGTTGGGTGGAATCACCAACTCAATGGACATGAGTTTGAGCATGCTCCAGGAGATGGTGATGAACAGGGAAGCCTGGTGTCCATGCTGCAGTCCATGGGCTTGCAAAAAGTTGGACATGACTGAGTGATTGAACAACTATCTACACACAGATAAAGTTGGGAACTAAAGATAGGGCATGTTTGGAAGGTAGAACAATGAGAGAATTGGAGAGTTAAACTTGTAAGCCATTGCAGATATCATTAATAACTTAACTCCCCATTTTAGAGTAAGCAAGTGAAGCTCAAAGAAGTTCTGCTCCTTGGTGTAGAATTTTTTAGTGACCAAGTGGAAATACCTTCCAGATATCTTGACTCTTATTCCACTGCTTTGTTCTCCAAAAAGAGTAGAATTAAGGTAAAATGTCAAGTTTAGTAATGATAGAATAAGTGAGATTTCTCTATTGAAGTTTTAATACTTCTCATTTGTTAGTTCCCGATTTTGGCATATATGAATGAGAACACTGGTAACACTTCGGAACCAGTTTTTTTTCCTTTAATGAATCCTGGAGACAAAAGCTCTAGACAAAGTGTGTTGCCACAGCTTTTATAATAATTAAAACCCCGAATTTTGGCCTTTCCTATAAAAGTGAAAGTGTCAGTAATAACAAACAATGGAAATGCTTGCCACTGTTGCCGCCTTGCCAATCCTTTTCACACCCATTATCTCACCTCACCTATTAAGAGCCTTTTAAGACTTCGGCAAATCCTTTACTTTTTACTTCCATTGTCCTTATTCCCTATCACATGGATACCAGGTTAAACTTTTTGAAGTAGTAACCAATTACCAGTATTTCTACTTTTCTGCTATCTCCTCCCTTCAATTCAGGTAGATAGGCTGATTTGTCTTCACCCCCTCAGGGTATGTACTTGACAGCAAAACACAGAGGGGGAAAATTAAAAAACAAAAAACTTTTTCTGGTTTTTCTATTTCAAATGCCTAGGGACTAGGAAAATAGAAAAGACTGGAACACAGAGAAATCGTTGGGAAGAATTGGAGCCAGGCTTTCTGAAAGGCCCTTCTTTCCTTCTCCTCCAGGTTACAAAAGAATTCCTAGGTCTGGAGCTAAGGTTCATCTATGCTGGTAGAACAGGGTGTAAAAATTTGTACACTAAGGTTCGTACCAGCAACATGTGTGAATACATCTGACTATCTTCACAATCTCTGTCAGCACGTTGCTATTCTCTGGACTGATGAAAAACCCTAAAGGTTGAGCCAATCAGTTTCATGGCAACAGCTTTGAGAAGTTGGTGGGAAGAAATCAGGTACACCCCTGGGAGTCTTGCTGATTTCAGAAATACCAACAGTCTAATGAAGGAGGACTATATGAGGAATTAAAATTTCATGGTTCAGTGCAGGCTTCTCTGATAGCTCAGTTAGTAAAGAATTTGCCTGCAATGCAGGAGACCCTGGTTCGATTCCTGGGTTGGGAAGATCTGCTAGAGAAGGGATAGGCTACCCACTCCAGTATTCTTGGGCTTTCCTTGTGGCTCAGCCGGTAAAGAACCCGCCTGCAATGTGGGAGACCTGGGTTCAATGGCTGGGCTGGGAAGGTTCAGTGCAAGATAGTTGGCAGAGGAAAGAGGGCAAATTCTACTTTGATAGTGATTGCTGACTAAATTCTCTGAGTCTCAGGAGACTGTCTAAAGCACTAGGATAAACCATCCTGGGGACTGCCCGAATAATCTGCTCTTTAAGACTGCTACGCATTCCACAAGATTCCTGCTATTCCACTGTGTGCTGCAAACACCAAGTCGTAATAAATGTTACATTGGCTCAGGTTGGTGGTTAAGGATGCAGAGCTGCTTATAACATTTCCTACTTACCTTGTTGGCTTTTTGAAGTGGTTCATCAGAAGATAAAGAAAGGAAATGAAAAATATATAAATATATGTATGTTTACCTGTTCTCAAAGTAGAATGTGCAAATTACACTTTTAAAAGGACTCTTAAAACCTGCTTCTGAATATAAAAATTAGAACAGAAAGAGTAGGAATAGAAGAAAAGTGCCACCTCAAGGGCTCCACCCTTCTTCTGAGACTCCATCACTCTTTTACTGCTTGCCATATTCTGCCTAGAACTATAGTTTATTTTCCACATGCCGACCTTATAAGTTTCTTCAGAGCAAGGACTATATATTCCTGGACACTGCCTTTCGGGTCTTGCTCAGACTGGGAGTTTTTGGATACGTGATCAGTAACTGCCTGTGGTTGATTAAACAGCTTTTCCTATCACTCCAGTAAAACTTTAAGGCCAGTTAGGGATCCATCCTTTAGCCATTTAACATCATGGGATATTTAGTAAGAAGGCTTAATCCATAATGTTCTTCTAAAATTTTAGGATAGGATGGGTCTCCAACATCTTATACTACATTTGGATTGCTTTCAGCAGAGTTCTGACTAGTTCTTTGAATCAGACTTGGCTTTATGTCCAGGTGTAATATATTCTGAACAGTAACCCTGTAAATCAGACTCAAATCTTGCCCAAAATGTACTTCCCAGAATCATACAAAAGGCAGAAATTTGGTGAGAATTTTCTCAATGATACTATATCCAGTTGGTGTGAGCAAAGACCCCCAAATGCTATTAAACTCCTTAGTGATGTGAACCAGATGGAAAATAAAACAAAAGAATTCACAACTCATGTTAGACTGAATTGAATGTCTTTAATTTCACACAATGAATAACATATGAATAGGATTAACTTTTTTTTTTTTTAATAGTTAAGTGCTCTATACTGTGCTAACCTGATCTGGTAGCGAAAAAGACTGAGCTTTCTTTTAGAAAAAATGTTTAAAACCCAACATCTAAGACCATGGAGGAGCATGACAGTAAAGCATGCCAGATGTATCTACGCCTCAAATAACAGCAAGTCCATGTTCATTTTAAATGTACAAAAATGCTTTATGAATAAAAACTGTTACAAAAAGAACATTTCAAACAATGTACAATTTTTCTTGCCTCTATATTCAATAAAATACAAATACGTTTTTTGTTCTAAAATATGTTTACATACAATCAAAGTAGAACATGCAAATTACACTTTAAAAAAGGCTTTTAAAAACCACTTATGAATACAAACTAAAAATTAGCCAGCACGACTTGTAAGACAATCTTGTGCCCCATTTTTTTCTTTTGAAATATATATATACATATTTAACACATCATGTGCATTTATTATTATTTAAGAAATAGATTTTTTTTTAAAAAAAAGGAAGAAAAAGAAAGACACCAACCTAAGCTGGAACTGCCCTTCTGTGTTGACCAGTGGCAGCTCTTTTCAATTTTTCCCCCTTTAGTGTCTATTATACCTGGGCAAGTGGGCAAGAGATATCCAGGAAGTTTCTTCCTTGGTTGATATGTGCTTCTAAGACTGTTTCCCAAGTGACTGAGTCCAATAAGGGAGGCAGACTCATCAGTAGGGCAAACTCTCCAAGAAACAAGAGGCAGAGGGAGCCTGGTGTTGTGGAAGGAAACTTGAAAAAAACACCAAGAAAATGCTACGGTAAAGTACAGTTTGAGTTTCTAGGCACTGTGATGACATTGTCTGTAAGCTCTGGCGTGTGGACCATTGTGATATTATAGGGTAGAATTGAGAATAATGTCTATATTTATCTACTTTTACATAATGTGAAGGACTGAAAATCCTGCAATGTAACACTTAAATGGCTTTTGAGGCATTTCAGCTTCTGCCACCTCCACACCCCCCCCCCCCCCATCCCCATGCTCCAGTTGGCATTTAAAGGCTTTGGAAATATATGTATAGACTTTAGACAGTTCCCAGGTAAATCTTCCTAGTGGTATGGAAATCATATTCTCCAAAAGCTCATTATCTGAATATTGTCGAGTAATAAGCTATAGGAGTGGATTTTCTACTTAAGCCCTAAAACCAAATCCTTTATGATCTCCATGTAGTACATCACCTTATACTATAATTCTGTCAGCACTTGCTTATCATATTTATAGAACCAGCAATGCCCAGAACACAAACTCCAACTGCCATCGAATGTGGCCTCCCACTCCGGACAGCAGCCAAGTTAACATGCTAATCCTGTCGGCCCTTAGTCACCTACTCGGGGCTGTCAGTGGCTGTTGAGTCCCAGGCCTGTCAAATCACGAGCCGGCCCTGACACGCTCTCCTTTCCTTCAACCTGTCTTTCTTGGGTTGTAGTGGGAGCCATGACATTAGAGGAAGTTAAACTCTGTTCCTCACGTTTGAGATGAGCGGTTGAAAAGCAAGTGGCTCCCCAGCCACTTAGAAAGATGGCTCAGAGATCCATCATCACCCTCAAGGTGATTTTTATACCGATTTCACCCTTTGCTTACCCCTAATCAGACTCCATATAAGTGGGTCCATATTAAGTGCCTCCTTGCTTAGGGCAAGTCTTGCAGGAAACAGAAAAGTAAACCAAAGAATTTCTCTTACTATGAAATACTTCTGGATCAGTTTATGGAGTCTAGTGCATTTTCTCTAAATACGCAGCCACAGAAAGCAGTGTTGAGTGGCTAAGAGACCTCCATAGTGCATGTCAGGAGAGTTGGGTTCTAACACTGGTTCTGCTACCAATAAGATGTGAAATGAGACTGGCCCCATATTGAGCCTGGACAGGAGAGGCTAATGCAAAGGGGGTAGTTAGAAAATGAGGACATGGTCATACTAGAAAGATGAGTTAGGTTAATAGAAAGCAAAAGAAAAAAAATCAAAGTAATGCAATACTGAGGGAAGAACTTGATGGGAAAGAGAAGCCCTGCAGGTGACAAGACTTGCATCCACCTCCAAACAGTGGGTTAGCTTATCTCAGTTTTGCTCCTCTGCAGTTTTCCAATCTAGTCTCGGGATCATAAATGTAGAAGATCTGCATTTGACTCACATGATCACTGGAGAACTGAATTTATGTATAAGTATACTGTATCTCTCCTGGAATATTTTTTGTTGGTTTGGAAATTCTAATGTATCCTAGAGCTATTTGAAATTTCTCACCTACTAGAGGTTAATGCCAATTGAGCTTTAGGTCCTTCCTTAAGAGGCTTAGAGAGTGTCAGCTTATTCCTCTCTGCAGGAAGATTTAGTCTGCTCACAGATTTGGTTGGGGAAACAGTACAACACTGGAAGGAAGAAGGGCAAAAGAAAGAATGAAGTCAATTATTTTCAAAACCCAACCAGAGAGAAACCTCTTTATGGCTTAATTGGAATGAAAATGGGTGCTCTTTCATAGCAATGGTGGGGTGAGCAGGGATAATTTAAACCTTCCTCTTGAGTGACTTTGGAACCACTCAGATATGGCTTGGGAATGACAAATCGAAAGTGGTTGGTTTGATTTTGCTGTTCAACCTGTGTGAAATGCCAAAGGTCAACCTAGGTCATACACTGAGTATCTAAGATATAAGCTTTGAAGAACAGGAGACTGCATTCCTTTAAACTCACATATGCTGGGATTAAATGCTACTGACTTAGTGGCAGCACACGATGTGAAGTCCATGGTGATAGCGCACAATAGGATGACTCTGTGGATAATTTCAACCAACTGCTGGTGCCATGGCAGAGCAGTGATGTTTGCAAGCATATTAACTTGGAATTTAAACATTTACTCCGATAGATAACCCAACCCTTACTCTATGTTCCCAACAAAAATCCTTCAGTTTATTAAGGCAACCACAACTTGGATACTTTGTCCAAGGTGATGTGATACGATTGGAGTGGTGACACCCTTTGAGCATTTCCTTTCTTTTTTCCCAGATAAGAACACTTAATCCCATCTGCTTTCATGAAAAGAGATAATGGACTTCTATCGTCTTTTTGCTCCCCTTTTTTTTCAATGACCTTTGACAGTTATCTGTTTGAAAAAAAAAAAAAATCACACACCAAGGCATTGCTAGACACTTGTCTTTCTGGTGGGTCTGGGGTTTCAATTTTTGGTGATTTGTCAGTTATTCCATTTTCTATGGGGCATTAAAACCATTTTAATCTGTCTATACTTCACTGATATGTTTTAAGTATAAAAATAACCTGATTGATACCTGGGTCAACAAATCTTCAGTTGCTCTAAATTACTTATTTTTTAAAGGCTCTATCAATACTAAGTATTTGTTTCACAATGACTGGGATTCAAAGCCAAGTTCCTTGGAACAGCACGCCAAGGATGAACATTATGACGCAGGTAAGGTTTACATTATTTAGGCATGAAAGGTAATGAAAAGGTACATGGAAGTACAGTGTGCAAGGAAAAAGTTGGAACAGATGATGCTAAAAATCAGTGTATGTGTGGTAGAGGAAACACACAAGAGAGTATGAATGCATGTCTGAGGTTGCCTATCACTAGAATTTCACCCTCCAATGACATCAGTCTATCTGAGAAACGGTATTGTTAACAGAAAGATTCAGGTCACCTGAAGATGATTTTGGTGCCCCTAAAGCCTAGCCTAGCTCGAAAAATCAGAAGAAATAAAAACCAATTAAATGGAAGTGGATTACAACAAGGCCAGTTGAGAAATTTGCCGCTTTTCTCGAAACCCTTGGAATGTTTCCTAATTGAGGGCGTTTCCCTTTCAATCTTCCTGTCCAGTAACTGCAATGGAATCAAGGGTGCACCTTGGCTGCAGGAGGTCTGGCGGCTTTCAGGGAGCACCGCCATCTTTTTCCTCCGGAATGGGTCTCCTGCTGCCTGTCAAGGATCTAGCCATACTGAAGTGCTGCTTGGTGGGAACTGCTGTGAAACACACACGCACGCGCGCAAACACACAAGCACGCACACACACATTCTTTTGAAGACGTCCCCTTGCTTTGCTTTGCCAAGAGCTCCTGAAGGCTCAACCCCGTCCTCTGGCCCGATTCTGCCCCTGCCCAGCTTCTGGAAAGCAGGGCATGGTGTCCCTGCGGCGGGGATTCCGCCCAGCCCGGCTCACTGCACTTCCAACACGTCAGTCCACCCCCGGCCCCAGGTTCGCACGCCCAGACCCACCCTAGGGAAGGACATCGCTCTCACTCCCTCGCGACTTCCTCTGCCTTTTGGCTTTCACTTCCTCTTCCGGGGAAAGGGGCTGTGGCGGGGGCGCCTGCTGCGGGGGCTGGGCCGGAGGCTGAGGTTTGTGTTTCCTCTTCCCGCCTCCTCTGGGGGTCTTGGGCAGAGGGGGCGGTGGGGGCGGCGGGGGCGGCGGAGGCGGCGGGAGGGGTGGGGGCGGTGGCGGGGGCAGGGGTGGCGCCTCCCGGGCCATGTGGATGACCGCCTCGATGGTGGCCATGATGGTGTCTTGGCTGGCGGCCGGCTCCAAGACGAGCGGGCTCAGGCTCGGCTTCTGACCCCGTTTGCTGGGAAGGTCGATGCATTTTTCCAGCACTGGCATTTGGTCTCTGGAGTCCTCATCGAACTGCGTGGGCTGCTTCCGGGGACGCCCTCTCCTCTTCTTGACGAAGTTGTTGCCCGTCTTTGATTGTCTCTGCAGCCGCTTGGCCTTCAGGATCTTGTTCACGTGGTCCAGGTTCTTCTTGGTGGACAGAATCTTGGTGTAGTTGCACATCTTCCGCACCTCGCACTGGATAGCTTCGATCTCTCGCCGCTTAAATCGCTTCTTCAGGGAGGAGCTGGCTGCAGGAAGGGAAGAGAGGAGAAACTGATCACAGGATGCAGGCTGTCTTAATATCCCAGTCTTTTCAGTGACAACTGGCATTATATTTGGCTATGAAGATGATGGAAAGTTGATGCTATGACTCAGTACCCACTATTAATTCTTTATTAAAATTAAGAAAATAGAAATAAACATGGGTTGACTAGTATGTGTACAAAGTATATCATTATTTCAGTCTTCACAGCAATCCCATGAAATACTCTTGTTCCCATTTTTAAGTTTGGAAACAGGCTCACACCATGTAGGAGGATCTGCCAGGGAAGTCAATGTCAGAATCACAATATAAAGTCTTCCATTGTTGTTTTTCTATTATAGCTTTTATTTTTTGATTCTGCTCTCTGACCTCTGATCTAATTTAATTTAGCATTAGGCTATACTTTCTTTTTTTTGTAAAAGATGCTGAAAGGATAAAATGACAAGCATCCCTCTGGATCAGAGAATCTGACTCATTCATTTGTACCATCAACCTCAAAAAGGAGATGCCTTGACCTGAACTAGAATCCGGAACTGAACCTATTATATCCCTAACTATCCTCCACTGACAGAGGGAGAATTCTTTTAGGAACACTCTATTTGGGATGACTGACCCTATCTTTCTCAATTTCCCCCCAATGATCTGGACTTGTCAACTTGCCTGATGATGTCCAATTGACCATGTCGTTCTTAACTAGTGCACCTTCTGGAATCCCCAAGGAAAATACCAGCCATGTGTTTCCGAATCATTTACACCGCTGCTACTGGGCTATTGTTTGCAAAGAACTCTTTTCATGAGCTGGTGGCCATATGCGCCTCTATTTTATGAGCCAAACTTCTAGTTGCAGGAAGTCCTGTACTGCCGCCACTAAATAGCCTTCAGAACTGCTTCATTTTGAAGTTCAGACACCATAAAGTGTGAATAGCTTCAAGATGGAGCAGACCTTTCCTCCTTTATATTGTTCTTCTTCCTTGTGTTGTTCACTAGAGGCACACCTGTATATACATGTGTATACACACATACACACACAGGCACTCACACACATCCAGCTGCCCTATCTTCACATTGGCTCTTCCCTCTGGCCACTTACAAGCTTAAAAAGTGTGTCCTTAGTTCTTTGCTGCTGTGATTTACACTAAATGCTCATCCCCAAAGAAGCCCATGTAGTTGTCATCAACACTAAAAAACACTGCAGGCCTAAAAGCAAATGTGTTTCATTTTAGCATGGTGGTTTGTTGTGTCATCCTGCATTTTTTCAACTGTTAGTGGAGAAGCAGAATAAATGTCTTAAGGGAGATGAAGAAAAACTGGCAAAAACACAGACACTGCTGTCACTTACTCTTGGGCACTCTGGCATGTTTCTTTCCCTGCTTTTCCCCATCTCTCTCTCATGCTGTGCCTGACACAGATCTCCTGGAGGGTTTTATTTGAAGTTATTTATGCCATGGGCTTCATGGAGTGGGAAGCTCTGAGTTCCATAGGACAGGCCAAAATGTTACTGCTTTTGGCCAAAGGTCATTGTGAGACTTACTGTGCAATGAATACCTACTGAACAATCTTTAAAATAAGTTATAAAGATCAAAATAGAACAAAGCCAGAGTGAGCTTCTGACTACAAAATAGAATTTTTGTAGTTAGTGTTGTAAAAAGAAAAGCTTGCTCGATTGTAAGTTTTCAGACACAGAGGCTGACTTCTGTTGGTCTTCATGTCCCTCACAGGGCATGGCATGGTGCCTTGTACGTGGAAGAGATTTAAAAATTGTTTCTTGACTGATGAATCACACTGATCATTGCCGTCTTATTTATGATTATACATTGGAAGTGAGAAATAGATTTAAGGGACTAGATCTGATAGATAGAGTGCCTGATGAACTATGGACGGAGGTTTGTGACATTGTACAGGAGATAGGGATCAAGACCATCCCCAAGAAAAAGAAATGCAAAAAAGCAAAATGGCTGTCTGAGGAAGCCTTACAAATAGCTGTGAAAAGAAGAGAAGTGAAAAGCAAAGGAGAAAAGGAAAGATATTCCCATCTGGATGCAGAGTTCCAAAGAAGAGCAAGGAGAGATAAGAAAGCCTTCCTCAGCGATCAATGCAAAGAAAGAGGAAAACAATAGAATGGGAAAGACTAGAGATCTCTTCAAGAAAATTAGAGATATGTGTACAAAGTATACCATTTCATGCAAAGATGGGCTCGATAAAGGACAGAAATGGTATGGACCTAACAGAAGCAGAAGATATTAAGATGAGGTGGCAAGAATACACAGAAGAACTGTACAAAAAAGATCTTCACAACCCAGATAATCACGATGGTGGTGTGATCACTCACATAGAGCCAGACATCCTGGAATGTGAAGTCAAGTGGGCCTTAGAAAGCATCAGTATGAACAAAGCTAGTAGAGGTGATGGAATTCCAGATGAGCTATTTCAAATCCTGAAAGATGATGCTGTGAAAGTGCTGCATTCCATATGCCAGCAAATTTGGAAAACTCAGCAGTGGCCACAGGACTGGAAAAGGTCAGTTTTCATCCCAATCCCAAAGAAAGGCAATGCCAAAGAATGCTCAAACAACCACACAATTGCACTCATCTCACACGCTAGTAAAGTAATGCTCAAAATTCTCCAAGCCAGGCTTCAGCAATATGTGAACCATGAACTTCCAGATGTTCAAGCTGGTTTTAGAAAAGGCAGAGGAACCAGAGATCAAATTGCCAACATCCACTGGATCATCGAAAAAGCAAGAGAGTTCCAGAAAAACATCTATTTCTGCTTTATTGACTATGCCAAAGCCTTTGACTGTGTGGATCACAATAAACTGCGGAAAATTCTGAAAGAGATGGGAATACCAGACCACCTGACCTGTCTCTTGAGAAACCTGTGTGCAGGTCAGGAAGCAACAGTTAGAACTGGACATGGAACAACAGACTGGTTCCAAATAGGAAAAGGAGTATGTCAAAGTTGTATATTGTCACCCTGCTTATTTAACTTATATGCAGAGTACATCATGAGAAACGCTGGGCTGGAAGAAGCACAAGCTGAAATCAAGATTGCTTGGAGAAATATCAATAACTTCAGATATGCAGATGACACCACCCTTATGGTAGAAAGTGAAGAGGAACTAAAAAGCCTCTTGATGAAGGTGAAAGAGGAGAGTGAAAAAGTTGGCTTAAAGCTCAACATTCAGAAAACTAAGATCATGGCATCTGGTCCCATCACTTCATGGGAAATAGATGGGGAAACAGTGGAAACAGTGTCAGACTTTATTTTTTTGGGCTCCAAAATCACTGTAGATGGTGATTGCAGCAATGAAATTAAAAGACGCTTACTCCTTGAAAGAAAAGTTATGACCAACCTAGACAGCTTATTAAAAAGCAGAGACATTACTTTGCCAACAAAGGTCCGTCTAGTCAAGGCTATGGTTTTTCCAGTGGTCATGTATGGATGTGAGAGTTGGACGGTGAAGAAAGCTGAGCGCCAAAGAATTGATGCTTTTGAACTGTGGTGTTGGAGAAGACTCTTGAGAGTCCCTCGGACTGCAAGGAGATCCAACCAGTCCATCCTAAAGAAAATCAGTCCTGAATGTTCATTGGAAGGACTGATGTTGAAGCTGAAACTCCAATACTTTGGCCACCTCATGCGAAGAGTTGACTCATTGGAAAAGACCCTGATGCTGAGAAGGATTGGGGGCAGGAGTAGCAGGGGACAACAGAGGATGAGATGGCTGGATGGCATCACTGGCTCGATGGATATGAGTTTGGGTAAACTCCGGGAGTTGGTGATAGACAGGGAGGCCTGGCGTGCTGCAATTCATTGGGTCGCAGAGTCAGACACGACTGAGCGACTGAACTGAGAACTGAAAGGAGTTTTAGATGTTTTAGATGTTTAAATTGACCATTCCAAATAACCGTGACACTAACGCCAAGTTTCCATGTCAGAGCCAAGTCATTTACCTTGTCCACACTGCTCATGAGGAAAGGAAAACTAGTCAGAAATACTCCACAAAACAATTGGCATCATTCCAAATAAAAGTTCCACTAGCAGTTTACCTTCTTTTTATTTTATATCATCCAAAGAGAAGAAAATGCTGTGACACACAATAAAGCATGCAGTTCCAAAATAAATCATTTGGGGCAATTAGCTGGCAACGTTCAATGATTAAAGCTTGACTGGAAAACTGTGAGCTGAACTGGAGGTCATTTGGAGCAAATACAACCAATGGATATTTCATCTCAGTACTTTTTTAAGCATGAAGTGTCAGACAAACAAAAAGGAACATAGTAGATAATCCCATATTCAATAATTTCTTACATATTTTTTATTAAACCCTTGCATTAAAAATTATGAAATAAATCATTCTGAGTATTTTAAACCTACCAAACAATACTAAAAATACTATAACCAACTCTTTTGTACCCACCATTCACATTTAATAAACACTACTTTTTGTCATGCATGCTTTATTTATTGTTTTTAGCAAGAAAACATTACAGAGTCAGTTCAGTCAGTGCTCCATCATCAATTCCATTTCCTTCCCTTTTCCTGCTTGAATTTGTACTTTTACTGCATATATATGAACCCATATTGGTAAAAATTAAAAATCCGAGACCACCTGATATTTGTAATTCTGTAAGGAGGTGGGAAGACTTGCACAGTGATGGCAGGAAAGCAAACTGTCACGATCATTTTGGAAAGTGATTGGGCAATAACTACTAGCTCTGAAGATGGGCGTGCCCAGTGCCCCAGAGAGCCCACAGCCAGGTTGCCTCCTTTGCTCATGTGTGACAGGAGACTGATGATGTCCCCTGAAGCTCAGTGTATGTTACAGAAGACTTAAGACAATCTAAACATTAATTTAAAAAATAATGAATCACTGTGAAACATTCACCCAATGAAATACTGCACATCTGTTAAAAGGAATAAACTACAAATCAACATGGCTGAATCTAAAAACACTTGAATAAAAAAAGAAAATGAGTGTTTGTAAGCATACTATTTATGTAAATTAAAAAACACAGATCCCTTGAATTTTTATCTTATTTTCAATGACCAGGTGTGAAACTTTAAAGTGACTCCTATACAGATTAATTGAGTCAAAGACTGAGTGGCTGAGATTTCAACATTTCTTCCCTCCAAAGCTACCTCATGGGACTTTATTAAGCCTCTGGAGTAGCATTGTCCAATAGAAATGTCTGCAGTGGTAGAACTGGTCTGTATTTATGCTGTCTCATACAGTAGCCATTAGCCACATGTGGTTACGGGGCACTTGACATGTGGCAAGTGTGACTGAGGAATTGAATTTTTAATTGAATTTAAGGTTAAATAGCTACATGGGCTAGTGGCTAACATATTGGGCAACTCAGCTCTAGACCCAGGGACCAGAGAATACTGAGGACACACAGGGATCATCTAGTAAAGCACAGACTCTGAGAAGCTCCTGGCAAACAACCTGGTGCCTCAACAAATAAGTTGGGAGCAGGGGAGGGAGGAGGGGAGGTGGAGCTGTAAATTAAAAGAGAGAAGATACAAAATGACACATGTGGATGCCAATTGAAACAAGCTGTCAAGAGATTTAAAGAGATTTATATTTTATAAATTCATGGAAATTCTAATAATATCTAGGCATTTCTTGATATAATTGTTGCTAAGTTTCTTAGGTGTGATAATTGTACTGTGATCATTTTTAAAAGTACCTTCCTTTTAAAAATACCTACTAAATTATTAATAGGTGAAATCATATGATATCATCTGGCCCTGGCTTCAAAATAATAAAGGAAGGAAGAGGGGAGTGGAAGTATTCCTGAAACAAGATTGCCGTGAGTTGATTATGGTGAAGCTGAGAATGCTATTCTACTACTCTGATATATAGTTGCTAGTTCCATAATACATGGTTTAAAAATAGAAATAATTAGTGTCAGTAAAACATCTTTCTTAGGATCTTAGGATTGGTAAGGGTCAGAGTGTTCTGCTTTTCATACTCTTGGGCTCTATTTTACCTAAATAACTTCAGAAGAATAAGAAATGTCCTCAGTAAAGGTCACATATCATCACCTGGAAAACTGCTGCTGGTAGCTATCCTCCTGGCTGAATGGGGTGGGAGAATGAATGAGTGCTCTGGGTTTTATTTTGTAACTAATTGCATAAACATGCATCATGGTCCAATCTCCATTGATAGCCTCACGTGTTAAGACTAAATATCCCTCTTTCTTTTTTATATTACAGTTTTTGAGGGGTTTCCCATCTACTGATGGAGAAGGCAAAGGCACCTCACTCCAGTACTCTTGCCTGGAAAATCCCATGGATGGAGGAGCCTGGTAGGCTGCAGTCCATGGGGTCACGAAGAGTCGGACACGACTGAGTGACTTCACTTTCACTTTTCACTTTCATGCACTGGAGAAGGAAATGGTAACCTACTCCAGTGTTCTTGCCTGGAGAATCCCAGGGACGAGGGGAGCCTGGTGGGCTACCGTCTATGAGGTCGCACAGAGTTGGACATGACTGAAGTGACTTAGCAGCAGCAGCAGCCATCCACTGAACATCTGAATTTTGTTGTATCCTATAAGTATTATCCAAACTTTCAGTGCAAGCTCATTACGTTGTGTGTAAATAGCACCAGAGTGCAGGTCAGTAGGAAGGGCTTTGGGCAGGGACACCTGGAAACCATGTTGAATCAGGATGAACCTCTTAGCCCCTTCTGGGTCTCTCCTTTTCCATCTGTTATGCTGAACAGTTAGACTAGATGCTCTTAATGTTCCCTTCTATATTTAAAGATTGTTATAATTCTTTCCTATGAAAGAAAGTGAAAGTTGCTCAGTCATGTCTGACACTTTGCGACCTCCTGGACAGTACAGTCCATGGAATTCTCCAGGCCAGAATACTGGAGTGGGTAGCCTTTCCCTTCTCCAGGGGATCTTCCTAACCCAGGGATCGAACTTAGGTCTCCCACATTGCAGACGGATTCTTTACCAGCTGAGCTACAAGAGAAGCCCAAATCCCTTCCTATCCTCATTATCAATTGCCTTACCAAATGTGAGGTGGCTTTCTACAACATTTATTTCATCTAATAATTTTGAAATCCTAGTGTGGTGGAGAGGAAGGCTTTGGATTTGGCAGGGTTTGATAGTCACAAATCTTTCTCCTTATTGCTTATGATTTCACTGTCCCTCTAAATGTTAACAGATTTTTCTCTCTTCAAATTGTTTCATTATTAGACAGTAATTTCTGGTCTCTTGCAGCAAGATTGATTCCATATTTGCTCTCTTTCCTATAATTGTCCTATATCTTGCCTGTTCTTTGTTAGTCTTAAAGAATAACTACGAGTGGCCAAGGCAAAATATGAATTCATTTCTTCATAACTCTGCAATGCAAATCATCTTGTAGATTTTTTCTGTACTTAAAATTGCCACGCAAATGGTTGAGTTGGTTTTGATACACATCTTGAATCTCTCTATTTGCTCCCATTATCAGATGATTGGCTCACCAGCATTTGTTGATTCTGCTACTTCTTTTATGATAATCAAACATTAGACTTAGCACTCCTTTTGCACATTGACTTTATAGATGTTGTGTAAGCACTTCGAGCAAGATAAGGGCTAATGAGGCTTAGTTGTATATAGCATTTTCTTAAGAAACAGGTACTAATCTTTTAGCGACTCTGCCCACAGGCAAGACACATTCTGGTTTTGTAAAGTTTTGGATGGGTTAGAGAGGGAGACAAATTATCTCTAAACTAATTAGACTTCTTCTTGCTATTGGGAAGGTGAAGAAATTTTAGGGACCGTTGAAATGCCCTGAGTGGAGTTGGGCTGCAGGTAGATAGGGCTGGAGCACCATTAGCCTCAGTCAAGGAACAGGGATGCAGTGTGAAGGGCTTTGTATGTTGATACACGTTAGAAGATTTCTTTGCAGGCACAGGCCATGACTTTCCTATGTACTCCCAGAGTTATCCACATGGCAGGACAAGATCTTGTATGTGACACATGGGCAACAAATACAAGTTCAAGGGAATTTGATTGTTCTCCCATGTAAACTGTGCATTTTGGGGATACTTCTGTACTTAACTCAGTGATGATCTCTTGTTTTCCTAATGCTACTTTCTACTTTCTAATGAGATATATGAAGCTCCCCTGGCGGCTCAGTTGGTAAAGAATCTGCCTGCCAATGCAGAAGACTTGGGTTTTATCCCTGTCTTGGGAAGATCTCCTGGAGGAGAAAATGGCAACCCACTCCAGTATCCTTGCCTGGAAAATTTCATGGACAGAGGAGCCTGGTGGGCTACAGTCCATGAGGTCACAAAGAGTTGAATATGACTGAGCTTGCATGCACACTAGCATGCATGTAAATTGAGTATTTTATTTTGGATACTTCTGTATTTAACTCAGTAATGATCTCTTGTTTTCCTAATGCTACTTTTAATTTTCTAATAGGATATATGAAGCAACTTTCCTTGGTATGCAATCTTTCTTCTTTCTTCCTTAGAATTTAAATTAACCTTCTGTGTCCCGGTCTTAAAAGCTCATTTGAAAAAGATGGCAAGTTCCCTTGGCCGCTGAGGCCTCTGTGGGGCAGGGCACATCAGAGTCACTGCCGGTCATCAGCACACGTGTGATATACCACTGCTTTCCAATTTGAAAGCCATAATTTAGAATTAAGGGTTAGCAGATGTGGGGGACTTGTCACCAATAGAATGGTGTGCTTCCATTCTGTTCTGAAAGTCACATTAATATAGTTGGGGGTTTCTTTGAAAATGTAACTAGCTTGTTTAAAGCTTAGTAACTGCTTGAACCACTAAATGATAGCTTCCTCTTAGGGTTTTGTTTTGAAAGAGCATTCTATCTCAGCTGCAATGCTGAGGGTACATTCTATCTCAGCGGCAATGGCTGAGGAGACCCTGGTCTTTGTTTTGCTCCTATTTCACATGTCTCTGTGGGAAAGGGGAATGTAGGAGGTGAGGAGAGCAGTGTGACTGTGGAGAGGTGGAGCAGTAGGTGTGTGCCTGTGTGTTCACGTGTGGGGGCTCCTCTCTGCCTCTCCAGATCTGGGTCCTGTTCTAAATTGGCAGGCTCTCAAGTAGGGTGTATGTTCCCCAAGGAGGAAACTGGGCTACAAGAAAAACATAATAATATTTTAATTTATATTTTATCTGAAAAACAAAAACAATGTTAAGCAGTCTAATGTTTAATATAAGGGGCAATGGTGGATGATGCCTGTATTTGGGTTGCATATCAGATAATGTGTCACCTGCCACAGTTGGGCATGATGTCCCTGGGAAAAGAGGAGACCACATGCATTGAAGGGACTGATGGCACCCCATCAGTTTATTCCTTTCGGGTGTTGTCAAGTCTTGTACATGGTTAAGTTTAGAAAATTAAGATCTTTAAACAGTAAAAAAACAAAACAAAACAAAACAAGTTTTTCACAAAAAATAAAAATACTTTGTAATGAGACCAAGAATAGCTATGAAATATATTATACACCACACAGCGTTTCATTGGTTACTTTGCAGCAAACTTGCAGCAGTATAAAGAAGTTGCTGTTTTCAAAGATGAATCTGGCAATTTTATTTTCCTTTGAGAGAAGGATTCTAAATATTTTCACCTTCTTGGTACTGTCAATAGGCTGTCTATAATGTTACCTTGCAATTGTTAAAAAACAAAAAAAGCCCTTAATATCCCTTTAGGGCAAAATGGGCAAGAAAGTAACTGCTTTTAGAAGCCAACTCTTGCCTGGAAAATCCCATGGACAGAGGAGCCTGGTAGGCTGCAGTCCACGGGGTCGCTAAGAGTTGGACACGACTGAGTGACTTCACTTCCACTTTTCCCTTTCATGCACTGGAGAAGGAAATGGCAACCCACTCCAGTATTCTAGCCTGGTGAATCCCAGGGATGGGGGAGCCTGGTGGGCTGTCGTCTATGGGGTCGCACAGAGTTGGACACGACTGAAGCAACTTAGCAGCAGCAGCAGCATCTTATGGAGATAGCAGTTTTTGAAACTGATTGGAAATGTTTTCAGAGATCTGAGCTCATTAAAAAATGCAATGCCTTTTGATATGCAAGACCATCTGACTGTTAATAAAGAAGTTGGTTAGTCTAATTTCAACAACAACAAAAGAAACCTTTGCTTAGTTGATGGATGGGTTGAAAAAAACAGTGCTATGATTGAAACATAATGATGCACTTTCTCCTTTTGGATCTATGTTTATATGAAATACCATTTTAACTTATAACATCTACTAACAAGTATTGAAACAAACTGAATTTGAAATGAGACTTTCAAATTGCTTAGTCACAAATGTTAAAACCCGAGGTTTTTGAAAAGAAGTATTCAAATGCAATCACTTGGTTCTCTCTGAAACATTATTAAAAATACTAAAATTAGTATAAAATTTTGATGACAGTGAAAATATTTTTGTTTCATTAATATTACAGTTAAATGAAATTTCAATTTATTTTGAGAATATTGTTTATTTCAGATTTGTCTCAACTTTTCAAATTTACATTTTAAAAGTGCACATATTCTAAATGTGTATTTACATGGGGGTAATGTTCAAAATTATTTTACTGATATCACCTCATAATCAAAAATTTGAACTCCTTAAAAAGTTTTCCTTTCTTTTTCTAGGCTCCCAAAGACTTTATTTACTGAGTATTTAATCCTAGAGGAATTTAACTTTCTGTAAATCCATGGCTTCAGAAGTCATTAAAGCTTCTTGAAGACAGCATGTGTTCTTCTTTGTACCCCTCATAATGAAGAGAACTATAGTTCCTTTCTCATAGTAGATGCTTGATTAATATTTCCTGTTGGATTGTTTTAGCTTCTAAACCCTAGAAACCAAAGCCTAATATCATTAATCTTCATATTCCCTAGAGCACCTTGAATTGAATTGCATGCAATTCCAAGACAGTCAAAAGAGTGTTTCATTCATGGAGAGCCTCTGGAGTGGGATTTGATGCTGACCTCCATGTTTTGGAAAGGCAGTTCTGAGGTCCTGGTTCCTAGGTTTTCAGAATCCTTGACTTTTTTGACCATGGGGTTAAAATGCCAGTCCTTTCATGAGCCTGGGTTTCGGACAAACCACCTGCAGTTTGGGGCAGATAAAGGCGGTGGTGACTAGCCTCCAGAGAGAGACTAAGCCAAGCAAGAACACTGCCAGGTTGCTCAGAGAACCTCTAAGAAAGGGAACCAGGACTTCAGCAGGCTTGAGAAAGCTTGGTGAAGGGAATGAGCTCAGGGATCAGAAAACAAGGAATAGGGGCAACTGTATCAACCTCAAAGTGAACTGTGCATATTATTAGTAGGAATTGCCCAGGATGAATCTACAGAAGAATTTTAAGTCTGGGAGTTTTTCTGAGAGTGATACTTAATAGAGTCAGAGTGGCTTGGTGAGGAGCGAACTGAGAGTGGCGGCGCTCATTAACTGAGGAATACTAGAGCCATTCAGCCTGACTCTGTGTTCAATCAACTTTGGTTTTTGTATGTCGCATGTGGCTCAAGCCCCAGCAGACTGACTAGACAACGTGAGAGGCTGGATAGAAGTGCAGTTAATGCCAAAAAGTTTGACGCTACATCTGTTGAGTCTCACAGCATGCCAGGTGGTCACACGACGGGGGTAGCTGCACCCTCTCAAAGGGCTCTTTATTTCTCTTTTCTTTCCTCTCAAATGTGGCATAGCAGTATTCTTAACTGTAAATACCATCACTTATATAATGCTCCAGCTATTGTAGATACGTGTTCATAAGTGATCACGAGAGATTTTCTTTCTCTCTTGTAAGTTTTGAAAAAGAAAATAGAAAGACAAGGAAGAACAAAGAACAATATAACAGACATGATCTTATGAAAATTTTCACATTTTTAATATTTAGGCTTGGATGAAATAAATCCTTATTGACCATGCTAGAACTTTAAGAATTACATCAAATTGTTGGTATTCATGTTTTGTTTTCTATTTGGTCTTACTAATTGCATTTGTTTACTTATAACTCAGACTTTTGTTTACAATCTGATAGAAAACATATTGACCAGGACATTAGGAGAATGAAGTTCTCATATTGATTTTTCACTCCTCAGTACTATGCCTTCAGACAAATCTCTCGATTCCTTGGCAGGACATTTACTTTGGAATAAATATGATTGGGTAAATATAGCTATATACCTCCAAGTCTTCTCTGTTCTAGGTAAAATGTCCTCAATTCCTTCATCTATGTTCATATGAAATTAATTCTAGACTATATTCCATTTTGATTACCCTCCACTGGAGGTTTAATCATCTGACAAATCTCACCTTAAATTTTGTTGCCCAGGATGGAACTGATTTTCCAAGTATGAAGTGATGAATGCATATGGCACTACACTTAATGTGAACTACATAAAAACAAACAACCAAAAAGCCTCCTTTTTTTTTTTCTCCCCAGCAACATCACATGGTTTGTTCACATTAAATGGAAGCTCAATTAACTCTCTTAAACACTTTCATAAGTTTGGCCACCAAACTTGGCCATTGCTACATGGAATTGGTTTTTGAGCTTAAATGCAAACCTTCTATTTAAATCTGCAAAATTTAATTTTGCTGGTTTTAGTCAATTGTGCAAGTCTGGAATCATATTTTTGTTTTCTCAGAGAGGGACCAGGTTTGTGAAGTTTCCAGAGAATCTGAATATCCACATGCCAACTTTTGCTTTAACCCCTTCAGAGCATGATTCGTGTGACTCAAATGCATGCTACTATTTTCCTCTTTATTGAAGTTTTTCAAGAAAAGATGTCAATTTACACAATGAAATATCCCTGAATTCTTCATAAAACTAGCAAACAATTTATACCCATTGCTTTAGACTTTCACATACGTTTGTGTCTGGTTAGTAAATGAAGGGTGTGCCACAGAAACAATAACTTTGCAGAGTCCACAGGTGTATGCCCAACTCGACTATTTCTGCCAGAAAGGATATTGCATCTCATGTTGGAGAGGGAAAAGAGAAGTCTTACATTTGTCTTTTATCCAGAGGCAATTCTCCAGCCCTAGTGGGAAAAGAAAAGACAAAAGCAAAACAAAACAATGCTAGTTGTGGTTCCAGTGCTTTCCAGTTTCTGCTGGAATTCACTCAAATGAAGTCCTCTCTCTAACAGCCAAAAAGGACTCTCATTTCAGGGTTAATCTTTCTGGTCCCCTGTACATTGCTTAATGTCTCTCTGATAGCACTTCACACAGTGTGTCCTATTTTAAGATTATGGGATTAATCTGCACTTATCTCTTCTTTTAAATTGTTTTTTCTTAAGGCACAGGGACCATATCTTAGCCATTCTTATTTATTCTTAGAACAAATATGGACTGAGCCCCCTCTGTGCCAGGTGCTGTGCTACACACTCAGTTCTAACTCCCTCAGGCCAGGTCCTAGCACCGAGCTCAGCTCACTCACTTGAAATGGACAATCCACGTGCTTCAACCTAAACCAACACTTACCATCTATCTGTAAAATCTGTGTGTAAAATAGAAAAGGATTTATTGAAGGGGATCCAACTCACTGTAAATTAAACTAGATCCTCACATATTTCAGCTGTTCACTACTCTCCTCAGAGCACCATTAGCCGTTTGGAGTATCCAAGCTACGATCAAAAGCACCAAAGTACTATGAAATACAGACTGAACTCCAAACCACCTCATAGGAGAAGTGAAGCTTCGATGAAAGAAACAAGTTTAGAATTTATTAAGTGCCATTAAGAAAACAAGCTTGAACATATAAGTCCACTGATTAATTAAAACCATGGTCCCCTGGAAAAAGGAGACAAATACATGTTATATATTGATTATGTAACCAGAAATGAGAGTGACAGAGACAGAGGATGGGTGGGGAGACGAAAGGTCTTCTCATAGCTGAACATCTGGATCAGAATTATAACGGTTTATTGTGGGGGAGTGGTCATATGCTCTCTTGGCAAATTATCTATACATTTAAGTTCTGAGCCAATTGGTTTAGCCAAACCTAAACCAATAGGTTGGGTTTGTTGTTATTATCACTTTTTTTTTTTTTTCAAATAAAAGCTTGGATAGACACAAGGCAGCAAATATTTCTTCCTCAATTCAAGATTTGACAATTTAACAGGAAAACACTCATTCATCATCTTTTCCTTTTAGAGACCATAAATTATTGGCTCATATACCATGTGGCTTGGATTCTAGGAAAAGTTAGTGTAAACAAACCCAAGTTACAATGCATGGAGTAAGAGAGTGAGTCATAAACAAAACACAGACATATGCTCTCATATAAATAAGGGCCTGGATCATCAGCTTCCCAAAGTCTGCTTCCCATTAATTACACAACAAAATGAACTTTCCATATGTAAAGCCCAAATCACTTAACGCTAGCAACTTGCACAAGACAAAGACCAGGATTGTACCTAAAAGGCACTGACAAAAAACTGAATTTCAAAATAATGAAAGTCCTCTCAAAATATCTTTGGGTATTGGAGGGCAAGAAAATCCCTTGGAAGAGTGTTTCTGAGCACTGAAACTATTCCCAACAACCCAGGAACACTGCTTGAGGCTGGTCTGATCCCCTGCTGAATTTAAAGGTAGTATCAGGCTTACTCTCTTTTGTTCTGAGCTCTGTCATCTCTATGGGGCAAGCCCCGGGTCCAGGCCACATAGGGTGTTCACAGACATTGCTGGAAACACTGAAGAGTTGAAATTCCCTCCATCAGTACCTTCTCACTGTCCTTTGAAATTGCCCATTGGTAGCACACATTCACGTTTCCTTATTGTTGTATGAAGGCTATCTGGTTTCTCTTAATTTAAAGAGGTTTCCAGGAAACACAGAACAATTCCTAGGGAAGAGGATTCTTGAACAGGTGAGGAACTCTGAGAGAGATGGTAAGCAGCTAAGTTCTCTCCTTGTGTCTCTGAAAAGTAGACTTCATAAAGCAAACTAACAATATTACTTACAAGGGACATTAAAATAACAGATGTCACATTTTAGGAGTCTTGGGTGGGGAAGAGAGGAGAAAAAGAAATTTCATTCTTTGCTGGGGGTGTAGTGGGGTGTATGTGGTTTTTTTTTTTTTAATCGTTAATTTACTCAATGATTGGTTTTGTAGCATTTACTCTTTTTGTCATACCATAGACCATAAAAGTTAAGTGGACTGTATCATCTCTGCTCTCACATGAAACTATAGGAAAGGGGGAGAAACTAATATTTTTGGAGAACGTACAGTGCAGTCTGCAGTATTTCACATATTTCCTCATTTAATTGTGATCACAACCAAGTGAAGACATTACTATGTCTATTGTACAGAGATGAAAACTGAGACCTAAGAGATTAAATAATTGCTCCAAAGGACACATAAGTCATGAATTCACGGATTCAAGCAAGGGCTGCCCTATTTCAAACTGAGTTTCATACCATATTTCCTTACTAAGAAAGCAAAGACGACAAGGAACTGCACAAAGAGAAATCCTGGGTTTCCCTGGTTTTCCCAGTTTCAAAGGCCTTTTCCAGCCCCCATATTTCATAGTTAAATAACACAGGTATTACTGTGTTCTAGATCAAAAGTAGATCAAGTAGAACAAGTAGATCACCTGTTCTACTTCTGCTAGACTAGGTCTTCTTCACACTGTTTTGATCCTTTTGCTGTCTCAAGGTCACATGCCTTTAAGGGTTCTGTATAGGGAGCCAGACAGCCAATATAATGAGTGTGGTGGGCCAGGATTATGATAGAAGGTGGGGGTAAATAGAGGGCAACATGGGAAAATAATGAGAATATGGCCCATCCAATGGGACAAATGTTATTCTGTATGGATCATTGTTGTCAGGTAGGAATCTGAGTCCAAATTTATCAGATAATCTGGTTTCCAAAAAGCCAGAACTCTGATTATTATGTAAGCCTTCTGATGTTGAAAACCTACAAATTAACTTTTTAAAAAATGTATAAACCTGTGTAGGTCAACTGAAATACAACTGCAGACAGCTATTGGCCCATGGCTTTATTTTGCTATCATTGTCCTCCAGAAGAGTCACGATGACTCATTCTAGAGTTTCAGGGACTCCAGGTTCTGACCCCAAACCTTTCTTCCAGCCTTATCTGTCATTATTTTCACATACACTTCTATCTTAGAGATGTTGTAAACCTGTCTTTTCTGCTTCTGTCTACTTACTTAATTTAATCCATCCTTCGAAGGCCATCTCAACTCTTCTCTCCCCAGATTACCTCAGTGTCCTCCAAACTCCCTTAGTGCCATTCAGCTGGAAACTAATGATTTATTGGTTGCTAAATGATAGCTCTGTTAGTATCTGAGACTGTTATTCAATCCATTAATTTAAAAATATTATTTGGCCATTTCATGTTTTAGAGTCAGGTCTTCCCAAATAGGGTGAAAGTTTCCCTAGGGCAAGGGCCAGTATTTACTTGTACGTAGAAGTTTCAGTAAGATGAGCTTAATGCTGCTGCTAAGTCGCTTCAGTTGTGTCCGACTCTGTGCGACCCCATAGACGGAAGCTCACTGGGCTCCCCTGTCCCTGGGATTCTCCAGGCAAGAACACTGGAGTGGGTTGCCATTTCCTTCTCCAATGCATGGAAGTGAAAAGTGAAAGTGAAGTCGCTCAGTCATGTCCGACTCTTAGCGACCCCGTGGACAGAAAATCCTCCATCCATGGGATTTTCCAGGCAAGAGTACTTAATACGAAGCCTTTAACAGGTGGCATGAAGTAAGCGTATTTGGAGGAGGTAGTGAGAATAAAGGGGCTTCCCAGGTGGTGCTAGTGGTAAAGAACCCACCAGCCAGTTCAGGAGACATAAGAGACTGAGGTTCCACGCCTGTGTTGTGAAGATCCCCTGCAGCACGGCATGGCAACCCACTCCAGTATTCTTGCCTAGAGAATCCCCATGGACAAAGGAGCCTAGTGGGCTGCAGTCCAAAGAGTCAGACATGACTGAAGCAACTGAGCACGCATGCATGCAGTGAGGATAAAACTTCTAAAGATAGTTAATGGGTGTTATGATCTGAGTCATAACATGACTAAATTATGACTTACATGATTAAATCATAGCATGACATGACTTCATTTTTGACATGAGAGGGGTCATAAGACAGTAATATATTGTCTTGAGTATGTGATTGGTGTTTTTATCTGCTATTTCATTTCTTCCTCACCACTGCCTAAAAAGCAGAAATTCTTTTTCTCATCTCACTGATAAGGAACCGAGACTCAGAAGTCTTAGACTGTTACTCACCTAAGGAAACTAAGTACTACAGTCTATGCAATAACACTGATCCTTGAATTTCAAATCCAGTTTTAACTTTACATCTGTTTGGTAGCCAGAAAAAGTCCAGGTTTCCTAATTTATAGCAGGTAATATTTGTAATTCAATTCACTTCTCTGGGCTCAATTTCCTCAGCTGCAACATCAAGGGGTTTGCAGAGATCCCTTCTAGTCTATTCTAAACCAGTCTTGTCAATTCCAGTATAAGTAGAAGGAATCCCCCTGGGAGGTGCTCTGGGATTATCACAATGACTCTCAAAGGTAGAGTGAAGTGGGCTGCGGGTGAGTTATACCTCTCTCTATGTCTGTCTGTCTCTTTCTCTTTGTCACACCTGTTTATTCTCTCTAAACCTCTTTCTTCAGTCTCTTAGACTAACTCACAGTCTGCCTGGACCACTACAGATCATTCTTAATGACAGTCATTACACAGTTCTTCCATACTGCCTGCGGCCATTTCCGCAGCAATAAGCAGGAAAGACTCTGTCCCCCTTCACAGCTGGGCTCAGTATGCCACCTTCACTGGAACCAAGAAGTTTTTCAAAAACTCTCCATTAATTACAGGAAACCAAAAGCACTGTCCCCCCTTCTCATTAACACAATTGCTTTCAGTTGCCACTAAATTATCCCACCACCATTAAACTAACAATCTAATTAGACTTTTGGAAATGGAAAGAGCCAATGAATAAGGCAGGCGTGTCACTTTCATCTCAAAACTGATCGTAAAATATTTGTGCCCTTTTGTTCTCGGCCACATAAAATCTGCCCTGGAAGAGTGTCCTTTCATTCTCTCCTATTTATAAAGAGGAGTTTGAATATTTGATATAAAATGAGTATCTTAATAGAAATCACTTCACGTGTGGGAGGTTTTCTTTCCCCTATTTCTGAGCGTGGAATTATTATTACCATGATCGCACCTGACTCCCCCGGTGTCTGATGCCTCACAGCCAAACCTCCCACTGGGCTTCGATGAATGTGTGAATGATACTATCACTAGGAAGATGATAAAATATATTATTATCATTACTCTGTTTTTAAGAGGGTCTGATTGTGGCAAGAGGTGGTTGGGAGTGTAATCTGTACAAAGCATTCAGGGAAGATAAATTGAGTTAAACTTCTCACAGGCATAGCACTTTCCAGTCTGTCATTAAACCCTCTGTCTTTCCTAAAATTTCAGCTCTGGAGAGAGCAAAATTAGTTAAATCCAGTCCAGGCATGTTTACTGAGTATCTACTATGTAACCCGCACTGCACGAGGTTCTTGACACCCAAATATGATTAAATGTTGCTTAATAGCAGTGTTCCTGGATTGTTTTCTCTTGTTTTCATCCCATTTAGCCCAAGGTTTTGGAAATTCATGGGTTACTCAATACTCATTGAATGGAACAAATTTTAAATAGGAACTGGTTGCTCCCCTCAGGAAATCAATACTCTGGACAGAATTCAAGAATGGTATATATAAAATAATTAAGTACACATAGGCCAGTGTAATCTCCAGCTTTCCATTGAGAAGTTCACCCTGAAACCCCCAAAGAATTTCTGAGTAAAGGAATACATTTATATGTACAAGTTCCTCCTCCTCTGAATAAGCACATACCCATTTACCAAATATACCACGCCATTTAGGCTGGTGTTTTTCCTTTAACTTGAAAACAATCTTCCTTGGAGGATATCCTGGTGGACTGGCCAGAAGTTGGTCTGCTACTACTGAACAGAAGATTCTAGAGGCCCCAGGGATCCCACTCAGCTTGCTCCTTTTGCTGAACAGTCTCAGGATGATTTGCTGTTTCTGGGGCTGACATGGAGAATAAAAGCAAATCAATGCCTCTCAACTCTAATAAATATCATGCTAGAGTATGTATTTTCGTGCACCAGACGGTTTTGTGCAGGAGACAGTTGTTGTCCAATTCATTTTGACTAATATTTAATGATTAGCTATTGTTTGCCCATGCCATGTCAGTGCTAGATACTGGGGTTTCAAAGTTGAATGAAGAGTCCTGGGTTTGGGCTCCCTGCAGCATACAGCAAATTCCCACTGGCTATTGGTTTTACATATAGGAATGTATATGTTTTCATGCTACTCGCTCAATTCTTTTGTCCCACCCTCGCCTTTCCCCACTAGTCCACAAGTCTGTTCACTAAGCCTGCGTCTCCACCGCTGCCCTGCAAATAAGTTCATCAGTACCATCTTTCTAGATTCCACATGTACATGGTAGGATGAGGTGGGAGATAGGAGGGTTCAAGAGGGAGGGGACATATGTATACCTATGGCTGATTCATGGTGATGTATGGTAGAAATCAGCACAATATTGTAAAGAGATTATCCTCCAATTAAAAATAAGTTTTAAAAAGTCAAATAAAGTCTGACAATAGGGCAGTGGACAGTGCAGCATGGGACACAGACACCAAATTAAATGTAGGGATCAACGATCAATAGGCTTGTAGGGAGCCATAGGGCACAGAAGATATGGTGTCTCATTTGGCCGTGGGTTTAAGGGAAGGCTTCTTAGAGTTGAAGACACTTAAGATGAGTCTTGAAGAATAATCATGAATTCAATATCCAAACAGCTTGAGGAGTGGGTGAAGGAGATAGGAACATTCCAGGGTGGAAAACAGGTAATAGCAATAACAATTTCTAACAGCAACAATAGTAGCAGTGACAATAAGACTTATTTGCTGAACTATTCCTATGCGTCAGGCACTCTGCTAAGATTTGCTTAAGGTGTACTTCATTTATTCCACACCACAATCCTCTGTGCTGGGTACCATGCTTTTCCCCATCCACAGACGTGAACACTACTTTAGTGCAGTACTGAATTGAACTTCCACCGCCGGAGAAGGCAATGGCACCCCACTCCAGTACTCTTGCCTGGAAAACCCCATGGATGGAGGAGCCTGGTAGGCTACAGTCCATGGGGTTGCTAAGAGTCGGACACGACTGAGCGACTTCACTTTCGTTTTTCCCTTTCATGCACTGGAGAAGGCAATGGCAACCCACTCCAGTCTTCTTGTCTGGAGAATCCTAGGGACGGCGGAGCCTGGTGGGCTGCCGTCTATGGGGTCGCACAGAGTCGGACACAACTGAAGTGACTTAGCAGCAGCAGAACTTCCAACGCAGGCACTCAGAAGCAAGAACACATGCGTTGAACTAGAGTGTTGCACAGCCCACAAGTGGTGTCAAGAAAAATGAGCCAAAACTTAGAAACAAAGTAAATGGAAGGGTGCATGTCCTTTTGGAGTTTTAGTGTCATTTTACAGACCTGCCCAAGGATTATTAATTATCCAGGGAAATGTACCCTTATTGAATTCACTATCCACTGCTGATTAAAGGCTCAGATTCTGCCAGGTAATATATTAACTTGTAGACTTTTGCCCAGAAAATATGCAAATTATTTCTTTCCAGTAGAAAATATAAGCCCAGAGGTTATGGTTTTATTGCCCATTAGGACAGTCACTGAGCAATCTTGCTGAGGATTTCTTTCTTCGATGCCTACATTCCTGTAATGCCATTTTCTTCTACTTCTAATTCTTTCTGGGCCAGCTTTATCACCATGTCGGTTTTCTCATTAAAGAGCTGAATGAACACTTGACATGAATTTTTAGTTTTTTGCAAAGTACTCTGACAATGGGGATTCCAAAGGAGTTTCGGGCTGGCTGACATTTCCAAGGAAGTGGGGTTGGAGCAGAAGGCAGGGGCCAGATTCTGGAGAATTTGATGCTTCTTGGGGATGTTTACAGCCTTGTTGTTCAGTCGCTAAGCTGTGTCTGACTCTTTGTGACCCCATAGACAGCAGCATCCCAGGCTTCCCTGTCTTTCACTATTTCCCAGAGTTTGCTCAAACTCATGTCCATTGAGTTGGACAGCCTTGGCCAGCTGAGGAAGAACTCAGCTTTTCTAGGATGTCCAGTTTAAATCAGAAAAGAGCTTATATTCTCCTTTTCGGGCAAAAAAAATAAAAAGGTTTTCAGAAGGCCTTTGGTGTGATGGGGTCTTCCAGGAAACACAGAAGTTTGCAACCCTGCTGGGTCTCTTCAAGGTCCAGAGCCAAATGGAGGGGACTCTTTCAGGACTTCATGTTCAGTAGAGCTTGCTAGGCAAACAGAGTCATTCTGAGCTACTTCAACATCAGCGGGTAGGTAGCCCTTTAGAAAATTTGAATGATATGTTTTTTAAATAAAGCTTTATTTTCTCTAGATCTTTTTGAACTTTTTTCTCCTGTATATTTTAAGTGATTAATCTGGACTTAGAGAAATTTATTTTACAATTTGATGACTTCTTTGGTTTGTATACTTATGATTCTTAGATGTTCCGAATCCTATTAACTTGCACATATATTTGCTCTATTTTGGCTCTTTTTGAAGGACAAGACTTCTGGCTGAATTGACCTGTTATTTTGATCAGGAGCTTCAGATCATGATTCCCCATACAACAAAAAACAAATAAATTACTTTACAATTCTGAAATTCCTGCTCATTGCTTTTTGCATTTGCACCTGGATATTATTATTTCATCCTTTTGCTTTTAGAAGCAAAATGTCTAAACATTTGATAGACTTGTGAAATTTAAATATTTTTACTTACTCTGATAGTTCTAAACAAGACATATCATGCAGTTTGAAAGAATAGTGTATTAGCCTTGATACAAAACAGATACAAACTATAAACAAAGAGCTATGCTCCCTCCGTTGCCCTTCTGTCATCTATAACAAGACTATACCTTGAACAGGGGAGATTTGGTGACAGCAACCTTGATACACGTCTTTTTTCCCACTTGAATTTAAGATGAGAGATTATCAGTGTTGTGTGGGTGGGTGTGTGTGTGAGAGAGAGAGAGAACAAGAAAGGAGTGCCTGCCTATTTGCTTGTTTTTCCATCACTACTGCTCTAGACTCTTCAGGTGTAGAAACCAAAGAAACTTATTTTCTTGGTGTTTTACGAAGTGCCTACAAACTTTGTAATTTACTTAATAATATAGTCTCATCCTAAGTACAAAGTGTGGGAGCATGTTTCAGTAGTGAAATCCTGTACTCTCTACACATCCCATAATCTCCTTGAGAAATCAGTTCAGTGTGTAGAGGATCAGAAGAATCAGGCTGACTTATTCAGGTGCACATTATCTGGTGTTATTCAATCACTACTGGAACAGGGCAACAGAAGTTATTTCAAATTATACATCATTTCAAACAAACTTTATCGAAGCTTTCACTGCATTAGCCCTAATTACTCACAATAATGATGCAGTGCTGCCTTGAACCAGACCTCCTGTGCTGTGCCAGGGGACTGCAGCTGATCAATGGCTATTGAGCAATTTGATCACGAAACCTGACCTTCTTGAGCACTAGTGGCAGCCATTGCCTCCCTCCCTCCCAGAAGTTCACAGACTGACTTGGTCTCAGTCTGGCCACCCTCTCTTATAGCTCCTCTTTGGCCTCCTCCTCCAAATCAATAGCTTCATAAGCAGCATGACTACCAGACTCAGAGAAGCTAAAAAAAAAATCCCCTTAAACAAATAAAAATACACACATACACACACGCACCAGCTAGAAAAGACATATTTTTAAGCCTCTGACCTACATTCATTTCTTCCATTTCATGTTTATAAAATGAAGTGGGAAATGTTCCTTTTTCTCTTTCACCAAAGACCACCTGTCTAAAAAAAATACCATTAGGACTATAGACTGATAAATTATTTGGCAAGTATTTACTAACAGACTACCACATGTCTGTCAAATGTTTTCCATTTGCTTGTTAAGCAGTTCCAACATCAAGCATGTTTTTCTCAGATGTCTCCCATGTTGCTTGGTACTGAATACGTATATAGCTATTGCCTTGTAATCATTCATTTCACTCACTGATTATTTATTCAGCACCTACTATGTGTCAGAGACTGTACAAGATACCTTAAAGTAAAAGGAATTTCAAATTAGTTGAATTATTTTAGCATTTTAAAAATCTCAATAGGGATTCCCTGGCAGTCCAGTGGTTAGGACCCTGTACTTCCACTGCAAGGGGGATGGGTTCCATCTCTGGTTGGGGAACTAAGATACCTCATGCCATGTGGCCAAAAAAATACCTCAATAAATGATTTTTTAAATTAATTTTGCTTTATAAGCAACTTAATTTTACTCTTTTTTCCTTTTCCTTCTCTGCAGTTGTCTGGGTCTTCAAAATTATTCTATAGAAATGGTGACCTATTGGAAAATAAGTTGATTTCTGTATACAGCCAGAAGTAATTTCAAAATTACCTTATTTATAGTGAAAGATGGTGCTCTAAAGAAAACAAGTGAGCTTTCTCACCAGAAGTATGTATGATTAGTGTACAAGCACCCAAATGAATGAAATCAAACCCAGAAACTGTTTATTAACTGCCTTCTGTATGCTTGACTTTGGTTAAAGCATCCAACTGTGAGTTTCACTCACTGTTCTCTAAAAAAATTAGAAGTCCGTAATTAGGGAGAAAGAAACCTACCTTTGCTACTAGTAGTTGGGCCTATGACAGAAATGAGATTCCACTGGAAATCAGGCAGTAAATCAAGAAATTTGAATTCTAATCCAACTGCATGACCTCAGGCAAATTTCTGAATCTTGGAAGCATCAATGTCTTCATGTGTGAAACGGGGCATTGGGCAGGAGCCCAGGTTGTGCAACTCTAACTCTCTTAGATTTGTGGGAAGACATTTGTCTGTGGGGAGTGGAATCTCAGGAAGGCCTGGTCTCCAGCACCTGCAGTAGATCTTTAGCTTGTTTTCCCGTAAAGTTCTGCTCAGCAGCCTAAGCTCCTTTGAGCACTGCCAAAAATAAACAGCCTGTTCCTGTATCCTCAAACAGGAGGGCTTTGGCTCAGTTCTTATTACCAGAAAGGTGGGTTTAAAAGTTTAATATCCACCTGTTTCTATGCCCATTTGGCATATTTGTAAATTATTGAATGCAAATAGGGGAGGCGAGCCTATAGAAGCTTGGGATCCCAAGAATACATTCTCTCACTCAGCATGGAAAGAGTTCAGGAAAGGAAAACGGGGGATCACCTGTCTTTTGCCTCTGGGAAATATCTATTCTTGGCAAGCAAAGGCGGAAACACAGAGGCTAATTTTTAAACCCATAAAGGGAGGTCTCCAGAGCTTAACTGACAGAGTTTAAGAAGCAGTTATCTGGATGGGTATGCATATTTTGGGCTTCCCAGGTGGCACTGGTCATAAAGAAACCCCCTGCCAATGCAGGAGACATAAGAGATGTGGGTTCAATCCCTGGATTGGAAAGATCTCCTGGCAACCCACTCCAGTATTCTTGCCTGGAGAATCGCAGGAACAGAGGAGCCTGGGGGGGCTATAGTCCATAGGGCTGCAAAGAGTAGGACACAACTAAAGCAACTTAGCATCCACGCACGCACATGTAGACTCTGGCCCAAATCTTTTGCTCCAGGCAAGTGATGAATTCCTAGTTCCAGGCATGGCAGCAGTACCCACTTCTCTATCCACAGATGCCCTTCCACAAAGGTGCTGCAAGTCTCAGGGGCAGCTTCTTCCCCTTTCCTCTGTGATTCTCCCTCCTAGAGGGACAGTTGTTCTCATAGCTGGCATCCTTAACCTGGCATTTCCATCAGAAACTTTCATTTCACACCTAGCATGTGAAAGATGCTAATATTCCTGATCATATTGGAGAGATGATCCCATTTCTTCAAAGCAAGATTTCCCAAGTGTTGGGGAAGAATACCATTTCCAAGAGATGTTAAGAACTATTCCCAGAAAACATGAGTTGTGTGGTCAGGTAAGATCGTGAAATTCTGTGTCTCACCCTCCTGGAACTTCACAGTGCACACTGGTCTATTAAAGGCTTAGGAAAACCCTGCAGAAAGGAAGCAGGTACAGAGCAGCATCCCTCACATTCATCTAAGTTTGAAAATACCTATCACAAAACACCTACTGATACTTTGTGTGACTCAATGTGGGAAGTCATGCCAAATACTTCTTTCTGTTATTTCAGTTGGCCTCCTTTTCGAATTACCAACGGTCTCTGTGAAAGAGGTGGGTATGCAGACAAGTTCAGTTCTCTATTTAAAGCAATCTGCTGAATTAGAGGGCTTTTCTGGTGGCTCAGACGTTAAAGAATCCACCTGCAATGCAGGAGACCTGGGTTCAATCCCTGGGTTGGGAAGATCCCCTGGAGGAGGGCATGGCAACCTACTCCAGTATTCTTGCCTGGAGAAAGATTGGTTTAGAGTGAATATCAATAATGGGTGTCTTCTTGGGCTTCTAATCATAATAGGCATTTCTAAATACAGCAATATGCCTAAGGTTTACCAGTACATCAATTCAACGCATTTTATGGAATGTGCCATCATTCTGTGTGCCATGAAGACAGAAGAATCTAAATCATGGGTTCTATCTCTAAGGTACATACAACTCTGTCACAAGAAAAAGTTAAAGAGAAACATTTCTTATGCAGTCCAAATACACACTAGAGATGCCAGATGCTATTGGTATTCAGAGAAGATGTGACTTACTTGCTGGGCCTTGAAGATCTGAAGGATGTGAATAGGAATGGAGTAAGGCTGTCCTCAAGAAAGGTGTTAAGCCAAGCGCAAGGCCTTCCTTCCTGGCAGTAGGGATGAGTCTGGCACACTGGGGTTGATACAGGAGATGATGTGTGAAGTAGTGGAAGGCAGAGTATAAAGGATGTCTGAGTAAGGAGCTTATATTTTATAAACTGCTAGTGAGGAGCCAGGTGGCTATTGAGGAATTCATGACATCATGAGGTAGAATGAATCAAACCTCAGGGAAGCTCTGATTATTGTCTCCTAACCCTGGTGAGCACAGGAGGTAGTGAAATGCAGTGGTCAAACCATGTGTTTTGGACCTGAGTTGGAATCTTGACTGTCTAAAAGTTCCCGGGGCAAGTTTCCTTACCCTTAGCTTCCTCTTCTGGAATGAAGATGCACGTATTTCTTTCAGAGAGCTCTTTTATGAGTTACATGAGATGACACATATAAGGTCCTTTATGCCGAGACTGGTAATTACGAAGGCTTAAATGATTAATACTGTTATGATTACTCACTGACCTCTGCTTCCAGGTTCTGAGATGATCTCCTTCCTTTCTTAGACCTTTTCCCTCTTGAAAAATCCAGTGCTGAAACAGCGCCCGCGCTCAGTGTCTGCGGGAGGTTGGCTGAGCACAGAACTCTTACCTGTATTCAGCAGCACATTCCCAGAGGGCTTTGCCACGCCCACTTTCCCGGGGGTGAATCCAAAGCATCTGAAGTGCTCACCTGCATCCGACGCTGCTGCCGATGCAGCAAGGAGAGATAACACTGGGGCAGGTGGGATCGCAACACCGTCCACCGCAGCTGGCTTCTTCCTGGTCATCACGGTGGACGCTGAGCCCTCGTTCTTACTATGCGTTGCCGTTTGGTCCATTTTTAAGTGGGGACTTGGTATCCCTAAAAAAACAATAACCCCAAAGCCTACAGTCACTTTAAAGAAACAGGAAGACAGACAACATAAAATCTGAAAATGACCCGAGGTCACATCACCAAATGATCTGATCTTTTGCTGCAAGAATGACATTTTAGAATGTTTAAAGAAAAAAAATGAATTAGAAGCATGACTGGTTTTGGTTTTGTGGCTGATGTTAGTGGTGACAACATTCTGGGTGGGCTACCTGGAAGTTGGGGTCAGGGCACTGGTCTAAGGGAGTTATCCATCACGCACACTTTACCGCCCATGGGTCAAGAAGCCTGTTTTTACAGAGGTTGGGGTACACACAGCAGGGAGGGGAGAAGTGCACCCCATCCTAACGAGGCTTCTCATCTCAGTCAGCTCAAGAGACGAGACTAAATGAGAGGGAAAACTAGGCAACAAGTGTGGGCAGGTCTGCAGGTTATTCATTCTAGGTGCTTGGGAGGCAGGGGTTAGTGTGGGAAGAAGCGGGGAAAGGCTTCCCAGAGCAGCATGGTTGAAGGAAAGGCATTCTCAGTGCTTAGGACAGTGTCTCCTAAGTCATCGGTGGGGAATGAAGATGATTCAGGCAAGAAATCAGCCTTCTGGAGGCAGAAGATGCCCTGTGGGGAATGTTGTGTAAACAGTCATTAGACCAAGTGAGAGTTGTACTTGGGGGCCTTTGAGTGTCTGGTCATAATAATCCCATCTTTATGATGCTGAAAAGCCTGGGTAGGCTCTTATAAGGTGCCTGTGGATGGGCCTGGAAATTTACTACATGACATTATAAGAACTATTCTGGAGCCTTGTTTCCTGGGCTCAAATCCAGGCCCTCTTACTTTTCAGCTGCGTGATCACAAGCAAGTTGCTTAACCTCTCCAAGCTTCAAGCTTCCGTAACTGTGCAGATGGGATGGAACCACATTCTCTCATAGGGGTGGTTTGGAGCATCCATAAGTCAATCAATGTAAAGGGCTTAGAACAATGTCTGACACATAGTCCATGCTATATAAGTGTTTCCTGTTATGATTATTGCTATTATTACTACTATCATATCATAACATGCTCCACAGGTCAAACTAAAGCCAGCCAGCAAAGCCTCAGTTCTCCTACCTGACATGACCAAGGATTTCTGGGCACCTTCTACATCCCTAGCTGCAAAAAAATTTTTTAAAAAATCACTCTCCAACTCATCTAGGCATAAGTTCAGAGACTGGAGGTATCTGAATCCATGTCAAAAGGTCATCTACTCAGAATTTCTTTAATGGTAGGCTACAGACCACTGATAGCAACAACAAGAAATGGGGCTATATCATAGCAATTGTTCTTTTTCCCCATCCAACCAACTTGAGTGACACTGGTCCCTCCCAGACTGTCAGCTTACCTCCACAGTGAGATCTGCTCACTTGGGCCTTAACAGCAGCCCTGTGAAGCATGTAGTGTAGAGATTACTATTTTCTTACCCTTATAGAAGAAGTCAACACATTTCTGGGATGTTAAGAGGTAACTGACTATACTCATCCAGCTCTTATTGTCAGAGCTGGAAGTTTTCAAGTAGTCAGATGCTAAACTCAGGGGTCATTTTGGTCCACTGGCCATCTTGCAACATCTGCCTATGACCCAGCCCACCAATAGCATGCTTCACACTGAGGACACAGAGGCCCTGTATCACTCTTGGAAAAGGCATCTGTAACCACCTAAGGAAGAAATGCTGACATTTTCATTTACCTTTTACTACCTTCCTCCTTCTCTCCACCCAAACCTCTGAAGCTTCCACTTGAGGAGTTGTAAATAACAATACCATTTTTGCTTTTTGATTTCATATTTCATAGAGTTTTGACAGTGGGAGTGCAAAAATATCAAATTCTATGACAGACAGACAGCAAGGCACAACCATCAAGAAATCAGGAAGTGCAACAATCGTGGAAATGATCCTTGGATGATGCCTGTTTGAAAATATGCAGGTGTGCAAGGGATAGGTAAGGTAAACATAGGCAATATATGTAAATTGCAAACAGAATCTTCTGCCAGGAGATACATCCAAATAGCTAACTGTGGTTATTCCAAGGAAGGAGAGCACAGCAAAGATTAGTGTGGGAGTTTTTACTTTTGCTCTTTAGCCTTCTTTATTGTTAATATTTGTTAAACTACAAACATATTTTCAACTGTTTTTCCATTGAGAAAATACACATAGTTTAGAAAGAATCTAGCAGTCTATCAGAGTATGGTCATCAGGGTAGACTGACTGAGGCACTTTGACTGTGGATGGCTAACTAAATCTAGCAATGGGACAGAAAGCCTAAGTCAGGAGAATCCCCCACAGTGGTACCCTGTGCCACCACTGGCCCTGTTCCCGTCAAATGGGTGCAAGCATCCTTGGCACAGCACACTTCAGGAATGTTGAGCTGCCAGAAGTCTGTTGGCTTATAGGTCCTCTCCCTGATCTGTCTGTCCTCTTTGTACCTGTGGACACAGGTGGGGCAGGTAGGTCTTTACTCAAATTATGTCATGCACAAGGACTGAGCCATAAACAGGATTAGCAGGCAGATATTTAACTTTCACTTGGGAACACAGTGATTTTAAGCCATTTTGGTTGTACTCTTTTCAAGCAGAGATTCACAATCTACATCATGCCATTAAAATGGATCTGATCACACGTCTCTTGGATGTACTTTGCTACTCAAGTGTTTATAATACAGAATATGTTAAAAAATAATAAAATGACACTTGGAACACTATAATTCAGATGGTCACTATTTAGCTATCTCGAAAGCCCTAGATAATTTAGGATTTTCTAGATTATAGATGGATGGCATCACCGACTCGATGGACATGGGTTTGGGTAGACTCTGGGAGTTGGTGATGGACAGGGAGGCCTGGCGTGCTGCAATTCATGGGGTCGCAAAGAGTCGGACACGACTGAGCGACTGAACTGAACTGAACTGAACTGAGATTATAGTACTGTTTGCTAATTGCCATCCAGTGAATTTGAAAACAAAACAAAACAAAAATCCTGATGTTTTCTCAGACATTTTTCAGTTTTGAAAGGACTAGGGAAACAATTCTAGAAGTAGTGTATGTGGGCAAGAATATTAGATAAACTTTAAATGAAGGCTAATATAACAGTACTAGCAATTCACAAACTCTGTCTAGGAGCAGAGGTCTCAGGAGACTGGAATGGGTGACTTCTCCTTGGGAGACAGCATTGAACAGGCTGGCCACTGGAAGTCCTGGCTTCCCTTCATTCCAGGTGGCAGCTGATGCTCCATGGAGAGGTACCCAAAGGACCAGACGAATGTGAACCATTCGAATGTGAATCAAGCTCTCACAAATGGTAGGTGATGGCAGAATGGTGGGGTATTTGGTAAGTTCCTTCCCAGCATGAGCCTGGCTGCTGTCTCCAAGGCAGGAAGATTTTTGAGGCTGGAGATCAGTCATGAAGAAACCCAGATTCAGCACTGTCCTGACTAGACCACTGAGGTGTGGCCCTGCTGCTTTTACTGGGGCATGAGGAAAGACAATGATGGCTTCGATCTGGGAAAGGATCACTCTGTCAAATTCAGACAGCAGACTGTATGAAGAGCACACTTGGTAGATGTGTTCAGAGAAGCCCCAAACCCCAACACAGGACAGACTGTACTGAGGCTTGCATATCTGGAGGCCAGTACATTTTTAAAGGAGGAAATAACAATGCTAATAACTTTGTGGATCCAACATCTGTTCATAATTAAGACAGGAGCCAAAGAGAAATAAAAAAAGTTAAACTTATATGAAAACATTCTACTATAATCTGTTGACCTCGATTGATAATTTTTTTAAAAAAGTCTTTGTGCATAGCCTATCGAGGGACAGTCACTCATTTTCAAAGGTAATTTCTCATAGATCACTTATCCTCTCAAACCTCTACCTGCACACTGTGTTTGCATTAGAGACTTGATTTATGGATTCCAGCTCCTCTGATGCAGAAGCTGACTTCCTGTTGCCTTGGTTACTTGGAGCTCAGTTCAAGGTTAAAGTACTCCCAAATCAGAATCAGTGGCAGACGCTGCATCTAGAGGCCAGGTTATTGACTGCCCCAGGATGCGGAAAGGTCAGAGACCAAAGCATTGTTTACTGCCTTAAGGGTGAGTCAATATCAAGTCAATAGCTTCGATATCTTGATTCTGTTTCTTCCGAAGTAGTAGCTGCTGTTCAATTACCTCTTCCCCAGGTTGCTCAAGGTTACAGGGGTCATGCAGGAAAAGCAGGGTCTAACAGTGGCTGATTTTCCCAGGATCCCTGTAATGAGCTTTGTGACCCTGGATAATAAAAACCAGTCTCACCATAGAGTAATTTGTATGTCACTCAGGTTTATAAAGTTAGTTATCTACTCATCTCATGTTCTCTATGGGGAAACAAACAAACCTTTGTGGGACAGTTACTATTTACTCCTCTTTTCTAGAAGAGAAAATGGGGGTTCAAGGAGGTGAGATAACTCATCTAAAATCACACCGCTGCTAAGAAGTAGTAAGAACTAGATCTTAACTCCTGGTTGAGTCCTCATCACATACTTTCTTTAAAAGTGCTGATAGAATCATCATCTAGGGAGCATACGTAATTCATTTTGTAACATCCGCTACAGAAAGCAATATATCTGTAAAACAGCATGCAACTAATAAAGACTTAATTAATTTTTTAATTCTAAGATTTGCAAATGCAGATGTTTCCTGTAGACAAAACTCAGAATGGCATAGTGAGAAAGGCTGACACCACTGGGGTGGTTAGTTCCTTCCATCATTTTTTGGTCCTTTCACAGTAGAATGTAGGACTTGGCATGGACTGAGAGGTATGTTTGCTGAACAGTCAGTGGCTTTTAATCTTGCAAGGAGCAATGATATGCATTACGCCATTTGCCCCTTGCAGCATCCCTATGGATGGATGATAAGAGTCAGAGGGTGAAACTTCAGATTCACAAATAAGAAAACCAAGGCACAGTTGACCAGGTGATGTGCCCAAGCTCACATATCACATATGCAGGAAATAGCGGTGCTGAAATCCATCCCTGTTGACTCAATTCAAAGTTCTTTTCTGTTCCCTAACACATTGACTTTGGGGTAAACCAGTATATAATATATTTTTCACAAGAGGAAACTCATCCTGAAAACTTTAATTCCTTTTCTCATATGCTGGTCTGTATGAATTCTCCCATTTCTCTTTTATTCTTGTTTGCAAATGAACTTCACTCATGGTAAATAAGGGGACACACGTTATAGAATAAAGTGAATGAATAAATAGATGGATTTGTGCCAAAGTCAATAAAAATGTTATTTTTGTTACCTCATTTCATTCATTAACTCAGTAAGTATTTATTGAACATCTACCACACCAAGGATGTGACACTGGTCAAAACAGCTGAATCCCCTAAGTTTTCTAAGAATTACATTCTAATTATCTCTGCATAGCAAAAAGGTGCTGTTACTTTTTATAAGGATTCTGAAATATCCTAAAGGGCCTCTTTAATTATCAAAAAATCAGAACCTTTGTGACCCATACAGAATCTTTGGGTAAATTTGTAAAAGTCACGACACCTAGGTGGAGATCCCCAAGGGCCCAGATCTTAGCAAAGAGAGGGTGTCATTGTAAAAGTTCGAATAAAGCTTGACTTCCTGTGTGCAGTGCACCCCCACCGCTCATGGTTTGTAGAGAGGAGCATGGATTGGATCTCAGTGACCTTTTCTCCTCGAGCCAGGGCCTACAGACTGCGAACAACCTGCTCAGTTGCTGGTGATGGCCCTATCAACATGTGTTTTGTGTCAAATGAATTTTACTTCATTTCAGGATCTTGAGAGATGAAGTTCAGCCAAGGTCACCTGTAAGTAGGATGCTATTCAGTGAGCCTGGAGTCAATCATTTTAAAACCAGCAGTTATTTGAGTACTGCATAGCACAACTCAGAAGATGCGATCTCTGTCTTCGCAAAGAAGGTTGAGAAGCAGAGAGCAGGATAAAACAGAAACACTTACAAAACTGATAAACCAAGTGAGATAGGAAGCCAAAGGAATCCTCCATGAACTAGGAGGAAAATGAGATCTCAGTGGGATCTGAGGTGGTCTTGTGTTCACTCATATATTAATTCAACATTCATTAAGAGCCTGTAAGTGCCAGGTACCTTTAAGTACAGGGAACATGAACCTTCTCCGAATGGGGCAAACCCATCCACGCAGGAAGACAGATACAGGCACAAAAAGCCCAGTCTTGAATAATGAGTAGAATTCAACAACTAAAAGTAGAGAGATGGCCTGCCAGGACTGGGAAGTGACAAGAGCAAAGGCAGAAATAACAATCTTTCTATGTGCACCTGAGACAAGAGTGCTTGGGCTGAGTTGTAAAAACCAAATACTGAAACATATGTTTGGAAAGGTAGTTGGGAAAAATTAAACCCACATCTTGTAGTTAGGTAGAGTTAGTTTCTCCCTTCCACATATATGTCTTATCATCTTGGAGAGACTTCTACAATAGGACTTATGTCCTATTGTATAATTATTTGTTCATTGTTCTGACAATTCTTGTAGGCAACTGCAAAATCTATAAGTCAGGAACCATGTCTAACTTTATTTTGATTCCCCAGCACTTAGCTTGATGGGTATTAGATACTCAAAAGTGTTGGATGGACGAATGGACAAATGGAATATACATTTATTCTTCTAGGCCCAAACCTTCTGGGGAAGCTGCTCTAATGACTTCTGTCCACACATGGTCTTCTAACCTAAAACTCCTTTTTCAGCACAGTGGAGAGCACAGGTGAAGAACACATTCTCTGGGGGTAAGATACCTGCATTACTAGCCGTGTGATTTGGGGCAATACATGTCAACTCTCTGTGTTCAGTTTCCTCATCTGTTTAAACGAGGTTATTGAGGATTAAAGAAGTTTATATATTGTAGTAGAAAATAATGTCCCTCTTTATAATTCCTAGAATCTGTGAATGTGCTATGTATCATGGCAAGGGGGAATTAAGGTTGTATTAATTCTGTTAATTAATCAGCTGACCTTAATATCTGGAGAATATCCTTGATAACGAGATTATCAAAATGTAGTCAAAAGTTTAAGTCCATTTAAGTAAAAGGAGGTAGAAGAGTCAGAGAAAGAGATGTGGTGATGGAAGTAGGGTAAGGGAGCAGCTAAGTTGCTGGCTTTGAAGATGGAGGAGGAGAGATACGAGTTAAGGCAGTGATCCCCAATTTTTCTGGCACCAGGGACCGGTTTTGTGGAAGACAATTTTTCCATGGATGGGGGTGGGGGCAGTGGGGATGGTCAGGCAGTAATATGAGCAATGGGGAGAAAGAAAAGTGGCAGATGAAGCTTTGCTTGCTTGCCTCCCACTCTCCTCCTGGTGTGCAGCTGGGGTTCCTAACAGGCTGTGGATGGGTACTGGTCCATATCCCAGGGGTCAGGGACCCCTCAGTTAAGGAATGCAAGTGGCCTCAAGAAGGTTGGAAAAAGCAAGAACATAGATTCTTTCCTATAGTTTGCAGAAAGGAAGTTGATACTTTGATTTTAGCTCAGTGAGACTCATTTGGGACTTCTGACCTCTTATACTGTAATATAATACATTTGAGTTGGTTAAGCTACCAAGTTTGTGGAAATTTGTCATACCAGTAACAGAAAAATTAACACATACAAAACCACTTATTATGGTGCTTAGATATAGTAAGCAGTCAACTGTGTTAACTATTATTACTCAGCACTACAACATCTTACTACTAATTGTTTCATTTTAAACTTATTTCATATGTTCAAGTCATGTGTGTCCTCTGCATGCTTAATCGCTCAGTTATGTTCAGCTCTTTGGGAGCTCTAGCTGCCAGGTTCCTCTGCCCATGGGATTTTCCAGGCAAGAATACTGGAGTGGGTTGCCATTTCCTCCTCCAGGGGATCTTCCCAATTCAGGAATCGAACCTGTGTCTCCGTTTCCTCTTGGTCAAAATCTATTCTAGCTTTACTATTCTAAGTTGTCCAGATTCAGAGAAACCGCTGAACGATCTGATTTGTTCTTGCTTCTCTTAATTTAGAAGTGAAGAAATGGGCTGAGAAGAGAATATTTTGTCTATTGGAACTTCAAAGAGATATTTTATTAAAGATTCCTTTATGCAGTAAATTCTAAAGCTGTAGAAGCCAGTCTATCCTAATCCTACAGTGAAAAAGTCACATCAGATGAAAGGTATTTTCTAGATGTGCCCAATGATATCAGAATGGAAATACAGCAAACATCACAAACATAAAGAGGAGACATCTTGAGTTAGAAGTTTTTAATCTTTCTGCATCTTAGACATCAGAACATCTTCTTAGGAAAAAAAAGACATAGACATGGACACACACACACACACACACACACGCACGACACATTTTGTACATAGCTTAAGGTTCAAAGATACTTTTAGGTTCAGGTTAGTATCCTGGCCTGCCTGTCAATTCCTGTACACACACACACACACACACACACACACACACACACACACACACACACACACACACAAGAAGGACTAAGCACAGATAGATGTAACCAAACAGAATGCTGATGAAACTGCCCGATGCTTTAAAAAATAGGATAGTAAAGTGGTACCTGTTTCTCTGAAAAATATAACACAGGGATTTTCAAAAGATACTAGCAAGGGAAGGATGCCTACAGGTAATTACAACAATTTAGTAGCACACTGCACAAAGTATGGGGTTTTGTTATGTCCTTGGTGATCAGGTAGGCTAGGAATTTGCAACTGATGCACATAAAGCAGCCTTCATCAATAGATGAGCACCAAGAAGCTTCAGTAAAGTAAAATCAAGGCAGTTCAGAGTTGGAAAGGAACTAGTCCAGTCCTTCCTGGGAAATTGAGGCCCCAGAAAGGGATGTATCCTTGCTTTGCCCAGTGACACACAGGGAGGATGGCAGGGCCATTACTCTGACCCCAGCTTTGTTTTTTGACTGTCTCAGGCCAGTGTGTTGGCTTTCTGTTACAAGGGTTGCATTCTGAGGCTTCACAGAAGCAGTCTTCTTGCTCTGCTGGTACATGCTTATTATTCTACACTCAACAGGGCAGCTGTAAAACAGACCAAGTCAAAAATGGCAGTTGTGATACAAGCTATAAGACCACTGGCTCTGGGGGATTCTTCCCTACTCTCCTTAATGTGAAGTTGTTAATATAAGCATCTTTTGTAGTGTCTTCCTTTTTACCTTTAGAACACAGAGTTGCAGAGCACATCTGCATGGCAATACAGATCTTGATGCTAACTGGGTCACCTGATTTGCATTTTGATTACTGCTTATTTAGAAGCCACATTGAGAAAAGAGCTTGATATCAGGAGCTTAAATGCATGTGTGTCTATAAATATATGTATAAATAGATAAATGCATACTTGCTGGTTTGTGAAAGATCAGTCAAATATGTACTCATCTCTCAAGAACCTATTTGTAGGAGTCTGGCCATGTATGGATGTTAGGATTATAAATGTGGTTAAAGAATCTAATTACTCTCAGTGTAATATCACCCATTGTATGGATACACTGTGTCAGTTAGAGAAGTCAATTCAGCATACAGCCCCCTTGTTAAGTAGTCTTAGCTTTATGTGTGAGAAAGTTGCAGTGCTTTAATGGTTTGAGTGTGGCCTTCTTCAAACCACCTACTTTGTTCCACTATTTGAAATAATCCTATAAAATGGAAACACATTGTGACTGTGTGTAGGCATACACATATAGACACAGAATGTGTACTAGAAAAGCTCTCTTCTTTGCGATAGAAGAGAAAAAAAAAATCACAGAAACTCAGACCCATCATTAGATAGATCTCCTAATCTTTATCTCCAGTAGTTCAGTCAGACGAGCTAATACCATGATGATGGCTTTGAAATCTCTTAGGAATTGGATGAGGAGAAGTGATAGTGATGAACTCCCAGCTAATAAACACAGAGTGCTTATTTCGGCAGAATGATCAATTTCTAGATGTCCTGAGGCTTGTCTGATACAGTTGATTTACTCATCCTTACCTACCTCACTAATAAAGCCAAAGTCTACCATCAGATTACAGAGGTGCCTAGAATTTCTTAAAGGGGCAGAAGAAAGCTAAGGTAAAAGTCACCATATCCCTCTGAGCATCCTTCCCCACCCACAGCCCTTGAAACCCCAGCTGCCGCCTTCACTGGTACTCGCCACTCAATAGACTTTGGGCTAGTACTGTAATACAATTAATTTGTTATCTTGTTAGTGGAAATTTAATGCAATGATATAAAAGAAATCTTACATATTGTGATAAACTTTAGTGCCGCCGGGCGGCTCCCCTTGCATTGGGCTCATTTCACTTCTCATCCATTATGTAAATGAGATTTGGAAATAGTTGAGTTTCACTAATGTAGCTCCACTCTGATGGATTGGAGAGAGTCAGTCCTACTGAAACTAATGAGGTTAAATGCATCTCAACATTTCTTTCTACTTGGTTGATTATGCAAGCCTCTATTCAATAAATGGGATGCACTGCATCTTTTTTCAACCATCCTCTAAGGAAATTTCACCATTGCCAGAGCCCAGAGTAGCCCCAAATAAGTTTTGTTTGTATAATGCCTGTGTTGTTTCCAACACTGAATGGTGCACAAACAGAGCTACTGGAGGATATGCCATTATATAATTTAAGATATAAGGGGAGCATTTTAAAAGTTAGTGCATCTGAGGAAGACTTTCAGTCATACAGAGAAGAATGAAGGGAAATTTCCAGAAGTGGATGATGGAGATGAAAAGTCCTTGGTAGGACTTGAGATCAGAGAAGGAAATAGTCACTGGCACAGTATGGAACTGGAAAGAGACTATTGCATTTGATTCAAAGAGTCATAAGGCATCAGTCCTGTTATTCAAGGCCTAGTTTTAAGACAAAGATATACAAGAAGGACTTTCGCATTCTAGATTTCATTTCAAAGGCCAAAAAATTAGTAGTTCTATAGTTTGGAGGCTTGATGCTTTTCTCTCTCACACACTCTCTCTCTCTCTCTCTCTCTCTCTCTCACACACACACACACACACACACACACACATACACACTAAGGAATAAGCGTTTCAGGAGAAGCAGCTTCAAACTCTCCAGGGTCATGGAATCATGGAGGTGAGGATGAGTTGTTAAATATCAAAAATATCCAGACAATTATTTGGTCTTTATTTAAAAAGTGGGGGTGGGTTAAGTGAAAAGAACTTTAACCTTCATGATAGCCCTCTCAGGTAGTTGGTTTATTAAACATTTTTTTAAAAAAATAAGAAAACTGAAGCTTTGAGAGGTTGCATAACTTGAACAAGGTCATATACCTAGTTAAGTGACAGAGCCGGGAATTAAATCCAGGGTCTTCTGGCTCCAAAGTTATACCTTATCTACCCCCTCAAAACTCCTTTCCCAGTAGCAGTGTATTTCTTAATTACTGGTAGTACATTTGGATTCTGATTCTCCCACACAGAATGTTTCTATCTCTATGTCCTGGCATAATGACTAGTGCAGAGAATGAGCTCAGAATGAGCCAGCCAGGAATGAGTAGAGGAAATGCTGGTTATTTACAAGGTGATAAGGATGGAGGCCACCAGATGCTTGACTGAAAGCCTGGAGAGTTGGAGGAGAGATTGCTGGTCAAATAATCACTCCTTCTTTGCCATCCGAACTAACTATCAATTCTCTGAAACATGGGACCCCAACAAGAAACTTTGTCAACTCTTCAATATTTAACTTGATATCACATTTTCAACAAGTTACTGGTGGGCGGCAGTAAGGAAGCAGTTTTGCCTTTCTTGCATTAATTTATTCAGCACAAGTTTCACTGCCCATCAGGAACACAGCCATTCCGGGTCCTTTTGGGTACCCTTAAATCCATGGGTCCAGTTTTTGGGTATTCAAATATTTAGTTGAAGAAACAAGATGCAGTAATAAGAAATTTGAATAAAAATAATGATCTCCCCTGAGCTGAAAAGACTACCAATATTACCTTCTTTTGCACCTGGGGCACGCCAGAGATTTATTGGGGAGATTTTAACAACTAGCATATACTGCAGAATAATAGTTTAATATGGAACTTATTAACTATATAACTCATATACAAACATAAATAATTTATCTAGCTGATTAAGAATAAGAATTTATATTAATATAGATGCCATAATAAAGGTAACAAAAAAAAAAAAACAGTATGATTAAAGAAAAGTAGCATTCCAAAGTAGATAAAAGGGTTTGTTCTGAGGCCACATTCCATAAATTCACATCACAGGGTTATAAGTTACTGGTGTGTCTTGACGTGGGCAACTTATTTCTGTTTTCTCGTTAATAGTGGAATTAATAATAGTACCTATCCTCTAGGCTTACATGCGAGGATATAAAGATAAATCTCTATCCTCAAAGTATTAGAGGTAAACACATAAACACTCATTCTCAATATTCTGTGATAAGGACAACGGGGTCAGGCTTAAGAGCCAAGGGCATGAGTAACTTTCCTGTTAGGGAGGGAAAAACTTCACTGAGGAGGTGATATTTTACTTGGGTCCTGAACAATTTAGAAGCACTGGCTGAAAGGGGATGAGAGGAAGGAAGGGAAGCAGGTGCAAAGGAATGAAGCATAAAATAGAATGGCATGTTTAGCAAAAAGCAAGAATTTCTGTGTGGCTACAATATAGTTTCTAAGTCAGGCGGGTGAAGATGGGGCCCTAGGTCAGGCTGGGAATAATGCTAGGAATTTGGATCTCCTTGTGGATAATGTGTTGTGTGCTTAGTCACTCAGTCCTGTCTGACTCTTTGCGACCCCATGGACTGCAGCATGCCAGGCTCCTCTGTCCATGGGGATTGCAAGAATACTGGAATGGGTTGCCATGCCCTCCTCCAGGGGATCGTCCCAACCCAGGGATCAAACCCAAGTCTCCTGCATTGCAGGAGGATTCTTTACCATCTGAGCCACCAGGGGGTAATGAGATGACACAAAGGATTTCCATGTAGACACATAGACACTCAGCCTTGGAAAAGAGATCATTTGCTCTCTACAGGTACAACTGTGATTAAAGGGGACAAAAGCTGCTCCCAGTAGATTTCTGAGAAGAGAGCCAACTGAAGGTAAGGTTTCTACACTAAGGGTAGAAATTCACCGTTTGATCCTGGACGCTTAACCAGTGTGTCCTAGTGTTCACAATTCCTACTTGCCCCCCTGTTTCCTTTTCCCTTCCTCAACATTTATTGGGCAAATTTATATTAGAAGTTCCCTTTGAAGAACTATAGGAGAAATGCTGATGAGTAAGCTATGGGTCTTGCTCTGAAGACACTCAAAACCTTGTTCAAATAATATGTTTTGTAAATCAAATTTTGTTTTGTTCATTTGGATAGCTCACTGCCCAGAGGAAGCTGGTACAGTTCAGCTTCAGTCATGTCTGACTCTGCGACCCCAGGGACTGCAGCACGCCAGGCTTCCCTGTCCATCATCAACTCCAGGAGCCTACTCAAACGCATGTCCATCGTATCAGTGATGCCATTCAACCATCTCATCCCCTGTCATCCCCTTCTCCTCCCACCTTCAATCCCAGCATCAGGGGCTTTTCCAGTGAGTCAGTTTTTCTCATCAGGTGGCCAAAGTATTGGCATTTTCAGCTTCAGCATCAGTCCTTCCAATGAATATTCAGGACTGATTTCTTTTAGGGTTGACTGGTTGGATCTCCTTGCTGTCTCAGGGACTCTCAAGAGTCTTCTCCAACACCACAGTTCAAAAGCATCAATTCTTCGGTGCTCAACTTTCTTTATAGTCCAACTCTCACATCCATACATGACTACTGGAAAAGCCATAACTTTGACTAGATGGACCTTTGTTGTCAAAGTAATGTCTCTGCTTTTTAATATGCTGTCTAGGTTGGTCATAACTTTCCTTCCAAGGAGTAAGCATCTTTGAATTTCATGGCTGCAGTCACCATCTGCAGTGATTTTGGAGCCCCCCAAAATAAAGTCTGTCATTGTTTCCATTGTTTCCCCATGTATTTGCCACGAAGTGATGGGACCAGATGCCATGATCTTAATTTTCTGAATGTTGAGCTTTAAGCCAACTTTTTCACTCTCCTCGTTCACTTTCATCAAGATCCTCTTTAGTTCTTCACTTTCTGCCATAAGGGTGGTGTCATCTGCATATCTGAGATTATTGATATTTCTCCCAGCAATCTTGATTCCAGCTTGTGCTTCATCCATCCCGGCATTTCACATGATGTACTCTGCATATAAGTTAAATACGCAGGGTGACAATATACAGCCTTGATGTACTCCTTTCCCGATTTGGAACCAGTCTGTTGTTCCATGTCCAGTTCTAACTATTGCTTCTTGATCTGCATACAGATTTCTCAGCTGGAGGTGTGGGTTTTTAGAAAGTTATATGTTTTCAAGACAGCAAGTCCCCATCTAAAGTATGTGTTCTACAAGTGTGGATCTGTACACCTCTGAACTGAGGTTTTCACTTTTTCTTCCTCCTGTCTTCATGGGCTGGTATTTGACTGTAGCTCTTGAGAGATTTCATTCTTAGTACAAAATTTCCTGTCGATGCTCAGTCTCAGATTATTAAAGATGCTTTAACATAGGCTAGAAAATAGGTTTGGGGAAGAAGAGGAAATAACTGAACAGCAATGACTGCAAGTGGACATTCTACCAACATCAAAGGATAGCTGTGCAGATAGAAACCATGATGGCCGCTTAACCAGGAGAGCGGAGATGCCAGACGAAGGCATGTGATCCCTTTCCTAAAGAAGCAAGTATACCGCAGCTTTAAATCTTGACATTCTAACAGCTTGCTAAAATTAATCAAGATAGTTATCAGTTGATACGCACTGGTGTTGTTGTTATTGTTGTGTAGTCGCTAAGTTATGTGTGACTGTTTTGGAACCTCATGGACTGTAGAGCCTACCAGGCACCTCTGTCCGTGGGATTTCCCAGGCAAGACTACTGGAGTGGATTGTCATTTCCTTCTCCAGGGGATCTTCCTGACCCAGGGATCGAGCCTGCATCTCCTGCATTGGCAGGCGGATTCTTTACCACTGAGTTACCAGGGAAGCCCAATAGGGCCTGTAGGCCTGAACTAAATTCTTTTTACTAAATTCAAATTTCATAGCCTGTTTACTTCGTAAACCGAAGTCAGTCCAGCAATTCATAAATACCATTGGATTGATGTGTGCTGGGAATATTCATGCGTATATTCATTTGTCCATTTGTTTAACAAATATCTATTGACTATCTGTAATGAAGAAAGAGTTTTAGCAGATCTTGGCAAAAATGCTATTGCCACACAGCAGAAAGATGGTCAATAATCAGCATAAAAAGTAAGAAAGGGTGTGATGCCTATCACCCTAACCAAAGACAACTCACACAAATTGAGTCTCTGACCACTAAGAAAGAGCACTAGTGAACACAGGGATGAGTTCAGCACAGAAATGCCTCACAGTTATGGATGCATATGCAGTAAAGAATGGGTCACACGGCACTCAGGTTTTCTGGAATATTTTGCCCACTGCCCCAGTAACTCATTTAGAATCCTGCTGGACAGCAGTGTCTCCATACAGTCACTTCATGTGTTCAATTCAGGGTTTATGGTCACGAAGGAGTGCTGCCAGGCAGAGGGAGGGCCAGAGCAGCTCAAGCTGCTTATTCCAGTCTTACTTGTCTTCAGCTCTATGACTTGGGCATTACACTTCTTTTTTCCTGAGTGCCTTTATGGTCTCTGATTCCTTGTGATTCTGCATCTCGAGTAGACAGAAGAGTCTCTGCTGATCTTAAATAGGAGGAAAGTCACTTTGCCATCATAAGGAAGATCTGCGAGCCAAAAGCACTTCTATTTTTGAGAAGACAACAGAGATCTCAGTTCTATCAGGTAAACCAAATAAAATGCAAGTTACTGGACCTGCAAGACCTGGGAAACCCAGTTAGGTCTAAGCTCCTCTGGGTGTTTCTGTCACAGGGTTGGTGACTCATGCTGAAAGTGGCACGCCACTTTTTAATGAAGTCCTTTTGGTTACTTCTGGAAGGACTATTCTTGGTTGAAGATCAAACAATTTAAAACTCCCCACAACCCCATGAAATATCGACAGATAATATTAACTATATCATATATATGAGGAAAATAAGGCTCAGAGATGTTAAGAAACACATTCCGGGTGTCACAAAATTAAAGCAGGAATTTGAGCCCAAGTCTCTCTGTCAGGTGCTTTTCCTTAAACAGCCTTCCTTTCCCATGCTTATGAGAAATACAGATGGTTACTTCAGTGTCTGGACTCCAAGAAGTGACAGAAGGACTAAGAGGTTTTCTTTAGGTAAAGATTTAGGAAAATAACTTTTGTCAGTAAATGACTTATTTCTTAAGTTTTTCTAGTTAGCCCTGGGTATAAGCAGATAATAGTCTAGTATAAGATTAAGAAGTTGTGGAACTTGTTGAAAAAAATGTTCAGATGGAATGTGCAATGAGGTTACAACTGTGGACAATCTCCATGAGCTCAGAGCTGAAAAAATAGCTTTCATATTTGACTTAGGCTTTCCTAAGAAAGGAAAGGAAGTCGGAAACCAGGATTTGGGGAGCAAATGGAATTGCTAAGAGGTGCCGATAAAGCAAATACAAGACTTTACAAAAGGTTAAAAATAATTCCCTGACTGTATTTCTCAAACTTGGAAATTATTACATTTCCCAACTAATAAAACTGACAATAAAACGTTATTTTTTCAGCCTTGGTTATGTAATAAGTGGAATGTGTTTATTTTTATAAGCATCAATTTAAAAATAATTGAAGTTATCTGAGGGCATCCCTTTGTCAAGCCAGGAATTTGCTTGAAGTACATCCAGCATAAAGGGTGACTGGGGTTGAGGCTTAGGCAGGTAGAAGCTCTCTCTCCCCAGTGGTCTTAGTAAAAGGCTTGCCTCTTCTTAAAGAGGATTGGAGGTGGCAAAACAGTCTTCCAGTGTTCATTTTAACATCTTCTATCAGGAGCCCATGTTCTCCTTCTCACTTCTGAACTAGGGCCCAGGGTTAGTTCCTGCTTATTCCTTTCAGGGTAAACTCAAGCAGTAGATAACATCCCTTACTCAGAAATTTCACATCTCTGGCCTTGCAGAGAGTACCACACCTACACCACAGCTCTGCAGACCTTGCTCACACTCAGTGTAACACTTGGTTATATGATATTTCAAACTCTAGAATCAATCAGCTATATCTTCAATCACCATTCAGCTTTGGGCAAATTGATCTACACCTTAGATTCCTTATGAATAAAGTAGAACTTTATTAAAATGGTGTGCATTAAAATGAGAAATTTGTTCAGGCTTAAGTGAAGTAAATATCTATCAAGTATCTACCACAATGCCTGTCTCCTAACAGGCATGTTGTTATTAACATTAATATTATTACAATTCATAGTGATCTTGACTTCCCAATAAGATAAGTAGTAAGTTGCAAAAAGAGTTTGTGTCTTATATTTTTCATATTTCCAACAGTGTCCACTTGGCAAAGGGCTAACAAGAGATCGAGAGATTGACCAATATATGTTGAATAGAGCTGCATCTGCTTGTAAAGAGTTTGAGACAGTCTCACACAAAAGCGTATCACTGATATGACTACTTGAAGTAGAAACAAGATGGTGTTTTCCCCAGGCTCTATAAGAAACATTCTACAATTCTATGAATATTATAAATAAGAAGATATAACTTTTGTGACAGAAATAAGTTATTTATTATTCCATTTCAAGAAAGTAAAACAGACAGAAGGAGGTGTCAAATACTGTGAGAGTAAAAGATGTTCGAGGAAAACCACTCAAAGTCTGTCAGAATCACAGGATAACCAGGCTGGAAATATCATTCCATTAATGAGGAAACAATGGCTCCCAGGAAACAACTGCATATTGTTGGTGAAGCTATCCCAACCTGGTGCTCTGCACTCTGGACCTCTTCCCTAGTCAGTAAGGGCAGCCAGGTCCTTCATGTTATTTACGTGTCCAGGTACCTGACTTCCAAGTTTCTTTGCTTATTTTGTCAAATGACTGCGAAGATCCCATTAGGGGATGTGATGAAGTAAGATGGGGATGGAATGGGGATGTCAGATCACTTTTGCTTTTGACAGTAACTTCAAAAGAGGAGAAGAAAACAAAATCACTGGTAATAACTATGGTCTGTTCTTTGAAAGGAGAGAAACAGATGTGTCTACTAGCAACAAGGCAGAATTTGGCCACCATACTGACAGATGGGGGTCTCTGGAGCCACCATTTTGTCTCTGCCACCAGTAGGAAACCATGCCTCAGGCCACCAAATCACCCTTTCCTGGAATGGTCCCTTCCTTCCGAGGGGATTCCCATATGCAAACCCATAAGGGTCTTAAGTGTTCACTGTGGGCACAAAACTTTGGAGTTTCAGGTTTCTGAAGCTGCAGGGGGTCCTCCAGAAGAGGAGGCTGGGACCACCAATGGGGTCCCATTTTTCAGATCCCTCAGTTTTACCCTCTGTGGCTATATTTCCTGGAGGGTGGTGTCTGGAAGAGGTGTGCTGCAAGTCTGAGGTTGGCATTTCTCCTTTTCCTCCTATTTCTGAGAAAGGGTGCCAGGCCCAGGGTTGACTTGGTGGGTATCCCTCCTCATCCTTTTCTCCCACCTCTCAGAAGCATGGAGTCCTGACTAGTCAAGGTCAGTTGAGAGTCCTTTTATCTCCCATTAAGCCCCCATATTTAGCTGTTTTTATATGGAAGTCTCCATTGGCTGGGCCAGGTCTAGTGGCCACTTGCGAGGAAACAAAGGAAGAGAAAAAAAGGCTGATGATGGCAGCTTTTAGAGGTGGGTATAGTAATTCCAACAGAGAGGGAGGGAAAATGAAAAATGAAAAGATGGCATTTCCACGCAGCCATGAATCGAGATGGAGGAATCCTTCCTCTCCTTGGACAATAGAGGCTCCTGCTAATTTTAACTAAAGTCAGCTCTGAAAAACCTGCAGTTGACTGTGAATCAGCGGCCCTCCAAGGAATAGGAGGAAGTGCATGCGTGCGTCTGTGTGTGTGTGTGTGTGTGTGTGTGTGTGTGTGTGTGTGTGTGTGGTGAGCAGGCACACCAGTGTATATAATCTCACAGTGCCCAGAGCCCTGGAGATCCTGGAACACTTCAGTAGCACAGGCCAGATTCATTAAAAAGCCTGGCTACTGGCCAGCAGTTAAAATTGAAGCAGCATATTTATTGCATTTTGTTCAAATAAATCTGAAAACGTGTGAATCATATTCCTTGGAGAGATTGGGAGAAGAAGTAAACAACATCAGGCTAATACTTACAAGCCGTGGCGGAGAGAGAACAAAGATCCAGAAGGTTTCTCGCTCCAAGAACTCTGGGAGCTGCTCACCCACCCTTCCTAGGTGGGAACTGGGGGCCACACTCTCCTGCCACTTTGCCCCCCCCTGGCCTGACGCTGGCTTTGGTGCCCCTTTTGGGCAGGTGGCTCTGCCCTCTGCCCGGGGTTTTCTCAGTTGCATGGGGCATATTTCACCCTGCTCTGTGGGCCTCTGTTGTCTCCCAGATGCGCCACTGCTATCCTGCTTTCTAATGGCAGCTGCAGAAATTAGATTCAATTATGGGCTTTCCTAAAATAGTATATATAAAGGGAAATCTCCCCCACCCCCACCAGCCCAGTTCTTATGAAACTCGGCAAAAGCTCAAACTAATTATTTGCCTCTGTAAAGAAAATAAGCCGTCGGCCAGCTTTATCATGCCTGGGCTGTATTTTCTTTTGTTGTTTGGTATCTTTTGATGATGGTTTGAGGGGCTGTCTGTTTTGGGGGTAACCTCCTAGTGGTGGAGACTGTAGGCTAGACTTTGGGCCTCAGTTACCTTAAGTGTAAACCATAATAATTCCTCTTGTGTGGTAAATATGAGGGCTGACTGGATGAAGCCTTACAAAAACATCTAACTCAAGAACACAGGACCACCAAGACCAAATGTCAAGTCTTTTCTTTCTCTCCACTAAAGAGATGATTTATGGGCATCAATATGAATATATACTGATCTATTTTTCTCTGATCAAACCAGGATCTTTTCCACAGCATCATTTTGCCACCAATTCCCTCCCTCATTGGGAGAAGGCAATGGCACCCCACTCCAGTACTCTTGCCTGGAAAATCCCATGGATGGAGGAGCCTGGTAGGCTGCAGACCATGGGGTCGCTAAGAGTCGGACACGACTGAGCGACTTCACTTTCAGTTTTCCCTTTCATGCATTGGAGAAGGAAATGGCGACCCACTCCAGTGTTCTTGCCTGGAGAATCCTAGGGACGGGGGAGCCTGGTGGGCTGCTGTCTATGGGGTCGCACAGAGTTGGACACGACTGATGCGACTTAGCAACCCTCCCTCATTGCCTTTCATTACACACATGCATGTTGCTATAAAACATGGAGAAAGGTAGATGAACTCGTATGAATGGGGCTTCAGAACCTCACTTGTACTTCACACAAACATGGCTGCTGAGGCATCTTCAGAAGCCCTCTGAGCCTCCTGACAACACTGACAGGCCCAGGGCATGAGTGGGGCGGTTGGAGGTGTGAAACTCAGGCACATGTCTGGGGTATTTTGAGGCCTCTGGAAAGGTGAGAGTGTTTCCCAGCACTGCACAGGTGTTAACCAGGAGAGATCTTAGGTAGAGGTTTCATGGGATGGCAGTGAAGATGGATTAGAGCACTGGTGCAGGTGTGACTATACAGAGTTGGCAGGATTCTGAATTAGGGCCAAAATGTGGATACACTCACTTGGAGATCCCATCTGACTCATACCCTTCAAGATGGTAGAAATGACTCTTGAGAAGTTGGCCTTATTAGAGAATCTTAGTACCTGCTCCTTCTCAGTGTTGGGGCTCATCCAGCTCCTATTGGTCTGGCCAGGCTGAGTCACTCTTTTATACTCTCCGTACTCTGAATTCTGGAAAACCTCCAGGAGGTGATCCTTCCTCCCCTCACCCTAAAATACCTGGCACGGATCAGGAAACCCCGATGCAATGGTGAAAGGCTCCCCTGTGTTCTAGTTGCCAAAACTTTTTCACAACTTGCTGATAATAGTAATAGCTAGTACTTCAATAGCAAGGATACTCTCCAAGCCCTTTCTTTACATGTACTGACTCACTAGATTCATCAACAAGTCTATATGAGAGGGATATTGTGTTTATTCCCATTTTACAGAGAGGGCAAGCAGTTAACTCTTGGTTATCACAATGAGTAGATGGCAGAGTCAGAATTTGAAAGTTCCCAAGCTGATCCCAATATCATGCCATACAGTCCTGGCTTCTAGCATATCTGTTCCTCTCAAGATCTGGATGATGGGCCCCCTTTATGTATTGGTTTTCTGTGTGTGCCAGGAGGAAATTCAATAAGTAGCCACTAGACCAAATGGTAACAGAAAGCTAAACCAAGTTTGCCGGTTAAACAAGAACATATTTATTCATTTATTCCTATCTATATGAACCATATCTCTTGATTGCATGGACTTCAGTGAATGTGCTTCATTTGAAAGGTGCTGCCTGACCCAACAGTGGGAGGACACATCTGATTATTTCCCCAGGATGGGGTGGATGGGCCCTGCTTCTCAGTCCATCCTCTTCCTTTGCTATTTGGGTTAGGTCACAGGTCAGAGTGAGGGAAGACCCTGTGATCAGTGAAGCAGGCTATCTGGGCAACATGGGAATAAAACCAATCCCTCAGAGACTGATAAATCCCTATCTCCTTGCCAGAACTGTATGAAGTCCAGTTGATGCTTCATGGATGGTCACAGACTGTGTTCACTGACTCTCTCAGCGCACATTCTGGCTGCTGATTGTATAGCAGACACTGGCTTTCCTCATCCTCCCACTTTGTAGAATTTGAGTCTCAAAGCTCAGTGATTCATTTTGCTGTATTGCCTGGGAATTCAGAAAAAAAAAAGAAAAAAGCTTCTGCCAAATGTTATTTGCTTATTGAATGAAAGAATAAATGGATTATTGAATTAAGGTAGAATGTGAGAAGAAATCAAGTTGCTTAAACACATATCTGTGTATTTCCAAGTGTCTTGGACACCACATGCCTCTTCCTGAAAGCAAATTTTAAGACAGAGCATGAACAAATCTGGTGGGTGAGTTTTGTTTGTCAAACACAGACAGATTCACAGCAGACTGGAGATGCCTAGTGACTGACACAAGGACAAGGGCAGTAAGTGATGGTCACTGCTCAGAAAAATACCAGATATTATCCTAACTAGGCTGTGTCCAAGTGGGTCCAGCTCTTGAAACAGATCTCTCAAAACTCCCACTGGGTGGAGGCAACCAGATTTTCATAGCACCGCTCATGAAATGAGTTATCAAAGGTTAAGCAGGCAGGTAGGATTAAACGCCAAAAAGGTGAGATCGTGGGTCTCCCCAAACCATCACTGCAATGGTAGTAGCGTGAGGGCACTATGATTGGCACCAACCCAGCATCCTACTTGCTAATATGGAGAAACCCACAGTATTCCTTAACCCAGAAGCTGATTCAGTGGTGAAGTTAGTTGCTCAGTCATGTCCGACTCTTTGAGACTCTATGGATGGAAGCCCTCCAGGCTCACTCTGTCCATGGGAGTCTCCAGGCAAGAATATTGGAGTGGGTTGCCATGCCCTGTTCCAGGGACTCTTCCTGACCCAGGGATCGAACCCACATCTCTTATATCTCCTACACTGGCAGACGTGTTCTTTACCACTAGCACCACCTGGGAAGCCCGAGTCTGTGGTGAGCTGGACAGAAACCACCATCGTGCCTTTTGTAAGTACCAACTCTATTCAATCCTCAATCAGGATGGTAGTGCCACATCTATTAACTGTGCATTTCATTTTCTGTATTTTATGATGCTTTGATATTTGAGGCCTTCCTTGCTAACCCTCAAGAGACCATCCCTTACAGGGCTAGGTTATCCTAGAGATAGTAAACAACCCCCCTATAAAGCATGCTTTTCATGTGCAAATAAATACAGAACCCATATCCTCCAACTACCTTCTTTATGGAGCTTCCCCACTGGTTGAGGCACTATGCCCCTGCTTTCATATCATCCCAGGGCCAAGTACCAGGCAACTAGGGGCAATCTCTAGACCCCAAAATCTGCTGAAATTATCAAAACAGCTAATTAATTCCAAATCTTCCTCACATGCTTCACACATTCCTTTCCATGAAAACCACAATAAAGACTTTTGTCCTAGTGCTTACCCAGGTAGTCCTTCACACTACAGGCATGGCACACTATACTTTCGGTTTCCAGGGATCCCTGAGTGTAAACTTCCTCCTTCATGACAATCATGTTCATGTCTGCATGTCTTACCTTATGATTAAAGCAAGTCCCAGGTACCCTTTAACACACCAAGATTCATGTCTGTCCCTAAATCCCCGCAACTTCTGGGTTAAGGCTGGAGAATTAAAAGAGGTCACTCTCCTATCACTTCTTGATCCTTTAACATAAGCTAAGATCTTTATTTTTTATTTTATGCTAACATGTTTATTTTGCTTGGATCTTTATTTTTTTTAAAAAAAAAACCTTACAAATGTTTCTAACAATAACATTGTCAACAACCACCACAAGAGCTAACAGGTATAAAGAATTTCCATGTATGAGGCATCTTCCATGAATTAATTTCTTTAATTCACACACTCTCCATCTGTGATTTTAAGAGAATAACTGATTGCCCAAGATCACACAGCTGGACAGAGGTGGCACTTAGATCTTGGCAACTTGACCCGAGGCAGGACACAGGGCAGTGCCCTTGGAGGGGCAGCCACCCCTGGGAAGCTGAGCTTTAGGAGAGCACTGAGACTTGGTGTGCACAGCCTAGAAAGGTGTGATGTGGTCAGCACGCCTACTGTTGGTCACTAGACGATTTGTGTCTCCTGAGAGAGAGCAAGAGAGAGATTGCATCTATATGTAAACCAGCTACGGCACTGACCATACTTTATAGTTCAGCTATTTATTTGTTTCTCTAGTAAGCCTTTGTGGATGACAGAATCAGTTAGGTGACTCCCACAAAGGCACCATTTCCTTATCTTGCTCTCAGGTTCAGCACTTTGAATGGAATACCTGCTATAAAATCGTATACGCTTCCCCGCACTCTTTAAGGCACTGGAGCTGCTGCTTTGGAGAATCCTTCACTGGAGAGACTGGTCTAGATGCTGGTTTATTTAATACTGACTGAATCTTTATCAGATGCCTGGCACTGTGGCGCATGCTAGTGTCATAACATTGCATTTATCATGCTTACCTGGAGCGCAAGTCCCTCCCACCCTACAAGTCTAACACAGGATTGTCTCAATCCAATAAAAATCATCACTCATGGGTTATGTGTATATCATGTGTTTATATCTGCAGCCTAACAGGTTGTAGAATCTTTAATCCTAGAACTGTGCTGCATATTTCTGTGGCATCCCCACAGCATCCAAGCTGGGAGATTGTTTGATTTGACTTGATTACATGGATTATATTTTCTTACTAAATATCATGTGTAATTCTATCATCAACCAGTTATAAAATTAACATTTGCTTTCCGAAATTAGAAAATTTTAAGTATACAATCCAGTACCGTTGGCAAGGCTCTAAGAAGTTAGATCTTATGGTAAGTATTCTTACAATAACAAAAAATAATAATAAGGTGGGGGGGAGTTGGAGAAGAATTTGGGAGGGGAGGGAATGTGTCTATGGTCTTCATAATGGTAGCGGTTTCACAGGTAGTATATACTTATTCCTTAACACAAGTTATATACACTTAATATGTACAGCTTTATACATGTAAACTATACCTGAATAAAGTGGTAAAACAAACAATTTTTAGCTATAAAGCTAAAAAATACATTAGAGCCTTGACTTCAGGCTCTAGCTTAAGTCCACACCAGCTATGTTAGCCATGACCCTGAGGAATTATTTAACTGCAGTACCCAATCTATAGGATTGTTGTGAGGAACAAATAAATAAGGCATATACCATATTTAGCATAATGTCTGGCACATGGTAAATGCTCATGCTCATTAAGTGTTGTTAATATTTTCAGTTAATTGTGAGTTAAGAGAGAGGGGAGGAGTCCTAGAAACTGTTCCTTTGGTAATGTCCAGAAGAACTATCACGATCCATGCTCTCTCAGGACCATGTTCCTATAAACTTCTGGGCTGCCTTTGTGGCTACTTAATTATTTGTCTAAGGAATGTGATCATATTTTAACATCTGTCTAAAGTCTAAAAACATCATGACAGATATCCCTGTCAAGTTCCTAAAAAGTTAGAGGAAAAAAAGTTATAGGAAGTATTTGTTATATGAGTGTGTGAGTCCACATATTTAATTTGGGAGTGATGGGCTTTCCTAGTCTTTGGCTTCCTCTTGTATCAAGAAGAGTTAGAAGGTAACCGTCCACTAGAGTGAGAATTTACCAGTGTGCGAGGGGAAAAAGCACCAGATGATCTTTAACAAGAGTGCTTTGGGGCCCAGGTTAAATCCCCTTTGACGCCCCGTTTAGCCTGAGTCTACAGGTGGGCCATCAGTTCATGACCCAACACGCTTTTTGGGGTGGCCAGAAGCAATGGAGATGGGGGCCTGCAGTGTGGAGGAGCACATGGAGAAGACGGGCATGGTGAAGAGGAGAGTCTGATTTTATATCTCGGGATTTATCCGTTCCTCCTCCTTCCACCGTTCTCTGTAACAAAGCCTCGGAGGCAGGCAACTAAGGTTAACAGGCATTGATCTGTGTACTGAAGGAAAGACCACAACCGATCGGAGAAAAAGACATGTGATTAAGCAGCTCACTGGCAACTGGAAACAAAAACATAGGAGCTAGCAGAAGGCATGAGCAGCACGGCAGACTGGAAAGGATGGGGTCCTGAGACACAGAAGACCTGAACTGGGGTCCTAGCTCTAGAACACATGTGGTATACAACCAGGCAAGTCATTCCCGAGCTTCAAATTACACATCAAACAGACCAGTTCATCAATTCCTACTCTACTTCACTCACGATTTTCATAGGGAGCCCCAAATAAGATCCTAGATGTAAACATTTCTGCAAAACATACAAATGCAAACTTGAATTATCATGTGGCTGGAAGCAGTGCCCTCTTGAGTCATAAACATATCATCCAAGGGCCTGAGCAAACCCATGAATGATAATGAATTGGATGGAATGATGGCAACAATCCCCATTCCCCCCTCCCAAAATCCTTCAAACAAGAAACATCAACAAGGATGTTACAATCTCTCATACCCTCTAAAAACCACCACTACTACTGAACCACCCACTAAGGTTATATTATGGCCCACAAAAACCAGCACAATCATTATCTTCCCACTGTGGGGGGACACAGCTCTACTCTGTGCTTCGAGCCACATGCATGGGAGATGAAGGCCACTGCTCCAAGGCAGAGCTGCTAACCTGGAGTACACCTGGGTTGCCGGGGGAACCTGGCAGCCAGCACCTGCTGCTGCAGCTGCAGACCGAGTTTCCTTGTCGGCAAATGCAAGAAAGCATTTTGTGAGGTTGGCTGTAGGGCCCAGTGCTGAAAGTGAAACCCCTTCTGGTGCCCAGTAGGTACAGTTGGCAACCGGGAGGAAACACGGTTCTTCCGGCGTCCTCCCTTCTGAGAACATGACTTCTAAGGAGCCTTCATTAAAAGGAGTGTTACCCCCAAAGTGCAAGGTGGACATCACCTCCCAGCCTCCTCTGTTTTCTTGTCTATAGAAATGGAGTGAGGCCCCACATCCTACCCCATAGATAAGGAGACACTAGCTGTTCTGCAGCCTTTCTTTATAGCTCTGCTGTCAGAGCTGCTGTAAACCTACCTAAGTTGCAAACACAAGCCAAGGAGGGCAGGTGGGCCTGGCTTCCTCCTCCCACCTGGCTGCTGCAGTGCTAGCCATCAAACCCTGCCAGGATTTGGGGTCTGCTATTTCTGGCTTATAGTGCAGTCAGAACCTAGCCATGGGCTGGAAGAAAAGACAACTAAGGAGTTTGGGGATTTATTTTTGCTTTCTTTCTCATATCTTGAGGTGTGCATTATTATCCCTATTTCTCTGAGGACAGAATGAGGCTCAGATATCTCAAACATTTTGCGTGAAGTTGAAGCAGTGAACAACTGGATTCAGACACAGGAGCTTGGTCTATTGAACTCCAAAGTTAATACTCTTTGGGCCTTCTCAAGCTGCTCTTTTAGGAGAAGAGCATGTGATCTTTAGCATCATCACTTCCCTGAAAGCAGTATCCTGCGTGACTTTCCTGGAAGTACATCTGGATTTAATCCTGATAGGAAAAAATGCAGGAGAGAAGCAAATATGTAGAGTAAAATTTCCATTAGACCCCTGATGAACGTACATGGTCCTTGACAAAGGCCACACAACATTTCAGGACCAGGTTTTTGGAGGTCTGGGAATCCTCACTGAGACTTTATACCCATATAATTGTTAAAATAATTAGATAAGGAGGCCAATAAACTGAGGTGGCTTTAATGCCTTAGTTGCCTATGTAATAAGCAAACCAAAACCTAAGTCTGAAATGCTTCAAAGTTAAGCAGTCACAACGCAAGGATCACCAACCATAGCAGTCAACTAGGCTTTCCCAAATAAGGCAAGTGCCCCAGCTACAGCCAATCAAATCATTACCTTGCTTTGTTTCCATTTCTTCCCTATAAAAGTCTCTCTTTGAGCTCCTGTTGGTGGAGTGCTCTGAATCACTTTTGGTTTGACACTGCTTGATTTGAATCAATTTCTACTCATATAAACTGTTAAAAATTTAAACTGTCTCAGTTTTAACAGCTTCAACACCCAAGAGATTGATGAAGAAAACTAGGCATGGGGTAGAATTTGGTTTTTGTTGCTCAAACCACAAGAAAAGGGGGTGGGGAATCAAATAAAAATAGCCACAGAGTTATCCTGAGCCCTCTCTGAACCTTCCTGCTGCTTTGCACAAATGAAGAGCCCTGGATTTCCCAGGAATTCATAGAAAGTTTTTTGTGTATCAGCTGTTGGGACAATGTGGAATTTTGGTAACTCAGGAGCTCTGAAGGAGACCTTGCCATGTTTCAGAAGGCTCTGTTTCACTGGCTTATTTCTGGAGGAGGCACAAAGCAAATACCTGTCTTGCAGGCCTCCTGGGCCTGAACTGACAGATTTACTCTGACTCTGGGTAGTCCAAGTCCTTGGAGAAGGAAATGGCAACCCACTCCAGTATTCTTGCCTGGAGAATCCCATGGACAGAGGAGCCTGGCGGGGGCCCTAGTCCATGGAGTTGCAAAGAGTTGGACATGACTGAGCAACTTCCATTCCACTGGGTAGTCCAGTCACAGTTCAACCTGGATACCTTTTGAATCTTCAGAATAGTTTAGAGGTTACTGGATCATGTTGGGTTTAAGCAAGAGTTTGGCCTTAATATGATCAGTTGAGTTAATTTAGAAGAGAAAGTTCCTCATTTTTGAATGTCCATAACTATGAGTGTCTCCAGGTTAATATGCGAATAAATCCTAATAATGGTAGGAAAAAATGGGATGTACAAAAATTCACAGCTGTGATCTGGAAAAGACTAGACAGGAGAGATCAGGAGACCATGTCCTGATGTTAAGGATTTATAAAGGGACATAGGGGAAGACAGGTGGAAAGGAATACAGAAACATTATCTAGAGGCCTTGATCATCATGCTGAATACAAGCCTCATCTGGTGGGTCCTCTGGAGTCAATGTAAGTTCTTAAACAGAAGAATAATCATCAAAGTGGGATTTTAAGCATTATTGGAGATCTTTTGTTCCATGTTAACAATAAGCCCTCAAAATTGTATATTGTTTTATAGTAAACATATTTAGAGGAATGCAGAACAAGACATGAAAAAGAATACTTGCCTAACGTAGCATACTACTATATAAGATAAACAGAGAAAACAGCTTCACAAAATAAATGTGCTCCATTGACTGGAATCAGCTGTAACTGGAAACAGCTTCAGAAGGAGTTGGAATGTAGTGGAGCAGGAATGAGGTGGCAGGTACCTCAACGCTAACTCTTCCACTAATGGCAAGATTGAGTCACAGAGTTTTCTCAGCTTTGCAGTTGGCAAATGAGGAGGGGTATAGCTGGAGGAAGTAGAGCATGTATCGGTGGGAATTCTTAAAGTGTACTCTCCCACAAACCAGCCTCCTGCAACTCTACCAGAGGCCATACCCTGAGCTGGACAGACCATGTGTTCATGCCTCATACTGTATCTCTGATTACCTAACAAACTTGCGCAGTTAGCCTGGTGTAACAAAGGCCATATAAACATAAGACAATTCCTGTCCTCAAAACCTGGAGGCTTAGCTGAAATTAGAAGTTGACGTGTGTCACCCCCAAGAAAGAAATATTGGAGTTCTAACTAATCCCCAGCACCTCAGAATGTGGCCTTATTTGGAGATGAGTCTTTACAGAGGAAATCAAGTTACAGACAAGGTCACAAAGGTGGGATCCATCTAATATGACTGGTGTCCTCACAAAAAGGGAAAATGTGGACACAGAAAAGCATATAGGGAGAACAGCAGGTGAACATAAAGAAAGAGATCAGGGTGATGTGTCCATAGGCCAAGGAATGCCCATGTTGGCCAGAACACCATCAGAAGCAAGGAGAAGTGTGGGACTCATTCACTCTCGCAGCCCTCAGGTGGAAGTCTGCTCTGCAAGCTCTCCAGCTTGTGGTAATTTGTTATGGCAGCTCTGACAAACTGATCAGCTGCAGAGACTCTGAATATACTTACAAAGAACAATTAAACAGCAAGTTAGCAGGTTATATATTAATTAAAAGTGCTAAGTAAAGGGAGAAACATGCCAGAAAGAGAGCTTTTAACCTTTCCTGGAGGTAGGGGTCTTGTGTCAGGCCTTGAATAATTTTAAAGCTTCTTCCATGATTTGATGATTCTGCAGGTGGTTTTACATTCTACCCTCTCCAACCGCTGTTTTTGGTAGTTGCATCTCTTGAGTTTCAGTTCACATTTTCGTTTTTTATGCACAGTTCTGAGCCCAGATCCAGTGTGAACTTTCTGGAGGCTGGTCTGGGTGGCCTAGAGGTTCTTTCTAAATTTTAAGAGTCTGTTGACCCTATGACCATAACTCTATCCTCAGTTCAGTCGCTCAGTCATGTCCGACTCTTTTCGACCTCATGGACTACAGCATGCCAGGGTCCCTGTCCATCACCAACTCCCGGAGTTTACTCAAACTCATGTCCAATGAGTAGGTAATGCCATCCAACCATCTCATCCTCTGTCGTCCCCTTCTCCCGCCTTCAATCTTTCCCAGCATCAGGGGATTTTCTAACGAGTCAGTTCTGCTCATCAGGTGGCCAAAGTACTGGAGTTTCAGCTTCAGTATCAGTCCTTCCAATGAACATTCAGGACTGATTTTCTTTAGGATGGACTGGTTGGATCTCCTTGCAGTCCAAGGGACTCTCAAGAGTCTTTTCCAACACCACAGTTCAAAAACATCAATTCTTCAGTGCTCAGCTTTCTTTATAGTCCAACTCTCACATCCATACATGACTACTGGAAAAACCATACCTTTAACTAGACAGACTTTTGTCAGCAAAGTAATGTCTCTGCTTTTTAATACGCTGTTTAGGTTGATCACAACTTTTCTTCCAAGGAGCAAGTGTCTTTTAATTTCATGGCTGCAGTCACCATCTGCAGTGATTTTGGAGCCCAGATAAATAAAGTCTGTCACTGTTTCCATTGTTTCCCATCCATTTGCCATGAAGTGATAGGACCGGACGCCATGATCTTAATTTTTGAGTGTTGACTTTTAAGCTACCTTTTTCACTCTCCTCTTTCACTTTCATCAAGAGGCTCTTTAGTTCTTTGCTTTCTGCCATAAGGGTGGTGTCATCTGCGTATCTGAGGTTATTGATATTTCTCCCAGCAATCTTGATTTCAGCTTGTGCTTCATCCAGCTCAGTGTTTCTCATGATGTACCCTGCATACAAGTTAAATAAGCAGGGTGACAATATACAGCCTTGATGTACTCCTTTCCCGGTTTGGAACCAGTCTGTTGTTCCACATACAGTTCTAACAGTTGCTTCTTTACCTGCATACAGATTTCTCAGAAGGCAGGTCAGGTGGTTTGGTACTCCCATATCTTGAAGAATTTTTCACAGTTGGTTGTGATCCACACAGTCAAAGGCTTTGGCATAGTCAATAAATCAGAAGTAGATGTTTTTCTCGAACTCTCTTGCTTTTTCAATAATCCAGTGGATGTTGGCAATTTGATCTCTGGTTCCTCTGCTTTTTCTAAATATAGCTTGAAGATCTGGAATTTCATGGCTCATGTAGTGTTGAAGACTGGCTTGGAGAATTTTGAGCATTACTTTAGTAGTGTGTGAGATGAGTGCAATTGTGAAGTAGTTTGAACATTTTTTGGCATTGCCCTTCCTTGGGATTGGAATGAAAACTGACCTTTTCCAGTTCTGTGGCCACTGCTGAGTTTTCCAAGTTTACTGGCATATTGAGTGCAGCACTTTCACGGCATCATCTTTTAAGATTTGAAATAGCTCAACTGGAATTCCATTACCTCCACTAGCTTTGTTCATAGTGATGCTTCCTAAGGCCCACTTGACTTGGTATTCCAGGATGTCTGGCTTCAGGTGAGTGATCACACTATCGTGGTTATCTGGGTCATGAAGATCTTTTCTGTGTAGTTCTTCTGTGTATTCTTGCCACCTTTTCTTAATATCTCCTGCTTCTTTAGGTCCATACCATTTCTTTCCTTTATTGTGCTCATCCTTGCATGAAATTTTCCCTTGGTGTCTCTAATCTTCTTGAAGAGATCTCTAGTCTTTCCCATCCTATTGTTTTCTTCTATTTTTTTGCACTGATCACTGAGGAAGACTTTCTTATCTCTCCTTGCTACTCTTTGGAAATCTGCATTCAAATGTGTATCTTTCCTTGTCTCCTTTGACTTTAGCTTCCCTTCTTCTCAGCTGTTTGTAAGCCCTCCTGAGACAACCATTTTGCCTCTTTGCATTTCTTTTCCTTGGGTATGGTCTTGATCACTGCCTCCTGTACAATGTCATGAACCTCCATCCATAATTCTTCAGGCACTCTGTCTATCAGATTGAATCCCATGAATCTATTTCTCGCTTCCACTGTATAATCGTAAGGGATTTGATTTAGGTCATACCTGAATGGTCTAGTGGTTTTCCCTACTTTCTTCAAGTCAGAATTTTGCAATAAGAAGTTCAAGATCTGAGCCACAGTCAGCTCCTGGTCTTGTTTTTGCTTTCTGTATAGAGTTTCTCCATCACTGGCTGAAAAAAATATAATCAATCTGATTTTGATATTGACCATCTGGTGATGTCCATGTGTAGAGTCTTCTCTTGTGTTGTTGGAAGAGGGTGTTTGCTATGACCAGTGCGTTCACTTGGCAAAACTCTGTTAGCCTTTGGCCTGCTTCATTCTGTACTCCAAGGCCAAATTTGCCTGTTCCTCCAGGTATCTCTTGACTTCTTACTTTTGCATTCCAGTCCCCTATAATGAAAAGGACATCTTTTTTGGGTGTTAGTTCTAGAAGGTCTTATAGGTCTTCATAGAACCGTTCAACTTCAGCTTCTTCAGCATTACTGACAGGGGCATAGACTTGGATTACTGTGATATTGAATGGTTTGCCTTGGAAATGAACAGAGATCATTCTGTCGTTTTTGAGATTGCATCCAAGTACTGCATTTTGGACTCTTTTGTTGACCATGGTGGCTACTCCTTTTCTTCCTAGGGATTCTTGCCCATGTAGTAGATATAATGGTCATCTGAGTTAAATTCACCCATTCCAGTCCATTTTAGTTCTCTGATTCCTAAAAGGTGAATGTTCACTCTTTCCATCTTCTGTTTGACCACTTCCAATTTGCCTTGATTCATGGACCTAACATTCCAGGTTCCTATGCAATATCGCTCTTTACAGTATCAGAGTTTACTTCCATCACCAGTCACATCCACAACTGGGTGTTGTTTTTGCTTTGGCTCTGTCTCTTCATTCTTTCTGGAGTTATTTCTCCACTCTTCTCCAGTAGCATATTGGGCACCTACCGACCTGTGGAGTTCAGCTTTCAGTGTCCTATCTTTTTGCCTTTCCATACAGTTCATAGGGTTCTCAAGGCAAGAATACTGAAATGGTTTTCCATTCCCTTCTCCAGTGGACCATGTTTTGTCAGAACTCTCCACCATGATCTGTCCATCTTGGGTGGCCCTACACGGCATGGCTCATAGTTTCTTTGAGTTAGAGAAGGCTGTGGTCCATGTGATCCATTTGGTCAGTTTTCTGTGATTGTGGTTTTCATTCTGTCTGGCCCCTGATGGATGAGGATAAGAGGCTTCTTCAGAAGGTTTCATGCACTGCTGCACTCAGTGCCCCCAACCCTACAGCAGGTCACCGCTGACCCACGCCTCCACCGGAGACTCCTGGACACTCATGGGCAAGTCTGGTTCAGTTCTTGTTGGGTCACTGCTCCTTTCTCCTGGGTCCTGGTCTGCACAAGGTTTTGTTTGTGCCCTCCAAGAGTTTGTTTCCCCAGTCCTGTGTAAGTTCTGGTGGTGACCTCCCCCAGCAGGGTGTATGCCAGACCCAGGTCTGCTGCACCTAGAGCCCCTGCCCATGTGGCAGGCCACTGAGGACCCGTACCTTTGCAGGAGACACTCAAACACAGTTCTGGCTTAGTCTCTTTGGAGTCTCTGGGTGCTGGTGCACACTAGATTTGTTTGAGCCCTTCGAGTGTCTCTGGCAGGTATGGGGCCTGATTCTAAACGTCATTTTGCCCCTCCTACCATCTTGCTGGGGCCTCTCCTTGGATCCAAAATTCTCCTGTCAACAGTTGTTCAGCAGTGAGTTATAATTTTGGAGTTTTCACAGGAGAAGATGAGTGCACGTCCTTCTACTCTGATATCTTGTATATACTTATATAAGGTAGATATTTAACAATGACCTCTTGTATAGCACAGGGAACTATACTCAATATTTTGTAATAACCAACAAGGGAAAATAATAATTGATTTTTGACTAGGTAGAAAAAAGTCCTCATCTTCCTCATCACCATTATCCCCTTTTCAACAACCTAGGCCTCGTCTTATACTAGGCCCCCCTTCTGGCTAGTGTACTGAATAGTCTTCGGCTCTGTTTCCCCATCGGAAATATCACTTTTAACACCTTCTTTCACTTACCTGATGGTGAACCTGGGAATGTTTTGAAAATCAGTTCAATTTGAGGGATTTTTTTTTTAAGTATTGACCATCAATACTTTTGTTTTAGTAAATTCCAAGGCTAACAAAATGTGACTAATTATTGAGGTTAATATAAAGTTTTTCTTCGTGCAGTGATGACAGGTGGTGTTAGTCTCATCATAATATTGGTTTCACTCCTCCAGTGATATACTGTGACAAAATCCTTACAGTACTTTTTAGATTACTGGGTTTCTCTAACCTATTTACTTTTAAAATAGCAACCACAATCCATGAAATTCCTTTGTCCCATATCAACTTTATTCCCAGTATGTTCCCTTATATGATGATAAAGAAGCTTACCAGGATTGCTCCTAACATCAATTAATAATGTTTTAAAATGACACGGGGAGTGAACTGAAGAAAAAATACATTCTCCAATCTCAGCAGAGAAGTGAGGGAATTGAGCTTTACAGTTCAGAGGGTCCAGCAGGATCCAAGAGCAGAGAGAAATACGCTATGCTCTGCCTTGAATGGAGCCTGTGATTTCACTGCCTAGGCATGTGAAGAAATCTGTTACAAGCTGGGTACAATCGACCTGGGGATGCTGCTCTTCATGCCTACATGAGGAAGTGTGGTAAAAATATGGTGGTGAGACAAGCAGTGGGTTGGACCCCAGGAGAGCCAGTTCTTCAATCTGGCTCTCTTTCGACCTACCCAAAGAGTTAGCTGAATTCTTGAGATTTCCTTTTTCTGACAGGTAAGATAACTAAAAGGTCCTTTTCAGTTCTGACAGCCTCTGATTCTATAATTGGCATCTGGTTACACAATAAACAGTGAAGATTATTAAAGTATGGATAGCAGAGATGTCATGTGTGTTTAGCACAGTGCATGTGATAGAATGAAATAAGTGCAATGTTCACACCAAACATTGGTGCAGAAAAGATGAATTTGGGATGCCAAGGGCATCATTGACTTGTAACTTTCCCATTTTCATGGTATGAATTGAAGAGAAGCACAGTAATTGACCCCTATTCTAAATCTTGCTCAAAGAAGGCAGGAGGGTACTTGGCATTATGCCAGGGCTAAACTTATGCCCTTACGTTGCCTTCATTTTTTCACCAGCTGAGACTTGTTCAGGTGTAGTTTCTTGATTTCAATGCTCTTGGCATTTGGATCAGATAAATCTTTGTCATTAGGGGTTGGAAGCAGGCTGTCCTGTGCCATGTAGGATGTTTAGCAGCAACCTTGACCTCTACTCAGAAGATCCCAGTAGGAATAGCCCTCCCCTAGCCCAGTATGACAAAAAAAAAAAAAAAGTTTCTAATAAAACTTTTTTCCTTGGGGAAAATAATTATACCAAGGTGAAAACCATTGCTCTAGTGGGATATAATCTTGCCCAAAGACAACCACACCCACATAATAGAGAACAGCTTTAAGACAGGTCACCTCTCCTGAATTTCAAAAGAAAGCCACCATGTTTACTTATAGTATCAACGGACTTTTGGGTCCCTGTGCAACTAAATGGCTTCTAAAGGTTTAAGAGAAGTGGCTTTCAGATTCCCTGCTCTTTTGGTTTTTCATGATATCACTACTCTTTGGGAATTTTATGTAGAAGGGAAGCAGGTCTTTTGTTGGACCCACATGAGGACTTCGTTTGACTATGAGGATGTAGGTGGTTTTCTTCACATGTTTACAGTGGGAAGCACTTACTCTGAAGCTGTACCCAGAGCAGACACTGCCCACACAGTGGGCTCCTGATGGTGCTGGGTTGTATTGACTGTCCATGTAGTCATGCTCCTTGAATAGGATAATGGTCCACTGAGTTGGCCGGGACTCACATATACAGATGTGTCGTAATGGAAGGGAGTTACCAGAGAAAGGAAATCACCCATCCTGATGATGCTGCCATTGTTTAAATGTTGCTCCAAGTTTGGAACCATTAAAACCGGATTCTGAGCCAACCAACAAAGTCAGTCTCAGAAGCCTGTAATAATCATTAATGGGACTAAAATATTTACTGATTCACTAGTATATCAGTATACTAGTATATCCTGTGTGAAAGTGAAAGTGTGAAAGCCGCTCAGTTGTGTCCGACTCTTTGCGACCCCATGGACTATACAGTCCAAGGAATTCTCCAGGCCAGAATACTGGAGTGGGTAGCCTTTCCCTCCTCCAGGGGATCTTCCAAACCCAGGGATCAAACCCAGGTCTCCTGCATTGCAGGCAGATTCTTTACTAGCTGAGCCATAATATGCTGTGTAGAGGATGAATATTTTTCCTTATCGAGAATACATAACAGAAAATACACCAGTTTCTGGAGGCAATTCCAAAAATATGCCAAAATTCCTTGAGCAATGGTGGTTTTGTGGAATGTGATATACTCTTTTGAGACAAGGACTTTTTGCATTTGGCTTGGAACTTATCAGTATATTTCTTAAATGGATTAATAGAATTACTCAAAATTAACATCTCATATATACCAAGGTACTCATCACCCACAACACATGTTCTTCACTATAATCCCCAAAGAAGTAATTAGAGTAAGCCCCCCATTGTTCTAGTCTTCAGCCAAGTTTTCACAGTCTCCTGAGGATCATATTTTCAACTAATTCCTTACACTGACCTGAAAAGGTGAAAAGAACCAATGTTTTTTCATGTGAAGGAAAGAGGTTCAGTACTTTCTATTTGAGTGAGGTGGCGGCTGAGGTCCGAGTACTTTGGCGAAGGAAGTAACAAAAAAACGAGGCTGTCGGTACAGGGTGGGGGGGGGGTCCACCCACACAAGGTAATAAGAAGCAGCACTTTAAATCTGGCACTGCTCTTGGAAACGTTTACAGGCTTAAAAGCGTAATTATAAAAGACAGAGGGTGTGGAGGGAGAGATGAAGGGAAAGAGAAGATGAATGAAAGAACTGTTCCATCCTTGCCACCATTAATAGCACAGATTATAATAAATCCCAAGTGAGTAGGAAGAACAGTACTGAGACAAACACTAGATTCCAGGGGAGACCGGACCTGTGTTTTAAAAACAGGGCCATGTGCTTCGGAAGGAATGCTGTGTGCTTAGTCTTGTTTATAACATGGTGAAGGATTCAAGAATGTAATCTGCTCCTCTTGACAAAAAAAAAAATTTTTTCTCCTCAACCGTCATCATCCACCACCCCTTCACCCCGTGTCCCATTCTAATCCCAGATCAGAAAGATTGGGTTCCATAGTAAATTTCTGGAATGTTCGGTTTGGGCCTGTTTTTCATCAGTGTAGCCAGCTGACAGAGTGGCTTTGCTTTTGCAAAGAGATCAATGCGGGGAAGTAAAGATTTTCTGAGGGAGCTTTTTAGACTTGTCAGATCTGAGGTATTTTTAGGCAGGTTTTTTTTTTTTTTGCTTTTTAACGCAGGGGCACAGAACTAGAGATGCAAAAAGGAGCATCTCCCCTAACTTTGCAGGAACATTTCATTTTGGTTTCATTTTGCCTTGGACCACTTTCCTGGGGATTCTTGAAATGAATCAACTGAAAGTGACTGCTGTGCAGTGAAAGACCATGGGTTTGGGGGCTGATGTCTTTGCAACCTTTTCCTGCTTGTGCCGTCTTGGGTACATCACTTGGCTCTGCTAAGCCACAGTTTCTGTAACTGAAAAAAACAAACAAAAAAAAGAGTACCAGCATCTACGTTGTAGAGGCTTTGCAAGGCTCAAATTAGAACACATTTGAGTAAAAATCGGTGAGCCAGCACACAGGGTGCCCTCAGAAATGTTACTTCCTATCCCATAGCAGTCGACTGGGATATAGAATTGGAAAAGCCTGGACAGTGCATTTGTCCCAGCCTCTTCCTCAAACAGGAGTCCTTTCGCCTACACACCTGACTCTGGGAAAACCAGGCTCTGCCTGAGACAGACAGGGGTGGATCAGGCAGCTCACTGCCTCCTCAAGCCCCATCCTGTGTTCACAGCGCTCACCCTGAGAAAGATCTCACTGCAAGCCCACACTTGCCCCTCTCCACTTTCTGCTCAGGTAGAACACTGAAGAGCAACAACAGCAACAACTTAATTTTTTTTGTGCACCTACTTTGTACCATGTGAAAGTCACTCAGCCGTGTCCGACTCTTTGCGACCCTGTGGACTATACAGTCCATGGAATTCTCCAGGCCAGAATACTGGAGTGGGTAGCCATTACCTTCTCCAGGGGATCTTCCCAACCCAGGGATCAAATCCAGGTCTCCTGCATTGCAAACGGATTCTTTACCAGCTGAGCTATGAGGGAACCACTTTGTACCATGCACTGGCCTAAAAACTTTTTTTCACACATTATAGATTTACTCTTCATATATCCAATAAGGTAGCAGCTAATACTGTCCTTATTTTACACATAAGGAAACCAAGGCTTTGAGTGGCTTTGCAACTTACCAAAAGTGTTAGACATAGCAAGTGGAAGAGCTGAGACTAACCCATCTTGGTCTGACTTGAAGTCATGCAGCCATCCCTACACTACACCACTGTCCTCCGCAGCTCAAGCATTTAGGGTAGTGTTGAAGGCCCAGAGGGGGTGCTCAGAAAACAGAGAATGAATGAATGAAGGAATACATGTACATACCAAAGAAGCTTCCTATTTGCAAAATAGTCAGTACTTGGACCTTTGTAACCTCAACTGTGTTGAGTTCTTCAGTAACCCCAGCCTCATCTTTGTTGCTGATGCTGTCTTTGTAACTCTGCACCACATTTAAGTGGATAAAAATGTAAAGCAAGCACCCTGCCTAGTGTCAAGTTTCCTAGGGGTGTGTGTGAGCTCACACATTTCAGTGGTATACCGCAGATCTAATCATACATATTTTTAGCAGAATGTTAGCTACCGTTTAAGGTCTTTATTATATTCCAATACAACTTCTCTGCTTTTTTTTTTTTCAATGAGAAAATCATAAGATGGGAAAGCTGTAGGGCTCTTAGAGGTTTTCTTACCAAGCTTTAAACATACATGCACATTTTTAATTTAAAATTTCTAGTTAGTAAGATTTGGATACATTTTGAGCAGATCTGCTTAGGGAGGGGGCTTCATAATAATCCCAGGACTCTAACTGTAGTCTTCAACGCTATCCCACACCCCCTGCCCACCCTCGTAACCCTCCTACTCTGTTGCCAGTCAGGAGTATGCACAGAAAACCTCAGAGCAACATGTGGGCTGCCTAGCATGCAGGCTGCTCACTGCTGCCCTGCTCTGCCCCTGGCCTTGGTTCTCATCCCCAGCTCCTGCTTTTCCCTTGTGGCTGTGCCTCTGTGTAATGACTTGATTTTTTTACTAACTCTAGTGTGCTCCTGTATGTCCAAGTTCAAGGTCTTCACTGGTTTCCTAATAATCAAGACAAGTCTCCTGTTTCATCCTCTACTGGGAATAGGAGTTGTCTCTCAGAAGCCCAGTCTTGGCATCCCTATGCCAAATCAGATCCCCCTTGTTTAAGTACCATCTGAGACCTATTGTTGACCTTCAGAAATCACAGTCCAGTGGTAGTAGGGGAGGCAGGCATGCAAACAGAGCTTTGTCATATAACACTGGACTATGGACAAAAGAATATTGGCAAGTATGGTCTTCAGTCAAATAAAGACTAACAAGCTTTTTGTGTTCTGTTTTTTTCTCTCTTTTGGTTAAACATCTATATTTAATTTCTTTATGATCAAGTCATAAGCTCTTGATAAGAAAACCTCTAGACTGTAAGCTACTAGTGGCAGGGTTATCAGTTAGCATTACATGATGCAGAATTACATCCTCAAAGCACCAGTGTGAGATACTGGGTGCTCTGCATACACAGACAAATTGAATCAACCAGTATAAAATGGATTAACCAGGTCAGCTAATTTTAGCAATGCAGGCAAACTAATAACTATCATTTCCTCTATTACGATGGAGGGTTTGCCATGAATTAGGTTGTTCTAACTTTCTATTCCATTGTATCTATGTGGAGACAAAGCTCAGAATTCAAAATTTATTAATATTGAATAAAATAATGCAAATGGTGAGAACACACACTGCACATGTCCAGAGTTCTTTTCAGGTATCATTTGGTAGATAACATCAAGATGGCATCACCGACTCGATGGAGACATGAATTTGAGCAAACTCTGGGAGACAGTGGAGGACAGAGAAGCCTGGCATGCTGCAGTCCATGGCTTTGTAAAGAGTCGGACACAACTTAGCCATTGAACAACAACAATCAAGATTTCAGACTTCTTACCTTCCCACCCACTCATACCACACAATATTTATCTATGCATATATTCCACATAATATTTAAGATACTGTGAATAATATAAGAATATAAAATTTATATATTTATACTTTCTAAGTGTCATTGTTATGCTGAGCTCTGGATGATTTTTTAAATGTTTCACTAATCAATGAATCAGAACTTCTTGGAACCTTTGGTTCTGAGTCAGTGGCCACTCTACAGCTTAAAAAGAATATGACACATGTGGACTCCTGCTTTTGAATACCAGATAGGTCTGGTTAGAGAGACCAGACTTGCCTATAAGAGTGCCATCAAACAACATCAAACCGTGTAAAAGTAGCTCTCATATTGATGTGTCAGAGCTACAGGAGTTTTTTTTTTTCTTTTTAAAAATTTTTTTGATGTGGACCATTTTTAAAATCTTCATTTAATTTGTTACAATATTGCTTCTGTTTTATGTTTTGGCCACAAGGCATGTGAGATCTTAGCTGCTTGACCAGGGATCAAACCCACACTCCCTGCATCGGAAGGCAAAGTCTTAACCACTGGACCGCCAGGGAAGTCCCTGTAGGAGTTTTTCTTAAACTCCTTTGTTTAAAACTCATTTTTTTATGGATGATTTTTACGAGCTAGAATAAGTAGCAGGAGCTACTTAGAACTAAGGTCTTAGTTGAGGCTAGAAGAATGTTCAGGATTATTCATTATTCTATGAAAACCAGAAGACTATCTCCAAATATATAAGGTTTAACATTAACAGACTAAGACATCAGTAGCTCTGATTCAACTGGGTCCCTGGGGTTCTTTTGTCATGATTTATTTCTCATCAAGGCATCAAACTAGTGGTAAAGTAACAAGTGTTTTCTGTTAAGAGTTATTTTAGGACTACTTCTCATAAAACAGCAGTAAACAAAATTATGTGGAGTTCTGGTACTGTAGGTGGGTGCACATAAACGAACATCCCTGTGGATTTACTTCCCCATCCAACCTTCCCCAGCACTATGCCCAATGCTTGACTTTAGGCTGCTCCACAGCATGGGGAGAAGGGCTGGAGGCACATTGGAAGGTGAGTGGATTTCTAAGCATCTTTCAACTGAGGCCTCGAAAGCTATCTACGGATCTAGCTGTGCGTGGAAAAGGAACGGCAGTCGTTAGGATCAGTGCTGGAAGCTGTGAATAGAGTCAATATGTCTACTGAATGGTACATATGTCTGACTAGAAACAGACACATGGGTTTATGTGCATACAGTTTCAGTCTGTGCAGGGCAACGGAATTCTCTGGGGTCCTTCCTGCTCGCCACTCAACCTGGAAGAAAACAGCTCTGTCACTGGCCCAAAGCAAGAGCCACAGAGCAGTCAAACGTGGGGCAAGTTCCTGAAGTAACGAGACTCCCCTGTAACTGGGCCACCAGGCCCCTCGGGTGTTTACCACACACGACGGGAACTGCTGGAGGTGCCCAGTCAGGGCGTAGCTTAGCTAAGGATTCTGAGTCTCTTCTCTGCCCCGGAAATAGCACACAGACTTTCTCACCACGGCGCTCCCCCATCACCGGCCTGGCTTCTTCAAAGCCCTGAAGAACTGAAAAGATCCCAATCTCCCTTCCCTTTAACTAGAGCAGGGGCTGCTAAACGGCCTCTTGCTGCCTTTTGCGTGTGGTGCTAATTAACATGATCCAAGTTACAATATGTGTTAAAGATTCCAGTTTTGTTACTTATTTAATGAGCTTCGTGGGATTTGAACATGAGGCTCAAAGTAGCAGGGGAAACCTCATAATTAGTTTCAATTACAAGAAGTTCCTACGCATTAAGACTATTTGATGAACTGCAGAGGGAAGGAGCTACCGACCAGATACAAATCACTAATTTTGTTGCATTTATTATTATACTTATTTTCTTCCTAATTAGTACTGATTGGCTTATGATCCTAATTAATGCAAAGGAATTTGGAATGGTATACAATGGTATGGCTTAGAAGATGCCAGCATGTACAACTGCTAAATTATTGCTAATTGTTATTTACATGAGGCCTTGAAGACTAAGTAATGCAATGCTTAATTAGCATTAAAGATATGGTATCCATTTCCAATTTACACTAAGGCAATGGAGATCAGATTGTTAGTTTTAAAAAACTCAATCTTTAGATTCCAAGAATTGTACCATTATATATTGACCTCCACCTAAGGAGAGACTGTTTCTTCTTTTTTTCAATTGCATCTTGCCAGGGCTTGGCTAGAACTTTGCAAAAAAAAAGTTACACAGGAATACTCAGCATCACCCTGGCCATGCTGCACTACTTAAGGATTAGAGCTGAGAGCCAACGGGCAAAGAGGCCAAGCATAAGACCTCTGTTTGAGCCAACAGTGGAAGGTGTATGTACTTGCTAGAGTGGGGTCCTGAGATGACAGGCTTCTGTAAAGGCCCAAGTCCATTTCGAGGTCATGGCAGCTCTAAGTGACACTCAAGGGGACTAGCAATGCCTGTTCTGAAGGGCTAGATGATCAGCCGGTGTCTCGGGGCAGATGCTTCTCGCCTCATGGGGTCTACTGTGAAGGAGAAAACAAAGAGAAGGTCTTGGAACACAGAGACTTAAGTTTCAGTTCTCAGTCCTAGATACCCTCAAGAGAGCCTGCTCATCCCTGATAATGCCACTCTCCGTGTGGCAAATGTTGTCCCTCGCCTTAATCTGCTTAAGAAAAGAAAGAAAGATAGCACTAAGTTGTGTCCGACTCTTGCAATCCCATCCATGAACTGTAGCCCACCAGGCTCCTCTGTCCATAAGATTCTCCAGGCAAAGAATACTGGAGTGGGGTGCATTTCCCTTCTCCAGGAGAACCTCCCAACCCAGGAATTGAACCCAGGCCTGCCCACATGGCAGACAGATGCTTTATCAACTGAGCTACACGGGAAGCCCCTCACCTTAACCTGCTAGTGACAGGGCTTAATGACAGGGCTGGAAGGAAACACCCTGGAATATATGCTCTGGCTGAGACCTGCCTCTGTAACGCTCACTCATTTTGTCTTTTTCCTCCACCTGTTTTCTTCAGCTAGCCCCCTATCTTTAACCTTTTCCCCTTTGTCTCCTTCTCTGCTTCTCCCGTAACTCAGTCCTCCAGGGAGTAAAAAGGAGGAGTGCTGGAGAAGGAGCGAGAAGACCTGACGTCACAAGTCACTCCTGCCCCTGCGACCTGAGGTTCCCCATCTTACGAAGTGGGAGATGCTAACACCTGCTGTTCCCTCCCTTCTTCACAGCCGCGCTTGGAAACGCAAATGGGATCTCACATGTGAAAGTCTTTGGGAAGTTATGAGGTTGTATACGAAAGAGAAGGATTTTTAGAGCCAGTTCACCCATTTCACCTTCACGGGTAGAGGCAGCAGTGCTCGTGGTGATTGCTTTCTCCCTGTGGTGCTGACATGGGCGCAGAGTGGAGCTCCCGGGGGTGACTGCCAGGGCTGAATGGAGCCAAGGAGACAAGGTGGCTTCCATCCAGGCCCCTGACTCCTCATGGGAAATTCCTCTTCTCCACAAGCCCTGGGGACATTGTGCACTGAAGCCCAGATCTACTGACAACATGGACCCGGGGCAAGCAGGCTGTAGTTTATCATTCTCGGAGTGTTTGGAGACTTTCCGTCTTCCAGGCAAACACTATTCTGGACGATCAGGCTTTATTTAAAGATGCTATTCTCTGCAGCTTCATATGCATTATATTTTTAGAGAGAGAAAGCAACAAGGACAGTAGCTACTCGATGTCTAACATAACATAAGCTCTGTACTGGGTTTGGGGGCCGCCTCATCCAAATCTCATGATGTCCTTCCTTAGTGATGATACCTCAAAGTTGGGAAAAGACATTTCCTGGACAAAGATCAGTTCAAATCATTTGGCAAAGATCTTCCCCACCCAGGGCTTCCCTTGTGGCTCAGCTGGTAAAGAAATCACCTGCAATGCGGAAGACCTGGGTTCAATCCCTGGGTTGGGAAGATCCCCTGGAGAAGGGAAAGGCTACCCACTCCAGGATTCTGGCCTGGAGAATCCCATGGACTCTATAGTCCATGGGGTCACAAAGAGTCAGACACAACTGAGTGACTTCCACTTTCCCGACCCAGGGATTGAACTTGGTTCTCCTGCATTGTAGGCGGATTCTTTACTAACTGAGCCATGAGGGAAGCACATCTGTGTTACAAATACAAAATATACACTATTTCCCCCAAAGAAATAGTGATTATCCATAAGAAATACATTATTTACTTCCTTTTTATCGGTTAATAAAATAGCCATATTAAGAAAACTTAATGCCCTGTGCCTTATGCAAATTATTAAAATATATATCAGATAATTATAAGATATATAATACAACATAATATAAAGTTTATACAAATACAGACAGTATGTGTATGTTCCATGTATTAAATTTAAACTGCACACATTACTTATGTAATTATCCATGTATATTTTATATATGTGCATGCATATTATATTTAAAGAATGTGTTCTTCATATGTTCACTTAGAAAACAAAAGTAACATGGCTGATTATGTACCACCACCCAGCTTTCCTGGTGACTCAGACAGGAAAGAATCTGCCTGCAATGTGGGAGACCTGGGTTCGATTCCTGGGTCAGGAAGATCCCCTGGAGAAGGGAATGACTATCCACTCCAGTATTCTTGCCTCAGGAATTCCATGGACAGAGGAGCCTGTCAGGCTACAGTCCGTGGGGTCACAAAGAGTCCAACATGACAGAGTGACTAACACCTTCACTTTCATCCAGCTTAACATACAAAATACTGACAATTCCTTTGACACTCCCATGTATGTTATCACCACCCTGACATGGTGGAGATAAACTTGGAAAAGGTCCCCTTTCCTCCAGTGAAGTTGCGTCACTCACACCAGGGTAAACGGCTGAGGGGTAGCTATAAAGAACTAATTACAGTCTTGGGTAAAAATCTTTGTGCAGTGTACAAAAATACAGAAGCAACACTATCCAACTTCCCCTTCTTTTTGTTTTATCTACATGCATGGATCCCTGAATAATAAATATATTGTTTGGTTTTTCATACTTGTGAACTTTGTGGAAAGAGTCACATGTTTCTCTTGGTTAACATACAATTTCTGAGATTTACCCTGGGTGATATGTGTAGATGTGGCTGGCTCATTCATTCTCTTTGCTAATAGCATTCCTTTGTATAAATAACCCACAATTTTTTAATCGAATTTTCTATCAGTGGACACACAAGCTGTGTCCAGTGTTTAGTTATTACAAAAAAAAATTCCCCATAGTATTCTGATATTCATTTTCTATGCATGTGTGAAGAGCTTTTCCAAAGTAGATACCTAAGGATGGAAGTGTTGTATAGCAAGATGTGGGGAAATTACATCTTTGATCTTGCTATATAAAGCCAAATTGTTTTCCAAATGATTGTGCCCACTGATACTCCTACTCACAACATGTAAAGAATTCTCCCTCCTGTACAGCTTTCCAACCATTGGTATCAGCCTTTAATTGTTGACAATCTGGTAGATGTGGCTTTATTTGCATGTTCCTTATTACAAACAAGGTTAACAGTTTTTCTTGTGTCCTCTTATGTGAAATGCCTTTTTATGTCTTTTATCCAGGTTGTTTTCTTTTTTAACTTGGGTTGCTTGTCTTTTTATTTTTTCGTAGGAGCTCTTTAAATATTCTGAATCTCCTTCCTTTGTTACATGAAATGCAAACATTTCCCCAGCTGATAGGTTATCACTAACTTTATGTCTTTTAATAAACATTTTCCATGAAGATAGTTAAATATATCAATTCTTTATGGCTTGTACTTTTTGTCTTAAGAAATAATTCCCTATCCTTGAGATGAAAAGACTAAGATAAAAAGAAGTCATAAAGTGTTTCCTGAGAGTTTAAAGTTTCACCTGTCCCAGTTAATTACGTAATTCAGGTAGTGGTCGTGACAGTGAACATCCTTGTTTGTTCCTGGTATTAAAGGGAATGGCAATCCACTCCAGTGTGCTTGCCTGGAGAATCTCATGGACAGAGCAGCCTGGTGGGCTACAGTCTGTGGTATCACAAAGAGTCGGACACGACTGAGCGACTACCACTACCACCACTACTACTAATGTTTCAGTACTGTAGTGCAGGGCCTACTGGAAGATTTTTTCTTGATATCCTTTATCAGGGTAAGGAAGTTTCCTTCTATTTCTAGTTTGTCAACAGCTTTTATCACGAATGAATCTTGATTTTCATTGAATGACTTCTGCATCAACTGAGATAATCACATGGCTTTTTTCTTTTTTTCTGTTAATAGAGGGGGTTATATTGATATATTTTATAATGTCAAGACAGTATTCCTGAGTTAAACCAACTTGGTTAGAACATATTTTTTTCAAATACATTGTTAGATCAGGGTTGCTATTATTTTGTTTGGGATTTTTATATCAATGTTTGTGTGAAACTGGTCTGCTTTGTTTATTTTCTCAGTTTATGTTTGACAATGGTGACCTAGACTGTATTTTGAGGAGAGTTCCTGTTTCTATGCTAGAAGTTTGGGTAAGAATGGAATGCTTGGTAGAGCTAACTGAAAATCTTCTGGACAGGTTTTATTGGGAAAATTTTAAGCTACTTATTTAATTTCCTTAATGATTAAAGAAATGTTTGGGTTTTCTATTTCTTCTTAAATTGCTTTTGGTGAGTCATGTTCTTTTCTAAATCTGTCCCTGTTTCATCTAAGTTTTCAAATCTATTGGCATCTAGTTGTTCATAATATCTTAGTCTTTACATCTCAAGTGATCTGCAGTTATATACCCTGCATAATAGTTCTTTCCTTCTTTCTCTGTTATCTTATTTTTCTTTCTGTCCTTCCCTTCCCCTCTCCATTATTCTTACTGTAAATTCATTAGTTTATCAGTCTTTCAAACAAATGTCTAACTTGTTAACCATCTCACATCTGTGTTTTTCTGATTTCTGCTTCTATGTATGACTACTTTTCTTTCTTATGTTTTTACTTTCTTTAGATATATTCATTGAAAAATAATTTCTAAATTTTTAAGTTGTACAGTAAATCTTTTTTCTTCTAGACCTTCTTATTTTCTAATATAAATCTTTACATTTATACATTTCTTTCCAAGAACCTAGATGCATCACTCAAGCTTTGCTACACAGTATTTTTACTAATATTCAATTCTAAATTTTTTTATTTTAATGAGTTAATTAGAAATATATTTTCTAATTACTGACAATTTGAGGTTTTTAAAGTTACCTTTTTGTTTTATGCATTTTAATATAATTGCTTTTTGTTAGAGAATGTGAAATCTATGACAATGATGCTTTGAAATTTGCCATTAATTTTCATTATTGTTTTCCATTTGCTTTGTTGTATTTTCTGTTAGTTGGATCTGGCATTTATGAATACTTATTAAAATAAGATTTACAAGTTGTTTTTCTCCAATTTACTATATCCTTAATCTGTTTTTCTTTGCTTAATCCATTACTGAGAAAAACTGGTTGAAATATTTCATTCTGAGATCAAATTTATCAATTTCTCTTTTTATCATCTTTGTTTTATATTTTTTCTCTGATTTAATCTATGTTATTATACACATTCAACTTGGAATTTATAAATCTTGGTTTTAACTGAACATTCTGTCATTAATCCTGTATTATGACCTTTATGGGGCTTCCCTGGTGGCTCAGACGGTAAGGAATTTGCCTGCAATGCAGGAGACATGGGTTCAACCCCTGGGTGGAGAAGCTCCCCTGGAGAAGGGAATGGCTACCCACTCCAGTATCCTTGGCTGGAGAATCCCACGAACAGTCTACATGGCAGGCTATAGTCCATGGGGTCGCAAAGAATCGGATATGACTGAGTGACAAACACACACACATGACCTTTACGACTACCAATAATTTTTTTAAGGCAAAAGTCATTAAAGACTATTTTACATTATTTCAATATATCAGTATGTTGTTGTTGTTGTCTGGTCTCTGAGTTGTTCCAATTCTTTTGTAACTCCAGTGACTGTAGTCTGCCAGGCTCCTCTGTCCATGGGATTTCCCAGGCAAGAATACTGGAGTGGGTTGCCATTTCCTTCTCCAGGATATCTTCCTGACCCTAGGGTCAAACCCACATCTCCTGCATTGGCAGGCGGATTCTTTACCACTGAACCACTAGGGAAGCCCAATATATCAGTATGAAAAGTGAAAGTGAAGTCACTCAGTCGTATTCGACTTGGCAAGGGTACTGGAGTGGGTTGCCATTTCCTTCTTCAGGGGATATTCCCCACCCAGGGATCAAACTCAGGTCTCCTGTATTGCAGGCAGATGCTTTACCTGAGCCACCAGGAAGCCCAACATGTCAGTATACCAGCTTTCTATTACTATTTTTCCAGTGTATTTTTTCCCACACCTTTATTTTCAGTCATATGTTTTCATACATTTTAGGTATATGTCTTCTGACTAGTATATTTCTGGATTATGAAATTGAGGATCCTATCTGATCTTTTTAACGTTTATATGTTTCCTGTGATTACTGATTTATTTGTAGTTTTATTGTACAATTTTCAGTTTCTTTTTTGATTTCTTTTTTTTCCTTATTCCTTTTTCACCCCTCTCTACTGATTTGTAATTTATACTTTTAATGCTTTCTATTCAGAGACTACCTTAGACATTCTAAAAATCCATATTTAATGTAACAATGTTGAAAGTTAATACTGTTAGCCTTTTGCAAAACAATAAGATAACCTTTGAGTGTTTTAACTTTATTATTCCTAACCATTCATACTATAATTATTTAGCATTTACCTCCATCTTTACCTTAACACTATAAATTAGACAGTTTAAAAATTATTTTGTGTAATCAATGTTTGCATATTTAAATTTATCCACAATTTTTCCATTCTCTTTGTTCACTATATCTTCTTACATCAGACCTTCTTCCTAGTATATTTTTTTCTTATTGAAGTACATACACTAGGGATTTCTTTACGGAGAGTGTCTTCAGTTTCATTTTATTTGAAGTATATTTATTTTTGTTTTTGAAAGATTGTATTGTTGTGAATATTTTTGCTTTTGATAATTTATCTCTCTGCACTCTGAAGGTAGTTTTCAGCTGTCAACTGGATTTCATTGTTATTATAAAGAAGTCATCCAAAAGACTAAAAGGTTGTTTTTTTTTTAAGATTATCTTTTCCTCCTGTTAGATTACAGTGTGTCTATTTTGAGATTTTTTTTCAGTCAATAAACATATCTTATTGGAATTTTGGGGGCCTTTTGATTCTAGAGATTCATGCCTTTCATTTATTCTGGAGATGATTAAATATGATAGTTTTTCTTATTCCTTCTACTATCTCCTTTTGGATTATCAACAAAATGCATGAAAACCTGTTATTTATCCTATGATCCTAACCTTTATTAATTTCTTCTATATATACTATCTACATCACATATAACTTTTTGGACTTTTCTTCCACTTCAGTGATTCTCTCTTTAGTTATGACTAATTTGCTGTATTATCCATCACTGTGTTTCTAATTTAAATTATTATATATTTGATTTTTAGAATTTCTACTTGTGTACTTTTCAAATCTATCTTGTCATATTTCACAGGCTATTGTACTGATCCTTCTTTTGATGTCTTCTGTTGTGTTTTTCAGACATATCAAGATTATTTAGTTTATATTTCAGGGTGATTCACATTTTTGTGGACTCACTGCATCTAATTATATTCCTTGTTGTTTCTGCTGACTTTTTGAAAGCTTGTTCTTTCATGCATTTTGCACTATATTTTATAATGATTCATGTTTTTGGCATTTTATGAGTCAGCAGTGAAGTTGCTCAGTCGTGTCTGACTCTTTGTGACCCCAAGGACTATAGCCTGCCAGGCTCCTCTGTCCATGGAATTTCCCAGGCAAGAATACTGAAGTGGGTTGCATTTCCCTCTCCAGGGGATCTTCCCGACCCAGGGAACGAACCCGGGTCTCCCACATTGCAGGCAGACTCTTTACCGTCTGAGCCACCAGGGAATCCATTTATGAGTCAAGTGATTTCTAAACGTACTTTTCCAGATATAATAAATACATATGCTAGATGTGTAAGGGTTCCACCAAGCCAGGAACAATTTTAAACCAAAATTTTGGCTTGGTCATTCTCAAGCTACAAAAGGTATCTCTTTTGGCCCTTATTCATGTGAGAACTGTCTTGGGGTTAAGATTTCTCAGAGGTTACCGGTCTTTCCAACCAGAGTGGAGACAGGTAAGAGTCATTTCTCTTCTTGTGAGGTGGGTTACAGTCACTGAGGATTTTGCCTTATAAAATCTAGCATTTATGAAGGGGTTTTGAATCATACATCCCACATTGCATGCACACTGCATTTTTTTCTCCATGTGAAGCACAATAAACCAAAGAGTCTGGACACTCAGGGATAGGCAGATGCCCTCAGTTCAGTTCAGTTCAGTTCAGTAGCTCAGTCGTGTCCGACTCTTTGCAACCTCATGAATCGCAGCACATCAGGTCTTCCTGTCCATCACCAACTCCCAGAGTCTACCCAAACGCATGTGCCATCCAGCCCTCTCATCCTCTGTTGTCCCCTTCTCCTCCTGCCCTCAATCTTTCCCAGCATCAGGGTCTTTTCCAATGAGTCAGCTCTTTGCATCAGGTGGCCAAAGTATTGGAGTTTCAGCTTCAACATCAGTCCTTCCAATGAACACCCAGGACTGATCTCCTTTAGGATGGACTGGTTGGATCTCCTTGCAGTCCAAGGGACTCTCAAGAGTCTTCTCCAACACCACAGTTCCAAAGCATCAATTCTTCGGCGCTCAGCTTTCTTCACCGTCCAACTCTCACATCCATACATGACTACTGGAAAAACCATAGCTTTGACTAGACAAACCTTTGTTGGCAAAGCAATGTCTCTGCTTTTTAATATGCTGTCTAGGTTGGTCATAACTTTCCTTCCAAGGAGTAAGCGTCTTTTAATTTCATAGCTGCAATCACCATCTGCAGTGATTTTGGAGCCCCCCAAAATAAAGTCTGACACTCTTTCCACTGTTTACCCATCTATTTCCCATGAAGTGATGGAACCAGATGCCATGATCTTAGTTTTCTGAATGTTCAGCTTTAAGCCAACTTTTTCACTCTCCTCTTTCACTTTCATCAAGAGGCTCTTTAGTTCTTCTTCACTTTCTGCCAATAAGGGTGGTGTCTTCTGCATATCTGAGGTTATTGATATTTCTCCCAGCAATCTTGATTCCAGCTTGTGCTTCTCCCAGCCCAGTGTTTCTCATGATGTACTCTGCATATAAGTTAAATAAGCAGGGGACAATATACAGCCTTGATGTACTCCTTTTCCTATTTGGAACCAGTCTGTTGTTTCATGTCCAGTTCTAACTGTTGCTTCCTGACCTGCATACAGATTGATATTAGTGCTTTCTGATCAATTGTATCTTCTAAGACTCCCCCCTGCAGCCTGTATACACATTTTAAAAGATATCTTTTATATTTTATTCATCTTTTAAATGTTTTGTAGAAGAAGAGTATTAGAGTATATCTTTTTTGCTATGTCTTACTGTCAGTACAAAGTGACCCACTCACTTTTCTCCTTCCTTACTATCATCATATTTTCTTAGCCTTGTTTAGGTAATCTAAGTCAGTTAATTAACTAAAGATGCTATATAATAAATAATTTGGAGCTTTTATTTGAAAAGTAACATTTAACTTCTTTCTATAAATATATCCTATGATATGGAATTTGAAGTCACTTTTCTTTCTAAATCCTAAGACAAAACTTCTGGACAGGGCGTTCATGTCCCCTCCTTTCCAAATCACATGAATGTGTATATATTTCTATTTTTTCTACAAAAGAGTCCATACTTTTTAGCCAATTCTAAAATAAGAATGCAGCTTTAAAAAAAAAAAGGTTAAGAATTCCTTATCTTAGAGGAATATCAACAAAAAGGTCCACATATTTAGGAGAATTCTGGAAACTATGTCTGGGAAAAGGGAGTGAAAAATATCCCATGAGAAACAGTATACACAGCTATATCTATCTATGCATGTCTATTTGTCTAACTGCAGATTAAGCTGCCTATTTATACATAATCAATCCACACATGTGCCCACACTTTTATAAATGTGTGTATATGATACTCTGATAAAATGTAATCATAAATGGGAATAAACACTGGGGTTATCAATCATAAATTTGTTTTAATTATGTGTATTTTTCTACTGTAAGCTTAAGAATAATAAACTGCTTGATCTTCACTGAGAGAAACAAACCAGTCACCCCTGAGAAAACCCTAACGGCACTCTTATCTAAAATGAGTAATTCTAAACTACATTACCCATCTTGACCTCCTTGCCAGACTTGGCTCTGAGTGATTCAGCTATTTCCATAAATCACATCTTCCTTCCAGAGATGAAGATAGATCAGATATTCAAAAGAATGTGGTAGGACTTTAAAAGAATTTCCAAGAGTGCTTCAAAACACTTGAGCAGAGGCAGCTGTAACAGAATCTGTGTTTTCTGGTCATTGCTGGGCAGGCAGTGGTCCTTGCTTTGGGGGTGGGTGCCATGGCATTGAGTCTCAATGTTTTAAAGTCACCTTATTCCTGTATATCTCAAATATCAAATATATCTAGGAGTGGTCAACAAAGTAACTCAGGGCTATTCTTCAGAAGGATCTTTGACTATGTTAATCTATGAACATCCCTGGGATAACGTGACACAGTGACATCTTGAGGGGCAATGACCACGGGGATGGAGTTGTTTGGTTATGCACACCAGAAGAAGTGGCATCACTTTACAGTTGTTCCTTTGATAGTCTGTAGTAAACATATATTTTTCTCCCTCACTTTAGAACCAAAACACCTAGAAATTGCCTGTGTTTTACTTCCAGCAACAAGATTCCACTAGAATATTGAATACTCTAGGTCTCTGATCCAAATACCATTTTTAAAACAGAAGGTTATGTTAGCTTCCCCTGCAGGATTTCTCTGGCCCTCATTGTAAATCTGGGAGGAAATCAAGGTACTTATGACAATGTAGCTGGTTAAAGGTTGACCACTGCAAATGAACAACAGAGAATCTATAGTCCTAAAAGCTGATTAAAAGTCGCCCTGCAGGTACTAAATGGTGGATTACAAAGTGATTATTGAAAAGTGGAGAGGATGGCATCTAGACACTGTAAAAACAGAACCGTTGTACTTCTGATTTAAATTAAGACCATTTGGGAGAAGGGAAAGAATCAACACCCAAGTTAACTGTGACCTGGGAGAGGAATAGTATATATGGAAGTAGAATCTGGACAGAGTTACAAGTTATTTGAAAATGGAAACAATAGTTCTTGCTACTTATCTCAGAGGCACTGAGCAGTTTCTGCAAATTGATCGTGGACTGAGCCTTATATGGAAACTTTAAATCACTGCAGGAGACACTGGTAATGATAATGATAAAAATTAGCAATGTAGTAACCTGTATGTGCACACTATGTGTCAGGAACTATTAGAGCCAAGTTCCTTAGGTGTATGACCTCATTTAATCCACATCACACCCTTATGATATACAATCACAATCATAACAACATCAACAACTTATCAGTGCACAGTATTTTGTAGTTATATAATATATATATGTAGTCTTACGATTCTGTACCTTTTATAAGACTGGCAGGGTAGAGAAAATCATCTTTTGACAAATAATAAAATTGAAATTCAGAAAAGATGGGCCATTTGTGCAAAGACAAACAGCAAATGGGGAATTTACCATTCTGGTTCTTCCCCACTTTCATACCAGCATAATCTATTGGAAAAGAATGGAAAGCAGGGGTTACTGAAACATGCTGATGGCTTACAGTTGTCACCAAGTCTGGAAGAAGCCACTCGAACTGGTGTGGGTGCTGGCCATTTCTGCTGTTTGTTGGCAAGAGGAAGAACTGATGCTGCTGCAGCATGAAGGGTCTAGGTTAGACAGGCAGACCTGCCCTGAATGGCAGGTCTGCAGTGCAGAGTATGAACTTGCAATGAGGCTGGCTCGGGGCAAACCTTGGTTTATTCCCTCTGAACCCTACATTCTCAGAAATCTACCTCACCTCTTCGGGCCTCATTTCCCTGATCAGCATGAGGGGGATAATAATAGTACCTGTTCCTTAGGGCTGGTCAACAGAAAAATAAGATTATGCATATAGAGCATTTAGAATAGCACCTAACAAGCAGTCAGTCCTTAACAATGACTTACTATTTAGTAAATTATTTTTTATCTTTTCTCTCCTAGTCGTGTTTTAATACACACAGAAGCATTCAATTCTATGATCCTGTAAACGAAAATGGATGACTTCATGTTCTGCTGCTGCTGCTGCTAAGTTGCTTCAGTCATGTCCGACTCTGTGAGACCCCATAGACGGCAGCCCACCAGGCTCCGCCGTCCCTGGGATTCTCCAGGCAAGAACACTGGAGTGGGCTGCCATTTCCTTCTCCAGTGCATGAAAGAGAAAAGTGAAAGTGAAGTCGCTCAGTCGTGCCTCCACTTATTTTTCAGTGTCCTTATTGAGAAGGACACGACTGAGCGACTTCATTTTCACTTTCACTTTATTGAGATTTACTCACTAGGTCTGGTTCTGACCTAGGAAGTTCCCTACAAGGCTTGAGGGTCTGGAGCCTGAGGGAAATACTAGACAGGGGCTTTCAGCAATTCCTCGGAGGACTCACATACGTAATCACAACTACAGTTGTGGCTAAAATTAACTCGTCCTGTGATCTTGGGCAAATCCTTTAATTGTTCTAGGCCTTGGTGTTGCCATCCATAAAATCAGGGGCAGAAACCCAAGGTGACCTCAAGACTGTGTACTTGCTAAAGCATGGAGTGCCCCCAACAATGCCACACTCCCTTTCAAAGCCTTTAAAATGAGAGTCAAAAAAGGCTTTTAAAAATTGCCTTCATAAGTCGGCAGGGAATTATACGACCTCCTGGGAACAGGAATGAAACAAGAGGAAGAGTCAAATATATTCTGCTATAGGGGAAATACATAAAACATAACTCTTTCAGTCTCTATAATTATCTACATGAATAACAATTTATCTTACAGCTTACCAAATTTGTTCTTTTACCACTTTAGATACAATCAAAAAGTTACACTGTTGCTTGGTTTAATATACTTTTCATCTACTCATGCCAAACACTTAAGAGTTGGGGGGGGTGGGAAACAGAGCCATGAATAAAGAGGAAAAAAAAAAAGACTTTAGGCAGGGAATACTTAAATGATATAATAATCACACAATCATCCAAATTAGGAGTGGAAGATGGAGCTTGTGATCCTGGCTCCTCCAAACAGCCGCAGTGTGAGGACCCTCTAGTGTGCCCCCGCCTCCCAGGCCGGCTCTCTGCCATATGCTTGCTTCCTAGGCTCTTTGCTTTTATGCATTTCAATGATGCTACCGTTTTCCTCACCCAATTTGTGTATTTTACACCTGTATAGGAGAATGTTATTGGAAGTGTCATTTATTTCAGAGTTGTGAAACCACAAATGGTGATTCACTCTACTAGGAACTTCAATTCACACAATCAAGCAACTGAGGGGTTTTTACTACCTTCAACTCCACCCCATCTTCCCTAAACTTCAGCTTTATGGGGAGCTATTTTATGCTTCCTACAATAAGCCCGCTCTGAATATAAATGCACATTTCCAATGTATATGGCACTTTCAAACAGCGTGAAGAGAAAATCTTGGAAAGATGCTACAGTGAAGCAACTGCAAACGTAACACCCTGTTGTTTTTATTGCTAATTAGAAGCAAAACACAAGTTCGACCTCATTGCAGGCTAATCAGCTATTAAAACTAAGTGCTTCTTCAAAAAAAAAAAATCAAATCTGGTTGCCTTCTTTAGATGTATGAAAAAAAAGGGGGAGGCACATACATTAAAATTCTTTCCTTATTCTTTTCTATGCTGATGCAAATTCTCTGAATGGTTCCCATGTAAAATGTAAACATGGGCAGGATGGTCAGTGATCTCAGGGCAAAGATACAGCTGCCACAGTAACACCTAGATGCTCTTTTCCTGGTAAGCCCTGTTATTGTCAGAAAGATGAATTCTAAAACAACTCTATATTGTGCAATCTGCAGATTTTATTGACAAAGGTGTCAAGTCCTGCAGAACTGAAAGTTGTTTCCCTTGTCATGAGATAAATAAGCAGGTTTGCTTGAGCTTCCAGCTTTATTCAATTTGCTTAGATACAAGGTGACTAGCATTGATTCCATGTAAGACCGGATATAGATTTTTTAACGGAGGTGCATGTTCTGGGAGTTAGAGTCACCTCTTGAAACTGATGGCCTTGCAGCTTGGCTCACAGATACAAAGAGAGAGAGAAGAAACCACTGGAACCTGGAGATTATGTTGAGATGGGGCAAACGGGCTAGCTGGTTTTCACTGCTCTGCCTTGGGGATTCACAGCCTGTTGCTGCTGCTGCTGCTGCTAAGTCGCTTCAGTCATGTCTGACTCTGTGCGACCCCATAGACGGCAGCCCACCAGGCTCTGCCGTCCCTGGGATTCTCCAGGCAAGAACACTGGAGTGGGTTGCCATTTCCTTCTCCAATGCATGAAAGTGAAAAGTGAAAGTGAAGTCTCTCAGTCGTCTCCATCTCTTCACAACCCCATGGACTGCAGCCTACCAGGCTCCTCCATCCATGGGATTTTTCAGGCAAGAGTACTGGAGTGGGGTGCCATTGTCACAGCCTGTTACAGCTAGACTAAAGATCATCCAGCTTTTCTCTAACTTGAGCGTGTGTGGAAGTCAGGGGAGAGGGGCTTGTTAAAACACTGGTTGCTGGTGCCCAGTCCCAGAGCTTCTTATTGAGTAGGTTCTGGATGAGGCCTGAGAAGTTTCATTTCAAACAAGTTCTCAAATGAAGGTGATGCTATCGGTCTGGGGACTGCACTTCGAGACACACTGTCTAACCCAACCCTCTCATTCTGGTGAATAAACACAGACAGACCCAGAGAGAAATACTGGTTTGTGGAGGCTGCACCCTCACAGGCCCAGAAAACTGATGTTTCTCACTTTCATACCTAGAGTTTTTGCCATTTCCCTAGAACGATACTGTGTAGCCTGTCTACCTGGTGCACATAAACATAACCTGAGCCGAGAGATGAGGAAGCTGTTTCTGAAGTTGACAGCAGGTGTGGAGTGCTTGCCTTCTTGCTGGAAGATTCGATGTATTCCTTCAAGGTAAGCAGCTCCATGCTTGCAAAAAAGGAAAAGGCCCTTGGAGATTCCTCTCTATACTCTTGCTTGTTGGAGAAGAGGAGGGGCCAGGGAAGCTTGAGTCTGTTCACACTAGGACTTGGGTTGTTATACACAGTAATGAGTTTCTAAAAACTAGAATTTTTTTCTTTGCAGAGGAATGTGGCATAGGTATTTGTGAATCAGAGAAGCTATTAATATTTGGAGTTGGGTGGCCTCTAAGTTCTCTTCTAACTCTGTGATTCTAAGATCTATGAAATTGGCTCTTTTAATATATATTGTAGTAAAATTTCCTCATTTCTACCTTACTAAAGCAATAGTTTGTTCAGTTCAGTTCAGTCGCTTAGTCGTGTCCAACTCTTTGCAACCCCATGGATTGCAGCACGCCAGGCCTGCTTGAGCTATGAGAACAGTTAACTGTGGAAACTATTTCCTGAGACTTATTTCAGCAAGCAATTTACAAAATACATGTCCCAACACTTGTATTAAAATACATCCAATCACTCCACATCTTCTTAATGTGCTTTATTGCCTTCCCAGAATTTACTGATATCTGAAATTTTATTGTAGACTTACTGCTTTGTCTCATGTCTGGGACCACCAAGACTGGAATATAAGCTGCGTGGGAACAAAATGCCACCCCTCTTGGCCACTTCTCCAACCACAGTGCCCAGTACACTGTGGCACCAGATCAGTAACTTAGTAACTTGATAGGAACTCCTACATTTATAAATCTATTAAATGAAGAACATAGATAAAGGAACAAGATCGTTACATATTTCATCTCTGTCAGCCAATATATAAATTGTTGATGGTGTTCAGAAAAATAATAAATATTAAATCCCATCAAGTGAGTTTTCTTGAAACCAAAGCAAGTTTTATTTGTCTCAGAGGCTTTCCACATAAGAACTGTTTGTGATTTTTAATGTCAGTGTGGATCATTTGCTAACACTCAGGTCTGGAACACTTTCTTCCCAAATTCTTACAGTAAAACCACCAGCTCTATCAATATGGCTCAAAACTCCAGATTTGTTCAACAAACAAAAAAATCACTCCACTATATAGAGTAGAATCTGACAGCTCTGTGATCATCTCCATGGACCAAAGTTTACTAAACTGTCTTTGAAATTATGAAAGATAATACTGTTCCGAAATGTTCACTGACTACCATTTTGTTTCAGGATTGTGTGCTGAGCCTCAAGCTGAGCTACACTTCTAATGGGCACAGCCACTAGCACACTGACTTTGATTAAAGTCAGGCAACTCCTTTGAAGTCATCCTAGAACAAAGGGCCAAAAATATGAAAGGCTTAGGGATAAAGCTGAAAACAGGCAGTTTCCAGGAATACAGTTCCAAGCAGAAGAACTCTGAAGAGGCGGGAGTTGACCTTTTGGATTACAACGGGAAGCAAATGCAGATCTGGGTTGGGTCTGTTGGGTCTGTATGGGCTAGAATGTCCGTGAGAGTCATCTCAAAGAGCTGCTGAGGTACCGTTCACCAGGTGTGAGCCTAGCCCTGCTCTGTGCTCAGTTTCCAGAGCAGGACACCGGAAGTGAGGGGGAAGCCCACCTGAGGGGAGAGGCCCACCAACCAAAAACTGTGGAACAAATGAGTTCAAATCCACACCTTGGTAAAGGAGAAAAGGCACCAACTCTGAAGTTAGATTTGGGGTCAGAACTTATTATATACATGACCTTAGACAAATCATTCATTCCTTGAGTTTCAACGCCTTCACCTGTTAAACAGGAGAAGTTCTAGGGGATGGGATGGTCAGCACAGGGATTACAGTTACCAATACTGTGTATTTGAAAGTAGCTAGGAGAGATCCCCAGGCCAGGAAGATCCCCTGGAGAAGGAAATGGCTACCTATGCAAGTATTCTTGCCTGAAATACTCAAGTATTCTCCAGGCAAGAATACTTCATGGACAGAGAGCCTTCTTCATGGACAAGAAAGCTGGTGGGCTATGTCCACGGGGGTCACAAAGAGTCGGACACCACTGAGCGACTAACACTACACTATTACTAGGAGCACAGGGCTTCCCAGACAGCTCAACGGTAAAGAATCCTCTGCCAGTGCAGGAGAGGCAAAAGACATGGGTTCAGTCCCTGGGTCAGGAAAATCCTCTGGAGAAGGTAATGGCAACCCACTCCAGCATTCTTGTCTGGAAAATCCCATGGACAGAGTAGCCAGGGGGTTGCAAAGAGTTGGACACAACTGAACAACTCAGCATGCACAGGAGAGTAGATCTTCAGTGTTCTCATCAAAAGGCAAAAAAAAAATATCTGTAACCATGTGAGATGATGAATGTCAACTACTTATTGTGGTAATCATCTTGCAATATATACATATATATATCAAATCATTTTCTTATATACCTTAAATTAATATATGTCAATTTTACCTCAATAAAACTGGAAAAAGTTGTGATAATAGTGTCTATTTCAAGAGGTCTGAGATAATTAAAGATATTTTATGGGAAACGTCAAACAGCATCACATCCTGGAGCTTTATACAAATGTGGGCCGACTGTTTTTATTTACTGAGAGTCACCACAGGTAGGCACATGAGACGGGGTGGAGGGGACTAACGGGGCTTGGTAACCATACATCTTCATATCTACCCACAAAGTTCACGACGCCTGGTGTTGTCCACTTTGTTAGGAAGGAAAGCGACACAGCTTTCTATTTTGAAATCCAGTAACAGTCCCCTTTTGAAATTCTGCCTCCTCTTCTGATAAATGGGCTTCCCTGGTGGCTCAGACAGTAAAGAATCTGCCTGCAGTGCAGGATACCCGGGTTCGATCCCTGGATTGGGAAGCGACCACTGAGCGACTAACACTACACTGCTACCAGGAGCACAGGGCTTCCCAGATGGCTCAGTGGCAAGGAATCCTCCTGCCAGTGCAGGAGAGGCAAAAGACATGGGTTCAATCCCCGGGTCAGGAAAATCCTCTGGAGAAGGGAATGGCAACCCACTCCAGTATTCTTGCCTGGAGAATTCCATAGACAGAGGAGCCTGGCCGGCTACAGTCCATGGGGCCGGAAAGAGTCGGACACAACTGAGTGACTAACTTTTCATCTGTTAAACAGAACTAATCATATTCAGTCCTACCCACCTCAGGGGGACCTAGTGAGGATCAGCAGATAAAGAAGGCGAAAGGTGCTGTGAGGAGTGTAAATTCTGGGTGGAATTATGCTATTTATTTTAGATTCTGAATACTCACTTTCAGGGTTTTGTGATTATTATCACTATAAGATGCAAGATAAAATGACACTGCTTTCTCTGCAGAGGCAGACCCCTCATTATGAAGCCTGGCTCTTGGCTTCTCTCCTGCCCTCTCTGCAGCAGGAACAGGAGAAAAGCTAGCCTGTAAAAAACACGACACAATGCCTCTTGAAATCTGGGCCTCTGAGGGAGAAGTTTGTATTGACATTCTTAAAATACGAGCCTGTCTCAGTGTTTTATGTCATCAATTGTAACTGTCAGTTTCCTCTGCAAGGAGAGGAATAATGGAGCTATTTATTCCCTCGCTCTTCCCAAACTAGTGTTGGCCTATGGGCTGGGTACTGCCCTGGCTGTAGTGGGAGGAGGGATCTGTTTTTAGAATACGGAAGGTTTTATGACGTTGTGGATTTAATCTCAAACTCAAGAACAGGAAGAGTATGTGACCCTCAAGCTGAAAGCTGTGTCATGCCACTGAACTTTTTGGTACTGGAAGACTGTTCCTCAGAAGCTGGGAAAGAATTTACAAACTCAGAACTCATCTGCAGTGCCCGTGATGGGCTCCCGGGACAGTCTCCTCTCAGCTGGGTGGCCCAGGGTTAAAGCTTAAAGGACACCAGTGTTTACAGGCTGAACAGGCCTCTGTACATTGAGCTTGGCTGCCCTAAGATCTGCCCCAGGTTACAAAGTCATTCTGGGACACAAGGTTTAAACTTCTACCAGGGAGACATAAAAAGCACAGTGATTTACTAATAAATCAAGAGACAATTAAGGTTAAAAAGTCAATGCTCAGGAAACATTAAGGATCTGAATTAAATCAACATATCAGAGTAATTCAAAGGCTAGTGCCTGGAAGGCAGCATTTTATTCACAATCCAATTCATCTATCAAGCAGCATTTCCCCACTCGTGGGTTCTCATTCTACAGAATGATTTGGGATATCTGCCAGCTGTAGCCAGTTTTTTCTGGCTGGTGCTCATTCTGGACCGAACATTTGCCGGGGTTTATAACCAAACTTAGGCTAAGTTTATCTGCTGTTCCTCCCTCCTCTGCTCTTTTCCCCCCTTTCTCGTTCCCCAGAATATCAGTTGTACACACATACTTCCTCTTTTTATTTTTCTATAAGAATCCAAATAGCCCTAAACAGGTCCAAAAGACATTGCCTTAGGCTCTTTCTACTTGGTATCAGCAAGAACATACAACAGAACCCCTTCTTTTCTAGTACATTCTTGAGGGGCAGTTTTAGTACCATTTCATCTGATGATTAAGCAAAGCCTTTCAATGCCCTGGGAGATGGTCCCATAATGAAAGTTAAGGAATCATTTCAAGGTTTGAGAAAGGAAAAACCTGAAGACAAAAACATCTCCCTGGTATTGATGACTTCCGACAGGTTAGAGATTCTCTATATGTTCTTTATATCCATTAACTCTTTTAATCCTTACAGGAAGTCCTAGAATAGACTTCATTTCCCCCCATTTTACAGAAAATAAAACAGGCTCAGAGAGTTTAAGTTATATATTTACATGGTCTCAGAGGTAGTAAGTTACAGAGTTGGGACTCAATTCTGTAAACTGAGGTTCAGGTATGTCTGATTGCAAAGGCCACATTTTTTTTAATTTTATTCTCAGGGCCCAAAGGCTTCAGAATAACAACAACAACAACAAAAATACATATATGCCGGGCTCTATTCCAAACACCTTACATGAAGTCCCTTCTTTAATTCTCACAGCACATCTATGATGTAGGATATCATCATTTGTGTATTACAGATGTGATTAAACTAGAAGGCACTAGTGGTAAAGGACCCACCTGCCAATGCAGGAGACATAAGAGACACGGGTTTGATCCCTGGGTCAGGGAGACCCCCTGGAGGACGGCATGGTAACCCATGCAAGTATTCTTGCCTAAAAGATCTCATAGACAGAACAGCCTGGTGGGGTACAGTCCATAGGGTCACAAAAAGTTGGACACGACTGAAGCAACTTAGCACGCACACACAGAACACAGGCAAGGAAGAGACTCACCCAGATCACCCAGCTAGTGAGTGATGGACCTGGGAAGCACTCGGAAGTCCTTGCCCCTAACCACTACTAATCATAACTCCTGGTCTGGAATGGAACCTTGGCCCTGTACCTGTCTCACCATTCGAAGGCCACAGACTTGGGATTGTTCCTTTGTGTTCTGGTGCAGATAAGGGCCAGTTACTTTCCAACAGTGTGGTTCTTCGGAGTTTACCCCAGATTGCTAACATTTTGTTCAATACTGGCTTTTTCTTTGTGGTTTAATTATTTGCTCACTCAGGTTCATTTGATTTGGAGCTTCTTGAATGTCAGAGCTTCAGATCTCAAATGCGAGCCAAGCTTTGGCCTTTGCAACAGCCCAAGGTTAATGCAAACCGCAAACAAGGGGCCTCCAAAACCCACTGCGGCTGTGGGTCTGCTCCCCGCACCTGCTTCTTGCTTCAGCGCATTTCCTGGGTCTTGTGTGAAAGGCGCCTTGATGCCCTAAGGGGCTCTGGTGTGTGTGTGTGTGTGTGTGTGTCTATACATATACACACATGCCTTTCCCAATGCTTGTCTCACTGCTGACTCAATATACACACATCTGGTTTACTGAAGGTGGCAGTGGGGATTTGAGGGAACAGTTCCTCAAGAGAAACTGGAAAGGGCCCAGGCCAGGCATCCGGAGACCTGTGTTCTAGGCCTAGCTTGGCCACAACCACTTGATCTCAGCCAGGACACGTAACCCTCTGAGCCTTGATTCTGCCATTTTTAATTTTAGAGGATTAAGCTAGATTAGTATTTCTCAAGCCATCTTCTGCAGAATGTTGGTATTCCTTGATAAATTAACGGGTGGGTTTGGAAAAATGACTTGTGCAGTCAGATATATTAGGGAAGGTGACTTTTCTTCTACTGGCATGTCCAAAGCTATGAGGTGTTTGATGCAGTAGATAATCAAATATTTTGTTTATTCCAATATTTAATAAACTTACTTGATAACCAAATTGTCTTTTCATACAACACCTATGAACACTTTATAGGGTGCTGGACAATGCTGAGGATGAATTTTAAGATATCAAGAAGCCTTAAGCCTGGCATCCTCCACATTCAAACTTCAGTAATTTAATAAATGGCTAATGAATTTGCTAAATTATTGCAACACTAACATGAGAAGAACAGTAAAAAGTATTTAAAAGCGAACTTATTTTCATGTGAGGCAATCAACTGACAAGATAGAACTGAAGTTTAAAATCCATCTCTGTGGTAAATAGTAAATGAATGGTCCCCACAGGTGAGGTGATGACAGTGCCCTATATCCAGCAGAACTGAAGATGCAGAAAGTGTTTACCATAGTCCCAGGTTTTTAATGATGCATTTATTTTTTTAGTGCAGAAGTGCTCTTAAGGTCAGAGAAACTCAGACATTTGAATAGAAGAGAGCTTATCTCCTTGGATATGAAGATTTTCAATCCTATCTTTCTATACACTGTTGTTCAGTCACTAAATCCTGTCTGACTCTTTGTAACCCAGTGGGCTACAGCATGCTAGGCTCCTCTGTCTTCCACTATCTCCTGGAGTTTACTCAAATTCAAGTCCATTGAGTTAGTGATGCTGAATAACCATCTTATCCTCTGCTGCCCTCCTCTCCTTTTGCTTTCAATCCTTCCCAGTATCAGGGTTTTTGCAATGAGTCAGCTCTCTTCATCAAGTGACCAAAGTATTGGACTTCATCAACAGTCCATCCAATGAATATTCAGAGTTTATTTCCTTTAAGATTGACTAGTTTGATCTCCTTGCTGTCTTGAGAGGGACTCCCAAGAGTCTTCTTCAGCACCAGTTTGAAAGCATCGATTCTTCGGTGCTCAGCCTTCTTTATGGTCCAACTCTCACATCCATACATGACTACTGGAAAAACCGTATCTTTGATTATACAGACCTTTGTATCCCTTACTGATCTTCAGATACCATGTGACATTGATAACATGGTTACACGCACAGAATTTAATAAACAGATGTTGGTCAAATCACCTTTCAAGAAGTGTCTTCGTGTGGTATGCCTGTTAACAAAGGCCAAAAACATAATAATCCAATCTTTAAAGAGCTCCTTGCAGATTTAGTATTTCTACTTATGTATGTTTGTTTTATTGCTTTTCTTTTGTTCTATGTAGTATATTTTATATTTGAATGGAAAAAAAATTTTATAAGAAAGTGTAATTTAGATGAAACTGTTCTGCTTCTGACCCATCTTGCTCTTGTGACAGTTTTGGATTCTCTTATTTTATTTTAAAAAGATCAGGTACTACTCTTCTCCTCTTCAATGTATTTGTTGTTTGGACTAGTGTTTGCTTTACCAGCCTTTGGTAGATCTAATCATCTCACCTGGATGGGGCTCAGAAGGCCACACCAGTCACATCTCCTAGATCTGAATGAACAGAGAAGCTCTCTGGACCTCAGCTGAAAACCTCCAGGACTTTGATGCAGTGAAAGCACCCTGGTACAACACCTCTCTTTTTCTCCCTCTCTCTCTGCAGTTCTGAGTCCTACAGTTCTTGGCCACAGATAGTTTGAAAAGTCCTGTTCTAAGGCACAACTCCCCTTCTCTACCCTCTACCGGTTTAAAAACTTTGACTGGAATCCCAAAGCACAGGGTCAAAAGTCAAGCTCCTCCACCTGGTGCAGCAGCCCCTCCTCTTTGTTGGCCTCTCCAGATCACTCCTGGGTACTTTTCAACATCCTTTGGCCACCTAACACCCTCCCAGCCCCCCAGCATCCTTTTGTCCCCAACGACACAGAATAAGGCAACATAGTTCCAGTCTCTAGTCTCATTGCCATCAATACTTGGATCTGCTATTTCTCTCTGCTGAGCCATGAAGCCCTCATAACTGCATCCAAATGCCACCCTTTCTGGCCCTCCAAGGAGTACTGTCCACTCTCATTTGTCCCCATGGGCCCTGGGCACACACCACGGCAGCACTGAAGGCATCCAATGTCCTTCTCTGCTTCTAAATCCATCTCTCTCTCAGATTGGCAATCTGTGGAGAGCAATGATTGGGCCATATAATTTTTTCTGTATTAGAGTCCCTGACACCAAGTAGGTAGATCTTTGGTGCACATTTGTTTAAAACAATCACATGCATTTGAAATTATACCAACAATAATATATTCTACTATTGAATACCAACTGGAATCACTGTATACAAAATATGAACAAGGTACACAATATGGTTTAATAATAACAATAATTATGACCATTGACATTTATTGTGTGTTTCCTATGAGTCAGACCTTATGGTATACTTTTGTAAGCAAACATATCCTAGAAGATGGAAATGATTATTATCTCTAAAGCCTTTGACTATGTGGATCACAACAAGATGTGGAAAATTCTTAAAATGATGGGAGTACCAGACCACCTTACCTGTCTCCTGAGAAACCTGTATGTGGGTCAAGAAGGAACAGTTAGAACCGGACATGGAACAGTAGACTAGTTCAAAATTGGGAAAGGAGTATGACAAGGCCTTATTTTGTAACCCTGCTTATTTAACTTATATGCAGAGTACATCATGCAAAATGCGGGGCTGGATGAATCACAAGCTGGAATCGAGATTGCCAAGAGAAATATCAACAATCTCAGACATGTAGATGATACCACTCTAAAGGCAGAAAGTGAAGGGGAACTAAAGAGCTTCTTGATGAGGGGAAAAAGAAGAGTGGAAAAAAAAGGCTTGAAACTCAACATTAAAATAAAATCATGGCATCGAGTCCCATCACTTCATGGCAAACATTAATAGAAGGCAAAAAAGTGGAAGCTCTGACAGATTTTATTTTCTTGGGCTCCAAAATCACTGCAGGCAGTGACTGTAGCCATGAAATTAAAAGACACTTGCTCCTTGGAAGGAAAGCTATGACAAACCTAGATAGCATATTAAAAAGCAAAGACATCACTTTGCCAACAAAGGTCTGTATATTCAAAGCTATAGTTTCTCCAGTAGTCAAGTACAGGTGTGAGAGTTGGTCCATAAAGAATACTAAGCACTGAAGAATTGATATTTTCACACTGGGGTGTTGGAGAAGACTCTTGAGAGTCCCTTGGACTGCAAGGAGATCAAACCAGTCAATGTTAGAGGAAATCAATCCTGAATATTCATTGGAAGGATTGTTGATGAAGCTGAAGCTCTACTCTTTGGCCACCTGATGTAAAGAGCCAACTCACTGCAAAAGACGTTGATGCTGGGAAAGACTGAAGACAAAAGGAGAAGGGACAGCAGAGGATGGGATGGTTAGATAGCATCACCAACTCAATGGATTTGAATTTGAGCAAACTCTGGGAGATAGTGGAGGTGTGTTGCAGTACATTACGTCGTAAAGAGTCTGACATAGCGACTGAACAACACAATACCTTATTTGGTAGAAACTATTATTATCTCTGTTTTAAACTTGAGAAATGAGAGGCAGAGATTGCTTAAGTCACTTGCCCAAGATCTCTTGGTTTGCTCTCTCTTGTCAGCTTATCCTTTTGCCCAGTTCCTTCCAGTGACAGCTCCCTGCCCTAAATCAGAGGGTGTCTGTCACTTTTTGATCTGCATTGGTAAGCAAATCCACGCGGGCTGCTTGCTGAGGAAGTAATATGAGCTCTCAGCTTATGAGGCTATAATGAATGTACTTGGCAAAATAGACGCCACTATCCCCAAGTGTGCACAATAACCAGACATGGAGATAGGATTCCCTGACTCCGAGGCAGCAGCAGCTTCAGGGCATTTGTTTGCATCTTTGACCCTGAGTGGACATTATCTGGGATTTCTCCAGGTGCAGCTACACCTGAGGTCACAGCTGATCGGCTGCTACAGCAAAGTCGAAGGGGAGTGCTGTATACAGACAGAGTCAGGAGGTTGGGGGAAATAGAAGAGGAGGAAGTGCAAGGCCTGCTGAGGTGACCTTCAGAGTAACTTTATCTTCCAATCAGGAGGGTGATTTCAGGAGTCCAGTAAGATTTCCTCTGGGCACAGGGCTACTAAATCAAAGCTTCACAAAGCAGGTAGGGAGGGACAAAGAAGATCTGACAAATAGAGACTGACCCAGGCCCCAGACAGCTGAAGTGTGCCTGCTTTTCTTGGGACCACGTCTCTCGTGTGCAGCCAGCAGAAACACCGCCCAAGGACCCAACCTAACGTCTGTACTTCATGTGAATAAAACCGTCTCTAAATGCTGACATTTATAACTTCACAGGAAAGGTTTGGGAGGAGGGAGAAAGCGTAAAAGAACATTCTGTGTAGTGCCATGATGCTGCCAACAGTTTGTGGGTTGGATGGGGCCCTGCATTCCTAAAGATTAGACAAAACTGAAGGTTTCTTCTTCTTTAAAGTGAGGAAATACAAACCCTCTCCTCATGTCAGTCTCGACTCTTCAGACTTTTTGTACAATTTTCCCCATTCAGGAGTAATATTTAACTGAAGGGAAATCAGAAAAGCTGTAGCTTTTTTTTTCTAGAAACCAAAAGAATTTAAAGATATCAAGTTTAGCCTTCTAATTCAATTTCTGAACTTTCTATTTTTTAATGAGAGAAAGAATGTTAGTGGATATAAGGAGAAAGCACATGTTTTTGTGATTACTAGAATTTCAGTGGTTGGTATTTTATGAACATGCCACAGAGCTGTACTACGAGGACCAGAGAGCGATCGGAGTGACCCCCAACTCCTGGCCGCTATCAAAGAGAAACGTCAGCAAGAAATCCAAGCAACGGAGTTATTTTCCTTTCCACCTTGGATAAAATAGATTCTGAACTGTGAAAAGAAATTAAGGCTGAGAAGTATTTTGACTTAATACATGTTCCAAGTTACCTCCTCCTAGCATGTGAGCTACACCTGAACTGTAGGCTGAGATTTGGTGGCTGGTTAGCTTTCAGGGTAAGCTCAGAGCAAGTCATTATAACTCAATCGCTCAGACGGGGATTAAAGGAAAAGCCACTGTTGCCTACTCATGAAGAAAGGGTTCATTAAGCCATTCAGACAGACATGTCACACAATTACAAGATGGCCCAGAGCTACATAAACAATCAAGGTAAGTAGTATCATGGCCAAACTACTCTGTGGAAGCCACAGTGATCTCCATGCCATTTCTTTGATCTCAGTGGTCCCCTCTTGCTGGTAGAACCTGACTGAAACCTACCATGCAACACAACGCTCCCTGACAAGGCCACTTCTCTAGTTCTCCACACAGATAGCCAGTCAAGCAGAGCATGCCCCTACTAGCCACATTTTTTTTTTCCTCCCAAAATATATCACATTTTGTTATTTAATTATTTTATTTGTTCTTTTTTCTCTTCTACATCAGCTAGTAAACTCCATGAGTACAGAAACCCTATCCTTCTGGATCATTTTTATATTCCCAAAAGTTATGTAAATGAATGAATAAATGCTATAGCTTTTCAAAGAACATTGTATATATAGTCATATTAACCCCAAGCTGCTCATCTCTCTTCATTATTTATGTAAATCCAACCTATTCTTCAAGGTCCAGGTATGGTACCAACTCCTCCATAAAGTGTCCCATGTGCAACTCCAGTCTACAAATGAACTGTCCCTTTTCTGAGTTCTTTACCATCCAGCTTAGCAATCTGTGGCTTGATAATTGACTTTTTAACTGCATTTTTAAAATTATCCATGAGGTAATTATTTTAAAATTATCCATGATCATCTACCAGATCACAAGGGGAAATCTACAAAGGACACAGGTAATTAGTCATGAGGCAAATGTTAGTATCATCCCCTCTGAATAGTGTTTTGAAAGGAAAGCAGAGCATGGGTAAAAGTTGGGAGGTTTGGAAGCACAAGGTACCTGTGTTCACGGAACAGCAGAGAATACCAGGAGCTGGAGCATGGGGGTGAGGGGTGTCCAGGCATCAGAGAGATGCAGGAAAAGGAAAAGCAGAGAGACTGGAGAGCCCACATAGAAAAAAGAAGAACTAATGCAGGTGGCCTCTAGGAGCAAAGACTAGCCCCTAGCTAACAGCCACCAGGTACCTTGGTGGCTCAGTGGTAAAGAATCCACCTGACAATGCAGGAGATGCAGGTTTGACCCCTGGATCAGGAAGACCCCAGGAGAAGGAATGGCAACCCGCTCCAGTATTCTTGCCTGGAGAATTCCATGGACAGAGGAGCCTGGCGGGCCACAGTCCATAAGGTGGCAAGAGTTGGACACAACTTAGGGACTAAAACAATACCTCAATGCTAAAAGCACAAGGAACTAAATGGGAACTCAACCTGAATGAGACTGGAGTCCCATCCTTGTCCACAATCTCCCGCCCTGCCCGCACCTTGATTTCAGCCTCATGAGACCTTAAACAGCTGAGCTTCCTGGACCTCTGACCTACAGAAACCATGGGATAATAAATGTCCACTATCTCAAGCTTCTAAATCTGTAATAAATCTTTATAGCAACAATAGAAAATGAATACAAATTTCACTATTCCTCTTATCACTGCATTTTAATGACTGGGGTTAGTAGATAAACTGGTCTCTGAGACAGGCGCCATTAACTAGTGCTCACAGACTCTGGCTGCAGCAGACCAAATGTCACAGGGTTGAAACTGCCTCCCTTTTCGGGATTTAGTATCCAAATCTGCATCCAAGAGACTTTAACTCCCTAGCGTTTTAATGCTCTACTATGCTGCCTTAGACATTGCTGGATTTATTCTGAAGTTAGTGAGTTGTGTCCTATACAACTCAGATTTTATCTGAGTGAGTCAAGACATTCTTACCTAAAATAAACAATACAAGGCCATAAATACATAAGCACTAAAATTAAAGTGAAGATATTAGTTATATCAGAGAAGCAGGAGATGCCAGAATGGTTAAGGAAATAAGTAAGATTTGGAAGCCAGATTGAAGAGAAGAGATGTTCTATGTGAAGGAGGCAATGGGGTGACTGGAGATTCAGATCCAGGCTAATTATGGTATTTTCTGTATGATAAGGTAGAGATTTAGCAGAACTCACAGCAAGTCACTAAGATGAAAATGATCAGGAAACAAGGTGAGATAATGGAGGGTCTTTTAAGCCAGATAAAGAATTTTGGGCTTTATGCAAGAGAAATGGTTATTTCTACATCTGGCATCAATTACTCATTTTGTTATGGTTGCCTTCGTGGATGCTCCACGAAAAGTTATTTCATTATTCATTCTTCTTTTTCCATTTCAGTAATTAATATATTTATTTAGTTAGAGCTATAAGGGATGTGGGGTAGGGCACGCAAACAAAGGAGCTTTGCTCAGGGCTGATTATTTCTAAAAGGATCCCCCAAATGAAAAATGGAGTACAGAAGCATTTCTGTGGACAAAAAAGGTGCAACCCTGGCCTGGTGGAAGCTTAGGCTACATGAATGAAGTATTTCTGGGGCTTGAGGGGCTTCCATAAGCAGGTGGAGCTGACATGCTACACTGGGGAAATCACCTGAGGGACCCATTCATTACTCAGTGTCCTCACCAGTGTCAGGAGAAAACACCCAGAAATAAGCTGCTGCTGCTGCTGCTGCTAAGTCGCTTCAGTCGTGTCCAACTCTGTGCGACCCCATAGACGGCAGCCCACCATGCTCCACCGTCCGTGGGATTCTCCAGGCAGGAATACTGGAGTGGGTTGCCATTTCCTTCTCCAGTGGATGAAAGGGAAAAGTGAAAGTGAAGTCGCTCAGCCGTGTCCGACTCTTAGCGACCCCATGGACTGTAGCCTACCAGGCTCCTCTGTCCATGGGATTTTCCAGGCAAGAGTACTGGAGTGGGGTGCCATTGCCTTCTCCGCAGAAATAAGCTACTTCCCTCTAAAATAGACCACTGGAACAGAATTTCTTTTATTATAATTGATATCAATTGGTACTAGAAAAACAATGGATGAAAAGTAAACATGAAAAGTTATTTCAGCTATTTTATTTAATAAAATAAAATTTGATTTGTACTGTTCATGAAAATGTAAGAAATCTGGAAGATTTTCTCTTCTCCTTTGCCTAATGCCCTATGCAAATACCTATCTAAGAACATATGTTGATGTAGGCTTAGATATAGCCATAGGTATATGAGGAAGAAAAATAAGCAAGTACATGTAGTTCTTTGTATCACAAACCTATAGTCAATAGCTAGCTCCCTCTCTTTAAGTGATTTGGTATGAGTGACAGCAACGCTGACCAAAGAATTTAGCTATAGTATGTGTGTGTGTGTGTGTATGTGTGTGTGTGAGAAATGGGGGTGGTATTTGTAATAGACACTGGCTGGTTGCATTTTTCACTTCCATGTAGAACTGTGGATCTCAAGCTTTGGAATATTTATTGCATCCCCTCCTTGTCAGATTCTGATTTGAGAGAAACTCTCAACACCCGGAAACTCTTGGGAAAAACTTTTGGCAACCGTCTTCAGCGGTGATTAACCGGCCCCCTTCCCGATTGCTGTCCTGGCACTTGAACTCTTGTGGAGATCTTATATAAGACAGTCTGGAAAGTGGGATGGCTTTCATGCCCAACTGCTGCTGCCTTTATTTAAAAAAACTTACCCCCCTGTTTGGACAATGACACAGAATGCAGAATGAAAGGTCATGGCAGTATAGTGGTCAATTCTGGGAAGGCACTTGAGAGAAAACTGAAAAGACCAGACAGCTGAAGTGATGATGGGGAAGAGAGGAGAAAGGGGATGGTGGAGGAGGGGAGCACGGGCCAGCTTTCCTGGGGAAGAAAGGGAGGTAGGTTGCAAGGTGAGCAGCTACCGTCACCATCAACCAGGGACCTGTGTATTTACCTTATCCTAAAGGCTATTTAGTGGAATTGTAGTTGATTTTATTTTTTCTTATACGAATTTTTTTTTCTACATTTTCCAAATTTTATTCACTAACAGGTTGTTTTTTGTTTTTTTTTTTAGATGGCAAAAGAAACAATATGTTTCTCCAAATAATCCTTTGCTCTACGCAATGGGTGGAGAATCTGTTTTTACTGTTGTTCTTGGGTCTTCAACGAGAAAAATAATATCTAGTACTAAAGGGGTTGGTTGCTGAATTAGGAGAAATTCTGACAGACTTTTAGGACTGCTGCTGCTGCTGCTAAGTCGCTTCAGTCATGTCCGACTCTGTGCGACCCCATAGACGGCAGCCCACCAGGCTCCTCTGTCCCTGGGATTCTCCAGGCAAGAACACTGGAGTGGGTTGCCATTTCCTTCTCCAATGCATGAAAGTGAAAAGTGAAAGTGAAGTTGCTCAGTAGTGTCTGACTCTTAGTGCCCCCATGGACTGTGGCCTACGAGGCTCCTCTATCCATGGGATTTTCCAGGCAAGAGTACTGGGATGGGTTGCCATTTTCTTTTAGGACTATGTCGCTCCTATTGAAAGATGACAAGATGTCCCTTACATATTTGTAGTTGTGATACTGCCCAGGACAATGTCTTATACATTTCAGACACTTGATGCCTTTTAATTGTATGATTAGAAAAAATAAAGAAAAACTATAATAGCACAAAGAATTATGTCCTACAAGAGAAATTTCCTTGGCCTACTGGTCTTTCATGGAATATAAGACATGAAAAACTGGTTCAGAGCCATAGTTTTTCACCCAATCCCAATTCCTGGTAGATGGTCAAAAGGGGATGAAGTCTCCTAACACTTTACCATATGTTTTAGATATAACCTCAAACCCATGGTTTCCTTAATGACTTACTCTGGTTTGTTTTTATTTTTAGCCTATGTCACTCTCAAGATACAAGTTTTGTTTGCTACCAGGTATGTAAAATTCCTCAAATTTTCTTTAAAAAATAACAAAGTTTTAAATATTAGGTTTAGTGTTTTGTGATTTAGTGAATAGGACCATTTTTGTTTTCCCTTTGCATCTCCTTTGTGATTTTCCAGAATATCCAACCTCCATCGAGTCTCTGTTCACCAGATGAGACAAAGGCTCTGTACATAGAATTCGTATCATTCCCCGGGTTTGGATAACTTTGGCTCCAAAGAGATACTTTTAAATTAAAAAAAAAATTGTAAGAAGAGCATGGAAGTTCTTAAAAAACTAAAAATAGAACTACCATGTGACTGAGTAATCCCACTGCTGGGGATAAACCCAGAGAAAACAATAATTTAAAAAACACATGCACCCCACTGTTCATTCCAGCACTATTTACAACAGCCAGGACATGGAAACACCCTAAATGTCCATCAACAGAGATGGATAAAGAAATGTGGTACATATATACAATGGAATATTACTCAGCCATAAAAAGGAATGAAATTGGGTCATTTGTAGAGATGTGGACAGATCTCGAGACCATGATACAGAGTGAAATAAGTCAGAAAGAGAAAAACAAACATCGAATATTAACACATATATGTGGAATCTATAAAAGTGGTATAGATGAACTCATTTCCAAAGCAGAAATAGAGAAACAGATGTGGAGAATAAGATCTATGGATACCAAGGGGGGAGGCGGATGAACTGGGAGGTTGGGATTGACATATATACACTACTGATACTATGTATAGCACAGGAAACTCTACTGAAGATAAGTGACCTAAATGGTTGTCAAAGACTTTGGAAATACAGTGGGAAAAACGGAGGTGATGGGAAAAGTCAGGAAACCTGGAACCTAGCACTTTCTCTGTGCAAAACTGGTTCAGCGACTTTGGACAAAGACTTCAACCCTCTGGATTTTGATTTCCTTGCCTGGCAAGTAGGAGAGCAACACCTATCTGCAAATCTCAGTGGAGCAGGAAGATCAAATAAAAGTTGGGAAATGTGCTTTGAAAAGCAGAACGCCCTCTTCAGATGTAAGGGATCACTGGGATGTACCCCCAGGGGAAAGCTTTTTATCTCTTTGTGTCCTCAGATTCTCCATCAATACAGAAGCCCCACCTCCCGAACCACTCATGCCCACCTTCTCAAGCTCTCCAGGCCCTTCAGAGAAGAATGGGAAAACCCCAGCAGAGGCAGCTCTTGGACCTGCTTGCTCTACTTTGTGGATCGTCCTCGTCTTACTTTCTTCTTTTTATCCAATTTGTCCTGAATCCTTATGTAACAAAGTAAACACTCACATCAACTTGCTTTTACAACACGCAACTTACTATTCTGAAAATTATTTTCCTGTAGACCTGGTGTTTATTTCCAGTCATTAATGGGTAGTCTGTCTACCCATTCTCTCTAGTTGCTTTCCACATGTGTATATATATCCATTTCTTGTCTCCTGGGAGCTTTACAAGGTCTTTGAGGGAGGCATGTTTCCTGGGACTTCATCATTTCATCCAGCACCAAGCTCACCACCCTTCATGCTGGGCCAGCACCCTTTAACACCAGAGTGTACTTCATCCCTCCAGGATACAGTTTCATATTCTCTGTGTGCAACTCTGCCTTCTTAAAAGTCTGACCGAACCCATGGACTGTAGCCTACCAGGCTCCTCTGCTCGTGGGATTTCCCAGACAAGAATATTGGAGTGGATTGCCATTCCCTTTTCCTGGGGACCTTCCCAACCCAGGGATCGAACCAGAGTCTCCTGCTTTGTAGGCAGATTCTTTACCATCTGAGGCACCAAGGAAGCCCTCTTAAAAGTCCATCCCCATTCAACTGCTAACTTCAACCTAGCTAAGCACCTTCCCGTACCTGCCACATATGCCCAACTCCAGGTCTTCGCCCATGTGAAATGGAATATCTCCAGCCGTATCAATAAACAAGGATGTAACAGCCATCAGTGATTTCAAGCTTCCAAAAGTGAATGAGGGCTTTGGAAAGGGAACACAATGCCTGAGATCCAGCATGCCACCACCCCCATGGTGACTGCCAAAGAGCTGGGGGTGGGGTGGAGGGTGAAGCTGGTGTGAGAAATACAAAACAAAACAGGATTTGGCCCCAGATAGCTGAGGTGCATATGCAAGGAATGAATTCAGTGAGCCCAGAGGCTTGTATCTCCCCAAACACAGAAGAATGCTAAATTCCTTAACTTGACATTTGGTTTTCCTTATTGCATGAGCTGGTAGCTCAAATGGTAAAGAGTATGCCCACAATGCTGGAGACCTGGGTTCAATCCCTGGATTGGGAAGAGCCCCTGGAGAAGAGCATGGCAACCCACTCCAGTATTCTTGCCTGGGGAATCCCCATGGACAGAGGAGCCTGGCGGGCTACAGCCCAAAGGGTCGCAAAGAGTCGGACACGACTGAGCAATTAACACACTGCTGTGCGTGCTATGTGCTGAGTTGCTTCAGTTGTGTCTAACTCTGTGTGACCCTATGGACTGTAGCCAGCCAGGCTACATAAAGAGAAACTTTCAAACGGCCATTACCATGACCAAAAATTAAGTGCCTGTGTGTCTGTGGGACAAGCAAGGTGGAGTCTGCCTGGAATCTCTGACCTCATCTAAAATACTAAAACCTTTTCTATATGTGGCCTTCACAGAGAGGCAGAATGACACGGGATAAAGAGCTATGTCATTGTTTTTATGCTCTCCAAATTGGAGGAAATTTAGACTGAAGGCCTGCTAAGAATGAACGTGTCACTTCCCATCAAGGGCTCACTATAGAACAAAGCCTTCTAAGAAGTTGGAGCTTCTAAGAAGCCAGAACCACAACCAAGTTTCACTTTCTGCGCTTATTCATTACCTCTTTGCTACCTGAACTTGGCACACAGCCCACCCCCTCTTAACCATACGAGGCACTAAATACATAATCGCTAACATTTCTGCTGTCTCCAGAGCCAACAATATGTTCATACAAATTCTCATATATCCCCATCTTTTGTGAACTCTGTAGCTTGGGCCCTCGTGGCCACCCACCCCACTGTTCTGAAATTCTGAAGAATTTCTCTGTGCCCTTGTTTCTTCTCCAACAATTCTGTCATTCCTTCTCTGTGTCTGCCCAAGCTCCTCTTATTCTGCCTCTCTTTTTAAGGTGAACCACAGGGGCCCCCCCTTCCACTCTCTTTCCTTAATTTTCCACAATCCTCCCCTTTGGTGAATCTCTGGTTCTACTCTGGGCAGGGCTGCCAACTGCTGCCTCAACCACTCATCTCCTCACACACCAACCACACCCCCTCTTCAATGTCTATGGTTCTGTTCACATGCCATCATGCTTCCAGTTGCCTGAGGCCAACATATTGGAACCCTCTTTGGTTTTGGCTAAAGAGGGAAACGGATGAGTCAGGAATGACTCATTATTATTATTTTTTTCTTTGAGCACCTGAGTAGATATGATGCTTGTAAGAGGCGTAGAATCTAGGGGGTGGGTTGGGGGAAGAAGGACAGGTAGTGGGTACAATTCAAATAAGAAATGAATTATTACAATGTCATATGAAAAATGCAAAGATGGGGTAAGTTTGCCCAACCCAGACAAGAGGGAGGGAGCAGTCAGGGGAAAAAGACAATAATTTGGTCATTTCACAATGTTTGCCTGAATAATGAAATGGCTGCCCACTGTCTACTTAATTAAGCACAAGCCTCAGAGTGTGGGGTAAAACCTTTAAACTCCAGCACAACATACTCTTTATCTACCGTGATTCCCCAACTGCAGATCCTAACCTCAATAGAACTAGACCAAACACCATTTACCAAGTATTTCTTGGGTATTTCCTCCTAAATAGCTTCCTTCCCACTCTATGCTTGACTCCACTTCCTCCCATCACCATCCCACCATCTCCATGCTCCAAAAGACTCTTCCATCCTTGAAAAAATGCCAAACAGAAGCATTTCCTGGTTCCACCTCTCCACCAGCACTGAAAATACGGCAGTGGCTCACCCTCATTGGACAGCCCAGCATCTTCTCTATGATTTCCTGATGGTCCTTATAGTCTATACTAGGAGTTGCATCTATTTTCCTCCCCTAAGTTACTCAGGAGAGCCTCCTGACTGTACCCTCTTTGAGGACAAAAGCATTGAGCTACTTAATGCTTTTTTACTATTATTCATTAATAGTAACGCATCCTTGAACTACTCTCCCAGGACTGCACAAACCCATGCATATACTAGACACTAAATTAATAATTTAAAAAATTTCCCTTGTCTTTATTAGTTTCTATTCAATTCAACTACTTTGTGTGAAGTGCTATGCTGGCACAAGTCTAAGCCATGATCCCAAAAAGTGTTCAGCCTATTGCTTGTTTGTTTACAGAGTGAAGACATGGTTTTCTGGAGGATCCTTCCAAAGGCACTATCCTTATCATGGCCCAGTGACAGGCTAGCCTTTGGAAGGCATGCTTTACTGATTTTTCTGGCCAAGAAAAGCTCCATGTTGTATCAAAGCCAAGTCTGTCAAAATTGTGACTTCTCTGTAGATAGCTCAGATGGTAAAAAAAATCTGCCTGAAATGCAGGAGACCCCTGTTCAATCCCAGGGTCAAGAAGACCCCCTAGAGAAGGAAACGGCAACCCGTGCCAGTATTCTTACCTGGAGAATCCCATGGACAGATGAGCTTGGCAGTCTACAGTCCATGGCGTGGCAAAGAGTCAGACATGACTGAGCGACTAACACTTTCCCTTTCCGTACCTACACCTGAATCTTCATAACTCTCCAAAGCCACAGAGGTATACATAAAATATTCCAAAAGGATGGGGGAAAGTTTGCCAACTGTGGGAAGATAAATGGCCTAGAGACTCCATGCTCCAAAGGCAGATTGCTGGATTTCTGGTTCAACGTAGCAAAAGAGATGCTATTTTCTTGTTTTCATTGTCAGAAAGTTATGGGTCACAACATTTAATTTGATTAATTCCTGGTTTCCAAAAGGAAACCTTAGGAGGAACTGAGGGAGGCTCAATAAAATAAGTATGTGCAATTGTGAAGACAGAAAAGGAAAAAAAAATTACTTCCATCACAGTCCACAAAGATCGTTTCCAGTCCCAAACATGGGTCCCCAGAGAGAGCCTGGAAACCAAATTATTGTCAAAGAGATGCTTACCTTTTACAACAGCTCACAGCAAAATAAAACGTATAGGTTAACATCTCTCCCACAACTCACTTTTCTCTCTCTCTCTTTTTTTCTCTTTTATTCTCTCTCTCGCTTCCCTTTCTTTCTGCCTGATGTTAAACTTCCCAGTCTGAGCCCTTCTACCAATTAGACATGTATCATTGGATGAGTCGCTTGTCCTTCCTAAACCTCAGTATTCTCATAAGCACAATGAAGTGTTTATGCTATACGAGTACTCTTTGGCTTCTAAGCGTGACTATGGGTGCAAGTTTGCTCAATGTGCTCTCATACAATTGGCCATATTAGTGCGCTAACTTATTTGGTTCTAAGATGATGACCGTGGTTTCAGCCTGCACAATGAACAAGCTAATTTGTTAGTGTAATTATGAGGTCTCATCTTTTGCAAAAGTGGGATCAAATGGTTAAGTGAAGTCGCTTGAGCCAACGATGAATGGGATGTCACATAGGTTAAGACATGGGCCAGAGGAATCTGCTCTGAAACTTTACTGAACAGCTAATTAATTGGTCAACTTGGCTATAATGTGGGCATTTTCTCTTTAACTGCACAATCTGGTGTGCATATGTGCTCTAACTCCATTGTATAAACTCGAGAATCCTAGACTATCAGGTCTGGTCAGAACCCTTACTGTCCTAGTATTACTTGGGAAAACTGTAAGTAAAAAAGATCTTCCAGCTGGTTAGCAGAGGAGACAAGACTGGGGCAGGTACTCATAATCTCACTAAACCACACAGCAACCATTAGCTAATTAATCTTTTACTTCCTCCCACAGGATGACCTAGAATTCAACTTAGATTGAGGTCACCCAGACCACACTTCACCAGTTTTCCATTTTTCACTCTTTCTTCTTTCCTGGTTTTAACTTTCTCCTCCCACGAGTCCTCTTCTTCCTTCTATTTCAGTTTTAGAAAACTTTCCACACACATGTTTCTTCTGTATGGTTTTCATGACATTTTGTCCATGTGGTTAATATTCCCTCATCTGTATGACTGATTGGAGGAGGCTTCTGTATTATTTTAGGCTTGGGCACCCATTTCCTGCCTGTGACTGACAACAGCGACTGCCTCCCAAAATGCCCACAGTGCCTATAAGAGGAGCTGACAGAGGGCAAGGCAGAGCCACAAGAAGAGGTGGAGTCACCCAGGCTCAAGGGAATTCAGCTACCTACATGGCAGGCCTCTGATATCTGAGATGTGAGCTAAGAATGAATTCTCAGCATCCATTCATCATGGGGAAAGTACTTGACACTGGGGACTCACCTTGATTAAGAATGGCATTGGACTAAGAGGCAACAGGTATAAACTTAACTCTGCTCACTGTTTCTCCAATATCTGATGGGACCCTGGACAGCAGCGGTCAAGATATCTGAAGCTCCTGGCCTAACTTTACATCAAAGTATGCAAAGGTTGTTTTCACCAAGAGATTGGAACAGGAAGAATATCATTCACACTAGAGACGTCTTCCACTGCCTCATGAGGACGTGGCTCTGAGAGCATATAGCATCATCTGAATATGTATTGTCACCCTTGGACAGGTTTGCTCTCTGGTAATCTGCTGCACATCAGTGTGCATGAGATGGTGGTGCCTGGTGAGAGAGCAGCCCAGATGAAGCTTTTCCCAACTCTGCGAGTCTGTGCAATTTACCTTCCCACTATTTATCCATTATTTGGCTCTAGGCAAGCATTTTTATAGGTAAAGATTTACCAGATGGTGTGCATTTAGAAAATAGGTCAAGAGTCACTGCCTTTTGAAAAACCGTAGAAGCAGTAGGACAGGAGTAAAATACAGGAGAAAGGTAAGAGTCTGTGTAACTTCCCAGCTCTAGGTATGTGGTAAGGCGGCTAACAAGACAACACATCTATATACTGGGGCAGGGGGGATGGAGAACGAACAACTTTCCAAGCAGAAAAGAGGAAATGAAGTGTACAACTGCTGCTATTGCTAAGCGGGGTGTCTAATTCTTCTCTCCAGAATGGTAATGACTTCCATTTGGGCTTTCCTTATAGCTCAGTTGGTAAAGAATTTGCCTGCAATGCAGGAGATTCTGGTTCGATTCCTGGGTCGGGAAGATCCCCTGGAGAAGGGAAAGGCTACCCACTCCAATATTCTGGCCTGGAGAATGCCATGGACTGTATAGTCCATGGAGTTGCAAACAGTCAGACACGACTGAGCGACTTTCACTTTCATCAGTTCTGATCTCAGGGAGTGCTCAAAGTCCTCTTTTCACTTTGCTCCTAAATTTGGTCCTCAACAGGGTAAAGAATGGCATTTATATTTATGCCATATCAATTTTGGAGAAGACTAGATGGTGTGAAATTGGACATTAAGATGCTAAGGAAATGAGACACATGGAGAAGGAAGAGGTGGAAGAAGAGAAGGTGTGGAAGGACAGATGCTTATTTTCTAATCATGACCTTCAGTTCCATCTAGCCAAACAGATACCTCGACTCAGATAAAGTCTCTGAAAATCTTATGCTTCCGGTAACCTCAGTCTCATCTCATCTGTCTCTCAGCTTTTAATAGGACTTGGCACTCTTTGGAGTGTATTACATTAAGGTGAATGCTTTGGGTTCCAAGCACTAAGGACATTTTTTTCCTGATGTTTCAGGGGTTCAGGAATAGAAGGGGCATTTAAGATATCAAGGAGAGGCCATGGTTCAGAAGGAAAAGGAATGATAGGGAATCTGGTCTGTTCCAATAAGTATTCATCAAGATGTGTAGGGACAACAGGTATAACTATATAGACACAGAAGCCACTAACAATTAAGATTCATGATAATGTTCAGAAAAAAAGACTCATACAACACAAAACTAGCACCAGCAGTGGCAAAAATAACTCAGGGAACTGGATTTCAGTGAGGACAGAAGTGGAAACCTTGTCAGCATACATGTTTCCAGGCTGATATTTAGTAAAGTTTAGGCCATAAGAAATCCTCCTTCATTGGCTGGGAGCTAAATCAAGGGATGTCTTCTTGTTTTAATTACTCTCTTATGCACTCATCACATAATCACTGTGCAGATGCCCTAGGGGAAAGCATGTAATCAGAGGATAGATGAGATTCTGAGAGGAAGGGTGGTGGTGAGATATAGGGACACTGACTGGGGACCGGGACCTGTGTTCTAGACTTGGCCTTAACTAGCTGGGTGACAAGCAGCTGAGCTGCAACACAGAGGGCAAAGCCCTAGGCTTAGAATTAAAAGTGACAGTTTTCTGAACCTGGCCAGGTCACTTGATCTCTGAGCCTCAGTGTCCTGTTTCATAAAACGGAAATGAAAGTATTTCTCTTGTAAGATAGCAGGAAGGGCACTATAAGAAATATATGTGAAATGGCTTTAGGAATTGAAATATGCCATACAAAAGAGGTCTGGCCCAATTCTTGGAGTTATAGGTTGGCAGATAGTACCCCCAAAGAGGTAGGATATCATGCCTAAGGTCATAACAGAGTTGGGTGCAGAACTCAATTTCCAGGCTGAATCCAGCTTTCTGTGGCTAGCTGCAAAACAAGTAAGAGGTTGGGGGAGGAGAGAGAGAATTTTAAGTGAAGTAACAACCACCTTGTAAATACAAATACAAGGAGTTGTGTACGGCTAGAGAGGGGCTGCCCTCAGATACAGGGCCCGGAGATAAACCTCTAGCTGGCAAACTTCTGCCAGAGCCCGCCTGTAATACAGTCCAAACACACAGAAGTCCCCATAAGACTGCTGAGAACCCTAATGTAACAGTGGCTGCTTTTAGCTTCTGAGACCTTGTTTCTCACGTCTGTTAAGTTAGGATTCTTGCTTGCTGGTTCTCAGCAATAACATACCATTATTGTTTTCTAACTAAACAATGCTAAGAAAATAGAAAAAAGAATGCCCTCTGCTCATGGCAAGTTCAATTCCACCACACTGTAAGAGAAAGTAACAATATGTCTCAAGTGAAAATTTAATCTTTTAGCAACTCTTGTCTGTGTGTGTTAGTTGCTCTGCTGCTGCTGCTGCTAAGTCACTTCAGTCGTGTCCGACTCTGTGCGACCCCATAGACAGCAGCCCACCAGGCTCCGCCGTCCCTGGGATTCTCCAGGCAAGAACACTGGAGTGGGTTGCCATTTCCTTCTCCAATGCACGAAAGTGAAAAGTGAAAGTGAAGTCGCTCAGTCGTGTCCAACTCTTTGCGACCCCATGGGCTGTAGCCTGCCAGGCTCCATTGTCCATGGATTTCTCCAGGCAAGAATACTGGAGTGGGTTGCCATTTCCTTCTCCGGGGGATCTTCCTGACCTAGGGATCGAACCTGGGTCTCCTGCATTGCAGGTGGATGCTTTACCATCTGAGCTACTAGGGAAACCCAACTCTTGTTTGGATGAGCTTAATTTAGGCTTTGCACAAAAAATAAGCACCTTCAATAAAGTCTGATGATCAGAAATGGGGAAACCCAGAAGAGGACATCTACCTGGGCGGACGTGAAGTGTGGGCCATTTATCACCTTTGGCAAGTGCAGGAGACATGAGTGTGGGCCATTTATCACCTTTGGCAAGTGCAGGAGACATGACTGCTAATTGGTCTCTTCATTAAACAAGGGGACCATCTACCAGAAGAGCAACTCACAAGCTAGTGGCAATTTGGGGAAATCTTTAAGTGGCTTCTAACTCATAGCCATATTTCCTTCTGAAATCTGCTGGCCTAGAAAATGTCTCTAATCCTCATGAATAGATTGCCTTCATGTTCACTAATTTGACTCCCTATGAAGGAGGGGGATGAGCAAAGGATATGCACCATACATAGAGGTCAAACAGTACACTCAAATCTTATCAGGAATGATTAGTCCTTTAAAACTAGGCTTTGGCCAGAGAGTTTGTCTGGCCTAAGGAGTTTCTACTCTTTTCCTAGTAAATAACTACTCTGTTCTATAGGAGTCTTACCATCTGTGTGATATATGGACAGGGACAAAGGGATATATGTGTAGAAATGTGAGGCTTCTGTGGCAAGGAAGGTTTACGTGGGTGGGCAGATTAGCAAGAAAATTCTGCCAGCAGCTGACAAGGAATGAGCAACCAGCACTTCAGTTTAGAGATTAGTGGGCAAATCCCAACCCCAGCGGATGTGCCAAGAGACACAGTGGTTAAGTCCTGCGGAGGCAGGAGTCTCACAGTGCTGACAGCCAGGTTCCGCCCCAGCCCCACCTTTATGCAGGGAAATGACAGGTCAAGGCTTCACTTGAAGGGTCTACAAAGGGTTTCTTATCAAATGCCCGTGGACAAAATGAGGAAAGCATGGCCTTGGTCTGTGGCTTCCTTACCACGTAGCCTTCAAGATTCACTGGCCATTAGCTTCCAATGGCTCTGCTATAGATGTTTTTCAACCTAGGCTGTGTGATATCTAGAGCTAGCATGTCAGATAAACTAGATATTCATTTGCATCCAGCTCTGACATTCCTGGGATCGTGTTGGTATTCCTAGTGAGTTTTACAGGATTTACCCAATTCGCAAATTCACCATCAGATCAGATGAGGACCTAGGCACCATATCTTTCATTAAAAGCATAAAGGTAGTGGGTACGGATGTAGTCTAGGCAGCTACTGGGGCTGCTTCTGGGCCCACAGTTCTCAGGCAATGGCTCCAAAAGAGGCAATACAGTAAATACTGAGTAAACAAGGCCCAAAACGTACAACAGAATCAAATGTACAAGGAGACCCATTGTCATATGATTTCTACCTCTCTGCAAACTAGTGAATGCAATAATGTGCCAAAGACAGTGGACTGCAGAATGGCAGGGCCCAGCAACCAAGTCACAGGACAGCCCGAGTCTGCAGAAGATTCGGCCTTACCTGGAGATACAGAGGAGTCATAGGAACTTCTCTCCTTGCGGTTCATCTTGAAGGCTTGCATGTCCTTTTCCCTGTACGTTCCAAAGCCTTCGTAGCTCCTCCTTTTACTCGCACTCACATCACTGTCCCACTTGTCATTGGGAGGGTTCATCTCGCTGAACACGTCCAGGCTCTCCGGTCTTGCACTGCCCCCGTCCCCACCATTGCCAGAGTACCTTTTCGCGCAGGAGTCCGCAGGCTCGCTGCTCAAGTCACCTTTGTCCTTGGCCTGCGTCCAATGCTGGGCATCCGAAAGTGACAGCGTAGACAAGGTGTCCACCTCAAAGTTGTTCTTGGATGCTTTGTGGCCGGCTTCACTGTGCTGGTGCTTCTGCTTCTCTTTATGCTTGTTCTTCTCACTCACCAAGGAGAGCTCTTTGTCTGTGCTGCTCAGCCGCTCGCTCAGGATGTGGCTGGAGAAGCCAGTGGCTTTGCCTGCGAAGAGACCACTCAAGTTGTCGTGGGTCCCCAGGAGCCGGTCTTCCTTGTGCTTATGCTTGTGTTTGTGTTTCCTCTTGTGGAGCCGACCGCTGGACAGACTGGCGCTGCCCACCTTGGGAGGGTTCAGGGATGGCTGCCTGTCACCAAGGCCCATGCCCACGGGCCCCTGCAGGTGCACTCCATGCTTTGCTTTATGCTTAGCTGTGCCAGACATCTTCACGTGGGAGCTTGTGTGGAACTGAGGTGGTGGCACTGTTGGCCTCATGAACGGGGACGCTGCTCCAAGCGTGTGTGACAGGTACAGAGGAGCTGGGTACTGACTGTAATAACCAAGGTTCATCATAGGCATTGATGTGTAAGGCATTCCATAGGGTGCATAGTAACTTCCACTGGGAATAGGGTAGCTGAACCCTTGTAAAAAAGGCACCTTTGTCATGGTGTCATTGGTTTTTGCAGGCCTACCACGCTTCTTCTTTGACTTTAAGTCTGAAGTCCTACGAAGATAGAGCAACGGGTCATACTGGATATATGGCACCGGGTAATAGTGATCAAAATTAATCCGAAAAATGCTGGGATACGGATTCTCGTGGTAAAAGGTATAACTCCGGTGGGAGATCCTGAACACCTGGAACTTCGTGATGAGCTCTTCTAGGTCTGCCAGAAACTGGAGATCATCACGGTTTTGCAGGCTCTTCCGTTTCCTCTTGTGCTTTGGCTTCTTGAGGCTTTCGTGGGCCAGAAAGTTGTCCACGATGAGATGCTTCTGCCGGTGGCCATGCCGGTTCTTCGTGCTGGTGTCAGATGGGATGGCCTCCGGGTTGTCCAGGGAGCAGAAATCAAAAGAGTACCTCCGTCGGGATTCAGAACTCTTCTCTGCTTGGTCAGACGTGCTGTTGTTGTCTGTCCCAATGCCACTGTCACTCGGGATCGTCTCTTCACTGTGGGACTCGCTCACAGGGGACAGTGTTATCTCTTTGAGTGACCCGATCTCGCAAAGGTGTGAAGGGGAGTTGGCCATCAGCCTGGGTGGAGACAGCTTCCAGGTCCCACTGTGGATTCCCTTTGGGGTTTTGGTTGGAAGAGCACTGATGGGCTGGAGATTTGGCATAGTTTTCAACTCTGAAAAACTGGTTTCAGTGCTGGCGGGGCTCAGGTTGCCATTGGACCCACCCAACTGTGTCGAAAGTGGGTGCATAGCTGCTGGTGAAGACGCCACAAGTGACTGAAAGTTGGAAGGCACGGTGGGAACATCCGTCTGGCTAGAAACAGGCCTCGGGTGCTTGATGGCTGTTTTGGGTTCTTCGGATGGGGGTGGCAGCTCTGCCCTCGGCTTCCTGCCCCTTTTCTTGCCGATGTAGATGGTGCCCCTCTTGCTGACATTAATCTGCTTGCCCAGTTTGCTCTCGATTGCTGCTGCCCCGGGGCTGGTCTCCGGGGGAGCTTTGGCCTTCAGTGCTATGCTGCTGGAGCAGGACAAGATCTGGTTCAATATATTTTTCCTCTTGAGTGTTTTCATCTTATTAATAGTTTTGATGGTCTTCTTATCCAATACCCCAAGCTTTCCAACTTTTTTGTGAAATTTCATCTCGCTCATGGGTTTGTCCTCTCCTGGCACTAGTTGGGCCAACTTGGCTAAACTCCGTCGTCTCTTTCTCTTCTTGGTGCCAGGAAACTCCCGACTGATGGGACTGACTGGACTGGTGGACGTCCCCTCATGAATTGTCTCAACCGTGAGCAAAGGCTGCTTCTTTGGTCGCCCCCGCTTCTTTTTGACTGGTGTGATCACAGTAAGACTGTCTGTGTTGGTGTAGAGAGGGCTGGATGGAGTGATGGGATAAGCAGACGGCGGCTCCACCATCAGTTTATCGGAGGTGGCCATGACTGCCTCCCGAAGCAGACTGGTGGGTTTTGGTTTGCTGCACGTCCACCTCCGTTTTGCGGAGAATTTGGGGTGCTGGATTTCTGGCAGCTTTCTTGGAGAGTGATCTGTGCATCTTGGAGATGTCATAACCATGGGCGGCTTTCTCTGCTTAGGTACACCTCCTGGGACAACTTTCTCGGCATTTACACCAGTTTCAAGGCCAGCTGAGGGGGACTCATTCTCCATCATTTTACCCAACTTAGGGACACGGGGATCTTTCTTATTACCCTCAGGGTTGGAAAATATCCTATTAACTACTTCACTGCTCATAGTGATTCCAGAAGTCAAGGCTTTCTCTGGCATGATCTTTTCCACCACTGCTTTGATGGACTGTCTCTTTTTCCTCTTATGGCTGCTTGGATCTAGGCAAGGTGCCTTGATAGGGATAGTAATCCGGACATGGCTTGAGTCATTTTCAGGATTACTGACGGAACTCACATTCTGCCTAGCTGGTGAGGCCTCTTGGGCATTATCTGCAGAGTAGCCTTCCCTTTTCCCTTCTGTACTGTCAAATGCTTTCTGAGCATTCTTGACCCAGTCTAGGTCTGAGTTTGGTATGGTTTGACTTATCACGTCTTTTTTGCTGGACTTTTTCTTGCTGCCTGTAGTAGGTGGTTCAAGGGGCTCCTTTGTACTTCCTCCATCTGGATCTACCATGGGCTGAATCCCACTGCACTCAGCAGAGCTGCTGGGTGGGGCTGGTGAGCTGTGGTTGCTTGGAGATGGAACCACACCTCCCAAGAGCAGATCTTTGTTACTGTTGGACAACTGATTCCATGTGCTCCCTGCACTGCCTTTCTTACCCTGGGCCTTTGCAAAGGGAGCCATGGGCTCAAGAGCTGGGATCTTGCTGGTGCTTGTAGTTTCTCTGCCAGACTCTGGACTGATGAAGCAATTCTGAGTGGCAGGTCCATTGTCAGAGTTGGTGGACCAGTCCATGTGGTTCTGGCTGCTGCTTTTTTGCTGGTGCTTTGGTTTTAAGGTGTCACTGGTGAAATCCTGTGGGAGGCCTGGGTCATAGTGGAGAGCTGAGTGTTTCTGTGGCCGCTCATAAGCCTAAGAGTGGGTGGAATGGAGAAGGAGAGAGAGAGAAACAAAGATGAGCATGTTGAAACTATTTAAAATTTCATATCAAAAGGCTTAATTATTTATAAGTTGGAAATAGACACCTTTAACAACCAGAATGCTATGTGGAGGTATTTTTCAGTTTCTTTAGTAAAAATATGTTGTGTTGACGTTGAACCTTAATAAGGATGCTTTAATCGTTGCCTTTCTCACCCTAAATAACAGGATCTATCTTGGTTTAATGCAATCTCAAGAACGAGAACTGTTTAGAGATGGGAGGTCCTCTAAAGGTCCCACAGTCTAGTGCTTCCATTTTCCAAAAGAAAAGGCCAAAACTTCCACCATGGAGAGTCCTGCCCAAGGTGGCAGAGTTCAGGAGAGCATCTTAACTTAACAACCTGGGCTCATTTCCATAACTCCAGCTGCAGCTTATTTCTGTCCCAACTTCTCCTCAAACACACGTCTTTCCCTTGCTTCTGCCTACTGCAGTTCGTGTTTGTTTGGGGTTTATCCTAGAGTACAGCATCTCTGCACTCAAACAAGCAGCTCATTAGGAACCAAAAAGGAGAAACAGCACAAGCTGAGAAATTAAGAGGGGAAGTTTGTTGTGAAGTATGGGCTTTGGAAAAATCTGGTTTTCATGAAACAGAATGAAAGCCTAAACCCAGTGTTGCTTACTTTGCCCCCAGAAATGACAGAGCTTTATTGAGACAATCCTCTGGCAACACAAAAGTCAAGGGAGGAAAAGTAGGCAACTCAGGGGTGAACTGTGGCTCCTTTAGAGCGATAAAAAGACTGTCCTCCATTAACAAATACCACTTTAGCCAGGGCCTTTGCTACATGCGTTGTTCTCATCCCAGTTCTGGCACCTTATCATTTTGATAAGGACCTTGTCTTTTTACCAACTTATTACTTGAAATGATGATATTGTCTGTTTGTTGTTTCAAGACTGTGATATATTTTCCTAGTGGTTTGGTTTTAAAAAGAAATAAGACTTAATTTTCTTCCAAGAAAAAAAGAAAAAAGAGGGGAAGTTTGATGACTGCGACTTCATGGGGGAAAGGGGCCTGTCAAATGTTCTCATGTTTTCACGAAACAATGTATCTCATCTTTGTTGTACTTGTCATAGTTTTAAATTTACATTTGATTTTTGTGCTAATTTAATTAATGCCTGTTTTCCTTTCTAGCCTGTATACACCATCACAGAGATACCAAGCACAGTACCTGGAAAATAGTAGGCACTCAATAAACGCTCATTGAATAAATGAGGGAAGACCCATTTTACTATGGGTAATCCATTTGTCATTAGTGAGATTAGTGACCTGTATATTGCAACATATTGTCCGCAGACACAGTCACCCTCTCCAGCCCCATTGCTACGCCATTCCTTCCGCATGCACCATTGTCTCTCATGAAGACATGTATCACAATCCTTGGAATGCAGTGTGCTATTTTTTGTGTACTTTTCTATCTTCTCCTAGACTGGAAGTATTTTGAGGTCAGAGATGCTCTCATTTATCCTTTTATCCCCAGTATCTACTACAAAGCAAACCACCCAGAAAGTTCTCAATAAATGTTTGCTGAATGAACAAACAAAATGATATTTAAGATGCCTATTACCATGACAAAATACATGGCCACACACAAAAGACAATAAGCCACCAATCACTCATTTCATAATGGCTCATAATGAAACTGGAGTGCTCAGATGCATTAAATGTTGAACAAAAGATCCTTCCCAAATACTTCAGGACTAAAGATACTTGAACGGTAACTCCCCCTCAAAGTAATTTTTACTGTTAGCTCTCTTCCATCTCCCATTAATTGTTTCACTTTCCAATTAACTCTGCCTTTGGGGAAACCCATGTGACTGTCAGGAGGGTAGATTTCACTCTGGCAGTTGAAAGGTGAGGCCCGCTCACTGACACTCCGGGCAGACCAGCTGAAAGTAAGCAGTTAAGCATGCCTGGTTCCCAGTGCCTCCATCTGGACACTGCCGGATCCCATTGTTTCTACCGTTTCAGCTGCAATTTGCCCTGCTGGGAGAGCTTGGCAATCAAAGGGCAGGGTGGACAAAAGGGAAGCACAACAAAAGATCAGCAGTAATGGGGGAAATGGTGCTTTAAACCTGGTGCTCAGATGGCTGCAGTGAAGGGTTAAAGAGGACTGAGGAGGAGTGCTTTCTAAGGGGTTCAGGAGAACAAGGCTTTCCTTCTAGCAGTGGCTGATGGCTATATCCAGTTGCATTTCACAAAATCCCATTTCTTCATCTGTCAGCCATGACAGATTATATACACAATGGTGAGGCTGTCAGTTCCAATATGTCCTTCACTGAGAATTGAGCACTTACTCCATTGAGACAGAGATAGACATGGCAAAACAGGCTCTGAGGTCAGTTGCAGGGGTGCAAGCTCTCCCTCCCGTCCTTCCCCAGCGGTCTGGGGGATATTATTCCATATAGAGGGCTTTGACTGGGGCCTTTATTAACCCACACAACACATGTTTCCGTTTCCCCTTTAGACTGTGGATTTTTTCTGGGGGGTCAGACCTGAATCTTTCATGGACTTTATACTACCCTCAGTCCCCAGCAAGGCTATCTCTGAAATGGTTAGCAAATAAGGAAAGAGCTTATGATAGTCTATATTGGGCTAGATTATTTTTATGGAAAACTTTTACTGCCATCAAGTTCAGCATGACTCTTGGTTGCTTCCCCATCCCCACAAACTGACTGTGGAACTCACAGTCATTCTGAAGGTCTGGCTTCCTTTTTATACATGCTTTCCATGTATAAAAAGGCCTGGGCCAAATGTTCATCAGGGAAATACCATTTTGAAAACACTAGACAGACTTCTCTCCTACAGGATGTGTTTATGGAAGCATGTCTGTCATGTGAAAAATTACTTTATAAAGTAGGTAACTATACCCTCCCCCACAACCAGCGTATAAATTAACTTATATAAATTTAAATGTTGTACAAGTCAGATTTCTTTTTAAAGAGCATTTTATTTTTTTACATAATTTAAGAAACAAGCATTAAATCACGGTATAAAAACTTAAAAGTCTATGAAACTAGAATAAAGGAGCCTTATCTCAGAGTTATCTAAAGCAAGTTTTGTCCCAATAAGAGGATAACATGATGATTGTGGCCTGAGGAAAACCATATAACTCATCAAAAATCAAGCATGACTTTGCGGATGACAAACGACACTCTTGGGTTAGCTGTGTTTGTGCTACTTTTTGCTGACACCAGTAATTTAATGTGCTGTTTGTGAGAATTTTGCTTTTACATGAACAGGAAGATGTGCCTGGGTATAAGGGAATGAGGGGAGCTTTATCTCTTATTTCGGCACTTGGTACTTCTCAAGATGTGGTCCTGGATCCCTGCATCACAGCCAGCTAAGGTTCTGGTTATTAATACAAATTCCTGGGCCCTGCTGCGGATACACTCATTGGCCATCTCCCAGGGTGGGACTAAGGAATGTGCATTTTAACGTGTTCCTCAGATAATTCTGAAATATAATTGAGTTGTAAAACCACTCATCTAATGTTTTAACACCATAATTCCTCTGGGGTGGGGCTCTTATGTGGTTGCTATGACATTCGCAGCACTTTTTGGTGGTAAATATGCAGAGCTACCACAGGCCTGTTAGGATATGTAGTTTGGCAGCACTGAGCATTCCTGGTTTGCTCTCTGAGCTCTTTGTAATTCACATAGTAAGAAACTCTTAACACAGTCCATTCTCTCTTCAGGTTTTCCAAGTATACTGCACAGTGAGCAGAAGAGTCAATTATATGGGTGGGTGAGAATACTGTCCTCCCAGAAAGAACTGGGCATGCAGAGGTTCATGACCTCCCACCCTGGGATTTCTATTTCCCCATCTCATCCAAGCCAACCCCAAAGCTCTGGGAATCCCAGCATTCCACCCCTGAGGCTTGAAGCAAGTGCTCAAGCCTGAGCAAGAGGTGAGTGTGGGAGAAAAGGAATGCAACCCCATGCTGTCTGATTCAAGGTTCTCAACCCTGGCTGCATGTTAGAATCACCCAGGAAGCTTTGTAAAGAACACCACAGCTAGGATTTGACCCAGGCCAATTAAGTCAACATTCTAGAGGTGGGACCTGAACAGTAGTACAGTTTTCAAAGCTCTCAGCTATCCCAATGCGCAGACAGAGTTGAGAACTACTAGATTATATCAAAGACAGGGGTCTGGGTTAGGGACTAAATAGGCTCTGATATTATCAGGAGATGTTCCAGCTCAGTGGTTTTCAAATGTGTTCCACAGAGTCCCAGGATTTTGTAAAGACATTTCTGAATTGCAGCCAGTGAATTGGGCAACAGAGAGGCTCCAGACCATTCTTTTAACCCCCAATTGAACAGAGCAGCCGTGCAAAGGATTTCATTTAAGAGAAAGGAGGTGGAGAGAGATGGTTCTGTCATTTAAGAAAAGACTGAAAATTACCATTTTGGCACATGAATAGGAGGAATGCACATGCCAGCTTCCACTGAACTTGTTCTCAAAGCATCTCTCCTAAGCCCAGTTTGTTCCTGCATTTGCGAATGGTAGGTAGAGAAGAATGTCACTAAGTACCTGATTTAAATCATGGCTTTATGATCCTCTGAATTCAGAGAATTCCATGAATTCTCTGTATGCCTTCAAAATTCCCATGTTGACATCCTCACTCCCAATGTCATGGTATCAGGAAGTGGGGCCTTTGGGAGCACAGTGTTGGATTAGGTCCTGAGAGTGAAGACTTCATGAAAGGGATTAACGCTGTTCTAATAAGAGACCCCAGAGAGTTCACTTGTCCTTCACCATGTGAGCACACAGAGGGAAGATGGCCATCTATGAATCAGGAACCGGTCTCTCTCCACACACTGAATCTGCCAACACCTTGCTCTTGGAATTCCCAGCTTCCAGAACTGTGTGAAATAAACTTCTGTTTTTACAAGCCACTCCGTCTACGGTATTCTGTTATAGCAGCCCAAACAGACTAAGACAATGAAACATAGAAAAGCCCCTAAATGCACATGACGTTTCCAATTATATATATACAGTTCTCATTTCCTGCCACATGAATTGCCCTCGGAAGTTACCTTACTGTGGTTCCCATAGGAACCATTCTTGATTTGCTATTTGGGGGCTGTGAATGATATTGAAGTACTCCATTTATTGGGGGTGATAATAGCTTACACAAATATAGAGGCCACTATCATATGCTTCCTTGAGTACACAGTAATTCTATGTAATTAAAAATGATTGCTGACTTGTTTCCAACCATAATGGCATTAATAGGTGTTATACTTGACTTTGCTACGGAAATAAACATAAAACTATAAAATACGTGAAACAACTATTTTCAGACATCTGGCAATATAAGCTGTGATTCTAGATAGAAGGGAAACTTAAGAGGCTCTGCCATATCCCTAGTTTTCTGCCAAGAAGAACCTTCTAAACCTAGGCACAGGGAGGTGGAACCCAGATAACTATGGGCAGAGGAAACAGAGATCATAGTTTGAGAGTCCTGAGGGGACTAGAATCTGGGGTCAGGGTACTGAGAAGAGGGAGCCATGTAGAAAAGTAAGCTTAAACCATGGCTTTATGATCCTCTGAATTCAGAGAATTCCATGAATTCTCTGTGTCCCTTCAAAATTCCCATGTTGACATCCTCACTTCCAACGTCATGCTATCAGGAAGTGGGGCCTTTGGGAGCACTTAAGAAAGCTTAATAGAAATACCCTATGTCTTTGGCCAAACTTGAACTTGCACTTGAGGGCAAGACTCCATGAAGCACAGCAGATATTTGCTATTGGGGACTGAATATAGCTAGAGTTTAAGGTCACATAATACTAGGCAATCTTGCATTTCTGACTAGTCAGAATGGGGAGTCTTTAATAAATATCCCAGACAGGCAGCTGATATCCCAGGAATAGTTCTCCTTAAGAGTAGGGTTACTTGAGCCCTAGAATAAAAGCTAGCAAAGTCTAAAAAGAATCCTTAATAAGATAAAGCTAATCTGCCAGTAAATTAACTACCAAGCAAAACAAAAGTCAAACTCTTTACAGGAAAATTGCAAAATCTAAAATCTTTACAATACACTATCTACAATATCCAGGACACAATAAAAAATATTAGACAGGCAATGAAGCAGATAAATATGACTTGTAACCAGGAGGGTAGATGTAGATCCAAGGCCCTCAAAACAGCCATTATGCAGATGGCCAAATATTAAGGAAAAGATTGGAATAACTGATACACATATGGGAAGTCTCTGCGTAGAGATGGCAACTATACCAAAATAACAATGAAGTTATAAATTGGAAAAATACAATATCTGAAATGAAAAATTCTCTATGGGCTTAACAACTTACAGGACAGAGTAGAAGAGAACCTCAGAGAACATAAAGAAAAGACAGCAGAAATTATCTAAATTGAAAGGTGCATGAAGTGAGGGAGGGAGATTTGAATAAAACAACAAACAACAACAACAACAGAAAACAGCACTTCAGTGACCCATAGAAAAGCATCAAGTGGTCTAACATACATGAAATTAGAATCCCAGTAGATAGAGAATAACGCATGTGGATTCATACGGGTAAGAAGTTCAATCAGTCCCAAGCAGGGTAAGCACACACAAAAAACTACATCTAAGCACATCGTAAACAAATTGATGAAGACCAAAGAGAAAATGTTAAAAGCAACCGAGAAAAAAGACACATTATATACAGGGAAATAGTGACAAAAATAATGTCTGACATTTTATCAATAAAAATCAAGCCAGAAGACAATGAATATCTTTAAAGTATTAAAACGAAAATAAAGTCAACTTAACTTTTTCTATCCCAAGAAAACATTCTTCATATATGAAGCCAAAATGAAGATATTTTCAGATAAATAAAAGTGGGGAAATTCACTGCTGGTAGACTTGAATTGTTTTTGCCGTTTAGTTGCTAAGCTGCATCTGACTCTTTTACGAGCCCACAGACTATAATCCACCAGCTTCCCCTGTCCATGGGATTTCCCAGGCAAGATTACTAGAGTGATTTGCCATTTCTTTCTGACCCAGGGAATCCTCCTGACCCAGGGTTGGAACATATGTCTCCTGCATTGGCAGGCGGATTCTTTACCACTGAGCCACCAGGGAAGCCCAGATCTGAATTATAGGAAATGTAAAAGGAAGTTCTTTAGGGTAAAGCAAAATAACACCAGATAGAAACTCAGATCTACATGAATGAATGAAGAACGTGGAAATAGTATATGTGTGGGCATATAACACCTATTCTTTGTCTTAAAATCTTCCAAAGGCCTGCTTAAAGTGGAAGTATTAACAATGTATCATGAAGTTTATGACTTTTATAGAAATTAAGTGTTAAACAATAAAACAAAGGGCAAGAGAAGGGCATATGGAAGTATACACGTGTAAGGTACTTATATTTGAAGAAATGCACATTAAATACAAAGATACAGCTTAAAAAGATGGAACGAGACACACCACACAAACATCAAATTTTAGAATGCTGGAGTCGCTCAATTAATATAGTACAAAATGGTCTTCAGAACAGAGAGTATTACCAGACATAATTAGGGACATTTCAAAATAAGAGTCAATTCATCAAGATTAAACAATAATCCTAAATTTGTTTGCACCTCGTACAGATATATGTGAACCAAATACTGGAAAGGAAAATTAAGAGAATTAAAGGAAGAAATAGACAGCACCATAATTAAAAGGATTTAACACTCTTCTTTCAGTCATTGCTAGAGCAAATTGACTTAAAAAAAAAACAGAAAATATACAGAAGATTTGATCAACGCTGTCAACCAACTTAACCTCACACGACTGCAAAATATCTTCACCCAAATACGCTGGATCACAAAACAAGTAGGAATGGACAGGGAGCACATATGAATGTCCTCAAACATAATTTGAAGCAAGAAAATGTCAATTAAAACCACAACGAAATACGACTAAACTCCAAGTAGGATCAGTTCAGTTCAGTGCAGTAGCTCAGTCATGTCCGACTCTTTGCAACCCCATGAACTGCAGCACGCCAGGCCTCCCTGTCCATCACCAACTCCCGGAGCTTACTCAAACTCATGTCCATCGAGTCGGTGATGCCATCCAACCATCTCATCCTCTGTCATCCCCTTTTCCTCCTGCCTTCAGTCTTTCCCAGCATCGGGATCTTTTCTAATGAAAAGTTCTTCACATCAGGTGGCCAAAGGATTGGAGTTTCAGCTTCAAAATCAGTCCTTCCAATGAATATTCAGGACTGATTTCTATTAGGATGGACTGGTTGGATTTCCTTGCAGTCCAAGGGACTCTCAAGAGTCTTCTCTAACACCACAGTTCAAAAGCATCAATTCTTCGGCACTCAGCTTTCTTTATAGTCCAGCTCTCACATCCATACATGACCTCTGGAAAAACCATAGCCTTGACTAGACAGACCTTTGTTGGCAAAGTAATGTCTCTGCTTTTTAATAAGCTGTCTAGGTTAGTCATAACTTTTCTTCCAAGGAACAAGCGTCTTTTAATTTCACGGCTGCAGTCACCATCTGCAGTGATTTTGGAGCCCAAAATGATAAAGTCCAAGTAGGACAGCTAACATTAAACATACTGAAGATAACCAGCACTGACAAGGGTATGGACAACTGAAACGCTCATCCATTGCTGGAGGGAATGCAAAATGGTACCACTTTGGAAGCTGTTTTGGTCATGCTTTTTAAAGCTAGAAATACTCTACCCTTGCTGTTGTTGTATAGTTGCTCAGTCATGTGCACCTCTTTGCAACCCCATGGACTGCAGCATACCAGGCATCCCTGTACTTCACAATCTCCTGGACTTTGCTCACACTCATGTCCATTGAGTAGGTGATGCCATCCAACGATCTCATCCTCTGTAACCACCTTCTCCTCATGTCCTCAAGCTTTCCCAGCATCAGGGTCTTTTTCAATAAGTTGGCTCTTTGCATCAGGTGGCCAAAGTATTGGAGCTCTAGTTTCAGCCCCAGTCCTTCCAAAGATATTTGGGTTTGATTTCCTTTAGGATTGATTGGTTTGATCTCATTGTTGTCCAAAGGATTCTCAAGAGTCTTCTCCAGCACCACAGTGTTAAAAAGCATCAATTCTTCAGCGTTCAGCCTTCTTTATGGTCCATATCTCACATCTGCACCTGACTACTAAAAAAAATCATAACTTTGACTAAATTGACTTTTGTTGGCAAAGTGATGTCTTTGCATTTTAATACACTGTCTAGGTTTGTCACAGCTTTTCTTCCAAGGAGCGAGCATCATTTAATTTCATGGCTGCAGTCACTGTCTGCAGTGATTTTGGAGTCAAAGAAAATAAAGTCTGTCACAGTTTTCATTGTTTCTCCATCTATTTGCCATGAAAATGGGCTCAGATGCCATGATGTTAGTTTCTTAAATGTTTAGTTTTAAGCCCGCTTTTTCACTCTCCTCTTTTGCCTTCATCAAGAGGCTCTTTAATTCCTCTTCGCTTTCTGCCATTAGGTTGGTGCCATCTGCATATCTGAGGTTATTGATATTTCTCCTTGCAATCTTGATTCCAGCTTGTGATTTGTCCAGCCTGGCATTTCACATGATGTACTCTGCATATAAGTTAAATAAACAGGCTAACAATATACAATCTTGACGTACTCCTTTCCCAATTTAAAACCAGTCCATTGTTACATATCTGGTTCTAACTGTTGGTTCTTGACTTGTACACATGTTTCTCAGGAGACAAGTAAGGTGGTCTGGTATTCCCATCTCTTTAAGAATTTTCCAAAGTTTGTTGTGATCCATACAGTCAAAGACTTCAGCACAGTCAATGAAGCAGAAGTAGATGTTTTTTCTGGAATTCCTTTGCTTTTTCTATGATCCAATGGATATTGGCAATTTGATCTTTGGTTCCTCTGACTTTTCTAAATCCAGCTTGTACATCTGCAAGTTCTCAGTTCATGCACTATTGAAGCTTAGCTTGAAGGATTTTGAGCATTACCTTGAGAACATGTGAAATGAGTACATTGTACTGTAGTTTGAACACTCTTTGGCACTGCCCTTCTTTGGGGTTCAATACGAGAGACCTGGGTTCAACCCCTGGGTCAGAAAGATGCCCTGAAGAAGGAAATGGCAGTCCACTTCAATATTCTTGCCTGGAAAATCCCATGGACAGAAGGGCCTGGCAGGCTACAGTCCATAGGGTTACAAAGGTTTGCACATGACTGAATGACTAACACTTTTCACTTTCTTTAGGATTGGAATGAAAACTGACCTTTTCTACTCCTGTGGCCACTGCTGAGTTTTCCAAATTTACTGGCATATTGAGTGAAGCACTTTCACAGCATCATCTTTTAGGATTTGAAATAGCTCAGCTAGGATTCTATCACCTCCCCTTCCTTTGTTCTTACTAATGCTTACTAAGGCCACTTAACTTCACGTTCTAGAATGTCTGACTCTAGGTGAGTGACCACACCATCATGGTTATCCGAGCCATTAAGACCCCTTTTGTATAGTTCTTCTGTGTAATCTTGCCACCTCTTCTTAATCTCTTCTGATTCTGTTAGGTCCCTAATGTTTCTGTCCTTTATTGTGCCCATCTTTGCATGAAATGTTCCCTTGGAATCGCTAATTTTCTTGAAGGGATCTCTAGTCTTTACCATTCTATTGTTTTCCTCTACTTCTTTGTGTTGTTCACTTAAGGAGGCTTTCTTATCTGTCCTTGCTATTCTTTGGAACTCTGCATTCAGTTGTGTATATCTTTCCCTTTCTCCTTTACCTTTCACTTCTCTTCTGTTCTCAGCTATTTGTAAGGCCTTCTTGTATTTTGTTTTCTTGGGGATGGTTTTGGTCACTGCTTCCTGTACAGTGTTAAGAAACTCTGTCCATAGTTCTTCAGGTTCTCTTTCTATCAGATCTAATCCCTTGAATCTATTTGTCACTTCCACTGTATAATCATAAGGGAATTGATTTAGGTCATACCTGAATGGCCTAGTGGTTTTCCCTACTTTCTTCAATATAAGTCTGAATTTTGCAATAAGAAACTCATGATTTGAGCCACAGTCAGCTCCTGGTCTTGTTTTTGCTGACTGTATAGAGTTTCTCCATCTTCAACTGCACAGGATAAAATCAATCTGATTTTGGTATTGGCCATTTGGTTATATCTACGGGTAGAGTTGTCTCTTTTGTTGTTGGAAGAGGGTGTTTGCTACAACGTTCTCTTCACAAAACTCTGTTAGCCTTTGCCCTGATTCATTTTGTACTCCAAGGTCTAACTTATCTGTTACTCCAGGTATCTTTTGACTTCTTACTCTGGTATTCCAGTCCCCTATGATGAAAAGGACATCTTTTTTTTATTAGTTCTAGAAGCTCTTGCAGGTCTTCATAGAATCATTCAATTTCAGCTTTTTCAGCATTAGTGATTGGGGCATAGACTTGGATTACTTGATGAAGAATAGTTTGCCTTGGAAGCAAATTGAGGTCACTCTGTCATTTTTGAGATTACTCAAGTACTGCATTTCAGACTCTCCCGTTGAATATGATGGCTGCTCCATTTCTTCTGAGCGATTCTTGCCCACAGTAGTAGATACAATGGTCATCTGAATTAAATTCGCTCATTCTTGTCCATTTTAGTTCACTGTTTCCTAAAAATGTCGATGTTCACTCTTGCCAACTGCTGTCTGACCACATCCTTTTACGTTGATTCATGGACCAAACATTCCAGGTTCCTATGCAATACTGTTCTTTACAGCATCAGACTTTACTTTCACCACCAGACACATCCACGACTGGGTAGAGTTTCCGTTTGGGCTCAGACTCTTCTTTATTTCTCTAGCTATATCTCCACTCTTCTCTAGTAGCATATTGGACACCTACCAACCTTGGGGTTTTCATCCTTTAGTGTTGTATCTTTTTGCCTTTTCATACTGTTCATGGGGTTCTCGAGGCAAGAGTATACTCTATGACTGAGCAACTCCACTCCTGTGCATTTACCCAAGATATAAAAACATGTATCCATAAACAGACTTTTACAAAAACTTTAGAGCATCTTATTCAGAGTATAAAACACCTGGAAACAGCCTGGGTGTCAATCAGCAGAAGAACACACAAATTCATCAATGCAAAGAATGAAGTTTGGATATATTCCACAATATTGATAAGTGACACACATGAATTATGCTGAGTGAGAAAAGCCAGACTCCAAAAAAGTATATACTGTATGATTTCATTTGTGTAAAGTTCTAGAACAGGTAAAACTAATCTATTATGATAGAAATGAGAACAGTGGATGCTTGAAGTCGGGTGGGATTGGGAAAGGACAGGAGGAAAGTTTCCAGGGATAATATACATATTTTATATCATGATAAGAGTGTGAGTCACACAGCTGTGTGCATTTGTCAAAACTTTTTGAACTGTATACTTAAGATGTATATATTTCAGTATACGTAAAATTTACCTCAATTACATAAAAGAAAAAATACATCAAACAAAGAATTACAAAGAGCTCTCTTACACACACACACACACACACACACACACCCAAAGCCACTCAGTAGAATTTAGGGACACTTTCTTTCCAATGAACACCTAGGCAGCCAGTAGGTAGTGTTGGCCTACCACATACTTCACTCTATGTTTGCTCAGGGACAGCTGAAGGAGCTGACCCCAAACAATGGAGCCTGAATCAAGCAGACAGGTGCCTGTGGCTTTTGCAGGCCCCATTCTCTCCTTTCCTTATCCTTGCTGGATTCCCTGACCCGGGCCAACAGGTAGAAAGATGAAGCCTGTCTCCATCCCAGCCACAAATCCACCTTCTTTGAGGTAAGAAGGAAGCTTGACAAGAACCTGCTCACAAATCAAAGTTAAAGCTGCCCCGCCTCCTCTGTAAATCATGTGAGATCCATCTGGGTAATGACTCCTCCAGTGTAATTCCCTATTAAGAGGCTTTATCTGGAGAGATAAGCAGCTGGTTTCCGTGTCACTAATTGCTGTCTGCTGTGATTTTAAAACATCTGCACCATTGTGCTCTTCATTTTCATATTCTAATCACCCTGAAACTTGAAAAAGGTACATCATTGATTGTTTCTATGGGTTAATTAGTACACAGTCTCCTTGTAGAGACAATTTAGAGGCAGCCAGAACCTCAATCAGGAAGTTTGTTTTAAAAATTAATAACATCAGCAGTGGCTGGAGGGACTGTCACGTTCAGGGACGTACCAGGACTCTACTGGTTGGGGAGCCACCCTTTGTTATGCTCCAAAGAGGAAGGAAGCCAACAGGGCAAGGGGCAGGAGAGCAGAGAGTGGCAGTGAGGGCAGCAGGGGAACGGACCAGGCCCGTCCCCAGTGGACTTGGCCGCTGTCTCCACTGCCTTCCTCCCTGCTGTACCACCCCACTTCAACTAGCCTGAGTCCCTTTCCCTGTCAGCACAAGTCAGGACTCTGATAAGTTAAAGAAAGTGGAAGTGAAAGTCGCTCAGTTGTGTCTGACTCTTTGCAACCCCATGGACTATACAGTCCATGGAATTCTCCAGGCCAGAATCTTAGAGTGGGTAGCCTTTCCCTTCTCCAGGGGATCTTCCCAACCCAGGGATGGAACTCAGGTCTTTTACATTGCAGGCAGATTCTTTACCCGCTGAGCTACAAGGGAAGTCCAAGTATACTGGAGTGGTAGCCTATTCCTTCTCCAGCGGATCTTTCCAGCCCAGGAATCGAACCAGGGTCTCCTGCATTGCAGGAAGATTCTTTACCAACTGAGCTATCAGGGAAGCCCAGGACAATGATGAGGACTGAACACAGCAGCTGAAGGTGAGAGTGGTTTGTTAAAGCAGTAAGAGCATGAGAGACGATCTCATAAAGTCCGTTCATTGTTCTCCCCTCCCCCAGGAAAGACCTGGACCATACAGAAGAGAGACACTGGAACCCTGAACTTCTCAAATTTAAATTGCACATGACTCACCTGGGGGTCTGGTTAAAATGCAGATTCTGACATAAATAGAAGATCTGGGGTGAAGCTGTGATTCTATATTTCTAACAAGCTCCCAGGTGGTGCCCAGGGTCAACCATTTGAGACTCTCTTTTCTCAAGCCTACGTGTGAGATCACTATTCCTGAGATCCAAGGGATAGCTGAGAGGCCACAGTGTGTGGGGGGAGGCTTGAGATCTACACAGGAGTCTAAATCTCAGGCTCACAAGGCCTGTGGCCTCTCCTAGCTTAGCTTCCTTATTAGAAATTAATAGCAGTATCCATGTCAAAGAGGAGTTGAGAGGATTAGCAGTTGGTGAGCATCAAGTATTTAATAGTGCCTGGCCCTTAGTAGGTGCTATGTTAATATAGGTATTACACTACCATATTTTTCAATAAACTGCTTTTCTGAAAAGTGACATTGAGTAGAAATTTGGGATAGGGTAGAGTCACTAACCAGGGAGAGCCTCATTTAATCTCAGATGGTGGAATCTTGCAATCACTCATTCTTGAAGTCTGTTGCCACCCCTCCTCCAAATTGACCTGGTGTTCAAAGTCTTCCTTCACAGCCTCCCTGTTGGTTACCTGACATATATGGTCACAGTGAGCTTACTTCTGCACAATATACATCATTGTATCTATTAAATGTATGTGGGTGTATGCTCAGTTGCTAAGTCGTATCCAGCTCTTTAGGACCTCATGAACTGTAGCCCTCCAAGCTCCTCTGTCTATGGAATTTTCCAGGCAAGAATACTAGAGTGGGTTGGCACTTCCTACTCCAGGGGATCTTCCTGACCCAGGGATTGAACCTGCGTCTCTTCCATCTCCTGCATTGGTAGGTAGATCTTTACCAATAAGAACTACCAGTGGTCTCTTCTAAATTCACATTTCACCAAGCCTCTCTCCTGCAAGTCTGGGGTCACAATTCTGGGCTAGAGCCCAGAGAGCTTTACTTCAGTCAAGTTTGGTAAACACTGGTAACCTAAGAGTTTATGCAGGGAAGGGGTTAAGAACTGTACCCCAGGGTGGAGGAATAGTAAAGACCAGGCAGGAAAGGGCCCAAAGATTCAGCCCAAAGATTATATTTAGTTTTGCTTGTTAGAAGACAAAAAAGCTTAAGATGGGAGAGGGCAGAGGAAAAGAAGTGTTTTTCCCCTCTTTACCTCATGCTTTCCTTTTTATAAATCCATTTTATGGCAAAACTGGCACTTTTTACCATTAGAGCAAAAATAACCACTGATGATAAATCAAGTCAAATATGTCACGAAGATGTTGAATTAGCCTGCAGATCCAGTTTTTAAAATTTCCCATAAAGACTGCAAACTGCAAGCATTTGGCACATCCTTCATTTTGCACGAGTATCATTTAGATGGCAAGGGAGACAGAACAAAAGCAAGGGATGATAACACACTTATCTAGTAAGGTAAATAGGTGAATCAAATATGTTGACCTATGTAAAGCCCCTCATCCAGTGTCAGGTGCACAGTCAAGGCTATTCCAGTGCTCACTCTGCAGTGGAGAATCCCAAGGGCATGCTCAGATTCAGGAATCAGAAGGAACTCAGTTCAAATCCCAGCTTCACCTCATACAACCTGTATGACCTGAGACTTGTTTATCTTCTCTACTTCTAAAATGGGAGAAGTAACACAGCTATCTAATGGTGTTGTTTTGAAAATAAAACAAGAGAATATTGGTAAAAATATTATCATAGAACACACTGTAAGTGTTCAACAAATTCCAGTTATTACTAACATTATAATTTTATGATTATTAATTATTGGTGTCACCCTTCCCCCCATCAGAAACTCAGTTCTCTCATAAGAGGGGTAGAATACTGCACCCTTTACTTCTAGTTATCCTCCTGGTATGAGTTCCAACTCAAATTTCTGGGTGTGATGACAGGTCTTGGAGGAGGTTTCTGATAACCAGAGGGATAAGAACTAGTATGATGTTCTTATCAGCCCAAGCACACTCCCTGGCCATGATTCTGCACTTATTCTGGGCCATATGGCTTGGCCTTGATCTCTTCAACTGTACCTGGTGCCTTCCTGCAGTGCAAATATCTTACAGTGTCAATCAGCTGTCTAGAAGTTATAAACGGGACACACATTCTCCCCATTGTCTTTTGTCATGATTTAGCTTAATGGGGATTTTAGGCTCTTTCTGCATCAAAACGTAGAAAGCAGAGCATTACACAGAGTTTCTGTTGGTGTGCTTTGGGGTTGGGTGCTGCCATGCTATAAAGTCATGAAGACAAAATGTACTATTTACTATGATGAATGCTGGTGCCTGTCTGTGGGCAGTTGGCATCACTGAAAGGTTAACAGGGAAGTTTGGATATAGGTCGAAAATCTGTGTCTGCCTCCATTAGGTCAGGGTCTGATGTATCTGCCTCAATTCATCTGGAGTCATTCATGAAGCAAAGGTATATTTGACGTCACAGATGAGGTACAGTGCTCTCACAATCCTAGACCCTCTTCTCCTATTACAGATGAAAACATTGAATCAGAAGACTGATGGATTGCTTAAACTCACACAGATAGTCAGGGTCAGAGTTGGTTCAGAGTCTCCTGATTCCAATCTCCAACTGCTCCTTCTGTTCCCTTGTGAGAACCTCCTCCATTTAGGAGATTAGGTGCAAGGCTCTGGGAAGACACCCTCTACTCTGATGTTATTCTCTGGGACCTGCAAGCCGACGCACTTTGCTGAGCCTTGTTGTAACTATTGGACCTAGTCCCATAGGTCTGATTCTTGAACCTGCCTCCAAGGTGAAGCCAACCTGAAGCTTCTGTTCCAGTTTGGTTGCTGGACTATCTCATAATCTGTTCCCACCTTTCCTTCAGCTCCTTGTCAAGTCTGGTCAGAGAGCTTGGCCTTAACAATTACACTTGCTCATTCAGCATGCCTATTCTCAGACACCTGCCTTGCCAATAACTGCTTTAGTAGCAGTCACCTTGTGGATCTCCTGGCTAAACCTCCCGTGGATCACCTGTGGATCTCCTTTCCTGGTCCACTGGCTTAACCATGTCTCAGGTCAGGTAATTCTGGACTGGTTTTCAGCAATTCCCCGCATGCAAGAAGAGATAGGGGCTGAAACACATCCCATGTGCAGCTGCAGGTCAACAGAAATTTATCGTTGATGACATTTACATTCAGACTAAGAGTGTCTTAGCCTTGCCTCTCCCTCTTTCTAATGCCCCCCGTCTGCAAACTGCCCATTTCCTACGTAAGGATCTTAATTTCATTTCCCTTTTAATTAATCTGGGTTTCAGCTTTTGCTTGACCCCTTAACTAGTGGTGTAACCCTGGGAAGTAACCTGACCCGCTGGGCATCCATCCTTCTTTCTGTAATACAGAAATGACCACCCGCTTGCCTCTCCAGGTTACCCTGAGGATCTAAGGGATGTGAAAACATTTTGAAAACCGTAAAGCACTACATAAATGCAGGTTTTTGCAGTTGTTTGTTATTGCTTGGTTGAAAACTCGTCTAATAATTTCAGAAAGCAAAGAATGCTGACCATACTTCCTGTAAAATCAGCATGATATGCAGGGAAAACTTAGGATAAATTTTAGTAAATTCAAAAAATCATTTATATACACTTTCTAAGGACTTCTAAAATCTTACCATCCATCTTTCAGTATCTCAGCTGAAGGCGAGGGAAGGGAGAGTATGGAAGGGGAACAGAAAACGCTAACAACAGCCCTCCCCACTCTGGCAATAAACTTCTAGCTCCAAAGCAGGTTTTATTTAGTGTGCCATAAAAACAGTCATTTCTCCCATCATAAAAGAAGCCTGACTACTCAGTCTCGTTTTTCTGCAGTAAGTCTGTGGGTTGAGTGGTCCTATTTCTGGAGCAGGCTGCTCTTCCTCCTCAATCTTACGCCCCCTCCCTCACAGTCCTGCATATATTGCAAAATAAAAGGCAATTTTAAAGTATTTTATTATGTGTGAATTTACAGGGGAAAAACATATATGTTTTTGGAGATGGACCTAAGATTTAATTGTCCCTCTATATTATGGTTACTGCCTCATGGGTATGTTCCAGACATCTTGGGCACTGTGGTTTAAAAAAAAAAAAAAATTCAGGTGAGACTGTTGCAACTTTCCTAGCCATTAAACAGACCTTGGAAATTTTAGGTCATTCTGGAAATAAAAAGCTCAACACAGGCTCAAGAAAGTAGGTTCTACTTATCTCTGCACCTACCAAGCTCTTCTGGGCTTAGGGAGCTAACTGTGTTCCTCTGAATTACCTGGCAAAATACTTGATGCCATACACGAGGTAATTTACTGACTATATGTGCCTAAATGAATCACTTCTCCTCACAAGGAGTCAGCAATGTACGTTGGTCTGTTTTCACTAAACAAGCAGAGATAAGTTAGCACTGAGATGTCCGGGACTAACACTGTATTTCGAGGTTTCTTCTGAATGAACTCACGTTCTGTCAAGTGGGCAAAGTTGGCTCCTGGCATTCAAATGGCAGAAAGCATCAGGGTGAGCATCAGGAAACTTGATTTCTAAAGCATGCACTGCTCCCCTAGGCCTCAGTTTTCCCATTCGTAAAACAAAATGGCTAGTGTGACAGAGGATGCCCAAGGCTCTTCTGGCTCCACCACTGTAAACTCTGAGGTGCAACTATTCTTTATTTAGTATTAAACAGGTGAAAGGGAAAGTATTAGTCATTCAGTCATGTCTGAGTGGCTCTTTGCGACCCCATGGGCTGTAGCCCTCCAGCCCATGGGGACTCTTTGCCCTCCAGGATCCTCCATCCATGGAATTCTCCAGGCAAGAATACTGGAGTGGGCAGCCATTTCCTTCTCCCAGGGGACCTTCCTGACCTAGGGATCGAACCTGTGTCTGCAGCATGGCAGGTGGATTCTTTACAATCTGAGCCACCAGGGAAGCCCTGAAACCTCATTCTTAAAAGCCCTAAATACAGCTGAGGTAGTTTTCTCTCTTCGGTTATTTCTCATAGGGTTTGCCTGAGCTGATTCTACAAAAAATTCTGGGCTGTGGATGACATTTGATTCCCTGATCCCAAAGCCTATTTATCAGTGGGAAGGACAGAGTGACAGGAGCCTGGGGAACTGGAAGTTCAGAGGTGCCTAACCTCCAACCTGGCATCATATATTAACTAGATGGCAGTCACCCTCTTAGTATAAGTCGAAAGAAGACCATAGTCTCGAGGGTCCCACATACACAACTGAGTCATCCAAAAGTTTTTCTGTTTGTGTCTATCTATAACTAAATAAAAAGCATTCCTGTAGGGATTTCTGAAAAGTAGAATACCTGGCAGGAAAAGGAAAAAAGGGCCTGGAGAGTGGTCTCCCTGGAAGATATAGAGCTTCTGTAAAAGCATCCCAACACCCTAGTTTCTTAACCTTCAAACCAGTACTTTGCTGGCTTATTTCCTTAAGGATATCAAAGATATTTCATTGTATTAGTTCTTCCAAGCAGAATTAGAGCATGGTGGAGAGGTATTACGGGTTTTAACTGATTGGATATCTCATCTTCAATAATAAGTTCTCAAGTGAAAAAGTTCTCAAAGCTCTGGCTAATTGAGGAGACTAAGGATTCAATCATGTTCATAGATGGAAGAGTAGCAAGCATATCAGCATAACTAGTGTTCAGGGCTGAGGGCTCCATACTCAGTAGTCTGTCAATCAGTTATCTCCACTCAATTCCACTTTCAAATGTAGAGGCTGACTTGTTAGCTGGCTCAGAAATGCACATAAGAATAATAAATTTAAAGGATGTGGTTGGCTCAGGACAAATTTATCCCAAGTAAATGACCAGATGGCTGTGAGTCAATGCAAAGACTCAATGGCATTAGGAGACCTGCCTGCTGGTACACAATGTTATACTAAATTTTTAATGATCTTGGGTATGCTCTCTAAGCTCAGTTTACTCACCAGTTAAATAGGAATACTCTCTCTGCCTATCCAGTGCTCAGCCATCTTGTGTTGGAGAAAAGGACCTAGTGATTCACTTCACTTCCCTGTATGTTTCCTCCAATATAAAATCATGTGGTCAGATGAAATGATCTGTAAAGTTCTTCCCAGCACTGCCATCCTAGAAAGCTGTAACATCATGAGACCATAGTTTCTTGCTACATAATAACCAACATGGCAGCTGGTCTATGGCAATTAGGCATATGGCTCTTTTCAAGGTTGGGTGTGAGGATCAACCTTTGGAATCTCTGAGCTCTGGGTCAATTACTTTCAAGAGGGGTCCCTGACACTTCTTCTCATCACTTGGAGGATACTGTCATCTCTGGTAAGTACCTATCCTAATGTTTCTTCTCTCAGATATTTTATAAGTGAGAGCATCTTTAAGCTAGAACATGTGCCATGTAATTAGATTTCCGTTCCTCACGGATACTGTGCTCCTTCAGCTTGAAAGCAGAGGACACTTCACCTAAGGATGAGAGCTGAGCAATGCTGTGTGTCTGCTCACTAGGGTTCACTTCAGCTAGGCAAGAGAAACAGTGTCATTAAAAAACAGGGTCTTTGTCCTTTCAACAGCTGCTCCAAAGAACTAGAGAAAAGAGATATTTTAACCGGTCTACACAGCTAAGATTCTAACCCCAGTGACTTTAGGGAGAGGAGGAGGATATAATTACATTGTCTGTTTATAAAGGTAATTTGCAATATCAACACTTTACATTCCAATAACTGCTATAACTCATACAGTAACACTTGATTGGGCAGAAAATATCTCTCTTCCTAGGATCTCAGCGAGGTTCACAGACATGGCTAGCACATGCTTTATTAAAAAGACCATCATCAGTTTTGTGAATCTGCAGAGCCTTGTTCTGACTCTGCAATTAGTACAGAGGGATTTTGAGCAAGTCACTAAAGTCTCTATTTGCTCATAGGTATAAAGTGGGCATAAGAATGCCCAAATCAGGTTATAGTGAGGAAGAAATGAGATACTTAGAGATGGGCAGCTTATATTTTCTTTTCTCATCTCTCCAGGTAAATATTCATTTTACAAATCTATAAGTACTTATAGAACAAGACCATTTTAAGCCTCTTTATCTTATTTTTACATAGCAGAATAACTGAAATAATGACTAAATAAAATGTCTGAGTTTTCCTTATGCTCATAAGTTCTTCCTGGTTACTCTTTGTCTCAGAGAATTCAAACTCCTCTGCCTGGCTAACCAGTCCTTCCAAACTCAAGTCCTGAAATGCACACCACCGAGTAGACTTCAGTATCACAAAGGAGCCTCCACATGTGACACTGGTCCCACTGGTCCCTCTGCCCTGGAAAGCCATTCTCTGTCACCCTTGCAAACCTTTGTTCCATCTGGAAAAAGTTAAAATCTAATGCCACCTCCTTCATAAATCCCCACCCTGCCATTTATCCCTCCATCCACTGGGCTCCCATAATATTGTTCTGTATATCCTAAAGGGCTTAGCCCAGTCAGTCTTATACTAGAGTTACTTGGCTATTTTTCTCCCTCTTGAACTATAAATCTTTTGAGAGGATCCCTTACAACATTTAGCACCTAAATTATGATGATTAAAAAAAATGTATCGGCATCTCAGAAGTCTTAATGCACTACTGAAAGCAGAGTATTTTTGTTGTTTTGACTGTTAGGGAGTGCTCCATGCTTCCCTTCTGCTCTGCCTTTAGCCTTTCTAACACGGTGGCTCTAAGATCGGCTGCCACTGGAACCCCCGCCCAGTCCCGTCAAGACAGAGTCTGGCCCCCTCCTGCTCAGGCTCACAAGGCTAGCCTCAGAGGCCTTTAGTCCTTGAACCCACCAGTCAGGCATGCTGGAGACTTACTGCACTAGCAGCAAGAGTTCAACTACTTGCCCTTCAAACAGTGTGTGCAAGTTTTGCTAGCTGTCCTGGAGAAGGGATAGACTACCCACTCCAGTATTCTTGGGCTTCCCTGTGGCTCAGCTGGCAAAGAATCTGCCTGCAATGCAGGAAACCTGAGTTCAATCCCCGGGTTGGGAAGATCCCCTGGAGAAGGGAAAGGCTAGCCAATCTAGTATTCTGTCCTGGAGAATTCCACGGACTGTATAACCCATGGGGTCACAAACAGTAGGACATGACTGAGTGACCTTCATGGGCTTCCCTGATAGCTCAGTTGGTAAAGAATCCACCTGCAATGCAGGAGACCCTGGTTTGATTCCTGGGTTGGGAAGATCCTATGGAAAAGGGATAGGCTACCCACTCCAGTATTCTTGGGTTTCCCTGTGGCTCAGCTGGTAAAGAATCCGCCTGCAATGCAGGAAACCCGCGTTCAATCCCTGGGTTGGGAAGATCCGCTGGAGAAGGGAAAGGCTACCCAATCCAGTATTCTGTCTTGGGGAATTCCACGGACTGTATAGTCCACGGGGTCACAAACAGTAGGACATGACTGAGTGACTTTCATGGGCTTCCCTGATAGCTCAGTTGGTAAAGAATCCACCTGCAATGCAGGAGACCCTGGTTTGATTCCTGGGTTGGGAAGATCCTCTGGAAAAGGGATAGGCTACCCACTCCAGTATTCTTGGGCTTCCCTTGTGGCTCAGCTGGTGAAGAATTAGCCTGCAATGTGGGAGACCTGGGTTCATCCCCTGGGTTGAAGTGTTGGCTTTACTATGAGAGAAAAAAAGACTGTAGAATTTGACGATTAATTTGAGAATGAAAATGTCTTAAAATCTACATAGCCCAATCACATCCTTTTATGAATAAGGAAATGGAAAACCAGAAAGGTCACCCAACTAGATAATGACAGAGTGAGGACTGAAACCTGGACCTCAGACTTGTCAGTTCAGCTCAGTTTCCACACCATATCCTGGTTACTATCAGCAATATTTTAGTAGATATACTTTAGTATATATGAGAACAAAGGGGAACATTGGAAAACTATGGCTAGGCAAGCAAGTCATCTGCAAAAAAGTTAAGGTGGCTATACCAATGCTGGAAACTAGTTGGTAACTAATCTATGATTATATTCTTAAGACATAAATCCCAGGGAAGCCTGAGTGGAGGAGTTTGCCAGACTCCCAGTAAGTGGCTGTTGTCCTTGAGGGCTCTAACACATGTGTCAGGGACCTTCATGGCTGGTACTGGCAGAAGCTGCAAACCACAGTGGACAACCACGGATGACGGCCAGCCACTCAGATGATGATAAATCAGCATACAAGCTACTTTAACTGTTGGGCTCTTGCTAAGCTCCTTTTCACTAATCTGCTTTTGATCTCGCTCCCCCCTCATCTGCAGAATTCTCCTTCTCCTGTTGGACTTGGCCACATTCAAATCAGTCTATAAGACCCAACTAACGTCCATCTTGTCTCATTCTTTTATTCATTCATTCAAGAGATATTTTGGGGAACTCTGGATTTGGGGCACCATTCTAGGATCTCAATATCAAATAAGTCAATCCTAAAGGAAATCAACCCTGAATATTCACTGGAAGGACCGGTGCTGAAGCTGAAGCTCCAATACTTTGGCCACCTGATGCAAACAGCTGACTCACTGGAAAAGACCCTGATGCTGGGAAACATTGAGGGCAGGAGGAGAAGGGGATGACAGAGGATGAGATGGTTGGATGGCATCAGTGACTCAACGACATGAGTTTGAGCAAACTCAGGGAGATAGTGAATGACAGGGAAGCTGGCATGCTGCAGTTCATGGGGTCACAAAGAGTCGGACACGACATAGCAACTGAAGAACAATAACTAGGATCTCAAGACAAAGCTTACACTCTAGTGGGGTAAAGGAGGAAAACAAAAAACAAAAATTTATATTTATATCTATGTTTACATATACACATATATATCTGAAATATACAGATGCATATTTACATACATATAGTATATACAAGTGTATGCTAAGTCCCTTCAGTCATGTCCAACTCTTTGCAACCCCATGGACTGTAGCCCACCAGGCTGTCCATGGGATTCTCCAAGCAAAAATACTGGAATGGGCTGCCATGCTCTCCTCCAGGGGATCTTCCTGATCCAAGGATCAAACCCACGTCTCATGTCTCCTGCATTGGCAGGCGAGTTCTGTACCACTAGTGCCACCTAGCAAGCCCAGTATATACACATACATGTATATTAATTAATCAAATGATATTAACTACTAAGAAAAAATAAAGTAGAACATAAAGACAAAGTTTAAAGATGAAAGATGGAGAGATCTATCTGAGACATACTCCTTTTGAGAAAGTGACAAGCAAGCAAAGATCTAATGGAAGTGAACACTTGTCAAGTACATGTAGAATCATAACCCTATAGTTAACCTCTTAATTCTCTTAGTGTTATCATATTTTTATTCAACAAATAAATATCCATGTGAGACCCTGTGTACTAGACGATGGGTACCTAGTGGGGAATGAAGGGGGCACAGCTCTGCCTTCTTGGAGCACATGGTCTGCTGCAAGGACAGGTGTAATTAAACACATGAACAGACAAAGGGCACCGGGACAGCTATGCTGCCTATATTCCTTCTTTATCTCTGAGGGAATTCAAAGTGGGGCTGGCAGGTATTAGGCTCTAGGGAAAGAGTTAGCTGATAACTGCCATAGTCTCAGCTAATTGCTCCAGGAAAAGTAGATTTCCACCAAGATTGTGCTGAGGCCATTTGGAAGTCTAGTCAACTCAGTGGCAGGTACCTCAGACATCATCTCAGGTTTAATGTTGATATAGCCAGAACACAAACTTACATTTTCGTGCCATATTGTAGTAGTCAAATATTTTTACATACATCACTTTGTGATTAGGTAGATCTGAGCAAAGTGGCCAGAACTGGAAACGTTCTGTCGGAAAGAACTTTTGAGGCTATTTGATCCAACCATTTACCCACTGCTGGTTCCTTTCTTCAGCATTTCTGAGCAACAGCCAACCATTCCTGCTTCAACATTTCTAATGATGAGGCACCCATGCCTCTCAAAGCAATGTTTCCCATTTTCTGGAAGCCCAGTGGCTCGTTAGTGGTCAGGTGGGATACATTCCTTGTCTGTTGACTCCTAGTCAAGTGCTCTTTGCATTGGGGCTCTCTCTCAGAAGGACTCACCTCAAGCCATGGCTGAGGAAGCCCTTGATTAAGGAGGCCCGGTCCCTTCTTCCTCAGGTGGAGGCTCTCACTTCACCCTGATGAAACTTGCCCACAAGTGCATGTCCCCAGGAAGCCCAGCCAGAGCACAATGACCAGATCCAAATGCAAACACAGCTTATGCACAAGTACAGGCTGTGTGTGATCAAAATAGATTGTGTATGTGTGTGTGTGTGTGTGTGTGTGTGTGTGTGTGTGTGTGTGTGTGTCGGGGGGGGCGGGTGGTTCATTTAATCAAGTTCTTTGACAACTGTTAATTGAAAGGAAAGTATGGATGGCTCAGCAGCAAGTGGAAGGATTCTGGCTTTCAAAAACCTGATGTACTTTCCTGAGTCCTCCAAAAACACAAGCGGAGGGCAGAATGCTCCAGGCAGGCCAAGGTGAACAAGTCCATGTAAGGGCATGTGAGCATCTGGAGACTTTCTAGGAGAGAAGCAAGCCTGCTGCCATGAGGACTGACATGTTCCGGCTAGCCTTTCCTCTTCTGCTCCTTCTCCAAACCTGGCTCCTGGGAGTCCTGGAAGTCAAATTGAACGCTTCAATCATACCCTGGGAGCACAGTACCCCAGAACCCTCCTGTGCACTGGCTTTGAGTGCAGAGGTAGAAAGCAAGGAGCCCTACCCCACCTCACAGCCTCGGCTGCAGGATGCAGAATTTGACAGCTGAGGAGGAGGCTAAAGAGGGTGCGAGACTCTGGCTGGAGCGGACAGGGAGGACTGGAACGTTGAAGCCTTTGCACCTGCATGTGGATGGGGGCTGGAGATGGAAGCTAACTCACTCTTTAACTGGATTACGGGACCAGAGAGTCAGACATTTAAATATCACCTGGCCCTGTGCTTTAAAAAAATAAGTTTCATATTCCTTGATTTAAATGAAATCTCAGCTGGAACATAAACAAATAAGGAAGATTTTAGGAGCTGAGCCACCCTGAGATCGGAGGGCTGGAGCTCTCCCAACGATCTGCACAAACCCAGCTCCCCCCAGGTGGTGACCCCGACGTGGGCCCCATAAGACTCTTGGAGGGCGCCATTCCAAAACCAGCAAGTAAATCAATTACTCTTCATTTTACAAATAAGGAAACTGAGGCCTAGAAAGAAAGGGCTGGTGCAAAGTCACCCTTCTGGCTCAAGGCTTATAGATGTCCCGGTCCAAGCTCCTTCTACCCCATTCAGCTTCCTGGGGAGGATGTCTTTCCTCTCATATCCACCCAGAGGGACATTCAGGAAGTTCCCTGGGGAATGGGACTAGCTCCAAGCCATTATATCTATTAATCTTTTTCCTGTGATGAGGTTCCTAGAATCAAATAATAGAGCATGGTGTCGTGCAGAGGTCCCCAAGTCCAGAACCATGGAACGGTACTGGTTGGTGGCCAGTTAGGAATCAGGTGCTCAACAGGAGATGAGCAGTGGATGAGCGATTGAGTGAAGCTTCATCTACATTCACAGCCACTCCTCATCGCTCGCATTACCCCCTGAGCTCCGCCTCCTGTCAGATCAGTAGTGGCATTAGATTCTCATAGGAACATGAACCCTACTGTGAACTGGGCATGCAAGGGACCTAAGTGGTGCACTCCTTATGAGAATCACCCCCAAACCACCCCCCACCCCACTCCACCCCCTGGTTCTCTGGAAAAAATATCTTCCACAGAACTGATCCCTGTTGCCAAAAAGGATGGGGACCACTGGTGTAGTCAATGAGTTGCCAAGTTGGCCTGTAGTCATGTGTTTTATCAGCCAGCAAGGCAGCTCATTCAGCAAGTAAGTGTCACAGGGCCCAGGGTGGACTTCAGTTTCTGGAATAGTTTTCACACATACACTACCTCTCATGCCTCCCAACACCCTTGTAAAGTTCACTAGGGAAGGAATTATTGGTCCCATTTTATACTTGAAAAACGTGCAGCATAAATGGTTCACATGACTTCTCTGAGGTTGAGAGAATTTAATAACAAAGTTGAGATTTAAATACCGATTTGTTGACATAGTTTATAACTCATTCAACCTCTTACTGACTGCTCTGAAAATACCCTCTCATGCCTGGGCTGTTTTGTGGATTCTACACCCTAAATAGGGCAACACCAATTCATGCTTCATCTGCAGGTATGAGGTGGTGTCTCTATACCTGATTTCACTGTGACCTGGACTGGAATTATATTTACACAAATTATGTTTAGGAAATTTGAGTATTTGAAAAGAAGTTAATAAATATTTGTGGAAAGAAAGAAAGGAAGGGAGGGAAAATGGAGGGGGGAAAGGGAGGGAGAGAAGGAAGGAGAAGAAAAAAGAAGCACTTAGGGAAGGCAGAAGTTGATTTTTTATGAGAAACCTGCAAGGAACGTTTCATCATGGAATCCCTGGTCACACAAACTCCAACCAGGCTGGAAACAGAAGATCAGAAAAGAACAAGTGTTTGCGGGGACGGCGAAAAGCACCAATGAAACAACTGGAAAGGAATGAGAGTGGTTGAGAGAAAAGTTCCCAGAGTCATCCAGTTGTAGTTGGATCTTAACTCATATTTGCTAACTGGGTGATAAGGAATACCTATTTATCCATTGACTCTGTTTCCTCATCTGTAAAATGAGGATTATCACGGCTCTCTCATGGGGTATCAAGAAGATAGAATGAGATCAAGGAGTGAAGTGCCTCCCCAGGGCACCTGATCAGTAATTGATGGCAGGTGCCCACAGGTGACTTCCCCCAAGTTCCCCTTTTTCCTGCTTTAACCACATTCTGTTCAAGTAAAGCCCAGTTCTAGTGTCTGCCTGAAGCCTGCTCTGGATTCTTTATTGTTCAACCATCTTTGATCTCATCTAACACCTGACTGCTACTATTAGTCAATACCGAACATTTGAGCCCTGTGATGGTTCATTTTATATGCCAACTTGACTAAGCTAAGAGTGCCACCTGGAGAACTGGTAAATCATAATTTCTGGGTATGTCTATGAAGGTCTTTCTGGAAGAGATTAGTATTTGAATCTATAGACTGAGTAAAGATCACCTTCATCCATGTAGGTGAGCATCATCCAATCTGCTGGGGACCTGAATATAACACAAAGATTGAGGGTCTGCTCATTACTCGAGTGGGAGCATCCACCCTCTCCTGCCCTCAGACATTAGCCCTCCTTGCTCTTGAGCCCTCCGACCTGGACTAAAAGTAACACCATTGTCTCACCTGGTTCTCAGAACCTCAGGTTTGGACAGGAACTATATCCACCGCTGTCTTTCCTGAACCTCCAGCTTGCAGATGGCAGATTATGGACTTTTCACTATTCACAGTCCCATGAGCCAATTCTCGGAACAGATCTCTTTCTGTATATGGGTGCATATTCAATTGCTTCTGTTTCTCTAGAGAACTCTAACACAAGCCCTCAATTATTTACTATTATTTTTATGTGTTTATATCTTTTCTCTTTTAAATAACGCTCTGAGCCCTTTGAGGCCTGGAGTTATGTTTGCTCTTAAATTCCCATGGACTTAAGCCTAGAGCTGGGCACACTGGGCAGTGTCCTGTGTGTACGTATTGAGTCAATGGTTAGCTGAGTGACTTGTACTCTCCATTTGCTACTAATGTCCTTTTGACTATGCAAAAAAAAAAAAAAGGTGTATGACATTTTCCTGAGTCACCAAATGAAACCCTATCCATCCTTTGGGGATTGGTTCTTGACTATATTTCTGAAGTCAGGAGAACTGCTTGGAGAGGAATCATTCTAGAGCATAATGGAGTGAGGAGGGGAAATATAGGAGGCAAATGTTTCCCATACTTTTCCCAAGAAGACCCCATTCTATTAGGGATCTTTGTTTGCCAAGTTGGAGATGCAGTTGACCATATTTCTTCATCATGAATTTTCACATATTCAAGTCAATGTAATGCACATATTTACTATGCAGTAAAGACACCAGTTAAAACCTGAACCATTTACTTAGTAAAACTTACTATTTTAAAAATGAATTCCATTGTTTTCTATGATCCGTGAAGGAATTAAAACAGGGCTTATCAGAAAATCAGCTCATTCTATGCATCAGATGCTTAGGCACCTTTTCTCAGAACACGTGACTGGGTAAAGTCTTGGCATGACAGTACTAGGAGAAAGCTTACTGTTAAGATTGCTGGTCTGGAATTTGAATCCTGGGTTCAAGTTCAGTTTCTGTTACCAAATTACTTTGCTTGTAACATGAAGGGATTGGTCAAGATAAACTTTTTGGCTTCTTCTAGATTTTGATGTTATTAAAAAAAAAAAACCAAAAAACCACCTCACTTCAGTCCCAAACCTGTCCTAAACAATAACATTTGATGACATCCATTTTTATCTTTCCCTATTACTTCCTACTATCATTTGATTATACAGATCCATGAAAGAACAGTCTCTTCTTCTATCTGAAATCAGAAGGCAAGAGTCACTGAAAGAGGAAAGACAATGCCAAATCTATTCAATTAGTGCCAGTCTTTGCCTGTCATATAGAGAAACTGGCCTTGATCTTGCCCAGAAAAAATAAATGAAAACTCAAACTTCAGACTTTGGTGTTGAAAAGGCAAAACAAAATATGACACATGTTTTTCCCAGTCACACAAGTGTACTGTGTTTCCTAAGAGCAGAGTATTCCTTAGACGGTAGGGCCTTGACTCATTAATAAAATTCTGTACTAGGCCAGTGTGTTCATAATCAACAATTAATAGCAATTATCAGGCTTTGAATGACAAACATCTTCATCCTAGGTAACTCACTATACTGCAATTCATTTTGACATTGACGTCTGTGCAAAGCACATACAAGTAGCAGAAGGAAATCACATAGAAAGAACATAAAAGCATGTCTTGGGCTGGGGAAGGGAACACAGGGTGGCTTCTGAAGCTCCAAACACTCTATACTGAGTCTAGGTCTGTGCCCCCACCTAAGGACAAGAGCTGGAGACATTGAAAAGCCAGGTTGGGCATGCATCCTGGGCCCTATATTATTCTGTTAAGCTCACAAGAATGGCACGCAGATCCTGTATTGCAAAAGGCTGAGAAAGGAGTGGAAGGAGGGTGCACACAGAAAATAAACTGATGAAACCAAGCCTCCTTAGTAACTAAAAATGGAAAGGGCCTAACCATAGTATGGTGTCACCCTGACCATTACACAATCAGCTATGGTCATTGCGGTCCACTCAAAGATATCTGAGAGAGAGTGCTGGAAAGGCAACACACAGAGTGCCGAGCTGACCACAGCAGCATGAAGAAAGAGGCTCTAATCTGGACAGGTAAGGCAGCCAGTGTGGGCCTTGGATCCAGCTCTCAACCTGGATGGAATGACAGCAAACTACTTTCCTTCCCATTCTCGCCCTTTCCACAGAGTTTTCCAGGCCTGTTCTTCTCTACATATCCCAGTCATATCCACCTTTCAGTCCTAACCCACTTCTATCCTTGATCTTCTGTGAAGATGACACTGCATACTCCATCTATTTCCCTCTTTTCTCAGGACACCCACAGCATCAATAGTTTCAATACGGGTTTATACTTGAGTCTAACCATGAGCGCTGATGACAGTGGAGAGACGAAGTAGAGTCAGGTCCTGGGGACAGGGTGAAGCAGTCTTACCAGTTCTGGCATTCTTTCCTCTAGACTTCCTTAGTCATGAGAAAACTCAACTTCTATCTTGTTTGAGATTTGTTCTGTGAGTTTTCTGTTACAGGAAGCTGAACTTAACTTTCCTTGTTACGGAAACCCATCAAGTTGTATTTGTGGAAGAGTCGCAAAGAGTTGGACATAACTTAGTGACTAAACAATACTCCCAGTAACCTGGACTCAGGCAAGCCATACCTTAACCTGGAAAGTGGGCTTAGAGCAGGTTTCTTCAGAAAGTATATTCTTCCTCTTTCAAACACTTTAGGCCCCAGCTCCAGAATTCTTGACTCCTCTGGGCTAAAAGCTGAAGCTCAAGGGAGCTTCTTGTTTTATGGTTGCTGACACTGAAATGGAGCAAAGAACACTGGGAAGGCACACACCACTAGGGCTCACTGCTTCATTGGTTACGCCCAAGAGAAAAGGCTTAGGAGCCAGGGAAGAAGAAGGAGGAAGAAAGGAAGCAGCAGAAGAGAATGGCCGTCTGAGACCTGTATAAATGAGCATGACCAGAGGAAGACGGTGAGAATCCTCTAATTAAGTCAATTAAAGTTCATCATTACTTGGGTAATATTACTACAAGTTCTAGGGAGAAAACTCAGCACTTCCACAACTATTTACTAAGCTATCACTATGTGTCATAAACATAGTTTCTTTCCTTGAAAAGTTTTAAATTTAGTAAGAAGTCAAGACTAACATTTATCAAGCAATAAGTACATTATCTAGAAAAAAAGTTTTGATGAGTAAACCTGACTTGTACAGCAGAAGTTTAATGCCACTTCCATCAGAAATAGACTCCTTCTTTTTACCCCTGCTGGAAGTGTTCACACCCCTCCAAGCCCTCAGCATGTTTTTTTGTTTTTTTTTTTAAATCTGCCATATATTGCCTTGAAGTGTGTGTGTGTGTGTGTGTGTGTGTGTGTCTGTGTCTGTGTCTGTGTGTGTCTATGCACCTTCTCTCCTTCACCATTGCCTAAGTTCCTCTTCTTATTATTGTTCCATCACTAAGTTATGCCCAGCTCTTTGAAATCCCATTCCAAACTCTTTTGGAATCACGCAAGTCTTGTCCTTCACTCTCTCCCTGAGTCTGCTCAAACTCATGTCCACTGAGTCAGTGATGCCATCTAACCATCTCAACCTTGCCCCCTTCTCCACCTGACCTCAATCTTTCCCAGTATCAGGGTCTTTCCCAACAAGCTGGCTCTTTGCATCAGGTGGCCAAAATATTACAGCCTCAGCTTCAGTCCTTTCAGTGAATATTCATCATTGATCTCCTTTAGGATTGACTGGTTTGATCTCGTTGCTGTCCAAGGAACTCTCAAAAGTCTTCTTTAGCACCACAGTTGTAAAACATCAATTCTTCAACGCTCAGCCTTCTTTATGGTCCAAATCTCACAACCATGCATGACTACTGGAAAAACCATAGCTTTGACTATATAGACCTTTGTTGGCAAACTGATGTCTCTACTTTTTAATAGACTGTCTAGATTTGTTATAGCTTTCCTTTCAATGAGCAAGCGTCTTTTAATCTCATCCGTCTTTTAAGTTCATCCGTCCACAGTGATTTTGGAGCCCAAGAAAATAAAATCTGTCATTATTTTCACTTTTCCCCCATCTATTTGCCATAAAGTGATGGGACCAGATGCCATGATCTTAGTTTTCTGAATGTTGAGTTTAACCCAGCTTTCTTCACTCTCATCAAGAGGCTCTTTTGTTCCTCTTCACTTTCAGCCAATAGGGTGGTATCTTCTACATATCTGAGCTTGTTGATGTTTCTCTCTGCAATCTTTAATCCAACTTGTGATTCATCCAGTCTGGAACTTCACATGATGTACTCTGCGTATAAGTTAAACAAGCAGGGTGACAATATACAACCTTGACATACTCCTTTCCCAATTTCGAACCAGTCTATTGTTCCATGCCTGGTTCTAACTTGACCTGCATACATGTTTCTCAGGAAACAGGTAAAGTGATCTGGTATTCCCATCTCTTGAAGAATTTTCCACAGTTTGTTTATGATCGACACAGTTAAAGGCTTTAGCACAGTCAATGAAGCAGAAGTAGATGTTTTTCTGGAATTCTCTTGCTTTCTCTATGATCCAGTGGATGCTGGCAATTTGATCCCTGGTTCCTCTGCCCTTTCTAAGTCCAGCTTGTACATCTGGAAGTTCTCAGTACATGTACTACTGAAGCCTAGCTTGAAGGATCTTGAGCATTACCTTGCAAGCATGTGAAATGAGTGTAATTGCACGATAGTTTGAACACTCTTTGGCATTGCCCTTCTTTGGGATTGGAATGGAAACTGACCTTTTCCAGTCCTGTGGCGACTGCTGAGTTTTCCAAATTTGCTGACGTATTGAGTAATGTATTAGGTTCCTTAATGATAAGCATTAAGTCTTATACATTTGTGCCTCCTTCATGATGTCTGTTCCAGTCCCTGGCACAAAGTTAGGCATTAGTGAATCCTGGCTGGCTGTCTATTAGAAAAGAGTTAAGGAATGCTGAATATGCTGTTTAAGATGAACAATCTCACTGGAGAGCTCAGGGAGTTTCCATGGTAAGGTCTGGCTGTGCTGGTGGAATTTAAACAGGTAGAGCAGAGTGGGAAGAGTATTATTATCTAATGATGGGAGACCCAGAGAGTGGTATTGTTTCCTCACCTTTGATGAGATGCTGTTCAACTCCCCAAGTTAAACAATGCAATTGCTTTGTCTTAGCACTGAGGAGATAAAACTCTTTGTTTATAAGCCTAATCATAGTAAGAAGAGGGTCAGGTAGGAAGTTCCCTTTTGGGTGGGAGCCACCTTCAGCCTAAATGAAGGTTTCCTAACTTGCCAAGAGTCAAAACAAAACTTACAGGTGCTCTGCACACATTTGGCTCGTGGGCAGTAGAAGCAGCTTTCAGGTGTTAACCTGGACTCTGTTGAGAGTCTTTGAAGGTTACTTTAATTTTCCTCATTGCAGAACATCATTTGGAGGAGGAAAGGGCATAGTAATGGATCTCTAACGATTCTCTGCCAGCTCCATATTCTAAGACTTAAGAAGCTGGTGGTATTTCATAACCTAAATGAGTTAAAAACACTCTGGAGAAAATGGGGGTGATCAAATTAGACAAAAATGCCTCATGTCACAGGCTCAGGTTTCTAGATAAGGAATCCATGCCCATCCCCTATCATCTCAAATTCAGGGCCAGGTCCAACAGCCATTTAATTTTATGGAATCTCTCACTTATCCTGTGTTTCCAAAAGAAATATCCTAGGATGGATAGTCTTGTGTTGCAAAGCAAGTATCACAAGTGCACAGGGAGGGTGTAGGGACTTATAAGTCCTGTATTGATGCCCACAGTACTCCCAGAGTCCACTTTCCCTATAACTTCAAAGAGTGGCAAATAAAATAGCGGTGGCTCGGTGGTAAAGAATTTGCCTGCCAATGCAGAAGATGTGGGTTCAATCCCTGGGTTGGGAAGATTTCCTGGAGAAGGAAATGATAACACACTCCAGAGGTGGAGTGAAGTCTGGAGGAAGTTGGAAAATATTCTGGCCTCAGCACTGCCCTCCAGATACTAAACTCTCAAGAGACAAAACTGTTTCTAGCTTAACTTTCTATGTGCTTTCTGTAGCCAAAGAAGTTCTCCATTTCCCCTTATTTTCCCTCCCTTCCAATTGACCCTCCCTTCTCTCTTTTCTGATAGTAACTTCATCACAACTTCATGGATGGGAGATCATTTTGCTTTACAGACTCAGAGTTTTGTGTTTCTAACAGAGGGACCCAGCATAATGATGGTCCTTGTGGAAATGGTCCTTGTGGAAACTGGGAGACATCATGGTTCATTGAGTCGAGAAGCAGTACAGTAATCATGCTCGTCAAGACTTAGCAATGCTAGGTCAACGAAAAGAACAAAGCAGATTTTTCCCAAAATGAAGATTTAGTATTTTTTAACATTATAGCAGGTTCAGGTTCTTTGGGGCTTCACAAGAACTCCATAGAAGACAGATTATCAGTATTTTTAAGTAGTTGAGAAAACAGAGGCCTAAAGGACCTATTGCAGAACCTTTTTTGCAGAAATTGAAATGTCAGGGACAACAGCCAAAACAATCTTGAAAAAGAACAAATTGGGAGAACACACATTTCCTGATTTCAAAATGTACTATAAAGATCAAGAGAGTATGGCATTGGCATAAGAATAGACATACAGCAACAGAATAAAATTGACTGCTCAAAAACAAACCCTTATGTGTTTTGTCCACTGAATTTTTATAGTTGCTAATATCATTGCTTCCCTCATAGCTCAGGTGGTAAAAAATCTGCCTGCAATGCAGGAGACCCAAGTTTGATTCCTGGGTCACGAAGATCCGCTAGAGAAGGAAATGGCAACCCATTCCAGTATTCTTCCCTGGAGAATCTCATGGACAGAAGAGCCTGGCAGGCTACAGTCCATAGGGTCACAAAAGTCAGACACAACTTAGTAGCTAAACCACCACCACCAAGGTAATACAATGAGGGGAAAAAGTGTTTTCAATAAATACTGCTTGGACAACTGGATATACATATATAAAAGAAGGAGAAAGAGAAGAATGAAGAGGGGGGGAAAAAAAAGACATTGTTGTTGGATGCCTATTTCACACCATGTACAAAAATTAACTCAAAATGGATCCCAGGTTGAAATGTAAGAGCTAAAGCTGTAAACCTCTTAGAAAAAAACACAGAAGCAAATATCTTGACCCTTTGGTTAGGCAAAGTCTTCTCAGGCAGAACACCAAAACATGAACAAGAGAAAAATTTAAAAATTGGACTTCACCAAAATTAAAAACTTCTGTGTGGTCACCACTAAGAAAATGAAAAGATAACCCACAGAATGGGAGAATATATTTGCAACTCATTTATTTGATAAGGGACTTGTATCCTGAATGTATAAAGAAGTCCTACAAAACAAAATAATAAAAGACAAGTAATTCAATTTTCAAATGGGCAAAGATTTGAATAGACATTTCTGCCCCCATACCAAAAAAAAAAAAATGCCTGTAGCCAAAAGCAAATTAAAAGGTGCTCAGCATTACTAGTCATTAGGGAAATGCAAATCAAAGTCACAATGAGATACCACTTCATATCTAGTGGGATGGCTATAATAAAAATGGTGCAAAATAGTCAATGCTGATGAGGATATGGAGAAATTGAAATCTTTATACATTACTATAAAGAGAATGGCAACCCACTCCAGTATTCTCCCCTGGAGAATCCCATGGGCAGAGGTGCCTGGTGGGCTAAAGTCCATGGGGTTGCAAAGAGTCAGACATGACTGAGCAACTAACACACATACATTGCTAGGGAGACTGTACAATGGCTCGCTTGCTTCAGAAAACAGTCTGAAAGTTCTTCAAAAAGTTAGAAAGAGAGTTATCATATAACCTAGCTATTCTACTTCTAGATATATATCCAAGAAATTTGAAAACATATGTTCACATAAAACCCTGTACATGAATGTTCACAGCAGCATAATTTTTTATAATAGCCAGAATGTAAAAATACAATCCATAGGTCAAGTGATAAATGAATAAACAAAAGTGGTGTATCCATATAATGGAATATTACTCAGCCATAAAAAAGAAGTACTGGTACACACTACAGAAGAGATAAGACTAGAAAAACACTGAATTAAACAAAAGAAGCCAGACAACAAAAATTCCACTTACATGAATTATTCAGAATACAAAAAATTATGAGACTGAAAGTAGGTTAGCAGTTGCTAGAGACTGTGGAGAGCAGATAATCAAGAGTGACTGCTTATGGCGACATGATATATTTTTTGGATAGTGAAAATGTTCTGGAATTAGATGGTGGTATTCATGGCATAAATCTGCAGATATACTAAAAATTACTGAATTAAACACACCAAAAGGGTGAATTTTATGATGAGTAATTATATCTCATTAGAGCAGTTATTAAAAGAAAAAAAAAGGTCAAAAAGTTACTAAGGTCAACCAGATAGTCCAAACAGGATGAGCTAGACTTGTCAGTTTCCTAACATCTTTATTTTTGTTTTCTTCTTTGCTGTTTCTATTTTTCTTTTCTTGTTTTGTCTATCTTTTAAGCCAGTTAAAACCAATTCTATAGCAAATAAAAATAAATTTTATTTATTTGCTATAAATAAATAAGCATATAAATCAATCTAGCCAAATTTCAGTACCTGATTCAATTTAGGACACTTCCTAATATATTACATTTCTTCCTTTCTATAAGTTAAGTTCAGTTCAGTCGCTCAGTCATGTCTGACTCTTTGTGACCCCAAGGGCTGCAGCACGCCAGGCCTCCCTGTCCATCACCAACTCCCAGAGTGTGCTCAAACTCATGTCCATCACATCTGTGATGCCATCCAACCATCTCACCCTCTGTTGTCCCCTTCTCCTCCCACCTTCAATCTTTCCCAGCATCAGGGGCTTTTCCAATGAGTCAGTTCTTCGCATCAGGTGGCCAAAGTATTGGAGTTTCAGCTTCAGCATCAGTCCTACCAATGAATATTCAGGACTGATCTCCTTTAGGATGGACTGGTTGGATCTCCTTGCAGTCCAAGGGACTCTCAAGAGTCTTCTCCAACATCACAGTTCAAAACCATCAATTCTTCAGTGCTCAGCTTTCTTTATATTCCAAATCTCACATCCATACATGACTACTGGAAAAACCATAGCCTTGACAAGATGGACCTTTGTTAGCAAAGTAATGTCTCTGATTTTTAGTATGCTGTTTAGTTTTTTCGTAACTTTTCTTCCAGGGAGCAAGTATCTTTTAATTTCATGGCTGCAGTCACCATCTGCAGTGATTTTGGAGCCCAGCAAAATAAAATCTCTCACTGTTTCCATTGTTTCCCCATCTATTTGCCATGAAGTGATGGGACCGGATGCCATGGTCTTAGTGTTCTGAATGTTGAGTTTTAAGCCACCATTTTCACTCTACTCTTTCACTTTCATCAAGAGGCTCCTGAGTTCTTCACTTTCTGCCATAAGGGTGGTATCATATGCATATCTGAGGTTATTGATATTTCTCCTGGCAATCCTGATTCCAGGTTGTGCTTCATCCAGCCTGGCATTTCACATGATGTACTCTGCATATAAGTTAAATAAGCAGGGTGGCAATATACAGCCTTGATGTACTCCTTTCCCAATTAGGAACCAGTCTGTTGTTCCATGTCCAGTTCTAACTGTTGCTTTCTGATCTGCATACAGATTTCTCAGGAGGCAGGTCAGGTGGTCTGGTATGCCCATCTCTTTCAGAATTTTCCACAGTTTGTTGTGATCTACACAGTCAAAGGCTTTGGCGTAGTCAATAATGCAGAAGTAGATATTTTTCTGGAATTATCTTGCTTTTTTGATGATCCAGCAGATGTTGGCAATTTGATCTCTGGTTACTCTGCCTTTTCTAAATACAGCTTGAACATCTGCAAATTCATGGTTCATGTACTGTTGAAGCCTGGCTTGGAGAATTTTGAGCATTACTTTGCTAGTGTGTGAGATGAGTGCAATTGTGAGGTAGTTTGAATGTTCTTTGGCATCGTCTTTCTTCGGGATTTGAATGAAAACTGACCTTTTCCAGTCGTGTGGCCACTGCTGAGGTTTCCAGATTTCCTGGCAAATTAAGTGTAACACTTTCACAGCATCATCTTTTAGGACTTCAAATAGCTCAACCGGAATTCCATCACCTCCACTAGCTTTGTCCATAGTGATGCTTCCTAGGGCCCATTTGACTTTGCATTCCAGGATGTCTGGCTCTAGGTGAGTGATCACACCATCATGGTTATCTGGGTCATGAAGGTCTTTTTTGTATAGTTCTTCTGTGTATTCTTGCCACCTCTTCTTAATACCTTCTGCTTCTGTTAGGTCCATACAATTTCTGTCCTTTATTGTGCCCATACTAGCATGAAACATTCCCTTGGTATCTCTGATTATCTTGAAGAAATCTCTAGTCTTTCCCATTCTACTATTTTCCTCCATTTCCTTGCACTGATCACTGAGAAGGGTTTCTTACCTCTCCTTGCTATTCTTTGGAACTCTGCATTCAAATGGATATATCTTTCCTTTTCTCCTTTGCCTTTAGCTTCTCTTTCTTTTCTCAGGTATTTTTAAGGCCTCCTTGGACAACCATTTTGCCTTTTTGCATTTCTTTTTCTTGGGGATGGTCTTGATCACTGCCTCCTGTACAATGTCATGAACCACTGTCCATAGTTCTTCAGGCACTCTGTCTATCAGATCTAATCCCTTGAATCTATTTGTCACTTCTACTGTATAATCATAAGCGATTCGATTTAGGTCATACCTGAATGATCTAGTGGTTTTCCCCACTTTCTTCAGTTTAAGTCTGAATTTAGCAATAAGGAGATCATGATCTGAGCCACAGTCAGCTCCTGGTCTTGTTTTTACTGACTGTATAGAGCTTCTCCATCTTTAGCAGCAAAGAATATAATCAATCTGATTTTGGTATTGACCATCTGGTGATGTTCATGTATGAAGAGTATGAAAAGGCAAAAAGGTATGACACTGAAAGATGAACTCCCCAGGTTGGTAGGTGCCCAATATGTTACTGGAGAAGAGTGGAGAAATAACTCCAGAAAGAATGAAGAGATGCAGACAAAGCAAAAACAACATCCAGTTGTGGATGTGACGGGTGATGGAAGTAAAGTCCGATGCTATAAAGAGCAATATTGCATAGGAACCTGAAATGTTAGGTCAATGAATCAAGGCAAATTGGAAGTGGTCAAACAGAAGATGGCAAGAGTGAACATTGACATTTTAGGAATCAGTGAACTAAAATGGACTGGAATGGGTGAATTTAACTCAGATGACCATTATATCTACTACTGTGGACAAGAATCCCTTAGAAGAAATGGAGTAGCCATCATAGTCAACAAAAGAGTCCAAAATGCAGTACTTGGATGCAATCTCAAAAACGACAGAATGATCTCTGTTCGTTTCCAAGACAAACCATTCAATATCACAGTAATCCAAGCCTATGCCCCAACCAGTAATGCTGAAGAAGCTGAAGTTGAACAGTTCTATGAAGACCTACAAGACCTTCTAGAACTAACACCCAAAAAAGACGTTCTCTTCTTTATAGGGGACTGGAATGCAAAAGTAGAAGTCAAGAGCTACCTAGAGTAACAGGCAAATTGGCCTTGGAGTACAAAACAAAGCTGGGCAAAGGCTAACAGTTTTGCCAAGTGAACGCACTGGTTATAGCAAACACCCTCTTGTAACAACACAAGAGAAGACTCTACACATGGACGTCACCAGATGGTCAATACCAAAATCAGATTGATTATATTCTTTCCAGCCAAAGATGGAGAAGCTCTATACAGTCAGCAAAAACAAAACCGGGAACTGACTGCATCTCAGTTCATGAACTCCTTATTGCCAAATTCAGACTTTCTATAAGAGAGAGGAGCATTTCCTTCTGTGCACTGGCAGCTTTTCTATTGATGAAAGTGAGGTACAAAGTGTAGTTTGTCTAAAATTTTACCTTTGCCAAAATATTTTCTCCCTTGAAGTCTCTCTTGGTGAACTGACTACATAAAAAAGTCTCTGAGAACCCGCAGAACACTAAGAAAACACACACTGAGCACTAGCCCTTTCACTTGCTGTCTAAGGCCGTCTTTCGAAGCAGGAGGAGGTAACCCCTAGTCACTTCTGGGAACCTCCTGGAGTCATCTGTAATGCTATGATTCTTGTGTTTCAAGCTCCTCTTAAACACATCAGTTCTAAGAATAACAACCAATTTCTAGACTCAAATAGACAACGAAGATTTCCAGCATTTCGTGGCATCTCAGGGCTAGTGACCCCATCTACACAAAGCTCAAATATCTTTGAAGTAGGATTCAGAGATTTTGTCTCCCTGCAACTTTCTGGTCAGCAGGACTGCTGTTAAGATATTCAAAAAAGAAAAGGTACCCAATGGGTGGTTCTGACCACTGAGTGTGAGTGCTCCTATGCAGAGGGGGGTGTGGCTAAAAGGTTTCAGAAATAAAATCTTAAATGCAAACCCACAGTAGCATCAGGAAAACCCTGGTAGGAGGCCAGGGACCAAGAAGAGATTTCCAAAGGAATCTTTCAATTCTGAAGAAACAAGTTTTCTGATGGATCACCAGGTGAATTAATCTTTGTGTGACTCCTGGTGATGGTGGTAGAATGCTGAAACTTGCTGTGACATGACTGCTTTTGAAAGCTTGATCTGGGCTAATGAACCCTTGAATCAGAGGTGAAAAAAGCCACTGAGAAGGGGATACTGCATGGTGCAAATGCTGCCACTTGTTGCAACATCAATGTGGTATGGCTACAACATTCCTCGCACATTCAGCCAATTCTTCTGTTCTCTTGGTATGGGAGCCCCCTCTTAGGATCCAGCAATACAGAAACACGGGGTCATAGCAATTAGTTGACTAACTAAATTCTATTCATACATATTTATTGACTGTCTGAGACGTGTTAGGCAAAGTGCTAGGAGCTAGGGAATACATATTTCTTACTCTCCTAAATTCTGTAAGAGTCAAAAATCCAGGCTTCCAGAACCCTCCCCCACCAACGGATTTCACTCTTTCCTCTAACAGACCTTTACCCATTAGTAAATGGTCCCATAATTCTCTTGCCCCAGGACAAATCTCTCTATTTTTACTTCTTCTTTCTTCCTAGACATGCTTTCTTGGTCTGTCTTTACTATTCTCTAGGTCTGTCCTCCTCTTATTTAGCTCTGGTTTTTCAATGTTCCCTTTATAACGTGGTATTCAGACACTGCTGTATCAGTGTACAATCCTAAAACTACTTCCTCTCTCACTGTGGATCCTCATATTGCTGTTCATGGGGCTTACATTTCTTTTTATCTTTTTCATTTTGAAGTCACCTAAAACTCTGTGTCAGAGTTTTCCTGTTTTCCTAATTTGATGCAAGAATACAAGACCCTGGCAGATGGCAGGGCCTTGAGATGGAAGGAGAATGGGTCCCTGAATCACATGGGGAAGTACTGCTCTCTGACCAGAAACATTTAGCCCTGAACTGCTACCATACTTTGTCACATATTTGTGAAGTCAGTTTAGCTTACCCTAATTAAAATAATTAACCTCATCTTTTTTTTTCCCCCAGATAAATTGTTATAAATTACTACCTGTATTGCACACTTAGCTAATTTCAAATAATCATAGGATTTTGCATTGTTAAGTCTGTGTAAATTAGTTCAAATTTTTGGAGGATTTTTTTTCAGTAATACAAACCTCATTTATATTTCAATTCAGTGTCTTTAACAGGAGTAAAACTCTACAAGGAAGGCATTTAAACCAGTAGTGTTATGTCTATTCTTACTCTGCAAGAGTAGAGTAAGTTTCAAGGCAAAATGAACAGAGGCTCCATATACCTAGGAAATAAGAAGAAGCAAGGACCAATCCCCAGGAATAGGCTGATAAGTATCTTCATGTTGGTGTTGTGTTTTGTGTATATGTGTTGTCCAAAGTCCAGGTATCTTATGCATAAACAAACAAAAAGTAGTCACAGGAGGCCATTCACATCACCCTTATCTTTTATAAGGAGGTATTGTCAGACTTTATAGCATGCATCCACGCTAAACCTAGTTTCTAAAGAAATTATATTTTCTGTTCATTAAATTCAATTCTGCTTAATTCATTCATTTATTCACTCATCCATCCCTTTAACAAATAAGCCTGCTGTAGACTCAGCACTGAAGCATGTTTATGTAGGATAATAAGAAGTAGAAGATATAGCTCCTGTCCCAGCAGACTTTATAATTTGTTTCCACATTTCTTGTCACCTAGCATGTGACAGATGAACCTGTTCTGATGACTGTTTTGAGATTTTAATTTCAATAAACATTTATTTTGTGCCTAGTCCATGCTAAGCACTGGGCTAAAGATGCTGCAAGAAGTTGATTATAAAGATAAGGAGATACGATAGGTGTTACAATGAAAATGGCAATGGTATTTATCCAATTCAAAAACATTGACTGTTAAATAAAGTCTTTGAGGTCAAGGGCTGCTCGTTACATTTCTTTGTTTTACCCTCTCATCATCTGAGTCATTCTCCTTAAGTCCTCTTAGGTTCCCTGTAGCTTAGGCTACAAACTCTCTCACAGGATGGCTGATAAGTGAAAGAGATCCACCTTGCTGACAATATCAGACAGTGATCTATTTCTACACCTTCTCCTTGACATCTCAGGGCAACCAAGGGAAGATGAAATCCTCTGGACTCCTTGAGTGGGACAATGGGATTATACATATATGACAAGTACTGCCCAGAGTTGAAGGGAAACAAAATCCTCATTGTTCATCTAATATCTGTTTTTCACTTGGGTAAGAATGCACACCATTGAAATATTTGGTGTGAGTAAACGCTTAACTGATGTGGAGTTAGCATTCATGTTGCGTGTGTGATAACAATAAGGTGGAATGCCCTTGGTACTGGGAGACACGCACTGAAGTAGGGAGCAGTAAAGAGCCATGCTGCCTGAAATCTAGTTTTCAAATGGGTCATCAAATTGGATAAACTTGACAAATGTCAGTGACTGTAGGTATAGTGTATGTGGATGTTCACGTATTATTATTCTTTCAAATTTTCTGTACATTTCAACATTTTCATAACAAAAAGTTGGTTTAAAAATGCTTGTCTACCATGTGTAGTTTTGAGCAACTCAAAGGTCTGGTTGACTGCTCCCTACTCACCCTTATACCCAACCCATTTCATCTCTGCTGTCTTACTTTCTCTTTCAATAGTTGTGATCTGAAATTCTACCATCAAGAGCCTCAACCAATTTAGCTAAAAGGTTTTATTCATATTAAAATGTAGATATGCATTAACATGGTACATATACATGTATTATTATGTATTAGCAATTAGTCAGATTATTTTACACATAAATAAATACATAATACAGGTGCTGGTTAGAGGTGATGGGAAAAAAAAATAAAACATGTGAATTTACATGGGACTCCTAAGAGGGATATACATAGAAAGAGAGACACAGAAAGATTTGGTGGGTGGGAACAAAGCACTACAGCAGTGTTCGTCCAACAGAACTTTCTACAATGGTGAAAATATTATATATCTGCACTACCAATACGGCAGCCACCACCACATCCAACTATTAGGTACATGAGATGTATCTATTATAATTAAAGAATTGAACTAATTTTATTTAATGTTAATTACTAATTAAAATTTAAATTGCCACTTGTGGCTGGTGGCTATCATATTGAACTATGAAGCTCTAGAGAGATATGAGCCTGGAGAGGCAGATAACTATAGTTTCTAGAAGTGAGTTGGTAACTGTAGAATTAAAATTTCCTAAGGGAATTAAAAAGATATTTTCATATGTATAATTTGTGGAGAAAGAATGAAAGAGAAAAAGTGGTTGTATAGTCTACTAGGAATTCTTGTCCCTGGGTAATATTTCTAATTGGTCAAATCAAAAGTATTGCAGAGTAGATGTGCCCACTACCAAATCTCTCTATACAGTTTATACATGCAGCATATTTATACATTCAGTATATAATGATGGGTTATTATGACAGGAGAAGTTATGGTTTTTCCAGTGGTCATGTATGGATGTGAGAATTGGACCATAAAGAAAGCTGAGCACCAAAGAATTGATGCTTTTGAACTGTGGTGTTGGAGAAGATTCTTGAGAGTCCCTTGGACTGCAAGGAGATGAAACCAGTCAATCCTAAAAGAAATCAATCCTGAATATTCATTGGAAGGACTGATGGTGAAGCTGAAACTCAATACTTTGGCCACCTGATACAAACTGACTTATTGGAAAAGACCCTCATGCTGGGAAAGATTGAAGGCAGGAGGAGAAGGGGATGACAGAGGATGAGATGGTTAGGTGGCATCACCAACTTGATGGATATGAGTTTGAGCAAGCTCCGGGAGCTGGTGATGGACAGGGAAGCCTGGCATGCTGCAGTCCATGGGGTTGCAAAGAGTCGGACACGACTGAGCAACTGAACTGAACTGATAATGACAGGAAAGATAGTTTCTAAGAGGTGGGATACATAAAATCACCAGTGTCTTTTCAGATATCCATTGAGTGGATCAAATACCCATGCCATCTACTTCTCTACCCAAAACTTCAGCCAAGACGTAAAAGATGTCTTCTTCATTAGCAAGGGCTGAAATGCATCTCCTTCAGAGGGAAGAAGTCATTGAGCTGCAAGGAAAGATGATGCTAAGAACACAATCAGGAAAATATTCAACTCATTAGATGGATATATTTGGCCTCACAAGCTAGATCTTCAAAAGTCTGTCTCCTGTTGACTTTCTCTTTCAACTTTTCAATATCATCACTCCTTCCTAAACAAAGGACAAGGAAGTTCAGACTTATCCCAATAGACAGAGTAGATACAGCCCAGGGATTTGCATTTCTAACAAATTCCCATGATGATGCTGCTGGCCTGGGGACCACTCTTTGAAAACAAATGTCCACAGCATTCACTGTTGTAGTGCATTAATTTTTCTCCTGTGCATCTAGAACAGTGTCTATGTGTCATCTTCAGGAGAATGGGGAAAAAACTCTAACTCATATCTTTTTCTGTAAGACTGTATTCTCTTATGGAACCCAGGCAGGATTTGAGGATCAGTGGGGAGAGAAGACTTGCGCTGTCCTCACATCTATAATGAGGCATGAAGATAAAAGCTTCTGTAATGTTCAACATCTGTTAATAGAATTTTAAGCTTACTCTTTGCTTTATATTTTGATTCTCAAATTTGTTTTAGGAGAAGTGGTTCTCAAACATGAGAGCTTATAAAGTTGTCTTTGAGGTTTTAAAACACAGATTGATGGAAAGCTGAGCCCTACTCGCTCCCAGATACAGCATCTGGGGTAAGACCTGAGAACTGGCATTTCTAACAGGTGACAGTGATACTGCTTGTCCTGGCACCACACCTTGAAATGACAAGTCTATTTGTCTCAGCTTTCTTTATCTTCTACATCTCTAGCCTGTAGTCCACAGGCCAGCAAACTGTGATCAACTGTTTCCCAAATTTTTTTAATGAAACGTACCTCCACCCATTCATTTCTGTATAGTCTGTGGCTACTTTCAAATTACAATAGCAGAGTTGAGTGGTTTCAACAGAGACTTAGTAGCCTATAAGTCTGCAATATTTACTGTTTGGCCCTTTATAGAAAAAATCCATCTCCAGTCTTCTTTCTTCTCCTTAAACATGACATTTATTAAACAACTTCTATAAACAGGGCACTTAATAAATATCTTTGTATTTTACCTTCACAGTAATATAAATGGAATTGGCTTCCCTGGTGGCTCAGTCTGCCTGCAACGTGGGAGACACAGGTTTGATCCCTGGGTCGGGAAGATCCCCTGGAGAAGGAAACAGCAACCCATTCCAGTACTCTTGCCTGGAAAATCCCATGGATGGAGGAGCCTGGTAGGCTACAGTCCATGGGGTTGCAAAGAGTCGGACATGACTGAACGACTTCATTTTCACTTTTCTATATCACAAGGTCTAATAATATGCATAAAGTGAAAGTGAAAGTTGCTCAGTCATGTCTGACTCTTTGCGACCCCATGGACTATACAGTTAATAGAATTCTCCAGGCCAGAATAGTGGAATAGGTAGCCTTTCCCTTCTCCAGGGGATCATCCCAACCCAGGGATCGAACCCAGGTCTCCAGCATTGCAGGTGGATTCTTTACCAGCTGAACCACAAGGGAAGCTCAATTTGCATAAGGAAATACCTAAATCAAGACCTCTGTATAACCTGTGGTGCCCAATGCATAATGAAACTGTAAGCCTCCTTGTTCAAAAATTAAGAATTTCAAGATGATAAGAGCAGAGCATTAACCAAGTGTGGGGCCCAGTGTGACTGAATAGGTCACATGCCCATGATCTAAGCAGAGTGCCCAGTCCTGACCTGGCTGCCTCTGATGTCTGAAACTCTATCCTGTATGGCAGACTCAGGAGTCTCCTATACCATGACCAGCAAGCATTGTCATGGTGAACTACTGCAGTTTTCCTTGGAGATAGAATCTTCTTTCCTGAGAAACCACTCAAAGTATATTCTCAACGTCCTTGTATTATGTATGACCCCCCTTCTCAAGCCCCAGGAACAGTATCCTGGGGAAAAACCACATCTCTGCATTCCCTCAAATACTTAGCACCTAGAAGCCACTCAATAAATAAAACTTTTATATTAAAAAAATTGCTCCCCTTATACTACACAGGATTTAAAATAATTTTTCAATGAATTATTGCTGAATTAGTAGATACCAACAAGGCTAACATGAAGAAAGACCTTGCAGAGATTACTGTAATTCGACAAAAGAGAATATGGAGCAATAAACATTAATACTTTAGTTTGCCATCACTCAAAATTTCATGGTGGGTGCCACAATAGAACCTCAGTGTCTGCCCATATGACCCAGAGCTATTTTCCCAAATTTGTAGCAGAGAGTACTGTTGGACATTCTCTCAGTACTGAGGTGTGAGAGACAGCAACTCAACAACACACGCAAAGCCAAGTCCGTGATCATCTTAAAGAATGCCGCATCTCATGTTATTTGATCACTATATTCTCTGAGCATTTAATCCTCTCAAATATTTTGCAATCACTTCCTCTAATTACAGAGAAAACACATTGGAGTGATGTGCATGCTCGGGAGCATCCCCTCCTGTTTCCTTCTCTCTGTTTAATCAAGAATTTGAATCACCTTTCAATTTCCTAATCCTATAATCCTAAAAAGAATTTACTCTGCTCCAAACTCTGCTTGGCGAGACCCTGTACAGCGGAACCTGGAGCCCTTTCACAAAGTCTGAGAAGGGAAAGAAAATCCTGGAGGTAGGCTTTTGGCTTCCTTCCAGGAAGATCAGGAAACTAGGGCCCCTGCAGACTATCCTCTTCCAGCTAAGATTCTGAAGATATGATCTGGGAGGCCTGCATCAAATTTACCTAGAGGGCTTGTTAAAGTTCTAACTTTCTGGGTCTCATTCTAGCCATACGAAATTGGAATTTGAAGACAGGAAATCTATCTGTCTTATCCATCTGTCTGTCTATGTTTCTAAATTTAATTTTTTCCCGAGTGATAGTACGTGCTAAGTCGCTTCAGTCATGTACAACTCTTTGCAACCCTATGAACTATAGCCTGCCAGGCTCTTCTGTCCATAGGATTCTCTAGACAAGAATACTGGAGTGGGTTGCCATTTCCTAATCCAGGAGATCTTCCCAACCCAGAGATTCAATCCGTGTCTCTTATGTCCCCTGCGTTGACAGGAGGGTTCTTTACTACGAGTGCCACCTGGGAAGCCCTCTCTATCTATATTTAATTTTTTCCCAAGTGATTATCATGTGGATAAAAAATTGAGAACCAAGTGGCTAGCCATCCACATCCTCAATGTATATTCACTGTATTTCTTTTTTTTAAATTGAAGTATAGCTAATTTACTATGTTGCGTTAGTTTCAGGTATACAGCAAAGTGATGCAGTTATACATCTACATCTCCATATATATATACATATATATATTCTATATATTCATATATACATATATATGTGTATATATACACATATATATGTATAATATATAAACATACATTCAGATTCTTTTCACTTATAAATTATTAAAAAATATTGAGTGTGGTTCCCTGTGCTATACAGTAGGTCCTTGTTGGTTACCTATTTTATATATTGTAGTATGTATATGTTAATCCCAAACTCCTACCCCTTTGATCCCTTTCCCCTTTTGGTAACCATAAATTTGTTTCCTATTCACTCTATAGTTATTAATATTACAGCCCAGTTTTAAAATTCTGATTTATAAATATACAGGATCAATTAAATGGTGTAGCTAAAAAGGCCTCTGGTCACTACAGGTCATTGCTCTGGAATCCAGAAAGCATGTGGAAGAAGGTGAAGTGGGCTCATTTGGGTTCACAGTCAGGGTACCAACTCCTCAGAGGCCTGGGCACTATAACTATGAGACACACCATGAAACTTCTCTGCAACGGCCTGCAGTTCCAACATTCTGACCCTCTGTCTCCCTTTAACCCTGGTGTATACTAACAAACCTCAACATTTTAATATCCTAATTACACTAAAAAAATTCAACGTACTCAGAAGTGTATTAAAATAATTTCTCAGGCCATGGGTCTATTATTTATTGTTCAGTGAATATGGCCACCATAACTCAGAAAATAAGCCCAAAGCTCAGGACGAGACTGTCTTCCCACATTACCTTCATCGAAAAAGAATGACCTTGTTTCACCACCTGCACATCTGCTCTTGTTCATCTGCTGCCAGCGACTCGTCTGCTCTGCGCGCTCTTGTCTATTCACCACTTCTCTGAGAGCAAAAAACCAGTGTTTCCTACTTTTCTCCTCTCTCAGAGGCACCTGCAGTGTTTCTCACACAACTCAATTAATGCTCTAAACTGGTAAGATATGACGGTCCCTGCTTGATTTGAGGAACTCATCAGTAAAAGGAGCTGATATGTCCCAGACCACATGCTGGGAGGAATACAGATTTGTAACACACCTTCTCATCAGCCCTGGGTCGCTAAATAGGGCAGACTCTTTTTCTCAGAGCCTCCATATGTTCAGCTCACATGGATCAATAGAAGCTCCGTATTGTCTTCACAAAAGCTTTAGTTGTTCACCCTTTCTAATATACATAAGTCCCAGATTATTTTTATCAAACACAGTGATGCCCTGAAGCTTCAGCTTACTGTTTGGGGATAGGCAAGCTGTCCACAGTGATCTTCATGGACACAAACTGGGATATAACTAAACATTTGGGCTTTTAAATAGTCCCAAACAGAAGACCATGTTAAACTTAAAAGCAGAGAAATGCTGTAACTCCGGAGCTCAAACAATCTCAACCTCTAAAGGGCTTTTCTGCAACAAGGCAGAAAATAAAAAGTTAGGAGTGCACAGTTGCCCAGCCAGAAGCGAAGCGAAGTCCCAACAGGAGTGAGCCAACATGCTCTGGGCGACAGCTGGGTAAACATTTCTGATAAAGACTCACAGTTTTGATAGAACTGTGTGTGTGTGTGATAGTACAGTTCGGTGGATTGATAGCTGCTTAAATGGTCTGCAACCAAAGAGTACTGAGTAAGGACACTGACAAACTAGAACAGACAAGAGAAACACAAAGACGGATGGAGAGGAAAGCGGTATGGTATAACAGGAGGAAGAACATGGGTGTTCAGCCTGGAGAATCAAAACCTGGATGCAGAGTGGGGAGAATCAAGGATGACAGTTCTCTTCAAATCATGGCATGGAAGATTAATACCGTACATATAATTCAACTGGGTAGAAATAGGCTAATAGGTGAAAGTTACTAGGACACAGATTTTAGCTAAGCATAAAGTGCTTTTCTGAAAATCAGAATTGTTCAGAAATGGGAGGAACTACTGGAAATTTTAGAAGAGGTAGAATGTCCATTGGTAGAGTCTTCATTAGATGGGGAATCAGAACAGTGGCTCTCCCAGATACCTCTCAACTCCAATTCAAAGGTTCTATGTGCTGAGAGGATGTGATGGTTGGATGGCATCACTGACTCAGTGGACATGAGTTTGAGCAGGCTCCAGGAGACAGTGAAGGACAGGGAAGCCTGGCGTGCTGCAGTCCATGGGGTCCCAAAAAGTCAGACATGACTGAGCGACTGAACAACAAATGTGCTGAGAGCCTGTCCCCATTTTCCCCGTACTACCCTCCTCATCCCACCTGGCAGGAGTAGTCAGTTATGTAAGTTAACAATCAGCAATATTAGGAGGATCAAATGTTACAGGTATGTAATAGCCACAAAGCTCTGGGCAAGTCTATGTTCCTCTCCTTTCACTGATGGAGTGATTAATGCCTATATCAGGAGCATAATGGTGGGTAGGGAGGAAAGGGGAATTGATTTTTATCCCACCATTATATTAAGTATTACACTAAATTTCCTTTAAAAAGGTTTTTGGATTTGCCACTTGATACTGACAAATAACTTTTAAAGCATTCAATGTATTTTTTTCTCTTTGGCTGAAATAAATAAAACTAAATATTGTAGTTTCCCTTGAGGGAATCATTTAATCTTCAAATTAGACACTAAACACTAAGTTGTTCAGTTTATAAAGCCACCATAAAATTCTTAGCCACTTGTCCACTTGGAGGAAAAGATAGTAATTTATGAAGAGATTACATCCTAACACCACTGCCACCTTCCCACTTGGAGGCAGCGTGGAGTTGTGCAAAGAGCAATTACATGTGAGTCCAATGACCTCCTCCAACAACTTGTTGTGGCACACCTTGGGCAGCTATTTCACTTCCTCTGTCAAAGGTCACTGCCACTTTGTAGCCCAACCATAATCACCCAACACAGAAGACTGAACACCACCTGACTTATCTATGAGGACCATGCAGAGCAAGAGAACAGTTTCAAAATTCATGGTACTTTCTGCTGATCTTAATTTTTCAAAATTCTCAATAACTTGGTTAAATACTTTTATCCATAGCATTTGATGTGAAAAATAGTTTTTTAGTTATGTTTTCAACAGTGACTTGGACCTAAACAGTCTTCTGTTCTCAATAGCTAAAAACCATTTAGATTCTCTTGGTGGGCCTCTGTTGATCCCTAGAGATTATTACGCTATACTTGCCTCATTCTTAGATATAATTTAAATGAATGAAATTGGGAGAATGCATTTTTCCAAATGGCTAAGATGACTCTGGAAATACTCATGGAGAGTTACTATTTTTCAGTCTACAGTCTATATATCATTGTGGACATAACAGAAATCCTATATGTCTATAATTAATCAACATCATAATTTTGTTTTTCTCCTTATATTATGATTTTTAACTGAGTACCAAGGGGGTCTTTCATGCAAATGAAACTTCATGGCAATCCAACAAGCTCAACATTATGATCTCAATTAAGGACGCTGATACACTGAGGGGTAAAAAGAAAAAAAAAAGTGATCCAAGCAAGATCACAGAAATGGAAGTCTAGGGATTCCCTTTACTAGGGAAGCAAACTGCATGTCTCCTCCAGGAGGCATATGTAAAACAAATTTATATTTACAATTGCTTCCTGCTTGGCTGGCTAAATTGAAGTCATTTTGCCAAGCTTCACAAAGAAAAAGACAGTACCATTTCCTGAATTCTCTGGCTGGTTCTGGCAAACAGCTTGGGGAGAGGGGAAGTGATTTGCTTGAGGTGATGAGTTAGGAATCTATCAGGCTGCTGAATGGAAACTCAACTGTAATTAGAACAGATTTTAATTTTTTTTTTTTTACTTCAGTCCTCAACCACTTCTTTTCTCTCTGAAGTTCTTAGCTTAAACTTTGTTAGTTGTAAGTTATGTTCTCACTGTGTGCAGCTCAAGAGTGGAGATCTAAAATCTAGGTGTGTCCTATAATGCCTGTTCAACCTTAAAGAAATGAACAAAGTCTAACATATAAAATTTATTAGGCAGCAATGCTCAAACTGCTTTGATCATAAGAAACAAGAAATACATTTTTCACTGTAACTGTATACACAGTGTATATTTGTGTGTGCGTGTGTTTCACACACAAGAGTTTAAGAAACAAAATTTATACTTACTAAGTAAGAGGCATTTTTATTGTTCTCCCTCCTTCCCCCGCTTTCTTCTCCCCTCTCCCTCCTCCCCTCTCATCCCTCCTTTTTCTTCCTCTCCCTTCCTCTCCTCTCCTCTCCTTCTGCTAGTAGTAACCCATTAAATTGAATTCACAATCTACTAATGGATTATGAGTCTCAATCCGGAAAACAAAACAAAACATCTTCTATAGAGAACAAAAGTGAAAGACTTTTTGCCACTACAGGAAGCCACAGTGGGATGAGGAAAGAACACTGATCTAGCAGCCAGGAGACTGAGGGTTTATTCTTGCTGGCCACCAACTGTATTTGAATATCACCTTTCCTGCTTATAAAGTGTGTGTTAATTGCTCATTCACATCCAACTCTTTGTGACCCCATGGACTATAGCTCGCCAGGCTCCTCTGTCAATGGGATTCTCCAGGCAAGAATACTGGAAAGGGTTACCATTTCCTTCTCTAGGGGATCTTCCTGACCCAGGGATCAAACCCCCATGTCCCGCATTGCAGGTAGGTTCTCTACCCTCTGAACCAGAACTTGGGCAAATTACTAAACCTCTCCATGCTTTAGTTTCCTTATCTTTCAAATGGAGCTTTCAGAGAACCAACCCTCTTGACAGTCCCTTGGACTGCAGGGAGATCCAACCAGTACATCCTAAAGGAGATCAGTCCTGGGTGTTCATTGGAAGGACTGATGTTTAAGATGAAACTCCAATACTTTGGCCACCTCATGCGAAGAGTTGACTCATTGGAAAAGACCCTGATGCTGGGAAGGATTGGGGGCAGGAGGAGAAGGGGACAATAGAGGATGAGATGGCTGGATGGCATCACCGCCTCGATGGACATGAGTTTGGGTAAACTCCTGGAGTTGTGGCTTCCTGTAGACAGGGAGGCCTGGCGTGCTGTGATTCATGGGGTCGCAAAGAGTCGGACACAACTGAGCGACTGAACTGAACTGAACCCTCAAGGGTTATGATGAAGATTTGGTGAGTTAAATACACAAAAAGTGCTTAGAACAGTGCCAATGCCCGGCTTTTAGGAAGTAGTCAGTAAACGTTATCTAATATTTTTAAAACTGAGGTATTACCATCTGTTCTAGCTACCCAAACCTTCCACTTAGGTTTTCGTTTGTTTTAAAGAGATGAGAAAGAATTAAATGGGGAAAAATGACTCAAAGTTGTTCTGGGAAGAGGACTGGTGATGTCATTTGACCACAAGCTCTTTTTGAGCCAGCAATGTTTTCTAAAATAACTGTCATAATCCTAGATGGCAGAAGTTGAAGCAGCAAATTTCAAGGGACACTGCTGACACTCACACCACACTGCTCAGGGAACATTTAGGGCTGTGTCAGAGTCTGAAGACTATGCTCAGAGTCTGGAGACACCAGAAGAGTGTATTCTAGGGAAGGGTGAGAAGAAGTGAGCAGAGACTAGGGACCAAATCACTTAAGGGTTGGCTGTGAACATGAGATGTTTAGCATGAAGATGGGAAGATTTAGGAGAGCCTTGATAATTGCTTTCAAATGACTTAAAAATCATTTAGGATAAAGCCAGCAAATAGATGTTTCAATAAAATAGATTTGAACTCTACATAGAGATTAATTTCCAAACAATAAAAGCTCTCTAGCCACAAAAATAAGTCTGGTCCAATAGAAGCTCTCCATCACAAGAAACATTCAAGCAGAGAAGAGATAGCCTAGTAGGTATGTCTAATTGAATTCTTGAATTAATAGCAAAATCACATTGAATAGGGACTCCTTAGAGTTAAAATTCTACAGGTTGACACATATGAATGGGCTTTAAAAGGCCTAAAGCCATGCACATATGCAGTGTCATGGTTTCAATGTTGGCTGCAACTGTCTACATCACCTAGGAAGTTTTGCAAGGCCTCCAGAAGATATTCTGCTTCCCATCCTTAATTTCTACACAAGACCAGATCGAAAGTTCCTGGTTCAAGCAACATTTAGGCAGCCATGTAACTCCCCACTGACAAAACTGCTAGGTTTTTGTGCAGCAGAACTTCTTCTTGTCTAATAGTGAGAAGCCAGGAGTTTTGTTTTGTTATGTTTTCTTTTATCCTTTAATAGGAAACAAACAATTTGGAGGTAATTTGGGCTTCCTGTAAAAGCCTCACTCCCTTTCATGCCTAAAAACTGTCAAAATGTTTGAATGTAAAAGGATTATTCAAGATTCATTGAATGAGACACTTGAGCTTAATTTTTTATGCTTTCTTCTCACACTAGAGCACCCAGGTCTCTCCCTCCCCCTCAGCTTTGAGTCTGAGTTTCTCATCTCGTAGGTGGGTTTGATTAATATGTCTGTCGATCATGTGAAAACTCCTTTGAGAAAATGAAAAGTAATGTTCAAAAATAATGTCTTTCACAGTTCCCATCTCAAGACATCTAAGACAAAAATCTCTGTGAAAAGACATGAAACCTAAAGAAGAAGTGAATAACCTCCATTATACAGAACCAAAATCTGGCATTTCTGAAGTGCGACTCAGAATTAGTCAAAGAGGGAAATGGAAAATGGAAGCCTAAGCGATGGTCTAAGAAACCTGAAAATATTCACAGCCAACTGGGATCACAAAGGCCTCAAACACATCATTTTTCTCAGGAAGAGGGCACCTGCAGTCAGCATTAACTGGGTTTACAGCAATTCTGGCTCCTTCAGTGGAACAAACCCACTCATGATGATTTTACGCATCGTGGCTAGAGCAGAGGCTGGGTTATAATGAGCCCCAAGCTACCCCACTCATGCTTATGCTCACAGGAGTCTGGATGGGGAGGAGGAAGACAGGTAGGGAGAAGAAGATTAAGAGGAAAAAGGAGAATGATGTACATGGCAAGAATTAGTGAATTAAAATTATATATGTGCTTACTAGTGTCTGTCTCTGGCCTCAGTATTGATGTCTATCTCTGCTCCAGGAGGCCCAGGATTATACTGGAATATAGAAAGTCTTCCCAGAGTATATAATATGTATATTTGCTGTAAAGTCTCTCCTTCTCAGCTTATTCTCCCTTCTCCATCAGAATTGCTCCATCTTTAAGATTCAACTCATTCTGCTCTGCTTCTGTATACCTTGTGACCTGGCAGGTCCTTGGGTATTTCCTATAATGTAAGATTGTGCTCACATATGTAAAGAAAATACAATGGAATCGAACATTTCTACTCGAGAACTAAGTCTAAAGAAAGAAAGAAAGTGAATCAAGATTCCATTCAACTCAAGGTCTGTTTTTCAAACCAGTTTCCAGTGCCTGACAAAGAGTAGGCACTTAATGAAACTTGCTGACAATATGTGTGATAAAGTGTAGATCAAACATAAATGAGCAAATACGTGTGTTTACAGTGCTTTTGTTTTATTTCATTTGCGTTGCTGTGCCTCATCTCGTCAAATGTTTAGCATTTTTATGCTGGCCCAAAGCTGGAGACTTGGAATCAGAAGATCCACGTAAATTTCAAGCCAGTGTGGTGGTTGCTTACTGACATCGGGAGCTCAGGCAAACCAATCAGTCTCTGGATTCTCAGTTCCTTAGCGTTACAACTTGGATACAAGTAATTGCCCTGGCTAGGTCACAGGTTTGATGTGAAAATTAAATGCAACAGTCATTTGGAAATTACTTTTTCAGCAACAAAGCACTATCAAATGTAAGATAAGGTAGATAAGTTAGAGTTTATAGGTCACCTCTTGACATTTTTTTCTGTCACCTGCAGGCTCAGGCTACTTTGGGGGGATCCCCTAAATCAAGGAATTAAAGAAAAATAGGCATGTTTGTTCTAATAATAACTTGATAATATATAATTTTAATGGGACCTACACAAACATCGGGTTTCCCTGCTAGTTCAGCTGGTAAAGAATCTGCCTGCAATGCAGGAGACCTGGGTTCGATCCCTGGGTTGGGAAGAGGCCCTGGAGAAGGGAAGGCTACCCACTCCAGTATTCTGGCCTGGAGAAACCCATGGGCTGTATAGTCCATGGGTCACAAAGAGTTGGACACTACTGAGTGGCTTTCACTTCACTTCACACAAATATCTCAGAATGTTCCACCTTTGGCCTCTAAGAAAATTTCTGTGGAAGTGACTTTCCCATCTTGATAAATTTCCCTCAACAGGTAAAGAGAAACAGAAAATCCTCTTAGAGGGAGAAAAATCCAGAGAGCAGAAGACCTAGTAACATCTAGAATTAATAGCCCCTCTAAGTTTTATACAGCTGTTCTCATCCTGCTTTTTATACATAATGATTTATCACTACTGGAATAAGAACACATAAAACAACAAATCCTCCATTACATGTTGGGGAATTTTATTTACCCAATAAAAAAGGAAAACATTTTCAGAGAAATCAGAGTTTCCAATGGTCAGTTATTTTTTTTCAAGACTGTGGAATGGTGCTTCTCCACATAAATGGTAATGAGTTATAAACATCTAATTTACCTTTGTCTGTCCCTTCTATGTGTATATAGGCATGAGGATACGACATCTATCCTGGGTTATTGCTTATCACGAGGTTCTATCTCAACAGCTTATTTAGCAATCTGCTAAGATCCTCACAGCAGAATGTAACAAGTGAGGCTCCCATTTCAGCTCTTTTAAGTGTAGAGTCAACATATTCACATCTGGAGGCAGTGTTGCCACCCCCTTAGATGTTTGGTGGATAGTGACTTGAGCATCTAGAAATGGTATTTCTTGTGTATGCTCACCACGTGACCGGGTCCAAACTGAGCTCCAAAGGGAATCAAAACAGTCTAAGTTAACCGATCATGTTGCTTTTACCTGTTCTTAGGACAGGTTTGAGTAGGGATGACAGACAAGGCTCTGATGATAGCTCTTAAACTTTTAGAGGAAGAATGAACATCTCAGAACAAAGTTAACTTCCTCTTTTGATTCTTCCCCTCCTCATCTGGCAAGAAAACAGAACAGTTTTAAAGCCACAAAAGCCTATTGTTGTCCCTGGTAATTAATCAAAGAATCTGAGAAATCCTAAAAGCATCAGCAAAATTGTTTATCTCTGTTTTGAAATGCTGAAGGGAAAAAAAGGTGGGAAGGATATCACTTTACAATAAAAGGGAGAAAAAAAAGTTGATTAGGGACCATATTCAACTTTTGAGCACAGGCAAATGAAATCAGTTTGCTGTTATTCTAGAATAAAAAAGTGTGCGAGATTAAATCACTATGTTGTATAACAGGAACCAGCATAGTGTTGTAGGTCAATTATATTTCAAAAACAAAAAAACACATAGAAAAAAAGAGACCAGATCTGTGGTTACCAAAGGTGAGGGATGCAAGGGGGAATTGGATGAAGGTGGTCAAAAGGTACAAATTTCCAGTTATAAGATAAGTAAGTACTAGGGATGTGATTGCAACATGATGAAGATAACTAACACTGCTCTATATTATATATAAAAGTTGTTAAGAGAGTAAATCCTGAGTTATCATCACAAGAAAAAAACTATTTTTTTTCTTTAACTTTGTATTTATATGATATGATGATGTCCACTAAACTTACTGTAATAATTATTTCATGATGTATGTAAGTCAAATTATTATGCTGTATACCTTAAACTTACACATGCTGTATGTCAATTATATCTCAATAAAACAGGAAGAGAAGAAAAAAAGTATGGGAGAGAGAAACTTTCAATTGCTGGTGAGTGATCAGGGGTGTTATTTATACCTTTGGGAGAGAATGGATGCTGCCACTGTGGACATTTCTACATCCTCAAGGAACAGGTCTTAAAACTAAAGCAGTTGACTCCCAGGAAGGACTGGTTGTCAACTTTTTCAAGACCCTCTTTCTTTGCACCTTTTTCATTGACCTCCAATTTACTATCCATCAGCTTCCATGCTCCAAACCCCTGGATAAGCTGTCAGTAGCATCAGTGTTATTAATCTTCAGTGGCCATGTCAGTGACAGTCACTGCTCATATAAGTCCACACAAGGGATGAACATAACAGAGGGGCATTAGGCCTTGAGTAGTCAAGGTAAGTCTGAGGAAATGAACAGGCTGATTGCCACTGTTTTAATAAAAGCACAAAGCTCCTTTATCTGCTATATAACTTTTATTTTGCACCAATGGGAAGCCTATTCCTTTTGGAGCCAGTTCAATTCATAAGGTTTCAGAGAAGATAAATCTTGCCAAAGAATAGAGAGAACAGCATCAGCTTCAAAATGCTGTTTCTTGAGTTCTTGTAAAAAAGGCTTCTCCAAGCACTGATCTGAACACAGCCCCTGAGTGTGCTCTAAACATGGAATATTGGTGACATCTGATAAGCTGCTAAGATGGCACCTTCACACAAGTAGAAACTCTAAGCAAATGAAACCCTTGGTTTGAGTCTCCTTAGCTCTACTCACCACCTGAAGTGCACGGCTACAGGCTCAGCCTACACACTTGCCTCTCTGGGAGCTTGGTATAGAAGCGGATCATCTTCCCTGGCACAGAGCAGGACCAGCACGCTAAACGATTCCACCAAGGACAGGCTTTGGGTTGCCTTTCATCGGGGATGGCGACTGGATGCCCTTCTGATGTGTAAGTTCTTTGTTGAGCTCAGAAAATGATTTGTTTGTTGGTCCAAATGGGTTCTCGTTCAGCTCTACTGTCTTACACCTCAGCACCCCACGTTCCTCCCACTGAGCCCTGGCATTTGGGGGCCTGACTGCCCATTATCTGGGATCAGATGTCCTGCCACCTCTCTTTCATGCGGTCTTTGACCACATCTGCTAAGGCTTTGAGATGCTTCTGTCCCGCCCCTGCTTAGATAAGCCCTGGGCATCCTGGACATAGTTGGCCACTGGTTCATTGTATTTTCTGCCTGCAGCCTCTTCTGTTGTCAGTGGCCCAAGAATCTGACCCAGTCTGAATGCTCACCTTAGAATAACTGATCCTGGCCAGTCCTCATTCCTGTCTCATCCTGAAGACCTGCCACAGACCTTGGCCTTGGCCTTGACACATTCTGGCCTGCTTCTCCACCGCTTGAACCCTACTTGAGATCAGGGAAAGACCTCTGCTCTGTCATCTAATTATCAGAACTGCTTTTTCTGCTCTAAGAGCAGGAGTCTCTATTCCTGACAAGAACGGAATCTCCAGGTAATTTGCTCATTCTCAGAATAGCTAGAAAGAGCCATACATGCTTGGTTGAGTGGGCGAATGTGGCAACCAGGAGACTGGGGACTTCCCCAGCTGAGAACAGCAGCTCAGTAGATGAAGGAGGTGTAATTTCCGTGTGTGGATGACTTGTGGCCTCAGATGAATGGTGCTAGGCCCTCTTCAGTCATCAAATATTTCCTAAACGCCCACTGGGTGCCAGCAGTGCATGAGGCAGGATAGTTAAAAAAAAGCCTTCTTTTAATGGGCACCTCCCATGTATCAGGCACTTACATGCATCATTCTTAATCCTTCTAGTAACACTCAAAGGGAGTTCATGTCCTCATTTGACAAAGGAAAAATCAAAGTTAAGTAATTTTCTCAAGATCATGAACCTACTAAAAGGATGATCAAAATTCAGATCTAATTCTATATAACCCCAAACTCCAAGTTCTTCCCAAATACCAGATGGTAATACCACTCATTCAATCACCAATTCATTCATTCATCCAGCAAGTGTTCCTGATGGTTCACTGCAAGCCAGAGCCTCTGCCAGTGTTTAGCATGAAAAGATCCCTCAACTGGAATTAAAAGATCACTTTGAAGGAGCTCAATCAGAAGCTTTTGGGTGACTTTAGAAAGCTGTCATTTATGTGTGGCATCAAATAGGATAGTTGGCTTCCTTTTAATTAATAAAAATAGTAATAAAATGTATAGTCTAGTAATCTTTCAAAAGAAGAAGCTAGTGAAACCCCAAAATGAGGCTTTCTCCATATTTCTGATGGGTAATGAAGTTTTGACAAGGAATTGGATACACTTCAAAGGTGACAGGGTGCTTCCTGTAGAAGGCATCAGGGTAGACCCGAGGGCTACAGACTCTAAGCACTCTTTTTATTTTAAATTAAAACTACTTCTACATATGAATATGAAAGTACAGTATCCAACTTGGAAAAATATGCAAGTGTCAAAAAATGAAATGGGAAGGCTTTGATCCAAGTAGGTTGAGGAACATCTTGGATGGAGTGAATAAAGATTTAAGTAGTCTGTAGCCTAAGCAGCGAGCTCTGGAGGAGCTATGCCTATTCTTCAAAACCTTCATTTATATTCCTTACGGCCTCTAGAAGCCTGATGTCTACAGGAATGAGATGGGATGCAAAAGGATAAAATGCTGGAGCTGGAAGGCGTTTTAGGCATCATTCAAGCACAGCCCTTCATTGGTACGTAAAGAAACTGAGACACATGGCCTGACTGACAGCTGGAGTGGAAGCTCTATCTGGGGCAGCTGGGGGTACAGATGAAGAGCTAAGGCTGACTTGATTCCACTTGAGCTCAGTTGTGATCTGAGGCCATAAAGAAGCTGAGACACACACCTAGGCACTGAGCTCACGACATACTGAGAGACGAAGATTACCCAGGGCATTTATTTTTGGAAAGGCCTCTTCAAGTTGCCAGCAGGCTCTAGCATAATGGACTGGAAGAAGTTTTATTTGAACAAGAGTGTCTTCAGTGACACATTTTCCATGTATCATCTTTTGGCAAACATAAAAACAATTTCCCAAACGACATACTTGTGAATTACTCAGAGTTGCTGAGGATTCCAATTTCATTTTTCCAATGACCTTCTTCTGGTTTCTAAATCTAAAATGAGTTTAATAAGATGCTGTGCCCAGACCCGTGAATGAGGACCACAGCCCCTGGGCCCCAATGCTGCCACTGGAAGGACCTGCTGGGCCTACTTTCCTCACCTGGTACAGAGAGTGTTTGCTTGGACAGGGCTGCAGGGAAAGAGGAGACACATGGGATGCAATGGCTTAAAGAAATGCCAAACATTTCTTGAAAAAGTGCTTGGTTCCTTATGAATATATGTAATCAATCCTACACCAGGTGAGGTGAGTATTGCTCCCTCCATTGTCTGCATGAGGGCTTCCCTGATGGCTCAGTTGGTAAAGAATCCACCTCCAATGCAGGAGACCCCAGTTCAATTCCTGGGTCAGGAGGATCTGCTGGAGAAGGGGTAGGCTACCCACTCCAGTTTTCTTGGGCTTCCCTGGTGGCTCAGCTGGTAAAGAATCTGCCTGCAACACGGGAGACCTGGGTTTGATCCCTGGGTTGGGAAGATCCCCGGGAGAAGGGAAAGGCTACCCATTCCAGTATTCTGGCCTGGAGAATTCCGTGGACTGTACAATCCATGGGGTCTCAAAGAGTCAGACATGACTGAGCGACTTTCACACACTCACATTGCATGCATGAAACAAAACAAGATGCAGAGAGGTTATCTGACCTGACCAAGGTCACAATGCTAGCAAATGTGGAAGCTGAGATTCAGTCTCAGGTTTTGTACCTGTATCTGCACCTGCCAAAACCCCTCTGGTATACAGCCTTTCTTTCTACTCATAAGTATCCAGAGATGGGGTGCTAACTAGGCACACACGGCTAAGTGCCTTCCAGTGCTGGGAAAGTCTTTCTAAATACACTAGAAACATGCTTCTCTCAACTAACTCCCACAGGTTCAAGTTTTCCTTTGGGGAATATTTAGTTGAAATTCTAAATATCTTCTATAGGTATAACAGAAATATATAAAAATGCCCTCCGTACACAACACCCGTTACCTTGTTTTACATCTGTGGACAAGACAGCAAAGAATAAAGAGGGGATGGGGTTTTCGAGTCTTGGTGAATTCCTTTTATCACTTTGAGCAAATCATTTAATCTGCCTCCACTTTTTCTTCTGTAAAATGAGTTTACCTACTTCATGTGTTTCTGGTGCTCTCTAGATATAAGAAGGTATATAAAACTGCTACACAAATACAAGCTGATTTTATTGTTTCATACCCTGTATATGGGCTTAGAGCATGACCCTATTCATCCCACAAGTGAAAGGAATGAAATGCCTTTTAAAAAGGTTTCTCTGGCCTTTGGGTCGGTGCTCCTGCACCTAGTAGAGATGTGTTACTATGTCGGCAGACATTCTGACTAATGAATCTAGATTGACATGTATTTAAGGAAAGTGGAATCACTGAGACTGGTGCAAGGGTCTAGTTTCTTAAAACACTGGATTGTTTATGGCATTTTTTTTAAAAAGAATATTATAGAGAAAGATGGGAAAAAAGTATTTGCTGCAAGAGGATAGTTAATTTTCATGGCTGAGCTATGTTAGTGCATCTGAGGCTGGCCCTGTCTCAAGGGGTCAGACACAGGATCACACCCCACTGAGACTGACTTTAATGAATGCATCTTGATACACCCTGCTCATGGTGGAGGCTGTATCGCCAAGCCAGGGCTGCTCTCTGAGTCCACAAGTGAACAAATGACTCGCCCTACAAACAAGGAGATCCCTCAATAGTTTCCAAGTCATGATGCTGAGGAAGCAGGATTGGCAGCTCCCTTTGCCATTGGTTGTAGAGCTGCTGATGCCGAGTACACATAGCATGATTTGATGGCCTCATCTCCACTTACTGCTTCATATGCTATCTCATGATTTCTAAGGGTTGTTTTTGTCCCCAGGGATTTGCAGGAGACAAGTTCTGTCTCTTATCTGAGAGCCAGGAATGTTATCTGAACAGCTGCCACCTGCCGAAAAGCTGGTGTCAAACCAAATACACTAGCTGAAGTACCTCTTTTAGGGGAAACAAACACATGAACATGCTTACGTGTGTGTGTGCACAGACACACACTTCTGGAATGAATGATCTGTAAGGCATGAGCCCTGCCAGACTAAGTGATAGCCTATGGACCCATCCTCTGTCCCCTACCTGATCCTCTGCTGCTTCCCATCAACAACAGAACCTGCCCGATGCTGGTCTTGTGGGCCAGGGGGCCCTGGGCAGCAGCTAGGCTGGGAGAAGGAGGACTTGGGGGGTAGATGAGCCACTTACACATCCCCACTCTTAAGTAGATGTGCCACTTACAGTGGCAGCTGCCTTTGAATTCAGGAGAATCCTTTCTTCCCTAAGCAAAGGGGCCTGTATCATAGGCACGAAGAAGGAAGAGGCAAGTTAAAACAATACAATGACATATTGGTAGCTTGTCACAAAGCAGAGGGGAGAGAATCAGCTTCCCATTCTCCTCCAGGCTCTGGCCTCAGATGACAGCTCAGCACAAGTGGAATCAAATCAGCCTTTAGCTCTTCGCCTGCACCCCCAGCAGCCACAGATACAGCTACCACTCCAGCTGTCAGTCAGGCCGAAGCATTCAGTAAATGCCCATGATTAGCGCCTTCCTCAATTGGGAGTGTAAATGGAGAATCACAGCTCACTTCTCAAAGTAGCTGGAGCCACACACCCATTAATTTATATGGAGCCAAATGTAAACAGAAAATGAATGTTCCTGTAGACTCTCCAAGTTTTATTTCCCCTGCTAAAAATGTTGGGAGGAGGAGGGATATCTTCCTCTCTTAAACATCTCTTCCCAAATTTGAATTGATCTGTTTGACATCCAACCAAATGATTCTCAAAGGGAGACAATAAAAGCCCTGCACCCTCATTTGTCAGTATTTAAGGCTTAATGAACTCTTGGCGCGGTCTCTCCTCCCAGAGCTTCTGTTTGTTATTATTGTTTAAGGTGATCTGTCCAACGCACCGATGTGCCAAGAAGCTTTGCTCATAATCAGAAATATGTATTTATTTACTAGTTGGGTAATCTACAGAGAGATTTTTCTAGAGATCGCCACATTCACAAGAACTGCCACACCCAGCTGTGCTCTTTGTATTTAAATCCCAGGCGTTCGCCAGTGATAGGGGCATTGGGTCCAGCCTGCCCAGGCGGCTCCCACATCCATCACATAGATAATCTCCCTCAGCTGTGGATAAGTCTGGCCCAAGAAGAAGATGCTCATAGCTCTAAGCTTTTGGGTGCAAAAGATTCTCTACAAACGCACATTCAGAGTAAACAAAACCCATCAGTCCCCTGTAAGAGTCCTACGCCTGATTGCACGAAACACATCATGATGGAATCTGCAATTGGCAAAGTAATTGGCGTTATTACAGCTGATGGGGAATTTCTGATGCTGCCCGAGCTCCCCTTTGAAATAATACTCAGCCATTTAATTTGTCCAGCTCTCGTTGAGCTGATTGCTCTTTTCTGCTGGAGTTTATCAAGAATGAAATGCGCTGTCTCTCCAGACGCCTGCAGGCTGAGATTTCACAGACAGTTCTTTTTTTCAACACTCTCTCCACTTCTCTCATGACCCCATGCCTTAGTCACCTTTCACAGGATGCCAATAATGCAATAGATTGGAAACTGGTAAATCAAAACTGATTTAATTCAAAGCTGTGTATTTCCAGTCCCAGTTCCGGAGGTATTCGAATGTTCTTGCTACACCATAAAATAATGGCGAAAGACTCGCAAACCTCCAAAGATTTGGTTGTTCTAAAAAAGGCTCACAAAACTCATTAGCTCCAAAAATAAGATAAGTAATAGGAGACATCTTTATTATAACCACAAAGCCAGAAGCACTAAATAAATATCAGAATTTGGATACATGCACTTTTGTTTGGGGGACCTATTTTTACTGCTGATAGATATCCATCCCTAGAATGGGTTCTACAAATATTCATTGAGCATCTACTTTTTGTAGAAGCACAGATTCTTTTTTTCTTTACACAATGGTCATCTGAAACCCCATTCTCCACTTTGGCATTTCTGTTCCTAACCAGATGAAGGGTAAGAAAGCCAAATGTAGCCAGCTGTGTTTTCTCACAGTACAGACAAGGCTAGCGTCTGGGCACAGACCTCACGTTCCCATCAGCAAGCTACTTGCCCTGTCAGCACATTGACAATGAACTGCTTACTGGAGACAAGAGTCCTGCAGCCAGGAGGGCTCCCTTCTGCAGATGCCACTTCCATCTGATGGCCCACGGACTCCAGAACCCATATGTTCCTTGAATCAGCCCTAATCTCATTTTTAATACAGAAACAACTGAATTTATGAATATGAAAGTCATCATATAAAATCCCCCTGAAGTCCCCAAGCCCTAACACAGCCTCTCTGAATAGCACTCACTCAAATGCCCTTTGGTACAATTTCTCACTGATTTTGGGGGGCAATAAATCATCATGCCTATGATTCTTTTACAGGGTTGGAGCTGAAGAAGATGTCCAGAACTATGCTGAGGATCACTGGACCCAAGGGAGTTGGTTCAGATGAGGCAATGCTCTGATGGTTGAAAAAGCTCTTGATACATTTCTTTAAAATCATTTTGAGCACTTTCTAGCTAGTGCTCCTCCATGGGAAAGTGCCAGAGGTAGTAATGGAAGGAAGCAAGCGATGAACACACTTCTTTCTGGGTGTTCCCATGTCCCTTCCAAACAGTTCCTATCTGTCTTTTATCCATCCCATCCATCCTGTCCTCCTTTCTCTTGTAGGGTCATTCTCACAGGGCAAGGCTGTCTGCCACTGTTCACTTTGATTGGCAAGTGTCATAAACTAGCAAAAATACCAGCAAGATCTAGATTTTTTTGTTTATTTTTTAGGTTGTTTTCTTCTTTGGTAATCCCAAAGAACTATGGTGCTGGAGAAGACTCTTGAGAGTCCCTTGGACAGCAAGGAGATCCAACCAGTCAACATTGAAGGAAATCAGTCCTGAATATTCATTGGAAGGACTGGTGCTAAAGCTGAAGCCCCAATATTTTGGCCGCCTGATGCGAAGAGCTGAACCACTGGAAAAGACCCTGATGCTGGGAAACATTGAGGGCAAGAGGAGAAGAGGGTGACAGTAGATGAGATGGTTGGATGGCATCACTGACTCAGCGGTCATGAGTTTGAGCAAACTCAGGGAGATAGTGAAGGAGAGGGAAGCCTGGTGTGCTGCAGTTCATGGAGTTGCAAAGAGTTGGACATGACTTAGCAACTGAACAACAATCTCAAATTCTAGTCATATTGTCTTGGGGAGCTGTAATTTGTGCTCTAAATTCAGTTTCAGTGGTCCAGGTTCAATTTCAATATATAACTTACAAGAATAATAAAACTACAGCACACGTGGCGTGTGTGCTGTGTGGCATGCTTAGCAGATACCACTGTTGTTTTGGCCTATCTATTCAATCCTCCTCAAAATCCCACAGAACAGGTATCCTTCTTTCATTAAAACAGAATCTGAGCCACATAACAACAGAGGCCATACAGCTAATACAGGGTAGACCTACAAGTTTAACTACTAAATGATAAAGTAATGGAAAATGTTCTCCTGCTAGTTACTGGATACAGAAGGGTGAAAGAGATTCATGTCATATTTCTAAATATGCATCAGTTTTACTATTTATAGTAATAAAGACTACAACAACATCACTTAAAGTTTCTCTGTCCCATGAATCATTGGACAGAGTCAACCCCTTAGGACAACCTGTTGGCAGCATGGGTTTGCTAGAAGCTCTGATAAACACACTTTTAGGAAGGTGGGTGATGCAAAAGTAAGATCATTTGCAGAGCTGGAGAAGAGGGAGGGCACGGTTGTTATCAGGGACATATAAGAAAGTGGTGGCTGTCTGCAGATTTGATGAAACCTCGACACACAAGGAGACAGATGGCTGGAAGATGCCTCTTGAGGTCCGCAAGCTGTTCCACTACGAGAGGCCCCTCTCCTATGGAGGTGTCCTGATACTTCTCAATTGACCCCTTTTGTCTGGTACAAGATGGTCAGAAAGAGGTTGGGTAGATAGGTAGAAGGACAATAGGGTTGAAATGTGAGCCAGACAGTAGGATTGGAAAGAACTTAAGTGAGTTTGCTTAGCTGAGAGGCGGGGCTTCTGCCTCATGAGGCAGGTTTAGAACTATCCTGCTAAACAGATTTTGAAGAAAACATCTCCTTTCAAGTCCTAAAGGTGGTCTCTGAATTTGCATTTTCTCCATGAGTCATTCCTCGCCCTAAAAATGTATAGAACAAAGTTACATATCACATTAAAATTTAGACACAGAAATTTGCAACTCAATCCACTAATAAACACAGATATTTGAGATAGATCAAAAAGTTAATGACCTCATACCTCAAATGATCAGAATTACAGCATGATTTTTAAGAAGCTCAAACTGAAGCCACTTTACCAAAAGAATTGAAGAGAAAAACAAAAATAGAAAACTAGAAACATGAAGTCAGCGAAAGAAGCCAATGTGATTAAATGTTTTGAGTCTCAAGGGATCATAGAAATCATCTAACTCTATACCCTTGCTGCTAAGCATTGTGGTTTGTTTTTGTTTTTCTTTCAGATGAAAATTATTGTTGAAAGAAAAGAGAATGATATTCAAAGTTAATCATCACTGATTGGCCTCATTTTTTTAATACTTCTGTTCTGAAAATTTGATTTTTGATCAAAATCAGATTTTGAGGCTAAAAATTTGATCAAAATCAGATTTTGAGGCTAAATTATATTTTAATATTTGTGGGGATAACTTAAATTGACTCCTTTGACAAATGTAGAAAAAAAATTTCTCATATGAGGAAGCCCCTCTCTTTCCAACACCCATCTGCCAACCAGCAATTTTCCCAAGTGTGAACTTCTGCATATTAGGCCTGTTTTAAGTTGGACCCACCTGCACTTGGCCTTCAGATGTTCAAAATATCTTGGGACAAATAAAATATTCACAAAGTCTAAAGAGATTTAGAACTTATTAAGACTTAAGAATATTCCACTGAAATGCCAGACACTCTGGAAACACCTGGGGGACTTTTTTCTTCAGGACTATATGCCAGTACTGTCTTTTTTTTTTTTTTTAATCTACTATAAACACTATCAAGGCAGGCAGTGTAAAAAAGATATACCTGTATGAAGTGATTGATCTCATGTAAGAAAATAATAATGCCAGTTTGAGTTTTAGTACCAAGTGTGTGTATGCATGTGAACAAACGCCTTTGTTTAAAATGCCCTACTACTGTCACAGATGTGACAATACTGGTGTTAGGTAAGAAAAATAAAGTGGGTTGCCTTAGGAACTGTGGGAAAAGATTCATGTTCTATGTAGGTATCCAACAAGTAGCAAAAAAACACCTTTACAGCTGAAGCCATTTTTTGGAGGGGGCACATTATTCACAATACAATATAATCACATGAGCCCATCAGTTCAGTTCAGTCGCTCAGTTGTGTCCGACACTTTGCAACCCCATGGACTGCAGCACACCAGGCTTCCCTGTCCATCACCAACTCCCGGAGTTTACTCAAACTCATGTCCATTGCATCAGTGATGCCATCCAACCATATCATACTCTGTCGTCCCCTTCTCCTCCCACCTTCAATCTTTCCCAGCATCAGGGTCTTTTCAAATGAGTCAGTTCTTCACATCAGGTGGCCAAAGTATTGGAGTTTCAGCATCAGTCCTCCCAATGAATATTCAGGATTGATCTCCTTTAGGATGGACTGGTTGGATCTCCTTACTGTCCAAGGGACTCTCAAGAGCCTTCTCCAACACCACAGTTCAAAAGCATCAATTCTTCAGTACTCAGAATTTATTTTTACAGTATTTTACCAAAATAACTGTACATTTCAAGTCAATGTATGGCAAAAATCACTACAATATTGTAAAGTAATTAGCCTCCAATTAAAATAAATTAATTAATTTAAAAAATAACTGCATGAATATGGCTTGGGGGGAAAAAACATGTTGTCATTCCTGAAAATTGCAGATGCAATTTCCTAGTGAGCGATTTCACTTTCACTTTTCACTTTGATGCATTGGAGAAGGAAATGGCAACTCACTCCAGTGTTCTTGTCTGGAGAATGCCAGGGACAGGGGAGCCTGGTGGGCTGCCGTCTATGGGGTCGCATAGACTTGGACATGACTGAAGTGACTTAGCAGCAGCAGCAGCAGTGTTACCAAAAGGGTAGGATCTGGACTCTTGCTTTTCTTTGCCTTCTTCTATGGACAAATGGACCAATGCTATGCCCACTCAATAGTTGAGATTTGTCCAGTATTTTAAACTTGCTAGTGATGGTGTTGGGTTTATGACCGCCTCTGCATGCTACCTAGACATTCTTTCTGGACTCTGAGAGATATCCAAAAAGACCCAGCTTTACAACAGTGCCCCAAGAGAGAATGCACGTGGTTGGCTGGTGCACCTCATCCTCCAACTTCAGGAGGAGGTTGAAGTTGATGAATCCTTGGGATCAACCATAAAATCAACTCATAGTTGATCCCATGAGTCTTCCTTGCTCAGGGTCCTGCTTAGTAAGCTCATTCAGCTCTTTTCAGTTCAGTTCAGTTCAGTTCAGTCACTCAGTCATGTCCAACTCTTTGCGACTCCATGGACTGCAGCACGCCAGGCCTTCCTGTCCATCACCAACTCCTGGAGTTTACCCAAACTCATGTCCATTGAGTTGGTAATGCCATCCAACCATCTCATCCTCTGTCATACCATTCTCCTCCCATCTTCAATCTTTCCCAGCATCAGGATCTTTTCAAATGAGTCAGTTCTTCGCATCAGGTGGCCAAAGTACTGGAGTTTCAGCTTCAACATCAGTCCTTCCAATGAACACCCGGGACCGATCTCTTTTAGGATGTACTGGTTGGATCTCCTTGCAGTCCAAGGGACTCTCAAGAGTCTTCTCCAATACCACAGTTCTCAAGCATCAATTCTTCGGCGCTCAGCTTTCTTTATAGTCCAACTCTCACATCCATACATGACCACTGGAAAAACCATAGCTTTGACTAGACGGACATTTGTTGGCAAAGTAATGGCTCTGCTTTTTAATAAGCTGTCTAGGTTGGTCATAGCTTTTCTTCCAAGGACCAAGCGTCTTTTAATTTCATGGTTGCAGTCACCATCTGCAGTGATTTTGGAGCCCAAAAAAATAAAGTCAGCCACTGTTTCCACTGTTTCCCCATCTATTTGCCATGAAGTGATGGGACCAGATGCCATGATCTTAGTTTTCTGGATGCTGAGCTTTAAGCCAACTTTTTCACTCTCCTCTTTCACTTTCATCAAGAGGCTCTTTAGTTCTTCTTCACTTTCTGCCATAGAGTGGTGTCATCTGTATTTCTGAGGTTATTGATATTTCTCCCAGCAATCTTGATTCCAGCGTGTGCTTCATCCAGCCCAGCATTTCTTATGATGTACTCTGCATATAAGTTAAATAAGCAGGGTGACAATATGCAGCCTTGATGTATTCCTTTCCTGATTTGGAACCAATCTGTTGTTCCATGTCCAGTTCTAACTGTTGCTTCTTGATCCGCATACAGATTTCTCAGGACGCAGGTCAGGTGGTCTGGTATTCCCCTCTCTTTAAGAATTTTCCACAGTTTGTTGTGATTCACACAGTTAAAGGCTTTGGCATAGTCAGTAAATCAGAAGTAGATGTTTCTCTGAAACTCTCTTGCTATTTCAATGATCCAATGGATTTTGGCAATTTGATCTCTGTAAGTAAGCTCATACCTTTTTCTCAAGGCCTTTCTTCAAGCTTGCCCTCTGCCTCTTGCCATGCATCTTTGCTCTCTGATTCAGTATGATTCAGGGCATGGAATGCTGACCGGTGCTGGCCTGTCAAGTATATTTTCTACCTGAATAGGAGGTGGTAGGCACAGGGGTAACCTTTTCAAAATACCTGCTTAGCCATATATCCTCTGCCTCAGTTTTCTCCTCAAAGGGGAAGTGTAAGTGATCTGATAAAAGGCTGTTGTGGGCTTAGACACCAGAGGCAAGTGAAGCACATGGCACATTCCTGACACAAGGTAGAAGCCATTTGAATGTGGGGCCCTTTACTTTCTCTCCTCTTTAAGACTTCTTCTATGACTCAGTCTATCTAGAAAATGAGGAGGCTGATTTAGATTCTGGGGAGCTTCTGAAAACACTTGGAGCTTCTGGACTCCACCCAGATTATACCCAGATTAACTCAGTGGGGTTGGACCTGGGCTCTGGTAGTTTTTATAAGCTCCCTCAATAATCCCACCTACGGTCAAAGTTGAGACCCACTACTCTAGGTGTTCTGTCTTCATTTCTCAATTCTGAAATGGAAGGAGGAGTATGTAAGCACTGGTAGAAGGACTTCCCTATACCCTGTTTTGCTTCAGGTTGGTTCTTCCCAAAATGGCAAAGTAGATACAATGTGGCGATTTCAAAACAAGCCAACACTTCTCCTCACTGCTGTGTGTCTTAGGTGGGAGACTCCACTGCCTACCTCTGCCTCACTGTGGTTTCCTCTGAAGAAGGGACAACTGCCATAACTCTCCATCTGGGAACTGGGGAAGGGAAGGGATGAGAATAGCAGAAATGCTTTGCCGAGATGAAAGGGTTCAAAATGCTCCACAAAAATTCCCTGTCTTACTCTGAGAGAGATGAATTATTTTTCCTTGAATAGGCTGAGATAAAAGGAACTCAATATGGTATACAGAAGTGGCTGCTTGTCCTGATTATATCAGTGATCAGTTTGGGTTTGAATGATCTCAACAATGGTGATACGCTCTAACTCAAGGTGTCATAGTGTAAGAGGTGAAGAATACAGGTGTCGGTGCCAGACCACCTGGGTTCAAATCCTAATTCTGCCACTTACGGGCTTTGTGACCTTAGCAATTCTGTGATCACTTTTAAAATGAAAATAATATTATTACTGATTTCACAAAGGTTGTGAGGATTAACTGATGAATAAATGTAAAATTCAAAGAACACTTTCTGGCATACAGTTCACTTTTAGTAAGTCTTTGGCATATGTACACTCAGCCAAAGGCCATGTGGACGTGTAGCAACACCAACTCCTGCTGAGTCCAATAGTGGCTGGGTACTCTGGAAAATCCCAAGCTTCCTTTTCCATCTTTATGACTGTTGACTCTCAGCCTGTAGGCAGCCGGTGTCCATGGGAGCAGAGTTTGACAATGGTGATTCTGTTCTGAAGGACACTATCCACCCTTAAAGAACAAGCAACCTGGGAATTCAGGGATTTCACATTCAAATGAAAGCAGCCGTCAGAAGCCTCTGACTCTGTAACCTGCTCTGCTGCTTTTCATTGTAGAAGCAGCCACTTGAAATAATCAAAAACACAGACCACCACTGAGTCATAGGTTACTGTCATGGCCCCTTCTCTGTGTCACCATGCCTTTTCTAGTAGGACATGTGCACAGCTAAAATTTCTTTCTGCTCAGAAACTCCATGGTCACAACTTCCTAAAAACTAGCTCCTCCTCACAAAATGTTTAGAGTCCTTGCATGGAAAAATTCTGGGTTAGGACTCATGGAGCCCAAGATATTTTGCAGATGGTTATATCCCCTGATGTCTGTAAGTAGAACTGATCGTGGGGCCTGAGGAAAATGGAATAAGGGTTTGTTTAGGGATGACAAAGTCCTCCTCTTTGAACACTGGGCGATAAACACACTTAATCCAGGAATGAACACTGTAACTTCTCAACCTGTTCCTCCTTTGGGTTTACGGTCCCCTTATTTGTCCAGTCAGCCAAGTAGCTACTAGGCCCACTGATTCTGCCCCTATACTTTATCTGGCATTTCTTCCCTCAGGAACATGTCCCACTGACCCAGCCCAGCTTCATTCCCTACTATGTCTCATATGGACCAACGGCCCAGGCTTATTACTGGCTCAATCCCCTCTTCATTTCATCACATCTACTAACTATGATACAACCTTCTTGCACCACAGTTGTGGTTCTTCCCCATACTCAAGCCTTCAGTGGCTTCGCTGTCCTCAGACAGATGTCAAAATCTAAAATCTGGATTCTGATTAAAACAAATCAACTGTAAAATCCATGTTAAGATAATCAGAGAAATCTGAACATGAGCTAGGCATTAGAAAATATTATGGAATTATTGTTACTTTTATAGGTAACAATAACATAATACTTTCATATTATGTTAAAAATAATATTTTATAGGTAATAATAACATAAAACAATATAATGGCATTGGGATAATATTTTTTAAAGGCTTTATTTGTTAGAAAAGCTTACTGAATTATTTATGAGTGAAATAATGTGATGACTGGGATTTTGAAAAAATACACTTTCCCCAGATTTAAAATTAAAACTACATATGTATCTGGGAGTATAGCTGAAATAAGATTGGCAAATGGTAATGATTACAGAAGCTGGCCTAGGGGTGTGTGGGGAACTGATCATATCAACTCGGGAAAACTGACTGTCAAAGACTTTACAAACAGGTTATTAAACCACTGACAGCTTAAAATTGTTCACTAGGGGGATATTTACACCACAGAAATCAGCACATGCTCCAAATCAAGGCTTTTGTAACAACATATTATTAAAGTTGAATAATAGATAATAAACGTTAGATAATCAATGGAGGATTATTAAACTAGTATGGCTATTTTTCTGGACTTTGGGGACCTTGTGCAATTTGGTCCCAACCTAATTTGCAGCTATATCCTCACCATATTCCATCTAAACCAGAGCAATTAAAGCACTCTGTCTCCAGAACACGCCCAAGAATCTCCACCCTTGGTTTGGTCTTCATCCAGGCTTCCCCTGCCCTGAAGTAAGTTCACTGCCTCACTTCCTTCTCACCTATCTTGTCCCATGGAACTAGAAGACTTTTTTGCTTGGTCTACATAGATACAATTTCTCCTTTCTCTGAATTCTTAAATAATTTAACCTAAGGAGAAGGGGACGACAGAAAATGAGATGGTTGGATGGCATCACCGATGCGACAGACATGAGTTTGAGTAGGCTCCCAGAGTTGGCGATGGGCAGGGAAGCCTGGCATGCTGCAGTCCATGGGGTCGCAAAGAGTCGGACATGACTGAGCTGAACTGAAACTTCTCTACCTGGGGGAGGGCATGGCAACCCATTCCAGTATTCTTGCCTGGAGAATCCCCACGGACAGAGGAACCTGGTGGGCTACAGTCCATGTGGTTGCAAAGAGTTGGACACAACTGAGCGACTAAGCACACACTTCTCTAATGAAAGGAAAAGTTGAATTTGCTGGCTGTGGCAGCCACCATGCTAGGTTGCTTTCACAGTATTGTCTCATTTGATCCTCACAACAGTCTGTGGGATAAGCTGCACAGCTTTTTTGCTCGATAAGGAAAATGAGGATTAAAGCCATTAGGCAACTTCCCCAGGTTCACAAAACTAATAGTGGTAGAATATTCCAGAATTGCCAAATTCTGGGGAAGAGTCTATGCAGCACGTAGCTCTACTTAAAGTTCTCCATGGGCACCTTTGAATGAAATGGCAGCTCAGTAACTGAAAGTCCTGTTTTCTCCGAACTAAAAAATGTTTTCCCGTGTGTTCTGAGTGACTCTTCTTACCTTTCACTGCAAATGTCCCCTTGGCCATAACAGCAATAGCCATTTTAGAAATTTCTTTAAAATAGCTACCCTTATATAACAGCTATTACACTCGCCTCCCAAAATCCTTTGATTGAGGCATACTTGAAGTAAAATCCAATTTTTCCTATAAGAAGCCTCCTCTCTCCTCTGAGACAGTGGGGCGTTTATGAAGCAGGTGAGAACCAAGTCTTTTCGTGGGTGCTCTCTTTTGTGGGGGATGGGTCTTCTCAGGGTCGCTTTCTAGCACGGCAGGTGGACAGATGACACTTGCATCTGAGCTTGGGCCCCATGCTATGGCTGTTTCTTCCTAACATCCCCCACCAGGGCCCTTGTAAGCATGTGCTTAAATGCCCATGGGCATATACATGGACACTTTACTACAAAATTTAAACAACCGTCAGATGCCTGTAGGAGAGACAAAGAACTAAATGCCAAGAAGCCGTGGCTGCTATTTGTATCCTAGATGAGAACAGAGGATCTAGCATTTGCCTTGGATTGCTCCTGGAGAGCTCAGCCTGCAAAAGGAATGGAATGTCTAGCAAGAGGGGCGTGGTGAATAAATGATGGTACTAGCAAGTAGACAAAAATAGCTAGCTGGTAGAAGATTTTCCAGTGACATGAAAAGCATGCAAACAAACAAAAAAGAAGGTTAAAAGGCATATAACATATGAGTGTCAATTTTTTTTAAAATCCCATAGATGTGTATGTTTTTGCACAATAATTATGGTAAGACTATACCCCAAAATGTCATTATAAGTATTTCTTGGGTGGAAAGAGATTTTCAAAATTTTCTAAATATTTTCCAAATTTATTCTTTTTAGTTAATTTTTATAGTTAGCATCCATCACCACACAGAATTACCAATTTTTTCTTGTGATGAGAGCTTTCAAGACTCACTCTTTTAGTAACTTTCAAATATAACTATAGTCACCGTGGAGTACATTACATCCCCAGGACTTATTTATTTTATAACTAGAAGATTGTACTTTTTTGACTACCTTCACATATTCCAAATTTTTTACAGTGAACAACTTATAGCTCTTAACTCAGAGGGAAAAAAGAGTAAAAATAAAGTGAAGAAGAAGGCACGTGACTGTGGGGCTTCTACTAAGCTTCTACTGCTTTTAATCCTTTCAGGGATGGAGAGAGATGGTCTGGGAAAGGTCCTCATTTCTAGTCATCCAAGGATAAGAAGAGGGGGCTCAAATATGTTCATTCCTTTAAAGGCAGGAAGAGCAAAGTGTTGGAAAATGAAAGATGTGTTTGGCGGGGGGCGCAAATATTAAGAGAAGAGTCTGGGTGACATAGGTGTGAATTTCAGGAGGCTTTCCATCTGTGTTTTTCAAACTTATTGAGACGAGTAACCTCTGGTGAGGCAGTTCTTCCTGCTCACCCAGCACAGAAGCCAAGATCCCAGAAAGAACTCTCAACCCTAATGCACAGGCTATAAAATCTCAGCATCAGGCTCTACCTTCAAAGTAATGTGTTTATTTCCAGGAATGAACAGGGTGCCTTTACAAACCAATAATCACAGGGAGAAAGGCTGACAGTGACTTCCTGACCCTCCTCTTCTTTATCTGGATGCAGAAAAGAAGGAGAGAGACAGGAGACAGGAGAGGTCAGACTCATACACTCACCACTCTCCACACCTTCAAACCAGAGGGGCAGCAAGGATTGGGGAGAAAATCATGACTATTTTCCCTAAGAGGCTGCAGCAGGAAATGCTTCAAGGAAGGAAAAAAAAAAAGACAAAACTTTTCCACGCAAGTGGTGAACGTGGACCATGTGAAAGCCGACAGGCCCACTGACAGTGAACCCAGGGAGGGGTCCTCAGTGAGTTGCCTCCTGGAAGTCAGTGACAGTTGCCTGGAAGGAACACACCCATGAACGACTGGACATCAGGATGCCTAGGGCTCAGTTTCACCTGAAACCCAGTGAGAGAAGGGGAAAGCAATAACAGGAGCCAATGATTGGTGCACAGCTCCAAACGTGTGGGCAACGTTCTGTTTCTCTCTGGAAAAGCACCCAAGAGGGTGGTGTTGACTTGAGACACTTCAGGGCCTTCTTGATTTAGGAAAAACACTGAAGAACTGACTTTGATCGGGGCACTACACTCTGGCCACAAGACTCCCAGGGCCTTCTGGCCTCAGGAACATGCATCCTGAGGAGTGAAAAATACACATTTATATTCCAGCCGCGGGGGAATGACACACAAATGGAATAATGTGGAAAGGTCAGATGGAACCAAGGGAGTGAGCCATCTGCACCAACCATCGCAGTGTAATCGGCAGGGAGCGGGGGAGCTGCCTTTCTAGGATCATGGCCTCAAGTGTTACGGGCAGACCCCCAATATATCTAACAATAGTTCATTTTAAATCAAATGTCTTTAGAACTGTGGGCTCAACAAACAGAGAGAGAATATGATCAACTCAGAAATAATGCCAAAACCCACACACACACACCCCCCCATACACACACACCTTCCATAAAGTCAGTCTCCACTATGTAGCCTTTTCAAGCCACAAAACAACATAGTACAAAGCCTTTACCCCCGCTTTATTTTTATAAATTCCAATAAAAACAAATCTTTGCCTGGGATGCCATTGTGTGTGTGAGTGTAGGTGTGGAGGGGGGTGGGACATGGGTCGATTTTCTTTTCTTTTTGTTTTACATTCTCTGAGCTCACCTGAAAGCTTGTGTGCATTATGTGCATAACTACTTGAATAAATTATCATTTTTCAATACTGTCAAAAGGCTTCCTGACTATTTTTAAAACCTCACTGCATCCTGACAGAAGGATTAACAAGCTGTGATCAAAACACCCCAAACTGTACATGGATTTATCTTTGACTCTTACCAGCGGGGCCCTGGATTTTGTTCACTGTCTCCCTCAAGCCTCTTACTCTACTTCTGATCTGGTCCCTGGTGCTCTCAGGGGTCTGGGCCTCTTCTCCCCAGGTTTTGGGGTCTCAGCTTCCTCCAGCTGTAAAAGGGGACTCACAGGATACACTCCACATGGGGGAAGTGTAGTAAGGGTACAGTGAGCTCTTGGATATAAAACATGTTTAAAGAAGAAAACATCCTCAAGTTTATGGAATTTTTGTATTAGAAATTATCTGCTCTGCCTTTGGGAGTCCCTGCAGAGGTGCAGCAGGTGGGGCCTTGGGCAGCACTGAGTGGGGAGTGACAGGAATTTTCCCACTCAAGAGGAAACAGAGGCAGGGGTGAGATATCTCAGTTCTTGCTCTTGGATTTACCCCTCTTTGCATATACATTCTATCTACACCAGGATCCATGGGGAACACAAGGACTATGTGTGTCTGGTATGCATTTGTGTGTGTGTGTGTGTGTGTGTGGTTATGCATTTGTGTGGAGACAGTAAGCTTCCTTCCAAAGATAGGCAAGGTGATTTTCCATCTTCAAAGCTGCCAGGGAGGTCCCAAGAGAGACTTTGCCAGTGCCTCTTGTCACTTGCTCATAGTGACCTTCAAAAAGCATTCTGGTCAGAGATAATAATGGCCCATTTTCTAACCAAGATCAGCAAAACTCAACCATCTGCCTCTGCAGAGTCTGAGATTAACCTGGCCCCTAGACTGTGGCTACAAGGCATTTTCTCACAAAGATTCCACAAATGCGAGTATCCTGTACCAAAAAGGAGAAATGTAGGAGAAAATCCCACCTTCTACATTCTTGGTTTAACCATTTTCTATTCTGAATCACCCACCACCACACATTCCAAGCAGCTTGGTCTACTCTCTTTCACACTATAAAATATTAAGGAAGCAGAAAGAGGTTGTTTTGTTTGTGATGAGTTGAGAGGAGCCAGTTGGAGATGACAAACTACCAAGTCACTGTCAAGGTTGGTTCCCTGAGTCAGAGATGCTGGAAATCCAAGGTGGGGGTTTGTGCCCTGGTGCCAACTTTGCTTCCTCACAACCAAAATTCATAAAAGGATCAGTGGAACTTACTTGTGGCTGAAATCCTTTGAGGTCGCTGGCTGCAAGGTCACTGGCTGTGAGGAGCTGGAAAAGAACAAAGAAGTGTTCCTTAGTGATACCTCTCAACAGTTTGCATACAGCGTCCCCAGGACAACTGATCAGCAATGGATCAGACAGAATCCAGAGCCAGGGCTAAGCAGCAGAATCACAAAAGGCAAATGCAGCGCTTCTAGGCTAGGAGCCTGGAAGCAATGGCCTTTCCACCTTGTGTCTACTCTATTTCTGACTGTCTCTGCTGCCTTCTCCTATCTTCTTTCTAGGTACGATCAATCCTTCAGTCTTAAGTTAGACAGCATGAGCTATGAATGGATTCCAACGCATCCACAGAGTCCCTGAGATTGTAAGTACAAATCACATGTGAGTCCACACACTTCTTTAGGGAGAGGGTCCCTGACTTCCTTCCTACTATCAAATTATTCTGTGATTCCAGTAGTCATGTATGGATGTGAGAGTTGGACTATAAAGAAAGCTGAGCGCCGAAGAATTGATGTTTTTGAACTGTGGTGTTGGAGAAGACTCTTGAGAGTCCCTTGGACTGCAAGGAGATCTAACCAGTCCATCCTAAAGGAGATCAGTCCTGGATGTTCATTGGATAGACTGATGTTGAAGCTGAAAACTCCAATACTTTGGCCACCTGATGCGAAAAGCTGACTCATCTGAAGATACCCTGATCCTGGGAAAGATTGAAGGCAGGAGGAGAAGGGGACGACAGAGGATGAGATGGTTGGATGGCATCACCGACTCAATGGACATGAGTTTGGGTAGGCTCTGGGACTTGGTGTTGGACAGGGAGGCCTGGCGTGCTGCAGCTCATGGGGTCGCAAAAAGTTGGACACGACTGAGCGACTGAACTGAACCACAAGTAAAAGAGACAGTTAAAGGCCCATCTCCTCCGGGAGGGCTGTTGCTTCTTCCTCCTCTTTTTTAAAAATCGGACCAGTGAAAATGACCCTATCCTCTCCCCAGCTGCACATGACTCAGCTTCCCTTTATTGTATGTTGCCTTTCATTTTATATACTTTTGAAATATTCAGAGTTTATGAGTCCAACTATCATGCACAATATTAATGGGTAAGTCAGGCTATGTATGTCCTGTATCTCTGTGTTCAATCTATATTAAATGGTAAAGTTAAGGCTTTAATATGTTCACGTGCTCTCCAGAAAACACTCAGTGGAGTCCTAAGATGAATTAATAAAATACTCACATTCTTAATCATTGCTCAAAAATGCTGGGAAAGCAGGATAAAGAGAAAAAGGCAGATGCTTATTTTGATTCAAGGAGTGTGACTGCTTGCAAGCTTTGTTAGGCCTGGAGAGCGTTTGTGAAAAATAAGAGAGATTTTATGTTTGCTGTAACAATATTTTGTTTGGTTCAAGAAAGAGAGGAAGTCATGCTGGGCTGCAATGCCTCCAGCCTTAGAAAAGCTCAACTGGGCTCTTTATCTCAGAAAAGTTCAACTGAGCTCATTGCTCTTTAGGCAATGACTTTGCCTAAAAGGATGCACTAAGTGGTCTGCGATAGAGTAGGAAGGAGGTGGAGATTGCAAAAGCTGTACCTCTCTCCCCACACCCAGGCCTGCAGGCAAGTTCCCACCCCCCAACCACTACCATACCCCAACCCCAGGGACGTGGAATTTGCCTGGAAAGGTGGCACCATCCTGAGAGAAAGGCAGCTCAGCCCCTCTGACTGCAAACACAGCCAACAACATCCACGAGGGCACCTGATGAGACACTGGAGCCGAACATAATTATAAGGCATCTCTGCCTGCAAGGAACATACAATTTGGTCCAAGGGTAAGACACGCAGTGAGTAGAGTGTTAGTGTCAAACTGTGAACAACGTAAGGCAAGAAAGGTCAGGGTGGGGTTACTAAAATAAGAGTTTGAACTGAGCCTTGAAAATGGGAGTGCAGGGAGCCCCTTCAGGTGGGCAGTGGGAAGAAGACATGGGAAAGGGGTTTACCAACCCCAGCAGGCAGCTCGCTTTGCATCTTCCCCTGCCAGCCATGGCGTGCTTTAAGGAAGAAGGGAGGGAATCAGCATCATGGTTGCTGCTTTACAGATTTTTTTTTTAATCTTCATAACTCCTTCATGAGATAGAAAGTATCCCCACTTTATGGATGGGAAAATGGAGACTTTGGGAGGTTAAAAAACCATTTTCAGGTCACACAGATATGGCAGGAACTCTTCTACTGCCTTTTTATGAGGTTTACGAGACAACAGAAGTGAGAGCAAAACATCTAGTTCTTCCTAGTTCTGAGATGCTGCAACAGAAAAGAAACCACAAGGGTGTTCATAGCATCTTAGCATTTGCACTATTTTGTCAAATCAGAGGTTTGGGATTGAGAAACGATCATATCCAGATTGAATGGAAATAGAGATATGGCATTTTGGGTTATTATTCCTTATGTCCCCAGCTCAACAAAGTTAGGATCTATTCCATCCTCGCTGGAAAACTTATATCCTTTTCCCTTCTCTTAGAAAAGCAAAAGATGCATGAAATTTAGTTCTTTTTTCTTTCTTGGCTGCACCACACAGCATGTGGAATCTTAGTTCCTTGACCAGGTATCAAACCTGTGCCCTCTGTGGTGGAAGCACAGAGTCCTAACCCCTGGAACTGCCAGGGAATTCCTACAATTTAGTTCTTAATTATTTAAAGTTTTATCTTCTGCTGTTGTGTGTGTGTATATATACATATATATTTAAATTTTCATTTTTTTAGCCTAAACAAGCCTATGCACAACAAGACAATGGTTTATATCTCACACAACTATTTCATTTCTCAAGAAAAATCTTGACATACAACTAGTCATTGAATGCCTATTGGTCAAATAATTTAAAAGTGAGGAATACTGTCAAACTAGAGGTGAGGACTAGAATGACTAAATTGCTGAGATGTGTGAGAGACAGCCTATAACATCCTTCAAGTTGACAAGAGGAAATGACACCTAGAATGCATAGCACCTAGAGGACTTCCTGCATGAAGGAAGCATGCAAATATCTGGATGAATTAATCAGCTCCAACATGGGAACAAGTCCTTCCATATCCATGACAGATTTTACTAGAGAATATCAGCTTATGCTTCAGGGCACGAGTCAAGGTTAAATTGGAGAAAGCACAGTATGGGCAAAATACAAACCACACTCCTTGAACACACCCCTTTCTAGAGCTGATTGTTTCATAGATGGTTCCACGTTCTGCACCCAGGAAAGGAGAAGGAACTGGCCCTCAAGCAGTGAAGTGTGGCGCTCAGGTGCAGATTAGGAATACACAACGGGAAGTCCTCCCATATTTCAGAATTGAAGACCACCTAGATCTGGACCCCAAAAAAAGACTTCCAGTCTTACAAAAAGACTTCCAGTCTTGTCAGGACTTGAAAGAGACAGCCAAAGGTCCCTGGATGGATGAGGTAACCACTGTGTCTCCAGGCGGCTCAGGAGCCACCTCTGCTGGGCAACTAGAGGAGAGGAGGTGGTACAGACAGAGGATCTCCACTCTGTCCATCTCTCCCTCCTTTCAACCACAACAGCTCAGCTTTTCTCTTTTTCATGTATATAGCTTCATTTGAGAACAAACATTCTGCCACTAAAAATAAATTTGAAACCTCCAGACTAAGTCCTCGTTTTGCACAAAGTTGAGAAGTGGCTTCTTCAAGTCCCACTGCTAAGCTAATAACAAGCCTGTGTGGGTCCCCGACCCCTGGTCCCTCTGCAGAAACATCCACGAGTAACTGTCTTGGTCCGGTCCAACCCTCACACCTAGGCATGACTGGCTTCTGGCCTCTATCCTGAAGGTAGGGGAAGATGGGCTCAGCACTCAGGAGAGGCGGAGGCATGGCCAAGAAGAGACGAGAATGTCATTCCATAAGGAGTGTCCTCAAAAGCACTGATCCAGACCATCCAAACTGTCTCGCACAACCAGATCCTGTCCTCATCCCCGTCCCACAGGACAACAGTTCACTGCTCGGAGCATCCTAGCTGTGTGGGGAGGGATTCAGGACAGGGGAGGCAGAGAGGGAGGAAAATTCAATCCTCCCTGGCTCTGGGGACTTCAATCAGGCTGGCACTAATGAAAAGGATCCTGCCTTTTCCCAGGATGGCTGAATGTCTGCACTGCTCCCAGCAAGAGAGCTGGGCGGGTGTGGGGGAGAGGGGCAGACAGAATTACATTTAAAAGGCAAAGGAAGGAGAAAATTCTTTCATCTCCCTGGTGGAGCTGGGCAGTGATCCTGGGGCCCTGTCTCAGACCATTCTCATTCCTGACAAGTCTCCCTGCTCTCTCCAACAGTCCACATTCAGAACACTGGAACGATGACCCTGCTTTCCATTTTGGAGGAGCTGCACTTTCTCTCTTGGCGCAAGCTCAATTTTTTTTCTGGGTCTCTCTTAGCCCAAAGGGAAGGCTGGGGAGCAGGGGGGTTAGAGGAAGATGAAGGCAGCTGTGGGGCCCTCGGGTGAGAGAAATAGCTTTCGTTTCACAAGCATTCCGTTTGTACTTCTCTCACACCCAATTCGCTGGATAGGATCCCTTTGCTTCCAGCACCAGAAGCCACCCCCAGCACAGTTGCAGCCAGCATCACCCTGGGACCTCCATGGGCCTCAGACTGCCTCTCAAACAGCTTCCTTGGCACCTGCTAAAGTCTACAGCTTCCAGAGCTTCCTTCAAAGGAGGGGAGGAGGCTGCTCCACTTTCCTCCGTGTCCTCCAGCCCCAGGAACATCACTTCCCCTCATCAAAAGGACACACCACATCTGGGTAAGGTGGAGCCAAGTATGTCTCCACCAGTCCCTCTGGCTGAAAGGATCTCAGCCTTGTAGACATGCAGCTGGACACAATGAAGCCTGGCTGTGCTAGGGATGCTCGGGGTCATCTGTTCTTTTCCAATACGCTTGCCGTGGGCCAGAAAAGCAGATGACAACATGTGAGATGGAAGGATGGATGGGTGGGTGGTGGATGCAGAGGTAGGCAGGTACACAAATAAAGGAACAGAGCAAAGACTGCTTTGGGGAGAACAAATGACCCTATTTCAAATTTCCCTTAAAGACACCATCCTTTCATTAAGTATGCTTTTATCTCACCTGTCCTCTTTTCAATCTATTCTCCTTTCCCTTTCCTATTTTTGTAGAAAATGGATGGTTTTTTTTCCTCTTTATGCTGTGAAGTTTTCACTTGTTTCTTACTTTGGCTACATGATGGACCATGAACTGCATCCCACCCCAGTTTCTCAAACCACGGAACAGTTGGGGATAGCCTGTGTGGAAGGCAGCATTCCGGGAAGCAACACAAACACCCAATTATGTGTGCAATTGGAGTTGTTGGGAATCGACTAGAAACTGAGACCCAGAAAGAATGACTTACCCAGTGGACAAATCAGAAACAACAAAGCCAACCATATGCATGCAACTCAAAGAAAGTTGTAGATGACCTAATACCCGGGGCTAGGAGACTCAAAAGGGGGAGAGTGCAGATGGTGATTGCAGCCATGAAATTAAAAGACCCTTACTCCTTGGAAGGAAGGTTATGACCAATCTAAATAGCAATATTAAAAAGCAGAGACATTACTTTGTCAACAAAGTTCTGTCTAGTCAAGGCTATGGTTTTTCCAGTAGTCATGTATGGATGTGAGAGTTGGACTATAAAGAAAGCTGAGGGCCGAAGAATTGATGCTTTTGAACTGTGGTGTTGGAGAAGACTCTTGAGAGTCCCTTGGACTGCAAGGAGATCCAACCAGTCCATCATAAAGGAGATCAGTCCAGGGCATTCATTGGAAGGACTGATGTTGAAGCTGAAACTCCAATATTTTGGCCACCTCATGCCAAGAGTTGACTCATTGGAAAAGACCCTGATGCTGGGAAGGATTGGGGGCAGGAGGAGAAGGGGACAACAGAGGATGAGATGGCTGGATGGCATCACTGACTCAATGGACATGAGTTTGGGTAGACTCCGGGAGTTGGTGATGGACAGGGAGGCCTGGCATGCTGTGATTCACGGGGTCACAAAGAGTTGGACACGACTGAGCGACTGAACTGAGCTGAACTGAACTGAAAGGAAAGAAAGCTAAGGAAGAGAGAGCTTGGTTTCTACCAAGCAAAAGGCTCTGGAACCAACCAGAGTAAGCCTGCAACAGAGTTCCAGGAACACAGAAGGAAATGTGGACACTGAATTAAGAGAGGTAAAACAGAACCACCAGGTTGCTATTCCTCACAAGATGATAGCTGAAACACTGCTGCACAAAAGTTTAGACTCAGAGAGTGAAAACTCATCTCCTGGCCCTGGGTCTGCCTCCATTCACTATGGGATGTGTTTTGGTGTTGCTTCACCTATTCAGGTCTCATTTTACCACGTATAATATGAATCCCATGTTCCTTCTGGCCCCACAGTTTCAGTACCCCAGTCTCTCTAACCTCAGGGATAAAAGAGGTATAACGGACTTGATCTAGCCTCCTCTCTCTCTTTTTTCTAGGAGTTCTCCCCGACGAAACACTTCTAAGAGGCTGTCTACACTCTCTGGAAGAATTCCTAATCAGAAAGACACACAGGAGGGCAAAGAGATAGTCCTGTGCTGTGTCTCTATTACTGGTGTGCAAATAGGAATTTAGACAGATGGTCACTCAAGCTGCTACACGGGGTCACCATCCCAGTGAGGCTGCGGTCACATCCACATCCAAACCAAAGGTAAACAACCTTACAATTCGGAAAGCATTCATCCTAACTGCCAAAGCATTTAGGGTGGGTGATGCAGAGGCCAGGCAGCCAGCTTCTTCACAGCCTAAGTTACACACTTGAAGTGGCCATCCTAGCTGGGCCGAGTGTCCTTTTGCTAAATCCCTTCAGCTAAATCCCTTCAGCCTCTAGGAATTTTAAAGGTTAAACCTGAAACCACTGATACCTCCAATCTTAGTTTCAGGCTCTGTTCCAAAGAGCAACGAGGATGACTAATAATAACTGAATATACCCCCAAGCAAGTCTGGTCTTGATGGCTTATATTTTTCTTTTATTATTTTTTAAATAATGGGGTTCTAATATTTACAGGTGAGATCTGTAACAAATTCCCCTAGACATGCAGCCAAAAGAGCTCTTACATTGCTTTTAAAGATTCCACGTGTGATCCTGTACATAGAACCTATGCTCTTAGAATGGTGTGCATAGTTGGTTGCTGTCCAAGTCACAGTTATAATATTTCAACTTCTGAGTGAGAATGTATTTAATCCTTCTTGTAGATTAGAGCTATAAGTACCAAGCCTAATGACAGAAGAGGCCTCTGAATGTCCTAATCTGGAACTCACTGAGACAAAAAGTCTCATTTCGTGTAATTTGAACCTGGTGAACCTACAGAAGCTCATCCTGCCCTTTTTGAACTTCCCAGTAAAATTCTTTTTAAATGCCTTGTTCTGCAGACCAAGGAAACTGGATTTCATGGATGGAGGGCATCTTGTGTAGAGTTGGGTGGGAAGTTTACAGAGGTAAACCTGATATAAACTAATGACATGAATGTTCATATCCTCAATTATTATGCATTTTGGTAAAAAGTAGCTCAAGAGGATTAAGTTATTTCTGGAGTTCTACCATTTACAGGTGGTAGGGAGGCATGGGAACCTGGTTTGCTGAACGCATGTTCCCTTCTACTACATCATAATACTCCATGACCACCCCCCCACCCTACTTTTGTAGTGTATATTAATAGAAGGTCTATCAGGTCCTCTATGATGCCTCTGATATTTCCAAATGAATCATGAAAAGGACACTTACAGAATAGTGGTTTTCAAATTGTGCCCTAAGGAGCTTTGGATTCTAAAGAAGGGATTGCAAAGTGGGTGAGAGACGATGAGTTGGGGAGACCCAGGTCCCCATCCCACTTTAGCCAGAATGGCACACCTTTTACTGGCATTTTATATGGAACTTCCATTTAAGATCTAGTTGATTAGAAACTATAAAAAAGAAAATTTGAAAGTGCATATCTTAAAAGACAAGGCCCCTACTTGGTGAATAAGCCACTCTGATGCTAACAGAATATACCTGGAGTAAGAAAATTAACCAGCTTACCTCTTTAAAGATGCTCAGAGAGTCATCTCTTACTAGGAGTGGAATGGATGCATGACCAGACCTCATTTTAAGAAATCAGCCTTTTTAATACTTGTCATGAGTTACTCATCAGGAAAATGCTTTATCTTCTTTTCTTTCCACTTTGTGCAGGCAGTATTGTCTATTTTTTTTTCATCTGAAGTTCAGCAGACTACACACTTAAGAAAGCATAACTAGGGACTTCTCTTGTGGTCCAGTGGTTAAGACTCCATGCTCCCAAGGCACAGGACCCAGGTTCAATGCCTGGTCAGGGAAATAGATTCCAAATGCCACAACTAAGAGTCTGCGTGCAGCAACATATGCCACAACTAAAGATCCTGCATGACCCAACTAAGACCTGGTGCAGTCAAATAAATAATAAATAAAATAAGTTTTAAAAAGAACTCATAGCTAACATCAGAAAAGAAAGGAGCTAAAGATATGTTGCTTTCCAGGAGCGCGATCTGGGCTGTTGGTTCTTTTCTTTGAATAAAACGCAAAATTCACATTGCATCAGAAGCGTCTATGGGCTATTCCCAAAGTCCATAAAGGCCAGGAAAGGAGGTTGCCCTCACTGAACATCCCAAGCGAAGCTGGATACTAGGGGAGAACCCACCCTCATCTCTGCCTTCTCATCTGGTACTGCATTTCTGCTTCAAACTGACCAGATGATCTGCTCAGTTGGCTCCAAGACTAGAATTAAGTTTTCTAATGCATCTCCTTGGCAAATCCAAGGGAACTGATTTACACCCCTAGGCTCAGTCCGCAGCAGAGAATGGAAAAGTCAGAAGGCGCTTGCTTCAGAGAGTATCTGAGCACTGGAGTCAAAAGCTTGGCTCCTCAGCTCAGTGTAGCCAATTTGGCTGAGACTCTGGGCCTCTCAGGCCAAGTCCAGAGCAATTAATCACAATTACAGGTGAATATCTAAAAGGGATAAAGTCCAGCTGGATCCAGTGAGAGCTGAGCCTTGTAGCTGAAGGTAGCCACAGCTTTTGTAAGCCACAGGTAAAGTGGAAGAATCTCCTCCTTTGAAAGCCTACCCTGAACTCTTGGCAATTATGATATTAAAAATAATTATTTTTTTAGGACCTACTTTGGCCAGGTAGATGCTTTAACTTAGTATTCCTCTTAATCTTCACATTATTAGTGCAGGATAGTTGAGTAAACTGAAGCTCAAATTGGTTAACTGATTTACTCAGAGTTATGAGAGCAAAAAGTAGCAGAATTGGAATTTGGACATAGCTCTGAAATCGTGGCAAGTCCATTCCTCTGTCTAAGGCATCCATGACCCGCTCTGGAACCACTAAATGGAACAGTGCTTTCTCCCTCCCTATTGTGTCAGGGTCTCACCCCCAGCCCAGGGACATTGGAACCGCAGCCAGTCAGGCCTCAGACGACCCACCATGCACGGAGCAGCCAGACTTCCCACTTCCCATCAGCCCTACGCAGCCTCACGGTGCAGGCATCTAAGGTAACATCTTGATCTTCCCCTCACATTTCTCTGAATTCAAGTTGACTTTCCCAAAGGAGCTTCGTTCCTGAACCCTGGCTGATCAAGAACTCACTAGGGTCTGCACTGATACATTATGTGGCTATTCTCTCCCTAACCAAGTCCACCCCCTCTGCCTCCCTCCCTGCTTCCCTTCCTCCCTTCCTCCTTCCCTTTTTTTCTTCTAGCTAGTACAGTGTTTGGAGATGGAAATGGCAACACACTCCAGTATTCTTGCCTGGAAAATTCCATGGACAGAGGAACCTGGCGGGCTACAGTCCATGGGGTCGCAAAGAGTTGGCCACAACTGAGCACATCAGCAATACAGTGTTTGCAGTATGGTACAGGTACAAAAATAGAAATATAGATCAATGTAACAGGATAGAAAGCCCAGAGATAAACCCACACCTCTACGGTCACCTAATCTATGACAAAGGAGACAAAAATATACAGTAGAGAAAAGACAGTTTCTTCGGTAAGTGGTGCTGGGAAAATCATATGTAACAGCTATATGTAAAAGAATGAAATTAAACACTCTCTAACACCATACACAGAAATAAACTCAAAATGGATCAAAGACTTAAATGTAAGATCAGATATTATAAAACTCTTAGAGAAAAACAGACAGAACACTCTTGGACACAAATTGCAGCAAGATCTTTGTTGACCTACCTCCTAGAGTAATGAAAATAAAAACAAAAATAAACAAATAGGACTTAATTAAACTTAAAAGCTTTTGCACAACAAAGGAAACCATAAACAAAAAGAAAAGACAACCCCCCAGAATGGGAGAAGATATTTGCAAATGAAGCAACTGACAAGGGATTAATCTCCAAAATTTACAAATAGCTCATGCAACTCAATATCAAGAAAGCAAACAACACTATCTAAAAATGAGTGAAAGACTTCAGTAAGCATTTCTCCAAAGAAGACATACAGTTGGCCAATAAACACATGAAAAGACACTCAACATTACTAATAGAGAAATGCAAATCAAAATTATAAGATATCACCTCACACTAGCAGAATGACCATCATCAAAAAATTCTACAAATAATAAATGCTGGAGAGGGTGTACAGAAAAGGTACTGTTGGTGGGAATGTAAATTGATACAGCCACTATAGAGAACAGTATGGAGGTCCTTTACTAAAAATAGAACTACCATACGATCCAGCAACCCCACTCCTGGGCATATACCCAGAGAAAACCATAATTCAAACAGATACATGCACCCTGATACTCAGTGCATCACTACTTACAAAAGCCAGCTCATGGAAGGAACCTAAATGTGCATCAGCAGAGGAAGGGATGAAGAAGATGTGGTACACATATACAATGGAGTATTACTTAGCCATATAAAGGAACAGAATTGTGCCATTTGCAGAGACATGGATGGACCTGGAGACTGTCGTACAGAGTCAAGTAAATCAGAAAGAGAAAAACAAATATTGTAGAATATTGCTTATACATGGAAAATTGAAAAATGATACAGATGAACTTATTTGCAAAGTAGAAATAAAGACACTGACATAGAGAACATATGTATCAATACCAAGGGACGGGGGGAGGGGGAATGGAATGAGTTGGGAGATTGGGATGGACATATAAACACTACTATGTATAAAATATAACTAATGAGAACTTTCTGTGTAACACAGGGAACTCTACCCAGTGCTCCCTGGTGACCTAAACGGGAAAGAAATCCAAAAAAGAGGAGTTATATGTACACATATAGCTGATTCACTTTGCTTCACAGAAGAAACTAACACATCATTATAAAGCAACCATATGCCAATAAAAATTAATAAATCAAAATTAAATATTCTTGAACTATAAAAATAAAAGAATATAGTCTTTGTTTACCAAATACCTCTGGTTGTAGTTTTTCATTAGAAAGATTACTAAGTCTTTTTAAAGATGTAAATCAAGTTATCTGCTTATTTCTTTTAATTAACCAAGTGAACTTGTTTGTTTATATTCCTTGCTAGTAGTTGAAATGAAAATGACTTTGAGACTCTATTTGAAAACTGTTTGCACAATTAACATGCAATTTCTTTCACAAATGGTCCTGCTCTTGCACTCTAATAAGACTGTACAATGCTACAGCCATTGTATGTGCTGTGTACTTACTTGGTCCTGCCATTTCCTAGGACAGGGGCTCCTTGAGGACTGAGACATCTGGCTGTTTCCAGAATGATTCTTCACCATTAAAGATACTCTACGGGGTCTGCCACAGCTTTCTAATGATGTTCCCCCATATATTAAGCCCACAGAACACCCTTGGAAAACAGGACTAAAGTCCTAGCATAACAACTTTGAAGAAGGCATGGTTCTCTGAAATACAGATATCCTGGGACTTTGTTAAAACCCTGTTCCTCGTGTATTTTATATAGGACTTCTGGAAGTAGCTGGTTCACCAAAAACTCTTTTCTGCCTGGGTGTGTATGTATCTGCTTCACATAGTCCTGCTTCAACTGCTAAAAATGGTTGCTTATGATTTTACTCTCAAGAACAAGATCATCTATCTGGAAAACAGATATTTTCTTTTCATCAAAAGCCATTATATGTGGACTATATCTCCCTGCATCTCTTCCCCCAATAAGATATCCTTTAATTGGTTCTCCCTGAAATCACATGTGTGCCTGACTCACAGTCCACCTAATTTTGGACAAGCCTGCTCAGAATTTCTGGCTGGCTCAGTGGGGCAGGGCACATCTCTAGACGCTGCCCACTGAGGCTGCACAAAATGAATACAACACACAGATGCTATATCAGCAGGACTGGAAGTAGCTGTTAACTTAGTCTGAAACCCCCTTAGTAATCATATGTCCAAATCCTTTATTTATAGCACAAAGGGCCCACCAAGGGACTGGCGATGTTCACTTTTACGGCTACATTTGGCAATTCATCTGGTGACCTTGGGCAAGTCATGTCCCTGCCTGGCCCTCAGTATCTCACGCCTGACATAGGAAACTCTGTAAGATCACCTCATGATCTGACAAGCTGTGAATCTGGAAAAGGCTATGGATGGCCCTGCTTCTCACCCAAAGGACTATCAGGCGTCACATGAACTGTCAATTACTAAAGGTACTTGGGAGTGAGTTATCATAGGAAAAATGGTGGAGTGGCAGAGTGGAAGGAGAGGCAGGAACCTGGGCAGAACTGAGAGGCTGGTGAGGCCTAAGTATATGTTTAGGAGAATCCACGCTCTCCATCTCTTACTGAACTAACACTTTTAAAGCCAAAAACGTCCTTAGGCAAGTCACTGACCAATTTTTTTTCTTTTTTTTTTGCATGATTTCCTTCATCTGTCAAACAAGCAGGATGATTTCCATCCCTTCATTGTTGGTTTCTGTCTTTCATTGTTGTTGAGATGATTAAGTAAGATCATCATTTGAAACGTTTTTAGATCTAGGAGTAAAGATATCTCATCAATATCATACTTCACCATTCTTTGGAGAAGTAAGCTGCCTCTTGTTTCTCTCCACATAAGCCTGGTTTTAGAAAAGTATCCATAATCAGTCAGTTACTCCATAATCACACTGTAACTGTTCCCACCACAGCTATTTGCTGTGCTTCATTTCTAACCAGATAAGAAGAATTGGAATCCCCAGGTCTTTTGATTAAAAGAAATTCTAGATCTAAGGAACTGCAGCTAAGAACAGAGGTGAGAGTAGCCCATAATTTGGAGGGCAGAGGATCTATTGGTACATGGCGAGTTATATGGAGCAAGTCTTAACTCTGGGACAAGAGGAACAAGAAGGTAGGGAAGCTGTATCTACCCTTGCTGTATCTAAACACAAGGCAATAGCAGTGGCCTAATCTCCCCCATCGGCCCTAGGGCTTTCCTCGACCTCATGGGATATTAACGCACATCCTAATTCTAAAACTCACAAGTTTATTTCCACATAATACTGACAATAATTTGACAATAGGGCTGTCTTTTAATTATTTACCCTCTGTTATCTGTTGAGCACAGTACAACAGGCGCTCTTCATAGTCATATCACAGGGAATGCTGCTTTATTCTAAGGTGTAAAGTGGTTTTATAAAAGAATGGTGAAGTATGATATTGATGAAATATCTTTACCCCTAGATCTAAAAATGTTTCAGGTGATGATCTCACTTAATCATCTCAACAACAATGAAACACATAAGGGACAGAAACTATCCTGCCTGTTTGACAGATGGAGGAAATGAGGCAAAAAAACATTGGTCAGTGACTTGCCTAAGGATGTTTTTGGCTTTAGAAGTCTTAGTGTAGAAGGGATCCAGGGGCTGATTATCCAGCCCAGTCTCCCTCCGATGTAGGAATCCCCTTTTCTAACTTCTCTGACAGATGGACACCCAACTTGAATCATTCTGAGGAAGTGCTGCTCCCTATTTTAGTCTTCAGCAAATCCTACCTTTATTCACTTGAAATATGCCTCAGTAAAACTCATCCCCCTAGTTCTGAGGAATAGGAGCTAACTGCTTCTCTTACTGTCAAGATCTCCCCGTTAAACAGGTAACATGAACCCATTTTACAGATGAGGAAATTACTCAGCCCACTCCAGGCCACAGATCTCAAGTTAAGAGCCAGACACCAAACCCAGAGGATTTCAGACACAGCCTCTCCCATAAATTCTCCAGTCTTTCCCATGTGCCCACACTGTAGTATACTTAGTCCTCCTGCCACTGGCCATTCCTAATACATTTGATGACCAGGCATATTTATATCCATACATCCTCAGGTAGAATATCCTAAGCGCTTTTAACTCTTCTCCCCTTCATTCCCGGTGTCGTCATCATCTAGGTTACAAATGCCTCTGCAAAATGAGGCTCTGTGTCAGTGGAAGGAGTAACTGCTACGAACAAGTCTTGTCCTGGAAAAATCTTTAATAACTGACTTTCTGGGGGAGAAAAAAAGGCCTGATGTAAGACATTTGCCTATTTCCACAGTGTAAATATTCCCACCAGTTCAAGTCCAACAGATGTGCCCTATTGCCTCTTGCCACTACGAGCTGGCTCCAGCACATCACAGTGCCCATGGGACTATCTGCTACAGACCACCGACAACTGGACTGGAACACAGACCAGGTGACTTGAATGAAGCAACGTCCAGAAACTAACATGCTCTCTGTGCAAATCTGTGTATGAAGTAAGCCAAGCTTTTGAATGGAGTAAATGTGAAGGATGCTGATATTCATGAAATAAATTCATTCAATAATTATATACTTTTTCTAGGAACTGGGATATAAAAGTAAAAAAAAAATCTGTTTTCAACAAGAGAAAATAAAGTAAAATGATAACGATAAAAATAAAACAATGCTATAACCTATCAACTGTAATAAAAGATAAGAAAAATAAAGCAGAAGAAAGGGGCAGAGTTTAGGATGTACTGCTTTAGTAAGCCAGTCAGGACAGGTCTAACTAACAAGAGAATATCTCAGTAGAGATAGTAGGGGAGTGAGCTGTGTGATATTTGGAGAACGATCCTAACAGAGGGAACACAATGCGCACAGTTGCTGACACGGGCATGAGCTCAGTGTAGTGGTGAAACAGCAAGGAGACTGGGGCAAAATAAGCAAGGGGATGGTGGCTGGAGATGGGCGCAGAGCTAGGCCATGCCACACAGAGCCATCATCAGGTGTCAGTTCCGAGGTCTCGGTCACAGCATAGCAGTCTAAAGGGCATGGGGCGTCTTTGGAGGAGAGCAGACACAGAACATGGGCTTCCCAGGTGGGCCAGTGGTAAAAGAATCCGCCTGCCAATGCAGGAGACGTAAGAGACCTGGGTTTGACCCCTGGGCTAGGAAGATCCCCTGGGGAAGAAAACGGCAACCCACTCCAGTATTCTTGCCTGGAAAATTCCATGGACAGAGGAGCCTGGTGGGCTATAATCCTTGGGGTTGCAAAGAGTTGGACACAACTGAACAACTAAGCACAGCAGAGTACAGACACAGCACACAATTTGAGTCACACTGTTAAGAGGTTTCCCAGCTGCTGTGTCGAGAACAGCTCACAGTATTTGCTGATGGACTGGCTGTGGAGCAAGAGGGAGAGAGGCATGAAGGATGACGCTCAGCGTTTTGCCTTAGAAGTTGAAAGGATGGAGTTACTTCTAAAAATTGGGAAGTCTGGGGTGGGTGGTGGTTTAAGTATGTTCACAGCCCATGAGTATTAGGTGTGACTGAGAATGGAGAGCCTCAGTGCAGAACAGATATGGACAGTGGGCATGTGGGCAAATGCACTGCCCGCCCTGTTCAGAACGAGAGGTATGCTGAGGATGTGCTGGGCAAGGAAACCTGAAAGATATGTGGGATTTATCCAGCATGTAGGCCATAGTGAGAAATCTGCATTATTAAGGATTCAAGACAAATCCGAGGAAATTGCAGATAAATGTGGTGAACCTGCTATAGTCTGAATGTTTGTTTGTCCCCAAAATCCATGTTAAATCTTGACCCCAACGTAATGGTATCTGGAGGCAAGGCCCTTGGGAGGGGATGATGTCATGAAGGTGGAACCCTCATGAACGGGACTGGTGCTCTTACCCCCAGGGAACTGTCTAGTCCCTTCCTCCACGTGAGGACACAGTGAGAAGAACCAGGAAGCAGGTCCTCACCAGACAACAAGCCAGTCGGCACCTTGATCTCGAATTTCCTAGCCTCTAGGACTGTGAGAGAAAAAATTTTATTTATAAGCCATCTAGCTTACAATGGTTTACCTGGTGGCTCAGTGTAAAGAACCTGCCTGCCAATGCAGGAGACTCGAGTTCAATCCCTGGGTCAGGAAGATTCCCTGGAGAAGGAAATGGCAACCCCACTCCAATATTCTTGCCTGGGAAATCCCACGGGCAGAGGAGCCTGGAGGGCTACAGTTCATGAGAGTCTGACACGACTTAGTGACTAAACAACAACAAGCTTACAATAGTTTGTTACAGCCGCTAAAAAGACTAAGAGATGAACTGGCTCTGTTCCATCTCCATCTCGGTCGAATTCGCTGGGTGTGAGTGTTTTCAGACCTGTGGACCCCATACCCCTTCTTGTTTCCTGGCTCCACTCGGGTCTAAATTTCAACTTTGTCTTATTAAGCCCATGGGAGTGCCAAGCCCACGCAGTGTCTACACTCTCCGGATACACCAATGAACAAATACGACTGAAATACTGACCTCATGAAACTCAGGAGTCTAATCAGGGAGACAATTATTTTGAATAACAGAAATAAGTGTAATTTAGAGTCATGACAAGTTAAAAAAAAAAAAAGTATGGGTAGGGTAGAGAGTTAACAGAAAGCAACCTGATCAAGGGAAGCTTTCTCGAGGAAGCAACAGTGCAGCTGAGCCCTGAGGAATGAGCAGACACGGCCAAGCAGAGAACCATGGGAAAGGTACCTCCGGAGATGGAGCACCATCCTCCAAAGGCCTCGAGCAGAAAAACGATGTGCGAGTTGGAAGGGCCTTACAATCTCTGGGCTTCCCTGATAGCTCAGTTGGTAAAGTATCTGTCTGTAACACAGGAGACCCTGGTTCGATCCCTGGGTTGGGAAGATCCGCTGGAGAAGGGATAGGCTACCCAGTCCAGTATTCTTGGCCTTCCCTTGTGGCTCAGCTGGAAAAGAATCTGCCTCCCATGCGAGAGACCTGGGTTCGATCCCTGGGTTGGGAAGATCCCCCGGGAGAAGGGAAAGGCTACCCACTGCAGTATTTTGGCCTGGAGAATTCCATGGACTATAGTCCATGGGGTCGCAAAGAGTCAGACATGACTGAGCAACTTTCACTACAATCTCTAATGTGAAAAGTAGGCTAGACCGAGGTGAGGTTCCTGAATCCTAACCAAATCCTTGATGACCCAGCACTATGCCCTCGTTCCTTTCAGTTACTGTCCCTGGAGCTCATTTTTTTTCACCTGGGAAGTGGGAACACCGATCAGGCCCATACTGGATTGTCATCAGTCAGGTACATGTACTTCCTAGCAGCTTACTCTTGAGCTTCTGTTTTCTTATCCATAATATGTGGGTAACACTAGCTGCCTCATGCAGATGCTTAAACAATGAAATACATGCCTGTAAGGAGGCTAGGCAGTCAGTGCTTCATAAAGGTCAGTTGCCCCCCTCTTCCTCAGACTCTTAAGAGGTATGGTGAGGCTCGACTTGCACCACTGAAATGGGGTGGTGGGGAGGGCATGTTGTCCCCCACTGACAGGAGCGATGGCTGGCGGTAAGCCTCACACTCGGTCCTCTTCCTTGCCTGCCCCCATGCCCCTGCAGGGCTGTGGGCAATGTGGAGAGGCTCTAGACATGGCTCTTTTGTGGCTGGGCTTGAAGTTGTCACCTCGGCAGAAGGCTGATACCTTGCCTTCCTGGGCTGAGGGTGAGGGTGGGCAGGAGGTGGTGGGAAAAGCTGGCTCTTTTGTGGAAGCTTTTATTAGAAGCAGGGGATTCACCAGTGTTCTTTCAAAGTCTTTCGGCCACACAGTGAATGTCCCAAGGTCAAATTTATTAGTGTATCTAACAGCCCCGAGAACTCTTGGCTTCGGTGCCGAATCCCTCTTATCTCCTCTCCCCGCCTGGAGCCTTGCAATTTAGCCAAGGCAGCTGCTCATCCCCCTCCCCCAAATCTGTATACAAAAATAGACGCATGCAGGCGGTCACTGCTTTCATGGGTCCATCATCAGAAACTAGATCTGCTCAGGACCTTCTCCAATAAGGGGAAAGAGGAGCTGGTAGATGATTACATGGCAGAATGACAGAGCTTGGGCTGGTCCCCAGCGATCCAGAAAGGGCACACACAAGCACCTGGGAAAAGCCTCTTGACTGTCTGAACTTCAGCTTTCCTATTTCTGAAAGAGATCCAAAAATTCTGCTGAGCTCACGGGATTTGGGGAAAATATTTTTGGGATGGCGGTCATGAACATCCTTCACACCTGTTATATAAACAAAGACTATTATTGAGGATACTATGATTTCTAGTGTTTCCAATAAGCCAAATGACCATGGTTAGGTAAGGAGAGGACCCACTGGATCCCTTGTGGAGCTGGCTGCTCCTGAGCTGGACTTAGGATTCATCTCAGAAAAGCAGCTGCTATTTAACCAGCAGCTTCACACCTTGCCTCCTGGGAACACTGAGGGAACAGGCCGCTTTTCCCGCAGCCATGGTGCAGAGCACGGGTGAACAAATGGCCAAGGGCACAGCAGGCAGGGCAGCCAAGGGACACCTCGAAGAGGCTGAGGGCACCCCAGAGTCTAGCTTAGTGAAGGGTCTGTGTGAGTTGCCTTGGTTTCTTCTGCATCTCTGAAAAGTGCCCCCTGCCCTGCGGTGGGCTGGGGGCTGGGCAGAGCTCCTGGCTGCAGCCTCCCAGCCTGTGCCTGCGCATCTCATTACTGAGCAGGCCTGAATCAAAGCTGCCCTGTGCAGCTGCTGTCCCATTTAATCCATTCGTAATCAAAAGTCATTAGCATGGATGCCTTGGTGCTGAGGTTATTGTGTGTGTGATCAAAGCCGTGGCTCCTGCCCACTCCCCAGAGCTGCCTGCACCTGGGAGGGCACGGAGGCCTGTGAGCCTGGGGCATGAGGCAGGCAGCCCCTGGCCATCCGACCGAATGTGGGCTCCTTGAGTAAAACTGGGAGCAGCAAATGCAGCCTTGACCACCTGAGGTTAAGCACCCTTGGGGAGGCCCCTGGCCCAGGTTTTCCCTTTGGAGGCTGACATTCCCAACTCAAAGACTTAAGGGAGCAAGTGGAGGCAAGGGAAGGCTGAGGGCAAGCAGGGTACACTTGGTGTGAGACTCAGGAAGAAGTGGTAGTCACTCAGTCGTGTCCAACTCTTTGCGACCTCACGGTCTGTCCATGGAATTCTCCAGGCAAGAATACTGGAGTGGGTTGCCATTCCCTTCTCCAGGGGATCTTCCCGACATGGGGATCCATCCCGGGTCTCCTGAATTGCAGGCAGATTCTTTATCATCTGAGCTACCAGGGAAACCCCCTAGACTCAGGAAGGATTTGTAAACTCTCACTTAGTAGAAGAGGACACTGAGACCCAAACAAAGGGAGCACAGTACCCGGCTGGCAGGCACTTGTGGGTATACGGCAGGAAAGAAAGAAAGAGGGGAAGAGAGAAAAGCGGAGGAGAGAGGATAAGACAAAAGTTTCCCCCCAGTGCTGCACAGCGGAGAAAGGAAAGAACACAAGCCGAAAGAAGAGGAGCAGGAGGAGCTAAGAGTCAAGATGTTCTGGGCCATTAATAGTTTATACAGTCCTTCGAACACACCAGCTCCGTTAACTCCCTGAGCCGTCTCCCTAAAAGCAGTGAAATCCCAGCCCAGATATCACCCTCTATTTATAAATTCTGCCTGAGTAAAGCTTGATATTCCTCTTCTCTCTGGCCATCCAGATTATGAGCATTACTAAGATCCAAAGGAAGACTCAATTCTTTCAAGAAGTTCCTCAAACCTCCCTTCTCTGAACTGTTCTATCATGTTCTACCTGTAACCCTCATTTGGTACTTAGCATGCCTTGTCCTTCTGATAGCTCCTGGGTTGACAGGGGAAATAATTACTCTGACTTGTGGATGAGGGCGATGATGACATTGATAATGATATAGGGTGTATGAACTTTGCTCCATCAGCCAGACCAAAGCCCCTACTGGCAGCTGTTGTGTAATGCCCTTAAGGACACCCCTACACAGATGCTCTGAAGTTGATCGGGTCCTGAGTCTCTCACCGGAAATTGTGAGCTTCTTGAGGGCAGCTCTGGACTTTGGATGACTTTGCACCTCTTTCTGGGCCATGCATAGTCCTCAGATATGGCAAACCTATAACAAGAGTCTACAGAATAGTGAATGAAAGACACAAAGAGTTTTGCATGAATGTGTCTGTGTTAGGATTTTTGACATGGTCAGTGTCAGAAAGCACTAAGGCTTTTGTGCTGGCTGTTTTCTCTGCCTGAAATTCTCTTTCCAGACTGCCTAAAGGTACTACTTCTGAACCATTCTCAAGAGGCCACAGAAAGAAGAAGAACAGAGTGTGTGGTTTGTACAAAAGACCTAGGTGCATGGAAAAACTGCATGTGCTCAGCCCCCATGAGTTAGGGGGGATTCTAATCTCCCCACGTGGGGAAGAGTCCCTTGGGAGTTACATGTATTCTCTTAGATCCCAATGGGTGCCTGGGCTGCAAATCCCATGATACACCATGAGTTAATACATGATATTAACAGTTTACATGACTATAGCTTTCACAATGGATTTAGGGGATAAAGGAACATCCTAGATCCAGGTTGTGCATGACACTGTGCAGTCCTTCACACCAAATGATCAAGTTTGGGAGCTGAAAGCTAAATGGGAAGACTTGGGGGCAATCTAGAAACATTTACAACAGAACCCAATACTAAGAGAACCAATCTTTCCCTTGCTGAGTCCTATGTCATGTTGGAGGATAACCAGATATTCCAAAGGTATAAATAATAAATAATCACCCATTACAGAGTGGACAACGGATGGTAATAACTAGCCTTTACATAATGAGCTCTCATATGTGTCGGGCGTATCAGACAAATCTCATTTGTTTTTCACAATTTTTCTGAATAGGTATCAGTAATTCCATTCTGAAGATTCAGTGACATTAAGTCATTTGCCCAAGGCCACACGGTTAGAAAGTGACTGAGTTGAGACCTGAACTCCTGTCTCTGATCCCTCCACTGAGTGCTGTTCCCCATGGCCTTCCCCATCTCTGGCTCAGCCCCACCTTGGGGAGGGTGTAACTGACACAGTGCATCCACACAGCATGGACAGAGCCCAGGTACCCCAGGACTCGCCTTGCCTCTCTGCTCATACACACTTCAGGGAAAGCACCCCAGACTCACACTGCTGGAAATAAACATTTGAATATATTCAGATAAGTGAATTAAAGCTCTGAAAGGTTAATCACCTGCTCAACACCACGAGGTTAGTATGCCATAGGCTTAAAACCCAAGTCTTGCACGCTCAGTTCAGTGATAGTTTTATTGAATAGCTGTATCTGAGAATGGAACAGTGGCTGGGAAGAGGGGACATATGGGGGTCTTTTGTGCACTGGCATTGCAAGGACAACACTCTACTTAAAATGTCTGTGGTAATTTACTAATATGTTGCCACCGGGGGCACATGGGCCAGTGCCAACCTCATCCTCCTAGAAGTAGATCAGGGTGCCTCTGACACAGGCATTCATTCAGCACACAGTGTGTGGCACCCACCCGCCTTTACCACTAGGGATTCGAGATGAACACAGGACACTGGGGAGAGCAGGTGGAGATTTTTCTTCCCTGATTTTTGAGAATCCACAATTTCAGCTTAATTTGTAATAGACAGTGAGCGTAAGGAAACTGACAACAGGGCCATCAGCTATTCTGTTAGTAACACTTGAGGCCACGGCACTTCAATATGACTCGAGCCAGCTGTCCAATGCACAGAAAGACCTTTGACCCCACCCTTGGAGAAATGTAATTCTCTTCATGCCTCTTTCTGTCCACAGGGAGTTAGAAACCAGAGTTGCCAGAATAATCAGAAGGCTTCCTAATGACTATGCTCAAACAAGCGGAGATTACGCATTGTCAGAAATGTAATCTGCAACTCTTCTCATCTGTTTCATTTTGTTTGCATTTTTAAAACCACTCCTCGAGGAAAAAAAAATGAGACAGTTGGGGTCCTCCCCATTCTTGCACCTAAGAGATACATTTATCTTCATCTGGCATAGCTTCATCTTCCCCTGGCGTGCCACGGAGAGGAATTAGAATGTGCTAAGTTCAGAGACTCTCTAGTATTGCAGTTTCTAGCCCATGAAGTAGGTATGCATGTCTTTTCTATACATGTAACCAAACATGGATTAACTATCTGTACACTGACATGAGCAAAGACAGCTTCCCTGAATGCCGCTTCCCAACCTTTGTAGGTACGCCCATGGATCAGATGCATGCGTGCTGATCTGCCACGGAGTACGATGCTCACTGCAACCCCTGCTCCCATACTCTCTGGGGGCTTTCCATCATTTCTAATAACATCTGAGATCCTTACAGTGGCCTTCAAGGCCCTCTACACTTATCCTCTCATTCTCTGGAACTCTGGCCCACTCAGCTCCAGCCACCACGGCTCCATATTCCTTTTACACAGCTCGTTTGCAGTCTTTGTCAGACATACTACAGAAGTGCCTAGTGTTTTACACGCACACACACCCACGCTCCAGGGTGAAATCTGACCCTAGAAAGTTTCTGTAGAGTTGCCAAGGTAATCACTACATTTAGCCAGGATTGAGGACCAAGGCTTTTGTGCTGGCTGCTTTCTCTGCCTGGAATTCTCTCTCCTGGGATGCCTACTGGCTCTTTCCCTGACTCGGTGCACGTCATAATATGTATCAGAAAGGCCTCGACCAGCTAGTCTCTCCACATCAGCACCACTTCCTCTTCTCCATTGTTTTCTATCCTCTGCCTTACATTATCTCTCTTGGTACATTTAGGCTCTCTGACATTTTATTGTATATTTCTTAATTCACTTCTTATCTGTCTCTCTTCTAACCCCTGTCCCATCCTACTTCAGTGTAAACTCCCAAAGTACAGAGATTTGTGTCATTCACTGCAACATCTCAACAGTGCCTGACACATTCTAGGGGTTCAATAAGGACTTGTTGACAAGTAAGGCATGAATGTCTCTCTGCTCTGCAATCAGGAGGGCTCTGCTTTGTGTCCTGAGCACTGGAGATGGGTTTGCATCAAGCCATTTCTACTTCATCACACAACAGCAGGCCAGGTTTGGATTTTGCAGCCAATGGGCCTGTGTACTCACTGTGGTAGCTGTAGGTTACTTAGACTCTCATCTGGGAAGGCACAGAGTGAAGGATGGAGATGCTAGTGTTACAAATGACTGGGCAGGCATCATGGCAGAACTGTGCAAGGCACTAGGCAAACAGGCATAGCCTGAGTGGCCTCTGGCTAGGGCTGGATCCTTTGGGAAACAGGAGGTCTTAGAAGTGGAAAAGCAGGACTTGGACTACTGAGCAGATCCTACAGCCATCACATAAAGTGGGACTCTAACCTGTGCCCTTCCTACCACTGCAGTGATATGCCTGTTCTTAACCTCCCCTTTCTCCCAACTCTAGTATCTGCTAAGGATATGTTTTTAACCCCTCTTTCCAATGTCAGTCTAGCTTTGGTTCTAATACATGCATGAGACCCAAGGGTGGCCATTTCAGTTTAGTTCCTTTGATTGACCAGGACTATCCCTGTTATTATAGAGTTCTCTGAGCATACTTCAAGAGCACCCAGCCACAGCTCCATGTAAAAAAGTTCTATATCAGTTAAGGAGATGGTAACAGTCAATGAGACTCAATCAATTTATTGATGTAGGAAAGTAGAGACTACAGTGGATTTTGACTTATTTCCATATGAAAAAAAGTGAAAGTGTTAGTTGCATCTGACCCACTGTGACCCTTTGGACTGAAGCCCACCAGGCTCCTCTGTCCATGTAATTCTCCAGGCAAGAATGCTGGAGTGGGCTGCCATGTCCTCCTCCAGGGGATCTTCCTGATCCAGGAATCAAACCAGTGACTCCTACGTCTCCTGCATTGCAGGCAGTTTCTTTATCTGCTGAGCCTTCAGAGAAGCCCTTATTTCCATATACTATTGATGAAACAGCTAATTGGAGAAGTTAGGACTAATCAATAATATTGTAAAGTAATTGGCCTACAACTAAAATAAATAAATTTATTAAAAAAAATAATAATAATTTGGGAGGCAAACATTCTGATCACACTAGGCTATGAGAGACTCCTCTAAAATGTGGACTTACTCATTCAACAAACATTTCTTGAATACTTACTTACTTACTGTGTGCTGGGGCAAATGGAGCCCCCAGGAAGAGTGCTTTACCACTCCATGCCTGCTGCTGCAGCTGCTAAGTCGCTTCAGTCGTGTCCGACTCTGTGCAACCCCATAGACGGCAGCCCACCAGGCTCCCCCATCCCTGGGATTCTCCCGGCAAGAACACTGGAGTGGGTTGCCATTTCCTTCTCCAATGCATGAAAGTGGAAAGTGAAAGTGAAGTCACTCAGTCGGGTGACTCTTAGTGACCCCATGGACTGCAGCCCACCAGGCTCCATGCCTAGGGGACACAAAACCTGGCTATGCCTAATCACCTGAGACTATTTAAAAAAAAAAATGTTTAACATACAAGGCTCTGATGTTTCAATTTACAAGGTTCAGAATGGGGCCAAGCACATATTATGTGATTCTGTTTATAGGAAATATCCTCAATAGGCAAGTCTGGAGAGACAGAGAGTAAATTAAACATGTCTTAGAGCTGGGGAGGGGAAATGGGAAATAACTGAATGAGTATGGGTTCTTTCTTGGGGTGCTGAAAATGTTCTGATAAATGGTAGTGATGGTTGCACAACTATGCAATACACTAAAAACCAATGAACTGTACAGTTTAAAAGATGGGCACAACAAAGGACAGAAACACAAGGACCTAACAGAAGGAGAAGAGATTAAGAAGAGATGGCAAGAATATACAGAAGATCTATACAAAAAATACCTTACTGACGCAGATAACCATGATGGTGTGGTCACTCACCTAGAAACAGACATACTGGAGTGTGAAGTCAAGTGGGCCTTAAAGAAGCATGACTATGAACAAAGCTAGTGGCAGTGATGGAATTCCTGCTGAGCTATTTCCAATCCTAAAAGATGATTGATGCTGTTAAAGTGTTGCATTCAATATTCCAGCCAATTTGGAAGACTCAGCAGTGGCCACACAACTGGAAAAGGTCAGTTTTCATTCCAATCCCAAAGAAAGATAATGCCAAAGATGTTCAAACTACCCTACAATTGCACTCCTTTCACATGTTAGCAAAGTAATGTTCAAAATCTATCAAACTAGGCTTCAACAGTACATGAACTAAAAACTTCCAGATGTACAAGCTGGATTTAGAAAAGGCAGAGAAACCACAATCAAATTGTCAACATCCACTGGATCAAATAAAAAGAAAGGTAATTCCAAAAAAAATCTACTTCTGCTTCATTGACTGTGCTAAAGCCTTTGACTGTGTGGATCACAACAAACTGTGGAAAATTCTTAGAGAGATGGGAATACTAGACCACCTTACTTGTCTCCTGAGAAACCTGTATGCAGGACAAGAAGCAACAGTTAGAACTGGACATGGAACAATGGACTGGTTCAAAATTGGGAAAGGAGTATATCAGGGCTGTATATTGTCACCCTGCTTATTTAACTTATATGCAGAGTACATCATGTGAAATGCTGGGCTAGATGAGGCACAAGCTGGAATCAAGACTGCTGGGAGAAATATCAACAACTTCAGATATGCAAATGATATCACTCTAATGGCAAAAAGCAAAGAGGAACTAAAGAGCCTCTTGATGAGGGTGAAAAAGGAGAGTGAAAAAGCTGGCTTAAAATTCAACATTCAAAAAACTAAGATCATGGCATCTAGTCCCATCACTTCATGGAAAATAGATGGGGAAAAAGTGTAAATAGTGACAGATTTTATTTTCTTGGGCTCCAAAATCACTGTGGATGGTGACTGCAGCCACAAAATTAAAAGACACTTGCTCACTGAAAGAAAAGCTATGACAAACCTAGACAATGTATTAAAAAGCAGAGACATCAATTTTTAGACAAAGGTCCATACAGCCAAAGCTATGGTTTTTCCAGTAGTCATGTATGGATGTGAGAGTTGGACCATAAAGAAGGCTGAGCATTGAAGAATTGATGCTTTCAAATTGTGGTGCTGGAGAGGACTCTTGACAGTCCCTTGGAGAGCAAGGAGAGTAAACCAGGCAACGCTAAAGGAAATCAACCCTGAATATTCACTGAAAGGATTGATGTTGAAGCTGAAGCTCCAACACTTTGGCCACCTCATGTGAAGAGCCAACTCATTGGAAAAGACCCTGATGCTGGAAAAGACCTTGATGCTGGAAATGATGGAGGGCAGGAGGAGAAGCGGGTGACAGAGAATGAGATGGTTGGATGGCATCACCGACTCAATGGACAAGAATTTGAGGAAACTCCAGAAGATAGTGAAAGTCAGGGAAGCCTGGCTTGCTGCAGTTCATGGAGTTGCAAATAGTCAGACACAACTTAGCGTCTAAACAAAAACAACAAACAGAATGTGAATCATATCTCAGTTTTTTAAAAAAAGATACTTTGGGAGCATTAAATTTTTAAAAACTGAAGGAACAGGACTGGGCTTCTGAATTTTTTAAAAAGTTCTACAAGTACTTGGGAAGCATAGCCAGGGTTGAAAACCACTGTGCTCACAGCCTGAATCATCTCAAGAGATTGCAGCAGATTAAAGGTTAAGGTCTCCCAGTGCAACAGGCAGGAATGTGTTTCTGTAAATCCTGAACCTGAGGAGCCCTGAGTTTCCAGGTTGAGGCTGAGGGAGGCTCATGTTTTCAGGCACTTCCAGGCATTCCCTCTGCTGGGCACTAGGGACACAGGAAAGCCAAATGTAGACGCAGCTTTGCACAAAGCGAATGCTCTGTTCTCGTTTATCCCAGGAGGAAGCGTTGCTGCCAACAGCAGGCCACGCAACCTGAAGATCTTGATTGAATTTCTAAATGTAGCCCCCTCCAACATTCCCCCAAGCAGATTTTCCCCTTGAGTATAGAGTGTAGATGGTAATTAATTAGAATTGGGCTCCCCTGTGAATACAGATAAATGAGAAAGCAGCGGTTGAGGGGCCATCCTTGCCTGGAACAAGCCTTAGAGGGAGTGGTGAAGCAGCTGCCCACAGGGAACATCCCCAGAGCAGGGGGCAGAGCATGTCGCAGCACTGAGTGTATGAAACGGGCTATCCCTACAGTGGCCCATGGCTCTGCAGACCCCCAGCTGCAGTATTCCTGCAAATTCAGTGCACGGTGCAAACCAACTGGGAAATTAATCACCCAGAGACAAGAGACTGATCGATGAAGAAAATCAAGCAGAAAGTCTTGGTGCCTTGAGTGGGAATTCGGCATACAGGTACCCATTTAAGTTAATGAGATGAAGTGTGAAGCCTCCTACTTCCTGGAAAGTTGCATGTGTATAAATGGCCACAGTCGGGCAGTTCTGAAGGAGCCAAGGACAATGAAGAGAGTAACAATAAAGGGACTGGATGACTGCCCTAGACTCCTGGAAACATCCCAGGCCCCTGCAGAACCATGGTCCTAGGAAGCTATTTAACTGTAGGTGGGAAAACCAACACAGAAGTAGCACCATCCAGTGTCATAACCACACTCTAGCAAACAACCTTGCTCTGAGTCTAAAAGAAAATGGAATATCTGTGGATATTTGTCTCTTCTCTAATCACTATCTGGCAACTGCCCAATAGTAAAAGAGAAAAGCCAGGTATAACTCTTTTCTACCATTCTGAAAAAACTCTCCCTCATATGATCAAACTTGATCAAGTCACTGATTCATATCAACACCCTTCCCTCCACAACACTAAACTTTCCTGGCTCCAGGCACGAAGATGAATGCCATATCATGTTGGAAAGCAAACTTGGCCTACAGCTGCTTTTCCACCAGTCCCCATGACTACCTCAATCCTCCACACAGCCACTCCTGATTGCCTTGTTCTGGAAACGTCCATGAATCTTGCACTACTTCCACAGCCATCAAGACTCTCCAGCAACCTCCTCTTCTAAACGTCTATACTTGAAATACTGGGCATCCTTAAGGGGACACCCAGCATACGCCGCCTTGTACAGGTCAACCGAGTCAGGTTTCCACCTGCTCCGGCAGGTGAGTTGTATGAGCCTGCAGGGCAAAGCCCATGATTTCTCTTCCCTCACAGTATGATGAGTAGAGGGTTTGGGGAGCAGGCAATTCTACCTGGCTTCAAATCCCAGCTCTGGCCGTACCAACCGTCTACACCAGAGCAAACTGTAAACCTCTCAGCTTACCCTCTCTTACATGGACTCAGGTTCCACACGTCTCCACGCCAGGCCTCCAGGAGCACAACGCTCTGGACAAGAAAGGAGGAAGCAGACAGTGTCTCCCTAATTGAGGTCAAAACAAGGCAGCAGTGGCCTAATACTTTCATGTGTGTATGTGAGAGAGAGGCAGACAGACAGAGACAGAGATGGGGGTGGGGAGGGGGAATACGAGAGAGAATGGAAGAAGAGAATGAGAGAGGTGAATGGAGGAAGAAAAGACCCAGCAAAGATGAGGGACTATATTTGCGGATAAAGGCTGATAATCCTAATGGAACTTAGACAAACTAGAAATCGAAAAGCACACAGCTGCTGACATCAAATACGCCCTCTTTCTGCACTATATCAAAAAGCTTTAATTAACAACTAATTTATTTGCGTGAGAAAATAAATTTCCTTATCGCACATAAGTGTATTATAAGTCAAAGAATAGAACCCCGAACCCCCATCTCCCATACACACATAGGAAAAAAACACAACAGGAGTGCAAATTAAACCTTTGGAAATAGGATAAAGAAGAATCTGGATCAAAGACAAAAAGAGTTTAGGGACTTGAGAGGTCAGCAGGATGAAAATAGAGACTTAAATCATGGAAAACCATCCTCTCTCTGCTGCGGGGACTCTGATAATGGTACCTGCCAAGAGGAACTGTCATTGCAGGTATGGACAGCAGTCAGGATGTCTGGGTTCTCTCCATGAGAAAACTGGGGTTTGTTTCCCAGTCCTGTGCACCAAGGTCATGAGATGGGGGTGGGGAGAGCAGCAGCTGGGGCGGCGGGTGCGGGATGGGTGAAGGATGAATCCTCACTCTGCCCACAAAGCCTCTGTCCATCACCTCCACATGTCTGCCCTTGGAGGGCTCTCCTTCTGCCGGGGCCTCTGTGATCTGCACAGAACCAAGTGGGAGAAGCCTAAGGCTCAGAAGTGTGCGAATACAGAAGTTGCCAGATATGAAGTGGCAGGATTTTCAAGCAGGACCTTGAACAACAGGTATCAGGAGAACTGCATTCCAGGCTCTGCACTGCCACTAACCTCCTGTATGCTTCCTTGAATGCTCCATGTCCCACTCTGAGACTCAGTTTTCCCATCTGTCAAATGGAAGAGCTGCAAACTCAAACAAGAAATGTTGAGTGTGGAGGGTCACTTGGGGGGCTGTGGTGACTGAAGGATCAAAAGTGTCCAGCTCCACTCTAGCCATTGTTTCCAGAAGCCAAAACTCTAAAACCTGGTGTGGACGTGATTGCATGTGCACATGAAGAATCTTTTTATTTTCAAATGTTGGCAAATTTTGTTAAAAACACTGTGTGGTTCAAAAAAGAGATGTCTGTGCAATGAATCTGGCCCCAGGCCGTCCGTGTTGTCAGAAGACCCTTCATTCCTCATATTATGTGACTGCCGAATAGGAGCTGCTCTATCACCACTCTCATTTCCAAATCCCTGATATGCAGACACCACTTCTGAACAAAAGAAGTGAGCCAGTTTAGGAAAGGAGAGCTCACCAGGGCTTCCTGCAGGTGTGGCAGCAGCTCTGGGCTGAGGGAACTTGCTGATCAGTCTCCCAGTCCACAGAGGGTAGACCCTCATTTCCTCAGGTGCAGAACAAAGGAGCTGTACTAGGAGGTCTCCAGGGCCCCCCACTCCCCAGCTCCAAGGTCATGGCTGATGACTTCAGCATCTTCAAATGGTTTTGCCAAAGAGCTAATGGGAAATCTAGAGATGAGGGTCTACCCTCTCATAGTTCCCTCATGCAGATAGGAAATGAAGGCAACAACTAAGTAGGGTAGTCAGACCAAAGCCCACTCACAAAATTGGGCGAATGCTTATTCTGTGATCTCTCCTTTCAACTTCTCCCCATTATCCTGTCTCTGTCACCTGGTGGGCATCCCCACAATTGGGGGCCTAAAGGAAATCAGTCCTGAATATTCATTGGAAGGACTGATGCCGAAGCTGAAACTCCAATACTTTGGCCACCTGATACGAAGAACCAACTCATTGGAAAAGACCCTGATGCTGGGAAAGATTGAAGGCGGGAGGAGAAGGGGATGACAGAGGATGAGATGGTTGGATGGTATCACCGACTCAATGGACATGAGTTTGAGTAGGCTCCCGGAGTTGTTGATGGACAGGAAAGCCTGGTCCATGGGGTTGGAAAGAGTCGGACACGACTGAGCGACCGAACTGAACTGAATCCCCATGATCCATGTGTTAATTGATAATCTGAAGACCATTTCTTTTTAGGAATCTGTAGCCTGTGCAGGCCTCTAAACAAACAAGTTGGCTCTTAAATGTTGGAATTTCAGGTACCCTGGGTTTTACTGGGAGATACTGTTTGGGGAGAGCCCCAGCTGGTTCCCGTCAGATCCTACAACCAGGTAGTCACCTGCTCTACCTGGTAGTCAAACTGTCCCCAGAGAGCAGTGTGTCAAGGACTAAAGCTATAGAGCTTTCTTGTTCCAATAAAAATCGACAATTTACTGTAATTTGGTTGTGATTTAACAATGCTTTTAAAAGAGGAAGTAAATGGCTCATAAAGTCTAGTGACCTATTCACTCCTGCGTGCTTCATCAGTGCTCCCCGTGAGCTGGTGCCCTTCACATCCCCCAGGCCGCCCAGGGGCAGGCTGAAGTGGAGCCTAGAGACAGCGGGAAGCCCAACTCCACAGTCCTGGGCGTCAGCACGTTCTCACCTCTCTCGGTTTCTCTCCTTCCCTGACTCTTTCCCTCCCTTTTGCTCACTCCCTGGCTCTTTTCTTTTTCTGAACAATGGAAGTTTGAATGGCAATGCAAATCTCAGTCTCTCCTTAAAAATCTAGGCCAGGGAGGCAGCACGTCACCCATATTTATGAGCTTTAAATGGCTTTTATCAAAGTGAGGTCGCGTTAAATCACGCCCGAGCTGTCATAAATACAAATGACTCGACATAGGCTGCAACAAGCCTTCGGGGAAAATTATATGATGTGCTGTTGCAGTTATGGTATATCACACAGGGAGCTCATATTTTTCCACTGGCAAAGTAATCCAATCCTTCAGAGAACTCTAATGGGTGAAAAGAGGCAGTAAGTCCAAGTGAATCACACAAGGGATGGGATGGTCACACGCATGCCTGACAGGTGAGAGACCTTTCTCTGGATGCTGATATTTTAGAGAACCAATCTGTTCATTGGAAGGAGCCAATTGATGGAACCTTAAATATTTTATGGGGATTTCCTTATTTAAGAATCAATCAATGAGACTAGCTGATGGGGCACTGGACATGTAGCTCTGACACTAAATGTAGTTACATGACCTTGGCCAGGGGTGATTCTAAAACACAAATTCCTTGATATTCTTCCTTGCAAAAGATGATGCCTGAATCCCCTTGCCACAAATATGGAATGGCTTTAGTGACTCATTTCAAATTAAAATATTGGGGCAGAGGTGAGTGAGGGGTGTGCTTTCTAAGGCCAGGTCATAAAGGTATTGTGGCCTCCTCTTTGGATCACTCACTCTAAGAAAAGCCAGCTGCCATGTTGTGAGGACACTCAAGCTGCCCCATGGAGAGGTCCACGCAGTAAAGAACTGAGGTGTCCTGCCAAGAGGCAGCACTAACTTGCCAAGTGTGCAAATGAGCCACCTTGGATGAGGATCCAACAACACCATTAAGCCATTAGATGCAGATAGGTTACACCTACAGCCCCGACCCACAGAAGATCTGAGAGGTAACAAATGTTTATTATTTTAAGCTACTAAATTGATATAATTTTTATGTAGAAATAGATAGCTAATATAAGGCAATAAGCTTAAACTCTCTCAGTATAAGTATATAAAGTGAAGTCGCTCAGTCGTGTCCAACTCTTCGCGACCCCATGGACTGCAGCCCACCAGGCTTCTCCATCCATGGGATTTTCCAGGCAAGAGTACTGGAGTGGGATGCCACTGCCTTCTCCATTATATGTGTATATATATATATATATATATATATATATATATATATATATATATATATATACTTATATATATAAGTATATAAAGGATGGACTAAATCCAAGGTTCCAAATTCTGACTATACATTAGAATCACCTGCAAGCTGTTCAAAAGCATTTAATACTCAGGACCTATACCAGTTGAAATTGAGTCCCTAGGCATGGTGAGGCCCCAGCCCTGGCATTTTCTAAAGCTCCCCAGGTGATTCTAAATGTACAGCCAGAATTGAGTGCCACTGAATTAGATGCACTTTATGTTCTAAAATACATTTTACAATTTTACGAAACCCTTGGCAGGTTTGGAAACTGGGAACATGAGACTTGGGCTATTTCTTCATTCCCAACTCCCTCTCATTACTCCAGATGCCTGGACATGGTCCAGCAGAGCCAAAGACAATTCCTTTACTACAGCTAGTGAAACCTGGCCCAAGACAAAGAAGCATATTTTAAGATGTAAGATGTCATTACAATAAGGATGAGTCAGTGCTAGGGAACAGGAAAACAGTCCAGATCTGCAGAGAGCTGACATTGATCAGTTGTCTTAACCCACTGCATAAAGAGAGCCAGACATGATGAGCCATCTTCAGCTAAGCAGGCTCCTTTTGCAAAAGAAGAGTGATGTCAAGCATGGACCCTTTGTGAGGGAGCATCTTGCCACTGCTGGTCTAGCAAGGGCAGGTGTGGTGCTGGCTGCAGTCATGCACTGGGATTTGAGCCAAAAGACTTGCTGCTCACGGGCTGCGACACCCTGGACAAGTCAGTTCATGTCTCTGACTCAGGGTCTACACTGGTAAAAATGGAAATTATATATCTCCCACACTGACCTTGTTATATGGAGTAATGAGACAACAGAGGCGAAAAGCCTCACAAAGAGTACTGTACACACATGGTAGTGCTGTGACCCTGAACCATGAAAACCCATAGAGGGAATTCCACTACCAGCACAGGTCTCTTTCTCTGAGGAAAAACAAACAGTAAACAAATAAATAAAGAGCAATATGCATCAAGAAGACAATTTGCCCCCAAAAGGTCAGAGAGACCTTCTCCTGGTTTCCGCTCCTGCCACGATCAATAGCCACGAGTTATTATGAGTGTTCTCCACCTGCCCTTCCTAAGGAGGTTTAAACACAATCGTCTCTGTCATTCCTAAATGTCTAGCAAGCATCAAGTCTGAGTCCCTCCTTCATCCATCCATCTGTTCATTCAATAAGTGTTTAAAGAGTGCTTACTACACAAATACCCTTCAAAACCATATGAAGGAGGAAGGAATGCTTGTTCAGGTCTACCTCAAATCTCCACTTAACTGGATGCTACACCCTGGTCCTCAACCCCTTGTTACAACCTCATGCAGTCTGGACATCCCATGATACTGTACATTTGCCTCAGCCTGAGTGTTATCCCCAACACTGGCAACTCAGTTTGTACAGTATAGGACCAGGCTTCCAAAAAAGTGAAGATCCATAAAGGTAGAGAAATGTCCCCCATTCTCTGCATCACCTGTTACAGTAGCTGGGAGTCTGATAGATGCTCAAGCAGCTAGTGTGGGCTGATAAGTCGTCCTGTACCAGCTTTTGCCTGGACATCCTGAATCAACCTCCTTCCTTCTACATCTGCACATCAGCCTGCCCAACCCTAGGGGTGAGGGAAGTAGAGGGAAGAGATATGACTTTTTGTTTGAGTGGGATGTCTGCTGCCTCCCCGGTAGCCTCCTTACCCTGATTTCCACTTTAGGGAGCACAATTTCTGTGGTTCATTCACATGCCTAAACTGTTTACGATGCTGTCCCCAGGAGTGATTCTTCCCAGGTCCCTTGGCTGTCTATCCTGTAATACTTAATTCTTTGGAAAGAAGTAACAAGAAGCCTGGGTGGTTTTTTTTAAGATATTAAGAAAATCATTTATTGCTGAGAAGTCACATCAGGGTCTCATCCTTCAAAGCGACAGTTGAATGTGTATCAGCCTGAGAGAGAGCCTGATTATTAGTTTTAAAGAGCTTATTTTATTCTCTTAAAAATGGGATCAGTTCATCTTCGTCACATCTGTCTGTGCATGGCTCCTACATGCCACAACAACTGTCAGCTCCAGGCATTAGGTTATTAAGGTGTAGCAGGTGTATGCGTGGATCTGCCTGGGTGTGTGTGTGTTTCCCAAAGGAGCAGACAATGAGATTTAGCACATGAGTAATTAATGGGGTTGATTTGCTCATCTGCATTCAGGAAGGGACTGGGAAGACAGTTCCCATCCAGTCCATCCCACACTCGTTGGCTAGGGAGGAGGGAGGAGCCATGGCCAGAGCACACATACGTAAACAGCGACAGTAAGACCTGGGAGTAAATCACCTTACTACAGGATGCTATAAAAGGAATATGACTATCACAAACATGTGTCTCCCTCACCCCAAGGGCCATGTAGCTTTGCCCAGGTGATCCAGCACACCTGCAGCAGAGCTTCCAGCTGCGGCCGATACCTGTTTAAAGAGTATCATAGGGCCCAGACTCCTTCTCACTCTGTTATGGAAGAAGGCAAGAGCTAAGCTAAAGTTTCAGATAAAGAAAAGGATAGAATCTTCCACTGTTTTGCTCTATATACCCATTCATATCAATGGAAAGACACTGCACAATGTCTGAAGTAAGTATGAAGTGTTAGTTGCTCAGTGAACTAAGGTGAAGAAAGTGAGAGGTGTTGGTCGCTCAGTCATGTCTAACTCTTTGAAATCACATGAACTTCAGCCCACCAGGCTCCTCTGTCCATGAAATTCTCCAGGCAAGAATGCTTCAGTGGGTAGCCATTCCCTCCTTCAAGGGATCTTCTTGATCCAGGGATTGAACCTGGGTCTCCTGCACTGCAGGCAGATTCTTTACCATCTGAGCCACCAGGGAAGCCCATAGCATGGTACTAAATGTCAACACAAAAGTAGATATGCAGGGAGAGACCTGTACACAGAAATATGTGACAAATAATATGGAATAGATAATAAAATTCTAAGTTGAATGCAGCTGGATGTTAAACATGGCTCACAAAGTATGTTTTATTGATGAATGAAAAAGCCAGAGGACACAACCAGCCATGGGATGCTTCTGACAGAGGGGGACTTGGGAGTATCTTTATTACAGAAAAGCAGAGGAAGGGCCCATCAGGCACGTGCCAACAAGAGGAAACAAACAAAAGTGGGAAAGAGACTTGAGAATTACAGAAACATGGTACATACAACCTGTAACAGGGAATGGTGGGCAATTCAGCTGAATAGATATTAGGCGTGCCTAGAAACAGAAGCGTGTCTGTATATGTCTCTGTATACACCAATGACTCTGGGGCACATAATCTGAAATGACAGATAATCAAAACATCATTTAGCACGTATCTATGTCTTAGAATTGATATGCATGGATGAGGAAACATAGGGCTCGCAATACTTTCCATGAAATAATGAAATGCCTTGAAAGATCTGAGTCAGGAAGAGCTGGGCAGCCATCATGCTGGTCTTATGAGTGCACCCGTCCCTCCCAGTCCTGCCTACAGCAAATGCACCTCTTGGGCTGGGGCAAAACACTCACCTCCCCTAGTATGCTGAGGACAGGCTCTCACCCTCCAACCCCATCCATTCCACCCTCTTGAGGCAAGGAAGGCAGTTAAGTGATGACCGTATATAAAAGGCACATTCTCTTAGTTCCTACAGGACTAGAACATACAATAATTCCATATTCATGATCAAATAAAAGATATGTCATAGGAATAAATTATTTCAAATGAAAGAGACTGGCTATGGATCACAATACTGATAATTTGCCAGGAGAGAATTGAGTTCCCATGCAGAGGAAAGAAGCCTCCCTGAGAAGCCTGGTTGACACTCTTCCATCCAGAATGAAGCATTCTTGTTCTGTACTCACATCACATTTTCTCATTTCCTCCCACAGTCAGTGTCAGTTGAAGGCGGGAGTGCATATCAAAGACCACTCAGGGAGGACAGGGACTTATATTCAGGGCACTTGCATGCTGACCCACCAGCACTGCTGTTTCCAAGACATCAAACAAGGTGCTAGCCTGTGGAGCAAAACCTGTCCTGCCCTCTGGAAATCCTTTGTGGGGGCTGAAGAGCACACACAACTCACAAAATTAACATGGAAAAATTCTAAAAAAGAAATGGAAGTGAACAGTGGCAAAATCATGGCACATATAGTTGCAGGAAAATGGGTGTAAAGGTGTCAGGCCTAACAACTGTAGTGGCTTGCTGTATAACAGAAGATAACAATACAAACACCATGATCCTCCCAAGCCAAGAGTGAGGAGAGAAGCTGCTAAGGACAGATCACAGCAAAACCCAAATGAGCAGGAACTGAAGAGCTGAGGACAGTGTGGCCTGTCACATACTGCCCAAGTTGGGACGTTCCTAAACCTGGCCTTCCTTTTACTCATCTGCCAAATAGACTGTTACAAACCTGGATCAAGCCTAGAATTTACCAGACTAATATTGTGAAGCAACAAACACCTTGACAAAGAAAGAGTGGACAAGCCACGGTTCTCAAGTCTTCAGAGAAGTGTTCCAAGTCAGAGGAGAGGCAGGACAAAGGACCCTAAGGGAAGAGTGGAGTAGGGGAGGGGTGGGAAAGCCCACAGACCCCACAGTTGTGAGCACCAGCCTCTACCAGACTGCACCCAAGGACGCTCTCAGTCTTTGGATTTGACAACCCACCTCCTCTCTTGCACAGCAGAAATGCTGCAGCAGCAGATGTGAGCTGGGCTGTGTGCTTAGTTGCTCAGTTGTGTCCATGCTAGACAAGACAAAACTGAGGATAAGCAAGGGCACTTAAAATAAAAAAAAAAAAAAAAAATGAAGGGGGTTGGGGGAGAAACAGAAAAGAATGAAAATTTGACTACAGAGTGTTTATAAAGAGCTGGTGTGTAATTCAATGTTTGTGGAAACTTTTCTAGTTTGTTTGGTGGCAGAAACCAAATTGGAAACATGTAAAGTACGTAAACATAATTTACAATCTAAAGAACTTAAATTGTAAGATTAAGTGAAATGATGTCTGAGAATGTGCTCCAAAAGGTGCAGGGTACTGTCCCCATGGAAGGGTTTGCTGTCCATGGCCAAATTCTTCATATGTTTACTTGATGGATCAGAGGTCGGTCGCGAGGGCTCTGCTGGCCACCAAAGCAGACAGTGAGAGGCACTTGCTGAATTCCAAAAAGGCTCCAGGACCAGACCGCCTCCCTCACACCTTCTGTAGGACCAGAATTTACATTCCTAGAGATTCATACTCTTGGAGTTTCTGCCCTCAGGCTTTCTTTCAAAAATGCAAATACCTCTGGGAGGGCTGACACTTTTAACTAATTCATTCTAAGATGTGGAGAACAGGTTGTCAAGTAGACATCTAGAGGGTCTGGAAGTCACAGCGCTGTTCCACCCTGACTGTGTGAACTTGGCAAATAAGCCACTTGACCTTTCAGGGCCTCAGCACCTCCATATGGGAAAGAGACACTGCACAGGCAGATAAGACAGACCTTTCAACCCTGAAATGAGATTACCTGATGTATCAGAGGTAGAGCTGCAGATAAAGGAGCAACCAGTTAAATTTGCATTTCATAATAAATACATGCTTAGTGTATGTTCCATGTATACTAAAACTTAAAAAAAAAAAGTATGAGAGTCCTGTATTTTTAATTTTCTAAATCTGGCAACCCTAATCAGATGGGCTTTTCTCTCTAGAGGAAAGATTCTAGGGGGAGCATGGGCAGCAAATGGAAAACACAGGGAGTGAGGAAAAAAGAGAGTAGGAAAGCAGTTGCAAGAACAATTCTGCCTCCTTCACAATTCTTTGAGGGCTGATCTAGTGCGATGACATTCATAAAATGCACCTCACCTGAGGGTTTCAGAAAAAATGCACGGGCTGCCAGAGCCCCTAGCTGGAAAGTGGGCTCTTGGGAGAGCTACTTCCAAAGCAGTAAGGACCACTTCTCTGCCTGTAATCTGACCCTCCACTGCTCTTCCCAGCTTCCCGTACCTCCCTCCCTGGTGAGACTCTTTAAAGGCTCCCTCCTGATGCTTTGTGAAATCCAAGCTCTCTAGAAGCTCATAGAAAGCCCACTTAGTCTGCTATACTCCCCAACCCCCAACCCCCAACCCCAGACAGGTTACTTGCCCTTCCCACCTCATACCTCTAAGTCAGCTTTCCTCCCCCATCTGCCTAGTAGAAGGTTTTGCTTTCTGAATGCCCAAGACTGCACCCTTTCCAGAGAATGGCCCTGGCTCCTCCATCTCCCATTCTGATTTAGCTCATCTCCCTTCAGGTCTCCAGTGTGTCCCAGGTGGGCCTCTGCTGAACAGGGCACCACCCTGTATTTGAGTTCATGCATTCTCAGTGTCAATCACTTCCTACTCCTTGAGGGCAAGTATGCATTTCTGTCTTGCTTCATCTCTGAATCTCTAGTTTCTGCTACAGCACTTGGCTTTTGATGAATACAGTAACTATTTGATTGATTGATTGATTATTACATTTTCTGGTCCCTGTTGACTGAGGACATTTGTTGAAGAATTGATTAGCCTCTTTCTCCCCAGTTTTGTGCCTCTTCTATAACTCCTGGGAATCACAAATCATCTCTTTTAGCCATTTTCTACCCATCTCCATGGAATTAGCCGTTTTCTACTCATCCCCATGTACCCTTCCTGTACTCCCAAAAGCACTGAGCAAGCCCTCCTTTGAACTTACAGCTTTGAGCCGTTTTATAACTTGGTTGAGTTTGCATTTATCCAGCAATTAACCATATGCTTCCTTGTGCATGCGTGTACCGAGTCACTTCACACATACGCATGCACAAAGAAGTATATGGCTAATTGCTAGATAAATGCAAATTCAATCAATGCCACTCCTTAAATTATGTTCTGTATTGTCATTCCCATCAACAGTATCCCATCAGAGCTTTCTAAAGGCAAGGGCTAGTATTATGTTCTTGGTGAGGAAGGAAGCCAGGAAATGAGGCCCCAGCCCTTTGGGAGCTTATACTTAAAAAAAATGGTAAAACAGAAGGTATCCCACATTACAGCTGAACCATCCTTGGAGACCTGTATACAGTGGATTTACACACGTTGTTTGTTGCTATTTAGTCACTAAGTGATGTCCGACTCTTTTGTGACCCCCTGGACTGTAGCTCACCAGGCTCCTTCTGTCCATGGGATTTCACAGGCAAGAATAATGGAATGGATTGCCATTTCCTTCTCCAGAGGATCTTCCTAACCCACAGATCAAACCCGTGTCTCCTGTATTGGCAGGTGGATCCTTTACCGCTGAGCACCAGGGAGCCACACATTACCTCATGTTAAATGAGGGCTGATTCCTGTTTTTCTTTTTTTTTTTTTTTACTTTCTGGTCTCATAAAAATTAAGATCTCCCCTCCTTCCACATCCCTGTTTTTCAGTCTTCTACCAGCTCTCAGCTACAGCAAAACTTTCATTCTTTTTCTTAGTGCAGAACAATTAGTTTCCTTTCATGCCAAGCCTTAGAGGACTCACCTTTTATACCCAAACTAGGTATTTGTTAAACAAAAACCCACTCACTCCTATATGGAAAGAATCAGAGGCAAATCTTTTAATTTGAAAGATCCTTTATCTTCTCCCCTTTCTAACAAGAGGTAACTATTACAGGGAGTGATAGTTACATGCCAAGGGAGCCTGGAATAAAAAGTGACCATTTTTGACACAGGAAATAAAGCATTGGTAGGCTGTGTTCACCAGACTGAGTGTGACTAACCCATCTTTGCATGTCTGCCACCCGAGTAGGAACTTGGGGCCCACTTCACCTCCCATCTCAGAAGCTGCCCTCTGACCTGAGGACTGCCACTTGTGCCTCTGAAGAAGCTACTCTATTTCCCTGTCATTCTCCATCCAATTCCAAGGCCCAGGTGTTACAAACATGGGCTCTGGGACCAACAACTGTTCCTCCCCATCTTCCAGATTCTAACACCCTCAGCACCCTCCTAGGGAAACTCTTTCTCTGCCAGCCCCCAGCTACAGCAAACTGCCAAGCTCCCATTTCTTGGAACACTGGAGAAAACCAACCTCTTCTAGGCCCTCAGAGGTTTTTCTTTCTCCAAGAAAGTGTTTCTAGCCCAAACTCAGTTGCTGGATTAACTACAAATATTCTAGAAGCAAAGATTCTCAAACTGGAAAGTGAAAGTGTTAGTTGCTCAGTCTTGTCCAACTCTTTGAGACCCCATGGACTGTATAACCCACCAGGCTCCTCTCTCCATGGGATTTCCCAGGCAAGAATACTGGAGTGGATTGCCACGTCCTTCTCCAGAGGATTTTCCCGACCCAGGAATTGAACCCACGTCTCCTGCATTGCAGGCAGATTCTTTACCAGCTGAGCCACCAGGGACAACATATCAGAAACATCTGGAGGGCTAAGCCCTAAGTTCTGAGGTGAGGTCCGTAATTTTATATTTCTAACAAGCTCCTTGGTGATGGAGATGCCTGAATACTGGCTTACACCTCTGGCTTCCACGTGTCCACTTAGGGGCTTTTAGACACACTGCTTAGCACTGCGGGCCCTTGACTGCAGCAGACACCCCCCATTCACTCCACTGTCCCCAGGACACACAATCAGGCTTTGAATCTAAAAGTGATGGCCTGGAAGCAAGAGTGCCCTAAGGGGTGGCCCTGGCCTACAGCAGCTGTTTGTCCAATGTGATTAAAACCCAATTATGACGTACTTCACAGGCCAGAAAACTAGGAGGGCTGGGACCTGGCTTGCAGAACAGCATGAATTTTGTGTAACCAGTGTAAACAGAGTGGATAGGGGGTGGGTGCAGACAGCTGTTTCCCATTCAGGGGCCAGCAGGGCCCAGGGAGTAGGAAGCCAAGCACACTGCTGCCCTGCCAGGCCCCTGCAATCAGAACCCCAAGGGCACACTGGCCATTCCTCAGAGAGGCAGGGCAAGAGGAATGACGTTACAGATGGGGGGGGGGGGGGGGTTCAGAAGACAGTGAGACAGGGAACAGAGGATATACCCAGCAAATGCTTTAAGGAGGGGTAACTATTGATGTCAAGTTTTATCATGACTAATTTGCATCCTGGGATGCTAAGGAAACTCAGCCTTACCAGAGAAAGGGCGGGAAGGAGAGCCTTTGATGGGGGTGTTACACCGATGAGAATGGTCTGAAAACCAGGGTCATTAGAATCCCCTTGGCACTTGTGGAATGTGCAGATTCCCAGGCCCCATCAGGTCTACAGAATCAGAACCTCTGGGGGTAACCCCAGGCCCCGCCTGGAATCTGCATGCTATAAAATATCTCCAACTGATTGTTATGCTCACTGATGTTTGACCAAAGCAAGAGTGGCTTGGGTTTCACATGCTGCCTTCTTTTCAAGTCTATAAATGGTGTCTAGCCTCATCTGACAGGTCTGGCAAAAATCAAGAACCCCACGGACCATTAAGGATGGTTCCCTCCTGCACACTGTACCACGAAGACCACCTGTTCTCCAGAGCCCAGGGAAGCACTTGGCTGCTCATTATTGTTGCTTTCTAAGTCAATCTATGTAGTAATCAACAATTATTTGTTGAATACCAATTTTGTGATTATCACTTCACCAGGTGAATACAGAGAAGTATGAAGCATGGTCCCTAACAGCAGGAGAGAAAGTAAGTGAGATAAACACAACTCAGGCACAATGGACACACTGAGGCAAAAGGCACAGAAAGTGAATGAATGGAATACAGGGAGTGTTATTTTAAACTATATTACAATCAGTGTCACAATCACCTAACTGTTATTAGTTTAATTCAGAAAATCAATATGCCTTTCATAATTAAAACCAATGATAGCAATACACTCTGTTTATGGGATATTTACATAGTGGCAGGTGTGGTACAAATGAATTTGCCTTACTTAATCCTCTTCAAAACCTGATGAGAAGGGTACAATTATTTTTTTATTATAAATGAAGATCCTGAGCTTTACACTTATTAGCTACATGCCCAAGTTCACACAGCTAGTAAGAACTGGAGGCAGAAAGTAGGCTTAGTTGTGCCTGATCCCAATAACCTGCGTCAGTCTTATGTGTGACAATCAGGAATAATCTAGTTGTAATGTGGTAAAATCTCAGAAATGGGCAAGATAATTAAAAGGCATAATGGCACCTCAAAGCAAGAAACGGTCAGAGAAGTATGTAAGAATTAGGAGTCAACTTCATGGAAGAAATGAACCTTTGGTAGGGAGATTCTGAAACTCCCTGAACTAACAGGGCCCCCTTGACCACATGTCTTTCTACATATAGAACAGAAGCTGAAAAGCCCTGGGGATCCCTGAGGAAAAGACTGAGTCTAAGATGATCCATGAAAACAAGTCAAACTGAGCTTGCTCTTCACTCCATACTATTCTGTGTCAGTTGAGACCACGATACAAACAGTTCATCACCGGTAACGTTCACAAACAGGCCTCTACGGGATTCACAAAATGTACAACGAGGCTTGTTCTTCATTTCTTAAAGGAGGATTGGGAATAAAAACAAAAAAGAAAAGACAACTCTACACAAGGCCTTACTGAATAAGCACTCTGGAAAGTCACTGAGCAGAAAATTGAATTTACGTTTCTCCAAACGATACATATTCCCCATTCTCCCAATGCTTTGTTGGAATGATCCACTCCCTCTATAAGGAAGTCGTGAAACCAAGGAAACACTTCAAACTAGAGAAAACACTATGTACTATTTTGTGAATCCAGACTTTTGGATTCAATTCAAATACTCAATGTATAGAGTTTCTTTTCTTTACCCACCCCACCCCACCCCCGCCCCTCTCTCCCTGCAACAGTGCACAATACTTTCAGTCTCCTTGCAAGGGTATGTTTTAAAATGTGTGTGTGGTTTTCCCATATCCGCTATTTACAGAGGATGAGAATAAACTTGTTTTCTGATCAGGGAAGCAGAGTAGTGTCCCCAGTTGCTCTGAGTTCTGAAGGCTGTCCCACCCAGCTTTCATGCGAGCAAGTCCCAAAAGTTTCCAATACATAAGATAAGCAGAAATGTCCTTTGTATAGGCTAAATAGGCTAAACATAGATGGGAAATGTGATTTGAGAAGCTCCAAACACGTCTATACCTCTTCCCTTAGTCTGAAATTCTGCCCTAGTGATGCCTCTAAGGATTTTATAGCAAAAATAATCTGGAAAGAGCCTTTGAGATCACCTAGGCCAGTCCTCAAATTTTATGTTTGGGTAAATTGTAGCTATGAAAGTTTACTGTCTTGCAAAAGGACTCAGGTTTTCAATCGAAACAGCCTTCCTCAATGTTAATTTGTTCCATATGATGCTGACCTCTTCTGATCTTGGGTCAAAATAAGTGTCCCATGGTCAAATCACTTTGGGAAATGATGCACATATTATATCACCTCCCTTCTTTCTTTTGTAGATTCACAACACAGATTAATAGAATAAAGATTCCAAGAAGTTCTACCATCAAGAACATTTTTTTTTTCCCCAAACAGTTTAGCTACTTAAAATTTTTACAATATGATTCCTACTAACATGCAGAGGAATGAGTGTCCTTGTGGAGGCCATTTGGGAAATACTGCATGATATCATATTGTGTTCTCTCCTGCACCAGGAAAATAATTCAAAGGTAATACTTTATACTAATTCACATTCAGTTACTTAGGACATAAGTCTCAATTTTCCTTTGGCAAGAAGGGTTAAGCAGTAGTAAGGAATCTGAACACAAAGAACAAGGATCTGAGACATGCTCAACAAACTTAGACAACAATTTGGCATTGGTCACAGCCAAATTTCACAGGTGGGAAACTGTGCCAGGCCAAAGGGATTAAACTCAAGGACCAAAGCAACTGACCACTTTGCTCCTCTGTTGTAGAAATCTTCCTTGTTTTCATCTTTAGAACTCTTTTTGCTCCAGTAGTACTTCCTACTACAAGGCTACTTTCTCACATTTTTGGTATTCTCTAAGTATAATCATGGTGGTAAACATGCAGTGGGTGTCCAATGATTATAAAAATAACAAATCATCAAAACAGAAAACTGATCATGGTTTTTATTCTCCTGCCAGAATGAAATTTGGAATGTGACCAGTCTCAGGATTTTACTAATTCTTATTCCTCTTAAGTTATTTTAAAAAAGTTCAAGTATTTTCAGTTGTTCAATTGACTTAATATGTTTAAATAAATTCACTTTAGATCTATGTTATCAGCAGAATTCAGTCTGATCAATAGAATTATACTTATCAAAAGGAAAAAAATTCCTTTAAAGTCACCAATGCAATCGAGTGTATCAGTAACCTTTATAAGATGTGCTGCACTTGCAAACATGAGAAATGAGAAGGTGCACTGGCAACCAAACTTGTTACATGTTAAACTCTTAAGAATGGGTCTACAGGTCTTGTAGTGGGACCTATTTGTCTCCATTCACCAAGTTTCTACTCTGTCATGAAATGTACAATCAATCTTCTGGAAGGAGTTGGGAAAGAGACATTCACTACTGTTCATGCTTTTCCATTTATCTGATAGAGGTAACTGGAAAGAGTTCATCTTAATCTGCTCCAGCTGCCATACAAGATACCATATACTGGGTGGCTTAAGCAAGAGACATTTATTTTCTCCCAGTTTTGGAGGCCCAAAAGTCCATGATCAAGGTTCCCACAGGGTGCAGTTTCTTGTAAAATTTACCCTCTTGGCTTACAGATGGCCACCTTCTCACTGGACCTCACATAGTAGAGAGAGAGCAAACCAGGTCCTGGGTGTCTCTTCTTTTAAGGGCACTAACCCTATAGGCTCAGGGCTTCACCCTTAAGATCTCATTTAACTTTACTTCCTTACTCCAAATATAGTTACATCAGAAGAAACATCTTAAATATATAAATTCTGTGACACAATTCAATTCATAGCAGGTCTGAAGATGTGAAGCCCAGGTCTATGGAGACTCCCTCTCTTTGTTACTCTCCCCTCTCCTTTCATCTACCCTCTTTCAGTCCAACACTTCATATTATACAGAATAGGAAAAGTAGCCAATACTCAAGAAAAATTTTCAAAATAACTGAAACCAAATCAGAATGGATCAAAAACACCTCATTTCTTCAGCTGCCCCCAACATCCCCATATTCAAAGAGACACTTGGTTTAGTGGTATCTGAACTTTCATCCACTACATCGATGATGACTTATGGTTAAAGAAGCATTGCCAGATTTGACAAGTTAGGACTTGCAGCTGCTCACGGACACTGAGTCGCATTGTTTCTACTGCGTGGGACAAGGCCACAGGGAACCTGTATAACGGCACTTCCTAACTGTAGCTCCCTGGGGCCCTGTTGGAAAAAGTCAGCTATGTAAGTTAGAAACCACTATAATGGTATCTCTTTTTTTAAAAAAAACAGTGACTTAGAAACACAAAAAAGAGTATTTCAAAACATAGTTTCAACAACAGCAAGATTTAGCACATAGCCTTTTTAGAAGAACATTTTGAGATGTGACTACTTGGAAGTATAATACAACCCAGTTTGTGTTTTGAAAAATTACTTTTATTCTTCCATGCTTTGCATGGAAACATGCCTATCCTTCTTCATTTAAAGACATTAATAAAAGGTCCCAAGGGTTGAATTTGAAATGCTTTTATAAATGTCTACTGTCCTTCCCTCTCTCCATTTTTTATTTGCTAAACGGGAGAGAAAGGTGCATACTCGTGGAGAAGTTAGTTGGAGGCCTAGGAGGTAAACAAATACAACATAAATACAAGCTGAGCTTGCTCAGCTCAAGGAGCTACTGGATTTACTACATTACAACTATAACATTTGGTTCCCCCATGGTCTCTATAATCTGTGCATTTACTTTTTGTGGCAGGAAACTACTCACCCAGGAAGAGAAAAGTTTGTTACGTTCTGCTGAAAATGCTGACCATCTAGGCTTTCACTCACCAGGCTAAAGGTTTAATATATCTGTTATCTCTCTAGGCCTTCACATAAGGTCAGGCCACAAAGGGCCTTTAATGAATACCCACTGGATAGCTGAGAGATACATACATGTTGCAACAACAACCAAAAAATGAGTAAATGAGCTATCATGGGCTCTTTGGCTGCTTGACGCTCACCAACTGTCCTATTCTGAAGTCTGGTCTAATCAGTCTGGAGGCAGCAAACAACATAATTCCTATTAGGGGATTTCATTGCAAAGACGATAAATAGGAAACACAAGCACATCTCTACTGACCTTTCTATAGGTAGTTTCAATCCAGTGATGGAGGGGTATAGTTAGAATCTAGTTGTCCCACCACGACCACAAGATCTTACCTTGTTTTTCTTATTTTGGAAACTATACTGAGCATTCTTTAATTAGGAAGTCCTTGATTTCCTACTATAGGCTCCAAAAGAGCTTTTTATAAGTTTCTTCTCTTTAAAAAGAAAAAGACATTTGTTACCAAATAGAACACGCCATGAGTGCTGAGCCCATGCTCACATCACCACTATTCCTGAATCATGAGCTGTGTGCTCACCAGCAAGCACCTCTGAGGCCAATGGAGTGAAGGAGAAATGTCCCCCAGAGCATTCTCAGCCTGCACTGAATACAAAGAGTAAGCTCAAGAAATTGTAGTTTCTTTCCTTGGCCCCTTTGTGGGTCCAAAGCAGCTATTAGGGAGCATTGGTGCTCCTGGATTATGTGCTAAACAAACCAATATTTGAACCACAGAAAGGCCGGGCTGGGGCTGGGCTGATCTGCAGGGGCCTCCTTTGTCTGGGGGTTGGAATCATTCCCTGATTCCTTTTCACTACTCCTCCCCACCCCCAGCTCCTTCCCTTCTCCCAATTCATTCTTTAAGAATTTATCCTGCTGCTTCTTTAACTCAGCATGTGTCTGGGCAGATGTCCAAGAACGCTCCCTTCAACGACAACAACAGGAACAGGAAAAAAAAAAAAAACCCTCCACTTCAATTCAGTCCGCCCTGCTCTGGCTGGCTCGCCCTCTCCCTCCTGGCTTTTCACAGCTCGTGATTGATAATGTCCTCCTCTCTCTCACCCTGGGACTCCACATGCCTTTCTATTGGACAACATAGCCTCTGTGAGGCAACCTGGGAGCCCAGCCACTGGGCCCTGGGACCCCCTTGGGGTCTTTTGAGAGAGGAAAAAAAGAAAGGCCAAAAGGGGCCCTGGATAGGGGCAGGCCCAACAGGTACAAAGCAACCAGAGAGCTGAATGGGGTAAGCCTTTGTGCCAGGGCCAGGGCCTGGCAGCAGGGAGAGGATGGGGAGCCCTGTGAGGAAGTCTTTCTGGACCGACTCCCCACCTTTTTCTTATTTTTTTCTGCCTTAGTAAGAAAGGCAACTACACTGAGACTCCAAAGGACCACGTATATTTTGAAACAGTTAAAAGCATGCTACCTGAACTCTCCTTTTGAATTCTATGGCTTCCCTTGAAGTTCCTTGAGAGAGGACATCGCATTTTCAATTGCATGCTGTTACAAAAAGATTCAGCTAACATTTGCTGAGCACCTACTAAATCTCAAATACCACGCTACTCGTTTGCTCATTCATAATGACACTTAATCCTTGGAACAACAAGGTAGTAGATACTCCTTGTTACCAGATGTGGAAACTGAGGCCCATAGTGATGAATTCCCTTGTCCTGGATCACAGGGCTAACACGCGGCAGTGCTGCGGGCTATGACCCGTATACCCATACTTTCTCTGATCTACTCTGCTGCTTCAGTCAACTTTGAGAAATCAAAGAATAATTGAATGAAGAGCAAAGGAGGGGGCGTTATTATTATTTCTTACTATTATTATTTGTGCCATTCAGTAAATTTGCATCAAGCAAGCTGCATCACCCAGAAAATTAGTTTTTTCCCTTTCTCCTCAAAACTGTCTTGGGATAAGTGGGTCAGATGAGGGTTTCCCTAAAGTTGATGAACTATATTATCTCATTCTACCTCAGAAATGTTTTCTTGAATTTCCAATTCAATCATATATCCTGTACATTTTTAAGTGGTCAGTTTGAAAGTGATCTGCTTGATTAGGATTTCTGTCATTTCTAAAACTGCACTTGAAAATACTGTCTACTTTATAAGGGACAATTCTTGTTTGAAGATAATTTCAGAAATATTCTTCAGGTAAATCTGTGCCATCTGTTAATGAAAATGATTATACGAAAGTTTCCTTTTTCCTTGTAGTTTCCAGCAAACTTACAGACCCAGTTAGTCCCCAATGTAGACAATTAGAGCCTTGAAGGAAGCAGGTAGCTCTCAACCATTTTAGGTTTTCCCGTAACTGTTGAATTTTGTATTGTGCAAATAAACCTCTGAAATTCCTTTAGAAATAGATATGATGGAAATTCCTGATAAGTAAACAATCAGTATATATGTCTATCTCAGGCTGTCATCATAATCTAACACACCTTTTATTTAATGTCCACGCCTGGGACAGAGCAGAGTAAGACAGAGCAAATTACTCAACAGAAGTGAAAAAAAAAAACTCTGACTCAGTGATGTGCTTGCCGGAGTCTGTACCCCTCTCTTGGTGGAGGGTAGTGCTGTTTCCATGGCTGCACCAAGATCAAGATGCTTTTGGCACCTCTATCTTCCCGTGCTGAAGTCCAGGTTCTCAGCTGCTGTTATGGTTTTCTACCTCCTTTGTTCATCTGCTTCCCTAGCCTCTCCCTTCCCTTGTTTCTCCTTCTTCTTTCCTCCCCCTACTTCTGCTTCTTCTCTCCTCCTCCCCTTTTTTCCAGCTGCCTCAGAAAAGCAATACTTGGGGAAGGGAAAAAGGAGGGAGGAGGAGACAAGTCAAAAGTTACAGTCTGTCATTTAGAAAAACAGTCTGTTAGTGTTAAACACTTAATGGGTCCTTCAGAAGCAAAAATAAGGACAAATCCATTGAAATAGTATGTTCAGTTCAGTTCAGTTGCTCAGTTGTGTCCAACTCTTTGTGACACCATGAATCGCAGCACGCCAGGCCTCCCTGTCCGTCACCAACTCCCGGAGTCCACCAAACCCATGCCCATCGAGTCAGTGATGCCATCTAACCATCTCATCCTCTGTCGTCCCCTTCTCCTCCTGCCCTCAATCTTTCCCAGCATCAGGGTCTTTTCCAATGAGTAAGCTCTTCGCATGAGGTGGCCAAAGTATTGGAGTTTCAGCTTTAACATCAGTCCTTCCAATGAACATCCAGGACTCATCTCCTTTAGGATGGACTGGTTGGATCTCCTTGCAGTCCAAGGGACTCTCAAGAGTCTTCTCCAGCACCCCCGTTCAAAAGCATCAAGGCTTCTGCCCTCAGCTTTCTTTACAGTCCAGCCCTCACATCCATACATGACCACTGGAAAAACCATAGCCTTGACTAGATGGACATTTGTTGGCAGAGTAATGTCTCTGCTTTTTAATAAGCTATCTAGGTTGGTCAAAACTTTCCTTCCAAGGAGTAAGCATCTTTTTTTTTTTTTTTTGGAGTAAGCATCTTTTAACTTCATTGCTGCAATCACCATCTGCAGTGATTTTGGAGCCCAGAAAAATAAAGTCAGCCACTGTTTCCCCATCTATTCACCATTAAGTGATGGGATCGGATGCCATGATCTTAGTTTTCTGAATGTTGAGCTTTAAGCCAACTTTTTCACTCTCCACTTTCACTTTCGACTCTCAGAAATAAAGAAGAACAATCGAGAAATGTGCCAACAAATACCTGTTGAGCATCTACTCTATGGAGGTCCTGGGCTAGTGGTACAATAGTATTCAAACAAGAAGCAAATGTTATTGGAGACCCTTAACTTAAGGAGGATAGAGTCTAGTAAGCCATATGTGCCACAGCAAATAGCCACATAAGTGAATCATACAAAATTCTACATGTGATGTTACATGAAGCAAATGAGCAGGTACTGGGGCAGAGTGTTCCAGAGACAATGTGTACCAGGTTCTCAAAGGCAGGGTGTTCTCTGATGAAGGCTCAAAGGAGGGAAGGCTTGGGATGGGCACTGAAGGATGGGTGAACTCTGGTGAGGAACCAAGAGGTAGAAGGGAGCTGCAGCCTTAAAATTCACCCTCTTGCCACCCATCCCCCACCCGTCACCTTCCAAAGCACCGTAACTGGTCTTAAGATTTAGACAGGAATGAAAGGCTCTTGCCACCCATCCCTCTCCGTCACCTTCCAAAGCACCATAACTGGTCTTAAGATTTCGACAGGAATGAAAGGTGGAACCTGGATGGAATTTGAAGAGAGAATGAATAATGCCTCTTACCAGGTCCCTGGGGAGTCATCTTCTCAGCCATCTGGGATTATTGCTATGGTTGCTATTAAGCCCAAGTACTTATTTACTAGGATTCACCACGTATGATTTTTTCTCCTAGATTCAACTAATCCAGACCCAAATGGTCTTCATCACATTGCTCACCTCAAGAACTTATAATAACCAAGCAGTATGATGAAAAGAAAAGTCAGATCATTTATTTGTGAATCAAGAGTATTAGTTTCGAAGATCTTTTTGGTTATAAATTCATGTTATCTTCCTTTCTATTTCTTTGGCACTCTGGCTAAGAAAGATTACTCTTGTTTCCCCCTTGCACTAAAGCTCAAAAGCAAAGAGTCTGTTTTGCAGTAAAATGTGAATTTCCTTGACCCAAGAATGACTCCTCAGGTAGTACTGTCCTGCTGCTACAGGATACAGAATGCCTTTCCACCAATATGTGGTACTGATGTCACCAATGGATGTGAGTTCTCAATACAGAGTAATTGTTTTCAGTACCAACGGATGGAGCCTGGCATAAACAAAGAAATGCCATCTGTGTCTTGCTCAATTAAAGGTATGCTCTTCATCTATTTAATTATTTTCTTAAATATAATTGTTATTGCCAGAAAAAGGAGGGAAAAGCTACTGTTGGTTTTTATTTTGTTAGGTATTCTCCCTCTGATAGATGGAAACATGTATCTTTTTTATGAATATCACCTGCAAGAAATCTAACCTAGGGATATTTATTTCTTCTTAGCCTATCAAATGGTCTAAGATCTATAGTCTGCTTGGTATTTTCGGTAGGCAACAATCTATCTAATGAATAACACATAAAGAGCAAGGCAAAGGTAAATTCTCATTTCTTTCTATAGCAAAACTGAAAACAATTGTTGGTGACTTTGAGCCACATGCATCCATGTCTCTTGAGGGGAGGAAGCGCAGAGGACGGCTCAATCAGAGACCTAGGCATTCAAAAGGCGGAGGAGCCTCTGCCATGCATTGTGTCTGAAGGCCACAGTTTTTAGGTGTAGCTACTGTAGGGGCAATGTGAGGTTCAGTTCTTCAGGCTGATACCTATGACCTCTTTAGAGGGACCAGCAGGAGAGGGTGGCCAGATGCAGACGTGGGTTGCAAAGACAGGACTGCACTCTAGTATCCCAACCTTAACACCAAGCCCTTTGTCCGTGGCAGGTGGTGAATTCTGAAAGGAATTTTGGGATGAATAGCTAATTTAAAAACCCTTACTCCTATCCAAGTACTAACCAGGCCCGACCCTGCTTAGCTTCCGAGATCAGGCGAGATCGGGCGCGTTCAGGGTGGTATGGCCGTAGACTTAAAAACCCTTACTCTTTCATATTTTGACTGGAACTTGTTTGCTAGTCAGTGGTTAAATATCCACTGACAATGATTTTAGAAGGCAAATTTAAATTGATGAACATTTAGGTGCATGGCTGTTGGATGCTATTAAGAGAGTGAAAAGGGAGGCAACATGATTATTATGCTCAGGAAGTTCTGATTTCCCTGATGCTGCCTGGAACTGCTTGGTGATGACAAGAGTCGGGATTAGATAGCCTGAGCTTAAGCAACTCTCTTTTCACACTCCTTAAGAGAAGGATGGGGCTGCTGAATTAAATGCAGCTGCTGCTAAGTCACTTCAGTCGTGTCCAACTCTGTATGACCCCATAGACGGCAGCCCACCAGGCTCCCCCGTCCCCGGGATTCTCCAGGCAAGAACACTGGAGTGGGTTGCCATTTCCTTCTCCAATGCATGAAAGTGAAAAGTGAAAGTGAAGTCGCTCAGTCGTGTCCGACCCTTAGCGACCCCATGGACTGCAGCCTACCAGGCTCCTCCGTCCATGGGATTTTCCAGGCAAGAGTACTGGAGTGGGGCGCCGTTGCCTTCTCCGGCTGAATTAAATGAAAGGGCCACAAATGGAGGGTGCCAACTTCTTCTCCAAATCAGTCATACTCCAACCTGGACAATTCCATTCTGCAAATGTAGTTACTCAATCAACACACAGTGACTGAACACTTATGAGAAAATCAAAGGGAAAAAAGGGAAAGCTAAGTGGGAATTTAATCAGAAGAGTAGGATATCCTTTGGACAGTGGCTCCAGGGAGCGACAGTCTCTTCTGCCTTTCTGTTCTACACAGAGCCACTCCAGAAGGAGCTGTGCTACTACAGATGTGGGTATGGATCCCCAAGGGAGGTGTTCATATCTGTGGACAGCACACACATCCCCAAGTACACCAAGGAGATCCATGCCCTGGCTAACCTACTTTGATTCTAAACAGACTGAACACTGACATCTGCTTCACCATTTCCACCCATGGTTCTCCTCTGCCATGGGTGGAGAGAGAAACCGAGGAGCCGGTCTATTTCAGTACATTCAACAATACTACCAGCAATTATTTAACACCAAGCCATATGTCAGGAACAGGGGAAGAGGAGGGAGCAATCCAAAGCTTCTCAGAAGCCAGGGAGAAGAGAGACAAGTGCATAAACAAGAAACGTGAAATGAAGCAGATCCTCTGTTAGAAGGATGCCTAGAGGAGCATGGGGCCAGCCACAGGTGAGGAGACAACTCTTCTACTCCAAAAAAAAAGGAGACATCTGAGCTTGGAAAGCCTCTGGAGAGGCCGATTTTGAAAGGTCACTCTAGGCAGAAGGAACACTGCATAGGGGCCCATAGAGGCACAGCAGGACAAAGAAAGTTTAAGGAAATTCAGGAGACTGCTATGACCAAAATACCAGGTGCAATGGAAAGAGAGATGACTCAGATTGTGGAGAGCTTGGTTTCTGCCTTGGAAGAATTCAGATTTTATTCTGTGAATGCCGGGGAGCCAGTAGAGGCTTTTAAGAAGGCCTTGCAGGGAAGGAACTAATGTTCTGATTTTGTACATGAAAACAATTGTAGCACAAAGAGGTTTTGCCTGAGGCCATTTTAGCCAGTGAGGTCTAGAACATAGGTCTTCTTATCCGCAACCCAGACTGCTTTCCACCAAGGCAGGCTGATTCCAGAGTCAATATATCATTGTGGGAAGCAATATATCTTTTTGGACATCCTGTGGGAAGCAGAATCCTTACCTGCCAATAAGAAATTGTAATCCTTACTTCAATGAAAGGAAATGTTACTTTGATGGCTTCCAAGCTATCAAGTATATATTTCTATTGAGTCACTTACCATAATGTCACTGTGACTAGTAGTAACCCACTTGCCTTTCTGCACTAAATTGTGAGTTCCTTGCAGTCAGGGACTACAGCTTCAGCCAGTCCTTCAGATAAGTGTTAACTGAATAACGTCCACGTGCCAGGCTCTGTGCTGGCCCCAGGGTAGGCCACCCCAGGTGACCTGGACATGGACTACTATGGACTCTGGAGTCATTCCATCTGTGCACTCCCCATGTCTGCACTCAGGACTGACCTCCAATATGGTGTGTGAATGACAGAGTGAGCAGGGCTGCTAGCGCTGCACTATTTTCCCCCACATATCACAGAAGCTTTTCTGTAGTTGTCCCTGGTATGTGCCCAGGTTGTCAAGGGAGAAAGTCCTCTTCGCATCCTTCCATTCAGAAACGCCAGACTTAGGGCAGATGCACACACACCAGGCTGGACTTCACAGTTTCAGGCCAAATAGAGAATGAGCAGGTGTGAGAGCTCTCAGAGTTGGTGGCCAGCAAAGTATTTCATCAGAAGCCACGGAAGTTAGGAAACTAAGGGGGCAATGCCTTCCACTGCCTTCTAGGGTCCTCCCCTGAACATTTATAATTTTCAACTCTCTTGTGTGACTGGAGAAGACACTAAAGCCCCGAGACAAAGAAACCACTAGGCTGTAGGTTCAGCTTTGGACTCCAGAACCCAAATTCCAACCATGTTACTGCCCGTCTGCCATGTGTCGCTTAGCTGGGTGGCTTCAAGACCACAGTGGACCATCCTAATGGGAATGTCCTCCTGCTGGACAGGCCAGAAAGGGCCACCAGTGACCGAAGCCACTCCCTGGTGACTCAGCCAGCCTCCTTAAGCCCCTGGACTGGTAGGCCTGGTCCAGCTTCCAGGTGCCTGCTCAATTCATTCCCAGCACTGAGCAACATGTACACCAAGTACAACAGTTTTTGTCCAAGAATGATCCTGTGTGCCCTAACCTGACTGTGGACCCTTGCCTTTTCCTGCTGCTTGGGGATCATTATAATTTATCTTGTTCCCAAGGGAACCAGTAGGTTGCAAGCAATCCTACTCCATTCTGGAAGAATCATTCTCAGTGGAAATTCTTAGTATCCACTTGCTGCCTGCTGGCTTTACTTTAACTCTAGAACAGCCTTATCACCTGAGCCAAAGTTGAACAAGACAGTTGCCCCTTGTGTGGCCTTGGTATGAACATGAAAACATGCTTCAGTATGGTGCTGTGAGAAAACACTGGATTCCGAGTACAAGGTTCTGGGTGGAAGTCTCACTTCTGCTCCCGCCATGGGCCCCTGAATGGGTGATGGACCTCTGGGGGCCTACTTCCTGCCATAACACAGGGGTGCCCTCTGCCCCTTTTTGGCAGGTTGTACAGATGAAATGAGAGACAGGGCTTCCTTTTCTGTTTGCCCCTCCATCTACTTCCAAAAATGTGAGATGGCCTACAATTAAGGAAACATATACAGTAAGCCTTACTATAAAAAGAAAAGATCCAATTCTTTGCGGAGGAAGGATGAGACGGAAAGAAGCATATCCATACTCTCAGCTGACCGAGTAACAGGGAAGTGTTTAGACGTTCTGATGAGAGAGGGGAAGAGCAGTGGGTACATCTGGTGTTTGGTATCGCTGCTCAAGGGAAACCAGGTGATAGGCCACCCCTACCTAAAGATGGCATTTTGATTTGTCTTTTGAAAACCAACAAGACACGTGTACCAAGCGAAAAAGGGAAGTCTACTCCCACTCACAAGTATCTGTCCTAATGAAAGAATCCCAGAAATAAAAAGCTACATAAGAATCGCTCAACTGCTTTCAAACATCCAATAATAACAGACTATTAAAATATAGTTTCTATCTATATTCACTCAATGAAATATTATCTGCTCATTAAAATCGAGAAGAAAATATGGGAAAGTAATCATGACAATGTTAAGTGAAAGCAAATGCAAATGGATACAAACAATGATCAGAGCTCCACAGGATTCTTTTCACAGAGATAGACGGTGGAGAGGAGTATTCTAACAACCGAACCTAATCCTGTTAGGCTGGTGAGATTGTTGTATGAGTGTGTGTGTTTCTTGTCATGAAAAGAAATCTCAAAATATTTTTACAAATGTTTTTGTGAAGACAGCTGATATCAAAGAAGTAATAGGTCATGCCTCTGAGCTCTCTGCAGGCCACCTTTAACTGTGTAAAAGGCAGGCAGGGGTGATTTCAATCCTCTTAAAAGTGCCTATTATCACTGGGGGATGGGAGTAGTGGTTAAGAATCTAAACAAAACCCACTAAGGACACATGTGGCCTTGGCAACCTTTGGTTACTACCCCAAGGGCCACTAGTTTTAAATCCAATGAGTCTGTGCATCAGAGTTGAGAGCTCACTCCTCGGGGAGTCTTGGTTCAAGGTGGCCTGACATGGCCAAAGTCACTTCCCAGCTCCTGCCTCACTTCCTAGTCTGCAAAGCAAGGGGATTGAGATCAACAAATTGTGAAGTCCTTCTTTTTTAAGGGTTCAGTGACTTTATGATCCTCTGAATCTCTACCAGAATAAATTCATTTTTATAAGTGAAGTCCTTTATAATAAAATATCTCTACAGTAATAAGAATTCTGCTTCTCAAAAGGTAACCACAGACTAACAAGAGTGTGAATGTGGAGTTAGATGAAGGTTTGAATCCAATTTGCCACTTCCCAGATGTTTGTGCTATTTTAGGAAATCAATCAATCTTGCTGTAAAAGAGAATTAAATGTGATAATTTATGAAATTCCACATGGATGGTGAGTAGCCAAAAACACTTAAAACTACATTGAAGCCAAATGGCAAATAAATAACAAAATATATGTCACATACAATAATCTTTCTATTTTTGGAAGATGTCAATATCGTAAAGAGCCAGATTTCTCAGGTTTGCTTGGTACATGTGTCTTGTTGGTTTTCAAAAGGTCACATAATCTTATTGCCCGTTGTCCTCAGGAAGACACATGTGTTCTGACTTCTGTTTGGAAAGTGTGGCTACTCATAGTGCAACTCTTGGTTTGACTGAGACCCATGTTCAACCCAGACCAAGATGACTCTGTGATTTTAAAGAATGTTCACAGTCACCTAACCCCAACCCTAACCAACCCTAACCTAGCCACTAAGGTACGACACTCAAGTGCAGTGCTGAGTTCCGCACTTGGAAGGTCTAATGGACAAAGACACAGACTGGATAATATATTTCTGGGACCCCAGTATTTAACCATATGACCCTAGGGAAGTCACTTGCTCAGTCTGGGCTGCGGTTGTCTGGTGAGGGGGCTGGTCTGGAACGTAACTGAGGCTTCAGCTTTCAAATGCAGTGTGTCTCTGTGAGCAGGTGGCACTCTTAGTAAATTCTCTTAGTAAATGCTTTGGTTCTAACTTCATTCCTACATGAAGCCATTTGGTAGGCCTCTTGCTCCTACCCTCAATGATGCAGTTGGGCTGGTGCTGCTGTGTAGGTCTGTTTCCTGTCAACTGAGGGTTCCGCACAAGATAAACCTGGAGGTCCCTGTGTGCTGTCTGGATTTAACCCAGGGGCAATATTATCATCTGACCCCAAACAGAACAAGCCCCAGAAGATCATCCATTTTCTTAAATCACTGGCTGGATCCATGTTTAATGCATTCTTGTCAACCAAGAGCAAGACACACAGTCCTGCTCATTCTGGATCAGAAAGAGGCAAAAAGACCCACGGAGGAGGAAAGGAGGTGGAGAAAGTGACCAATCTGAAAGGCATTTTTAAAAAATTTGAGAATGTGCTCCTTTGTTAAGACTAGGACACTCTGAGATGATGAACTGAGGTATTCTATTCCACTGAACACAGACTGTGGCAAGTTATAAAAGCAGCCAGCTAAGGATTCATTCTTGGTGAATCTGAACCTCTTCTTTTTTCAGATGTTCAGAGAAGGGGCTTCTGTCTGGTCTTGATATCAGGATATCAATGGGAAATGTCCCTTCTAGTAAAGGTAGGCATAGAGGTACCACTAAGATACGAAACTTACCAGTGCCTGTATCCAGAGTCTGGCCATCCCCACCACCCACCGTACCCCTCCCTGTGGGGTTCCTCCCTCTCCTCTCAATCACCTTCGCCCTTCAGCCAGCTGCTGACTTGTCCCTGTATTTTCTCAGGATAGGCTTCACCACCACCCCTCCAGCCAGTCCCTAAATCCTTGCTGAGTATTTGCACTGTAGCTTTACTTGCACCTGCTCCAGAGACCCTGCCTTTCTCTCCCTGCAAAAGCGTCTGCCCTAAGCCCCCTCCCACCCATTAGCAGATTCCCAGGCAGATGACGCCACAGAATGAAAAAGGCCCGTGGAGGCTGCCATTCCCCTGCGTGCTTGCTCGGCCTGCCCTGCTCTGGCTTTTGTAGGAAGCTCCCTGGGAGCCTCCCTCCTCTCCCTATCCTCCTCGAAGGCCTCTTATCGCATCTGCTGTCCCTTGTTTCCCAGGCTCTCTCTCCACTGTCTCTCTAATTTGTTTATTGACTTGGAGAATCAAATCACCTTTGTTCAGACAAAGAAACAGCCTGGTGTAACGGAAGATGCATTTATTTGGAATCAGGAAAGCTGTATTTAGACGCAGACTCAGGATGGAGGGCTGGGAAGGTCCTCCAATATCATCTCTTTCAAGCTTGTCACTTCACAGATGAAGGAACAGAAGGCCCAGAGAGGCTGCAGTTTCCTTGTCACTGGGCATCTGTGTGTCCTTAGGTTGTCATTTTGCCTGTCTCAGTTTCCGTTTCCTCATCTGCCTGGCAACAGAAACAATATGTTTTAACTTCAAAGGCCATCTTAAAGATGGAAATTGTGCTGATTGACCAGAGCAGCAAATGTGTAATCCTGACTCCATTTTCATACTTAATAGAGGAGTATGTCTGATTAGGGGACTCACATGGCAAGTCCTTTAAAGTCAGAGACCCGTGTGAGCAGAAGTACTTAAGGTTTCAGGGAATGAATGCAAGCTTGTTGCCCTCTGAACTGTGGCCTCCTGTGTCAGGTAGTGCATAAATCATGCAGCTGTACATGGTATTCCAGGAGGTCAGAAACTGAACAGATTTAAAAAAAAAAAAATGGATTGTATTTCATAATCAGATTTGGAGAAGAGTGTACCTTCCTGACTCCATGGAACTTCTGGGACAATGAAGCAAGAAAGAAGTACAAACTAGAAAGCACCACAGGCCCAAATCATACAAAGATATTCAACACTGGTATTAGTAGTACCTAAAAGTAGCGTCAACCATAACAACAACAACCAAAATATGATAATTATGAGAGGTGAAAGAACTAATCATAGTGTGTTAAACACTTCACAATATATACATGTATAGAATTATATACAATGAATACATACATTGTACACCTTAAACTTAATGCTATATGTCAATTATATCTTGATACAACCGGAAGAAAAAAGTAGTGTCAAAAAGGCTTCAGATATCTGGAACCCCAGTCCCAAGAAAATGACCAAGGTAAATAGCAGCAACAGAGGGGACTGGTAAAATGAATCTTATTGGACATCCTAAATAACTTTTGCCCATTTTTTCCTTCCTTGCCCCCTAGGAAGTAGACGCAGACTCCTGCTTACGGCGCTCCATCTTCAAACCCAACTCATAAAGTTCAATTCAAAAGCCTTGCTAATAGCTCCCATCACTAAGTTCTGAGGTCCTGATGAATTTTACCATACAGTTTAACGTTAGATTGTATATAGTCTAATTCTGTTTCCTCACCAAGAGAGGATCTTTTCTTTGGGGGAAGCAGGGAGGAGCGCAGAGGAGGGAGGTCACACAGCTTTTTGCCCAACCAGGGATCTTAGTTTGAAGTAAGAGATTGAACCCAGGCCCCATAGCAGTGCAAGTACAGAGTCCTAACCACTGGACTGCCAGGGAATTCCCAAGATGAATTCTTACGGGTGGGAACTATATTTTCTTTTATTATCCTTTGTTGCCCAACATGCACTGGGCATATAGTAAGAGCTTAGTAAATATCGGTGAGTAGCTCGATTTCTGAACTGAAGAGAGAATAAGAATCCAAGTCTATACTGGGCTCCTGGCACCGTATGTGTCAGGCCCAACAGTTCCACAACTTCCCACCAAGCTCTCCCTGCCCAGCAGTATACTTATGATACTAGAGGCAGTAACATGGCCCAATTTATGAGATTTCAACAGACACAGCACAGCTAAAGAGAATCAAAGTCCCTGAATTCCACATACTTTAGGTTCAAAGCCCCCTCCACACACCTGTGCTCATGCTATTTCACCTACCAGGAAAGCCTCCTCTCCAAATCTGATTGCCAAATACAATTCAGTTTTTTTAAAAACCTATTCAGATTCTGACCTCCTAGAATACCATGTACAGCTGCATGAGTTGTGTACTACCTAACATAGGAGGCCACAGTTCAGAATTCAAGCTTGCATCCCTCCCTGAAGCCTTAAGTACTTCTCCTCACTTGGAGCTCTGACTTTAAAGGACTTACCATGTAGCCTTCCTAATCAAACATGCAGTCATTAGGAAGGAAATTTTCTTTAGCCTCTGTTTACTGCTACAAGCGTCTACTTTCTAGGTCACCTAAAATCTGGCATAATTTAAGCCAACAGATAATATTTCTGCTTTGCCAATCTGGATGTTTGAGAAGCCCATAGATAACCTTCATTCTATTTATTGTAATAAATTCCACTTTAAGGAACCAGAGGCATTTGACTGGGCTCTTGGCCTATTCAGTTTACTTCTGATTCCGTTGGGCCAGAGCTCTTTCCAACCTCACAGAGCAACCTCCACTTCTTAAGTCTGCAGAGAAAATAAATTTCTCCTCTTCCTCCATCACTCTGCCTCTTCCTCTCTACTTCAACCCAGAAGAACAAATGCAAGATTTACAGCTGAATCAAAAACAGAAGCCTTACAGCTCATGTCTCAGTGCAACTTCTTCTTCCAGAACCCAGACACATAAGGAGTGTTGAACCCAAGGTCTACACTAAAGAGAGAGAGCAGAGTGGGGTTAAGGAATGAAGAAGAAATCGAGGGTACACAAAGTCTGGGGGCCTTCACGCCTGGGGAAAGACCCTAGTTCCAGAGAAAGGGCACACTCACTTCAGTTCAGCACCACTTTCGGGAAAAGTTTCCCTATATTCTGGGGATGAAGAAATGACTCACAATCTAACCACCTAATCTGAATATAAGAGCTGTTCCTATAAGCCCCTCGATCTCCACATTGCAAGAACCCCAATTCAGAGCAGCTCTAAGAGACAAGGTTGTCCTTCCTCACTTTACACACAATGAAACGAAGTCAAGGCTTTCTGTTCTCAGCCAAAGACTGTGAACTAGAGCTGAAAACTCAGGTCTGAGTGGCTCTGAACGAATTTCCTTTTTACTCCAGTCTATGGGCAAATGCTTTATTTTCCTGCCCATCCAGGGAATTTATTGTCAAAGCCATCATTTTGGAATTTTTGAACATCATTTGAATGGTTACCAATACGGATAAAGAACTTGTCTCCCTAAGCAAAGGGCAAAACTGCTGAGGGCAGGAAACAGGTCACACCTGGCATATCATCGGAGGCACTCAGTCAGGCCCTCTGTGAAATTTGCCATCTGATTTCACTGGGCCAGAGCTCCTCCCCTCACACTGCAACCTCCCTTTCCACAACAACTACCTCACATTAGGCACAGGTTTTGCACAAAGCAGGTTTTTGGTATATTCTTGTAGAACTTTGCACAAATCAAATAAGCAAGAAGTAGCTTCTGGAAGATTCTATCCTCTGCTTTTCAGGTGAGGTTCTCTGATCACCTGCTCTGTTTTCTAACTTACCAGTCTTTCCCTACACTCCCACTGGGTTCAGAGGCCCTTCTCCATTACTTTAGCCCTTGCATCAACTATAGACCACATCACGTCACATTTTGCCTCCATCTCCCATTAGGCTGGGAGTTCCTAGAGGGCAAGAGCCCTTGCCCTTACTCATCACTATATTTTCAGCCTATAGGACTTGCTAAATTTAGCACTTGATCAGTGGTATTTGTGAACTCAAAACAGGAATTGGACCAAAGGAATTATAAATCTGGCCTGGCAGACAGGGCCACCAGCACTGTTCTAACACCCCAGCAGACTTGTGGTCCCAGTCCAGAAACAGATGTGGTCTATTAGGGTATCAGCTCTCAGAGGACTCTGAGTTTATGACTCAAGACCTGCATCTGCAGAGCCTTGCACAGTGTCTGGCACACTCTACAGAATGACTATGCGTATGTGGGATAAATTAATTACTAACTTCAAACTGGATCAGTTCCCACATACTCTCTTTTTCCTCAGAAGGCAAAGTTGTGTAAGTTTCCCTTTTTAATGATTGGCAAAGTCATAGAAATTTAGAGTCTGATGGAGATGGAGAGCTGATTCCAATTTTTCATTTACAGATGGGAACACTGAAGTCCAAGATCTCACAGAAGGCCTCCTACTCTCAGTCTAGCACGCATTCAACTCTGCCACTGTCACATTTTGCAGGAAATCCAAGAGCCTGGGAGGCCTATGGCTGAGCCACAAGACTCTTGGCTCCTTTCTTCCCATCTCTGTCCAGCACTTGTCTCTTGATAGTGAAGAGAGTTTTCTCTAGAAAAAAAGGTTGGGAAAAGAGCCTTTTTTCTTCCCAAGCAAAAGCCAGAAGGTTTTTCTGTACTCTGACATTCTAGGAGAGGATCCACCTTCATACAGTATCTTCCAATGGTAATGTCTCAAAGTCATTCTTCATGAAAGGACAGAGTCAGAGAATGGACTGCTGAACTTGAGTTTTGTTTGACTGTAGAAAATCAATGGAAAAGGATTCTGAGAAACAATTTAGTGCCTTCCTTCCCAGTGACCCATCAGTAAAGAATTTGCCTGCAATGCAGGAGACCCAGGTTCCATCCCTGGGTCGGGATGATCCCCTGGAGGAGGGCATGGCAACCCTCTCCAGTATTCTTGCCCAGAGAATCCCATGGACAGAGAAGCCTGGGGGGCTACAGCCCATGGGGTCGCAAAGAGTCAGACACGACTGAAGTGACTTAGCATACATACATGCATACACATCCCCTTTTATAGCCTGTTTCCTCTCTGTTCTATGGCTAACTGGCATTCAAAATCAACATGTCATTGATATGAGCCCAGAGAAACCCCTTAGAGTCACTTATTGTTAATGCCACGGAAGCAACAATCTTGGCACCACTCCTGACCTGTGGAGCTTTCACATTAAAGAAAACAATCTTGAAACTAGAGAAAGCCTAGACCTGCTGGAGTATGGCATTCCCTGCATTCTAAGGCTCTCATCCAATCAAAAATGCTTAGAAATGCTGCCCATGACTTGTCATTTTCCAGCTCACATGTTGGAATCATCCCAGCTCACAACTAGAAACTTGATTCTAAGAGCCTTTGTGTATCAATAAAAATTATAGAATTTGAAAAAAAAATGAATTTATTCAAGCATTTTTAGGAATGAGACCACTATCAATGTGGCAAATGGCATAACCTCTGCAAATATGTATTGTGTATGCCATGGGAAAAGAGAAGCTGAAGGACAGAGGCAAAGAGGGAGGTCTATAGAGGCTTATCCACAGGTTTCCTCCCACGAGCCACAGGGCAACATTGCGCTGTACTCTCTGTGCCTCCCACAGTCCTAAACTCCACGAGCCCTGAGACCGGTGATGGGGCAGCTGCTCAGGCCACCAATCCAATATACCTGGGCCTCCTGGAGCTCATTTCTATAGGGAACAAGATCACATGGTTATTCTCCAGTGAAACAGTGGGTTGTCCTGCTCAAAACAGCTGTCTGTAGGAACATGAATAGGACGACAGGCTCAACGACTATGCCAGCAATTGGGCCAGTTGTCCTAAGAATCCCCATCCTTGTTGGGAACCCCACTGACAGACAGGGGTTGGAGGCCTCTTGTAGACACTGAGTCACAATACATTGGTACCTCCACATGGCGGCATGTGCTGAGGTATTGTTTTAATCTTCCCAATGGGAAAGGAAAGAAAGACAAAAGCTGACATTCATTTGTCAATACAAAGGTTTAACTGCAACTTTAAATAAAGTTACCTTCTGACCTCATATTTCCTCAGATCTGTGGGTATCTTCAATAGTCACGGTAAACACTGTATTTCAAAATTGCAAGTTCTACCTGGTAATAAGTCCTCCATACTCAGGTGGGCAGAGTTCAGTCAGTCCACATGACTGTACTAAGAAAGAGGGAAGATAACGGTCAGCCCTACAGGAAACCCATAACCGTTTTTTTCAGCCAGAACAAATATTTCACCATTTTTATTGGTGTCTCCTTCCTTTTACAGAGCATGTGAGGTAGTGCCACAAGGACACCCATGAATTATATAGTGCATGTACATACGGGCATCTGTATGCGTGAACACAGGTGTATGCATGCATGTGTGTATTTATTGAAACATCTCAGCCTGGTGGAATGTTCAAAGAGGGATGGAGCTAGACAGGTGCATGAGGCAGGGTTGCAGCCTGGAAAATCTCTTGCTAGAATGGTTTTGTCTCTTTACAACTAAGTGTAAAGAGACAAAAGAAATATAAAGAAACATACAGAACTGTATTTTCAAAGAATTTCAAACTTAAGATCTGGTCTAAAGTCGTCTACAAAATACTCAAAAGGAATAAGCAATAGAATTTTTCAAGAAATCCGGGTTCAAGTCCTGGCTCTAAGGTGAGCCATGAGCTCTCTGGCACTTTTGCTCTTGGGGTTTCAGCTTTCTAATGCAGCTCTCTAATACAAAATGAGAAAGGTGGGCTTTTGCTGGGTCCTGGATCCCTCTCAGAATCTTTTGAAATTTATATAGCTCTCCCTAGAAAATGTACATATTCACAGCTTAATACAATTCTGCATGACATTCCAAGGCATTGACCACCTGAAGCCTCTCCCTAGATTAGGCTGCTATTCAGCATCCATTTAGGCTTTAAAAATTCTTCTTCATATTTCTGAGCAAGAAAATCGGGACCTGTGGGCTTCCATTTCAACTTCTCTTTTCCTCATTCCCTCAACACAGTGATCTACCTGCAAAATTACATCAAGTACTAAAGCTTGAAAGTTCTGTAAAACTGTTTCACAAACCCAAGTGGGCATGATATGTTAAGAAACAAAAGACATTACAATTAAGGTTTCCAATCCAGAAATCAAATGTCATTCTCTCAGCTGTGAAAGCGATTGTCAAGAAAGTTTTGGGAATTAATATCTCACATGTGACTCAGTTTCTTTAGGGGTTTTTCTACTTGAAATGTGCTTGAATCTAATTGTGAATGGATGCCAGGAAATCTTGAAGACGGGCACATTTCTTTCAACCCAATATTATAAAGTTATCCTCTTTCCATCTTTATAAAGAGGTTGGAATATACTTTCCATTTCCTTTCCTGAAAACTGCGTAATTTTCGAACTTAGAAGGTGCCTCAGACATTGTCTAGGTCATGCTCTTCACTTCAGATGAAGGCTCACAGGGGTGAATGCTCACCAGGTAGAATGGGACTCAGACTCAGTTCTATTGACTCTCAAATATTGATTTTTTTCCCCTTATCCTTTGCTGCCTCTTTCAGAGGCCTCACACAGGAAAATAAAGCAGACTGAATATGTGTTGGGAGGAGAGGGAAGGTGGGGATATTTTGTAAAATGAAGAAAAGGGCACCCGTGGATAAGAACTCTCCTGCTGCTTTTCTTTTCAACAAATGGAGTGAGATAAAATCCATTAAAGCCATGGGGACCTGTCCAAATGGGGAAGAAAATAACCCATGCAGGGAGGCTCTAAAGACAATTTCCCCTTTGCAGGGCAGATGGGAGCCCAGAGGAGTGGGTCAGTCCCAGCACTGGCTCTTCTAAGAAGGTATAGAGGCTCCCACTTTCTGCATTAAGATTCTTTCCTGAAAAGGATTATTCTGAGTGTTTCTATTCTATAACCTGCTTATAATCCACTGACCACTCCCAGGTTCCAGAGACTCACTCTCCTGTCCACTTTTTGACAGATTGTCCATGAATCACACCTCCTAACACTTGGGCTGGAATTTTCTCCACTCAACACACACCCCACTTTTGGACATGTGGGTAATGAGAGACAAAGCTTTTGTTTAAAGCAACAATATTATCTGTATATGAGACTTCATCAAGAAAAATTGTTTGACAGAGAGTCTTCCATAGATCCAGCAAGATGCTAAAGGCCATGAGTAACCCCTAGACCTAGTCTGTATGGGCCAGATCCCCTTATATCCATTTCCCAAGACAATTTCAAAGAGTCTTTCTGGATGGCATATTAGTTTTATTTTTAAAGTCTGAGTTCAGGAATCACACACACACACACACACACACACACACACACACACACACACACACACACACACACACACACACACACACACCCCACGCTTCCCTGGGACATGTAAGTCCAGACTAGGAGATCAGAGGTTATACACACTTACAGAATTAATTTTTTGAATTTTCACGTTTTCACGGAGTTGCCCTTATATGAGAATGAAGAGAAATTTGTTTTTAGGATTATCCAGTTGCAGTTTTGAAAATCATATTACCCAGATTTATCCAACAGTTTCTTATATACTCCTTCAAAAAATCTAGTTCCTCACACCCCTGCTACATCCTCCCTATTCCCCCCATCTGAACCTTCAAGCATCTCAATAGAAAAGCACAATATTTTCACGGGGGGAAGTGGAAACATTCATGCCAAAGAATTGTCTTTTAGGATTCTGCTTCCAAAAGTTAAAACAGAAAAGCAATCAGTACCATTAGCTGTTACATCGCATTGCAGGTCACCTCATCCTACTTAGCAGAGACTGCACATCGTCCTGGTGATTACAGTGGAGAAACAAAAGCTTCACACTCACTCGTGATTACTCCAAACAGTTGGTTGATGGCAATTTTTTGCTTGTTTGTTCTGAAAATGTTTCTTCTTAGGTTAGTTTCTGAAACGTCTTTCCTTACCTTACTACAACCAGTGCTCAAGAGTCAGCAAAATCATGCTAAGATTAGCTTGAGTCAAATCAGAAAGTGAAACAATTCTAGACTGGAAGAAGGTTTTCCTAAATGTACTTCCTGCTGATGCTCCACACGACCCGCCATGTGCCCCATGAGAGATGAGCTCCATGGCCCCGGCAAGTGTCTCCTGCTTTCCTATTAACGCACGCTCTTCCATTCTTCCTAGAATGACACTCAGTCTCTCTTCATAGACCCCAACCAGCAGATGCTTATCAGTCTCCCCTCTGAAGGCTTCCTGAGCTACCCTGGTTACCTCTGACCTTTCTTGACTTGAAATCACTGCCTCAAATAAAACTTAATTGGCAAATGGCAAATTTCAGTTGAACTAGTAAAGACTTGAAAATGGATGACATAAGAACAATAAATAACAAGTGTTGGCGAGGATGTGGAGAAAAGGGAACCTTCATGCTCTGTTGGTGGGAATGTATATAGGTGCAGCCATTATGGAAAAAAGAATGGAGAATCCTCAAAAAACCAAGACGAGAATCACAATTTCATTTCTGGGTATTTACCCCAGATATGCAGACGATATCACTCTAACGGCAGAAGATGAAGAGGAACTAAACAGTCTTTTGATGAGTGTGAAAGAGGACAGTGAAAAAGCTGGCTTAAAAACTCAACATTCAAAAAACAAAGATCATGGCATCCAGTCCCATCACTTCATGACAAATAGAAGGGGATAAAGTGAAAGCAGTGACAGATATCATTTTCTTGGGCTCCAAAATCACTGTGGATGGTGACTGCAGCCATGGAATTAAAGCTATGACACACCTAGACAGCATATCAAAAACCAGAGACATCACTTTGCCAACAAAGGTTCGTACAGTCCAAACTATATGGACCTTTTACTGATTTTACCAGTAGTCATGTACAAATGTGAGAGTTGGACCATAAAGAAGGCTGAGCACCAAGGAATTGATTCTTTTGAATTGTGGTGATGGAGAAGACTCTTAAGAGTCCCTTGGGCTGCAAGGAGTTCAAACCAGTCAATCTTAAATCAACCGTGAATATTCACTGGAAGGACTGCTGTGAAGCTGAAGCTCCAGTACTTTGGCTACCTGATGAGTGAAGAGAGATTCATTAGAAAAGACCCTGGTGCTGAGAAAGATTGAAGGCAAAAGGAGAAGGGGGTGAAAGAGGATGAGATATTTAGATAGCATCACTGACTCAATGGACATGAGTTTGAACAAACTCTGGGAGACAGTGAAGGACAGGTAAGCCTGGCGTGCTACAGTCCATGGGGTCACAGAGTTGGACATGACTTAGAGACTGAAGAACAACAACAAATATGCCTCCTTGTTCATTGCAGCATTATTCACAATAGCCAAGATATGGAAGCAACCCCAGTGCCCATCAATAGATGAATGGATAAAGAAGATGTGATATATAAATATACACACATACAATGAAATATTACTCAGCCATTAAAAAGGAATGAAATCTTGCCATTTGCAATAGCATGGATAGATCTAGAGTGCATTATCCTAAGTAAAATAAGTCAGAGAGAGAAAGACAAATACCACAAATACCATACATCTCATTCATATGTGAAACCTAAAATACAAACAGCCAAACAAGATAGAACAAAAACAGACTCACAGATACAGAGAATACAGTGGTGTGTATTCTCTGTATCTACGGGATACAGAGGGAAGCAGGGTGGAGGATGGGTGAGATACATGAATGAAATTAAGAGGTACAAACTTCCAGTTCTAAAATAAGTCACAGGATGATGTAATGTACAGCATACAGGATATGGTCAATAATACTGTAATAACTTTGTATGGAGACAGATGGTTACTAGACAACATGGAGATCATTGGTAATTTATTTAAATGTTGAATCACTAGGCTGCATCCCTGAAACTAACACAGTATTGTATGACAACTATATTTCAATAAAAAAGAAAAAAAAATGAATGGAAAATGGACACACTCAGCATTTTGAATGCTCACAGGCTAGTGGGGTGACAAGCATAGAAACAAATAATTATAAGGAAGTGTGAAGGAGAACATATCAGCCAAGATCTTGAAACAGCTGGCCACACTAAAATCAAGATAGTTAAGGAAAGTTAATTTACAACAGTATGGATGGATGTAAGGGAAGCATGAAGAGTGGTTCGTAGAGAAGACATTAGTATCTCTAGACTCCAAGTACAGAGAGGGAGCAGGGGCTGGAACCAGAGGAGCCTCCAGAGGATTGGTAGGTTTTCAATGCCTTCTAGTCTGCATTCTGTCACTGGAAACAGCTTTCTAAGGGGCACATATGAAGATCCCACTGCCTTATTACTAAGCTCTCATGGCTTCTATTTGTTCTGAGGATGAAGACCAAATTTCTTGGCTTGCTCTTTTCACTCTTCAACATCAGGACCCAACCACCATTGTTTAGCTTGTCACTTCCCTCCAGAGCAGCCATTCTCTATAGCATCATACCCCAACTGGAATACCCTTTTTAACTAGTCAAATCCTATTTGTCCTTCAAGATTCAACCCAAATGTCTAATCCCCTTGGGCCTTGCCTCGACCTCCTCAGTAAACTTATTTCCTTCAGCCTCCAAGTGTGTATCTCCTGTATCTCTGATGAATGCCAAAAAAAAAAAAAAAAAAAAAAAAGTGAATGCTGAAGAGGGTCTGAGTTTAAGCAGAGACAGAGAGACAGAGGCCAAAAAGATATGTATTCTATGTCTTACTCTCGGACTTCTTCCACATACGTCCCAAAGGACTCATTTCTTCTTGTAATCAGAAGGTCAAGATAATTCAAGGAAGAGTCAGAAATAACATTTGTTGCTGCCAAAATTGGTTACATCCATACACACAAAAAATATGGAAAACAACTTAATATTGTGAAGATAACTCAATGAGAAGAAATAATAACAACAACAATAGTTATTTAGCGTCCCCTTCTGAGGGGCTGGCCTGACCTCATGCCTTCTGGTACAAAGGCCCCTTGAGGTCCCAGAGAGTATTGGGTTCCAGCAGAAGTACTATGCAGAACAGCCTAAATTAGCAGTATAAATACAAATGAATGATTCTACTAGTTACCCGGGATCAGGAATAGTTGAAAAATTAAGCAAAGAGGCATAAAGGGCCTTCAGCAAATAAATTCACAATGATAAAATGTTGACTGGCCCAAGGGATCCTACGCCACTATCATTTAGGGGTTTCTTTGGCTTTCAAAGTTAAAGCAAAACTGCCAAGTACTCTTGGTTTGAAACATTTGAAAACAAAAACAAAATGAAACAAAATAAAGTCACCAAATATGAATGGAAATGTCTCTATGATGGTGCGTGGATAATTTAAGATAAGATAGAAAAGATTCCATGGTTCTAAATTGGGTAAAACAAATTTAAATGCTTCTTGGTGGAGTAGCTACTAACATCGTAACAGAAACAACAAAAAATAAACTCTTAAGATGGAAAAATAGAACTGGTGGACATAAAATTTAATTCTACAGTGTAAGTGTACAATCAAGGAGGAATTACATGTAAAATCTATAAAATGTGCTTTTAATATATATAGTCCCCTGTGCCCTGAGTCTTGAACAGCCTCAGCTTGCATTATATTGCCAAGATCATTATGCAAAACTGTTGTCACAGAAAAAATACAAGATTCCTGTCCTTGCCTTACAGAGCTCATGGTATAGTTAGAAAGTGAAAACTGACACACTTGAAACAGTTGTGTGCCCAGTTGTATACCGGTTGCCCAGGGCTTACTGTGAGTGGTAATGGAATTCTCAGATGGAAGCTGTCAGTTTGAGCTGAGTAAAGTGCAAATAGGAGCCAGACATAAAAAGATGGGAAGACATGGCTAAGGTGGCAAAGAGGAAGGAAACTGAGTCTTCCTACCATAAGGTACTGCATCACGGCACCATGACCAGAAGAGAAGCTTCCTGTCATGAGCACAAATGTATGGTGGAAAACTGAAACTCAGTCGGATGACACAAACTTGTTTTAAGCATGTTTAGAGTTTAAGTGTTACTAGTAGTCACATAGGTGAGAAATTTCCAACACACTGAGATATAAATACCTTTAGATAGATAGTGGTACTACTGGTAGAAAAAAAAGAAAAAAAAAACCTGCCTGCCAAAGCAGGAAATGTAAGAGACAAGGGTTCTTACTCTAGTATTCTTGCCTGGAGAATCCCATGAACAGAGGAGGCTGGCTGGCTACAGTCCATGGTGTCACAAAGAGGTGGGCACGTCCAAAATGACTCAGCATGAGTGCATGCAGATAGATACATAGAAATCACTGTGTTATCAGTGATATCAGAGAGATAGGGAGAGAGAGAACTTAGAATTAACCTTTCCCCAAAAGAAAGCAGGAGACAGTGTTACATGGAAGACTCAGACATGATGCATTAGCAAGGGACAAGCTTTTCTGATCATTCTTGCTAGAGATTGCCAATGGCAGGAGACAGATTCACAGGCTTCAACAAAAACACAAAGGCAGTATTTGAAAGGTATCCATAAGGGAAAATAATTTAAAACAATGAATGAGGATCTCGCTTTTCTCACAGGTGATCAGTTTTCCTTCCACGTTTTAATTTTTCTTCTTATTCCCTAATGTGGCATTTCCCTCACTTCACCTTCTGCCTTTGTGGATATGTGCACACATATGATACTTCAGAATAATGGAAATGTCAAGAAGTGTGTAATGGGGCAAAGAGGAATAGAAGGTCTGAAGCATAACTTCGAGACTCCCCAGCAATCTCAGGCAGAGCATGGAGGACCTTCCAGCCTTTTGTTCTGACATCCAGCTCAGACACTTAAAATTTAGTGTAGAGGAATGAGGCTGGAGGAATTGCTTCCCCTCCATGACAGGCTGCCTTAGCTGATTGACCTTAACAAGTGGAATAAGTGTTCTGTTATCTCACTTGTTGAATGAACTAGCTGAGACAGTCAGTCTCTTTTGGACTTCCAAACCCTAGATGTTCTAATCCTACAGTATCAGAGCTGAACTCAGGGCCTTGCTGAGGCAATAGGGAAACCCAGAAGAAGACAGTTCATACCTTTAGTCTGGCTCAGAAGAGAAAGTAAATGCCTGAAATTAAGAAGAGTTCAACAGACCTTGTAAATACATACTAAGTGGTAAGAACAACGGGATATACAAAAGTTAAGGAAAGGGAATGTCCAGGGTTGCGGCACCTCTGGAGAAGTACAAAATGACCTTCTGAAGGGGAGGAGGGTGGATTTGACTGAGGAACTGAGGAACTGGTAGGTTGTGAAACAGGGAAGAGGAGGAGTAAGAACACATGCAAGCTTGTGCCCCACATACACACACCCACAACCCTACCTCTATACACATGCACACACATAGATCCACAGTCATCCCCATAGTGACTAGCAGCCATTAGACATACAAAACAAGTCAATCCCTCAGGCACAAACAGGTTCCTCATCCAAAGTTTCCAACGTCAACTTGTAGTATGCTGAAAATACTCCTATTAGTGCATTATTTCGTTTCTTGAGGTCTGGAGGGATTTTTAGTTTCAAAGTCTTCCTATACTTTAAAATCCCTGGAGAGAGGTAATTTCTTGTGTTAGTTGTCCTCAAACCTCAGTTCTGTGGACAGAATGTGGAGACAGCAATCAGCTGAGGTCTACCATAGAATTGTACTCATTTTACCTGCTACCAAGGTTATGCTCAAAATCCTTCCAACTAGGCTTCAACAGTAGGTGAACTGAGAACTTCCAGATGTTCAAGCTGGATTTAGAAAAGATAGAGAAACCAGAAACCAGAAATCAAATTGCCAACATCCACTGGATCAAAGAAAAAACAAGAGAATTAAAAAAAAAAAAAATCTGCTTCACTTACTATACTAAAGCCTTTGACTGTCTGGATCACAACAAAATGTGGGAAATTGTTAAAGAGATGGGAATACCACACCTTACCTGTCTCCTGAAAAACCAGCATGCAGGACAAGAAGCAATGGTTAGAATTAGACATGGAACAATGAACAGGTTCAAAACTGGGAAAGATGTACATTGTCACCCTGCTTATTTAACTTCTATGCAGAGTATGTCATGCAAAATGTGGGGCTGGATGGATCACAAGCTGGAATCAAGACTGCTGGGAGAAAGATCAACAACCTCAGATATGTAGATGAAACCACTCTAATGGCAGAAAGTGAAGAGGAACTAAAGAGCCACTTAATGAGGGTGAAAGTTTTAAGCCACCCTCAATATTTAAAAAACTAAGATCACTTCATGGCAAGTAGAAGGGGATAAAGTGGAAGCAGTGACAGATTTTATTTTCTTGGGCTCCAAAATAACAGCAGACAGTGACTGTAGCCACGAAATTAAAAGACACTTGCTCCTTGGAAGAAAAGCTATAACAAACCAAGACAACGTATTAAAAAGCAGAGACATCACTTTGCTGACAAAGGTCCATATAGTCAAAGCTGTGGTTTTTCCAATAGTCATGTACAAATGTGAGAGCTGGATCATAAAGAAGGCTGGGTGCCAAAGAATTGATGCTTTCAAATTGTGGTGCTGCAGAAGACTCTTGAGAGTCCCTTGGACTGCGAGGAGATCAAACCAGTCAACCCTAAAGAAAATCAACCCTGAATATTCATTGGAAGGATTGATGCTGAAGCTGAAGTTCCAATACTTTAGTGACCCGATATGAAGAGCTGACTCATGGGAAAAGACCCAGATGCTTGGAAAAACTGAAGATTGAAGGCAGAAAGAGAAGAGGGTGGCAGAGAATGAGATGGTTAGATAGCATCACTGACTCAATGGGCATGAATTTGAGCAAACTCCAGGATATCATGAAGGACAGGGGGGCCTGCCGTACTGCAGTCCATGGGGTCACAGAGTTGGACTGGACCAGGACTTAGTGAATGAACAACAAAGAGAGAAAAACAAAAGAAGATAAAGAATGAGAAAAAGATTGGGCAAAGAGGCAAGGAGGAAAGACCGAGAAAAAGGAAACATAAAGAAAATTTTTAAATGTTAACTAAGAAGTTGTCCAACTCCTTGTCTTCATTATCGAGAAAAGTATGTGGGGATGGTGGGGGTGGAATTGGAGTGTCAGAGAGGAAAGAGGAAAAGACAGAGTAATTGGAAAGAAGGGAATGGAGGAGAAGGAGGGAAAGCCAGAGTCTGGAAGCAGCATCTGCTGAGACACAGTCTAAGAAGTCAGTGCCCTGAGGAGCACCCCCACTGGGGCTCAGATGCAGTCCTGTGAGCAGGAGCACCAGCTATATTTAGCTCCAATGTAACATCAGCCATTAGTATTCATTCCACTTGGGCAGCTGCCGTACAGTCCTGAGGAGATATTTTACTACCTACCCTTAAACAGCCATGCCAAAGTCCCGGGCCTTGATAGCTACAGAATCTGCTGCATTTATATACAAGAGGGCAGCACTTTGAACATAACTGACAGGATTGCAACAGGAAAGCATTTTCAGAAGCCCAAAGTCATGACTCTTGGTTGCATGGGATGTCTTTTACCCCAACCCCTGCAGGCAAACACCAGCCCTTACCTTTTATGGTATGTTCTCCCCTGAGAACTTCCCTGATCTTCTGGCCCGAACTCCACAGAGGGCTTTGTGTTTTGGAAGAATACTCTCTGGTATCTACTCAAGCGTCCCCAGACCCAGCTGACTCAGAAATACCTACAGGTTTCCTCTGATGTCAGGTGAACATGACGGACTTCTACTGAAAAAGTGGTTTGGCTCTTAAAGGGTTGGCAGGTTACCAACCTCAACACCCTGTGCAAGAAACAAAAACCCTGGCACCACACAGGAGAAGTGTGAGGACTGGGAACAGTTTAGAAAATCAACAGTGCTTGACCTGCATATTAAGTAATTCTGAGTCACTGTTCCAGGTAAGGTGTCATAGTTAAATTCTATGGGACAAAATCCCACATAAGCATTCCCTCCACTCTCAAGAAGATTCAGTTATGATTCATGTCTAACAACAATCACACAGGTGGCCCAGGGAGTAGATGAATGGTCTCCAGATAAAATTCTGAGGGAAGAAGAGGCAGTGTAATTTTGGAAGGCTGAGAAGGTTTTTCAGAAGAAGAGACTCCTTTCTCAAAACATGAACAGACTATTAATAAACAGAGGGGAAGGAGGAGAGCATTTCAGTCAGGAGAGATAAAATAGGCAAATATGTCCCTCATTCATTGGTTGATTATAGATAGACACTTCTGTAAAATTAAAAGTTTCCAATCTTGTTGTGCCTTGACAAATATCAGTAGATTCTCCATTATTAATTCTTGGAACAAAAGCCAACTGCACAAAGGTTTTTGCCAAGAGGCAACCTCCCTATCTACAAACCAGAAGCCAAAAGTCCCTCTTCCATGAAACAAGACTAGGAAAGGTAACCAGCACAGAAACTAGCACGGAAACTAGCACAGAAAAGGTCTGGGTCCTTACAAGAATGACTGTCTGTGCTGCAGGAAAAAATAAAATAAAATACAGGACTAGTGACACTGATGGGGAAAACCGATGGCCGTGCCTGCCCTGGTCTGAACTTGAAAAGGAGAATCCCCAGAGGATGGTGTATGCCAATCATTCCTTTCTGGTGAAGTAGAGAAGTGAGGAGGCAAGGACCAGGTGGAGTAAGGAGCTTACTTTAGCCAGAGATCACCTACAAGCTGTCTAATCACTTTAACCCAGACTGAACTGAAGGAAGGGCTAAGAGAAAAACATTCTCCTTAGGGTATAAAATGGGTTATTTCCTGTCCACATGGTTTCTCATAAATACATTAATGACTTTATAGGCATGTCTGCCTGGAAAGGTAACAGTTTAACAACCACACAGTGGTAAACAGTCCTTTTGGATTCTGTGTAAATTGAGTAAAAGACCAAAGAACTATTAAAAAGTATGTGTTAAATTACTCTTTTTCCCACACCTCATTCTTTTTAGGTGGAAAGATCAATAAACGAGCCTAATATTTGATTTAAAAGAAAAAATATCCAAACCTTCAGGAGTATTTGAACATGAATGGTCCCATTGCTGAGAAATGCAGGCACATGTGCCTACACACACACACTCCTCATCGGTGACAAAGTCAAGACTTCTGCACAGAGGATGGCTGTGCAGTGACAGAACTGTGTCATAGTTCACCTGGACAAATAGTTCACCTGTGACAAATGTAGTCACATACCTGTCAAGAAATCCTGTTCTTCTGCCTCCAAAACATTTCTCAAACCTGATCCTTTCTATCTAGTCCCCCATCCCCTTAACCTAAACCACCACCATGGCTTCATAATTCATTTCTGGCTCCCTTCCATCCCTCCTTCATAGAAATTCCATAATCCCTTTACAAGCAAATCTAATTTTGCCATATCCCTACTCAGCCCTTTAATGGCCCCCATTGTTCCTAAGCTAGAGACCCTGGGAATCTTTCTCCTGTCAACAGAGGCAGGTGCAGCTTCCCTCTCCCGTTTCAGCCTCATCTCCTCACACCATCCCTGGTCATTCCACCCGCTCTGCATATCCCACTGCACTGACCTCCTTCCAGATTCTCCGCATTGCCTACGCCACCCTACTCCCTCTCAGTGCCTTAACACAGAACCTTCTCTTTGCCTCCAGATTTTCACAGCATTCTTGCTCTCAGAGTCCTTATCGTGTCTGAAATTATTTATGTACATTTTGATTGTTTGATGGATGCCTATCATCACGAGGGTTGTGACGAAGGTCAAATCATCGAATGAGTATGAAAATCTTTAAAGAAGTGTAAATAGGATCCCAGTGGAAGTCACAGGTTTTCCATTGCCACTTTTAAAGAACTCCCTCAAACAAAACAAAATGTGAATGAAAACAGCAGTAGTATCATTTTCCCCAAACATCAAAAGTAAATGACTTCCAAAAGCAAGCTCCTTTTTATGTTAGGCTAAGATAGCAGCAGGCACAACCTGGTGAATGGTTAGCCTCGGGATCTCCTGGCATCAAACAAAAATCCACTTCCCTAGAGCTAGTGGAGGCACTAACATCAGCCTGAGTCTTGACAATCTCCCTGGTGCGGGAACACATCCCCTGGGCCCAGCACACCTGGTTCCAAAGGTGCCAGTGGCCAAAGGAGAATAAATATTAACTCTGGTAGGGAATAATTAGTCAGAGGTGGACAGCTTTCTGCAGTCTGTGAAATACTGACCTGAAAGTGAGCTGAAAGGAATGGAGATTGGGGTAACGCCCACAGGGCTGGCTGTCCCTCCAGCTCCTCTCCACGTTCACTTCCCACCTCCTCTAACCCCACTGTCTGCCAGCAACCTTGACCTCTACAAGCTGCAAATCAAGTTCTTTTAGCCTCTGCCTTCAGCCACGGAAGGGCACCAACAGGAAATCACAGGAAGGGAGGTGAGTGAGATCAGGAGTACTGCTCTCCCAGCCTCCTCCCTGCTGGGTCCCCCAGACTGTGCTAACTAAAGGCCACAGCTCCTACTCCGCCAATACAACTTCCTTGCGCTCTCTAGCTTGCTCCCCATCCCCAACACACCCATACATCCAGGGAACCGATCCTTCCCATTTCAAGTCAAAGGTGATCATAGTTTTCCTGGGGCCATTACTATTCCGGGGATACTCCAGCTCCCTCCATGGTTTCCCTACACCCGGCTCAGTTCTGGAGGTAGAGAGACTTTACTGCAAGAAGCATACATAGGAACAAATTAGATGAGTATGAGGAAATAAGGAATGTGTTCCATGGGTGCCTGCACTTCTGTGATCTGGGGTGGCCGTGGGGCCAGAAGTCATTAAAGGTCTCCCTAAGAAGCAGATGCTTGGGCTGACATCATAACTGGGCAAGTCTGGGTGGGACATGGGTAGAGGTTAGTGGAGGGAGCAGGAGAATCCCTGGCAGAGGGAACAACCTGTTCCAAGGTCTTGTCACATCTTTTTTCCCTCATACTTGCTATGTGTGGGTGTTATGTCACTTCAGTCATGTAGGACTCTTTGCGACCCTATGGATTGTAGCCCACCCACAGGGCTCCTATGTCCATCAGATTCTCCAGGCAAGAATACTGGAGTGGGTTGCCATGCCCTTCTCCAGAGGATCTTCCCGACCCAGGGATAGAACCTGCTTCTCTTATATCTCCTGCATTGACAGGTGGGTTCTTTACCACTAGCGCCACCACACAAAGGGTCTTAGCCCTTTATTTCACATTTGGTTATTTACGCTTTTGTGGGAAATACACTATGCCATTTTAAATGACTGCACAAATATGAGATGATAATAATCATGTTAATAAAAATTCTCAAGTACACATAGACTCTGTCTACAGCAGCTAGCATAATGGCAAATGTACACACAGCTGAAGTGCAACAAACGTATTGCAATGGACTGGATGTTTGTGCCCTCTCAAAATGCACGCATTGAAATCTCTAACCTCCAATGTGATGACGTTAGGAGGCAGGGCCTTTGGGAGGTGATTAGGTCATGAGGGTGGATCTTTATGAATGGGATTATTGCTGTTATAAAAGGGACCCCAGAGAGCTCTCTTGCTTCCTTCCATTGTGACAGAATATAGGAAGAAGACACAGTCTGCAACCTGGGAGTGGGCCCTCCAAAGACTTGATCTTGCTAGCATCCTGACTTCAGACTTCCAGCCTTCAGACCTATCAGAAATAAGTTTCTGTTTATAAGCCACCCAGCCTACAGTGTTTTCCTATCACAGCCCAAGCTAAGACACATTTGCAACTGACTTGGTTGACTGACTGAAGGGGAAAATCCAGTGGAGACCTAGCACTATCTGTCAGCAAAGATGGGTGCATAAAATGCAGGTGAGCTGACTTCCAGCTAAGCAGCAGCTTGACCTTGGGCAAATTACACTTATCTTCAGATACTATTTGTTCAGGTCTCAGGCCCTAGGATGGGAGATAAGCAAGAGTTATTTTAGTCTCTGGTATGCCTCAGAGAAGAGCTGGGACATAAGGGGTGACCTCCATTCTGAGGGGGACATGAAATTCAGCCTCAGGTGTGGGGTTCCATGCTGCCCAGTTCCCATAAATATGTAGCTCTTCAGAGAGGAATTGGAGGTTTCCCTGTAACCCACAGGTACCATTATCGAAAGCCCCAATGCTTTAAAAATGATGCCCTTTCTACTAAAGGAAAAGTAATATTTTAGATTCAGCTATTTATTATTATTATTATTATTCCTTTTCATCTCACAATGTAAGTATGATGCACGGCTATCTTCCTAGACCTCAAAGTGATTTAAAAAAAAAAGTTCAAGAAGGAGCCAGAAAAGTCAATCTTGATTTTACTGAAAGGCATTTTACTCTTATTGTTGCTTGGTCACTAAATCGTGTCTGACTCTTTGCAAACCCATGAACTCAGCATGACGGGCTTCTCTGTCCTTCACTATCTCCTGGAGTTTGCTCAAACCCATGTCCGCTGAGTTGGTGATGCCATCCAACCATCTCATCCTTTTCCTTCTCCTCCTGCTCTCAATCTTTCCCACCATCAGGGTCTTTTCCAATGAGTCGGCTCTTCGCATCAGGTGGCCAAAGTATTGGAGCTTCACTTTCAGCATCAGTCGTTTCAGTGAATATCCCTAGACCTCAAAATGATTAAAAATAATAATAATAATAATCCAAGAAGGAGCCAGAAAAGTCAACCTTCATTTTACTGAAAGGCATTTTATTGTACCAGATAGAAAAAGTGCAGGACAGAGACCCTAATTCAGATCCTTTACTGTAATTAACCTCAATATGGCCTCAAAAAAACACTGGTCTCCTCTGGGGCTCAATTTTCTCGTCTGTAAAATGAATGGCTTGTATTAAATGATCTATGAGATCCTCGGATGCTATCATTTTGAGCATCATTCTTTTTTTTTATTAATTTCAGCAAATATGTCTTAAAAGTCAGTATATTCTCACCATTGTTATCTTAGGGATAATATATCATCCATGCCCCCCACCCCCAAGGGTCCTTATCTTATACTTAATGGGCCTCCTGGGAGAGTTTGAATCTCTTGATAATGAACACAACATTTTATGCCTACGTGTACTTTTCCCGGAAAAAAGGGTCTACAGCTTTTCAGTTCAGTTCAGTCACTCAGTCATGTCCAACTCTTTGCGACCCCATGAATTGCAGCACGCCAGGCCTCTCTGTCCATCACCAACTCCCGGAGCCTACCCAAACCCATGTCCATCGAGTCGGTGATGCCATCCAACCATCTCATCCTCTGTCATCCCCTTCTCCTCCTACCCCCAACCGTATCCAGCATTAGGGTCTTTTCCAATGAGTCAACTCTTTGCATGAGGTGGCCAAAGTATTGGAGTTTCAGCTTCAACATCAGTCCTTCCAATGAACACCCAGGATTGATCTCTTTTAGGATGGATTGATTGGATCTCCTTGCAGTCCAAGGGACTCTCAAGAGTCTTCTCCAACACCACAGTTCAAAAGCATCAATTCTGCAGCGCTCAGCTTTCTTCACCGTCCAACTCGCACATCCATACACGACCACTGGAAAAACCATAGCCTTGACTAGACGGAACTTTGTTGGCAAAGTAATGTCTCTGCTTTTAAGTATGCTATCTAGATTGGCCATAACCTTCCTTCCAAGGAGTAAGCGTCTTTTAATTTCATGGCTGCAGTCACCATCAGCAGTGATTTTGGAGCCCAAAGAAATAAAGTCTGACACTGTTTCCACTGTTTCCCCATCTATTTCCCATGAAGTGGTGGGATCAGATGCCATGATCTTAGCTTTCTGAATGTTGAGCTTTAAGCCAACTTTTTCACTCTCCTCTTTCACCTTCATCAAGAGGCTCTTTAGTTCTTCTTCACTTTCTGCCATAAGGGTGGTGCCATCCGCATATCTGAGATTATCGATATTTCTCCCGGCAATCTTGATTCCAGCTAGTGTTTCTTCCAGCCCAGGGTTTCTCATGATGTACTCTGCATATAAGTTAAATAAGCAGGGTGACAATATACAGCTTTTAGGTCTCTGTGTAAGTCCTACGTGCTTTTAGCAGAAAAGCATAGGTGTGAATGTGCAGATGACAAATCTCAGATGAGATGTGAACGTCTCAGATGTGCTCACCAGAGACCAATCCCAGAAGCAGATACACCCATCCAGTCTCTATGTGCTGTGGGTTCAAAGGAAGACAAAACCCTGGGACCTCATTGTTTGGAAGATTTCAGAAGCAGGATGGCTTCCGATTTTAGATGGAATCAAGGGAGGTAGAATGCCAAAGAGAAGGAGAGTTTGGAAACACCATGCAAAAGTATACTTCTGGGTAAAATGTGCTATGTTCTCAAATAAAACAAACAAACAGAAACAGCTGGCTGCTATACTAATTTAGACCCCCTCCAAGTGCACCTGAGGGTCACACACTCTTTGTCCTGCCTGTGTTCTATTAGCACCAACATCAGCGTTCTGGGTTCAAGAGAAGAAGAGGGCTTGGTTTTATGACTAGGAATCTGCCCCAGATAGAGTGGCATTTTTGCCTGGAGAAGGCTGGGAGATACTAAGTCTGTATCTATTACTCAGCTTGAATGGGGAAGTACCACACCAGATCTTAAGGTAAATTTGAAACATACAGTGACAGGGTGAAAGTTAACACCATATACAGTTATACATGCATGTGAGAAAACATAAACATAACCATGTAAAAACTGAGGCATAGGAATTATAACTTATAGAGTAAACACTATTATCCAAAAGTTTAAACATATGTGAGACAACTCATAGCAAATATGCTGACATATGGCTTTGAAACCAATATGTCAACACATATAAGTAAGAAATCATCTATAAAAGTAAAGTCAACCACACTTCTCTCTTTACATTTAGGCCACAAATGAGACCACCACTGAGCATCTCTGGTTAAGCATTAACACACACCAGAACCTGCCTGTAATTTGTTCGTTAAGGTGCAGTGCCCTGGCTAATTAATACATCACCAGCAGATGAAGTTCAACAAACGGTATTGAGCAAGTGCATTCCTAAGGCCTCATTTACTCCTTTTCAGGTGAGAGGAAGTCCAGAAGAAAGGGACAAGGGAGGAGAAGAAAGAGGGGGAGATGGGAGAAATTATCATTTTGCCACTGTAAAGTGTGTGTGTGTTAGTGACTTAGTTGTGTACGACTCTTTGTGACCCAATGGACTATAATGTACAAGGCTCATTGGTCCACGGGATTCTCCAGGCAAAAATACTAGAATGGGTTGCCATTTCCTTCTTCGGGGGATCTTCCCAACCCAGGGATCAAACCCGGGTCTTCCACATTGCAGGCAGATTCTTTATCTTCTGAGCCACCAGGGAAGCCCAAGCATTCCACAGTTTATAAAAGTGGTGTGTGTGTGTTGGTCAAACTTTGAAATCATGTCACTTGAGAACAGGCTGAAGGATTAAGAGCTGTTCAGACAAGTAAAGACCGCATGTAAGGGAGGCTATCATCACAGCATTTGTAGGACTGGAGACTGACTATGGCAGAGATGCCACTGACCTGCCTATCAGTCATACTCCTTGTGCCTTGAATTCTTCATCTGTAATATGAGCAAAGTGTGTGAGATTCCTGTTTCTCACCTGCTGATGCAATGAGAACCACATGAAGAACTGTTAACAAATACAGATACTGGGACCCTACCCCAGCTTACTTTTTTAGCTAGGAAACAGGCACTGGTGTTTTAATAGCTTTCCCGGGCACCCTAATGCACATTCAGTCACACTGGTCTAGATCACACCCAGGTCCCCTCCAGGGTGACATTCCTGAGCACTTCTGGCTCAAAGGAATTAGTCATATATAATGCTTTCCCCACTTCCTCTGTGGCCCTGAGAGGAACCACAATCCTGAGGGAAACTCAATACATAAAATGTTGATACTCAGTAACAGAGTTCTCTCAAGCCAGCTGGACAGGAAGATCTGTGGAAGAAGAGCTCCATCACAGAAGAGCCGCTCCGGTCTTGGCTCAGGACCTGTTTCCCCTGACTTTCACTTGATTTTTAGCAGCTTGGCTTTGTCCTTTCTCACCCCCAGAAGATTAGAAGCACGAACTGGAAGGGTGGTTTGGTGAAAGAACGGCTTATGTTTATTAATGAAGAACCAGCATCCTGACAGTGACAGAGGAAGCTAAAATACTGTACAAACAGGGCAGGAGCCAATGGAAAACATGGTCTGGGTGCATTTGTTGTAGGAGCAAACGACTCCTACATCTTCATCTTCATCTTCAAAGACCCACATGATCTCTCTGTGGTACTAATACTTTGGGGAGAAGACTTTATGTTCTATGTTCATGGAATTCTGTTACCAAAGCAAGGACAAGAGTATATGTGTGTATGCTGGTATATGGATTTGGTGACTTTTCTAAGCAATGATTTCAATTATTCAAAACATTAGGGGTCAGCATATTTGCTACTGTATTCTTCTCAGGCTTTTAAAAATAGACCTGCTATCTGTAGCCTTTTCCACCTCAAAATCACTCTCTACGTTTTCATCAGACAGTGTCACCCCTGGATGCAGCCAATAAACAACTACAGAAACCCCAGAATCTGCAGGTGGGTAGCCTGAGCGCATAGAGAGGCAGCAATTTCCCCTGCCTCTCGGAGTCAGTAACTTCTTCTAAAATTCTTTGACCACCTCCTACGCTACTTCTAATAAAATCTGTAGTGAATAAAAAGAACTCAGGTCAGGCTGTGAGGAAGAAGACGTGGTTTCAAGTGCAGCAAGCAGCCAAGCGTCAAAAGTAGAGTTCTAGGGGCCGCTGAAATAGTGGGGACCCTCGAAGAACCCGGGACTGACCTACTGAGAGACCACGCATCTTTTTTTTAGCAATAATCACAATTATTTGAGGCACTTTAATAAGTCATGATTTATTCCAAGGAGAGAGAAAGAAATGAGTGCGAAAGCAGCAATGGCACTGTTAGAACATTCATTAACATATCAGCAAAACGGTGCGGGAAACAGTGAAGCTATTCGCAGGAACACTTCCTGACAGGACACCACCATTTTGTACTCTAGACCCACTGCCCTCGAATAAAAGCAGCCCTCTACAGGTTGCTTTTCTGCCACATGGGAATTAGATATTTCCTGAAACCAGAGGGCAAAGCCTCCGCCAACTCTGAGAAGGCCATGATCCTCTACTGGATCTGGGCTCTACCTGTGAAGTGATTAGAAAATCCCCCGTCCATCAATCGTCACCTTGTTTTATAGCTCAAAGAAGAATTATGACACGTAAATCTTGGATCTCAAGAAACCGTCAGTCTCCTAAGGCCTCATTTACCCCCTTTTCAGGTGGGAGGAAGTCCAGAAGGGACAGGGGAGGAGAAAGAGGGGGAGATGGGAGAAATCCCTAAAAATCTGACGTGGAATTTCAAGTCATATCTCTCCTCAGTATCACCTACTTAAGAGCAGTGTCTGAGGCTGGCATGTAGAGAAGGTTAAGAGGACCAGCAAATCTTCCCAGGTCTTAACTTTGGTGTCTTTAGAAAGTGCTGGGGAGAGCCAGAGAGAGCGCTGGAGAAGAACGACATCCAAAGGTCTAAAAACTCTCTCAGCACCTGTGGCCTCCAGCACGTCACTTTCCTATCTGAACTTCAATACTCCTCTGTATGAAATGAGAGATGTACCAGAAAAGCTCTAGGATTCCTTCCATCTGCCCTGTTAGCCTGTGGCTCCCAATCTCATTGCTTCCAGGCACCCCCCGATCATGTGTGGGTTCAGCTCTCCTTGGAGGTCCCTGCTGCTCTTCCTCACTCCAGGCGCCTCAGCCTGGGGTTCAGAGGCCAAGGGACTCTAGTCCCAGTCCTGCCTACTGGGTGCTGAGGACTGAAAGCAAGGCCTTCATTCATCTCCAGGACAAGCAGATGAAATTATTTCTTAAGACAAAACTCAAATTCCACCCTAAAACTTACTCCAGACTCTGCCTAAGAACATCTTTTTAAAACTGCTGCAACCACTACAGACAGTGAATTTTATAAAACGTGGTACAGTGACTACAATTCTAGATAGTTTTGAAGAAGAGCTAAAAGAATTACAATTGTACCCTCAGAGAAAGGCGTTGTGCCTTGCCACTCCCTGTCTTGTTTACCTCTGCCCTCTTCTAGATCAGCAGACTGTGCTTTTATCAGGATATTTACCTCCCAATCAATTTCAATAAAACTGCTCAGCCACATTTAGTTACAGAACCAATAAAGTGACCAATAATTCACAAATAACTTACTCTTTGCTGTGATTTCTCTTTATAATGAATACATCCTGCACTGCAAGTGTGGTGGTGGTGGTGGTGGTTTAGTTGCTAAGTTATAGCTGACTCTGTGCAACCCCAAGGACTGTAGCCAGCAAGGCTCCTCTGTCCATGGAATTTCCCAGAATGGGTTGCCATTTCCTTCTCCTGGGGATCTTGCCAATCCAAGGATTGAATTCAAGTCTCCTGCATTGGCAGGCAGATTCTTTAACACTGAGCCACCTGGGAAACCTGCACAGAAGGTATACTGAGCTAAAAATAATATTTTCTCCAAAATCCTGTGGCCCACTAGAAGCTAAACCCAGAAAGAGACAGAAGAGACAGAGAGACCGAGAGAAAGACATGCCATGAATCCTAAACATCCCTCTTAGTTGGATTCATTAGACAAGCTCTGAAGGGCAGTTCAAGGACCTTGATTCTAGTAAGGGTTCCACCACTTAGCCAGCTGTGTGGCCTTGACTTGATCTTGAACCCTATCTAGGATATTTATAGGATGATAAGTTTTGAAACCTAGTAGGAACCCTTAAAAAATTATCCAATTTACTGCTCTTTCAAATGTTTTCACGCCTAAGAACTACCTGGAGAGCTTGACAGAACCTACTGCTGGTCCCAAAGATCAGTCTCTAATTTAGTAGGTTTGTGGGGGGTTCTGAGAATCTGCGTTACTAACAAGTTCCCTGGTGGTACTGCTGCTGCTGCTGGTCCTGGGGCCATGCTTTGAGAACCACTGATCTGGCCCCCTGATTGGCAGCAGTGGCTGGAAATCAGAATCACCTCAGGAGCATTGAGAAAATGCAGATACCCAATGTGCCCCAGACTTTGTAAATCAGAAACTCTGGTCAGCCAGTCACTACCTCTATTTTCTTAACCAACTCCCCACATGATCTCAGTGCATAGCGAAGGTTTAGCACCATTAAGCAAGTTCAGTCTCCTCATTTTGGAGATGATAAAACTGAAGTTCAGAGGGTCAAATGATGCCCAGTTCAGCACATTCAACTGCAAAAGGAGGAGGTTTGGACATTCGATGATTTGAAAGTCCCAGCCTTTAATTCCATGTGTATAATATTCTATAGCTTCATTTTTCCTTCATCTCCCCTCTATCAAACCCAAATAATAACTCAAGTAAACACCCCAAGGCTAAGGGAGACTCTTTCTTCATCCGCCCACCCCAAGTAACCAGAAGGAATCAAAGAGGACCACGCCGTGTTGGCAGGCTCTGAGCATTCTTAAAGCGCGCCTCTGTGTTGCTTCTAAATATAACAGGCAGTCAGACACTGAATAACTCTTGGCTGATTTGGCTTCCCTGGGATAAACTTTTTTCTCCTTAGATTATGCTACACCAGGAATAGAGCCCTAAGGGGAGAAATTCCTCTTCAAAGTCAAAGTGAGATAACACCGTGTGTGGTATTCAGGTTGTTCTGCTTTGGGAGGAGAAAAAAGTAGGAGGCAAACTTCTAACATCAGCCAACATCAAAAAGGATATTCATACTCTATGTGTGGCGAGTGTGGAGGGGGGCAGAGTGTGAGGGCAATGTGGTCAGGCAAATGACAATTAATGCAGCCCAGTGCCCAGTGGGCAGAGGGAAGGAGCGTGGGCAACAGGCTCAGGGCAGTGGGCAAGGGGAAGGCCACATGCCAGCAGCCCTCGAAGCCGCCTCTTGCTGGCTCTGCTGCGTGGGCTGCTGGCTCCCTGGGAGGTAGGCGCAGGTAGAGCTCCAACTTCGTTTCCCAGCCAGGCCACACTTTACCTTGCCCTTGGGCTCCTTCTGCTCCTTCCATAATGGGGGAATTTGATGCAACCTAAAATCAGACTGGAACACGTGCAGACATTCGTATCTTCTCTTTTGCACAAATATGATATCCTTCTTCCTTATTTTAGAACGAGCTGAGCCTCTTCATTCCCAACATGACAATATATTTGTCATGTTGGGGTCACCCAGGTCTATCCTCTCCATTCATAGAGAACACCATAAAAGCTACCATTTGTTAAGCCCTGCTATATGTCGGTAAACCCATTAAATCGAATGTTTCTGCAGCCCCCAGTGAGCAGTACATTTCCAGATTACAGAAGATGATGCACAGGCAAATAGAGAATAAATGATTTGCCCAAAAAGGAATGGTAAGAGTCAGAGAGAGGACTCAAATGCAGGTTTTTCTCCTCAGAACCACTGCCCAGTCCACATCATGAGAAGACAAAGCGCTGGTGAGCAGTCTGCTGCCTCCCTCCGCCCACTACCTTAGGCCTGCCTCAGCTGATGTCACTTTGTACTTTTCAAGACCTGGCCCAAAACTTTATTTAGAACTTCTAAATGTCCACGGAGGAGTTTGTTAGCTCTTTCTGGTCCCCAGAGTGGGTAAAAAAATCAACCTATCAATTTCAGTCTTACACTGGGAGGCCAACTGCTATTAAAACAGAGCAAGAAACTGCAAAGGCTAACCAGGGGCAATTCGCCCTCTCTATGGGAATTTCTCCAAAGTACTGAAAGCTCAGGGAAGAGTTGAGGGAAGTGTGGAGATCCTGAACATGTCCCCCATCCCTGAAAGATGCAAGTCTCCCCTGGGACTGGTGGGGGAGAACTCAAAACAACACTGATTTGCATGTTTTATTTTTGAGGGTATGCACAGGCGTGTGTGTGATGGGGTGGGGGAAATTACAGTAACAGGCATTGCAGTAAGAGGAATATCCCACAGGAAGCCTTCCTCCAGTTTCTTCTATCTCTAGAATATAGTTCCCCAACTGCTGCACTTCTAACATTTGGGACTGGATCCTTCTTTGCTGGGAATGCTGATCTGTGCCTTGTAGAATGTTGAGCGGTATCTCTGGCCTCTACCTCTCTGGATGCCATAGCTTTTCCACCCAGTTGTGACAAGCAAAAATGTCTCCATGGGATTTCCCTGGTGGTCCAGTGGCTGGGACTCCATGCTCCCAATGCAGGGGGCTTGGGTTCAATCCCTAGCTAGAACTCACTCACCTAGCTAGTGAGTTATATCTTAAGCTGCCACTGAGAGTTGGCATGCCACAATTAAAGGTCCTGCATGCCACAACAAAGATTGAAGATTCCCACAATTAAGACCAAGCACAGTCAAATAAATAAGTATTTTAAAATGTCTCCAGACATCGCCAAATATCTCCTGGTAGAAGAGGCAAAATAGAACCCTGATTGAGAACCACTGTTCTAGAATGTCTTACCCTGCCACCATACATTAATAGGGAAAAAGTTCAAAGGTGTGTATCTGGCATCCTCTTTAAAGGTGGTAAAGATTTGTAATTTGCGTATTTTCATCAAAACTCATGTGTTTCCCACTGTAAAGCTTACAGAAGAGCAAAGCCATGTACCAGGCACCTTAATCACGCGCTCCCAATTGGTCTAATGTCTTGTGGCTAAATTTCCTGTCTTCTTTCTAGCTTCAGGAAAGAGCCCCTATTCCATTCTTCTCCATCAAACCTTCCAGGCCTGCCTCCAGAGTAGCTTGTCCACTAAAGTCACCCTAGCCCACAGGCAACTCAACTGTCCTTGAACTTCTATGAACTCCATGAAAGCAGAGTCCTTACTAGCTTTGTCCCTCTGTACCCTAGAGTCTGCAACTGCGTTTGGCACGTTAGGTGTTCAATCAATATTTCTGAATAAATACATTGTTGAAGAAATAAATATGTTTGAAGAAACAAATGTTCTGACAGTTTATCTAGGTTACATATTTCCTCAGAGTGGTCTCTTTTAAGGGATGTACACTTTACCTCACCAAACAAACATAAAATTCTCTGAGGCAAGAAGTTCTGACCAAGTGATTCTGGAGCCTCTGGGACAGCAGTTCTCAACATAGGTCATGCATCTCTTCAAAACCTCAGTGCCCAGATAACAGGCACATACCAAGTAAACAGACTCTTGCGGGGGCGGGGAGCAGTCTGATTCAGGAATCCTAGTTCTTAAAGGCTCTTCAAGTGATCTCGTATGCAGACAATGCTAAGAGCTATGTTCTGCAGTTCTGTGAATGGACTGTGGGAATCAAGTTCGAAAGAGTTAAAAAAGCACAGGGAAGTCTGACATGTACTGGAATGCGGCTGCCATGTTAGCTGGCACAGCAGTTCTCAGGCTCTGTGTGGGTTTATGGCATCTTAATGGGACTACATGGGCTATCATGGACCAGCAGTTCTAGTTGCTTTGAATAATCAAAAAAGAACATTAATGAGTGGTTATCTAATAAATACCTTCAGCTCAGGAAACAAGATCTTTGTAAACTTGAGTCCATGTGGGACTAATAAGTTGCATGCAGTACCTCAGACTAGCCTTTTGTCTTTCAGAGCACCCTACAGGGCAGAGAACTGAGTAATACTTGTTGCCAAACTGATGGATTTGGCTGAGGATTTTTTTTTAATTAATATTGCTGTTGTGTTGTTCTTTAAGCTGAGCTAAAAGTACTCCAATTCCCCCTTTCCAGAGCAAAAGTGATTACCAGAGAAACTGACAGTAGGGTATGTAGCTATTTCTTCCACATAAAACTCAGACTGTTCTTCCTGTAGAGATCACAGAACAGTCATCTGGGCAGCAGCCACCAGGATTCAAAAGAGAAAGAAGAAAAATCTCATAATGGGTGGAGATTTGGTTTAAAGAATAGATCTGGGTAAATTACATCATTCCTGGGTTTGTTCAGTGAATTGGATCACACAGTTTGTCACACAATGACTTCTGATTCTACCAGGGCCAGCAAAGCAGCCCCAGGCAAACCTTATCAGGAGGAATCAGTGTGGAAAACTACTTTCAGAAATAAAACTAACATAAACCAGGCGTGTCAGAGTTAGCTTTGCTAAATTTCAGGAATGTGGGCGGAGTTAGTCTACTATGCTTACAGGTTGGGACAGACTTGGTTTGCTGAAAGCAGTGTCCATCCTATTTCTCTCTTCTCTATCGATAGAGATTCACTAGAAAATAAAATCTCCTGTTTGCTTTTTAAGAAGACAAGAAGAAAAAAACAAGCAAGAGAGCAAGAGAGGGGTGATAAATGCCACCCACACAGGATAATCAGTACTGAAGGTGTTGAATGAAATGGAAGCAGCCCAAGGATAAACTCTGCTGAAGGACCCTCCTCCCCCTCAACCCCACCCCGACAACTACTATCTGGAAGAAAACTTAGATCTTGTCTTCTTTTTCCTACATTCTCCATAAATTTAATCAAGTCAGATTCAAGAGCACATATTTGTACTTGCTGAAACACACAGAAAGGAACGATTATTCAGATAAATAGATTTTATGCAGCTTTAAAGTTTAGAACCTTAGAAACACTGAGCTGGAAAGTCACCAACAACCATTTTATCCTTCATTTTCAGAGAGAAACGTGGAGGAATGGGGAAGTTAAGTGATTTCTCTAAGGTCACGGAGCTATTTTTAGTAAAGCAGCAACAAACTCCATGTTTCCTTCCACACAATCCTTTTTCTCCTCTTATCCACTGTTCCTGAACAAAATCTACCACTGATCACATGCGATCCAAAGGACAGAAGACTTTCTTAGCTATTTGTTTTGAAATATGGGGGGAGACCAGCTCATTTGACTGGGGAGTTGTTTGTATGTTTATATGATCATTTTTACAGCTGAAAATTTCACTAGTTAAATTACGGCTGAGTACTTGCCTTTTCCATAAACAATTCTGCTTCCTTCTTACCAATGTTTCTTGCAGAACAAATAACAACATGAGCAGATTAAAATATTGCAAAGATGAGGTCTTGGAGCCCCACAGAATACTATGAGAGCAGGGGAACCAGTGGATGGGGGGAGGGGCTCACTTCCAGGCTCTTTCCCATCCACTCTGTTAACATCTCCTGCCACCTAAAATCCCATGAGGCCTTCCACAGGGTCCTCATCAAGAGAAAACAGAAGCACGGGTGGAGGAGGCTTGTACACACTGAGAGTTCTACAAGGGAACAAGGCAGCTGCCCGGCAGTAACATCATAACTTAAATCAGAAATTATAAACTATTTCCTAAAGTCACTGGATCAACCCCTCTCCCAACTCTACCTCTGGACAGGGTTCTGGATGGAGGCAGCCTCTCCTCACATCTGCTCAAGAGAAAGGGCCACCTTCTCTCCACCATCACAAGGGGCTTTTCTGGGAGCCAGATGGAAACTAACATCCTACACTCCTGAAGGTGAACTTCCTTCAACAGCTTGAGGGTTTTTTCCCACCTAACATTATCTGGGAAATTACCCTCTGGGGCTGCAGTTTATCTTTGATCTTTAAAACATAGTTCTGTTCCTGTCTTGAAAAAAAAAAAAAAATGAATGTATACAAGTCCAAAAGAGGAAGAGAGACAAACCAGAGATCTTTATTCACATTACAAGAAGCTCTTTATTTCTTCTCTCCCTTCTTTTTTTAAAGAAGGATTTTCCCACATTTTCTTTAAATGGCCAACCTCTAAGACATTGTTTTTTTGGGGTTTTTTTTAAAGAACTGACTTCCAAAAAACTCCTCAACTTTCTACCTATCTTTTCGGTAATCACCTGTCTCACCAAGTAAGGGGTGCCTGCCCCCATCTGGTACCCCACAGTTCACTCAGCTGTGGATCGGGCAGCTTCCAGGCCTTGCCTCAGTTCCATCTTTGACTCAGCAGCATTTTTCCAAGAAGGAAAGCAGTACCTGTTTGTGGGTACTCAGTACCTTAGGCTGACAGATGCTATATAAATGAAATATCCTTCCAATTACTGCCAGGTACTCTATTGAATTAAGCTCTATCACCATAACTAAGGAAATGAGTCTGCCTACACAGTGACACCTTCTTTCATCCTGGTGTTCTTCAGGCTCATCTCCTCATAAATAAAATCATTCCTAAAGAGAGAAGTCTAAATGATCTTGTACATTACTACATACCATCAGGACTTGACTGACAGGGCTTCGAAGTCTGTAAAAGTCTTGATTCCCAGGGAACAAGTCAAAATGCCCTCCCTTCCTGGAACCCAAACCATCTTTTGTAAGCTTCCCTCGTAGACGGCAAACTTGAGAGAAGGGTCAGAACCTGAAAGCTATAGACAGCGTGACAGGAGCATTTCAGCATGACAGCTGACAGACATGAACACATTTCCTTGACAACCTCAGCTGCCTGAGTAAATCAAGTGAAGCTTATAATACAACCCCCCACCTCCTCTGGTCCCATATGCTTCTCCAGCCCTGTGCCACTGAACTTCTTCTGGGTGGAAGGAGGAAAGAAGAAAGTCCCGAATCTTCAGAGAATATGTGACTGATGTCAAAAAAAAGTTTTATTACCACCATGGATAGCTTTGCTTTGCCAAGTGCAGTTAATGTTATCTTGGAGTTTGAAGCATATTATATCCTCCCCATAGATCCTACATGGGGTCTTGACCTTGCCTGCTTTCATTGGTCTTTACTGTGAAGGTTATTTTTCCAAAAGTAAAATTTTCTAGTTCCATACAGCACCTCTACCCCGCTGTTTTGGCCAATAACTTCTGCTTGTGACTGTGTAACAGTGCACAGTGATATCATAAACAGGTGGTATGGAAAATTATGTAATTCCAGGGAAAAAAAAATCAAAGAGCCCTAAAATTCTGTGTTTGTATTTTTATGTGTGTTAGAACTTAGGTCTAAATTTGGGCTGACAAAAATATTAACAAAAGAAAGTCTGGGGTGCCTTGTTCTTTATATGAGTCAGTAAGTCTATATACAGGGGAATCCCAGGATGTCAGCTCTGTACCTTTCAAATAACTATTAAATATTGCATTTCCAGCGCAAATTAAAACAACAATGAGATATCACCTCACACCAGTCAAAATGGCTATCATTAAAAAAATCCACAAACAATAAATGCTGGAGAGGGCATGGAGAGAAGGGAACCCTCCTACACTGTTGTAGGAATGCAAACTGGTAGAGCCACTATGGAGAACAGTATGGAGGTTCCTTAAAAAACTGAAAATAGAATTACCATATGACCTTGCAATCCCATTCCTGGGCATATATCCAGAGAAAAACATAATCCAAAAGGATACAAGCACCCCAATATTCATTGCAGCACTGTTTACAATAATCAAGACATGGAAGCAAGCTAGATGTCCATTGACAGAGGGATGGAAAAAGAAGATGTGGTATAAATGTACAATGGAATACTACTCAGCCATTAAAAAGAATAAAATAGTATCATTTGCAGCAACACAGATGGACCTAGAGATTGTCATACTGAGTCAAGTAAGTCAGACAGAGAAGGAGAAATATCATATGGCATCCCTTATATGTGGAATCTGAGAAGAAATGATCTACTTACAAAACAGAAAGAGACTCGCAGACTTAGAGAATGAACTTATGGTTGCTGGGGTATGGGCGGAGGGACAGGGATGGGGAGAAGGGATAGTTAGGGAGTTTGGGATGGACAGGGACACACTGCTATATGTAAAACGGATAACCAACAAGGACCTACTGTAAACGGCACAGAACTTGGCTCAATGTTATGTGGCAGCCTGGATGGGAGGGGAGTTTGGGGGAGAATGGATATATGTATATGTATGGATGAGTCCCTTCACTGTTCACCTGAAACTGTCACAACAATGATAATGGCTATATCCCAATATAAAACAAAAAGTTTAAAAACATATATTGCATTTCCAGCAAATAAAGGAGATGCTCTGTCACAGACAGGAAGTTGGCTTAAAGACTGAATGAAGATACAGGAAAGTCCAGAGACTGTGAAATTAATAAACATTGCCTTGCTCAAAAATTTTTACCCAGAGGAAATCTCCTTAATGCTGAAAAGAGAAAACACAAGGCAAATGAAGGCAATTAGTGCCACAAAGCACTAAATAAAATAAATAATTAAGAAGTAATCTAGGTGACATTCAAGATGTCATCCTAATGCCCAAAACAAATTCCAGTAAGCTGATAGAGTCATAATGGGTGATTGAGGGAAACTGGGCCATTAAGGAAATACTGCAAATGTAACCTCTGAGGCAGATTTTCGAGGAAATAGCCATGCCCTAGCAATGCCTTTTTTGTAATAGTCTCACACATGAAGCCCTTTGAGCTTCTGTCAGAGAGAAAATCTCTGCAGCTTGACCAGGAATCTAACCCATATGTCATTGTTTATGTTCCTTGGTAAGTGTGTGTGCATGACAGTGTGTTTATATATGTGAAAATCCAAACATCGTCAATAAAAAATATTGAAAGTGCTCCTAAAATAAGCTTCCTTTAAAAATGAGTTAAACAAATATGAGATGATTGATGTTGAATATACAAAGTACATAGATTGTAAAGTTCTATCATAAGCTGAATGGTGTAAGCCTCAGGGATTTCCTCATTTCCCTTAACAAATGCATTTCCGTTTCACACAAATGTCTCAAGATCATTTAAATTTTATCAGTAGTCATCAGGAATTCCCAGGTATAAATATGCATACATTTTGGCAGCATAATATCAAGTGGAAAGAGCAGGTAACTAGGAGAAACAGAAGTGGAATTCTGGTGCTATGTCAGTTACTCATTGACCATGTAATCTTGAGCAAGTCACTAAATTTCTCATAAGATATAGATTTCAGCCAACAGATTTTAAGCTCCTACTATGTGTTATAATATTAAGCACTGCTCTAGGTTGTTTGTTATACAATGGGAGCAGGGGAAACAGCTCTATTGGAGCTTAAATTCCAGAAAGGTGAGACAGTGGTAATATAAACAGATATTCATAATTCAGTTGACAGTAAATACTCTGAAAAAATTAAAAGAGGTCAATGTGATAAGAGTGATGGCAACAGGGACCTCAACTGAGGGGGCTCTCTGACTCTCTGAGTAAAACAACACATGCCCACCAATTGATAAGAAGAAGCAGGTTACATGATGGCAGAGAACCGTGCTCCAGACAAGGCAATAGCAAGTGCAAGGTCCCTGAGGCAGGTCTGGGCTAGAACTGTTTTAGGTATTGAAAGTTTAGAATGGCCTTAAAAGAAGAAGTCATAAAAATCACTCATGGTCAACCTCTCTAAAGTATGTGGTAAGAATAAATGAAACAAGACGAGCAAATTCTCAAAAATGCAAAACACTCTACAAAATAAAATGGGTTATAAGAACCAGCATACTATGAAGGAAAATTCCTATTCTCCATATTGTATCTTTAAGGAAAGTTTAGAATAATAGTATATTTGATCCATGTATCTCAAAACACAAACTTTAGAGCTGGAGAGAACAATCCAACCCTTTCCTTTCATCTTCCAGATCAGAATCAAAGACACTAAATTACCCAAGATCATGTCAGTGGCCTTTCAGGACCAAGTCTCTCAAACTGCTTCCTGCCCACCTTCCCACCATCCCCTGCCCCCCCATGCCTGTTTGGAAATGGGGTTTCCCACTTATTTTCTAAGCTAACTCATTATACTACAAGAAACCTGCAATATAGGTGAAACAAACCAAGGACCTAAGGCTTAAAGTAAACAACTAGTGGCATTAGCACAATGGAGATACAAATTTAAAGTCTCAACACCCAGGCCTGATGCATCACTTGCAAGTTTCATGACCTTGAACAAGTTATTTAAACTCTCCAGGGCCTTAGGTGAGGCATTTAAAATTGGAGGATAATAAAAATGCCTTTTCTCCCTGTATTATAGAATTCTGAAAGGATCAAATATTATAATATGCATGAAAATCTGAATAACTATAAAACACAGTAGAATATCACTATCTTTGTCATTTTTTTGGTATGTGGTCTCTTCCTAGATCACTGACCATGTACTGCTGCTAACATCCAACCACTACTGTATGTCGCACCATCACTATTACCTCGGATAGACCTTGGGAGTATCTTTCTATGCTGGGAGTTAAAAAAAAAAAAAAAAAATGCATCAAAGGAGTTCCATGAACACTTGATGACCTATGAAATTTCTCTCATGAAAATAGTTCCCACTGATTTCCTTTTCATCTGAATTCCCATAATGGGCAAAGAAACCACAGATTACACTGGAAATACCCCTTCCTGGATGAAGACCCAAGATTCTGCTAAAGACAAGCCATGGGACCTTGAGCAATCTCTGAACTTTAGGCTATCTTTTATGTTGTGTGTTTTCATTCCCAGAATGCACAGAACACTTATAGTCTGCCCCCTCCCCACAATGTACAAGATACATTTTTTGAGTCTCCCAGAGTTTATGGAGCAATTTCAAATCCACTATTTTATCTGATCCTTTTAATAACCCTGGGAAGAGTGAGAATAGGAATAAAGAAAGCAAATTAATAGAGGAGAAAACAGGCTTTTGGTGGTTACATGACTCACCACATCTCGAAGTCTAGGTATTCTGACCCCAAGTCCAGTGCTCTTCTAAGTTCACCGAATCTCTTACATGTAAGAATCGAGTGAAGATCAAATGGAGTCATGGAAACTGTTAGGGGCTACAGACATGAGACATGCTACCTTCCTTTGTCCTCATTTTCTGACCAGTCAGTGGTCATTGCCCATCTAGAACATAAGCTGGCAGAAGGGGAGGATTGGTTCAGGGTATTCTGCCTTCCCTAGAACATTTGGAAAAGCACATGGTAGACCTTTATCAATCCTTTTTAATTGATTATCTGAGTTGAGCGTGAAAGAATATCTAGCTCTGTCCACAGCCCTTTAAGAAAACCTCCCGTCACTCCCAAGAGAGAGTGAAAGGACAGGGAGGCCTGATCTGCTGCAGTCCGTGGAGTTGCAAAGAGTCGGACACAAGTTAGCGACTGAACAACAACCCCTTCACCCATCCCAACATGGACCTCCAGCAGGAAGAAAATGAACACACCCAGTCTAGGCAATTTCCAGACAGCTATGAAATGCCATTAGGGTTAGCAGCCTTGACCGGGCTTCCTTTCTGCCTCATTCTGACTTTTCTTTCCTTCCCCTGTGAGGTAAATAAATATTTTAAAAAGAAAGAAAGTTGTGTACTCTTTTGTTCTGTTTGACCCACATATTGGAACCAAATGAATATATCTTTCCCCCAAAGCGGTCATGTTGGCCAAGTAGCAAAAATGTGTTTCTTAAAAAAATAAATAAAAGTTTATTTTACATGTTGTAAATAGCAGGAAATTCTTATCAAGATGTGAAAGTTCAAGTCTTGTTTTTCTCTTATCCCCTTTCTTTCTCTTCAAGGGAGAGTAAAAAGAAAACAAATCTCTCTCTTCATAATGGAATCCCTTCTTTTTGTCTATGCCCTGCTGGAAGCAGCTGGCCTCTAAGTGTCTGCTAACATTCTGATTGAGGTTGCCCTGCACTCCTAATGGCTGTCTCATTTTGCCTAATCCCTAGACTGGAAGGTATGATCCAGCACCCTATGATAAAACAGTCCTGGTTGTCCAACATCCTTCCAGCAAAGGATATTTTATGACAAACTCAAAATACTGAGGGTTGTCAACAGTAAGGGCTGTGCTGGATTTAAACATATTACAGTGCCTTAAGTCATAGGATCACAGAAACTGGGTGATTAATAGGCTTTCTCTAGCCAAATTCCTTCATTTACAATAGAAGGAACAGGATGTCAAGAAGCTACAGGTTGGTCCCATTTGCTCAGCTTCTCAGAGGCAGAGGTGGAATGGAAACCCAGGCTCCTGGTTCACTCTTTGTATCGCTCCTTCCTCCCTTGCATATCACTTGAACACCAAGGTAAACCTTAACAGGGAAATTGTTTCAAAAGAGAGTCTAATAAGGAATTGAGCATTTATTCATTCATCAACTTGGCAGACGTACACTGGGCACCTTTTATGCCAAGAACTATGCTAAGCAATGGGGAGAGGGGTGTACATAAGTGAACATGATGTAGAGCCCTCTCTTAGTGTGTGACTGTGTGTGTTTGTGTGTCTGTGCATATGTGTGTGAAGCACACTTAACACTGTAGCTTTAGTGATAAAAAGAGGATATGTCAAAAAAAAAAACCTCACAGTAGGAGCAGAGCTAAGCAGCCCACCTTGAGCCAATTCTTCCCCATCTCTTAAGAATTTTCAGTTAGGTGAGCACATCCTGCGTACTCATCCTTATTATCCTACAACCCTACAATCTTTTCTCCACAGAGCAGCCAGAACAATCCTTGAAAGAAGTAACTAAGGTCATGTCATTCCCCTGCTTAAATTCTTTGATGAGTTTGCACTGTCCATAGGATGAAGTCCAGAATTCCACAGAGGGCTGGGAAAATACCTTCCAGGCAACCCCTGAATTTCTCTTCACTGGCCCTTCAGGCAGCTCTCTCCCCTTGCTCACCTCAGCCTTGCCATACTGGCCCCTGTCAGTTCCTCCAAAGCTCTAGACTTAATCTTACCTTGGCACCATTTGAACAAGCTGTCCCTGTTCTTTGGAACGCTTTCTCTCGACCCAGCCAGACTTGTCACCACCTCATCCAATCTGCCATTCACCTAGTGGACTCCCTGTTCTTCAGTTCACAGTGTGGACACCACTTCTTTAGGGAGACTTTAGTGACTTATTAAGGTGAGTGCCTGCTGTGGGCTACCATAACACCTACTTCCTTAGCCTTACAACAGTTTAATTGCATCTCCTTAATAAGGTCTTTCTTCCCCAGGAGACTAGAACCCAATGAGGGCAAGTATTATGTTTGTCTCATTCAACGTAAGGCCAAGGTCTAGAGCAATGCTTGTCGCAGAGCCAATTTTCTATAAACATTCATTGTTTGACTGGATGAATGAATAAACACGAAGGCGTGCATATGGACATTTCAAACGAAGAATACCACAAAACCAAGACTGGGATGAAAAGTTCCAGCATGAACTTGTTCAGTGGAACTCAAAAGCAAGTGGATATATTCTAAAGTATGAAAAAAAGACCTTTGGAAAAAAACAAATATTTAAGGTTCATTATCCTAAAAGATGATGAGGGTAATTTAAAATTTCACGTACCAAAGGATGAAGAGAATACAGAAATGACAGTTCCAAAATAGGAAAGGCATGACTTTTGAGACAAGGAGTCAGGGGTCTGGGCTCCTGGCTGCCCAGCTATACGTCTACTTCCTCTGTAAGATACCAAGAAGGTAACTGAGGAAGGCAGGGAAACGGATTCCTATTTGTGGAGCTTTTTGAGGATTATTATCATGGAGCACATGGTCTCCTGCAACATGTCCCTCCCTGGGAGAGTTGGAGGAGACTGGTTTGCATGAGAGTTTCTTGTTTCTGAATAACTTGATGGCACAGGTCATGCTGGGAGGAGAGAAGCTGTGAGTATCCCACACTCAAGCAAGCAGGGAGCTCTATTCTGTAGCCCCAAAGTGTTGTTAGAAAAGTACAGTATGTGCAGATGCGAGTGTGCATATGCAGAGGGTAGTGTGAGATTCTGGTGGTTTGTAGAATCTTTGAGGCTGTAATTTAAATTTTGTTCCATTAGACTATAAAGACAAGGTGAGAGAAAAAAAACAACCACAGAGAAATAAAAGGCAGTAGGATGGAACTTCAGTGACTTAGGAGTCTGACGCAGAAGCGCAGAGGTAAGAAGAGGCGAGTAAAGGAAGGTAATTAGGTGACGACCCTTGGAGAGGCTCCCAGAATGCCTTCAGACTTTTCCTCAAAGCCACCTCCTCACAAAGTTTTCCTGCAGTGTGCAGTGGGCAGCTTGAATAAAAGACCTTTCTCTCTTTTCCTCTCTCTCCTTCCCTTTCTCCCTCTCCTAGTCCTCGAACTCTCCTGCCAACTGTCTGTCCCCAAAGTAACCACTGACAGGCCATTATTGTTGTTTAAAAAAAAAGAAAAGAAAATTTAAGACTCCACCCGGTCACAAAAGGAAACTAACACAAGCCCAGGCTGTTTATATATCTGGACGTCTTCAGCGAATGGCGTGTGCCTTGCACTCCTGGAACATCCATTCCTGGTTTGGGGGGAGTGCCGGGCTCTGTGTGAGGAAAGTCTCCCACAGCACTAAGCAATTTGTGGGGACCTGGTGCGTGCCCTCCTGCCTCCCAGCATCCCCATCAAGTGTGATGCTCTGCTGGCAGTGACGTGGTGTGTATTATAAAGGAACTGAAGCATCACCCACCCCCTGACTCTGACAGGGGTTGTGATTTTCTCCTAGCAGAATTCTGGAAACCTGGCCTCCTCTGACGTTCTAGTGACTCTCTGAAGTCACAAAAGCAACATTGTCCAGCTCTGCCTTAAGGAAGATTAAACCGCATTTAACAACCCAGGCAAGGTAATGATCTCACTACAAAATCAACACGCAGCAGTGGCTCGGAGGCTGCTCCAGCCAATGCTCGGTGGCCACCCAACACCTCAGCCTCAACCAACCATTCATCCTTCAGCTTCCACTCAGCTGCCCAGCTCCAAGGCCTGACCCACTGACATCACCCCATGCTGAACAGGATTAAATGTTCTGGGGCTAAGTAAATAGACCTCAGCAGGCAGCTCAGACTCTGCAGGGGCTCCAGGGTTGAGATCCCAGGTCTGCTTCAGGCTTTGGGCAGGAATTACAAATTCCACAATTCCACCTTCCACAGGCTCCTCAGCCTTCCTTTTGTGACACCCCGATAGCTTGAAAAGAGGGTGAAGGCAGGGCCAAAAACTAGAGTAAGAACTTTGGAGAAGAAAAGAAAATGAGTCACTTATTGGAAAAGTATCGTATCTCACCCCTGGATGTGCCAACATAAGAAAATTCCTCATCTGATCCCAGAAAAGATAAACTATTGACGTCTTAAAAAATCGTGTGCTTAGTAAAATTTACAAGATCGAGTAAAGAAAATCAAGTGATATAAGTAAAGAATACTTAGGATTCTGTGCTTGAGCATTCTTTATGGATATGCCAAACAAGTGATCCCAATTTCTCACTAGCAAACTTCTGAGGAACCTTTCAACACTGAGTCCAAGTTTACAAAGTGCTCAGAACAAAATTCGGGGGAAAATGATGAATGATTAGGGGTTCCCTCCAACTCTAACAGTCTGCTGAGTGGGTCTCCAGGTCTTGGGGCACTAGCCCCTTGTCACCTGAAAATGAAGAGGGACAGGAGGCGAGCTGGCTCTGTTTTCCAGGGGCTATTACACTTTGACTTTGAGACAAGCAATCAGCAAGTGGGTTTCCTCCAGGCCAGCTCAGTATCCATGCCCCCAAACTCAAGCCAAACTAAACAACTCAAGTCTTGGCACTGTGTCCTTCAGGGATTTTTTTTATACTCCTTGTCTCCTCCACACTGAAAAAGTCTCCTGGACCACAGATACCAGGTTTCCACTAGTCTAAAGCATTTTTATACTCCTTGTCTCCTCCTGGTCTCCTGGGATGTAGTCTAAGAAAAAATCTCCCTACTTTACCAGTGTGGAAATGGAGGTACAAACAGAAAAAGTGTAAGGAGAATACCCAGGACCAGTCCCAAGTTTTCCTGATCCTGTACCAAGTATCCCTTCTACTAAACTGATCAGCATCAGAGCTGGGCCTCTGTGAATACACTTGTTCAGGTTAGGGACATCTGAGCACTGAATGTCCGCCCAGAATTTTATCTCTCAGTGCCATTATTGAGGATGTTTTATATTTCTTTGCATTTCTTTCCCTTAGCTAACAGATTAAAAGGCAGGACTTCTTTAAGATAAAGGATAAGCCCAAATGGCACAGCTCAAGTGATAAATACGGGGAATTAGAGGGAGAGAGGAAAGCTTCTTAACAGGTACTTTCCAATTGCCCTGGAGCCCAGGAGCTTAAATATTTACCATGAAATTTCCTGTCCCTCTGGCTTTGGGCGTTTCTAACTTTCTAGATAGAGTCTTATCCTGACAGTCCTACCTCACAGCGCTGGTAAATAAAATAAGAGTAGATTCTGTCTAGTTTGGAAATCATCTTCTCTTTGGCCTTTTAGGAAAAAAGTCAATCAAGGCTAGGTCTGAATGGCCATCCACTGAAAGCATGGGCTGTGCTATGGAGCAAAGAGCTAGGGCCGTGCAGTCCTGACATCAACCAGGAGCAGCTGAATGGGAACACTCGGGGCTGGGTGCCCACCTGCCATGGACGGGGAGGAGGGAGAAAAGACCACTGGTGACAGGGCTCTAAAAAAGAGCTTCTTGACACAATGTCCAGGCCTCACTGCCTATCCACACACTGCCAGTCGGAGTGGGTGACTATTTATACTATCCCTCTTAATTGCCAGGGGAGCATCGCATAGATGATCATATCTCACAACTTCATAAGAGATAAAAGAGAGGTATAAGTAAATAGCCATTCACTTAAAATGGACTTATTCATTGAATATTGAAGGGCACTTAAGAGACAGAATCAAGATCATTCTAGAGGTGACCACAATTCAAACAGTTTAAGTAGAGATCAAACTGATAGGGATCAGAAACAAAGTAGTCTGAGCAGAGATCCACCCAAGGCTAGCTAGCTGAGGGACTGAGCCAGGCCCACCTAGGTGAGAGATGCATCATGTATAATACACAAGCACTTGGTAAGATGGCCTTTAATGACCCTTCCAAACCTGGTAGTCTCCAATTCCATCATTTTAAGTTCAATACCTACAACTCATTATTTTTCAGGGTAAGATAATGAAGGAATGATCAAAAGTTAATGTGTTCCCAAAAAAAGCTTTCCAAGCTTGGGAATTCCTCAACTGATCTAAATTTGAAAATTAAGCTCCATTCTAATTACTTGGATTGAGTAAGGGAATTAAGAGGTAAAATAAAACTACTATAGAAAAGAGGTGAGGCACTAAGGTAGACAAAAGTTGTGCTTAATTCATTTGTTGAAAACACGGCTATAGAGGAAGTGAGGTCAGAAAAAAGTAACCAAAAATGTGAGCACTGAATTCTTATAGGCACACAAATGAGAAAGAGAGAGGAGTCTAGACATCATAACCTTATATTACCTCCTCTGGAAACCTTCCTGGCTTCCCAGGCTCTGTTCCCATAGCACCTCGTGTATCCTGCTAACTGCATTTGTCATACAGAAATATCCATGTTGTCTCTCCCAGAAGAAGGTGAATCTTTTGAGGAGAGGAAGAGCATTTTATTCAAATTTATATGTGGAGGACCTTTTACAGAGCCTGTATAAAGTAACTGGTCAAAAATATTTTGAATGAATAAGTACTGGAATCACTTTCCAGTAGCAATTAAAAGAAAAAATGATCCAGGTCACAGGCCAAGGGTTTTAATTTCTGGCGAGAATTTCGGTAGAAAGGCAAGGTACACTGATTGAAAGTATTTGCATTCTCAGAGTTTCTCATTAGCATTTTCAGGAAAGTTAAAAAAAATTTCTAAATTTACCTCCAGAGACCTTGTCATTATCCTCTCTGCAAAGCACTGTGCCAAGTTTGAAGTGATTTGACTTAAAATAAAACCCAAGTAAAAATGTAGAATCCCATGAATTCATTGCTAAGTATCTAGGGATATGCGATTCGCCCAGATTGAAAGGTTACTATCATTTGTCTGGATGCCTAAGTGTCAGGAGTATGAACTCTGGGATCAGACAACCCAGGTTCAATTCCTGGCTTGGACTCTCTTGGACTGCTTAACATTTTTCAAGCCAAGGTTGAAGAGTATCTTCCAGAATGCCTGTAGAGGAATGTGATTAGATGACCCTCAAGTTACCTCCAGCTTCAAGTTTCCATAGTCCCAAGCAGTCCCTTCGTACCCACACATCATCTATTCGCAAGTCACATCCTGCATGACAACTCTTGCTAATCCCCTGCATATGTCATACCTAGTGACCATCATTAATACCAGTGGTTCCCTGAATGCTCATGTTGGCAAGGGGTAAAGATCAGAGGCAGGTCATCAGAATGTCTTTGTATATCTTTTACATGATGCACATATTCAGGTCACACACACACACACACACACACACACACACTCTTCTGGAGGGTACTTCCAATGACAGAAGTCGTAACATATGTTTCAGTGAAGCTCTCTAGATAGAAGGAGTTTCCATACCCTCATCCGTCATTACAACTGAAATTCCCCTAACTGCTGAGACTCATGCCTACATCCAGGGAAGCAGTAAAGACTATCATCCTTTTCATAAGAGCATCTTCAAAGTCACAGCCACAGCCTACAGCAAACCAAGCACATTTTCAACCCAAATTAGTACATAAATCTCAGGCCTTCCCTCTTCCTTCTCACCTTACCCCTCAATAACTATGAACTACCACTAGCTCAGATTTTGATTTCAACCTGATTCAATGACCATGTTATCTTATGAAAAGTGGTCATGGAGGGATAAGAAAGTATGTTATCATGTCATCCAGGACCTCTGCCTTTTTTCCTCATCAGGCCATGCCAAGAAAAAAACGAATACATACACATCCAGAAAGAGTAGGGGAAATGGAGAGAGAGAAATCGTATTATTTACTTAGAATCTGAAGTATGAACCTAGCTTAAGGCCACACATTCTCTTCAGCTAGCCTGAGATATTCTGCAGGACCCTAGCAGCTGCACTGACATTTGTTTACTTATTTGTTGGTTTTGGTTCCCATCAGTCAGGGATAAGCATTTAAAGAGTGAGGTTCTAAGACATCCCAACTATCACTACTCTACATTCTGAGAGTAAGAAGAAAACAACTTTCTGTTGATGTAGCACAGATGCATTAAAACAAAACCTCAGCATGCTGTCTACAGTGGGCGACTGCCTGGCAACCTGCATAATCCTCCCCGGTTGGCAGCTCTGCTCAGGTCTCCTTACCCTTTCCTTTGTGCCTGGCCTGAGCCAGCCTTCCCATGAGGCATATCTTTGAGGGCATATCTGCAATTAAGACCCACAGGTTAGGGGTGAAGCCATCAAGGTCTGTCTCCATGGATGTGTTCTCTTTAAGGAAGACTGCTCAGAGCACAGGTAATACCAGCAGGGAGAGCTGGGTTAGTCTGTTCTGTAGGCAGGAAACCCAGGGGCACCTTGGTGAGCAGGCTTCCTCTACAGTCTACAACTTTTAAAATCACTGTAGGCCACAGATAATTATGAACCCTTATTCAATAGCGGGGCTTCCCTGATAGCTCGGTTGGTAAAGAATCCGCCTGCAATGCAGGAGACCTCGGTTTGATTCCTGGGTTGGGAAGATCCGCCAGAGAAGGGAACAGCTACTCACTCCAGGATTCTCGGGCTTCTCTTGTGGCTCAGGTGGTAAAGAACCAGCCTGCAATGTGGGAGACCTGGGTTCAATCCCTGGGTTGGGAAGATCCCCTGCAGAAGGGAACGGCTACCCACTCCAGTATTCTGGCCTGGAGAATTCCATGGCCTGCATAGTCCATTGGGTCACAAAGAGTTGGACACGACTGAGCGACATTCACTATTCAATAGGAGTAGATGAGGGAGGAAGAGGAGAGGGAGCAACAAGTCTGGATCTTCAGGAAGAAAGCACCTCTGGTCTTCAACAGACATGAAAGTAAAAGAAATTTAAAGAACACATGAACCCCTCCTAGATATTTATACACAGAAGTCCATACTTTCAAAAGCTCAACAGCATTCTAAAAATATGAATAGAATCAAAAATTCTTTTAAGTAAGAGACACTTAAGGATGAATCATAATATTGGGGTCTAACATGCTTTCAGTGCCTAGTCTATGCCAGCTATTATTCCATGCATTTGTATATGTATATGCTAGGGGAACCTGAAGCTGGAAGTAACTTGAGGGTCATCTAATCGCATTCCTCTACATGATATTTAATTCTCAAGATAACCCCATGAATCCCACTGAACAAATGAGAAAATTGAGGTGCAGAAACACTACATAACCTATCTAAGCCTGGTCAGGAGAGCTGGATTCAAACTCTGTCAGTCCCAGTGCAAAGCCTGAAAGTTTAAAGTACAACATACAGGAACCTGAGAAGATGACCAAGAACAGAAGTATCATACTGCCCAAGAGTGGAATTTTCCTTTAGCCCGGGGGGTACACCCTTATGAAAATACCCCCAGGTGCTGAAGAGGCCTCGGAGCCAAGAATGTTCCTTCCCTGACAAGCACTGGCCTCCCCAGAGATGCAGCTCCCCATCCCTGCTGGGCTGGGGCCAGGGTCCAAGGAGCAGCGGGCCTTCTTGCAGCCAAGGCGGGAAGCCCAGCCCTGCACAGCCCACGGCAGATGTGGATTCTGGAGGTGTTTTCTTTTCCTTTTCTTATTTAAAGAATAAACAAGCTCTCCATACTCCCCACATGAGAATGCCGCTCGTGCTGCCACCAGACAATAATTTTACAGTCATACGATGACCTTTGTGCAGAGAAAAGAGGAAAAGCCTGCACCCCACCCCATCCAAGCCTGGGAGAGTCAACCTGTGGAAAAGCCCAGGTCACAGAAGATCAAACTCACTCGCTGAGGAACAACAGGAGGCGGGGAGGCGGGTCGAGAAGAGGACAGGGAAGGAGGAAGCAGAAAGTTTAAAGGTCAAAGCAAATGTCAATCTAACACCAGTACTGTATGAACAGCACACAGCCTCACTGCTAGACAAATAAATGCTGCCATGGAGGCAAGGTATCAGGAGGTTTTATTAACTCTCTTCCTGGAATCATACACATAGGAAGTCTGTTCCATCATATAAGCTGCAAAGCACAGTATTTATCCCTTGGGGGGAAACCACAGAACTGATACTGAATCCACAATTCAGAGTTTCTCCTCCATTCCCTTCCCAGCAGGCTTCTGTTCCTGTTGCCCCTCGGGGGGCCTGTCAACAGGAAGTACCCAGGCAGATTCTGATAAGAACAGGAAGGGTCACATGCTGATGAGAACTCAGGGCACAACACTGCCTCCACCCTCAGTTGACTTTCCCAGGCAAGTCTTGGTCCCAATGAAACTAAGGGAGGCTGGAGATTAATGCGCTCCTCTGTGTGTGGGTCCTTTTCACTAGGGGGCTCTGTCCCCGCCACCCTCATGTCCAGATGCATGGAGATCCCATCTCTGCCCGAGGCCCCAGATGAAAAATGCCCATTTGCAGAGCCCCAGGCATTTAAGGGGAACCTACCAGATTGGACAGCTGCTCTTCTCCCTCTGTTTCCCATGCTGCCACTCACCTGCCTACCCGGGGAACGTAAAAACGTGTGCACGTGTGCATGTTTGTGTGCGAGTGTGTGTTTTCCCCAGTCACACCCTCAGAAATTCTGATTCAGTTGATCTGGAATATATCCTGAGAATCTGTACATTTTTTTCAAAAGCTCCCAGGTTGCAGTCTGCGATCTGAAAAGCAATCTGAAAGTAGGTGTTACAGGAAATTAGAGATCACAGTATTGGCCTCCCTGCATGTACTACAGGACAGGAGGCCCAGTTTGCAGCAGGCCACTGTGCTAGTTACCAACCATGAGCCACAGCTGTCTCAGAAGCCCCATTCAGAGTGCCGTGCAGTTCTCTGCACTGTGTTCAAATGACAATCTTGGGTCTTGGAGGCATGCCTCCATCCCTGCACCTTCTCCAAACCATCTTTTCCTATTACCACCCTCAATTCAGTCGCTCAGTTGTGTCCAACTCTTTGTGACCCCATGGGCTGCAGCATGCCAGGAGCCATCACGTCAGCACACCATCACCAACTCCCGGAGCTCGCTCAAACTCACATCCATCGAGTCGGTGATGCCATCCAGCCATCTCATCCTCTGTTGTCCCCTTCTCCTACTGTCCTCAATCTTTCCCAGCATGAGGGTCTTTTCAACTGAGTCAGCTCTTCGCATCAGGTGGCCAAAGTACTGGAGTTTCAGCTCCAGCATCAGTCCTTCCAATTAATATTCAGGACTGATTTCCTTTAGGATGGACTGGTTGGATCTCCTTGCAGGCCAAGGGACTTTCAAGAGTCTTCTCCAACACCACAGTTCAAAAGCATCAATTCTTCGGTGCTCAGCTTTCTTTGTAGTCCAACTCTCACATCCATACATGACTACTGGAAAAACCGTAGCTTTGACTAGACGGACCTTTGTCAGCAAAGTAATGTCTCTGCTTTTTAATATGCTGTCAAGGTTGGTCATAGCTTTTCCTCCAAGGAGCACTGATATAAAATACGTGGCTGACCACTTTCTGTTCTATAATGTCTCTCCTATTTTCTGATATCAATGGAATTTGATTTACCTGACATCTGTATTAAGTTATTGAAAACTTTTGAAGAAATGACTCAAAAAACTTTTGTAATTTGTTTCTGAACAATTGAGACCGGGGAATATTTTGCTCCACAAGTGCTAAAAAAAAAAAAAAAAAAAAAAGAGTGAGGCACTTCATTTGTACCACTGAGGTGTAAAAGAGGAAAAGAATAATCCACTGGCAATCCCAAAGGCACTAAAAAAATACCAAAATTCTAGAATGAAAGGACAACCTAAGGCAAGCAACAGATGAAAAATAAAAAATCAATTAAACAAAGTAGAACATGCATGACGGCAAACTGATCTAGAGTCAGGTGGGGTAAGGCTGTTACTCTACCATCTCAGGGCTAGGCTTGGGCAGTTCCAGGAAATGCTGTTTTCCAGGCTCCCAGCTTCCACTCAGAGTCTTTATTCCTGGTTCTGTGCCTGCCCTCTCCTGAATATGCTGGATACAAGGCTATCCTGTCTTCTTTCTCAATTACTTCTACAGAAACTCTTCTTGCGGACAAATCTGTTACCAGTTGTTGACACTTTAATTTGAAAAAACAACACAAAAACAAAAACCAGTGGTGTCTCTCGCAAAGAATATGTAACTTTTGTGTTTTATTTCTCAGTTGGAGTGAGAGGAGGAAAAAGAAGAGGTGGAGAGAATATTTTCCTTTTACTTTTGAAAAACTTTCAGGATCTGCTAGCAGTGAGGAACAGTCTTGGGTTTTCTCTGGATGGCAGGGTTGAGAGTATAAAATCTGTAATTTCTGTGATTAAATGTCTGTAGTGAGCCCACAACGAAACTGGCGTGTCTTTGTTTGCATGGTCTAGATGGCATACAGGTATATGGGTGGTGTCAGGTGCCAATGAGGAAAGAGGATCCTCATGGCAATTGCATACATATGCGTGCATACAACACTGCCAGTCAGCTGTCAGTATGTTCCATTCCATGACAGCACAAAGGCGGCCCTAAGTGAATTTCTGTATGACATATGTTGAGAAGGAAAGGGAGTTCTATATGCGATTTCTTTTTCTGTTTGTTTTTACTAGATTTCTTTATAAGAATAATCATAGGAAAGAATAAAATTTTTAATTTTTTACTCCCCGTTCTCACTTTTATCCCAATACATACTTTCAGACACAGAATTCCACGTAAAGTAGAAGCAAAGGAGAAAGCATTTAGAAGATCAGAATCTTCAGGAGAAGTTGATATGAGTCAAGGTCATCTAGGTGGGTCTCTTCTAACTGATACATCTCTAAGAAATTATTTATCCAGTAGAACTAAAGAGCATTATTTTGAAAAGACCATATTGCAGTGTGAATAAAGTATCAGGACTTTTCTCCCTTTTTTGCTCCCAAGGGATTTGAGGATTTTAGAACCAGTACTAAATAGTAAATATCAGTTTCAGGCTAAGTGAAGTTTCTGAGTTTGAGCTTCCATAGAAAGAAAGACAGAAAACGTTTAAAAAAAAAAAAAAATGGGGGGTGGGTGGAATGTGTTAAGTAGAAGGGATCTATCCAGGTTCCCATGGGAAGCATCCAATTTGGGGGCCCTTTGAACTCTTCACAGGTGAGAATTCCTTTTCTGGATCAGCTACCTTACCAAAGCCTGAAGTTAGACCCTTGGGATCACAGACTCGGCTCTGACCATTGAGCTAACCCTCCAGCTTATTTCTTCTCTTTTCCCCCTCCTAGTGCACCTTCTTCCTCTGTCACTTAAAAAAAGCCACAAACTGGTGTAGTATAGCTCACAAGTCACACTACCCATCTCTCTTCACACAGCCCTTTGCAGAGATAAGAGTCCATCAGTTTATCACTCCATCACCTCCCTGTAGGTACAGCGGATGACTACAGAGCCAGAAGTCTTTGTCTTCTTCCTAAGGATTTCCACAGGATTTTCTTGAGCCACCAGTGGCAACTGTCAAAGTAACAAAGTCCTTGGTGAAATACATCTCTCTATACATTATATGGGGATTGCAAACAATTTAGAAACTGTAGGTTTATTATTGAATTGTAATTTATTGTCTGATATGGTTAAGCACTGATGACTATAAATCCACTAATGGGAAATTCAAATCTCCTTAAAAGGAAAAGAACAAAACACCTGGTAATCACCCAAAACTTGGTAAACATGAATAAAATTCTTAGCTAGTCTTGACAGATCTCTAACGAAGCAGTTTGTATTGTAGCCAGCCCACTTCCTCCAGAATAGGAATAAAAAACAAAAACCACTTAATAGAGAGTTAAACCAAGTAAAGAAACTTGAAAACATTGTATCTTACCCGAAGCTCTGTAATATCCAACACACCAGATAAGCACATGCACACAAACACCTCCTGAAAGCATTTCCTGATGTTTTGAGTATTTGTGCGTGTGTGTTTTTCAGAATACTTCTACAGAAAACTTTACATGGGATTCTAATACGTAAAAGAGATAAAAGCAGAGCTCTGTGGTTAGAAAGGGGTCCTATCCATTTAGCAATCTCTTGGCACCCAACGTTGGGTTCGGAGGCATTCAGGACTCCCCAAATCACATTTTAAAGATCACCAGCCACACTGACACCAGGTATGGGCTCTCTTCCAGGGGTGAAGACAGGCATTCACCCTTCATTCTTCATTCTATAATTTGCTGAACATTCACTCTGCTGGTATACAGAGACACTGAGGCCAAAGTAACAGGAATCCTCCTCACAAGAAGCTCACACTCTGTTATGGGAAAGGTAATGCACTGAAATAGTCCAAAACTTTAGTGAGTAATGTGATAAAGGTAGTTAGCTGATGCTTTGAGATTCCAGTTTTCATCTCACCAAAAGTTTAGGGACACCGAGTCTGTTCCAGAGTGGACTTTGCCTTTAATTTATCACTTCATTAACTTTGGGCCAGAAGACTGATGAGCCCAAGAAAAGAATATATTAAAGGCTCTCTGAGACAAACCCTATAAAATAAACTTATTTCATTTTATTCCCAAGAATTATACAACAAGCACTTGGTATTCGCCTTGCAAATAAGTGATGATGCCAAATCTTTGAGGAATAACAGGACTTTCACACTGTATCAAACAGTATGCACCTAGCCCAGAATTATGATTCTTATGGCCTATATTGGCACTAATCACTAAGACTAAGTTATAAGCATGTATAACACTTAACGCAACTTAATTACCCATGAAGTCTTTTGTAAATCTTTTGATTACAAGAATTTAATATAACCAACTTAAGAAGGTAAAGATTTCCTAAGCTTGATACCAATTTGGTTGAGCTGAGTTTACTGATTTCCTTCCCTATGTTGACCTAGAAACCCCTGAGGTCCAAGTTACAGTTTGTGACTTGCCTGAGAATAAAATGGATTTCAGTTTTCATTCCAATCCCAAAGAAAGGCAATGCCAAAGAATGCTCAAACTACCACACAATTGCACTCATCTCACACGCTAGTAAAGTAATGCTCAAAATTCTCCAAGCCAGGCTTCAGCAATACATGAACAGTGAACTTCCAGATGTTCAAGCTGGTTTTAGAAAAGGCAGAGGCAGAGATCAAATTGCCAACATCCGCTGGATCATCGAAAAAGCAAGAGAGTTCCAGAAAAAACATCTATTTCTGCTTTATTGACTATGCCAAAGCCTTTGACTGTGTGGATCACAATAAACTGTGGAAAATTCTGCAAGAGATGGGAATACCAGACCATCCAACCTGCCTCTTGAGAAACCTGTATGCAGGTCAGAAAGCAACAGTTAGAACTGGATATGGAACAACAGAATGACTACAAATAGGAAAAGGAGTATGTCAAGGCTGTATACTGTCACCCTGCTTATTTAACTTATATGCAGAGTACATCATGAGAAACGCTGGGCTGGATGAAGCACAAGCTGGAATCAAGATTGCTGGGAGAAATATCAATAACCTCAGATATGCAGATGACACCACTCTTAAGGCAGAAAGTGAAGAGGAACTAAAAAGCCTCTTGATGAAAGTGAGAGAGGAGAGTAAAAAAGTTGGCTTAAAGCTCAACATTCAGAAAACTAAGATCATGGCATCTGGTCCCATCACTTCATGGGAAATAGATGGGGAAACAGTGGAAACAGTGTCAGACGTTATTTTTTGGGCTCCAAAATCACTGCAGATGGTGATTGCAGCCATGAAATTAAAAGACGCTTACTCCTTGGAAGGAAAGTCATGACCAACCTAGATAGCATATTAAAAAGCAGAGACATTACTCTGCCAACAAAGATCCGTCTAGTCAAGGCTATGGTTTTTCCAGTAGTCATGTATGGATGTGAGAGTTGGACGGTGAAGAAAGCTGAGCACTGAAGAATTGATGCTTTTTAACTGTGGTGTTGGAGAAGACTCTTGAGAGTCCCTTGGACTGCAAGGAGATCCAACCAGTCCATCCTAAAGGAGATCAGCCCTGGGTGTTCATTGGAAGGACTGATGTGGAAGCTGAAACTCCAATACTTTGGCCACCTCATGCCAAGAGTTGACTCATTGGAAAAGACCCTGATGCTGGGAAAGATTGGGGGCAGCTGGAGAAGGGGACGACAGAGGATGAGATGGCTGGATGGCATCACCGACTCAATGGACATGAGATTGGGTAAACTCCGGGAGTTGGTGACGGACAGGGAGGCCTGGCATGCTGCAATTCATGGGGTCGCAAAGAGTCGGACACGACTGAGCGACTGAACTGAGACAATTCAATTCACTACTATATAACCTCTGGAGTTCTTAATAACTTCAGCGTGGTGTTTTTCTTTGTAGTAATAGATGTTGTTATTCGGGGGAATGAAAAAAAGCATTCAAGCCATGATAGGGAAGGAAAAGAGGACCACAGAACCTTAGGCAGACAATTTAGTGCTACGTCATCCAGCATCCCACGGGAGTAGAAAGGACCCTGCACATGACTGCATGTGCTTGACACCTCTGTTAGAGGGAGGTGACTTCCTCCTGGGCAAGCTTGTTCATCTTGGACAGCCTTTGTACTTATTTTAAAAAGAAAGTTATTCTTAATACAAAGTTCTGCCTTCTTGTCACTCCTACCTGTTGGCTCTAAATCTGCTCTGTGAGAGCACACAGAACTAAAATCCTCCCTTTCGTGAAGCAGACCTTCAAAGACATATCCTAGTCGAAGTATGAAGCTTACTTCCAAATATATTAGGACCCTATAGATTGGCCTCCACTGCTTTCTTAACTTAATGATTCCCCACCACTTGAGGGACTGCAATAAATTTTAGACTCTAAGATATAATTTTCAGAGTTTATTACTATTCCTTTTTTAATTGAAAACTTTGAGCGATGGTAAAATACACATAATATAAAATTGCCATTTTAAGTGTACATTTCAGTGGCATTAAGTACCTTCACATCGATGTCCTCCCATCACCAACATCCATCTTCTTTTCATCTTGTGAAACTGAAACTGTATCCACTGGACACAAATTCCCCACTCCCTACCCCTGTCTCCACTTCCCATCAATCACCACTCTACTCTCTGTCTCCATGAATCTGACTACTCTAGGTACTTCATAAGCAAAATCATATCGTTTCTGTTCTGTGACTGACATGTTTCATTTAGCTTAATGTCCTCAAGATTCACCCACATTGTAGCATGTCTCAGAATTTCCTTCCTTTTTAAGGCTAAATAATATTCCACATGACCATTCCACTTTACTGATGTGAAAAGCAAGGCTCCAAGAAGTTAAGAGTTTTCCTAAAATCTCACAACTGTAATGGAAGCTAGGTACCCTGACTCCCTGCTTTCTGCCTACCTATCACATCCTTCTCTATTTTCCAAATGTTCTACATTGCAAATTGGACTGAAGTTGAAGAGGAAGCTCCTTTATCAACTTTTTCCAGGCTTACCTTGTTCTTGGAAGTCATTTTACACACATTTCAGAATGGGAACTATCTTAAGATAGTGAGGGGTTTGGAGATTACGGAGACTGCTGCCCCCAAGATTCAAGTATTGGCAGGGGAACCAGGGCAGCGAGCATGCGGATTTAGTCCTACTAAAGTAAACACCACATCATAAGGATTGTTCTAATGACTACTGCAGTTATTTATGTTCTTCCCTTTGAGAAGGAAGCACATTTCTTTTCGCCTTTTCCTTCCTTTTCTTTACTTTTTAATACTGGAACTTGAATTCCTGTGGTAGGCAGCAGCATTAGAGAGAGCGCACCTCATGAGTGGCTTTGTTTTGGATTTTAATCTGGCTATTTGCTTTTATCTCTCTTGACAAGATATGGCGAAAGCCACCATACAACGTAACCAGAGTGGGGCTCAGCCATTCCTCACAGCTATTATCTCTTAATAAAAGAGGAGCACTTCTGCAAGGGATGAGGTTACTGTCAGTGAAGGCATGACTAATAATGATTAATTGGATCTGCACCAACATAAACTGGATCTGAGATTCACTAAATAATTATTCTGTAGCCTGGATACCATTTCCACAGGGTTCAGGGAAGTTGCTAGCCATTTATCACATTAAAACAGAACCCCAAAAACCTACATAAACAAGAAAGGATAAAATAAGAAACCATCCCTCCAAAAGCCAAATGCCTTAACATCCACCCACAAAATATCTGCTTAAAGCTAGAAACAACAACAACAAAAACCCCATGTTACTATCTTGTGTCAAAGAAAGACAAACAAAATGTACTGGACACATACCCTTCTCCTAGCAGGAAAGAGCCAAGCCTAGTTCCTTTTACAGAGAGGGAAAAGGATCAGCCATCTAATTGGCAGAACTGTATGTATCTCCTCAACTGATCTTACTGTAGGTAAGACATTAGCATCCATGCAACACAAATGGATTTACTCCCAAATTTCCCCAAACCACAGAGCACTTTTGCAATAAAACCTGGTCTCAATTCAAGGCTTCTACCTTGTGGACTATCTTTTGCTGTGACCTTTGAGAAAATTCATCATTGGCTAGATCCTAACCCAGACTGCCTGAGTTCTGTTTTCAGAGAAGCTCATTTCATGAATCATTTTACAAATACTTATTGATCCATTGATCAGTGACCACTATGTGTCAGGCATTGTTCTACATACAAAGACACAGAGTGAGCAGAGCCAAGTCCCTGTTCTCAAAGAGCTTTCATTCTAACAGAGAAAGGCAGTAGTAAGTAAAGAAGCAAGTAAAATGCATAGTACATCAGACAGAGATAAGTACTAGACATAAAACTAAGGCAAACTAAGAGGAACAGAGAAAGTCAGAAGGGATGGTGCTCAGGGTATTCTGGGCTAAGAAGGAGCAGTTACTTAACTCTTTTCATTTTAGACGTGGAGATCCTGGAACACTAATTTGGATGCTATGCCCCATTGATCTGTCTTATTAATATATCCCCTCCCACCATCAAAGTTTGACTTCCATGACCTGGCATTCAATGTCCACTATAACTACTATTTCAGAATCTCAAGATTTATTTTAACCCATGTGGTCACTCACTGTTCCCCCAGTGCCTGGAACACTTCCTTACTTTTGGACTGGGGTGCTTCCCTCCCTAACGCCACTTATTTAATACATCTTTTAGACCCAGTTAAATTCATCAATGAAAATTTTCTGTAAATGAGGCTTCACCCAGTGTAGAATAATTTCTCCTTCCTCATTATCCTGCCTGTAGACCACTTACTATACGTATCTTATGGTTTGCATCCTGTTAACTTATCTTTTTGACAGATGCCATATCTTCACCATCCCTATTCTATATGTCACAACAATGTGCCTTGCCCCAAATAAGTAGTTAGTGGTCATTTAGAAGATGAATGAATGGTTCTTAACAAAGAATGGCAGTCTTAAGAGCTAAAAGCAAGTCAATAGTTGAGTTCAGTTCAGGACCTTTAAGTTCTGACACCCAGATTCACTCTTCAGAAATGTCTGCTCTTTTTTTCTGCCAAAGCCAATTGTTGATGGTGATAGAACTGTTAAATACACTCTTAAAGCCTTGACTCAGCTCCCCCAAGAACAAGCTTGCATAGTCTTTACTTCTCTGGGCTCCACTCCCACAGTCCAACCTCAATGGAAAACTCTTGACCCATCCCTGGTTTTAAAATAATAATTTCTTTTTCTTTCACAGCATACCCTGGTAACCACTGAGATATTATACTATGTAGTAAACCAGAGAAAAGCAAATGGCCTGTGCACACCCGGTAGGGCCAGCTACGTACTCATAGCCACACTAATCACTCCCACCTCCACCTCCTGCCCTATACTTGGCACTCTCCAGCTGCACATATACCTAAGAGCTGAACAAACCTCAAACCTCTATGTGGCAAGTGCTAAACGAGTTGTACTGTCCAGATAAAAACGTCTTAGGAACTAAGGGAGGTACCACGTAAGGGGCTCTAATCAAGGTGGAGTTCCTGAGGAGGTGGGTTCTGAAATGGGCAGGATTTGCTAGAGTGGTAACAGGACAGGAGAACATGCCAGGAATGGAAATAGGAAAAAAAAAAAAAAAAAACGTTCAGCAGCTTGGTAGGACTGTGGATTGGCCAAGGTAAGAGATAAAGCCCAGAAAACCAGTCTGACCAGCTAGTCCAGTTCTTTACTTCTGCGTCTTTGATGATCTAGGTCAGCCAGGGTACAACTGTGAGGCCAGGCTGTGTATAAAGATTGACCATTAGTTACAAGTGATGGAAAGAGCACTGGACCAGGAGTCAGAAGGCCTGGCTGGGTCCCAGCCCTCTGCCACAGAAAACACTTACAAACATAAACAAGGCAACCACTTTTTCCTTTGCTCTGGTTTTCTCCCTCTAGGGAAAAAGGAGGGAGTAGGCGGGGGAGGACAATGGCTCCACCCACTTGTACACTTATGAAACTCATATGCAGTTATGATTGTCAAAGCTCTGTTCAAAAGCAGTATGTATATGAAATGAATCTCCAGCAAAAGTAGAGTAGGTTGTCCCTATGACCTAATGAAACTTAATATCCCTAAGACCTAATGAGAGCACTGTAACCCCTCACCACCTTTCCCTCAAAGAGCACACTCTCTTGATGGGAGACTAGTCAACCCTTCAGAATGTGGGTGCTGGCGAGAACACTGAGATCAGACCGACTTGGACTGACTCCTAGCTCTGTTATTTGCTATCTTGTGTGACCTTGGACAAGTTTTATAAACTTTCTTAGCTTCAGTTTTAGTTTTGCTTCATTTATCAGTAAAATTAAAACAACGCTGCGTACTCTGTGGTGAAGATTAAAGACAATTTCGTGTAAAGTTTCTAAGTTGGTTCCTGGCACACAGTAGATACTCACAAATGTTGCTGACATTTTTATAATTAGCCTCAATATGAAAGACCTCATGTACAACAGATATCAAATCAAATTCATCAGCCATTTGCAAAGAATTGAAATGTTTTGATATCCACAAACATAATTTAAATCCGATTTGAGACTCCTTGCTTCTTTTTCCATGTCCTTCATTTCTGAAACTGGTGCAGTGGAAACTTCTGAAAAATGGCATAGAAGTCAGCATACAATGTTACATTGCATGTTAGAAAATATTCTGAAGACCTCTAGCTATCTCCCCACACACCTTCAAAAAAAAAAAAAAAGTCCAGGTCTGCTAATTGTGGAATAACTAAAAAGTATATTGTTATCACACACCACACTTGTAATTTGGGTTACATTCTGTGCTTCTATCATATTTGGGTTGACAGGGCTTCAGACAAGAGCAGGGAAAGAGGAGATGTATAAACCTCAGATTGGCTCAGATTAACCATCTGAACATTTAAAATTAATGAAATCCACAGGGTTCTACTCTTTTCTTAGATGTTAGAAATGAGGTCAATTGGCTGAGATGCAGAATTTGGTTTCACGGGCCATTGCTGCAACAAGAGCTTGGGCTTACAGACAGGCTCCAGGTGACCATTCAGAGGCGAGGCTGAGCTAACATCCTTGAGCACAGACACATGCCCAGTGTATCTCTCTGCATCGCCCCCCATGGACCAGCTTCCCACCCCTCCCTTCAAGGAGAGCTCTGCAAGGAAGTGGTGAGAAGCTTAAGGTGAAAATAATCCCAATGATCACCTTTAAAACGCAGACGATTTCAGAAACATTATTTACCCACCCAAGGGAGACAATTTGACAGGAGATGTAACCATCACTCCAACAGGCACAGTAACCTAGTTCTTCCTGCTGCTGTGACAAAGGTACCACAAGCACAATATCTGATGGTCAGAAGAGAGTCTTCAGCAAGCACCCTGGCCATAGGTCCCACCCTGGCTACACATAAAAAAATCACCTGAGAAACAATTAAAAGAAAGCACGGAGCCTAGCATCCATTTCTAGATTTTCTAGTTAACTGGTCTGAGTAAGACAGAGGTATCAATTTTTTGTTTTGTTTTGTTTTTTTAAGTTCCTAGTAATTCCAACATGTAGCCTGAACTGAGAACAATGATCTATTTCAATATCATTGCACATAGAGGAAGAATATGAGGGGCAAAGATTCCTACTGAGTGATTTGTTCTTAAATTGCTTTCTTCCCCTTACCGTCCAATATTTTGGTCATATATCAGGGAAATCTCCTACTTGCAGACTTAATTATGAAGCCCTCCCACCTTGCCCCAGGCACACTGTGTATGGGGAAATGAAACTCTACTAGGCTAAGGTGGAAGAAGGGAACTGAAAGGTGAAACTGACTTTAAATAGGAACGAAACTGAGAAGAATCAAGCTCAAAGGCCAAAACTGGAGAAATGAAGCAAACGAAAACAAACCAACTCACTGAGAAAAACCAGTTAGACCCAGAAAGTTCTTTCAGTTTGGATAATTTAAGGTTTCAGTGAGGGATTATGTTTTACATGTTGAAAGTATCACCCACGCAGTCAAGTTCAGCCGACCCAGCATTTTCTTGAGGGCAACTGCAGAACTTTTAACAGTCTGCTGACTGCAAGTACACCTTCTGAAATAAAAAAAGGAGGGCAGTGATCACTCTTGGGGATCACCACGGATAAAATCAAGAGGCCACCTTTCCAAGTCCTACGAGCAGCACCACCACGCCAACTCCTAACGTATTCATTTTGATCATTGAAATAAACATTGTCCCTCTTCCACATCACAAAGGACTTAACTCACCGATTACAAACTAAATAGAAGAAAGATAACTTTCTCCACTTTGGAAAGGCCCCAACCTATGTTTTCTGATGGAGAAAGTTACTTCAAGAAAACTGGTTACGAACAGAGGTTGAGTTTAGAGCGCGAACCAACATCATAGGAACACCATATCTAGGGTGGTGCCTGCAGGCATCCCAGGAACCCAGAAGGTGCCTTTTCATCAGTGGACAATGGAAGAAATGTCCCTAAACCAGGTCAATATTTTTTATATAGAAACAAATGGGAAAGCATGTCCATAGTTTCCCACAAGACTAATAATCATCAAACAAGAAAGAGGACAGAGGCACTCAGAAAGGCTGGATTGTCCAGAATATGCAATAGTTCACAGATGCAAGTTATTAAATAGCAAAATCTTAAAAAAAAAAATCTATTTAGCCATGCAACTTTTAGAGTCTCAAGATTTAGTCCCTGGGATCTATTCTTAGCCACTGCTTGCTTTTATGCCCAAAGGAAAGTGCTGGTAATTCAAGGGAATTAGCTGAGGACTGATTTATTGCTTATCTCCTTAACCTGGTTACAGCTCAGAAGTGTATCCTGTTGGTTCCTGTGCTCTGGTGTCCGATGTCATCCTCTGCCTCAGTAGTTTTAGCCTCCTGGCTCAGAGACAAATTAGAAAAGGATTCGAAGGGGGCCTCTGGATGGAGAGTTACACTGAGGTCTGTCCACTCCCATCTGCTCAACATCAGACCCCTCAGAGATACACATAACAGATCTATCTCCAACCAGAAATGGAGTGTGGCTGGGGTACCAGGGGACTTCAATTCCCCTCGTTATCCTTTGGTATGCTTTGAATTGAGGGTTAGCAGCCACAGCAATGGTCCCTGGTCTGCAGAGCACTTCATGACTTATAGATTGCTTCCCTATACTTTATAACTGAGCGACTGAGAGCCTGGACTCTGGAGTCAGGGTTCCAATCCCAGTGGCAGGACCTCAGACAAGCTGCTTAACCTCTCTAAGTCTCCATTTCATCATCTGTTAAATTCTTCCCACAGAACTGTCGGGAAGATTAAAAGAGACAGTGAAGGTGAAGCATATAGCAGAGAAGCAAAACGTATGTAAGTGTTGAGTAGATGTTAGTTAGCTATTATTATTAGCATGACGAGAAAGCGCAAGTCGCTCAGTCATGTCTGACTCTTTGTGACCCCGTGAAACCATACAGTCCATGGAATTCTCCAGGCCAGAATAATACTGGACTGGGTAGCCATTCCCTTCTCCAGGGGATCTCCCCAACTCAGGGATCAAACCCAGGTCTCACACATTGCAGGCGAATTCATTACCATTTGAGCCACCAGGGAGGCCCCAGTAATGTGATTTAAACCTCACAGTAACAATTCCATTAACCACAGTGAAGACTGGCAGGAGGTACAGGGCACACGGGCTCATGCACACCCGTGTTTATGTGTGTACAATGCCAGCTGGTGGGCAGTGTGGATGTGTGGAAGAACTGGCATTAGCTGTGAGGCTGGCTCCATATAATGCTGTGCTTGCTATGTCCCAGCAGGTGTGTAGCTATACTGTGGACCACAGATGGTTGGGAATCCACTAAACAAAAACCATGAGTATTTAATTCAGATCATACTTCACTGACAAAAAAAAGATCAGAGAGATCAAGTGACTTGTCCAGGATCACCCATTTTGTTAATAAGTGGCAGAACTGAGATGTCAATCCGATTTGTCATGCCCTACAGCCAAACTCAGGGCAGAGGGGAGGAGGCTGTGGAGCTCTGGCCACTGGAGGGATTTCAGAAATGAATTCAAATCTCTTCCCCACTGCTCTGTATCACCTGGCACTGCTGAACAAAATCAAAGGGTCTCATCCTAATAAATGCTTCTTATCTTGGATAGCTAAGGAGTCAGATGTGTGAACTAAATTACGTGCCTCATTCTCTCCCCCAAAAGAATAAAAAATGCCAACTCTGCCTTTTGTCAGATTTAACATTGCATTAATATGTACAGCACCAAAATGTCACATTTGTGAATCAGTAAAGTCATTCTGAAAATTCAAGAAATCCATAAAACTGTCCCCTGGTTCTCTAAGCATGTCCCACAACAGAGTTAGAGTGCCCAGCATTCTCCCACAAAGAAGAGTGAGTTCCAATTCATAGAAGAGCCCACATGTGAAACCTCTCTTCCTAGGAAGCACAGAGAGTGGCAAATTTGCAAAACCGACGTTTATATTATCAAAAAAAAAAAAGCAATATTGCATCATTACAGAGGTTAATGAGCTTCACGAGGCAAATGCCCTGAACAGCAGGAAGGGGACAGCAGAGGAGACAGGGTGGTGGGAGAGACACATACAGGGAATTGCTTCCATTCTTCAATGTCAAATGTGGTCAGGAGGTGCCCTGCTCATGGTAATAACTGCAGGAGAAGGACAAGTTTTTCTGGTGGGCACTGGAGCCTGGATGATGGCTGGGCAGCAACTTGCCCTCACATCCAGCAGCTGGTTCTCTGAGTGAGGAATGTACTTGTCAGCACAGAGATCCCTAAAGATTCGGCCAAAATCAGCTGGTTCAGTGTTTCTCAAAAGGGGTGCCACAGAATATCTGCCCCAACTGAAAGTGCTCCAAGATCAAATAAAGTTGGAGGAAAACTGCAAACTATTTCTCAGTCGTGGAGATTCATAAGGCACATTAGCATGTGGAAGGCTCTGAGAAATGCTTTATAAAGAAACTTGCTTACTTTTTTTAATCAAGTATTTTAAAACTTGTTTAATCATTTTTCTCTTCTCATTTTTTTAATGTAAGACTTAGCAACATAATCTCATTTTGAAAAACATTTTCAGAAGTGCTATTCTAGTCTAAGCTTCCTCATTTTACAAAGTATGAATAAGTGATCTGAGAGTCACAAACAAGTTAGCAGGTCTTTTTCATGAGTTAAAGATATATGACATTGTGGGAATAAGTTCAAGAAAATCAAGTTTCAAGTCAAGATGCTAGGACAGACTATCGATAAGCAGATCATTATCAGCCTTTTGATCATACGCTCAATCAATGGCAGGCTGAAGAAGGAATCCCCTTTACTCACTATGCTTGGGTTTTGATCACAGTAAATCCCAGAATCATACCTGAGAGAGGATTTCAAGATTGAACAGTGAAAACTTATCCAAAATCGGTCATGAGGGCCAGCCACAGCTACATGAAGCTGAAATGCGAGTCCAACAGGGGATGGAGAGCCAAGGAGAACTGCAGTGTCAAAGTTCACAATGATGGGGCTGACGGGGTCTAGATGGCACTATCTAGATAAATTTTAGTCTATTGTATCTAGATTCTGACTGTGTCTAGAGAAACTCTTCAGATGGTGTTCCCTGCCCTGGGCTGGGCATCTACATGTTCTAGTGTGGATTCCTACAAGTGTGTAGTATGCAATTTAAAAAGTCAAGAACATAGGCATAAAGGAACTTCTCCATCATAAGGACCAGAGCTTCATAACTTAATCCTGATCTATTCAATATCTCTATCAAATGAAGTCACGAATCATTTTTTTCTAAAAGTCAACTCCACTGATGACATAAGAGAAAGGACCAACCAACATAATGGACAAAAAACATCTGAAATTATCACCATAGGCTGGGATGCTGATCCAAAATCGACTTATCATTGATAAAGCTAGTTAGGTTTAAGTTAGTCAGCACAGCATAAGGACTCAAGGTAGGCTTCCTAGGTGGCTCAGTGGGTAAAGAATCTGCCGGCAATGCAGGAGACACAGGCAGACTCAAGTTTGATCCCCGGGTCGGGAAGATCCCCAGGAGGAGGGCATGGAAACCCACTCCAGTATTCTTGCCTGGAGAATCCCATGGAAGAGGAGCCTGGTGGGTTACAGTCCATAGGGTCACAAAGAGTCAGATACGACTGAAGCCACTGAGCACACATGCAAGGAATCAAGGTACAACATAGATTGCACTTTTTCTCTGTACTCATCAGACTACATCTGAAGGAATGGAATCCTCTTTATTCATATGCATTCGAGTTACATTTAAGTAAGACGTTCACAGAGGGAGTACCTCTCATTCAAGAAGCATTGCAAGGAATAACCTATAGAGGGACTAGAAACTGGAGAACCTAGAGTTCTTAAAGATAAGGAAGAGCACCACAACTGTTTCCAGATACAGGAGAAGCTCTCCTGGGGAAGAAGGAAGGACCTAGTTTGTAGGATTTTAAGAAGCAGCACAGAGGCAATATACGGGAAATAAATAGCTTTCTAAAAATCTGAACTGCCCACGAATGAAGGGAAGCCAGATGTCCACCATTCTCTGAATGAACCTCTAACCAGACACTGTCTACCGTAATTAAGGGGGATGACCTCAGATTTTCTCTAAGAGTTCTGCCATGCTTCTTCACTCTGTCTCCCTCAGATCCCCAACTTCCCATCCATGGCTATGATTTAACTCTTCTTCCTTTCTTCCTCCCTCCCTCAGCCCCCTCTCCTGGGTCCACCATACTCCATCCTTATGTTCCACTATTTTTTCCCCAGACACTTGACCCTAACTTCCAACCAGGACACGCACCTTGCCACACTGCATGCCTTGTCTCCAATGTAAAGTTCATGCTAATCTAAAACATTTCTGTCTGGGGTAGCGACCATTTCGTGGTCACATCAGTCATGGGGTAGAGAGACCAAGACCCATCTGTCAGGGATTTGAGGAACGGACTTCCTTAGGTATGGGAGATTGAAGCAATGACCTGGGAGGGCTCATAATGGCATGTTTCTAGAATTTTTGAGGTAGCACTAGTTCTAATTTACAGTACTTTCAAAGGCTATGCAAAGAGATTTCTATGACATTAGGCAAATCAGACCATGTTTCTATCCCTTATTCTTAGGATGCCATCTCTGGAAGTAAGGATCCTTATACTGATGGAAGGTACAAGGAAAGAGCATTTTCATAACTGCCTTTCAGGACATATTCAGATTCAGATTACCCTTCTAGTGTTTGATGAGTCACTGCACAAAATCCTTATTCTGTGGCAAGCCTGTGGGTGGTTTACCTTGGTTCCAACACAAGAGTAGCCTTGTGTATTAAGAGGCCTGGCAGGAAATCAATCACTAATCTCTTTTTAGTGGCTCATCCTTATCAATAGGATTTTGGAAATAATCCACAGGAAAAGGTGACTTCTTGATCTGTCAGAGAGGAATACTAGAGAGAATGCTACGCTATAAGACTAAAAACATGCATAACTCCCACAACTCTGAGTGACCTGGGAAAGTCATTAGCCCTTTCTAAACCTTGGTTTCCTCATCAGCAGACCTGAGAAGTTTCAATCTGCAGTAGTTCTTAACTTTTCTGTGTCACAGATAATCTTGAGAATCTGATGAAAGCTGTCAACTGCACATCCAATTTCAGAAGGTTAGAGGAAAACCTGAAGACCACCTATAGAGATTCTATAGCAACCTTGGACCCCAGGTTAAAAACTCTGTGGACCAGAATTATAACTCTATGATGCTTCTCTATCTAGCTTTCTATCCAGCTTTCTATCAACCTTCTCTGTGAATGTTAATATTTACTAAGTGCTATTTTGCTTTTTAGCTCCCAGTCAGTTACACAGAGCTCTCATGACACCCACATGGCGCTTAAAGTAATAAATAAAATGTGTCAGTTGTAGTCATTTTAACAGGTGAGGTGACATAGAGACAGCAATAGATAATCACATTAATACAACTCTACAGTCACCACTACTGGAATGCAATCTCTACTCAAGTAAAGATTCAAGTACCCACCATCATTTCTTTAGATCATTCCCCAAGAGCTGCCATATTCTTCAGAAGCATTCCTGTTCCTTGCCTGTGTCTCTCAGGATAACACAGGCACTATGCATCTCATGATACCAGAGACAGTTGTCCAGGCTCTCTGTCCATGAAGAAGATAGTCCTGGATCAACCCAGCAAAGACTACCAGTCAACATTCCAATGATACAGGCATTCAAGCACCACTGCGTTTCTAGAGTATCTCATAATATAACTGGTAAATCAGTTGGATTGGGAGGGTAATCCACCAAATAAATAGAAATCAAATAAACAAACATGGATTTTTCTTCCTCTACTCTTTGTATACAACTTTTTTCTTTTATTTAAAAATTGCATCCTGTCTCTTTCCCAAAAGTACTGAACTCAATTTATTAAGTATTTACCAAGAAAAAGAAAACATATCCCAATGCTTTGAGAGACACAAAAAACAGTACCTGCTTTCAAGGACTTGACATTATAATTGGAAAGAGAAGAAATTAATCAAATAACAAAAAATAAAACAAGTTAGAAATAAATCAAATAACAATAACTGTAAACAGTAATAAAATACAGGCTGAAACCCTATAAGCTTAATTCCAAACAGTGGTAGAAAAAAAGGTAGCGGCATAGGAGGCGAGAAAGGACACTAGTCTAAACATGAACGCCTTGCCCTTTCTGTTCCAGTAGGTTCCCTCCTTCGCTTTTTTTTCCCATTTCCAACTCCCTCAAATTCTTGCCTCTAAGAATTTTTATAATTTATAAGTGTAAGTCTGTAAACTTCCCTCCATCTTCCTCCCCACAGACAGGGAGAGAAGTGCTGATGCTGACACGAAAGGTATGTCCCCTTATCTTCCTGCTTCCTCCCCTTCTCATCTCCAGCCCTTTCACGGACTACGCCATGGACAACCAAACAAAAACGACAAAAACCTTTGCGTGTTATGTCCTCCCTGAGGTAGATAAATGCTGCAATGACACTCACCTGGACAAACCTCTCAAGGGCTCCCAAATATCCAGCTCCTCCAAGTCTGAATATATTTGCTCACGCCCTTGCCGACTCCATCTGCCCTACTCCATAAGCCCTGCCATCTTCAAGGTTCAGCACAAATCCCACCTGCCCCAAGAAGCCTTGTCCTACTCAACTAGCCCACATGGATTTCCTATCTTGCCACCTTTAACAGACTGTCAGTATTTCACATACCTTCCATCTTACTGGTCTTACTCTTATAATCTTTCACAACTTTAAATTTCGTGTGCCCTAGCTAAGCCTCCTGAGAACAGAGGACATGTGTTCCCTTCCCCTTACATACTCCAGAGAGCAGAACTCTGTGACAGGTATATAGAACTGAGATGTAAACCCAGAAGAATCCCAGTGACATTAAGTTTGATTACAGGCAGACTCAGACTGCCCCTCAAAACAGCCTTATTAATAATGCTACCTTATTCAGATCCCCAAAAGTTCCTCAAGCCTGCCTACTGTTCTAAGTTCCAGGACCCAAACCTAATTTAAATAGTTTCCCAACTGTTATGGACTGAATGTTTTGTATCCCCAAATTCATGTGCTGAAGCCTTAACTCCCAGTGTGATGATATTTGCAGATGACCCTTTGTGAGGTAATTAGGTTTAGATGAGGCCATGAAACTCCCATGATGGGATAAGTGCCCTTATAAGAAAAGGAAGAGACGCTCAAGTACTCCATCATCCATAAATCCTCCCCTTACTAGCCCACCCTACTGGTACCCAGGCTCCCTGCCTCACTGTGAGCTCAAAGCAATGCATATCTGTACCATGCCTTGGCTACTTCATCACACGTGGGCATATTAGGGGAAACAACTGGTGAATGAATACATATGGTTTATGACAACTCTGGACAATCAACTTTCATTTTTATTTACCTTTGTATTACTACCATCTCCCATTGATTCTAAAATGCACAATTTTTCATTTCTAACATCTCTGAAATTGCCTCAGAGTCTGTGGCATCTTAGATTTGATGATGTATGGCACTTCACTTTTCATATGTATGTCTTTATTCCTCAACAAACTGCAAGTTTTTTTATAAAAGGACTCACACATTATATATCCATTTTCCTTCACTTGTCTGGCAAAGATCCTGTGGATAGCATAGATCCTCCGTACGTCCTTGCTAAAAGAGGAAAGTGCTTCCTTAATTGTTCCTTCTCTCCTGAAAAAGGATGAGATAAGCAGAGAGCAGCCAGAGATTTGGGTATGTTGGATAGTGAGGGGGCTTAATCCTTGGTCATTTCTTTCCCACAACACCATAAAATTTTAGAACTGAAAGCATACACTGGCTCCACTGCAATTTCTAGCTCTGAATCCCAGAGTAACATTTGTTTCTTGTGCTTCACTTTCCCTTCTATAAAACGGGTCCAATTACACTTACCTCCTCAGAGAGGGGTAATAACTGGAACAGAACGAAATGATGATATCTTACAAATGCTGCAGAGAAAGTCATGAGTATTATTAAGTGACTGCTCCAGGGGAATGTTGTTCCCCATGATGGAAAAGGAAGGAGGCTTTGAGATTCTAAGTTTGCTATTCTGTACATACACAGTATATCACCATGATAATTCTCCTTAAGTTCACCTCCTTTCTCTCTATAGTAACTTTTCTGCTGACAAACAGGAAAGCCTTGGTGGTCATGCAGAGAATGAGGGAATATGGACAGTTAGGAGAGCTAGAGGAGGGTTCTACTGCAGCCTCTGGAGACACCTTTCCTCATCAGTCTGTATCTACCTGTGTGTCCTGCCACATGCCCAGGCAGAGCGTACAAATATGTCTCGTTACGTGATCCATCCTGTGTTGCCCAATAAATAATAGACACAATCTAAGTTGCCAACAGCAGCTTATCAAAGGCTGATCTTTATGTCTGGATCCAAAGTCCAGGAATACCAACCCAATTAGGTAGAAGCGAAATGAGCACTGGACACAGTTCCTTTTCCTTACATCGCTCTTTCGGGTGCATGCATGAACATGTATGCAATGCCCACACAGACCATCTTCCTTCTGAGGGGTGTTTTGAACAGATTTAGACTGAGCTCATGTTCTCAATTAACCTTTTTCAAAACCATGGATTCCTGAGCTACTAGAGGTTTGACCAAGATCAGGAACCATTCTATAAAACCAATGAGTCAAAAGCTGATAAAACTATAAAAGTATGATATCCTCTTTGTTTGCCCTCCTCCCTTTCTTCCTCTGGAAAAGTAGGCAAATGTTCTTGTTTAGTCTCCTCTTCCCCTTCACTTTTCTAGTCCTATATTTCCAAACTTTGTTCTTCCTGATAAATGAAGAAACAAAGAGATCATCTTCTATCCTAACACAGAGAAAGATATTCATGCCCCTCTTCATGTTAGAGGAATGGCCTCCTTTCCTTCTCTCTTGAGGGTGGGCTCAAACAGTAAAGGATCCACCTGCCATTGCAGAGGATGCAGAAGGTGTGGGTTCGATTCCTGGGTTGGGAAGATCCCCTGGAGAAAATGGCAACCCACTCCAATATTCTTGCCTAGAAAATCCCATGGACAGAGGAGCCTGGCAGCTACAGTTCATGGGGTCACAAAGAGTCTGACACAACTGAGCTGCTAACAAACTGAGGGTGGAGGCAGTGTCACTTACTAGAATTGGTGTTTCACAAAGCTTCCTTTTCCAGAGTCTTCCTGTGTCTCCCAACCCCATCCAGCCTCCCAAGGCACAAGATGCAGTGAGACATCTTTACAAAGGCTCAGAAAGGTACCTCTACACAAGCATTGGAGGTGCGAGTGGTCCAGGGAGAGGTGGTCTAGTAGGCCTCAGTTAGCGATCTAATGAATTTGTGAAACACCATAAACTCAACCACATTGCAAAACCATGACACTAACATAGCAAAGACTTTGAGACATCCTACTGCAAAGACTCTGTTTAGCTTCGTTTGTTGTTGTACAGTCACTCAGTTGTGTCCGACTCGTTGCAACCCCACGGACTGCAGCAAGCCAGGCTTCCTTGTCCTTCACTATCTCCCGAAGCAGCTTCGTTTAACCAGATGTTTCTCAATCGTCTTCGCTCATGGAATCTTTTTTGGCCTCCAATACCTCCTAATGTTCTGAATAAATGTGTTCCACAGACCACATATTGTAAAATGCTGACCTTGTCCGATACCCACCTTCTTCTCGCAGGGAAAGTAAGAAATAGAGAAGGGCTTTGACTCACTTAATCTCGCACGTGAATGGCAATACAAAGCACTGCATAAGAAGTTCAACAAGCTCTGGATGTGGAGGCCAGGATGTCTGAGTGAAATTGCCTCCCAGTCATTTTTGAGCTGTGTGGCTTGGGCCACCACCTCTCCTTTCTAGAGTTATATTCATTCTCAGTAAATGGAGGATTTTTTTCTTCCGAGGATTTCTAAGACTCTTTTCAATTCCCTTTTCTGGGATACTGAGAGATTCTAACACTTGCTGTAACACCTCCTGGAGCAGGTCCCAGAAGTGTGAGCCTACAGTTGCTCTAAATTTAAAGTTTAAAAAGCTCATGAAATTGTCAACCTACACAAAGGAAAAACCAACAGCAAAATCCCCCATGGTCATGAAGATACCCGCGAGAGGAACAGGGGAGAGACGAAGTTCAAGTTATATCACCTGTATGCAGAGGCAGGCACTATATGGCTGATTCTGGAGTTACCAGGAACCAGTAAGCCCTACCCACATGCTGCTCATCTAAGCCCAAAGAGCACAGCTCAGAGTGCAGCTAATGCTGTGGTTCAATTGTGACCAACCACTACACCAAGATCTGTTTCTGGCTACCAGGAACTATATAAAAGCATGAAAATATTTCAGCACAACTTAGATGAATTATGCATTCATGGCATGCTCTATCTGCTCCTCTCCCCTCCTCTAAGGTAATCCTTAGATACCCAGGAACAATATGTATAGTCCTCTCCAATCATATGAGCAGACAACAATCTGCAGGTTGGCACATAACTTGCTGGCTTGTTCCTCACTGTGTCCCCAGGGTGTGGCATTAATTGGTACTCTTTAACATCTCCAAAATAAATGATTATTCCTAAGCTAGTAGTTCCTGATAGTTAAGACTCAGAAAACACATTAATTTATAAGTTCATCAAATATCTATTAAGTGCCTGGACTATTGTGGGAACTGAGCTAGACACGATGGGGGAACTAAGAGAGAATTCCCATCAGACCCTACTCCCAAAGAAATTACATTAGACAACATCTGCGAGGACTTAACAGTGCCAAAACTTATCATCCTGCTCTTCCTACCCCTCCCACCTCAATCTCCCATTCTGCTGCTTTTCCTGCTCTCCCCATTTGTAGATATGACCTGGAGGCAACCACTCACTTGGTCACCTAAAAAAGCAAACATCATCATCATTACAGATGGCATTAAATTAGTGTTCATTCCGTGCCAGGCTAGCAATGCTTTGAATTTTGTACAATTTTTGCCCTATTTTACATAAAGGTGAATATCATTGTAGAGCTATGCCTGTCTTTCCAACTCCCTACATCAAACCAGTCTTGAGATTAGTTACACGACCTAGATGTCTTTCCCTTCCACCTTGGTCAGTGCTCCTGTGAAGCACCAACCCTTAATCTCGATTCATGCTTGAACTATTAGAGTCACCTTCTAAACTGTCTTCTGGCTGACTGACAACCTACCCTCAAACCAGCTAAAATGAAAGTGGCAGACTTGCCTCTCTACACTATGTGTCTGACCATGTCCTCCACCTCCATCCAAACCCTTCCTTTGCTCTTTGGTGCACATCAGCTTTTGAGATCAGGGATGGCTGTCCACAGAGGGATGGCCACCACTATGCTGTCCACTCAAGCTCCCTGGAAAAACTCTCCCAGCCTATTAGCTTACAGACCACCCTGAACTTAAAAATAATCCTGTATTACCTCCTCCAGGAGTTTTCCCTGACCCCAAGGCTTCCTCCTGTGCCTCTCTTTGATGTCCATTTAGCACTTTCAACAGATTGTGGCTATTTAATAGCCCTTGACTCTGAGACCCTAGGGTGAGCCAAGTCTGGATGCGGCTAGAAAGATGGAAAGGTTTTCTGCCTTAGCACAACTTCCTCTTCCCATTGCCTTGTGGCTTTCTCACTGAACAATGCTTTGTAAAATTATCAGAGTAAAACGGTGCATTCTTTTCTCTCATAGCTTTATAAAAACCTTACTATTTCAAGAAATAATTGAGTATCTCTTCCTATCAAAAGAGAACTCTCATTTTTTTTTTCCAATGAAAAAGCTGGCTTTGAGAGATGAAGTGACTTGCCCAAAGTAAGACAACTAATCAGAGACAGAGCTGAGATCCAAACCCTGGTGCCACAGTTCCCAACACAGCAGCTTTATTACCTGCCCCTGCCCCTGCCTCTGCCCAGGGCTCTCTGTTAAAAAAGAAACCAAAAAAGAATATATATGTATATATATATATACATGCACATATATGTTTTTATACTTATACAAATATATATTATGAATACATATATACATACAGGAATATGAGTGTATTCCATCCAATGTTTAATGGAAAGAGTGGGGACTCTGAGAGCTTCAGAAGGGGAGGAGATTCCCCCCAAGAGGGGGCCGGGCAGCACAGGAGACAGCTGGTGTTTGGGTGGTAGTAAATCACCCTGAAATGAGCCTCTTCCGTGGACTCAATGAGGCCCCCACAACAAAGGGAGGCCCAGCTTGCAGCCGGACAGCCTGCCCGCCAGCCCCAGACGCGCATAACAGCTTCATTCAGGAGCCCCACGTCCACACAAAGGCCCCCGAAATCAATCCGACATCCCGCCACCCTGGACAATGCCTCGAATCTTCTCAGAATCGAAGGCTTAAATGAGGGGACAGCATTCAGGGGAGATCAAACCAGCAGCCTGCCCCTGAAAACAAGCAAGAAGAGTTCTGCAGAGGAGGCTGGGGAAGAAGCAGCATGTTGGGTAGCTGAGCCGGCTCCCGCCCTCCGGGACACAGGCGTTCAGCAACCTTCAGGACCCAGTGCGCGACGCTCGCTGGCCAGGGCCACTGCGCCACTTGGCCTCGGGCTTTGTGCAACCCTGGCCCGTGTGAACCTATGCTGCCCGCTTTTCCCAGTAGCTCCAGGCACAGCCTGCCGTACAGTAGCCGCACACACATGCAAATATCCCGCCCGAGGCAGCAGCTTAGTGTGTTGACAGTGGCAGCCCCCACGCCAGGCCAGGCAGCCCCTTTTCCCAGGCAGGGCCCCTGGAGGTACTCATCTGCCCCATTCTGCTGCCTAATCCGGTTATCAGCTGCCAAACGGGTTGCCTGGTGGAGCTGGGGAAGCTCCTGCAGGGAAGGGGGGCAGGCTGCCTCTACAGCAGAGGAGCCTGGATTGTACCAAGGGTCATTGTTAAAGCCTCCAAGGTCTCTCCCAGTCTCAGAGACCAAGGCAGAGACCCCAGTGCCAGAAACTCAGCGCTGCACCAGGTCACTGTCTCCCCTGGATGGCTGAATTTGACCTGCATCTAGGGATCAGCAGTGGCTGAGTGGAACCTTGCTGTGGGTAGCAGAGGACATTTGACTGATCTGTGAGCCATTATATGCGCTGGGGCCAGAATCTCTCCAGAAACTCCAGGTAGAGCTGCCTTAAATTTGACATTCTAGGTGGCGACCAAAAAAGGTTAAATAAACTCTGATAGAAAACAAAGAACTTTCCATCAGAGTCCATTACACCTCCCTCTGCCATCTTGCCTTGGCTTTCCCATGTCGGCACAGGCAGTGGACAGGGTCTGCAGAACAAGGCATGGTTACGTGGGCAGCTGCCCCAGAGAGAGCTGAATCAAACTGAGAAGGCACAGGAAACCAAGCAAGAAGCTCTGAGTCGAAGCTGGGCCTGGGTTAACTCAGGCCAGTCTTCCCTCAGCCCCTGATTTTAGCCACAGATACCTCTATTTTGCTCTTGCTAAATTACTGGCTAAACTTCTTCCTGGAATTGATACATGAACAGCCAGCCATTTACCACATTATATAAGAAATCCTGCCCACCTCCCGCTGCCCTTCTCCGACCATCCTCTAGAGCTAGAGCCCTGGGCAGTATAGTATGAGGTGGGACAGCTGGAGGAAGGGGATAAAACTTCAAGATGCAAAAAGGGTACTTTCTGCTTTAGATTCGCTTCATTCTCAACTGATTCCACTGGCCAACAATAGTAAACTGAAACCAATTTCCCTCTTGGAAGGGTCAGTTGTGTGTGTGTGTGTGTGTGTGTGTGTGTGTGTGTGTGTGTGTGTGTGTGTGTGTGTGTGTGTGTGTGTTTTTACCCTTCCCCTTTCCATTTTCTGCTTTTGTAGCTCACCTCCTCCAATCTACTTCCCTACAGGAGCCGAAATTAAACAAGCTCCCCATATGCCATGCCTCACTTGTTGTCTGTTCCCCTCACCGCCATCTGGCCTCTTTGCTCAGCCAAAAAGAGAAAGAGAGAGAGACAGAAAGAGCAAGAAGAGGGAGGGGGAGGGGAAGAGGGGAAAGGAAAGCAGGGAAGCAAGGGGAGGGCAGAGAGGAGGGAGAGAGAAGGAGGAAAATGAGGAAGGGTAAGGGAGGGAGGGAGAAAGAGAGGGAGAGGGTGAGGGAAAGAGGGAGAGAGAGCGAGAGAGAAGGCGGGAGAGCCAGACACAATGAGGAGGCAGGGGTGATGATGTAGCCTCTCCCATCTGCTCCTTGGCCAGAGGCCCGGATGGAGCAGTAATGGAGAGCAACAGAACCAGTGATAATTAACCCAAACACAGACCTGTTTATTTAACCTGCTCAGATAGATCAACTCTGAGGCTGCGCTCTAGCGGAGGGTGCTGGGACACACTTAGGGAGACACCCAGGAGGCTGCTAAGGACACAGAAGCAAGTTGGCCCTCCCCACAGATATCCTGGGGCTAAGCATGTGCTTGTGGAAAGAAGAGGAGAAAGTTGTTGCTGAAAGAAGTCACTGACGCCCACTCAAATCTTCTTAGGGATTCTTTTGTCATCTTGCCCTATCCCATGCCCATCACCCTATTTCACGGCAATAGCTGCTTCTGGATGGCCAAATGTTGCCAAGCAAAACTAGCCAATGAGATATAGTTGTCTCCTGCATCTTTCTTCCCCAGTATCCCCTCTGGACTACTCCCCATCCTGGCATAAGGATCGGGAGCCAGGAGACAAAAAAAAACGAGCTAACAAGAAAACACAGAGATGGAAGCAAAACCACCTGAAGACCTCAGACTAAGATAGTAACAAAGGACAATAACCAATGGCACTGAATAAGCATAAGATGAAAGAAGTCTGAGGTTCAATGCCTACATCAGCCACTTTTGCTGCATCACCATGTCACCATGCCTTCTTCTCCCTCGGCGTCAATTTATCTACTTGACGGGGGCAGCAAAGCTGATCTCCCAAGATGTTCCAATTTTCAAAAATGAAAATGGAAAAGTTCATTATCATCAGTCCATACTTGGCCCCCGCCCCCAAGTCAGGGAGGAGACTACAGCCTTGAGCAAGACCATTAAAGGCTATGGTCTGTTTGAAATAGTCAATGTGCAGTGTCTAGAGAGGGGTTCTATACCCCCTACCTCTCCACCTTTGCAGGCCCCAGAAATAAAGAACAAGAACATCTCTAGGGTTGAATAGCAGCAGATAGGAGTTGTGAGTCTGGAAACCAGGCCCAAGAAGCCTGGGCCGCGCACTGACAGTTGGTAAGAGAGAGAGTGCACTAGCTGGGTTGAAAACAGGAAGCGTCGGGGTAGCTGAGGAGCTGGCAGGCACCGAATTCCAAGTGGCTTCACGCTCCTCAGTGGAAGAAATGCAGAGATAATTTGAACATGGCTATTTTCAAGCTCCACAGCTGAGCTCCTTGCTCTCCCACCCCACACCTCCCACCCAGCCCTGCAATTTGGCAAACCCTTTCTGCTGGCTGCTCTTATACCCAATATGTTGGGTTGCCTTAGCAACTAAGGCAATTATCTCCTTGGAGCAGTTAAAACAATGACCGTCATAAATAATAACAATAAGAAGGATGATGGTAAAAAATAGATCTTAGACTTCCAGGATCATAGGTTGACAGAGAATGAAAAAGGAAAAGAGGTTCTGATTGCGCAAGCAGTAAGAGCTAGTCTCTTATGGACCTAGTTTTATTTTATTTATCTAGAGAAAGAGATACAAAACACTTAGCTTTGTTTTTTTACCCTCAGGCAATCTTAGGGACATTTCCTATTTGTTCTTGGTTTATCCTGTATATCCTCCTATCAGCTAGACCCAGCAGGAGCACTAATTGTTTAATACCTATCTCCTCTAAGGACCAGGAATTCCTTACAGGCAGGCACTGAGTCTGTCATCTTGGTATATTTAGCACTTAGCTCAAGGCTTGGCACAGAACAGGTACTCTAAAATATTATCCCAGGAATGATGTCCCACCAATTAATGAAACATCAATTCATGTGCGGGATTTGTAACTCTAAACAAAGGCAGTCTATCCTTTTCCAGCATCCATGGGCAAAAGTAGTGAAAAACACAGGGTCAGGGAGTGAATTAGTTCATATCAACTCATCTTTCCCTTTCTGTTCCACTTTCCTTTGAAGTATTGGAAATTGAATACCTGACACTTTCAAAGTACACTGACATTATATGTGGTCTCTATATTAATTCTTGAGATAAACTGAGCAGGAATCATTTCTATTCCAAACATGAGGAGATGAAGTAATTGATCACAGTTAAAACAGTGGCAGTCCTCCACTATACTGATACCAGCTTTCTTGCTGTTTCCTTTCCTGCTGTGATGGCCACAGTGTATAAAATGTATAATTTGGCCCTTAGTGTAAAGGTGAAATATACTACCTTTCTTTTTCTGTGTGTGGATGGGGTGATCCAAAGATTATTTTCATTTTTTTAATTTTTATTTTTAACCACTTTTATTGAAGTATCACTTATTTATGACCTTGTGTTACTTCCAGGTGTATAAGAAAGTGATTCAGTCACGTATATATATATATGTGTGTGTATATATATATTCTTTTTCAGATTCTATTCCATTATAGATTATTACAAGATACTGAATATAGTTCCCTGTGCTATACACTAGGTCTTTGATATTTATCTATTTTATATATAGTAATGTTAATACCAAACTCCTAATTTATCTCTCCCCAACCCCTCCCCGTAAATTTGTTATCTATGTATGAGTCTCCTTCTGTTTTGTGAATAAGTATCATCATTGTATCATTTTTTAAATTTATTTTTAATTGGAGGATAACGGCTTTACAACGTTATGTTGGTTTCGGCTGTACAACAACGTGAATCAGTCATAAGTATACACATACCCCTCCATCTTAAACCTTCCTTCTCTCCCCAATCCAACCCCTGTAGGTCTTCACAGAGCACTGTGCTGAATCCCCCGTGTTATACAGTAACTTTCTACCAGCTATTTTACACATGGAAATGTGTATGTTTCAATGATACTCTCTAAATTCATCCTATTCTCTCCTTCCACTGCTGTGTCCACAAATCCTTTCTCTACATCTGCATGTCAATTCCTGCCCTGCAAATAGGTTCATCAGTACCATTTTTCTAGATTCCATATATATGTGTTAATATATGATGCTTGTTTTTCTCTTTCTGATTTACTTCGTTCTGTGTAACAGGCTTTAGGTTCATCACCTCAGTTCAGCTGACTCAAACTGTTTCCTTTTCATGGCTGAGTAATATTCCATTGTATATATGTACCACAACGGCTTTATCTATTCATCTGTTGATAGGTTGCTTCCATGTCTTGGCTATTATATATAGCACTGAAATGAACAGAGGGGTACAATGCATCTTTTTGAATTACAGTTTTCTCATGGTGGAATTGTTGGGACATATGGTAGTTGTATTCCTAGGTTTTAAGGAACCTCCATATTGTTATCCATAGTGATTGAATCGATTTACATTCCTAAGAACAGTGCAAGAGGGTTCCCTCTTCTCCACATTCACTCCAGAATTTACTGTTTGTAGATTTTTTGAAGATGACCATTCTGACTGGTGTGAGCTGATAGCTCATTATAGTTTTGATATGCATTTCTCTAACAAGGAGTGATATTGAGCACTTTTTCATGTATTTCCTGGCTATCCATATGTCTTCTTTGGAGAAAAGTGTGTTTAGGTCTTCTGCCCATTTTTTGAATAGGTCTTTTTTGTTTTTCTGATATTGAGCTGTCTGAGCTGCTTGTATATTTTGGAAATTATCTTTTGTCAATTGCTTCATTTGAAATTATTTTCTCCCATTCTGACCTGGTTGTCTTTTCACCTTGGTTACAGTGCAAAACTTTTAAGTTTAATTAGGCCCCACTTGTTTAGTTTTATTTTATTTCCATTACTCTAGGAAGTGGGTCAAAGAGGATCTTTATGTCAGTGTTCTGTCTATGTTTTCCTCTAAGAGTTTTATAGTTTCTGGCCTTACATTTAAGTCTTTAAGCCATTTTCAGTCTATTTTTGTGCATGGCATTAGGAAGTGTTCTAATTTCATTAGTTTACATGGAGCAGTACAGTTTCCCCAGCACCACTTATTGAAGAGGCTGTCTTTTCTCCACTGAATATTCTCAACTTCTATGTCAACAATAAGGTGTCCATAGGTGTGTGGGTTTATCTCTGGGCTTTGTATCTTTTTCCATTGATCTATATTTCAGTTTTTGTGCCAGTACCAAACTATTTTTCTGACCAAAGTCTATTCCTTAGACTCTATTCTTCTGATCATCACAGAAGGTCACAGGGCAACTCCTCACTCCCCACAGGTGCACCTGCAATTCCACAAGTGTCAAGTCATTGTTCAATAACTAGAATTGCTCCAACCCGGGCTTCAGACACCAGCGAAGATACAGTGCACACTTATTGGACTATAACCTAATATATGATTTTGTAAGTTTAATGAACACACTGCCAACCTCTTCTGTATCCGTTACCCATTTAATTAAATAACAAAGGCAAATTCTCCTTTTCAGAGTACTTTTCAAATGTGAAGGACCTGAATTCAAACTCAGACATCACTGACAATGAAAAAGAGATTTTGCAGAACCTCTGATGAATGAAAATATTTAGACTTTTTTACATATATACAAATATCTTATTATTAAAAGAGATCTTTAAAATGTTATGACTGTAACAGTTCTACAAATTATACCAAATCTGCTTAAACAAAACACAACTATTTTCATTTTCAAGTGTAAAGGATTGTGCTTGGGGGTGTAGTCACAGACCAAGGAGGTAAAGGCAAGGTAAGATTGTTGATGTTTTGTTAATCCAAGTTATTACCACTACTACAGTAAGGTATGGTAGGCAGAATAGTAGGCTTCCCTTGTGGCTCAGATGGTAAAGAATCTGCCTGCAATGCCGGAGACCTGGGTTTGATCCCTGGGTTGGGAAGATCCCCTGGAGAAGGAACTGGCAACCCACTCCAGTATTCTTGCCTGGAGAATTCCATGGACAGAGGAGCCTGATGGGCAACAGTCCATGGGGTCGTAAAGGGTCAGACGTGGCTGAGCAACTGAGCACAGGCAGAATAAAGAATGTCCCTCCCCATAGATGCCCCACGTCCTAATCTCCAGAACCTGTATGTCACATTACATGGCAATGAGTAATTAACATTGTAGATACAATTAAGGTTATTAATCAATCAGCTGACCTTAAAATCGGGAAAGTATCCTGGATTAACCAGGTAGGCCTAATAAGTTCTCAGAAAGCTCCTTAAAAATAAAAGAGGAAAGTACTCTCAGAGGAAGAGGGGTATGAGGAGAACCCCAACTGATATTACTGGTTTTGAAGACAGACTAATATGTAACTTCATCCTTAGACGACACTGTCACTATCAAAACAGCCATGGCAGGTAATTAATTCACTTGTGAGTGGTACGCTGCAAAAAATGTAATCCCTCTCCCTCTCCTGACATCAGTTTGGCCCATGCCAATGCAATTCAAACCAGCTGAAAGTTATCATAGCAGAGTTTCAGGCTGGAAAGGCCCTGATGGTCATCTAACAATACCACACTTCTAAGGCACAGAAACCTACTACAAAACACCGCCAGCAATTGGAACCTCACTGATTTCAGCAGTAACCCATTCTATCCTTGAAAATTCCCAGCTTTAACGCTGAGATCATTCAGTGCATGCATTTATCCTACAGACAGAAGCTGGAAACAGAGAAATGACTTTTCTAAGGTGACACACTCAAGGAAGACCAGAGTTGGAAGTAGAATCCGTGTCTTCTAATTTTGAACACAATGGATTTTACACTACATCATGTGGCCTTTAACAAGTAAGCACAATGTACTCTCAAGCAAATTAGTAGTGGTGTATGGTGTGTATGTATGTGTGTGCAGACAGCCTATGAGTCTACATATCATGGAGAAACCAGACTGCCAGTGTTTCCACTTCTAGAGCAGGTAACCAAGTAACCATCTGTGTCCAAGTGCGCATATTCACCTCAGCAATCAATCCACTAACATTTTGTAGAGACTAACATATTGCTTTGCTAGGCAATAAGCCAAGAAGGCTGGGTCCTATAGTTTCTGCTGGGTCACAAAAGTGGCCTGTCCAAGAAGGTCTGACCCAGATAAACTCAACAGAGGATTCCTGCAAGTCAGGTCTGCTAACCATTACTCATCAAGGAACTTGCCAGACTTGCCACCAAATTTGCCCCTCCTTCTCAACCTAATCTACCATCTGAACTCCTAAGGCTCAATATTCACTAATTAATTCATTAACATGCATTCATTTACAAAGATTTATTAAATGGCAGTCCACTTCATTATTTTTGCCTAGAAAATTCCATGGACAGAGGAGTCTGGCAGCTGCAGTATATGGGGTTGCAAAGAGTCAGACACAACGGAGCATGCACACATGCATTAAGTGTCAACTATGAGCCAGGCCCTGTTATCAACACTGGTGATATAATTAAGGAGACAAATAACTGGAGAAGGAGGGCAACCAAGTGTGTAGGGGGAAGAGAGGGAATATAGAGAACAGAGTGACCAAGTTTGCCTAGGGCACAATGGAGGTCACAGAAGGCTTTACAAGACAGTTCCAGAAACTAATAAATCTCTCAGTCATGCTAGTCCTATCTTTTCCAGCAATGTCATCCCTTCAAATAACTGCAAATCATGCAAACTCTATGAGAAAGAGAATCATGGTGGCAGTAAATCAATCAACAAATTCCTGGTCAGCAATTGTGGGTCTGCATCTTGTTCTAAAAGCATGGCAGGTTATGAGAGGAATATGACTCAAAGCCTCTGCTTTGATAAATTTCTAGAGTTACTATAGTGATAAAATGTATATACAACATTACAGATAATTGAAATATATGCTGATTTGAAAGGAGAATGAAAAATGGAAAGAGTGAGATATGGCAAAATCTGTATTACCAACAATATGATGCAGGGCCTCTGCCTTGGCCCACAAGTGGCAAATTGACCAACATCCAACAGCCGGTGAAGGTTTACACACTCAACGAGAACCAGCAGTGGGACAACCAGGGTGCCGGCATGTCATCCATCTACATGGAGTGGCTGAAGGACATATCTCTGCCAGTTGCGGCTTGACAAATTGTGGTCCACTAGAGAAGGGGATGGCAAACCACTTCAGTATTCTTGTCATGAGAACCCCATGAACAGTATGAAAAGGCAAACAGATATGACACTGAAAGATAAGCAGCCCAGGTTGGTAGATGTGCAATATGCTACTGGGAAAGAGCAGAGAAATACCTCCAGAAAGAATGAAGAGGCTGAGCCAAAGCAGAAACGGTGACCATGTGTGGATGTGTCTGGTGGTGAAAGTAAAGTCCAACGCCTTACAAAACAATATTGCATAGGAACCTGGAATGTTAGGTCCATGAATCAAGGTAAATTGGATGTGGTCAAACAGGAGATGGCAAGAGTGAACATCGACATTTTAGGAATCAGTGAATTAAAATGGACAGGAATGAGCGAATTTAATTCAGATGACTATCATATCTACTACTGTGGGCAAGAAACCCTTAGAAGGAATGGAGTAGCCCTCATGGTCAACAAAAGAGTCTGAAATGCAGTACTTGGGTGCATTTTCAAAAACTACACAATAATCTCCATTCATTTCCAAGGCAAACCATTCAATATCACAGTAATCTAAGTCTATGTAACAACCCCTAATGCCAAAGAAGATAAAGTTGACCAATTCCATGAAGAACTACAAGGCCTCTGAGAACTAACACCAAAAAAAGGTATTCTTTTTATTACAGGGGATTGGAATGCAAAAGTAGGAAGTCAAGAAATACCTGGAGTAACAGGCAAATTTGGCTTTGGAGTACAAAATGAAGCAGAGCAAAGGCTAACAGAGTTTTGCCAAGAGAACGCAATGGTCACAGCAAACACCCTCTTCCAACAACACAAGAGACAACTCTACACATGGACATCACCAGATGGTCAATACCGAAATCAGATTGATTATATTCTTTGCAGCAGAAGATGAAGAAGCTCAATATAGTGAGCAAAAACAAGACCTGGAGCTGACTGTGGCTCAGATCATCAGCTTCTTATTGAAAAATTCAGGCTCAAATTGAAGAAAGTAGGTAAAACCACTTGGACATTCAGGTATGACCTAAATCAAATCCCTTATGATTATACAATGTAGGTGATAAATCATTTCAAGAGATTAGATTTGGTACACAGAGTGCCTGAAGAACTACGGACGGAGGTTTGTACCACTGTACAGGAGGTGGTGACTAAAACTATCCCCAAGAAAAAGAAATACAAGAAGGACAACTCATTGTCTGAGGAGGCCTTACAAATAGCTGAGAAAAGAAGAGAAGAGAAAAGCAAAGGAGACAAGGAAACATATACCCAACTGAGTGCAGTGTTCCAGAGAATAGCAAGGAAAGATAAGAAAGCCTTCTTAAGTAAACAATGCAAAGAAATAGAGGAAAACAACAGAATGCAAAAGACTGGAGATCTCCTGAAGAAAATTAGAGACACCAAGGGGACATGTCATGCAAAGATGGGCACATAAAGGACAGAAACAGCAAGGACCTACCAGAAGCAGAAGAGGTAAAGAAGAGGTGGCAAGAATACACAGAAGAACTGTACAAGAAAGGTCTTAATGACCCAGATAACCACAGTGGTGTGGTTACTCACCTAGAGCCAGACATCCTGGAGTGTGAAGTCAAGTGGGCCTTAGGAAGCATTACTAAGCTAGTGGAGGTGATGGAATTCCAGCTGAGCTATTTCTAATTCTAAAAGACGATGCTGTTTAAGTGCTGCATTCAATATGCCAGCAAATTTGGAAAACTCAGCAGCAGCTACAGCACTGGAAACGGTCAGTTTTTATTCCAATCCCAAAGAAAGGCAATGACAAAGAATGTACAAAGTACCACATTATTGTACTCACTTCACATGTTAGCAAGGTAATGCTCCAAATCCTTCAAGCTAGGCTTCAACAACACATGAACTAAGAACTTCCAGATGTATAAGTTGGATTTAGAAAAGACAGAGGAACCAGAGATCAAATTGCCAACATCTGTTGGATCATAGAAAAAGTAAGGGAATTCCAAAGAAACTTCTGCTTCATTGACTATGTTAAAGCCTTTGATTGTGCGGATCACAATGATTTCTGGGAAATTCTTAAAGTGATGGGAATACCAGACCACCTTACCTGTGTCCTGAGAAACCCGTATGCAGGTCAAGAAGCAACAGTTAGAACCAGTCATGGAACAATGTACTGGTTCAAAATTGGGAAAGAACATCAAGGCTATATATTGTCACCCTGCTTATTTAACTTATATGCAGAGTACATCATAAGAAATGCTAGGCTAGATGAAACACAAGTTGGAATCAAGATTGCGGGGAGAAATATCAATAACCTTAGACATGCAGATGATACCACACTAATGGCAGAAAGGGAAAAGGAACTAAAGAGCCTCTTGATGAAGGTGAAAAAGAAGAGTGAAAAGTTGGCTTAAAACTCAACATTCAAAAAACTAAGATCATGGCATCTGGTCCCATCACTTCATGGCTAATAGATGGGGAAAAAGTGGAAATAGTGACAGATTTCATTTTCATGGGCTCCAAAATCACTGTGGATGGTGACTGCAGCCACGAAATTAAAAGACGCTTGCTCCTGGGAAGAAAAGCTATCACAAACCTAGACAGCATATTAAGAAGCAGAAACATCACTTTGCCAGCAAAGGTCCATATAGTCAAAGCTATGGTTTTCCCAGTAGTCATGTATGGATGTGAGAGTTGGACCATAAAGCATGCTGACTGCCAAAAAAATTGATGTTTTTGGACTGGGGTGCTGGAGAACACTCTTAAAAGTCCATTAAACATCAGTGAGATCAAACCCATCAATCCTAAAGGAAATCAAACCTGAATATTCATTGGAAGGACTACTGCTGAAGCTGAAGCTTCAATACTTTGACCCCCTGGTATGAGGAGCAGATTCAATGGAAAAGACCCTGATGCTGAGAAATATTGAGAGCAAGAGGAGAAGGGGGCAACAGAAGATGAGATGGTTGGATGGCATCACTGAATCAATGGACATGAGTTTGAGCAAACTCCGGGAGATAGTGAAGGGCAGAGAAGCCTGGCATGCTACAGCTCAGGGGGTTGCAAAGAGTCAGACACTTAGTGACTGAACAATAACAATGATATGATACTGACTGTGTGGAACAAAAAAAAATGAAAGAGCACAGTGGGTTGATGTCATCAGGAAAGGTTTCTTAGACAAGATGACAGTATCCTCCCAACTTAGAATAATGTCACCCTAAGAGCTATAAGAGCTTCCCTGGCGGCTCAGCTGGTAAAGAATCTGCCTGCAATGCGGGAGACATGGGTTCAATCCCTGGGTTGGTAAGATTCCCTGGAGAAGGGAACGGCTACTCATTCCAGTATTCTGGCCTGGAGAATCCCATGGATTGTATAGTCCATGGGGTCGCAAAGAGTCGGACACGACTGAGTGACTTTCACTTTAACTAAGAGCTATAAACCTTGTCTCCCAATAGCAATATCAATTTTGTGCTGTTGAGGACCATATCTGGGGGGTTCTTCTGCATACTTGATAGGGCCTAGGCTAACAGAAAGACAATTTATGTTCAGGAAAGTGTTGATACTAACATTCTTAATGAATATGGCATTTCTTTCCTTGGCCATCCCAAAAGACCACTAGAGTGATCTGCATTTGAAGGTAAAATTGTTCTTTCTTATTTCACTAAACCAGCACTGAAGGAATATGGTCTTTCCTTCAAACCACAGTATCTGAGGATGGCAGTATACATTCTTCAGGCTTCACTCAGCCCAGATACTTGATGTGAAACAGCCCCATGAGAAGCCAACGAGAGCTTCTTTCTGGAGTCTTCTTGAACCCAGGAGCAGCATGTATGGAATACCTCATACTATTCTGTCTTTTGTGAAACTTGTGGGAAGTCATGATGTATTGCTAAGGCTTAAATGAGAAAGAAAAGACCATGCTAACTTAAGGGTTTTATCCAAAATCTTTTCTAAAGACATCCTTGATCGTTCTCATTCTCAACCCAGGAAAACATGGCCACTCTGGTATCTGACCTACTTTGTGCCCAGGAGAACCTGTCATGGGCACCTCTATCTCAGAGGCGTCTCCCTTCTTAATCTTTACTCTTTTGAACATTTGGCATTGGTTTCTGCAATGTCAGTTCAGTTGAACTTTTATTTGTTAATATCTATGTATTCAGTTAACTTTTATTTAGCAAGCAAGATTAGTCTCATTAAATAACAGAATCAAAGAATTTAGATATACAAAGGAAATTTAACAGATATAATAGAGGTTCAGACCTCTAACCTCAGGCAGTTAATACAACCTTAGTTGTAAGGAAAAAGCAACTGAGCCTAGGAAATTACATGACTTGCCTGAGGCTGAACTGCTAATAAATGGAAGAAGAGGAACTAGAATTCAAGGCTCACATTTCCTAACCAAAGCTTTTCACTACATGCTTGCTATGCACCAGTGCACCATTCAAATTCAACAGATCCCTTTTACAGAGTGGTCCATTATTTCATATTTCAGAGATCATAGTTCAGAAATAGGCTGAACCATAAATGTACACACATAAAATTTATATTTATCAAACCCCAAGTTGTGTGCCTAAAACAAGTATTATTATTCCAGCCTACTGGCTCAAGGCTTAGTAGAGTTTGGTGCTATTAAATATGCAGTGGGGTGGGAGGAAACACTTAAAAGTCTTCAAATCTATCCTCCTGATGCTAGGAAACCATCCACCTGAACTCATATAAAAGATAGTCATGCCACCTTACCCAATAGACTGAAATGACTGCTTGAAATCAGTTACCAATATGCAGGTCTGGCCCCACTCCTATGCTTTGGTTGGCATTGATGATTTCATCTGAAGTCTACTCTGTCCTTCTTGGTTTCTTGCAGCCTCACCCATCACCTTCTAAGCAGTTATTGAAATCATTCTTTGTTCTAGTTAAACATCTATGAGCCTAAGTGTTGTCAATATTGAGTCAAGTTCCTGAATTTCAACATTTTCTCTTCCAATTAATTATACTCTTCATTTTCCACAAAGGGAGAGCATTCCCCTCCAAAAGAAGCTACAGAATGCTTGGAAAGGGGCACTGTTGAATTCAGCTCCCCACTATGACAGATCACCTTGATGTCCATATTCAACCTACAATCCCTCTTGACTTGAACTCACAATCTCAGGATTCCAAAGGTCACTCTTTAAGCACATTTCAACTAAATTCTTTGCCCCATACCAAATCCCCTTTCTCTAGATGCTCTTATTCAACAAATATTGAAAAATTTAGCTTTGATTTTCTAACTCTACAATGTTTAATTAATAAACATCTCTACATAGATTTCTACATCGATGTATAGGTAACCTCATCTCCACTTGCTTGCTGTACAGCAAAATTCCTTACATGGAGGAATGGAGTGTAATGTAATTTATACTGTCCAGAAGTTATTCATATAGTCAATTAGTACTCACTGAGTAACTTAAAATGTATAAGGTGCTATGCTAAGTGCTGCAGGGAATACCAATAAATTAAATCCTTTAACCACAAAAGAGATTTCCTAATCTAAAAGGGAGCTGCTGCTGCTGCTAAGTAGCTTCAGTCGTGTCTGACTCTGTGCGACCCCATAGACGGCAGCCCACCAGGCTCCCCCATCCCTGGGATTCTCCAGGCAAGAAGACTGGAGTGGGTTGCCATTTCCTTCTCCAATGTATGAAGGTGAAAAGTGAAAGTGAAGTCGCTCAGTCGTGTCCAACTCTTAGCGACCCCATGGACTACAGCCTACCAGGCTCCTCCATCCATGGGATTTTCCAGGCAGGAGTACTGGAGTGGGTTGCCATTGCCTTCTCCACTAAAACGGGGAAAGCAACATAAAAAGTAAACAAAATTTAAATAGTTCAAAAGAAGAAATGTGACAACAGGAACACATTTTGCCACTGAACAACTGACACTGGTGAACGCATGCTAGGAGTTCAGGAAAGGAAGCTGTGTGCTGAGGAATCAGGAAGGAGGGGACTTTTCATGGAAAGGTGACTATTGGCCCAATGAGGAAGAGACAGAAAGGCATTTAAGGTCACAGTAATGTGAACAGAAGAATGGAAATGGGAAATAGTCAGGGAATGAGCAAACCACTCAGAAAACAGTGAGAGACAAGTCTTTAAATAACAGTTTGGGTGAATCAGGAAGCCTTTTTGAACATCATACTAAGTTATATCACTGTCCTTTTATGTCTTGTAAAAGCAATGGCATTTACAAGGGCCTAAGTCAATCCATGGTTTTACCAGGTGGCTCAGTGGTAAAAAATCCGCCTATCAATGCAGGAGACACGGGTTCAATCCCTAGGTCAGAAACATCCCCTGGAGAAGGAAATGACAACCCACTCCAGTATTCTTGCCTGGGAAATCTCAAGGACAGAGGAGCCTGGCAGGCTACGGCCCATGGGGTCGCAAAAGAGTTGGACACGACTTAGCAACTAAACAACAAAGTCAGTCCATACACTACCAACATACACAAGAGAGCTCAAAGAGCAGACAGCTAGCAGGATGTACACTCAGTCTCTGGGAAGGCCCAGGGAAGAAGCTAAAACTGGCACAGAGTAGGGAGTTAATTAATTGTTCACAAATGACAAATCCAGATATATGAAAGGGTGTAGAAACTCCCTCCAGCAATAAGCATCACATCTTACCCTTATTTCACATTTACAGTATACAAAATTTTATACTGTGTCTGATTTTGCTCTTTCATCTCCTTCTAGAAATTATCTCACCCTGTGTTCTGGAAAGTCCTCTGGAGAAGGCCTCAAGAGGTCTTCTGATTTTCAGCCCTTGTTCTTGAACCCATTTGCTGAGATCTGGGATTTGCGGTCCCATCCTCCCTCACTCCTTCCCCCAGCTCCATGGAGGCTTTGAACTGTGGTGGAGGGAGGGAACTCCGACCCAGCTGATTTACAGTACATGCCCTCAGGGCTTCTCAGCCACAAGTCTGTGGATTCACAAATCATTGACAGACTGATCAATTTCCTCATCTACACATGAAGTTGGCAGGGAGGTCAGAGAGGATGGAAGTGAAGACTCCTTACTCTCCAGTGGACAGTGGGCAGAGGCTGTCCCAACCACTCCATTCGAAAGCCAATTCATCTTCAGGATTTCCTGAGGACAGCTTGTAATTCAAAGGCCACAGTCCCCTTGACAGGGCACTGAAAGAGTGTTTTGTTTTCCACAAAAAGGGAAATTGAGGTTTTTGTGGTAAAAGAGAAGGATGTAGAATCAGCCACGTAATGGTTTATTCACAGCTTGACCCCTCCCCAAACCCACAGAGATATTGGAACTGAGACTCCTCTCTGTCATGAGTCATGCAGATGTGCACAGGCCTGGTGGACTTGGGAATGAAAACACCAGTTGGCCCAGTGTGTACAAGCACTGGGGACAATGATGTGATTCAAGGATGAGGAGTTCAGCCCCTTGACTATAATGTGGAGAGACAGGCCTGAAGACAGGGTTGTCCGGGTCTAATAGAGCCGACAGGTAATCTCAGAGGCCAGAGCAGCTATCACTTTTGGGGCTTGTCATTTGAGCCCATCACAGCTGCCCAACTTCCAAATTAATTATTTACTTACCAGAGATTCAGCTTGGCTATGTCAGATGGAAATAGCGGGGATGTAGTTGTAGGTCACATGGGAGGGCATTGAAACAGTAAGAGAAGATGCCATTCAGAACATGACCACCTCTGGCAGAGAGGGAAGCTGCTTGCTACTCTTAAAGGTCTCTATGATCCTTATACCTTTTTTCCTCATCTAGTTCTGGAAATAGAAACAGAGGGATGCATTGATCCCAGGACCGCCCCCTGAGAGTTGTTTTTTGATTGAATTTTTTCTTGTCCTAAAATCAGAATCCTGGGGGGAGGGGGATGTATTCTCTGGTTCTGGTTTGTCAGGGTTTGAAATCATAGGAGAAAGGGTCCTGAGTGGCTGCGAGGCCCAGGACAGGAGGGGCTCAGCCATCACTGTGAGCTCTGTTTGCTGGCAGAAGGACAGGTGTTAAGTTACATGTTTAGGGAATGTGAGCGCCAGGAAGGGACCTGGTGGGTGCCAGCCAAAGCAGCGAGGTCAATACCTCCTTCTGTACCAGCTCTTCCTGGAGACCAAAACAACAAGCCATCCTTTGGCTTCAGGTTCCTGAAAAGACCTGAACTGTTCTTGTTTACTGTTCTAAGAGGCTGCACAGATCTTGTTTTGTTGTTGTTTTTTTTAAGTAATTTATTTCATTGAATTAAAGATCTCAGAAAGGCAACAGTACATGAAGTAAGGGCTACACAGGACATGTTTACAGAGCTCTTATCATTAGCAGTAAGGGTTTAAATAAATGCAACATCCAAGATGGTTGCTTCTGTTGAAGGTGCAAGGGTGAGAAACAGAACTCTACGCATGTCGGAAACATCTTTACTTATTTATATGTCCTGACACAGGCTTTGGGTTTTCCTTCTTCACTGGATGCCTGCTCAGCACACCAAGTTCGAGTGGGGAGGAGTCTGTGATTGTATATAAGCAGAAGACAGCAGGGGTTATAGGGCAAGCATACTCTGCAGTCAAGTTGCAGCATGCTAAAGAAAATAAAATCTCAGAGCCCTGCTCATCTTCAAGGAGTAGTAAGGTAAATTCCAAGAAGATCATATTTAGATATGAATTTCAACCAATTCTATTTTCTTAATAAGGATATGTGATCATCTATTTGAGTAGTAATTAGGTTTCTTAGGTCAGTTCTGAGTCTAAATCCTCCATGCAAAGTCCAGCACGTATGCACAGTCTCACACCACATTATTCATCAAGTAGATCTAGACAGTCCCAGTTCAAAACCTGAGAATGCATAACTCACAAATACATATATCTACACACACCCAGCCAATGGAATTTGGTGATAAAGAAAACATGTCAAAATAGGATCAGACATGACATAAGGAAGAGGAAAAGTAGTCTAACCAGACATTATTGAAATTCTGATTGTTATTAAGGCAAGAAATCAGAATGACAATGATGATTCTCTAAGAATCTATGAGTCTAAACAGACATGGAACATTTTACTTTTATGGGTGACACGCTGACCAGGTAAACAGTCTTATCCTCACATTTGACAGATAAGGAAAATGAGATTTGGAGACCATGTGTTTATAAGTGGCAGAAACAGGACCTGACCGAGGTCTGCCTGATTACAGTCAGTTTCAACTCTTTCTGCAGTTTATAGAGAATATAAGAATTTGTGTGTGTATGGAGGGTGTGTGCACATGTGCACACACACATACATGCTCGAGAGAGAGATTCTCTGTCTCCTACAATCAGTGTAACTCCATTCAACCCAGGGTCTCAGTAGAGTAGAGTAAAATATACAACCAGTATGATCAGGATATTAATTAATAGGTCAAAGTTTTTCTAAGGTTGGTCAGATGAAGATAAAGCCAGAGCCAGAACCCAGGTCTCTTGGCTCCTGATTCAGGGCTCTTTAAGCCACTGAACAAGGGTCTTCCCCACAGGGACTGTAACAATCTCAAAAACTTTTCAGAGGACCTATTTTCTGTCAAAGTGAAAATAAATTTGCTCAGTCATGTCCGACTCTTTGCGACCCCATGGGCTGTAGCTCACCAGGCTCCTCCATCCATGGGATTTTCCAGGCAAGAGTACTGGAGTGGGTTGCCATTTCCTTCTCCAGGAGATCTTCCCAACCCAGGGATTGAACCCAGGTCTCCCGCATTTTAGGCAGACGCTTTACCGTCTGAGCCACCAGGGAAGTCCAATTTTCTGTCAGGAACATATCAATTAAACAAGTGGTTCCTTTCTCTCCTGTGCCCACGTAGAAAACGCAGGACTTTTACAGAGCCTAACAATCCAGGATGGCCTTACTGACTTTCTTGACCAATAGAATGTAGTAGAAGTGACATTCTTGCATTCTGAGACTAGTATATGAGAAGTCTCAAAGCTCCCACCCGATTCTTTTAGAAGGAAACTGGGGGAGAAATCCAGCTGTGCTGAGACTGACATGCTGTGGGGAAACTTAAGTCAGCCATATTGAGGGGCTGTGTGGAGAGAGCAGCTCGAAGACGGCCCCAGCTACACCAGGCATCCCAGGCCAGGCACCGGAAGTGCCCAGCAGACACAAGGCAGAGAGGAGAGAGATCCAGCCAACAGCTAGAGACAGTCACAAAATCCCGCAAACATGTGCTGCCCCAGCCACTCCAGATGAGTTCCAGACCACTGAAGAGCAGAGATGAGCCATCCCTACTATGCTCATCCACAACATGGAGAGCACAATAAAATAAAAGGGCTATAGTTTTAACGCCACTAAGTTTCAGGGTGGTTTGTTACACAGCAGTTAAACTATGAGAACGACTTCTGTCTCCAGCAAAAAGGGCTCCCAGCATAACCCAAGCATCCAAAATGCGTGGGACCATCTGAGCCTTTTCTTCCCCAGCCCCAGCCACAGCTTTCTCATCTACCTCTTTGGTCATTGGGCAATGCTGAAAAGAAAAGAATCAGTTGAAAGTCTAAAAACGAATAGAGGCAAAACAGGTAGCAGATGTCACATGCCCTCCTCATGGTAGGCAGAAGTGATACATAAGAGTCTCTTGGATTCAGAGACCAGGCAACACACGTTGTGAGCATGTAGAAAGTTTCTGAAAAAGGAGGTTCGGAAAAGGCATGTGATAAAGGGGACAACTGGAGAAAAAGAAACCCCGAGTATGAGAGGCACGAGGTGGGCTCCTCACTGCTTTCCTCCCCCAGGCCCTTTGCACGTTTCCACATCCAAGCTCACACTGTGCTCCCCAGACTCTCCCTGGCTCCATCATTCAGGATAGAATTGAATTCACTCTCTGCATCCTCATGGACTCCAGCAAAATCTCTCCTTCTCTAACAGCCTACTGATTAACATCTCTCTTATCTTTCCTCTTAGTTTCCCATGTTTGTCTTCTCACGACAACTGGAATAAAAATTGAGGGCAGAACCTATGTTATTAGGTTGATGCAAACATAACTGCAGTTTTTGCATTGTTGAAATTTGCCATTTGATATTGGAATACATTCTTAATTAATGTGGCTCTGTTATATATCATTTAATGTGCATTCTTCACTTTATGTTTTTTGCTAATGAATTATTACTTGCTGTTTATTTTATATGTATTTTAGACAATGGAAATGATGTTAGACAAAAAAGCAAATTCGAGGGATTTTCTTATTTGGGTTCAGAATGGGTTGTAAAGCAGTAGAGACAACTTACAACATCAACAACGCATTTGGCCTAGGAACTGCTAACGAACATACAGTGCAGTGGTAGTTCAAGAAGTTTTACAGAGATGAGAGCTTTAAAGATGAGGAGTACAGTGGCCAGGCCCATTGGAAGGTGACAACGACCAACTGAGAGTAATCATGGAAGCTGATCCTCTGACAACTATATGAGAAGCTGCCGAAGAACTCAATGTCAACCATTCTACAGTCGCTCAGCATTTGAAGCAAACTGAAAAGGTGAAACATCACAATAAGTCAGTACTCTATGAGCTGATCACATATCAAATATATCGTCATTTTGAAGCATTGTCTTCTTATTCTATGCAATAACAATGGACCATTTCTCGATACAATTGTGACATGTGATGAAAAAGGGGATTTTTTATGACAACCAATAGTGACCAACTCAGTGGTTGGACCAGTAAGAAGCTCCAAAGCACTTCCCAAAGCCAAGCTTGCATCACAAAAAGGGTCATGGTCACTGTTTGGTGGTCTGCTGCCAGTCTGATTCACCACAGCATTCTGAATCCCAGTGAAACCATTACATCTGAGAAGTATGCTCAGCAAATCAGTGAGATGCACCAAAAATGGCAACACCTGCAGCTGGCATAGGTCAACAGAAAGGGCCCAATTCTTCTTCTCAACACTGCCCACAGATTGCACAACCTAATATTTATATATTGCTTCCCTTCACATTGCACAGTATCAGGTCCAGATCTGAACTAGTCCTACTCAATATGTCTCTAGGGACTGAACTTTAGTACTACCAATATACCAAGAGCAAGTTATGTTCCAGGTCCACTGCTCCGTGTGTGCGTGCTCAGTCACTCAGTGGTGCCCAACTCTCTGCGACCTCATTAACTGTAGCCCGCCAGGCTCCTCTGTGCATGGGGATTCTCCAGGTAAGAATACTGGAGTGGGTTGCCATGCCCTCCTCCAGGGGATCTACCCAACCCAGGGATCAAACCTGAGTCTCCTTCATTGGCAGGCAGATTCTTTACCACTGCACCACCTGGGAAGCCCCCTCACTACTCCAGCTTTCTACAAATCTTCCCTGATGTGTTTTCAAGAACTTAACTCACATGGATGTGCGGCTAAAGTTCACTTCATAGGTAGGCTTCTGGAAAGACAAGTCAACATTACAGTTTCTGCATCCCTTCTTCATAGGCTTCTGATCCCACAATTTCACTGGAAACACTCTCCCAAAAGTAACAGTAACCAATGTTGCTAAAGCCTGTGTTACCTACATAAAGCATGCATTCCTGCGGCTCTTGGGATTTCTTCTATTCTGGTCCCATCACACTTTGTAAATTTTCTTCTGCTGCTTATCTCTTAAGTGCCTATAATTCCCAAGGTCCTTCCACAACCCTCAGACTCTACAAGTTACTCCAAGCAAATTAAACCACACCCAAGATTTCCCTTGAAACTGGAAACTCAACAGGAATCAAATACCTTACCATTCCTTCCCCTAACCAGCTCTTCTTTATGAATGGTAATACCCATTTACTTAGGAAATAAATTTCATCTTCTCATTCAACAGCTAAATCCTATTAGCTGGAGTCCCACAGATTCTATTCGCTTAATGCCTTTTGAATCCATTTACCTCTGATGACGTCCCCTGTCACCAGTGTGTTTCAGGTTTTTATCACTTTTCACCTAGATTTATGTCAAAGGCCTCCAACCTCTCTCCCCTATGATCCACTCTCCACACAGTTCTCCATGTGACCTTTCCAGAAAGTAATTCTGTCCAGGTCATTCCTGTGTCTAAAATAAATCAGAATTTTCAGGATAAAGTTCAACCTCCTTGTACACAAGGACCAAGAATAGTGATTCAAAGTGAGCTCTAGAGCCCGGCTTCAAGGGTTCAATTCTAACCGCCTCCTCTTCCTAGTTCTGTGACAAAGTGCTCAATGCTTCTATGTCTCAGTTTCCTCACTGTAAAGTAGGATTAAGCTATCTCCTAGGTTTTTAAGGGGATTTCATGAAGTAAACAGGTGAAGGGCTTAGAACTCTATCCAGCATATAGTAAGGATGCAACAAATATTACTTAGTTCCTATCTGCATTCTTCCCGTTGCTCAGCCCTCATCACACCTCCCAACACACTCTTTGTGTCATGAATCCAAGCAGAACTACTTGTATTTCCTCTAATCAAACCTGTGTTTTACCACACAGGCCTGTATCCAGGCTATTCTTTCTTTGTGGGATGTCCATTCTCCTGAGTGCAACTGATTTCTCTTGTCCCTCAAAACTTTGCTCCAAGGGTTACCTTTCTTTCCATCCCTGAAGCTTTCTGTTCACTGAATTTAGTACATTCTTTTATAATTTCCACTTTATTTACCTGTCTCTCTCAATTTTGTGTGATTCTTTTCAATTTTTTGAGGTATAGTTGATATACAATATTATACAAGTTTCAGTTGTACAACAGAGTGATTCACAATTTTTAAGAGTTAGGGTCCAGTTATAGTTATTATAAAATATTGGCTATATTCACTGTGTTGTACAATATATCCTTGTAGTTTATTTATTTTATATGTAGTTTGTATTTCTTAATCTCTTACCCCTATTCTTGCCCCTCTCTCCTTCCCTCTCCCCACTGGTAACCACTAGCCTGTTCTTTACTTCTGTAAATCTGTTTATTTTTTGTTATATTCACTCATTTTTTGTATTTTTTAGATTCCACATGTAAGTGATATCATACAATACATATCTTTCTCTGTCTGACTTACTTCACTTGGCATAATACCCTCCAAGTTCTTCCATATTGTTGCAAAAATGAATGGCAAAATTTCATCCTTTTTTATGACTAATAGTCCAGTGTGTGTGTGTGTGTGTGTGTGTGTGTGTGTGTGTGTGTGTGTGTACCACATCTTCTTTATCCATTCATCTGTTAATAAATTCTTAGATTGTTTCCATATCTTGGCAACTGTAAATAATACTGCTATGAACATGGGGGTGCATCTACCTTTTCAAATTAGTGTTTTAATTTTACCCAGATATATATCCAGCAATAGAACTGCTGGGTCATATGGTGGCTGTTTTTAGCTTTTTGAGACATCTCCATACTGCTCCCTACACTGGCTGCACCGACTCACATTCCCACCAACAGCATACAAGGGCTCCCTTTTCTCCGCATCCCTGCCAACATTTGCTATTTGTGCTCTTTTTGATGATATCCATTCTAACCGATGTGAGGTGGTATCTCATTGTGGTTTTAATTTGCATTCCTCTGATGATTAATGATGTTGAGCATCTTTTCATGCGCCTGTTGGCCATCTGTATGTCTTCTTTGGAAAAAATGTCTATTCAGGTCTTCTGCCCATTTTTTTAATTGGTTTGTTTGCTTGTTTGAAGTCAAGTTGTATGAACTGCTTATATGTTTTGGATATTAACCCCTTAGCAGTCACATCACTTGCAAATATTTTCCTTTGCTCAGTAGGCTGTCTTTTCATTCTGTCTATGGGTTCCTTTGCTCTGCAAAAACTTTTAAGTGTGTCCGATTTGTTTTTAATTTCATTTTCTTTGCTTTAGGAGACACAGCCAAAAAAAACATTGCTGAGATTTATAAAAGTTTGTGTGATTTTTGAAGGAAGATGACACATCTTGGGTTTTATATTCTTAATACTGAGGGCAATGACTGCCTCAGAATCTAAACTCATTCATTGTTAGTGGAATAAATAAATGATCACTATGGGACATTAATAGCAGGTACCCAGATGCACCTTAAATTTGATTACTTTCACTTAAAACCATACACTTTTCAGTCATGTATACCTTCTGTGATTTTTAATAGACTGCAGATAAATTTAGCACAGAGAAATGTGATGATATCCAGAGAGACAACCAGTTCTGAGAACCACAAGTTTCTAATAGTGAACAGCCACTAAATATCCCAAAGGTTTCACTTCGCCCTAATCCCTGACTGCCCTGCTACCTGGAATAAATCAGACAGTACCACACCGAAGTTTGAAAGAATTAGCCAAGCTGTGCTAATGTGATCACAATGGAGAAGAGAGGCATGACTCAGTCTCTCGGAATCAGCATATTCCTAAGCAATGAGTCTTGAATGAGAGAAGAGAAGATTCTGGTTTCTTCCTGACATAGTCTTCATTCATAAGTGGCAAGATAACAAATGAGGGACTGCGTAGCTAGTACTTCTAAGGATCTCCCCTCAAATCAAGTCTCTTTTTTTTACCAGGTACAAGTAATCTGGGTTTCAGTTTAGGGTCTTAGAAAAGTGTCACCAATTCTTTAGCATAGCTTCCGTGTTAAAAGGCAGGGTTACAAAGAGGAATACTTTAACCCAAAAAGGGAAAAAGCATCCAAGCCCAGAACTATACACCACTGGAAAGGCCACTCACAAAGCACAGACAATGGCAACCAAGCATCCATTGGGAATACCAGCATGGTCCATTTCACCTATAAGAATTCAATTCTAGGAAGGTGGTCAAGATTTCACATTTAGGGTGTTTTGAGACCTTGGTGACAACATAATAGGGGTTGCTCAAATGAGTCTTGTTCTCATTAGGGTTGGAGAGAACATTCTAGATACCTCACATCATATAGTTGGCAACTACTAACAGAGCTCATACAAAGAAAGTGTCTGCCAGCTACCCACTCTCCTCTACTTAAAAGTGATTCCTGCCATTCAGTGCATAAGCTGCCTCTAGAACAGCAAGTTTCTCATCTAAATGCATCTTTGTGAGACACAGAAGACATTCAGCAACAAATCCTCAAATGCTTTCAAATGAAAATGAAACGATGATAAGGCCCTTGAAGATAGGAACCTCAACAGATAGCATTTATCATAATCTCTACCCCAAAGTAGATGACATAGGACGTTGACAGTGAAAAAAAAAAAAAAAAAAATTAGAGGCTTGTTTTTGTTTGGGAAATCAAAATATATACAAACACATACATTTCTATATATGTATCCTGACCAAATATTTGAGTCAAATGTATTGGGTTGGCCAAAAACTTCATTCAAGTTTTTACTTTACTCAATTTTATGGCCAACCCAACACTTAACACTTCCTGAGAGCTAAAACACTGAGTAACTCAAACTAAACATGCTTCATTTAGGATCTGAAAAGTGAGGCTGAAGCATGCTTAGACTGTTAAAAAAAAAAAAGAAAAGAAAAAAAGAAAAGCTGTTAACATGTTCTATTCTTGCACTTGAATAACGCTTTCAACTTTCCAAGATCCTTTGATAGCCATCACCTCCACACCCCTCCTCCTCACTAAGATCAATGCTAAAGGGATTTATCTCCCCAGTTGACCCCAGAATGTGAAAGCAGAAACCAGAGTGGGAACATGGCTGTCATACAACAATTTAGCTAGGGCCTTTCACCTTGGACCCTTCTTCTAATATTACGCCAAAAACAAGTTATGGAACAGAGCAGACAATCGTGGTTTGAAGCATTTGTTAAAACAAGGCCTCCAGAAAATCTTTGTTTACCTTAAAAATTTAATAAATTTCAAGTATAGTGCATTTGAAAGCCAGCATATCATGAAATTTAAAAGCATTACTATTACATACTACTGTAATATTAATACCTCTAAACTGCAAATGGGGGCTAATATAGCTTCATGATTAAGAATATGAATTTTAAAATCAGATAACCTAACTTCAACTAGTCACACTCTTATACACTTGTACTTATAACTTATATTCTCCTACACTTTGTTAAGCTATCTAACCTCCCCAAGCCACAGTGTACTCATCAGCAAACTAGGAATAATAAGACTTAACCTCTTGGAGCTATTGCGAGGAATACATATAAATTTGTATGTAAATGTCTTAACTCAGTGCCTAATATACAAAACTTAAGAGGTAGCAATTAACATTAGCTTATTCATAATCTCTTTTAGTAACTTCCAACTTCAGGCCCTACAACAAAGTAAAGTTTCTACCTCCCTCAAGAAGAAAATAATAGGTATCTAGGACTATTGGAATGAACTAAAGCCCCAAAGCTTGAAATGCCACTTACAAATTACTTTGTAACAATTCACATTAGTAAGTTGTTAAAGTTTAAAATTTAGATAAGAATTTCATGAAGTTTTCACAGGGCTCCTAAACAGTACTCTTGCCTGGAAAATCCCATGGACGGAGGACCCTCCTGGAGGGTCCATGGGGTCGTGAAGAGTCAGACACGACTGAGCGACTTCACTTTCACTTTTCCCTTTCATGCATTGGAGAGGGAAATGGCAACCCACTCCAGTGTTCTTGGCTGGAGAATCCCAAGGACAGCAGAGCCTGGTGGGCTGCCGTCTATGGGGTCTCACAGAGTTGGACACGACTGAAGCGACTTAGCAGCAGCAGCAGCCTAAACTGACAGAAGGGAAAGTCCATCTTGAACTGAAAAGCCAAAAAAGTTTCAGAGGGGAAGGAATCTTTCAGAGACCTACTCAAGGTTCCATGAAGGTACCCACTGCTGATTTCCTCCAGGCTAAGAACCAGGAGAGACCCACCCCCTTTGAAGCTTCTCACACCTCCCTCCCCACCCCCAGCCACCATCACCACCCCCAGCACCCTTTCTAACCATAGATTTCTAAGTAAAAAAGGAAACTGCCTAAAATTGAAACTGCTTTGGTCTATTATTGGCTTTGGTGGCTATGGGAAGAAAACAGAGGAGGGGTTGGGTCAGATATGCTGATGAAAATACTCTGAGTCATCACTTCCTGGAAGAGGTGGCAGTGAACCCAAAGTCGGCTGGGGAGTCAGAGGGTTGAGGGGGGTCCCGGCTCTGCCACAACCTCACCAGGCACTGTGGGGACGTCACTCAACTCCTGTGAGTTGCCCTCTGTGAAATGACTGTCACGGCCTTCCCAGCTCTACATTCTTGCCGTTCATAAATATCCCAGTGAATAAACTACCAGTGCTGTTCACCGCCAGCCTTTCTACCTAAGGGAACCTGTACTCCTGAGCACAGAAGCCTCCCTCACAAGCAAGAGCAGGCAGGACCCAGCAAGGAGGAGGAGCAGCTGGCTCTAGGTCAAGAACCAGCTGTTTTACTTCCTAAACACTTTCCCACACCCAAACTCTTCCATCCATACACACGGCACCTCAGCCTTGCTATATAATTCCCTGGGCAGTGCAGGGTAACTCCACTAGCAAACAACACCCTGGGATAACCTGACTACTAGGGTAGCTGCAATCACTTTATATTCAATCTTAGATGGAAGATTATATAAAAGTATTCACTAAACTGCAAGCAGACACAGACAATTTTAAGATTTAGGTTTTAAAAGAAAACAACCTTAACAGTAGCAAAACAAAAGTTGTACTTTGCTTTGGAAGCACCCATTCATGCACCTGCATACCTTTGAGAGGCAGGACTTTTCATTTGTCTGATGCTAACTCCTATGCGCAGCTTCTAAACTCTCCATCTAAGGCAGGTCCTCATGACCATGTGCTGGATGAGTGAGTGAAGAAATGAATGCTGAGCTGCCCAAACAAGGAGGCAAGGGAGGATGGTGCACTACACTGCTCCTTGAACTCTGTAGTCACACTGGCTTCCTGGGTAATTTAATAATATTCTCTCACATTCATGTTCTCTCTCTCTCCATCTCCAGCTCCCACCCCAAAGCATTAGGCAGTCTGACTGAATAGCACTCAAAATATTTTCTCATTTAGAGAAGAAAACAGGAATTTGCCACTTGTCTGTCTCTATTCTGTTGCCTGTCAGCCTTCAGCAAATATTTCAATCCTGGGCCTCTGCCTGCTGCTAACCTTTCTCCTTTAACCTTTGGCCCTGCCCTCTTCAAATCTTTCAGGCTTTACCTTCTCATTTCCCAGCTTAGACCCTCCACTCCAGAGCTGACTTCTCTACTATGTTCAACCAAAAGGAGATATGGCAACACCTCTAAAATAATCAGAGTCAAAAGAAAGCTCCTGTGATCTGCTCGCATGATCAAAAGATGATTAGACACATCGGCACATCATTGTGGTGAATGGGACTCTTCCTGTAACTGGGCTCCCATTCTCACTGGCCTAAATGTGGCCTCCAAACCTTCAGAGCTTTATTTCTATTCTGCCGCTGCTGCTGCTGCTAAGTCGCTACAGTCGTGTCCGATTCTGTGCGATCCCATAGACGGCAGCCCACCAGGCTCCCCTGTCCCTGGGATTCCCCAGGCAAGAATACTGGGGTGGGTTGCCATTTGCTTCTCCAATGCATGAAAGTGAAAAGTGAAAGTGAAGTCACTCAGTCGTGTCCAACTCTTCACGACCCCATGGACTGCAGCCTACCAGGCTCCTCTGTCCATGGGATTTTCCAGGCAAGAGTACTGGAGTGGGGTGCCATTGCCTTCTCCGTATATCTACTCTAGCCACTTCTAAATGCTAACTACCTCAAGAGGGCAGGTCACCAAGATTAGAGGCTCAGGGGTGGCTGTCAGATGTACACAGAAGATGCAGATCAGGTCCACCAGGGCACTGAGGATGCAGAGCTCCTGGTGAACTTTTCTTCACGTTTGGCCAAATCACATAACAATTCCTTTCCAAACCCCTGCCCCTCCATCTCCCAATCATTGCAACTCCAGCTCTCCCATGCAGTGGCAATGGAAGGCCACAGTAATCAAGTGCCCTGTCTCTTTTTTAGCACCCAGCATTCTTTTCTCGAGACTGTCACTGGCTGGCCATGTGATCTTTGACAAATCATGAGACATTCTGATCTGGACTCTGTCCTCATCTGCAAAGGAAAGATTGCTCAGATGATCTTCAAGGTCTCTTTCAGCTTTAATATATTTTAGATATGGAGAATGCCCCCTACAGTATAAAAAAGGATCTTCTGAAGAGATGAAAGCACCAACCTTTTTATAGCCAGAGTCTGCCCAGTATAAAGGAAAGTAAGAGGAAAAGAAGGAAAAAGCAGGATGTCCAGGATGTCCTTTTATTTCAAAAGGGAAATTTAGGTCCAATGTGGCAACATCACAGAGAGAATAAATTACTGGTGCGACTAGATATAAACACAGAAGAACTCAAACTTTTGTCCCAGATTCTTATCTATTATATAAACTTTCCCAGAGGATGGCCTGGTGATAAGCAAAAGGAGCATTTCTGCTTTTTAATTTTTGTAGATTTGTGTTTGCCACTTTCCCTAGGGTGCCAATCTGGAAATCCCAGAAGTCTAGCCCAAGAGCCCTCCTGACCACACACTCTACACAATCTTCTGTCTTCCACATTCCCTCAGGGGCAGACTTCAGTGGTCCAATCCTTCCATGCATGACATCCAGAACTTTGTTCATCCCATCCACGGAGCTTGTGTTGTTCATCATGCATCCCTTGTACTCCATGGAAGCTCCCTGAAGACAGGGGTAATGGAGGTCACACAGCTGTTAGATCTCTACAGCATCCAGTACACCACTTGTCTCCACTAGGCTCACTGGAAACACTTGTAGAATGAATGGATGTGGAAAACAAATCTTTGACATAGAACTATGTGGTCACACTGGAGGCACATACCTCTCTTAGCTTTTAACTAAGATGTAAACTGCCCTAAATATGTTCTGCCACTTTCAGAACACACACCACCAATTAAGAACTTGGAAGTTGAAGCAATGATGGGAGACTCAGAGGAGAAGTAAGGGACAGGAGCACAAAAAGGCTTGGAGACATTAACTAGGAATGTCCAAAAATAACATAGGAGCTCCCAAGATTCCCCTCCTAAGACCAGAGCCCAGTCAAAGCAGCCCCCCAGATATCTATTTCAACAGCACACCAACATATACATACATGTCCACTCAGACACCCTCTCACCTATACATGTCCAGACACCATCCAGTTGGCAAACAAGTGACCGTATGCAAATTATCAGAAGCCACAAAGATCTGCTTCAGTGGGGAGCCTGAACAAGGAACAATTTTGCAAGTGGTCACAGATGGCTTAGCTTCTCTCCTTACAATGGACACTAACGAGATTTGCCATAACTAATTCACTCTTTCACACCATTGCCCTAATTCATTCTTTCACACCTGCCCTCAAAAGGTGGGGGAAATTCCCCATCACAGCCATATGCATTTTGTTCCTTCCTAACACATGAAAAGTTCAACTTGTCCCTCCTCATTGTGTAGGGGCAGTTCACATTTAAAGGAGTTAAAAAAGGGTTTGAGAGGAGGTGATGGGGAAAGCAAACATATGCTGGATTTTCTTTCCCATTTCACCTGTTTGCAGAAGGGGTAGATAAGCAGAGATTTACTGAGTCCTGTACTGAGCTGGAGGCATCCCAGGTGGTGCTTGTGATAAAGAACCTGCCTACCAATACAGGAGATGTTAAGAGACAGAGGTTCAATCCCTGGGTCGGGAAGTTCTCCTGGAGGAGGGCATGGCAATCCACTCCAGTATTCTTGCCTGAGAATCCCCACAGACAGTGGAGCCTGGCAGGTTACAGCTCATAGGATCGCACAGAGTCAGACACGACTGAAGTGACTTAGCACGCACGCACGTACTAAGCTGGAGAACTCAGTAGTAGCAGAGGAATGGGTGCAAAGCACAGCAGAAAACAAAACAGTGAAACAGACAGTTGGAAATAAAACTCTACAGCAAAATGCTGGATTTGGAACTTTTGTAAACACCTCAAGCTCTTCTGGCACTTTCTAATCATCTTTTCGTAAGTGTCCCTATGCGACCCCATGATGTAGCTCACCAGGTTCCTCTGTCCATGGGGATTCTCCAGGCAAGAACACTGGAGTGGGTTGCCATGCTCTCCATCAAGGGGATCTTCTCAACCCAGTGGGTTGCCATGCCTTCCTCCAGGGATCTTCACAACCCAGGGATCAAACCAGGCCTCCCACATTGCAGGCAGGTTCTTTACCATCTGAGCCACCAGAGAAGCACATGTCCCTAACACACAGTCAATGGATTCTTAGGAAAATGACTGAACTTCTCTAAGTCAGAGGAATCAAAATGTTAGAGGCCATTCCTTTTCACCTGCTGAAGGCTCCTTAAGCCTCTTCGGTGTGACAGCAAAACCCAAGGGCACTTTCTCTCTTCACTGTGTGCTGCAGTGGGCCTCTGTTTTTTGTCCACTCTGGGCCTGCTTCCCTCCAATGCTGTTACATTTTGATTTCCTAAAGCAGCTCTCCAGACTCCCCAGCTCTCTGCTCCCCAGTGTTGGCAGGGATGGTATCATACCTTTCTTGTCCCATTCAAGAAGAAGTCAGATTCCTCATCTGCTCTCCCAAGGTTTTCCTGCACTCTAGATTCCCAGGTAAACCCTGCAGGCCAGCCCAATGGGTTCAAGGCATACAGTGAGCACCCTGCCCCCAGGACCATGGCTCAAACAATACCTGAGCTGCTTTTCCCTCCTTTTGAACTGTGGTATTGGAGAAGACTCTTGAGAGTCCCTTGGACTGCAAGGAGATCCAACCAGTCCATCCTAAAGGAGATCAGTTCTGAATATTCATTGGAAGGACTGATGTTGAGGCTGAAACTCCAATACTTTGGCCACCTGATGCGAAGAACTGACTCATTGGAAAAGACCTTGATGTTGAGAAAGATTGAAGGCGGGAAGAGAAGGGGATGACAGAGGATGAGGTGGTTGGATGGCATCACCGACTCAATGGACATGAGTTTGAATAAACTCCAGGAGCTGGTGATGGACAGGGAGGCCTGGCGTGCTGCAGTCCATGGAGTCGCAAAGAGTCAGACACGACTGAGCAACTGAACTGTACCGAGCTATTTCCTCTGCTTCCGTCAAGATCCATTCAAGCCTCCTCTGTTTCTCCATCCTTCTCTGAACTCTTAACACACCCAAGCACCTGGCACAGATGACCATCCTGCTTGGGCCCAACCTCCCCAACGAGAAGTGAAGCTCAGAGGCTTCTCTGAAGGCCAAACAAGTCCATATAAACTTGGAGGAATGACTCTGCATCCTTTCACCTGCCCAGGTACCCATATGAGTTCCCTCTTTTTTCATTGTTAGTCATCATTCACATCAACTATCACAGAATATGTCTACTCTTTTCTCAAATAAATATGTAGTTTATACTTATAGGTGTCTACTTCGAAACTATGCATGTTATTATAATAATATAATATATATAATAATAATAATATATAGTAATTAGGTCAAGCCAAGCCCACATATTAATATGTCTCCTAGTTACATGAATCAGTATTTTTATGGCAATTTACTGGAATATGAGAGTTGGAAAAGACTCCAGTATCTTCTGCTTCATTGCCTTCATTTCAAGATGTGACTCCTAAGAACAGAGGCAGTGAGGAAACCCAGGTGGTTAGGGGCAGAGACTAATCTGCTTCTCAGTGAGGACTCTATTGCATCGTATACAATATCTATCTGCCCAGAGGCCAGACACACACACGCATACATGCAGGTACACATAATACTGAATACTCTCTAACACACACCCACCAAACCACACCACCTTCTTAGGGCTCCTCAGACAGAGCTCATAGAGACAGCATGATGACAGAAGGACGGACGTGACTATGCATCCTCTCTGATGTTCTCTAGGTTTCACTTTGATCATTTCCTAAATACATGTCTTCCTCTCTAGCTCTTTGCCTCCTCTGTGTATAGGGTGAACCCCCACAACTGGGTTGTCCTCTTTTGAGAAAGAGAAGCTCCAAGGACCAGCAACTGTCTCCGTGGGCTTAACGAGATGAGCAGAAGCAGCCGCTGATGCACAGCAGTCAGGTCCCGATGGAGTGGGTTCTGCCACAGGCCTAATATCAGAAGCAAAGGTCAGCTGTCATTTAGGAATGAAGCCAGAAGGAAAGCCAGGCATCCAGAAGTTCAGCACCTGCTCCTCCCAGGAGGTAGAGGGGGTACAGCTGGTCCAGCCCGCGGCAGCCCTTCTCAGGCTCACCTGCATGGCTGCCCCCAAGGGGATGTGATTTCCACACTGGTAGAAAGCCATCAGTCCCTCGGGTGGAGCAGTAAGTACTTCTGAGAGGTCCAGGACCAAAAGCCAAGCTCATCCAGGAGCACCGGCTTTCTCACCAGTCGCTCCATCCTTCCCCTGCACTGGTTGCCTGGACTGAGGGAGCCTTGCAGAGGCAGCCCTTCCCGCCGCCCACAAGCATAAACAATTCCCCTGCTCCCCACCCCCACCATTTCTTTCAGCCGCGGTCCTTCTCTCCCTCCCTTTCCAGGGGCCAGTTCTCACATGGCCTCCACTCTTGTACCTGATTTGCCCCAGTACACCGTAGATTTCTACTTCCATCTTCTCCATTACTTTTTCTGGGTTCCACTCCTTCTGCTAAAAGGCATGATGTGATTTTTTTTTTCCAGGTCTCTGGCCAACTTTGCTTTTCTCTCTTCTTTCTATACTCAAAATCTCATGGAAAATGTAACACATAGGAAATGAAGAAAATACCTTTTATTAAATGAGTGAATGAATGACTCAGTGAGGCAGAAGAAAGGAAGCCCTGTGAATGGACAGTTAGCATCAGCAGGGGCACTGAGTGCTGCTCAGCTCAGCTCTGTGACTCTTGGTTGGGGCCCCTTTCTCAAGTCTAGCAGAGTCCACTGTTCTGAAGTCAACATTCTCCTTTCACTATATCCTCCTGTCCCTCCTGCTCTCAGACCTCTGAGAACTGAAGCCTTGGGTGAAACAGACCTAGAAAGAGACCCTGGCTAACTCAAAGCACAGCCTGAGTCAGCTAGCAGAGCTGAGCATAGGGACCATTCTTCCTGGCCCCAGGCCCATTGCCCCTGCACCCACTGTCACGCAGCTTACAGACACCATCACTTAGACCCTCTCTCACCTAATCCAGTGTGTCTACATGTCTTCCCTGGCTCTCTCTCTGAATTGATTCAGGCAAGATTTGTTTTTACTCATGGATTGTATTAGAAAGTCAAGGAGAGACCATTTAGTAAAAATTACTTCAGTTCATATAGTAAGGTTTTGAACAAGGACTTCATTGATATTTTCAAGTGCAAAGCTGACTTGACTGCTAAGTCAAGTCACTATATTTCTTATAATTCACATTAACAGGAGCCTACAATGTATTTTAAGATACTAAAATAAATATAGACACACACGCATTATAAGTTACCTTGGAAAATTCTATCTCCTCAGGAGGACGCAAAAGAGAAGCTCCCGGCCTCTCTTCCTGTTGTGTGTTTTATTTAATATTCCATTCTAGGCAGATCCTCCAGCCCCTCAATGCTCTGGGTCATAATTCCAGCCTAACAGTGAAAGGAGGAAGGAGATGGTACGTTTAAAAACAACTTTATGGGGTTTCACCAATTTACAGAATTCATCATGTGTTCATTCCCCGATCTATTGTTATTACCATAAAGGAGCAAAAATCCTTATTACCATAAGGAGCCCTTTAGTTCGTAAAGGGCTCTCACCCAGCAACGCCCATGAGTGAAGGTTGGGGGCCTATGTGGCAAGTGAGGGCTGGGGGTGCAAGGCCAGAGGCCGGCAGGGTTCTCTGTGCACAAAGTTACAGGACCACTTGAGAAGTTATCTCAGAGCATCTCTGAAACCTGCTAAGAGGATTTTCACTCATCTCGTAGAGGGTGCCAGAAAAAGACAACCAATGCACAAGGTTCAGGAACAGCTGCTGCTGCTGCTGCTGCTAAGTCGCATCAGTCGTGTCTGACTCTGTGCGACCCCATAGACGGCAGCCCAACAGGCTCCTCTGTCCCTGGGATTCTCCAGGCAAGAATACTGGAGTGGGTTGCCATTTCCTTCTCCAATGCATGCAAGTGAAAAGTGAAAGTGAAGTCGCTCAGTCGTGTCCGACTCTTCGCGACCCCATGGACTGTAGCCTACCAGGCTCCTCCGTCCATGGGATTTTCCAGGCAAGAGTACTGGAATAGAAGAGCTTATAAAACTTTCAGGAGATTTGAACAAACAGTCCCTCTGAGTTCTCTGGAATCTAGCTAATCTGGTTCCAGTTTACAGAGAAACAGAAGCATTGAGAAGGCCCCTTGCCTGTGGGTCTTCGGGGGGCAGGGTTAGAAAGCAAGGATCTCAGGCCCCCACCTTAGGCTCAGTTCCACTGAGCCCCAAGTGAGGAGCTGCCTGCCTCAGGGCTTAGAGGGTGGACACGCTGGAATCCCAGCTTCCCAATCCTAAGACCAAGGCAAGACACTGGAGGTTTCTGTACCTCACTGCACACAACTGCAAAATGGGGATAAAAACACCTCCACTGCCATGGTGGGAAGGAGTCAGTAAATAGTGCGTGTCAAGTGCTTGGCAAGGTTCCCAGCTCAACAACAAAATGGTAGCTTTCACGGCCAATGGCTTTCCCTATGATTCAAGTTTTCCACCAAAGAATGACTCTCTTCTGCCTCTGATGCACAGTTCATATTCTTCAGCAGGAAATCAGGAAACATAAGAAGCTGGACATCAAAAGACCTTCAAGCGAACATCCAAGGACAACAAGCCCTAAGCTTAAGCAACCAGTAGGATCTTGTGTGACCTACAAAATGAGGTGGGAACAGGAAGAAATACTTTTGCTAGTGATGGTTTTAATTTTTTTTTGTTTGTTTTGTTTTTTGTTTTTTCCACCCCCCGCTAAAGGATTAACATGCATGTTCTTAAACAAGGGGGTCCCCCATTTACAGCTGACAGCAGCAGCTGCAACCTCTGCCTCTCCTGCAGAATGGCAGGGAATCGAATCAAAAAGAAAAGCAAGTGGACAACCTTTCCTCCTCCGGGAGCATGAAACACAATACCAGCCTCTCACCAAACCCAGCAGACCCCAGCTCTGATTGGAGGTTGCCTCGGAACAAAGGGAAATTGGTATTTAAAAAAAATCTTCTGAAAGCCAACTCAGCAGATGGTTTTTTCCTGGGCTCCATGAGAGGGGGGTGGGGTGGGGAGGTAGGGGGGAGGGGAAGGGTGCTGGGATAACACAACTGCCACCGGGATACAGATGACTGAGAAGTGACAAAGATGGGGAAAGAGGGCTGACCTCTTGCCCCAGAATTTCACAAAGGGCAATTACTCCATGTGGTGGTGACCTGGACTAGGCCACTGATCGTGTCCAACCTGCAGCTGCTGTTTATCACGGGCATGTCTGGGGCCTTTATCCAACGCTGGGGTGGAGAGAGGCTAGGGATGGGGGGATATTGGAGGAAGCCTGGAAAAGTTTAATTAGAGACCACAGTTTGTTAATAATCTACTATAGGGTGGTCCTACAGAAAAGTCTTATATTTCCACTGCATTTTTAACATTTCAGAACCCTTTTACAACCATTCACTCAGATTATCTTCAAAGTAATATGTAAGAAAGAGACACAGCATTAATGCCCTGTTAAATATGAGAAAAGAGTGGTTCACATGCTAAAGGCAAAAGAAGAAATCAAAACCAGAACTCCAGCACAGGGTGGCCACCCTTCCCTCAAGTCTCAGGCCAGACAGGACTGAATGGAATCTTGTTTTGGAAGGGACTTTTGCCGAATCCCACATTTTCAGCCCAAACCAAGATACTTGAGAATATTTTTGTAAACAGCTCTAGATTAAGTCTCAGTGAGCCTATTATCTATCGCCCCATGCTGCATGCACTGCCAGCCATCACTTCTTACCAGGTCTCACTGTGGCCATGCCCTGCTGAACATTCTCCATCAGGGAGGTGGCTATGGGTCCAAGAAAGGAGCTGCATGTCTCCCAGATGAAGCTACAACACCCAGGTTCACCCACAGCCTAGACCAAGGACATGCAGGAGGAGCAATTAGGTGGTTTGCATAGAACTCAATTATTCTCTCCTTGAGGAGGCAATAGCAGGATCAGCTAAAGTGCACCATTCAATGATGACTTCCCACTTCCAGAAACCAGGAATCCGAGGGTCTGATGTAGATTTGAGTCTCCCCACTCCCTCTCCCCTGGCTGTAATCCTGAGAAATCCTGATTAAAAACCCTCAAAGTCCCTCCCTCAGTCTTTAAAACAGGGAGGACTAACAGCTCTCCCAAGAACAATCCAGAAAGAGGTCACAGTTGAGTGATGCGAACCTTTCATAAAGGTGCTGGGCAGATGTGACCGTTGCCACCAATCTTCCACACTATGCACTGTCTGAAACACTCATTCTGACAGTCTTGTACTGTCCTGGGTTTTTCCCTAAATGCCATGAGATCAATTCCTCCAAATGAGAACTGTCTAAACCCTATGCAGCATTTATGCTGAGCACACCATACAACTCTGTAGATTCATGCAGAATTTAGAAGCTTCAGCTCTGCTACAGTATATCTGGATAAGAGCACAGAAAAGACAGAATGATGAAAGGTTTTAGATGTTTCTTAAAAACCAATGCAAAATACACAGGGCTGACTAGGCAGAACCTATTTTGATTTTAAAAAAAAGAGAGAGAGAGAGTTTTTTTTCCCATAGAACTACCTTCACTGGCACAGAGCTAACAAGAACTTCTTTAATACCCAGGCCAGGAAATAAAAGATGCAACTTCTGTCCTCAGAGAGCTTACACTATAACTAAGAAGAAAATACTTTACCTTTGATAACGCACTTTTAAAACCTTTTTAGTTAGATCCAAAAAGGCCACTATGTAATTGAGAAACCAGGTTCACAGATGGTGGAGAGCCATGTAGAGATGCCCCAGTAGGGCAACCACAAAAAAGGGACTCTTTTGTGAGAGGGCATCTACATTTCAAAGTGGCCCTATTTCTGTGTAGTCCGTAGACCCTAACCAGACCATCTGACTAATATTTGACCTAGATGCCTGCCTGGAATAGTGTACAAAGAAATGATAATAAGGATAATGCAAACACCTACATTTTGGACCACTGTACGTAGGATGTATGGGCTTTCCTGGCAGCTCAGCTGGTAAAGAATCCTCCTGCAATGCAGGAGACCCAGGTTCGATTCTTGGGTCAGGAAGATCCCCTGGAGAAGGGATAGGCTACCCACTCCAGTATTCATGGGCTTCCCTGGTGACTCAGACAGTAAAGAATCTGCCTGCAATGCGGAAGACCTGGGTTTGATCCCTGGGTTGGGAAAATCACCCTGGAGGAAGGCACGGCAACCCACTCCAGTATTCTTGCCTGGAGATCCCCATGGACAGAGGAGCCTGGCTACAGTCTATGCAGTCACAAAGAGTGAAACATGACTGAGCAACTAAGCACAGCACACGTGGGATGTAATGGTTTAGACCCTCAAGAACAGCAGAAGGCAATACTAAGTTGGAGTCTCCTTGACCTTGAGTTCAGTATACATCAACAATGATGAAGCTGCCAGAAAGTTGAAACAGCCCAGTGACCTGTTAATAGAGATACTACACTTAGAGTAAAGGAGGGCACAATCCCCTGCAGCCAGACCACCTGCTGGCATTGTCCTCTGCTCTGTGAGCCCTCCCCCACTGAAGCCTTTTAGGAAGGACACAGACAAACTAGCATCCCTGGCACAGGAATCAAGGTGCCTTGGCATCCGAAAACCATGGAATCCCAGAAATAGTTTCAGGAACTAGAAACAGTCAGGCTTTAAAAGAATAATTTTAGTGCAATGTAAGGAAGAGTTTTACTAAAACCAGAGCTGCCTCAAGAGGTAGCAGCGAGTCTCCTCCCTGAGGACCATTAAGAAGCAGCCAAATAACTGTCCATGAGAGATTTTGGAAGGTGTCTTCTGTTTGTTTACAAAGGAAGCTGAAATGGAAATATTCAGAGGCTCTTCTGACGCTTAGTGAAGTCCAGGATGTTGGAAGTGTGACCCAGCTGTGGACTCATTCTTTCCTTTTGACCCATACCTTCTGTGGTTGGCCTTCACCTGTCTCCTGATCTGGTACCAGGTTCTAGCCTGTATCAGATTTAACTCCTGGTTCTCAGAGCCTTTTTAGATCTCCTAATCATGGCTGCTTTCGTGACCCAACAGCACCCACATCCCAGCATGATGCTGACCTGCCACTTAGTCAATGGGAGGAATCCAATGGAAGATTGGTAAGTTCAGGGACCTGATGGTGCAAAAAAGAGCCACACACCCAAATAAATCCGTGTCCATCTCTGGCTCACCTGAAAGGACAAAGATGGAGAAATCACAGATTCCCATTGTATGCTACAAATAGATCCCTTTTAGCTATACCCATGATCCACCATGAGAAGCAACTCCTTTAAGACAGTTCTCCAGGGATACAGTCTGTAGCGAACAATGCTAAAACCCCCTAATTGTTCAGTGCTTCATTCACAGCACTGAACAAATGAATAACTGGCTTGGCATGAAAGGCTGCCCACGCTCCTGGGCACATTCATACCTGCAAATGATTACTTCTTATTGGAAGACATGGTGGCCCACCATGAGCAACAGAACAGCGATCTGTTCATATCCCTTCAAGAATTCTGCACCCCCTCTTCTCCACTTCCACTGATCCTCCCCACTGTGAAACTGGCTGAAACTTGTGACAGCCGAAGAAGACAATGTAGGGAAAAACACAATAAACAAGCTCTAGGAAAAAACACTGAAGCAACCTGCATTTGATACTAATGATGATTATCAAATGGCTTCATGGGGCCAGGTACCAAGGTGGGAACTACTTGGACTTTTCAGAGTCAATAAAGGCCTCCATTGTTTCCTCCGGAGAGGTCAGAGGCTGGTGGGAAGGTGAGAGAAGTGAGCCTGGGGATGGAGGGGCAGGCAGGAAAAAAAAAAACAAACCTAGGACTTTAGAGACAAAGACACACTGCAGGTACAGATGGAGGCCCCTGGCCTTCTTAGGGCAAGATTCAATGGAACACTATGGAAGGTAGGAAGGAGCCCTAGAAGTTATGTCATTGAAACCTGCCCTTAGTGCAGGGCTCTGACTGGCTGTCCATGTTCCAACATGCTCCGACAGCAGCCTCAGCTTGCACCAAGGGCTCTCGGCTTCACCAGACAGCACATAATTCAGAATCCTCCATGCACTGGGTACAACTGCTAGTCCATGAGGGCATTTGCATGCTGTGTATGTCGGTATACCTCTTGGGAACCTGGCTCCACTGAGCTTCTGCCCTCCCCGCTGGCAGCCTCTCCCTTTGGCCACTGGTTCCTCTTATGGCGGTGGCAGGGGGCAGAACCTTAATGCTACCTTCCAAGTCAAGTTATCCTGAGAACCAAACAAGTTGAAACCGTTTCCACAAAGTAGTCTGGTATGTACAAATTATAATGTGAATTTTTAGCTACTGTGGATAAAAAATACCTCTACAATACAAGGCTTCATTGCCTCATGGCTTTGATTTCTGTATGTAAGGCAGTCAGGAGCCTGAACCACTGCCTGCAGCCCAGGCTTCGAGAACCTCCCTGCCATATCCCCATGCTGTCTGCCTAGGCAGTCCTTAAGCAGCGACTTTCCAACCAAAGTGACTCATGTCTCAGGAACAAGGAAGGCAGGTGGGGACATCCTGGGATGTCCTGCATTCTCCAGCGTTTTGAAGGTGGGACGTTTTTCACTTAAAGTTGCAGGAATCAGAAAAATCAAAGGATGGAGCAGAGAAGGGCAAAAAGGAATTATTTCTTTTGCCTTTTGTTAAAAAGAAAAGAGGTAATGTAACTGAAGGTCAACTGGAAATGCAGATATGAGAGGACTTTTTGCACATGTAGAATTGATGATTGAGAAGAGGGGGTGACTGTGCAAATGCTGGAAGTGTGGCAGGGATGCAAGGAAGCACCAGCTGAACCCCATCTGGTCGTCCTTATGACACTACTTCGAAAGTTTCATTTTGAGTCATGCTTTGAGCTCAGCAGCAATCCTGTTTTGGCAGATAAGTGACCACAAAGATAAAAGATTTTTATCAAAGATAAAAGACCTTTGAATCGACTCTAAATAAATCCCCATACCAATTCTTACCACCAAAAAGAAAAAATATATATATATATATGTATCATTAGAGGCATGTTTGATTAGTAAGTAGGTGCTTGTGCAAGCATCAGAAATAAGACACTGGTACTGCAACCCACCTATCATAATTCAACATAGCCATGAGCAGTATAAAAACAGGATCAGCCTAAAGAAACATATGGCTTCTGAAACGGCCCACGCTTCTAAGCACCCACCACAACTGCAGGGCACTATGTGACTAGCTGTGCTGGTACTGAGGAGGGTCCTGTGGGTGAGCTGGAAGAGAGACACGCAGAACAGAAATTAAAGTGGTGCATACTGAGTGAGGTGCTGTGCTAAGCATACCAGGCACTTTCATCCCCACAAGACACCAGCAAGGAAGTGTTACTATGACCGCTGGTTTTCACACAGTTAGGTAACAGCTTCAAGGGGTTAAGAGACTTGCTTAATGTTACAGGGAACTAGCTTCTAGAGAAGGTTCTCTGCAGAGAACCTGGTCTGGAATCAGGGCCGACAATGTTTCTAACAGATCCCTTATTTCTTATCTGAACAGTTCAAGGAATGAATGACTCTCCATCAGAACAGAACACAGTTTTCCTACTTTCAGTCTAACAGGTTTATCTTCAAAGGTATGGAGTTCACCTAAGAATGTTCCTTGTTGAACTCTAAAGTGAAACTAAGAACAGCGGAAAAGAGCCAGCACAGTGCTGTGAACTCCCAGGGAATCCCTAACACCGGAGAAAAACAAGAAGCACACAAGGAAGAAAGAGGAGAACCAAACGTTCCCAGAATATCCTCATGGAATGCAAGCCTGATAAACCTCCCCACTTTTTAAGCTCAATTCTGACATCTGCTCCCATGATTTTAGGCCTTTTGACACTGGGGCAAAAAGGAAACAATCCGATGACAGAACAGTGGGTCCCAACGAGAGGTCAACAAGTTTGTTTATAGTAACTAGTTTTCTTAAAGAGGAAGACTTGCCTCATCTAACAGAATGACTCTTAAAGTTTCCAGTTTTTAGAAGAGAAATAAGGTTTCAGAGGTCAATAGCGGTTTTTGTTTTTTCAACATGCAAAAAACTGAAATTCTGGAAAGTAAAGCATTCTTATTGAAGCTGTTATTAACAGAGGCAGAGACGGTGCCCAGGGCTCCTGTCCCCAAGTCCAGTGTCCTTCCCAAACACCAACTCCAGATGTTAAATATTACCTGCTGCTTGATACAATTACTTTGTGGAAAAGGTTTTTAGCTATAAAATAACTACAGAGAAATGTGTCAGGAAACAAAATTTCAGGTACTTTGATGAATAAAGAGGAACATGCTGCTTAAAATAAAAAAAATCTATAGAGAGAAAATATAAAATTAAACAAGGGAAATTCAGCTTATGAAGAAATGCTGGTCAGACCTACTCTTCCAGTCAGGTTGCGGGTGTTGAAGGGGAAGAAGCCCATACACCCTGGAGTTCAAAGCATCACATTCACAAGCACTGAGAAAGGGAGCGCAAGCCTTCAGTCAAGCAAAGCACCTCAAAGTGACCAGAGAAGGTGCTGGGCAAATGACCATGCGAGAGGGACACCTGAGCCCTAAGGAGTGTGGAAGGCTCTCGTGGGTGCTCAGGACCACCCGTCAGAGTGGAGGAGGAAGTGGTGCAGTACCGGAGGTCCAGCAGCCTGAGCCGCCTTCCATCCCTGCCCAACATGCCCTCTAAACTGCTACAACCATAGCGAGTCAAGTGAGAAATGTGCTTCTCAGAAGCTTACAGGGAAAATGGAGAGCCCTAGTGCAGCCCTCCTAACTCACAAGTGGACCACTTTCGTGCCTCTCTGCCCTACATCACTCTCATTACGTTCTCTGGACCCACAAAACTTCCTTTTTGCAGTTCAAAGCCTGCAAAGCACTCCCATTACTTACAGAATTAAATGCAAACTCATGTACTTATTTGATATTCATCACTCTCCGCAATCTGATGCCAGACTTGCTTCCCATCTACATCACCTAAAAAACTCTTTTTCCTCTTCATATTTTGTGCGTTTGACACAAGGAGGGTGCTATCTGAAGGATGAGTAAATCAGTTTGTAACCTATTAGACTTCCTAAGAGAGGGTTATGAGTACTTAGAAGAAAATACAGGGTCTTTCCACACATGTATGATGATGTTCTATGTGGGGTTACTGAGAAGGAATCCTGAACATCTTCCAAGGACCATGGCAGACTCTGAGGAATATGAGATTGCTAGAGAAAATCAGTTCTTCTGATGAAGCTGGGTAAAGGTGAACATTAAGTCCAAAGAAACAAAACAGAAGTTGCACTTTGGTCAAAAGCAAATAATAACCATAAGCAGGATAAAGGAAAAAATAAGACTTTAACTTATGACACTTTGAAACACTTGGAATTAAAGACAATGTATCAGCTCATGATCTTGCCACCCTTACTGTGTGGGAAAGTAGGAGAGAAATGCCCTCGAGCTGGATCCTCACCTTCCAGCAGCCCTTTCCAGTGTGGGCACTTGGGGCCTGGACTCCAGCATTGGCCAAACAGTCCAAAAGAACTGACTTCAACGGCCAACCCTGCTCCTGCTTAGGTTGAAGCCACTGAGCCTCAATTTCCCCATTTGTAAATAAATATCTCTCATCTCACAGGACTGTTATAAGGACTAATAGAGAAAGCAAATACAGATAAAAGAGTTAGCCGAAGGTCTGTCATGTGGCTCAATAAATTGGAACTGTTACTATGACATGTACAATGTACAGTTCCCATCTTTTAAAAAAATCTTCCATTGGGTTATATCATGTGGAAACTATCATCTCTATTTGGCAGATGAGGAAACTGAGGCTTCAGCAAGGTTATACTCCATATCCAGAATCACAAAACCAGCTGGTGCTGATAGCCATGCCACATTTCCAGCCTTGGGTCACTGTATAGTCCTTGTCTCGAACCCCCTCTCCTTTTCATGCCATTGAACCTGGTGAGTGTCCTGACTCCCACAGGAAGTCCTCCGAAAGAGGAGAGCTGCTAAGCTCTGTCCAGCTAAGAGCCTCTTAAAAACCTGTCACTGCTAGAACACTTTAAGTTCACATGTTATACCTGAACTTGCTTCTAGAGATTCATTCTCATATTCTCTATTGTTTGTATTGAGCTACCTAGAGGGGAAATAGAGAAAGCTTACATTATAATTCCACTTACCTGAGTCAGTCTAAGATGTAACAACATGGGTGCTGTGATAAAGAGCACTTATAGGATCTACCTGCAACCCAGGACCTGCCCAAACGACAATTCTGAGGCCCTGAAATTCTGAGTTCTCGTTTCAGTCACCACTTCTTACCAAATGCTGCTCTTACACATCACATAAATCAATTCATCATAAATCCTCTTCCAGACAGCATCTCAAGTATCATCCTAAGTTTACTTGGAAGGGAGGTGATCTATCCACTGGTTAGACAAGTCCATGCATCCTTGAGCCAATGAAGTGGTATTTTCATGGGTCCCTCCTAACATCCTACTACTGACGTGGCCATGTTACCTGAAAATCTATAACAAGTCTCCAGTTTGGAAGATTGGGTCTAGGTTTGAAATTCAGAATAAATCTCTTAAGGATACCACACTCAGCAGCAGCAGAACATGTACAAACAGAAATAGAAGAGAACTAGCTGTGATATGTAAGGAATGCCATAATTATCCTATAGAACTTTCCTTTTACCAAAAAAAAAAAACAATGAAAAAGCAAATCATTTGGGATCCAATATAAGCTGTCCTTGCCTAAGGCTGCCCAACAATGACTTGAACAAAACTGATTGGTCTGCAAAAGTAAAACAAACAAAAACAAACAACAACAACAACAAAGCACATAATGATTAACACTCGTTTTCCCAGCCTCCAAGTTTGGAGGATAAATGTTTCAAAACAAAATGAGATAAAACAAAATCCTTGTAATCCTAAAACTCCCTGCCCTTCCCCTGAGTCAAGGGTCAGCAAGTGTTTTCTGTAAGAACCAGATAGCAGATAGTTTAAGCTCTGAGGGCCATACACTCTCTGTCACAACTACTCAACTCTGCTGTCGAAGTGCAAAAGTAGCCGTAGCCAAAATATAAATAAATAGATGTGGCTCCATTCCAATGAAACTGTATTTAAGGACATTGAAATTTGAATTTCATATAATTTTCCCATGTTACAAAATATTATTCTTTTTATTTTTTTCCAACCATTCTTTGCTTGCAAGCTGTACAAAAACAGGCAGGGGGTTGAATTTTGCCTACAGACTAGTTTGCCAACCCTGCTCTAAGTCAGCATATATGATCAGATGACAACCAAGGAGGCATCTCCACTCAATCAAGGACCAGCTCAACAGAGCTGTTTTCTAAGTGCTTAGCAAAAGACCTGACTCCCAGGGATCACTCCATGTACACTTCTTCAATGAGCAACTTGTCTCACAATAAAAGATCCAGAAGACTAGATTTTAGAGTAAGACACTGACCTAATGCTTACAAAATGCCATCCTCATCCTTTTCCCTGTCCCAAATTAATGATCATGTAGTTCCCATTCATACAAATGAATTCTGCAAGCTTACTCCACTGAACTTTTCTGTAAAAATGGTAGGCAAGGTTTCCACCTCTCCACCTTAGCTCCAGCTTTTGCTTACTCCTTGCTGGCAAAACAGCAGGAACTAAAAGAGTAATAAACTTACCATACTAATCCAATATAGATCAGAGAACTTCCTATCATCTGTCAAATGATTAAGATCCAGTACTGATAACTTTATTCGTTCATCTCTGGAAAGTATCAGCTCTAGACATAATGTAGAAAGGATAAAGAAATAAAATACGAAGCAATTTTCATAGATATTCCCATTACAGAGCCAGCATAACACAGCATTATGCATTTAATTTCAGCCCTCCCCCTTTTTCTCTCTACCTCCAATTGCTCAAGCTTAGAAATGCATACTTAGTAGGTCACATATTCAAAGAAGCAATTTCATCTCTCTTTCCAATAAAGTACACAAAGGGCATCCAACTTTTTGGGTGACAATCACCAGCCTGAGAATTTCAGATATGAGAGTGGAGGTCCCCTGCACATTTCAGCTTTGAAACATCCCTGTGTCACAAATTTCAGAGTTTTATTCTGGGGCATTCCAATAAGCAGATGCTTATATTTGGGAACAGTCTTACGGCCTTAAGGAAGTAGTACTTATCAGGACAACTTACTCTTTCTAGGATTGTGAATTTTGGTTTGCACACCCTAAACTGTGGGCTGCTGCTCAAATTCTGGTGGTGATGGTGATGAAGGGAAAACAGTTCCCCACAGTTTTCAAGACTGCTCTCCCCCACAAAAATCCAACAATACTCTTTGTGCCATCTCAGTGACCAAAGACAAAGATATTCATTTTCAAAGCTGAAGAGACTTCAACTCCAAAGCAAAATTTAACTTTCTAAGTGGAGCCTGCTTGCATCTCTTTGCATGTGCTTGCAAAAATCTCAAAAGTTTCCGCGTACATATAGATGGTATTTGCTTTTATATCAGAGAACCCAGAAAGCATTGCAAAGTTGTAAATGGGGACACAAGAGGTGAAAGCACTCACCTCTATGCTACATAAAAACACACCAATTTCTAAAGATTTTTTTGTGTTCCAAATGTTAAAGAAGACGTCAATGCCCTGGCTTGCCCAGGATTGAAGGGGGTCCTGGATACAGGACTTTCTGTTTGAAAACCAGGTTAGTCTGAGCAAACTAAAAGTGTTGGCCACACAGAAAAGTCTTTTCTAGTCCTTTTTTAAAAATTATTTTAACTGCAACAAATCAGCCAAAACACCTGGCATGAGGAAAGGCACAGCCCAACACTAAAGAAACAACATGATTCTTAGCACTTTATTGAAAATGACTACACCAAAGTTCAAAAACCACTGGCAACAGAAAAACTAGATTATTTCTGGGCTATAAAGGAGAAAGGTTCGTTCATATGGGCCATTTTATCTTCCATCATGCCCAGAGTCCAAATATTAATAAATAAGACGTGAGAGAATTACAAAGACTCTGGTTACCATCTAGAACCTAAAACTCCAGAACTCTTGTCAACAACAGGACTCCTTTCAGAGCTGTTCACAAGACCCAGAGATTCTTGGAAAAAATACTTTCTAGACTAGGGCAGCCCTCTGCTATCACATCTGAGTGCCACACCCCTCCCAGGAAAGGAGGTCTCTGTAACCCTCTGCGACACAAAACAAATAGAATGAAACTTTAGATCCATGCATTCAACCAAAGTATATCATTAATGACCTAGAGATCTGCTTTCCACACCCACACTGACTTTCATGAGGAAAATGACAACACACTGAGTTCATCCAACACTTCACCTGAGACGTCTACAGTGTGTTAGACAAAGCCTCAATAGTCCCCTGTCCCTTCCATTTCTCCAGCATCAGCTCAAAAGCTCACCACTGGCTCCTAGGAAGATGACCTCTCAGCCGAGAAGAGCCTCAATTTACTATGAAGACGGCTTTCCCACTCAAGTAAGCGACTTGTCTACATCTCCTTTAGAAAGATGTACAGAAATGTCTGAGACCAAAAGGGTGTCGTAGCGGCCCTAGACTGTTCCGAATGACCGACATTTTCAACTTCCTACTCTCACTATGAGAACACATGTGAATATTAAACCGAAAAAAACAAAAAGCGCCCTCAAAATTCTCTCACAGCTTAGCCAGATCTGACCCAGCCAACTGGCTGCTACACAATAAATAGGAACTTCCAGGAATATAATTGTAGTTTTTTTCATTTTGTTTTCAGTCAGTAGAAGCCATAATATTAAACTGGATGCTATACCAAGACATAGGAGACAACTTCTGTAGGCCACAAGTGTTCCATCAGAGAAATGAGTAATTTATAAATAAGCAGTAGCCCCTTAACAGCTGAGGATAAAATGGCAAAACAAACCAAAAAACCTAGTCAACAGGGATCCCTACCTTCTTTTTGGAGTGGCTTCTTTCCTCCTCCTTTGTGGCTTTGCTATTTTTCCCAGCACGGGACACCTTCTGGTCCGACTGCTTGATGGTGATCTTGATCTCAGGTGGGCATATATAGTTCTCCAGATTCTTTGGGGGTTTCTTAGCCCGTTTTGTGGTCTGAATCTTCAGCTTCAGACTCCCCTCTGTGAAATTGGCCTCCTTGATAGAAAACTCCTGTTCTTCCAGGCCATCTCCTGCCACCCATTTCTCACTGTCTGCATTGGAGTTGGAATCCACATCCCGCCCTGAGCCCAGTTCATCCTCCTCCTCTGGCTCCATGCGTTCTCCACCTGCTGGGATTCCCTTCCCAGTCTCCGGAGCAGACAGCAAAGGTTCTCCTGTACAGCTAGGAGTAGTCGAGGGTTTGGCTGAGGAGACCGGCAGGAATTCCGACTCATTCCCCCTTTGCCGGGAGCCACTTACGACTTCCCTGGACTCCATGACAATCCTCCAGTCGCCAAGAGTTCTTGGGAAGGAGACAGGGAAAGGGAAAGGTGAGAAGAGACGGCACCCAAAATTCCAAGGAGAAAGTGGTCCGGCTTCTGGGCTCAGAGCCCCAGGGAAGGAGACACCGTGAGGTTGTTCAGAAGAGATCAGATCTGCAACTGAGAAGCAGAGAGATAATTAGCCATGGCAGGCAGGAAAAAATGACCTCAAAGGTAGCTCAAACTAAGTTCCAGAAGTCCCATCCTACTTATCTATGGCATTAGAAAAAGAAAAAAATGATTTGAAAGAAATCAAACCAGAAAGTGCACATCCCCAAATTGTATTATATGGGAGCAGAGGGGGAGACACATGCACAGACACAGGCTTTCATTGAATTGTTACTAATTTTTATGGTTGTGGGTCCAAGAATAAAGATAAGAGAGATGAGTCCTCCGGTCCAGTAACAAGCTAGATGCTTCTTATACCAAAGCCACAGCTGGCTGAGTCACCATGAAAGCCAACCATGACGAAAGGAAGTCTAAGTGCTGATGCTCGGGTCTGTGGAAGCTGCATCTGGCTGGCTTCTTGCACAACTTCCCTCTCACATGTGAAGAACAGTCTGCAAAGCTGAACACAGCCCTGGGCTGCCTGGGCCAAGCTCTCCATCCCCTCAGAAGAAGAGCTTCTGGACTGTTCTTTCTTTATCATCTTTCATTGTGAATTATTTTAATCATGCACGTGTCTTGCCTTTATTTCTTAAAACAAATGCAAAGCTGAGGTGAAGGCTTGTAAAAGGAAAACAAAAAGAGTTCAGTAAGAAATTACTTCTAATGCTGTGATTAATGCAAAACAAATGCTAAATGTGTTTCTGACACAAAAGTTATTTAATCACTATCTATCTTTTAGATAAAAATAACCACCCAAGACAGTTTTAATTCCCTTCCTAGCCCTTAAATAAAGTGGCATTATGTCTACATGACAACAAAAAAGAGAGAGGGAGAGAGAGAGCATTTCACAGGCCTTTGGAAGTGTCAGGAATCCCTGCAGGATTTTTTATTCTCCCTTTCTCCTCACTAAGCTATTCTTCACCCTTATTCACTCCATGTCCCATTATTCCCAACTTTATACTCATCATTTTAAAGCTCAAAAGAAAGCCCAAATGCTCATTTTCAAGAGCAAACTTCAAGCCCTGGGGCTGCCCTGAACTTCAAGACATCTCCTTCTACCCCAGCTGTAGATAAGGTTACAACCAAGCCTTCACTTGGCCACTCAGCAGAAGACATTGCAGCATACCCTAGACTGTTAGCTTTGAGCCCATCATTTAAGGACTTGACCAGCAAATGTGCCCACCAGAAATTTCCAGAAATGCCCACAAAGACATATTTAGAACAGCCAAGAACTGGAAATCGAGCAGGTATTTCCGCCCTCAGGGATCAGTAGATTTTCAGCTGACGCCCTGTGAGGAAGCCAGCTAGCAAGGCATCAGCACTTCAACACGGACGCTGCTCCCCAGAGAAGTCCAGGAACATAATCGGCTTCTGGAAACTACTCAGCCCCTCAGGAAGACACGTTTACAATTGCTTCTACTTGGGGGAAAACCCAATGAATGCAGCACCTCTGCAAAGAAGCGGTTGTTTGGTGAGAGCATCCTCCCCAAAGCTGTCAACACTGAACAGTGACCTGTGCCCAATGCTACAAAAGGGCCAAAGTCCCCGCTGAGGAGCAGAGGAGGGCAGTTAGAACAGTTGACACTTCGTGTTTTCTTTACTGATGAGGTTTCTGTCTCATCTAGACTGATCTGCCTATTTGCCCAAAACCTTAGATAATTTTTAAAAAGTCATATTCAAGTCAATATTCATCGAAGTCTCTCTTACTGGTGTCAGATGACACACTGCTGTTGGAGGCATCAAGAAGCCTGACAACCTGTCCCTGCTTACCGCTACTGAGCAAAAGCCCAGTAGGACTGACTCATTTTGTGCATTAGATTCATACAAATTGGCAGCCATGTTTCTTACGGCAGCAGTGTTCAGTGGTTTACTCCCTCTGACAGGGATCTCCAATGTTACATTTTAATATCCTGGTACCTACCTACAAAGCATACTTTGGTCAGAGCAAAAGCTGAGGCATATTCTCCATAAAAAATTCCTAAACTAAATCTATTTGGACCTTTGAACCAGAGTAGGTCAACAGCTATTGCCAGTTCTGTGATGAGAGAAAAGAAGGTAAAATCTAAACTTTAGAGGAGTACGAGGTAGATGAATTATCAGTACTGAGAAAGTATCTTCCATTTAAACAATGATTCACTTCAGAGTTTCTTATATTTAGTAGTATATATCAGTAGCTAATGAATATAGGACACAAAGTTCTAAAACTTAAAACTCAAACAGTAAGAGAGCCACAAAAACTGAAAATTCAATATTTTTTTTCAGTTGTCCTCAAGTCAAGATCCTAAGAAATGATTAATATACAATCTTTTTCCTCAAGGAGGTTATACTCTTGAAGAGAGACTTGAAAAACAAAACAGAGAAGATTTTTCCCTCCTATAATAAAGGATAGAAACAAAGGGAAGAGAGAGGGTTTTCCACTTGGGCGAGGTGTAGACAGAGAGGAAACTGCATAGGAAGGCCTCAAGAGTGCATTTGACCTGAGGGGCTTCAGTAAGTAAAGTGGGAAGAGAGGAGACATGGAAGACAGAAGGAACAGCATGAGGCAAGACCTGGGCAGGTGTGCACAGAGTTACGTTCAGGAAAGAGAAAGCTGAGGTTTGACTAGGAAGTGTGGTACAATCGGGAACTGGTGAGAGAAAAAAGGTTACAGCCATATCACGGATATCCTTGGACGGCACGCCACTAATGAGCTGGATTTTATCTTACAGACAATGGGAAGCCATTTAAGTAGGGGATGCCAGTAGGGAAGGGGCGTTAGTACAGCTATGCTTTATAAAGATAAATTAAGGGAACCCGATGTTAGAGCCAGGGGGACCATAAAGAGGCTTGGCTGAAATTCGATTCTTGTTGCACAAGGACCAAACCAAAGTAGCGTGAGTATTACATGACGAACACTAGAGATGAAACCATAATGCAGTTTCAAATAATCCCATCCAGGAACACATCAATTCCAGACTTTCCATACTTGTCTACCCTAAGAATTCAGTCTTAGAGCTCATTAGCCATCAAGCTGCACTCCCTATTCAAGTCAAACCAGTCTCCACAGTGGCATTACATGCTCAGAGTTCTTCCCGCCTTGATATTTTTATAGAATCTCTTCTTATATTCTCTCCCAACCATCCAGGCAATGCCTGGCATACAACTGGTGTTTTCCAAATGTTTGTTGTATGAAGGAATGAATGGACAAAGGAACAAGCATATCCCAAGCCTTCCCACATCTCAAGGTCATGCCCAAGTCTTCACTTCTCCATGACAACATATTGCAAACTCTGAACCACAGCACTCACTCCCTGGCCTGACTGAAAATGCTTGCAGCTGTAGAGCTTGCCACTAAATACTAGTCATACATGGTCTCCTCATTGTTTCCAGGATACAAATCTTATTTTCCTTTCTTGATTGCAATTCAGGCTCAGGCTGAGGTCGATGGTGGCTATACAACACTTACATTTGCTTCAGCACCCAGTGCAGGACGGGGCACAGGGAGGACGTCCTGAAGTTCTTTCTGAATGAAAATGAGTTAGCCCCTGACAGCTCATCAAAGTCCTGTGGTTCAAACGACTCCAACTGCAGATCCACCCAGGCAGGCGGCCCCTGCGCAGTTCGCTGTCTATGCCCCTCTTGGCCACATGCAAGAGAGACACTTTCAAAAGTAAAGAGCAAAGAAACATAAACCTTCTGTTTACTGCACCAGCACACAAAGCTGCTGTTCTCCTTTTGCCTTCTCCCAGCACGTAGCTGCCACCCCAGATTCACAGGTCCAGTTTTTTTGGTGCATCTGGGAGAACACTGGGAGTCTTCTTATGGCACCACCGGCCAGCGTACCCCGGTGTGAGCACAGGCACACGCTCACGCACACACACGAAAGTGAAAACAAAAGCAAGGTGAAAACCGTTCGCCTTGTCACATTCCAGAAGCCAGTGGCTCCTCCAGAGTGGGCAGCGCACAAAGGATACTTTGTGCTGGCTCAGGCCTCCAGGCCAACAGCAGTTAACCCCTCTGTGGCTGATTGCAGGACCTGAGGTGAGAGAAGCACTATAGGTACAATAACACCTGCGCTTAGGAAATGACCACTCAGCAGGTCTCAGGGGAATAGAGGGGAGAGGGGAGGGATGTGCTGGGGAAAGAACACTGAGAAAGCAGTCCAGAGACTGGGCCCGCCTTTCCCCAACAGTGAGGTGCTAAACAAGTCAGTCTGAGTCCCTCACTCCGTACTTATCTCAGCAATGAATGCAACAAGACCAAGGTCTCTTCCATCATCTAGACTGTGTGATTACACCCAGCACAGTCACAGACCTATGAGACACTCCAAAGTAGATACTGTGAGCCTACAGAATTATTTGTCTGAGGGAAAGGGGAATCTTGCTTGGCTCTATGTGCTTCATGACCCAGATGAGTCCCAGGGAGTAAGTACATCCTCTCTTCTCCATGATCTGTAAATGGAAGAATTTTTCCTAGTCTAGAACACATTCTCCACCCACAGCCTGGAAGGAACTAATCCCGGAACTTGGTGGAAATGCCAATTCTCAAGCCCCACCGATGCTGCAGGGATAGGCCCAGCACTCTGGCTGGTACCAAGCCCTCTAGGAAGTTCTAATGCGCTTAGGCTTTGCCTGGTCTATGTGCTTACCCCTACACCACCTGACTTTACCAAAGAGCACTACTACTCTATATTTAAAGGGAATTCTCCCTTACTGTTCATCAGTGGCATTTTATTCATCTATGCAATCCCAACACCTAGAACAGTGCCCAATGAATAATGGGCACTTGAGAAATGTTGGTTGTTTGAATTAATAAATAAACAAATCTCCTCGAGCTGGGCTTCCCAGGATTACCTACCTCTCCCATCTGCTTTGCTTCCAGGGCACATTCAGACCATCATCACCCTGACCACTGCTTTCCAAAGTGTCAGCCTGGTAGAACTAATACAGCCCTTTGCTTATATAACAGGAGTCAAAAGATGTGGACTCTGGACCTAGTTCTGACACCTAGGAGCCCTCATAAGACTCTCTCAGCCTCATTGTCTCATCAATAAAATGGGGGAAAAGATGACTTCCTGATCTTCCTCATTATAGTTTTTTATCTTTTTTTCTAATGGGACTACATGCTTCTTATAATTTTTTTAAATAACACATACAACTCATAAGGTCTTAAAGGCAAACGATGACAAATATCAGAATATCTGCTGCCTCATTCCTGACCTTTCCCAAACTCCCCCAGAACTCCTCATCCTCACTCCTACCTCAGCGCCTTATTCTGCAAATTCCATAAAGCTGGACACGTCTTTCATCTTTACATTGTAGAATACAGTAGGCTGCCCATATAATCCTCAGGTCAGAACTTTTCCCCCTCAAAAATCTGTAGACTGTCTTCTAGCACTTGAAGTAAAAGAAGAGAAAATGGAAGACAGTCTGGTTTTGTTTCCTTTGTAGACAATGTGTTTTATGGTTTTCTAATTGCAGTTTTTGGGGTTTTTTTTTATATACAATTTTATTAATGACAAAATGAGGAATGTAGGTCTTACTTATTTTCCTGGAACAGAGTGATACTTTTGGATCTGAAGTGCAGGTTATTTCTAATTCAGAATCATTCCCTTCAATTATTCCTTTAGCTATTTCTTCTATTCAGTGGTTCTTTTTCTTTTACTTCAGTTTAGAACTCTAATCTCTGTTCTCCATTTCTCTCATTTTCTCTCTCACTGTTTTTCTTTATTTTGCATCATGCAAGAGCCTTCCCTAACATAAGGTCCATAACACCAATTTAATTTTGTCTTTCATCCTCCCTGTGCCTTTATTGACTTCACTGTGGATGTTTAATTTTGCAATTGCACATTTTGCATCCTTGCAATCTTTCTTACCTTATTCATCCTTCTTTCTGCTAACTCTGCTAACTTTTTCATCTCCTAATACTCTCTCTTTGTTACTTTATGCTCCTTTTCCATGGGAGGGGATGATTCTTCCTGTTGCAGATGTCTGGTAGCAATCTAAAATTCTTATTTTGCTACTGTAGTAAATAATATCATAATACTATTCTTTCTTCCTTGTCCTGAGTGCTAGTGCTCAGTCACTCAGTCATATCCAACTCTCTGTAACCACATGGACTGTAGCCCTCCAGGCATCTCTGTCCATGGAATTTTTGACAAGAATACCGCAGTGGGTTGCCATTTCCTCCTTCAGGGGATCTTCCCAACCCAGGAATCAAACCTGCATCTCCTTCATTGACAGGCAGATTCTGTACCACTGATCTACCTGGGAAGCCCTTGTTCTGAGTGCTTCACCCCTAAGGTCTTGTATTTTATTCTTTCTCTTTACTCACACTCTAATGAGGAAAAAGCCATGCAAGGCAGCTTTGGTTTACAAAGAAAGTACTAGACAGCTTTTGACTCCACCTTCTTTTCAGCTTGAAGTCAATCAAGTCCTCCTCTCAGAGCTATGGCTGTTATCAGTGATCTGGTCACCTCAGTTCTTCGCAAACATTAACAGTGGTTTGTTGGGGCTCATTAGAGCCCATCCATGTGAGTTCTTCCCAATTCCACTTTCAATAGTGTCGATAGCTTGAAAACCAGCTGCGGTGGGAGTATTTATACCACAAGAACAGCAAACTTGACAAATCAGGGCTTAAAAAAAAGTCTGGAGAACGAAGTGTTAAGCACTTACACCACTGATAGCAAACATCTACGTACCACTGTTTTGCAGATTCTTCTGTCAGTTTCTTTACAACTCCAAATAGCTGTAATCCACAATGCGCACTGTCACAGAGACTCGTTATGTCTTCCTCAGAACTTTCCCTGAGGAAATGTCTCTGCCCAGAAGTCAAAATCTTCCAAACCTCCCTCCTCCAGTCTTGTCTATGTTCTCTGAAAGCTGTTGACTTTGAGAATATGCATAATGACGTTAGGGAAGAGACAGTCTTTGGTCGTTTTATTAAAGTTGTCCATGCAGAAGATCTGATGACGGCCTAGTTTTCTTGTTGACAGAAATTGTAAGTTTCTGATCTCAGAGGGACAAACTGTGTAAAAGGATGGAGTGTGAGCCTCTGTGGCTTCAGATAGGGAAGCAACTGTATTTTCAACTGAGGCTCATCAGCTATAGTTATAAGAAGTGAAGTGAAGTGAAGTCGCTCAGTCGTGTCTGACTCTTTGCGACCCCAGGGACCGTAGCCTACCAGGCTCCTCGTCCATGGGATTTTCCAGGCAAGAGTACTGGAGTGGGTTGCCATTTCCTTCTCCAGAGGATCTTCCTGACCCAGGGATCAAACCCAGGTCTCCCACATTGTAGGCAGATGCTTTACCATCTGAGCCACAAGGGAAGCAGTACAGTTATATGAATCCCTTCTCAAATTCCAGCAAGAGATGGATCATCTGTCTGACTTCTGCATTGGAGTGGTTGAGTGTTCATCTTCCTATGTGTCTTCTAAGGTATTTAGGTGGAGAGTCAGAAGTGGCCTTTTCCTCTTGAGGGACTTTACATGAGTCTGGGATCCTCCTTTGCCTCCTTGAGTTAATGCCTCTTCATTATGCAGGCCCTGGTCAGAAAGTCTACCTGCTACAGAAGCGCCCAGAGTAAAAGCTCCGTAAACACTGATAAAGTGATCAAGCAATCCAACTCATGTTGTTGTTGTTTAGTCACTAAGTCATGTCTGACTCTTTTCGGACCCCATGGTCTACGGTCCACCAGGCTCCTCTGTCCATGGGATTTCCCAGGCGAAAATACTGGAGTGGGCTGCCATATTCTTCTCCAGGGGATCTTCCCAGCCCAAGGATCAAACGCATGTCTGCTGCCTTGGCCTTCCCTGAGCCACCAGGGAAACAACCCAACCCGTGCCAGCTCTCACTCAGTGAGGGCAAAGGCAGCTCTGCACACAGCTCTCTGACCCTGCAAACATAGCAGTGGTCTCCAGCAGAGAATGAAGATCAGACTCAGTGACTTCATTATGTTACATGGACTTCCCTGGTGGCTCAGTGGTAAAGAATCTGCCTGGAATACAGGAACCAGAGGAGATACAGATTCGATCCCTGGGTCAGAAAGATCCCCTGGAGGGAGGCATGGCAACCTATGCCAGTATTCTTGCCTGGAGAATCCCACAGACAGAGAAGCCTGGTGGGCTACAGTCCACAGGGTCACAAAGAGTTGGACACAACTGAAGCGACTTAGCATGGAAGCACACACAACAATATGGTACATTCCTGATCACAGATCATCTCCTCCAAGCAGCACCGCTGTGTACGCATCCACCACATTGCAGAGCAGCATGTCCTGAGGTGCAGCTTCCCCCAAATCCCACTGATTTGCATAATTTCATATAATTCCCTAATCTTTCTGGCTGGCCTGTCCTCTCTTCTTCCATCACCTGGTTATCTCTAAGCCATTCTTCAATAATTGGGTCAAGTTTCACCTTCTTCATAAAGACTACTTGGGCATTCCTTTTCTCCTACTTTTCTCTGTGTGTACAAATGTACACACTCATATACACAGTCACACTCACAGATGGTCTTACTCTCACTTTCCTGGGCATTCTGCTATCAAAGCATTTGGCAAACTATTGCAATGTTCCCTTATTTATCTCTCCCACGAGACCAAGGACTCCATAAGGAAGGGGCTGGGTTTTAAGTGGGTCTCTACCATATACCAGAGAACAATGAACTCGCTCAGTAAGTGTCCCACAGCAAGTGTCCAAACGATGTTTCCTCTTGAAAACAGGAATGGAAGTAGCACTGATTTGAGGTCATGGGTTTAGATTACTTAACCTCTCTTTTCCAGTGAGTAATTGTGTTCTCAGAAATTGTACTTGAACTGCTTGTTTCATTTGGAAACTTGGTAATACTACCTCAAGGGTTGTTTTAAGAAGTAATTGAAGATCAAAATAAGTTATTTATGAAAGATCATGTTGGGATCACCTTAGTGGGTATTCAAAACTTTTAGTAAATTTGATATACTCCCACAGTATGTGTCACCCTCACTGGCATTAGGCCAAATGTTGCCTTCTCTTCCCAGATTCCAAGTAAAGACTGAGGTTTGGGAGTTGGAGACCAACCTCTTCCACCTCCCTTTACAATGGGAAGCACATACAAGTAGTTTAATTTGTATCCATTAACTTGCGGGCTTTGAAGTTGTTTGACTATTGCTTTCTTCTTGTACTTAGTTTGTCCTGTGGAGGAAATACGACTTAATTCAACCACGAATTCCAGATTCAATTCCCCACTCTGCCATTTGGAGCTGGGGGGACTTGGGCAAGTTCTTTTTTCTCCCAGGGTCTCCTCATCCACATCTGTAGAACGGGGAGGTGATGAGGTGAACTCTGTTGGCCCTTCACCTCTAACCTTCTCAGGTACTGAGCCTTCTCTCCTCAACTTGACAACCAGAAGCTTTTCAAAGACAGCTGGTACCCCACACCTCTTCATAGGTTTTACTGGCTCTGCAGTTCTGCTTGGTTAAGCCTAACACAAAACTAAGAATCGGTCCCTGTGCTCAGGGATCTCCATGACAGGGAGAGGCAGAATCAAACTTCCGAGGCCTGAGGCCAAACACATACTGTTAATCAACAGTTCCAGTTCTAGCTGCAAAAACTGTGCCTCCTCTAGAAACAAATAACACAGTGCAATGGTAGAAGCCTTGGGTATTGGACCCCAGGGGAAGGTCTCGACAGCATTGCCTGGGCCAATCCTCCAGTTTAGAGGTGGACCTCTGGTTTTGGTGTACTACCTGTTCTCTGCATTTCTCCATGCAGTCAAGAAAAGCACACGCTTGTAGTGAGAGAAGGGGTTGAGCATAGTAAATGGTCTCTACAGGCATTATCTATTTAATCTAGACAACGGCCCTGTGATGCAAAAGACACACCCTCATATTAAAGATGTAGAAATGTAAATACAAATGTCTAGAGAGGCAAATAATTTGCTCTGCACACACTACCTGTGCCAGATCCACAATCAAATTCAGGCTTATATGATTCCAAAGTCTGTGCTTTTACTTTTAGATCATGATATCTCTAAAACAAAGTGATGCCAACTTTTGGCCAAACACTCCTAGCTACTTTTATACATGAGTGAAAGTTGCTCAGTCGTGTCCGACTCTTTGCGACCTCATGGACCATACAGTCCATGTAATTCTCCAGGCCAGAATACTAGAGTGGGTAGCCTTTCCCTTCTCCAGGGGATCTTCCCATCTCAGGGATGGGAACCCAGATCTCCCGCACTGCAGGCGGATTCTTTACTAGCTGAGCCACAAGGTAAGCCCGCTTTTACACATAGGAGCTCTAAAACCAGTTTGCCATCTGACTTGCCACATCACTTAAATTCTCTGGGCATCAGTTTTCTCATTGGCCTCCTGATCTTTTCACCAACTTCTACAAGGAAAAGAAAAAAATAACACACAGAATAGCACCTAAATAGGTTAAATATGTAGGGTTCACCTGTAAGAAGTAACTGTGATCATAACATCTCCTGTCTAAGTGTATTAAAGAAGACACCCACATAGTAAAGAAAATGATCCTAACTTTGAACAAGGAAATGGTATATAATAAGTGCTTTAAGTTTATTCTTTGATTTAAACCTGACATTTACCCATTTTACAGATAAAAAAAATGGAAGTAGAGATATTTGTTGAAATCACATAGGTAGTTCTGTCTGACCCCAACTGTCATTTGCTTTCCATTGAACCATAATACCCCCAAGTCTTTAAACACCCAGCATTAGTAGTCATTTAAACTCTGATCCTCCACCATACCACATATAAACTGGGGGTGAAAATGGTAGAGTTACCTGAGGGCAACGCAGCTAAACTGAATAATTGAACAGATAATAACTTCCCTAGTCTTTCTTTCAAGGCTACTTAATTTTGACCACACTACCTATTCAGTCTTAATTCAAATTCCTTGACTCCTAAGCCATCTGATTCGCAACTGCTTTGCTCATTGTCATTTGAATGTAAAGTGCAATCTGACACTTAGATGTTTGTGCTTCTGCCACAAAGGAGATGCTAGGCATACCAGAGAGTAAACAAATACTGGCTCCATTTACTGTCCTTTATGATATTTCTCCTTCAGCTATCCTGAACTGACATTTAAATATTGCATTGTTACTGAAATTTGAACATGTCTATCTCCAATTAGGTTTTAAACTCCTGGAAATGAGCATCCACGTCACAGAGCTTTTTTTGTTCCTCCAAGTGGCTGATTCCATTCTGAATGCTTATACATAGGTTTATTTTTTCTGTCCCAAAGGTGCCTCTTTTGAACTCCACACTGAAGAGCTGGTGGCTAACAGGACTAGTAGTGGGCAGGACAGTCAGATGTCAGGATCTTCTTGTGTGTGGCATGTGTGGAATTCCTCCAACTGGCACATACCTCTGCTCCTCGCACCTACACTCCTCACATTCTGAAAACTCCAGTCATGGCTCCCATCTCAGCACGGAAGACACAGCCTTGACCCGTTCCCCACAGGACCCCATCCCATCTGTTCTGCTGACTGACACTCCACAGAACCCTAGAAGACCATCTCCTGCTTCTAATCCTCCACTGGTTTTTATGAGTTCTTATGGAGTCTTCCACCAGATTGAGAATAGAGACAACCTCCTCTCCATCTCTTGGGGTCCCCACAGCATCCATCAGAGTCCATGATATTCATGTTTAAATGTAAATGAGGCCCAATTTAGTGGGCCCTGGGTGTCGTTCTTTCCACTGCTGTCAGGAGACTTCAGACCAGCAAGATGCCTGATGTAGTGACCCGTGGCTCAATATAAGCCAGCTGGACCTTCAGCATCAGGGCCTCCTTGTTCCTGTCAGATGCAGTACATGATCATAATTAGCATCTGTTTCCTGGTGGCAATTCCAAATTCACATTAAAACTCTGTCCCATCTCTGTTCTTGTGCCAAAGCTAACTGGGACATCAAGAACGTCCCCTGGTTCCAGTTCTACCATCAAACGTAAAACCACAACCTTCTTGAAGCATTCCCAGACTGTACTTTATCCCTGATCACCCAAATAGCTAATTCCACTTAGATCATGCTCCCACTTTGGCTGCATACCGATGCTTTCCATTTGAGCTAAGCCTGTCTCTTGAGATATACTGTCCATTCGTCAAGGGCAAAAGCCCCATCTCATACCAGACCTTTCTCACCCAACATTGCCAAGAACAATGGCACAAACTACAATGCTGAGACCTTAACAAACATTTGTGGATCCAAAAATCAACTGTAATTGAGCTCCAGAGTACAAAATAATGAGCAGAGAGAAGGCCCACAGGGCTTTCACATCAAATCATCCTTTTTAGTCACCATTATGAATCAATACTTTAAGAAAAAAAGTCAAAGCTCTCATTGCTCGAATAACAATAGGTCACAGACATACCACCCAACAACTGCAAGGGACTTGCCACCCAGAGTTTATTTTGCTACAAGCACAACTGTGCCCCAATTGCCTCTAATGGGAGTTCTCAGGCTATAACGTTGGATTCATCAAATTTAGCATCTCCAGCTTCTACATCTTTCCAGGCTGAAGCTGAAACCCCAAGACCAGTCTTTCCACTGACAGAACTCTCAATCTTTGACAAATAGATGGAATAATGAAGACATTTCTTTTTACCTAATTAGGCTAATCGAGTTGCTTGCTTTTTTTTTTTTTTTTCATATCCCAAGTCCTAGAGTAAAAGTAACTGAAGCATCTCAGTAGCTTGTAGAGCCTTGCTTGCCCTAAATACTCAAACAGTGTGCTCCTAGGTGACTCAGAATGACTGCTGAACTCAGGTCAAAACCCAACTTTCCTGTTTCCACCCCAACCCTAACCTCAGAGGCCTCTGGCTTTGGACAAACTGCAGGTCACTCCCTCTCACCTCAAAATGCACGCAAACCAATTCACCCATTGTTACTGAACACAGGCCATGAAGGGGCAGACTCTGATGTAAAGATTGAACAGACATCCCCGGAGCACAGGCAGAGCCCTAACCTTTATTCCCAACAGAATCTACACAAGAAAACAATGCCTAGCCCCCTAGATCTGTGAGGTCCAAAAGCAACCATAGCAGAGATTCCAAATGCCTACTGGGCACAGGAAATAGTAAGCAAAGCCCAGAAAGGGAATTCAGTACAGATTTTCCAGAAGCCATCTTTGTCTGCTTCATTTCCCTTGTCTCAATTTGGTCACTTCATCAACAGGGGCCAGTTTTCAAAAGAGGTACCGGATCAATCCTTTTCTTCCTTCCATATTATTCACTATTGTATTTCCTTACATTTAACTAATTATCCCCTCCTCTTCTTTCCGTGTCCCCAAGTCTAGCTCTTTGAGCTTCTCCTGGTCCCATGTCTCCTTCTGTAACTCTCACTCACAGCAAACACTTAGCAAAGTTCATGATTCCTTAGTGGGAGTTATGTGGACAGTTGTTGGGGTGCCATTAAATGGGGTTGAGGAGTTCTGAGCTTTAAGAAACCTTTAAAATTCCTGGGACACTTCTGCCTATAGAGTTACAGAATTTCAGAAGGGGCCCCTCCTCCACAATAATCCAAACTCTTTCTCTTTCCTGTGGCTTAAGCTAAGGAGCAGAAAGGATTGTCCTATACCACGTGCTGACTGGGGGTCAATCCAGCCTATACCAGTCTTACAGGAGCCCATCCCTGGAACTTTCCCCTCTGAGTGCATTTCTCTGCTCAGTCTTCCTTTCCACTGCAGCCAGGCGCACTCAGTCACCAGGGAGTGAGAAGCACTTGGACTTAAGTAACAAAGAAGATTGCATGGTTAAGTGCCAAAATGAGTGTGGTGGACAAAAAATGCAATTGGAATTTTCAGAGAAAGTCAAGAGCTATGTGTGCTAGAGTGGTGAGCAGGCTCTAGTAGGTACTTAATAAATATTTTGATGATTGAATGAATAAGTGAATCACTGACTGATAGGATGTACATGCAGTAAAGCATCATTAACTCTCAGGCTTTGAGGGAGAAACTGAGAGTGGGTGATTGCCCCTGAAAGATAGCCAAAAATATAAAAAGTCATTGCCATAAGTGCTTATTATTCACTTTGTCTAAGAGATCCTCATTGTGTTGCTTCACTGTGCAGAGCTTTCATGTATCTTAAACAACATTCACTTTTAATATTATATCACTGCATAAATTCTGTGATTCATTCATTCTCAGAAATCATTCATAAGTAGGACTTTGTGGGGGCAACCTTGGCCCCATCCTTCAAGGACTCACAGCCTGGAGAAGTGAGTGACAACAAAGAGCAAAGCAGTATAAGCCAGATGCCTGGCAAGTGCTTTAGTCCTGAAGTGCTCTGGAAAAGGCAGTAAAGAACTGAGAGCTGGTTGGGTATCCTAAGAGGTAGACACTCTGGCTAAAAGGGACCAATTGGGACACTTTTAGAGAGGAGGTGGTGACACAGAAGGAGCAGAAGTGTGGAGGTGGACAAGTGTACAAGTGCTCAGGGCCAACAAGGAAATCAGTCTAAGGGGAACAGAGGCCTATGTTTGCTGCATAAAATGGGGATCACCGGTGAGTGCTGCAACGTGTCTGGTACAGGCTGCTGGACAGGGCGAGCCAGGAATCATGGAAAAAAGAAAGAGGAGCAATGCAGAAGAGTCTATGAAGAACGTCCCTAATTCAAGAGAACTTTCTGGGTTTGCTGGGACAGATGCAATCTTGCTATCAGTTCTGTTCTTTAGAGAGGATACAAATTCTGTCTTGACTGTCATTTCTCAGCCACTGTGGCTCCCTGATGGAAACCCCACACACACACACTCACCATCCATTACCTGTCCTCTCTGTGGGTCTCCATGTCTTTTTTCTTTTTTCCTTCTCATTCTTAACCTGAAGAGCATTTCCTGAGCACTAATACATCCTTGAGTCCAAATTCAATACTATCTGAGACTCTTGATCTTATATATATATGCAAAGTACGTATCCAAGAATTCAACCGATCTGAAACACATATACTATACACATTTTCTTTTTCCTTTGGTCAACTCAAGAGCACAAAACTATTCCCTGCCTGTGTTAGAACACAAGGGGCCCCTACAGGCATTTCTAGGCATACCAAGAAGCTATTCATCTCCAAGCGATGGTGACAACAATCCCAGACACCAGTTTCCAGGAGGCAGCGTGGAAATCCTCTCAGAGTTCAATCATAGAAATTAGCTGGTATTATTTAATCCTCAGAACCCCTGTGAAGTAGGCAGGGTAAGCATCTTTTATCCTTATTTTACTGATTAGTTTACTGAGGCTCGAAGAGGTTAAATAACTTTCCAGGGACATTTAGCCGGGAAATAATAGGGACAAGATCCAAGGCAGATCTTGTCACTTCAGGTGTGATGCTCTTCACACTTTATCAGAGCCATCTGGTCCCATGTGGGCCACCAACTTGTGTCATTTCAGCAAGTCAGCACATCAATGGCCTCATCTTCTGCAAGGGGATAAATGGCTTACCTAGCTTCCCACCTTAGAAAATCAAGGGGGCAAATGTGATATAAAGATATTTTTGAAAAGAAAAGTGCCATGGATATAAAAAAGTTTGTTTTGATGCAAAAAGGTATACTGGGTCAGAGAAACATTTTTCCAAGGTGGCAAAGTTCTGAAACTCTTATCAGCTCACCATTCATCCCGTCTCCCTTCCCAGCACTTGGAAAGATAGAAGCCTCTACAGACCTAGGGGTGAGCTCAGCTGGCCTTGCCTATAACTTATTTCTCATGGATCTGCTGATGACAACCCATCATCAGCTCCTGGGGAGGGGCAGCTGCTTCCTCCCAAGAGATCCTGTGGACTTCAGGGCTGCTCACATTCTCCATCTGACCCTGGCATTATTTGCTCTGAACTGGACAGAAAGTCAACTGCAGGTTTCTACACCAAATGCCATTAAAAAAAAATCTTTCCTCAACCTTAGGGGGTAATCGCTAAGGGGGTAAGAAAACCAACTCTGAAAGGGAAGCTGCTCTGACCCAATTCTGGAAATTCTGGATGTGAAATGTAAGGGCCACTAAGTTGGACTCAGTCATCTAAGGTCACCAGTTTGCCCCAAAACTTGATATTATCCCAACCCAGTGTGTCTAAGGGGGCATAAGAATCTAGTAGTAAGCTAAGCGAAAATGGACATAAATACTCAGAGCCAAACAAGAATGTAAGTTGGTATCTTTCCCCTGAATTCACGAAGTAGTACATTCTGTGGGCATCTTGGTGTTTACTTTTCTGCACTTATCAAGTGTTTGGCTGCCCAAAAGTGTCTGCAGTTTCATGAAGAGTTTGTGAAACACCACGGTTTCCTTTAGAAACAATTCTAAATGAAGTTCAAACCTATGGCTAGATCTGATGGTTGTGCTCCTTATTTATGCACATGCATGCATGAGCAGTTGTGTCTGACTCTTTGCGACCCCATGGACTGCAGCCCACAAGGCTCCTCTGTCTATGGGATTGCCAGGCAAGAATACTGGAGAGGGTTGCCATTTCCTCCTCTAGGGGCTCTTCCTGACCCAGGGATCAAACCTACGTCTCCTGTGTCTCCTGCACTTCAGGGAGATTCTTTACTCACTGAGCCAGCTCCTTATTTAATCCTGACCCAAAACATTTTGGGAAGCTCACCAGGTTTCACAGTATACCATAAGACCATAGGATAGCAATGGAACTGGACTCTTTTGTTCCCTTCTTCACAGGAACCCAAGGATCAAGCACAGCAATATGTGGCCAGGACACTATGAGCTTCCTTCTCTCAGGGCAGTGCTACCCCTTCAGGACAAGAGCAGCCTCCTGTCTCTGTTCCCCACCACCTCCCCCATCCCCAAGAGACAGATCCCACACAGTGGGTCCCTAAGCAAACTCAGTAACATTATCTCATTTTTTAAGGCACTGCAACTTCTGACAACGTTAATGTGTTAATAATAATTTATCCCATTCTCCTGGCAGGAGCAAAACTGAAGCAACTTGAAATGCCATCAGCAAAAAATTATTTATTTTCCATTCCTGAGCAGTGAAGAAAACAAGATTTCATTGGCCAGGTCCACTCTCAATAGCTATCTGGTTTCAATTAAAACTTCAAGTCTCCAAGGGAAAAACTGGCATTCTGAGTAGCTGAGGCCCAGCCAAGTTTCAGTGTCTCTACAAACTCCAGAAAGGATGTCCCATCCGACCAGCCAACCTCTCATCTTCCTCCTTTTGCATACCATATAGACACTTCAGAGAAGAGACTAAAGTACAACTAAAAATAATGACCAAGTTAAAAGAACTCTGAGCTCCTAGAGGCACATTTTTGGTGCCAGTGAAGTATTGATTCTGCTCCTAATAAACTGAAAGTCAAGATAACAGCAGAAATGGAATCAGGAATCCAGAGGAAAGTACCTACCTATTTCTTTCTTCTTCAGCAAACTCCTGCCTCCCCCAACTGACCATTTTCAACTAAATTTTCTACAAAGATTCCAAGTACCGTTTTCTCTTTGCCCTCAGCCCTCATTTTTAGGTCAAGTGACTTACAAAGTAGCTTACCATGAATAATGCACACACAAGACCAGAAGTCCTTGTGGCATCAAAGGGGCTTCTTGGTTCACTTGGGGATACCCTTAGGCTTCCCCTATGTGAAGTCAGAACAGGGTCTGCCAGCGATGCCTTCCTGTGGGATGTTCTGATGTTAACATACAAAAGGTCAGGTTACACCCCTTCACTTGCCCGGCCCATTTCCCATGAGCATATAAGGCAGTTGATATTATCTCCCAAGCTATAACTGGCCCCTTCCTAACCATATCACTGCCTCTCAATCACCCTTGTGTTCACTACAAGCCATTCCCCACCTTCAATTTGTTTATTTCAGTGACACATCTATTTTCCCTGCTAACAGAAACAAGTCTGCTTTCCTCCTCTGGCTTCCGATAGCATTCACTCACCACCTCCTCCCCTCTGCCCCCGCTCAGGTTACTATAGTGGCTAGCAGTTCCCAGAGCCCAGCTCTAACACCGATTCAACTTCCCAAGACTAAGACTTTTATTTTCTTAATGGGGGAGGGGAGATGGTGTGCAAAGCAGCACTTTCTGCATACCTGGTCTCCTGTCTTCTCAGGCTACATTCCCTGAAGTTGGCAAATCTCTGTATTTAGCCATACTCTTCTGATCTGCCCTAAAGCCCTTCTTGGTAGCAGGCAAAGTAATTAAGTACAGAGGACAATACTGCATCTTCAACTTCACTGGGACTTCCAAGTGAGAGCAAAAGAGATCATGTCTCCCTTCCGGAGTCTTGGAATGGCAGAAGTCACAAAAAGCAGGAGAAAGGGGAAGGAGTGACCAAGGATTGTAAACTGGCTACATTTTAAAGTGCTACAAACTTTCTCCTCCCTCACACGCCCCTGGACAGTTGGCTCCACCTCCCCATCCCAGCCAGACAACATCCAACTGGGGTGTGTGAGGGTAACTCTCTCCCAGCCTGATGGTCTGGCCCCAGTGTTGCAGATGTGGCTGCATAGAACACCCTTCCTCTCCTCTCCTCTCCTCTCCATGTTCTTCTTTCTGAGCCCACTCCTGCCCCTCCAAAATACATGAGCATGCATGTACACACCTACACACATGTTTTGAGGATAAAGATGGGCTGGGAAGGGCAACCTGATCTACCTGTGTAAACTACAGGATAGTAAGAGATGGGGCAAGACTGCCAGACAGTTTTGGCAATAACAACTTTTTAAAGTTAGATTTTGCACAAAACTACAGGAAAGGAAAAACAGAATAAAGACTAAACGAATGAAAAGGAACAGAATTTTAAAAAATAATGTAAGAGGAAAACAAGTAATATTAGTATTTCCATAAAGACCATGGACTCCAACTAACTTTAAAAAAAGATGTGGATAGTGGTGGAGGGGATGGGGAGGCTTGAAAGAAAAAGTAGCTGTGGTAGAATTCCAAAATAAACTGCCCTTTCAGAGGAGAGCTTCTGCAGGGATAAAGAGACACACAAATTGGCCTTTTAGCATTAGATGTCAACCATGAGATTATCAGGACAGTTTATTTGAAGCGGAAATGAATCGGAAATCCTTCCCTCAACAGTCCTCTTAAGACCAATATATACACCTTCAGAACCCACATAGGCACACATAAAGAATGAATGCAGCATCAAGGGGCAACAAGAACCCCCTCCCCACACCAGCAGTACCTCTAACCTCATCTCATACTTCCAACTGCACAACTTGCCGATCTCCAAAGAAAATATTTCCAGTTGGATCCTATTTCAGAATTGTAACTGGTGAGGGTTGTGGGAGGAGGGGTGTGTGCAGCCTGTCGGGGATGGGGACTGGAAGACAGCATTTCGGTAGTTACTTATTTTTGTAGAGCCAGCATGCTCTACCGATCAGAAATTGCTATTACCCAACAAAGCTTCTATCACAAACAGACACCAAAACAACATCAGCGTTATCACCATCTTGCTAAGGATCTGCCTGGTCCAGTTTACCTGACTCTGTCTCTGTGGAACTTCTTGGACAGTATTGTAGTCAAAGGGATAATGGTTTGAAAGACAAAAACAATAAATCGATGCTGAAGGGCTCCCTTTCAGGAGTTATTTCCCACTGGAAACCACCGAACGGGAAAGCCTGTCGTTAATTCCCAAGCCCACGGCTCCTCTAGAAACACACACAATGCGTGCTTTCAAAAAGGGCATTCGTCTGCTTTTAAGGGAATTCCTGTCTTTTCAGAGTCCCAAAACCGGAGAGCACGAGAGAGACTCAGATGCATTGATTAAGATTTTAAGAAACGACTAACAGAGAGCCACAACACAAGCACACACCAACCTTCGCCGGCTGGACCACTTCTTCCCTGTTCTTCTTTCTATTAACGACACGTTAGATTCTGATACATCCCCCCCCCCCCCGCCCCGCCACCTACCCACCCACCTCCAAAATCCAACTAGATACAATGTAGCTCTCTAGCTCCACTTAACCTGCAAGTTACAAAGAGAGAGGGAAAAAAATATCCTGCCGCCTTCCCACTCCTTTCCCTCCCCCTCTCCCCCTCTTGAGTCCACTCCACCAACGCCAAACCCGCGAGCCCCACAGTCGGCGGCCGGACAGAGGGAGGGAGGATGCAAAAGGCGGGGGGGAGGGGGAAGCCCGGGGCGGAGTGGGGTGGGGGGGATCAGATTAGGCCAAACTCAATAAGGTCCCAGACCTCCAGCCCGACGCTGCCACCCTCGCCGCCACCACCGGGTCACTTCAAATGAGCCAGCATCTTTGCCCACGGCCGGCTGGCCGGAATCGCGCCCATCCTCCGCAGCCTCGCCGGGACCGGCATCCCGCCCCTTCGGCCCGGTCTCCCAGTTCCCGCCGATGCAAAGTCAAAGCCCCGGCGAGGCAGTGTTAACTTTTGCACGCAGAGAACACACACCGCCCCTGGCCCCGGGCGTGCGGGGGCCCGCGGCGCGGCGGGAGGCTGGGCGCCGAGCTCCCGGGCCAAGGTCGCTGCGCGTGCTCACCCACGGCTCCGGCTCCGCTGGCCCCGGCGCTCGCTCAGATCCCGGCTCCCGTCGCTCGCCTGAGCCCCCGAAGGTGCTGCTGCGGCAACTCCATGGCGATGAGCATCTGTCACACGGCGAGCCGCGGGCGGGCCGCCCTCGCTCGGGGGGCGCCGGGGCCCCCGGGCGCGCGGAGGCGGAGGCGAGCGGCGGGCGCCCCGGCCGGCCCCGCGCTTCCCGCCCGGCGCGGCCGCCTCCGCCGCGCCACCGATTTACAGAGAGAGATATCAAGGGGGAAAATGGCGTCTCCGGAGCCCGAGGAGTCCTGGAGTAATCACATTCACACACACACACACACACACACACACACACACGCCCGCACGCACACACTCGCACACCGCGCGCCGCGGGCCCGGCTAATTTTAGCAGGAACCCCCCTCCCAAATTATATATATATCCCAGTCTATCCAATCAATGCTATTTTTTTTTCCTTTTCTTCAAAGGATGGATTGGAGCCTTAAAAAAAAAATTGTTGCCGGGTTCGGGCTCGCAGGAGGCGGCGCGCGAAGGGCGAGGGCGCTTTTGCTGAGCTGTGCAGTTCGGTCCGCGGCGCCGGGCGGCCCAGCCCGCCCGCTCGTCTGCCCGCGGTCGCTAGTGCTGCCGCCGCCGCCGCCGCCGCCGCCGCTCCATGGCCGCGCCCGCCCCGCGCCCCCGCCGCGTCCCCTCGCCACCCGCCCGCGTCCCCGGCGAGCGCTGGAGTGGGGTCGGGCCCGAGTGGCTGCCGCCCGCGCCCTCTCTCGAGTCCCGGAGTCCTAGTGAAAGGAAGGGGGAGGGCGCGGGCGGGGGAGGGGGAGGATCGCGGCGGCCTCGCGGCAGAGCCCAGCGGGGACCGCCACCCCGCGATCTGTCTCGGCAGGGGGTGCGGGGACCCCACACCACCGCTCGCCCAGCCGACCGGGGGGCCGCTTCCCCGACTTGAGCCCGGGGGAGGCACAGCCAGGAACCTGCGAGCGACCTCTCTCCCTTCACCCTCCCTCAGTGAATTTCTGTGGATTTCGATCCATGGGAAGGAGTGGGGCTCGGGCCGGGGGTGAAGGAAAACAGTTCGTGGAGGCGGATCGGAGACCCCTCGCCGCCCTCGCGCCCCTCCCGCTGCCCGGCGCCCTCACGGCCCAGTGGCTCTGCGCGCCCGAGTCCGCGGCGGAGACTGGGCGGCCGCGGGGACTGCCGCGGGCTCGGCTCCGGGGCTCAACACTGCCACTATCTGACACAACAGCGGCAGTGTCGGGGGAGCTGAGCGGCCGAGGCGCGAGACGTGATAGGCTCTGAAAACTGGGTGCATTTTTTTTTAACCTGGTAATTACATTTCAGGAGGTTGTTATTATTATTATTATTTTTTGTCAAACGACATGTATGCATTCAGATGCATATGTGCATTTTCTCTTATTCACAGACACTGGACCGCTGATGAGGGAAAGATAACGAGAGAGACGACGCTGGCGTGCGGTTCTCTATTCAGGGTGGTGAAAAGAAGGAGGGATGTCTTCATTTCATACAAAATGTGGTATTTGAATCTCCTTGACTATTTGTATGGGGGCTGCAAAAGTGGACCTATTCAGGCCACTCAGTGGCAACCCCAGGCAACTGAGGAATCTAACTCCCTCAGGGGCGTGTCTGCCTTATGGGACAATATAGAACAGATAGGGGTTCAGAAAGGTTTTGCCAGTGGTTTGAACTCAAAGACGCCTGGTAGAGTTTACTCAAAGCTGGCATTCTGAGAGGACTCCTGCCTACCACGTTTTATATTGAGAGTTTCGGGACTGTGGATTGAGGAATGATTTGGTAGTGGTTGGTAATGACCCCCCACTGTGATGTCAATCATATGTCAATGTGATGTGACCAAACATCAGCCACTGCCGACCTGGGTCGGCTGCTGGTGTGAATTCTGTCACAGAGCCTCCTCACTCTCATCACTCTTTTTTACAGAAAGGATGCAGTGAAGTACAGCAACGGGGACTATTCGGGGAGGACCCAGCAATTCCCATCCTGGCCCATTTCCCTGGATCCGTTTCAGTTCGATCCTGAATAGATCACTGCCCTCTGACCCAAATGTTCTTGCCGATGTGCTTTTTTTCAGAGAAACGTTCTGACTGGCCAGAAACGTTTCCTCTGTTACTCATCACAGCAAAACTTCTGTTAGAGCAATGTTTCAGTAGGTCTTCTGTTACCCATATACTAGAGTATTGTTATTAGTGGGAAGGTAATGCTTAATTAGGAAAAAAAATCATCAGGGCATATGAACTGATGATAGAAATAAAGATAAAGGCATAAAATATGATGTCAAAACAATGGTTCTGTGTGATCAGATGACTTTTGTCTGATTCTTTCTGAACCTAGATTTCTGAAATCCTGTCCCAAAGGTCCTAGAGGACTAAGATAGCATATGGGGGTTTTTTTCCCTACACTTTCCAAATGGAGAAACTGAGCTCCAGAAATCAGAAGGGTTTGTCCACAAGCATACGCCTGGCTGGTGTCATCTGAGCCAGAACTAAAGTTTGTTGCCCAAGTCCTTCCCTTCTATAACCTTAGCATATTAACAGAGTCTCCCATCCTGTGTCGTTGTTTCTTTGAATAGCATCTCAGAGAAGCACATTACCTATTAAAAATTCAGTATAATAGATGATAAATAAGTCTACAGAATTACAGTGCAATAAAAGTTTACCCAAGAGATCACCTATTCAAACCCCATCATCTTAACATTGAAGAAGCAGAGACAGAGATGCAGTGGACTGCCCCCAGTCATTAAATTAAGACAGAGCCATAAATAGACTCTGTGTCCTTTGATTTTTTATTCAATGTCCCTTCCTTAAATGTAGGCTATTTTTTGATCATTAGAAGTGAGAAGAGGAGAAGGAAAGGGGGGTCTTCTCTTTATTTTATATAGCTATATATAAAGTACACATACATATGCACATATGTATCTACATACACTAATATGCATTACATATTATGTATTCTTACATTTTTAGTGTATAATCATATATATTAATAATATAAAATATAACTTTGCATACAATAGTAAGATATTCCTGAAAAAAAGTAAAGCCCCACCCCTGAACAACATGCTTGTTGATGAAGTGGGAACTGTATTCAAATTCTAGCTAAATATGACAGGAATTCTTATCTACTTTCCCTAGTAGGCCACTTTCTGGTTATCTAAGAACCAGATCCTAAAACACTGAAAGTCTGAAGCTGGCAAAGAATTTCTTCTGAAAATTAGTTCCATGCAATTTTAAGATACCTATTCTGAGGGCCCCAGGATCCTTGAGAAAATAAAGAGACAATCTGAGCAGCTGATGGGAATGCACGCAACACACAAGTCTTAGTCGTATGCAGTCTTCAAAGTCAGCATCTTGCAGTCACTCAGCAAATAATTATGTAACATGAACTATATTAGACAGGATAGTAGCAGCAAGAGATTCAAACTCAATATTCACAACCAAGTGGGAGAGATTGACATGCAAGCCTCTAACTACATCTAATGTATGTAAATATCAGAAAGGGATGTTTACAAAGTACACAGAGCACAGATGCAGAAATGGTTGAGGGTGAAGTCAGAAATCGTATCTACTTGGCAACTGCTGCACGTTTAGTGTGGGTTGGGTTGGCCAAAAAGTTCCTTTGGTTTTAAGTAACAATAAAGACATTTTTTTTAGGGGTTAGGGAGTATGTGGCTTCCCTAGTGGCTCATATAGTAAAGAATTTGCCTGCAGTGAAAGAGACCCAGGCTCGATCTCTGAGTTGGGAAAATCCCTTGGAGAAGGGAATGGCAACCCACACCACTGTTCTTGCCTGGATAATCCCACAGACAGAGGAGCCTGGCGGGTTGCCGTCCATTGGGTCACAAAGAATCAGACATGACTGAGAAACTTCCATTTTACTTTCACTTAAAGACATTTTTCATTTTCGCAAAGAATTTTATTGAACAATAATTTACCATTTTGTTCCACTATCTTCTGCCATTTTTCAGACAACTTCATAATTCTATCTTGCCAAAACTTTTTAACTTTTTGAGCAAAGAACTATTCTAGGTACCTTTTATAGTCTTCCAGGGAATTGAAATCTTTTCCATTAAAAGAATTCTATAAAGACTGAAATAAGTGGAAATCCAAAGGTGCAATGTTTAATGAATACTGCAGATGAATCAAAACTTCCCAGCCAAGCAGTAACATTTTTCATGTGATCATCAAAAAACATGTGATCTTGTATTATCATGATGGAAGATTATGCATTTTCTGTTGACTAATTCCAGATGCTTTTCATTGAGTGCTGCTTTCAGTTGGTGGAATTTGGAGCACTACTTGTTGGAATTCATCATTTGGTTTTCCAAAAGGAGCGCATGATAGAAGACTCCCTTCCAATCCCATCATATACACAACATCACCTTTTTTGGATGAAGACTTGTTTTTGTTGTGGTTGGTGGTGGTTCATCTGTAGGCCCCACAGGCTCTTCCATTCCACCTTATTGTATAGTATCCACTTTGTGTTGCCTGTCACAATTTGTTTCAAAATAAGCCAGGCTTCAGCAATATGTGGACCATGAACTTCCACATGTTCAAGCTGGTTTTAGAAAAGGCAGAGGAACCAGAGATCAAGTTGCCAATATCCGCTGGATCAAAAAAAACAAAAGAGTGTTCCAGAAAAACATCTATTTCTGCTTTATTGACTATGCCAAAGCCTTTGACTGTATGGATCACAATAAACTATGGAAAATCCTGAAAGAGATGGGAATACCAGACCACCTGACCTGCCTCTTGAGAAACCTGTATGCAGGTCAGGAAGCAACAGTTACAACTGGACTTGGAACAACAGACTGGTTCCAAATAGGAAAAGGAGTACGTCAAGGCTGTATATTGTCACCCTGGTTATTTAACTTATATGCAGAGTACATCATGAGAAATGCTGGGCTGGAAGAAACACAAGCTGGAATCAAGATTGCCGGGAGAAATATCAATAACCTCAGATATGCAGATGACACCACCCTTATGGTAGAAAGTGAAGAAGAACTAAAGAGCCTCTTGATGAAAGTGAAAGTGGAGAGTGAAAAAGTTGGCTTAAAGCTCAACATTCAGAAAACTAAGATCATGGCCTCTGGTCCCATCACTTGATGGGAAATAGATGGGGAAACAGTGGAAACAGTGGCTGACTTTATTTTTCTGGGCTCCAAAATCACTGCAGATGGTGACTGCAGCCATGAAATTAAAAGACGCTTACTCCTTGGGAGGAAAGTTATGACCAACCTAGATAGCATATTAAAAAGCAGAGACATTACTTTGCCAACAAAGGTCCATCTAGTCAAGGCTATGGTTTTTCTAGTGGTCATGTATGGATGTGAGAGTTGGACTATAAAGAAAGCTGAGCACCGAAGAATTGATGCTTTTGAACTGTGGTGTTTGAGAAGACTCTTGAGAGTCCCTTGGGCTGCAAGGAGATCCAACCAATCCATCCTAAAGGAGATCAGTCCTTGGTGTTCATTGGAAGGACTGATGTTGAAGCTGAAACTCCAATACTTTGGCCACCTGATGCACAGAGCTGACTCATATGAAAAGACCCTGATGCTGGGAAAGATTGAGGGCAGGAGGAGAAGGGGACGACAGAGGATGAGACGGCTGGATGGCATCATCGACTCAATGGACATGGGTTTGGGTGGACTCAGGGAGTTAGTGACGGACAGGGAGGCCTGGCATGCTGCGGTTCATGGGGTCGCAAAGAGTCAGACATGACTGAGCGACTGAACTGAACTGAACTGTGTTTTTACCTTTCTTGAAGTAATACAACATAACATGCCAAAAATGTTACTGTTTACTTCATGATGGTGTCATCATGCACCTAGAGCTGGACATCCTGAAGTGTGAAGTCAAATGTGCCTTAGGAAGCATTACTATGAACAAAACTAGTGGAGGTGATGGAATTACAGCTGAGGTATTTCTAATCCTAAAAGATGATGCTGTTAAACTGCTGTACTCAATATTCCAGCAAATTTCAAAAACACAGCAGTGGCCACATATTGGAAAAGGTTAATTTTCATCCCAATCCCAAAGAAGGACAATGACAAAGAGTGTTCAAACTACCGTGCAGTTGCACTCATTTCACATGCTAGCAAGGTAATGCTCAAAATCCTCCAAGCTAGGCTTCAGCAGTACATGAACCAAGAAATTCCAGATGTACCAGCTGGGTTTCAAAAAGGCAGAGGAACCAGAGATCAGATTGTCAACATTTTTTAAATCATGGAGAAAGCAATGGAGTTCTAAAAAATATCTCCTTTTTCATTGACTACTCTAAGCCTTTGACTGTGTGGATCACAACAAACTGTGGAAAATTCTTAAAGAAATGAGAGTACCAGACCACCTTACCTGTCTCCTGAGAAGCCTGTACGCAGGTCAAGAAGCAGCAATTAGGACCTTACACAAAACAACAGACTGGTTCAAAATTGGGAAAGGAGTACGACAAGATTGTATATTGTCACCCTGGTTATTTAACTTCTATAAAGAGTACATCACATGAAATTCCAGACTGGAATCAAGCTGAAATCAAGATTTCCAGGAGAAATATCAGCAACGTCAGATATGCAGGTGATACTACTCTAATGGCAGAGGAACTAAAGAGCTTCTTGATGAGGGTGAAACAGGAGAGTGAAAAAGCTGGCTTAAAATTCAACAATAAAAAAACTAAGATCATGGTATCCTGTCCCATCACTTCATGGAAAATAGAAGGGAAAAAAGTGGGAGCAGGAACAGATTTTATTTTCTTGGGCTCCAAAATCACTGCAGATGGTGACTGTAGCCATGAAATTAAAAGACACTTTCTTATTAGAAGGAAAACTATGATAAACCTAGACAGTGTATTAAAAAGCAGAGATGTCAAAGCTATGGTTTTTCCAGTAGTCACGTATAGATGTGAGAGTTTGACCATAAACAAAGCTGAGCTCCAAAGAATAGATGCTTTCAAGTTGTGGTGCTGGAGAAGACTCCGGAGAGTCCTTTGGATTACAAAGAGATCAAATCAGTCAATCCTAAAGGAAATCAACCCTGAATATTCTTTGGAGGGGCTGTTGCTGAAGCTGAAACTCCAGTATTTTGGCTACCTGATTCGAAGAGCAAACTCATTGGAAAAGACCTTGATGCTGGAAAAGATTGAAGACAAAAAGAGAAGCGGGCAGCAGAGGATGAGATGGTTAGACAGCACCACCAACTCAATGGATTTGAATTTGAGCAAACTCTAAGAGACAGTGGAGGTGTGCTGTAGTCCACTGGGTCTAAAAGAGTCTGACATGACTTAGCGACTGAACAGCTAAGCGAGTTGTCACAATACAACCTAACAAAATTGTTTTCAATAAAGTTAAAGACAAACAAGTGTCACTAGACTCACCTTGGACTTCCCTGGTGGCTGTAAAGCGTCTGTTTACAATGCAGGAGACCTGGGTTAGATCCCTGGATTGGGGAGATCCCCTGGAGAAGGAAATGGCAATCCACTCCAGTACTATTGCCTGGAAAATCCCATGGACAGAGGAGCCTGGTAGGCTACAGTCCATGGGGTCGCAAAGAGTCGGGCACGACTGAGTGACTTCACTTCACTTCAGACTCACCTTATGGACAAACACTAATAAACTTTTGGGCCAATCCAATATCTATTTAACATACGCATTTCTTTCTACTCCTTTTACACATATATCTTTGTCCCCTATGTCCTGTTTTTCCAACCAAAGAAAAAATTTTGAGGACAGTGCTGTGCCTTGCACAGGCAATGTCAATAAATCTAGGCAAGAATAAATGTTCCCCTGATATCACCAAATAACTGACTTGCTGCTCCTAGATTTGATCTATGCTTTAGGCATCCCTATGCCTAACTGGTAAAATGTCCATAATAATACAGCTCCCACCCGAGGCTACACACCAGAGATACTATATGGAGCTGCAAGTTAATCATGTCTCTATGTGGCTTAAGAGACAGAATAAATACATATATACAAGCAAGGTGTAATTCAAAGTACAAAGGTAGGTCATGTCATTTTCTCATCTCTGAAACTAAAGGTAGAAAGAAATGAGTCAAACGCATCCATTCTTCCTTTGTTAGAACTTAAGATCAAATAGTATAATCAAGCCCTCAGAGCCAGTCATCTTCCCTTTTTGGTTCAAATACTGTATTGATTCTCATTTTTTTAGAAAATGAAGTGTTGTTTTTATCTAATATAGTGCTTCTCAACACTTACGGTGAATCAGAATTACCTGAGGGAATTACTGATGCTTGAGACCCATACTGATTTAATTGTTCTTAATAGTAAATGCCCTGGGTGCTTCTAATATGCAACCAGCATTGATAGTCACTGATCCAACAGAAAGGGCATGCCCCATAAAGTGATCGTGATACTTAGAAAGCTCCTATCCTCTTAGGTTTTGTTTTGTTGTTCAGCCGCTAAGTCATATCTGACTCTTGGTGACTCCATGGACTGCAGCATGCCAGGCTTCCCTGACCTTCATTATCTCCCGGGGTTTGCTCAAATTCACGTCCATTGAGTCAGTGATGCTATATAATCATCTCATCCTCTGCTGCCCCCCTCTCCTTTTGTCTTCAATCTTTCCAAATGTAGCGGTCTTTTCCAGTGAGTCAGCTCTTCCCATTAGGTGGCTAAAGTATTGGAATTTCAGTTTCAGCAACAGCCCCTCCAGTGAATATTCAGGATTGACTTCCTCTAGGATTGACCGGTTGGATCTCCTTGCAGCCCAAGGGACTGTCAAGAGTCTTCTCTAGCACTGCAATTCGAAAGCATCAGTTCTTCTGTGTTCAGCCGCTTTTATGGTCCAACTCTCACATCCATACATGACTACTGGAAAAACCATAGGTTTGACTATATATACCTCTTACGTTAGGTAGCATTAAAGAAGTTGTACCTAACCAACAGAGGAAATAGCCACAGTAAATTGTAGTAATTTTTGGAGTTTGGGGGCAATTCTGGAAATGTAAAAACTGGGAGTTGGTTCCAGTGATGTTATGAAAAGACCACAAACCAGATTGTTAAGAAGACTAATTTCTAAGCTTATTTGGAATGTCATCTAATCTTTCTGACCTGCAGATACCACTTGCAAAAAAGGAAAGGTATCTCTAAGGACCAAGCCAGCTATAGGATTCTCTCCATTTTTGATTCCAGGACACAAGAGAGTCCCAACTGGTCAGTGAGAATATACTGCTAACGGTCGGAGTAGGATGTGAAAGCTATCCTTAAATGTAAGACAGGCATGCGTGTGTGTTCAGTCATGTCCAGCTCTTTGCAACCCCATGGGCTGTAGCCTGCCAGGCTCCTCTGTCCTTGGAGTTTTCCAGGCAAGAATACTGGAGCAGGTTGCCATGCCCTCCTCCAGGGGATCTTCCCAACCCAGGGATCGAACCCACGTCTCCTGTGTCTCCTGCATTGGCAGGTGGATTCTTTACCACTAAGCTACTTGGGAAGCCCAAATGTAAGAAACACATTAGAGAAAATAGGGATGAGTTTGCTTGATCTGCTCTGTAAGGTATAGCAAGTCCCAAACAGCCCAGATAATGGGGAGGCAGATGTCAGCTCAATATAATGGAACCTAAGATGGAGGAAATGGCAACCCATTCCAGTATTCTTGCCTGGAAAATCACACGGACAGAAGTGCTTGGAGAGCTACAGTCCAAAGGGTTTCAAAGAGTTGGACACCACTGAGCAACTAAGGATGCATGCATGCCTTAATAAAAATAAGATGATTTCATGATATGACCTAAGATGAAAACAGATCTTCTTAATTAGTAAGGAGCTTGCTGGCCTGAGAAGAGCTCCAGAAAAGATTGTGAACCCTTATTTTTCACACCCCCCATCCATAATCTGTGAACTTCTTGAGGTCAAGGGCTTTGCATTATATCTCCATATCTTCACTGAATAAAATTGTACCTGGAGCCCAGTGTATGTCCAGGAAGGGTTAGTGGAATGTCAAAGATATTTAACAATATGACACAGAGCCAATTGGTCAGAATGGACACTGACACATGGCCTTGCTCAGCTAGTTGATAATTACTGTAGTTCTTGGATCCTTTGGAAGTTCAGGAAGGACAGGATAATAGAGTGAAAGGTATGAGGTGAGTTTGGAACAATAGTTATTTAAAAATTCTAATATTTTAGCACCATTATCCTATCCATGCATATTAGATGAACACTGGTTTTATATGATGAAAATGAATTGATGAGTGAATCAATCAGTAAGAGTTACAGTAGAGAGATAGAAAATGGTAAACTTGGACTCTAGTCCTGTTCTGCCAGTAACTGACTGGGTAAAGCTGAATACATTATTTCAGCCACCTTAGTTTCTTCATATATAAACTGAGAACTATAATCTTACCCTAAGGCATCAATCAGGGATTACCTGATAGCTCAGTTGGTAAAGAATCCACCTGCAATTAGGAGACCCCGGTTCGATTTCTGGGTCGAGAAGTTCCACTGAAAAAGGGATAGGCTACCCATTCCAGTATTTTGGGGCTTCCCTTGTGGCTCAGCTGGTAAAGAGTCTGCCTGCAATTTGGGTTCAATCCCTGGGTTGGGAAGATCCCATGGAGAAGGGAAAGGCTATCCACTCCAGTATTCTGGCCTGGAGAATTCCATGGACTGTATACTCCATGGGGTCGCAAAGAGTCAGACATGACTGAGCGACTTTCACTTCACTTCAAGGTATCAGTCATCATGAGGCTTACAGGAAATATCAGACACAAAGTTACATTGCAAAGCTAAATAATTCTGTTCAAATACTGGTTTTGATAATTAGATATGATGTGGACATTTAAATGACACAATTCAAACAAAGCCTAATTCTACCCCCTCTGAGGTTCACAAGACATTTTTCTCTTCTAGGAAGTGAGAAGGCAATTTTTACTCCTGGTTACTCTCACCCCAGCCCCACTTTAGAAAGGGCTTGTCTCTCCAGTGGCTTCCCCTGATGCTACTGCTGTTGCTAAGCAACAAAGAGCTAAGCAGGAGCAAAATGTAATTGTCCCAGGAAGGGAATTCCAGGTCTGACAATGACTGGATTGTAGTTTTGGAATCTCTGCCTTCTTGGATGCATGAAATTCACTACGGGAAGATTTCTTATCACATGGTTCCTTCTGCAGATGCTCCAAGAGGGCAACTTTCACTACTTGAAAGGTGGGGGAAGGAGCATTCTTCTGGGTTGTCACTTTCTGGCTCCCTGGCACATTTTTTGTCACTGTGATTTCAGAGAGCCCCACATCTGCAGCAACATTTGGAATGTTCCCAATTCCTAACTGAGCCATAGGAGCCCAGCTATAAGAAATTTATGTGTTTATCACTGTGTGTAGTGCAGGAGCTGAAAGGAGATCGGAAGGAATACTACAGGTGATGCAAGGTCTTCATTGCACCTAAAACTCCACCTACTTGGTCCAAAACAGACAGAGGTATGCACACAAATGTGTTGTAAGGATGCCTTATTTATATTGAGGGGAATTTATTGAAATGATACAGAGGAACCTCATGGAAGGCAAATACAGGAAGTATACAAGGCCTTGTGGGATCTGGGAAGTTGCCAGGAAGCTCCTCTCTCTCTTCCTCTCCAGGGTTACACTGTCTCTTGTCTCTGCCTTTCTTATCTATTGGTTTCACCTTTTCGGAGACAAAGGCCAAGGGCCATGAAAGGGAACCTGCTTCAGGAAGCTGAAACAAACTGCTCAAAGTTACCACTCTAGTTTGTAAAACTGGGCTTTGAAGCTCAGTAGTCTGATTCCAGAGCCTACCCTCTTATTCACAGACCCATACAGCTGCTCTATTGCAGTACTGCCTAGTCAAGAAGCAGCACAGAGACACCTGGATGTTCCTTAAATCATGTCTTTAGAATGAATTGAATGAGTTTGTTGATTTCAGCCTTCTAAATAAAAGCAATCACAGTAACATTAAAACTTTGAATTATAGAGCTGAAGGGTCCATTAAAGATCATTTGGACCAAGAAATTCACTTAAGAGAGGAGAGAAAACTGAGAACCAGAAAGATAAACTAATAAATTTCCCCAATTTCCAGGCAGGTGACAAAGCCAGGTTTTGAAACCAAAACATTATACTCAGCTACCAGGGCTTAATTGTATCCTCTGCAAACCAACTCAGACTATGAAAAAGAGAACAAAGAACTAGGAGCTTCCCTGGTGGCTCAGTGGTAAAGAATTCTCCTGCCAACACAGGAGACACGCGTTCAATCCCTGGTCCAGGAAGATTCCCCATGCCATAAAGCAACTAAGCCCATGAGCCAAAACAATTGAGCCTGTGCTCTAAAACCCAAGAGCCACAACTACGGAGCCCATGTACTGCAGCTACTGAAGCCTGCATGCCCTGGAACCTGTGCTCCACTAGAAGAGAAGCGACTGCAGTGAGAGGCTCATGCACTGCAACTAGAGAGTAGCTGCTTCTTGCCACAATTAGGGAAAGCCTACAGGCAGCAACGAAGACTCAGCACAGCAAAAAATAATAATTAAATAAAATTATTTTAAAGAAAAGAACTAGAAGTTTCACCAAACGGGCATACCCATGAAACTTCATAATAGGAAGATTTGGGCATGTTAGCTTTAAGAAAATAATTTGGCATATTCTTTTGTGATTGTCCATTTTTACTCCAAATTATAGACCAGAGGAAAGAAAATAGGGTTGAATCCTTCACAGTTAGACTGATATTCTCTCAGCAATTATTTTAATTTTTGTCTTGTAATAATTAAAAGCCAGTTCAGTCGCTCAGTTGTGTCCAACTCTGCAAACCCATGGACTGCAGCATGCCTGGCTTCCCTGTTCATCACCAACTCCCAGAGCTTACTCAAACTCATGTCCATCGAGTCACTGATGCCATCCAACCGTCTCATCCTCTGTCGTCCGCTTCTCCTCCTGCCTTCAATCTTACCCAGCATCAGGGTCTTTTCTAGTGAGTCAGTTCTTCCCATCAGGTGGCCAAAGTACTGGAGTTTCAGCTTCAGCATCAGTCCTTCCAATGAATATTCAGGACTGATTTCCTTTAGGATGGACTGGTTGGATCTCCTTGCAGTCCAAGGGACTCTCAAGAGTCTTCTCCAACACCACAGTTCAAAGGCATCAATTCTTCGGCACTCAATTTTCTTTATAGCCCAACTCTCACATCCATACATAACTACTGGAAAAACCATAGCTTTGACTAGATAGATCTTTGATAGCAAAGTAATGTCTCTGTTTTTTAATATGCTGTTTAGGTTGATCATAACTTTACTTCCGAGGAGCAAGCGTCTTTTAATTTCATGGCTGCAGTGATTTTGGAGCCAAAAAAATAATAAAGTCTGTCACTGTTTCCATTGTTTCCCTATCTATTTGCCATGAAGTCATTGAAATGGATACCATGATCTTAGTTTTCTGAATGTTGTTTTAAGCCAACTTTTTCACTCTCCTCTTTCACTTTCATCAAGAAGCTCTTTAGTTCTTCTTCACTTTCTGCCATAAGGGTGGTGTCATCTGCTTATCTGAGATTACTGATATTTCTCCTGGCAATCTTGATTCCAGTTTGTGCTTCATCCAGCCTGGCATTTTGCATGATGTACTCTGCATATAAGTTAAATAAGCAGGATGACAATATGCAGCCTTGACCTACTCCTTTCCCGATTTGGAACCATTCTGTTGTTCCATATCCAGTTCTAACTGTTGCTTTTTGACCTGCATACAGATTTCTCAAGAGGCAGGTCAGGTGGTCTGGTATTCCCATCTTTTTAAGAATTTTCCACAGTTTGTTGTGATCCACACAAAGGCTTTGGCATAGTCAGTAAAGCAGAAATAGATGTTTTTCTGGAACTCTCTTGCTTTTTTGATGATCCAGCAGATGTTGGCAATTTGATCTCTGGTTCCTCTGCCTTTTCTAAATCCAGCTTGAACACAATTGAGAGTCAGAAGATATATTAGAGGAAAAAGTAGAAGAAAAATATATTTTGAGAAATTAAGAATAAGAACTTGTATATGGGGTATTTCCAAAAAACATTCGGTGAAGCACAATTGGGAATCCTGGCTCAGATAGTAAAGAATCTGCCTGCAGTGATGGAGACACAGGAGATGCAGCTTCATTCTCTGGGTCAGGAAGATCCCCTGCTGAAGGAAATGGCAACTCAGTCCAGTATTCTTGCCTGGAAAATCCCATGGACAGAGGAGCCTGGTAGACTACAGTCCATGGGGTCACAAAGAGTCGAATACAGCTAAGTGACTAACACACACACACACAAAGCAAAATCAATTATTTGATGTCATGTGTTCATATTGAAAGATATAGGATTCATCCATTCATCCTGCAAGTTACTGGGTACAGGGCATAATGAAAAGGACTGTGACCTGTATAAAGAATGGTAATATACCATCTCAGCATTTAGACAGGAACTCATAAGCTTTGGTTGCCGATATGCAGAGAAGTTGATTCAAGATAATTCTAAGTTCAATCAGAAATTATGACCAAGCATAATAGCTTACAATTTTGCTTATCCAGACCCTCAGTTAGTTTTACCAAAGTAATCACTTTCTGAACATCTCACATAGTATTATAATAAACAATTTCCCTTGTAGAAAATATTTAGGTACTTGCAGTTGATTATATTGTCTTTAATAATCTGTATCATCTACTATTAAAATTAGAAGAAACTGGTCTCTAAGGTGAATGATCATCAAGCCCTGAGACGTTCCTCAATCAATTAAATTATATGTGTCTGTGTATGTATTTACATCCTAGTCTTCAGTTTCTCAATGGTGAATTCCTGCTCATTAGATAATAAGATAATATGTACAAAATGCTAAGTACAGTGGTTAATGGGATGGTAAGTAGGCAGATGGGAATAGTTTCCATTTATCTTATGCACCTAGATTATCTTTTTTCTTAATTGAAGTATAGTTGTTTTACAATGTTATGTTAGGTGATAGATTCAGATATCCAGCAAATATACATATATGTATATATATATTCATATATATGTGTGTGTGTTAGTTGCTTAGTCATGTCCGACTCTGCAACCCCACAGACCACAGCCCAACTGTCCATGGGATTCTCCAGGCAAGAACACTGGAGTGGGTTGCCATTTCCTTCTCCAAAAGGAACTATAGAAAGAAAAAAGTGAAGTCGCTCAGTCATGTCTGACTCTTTGCGACCCCATGGACTGTAGTCTACCAGGCTCCCCCATCCATGGAATTTTCCAGGCAAGAGTACTGGAGTGGGTTGCTGTTTCCTTCTCCATTCATATATATATATAGATGTTCTTTTTCAGATTCTTTTCCATTATAGGTTATGACAAGATATTGAATATAGTTCCCTGTGCTATACAGGAGGTCCTTGTTGTTTATAAATTTTATATATAGCAGTGCTAGATTATCTTTGTTTTCTGTATGAATTCTCATTTGTTCAGGTAGCCCACAATTCTGCTGATAGTGATATACCATCTTTTGGAGATTATGACTATTTGTTGTTGCTACTCAGTCACTAAGTCGTGTCCAACTCGCTGTGATCCCATGGACTACAGCACACAAGGCTTCCCTGTCCTTCATTATCTCCTGGAGTTTGCTCAAATTCATTTTTCATTGAGTTGGTGATACCATCTAATAATCTCATCCTCTGCCACTCTCTTCTCCTTTTGCCTTCAATCCTTCCCAGGATCAGGGTCTTTTCCAATGTGTCAGTTTTTTGCATCAGGTGGCCAAAGTATTGGAGCTTCAGCATTAGTCCTTCCAATGAATATTCAGGATTGATTTCCTGTAGGAGTGACTGTTTTGATCTCCTTGCTGCCCAAGGGACTCTCAAGAGTCCTCTCCAACACCACAATTCAAAAGCATCAATTCTTTGGCACTCAGACTTCTTTATGGTCCAACTCTCACATGCATACATGACTACTGGAAAAACCATAGCTTTGACTATATGAAACTTTGTGAGCAAAGTGAAGTCTTTGCTTTTTAATATACTATCTAGGTTTGTCATAACTTTTCTTCCAAAGAGCAAGCGTCTTTTAATTTTGTGGCTGCAGTCACCAACCAGACTTTGGAGTCCAAGAAAATAAAATCTGTGTCACTGCTTCCACAGTGATAGATTATTATGTGTATCTAATGCTTTATACATGGAAGCAATCTGTATGTAGTTGCAGAGTTGTGACACATAATACAATTATCTCAAACTAACATACTCAAGTTTGAAAGAACAAAGGAGAAAGGAAATGAGCAAATTAATAAAATTTAATTTTGTTTAACCTTAGTGCATAAGATAAAGCATTCACTTGATTATATAGTTTTCTTTAAGTAAGGGTGCCTCCCTGTGAAACTGGTAACAAAGTATTTTCTCTAGTGTCAGACACAAGACTGATAAAAGGCAATTCTACTTCCTATCTAGAGATTCACATATTTATTAGTGTGTCAGGATAGGTGTGAAAAGGGTCAGAGCTCAGTGCTGTATCTGTTCAGAAGGTGTGGCAGACTCTGTGGGGGAAGCCCCCTAAAAGCAGTGGACCAGCCATATAGGCAGGGCAAGCTTCCAGCAGAGATATCAATGTTTAGTCATAGCTTCTATAAAGGGACAAAGGTAAAGTTGTAGGTGCGCCAGCAGGTAGGCAGACCATGATAAAAATGAATACACAGCAGCAAACACTGCAGGCAACATCTGCAAATTCTGTTCGTGGCCTGGGAGAAAAAGGAGGTTGTCAGACTAAGAAGGAAACCCAGATCTGGACCTATATCAAGTCAGGTCATTAGAAATGGTGGTCATAATAGAAATTAAAGCAAAAATGAAGTCTTCTGAATCCACTGGATTGCAATGATGCCCAAGAAGGTAACTCTGAAACTCAAAGAGGGACTCTGGCAGTCATATTGGAGCACCGGTGGGGCAGTGAATCCTGTCAAGTGTTATTACAGAAATAGACTGTCCTGGGAGGAAATCAGATATTCAGCATCAAGTCATGTCATGTTGCCCCAACACTACTAGTGCATTGATTGTGTTCTAAGTGAAGTCACTCAGTCATGTCCAACTCTTTGTGACCCCATGGACTGTAAGCCTACCAGGCTCCTCCATCCATGGGATTTTCCAGGCAAGAGTACTGGAGTGAGTTGCCATTTCCTTCTCCAGGGGATCTTCCCAACCCAGGGATCGAACCTGGGGCTCCTGCATTGCAGGCAAATGCTTTACCTTCTGAGCCACCAGGGAAGCTGGCACAATGATTGGGTTCTAAGCATCACCCTATTGGCTCAAGAAGAGACTGGAGAGACTACTTAAGTTCATTCATACATCAGATTGCTTTGATGCCTAGCATGGGTTGAACTTTTATGCAGAAATCAATTTGTCTGCTGTGGAAATGTGAGGAAGATATCAGCAGAAGAACTGAGGTGGCAGAGTGAGAGATGTTGTTAAAAAGGTCCTTAAAGAGTATAAAGACAATTTCATTTATATTGAGAAACAGCTTTTACTCAGGTTCTAGCTTTTAGTTCATTAGTTTAAAGAGTAAATTTTAAAAACTTATGAACTTAGAAAAAATTAGAATTATTATCTAATTGAATGTGAATAGTATGAATACAAATGTTCTGTTTTACCCAATAGATTTTAAGTAAGTCAGGAAGAGAAACAAGCATTTGCTTCAGCATTTGCAAAATATTTATTGAATAACAATATACTGCTAGAGACTTTCTTTATCATAGATTTCTCTCTTGTTGCAACTCCTCCACAGCAATTAATACCTACTGCTGCCACCACAGCCCCCACAATCTTCTGCATGAGCTATTTTCTGTATTTATCACCAATCTCTTTCTACAGCTCCTAGATAAAATATTTGCCTGCCTAGTCCTTGTCACCCTGAAGAAGAGCTGCCAAAAACATGGGGTTCTACCTTTCCAATTATATTGAGTTAGGAGACTCTGCCCTTGCTGAGGTGGGAAGAAGAAGCCCAGACATGAAGAAGAGACCAGCTCAGAACATTCAAGAGTTTTGGTCAGAGGAGAAAATGGCTAGCTTAATCATTTTCTACGATAGTAGATATTAGATGATTTGCAGCCTCTGGCCAGGCCTCTCCCATTTGAATCTCCTCTACTCTCTTATTGATATTCCCAAACTCTCTCTACCCTTGTACATATCTTCACTGGCTAAACAGAACTTAAGGTTAAGATTTACATTGACTTAAAATAGGTTTTTGGTTATGTGGAAGGATAAGTAGACTTCTATTCTGGAGAAGCCTCCTGCGAGTTCCTTGGACTGCAAGGAGATCCAACCAGTCCATCATAAAGGAGATCAGTCCTGAGTGTTAATTGGAAGAACTGATGTTGAAGTTGAAACTTCAATACTTTGGCCACCTGATACGAAGAGCTGACTCATTTGAAAAGACCCTGATGCTGGGAAAGATTGAAGGCGGGAGGAGAAGGGGACGACAGAGGATGAGATGGTTGGATGGCATCACCAACTCAATGGACATGAGTTTGAGTAAACTCTTGGAGTTGGTGATGAACAGGGAGGCCTGGCGTGCTGCAGTCCACAGGGCTCCAAAGAGTCGGACAGGACTGAGCGACTGAACTGAACTGAACTGATTCTAGCTCTAATGAAGTGGTTTGTATCATACCTACCCACCCTCTAAGAACATAGCACATCCATTTGAAGGCATTTGAGAGTACCTAAGGAAGCCAAAACATGAAATGTCAGGATCCCCAAAAGAAGGGAAAAGAATTGAGGAAAGTCAGATACTCTGCACTGCTTTTCCTTCAAATATTTGCTGATTCAGAAGACTCACATGGAGTAAGAGTATGAGCAACCAAGCAGAAAGGAGTAACTGAAAAGTAGAAAAGCTAAGCAGAGTCTGACTATATCACGAGGCTGGGAGACAAAAAAATGCAGTTTAGGACTTCCAAGGCAGCCAGGACTTGAGCAGCCAATCACAGAGAGAAACGCAACCCAGAGAAGTAAGCTCTTGTGCTGATTTTCCTCTCATGGAATGTGATGATTCTTAAGGAACATGTAGCATGGGACAAAAAATATTATAATTCAGGCCCAACCAAGAAGGATGGATTCTGGTAAATATTCCCAGGCTTTCATTTGGAATCCTGGAAGTCTCTCTTCTTAGGAGTAAGAATAAACTCAAAAGGACTAGGTCTTACAGTACTAGAAGTCCAGCTCCAAATTAATTCAATATCAGATTAAATTAAGGTGAGCAGTCTGTAAGAATCAAAAGAATATTTTATCTGGAGGAAAATAACATGAATTAGAACTTCTATGATTTTTATACACGTGCCAGATGTGGCATCAATCAAAATTTAATAGGCATTCAAGGAGATGTAGAAAAGAAAAAAATAGATAATTAAAACACTAAAAGTTGATCCCGATTTGGAATTATCAGACATGCAGTATAAAATAATTGTGATTAACATATTAAGAAAAAAAAGAAAAGTTGCAAACTTTCATAAGATTCATACTTTTCTTTACAAATGAAACAGGAATTCTAGAAATGATCTTATTGTCAGTTATGTATGTTTGAGTTTGTTTATGTGTGTTGAAAGTGAAAGTGAAAGTTGCTCAGTCATGTCTGACTCTTTGTGACTCCATGGACTATACAGTCCAAGGAATTCTCCAGGCCAGAATACTGGAATGGGTAGCCTTTCCCTTCTCCAGGGGATCATCCCAACCCAGGGATCGAACCAAGGTCTCACTCATTGCAGGCGATTGTTTACTAGCTGAGCCACAAGGGAAGCCCAATAATACTGGAGTGGGTAGCCTTTCCCTTCTCCAGGGGATCTTCCTGACCCAGGAATCGAACCGGGGTCTCCTACATTACAGGCGGATTCTTTACCAACTGAGCTATCAGGGAAATATAAATAATATTCTTTTTTAAAATTGAAGTATAGTTGATTTATAATATTTTGTTAGTTTCATGTGTACAGCATAGTTATTCAGTTTTTTTGTAGATTATATTCCATTATAGGTTATCACAAGATATTGTATATAATTTCCTGTGCTATACAGTAAATCCTTGATGACTATCTATTTTATGTACAGTAGTTGGTATTTGTGGATACCATACTTCTAATTTGTACTTACCTCCTCCTTCTCCCCTTTGGTAAGCATAAGTTTTTTTTTTATGTCTGTAAGTCTGTTTCTGCTTTGTATACACATTCATTAGTATTGTTTTTTAGACTTCCTATATGAGTAATATTATATAGCATTTGTCTTTCTCTCTCTGACTTATTTCACTAAGCACAGTTTTCCCTAGGTCCATCAGTGTTGATGCCATGGTAATATTTCATACCTTTTTATGGCTGAATAATATTCCATCACACACACATACACACATACACACACACATCTCACATCTTCTTAAACTAATCATCTGTGATGCGCACTTGGGTTGCTTCTGTGTCTTGATTATTGTGAGTAGTGCTACTATGAACATTGGGGTGCATGTATCTTTTTAAGCTACTGTTCTTATTTTTCTTTCTGGATATATAACCACAAGTGTGATTGCTGGATGATATTGTAATTCTAGTTTTAGTTTTTTGAAATATGTCCATACTGCTTTCCCCAGTGGCTGCACCAATTTACATTTTCACCAACAGTATACAAGAATTCCCTTTCCTTCACATCCTTGCCAACATGTATTATTTGTAGACTTTTTTTGTTACAGCCATTCTGATAGGTATGAGGTGATACCTCAGTATGGTATTGATTTGCGTTTCTCTAATAATTAGTGATGTTGAGCATCTTTTCCTGTACCTGTTGGTCATCTGTATATATTTGGAGAAATGTCTGATTAGGTCTTCTGCCCATTTTCTGATTGTTTGTTTGTTTGATATTGAGCTGCATGAGCTGGTTGTATATTTTGGATAGTAATCCCTTGCTGCTTATATCATTTGCAAATATTGTCTCCTATTTCACAAGTTGTCTTTTCACTTTGTTGATGGTTTCCTTTGCTGTGCAAAATCTTTTAAAGTTGATTAAGTCCTATTTGTTTACTTTTGTTTTCATTTCTTTTACCATGAGAGATTGATCTCAGAAAACATTGTTACAATTCATGTGAAAGAATGTTTCATTTATATTCTCTTCTAGGAGTTTTATGGTATCATGTTTTACATTTAGGTCTTTAAACCATTTTGGGCTTAGTTTTTCACTGTTTTACATGCAGCTGTCCACCTTTCCCAGCACCACTTGTTGAAGAGATTATTTTTTCTCCATTGTATATTCTTGCTTCCTTTGTCATAGATTAATTAAATGTAGGTGGGTGGGTTTACTTTTGGGCTCTTTATTCTGCTCTATTGATTTATGTGTCTGTATTTATGACAATATGACACTGTTTTGATTATTGTAGCTTTGTAGTATAGTCTGAAATGTGGAAGGATTATACCTCCAAATTTGTTCTTTTTTCCTCAGGATTGTTTTGGCAATTCAGAATCTTTTGTGGTTTCATATAAATTTTAGGATTCTTTGTTGCATTTTTGTGAAAAATATCCTGTATCTTGATAGGGATTGCATTAAATCTGTAGATTGCTTTGGGTAGTATGGCCATTTTAATAGTTTCAATCCATCAAATCCAAGAACATGGGAGTATCTTTCCATGTCTTCACATCATCTTCAATTTCCTTCAATATTTTATGGTTCTCAATCAACATTTTATAGCTTTCAGAGTATAGACCTTTTGCTTGTTCTGTTTAATTTATTCCTAGGTATTTTATTTATAAATAATATTCTTCTATGTATATATATGCAAATATTTAGTTTCAATTGAACACTGAAAGTGTAACAACAAAGAAGATATAATCCTGGCTTTTCTCAAATTTATGGTTTAATGGTAATGCTTACATAGAGAAAGTAAAAAGGGAGCAATAAAAGAAGAGAGGGAGAAGAAAAGAAGGACATCCTTTCTCATACTTCAGAGACAAAGTCAAGAAGAGATAATTATCTAAATTAATCTAGCTTTTATTTATTATTTATTTTAACCTCATAATCATCCTTTTCTATTACTTGGTTAATTCAGATTAATTTTCAATTTTTAATTTTGTTTAGACCACATGTCTCAGCTCATTCCTATTTTTATTTTATCATATTTTATAAACTGAACATCTTGTAATTTTATATATCCCCCTAAGATCTTACTTTGGATAATCTGTATGATTTTTAGAAGAAGGATTCTGAATGAGCCATGAATATTAACATGATATCAAGTATGGTTGGGTATTGAATAAGTATTTGTATTAAACAAATATTTGATAACTTTGCATCATCTTTTATGCTACATTTATTAGAGAAAGTTTAAGGTCTTGGAAATTAAAATATTAATTTATAAACTTAAAGATTATTAAGTAAATAAAGCTGTATTTGAAAAGAAAGGAACTAAAAATGGAAAATGGTTGTCTTATGCAAGACAAAATGGATGTTGAAGCCCATACTTCCTTTCAACACTGTAGTTTATTGTATGTCTCTTCTCCAGTCTTTTCCTCCTCTTCTCTCCCTACCTGTGAGTGTCAGCTTTCTTTCAGGGTTTGCTGTTCCCAGAAATCTTTACCTCTGAAGAACCATTGCACTTTCCATTTTTATCACTTATTGACTCATTTCCTACCTATTTCTTTAGGCATTTTCCTTCACATACACATCTTATCTCTAACTCAAAACCCCTTCAATCAGCAGACATTTAATACAAGATGCTATGGAAAGTATAAACAATATGCTTACCCTCTCATACACCCATGGATATACATAGAGCTCTGATGGCTTCTGATTCATTGTTGCCTAATTCTTAATAGAACTTGTTGTTCAGTCACTAAGTCATGTCCACCTCTTTGCAGCCCCATTGACTGCAGTGCACCAAGCTTCCCTGTCCTTCACTATCTCCTGCAGTTTGCTCAGACTCATGTCCACTAAGTCAGTGAGGCTATCTAACCATCTCATCATTTATTGCCTGCTTCTTTTCCTGCCTAATATCAATTTACTCATTAGTCTCCCACATAATAGAATCTCCACATTTTTGATGAACACTAGAAATATAGATTTTACTTTCAGCTACCTTCACATCCAGGTGTGGCTGGATGATTTTGGCCAATATAATGAAAATAATAGTGGCATGTGATATGTCATTCCTTATCCCTATTCTAATACCTACAATACAGGTGCTGCCATCTTGGACCATGAGGTTGAGACTATGTACTATAAAGCAACAATGTAGGTAGAAGCATGACACTTGACAGTCAGAATTGCCTGGCCAGATTTTGATTTTATGTGGAGAAACTACTCTCTTGCAGTTTCTGTTATTTTAGGGTTTCCTTTATTCACTCCTAACCTATCCTAACTGACCAGAGCTCTTTATCAGAATGTCATGCTAATATTCCTGTGCTTCAATACTCTCATAGTATAATAATAACGACCCTTCAGTATTATAAGACTATTTTAGACAGAAGTAAAATTTAGTTGTCATTGAATTCCAAGTTAGTACACATTTCTTACATTTGGTTGGTTCTTTAACAATGAAGAATATCTATCAATAAAGGGCGTTTCCTAGCTCAAACATGTCCCTCATCAAATGAAATGACTATCCATAAACTTACTTAATTGTGTTAAGATATTGTTTCCAGGGGTTTCCTGTTAAAATATTAGTTTATGCCTGAATGAATATCTATCAATTACAGTCTAGGTTAATGTCTCAAAGGATCTAAAATTGGCAAGTGGGGAATGTCAATTTTAGTATGACTGCCAGAAAAAAAGCTTTAGTTCTAGAGTAAAGAGAACTTTTAGTTAGCTGAAGACTTATCTCTTATGGCAAAGTTTCTGTGGTGCAACTAATGAGTTAATCTTTGAGGTTCTAGGTATAATTAAAATGAACATTTTTAAGCAAAATGATGCTCACTTCTGAGAGCTCTCGGAACTGCTAGAACTGAGATGTTCCCATCACAGCTATCATCACTTCACACCATTTCCCAGCTTCTTTTATTCAGTTCGTATTTTCCTACTTTCTGTTATGTCCCCTGAGCTCAAAGTACTCTGTTTTTCAAGGTAAAACTAATACTTCTATTAATTAATCCATCTTAGACTGTTAATGACTGCCCTGTGTGCATGTAGGCATGTTAATGCCTCCCTCTCATTTGATGTCCCCTGCAGTGGCTGTAGTGGAGCGTCAGCCTTGCTGTACTCTGCTTAGTAGGGAAAGTAATTGTGTGGAAGTATTTCTTGGAACATTCTCTGGAGTTCCACCTAAGAAGCATCTCTCTTATGCTTTGATAGCTTGACTCCTTAGGAAAACCAACATTGGGATAGAAAGAGAAGGGGTAAAACTGAGGCTAGCTAAAACTTAGGCATCTGGCCTCACCATTCAGGAAACACTGACTTACATTATCCTGTAGGACTAGAAACAATAATTGGAACTGATCCAACCATAGTCCTGAACAGGGCAAAAGACCTCTGGAGACTCCTGGCTGACTTGGGTTTGTCATTTGAGAAAAACACTCAGAAGGTCTTGAGTGAAACCTAAGTAGTTATTGAAAGTGATGAGGAACTTGGAGTTTATGCTGAATTTCTGTAAAATTTGCATTTTATGCTTTAAACTTGGGTTTAAAGAATGAATAGAGTAACACGAGGGGAGAAAATTTGAGAGTGAATTGAAGAATTGAAGGTAATGATGAATTGCCATTCCATCTGTGTGATATCTTTAGCTTTGGGGTGAGTATCATAGATACGATATGGTCTTTATGGAGACTGACCTAGAGAAAACATATCTCTGAATTTCCCCAGATTTATCTGCATCTCAGAGAAAACTTGGCATAATAGAAAGAGGATGAGATGGTTGGATGGCATCACCGGCTTGATGGATATGAGTTTGAGCAAGCTTCGGGAGTTGGTGATGGACAGGGAAGCCTGGCGTGCTGCAGTCCATGGGGTCACAAAGAGTTGGACATGACTGAGAAACTGAATTGAACTGAACTAGGTTTCTCATAGCTTTTCTTCCAAGGAGCAAGTGTCTTTTAATTCCATGGCTGCAGTCACCATCTGCTGTGTTTTGGGGACCCAAGAAAATAAAGTCTGTCACGTTTCCATTGTTTCCCCATCTATTTGCCATGAAGTGATGGGGATTTCATCAATCATATTATTTCAGCCACCATCAGGCTGAATTCAGGCAGCCCAAGCCAAAATGATCAATTAAGCTGGGAGGTCTAGACACCAAATATCTAGAACCTCTTAGGTCCACAGTTATCTACAAAATGAGGCTAAAATTTCTTGCCCACTTAATGACTCAACTTACTTTCTGAATCAAATTAGGTTATAAATGTTGCAATCCTCTGAAAGTTAAAGTGCTGTATAAGTGGACAGCACATTAATCAACAGGCTGGTCATTGTAGAGTCTAATCAGATCAATTAAGATCAATCAAGTTAACCAAGACTGAAGGAGAGAGCCAGTTACCATGTAAAAACAGCCTGCTTTAGGGCCGTCCCTCGTGTCCAATTTACCACTTTTTCCTGTTTTTACTCCTGTTTAGTCCTGGAAACACTGCAAGTGATTTCCATCTGATTTAGGGAAGTAATGGAGCAAAGAGACTATCTGTAAACATAAAGAATACAATGAGAAACATTATGTGTGTATATAAAGAAAGTGAAATAAAACCAGGCAAAAAATTTTTACAGCTTGTCTCAAAAGAATTATAAAATTAGTAGATGAAGGGTATGTTGTTACATTTTTATGTTTGCATTTTGCCAATGGAAAGGCCTCATAATATTTTTACTATACTTGTAGACTTGGCTCTTCTGCCTGTAACATGGATTGAAAGCTGATTCTCTGGAATTGGGGACTGCTTGGAAGTGAAATGATTCCAGGGATGGGAGACAGCCTGATGTTATGATGGGCCAGGCTTTTTTAGCGTCTCCTCTGGGCACAGAGCTGAGCAGGTGCATGGCATCATGTCTGACTGTGCTGCTCATGCCAAAGCTTCCATCAGACATTCTTAAAGATACTCTTCTTTTCTACTCTCCATCCTCCTCATTTTGTACTCCATCATAAAAAGGAAAGCAAACCAAAACAAAACAAGTGTTAATTACAAAAGGGCCTTATGATTCCAACTTTGTTTTCTGTTTTTCATTGTTTAGTCACTAAGTCATGTCCGACTCGTTGTGACCCCATGGACTGAAGCACACCAGGCTTCCCTGTCCTTCACTATGTCCTGGAGTTTGCTGAAACTCATATCCATTGAGTCATGATGTCATCCAACTATCTCATCCTCTGTCACCCCTTCTCCTCCTGCCTTCAATCTTTCTGAGCATCAGGGTCTTTTCCAATGAGTCAGCTCTTCACATCAGCAGGCCAAAGTATTGGAACTTCAGCTTCAGCACCAGTCCTTCCAATGAATATTCAGAGTTGATTTTCTTTAGGATTAACTGATTTGATCTCTTTGCAATTCAAGGGATTCTCAAGAGTCTTCTCCAACAGCACAGGTTGAAAGCATCAATTATTTGGCGCTCAGCCTTCTTTATGGTCCAACTCTCACATCCCTCCATGACTCCTGGAAAAACCATACCTTCGATTATATGGACCTTTGTCAACAAAGCAATGTCTTTGCTTTTTAATATATTGTCCAAGTTTTTCATAGCTTTTCTTCCAAGGAGCAAAGATCTTTTAATTTCATGGCTGCAGTCATTGTCTGCAGTGATTTTGGAACCCAAGAAAATGAAATCTGTCACTGTTTTCATTTTCTCCTCATCTGTTTGCCATAAAGTGATGGAACTGGATGCCATGATCTTAGTTTTTTGAATGTTGAGATTTAAGCCAGCTTTTTCACTCTGCTCTTTCACTTTCATCCAGAGGCTCTCTAGTTTTTCTTCGCTTTCAGCCCTTAGGATGGTATCATCTGTATATCTGTGGTTGCTGAAATTTCTCCCAGCAATCTTGATTGGGATCAAGATTGTGCTTCATCCAGCCTGGCATTTTCTTGATGTACTATATATATAAGTTAAATAAGCAGGGTGACAATATACAGCCTTGACATATTCCTTTCCCAATTTTGAACCAGTTCATTGTTCATGTCTGGTTCTAACTGTTGCTTCTTAGCCAGCATACAAGTTTCTCAAGAGGAAGTTAAGGTAGTCTGGTATCCCATTTAAGAGTTCTCCACAGTTTGCTGTAATTCACACAGTCAGAAGCTTTAGCATACTTAGTGAAGCAGAAGTAGACATTTTTCTGGAATTCTCTTGCTTTTTCTATGATCCAACAGATGTTGGCAATTTGATCTCTGGTTCCTCTGCCTTTTCTAAATCCATCTTGTACATATGGAAGATCTTGGTTCATGTACTGCTGAAGCCTAGTTTGAAGGATTTTGAGCATAATCTTACTAGCATGTGAAATGAGTGCAATGAGATAGTAGTTTGAGCATTCTTTGGTAATGTCTTTCTTTGGGATTGGAATGAAAACCAACCTTTTACAGTCCTGTGGCCACTACTGAGCTTTCCAAATTTGTGGGCATATTGAGTATGGCACTTTAATAACATCATCTTTTAGTATTGTGAATATCTCAATTGGAATTCCATCACCTCCACTAGCTTTGTTCATAGTAACGCTTCCTAAGGCCCACTTAATTTAACACTCCAGGATGTCTAGCTCTAGGTAGGTGATCACACCATGGTGGTTACCTGGGTCATTAAGACCTTTTTTGTACAGTTTTTCTGTGTATTCTTGCCACCTCTTCTTAATCTCTTCTGCTTCTGTTAGGTCCTTGCAGTTTCTGTCTTTATTGTGCCCATTTTTGTATGAAATTTTCCCTTGGTATCTCTAATTTTCTTGAAGAGATCTCTAATCTTTCCCATAGATTTTTTCCTCTATTTTTTTGTATTGTTCACTTAAGAAGTCTTTATTATCTTTCCTTGCTATTCTTTGGAACTCTGCATTCAGTTGTGTATATCTTTCCCATTCTCCTTTGCCTTTCCCATTCTCCTTTCTCTTCTTTTCTCAGCTATTTGTAAGTCCTCCTCAGAAAACCATTTTGTTTTCCTGCATTTCTTTTCTTTTGAGATGGTTTTGGTCATGCCTCCTGTACAATGTTACAGATAGTTCTTCAGCCATATTACTTCAGGCACTCTTTCTATCAGATCTAATCTCTTGAATCTATTTGTCACTTCCACTGTATAATCATAAGGGATTTGATTTAGGTCATAACAGTAAAGCATCTGCCTACAATGCAGGAGACCTGGGTTCGATCCCTGAGTCGGGAAGATCCTCTGGAGAAGGAAATGGCAACCCACTCCAGTATTCTTGCCTGGAAAATCCCATGGATGGAGGAACTTGGTAGGCTACACAGTCCATGGGTTCACAGAGAGTCAGACATGACTGAGCAACTTCACTTTCACTTTGAATGGCCTAGTGGTTTTCTCTACTTGCTTCAATTTAAGTTTAATTTTGCATTAAGAGTTCATAATCTGAGCCACAGTCATCTCCAGGACTTGTTTTTCTGACCATATAGAGCTTCTCCATTCCTGGCTGCAGAGAATGTAATCAATCTGATTTCGGTATTGACCATCTGGTGATGTCCATGTGTAGAGTCGTCTCTTGTGTTGTTGGAAGAGGGTGTTTGCTATGTCCAGTGTGTTCTCTTGGAAAAACTCTTTTAGCCTTTGCCCTGCTTCATTTTGTATTTCAAGGCCAAACTTGCCTTGAGTTTATGGGGCTACAGATACTCCAGGTATCTCTTGACTTTCTACTTTTGCATTCCAATCCACTATGATGAAAAGGACATCTTTTTTTGGTGTTAGATCTAGAAGGTCTTGTAAGTCTTCATAGAAATGTTTGACTTCAGCTTCTTCCACATTAGTGGTTGGGGCATAGACTTGGATTACTGTGATGTTAAATGGTTTGCCTTAGAAACAAAGCAAGATCATTTTGTTGTTTGTGAAATTGCACCTAAGTACCGAATTTTGGACTCTTTTGTTGACTATGAGGGCTACACCATTTCTTCTAAGGGATTCTTGCCCATAGTAGTAGATATAATGGTCATCTGATTTAACTTCACCCATTCCTGTCCATTTCACTTCACTGATTTCTAAAATGTCTGAGTGACATTCCTAAAATAGCGATATTTACTCTTGCTATCTCCTTTTTGAGTCAGACACAACTGAACAACTGAATAACAAGAAATCTCCTTTTTGACCACATCCAATTTACCTTGATTCACCAACTTTGATGCTTATTCTTTATTACCCTGGTATTGTCAATGCTTTTTAATGAGTAACGCTTCAGTATTTGATCTATATCTGAAGACATGTTACTCCTGCATTGCAAATTTGTTAATTTGTTTATTCAGTTTGCTATGGACTAAACTGCATACCTCAAATATTCCTATGTTGAAACCTTAATCCCTAATGTGACTATATTTAGAGATAGGGCTTTTAGGAGGCAACTAAAGTTAAATGAAATCAGAAGGGTATGTCCCTAACCTGATATGATTGGTGGCCTTATAAGAAGAGGAGGAGAGAGAGACCCAGAAGGTAGCCATCTGCAAGCCAAGATTGATCTCACTAGGAATCAAATTGGCTGGCACCTTCATCTTGGACTTTTCAGCTTTCGGTGCTGTGAGAAAATGAATTTCTGTTGCTTAAGCCATCCAGGCTATGGTATTTTGTTATGGTGGCCAAAGCTGACAAATAAACAGTTAAGTTGATTGGGCTTTTTAATTCTCTATCAATTAGAAGGATCAATTTGTCTATTCAATTATGAAGTCATTTGTGCTTCTCAAATATGCACTGCCTACACTATTCAAAAAACAAGAAGGTGGTATCCAAAGGGGTTGCATAACTTGATAACATTTTTCCAGTGATAAGCATCTCAAGTCTAGCACCAGAGCCTATTTTAGTGTGTTTAAACCACTGCACAAATCAGATACCATCAAATCTAGAGCTTTGCCTCAAGTGCCAAAATAATCCATCTAAACATGATTCAAAATCCAGAAATCATAAAAAGAGGATTAATAAAAATGACTATGTTGAAAAAAAGAGTTGTGATCAGCAAAAACCAAAGCAAAATAAAACTTTACCATGAGCAAGTCAAAATTTAAATGACAGACTAGAGCAAAGTGTTTTGCAATTTAGATCATAGACCAATAACTTTATAGGAAAAGCAAATAAAAAGACAGTTCACAGTAAAAGAAACATAAACACCTTTCGCATTTATGAAAAGATTCTCTCTACACCCCTCATAATGAAAGAAATGCAAATTTAAATTTTACTGAGACGTTATTCTTCATCTATTAGATGGGGAAAATCCAAAAGTTTTCTACTACATTCTTTTCAAGTCTGTGGGGTAACAGTCACTCTCATTCCTGACAGAAGGGAAAATAAGTACATGCCTTCTGGAGAGTAAGTAAAAAATATCCAAAATTTTAAGTATGTCCTTTTGACCCAGATTGTCAGTTACAAGAATTGATGTTATGTGTAATATAACTTGCAAAAGTATCAAATGGCTTTTGTCCAAAATTATTCATTCAGAATTATTTGTAAAAGTAAACAAATGGGAAAGACCCAGAAGTCCATCAATGAGAGACTGCTCAAATAAACTATGGCATTAATCATATGATAGAATACACTAAAGTAAGAAGAGAGAGATGAAGACCCTCTTTATGTACTGATATGGAAAGATCTCCAAGGCATATCGTTAGGTGAGAAAAGCAAACGATAAATGTTATGCTAACTTTAAAAAATCAAATACTTATAATGACCTAAATAAGTACTGCAAGATATACAAGCTCGTCAGTGTCTTATGAGGATGGAGATTAGTGAGTATGAGGCCAAAGGAGGATAAGAAAGAGACTGAGACTTTTGACTACAAATGTTCCTGAAATAATTTTTGTTTTTGAACCATGTGAATTCATTACCTATTCAAAGCTAGACTATTCATAACTAATAGAAAAATAAAACAATAGAAAGAGAGAGAGAGAGAGAAATCCACGAGGGGATTCCATGAGAAGAATCCAATATTCTCCTCAGTGATCCATGTCTCTTTGTTCTATTTTTTTGATGTGAAGAAAGTCTTCATCATGGCTCTTTTCAGTAGTTTCGGATTATTAAAACTTTGGCAGTTTAAAAAATACATATAGAAGAGTTAGTAACTGCATGTTCTGAAAATGCAACATTTAAAAGAAATTTGGCTAAGAAAAAATAATAACACTAGAATAATCTTGCCACAGTTTAAAATGTTCTCAATTACTGGCTACCTGTCTATAATGGAAATAACACAGACCTTAGAGACTAGTCAATTTGCGTGCAAATCTCATTTCTGTCACTAGCAACCTTTGTGTTCTTGGATGAATATCTTTACTACTCAACTTCAGTTACTGCTCTCTGATGGTCATTGTAGTAATATCCGTAGTAGATGTACTGAATATCCATTAAGATTATTCAGGTTAAAGAGCTGGAATTGGTAGGTTTGTCATAGAGGGTAGCTATTTTTAGATGATTTCTGTGTTGTCACTGTGAAAATTCCATAAAGCCTGCAGTTGTTTGCAAAATAAAGGCAGTCTACACAGTCAATAACATTTCACCTATTTGAAATTTTACCATCTTCAATCTCACTTACCACCAGAGTACAGAAAAAGAAAGAAACAAGCAATGGCTCTCAGTAGCAAAACAGATTCTGCAAATATCTGCATGAATGGCTGTGCATCTGACTCTTAGAAGAGTCCCCTAAAAGCCCCCTTTAGAGGTGATTTGGCTTTGATTTCATGGTAGTGCTAGAACAAAATTAGAGAAGGAACTGACAGAGTCATATTTACTGTCCAGTGAAAGTGACAGACAATGGCCTGAGAGGAGAGCCATAAAAAGCAAACACAGAAACTTAAGATCATAACATTTGAGAGCTTTTTATCTAGGAATACATATCTATAGATACATATCCCAATAAGTTGTGAAGACCTTGCTGTTTCAGGCCAGGTCCATAGCAAATATTTATCCAACAGCTTGACAAGGTATGGAAGAATAAAGATTTTCACTAAAAATAGTTGAAATAAAAATTAATGTTGATACTTAAACCTGCTTATGTCGAAAGCTCAGTTATCTTTAATTATTCATTCCCTGTGTTTTATCACGAATAGCTAAAATTTCACTGTATTCTAACCTTTTGTTAGAAAGTGTTAGTCATTCAGTCATGTCCAACTCTTTGTGACCCCATGGACTGTAGCCTACCAGGATCCTCTATCCATAGAATTCTCCAGGCCAGAATACTGGAGTGGGTATCCATTCCCTTCTCCAAGGGATCTTCTTGATCCAGGGACCAAACCTGGGTCTCCTGCACTGCAGGCAGATTCTTTACCATCTGAGCCACCAGGGCAGTCCTTTTAGAAATAGAAATTCTAACAGAAAAATCTGGTCTCAGATAAATAAAACCTCTAAATTAACTTAAAACGAGAAAGCTGCACAATAAATAGGATGTTGTTCTTATGTGCTCATGGAAACTCCTGTAAACGAACAGAACAAAATTACCCGTACTGCCTCTGATTTAAGGCTTACAGCATGGCGTGTAACATTTTCCACCAGGTTCTCTATCAAGTTATTCCTATTTGTTTAAATTTTCAGAAATCCAAGAGCTGAATAAGTCACTTTTGCAAGCTGCAAATTGCTTTAAGGGGAAACACTTCAGTTGTTGTGTATGTAACTTAGGAAAAGTGAAAGTAAAAGAGAAAGTGTCATAGTTGCTCAGTCGTGTCGACTTTTTGTGACCCCATGAACTGCAGCCCATCAGTCTCCTCTGTCCATGGAATTCTCTAGGCAGGAATACTGAAGTGGGTTGCCATTTCCTTCTCCAGGGGATCCTCCCAATCTAGGGATCAAACCTAGGTCTCCTGCATTGCAAACAGATTAATGATATCTTCTTTTGGATCATGGAATAGAGATCTTAATTCCTGTTGAGCTTTTGTATAGAGACAGGCATGAAGAAGGTGCTTGCCCTGAAAACTTTGATGCCATCCACCTGGGATTACTACAACTCTTCTCAGTAACAGAACTGCAAGAAATTCTGCCATATTTTCCAAACAAGTAGCAATCAAACTGCCAGTGCACCCTCTGCATCACATATTTTTTAGATGACATATGTGGTTATGTTCTTTTGGGTCAACATTCTTCCTTTATTATGTGCAGTCCCCAGTCACTCTGCAAATAGTTATGCCACTTCTGTGGCTGCTAACCACAGAAATTGTAGGACCATATTCAAAAGTGTGTTTATTATGGAAAGTGACAAGTTGCTTTTATTGTTGTTGTCATCATACCAACAAAATAATAATGAAGAATCAACTCATGTTTGTTAATTGAATCCCACTTCAACCACAGAGTACAGATCCGTAACCTCCAGGTTCCCTGAACTGATTGCAAGTCTGTATATTTGTATGTGGGAAATGGTAGGGGGAGGGCAGGAGAGAGGTACCAGAATCACCTGGGAACTTATTCCAAGTGTTCTTGCACACTTCTATAGTTTTCTCTCATCCCCAATTCATTTGAATACATACTTGTGAGGGAGTTTTGTGGATTTAGAAAAAAAAGTTTCCCAGATGATTCTGATACATTAAATACAACAATAATAATACATATCATATAATAGCAAACATTTATTTTATGTGCTCTATAGGCTGGACATGTTCCTAAATTCTACCCTTTCTTGTTTAAGACCTTTTCTCTGTGATTAATACAATAAGTTGATATTACAGTTTGGAAATTAACTGCATAATGTTATCCACAGACTTTTCCCTATCCCCTTGTAATAAATTTTAAAATGTTTTCATAAGAAAACATGGTGTATTGAAAGAACAACTCTTTCTTGTGTGCTATATGTGGCTTTGAATAGAAAATATTATCCTGAACCTCAGTTTCCTTATTTGTGGTACATGTGGATAATAAAAGCCCCTTTGTCAGAGTCAACACTTTATATTAAAATAAAATAAATGCAGTTGTATCATGCAGTGAGTACTTTTGCAGAAGCTTGCAGTATAAGTAAAACATGTGCTTCTATATGATTTTTGCCTGCAGAGGAAGTATCACCTGAGGCAAAAGCTTAGAGCTCTGTGTCATAATTCCTGTAGCCTTATAACACCCAGCATCATTCCAAGTATATAAGGAAGAACTCACTTTACATTTACTTGTGGATTAGAAACATAAGGTGAGATGAGGTGATAGGCTTGGAACTCTGGACTTTGCTGGTCCTGGACAAAGTCAGAGCTACAAGTCAAAGGAATTGGAGGGAAAAAAGCTGTGCAAAACGAAAATAGGGACCACTAGAGATAACCGGTTCTCCTAATCTGTTTTCCCAAAGTCTGGCCCTATCACAGTTGCATAGCCTTGAACCACCCACCTTGAAGGCTGGGAAGTCTATATCTTTCCCACCCACCCTCTTCCATTCCAAATACCTCTCCTTAAAATACACAAAAGTTGAGGCTGGGGTGGTGTGATTAATACGAACCTGTCTGGAGTGCAATTCCATCACCCCATGGCCTTCTCATTTTTTTAGATGGTGAGAAAATGCTTTTCACAGCTATGATGACACAGCCAGAAATATCACCTTTTGAAGACATCATAACTGTGAGATATGACACTCTTTCAGCCGTTAGAAGGTTATTTGCTGTAGCCATTAAATACAGCCCTGTCACTCCCACTCACCTGAGCCATATTTCCTCCTTCAATAGATTATCCATAAATACAGGCTCAGGTACAAATACAAATAATGAACATTCACAGCTAAAAAGACCCGCACAGTCAGATCTTGCCAAAGGGCAGAGCTTTCCCTCTAAGAAAGAAGTGATCCTGCCGTGGAGCAGGCTCAGCAGAACCCAGAGGCCAGATCTCCTTGAAGGGTCTCAGAGGCTCAGGTCAATGTAGCTTCTCCAGTCTCTGAGTAATACAGACCCCTTGCCTACTAAATTCCAAGGGTGTAGCTGTCTCCCCATTTGCTAGTCCATTCTACTTTGCTGCCATTTGTTAATTAGAACGAGTTATTAGCTGCAGCTTATCTAGTATTTAATTCTAGTTACTATTAATATTGGTAACAATGCATTACACATGTGTAGATTCTACAATTTCCAAAACACAGGCAAATAGCGTACTCTTTTAATCAAAGATATTATATATGTATATAAATATGTTTTCCTAATCCAGAAGATTTATTAAGCATTTTATGTGTGCTGTGAAATGAAAATATCTTCTGCCATACTGATAAACAAGAAATGTCACAGCCATCAGCAATTTCTGGCCTCCAAATGTGAATGAGGGCTCCCCAAACTGTGATCCAGTGGGTGCTGCCAACCCCCATGAAGAGCTGGGGGAATGCAAGAAGCAAAGTGAACAAGGAAACAGAATAGGCCCCAGACAACTGAGGTGCATATGAAAGGAATGAATTCAGTAAGCCCAGAGGATTACCATACATAGAATGCTGAATTCCTTAACTTGATACCTGATTTTTGATGTTCAGATCGCCTGCTCCCTTTGTTTCAAACTTATATATAGCCTAACTTCCCCTCCTGCCTCCTTGGAGCAGTTTTTTCAGAGCTACTGAGATGCCAACTCTCAGGCTCAGAGTCCTAAACATTCCCACCAAAAAATAACTCTCTACTTCCAGGTTGTGACTATATTTTTTAGTTGACAGTGCTTAGCACTTCCCTGGTAACCTGGTGAAACACAAAAAAATTTAGAAAATACATAGTAATTTATCATCAAACTCATCAAACTAGGGTTAAAACTTTGACCTCATGCAAGTGTGAGAGAATACTGTGTAATTAAATGCAAGCTTTCATAGCACAAGTGACTACTTCTGAGGTGTCCCCTGGGATTAATAGGACTTTAGTTTGGCTCTGAGAATGAGACGTCTGCAGGAGACCTTTATCTGGATTGTAAACATGGGATCTCTGTAAAAAAATGCAGCACATCATCCCAAGGAGTGAGTGAAAAGTGAAAGTGAAAGTCACTCAGTACTTTCCATCTAGCCCACGGAATTCTCTAGGCCAGAATAGTGGAGCGGGTAGCCTTTCCCTTCCCCAGGGGATCTTCCCAACCCAGGGATTGAACTCAGGTCTCCCGCATTGCAGGTGGATTCTTTACCAGCTGAGCCACAGGGGAAGCCCAAGAATATTGCAGTGGGTGGCCTATCCCTTCTCCAGGAGATCTTCCTGGCCCAGGAATCGAAGCAGGGTCTCCTGCATTGCAGGTGGATTCTCTACCAATTGAGCTATCAGGGAAAGAGTAAGTAGAAAGATTCAAAGGGAAGAATATTCGTGACATAAAAGGGACTATTTTCTGGAAGAGAATGGAACACTTGAATTGCTCATGAAACTTTCATATTGAGAGAAATAACCCTGGAAAATCAGGCAGGCCTTAGAAATAACTTTTGTAGATTTGTGTAATACTGTGATATAGTGATTTCCAAGGATTATCTACATACTCAGAAACTTTCTTTGTTCACTAGAGCTCATGTCCCACATCCTTAAATAAATTCTTACTCAAGAGAGGTTCAACTCATGGGAAAAACCCATGAGAGACTTAGGACTTGGTTTCATTTCATGGCTCAAGACAGATTTGTCTACCACAGAGAAAAAATATTAGCCTATTTATGAGTTGTGTTTTTGTCTACATGCCTATTCACAAAGTTGTTGTATTTGATTAGCGAAGAGGACACATCTCTTGAAGAGGTTTCTTGTTGATAAAAGGAAATTGTATCTCACAAACATGTATTAATTTCACATGATTCTTCCTTCTACTGGTAAAATATTTTCATGTGGCAATAGCTCTGTTTGTAGAATAAAGTATTATTAAAATCCTTTTGACCCTAGAAGTACATTACTTATACACTTGTAGGCTAAATGTTTTATCACTTCACCAGCTCCCAGATCTTCAGTGTATTATCTATCTCAAAGCTATAATATACACATAAAATTCATATAAATATTCTTTTGCAAGCATATGTATGTATATGGTGGGAGAAGTGAGTTTGTTAACACTCATATGAAAGCGATTTTATTTTGTGATCTGGCTATTAGCACATCAAGGATTGGAAGGGACCTACATACAACACTGTGTAGAAGAGATCTGATCTGCTCAATTTTGACCCACAGCAGTCTGTTCACCATACTGTAGCTAGAAAGATCCTTGTGAAAGTAAAGCAGTTTTTGTCAGTTTATTGCTCAAAGTCTTGCTATGGTTTTCCATTGGAGTTAAAATAACAGTCAAGTCCTCAGCAATGCCTAGAGGCACTTCCTGATCTGGTCTTCATTTCCTCTTATTTATTTCCTATTGTTTTGTTTACTCTGCCTAGTTGTGCTTTGCTGCCCTTGAAAGATGCCTAGCACATTTCTGGCCCAGGGACTTTCCCCTTGATGCTACCTCTGTCTGACATACGCTTCCTTCAGATCTTCACTCTCCTTCACCTTACTTAGATTTCTGCTTAAAGGTCACTTCCTCAAAGAGGCCTTTCCTGATCACTCCACCTGAGACTCCTTCTTGTCCCTCCCTAGCCCATTGTCTTGCTTTATTTTGCTCTTAGGATCTAGGACAACCGGTCATTATATAATGCATCCACTTGTTACTCATTTAGCATACATATTTCCCAAACAGGAATGTCAGTTACGCAAAAGAATGAGTTCTGTTTTGTTTTCTTCTGTATCTTTGGCACGTAGTAGATATCCATTAAAGAAAAATAGTAGGATGGCACTTGTTGGCTTATTTGTTTATTTACTTATTGATTAATTTATAGTTACCATCATACACCTACTATCCAACTTGAGAACTAGAATGTTATCAGAAACTGTCATCTGCCTATGTAGGCCCCTCCCTACCTCACACACTCTGTCCTCCCATTTAAAATGATACTTATCTTGAATTTTGTGTTATAATTTCCTTCCATTTAAATACAGTTTTGTTGTATAGATGTATGTATCTAAAACTGTATATTGTCTAGAATATATTCTTTCATTGTATTTGTTATTGAATTTTATTTAAAAAGAATATATAATTCACATGTAATCCCTGGAACTTTTTTTCTACTCAATTTTATACTGATTAGTTTCAGAGAAACCAGAGATCAATTGCCAACATTTGCTGGATCATAGAGAAAGCAAGGGAATTCCAGAAAAACATCTGCCTCTGTTTCGTTGCTAAAGCATTTGACTGTGTGGATCATAAACTGTGGAAAGCTCTTAAAGAGATGAGAATACTAGATCATCTTACCTGTCTCCTGAGAAACCTGTATGCATGTCAAGAAGCAACACTTAGAATCCTGTATGGAACAACTGACTGGTTCAGGATTGAGAAAGGAGTACTAAAAGGATATTTATTATCACTCTCTTTGTTTAACTTATATGCAGAGCATGCGAAATGCCAGGCTGGATGAGTTACAAGTGAGAATCAAGATTACAGGGAGGAATATCAACAACTTCAGATATGTGAATGATACCATCTTAATGTCAGAAAGCAAACAAACAGAAAACTAAAGAGCCTCTTGATGAGGGTGAAGGAGGAGAGTGAAAGAGCTGGCTTAAAACTTAATATTAAAAAACTAAGATCATGGCCTTTGGTCCCATCATTTCATGGTAAAAAGAAGGGAAAAGTTGAAAGCAATGACCAGATTTCTTCTTCTTGGGCTTTAAAATCACTGCGAATGGTGACTGCTGCCATGAAATTAGAAGGCACTTGCTCTTTGGAAGGAAAGCTATGACAAACCTAGACGGTATATTAAAAAGTAGAGCCATCACTTTGCCAACAATGGTCCATATGGTCAAGGGTATGGTCTTTCCAGTAGTCATGAACAGATGTGAGAGCTGGAAAATCAAGAAGGCAGAGAGCCAAAGAATTGATGTTTTTGAACTGTGGTGCTGGAGAAGACTCTTCAGAATTCCTTGGAAAGCAAGGAGATCAAATCAGTCAATCTTAAAGGAAATCAACCCTGAATACTCTTTGGAAGGACTGATACTGAAGCTGAAGCTCCAATACTTGCACCACCTGATACAAACAACTGACCCATTAGAAGAGACCCTGATGCTGGGAAAGATTGAAGGCAAAAGGAGAAGAGGGCAACAGAGGATGAGATGGTTGGATGGCATCACCGAGTCAATGGACATGAACTTCGGCAAAGTCCAGGAGTTGTGAGGGACAGGGAAGCCTGGCACACTACATTCCATGGGGTCTCAAAGAGTCAGACACAACTTGACAACTAAACAACAACAGATTCCTTGATTTTTTTTAAAGTTTGATATTATATTGTTTTGATACATCTCTGTGATCCACTCATTTTCACAGTTATATAGCAGTATTCCTTTTTGTACCACAATTTATTTTCACATTATTTTCTAAAGAGTATTCTAGTATGGTCTTCTCTTTCAGAAATTGAGGAGATCTGGCAGAGTTCTTAAGCAGTTTGTCCAAGGCCACTGAAACCATCAGGATTTGGGCTCAGACTCTCTATTGAGTTTTCCTTCCAATTTGTAAAGACTTGTTAGGAGGTATCTTGAGTGTGATGTCCTATAGTCAATTGAAAATTGAGCATGTTTTGGACATTTTTTCCCAAGGAAGTCTCTCCTAGCTCTTCCAAACTGGCTCACCCCTGCTTTCTCACATGTAGGTTCAATTTTACTTAAGTTTCCAAAATAAATATGGTAGAAGGAAGCATATTAATGATCCTAGCTGGTGAGATTTCAAATGAAGCCCCCCACAGGACCCAAAGTAAAAGCTTTGGCTAGCAGATAGACTTAAGAGTTAGTGTGTCTCCCCCAGTTCCAGCCTTGCTACTACCAGCTTCTTACTCTCGCATATTGGTCCAATTGTAATAGAGTCTTCCCACATGTAGCAGAGCCCAGCCTTGTAGCATCACCTTGACCAGTCTTATCCCCTAATTCTGGAAACCGTATAATTCCCAAAGGATTTCAAAGACCTGACAGCATCTGGATCCTCAGTTCTAGAGTCCTGCTTGCTTGATCAGAATTCAGAAAGCAGATCACTCTTGGATTTATGATAGAAAACATTGTATTTATGGATAGAAGCCTTTTATTTAAGCTGCACATTAGGAATTATAGCCAGGACAGTTTTTCTGAATTTGTGAAAAAAAATGACTGAAATCAGGAGTGAGATTTGTGACCAAAGACCAGACAGATTCTAATTGGACTTGATGGGTCTAAAAACGCAAGTGATATAATCTCAGACAAAGATGATTATATTTAAAATTTACATAACTTTGTAATTCAACATCACACATTGTGATAGTGCACATTTGGATAGATCAATTTTATAGCACGTATTCGTAAGTAGTTCATGGATTTTGGCCCTATACAGTAACTTCTGGAAACATGTTGTTGAGATCATTTTAAATACAAAAACTTTTTCGCACAAAGATGTTCATGCTGCATTACATACCTACAAAAAGAAAGATAACGAGCTAAATCTTCATTGGGATAATAAATAAATTAAATTGAAATAGCTATAATTTCCATTATAGGAATAGCGCTAATCTTAAAGCTTGTATGTTAACTTTGAAAAACATTGTCATTATAATGCTAAAATGATATATGGAAAGATTAAAATCATACATACGGCATAATCACAAGGGTGAAAAACAACTTCCTCCCACAAACTATGCCAGAGAATAAGACTAATGGAACTGCTCCAAAATATTCAAAATGATGAAATTATAGCTGTCTTCTAGCTGACTTTGTTTTCATTGTCTTGAACTGTGGTGTTGGAGAAGACTCTAGAGAGTCCCTTGGACAGCAAGGAAATCAAACCAGTCAATCCTAAAGGAAATCAACCCTGAATATTCTTTGGAAGGACCGATGCTGAAGCTGAAGCCCAATACTTTGGCCATCTGATGCAAAGAGCTGACTCATTGAAAAAGACCCTGATGCTGGGAAAGATTGAGAGCAACAGGAGTAGGGTGCAACAGAGGGTGAGATAGTTGGATGGCATCATCAATGGACATGAGTTTGAGCAAACTTCAAGAGATAGTGAAGGACAGGGAAACCTGGTGTGCAAAAAGTTGCATGGGGTTGCAAAAAGTTGGACACAACTGAGCAAGTGAACAACAACAAATATATCACTTTTACCAGAAGAAAAAATAACCAAACTAAAATAAATCAAACATGACACCTTTCAATTAAGAACCCAGATACACAGAAGACGGTGGAAAAAATAGTCTCAAAGATCTTTAAACTGTGTCCTTCCCTGCATGGATCTCTGATCCTGTTGAGATCAGAGTAGGGAAGCCCTTTCTAGGTGCCTGTGGAACATTTGCTTTAGAGATTACCTTCAAAAGTAGAAATAGATACAAGACATAAAATAATTTCCTCCATGGTAAAAGTAGATTTTCAAATCAGATAGAATCAGAGGGATCAGTTCATGTTTATAAATGTATTTAGAACAATATTTGACACATTATAAATGCTAAAAATAAAATAACCTATTATTATTATCATCACAATTCAGTACATGCATTTCCATTGGTGGCTGTCAGTTTAAGAAAATGATGATAAAACTTCAAACATTTGATCTTATATTAAAATAAATTCCAGATATATTAGAAATTCAAATACCAAAAATGAATCCATAAACAAACTAGACAAAAATTCATCATAGAGAAATCCTTTCTCAGTATAATACCAAAAGTAGAGTGCCCTGGGGATTGGAAAGACAATCCTTTTAACCATAAGCAATTAAAATTTTCTGTAGGAATGGAAGTCAGAGAAATGACAATCAGGGGTAAATATTTACAAAGCAGATATTTTATTTGGCTTTATTATTTTTTAAGATATCATGCTTATTTTTTCTCATTTACATAAGAGCTAATGATCTCATTATGAAAAAGCTATTTCAAATCTATAAGAAAATAAGCAGTTACTCCAATAATATAAATGGAGTAAAGGGGCCAGAGGTATCAGAAAACATGGCCAAATAAGATGTCCCTGGTGTATATCCTTTCCTCAACGATAATAAGTTGGCATCCATTCATGGATAAATGTGCCTTCATGAGAGCTTTATGATCCAGGTAGGAGACATGAAACTTGAGAAGAGCTATTTTTAAAAGGCAGGTTCCCCAAAAGGTAACTGACTTGCTGACTATGGCCTCAGCTACACAGAAGTAGCTCTGTACCCCTGAAGACTTGGCAACAGCCCATTTGGTTTTATCTATAGTGGACACTCATAACTTTTCTCCCAAAAGATGCCTGCTCTTTGGGAGAAAGGTCCCTCTGGTCAAAGCTATGGTTTTTCCAGTAGTCATTTAGGGATGTGAGAGTTGGACTATAAAGAAAGCTGAGCACTGAAGAATTGATGCTTTTGAACTATGGTGTTGGAGAAGACTCTTGAGAGTCCGTTGGACTGCAAGGAGATCAAAACAGTCCATCCTAAAGGAAATCAGTCCTGAATATTCATTGGAAGGACTGATGCTGAAGTTGAAACTCCAATACTTTGGTCACCTAATGTGAAGAACTGACTCATTGGAAAAGACTCTGATGCTGGGAAAGATTGAAGGCAGGAGAAGAAGGGGACAACAGAGGATAAGGTGGTTGGATGGCATCACCAACTCGATGGACATGAGTTTGAGCAAGCTCCAGGAGTTGGTGATGGACAGGGAAGCCTGGCGTGCTGCAGTCCATGGGGTCACAAAGAGTCATACACAACCGAGTGACTGAACAGAACCTATAGTGGACACACAAAAAAGACAGAGAAAGGAATTAAAGCATGTTAGGAGGAAAAAAACAAACATTTTTTTTTAATGAGGAAAGAACAACAGAAACAACAGAACAACAGTCAAAAAACAGTGAATGAAATGGCAATGTAAGTCCTCATTTATCAACAATCACTTTCAATAGAAATGGACCAAATTCTCCAATCAAAAGACATAAAGTGGGTGAGTGGATAAACAAACAAAAGCTGGCGATATGCTGCCTACCAGGGACTCACTTTAGCTTAAGAGCACACATATATTGAAAGTGAAGGGGTGCAAAAGATACTCCAAGCAAATGGTAACCTAAAGAGAGCAGGATGGCTTTACTTATATAATATGAAATAGACTTTCAATTAAGTAGGTTACAAGAGACAAGGAAGATCACTATATAAAGATAAAAGGGGTGAATTAATTAAGAAAATATAATAATTGTAACTATACATGCACTTAACATTGGAGCATCTACATATTTACAGCAAATATTAATAGAGTTGAAAGAAGAAACAGACAACAATATAATAATAACACTAGGGGATTTCAATACCCCACTTTGAACATTGGCTAGATCATCCAAACAGAAAATTTATAAGGAAACAGTAGACTTGAATACACTATAGACAAGTTGAATCTTACAATTATATATAGAACATTCAATCCAACAGTAGCAGAACATACATTCTTCCTAAGCACAAACATCTGAAACAGTCTCTAAGATAGATTTACATGTTGGGTGACAGAACAAGCCTTAACAATTTCATGAAGATTGAAATAATATCTAGTATATTTTCTGACCAATGATATAAAACTAGAAATCAATAACAGGAAAGAAACTGAAAAATTCACAATGGAAAAAAATGGGGGAAATTAAATAACTCACTCCTGAACCACCAATGAGTCAAAAAAGAAATCGAAATGGAAATCAGAAAGTATCTTGAGACAAACAAAAACAAAATCACAACATCAAAATTCATGGGATTCAGCAAAAGCAATTCTTAGGGGGAAGACCCTAGTGCTAGGAAAGACTGAAGGCAGGAAGAGAAGGGGACGACAGAGGATGAGATGGTTGGGTGGCGTCACTGACTCGATGGACGTGAGTTTGAGCAAGTTCCGGGAAATGGTGAAGGACAGAAACCTGGTGTGCTGCAGTCCATGGGGTTGCAGAGTCGACCACAAATGAGTGACTGAGCAACCAGAGGGAAGTTTAGAGGGAAATGCCTGCATTAAGAAGAAGAAAGTTCAAATAACCTAACTTTACACCTCAAGGGATTAGAAAAAGAAGGGCAGACTAAGCCCAAACTACTAAAAGAATAGATATAATTAAATTTAAAGCAGAAATATGTGAAATAGAGACTAAAAAGACAACAGAAAAAATAATCTATGAAATTGAGTTAGTTTTTTGAAAAGATAAACAAAATAGACAAAATTTTAACTAGACTAAGAAAAAGAGAGAGGGATAAAATAAACACAATTATAAATAAGAGGAGACTTTACAACTGACACCAAAGAAATACAAAAGATCATAAGAGGCTACTACGAATAATTATATTCGAAAATTGCCTAAGTGAGAAGAAATGAATAATTTTCTAGAAACGTACAGCCTACAAGTGAATAATAAAACATAGAAAAATTTAACAGACCAATTAACAACTCCTTAACAACTAAGGAGATTGAATCAGTAATCAAAAACCTTTCAACAACAAAAAGCCCAGAACTAGATGGCTTCTCTGGTGAGTTTTACCAAACATTTAAAAAAATAATATCAATCTTTCTTAAACTTTTCCAAAAAAACTCTCAAATTCATTTTAGAAGGCCAGCATTACCCTGATACCAATGTCAAATAAGGACACTGCAAGAAAAACTATTGATTAGCAACCTTGATGAATATAGATGGAAAAATTCTCAACAAAATCCTAGCAAAATTAATTCAACAGCACATTAAAAGGATGATACACCATGATTAAGTGGGATTTATCCCTAGGATGCAAAGATAGCTCAATATAAATAAATCAATAAATGTAATACACCACATTAATAGATTGAAGGATAAAAAAATCATATGAACTTCTCAAAAGGTGCAAGATAGCACTTGGCAATATTCAACATCATTTCCTAGCAAAAGCTCTTAACAAATTAAATACATATAAGGAACATACCTCAAATAATAAAGGCCGTATATGATGAGCCTACAACTAATATCACATTCAACAGTGAAGAGCTAAAAGTTTTTCTTCTAAAATCAGGAACAAGACAATGGTGCCTACTCTTACCACTCCTCTTTAAAATAATATCTAAGTCCTAGCCAGAGAAATCAGGCAAGAAAAAAAGGCATCCAGTTTGGAAAGGAAAAAGTAAAATCTCTGCTTGCAAATTACATTATCTTATAAATAGAAAACCCTAAATTTACTCCAACAAAAATTTTCTGAACTGACAAATGAATTCAGTGAAGTTGCGGAATACAAAGTCAACATAAAAAATAAATTTCACTTCTATACACTAACAACAAAATATCTGAAAGAGAAATAAAGAAAACAATTTGATTTACAACAGCACCAAAGACAATAAGATATTCAGAAATAATTTATCCAAGGAGATGAAAGATATGTACACTGAAAATTTTAAGACATTGATGAAAAAAATTGAAGACACAAATAAATAGAGAAATATTAAGTGTTTGTAGATCAGAATAATTAAGATCATAAAATGTCCATACCATCCAAAACCATCTATGGATTCAATGTAATCTCTATCAAAATTTGAACAGCATTTTTCACAGAAACAGAAAAAATAATTCTAAAGTTTATATGGAACCACAGTAGACCTTGAATAGTCAAAGTGATCTTGAGAAAGAGAACAAAGCAGAAGGCATCACACCTCCTGATTACAAGCTGTTGTAATCAAAGCAATGTGGTCTTGGCATAAAACAGATACACAGAGCACTATTGGAATAGAGAGACCTAAAATAAACCTATGCATATATATATGTTTAACTAATGTTTGATAAAGAAACCAAAAATACTCAGTGACAAAAGGATAGTCTTCTCAATAAATAGTATTGGGAAAGCTGGATATTCAGATGCAAATGCATAAAATTGTATCCTTATTTATATCACCCATGAAAATGGTCTCAAAATGGGTTAAAGACTTACAAGTAAAATATGCAACTGTAAAACTTCTAGAAGAAAACTTAAGGATGAAGCCCTTTGATATTGGTCTTAACAATATTTTTTGGATATAACACCAAAAGCAGAAGAAACAAAGGCAAAAATAAACAAGTGGAATAATATCAAACTAAAAATCTTCTGCACAGCAAAGAAACATTTAGTAAAATTAAAAGGCAACCTACAGAATAGGAGAAAACTTTTGCAAAACCTATATCAGATACCTGGTTAATATCCAAAATATATAAGAAGCTCATACAACTCAAAAGCAACAAAACAAATAGTCCATGTTAAAACAAAATGAACTAAGGATTCAAATAAACATTTTTTAAGGAAAATATACAAATGACTAATAGTTATATGAAAAGATCCTCAAACACAACTAATCATCAGCGAAATGCAAATGAAAAGCACAATGAGATGTCATACCTCTTAGAATGGCTATTATCAAAACAATAAGAGATAACAAGTGTTAGCAAAGGTGTGGGGGAAAGGGAACATTATCGCATTGTTGGTAGAAATGTGAAACTACTTTGGAAACAGCATAGAGGTTTCTCAAAATTTTTTTAAAAAGCTACTATATGATCCAGGAACCCTACTTCTGTATATATACGTATCTGATATATGAAGGAAATGGAATTATTGTCCTAAAGAGATATCTCTACTCTCATTATTCATTACAGAATTATTCACAATAGCCAAGAGACATGAAAATGACCCAACCATCCTTTGACTTGTGAATGGATAAAGAAAATGTGGAATACACACAGACACACAAACAATGGAATATTACTCAGCCATAAAAGGAATTTCTGCCATTTTCAACAACCTTGATGGGATGAACCTTGAGGGCATTATGTTAAAAGAAATAAATCAGACAGAGAAATACAAATACTGTATGATCTTATACGTGAACCTTTGAAAAAGACGAACTAATAGAGAGTAGGATGGTGGTTGCCAGGGGCTGGGGCAAATGGGGAGATGCTGGTTAAAGGATACAAACTTCCAGTTATAAGATGAATAAGATCTGGGAATCTAAGATTCAGCAGGGTGACCATAGTTAACAATTCTGGCATATATACTTGCAAGATGTTGAGTGTAGATTTTAAATGTTCTCACCACACACACAAAAATGGTACTTATTTGAGTATATGTTTGTGTTAACTAACCTTTTGGTAGAAATAATTTCACAATATATATGTGTATCAAGTTATCATGTTGTACACACTAAACCTACACAATATTACATGCCAATTATCTCTCAGTACACAAACAAAAGTGGAGCAAAGGATAAAACAGTAAAAGAAAGTGGGTGTGTATGTGCATGTACAAATACATTATATAGGTATATATAATATTTATATTTTATATTTATGAGTTGTAGAAATGTGAATTAAAACAACATGAAATACAAGACTTTTTTCTCAAATGAATTGGCAAAGATTAAAATTAAGATAATGCTTGATATTTTCGAGATTAGGGTTTCTACATTGTTTTTGTGGAATTAATTTAATACTCTTCTGGAAAGTTTTTGTTGTTGCTGTTCAAAATTATGGAAGCCACTTTGTCTATCACATGCCTATGAAAAATGTGCTATTTCACTTATAAAAAGAACTAGGGATATGGATTCCAATATGAACACAGTGCAGAATTTCTGGTGAGTGATATTTTTGTTTTATTTTGTAAGAAAAATATTCTTTAAAATAGTTTATATATTAGAGTGTTCATACATCAACACATGGAATCTTTCAATGAATTAAATGCTAATAAATCATCTAATTTTAAAAAGTAAGCCTCAGATTAAGATCAAACACTTAAGTCTAATAGAAACATTGACAGATTGTGATGTACTCCAGAATCGTTTTTCTTTTCTCTCTCTCCAAATGAGCATTAGAATATTGCTCATGATTAAAGGGAAACACACTCTCATAGGAATGTAAATTAGTAAAAGCTTGTGGCACAGTTTGACAATATGTAAAGTACTTAAAATTGTAAACATGCTTTGACAGAGAAGTCTAATTTTTAGGAATTTATCCTAAAGAAATAATAAGACAAATGTTTAAAGATGTTTATACAAGGGTGTTCATTGAAGTGTTGTTAACAGTACTGAGAATTTTGAAATAAACTGGATATTCAACAGTGGGCAATTGGTTTCAAATTTATGCTATGTGGAGTAGAATTTGCTATAGTGAACCTTTAAGGATTTGAATTTATAAGTATATTCACTGAGTTTCATGAAATATAAAATGTCCATTACATATAAAGTGAAAAAGCAACTACAATATTGTGTGTTTAGTGTAATTCTCTTAACATAAAAATCACACACACACCTGTACACCAATATCCAAGCAGAATCAACTTCCAAGAATAATACATATATCAAAAGGCTAACTATATGTACCTCGAAATGTAGGATTATGGATAACTTTTTTCTTCTGTTTTTTGTGTTTCTACAAAACATGCATATTATTTATTCAGCTTCAGTATAATCTGACAATTTCTCATCCAAGCTACCACTTTGTTCAAGCCACTGTCACCTTTAACCTGACATCTTCTCTTGAATCCCCCTGAAAGTAGACGCAGAAATAAGAACTAGAGGGCAATTAATTGAACTAGGAGGTGATTCAGGAAGAAGAATGGCCAGGAGAGGAGAAGAGCCAGCAAAATGTGTGTTAATAGACTGGTGACTCGTGACTGCTGTGTGAGCTGGGATCAATCCCACTGTAGTCTGTGTGAATGCTCTTCTGAGTTGTCCCATTGAAAGACTGGAAAACCAAGGTATTTATCTCTCCTTGGTACAGAATTGCCCCAGAGAGTCAAATTTCTGGTAGCTGGTACCAGAAAGAAAATGTGGAATACACACAGACACACAAACAATGGAATATTTGGTAGCTGGTACCAGAAATTTGAGCAAACTTCTCTAACACCAAAAGAAAATTCTCAGTCAGAGAAACAGTGCTCTTGCTCAGAGACATTGGAGGGATATGGGGAGCTAGATATTGCCCTTGTAGCTGTACTCCTGTGTGAGTCTCAGGACGTCACTGAGGAGAGTCTATCTCGTACCCTTGGATTTCTGTCACATTGTCTCAAAAGGTCTGCTCATTCTACCCTCACCCACTCAGAGTCTGTTCTTAGCATAGCCACCAGAGCGATTATTTTAAAACTCAAGTCATACCATGCCAGACCTTTGCTCAGATCTCTGATGGCTTCTCAAGTCACTCACCAAAGCAAACAACTCCCCACAAGGGTTTGTTTAAATAGTCCACAAGGCAGTACCCAATCCAGCCCCCATTATCCCATGTCTCACTTCCTTTCTCACTGGCTTCACTGTAGCCACACTGACCTTCACACAAGTATTCTCCCAAGTATACACTCATTCAGGGTCTTTGCACTAGTTCCCTTAGCCTGAAAGTCTTCTCTCCCCAAATATGTACTTTCCTCAGGATCTGCCCACATGATCTCTTCTTGGAGAATCCCTCCCTGCAGCTCTCTGACTCTATTTCCTTCTATTCCTATTTGCTTTTCCACATGATGAATGAATGAATAAGCCAAGGAAGAATCAGCTTCCAAGAGAAGTATAGGATGAGATAGAGAATATTTCTCCAGGATCATTCCTTCTTTGGTATTTTCAGCTGAGTAGAGCCACTTGCCTGGAGAATCCCAGGGACAGAGGAGCCTGTTGGGCTGCCGTCTATGGGGTCGCACAGAGTCGGACATGACTGACGCGACTTAGCAGCAGCAGCAGCAGAACCACTTTTACTAACCCTCCATGACTTTGACAATTGTGCTTAGTCCTATTGGTCAGTCCTACACAGAAGAACTGTACATAAAAGGTCTTGATGACTCAGATAATTACAATGGTGTGGCACTCACCTAGAGAGAGACATCCGGGAGTGCAAAGTCAAGTGGGTCTTAGGAAGCATTACCACCAATAAAGTTAGTGGAAATGATGGAATTCCAGCTGGGCTATTTAAAATAATAAAAGATAATGGTGTTTCCACACACAGATAAACTAAAAATGGGCTAAAGACCTGAATGTAAGACCAGAAACTATAAAACTCTTAGAGGAAAACATAGAACACTCGATAACATAAATCAAAGCAAGCTCCTCCATGACCAATCTCATAAAGCAATGGAAGTAAAAACAAAAATTAACAAGTGGAACCTAATCAAATGTAAAATCTTTTGCACAGCAAAGGAAACTATAAACAAGGTAAAAAGACAACCATCAGAATGGGATAAAATAATAGCAAGTGAAACAACTGACAAAGGATTAATTTCCAAAATATACAAGCAGCTCATACAAGTCAATACCAGAAAAACAAACAATCCAATCAAAAAGTGGGAAAAAGACCTACACAGACATTTCTCCAAAGAAGACATACAGATGGCTAACAAACACATGAAAAGATGTACAACATTGCTCATTATTAGAGAAATGCAAATCAAAACTATGAGATATCACCTCATACCAGTCATAATGGCCATCATCAAAAAGTCTACAAACAATAAATGCTGGAGAGGGTGTGGAGAAAAGGGAACCCTCTTGCCCTTTGGTGGCAATGTACATTGATAGAACCACTATGGGAGATAGTATGGAGATTCCTTAAAAAGCTATAACCAAAGCTATCATATGACCCAGCAATCTCACTACTACTCATATGCCCTGGGAGAAAACAAAATTGATAGAAACATGTACCCCAGTGTTCAATGCAGCACTATCTACAATAGCTAGAACAGGGCAGAAACCTAGATGTCCATCGACAGATGAATGGATAAAGAAGCTGTGGTACATATATACAATGGAATATGACTCATCCATACAAAGAACACATTTGAGTCAGTTCTAATGAGGTGGATGAAACTAGAGCTTATTATACAGAGTGAAATAAGTCAGAAAGAGAAAGATAAATATCATATACTAATGTATACATATATATACATATAAATCTAGAAAGATGGTACTGATGAATTTATTTGCAAAGCAGCGATGGAGAAACAGACATAGAGAACAGAATTAGGGACAAGGAGGGTGGGGAGGAAGGAGAGGGTGAGATGTATGGAGAGAGTAACATGGAAACTTACAATACCATATGTAAAATAGACAGCCAATGGGAATTTGCTGTATGACTCAGGGAACTCAAACAGGGACTCTAAAAACCTAGAGGGGTGGGATGGGGAGGAAGATGGGAGGGAGGTTCAAGAGGGAGGGGGCATATGTACACCTATGGGTGATTCATGCTGATATTTGGCAGAAAACAACAAAATTCTGTAAAGCAATTATCCTTCAATTAAAAAATAAATATATTAAAAAAAATAAAAGATGATGGTGCTAAAGTGCTAAATTCAATATGTCAGCAAATTTGGAAAATCCAGCAGTGGTCACAGGACTGGTAAAGGTCAGTTTTCATCCCAGTTCCAAAGAATGGCAGTGCTAAAGAATGTTCAAACTACTGGACAATTGTGCTTACTTCTTATGCTAGTAAGATTATGCTCAAAATCTTTCAAGCTAGGCTTCAGCAGTACTTGAATAGAGAACTTCCAGATGTACAAGCTGGGTTTAGAAAGGCAGAGGAGCCAGAGATCAAGTTGATAACATCTATTGGACCATAGAGAAAGGAAGGGGATTCCAGAAAAACATTTCCTTCTGTTTCCACTGACCAGGCAAAAGCTTTTGATGGTGTGGATCACAAGAAACTCTGCGAAATTCTTAAAGAGATGGGAATACCAGACCATCTTACCTGTCTCCTAAGAAACCTGTATGTGAGTCAAGAAGCAACAGTTAGAACCTTACATGGAACAATGGACTGGTTTCAAATTGGGAAAGGAGTATGTCAAGGCTAAATATTGTCACCTTGTTTATTTAACTTATATGCAGAGAATATCATGTGAAATGCTGGGCTGGATGGGTTGCAAGCTAGAATCAAGATTGCTGGGAAAAATATCAACAGCCTCAGATATGCAGATAATACTACTCTAATGGCAGAAAGTGAAGAACTAAAGAGCCTCTTGATGAAGGTTAAAGAGGAGAGTGAAAAAGCTGGCTTAAAACTCAACATTAAAAAAACTGAGGTCATGGCATCCAGTCCCATCCCTTCATGGCAAATAGGAGGGGAAAAAGCAGCAGCAGTGACAGATTTTCTCTTCTTCGACTCCAAAATCACTGCGGATGGTGAATGCAGTCATGAAATTAGAAGACTCTTGCTTCTTGGAATGAAGCCTATGACAAACCTAGACAGTGAATTAAAAAGCAAAGACATCACTTTGCTGACAAATGTCCCTATAGTTAAAGCTATGGTTTTTCTAGTAGTCATGTATGGATGTGAGAATTGGACCATAAAGAAGGTTGAGGACCAAAGAATTGATGTTTTCAAACTGTGGTGTTGGAGAAGGCTCTTGAGAGTTCCTTGGACAGCAAGGAGGTCAAACCAGTCAATCCTAAAGGAAATCAGTCCTGAATATTCATTGGAAGGACTGATGCTGAAGTTGAAGTTCCAATACTTTGGCCACCTAATGCGAAGAGCCAACTCGTTGGAAAAGACCCTGATACTGGGAAAGACCGAAGGCAAAAGAAGAGGGCAGCAGAGATGTCATCATCAATTCAATGGACATGAAGTTGGGTGAACTCCAGGAGATGCCAAGGGACAGGGAGGCTTGGTGTGCTGCAGTCCATGGGGTCACAAAGAATCAAACATGACTCAGCGACTGAACAACAACAATACATATATCTGCCAGTGTCATCTGTTTAATCACATCTCCAGTACTGTTTAAGCAGATCAATCTGCTTATTCAGATTCCCAGGCTGTCTGCTCCAAGGGCTGTCGACATCCTGGAATTACAGGTGGACTGGAGCTCCTGTCATAATGACCTGTCCTAGGCAATTAGATCCCCAGAAGGCAAGACCAGTGTTTTCACAAGGTTCTTGGTGCAAGTTCTGATAAACTCTGTTCTTGTCTCCTTGTAAAGCCAAGGGAAAGAACTTTGTGTGCTGGCATTGAGTGTAGTGGCCCAGATTTTCTTGACAACACACCCTCCCATAAACGAAGACAAAATCATCCTTCCATCACCACCTCTCCTAGCTTTATTGGTTCTGGATCCCTGCCCCAACCTCCACCCTGCATCATTGCTAAGACTGCTTATGAAACATGAGTTCCACCCACAGCTCTCTTCTCCCATGACTCACCTGAATTAATGACAAGGCTCAACACAGAAGTGATAATATCTTCTCTCCAAAGAATATGGAGTGTTTGGAAATATACCTGGGTTACCTATTCCTAGCACCCAGAGACATACAGGTCATTCATTTACCCAAGAGAAGAAAATGAGATTTGGGTTGGAAGTCCCCAGTGTGCCTCAAAGAAGGGAGCTGTAGAGTTGACATTTCTGTTTAAATCAGTAGCACTTAATCCCACTTGGTGAAACGCAATTTTCTCTGGATCTATTCCATTGCATTACATCCCATTCCATGGGTACTAAATGCATACTTCAGAACATACAGCATTGATGTAAATTCATTTTCTGATATATTATTATACTGTAGTTTAAGTTTGAGGTAATGGGACTGAATTCTTGACAGAATTCTAGTAAAATTTGTTTCTTTCTCTACTTCTCATAACTGAATTCTGTTTTTAACATGAGTCACCTGAAAATATTAGAAAAAATGATTGTTTCTATATTCAACTATACTTAAATGCCTGTAAGGAATGGCATTCAGATGTTTTCCTAATACTCCCAAGTAAGAAGTGATTAATGGATTGCTATATATGTTTATCCTCAAATAATTTGAAGTTTGTATGAAAGTTATTCCATAAATTTTTATTATATCCTAGCTCTTAAAGAGATTTCATTTTAGCGATATATTGACTGTTTACAATCCTATGTTATGTTTTTGACAACTAACCATAAAATATGAATTTATAGATATACAAGAATAAACATTTTCTCAATGTTGATTCAAAACCACAAACACTGTATTTCACAGAAATAATAAAGCCATAATAGAATTATTAACATTATCTACATTCTTACTTTTGTGCTTCTCCTTGATATAGTTCAAATAACTTTTCATCTTCCCTTCCTTTTCCACAAAATGTAATTCAGTCTTACCTACAACTCTGTGTGTAAGATCATGTTTGAGACTTTGAGATACACAACATGATTGGATACAGATTTTAATTTCAAGAAAACTACTTCCTCTCTGTTCTCAGACATGTGGTTTGTTGTAACCAAGAAACCACTCTATATAGAGTTCACAGCTAATAATAAAATTTAGCCTATTGTTAAGTGCTAATTTTGTTCTAAGCATTGTGCTACTTTCCATCGATTATATTAATGTAATTTCATTCTCATCCTGAATTATGAAAGGTATTATCTTTCTTTACCAGATGAAACAACTAAGGAATCTTCACTATTTGATTTGATTTAATTCCATACTTCTATATATCAATATAGTTGTCCTCATACACTTGCTTGTATATTAATTGAAAAATGTTTTTCATTGCCTACTCTAGGTAGAAATTTCTTAGGAGCTGTGTTATGAGCTACAGGAAATACAGAGAGGAATGTGATTCAAACTCTTTCCCCAGAATTAAAAATATAGTTGTGTATCATTAGGTGACACAAACATTCAAAGCAATAACATCCTAAAGTCTTGTGGTGCAACACAATGGAAGTTAATGATTTCTCACCATAATGTTTGGTAAGCTGTCTTCCATGTGATGCTTTCAGAACCCAAACTACTATCACCTAGTGTTTTTGTCATCCTTTTGCTTTAGAGTCAATCACTTCTAGCAGGTGGATGGGGAAAAGAGACACAAGATAGGCCTAGTCAGGCCACGGTGCTCTGTTCTATTAACCAGAGCTCAGAACATGACCCTGTGTGATTTCAAGAATTGCTAGAATATGTGGTCTTACTGAGTGCACAGAAAGGAAAGAACATACACAATAGTAGCAGACTTTCAACCAGTCCACTTCTCTGGGCATCAAATATCCCTTCAAACCTTCATAGATCACTTGCTCCATGGAAGAGAAACCAAAGACTCATCTATTCAATTCAGTTCAGTTCAGTTCAGTTCATTAGTTCTGTGGTATCCAACTCTTCGCGACCGCATGGACTGCAGCACACCAGGCCTCCCCATCCATCACCAACTCCTGGAGTTTACCCAACTTCATGTCCATTGAGTCAGTGATGCCATCCAACCATCTCATCCTCTGTCATCTCCTTCTCCTCCCACCTTCAGTCTTTCCCAGCGTCAGGGCCTTTTCAAATGAGTCAGTCCTTCACATCAGGTGGCCAAAGTATTGGAGTTAAAGCCTCAACATCAGTCCTTCCAGTGAACACCCAGGGCTGATCTCCTTCAGGATGGACTGGTTGGATCTCCTTGCAGAGATCTCAAAAGTCTTCTCCAACAACACAGTTCAAAAGCATCAATTCTTCAGCGGTCAGCTTTCTTCATAGTCCAACTCTCACATCCATACATGACTACTGGAAAAACCATAGCCTTGACTAGGCAGTCCTTTGTTGGCAAAGTAATGTCTCTGCTTTTTAATATACTGTCTAGGTTGACCATAACTTTCCTTCCAAGGAATAAGTGTCTTTTAATTTCATGGCTATAGTCACCATTTACAGTGATTCTGGAGCCCCAAAAAAATTAAGTTTGCCACTGTTTCCACTGTTTCTCCATTTATTTGCCATGAAGTGATGGGACCAGATGCCATGATCTTTGTTTTCTGAATGTTGAGCTTGTAACCCAACTTTTTCACTCTCCTCTTTCACTTTCATCAAGAAGCTCTTTAGTTCTTTACTTTCTGCCATAAGGGTGGTGTCATCTGCATATCTGAGGTTATTGATATTTCTCCTGGCAAAACTGATTCCCTCTTGTGCTTCATCCAGATTTTCTCCTGATGTACTCTGCATATAAGTTAAATAAGTAGGGTGACAATATACAGCCTTGACATACTCCTTTTCCTATTTGGAACCAGTCTGTTGTTCTATGTCAGGTTTTAACTGTTGCTTCCTGACCTGCATACAGGTTTCTCAAGAAGTAGGTCAGATGGTCTGGTATTCCCATCTCTTTCAGAATTTTCCACAGTTTGTTGTGATCTACACAGTCAAAAGCTTTGGTGTATTCTATAAAGCAGAAGTAGATGTTTTTCTGGAACTCTCTTGCTTTTTTGATGATTCAGCGGATGTTGGCAATTTGATCTCTGGTTCCTCTGCCTTTTTTAAATCCAGCTTGAACATCTGGAAGTTCACGGTTCACATATTGTTGAAGCCTGGCTTTGAGAATTTTGAGCATTACTTTGCTAGTGTGTGAGATGAATGCAGTTGTGAGGTAGTTTGAACATTCTTTGGCATTGTTTTTCTTTGGGATTGGAATGAAAACTGACCTTTTCCAGTCCAGTGACTACTGTTGAGTTTTCCAAATTTGCTGGCATATTAAGTGCAGTACTTTCACAGCATCAGCTTTTAGGGTTTGAAATAGCTCAGCTGGAATTCCATCATCTCCACTAGCTTTGTTGGTAGTGATGCTTCCTAAGGCCCACTTGACTTCACATTCCAGGATATCTGGCTCTAGGTGAATAATCATACCATCGTGATCATCTGAGTCATGAAGATCTTTTTTGTACAGTTCTTCTGTGTATTCTTGCCACCTCTTCTTAATATCTTCTGCTTATGTTAGGTCCATACCATTTCTGCCGTTTACTGAGCCCATTTTGTATGAAATATTCCCTTGGTATCTCTAATTTTCTTGAAGAGATCTCTAGTCTTTTCCATTCTATTGTTTTCCTCTATCTCTTTGCACTGATCACTGAGGAAGGCTTTCTTATCTCTCCTTGCTATTCTTTGGAACTCTGCATTCAAATAGGTATATCTTTCCTTTTCACCTTTGCTTTTGGCTTCTCTTCTTTTCACAGCTATTTGTAAGGCCTCCTTAGACAGCCATTTTGCTTTTTTGCATTTCTTTTTCTTGGGGATGGTCTTGTTCCCTGTTTCCTGTACAATGTCACGAACCTCCATCCACAGTTCATCAGGCACTCTGTCTATCAAATCTAGTCCCTTAAGTCTATTTCCCACTTCCACTGTATAATTGTAAGGGATTTGATTTAGGTCATACCTGAATGATCTAGTGGTTTTCCCTACTTTCTTCAATTTAAGTCTGAATTTGGCAATAAGGAGTTCATGATCTGAGCCACAGTCAGCTCCTGGTCTTGTTTTTGCCTACTATATAGAGCTTCTCCATCTTTCGCTGCAAATAATATAATCTATTCAATACATCCAGCTAAATTTAAAGGCACTCAGAGTGATGCATGTCCCATCTATGAGGTCCCTATGTGACTCCCTATGGTCTGGTGACCTATGAACTCTAAAGAGAAGTTTTCTACCTTCCCATCCTCACCCAATAACTCCCCACCCACCTTCCCACCCTCAATGTACACTGTAAACTAGCATCAAGATAACAGTTATAAAAACTCATCTGCAAAGTTCCTTAATAATTACAAAATCCTGCTGGGTGGCCCTTGTAAAGGTTCATTATGAGAGGGGATTACAAAGTTCTGGATGAGATCTTGATTATATTATATCTCTGGGAGAAATTCCTTTGTGCACTGTTTTTGGTGGCCCATCTTTGAATATTTTCCCTATGACCACATACATTGGAAGTTGGTGTGGGCAAGTTTGTCCTCCTTGAAGGTTGTCCACCATTTGTTATCTATTTTCTGCTGGTACTGGTTTAAGTGTTCAAATGTTTTGACTTCTGCATAGTCACAGTTTTCTGTGGTAAGTCTATTTACTTCCAGTCATTTCTATGGGTTAGTGGAAGGAATACCAATAGCCAATCTTCAATCTCTTTTCTAATGACAATTCTCAAAACTGAATTTTTTCTTCCCCTTCCAAATAATTTTCTCTGTAACTTAAAGGGACAGTAAACTTGAGGGAAGGGTGGAAGGAAGGGCCTAACATCTTTAATCTGATCTTTAACAGTTGGAGTTTCTTTGAATTACAAATGAAAAGACTTATTAGACCTGCCTGATCAGCAAGCTCTCCTTTAGAAAACAAAACAGCAGAATAGAACAAAACTCAAACAAATTAACCAAAAAATATTGGCAAAAATGAAAATTTAGTAACCACTCTAGATCAAGGATATATTTATGTTGTTCCATTGCTTCTGACTTGCAGTTGAAAGAGTGAGGCGCACCTTGTTTCATGTAAATAAAAATCTATATGAAATAGATGAATTTATGAAAGCAGGAAGACATTCAGCAAATAGTCTTAGAAATCATTCCTTCTCACTCATCATCATATTGTAACATTTTGCAAGCCCAAGAGTAAAGAGTTAACCATTCATACTTTTAGGAAAGAGTGAATGAACAAATTCTTGTTGAAAGCTTCTGGAAAATTCATTCCTTTGGGTTGGTAATTTCAAATAGAAGCCTGCCATTCCTCAGTCTTGCCTCTATGGGTGTGAATTGTTCCCCTCGCTGTATTCCCTAAACTCCTCCATTAGTCATTTATTTTCCATTTGGGGCAGACAACAGAATTTTGGAAGGTAGCACTTGAAGACATTGTCATTTAAAATGCCTTCTGAGGAGAAAGGATCTTACCAGATGAGCTCTAAATCTCATACACTTGTTTTGGAAATGAATAGCTTATAGTCTGTGTATTACCATTTGCTTACTTGGTTGAGGCCCTGGTCAGGAAGCTGAGGAAGACTCTGTGGTAGCACATGGGGTCAAGGAGATATAGCAGAAGTGATGGAGAATTTGACAATTCTCTGGAAATGAGTCTCCTATTTTTAGAAGCCAATACAATATAGAAAGAATACAAATTTTGAAATTGGTAGGATTTGTTTACAAGCTACATCTGTTTATGAGGTATATAACTCTGAGAAAGTTACCTAACCCCCTTTTAGCTCATTTTCCTTGTCTGAAAAATGTGGGACAATAGTGGCACTTTCTCCATAGTATTATCTGAAAATGAACTAATGGATGGGAAAGCAGTTTCAAATGCATTCATTATCATAATTGGCCCTCAAAAAATACCTTTGATAAAAATGATCAGTTTCTAATCCAACTTGTCCCTCTCATAAGTGTTGTAGATGTAAGGTATCAATATCACAGGAATAGAGTTCGCTGTTGGCACCTTTCCCTACCCAACTCAGAAGATTATTAGAGAAGTAGGAGCAGGACTCACCTCACCCTGATACTCTTTCTTTAATGCAGTATTTTACCACATCAGAACTTTGTTCTTTTTTGGAGGGGTGGGGGTAGTTTGGAGCAAAGAAAGGTTTACTATAGGGCTAAGAAAGGAGATCAGGTGACTCATGCTCAAAAAAATCCCCAACTATCAGAATTCTGTCTTTACGCAGAATATGGTGTCAGTGTGACAAGTGCAAAGAGCTCTGGGCTTATAGTTCTACACACATTTGTATTTCTTTATTATTTTGCCAATTTATGCATTAATTCAGCAAATATTGCTGAGGGTTTATGATTGCTAATTTACTATAACTGTGGAGGTGAGTATTTTAACCGTCCTTCATCCCCATATGAATGGGAACTTGATGATGTCACTTAAACTCTTAATGTGTTGGTTGACTCAACTGTCCACAGTGATCAGCCCTGCCCTGTCTTTCTCACAGTTTCTATGGTAGAACAGGTTGGAGAGTGCTTTGCAGAAAAAAAGAACTAGACAATTATGAGGTGTCAGTATATTAATAGCATTTCTTGAGTAACCTTTGGGATATGGCATGACTACTGTGCACTGGTCATTAAACTATAACAATCTCCCTCTTTCTTTATGATCATAAGAAAGCCACAAATAAAAGTGTATCATAAAGAAAGAGGGAGATTGTTATAGTTTAAAGACATCTTGTTGAATGCAAATAACTGAACCCAAGATTCTTTCATTGTTGAGTTAGGTGTGAAGTTATGGTTGTGAATAAAGATGAGAAAGTTAATTGAAGGAGAGTAGGAGTAGGTGTGGGAAAATGGGTATAATGATTGTCCTTTTCATCATAGGCGACAGTAATGCAAAAGTAAGTCAAGAGATACCTGGAGAAACAAGCAACTTTGGCCTTGAAGTACAAAATGGAGCAGGGCAAAGGCTAACAGAGTTTTGCCAAGAGGACACATTGGTCATAGCAAACACCTTCTTCCAACAACACAAGAGAAGACTCTACACGTGGACATCACCAGATGGTCAATACCGAAGTCAGATTGATTTTATTCTTTGCAGCCAAAGATGGAGAAGCTCTACACAGTTAGCAAAAACAAGACCAGGAGCTGACTGTGGCTCGCATCTTGAACTCCTTATTGCCAAATTCAGACTTAAATTGAAGAAAGCAGAGAAAACCACTAGACCATTCAGGTATGACCAAAATCAAATCCCTTATGATTATACAGTGGAAGTAACAAACAGATTCAAGGGGTTAGATGTGATAGTCAGAGTGCCTGAAGAACTGTGGACTGAGGTTCATAACACTGTACAGGAGGCAGTGACCAAAACCATCCCCAAGAAAAAGAAATGCAAGATAAAGGCAAGATAGCTGTCTGAGCAGGACTTATAAACAGCTGAGAAAAGAAGCAAAAGGCAAAGGAGAAAAGAAAAGATACACCCATTGAAATTCAGACTTACAAAGAAAAGCAAGGAATAAGAAAGCATTCCTAATTTAGCAATGCAAATAAATAGAGGAAGACAGTAGAATGGGAAAGACTAGAGATCTCTTCAAGAAAATTAGAGATACCAAGGGAATATTTCATGCAAAATTGGGCACAATAAAGGACAGAAATGGTATGGATCTAACAGAAGCAGAAGATATTAAGAAGAGGTGGCAAGAATACACAGAAGAACTTTACAAAAAAGATCTTAATGACCCAGATAAACACAATGGTGTGATCACTCAGCTAGAGCCAGACATCCTGGAATGCAAAGTCAAGTGGGCCTTAGGAAAGCATCACTACAAACAAAGTTAGTGGAGGTGATCAAATTCCAGCAGAGCTATTTAAAATCCTAAAAGATGACGCTGTTAAAGTGGTTCACTCGATATGCCAGCAAATTTGGAAAACTCAGCAGTGGCCACAGGGCTGGAAAAGGTCAGTTTTCATTCCAATCCCAAAGAAGGGCAATGCCAAAGAATGGTCAAACTACTGCACAATTGCACTCATATCACTTGCTAGCAAGGTGATGCTCAAAATTCTTCAAGCTAGGCTTCAACAGTATGTGAACCAAGAACTTCCAGATGTTCAAGCTGTATTTAAAAAAAAGCAGAGGAACCAGAGATCAAACTGCCAACATCTGTTGGATCATAGAAAAAGCAAGAGAATTCCAGAAAAATATCTATTTCTATCTATTGACTATGCTAAAGCCTTTGACTCTGTAGATCACAACAAACTGTGGAAAATTCTTAGAGTGAATACCAGATGACCTTATTGTCTCCTGAGAAATCTGCATGCATGTCAAGAAGCAATAGTTGGAATTGAATATGGAACAACAGACTGGTTCAATATCAGGAAAGGAGTGCATCAAGGTTGTATACTGTCACCCTACTTATTTAACACATATGTAGAGTACATCAAGTGAAATGCTGGGCCGGATGAATCACAAGCTGCAATCAAGATCACCGGGAGGAATATCAATAACCTCAGATACGCAGATGACATGACCCTTATGGCAGAAAGCGAAAAGGAACTTAAGAGCCTCTTGACGAAGGTGAAAGAGGAGGCTTAAAACTCAATATTCAATCAAAAGAGACACAGATAAATAGAACAGTATTATGGACTCTATGGGAGAGGGCGAGGGTGGGATGATATGGGAGAATGGCATTGAAGCATGTAAATTATCATATGTGAAACGAATCGCCAGTCCAGTTTCGACGCATGCTACAGAGTGCTTGGGGTGGAGAGATGGGATGGGGAGGGAAGTGGGGGGGGGTTCTGGAAGGGGAACACATGTACACCCATGGTGGATTCATGTCAATGTATGGCAAAACAAATACAATATTGTAAAGTTAAAAAGTAGATAAATAAACTAATTAAAAAAAAAAAACTAAGATCATGGAATCTGGTCCCATCACTTCATGACAAATAGATAGGGAAATAATGGAATCGGTGACAAGTTTTATTTTCTTGGGCCTCAAAATCACTGTGGACAGTGACCACAACCATGAAATTAAAAGAAGCTTGATCCTTGGAAGAAAAGCTATGAAAAAACTAGACAGCATATTAAAAAGCAGAGACATTACTTTGCCAACAAATGTCTGTCTAGTCAAGGCTATGGTTTTTCCAATAGTCATGTATGGATGTGAGAGTTGGATGTAAAGAAAGCTGAGCACTGAAGAATTGATGCTTTTGAACTGTGGTGTTGGAGAAGACTCTTGAGAGTCCCTTAGACAGCAAGGAAATCAAGCCAGTCCATCCTAAAGGAAATCAGTCCTGAATATTCATTGGAAGGACTGATGCTGAAGCTGAAATTCCAATACTTTGGCCTCCTGATGCAAAGAGCCAACTCATTGGCAAAGACCCTGATGCTGGGAAAGATTGAAGGCAGGAGGTGAAGGAGATGACAGAGGATAAGATGGTTGGATGGCATCACCGAGTTATTGGACATTGGTTTGAGCATGCACTGGGAGTTGGTGATAGACAGGGAAGCCTGGCATGCTGCAGTCCATGGGGTCGCAAAGAGTTGGACACTACTGAGTCACTGAACTGAAATGATATATAAAATAGATAACTATAAAAACCTACTGTATAGAGCAGGGAATTCTATTCAGTACTCTGAAATGACCTATATGGGGAAATAATCCAAAAAAAAAAGTTGGTATATGTATAACTGATTCACTTTTCTGTACAGCACGAACTAACACAACATTGTAAATCAATGATACTCCAATAAAAATTTTAAAAAGAGTAGAAGCTATACCTTTTATTGTTCTTACATCCTAGAAACTTGACTCTCAGATTTGGCTAAATTATTCAGACTATGAATCAGAAGTATAATTGTTTTTAATGTCTGCTGATGTTTTGCACAGCAATTGGAATATTTCATAGAATATTAGTGCTGCAAGGGACTTTAACAAACCATAATCAGATGTCTTTCATTTTGTAAACAAAAATATTCAAAGGCAAATCACTCCTCTGAGTGCACAGCATTGCTGCATGCTTGGTCGTAGAGTTCTCTGAGTGCCTTCCCTCTGATGCTCCAGAGATTCCCAGGTTGCACTTTGTGGTATTAGAAGGAGAAGACTAGCACAAATTTATATTTTTCCTAGAGGACAAACAATGTTAAAAACAGAGTGGGTATTAGGCTATGTTAGGTTCAATTTAACTTAAACAGGTACTCAATCTCTAGAAAGGGGAATAAAATGAAGAAGCTGATGTGTAGGTTAAGTAGTTCTCAACCACGGAAAATTTTGTCCTCAACAGGGCATTTGGCAATGTCTGCAAATATTTTTTGTAGCAACATCTGGGAGAGTGCTACCTGCATCTAGTGGGTAGAGGTCAGAGATCCTGCTAGATACCCTACAATGCAAAGGATAGCCCCTCATAACCAAAAATTATATACTCCCAAACGTCAATAGGTTGTAAAATCCTGCAGTGGGTATTCTTGTCAGCTCAAGAATGAGACCAAGGCCAAGAACAAAGGATAGAGAACTGCCATTTACAAATTGTATCTTCAAATATAATGGCCAAATAATTTCTCCTCTCAGGGTAATAAGGTGGTGAGATGTCTGATAGTAGGTCAATCATTTTAGGAGCATTTAATGATGAGATGAAGTCTTGATGGACAGATTATTAACCAGTATTCTCACAAGGATTTTCTAAATTTATTATTCGATTAACTCACTGTTTTGCTTGTGCCAAAAGATCCTCCTGAAGATAAACTTTGACCCTTTGAGTCTGAGAGCCACACACCTGGTCTGAAGTCCCAGCACTAACACTTTTATGGACGGTTTGTGAGGCCCCTAAATTTATTTGCTGAAGCCTTAATCCCTTAATTTGACTGTATTTGGAGATGTGAGCCTTGATAGAAGTAACTCAGGTTAAATGAGGTTGTAAGGTGGAGCTATAATCTGATAGAATTTGTGTCCTTCTAAGAAGAAACACCAGAGCTCCATCTCTCTGTGCACTAAGAAGAAAGGCCAAGTGAGGATTCTGTGAGAAGGTCGCTGTCTAAAAGCCAGGAAAAGTGGCTTCATCAAAAAAAACTTAACCCTGCCATACCTTGATCTGTGATTTGCAGCCTCCAGACTGTGAGAAAGAAATTTCTGTTGTTTAAGCACCCAGCCTGTGGTATTTTGATGGCATTCTAACAGACTAATATACTCAAGAAGCTTGAACAACTGAAAAAGAACAGAAAGTAATAAAGATCTCCAAGAATATCTTAGAAGGAAAATGGTAAGAGAGTAAAACTCAGATTTTCCTCCAAAGAAGACTATCAGTGAGGATTCCCCTGCCATCCCCACACCAGTGTTATCTCCTAACAACTTCTTTCCAATAACAGGCAGTTCTGACTCTGGTTTTTAGAAGCTAGGCTTCCTTTTGGTTGCTGAAGACTTTTCAACAGAAACAAAGCATATTGAATAACATAATTAGAAAACATTTTAATAAAAGGAAGATAAAGATATTTTTGTGGAATAAGGATTATGTATCAGGGGCCACCTATTAACAACAACAACAAAAAAATGTTTCCCTGAAGACTTTAGTGCAGCACTTTTAAATATTAGGTTTGCATAGGAATTATTTGGAATACTTATTAAAAATTCAGATTCATGGGCCCATCACCATAGATTCTGACTTAGTGGGTTTGAAGTAGGGCCTAGAATCTATTTACAAAACCCTTGGCATTTCTGCATAGGCAATTCACTAATCACATTGAGAAACACTGTGTTCATACTTCACAATGAACTTTGCAAAGGCAATTTCATTCACAATAAATTTAAGAAAATGGGGAAGAAATAAATGAAGGGGTTTGGAGAAAAGGAAATGCAATGAGATATAAAAACAATGAAAAGTGAAATGTAATTCAGATATGAAGAAGTGAGGGCAGCCTTGGGGGGGAATTGCATTTTAGAGCGAGTTTCAGTGAAAAGGGATGAAGTCTGCTAGAAGTTTATAGTAAGAAAATTCAGTTTATTTCCATTTGTCACAACTGGCTTCTGAATTCCAGTCTTGGCATTTATAGTCACTGCTAAGGACAATAATTAGTTCACTCTGTCTCTCACTTTGAAACTTGAAATCAATCTAGAGTCCTCTATAGAACCTCTCTTTTGGTTCACTAAGGAGATTCAGGAGAAAAAAAATCATGATATTTAAGTGCCAGTAGAGGATGGGAATTAGACCAGCTGAAGATATGCTGGGTGACATATTCCATAGGCATTTCTCATAGGATATTTTATGGGTATATTCCATAGATATCTGAAACCAGACTCTATCAAGAGCAAAACCTCACAGGTGAAAACTATTTTGTATACCCACACATTCTGTGACTCTTAATGTTTATTTTACTTAGGTGAAATCAAGTTTAAACAACATCAGTCACAAGAGGAAAATGGAGTATTTCAGTATGGGTGGGCCATGGAGATATAGGGGAGATCATGGTGGGACAGCTACAGATTGTACATAAGTATTCTGGATGTCTATTGCCGATTATGTGATATTGGAAATTATATTTCCCAGAATCTTGTGGAAATACCTGATACTTTTCTGAGTTGGGTTACACAAAAGTGAAGTTGCATGAGATTTGGAAGGCAGATGTGAAATAGAAGTCATATGCTTTGAAGATCCTTGTCAATGAGATGTGGTGAGAGAGAGATGTAAAGGTGTAGGTGGATTCCAATTTGTTATTGATCTTTTCAACTGGTGGCCTTGATGACCAACAGAACCCACAGCCTGCTATCTGAGCATTTTCTGGTAAATGCATAAAACCAAAAAACTTCTACAGACTTCTATAGCCCTCCACACAGTTCAACTATCTCCTAGCTTCCAGATGTTCCTGCAAGCTCTAATTCATTCAGTCACACCATGAATAGCTAATGGTTTTTCTCTGATCCTTGTACTCCAGACTTTAACTTCACAAGTGACTCCCTCAATCACATAAGGTCTAATTCCTATAATAAATTTATTATTCCATGACCCTTGTGATAATACTGCTTCCCAGACTAAACCTTGATCAATAACAACCCTGTACCACTTCCCTCCACCAACCTTTCCAGTGCACACCAGCCTCATAAACCTTCAAAAGTACAAAGAACATTGAGAAGAAACAATTCTCTACATATCCTTGAGATAACTGTTCCCATAATAATTAGTATATAGATATGAGAGCCTCCTCTCAGTGAGTACTAGAGAAAGGTTGGATGCATACAACTAATATTTTGCAACAATAAGAAATTGAAGGCATCCCTTGAGACACATGGACTTTAAGGACAATTGTAAAATTTTTTGAGTCCAGATGGCTGACAGTGACCCTTGTTTAGTTGTTCAGTCCCTAAGTCATGTCCGACTCTATGCGATCCCATGGACTGTAGCACACCAGACTTTGCTGACCTTCACTGTCTTCTAGAGTTTGCTCAAACTCATGTCCATTGAGTCGGTGATGCCATCCAACCATTTCATCCTCTGTCACTCCCTTCTCCTACCTTCTATATTTCCCAGCATCAGGGCCTTTTCCAATGATTCCGCTCTTCGCATCAGGTGGCCAAAGTATTGGAACTTCAGCTTCAGCATCAGTCCTTCCAACGAATACTCAGTTTATTTCCTTTAGGATTGATTGATTTGATCTCCTTGCTATCCAACGGACTCCCAAGAGTCTTCTCCAGCACCACAACTCAAAACATCATTTTTTTTTTTTTTGGTACTCAGCCTTCTTTATGGTCCAGCTCTCACATCCGTACATGACTACTGGAAAAACCATAGCTTTGACTATTGGACCTTTATTAGCAAAGTGATGTCCCTGATTTTTAATATACTGTCTAGATTTCATAGCTTTCCTTCCAAGGAGCAAGTGCCTTTTAGTTTCATGGCTGTAGTCATGGATTTTGGAGCCCAAGAAAATAAAATCTGTCACTGTTTCCACCTTTTCCCTCATCTATTTGCATTGAAGTCATGGGGCCAGATGCTATGATCTTCATTTTCTTAACATTGAGTTTTAAATCAGCTTTTTAACTCTCCTCTTTCACCCTCATCAAGAGGTTCTTTAGTTCCTCTTTGCTTTCTGCCATTAGAGTGGTATCATCTGCATATCTGAGGTTGTTTATATTTCTCCTGGCAATCTTGATTCCAGCTTGTAATTCATTCAACCTGGCATTTTGCATGATGTAGTCTGCATATAATTTAAATAAGCAGGGTGACAACATACAGCCTTGATGTACTCCTTTCCCAATTTTGAATCAGTTCATTTTTTCATGTCTAGTTCTAACCATTGCTTCTTGACCTGCATATAGGGTTCTCAGGAGACAGGTAAGGTGGTCCAGTATTCACATCTCTTTAAGAATTCTCTACAGTTTGTTGTGAACCACAAAGTCGCAGCCTTTCACAGAGTCAGTGAAGCAGATGTTTTTCTGGAATTTCCTTGCTTTTTCTATGATTCAACTGATGTTGGCAATTTGATCTCTGGTTCCCTTGACTTGTCTAAATCCAGTTTGTACATCTGGAAGTTCTTGGTTCACATACTGTTGAAACCTAATTTGAAGGATTTTGAGCATTACCTTACTAGCATGTGAAATGATTGCAATTGTACTGTAGTTTGAACATTCTTTGGCATCACCTTTCTTTGAGATTGAAATGAAAACTGACCTTTCCCAGTCCTATGGCCATGGCTGTTTTCCAAATTTGCTGACATATTGAGTGCAGCCCTCAATCTGGATATAAGTTTAGAACACTAGGTGAGGAAGTCAAGTGACAGGCAAGTGGATGTTCTTCAGAGAAGCCACTTGGAGAAATCTGCTTTAGCAGAGTGACTAGAAATGCAGAAATCAAAGTGATGCCATGGGTTATGAAAGTGGCAACTTATAGGGCAATTTAAGATGCCTTAAAACCAAAGAGAAACTCTCTACAGGGCAAATAATGTGCTACTTTCCTTTTCTAGGAAACTAGAGATTTCAAGTGCAGCGTGCTCACAGCCAGAGGAGACCACAGGAAGTTCACATTCTGGGTCAGTAATACTGGTGGTTGAAGTTCTGCAGGGTTTGGGTCCCCCCATACTCAGTGGCAGTGTCCTCCAAACTCTGCTTTGGATTGGTGGACTGCAGAACTTGGGGTGACTCAGCACCCTTCTTAGATAGAAGGTAGATAAGCAAAGAGAGTAGAGACAGTTACATTTATGACTAGACTTCAGGTCAGTTACTAAAACACATCTTTGTTTTGTTAACACAGCTGTTTCAACACTTTTCTTTATCTGTTTTACAGAAAATATTTTATATGAGGATTTAACCTTACTGAGGCTGAAATAGTTAGGAAATTTATTTTTCCAACCTCAGACCAATAAGTAGATGAGGATCTGGTTTCTTCCTAAAGTCTTGTGGAAATAGCATCAGTTGCTTCTCCTGAGAGCTGTTCAGTGGCATGACTGCAGGGAAGTGCACACAGAGGGATAGATATTCAGACTCAGCAGTGGACTGTTCCTGCTCCTTCTAACCTGGCATGAACCTCAAATATTTTCTTTCTCCACTGTCTGGCACTCTCCATGGGAAAACAGATGACACCACCCTTATGACAGAAAGCAAAGAAGAACTAAAGAGCCTCTTGATGAAAGTGAAAAAGGAAAGTGAAAAAGTTGGCTTAAAACTCAACATTCAGAAAACTAAGATCATGACATCCGGTCCCATCACTTCATGGCAAATAGATGGGGAAACAGTGGAAACAGTGACAGACTTTATTTTCTTGGGCTCCAAAATCACTGCAGATGGTGATTACAGCCATGAAATTAAAAGACACTTACTTGCTCCTTGGAAGAAAAGCTATGACCAACCTAGACAGCATATTAAAAAGCAGAGACATTACTTTGCCAACAAAGGTTTGTCTAGTCCAGGCTATGGTTTTTCCAGTAGTCATGTATGGATGTGAGAGCTGGACTATAAAGAAAGCTGAGTGCCAAAGAATTGATGCTTTTGAAATGTGGTGTTGGAGAAGACTCTTGAGAGTCCCTTGGACTGCAAGGAGATCCAACCAGTCCATCCTAAAGGAGATCAGTCCTGAATGTTCACTGGAAGGACTGATGCTGAAGCTGAAACTCCAATACTTTGGCCACCCGATGCAAAGAACTGACTCATTGGAAAAGAACGCTGATGCTGGGAAAGATTGAAGGCAGGAGAAGAAGAGGCAAGAGCTTCACCTGGAATGGAACTAGCAAAACCAAAACCAGGAAGTGGTAAACACTGGAAAGTAGAACCTGGGCAAGATGCCAAAATTTAGTCTGCAAAGAAAATGCAGGAATGGGAAAAAAAAAGCCAAGGTCAAATCCCCAATTAGCATAATAGAAGCTCCTAATTCCATTGAGAATTGGCATTTCTGGGGTTGCTGGGGCCAGAAGTAGACTGGAATTTACAAGGAGAAAGTCCTGAGAATCAGTGCTGGTGAGGCAGTTCTCTGGACAACTTTCCCCTAGGGCAGGACTTCTCCAAAGGGGATGAGTTCTCTCTTATCTCAAGGATGCACCTCTCTTTTATCTCAGTATTGAAAGGCCAGTATTCAGAATTCTTCACAATTTTCCTCTCACAGATTTTCTGTTGTTGTTGTTGTCCACTAATCTGATTGTTGTCTCTCTCAAGGGGTGGAGTACCAAGACTGGAGTGCTAAGCTAGTTGCTTTGCTTCACTGAGTTTCTGTTCTTCCTTGAAGACAACTTTTACACTTTCTCTCCCCTTTTTATAGTGATATCAACCTTGGGCATGTCACTTAGCACTGGGTACACTTGGTGGCCCAAAATTTAGACCTGACTAATTCAATGAAAGATGTTAAGGGCAGATAAGGAGCTGTCATTCATCTTAGCATTTGCCTTTTAGTACAGAATTTACTTTCTCCGAAACTCCCTCTAATGAAAGAGGGGAGAACCTGCTCATTTTGTCACCTCTCAAATCCTGTCCTATGGGTGTTACCTATTCCACCTACTAGCTCAAGAACAATACTGAAGTAAAGAACAGAGCAGCTCTCAGCTTAAAGAATGTTTCCCAGGCCAATAGAATCAAGCAGTTGGCAACTCCCAAATCTGTTTTGCAGACAGTGCTGAACGTTGAGATTAGTATAGCTGCAGGATTGGATACAATCTTCGGATTGTCTTGCCAAATATGGGTTAAAATGTCTTTGGCTGCTATACACTCCAGTTTCAATGGAGGCAGAGAAAGTGTCTCTTTCTCTCATCTTTTCTGAACTCCTGGGGCCTAACAGTCAGTGTTTGGCTTAGAAAGGGATTTGGTATCTTTTTATTATAGTTTTGATGTCAACTCCAAAGCCACATGGGAAGCCTTCTTATTTTCAAGGGGCAGCCACAAGCAGAGAACAGCAATCTATGTTTTTCTATTTTTTGTGTGTCTGAGATAATTTTGAAGAAGGCAATGTTTGTGTTTCCAAATTACCCCTCCACTTTTCAATTTTTGTATCTCCTTACATATCCTCATATATCATTTTCATGGTTTTGTGGTTTTAGGCTGTTCTTCTTTTGAGAGGAAAACAATCTGATAATAAGCCTATGTTAGGTATTCAGACCTGAGTATGTTATTCCTTTAAAGGCTATTTAGATTTTTTAAAAGGTTGCAGAAAGAGGACAATACTCAAACCATGTTTGCCTTACATGCAAAAACATTTTTGACTCAAAATATAAGTATCAGTTTTCATAACCCAAGCAAACTTAGACCTCTGGAAAAGTTCAGTTCTCACTTGGTAGAAGCTGGTTAATTGCAGCTTCAATTCATATCGCTGGTAATACTGATAAAGCAATGGTTTCTGTGGATTATATTATTTATTTATTTGTATAACTCAGAATATTTTAGAATTTAGGTGGAACATGGAGGTGGGGAGAGGGTGTAGAGCAATAAAGCAGAATAATGGGAGCCCCCGAAAATGAGCATGCATTGTTTATATGGTCGCTGGTCACTAATGTTGACTGGTATCAAGGTAAGATCAAGGTCTGATCACTAACATCTTGAAGTCTTTAATCCTTTTTAGACATCTATGCTATTTAAAAAATAAACTTATAAAATAACTACCATAATACTTTATAATAATTTTGTTGAAAGATTAATATTAGTATGAATATTTGTGGGAGTATCATTAAGTAGAACAGTTTTAGCTGTTTGTGACATAAACACTGATGGGATGCATAGACTCCAGATAAAATGTATACAATGTTCAGTGTTAAAAAGCAACAATATTTCCACTGCAAATATATATTCCTAGCATAGAGAAGTCTGTTAAGAAAAATCTTTTTTATCAATAGCACATCATAATGGCGGCTGATGTCTTGAGCTGGAAGACAGAACCCCAGGGATGTAAGTAATATGGGAAATAAAGAAACAAAACCTAATAAGGCTGCTTTTTTGCTCAGCTTGCATTGGAGAACTTGGTTTTTACATCTGCAAATACGGATTTATTTTATGTGATCATGTGCTAAAGAAACAAAGTTGTAATAATGTCTTGTGTTAAAGTGAATCATTTAAAAATGAGAATTTATTTATTTAATGAGTGATCTTTTCCTGAACTGGATGTACATATTTAGCTCTAGCAGATAGAGTGGCTGTTAATAATTCATATTCCCATCACTAAGGTATAAAAATTTCAGGCATCATCATTCATTTTAGCCATTCTGTGCTGTTGCATGTTATTTTGGTTTTAATTTACATTATCCTAATATCTAATGAACATGATCACTTTTTCATATGGGGGGATCTTCAGAGCCTCAGAGGGGAATGCAGTGAGACAGGTGCTCTGAAGGCAAAATGGAGAAAATGTGCCACAGAGATCTTGCTGAATGTCACTTTGCAGCTGAGAAGTGGCTCCCACACTTACGTCAACCTGCAGCAAATTGGGGCTGGGGGTGGAGGTTCAGGCCTCAGGGTCTGTCCTCGGAGTAGGACCAGAGTTGATTGCTGTGAAGTCATTCTGAGAGGGCTATGTGACGCTGCAGCGGCAGACCAGGGAACACCCTGGGATCGCCCGAGAAGCAAAGGACAATTTCCACGGCAAGACTAACACTGCTCTCTAACTCCGCTAACTCACAGAACAAAGAACCTTGCCCTAGTGAATGCTGAAAGGGGGTGAGCTGGCTGCAGTCTACAGCCCTAGAAGCAGGAAAGCAGGTGCAAACATCAGAGATGGAAGACAGGGGGCTGCTAAAGTCCAGACCCCAGAGATTTGCAACTACTGTCAAGCTGTCAGTGGCCGTGTGCTGCTACTCATGTCTCCCTGGGAATCTGAATGACTCAATTCTGCCAAGTGTTTCACAACCCTGAGACTAACTCCCCTAGAGAAGTGTGTGACCTGCCTCAGGCTGGAGCCACCTCTTGCAGGAACCAGCCTCAGGGAGCACTCCCCAAGCACCTCAGTGGTGTCTGCTGTACCCCTCCTCCTTCCCAGCACAAATGAGCCTTAATAAGCAGCTACTTTCACCCCCTTGTGTCTGGGCAGAGAACAGACACTGGAGAGAGACGAGCAGAAGCAGGCCCAAAAACAAAGTGGAAAGCCAGGGGCTGCATAAGCAAAGGAAAGAAGGGGAAACCACCCCAAGGTGGCAGGTGCAATGGTTTAAATTTCTGCAATCATCCTGAGACTGTGCCCTTTAGGGGAAACTGCAGACTTTGAGAGCAGGTACAAGCTAGAACAAGGAAAGATCTGAGTCTGAGCTGATCCAACACTACCCACAACAGATCCAGAGACCTTCCTAGATATATTGGAAAAATTTTTGAGTAGGCAAATTGACTGGAGCAGGAAAATGGAAGAATCACTTAGACATTCTTCTCAGTACCACTCACTATATATATCCTGTTTTTTTTGCTTATAAAAATGTTTTTCTCATATTGTCCTGATATTATTTTTTATTACTCCTTTAATGTTTATTTTTATAATCTACTTTTACCTTTAAAAACCCTATTTTTAATAAATTCTGTGTTTTTTTATTTTGATTTTGATGTTTTTGATTTTGTATTTTTGAGAGTCTAGGTTTTTTGCATGTTTTTGTATTTTAATCTTTTGTTTTTAATATTGTATCTTTGAGAGTCTAATTAACAGTGTTGATTTTCACTTGGGGGTTTGATTATTGGCTTGATTGCTCTCTTCTCTTTTGACTCACCTTCTTATCATTCTTTTCCCTTTTTATCTTTCTTCCCTCTTCTTTTCCATATACAAGTATGTGAATCTCTTTGGGTGTTCTTAGCTGTTGGGAGTTATTTCACTATTAGTCTACAGGTTTTGTCTTCTGTGCTGTGTGGCCTATGAAGTCTTAATACTACTGTAAGGGGCTGGGCCTGAACCTGTAAGGCAGAAGGCTTCACTCCAGGACTTTGGATCACCAGAGAATTCCCAACCCCATTAAACGTTAATAGATGAGAGTGCTCCCAAAGGCCTCCATCTCAACATTAAGATCAAGCCCCAACCCAAAGCCAGAAAGCTCCAGTGCTGGATGCCCCATACTATTCCTTCAGCAAAACAGGGCACAACCCTTCACATTATCAGACAGGTTGCCCAAAGCCATACTGAACCCATGGACACCCCAAAACACACCAGTGGACATGGCACAGCCATCCAGAAAGACAAGACCCAGTTCCATCCACCAGAACACAGGCACAAGTTCCCCCAGCCATGAAAACTTCACAAGGCACTGGCCCTACCCCACCCACGGAGGGCAGACTCCACAATTAAGAACTATGACCTTACAGCCAGCAGAAAGGAGACCCCAAACACAGTAAATTAAACAAAGTGAAAAAACAGAGAAACATGCAGCAGATGAAGGAACATGGTAAAAACCCACAAGACCAAAAAATGAAGAGGAAATAGGCAATCTAACTGAAAAAGAATTCAGAGTAATGACAGTAAAGATGATCCAAAATCTTGAAAGTAAAACAGAGGCATGGATAGACTGAAGGCACAGATTGAGAAGATGTAAGAAATGTTTACCAAGAACCTAAAGGAATAAACAATCAACAATGAACAATACAATAACTGAGAATAAAAATACACTGGAGGGAACCAAGAGTAGAGTAACTGAGGCAGAAGAACAGATAAATGAGGTGACATACAGAATGGTAGAAATAACTGAAGCAGAACACAATAAAGAAAAAAAGAATAAAAATTTATGAGGACAGTCTCAGAGACCTCTAGGATAATATTGAGACACCAACATTCAAATGGGTTAAATGCTCCAGACAAAAGATACAAATTAGCTGAACGGATACAAATCAAGACCCCCCTATATATGCTGTCTACAACAGCCCTACCACAGACCTCAAGACACATAGAGACTGGAAACGAGGGCCTGGAAAATATTCTCCATGCAAACAGAAATCAAAAGAATATGGGAGTATCAATACTCATATCAGATAAAATAAACTTTAAAATAATGTTATTGGAGACAATGAAGTATACTCACTACATAATGATCAAGGGAAGAAATGATCAATCCAAGAAGAAAATATAACCGTTATAAATACATATGCACCCAACACAGGAGCACCTCAATACATAAGGCAAATATTAACAATATTAAAGGGGATATTGACAGTAAATAAAAATAATGGTGGGAGACTTTAATACCCCACTCAAACCAATGGACGGATCATCCAGACAGAAAATTAATAGGGAAACATGAACTTTAAATGATACATTGGACCAGTTGGGCCTAATTGATGTCTACAGATCATTTAATCCAGAACAATAGATTTCACTTTTTTCTCAGGTGCACACGGAACATTCTGCAGGACAGATCACATCTTGGGTCACAAATCAAGGCTTGATAAATTTAAAAATATTGAAATCATTTCAAGCATCTTTTCTGACCACAACTCTATAAGATTATATACCACCTACAAGAAAAAAAGGGCTTCCCTGATGTCACCAGAGGTAAAGAAACCCCCTGCCAATGCAGGAGATGTAAGAGACACAGGTTCAATCCCTGGGTCAGGAAGATTCTCTGGAGGAGGGCACCTGAACTCATGACAGTACTCTTGCCTTGAGAATCCCATGGACAGAGGAGCCTGGGGGGTTACAGTCCTGACTAAAATGACCTAGCACAGCATAGGGAAAGAAAAACTATAAAAAAAAAAAACACAAAGAGGCCAAACAATATGCTTTTGAATAACTAACAGATCACTGGAGAAATCAAAAAGGAAATAAAAATATGCCTAGAAACAAATGACAGTGAAAACATGACAGCTCAAATCCTATGGGGTACAGCAAAGCAATGCTAAGACAAACGTTTATGGCTATAATAGCCTAGCTTCACAAAGAAGAGAGGTATCAAATAAACAACGCAAACTTACACCTAAAGCAACTAGAAAAAGAAGAACCCCCAAATTCTAAAGTTAGTAGAAGGAAAGAAATCATAAAGATTAGAGCAGAATATAATGAAAAAGAAAGGGAAGAGATTATAGCAAAGATTAATAAAACTAAAAGCTGGTTCTCTGAGAAGGAAAACAACATTGACAAGCCATTAGCCAGACTCATCAAGAAAAAAGGGAGAAGACTCAAATCAATAAAATTGGAAATGAAAAAGGAGAAATTACAACAGATGTTACAGAAATACAAAGGATCATAAGAGACTACAATAAGGAACTATATGCCAATAAAATGGATGTCAAAGAAACAGACAAAATCTTAGGAAAGGATTATCTTTCAAAATTTAACCACATAGAAATAGAAAATATAAACAGACCAGTTCTGGTTCAAGATGGTGGAGTAGAAGGACATGTGCTCATCAACTCCTGTGAGAGCATGAAAATTGCAATTAACTTTGGAACAACCATCGATGGGAGAATAATGGAACCCACCAAAAAAAAAGATATACCCCATGTCCAAAGACAAAATGGAAGCTGTAGCGAGACAATAGGAGGGGCACAATCATGATAAAATCAAATCCCATACCCACTGGGTGGGTGACCCACAAACTGGACAATAATAATACTCAAGAAGTTCTCCCACTGTTGTGAAGGTTCTGAACCCCACATCAGGCTTCTCAGCCTGGGGATCTGACAAAGGAACTGGGAATCCCCAGGGAATCTGATCATGAAAGCCAGCAGGATTTGATTATAGGACTTCCACAGGACCGGGGGAAACAAAGACTCCAGTCTTGGAGGGTGCAAACAAAATCTTGCACACACCAAGACTCAGAGGAAAGGAGCAGTGACCCAATGGGAGACTGAACCAGAAATACCTGCTATTGTTAGAGGGTCTCCTGTAATGGGTTGGGGCAGCAGGGGCTAACTATAGGGATGGGGGCGTTGGAATCAACAGTCCTGGAAAGTCCCACTTTATGTAAGCCCTCTTGCAGTTCTCCATTAACCCTACCGATGAACTTGTAGTCCTCAGGGCTGGGTTGCCTCAGGCCAAACAACTAACAAAGAGGGAGCACAACTCCACCAATTGGCATATAATTGGGTTAAAGTTTTACTGAATACTTTGGCCACCTGATGCGAAGAACTGACTCATTGGAAAAGACCCTGATGCTGGGAAAGATTAAAGGCAGGAGGAGAAGGGAACGACTGAAGATGAGATGGTTAGATGGCATCACCAACTCGATGGACATGAGTTTGACCAAGCACCAGGAGTTGGTGATGGACAGGGAAGCCTGGAGTGGTGCAGTCCATGGAGTTGCAAAGAGCTGGACATGACTGAGTGACTGAACTGAACTGAGCAAGGTCCTGCCACCTGAGCAAGACCCGGTTTTTCCCACTGCCAGTCCCTTTCATCAGGAAGCATACACAAATGTCTTAGCCTCCTCCATCAGACAAAAGAAGCAAGAACCACAATCCCACAGAGGCTAGAACAAAAATCACATTATAGAGATTTAATCAGGATGACAAAGCAGAAAATTATGTCCCAGATGAAGGAACAAGGTAAAACTCCAGAAAAACAACTAAATGAAGTGGAGATAGGCAAATTTCCAGAAAAAGAATCTAAAATTATGATAGTGAAGATGATCCAGGACCTCAGGAAAACAAGGGAGAAGAAGCAAGAAATGTTTACCAGTGACCTAGTTGAACTAAAGAACAAGCAAACAGAGATGAATAATACACTAGAAGGAATCAATAGCAGAATAAATGAGGCAGAAGAACAGGTAAATGACCTGGATAACAGAATGGTGGAAATCATTGCTGCAGAACAGTATATTTAAAAAAACAAATGAAAAAATGAAGACAAAGAGACCTCTGGGACAATTTAAAACACATCAATATTCACAATATAGGGGTCCCAGAAGGAGAAGAAAGAGAGAAAGGACCTGAGAAAATATTTGAAGAGATAATAGCTGGAAACTTCCCTAACATGGGAAAGGAAATAGTCAATCAAATCCAGGAAGCACAGAGTCCCAGGCAAGACAATCTCAAGGAGGAACACATCAAGACTGTGTTCAAAGGAGTCATACTGAGACATAGGAATCAAACTGACAAAAATTGAAGGCAAAGATAAAATATTAAAGGCGCCAAGAGAAAAATGACAAATAACATACAAGGAAACTCCCATCAGTTTATTAGCTGATTTCTCAATAGAAACTCTACAACCCAGAATGGAACGACACAATATATTGAAAGTGATCAAAGGGAAGAACCTACAGCCAAGAACATTCTACCCAGCAAGGTTCTGATTCAGATTTAATGGAGAAATCAAAAGTTTTCCAGACAAGGAAAACTTAAGAGAATTCAACACCACCGTACCAGATCTCCAACAAATACTACAGGAACTTCTTTAGGCAGGAAACACAAGAGAAGAAAAAGACAGAAAATAAACCCAAAACAATTGAGAAAATGGTAAAAGAATCCCACACATCGATAATTACCTTAAATGTAAATAGATTAAATGCACCAACCAAAAAACATATACTGACTGAGCAGTCACTCTGCTCGACACCCCAAACTGTATGTAATTAGTTTTTATTGTTAGGTTAATCATGTTTTCATTATTGCTTGTAATTACAATTATCTTTTATTTTTTGTCTGGCTATTAAATGTGCAAACTGACAAACATCTTTTACTATTGTGATTATGTAACTATTACTCACTCAATACCATTGTATCTCTTTTTTACAGTTCATGAGGTTCTCACAGTAAGTGTACTGGGCAGTTTGCCATTTCTTCCTCTAGTGGATCACGTTTCGTCAGAACTCTCAGCTATGACCCGTCCATCTTTGGTGGCCCTACAAGGCATGGCTCATAGCTTCATTGAGTTACACACGCCCCTTCACCACGACAAAGCAGTGATCCATGCTGCTGCTGCTGCTGCTAAGTAGCTTCAGTCGTGCCCTACTCTGTGCAACCCCATAGACGGCAGCCCGTCAGGCTCCACCGTCCCTGGGATTCTCCAGGCAAGAACACTGGAGTGGGTTGCCATTTCCTTCTCCAATGCATGAAAGTGAAAAGTGAAGGGGCTCTAAAATCACTGCAGATGGTGACTGCAGCCATGAAATCAGAAGACAATTGCTTCTTGGCAGGAAAGCTATGACGAACCTAGATAGTGTGTTGAGAAGCAGAGACATTACTCTGCCAACAAAGGTCCATATAGCCAAGACTACGGTCTTCCCAGTGGTCACATACGGTTGTGAGAGCTGGATTGTAAAGAAGGCAGAGCACCAAACAATTGATGCCTTTGAATTGTGGTGCTAGAGAAGAATCCTCAGAGATGCTTGCACAGCAAGGAGATCAAACCCGTCAATCTTAAGGGAAATCAACCCTGAATAGTCTTTGGAAAAACTGATGCTGGAGCTAAACCTCTGTATTTTGGTCATTTGATGTGAACAGCTGACTCACTAGAAAAGTCCCTGATGCTGGGAAAGATTGAGGGCAGAAGGAAAAGAGGGTGCCAGAGGATGAGATGGCTGGATGGCATCACTGATGCAATGGACATGAACTTGGGTAAACTTCTGGAGATGGTGAGGGACAAGGAGGCCTGGTATGCTGCAGTCCATGGAGTTGCAAAGAGTCGAACATGACTGGGTGACTGAACCACAACAATAACCGTTGCATCATGAGTGGCCAACAAAAAAATAATAAAATTCTATATCACCAAAAATACCATTAGAAAAATCTGTAATCACTTTTTGAAATCCAAATGCATCTCAGAATTATCTTGGAATTTTTTGAAAAATACCCAGGTATTGCTTTTCTCTCCAAAGCCACAGATTTGTTTTAATGTGCAGCCATGTTTAAAAACAACTGCACTATATGATGATCTTTTATTTTTATCTAGTTTGTTTCATTTTATCTATTTCATTTTCAGCACTCCCATTTCACTAGTTTATGCTCTCCAATTTATCTGTTTTTTTCTTTTTTTGATACACTTTCTCAAACCTGTATCAAGCATAGTAGAAAAAATTTGTATACTATATATATATATATATATATAGTATACATAACAAATATTTTAGAAAACATATGAATTTTTGTCTAACTAAAATTTTGTGACATTTCAAATCCATTTGTTTGGCTTACTATGAAAAGAATGCTAGATTTATAATTTAAAAACTAGACATGCAACAAGCACCAAAGATTTACTGTAAAGCACAGAGACCTATAGTCAATATCTTATAATAATCTATAGTGGAAAATAATTTCAAAAATAATATATGTGTATATGTATAACTGAATCACCTTGCTGAGCACCTGAGACATTGTATGTCAACTACAATTCAGTAATATATATATTAAGAAAAAAAATGAATACATAAATTCTTATCTTTAAAAAATAATTTCTATTTTAAACATTCTTCAAAAAGTTAATTCTATCTTTTAAAAAAGAAAATATGAGTAGACCAATCACAAGCACAGAAATTGAAACTGTAATCAAGAATTTTCCAATGATCAAAAGCCCAGGGGCCGATGGCTTCACAGTTAAATTCTACCAATGATTGAGACAAGAGCTAATACCTATCCTTCTCAAACTCTTTCAGAAAATTGCAGAGGAAGGAAAACTCCCAAACTCATTCAACAAGGCCACCATCACCCTATTATCAAAAGTAAACAAAGATGCCACAGAGAAAAAATTTATAGGCGAATATCACCAATGAATATAGATGCAAAAATACTCAACAAAGTTCTAGCAAACAGAATTCAACACATTAAAAGATCATATATCATGATCAGGGGAGCTTTATCCCAGGGATGCAAGAATTCTTCAATATATACAAATCAATCAATGTGATACACCATATTAACAAATTGATAGATAAGAACCATGTAACCATCTCAATAGATGCTGAGAAAGCATTTTAAAAATTCAACACCTGTTTATGATTAAAACTCGCCAGAAAGTAGGCACAGAAGGAACATACCTAAACATAATAAGGTCATATATGACAAACCCACAGCAATTATTATTCTCAGTGGTGAAAAATTGAAATCATTTCCTCTAAATTTGGGAAGAAGACAACGATGCCCACTTTTGCCATTATTATTCAACTTAATTTTGGAAGTCTTAGCCACAGAAATTAGGAAACAAAAGAAAAAAAATAAAGGAATCCAGATTGGAAAGAAAAATAAAACTCTCTCTTTGCAGATGACATAATTGTTTATATTAAAAACCCTCAAGATACCACCAGAAAATTAACAGTGCCAATCAAAAAATATAGTAAAGTTTCAGGATAAATATTAATACACAGAAATTCCTTGCATTCCTATACACTAACAATGAAAAATTAGAAGAGAAATTAAGGAAAAAATCCCATTTGTCATTGCAACAAAAATTATAGAATACTTAGGAATGCATGCATGCATGTTAAGTAGCTTCAGTCATGTCTGATACTTTGTGACCTATGGTCTGTAGCCAGCCAGCTATTCATGGGATTATCCAGGCAAGAATACTGGAGTGGGTTGCCAGGGAATCTTCCCACCCCAGCAATTGAACCTGTGCCTCTTATGTCTCTAGCACTGGCAGGTGGATTCTTTACCACCGGTGCCACCTGGGTAGCCCATACTTAGGAATATATTTATCTAAAGAGACAAAAGAACTGTATGCAGAAACTATATGACACTGATGAAAGAAATTAAAGATGACACAAACAGATGGAGAGATATACCATGTTCTTGGATTGGAAGTATCAATATTGTGAAAATGATCCAAAGCGATCTATAAATTCAATGCATCCCTATCAAACTACCAGTGGTATTTTTTCACAGAACTAGAACAAATAATTTCACAATGTATATGGGAACACAAAGGACCCTGAAGAGCCAAAGCAATCTTGAGACTGAAGAATGGAGCTGGAGGAATCAATCTTCCTAACTTGAGACTATACTACAAAGCTACAGTCATCAAGACAATATAGTGCTAGCACAAAAACAGAAATATAGATCAATGAAACAAGATATAAAGCCTAGAGATAAATCCATGCACTTATTGTACCTTATCTTTGACAAAGGAGGCAAAAATATACAATGGGGAAAAGACAGTTTCTTCAATAAGTGGTGCTGGGAATACTGGGCAGTTGTGTGTAAACACATTCGCTAATGGATACCAGTTGGCTCAGATAGTAAAGAATCTGACTGCAGTGTGGGGGACCTGGGTTTGATTCCTGGGTTGGGAGGATCCCCTGGAGAGGGAATGGCAACCCACACCAGTATTCTTGCGTGGAGAATTCCTTGGATACAGGAGCCTGGTGGGCTTAGTCCATGGGTTAGCAAAGAGTCAGACACAACTGAGTGACTAACACACACATATGTGTAAAAGAATGAAATCAGAACACTTTCTAATATAATACACAGAAAGAAAATTTAAATGGATTAAAGACCTAAATATAAGACTAGACACTATAAAACTCAGAGGAAAATATAGGCAGAACACTCTTTGACATAAATCACAGCAAGATCCTCTACGACCCACCTCCTAGAGTAATAGAAATAAAAACAAAAATAAACAAATTGGAGCTAATTAAAATAAAAAGATTTTGCACAATGAAGGAAACTATAAGCAAGGTGAAAAGACAGCCCCCAGAATGGGAGAAAATAATAGGAAATGAAACAACTGACAAAGGAATAACCTCTAAAATATACAAGCAGCTCATGCAGCTCAATACTAGAAAAACAATCAACCCAATCAAAAAATGAGCAGAAGACCTAAACAGACATTTCTCTAAAGAAGACATACAGTAGATGGCCGATAAACACATGAAAAGATGCTCAATAATGCTCATTGTTAGAGAAATGCAGATCAAAACTACAATGAGGTATCATGTCAGACCAGTCAGAATGGCCATCAAAGTCTACAAATAATAAATGCCATAAAGGGTATGGAGGAAAGGGAATTCTCTTACACTGTTAGTGGTATTTCAAATTCATACAGACACTATGGAGAACAGTATGGAAATTCCTTAAGAAAACTAGGAATAAAACTTCCATATGACCCAACAATCCCACTACTGGGTATACACTCTTAGGATATCATAACTGAAATAGGCACATGTACCAGCACTATTTACAGTTGGTGGAATATGGAAGAAACCTAGATGTCCATAGACAAGTGAATGAATGAACAAATTGTTGTACATATACACAATGGAATATGACTCAGCTCTTAAAAGGAATGAATTTGAGTCAGTTCTAATGTGGTGGATGAATCTAAAGCCTATTATACAGAGTGAAGTAAGTCAGAAAGAGAAAGACAAATATCATATATTAGCACATATATATGGAATCTGAAAGATGGTACTGATGGTCCTGTTTGCAGGGCAGCAAAGGAGACACAGACATAAAGAACATTTGTGGCCCCAGTGGGGGAGGGAGAGGGTGGTAAGACTTGAGAGAGTAGTATTGAAACACAAATATTACCATATGTAAAACAGATAGCCAGCGGGAATTTGCTGTATGATGAGGGAATCCAAAGCTGGTGCTCTGTGACAATCTAGAGTTGTGGGATGGGAGAGAGGTTTAAGAGGGAAGGGACATGTGTAAGCCTCTGGTTGATTCATGTTGATGTATGGCAGAAATCATCACTATATTATAAAGAAATTATTCTCCAATTAAAAATAAAATTAAAAAAATTAATGGAATAATATACAGATATGAAAGTTGGACCATAAAGAAGACTGAGTACCAAAGAATTGATGCTTTTGAACTGTGAACGACGTTGGGCTCCCCAGTCTGCAGTGTTCATTGGAAGGACTGATGTTGAAGCTGAAACTCCAATACTTTGGCCACCTCATGCGAAGAGCTGACTCATTGGAAAAGACCTTGATGCTGGGAAGGATTGGGGGCAGCAGGAGAAAGGGACAACAGAGGATGAGATGGCTGGATGGCATCACCGACTCGATGGACATGAGTTTGGGTAAACTCTGGGAGTTGGTGATGGACAAGGAGGCCTGGCATGCTGTGATTCATGGGGTCGCAAAGAGTCGGACACAACTGAGCGACTGAACTGAACTGAACTGAAGGAAGTATTGATAGTGGCAAGGTACTGGATTTATGACAAAATAAACAGCAAGATTAATTATTGGACATAAGTTCTGCTTCTAGGCTTTCCTGATGCCTCTGACCTTGCTACTTGGAGAAAATATGGATAACAGCTGAATATGTTGTTGGCCTGGCAAGTTTTTCTCCAGGATGTTTACAGCTGAGATCTGTACAAGTGGCAGCAGTGGTGTTAATGGAACCAGAACTAGATTGGAACCAGGAGTGTTTGGTTGCCCAATCAGCCTACATCTCTATGGAATACCAGGGATTTATTTGTCAGTACCATCACTGCCAGCTCTTCTCCACCAATGAGCTATCTAGAGGCCCTTGGTGAAAAAATCAGGTCTCCAGGGCAGTGGTCTCTGAATTATGTCCTTGTGCATCTCTATTGGTAAAACGAAAACGAAGTCTAAGTCTAAGTTGCTTCAGTCATGTCCGACTCTGTGCGACCCTAGAGATGGCAGCCCACCAGGCTCCGCCGTCCCTGGGATTCTCCAGGCAAGAACACTGGAGTGGGTTGCCATTTCCTTCTCCAATGCATGAAAGGGAAAAGTGAAAGTGAAGTCACTCAGTCGTGTCCGAAAACAAAAAGCACCAGTAAATATAAATATATATTTATTTATAAATTATAAAAATATTGTTCTTAAAGAGATGGGAATACCAGATCACCTTACCTGCCTCCTGAGAAACCTGTATGTAGGTCAAGAAGCAACAGTCAGAACTGAACATGGAACAACAGATTGGTTCAAAATTGGGAAAGGAGTGCATCAAGGCTGTATATTGTTACCATGCTTATTTAGCTTATACGCAGAGTGTATCATGCTGTAAAGATCAATATTGCATAGGAACCCGGAATGAACTGGGTCCATGAATCAAGGCAAATTGGAAGTGATCAAACAGGAGATGGAAAGAGTGAACATCAACATTTTAGGAATCGGCAAACTGAAATGGACTGGAATGGGTGAATTTAACTCAGATGACCAGTATATCTACTACTGTGGGCAAGAATCCCTTAGAAGAAAAGGATTACGCATCATAGTCAGCAAAAGAGTCCAAACTTCAGTACTTGGAAGCAATCTCAAAAACGACAGAATGATCTCTGTTCATTTCCAAGGCAAACCATTCAACATCACGATAACCCAAGTCTATGCCCCGACCAGAAATGCTGAAGAAGCTGAATTTGAATGATTCTATGAAGACCTACAAGATCTAGAATTAACACTCAAAAAAGATGTCCTTTCATTATAGGGGATTGGAATGCAAAAGTAGGAAGTTAAGAAACACCTGGAGTAACAGGCAAATTTGGCCTTTGAGTACAGAATGAAGCAGGGCAAAGGCAAATAGAGTTTTGCCAAGAGAATGCACTGGTCATAGCAAACACCCTCTTCCAACAACACAAGAGAACATGGACATCACCAGATGGTCAACACCGAAATCAGATTGATTATATTCTTTGCAGTCAAAGATGGAGAAGCTCTATACAGTCAGCAAAAACAAGATTGGGAGCTGACTGTGGCTCAGATCATGAACTCCTTATTGCCAAATTCAGAATTAAATTGAAAAAGTAGGGAAAACCACTAGACCATGCAGGTATGACCTAAATAAAATCCCTTACAATTATACAGTGGAAGTGACAAACAGATTTAAGGGACTAGATCTGATAGACAGAGTGCCTGATGGACTATGGATGGAGGTTCATGACATTGAACAGGAGACAGGGAGCAAGACCATCCCCAAGAAAAAGAAATGCAAAAAAAGCAAAATGGCTGTCTGAGGAGGCCTTACAAATAGCTGTGAAAAGAAGAGAGGCAAAAAGCAAAGGAGAAAAGGAAAGATATATCCATTTGAATGCAGAGTTTCAAAGAATAGCAAGGAGAGATAAGAAAGCCTTCCTCAGTGATCAGTGCAAAGAAATAGAGGAAAACAATAGAATGAGAAGACTAGAGATCTCTTCAAGAAAATTAGAGATACCAAGGGAACATTTCATGCAAAGATGGGCTCAATAAAGGACATAAATCATATGGACCTAACAGAAGCAGAAGAGATTAAGAAGAGGTGGCAAGAATACAAAGAAGAACTGTACAAAAAAGATTTTCATGACCCAGATAATCACAATAGTGTGATCACTCAAATAGAGCTAGGCATCCTGAATGCGAAGTCAAGTAGGCCTTAGGAAGCATCACTATGAACAAAGCTAGTGTAGATGATGGAATTCCAGTTGAGCTATTTCAGATCCTAAAAGCTGATGCTGTGAAAGTACTGCACTCAATATGCCAGCAAATTTGGAAAACTCAGCAGTGGTCACAGGACTGGAAAAGGTCAGTTTTCATTCCAATCCCTAAGAAAGGCAATGCCAAAAATGTTCAAACTACCACACAATTGCACTCATCTCACACGCTAGTAAAGTAATGCTCAAAATTCTCCAAGTCAGGCTTCAACAATACGTGAACCATGAACTTCCAGATGTTCAAGCTGGATTTAAAAAAGGCAGAGGAACAAGAGATCAAATTGCCAACATCCGTTGGATCATCAAAAAAGCAAGAGAGTTCCAAAAAACATCTATTTCTGTTTTATTCACTATGCCAAAGCCTTTGACTGTGTGGATCGCAATAAACTGTGGAGAATTCTGAAAGAGATGGGAATACCAGACCACCTAGCCTGCCTCTTGAGAAGTCTGTATGCAGGTCAGGAAGCAGCAGTTAGAAATAGACATGGAACAACAGACTGGTTCCAAATTAGGAAAGGAGTATGTCAAGGCTGTATATTGTCACCCTGCTTATTTAACTTGTATGCAGAGTACATCATGAGAAACGCTGGGCTGGAAGAAACACAAGCTGGAATCAAGATTGCCGGGAGAAATACCAATAACCTCAGATATGCAGATGACACCACCCTTATGGCAGAAAGTGAAGAACTAAAGAGCCTCTTGATGAAAGTGAAAGAGGAGAGTGAAAAGTTGGCTTAAAGCTCAACATTAAGAAAACTAAAATCATGGCATCTGGTCCCATCACTTCATGGCAAATAGATGGATAAACAGTGGAAACAGTGGCAGATTTTACTTTTTTGGGCTCCAAAATCATTGCAGATGGTGACTGCAGCCATGAAGTTAAAAGATGCTTACTCCTTGGAAGAAAAGTTATGACCAACCTAAAGAGCATATTAAAAAGCAGAGACATTACTTTGCCAGCAAAGGTCCATCTAGTCAAGGCTATGGTTTTTCCAGTGGTCATGTATGGATGTGAGAGTTGGACTATAAAGAAAGCTGGGTGCCGAAGAATTGATGGTTTTGAACTACGGTTTTGAAGAAGACTATTGAGAGTCCCTTGGACTGCATAAGATCCAACCAGTCTATCCTAAAGGAGATCAGTCCTGAATGTTCATTGGAAGGACTGATGCTGAAGCTGAAACTCTAATACTTTGGCCACCTGATGCAAAGAGCTGACTCATTTGAAAAGACCCTGATGCTGGGAAAGATTGATGGCGGGAGGAGAAGGGGATGACAGTGGATGAGATGGTTGGATGGCATCACCCACTCAATGGACATGAGTTTGAGTAAACTCTGGGAGTTGGTGATAGACAGGGAGGCCTGGCATGCTGCAGTCCATGGGGTTGCAAAGAGTCGGACACGACTGAGCGGCTGAACTGAACTGAACTAAACTTATATCAGGCAAAATGCCAGGTTGGATGAAGAACAAGCTGGAATCAAGATTACCAGGAGAAATATCAATAACCTTGGATATGCAGATTACACCACCCTAATGGCAGAAAGGAAAGAGGAACTAAAGAGCCTCTTGATGAAGGTGAATGAGGAGAGTGAAAAAAGCTGTTTTAAAATTCAACATTCAAGAAACTAAGATCATGGCATCCAGTCCCATCACTTCATGACATATAGATTGGAAGCAATGGAAACAGTGAAAGACTATTGTCTTGGGCTCCAAAATCACTTGGAAAGTGATTGTAGCCATAAAATTAAAGATGCTTACTCTCTGGATGAAAAGCTATGACAAACCTAGATAGCAATTAAAAAGAAGGGACGTTACTTTGCTGACAGAGGTCCATGTAGTCAAAGCTATGGTTTTTCCAATAGTCATGTATGGATGTGATAGTTGCACCATAAAGAAGGTTGAGCACTAAAGAATTGATGCTTTTGAACTGTGGTGTTGGAGAAGACTCTTGAGAGTCTCCTGGACTGCAAGAAGATCAAACCAGTCTATACTAAAGGAAATCAGCCCTGAATATTCATTGGAAGTACTGACGCTGAAGCTGAAGCTCCAATACTTTGGTCACCTGATACGAAAAACTGACTACTTGGAAAAGACCATGATGCTGGGAAAGATAGAAGGTGGGAAGAGAAGGGGACGACAGAGGACAAGATGGTTGGACATCATCACCAACTCAATGGACATGAGTTTGAGCAAGCTCTGGGAGATGGTGAAGGATAGGGAAGCCTGGCATGCTGTAATCAATGGAGTGGCAAAGAGTGTCTCAGACACAACTGAGCCATTGAATATCAACAATCAGATATCTTTTGTTGTCCATCTCCCGGAGCTTGCTCAGACTCATGTCCATTGAGTTGGTGATGATATCCAACCATCTTGTCCTCTGTCGTCCCCTTCTCCTCCTGCTTTCTATCTCACGAGTCTTCTCCAACAGCACAGTTCAAAAGTATCAATTCTTCAGTGCTCAGCATTCTTTATGATCCAACTCTCACATCCATACATGACTACTGGAAAAACCGTAGCTTCGACTATATGGACCTTTGTTGGCAAAGTAATGTCTCTGCTTATTATGAAAATTAAAAACATAACCAAAATATATTTTTCAATTAATGCAAGATAAAATATAAATATTATAAAATGTACCCCCAAATATGATGACATCATAACCATCAATATCTATATTAACTTGAATAAATTAACAATCTGTATTACAAATGGGTTTAATTATATATATAACCTGTTTTGTCTCACAACATTCCTATGGAAGCTATACTATCTCTTTATATATCTATGCTACACAGGTATTTCAGCTCAGTTCAATGTAGGCAATTTGTATATTAAATATTGATAAAATTGATCTCCTAATTTTAAGATGAATTTCAATAAAAATCTAACGTTCTCTTTCTGTCTCTCACTAGATCACCTTGTAAAACTCACTTTAGAGACAGCTCCCTTTAAATTCCTTTTTCATTTAGGAGACTGAAGCAAATTTATTTCAAGAAAAGCATTTCTGTTGACATCATACAGATCACTAGTTTTTGATACTTAGATTACTATTAGAATTACAATACATGTTCTACAAGTTTAAAAAAGAGTGTGATTGTTTTAGCTGGAGGGATTATGAGTCTGCATTGAGGAGATGGGATTCATGTTATTCAAGAATGGAAGGGATGTTGAAAGTAATGTCAGTATTCCAGGTGAAGGAATTGGAATAAGTAAAGCAAGTACTGTTAGAGGACATAAGGAAGCAGAGCTTAGGACCATAGTGATGAATTTAATTTTAGATATAATGAGCTTGCATTGCTGCTTAGATATACAGGTGGCAATGTCTCTCAAGCAGATGTTTCTTTAGGGCTGGTATTTTGGAGCACTTTTGACATTAGAGACATTGACTTAGGAATCATCTTCATAACAATATTTTCTAAAGTCATGGAAGTCATTTTCTAAAGATTCATCAAGAGTGGGGAGACTGCTTTTATGGACTGCTTTTATGCATAATGAATATATTGAATGCCCTTTGGGAAGTCTCTCTTGTCTATTTTGGGGGTTTTCTTCTCTTTCTGGAAACTTGAAGTTGTTGGAAGAGTGAATAGCAGATCTGAGAGTCTTTGGAGCAGAATGAAGTTTGTCAAAGTTGTAGATGTGGATGTCCACAGATGTTACCTCTTCTCAGTGGAAAGAATAGGCTGGTCTTGTGGGTTGCAGAGCTAGAACCAGACTGGAACTTGAATTTGAGAAGATGAGCAAGGGATGAATAATTACAGCTGTGTGATCATGAAAGAAATAGCTTTATATTAATATCAAAGTATGAGATCAAGAGGGGATGCCTTGAAAAATTAAGGAAATAATTTATACAATTAAAGCAAAACTCTTATTTAATCAACATACTTTAGCTAGAGTAAAAGCAGATAATGACAGAGTCCTTTCTCAAAAGTACTTCACATTGTTGAGAAAGTAGAGAATCATTTCTCGATAAAAGAACAAACACAGAAATGAATAATTAATTATCTTTGTGACAATTAAAAAATAACATATGCAGATAAACTCTTACTCTGGTCCTCTCAGAAGAACAGCTCTATGGTATAGTGGAGTGAACACTGGATTTGTAATTAAACTTTTATTTATGTCCATTTCCAGTCTTTTAACAAATAACCTAACCTCTTGAAAAAGAACCTTCATCTTCAAAGTAGGATCCTAATATTTGTCGTGACTGCTTAATCATCAAGGTTCTCAAGAAGATGCAGCGAGATCTAGCACATGTTACTTACTATGAAAACGGAAAGGTGCTAAACCAGCAGCAGGCAAGATGTCAGTTTATACGCATCTTCCTTTATATGTAATTTAGATGCATGTTTTAGTTCTTAAGGAATTTTTTCCACCAAGCTAAATATTGTATCTAGTAAGAGAAGCCTTTCAAGTGAGGTTGATAGTATTACAAATTTCACCTTAATTCATAAACATTTTATGCCAAAAATAATGCTATTTTAAAGACAATAAATTCCTGCTTTTGCCTGGGGCCATTGGAAGCTCTGCAAAAGAAGCTGGAGGAATTAAAGGCCTGTAATCATATTGTCTCATTTTTAGCCGTGAGCTTTTACTCTCTTAAACCACTTCTTTCCTCTGGCTGGGCCCTACCAAGGCCAATAAATCTTAATTAAAGATGCAATTTTTTTTTCTTTTGAAATCTGAACTGCAAGACACCATTCTTATTTTTTATTTTAAATCTAGCTCCATGTGTCAGCTCATAAAACAAGTAAAATTTTTACACTCAAAGGATTTTGAAAGCTGTTATTGCTACTATCATGTGGCACTAGTCCCACAATTACTATTATTGCTATTTTAATTTTTTACACACAAGCTTCTGATTTTCTATACAACACAATGGAAAAAATGGATCTTATAACAGGCTGCTCTTGGTTAAACCACTTTTTAAAAACTGGGTGCTATGCCCCAAAACAATGAATTTCACCTTTTTCTCAAGTGAACACAGAACCTTCTCCAGGATAGATCATAACCTGGGCCATAAATCTAGCCTTGGTAAATTCAAAAAAATTGAAATCATCCCAAGCATCTTTTCTGATCACAATGCAGTAAGATTAGATGTCAACTACAGGAAAAAAACTATTAAAAATACAAACATATGGAGGCTAAACAACACGCTTCTGAATAACCAACAAATCACAGAAGAAATCAAAAAAGAAATCAAAATATGCATAAAAATGAATGAAAATGAAAACTCAACAACCTAAATCCTATGGGATTCAGTAAAAGCAGTGCTAAGGGGAAGATTCATAGCAATACAAGCCTACCTCAAGAAACAAGAGAAAAATCAAATAAATAACCTAACTCTACACCTAAAGCAACTAGAAACAGAATAAATGAAGAACCCCAGGGTTGTAGAAGGAAAGAAATCACAAAAATTAGGGCAGAGATAAATGCAAAAGAAAGAAAGGAGACCATAGCCAAAATCAACAAAGCTAAAAGCTGAATCTTTGAGAAGATAAATAAAATAGACAAACCATTAGCCAGACTCATCAAGACAAAAAGGGAGAAGAATCAAATCAACAAAATTAGAAATGAAAATGGAGAAATCACAAGAGACAACACAGAAATACAAAGGATCATAAGAGACTACTATCAGCAACTATTGCCAATAAAATGGACAACTGGGAAGAAATGGACAAATTCTTAGAAAAGTATAAGTTTCCAAAACTGAACCAGGAAGAAATAGAAGATCTTAACAGACCCATCAAAAGCATAGAAATCAAAACTGTAATCAGGAATCTTCCAGCAAACAAAAGCCCAGGACCAGATGGCTTTACAGCTGAATTCTACCAAAAATTTAGAGAAGAGCTAACATCTATACTACTCAAACTCTTCTAGAAAATTGCAGAGGAAGGTAAACTTCCAAACTCATTCTATGAGGCTACCATCACCCTAACACCAAAACCAGCCAAAGATGTCACCGAAAAAGAAAACTACAGGCCAATATCACTGATGAACATAGATGCAAAAACCCTTAACAAAATTCTAGCAAACAGAATCCAACAATATTAAAAAGATCATACATTATGACCAAGTGGGCTTTATCCCAGGATTGCAAGAATTCTTCAATATTCAAAAATCAATCAATGTGATACACCACATTAACAAATTGAAAGATAAAAACCATATGATTATCTCAATAGATGCAGAGAAAGCCTTTGACAAAATTCAACATCCATTTATGATAAAAAACCTTCCAGAAAGCAGGAATAGAAGGAACATATCTCAACATAACAAAAGCCATATATGATAAACCCACAGCAAACATTATCCTCAATGGTGAAAAATTGAAAGAATTTCCCCTAAAATCAGGAACAAGACAAGGGTGCCCACTCTCACCACTACTATTCAACATAGTTTTGGATGTTTTAGCCACAGCAACCAGAGAAGAAAAAGAAATAAAAGGAATCTGGATTGGAAAAGAAGTAAAACTCTCACTGTTTGCAGATGACATGAACCTCTACATAGAAAATCCTAAAGACTCCACCAGAAAATTACTAGAGCTAATCAATGAATATAGTAAAGTTTCAGGATATAAAATTAACACACAGAAATCCCTTGCATTCCTATACACTAACAATGAGAAAACAGAAAGAGAAATAAGGAAACAATTCCATTCACCATTGCAACAAAAAGAATAAAATACTTAAGAATAAATCTACCTAAAGAAACAAAAGACCTATATATAGAAAACTATAAAACATTGATGAAAGAAATCAGAGATGACAGAAATAGATGGAGAAATATACCATGTTCTTGGATTGGAAGAATCAATATAGTGAAAATGAGTATACTACCCAAAGCAATCTATAGATTCAATACAATCCCTATCAAGCTACCAACAGTATTTTTCAGAGAACTAGAACAAATAATCTCACAATTTGTTGGACATACAAAAAACCTCGAATAGCCAAAGCAATCTTGAGAAAGAAGAGTGGAACTGGAGGAATCAACCTGCTTGACTTCAGGCTATACTACAAAGCAACAGTCATCAAGACAGTATGGTACTGGCACAAAGACAGAAATATAGATCAATGGAACAAAATAGACAGCTCAGAGAGAAATCCACGCACCTATGGACACCTTATCTTTGACAATGGAGGCAAGATTATACAGTGGAGAAAAGACAATCTCTAACAAGTGGTGCTGGGAAAACTGGTCAACCACTTGTAAAAGAATGAAACTAGAACACTTTCTGACACCATACACAAAAATAAACTCAAAATGGATCAAAGATCTAAATGTAAGATTAGAAACTATAGAACTCCTAGAGTAAAACAGAGGAAATATACTCTCTGACATAAATCACAGCAGGATCCCCTATGACCCACCTCCCAGAATAATGGAAATAAAAGCAAAAATAAACAAATGGGACCTAATTAAACTTAAAAGCTTTTGCACAATGAAGGAAACATAAGCAAGGTGAAAAGACAGCCTTCAGAGTGGGAGAAAAGAATAGCAAATGAAGCTACTGACAAAGAATTAATCTCAAAAATATACAAGCAGCTCATGCAGCTCAATTCCAGAAAAATAAACGACCCAATCAAAAAGTGGGCCAAAGAACTAAACAGATAATTCTCCAAAGAAGACACAGATGGCTAACAAACACATGAAAAGACACTCAACATCACTCATTATCAGAGAAATGTAAATCAAAACCACAATGAGGTACCATCTCATGCCAGTCAGATTGGCTGCTATCAAAAAAGTCTACAAACAATAAATGTTGGAGAGGGTGTGGAGAAAAGGGAACCCTCTTACACTGTTGGTGGGAATGCAAACTAGTACAGCCACTATGGAGAACAGTGTGGAGATTCCTTAAAAAACTGGAACTAGAACTGCTGTACAACCCAGCAATCCCACTGCTGGGCATACACACCAAGGAAACCAGAATTGAAACAGACACATGTACCCCAGTGTTCATTGCAGCACTGTTTACAATAGCCAGGACATGGAAGCAACCTAGATGTCCATCAGCAGATGAATGGATAAGAAAGCCATGGTACATATACACAATGGAATATTACTCAGCCATTAAAAAGAATGCATTTGAATCAGTTCTAATGAGTTGGATGAAACTGGAGCCTATTATACAGAGTGAAGTAAGTCAGAAAGAAAAACGCCAATACAGTATACTAACACATATATATGGAATTTAGAAAGATGGTAACGGTGACCCTATATGCAAGAGAGCAAAAGAGACACAGATGTAAAGAACAGATTTTTGGACTCTGCAGGAGAAGGCGAGGGTGGGATGATTTGAGAGAATAGTGTTGCAACATGTATATTATCATATGTGAAATAGACCACCAGTCCAGGTTTGATGCATGAGACAAGGTGCTCAGGGCTGGTGCACTGGGATGACCCTGACGGATGGGATGGGGAGGGAGGTGGGGGTTCAGGACTGGGAACACATGTACACCCATGGCTAATTCATGTGAATGTATGGCAAAAACCACTACAATATTGTAAAGTAATTAGCCTCCAATTAAAATAAATTAATTTTTTTTTCAAAGTTGGTGCTATGGTCCATAAAGGGCTTCCCTGGTTGTTCAGCAGTAAAGAATCTGCCTGCAATGCAGGAGCCACAAGAAACAGTTTGATCTCTGGGTTGGGCCAAAACACATTTTCTCACAGAAAAGGCTTCCTAGCCTAATTCTGTCTCCTCAGGCAACTCTCAAAATTTCTCTGGGTTTTGCTTGCCTTAACTTCTCTCTCACACACTTCCCATCCTGCTTCCTCTCTCAAATTTACCCATCTCATCTATGGTTTCTTCCAATGCTCTTGTTGGCTGGTAGACAAGTCTTTCAGCTCCTGGTTTACACCTTGACAAATGAGATATCATTCCCCTTTTACTCCCTTAGATTTCCCATGTTATTTTTGTTCCTTTACTGGATTCTGTGTGGCTTTGTTTTTTGATATTCTTGGACCAAAAACTGCAAGGCCACTTTGCATCATAGACTCACAAGATTGTAAAGATGGGTCTAAATACGTCTCTACCCACTTTGTTTTGTACACAAAGAATAGGAAGCTCAGAGAAGTGAAAAGCCTTTATTGAACTAATACTTAGCTGTTGATTGAGGCTCTGACCCATGTCTCCCTCAACCTTTTCAGTGCTTGTCTGTTGTCCCCTTACTTCTCTGATCCTAAGGTACCTTGAAATTTCATAAAACTCCAGTTGGAAGAGTGTCAAAATAATGCTCTGTAGCTGTGTGGGGGTACAACCCAAAGCCAAATGATACCCTTTCTATACTGCTAAGCCACAGGGTCTTTTTAGTCAAGCCAACTAGGATGATGTATGCCAAGGACATCCATGACCATGTGGATGGAAGGAAGTGAATCTTTCAAGGCAGGCTGCTCTTGCAAAGACCTGTAGGTGAAGCAAGCTATCTCACAAAGTTGGGCAGGACCATTCAGAAATGTCAGAATGCCCAGCAGACAGCCTCTCTCCACTGAATTTCCTACCTAATATGATTTCTTAACTTAATTTCTTCCTAGTTCTGGGTAGATACTGATTGTGGTTTTGCAGAGATTTGTATTGAAAGGAACTGTGACAGTGTGACTGGGTCTCTCTGTAAATAATGAAAGTAAGAGGAAAAGAGTGAATATTTATAGAGTACTTACACAAGGTCTGGTAATTTTACATGCATATTTTTACATAAATCTTCACAAAAGCATTAATGGAGTTGTGAGAAATGTTTCCATTTTATCGATGAGGAAACTGAGGCTTAGGAATGATAACTAATTTGCTAAATATTGCTCAGCAGGCTAAAGCCAGATTCAAATTTTTACTTACTCATTTGGACAATATGAGGTATAGAAAGACCTTGACTGAAATCTTATAGAACTAATTTCTAGACTCTAATATTCTATTTGTGTTGACTTCAATAAGCCTCCTGAGTCCTGTCTATATTTCGTTTTCCTCATTTTAAAACCAGGTGTTAATTCTCCTTTACTATCTTATATGGATATTGGAAAATCAGGTAAAACAATGGATTTGACAGTGCTTTGGGAAATGAGGAAGTACACAAATACAAGTCATTATTATCATTTTATTACAAACTAAATATTTAATATTTAATATTTAAAAGCCTAAGAAGAAGTGTACATTGTTTTTCAAATTATTTTGGAAGCTAACCAAAATCCAGAGTGTCCCTTAAAATATTCTATTCCACTATCATATTAACCTCATTAACTGTTTTCAACTATGAATTAAAATGGTATAACTAAACTCAGAAGACTTCCCTGGTGGCTCAGTGGTAAAGATTCTGCCTGCCAATGCAGGAGATGTGGGTTCAATACCTGAGATGGGAAGATCCCCTGGAGAAGGAAATGGCAACACACTCCAGTTTCCTTGCCTGGGAAATCCCATGGACAGAGGAGCCTGGTGGGCTACAGTCCATGGGGATGCAAAAGAGTTGGACACGACTTAGCAAATAAAACAAAACTAAATTCAGAAATTCTATTTCTTAGTATTCAAAAGCAATCTGCCCTGTCTATATCCTGTGCTAAATGTTTTGTGTGAGTTGAATGAAATTCTACCATTTATCTGACAATCACCTTATGTATATTCTTTATAATGCATTAGTAGATATTGTCACTTTCATACCATGTTCACATCTTTTACTTTAGACACTGAAAAATAAAAGTAGTAGCATCAGTGGTACCAATTCAGAGATTGAAATTGACCATTTTTATGCACAAAGCAAAGTGTTGGTGGTTAGAATTCAATAATGTTGTAGATAAAGCTAACTTCCTGTTTGTCAGGACAGAAGAAACAATACACTCTTAACCATGAACAAACTAGGAAGAAAACCTTTCCTTTTTGACTTCTGTTACCACTTGGATTCTGATTTCTTTAGTATATAGGAGCTCATTGATGTTTTAAAATATAGGTATAAACACAAATAAGTATATATTATTTTTTCTGAGAATAAAAATATAAAGGATGACTGAAAAATGTAATTTTCCTGGTAAGCTTGAAGAAAGTCTCATTATTGTAAACTAGTTTGTGTCTATTATTTGTTACTATGAAAGTGTGCAGCAGAGTACTTACCAAGTTACCTTGACTGCACTGATGCTAGGGTTTAGGTGTAATCAAGGTGATAAAAAACAAAGCGAAATATGAAAAATGTGTTTATTTCTAGGGAGAGAGGAACATCTTGTGAAAAAGTCTTGAGAAATGAAGATTCTGAATACAGGGGGGCAGCTGAAATTGAGATTTGGCCTTGTACTCTTCTCCTGTGAAAAAGTTGGTGTTTATGAGTTGAGGGTTGTTTCATTAGAAGTTTTTACACTTGTGGGTTCATGACTCTTAATTTTGTACCTATTTCTTACCAGCTCCCATCTCCAGAAAGGCTATAAGTTAGAAAAGGTCACCTTCTGACACAGGAGTTGCAACATGGGTTTCTGACTGGAAAGGTTCAGCTGATCTGTTCTAGGTCCAGAAGCCTCAGGTTGAACATATTCTCATCTCTATCAGCCATAGGAGCTTAATAGAACTAAGGCCACTCTGGGGATTTAATGGAACCTGGAAGCTATGGGTGATCTTAATTTGGCTGGCTGACTCTTAGTAGATATAAGTCTCTTCAGTGATTCCAAGCATTGCTTGAGGGAGAAGAAATCTGGGAAACCTTGGGCTTCTAGCCATTGAGATTTACTTTTCAATGTGAGCAGTGCCACACTGTGTTTACTGACTTAAGAAAGCTGCTAGACTGCCAGTAAATAATTACATAATTCACAAATAAGCAGATACATAAGTAAACACTTTTATTCCCACAAATAATTTAAATAAAACTGCCAAACTACATCCTACAAACTTCTTTTAAAAACGAAGCTAAATTACACAATTGATAACCAATACTGTTTTTACCCCCAGATACCATAGATTAACTTGGGGGAACTAGGGGAACAAGGGAAGTGGCAACACAGATACTTATTATAAAATGCATAGTGAGTGAGGAAGAGTATTAGGGGAGCTGAGTCAGGCCAGAATCAAGGTTATATATGGTGACATTAATGCTCAAGTATGGTTGCTTTTTGTCAATATCAGATACAACTTCATAAACATGCCCAAGTCTAGAAACATAGGAGAGGGTCAGATCAAGAAACCATATAGAAAACGACATTTTACTGGCATGCTTGAAACTAGAAAGTCTGTTCAGCTAAACTCTTGTCAGCTGTCCTCAGTCCTGGGGAGCCTGTACAACACCAAAAGCTCAGTCAGTTTCTCCCAATGCAAAAGAGAAACATTATGCATTACTGGACTCCTTAGATACCTAAGACCACTGCTTGTCATTCTTCACTCATCTGGCCTCCTAGGAATTACAGACCAAGAAATAACATGGATTTCAAATTATTTGGGCCATGATGAGAGGGAAACTATTACATCAATCAAACCCAAAATAAAAGTTAGTCAAAATAAAGGGTGTAATGGTGGAAGGATTTCAAAGCACCATTCAGATAGGTAGAACTCTGTGTTGATACTGGCTATAGGATTTCTCCCAGTGAAAATTTATAAATGGGTTCTTGAAATCTGCATACCAGTTTCTGTATGTATGGATATATTTGCATTATTCTGTTAATGTGGAATGTATCTCCCATATTTTCAAAGAAATCTGTGTCAGTCCATCTTTCAAACCGCTGAAACAAACAACTCTAAAATCACTGTGGCTTAAAGATTGATCTCTCACTTATTACTATCCCTGTTCAGCTGGGGAGGTTGGGAGAGTGTGTGGGTTGTGGGTGCTGAGAGGGTAACAGGTAGGAAGGCCACAGGTCCCTGAGCGGTAGGAGGAAATAAACTGCAAATGGCAGACTTTGTTTTTTCCTTCTCTAAACAAAATTAAAAGAGGCTTCTTTTAATTCTGTGTTGACAACACCTGGTTCTGCCTTGAGCTAACCAATGCATTTCTCTTATGGAAATTTCTTTTAAGCTATGTTAATGAAACTATGTATTTGCTTTGAAGTCTGCCTTTCTTCAAAACAGTTCTGCCTAAGACTAACTTTTTTTCTTTTCTCAAACCTTGGGATGATAATGACTCAACAAACCAGTACTCATGCCGATTGTTTTATGGCCGGGGATGACACACCCTGTGCCATTCTATCTCAAAAATACCTATTATGGGAGATGGGCCTGGTGAGACTCCCTCAGCCTTGAGGTGTCTCTCTTATCTAATTAATAGCTTGACATAAAACACCTTGCTGAAAACTAGCAAGGGGGCATTCTTTCTGCCCCCTTCTGATGTCTATGTCAGAAGCTTTCTCTGTCTCTCTTATAATTTAATAAAATTCTGTTACACAAAAAGCTCCATTGGTCAATCCTGGTCTCTGACTCAGGATCAAAATCCTCTCCTCCGGAGGTCATGAATCCTGGTGTAGCACACAGCTCACAGCAGCAACCTTTCAGTATTTGGGGGGAAGATCACAGACATAAAGTGCCATTTTCACTGAAGCACACCAAGGCAATATTTCATCAACATGTTTTATCATTGTTCATGACACTTAATCACTTGACTCAGGTGGTATTTGTTGTCTTTCTCTACTGCAAAATTACTCTTCCTTGGCCACCTTTCCCTCTTTCTGTATTTATTGTACTCTTTGAAAGTTTCTATGTGTAGCCCAAATGCTTAAAAGTGTGGAGAGATATGCTTTAACTCTGTCAAGGGTGCAGTATCTACATAAATTATTTGTAATTCTTCTACAAGGGAGGTTTATGTCTTTCCCTCTATTTATTTATTTATTGATATTCCTGCCACTGTGCTTTTTATCTGAACACTTGCATACTGGCTGTACAAGATGCTCCAGGCCCATGTTGTGTATTTCCTGCCCCAATCCTAGAATCAGCCACTTGTCCAAGGGACCCTAGTTCTTTTTACTGGACAATGATATTAGAAAATAACATCTGGGTGCTAGGTGTGCTGTTGCTACAGGATCAGCTGACGGAGCAAGTGTATGTGTGTATATACATACATAAATGTTTTTCTATATGTCACCATCTGTATCTGTGTTAGTCTAAGTGCATATGGATTCTTCAACTCTAATCCATTACCGCATGGATCTTTCTGGGCTTCTCTCCTTGTTTGTTTGTAATATCCCACTTCAACATTGAGAAACCTGGCTCTCTTCAACTGTTATTCATTTTAATTGTACCATTATGTACAGCGGTACCAGAATTGTTAACCCAGGGAAGACAACTTTATCAGCAAGAGTTCAGTTATGTCAGGTTTTTTTTTTCGTTAGTCTTACAGATTCTACTCATTTCCAGTTATTTAAGTCAGCACTTTTTGTCCCTGTTCTCTTCTGTAAGTTTGTATCAGAACTTATAATATAGCTAGACTGTTTCACCATATTTTGCATTCCATCCTTAAATTCTTTTATTTCCTAAATTATGCTTAAAAGTTTGTATACATTCACTCCTTGTGCTGTAAAAGGCTATGAGTTTTGACAATTTCATAGTGTCATGTATCCACCATTACAGTAACATATAGGATGCTTTCAATGGCTTCAAGTATCCCTGGTGCTTTTCTTATTTAACCCATTTTTCCTCCATAGCCACTAATGTTTTTACCATCCTATCAATTCTTCATTTTCTGGAATGTGATACAACAGCCCCCTCACTTGTTTCTTTAACCTGGCAACAGGCATTAAAGATGAACATATCTCCTTAAAGTTTCATAGATCATATCCTCTCTTAATCACCAAATAACATTCCATTATATGGATATATCATCATTTAATTATCCATTTACAGACTGAACAATAGAACACTTCTGGTTTTTGGCAGTTATGAACATAGTGCTATATACATTTATGTGCAGATATTTGTGTGGACATACCTTTTCAGTTCCGTGAGTACTTAAGAGTATAATTATTGGATTGTATGGCAGAATTAGGTTTAGCTTTGTAAGAAGCTGCCAAAATATCTTCCAAAGTAGCTGTAAACAGCAATAAGTGATAATTCCTCTCACTTTATATCCTTGTCAGCAATTGATATTGTCGGTTATATTTTTTATGCTTATAGCAGCTTTATTTGTAATTACCCAAACATGGAAGCAACCAAGATGTCACTTAACAGGCGAGAAGATACATAAAATGGGGCACATCCAGGCAGTTTAAAGACAAAGGAAATGAACTACCTGGCCACGAGGAGACATGCAGAAAACTCCAAATGCATATTACCAATTGAAAGAAGCTATTTGAAAAGGTCACACCTCATATGATCCCCACCACACAGGACACATCAGAGAAGACAAATCCACAGAGATGGCAAAAATATCAATGGGTTTTCTATCTCAATGGAGATAGAAAAGAACGCAGGTGCTTCTCATCCCAGGATTCTCATGCCACCCCTATGGAGCCCCAAGATTCCTCAAGATGGGGCTACTTTGGGAAGAGTGACTGGGATAGCAGCATCTGGAGCCTGATGCCACCATTTTTTGAGTTACCCATGAAGTTCAGTGAATCTTTTCTGAATTTCAACCATTCTGATATGCATGTGCAAGTATCTCATTTTTGTTTCAATTTAAATTTCCTTAATGTCAGATGATATTGAGCATTTTTTCATATATTTATTTGCCATCTTTGGTGAGGTGTCTGTTCAGATCTTTAGTCCATTTTTAATTTGGCCTGTTTGTTTTCCTATTGTTGATTTTTTAAGTTCTTTGCATATTTTAGTTATAAGTCCTTTAACAGACATTTATATTGCAAATATTTTCTCCCAGTTTGTGTTGTCTTTTCATTCTCTTAACAGTGTCTTTTGCAGAGCAGAAGATTTTAGTTTTAAAGAAGTCCAACTTATCAGTTTCTTATTACATGAATTGTGACTCAGTATCTTTCTTTATTTTTTTAGTGTTCTGTCTTTTCCTATGGCCTCTTTGGAGTCCTCCACTGGACACTTTGAATGCAGCCACCACCTAGTGATAAAAGATATACTATTTAGATGATTCTGTAGGATGCTTTAGGTCCTAGCCTGCCAGGTTCCTCTGTCCATGGGAGTCTCCTGGCAAGAATACTGGAGTGGGCAAAATTTCCTGCTCCAGTGTATCTTCCTGACCCAGGGATCGAACTTTCATCTCTTACATCTCCTGCATTGATAGGTGGGTTCTTTACCATTGCCACCTGGGAGGCCCTTATGACTAATATATGGTTGGTAAACACCATCTAAGAGTGGGATCATAAAGAAGGTAGAGTGCTGAAGAATTGATGCCTTTGAACTGTGGTGCTGAAGAAGACTCCTGAGAGTCCCTTGGATGGCAACAGTATCAAACCCATCAATCTTAAGGGAAATCAACCCTGAATACTCATTGGAAGGACTGATGCTGAGGCTGAAACTTCATATTTTGGTCATCTGAGGTGAAAAACTGACACGTTGCAAAAGTCCCTGATAGTAGGAAAGATTGAGGGCAGAAGGGGAAAAGGGCATCAGAGGATGAGATGGCTGGATCGCATCACTGATGCAATGTACATGAACTTGGGAAAACTTTGAGAGATGGTGAGGGGTAGACAAGCATGGCATGCTGTAGTGCATGGGGTCACAAAGAGTCAGACATGACTGGTTGACTGAACAACGACAAAACACCACTTTGGACATTCGTTTATGAAAGGATATGTTTTGCAGGGTACTATAACAGGTTGCCAAATCTGCTGGGCCACAGGAAAATTGTTAGAATGGAATCACAGTGAAAACATATTTCTTCAAAGTAATCATGAAAGATTCTGATGTTTCTAAGTGTCTCTGCAGAGATTTATGAGGCTTAACTCACTATGTTCCCCATCAGTTCATTTGAGGTATTATAGCAAAAATACCTTTGCTATATTACACAACAAAGATTTATTTCTGACAGTTCTGGAAGCTGGGAAGTCCAAGATCAAGGTGCCAAAGTCAGTGTTGGATGAGGGCTAGTGTCCTGGTTATAGATGGCTGGCTTCTTACTGTGTCTTCACATGGTGGGAGGGGCAAGGGAGTTCTCTGGGGTCTCTTTTTTAAATTTTATTTATATATATATTTGGGGGGGCTATTTTGTATGGGCACTAATACTATTTGTGAGGGTTCACTCTCATGATCTAATCACCTCTCAAAGGCCCCCACTTCCTAATAACATCACATTGAGGATTAGCATTCAACAAATGAATTAGGGGGTGGGACACAAACACTTAGTCTATAAACTTTCATCACTGAACCACCAGGAGAGGAAAAAGAAAAATGAGAAAGAAAATTCTTTGAAAGGCTCTCAAATACCTGCCAATTTGTGAAATAGATTAACTTCCCTGAGGACCATGGAGAAGATACTTCACAGTTTGTTTCTACATTTCTAGAGGGAAGGTGATGGGTCTAGAATCATCTGAGACTCAAAAGTGAGAACTGAACCATGCTTATGATGGCACTACATAAAAGGAAGTTAGATGGTAAACTAGTTACTTGGCTTTGGTATTTGTCTCTGCTTGTTCCATGAAAATTTGTGAAAATGTTAGCTAATGCAGCTAATATTTGGTCCATTTGCTATGAAGGATGTCAAGATTGTCAGTGGGATTTGTGGTTTGGTTTTTCCATCAGCCCTTAGGAATATTTCCTTTGAATGCTGGTAGCATATTCCACCCATTCTCTGTACAGAAATCACAGTAAATATGAATTAGGTTTTATAAAGAGATGTAGAGATTTAGGGAACTGAACCAATTTTATCAAATTTCAAATTCACATTGAAAAAATAAAATGACAGCATTAGTTTATAAATGAGCATAACTTTTCTATTTTTCTTTCATAGATAATGGTGAAGATTATCTATGGAAAATAGACCTGGAAATGACTGTGGTGCCGATTATGAACTCCTTATTGCAAAATTCAGGCTTAAATTGAAGAAAGTAAGGAAAACCACTAGACCATTCAGGTATGACCTAAATCAAATCCCCTATGATTATACAGCAGGGGTGACAAATAGATTCAAGGCCTTAGATCTGGTGGACTGGGTGCCTGAAGAACTATAGACAGAGATTCATAACGTTGTAGAAGAGGTGGTGACCATAAGTATCCCCCCCAAAAAAGAAATGCAAGAAGGCAAAATGGTTATCTAGGCGGTCTCACAAATAGCTTGGAAGAGAAGGAAAAAGCAAAGGAGAAAGGGAAAGATACACCCAACTGAATGCAGAGTTGCAGAGATGAGCAAGAGGACGTAAGAAAGACTTCTTAAGCAAACAATGTAAAGAAATACAGGAAAACAATAGAATGGGAAAGACTAGAGATCTCTTCAAGAAAATCGGAAATACCAAAGGAACATTTCATGCAAGGATAGGCAAAATAAAGGACAGAAATGGCAAGGACCTAACAGAAACAGAAAATATTAAGAAGAGGTGCCAAGAATACACAAAGAACTATACAAGAAAGATCTCAACGACCCAGATAACCATGATAGTGCGGTCACTCACCTAGAGCAAGATATCCTGGAGTGTGAAGTTAAGAGAGCCTTAGGAAGCATTACTATGAACAAAGCTAGTGGAGGTGATGGAATTCCAACTGAGCTATTTCAAATTCGAAAAGATGATGCTATTAAAGTGTTGCACTCAATATGTCAGCAAATTCAGAAAACTCAGCAGTGGCCACAGAACTGGAAAAGGTCAGTTTTCATTCCAACCCCAAGGAAAAGCAAAATAAAGGATACTCAAACTGCTGTACATTACTGTACATTAATTTCACATGCTAACAAAGTAATGCTCAAAATCCTTCAAGCTGACGTTCAATAGTGCATGAACTGAAAACTTCCAGATATTCAAGCTTTAGAAAAGGCAGAGGAAACAGAGATCAAATTGGCAACATCTACTGGATCATAGAAAAAGCAAGGGAATTTCAGAAATACATCTACTTCTGCTTCATTGATTACATTAAAGCTTTTGACGGTGCAGATCACAACAAACTGTGGAAAATTCTTAAAGTGATGGGAATACCAGGCTACCTTACCTGTCTACTGATATACTTATATGCAGGTCAAGAAGCAACATTTAGAACCAGACATGGAACAACAGACTGGTTCACAATTGGTAAAGGAATATGTCAAGGCAATATGTATATTGTCACCCTGCTTATGTAACTTATATGCAAAGTGTGTGCATGCTCAGTCCCTTCAGTCATGTCCTACTCTTTGTGACCCCATGGACAGTAGCTGCCAGTCTCCTCTGTCCATGGGGATTCTGCAGGCAAGAATACTGGAGTGGGTTGCCATGCCCTCCTCCAGGGGATCTTCCCGATCCAGGGATCAAACCCATGTCTCTTATGTCTCTTGCATTGACAAGTGGGTTCTTTATGACTGGTGCCCTATATGCAGAGTACATCATTCAAAATGCTGGGCTGGATGACTCACAAGTTGGAATCAAGATTGCTGGAAGAAATATCAACAACCTCAGATATGCAGATGATATCACTCTAATGGCAGAAAGTGAAGAGGAACTAAAGAGCCTCTTGATGAGCATAACAGTGGACAGTTGAAAAACTGGCTTAAAACTCAACATTCAAAAAACTAAGATCATGACATGCAGTCCCATCACCCATGGAAAATAGATGGGGAAAAAGTAGAAACAGTGACAGTTTATTTTCTTGGGCTCCAAAATCATTTCAGGCAGTAATGAAATTAAAAGCCACTTGCTCTTTGGAAGGAAAGCTATGACAAACCTTGACAGCATATTAAAAAGCAGAGACACCACTTTACCAACAAAGGTCCATACAGTCAAAGCTATAGTTTTTCCAGTAGTCATGTACGGATGTGAGATTGGACCATAAAGGTCCATGAAGGTCGAGAGTCAAAGAACTGATGCTTTTGAATTATGGTGCTGGAGAGGACTCTTGAGTGTCCCTTGAACTGCAAGGAGATCAAATCAGTCAATCCTAAAGGAAATCAATGCTAAATATTCAATAGAAGGACTGCTGAAGCTGAAGCTCCAATACTTTGGCCACCTGAAGTGAAGAGCCAACTGATTGGAAAAGACTCGGATGCTGGGAAAGATTGAGGACTGAAGAAGAAGGGGGCAACAGAGGATGAGATGGTTGGATGGCATCACCAACTCAATGGACAGGAGTTTGAGCAAACTCTGGGAGATAATGAAGGACAAGGAAGCCTGCTGTGCTGCAGTGCATGGGGTCAGAGTCAGACACAACTTAGTGACTGAAGAATAAACACAGCACTTTTAAAACACCTACTAATCTTAGGCTTTGTATAAGATTCCCAAACCTTCTTGATTATATGCCTTAATTATAAGATTATGATCATAGACATCAAGTATATGTAAACTTATTAACACATTCTATGCATTTGAAATTGCAGTAACATTATTATGAACATTAAAACCTTCCAAAGATAGCTGTTCAAATAGAAGATATTACATTAATATAAAAGTTAAAATTCCAATTTTTTTTCTACATTCCAGTGGATGTTCTTGCCATATTATGGGTCATACTCACTTAAAGAATTTGCTAAAATAATAAGACATTTTATGTAATGTACTTTAAATCAGAATTTTGTAAGCAATGGTGAGTAATCACTATAAAACTTTATTTTACAAGAATTTCATCTACATTTTTAGGACCAGATATCACACATCCCATGCTCTTGAAATGGAAAGCTACCAAATAAGTTTTGTTCAAATTCTGGGAGAAAATAATCCAGCTTTCTCAGAAAACTTTGTCTTTGACTCAGGTATAGTCAATTAATCACATATTTAAATTTCTATGATGCAGAAAGATTAAGACCAACAATTTCCACTTTACTGAGGATGATTTAGATAATCATGAAAATAAATTTTCCTCTATTCACCTGAAGAAGTGAAAGTCTGAAGCAAAAAGATGCAAGGAGCTAAAGAGGATCCAAGAAAAGCAAAAAAATCAAAAAGCAAAAGTAAACTAATTAAAATTATAGCATACGAGTAATAAGAACTAACATCTACTGAATACTTGCCAGAAATTGTCCTTGCTAAGTGATTTACAAACACACATTACCTATTTCATCTTTACAAAAGCTAGGAAATACGTGTTAATTATTATCTCTCTTATACAATGAGCAAACTGGCTCCTGAGATGAAAGATTAATCGAAAAAGGTTTTATTTCTGGGAAATAAAATATGTTTAAGTAATTGTCAGTTGTTAGGTATATCCTTCTGTCAGAAGAGTTTCCTGCAGTATGTAAGAAGTTGAATTTGCTTACTCTTTAGATGTTTCCAGCACTGTTTTTATAAGTATTTTTGTACTTACTTTGTGTTTACCATTCTTCTAGATGCTTACCAGGTATATAAACTTGAACAAGTCACCTAACTTCAATGAGTCTCACTTTGACCATCTGTAAGTTGGGGCTGTCCTACCTGATTGGCTTTTCTTAAGAAAATCTCATAAAAATCCAACATGTGTATGTTTTGAGGACTTTCTATGATATTCTATCTGCTTAAGGCATTCTTATCATTATTATTAAAATGTGATGTAATCTCTGTGTTACAGGAGTTCTTCATTCATGAAGAAATTTTACTCACAGCATGAAGTCATATTCATACATGAAGCAGATAACATTTTATTTTCATTTTTCCTGTTTGAGTCATCTGGCCTCAGGTGTGGATAGACAAAGGAAACATTAATTGATGAGAGGAAGTAGTTCTAGTTTTTTCATTGTGGTAGTAAAGACAAACAATCTCTGGTAAAGTCAAAAGCAAAACTGAGGCTTTTGATTCTCAGTTCCAGAATTGGATTTTCCTCCAACTTACAGTATTGACTATTGAGGCACTATATTCTCCTGTTAGCACTGCTTTTGGGGTGTTGGTCACCAACTTGGATGCACCGTTTTACCTCCCCAGTCAACTCGTGGCTCACTTCATCAGCATAGTTACCTTTGCCTCTGTCCCTTCCCTCTCTCCCTCCCATTTCCCCTCCCTTCCTTCCTGCCTTCCTTCCCTCCCTCTTTGCCCCATAATCAAATAAGGATTTATGGGTGTTCCATATGATAGGCACTATGCTAGGTGCTGAAAAGTGAAAGTCGCTCAGTTGTGTCTGACTCTTTGCAACCCCATGGACTGTAGTCCATGGAATTCTCCAGGCCAGAAAACTGGAGTGGGTAGCCTTTCCCTTCTCCAGGGGATCTTCCCAACCCAGGGATCGAACCCAGGTCTCCTGAATTGTAGGTGGATTCTTTACCAGCTGAGCCACCAGGAAGCCCAAGAACACTGGAGTGGGTAGATAGGTGCTAGAGCTCAGTAATTAAATAGATGTTATTGGTCTCATGTAAGAGTCTTACTGAGGAGATACAAGAAAAAAGGCAGTTACAATTCGCTGTGATGGTAATATAATAGTGGTAAGTCGGCAAGGTTTTGAGAAGGCTCACGGCCTGATCCCAATAAGGAGAAAGAGGGAGGTCAGGGAAAGCTTCATGGGGCAGGCTCAGCTGGGAGAATTAGAAGTCAGCCCAGCGTAGATCATGAGGACATGCAGAGGGGACCCGTGTTTAAATGAAGATGAAGGAAAGAGTGCAGTGCTCTTAAGTTAGAATGTTCCTGACTCCCAAATCAGGAATTCTCTAGAGTTTTGACTTGAAAAAGTAATCCCTGACTTCTGCGAATTCTCAGTGACTGGCACCCCGTACTTTCTAGACCCTCCTTTCCCGCGGGCAGCCCCAAGGTGCTGATTGAGCCACTGGCCCTCTCTACATCCTAGGGTTTGCCAGTGATTAAGGGCATTTTTGTCTGAGTGCCTAAATGTTAGGGCAAACTGCCTAGTTCAAATGAATCAATGGACTAAAAATTGTCTTCCCAGCAGGCACTGCCAAAGCAACCTCCAGTCAATGCTCTAGGCAAATAAGAAAAGATCCATTGAGCTCAGCAGGAGGCCCTGTTTTGGCTGACTCAGCGCCCTGGAAGCACTTCTCCAGTGATTTATATCTCTGCTTTTCCTCTCTGAGCTCTGCTCTGGAACTTTAATCTTGATGAGATATGTTTTGTGCCAAAGCAAGGGGTGCTGAGATTTCTAATGAAAATACCTTATCAGCATCTCCATGTGCCTCTGACATGCCCATCAAGTAGGCCCAGCTCAATTTTCCATTTTCATTCTCTATTAGTTTAATATTTTGTTGGGTTTGGCCCAAGTAATAAAGATTTTAATTCAAGATAAACATTTTAAAAAATGATGAATGAGATAAATTTTGCAAAAATCATGGAAAATAAAATAATATTTGCGGTTGAAACTAGAGAATTTAAGAAACTTGTGAAAATTCATGCAATTGGCTTGTGGAGGAACTGGGCCTAGAACTCATGACTTTTGGCTAATTTTAGTTTTTAAAAATTATTGTTTTCCCTATTTTTAGAGAATATTAAAAATACACTTTAGCTTTTAAAGCTGCAATCCTACAAAGTAGGGCACACACCATTACCATACTTGCATCAGTTCAGTTCAGTTGCTCAGTCGTGTCTGACTCTTTGAAACCCCATGAATCGCAGCACACCAGGCCTCCCTGTTCATCACCAGCTCCCGGAGTTTACCCAAACCCATGTCCATCGAGTTGGTGATGCCATCCAACCATCTCATCCTCTGTCGTCCCCTTCTCCTCCTGCCCCCAATCCTTCCCAGCATTAAGGTCTTTTCCAATGAATCAACTCTTTGCATGAGGTGGCCAAAGTACTGGAGTTTCAGCTTCAACATCAGTCCTTCCAATGAACACCCAGGACTGATCTCCTTTAGGATGGACTGGTTGATCTCCTTGCAGTCCAAGGGACTCTCAAGAGTCTTCTCCAACACCACAGTTCAAAGGCATCAATTCTTCGGTGCTCAGCTTTCTTCACCGTCCAACTCTCACATCCATACATGACCACTGGAAAAACCATAGCCTTGACTAGACGGACATTCGTTGGCAAAGTAATGTCTCTGCTTTTAAATATGCTGTCTAGGTTGGTCATAAACTTCCTTCCAAGGAGTAAGTGTCTTTTAATTTCATGGCTGCAATCACCATCAGCAGTGATTTTGGAGTCCCCAAAAATAAAGTCTGACACTGTTTCCACTGTTTCCCCATCTATTTCCCATGAAGTGATGGGACCAGATGCCATGATCTTAGTTTTCTGAACGTTGAGCTTTAAGCCAACTTTTTCACTCTCCTCTTTCACTTTCATCAAGAGGCTCTTTAGTTCTTCACTTTCCACCATAAGGGTGGTGTCATCTGCATATCTGAGGTTATTGGTATTTCATACTTGCATAGAAGAGAGGAATTGGATAGACTTGCCAAAGGCAACCCAATGATAAGCAAAAGACCCAGGAATAGATTTATTTTTCTTTTAGGATCTTTCCTAGTGTGCCATATTGTACAATGTCCTACTTCTATAAATCCCAATGTAAGAGATCTGGTTGAAAGGTTATAAGTCAAGGCTATTTCTGTTTCTAGTAACCCATGCTAAGTCACTTCAGTGGTGTCTGACTCTTTGGACCCTATGGACTGCAGGCTGCCAGAAGCCTCTGTCCATGAGATTCTCCAGGCAAGAATATTAGAATGCTTTGCTTTGTTCTTCTCCAGGGGTTCTTCCTGACCCAGGGATTGAACCTGTGTCTCTTACATCACCTGCCAGGTGGGTTCTTTAGCTATATATAGCACCACCTGGGAAATCCCTGTAACCCATGGGTTTTGAGCAAGTCTCTTTTGTCACTCTGGGGCCCAGGATGCTCTTCACATGTAAAACACGTACATTGTACTGTAGCAGGCTTGCAAATCATTATACCTATAGGAGCTAGGTTTGAGATGCCAATGAGTAATCAGGCCACATTGAGCCTTCTGCAAGGGAACCACTATGACTCAGTTGCAGCTAATTGCTGCCACACCAGAATGTTGGTCCATGACAGAAACAACTTCTGATTGTTTAAGAGAAGTTGTAAATAGAGATTTTAATTAATTTTTAATTGTTGGTAAGAGGTTCAAAATAAAAATTAAAAATAAAAACCAGTGATGTTTGAGCCAAAGAGCAATGCCTATAGTTTAGAAGTAGCTTATAAGCTATCAATTTGCAGTGTCTGAATTGCAGGATCTATAGAGAACTGGTAACTATTATCATTTCATGTCCTTTTTGAAACTCAATTGTGTAATTGTGTAAGTTTCCATAGATATTATCATCATCAAAATACATACGTTAAGCACAATTTGTAAGCAGCTTCTAAGCAGCTCAAGTAATAAACCTAATAAGAATGTAGAAAAAACATAAATCTTAAATTATTGCATTTTATTCTCTTCTATTGGCTGCAAAGAATAGTTATTTTGCCTTTAAGCTGACACTGCTCCTGCATTACTCTTAAACTGTTCTATGAATGTGTTCTGTCTTCAAATGTATGATAGCTTTTTTAGACACCAGCAATTTTGTTTTAAGTCATTTCTTTTTTCCTTGGCCATCATAATACAAGAACACAGTTTGATACTTGATAGTCAACCCTTTGCTTCCTATCCTCTTTCATCATTTGGTTACTATGATCTCAGAATATATGATAATTCTCTCTAGGTGACTGGTTTTCTATCCTCTCTGATGGAGTCACTCTTTCTCATGCTGCTATTATACATGTTCTCCTGAGTTTTCTTTTTGACCTTCTCTTTTGTGCTTCAAATATCACGTCCATGTAGATGATACCAATATTGTCCTTCTTTATTCTACTCTTATTACTACCTATGTGCCTTCAGAAAAGCCATCGTTTCTCTTGGCTAAACCAAAACCAATATGTATAACCAGAATAGTAAGAAGAGGCAAAAAGACATGACAGTGAAAGATGAAGCCCCCAGGTCAGTAGGTGTCCAATATGCTACAGGAGGACAGCAGAGAAATAGCTCCAGAAGGAATGAAGGGCCTGAGCCAAAGCAGAAACAACACCCAACTGTAGATGTGTCTGGTGGTGAAAGTAAAGTTTGATACTGTAAGAACAATATTGCATAGGAACCTGAAATATTCAGTTCAGTTCAGTTCAGTTACTCAGTGGTGTCCAACTCTTTGTAACCCCATGAACCGCAGCATGTCAGGCCTCCCTGTCCATCACCAACTGCCGGAGTCTACCCACACCCATGTCCATTGACTCAGTGATGCCATCCAACCATCTCATCCTCTGTCATCCCCTTCTCCTCCTGCCCTCAATCTTTCCCAGCATCAGGGTCTTTTCAAATGAGTCAGCTCTTTGCATCAGGTGGCCAAAGTATTGGAGTTTCAGCTTCAACATCAGTCCTTCCAATGGACTCCCAGGACCGATCTCCTTTAGGGTGGACTGGTTGGATCTCCTTGCAGTTCAAGGAACTCTCAAGAGTCTTCTCCAACACCACAGTTTAAAAACATCAATTCTTTGGCACTCAGCGTTCCTGAAATATTAGGTCCATGAAACAAGGTAAATTGGAAGTGGTCAAACAGGAGATTTTAGGAATCAGTGAACTAAAATGGAAAGGAATGGGCAAATTTAATTCAGATGACCATTATGTCTACTACTGTGGGCAAGAATCCCCCAGAAGAAATGGTGTAGCCCTCACAGTCAACAAAAGAGTCTGAAATGCACTACTTGGGTGCAATCACAAAAACGACAGAATGATCTTGATTCGTTTCCAAGGCAAACCATCGAATATCACAGTAATCCAAGTCTAAGCCCCAACCACTAATGCTGAAGAAGCTGAAGCTGAAAGGCTCTAAGATGACCTTCAAGTCCTTCTAGAATTAACACCAAAAAAAGATATCCTTTTCATAATAGGAAAGTGGAATTCAAAAGCAGGAAGTCAAGAGATAACTGGAGAAACAAGCAAGTTTGGCTTTAGAGTACAAAATGAAGCAGGATAAAGGCTAACAGAGGTTGCCAAGAGTTTGCTGGTCATAGCAAACACACTCTTCCAACTACACAGTAGATGACTCTACACGTGGACATCACCAGATGGTCAATATCAAAATCAGGTTGAATTTATTCTTTGCATTTGAAGATGGAGAAGCTCTATACGGTCAGCAAAAAAAGACCGGGATCTGGCTCTGGCTCAGATCTGCTGCTGCTAAGTCACTTCAGTCGTGTCTGACTCTGTGCGACCGCATAGATTGCAGCCCACCAAGCTCCGCCGTCCCTGGGATTATCCAGGCAAGAATACTAGAGTGGGTTGCCATTTCCTTCTCCAATGCATGAAAGTGAAAAGTGAAAGTGAAGTTGCTCAGTTGTGTCCGACTCCCAGCGACCCCATGGACTGCAGCCTACCAGGCTCCCCCGTCCCTGGGATTATCCAGGCAAGAGTACTGGAGTGGGTTGCCATTGCCTTCTCCAGTGGCTCAGATCATGAACTCCTTATTTCAAAATTCCAACTTAAATTGAAGAACGTAGGGAAAACCACTAGGCTATTCAGGTATGACCTAAATCAAATCCCTTATGATTATACAGTAGAAGTGACAAACAGATTCACGGGATTAGGTCTTATGGACAGAGAGACGGAACAACCATGGATGGAGGTTCATAGCATTGTACAGGAGGTGGTGATGAAAACCATCCCCAAGGGGGAAAAAAATGCAAAAAGGCAAAATGGTTGTCTGAGCAGGCCTTATAAAGAGCTGAGAAAAGAAGAGAAGCAAAAGGCAAAGGAGAAGAGGAAACATATCCATCTGAATGCAGAGTTCCAGACAATAGCAAGGAGATATAAGAAAGCCTTTTTCAAGTGAACAATGCAAAGAAATAGAGGAAAACAGGAGATTACGAAAGACTAGAGATCGCTTCAAGAAAATTAGAGATACCAAGGGAACATTTCATGCAAAGATGGGGACAATAAAGGATAGAAAAGGACAGCAGAAGAAATTAATAAGAGGTGGCAAGAATACACAGAAAAATTATAGAAAAAAGATCTTAATATTTGGGATAACCACGGATGGTGTGATTTACTCACCTAGAGCCAGACATCCTGGAGTGTGAAGTCAAGTGGGTCTTGGAAATCATCACTATGAACAAAGCTAGTGGAGGTAAGGGAATTCCAGCTGAACTATTTTGAATCCTAAAAGAAAGTGCTGCACTCAATATGACAGCAAATTTGGAAAACTCAGCAGTGGCTACAGGACTGGAAAAGTTCAGTTTTCGTTCTAATCACATAGAAGGGCAATGCCCCAAAATGCTCAAACTACCACAATATTGCACCTAGTTCACATGCTAGCAAAGTAATGCTCAAAATCCTTCAAGCTAGGCTTCAACAGTATGCGAACTGAGAACTTCTAGATGTTCAAGCTGGATTTAGAAAAGGCAGAGGAACCAGATGTCAAATTGCCAGCATCTCTAGGATCATAGAGAAAGCAAGAGAATTCCAGAAAAACATCTACTTCTGCTTCATTGACTCTGCTAAAGCCTTTGACTGTGTGCATCACAACAAACTTTGGAAAATTCTTCAAGAGATGGGAATACCAGACCACCTTAGAAACCTGTATGCCTCCTGAAAAACCCGTATGCAAGTCAAGAAGCAATAGTTAGAACTGGACACAAAACAGGAAACTGGTTCAAAATTGGGAAAGGAGCAGGTCATGGCTGTATATGGTCACCCTGTTTATTTAACTAATATGCAGAGTACATCATGCGGCATGCTGGACTGGATGAAGCACAAGCTGGGATCAAGATTTTGGGGAGAAATATCAATAACCTTAGATATGCAGATGACACCACCCTTACAACAGAAAGCAAAGAGGAATTAAAGAGCCTCTTGATGAAGGTGAAAGAGGAGAGTGAAAAAGCTGGCTTAAAACTCATTATTCAAAAAATAAAGATCATGGCATCCAGTCCCATCACTTAATGGCAAATAGATGAATAAACAATGGAAACAGTGACAGACTTTATTTTCTCAGGCTCCAAAATTACACTGGAAGGTGACTGCAGCCATGAAATTAAAAGATGCTTGCTCCTTGGAAAAAAAGCAATGATAAACCTAGACAGCATATTAACAAACAGAGACATTACTTTGCCGACAAAGTTTTGTGTAGTCAAAGCAATGGTTTTTCCAGTGGTCATGTACGGATGTGAGAGCTGGACAATAAAAACAGGCTGAGTGCTGAAGAATTGATGCTTTTGAAATGTGGTGTTGGAGAAGACTCTTGAGAGTCCCTTGGACAGTAGGGAAATCAAACCAGTCAATCCTAAAGGAAATCAACCCTGAATATTCATTGGAAGGACTGATGCTGAAGCTGAAGCTGAAGCTCCAATACTTTGGCCACCTGATGGGAAGAGCTGACTCATTGGAAAAGACCCTGACTTTGGGAAAGGGGATGACAGAGGATGAGATGTTTGGAAGGCATCAACAACTCAATGGACATGAGTTTGAACAAATTCTGGGAGATGGTGAAGGACAGGGAAGCCTGGCATGCTGCAGTCCATGGGGTCGCAAAGAGTTAGACATGACTGAGCAACTGAACAACAACAAAAAACCAACACCACATCCTTGCTTCAACTAGTTTTATCACCATGGAAAGGAAAGGGTGGATGTCAAAGTTTATTCAGGTAAAATATCTAGGATTTGGTGGCTGAAATGACTAAAGAGTAAGACAGGAAATAGGCAAAAATAGTTCTTAAGTTTCAAATCCAAATGGCTTGGAATATGGTAATATTAGCAACAGAAATGAATAACACATCAACTATTGGTCAGCTAGTATGAGTCTGAACTAAATCATTTCTGGATTTAAGATAAAACTAAAAGGTACTTTGAAACTTAAATTGGAAATTGAGGCTAGGCCTGGGAAGGTTTCCACTTGAGCTTCTATGGACTATTTTTTAACTCTCTCTCTGGTACTCTTTCGATCCGTATTTTTAGCATCATCTCCTTGATCGGGAGTAAATTTACTGTGCTTAACCCTGATATTTTTAGCCAGAGAAATTTTATCACCTTCCAATCCCAGTCTAGTCTGTCTACCATACCAGAGGATTCAATTAATTTATCCCCAGCTTCTCAACCCTTTCCACAAATCAAAAGCTATAGAAATGGACAAATTGTAAAGCAGGTAAAGGAAGCTGCTCTGTTGAAGTTGAGATGGGGGTTCTCACTCCAAATCTCAGAAGCCCTAAAGAGACAGTCTTACAACCATGTAGAAAGCTACCCTTCTGACTGACTAGAAAATAGGGCAAAAGTTGTTCAAGTTTTTGGTTCTTGGTGACCTTTGTATGTTAGTAATTTTTTTCATGGAACTCCTTTGTCAAAAGGAACACTTCAACATTCCATTTATTAAGTAGTTAGGTCCACATAGCTTGTATTTATGGCCCAATAATTTAGTAACCATTTGAATAGCTAGTGTATATATATATATATATATATATATGAAGAAAATGATATTTATTTTAATTTCTTTCTCCACCAACTATAACTACTTGCTGATGGAGTAGGTGTGCTTGTTAGGCCCTGTGCAAATATTCAAACCTTGGAATCAGATCAGATGCCATCATCTGAATTTCCTGTTTCACACTGACTTTTATATGGCGTTTGCTTTTAATCACAAGAATAGATGAAACCCAACTTCACTTCAATGTGATATCATCAAAAGAATTCAATACAATCTAAGTTTGAAATTGTGAACTACCTTGAGTTGGTAATTTGTATGGTTTCTGATTCATGTTAACCATTGCTTCCCTTAAAAATTAAAAATGTCTTACAGCAAGCCTGTGAGATCACTGTGGCACTTTGAGGTACCTTAGCTAATACAGTTAGGGAACCATGAGAACAGGGCACTCAACTATCTGAGTTATGACTCTAGCTCAGTTAACTACCTCTGATACTGGACTGGTCATGGAAGAACTCTCCACCACAGCTTCCTTGCTATAATGGAGGATGTTGGGATTTGTTCATCCCTTGTGGTTTCTTCTTGCTTTCAACGTTTGTGATTAAATGCATTCTTATTCCATCATACTGTTGAGGAAACTTTTAAATCGTTTATTACCTTGAATGGCAAATAGCAAAAAAATCCAAATACCTTGAGTAGCAAATCATTTTTCTGGATCCTTGTTTAAAAGTGAGGACAAACCTTGTCTTAAATTTGATCACCTATCCCCTGCCACCACTCTCCCAACCTCTGTTAGCTCTTCAAGTTCAAAATTTTTCAGAGGAACTATCTAAGGAATTCCATGCATGCTTAGTATCAGGCCTGAGACAGTAGGAGAAAAAAATGGCTTATATGTTCTGACGCTTTGAAACAAATGAAATATCTCCATGCACACATTCTTGCTTAATGCATCAGGAAACTCTCCAAGATTCCCTTTTCCCTTTTGAGTCTACTAGTTTGAGTCAGATTAAAAAGATAAGGTGCTTCCAGTCAAAAATCCAGAAAACTATGAAGAGCTTGGAGAGAATGAAGGCTGACTCATTCATCAATTTTGAATGGAAGAATGAATGAGTGTTCTTTGGAATTTGGAGCAGATCAAGTGAAAAGAAGAGATAACAATTTCTTACTCACTACCCAAGTGGTAAATAGAAAAAACTACTTTGTCATTGGTAGTTTTCACTGAACAGAAATTATTAATTGTTTACAAATCATCACCATTTTTTTGCACTTAGAGGTTTTCTTTGAAAACTGTTTACTCTTTCTTGTCTTCCCTGATAGCTCAGTTAAAGAATCTGCCTGCAAATCAAGAGACCCCAGATCAGTCGGGGTTTTGAAATTTTCTATGAAAACTGTTCACTTTTCTTGGGTTATAAAGTTGCTGCTGCTGCTGCTCTTTAGTCACTAAGCCATGTTGGACTCTTTGAGATGTTATGGACTATAGGTCTACAGGCTCTTCTGTCCACGGGATTTCCCAGGCAAGAATACTGAAGTCAGTTGCCATTTCCTTCTCCAGATGCTTATTTACTTCTCTCTATATTACTGAGCTAGGTTTCTCACCACCACCTGTTATGCAATCTCCCCTTTCTTTAACCTTTATGACACTTTCTTTATGGTATATTATGTTTGTTTATATCAGGGATCTGCCTATTGGATCTCTATTGACCTATTTGTCTCTTCTTGGTCTTTAAATGTACTGTTTTATTTTATGGCTTTGTAGTATGTCTTAATATTTGATAGGGTAAATCCCCATTATTTAGTTTTCTTTTAAAAGTTTCATTCAATCATTTCTGGATGTAGGAAGCAACAGACAACATTGGAGAGGTAAGAAGTGGTGAATGGACACAACAGAAACAGTAGATTAGCCACTCACAGTGCCATGAAGTAATCTTAAAAATAGAGTGAGGAAAAAAAACAAGAAACAGTGAGATATATAATTTGATAATGTGTGTAAAAATTTTTAAATACATGTACTTATATAAAATATAGCAAACTTTAAGAATGCATAAAAACAAAAGAAACTCATTAAACACATTAGATGTGTCTCACATTAGATGGGAGAAGGCAATGGCAACCCACTCCAGTACTCTTGCCTGGAAAATCCCATGGATGGAGGAGCCTGGTAGGCTGCAGTCCATGGGGTCGCGAAGAGTCGGACACGACTGAGAGACTTCACTTTCACTTTTCACTTTCATGCATTGGAGAAGGAAATGGCAACCCACTCCAGTATTCTTGCCTGGAAAATCCCAGGGACGGGGGAGCCTGGTGGGCTGCTGTCTGTGGGGTTGCACAGAGTCGGACACGACTGAAGCGACTTAGCAGCAGCAGCAGCAGCAGCAGCACATTAGATGAGACTATAATAGCTGTGGATTTTGAAAAGAAAATTGTAAAAAATCCAAAATGTGTAGAATAAAAATGAGTTTATAATAGACCAAGCCACATTTGAAATAATAGTGTAATTATCATTTTTGAAAATAAAACGCTATAAATTACCTGACTTCCCAAATTGGAATCAGCGAGAAAGCCAGTTTTTTTCCCATAGCATACTTTTTGGAGGATAATGAAAAAAAAAACAACTGCAAGTAGACCTAAGTTCAACTCTATTAGTCAAGTCCTATAAACAAACACATTAGAGAGGAAAAGCTAGAAATTCTCATCAGAAGAAGCTGGAATCATTCAATCTTGTCTTTCATGAGTTATCAGTATTGTGTGGAACCAGTTGGCAGGAAAATCTATCCCGGAAAACTCCAGTCCTTGACTCTGGTAGGCACTAAGGATAAACATGCATAGATCCCTGCTTGAGTCACTCAGCACTCCACCCTGCTTCAAAGAAAAGATCACTTTGTCCAGGAGCACAGTGCCCTGACCAAGAGCTAAAAATGTCCTCTTTTCTAATTGTCAATTATCTCTACACTCCAAGATAAACATTTTTCTTTTAACATCAGACTGGCCTGATTTAGCTTCATTTAGGACAGGGCTATTTGAAGGGCTGGAGGAGAGGAAAAGGGGAAGAAGACAGAGAAAGCAAAAAGACAAAGTTTGAAAGCAAGATATACAATCTACTTCTTCTGATATGTCTCAAATACATTCTTAATTAGAGAATGGCTGTGCATTAGCCTGAGCCTGCCTTAGGGAAGCAGGAGGATGTCACAAGGAAGTAAGACCCATGTTTTAGAACTTTTATGGGATGAGGAGCTCTGAGAGGAAATTATTTTTCCAGGAAATTCCCCTTTATTTGTTGGTAAATGAAAAGCATTGCATATCTCTATTTTTCTTTCGAGCTATCTCTCTATCTACACCTATCTATCTACCAATCTATCTATATATATCTCTATATCTGCATATGTATATTTGTGTATGTATATATATATTTGTGTGAATTTGTGTGCATATATCTCTCTTTGCACACACCCACATACTTACACACAATTGGCATGCACACATATACTTTTGAATAAAGATGACTTTTCTTTTTTCACTATGAGAGCAAAATTTAGCTCAGAAATGTTCCAAACAAAGACCTATTTTCTCTAGTTCATTTATATTAATGTAATAGATAGGATTACAGTCTACTTGACTGCAGTTGACAGCAAGGCCAGAAATAATTTAATTCAGTACCTCCCTAAACCTGTTGTGATTCCATGATTCAAAAGAGGAAAAGAGGATCTAGTAAGAATAGGAAGGTTTACACCCATGTAGCAAATAAGTAAGGCTAAAACTGAAGGATTTTTCCTGAAGTCAATCTTCCAGGACTATCTGCTTCAGAGGATAAAATAAGGTCATTCAAAATTCTTTTGCCCAGGTTCCCTTCCTTTCACTTCCTCTTCGTTCTCTCCCCTACCTTACATCTCTCCTTGCCTGACATCCTTGAAATCCAGAAATCCATGTGCTAATTAGTGTGGTTCCGATCTGCACCCTGTCCAATGATGCCAGGAAGTGAGATACAACCTTTTCAAGTTCAGTAGCAACCAGTTAATGTGAGTCAAAACAGAGAGAAATGTTCAGCTAATTTAGGGGTTGGGGGTAGCTGGGATTTGTATATTTAAAGTTCAGTGATGACAGGTCACATTCAAGGGGGACAGTCTCTGTGTTAAAATGAGCCAATAAAGTTAGAAACTTTCTAGGTCAAGCAGAGAGAAGAGAGATTGTTTTTGTGAAATGAACTGTTAAACGTGGAAACCCAAGAGAATCAGGAAACCTGTTTTCAATCAGACACAAAGATTATTTCTACTTCTTTCAGCTCTAGAAATAAAACTTTTTAAAAGAGTTTGGGGGAGTAGTGAATGCTTGGTTTTCAATTATTAGTCTAGTTAGAAACTGTTAGTTTGGGGATTTTTTTCTCTTTTTGTAAAGGAAGAAAGAGAATATGTGGATTTTTGTTTGCTGCTGCTGCTGCTAAGTCGCCTCAGTCATGTCCGACTCTGTGCAACCCCATAGACGGCAGCCCACCAGGCTCCTCCGTCCCTGGGATTCTCCAGGCAAAAACACTGGAGTGGGTTGCCATTTCCTTCTCAGTGCATGAAAGTGAAAAGTGAAAGTGAAGTTGCTCAGTCGTGCCCGACTCTTAGCAACCCCATGGACTGCAGCCCACCAGGCTCCTCCGTCCATGGGATTTTCCAGGCAAGAGTACTGGAGTGGGGTGCCATTGCCTTCTCTGGGATTTTTGTTTACTGTTGTGTAAATTTTGTCTCTGTTGCTCCCGTCCCTTTGGCATGATCCTTTGCCCACCAATGTCCAGCTAGCATTCCACTGGTAAGGCCTAATTTTAGGGTTAATAATTAAATGACAACAATGACATTTCAAAAAGCAAAACCTTTGACCTTAAAACTCTAGTTACTGTTATGTTGGGCTGGGCTATCACAGAAAAACTCATCTTAATGATTCTTGAATGTTTGAACTATGATTATTCACTAGCAATAAATGTTTGGAGATATTTTCTATATGATATGTGATGTTTCTGAACAGTACATGTATTATTAATAAATAGATAGTCCAACTTTCCTAATATTAGCCCTGAATATTGGGTAAGCTGCTGATTCTATCTGATGATATCGACAATGCAGGATTACGAAGATTAAATAAGATATCATGTAGTTCAGCTAGCACAGAGTGTGTTCTTAATTACCATTCTTTTCTGGTTTCTTTATTCATAGACTGAAACTCCTTCAAAGGGATGAACTATGTCTTAATAAGTTTTTATCCTCAATTTATAATACAACATCTGGTCTATGGAAGTAGCTCAGGAAATGTTTATGGAATTTGTCATACAATCCTGCAGGCTTTGAGTTCAGATTTTTCTGTCTTTTGCATGCTCCATTCAGTTTTTGTGTTTTCTGTTATTTTATGAGATAGATGTCTAACTCCCCCTTTTTTCCCCCACAGGATTTTATCTGTTCATGCTGTTTGTTAAACATCAAACCTCTTGACTTGTCTTGATTTTGTCTTTACTAAATTTTCTCTCCTTTCTGACTGAGCTTCATAATGACCACAGATTCTGGTATTGGCTTAAGAGAGCAATGACCATTGACCAACCTATCACTGTGATTGATATTGATGTGATAATAGCAGAAAACACAAGATTCCTTCACTTAAGAGCCGCCTTCTGTAGACTGTTCACCACTTGTTCCTACTCTGGCTCCATTGTTGGGAGTTCTAGCTCGTGCCAATCAGCAAAGGAAGTGTTAAAAGTATGCAAGACATTTTTTATGCGGCTTCTCTCTCTCCCAACACACACACATGCACACATGTAGAGCTGGCCTTCGTTGCTAATTATGGCATAATTTGGGTTTTGTGGAACAAAAAATGCCAGCCAGGTGAGTCATATTATGATTTATTGAATAAACATTTTCCATGTGGGAAGCAGAGAACAAAAATGAAACTATTGCCTGTTCAAGTTGGAAAAGACTAGTGCTTCCAAGACACTGGACTGCAGATCTGAGCTGAGCTGGCTGTTGCAGAGTTACCTGGGGAACTTTATAAAGAAATTGGCTTTCAAGTCCATCCTTGGAGATTTTCAGCCAAAGCTCTCTTGATGCTACTTGGATTTGACTAGTCTCAGCAACCACTGCTTTTTCCCAATCCCCTCACTTTATAACAGAGACTTGACAGCCTAGGAAAAAGTGATTTGTCCAAGTTTCTTCAGGGGTAAGAGGAATAGCTTAGAGGGAGAAGGAATGAATTTTAAGTGAATGGGGGAGTTTAATGGGAGCTGTATACAGTGTTCTACACATTTGGTCTCATGGCCTTGGAAGAGAGGCATTGGCATTTCCATTTGCAAAAGAGGCTCAGAGAGGCTAAGTAATTTGCCCAGGCTCACACAGCTAGGAAGTAGTGGAGACAAGCTAAAATAAATTTGTCTTATTTTGTAGCCTCCCAATTCAAATCTTGTTTCCTGAATCCTAATCCATGATAGTACAGTAGGAATTTACTTATTTTAAGATAACTGAACTGTTCAAACTGAGCAGATTATTATTATACTGACATACCACTGTTTACTTTTATGAACTTGTTCAGAATCTGTGCTGGTTCTGTATGATTCCTTTGAGCTGACAACATCAACCTAACCCCCTGCAATTAGATTCACTTCAAAATATTTCAACAAATATTTATTTTAAAACTACTATGTGCAATAGACAATTTTAGGAACATAGAGATAAATATGAGGAACAAAGTTTTGGCATTTATAGAACCTATAGTCTTTAGGGGGCTATGAGAAAATAAACATACAAATAAAATGTGATGAGAATTATACCAAGGTAAGTAGAAGGTGCTTTGGGAATATATAGCAGGGAAATTTAACCCAGACACAGGGCCAACTGAAGCCTTCCTGAAGCTGACAACTGACAGTTAATAGAAGTTAACTAGCTGAAATATGTTTGGGCAGGAACATGGATGGTGGGGAGGGGGCAGGGGCAGGGAGATATTTCAGAAGAGGAAACAGCTAGCCTGTGTGAATTCCAGGAGTCTAGACATTGTGTGAAGAGTTTGCATTTGACCAGTTCAAGGAACTAAAAGGAACTTATTTCTGGAAAAAGAGGAAAGAGTGACTAGGTGTTAGAAGGGGATGCAGAAACCTCCAGATGGAGAAAAGTCTGAAAACCCCATTAAGATCTTTGGATTTTATTTTAAAGCACACTGCTTATTTAACTTGTATGCAGAGTACCTCATGCAAAGTGCTGGGCTAGATGAAGCACAAGCTGAAATCAAGATTGCTGGGAGAAATACCAACAACCTCAGATAGGCAGATGACACCATCCTCAGATATCCAGATGATTCTACTCTAACGGCAGAAAGTGAAGAGGAACTAAAGAGCTTCTTGATGAGGGTGAAAGAACAGAGTGAAAAAGCTGGCTTAAAACTCAACACTCAAAAAACTAAGATCATGGCACTTGGTCCTATAAATTCATGGAAAATGGAAGGGGTAAAAGTAGAAGCAGTGGCAGAGTTTATTTTCTTGGATTCCAAACTCACTGTGTACAGTGACTGCAACAATGAAAGTCAAAGACTCTTGCTCCTTGGAAGAAAAGGTACGACAAACCCAGACAGCATATTAAAAAGCAAAGCCATCACTTTGCTGACAAAGGTCCATAAGGTCAAAGCTATGGTTTTCCCATTAGTCATTTATGGATGTGAAGGTTGGACCATAAAGAAGGCTGAGTGCTGAAGAACTGATGCTTTCAAATTGTAGTGTTTGAGAGACTCTTGAGAGACCCTTGGACAGGAAGGAGCTCAAACCAGTCAATCCTAAAGGAGGTCAACCCCGAAAATTCATTGGAAGGACTGATGCTGAAGCTCCAATACTTTTGTCACCTGATGTGAAGAGCTGACTCATTGGAAAAGACCCTGACTCTGAGAAAGATAGAAGGCAGGAGGAGAAGGGGATGACAGAGGATGAGATGGTTGAATGGCATCAGTGAGTCATGAATTTGAGCAAATTCCTGGAGATAGTGAAGGACAGGGAAGCATGGCATGCTGCAGTCCACCAGGTCGCAAAGAGTTGGAAATAACTTAGTGATTGACCACCAACAACAAAGGTAGATTGGAATGAGAAAGAAGCTGAGTAGGAAGTTCAATAAGAATGAATAATATAATAAGATCTCTGAATCTGGGTGTTGACAAGGGTAGATGTGTCTCAAGGAAATATTTGACAAGCTGATATTTGATTAGACTTGAGGGTTTATTGTGAGGGTGGAACAAGGAAATAACTTTAATGAGGCTTATGAACTAGGGGAATGATAGATAAGGATTCAGCCAAAAAGTATTTGTATAATACCTATTGTAAGATAGCACTTTGAACAAATGTAAATTTAATCTTTAATATATTAGTTTCAGGTGGCAGAAGCTTATACTCAATGCATAGTTCAAAATGTGACATTGGTGCTGAAGAGAACACAGGGCTGAAGGTGTGGTTTGGGAGATGTTCACATAGAGACTAGATGTAGTTCATTAACAAAGATCATTATAAACTATGGCTCATATATGTCTGGTTCAGCTAGAGAGGAAATGAATAGTGTGAATCTTATCTTTAGAGTCACTGAACTAGATGTTAATCTCTATAAAGTTTGGTATTAATGAGGACAGTGAGAAGGACTTCTCAAATTTAAAAACTAAGGTATACTGAAAAACTGTACTTTTTTCCTCTCCATGGTTTGGACAGCAAGTTTATCATTATGGCATTGGATAAAAAATTCAGAATTCAAATAGTTTTAATCTTATTCTAAGATAGTTCCCCACATTGGAGCAAAGGGTCCTGTCTTGAAGCTAGAAGCAAAAGAGACAGTCCTCATTATATGTATTCAATATAGTTTTAGGACTTCAGTGGGACAATTGGCAAGCAACTGGGACCAAAGAACCCATTTATATGTTTGTTCCCAGGGATTACATTATCAAAGATCCAAAAGAATTATTTAAGTTCCCTAAGGAAACTTCTTTTCCTCTAAGAGTGAGGAAACAGTCCTCTCTTTCCTCTGCCTATCAACTCCTCAGCTTGGCTCAGGGCATATAATTGTTGGCACCTCAGTCTCTGATCACATAAAGATGAACCGTGGGGGACAGGGACATAATATCCTTGGGTGGCTCTTCCATTTAAGATTTCTAAGTCTTTGGATTCTAACTCAAGAACTTCTATTGACTCATCCAGGGTCATGGATTGATTAACCCATTGATATATGTCCTGGTTATGTGATAGGGGATACACAGGGCTATCTGCACATGGTTTCATCATTTCACAATGGTGAGCCTGATGGAATTAGAGATTTTAAAACCTCGTTGTTAATACTTTAAAAGATAGTACACCAGTAAGTAAATATCAGATAACTTATGCAAAGCACTGTTGAATGATCAGTGATTGCCTGTGGGAAATAAAGAGAATCTTAAGCTAGAACACATCCATTTGATCCTGAGTCAAATGATTAAATAGATTGAGTAAGATCATAGGGTGTTGGGAAATGAGAACTTAGTCTTCTTGGAAATGTTATTTTACAGAGTGGGTAGTAGAATTTGGGAAATTTTTTCCCTTGTGTAAGGAACAAGCTATGTGGAATAGATCTATAGGGAAATCAGAGATGCTTAGTATATGTACATATCCTGACATACGTGAGCATGATGACAAAGAGAGAATACTAGCCTGAAATCAGAAGATTTATAGTCTTGGCTCTGAGACTTCTTAGCCGTATATTCTTGAGAAAGGTTCCCCCTCTTTGAATTATGGTTTATTCACATACAAATCATATGTAAACTTTGGGCACCTGATACAAAGAGCTGACTTATTGGAAAAGACCCTGATGCTGGGAAAGACTGACAGCAAAAGGAGAAGGGGCAGCAGAGGATGAGATAGTTATATAGCATGACTGACTCAATGGACACGAATTTGAGCAAACTCCAGGAGACAGTGAAGGACAGGGAAGCCTGGTCTGCTGCAGTTCGAGGGGCCACAAAGAATCGAATGCAAATTAGTGACTGAATAACAACAATAACAACACAAATAAGAGGTTTAAATTAAATATAATTATTTTCTGAATTATTATTACTTTTATGATTCCAAATCAATCTAATTTTCAGATCTGAATTTAAACTATTAAGTACCTAAATTTATACTAACAATTTTACATAAATTATCTCACTTATTCTTACAGTAATATTCTGAAGATTATATTAATTATCTCATTATAAAAATAAGAAAATTAAGCCTCAGAGAGAATAAGTGACAGATACAAGGTCACACAGCTAATACGAGATTAAGTTGGGATTCAAATTCCATGCTCCAAGTCCCATGCTCTTAGCCTTCATGTAGTAAGGATTCTCCTGTGGGAATATATGAATCTTTAGAAATTACAGCCACAAGCACTATATTTCTTGGTTCTTGTTGCATTCAGAGGTTAGCTGGAGATATTTTGTTCTTTAAATCAGAATTTTCTTAAGGGTGGAAAGTTTGTTCTTTGAACTTATGCCTATCCTTTGCATCATCACAATTTAGAATACCTCTTGTCTTCCCTGGTAGCTCAGACAGTAAAGAATCTGCCTGCAATATAGGAGACATAGGTTCCATCCTCGGGTTGGGAAGATCCCCTGGAGAAGGGAATGGCAACCCACTCCAGTATTCTTGCTTGGAGAATTCCATGGACAGGGGAGCCTGGGGGGCTACAGTTCACAGGGTCACAAAGAATCAGACAGACTGAGTGACTTTCCTGGTAGCTCAGCTGGTAAACAATCCGCCTGCAATGCAGGAGATTCCGGTTCAGTTCCTAGGTTGGGAAGATCCCCTGGAGAAGAGAACAGCTACCCACTCCAGTATTCTGGCCTGGAGAATTACATGGACTGTATAGGACATGGGGTCATAAAGAATAGGACACAAGTGACTGACTTTTAGTTTCCCTCTTAGATTACCATACCACTATGCCACCCTCTTCTTTCCCCCAAAGAAGTTTCCTCTAGTGAACATCCTAGCCACAGAAAGGTCATCATCTGGTCAACTTCAAACTGCTCCCAGTCATTATTCAGTTTCTATCGTACCCAAAAGGAAGGTCAAGGGAGGATGTTGTTGTCACTCTTTTCCTATGCCCCTTAAGTGGAAGGGGATGATGGTTCCTAAAGAGCCTAATCTTCTCTTAAGAGTTTGTTATGAGTTTGTAAGCTGCGACTACCTCTATACTTTTGTATATATCTGTTTCCCATAAACTGAGGCTTAGACTAGTTTGGGTAAAATCATTTGCTACTCTGAAATTTGTTTGCCCTATGAACTATTTACCTTAATTAAAAGATGATACTGTTTTTATAAACCAGACACCTCATATCTTGCTTTACAAAAATCACAAGTTGGAATGAGAACACCTGGTTTCCATTCACAGCCTAGCTCAAGTGTATGTCACATTTCATAAGCCAAAGTCTCTCAGAATGATGGAATGCTAATTTGGAAAAAGCCTTAAAGATCTTCTACTCCAACTTTCCATTGATTATCTTCTGCCTCAGAGGTGCTCTCTTTTATGCTTCTATAAATGGAACCTAACCCACCTGGTCCTCCCTAGGGAAACTGGGCTTTGAGATGGGCTTCTGTTTGGGTATTGGTGACAGTGCCCACTTAGTATACAATTTGGAAGGAAATGGATGTGATTCAGCAGTGAAAATTACAAATTAGATTTTGGCTTTCTGAACACTGTGTAGTTTTAGAACCAGAGAAGTATAAAACAAACATTATTTTAAGTCTAGTAAAAATTATTAATATTATGCCAGGAGAAAAAAATCTTTTCTGGTGATTGGTTCAGATAACTTTTCCTAGATATAAAATTAGATATAAGATTTTCTAATAATGCTAATTTCTCCAAGGTAACACTATACATCACTTTATTCACAATCTCCCTCTATTTTTTATACCCTCCCACAGAGACTGAGAAATAGGGATGCTGTTTATTTCAGTGTTTATGTTTCAAAGAGATGGTTCCCCCGTCCTTGAGAAAGACATTTCCTGGATTGTAAAACTGGCAAGAGACTGGGAGAAGATATTCCAGACAAAGCTTGCAGCAGGTACAAATATTATAAAATAAAAATGTGCTTATCATATTTGAAGGACAGGGAGGAAGCTCAAGTTTTGAGATTGAGGACAGAAGAAGAGTAAGTACTGACAAATAAGGACTAATCATTTCCCCCAGCTTAACTAAACTTTGGACAGGCTTCTTTCTGACTCTAAGTCCCTGACTTCCCTTTTCTAAAGGCATTTATTTTAGAAAACTTACAATTGTAAATTCTTTCTTCCTCTTTGAAATATATATAAATCTTCTCCCTCCTTTTTAAACACAGATTTCTCAGGAATTAGAAGCATGAATTCGATGAATTCACTTTATAATATACATGACCTAGCTTAGCTAACTGAAAGCTGCTTGAGAGAGTAGGAATATTTTTCTTCATATTTACATCACCTTCCATGTAGTACAGTGCCTGGAACTCAGTAGGAGCATAAAGCATGCTTGTAGAATGAGTGGATAATCAGAAAATTTATGTACTGATAATAGAATTTAATGACAGCTGCCTTTTGTTATGTACTCATATGGCCTTTCCTTGGTGTGTGTGCAGGGAGAGGAAAAGACCTGGCATCTTTTTGTCTTTTTCTTTTATTGGGGTATAGTCGCTTTCCAATGTTGTGTTAGCTTCTGCTGTATGGTAAAGTGAATAAGATATGTATAGATATAGATATAGATATAGATATAGATATAGATATAGATATAGATATAGATATAGCTTCCCAGGTGGCACTAGTGGTAAAGAATCCACCTGCCAATGCAGGAGTTACAAGAGATGTGGGTTCAATACCTGGGTTGGAAAGATCCCCTGGAGTAGGAATTGGCAACCTACTCCAGTATTTGTGCCTGGAAAATTCCATGAACAGAGAAGAGTTCCCTGTGTTATACAATCAATTCTCATTGGTTATCTATTTTGTACATAGTAGTGTACATATGTCAATATTCCAGTCTCCCAATCTATCCCACCTCCCCCTCCCTCACTTTCTTTTTGGTGTCTGTAAGCTTGTTCTCTACATCTATGTCTCTATTTCTGCTTTGCAAAAAGATCATCTATACCATTTTTTTCTTGATTCTACCTTTATGCCTTGTTGTTTTTCAGTCACTCAATCGTGTCTGACTCTTTGCGACTCCATGGACAGCAGCACACCAGACTTCTCTGCCCTTTACCATTTCCCAGAGCTTGCTCAAACTCATGTCAACTGAGTCAGTGATGCCATCCAACCATATCATCCTCTGTCGTTCCCTTCTCCTTCTGCCTTCAATCTTTCTCAGCATCGGGGTCTTTTCTAATGAGTCAGCTCTTCGCATCAGGTGGTGAAAGTATTGGAGCTTCAGCGTCAGCATCAATCCTTCCAATGAATAGTCAGGGTTGATTTCCTTTAGGACTAACTGGTTTGATGTCCTTGCAGTCCAAGGGACCCTCAAGGGTCTTCTCCAACACCACAGCTCAAAAGCATCAATTCTTTGGTGCTCAGCCTTTATTGTCCAACTCTCACATCCATACATGACCACTGAAAAACCATAGCTTTGACTAGATAGACCGTTGTTGGCAAAGTAACGCCTCTGCTTTTTACATATACACAATGGAATATTACTCAGCTAATAAAAAGAATGAATTTGAGTCAGTTCTAACGAGGTGGATGAAGCTGGAGACTATTATACAGAGTGAAGTAAGTCAGAAAGAAAAACACCAATACAGTATATTAATGCATATTATATATATGGAATTTAGAAAGATGGTAACAATGACCCTGTGTGAGGGACAGCAAAAGATACACAGATATAAAGAAGAGACTTTTGGACTCTGTGGGAGAAGGCGAGGGTGGGATGATTTGAGAGAATAGCATTGAAACATATATACTACCATATGTGAAATAGATGACCAGTCCAAGTTCAATGCACGAAACAGGGTGCTCAAAGCCGGTGCACTGGGACAACCCAGAGGGATGGGATGGGGAGGGAGGTGGGAGGGGGTTATGGGATGGGGGGACACAGCTGTGGCTGATTCATGTCAATGTATGGCAAAAAACCACCACAATATTGTAAAGTAATTAGCCTCTAATTAAAATAAATAAAAATCTTGAGAGTTAATTGTGGTGAAAAATCATAGCAAGAGTTGACTTTTTTTTTTTTGACCTTGCTCTGATAAGGCTTGGTACCTAAGTAGTCCTAGTCAAAAGCAAAATGAGGTAGAACAAGATGGCAGAGGAGTAGGTGGATGTGGAGTACATCTCTCTCCATGGATACATCAGGAATACATCTTCAGACACAGAAGTACATGCAGAACACCAGCTGGGAGCAGACAAGCATACCTGACCAGTGGAAAAGAATATACAGAACCACACAAAACTCGATAGCATGAAGGGACTAAGGGAAAACCAGGAGTGTTAGTAGGACTGGACCTGCCCTTGGCAGGTGGGGGAACTGAAGAAGGGGTCCGAGCCCCACATCGGGGCAATTGTCTGAGTCAGAGGAGAAACATATGGCTGAGACTGAAACAGCTGATTTGTGGCAGCCTAAATGGAATGAGACTCAGACAGTCCTTGCTGCAGCCATACATACCCCGGACAGGGACGCAGGTCCCCTGGAAGGCGTATCACCTGGAAACTGGGGTTTCGGGATTGTGGAGCAATCCCAGGACAAGGGCTGCTATTGACTGTGGAGAGACTGATTGAGGGGATATGAGGGAGGAGATTGTGGTGGGAAATGCCTGTGGAGGAAAGCTGGGCAGCCATGGAAGCAAGGCGATACTGTTGAGTCACGTGTAGTAGTGGAGCCATCACTATAGCCTCTCTCTCCCCACATGCCAGCATCCACAGCTGAACAATAGAGAGGCTGGCTCATCAAACGCCTGATGCACTAAACTACAGCGTAGGAACCCCCTCCCCCCAAGGGTTGTCCTTTAAGTGACTGATGTGCCAAACTACAGAGTAGGACCCCACACAAGGTGCCCCTTTAAGTGCCTGATGTGTTTATCTACAGAGTAGCACCCCAGGCAGGGGGGCTTCTCTATGTGCCTGATGCACCAAACAACAGAGAAGGACCCCAAGCAAGGGAGCCCTCTAAGTGCCTGAACTGGCAGAGCTCTAGAGAAAGACTCATCAAAGAGGCCTTCTGATCACCAGCTACAAGAGGCTCAAAAAAAGACTCTGATAAGGCCATAACTTCTGCAGCAGAGTCAGTCCATGTCCCTGCACACTGCATCACCAGGGTCCCCACAAGGCAAGCAGTGGTGCCACCTTCATGCTCAACCATCACTGGGGCAGAGCTGCCAAAGGCAAAATAAGTCTTGCATCTACGTACAGAGAGTTGCTTTTGTTGTGTCCAACTCTTTGAGACCCTGTAGACTGTGGCCTGCCAGGCTTCTCTGTCATGGGGGTTCTCCAGGCAAGAATACTGGAATGTATTGGCCAATACTGGTTGCCATACCCTTCTAGAGCACTGTATTTCCTGCTGCCCTAGCCTCAAACTCCCCTGAGTACCTGGTGCTGCCAGAACCCCTACGACCCAAGCAGCTGCACCATCGCCACACCTGGTCCTCACAGAGGCAAACCCAAGTCCTCCAGGGCAGCCTCAGGAGCAAACCCTGGTGGACGACCCACATGGAGAGGTGAAAATAAAACCACAATTGAAACCCAGGGGCAGTGTGGCTAAGGAAGAAGACCCAAAACCTTCCCACCAGCTGTACAAGCTACAGATTAACTCCACACAATCAATCAACTAGGCAGACGCTGTGTCTATGGAATATATAAAAGGATATTGAGCGCTCCCACAAAAGTAAATGCTGTGTTCTGATAGCTGTGGACATTGGAGGCAAGAACACACAGGAGCAGGGCCATATTAGAATCTGAGCTGCCCCCACAGCAGGTCCAGAGATCAGCACAGTGTTGGAGGGCACCCTAGGGAGGTGAGGTGAACTGTTTCTCCCAGCGAGGGAAAGGACTTTGACAGCAGTGACTCAAGAAAAACATTTATTTTTCTCATGTTTTGACTTGTTCTGTATATTCTTTTCGATTTTTTTCTTTTTTCCCTTTTTTCTCCTCCTCTGTTGTAGTTGTTGATTTTATTGGCACTATGAAATCTAATTAAGTTTTTGAGCTTTTTTTTCTCAGTCACATTTTTTATTGTTTTTATAAACCTCTGCCTCTATGATTGGTTTTGAAGTTTTGTGGCATTTTCCTTTCTTTTTTTCTTTTCTCTTTTTTTAATTTTAATTTTTTTATGGTTTTTTTTTGGTTTATTTTTACTCTCTTTTTTTTTTAAATTAATTTATTTATTTATTTTAGTTGGGGGATAATTACTTTACAATATTGTAGTAGTTTTTGCCATACATTGACATGAATTTAATTTTTTAAACCTATGGTTATTTATTCTACATTTATTCCCTTCTTTGCTTTTCCTACTGTTTTTTTCCCCTTTCAGGTAATCTTTAATATATATAAATCTTCTTTATCTACCTCTGTTTAACTTTGCATATCTATTCTTTTTTCATTCCTTCCCTCTCAACATATCTGTCAGTTTTATTTTCACTGCTTTATTCCCCAATTGGTACTTGCTTTAGTTTTGTTTTCCAGTTTGTGCTTTAGTTAATTTTGTTCTTAACTTGTAAATATGATTATTTATTTCCTTTGTTCACTGGGTCAATCCACTGTACTTTATTTTTGTTGGACTGTTTACACTTTGCTTATGGGTGTATTTGTATATGTGTATATTCCATTATTTTAATTATCATTTGCCTGATTTTGTAACTGCCACTTGTCTGGGGTTCATCTTTGGTTTCTCATTTTGGGGTATTTGTTTTAATCTCACTTAATGCCATAACCCACCACTTGTGGAATCTTCATTCCTGAGCAGAGATCAATCCCTGAGCCTTTGAAGTGGGAGCACTGACTCCAAGATCCTAGATTACCAGAGAAATAACCCTAGGGATTATCAAATAGTGAGAACTCACACAAAGGAAACCACTAGAATACAAGACCCAGCATCACCCAAACACCAGTAGCAACCTGTGCAGGATGCCTCATCTAAACAACAAACAAACAAAAAATACAAACTCAATCATCAGCAGACAGGATTATCACCTCACTCAGGTTTGCCCATGAGAGGAAAAACAAACAAACAAACAAAAACTCAGCACAAATCTCACCCTTTAGGAAGATTACACAGACCACTGGACCGAGCTTAGGAGGGCAGAAACAAAAAGGAAGAAAGAATTCAACTGTGAAGCCTGGGAAAAGGAGATCTCAAACACAATAAATTTATATATATATATATATATATAAAATAAAGGCATATAATAAATAAATAAATAATATATAATATTATCATATATATTATATAATATATAATATATATTATATAATATATGTTGTTATATATAATAATATAAATAAATAATAATATATAAATAATATATTATATTATATATGTTATATGATATATAATTATTCAGATATAATAATATATATTATATAATATACAATAATATATAAATAAATAATATATATATAATAAAAAGGCAGAGACATACTACACGAATGAACGAACAAATTGGAAACACGGAAGTCCAAATAAGTGAAGAGGAAATAGGCAAACTACATGAAAAAGAATTCAGAATGACGACAGTAAAGAGGGTCAAAACTTTGAAAACAAAATAGAGGAAATTCAAGAATCAATTAACAAAGACCTAGAAGAATTAAAGAATAAACATATGGAGGCAAATAACACAATTACTGAAATTAAAAATACTCTGGAAGGACTCAATAGCAGAATAGCTGAAGCAGAAGAACGAATCACTGAGTTGGAAGATAAAATGGTGGAAATAACTTCTGAAGAGCAGAATAAGGTAAAAAGAATGAAAAGAACTGAGGATATTCTTAGAGACCTCTGGGACAATATCAAACACACCAACTTTCAAATTATAGGGGTCCCAGAAGAAGAAGAGAAAAAGAAAGGGTATGAGAAAATTTTTGAAGAGATTTTCTTAGTTGAAAATTTCCCCAACATGAAAAATGAAATAGTCAATCAAGTCCAAGAGGAGCAGAGTCCCATAAAGGATAAACCCAAGGAGAAACACGCAAAGACACATAATAACCAAACTAAAAAGGACTAAATACAACGAAAGTATATTAAAGGCAGCAAGGGAGAAGAAACAAGTAACATACAAGGGAAACCCCATACCCTTAACAGCTGATCTTTCAGCAGAAACTCTGCAGGCCAGAAGGCAATGGCAGGATATATTTAAGTACTGAAAGGGGAAAATCTATAACCAAGATTACTGTACCTGGCAAGGATCTCACACAAAATTGATGGTGAAATAAAAAGCTGTTCAGACAAGCAAAAGTTAAGAGAATTCAATACCACCAAACCAGCTTTACAACAAGTGTTAAAGGGACTTATATAGTCAAGAAATACACAGAAGAAAAAAGATCTGCAAAATCAACCCCAGTTAGAAAATGGCAATAGGAACATATATATCAATAATTACTTTAAGTGTAAATGGATTAAATGCTCCAACCAAAAGACACAGACTGGCTGAATGGATACAAAAAAAGACCCATATATGTGCTGTCTACAAGAAACCCACTTCAGACCTAAAGACACATATAGACAGAAAGTGAGAGGATGGAAAAATATATTCCATGCAAATGGGAAGCGAAAGAAACCTGGAGTAGCAATCCTCATATCAGACAAAATAGACCTTAAAATAAAGAAGATTACAAGAGATAGGGAAGGACACCACATAATGATCAAGGGCTCAATCCAGGAGGAAGACAAAACAATTGTAAATATCTATGCATCCAATATAGGAGCACCTCAATACATAAGACAAACACTAACAGACAGAAAAGGAGAAATTGACAGTAACACAATAGTAGTAGGAGACTTTTTAACACCCCACTCACACCAATGGGCAGATCATCAAAACAGAAAATTAATAAGGAGATACAAGTCTTAAATGATACATTAGATGAAATGGATCTCATTGATATCTTCAGGACATTCCATCCAAATGCAGAAGAATATACCCTCTTCTCAAGTGCACATGGAACATTCTCCAGGACAGACCACATCTTGGGTCACAAATCAAACCTCAGTAAATTTAAGAAAATTGAAATCAAATCAACCACCTTCTGTAACCACAACACTAGGAGACTAGATATCAGTTGCAAGAAAAAAACTGTAAGAAACACAAACACATGGCAATTAAACAATACGTTTTTAAATAACAAACAGGTTACTAAAGAAATTAGAAAGGAAATAAAAAAAATTCTGGAAACAAATGACAATGAAAACATGACAACTCAAAACCCATGGGACGCAGCAAAGGCAGTTCTAAGAGCGAAGTTTATAGCAATACAATCCTACCTCAAGAAACAAGAAAAACATCAAATAGACAACCTAAATTCACACCTAAAACAGCTTGGAAAAGAAGAACAAAAAACCCCCAGAATTAGTAGAAGGAAAGAAATTATAAAGATCAGAGCAGAAATAAATGAAAAGGTAAAGAAACAAACAATAGTAAAGATTAATAAAACTAAAAGCTGGTTCTTTGAGAAGATAAACAAAATCGACAAACATTTGGCCAGACTCATCAAGAAAAAAAGAGAGAAGAATCAAATCAACAAAATTAGAAATGAAAAAGGAGAGGTTACAACAGACAATGCAGAAATACAAAGGATTATGAGACTATTATGGACAATTATATGACAATAAAATGGGTAACCTGGAAGAAATGGACAGATTCTTAGAAAGGTTCAATCTTCCAAGACTGAACCAGGAAGAAATAGAAAGTATGAAGAACTCAATTACAAGCCCTGAAATTGAAGGTGTGATCAAAAATTTCCCAAAAAACAAAAGCCCAGGACCAGATGGCTTCACAGGAGAATTTTATCAACACTTAGTGAAAAGCTAATGCCTATCCTTCTAAAACTCTCAAAAAATTGAGGAAGGAACACTTCCAAGCTCATTTTTCAAGGCCACCATCACCCTGATACCAAAACCAGACAAAGACAACAGAAAAAAAGAAAAATACAGGCCAATATCACTGATGAACATAGATGCAAACACCTCAGCAAAATTTTAGCAAACAGAATTCAGCAACAGATCAAAAAGCTCATACACTGTGATCAATTGGGTTTAATTCAGGGATGCAAGGATTCTTCAATACATGCAAATCAGTCAATGTGATACACCATATTAACAAATTGAAAGATAAAAACCATATGATCACCTCAATAGATGCCGAAAAAGCCTCTGACAAAATTCAGCATCCATTTATGATTAAAACTATTCAAAAAATGAGCATAGAAGGAACCTAATTCAACATAGTAAAGGCCATATATGATGAGGCTACAGCAAACATTATTCTCAATGGTGAAAAACTGAAAGCATTCCTCCTAAGATCAGGAACAAGGCAAGGGTGTCCACTTTTACCACTATTATTCAACATAGTTCTGGAAGTCCTAGCTACAGCCATCAGAGAAGAGAAAGAAATAAAATGAATCCAGATCATAAAGGAAGAAGTAAAGCTCTCACTATCTGCATATGACATGATACTGTACATAGAACACCCTGAAGATAGTATCAGAAAATTACTAGAGCTAATCAGTGAATTTAGCATAGTTGCAGGATACAAAATCAATACACAGAAATCACTTGCATTTCTATATGCTAACAAAAAAAAAATCAGAAAGAGAACTTAAGGAATCAATCCCAGTCACCACTGCAACAAAAAGAAATAGTTATCTAGGAATAAAACTTACCTAAGGAGACAAAAGAACTGTACACAGAAAATTATAAGACACTAATGAAAGAAATCAAAGATGACATAAACAGATGGAGAGACACTCCATGTTCCTGGGTAGGAAGAATCAATATTGTGAAAATGACTATACTACCAAATGCAATCTACAGATTCAGTGCAATCCCTACCAAATTACCAATGGCATTTTTCACAAAACTAGAACAAAAAATTTCACAATTCATATGCCAACTTGGAAGAGAGTTTTTACCATATGGATGTTTACAACATAAGTACATTTATGACAAACCCACAGCTACCATCATACTCAATGGTGGAAAGATGAAAGCCTTTCCTCTAAATTCAGGAATAAGAGAAGAATGCCCACTCTTGCCACTTCTATCTAACATAATATTGGAAGTCCTAGACATAGCAATCAGATAAGAAATATAAAGTGCCTCTAAATAGGAAGGGAAGAAGTATAAGTGTCACTATTTGTAGATGACATGATACTGTATATAGAAAACCCTAAGGTCTCCACCAAAACAAACATTTAAAGTAGTGAAAGAATTCAGTAAAGTTGCAGGATACAAGATCAATACACAGAAATCAGTTGCTTTCCTTTTTTAAAATTAATTACTTAGCTAAATTATTTTTGACTGCACTGGCTCTTCATTGCTGCATGTGAGCTTTCTATAGCTGCACTGAGCAAGGGTTACTCTCTAGTTGCAGTGATCAGGCATCTAATGCAATCTCTATCAAAATACCTATGATACTTAAAAAAAAACAAAACTTTCCTGTTCTATGTACAATTCCCTTAGACCCTCAGTGTCTTTTAGGTGACAAAAACTGAGAATGAACAATTCAGTTTTACTTACTCGAGTTTTAATTGTTAAAAGTGTTCTCGTCTTTTCCTCAATGGAGTTGTAGTATTTATCATTATTTGCATACCACTGTGCCAGGGCCTTGGGGTGAAGGTGAAAATGGGGGGTAGGGGGTTTGAGCAAAAATATGAGAAAAGTAATTTTTGTCCTCAAACTTTCTCTAGTTGCAAAGAAAAAACAAACCTTTATGAAATGTAAGTTAATAGAATTATATTAGATGTCATGCTATAATGTACATCAATTAATAATCAATTTGTGATTAATAGCCAGATGAGAGAAAAAGTGATATTATGATTTTATCAAAAGTATGCAAATCTCCAAAAATTCTCAAGAAGTAATTTCAATGGTGGATATGTATATTTGATGGTTCCTTCAGAATTTCCTGCAGGTATGTCACAATGGTTTTGGTCAGAGTGGCCTTTTGGTGACCCTCTAATCTCATCACACTGGTAGCTAAATCACCAATCATACACAATCTGCTGAGCTGAGAATACTGGTGATGTTTAAGTGATGTTTGTCGAAAAGTTCTCCATCCACAGTATTGGCAATAAGAAGGCTTCAGAAGTGAAGCAACAGGCAATGAGGTCAATGACAGCAATTAATGTCCGCACACAAAGGGAACCCCTAGTGGGGAAAAAAAGTTAATGCATTTTCCTGACTTAAAACCTAATTAAATCAGATACTACTAACCTGAAACTCTTGCCTTATTTGGACCAGCCTAAGTGTTGTTTCTACTCTAGCTATGAAACAAAGGGTTTTCTAAGCAAATAACTGAAGTAAACAAGATTGCAGAGAATTAAAATGTTTAATAGAATAGTAGAGAGTTTGCCAGAAAACAATTATTGTGCTAATTTTAAACTGTGTTTACCTGTTCATTAAAGCAGCTCATTAAAGAACTCTGCCTCTTAGAATTTTGTTTTGCTAGGTAGTAAACAGAAAATTTAATTCACACTTCTTTAATTCATACTGGCCTTTTCATAGACTAGTTAGTTTGAATTAATGAAACTTGTTTATGGTGAGGGCAACCTTAGAAAGTCATTTTGAGGAGATCACTAGAAGTCACTAGAATTCATTGCTTTCTTTCTGAAGGTTGAATTGTGAATCAGCAGCAGTCACATAATACTTCTAGTTGTATACAGATTTTTATATAGCTACATAAACAGAAAGTTTATGGTCATGATCTTCTGAATAGAGACAAGTAGTTAAGATCTATGAATGAGAATCACTTTCATATGTATTTTTGACTCGTTGATCCCTAGGAAGAGAATGAAAGGAAAGAGCAGGATAGGTCTCTGCTGAGGAAATTTTAGGTTATTGTGAGAGAACCAGAAGCACTGATAGTTGGCACTTTTTAAATGACTACAAGGAATTAAACAGATCTGCAGACAATCTGTGGTGTTTGTGGGTTCTTTATTATATTTTTTTACTTTACATATGTGTGTGTGTATATATATATATTTCAATTTTAGTCTAATGATAATTATAATCTGTAGAGATTCCCTGTAGCTCAAACGGTAAAAATCTGCCTGCGATGCAGGAGCTGCTGCTGCTGCTGCTAAGTTGCCTCAGTCGTGTCCGACTCTGTGCGACCCCATAGACGGCAGCCCACCAGGCTCTGCCATCCCTGGGATTCTCCAGGCAGGAATACTGGAGTGGGTTGCCATTTCCTTCTCCAGTGCATGAAAGGGAAAAGTGAAAGTGAAGTTGCTCAGTCGTGTCCGACTCTTAGCGACCCCATGGACTGTAGCCTACCAGGCTTCTTTGTCCATGGGATTTTCCAGGCAAGAGTACTGGAGTGGGGTGCCATTGCCTTCTCCAGCGATGCAGGAGACCAGGGTTCTAACCCTGGGTTGGGAAGTTCTTCTGGAGAAGGGAATGGCACTCCACCCCAGTATTCTTGCCTGGGGAATTCCATGGACAGAAAACCCTGGTGGGCTACAGACCATGGGGTCGCAAAGAATCGGACACGACTAAGCGACTAACACACAACACACAATTATAATCTAAAGAAAAGACAAACACTCTGAATCTGGGTTGGGAGGTCGTCATAGGGAACCCAAGAAAAACAGAAGATGGAAGTTTCTGTGATCAATAAGCCCTGGAAAATCATAGTTGCTGTCTCGTCTCCTGAAGACTCACAGTGCTCTTTTATGAAATAAAGACTCAGGAAGAATTAGTGGTAAAGAAACCTGTCCAATTGTATTCAAAGCAGCATTTCCCAATCTTATCAGCACCAGCAGTCTTAGATGACCTGCCTCCAACCTCCAGAAAAGTTCTCCAACAGAACTGTGGCATGAGAAGCATTGCTCAGCATCCAGGCCCTCATTTCACAGATTGGGACATGAAGAGGGTATAACGGGCAGAATAGCAGCCTACCAAAACTCGTGTCTACCTGAAACCTCAGAATGTGATCTTATTTGGAAATATGCTCTTTGCAGATGTAATTGGTTAAGATGAGATTGTGATAGTTGATTTCAGGTGTCTAATTGACTGAGCCATTGAGTGTCCAGATATTTGGTCAAACGTCAGTCTACATGTTTCTATAAGGGTGTATATTTCTTTTTTCAAATTTGTCATTGGAAGATAATGGTTTTACAACGTTGTATTGGTTTCTGCCATACATCAGCATGAATCAGCCATAAGTATACATGTTCCTCCTCCCTCTGGAAACTCCCTTCCACCTCCCACCCCATTCCACCCCTTTAGGTTGTCACAGAGCAATGGGTGAGCTCTTGGACCCATATAGCAAATTTCCACTGGCTATCTAACTTACATATGGTAATGTACATGTTTCAATGCTACTATCTCAATCTGTTCCACCCTCTCCTTCCCCCACTGTTTCCACAAGTCTATTCTCTATGTCTGTGCCTCTATTGCTGCCCAACAAATTGGTTTTTCAGCACCATTTTTCTAGATTCCAGATATATGCATTAATACATAATATTTTATTTTCTTTTTCTGACTTACTTCACTCTGTATAATAGGTTCAAGGTTCAGCCACCTCACTAGAATTGACTCAACTTCATTCCTTTTTATGGCTGAGTAATATTCCATTATATATATGTACCACAACTTTTGCTCCTGGACAGCCTTTCAGGTCCAGGGTGGCTAGTATCAGTGGTGAGGCTGGAAGGACCTCTGTTCCTGGGCATTCTCCAACATCACCTCCAGCTTCCCTGGACCCCCTTCCCAGCCACTCCAGCAGGGCCTTTGCCTTGACCACTGGCTGCACATTGACAGACACCAGATAGCCAGTGAATGTTTACATGCTCAACAAGGATGAACGGTGGGACAGCCAGGGCACCAGGGATATCATCCAGCAATGCCTAGCAGCTGAAGGGCCTGTCCCTGCTAGTAAGGGCCTGACAAAATGTGGTCCACTGGAGTAGAGAATGGCAAGCCACTTCAGTATTCTTGTCATGAGAACCCCATGAACAGTAAGAAAAGGCCAACAGATACGACACTGCAAGATGACCCCGCAGGTTGGTAGATGTCCAATACACTGCTGGGGAAGAGTGGAGAAATTGCTACAGAAAGAATGAAGAGGCTGAAGCAAAGCAGAAAGGACACCCAGTTGTAGTTGTATTTGGTGCTAAAAGTAAAGTCCAATACTATAAAGAAAAATATTGCATAGAAACCTATAATGCTAGGTTCACGAATCAAGGTAAATTGGATGTGGTCAAACAGGAGATGGTAAGAGTAAATATTGACATTTTAGAAATCAGTGAACTAAAATGGACCGAAACGGGTGATTTTAATTCAGATGACCATTTTATCTACTACGGTGGACAAGAATTCCTTAGAAGGAATGCAGTAGCCCCCATAGTCAACAAAAGAGTCCAAAATTAAGTACTTGGATACCTTCTCAAAAATGACAGAATGATCTCCGTTCATTTCCAAGGCAAACCACTCACCATCACAGTAATCTAAGTCTACACCCCAACTACAATGCCGAAGAAGATGAAGTTGAATGATTCTATGAAGACCTACAATACCTTCTAGAACTAACACCAAAAAAATGTCCTACTCATCATAAGGGACTGGAATGCGAAAGTTGGAAGTCAAGAGATACCTGGAGTAACAGGCAAGTTTGGTCTTGGAGTACAAAATGAAGCAGGGCAAAATCTAACAGAGTTTTGTCAAGAGAATGCACTGGTCACAGCAAACACCCCATTCCAACAATAAAATAGACGACTCTACACATGGACATCACCAGATGGCCAATACCAAAATCAGATTGATTATGTTCTTTGCAGCTGAAGATGAAGAAGCTCTATACAGTCAGCAAAAACAAGACCAGGAGCTGACTGTGGCTAAGATCATGAACTACTTATTGCAAAATATAGGCTTAAATTTAAGAACATAGGGAAGCCACTAGGCTATTCAGATATGATGTAAGTCAAATCCCTTTTGATTATATAGTGGAAGTGACAATAGATTCAGGGGATTAGATCTGAGAGACAAAGTCCCTGAAGAACTATGGATGGAGGTTCAATATTCAGGATTGATTTCCTTTAGGGTTGACTGATTTGATCTCCTTGCAGTCCAAGGGACTCTCAAGAGTCTTCTCCAACACTGCAGTTCAAAAGCATCAGTTCTTTGGTGCTCAGCTTTCTTTATAGTCCAACTATCACATCCATACATGACTGCTGGAAAAACCATAGCTTTGACTAGTTTGACCTCTGTCAGTAAAGTAATGTCTCTGCTTTTTAATATGCTCTCAAGTTTGGTCATAGCTTTTATTCCAAGGAGCAAGCATCTTTTGCTGCAGATGGCTGCAGTCACCATCTACAGTAATTTTGGAGCCCAAGAAAATAAAGTCAGTCAGTGTTTCCATTGTTTCCCTATCTATTTGCCATGAAGTGATGGGACTGGATGCCATGACCTTAGTTGTTTGAATGTTGAGTTTTAAGCCAGTTTTTTCACTCTCCTTTTTCACTTTCATCAAGAGGCTCTTTAGTTCCTCTTTGCTTTCTGCCATGAGGGTGGTGTCATCTGTGTATGGTGTCATCTGCATATCTGAGGTTATTGATATTTCTCCTGGCAATCTTGATTCCAGTTGGTGCTTCATCCAGTCAGGCATTTTGCATAATGTACTCTGCATATAGAAATAAGCAGGGTGACCATATGAAGCATTGAAGTACTCCTTTCCTGATTTGGAACCATGTCTGGTTCTAACTGTTGCTTCTTGACCTGAACACAGGTTTCTCAGGAGTCAGGTAAGGTGGTCTGGTATTCCCATCTCTTTTAGTATTTTCCACAGTTTGTTGTAATCCACACAGTCAAAGGCTTTGGCATAGTCAATAAAGCAGAAGTAGATGTTTTTCTGGAACTCTCTTGCTTTTTTGACGATTCAGCGGATGTTGGCAATTTGATCTCTGATTCCTCTGCCTTTTCTAAATGCAAATTTTACATCTGGAAGTTCTTGGTTTATGTACTGTTGAAGCCTGGCATGGAGAATTTTGAGCATTACTTTGCTAGCAGGTGAAATGAGTGCAATTGTGCAGTAGTTTGAACATTCTTTGGCAATGCCCATCCTTGGGAGTGAATGAAGTTACCTTTTCCAGTCCTGTGGCCACTGCTGAGTTTTCCACTGCTTAGTTTTCCAAAAACTAAAGGCAAAATACAGACAATATAAAAAACTAAACAAACTCATTTCTAGAAGCAGTATAGCACTAATTATCTATGTAACTGCTATTTACACTGCTATAAGAAAAAGTGTCTGTCTATAAGATGTCAGAACTGAAAGGGACCTTTGAGGACATCTAAAACAATTATTTTATTTTAAAGATATAAACAGTTTTCTTAAGCTAGTATATTAGTTTACTATTTCTACTGTAATAAGGGAGAAAAATGTGATTTGTTTTACCAAAATCTTAGTGGTTTTAAAACAACACAAATTAATTTTCTTGTAGTTCTGGTGGTCAGAAGTCCAAAATTAGCTTCAGTGGGCTTTTCTGGTGGCTCAGACATCAAAGAATCCACCCGCAATGTGGGAGACCTGGGTTTGATCCCTGGGTTGGGAAGATCCCCTGGAGGAAGGCATGGCAACCCACTCCAGTACTCTTGCCTGGAGAATCCCCATGGACAGAGGAGCCTGGCAGGCTATAGTCCATTGGGTTGCAAAGAGTCAGATACAATTGAGCAACGAAGCACAGCACAGGCTAAAATCAAGGTGTCAGAAGGATTTGCTATGTCCTTCCTGGAGCTCCTGGGAAAACTCTGCTCCTTTGCCTTTTCCAGTTTTTACAGGCTGTCTGCATTCCTTGCCTCTTGGCCCTGTATCACTCTGACTTCCATTTCTGTCATCATCTATTTTATACCTCTGACTCTCCTGCCTTTGTTTTATAAAGAACTTGACATTTATCTTAGGCCCACCTGGACAATTCAGGAAAATTTCCCTATCTCAAAATTTTTAATGTTATCACATCTACAAAATTTTATTTATGTTTAAGGTTATACACTTATATGTTCTGGGATTTAGGATGTGAGTATCTTTAGGAAGTCATTATTCATCTTACCACAGCTGTCCAGTGTGATTAGAATTTAGACTGGCATACCTCTATACCATTTCTTCATCAATAATTACATAAAGCATGGTATCATAAGAGTGATTATGTAGTTTTGTATTTTCTCAGATTTCCATACATTGGAACAATATTAAATTATTTTTCAAACTATGCATAGTAATTAAAATATATAAAATAGTTTATGAAATATATTATTGCAAATTGGAAACTGCTTCAACTCATAAATTACTACTGCTTTAGTCACTCAACAAAAAGATGGAACTTGGTCCCATTGCCATAGCTCTGTGATGCCCCTGACTACTCAGTGGTCACAACAGTGAATACCTTGTGAATTTGGGAAGGGACTCAACCCCAGGTTGCTTCTTAAAAACAGAATAAGGATATTTTTGCTTGTCCATAAATTTGTGTAAGGATAGTAATGCCTTATGTTTATTTAGAAATATTTATATGTGACTAAGCATGTTAATGTAGGATATCTCAGGTAATTCTGCAATAAGCTAGAGAGGTAAGCAGGAGTAACAACTTTATCCTATTTTAGATATGGAGAAACTGAGGCTCAGAGGAGCCATATGAATTACCCAAGGTAATTTACAAATCAGTGGATCTAGGACTTAAATCCAGATTTCCTGATTCTAGCTTTCAGGTTGTTCTGAGATCGATCTAGAAAAGGAAAGCAAAAATCAACCAACAAACAAATCAATCAGGTCCATCAAAAAGGGATAATAAATAATAAGACATTATTTTCTAAGTTAAAGAGACTGTTATATAATGGCAATTTTGTGTTTTGACTGTTGAAATTTTAAAAATGGGCTAAAAAACTCTTTTAAATGTAACAGGAATTTCTGACTAGACTCATGAAAACTCAAAGCTCAAACAAATTCAGCTTCTCACTCACCTTCTGCTGAATATTAGAAACTAAGTGGAATTTAATTTATGGTTTAAGAAAGTATATTTCTATTAAAAATCCTTATGTCTCATACCTCGATCTTTTCTTATTTTGGCAACATTTTACAGAAAAATAGTATGTATACTTCTTTTCTTGCAGAAACTGACACTGGGTAATGTCTAATTTATTGTTAGAAATAAATGTGAAATATAATGTAGAAGAAACATTTGAGGCTTTTTGTTTTAACCAGTTAGGAAAATAAACAATTTTCAGTCAGTCATCTCAGTCACTCAGTCCTGTCTGACTCTTTGTGACCTCATGGACTGCAGCATGCCAGGCTTCCCTGTCCATCATCAACTCCTGGAGTTTGCTCAAAATCACATCCACTGAGTCGGTGATGCCATCCAACCATCTGATCCTCTGTCATCCCCTTCTCCTCCCACCTTCAATCTTTCCCAGCATCAGGGTCTTTGCAAATGAGTCATTTCTTTGAATCAGGTGGCCAAAGTTTTGGAGTTTCAGGTTAAGTATCAGTACTTCCATGAATATTCAGGACTGATATCCTTTAAGATTGACTGGTTGGATCTCCTTGCAGTCCAAGGGACTCTCAAGAGTCTTCTCCAACACCACAGCTCAAAAGCATCAATTCTTCAGCGCTCAGCTTTCTTTATAGTCCAACTCCCACAACCATACATGACTACTGGAAAAACCATAGCCTTGACTAGACGGACCTTTGTTGGGAAAGTAACATCTCTGCTTTTTCTTGTGCTGTCTAGGTTGGTTTTAGCTTTTCTTCCAAGGAGCGTCATTTAATTTCATGGCTGCAGTCACCACCTGCAGTGATTTTGGAGCCCTAAGAAGTAAAGTCTCTCACTGTTTCCATTGTTTCCCCATCTATTTGCCATGAAGTTATGGGACCAGATGCCATGATCTTAGTTTTCTGAATGTTGAGTTTTAAGCCAACTTTTTCATTCTCCTCTTTCACTTTCATCAAAAGGCTCTTTAGTTCTTCTTCGCTTTCTGCCATAAGGGTGGTGTCATCTGCATATCTGAGGTTATTGGTATTTTCCCCAGCACTCTTGATTCCAGCTTGTGCTTCATCCAGCCCGGCATTTTGCATGATTTACTCTACATATAAGTTAAATAAGCAGGGTGACAATATACAGCCTTGACATGCTCCTTTCCCGATTTAGAACCAGTCTGTTGTTCCATGTCCAGTTCTAACTGTTGCTTCTTGACCTGCATACAGATTTTCAGGAAGCAGGTCAGGTGGTCTGGTATTCCAATCTCTTGAAGAATTTTTCAGTTTGTTGTGATCCACACAGTCAAAGCCTTTGGCGTAGTCAATAAAGTAGAAGTGACCCCACAAGAGACTGACCCAGACTTGCCCATGAGTGTCCAGGAGTCTCTGGTGGAGGCGTGGGTCAACGGTGGCCTGCTGCAGGGTTGGGGGCACTGAGTATGGCAGTGCATGCATGGGACGTTTTGAACGAGGCCTCCATTATCTTCATTACCTCTACCATAGTTTGGTCTTAGGTCAAACAACAGGGAGAGAACACAGCCCTGCCCATCAACAGAAAATTGGATTAAAGATTTACTGAGCATGGCCCTGCCCATCAAAACAAGACCCAGTTTCTCCTTCAGTTAGTCTCTCCCATCAGGAAGCTTCATAAGCCTCTTATCCAGCATAGGGCAGACAGAATGAAAACCACAATCACAGAAAACTAACCAAACTGATCACATGGGCCACAGCCTTGTCTAACTCAATGAAACTATGAGCCATGTCATGTAGGGCCACCCAAAATGGATGGGTCATGGTGGAGAGTTCTGACAAAACATGGTCCACTGGAGAAGGGAATGGCAAACCACTTCAGTATTCTTGCCTTGAGAACCCCATGAATAGCGTGAAAAGGCAAAAAACGAACAATTCTGTGATGGCCTAATTCTTCTGATGTAGGTTAAATTCTAAGTGGAATTTTATTGTGAATGAGTCTGTTTAAGATAGAAAAGTAGGCCAGATGATGACTGAGAAGACTTTCTGTATAAAAGTCCAGATAATATGGTTTTGATGAAAAATCCTGATCAATTCAGATTAGAAAGGACTGGTTCCAGCTGCCAGTTAAGACAACTTCCTTCCTTCCTTCCTTCCTTCTATTACCATGTGTCAAGAACAATACTAGACACTGAATTTTCAGAAATAAGTCATTTCGTCATAAAATCAACAATTTCAATTTATATAGCTCCATGTATTAGAAAGTTCTCACTTACATGCAGCAAAATGGTTATGTCCAGTTTCTAACAAGTGAACTTGGTTAGGTCTTTTGGAGTCATAGACAACATCTTTTTTTTTCTCTCCCCTACAAGAGCCGTTTTATTATTTCTATCCTCCAGTCTAGAAATCCCTGTTTACAGGTCTCACTTGACAAGATTTTTAGACTTTTTGTAGTCTTATTTGGTCAATTAAATCAAGGCATCCTGAATTCTACCCTTACTCCAGATATATCCCGTCATCACAGTAGAGTCAATTTAGATTGTCTCACAAAGTTGGTTTCATAGATATATAAATGTGACTGACCTAATTTTGTGTTAGCTTTTGAAACACCCCTAGCTTGTGGTCAGTTAATACTGTCACCTATTTTGCAGGTGAGTATTATCAAAACAAGCATCACATTCTATTTATAAAATTGATATTTTGATCCTAAGTGTATGACTTTATTCTGCTGAAATACATCCTGTTGGCTTTGACCCCAGTGACAATGTTACTATTAGCTCACCCTATAGTTAGTCACCTATGCAGGGGAAATTTAAGAAATTTAAAGCTACCTTGGGATTCCCTGGTGGCTCAGCAGTAAAGAATCTGCCTGCAATGAAGTAGCCACAGGATACGTGGGTTCAATCCCTGGGTTGGGAAGATCCCCTGGAGAAGGGCATGGCAACCCATTCCAGTATTCCTGCCTGGAAAATCCCATGAATAGAGGAAACTGGTGAGCAACAGTCCATAGGGTGGCAAAGAGTCAGACTTGACTGAAGGGACTTAGCATGCCTGCGCAGATGTTTTTAAACCTAAACTTTCTCTCCTACTGGCTTTCTATCAGCTTAGATTTATCAGTTTTATAATTTTTAAGAATATTAAGATTAAATATACTCTTAAGGGTAAGATATCCTAGTTTAACATGGAAATATTTAATTACAGAGGAGTGTTCTGTTAAAACACCAGAATGAAAAGTTATGTTATTAGATAAATACTGGACCCTAAGAGGATGACAAAGTAGAAAGTTGCCTTATAATAGAAGAATGGAATTAAAAAGGTTTAGATCAATAGGCTTTCTTGGGGATGACAGATCTGTTTCCCTAGGGAAAGACTGAGATGCTATTTTAGATGAAAGCCCATTAGTACTTAGGTTAAAAATACATACATATATAGCTGGAACTGATGTATAAAAATGTTTCCACTACAATGTACAAAAGTGTAGAGTAAGCATTGTTATTGAAATTTTACAGATGAAGAAACTGAGACTTATAGGAAGTAATTTGTCCAAAATTGCAGGATCAGTAGGTGACAGAGATACTGTTTGAAGTCAGACTTCCTTGCCTCTTCCTCCTCTTTCACAGAACTCAAATTCAGCATGAGTCTTCTAAAGGATGCATTATAATTGATACACGGATACTTTAGTTAGAAAAAAGGGACTGAAAGATTGTTAATAAAAGGATTTTTCAGGGACAGGGTACATTCTAAAATTCTGTGATTATTAAGCTTTCCATTCCATTTTAGTCCATGTCCAAGAACATGACTCAGTAACTGGCTACCAGTGTAGCCTGGGAGTAGGGGTTTTGGAATAGCACTGAAGAGGTGAAGTTGATTTCATGATAAATATCCTCCAGAGAAGAAACTTCATTAAATTTATCTTTGTAGTGTCACATTGGACAAATGTTCACATTATCTTGGATCCTGTACATGAGAGAGAGGCCAACTTGTGGCTAACACCAGGATGTTGGCAAGGTGCAAAAGATCAGTTCATCTCTGGAATGAATGGGGCAGAGAGTAATTAATTCATTTGCTTATTTATTCTTCACACAATTAAAACACACACTGAGCTAACACAACTGAGGATATCAAGAAAAATAAACTGAGAACTGTACTCTCACGTGACTTGCTATCTAAAAAGGAAGCCACAAAAAATGTTAATATTATTTAGAATGTTATAAATGTCTCCACAACCAGCCTCAAGTTCTCATCCTGGCTTTCTGGGCTGTTCATAATTTGAGACAGTACTGCTCATTTGTCCCAATATCCTCAACACAGATGCACATTGTTCTTGTTAGTCAAGTTTCTTCACCATTCCACAACAATGCCTCGCCCACTTTTGCTTTCTTCCTTTCTTCCCTTTTTCCTTTCCACTGCTTGTCTTTTCTCTCCTCCTTCCTTCTTGCCAGGGACCCATCAGAACAGATGTCCAGATTTCCTACCCTCCTGGGCTAAAAGTCAGTATTTTAGGATTTAACATGTCACATTTTCCTTTGTGAAGTCTTTTCTTGATTATTTTTGTTCTGAGTAGTCAATGACTGTTCTGAAAATGGGTAACTTATATAGTATGTACCTTGAAATTAGAAATGTATTAATTTTCAGAGTTAGAGTATTACAGGAGTTTAAGGAGTGGAAAGTGTCAAGGCCCGAGACAGCCTGGAAAAGCTTTGCAGAGGAGATGTGACTTGAGATGACCCAAGAGGGAGGAACAATTGAACTTGATAACTGAGATGGAGAAAAGATTTAAGAAAGGAGAGGGAATGAGAGTAAGAAAGAGAACAAGCCCAAGAGAGGAATTCTTTTCTTCAAGTTATGATAGTTGGTTTTGTTTCTAAACTATTATTTTAAGAAATTGATTAGCTCCCAGTTAGCGCGGAGTCACCATGGAAGGCAATGTTTGTCAAAGGCTGTACTCACTTGCCATTTACTCAGATCTGTTGGTTATCATATTGTAAAATTTCAGAATAGCCATAATTTTAGGGACTCAGGACAGAAAGCCCCCTTGAAACTAAGCAAAACCCTGTGGGGTTCCTGGGCACAGAAGCCTTTCTGTGTTCCTTGTTTGTAGTAAATAGGCTTCAGTCTCCATGACTTTCCCTGAGTTCCAAAGGGCACGTTCAAACTGTTGCTAGTCAGAGAAGGGAAGGGATGCGGAGACAAGGGAGGAACAGTCAAGAACCAATAGTGCAGCCTTGGGGCAGGGTCCTGGTTCTGACTCAAGGGATACACGTAACAGTATTTTTGAGCTCTTCTGCAGAACTAAAACCTACAACACATGGAAGATGTTAACTACTTGATGAAGCATTCTTTATTTCAGAGAGAAGGTCATAGTTTGATAACCTCAAAAACCACAAAAGCTCACCAGAAGACCACCTAAGGCCAGATTAAAGAAATGTAGGCCTTGTACACAGTCTGATCCTTAACAGCAATACTGCTCTTGAACCATTGCAGTAAATCTCCTCACCAAAGCCCTGAGTTTTTTCATAGCATGAGCACACTGTGTTCCCCCTTTGCTTGGGAAAGAAATAAAGCTGTTCTTTTCTACTTCACCCAAAATTCTGTCTCCAAGTTTCAATCTGGTACTGGAATATAGAGGCTGAGATTTTGTCATCACAACCTCTGTTTGAACAATAACTTCTGCTTGCTATATTCATAAAATAGCTAGTTCCATTCATTGCAGCATTCCAAAGAATACAAAATTCATTCCCACATTAAGCTAAAATCTGGCTGTTGATATTTTTCAGCCATTGAGCCTCTTTTTTCCCGGTAAAACCATACAGAGTAAATTTGATTTCTCATCAACACAAGGGTTTATTAAATATTTGTAAAAGTAGTATTGTGCACTTGAAAAGTAACTTGAGTGACTCATTCCCTGAAACAGGTGGCTTGAAATTGTAGCTTAAGATAATGAAACAGTTTGGCAGAACATAGGAAAGCAATATGGCAGGGTGCTAAAAGTTCAAGCTCTAGCTTTTTTTTAATTTTTAATTTGAGGAAAAATTGATTTACAATGTTGTATTGATTTCTGCTGTACAACACAAATAAGCCCTAATTATACATATATCACCTCCCTCTTGAGTCTTTATCCCATCTTCCCATCCCTCCCCTCTGGGTCATCACAGAGTGCCAAGTTGAGCTCCCTGTGTTATGCAGCAACTTCTCACTAGCTGTCTATTCTATACATGATAGTATATATGTGTTGAGGCTACTTTCTCCATTTGTCCCACTCTTTCCTTCCCCCACTATGGCCACAAGTTCAAGCTATATATTTGCATCACCATTTATTCCCTACAAATAGGCTCATTAATACCATTTTGCTAGATTCCATATATATATGTGTGTGTGTGTGTGTGTGTGTGTGTGTGTGTGTGTTAACATATGACATTTGTGTCCCTTTCTGATTTACTTCACTCTCTGTATAACAGATTCTAGGTTCATCCACCTCACTAGAACTAACTCAAATTCATTCTTTTTTATGGCTGAGTAATATTCCATTGAATATATGTACCAAAACTTTTTTATATGTTCATCTGTAGATGGACATCTAGGTTGTTTCTATGTCCTGGCTATTGTAAATTGTGCTTCAATGAATATTGGGGTACTTGTGCCTTATTCAGTTATGGTTTTCTCAGAGTATATGCCCAGGAGTGGGATTTCTGGGTATATGGTAGTTTTAGGTGGCTCAGACAGTAAACAATCTGCTTGCAATGTGTGAGATCTGGCTCAATCCCAGAGTGGGGAAGATCCCCTAGGAAAGGGAATGGCTACTTACTCCAGTATTCTTGCCATGAGAATTCCATGGATGGAGGAGTCCGGTGGACTGCAGTCCTTGGGGTCAAAACGAGTCAAACATGACTAACACTTTCACTTCACCTTCATGGTAGTTTTATTCCTAGTTTTTTAAGGAATCTCCATAACTGTTCTACATAGTGGCTGTATCAATTTACATTCCTACCAACAGTGTAAGAAATTTCCCTTTTCACCACATCCTCTCCAGCATTTGTTGTTTGTAGGTATTTTGATGATGCCCATTCTCACTGGTGTGAGTCAATACCTCATTGTAGTTTTGAGTTGAATTTCTCTAATAATTAATAATATTGAGCATCTTTTCATGTGTTTATTGGTCATCTGTATGTCTTCTTTAGAGAAGTATCTGTTTAGAACTTCTGTCCATTCTATGATTAGGCTGTTTGCTTTTCTGATATCGAGCTGTATGAGCTGCTTATGTACTCTGGAGATTAAGCTTTTGTCAGTTGTGTTGTTTGTAATTATTTTCTCCCATTCTGAGGGTTATCTTTTCATCTTATTCAATGTTACCTTTGCTGTACAAAAACTTTTAATATTAATTATGTTCCATTTGTTTATTTATTTTTGTTTTTATTTCCATTACTCTAGGAGATGTGACAAAGAGGATCTTGCTGCGATTTATGTCAGAGTGCACTATCTATGTTTTCTTCTAAGAGATTTATAGTTTCTGGCCTTACATTTAAGTCTTTAATTCATTTTGAGTTTATTTTTGTGTATGGTGTTAAGAAGTGTTCTAGTTTCATTCTTTTATTTTTTTATTTATTTTATTTTTTAATCTAATTTATTTATTTTAGTTGGGGGCTAATTACTTTACAATATTGTAGTGGTTTTTGCCATACATTGACATGAATCAGCCATGGGTTTACATGTGTTCCCCATCCTGAACCCCTCTCCCACCTCCCTCCCCATCCCATCCGTTTGGGTCATCCCATTGCCCCAGCCCTGAGCATTTGTCTCATGCATCGAACCCGGAATGGTGTTCTGTTTCACATATGGTAATACACATGTTTCAGTGCTATTGTCTCAGAACGTCCCACCCTCACCTTCTCCCTCAGAGTCCATAAGACTGTTCTATGCATCTGTGTCTCTTATTCTGTCTTGCATATAGGGTTATCGTTACCATCTTTCAAATTCCATATATATGCGTTAGTATACAGTATTGGTGTTTTTCTTTCTGGCTTACTTCACTCTGTATAATGGGCTCCAGTTTCATCCATCTCAATAGAACTGATTCAAATGCATTCTTTTTAGTGGCTGAGTAGTATTCCATTGTGTATATGTACCACAGCTTCCCCATCCATTCGTCTGATGATGGACATCTAGGTTGCTTCCATGTCCTGGCTATTGTAAGCAGTGCTGTGATGAACATTGGGGTACACGTGTCTCTTTCAATTCTGGTTTCCTTGGTGTGTGTGACCAGCAGTGGGCTTGCTGGGTCATATGGCAGTTCTATTATCAGCTTTTTAAAGAATCTCCACACTGTTCTCCATAGTGGCTGTACTAGTTTGCATTCCCACCAACAGTGTAAGAGGGTTCCCTTTTCTCCACACCCTCTCCAGCATTTATTGCTTGTAGACTTTTGGATAGCAGCCATTCTGACTGGTGTGAAATGGTACCTCACTGTGGTTTTGATTTGCATTTCTCTAATAATGAGTGATGTTGAGCATCTTTTCATGTGTTTGTTAGCCATCTGTATGTCTTCTTTGGAGAAATGTCTGTTTAGTTCTTTGGCCCACTTTTTGATTGGGTTGTTTATTTTTCTGGAATTGAGCTGCAGGAGTTGCTTGTATATTTTTGAGATTGTCTATTGCTTCGTTTGCTATTATTTTCTCCCATTCCGAAGGCTGTCTTTTCACCTTGCTTATAGTTTCCTTTGTTGTGCAAAAACTTTTAAGTTTAATTAGGTCCCTTTTGTTTATTTTTTCTTTTATTTCCAATATTCTTGGAGGTGGGTCATAGAGGATCCTGCTGTGATTTATGTCGGAGATTGTTTTGCCTATGTTTTCCTCTAGGAGTTTTATAGTTTCTGGTCTTATATTTAGATCTTTAATCCATTTTGAGATTATTTTTGTGTATGGTGTTAGAAAGTGTTCTAGTTTCATTCTTTTACAAGTGGTTGACCAGTTTTCCCAGCACCACTTGTTAAAGAGATTGTCTTTTCTCCATTGTATATTCTTGCCTCCTTTGTCGAAGATAAGGTGTCCATAGGTGCGTGGATTTATCTCTGGGCTTTCCATTTTGTTCCATTGATCTATATTTCTGTCTTTGTGCCAGTACCATACTGTCTTGATGACTGTGGCTTTGTAGTAGAGCCTGAAGTCAGGTAGGTTTATTCTTCCAGTTCCATTCTTCTTTTCAAGATTGCTTTGGCTATTCGAGGTTTTTTATATTTCCATACAAATTGTGAAATTACTTGTTCTAGTTCTCTGAAAAATACCGTTGGTAGCTTGATAGGGATTGCATTGAATCTATAGATTGCTTTGAGTAGTATACTCATTTTCACTATATTGATTCTTCCAATCCATGAACACGGTATATTTCTCCATCTGTTTGTGTCCTATTTGATTTCTTTCATCAGTATTTTATAGTTTTCTTTATATAAGTATTTTGTTTCTTTAGGTAGATATATTCCTAATTATTTCATTCTTTTCGTTGCAATGGTGAATGGTATTGTTTCCTAAATTTCTCTTTCTGTTTTCTCATTGTTAGCGTATAGGAATGCAAGGGATTTCTGTGTGTTAATTTTATATCCTGCAACTTTACTATATTCATTGATTAGCTCTAGTAATTTTCTGGTAGAATCTTTAGGGGTTTCTATGTAGAGGATCATGTCATCTGCAAACAGTGAGAGTTTTACTTCTTCTTTTCCTATCTGGATTCCTTTTATTTCTTTTCTGCTCTGATTGCTGTGGCCAAAACTTCCAAAACTATGTTGAATAGTAGTGGTGAGAGTGGGCACCCTTGTCTTGTTCCTGATTTTAGGGGAAATGCTTTCAATTTTTCACCATTGAGGATAATGTTTGCTGTGGGTTTGTCATATATAGCTTTTATTATGTTGAGGTATGTTCCTTCTATTCCTCCTTTCTGGAAGGTTTTTATCATAAATGGATGTTGAATTTTGTCAAAGGCTTTTTCTGCATTTATTGAGATAATCATATGGTTTTTATCTTTCAATTTGTTAATGTGGTGTATTACATTGATTGATTTGTGGATATTAAAGAAATCTTGCATTCCTGGGCTAAAGCCCACTTGGTCATGATGTATGATCTTTTTAATATGTTGTTGGATTCTATTTGCTGGAATTTTATTAAGGATTTTTCATCTATGTTCATCAGTGAATTTGGCCTGTAGTTTTCTTTTTTTGTGGCATCTTTGTCTGGTTTTGGAATTAGGGTGATGGTGTCCCCATAGGATGAGTTTGGAAGTTTACCTTCTTCTACAATTTTCTGGAAGATTTTGAGTAAGATAGGTGCTAGCTCTTCTCTAAATTTTTGGTAGAATTCAGCTGTGAAGCCGTCTGGTCCTGGGTTTTTGTTTGCTGGAAGATTTCTGATTACAGTTTCGATTTCCGTGCTTGTGATGGGTCTGTTAAGATCTATTTCTTCCTGGTTCAGTTTTGGAAACTTATACTTTTCTAAGAATTTGTCCATTTCTTCCCAGCTGTCCATTTTATTGGCATATAGCTGTTGGTAGTAGTCACTTATGATCCTTTGTATTTCTGTGTTGTCTGTTGTGATCTCTCCATTTTCATTCCTAATTTTGTTGATTTTATTCTTCTCCCTTTGTTTCTTGATGAGTCTGGCTAATGGTTTGTCAATTTTGTTTATCTTCTCGCAAAACCAGCTTTTAGTTTTGTTGATTTTTTCCATGGTCTCTTTTGTTTCTTTTGCATTTATTTCTGCCCTAATTTTAAAGATTTCTTTCCTTCTACTAACCCTGGGGTTCTTCATTTCTTCCCTCTCTAGTTGCTTTAGGTGTAGAGTTAGGTTATTTATTTGATTTTTTTCTTGTTTCTTGAGGTACGCCTGTATTGCTATGAACCTTCCCCTTAGCACTGTTTTAAGTGTCCCATAGGTTTTGGGTTGTTGTGTTTTCATTTTCATTCGTTTCTATGCATATTTTGATTTCTTTTTTTATTTCTTCTGTGATTTGTTGGTTATTCAGAAGTGTGTTGTTTAGCCTCCATATGTTGGAATTTTTAATAGTTTTTTTTTCCTGTAATTGAGGTCTAATCTTACTGCATTGTGGTCAGAGAAGATTATTGGGATGATTTCAATTTTTTTGAATTTACCAAGGCTAGATTTATGGCCCAGAATGTGATCTATCCTGGAGAAGTTTCCGTGTGCACTTGAGAAAAAGGTGAAATTGATTGTTTTGGGGTGAAATATCCTGTAAATATCAATTAAATCTAGCTGGTTTATTGTATCCTTTAAAGTTTGTGTTTCCTTGTTAATTTTCTGTTTAGTTGATCTATCCATATGTGTGAGTGGGGTATTAAAGTCTCCCACTATTATTGTGTTATTGTTAATTTCCCCTTTCATACTTGTTAGCATTTGCCTTACATATTGTGGTGCTCCTATGTTGGGTGCATATATATTTATAATTGTTATATCTTCTTCTTGGATTGATCCTTTGATCATTATGTAGTGTCCTTCATTGTCTCTTTTCACAGCCTTTATTTTAAAGTCTATTTTATCTGAAATGAGTATTGCGACTCCTGCTTTCTTTTGGTCTCCATTTGTGTGAAATATCTTTTTTATTTTTTTTATTTTTTTTTCCGTTTGTGTGGGGCTAATTACTTTACAATATTGGTAGTAGTTTTTTTCAGCCCTTCACGTCATCCGTATGTGTCCCTTGTTTTGAGGTGGGTCTCTTGTAGACAGCATATATAGGGGTCTTGTTTTTGTATCCATTCAGCCAGTCTTTGTCTTTTGGTTGGGGCATTCAACCCATTTATATTTAAGGTAGTTATTGATAAGTATGGTCCCGTTGCCATTTACTTTGTTGTTTTGAGTTCGTGTTTATACATTCTTTCTGTGTTTCCTGTCTAGAGAAGATCCTTTAGCATTTGTTGGAGAGCTGGTTTGGTGGTGCTGAATTCTCTCAGCTTTTGCTTGTCTGTAAAGCTTTTGAATTCTCCTTCATATCTGAATGAGATCCTTGCTGGGCACAGTAATCTGGGTTGTAGATTATTCTCTTTCATTACTTTAAGTATGTCCTGCCATTCCCTTCTAGCCTGAAGAGTTTCTATTGAAAGACCAGCTTTTATCCTTATGGGAATCCCCTTGTGTGTTATTTGTTGTTTTTCCCTTGCTGCTTTTAATATTTGTTCTTTGTGTTTTATCTTTATTAATTTTATTAATATGTGTCTTGGGGTGTTTCACCTTGAGTTTATCCTGTTTGGGACTCTCTGGGTTTCTTGGACTTGTGTGACTATTTCCTTCCCCATTTTATGGAAATTTTCAACTATTATCTCCTTGAGTATTTCTTCATGGCTTTTCCTTTTATCTTCTTCTTCTGGGACTCCTATGATTCGAATGTTGGGGCGTTTCATATTGCCCCAGAGGTCCCTGAGGTTTTCCTCATTTCTTTTGATTATTTTTTCTCTTTTCCTCTCTGCTTCATTTATTTCCACCATTCTATCTTCTACCTCACTTATCCTATATTCTGCCTCCGTTATTCTACTGTTGGTTCCCTCCAGAGTGTTTTTTATTTCACTTATTTCATTATTCATTATATATTGACTCTTTTTTATTTCTTCTAGGTCCTTGTTAAACATTTCTTGCATCTTCTCAATCCTTGTCTCCAGGCTATTTATCTGTAACTCTATTTTGTTTTCAAGATTTTGGGTCATTTTTATTATCATTATTCTAAATTCTTTTTCAGATAGATTCCCTATCTCCTCCTCTTTTGTTTGGTTTGGTGGGCATTTCTCATTTTCCTTTACTTGCTGAGTATTTCTCTGCCTTTTCATCTTGTTTAGATTGCTGTTTGGGGTGGCCTTTCTGTATTCTGGTAGTTTGAAGTTTCTCTTTATTTTGAGGTTCCTCACTGTGGGTGGGGTTGGACGGGTGGCTTGTCAAGGTTTCCTGGTTGTGGAAGCTTGTGTCGGTGTTCTGGTGGATGGAGCTGGATTTCTACTCTCCGGAGTGCAATGGGGTGTCCAGCAGTGAGTTTTGAGAGGTCTATGGGTTTGGTGTGACTCTGGGCAGCCTGTATATTGATGCTTAGGGCTGTGTTCCTTCTAGGTCATCATAGAACTGTTCAGCTTCAACTTCTTTGGCATTAGTGGTTGGGGCATAGTCTTGGATTACTGTGATATTGAATGGTTTACCTTGGAAACGAACAAAGAGCATTCTGTCATTTTTGAGATTGCACCCAAGTACTGCATTTCAGTCTCTTTTATTGACTATGAGGGCTACTCCATTTCTTCTAAGGGATTCTTGCCCACAGTGGTAGGTATAATGGTCATCTGAATTAAATTTGCCCATTCCAGTCCATTTTGGTTCATTGATCGCTAAAATGTTGCTGCTCACTCTTGCCATCTCCTGTTTGACCACTTCCAATTTACTTTGATTCATGGACATAACATTTCAGGTTCTTATGCAATACTGTTTTTTATAGCATCGGACTTTACTTCCATCATCAGTCACATCCACAACTGGAAGTTGTTTTCACTTTGGTTCTGTCTCTTCATCCTTTCTGGAGTTATTTCTCCACTCTTTCCCCAGTAGCATATTGGGCAGCTACTGACTTGGTGAATTCCTGGGGAATTCATCTTTCAGTGTCCTATCTTTTTGCCTTTTCATGCTGTTCATGGGGTTCTCAAGGCAAGAATACTGAAGTGGTTTGCCATTCCCTTCTCCAGTGGACCGCGTTTTGTCAGAATTCTCCACCATGACCTGTCCATCTTGGGTGGCCCTACACAGGATGGCTCATAGTTTCATTGAGTTAGACAAGGCTGTGGTCCATGTGATTAGTTTGTTAGTTTTCTGTGATGCCTGCCATAAAGCACAACAAATATTTAATCAAGGAGAGACTTCAGAAAACCCAAGTCACAGGTGTTTTGTTCTGCATTCTTCAAAAACATGGTGAAAAATAAGAAGTAGTAAGATATTAGGAGATACGGATTTTTTCTATTAATATTTTTATTCAACATTTTTTTCTGACAGTTCTAGCCAGTGTGATAAGGAAAGAAAAATCAATAAAAGGTGTGAATACTGGAAAAGAATATATGAAACTGTCCTTATTTGCAAATACCATGATATTGCATGTTTAATACAATGATCAAATTATCATCTGCTCTGCTGGAACTCTGCTAGTGTTATAGCCCTTGGGCTTTGGGAGCTGTGATTAAAAGCTGTCTCCAAAAATTAGACCTAGAATGAATACATGTGAATAAACACTGACAGACCAAGGTGCTCAAAACTTGTTGAATTCAACAGAATCTATTTTCACTGATTAACGTGGACAGCATGAACAAAGAAGCAGCATTTTAGTGGAGGTACTTGAATATGAATAATGAAATAATATATTATATTATTTACTAGGAAGTTCTTCCAAATTATCTTGAATTTCATAGCAATCTTGGATTGCTTATCCACCTTGGATAAGAAATATACTGATATTCTCATTGTCAGATGAAAAACTACCACTCAGAGAGCTTGAAGTGTTTTCCTTAAATCACAATTGTTAAGAGGTTATGCAGTTGGGAGCAGGACCCAATACTGTAGGTCAAGAATTCTTTCTTTATTCTTCACTTATTTGCTGTATGAATCAGTACCAGATTTCCCAAACCACTTCTGAAATATCAAAGCTAACTAGATAATGAGTACAAAGGAAGACTTCTTGCTGAAGTTGTTTTATGTCTAGTTAAATAGCCTTATGTAGGACCCAACAGAATGTTGTTTATGGAGACATAAAAGCTTAGAAATAAAACATAAAATTATAAATGTCACCCAAAGAATATTTAGTCTTTTTTATATCTAAGACTCAATATTCTCCATTACCTTTTAAAAATAACTTCAGTTTCCTAAAGCTATCTGGAGAGCCTTTGTGTAATTCACTCTACCAAAATTGAGAATTTTATAAGTATTTTAAATCAATCCTACATTTCTAAACTAATCAACTGGCTTTATATCCAGAAGATACATAAAAATAAAAACAATTGCTTGTTTCTCATTTTCTTCACAGCTTTCAAGTTTTTAAATTATTTCCTTCACATCATTATAATATTCAACATCTTATTCATGTTTTATATGTAAGATGCTTAGCAACTGTTTGAAGACGCTTCTTGATCAAAAGCCTAGGTGGGAGAATTTGACTCAGGAGAGAAACATGTTTTTGTTATGAGAATGCAGCAGTCTAGCTCTGGACCAAACCTCACATCACCCCAGCGTCTGTCACTGTCAGACACAAATAGGAAGGTGTCTTCCTATTGGGCACTGGTGGCAGAGAGGTTCTTCCTGTGTTTCCAACACTGGGTTGACTGAGCTGCCTCAGAGCACAAAGTCCAAGGCAGGAGGGACCGATAGGCTATCATGTCTGCTGTATTGGGGTCTGATTTTTGTTTTTAACAGACTCATCTTGGAGTTTGTATGATCTAACTCCTATTTTCCATGTACTTGAGAAATTTCCAGTGAGGAAGTGTTCCTTAATGTCAGTGTTAACAAATGTAAAACCACATATTTTACTCCAAATGACTTAATACTCGAAAATTTACACAAAGAGAATTGAAGTATTATCACAACATTGTGTACATTTAGTAAAACTTCAACGAGGCTTAAATTGTACCAATGATGGTTGTTATTGTAATTGTAGACAGCAGAGCTGGAGCTAGGAGGCTGACATTAAGTTAGGGAGAATTTTTTTTTTCTCCTTTATAGCTCCTGGATAAAGGGCTAGATATTTAAGGGACTATCCTATTTGTACCTCAGCTGTGAGATAAGTGTTTTATTTTCTGGCACCAATGCATACTGCTAAGGCTTAAATAGTGATAAAGAGATGAATTTAGTGACAAAAAAAATACTAAATTGGAATTCAGTGAATCTCCGGATTATTGTAAGCTCTGGGACAATAAATCAGTGAAATAAAGAACGTTTGGAAAAAGAGTGAGGAACTAACTTGACAGGGACATTACCGTTCTCAATACTTCAGGAAGGTAGGGAACAAGGAGCCAAAAAGTGGAAACAAGGTGAATGAATATGAGACAAATTTGGGAAAATATCAAGAAGAGTTTTACTGGCAACACAGACTGACAAAAGAATACTTGGTTGTTATTTTGTACTTTTGATGGAACGCTCTTTAAGCAAACACTTTCATTGCATACACAGTTGATCTAGGCTAATGTTTCCGGCTGGGGTAATGTTAAAATGTGGGCAGCCAGAGGGGACTACCAAGATACTATGACAGATTCTTGGAAGAACAACTATTTTGGAATAAAATACATCAGGAAAAAAAAATGTAAAAGCCATCCAGAAACTCCTGACTTCCTCTTTCCTCACGTGTGTGGCTAAACTGGCTTTCAGTTTAGCTGAAACATAAAACATAGAAACATTAAAGAATAGGATCCCTTCTTTGATGTGTGAAGGGAATTATTTAGAACAAATTAAAAGGAAGCCCTCAGTATGAGGTACCATTCTTTGTATGCAAGGAACAACATTCGTTGGGACACTCACTTTATTCTTTTTTCAGAATAGTGTGATATGAAACCATCTATTGGAAGACATTCATTTGCTGACTGGGGCTGGGCATTTAATCTCTGGAAAAATAACCATTTCTACATGCAGTCACGGGACTCATGATTTTGCCTGTTACTTGTGAGGTGACAGTTAAGGTGAAGAGAAATAAACAACACATCTTTAATACATTGGAGGATTGTCTGACTGCCGAGGGGAATATAATGCAAAATATTGCCCTCAAGGAGCGTAGAAAGGATGATAAAATGATAAATACATCTGAAACGGCAAAGCATGCTAATTATTGTTGTTGTTAAGTTGCTAAGTCACGTCTGATGCTTTGCGACTCTGTGGACTGCAGCATGCTAGGATTCTCTGTCCTTCACTATCTCCCGGAGTTCACTCAAACTCATGTTCATTGAAGTGGTGATACCATCCAAACATCTCATTCTCTGTCACCCTCTTCTCCCTCTGCCCTCAATCTCTCCCAATATCAGGGTCTTTTCCAGTGAGTAAGCTCTTTGCATCAGGTGGCCAAAGTATTGGAGCTTCAGTTCCAGCATCAGTCCTTCCACTGAATACACAGGGTTGATTTTCTTTAGGATTGACTGGTTTGATCTTGCTCTCCAAGGGACTCCCAAGACTCTTCCCCAGTACCACAGTTTAAAAGTATCAATTTTTTGGCACTCAGCCTTCTTTATAGTCCAACTCTCACATTCACGACTACTGGAAAAACCCTAGCTTTGACTATACAGAACATTGTCAGCAAAGTGATGTCTCTGCTTTTTAATATCCTGTCTAGATTGATCATAACTTTTCTTCCAAGGAGCAAATGTCTTTTAAATTCATGGCTACAGTTACCATCCACAGTGATTTTGGAGCCAAAGAAAATAAAATCAACCACTTCTTCCATTTTTCCCCCATCTGTTTGCCATGAAGTGATGGGACCAGTGCCATGATCTCAGTTTTTTGAATGTTGAGTTTTAAGCCAGTTTTTTCACCCTTCTTTTTCAACCTTATCAAGAGGTTCTTTAGTTTCTCTTCACTTTCTGCCATTAAGATGATATCATCTGCATATCTAAGGTTGTTGCTTTCTCTTCCAGCAATCTTGATTCCAGATTGTGATTCAACCAGCCTGGCATTTTGCATGATATACTCTGCACATATGTTAAATAAGCAGGGTGACAACATATAGTCTGGACCTCTTCCTTTCCCAATTTGGACTAGTCCATTGTTTCATGTCTGGTTCTAACTGTTGTTTCTTGACCTGCAAACAGGTTTCTCAGGAGACAGGTAAGGTGGTTTGTTATTTCCATCTCTTGAAGAATTTTCCAGTTTGTTGTGACCCATACAGTCAAAGGTTTTAGCATAGGCAATGAAGAAAAGTAGATGTTTTCTGGAATTCTCTTACTTTTTCTATGATCCTATGGATGTCGGCAATTTGATCTCTGGTTTCCTCTGCCTTTTCTAAATCCAGCATGCACATTTGGAAGTTTTCAATTCATAAACTGTTGAAGCCTAGCTTGAAGGATTTTGAGCATAATATTGCTGGCATGTGAAATGAGTACAACTGTACTGTAGTTTGGACATTCTTTGGCATTGTCTTACTTTGGGATTGAAATGAAAACTGCCCTTTTCAGTCCTGTGGCCACTGCTGAGTTTTCCAAATTTACTGCATATTGAGTATGTCATACTGACTTTAATAGCATCATCTTTTAGGATTTGCAATATCTCTGCTGGAATTCCATCACCTCCATTAGCTTTGTTTGTAGTAACGCTGCCTAAGGCCCACTTCACACTCCAGGATGTTTGGCTGTATGTGAGTGACCACACCATTACGATTATCCAGTTCATTAAAACCTTTTTTTATTAGTTCTGTGTATTCTTGCCTCTTATTAATCACTTCTGCTTCTGTTAGGTCCTTGCTTTGTCTGTCCTTTATTGTGCCCGTCTTTGCATGAAATGTTCCCTTGGTGTCTCCCATTTTCTTGAAGCAATCTCTAGTCTTTCCAATTTTATTGTTTTACTCTATTTCTTTGCACTATTCACTAAAGAAGACTTTCTTATCTCTCCTTGCTATTCTCTGGAACTCTGCATTCAGTTGGGTATATCTTTCCCTTTCTCCTTTACCTTTGGCTTCTCTTCTTTTCTCCACTACTAGTAAAGCCTCCTCAGACAACCATTTTGCCTTGTTGCATTTCTTTTCTTGGGGATGATTTTGGTCATCACCTCCTGAACAATGTTATGAACCTCCATCCATAGTTCTTAATGCACTCTGTCTATCAGATCTAATTCCCTGAATCTATTTGTCACTTGCACTGTATAATTGTCAGGGATTTGACTTAGATAATACCTGAATGGCCTAGTGATATTCCTACTTGATTCACTTTAAGTCTGAATTTTGCAATAAGGAGCACATGATCTGAGTCACAGTCTGAGTCACATGCCTTGTTTTTGCTGACTCTATATAGCTTCTCGATCTTCGACTGCAAAGAACATAATCAATTTGATTTCAGTATTGACCATCTGGTGATGTCTATGTGTACAGTCATCTCCTGTGTTGTTGGAAGGGAGTGTTTGCTATGACCAGCGTGTTCTGTTGACAAATTCTGTTAACCTTTGCCCTGACTCATTTGTCCTCCAAGGCCAAACTTGCCTGTTACTCCATGTATCTCTTGACTTCCTACTTTTGCATTCCAATTCCCTATGTAATGAAAGGGACATCTTTTTTTTTTTATTCTCTGGTGGTCATTCTAGAAGGTCTTGTAGGTCTTCATAGAACTGATCAACTTCAGCTTGTTTGGCATTAATGGTAGGGGCATAGACTTGGATTACTGTAATATTGAATGGTTTGCCTTGGAAATGAACCAAGATCATTCTCTTGTTATTGAGATTGCACCCAAGTACTGCATTTTGGACTTTTTTGTTGACTATGAGGGCTACGCCATGTCTTCTAAGGGATTCTTGCCCATAGTAGCAGATATAATGGTCATCTGAATTAAATTCACCATTCCTGTTCATTTTAGTTCACTGATTCCTAAAATGTTGATGTTCACTCTTGCCATCTCCTGTTTGACCACATCCTCAATTACCTTGATTTACAGACCTAATATTCCAGGTTCCTATGTAATACTGTTCTTTATAGCATCGAAATTTACTTTCACCACTACACACACCCACAACTGGGTATGGTTTCTGCTTTGGCTCAACCTCCTCATTCTTTCTGGATCTACTTCTCCACTCTTCTCCAGTAGCATACTAAGCACCTACTGACCTGGAGAGTTCTTCTTTCAGTGTCATACCCTCTTGCTGTTTCATACTGCTCATGTTAATTATTAACCAATACTAATTCCAACCCTGTGCCAGGCACTGAAATTACAGTAAAGTAAACTCATTTCTTCCTGCTGCCTAGAATCTACTGGAGAATACAAGAACTTGAAAATTCATGGCCACGTGGGAAAAAAACACAAGTTTGTGCATTCGAATCAGATTCATTTTTAGCTGATTCATTGTTCTTCTATTGGTTTTGAAGTTGGCCAAAAGATTTAACCTCCTTTAGCCTCATTTATGTCATCTGTCCACTTGAGTGTGTGTGTGTGTGTGTGTGTGTGTGTGTGTGTGTGTGTGTGTTTAAAAATCAAAGGTGATCCTTGAAATGTTTTAAAAAGTGTAAAATACAAAGTGGATCCTCAGAAAATGGTAGCTCTGAGAATAAGCAAGGAAATGTTTCATGTACATGTGAAAACACTCTGATGGCTAGGATTCCACAGAAGTGATGGACCTCTTTTTTCATCTCTTGTGACTGTTAAGATATAGATAGGTAAGATGGCACCATATTTGGCACATTGAAGTATCCCAGACCCATTCTTTTCACAGATGGACTATTCAGAAAGGAAGCATTCTTTTTTAGGTTGAATAGACTTTGCCAATAATGAGAGAGAACTTCTCTGAATGGAACTCAAGGTTGGTAGGCACTGATGAAGTGCAATGGGAACAGAAAAACCTAGTAAGTGACACTGAAAATATGCCACTGGGAGGGGATATATAATGTTTAGCTCTGTCAGCTTCCACAACAGGTTGTACATGCATTAATCTCCCCAAAGCTTGTAGAAGCATCACCAAAGAAAATAAAAGGAGGAGTAAAGATAAATTTTATCTCACAAATGTATTAGTCCTAAGCCTAAGTCCCACTAACATTATTATTAATAGAAATAATAATTATAACAATTTAACTTTGCAAAGAAGCAACAGTAAGAACCAGACATGGAACAATAGACTGGTTCCAAATTGGGAAAGGAGTACATCAAGGCTGTATATTGTCACCTTGCTTATTTAACTTTTATGCAGAGTACATCATGCAAAATGCCAGACTGGATGAAGCACAAGCTGGAATCAAGGTTGCTGGGAGAAATATCAATAACCTCAGACATGCAGATGACACCACCCTTATGGCAGAAAGTGAAGAGGAACTGAAGAGCATCTTGATGAAAGTGAAAGAGGAGAATGAAAAATCTGGCTTAAAACTCAACATTCAGCAAACTAATATCATGGCATCCAGTCCCATCACTTCATGGCAAATAGATGGGTAAACAATGGAAACAATGACAGACTTTATTTTGGGGGGCTACAAAATCACTGCAGATGGTGACTGCAGCCAAGAAATTAGAAGACACTTGCCCATTGGAAGAAAAGCTATGACCAACCTAGACAGCTTATTAAAAAGCAGAGACATTACTTTGCCAACAAAGGTCTGACTAGTCAAAGCTATGGTTTTTCCAGTAGTCATGTGTGGATGTGAGAGTTGGACTATAAAGAAAGTCGAGTGCTGAAGAATTGATGCTTTTGAACTGTAATGTTGGATAAGACTCTTGAGAGTCACTTGGACTACAAGGAGAACAAACCAGTCAATCCTAGAGGAAATCAGTCCTGAATAGTCATTGGAAGGACTGATGCTAAAGCTGAAACTCCAATACTTTGGCCACCTGATATGAAGAACTGACTCACTGGAAAAGACCCTGATGCTGGGAAGGATTGAGGACAGGAGGAGAAGGGGACGACAGAGAATGAGATGGTTGGAAGGTGATGGCATCACCGACTCAATGGACATGGGTTTGAGTAAACTCCGGGAGTTGGTGATGGACAGGGAGGCCTGGCGTGCTGCGGTTCATGGGGTTGCAAAGAGTTGGACACGACTGAGTTACTGAACTGAACCGAAAAAACAAAAACATCATACAGTACTTATATAGCAATACTATAAGTGAATGTTTGTATAATGCTTTATAGTTGGCACAGTTTTTTTGTATAACATCTTATTTCCCTGGATCCACAAGACAACCTTGTTTTCCAACCCTCTAAAGTAGCTGTGTGAGCTTCTTGCTCTAATTTTAAACATTATATGGAATATGTGTAGTATTTACCCACATTACAGATGAAGAAGCTGATATATAGAAAGAGTCTAGGATTCATGCACAATCATAGGGCTGATAAGTGAGCAGAAGCGGCTCAAAGAGAAGTTATCTCCCTTCAGACTTGCTCTTTGGCTTACACTGGCTGTATATATCATATTTTCTCTCTTGAGAACACACCTGGATGACTGGTAAAAGCCAGGGGAATGATCTTAGCTCTGATACTTCCCAGAAAACACTACTGTGATATGGATGGCTACTGAGCAAGGAAAGCAGCTTTGCCAGGGATGCTGGCCACTACACAGATGAGGAATCCTCTCTGAGTGCAGAAAACTCAGTTTGGCTGTCATGCCAAGAGATCTCCTATAGCCTCTAATAAAATCTGAGCCTAGCCTGTAGGAGTTCATTAATTGGTGTGCAGCTATGACAGGTTTTCATAAGAAGCTTAAAAATAAATAAAGTAAAATATATTCTAACCACAATCCTAAATTAGCACAAGAGGACTGCACTGCCCTGTGGAAATAGTAGGCAGTGGTGGGAGGGACATCTTGTCCATTATTTCTTGGACAATATCCTTGCCAAGTGAAATAATTCTTTTTCTACACCCACCTCACTGCCTTTCAGTTTAAGTCCACATTTCTCACCTAGTTGGCTATGACAGCTTTCCAACTGGTATTCATGGCACCAGTTCTGTGTCCTGGAGCCATCAATAAACCAGGCTTATAAATTAAAGCCCCATTGTAGGAGTATTTGTCATTACTTAAACAAATGTTGAAAAATTTTAGAACCTATCATTTACCAAATTAATGCAAGAGCCACCACATCATAAGCAGTAGCTAATTAACCGATTTGCCTCATCTCCCTGTTTATACTCAAGGTAAACTGAGCAACATCCACTTCTATAGAAGCATTGCAATTTCTTATATTCGCCATGCCTTTGCTCATAATTCTGCCTTTGTCTGAAACCTTTCCTTTTATTGTCTAGTTATTTACTAATCTAGCTTCTAACCATAGCCTAACATGAAGCTTACACTTCAACTCCATTGGGAAGTCTTGTTTGTGCTCTTCATTTCTCTGAATAGAATCTCTCATAATATATTTTCTATAAGAAATTGTTTATTTTTATTTTTGGCTATGCTGGGTCTTCATTGTTGCACATGAGCTTTCTCTAGTTGTGGCAACTGGGGGCTATTATTCATTTTGGTACATGGGCTTCTCATAGCAGCAACTTCTCTTGTTGGGGAACACAGGCTCTAGGTACGTGGGCTTCAGTATTTGTGGCTCATGGGCTCTAGTGCGCTGGCTCAGTAGTTGTGACAACAGGCTTAGTTCCCCGTGGCATGTGGGATCATCTCAGACCAGGGTTTGAACCCATGTTCTCTGCATTGGCAGGTGATTCTTAACCACTAGACCACCAGGAAGGTCCTCTCTCATAATCTATTATGACTCTATAATAGAGATGAGTCTCAAGTAGTCAGATGTGTGAAGGCTATATAAGCAAGGATTCTATTTGAGGAAGGCTAGTATTATGAAGCCCATATTTGAAATCTACCAATTTAAATTTTTCGTTTACATTTATGTAATATTGAGCTGGAAGTAGGAGTTGAGGTTTAGTACATGGTGGAGAGAAGAGGTGGGGTGTGAGGTTGAAATCCATTTCCTAAGATCAAGAGTTTCTGTGTGTGTGTGTGTTAGTCACACAGTGGTGTCCAACTGTTTGTGACCCCATGGACTGTAGCCAGGATCCTCTGTCCATGGAATTCTCCAGGCAAGAATACTGGAGTGGGTTGCCATTCTCTTCTCCAGTGAGCAAGAGTTTCTAGACACTCTCATCTAGTATCTCCGTTAGGTAAAGGGAGAAGTACTAGATGACAGTATAGATCTTTTGCCTGTTACACTAGGATATTTCATATCAGTCTAGGCTGATTATTTTTTGTGAAGATAGTTAAAACTAATCATTAGTCGTTCCAAGTAAAGAAATACATATTTTCCATGAAAAAAATATAAAAGAATCTGTCTTCACAGCATTATTGAATCAACCAATTCAAATTCATTAACTATTAGACAACCAAAAATACAGTCAAGCAATTTACACTTGCCAATGAATCAATGAATTGGTTGGCTACACAGCATAAGTAGTCCAGTCATGTGGGTTTTGTGTAGACAGATACAGCCTGGCTTTCTCTGAGGTGGTAATCTAGCAAACAAACAAACCCAAGGGAATCCTGAGCACACAGGCTAGGTCCCACACATTTCCCACCAATTGAAGCAGATTAAATTAATAAATTTGCTCTGTTTATGGACATTATAAGCAATGTAGGCATCTCAAGTGACAATCAGCCAGGCAGAGAAACCAATCAACTAGTGGATCTAAATCACAAGGAAAAGGAGTCATTTCTTAAATGATCTGAATACATTCCAGGTACAAATTACTAAGTTAAATAATGAATAAATTCCAAGTCTTTGTTGTTCATAACTTCACTCATTCATTTATTTATCAAAAATTTTAACTTTTTTTTCTGTATTAGACTTTAAGAAACAATGATAAGTAAATTGTGCTTCTTCCAACATAGAGAGAGTAGCTCTAAGTAGATATTTTCAAGTTGTTTCTTTCGAGCATTTCTTAGATCAAAATCTTGGAAAGTGAAAGAGAAATAAAGGCAAAGAGAATCATCTTTTGTCAAACTTGATTACACCTACTTGGTGATTTTATATACAGAAGCTTTGGCCTTGCATGAAAGAGAGTTGAAAAACAAGTGACTCACAAGAGTATCACACACATTTTCAGATAACAGCTGCAATTCCTTCTAATATAGCAGACAAATAAAATAATAATTTCTTACACTTACCCCAGTTCTTTCCCAATGTTTCACATATATTATCTCATCTGACCTTCATCTTCACCCTAAGAGAGACAGAACAAGCATCATTATTTCAGTTGTAAAGATAAGGAAATCAAAGGCTAGGAAGTTTAACTGATTTTCCAAAGAGACATACATAACTAGTGTCATTATCAGCATTCCTTTTAAAGGTGTGGTCATCCTTACATTGAAACATTTTTACCAAATGGAGACGATTTCTTGGTTGAACAATATTTACAGACATTATTTTGATTTATTAAGGGTAGTGTTGGTGAAATAGCCTACAATCTCTTTGAAGACACTGAATGGAGATTTTATTAATATTTTTTTGGGCAATCCTCTGTAACGCCCTCCTTCCTCCTCCTATCTTTTATTCAATGGAGACACACTGGGATCTGGGATCTGGGATCATTTGCTGCAATGCTTGCACCTGAACAAATGTCTTCTCAAGCAACAAAATACAAAGACACTATAAGGGACTGAAAATAACTGTGTGCATGAGCAGTTGGGGCAAATTATGGACAAGATACAAAAAGACCAAAATCTGAACTACCATTTCTCAAAAGCCAGGAACAAAACCAGGGTACTGCACATGCCCTCTGCACATAACACCACCAAAGGGGTGGGTAAACCACCTAAGCTGTCCCTCTGGCCTGCCCCTGGACTCATCCCCTATCCTCATCATATATAAGGAAACCAGCTTGCCCCTGTCTTGGAGAATAAACAAAGGAAACCGTTACTTGTTTTTGCTCCCCACTACTGCAATAGGGACCCCAATAAAACTTTTCCTAATTTTTTTGTCTGGCCTTTTATCAATTTCTATTGATTAACGAAGGCCAAGAACCCTGGTCAATAACACAACCACTGAAGTCTATTTCAGGTCCTTTGTGAGCCACGAAGTCTTGTCTGGCTTCTCAAATCTACTTTATTCAACAACTTCTCTGAATTCTTTTAGCATTGCCACAGAAACAATTTTTGAAGAGCTAATTTTTTTATTTTGGATTTACTAATTAAGATTTTATGCTAAATCTTGATGTAAAGAAGAAAGAGTAATGCCTGTTACCTGTCCAGCAAGGCAGGGACAAGGCAGCTCACTGCTACAGTATCTAGGGTATGCTTTGTTGGAGTTCCCAACACAATGGGGCTCTAAAGGGAAAAGACTTGCTCTGTGTATGGAGTGAAGAATATAAAGACATTCAACAATTTTGTTATGTACTTTTTAGGCTACCATCTAATATTTCATTTGCCTCACTATTATAATCCCAGCTAGAATGCTTCAGGCTGGAAGGATTCCCAACCAGGAAAGTATCTTGAGTCTACTGGTTAGGACAAGCATAGGAAAGGAAAAAATATTTAACACAGAATAAAGTAACCATCAGCTATCTACCCCTTAAAGGATAAACCTACCTTGGAGGAGAATAGTTTTCAAGGGCAGCAATTTGCTAAGTTTTTCACAAGAATTCCTTGGAAGCGAAGAGTGTTTGTTTGCATTAAGTCCCAACATATTTATATGAATCATTCACATTGTCATTTTTCATTTGACTACCATCCTGTACAAGATCCTCACATTGATTGAGGATGAGGATAAGGTAAGTGGAGTGAGGGTGGACATAAAATTTTTTTTTAAATGCACAGTCCCTGTCCTTTCATTTTAATTTGGAGACAGGTATGTGCAAAAGGGTATATTTCTTCACGGAGAAATATCAACAACCTCAAATGTGCAGAAGATACCACTCTAATAGAGGAAAATGAAGAGGAACTAAAAAGTCTCTTGATGGGGGTGAAAGAGAAGAGTGGAAAAGCTGGCTTGAACTCAACAATCAAAAAGCTAAGATCATGGCATCCAGTCCCATCACTTCATGGTAAATAGATGGGGAAAAAGTGGAAATGGTAGCATATTTCAATTTCTTGGACTCCAAAATAACTGTGGTTGGTGCCTGCAGCCATGACTAAGAGATGCTTGCTCCTTGGAAGAAAAACCATGACAAACCTAAACAGTGTGTTAAGAAGCAGAGACATCACTTTGCCAACAAAGGTCCATATAGTCAAAGCTATGGTTTTTCCAGTAGTCATGTATGTATGTGAGAGTTAGACCTTAAAGACAGGTGAGTGCCAAAGAAATGATGCTTTCAAATTGTGGTGTTGGAGAAGAGTCTTTGAGAGTCCCTTGGACTGCTGGGAGATCAAACCAGTCAATCCTAAAGGAAATCAGTCCTGAATATTCATTGGAAAGACTGATGCTGAAGCTTCAATTCTTTGGCCACCTGAAGCAAACAGCTGACTCATTGGAAAAGAAACTGATGCTGGGAAAGATTGAGAGCAAAAGGAGAAGGGGTAGCAGGGGAAGAGATGGTTAGATAACATCACTGACTCAATGGACATGAGTTTGAGCAAACTCCAGGAGATAGTGAAGGACAGGGAAGACTGGTATGCTGCAGTTCATATGGTTGTAAAGAGTCGGACACAACTTAGTGACTAAACAACAACATATGCAAGAGATATAATTAAATAACAGTGAAAGTTAGGATATGATTTAGGGCTAAAGAATCATATGAGGGATTCTATTAAACTCAGAAATCAAACTGGCATATTCAGGGAAAGCTTCATGGAGAAAGTTGAACTGATTTGACACTGAAGAACAGGTTGAATTTGGCCTGTCAGGAAGTTAGGGAAATCCATACTCACCCAGTAGCTGCTGTAAACCAGAATCCAACCCTTGTAAACAAGGCAGTTTCCAATATAATATATTGTTTTTCCTCTTTTGTGACCCTAAATGACATCTTTATGCTTATTAGTACCAAATGAGCCAATCAGTCCAGTTATGTGGGACATAGAAGACCCTGTCTCTGCCCTCACAGTATTTACTATATAATTAGTCAGAAAATGTGAGGGTAAGAGAAGGAAGGAAATGCTTTCAAGGACAAAGTGATTTGCGGGGTGGGGGAGAGTGGCTATCTACAGGGATCAGCCTCATAGGTAATTACCCAATCCCCTTTCCTATTTGTCACAGCAGATGTGGCCTTGGCCTCAAGTTGTAAATTGCCTGAAAGATGCTTCCTGTTGTCATTCTCTGTGGTTGTCCTCTTTCAAGTTAAGAACAACTGTTCTCTACCCTATCCACATACTGGAAAAGAGTTGTAATTAATGTATATAATTTTAATTGAGAAAATGTTAGTCCATGCTTAGAGGCTGCCTGGTTTAGGAGAAAGAAGATGGATAATATCTTTCCATTTGCAAACTGAGAATGGTAACTGATCCTTACTGAGGAAGAAGAAATACTATATTTACAAATTAAAGATTTCTTCAAAAGCAACAGTGTTTCATATTTATTAAGCACATATTAGGTGTCCAGATTTATGCTACAAATTAAAATGTGCACAAAAAGATTAAAAAAGGATAAAGAACAAGAATAAACTATAATTTCTAAACTTGCAATCAATTTTGCAAAATAACAATAGAAAAAGTAACAATAATAATCTTATAAACTCTATGCAATGCCTATAATTTTTTTATTCCCTATACTAAATTCTATATGTACTAAAATTTTGCAACTTAAGTTTGCAATCTAAACTCTTCATGAACATTCAACTAGAAAAGAAATATACATGGATCATTTCACTCTTGGTGGTAGTAAATTATTATGTTTGGAGGAAGCATTGGATATTTATAAACAATGATCATTTGTAAACATATATGGTAAAATTATTTTTGTTGAGATAGAAGGACTATTACTAAGATGTTGGTTCTCTACAAAATTAATCTAAGACATGAAGTAAATAAATACAAAATTGGTTCCACGTCACTAACTTTAATTCTTACCCATAAATGGCAATTTTCCATTTTCTAGCATTATAGGATTTAATGTTTGTAGAGATTTTTAGCTTACCTTGTACCTTCACATTCGATATCTATACCCATATCTTTGAAACAACAGTAATAGTATTTCTATTACTTCAGATACTACATAAATTCCTTAGCTTCAAATTCTCTATGAATAATACTGAGGGAATGATTAGCTTACTATTTTAAAGAATAATATGAAATCATGTATTAATAAATAAGGTTTATAGTCATTCTTGACATATTATAAGCACATGATGGTCATGGAAATATATCACCTATCTTTTATTCTACCTTATACACACATTACTGAGATAGCCTCTTACTGCTTTGTCTTATTTCTAAGTTTTCCATCATCAGTACATCCTGAACCCTCCCACAAGATGAACATTTCTAAGTTAATGCTTTGCTCATATGATTTGCCTGTTTAGAAAACTTCTCTGTGTTGCTTTCAGGATGAGTGTTAGCATTTTTGAAGTCATTAATAATGTATCCTTAGCATATTTAGCTAACCTTACTTTTTAAAAATCCTTTATACAATAACATATCTGAATTCCTGCTTCTGCTATTTCTGCCACATTAACAAAAATAACAAAAAAGTTCATCACATCACATTTAGCCTTCTGCCTCCCCACCTCCTTCCCTCCAAAAAAAAGGACATAGTTTTATCCCTTGAGAGGATTATTATAATTTTACTGAAGGTCAAGACTAAAATAAGCCTAAGCCTAAGCACATGTGAGACAGAAAACAATGCAAGTTAGCCAGATTCATGCATATATTAATAATCAAATATTGTTGAATGCTTACTACATTAACTTATGCAGATCAAATGCTCACCACATTGGGCATTCATATATTGAAGTGATTCTCAGGATGAGAAAGGAAAAAATGGTGGAAGAAAGTTAAGACTTAAATAAAGCTTGTAAAATATATAGATTGTACATTGAGAGGAGAGAGTTAAAAGTCAAGAAGGTAGAGAAGAGGACATATGTACCAAATATAATACGTCCAATTCTTTTTTTTTTAATTGAAGTATAGAAAAGACCTTTAACAAGTGGTGCTGGGAAAACTGGTCAGCCACTTGTAAAAGAATCAAACTAGAACACTTTCTAGTACCATACACTAAAATAAACTCAAAATGGATTAAAGATCTAAATGTAAGACCAGAAACGATAAATCTCCTAGAGGAAAACATAGGCAAAACACTCTCTGACATAAATCACAACAGGATCCTCTATGACCCGCCACCCAGAGTAATGGAAATAAAAGCAAAAATAAACAAATGGGACTTAATTAAACTTAAAAGCTTTTGCACAACAAAGGAAACTATAAGCAAGGTGAAAAGACAGCCTTCAGAATGGGAGAAAATAATAGCAAACAAAGCAACTGACAAAGGATTAATCTCAAAAATATACAAGCAGCTCATGCAGCTCAATACCAGAAAAATAAATGACCCAATCAAAAAATGGGCCAAATAACTAAATAGACATTTCTCCAAAGAAGGCATGCAGATGGCTAGCAAACACATGAAAAGATGTGTCTCAACCTTACTCATTATCAGAGAAATGTAAATCAAAACCACAGTGAGGTACCATCTCATGCCAGTCAGATTGGCTGCTATTGAAAAGTCTACAAACAATAAATGCTGGAGAGGGTGTGAAGAAAAGGGAACCCTCTTATACTGTTGGTGGAAATGCAAACTAGTACAGCCACCATGGAGAACAGTGTGGAGATTCCTTAAAAAACTGGAAATAGAAGTGCCATATGACCCAGCAATCCCACTGCTGGGCATACACACCAAGGAAACCAGAATTGAAACAGACATGTGTACGCCAATGTTCATTGCAGCACTGTTTATAATAGCCAGGACATGGAAGCAACCTAGATGTCCATCAGCAGATGAATGGATAAGGAAGCTGTGGTACATATACACAATGGAATATTACTCAGCCATTAAAAAGAATACATTTGAATCAGTTCTAAGTAGGTGGATGAAACTGGAGCCTATTATACAGAGTGAAGTAAGTCAGAAAGAAAAACACAAATACAGTATACTAATGCATAGATATGGAATTTAGAAAGATGGTAACGATGACCCTATATGTGAGACAGCAAAAGAGACACAGATGTAAAGAACAGTCTTTTGGACTCTGCAGGAGAAGGCGAGGGTGGGATGATTTGAGAGAACAGCATTGAAACATGTATATTATCATATGTGAAACAGATTGCCAGTCCAAGTTCAATGCATGAGACAGGGTGCTCAGGTCTGGTGCACTGGGATGACGCTGAGGGATGGGATGGGGAGGTAAGTGGAGGGGGGTTCAGGATGGGGAATACATGTACATCCATGGCTGATTCATGTCAGTGTATGGCAAAAACCACTACAATGTTGTAAAGTAATTAGCCTTCAATTAAAATAAATAAACTTTAAAAAAACCCAAAATAAATAAATAAATAAATTGAAGTATAATTGACAAACAACATTATATTTGTTTTAGTTGCATGACATAATGATACAATATTATTGTGTTAGTCACTCAGTTGTGTCTGACTCTTTGTGGCCCCATGGACTGTAGCCCACCAGGCTTCTCCATGGAGGAAGAATGGAATTCTCCCGTAAGAATACTGGAGTGGGTTGCCATTCCCTTCTCCAAGGGATCTTCCTGAAACAGGGATCAAACCTTGGTCTCCTGCACTACAGGCAGATTCTTTACCATCTGATCCACCAGGGAAGCAATTTTTATTGGGAATTGATCATTACAAGGTTAATCAACATCTATTAAAATACTTAGTTAAATTTTTTTTCTCGTAATGGCTTTTAAGATCTGCTCCCTTAGCAACTTTCAAAATATACAATACAGTACTATTAACCACAGTCATCAAACTGTACACTGTATCCCTATCATTTATCTATTTTATAACTGGAAGTTTTTACCTTTTGACTCCCTTTGCTATTTTTCCCCATCCCTCACCCTCCATCTCTGACAACTACCAATACGTTCTCTGTATCTATAAGTTTGGGGGTTTGGTTGTTTTTAAAATTTTCCATATAAGTAAGATTGTACAGTATTTGTCTTTCTCTGTTTGACGTATCTTACTTAAGTTCCAATCATGTTGTTGCAAATGTAGGACTTCCTCATTTTTTAAAAAAATTATACATATATATATAATCTTTATATATACAATTATAAATTATATGTATAATTATATATAGAGAGAGAGACATTACATTTTCTTTATCCATTAATCCATCAATGAACACTTAGATTGTTTCTGTAGCTTGACTACTGTTAATAAGGCTGCAATAAACATAGAAATGTATATATCTTTTTGAGTTACTGTTTTCATTTTCTTTGGATAAATACCCAGAAGTGAAATTTTTGGATCATATGGTAGTTCTATATTTAGTTTTTTGAGAACTCTCCTTACTGTTTTTATTTCCCATAGTGGCTGCACCAGTCTACATTTCCACCATGCTTTTGAGTTGTATGTGTTCTATGTAAATATTTTGAATATATGATTTGCAAACATTTTCTCTCATTTACAAATTGCTTTTTCATTTTGTTGATGGTTTCTTTGCTGTGCACTCAGTTCTTTTCTTTGTCACAGACAAAACTCTAGCCTGCATAATAAACATCTCTCCCTCAGGACACTGCATAGATCCAATATGTCCCCTTCCACTACTGCCACCTCTGCAGTCCATTCTCCACATAACACACAGAATGGCTTCTACAAAAATGGAAAACCTAGCTTAACATCTACCACTCTCTCTACCAGTATTGAATACAGCTCACGCTCCTTCTTTTGATTTATAAGCTCCAGGTAATTGAAATCTGGGCTTCTCAGGTGGTGCTAGTGGTAAAGAACCCATCTGCCAATGCAGGAGACATAAGAGACACAGGCTCGATCCCTGGATAAGGAAGATCCCCTGGAGGAGGGCATGGCAACCCATTCCAATATTCTTGCCTGAAGAATCCCATGGACAGAGGAACCTGGCGGGCTATAGTCTATAGGGTTGCAAAGCATCAGACACGACTGAAGTGACTTAGCACACAAACATACTTCCCTTCACCACAACCACCTATTATCAATAGATGGCTTTGCTATGAGCTAGATGAGCAGACACAAGTTTGATTTAGCAACACGAGTGCACAATTGTTCTCTTGATTTGAAATTTATTCTCCAAACATCTTCATGGCTGACTCTTTTATTATTTTGGTCTTACCCAGAGATGCCACATCTTCAGAAAATCCTTTCCTGCTTACTAAGGCTAGAAACTCATCAATCAGAAAACTAATCAAACTGATCACATGGACCACAGCCTTGTCTAACTCAACGAAACTATGAGCCAAGCTGTATAAGCCTACCCAAGATGGACAGAGAGTTCTGACAAAACGTGGCCCACTGGAGAAGGCAATGGCAAACCACTTTAGTGTTCTTGCCTTGAGAACTCCATGAACAGTATGCAAAGGCAAAAAGATATGACACTGTGAAAGATGAACTCCCCAGGTTGGAAGGTGCGAAAAATGCTACTGGAGAACAGTGGAGAAATAACTCCAGAAAGAATGAAGAGATGGAGCCAAGGTGAAAGCAACGCCCAGTTGTGGATGTGACTGGTGAAGGAAGTGAACTCCGATGCTGTAAAGAACAATATTGCATAGGAACCTGGACTATTAGGTCCATGAATCAAGGTAAATTGAAAGTGGTCAAACAGGAGATGGCAAGAGTGAACATCGGCGTTTTAGGAATCACTGAGCTAAAATGGACTAGAATTGACAAATTTAAACCAGATGAACATTATATCTACTACTGTGGGCAAGAACCTCTTAGAAGAAATGGAGTAGCCATCACAGTCAACAAAAAAGTCCAAAATGCAGTACTTGGATGCAGTCTCAAAAATGACAGAATGACCTCTGTTTCCAAGGCAAACCATTCAACACCAAAGTAATCCAAGTCTGTGCCACGACAAGTAATACTGAAGAAACAGAATCTGAACAGTTCTGTGAAGACCTACAAGACCTTCTAGAACTAACACCCAAAAAAGATGTCCTTTTCATTATAGGGGACTGGAATGCAAAAGTAGGAAGTCAAGAGATACCTGGAGTAACAGGCAAATTTGGCCTTGGAGTAAAAAATGAAACCAAGCAAAGCCTAATAGAGTTTGGCCAAGAGAACACACTGGTCATAGCAAACACTCTCTTCCAACAACACAAGAGAAGACTCTACACATGGACATCACCAGATGGTCAATATCGAAATCAGATTGATTATATTCTTTGCAGCCAGAGATGAAGAAGCTCTATATAGTCAGCAAAAATAAGACTGGGGGCTGACTGTGGCTCAGATCATGAACTCCTTACTGCCAAATTCAGACTTAAAGTGAAGAAAGTAGGGAAAACCGCTAGATCATTCAGGTATGACCTAAATCAAATCCCTTACAATTATACAGTGGAAGTGAGAAATAGATTCAAGGGATTAGATCTGATAGACGGAATGCCTGAAGAACTATGGACAGAGGTTCATGACCTTGTACAGGAGGCATGGATCAAGACCATCCCCGAGAAAAAGAACTGCAAAAAGGCAAAATGGTTGTCTGAAGAAGCCTTACAAATAGCTGAGAAAAGAAGAGAAGTAAAAAGCAAAAGAGAAAAGGAAAGATATACACAGTGAATTCAGAGTTTCAAAGAATAGCACAGAGAGATAAGAAAGCCTTCCTCAGTAATCAGTGAAAAGAAATAGAGGAAAACAATAGAATGGGAAAGACTAGAGATCCCTTCAAGAAAATTAGAGATACCAAGGGAACACCTCATGCAAAGATGGGCACAATTAAGGACAGAAATGGTATGGACATAACAGAAGCAGAAGATATTTAGAAGAGGTGGCAAGAATGCACAGAAGAACTATACAAAAAAGATCTTCACAACCCAAATAATCATGATGGTGTGATCACTCACCTAGAGCCAGACATCCTGGAATGTGAAGTCAAGTGGGCCTTAGGAAGCATCACTACGAACAAAGCTAGTGGAGGTGATGGAATTCCAGTTGAGCTATTTCAAATCCTAAAAGCTGATGCTGTGAAAGTGCTGCATTCAATACGCCAGCAAATTTGGAAAACTCAACAATGGCCACAGGACTGGAAAAGGTCACTTTTCATTCCAGTCCCAAAGAAACACAATGCCAAAGAATGTTCACACTACTGCAGAATTGCACTCATCTCACATGCTAGCAAAGTAATGCTCAAAATTCTTCAAGCCAGGCTTCAACAGTATGTGAACCGTGAACTTCCAGATATTCAAGCTGGATTTAGAAAAGGCAGGGGAACCAGAGATCAAATTGCCAACATCTGTTGGATCATTGAAAAAGCAAGAGAGTTCCAGAAAAACATCTACTTCTTCTTTATTGACTACATCAAAGCCTTTGACTATGTGGATTACAACAAACTTTGGAAAATTCTTCAAGGGTTTGGAATACCAGACCACCTTACCTGCCTCCTGAGACATTCTGTATGCAGGTCAAGAAGAAACAGTTAGAACCAGACATGGAAAAACTGACTGGTTCCAAATTGAGAAAGGAATATATCAAGGCTGTATATTGTTATCCTGCTTATTTAACTTATATGCAGAGTACATCATGTGAAATGCTGGGCTGGATGAAGCAAAAACTGGAATCAAGATTGCCAGGAGAAATATCAGTAACCTCATATATGCAGATGACACCACCCTTATGGCAGCAAGTGAAGAAGAACTAAAGAGCCTTTTGATGAAAGTGAAAGAGGAGAGTGAAAAACCTGGCTTAAAACTCAACATTCAAAGAGCTATGATCATGTCATCTGGCCCCATCATTTCATGGCAAATAGTTGGTGATACCATAGAAACAGTGAGAGACTTTATTTGGGGGGGGGGGGGCTCCAAAATCACTGTAGATGGTGAGGGCAGCCATGAAATTAAAAGACACTTGCTCTTTGGAAGAAAAGTTACGACCAACCTAGACAGCATATTAAAAAGCAGAGACATTACTTTGCCAACAAAGGTCAATCTAGTCAAAGTAGTCATGTATGGATGTGAGAGTTGGACCATAAAGAAAGCTGAGCACTGAAGGATTGATGCTTTTGAACTGTGGTGTTGGAGAAGACTCATGAGAGTCACCTGGCCTGCGAGGAGATCAAACCAGTTAATCCTAGAGGAATTCAGTCCTGAATTAAAAGGAATGATGCTGAAGCTAAAGCTCCAATACTTTAACCACCTGATGTGAAGAACTGATTCATTTGAAAAGACCCTGATGCTGGGAAAGATTGAAGGCAGGAGGAGAAGGGGATGACAGAGGATGAGATGGTTGGATGGCATCACCGACTTGATGGACATGAGTTTGAGCAGCTCCAAGAGTAGGTGATAGACAGGGAAGCCTGGCGTGCTGCAGTCTATGGGGTCGCAAAGAATCAGTGATTGACTGAACTGAACTGAAGGCTTGAACAATAATAACCCCTAATGTCACTCTCTATCAGCCCATTTTGTTTTATCTTTTTTGTAACACCTTTTCATTTTTTCCCCACATTTTTCTTATTTACTTGTTTATAGAGCACAGTTGTCACTCTGTATCCATGGGGAATTGGTTCCAGTTCTCCTGGATGCCAAAATCTACAGATACTCAAGTACCTTATATAACCTGCTTCAGTATTTGCATATAACCTATGCAATCTTCCTGAATTATTCATATCAGTTTTAAATTATTTATAAACCTACTACAATGTAAACAACTATATAATAAAATAATGCAAATACTGTATAAATAGTTGTGTGTACAATTTAAATTCTATGTAAACAACTTATAAAATGTGACAAATTTTGCTTTTTGAAGTTTCTAGAATTAAAAAAATGTATTTTTGATCTGCAATTTTTTGAATCCACAAATGTGGAAACGTTGGATATAGATGACATGCTTTAATTACTAGTCTCCTACTAAAACGAATCTCCCCAGGTGGTAAATTGCTAATGACTCCACCTGCCAATGCAGGAGACACGAGACGTGGGTTCAATCCCTGGGTCTGGAAGATCCCCTGGAGAAGGAAATGGCAACCCACTCCACTATTCTTGCCTAGAAAATTCCATGGACAGTGAAGCCTGGAAGCTACAGTTTACAGGGTCTCAAAGAGTTGGACACAACTATGCATGCACACATACATGCAGCTAAAATGAAAGCTCTTCAAGAACAAGAACTCTTTTTATTTTGTCCACACTTGTTTTCTTAGAGCCTAGAAAAGACCCTGCCTAACAGTTGGTTTGTGTTCAATAAATATTTTTGCACTCCTGTGGGCAAGTGTGTGTGTGTGAATCTGGGCTCTGAAAAGAATGGAGAAAGAAAGTTTCAGGGATAGAGAAGAAAGAAGAGTTGTTGGACAAGAATGTCACAAGGTGATCAAACTTGATGTAGGAGCATCAGGAAATAGAATTTATATATTTTCTCTCTGAATATATATATATATGTGTGTGTGTGTGTGTGTGTGTGTGTGTGTGTGTGTATTCTTTTCTAATGTCTTTATATTAATTTATATATCTCATATATTTTTCCATCTATCTACACACATATATATTATACACACACAGAGCAAAGTTGGGTTGAAATGGCTGTTTAATATAGCCAAAGAGAGGTCTATGGAACATACTAAGGACACATGTGAATTTTGCTGGAGAATGAGAATATGTTTCAACATACTGTATAGAGCCATTTTGAGTTCCTGAATATAGTAAAGGGTGGAGTCACAAGACGGGTTTCTACTAAAGACTAACAAATGGATTCAGAGACTTTTTATTATTATTCCAATGGCACTATAATATTAACCAAAATGTCAGGCTCTGAAGTCACATATGCCAGGGTTTGAATTTTATCCCTTCCACTGAAGACTGCAAATAAAGACAAGTTACTTAACCTCTCTAAGCCTTAGTCTCCTTATTTTTTATATGTAGGATAAAAATAACATCTACTACATAGAGTAGTTGCAAGAGAAAAATAATACGTGTAAACAGTATTCCCTGATACCTGGGCTTCCCTGATAGCTCAGTTGGTAAAGAGTCGGCCTGCAATGCAGGCAACACCAGCTTGATTCCTGGGTTGGGAAGATCTGCTGGAGAAGGGATAGGCTACACATTCCAATATTCTTGGGCTTCCCTGGTGGCTTAGCTGGTAAATAATCTGCCTACAATGCAGGAGACCTGGGTTCGACCTCTGGATTGGGAAGATTCCCCAGAGAAGGAAACAGTTACCCATGCCAGTATTCTGGCCTGGAGAATTCCACAGACTGTATAGTCCATAGGTCACAAAGAGTTGGACACAACTGAGTGACTTAAAAAAAAATTATTTAGCAGAGATTCTAGCACTTAGTAAATATTCAGTGAAAGATAACTATCCTTATTCTTATGTAAAAACAATATTTTAGGGCATCTGCTTTGGTAGGTGGAGCAGAAAGAAAGTATTTGAGCTAAGAGCAATTAAAAATATTTTTCTTTTAGAAATCCAGACATGGGGCTTAAAGAGTTTGTCTGGATGTTGGATATTGAAAATGGAAGACAAATGATGGGATTTAGAAATAGTGTGAAACTAAAAACAACAGGTCAAGATTCAAGCTAAATTTTGAAAGCCTAGTGGTGATGCCATTAGCTGAAATGGAAAATCTGAGAATGTTTAGATTATGAATTATAATGAAAGTGTTTGTCACCATTGTGTTGTCTACTAGATTATGATGTTCTGGAAGAGCTGACTTTGAAATGCATCATCAATTTACAAAGAAAGGTATTAACCAAAAAAAAATACTTTTAGAGTCTTATTCCATGTACTGTTATTTGAAGAACTGAGAAGCAATTCTCTCTGCCTTGTCAAAATCCAGTGCTATAGAAATGGTGAGAGTTCTCTGAAACTTCTGCACAAAATCTTTGATTACATCTTTTAGGTCTGGTTCTTTCTTTTGGCCAAATTTACACTAGCCAATCAGCATAAAGACTGGAAATTTTGTTTATATAATTTGTTTCAAATCTGATTTATTTCTGAAATCACAAAAACACTGAAGGAATTTTATATCCATTTTATATTTAAAATTCTATTCCTATTTATTAGCATAAGGAGTTATTTTATAGTAATGCGTCTTTTTAAAAAAACATGCAAAGTCAGGGTAAAAGGACAATTTATGTGTAATTTTAACAAATTATCCCTCCTCTGATCTTTATCATATTCCTATAATTTTCAAAGTAAGTTTGTACTTTATGTCAATCTTGCAACATGGAAATGATTTTTGATTGGTTAGGACATATTAAGCTACAGTAACAAATAGCTTCTCAAATTTCAGTAGATTACATGTTAACAACTTCTAGGGCTAATATTTAGGTTGGCAGGATGATTCTTTTCTACCCAATCACTCAGGAACTCAGGTTAATGGCAACTCTGTTACCTTCAACCCACGGTTTCTAGAACTATTCTGATATTTTTCCAAAAAGACATACACATCTGTCAACAGGCACATGAAAAGATGCTCAACATCACTAATCATCAGGAAAATGTAAATTAAAACCACTGTGAGGTATCACCTCACACCTGTCACAATGGCTATTATCAAGAGGACAACTATCAAGTATTGGCAAGGATGTGGAGAAAAAGGAGCCCTTGTGCACTGTTGGTGGAAATGTAAATTGGTGCAGCCACTGTGGAAAATAGTATGGAGGATTCTCAAAAATGTAAAAATAGGACTATCATATGATCCAGTAATTCCAGTCCTGGGTATTTATCCAAAGAAAATAAAAACACTAATTTGAAATGATACATGCACCCTTCTGTTCATTGCAGCATTATTTACATATAATAAATAAATAAAGAGCAATACATTTATAATAAGAGCAAATAAACTTATTTTGATAAATAATTATACATAACATATAAATAATATATAATAATGGAATATTGTTGTTTATATGCTAAGTCGTGTCTGACTCTTTTGTGACCCCATATACTGTAGCCTGCCAGGCTTCTCTGTCCATGGGATTCTCAAGGCAAGAATACTGGAGTAGGTTGCCAGGCCCTCCTCCAGGTAAGTGAAGCCAGTCAAAGACAAATATTATATGATCTCACATGTGGAATCTAAAAAACCAAAACAAATGAACAAACATAACTAAACAGAAACAGAGGACATAAATACAGAGAATAAATAGGTGTTTGTCAGAGGACAGGAGGACAGGTGGTAGGAGAGAAATAAGTGAGGGAAATTAAGAGGTACAAACTTCGTTATGAAATAAATGAGTCACATGTCTCTTTCTTTCATTTGTTTTTGTCAGTAAAATAACTCTTCTTCCACTTTTTGCCTCTTTGAACTGGGAGCAAAAATCTAACCTATAGCTTAATATTCCCAGTATTAGAAAGTTAAGTCAGATTCTGGAATGAGGACCGTGTCAGCAACCTCCAGAGATCTTGGATGTAGCTGAAGTTCTTTTAGAATCTCCAGAGAAGTATTTCTTTTCATTTATTTCTAATCAAATTACCTCTCCTCAAGCACCAGTATTCAAGATAAATTTTTTATAAAATTACTATGACAGTCATAAAAAATGATGTAAGACATATGCCATAACTTGAATGGGTCTTGAAGACATTATGCTAGATTAGAGAAGCCACAAAATTCTATGTATTATGATTTCATTTATATAAAAGGTCCAGTACAGGGAAATTTATAGAGAATGAAAGTAGATTAGTGGTTGTTTAGGGAAGGGAGCAGGGAATGAGGGGTGGTAAGCAGAAGGGGGATAGCTAAAGGTCTTTCTTTCTGAGGTGATAAAAATGTTCTAAAATTGATCGAGGTATTGGTTGCCCATACTAGTTCATATGTTGGTCACATGTGAGTATACTAAAAACTACTGAATTGTATGCTTCAAATTAGAGAATTGTAACTTGAGTTATATATTACTAAAACTATTTAAAGAAACAAAATATTTATCAGATATTCTCTGTGGGCAAGATACTGAGCTATGTATGAAGTGTTCATTCATTCAATGGATTATTGTGCAATTATTTTTAAATGTATTATTTTGAAGCCTATATGATAATCTAAAAATGCATTTATGATTTTTTCTTTTTTTTAGTTTAATAACTTGGATTTTTTTAAATCTGGAAATACTATTTTTAATGAATTTCATACATATAGGATAAAATAATGGATACCCATATGCCCATTACCCAAATTAAGAAACAAAAATAAAAAACACAGATGAAGTCCCTTATGTTTGAAATTCCTGAGATAGTTCAATGTCCTTAAAATCCTAGCTAGGCAAACTTCACATAGGACATGTCTTGGTTTGGGCTGCTATCACATAGTATCAAACACTGGGTGACTTTTAAAGAACAGAAATTTATTTCTCATAGTGCTGGGGGTGGGGAAGTTCAAGATCAAGGTGCCTGTAGAATCAGTGTCTAGTGAGGGCCTTCTTCCAGGTTCATAGGAGGCAGTTGCCTCTTCTCATTATATTCTCACAAGATGGAAGCGACGAGAGAGCTCTTTGGGGTTTCTTTTGGAAGAGCACTAATCCCATTCTTTTGTTGTTGTTTAAATTTTATTTTTAACTGGAAGATAATTACTTTACAATATTGGATGGTTTCTGCCATATATCAACATGAATCAGTCACAGGCATCACATGTCCCCTTCCTTTTAAAAAATCCTTCCTGCCTCCCTCCCCATCACACTCCTCTAGGTTGTCACAGGACACTGGCTTTGGGTTCCCTGCATCATACAGCAAATTACCACTGGCTATCTATTATACATATGATAATGTATATGTTTAAATCTACTCTCTCAAGCATCCCACCGATTTCCTCCCCGACTATGACCAAAAGTCTGTTCTTTATGTCTGCGTCTCCTTTGCTGCCCTGCAAGTAGGATCATGAGTACTGTTTTTATAGATTCCATATATATGCACTAATATATGATATTTATCTTTCTCTTTCTGACTTACTTCACTCTGTTTAATAGGCATCAGGTTCCTCCAGCTCATTAGGATTGACTCAAATACAATCCTATTCTGTCATGCATATGTATCACAACTTCCTTATCCATTCATCTGCCAAAGGACAGCTAGGCTACTTCCATGTCCTAGCTATTGCAGATAGTGCTGCAATGAACATTGGAGTACATGTGCCTTTTTCAGTTTTGGTTTCTTGAGGGTATATGCCCAGTAGCGGGATTGTTGGGTCACACAGTAGTTTTATTCATAGTTTTTTTCAGGAAACCTCATACTGTTCTCCACAGTGGCTGTATCAATTTGCATTCCTATCAACAGTGCTAGAGGGTTCCCTTTTCTCCACACTCTCTCCAATGTTTACTGTTTGTAGATTTTTTCAGGATGGCAATTCTGACTGGTGTGAGATGATACCTTGCAGTTTTGATTTGATTTCTCTAATGAGAGCAATGTTGAGCAGCTTTGCTTGTGCTTATTAACCAGCTGAATGTCCTCTTTGGGCTTCCCTGGTGGCTCAGATGGTATAGAATTTGTCTTATTTGGAGAAATGTCTGTTTCAGTTTCTGTCTGCTTCTTGCTTGGGTTGTTTGTTTTTCTGGTATTGAGCTTCATCAGCTCCTTATCTATTTTGGAGATTATTCCATTGTCAGTTGTTCCATTTGCCTTTCCCATTCTGAGGGTTGTCTTTTCACTATGCTTATAGCTTCTTTCATTGTACAAAAGCTATTAGATTTAATTAGGTTCCATTTGTTTATTTTTGTTTTTATTTCCATTACTCTAGGAGGTGAGTCATAGGGGATCTTGCTGTGATTTATGTCAAAGAGTGCCCTGCCTATGTTTTTGTCTAAGAGTTTTATAGTGCCTGGTCTTACATTTAGGTCTTTAATCCATTTTGAGTTTATTTTTGTATATGGTGTTAGTAAGTGTTCTAATTTCATTCTTTTAAATGTAGCTGTCCAATTTTTGCAGCACCATTTATTGAAGAAACTGTCTTTTCTCCATTGTTTATTTTTGCCTCCTTTGTCAAAGATACCCATAGGTGCCTATAGATAAACTGGGCCTTCTATCTTGGTCCATTGGTTTATATTTCTATTTTTGTGCAAGTGCCATACTGTTTTGATGACTATAGCTTTGTAGTATAGTCTGAAATCAGAAAAGTTGACTCCTCCAGCTCCATTCTCATTTCTCAAGATTGCTTTGGCTATTTGAGGGTCTTTTGTGTTTCCATGCATGCATCCATGCTAAGTCGCTTCAATCCAAGAATATGGTATATCTCTCCATCTGTTTGTGTAATTTTTTAATTCTTTCATCAGTGCCTTACAATGTTCTGAGTACAGGTCTTTTGTTCCTTCAGGTAGGTTTATTCCTAGGTATTTTATTTGTTTTGCTGCGATGGTGAATAGGATTGTTTTCTTAATTCCTCTTTTGGATTTTTTATTGTTAGTGTATAGGAATTCAAGGGATTTCCATGTATTAATTTTGTATCCTGCAACTTTACTGTTTGTTTTTGTATCTTCGGCCAATTTGTGACTTTTGCTTGGAGCATTTAGCCCATTTACATTTCAGGTAATTGATGATATATATGATCCTATTGTCATTTACTTTATTATTTAGGTTTGTTTTGTTGGCCTTTTCTTTTTGTATTTCCTGTCTATAGAAGTTCCTTTAGCATTTGTTGAAGAGCTAGTTCGGTGGTGCTGAATTCTCTTAACTTTTGCTTATCTGTAAAGCATTTGATTTCTCCTTCAAACCTGAATGTGATCCTTGCTGGATAGAGTAATCTTGGTTGTAGGTTTTCCCCTTTCATCACTTTAAGTATATCCTGCCATTACCTTCTGGGCTGCAGAGTTTCTGTTGAAAGATCAACTGTTAGTCTTATGGAGATCCTTTTGTATGCTATTTTTTGCTTTTCCCTTGCTACTTTTAGCATTTTTTGTGTGTGTTTAATTTTTGTTAGTTTGATTAACATGTGTCTTGGTGTGCTTCGTCTTGGGTTTATCTTGTATGTAACTCTCTGGGCTTCTTGGACTTGGGTGGCTATTTCCTTTCCCATATTTAGGAAGATTTTGACTATAATCCCTTCAAATATTTTCTCATGCCCTTTCCTTTTGTCTTCTTCTCTGAGACTCCTATGATTCAAATGTTGGAGGTGCTTAATATTATCCCAGAGGTCTCTGGGACTCATTACTTTTTATTCTTTATTGTGCTCTGCTTCAGTTATTTCGACCATTCTATACTCCAGCTCACCTATCCATTCTTCTGCCTCACTCACTCTACTGTTGGTTCTCTACAGTTCAGTTCAGTCACTAAGTCATGTCTGACTCTTTGTGACCCCATGGACTACAGCATGCCAGGCTTCCCTGTTCATCACCAATTCCCAGAGCTTTCTAAAACTCATGTCCATCAAGTCAGTGATGCCATCCAACCATCTCATCCTCTGTCGTCCCCTTCTCCTCCTGCCTTCAATATTCTCCAGAATCAGGGTCTTTTCCAACGAGTCAGTTCTTCACATCAGATGGCCAAAGTACTGGAGTTTTGGCTTCAGCATCAGTCTTTCCAATTAATATTCAGGACTGATTTCCTTTAGGATGGACTTGCTGGGTCTCCTTGTACTCCAAGGGACTCTCAAGAGTCTTCGCCAACACCACAGTTCAAAAGCATCAGAAAGAAGACCCCAAACACAATATACTGGTTCTCTCCAGTGTATTTTCAGTCTCAGTTCTTGCACTTTTCATTGCTTGTTGTTTATTCTTTAATTTTTCTAGGTTATTCCTAAACATTTCTTACATCTTCTCAATCCATGCCTCCAGTCTATTTATCCATGCTTCCATTTTATTTTCAAGATTTTGGATCATCTTTACTATCATTCCTCTGAATTCTTTTTCAGTTAGACAGCCTATTTCCTCTTTGTTTGGTCTTCTGTGTTTTTGCAACGTTCCTTCATCTGCTGCATATTTCTCTGTCTTTTCATTTTAATTTACTGTGTTTGGGTGTCTCCTTTCTCTTGGCTGGAAGGTCATAGTTCCTCTTAGTGGTGGAGTCTGCTCCCTATGGGTGTGGTTAGGACAATGCCTTATGAAGGTTTCCTGGTTGGGGTGACTTGTGCCTGTGTTCTGTTGGATGGAGCTTGATCTTATCTTTCTGGAGAGCAGTGCCATGTACAGTCATGTGTTTGGAGGTGTCTATGGGTTCAGTAAAGCTTTGGGCAGCCTGTCCACTAATGTGCAGGGTTGTGTTCCTGTTTTCCTAAAGGATCAGCATGGGGCATCTGGCACTTGAGCTTGCTGCCTTTTGGGTGGTGCTTGGTCTTAGTTCGAGATGGAGGTTTTGGGGAGGGCTCTTGACTATTCATGTTGCATGGGGTCTGGTGTTCCAAAGTCCTGAAGTGGAGTCCCTTGCCTCTAGTGTTCAGGCCCTACCCCTACTGTAGCATCAAGACTTCACAGGCCACACAGCATAGAAGACAAAACCCCTAGACAAATAGTGAAACAAATCTCAATAGCCACAAACACCCAAAGAGGTTCACACACTTATATAGAAAAGAGAGAAGGAGAAAAAGGAAAAAAAAGATGATAAAAGAGGGGTCAAATAAAAGAGTAATAATTAAATCAGACCAATAATCAACCCCTAAGTGAAAATTGATACTAAATATTAGACCCTTAATCATAGAAAATTATAAACAAAAGATCAAATTTCAAAGACATGGAAAAAAATTAGACCCTCAAAGATGCAAAATCAAAACCAAAATATCAAATCATGAAATTTATTTTAAAAATAAGATGTTTTCTTAAAGTAGGAATAAGTAGGTTATACAAAATAAAAATTAAAGGAGTAACAAAGAACCATATTAGGACACTATGAGAAAAAAAAGGGGGGGGGAGGTGGAGGGAATATGTATAGGTTCGTAGTGAGAGAAATATCCAAGTGATTCCTGTTTCCTGATTTGCCTACTCAGAAAGTACTCCAGTATATTTAGGAAGGTTTCTGGACCTATTGTGGGCAGTTGTGGGTTCAGCTCAGACTCAGGTCTGCCCTTGCTCCAGCCTGTGCATGCATGCGTGCAAAGTCACTTCAGTGGTGTCCAACTCTTTGCGACCCTACAGTCGATAGCCCGCCAGGCTCCTCTCTCCATGAGGTTCTCCAGGCAAGAATACTGGAGTGGATTGTCATGCCCTTCTCCAGGGGATCTTCCCAACTCACAGATCGAACCCACATCTCCTATGGCTCCTGTATTGCAGGCAGATTCTTTACTACTGTTACTACTTAAAGTGGGGCCACAGGGGAAGCCCCACTCCAGCTTATACTGGTTCTCAAAGTCTACAGTTGCCCCTAAAGCACACAGATTCAGGCTAATTGTGGGAATTTAAAACTGCCACTTTCAGGGCGTTTTCCCCTTCTTTACTTTGCTCCTGCAACCCCTGGTGTTTTGCTTTGGTTTGGATACCAGTTCTGTTTTTAAGTCTGTCTCCAGTGTTTGTTCTCTGCCCAGACACCAGGGGGCAAAAGTTGCTGTTTATTAGGGCTTACTTGCTCAGTTGAAGTTGAACGGTTCAATGAAGACCTACAAGACCTTCTAGAACTAACAATGAAAAAAGATGTCCTCTTCATTCTAGGGGACTGGAATGCAAAAGTAGGAAGTCAAGAGATACCTGGAGAAACAGGCAAATTTGGCCTTGGAGTACAGAATGAAGCAGGGCAAAGTCTAATAGAGTTTTGCCAAGAGAATGCACTGGTCATAACAAACACCCACTTCCAATAACACAAGAGAAGACTCTACACATGGACATCACCATATGGTCAATACCAAAATCATATTGATTATATTCTTTGCAGCCAGAGATGACAAAGCTCTACATAGTCAGCAAAAACAAGACTGGGAGCTGACTGTGGCTCAGATCATGAATTCCTTATTGCCAAATTCAGACTTAAATGTAAGAAAGTAAGGAAAACCACTAGACCATTCAGGTATGACCTAAATCAAATCCATTACGATTATACAGTGGAAGTGAGAAATAGATTCAAGGGATTAGATCTGATAGACAGAGTGCCTGAAGAACTATTGACGGAGGTTTATGACATTGTACAGGAGGAAGGGATCAAGACCATCCCCAATAAAAAGAAGTGCAAAAAGGGAAAATGGTTTTCTGAAGAGGCCTTACAAATAGCTGTAAAAAGAAGAGAAGCAAAAGGCAAAGGAGAAAAGGAAAGATATACACATTTGAATGCAGAGTTCCAAAGAATAGCAAGGAGAGATAAGAAAGCTTTCCTCAGTGATGAGTGAAAAGAAATAGAGGAAAACAATAGAATGGGAAAGACTAGAGATCACTTCAGGAAAATTAGAGATACCAAGGGAACATTTCATGCAAAGATGGGCACAATAAAGGACAGAAATGGTAGGGACCTAACAGAAACAGACGATATTAAGAAGAGGTGGCAAGAATACACAGAACTATACAAAAAAGATCTTCAGGACCCAGATAATCATGATGGCATGATCACTCACCTAGAGCCAGACATCCTGGAATGTGAAGTCAGGTGGGTCTTAGGAAATATCGCTACAAACAAAGCTAGTGGAGGTGACGGAATTGCAGTTGAGCTATTTCAAATCCTAAAAGCTGATGCTGTGAAAGTGCTGCACTCAATATGCCAGCAAATTTGGAAACCACAGCAGTGGCCACAGGACTGGAAAAGGTGTTTTTATTCCAATCCCAAAGAAAGGCAATGCCAAAGAGTGCTCAAACTACCACACAATTGAACCCATCTCACACACTAGCAAAGAAATGCCCAAAATTCTCCAAGCCAGGTTTCAACAGTACATGAACTGAGAACTTCCAGATGTTCAAGCTGGATTTAGAAAAGGCAGAGGAATCAAAGATCAAATTGCCAACATCTGTTGGATCATCGAAAAAGCAAGAGAGTTCCAGAAAAACATCTACTTATGCTTTATTGACTATGCCAAAGCCTTTGACTGTGTGGATCACAACAAACTGTGGAAAATTTTTCAAGAGATGGGAATACCAGACCACCTTACCTGCCTCCTGAGAAATCTGTAGGCAGGTCAGGAAGCAACAGTTATAACTGGACATGGAACAACAGGCTGGTTGCAAGTCAGGAAAGGAGTATATCAAGGCTGTATATTGTCACCCTGTTTATTTAACTTATATGCAGAGTACATCATGCAAAACGCTGGGCTGGATGAAGCACAAGCTGGAATCAAGATTGCCAGGAGAAATATCAATAACCTCAGATATGCAGATGACACCACCCTATGGCAGAAAGTGAAGAAGAACTAAAGAGCTTCTTGATGAAAGTGAAAGAGAAGAGTGAAAAAGTTGGCTTAAAATCAATATTCAGAAAACCAGGATCATGGCATTCAGTCCCATCACTTAATGGCAAATAGATGGAGAAACAGTGGAAATAGTGAGAGGCTTTATTTTGGGGGGCTCCAAAATCACTGCAGATGGTGACTGCAGCCATGAAATTAAAAGATGCTTGCTCTTTGGAAGAAAAGCTATGACTAACCTAGTCAGCATATTAAAAAGCAGAGACATTACTTGCCAACTATGGTCCATCTAGTCAAAGCTATGGTTTTTCCAGTAGTCATGTATGGATGTGCGAGTTGGAGTATAAAGAAAGCTGAGCACCGAAGAATTGATGGTTTTGAACTGTGGTGTTGGCGAAGACTCTTGAAAGTCCCTTGGGAAGCTTGGAGATACAACCAGTCTATCCTAAAAGAAATCAGTCCTGAACATTCATTGGAAGAAGTGATGCTGAAGCTGAAACTTCAATACTTTGCCATATGTTTCGAGGAACTAACTCATTTGAAAAGACCCTGATGCTGGGAAAGATTGAAGGCAGGAGGAGAAGGGGATGACAGAGGATGAGATGGTTGGATGGCATCACCAACTCAATGGACATGGGTTTGAGTAAACTCCAGGAGTTGTTGATGGACAGGGAATCCTGGCGTGCTGCAGTTCATGGGGTCGCAGAGTCAGACACAACTGATCTTCTGAACTGAACTTGCTCAGTAGTGCTGAGAAGAGGGAAGGTACTGCAGACACCACTGGGGTGTGTAGGCAGTGCTCGCCAAGGCTGGGCCCTGTGCAAGATGCCAATCTGAGGCTGGTCACTAGCTTCCCCAAGGTCGTTGTTCCCTGTTTGTGATACCCTTTGCAGAGGCCAGCCACTTAGTCTCCCAGGAAGACGTGGGTAGCGACCCACAGCCATTTACAACTTGGTGGTAATTGCGATTTCTGGGGTCAAGACCATAGTGGCCCCTGCCTTCTGCCTCTGGTTCTGCTGACTGCTTCTCTGCCTCTGGGGCTGTAGATCACAGCTGGCTTGCCCCTCTTCAGCATTCTTTAGGGCAGGGTCCATTGTTCTGTGTGCACGTGGAGTTAGAGCAGCAGTCTTAGAGCCTTCCCATGGGAATGAACTTTTGCTTCTCTGGTGGTCTCAGGGTTTTTCCTGATCTGCCTCCACTGTGTCACATTAGACCCCTAGAGTATCTTCATGGAAGTCAACCTCAGCACTCTGCCTGAGGACTGATCCCTGAGGTCTGAGCCTCTGCCCCTAGCCCCTACTTGCTGCTGGCGGATGCAAGCTTGTCAGCTACTTCTCAGCTGGGTGGTGCAGTTCTGTGTGATCTCTGTGGTGAATTTTCCTGTTTTGCCTTGGAAGCACCTATCTTGCTGCGCTCCCCTCTGAAGTTCCGAAGCTCCGCCCTGCCTCTGTTTGTGATGGGGTTTCCTAGTGTGCAGAAACTTCCTCCTTCATGATGCCCTCCCTGGGGCGCAGGACCCCATCCTGCAGTACTCTGTCTCCCTTTTTGTCTTTATCTTTTACCCTACCTCATTCTGAGATTAATTTGCCTTTCCGGAAGTCCTGAGTCCTCTATTAGCATTCAGGAGACTTTCTGTGGGAATTATTTCACATACAGATGATTTTTTGTTTTATTTACTTAGTTTTTAGTTTTAATACCTTGGTTTTTTTTTTAAGGTTTTATTGACATATAGTTGATTTACAATGTTGCGTTAGTTTCAGTTGTATAATAAAATGAATCACTTATACATATACATATAGCCACTCTTTTTTTAGATTCTTCTTCCATATAGGTCATTACAGAGTATTGAGTAGAGTTCCCTGTGCTATTTAGTAGGTCCTTATTACTTATTTATTTTATATATTGTCATATGTATATGTCAATCCCAATCTTCAAATTTATCCCCTCCACCCCAGTTACCCCGTGGTAATCATAAGTTTGTTTTCTACATCTGAAACTATTTCTGTTTTGTGGATAAATTCATTTGTACCCTCTTTTAAGATTCCACATGTATATTGTCATATGTGAAGCAGAACACCATTCCATGTTTTATGCATGGGACGGATGCTCAGGGATGGAGCGCTGAGATGACACAGAGGGATGGGAAGGGGAGGGAGGTGGGAGGAGGGTTCGGGAGGGGGAGCACATGTGAACCCATGGCTGATTCATGTCAGTGTATGGCAAAAACTACTACAATACTGTAAAGTAATTAGCCCCCAACTAAAATAAATAAATTAAAAACAACAACAACAACAAAAAAAAAAGATTCCACATGTAAGCAATATCATATGATATTTGTCTTTCTCTGTCTCACTTCACTCAGTATGACAATCTCTAGGTCCATCTAAGTTGCCGTAAAAGACGTAATTGTATTCTTTTTTACAGTCAAGTAATTTTCCATGATATATATGTACCAGGTCTTCTTTATCCATTCCTCTGTAGATAGATATTTAAGATTGCTTCAAGTCCTGGCTATCACCTAGAGCCAGACATCCTGGAATGTGAAGTCAAGTGGGCCTTAGAAAGCATCACTATGAACAACGCTAGTGGAGGTGATGGAATTCCAGTTGAGCTATTTCAAATCCTGAAAGATGATGCTGTGAAAGTGCTGCACTCGATATGCCAGCAAATTTGGAAAACTCAGCAGTGGCCACAGGACTGGAAAAGGTCAGTTTTCACCCCAATCCCAAAGAAAGGCAATGCCAAAGAATGCTCGAACTATCGCACAATTGCACTCATCTCACACGCTAGCAAAGTAATGCTCAAAATTCTCCAAGCCAGGCTTCAGCAATACGTGAACCATGAACTTCCAGATGTTCAAGCTGGTTTTAGAAAAGGCAGAGGAATCAGAGATCAAATTGCCAACATCCGCTGGATCATTGAAAGAGCAAGAGAGTTCCAGAAAAATATCTATTTCTGCTTTATTGACTATGCCAAAGCCTTTGACTGTGTGGATCACAATAAACTGTGGAAAATTCTTCAAGAGATGGGAATACCAGACCATCTGACCTGTCTCTTGAGAAACCTGTATGCAGGTCAGGAAGCAACAGTTAGAACTGGACATGGAACAACAGACTGGTTCCAAATAGGAAAAGGAGTACGTCAAGGCTGTATATTGTCACCCTGCTTATTTAACTTCTATGCAGAGTACATCATGAGAAACGCTGGGCTGGAAGAAACACAAGCTGGAATCAAGATTGCCGGGAGAAATATCAATAACCTCAGATATGCAGATGACACCACCCTTATGGCAGAAAGTGAAGAAGAACAAAAGAGTCTCTTAAGGAAGGTGAAAGAGGAGAGTGAAAAGTTGGCTTAAAGCTCAACGTTCAGAAAACTAAGATCATGGCATCTGGTCCCATCACTTCATGGGAAATAGATGGGGAAACAGTGTCAGACTTTATTTTTTTGGGCTCCAAAATCACTGCTGATGGTGATTGCAGCCATGAAATTAAAAGACGCTTACTCCTTGGAAGGAAGGTTATGGCCAACCTAGATAGCATATTTAAAAGCAGAGACATTACTTTGCCAACAAAAGTCCATCTAGTCAAGGCTATGGTTTTTCCAGTGGTCATGTATGGATGTGAGAGTTGGACGTTGAAGAAAGCTGAGCGCAGCAGAATTGATGCTTTTGAACTGTGGTGTTAGAGAAGATTCTTGAGAGTCCCTTGGACTGCAAGGAGATCCAACCAGTCTATCCTAGAGGAGATCAGTCCTGGGTGTTCATTGGAAGGACTGATGTTGAAGCTGAAACTCCAATACTTTGGCCAACTCATGCGAAGAGTTGACTCATTGGAAAAGCCCCTAATGCTGGGAAGGATTGGGACCAGGAGGAGAAGGGGACGACAGAGGATGAGATGGTTGGATGGCATCACTGACTTGATGGACATGGGTTTGGGTAAACTCCAGGAGTTGGTGATGGACAGGGAGGCCTGGCATGCTGCAATTCATGGGGTCGCAGAGTCAGACACGACTGAGCTACTAAACTGAACTGAACTGAATAATGGGGTGCATGTATCTTTTTTAAAACTAGGTGAACTATTATATTTATGATTATTTTAAGTGAAAAATATTCAAAATACAAAATGTATTCTCACTATCACATAAATAGTGCAAATAAATAATAAAGCTATATACAGAAAAATGGTCAATAGGAAACGTGCCAGAATCTTAATAGTGACTGCTTTTAAGCAATGCAACTATGGGCAATTTTAACTGCTTCATGATTTCTATATTTAATATTTTCCTATAATTTTATTTTAAAATAAATATATTGATATATCATTTTTTGGAGGAAAAAAAAACTGTTTTGATGTGCCCTCAGTTGGGATGGAAAAGAGCAAAGAGGAGGATATGCCTTAGGGTGGAGGTAGCATAGATTATTTCCATTTCTATCTCACAGCCTTAGAACTTAGTCAGATGACCACATATACCTGCAAGGTAGACTTGGAAATGTAATATATTTGCATCTCCACGAAGGGGAGGAAGTGAATAATGGTGAATTGTCAATAGACACAGCCACAGTCTCTTCTGTATTTATCAGCAACACAGTAATTACTAATGCTAAGATAATGGTCAGTTTGTCACAGAGCTAAGTTTAGGACTTTGGCAACCCATCTTATTATTTAGTAGTTTTTTAGTAGTAGTCTCATAGACAACATGTCCTGAGAAGAACAAGACTTTATATCTCTTATGCCAGTTTCTTCAGAGAACAGGTGGTTAGATGACTGGAACAGTAGTTTATTGAGGGTTTCCTGTTCATCTCATAAAATGGTACCCATTTTCCTTTTTCAATTCTTCCTCCTTTTCAAAGTTCTTACTACAACACTTCAGTTACATTTTGCAGAGTAATTGGTGAGAAGAAATGGTTTCCCAAAAGAACGATTGATTCTGAGTGGCTGTTGATTAGATACAGCTTGCAAGATATAGCTACTCAGGTGTTTTTGTTGGTTTAAGACCATTACAGACCTGAAGTGACTCTAATTTTCTATTAAACATGAAACAAAGAAATGCAACAACTTTCTTATTATCCAAGATTGGTCTCACTTTTTTCTATTGTTTAGAGCTGAGATTTTTAAATTAGAAAAGAAACATGCCATTTAACAAAACTCATCAAATATCAGATAGAATCTGCCCTGTGTACATGAAGGGGTTGGCACTCCACAAATCTTTCAGGAATGACAGCCTCCTGACACAGATAAGATCAAGTTATGACAGAGTTGACATTGTGCAAAAACTATGCCCATTTCTAGTCTTGGTTGTGATGTACTCTGTGCATTTGGATAAATGATACATTTTTTTTCTGGCTTTAGATTTCTCATTTATGAAAAAAAAGAGAAAGCATTGGTCCATCTAAAGGTTCTTAAATTCCTAACATTTTCCAAGTCAAGAGTTAGAAAGACATGAGTTCTACAGCAAAGTTAGTATTTTTTTTTAAGAAAGGTCAATATAGTCAAGAATGGCCTATGAAAATCTTTCAGGAGAGGCAAAAGTTTAATCAGAGTCTTGGGGACTAGGAAAATAAATAAATAGGAGGAAAAGAACATTTATTTTAGAGAACAAAAGGTCACAAGCAATTTTATTTATTGTTTCAATAAATATTAAGTGTGCACTAGATGTCAGGTACTGTGCTTAATGCTAGGGATATGAGAGTTAGAAAGACAAATTTGGCTCCTGCCCTTACAGAGATTATATACAGCAAGTGAAGGACAGTAATAATCATGCATATTTAACAGTGAGGCATTTTGCCTCCTTAAACAGTGTTAAAATGAAGATAATAAGAGATGGGGTTAGATATATGGAGGGTGCCTAATGGTGAAAACCTTAAATCCCAAGTGGAATAAAGTTTCAGTTTTTGTAGGCTGCTATAGAAGATTTGAAGTGACTTAGCAGCAACAGCAGCATAGAAGATTTCTGAATTGAGATAAGATATAATAATGGGAATATTGAGGGAAAGCAACATGTAGGATGAACTAGAATATCTTTTCCTCAAATTTTAAGTCAACATATTGACCTATTCTAGAGTTTACATGTATAGGATTACTCAGAGACATATGCAGTGCCTCCAATGTGTTCTCTTTACCCATCATCACATAACGACCAACGTTATGACTGATAATCTAAAACTTGGTCAGTATTAGGCCTGCTTTTTGCAATCTGCAGATATGGCCTAGTAGGCAGAGGCAATTCACAACACCAGCAGATTGATCTGTTTTACTGAGAGGAACCACATGTGTTTAGTGGCAAAGATTAAAGAGTGATTCAGCATTCATGATAAAATGTAGCAACAAAAGGTTACTGTAACAGTCCTAGAAGTGGAATCATATTGGGAGCAATTGCAGAAGGAAATGGTCTGGATTTATTATCTACATTAAAGATATTGTGGGTCCCATGGATACCAGGAGTGTCATAGAGACCCAGCTAATAGGTTTTTTATTGGATTATTGTCAGATTGCTGCACCTGCTTTGAAAGAGGGAACATTTGCTTTGTTTCCCGGCAGAGACTACAAGCTGTGAAACTGAGAACAATCATTGGGGTTGGAAATGGTATTTATTATTTTTTAGAACTTGTTGGAGGATTTCAGGGCTGATCTCCCTACTATGGAAGTATATGAGAAATTTAAAAGTCCAGAAAATAAAAATGCAGTTTAGAAGTTCACATCATATTTTGGATTCATAATATTCACATTAGAAGAAGATTGTCTGGTTAAGAACCTGAAACACTAAATTTGGTCAGCCAGTCCATTGATTTTTGAGCACGTATGGTTCTATCCCATGTACCTTCTTCTTAACCACCCAAATAATGATAGTTTTTATTTTACTCTAACTGAGTTTGATCACTACGTTTTGTAGATAGCCAAGATACAGTTTCTATATAAGTCCTTTTTGGAATTTTGGGATTAATATGGATGAAGAAGGTTGTGTCACAACTGAACTGGAAGTCTGGAGTTTGTTCAATAATTCTAGCACTGGTCTAGAAAAACTACAAAAGCAATTGTAGCTTTTGGTCTAGTCTAGTAATTATATGAGGTAATTATCTAAGTTACCTAATTACTTAAATGAAGTGATAGCTCAGGTACCACATTCTTTTTCCTTTTCACTAATTATCAAAAGTCTTATTATAATCCATTGGTTCAATGGATGAATGAACACATAAATAAAGAAAGAAGGTAGTGACAAGTCATACTGCAACTGAAAGAGGGACTTGTGGCTTTTTAAGTCATTTTCAGGCCTAGCCACAAACTTATATCTGGAAAAAGGCTAATTTCGAATGAGGTCCTAGTTCAGGGACAGTCAATGCTACCACAGGTTTCCATGTAGAAGAAGTTGATCTCACAGATTTCTGCCTCCTATGGGATCTTTCTTAATAAGCAGAGACATTACTTTACCAACAAAGTACCATCTAGTCAAAGCTATGGTTTTTCCAGTAGTCGTGTATGGATGTGAGAGTTGGACTCTAAAGAAAGCTGAGCACCGAAGAAATGATGCTTTTGAACTGTGGTGTTGGAGAAGCCTCTTGAGAGTCCCTTGGACAGCTAGGAGATCCAACCAGTCTACCCTAAAGAAAATCAGTCCTGAATATTCATTGGAAGGACTGATGTTGAAGCTGAAACTCCAATGCTTTGGCCATCTGATTCGAGGAACTGACTCATTTGAAAAGACCCTTATGCTTGGAAAGATTGAAGGCAGGATGAGAAGGGGACGACAGAGGATGAGATGGTTGGATGGCATCACTGACTCAATGGACATGAGTTTTAGTAAACTCCGGGAGTTGGTGACGGACAGGGAGGCCTGGCGCACTGCAGTCCATGGGGTCACAAAGATTCAGACATGACTGAGCAACTGAACTGAATGGGATCTTTTTGTTTCTGTCAAAAGCTTTAGGGGGACCTATGTAGGTTTGCACTGACAGAATTGTTGTTTGTGGAACACTCTGTTGTTAGGTAAGTGATTCCACCTAACTTTCCTCTTTAATAACTTCCACAGACATATAGAATGATGAAGTTTTGAACTACAACATATATCAGAGCATATTTAGGTAGCTGTCATCTATTTTCTCAGAATAATACTATGCACTTAATTGAAACACTTAAACACTTAGTTGCAAAGTGTTTTGATTTTTCACATCTTTCCCCCGCTTGGCTAGTGACCCTTGGACATGAGAACAGAGACCATACCTTATTAATTTTGTTTCCCCTGAATCTCAGTGCCTCATATATATTAGGTGTTAAGTAAAAGTTAGGGACAGATAAAGCATATGAATGTGGTTTCTGGTGGTTCTGTCTTCTTCCACTGCTATTTACCTTTTTTCCCCAGTGGCCTCTGCTTTCTTGGGTTCATCTCATTTCCCTTTTCAGAGAATTTATGGATCATCAGGAGGTTCTTAAAAGACAAAGACCTTTTAAGAATTAAAAGAACCAAATTTCTTATCTGAAATTTTAGACACTTTGATTTTATACAGGTGGGGATATTTGGAGGCAAGAGTATATATTCCTTAGGCTACACCATGATAGGGAATTTCCTATTTGTGCTTTTTTTAAGTTAGGTACAGGTGAATGTGTGTGTGCTAAGTCGCTTCAGTCGTTTCAGTCATGTCCAATTCTGTGCAACCCTATGGACTGTAGCCTGTGAAGCTCCTCTATCTATGGGATTCTCCAGGCAAGAATACTGGAGTGGGTTGCTTTGCCCTCCTCAGGAGATCTTCCTAACCCAGGAATCAAACCTATGTCTCTTAGGTCTCTTGCATCCACAGGCAGGTTCTTTACCACTAGTGCTACCTAGGAAGCCCTACGGGTGAATAGAAGGAACACATTCAGTTCAGTTCAGTTGCTCAGTTGGGTCCCACTCTGCAACCCTATGGACTACAGCACAGCAGGCCTCCCTGTCCATCACCAATTCCTGGAGTTTACTCAAACTCATGTCCATTGAGTCAGTGATGTCATCCAACAATCTCATCTTCTGTTGTTCCCTTCTCCTGCCTTCAATCTTTCCACATCAGGGTCTTTTCAAATGAGTCAGTTCTTTGCATCAGGTGGTCCAAGTATTGGAGTTTCAGCTTCAGCATCAGTCCTTCCAGTGAATATTAAGGACTGATTTCCTTTAGGATGGACTGGTTGGATCTCCTTGCAGTCCAAGAGACTCTCAAGACTCTTCTCCAACACCACAGTTCAAAAGCACCATTTCTTCGGCACTCAGCTTTCTTTATAGTCCAACTCTCACATCCATACATGCTGCTGCTGCTAAGTCGCTTCACTCATGTCCGACTCTGTGCGACCCCATAGAAAGCATCCCACCAGGCTCCTCTGTCCACAGGATTCTCTAGGCAAGAATACTGGAGTGGGTTGCCATTTCCTTCTCCACTTCCATACACGACTACTGGAAAAACCATAGCTTTGACTAGATGGACCTTTGTTGGCAAAGTAATGTCTCTGCTTTTTAATATGCTGTCTCGCTTGGTCATAACTTTTCTTCCAATGAGCAAGCATCTTTTAATTTCATGGCTGCAGTCACCATCTGCATTGATTTTGGAACCCCAAAAAATAGTCTCTCATGGTCTCCACTGTTTCCCCATCTATTTGCCAGGAAGTGATGGGACCAGATGCCATGATCTTAGTTTTCTGAATGTTGAGTTTTAAGCCAACTTTTTCACTCTCCTCTTTCATTTTCATAAAGAGGCTCTTTAGTTCTTCTTCACTTTCTGCCATAAGGGTGGTGTCTTCTGCATATCTGAGGTTATTGATATTTCTCCCAGCAATCTTGATTCTAGCTTGTGCTTCATCCAGCCTAGCATTTTGCATGATGTACTCTGCATATAAGTTAAATAACCAGGGTGACAATATACAGCCTTGATGTACTCCTTTCCTGACTTGCAACCAGCCTGTTGTTCCATGTCCAGTTCTAACTGTTGCTTCCTGACCTGCATACAGATTTCCCAGGAGGCAGGTTGAGTGATTTTGTATTCCCATCTCTTGAAGAATTTCCCACAGTTTGCTGTAATCCACACAGTCAAAGGCTTTGGCATAGTCAATAAAGCAGAAATAGATGATTTTCTGGAACTCTCTTGCTTTTTCGATGATCCAACAGATGTTGGCAATTTGATCTCTGGTTCCTCTGCCTTTTCTAAATCCAGCTTGAACATCTGGAAGTTCATGGTTCACATACTGCTGAAGCCTGGCTTGGAGAATTTTGAGCATTACTTTGCTAACATGTGAGATGAGTGCAATTGTGAGATAGTTTGAGCATTCTTTGGCATTGCCTTTCTTGGGGACTGGAATAAAAACTGACCTTTTCCAGTGCTGTGGCCACTGCTGAGGTTTCCATATTTGCTGGCATATTGAGTGCAGCATTTACAGCATCAGCTTTTAGAATTTGAAAGAGCTCAACTGGAATTCCATCACCTCCACTAGCTTTGTTCATAGTGATGCTTCCTAAGGCCCACTTGAATTCACATTCCAGAATGTCTGACTCTAGGTGAGTGATCACACTGTCATGATTATCTAGGTCCTGAAGATCTTTTTTGTATAGTTCTTCTGTGTATTCTTACCACCTCTTCTTAATATCTTCTCTTTCTGTTAGGTCCATACCATTTCTGTCCTTTATTGTGCCCCTCTTTGCATGAAATATTCCCTTGGTATCTCTAATTTTCTTGAAGGGATCTCTAGTCTTTCCCATTCTATTGTTTTCCTCTATTTCTTTGCATTGATCATTGAATAGAAGGAACATATTCATCTATATGTTAATCAGTCATGACAGGCAACCACTCTCTGAGGCCTCAGATAAGCAGATAAAAGCAGGCTTTTTGGTTTATGGTCTGCATTGATCCCATCTGCCTATTATTTGGCATCATTCCTGCAAACATGGTATGATGTCCTGGAGGGCTAGCATTCAAACCTGATTCACTGGTTCTCTGACTGAGAACCTGGTATCATAGACTTCTAAACTCTCAGACCAATTTTGGAATGGTGCTTTGAGAACCATTTCCAGTTGTTTGTTACATTGGAGTTTTCCTGCTGATATGATTAGAGAGCAATGCATGCAGTTATTCTGGAGTGTCCTTTGCAGCCCTGTGCCTTCCTTACAAGGTGAGGAAACACCACTGGATGGGGAATCAAATGGCCTGGATTCTACTACCAAACATGCCTCCAGCCAGCCCTGTGGCTTGTGAAGAAATCGCTTCATTTTTCTAAATTCAAGTTTGCTGTTTATAAACTGATGTAATTGACTTTCCCCTGCTATTTCTCTGCTATCTTTTAATGAAAAACCTAATTCCATAAACTGATACATTAACATCTCCAGGTCATAGATACTTCTTAAAGACTAGTACTGTGAACACAGAGCTACAGTCATCTTAGAAGTCAAGTTATATTCTTCAACATGTTACCCTGATCAAACTGAAAAGTTCTAAGAGGAAGGAAAGAGCCTGAACATGATTCTGTTGCTGTTCAGTCAGTCATGTCTTACTCTTTGTGACCCCATGGACTGCAGCACACCAGGCTTCCCTGTCCTTCACTTTCTCCCAGGGTTTGTTCAAACTCATGTCCATCCAACCACCTCATCCTCTGGTGTCCCCTTCCCTTCTTGTCCTCAGTCTTTCCCAGAATGAGGGTCTTTTCCAATGAGTCGTCTCTTCGCATAAGATGGCCAAAGTATTGGAGTTTCAGCTTCAGCATCAGTCCTTCCAATGAATATTCAGAGTTGATTTCCTTCAGGATTGACTGTGTTTGATCTCCTTGATGTCCAAAGGACTCTCAAGAGTCTTCTCCAGCAGCACATTTTGAAAGCATCAACTCTTTAGTGCTCAGCCTTCTTTATGGTCCAACTCTCACAGCCATGCATTACTACTGGAAAAACTATAGCTTTGACTATATGGACCTTTGCCAGCAAAGTGATGTCTCTGTTTAAACACACTGTCTAGGTTTGTCGTAGCTTTTCTTCCAAGCAGCAAGCGTCTGTTAATTTTATGGCTGTTGTCACTGTCCACAGTAATTTTGGAGCCCAAGAAAATAAAATCTGTCACTATTTCCATTGTTTACCCATCTATTTGCCATGAAGTGATGGGACCAGATGCCATGATCTTAGTTTTTTGAATGTTAAATTTTAAGCCAGCTTTTTCACTCTGCTCTTTCACCTTCATCAAGAGGCCCTTTAGTTCCTTTTCGCTTTCTGCCATAATGTGATGTCATCTGCGTATCTGAAGTAATTGATATTTCTCCCGGCAATCTTGATTCCAGCTTGTGCTTCATCCAGTCCAGCATTTCACATGATACACCCTGCATAGAAGTTAAATAATCAGGGTGACAATATATAGCCTTGATGTACTCCTTTCCCAATTTTGAACCAGTCCATCATTCCATGTCTGGTTCTAACAGTTGCTTCTTTACCTGCATACTCTGCAAAGCTCTCCAGGCATACGCTGGCTACTGGACCTTTGCAATCACTGCTGCCCTGAGCTTCTCAGTATATTCTCTGGACAAGAAAGCAGGTGGATGTGAAGAGCCCCCTCACTGCACTGCCTGTTAGCAGAGTGTGTGCTCTGATGAGAGTCTGTCTTTGGAGAAGGAAAGGCTCCAAGAAAAGACATGGATGAGAGCTGTGGAGGGAGCATTGCACTGCGAGTCAAGAGCAGCAGCATCTAGTTCCTCCCAAAATGTGCAACCATCCTGTGTTGCTGAGCAAATCACCTAGTCTTTGTGACATACAGTTTCAAATGAAGAAGATGATGCACGTGCCACAAGATTACTAGAAAATTAAAGATATGTAAAATTAGTCAGGAAAAAGTTAGAATGCACAGGAAAACATGAATTAAGGATAAGAAATCAGGAAATCTTTCAACCAAAAGAAACAAAAAAAGTTCATAGGAAGGTGAAAAATTTGGGAGACAGATGATGGTAAGAGTTGTACAGCAATGTGAATGTACTTAGTGCCACTGAACTGTATGGTTAAATACGGCTAAAATTTTAAAAACTTAGAGTTAAATCCCCAGCTGAAGTTTAAACAAGCCAATGTTGTGAGATCTGAAACATATTATAAGGAAGGGAAACAATTACTCCTTGGACTTGGTGACAGTCTCAATTTGACTCCCCATCCATTCTTGGTGATTTATCATTGTGTCAAGTTCTGAGATTGGATGTGGCTCTGTTGGCTACAGGATTCAGGGCCTCCTGACTAGTTTTAAGGGGCTTGGAAACTGTTCATATCCCAGAAACCTCAGGTGACCAGAGGGAAATGCTTTTCAGACATTAAAAGTTCTCTGAATTTTTTTTTAATTTCCCCTTTCTCCATTTCTTTCGAGAAGAGTTTATTTAGTAGAGACATCATCAAATGGGAGGTTTCCACAGGGATTTAAATAAAGAGATGGGGTGTCTTAGGAAATGCAGTGTAGAGAAAGGATTGGTAATAAGGGTAAGTGTGATCCGTATCAGAGCAGGTCATATGTTGTGGTCCCCTTGTGGTCAGTCTGCAGATCCGTGCTTCAGCACCACAGTCCTCACTCTGGTCACTCACTGCCATACATGTTGGCAAGGCTTGATGAGACCAATACCATGCAGGGCCACCACTCATGGAACACTTCTGTCATCCAAATCCAACATAAAGCCATAGGTGATAAAGTTCACCCTCAAAATGCCTCAACCAAATGTATCTCTTCATCAAAATCCATATTTCCCATCTTACAGAATAATGCCAATATGCACTGCGTCTCCCACATCAGGAACCTGGCAGGACTCCTTCCTTTCGCCTTATAGCTAACTGTTCACCTTAGAGCCCCTCTGCTCTTGTTCAGTTATTCAATTCTCAGCAGAAGAAACTTACATCACGTGCTATTGCCAATCATTTTGACTTAGAGTGCTGCAAGAATGGCATGGAAGTGGAAACTGGAAACATAATTACCTTACACCATTCACTTCACATCCCTTATCTCTCTGAGTTCTCAGATAAGTCTATGAAGAAGGCACTAAAAACTCCAATTCTATGATTGTAATGATAATGAGACTAATACTAAGCATTAATCATGTGCTTGGCACTGTGGATCATTTTACACTTACAATTTCTCCTACCTTATATCTTTCCCCCTTTACACTGCTGTCACACTGAGTCTTAAATTCAATTTTTTGAGTGGTTTTCTTTCATCTTCTTTTCTATACCCTCATTACATGGAAAGAGAAGTAAATGGCAACCCACTCCAGTACTCTTGCCTGGAAAAGCCCATGGACGGAGGAGCCTGGTAGGCTACAGTCCATGGGGTCGCACAGAATTGGACACAAGTGTGCGACTTCACTTTCACTTTTCACTTTCATGCATTGGAGAAGGAAACGGCAACCCACTCCAGTGTTCTTGCCTGGAGAATCCCAGGGACGGCGGAGCCTGGTGGGCTGCCATCTATGGGGTCACACAGAGTCAGACACAACTGAAGCGACTTAGCAGCAGCAGCAGCAGCAGCATTACATGGAAGGCAAGGGGTTCCTTCAATAATCTGGCTTCTGACTATGCCTTCTCCCTTTTGTTGCTACTCCCTGAAGCCCAGTGTACCTTCCTTTTCCTTCCTTTCTCTCTTATACCCACTATAATAACCTTGTACTTTCTTTAATATTTTTGCTCTTGTCCATTTCATCACAGGAGCCATCTCCCAGTCTGTTTTAGTTTATCTTATAGACACCTGTTGTTTTGTCTGGCAACAATTTCTTGTTTTCACTTATCAATTTAGTGTTATCACTTTGATTTTACTTTCTCAGTGGGAGCAGTCTGAACAATAGTCTATACGGTGATCTGCTCTCCCTGGAAAAGGGGTGGGCATAGAACTGAGGTTAAGCAAACATGACTTTCTGGAATCTGTCTTTATGTAGAATGATACATGGACCAGGAATGATTGAAGCTGGTTATTCTTATGATTCCTGCTTCCTAAATCCCAAGAAGAGACTTTGCTCTTAGATTTCTGAGGCTTGTTTTTGATCTCCTGAGGTTTCACAAAGCCAGTCAAGTAATCTAACCCCTCCCTCCTTGTGCTTAAATAAGCACAAGAGTTGTCAATTTTGTTTCTCTTTTCAAAGAACTAGCTTTTAGTTTCATTGATTTTTTTTATTGATTTCTTCAACTCTTTCATTTATTTCTTCTCTATCTTTATGATTTCCTTCCTTCTGCTATGAGTTTTGTTTTTGTTTCTCTAGTTTATTTTTTTACTTTTACTTTTCATATTTTTTTAAAATTTTTAATTTAATTTTTTTACAGTATGACCTTGCTGGTTGTCTTTTTTTAAATATAGCAGTGTGTGCATGTCTATCCCAAACTCCCAGTCTACCCCTCCCACCTTCCCCTTCTGGTAACTATAAGTTTATTTTCTAAGTCTGTTTCTGTTTTGTAAATAAGTTCAGTTGTATCATTTTTAAAAGATTCCACATATAAATGATATATATTTGCCTTTTACTTACTTCATTTGGTATGATAATCTTCAAGTTCATCTATGTCGTGGCAAATGGCATTATTTAATGTCAGGTTAGATTTCATATTTGAAATTTTTTTGTTGTTTCCTGAGCTAAGATTGTATTGCTATAAACTTCCCTTTGATATTGTTTTCGCTGCATCTCATAGATTTTGAATTATGTTTTCATTTTCATATGTCTGGAGGCATATTTTTATTTCCTCTTTGATTTCTTCAGTGATCCATTGATTATTTAATAACATTTTCCTTAGCCTCCATGTGTTTGTATTTTTTACAGATTTTTTTCTTGTAGTTTATTTCTAATCTCATATCATTGTGGTCAGAAAAGATGTTCGATATGATTCAATTTTCATAAATTTACCAAAGTTTGCTTTGTGGCCCAGAATAAAATCTATCCTGGAGAATATTCCATGTGTACTTGAGAAGTACATGTATTCTACTGCTTTCAAATGGAATTCTCTATAAATATCAGTTAAGTACATCTGGTCTAATGTTGTGTTATTTAAGGCCTGTGTTTCCTTATTGATTTTCTGCCTGGATGATCTTTCCATTGATGTAAGTTGGGTGTTAAATCCCCCACTATTATCGTGTTACTGTTGATTTCTCACTTTATGGCTGTTAGTATTTGCCTTATATAATGAGGTGCTTCTATGTTGGGTTCATGCATATTTACAATTACTGTGTCTTCTTGATCTCTTGATTATTATGAGTGTCTTTCTTTTTAAAGTCTATTTTGTCTGACATGAGTATTACTACTCAAGCTTTATTTTGATTTCCATTTATATGAAATACCTTTTTCCATCCTCTAACTTTCAGTCAGCATGTGTCCTTAGATCTGATGTTCGTCTCTTGTAGATGGCATATATACTTGTCTTGTTTTTGTATCCATTCAACCAGTCTATGTCTTTTGGTTGCATCATTTAATTATTTTTCATTTCAGGTGATTATCAATATGTATTTTATTATTCCAATTGTGTTAATTGGTTTAGATTTGTTTCATTTGGTGATGGGTGGGAAAGCCTGGTGTGCTGCAGTCCATGGGGTTGCAAAGAGTCAGACACAACTGAGTGACTGAACTGAACTGAACTGTTTCTGTAGGTATTTTTTCTTCCACTTCTTTTTTGTTCTTTTCTCTTATGATTTGATGTGCTTTGATTGCTATTACTTTTTTGTGTTTGTATCTATTGTAGAATTTTTCTAGGTGCTTCCTGTGAAGTTTTGATATAGTAGTCTATATATGTTATATATATATATATAATGTTATATATTATATATAAATATATATATATATACACACACACACACGAGATTATTTTAAGTTTTTGGCCTTTTAATTTCAAATGCATTTCCAATATGTTGCATTTATAGTCTCTTCTCCCAGTTGCTGGTTTTGATATCCTACTTATGTGTGGATAGTTTTCTACCTTTACTGTATGTTTGCTTTACCAGTCAGCTTTTCCATTCATAATTATTTTTCCTCGAGATGTGGCATTTTCTTTTCTGCCTAGGGAAGATTCTTTAGCACTTGTAAAGCTGGTTTGGTGGTGATGAGTTCTCTAAGCTTTTAGCTCTGTCTGTAAAATTTTTTATTTCTCTGTTGAATCTGAATAAGAGCCTTGATGTATATAGAGTATTCTTATTTGTAGGTCTTCACCTTTCATTACTTTAAATGTATTATGCCACTCCCTTCTGACCTGCAGAGTTTCTGCTGAAATATTAATATTAGCTTATAACCTTATGGGGATTCTCTTTATATTATTTGTTACTTTTCTCTTGTTGTTTCTAATATTTTCTCATTTTTGTCAATTTGATTATGTGTCTCGGCATGTTCCTCCTTGAGTATATCTTATGTGGGACTCTCTGTGTTTCCTGGGCTTTTGTGAGTGTTTCTCTTCCTGTGTTAGAGATGTTTTTGGATGTTATCTCTTCAAATGTTTTTTCAGTACCTTTTCCTCTCTTCTTCTGGGACTCCTATTAATACAAAGGTTAGTGTGTTTAATGTTGTCCTGAGGGGACTTACGCCTTCACTATTGTCTCATATGGTAAAGAATATGCCTGCAATGCAGGAGACCCAGGTATAGTCCCTGGATCAGGAAGATCCCCTGGAGATGGGAATGGCTACCCACTCCAGTATTCTGGCCTGGAGAATTCCATGGACTGTATAGTCCATGGTGTCGTAAAGAATTGGACACTACTGAGCAATTTTCACTTAACTTAACTTAGGCTCCTGCTAGCCTGAGTCATGGATGCCTTTTACCTTTGGCTCAGCTGAAATAAGATTAGCTTTTTGCAACTTGAAACAGTCTAGTCATTGATGATCTGGCTAGCAGCAATGCTCAGACATACAGGTGTATTTCTATTCTCCACTTCAGCCTATTGTGTTCCTTCAGTCTAGAGCACACTCACTCACCAGTTGCTACACTCTCTGGATGATCCACTCCCTGGGTGCCAAGAGCCTATTAATTGCCACATTTATTGGAAGCTCTCTTTCTGGATTTACTTTAGCCTCCACAATGTAATAAACTGCTCACTCAATTTCTGATTCCTGCTGGGGTATTCCCTACACTCTCCAGATTCAGAAGTCCTTTCTAACACTCATTCAGGTGCTATCTCTCAATAAGTACCCTTTCAGAATTCCACTGCTTCCATTTTATGTAGGCAGTATCACAAAATCACTTACCAGTGTAAAGAGGATTATTCTCTGATATTGCTATTTACCTTAAGGCCAGGAACTTAGGCAGCCTGTGTGTTTATCAGTGAATCAAATTACTATCTAAAAAATTCTATTTAGTGATGATTAAAGCAATATAATTAAAGTGAAAAGAAGGCTCTACCCATGCATATGGAACATGAATGCTCTCAATTAATCAACTCATTTTTATTATTAAATATTTATTGAACACCCACAGTGCAGAAGGCATGAAATTCTGAGAGAACACACCAAAGACATGGTCTTTTCCCTTTGGGAATTTGCTATCTAAAGCAATTTAGACTTTAACTCGTGACAATATGCTCTGGCTGTGACTTTCTGTAGATTAAAAAAGGGTGAAATTCAAAGCAGCTCTGAGCTCTAATTTAATCTACTACTTACTCCACTACTCACATTTCAAATTCTCAGCTTTATTTTCTGCTTAATCATGACTATTCCTCCCATCCTTTAAGACTCAGCAAAGTGCTCACCTCCTCTATGAAAACTACCCTGACTATTCTAGCAGGACTGATGACTTTTTTCATACTTTAAACAGCACTATATGTGTCTATTAATCTCTTCATAACATCTTACAATTTATCTTATGCATGTTTCCATCCCACCACCACCAAAACTTAGAGCATATTTTTTTTGAGAACTTAGAGCATATTTTTCATCTTTGTATGTGTAATGTCACTCTTTGAGACTGGATCTCATTCTTGAGAATCTGATAATCATCTGCTTCTTTATTCAATAAATTAAAAACCTGTTGTGTGCTAAGCACTATCGTGTTCAGGTTATATACCTGTAGACATAGCACATCCTTCACCTGATAACACTTAAGATTTAGAAAGAGGGAAAATGATGAGCAAGTATTGAAGGATTATATGATGCCTCTTTTGCTAGGACAAAAGGCCTTCCTGACTTAAGTGTCCTGGGAAACCATCCTGCCAAACTGATGTGAATATGGAAGCAAGAGGGAGAAGGCAAGAGGGGAATGAGGGGAAGGAGTCAGAGGCTGTGGTCCAGGAACTGGACACTATGTTCTGGTTGGTTATTATTCACATTTCACAATATGAGGCTCATTCATTTCATTGTATAGCCTTGCTTAAACTTAAATATATATACATATATATGTTTGTGTGTGTGTGCATTAACCTTCCTTATTTTTTTTTTTTGGTTAATGATTGTGAAAAATATAGAAATAAAAATAAGCTCTATTGTTTTGTTTTCCATACTCATTCATTCTATTCTGGATGGACCTTCATTTTCACAACCAGTAGTCAAAAAAGAGCTAGAATTTAGATCCTTAAGGCCACTAAGATTGGAAAAATGAGAAAATGAGTTTGTTTTTGTCTGAGACATACAGACTGGGGAGAGAAGACAGCAGATGAACCTGACTCTTTTTGGTCTGTCTTTTGAGATTAGACCTTTCACTTTTTCACATTCTTAGACTTTTGGATGATACTTTTTACGTTCTTCTCTTTCTCCTTTTTTCACCTCATTCTTCAATGAGGCAGTAGCTTTGGTATGTCATTCACCATCCCTGTCATGATGTAGAGTGAATCGACTTTGGAATTGTTATGGTACCCCTTTGGCAAACCAGTGTAGTGTTTCCCAGTGAATGTCAACTCCTGCCCCTGCCCTCAGCTACCTTTTTCTATTTCTCATAGGGATCATCTCATCATGAGTTGTGCAGTGCCTAACACTGACAAAGATTTGTGAGTCCTTCACCAAGACATGGAAATTCAATTACACATCAAACATTTGGGATTGTACAAAGGAAATTAGCAGATCTCAACACCAATGAGTAGTCCCTTTCATTCCTGATGGGTACTTTCTAGCAAAGTTTCTTTGTTGTACCTCTCCATCTGGCTCAGTATCAAGAGTACAGGGTGGACCCTAGGATTGTAGATCAAGTCATAGTCTGAGATTCCACTTTCCAATGAATTGAGGAAATGGATCTCATGTATGTCCACATGTGCTTCACCACATACCTTGATGCCCTAAGCAATTCTGTGTGGCATTCTGGCTCCCAATATGAGATGCAGCACAACCATAATGGGGGGTCATACTTCACTACTCATGGCACCCTAGACAGATTCAGAAAAACAGGGTCATAGGTCTCAGATGCTGCATACATTGTAGCTCTAAGCCCTCCATCCAAATTCGGTCTTATATTTTGATTTACATAGTGTTTGTGCTTTTTCTCCCCTTAGCTATATCTTGACTGTGTTGTAAATTCAGAGATTGTGTCTCATTGATTTTAATATTCTGTTGAACACTGAGCTCAGCACACTTTAGATGTCTAGGAAAATTTGTTTTGTTATAATAAATTAAAAGGTACAGACTATAACAAGAGACAGATTAAATCCAATCACAAATAAAGACTTTCATCCAAGCTCCTTTTTGAAAGTAAGGAATCATCTTTGATAATACATTTCATGAAATATCTGTATCTTATCAACATCATGTAGTCATTTGTGGTTGTACCATATATAAAGCAACACCAAGGCAAGGCCATTTATGAGGCTATGCCTGATTTAGTTTTTACAAGAAGTCATATGCCCTGTTTTGCTCAGACAAATACCTCAGGTGCTCTGGCTCAGATGGCAGAGTTTTTTCTTTTCTGGAGAGAAGTAGCTCTTATTTGGGTCTATCTTTATGATTGTTTAGTCACTAAGTCGTGTCCAACTCTTTGTGACCACATTGACTGTAGCTCACAGGTTCCTTGGTCCTCCACCATCTCTTGGAGTTTGCTCAAATTCATGTCCAATGAGTCAATGTTACTATCTAACCATCTTATCCTCTGTCTCCCCCTTCTCCATTTGCTTTCAATCTTTCCTAGCATCAGGGTCTTTTCCAATGAGTCAGCTCTTCACATCAGGTGGCAAGAGTATTGGAGCTTCAGCTTTAGCAACAATTCTTCCAATGAATAAAACATAGCTTTGACTATATGGACCTTTGTCAGCAAAGTGATGTCTCTGCTTTTTGATATGCTTCACAGGCGGATTCTTTACCAAGTGAGCCACTGTGAAGCTTGGCTTCACAGTGGGGAGGCTCAAAGACACTAAAGCATTGCAGATGACTGTTCTAGGAATTATTATCTTTGTCTAATTACAAAATTCTCTACACTAGGAGAAATATATCCATTTTTAAATTGAGAAAGCCAAGGCTCAGAAAGTTTAAATGACTAATTTAAAGTCACATAGCAACACTTGGCCAGATCATGAATACTCTCCAGGTTTTATCAACTCTATGCATGAATGCCGACTATTAGACAAAATGGGCCTATGCTCCATGGAGACTTCTGGGTATAAACACCCCGTTTGGCTGGGTCAGGCCTGAGATTTCACATATTGTTCTTTCTTTCCCTGGAAGGTGGTTGTTACTGCAGCCAATTCCAAACTACTCCTGTAATATTTTCCATCCTAAATCCCAGAAAAACTGAGAACATAGGGTGGGACTCTGCCTCTCCTGTGAATCTCCAGGCTTGTTGCTATTTACTTAATGACTAATCCTTCAGCACTGCCTTGTTAAATAGAAAGGTAATCTTTTCCTCCTGGCTGGACTGGACAGGCTCCCAGTTCCAGTCAGGTACCTTCAGGCCATGGAGCTGCACATATAATATGCCTTTTGTGTTGGCCTTTGGAAACTGAACTTCAGTGGAGGGGAGTGAAGGGTACTCTTAGCACTGGATTTTCTTCTGTGGAAGAAGAAAGTGGATTTTTGGAAACTGAACTTGAGTGGAGGGGAGTGAAGGGTACTCCTAGCACTGGATTTTCTTTTGCGGAAAAAGCAGTGGGGTTTTCTTACAGCTCTGGGATCAAGTGGAGGACTTAGTGTGAATTTTAAGCTTTCAAGTCAGAGAGAATCAAAAGACGATTGAGTGTCAACAGCCTCATATGCAGGAGAAGGCAATGGCAACCCATTCCAGTACTCTTGCATGGAAAATCCCATGGATGGAGGAGCCTAGTAGGCTGCAGTCCATGGGGTCGTGAAGAGTCAGACCCAACTAAGCGACTTCACTTTCACTTTTCACTTTCATGCACTGGAGAAGGAAATGGCAACCCACTCCAGTGTTCTTGCCTGGAGAATCCCAGGGATGGCAGAGCCTGGTGGGCTGCTCTCTATGGGGTCGCACAGAGTCGCAGCAGCAGCAGCCTCATATGCATGTGTAACTATTTACTTTAAATACCCTAAATCACTGAAAAATCAAACCATCCTAATTATTACTTTGTAGCTGCTGATTTTGCAAATAATTATTTTCAATATGATCATTACAGATAAATTGTCAATATCTATAGTGTAGTTGAATTCATTATAAATAATTTCAATCTGGGCACCTAAATATTCCTTTCTAACCTAGAGTTAATTGACTGCCAATAAGAAGGTAGAAGAATACTTTAAAAAAAACAATTGATGCCACACCAATATAGGAAATGTTTGTGAACTGGGACCTTCAGTGACCTGGGAGAAAAAAAAGAAATAAACAACTTATCCCCACCTAGGTGAGAGAAGAGATTTTTCTAATAAGGAAAGTTAGATTTTTAGTGGATTTTTTTTCTACTTCCAATAAGAATGGAAAACTTCAGCCTCCTGCAAGTTTGTGGGATTTCCCTGTGAGTGTGTAATGGGTTTGCTTGGAAAATCTGTCACTGTGGCCTCCCTAATGAAGGTGGTCACCCTCACCTTAACAACCTTGGATGCTGTTAAGAATTGTTATTGTTGTTTAGTTGCCAAGTCATATACGATTCTCTGTGACCTCATGGGCTGTAGCCCACTAGGTTCCACTGTCCATGTGATTTCCCAGGGAAGAATACTGAAGTAGGTTGCCATTTCCTTCTCCAGGGCATCTTCCCAAACCAAGGACCGACTCTGCATCTTCCACGCATCTCCTGCAAGGCAGGCAGATTCTTTTGCTGTTGATCCACTGGGGAAGCCCACTGTTAAGGATTAAACCTTCCTAACTATTTTTCTTTTCTTTTATATCCTGATTATGGACTCAATTAATATTGTTCTTGAAGGATTTCTATAAAATCAAAATGCAAGCAAAACCACAAATTAACCATCAAAGAAGCAATCTGGAGATGAAACTATGCTTTGAAGAACTGCTCCATATGCTGTCAGGCCAGACTCAACTCCTACTGCTGTTGTTCAGTTCTTAACTCATGCCCAACTCTTTGCCACCCCATGGATTGCAGTGTGTGCCAGGCTTCTCTGTCTTTCACTATCTCCCAGAGCTCAAATTCATGTCCATTGAGTTTGTGATGCTATCTAACTATCTCATCTTCTACTGCCCTCTTCTTTTTCCCCATCAATCTATCCCAGCATCAAGGTTTTTTCCAATGAGTCAGCTGTTCGCATCAGGGGGTCAAAGTATTGGAGATTCAGCTTCAGCATCCAATGAACATTCAGGGTTGATGTCCTTTAGAATGGACTGGTTTGATCTCCTTGCAGTCCAAGGGACTTTCAAGAGTCTTCTCCAGCACCACAATTCGGAAGCATCAATTCTTCAGCACTCAGCCTTCTTTGTGGTCCAACTTCCACACCTGTACATGACTACTGGAAAAACCATTCTGTTGTTGCTGTTCACTCACTCAGTTGTGTCCCACTCTTTGACCCCATGGACTGCAGCCTGCCAGGCTTCCCTGTCTTTCTCTGTCTCCCAGAGTTTGCTCCAGCTTATGTCCATTCAGTTGGTGATGTCATCCAACCATCTCATCCTTCTCTTTCTCCCTCTGCCCTCGATTTTTGGAGCCTAGGAAAATAAAGTCTGTCACTGTTTCCATCGTTTCCCCATCTATTTGCCTTGAAGTGATGGGACCGGATGCCATAATCTTAGTTTTTGAATGTTGAGTTTTAAGCCAGCTGTTTCATTCTCCTCTTTCACCCTCATCAAGAGGCTGTTTAATTTCTCTTCACTCTGCCATTAGAGTGGTATCATCTGCATATCTGCTGTTGCTGACATTTCTTCTGGGAATCTTGATTCCAGCTTGTGATTCATCCAGGCCACCAATTCACATGATATACTCTGCAAATAAGCTAAATAAGCAGCATCACTTTAACAGCCTCATCTTTTAGGATTTGAAATGGCTCAGCTGGAATTCCATCTTCTCCACTAGCTTTGTTCACAGTAATGATTCCAGATGAGTTATTTCAAATCCTAAAGATAAGCTGTTAAAGTGCTGCACTCAATATGCTAGCAAATTTGGAAAATGCAGCAGTGGCCAGAGAACTAGAAAAGGTCAATTTTCATTCCAATCCCAAAGAAGGGCAATGCCAGAGAATGTTCAAACTACCACACAATTGAACTCATTTCATATGCTAATAAGTTAATGCTCAAAATCCTTCAAGCTAGGCTTCAACAGTGTGTGAACCGAGAACTTTCAGGTGTACAAACTGAATTTGGAAAAGGCATAGGAACCAGAGATCAAATTGCCAACATCTGTTGGGTCATAAAAAAGGCAAGAGAATTCCAGAGAAACATCTACTTTTCCTTCATTGACTATGCTATGGCCTTTGATTGTGTGGATCACAACAAATTGTGGAAAGTTCTTAAAGAGATGGGAATATCAGAGCACCTTACCTGCCTCCTGAGAAACTGTATGCAGGTCAAGCAGCAACAGTTAGAACCAGACATGGAACAATGGACTGGTTCCAAATTGGCGAAGAAGTACATCAAGACTGTATATTGTCACCCTGCTTATTTTTACAAAGTGGTTGCTTAGTTGTTAAGTTGCTAAGTCATATGACTCTGCGATCCCATAGACTTCACCCTCCAGGGTCCTCTAGCCAATGGGATTTTCCAGGCAAGAATAGTGGAGTGGTTTGCCATTTCCTTCTCCAGGGAATCTTCCCGACACAGGGATCAAACCTGCAGCTCTTGTGTCTCCTGCATTGGCAGGCAGATTTTTTACACTGAGCCGCCAGGGAAGTCCCATCATGTGAAATGCCAGGCTGGATGAAGCACAAGCTGGAATCAAGATTCCTGGGAGAAATATCAATAAACTCAGATATGCAGACAATAGAAACCCTTATGAGAGAAACTGAAGAGGAACTAAAAAGCCTTTGATGAAGGTGAAAGAGGAGAGTGAATAAGCTGGCTTAAAACTCAACATTCCAAAAACTATGATCATGGCATCCAGTCCCATCATTTAATGGCAAATAGATGGGGAAACAGTGGAAACAGTGACAGTTTTTATTTGGGGGAGCTCCGAAATCACTGTGGACAGTGACGACATCCATGAAATTAAAAGACGCTTGCTCCTTGGAATAAAAGTTATGACAAACCTAGACAGCATGTTAAAAAGCAGGGAAATCATTTTGCCGACAGACGTCCCTATAGTCAAAGCTATGATTTTTCCAGTAGTCATGTATGGATTTGATATTTGGACCATAAAGAAACTCTTCGGTTGAACACCAAAGAATTAATTCTTTCAACGTGTGGTATTAGAGAATTCTCTTGAGAGTCCCTCAGACAGCAAAGAGATCAAACCAGTCAATCCTGAAGGAAATCAATCCTGAGTATTCGTTTGAAGGACTGATGCTAGGAGAGGACAGAGTATGAGATGGTTGGGTGGCAGCACTAACTCAATGGACATGAGTTTGAGCAAATTCTGAGAGAGCGAAGGACAGGGAAGCCTGGCATGCTGCAGTCCATGAGGTTGCAAAAAGTTGGACATGACTGAGTGACTGAACAACAAAAATAACAATGCTTCCTAAAGCCCACTTGACTTCACACTACAGGATGTCTGGTTCTACGTAAGTGGCCACTCTGTCATCATTATCCTGGTCATTAAGACTGTTTTGTATAGTTCTTCTGTGTATTCTTGCCGTGTCTTCTTAATCTTTTCTGCTTCTGTTAGGTCTTTACTATTTCTGTCCTTTATTGTGCCCATCCTTGCATGAAATTTTCCCTTGATATATCCAAATTTCTTGAGGAGATCTCTGGACTTTCCCATTCTATTGTATTCCTCTACATCTTTACACTGTTCACTTAAGAAGACTTTCTTATATCCTTGCTGTTTCCAGAGCTCTGCATTTGGTTGGGTATATCTTTGCCTCTCTTTCTTGCTTTTTACTTTTCACATCCACAACTGAGTGTCATTTCCCCTTCAGCTCAGTCACTTTATTTTTTTTTTCTGAAGCTGTTAATAATTTCCCTCTGCTCTTCCCTGGTAGCATACTGGACACCTTCCGACCTGGGAGGCTTGTCTTCCAGTGTCATATCTTTTTGCATTTTCATTCTGTTCCTGGGGTTCTTTCAGCAAGAATATTAGAGGGGTTTGCTGTTCCCTTCTCCTATGCACCACACTTTGTCAGAACTCTTCACTACAACCTGTCCATCTTGGATGGCCCTGCATAACATGGCTCCAAGTTTCACTGAGTTATGCAAACCCTTTTATCACAACAAGGCTGTGATTCATGAAAGGGTCATCAACTTTTTCAGAGCATATATATCTTCAGGATGAAGATGGCTGATAAGGAATGTGGATTGAGAACAACAACCTTGATGTTGCAGCCTTCTTGATGAGCACCAAGCACCACTTTTTCAGTGAATCCCTGCCACTGTACGTGTGAACTTCTTTTTCTGAAGGACCTTTCTAAGCCATACCTGTACTTTTTTTCTTGTCTTATATATGTAAACATTATTCCTATATCAAATAATCATAGAGAGAGAAAATACTTTGAGAATCTTATATCTTCTTCAGTTTCTCACATAAAATCTTATATATTTCCTTTGCTTAGAAATTATTTATAGTTTTATGATTTGGTTGAGTTCTAAGTCATGAAAGGAGCACTGTTAGAAATGCAGTTAACCAGAACTATTTTGTCCCAAATATTTGCATAAGTTTGCGGAATGTGTAGGAGTACTGTGAAAAGTAGATGGCATAATTCCTGTTCTTGGGGAATTTCTAAAGGGGAATATATTCTGTGAATTTTACCTATCCTTAGATAAATAGCTGTAGACTTAGATAAAGAATAGATGCATTTAATTAATTAACTAATTAATAAAAAATAAATTTTTTAAATAAAGTTACCTATTATTACAATTGGCTCTTCGTAGCCCTTGGGTTTATTTAATACAGTGAAATCAACTATGTTCATTTTAGCTGAGATAAGAATAACAAGCACTTCCCAAAGAGAAATAAAATAAAGTACTCCATTGTGTTTGGCCTTGATATATTCAAATATTTGATATCTACCTTAGTGAGTATTCAATGCCAACTATTGGGGTAGATGCTGAAAACTCAAAGATAATTAACTTTGGAGAAAAGGGAACCCTCTTACACTATTGGTGGGAATACAAACTAGTACAGCCACTATGGAGAACAGTGTGGAGATTCCTTAAAAAACTGGAAATAGAACTGCCATATGATGCAGCAATCCCACTGCTGGGCATATACACCGAGGAAACCAGAATTGAAAGAGACACATGAGCCCCAGTGTTCATCACCACACTGTTTACAATAGCCAGGACATGGAAGCAACCTAGATGTCCATCAGCAGACAAATGGATAAGAAAGCTGTGGTACATATACACAATGGAATATTACTTAGCCATTAAAAAGAATACATTTGAATCAGTTCTAATGAGGTGGATGAAACTGGAGCCTATTAAACAGAGTGAAGTAAGTCAGAAAGAAAAACACCAATACAGTATACTAACACATATATATAGAATTTAGAAAGATGGTAATGATAACCCTATACCTGAGATAGCAAAAGAGACACAGATGTACAGAACAGTCTTTTGGACTCTGTGGGAGGTGAGGGTGGGATGATCTGAGAGAATAGCACTGAAACATGTATATTATCATATGTGAAACAGATCACCAGTCCAGGTTCGATGCATGAGACAGGATGCTCAGGGCTGGTGCACTGGGATGACCCTGAGGGGTGGGATAGGGAGGGAGGTCTGGGTGGGGGGTGTTCAGGATGGGGAACACCTGTAAACCCATGGCTGATTCATACCAATGTATGGCAAAAACCACTACAATACTGTAAAGTAATTAGCTTCTAATTAAAATAAATAAGTTTTTAAAAAAAGATAATTAACTTACAATTGCTTACCATCATAATTATCAAGATGTTTTAGTAGGTATTGAATTTTCCTGTTTAGTTATGTTTTGCAGAAATAGAAACTGACCTCAGTTCATAGAAGTTCTCATGGAGCATTATGGATACCATGGGAAAACTGTAAGTGTCCTTGGACCTCAGGTATCTTACTTATAAAATGGGGCTTATAATACCTATCTCTTTCAACTAGCTGGATTATTGTTAGAGGGAAATGAAATAGACAGATGCTAAGCATATTAAAAAGCTGAGACATTACTTTGTCAACAAAGGTCCATCTAGTCAAGGCTATGGTTTTTCCAGTGGTCATGTATGGATGTGAGAGTTGGACTATAAAGAAAGCTGAGTGCTGAAGAATTGATGCTTCTGAACTGTGGTGTTGGTGAAGACTCTTGAGAGTCACTTAGACTACGTGGAGATCCAACCAGTCCATCCTAAAGGAGATCAGTCCTGGGTGTTCATTGGAAGGACTGATGTTGAACCTGAAATTCCAATACTTTGGGCACCTGATGCAAAGAGCCGACTCATTTGAAAAGACCCTGATGCTGGGAAAGATCGAGGGCATGAGGAGAAGGTGATGACATAGGATGAGATGGCTGGATGGCATCATTGACTCGATGGACATGGGTTTGTGTGGACTCCTGGAGTTGGTGATGGACAGGGAGGCCTGGCATGCTACGATTCATGAGGTCGCAAAGAGTCAGACATGACTGAGCGACTGAACTGAACTGAAGATTCTCAAATAAGTTAGCAATTTTCTCACTTAGAAGGCATTGTTTATAATTGTTCACAATTTCCACTGAGTTGTACCACCATTTTAGTAGCTAGTCTCCACAGAGGAATAGGTCATGGAGGTTGGTCTCTGAGAAACTGAAGTCTAGAACAGAATGGATCCCAAGACCTATGTTTGGCTCAAGTCTAACTTGTAGCCTTGGAACAAAGAGGGAGCAATACTCCCCCTTCTAAGGCCCATGGCGTGTCTACTTCTCAGAAGTTCCTGGGCAACGTTCACTGGTGGGAAGGGTAAAATCAGAGACAGCCCCAGAGCAGACAGAGCATACATCTGTCTGTAAAATGATGTAATCCTCCAATTTACATACCTATCTGGAGTGTGTAAATGGTTCCAAACCATATTGGGAGAAGGTTTTAAACAAAAATTGGGGGGCCCTTCTCTAGATTTACCCCTTACTCTGTCCCTCTGTTACTACTATCTGTATACTACGTATTTGACAAAAAGGGGCAAGTGTCAAAGCATGGAAGCTTATTTTGAGGTCCTGGATGTTGGCATGCATATTGCTTCATGAACATGGGATGATCTAAATGTTGAAAAGACGGGTGGTCCATGTGTGGAATCACCACTTACATTTCTCTCACTTTGGCTGAGACCAAAGTGATTGTTACGAATCTCAGTGAAGATGAAAAAAATCCTTCTATTTTGTGATCAGCTCTTCATCCCCTGGCTCTCTCTGCCAGTGCAGAACAACATATGGATTGCTTAATAAAACCTGTTTATCACATCATCCTCTCCACCCTGGAGTTATGAATATATTCTTTGAACTGCTTTTCTCTTCCTCTGAGTCTTAGGTAAAAGATGCCATAGCCATGTGAAAGATCCAACTTAAAAATCTAGACTGCTCTATCTTCTCCCTGTCTCTAAGAAGTAGCTTTAACAAACTTTTGCTTTTCTATTTTTTATCTTATTTTCTTATGTCTCTTAAAATATGCTTTTGTTTTTAATAGTGTGAAAAGAGAAATAAATTATCTTTAATGCTTACTGATATCTTACTATTTTATTGGCCCTCTTAGAAATGCTGTATAAATATAAACTCATTTAATCTTCACAATAAGCCTTGAGGTATTAGAGATGAAGAAACAGAGGGACAGAGAAATACTCTCTGTGTGGCTAAAGTCAGAGAGCTGGTGGGGAACAATGGTGCTGGAATTTGAATCTGGGCAGTCTGGCTTCAATGATCACATTCTATAATCATCAAAAATCACATGACCAAATAGGTAGACTCTGTGTCTATGGAATATACAAAAGGACAGTGAGCATTTGCACAAAAGAAAAACTTCTAGCTCTGGCAACCACAGACATTACAGGCAAATACATGCAGGAGTAGGGCCAGATTAGAGTCTGTGCTGTCCCCACAGCTGGTCCAGAAAACAGTACAGTGTTGGAGGGCCTCCTAAAGAGGTGGAGGTGTTACTATCACTGTCTCTATATATTTCTCCATTTCCCCTTTTTTTTTTCTTTTCCTCTTCATGTTATTCTCATGTTTTTCTTTTATTCCTTTTTTACAACTTTTTTTTTCCATTTTTAAAATGCCTTATTTTTAAATAAATTCATTTTATTTATTTGTTTCCAAATTTTTCCCAGTATTACTTCCCAGTATTACTAAGTTATATTGCATTGTTTGCCATGTTTTGGATTTTTTAGTTTTGTTAGTCTAGTTTTTAGTATTCATCTTCATTTAGGGGTTTGTTTATTGGCTTGATTGCTCTCTGCTTTTTTATCTTTTGTTTTTATCCTTTTATCCCTCTTTTCTCTCTCTTGTTTTCTCTTTGTAACTGTGCAAATTTCTTTCAGTGCTCTCAGATACTGAGTTTTGATTTCACCATTAGTCTTAGGGCTTCTTCTTCTGTGCAGTGAGGCCTGTGAAGTCTTGGTGCTACAGTAAGGGGTTGAGCCTGAACTCCCAAGGTAGGAGACCCAAGTCCAGGACTTTTGATCACCATAAAACTCCCAAATCCATGGAACATTAATTGATGAGTGCTCTCCCAAAGGCCTCCATTATCACAGTAAGACCAAACTCCACACAAAGACTGAAAGCTCCAGTTTCAGACACCTCACACCAAACCATTAGCAAAACAGAAACACAAACCTGTCCATTAGCAGAAAGGTTCCCCAAGGCCACACCAATTCCACAGATGCCCCAAAACATACTATTGGACACAGCACTGCCCTTCAGAGAGACAAGATGCAAGTCCATCTACCAGGCACAGGCACAAGTCCTCCAAATCATGAAACCTTCACAAGGCACTAGTTCAACACTACCCACAGTGTGCAGACTCCACAATTAAGAGGAACCACGACCTTCTAGCCTGCAGAAAGGAGACCCCAAACACAGTAAATTAAATGAAATAAAAAGACAGAGAAATGCCTAGCAAATGAAGGAAAATGGTAAAAACTGAAATGACAAAACAAATGAAGAGAAAATAAGCAGTCTGCCTGGAAAAGAACTCTGAGTAATGATAAGAAAGATGATCCAAAATCTGGGAAATAAAATGGAAGCATAGATTGAGAAGCTGCAAGAAAGGTTTGATGAGGACCTGGAAGAATTAAAGAACAGATAATCAGCAATATACAACACAATAGCTAAGGGTAAAAAGTACACTAGAGGCAACCAACCAATAGTAGGCTATTTGAGATAGAAGAATGGATAAGGGAGGTGGAAGATAGGATGGTGGAGATAATTGAAGCAGAGCAGGATAGAGAAAATACATAAAAAGAAACCAGGAGTCTCAGAGATCTCTGGGATAACATTAAGTATACCAACATTAGAATTATAGTCATCCCAGAAGTACAAGAAAAAAGAAAGGGTATGAGAAAAAATTTGAGGAGATTATAGTAGAAAACTTCCCTAACATGGGAAAGCCACCCAAGTCCAGGAAGCCCAAAGAGTCCATTGCAGGATAAACTCAAAGAGAAACATACCTAGAGACATACTAATCAAACTAATGAAAATTAAACACACAAAAAAATTATTAAAAGCAACAATGGAAAAGCATAAAATAACATTTAAGGGGCTTTCCACAAAGCTAACAGAAATGGGGATTGTCTCAGAGACTGTTCTCAACTGAAGAAAGTCTTTCTGACCTTTCAACAGAATCTCTGCAGGCCAGAAGAGAGTGGCAGGGTATACTTAAAGTGATAACAGGAAAAAACCTATAACCAAGAGTACTCTATCTAGGAAGGATCTCATTCAGATATGAAGGAGAAAGCAAAAACTTACAGACAAGCAAAAGTTAAGAGAATTCGGCACCACCAAACCTGGTTTGATTCCTGAGTCAGGAAGATCTGCTGGAGAAGGGATAGGCTTCCCACTCCAGTATTCTTGGGCTTCCCTTGTGACTCAGCTAGTGAAAATTCCACCTGCAATGTGGAAGACCTAGGTTTGATCCCTGGGTTGGGAAGATCCCCTGGAGAAGGGAACAGCTACCCACTCTGGCATTCTGGCCTGGAGAATTCCTTGGACTGTACAGTCCATGGGGTCGCAAAGAGTCAGACACGACTGGGTGACTTTCACTTTCACTTTCACACCAGTATTATCAGAAATGATAAAGGAACTTCTCTAAACAGGAAACACAGGAGAAAGAAAAGCCCTGAAAAAACAAACCCTCCAAAGAAAGTAAATGGTAATAGTATCATGCTGCTGCTGCTGCTAAGTTGCTTCAGTCGTGTCTGACTCTGTGCGACCCCAGAGACGGCAGCCCACCAAGGCTCCACCTCCTCGGGAGTCTCCAGGCAAGAATACTGGAGTGGGTTGCCATTTCCTTCTCCAGTGCATGAAAGGGAAAAGTGAAAGTGAAATCGCTCAGTCGTGTCCGACTCTTAGCGACCCCATGGACTGTAGCCTACCAGGCTCCTTCGTCCATGGGATTTTCCAGGCAAGAGTACTGGAGTGGGGTGCCATTGCCTTCTCCAATAGTATCATACATGTGGATAATTACCTTGAATGCAGATGGAGTAAATGTTCCAACCAAAAGACACCGATTGGCTGAATGGATACAAAAACAACCCATATATATGCTGTCTACAAGAGACCCATCTAAGGCCTAGGGACACATACAGACTGAAAATGAGGGGCTGTAAAAAGACAGTCCATGCAAATGGAAATCAAAAGAAAGCAAGAGTAGCGATACTCATATTAGATAAAATAGACTTTGATATAAAGAACATTACAAGAGACAAGGAAGGATGCTCACTACATAGTGATCAAGGGGACAATCCAAGAAGATACAAATATTATAAATATACATGCATCCAGCATAGAAGCACAGTAATACCTAAAGTAAATGCTAACAACTATTAAAGGGGAAATCAATAGGAACACAATAATAGTGGGGGATTTTAATACCCCACTCACACCAATGGTCAGATCACCTAGACAGAAAATTAATAAGGAAACACAAGCTTTAAGTGATAGATTGAACCAGCTGAACCTAATTGATATCTACAGGGCATTACATCCCAAAACAGCAGATTTAACATTTTCCTTAAGTGCACATGGAACATTCTCCAGGATAGATCACCTCTTGGGTCACAAATCAAGTGCTGATAAATTAAACAAAAACAAACTTGAAATCATTTCAAGCATCTTTTCTGCCCACAGTGTTATACGATTAGATATAACTACAGAAAAAAAAAAAAACTAGGAAAAACATACACATATGGAGGCTAAACAGCATGCTTCTGAATAACCAAAAATCACTTAAGAAATCAAAAAAGAAATCAAAATATACCTAGACACAAATGACAATGAAAACAGGGCTAATCAAAACCTATGTGATATAGTAAAAGCAATGCTAAGAGGGAAGATTATAACAATACAAGCCTATCTCAAGAAACAAGAGAAATATAAATAAGCAACATAACTTTACACCTAAAGCAATAAGAAAAACAACAGAAAGACATGAAAGTTAATAAAAGGAAAGAAATCATGAAGATCAGAGCAGAAATAAATGAAAAAATAGTGAAGGAAACAATAGCAAAGATCAATAAAACTAAAAGTTGGTTCTTTGAGAAGATAAATAAAATAGACAAACCATTAACCAATTCATCAATTTTAAAAAGGAAGACCCAAATCAATACAATCAGAAATGAAAAAAGAGAAGTTACAACAGAAAACACAGAAATAAAAAGGATCACAAGAGACTACTACAAGCAGCCATACACTAATACAATGGACAACCTGGAACAAATAGACAAATTCTTAGAAAAGTATAACCTTCCAAAACTGAACCAGAAAGAAATAGAAAATATGAACTGACAAATCACAAGCATGGATATCGAAATTGTAATAAAAAATTTTCAAACAAACAAAAGCCCAGGGCTAGATGGTGAGATCTTCCAAAAGTTTACAGAAGAATTAACACCTATCCTACTCAAACTCTTCCAGAAAATTGCAGAGAAAGGAAGATACCCAAACTCATTCTACAAGGTCAGCATCACCTTGTTACCAACTCCAGACAAAGATGCCACATAAAGAAGAAAACAACAGGCCAATATCACTGATGAATATAGATTCAAAAATCCTCAACAAAATTTAAATGAACAGAATTCAACAACACATTAAAAGGATCATACATCATGATCAACTGGGCTATATCCAAGGGATCAAGGATTATTCAATATGTGTAAATCAATCAATGTGATACACAATACTAACACACTAAAAGATAAAAATCATATAATCATCTCAATAGATGTAGAGAAAGCTTTCAACAAAATTCTTCACACATTTATGATAAAAATTCACCAGAAAGTAGGCACCAAAGGAACATACTTTAACATAATAAAGGCCCTATACAATAAACCTACAGCAAACATTATTCTCAACAGTGGAATACTGAAAGTATTTCCTGTAAGATGGGGAATAGAACAAGGGTGCCCACTCTCAACATTATTACTAAAAACAGTTTTGGAATCCTAGTTACAGCAATCAGAGAAGGAAAAGAAATAAAAGGAATTCAGATTGGAAAACAAGAAGTAAAACTCACTGTTTCAGGATTATTTGATCCTATACATAGAAAACCCTAAAGAAGCCACCAGAAAATTACTGGAACTAATCAATGAATAGAGCAAAGATAAAGGATTTAAAAGCATACAAAGAAATCCCTTACATTCTTTTACACTAACAATGGGATATCAGAAATATAAATTAAGAACACAATCCTGTTCTCCACTGCAAGAAGAAGAACGCAATACCTGAGAATAAACCTACCTACAGAGACAAAAGACCGCTATACAGAAAAGTTTAAGGTTCAGTTCAGGTGAGTTCAGTCAGTCGTTTTTGACTCTTTGCAACCCCACGGACTGCGGCACACCAGGCCTCCCTGTCCATCAACAACTCCCGGAGTTTACTCAAACTCATGTCAATTGAGTTGGTGATGCCACCAAACCATCTCATCCTCTGTCGTGCCCTTCTCCTCCTGCCTTCAATCTTTCCCAGCATCAGGGTCTTTTCAAATGAGTCAGTTCTTCGCATCAGGGGAACAAATATTGGAGTTTATGCTTCAACATAAGTGCTTCCAATGAATATTCAAGACTGATTTCCTTTAGGATGGACTGGTGGGATCTCCTTGTAGTCCAATGGACTCTCAAGAATCTTCTCCAACACCACAGTTCAACGGCATCAATTCTTCGGTGCTCAGCTTTCTTTATACTCCAACTCTCCCATCCATATATGACTACTGTAAAAGCCATAGCTTTGACTAGATGGACTTTTTTTGGCAAAGCAATGTCTCTGCTTTTTAGTATGCTATCTAGGTTGGTCATAACTTATTTTCCAAGGAGCAAGCATCTTTTAATCTCATGGCTGCAGGCACCATCTGCAGTGATTTTGGAGACAAAATATAGTCTCTCACTGTCTCCATTGTTTCCCCATCTATTTGCCAAGAAGGGATGGGACCAGATGCCATGATCTTAGTTTTCTGAACATTGAGTTTTAAGCCAAGTTTCTCTCTCTCCTCTTTTACTTTCATTAAGAGGGTATTTAGTTCTTCTTTGCTTTCTGTCATAAGGGTGGTGCCATCTGCATATCTGTGGATATTGATATTTCTTCAGTCAATCTTGATTTCAGCTTGTCCTTCAACCAGCCTGGCATTTTGCATGATGTACTCTGCATATAAGTTAAATAAGCATGGTGACAATATACAGCCTTGACATCCTCCTTTCCAAGTTGGAACCAGTCTGTTGTTCCATGTCCAGTTCTAACTGTTGCTTCCTAACCTGCATACAGATTTCTCAGGAGGCAGGTCAGGAGGTCTGGTATTCCCATCTCTTTCAGAATTTTCAAGTGTGTTATGGTCTACACAGTCAAAGGCTTTGGCATAGTCAATAAAGCAGAAGTAGATGTTTTTATGGAACTCTCTTGCTTTTCAATGATCCAACAGATGTTGGCAATTTGATCTCTGGTTCTTCTTCCTTTTCTAAATCCAGCTTGAACATCTGGAAGTTCATGGTTCATGAACTGTTGAAGCCTGACTTGGAGAATTTTGAGTGTTACTTTGCTAGTGTGTGAGATGACTGCAATTGTGAGGTAGTTTGAGCATTCTTTGGCATTGACTTTCTTTGGGATTGAAATGAAAACTGACCTTTTCCAGTCCTGTGGCCACTGCTGAGGTTTCCATATTTGCTGGCATATTGAGTGCAGCACTTTCACAGAGTCATCTTTCAGTATTTGAAATATCTCAACTGGAATTCCATCACCTCACTTGACTTCACATTCCAAGATGCCTGACTCTAGGTGAGTGATCACACCATAATGATTATCTGGGTCTTGAAGATCTTTTTTGTATAGTTCTTCTGTGTATTCCTGCCACCTCTTCTTAATATCTTCTGCTTCTGTTAGGTCCATACCATTTCTGTCCTTTATTGTGCCCATCTTTGCATGAAATATTCCTTTAGTATCTCTAATTTTCTTGAGAGATCTCTAGTCTTTCCCATTCGACTGTTTCCCTCTATTTCTTTGCACTGATCACTGAGGAGGGCTTTCTTATCTCTCCTTGCTATTCTTTGGAACTCTGCATTAAAATGGGTATATCTTTGCTTTTTCCCTTTGCCTTTCACTTCTCTTTTCACAGCTGTTTGTAAGGCTTCCTCAGACAACCATTTTGCCTTTTTGCATTTCTTTTTCTTGGGGATGGTCTTAATCCCTGCCTCCTCTGTCCACAGTGTTTCAGGCACTCTGTCTGTCAGATATAATCCCTTGAATTTGTTTGTCAATTTCACTGTATAATCATAAGTGATTTGATTTAGGTCATACCGGAATGGATAGACAGAGGGCCTGATAAACTATGGATGGAGGTTTGTGACATTGTAGAGGAGACAGGAATCAAGACCATCCCCAGAAAAAGAAATGCAAAAAGGCAAAATGGCTGCCTGAGAAGGCCTTACAAATAGCTGTGAAAAGAAGGGAAGTGAAAGGCAAAGGAGAAAAGGAAAGATATACCCATTTGAATGCAGAGTTCCAAAGAATAGCAAGGAGAGATAAGAAAGCCTTCCTCAGGGAGCAATGCAAAGAAATAGAGGAAAACAACAGAATGGGAAAGACTAGAGATCTCTTCAAGTTAATTAGAGATACCAAGGGAACATTTCATGCAAAGATGGGCTCAATAAAGGACAGAAATGATAGGGAGCTAACAGAAGCAGAAGACATTAAGAAGAGGTGGCAGGAATACACAGAAGAACTATACAAAAAAGATCTTCAAGACCCAGATAATCATTATGGTGTGATCACTCACCTAGAGTCAGGCATCTTGGAATGTGAAGTCAAGTGAGGTGATGGAATTCCAGTTGAGATATTTCAAATACTGAAAGATGACTCTGTGAAAGTGCTGCACTCAATATGCCAGCAAATATGGAAACCTCAGCAGTGGCCACAGGACTGGAAAAGGTCAGTTTTCACTTCAATCGCAAAGGAAGTCAATGCCAAAAAATGCTCAAACTACCGCACAATTGCAGTCATCTCACATGCTAGTAAAGTAATGCTCAAAATTCTCCAAGCCAGGCTTCAGCAATACATGAACCGTGAACTTCCAGATGTTCAAGCTGTTTTTAGGAAATGCAGAGGAACCAGAGATCAAATTGCCAACATCTGTTGGATCATCGAAAAAGCAAGAGAGTTCCAGAAAAATATCTATTTCTGCTTTATTGACTATGCCAAAGCCTTTGACTGTGTAGATCCCAATAAACTGTGGAAAATTCTGAAAGAGATGGGAATACCAGACCATTTGACCTGTCTCTTGAGAAACCTGTATGCAGGTCAGGAAGCAACATTTAGAACTGGACATGGAACAACAGACTGGTTCCAAATAGGAAAAAGAGTATGTCAAAACTGTATATTGCCACCCTGCTTATTTAATTTATATGCAGAGTACATCATGAGAAGTGCTGGGCTGGAGGAAGCAGAAGCTGGAATCAAGATTGCCAGGAGAAATATCAATAACCTCAGATATGCAGATGACACCAGCCTTGTGGCAGAAAGTGAAGAGCAACTAAAAAGCCTCTTGATGAAAGTGAAAGAGTTGAGTGAAAAAGCTGGCTTAAAGCTCAACATTCAGAAAACTAACATCATGGCCTCCTGTCCCATCACTTCATGGCAAATAGATGAGGAAACAGTGGCTGACTTTATTTTTCTGGGCTCCAAAATCACTGCAGATGGTGATTGAGGCCATGAAATTAAAAGACGCTTACTCCTGGGAAGGAAAGTTATGACAAACCTAGACAGCATATTTAAAAGCAGAGACATTACTTTGCCAACAAATGTCTGTCTAGTCAAGGCTATGGTTTTTCCAGTGGTCATGTATGGATGTGAGAGCTGGAGTATAAAGAAAGCTGAGCACCAAAGAATTGATGCTTTTGAACTGTGGTGTTGGAGAAGACTCTTGAGAGTCCCTTGGCCTGCAAGGAGATCCAACCAGTCCATCCTAAAGGACATCAGTCCTGGGTGTTCACTGGAAGGACTGATGTTGAAGCTGAAACTCCAATACTTTGGGCACCTGATGCGAAATGCTGACTCATTGGAAAACACCCTGATGCTGGGAAAGATTGAGGGCAGGAGGAGAAGGGGATGACAGAGGATGAGATGGTTAGATTGCATCACTGACCCAATGGACATGGGTTTGGGTGGACTCCGGGAGTTGGTGAAGGACAGGGAGGCCTGGCGTGCTGTGGTTCATGGGGTTGCAAAGAGTCAAACACAACTGAGCGATTGAACTGAACTGAATGGTCTAATGGTTTTCCATACTTTCTTCAAGTTAAGTCTGAATTTGGCAATAAGGGGATCATGATATGAGCCACAGTCAGCTCCTGGTCTTGTTTTTGCTGACTTTGTAGAGCTTCTCCATATCTGGCTGAAAAGAATATAGTCAATCTTATTTTGGTGTTGACCACCTGGTGATGTCCATGTGTACTGATGAAAGAAATAAAAATTGACACAAACAGATGGAACAATATACCGTTTTCTTGGATTGGAAGAATCAATATTGTGAAAAGTGAATATACTACCCAAAGCCATCTACAGATTCAGTGGAATCCCTATGAAACTGACAATGGTATTTTTTTCACAGAACTGGAACAAAAATTTCACAATTTGTAGGGCAACACAAAGGACTCCAAAATTGCCAAAGCAATCTTGAGAAACAACAACGGAAGTGGAGGACTCAACATTCCTGACTTCAGACTATACTACAGAGCTATAGTTATCAAGACAGTATGGTACTGGCACAAAAACAGAAATACAGACCAATGGAAAAAGATCAAAAACCCAGAGGTAAACCCATGCACTTATAGGCACCTTATCTTTGACAAAAGAGGCAAGAATATACAATGGAGAATACATCGTCTCTTTAGTAAATGTGCTGGGTACACTGGACAGCAATGTGTAAAATAATGAAATTAGAACATTTCCTAACACCATACAGAAATAATAAACTCAAAATGGATTAAAGTCCAAATGTGAGACCAGAAACTCTAAAACTCTTACAGGAAAATATAGACAACACTCTTTGACATAAATCACAGCAAGATCTTTGAACCACCTCCTACAGTAATAGAAATAAAAATATACAAATGGGACCTAATTAAACTTAACAGCTTTTGAACAGTGAAGGAAACTATAAATAAGGTGAAAAGACAATCCTCAGAATGGGATAAAATGGTAGAAAAGAAACAAATGACAAAGGAATAATCTCCAAAATATTCTAGAATCTCATTCAGTTCAATACCAGAAAACAAACGAAGCATTCAAAAAGTGAGCATAAGACATGAACAGACATTTCTCCAAAGAAGACATACAGATGGTTAATAAACACATGAAAAGATGCTCAACATCACTCATTATTAGAGAAATGAATATCAAAACTACAATGAGATGGAACAAGAAGGCAGAGGAGTAGGTGGATGTGGAGTACATCTCTCTCCATGGGTAATAAGGAATACACTTTCTGATACAGAAGAGCTTGTAGAACACCAGCTGACAGCCGGCAGGAGTACCTGACCACTGGAAAAGAATATATAGAACCACATAAACTCAGTAGGATGAAGGAAGTAGCGGGGGAAAGAGGAGAGTTAGTAGGATTGCACCTTCCCTTGGTGGGTGGGGGAACTGAAACAGGGGTCCGACCCCCACATGGGGGCAATTGTTTGGGTCAGAGGAGACACATTTGAGCCTGAGAATGAAGCAGCTGATCTGAGACAGTCTAAAAGGAAGGAAAATCACACAAACAACCCTTGCTGCAGCCAAATGTACCCCAGACAGGGACATGGGCCCCCTAGAAGGCACAGAGGCTGGGAACTGGAGTGTAGGGCTGTAGGGTAATCTCAGGGTGAGGTCTGCCATTGACCGTGGGGAGAAAGCCCGATGGGATGGGAGAGAGGAGATTACGGTGGGAAATGGCTGTGAAGGAAAACCAGGCAGCCGTGGAGGCAAGGCAATACTGCTGTGTCGTGTGTAGGGGGTGGAGGCAGCAATGTTGCCTGTCTCTCCCCATACATCAGCACCGGCAGCCGGCCATTAGAGAGCCTGGTTCTTTAAGCACCTGACACACTGAACAGCAGAGAAAACCCCAGCCAGAGGAGCCCTTTAAGTGCCTGACATGCCTAACAACAGAGTAGAACCTCAGCCAGGGTGCCCCTTTAAGTGCCTGATGCACCAAGCAACAAAGGACCCTAGCCAAGGGGCCATTTAAGTGCTCAAATGGGCAGAGCAACAGAGAAGGACCAGCCAAAGATGCCTTCTGATAGCCAGCTGCCAGAGTCTAGAAAAAGTCTCTGATAGGGCCATTGCTCCTGTGGCTGAGGCAGTCAGTATCCCTGCATACTTGGCATTGCCAAGGTCCCTGCAACCCAAGCAGCTGAGCCACCTTCACTCTCAATCCTCACTGGGGCAGAGCTGCCACAGGGTAGAAAAAGCCCTAATAGCACCATATTTCCTGTGACAATAACTGCTGGCATTCCTGTGTAGCTGGCATTGCCAGGATCCCTGTGATCCAAGCAACAAGATCACCTCCATGCATGATCCCATTGGGACTGAGCAGCCACAGGGTAGGAAAAAATCCTGTGTCTGTGCATGTGGGGTCACTTTGGTCGTGTCTGACTCTGAGGCCCTGTGGACTGTGGCCTGCTAGGCTTCTCTGTCCATGGGATTTCCCAGGTAGGAATGCTGGAATGGGTTGCCATACCCTTTAGGGCACCATATTTCCTACTGCCCTAGCCACCAGCTCCCCTGAGTACCTAATGTTGCCAGAGCCCCATGACTCAAACAGCTGTGCCACATCCACACCTGGCCCTCACTGGGGCAGATCCAAGTCTTCCAGGGCAGACTCGGGAGCAAACCCTTGTGAACAACTCACATGCAGAGATGGAGATAAACCTACAATTGAAACCCAGGGGGCAGAGTGGCTAAGGAAGAGGACCCAAAACCTTCCCACCAGCTATACAAGCTGCAGATTAAATCCACAGGATCAAAAACTAGGCAGACTCTGTGTCTATGAAATATATAAAAGAACAATAAGAGTTCCCACAAAAGAAAATGCACTAGTTCTGACAGCTGTGTACATTGGAGGAAAGAACACGCAGGAGGAGGAACAGATTAGTCTGAGCTAACTGCACAGGTCAACAGACCAGCCCAGTGTTGGAGGGCATCCTAGGGAGGTGAAGGGGACTGTGACTTCCAGCAAGGGAAAGGACACTGACAGCGGAGACTCAAGAAAACATTTATTATTCTTATATTTTGACTTGTTCTGCAGTTGTTTATGGATTTTTTTCTGCTTTTTCCTCCCTCCCCCTGCCCCATTGTTGTAGCTGTTGATTTTACTAGCACTATTAAATCCATTTAAGCTTTGAGAATTTTTGTTTTAGGTCACACTTTTTATTTCTTTTATATACTTCTTCCTCTACGTTGGTCTTTTGCAGTTCTGTGGGGTTTTCTTATTTTCTTCTTCTTCTTTTTCTCTCTTTTATAATTTAAATTTTAAAGTATATTCTTTTTTCTACATTTATTCTTTTGTTTGCTTTTCCTACTGGTCTTTCCCTATCATAGTTAATCTTTCATATATATATATATATATATATATATATATATAAATCTTCTTTATCAACCTCTATTTAACTTTACATTTCTCTTCTTTCTTTCTTTTCCTCACCATGTTTGTTAGCTTGTTTTGTTGTTGTGCTGGGAGTTGGCACCTTGGTTTAGTTTTGTTTGCCAGTTTGTGTTTTAGTTACTTTTCCTTTTAACTGGTAGATATCATTTTTTACTTCCTTTGTTCGCTAGGTCAATATATTGTGCTTTATTTTGATGGGGGGACTGTTTTGGTTTTGCTTATGGGTGTATATCTATGTGTGTATATTCCATTATTTTAGTTATTATTTGCCTGATTTTGTAATTGCCATTTGTCTGGGGTGTGTCTTGTTTCTTGCTTTGGGGTGTTTGTTTCAATCCCATTTAATGCCATAACAAACCACCTGTGGAATCTTCATTCTCTAGCCAGAGATCAAGCCCTGAGCACTGACTCCAAGACCCTGGACTACTATAGAACTCCTAACCCTAGGGAGTATTAATTAGTTAGAACTCCCACAAAGGCAACCACTTGTATACAAGACCCAACATCATCCAACTGCCAGCAGCACCCTGTGCAGGAAGCCCTCATCCAAACAACAAACAAGCTAAAGGTGAAAACCCAGTCATTAGCAGACAGTATTACCACCTCACACAGCCCTGCCTATCAGACAGAAAAAAAACACACCTCCTCCCAACAGAAGTCATACCCTACATGAAGCTTACACAGCCCATTGGACCAATCTTACAAGAGAAGAAACCAAAAGGAAGATAGAATTCAACCTTGAAGTCTGGGAAAAGGAGACCTCAAACACAATAAGCTTAAAAAATGATGAAAAGGCAGAGAAATACTGTATAAATGAAGGAACAACCTAGAAACACACAAGTTTAAATAAATGAAGAGGAAATATATGAAAATGAATAAAAACTATATGAAAATGAATACAGAATAATGATAGGAAAGATGATCCAAAACCTCAAAATAGAATGGAGAAAATGCAAGAATCAATTAACAAAGACTTAGAAAACTAAAGAATAAACAGAGACAAACAACACAATTACTGAAATTAAAAGTACTCTTGAAGGAATCAATAGCAGACTACCTGAGGCAGAAGAATGGATAAGTGAGCTGGAAGACAGAATGGTGGACATATCTGCTGAAGAGCAAAATAAAGAAAAAAGAATGAAAAGAACTGAGGATAGTCTCAGAGACCTCTGGGACAATATTAAACACACCAACATTTGAAATATAGGGGTCCCAGAAGAAGAAGAAAAAGAAAGGGCATAGGGCATGAGAAAATTTTTGAAGATATTATAGTAGAAAATTTCCCCAACATGAGAAAGGAAATAGTCAATTAAGTCCAAGAAGCACAAATAGTCCCATACAGGATAAACCCAAGGAGAAACATGCCAAGACACATACTAATCAAACTAACAAAGCTTAAACACTAAGAAAGAATGTTAAAAGCAGCAGGGAAAACAACAAGTAACATACAAGGGAAACCCCATATGTTTAACAGCTGATCTTTCAGCAGAAACTATGCATGCCAGAAGGGGATGGCAGGATATATTTAAAATACTGAAAGAAAAAAATCTACAATCAAGATTACCCTACCTGGCAAGGATCTCATTCAGACTTGAGGGAGAAATCAATAGCTTTACAGACAAGTGAAAGTTAAGAGAATTTAGTGCCACCAAACCAGCTTTAAAACAAATGTTAAAGGGACTTGTATAGTCAGGAAATACAACAGAAGAAGATTATCTACAAAAACAAACCCCAGACAATTAAGAAAATGGCAATTGGAACATATATATCAATAATTACTTTAAATTGACTAAATGCTCCAACCAAAAGACACAAACTGGCTAAACGGATACAAAAACAAGACCCATATATATATATATATGTTGTCTACAAGAAATCCACTTCAGACCTAAAGACACATATAGACTGACAGTGAGAGGATGGAAAAATACATTCCCTGCAAATGGAAATCAAAAGAAATTTGGAGTAGCAATCCTCATAATAGATAAAATAGGCCTTATAATAAAAAAAAATAAATTACAAGAGATAAGGAAGGACATTACATAAGGATCAAAGGATCAATCCAAGAGGAAGATATAACAATTTCAGATGGATCTCCTTGATACCTTCAGGATATTCCATTCAAATGCAGAAGAAAAGGTGAAAAGACAGCTCTCAGAATGGGAAAAAATAATAGCAAATGAAACAACTGGCAAAGGATTGATTTCCAAAATATACAAGCAGCTCATACAAGTCAATACTAGAAAAACAAACAACCAAACCAAGAAGTGGGAAAAAGACCTAAACAGACATTTCTTCAAAGAAACATACAGATGGCTAACAAACACTTGAAAAGATGCTCAACATCTCTCTTATTAGAGAAATGCTAATCATTTCTACAATGATTACATTACATTGTAGAAAAGTGTGATGTATGCTACATTGAAATATCACCTCACACCCAGTCAGAATGGCCATCATTAAGAAGTATACAAGCAATAAATGTTGGAGAGGGTTTTGAGAGAGGGGAATATTCTTGCACTGTTGGTGGGAATGTAAATTGTTACAGACACATTGGAAGACAGTATGGAGATTCCTTAAAAAACTAGAAATAAAACCACCATATGACCCAGCAATCCCACTAGTAGTCATGTATCTTGAGGAAACCAAAACTGATAAAGACACATGTACCCCAACGTTCATTGCAGCACTATTTACAATAGCTAGAACATGGAAGCAACATAGATTTCCATTGACAGATGAAAGGATAAAGAAGCTGTGGTACATATATACAATAGAATATTACTCAGACCTAAAAAGGAACACATTTGAGTCATTTGTAATGAGCTGCATGAAACTAGAGCCTATTATACAGAGTGAAGTAAGTCAGAAAGAGAAAGATAAATATTGTATATTAATGCATATATATGAAATATAGAAAGATTGTACTGATGAAATTTTCTTTAGGACAGCAATGGAGAAACAGACATACAGAACAGACTTACAGACACGAGGGTGGGGAGGAAGAAGAGGGTAAGATGTATGGAGAGAGTAACATGGAAACTTACATTACCATATGTAAAATAGATAGCCAAAGGGAATTTGCTGTACAGCTCAGGGAACTCAAACAGGGGCTCTGTAACAACATAGAGGGGTGGGATGGGAAGGGAGATGGGAAGGAGGTTCAAGAGGGAAGGGACATGTGTATACCTATGGCTGACTCATGCTGATCTTTGGCAGAAACCGCTCAAATCTGTTGTTCTGTGACAACCTAGAGGAGAGGGAGGGGTTGAGAGTTGGGAGGGAAGTTTAAGAGGGAGGGGACATACATATATTTCTGGCTAACTCAATTAAAAATAAATAAATTAAAATAAAAAAAGAGAGACAAGGAAGGACACTACATAATAATCAAGGGATCAAGCCAAGAAGAATGTATAACAGCTGTAAATATATATGCACCCAACATAGGAGTGCCTCAATATATAAGGCAAATGCTAACAGTTATAAAAGGAGAAATCAACAGTAACACAATAGGGGCTTTAACACTGCCCTTACACCAATGAACAGATCATCCAGACAGAAAATTAATAAGGAAACACAAGTCTTAAGTGACACATTAGGCCAGAGGGACTAAATTGATATTTACAGGACGTTTCATCTGAAAGTAGCAGAATACACTTTTTCTCAAGGGCACATGTAACATACTCCAGGAGAGATAAGAGATAATATCTTGAGTCACAAATCAAGCCTTGGTAAATTTAAGAAAATTAAAATCATATCAAGCATCTTTTCTGACCTCATATCAAGAATCTTTCCCTGAAATCAATTACAGGGAGAAAAACTGTAAAAAAAAAAAAAAAAAAAAAAAAGCAAAAAAAAAAACCCTGTAAAAAAAAAAAAAAAACATGGAATTTAAACAATATGTTACTAAAAAACCAATGGGTCATCAAAGAAATCAAAGAGAAAATAAAAAACATGTAGAGACACATGACAATAAAAACAAAATGATCTGGACTTTCCTAGTGCCCCTCTGAAGAATTCACCTGCCAGTGCAGGAGACATGTGTTCAATCCCTGGTCCAGGAAGATTCCACAGGCTATGGGGCCACTAAGCCCAAGTACCACAACTACTGAGCCCGTGTGCCTCAACTACTGAAGCCCACATGCCCTAGAGCTCGAATTCCACAACAAAAGAAGCCACTACAACAAGAATTCATGCATTGCAACTAGAGAGTAGCCTCTGCTCACCACAGTTAGAGAAAGCCCTTGCACAACAATAAAGAACCAACACGGCCAAAAACAGTAAATAAATAAACAAAATAAAAAATTTAAAAGTCATATTAAAAACACATTAAAAGAAAAGAAAAAAAAAAAAAACCACAAGGATCAAAAACCTATGAGATGCACCAAAAGCTGTTCTAAGAGGGATCTTTACAGCACTACAATCTTAGCTCAAGAAACAAGAAAAATGTCAAACAACCAACCTAAACTTTTACATAAAGCAACATGATAAAGAAGAACAAGAAAACCTAAAGTTAGTAGAAGGAAGGACATCACAAAAATCAGAGCAGAGCTAAATGAAAGAGAGATGAAGAAAGCAATAGGAAGATGAATGAAAAAAAATCTAGTGCTTTGATATGATAAAATTGATAAACATTTAGCCAGACTCATCAAGAAAAAAAAGGAGAGTGCTCAAAGCAATGAAAAGGAGAAGTCACAACAGATACTAAAGAAAATACAAAGGATCATAAGAGGCTACTACAAGGAACACTATGCCAAAAAAAAAAAAAAAAGGACAACCTAGAAGAGATGGAGAAATTCTTAAAAAGGTACAACCTTCCAAGACTAAACCAGGAAGAAATAAAAATTATAAACAGATCAATAACAACTGTTGAAACTGAAACTATGATTAATAATCTTCCAATAAACAAAAGTCCAGGACCAAATGGTCCATTTATTCAAATACTTATAAAAGAGTTAACATCTACCCTTCCGAAACTCTTCCAAAAATTGCAAAGGAAGGAAGACTCCTAAGCTCGTTGTATAAGGCCACCATCAACCTAATACTAAAACCAGACAGATATCACAAAACAGAAAATCATAGGCTAATACCAGTGATGAGAATAGATGCAAACATCCTCAGAAAATACTAGCAAACCAAAAACAACTAATTAAAAGGAACATGCACCATGATCAAGTGAGATTTATCCCAGTGATGCGAGGATTTTTCAGTATCTGCAAATCAATCAATGTGACACACTACATCAACAAGTTGAAAAATAATAGCTATGTGATCATATCAATAGATTCAGACAAAGCTTTTGACAAAATTCAACACCCATTTATGATGAAATTTCTCCAGACAGTGGGCATAGACAGAACATAATAAAGGCCACATAAGACAAACCCACAGCAAACATCATTCTCAGTGGTGAAAAACCAAAAGCACTTCCTCTAAGATAAGGAATGAGACAAGGATGTCCATTCTCACCACTGTTACTCAACATAGTTTTGGAAGTCCTAGACATGGAAATTAGAAAGAAAAAAATAAAAGCAATCCAAATAGGAAAATAAAAGCAAAACTGTCACTGTTTGCCCATGACATAATAGTATACATAGAAAATCCTAAAGATGCTACCAGAAAACTACTAGAGCTCATTAATAAACTTGGTAAAATTGTAGGATACAAAATTAATACATAGAAATCTCTTGCATTCATATACACTACCAATGAAAAGGTAGAGAAATTAAGAAAACAATCCAATTTACCTTTGCATCAAAAACAATAAATTACCTAGGAATAAAGCTACCTAATGAAGCAAAAAGACATATACTCAGAAAACTATAGGATACTAACAAAAGAAATAAAGATAATACAAGCAGATGGAGAGATATACCATGTTATTGGAGTGAACGAATCAATATTGTGAAAATGACTATACCACCCTAAGCAATCTACAGATTCAATGTAATCTCTGTCAAATTACATTTGACATTTTTCACACAATTATAACAAAAAGTTTTACAGTTTGCACAGAAACACAAAAGACCCAAATATTACTTTGCTGACAAAGGTCCATATACTCAAAGCTATTGTTTTTTCAGTAGTCATGTAGAGATGTGAAAGTTGGACCATAAGGAAGGCTGAGCGCTGAAAAATGGGTGCTTTTGAACTGTGGTGCTGGTAAAGATGCTTGAGAGTCCCTTAGACAGCAAGGAGATCAAACCAGTCAATCCTAAAGGAAATAAACTCTGAATATTCATTGGAAGGACTGATGCTGAAGTTGAAGCCCCAATACTTTGGCCACCTGATGCAAAGAGCAGACTCAGAGGAAAAGACCCTGATGCTGGGAAATACTGAGGGAGGAAGAGATGGGGGCAACAGAGGATGAGATGGTTGGATGACATCATCAACTCAATGGAGATGAGTTTGAGCAAACTCTGGGAGATAGTAAAGGATAGGGAAGCCTGATGTGCTGCAGTCCATGGAGTAGCAAAGGATCAGACATGACTGAGAGGCTGAACAACAGCAAAGCCAAAGTAATCTTGAGAAAGAAAACTGGAGTTGGAAGTATCAGACTCCCTGACTTCAGACTATACTACAAAGCTACAGTAATCAAAACAGTATGGTACTGGCACAAAAACAGAAATATACATTAATGGAAAAAGAAAGTCCACTGATAAACCATTGCACCTATAATCAACTAATCTATGACAAAGGAAGCAAGAATATACACTGGAGTGAAGACAGTCTCTTTAATAGTGGTGATGGGAAAACAGGACAGCTACATGTAAAGATTGAAATTAGAGTATTCCCTATCACCATACCTAAAAATATACTGAACATTGATTAAAGACCTAAATATAAGCCAGGTGCTATAAAACTCTTAGCAGAAAACATAGGCCCATCACTCTTGGACATAAAGACTGAAAATAAAAACAAAACAAAACAACAATAAATGGGACATACTTAAACTTAAAGCCTTTTGCCCAGCAAAGGAAACAATCAACGAAATGAAAAAACAACTTTCAGAATGGGATAAAATATTTGCGAAGGAAGAAACCAAAAAGGGATTAATCTTCAATTGTACAAACAGTTCCTGCAGCTCAATATCAAAAAAATAAACAACCCAATCAAAAAGTGGACAGAAGACCTAAATAGACATTTCTCCAGAGATATAGATGGCTAAAAAGCACATGAAAAGATGTTAAACATCACTAATTATCAGAGATATGCAAATCAAAACTACAATGAGGTCCTTGGTGCACACCTGAAACTGTTACAATATTGTTAACGTACTATACTCCAATACAAAATAAAAATTTAAAAATCTTCAATGAGGTATCACCTCACATTGCTCAGAATGACCATCATCAAAAAATCTACAAACAATAGCTCCTGGAGAGTGTATGGAGAAAAGGGAACCATCCTACAGTGTTGTGGAAATGTAAGTTAGTACAGCCACTATGGAAAACAGTAAGGGGGTTTTCCTTAAAAAATTAAAAATAGAGCTCCCATATCACCCAGGAATCCCACTCCTGTTCATATATCCAAAGAAAACCATAATTTTACAAGATACATGCACCCCAATGTTTGCTGCAACACTATTTACAATAACCAGGATATGGAAGCACAGAAATGTCCATCAACAGAGTAAAGGACAAAGAAGATGTGGTACATATATACAGTGGAATGTTACTCAGCCATGAAAGTATGAAATAATGTCATTTTCAGCAACATGAATTGACCTAGAGATTGTATACTGAGTGAAGGGAGACAGACAAATGTCATATGATATCACTTATATGCAGAATCTAAAAAAATGGTACAAATGACAGAAATGGAGTTATAGAGACAGGAAACAAACTCATGGTTACCAGAATGTAAACTGAGAGACTGGGATAGATATATACACACTACTATGTATAAAATAGATAACTAATAAGAACATACTGTATAGCACAGGAAACTCAACTCAATACTCTGTAATGGCTTATATGGAAAATAATCTTTAAAACTGTGGATATGTGTATAACTGATTCACTTTGTTATATACTCAAAACTAACACAACATTATGAATTAACTCTACTACTACAACAACAAAAATTTAAATGCCTTTCAGAATCTGGTAGGCAACTTCTGTTCAATTCAGTTCAACAATTGAGCTTCTTCTCTCAACAATAGAAAACAAGACATAGACACACATTTATTGGTCAAGTTCTTTAGTTGAAAATAACAAAGACAAAGCCTGGGTAAATTAACTGGAAAGCAATTTTATTGGAAGAATATTAGATAATTCCAACAATAACTGGGAAGGCTTAAAAGTCAACTTCAGAAAATGGACAGAAGCTAACATAAGCTTGTATGCCAGAATAACATCCAAGAAGATGTCACAAAATGAATTTGACCTGAGATGAGTGCAAATAATAGACAATCTTTGCCAGCCTTTCTTTGGGATTGGAATGAAAACTGACCTTTCATAGAATCATCTTTTAGGATTTAAAATAGCTCAACTGGAATTCCATCACCTCCATTAGCTTTGTTTGTAGTGATATTTCCTAAGACCCACCTGACTTCATAGTTCATAGTGATGCTTCCTAAAGCTCACTTGACTTCGCATTTCAGGATGTCTGGCTCTAAGCGAGTGATCACACCATCACGATTATCGGGGTCCTGAAGATCTTTTTTGTACAGTTCTTCTGTGTATTCTTGCCACCTCTTCTTAATATCTTCTGCTTCTGTTAGGTCCATACAAATTCTGTCCTTTATTGAGCCCATCTTTGCATGAAATTTTCCCTTGATATCTTTAATTTTCTTGAAGAGATCTCTAGTCTTTCCCAGTCTATTGTTTTCCTCTATTTCTTTGCTTTGATCACTGAGAAAGGCTTTCTTATTTCTCCTTGCTATTCTTTGGAACTCTGCAGTTAAATGGGTATATCTTTCCTTTTCTCCTTTGCCTTTTGTTTCTCTTCTTTTCAAAGCTATTTGTAAGGCCTACTCAGACAACCAAATGCCTTTTTGCATTTCTTTTTCTTGGGGATGGTCTTGATCACTGCCTCCTGTATAATGTCACAAACTTCCATCCATAGTTCTTCAGAAACTCTATCAGATCTAATCCCTTGAATCTATCTCTCACTTTCACTGCATAATCATAAGGGATTTGATTTGGGTCATAGCTGAATGGTCTAGTGGTTTTCCCTACTTTCTTCAATTTAAATCTGAATTTGGCAATAAGGAGTTTATGATCTGAGCCACAGTCAGCTCCCAGTCTTGTTTTGCTGGCTGTATAGAGCTTCTCCATCTTTGGCTGCAAAGAATATAATCAATGATTTCAGTATTGACCATCTAGTGATGCCCATGTGTAGAGTCTTCTCTTGTGTTGTTGGAAGAAGGTGTTTGTTATGACTAGTGCATTCTCTTGACAAAGTCTATTAGCCTTTGCCCTGCTTCATTCTGTACTCCAAGGCCAAATTTTCCTGTTACTCCAGGTGTTTCTCGACTTCCTACTTTTGCATTCCAGTCCCCCATAATGAAAAGGATATCTTTTTTGGGTGTTAGTTCTAGAAGGTCTTGTAGGTCTTCATAGAACTGTTCAAACTCAGCTTCTTCAGCATTACTGGTCGGGGCATAGACTTGGATTACTGTGATATTGAATGGTTTGCCTTGGAAACGAAGAGATCATTCTGTTGTTTTTGAGACTGCATCCAAATACTGCATTTTTGGGTGACCACAGCCATGAAATTAAAAGACGCTTGCTCCTAGGGAAAAAATGTTATGACCAACCTAAACAGCATATTAAAAAGCAGAGGCATTACTTTGCCAACAAAGGTCCATCTACTCAAAGCTATCGTTTTTCCAGTAGTCATGTATGGATGTGAGAGTTGGACTGTAAAGAAAGCTGAGCACCGAAGAATTGATGCTTTTAAACTGTGGTGCTGGAGAAGACTCTTGAGAGTCCCTTGGGCAGAAAGGAGATCCAACCAGTCCATCCTAAAGGAAATCAGCCCTGAATATTCATTGGAAGGACTGATGCTGAAGCTGAAACTCCAATACTTTGGCCACCTGATGCAAAGACCTGACTCATTTGAAGAGACCCTGATGCTGGGAAAGATTGAAGGAGGGAGGAGAAGGGGATGACAGAGGATGAGATGGTTGGATGGCATCACCAACTCAATGGACTTGAATTTGAGTAAGCTTCTGGGAGTTGGTGATGGACAGGGAAGCCTGGCATGCTGCAGTCCATGGGGTCGCAAAGAGTCGGACGTGACTGAGCAACTGGACTGGACTGAACTGAACTAGACCTGAGCTTCCCAGGTGGTGCTGGTGGTAAAGAGCCTGCCTTTACAAATGGAAGAGACTAGAGACGCAGTTTCGATCCTTGAGTCAGGAAGATCCCCTGGAGGAGGCCACGGCAACCCACTCCAGTATTCTTGCCAGGAGAATCCCATGGACAGAGGAGCCTGGTAGTCTATGGTCCATAGCATTGCAAAGAGTTGGACACAACTGAAGTGACTTAGCACAGCATAGCACAGCACAGAACTAGACCTGAGCATTAGAAATTTTCACTGACACTTCTGCCAGGAGATGCATGCTGTGTCTATTGTTGGCAAGTTTTCCAAATTTCTGGATGCATCTTTGCTTTATTTGTTTTCAATTAAAGTCCCAAGGGAAATAAGACAGTCAATTCTGATTCAATGAAGTTCCTATAGTCTAGCTGCCAAGAGCAAAGGAAGACACATGTTCTCCTTCAAGAAAGTGAGTTCAAATACTGGGTAGCCACAAAGGGAAAATGTCTACTACAGTTGTTATCTTCCTACAGCCTACAGACTGGGAAATAAGATAGGCATATAGTAAATTGCACTGAAATAAATACATGTTATATAGAACATCTGGCTTTTTTACATTTTGACCATTTGGTCACAGTTATACTCCATTCAGTAGTTAAGAAGCCATATTCTCTCACTTCTACCTGTTAGAAACCAATCTCATCCTTAAGTCATAGCACATAAAGTCTATGAAATCAACCCTGTCTATTTCAGCTACCAATTATCTCCTCTCGTAATTTTATTTTGTGCCAATTTTATGACACTCATTCCAAAGGGAATAAGAACTCTGGTTCATTTATCTTAGATACTTTGTGCTAACACAGAGCATGCCTAACACAGCATTTAATAGACATTATTTTGGTGATAGAGAGGGATGCAGGGCTGTCAAATAAATTGTCAAATAAAAACCAGTTAATTTCACAATTCTTAAATCTCTCTCCCACAAGATTATAAAAAAGTTGATCATTTGAGGGTAAATTTTTTGAGAGATCTACTAGTGTGCTTGTCTCTTATTTTGAGCCAAGTAGAAAGGAATTTAAGGAGAATTCTTGGAAAGTCTAAGGCACTGATCATACCTACCTCCCCATCTGCAGGCTTTTTGTCTGAAATAAGGGAAGAGTTTTTATTTTAAAGCCAGTTTGTAGTTTTATGGGATTGGCTATTTTAATTACTAGATTGAGACCTGTACTGCTAGAAGGGGCAGGTGAACAACTTGCATAACATAAGACTGACCAGTAAAACTCCTTCTTGGGGTGAGCACAGTGGACAAAAGTTAAGTAAATTTTTAAATTTGAAATATAGATGATTTACAATGGTGTGTTACTTACAAGAGTACAGAAAAGTAATTCTGTAAATCACAAATTTATGAAATATTGTAAAAAATATTTTATTACAAGATACTTAATATAGTTCTCTGTGCTATACAGTAGGCCCTTACTTTGTATCTATTTATATGTATAGTATACATATGTTAATACTAAGTTTCCAATTTATTGCTCCATATCCTCTTTCCTTTGGTAACCATAAGTTTGTTTTTTTTTTTTTTTACGTCTGTGGGTCTGTTTCTGCTTTATAAATAAATTCATTTATATTACTTTTTTTAAGATTCTACATATTTGTGTGTGTGTTTGTCACTCAATCAGGTCCAACTCTTTGCGACCCCATGGATTCACCAGGCTTCTCTGTCCATGGAATTCTCCAGGCAAGAATACTGGAGTTTGTTGCTATTCCCTTCTCTAGGGGAGCTTCCCAATCCAGGGATTGAACCCAGGTCTCCCACATAGCAGGAGGATTCTTTACAATCTGAACCACAAGGGAAGTCCAAGATACTATATACAAGTTATGTTATATGATAGTTGACTTTCTGACTTCATTTAATATGATGATCTATGTTATTGCTGTTCAGTTACTAAGTCATGTCCGACTCTTTGAGATCCCATGGACTGGAGCACACCATGCTTATCTGTTCTTCACTATCTCCTGGAGTTTGCTTAAACTCATGTCCATCGAGTCACTAATGCCATCCAACCATCTCATCCTCTGTCACCATTTTCTCCTCCTGCCCTCAACCTTTCCCAGCATCAGAGTCTTTCTAATGAATCAGCTCTTCACATCAGAGGCCAAAGTATCAATCCTTCCAATGAGTATTTAGGGTTGATTTCCTTTAGGATTGACTGATTTGATCTCCTTGAAGTCCAAAGGATTCTCAAGAGTCTTCTCTAGCACCAGAGTTCATAAGCATCAATTCTTCAATGCTCAGCCTTCTTTATGGCCCAACTCAATATCCATACGTGACTACTGGAAAAACCATAGCTTTGACTATATGGACCATTGTCAGCAAAGTGATTTCTCTGCTTTTTAATATGCTGTCCTGGTTTGTCATAGCTTTTCTTTCAAGGAGCAAGTGTCTTACTTTTTTGGCAAACATCTGCAATGATTTTGGAGCCCAGGAAAATAAAATCTGCCACTGTTTCCACTTTTTCCCCTAGTGATGGGAGACTGGATGCCATGATCTTAGTTTTTTGAATGTTGAGTTTTAAGTCAGCTCTTTCACACTCCACTTTCACTTTCATCAAGAGGCTCCTTAGCTCCTCTTCTCTTTCTGTGGCTTCCCTTGTGGCTCAGCTGGTAGAGTCTGCCTGCAATGTGGAAGACCTGGATTCAATCCCTGGGTCGGGAAGACCCCTGCAGAAGGGAAAGGCTACCCACTCCAGTATTCTGGCCTAGAGAATTCCATGGATTATATAGTCTGTGGGGTTGCAAAGAGTTGGACACGACTGAGTAACTTTCACTTCACTGCACTTCACTTTCTGCCATTAGAGTATATCATCTGCATATCTGAGGTTGCTGATAATTTCTCTCAGCAATCATGAATCTAGCTTGTGATTCATCCAGCCTAGCATTTCACATGATGTACTCTGTATATAAGTTAAAAAGCAGGGTGACAATATACAACCTTATCCCACTCCTTTCCCAATTTTGAATCAGTCCATTGTTCTATGTCCAGTTCTAGCTTGCTTCATGACCTGCATACAGTTTTCCTAGGAGGCAAGTAAGGTGGTCTGGTATTCCCATCTTTTAAAGCATTTTCCACAGTTTGTTGTTATCCACACAGCCAAAGGCTTTTGCGTAGTCAACGAAGCAGAAAGAAATCCCTTTCTTTCTCTATGATCCAATGGATGTTGGCATTTTTATCTCTAGTTCCTCTGCATTTTCTAAATCCAGCTTGTACATCTGGAAGATCTTGGTTCACATACTATTGAAGCCTACCGTGAATGATTTTGAACATTACCTTGCAAGCAAGTGAAATGAGCACAATTGTATGGTAGTTTGAACATTCTTTGGCATTGTCTTTCTTTGTATTGTAATGTAAACTGACCTTTTCCAGTCCTGTGGCCATTGTGGCCAAATTTTCCAAATTTGCTGACATATTGAGTTCAGCATTTTAACGGCTCATCTTTAGGATTTGAAATAGCTCAGTTGGAATTCCATCACCTCCAGAAGCTTTGTTCATAGTAATGTTTCCTAAGGCCCCCTTGACTTCACACTCCAGGATCTGGCTCTAGGTGAGTGACCACACTATCATGGTTATCTCTGTCATTGACATCTTTTTTGTATAGCTCTTCTATGTATTCAGGCCACATGAATCTTATCTGCTTCCGTTAGGTCCTTGCCATATCTGTCCTTTAGTTTGCACATTTCTGCATGAAATAGTCCCTTGACATCCCCATTTCTTGAAGAGATCTCTGTGTGGTGGTTTAGTTGCCAAGCTGTATCCAACTCTTACAACCCCGTGGACTGTAGCCTGCCAGGCTCCTCTGTCCATGGGATTCTCCAGGCAAGAATACTGGAGTAGGTTGCCATTTCCTTCTCCAGGAGATCTTCCTGACCCAGGGATCGGACCCAGGTCTCTTGCATTGCAGGCAGATTCTTCACCCACTGAGCTAGAGGAAAGAGATCTCTAGTCTTTCCCATTCTGTTATATTCCTCTATTTCTTTGCACTGTTAATCTAAGAAAGCTTTCTTATCTCTCCTTGCTATTCTTTGGAACTCTGCATTCAGTTTCTCCCTTGCCTCTCACTTCTCTTCTTTTCTCAGCTATTTGTAAAGCCTCCTCAGACAACCACTTTGCCTTCTTGCATTTCTTTTTCTTTGGTTTTGGTCATTGCTACAATGCTGATCTTTCTCTAGGTCCACCCATGTTGATACAAATAGTATTATTTCATTCTGTTTATGGTTGAGTAAAATTCCATTACATATGTATATACACATAATGGAATTTTTTGCCTATACCTCTGTGGATGGACATTTATGTTGCTTCCATATCTTGGCCTTTGTGAATAGTGCTGCTGTGAACATTGGTGTTTATGTATCTTTTCAAATTATGGTTTTCTCTGGATATATGGCCAGAAATGGGATTTCTGAATCATATAGTAACTCCATTTTTATTTTTTTAAGGAACTTCCATACTGCTCTTTATCACCAACACTGTAGGAGGGTTTCCTTTCTTCACACTTTCTCCAGAATTTATATTAAATGATGGCCATTCTGACTGGTGTGAGGCTCATTGTGGTTTTGCTTTCCATTTCTCTAATAATTAACAATGTTGAGTATTTTTTTTCATGTGCCTGTTGGCCTTCTTCATGTCTTCTGTAGAGAAATGCCTATTGCCCATTTTAAAAAATGTTTTATTTTGTACTGGGGTATAGCCAATTAACAATGTTATGATGGTTTCAGGTGAACAGCAAAAGGACTCAGCCATATATCTACATGTATCCATTCTCCCCAAATCCCCTCCCATCCAGGCTGCCACATAACACTGAGCAGAGTTCCATATGCTATACAGTAGGTACAACCTGTGTACATGTCCATCCCAAACTCCCTAACTGTCCCTTCCCCCATCCTTCCCTTCTCATTGCCCATTTTTTATTGGTTTATTTTTTGATATTAGGCTGTATGATCTGTTGTATATTTTTCAAATAATCCCTTGTCAGTCACAAGGGATTTACAAAATATTATTTGTAAATACCTTCCCCCCTTTAGTAGGTTGCTTTCTTCATTTGGTTAATGATTTTTTCTGTTGTGCAAAAACTTTTAAATTTAATTAGGTCCCATATGTTTATTTTTGCTTTTGTTTCCTTTACTCTAGGAGACAAATTAAATATATATATATATGTTTACATAGATAAATATAGATAGATTGATAAATAATAGCTATATTTATAGAATGTTCTATGTTTTTCTCTAGGAGTTTTATATTATCTGGTCTTACATTTAGTTCTTTTTCCATTTGGGGTTTATTTCTGTATATGGTGTTAGAGAATGTTCTGGTTTCATTTTTTTACATGTAACTGTCCAGTTTTCCTAACATTGCTTGTTGAAGAGACTATCTTTTCACCATTGTATAGTCTTTCCTCCTTTATCTTAATTGATCATAGTGGATGGGTTTATTTGCGGGCTTTCTGTCCGGTTTCATTGATCTATGTGTCTGTTTTTTTTGTCCATGCTATATTGTTTTTATGACTGTAAGTCTGTAGTAGTATAGTCTGAACTTGGAAGCATGATCCATCTAGTTCCTTTCTTCCTCTTCAGGGTCGTTTTGGCAATTTGGGGTTTTTTGTATTTCCAAAAATTTTTAATTGTTTTGTTCTAAGTCTGTGAAGAATGCCATTGGTAAGTGGACTTTGACTATACTTGATAAATTCTGGGTTTTTATATAAATTTATTTATTTTAATTGGAGGATAATTACTTTACAATATTGTGATGACTTTTTGCCATACATCAACATGTATTGGCATACATGTATCCCCTTCATCCTGAACACTTTCCCTACCTCCCTGCCCACCCTATTCCTCTAGGTTGTCATAGAACACCAGCTGCCCTGCTTCATGCATCGAATTCACACTGATTATCTATTTTACATATGATAAAGTAATATAACAGTTACCTTTGTCATTAAGAATTCAACAATATTCATATTTTCAGAACTCTGTAGTAGGAGTGTGGGCATAAAATAACCTTTCTGGGATTAAAAACTTTGTGATTCTTCTCACCAACTATAACCCTTGTACCTCTGACCATCACCATAATACTGTTCATAAATAACACCATAGCTGAGCTCTTTGTCTAAAAGCATATTGTATTACTTTTTTGAGTTTTACCCTGTTAGAAAAAGAGACTGTACTCTTTGCTTTGCAAACTTCACCCTCCAAGAAAAATATTTACTTAAAAGAATTGAATTTACATGCAAAACTTAAAATTTCTCTTTTCTAGTTCTTTCCTTCGGATATAGCTCTCCCTGTAACTTCTTTTATCATGATAATAGCACTCAAGTTCTATTTTTGAAAATGCTGCCACACAGATTGAATGACAAAATAGATACTTGCTTGGTGACCTGGAAACAATCAACTGGATACCTTAATAATGGAACACTGGTTCTTCCAGCCTTTAGTTTTAGAACAAAGTGGGAAAGGCCCAATAAAACTATGAGTTACACTCACATGCTTACATTCACAGTCAGAGAGGCACTACTGATTCTACTTCTTAGATGTATAATCCAAGACATTACCAATTCTCTAAGCCTCAGGTTCCTTATTTTTCAAATGATTATAATAGCACTTGAGGCTTCCCCAGTGGCTCAGTGGGTAAAAAATCTGCCTGCAATGCAGGAGACATAGGAGATGCAGGTTCGATCCTTGAGTCAGGTTGATCCCCTGGAGAAGGAAATGGCAATCCACTCCAGTATTCTTGCCTGAAAAATCCCATGGATAGAGGAGTATGATGGGCTACAGTCCATGCAGTTGCAAGAAGTTGGACATGACTGAGCATCTAAGCACATAATAGCACTTACCTTATTGGATTATAATCAGCATTAAATAAGACAGTCAAGTGTAAAACACAAATATCAACTGGTAAGTGCATAGGTAGTATTCAATGAAGAATGATTATATTGATGATGATAAAAACATATTATAGTAAAATAAACTTATGTTTCTTATTTTAATAGGACTACCAACTTAGCTTTGACTTCTGTTATATGTTTCATTTATATATTTTAATGTATGCTCACATTTAATGACTCATTCTATTTGATCTCTTTCTCCAGGAATTATTCTAGACCAAGAGAATTCATGTTTAAAATAATAAAACATGAGTCTGGTTTTGAAAATGACAGAGTCGCTTATATTGAGCTAATCCTTAAGCAGAGGATAATTAAGAACTTTGGGAAAATTATTTTCAAAATCATGGTAATAATTGATTTAGACAAGAATCATTAATCATTTATAAATAAGCACTACATGATTAGGATCACACTTATTAGAGAAATGCAAGACATCTACACGGAAACCTTTAAGATATGTCCTAGGGGAATTAAAGAAGGCCTAAATTAACATTGAAATATGCAGTGATCATAGATTGGAAGAGTCAATATTGTAGATATTTCCTCTGGTTGATTTATAAATTCAACAATTCCCAATAGATTTTTTTTAATTAAGTAGTTTAGAAATTGAATTTTAATTCAATTTTTAAATATAAATGAAATTGAATTATAATTAAATTCAATTATAATTTACTGATTATAAAATGTATGTAGGAATACAAATACATAAAATATCTTGGGAAAGAAAAACAAAGTTAGAGTATTTAAATTACCTGATTTCACATCTTACCACAAAGCTGTTGTAATTAAGAAAGTGGTATTTGTGTAAGAACAGATACATACAGCAAAATAAAAAAAAAAACAGAATAGAGACTCTAGATACATAGCCACATGTATACAATCAATTGATTTTTGTCAGAGATATTCAGGTGACTTAGTAAGGAATTTAGAGTATAATAAATGGTGTCAAAACAACTGGATAAGTGCAAAGAAAAAACTGAGTATCAGCTCATATCACACCACACACACAAATTAATTCAAGATGAATTGTAGATATAAACATAAAAACTGTTTTCTAAAGTAAAAAGGATATTATATTCATGACTTTGGAATAGGCAAAGATTTTTTATAAATGATATCAATAGCACTCAACAGAAAAACAAAATTTGATATATTGAGCATTATCAAAATATAAAACTTCTGCTCACTGGAAATTTAACTTCATTTCTGAGAGAATGCAAATGGGAATAGGTGATTCCCCTGAGATCATAAGTATATAAATGGAAAGAGACTGATTTGACTCCAGATGCTCAGCTTTCTAACACTATTAGAAATAGGAATTGAGATTTAGCTTAATTTCAGTTATAAAGAAATAAAGGTATATTCTTACATATGACTTTTGAATTACTTAAATTTCAAATTCATTATTTGAGCTAGCGGAATCTGAGAAATCAACATTTAGAGCTAAATATTGCTCAAGGGATACTGCTTGAGGTATCAGAATATGTAGCCCATTTTAAGAGAAAATCTATTCCCCTGTGACTTTTTTCTCACCCGATATTCTGGAGGGAGAGGGAAACCTCGCGTGCCGCAGTCCATGGGACGATGAAGAGCCAGACATGACTTGGTGACTGACAACAGCAAATACTCTGATTATCTACAGTTTACCTAAATTCTTGTTTCTTTATTAATATGAAGAGTTTCAATTTTACAATTTACCTGGTAGTGGCTATGTGTTTAAATGGTCCCGGAAATTCACTTTGATGACTAGCATTTACATGTGAAAAGGGTTAGGTGCTTGAACATAGCTAGTCAGTTAATTGCATCATTTTCATAAATTCTTTTTTTTAAATTAGTTTATCTATTTTTTAACTTTACAATATTGTATTTGTTTTGCCATACATTGACATGAATCCACCATGGGTGTACATGTGTTCCCCTTCCAGAACCCCCCCCTCCCACCTCCCTCCCCATCCCATCCCTCAGGGTCATCCCGGTGCATCAGCCCCAAGCACCCTGTATCATGAATCAAACCTGGACTGGCGATTCGTTTCACATATGATAATTTACATGGTTCAGTGCCATTCTCCCACATCATCCCACCCTTGCCCTCTCCCATAGAGTCCATAATACTGTTCCATATATCTGTGTCTCTTTTACTGTCTCGCATATAGGGTTATCTTTACCGATTTACTACTGTATTGGTGTTTTTCTTTCTGACTTACTTCACTCTGTAAAATAGGCTCCAGTTTCATCCACCTCATTAGAACTGATTCAAATGTATTCTTTTTAATGGCTGAGTAATATTCCATTGTGTATATGTACCACAGCTTCCTTATCCATTCGTTTGCTGATGGGCATCTAGGCTGCTTCCGTGTCCTGGCTATTATAAACAGTGCTGCAATGAACATTGGGACACATGTGCATAAATTCTTTTTAAAGTATTCATGTTTTTGTAGCAATATAATAATCTAAATTTAAGCCTTTCTCATGGAGTTCAGCTGAAGACTCTGGTCTTAAGAATTATTTTTCAAATTTTCTTTTTGTGACCTTAGACAAATTAAACTTTTGAAACTTTCTTTATTCATTCATAAAACAGTATTATTATTCCCTGGGTTCATGGTTTCCCATGTATTCTACCAGATGCTGGGCCTAGAACCTGATTCTTTCGATCTGAGTTCTGTCTTCACATACTTCTTTCTACTGGTTGATGAAGACTAACTAATTCTTAATTTTAATTACCATCATTCTGTCCAGAATTGGATAGTACTTTTCTCATAATCATTGTTCTCTATTGTTGGGTCATCTTTGTAAGAGATCATTTTTTCCCTCTCAGGAATTGGAAATGTGTTATTTTAAGGACATAAACATTTCTTTGAATCTCTTCTTTTGGTTATATATTTTCAGGCTATTTTTCAAATCCAAACTGTTTTGTTATGGGTGCAATTACCTATTCCCTTAAAGACTAAACATGACACTGGCTTGTGGAACAATTGTCAATTCTTTGAATTTTTTATTTTCATTTTATGTTTTATGTGATGTAGGCACAGCTCATGTCTCCTCAAGTCTTTGAATGTATAAGAGTGAGTCATGTTTCAGATGAACTCAATGATTTTGCTATTTCTGGTGGCAAAATAAAATCCATGTTCCATTTCTGAGAGAACATACAGCTTCTTTTTTTACATCTGGCCATCTGCCATATCTCCTCTCCTCTGTCAGATATCAATGCAATTTCAATATCCTGATGCTTAACAAGACATTTACAGTTTTGGGAAGCCCAGGTCTTGTGCTTCTGATATGTTTTCTCATTAAGTGTCCCTTTTGATATTTGCAATCCTATGTGAGGTTGTCAATATAGATATCGTTAGTCTTTCTATTTTCAGATGAGGAAACGGAGGCTTCAAAGGATGACATAATTTATCAGATAGTAAGAAGTAAGTGAGGAAAATATATTCACTAGAGCCTAGATCTTTATCCCAGGTCTAGCATCTGCTTTTCCATAATCAGTAGATTCTAATCAAATAGAAAAACAACAAATATAAGTAAGTTTTAAAAATTAACTAAAATAGTAACACTTTAATTGGAATGCAAAGGCAGAAAACAATAATTGCAATAATAAACTTAAGAATCTTAAAGCCTTTTTAGTAAATTGCCTGATTACTTTTGGTAACTCCTTTCAGATAAATACATCTTATTTTTAGTCTTTTACTTGAGTGCCTTTCTCACTTTGTCTCACAAATAACATATTCTGTTCATACAAATATAGCTAGAAACACTTGTGATTTCCTCCCTCCTGTCTCATGTTTCCTTTTTTTTTTATGATTTTGTCAACATTGACAGCTGTGTTCATCGCAATCTATGGCTGCCTGCACCTTTAAGTACTATCTTGGAAATCATTTTGTCCCTCTAGATATGAAAAATTACATACCTATTTCATAGTTCAAGATATTCTGAAATAGAGCCATGCTGCCTGCAAGAATATTAACTCTGAGAATAGGATTGCTGTTTGCACCATACACTCTGCCCTCTTGCCAGCAATAATCAAAGTGAGCTTGCATTTCTTTAATGACAAAGCCTCCCAGTGTGTTAATTTGGTTCACTGTGACACTATATCTTATCAGAGGAGTGAGGGAAATGGGAAAACATACATTAGCATTACTGTCAGCCAAGTGGTACATTTTTCTGTGTAATCCATATCTGGAAGGTGAGGGTCTTTGGCTCTCTTCTCAGAGGGTTTTGGGATTCTGAGAAAACTGTGGATTCATTGTTTCCACTATATTCAAAGGGATAACCTTTCACACATGACTTCTTACTCTGGCCCCAAAGAAATTGTTTCTCAGCAATAGAAATCAGTCTGCCATGGAGTATCACCTTGCCACCATCCCCTAAATATGAATTACCCCACAGCACAGAGGGGAGAGGAGAGCATTTCTTATCAGATAGACCTGACTTTGACTGGCTATATGATGATGAAACAGTCATTTCAAACTCAGTACCTTCACTCATAGAAAAATGACATTGATACTTAATTCAAAGTATTAAGACTATTGATAGGAATAAGAAAAATGGTGAAATTGCTTTACAGTCACAATATTTACCTTGTCCTCTTTTCGTATCTCCTGCTAATTTGTGAAGCAAGAAAGTAATAGCTTATCTCAGAGATGATCATGCAATGAAGTTCTAGGATTTCAAAGTGTGATTGAAATGAGATCTGAGGCCTGGAGTGTCATCCCAGGATAGTTTGTGAAATGTCTGTCCATTTGTGCTGGGTATTTCAAAACTAGAGACTCTTTCAGTCTAACCTAGAAATCTTTCAAGTTCTGTTGCCACTAAAGTGTCACCAATTGATTCTAAGGTACTGACATCCCCCAAGATTTTGCAGGCAGTCTTCTTTTGGCTCTTATTCTTGGTCAATTACTATATCTTCCAAGACTGCATTTTAACACTGAACTTCTTTATTCAGATGGTAGTGATAGTGGTTGGTTCTAGAAATCATTATTATTCCTTTCAATGAGCAACTGCTTCCCAAATAGCTTGGTAAAGAGGAACTGGCATTTTCCTTTCCTCTTTCATTTCTGATCACAGAAACCACTAGAGCCTATCAGCATGCCCATGGTGACTGCAAACCAGCTCAGCTGAGGGGAGCACTTGTGGTAAGTTCTCAGGGCCTGGGTGTTTGGTTTGCCTCTTCCTGTTTGCCTTGTATCTTTAAATAATGTGGTTGCTTCACAACCACTTGTTTTTGAGTAGGGAACAGAGCATATTTTTCTAGCAGATAAAATGACTTCCCACCATTCACTCTTTGTTATTTCCCTTTTCTGAAGGGTGGTCTGATGAATTTAGGGCAATGTATAATACATGCTTTCCTGTTTTCTGCTCTTTCTCCATTGGGCTTGTCAATCAGTTATGGACTTGGTTCTAGGAAGGATGTGGCCTTCATGAGAAGGATATCTAAGATAATTTGTGTGCATTATCCTTAGAGAGTACACATTCTAGTTCTGTACTGGAATCAGGTGCCAGTGACAGTTAATAATACTGACGATGCTATATATCCAAGTTATGAATTGGGAAGCCAGTTGTTAATAAAAGGAGAGTGACAGAAATTTATCACAGCTTCATGAGGTGTCATATAATATACTTTTTTTTAATTAGTTTATTTATCTAGTTTTTAACTTTACAATACTGTAACTCACTGATGAATTGTGCAGTTGGTGAGAACTAATCAAGAACTTAAATTGACTTTGGAATAAATAGGGACAATAGAGTGTTTAAGATCTAGACTGTTTAGGGCAAATGCTCTTTGACCATTCATCCTTCCAGAAACCACATCCTACTCCAAAAATTTATGTCTATATCACTGCTCTCATATTCTTTGTTAAAGGCTCAGGATTCAGCCAGCTTCATATCTCAATTTTGTTTTACCCTTTTACTAGCAAATTTAGAACTCCTCTTTCCTCTAGAGACCTGTTAACACTTTCAGGGGAGGAGATTGATGTTGGCCATCTGTCCTATGGCTAGTGGCACGGAGAAGTAGTTGTGTAAGTAGCAACTATGAACATAAATTTTTCTTCAGTGTTATATACATGAAGACAAATTTCCTCAAAAATCCTATCCCAGAGAATTTCTATGTAGCTTTAATTTATTAACTCTAAATGAACTGGAAGTAGGATATGGATAGGTAATGAATTCAGGCCACACATATTTCTGCTATGTGATATATGATGCCAGTCAGAACCACCCTGCATAAGAAAGTTTTTCTTATACATGGGATCTTAGAAGGTCTACTAACTCATTTTATATCAAATAACAGCTTATCTAGTTTTCCATAATAGTCATTATTTAATTTACTCTGAAAACTTTTTCTTTAAGTAAAACATTTCTTACCAAATGCAAATATTTTATTATAAATTAGCATCTATTTGGGGACACAGGTGAGAAGAGAACTTGCTACATATTGGATAGTGACTAGGAGAAGGGTACTGACTGTAAAGATGGGAGGTATTGAGTGTATAGATTTTGCTTACTACACATATTTCCCAAGGGTCTTCCTGACATATCTCAGCAAAATAAATGCGATACGCTAGTCATCCCAACTGAAGGATCATGAGTCAACTACTGAACATGAACTTAAGTCAGTTCTTAACTACAGTGAACAGCTGAAGACTAACCCCCAAATACCATCTACCTCTCATTTTACCAAATTTTGTATAAAGAAGTCACATTAACCAAGTAGGATCATCTCTTCTTGCTTTTCTGACTGTCTCTTCAGCTAGGAGGAAAATAGTCTGGGTCCTTGGATAAGTCAGAGTAGATTCTAAACTTTGAGAACAAGGTATCCACAGTTTTGAAAAGACATCACTCTGTAATGGTGTCAAATGGTGTCAAGAGAAGTGGAAGGGTCTACAGAAAAGAGTAAGAGGTAAGGTAACATGTGTCAGCCTGATAGCAACTCTGAGACTGAATACCCTATATATAGCCCCTAGAATTTTCTTGCTTCTTGCCTTCAGAGCCAACAAAATGCACTGGGGAGAATTATCTCTACCATCTCCCACTAAGAATTTCACAAAACCCGCAGTAGGTGGTGTGAAGAAGTTATAAGAGTTTATCTACAATTGGAAGGAATATAAGGTTCACCAAAGACAACACTTATTGTGACTTAATCCCTCTCCTAATATGACAACAGTACAGGATGTAAGCTTTCACCTTTGGGATGGAGTAGAAATTAGATGACAGCTCAGAAGGACTCATCACCAGACATAAAAACATAATATTTATTAAATAACCCAAAGAAATCTTTATCATATGTATTCTTACATGGTACTATGCATGGGGAGAGCTAGTGAAGAAATTAGATTCCTCCCTGACTTTAAGTTGCTGATTTCCTATCTAGGGCTTCTCAAGTGGTGCTAGTGGTAAAGAACTTGCCTGCCAATGTAGGAGACATAAGAGATGCAGGTTCTATCCCTGGATCAGGAAGATCCCTTGGAGGACGGCACAGCAACACGCTCCAGTATTCTTGCCTGGAGAATCACATGGACAGAAGAGCCTGGAGGTCTACAGTCCATAGGGTCACAAAGAGTTGGACTCAACTGAAGTGACTTAGCATGTACACATTGCCTATCTGGGGATTTGAAAACTATCTATAGGAAATAGTTTATAGAATAATAACAAAAAAAGTATTAAGAAATACTTTAACATTTCAATAAGAGCAACAAAAGCTATGAGAAAGCAAACATTGTTTTGTTTAGTACTTTTTGGCATTTCTCACAATAGCAAAGAAACTAGGAAGTAGGAAAGGAGCAAAAAGAATACAATAATGAATGAAAAGAAAAGAAATTTTAATTTTTCTTTATTCCTCTATTTCTCTCTTGAGCTGAAATTTTGACCCTTAAGGGGAAACTTCCTCAAACTTCTTGTCTCCCAGACTGCCCTTCTTTCTCTTCTTCTGTCATCAAAAACCCTTTCATTCTTTAACTGACTTGATAAGTTCTGTCTTTTCCATGAAGCCTGAGTTTGTCATTCCAACTCACAAAGATATTTTTCTTTTCTAATGTTCTTTCTCACTTGTCATTTTTCCTATTCTGACTTGAACTTCAGTTTGAACGGTATGCATTAAGCTTCTGAGTGGAGAAACACATTGTTTTTGTTGTTCAGTCACTCAGTCATGTCCAGCTCTTTGCGACCCCATGGACTGCAGCATGCCAGGCTTCCCTGTCCTTCACTATCTCCACAAGTTTGCCCAAATTCATGTCCATTGAGTCGATGATACCATCCAACCATCTCATCTTCTGTCATCCTCTTCTCCTCCTACCCCCAATCTTTCCCAGCATCAAGGTCTTTTCCAGTGAGTCAGCTCTTTGTATTGGTGGCCAAAATATTAGAGCTTCAGCTTCAGCATCAGTCCTTCCAATGAATATTCAGGGTTGATTTCCTTTAGAATTGATTGGTTTGATCTCCTTGCTGTTCAAGGGACTCTCAAGAGTCTTCTACAACACCATAGTTCAAAGAACATGGAAGGATGTCTAAGATTGAGTGTGTATGTGTGTGCTCAGTCACATCAGTTGTGTCTGACTCTTTGGACTCCATGAACTGTAGCCCAGCAGGCTCTTCTGTCCATGGGATCTCCAAGCAAGAATAGGGAGTGGGTTGCCATGCTCTCCTCTGGGAGATCTTTCCCACCCAGGGATTGAACTCCATTTCTTGAATCTATGCAGGAGATTCTTTACTACTGAGCCACCAGAGGAGCCCGTCTAAGATGAAAGTGATTTCCTAAGAGTGTGTGTGTGTGTATATATATATATATATATATATATATATATATATGTGTATATATATATATATCCAGACTTTAAGGGATCTCACTTAGTGTTAGAAAATTTGCCATCAGTGATTGTAGTCAGAGATTCATGTAAAAGAACAGATCTCAAACTTGGTAGTTTTGGAACAATAATGCCAGACTAGAATTTGGAAATACTGTGGCTACTGATTAATTAGGGAATCTAGGAAAAAGATTTCCAGCGTTTCTTGTTCTCAGTTTCTTTTTTTAAATGAATGGTGACATAGGATAATTCTAAGCATGTTTTCAATTTTAACTATTTACCAGTATATGGCACCTTGTTTATAAGTTCTTTTGGCTTTAATGAGTTACTGCTGCTGCTACTGCTAAGTCACTTCAGTCGTGTCCAGCCCCATAGACGGCAGCCCACCAGGCTCCGCCATCCCTGGGATTCTCCAGGCAAGAACACTGGAGTAGGGTGCCATTGCCTTCTCCGTAATGAGTTACTAGTGACTCACAATCTCAGGTACTCAATTAAATAATAAATAAGCTGAAGCATGTGCTTACATATCCATCCTTCAATTCATTTATTCCACAACATTATTTTGTGTGCCCAGTAGAACTTCTGCTTTATAATCCTGACCAAAAGGGAAAAATGTCTTTGTAGGTGTGTCCAACTGGGATGTCTAATGAAGGCAACGTGTTCTACTCCTCATTTGTTCCAGAGACTTAGTGACAAGTGGGATTGTTTCAGAAGTAGAACTTCTATAAGATGAAAGACTAGGTATAGACTCTAGATTCTATGCCGCAATTCAAAGTTGCTCCACTTTCTTCTTGCAGACCCTTGTGCTTAGCGTCATCCCAGAAGTAATATAATTAGCAAGTTAGAGAGGGGCTCTCAGCAATATAGACTTTAGCTCAAGGTTTTTTTTTTTTAATACAGGTCCCCTATGTTAATAAGTTTCTCCTATGAGAGCTATCTTTCTGGAACTTGTCATGGAGAAGTAAAGACACTCTCCTTCATATACCACCTTTCTCACAGGACTTTTGTTATCAGCTCTTTCTGAGTCAGGTTTATTGTGACCTGCCTTGCTCAAATATTTTTTGAGCCTTATTATGTACCAGGCATGGTATACTATAGTGAGAATGGTAGAAGTAAGATTTTTAAAAGTCCTAATTTTACTTCTTCAAGAAGCCCACAGTCATAAATAGAGAAAAATGTAAACAAACAACTATATTATAATAGAAGGAATGATGTAGTAGAGGTCTGATCAGAGGGTTATAATGAGGCAGAGGGCAAACTTGACTGAAAAAGCGCTAAGTTAGTGCTAGGTTTTGTATAAGCAGGAGCTTTCCAGGAAGATTTTTAAGGCCAATTCTGAACTTGGTGTAAATGTGGGAGCTAAGCACTTACACCAGGTCACCCCAGCACAAGGTGGTCAATGTTAGGACCGGAGCCCAAGTGTACAGAACCCAGTCCATTAGTCTTATTAGTAATAATGAGGACACATTAATTTTCCTAGTGAGTTAGCTACAGTTCTACCTGCATCATTTTAATAGGATCTGTTGATAATTGGGATAGATAACAATAGCCATATTTTATTTTTATATAATAAGACATGGAAAATATTTCAGATTCAAATTCTAAGTAATAAAATGTTACTGCTACAAGAGGCTTCTTGAAGACTGTCTGCATTAACTCCTTGGTTTTATTGGTAAGAGCCCTATATAAGCCAAGAAACTTTTAAGAAACAGGAATCATGCAAAATACTCAAGGTCACACTGTTAACCTAGTGTGCAAGATTCAGGTCATACGATTCTAAGGTCTGATAGATTTCCACTAAATAATCTGTTTCTCTAGGCAGAGGGCTAAACTGCTTCTATTCTAAAGAAGACATTCTTCAAGGACATATGATAGCAGAACAAATTAAGTGCTGCAAAATGCCTCAACGTTGGCTCTGATTTGGAGAAAGACAAGGGTAGAGCTCAGGGGGAAAGTGGGTACACAGGAAGCCAGCTCAGGCAGCACCTCAGTGGAGCAATGATGGTTGATATCCCAGTTTTCAAAATCAGCTCGCCTTGTCTCCCATCCTGACCAATAGAGTCGCCAGACAGTAAAGCACTTAATTTAAATTATGTTCTCATCTCAAGGAATATGGGACACAATTCTCTTGTATTCTCTGATAAGGTTGATAATGAAGCGATCAGTCTGTAGGATTCCCGAGTGGCAGTGAACCTTTATTTGCATAATGATATTATAGCATCTGTCAAATCTGCTAGTGATGATCCATCCATATTGGAGAAATATAGAATAGCAAAGATGCAGCAGCAATGAGAGAGGCAGGGCTATTCAGTTATTAGAGTAAGAAAAGTCTTCTCTATCCTTTAGCACAGCATGGCAGAAATAAATGGAATGAAATAGATCAGAGGGTTCTATTGGCTATTGAACAAAGAGATGCATCAGTTCTATCTCATGGATTAAATTCAATTCAAAGTCTACTTAACCCTTTTGTTTCCATCGGTATCCCTTCTATACTTCTCTAGCTCTGAAAATGTAGTGTGCTATAACAGTATTATGAGAGATCAGGATTCTTAAAGGCCCACATTTGATTGAGGAGAGGGTGGAAGATAAGGAAATTAGTTATTATGTTTCTCTCTTGGGTTCCCTGATCTCTAAGATCTGTGATATCTCCATCCCACACATGTCATTCAGTTTTTAACTTTTTATTATTCTATGTATTGCCTTTATTGTCATTTTAGCACCTCATTTATTTACCATACTTTCCCTGTGCTTTTCTTTACACTGTATCTCTAAATCTTGTGTTCAGTTCAGTTCAGTCGCTCAGTCGTGTCCGACTCTTTGCGACCCCATGAATCGCAGCACACCAGGCCTCTCTGTCCATCACCAACTCCCGGAGTCTACCCAAACCCATGTCCATCGAGTCGGTGATGCCATCCAACCATCTCATCCTCTGTCGTCCCCTTCTCCACCTGCCCCTGCCCCCAATCCTACCCAGCATTAGGGTCTTTTCCAATGAGTCAACTCTTCGCATGAGGTGGCCAAAGTATTGGAGTTTCAGCTTCAACATTAGTCCTTCCAATGAACACCCAGGACTGATCTCTTTTAGGATGGATTGATTGGATCTCCTTGCAGTCCAAGGGACTCTCAAGAGTCTTCTCCAACACCACAGATCAAAAGCATCAATTCTATGGTGCTCAGCTTTCTTCACTGTCCAACTCTCACATCCATACATGACCACTGGAAAAACCATAGCCTTGACTAGATGGACTTTTGTTGGCAAAGTAATGTCTCTGCTTTTAAATATGCTATCTAGGTTGGCCATAACCTTCCTTCCAAGGAGTAAACGTCTTTTAATTTCATGGCTGCAATCACCATCTGCAGTGATTTTGGAGCCCAAAAAAATAAAGTCTGACACTGTTTCCCCATCTATTTCCCATGAAGTGATGGGACCAGATGCCATGATCTTAGTTTTCTGAATGTTGAGCTTTGAGCCAACTTTTTCACTCTCCTCTTTCAACTTCATCAAGAGGCTCTTTAGTTCTTCTTCACTTTCTGCCATAAGGGTGGTGTCATATGCATATCTGAGGTTATTGATATTTCTCCCGGCAATCTTGATTCCAGCTTGTGTTTCTTCCAGCCCAGCGTTTCTCATGATGTACTCTGCATAGAAGTTAAATAAGCAGGGTGACAATATACAGCCTTGACGTACTCCTTTTCCTATTTGGAACCAGTCTGTTGTTCCATGTCCAGTTCTAACTGTTGCTTCCTGACCTGCATACAGGTTTCTCAAGAGACAGGTCAGATGGTCTGCTATTCCCATCTCTTTCAGAATTTTCCACAGTTTATTGTGATCCACACAGTCAAAAGCTTTGGCATAGTCAATAAAGCAGAAATAGATGTTTTTCTGGAACTCTCTTGCTTTTTCGATGATCCAACGGATATTGGCAATTTGATCTCTGGTTCCTCTGCCTTTTCTAAAACCAGCTTGAACATCTGGAAGTTCATGGTAAGTCTTCCTTCTCTTATTAGAATTGTACATTTACCAGTGGCAAATATCTTGCCTCATCTTTTCCCCTGGAAAGCACTTTCACAGCACATACTAAGGCTACACACATAGAAGGCCTTCTAAGAGTCCATTGAATTGAATTGAAGTTATGGTCTCATCATAGAATTAACTACAAGGAGGAAAAGCGATCTTAAGAAATCACTTAGAGCATCTTAGAGTCAGGCAGTAGTGCAAGGACAACATTTGGGGAAAATGGTAAGATACTTTATCCTTAAAATTCTAATATGATACGCACATTATTTCAACTAAAAACAACTCTTCTAAGTTATTTTAACCCATCTTAGCATTTAAAAATGTGTGCTCCATCGGTAACAAACTGTATAAATGATCTCTGAAAGTATAGTTCTTTGTGCTCCATCAGTATGTCAAGAAACTGTGATTATCCTCTAATGGCTTAATGGTTATCAACAAATGGAAATTGATTTTTATTACTGTGTGAATATAGATGAAGTGTGATAAAGGATAGTGTGTATAAGAAAAGATATATCTATTGGCACATTCTCTATGTGACTATTGTATTAAATTGACATGCTAAATTACTCTGATGGAAAATACACATGCAATATATACATGCAGTATATATATCCACATGCACTTACATACATACTTATACAGTGCTCTCAAGTCATTTTAATTGCGAGGGTAACATTTTAGAATAACTGGAAGGGAAAACTTCTTGCTGAGAGTAACTTTGATGTGACGATTTTGTGGACAATGATTTGGGGTACAGTGATTAGCACCAGGTTGATTTCAAAGGTAAAATGCTAACCTAAAAAATAAAAAGCAAAGCCCAAACAACTCTAATTTTTGGCTCAAACTAGCAGGGCTGTTTAGCTTCAGTTAGCTTGAGGCAAGGGAAAGAACTTGAGGTTTGACCAGTTCCCAGGAACTCTGCAAGCTGGATTACCCCAAATGAAAGAGTTGAACTAGAATGGAATACAAAAGTTTATTTCTCTTTTGGTTTGGACCTCAGTCTTTGTTCTTGATCTCTGGTCTTTGGGCTGCCTTCCATCATCTCCAGGCTCTATAGCTCTTGCCAGTCTGGATCTTGGCCACAGACCAGAGTCAAGAAAGAAAATGTCTGAACATGTCTGAACCTGGGAACATCCAAACCCAAAATGTAATAAATCACTGCCACCGAAGAAGAAAGAAATTATATTTTCCATTTCTTAACTATGACTGAAAACTATGTTGTCTGCCTATCACTCTGAACTATGAGATCATACTTTGGAATTAGACATTATGGCCTGTCCTGTAGCCATTATTTCCATGGTGGTGGTCAAAGTATTTCAGCTGCCTTTAGTTCAATTTGCTGACCCAGGGCCTGGGGTCTATAGCTGATGACAGTGAGCATTTTGTGTGGAATTCGGACAATACAATTATAAATGTGATGTTTTTGTTTGGAATAAAAAACATGCCACCCCTTCCTCTCTTTCCCACCATATGTTCAAGAGAACAATATACATCCAATCATCATGCATACTACAACTGTGTGAAACTGTAATGACTATTTCCTTAGTGTGATTGCCTTGTTTTAGAGCAAATGGAGAAAAAAATGGAATTCGAATGCTAGTGAAACCATCTGTTTATTGATTGTCTAAAACACTTAAGTACTTGCCTCAGAATTTGAGATAGAAAAGAAACTTGGAACTTCCTTGTTATTATCTATTGTGTGTCAGAATTTTTGTAGTGACTAAAATGTCACTACATTTTTCTTGGAACAAAATTCTTCTGGCATCATTTGGTTTCTTTATTTTAACTTATGATTTTCATTCCTCATTTTCTATCCAACTACCTCTGATAGTGTATCTTATCTAGCAGATAAGAACTTTGTGGGAAATTATTTGGTTTATGGTCTTTTTCTTATATGATATATTCGGTTTCTTTTGAAGTAGAGGGATGTGGGAGAAGAGGATGGGCGTTTGGCTTATTTTCACAATCATTGCCTTGGTATTTTGTAAGATTGCTGGCTTCCTTTCTTCAAAGGCATTAGTGGCCTATTTTCACAAAGGCAGTCAGGCTGACTCAAGACTTAAAGAAATCTCAGTGACCATGTGACTCATTCCACTTCTTCTTGATCATTTTGCTGTTATGTTGATATGAATATCACACAATAACATAGGACAAGAATTTTGTTACTGTTGTTATAAGCTTAACCCATGCTAATTTCATAGTTTATTCCCTCATGATGCAATATTTTCCACTTTGGACATTTTCATTCTCATCTTCATTTTGATTTGGTATTAGGTAAAAAATTTAAAACGTTTTTCAAAATCAACTTCTAGAGCAGAAAACATACATTTTTTATTTGATTCTAAAACATATTCTTGCTTTATGTAGTTTTGTTTGGATTTTTTGAAAGTGGGTGGGGTGAGAGGAACTTTTTGTTTTGCATTGTTTTATATATTTAATTATTTTTAATTGGAGGATAATTGCTTTACAATATTGTGTTAGCTTCTGCCAAATATCAACATGAATAAGCCATAGGTATATATGTGTCCGCTCCTTATTCAACCTCGTGGGTTTGAAGACAACTAGTTATGTTAATTATTACAGCATTCAACAGAGTAGTTTGTTTATTGCATTGTATTATTCAATTGCTAATTCATGTCTGACTCTTTGTGACCCCATAAACTACAGCCTGCCAGGATTCCATGGCCTTCATTATCTCCCACAGCTTCCTCAAACTCATGTCCACTGAGTCAGTGATGCCATCCAAACATCTCATTCTCTGTTGTCCCCTTGCCCTCTTGCCCTTAGTTTTTCCCAGCATCAAGGTTTTTTCCAATGAGATGGCACTTCACATCAGGTGGCCAAAATACTGGAGCTTCAGCTTCAGCATTGGTCCTTACAATGAATATTCAGGTTGATCTGTTTAGGATTTATTTATTTGATCTCCTTGCTGTCCAAGGGACATTGAAGAGTCTCCTAGAGCACCACAATTTGAAGCATCAATTCTTCAGTGCTCAATTTTCTTTATGGTTCAATTCTCACATCCATACATGACTACTGGAAAAACCATGGCTTTGACTATATAGACATTCGTAGGCAAAGCAGTGTCTCTACTTTTTAATGCACTTCTAGGTTTGTCATAGGTTTACTCCCAAGAAGCAAGCATCTCTTAATTTAATGGCTTCAGTCATTGTCCACAATGATATTGGAGCTCAGGAAAATAAAATCTCTCACTTTCCAATTTTTTCCCATCTATTTGCCATGAAGGGATGGGACTGGATACTATGATCTTCATTCTTGAATGTTGAGTTTTAAGCCAGCTTTTTCACTCTGCTATTTCACCTTTATCAGGAACCTCTTTAGATCCTCTTTCCTTGCTGCCATTAAAGTAGATAGTCAGGTCAGTCACTCAGTCATGTCCGACTATTTGAGACCCCATGGACAGCAGCATGCCAGGCTTCCCTGTCCATCACCAACTCCCAGAGCTTGCTCAAACTCATGTCCATTGAGCCGGTGATGCCATCCAACCATCTCATCCTCTGTCATCCCCTTCTCCTGCCTTCAGTCTTTTACAGCTTCGGGGTCTCTTCCAAGGAGTCAGTTCTTTGCATCAAGTGACCAAGTATTGGGGCTTCAGCTTCAGCATCAGGCCTTCAAATAAATATTTAGGACTGATTTTCTTTTGGATTGACTGGTTTGATTCTCCTTGCAGCCCAAGGGACTATCCAGAGTCTTCTCCAACAAGACAGTTCAAAAGCATCAGTTCTTCAGCACTCTGCTTTCTTTATGGTCCAACTGTTAAAGCCATCCATGACTACTGGAAAAATCATAACTTTGACTAGATAGACATTTGTTGGTAAAGTAACAACTCTGCTTTTTAATATGCTGTCTATGTTTGTCATAGATTTTCTTCCAAAGAGCAAGCATCTTTTAATTTCATGGCTGCAGTCAGCATCTGAGGTGATTTTGGAGCCTCAGAAAATAAAGTCTGTCACTGTTTCCATTGTCGCCCCATCTATTTGCCATGAAGTGATGGGATTGGATGCCATGATCTTACTTTCTGAATGTTGAGTTTTAAGCCAGCTTTTTCACTCTCTTCTTTCACTTTCATCAAGAGGCTCTTTAGGTGACCGTTTAAGTGCCTGATGTGTGGATCTACAGAGTAGGATCCCAGCTTGGGGCGGGGGGGGGGGGGCTCTCTATGTGCCTGATGCCCCAAACAACAGAGAAGGAGCCCAGGCAAGAGAGCCCTCTAAGTGCCTGAAGAAGCGGAGCTAGGGAGAAACACTGGCCAAAGAGTCCTTCTGATCGCCAGCTACAAGAGGCTCGAAAGAAGACTCTAATAGTGCCATAACTCTTGCAGTGGAGGCAGTCCGTGTCCCTGAACACTTGGCACCACCAGGGTCCCCCCATGCCAAGCAGCTGCGCCAACTTCATGCTCAACTCTCACTGGGGCAGAGCTGCCACAGGCAAAAAAGAGGTCTTGTGTGTATGAGCACAGGGTCACTTCGGTAGTGTCCGACTCTTTGCGACTCTGTAGACTATGGCCGGCCAGGCTTCTCTTTCAGGGAGGGGGGTTCTCCAGGCAAGAATACTGGAGCGTATTGGTCAATACTGGTTGCCATACCCTTCTAGAGCACTATATTTCCTGCTGCCCTGGTCCTCAACTCCCCCGAGTACCTGGTGCTGCCAGAACTCCTGTGACCTAAGCAGCTGCACCACCTACACACCTGGCATTCACAGGGGCAAACCCAAGTCCTCCAGGGCAGCCTCAGGAACAAACCCCAGTGGATGACCCACATGCATAGGTGAAAATAAAACCACAATTGATACCCAGGGGCAGTGTAGCTAAGAAAGAAGACCCAAAACTTCCCACCAGCTATTTAAGCTGCAGATTAGATCCACACAATCAACTAGGCAGTCTCTGTGTCTATGGAATATATAAAAGGACATTGAGAGCTCCCACAAGAGAAAACGCACTAGTTCTGATAGCTGTGGGCATTGAACACAAGAACACATAGGAGTAGGACAAGATCAGAATCTGAGCTGCCCCCACAGCAGGTCCAGAAATCAGCACAATATTGGAGGGCATCCTAGGGAGGTGAGGTGGACTGTGACTCCCAGTGAGGGAAAGGACTCTGACAGCAGTGACTAGAAAAACATTTATTATTCTTATGTTTTGACTTGCTCTGTAGATTCTTTTGGGGTTTTCCTTTTTTTTTTTTCTGTTTATTCCCCATCTGTTGTAGTTGTCGATATTATTGGCACTATGAAATCTAGTTAAGCTTTTGAACTTTTTTTTTTCCCACATTTTTTACTGTTGTTATCAACCTCTGCCTCTCCATTGGGATTTTGCAGTTCTGTGAAGTTTTCTTTTTCCCCCTTTTTTTTCTTCCTCCATTTTTAAAAAAATTTTTCTTTTCTCTTTTTTATAATTTTGATTTTTTTAAAACCTATTATATTTTTTCTACATTTATTCCTTTGTTTTCCTTTCCTACTGTTCTTTTCCCCTTGCTGTTATTCTCGAATGTATATAAATATTCTTCATCTACCTCTATTTTCTGTTGCATACCTATTGTTTCTTTCTTTTCTTTTTCTCCTTTCCTCTCAACATATGTGTTAGTTATGTTTTCATTGCTTTATTCCCCAATTGGCACCTTGCTTTAGTTCTGTTTTCCAGTTTGTGCTTTAGTTTTGTTCTTAACAGATAAATAAAATTTTTGATTTACTTTGTTCGCCAGGTCAATCTACTGTACTTTATTTTTGTTGGGCTGTTTTCACTTTGCTCATGGGTGTATATGTATATATGTATATTCCATTATTTTAATTATTATTTGCTTGATTTTGTAACTACCATTTGTCTGGGCTTCATCTTTCATTTCTCCTTTTTGGATATTTGTTTTAATCTCACTTAATGCCATAACAAACCACTTGTGGAATCTTTGTTCCTGAGCAGAAATCAAGCCCTGAGCCTTTGGAGTGCAAGCACTGACTAAAAGACCCTAGACTACCAGAGAACTAACCCCAGGGAGTATCAAATAGTGAGAACTCACACAAAGGAAACCATTTGAATACAATACCCCAAATCACCCTGGGCAGGTGCTACTGCACAACAAACAAACAAAACAAAAATACAAACCCAAGCATCAGCACACAGGATTACCACCTCGCTCAGCCTTGCCCATCAGAGGAAAAACGAACAAACAAATACAACTTTGGCACAAATCTCATCCTTATGAAGCTTGCACAAACCACTGGATCCAACTTAGGAGGGCAGAAACCAAAAGAAAAAAAAGAATTCAACCTTGAAGCCTGGGAAAAGGAGACCTCAAACACAATAAGTTTTAAAAAAAAAAATAATGAAAAGGCAGAGAAATACTACAAAAATGAAGGAACAAACTAGAAACAAAGCAGTCCAAATAAATGAAGAGGAAATAGGCAATCTACCTGAAAAAGAATTCAGAATAATGGTAAAGATGACCCAAAACCTTGAAAACAGAAAGTAGAAAATGCAAGAATCAATTAACAAAGACCTAGAAGAACTAAAGAATAAACACACAGAGACAAACAACACAATTACTGAAATTAAAAATACTCTAGAAGGAATCAATAGCAGAATGTCTGAAACAGAAGAACAAATCAGAGAGCTGGAAGATAAAACGGTGGAAATAACTTCTGAAGAGCAGAATAAAGTAAAAAGAATGAAAAGAACTGAGGATAGTCTCAGAGACCTCTAGGACAATGTCAAACACACCACAAATTAAAGAGGTCCCGGAAGAAGAGGAGAAAAAGAAAAGCTAAGAGAAAATGGTTTTAGACATTATAGTTGAAAATTTCCCCAACATGGAAAAGGAAATAGTCAAATATGTCCAAGAGGTGCAAAGAGTCCCATACAGGATAAACCCATGCAGAAACACACCAAGACACATACTAATCAAACTAATGAAAACTAAACACAAAGAAAGAATCTTAAAAGCACCAAGGGAGAAGCAACAAGTAATATACAAGGGAAACGCCATACGTTTAACAGCTGATCTTTCAGCAGAAACTCTGCAGGCCTGAAGGGAATCACAGGATATATTTAAAGTACTGAAAGGGAAAAAAATCTACAACCAAGATGATAGTATCTAGCAAGGATCTCATTTAAAATTGATGGAGAAATAAAAAGATACACAGACAAGTAAAAGTTAAGAGAATTCAGTACCACCAAGTCAGCTTTACAACAAATGTTAAAGGGACGTATAAAGTCAAGAAATAAAGAGATGAAAAAAGATCTACAAAATCAACCCAAACAATTAAGAAAATGGCAATAAGAACATATATACCAATAATTACTTTAAATGCAAATGGATTAAATGCTCCAACCAAAAGAAACAGACTGGCTGGATGGATACAAAAACAAGACCCATATACATGCTGTCTACAGGAAATCCACTTCAGACCTAAAGATACATATAGACTGAAAGTGAGAGGATGGAAAAATATATTCCATGCAAATGCAAAGCAAAAGAAAGCTGGAGCAGCAATCCTCATATCAGACAAAATAGACCTTAAAATAAAGAAGATTACAAGAGATAAGGACATTACATAATGATCAAGGGATCAATCCAAGAGAAAGACATAACAACTGTAAATATCTATGCACAAGAGCACCTTAATACATAAGACAAACACTACTAACAGACATAAAAGGAGAAATTGATAGTAACTCAATAATAGTAGACTTTGACACCCCACTCACACCAGTGGACAGATCATCAAACAGAAAATTAATAAGGGACACAAGTCTTAAATGATACATTAGATGACATGGATCTCATGTCTAAAATGTTGCAACTAATTTACCCAAGGACTGCATACCAGAAATGCTGAAATTTTCTTACAGTTTTATTCTACACCAAGCCACTATAAGAAGGAGGATGTATTACTTCTCATTTCTTTACAAGTGTCGGTGCAAATCCAACTGTCGAACAAAAGTTGAATTTAAAAGTTTTTAGATTACAGCAATTATTACTGATTTTATATGAGATAAAAATGTAATTGCTCCATTTCTTTCATTCTTTCTTTTTTTCCCTCCCTCACTGCATATTTTAGACCTTTCTGCTTGATTGCCAAGTCAGACCCAGCACAAAAAGACATTGGTCATAAGACAGTGGAACTGGAGTGTTCCTTTTCATAAGAAAAGAAATGCTTGAAATTTCTCTCACAAATTAATCACAAATTTTCCATTATCATTTGCTTTTAAACTCTATTATGTCTATGAAAACTCATGCATTGCCTATAAAGGAATATCTCTAGCCATTTGGATAGTTACAGAGAATGCACTAAGGCAGCTACTCTTCACAAGCAAAATGGTACACATATTTTTTCACTCTCCTTTCTTTCCGCTCTCCCATATTCATTCACTCTTTTAAATTCTTTGAATCTCTTCTAATTTTCCTCACTCATTTCTTCTTTTCTACTTCAGTTCAGTTCAGTCACTCAGTCGTGTCCGACTCTTTGCGACCCCATGAATCGCAGCACACCAGGCCTCCCTATCCATCACCAACTCCCGGAGTCTACACAAACCGATGTCCATTGAGTCAGTGATGCCATCCAGCCATCTCATCCTCTGTGGTCCCCTTCTCCTCCTGCCCCCATACATTTGTCCCTCATTAACTCACTGTCTTCCTTCTCTCTAGAATTGGATATTGGTATATCTGTCCATCATTCTCTTTCACATAGACTCTCTCTCTCCTGTAAGTTTTAAGATGTTCCCATTTTAAAATTAACTCTATGCTTTATAAGACATATTTATATGCTACTTGGATGGGCTTCCCTGATAGCTCAGCTGGTAAAGAATCTGCCTACAATGCAGGAGATCCCAGTTCAATTCCTGAGTTGGGAAGATTCCCTGGAGAAGGGAAAGTCTACCCACTCCAGTATTCTGGCCTGGAGAATTCCGTGGACTATACAGTCCATGAGTTCCCAAAGAGTTGGACATGACTGAGCAACTTTTACTTTCACTTTTTGTATGGGAAGGACTATTGCCTAAGCTAACAAAGATATCCTTTTGGAAATGTTGGTTTTTCACTCTTCCACATACTTACAGAAACAGTGCTATAGGATTCTTCCCTCACCCCTAGGATGTGGCAGACCAGGTTTTAAATTATTTTGCCCTTTACTAAGTCTATGACTTTGAACTAGGTTTTAAGCTCTTTGTCATTAGTTTATGATTTATAAAGTGGGGAAAGTATTAGTTAATTCTTAGAATTATTGTTAAATAATAGATGCAAAATATTTTGTACAGGGTTTGGTCACATGGTGAACACAATATATGTTATTTAATATTATGTTTCCCTATTCCTATGTAATAATGTACAGCAGAAATTCATTTCCATTTTCCATTAATGTCTATTTTCCACTGAGTTTACCTGGATACATATTCCAGCTTAATTTGCATATAACTAGGAAGATCTGGAGTAGGAAATAGCAACCCACTCCAACATTCTTGCCTGGAAAATTCCATGGACAGAGGAGCCTGTAGTCCTATAGCCCACAGCATCACAGAGAGTCAGACATGATTGAGCACACACACACACAACTTCATTTATATAATATAGACATTTTATGTAGTTTCTGGGGTGACCCCTTAAATAGAGGATGAACACTGTTCTTTCCTCCCTTTTCCATCTTGCTTATATAAATGCTTGTATGATAACAGATACTCCAGCAGTCATTTTTGACCACTAAAACAAGGGTCTTCTCCTAGGTGAGATGGAACAAAAATAACTCCATGGATTTCCATAGTTGTCCTGAAGTGCTTATATTTGGACTATAAAAAAAAATGTGAAAGTTTTTTCTACTTTTAAAAATTATTGCATTCGTTTATTCTATGCAGTTGAATAACTGATAAATTTAGCTTTTCCTAACCCCTGCTCCCCTACCTTCTTATTTTAGTTTCTCGCATTACTTATTTTGTTGTTCTATTTCTAGATGTCTCTATTTCTCAGGGTACTTATTTTGGCTTTTGCCAATAGGCAAAGTTTTAGTGTTGGGATATTACTCTTCCTTTCTGTTGGTCCTTTTTTTCCCTTACCCAATTAGCCTGACTTCTAGTCTATCATCATCTCTGCTTATCTGCCTGGTTTTGCCCGACGTCCTTTTATGGCTGTAAGGTATGTCACTAAGTAACACACATACCATTGACCATTGGATTCTGTTTGTCTGTTTGGAATATTCCTTTAACATTTCTCACATGCAAATCTGAGCTCTTAGTATCTATTTTTCTAAGCTTAGTGTTGCCTCTTTCACATTTATCTTTTCCTTTTTAAAAAAATCTCACTTCCCTCTATTAGAATTTTTTCCTGTGTGCCCTATGTGCAATACTAGTAATCTACTACTTGTTAAATATAAAAATGCTGAAAATTTTTATTAACATATATTATACAGTGTATTTTACATCTGACAGTTTCACCTTCCTCAGTAATTTTGCGAATGCCCTTTAGAATTAGAAAGATAAAATTTCTACCTAATTATAGTCATTTACATAAGCAAATGTTATCAGATTAATAATCACATTTCCCTAGAAATGAAGAATAAAGCCACGTATATTTTAATTGACTCCTGTGTAATTAAGTTACTATCCTGTGTCATTTACTGTAAAGAAAATCATTTGAGTTTGAAACTACAGCTTAGTCGATTGCTTAAGCAGACATTTCTGTGTTTAAATGTGGGCATGGCTAACCAAGTAGAATCATTTCAGGGAAATTTAGGAGAAAATAATCTCTAATCACATACTCTTTTAATTCTTGGAAAGTTTTACTTTGGTCCAAATTTCACACCTTAACACTATGAACTCATTGACACTGAAAACAATCTTTAATAGAGTTTAAGAATGAGGAGAACTTAATACCTTCTATAGTATGTACTATGTATACATATGTAGTATATATACATATATATATAATATGTAATATAATATGTGAATGAGAGAGTGAAAGTCACTCAGTCGTGTCCAACTCTTTGCAACCCCATGGACTATATAGTCCATGGAATTCTCCAGGCCAGAATACTGAAGTGGGTACCTGTTCTCTTCTCCAGGGGATCTTTCCAACCCAGGGATCAAACCCAGGTTTCCTGCATTGCAGGCGGATTCTTTACCAGCTGAGCCACCAGGAAAGCCCACCATAATATGTCCACAATCAAGTTTAGAGGAATAAACAAAATAAATGAGAAACAACCTCAGTTTCTCACTTGGCTTGATGAAGCTGTCCATGTTCTCTACAGGAAAAGAAAGCCAGCTATATTAAACAGAAAAATCAAAGTATTAGTCTCTCAGTTGTGTCTGACTCTTTGCGACCCCATGGACTGTAGCCCACCAATCTCCTCTGTCCATGGGATTCTCCAGGCAAGAATACTGGAGTGGGTTGCCATTTCCTTCTCCAGAGGATCTTCTCAACCCAGGGATCAAACCCAGGTCTTTTGCATTGCAGGTAGATTCTTTAATTGCTGCTGCTGCTAAGTCACTTCAGTCGTGTCTGACTCTGTGCGACCCCATAGACGGCAGCCCACAAGGCTCCCCCATCCCTGGGATTCTCCAGGCAAGAATACTGGAGTGGGTTGCTATTTCCTTCTCCAATGCATGAAAGTGAAAAGGGAAAGTGAAGTCACTCAGTCGTGTCTGACTCTCAGCTACCCCATGAACTGCAGCCTACCAGGCTCCTCCGTCCTTGGGATTTTCCAGGCAAGAGTACAGGAGTGGGTTGCCATTGCCTTCTCCTTTAACAACTGAGCCACCAGAAAAGCCCGGGTATTTTACAGAGAATTAGCAATAAGGAAAGAGCTGATTTTAGCACTGAAATGCTGCATTGAAAATAATCGAATAAATATGAGAACAATGGAAGTTGAGTACTCCCGGAAAAAATTCAAAAGTGAAGTGAATTCAAAAGTGAAGTGAAGTCTTAATTCAGTTTGAATTAAGACTCATTAACAATATGCCATGTTTACAGTGTGTTTAAAGAGTACATTCCACAGATTTTCTCAATATAACTCACACAAAAACCTAAGGAAAGGTGTAGCATGTGTATCTTTACCTACAGTACTCTCCTGAAAAGTAACTTGGCATTGGAAAGCAATATCTAAGATAAGAGAATTGAAACCAAGTTTTCAGATCTAAGCACAGTTCTACACAGTCCCTACACTGAGCAGTCAACTGAAGGCAGCAGTGTGCTTGGGAAAAGGGATATATCATATAAATGCGGGAAATCAATTCATTCTATATTCACCCTGAAAGTCAATTTATTCTGCACTTATTCTGTATTTACAATAATTAGTGGGTAGAAATTACAGGGAGGCTGATTTTGCTATGACTTGAGGAAGAACTTTTCAACAATTAGTTAGCTGGCTAAGGAACAATTTGCCTTGTCAAATGAATGGCCTGTCTCTAAAAACATTTAAGCCAATATCTGAAGACCACTTCACAGAAATGCTGGAGAAAATATTCCTACATGGATGACATGAATGACATATAAGAATTTATCTAACAAAATACTGTGAATGAGGCAGAATGACATTAGGGGAGATGATCCATATCTTTGGACATCACAGTCTTCAGAGTCATATCTAGACAGCTCTGATGTGCAGTCTGTGTGTGTGTGTGTGTGTGTGTGTTAGTGGCTCTGTCATGTCTGACTCTTCGTGACTCCATGGACTATTTCCTGCCAGGCTCTTCTGTCCATGGAATTATCAAGGCAAGAATACTGGATTGGGTAGCCTTTTCATTCTCCAGGTTATCTTCCCAATCCAGGGACTGAACCTGGGTCTCCTACATTGCAGGTAGATTCTTTATCATCTGATCCACCAGGGAAGCCAATCTGATGTGCTATGGAACAAGGCAATTGTAGATCAAGTAGAAGCTCCTTGTGAACAGATTTTCAGTTCAATTGGCATGTCTAGAGAGGTTTAACATGATGAATTAGAGCTCTACTTTCTACAATATTTAAGATTTCTTATTATTGATGCTTCCAGATGTTCAAGCTGGATTTAGAAAAGGCAGAGCAACCAGAGATCAAATTGTCAACATCTGTTGGATCACTGAAAAAGCAAGAGAGTTCCAGAAAAACATCTACTTCTGCTTTATTGATTAAGTCAAAGCCTTTGTCTGTGTGGATCACAACAAAATGTGGAAAATTCTTCAAGAGATGGGAATACCAGATCACCTACCTGCCTCCTAAGAAAACTGTATGCAGGTCAATAAGCAACAGGACATAAAACAGCAGACTGGTTCCAAATTTGGAAAGGAGTACATCAAGGCTGTATATTGTCATCCTGCTTATTTAACTTCTATGCAGAGCACATCATGCAAAACGCTGGGCTGGATGAAGCACAAGCTGGAATCAAGATTGCCGGGAGAAATATCAATTACCTCAAATACACAGATGACACCACGCTTACAGCAGAATGAAGAGGAACTAAAGAACCTCTTCATGAAAGTGAAAGAGGAGAGTGAAAAAGTTGCCTTAAAATTTAACATTCAAAAAACTAAGATCATGACATTTGATCCCATCACTTCATGGCAAATAGATGGGGACACAATGGAAAAAATGACAGACTTTATTTCCTTGGGCTCCAAAATCACTGCAGATGGTGACTGCAGCCATGAAATTAAAAGATGCTTGGTCTTTGGAAGAAAAGCTATGACCAACCTAGACAGCACATTAAAAAGCAGAGACATTACTTTGCCGACAAAGGTCCATCTAATCAAAGCTATGGTTTTTCCAGTAGTCATGTATGGATGTGAGAGTTGGACTATAAAGAAAGCTGAGCACCGAAGAATTGATGCTTTTGAACTATGGTGTTGGAGAAGACTCTTGAGAGTCCCTTGGACTGCAAGGAGGTCCAACCAGTCCATCCTAAAGGAAATCAGTCCTGAATATTCATTGAAAAGACTGATTCTGAAGCTGAAACTCCAACACTTTGGCCACCTGATGGAACGAACTGACTTATTGGAAAAGACCCTAATTCTGGGAAAGATTGAAGGCAGGAGGACAGGGGATGACAGAGGATGAGATGGTTGGATGGCATCACCGACTCAATGGACATGAATTTGAGCATGCTCTGCAAGTTGGTGATGGACAGGAAAGCCTGGCGTGCTGTAGTCCATGGGGTCACAAAGAGTTGGGTAAAATGTTATCACTTCTGGAATAATTAGATGTGAGTATTTCATATACTGAAATAGCACCTCAAGTTATGCTTTTGAATTTCTTGTAAAGGTTTAAAAGTTCTCATTAAGTACACCTGAAATAACTTACCTAGAAGTGTGGCGGTGGGGAATTGGGTAATTACTTTCACCTGAATATACAGACTTCCCCAGTGGTCCAGTGGCTAAGGCTCTGCAGTCCCAATTCAGGAGATCGGAATTCAATCCCTGGTCAGGAAACTAGATCCCACATGCCACAACTAAGAGTTTAGATGCCACAACTAAGAGTTTAGATGCCGCAAGTAAAGATCCTGCATGCCAAAACTAATACCAGGAACAGACGAATTTAAAACAAACAAACAAACAAAAAAACCTGGGAGAACAAGATAGTGGAGGAGTAGTTGGATGTGGAGTACATCTCTCTCCACAGAAGCATCAGGAATACACATTCAGACACATCAGTGCATGCTCAATATCAGCTGAGAAAGGACAGGAGTACCTGACCAGCAGAAAAGAATATATAGAATCACGCAAAACTCGAGATCAAGCCCGGAGCCTTTGGAGTGGGAGCACTGACTCCAAGACCCTACACTATCAGAGACCTAACCCTAGATAGTATCAGATAGTGAGAACTCTCACAAAGGAAACCACTTGAACACAAAAACTGGCATCACCCAGCCACCAGTAGCACCCTATGCAGGACATCTCATCCAAATAACAAACAGAACAAAAATACAAACAAAATCAGCAACAGACAGGATTACCACCTCACTCAGCCTTGCCCATCAGAGGAAACACACACACACAAAGAAAAAAAAACTCAGTGTAAATCTCACCCTATATGAAGCTTACATAAACCACTACACCAAGCTTAGGGGGGCAGAAACCAAAAGGAAAAAAGAATTCAACCTTGAAGCTTGAGAAGAAGACCTCAAACACAAAAAGTTTAAAAAGAAATAATGAAAAGGCAGAGAAATACTGCACAAATGAAACTAGAAACACAGAAGTCCAAATGAATGAAGAGGAAATAGGCAAACTACCTGAGAAAGATTCAGAATAATGATAGTAGAGATGATCAAAAACCTTGAAAACAAAATGGAGAAAATACAAGAATACAAACACAAAGAGTTAGAAGAATTAAAGGATAAACATACAGAGACAAACAACACAATTACTGAAATTAAAAATACTCTGGAAGAAATCAATAGCAGAATATCTGAAGCAGAAGAATGAATCAGTGAGCTGGAAGATAAAATGGTGGAAATAACTTCTGAAGAGTAAAATAAAGTAAAAAGAATGAAAAGAACTGAGGATAGTCTCAGAAACCTCTGGGACAATATCAAAAGCACCAACATTCAAATTATAGAGGTCCCAGAAGAAGAAAAAAAGAAAGGGTGTGAGAAAATTTTTGAAGAGATTATAGTTGAAAATTTCCCCAACATGGAAAAGTAAACAGTCAATCAAGTCCAAGAAGTGCAAAACCCATGCAGAAACATGCCAAGACACATACTAATCAAACTAACAAAGACTAAACATAAAGAAAGAATATTAAAAACAGCAAGAGAAAAGCAACAAGTAACATACAAGGGAAACCCCATACGTTTAACAGCTGATCTTTCAACAGAAACGCTGCAGGCCTGAAGGGAATCGCAGGATATATTTGAAGTACTGAAAGAGAAAAATCTACAACCAAGATGATAGTACCTAGCAAGGATCTCATTCAAAATTGATGAAGAAATAAAAAGCTTTTCAGACAAGCAAAAGTTAAAAGAATTCAGTATCACCAAACCAGCTTTACAACAAATGTTAAAGGGATTTATATAGTCAAGAAACACAAGAAAAATATCTACAAAATCAACCCCAAACAAATAAGAAAATGGCAATAGGAACATATATACCAATAATTACTTTAAATGCAAATGGATTAAATGCTCCAACCAAAAGACACAGACTGGCTGGATGGATACAAACACAAGACCCATATACATGCTGGCTACTGGAAACCCACTTCAGACCTAAAGATGCATATAGACTGAAAGTGAGAGGATGGAAAAATATATTCCATGCAAATGCGAAGCAAAAGAAAGCTGGAATAGTAATCCTCATATCAGACAAAATAGACCTTAAAATAAAGAAGATTACAAGAGATAAGGAAGGACATTACATAATGATCAAGGGATCAGTCCAAGAGAAAGACATAACAATTGTAAATATCTATGCACCCAACATAGGAACACCTCAATACATAAGACAAACACTAAAAGATATAAAAGAAAAAATTGACAGTAAAACAATAATAGTAGGAGACTTTTTAACACCCCACTCACACCAACAGACAGATCATCAAACAGAAAATTAATAAGGAAACACAAGTTTTAAATGATACATTAGATGACATGGATCACATTGGTATCTCTAGGACATTCCATCCAAATGCAGAATACATCTTCTTCTCAAATGCACATGGAATATTCTCCAGGATAGACCACATCTTGGGTCACAAATCAAACCTCAGTAAATTTAAGAAAATAGAAATCATATCAGGAATCTTCTCCAACCTCAGTGCTATGAGACTAGATATCAATTACAAGAAAAAAATATAAAAATCACAAACACATGGAGATTAAACAACACACTTCTAAATAACCAACAGGTTACTGAAGAAATCAAAAGGGAAATCAAAAAGTTTCTAGAAAGAAATGACAATAAAAACAGGACAACTCAAAACCTATGGGATGTAGCAAAAGCAGTTCTAAGAGGGAAGTTTATAGCAATACAATCCTACCTCAAGAAACAAGAAAAACATCAAATAGACAACCTAACTATACACCTAAAACATCTGGAAAAAGAAGAAGAAAAAAAAATCCCAAAATTAGCAGAAGGAAAGAAATCATGAAGATCCAAGCAGAAAAAAATGAAAAAGAAATGAAAGAAATAGTAAATATTAATAAAACTAAAAGCTGGGTCTCTGAGAAGATAAACAAAATTGACAAACCTTTAGCCAGACTCATCAAGAAAAAAGAGAGATGAATCAAATCAAGAAAATTAGAAATGAAAAAGGAGAGGTTACAAGAGACAATGCAGAAATACAAAGGATTATAAGAGACTATTAGGAACAACTATATGGCAATAAAATGGATAACCTGGAAGAAATGGACAGATTCTTAGAAAAGTTCAATCTACCAAGACTCAACCAATAAGAAATAGAAATTATGAACAACCCAATTACAAGCACTGAAATGGAAACTGTGATCAAAAATCTCCCAAAAAACAAAAGCCCAGGACCAGATGGCTTCACAGGAGAATTCTATCACACACTTAGAGAAGAGCTAATGCCTATCCTTCTAAAGCTCTTTCAAAAAATTTCAGAGGAAGGAACCTTTCCAAGCTCATTCTACAAGGCCACCATCACCCTGATACCAAAACCAGACAAAAACAACAGCAAAAAAGAAAACTACAGGCCAATATCACTGATGAACATAGATGCAAACCCCTCAACAAAATTTTAGCAAACAGAATTCAACAACACATCAAATAGCTCATACACCATGATCAAGTTGGGTTTATTCCATGTATGCAAGGATTCTTCAATATATGCAAATCAATCAATGTGATACACCATATTAACAAATTGAAACATAAAAACCATATGATGATCATCTCAATTGATGCAGAAAAACACTTTGATAAAATTTAGCACCCATTTATGGTTAAAACTCTTTAAAAATGGGCATAGAAGGAACCTACTCCAACATTGGAAAAGCCATATATGATAAGCCTACAGCAAACATTATTCTCAATGGTGAAAAACTGAAAGCATTCCCCCTAAGGTAAGGAACAAGACAAGGGTATCCACTTTCACCACTATTATTCAGCATAGTTTTGGAAGCCCTAGCTACAGCAATCAGAGAAGAAAAAGAAAGAAAAGGAATCTAGATTGCAAAAGAAGTAAAGCTCTCACTGTTTGCAGATGACATGATACTGTACATAGAAAACCCTAAAGATAGTATCAGAAAATTACTACAGCTAATCAGTGAATTTAGCAAAGTTGCAGGATACAAAATCAATATAAAGAAATCACTTCCATTTCTGTATACTAACAATGAAAAATCAGAGAAATTAAGGAATCAACGCTATTCACCATTGCAACAAAAAGAATTAAATATCTAGGAATAAACTTACTTAAGGAGACAAAAGAACTGTATATAGAAAATTATAAGACTATGATGAAAGAAATCAAAGATGACATTAACAGATGGGGAGATATCCATGTTCTTGGGTAGGAAGAATCAATATTGTGAAAATGACTATATTACCAAATGCAATCTACAAATTCAATGTGATCCCTATCAAATTACCAATGGCATTTTAAACAGAACTACAACAAAAAATTTCACAATTTATATGGAAACACAAAAGACCCCAAAAAGTTAAAGCAGTCTTGAGAAAGAGGAATGGAGCTGGACGAATCAACCTTCCTGACTTCAGATTATACTACAAAGCTATAGTCATCAAGACAGTATGGTACTGGCACAAAAACAGAACCATAGACCAATGGAACAAGATACAAAGCCCAGAAATAGGCCCATGCACCTATGGGTATCTTATTTTTGACAAAGGAGGCAAGAATATACAATGGGGCAAAGACAGCATCTTTAGTAAATGGTGTTGGGAAAACTGGACAACTACATGTAAAAGAATGAAATTACTACACTTCCTAACATCATGCACAAAGATAAACTCAAAATGAATTAAAGACCTAAATGTAAGACCAGAAACTATAAAACTCTTAGAGGAAAACATAGGCAGAACACTCGATGACACAAGTCAAAGCAAGATCCTCTCTGACCCACCTCCTAGAGTAATGGAAATAAAAACAAAAGTAAACAAGTGGGACCTGATTAAGCTTAAAAGCTTTTGCACAGCAAAGGAAACTATAAGCAAGGTGAAAAGACAGCCCTCAGAATGGGAGAGAATAATAGCAAATGAAACAACTGACAAAGGATTAATTTCCAAAATATGCAAGCAGCTCATGCAACACAATACCAGAAAAATAAAACCCAATCAAAAAGTGGGAAAAAGACCTAAACAGACATTTCTCCAAAGATGACATACAGGTGGCTAATAAACACATGAAAAGATGTTCAACATCACTCATTATTAGAGAATTGCAAATCAAAACTACAATGAGATATCACCTCACACCAGTCAGAATGGCCATAATCAAAATGTTTACAAACGATAAATGCTGTAGAGGGTGTGGAGAAAAGGGAGCTCTTGCACCGTTGGTGGGAATATAAATTGATACAGCCACTATGGGAGATGGTATGGAGATTCCTTAAAAAACTAGGAATAAAACCACCATGTGACCTAGCAATCTCACTTCTAGGCATATACCCTGAGGAAACCAAAATTGAAACAGACACATCTATCCCATTGTTCATTGCAGCACTATTTACAACAGCTAGAACATGGAAGCAACCTAGATATCCATCAACAAACGAATGGATAAAGAAGATGTGGTACAGATACACAATGGAATATTACTAAGCCATAAAAAGGAACACATTTGAGTCAGTTCTAATGAGTTGGATGAACCTAGAACCTACAATATAGAGTGAAATAACTCATAAAGAGAAACATAAATATTGTATACTAACGCATACATACAGAACCTAGAAAAATGGTACTGAAGAATTTATTTGCAGGGCAGCAATGAAGAAACATACATAGAGAATAGACTTATGGATTTGGGGAGAGGGGAGGAGAGGGTGAGATGTATCGAGAGAATAACATTGAAACTTACATTACCGTATGTAAAATAAATAGCCAACGGAAATTTGCTGAATGTCTCAGGAAACTCAAACAGGGGCTCTGTATCAACCAAGAGGGGTGGGGTGAGGAGGGAGGTGGGAGGGAGGTTGAAAAGGGAGGGGATATATGTATGCCTATGGCTGATTAATGTTGAGGTTTGACAGAAAACAACAAAATTCTGTAAAGCAATCATCCTTCAATTTAAAAATAAATTAATTAAAAAAAGAAAAACTAGCATATGATCCAGCAATTCCACTACGGAGTGTATACTTGTTAGGGAAATTAAATAAATAATCTTCTTTAGGCTTCAGACACAAAGAAGAGCAGTCCTCTGACCTTGCTTCTAACCTGCCTGGACCCTTGCCCTGACTGTGAGTGACCTGACTGTCTTATGTGAGTGGAAGAATTGTGGCACCATAGATAAGATAGAGAACAAATCTTGAAATTGTTGAGCCCTCGGAGGGGCCCTGGCCAATGGAGGCCCAGGCTAGCAACATTCCAAGTTTTACAGGACAAAACAAACAGCATTAACATGAAACCACAGCTGCAATTTGCTCACAGATTCTTGATGATATCAGTTTGCACTCTGGGATTATAAGCAGGAACCCTGAACCGCAATCTTTGAAGTCACTCACAGAGTTGACATGCTGTCTGGGGCCTTTTCCCATGTGGTACTCTGAACTGCTGTCACAAGAGACTTCCCAGTGCTGTTTAAGTCTGTATGTTGGCAAATTCAATTTGGTGATGTATGTACTATTGCTCTCCTCTGCTGTTTCTATTTCACTTTTCTTTTGATGTTACTATATTGAAAGTAAGCTAGACAATTCTCTAAAAAATATTTGTATTATTTATTTGTAAAAAAAAAAAACCTGAAACATAATCAAATTTAAGAATTTTAGCATGGAATTCTACATTGCTAAAGTAAATCATAGTCTGCCTACACATCCATTTCTCACTTCTTTTTCTTTGTACCACTGTGAAGCACAAAAATTCCCTTATTCATCCTGTACATTTCTAAGAGCATACTTGTTTCCTCCTAAGGAGAATTTTGTGTCCTAAAACACTGCATTCATATATAAGAGTCAAACTTTAAAGTTTTTCACTGGTGACCTCATGATGGTATTTAACTAACTTGTAGGGTCATCTAAACTGCCATTAAATTTTACCCTGTACCTCAAGAAGAAAAGTCATAAAATAGTGACTCAAGTCAACAAAACAATTTTAGATCATATCCAGGAACTCATTCTCCACCTATTTTCCACCTATTTGATGAAAATAAGAGTCACATTTAGGTCTGATTTTGTGCTGAGTATAAAATGTTATATAATAATGTTCTTGTTCAGTCATGAAGTCATATCTGACTCTTTGGGGCCCCATGGACTGTAGCATGCCAGTCTCCCCTGTCCTCCATGATCTCCAGGAGTTTGTTCAAATTCATGTCCATTGAGTCGGTAATACTACCTAACCATCTCATCCTCTGCCATCTCCTTCTCCTTTTGCCTTCAATTTTCCCAGCATCAGGGCCTTTTCAATGGGTTGGCTATTCGCATCAGGTGGCCAAAATATTGTAGCTTCAACAACAGTCCCTCCAATGAATATTTAGGGTTGATTTCCTTTAAGATTTACTGGTTTGATCTCCTTTCATTCCAAGAAACTCTCAAGAGTCTTCTTTAAAAAACTATATCAAGTGAGAGTACCTATCTCTTGAAATAACAATGTGTGGAATTATTGTAGTTAACTATTATCATATTTAACTATATTTAACTATTATTATAGCTAAATATAATAGTTTATTATGTAATAATATATATTATTATTATATAATACTACATATATTATAATAGTTTAACACATTGTTTCTAATCTTCATAGGCATCTTTTAAGTAGGTTTAAGGTATCTTTTAAAATAGGTTTGACAATCTTCATTTTACTAATTTAAGTAACTTCTAACCTCCACTAATTGAGAAAGACCAGATCCAAACTTTTAATAATAAGGATTTTTCTATTATTTCAAGTGAGAGGAACTCCACTTGATACAATTTTTTAAAGAGACTCCAACAATGGGAAAGGATGCATCTGAGCATCAGTTCAGGTGCTAGGGACTTGCCTGCTGCCAATGTCCCCTGTTCTCTTTTTTATCTCTCTTCTTATTCTGTTTCTTCAACAGTACCAATGAAATAAGCGGGATCTACAGTTTTCTGTTTTAGTATTTAGGAATGGGCACAATTCCTTTAATAAATGTAGGGCTATTCAAATTTCTTTATGTTTTCTGGCAGTTTAGATTAGTCAAAGGGAACTTGTTAATTTAGTGTAAGTTGACAAATTATTATTATAAAATGACTCATAATAATTCTCTAGGATTTTCCTCTAGGATCTTTTGAGATAAATATAATTATCTTATATTTCAATATTTATGTCTTGTTTTTGTTCATTCGCCAACTCAACTCATGCCTGATTCTTCACTACCCTATGGAGAGGAGCATGCCAGGCCTCCCTGTCCCTTACCATCTTCTGAAGTATGCCCAAGTTCATGCCCATTGCATCAGTGATGCCATCCAACCATCTCATCCTTTATCACTCTCTTCACCTCTGCCTTCAATCTTTCCCAGCATCAGGGTCTTTCCCAATGAGTTGGCTCTTCACATCATGTGGCTAAAGTACTGGAGCTTCAGCTTCAGCATCAGTACTTCCAGTGAGTATTCAGGGTTGATTTCCTTTAAGACTGACTGGTTTTATCTCCTTGTTGTCCAAGGGACTCTCAAGAGTCTTCTCCAGCACCACAGTTTGGAAGCATCAACTCTTAGGTGCTCTGCCTTCCTTATGGTCCAGCTGTCACAACCCTACATGACTACTGGAATGATTGTAGCCTTGACTATGTGGACTTTTGTTGGCAAAGTGATGTCTTTGCTCTTTAACACACTGTCTAGGTTTGTCATAGTTTTCATGCCAAGAAGCAACTGTTTTCTAATTTCATGGCTGCAGTCACCATCTGCAGTGATCTGAGAGCCCAAAAAGAGGAAATCTATCATTGTTTTCACCTTTTCCCCTTCTATTTGACATGAAGTGATGGGGCTGGATGCCATGATCTTAGTTGTTTTAATATTTAGATTCAAGCTGACTCTTTCACTCTCCTCCTTCACCCTCATCAAGAGGTTCTTTAGTTCATCTTCACTTTCTGTCATTAGAGTGGTATCATCTGCATATCTGAGGTTGTTAATACTTCTCCCTGCAGTCTTGATTCTAGCTTGTAACTCATCCAGCCTGGCATTTCTCATGATGTGCTCTTCATATAAGTTAAATAAACAGGGTGACAATAAACATCCTTGTCGTACTCCTTTCAATCCTGAACTGGTTCAATCCTGAACCAGTCAGTTGTTTCATATAAGGTTCTAACTGTCATTTCTTGACCAGCATACAGGTTTCTCAGGAGACAGGTAAGGTGGTCTGATATTCCATCTCTTTAAGAGTTTTCCACAATTTGTTATTCCACAGAATCAAAGGCTTTAGTCAATGAAACAGTGGTAGGTGTTTTCCTGGAATTCCCTTGCTTTCTCTATGATCAAGCAAATGTTGGCAATTTGATCTCTGGTAGCTTCATTGACTGTAGTGCTTCCTAAGACCCACTTACTTCACACTCCAGAATGTCTGGCTCTGGGTGAGTGACCACACCATTGTGGTTATCTGGGTCATTAAGATCTTTTTTGTACAGTTCTTCTGTGTATTCTTTCCATTTCTTCTTTATCTCTTCTGCTTCTATTAGGTCTTTACCATTTCCTTTATTGTCCCCATTCTTGGATGAAATATTCTTTTGATGTTTCCACTTGTCTTGAAGAGATCTCTAGTCTTTTCCCTTCTGTTGTTTTCCTCTATATCTTTACATTTTTTCTTTGAAGAAGGCCTTCTTATCTCTCATTGCTAGTCTCTGGAACTCTCCATTTAGTTGGGTATACCTTTCCTTTCTCTCTTGCATTTTGCTTCTCTTCTTTTTTCAGCCATTTGGAAAGCCTCCTCAGACAACTACTTTGCCTTCTTGCTTTTCCTTTTTGTCTGGATGGTTTTGTTCGCTGTCTCCTGTGCAATATTATGGAACTCTGTCCATAGTTCTTCAGGCACTCTGTTTACTAGATCTAAGTCCTTGAATCTATTAGTCACCTCCACTCTATATTCATAGGGGATTGATTTAAATCATACCTGGCTGGCCTAGTGGTTTTCCACACTTTTTTCAGTTTAAGCCTGAATTTTGCTATGAGAAGCTGGTGATCTGAGCCACAGTCAACTCCAGGTCTTGTTTTTGCTGACTGTATACAGCATCTCCATCTTCCATTACAAAGAATGTAATCAATCTGATTTCAGTATTGACCATTTGGTGATGTCCATGTGCAAAGTCATCTTTTGTGTTGTTAAAAAAAAAATGGTGTTTGCAATGACCAGTGTGATCTTTTGGCAGAATTCTGTTAGTCTTTGTTCTGCTTCATTTTGTACTCCAAGGCCAAACTTCCCTGTTACTCTAGGTATCTCTTGACTTCTCAGTTTTGCATTCCAATCCCCTATGATGAATAGGACATCTTCTTTTGGTGTTAGTTCTAGGAGGTCTCCTAGGTCTTCATACACCTGACCAACTTCAGCTTCTTCAGCATCAGTGGTTGGGGCATAGACTTGAATTACTGTGATGTTGAATGGTTTGCCTTGGAAACAAACTGACATAATTCTGTCATTTTTGAGGTTGTACCCAATACTGCATTTTGTACCCTTGTTGATTATGAAAGTGAAAGTGAAGTCGCTCAGTCATGTCCGACTCTTTGCGACCCCATGGACTGTAGCCTATCAGCCTTTTCCATCCATGGGATTTTCCAGGCAAGAATAATGGGGCGGGTTGCCATTTCCTTCTCCAGGGGATCTTCCTGACCCAGGGATCGAACTCAGGTCTCCCACATTGCTGGTAGATGCTTTTACCCTCTGAGCCACCAGGGAAGTTGATTATGAGGGATACTTCATTTCTTCTTTGGGATTCTTGCCCACAGTAGTAGATATAATGATCATATGAATTAAATCACCCATTCCCATAAACTTTAGTTCACTGATTCCTTAGATGTCGATGTTTACTCTTGTCATCTCCTGCTTGACCATGTCCAATTTACCTTGATTCATGAACCTAACAATTTAGGTTCCTATGCAATGCTGTTCTTTACAGCATCTGACTTTACTGTCATCACAGGATCCACAACTGAGTGTCATTTCCGCTTTGGCCCAGCCACTTCATTCTTTCTGGAGCTATCCTATCCTTGTCCTATTAGTTGTCTTATTAGGTATTTATCAATTACAAAAATCCTTCAAGTTACCAACTTTGAGCTTTTTAAATTATCTTATTTCCTGTCAGTAGTTACACAAATTTCCACTCTTGTCTTTGTTTCTTCCTGTTGCTTACTTTGTTTTAAATTTGCTTGTCTTTTTTTTGTTGTTTTTCAGTTGCTAAGTCGTGTCCAACTCTTTGCAACCCAATGAACTGCAGCACACCAGGCTTCCCTGTCCTTCATTATATCCTTGAGTTTGCCCAGACTCATGTCCATTGATTTGGTGATGCCATCCAACCATCTCACTCTCTGTCACCCCCTTCTCCTCTTGCCCTCAATCTTTCCCAGCATCGGGTCTTTTCCAACGGGTCAGCTCTTCCCATCAGGTGGCCAAAGTATTGGAGTTTCAGCTTCAGAGTCAGTCCTTACAATGAATATTCAGGACTGATTTCCTTTAGGAGTGACTAGTTTGATATCCTTGCAGTCAAAGTACTCTCAAGAGTCTTCTCCAGCACCACAGTTCAAAAGCATCAATTCTTCTGCACTCAGCCTTCTTTATGTTCCAACTCTCACACCCATTCATGCCTACTGGAAAAATCATAGATTTGACTATACATTCCTTTGCTGGCAAAGTAAGGTCTCTTCTTTTTAATACACTGTCTTGGTTGGTCATAGCTTTTCTTCTAAGGACTAAGCATGTTTTAATTTTGTGGCTGCAGTAACCATCCACAGTGATTTTGGAACCCAACAACATAAAATCTTCCACTCTTTCCAATTTTTCCCCATCTATTTGCCATGAAGTGATGGGACAAGATGCCATGATCTTAGTTTTAAGCCAGATTTTTCACTTGTTCTTTCACCTTCATCAAGAGCTTCTTTGTTGTTCGTTGTTCAGTCATGTCAGACTCTTTGCAACCTCATGGACTGCAGCACATCAGGCTTCCCTATCCTTCACCATCTCCCAAACTCAAAGTCAATATCCATTTTTTCCCTTTATTCCTCTTAGCATTTCAATCATACATTTTATGCTTCTTTTGTAGATTAGCTAGAAGTTAAAATGTGTCTTTTATATATTATGCACAACTGAGTAATTACTTTTACTGCTTCCACAATGCTAAAATTCATGAAGGTTTTTAATCCCATATATACATCCTTTAACTTTATAACGTCATGAATTTTAGTTCCACATCTATTTTATGGTCTATAAAGCACTCAAATTTTGTTTATGCAGTTACTATTTATTTATATTCACCTATGTATTTAACTTTGTGTTTTCCATTATCTTATATCCATGTTTCTACCTAAGGTCCTTTTCTTTCTATTTGAAGAACTACTTATAGATATTACTTATATTTCTGGTCTACTACTTTTTGTTTGAAACTGTTTATTTTTTATTTATTTTAAATTGTCTTTATTTTATCACTGTTTTATGAGTGCATCTTTCCTAAACATAGAATTCTAGGTTAGCACATTTTATTCACCCTCAGCCTTTACAGGATGCTAATCCATTGTCTTTTACTTACAATAATTTTTTAAAATAAGTTGTTTCTCAATTTTATTGCAGCTCCATGAAAGTAATTATCTTTTTGCCTCTGGATGCTTTTGTGATTTTTTAATTTGTTTTTCATCAATTTTATAATTTTCTGTATATTTATTCTGCTTGAGGAAACTCATTGATTTTTAAATTTATGAGGTTTATTTCATCAGTATGACAAATGCTATTATTTTCTATTTTGAATATTCCTTTTGCATTATTCTTCCTTATTTCTCCTTCTAGTACTTCAATTTCATGCTTTACCTTTCAGTGTGTTCAATACTTTTATGGTTTTATTTTCTTTTCTATTTTTTCCCTGTCTCTTCTTCAATTTAGGTATTTTAACCAACATATCTTATAAATATTTACTCTATTATGCTTGAGACAACCATCTGAATTTTTATTTCATGTGTTTTATTAATTTATAAAATGTAAGTTTACTTTTATATATACCAATACTATTGAAAGTTTATTCTTAATTCATTTTGTCCATTTTTTCTTCTGCATTGTGAACTTATTGCCCATAAATATTTTAAAGTCCCCTTCTGTTAATAAACATTGAGCTTTACAGGGTGTTCAGGGCTGGTACACTGGGATGACCCAGAGGGATGGGATGGGGAGGGAGGGGGGAGGGGGTTCTGAAAGGGGAACACATGTACACCCATGGCAGATTCATGTCAATGTATGGCAAAACTAATACAACATTGTAAAGTAAAAAATAGATAAATATATTAAAAAAAAAAACATTGAGCTTTGACGTTGTTGTTAATCTAGGCTATCTAAACTAATATAAAGTTGATCATTTCCCCACAGTGTTTGTAAATTTAATTGGGAGGTTCTTTTTAATTTTATAGCAGAGATTGTATGACAAGTTTTACTAGATTTTGGAAATAACAGAGGGATTTTTGAGTATTTTCTTGCTGGAAACTCCAGGGGTTTTACAATTTTTGTTTCTGCTTTTGTTTTTCTCAGTTCAAGTCAGTCACTCAGTCGTGTCCAACTCTTTGCAACCCCATGGAAGCGGTATGCCAGGCTTCCCTGTCCATCACCAACTCCCAGAGCTTGCTCAAACTCATGTCCATTGAGTCGGTGATGCCATCCAACTATCTCATCCTCTGTCATCCCCTACTCTTCCTACCTTCAATCTTTCCCAGCATCAGGGTCTTTCCCAGTGAGTCAGTTCTTTGCATCAAGTGGGCTAAGAATTGGAGCTTCAGTTCCAGCATCAGTCCTCCCAATGAATATTCAGGACTGATTTCCTTGAGGATTGACTGGTTTGATCTCCTTGCAGTCCAGGGGGCTCTCAAGAGTCTTCTCTGACACCACAGTTCAAAAGCATCAATTCTTCAATGCTCAGCTTTCTTTATGGTCCAACTCTCTCATCCATACATGACTACTTGAAAAACCATAGCTTTGACTAGATGGACCTTTGTCAGCAAAGGTACCCATATTAACACTAATATGTCAAGGCTGTATATTGTCACCCTGCTTATTTAACTTATATGCAAAGTACATCATGTAAAATTCTGGGCCAGAAAAAACACAAGCTGGAACCAAGATTTCCAGAAGAAATATCAACAATCTCAGATATGCAGATAACACCACACTAATGGCAGAAAATGAAGAGGAACTAAAGAGCCTCTTGACGAGGTGAAAGAAGAGAGTGAAAAGGCTGACTTAAAACTCAACATTCAAAAAAACTAAAATCATGGCATCTGCTCCCATCACTTCATGGCAATTAGATGGAGGAAAAGTGGAAACAGTGACAGACTTTATTTTCTTGAGCTCCAAAATCACTACAGATGGGGAGTGCAGCCGTGAAATTGTTAATCAGCTATACTCCAATACAAACTGTTTCTGGTTTTAAAAAACTAAAGAAATAAAATTTTTAAATAAAAAAAGATAAATTAAAAAGCAGAGACTTCACTTTGCCAATCAAAGTCCGTATAGTCAAAGCTATGGCTTTTCCCATAATCATGTATGAACGTGAGAGTTGGACCATAAAGAAGGCTGAGCACCGAAGAATTGATGCTTTCAGACTGTGGTGCTGGAGAAGACTCATGAGAGTCCCTTAGACAGCAAAGAGATCAAATCAGTCAATCCTAATGGAAATCAACCTTGAATGTTCATTGAAAGGACTGTCTGAAGCTGAAGGTCCAATACTTTGGCCACCTGATGTGAAGAGCTGACTCACTGGAAAGGACCCTAATGCTGGGAAAGACTGAGGGCAGGAGAAGGGGTGACCAAGGATGATATGGTTGGATGGCATCATGAACTCAATGGAGATGAGTTTCAGCAAACTTCAGGAGATAGACAGGGAATCCTGACATGCTGCAGTCCATGGGGTCACAAAGAGTCGGACACAACTGAGTGACTGACAACAACAATGTCAGTTTTAGAATAGCTTCATGAAAAGTGTAGAGACTTAGGATTGGGTATTTGTTGGTTTGTGAGGGTTTTTTTTTCCTTATCTGGAGCCCTAGACAGAAGCATGCTCACTTTTTTCTTACATTTGGTGAACATTTTTCTAGTGTAAGTATTTTTCTTTCGTTTCATTGAAGAGGTACTGCTTCTAGGATCTCCAGCTATGCAGATTCCTTAGTGACAATTCTTTAACTTCCTTAACCCAAAATTTCACGTTCTGTTTCTCTAAGAATATTAATTTCCAAGTTCTCATCTCCTAAGTCCTGTTATAACTTCAGTTTCTCTATTTCTAGCGCTTGATAATTTCAATGCCTTTAAGCTCAATCATATATGTGCATTACTGTTCCTTTACCTTCTATGTTTGTAGTGAAAGCAGAGTCCCTGTTAAATTAGTCTGTCATTTTATGCTTTACTTTATGCAGTGCCTATAACATCAATGGAACTGAAATATCACTAAGGTCACCTTTCAGTTGAGAAAAAAATCATTGTTTACACTTTTTTCTTTTTCTCTTGGCTTTACCAAAGCTTCACAACTAGCTGTGTACTAGAATAATTTGAGCCCATTTTGGATTGGCTCTGAAACTTCAGTCTTTCTAGAAGAACAGAAAAGAATGTTAAATTCCTGATTGCTTATTTTTTCTCTGAATACGTGCTTCAGACTGTCAAGGGGTCCAAGGTCCTACTGGGGAATATCCTATTAAAAGTCTATTAGAAGATGTAAGTATCTTTATGTGGAGTCCAAACTCACTCTGGATAATAACTATTTTTCTATAGGTTTGAGCTCTTTTAATCATTGCTTTAACAAACTAGGGATGATGACTTGTTCTTACAATTTTGCTTAAACTTAAGTTGCCCACTACTTTGCTGTTCTTAATAATGATTATGAATTTACTATTATTTATGAAATAGTCATGATTTTTTACTTTCACTTTTTAGCTCCTACTCTGTGCAACACAGTATTTGATTGGGGATCAGGTGGTAAAGAATCTGCCTGTAATGCAGGAGACCCAGATTCATTCCCTGGGTCAGGAAGATCCCTTCTAAGGAAATGGCTACCCACACCAGTATTCTTGCCCGAATGGCTACCTACTCCAGTATTTTTGCCTAGAGAATCCCATAGACAGAGGAGCCTGGCAGGCCACAGTCTGCCAGACAGGACTGAGTGACTAACTTTCACTTTCACTGGGTGACAATACTTAATAGAAGTTTCACTATTTTATAAACCTTTATCTGTCTAATGACCCTTACCTCTCAGTGCAGACTAAGAGGTTCTTGAAGGTGAAGAACCTTCAAAATTTTCATTCCTCAAACACCTAGAAAAGTTTTGTTGTGTGTGCCATGCAGTGGTAGGAATGTTTGCTGAAGACTTGACCGTAGCTGAAAACTTCACCAAGAATTACCCTTGGTGGAAGGGATCTTCCAAGATTACTACCTCATCCCGGAAAATCTAGACCCAATAACAGGTTAATTTGAGGGTAAAAGGGTCCAGTTTTCACACCTAAGATATCTTTTAAGGAATATCTTAGAATTAGGGCAGTAATGTGGTTGACTAAAGCCTCCATTGTGCTCACACCCTTGTTCATCTACTCACTCTGCCTAGTCATGATACTCTGAATAGCACATGTCAGTGATCCTTCTGTACTTTCATCTCAGAGACTTAGAATCTGATTCCAGGACAACCAACCTAAAATAGACTTGGTTAGAGGGAGCACTGAATTAAATATTTATCTTAAATTGAATGAACTTGACTGATACAGGACTATAATAAGGGCTTGGGAAGAAATGAAAGTGAAAGTTGCTCAGTCGTGTCTGACTCTTTGTGACTCCATGACTATACAGTCCATGGAATTCTCCAGGCCAGAATACTGGAGTGGGCAGCTGTCCCCTTATCCAGGGAATCTAGGTCAATAATCTATAAATCCAGACATTCGTTTTCTTTGGGAAGACTGTCTAAAGTGACTTCCTCCACTATAACATTGAATTATTCACAATATATTCCAAGTGTTGGATACTTATAATTACTACCAAGAAAGTTACTGTGAATTATTAATGCACACTGTTTATCTCATTTATTCTTCATAACAATCTTTAAGATTGCATGCGTTTACATCAGGAGAACAGAGCATCAGCCATATCTGAGGAATAGAACAAATAGATGTATATTCCTGATGTTCTTTATTGAGAAGTAAACATGAACTACTGTGGTATCTTTGATGTTTATATTCTTATAACTTAAAATTTTATGTAAATTTTAAATTTCTTTCTAAATTCTAATGTTCTAAGTGGAGGTAAGTTTCTTTTTACTATCACATCCCACCCTTGTGACTTATGTGATACTTTGAATTAAGATAATGTACAATAACCTTATTTCGAGTTGTTGATAGACTGTTCCATAAAAGTCTTAATCAAAAAAGTAAAAAAAAAAATGTATTTGTGTTATGATGTCAAATTCATGTATATATTTGGAGAACTTAGCTTTGACATTGTGCTATATTACTTATCAAACAAATGTGAATTATGTACTATAAGAAGAATTACAAAATAGTGTAAATCCATTATTTTGGTCAAAGAACTGCAACTTAAATTCAAGACTATAGATAAAGAAAAAAGTTAATGTGGCTACAGAAGAGCTCCAACCTGAGTCATTCTAGTAAATTTTATGTTCTATCAGTGCCCTCTGGCAAGGAAGTCCATGGTGTCTTTATTCATCTCTTGGACTCAGCGTTTTGGGGGACTCAAGGAAGCATCAAACACAGATCAATATTTTTGAAACAAAGGAGCCAGTTGAACAACTAGCAGATATGTTTGAAAAACTGTTCTTGCTCAAGTCAAAGTGATGGTTCAGTGTATCCATCCTAGACTGTATTCCAGAAAAAGGAAAGTTCACAGAAGGGAGGTAGTTAGAAAGACTTTATGGAATTTCTTTTTAACATGTAATAAATTTTATATTTTAGAAAGTCTTAGGTTTCTAGAAAAGTGACAAAAATATTACAGAGAGTTTTCATATACTCCATAAACAGTTTAATAGTTAATATTTTCAAAAAATGTTTGAAGATGAAGTAATTTTGTATAGGTATATGGGAAGAATATATTTATGACATTCACAGTACTAACAGAAGTGCTTGGCATAAATTAGACCCTCAGTAAATATTTCTGATGTGAACAAATAAAATGCAGATTGTGCTTAAATATTAAAATGCCTCTGATACTGAGGTGAAGAATTTGTTTTTAACAAATTCTGTAGGTAATGGGAAGCTATCTTTTCAAGGATAACTTTATGCCCCCTAAAATGTAGAATTTAAATGTTCTTAAAGAACTTGGTTATTTATCTTAGGAAAACAACAAAACAAGTTCAAAATTGAATTCATGTCCTGAGACTCAAAAGACCAGAAGTTCTACTTCTCTGTTTCATGAATCAATGTCATATTGTTCGTAATCACAGATGCAGAACCCCCTCAATCTCAAGTAGGGACAGAATGTGATTTGAATTTATTTTCTAATGGTTAGTATAGTTTGGGTGAGAATTATATAATATTTCTTTCAGCTTGTTTTCAGCTCATTAATGAAGCTGATTAATGAGGACATTTGGAATTTGTGTTGGTCTTCTGAAAGGAGAAAAATAGCATTCTACATAGTAGTTTCAGGGTCATTCAAAGATCTTTCCAGCCATCAGATTTTCTCTTAGTGTATGCAGAATTATGTTGTCGTAGAGATAAGAAATTTATCCTCTAATATTGAGCTCCATGAGCTGCTTGTTCTTGGAGATTAATCCTTTGTCAACTGCTTCACTTGCAATTAGTTTATCCCATTCTAAGGGTTTTCTTTTCATCTTTATTGTTTCCTTTGCTATGCAAAAGCTTTTAAGTTTGATTAGGTCCCATTTATTTATTTTTGTTTTTATTTCCATTAAACTAGGAGATGAGTCAAAGAAGATCTTGCTGTGATTTACGTCAAAGAGTGTATGCCTATGTTTCCCTCTAAGATTTTTATAGTTTCTGGCCTTAAATTTAGGTCTTTAAGCCATTTTGAGTTTATTCTTGTATATGGTATTAGGGAGTGTTCTAATGTCATTCTTTTACACATAGCTGTTCAGTTTTCCCAGCACCATTTATTGAAGAGGATGTCCTTTCTCCATTGTATTTTTTGCCTGCTTTGTCAAAGATAAGGTGCTCATAAGTGCTTGGGTTTATCTCTCAGCTTTCTATCTTGCTCCATGGGTCTACATTTCTGTTTTTGTGCCAATACCATACTGTCGTGATGACTGCAGCTTGGTAATATAGTGTGAAATCATGAAGTTTAATTCCCCCAGGCCCATTTTTTTTTCTAAAGATTGCCTTGGCTATTAGGAGTCTTTTGTGTTTCCATACAAAAAAAAATGTGAAATTTTTTGTTCTAGTTCTGTGAGAAATGCCATTGGTAATTTGATAGGGATTGCATCAAATTTATAGATTACTTTGGGTAGTATAGTCATTTTCACAACATTGATCCTTCTGATCCATAAACATGGTATATCTATCTCTACATCTGTTTGTGACATCTTAGATTTCTTTCATCAGTGTCTTACAGTTTTCTGCATACCGGTCTTTTGTCTCCTTATGTAAGTTTATTTCTAGGTATTTTATTCTTTTTGTTGCAATAGTGAATGGGATTGTTTCTTTAATTTCTCTTTCTGGTTTTTCATTGTTAGTAAATAGGAATGCAAGAGATTTCTGTGTATTGATGTTGTATCCTGTGACTTTAATAAACAAACAACCCCATCAAGAAATGGGCAGGAGACCTAAACAGACATTTCTCCAAAGAAGAAAGATGGCCAATAAACACATGAAAAATGCTCATTATTAGAGAAATGCAAATCAAAAATAAAATGAGGTATCACCCCACATTGGTCAGAATGGCCATCATCAAAAAATCTATAAACAATAAATGCTGGAGAGGATGTGGAGAAAAGGGAACCCTCTTGCACTATTGGTAGGAACATAAACTGAAACAGCCATTAATGAGAAGAGTATGGAGAGTTCCTTAAAAACTAGGAATAAATCTACCATATGACCCAGAAATCCCACTATTGGGCATATATCCTAAGAAAACCAGGATTCAAAAAGACACATGTATCCAAGTATTCATTGCAGCACTATTTACAATTGCCAAGATATGGAAGCAACCTAGATGTTCATCAACAGATGAATCCTTATGGCTGATTCACATTGTTTTATGGCAGGAACAAACACAACATTGTGAAGCAATTTTCCTCCAATTAAAAATAAATTTTAAAAAGAAATTTATTCTCTCATTATCTGTCCATTTTTAGGTACTGAACTATGTGGAGTGTGGAAAACAGTTTATGATGTCTTGCTGATTAGGGACTGATTATGTCCTGCATCAAGTCAGGGTAAACACATAGTAATAGGTAGCAGGAACTCTGCATCTAAGAGCTGGATTATATTAGGCTCCCCTTTGCTGGGGAAACAAATGAGAAAAGCTAGCTGTCAGAACTATTTTCCTTCATGGTTCCCAAGAAAGATGTGTACAGACAAGAAAAGACCAGGCAAATCCTATCCCATCTGTTACTATAAGGCTTTCCCTCCAACTAACATAGACTCCTAATAAGTGGTACCTGGCCATGTAAAACTTGCAAGAATCCTTTTAATGAGATGAAAGGTTTTCTTTCCCATGGGGGTTGGCCTGGTTTCTGATGGCCATGGCTCTCTAACATTTCCAAGAGGTTAAATGACACTGATGTCAAAGTTGGTCAAGTAGTCTCTGTGGCTGCAGATCTATGCACTCAAACAACTCTATGAAATAAGAGCAAAAAGGAAAACCCTAAAAGAGCCAAAAAGGGAAATCTTTCACCAACCATCTCACCCCTACCACCGTATCCAAAATGTGATCCATCAGTACTCTTCTATTCACACAGACTGCCAGTCAGTTCCTCCTACTTTCCCTCCTCTTTTTAATGGCATGCTAATCAGTGCTTTATATTATAAAGGCCCATTTGTCTTTCATATTCAATCAGGTACAAGTTCTCCAACACTTCTGAATCTAACAGTTGCTTTCTATTTCCACAGCAATCATGACAGTCTGAAATTCTGTATAATGGCTTCCTAACCCAACAATTTCAGTTATCCCTCAAACCTAGAAAAGTGCCTTACGTATAGTATGTTCTAAATTAATAGCTATTACATTATTGTAAAAATGGATATTCCTCTCCCCATCCTAATCAATGTTCTTTTCCCATCTGCATAATATACTAAAAGTAGAGACTTGATTCTCTAAATTCAGGGACATCTTATTTCTTATTCTAGTTCCACTCCTTTAATCACATTTTTAAAATTTATTTATTTATTTTAATTAGAGGCTAATTACTTTACAATATTGTAGTGGTTTTTGCCATACATTGACATGAATCAGCCATGGGTGTACATGGGTCCCCCATCATGAACCCCCCTCCCACCTCCCTCCCCATCCCATCCCTCAGGGTTGTCCCAGTGCACCAGCCCTGAGTGCCCGGTCTCATGCATCAAATCTGTACTGGTGATCTATTTCACATATGGTAATATACATGTTTCAATGCTATTCTCTCACATCATCCCACCCTCACCTTCTCCCACCGAGTCCAAAAGTCTGTTCTTTACATCTGTGTCTCTTTTGCTGTCTCACATATAGGGTCATCACTCCTTTAATCACATTTTTAACACTAAATCTCACTACATTTTCCCAAGGATTCTATTTAATTACACTACACTGACAAGCCCTAAATTTTTCTGCTTTTTTCCCCTTCTTTGTGAAGTTCCTTTCTTTGATCTTCCTCTACACTGAGCTCTTCCTATGAAAATTCTTTTCATACATTTATAACATGCGTTTGTATTCAGCATAATTCAAAAATTTTGTTTTATTCTCATTTGTATTCTTATTAACATATAGCATGGTGCCTTACACATTTATTAGCCACATAGTACATATCTATTAATTTAATCAACATGAATTTCAAAGACCTCACTAGAAATCTTTGCACACACACAGGACAAAATCAAGACATATTTTGAGTGATTTACAAGGGTTGACAGAAAGGAGCAACATCAATATGGACCAAAGTCACAAAACAAGTTTCCTGGAAGAGGTGGTTCTTGATGCAATCCTTAAAGGTAGCATTCTCTTCTTACCAAGTAATAAGCTAATTAATATGGTAATACCACAGTTCCACTTCATCATTGAATGTGTTTATACACCATAGGAAGATTCAGAACAGAGAATATTCATATATTTTGGAAAACATAGGAAGAAAATGGAGAAGAAGAGAAGTCAGTACTATAGAAAGTTGCAGGTAGGGAGAAGTATTCCAAGAATCCACAGCAAGGAAATCCTGGACATTAATTTGAGGCTGTGCCACCTCCATCAAGTCACACTTTCACCTGAGCTTTGCTAGTCACCCCTGCACAACAAATTCATTTAACTCTGTTGTCTCCAGGTCTTTCAGCTGTAAGATTTGGGAATTTGCTGATGCCAACACTGGTTAATAGCTTAAGAGAAAATTATCCCAGGTTTTTTTCTAAAGGGCTAATTAAAGGCAAAACATTAGAGTCATGGAAAGGCATTAACCTCTCTTGAAGTACTCTGAATATTTCCACATGCTTGAGACTCCTGATTTATACAGTATGGGAGTGGAGGTTTAAACCATTATTTGCAGTTAACACATACTGCCTAAGAAATAAAATGATCCCTAACTATGATTTCTGTGTATAAACTCCCTGTAGCTATTATTGGACTCCCAATAGGTTCCCCAAAGTTCTATTAAAATATCAATAGTATTTTTCAGAGCTTAAATTGAGTGGTGATTTTATTTCAGGCTGATAGTATAAACCACTTTTCTTCAAAGATTCTCTTGTTGCTAAAAATGAAAGTCATTCAAACGAGCAGTGATTGAAACAGTGGAAAGAAGGGGGGAAAAAATCAATATCGCATTTTCCAGGGCACTATCTCTACTTTTGAAAAGACACCATTAATAACGTGCTTACAAGAGAAGCAGCCAGTTGCTCAAAGTGCATTCAGAGGTGAGCTGAATGGATGGATTTCTGAGAAGTCTCTCTTTCTCTGTCTCTCTCCTCTTTGCTAAGAAGTCAAAACTCACTGACAGAATCTGGAACAAGCTGACTCAAGTCACTCTCAGATTTTATATTAGGATTCACTTTTTGTATAAGTCTAAAACTTCTCTAAAACATAATAAAGTCTATTAATTAAAAAGGCACTCTCAGAATCTGAAGCTAAACGGACTGCTCTGCAGCCTTGGAAGTACTTCTCTCTCCTATACTTTGTCTGCACTTTAAGACAAGAATGACATGGGGGTGAAGAGAGAAGAATAGCCATCAATTCCTAGTGATTCATAGGCTTATTGTGTTTCCAAATCTGGTTCATTAAATCAAGATCAAACTCATCAGCAGAGAATCTCTCTCTTTAGTGGTGACATGATGACCCTGACTACAGTTAACTTCCATTTCTTGACAATGTTCTATCTCTGCTCCAGGATATTTCCTAGGCACAAGAAAGAGAAAGTTTTGGAAAAGAAAAATTTGTGGTTACACTTGAAACATGACAGGTTTAGGATTAAAATGTTTTGTAACTGCCAACTGATATCTCCCTTCTAATGAAGGAATTTGAGAAACGCTATTAAAAAAAAAAGTCTGGCTTATTATAAAGCGAGAAGGATTCCAAAACATGAAAGATGATGCCAAATAACAATGCTGAAAAGAGGAAGATTTTGAGGAAGTAGAGGGGGATCAAAGCCAAGATCAAGAAGGATAAAAACTCACCATTGGAAGAATGAGTAGTACAAATTCATAGTCACAGGAACTATAATACAAGTGAAGCGAAAGTGTTAGTCGCTCAGTCCTGTCCAACTCTGCAATCCCATGGAATGTAACTCTCTAAGCTCCTCTTTCCATGGAATTCTCCAGACAAGAATACTGGAGTGGGTAGCCATTACCTTCTCCAGGAGATCTTCTCGACCCAGGGAACAAACCTAGGTCTCCCATGTTGTAGGCAAATTGTTTACTGTCTGAGCCACCACGGGACCAAAGAGTGCAACATTCTGGTGGCTCAGACAGTAAACAATCCACCTGCATTGCAGGAGACTTGGGTTCAATCCCTGGGTCGGGAAGATTCCCTGGAGAAGAGAATGGCTACCCACTCCAGTATTCTTGCCTAGGAAATCCCATGAACAGAGGAGCCTGGTCCATATAGATGCAAGAGTTTTTTTGCCTGTGGCAGCTCTGCCCCAGTGAGAGTTAAGCGTGAAGGTGGCACAGCTGCTTGGCTTGTGGGGATCTTGGTGGCACCAAGTGTGCAGGGACACACACTGCCTCTGCCACAAGAGTTATGGCCCTATAAGAGTATTTTTTTGAGCCTCTTGTAGCTGGTGATCAAAAGGTCTCTTTGGCCAGTCTTTCTCTATAGCTCCACCCATTCAGGCACTTAGAGGACTCCCTTGCCTGGGCTCCTTCTCTGTTGTTTGGTGCATCAAGCTCATAAAGGGGCCCCCCAGCTGGGGTCCTACTCTGTAGATCAGCGCATCAGACATTTAAAGGAGCACTCTGGGTAGGGTCCTGCTCTGTAGTTCGGTGCGTCAGGCATTTGATGGGCCAGGCTCTCTATTGTTCAGCTGCTGATGCTGATGCGCGGGGAGAGAAAGGCTATTGTGATGGCTCCACCCCCTACATGTGACTCAGCAGTGTCTCCTTGCTTCCATGGCTACCCGCCTTTCTCAACAGCCATTTCCCACCACAGTCTGCTCCCTGACATCCCCTTGATTCGTCTTTCCTTAGTCAAAAGCAGCACTCACCCTGGGATTGCTCCACAATCCCTAAACTCCAGCTCCCAGCCGCTGTGCCCTCGAGGGGACCTGCATCCCAGTCCAGGGTATGTATGGCTTGGCAAGGACTGTCTGAGTCTCATTCCATTTAGGCTGCCACAGATCAGCTGTTTCACTCTCAGCCTTAAATGTTTCTGCTCTGACTCAGACAACTGCTCTGATGTGGGGATCGGACCCCTGCTTCAGTTACCCCACCTGCCAAGGGCAGTTCCAGTCCTACTAACACTCCTGTTTTTCCCCCTCCTTCCTTCATCCTACTGAGTTTTGTGTGGTTCTATATATTCTTTTCCTTTCATCAGGTACTCTTGTCTGCTCTCAGCTGGTGTTCTGCATGCACTTCTATGCCTGAAGATGTATTCCTAATGTATACATGAAGAGAGATGTACTCCACATCCACCTACCCCTCCGCCATCTTGTTCTCCTGCCCAGTATTTCTTGATATCTTCAACTCGATGATATCAATAAAGCAAATCCTCCAATATATAAAAGTAAAAACATATAATGACCAGCAAGGATTTTACCTGAGAATGTATGGTTGTATCAACATTTTAAAACTAGTGTTAACTCACCATACCAATAAACTAAAGAGAAAATGATCATCTCAATAAATGCAGAAAATACTTTTGATGAAATTCATCATAAACATTTTCAGAAAACTAGAAATGGAAGGGAAATTTCTTAAATGAATAGAGGACATTCGTCAAAATCTTTCAGTCAACATCAAACTTTATGATGGAGTGATTACATCCCTACTAAGACCAAATAAAAGGCATTTTACTCTCACTACTCCTATTCCAGAATTACATTAGAAATCCTAGTGAATATAGCAAAATAAAAGTAAAAGGCATATAGATTAGAATTAATAAAATTATACTTACAAGTGATGTTATTTTCTACATTGGAATTCTAAATAATCTATTCAAAATCACACTTGAACTATTAATAATAAGAAACACTGAAAGTGGTGATACAGGTTGAATATGCAAAATGAGCACTGTTTTTAATTTATGAATTATGAGCTACTCAGTTCAGTTCAGTCGCTCGGTCGTGTCTGACTCTTTGCGACCCCATGAATCACAGCACGCCAGGCCTCCCTGTCCATCACCAACTCCCGGAGTTTACCCAAACCCATGTCCATCGAGTCGGTGATGCCATCCAACCATCTCATCCTCTGTCGTCCCCTTCTCCTCCTGCCCCCAATCCTACCCAGCATTAGGGTCTTTTCCAATGAGTCAACTCTTCGCATGAGGTGGTCAAAGTATTTGAGCTTCAGCTTCAACATCAGTCCTTCCAATGAACACCCAGGACTGATCTCCTTTAGGATGGATTGATTGTATCTCCTTGCAGTCCAAGGGACTCTCAGGAGTCTTCTCCAACACCACAGTTCAAAAGCATCAATTCTGCGGCGCTCAGCTTTCTTCACTGTCCAACTCTCACATCCATACATGACCACTGGAAAAACCATAGCCTTGACTAGACGGACTTTTGTTGGCAAAGTAATGTCTCTGCCTTTAAATATGCTATCTAGGTTGGCCATAACCTTCCTTCCAAGGAGTAAGCATCTTTTAATTTCACGGCTGCAATCACCATCAGCAGTGATTTTGGAGCCCAAAAATATAAAGTCTGACACTGTTTCCACTGTTTCCCCATCTATTTCCCATGAAGTGATGGGACCAGATGCCATGATCTTAGTTTTATGAACGTTGAACTTTAAGCTAACTTTTTCACTCTCCTCTTTCACTTTCAACAGAAATGGAAGCACATAGTGACACCATAATACTTTAAATACTTAGGTATGAAATGTAACAAAATATTTTGTAATATTTTTATTACATTTGTAAAGTAACAAAATAAGGTCTCTATATTTAAAATTATGAAACACTAATAAATCAAAGAAAGTACAAATAAATGAAAATATATGGCATGTTTATGTGCTAGAAGACTCGGGGTTGTTAAAATGTCAATCCCTTCTCCAGTGTTCCTATAGATTGAATGCAAATCAAAATCTTAGCAAGTTTCTTATGAGTATCAATAAGCTGATTCTAAAATGTACTGGAAATGTACTACTATAATAGTTAAACAATGAAAAAGCAAATTTTGGAAGATACACGGTGCCAATTTCAAGAACTACTATTAATATAAATTTATAATAGTCAGCTGGTACAGAATTGCTGAAAGTTAGACATATAGAACAATGGAGCAGAATACAGTCAGGATATGGACCCACAAAAATGCATTCAAATGATTTTTTGAAAAATAAGCAAAGGTAATTCAATGTAGAAATAATTTCTTTTCAATAAATGGTGCTGGAAAATAGGAATATCTATATGTAAAAAACCAAACAAAACAAAAATACTTCATAGAGTATAAAAATATTATCTGAAATTAATAGACCTAAATGTAAAATGTTAAACCACAAGACTTCTAGAAGAAAATTTAGGAAAATCTAAATCTAAATCTAAATCAGTGTTTGGCAATGAATTTTTAAATATAACATCAAAAACACAATCAATAATATAAAAAATTATAGGTTGAAGCTTTCTTGTATAGTTTCTTACAAAGTTAAATGTATATATAAGACAATAGGACGCAGCAATTTCTACTTTTTTTTTTTACCCAAGCAAATTAAATACTGTGTTCACATGGAAACTTGTATGTGAATGTTTAAAGCACTTAACTCATAAACTTCCCAAACTAGAAACTGTAAGATATCTTTCAAAGGTTAATGGATTTAAAAAATAAATAAACCTGTGGTACCTCTATAAGTATAGGAGGCTATTTAGCAAAAATATTTAAAGTGTAGAATTTAAACACATTTGCTAAGTAATAAAACCTCAAAAGCACACACATTACATGATGTTATTCATATGATAATTTGAAAAAGTGAAAATTATTGAGATGAAAATCAAATCAGTGGTTGCCAAAGGTTGGGGAAAGTCGAGTACAAAAGGGCCATGTAGGGAATTTTTATAGTGAAAGAAATATTTTAAAAGTTACTATGATTTAAATATGACTATGCACCTATCAAAACCCACTGAACTTCTACACCACACAGAGTGAAGCTTATTGCTTAAGTCAACAGTCACCAAGATATGAGAGGAATCCCAAGATGGAATGCACACAGTGTCAAATAAAACTGACAGTATTATCAATGAAGATATAACCTCGCTGGAGGGGCAAACACAAAGGAAACTGATTTTTTTGCTGGAAAGCATGGCTAAAGACCAAACCAACTGTACATAGAAAACAGCGTACCCTAGTTGGTAAATTTGCTTCTCACTAACATATATTTAACATTTCTAAAATGGATTTACGTATATACCAGGGTTAAAAAATTAAATAAATTATAGATAATGGAAACCAGGATTATGTCAGAGGAAAAAGCTACAAATAAGCAATAAGTAAAGGACAGAATAAACTCTGTGGTAATAGAATGGAGTCAGAAATAGAAGTATAAATGTATATCAATCAAAATTAGTTCAACAAAAATTTTTCAAAAGAAAGAAAATAATTGAAAATAACCTAAGGAAAAAAATCACATGGTCCAGTATCTTTTTTTTCTTGGTGAGTTTTGGGCAATAGGGCTTATTTCTCTTTCGGTGTGTCCTTCAGTTTTCAGGGTGCAGGTTCTAGACTCAGGTCTGTGACGCAGTGCATATGTTTGAAAGGCAGAGATATATGTTAGAATGCTCATGTCTTGAGGGCTGTGTTCAAGCCTTTAAATTCTTATAGTGGCACTCTTTGTGACAGAGCCTTACGACCTTTGATTTACACACTTACTGCTGTAATCTTTCTTGCCATAAGAGCTCAAAGTCAGCTACGCAGACTGAGAAGATGAACAGAAACCATGCAGTCCCTGCAATTTTTACTGTTCTCTGACCTCTCTTCCAGAAGAGTCCATGTGCTCATTCCCTTGAATCTCCCACCAGCAGGAAAAAGATCTTCAATCATTAAACTCATATAAATAAGCACCAGAAGATGGCATAAGTTCCAGAAGCATCTAGAATATTATATCTATTTGGACTTAGCTGAAGCTTCTCTTTTATTATTTAGTACATTTTTATTATAACAGCAGCAATATCAAATTCATCTACATTAAAGCAACTCATTTTTAAAGACCAACATCTCAATCATAAATGCCAGAAAAAAGGATTTTAATAACATATATGTTACACCTTTTGTAGCTATTTTTAGCAAGAAACTTTTCTGATGTCTTTTATACCCCATGTTTATTTTTTTTTAATTGGAGGATAATTGCTTTACAATCTTGTGTTGGTTTCTGCTATACAACAACATGGACCAGTCATAATTATATAAGAAACCCCTCCTTTTTAAGCCTCCCTCCCCCTTCCCATCCCAACCCTATAGGTCTTCGCAGAGCACCAGGCTGGGCTCCCCATGTTATACAGCAACTTCCCACTACCTATTTTACACATGATAGTGTATATATGTTAATACTACTTTATCAATTCATCCTACCCTCTCCTTCCCCCACTGTGTCCACAATCCATTCTCTACATCTCCATTTCTATTCCTGCCCTGCAATAGGTTCACCAGTATCATTTTTCTAGATTCTATATTTATATATATATGCATTAATACGTGATATTTGTTTTTCTCTTTCTGACTTACTTCACTCTGTATAACATAGGCTTATCCACCTCACTACAACTGACTCAAATTCATTCCTTTACATGGCTGAGTAGTATTCCACTGTATATATGTACCACATCTTATTTTTCATTTCATCTGTTGAAGGACATCTACGTTATCCTATCTCCTGACTATTGTAAATAATGTTGCAATGAACATCAAAGTACATGTGTCTTTTTAAACTGTAGTTTATTCAGGGTATATGTCCAGTAGTGGGAATGTGGGGTCATAAGGTAGTTTTATTCCTTGTTTGTTAAGGAATCTTGATACTGTTGTTCATAGTGGCTGCATCAATTTAACGTTCCAACCAAGAGGGCAGCAGCATTCTCTTTTCTCCACATCCTCTCCAGCACTTATTGTTTGCCATTCTGATTGGTTTAAGGTGATAATTCACTGTACTTTTGATCTGCATTCTCTAACAATGAGTAATGTTCATGTATTTATTGGCAATCTGTATGTCTTCTTTAGAGAAATGTCTGCTGAGGTATTCTGCATATTATTTTGATAGGGCTGTTTGTTTTTCTGATATTGAGCTGTACGAGCAGCTTATGGAGATTAATACTTTGTCAGTTGCTTCATTTGCAATGATTTTCTCCCATTCTGAGTGTTAACTTTTCATCTCATTTATTGTTTCCTTTGCTGTGCAAAAGCTTTTAGGTTTAGTTAGGTTCCATTTGTTTATTTCCATTACTGTAGGAAATGGGTCAAAGATGATCATGCTATGCTTTATATCAGAGTATATTGCTTGTGTTTTTCTCTAAGAGTTTTATAGTTTCTGGCCTTACATTTAAGTCTTTAATTCATTTCGAGTTTATTTTTCTGCATGGTGTTAGGAAGTGTTCTGATTTCATTGTTTTACATTAACCATTCAGTTGTCCTAGCACCAATTATTGAAGTGAAAGTTGCTTAGTCATGTCCGACTCTTTGCAACCCTATGGACTATACAGTCTACAGAATTCTCCAGGACAGAATACTTAGTGGGTACCCTTTCCCTTCTCCAGGGGATCTTCCCAACCCAGGGATCAAACCCAGGTCTCCTGCATTGCAGGCATTCTTTACCAGCTGAGCCACAAGGGAAGCATACCAATTATTGAAGAGGCTGTCCTTTTCTGTTGTATGTTCTTGCCTTCTATGTCCAGATAAGGTAGCCATAGGTTCATGGGTTTATCTCTGGGCTTTCTACATTGTTTCATTGGTCTACATTTCTGTCCTTGTGCCAGGACCATACTGTCTTGATGACTGTAGCATTGTAGTATAGTCTGAAATCAGGGAGCCTGATTCCTCCAGCTCTCTTTTTCTTTCTCAAGATTGCTTTGGCTATTCAGGATCTTTTGTGTTTCCATACAAATCATGGATTTTTTTGTTCTGTGAAAAATGCCATTGGTAGTTTGATAGGGATTTCATTGAATCTGTAGACTGCTTTGGGTAGTAGTCACTTTTACAATATTGATTATTCCAGTCCAAGAACATGGTATATCTATCTGTTTGGACTTTGATTTCCTTCATTAGTGTCTCACAGTTTTCTGCAAATAGGACTTTTGTTTCTTTAGGTAGGTTTATTACTAAGCATTTTATTCTTTTTGTTGCAATGGTGAATGAGATCATTTCCTTAATTTCTCTTTCTTATTTTTCATTATTAGTGTATAGGAATGCAAGAAATTTCTGTGTATTCATTTTATATCTTGTGATATTCCTAAATTCACTGATTAGTTCTAGTAATTTTTTGGTGGCATTTTTCTGGTGGCAGTATATCATGTAATCTGCAAACTGTGGGAGTTTTACTTCTTCTTTACCAATCTGGGTTCTTTTATTTCTTTTTCTACTCTGATTGCCATGGCTAGGATTTCCAAAACCATATTGAATCACGGTGCTGAGAGTGGGCACTCTTGTCTTGTTCCTAATCTTAGAGGAAATGCTTTCAGTGTTTCACCATTGAGAATAATGTTTGCTGTGGGTTTGCCTTTTGTGACCTTTATTATGTTGAAGTAGGTTCCTTCTATGCCAATTTCCTGAAGAGTTTTTATCAAAAATGGGTATTGAATTTTGTCAAAAGATTTCCCTGCTTCTGCTGAGATAATCATATGGTTTCTATCATTCAATTTGTTAATATAGTGTATCACAATGATTGATTTGCATCTATTGAAGAATCCTTGCATACCTGGGATAAACCTCACTTGGTCATGGTGTATGATCCTTTTAACATGTTGTTGTATTCTGTTTGTCACAATTTTGTTGTGGATTTTTGCTTCTGTGTTCATCAGTGATAGGTGCCTGCAATTTTTTCTTTTTTGGGAGGGGGTATCTTTGCTTTTGTTAACAGAGTGATAGTGGCCTTGTAGAATAAGTTGGGGAGCTTTCTTTGCTCTGCAGTTTTCTGGAAGAGTTTTGAGCATTGTAGATGTTACCTCTTCTCTAAATGTTTGGTAGAATTTGCTTGTGAAGTTATTTGGTCCTGGGCTTTTGTTTGTTGGAAAAATTTTTATTACAATTTTAATTTCTGTGCTTATATTTTCTATTTCCTCCTTGCTCAGATTTGGAAGATTATACTTATCCAAGAATTTGGCCATTTCTTCCAGGTTGTCAATTTTATTGGCATATAGTTGCACATAGTAGTCTCTTAGGATCCTCTGTATTTCTATGTTGCCTGTTATAAATTCCTTTCATTCCCAATTTTTTTGATTTGAGACTTCTTTTTCTCTTGATAAGTCTAGCTAAGGGGTTTTTCTTTCTTTTTTTTTTGCCTTCTCAAAGAACCAACTTTTAATTTTATTGATATTTTCTATTGCTTCCTTTATTTCTTTTTCATTTCCGCTCTGATCTTTACGATTTCTTTCCTGCTACTAACTTTGGGGATTTATTGTTCTTTTTCTACTTGCTTTAGTTGTAAGGTTAGGTTGTTTATTTGATATTTTCTTGTTTCTTGAAGTAGGTTTGTATTGCTATAAACTTCTCTTTTAGCACTGCTTTTACTGCACCCCATAAATTTTGAATTGTTATATTTTCATTGCCATTTGTTAATAGATATTTTATTTCCTTTTTGATTTCTTCAGTGACCTCTTATTTATTCAGGAATATATTGTTTAGCCTTTATGTGTTTGTGTTTTTCACCATTTTTCTCTGTAATTTATATCTAATATTACAGAGTTATGGTCAGAAAAAAAATGCTTGATACAATTTCAATTTTTTTTTTTTTTTTTAGTTTAACTTTTTTAAAATTTCTTTTTTACTTTACAATATTGTATTGGTTTTGCCATACATTGACATGAATCCACCATGGGTGTACATGTGTTCCCCTTCCAGAACCCCCCTCCCACCTCCCTCCCCATCCCATCCCTCTGGGTCATCCCGGTGCACCAGCCCCGAGCACCCTGTATCATGCATCTAACCTAGACTGGTGATTCGTTTCACATATGTTAATTTACATGCTTCAATGCCATTCTCCCATATCATCCCGCCCTCATCTCTCCCATAGAGTCCAAAAGACTGTACTGTACATCTGTGTCTCTTTTGCTGTCTTGAATACAGAGTTATCTTTACCAACTTTCTATATTCCAAATCTATGCGTTAGTATACTGTATTGGTGTTTTTATTTCTGGCTTACTTCACTCTGTATAATAGGCTCCAGTTTCGTCCACCTCATTAGAACTGATTCGAATGTATTCTTTTTAATGGCTGAGTAATATTCCACAGCTTCCTTATCCATTCGTCTGCTGGTGGACATCTAGGTTTCTTCCATGTCCTGGCTATTATAAACAGTGCTGCGATGAACATTGGGGTACACATGTCTGTTTCAATTCTGGTTTCCTCACTGTGTATGCCCAGCAGTGGGATTTCTGGGTCATATGGCAGTTCTATTCCCAGTTTTTTGAGGAATCTCCACTCTCTTCTCCATAGTGGCTGTACTAGTTTGCATTCCCACCAACAGAGAATTAGGGTTCCCTTTTCTCCACACCATCTCCAGCATTTATTGCTGGTAGACTTTTGGATAGCAGCCATTCTGACTGGAGTGAAATGGTACCTCACTGTGCTTTTGATTTGCATTTCTCTGATAATGAATGATGTTGTGCATCTTTTCATGTGTTTGCTAGCCATCTGTATGTCTTCTTTGGAGAAATGTCTGTTTAGTTCTTTGGCCCACTTTTTTATTGGGTCATTTATTTTTCTGGAATTGAGCTGCAAGAGTTGCTTGTATATTTTTGAGGTTAATTCTTTGTCCATTGCTTCGTTTGCTATTATTTTCTCCCATTATGAAGGCTGTCTTTTCACCTTGCTTATAGTTTCCTTTGTTGTGCAGAAGCTTTTAATTTTAATTAGGTCCCATTTGTTTATTTATGCTTTTATTTCCAATATTCTGGTAGGTGGGTCATAGAGGATCCTGCTGTGGTTTATGTCAGAGAGTGTTTTGCCTATGTTTTTCCTCTAGGAGTTTTACAGTTTCTGGTCTTACATTTAGATCTTTGATCCATTTTGAGTTTATTTTTGTGTATGGTGTTAGAAATTATTCTAGTTTCATTCTTTTACAAGTGGTTGACCAGTTTTCCCAGCACCACTTGTTAAAGAGATTGTCTTTTTTCCATTGTATATTCTTGCCCCCTTTGTCAAAGATAAGATGTCCATAGGTGCATAGATTTATCTCTGGGCTGTCTATTTTGTTCCATTGATCTATATTTCTGTCTTTGTGTCAGTACCATACTGTCTTGATGACTGTGGCTTTGTAATAGAGACTGAAGTCAGGCAGGTTGATTGCTCCAGTTCCATTCTTCTTTCTCAAGATTGCTTTGGCTATTCGAGGTTTTTTGTATTTCCATACAAACTGTGAAATTATTTGCTCTATTTCTCTGAAAAATATCGTTGATAGCTTGATAGGTATTGCATTGAATCTACAGATTGCTTTGGGTAGTATACTCATTTTCACTATATTGAGTCTTCCGATCCATGAACACAGTATATTTCTCCACCTATTTTTGTCCTCTTTGATTTCTTTACCAGTGTTTTATAGTTTTATATATATATGTCTTTTGTTTCTTTAGGTAGATATATTCCTAAATTTTTTATTCTTTTCATTGCGATGGTGAATGGAATTGTTTCCTTCATTTCTCTTTCTGTTTTCTCATTGTTAGTGTATAGGAATGCAAGGGATATCTGTGTGTTGATTTTATATCCTGAAACTTTACTATATTCATTGATTAGCTCTAGTAATTTTCTGGTGGAGTCTTTAGGGTTTTCTATGTGGAGGATCATGTCATCTGCAAACAGTGAGAGTTTTACTTCTTCTTTTCCAATCTGGATTCCTTTTATTTCTTTTTCTGCTCTGATTGCTGTGGCCAAAACTTCCAAAACTATGTTGAATAGTAGTGGTGAGAGTGGGCACCCTTGTCTTGTTCCTGACTTTAGGGGAAATGCTTTCAATTTTTCACCATTGAGGATAATGTTGGCTGTGAGTTTGTCATATATAGCTTTTATTATGTTGAGCTATGTTCCTTCTATTCCTGCTTTTTGGAGGGTTTTTATCATAAATGGATGTTGAATTTTGCAATTTCGATTTTCTTAAATTTACCAAGGCTTGATTTGTCACCCAAGAAGTGATCTATCCTGGAGAATATTTTCTGTGCACATGAGAAAAAGTGAATTCTACTGCACTTTAACTAAATGTCGTGCTTAGGTCCATCTAACCCAATGTGTCATTTAAGGCTTGTGTTTCCTTATTTTCTGTATGGATGATCTATCCACTGGTGTGAGAGGGGTGTTAAAGTCCCCCACTGTTATCATGTTACTGTTGATTTCCCATTTTATATTTGTTAATAGTGATTGTGGCTCAGCTGATAAAGAATCAGCCTGCAATGCAAGAGACCTGGGTTCTATCCCTGGATTGGGAAGATCCCCTGGAGAAGGGAAAGGCTACCCACTACAGTATTCTGGCCTGGAGAATTTCATAGACAGTATAGTCCATAGGGTCGCAAAGAGTTGGACACGACTGAGCGACTTTCATGTCATGTCAATGTTTGCCTTATATATTAAAGTGCTCCTACGTTGGTTGCATATAACAGATATTTATAACTGTTATATTATTCTCTTGAATTGATCCCTTGATCATTATGTAGTATCTTCCTTGTCCCTTGTAATATTCTTTATTTTAAAGTCCATTTTATCTGAAGAGTATTGCAACTCCTGCCTTGTTTTGATTTCCATTTGCATGTAGTATCTTTTTCCAGCCCCTCACTTTCAGTCTGTATGTGTCCCTAGACCTAAAGTGGATCTCTTGTAGACAGCAAGGGGTCTTTTTGTATCCATTCAGCCAATCTGTGCATTTATTTGGAGTATTTAATTCATTTACATTTATTGATGTGTAATCCTATTACCATGTACTTTATTGTTTAGGGTTTCTTTTGTTGGTGTTTTCTTTTTCTTGTGTTTCATGTCTAGAGTTCTTTTAGCATTTGCTGTAAAGCTGACTTGGTGGTGCTGAATTCCCTTAACTTTTGCTTGTCTATAAAGCTTTTAATTTCTTCATCAAATCTGAATGAGATCCTTTCTGGGTAGAGTAGTCTTGGTTGTAGGTTTTTTCCTTTCATCATTTTAAGTGTACCCTGCCACTCCCTTCTGGTCTGCAGAAATTCTGCTGAAATTTCAGCTTTTAGCCTTAAGAGAATCCCCTTGTGTGTTATTTGTTGCTTTTCCCTTGCTTCTTTTAATATTTTTGTGTTTAATTTTTGTTAGTTTTATTAATATGTGTCTTATCATGGTTCCTTTTGGGTTTATACTGTATCAGACTCTGGTCTTCCTGGACTCAGGTGGCTATTTTGTTTCCCATGTTAGAGAAGTTTTCAGCTGTAACCCCTCAAATATTTTCTCATACCCCTTCTTTTCCTTTTCCTCTTCTGGGAAACCTGTAATTTGAATACTGGTGCACTTATGTTGTCCCAGAGATGTCCTGATGTCTGTAAGTTCACAGTGTTAGAGGGTCCCCGACATAATGACCTCTTGCACCTCTGGCTGGCCTAGTCTTTTTACTGGACTCCCTCAGCTGTGCTATACTAGCCCCCTCAGAGTACCTTCACCCCAGTCCTCTCTCTGGGGTCCGACTTCTGAAGGCTGAGCCTCAGCACCCAGACTCCATTTGCTGAAGTGGGTGTACAAACAAGTGTCTCAGGCTGGGAAGTGCTGGTCAGCACTGATCTCTGTGGTAAATTGTCTCCACTTTCCCTTCCATGCACCTGTTGCTATACTCCTTTCTGAGGGACATACATTAAACTTTAAACAAAATTAAGGAAGACAGGATAAAATATAAAATAAAAACATCATGAGATCCTTCCCAGGAAACAATATTCCTGACACCAAATCATAATATTATGGGCTTTGGTTGTTTATCTCTTTCTAGGACAGCCCCTGGATAATATCCCAAATAGCATTTCCCTAAATGCATGAAACAAAATACCATTATGATTTCTAACATTCATTTCCAGTGAAGTTTCTGTTAGGTTGCAACTATAACTATAATGGAAGGGGTGGATGTAGAGCACTGTATCTTCATACATCAAACCAAAGGATTATAGGAGTAATATCTACATAGAACAGGAAACTAACTGGCGGGGTAATGTCAGGTTGACTTTAAAATGTCACAGAAAATCAGAATTTTCATCTTTTTTTTCACAATTCATTTTATCACAAATCTGCAAAGTTAGGAAGTTTCTACTTTTGACCAACCTTATTTTTCATACTATCTTTTTGTCAGAACTAAAGAGACAAGACACAAACAAAACCTGAACATTGCAAAGTAATCTATCCTCATTTTTATGCCTTATTCACATGAGACAGTATCATAGTTTCAGTTCAGTTCAGTTCAGTCACTCAGTCGTGTCCGACTCTTTGCGACCCCATGAATCGCAGCACGCCAGTCCTCCATGTCCATCACCAACTCCTGGAGTCCACCCAAACCCATGTCCATTGAGTTGGTGATGCCATCCAACCATCTCATCCTCTGTTATCCCTTTCTTCTCCTGCCCTCAATCTTTCCCAGCATCAGGGTCTTTTCCAATGAGTCAGCTCTTCACACTGGAGAAGGGAATGGCAAACCACTTCAGTATTCTTGCCTTGAGAACCCCATGAACAGTATGAAAAAGCAAAAAAGATAGGACACGGAAAGATGAACTCCCCAGGTCAGTAGGTGCCCAATATGCTACTGGGGATCAGTGGAGAAATAACTCCAGAAAGAATGAAGGGATGGAGCCAAGATAAAAACAACAAACAGTTGTGGATGGGACTGGCGATAGAAGCAAAGTTAGATGCTGTAAAGAGCAATATTGCATAGGAACCTGGAATGTTAGGTCCATGAATCAAGCCAAATTGGAAGTGGTCAAACAGGAGATTACAAGAGTGAACATCAACATTCTAGGAATCAGAGAACTAAGATGGACTGGAACGAGTGAATGCAACTCAGATCTCCTTTATAGCTACTACTGTGGGCAGGAATCCCTTAGAAGAAATGGAGTAGCCATCATAGTCAATAAAAGAGTTCAAAATGCAGTACTTGGATGCAATCTCAGAAATGGCAGAATGATCTCTGTTCGTTTCCAAGGCAAACCATTCAATTTCACGGTAATCCAAGTCTATGCCCTAATCAGTAAAGTTGAAGAAGCTAAAGTTGAAAGGTTCTATGAAGACCTACAAGACCTTCTAGAACTAACACCCCAAAAAGATATCCTTTTCATTATAGGGGACTGGAATGCAAAAGTAGGAAATCAAGAAACACCTGGAGTATCAGGCAAATTTGGCCTTGGAGTACAGAATGAAGCAGGGCAAAGGCTAATAATAGAGCTCTGCCAAGAGAACACACTGGTCATAGCAAACACCCTCTTCCAACAACACGAGAGAAGACTCTACACATGGATATCATGAGATGATCGACACCAAAATCAGATTGATTATATTCTGTGCAGCCAAAGATGGAGCAGCTCTATACAGTCAGCAAAAACAAGACTGGGACTGACTATGGCTCAGATCATGAACTCCTTATTGCCAAATTCAGACTGAAATTGAATAAAGTGGAGAAAACCTCTAGACCATTCAGGTATGACCTAAATCAAATCCCTTATGACTATACAGCAGAAGTGAGAAACAGATTTAAGGAACTAGATCTGATAGACAGAGTGCCTGATGAACTATGGACAGAGGTTCGTGACATTGTACAGGAGACAGGAATCAAGACCATCCCCAAGAAAAAGAAATGAAAAAAAGCAAAATGGCTGTCTGAGGAGGCCTTACAAATAGCTGTGGAAAAAAAGGGAAGCAAAAAGCAAAGGAGAAAAGGAAGGATATACCCATTTGAAAGCAGAGTTCCAAAGAATAGCAAGGAGACATAAGAAAGCCCTCCTCAGCGATCATGGTTTACATTGTTTAAAAAAAAAAAGGTCAAGGATATCAGTGAACAGTTAATCTATTCACATACTAAAATCACATACCAAATTATGAATTTGGTACCTGGGAACAAGTCCAATCTCTCATGTTATTGGCTTTTCCTATTTTTTAATTTCAGTATTATGTCACCAACTTGAGGTGGCTGTGAACTTTGGACTTGAAGTAACTATGAACTTAAAAACACATGTACACAATTAAGTGGTTACCTTTTCAGCTTATAGAGAAGACTTTTGCAAATTTTTTTTAAAAGATCAATTTTAAAAAAAAGAATTAAAAGGCAGGTTTACCTTATAAAAGAAAGAATTGTTTGTCTATCTAAGAGAATACCCTTGCATATTGCATATGCATACCCTGCATATTGCAGAGACAGAATATAGAAAAGTAACATCTTTCAAAATATCTGGGTTTTGGTTGGGTAGAGGAGGACTTAAGGGGGAGAAGCTCCCTAAACAAGAAAATAAAAAACAAGTTGCTTTTTAAAGTAATACCCTGTTCTGTTTCATCCTTGATAAAACAAATGCTAATTTTGTTTTTAAACTGCCAGTACACAGGGAAGTGATTCAAATCCTCTATACCTTTGAGAGACTTTCATTGTTTACATATTCCAGTTCAACTTAAAATATTGTGCAATTGCCAAACCTCATATTTAAAATATATGCTTATCATCCAACTCAGGGTAACATTAGCATGCTGAAAACTGCATTCTAATTAATAAATCAGAGACTTAACCACTGAAACATCATTCACACATATGAGATGGCAATAGTGAGAGCTATTAAATATAGTAGCATGCTGTCACCCTTACAGGAAATATGGAAATATGCCTTTTGGGGAGATACTGGTCTACATTATTTATCAATGTTTGGCTATAATATATGGATTTACTCAACAATGAATGAATATCATATTTCTCCTAGAAGACACAGTATTAATTTGTGATCTTGCCAAACTGTCACTCTGATAACAAGCCTACTAAGAGGGGGACATGCAATCAATAATTTGTATCCAGTGATTTCTTCCCTTTAGGGAAATACTGCTTTCCCACTTTTACTCATGTTCATAAGCACAAAACAAGGAAATACAAAAATTACAAAAAAAAAAAACCTTTTGATCTGGTTCTATGAGAGTTCAAAAAGCAAATTACTTTTACCAATATATTAGAACTCTGCAGTCAACTCTTATTCTATCTTAAAAACCACCACCAAATAAAATGAAATAAAAAGAGAACAAATAAAGACTGATGCTTAGGAAGAGAAATCATTGAAAATGTGAAACCAAATTCAAGCCTCAAGATTACACTATGAACCAGTGGGAAAAATGCTCATGTGGATTTCACTTCTTTCAGTCTTGAGTCTTCCCTCCTTCCCCCCTCCCTACTTTTCTCCACACCTCTAGGCTGTGACAATATTTCTACTGTCTAAGCTTTAGCCTTAACCATAATTATTTCACCTTCATTTATGTTCACGTAACTCAGACAGTTCCCAACACCTGACTCAATTTTGAATCTCCAGTCTGGCTTTGCTCAAATTGTAACCAAGTAGGACTCTGTGGGGTCTTAGTAGAACAGACTCCCACCCCCATATCCTCTGCCTGCCTCTTGTCTGTAGAAAAACTAGCCTCCTAGGCCTTCCCTGAGTTCCAAAGAATAAATTTAACCAGAGAAGTGAGAAAATGCAGAAAGAAAGGAAAACAATAAAGCAAGACAAAATATAGTTTAGTCATCAACCAGACTCAAAACATTTAGTTCCTCATCAAGGGCTATAGATAATTTTCTAAGCCATGCTGTTTGAGCTGTTTTGCAGATACTGAAACTCCCAACAGGTGGAAGAAGTTAACTATATGCTGCCCTTATGCATGTAGACCCCACTCTGGTTGGATTCAGAAAGTTGATGATATTGACTGCCAGTTACCTTACCATCAACCATTCAGGGGGGCTTCCCAGGCGGTGCAATGGTAAAGAATCTGCCTGCCAATTTAGGAGATGCAAGAGACGTGAGTTTGATCCCTGGGTAGGGAAGATCCCCTGGAGTAGGACATACCTACTCCAGTATTCTTGCCTGAAAAATTCCATGGACAGAGAAGCCTGGCGGGCTACAGTCCATGGGGGTCACAAAGTCAGACACAACTGAGCTACTGCACATGCATGCATGCAACCAATCAGAAGAATGTCCATGAGCTGATCGTGCACCTCACAACCCCCTTCCCCTAACCCTGTCTTTTAGCACTAGCTGTTGAGACCTCTGGCTTGATGCCCTGAAGTAAACTGCATTTTTCTTCACTTCAACCTAGGGTCAGTAAATTGGCTTTATTGTGCACAGGGAAGTGGACTCAGGCTTGATTCAGTAACAATAACATCTTATACTTGTCCATTTTTCCTTATCCATGTGATTGAACTCAAGCTACCTTTCAGCATTCCTTAGCTTTAGTCTCAGTATTTGTCAGAACTAATTCTACCAGTCCGATGCCTGTCCACATATCTGATGGGGTTTTTAGTAAGATTATTCTTTTCATATGCAACTAGAAGAAATTGAAACATCTGCACAAGGGGGAAAAGTCACAATTGTTATAGAGTCTTTGCTTATAAACCCAGATTGAAGAGCATGGTTTGAACCTTGGTCTACAATGTGTGGGTGTCCGAATTTCTTTCACCCCACACACATAATCTAGGCACTTAGAATCACAGAAGGGACAGTTGACTTAGCAGGGTAAGGTAGCTTCATGATCCTCCCCCAACCCTCACCCAAACACATAAAACAAACATGAGCAGAAAACACAAGTCAGGCAGGGAGACAACATGAGGTCCATGACCTTTGACGGCTGTTCAGTCACTGTCATGTCCAACTTTTGTGATCCCATGAACTGCAGTACACCAGGCTTCCCTGTCCTTCACCATCTCCCAGAGTTTGTGAAAACTCATGTCCATTGAGTCAGTAATGCCATACAACCATCTCATCCTCTGTCATCCCTTTCTTCTCCTGCCTTCAATCTTACCCAGAATCAGGATTTTTTCCAATGAGTTGGCTCTTCATATCAGGTGGCCAAAGTATTGGAGTTTCAGCTTCATCATCAGTACTTCCAATGAATATTCAGGGTTGATTTCCTTTAGGATTGACTGGTTTGATCTCCTTGCTGTCCAAGTGATTCTCAAGAGTCTTCTCCAGCACCACAATTCAAAACCATTAGTTCTTCAATGCTCATCCATCTTTGCTCAGTCAGTAAATCATCTGCCTGCAATGCAGAAGACCCAGGTTCAATTCCTGGGTCAGGAAGATCCCCTGGAGAAGGAAATGGCAATCCAATCCAGTATTCTTGCCTAGAGAATCCCATAAACAGAGGAGCCTGGTTGGCTACAGTTCATGGGGTCACAAGAGTCAGACACGACTTAGCAACTAAACCACCACTACAGCCATCTTTATGGCCCAATACTCACATCTGTACATGACTACTGGGAAAATCCATAGCTTTGACTATACAGATCTTTGTCAGCAAAGTGATGTCTCTGCTTTTAAATATGTGTCTAGGTTTGTAATAGCTTCTTTTTCCCAAGGAGCAAGTGTCTTTTAATTTCATGGCTGCATTCATAGTTGGCAGTGACTTTGGAGCCCAAGAAAATAAAATTTGTAACTACCTCCACATTTTCCCCATTTATTTAACATGAAGTGATGGGACTGGATGCCATGATCTTAGAGTTTTTTAATGCTGAATTTTAAGCAAGATTTTTCACTCTCTTCTTTCACCCTCATCAAAAGGTTCTTTAGTTCCTCTTCACTTTCTGCCATTAGAGTAATATTATCTGTGTATCTAAGGATATTGATATTTCTCCCTGCAATCTCGATTCCAGCTTGTGATTCACCCAACACAGCATTTCGCATGATGCACTCTGCATATAAGTTAAATAAACAGGGTCATAATATACAGCCTTGACGTATTCCTTTCCCAGTTTTGAACCAGTCCCTTGTTCCATGTCCGGTTCTAACTGTTGCTTCTTGATCTACATACAAGTTTCTCTGCATACAAGGTGACAGGTAAGGTGGTCTGATATCCTACCTCTTGAATTTTCCACAGTTTGTTATGATCCACACAGTCAAAGGCTTTAGCACAGTCAATGAAGCAGAAGTAAATTCTTTTTTGGAATTCCTTTGCTTTTTCTATAATCCAATGATGTTGGCAATTTGATCTATGGTTCCTCGGGCTTTTCTAAATCCAGCTTGTACATCTGGAAGTTCTCAGTTCACATACTGTTGAAGCCTAGCTTGAAGGATTTTGAGCATTACCTTGCTAGCATTTGACATTTGAGACAGCCCAATAGAGAAGCACAGAATGTTGAGCATCAGTCTCAGGCTCCCTACATTTCACCAGATCAAAATTTGATTCTTCTCGTGGAAAGGAAGGGGTAACCACAGTATTTTTTCCCCTAGTACTTATCTTACAGTGTAGGAAGTATTGATAAATTTTCCTATTTTATTGTCTTAGGACTGAATGAAGACAGAGATTAAGAACAATTTTCTCAAGCCTAACAGGCAAATTTCTTTGATCCTTCTGCCTTCTTATTGTCTTGATATTCATGGGTTTATTACTACTGGATTACTTCCAATTTGAATTTGACCCCACAGAGATTGGAGAAAGGGATACTTGAAGAGCCAGCAAGATTTCCTCCAAGAAGATTTTATACCTTAGCAAGGTGGAGACAATCTTCAAATATTCCATAACCTCCATCATTCACACATACAGAGAGTAGATATTTCACCAGTGATGAAGAAAGTAAAAGATATTTTGACTTTTAGTCAGTTTTGGTGGCAAGTAAAAGAGAGTTTCAAGTTTAGTGCCATGAGACATATGTGAAAGTATCACAGGAAAAGCTGAACATCTATACCTATTAAATACTAAAGAACAAGAATCCAGCAACGTGGAGTTACAGGAAGAGTAGGGCAAATAACAGAAACAGGGTGTGGTCTTCACTCTAGTGCAATGGTTTTAGTGTGTGGTGCCTGATTAGCAGCATTACTATCACGTGGAAACATGCCTCCAGCACATACTAATGCCCTGCCAGCTAAGGTCTGAAAATCACTGCTCTAGTTTACCATCATATTTAGGATGACTTGGCTATTTTCTTTAGGTGTGTTTCTCTTTGTTTTGAGAAAGTTTGCATTTTTACGATGACTGGGGCTATATAAAGCACATAGGGGAAAAGGAATATATTGTGGTTTATCTGAATCAGAGAGACTGACGTTAAGATCCTAAATGTATAGTACAAATATTTTATGAACATTCTTTCTAGAAAGTGTTGCTTTTGGGTTTGATCTCTCTTTGTCCTCTCTTTCCAAACAGTGTGGATAATGACAGTCTCCAATAATTGAATACTGTGGGCCTTGCCTCCATGTAACGGAAGGTCCCAATTCTCCCACTGCAGAGGGCTGTCTGGAAGAGGAGCTGCCTTTGATGTGTAGGAAAGAACTGTCCCTGGAGGGAAGGATATTTGACAGGCATATATTTTAGAAATGTTTCTCAGGTAAAATTTTAATCCATAAAATTGTATTAACATTTCAAACATGCAACCCTCCAGAATTCAAAAATGTAGTCTCTGGAGAGATTCTCCATCTTTGTAGAGAGTTATATTTTTATAGGGCAAAGAGAACGTGATTTTCTCCAAATGCTTTAACCATGCCCCTGACCTCCATTTCAAAAGCAAGCCTTTAACAAGCTAAGGGGGTCAGATATAGGGTAACAATAAAGGAAGGGCAAAGGCCAAAAAATATGCCCTCAGAAATACAACTTCTGTCTGGATGATAAAATATGAAGTGCCTGCCCCCACATTCTGCATGGAATCATTCAGAACGCTTGGAAATAAATCATAATTATTATGAAGCAGAAGACCAAAGACCTAGCAAACCTTCAGCCTTACCAGTCCCCTCTTTGATGCTATTTAACACTCAAAATTGCCCATCTCATTTCTTTTGAGCATCCTATAAATAACAAATCCATTCAGCATAGGGATGCTTTGTTATAGATGTGAAGCAACTGAAAAGAATGGATAATACCCAGAAAGTCAATGGATTAGAAAGGAATATAGCTCAGGTATGGAGCACCAGGGCTTAGTGGCTGGGGCTCTGAGCACACTATGTGAAGGAGGCTGCTTTGTTGTTATATATGTGTCTTTGTTTTATATCTCAATGCCAGTTTGTTAGTCTTAATATGAATTCTGTTGTTTACCTAATATTTTTTATATATGTTATGATGAGCCCATGCTTGACACGCCCATGTTTTGATATACAGTATGATGAGCCCATGAATTCAGGAGAGGAAAGAGGAGCATAGTTGAATTTAGTTAAACAAAGGTAAAATTATAATTTTATTATTACTAAATGACAACACTCTCCTCCTAACCAAATATTCCCTTGCTTTAAGTGGCTGATGTGATACTGTGTGATCCCAATTAAACAAGCTGCTAAGAACGCAAAACTGTTCAGGTAGCACATGTTAGTGGAAATAACAATTTTGGCCATCATTCACGGAGTATCTACCATGTGCTAAGCACTGCCAAGAAATTTACATGTGTTACTGCTAATCCTCATAAATGTGTGATATTATGTATCCCTATTAATCTACTGGTCTAAACATTCCCTGACATTTGTTACCAGTGGCACTCATTCACTGTGTAAATACGTACATTGAGCCTCTGCTAGTTGCCAAACACTGAGGTCCTGCTCTTGCTCAGTTTATGTTATCACAAATAATAAACAAGATAATATCTATTACCAATAATGCTGTCTAGAAAGAGAGAATACATAATTTACAATGGACACAATATACAACGAGCAATAAATGAGTAGCTATGTAAGAGCAGTAAGTCAGGGAAAGACTCTGGGAATGTGATATCCAAGCCAAGTCCTAAATAACTAGGAGAAAAAAAAAACATGCAAAGGATAGAGTGTCTTCTAAGCAAGGAGAAAAGCTAGACTAATTACTCTAAAGTGGAAACCTCCTTTTGGATATATAATGGACACCTAAGTCTTAACATACTCAAAATAAGATTTAAAAAATGTTTGCCATTATTTCCCATTAAACTGACTTTCTCTCAGTCTTTACTACCCAATAAGAGTAGTAGCAACTCTACACACCAAAGGCAGCACTTCTTCCAGGTATCCAAGGAACTAACAAATACTGATCCTACCCTCAGTTCCCACAGCTAATGCATTTGCAAATCCTACTGGTCAGAATTCTAAAACATATCTGAAGTCCACACTTATCCATCACTACTAAAGTACTTTGAGGAGATATTGCATATCCAAGGGCAAAGGAGAAGCCCCAGCAAGACAGTAGGAGGGGTAAAATCGAGTTTAGACTCAAACCCCATACCCGCCAGAGATGCTCAGAGGGCTCAAACAAACCTTGTTCACATCAGGACCCAGAGACCCCACAGAGACTGAGACAGAACTGTGTTTGAGTATCTCCTGTGGAGGTACGGGTCAGCAGTGGACTGCCACAGGGGCAGGGGCTCTGGGTGCAGCAGCCTTGGATACGGCATAAGCTCTCTTGGAGGAGGTCGCCATTAACCCCACAATAGAGCTGCCAGACTTTAATTTTTTGGGCTCCAAAATCACTGCAGATGGTGATTGCATCTCAAAATTTTAAAAAAGAATACTTTATTACATTCAAATCATCTTCAACATAAATCAAATGATCATGTATGTACAGTTTGTGGACTCTGTATCATATATGATTACTCTATCTGTCTTGCTCTAATGCCACAGAGTTTTAATTACTTCAGTTTTAAAAAGGATCTTATGTCTGATAGTGTGTGTCTTTCAATATTATTCTTCTTCAATATGGTGTAAGTTTTCCTTGGTCTTTTGTATTTTCCCCTATATTTTAGAATCAATTTTTAAGTTTTCACAATTTAATACTTGCTATCATCTTGACTGAGATTGTATCGGGTGTGTGGGTCAGTTTTGAAATAACTAACAATAACATCAGCTAATTCATGACAATAATCCATTTTAGTCTGATGCTCAGACATATCTGATGTTGAGAAACCTGTATGCAGGTCAGGAAGCAACAGTTAGAACTGGACATGGAACAACAGACTGGTTCCAAATAGGAAAAGGAGTACGTCAAGACTGTATATTGTCACCCTGCTTATTTAACTTATATGGAGAGTACAGCATGAGAAATGTTGGGCTGGATGAAGCACAAGCTGGAATCAAGATTGTGGGGAGAAATATCAATAACCTCAGATATGCATATGACACCACCCTTATGGCAGAAAGTGAAGAAGAACTAAAGAGCCTCTTGATGAAAGAGGAGAGTGAAAAAGTTGACTTAAAGCTCAACATTCAGAAAACTAAGATCATGGCATCTGGTCCCATCACTTCATGGGAAATAGATGGGGAAACAGTGGAAACAGTGTCAGACTTTATTTTGGGGTCTCCCAAATCACTGTAGATGTTGACTGCAGCCATGAAATTAAAAGATGCTTACTCCTTGGAAGAAAAGTTATGACCAACCTAGACAGCATATTAAAAAGCAGAAACATTACTTTGCCAACAAATGTCCGTTTAGTCAAAGCCATGGTTTTTCCAGTAGTCATGTATGGATGTGAGAATTGGACCACAAAGAAAGCTGAGTGCAGAAGAATTGATGCTTTTGAATGGTGGTGTTGGAGAAGACTCTTGAGAGTCCCTTGGACTGCGAGGAGATCCAACCAGTCCATTCTAAAGGAGATCAGTCCTGGGTGTTCATTGGAAGGACTGATGTTGAAGCTGAAACTCCAATACTTTGGCCACCTCATGCGAAGAACTTACTCATTTGAAAAGACCTGATGCTGGGAAAGATAGAAGGCGGGAGGAAAAGGGTACAACAGAGGATGAGATGGCTGGACGGCATCATCTACTCAATGTACATGGGTTTGTAAACTCATGGAGTAAACTCTGGGAGTTGGTGATGAACAAGGAAGCCTGGCGTGCTGCAGTCCATGGGCTCAAAAAGAGTTGGACACAACTGAGCGACTGAACTGAACTGAAACTACAAACACGTTTTTTTTCCCTCAAAATTGTCAGACATCTGAAGTTGTAAGACAGTCTGAAAATCAAGGATAGAGTCTTCACCTCTCTCCATGGAGAAAGATAGGATCTCCATCTCTGTCACTTATGCTAGACTACAGGTAGACAATGTAAATGCCATACAAGTGAGTAAGACTAAATCAGTTAAAATATTAATGAACTGCCAAAGACTGAGTGTAAGCTGTTATGATAAGAGATTTATATCCATTTGCAGGCTCTTTTCAAAGTAACTCGTGAGAAAAGGCAAAAGGCTGGAAAGAGATTCAATAAATGTGAGAGAGGAGTGAAGGAAGAAATTGGTTACCACTGTGGGAAATAGATGAGCTCCCACCACCTGCTACTTCCATCAGAAAACTTAAGTTATTGCTCCTAGGCACAGATAAAATCCCACTGTTGTTGAGGAAAAGACAGGAGTGAGAAAATCAGTCATTTAATCCAGCCCATATCCCCAGTCCAAAAGACCTTTGGAGAAACTTGAATCATATAAAAGTATGGGTATAAATTATATTTACCTCAGTTTCTCTCATTCCAATCTATCAAGACAATTGTTTAAAATATTTTATCTAGTTTTTAATTTGTTTTTGATGGGAGGTCAAGTCCAATCCTTGTTACTTCAACATTTCTAGATTAGAAGACCCATGTTGTACCTATTTTTTGAAGTTATGTGATTAGATTCTTAAATTTCTAGTAGGGTCAAAGATTACACTGAATGTACAAAAGACTGGAGGAGAAGTGAGGAGTCCTTGAATTTAAAGCACAACTTCCAATATATATACTTAATTCCATGGCTTTGAGAAAATGTGATACTCTCTCTACAATTCAGTCTTCTCATCTGTAAATTAAGACAGTTGTCCTTAATTTCTTCCAATTCTCTTCCTAAGTGTGACTATTCCAAATCTATTGTAGAAAACCACTTGCCAATTCTTTGTGGGTAGGTTGACCTTCTTACTGTTTACCTGAAAGCCAATTTTCAACATCACTCTTTAAAGCAAAACAAAAGACTATAATCTCAAACTGCTGTGCTGCTGCAAGTCCTGCTCACACTAAGAAGGATTACAGACAAGCATCTCAGAGATAATGGGGCTGTCAATCTCTTTTATGAACCATGACAAGTATCCAAAGAATTGTGGATTTCAAAGTAAACATCCAGCATTTTAGGATAAGATCAGCAAGCCTCAGTTCCAAAATTTTTTCATTACTTTCTCCATCCCCCTCCAGACTTAAAATATCCTCAAAATGTACCCACATCTTAGGCACCTGTTGATTGACTTTGTTGTGATGGAACTAACAACTGAATAACAGGGTAGTTAGGCTGGAAATAAAATCTAAGTAATTGAAAATCTTCTTTTTTGGTTTCAGGATCCTGCTAATCAGATAATTGCTGATTAAAGGACTCATTCTATCCTTTTGAAGTCAAAGCAAAGGTATTAAAGTTTCTGTTGATCCTCAGTGTGAAATGGAATGTCTCCTGCCATATCAATAAACAAGGATATAACAGCCATCAGTGATTTTGGGCCTCTAAATGTGATTTTCTGAGCCTGGAGAGCCCCCAAGAGGGAGAACAATGCCTGTGATCCAGCAGCTATTAGCTGCCACCACTCTCATTGGTGAAGGAGGAATTAAGGATGTGAATAATCAAGAAGCAGGATGCTGGCCCCAGATATGAGATAAATATGAAAGAAATGATTTCAGTCAGTCCAGAAGCTTGCATCTTCCCAGGCATGGAAGAGTGCTAAATTCCTTAATTTGAGATATCTGGTTTTCCTTAATTAACAGTAACCTTTTGATATTCAGATTACCTGCCCTTTCCTGCAAACTTCTATATCCTGATTCCTTCCACAGCCTCCTTGGAGCAGTTTCTCAGGGCTACTTGAGATGCTGCCTCTGGGGCTTGAAGTCTGAAGAATTCCCACTGAATAAATATATCTCTCAACTTTCAGGTTGTGACTATTTTTTCAGTCAACACCAGAGAGGAGCCTGAGAGGAAATCTCCTCTTACGTAGATGGTTCTCCTGAGATGGAACTTTCTGGGCAAACTAAGAATTCTTAGAGTCTTCTGACCTATGTGCTTCAGGTGATCCTTGTCTGAACATTTGTCAGCTGTTATCTATCACCCTAACTGAGGGAATTTGTCAGGGTAATATTTTAAATAAACTATTAGTGAAACACCAATACAGTATACTAATGCATATATATGGAATTTGAAAGATGGTAACGATAACCCTATATGCGAGACAGAATAAGAGACACAGATGCATAGAACAGTCTTATGGACTCTGAGGGATAAGGTGAGGGTGGGACATTCTGGGAGAATAGCATTGAAACATATATATTATCATATGTGAAACAGAACACAATTCCAGGTTCGATGCATGAGACAAATGCTCAGGGCTGGGGCAATGGGATGACCCAGAGGGATGGGATGGGGAGGGAGGTGGGAGGGGGGTTCAGGATGGGGAACACATGTAAACCCATGGCTGATTCATGTCAATGTATGGCAAAAACCACTACAATATTGTAAAGTAATTAGCCCCCAACTAAAATAAATAAATTTATTAAAAAAAAAAAAAACCTATTAGTGGAAGCATTGTTTCTAGTAAACACAGTAGAGCACATAATGGAATTCCTCCCACTTCTGTTAGTTTATCTATTGATGTTAGATTCATGGACATAAAAATGGAAGGGAATTTTTTTTTTTTTTTTTTTTTTTTAGGGTTTACTTTATTTTATTTTATTTTATTTTTTTTGGAGTTCTTTTTTTTTTTTTAATTATTTATTTATTTATTTTTATTTTAGTTGGGGGCTAATTACTTTACAATATTGTAGTAGTTTTTGCCATACATCGACATGAATCAGCCATGGATTCACATGTGCTCCCCCTCCCAAACCCTCCTCCCACCTCCCTCCCCCTCCCATCCCTCAGTGTCATCCCAACGCTCCATCCCTGAGCATCCATCCCATGCATAGAACATGGAATGGTGTTCTGCTTCACATATGACAATATACATGTTTCAATGTTATTGTCCCAGAACGTCCAACCCTCACCTTCTCCCTCAGAGTCCACAGGACTGTTCTATGCATCTGTGTCTCTTATTCTGTCTCACATATAGGGTTACCATTACCATCTTTCAAATTCCATATACATGCATTAGTATACTGTATTGGTGCTTTTCTTTCTGGCTCACTTCACTCTGTATAATGGGCTCCAGTTTAATCCATCTCAATAGAACGGATTCAAATGTATTCTTTTTAATGGCTGAGTAATATTCCATTGTGTATATGTACCACAGCTTCCTTATCCATTCGTCTGCCGATGGACATCTAGGTTGCTTCCATGTCCTGGCTATTGTAAACAGTGCTGTGATGAACATTGGGGTACACGCGTCTCTTTCAATTCTGGTTTCCTCGGTGTATATGCCTAGCAGTGGGATTGCTGGGTCATATGGCAGTTCTATTCCCAGTTTTTTAAGGAATCTCCACACTGTTCTCCATAGTGGCTGTACTAGTTTGCATTCCCACCAACAGTGTAAGAGGGTTCCCTTTTCTCCACACCCTCTCCAGCATTTATTGCTTGTAGACTTTTGGATAGCGGCCATTCTGACTGGTGTGTAATGGTACCTCATTGTGGTTTTGATTTGCATTTCTCTAATAATGAGTGATGTTGAGCATCTTTTCATGTGTTTGTTAGCCATCTGTATGTCTTCTTTGGAGAAATGTCTGTTTAGTTCTTTGGCCCATTTTTTGATTGGGTCGTTTATTTTTCTGGAATTCAGCTGCAGGAGTTGCTTGTATATTTTTGAGATTAATTTGTTTGTCTGTTGCTTCGTTTGCTATTATTTTCTCCCATTCTGAAGGCTGTCTTTTCACCTTGCTTATAGTTTCCTTTGTTGTGCAAAAGCTTTTAATTTTGATTAGGTCCCATTTGTTTATTTTTGCTTTTATTTCCAATATTCTGGGGGGTGGGTCATGGAGGATCCTGCTGTGATTTATGTCGGAGAGTGTTTTGCCTATGTTTTCCTCTAGGAGTTTTATAGTTTCTGGTCTTACATTTATGGAAGGGAATTTAGAGCTAACTTGTCCTATTCTATCACTTTACCAAAAAAAGTGAGTTGTTGCATAATATTATAATTCCTAAGGGAGGAAATCATGCTCATACATTTAAATAAAAGATTAAAAACAAAAATGTTTTCTCAGCTAAAGGAGAAATTGAATTAACCAGCCTCCCTGAAACTCCAATACTTTGGCCACCTCATGCGAAGAGTTGACTCTTTGGAAAAGACCCTGATGCTGGGTAGGATTGGGGGCAGGAGGAGAAGGGGACGACAGAGGATGAGATGGTTGGATGGCATCACTGACTCGATGGGCATGGGTTTGGGTAGACTCCGGGAGTTGGTGATGGACAGAGAGGCCTGGCGTGCTGCAATTCATGGGGGTGCAAAGAGTCAGACACGACTGAGTGACTGAACTGAACTGAACTTTCCTTTCCAGGTTACTCCAGCTCTATACACTCTAACTGAATGTAGAATTACTAAACAAATCTCAGGAGTTTTGTGGGGTTTTGAGTTTTTTGTTTGTTTGTTTTGCTTGCAAATGTATTTTAGGTTGAGATGAATGAATGGTAGCTCACTGATAGGCATATGGATGGAGCTGAGAACTTCCTGAACTTGGATGTAGAGTGCATCATTAAGGAATTATATGCCTCATCTTCAACCCCTTTTCCTGTGGCACAAGAGGTCAGGCATGATATTATTTACACATTTTGTAATCTTGCCCTTCTCTGGAAAACTGAAGACTACACTTGTTTCAGTTCTAAGGAAGTTGGGTTAGTCTGGCCACTTGTATATATATTGAATTCCAGAGAAAAATCTTTCAGCAGAGATGCTTTTAGGAGAGAAGACGTTACCTCTTCTATATAAGTAAAACTTACAGTTTTAGAGTGATTTGGGATATAAAAACTAAGGTCAAGGGGCATTCTCATATGCATCATAAGCATTAGAATTAGCATAAGCATTAGAATTGCATACTTGTTGTTGTTGTTCAGTCACTCAGTCATGTCCAACTCTTTGCGACCCCATGGACTATATGTAGCATGCCAGGCTTCCCTGTCCTTCACCATCTCCCAAAACTGTATGTAGGATGCCAGGCTTCCCTGTCCTTCACTATCTCCCAGAGTTTGCGCAAACTCATGCCCATTGAGTCAGTGATGGCATCCAACCATCTCATCCTCTGTCATCCCTTTCTCCTCCTGCCTTCAATCTTTCCCAGCATCAGGGTCTTTCCAATGAGTCGGCTTTTCGCATCAGGTGGTCAAAGTATTGGAGCTTCAACTTCAGCATCAGTCCTTCCAGTGAATATTCAGGACTGATTTCCTTTAGGATTGACTGGTTTGATCTTCTCGCTGTCCAAGGACTCTCAACAGTCTTCTCCAGCACCACAATTCGAAGGCATCAATTCTTCAGTGCTCAGCCTTTTTTATTGTTCAGCTCTCACATCCATACATGACTACTGGAAAAACCATAGCTTTGACCTTACGGACCTTTGCAAGCAAAGCAATGTCTCTGCTTTTTAATACTCTGTCTAGATTTGTCGTTGCTTTTCTTCCAAGTAGCAAGCATCTTTTAATTTCACGGCTGTAGTCATCCACAGTGATATATAGTTTGCATTTACCTGTTTGGAAATACTAATACATCCATTCTTCTTGCTCTAGAAAACTTTTTGTATTTTTATTATCTAATTTGCCCAAGAAATTTGGTGATGTGTCTTGGATCAGACACTCATAAATGAATGAATGGGAATTTAAATGCAAGTCTGACAGATCACCGAACCACAATGAGATGCTGATGCTCTAACAATCTAGGATGGCAAAAGAAGTAAGCATAGTTTTGTTGAAAGTCACAGTGAAACAACACTGTCAGCACCTTAATCTCAAATATACTCCAACTTTAGTGTAGGTTTTACTCTCATATTTGTATATACACTTCATAATTCATAAGTTGTGAAGTTCAGAAAAATCAGAGCATCCCAAGAAGCATATCTCCAAAGTCAAGATTTGGCATTTGGAATTTCTGACTGAACTACAGGATGTTTCAAACCTCCCTGCCAGACAACTCCCTTTTGAAAACACAGGCTTTAGAGCATAAATTAGTTCAGCAAGTATCTGTATTGTTACCCTGTACATTTTGTCACTCCCAATTGCCTTGATTTTAATGAATGCAAGGAAAATATTCTATGCATTTGGTGGCATATACTTAATTAAGGTCTAACGAAGCCTTTACTTGGCACCTTTTTGAGAGTAAATAATTCAAATCCAGTATTCGGCTTTAGTGTCTCTCAGACAACACTGTGGTGGTTCCTTGCTCTCTGTGAAAAGTTTGTTAAAAAGTTTATTGTGAGGAATTTCTGTTGCTATCCTGGAACCAAAGGCAACCTTGATTACTGCTTTGCTTACTCATTTCCTCTGCTTAAATATTTATGCTCCTCTTACCCATTGATTTTGAAAGAGGGTTATGGCAATTGATCAGCAGCACCAGCATATAGCTTATGGGAGAATTTGCCTCTCTATGATACTTACTAATGCCAGAACTGTACTAGTGTGACTAATGCATATAGAGGAGGAGAGCTCTGGGATTCCCTTCTTGCATGCAACCTTATGCAGTATTGATGTCAGAGGCAGGGAGGAGTATCTTCTTCACCACAAGGACTTGAGGATATTCATCACTCTTAGTATTCAGTTGAACATACTATAACAAACCTTTAATTTCAAGATAGGATATCTGTATGGAACTCACAGAAGCATTAATTTATTGGAGTCACGTCCAGCGCTAGAGTTGTTAGCACTCTGGGTTGATAGACTTTGGATGGCAGTAGTGCACAATTCTTGATTACAGGGCTTTATTTTGCATGGGGAGCCAAGTGATCATTTCCTCCATTGAAAACCAAATTGGGAAATATAAAGAACAATTATTCTTGATCATTCACATATGAACGTGGTATCCGTAATATGTATAAAGTGAAAATTTCTATTTATCAAGAGTTCATTTCATATTGGGACAAAAACAACTTTTAAAAAACTGATGTGAGACACCATGGCCCCACACTAAATTGAAGAATCAATATTCACAAAGTATTTTTTCTACTTTTCAATCACATTCATGTGGTAAGCACTTCACAAATATTTGTTGAATAGATGAATTATATATATAAATGAATTTATATATAAATTTATATAAACATGAATTTATATATAAATTCATTTATATACATGAATTCATATTCATATTCATATATATATATGAATATATATAAACATGAATTTATATATAAATTTGAATTCTCTAAGATAACTAGGAGATAAATTGATGTAGGCAAAGAAAGTGTTGCTTTATTTACATATGGGTGAAGAATAAAGCACAGGTGAGAATGTTCACATGAGGCCACAAAGGAGGATGATAACAGAGCTGGGTGTCAGCTCCATAATAGCACAACAGCACATTGTGAGTTTGGAAGTGACTAATCTGTTCAGTTGAAAAGCCATTTTTTCAGTAAGCATAGAAGTACAGTCTATGTGTTTTTAGGGAAACTTCCTACCTTTAAAAGCGGTATTGAAAAGGACAGGAAGTCGGCAGGAGTGAGACAAACCCCAGATGAGCAGGAAGAGAAGGTACTGGAAGGACAGGTCCCAGAGAAGAAAGATAGTATGAGACTGGAGAGTGGCCAAAATGTAGATAGTGACCACATAGGACTGGAAAAGGAAGAGCTCCTGATCTGCTCCCATCCCAACCCAGCAGTTGGGAACTCTCTCCTAGAGTTCCTCTCTAGTTCCCAAACTCTCAAGTTCCTCTCAGGAAGCTCTACCAACAGCCTCTATTCCATTGATCACTGGTCTTTAGATAGAGCCACCTCTGGTTTCTTTTCCATATTTTGCCAAAGGATAGAGATTCCAGTATGCTCTGTAAAGCAAAAAGTGAAAATGCCACTATTTGTACTTTAATTTTTTTCCCCTTGGGTAATTAAAAAATTATTTTAGCTTGGAATTTGAGTAGATTTATTCTGTACTATAGACAATTGACTGAGTCTTTCTTATCTCATGACTACCTGGTATCATTTTCATTCCTTTCATATTACTATTATTTTTGGATAAACAAAGATTTTGAGAATAGGACTATTTATTTTCCAAGACACCCACCATCTCTACTCTGTACCTTCAAATCTAAACCACCAATATATATACACTTTTAAATTCTTTCTGCCTTCCTGCCTGCAACTAAATATACCCACGTGAGTGCTCATGTATCTGGTCTATAACAGGAATAGATCTATGAAACATAGTTTCTGATCATCAGCCTCCTTGTATCATAATCTCAGTCCCCATTTCCATGACATCCATGTTAGAGATATGTAAATCCTCCTACTATTTCCTGGGACACCTCTCTCTTAGTGTGTTTTGTGGTTACGGTCATACTGGAATAAAAAGTATCTTCAAAATCCCTTATATAATTAAGACTGACAATTTGAAAACACAGTATCAAGTGTCCAAAGTATTACCTGGAAATAGAATGCATGTTCTGTTTCCAAGTTCATAGAACAAGATTCGAAAACAAAAACAAAATAAAATCCTGTCTGCCAATGACTGAGCTTTATCCATAAGTAGAATTAATGCATAAGGTCAAGTTCCGAGTATAATTTTGAGGTAGATAAAATTTGGTCCTTCCAACTTAATCTAGCAAAGTGAAAAAGGGCATTTGCCTTTACATTCATATCATAGACTGCTAATTTTAGAGGCTGTACCAAATACTGGTTGCTGTTGTGCTGTGCTTAGTTGCTCAGTTGTATCCGACTCTTGGGAGCCCGTGGACTATAGCCCACCAGGCTCCTCTGTCCATGGGAATTCTCCAGGCAAGAATATTGGAGAGGGTTTCCATGCCCTCCTCCAGGGGATCTTCTCAACCCAGGGATTGAACCCAGTCTCCTGCACTTCAGGCAGATTCTTTACCATCTCAGCAGAATGTAGTCAAACATGGCTGGGAAGGCAGACCCAGGTCTCTAAGGTAAGAAGAGTGTCCACTTGTAGAAGAGTTGACTGAAGAGTGTAAGGTTGGAGTCAAATTTTAATGGTATTGGGGCTGTCTTGGTTCATGGATGATAACTTGCTTTTCTCTGCTACCAGGTGTTCTGGGAAGACCATCTTAATACTTTATGAACAACTTTTTGCAGATTTCTGTCATGTGGCTTTCACAAGCATGATACAATTTAAAGAGGTGTTCCCTTAAAGTTTGATCTCCCGGATTTGAGTTCAGTTTTGACACATTCTACCTGTGTCACATTGTGAAAAATGGTTCACTTCAAGTCTCATTTTTTAACCTGAGGACAATAATAGTTTCCATGTTAGATGGTAGTGCGTGTTAACAATACATCAAAATTTTAAAGGATAGTAGTTGTTGTTGTTCAGTCGCTCGGTCATGTCCAACTCTTTGTGATCCCATGGACTGCAGCACACCAGGCTTTCCTGTCCTTCACCATCTCCCGGAACTTGTTCAAACTTATGTCCACTGAGTTGCTGATGTCATCCAACCATCTCGTCCTCTGTCGTCCCTTTATCCTCCTGCCTTCAGTCTTTCCCAGATCAGGATCTTTTCTAATGAGTTGGCTCTTGCATCAGGTAGCCAAAGCAGTGGAGTTTCAATTTCAGCATCAGTCCTTTCAATGGATATTCAGGGTTGATTTCCTTTAGGATTGACTGGTTTGACCTCCTTACAGTCCAAGGGACACAGTTTAAAAGCATCAATTCTTTGGCACTCAGCCTTCTTTATGGTCCAACTCTCATATCCATACATGATTACTGGAAAACCATAGCTCTGACTATACAGACCTTTGCTTCCAAAGTAATGTCTCTGCTTTTTAATATGCTGTCTAGGTTGGTCACAGCTTTTCTTCCAAGGAGCTAGCATCTTTTAATTTCATGGCTGCAGTCACCATCTGCAGTGATTCTGGAGCCAAAGAAAATAAAGTCTGTCACTGTTTCCATTGTTTCCCATCTATCTGCCATGAAGTGATGGACCAAATACCATGATCATAGTTTTGAATACAGAGTTTTAACCCACTCTCCTCTTTGACCTTCATCAAGAGGCTCTTTAGTTCCTCTTCACTTTCTTCCATAAGGATGGTGTTATCTGGATATCTGTTCAGTTCAGTTGCTCAGTCATGTACGATTCTTTGTGACCCCATGGACTGCACCATGCCAGGCCTTCCTGTCCATCACCAACTCTCAGAGCTCACTCAAACTCATGTTCATTGAGTTGGTGATGCCATCCAACCATCTCATCCTCTGTCATCCTCTTCTCCTCCCACCTTCAATCTTTCCCAGCATCATGGCCTTTTCAAATGAGTCAGCTCTTCGCATCAGGTAGCCAAAGTATTGCAGTGTCAACTTCAACATCAGTCCTTCCAATGAACACTCAGGACTGATTTCCTTTCGGATGGATTGGTTGGATCTCCTTGCAGTCCAAGGGGCTCTCAAGAGTCTTCTCCAACACCACAGTTCAAAAGCATCAATTCTTTGGTGCTCAGCTTTCTTTATAGTCCAACTCTCACATCCATACATGACTACTAGAAAAACCATAACTTTGACTAGACAGACTAGACAGACTAGACAGATAACTCTTGGTTATCTCTTCCTAAAGAAATAGTCTCTGATTCTCATAGTATATTTTGCAGTGTTTAAGTTCTCCTTTCTCCTTCCCATAGTTGGATGCTTAGAGACCAGTCTTTACTGCTAAAAGTTATTTGCCTTTAGCAGACACAGAACATAGACCAATTCATTTTAATTTATTATAGCAAGATGATTTAAGTTGTTTAATAGCCTGTGGCATTGTGAGTTGAGGACATGGGTTTCACTCCATGGGATCCAAACATTTATTGACCTGCTTGTATCTGCTTTTAAATTTTATTTTTAAAGTTATTTCTTAGTGTTTAGGCATGATCACAATAGTTTAAAATGAGCTTTCCAATTAACAAAGGTTATAACACCACTAACATATTAATTTATTATCAATAAACTAACATTATTTATTAGTTTATAAATAATGATATCCGGTTATATGTACCTTAGTTTTTGTTGTTACACTAACACTTTTTATTATTATCAGCTTCTATATATTGAACACTTACTATGCACTAGTCACTGTGCTAATTAGTTCAATAATCCTCACAACTACCTTAAGTTAGATTTTGCTCTAAGAAATTTGGGAGTGGAAGAAGATGGCAGAGAAGTAAGATGGGGAGATCACCAGCCTCCCCACAAATACATAAAAAACTCATCAAGATATGAAACGACTCTTACAAAGCAACCTCTAGATCACAGCAGAAGACCCCAGGCCTCCAGGGGGTAGGCTAAACTCCCTGGAATGAGGTAAGAAAGAGGATGGAGACATAAAAAGGGAAAAGATAGAGAACTTCTGGATGGGAGCTTGTGCCCCAAGGGAGGTAGGGAGTCCTGAAGCAGGAAGAGTTCCATGCATTGGGAAGCTCTCTCACAGGCGGACCCAAGGGGGAGCTGAGGAATCTTGGAAAACTGGGCAAAGCCAGGATTTAGAGGACAGAAAACAGAGAAATCTGCGCTTCTCAGTCCATAAGTAGCTCATAAGTGTGGCCACAACCAGAGGGCAGGCTCAGGGACTGAGAGAAGTCCACAGAAGCCTTGCAGTGCAAAGGGCAGGCCCGAGGTGCTGAGACAGATAGAGAGAGGAGCAGCATACAAACCTCTCCAGCGCACATAACCCTCAGAGGCACAGCGGGCAGGCCGAGAGAGCAGAAAGAAGAATGCACAAGCCCCACAATATAGAGGGCGGGCTGGTAAGCTGAAACAAGTGCACACAAGCCCCATGCTGCAAAGGGCAGGTCTAGGGAACCAAGACAAGTGAACACAAGCCCCACAACACAGAGAACAGGCCTGGTGAACCAAAACAAGAGCACACAAGCCCTGAGAAGCAGAGGGTGAGCTCAGAGGGGCTGAGGAAAGCCCACACAAGTCTCTGTGACACTCTTCTCCGTCAGGGACCTGAGAAAAGACCCACAAAGCCTCTACCTAGAAAGCTTCAGCCTGCAGTGTAGAGCGAGGCTGGGGAACAGAAGCTTTGGCAAAGATTCCAGGGACAAGTAGGGAGGGGGCTGGTGCCAGTGAAGATATGCTGAGAGAGCCACTTTGATGTGGCTGTGGAAATAGATGTGTCTAACATTGCCAAAGTCAGAAGGACTGCCCAAAGACATACTGAACCATAGACACCCCAAAACCTACTACTGGACATGCACTACCCTTCAGAGAGATGAGATCCAGCTCCATTAATCAGAACACAGGCACACACTCCTTCAACCAGAAAAACATCACAGGACACTAGCCCAACCCCATGCATGGGGACCGACTCCACAACCAAGAAAAAGTACGACCTTGAGAACTTTTTATTTTTCTTATAAATCACACTGTTTATTCCCCCTACATATTTCTACCTTCACATTAACATTTGCGATGCTCTGGAGTTTTCTTCTTTGCTTCTTTTGTTTAAAAAAAGAAATTCATTTTAAGATTTTCTTTCTTTTTCACCCCCTTTTTTGTGATTTTTTCTGATTTTGTTTTTGTATATTTGACTGCTTTTCTTCTAGTAGCTATTCCTGAGTATATATAAATCATTTTCACATATGTCTATTTATGTTTGCTTTTCTATTTTTTATTTTCTCTCTCATTTTTACCCTTTTATTCTACTCCTTCCTTTTCTCTCCCTTTTCCTCTTTTTTTTTTCTGTTTTCTTCTATCTTTTTTCCTTCACTCTTTTTTCACCAATTTACTTGCTGTATTCCCCATGGACGGAGGAGCCTGGTAGGCTGCAGTCCACGGGGTCACTAAGAGTCGGACACGACTGAACGACTTCACTTTCACTTTTCACTTTCATGCATTGGAGAAGGAAATGGCAACCCACTCCAGTGTTCTTGCCTGGAGAATCCCAGGGACGGGAGAGCCTGGTGGGCTGCCATCTATGGGGTCGCACAGAGTCGGACACGACTGAAGCGACTTAGCAGCAGTAGCAGCAGCATTCCCCAGTTAGCACTCTGCTTAGGCTCAGTTCTCTGCATTGAGCATTAGATAGCTCTGCTTTTAACTGGGTGATATCAACTTTGGTTTCCCTTGTTCACCAAGTCAATATCCTGTAGTCTTTAGACTACTTGGTTATAACTGTGTGTGTGGAAGTGTGTGTATATGCACCATTATTTCTATAATTACCTGTGTGATCTTCTCCTACTAGAACACCAGCACAAGTCATCCCTAACAAGAAGTCAACACAAACCACTCAACCAACCTTTACCCCCAAGGGTAAAATCTAAAAGGAAGAAGGAATACAACCCTAAAGCATGGGAAAAGGAGACCTCAAGTGTAGCGAGTTAGGGGAAAAAAAATGAGAAGGCAGAGAAATACAGCACAAATTAAAGAACAAGGTATAAACTCAGAGCAAATAAACAAAGAGGAAATAAGCAATCTACCTGAAAGAGAATTCAGAATAATGACAGTAAAGATACTCTGAAGACTTGAAAATAGAATGGAGAAAATGCAAGAAACAAATAATACAGTTAATACAATCACCAAGGACATAGAAGAAATAAAGAATATGCAAACAGACATGAATAACACAAGTACTGAAATTAAAAATACTCTAGAAGGAACTAACAGCAGAATAACTGAGACAGAAGAACAGATAAGTGAGCTGGAAGATAGAATAGTGGAAATAACTGCTGAAGAGCCAAATAAAGGAAAAAGAATGAAAAGAATTGAGGATAGCATCAGAGGCCTTTTAGACAATATTAAAAGCACCAACTTTCACATTATAGGGGTCTCAGAGGAAGAAGAAATAAAGAAGGCACTGAGAAGATTTTTGAAGAAATTATAGTTGAAAACTTTCCCAACATGGGAAAGGAAATAGTCAATCAAGTCTAAGACGCACAGAGAATACCTTACAGGATAAACCCAAGGAGAAACACATCGAGACACATATTAATCAAACTAACAGAGATTAAGCACAAAGAAATATTAAAAGCAGCAAGGGAAAACAATAAGTAACATACAAGGGAAAACTCATACAATTAACAGCGGGTCTTTCAGCAGAAAGTCTGCAGGCCAGAAGGGAATGGCAGGATATATTTAAAGTACTGAAAGAAAACAATCTACAACCAAGATTACTATACCTGGCAAAGATCTCCTTCAAAATTAATGGAGTAATCAAAAGCTTTACAGACAATCAAAACTTAAGAGAATTTAGCACCACCAGACCAGCCTTACACCAAATGCTAAAGGGACTTACATAACCAGTGAACACAAGAGAAAGGAAAGACCTACAAACACAAACCCAAAAGAATTAAGAAAATGCCAAAAGGAATATATATATCAATAATTACCTTAAATGTAAACATTAAATGCAGCAACGAAAAGATACAGACTGACTGAATGGATACAAAAACAAGACCTATATATATGCTGCCTACAAGAGACCCATTTCACACCTAGAGACACATACAGACTGAAAGTAAAAGGAGGGGAAAAGATATTCCATGTGAACAGAAAACGAAAGCAGAATTGCGATTCTTATTTCAGACAAAATAGACTTTAAAATAAAGAATATTATAAGAGACAAAGAAGGACACTATAAAATGATCAAAGGATCAGTCCAAGAAGACATAACAATGAAGATTGTAAATATGTATGCACCCAAAATTAGGAGCAATTCAATACATAAGACAATCACTAACAGGCATAAGAGGGGAAATCGCCAGTAACACAATAATAGTAGGGGACTTTAACACCCCATTTACTACATCAATGGACAGGTCATCAAAACAGAGAATGAATAAGGGAACACAAACCTTAAATGAAACATGAGATCAAATGGACCTAGTAGACATCTTCAGGACTTTCCATCCAAATGCAGAAGAATACACCTTCTTCTCAAGTGCACATGGAACATTCTCCAGGATAGGCCACATTTTGGGCCACAAATCAAGCCTCAGTAAATTAAGAAAACTGAAATCATATCGAGTATCTTCTCTGATCACAAGACTATGAGACTAGATATCAACTACTGGAAAATAAAAACTGCAATAAACACAAACTCATTGAGATTAAATAATACATTACTAAATAATGAAGAGGTTACTGAAGAAATAAGAAACAAAATCAAAAGATTCCTAGAAACAAATGACAATGAAAACATGACAACTCAAAACCTATAGGATTCAGCAAAAGCAGTTCTAAGAGGGAAGTTTATAGCAATACAATCCTACCTCAAGGAACAAGAAAAGCATCAAATAGACAACCTAACTCTACATCTAAAGAAGTTGCAAAAAGAAGAACAAAAAAACCCCAAAGTTAGAAGAAGTAAAGAAATTATAAAGATCAGAGCAGAAATAAATGAAAAAGAAATGAAGGAAACAATACCAAAGATTAATAAAACTAAAAGCTGATTCTTTGAGAAGATAAACAAAATTTGCAAACCACTAGCCAAACTCATCAAGAAAAAAAGGGAGAAAAATAAAATCAACAAAATTAGCAATGAAAAAGGAAAGGTTACAACAGACAACCCAGAAGTACAAAGGATCATAAGAGAATATTATGAGAAACTATATGCCAATAAAATGGAAAAACTAGAGGAAATGGACAGATTCTTAGAAAAGTTCAACCTCCCAAGGCTGAACCAGGAAGCAATAGAAATTATGAACAAGCTAATTACAAACACTGAAATCTAAACTGTGATAAAAAAAATCTCCCAAAAAACAAAAACCCAGGGCCAGATGGCTTCACAGGGGAATACTATCAAACTTTTAGAGAAGAGCTAATGACTATTTTTCTGAAATTCTTCCAAAAAATTACAGAGGAAGGAGTACTCCCAAACTCATTCTACAAAGCCATAATCACCCTGATACCAAAATCAGGCAAAGACAACACACACAAAAAAGAAACTTACAGGCCAACATCACTGATGAAAATAGAAATGCTTCAAAAAATTGTAGAAGGAACCTACCTCAACATAGAAGTATTACTTAGGAAAACAAAGCTAGTGGAGATATCTTCAAGAAAATTGATGGAGTTCCAGTTGAGCTGTTTCAAATCCTAAAAGATACTGCTGTGAAAGTGCTGCACTCAATATTCCAGCAAATTAGGAAAACTCAGCAGTGACCACAGGACTGGAAAAGGTCAGTTTTCATTCCAATCCCAAAGAAAGGCAATGCCAAAGAATGCTCAAACTACCGCACAATTGCACGCATCTCACACACTAGTAAAGTAACACTAGTAAAGAATGCTCAGGGGTTTGGCTAAGATGGCGGAGGAATAGGATGGGGAGACCACTCTCTCCCCCACAAATTCATCGAAAGAACATCTGAATGCTGAGCAAACTTCACAAATCAACTTCTGAATGCTGGCAGAGGGTATCAGGCATCCAGAAAAGCAGCCCATTGTCTTCGAAAGGAGGTAGGACAAAATATAAAAGATAAAAAGAGAGACAACAGAGTTAGGGACGGAGACCCATCCCGGGGAGGGAGTTGTAAAGGAGAAGAAGTTTCAAAACACCAGGAAACCCTCTCACTGGCGGGTTTGGGGAAAGTTTTCAAATCTCGGAGGGCAACATAACTGGGAGGAAAAATAAATAAATAAAACCCACAGATTACGTCCCTAAAGGCAATTCCCAGCAGAGAAGTACCCCCAGATGCTCGCATCCGCCACCAGCAAGTGAGGGCTGAACGGAGAGGAGCGGGCAGTATTGCTTAGGGTAAGGACCGGCCTGAATGCCCTGAGGGCAATCTGAGGGAGCTAACGTGAGATAGCAACCTAAACTGTGGGATAGCCAGAGAGAGAGAGAGAACTATCCCGCGAAAAGCCCAAATCTAAGGCACTGCCAGCCCACTCACAGAACAAAGGACTGAGCAATACTAGAGAAGAGCTAGCCGGCTGTGGACTGCCCCATCCTCCGCCAGACACAGCAGGCAGGCGGGGCCAGCCAGAGCCGGAAAGGGGCAAACTCAGCCCCAGAGAGCAAAGGCTTCTTGAGATTCCGGACAGTTGACATCCACCAGGAGGGTCGCAGACAGAGACCAGCTCCCCAGAACTGACACAAGGCACACCGGAGCCGGATGCGCCCAGAAACCGAGGCTGAGACCAGGGAGGTGATAAGTCGCACTGCCCCAAGAGTGCACCCGCCAAACACCTGGCTACCTGAGCTGCTCCGACCGGGGATGGGCACAAAGAATGCTCAAACTACCGCACAATTGCACTCATCTCATACACTAGTAAATTAATGCTCAAAATTCTCCAAGCCAGGTTTCACAATATGTGAACCGTGAACTTCCAGACGTTCAAGCTGGTTTTAGAAAAAGCAGAGGAACCAGAGATCAAATTGCCAACAGCGACTGGATCATTGATAAAGCAAGAGAGTTCCAGAAAAACATCTATTTCTGCTTTATTGACTATGCCAAAGCCTTTGACTGTGTGGATTACAATAAACTTTGGAAAATTCCAAAAGAGATGGGAATACCAGACCAACTGACCTGCCTCTTGAGAAATCTGTATGCAGGTCAGGAAGCAACAGTTAGAGCTGAACATGGAACATCAGACTGGTTCCAAATAGGAAAAGGAGTACATCAAGGCTGTATATTGTCACCCTACTTATCTAACTTATATGCACAGTACATCATGAGAAACGCTGGGCTGGATGAAGTGCAAGCTGGAATCAAGATTGCCAGGAGATATATCAATAACCATAGATATGCAGATGACACCACCCTTATGGCAGAAAGTGAAGAACTAAAGAGCCTCTTGATGAAAGTGAAACAGGAGAGTGAAAAGGTTGGCTTAAGCCTCAACATTCATAAAACTAAGATCATGGCATCTGGTCCCATCACTTCATGGCAATTAGATGGGGAAACATTGGAAACAGTGGCTGACTTTATTTTGGGGGGCCCCAAAATCACTGCAGATGGTGACTGCAGCCCTGAAATTAAAAGACGCTTACTCCTTGGAAGGAAAGTTATGACCAACCTAGACAGCCTATTAAAAAGCAGAGACATTACTTTCCCAACAAAGGTCCGTCTAGTCAAGGCTATGGTTTTTCCAGTAGTCATGTATGGATGTGAGAGTTGGACGATAAAGAAAGCTGAGCTCCGAAGAATTGATGCTTTTGAACTGTGGTGTTGGAGAAGACTCTTGAGAGTCCCATGGACTGCAAGGAGTTCCAACCAGTCCCTCCTAAAGGAAGTCAGTCCTGGGTGTTCTTTGGTGATGTTGAAGCTGAAACTCCAATACTTTGGCCACTTGATGCAAAGAGCTGACTCATCTGAAAAGACCCTGATGTTGGAAAAGATTGAAGGCACGAGGAGAAGGGGACGACAGAGAATGAGATGTTAAATAGCATCACCGACTCAATGGACATGAGTTTGGGTAAACTCTGGGAGTTGGTGATGGGCAGGGAGGCCTGGCATGCTGTGGTTCATGGGGTCGCAAAGAGTCAGACATGACTGAGCAACTGAACTGAAGTGAACAGCAAACATTCTCAATGGTGATAAACTAAAAACATTCCCTCTGAGATCAGGAATAAGATAAGGGTGTCTACTCTCACCACTATTATTCAACATAGTTTTGGAAGTCCTAGATATGGCAATTAGAGAAGAAAAAGAAACAAAATGAATCCAGATCAGAAAAGAAGTAAAACTCTCACTGTTTGCAGATAACATGATACAATACATAGAAAACCCAAAAGAAACTATCAGAACATTACTAGAGCTAATCAGTGAATTCATCAAAGTCATGAGATTCAAGGTCAATACACAGAAATCACCTCCATTCCTATATACTAACAATGAAAAATCAAAAAGAGAAATTAAGGAATCAATCCAGTTCACCATTGCAACAAAAAGAATTAAATATCTAGGAATAAACTTACCTAAGGAGACAAAAGAACTGTATACAGAAAATTACAAGACACTGATGAAAGAAATCAAAGATGACATAACAGATGGAGAGATACTCCCCGTTCCTGGGGAGGCAGAATCAATATTTGAAAATGACTATACTACCAAATGCAATCTACAAATTCAATGCGATCCCTATCAAATTATCAATGGCATTTTTCACAGAACTAGAACAAAAGTTTCACAATTCATATGGAAACACAAAACCCCAAGTAGCCAATGCAGGCTTGAGAAAGAAGAATGGAGCTTGAGGAAGCAATCTTCCTGACTTCAAAATATACTACAGAGCTATAGTCATCAAGACAGTACGGTACTGGCACAAAAACAGAACCACAGACCAATGGAACAAAATAGAGAGCCCAGAGGTAAACTCATGCACCTATGGGTACCTTATTTTTGACAAAGGAGGCAAGAATATACAATGGGGCCAAGATAGCCTCTTCGATAAGTAGTGCTGGGAAAACTGGACAGTTACATGTAAAAGAATGAAATTAGAATATTTCCTAATAACATACACAAAGATAAATTCAAAATAGACAAAAGACATAAATGTATGACCAGAAATTATAAAACTCTTAGGGAAAAACATAGGCAGAACACACCATGACATAAACCAAAGCAAGATCTTCTATGACCCACCTCTTAGATTAATGGGAAAAAAAACCAAAAATAAACAAGCAGGACCTAATTAAACTTAAAAGCTTTTGCATAGCAAAGGAAACTATAAGCAATGTGAAAAGACAACCCTCAGAATGGAAGAAAATGATACCAAAGGAAACAACTGACAAAGGATTGATTTCCAAAATATACAAGCAGCTCATGCAACTTAATATCAGAAAATCAAACAATCCAGTCAAAAACTGGGAATAAGGCCTAAACAGACATTTTTCCAAAGAAGACATACAGATGGCTAACAAACACATGAAAAGATGCTCAACATTGCTCACTATTAGAGAAATGCAAATCAAAACTATGATGTAATACCACCTGACACCAGTCAGAATGGCCATCATCAAAAAGTCTACAAACAATAAATGCTGGAGAGGGTGTGGAGGAAAGGGAACCCCCTTGCATTGCTGGTGGGAAAGCAAATTGATACAGCCACTTTGGAAGACAGTATGGAGATTCCTTTAAAAACTAGGAATAAAAGCACCATATGACCCAGCAGTTCTACTCCTAGGCATATACCCTGAGGAAGCAAATATTGAAAAAGACACAAGTACCCCAATGCTCATTGCAGCACTATTTACAATAGCTAGAACATGTGAGCAACTTAGATATCGATCGACAGATGAATGGATAAAGAAGCTGTGGTACATATATACAATGGAATATTACTTAGCCATAAAAAGGAACTTGTTTGAGTCAGTTCTAATGAGGTGGATGAACCTAGAGCCTATTATATAGAGTGAAGTCAGAAAGAGAAATATAAATATCATATACTTACACATATATATGGAATCCAGAAAGATGGTACTGATTAATTTATTTGCAGGGCAGCAATGGAGAAACAGACACAGAGAACAGACCTATGGGCCTGGGTGACGGGAGAAGGGAGAGGGTGAGATGTAACAGAGAGTAACATGGAAACTTACAATAACATATGTAAAATAGATAGCCAATGGGAATTTGCTGTATGACTCAGGGAACTCAAATAGGGGCTTTGTGACAATCTAGAAGGTTGGGATGGGTAGGGAGATGGGAGAGAGTTTCAGGAGGGAGGTGCCATGGGTGTACCCATGGCTGATTCTTGTTGCTGTTTAACAGAAAATAACAAAATTCTGCAAAGCAATAGCGTCAAATAAATAAATAAAGTGGCAAGAAATGAAAAAAAAAGAAATTGGAAGTTCAGAGAAGATATGAGGGAAATATGCCCAAGGTCACACAGATAAGTGACAACTCTTGTATTTGAACCATGGCCTCAATATCCATGCTCTTAACCAACATGACTATAAGATCAGAAATTGAGAATTTTTAAACCCAAAAAGAGTAATGTTTTTCACATCTCCAATACTTAACTTCTCCTGTATTGTACACTCAATCTTGTCCAATAACTACATGTTCTGTTTGAGTTCTAGAGAGAGGATGAGTTTCATGAAGGAGAGTAGTGGAAGTAGAAGAGAGAGGAAGAGAGAGAGATAGGACATGTGACTCAAGGACAGAACAAAACTTCAGGAAAAAGAGAGACTGAGGGATAAGACATCCTCCAATTATCTTTTCTATGCCACTCTCTCCTTTTTGCCTGAAACATATTCTGTGTCCTTCAGTCCTTGAAGATATTTAATCTCAATTTTCATAAACTAACTACCCACTATGAGCTATGAGTTTAAAAGTTTCTCTGTCCCCCACGGGACATTTTCATTTAAGTAGAAGACATTTTTCAGACTAAAAATACATCAGGATCAAAACCAATAAATATTTTATGGTAAGTTTCTGGCTCCAAGATAATTTGTGAGGAGCATATTTCTGAACTAATGGCCAGAAAACACAACTCTTTTTCTTATTATGCTCTTGGCCATAAGGTTTGAAGCCAAGACCTTAAGCAAAGGAAGATATTTGAAGACTAAGGAAGAAGATGAGGAAAGGATGGAAAGGAAATCTGAGGTCTGAAGAAATTCAGATTGAATGGTCTGACTTTCTTTCTTGGAAATTCTAAATATCCACAGCTAAGCAAGCTGGCAAATGTAAAAGAAACCATTGACTATAAAACTCATTTAGCTCCCTGATTTTTGTAGGAAGGTCCAGCAACCACATGAGAAGAATATTATTGTCCATCAAGGAATTGTTTTCTCCTAAAAAGTTCTTTCCTTGGAAGAAAATGAGTTAGTCAGATCCCCAAAGCCAAATTTGGAGACAAGTACATATATTGGAAATAGGAAAGTTTTCAAAATTCCAGCAAGGCTTCACAAACATGAATTTATTTTCCTTGAAACATAACACAATCAACTATTTTTTTCAATGTATACAATTATATTCCTGGCCTCGTAAATACTACTGGATAATTAAATAAAGTGAACTAAACTGGTATTTAGACAAACAATATATTTTAATGAAAGCCTTCAAAGTGTAATTAAGCCATTGCTCAGCTTCTTTGAACAAGCATGTATTAAATGAAGCCAACACGCGCTTGCCTTTGCAGAAATTGATACTAGAGTAGATACAACTATAATCAAAGACAGAGCTCTCACTTGATTTTTTTCATCTCAATCCCTGCATCCTAATTAAAGCCATATGAATGGACTTAAGCTATTAATTTTACATAATCTGATATATTTATACTACTGAATAAATCTAGAGTCCTTTAACCAAATTAGATAAATTAACTATAATGGATATATTTGTTGGCTGAGCCCTAATATATAATTTACTTAAACCAATATTAGAATGAAAATCAATGTATCTGTATCAACCACATACATTTTCCCAACGTAGTTGATTGTTACATAAATACATATTCCTCTAGATCACTTCATATTCATGAAACCAGTGAATTAAGTTCGTTGAGCATATGTGACAGAATAATCACCTTCCATTTACTTTTCTTATTTTTTAAACATAAACTATAAAACATACTTTTGTAAAAGAGGTCATCTAGGGAAACAGAAGAGAGTATATTACAAGGAAAATTAATGAAGGCATGGCTATCTGTTGGGAGGAATGCTAGACTAGGGGTTAGCAGTTGCTGTTGTTCAGTCACCCATTTATGTCTAACTCTTTGCGACCCCATGGACTGTAGCAAGTCAGGCTCCCCTGACCCTCACCATCTCCTGAAGTTTGCCCAAGTTCATGCTCATTGCATTGGTGATGCCATCCAGCCATCTCATCCTCTGACACCCTCTTCTCCTTCTGCCCTCAATCTTTCCAACATCAGGGATTTTCCAATGAGTTGCCTGTTCACACCAGATGACCAAAACACTGGAGCTCCAGCTTCAGCATCAGTCCTTCCAGTGAATATTCAGGGTTGATCTCCCTGAATATTGACTAGTTTGATCTCCTTGCTGTCCAAGGGACTTTCAGGAGTCTTCTCCAGTGCCACAGTTCGAAGGCATGAATTCTTTGGCCTTCTGCCTTCTTTACCATCCAGCTCTCACAATGGTACATGACCACTGGGAAGACCATAATCTTAACTATATGGACTTCTGTTGGCAGAGTAATGTCTCTGGTTTTCAACACACTTTCTAGGTTTGTCATTGCTTTCCTGGCAAGAAGCAATCATCTTCTGATTTCACGGCTGCAGTCACCATCCACAGTGATTTTAGAGCCCAAGAAAAGGAAATCTCTCACTACTTCCACCTTTCCCCCTTCTATTTGCCATGATGCCATGATCTTAGTTTTTTTAACATTTAGTTTTAACCTAGCTCTTTCATTCTCCTCCTTCACTCTCATCAAGAGGCTCTTTAGTTCCTCTTTGCTTTCTGCCACTAGAGTGTTATCATCCAGTTGTTGTTATCCTGAGGTTGTTGATGTTTCTCCCACTTATCTTGATTCCAGCTTGTAACTCATCCAGCCCAGCATTTCTCATGATGTGCTCAGCATATAGGTTAAACAAACAGGGTGACAACAGAGAGCCCTGTTGTACTCCTTTCTGAATCTTGAACCAGTCAGTTGTTCCATACAGGATTCTAACTATTGCTTCTTGACCCACATACAGGTTTCTCAGAAGACAGGTAAAATGGTCTGGTATTCCCATCTCCAAATTTGCAAGTAACTTCTACGTTCTAGGACAAATCATTTAACTCATCCTGGCCTCATTTTTCTCATCTGTAAAAATGAAGATAATACTTCCCTAATCATACAGAGCTGTTATAAGAATTAAAAGGAAATAAATATGCAATGTACTTTGAAGTAGTCTTTTAATTATTGCACAAACAATAGGCAATATTGTTGTTGGTAATTACCATGTCCTCAGTTTCAACAAATGGTTGTCCGTGGCCAGATAGAAGCAATCATACCAATTCCATTAAATGTTTCTCCGTTTTCTATGACATTCTCAGGTTAGAACGATATTCTGAATGGTCAGACAAGTGCACTGGTTCTAGTCCATATATTAAGCCACATTACACTTCTCCTCGACCTCTTTGACTAGCAAGAGTAATAGCCAAGAACGAAGTATAACTGTTACTTGTTATCCGTTGGGTCGGCCAAAAAGTTCATTTGGGTTTTTCATAACATCTTACAGAAAAATGCAAATGAACTTTTTTGCCAACCCAACATTATCTGTTTGTGATTCAAATGCGGAAGACAAGGCAGCAGGATTTTCTTCCTAAACAAGTAAGAAAATAAAGAGCATACAGCATCTCAGCAAGTTCTGAGATAAATGTAAAAAATCAAGTATTAACCAATCAGAGTCCAGACTTTCTGATGCTCTACTCAAGTAAGTTTTCTACTGTATTATACTGCTCACTTCCGTTGCACAGTCACGTCTGACTCTGTGAGACCCCATGGACTGCAGCACACCAGGCTTCCCTGTCCATCACCAACTCCCAGAGCTTGCTCAAACTCATGTCCACTGAGTCAGTGATGCCATCCAACCATCTCATCCTTGGTCGTCCCCTTCTCCTGCCTTCAATCTTTCCCAGTATCAGGGTCTTATCCAATGAGTCAATTCTTCACATCAGGTGGCCAAAGTATTGGAACTTCAGCTTCAGTATCAGTCCTACCAATGCATATTCAGAACTGATTTCCTTTAGGATTGACTGTTTTGATCTCCTTTGTAGGCCAAGGGACTCTCAAGAGTCTTCTCCAACAACACAGTTCAAAAGCATCAGTTCTTCAGCAGTCAGCTTTCTTTGTGGTCCAACTCTCACATCCATGCATAACTACTGGAAAAACCATAGCTTTGACTAGACAGACCTTTGTTGGTAATGCCCCTGCTATTTTAATATGCTGTCTACGTTGGTCATAGCTTTTCTTCCAATGAACAAGCCTCTTTTAATTTCATGGCTGCAGTCATCATCTGCAGTGATTTTGGAGCCCAAGAAAATAAAGTCTGTCACCGTTTCCATTGTTTCTCCATCTATTTGCCATGAAGTGATGGGACCGGATGCCATGATCTTAGTTTTTGTATGTTGAGTTTTAAGCCAGCTTTTTCACTCTCTTCTTTTGCTTTCATCAAGACGCTCTCTAGTTCCTCTTTGCTTTCTGCCATAAGGGTGCTGTCATCCACATATCTGAGGTTATTGATATTTCTCTTGGAAATCTTGATTCCAGCTTGTGCTTCATTCAGTCTGGCATTTCACATTATGTACTCTGCATATAAGTTACATAAGCAAGGTGACAATATACAGCCTTGATGTATTCCTTTCCTAATTGGGAACCAGCCATTTTTCCATGTCTGGTTCTAACTGCTGCTTCTTGACCTACATATAGATTTCTCAGGAGGCAGGTAAGGTAGTCTGGTATTCCCATCTTCTTGAAGAATTTTCCACAGCTTTTTCTGATCCACACAGTCAAAGGCTTTCTTGCAGTCAATGAAGCAGAAGTAGATGCTTTTCTGGAATTCCCTTGCTTTCCCTAAGATCTAACGAATGTTGGCAATTTGATCTCTGGTTCCTCTGCCTTTTCTAAATCCAGCTTGTACATCTGGAAGTTCTCAGTTCACGTACTGTTAAACGAAGCCTAGCTTCAAGGATTTTGACCATTACTTCGCTAGCATATGAAATAAGCGCAATCGTGCTGTAGTTTGCACATTCTTTGGCACTGCCCTTCTCAGGATTGGAATGAAAACTAACCTTTTCCAGTCCTGTGGCCACTGCTGAGTTTTTCAAACTTATTGACATATTGAGTGCAGCACTTTCACAGCATCATCTTCTAGGATTTGTAATAGCTCAGCTGGAATTCCATCATCTCCACTAGCTATGTTTGTAGTGATGCTTCCTGCGGTCCATGGAGTCGCAAAGAGTCAGACACAACTGAGCAACTGAACTGCTACTGACACTGATGCTTCCTAAGGCCCCCTTGACTTCACACTCCAGGATCTCTAGCTCTCAGTGAGTGACCACACCATCATGGTTATCCCAGTCATTAAGGCCTTTTTTATATAATTCTTCTACGTATTCTTGCCACCTCTTCTTAATCTCCTTTGCTTCTGTTAGGTCCTTACTGTTTCTGTCCTTTATCATGCCCATCCTTGCGTGAAATGTTTCCTTGATATCTCCAATTTTCTTGAAGAGCTCTCTAGTCTTTCCCATTCTATTGCTTTCCTCTGCCTCTTCACATTGTTCATTGAAGAAGGCCTTCTTATCTCCCCTTACTTTTCTCTAGAACTCTGCATTCAGTTGGATATAGCTTTCCCTTTCTTTGTTGCTTTTCAATTCTCTTCTTTCCTCAGCTATTTGTAAAGCCTCATCAGACAACCAGTTTGCCTTCTTGCATTTCTTTTTCTTTGGGATGGTTTTGGTCACTGTCTGCTATACAGTGTTATGAATTGTATAGCAGATGGATCTGGATCTTCATGGATCACAGCCTTGTCATGATGAAGGGGCTTGTGTAACTCAATGAAGCTATGAGCCATGCCATACAGGGTCACCCAAGGTGGAAAGGTCATAGTGGGGAGCTCTGAAAAAACGTGGTCCCCTGGAGGAGGGAATGGCAAACCAGTCCAGTATTCTTGCCCTGTGAATCCCATGAACATGAACAGTATGAAAAAGCAAATTTTTAAAAAACTTAACAAATTTTTAAAGTTTGATCTGCTACTAACTCACCTACAGAGTTTGTTTCATTCTGAAATTTACTTCTGAAAATTTTTATTTAGTAAACTGGACAGGGCGTTGAGGGTTTACCATTTTACATACTTTGTAGGCTCTTAAATCATTCTAATTTTGCCTTTGATCAATACGTTGATCATTTCTGTTAAATTCAAAGGGGGTGCTTTACAAATGAAAGAATTGATAGGGAAATAAGATAGGATATAATAATTTATTTTCTTAAAATTATACTGGAGAAAGGATTACTCATAGAATTTATACCTGAACCCCACTCTACTTTCCAACTACCACCATTTTAATGTGAATGATTTAATATTATATACATTTTAAGAGATACCCTGGTAGGTATCTATGCTATGATTCAACATGTTATTCAGTAATGGTCCCATTGTGAGCATCTCTCAGAGACTGGAACAGGAAATGTACCTTGAATTAGATTCTCTAAAACCACCATTAACCAATTATAATATTATAGATATTTTGAGTCAGATTGACCCTTGAATTTTTATAAATTGGAAAACCAAATCTCAAAGAAGGGAAAATGAGCATAAAGTCATAGAAAACAATTTCATATTTAATTTCTCATTTATTCATTACAAACCATCAAGGTAGAAAGTGTATTAAACATGATCTCTGTCTATAGATACAGAAACTGAAACTCACAATAAATTTGGTACGTTTGCAGTAATACATTTGTCAATGTGGGAGTTAGGAATTAGATAACTTGATGCTAATTCAGGGCTCTTTTGACTGCATTATGCCTTATACATAGGCAAGTAGAAATTATTTTTTAAGAAAATGTTTGCAAGACAAGCAAGACTGGTGTATTAGACATCTAATGCTCATTGGCTTTCAACAGCATTGATTCAGCTTATGATTGGGGCAGAGTCATCAACTTAAGTTGTATTCATTGGTTTTTGTTTTTTTTACCCAGTCATAGCTTGGTTCACTCATTTTTGATCAGTTGCTCATAATTCTGCTTTTGAGTATTGTTTGACCATCAACCTAATGGGAGCAAGGCAGCCATGTATCTCTTCTCATTTAGCACACTTGTCAAAGAGTGTTTATATGAAAGTTTGACATAGTTCCCAGCAAGAGAGCAAAATATACAATGCTCTTTAAGGCCTATGCTCAAAATTGGAAAAACATACTTTTGGTCATAAAGTCACAAGGAAGATTTGTGACAAGGAGTGGAGAAATAGACAAGAGATGAAGAAACAGACTTCATCTCTTGGTGGAAGTAACAAGTTATATGCAAAAAAGTATAGAGGGAAAAAATTAGGGTTATCTGTGCAACATGCTGGAGAAGAAAATGGCAACCCACTCCAGTATTCTTGCCTGGAGAATCCTGTGGACAGAGGAGCCTGGTGGACTGCTGTCCATGGGGTCGCACAGAGTCGGGCACGACTGAAGCAACTTAGCATGGGTGCATGCACTGGAGAAGGAAATGGCAACCCACTCCAGTATTCTTGCCTGGAGAATCCCAGGGACAGAGGAGCCTGGTGGGCTGCCGTCTATGTGGTCGCATGGAGTCAGACATGACTGAAGCGACTTAGCAGCAGCAGCAGTGCAACATGCAGCATTTACTTTAAAACATTAAATAAATTAGCATAGGGCATAGTATATACACAAACACACAGTTAAAAATACTTAAGGATTTACTGTGTTCTACATATTTTCATTTATATTTTTCTTTATTTTCCTTTTTTTTATATTGGAAAATGCATATTAAAAAGTTTAAGTCACACAATCTTTGAGGAAATTTAAATAATGGAAATCAATAAAATTCAATAAAAAATCTGGACAGTGGTGGTGGGGTCAAAAAATACAATGGAGTAGGATTAGAAGCACGCTGTTCCTGCCCTGCTTCTAGTGTGCACACATTCTGGGACTGGGGCCAATGCTCATATCTGTACATGACTATTGGAAAAACCATAGCTCTGACTATATGATGTCTATTTGACTATGTGACTTTGACACAAAGGTGTCGAAAAATTATGTCTCTGCTTTTAATACACTGTCTACGTTTGTCATAGTTTTCCTTCCAAGGAGCAAGCATCTTTTAATTTCATGGTTGCTGTCACTGTCCAGAGTGATTTTGAGGCCAAGAAAAAAATAATCTGTCACAGCTTCCACCTTTACCACTTCTATTAATATTTGGCATGAAGTCAAGGGAGTGGATGCTATGATCTAATTTTTTTTAATGTTGAGTTCCTAGTCAGCTTTTTCTCTCTCCTCTTGCATCCTCACCAAGAGGTTCTTTACTTCCTCTTCACTTTCTGCCACTACAGTGTTATCATCTTAATATCTGAAATTATTCATATTTCTCCTGGCAGTCTTGATTTTAGCTTATGATTCATCCAGCCCAGCACTTTATATGATATGTATTCTGCATAGAAGTTAAGCAAGATGAGAATATACAGCCTTGACTCACTTTTTTCCCAAATTTGACCCAGTCAGTTGTTTCATGTCAGTTCTGTTGCTTCTGACCCACATACATGTTTCTCAGGAGACAAGTAAGGTGTCCTAATACTCCCATCTCTTTAGGTATTTTCCACAGATTTTTGTGATCCACACAGTCAAAGGCTTTAGTGTAGTTGATGAAGCAGAGGTAGATTTTTTCTGGTACTCCTTGCTTTCATCATGATCCAACAAATGTTGGCAATCTGAACTCTGGTTCTTCTGCTTTCTCAACATCCAGCTTGTATAGCAAGAAGTTTTCAGTTCATGTACTGCTGAAGCCTAACTCACTACTGAGTTTTTCCAAATTTGCTGACTTATTGAGTGTATCACTTTCACAGTATCATCTTTTAGGATTTTAAATAGCTCACCTGGAATTCTGTCACCTCCACTAGCTTTGTTCACAGTAATGTTTCCTAAAGCCCACGTGACTTCACATTCCAGGATGTCTGGCTCTAGCTGAGTGACTACAACATTATTGTTATCCAGTTCATCAAGACCTTTTTTTGTAAAGTTCTTCTGTGTATTCTTGCCACCTCTTCTGAATCTCTTCTGCCTCCATTAGGTCTTTACCATTTCTGTTATTTTTCAAGACCATCCTTCCATGAAATACTCATTTAATAACTCCAATTTTCTTGAAGAGACCTCTAATCTTTCCCATTCTATTGTTTTCCACTATTTCTTTGCACTGTTCACTGAAGAAGGCCTTCTTATCTCTCCTTGCTATTCTTTGAAACTCTGCACTCAATTGGGTATGTCTTTCCTTTTCTCCCTTGCCTTTCACTTCTCTTCTTTCCTCAGATATTTGTAAAGTCTCCCCAGACAACCTCTTTGCCTTCTTCTATTGAGTTTTCTTTGATTGTGGCCACTGCCTCCCGTACAATGTTACAAACTTCCATCCATAGTTCCTCAGACACTTTGCCTACCAAATCTAATCCCTTTAATCTATTCATCATCTCCACTGTATAATCATAAAGGATATGACTTAGGTCATACCTAAATGGTCTAGTGGTTTTCCCTCTTTTCTTCAATTTAATACTGAAATTTGTAATAAAGAGCTCATGATCCGAGCCATAGTTAGCTCCAGGTCTTGTTTTTGCTGATTCTACAGAGCTTCTCCACCTTTGCTGGAGATTTTTGGCTGCAAAGAACATGATCAATCTGATTTTGGCATTGACCATCTGGTGATGTTCATATGTATCATTGCGTCTTGGGTTGCTGGAAAAGGGTGTTTGCTATGAACAGCTTGTTTTCTTGAGAAAACTCTGTTAGCCTTTGCTATGCTTCATTTTTACTCCACTTGCCTGTTACTCTAGGTAAGTCTTAACCTTCTCTGTCTGTATTCCAAGCTATTATGATGAAAAGGTTAGTTCTAGAAGGTGTTAAGTCTTCATAGAACCAGTCAACCTCAGGCTCTTCACAGCATTGGTTGGGGCATAGACTCGGATTACGTGATGTTAAATGGTTTACCTTGAACACACTGAGATCATTTTGTCATGTTTGAAATTGCACCCTAGTACTGCATTTTGGACTCTCTTGTTGACTATCAGGGCTGCTCCATTTCTTCTAAGGAATTCTTGCCCACAGTAGTACATACAGTCATATGAGTTAAATTCGCCCATTTCATCCATTTTAGTTCACTGATTCCTAAGATGTCGATGTTCAATCTTGCCATTTCCTGCTTCACCATGTCCAATTTACCTTGATTCATCGACCTAATATTCCAGATTCCTATGCAATATTGTTCTTTTCAGCACTGGACTTGACTATCACCACCAGACACATCCACAGCTCAGTATCATTCCCGGATAGGCCCAACTACTTCATTCTTTCTGGAGCTATTAGTAATTGCCTTCTGCTCTTCCCCAGTAGCATATGGGACAATTTTTGCCCTGGGGGCTAACCTTCCGGTATCATATCTTTTTGCTTTCTCATACTGTTCATCGGGTTCTCCAGGCAAGAATATTGGAATTGGTTTCCATTTCTTTCTCCAGTGGACCACATTTTTTCAGAACTCTTCACTCTGACTTGTCCACCTTGGATGGCCCTGTACAGCATGGTTTATAGCTTCATTGAGTCATGCAAGCCCCTTCACCACAACAAGGCTATGATGCATGAAGGAGTCACAAGATGGACCAACATTAAATAGAGTATTGTGCACCAAACAGTATTAAAGTAAGTGTGGATATTATGCATATTAGGGTCATGAAATTCCTGATAGGATTATTATATACTGAGAACTGGTAGATTCATCATCTTTTAGAATTATTTTAATTTCTTGAATAATTAGAGATATTCAAAGGAGTCTCTAAAATACAAACACTTTGGTTTAACTGATAGACTGCTTACAATATATAATTTACATAAGTAACTTCGTGGATGTTAGCTTAAAGATTTTACATCTTTAAAATTAAAGTAAATTTGGAGTGACCAAGACAATTGAGAAGCAACACCCTGAGCTCACCTCTTCTCATGGGCACACCAAAATTCAACTATTTACAGAGACACTATTAATGAGAATGACATGTAGACTAGCAGAAAAAATCTTATAAAGTTTTGAAGAAGGAACCAACAAAGTGGGTGGGAGGAACAGAGACATGGCACACTCAAAAGTACTAACCCAAGTGGGAAAAACAAATAAAGCATAATTATATTTGCAAAAGTTCTACCCACAGAGTGAAGGGTTCAAGCCTCACATCAGGCTCCTACATTAGGAATATAAGCCTCCAGAACATTTGGTTTTGAAGCCCAGCAAGGTTTACTTTTGGGATAACCAGACGATTGTTGAAAATAGAGACTCCAACCTTAAAGTGCACACAGAATACATCACATGGTACGAGATACAAGGAATAGGTAGTCATTTCAAAGGAGCTTGGTTCAAACTCACTTGCTGATCTTGGAAAGCCTTCCAGAGAGGCAGTAGGTAGCATTTTTGGGAACTCTTTCTACTATGAGGGTACTGGTGAGCACCATTTTGGAATTCTATCTCTAGCTTATTAGGACAAGGACTCAGCCCCAACCACCAGCTTGTCAACACCAGTTCTTGCTGAACAGGGATACAGCTCCATCCAAAGAAAGCTGTCATAAGGCCCCTGAGCTCTCAGCTGCCCTGGGACCTTGCCCCATCTACCAGAGAGTCCAGAAACTAGCTCCAGAGCACCCAGAGGCCTGCATTCAGCCCTATCAGGACTTGACCCCACCAATAAGAGAGAGCTCACCAATAGGCTAACATCAACTCCATGACACCTTGAGTCCTTCAACAAGCCACATTTAGGTCTAGCTCCACACACCAGTGTGGTGACACCAGTCCTGAGACACCCTGAAACTCAAAGCCAGCCATATAAGAAACCAGCTCTACCCACAAGCAGGCCACCAGCATCCCAAGAACATTGCCACATCCACCAGCAAGCCAACTCTAATGCTGGGACTTTTGATCCCACAACCAACCACCTTGGGGCCTGGACCCATCCACCAGCCAGCTAGGACTTCATAAGTTGTGTAGTCAGTTGTCCTAAGACATTCCCCTGCCCAACAGTGGCTGGTAGCCTCCACACTATGCACAGACAGACAGACACCAAGACTGGGGACAAGCCATGCCTACCAGTGTATCCTCATTAGTCAGCCAACCACAAAAGAAGGCCCCACACAGCTTATATAAAGGGTATCCTTACAGTATACAGCTCTGATGACTAGTGGGGAATGTGCTGTTAAGTCCCAAATGATGTATCCTACCTAAGGTCACTTCTTCAAGGTCAAGAAACATAATCAACCTATCAAATACACAGAAATAAAAACAGAGATGTGACATGAAAGAAGAGAGGAATATGTTCCAAATGAAGGGAGAAGATAAAATACAAGAAGAAGAACTGAATGATGTGGAGATAAGTAATCTCATGTGCTAAGTCACTTTAGTAGTGTCTGACTCTGTGAGACACTATGGACTATAACCTACTGGGCTCCTCTGTCCATGGGATTCTCCAGGCAAGAATACTGGAGTGAGTTGCCATGCCTTCCTCCATAGGATCTTCTCATCCAAGGCATCAAACTCACGTCTTTTATGTCTACTTGCTTTGGCAGGTGGGTTCTTCATCACTAGGGCCACCTGGAAAGCCCGGAGGTAATCTAGCCATAAAGGATTCAAGGTAATGACCATAAAGATGATCAGAGAGCTTGGGAGAAGAATGGGTAAACACAGTGAGAAGACAGAATTTTCTAACAAAGTGTAAGAAAATATAAACAATTAAACAGAGCTGAAAAATGCAGCAACATTTTTAAAAACAGAGTAGAAGTAATCAATAGTAGATTAGATTATACTGAGGAATACAGAGAACTGGAATACACAATGGTACAAATAACTCAAATTGAACAGGAAAAAAAAGAATTTAAAAAATGAGGACTGCTTATAGACCTGTGAGACAACATTAAGCATATGAACATTTGCATTATAGTAGTCCCAGAAGAAGAGGGAGAGAAAGGGGCAGGGAATGTATTTGAAGACATGATAGCTAAAAACTTTCCTAACATGGGAAAGGAAACAGATATCTAGGACCAGGAAGCACAGAAATTCCCAAAAATCAGGACAAAAAAAGAAAAAAGATACATTATAATTAAAATGGCAATAATTAAAGATAAAGAGACAATACTATAAACAGAAGGGGAAAGGAACTATCTTCACACAATGGAATTCCCATAAGACAATGTGCTAACTTTTCATTAGAAACTCTGCAGGCCAGAAAGGAGTGACATGGGAGATTTAAAGTAATGAAAGGAAAAATTCACATCCAAGAATACTGTATCTGGCAAGCATATTATCTAGATTTGATGGCCAGATCAGCAGTTTTACAGACAAGCAAAAGCTAAAAGAGTTCATCACCATGGAACCAGCTTTACAAGGAATGTTAAAAGAGTATAGAACAGTCTTTTGGACTCTGTGGGAGAAGGCGAGGGTAGAATGATTTGAGAGAATAGCATTGAAACATGTATATTATCATATGTGAAACAGATCGCCAGTCCAGGTTCGATGCATGAGACAGGGTGCTCAGGGCTGGTGCACTGGGATGATCCAGAAGGATGGGATGGGGAGGGAGGTGGGAGGAGGGGTTCAGGATGGGAACACATGTACACCCATGGCTGATACATGTCAATGTATGGCAAAATCACTACAATATTTTAAAGTAATTAGCCCCCAATTAAAATAAATAAATTTTAAAAGGGAGATTTTCTAAGCAGAAAAGACTAAAACTAGAAATGAGAACAGTACAAAATGAAAAATCTCACTGGTAAAGGCAAATATACAATAAATGTAACATATACACCACTTGTAAAGCTCAGTCGTGTCTTACTCAGAGTAGCTCCCCAGGCTGCTCTGTCCTTAGGATTCTCCAGGCAAGAATACTGGAGTGGGTTGCCATTTCCTACTCCAGGGGATATTCCCCTCCCAGGGACTGAACCCATGTCTTTTATGTCTCCTGCGTAGGCAGGCGGGTTCTTTACCACTAGTGCCACCTGGGAAGCCCACTCGTAAAGCTAGTAAATTTAAAATACAAAAATAGTAAAATAATATATTAATATATCTACAACAAGGAGTTCAGGGGTACACAAAATTTTTTAAATGTAAAATATAATGCCAAAAACAGTTAATGTGAGGTGAGTGGGAAGTAAAACTAAAGGGTTAAAATAAGTTCAAAGTTAAGAAATTGGCAGCTTAAAATAATCATGCACATATACATATATAGATTGATATATATATATAAACTCATGGTAACCACAAATAAAAAAAAATCTGTAATAGACACACACAAAAAGTGTGTAAGAAATCCAAAAATAGCACTAAAATAACCACCATATCACAAAAGAAAATGGTAAAAGAAGACAGGACAAAAAATACTCTATAAAAGAGTGAACAAAATGACAATAAATGCATACCTATCATAATAACTTTAAATGCAAATAGATTAAATGCACAAATCAAAAACATGGAATGGCTGAATGGATATAAAGATCAATATTTATGCTCTCTACAAGACTCAGTTCAGATCTAAAGACACACAGAGACTGAAAGCAAAGGGCTGGAAAAAGGTAGTCCTTGCAAATGTAACCAAAAGAAAAATGGCGTAGCAATACTTCCGTCAGACAAAATAGACTTTAAAACAAAGACTGTAACAAGAGACCATGAAGGAATAAAATTAACATCAAGGGGTCAATACAAGAAGATATAACAATTGCAAATACATATAAAACCCAAATTCAGAGTACCCAAATATATTGAGCAAATATTAACAGACATAAAGGGGGTAATTGCTAGTAACGCAACAATAGTAGGGAACTTTAGGATCCCACTCGCATCAATGAATAGATCATCCAGACAGGAAATCAATAAGGAAACACTGGCCTTAAATAACACATTGAAGCATATTGATTTAGTAGATATATTATAGAACACTCCATCTAAAAGCAGTAGAATATACATTCTTTTTGAATGCACATGGAACATTCTCTAGGATAGATGACTTTCTGGGCAACAAATTTCAGTAAATTTAATAAGCTTGAAATCATATCAAGCATCTTTTCTGACAACAATACTATGATACTGGAAATCAACTATAAGAAAAAAAACTGGAATAAAAAAACACACAAATGCATAGAGGCTATATAACATGCTACTAAACAACTAATGGATCAAGAAGAAATCAAAGAAAAAAACTTTTAAAATAACATGGAAACAAAGGAAAATATAAACACAATGATCCAGAATCTATGGGACAGAGCAAAAGCAGTTCTAAGAGGGAGGTTTACAGTGACATAAGTCTGCCTCAAGAAACAAGAAAATTCTCAAACAGCCTAACATTATACCTTGAGAAAACAGAAACTGTAAAGCAAAATTCTAAGTTAGAAAAAGAAAAGAAATGATTTAAAACAAATCAGAGATAAATGAAATAGGGATTGAAAAACAGTAAAACTAAGAACTGGTTCTTTGAAAAGATAATAAAATTGGTAAACATTTAGTCAGACTCATCAAAAAAAAAGTAGAGCCCAAATAAAATCAGAAATGAAAAAAGCAAACATTACAACTAACACCACAGGAATACAATGGATTTTAAGAGACTACTGTTAGCAATTATGCACCTGTAAAATGGACAATCTAGGAAAAAGAGAAAATCCTTAGAATGCACAATCTCCAAGGATGAACCATGAAAAATAGAAAATATGGACAGACTAATTATGAGTAATGAAACTGAATAAGTAATTTTAAAACTCTATAAACAAATATACATCCAGGAGCAATGGTTTCACAGGTGACACTTAAAAAGAGTTAACAACTATCCTTCTCAAACTATTGGAAAAATTTGCAGAGGGAAGTAATGTTCCTGAACTCATTCTGTAATGCCATCATCACCCTGATACCAAAACCAAACAAACATATCACAAAAAAGATAACTACAGTCAAATACCACTTAACAAAATAGACACAAAAATCCTCAATGAACTATTAACAAGCCCAAGTTAACAATACATTAAAAGGATCATGCACCATGAATTAAGCGGGGTTTATCCCAGGGATGCAAGGATGGTTAAAAATCTACAAATCAATCAATGTGATACACCATATTAGCAAATTGAAGAATAAAAATTCTGTGTTCACCTCAATAGATTACACAACTCAACACCCATTCATGACAAAAACTCTCAACAAAGTGGGTATAGAGGGAACATACCTTAACAAATATAGGCCATTTATGACAAGACAACAGCAAATATCATAATGTTGAAAAAATGAAAATATTTTCTCTAAAATCAGGAATAAGAAAAGGAAACTTCTCTCCCCACTTTTATTTAAACTTCCTGTCCATAGCAATCAGAAAATAAATTAAAGGAACCCAAATTGGAAATGAAGAAGTAAAACTGTTTTTATTTGCAGATGACATGATATTGTAAAGAGAAGTTCCTAAAGACACTAGCAAAACACTGCTGGAACTCAATGAATTCTGTAAAGTTTCAAGATATGAACTATTTGAAAGAGAAATTAAGAAAACAATCCCACATACAATCATATCAAAAATAAAACAAAATACTTAGGAATAAATCAAACTAAAGATATAAAATGCCTACACTCAGAAACCTATTAAGTTACTAATGAAAAAATTCAAAACAATACAAACAAGTGGAATAATAAACTGTACCCATGGATTAAATGACCTACCAACCTATTGCAACTCAAAGCTTTAATGTCATCCCTATCTAAATTCCAGTGGCATTTTTCATAAAACTGAAACAAAATATTCTAAAATTTTATTTCAATACAGAGTAGACTTCAAATACCAAAAACAATCTTGAGAAAGAACAAAGGTGGAGGTATCACACTACCTGATTTCAAACCGTTAAACAAAGCTAGAATAATCAAACCAATATGATATTGGACTAAAAATATACACATAAATCAATGGAACAGCAGAGAGTCCTAAAATAAACCTACATTTATATAGGCAACTAATTGATGACAAGATTGCTAGGAGAAATATCAATAACCTCATATATGCAGATGACACCACCCTTACGGCAGAAAGTGAAGAACTAAAAAGAGCCTCTTGATGAAAGTGAAAGAGGAGAGTGAAAAAGTTGGCTTAAAGCTCAACGTTCAGAAAACTAAGATCGTGGCATCCGGTCCCATGCTGCTGCTGCTGCTGCTGCTAAGTTGCTTCAGTCATGTCTGACGACTTCATGGCAAATTGATGGGGAAACAGTGGAAACAGTGGCTGACTTTATTTTTGGGGGGCTCCAGAATCACTGCACATGGTGACTGCAACCATGAAATTAAAAGGCGCTTACTCCTTGGAAGGAAAGTTATGACCAACCTAGACAGCATATTAAAAAGCAGAGTCATTACTTTGTCAACAAAGTTTAGTCTCATCAAGGCTATGGTTTTTCCAGTAGTCATGTATGGATGTGACAGTCGGATTATAAAGAAAGCTGAGCACCGAAGGAAGAATTGATGCTTTTGAACTGTGGTGTTGGAGAAGACTCCTGAGAGTCCTTTGGACTGCAAGGAGATCCAATCAGTCCATCCCAAAGGAGATCAGTCCTGAGTGTTCATTGGAAGGACTGATGTTGAAGCTGATGCCACCTGATGCCAAGAGCTGACTCATTTGAAAATACCCTGATGCTGGGAAAGATTGAGGGCGGGAGGAGAAGGGGACGACAGAGGATAAGATGGCTGGATGGTATCACCAACTCAATGGACATGAGTTTGGGTAAACTCTGGGAGTTGGTGATGGACAGGGAGGCAGGGTGTGCTGCGGTCCATGGGGTCGCAAAGCAACTGAACTGAACTGAACTGAACTGATGACAAAAAGGAAAGAATATACAATGGAGACAGCCTCTTCAAAAGATAGTATTGGGAAAACTGATTTGTTGCTGCATTATCATGAATTGTGCCTGACTCTTTTGTGGCCCCATGGACTGTAGCCCACCAGATTCTTCTATCCATGGGATTTCCAAGGCAAGAATACTGGAGCAGGTTGCCATTTCTTTCTCCAGGGGATCTTCCCAATCCAGGGATCGAATTCACATCTTTTGCACTGACAGGCAGATTCCTGAGCCACCAGGGAAACCCGGGAAAACTGAGTAGTCATATGAAAAAGAGTCAAGATGGACTACTCTCTTCTACCATGTACAAAAGTAAATTTTAAAAAGGATTTAAAACTTTAGTAATATATTTTTTAGCTATGTATCCTTAGTCAAAGGAAAGAAAGGCAAGAAATAGGAAAATGGGAGCAAACCAAACTAAAAAGCTCTTGCCCAGCATTGAAAACTATCAACAAAACAAAAAGGCATCCTACTAAATGGGAGAATATCTTTGCAAACAATATATCTGATAAGAGGTTAATATTCTAGATATACAGTGAACTCATACTACTTAACAGCAATAAAAAAAAGCAACCTAATTTTAAAAATTGGCAAAACACCTTAAAAGGCATTTTTCCAAAAAAGACATACAGACTATCAACTAGCACATAAAAAGAAGCTCAACCTCACTATTCATCAGAGAAATGCAAACCTAAACCACAAAGAGATATCACTTCACACCTGTCAGAATGGCTATCATCAAAAAGACAAGAAATATCAATTGGTGAGGATGTGAACAAAAGAGAACTTTCATGCACTGTTGGTGGGAATGTAAATTGGTGCAGCCACTATGGAAAAAACTGTGAAGTTTCCTCAACAAACTGAAAATAGAATTAACATATGATCCAACAATTCCACTGCTGGGTATTTATTCAAGGAAAATGAAAACACTAATTTGAAAAAAAATATGCATCCCAATGTTCATTGCAGCATTATTTATAATAGCCAAGATATGGAAGCAAAGTAAGTGCCCATCAATTACATAAATGGATAAAGAAGATTTGACATATAACTATATACAATGGAATATTACTCAACCATAAAAAGAGTGAAATCTTGCCATTTGCAACAACATGGATGGACCTAGAGGATAATATGAAATAATTCAGAGAATGGTAAATATTGCATGATTACACTCATTAGTAGAATCTAAAAAGCAAAATAAATGAACAAACACAAAACGGAACCATGAATATTGAGAAAAAACAGGTGCCTGCCAGAAGGGAGGTGGTGAGAATGGGAGAAATAGGTGACAGAGATTATGAAGAACAAACTTCCAGTTTCAAAATAAACATATTAGTGGTACAAAATATAGAATGCAGGGAATATAGTCAATAACTATGTAATATCTTTGTATGGCACAGATGGTAACAATTATCAGGTGATTATTTGGTGATTATTTTGAAATACATAAAAAAATTACCACTGTGTTGTGTAACAGAAACTAACATAGTGTTGTAGGTCAATTATGCTAAAAACAAACAAATTCATAAAAAAAAAAAAGATTAGTATTGTGGTTACCAGAGTTGGGTGTTGAGGAGCAGAGTTTGGATGAAGATAGTCAAAAGATACAAACTTCTAGTTATAAAATAAATAATTACTAGGAATTTAATGTGCATGTGTGCATGCCCAGTCGCTTCAGTCATGTCCAGCTCTTTGTGACCCTATGGACTGTAATCTGCCAGGCTCTTCTGTCCATGGGATTCTCCAGGAAGGAGTGAGTTGCCATGCGCTCTCCAGGGGATCTTCCCAACCCAGGGAATGAACTCAGGTCTCCTGCATCGCAGGAGAATTCTTAACCTCTGAGCCACCAGGAAAGTCCCAGGAATTTAATGTACAACATGACAAATATAATTAAAATTCCTGTATGTTATATTTGAAAGTTATTAACAGATTAAATCCTGAGTTCTCATCACAAGGATATTTTCTTCTATTTCTTTAACTTTGTATCTATATCAGATGATGGATGTTCACTAAACTTACTGTGGTAATCATTTAATGATGTATGTAAAGTCAGATAATTATTCTGTATACCTTAAACATATGCACTCTGTCTATCAGATCTAGTCCCTTAAATCTATTTGTCACTTCCACTGTATAATCATAAGGGATTTGATTTAGGTCATACCTGAATGGTCTAGTGGTTTTCCCTACTTTCTTCAATTTAAGTCTGGATTTGCCAATAAGCAGTTCATGATCTGAGCCACAGTCTGCTCCCAGTCTTGTTTTTGCTGACTGTATAGAGCTTCTCCATCTTTGGCTGCAAAGAAGATAATCAATCTGATTTTGGTGTGGGCCATCTGGTGATGTCCATGTGTAGAGTCTTCTCTTGTGTTGTTGGAAGAGGGTGTTTGCTATGACCAGTGCGTTCTCTTGGAAAAACTCTATTAGCCTTTGCCCTGTTTCATTCTGTACTCCAAGGCCAAATTTGCCTGTTACGCCAGGTGTTTCCTGACTTCCTACTTTTGCATTCCAGTTCCCTATAATGAAAAGGACATCTTTTTTTGGGTGTTAGTTCTAAAAGGTCTTGTAGGTCTTCATAGAACCATTCAAGTTCAGCTTCTTCAGCATTACTGGTCAGGGCATAGACTTGATTTACCGTGATATTGAATGGTTTGCCTTGGAAATGAACAGAGATCATTCTGTAGTTTTTGAGATTGCATTCAAGTACTGCATTTCGGACTCTTTTGTTGACCATGATGGCTACTCCATTTCTTCTAAGGGATTCCTGCCCACAGTAGTAGATATAATGGTCATCTGAGTTAAATTCACCCATTCCAGTCCATCTTAGTTCACTGATTCCTAGAATGTTGACGTTCACTCTTCCCATCTCCTGTTTGACCACTTCCAATTTGCCTTGATTCATGGACCTAACATTCCAGGTTCCTATGCAATATTGCTCTTTACAGCATCGGACTTTGCTTCTATCACCAGTCACATCCACAGCTGGGTATTGGTTTTGCTTTGGCTCCATCCCATCATTCTTTCTGGAGTTATTTCTCCACTGATCCCCAGTAGCATATTGGGCACCTACCGACCTGGGGAGTTCATCTTCCAGTGTCCTATTTTTTTGCTTTTTCATACTGTTCATGGGGTTCTCAAGGCAAGAATACTGAAGTGGCTTGCCATGCCCTTCTCCAGTGGACCACATTCTGTCAGACCTCTCCACCATGACCCATCCATCTTGGGTGGCCCCACACGGCATGGCTTAGTTTCATTGAAATAGACAAGGCTGTGGTCCATGTGATCAGATTAGCTAGTTTTCTGTGATTATAGTTTCAGTGTGTCTGCCCTCTGATGTCCTCTCGCAACACCTACCGTCTTACTTGGGTTTCTGTTACCTTGGACGTGAAATCCCTTATGATTGAACAGTGGAAGTGACAAATAGATTTCAGGGACTAGATCTGATAGACAGAGTGCCTGATGAACTATGGACAGAGGTTCATGACATTGTGCAGGAGACAGGGATCAAGACCATCCCCATGGAAAAGAAATGCAAAAAAGCAAAATGGCTGCCTGAGGAGGCCTTACAAATAGCTAGGAAAAGAAGAGAAGCAAAAAGCAAAGGAGAAAAGGAAAGATACTTCCATCTGAATGCAGAGTTCGAAAGAATAGCAAGGAGAGATAAAGCCTTCCTCAGGGATCAATGCAAAGAAATAGAGGAAAACAACAGAATGGGAAAGACTAGAGATCTCTTCAAGAAAATTAGAGATACCAAAGGAACATTTCATGAAAAGATGGGCTCAATAAAGGCCAGAAATGGTAGGGACCTAACAGAAGCAGAAGATATTAAGAAGAGGTGGCAAGAATACACAGAAGAACTATACAAAAAAGATCTTCATGATCCAGATAATCACGATGGTGTGATCACTCACCTAGAGCCAGACATCCTGGAATGTGAAGTCGAATGGGCCTTAGAAAGCATCACTACGAACAAAGCTAGTGGAGGTGATGGAATTCCAGTTGAGCTATTTCAAATCCTAAAAGATGATGCTGTGAAAGTGCTGCACTCAATATGCCAGCAAATTTGGAAAACTCAGCAGTGGCCACAGGACTGGAAAAGGTCAGTTTTCATTCCAATCCCAAAGAAAGGCAATGCCAAATAATGCTCAAAATACTGCACAATTGCACTCATCTCACACACTAGTAAAGTAATGCTCAAAATTCTCCAAGCTAGGCTTCAGCAATACGTGAACCGTGAACTTCCAGATGTTCAAGCTGGTTTCAGAAAAGGCAGAGGAACCAGAGATCAAATTGCCAATATCTGCTGGATCATCGAAAAAGCAAGAGAGTTCCAGAAAAACATTTATTTCTGCTTTACTGACTATTCCAAAGCCTTTGACTGTGTGGATCACAAAAAAACTGTGGAAAATTCTGAAAGAGATGGGAATACCAGACCATCTGACCTGTCTCTTGAGAAATCGGTATGCAGGTCAGGAAGCAACAGTTAGAACTGGACATGGAACAACAGACTGGTTCCAAATAGGAAAAGGAGTACGTCAAGGCTGTATATTGTCACCCTATTTATTTAACTTCTATGCAGAGTACATGATGAGAAACGCTGGGCTGGAAGAAACACAAGCTGGAATCAAGATTGCCGGGAGAAATATCAATAACCTCAGATATGCAGAAGACACCTCCCTTATGGCAGAAAGTGAAGAAGAACTAAAGAGCCTCTTGATGAAAGTGAAAGAGGAGAATGAAAAAGTTGGATTAAAGTTCAACGTTCAGAAAACTAAGATCATGGCATCTGGTCCCATCACTTCATGGGAAATAGATGGGGAAACAGTGAAAACAGTGTCAGACTTTATTTTGGGCGGCTCCAAAATCACTGCAGATGGTGATTGCAGCCATGAAATTAAAAGATGCTTACTCCTTGGAAGGAAAGTTATGACCAACCTAGACAGCATATTTAAAAGCAGAGACATTACTTTGCCAACAAAGGTCCGTCTAGTCAAGGCTATGGTTTTTCCAGTGGTCATGTATGGATGTGAGAGTTGGATGGTGAAGAAAGCTGAGCGCCGAAGAATTGATGCTTTTGAACTGTGGTGTTGGAGAAGACTCTTGACAGTTCCTTGGACTGCAAGGAGATCCAACCAGTCCATCCTAAAGGAGATCAGTCCTGAGTGTTCGTTGGAAGGACTGATGTTGAAGCTGAAACTCCAATACTTTGGCCACCTCATGCAAAGAGTTGACTCATTGGAAAAGACCTTAACGCTGGGAAGGATTGGGGGCAGGAGGAGAAGGGGACGACAGAGGATGAGATAGCTGGATGGCATCACTGACTCGATGGACATGGGTTTGGGTAAACTCCACGAGTTGGTGATGGACAGGGAGGCCTGGCGTGCTGCGATTCATGGGGTCGCAAAGAGTCGGACACTACTGAGTGACTGAACTGAACTAAACATATGCAGTATTATGTGAATTATATCTACATAAAACTGGAAGAAAAAATTAAAATAAATGAAAGCAATCTCTTACTGTATCAGGTTGTTGGAGGATTAAATGAGATTATGTATAAACAGTGATTATGTAACCTATGAAGAGTTATAAAATGTAAGGTGTCAACTTTACCTAAAGTCATTCCAAGGGTATTGAAGAGCAGCAATGTTTTCTATTTTGCGATCATGATAGATTTATGGGTATAGAGTGGCAGCTCTTAAAATTGTTGTTCAGGCACATTTCACTTAATGACTATATCAGTTTCTCTATTTCCTAAATGTAAATGTTTGATTATTTTCAAACTCATTTTTGAACATAATGTCCCAACCTGAAGCTTTTTACTTATACCTTGTTAATGAAGATTTATCCATGTAAATTAAATCATACTTTCCAAACCAGGGCTCTAGGATATTTCCCCTGGTGAAGAGTTTTATTTAATTTCAGTCCCATGAAAGGAAGCTTGAAAATAATTGATTAGGCTGGAAATGGGTCCCATCTGTGTATTTGAATCAGAATTGCTCTTAGGTTTCTCCTCTTTACAAAAGTCAAAGCTCACAATCACACTTTACAAACCACTGTTAGGTAGACAAGACACCTATGTTCCCTCTAGATTAGAGATTAGGGGACAAAGATTTATTATGCCTGCTTTTGCCCCATGTAGATTGTTTTTTGAGGAATAGGAATACAGTTAAATTGTATTTTTTGCATTGGCTTACATACTTCTCCAAAAGTGAATTTGATGATTGGCAGATAAGAGGCAAGCTTGAGAGTGAACTGATCAACAATAACAGCCTAGTTTTGCTTTAAGTTTCTCATCTGATGTTTTACCATCCAAATTTTCTAATAATTTTTCTTCATTCTTAATTCTCATTAGAACACTATAATGGGGTAGTGTCCACTCCAATAGCATTGGATTTGATTATGCTTTCATTAATTGAAATGGAAACAAAAGTAAGGAAATTACTTTCCACACCAGGTTTTATTATTTATTATTTATTATTATTGAAGCAACATGTCCATTACCATAGGGTTTCCTTCTTACCATTTCAACCCACTTCCCCAGTAAAACAGCCTAATTTTTTTTAACATATAATCTTATATGAACACACACACACACACACACACACACACACACACACACACACACACACACACACACACACACAGACTTTCCTGAACAGCCACAAGTTGAAATGGCTAGAAATAATACATTTCCAGTTTAGACCTCAGACTTCAGTGTGCCAAAGATTTTTTTGGAGAAAATAATCATGGAGAAATTTCTTCAAGGATATAAATCAAAAGAGATTTTTACTTTCATTGAAGATGGGATAGTGCCCTGAAAGCTGCCTTCAGCTCTGTTTTATAGCATGCATGTTTTCCCCCCTAAAACAAGATGTTCTCCATTTTCCTTTCCATCATCTGTGTGAATCCCACCTCTCCTTAAGGAGTTAACCTAGCTCAAGTTTCTCATTTCAAGATGACAGATGAGTAGGAAGATATAGAGTTTGTCTGTCTTCAAAAATGCATCAATAATGCATATAGAGATGAAATAGTTCTCTCAGAGTACCAGCTGAACACAATCAGAAGGACTTGGACACCAGAAAGGATAGGAAAGATTCCTGTGTAACCAGGTAGGATGAAACAAAAAAAGGGGGGGGTGGAGAAGAGAGAAAGAGTGATGAGATGAGCCCCTGGGGGTGATGAGGAAGAGGAGAGTCTCCCACATTTGGGAAGCCTACTGACCAATGGGGAAATCATTTAGGACAGAAAGGCAGCATCTGAGGCTGTTAGAAGAAGATGAAACAGCTACTCTGTGGCAGACAGGACAGAGTAAACCTAAACATATAGCCCATGCCACAGCCCTGCATGCCCCAGACCAGGACATGTGTCCACTGGTATGCATGAGGGCTGGGAGCTGGAGTATGGAAACTGGTGAGCAAAGCCAGGAAGAAGACTACCATTGACTGTGAGGAGAGAGCCTGAGGGGATGGGAAGGAGGTCAACTGCAACTGGGAAAGCTTCTAGAGAAAACCCAGACTGCCACAGAAGCAAGGTGCTGTTGTTGAGTGACACACAGCGGGTAGAGCTGCCATCGCAGACTCTCTCACCCCACGTGTCAGTTCCTTTCCCCCGGACAACGGGAGGGCACCATACCAGGGCTGATCTTCTCATGTCTGCCCCTGGGCACTAGGAAAGACCTCTACCAAGGCTGTCCCTCACCCACTTGCAGCTGGGCACTGGGAAAGTTCCCTGCCAAGGCTCACCCTTGCCTACTGGCCACCATGCACTAGGAAAGGCCACTACTAGTGCTGATCCTCTCACAATGGCCACTGAGCATTAGGAAAGGCTACTGATAGGGCCAGATCTCTCATGTCCATGGCTGCCAGCATCCCCATGGACCTATTCACTGTCAGGAACAGATCATCCAAGACTACTGACCATTCAATGCACCTATCACCAACAAGGCTCCCATGAGCCTCTCAGCAGCCATGCCACCTCCACACCCTGTCCTCACTAGGGCAGACTCAAGTGCTCCAGGGAAGTCTCAATAGCACACCCTTATAGGTGGTCCCCATGCAGAGGTGGGGCTAAAACAACAGCCAAGCCCCATGGGTGGAATGGCTAAGAAAAAGGAATGAAAATCATTTCTTGTAGTTGCACAAGCCACAGATTAAATCCCCACACTTGACTTGGTAAACACTATGTCTATAGAATATCTTAATAGACGAGTGTTCCCAAAAATGAGACCAGTCTATGGGGGCAAGTATGAACATAGGGCCAGATCAGAGTCTGAGCTATCCCCACAGTGCCCACAGAGGGCTTGCTTAAAACTCAGTATTTAAAAAACTAAGATCATAGCATCTGGTACCATCACTTCATGGCAAATACATGGGGCAACAATGGAAACAGTGACAGACTTCATTTTCTTGGGCTCCAAAATCACCGCAGATGGTGACTGCAGCCATGAAATTAAAAGACATTTCCTCCTTGGAAGAAAAGCTGTGAAAAACCTAGAAAGCATATTAAAAAGCAGAGACATTACTTTGCAGCAAAAGTCCTTATTGTCAAAGCTATGGTTTTTCCAGTAGTCGTGTAGGGATGTGAGAGTTGGACCATACAGAAGGCAGAGCACCAAAGAATTGATGCCTTCAAACTGTGGTGCTGGAGAAGACTCCTGAAAATTCCTTGGACAGCAAGGAGATCAAACCAGTCAATCTTCAGGGAAATCAACCTTGAATATTCACTGGAAGGACTGATGCTGAAGCTCCAGTGTTTTGGTCATCTGATGAGAACAGCCGACTCAATGAAAAAGTCCCTGATACTGGAAAAGATTGAGGGCAGAAGGAGAAGAGGGTGTCGGAAGATGAGATGGCTGGAAGGTATCACCGATGCAATGGTCATGAACTTGGGCAAACTTCAGGTGATGGAGAGGGACAGAGAGGCCTGGAGTGCTGCAGTCATGTGGTCACAAAGAGTCGGACACTACTAGGTGACTAAACAACAGCAGCAATATATAGACATTCTGGTCTCCTTTGTTATAGATTAATTGACCATTAAGATAGGTTTACAGCTAGATATTTCATTCTTTTGATGCAATGGGAGAATATCCTGTCTATCTGGCCATTAACTTTATCCAATTGATCACAGCACTATAATTCTAGTGATTATATTTGCTGCAAAATCACTAGACACAATCCTTATCCTGAAGTTTTACAGCAGCTTATCTTGTTTTCTTTGAAGTTTATATTTCTGCTGTTTGCATATACTTTCTCATACTCTTGTTCCACTTATTTTTATATCTCTATGATTTTCTCAAATTTCAGTCCCTTTTGTTTAGATCTTTGAACCAATTTCACACTAATCAAGAGATGAAGAGAACTCAGATAATAGATTAAAAGGCCACCTGTGTATATTGATTAAGTTTCTCCAGAGAAACCGAATAGGAGATGCATATTGAAGAAGAGAGAGAGACAAAGAAAGAAAGAAGAAAGGTAGGGTTAAAGATTTATGATAAGGAATGCACTAAAGTGTGATTATGGAGAATGACAAGTTCCAAGATTTGTGGTCAGGAAACTGGGTACAGCTAATGGTGTAAGTTCCCATCTAAGTTCATGTCTGGGACTCAAGAGAGATGATGGTGTAATTCCAGTCCAGCTGGAAGGCTGGAGCCTCAAGAAGAGCTGATGTTTCAATTTGTGTCCAAAACTCAGAAAGTTCCCACTCAATGTGTTTGGACAGAAAATTCCCCCTTACTCATGGAAAAGCCAATCTTTGTTCTTTTCAGGCCTTCAGTTGATTGGATGGGGCCACTTACATTAACAGGTGTTCTTTTAAAATGAGTCTTAGTAGAAGGCAACGGCACCTCACTCCAGTACTCTTGCCTGGAAAATCCCATGGACGGAGGAACCTGGTAGGCTGCAGTCCATGGGGTCACTAAGAGTCAGACATGACTGAGTGACTTCACTTTCACTTTTCACTTTCATGCATTGGAGAAGGAAATGGCAACCCACTCCAGTGTTCTTGCCTGGAGAATCCCAGGGACAGCGGAGCCTGCTGGGCTGCCATCTATGGGGTTGCGCAGAGTCGGACACGACTGAGGTGACTTAGCAGTAGCAGAGTACCAGAGTAGAAGCCCATATGAACACTGAAGCAAGATACTATGCTGCTAGTTTTTCAGATATAGAAAGAGGTATGTCCCAAGAAATACAAGGAATGCAGCTCTAGAAGCTGGAAAAGCATGGACATGGGATTTTTCCTTTTGAAGCCACTGGACAGACTACAGGCTGGCCAATATGTTGATTTCAGCCCAGTGAAACTTATTTGAATTTTTTGCCTCCAGAACTGTAAGAGAATAAATGAATGTTGCTTTAAGCTGCCAAATTTGTTATGATTTGTTACAGTAACAATAGAAAATTAGTGTACCATATTATATAGAAGTACCAGTATATGACATTCTGTATGTCATTTATTTTATGTAAATATATTGCATTGTATTTACTGCTCCATCCCTGTCTCTTGCCTACCAATTCCTTTCTATCATAGATCAATCTGGATCCCAGGAAAAGGAAAACAGTGATTCTTTCTACTGATTTGTACACAGTTCAGTGATTTTGTCTCTATTATAAAAGAATATATAACTTTCTATTATCCACTCCATTCAAATAATTTATGTCATAATATTTTCTTTTAAATAATATTTACCTTTAAAAAGGTAAAACATATCATCAATATTATCTAATCATACATATCAGTAAAGTTCCTGGCAGGAAACACAATTTCAACTCTGGTGACTTAGGTGAGTATAAAAAGGAATTAAGTACCAAAATGTGAATAGAGTTAAGAGAATTGACAAGAAATATAGTGGCACCTAGAGTTTAGGAAAAAATTGAAGCTACTGTCAAGCTTGGGCCTGAAGAAACAAGGGGGAAGCTAATGATACCCAGCCCATTATGAGAGGTACAGTTGGGGAATATCTGCTGACTAACATGCATTGTAATTGCCCAGAAACATGACTACTACTAGAAAACATGGCTCTGAAGAGGCAGAGTGTAGGGAAGACATGTAACAACATAGCTCTCTCCCCTCCCTTTGAGTTCCTGCTGAGGCCTTCTATCAGTCAAAACCAACTAAAAGTCGGTGGCTCAGAAGGTAAAGAATTTGCCCACAGTGTGGGAGACTGAGGTTTGATCCCTGAGTTGGGAAAATCCCCTGGAGAAAAGAATGGCCACCCATGCCAGTATTCTTGCCTGGAGAATTCCACAGTCAGAGGAGCCTGGTGGGATGCAGTCCCTGGTATCTCAAAGAGTCGGACATGATTGAGCGACTAACACTTTCACTTTTTCAGCTAAAAGCTGAAGGGTAAGGCATGGTGATGGAGTTTGTCAAGTTTTTCCTTTTGTGTCTCAGAGCAAAGAATGTTCTAAAAATGCATCTGGCGTAGTGAGCAGAAGAAAACAGCAAAACCAGCATATTATAGACATACAGACTGGTAGGATTCAAAGAAAAACAAGTAAAATTGGGCCCAATTTCTTTGTTTTATAGATTAACACCCAGAGGGTCAGAGAGGTCTTGCCTAAGGTCCTGCGCAGAGGCAATGTAGATATTGGACGTGCTGAATTATGTCTATATGTAGATTGTATTCTTGTGAGTGACAGGCACTCAATCATGTCCAAGTCTTTGTGACCTCATGGACTATACTGTCTATGGAATTCTCCAGGCCAGAATACTGGAGTGGGTAGCCTTTCCTTTCTCCAGGGGATCTTCTCAACCCAGGGATTGAACCCAGGTCTCCCACATTGCAAGCAGATTCTTTCCAGCTGAGCCACAAAGGAAACCCAAGAATACTGGAGTGGGTAGGCTATCCCTTCTCCAGCGGATCTTCCTGACCCAGGAGTTGAACTGGGGTCTCATGCATTCTAGGCAGATTCTTTACCAACTGAGTTAAGCCCTTCTTAGGCTTGATCTGATTTCCTACCTCAAGAAATTAAAACCTACTTTCATTTGTCTCTTGGTCAGCTCTTCTTCTGAGACTATCAGAGACTCTGAGGTTTCTGAGGTATTTGCAATCAATGAAATGGTGTCTTATTGAATTATGTGAGGAGATCTCAAGCTCTGAGGCATAATGTCTTCATTAAGAGTGTGAAAAGTAAATCTATGCAGGCTTTTGTAGATATGTTCATTGGAGACAAAACCACTTTGCCCTCAAAGAATTACATAAAGACACAGGGTTACAAAGTGTAAAATGCCATAAACTCTGATTAACCTAACCCTCTATGATTCGAAAGATCTGAAAAGTTTTTAATTTGTTTTTAATTGAAGGATAATTGCTTTACAATATTGTGTTCATTTCTGCCGTACATCAATATGAATCAGCATGGAAAGTTTTATACAAATGCACAAAGCATTAAGATTTCTGAAACTTGAGAATATCATTGGCTTCACTAGTCTGGGATATATTTCAGATGTCTCAGCAGAAAGAAAAAAATTGCATCCAGTGGATGTGAACATTCAAGCTGACTAATTCCTTCCTATCAAACACAAATGCTTTTTGATCCATGCCAGATTTTAGTCTGATCACTTTTATAACCCATTGCCTTACCCTTCTTTAGATGGAAGAAAACAGGTATTTCAGAAGATACTGAAAGGCCCTGTGCCATCTATCATTGTTGGTATGATCCAAAGAGTATGCAGAAGGTTCATAAATCAAGGATCCTCTTTGTGGCAGTCATCAATTTTCTTGTAGTTAAAGAAGTCAACATGACATAATGACATGATACCAGTGCTTTAGCATCTGTGCTTGTAGGGATGGTCCCGAGAATGGAAGGCTGAAGAGGCTTAGAGCTTAAGAAGCAAGAGTGGAGCTGATAAAACATTGAGAGAGAACGGAACGATGTGAGAGTGAAGAAGTAGGTCTGTGAATTCAGAGATGAGAAGCGATGGTTAGATGAGAAGGATGAAAAGGCCCAATGAGTCTAGTAGGAGATTTTGAAAGTGAAGTGGTAGGAAATAAGGCCAGATGGAAGTTTATGGTTTTGGCAGTGACATGATAAAGGCTCTATTAAAGGAGCTGAGTCCACCAACTCTTTACTGAATAGGCTAGAGAAGAGAGTGCCAGAATGGAGGGAGGCCAATTGAGAGCCTATTATAATAAACCACTGTTCATGGCTTAAATACACATAAAAATGAATTGTAAATCCTTAAAAGCACGCATGCTTCTATCATCCTTATAGCATAATAATTTCATTTTGTTCAAGAGGCAACAGAAGATTTCATAATGAAAGTCCCTCTTATTAAACTTATACACTCACTTTTTTCTCCAATACTTAATCAAGGAACAATCCATGTAGGCAAGAGGGCCTTAATAAATAACTCCCAATCTCTTCTGGTTCCATCTTCTCCTTGTGGTTCTCTTATTGTAATTTCTGCTGCTACTTTCTGGAACATTTTTTCAGGAAGGCACTGTTTCTACTCCTAATTTAAAACTAGGCCAAGCAGAAACATACACCATTCCCTGTCTTCCTATGTTTACAGTTAAGATGAGCTCCAAAATTAGAAACAAGGATAAAACATAAATATAAACTTGACTCAATACCAAAGGCTAAAAGAATAGAGACAATTACCCAAATGCAGTAAAGCTTGCAAAGTTCAAGTTTCTAATCCTGAGGTAACTGAACACTTGGCCCAGAGAACTGAACATTTTTGCATCTCTGGTTACTTTCTTCTGATTTCTGGCTTCATATTGTGGGTGCCATGTTACACTTTTCTAACAAACCAAAGACATCTCTGGGCTCAAAACTTACAGGCTCCTGATATACTTCAGTTAGTTTTGATATCTTATCTGAAGGTCAATATTATACTCTTTCATCATCATTTGCCAGAACTGTGTTTATTTGACATAAGAAATGTTCTCATATTTTTTGACTCTGACAATTCATGAGAGTCTCCCCTCACCCCATACAAGGAAGAAACTATGATCATGGCAGATCAAATTAATCTATACTTAGACTCAAATGAATGAAAAAACTAACAAACATATAACATCATAGACATAAAATGAATATTTAGAAAGTAACATACAGTTTTTATACTATAGCCTCTATTATATTGAGAAACCCAGAGCATAACAGAGTTGAGGACTCCACTGATCAACTGGTCCTAGATGCATAATATTGTGAGCTTCCTTTTTTTAATTAATTTTTATTGGAGTATAGTTGCTTTACATGAGTTTCTTAATATGGTTATAGATGTGGACAATTAAATTAAGCACATTAAATTAAGCATTATGATTACAGTTTGAATGTCCCCTCTAGAAGTCTGTCATGATAAATAAATTAGCATGTCTTAGGCCCAGTATCATGACAGGTGGGAAGTATGGGTTAGTTGCTCAGTCATGTCCAACTCTTTGCAACCCTATGGACTATAGCATGCCAGGCTCCTCTCGCCATGGAATTCTCCAGGCTAGAATACTGGAGTGGGTTGTTAGTCCCTTCTCCAGGGGATCTTCCTGACCCAGGGATTGAACCCAGGTCTCCTGCATTGCAGGCAGATTCTTTATAGTCGGAGCCACCGGGGAAGCCTTATAGGTGGGAAGGGGAAGATGCAAAGCAAAGAAAATCTTGTCTTCAGACAAATACAGAACAGAGTATGGCCTAATGGATGAACTTGTAGGAGTCTGAGGAAAGAGTAATTGCAGAGAGACAGAGACAGAGAAGGACAGAAAACATTCTTGAAAGACACTTGATGGAAGAAGGATCTATCCCTGGAGTTATGTCAGATCAGTTTGAGAGCCCTGAGATTTTTCTCATGATTGAACCACTTAGCACAGTGCTTTTTACATTATAGACACTTAATGTTTAACACTAAGTAAACTGGAAAAATATTTGTGGTCCATTCTTCCATACCACCCCACTCAACAAGTAGTTGGTATAGACAGTAAATCCATATCAAGCATATACTAGGTGCTGAGCATGCTGAAGAATAAAAATAAAGGAGGGCTATAGCTTCTATTTTCAATACCTAGAGAAGTCTATTCAAAAAAACACACAAGTTAGTATATAATTAAGTAGCACATGGCATATGAAAGCACTTTATAAATGTAAAACATCGTACAAATGTTAGAATTATAAATGTCAAATACAGCGGTGAAAACTATGAGAAACTCATTATTTTAGGTCAGTGGGTGAGAAGATTCCCTGAGATCCCACCATCCCATTATCAATAGAAAAGAAACAGTTTAATTCTCATTTGCCTGGCATATACTCAGAGCTCAATACACGCAGACAAATTTAGATACACTAAAGTTCACTGATATCAGTGAACAAGACTTCTTGAAAGACAACATTGGATACCTGCTGGCCTTGGAGAATGAGTAGCATTCAGACAGGTGAAGGGTTGAAGGGGAAGCAATCTGAGAAATAACAGAGCATGGTGTTTGAATTACATGGAGCAGTTACATAGGGAAGAGAATATGTCTTAGGAGCCATAGGGACACTAATTAAACATTTATTGAAATATTTATTATGCTAATTTAGGATCAGTCTAGAAAAATAGAATATCAAGTAGCAAAGTGATTACAAGATTCATCGTCTACAGTTTCTGACTCAATTTGTTCAATGTTTGGCTTTTTGACAGACTACACCTTCTCGTCTCCATTTTTGCTTTCAGCAAGCCACTGTGGGAAGGGTTATCCTGGCCAATGGAAATCTCCCAAGATGAGATTCCTTCAGGCTCATTTCAAATGCTTCTGTCATTCCCTGTAGCCAATTTTCCTTTGACCTTAGTAGTCCCCGGTTTCCTTCTCTGGACCTCCCACATCTTAGCTGAAGGGCTCTGACAGGTTGATTTGGATTCACCCTCCTCTCTATTCTCACAGTGAGTTTTCCACCAGAGATGTGTTGGGAATCCGCCAAGTCCTTTTGTACTTGAGCATTGCCCTGCTGCCAAAGAATTCTGCTCAAAGTCATCTCTTCTTGCAGGCAACTGGCCCTTCTTTGGAAGGGTGTTATGCTCCATTCATGCAATCTTCTTTATCTAGCTGTCACACAACAAATCACTTTCATGTGGACAGGTACATTTTTCTAAGGAAGCCTTGAGTAGAGGAGAATAGGAGGCCTGATAAGTGAGTCATTTGTCCTACATGTCTCTCCAAGGCACATAAGCTGCCTGCTTTTGCATAGCTTGAACCACAGAACTTATTTATTATCTTAGGGAGAGTAGGCAGGATTTTTGTACCTACAGATATGAAATGCTTCTGTTTCTAAATAGCAGCACTTGAAGCTGCCATGAAAAGTGAAAGCGTTAGTCACTCAGTCATGTCTGACTCTCTACAACCCCACAGACTATAGCCTGTGAGGCTTCTTTGTCTGTGGAATTCTCCAGGCATTCCCTTCTCCAGGAGGTCTTCCCAACCCAGGGATGGAACCCAGATCTCCTGCATTGCACGCAGCTTCTTTACCCTCTAAACCACCAGTGAAGCCCTCGAAGCTGCCTTCAGTCTGGATTTTTCTGACATTATGACAACTTTTCCCTAAACCCTACCATTGCCTACATTATCCATTACTGAATGAACCATTTCACCACAATAGAATTTAATTTCTCAATTCTGATAGCAAATTTGCACTGTCTCCTTCATAAGGTTCTCAGAAGCATGAAATATATTAATAGAGGCTAAAGTGCTCTGCAAGCTACATATTAATAGTTTTTAATGCAGGTGCTCCCTAGGTTGAACAGGTTAAAGTTGTAGAATTAGCAATGTTATATACACATTAGTTATTTCATTTATTTGACTTCAAAAACTTTAATGGCAGAATATTAGACACAAAATGTCTGATTTTTTCCTCTAATGATAATAATTGAAAGTTTTATGAGTTTTTCCTTCCATAAAGAAAACATGTCCATAACTAACATAGCATAACTCACTAACTGTGAGACTAAGAATTTGTCCTGATTACAAATTCTCCACCTAAACACTGATTTTACTAACAGCTTCAGAAAAGATTCATAAAATTTTTTGAATACTTAATCTGTGAAGTATTGTGTTCATTCTGTGAGTACCGTAGTGAGTAAGATATATTCAGACCATGCCATCAAACATCAATGAGACTGTTGGGGGAAATTCCGTTGTAATTTCCTAAATGTACACTCTGTTTCCTCTATTACCTGCAGCACCTCACAAATTCTAGATACAAAGTAGATACAATTGATCAATGAATCAAGCAGTTGAAAGTTTTGACATTTCTGCAAATGCCAGACTCTCCTGCTAGGCTTCTCAAACATATCAGCCTATGGAAAAGATAAGTAGAAGTGAATACTGATTGTATGTAGATTGAATTGGTCTAATGGGGCTACAGTAAGTTTGAATGCAGAACTAATTAGTTTGTATGACTGTGTAATATAGAAACTATATCATACCTGCACATTTATTTTTATGAAATCAGTTAGCAGCAAATGAAGCCCATTGAAATGAATGGAAACTAATTGAAAGTAATAGGGAATTACCTGAACATATATTGCCAGTAAATTAAATTAATTGTAGGTAATTGATAGTGATGGGAATTAATACAATAATGGAAACACATTGTACTTAATTGAAATTTATTGAAATTGGATTAGACTCAACAATTCAAAGTCTATTAAATTTAATAGATTCTAAGTGATATTAATTATAGACAATGCTGAATAATAGCAGACCATTCTTCAAGGCCTCCAACTGCATTTGCACCATAATATTGTCTTTAATATGTAAAAATAAATTCTAAGAAAAAAATGCATTCATAAGAATAAAATTCTGCTTTAGAATTTTAGATTTCTCTGGAGTAGCTGAATTAGAAGGATCTGATTCTGATAACAGAGATTTCTCTGAAGACATAGAAAGATAAAAATGGCTTTACTTCTTTTAAGAAGGAAAATTTTATTAGAGTTTAATGAGAACATTTTACTTGTTAAAGCATTAGCTTTGCTCTGATAAATACTCTTGCAGTGCATGTTATATTCATCTTTATAGCCGTGTTGTCAGATTTCTTTATTTGTTTTTCTCCCTTTTTCTCTCCCTCTATTACAAAAGATCCAAAAACTCCAAGAGTTTTCATAACTTGTATTGGAAGATACAAAGACTTGCATTTTCAGCTTCTTCTTCCTCAACTTTGGGCATTAGGGGGTAGGGGGGTGGAAATCCCATGCTGGATTTTCTACTGTGGAATTGTATCAGCTGGATCCCTCCATTTTAGTAACAGTGACAGTTCATGCATACATTTGGTGATGTTTACATCCTTCATGTTTTCACTAACCTTGATGTTTACTGAATGGCATTGTTTGGCAGAATAGTAATTTTCCCTCAAAAGAACTGCATCAAGTTTATTTTACATGAAATATTTACTAAATGGTTAGAGGATTGTAAATTAAGCTCATCATGTGGAGTAGAATAAATGCCAAATCTTTCAGCTTACCTCAGGAGAAGCCCAGGATTCAGTATATAAATCAGTGATTCTCATACTAGTCATGTATCAGAAGCATCTATGTGAAATATTGAAAATGCTCTGGTCAGAGGAAGGGTTTAAGCATCAGTTTTCAAATCTCCAGGTGATTATGAGGCAAAACCAGGGAGAATCACTAGGCTAAATGCAGGTTGGTTTTAGCCTTCTGCCTCCTTTTCCATCTGCACATGTTTACTTTTCCTCAATCCTAGAGACCTTGGTCCAAATCTTTATCCTTCTTTATTTTAAAAATTGCTTTTAGAGATTTGATTAATTTCAAAGTATAACAAACTCTTAAAATTCTAGACTACATTTACTCACAAAGAAAACTAAACAGGAATCCCTGGGTTGGGAAGATCCCCTGGAGAAGGAAATAGCAGTCCACTCCAATATTCTTGCGTGGAGAATTCCATGGACAGAGGAGTCTGGGTGGACAGAGGAGCCTGGCGGGATATATATATATCCCTTCCCTCCTAAGCCTCCCTCCTCTCTCTCCTCCATTCCTCTAGGTCATCACAGAGCACCAGACTGGGCTATCTGTGTTATATAGCAGCTTCCCACTAGCTATCTATTTTATACATGATAGTGTATATATGTCAATACTACTTTCTCAGTCTTTCTCTCTCCTTCCCCCACTAGAGACTTTATTATATACCAAAATGTTGCATGTTCTTTTAATTAATTCCATTTACAAAAGTAAGATGTGTTCTAAAATTTAGTTTTGCTTTAATCTTATCTTGAGACAATCTAGGCCTATCTTCTGCCCTTCTTTCTCATTATCCTTGTTAACAAAAGTTGGATGGCTGGATAAATATGTTCATTCGGGTTCTTTGTAAGACAGTACCAAAAACCAAAACAGGCTTTTTGGCCAACCCAATAGATAGATGAGATGGATAGATAGTTAGAGAGACTGATTGATTTTCAAAGAAATAACAATATGCATTTACCCTTGAGAACTCCAAATAACCAACATTTCAATGAAATTTAAGAATATTAGCATACATTTTCATTTAACATATAACATTTAACATGTTATTAACTAGTTAATTTGGATCATCTTCACTCTCAGAACAATTAAATACTTTGGATAAAGTTTTATCAATAAGCTAGCTAGAAATTAAGAAAAATTTTAAGAACCCACAAAAAAATGAGAATTACAAATCTAAAACAGTGAGACACTTGCCTACTGATCCCTAGTGAAATTGAGCTTTGGTCTTTGCTCCATGGAGCTCTGCAGGGACTAAGCAACAACCCAAGGTAGGGATGTAATAGAAAGTCCCTTGTATTAAGCTGAGACTACCAATGGCCACACCCTCATTGTAAGAGTGACTAGGAAGTAAATCTCAGAGATAAGCATCTTCATATTTCTCATAAAACTTAGCACTTTGTCTTACCCATTATGAATGTTTAGCATTTTTTTTTTCAAATAATCATTCTTATTAGATTTTTACAGAAGGAATTTTTCTGTTTTGAATATAGTCATTGAGTATCCTATTGTGCCTGAAAATATGTTCAAGCACGTAATTATGATAAAAGACTTCTTATTGGAATCTGAAGGGAAAGAAAAACCATTCCCTCAGAATTTTCTTTTTAGAAATCTATCTTGCAAAAAATTATGATAGAGATTTATGGTATTCATTTATTCATTTAACAATCCAAGAAAGCCAAAGCCAGGAGAATTTTGTTTCTCAACATTTTTCACAGAACCATTGCCCTAGGGCAACCAAATGTTTTCTGAGAATCAGTCCCACTGAATCTATTAAGCATTATGATCTGGATTTTGTGCTAAAAAATTTTGGAAGTTTTGGTCTTCTTTGTCAGTTCCTCCTCAGCCATCTCAGCATATTTGGGGGTTTCATTCTTCTTTCTTCAGCAAGTGATAATGTTGATATTCCATTATTTTTTTGAAAGCTTCGTATTGCAGCAGAGCAATCCTGATTCTAATACCTCTTTCAAAATATCCTCCACCTCACTCTTTCCTCATTTCTTCTTCTGCCTCTAAAATGCAGGGATTGAAATTTTACAGCCCATGTGGATCTTAATCCCAGTTTTACTTACAGTATTTAGCATGATATCATTGCGGCCTATATTTTTCATTCAATGCATAAATAAAAATGTACCTTCTATTACCCCTAATGGGACTTTCCTGGTAGCTCAGTGGTAAAAAAAAAAAAAAAAAAAAACTGCCTGCCAATACAGGAAATGGCAGTTTGATCCCTAGGTTGGGAAGATCTCTTGGAGAAGGAAATGGCAACTCACTTCAGTATTCTTGCCTGGGAAATCCCTTGGACCGAGGAGCCTGGAGGGCTATAGTCCATGGGGTCTCAAAAGTCGGAGACAACTTTTCAACTAAACAACATTATCCCTAATATGAGGGTCTATTGTTAGTTTTGCACCTTTTCACTGACCTTTCCATCTGACTCCATTATGTAGAAATCCTTTAGCTACAAAACATAGTGCAAGTAATGCAACCTATAACACATTCATCAGAGTTATCATTGTAAAGTCTCAAAATTGTTAGCTAGTTTGTGATTCCGTTTGCACATGCGTCAGTATGATAAGATTCTGGTAATGCACAGTGAACTTTCTACTTTTAAATCACCCACTCATCAGGAAATAGACTTAGGGCTATGAAATACAAATTTATTTACCTGTGTGATGATACTATCAAATTTTATTAAGTGAAATATGCTGGTGTCGAACTATATATTTTCCTCTTATTTATCAATTTTGTAAGTTGTCATAGAAGGAAATTATCACTTTTATAAGGTCTGATTCTCTATTCTCTTCCTCTAAAATTGAGTATGTGTCCCCACTGTGTCTTTTACATATGTTGATCACACACCTAAAACAATTTAGTTACTTTCTTCATTTTCACATATCTCTTTAGCTATAAGCAGTGTATGGATATGTGGTTAAAATATGCATTCCAGATTATAAATGCTAGTTCAAAGCCCTATTCCTGACTTACAAGCTGTGCAATGTTGGGCACATTACTTCAACTTTCTCTACCTCAATTTCTTTATCTTTTAAATGAAAGTAATGATACCTATGACATAGAGTTGTTGTGAAAATTAAATAAATTTATTCACGTAAAGAACTTAGCATGGAGTAAGAACTCAAAAATATAAGAGAAATAAAAAGGATGTCGATCCTCTTGAAGGCAAGGGCAGTATCTGATTTCCTACTGTATTCTAAGTATCCATCTAATCTAAGACCATAATACCCCAGAAACAAGGAACTCATCATACCTGAAACTCCTCAGTGATAGAGGTTTAATGACACTTTCTTGTTCATGATTCCCTGAACTCTAGTTTCTTTCTTACTTTTCTCACTGCTCACCGAGCCAGTACTTTATATATAATAGATAAACATGATGCAGAGTGATACTACATAAAGCCAAATCTGCACCATATCTGAATCTGGACTACACTAAAATAATTCAGTTTAGTAAAGTTAGCTTTATGCGATCTTAGACATAAACATTTTGTAAATTAGCCCAAACAAAAATAATTTTTTAAAGCATTTACTTTCTTATTAGATGTTTTGGTGTCACAAAACATGTCTCTGGATCAGATGTTTTGAATTCCTTGATGGAATTCCTTGATGGAACACTTACTTTGTTAACAGAAATCTCCATTTTTAATCCAAATATTTTTGTTACAAAAGGTTCTGTCTTTTGCTGACTGAAATAATTTTTATAATAAGACAAAATTTTATTTGAATTATTATTCTTAGGCCTTGTTATTCTGTTTTGAATCTCTGAAGAGTATTCATCTTAATGTGAGTTTGTAAAAATTTTTATCTGTATTTCTCCACAGATCAGGAATCCTGAATTAGTTTAGCTATAAAAGACTCAGCTGAGTTCTACTGGAACATTCAAAATTATAACTATAACCCCAGGCTGGTTGACATTTGTTATACTAATTTATTTTTATTTCAGCCTGGAAATTTAACCACAACTAAACATATTTTCTTCAGATTTGGGTGGATAATTTAAAATCATTTTTTGTTTTTCATTCTTGGTGCCACCAGGCAAAATGTCAATAGTAATCTGATTGATGACTCTCGCTTACCAGCTAGCCAGAGAATGGAAAGCTTGATGCACTGAGTCAGCTAGCAATGAGTAGTTCTATCAGATCCCTTTTTCAATACTTAAACCATTCTAAAATCCTAATGCATTTCTGAGCCCATGGGTTTTACAAAATTACTTAGTGTGCTTACGTGCTTTCTGAATATACTAGTTAACTGCCATGGATAGCTCAGCTCATTTGAAAGGGCTGTTCAGATTTTCTAAACTGCCACATAACATCCTCATCTGAAATACACTTTTGCCCTTTCCTATAAATTTTGTGCAGCAGAATACAACATTATTCATTGTGTTTCTCTCTCTCTCTCTCTTCTTGAGATAATCACATCCTTGGGGGCACTATAAGGGAAGAGATGTATCCAAGTTCCTATAATCCCCAGGAGTGTGATCTCCTTGTGGTAATTATACCCTCCTTCCAAGATGTCTTATACTATTATTATGGTACTTTATTGATCACGTGTGGCAGAAATATCTGATAGTGTAATTACTTCACTTTATCATGCTTTAAGAAATAATGTAGTAAGAATGACTTTTGCAGTGAGCTTGTCTAATGAGGCCAAGCATCCAAAGGAAAAGGATCTGTAATACAGCTAATGTTAATCTGAAGAGCTTAAGGTAAGCAACAAAAAACATTACAATCTTATTTTGCAATGAACAATTAAACAAGACAGGATATACCAAACAAGGCAGGGTATATTACAGTATAGCTCCCTCTTCAGACACTTGAAGAACAGTTTGCCCATTCAGATGTGAACATTTGGCAGGTAAGTATCTTTTGAGGCATGAACATATACCTGAGATTTGTTGTTTCTCTGTTTCTGGACGTGTCCCTACCCTTGTATCTAATGTAGTTAATATAAATGTGAATCAGTACGTGTTTGAAATATTGCCTTTTATAAAAAATGAGCTTCCTATGGTCGTTTATTTAGTAACATCTAATGATTATTTTTCTCACTCAATTTCTTAAAGATTCCCTGCTTACCCCTTTAGCTTTTTATATTTCTAAGGACTGTATGCATTAGTGATTAACAGACTATTCTGATTATAATTAAAAATCATCATTCTATACATGTACAGTTCCTTCTTTTCATGCTATAGTAACATGCTTATTACCTAATTAAGGAATTTTCTTCAGAATATAGCCATTATTGTGACTCCTACTGAGCAAAGAATAATCTAATCAGCTTTAAACTGCCTGTTTAAAAAAACAAAAAGAATACCTGGATAAGAAGTTTCCTGGGACATAGTATAAGAAATGAGTTTGGCAACATAGGATGGGGCAGGAACTGGGTACTAAACACTGTGTTAGGTGCTGTGCTCTCCAAATTAGGGACAATGCCTGCCACAAAATCAGTATTTAAAGTATGTGAAACAAATGGATGAATTAATGGAGGAGCCAAGTTAGTTAGAAAATCTGAGGAAATTAAACACTAAACCATTTGGAGAAAGACTATATGAATTAATTCACTAAAAAACTACAGACATAGCAAATGTTTAAAAATGCTAGATGATATTATTAGTTGGTTATTATTTCCTTAATTTCATTACATTGTAATTGACTAAGTATATTCCCAATAGAAAAGACAGAGGAAATCCAAACTTATTCCAAAAGAGAGTTGCAAGGGGAAGAGAACAGAAAGAAAAGAAAATATAGAGTTGGATACAATTTAATAAAGAATACCCATAAGCAATGTTGGCAGTCTAGATTTTAAAGATGAAAATATTGATCTCTCTCTTCTCCTATGTAACTCAAGACAGAATACAGTCATTGATTATCTACAATGAACAGACATAGTGCTAGACCTTGATTTACATAGAAAATAAAGTTGGATGATAACTTCTAAATTAGCAGTGCATTAGATTTCTGCTACTGCTATAACAAATAATTGAAACCATAGTGGCTTTAAACAGCATTAATTTATTATCTTACATTTCTAGAGGTCAGATATACAACATAGATCTCACTAGGCTCAAATCAAGATATAAGCAGGACTGAGGAGAATATATTTCTTTGCCTTTTCCAGCTTCTAGAGAATCTTTGCCCCTTTTCTCCATCTTCAAAATCAACATGGTGGGATTTTCTCATACAACATCACCCTGGCTTTCTCTTCTACTTAATTGTTCTGCTCTTAAAGATTCTTGTGATGATATTTTGTGAATATGGATAACCAAAATAATCTTCCAATTTTAAAGTCAGCTGATTAGTAAACTTAATTTCATCTACAAGTCCAATTACCCTCTGTTAAATAATATATCATGGTCACAGGTTCTGGCAATTAGGATGTGGATATTGGGGGAAGAGAGATTATTATGACTACCACAAGCAGAATCTCAGTATTTATTTTAAATTGGATAATGAATTTAGGACTTTGTTTTCACATGAGTTAATCTTGAACAAAAAAAGAAGTTAACATTCAAAGTCTTATCCTGTCTAGTCATTTTTATGGGATATTTTTCAAGATACTGATACCTACAGAACAAACACAGTCGGTGGATTATACTGGTTGTGAGATATTAACTATATATAATTAGTAAATATGGATTTGTGAAATAGAAATAGCATACTGCAAAGAGAAAAATAACAATAAAATAACTGTATAAATATACTGAAATATTTCAGCAAAACCCAGGAGTCATAAAATACCAAGAAAGGGGTGGAGGATAAGAGAATTCTAAACTTCTGTGTTTTAAGCAATGCCAAAGAATGCTCAAACTACCTCACAAGTGCACTCATCTCACATGCTAGTAAAGTAATGCTCAAAATTCTCCAAGCCAGGCTTCAGCAATACGTGAACTGTGAACTTCCAGATGTTCAAGCTGGTTTTAGAAAAGGCAGAGGAACCAGAGATCAAATCGCCAACATCCAATGGATCATCAAAAAAGCAAGAGAGTTCCAGAAAAACATCTATTTCTGCTTTATTGACTATGCCAAAGCCTTTTACTGTGTAGATCACAATAAACTGTGGAAAATTCTTCAAGAGATGGGAATACCAGACCACCTGACCTGCCTCTTGAGAAATCTGTATGCAGGTCAGGAAGCAACATGGAACAACAAACTGGTTCCAAATAGGAAAAGGAGTACATCAAGGCTGTATATTGTCACCCTACTTATCTAACTTATATGCACAGTACATCATGAGAAATGCTAGGCTGGATGAAGCACAAGCTGGAATCAAAATTTCCGGGAGAAATATCAATAACATCAGATATGCAGATGACACCACCCTTATGGCAGAAAGTGAAGAAGAACTAAAAAGCCTCTTGATGAAAGTGAAAGAGGAGAGTGAAGAAGTCAGCTTAAAGCTCAACATTCAGAAAACTAAGATCATGGCATCTGGTCCCATCACTTCATGGCAAATAGATGGGGAGACAACGGAAACAGTGTCAGACTTTATTTTTTTGGGCTCCAAAATCACTGCAGATGGTGATTGCAGCCATGAAATTCAAAGACGTTTACTCCTTGGAAGGAAAGTTATGACCAACCTAGACAGTATATTAAAAAGCAGAAACATTACTTTGCCAAAAAAGGTCCGTCTAGTCAAGGCTATGGTTTTTTCAGTAGTCATGTATGGATGTGACAGTTGGACTATAAAGAAAGCTGAGTGCTGAAGAATTGATGCTTTTGAACTGTGGTGTTGGAGAAGACTCTTGAGAGTTCCTTGGACTGCAGGGAGATCCAAACAGTCCATCCTAAAGGAGATCAGTCCTAGGTGTTCATTGGAAGGACTGATGTTGAAGCTGAAACTTGAATACTTTGGCCACCTGATGTGAAGAGCTGGCTCATTTGAAAAGACCCTGATGCTGGGAAAGACTGAAGGCAGGAGGAGAAGGGGACAACAGAGGATGACATGGTTGGATGGCATCACCCACTCAATGGAGATGAGTTTGAGTAAACTCCAGGAGTTGGTGATGGACAGGCCTGGTATGCTGTGGTCCATGAGGTCACGAAGAGTCGGACACAACTGAGTGACTGAACTGATCTGAACTGAAACTTCTGTGTAGTCATGATAGATAAAAATAAAAGTCTTTTGTTATATGTGATAATAGATAAATGCAAATGATTAGTAGTGCAAGGAAAGCAACCACAGGAATGGAGTGTCAAAAAAATTAGTCAAATTTCTGACTTAACAAGGAAGAGTAGGCTGAATAGTAAATAAATAAGCTAAAACGAGGAAAAATAAATGAGGACATAGCAAAGTAAATTAAATGGTAGACATTAAATTGTGTGGTATCAGTTTTCATATTACCTGCAAGTAGACAGAACTTTTAGATTGAATAGAATATAAACATTTGATTATATTTTGCTTGCAATGACACTTTAAATGGAGCAATAAAAAAGTTTAAAACAAAGGATGGGAAAAAAGATATTAGACAAGTCCAAACAAAACAAAGCAGAAGTATTTGACTTAATATCAGAGAAAGTGAGATTTAAGGTCAAAAGCACTGAAGAAGATACTGAAGGACACTACAGAAATATAAAAGGAACAATTTATGAAGAAGATATAAAAGGCATAAAGTTGCACGCACCAGTAAGATAGCAGCTAAATATATAATGCAAAATATTATAAATGCACATTGACTTTGATAAAAAATAAAATTATGGGAGATTTTATTACACCACACTCAAGAATTGCATAGATATAATAGACAAGAAATAAGTGAGGGCTTAGAGGCATAGAATAATGCAATCAATAAATACATAAACAAATATGTGTGGGTATACAGATATATAATATGTACATCATGACATCCTTTAAGAAGAGAAAAGATACTTTTCAGGGCATATTTATAGTAATCATTCAACTCCTGTGCATAATCTTAAAATATTTTCAAAAAATATAGCCTAAAATATCTAATCATAATCCAATGTAATTTTTAATATAAAAATCTTTTACATATTAATTTTTTAACTAATTAAGCTTTGTCTGCCTATATAATTCTTAGGACTAAAGAAAAGTCAAAAGTAAAATTACAGTCCAAGAAATGGAGAAAAGGCAAATAAGCACTTCTATAGTGGTTAGGATTATTTTGATAAAAGTATCAGAGAGCACAGAGTCAAATTGCTTTTATAATAATCTCCTATGACAAGGAATGAGTTGGGAACTGCAACAGTTTTAACAAGGAATCCTGAAGTTGGATGTTTCAAGGGATCCTTCAGCTGCTCAAGTATATTTCCAGTACACTGTATTTCTTCCAATTGATCTGCCATGCCATTCTTGGTTTGCTGGATTTATTCTCACTCCTCTCTCCTCACATTTGCAAGAGGGCTGCTTCATTTCCAGGTATGATATTAAAATGTGCTAATATCCGTTTGAGTGAAGAGACTATTTCTTGTAGAATGTCTCTTTATAAGAACAAATAAACCTGTGCCCAAAATCCCCTAGTGGATATCCATTCACATATCATTACCAAGAATTTGATCATATGCCCAAGTATAAGCTAATCACAGGTGAAAGTGAATTTGATTCACAGTTAACTGACATTAATTAGGATGACTTGATTGGGTTAAGTGAGCCTAATGGGAGAATGTGTGTTTCAGACACCTCAAAATACCTATAAAATTCGTCATAACTGGTAGAAAACATGCAAAAATTTAAATTCATAATTTTAAAGTTCAATAAATTCATGCTAAAATTTTTGAAAGAGTACAATATATAAATCAAAAGACAGCATAAAGATAAAAATAAAATTAAAAAGATGAAAGCTAATGAGACATAAACTCAAAAAAAAGAAAAAGAAAGGTTAAAACTACCTGAAAGTTATTCTAGAACCAGAGTTTCATAGCTGAACTCTATCTAACAATTGAAGAACAGGAAATTCTAATGCTCTATAAATTATCCCACACTATGAATGGCATCCTGAAACTTAATAAGCATAATATATAAAAAAGAATTGTATAGATCAATCTTATTTAGGGATATATATGTAAAATTCCAACTAAAAATGGACAAATAGAATCCAGACTGATATCCCAGAATAATACATTTCACAAAAAGGATTTATTCCAGGATTATAGCAGTCAGCTTGTTTTAATGAATATAAACAAAAGGTATGATTATACTAATAGTTGCTAACAAAATTTATCCAGTAATTATAAAACAAAACTCAATTCTCTGATATATCAAAAGACCTATGTAAAATAGAATATGGAAATATAAAAATAAAAATGATGGGAAAATGCATACAAAACAATACTATCACAAGTAAATAGGATTTTTTAAAAAATAGAGCTAACAATTAGAATTCACATGCATTAGTGTGTGCTAAGTTGCTTCAGTTTTGTCTGACTCTTTGTGACCCTGCAGACTGTAGCCCGCCAGGCTCCTCTGTCCATCAGGGTTCTCCAGGCTAGAATATCGGAGTAAGTTGCCATGCCCTCCTCCAGGGGATTTTCCTGTTTCAGGGATTGAATCCACACCTCTTAAGTCTCCTGCATCGGCAGGCAGATTCTTTACCACTAGCACCACCTGGGAAGCTCCAGAATTCATATACAAAAGGACTAACCAAGGGGAAAAAAAGATACCTTATAAAAACTAAAATTATGACTACCACTACATCAAATAACAACAGTGACACACACAAAGTTAAACTACATGAAATATAGGGAGAAATAAAAATAAAGGGAGAATTGCACTACTTGTCCTAAACATTATTTCACAGCTTTCACCCCATGACAGAGCATATACAGTAAAAAAAAAAAAAAAAAAAAGAAAGAAAGAAAGGTAAGTACTAATAATGTAATTATAAGCTGGATTTATATAATATAATAATATATGTTATGAATTTTAAATTATATTTAGTATAATAAATAATATATATGATGTATGCATTTATATTACATAGATAAAATTAAATGTATAGATATACATTTATACTATTATATATAACAAATTCTGTACCATCAAAGTAGAGACTATGGCTTTGTTCTTTCAAATTTCATGAACATCGTAATAATTGAATATAAATATATACTATTCTACAAAGAAAATTATTGTAAATTTTAAGTTAGAAATATTAAATAGCATCTTTTGTATTCAAAAGAAAATAAAAATTGAAATTAACAGAATCAAAAAGTCAATAAGAACCTCATATAGAAATCAATAAATTATATATACAAAAATAGCTTTTCAAATCTTGGGTTAACATGGACAAAGAAATTACCTTTGTGAAATTTCTAAAAAATTGTTATATGTATTAAATATTAATGTCTTAATGTTAATCTTACTGTTTTAAGATGGGTCTATCAAAGTAAGTAGATACCTTTTCTGGAAAAGATGTTTTCATTCCAATCCCAAAGAAGGGCAATGCCAAAGAATGTTCAAACTACTTACAATTGCACTCATTTCACATGCTAGCAAGGTAATGCTCAAAATATTTCAAGCTAAGTTTTAATTAACAGCATGTGAACCAAGAACTTCCTGATGTACATGTTGGATTTCAAAAAGGCAGAGGAATCAGAGATCAAATTGTCAACTACCAGTGGATCACAGAAAAAGCAAGAGAATTCCAGAAAAACATCTACTTCTGCTTCATTGACTATGCTAAAGCCTTTGACTGTGTGGATCACAACAAACTATGGAAAATTCTCAAAGAGATGGGACCAGACCACCTTACTTGCCTCCTGAGAAATCTACATGCATGTCAAGAAGCAACAGTTAGAACAGGATATGAAACAACGGACTGGTTCAAAATCAGGAAAGGAATACATCAAGACTGTATATTGTCACCCTGCTTATTTAACTTCTCTGCAGAGTACATTACGTGAAATGCTGGAGTAGACGAATCACAACCTGGAATCATGATTTCAGGGAGAAATATCAATAACCTCAGATAAGCAGCTGACACTAGCCTAAAGGCAGAAAGTGAAGAGGAACTAAAGAGCCTCTTGTAGAAAGTGAGAGAGTGAAAAAAACTGGTTTAAAACTCAACTTTCAAAAAACTAAGATTAGGGCATCTGGCCCTATCATATCATGGGAAACAAATGGGGAAACAATTAAAACAGTGACAGATTTTATTTCCTTGGGCTCCAAAATCACTGCAAAAGGTGACCACAGCCATGAAATTAAAAGACGCTTGCTCCTTGGAAGGAAAGCTATGACCAACCTAGACAGCATATTACAAAGCAGAGACATTACTTTGCCAACAAAGGTCCGTCTAGTCAAAGCTATGGTTTTTTCAGTAGTCATGTATGGATGTGAGAGTTGGACCATACAGAAGGCTGAGTGTCAAAGAATTGATTCTTTTGAATTGTGGTGTTGAAGAAGACTCTTGAGAGTCCCTTGGACAGCAAGGAGATCAAACCAGTCAGTCCTAAAGGAAATCAGTCCTGTATATTCATTAGAAGGACTGATGCTGAAGCTGAAGTTCCAATACTTTGGCCACCTCATGTAAAGAGCCAACTCATTAGAAAAGACCCTGATGCTGGGAAAGATTGAAGACTGGAGGAGAAGGGGGTGACAGAGGATGAGATGGTTGGATGACCTCACCGACTCAATGGACATGAGTTTGAGCAAACTCCAGGAGTAGGTGAAAGACAGGGAAGCCTGGCGTGCTGCATTCTATGGGGTCACAAAGAGTCAGACATGACTGAGCAATAGAACAACAACAATCAAGGTAGGTGACTGGTTGAGACAAGGAAAATTGATGATGTAATATATTAGGATTGTTGAGAATAATACAATAAGACTATAGAAATGTCTTGATCAGTAAAATAAAGATCTTGTTTATTAAGCAAAAAGCTCACCTAGAGAAACAATTTATTGTTTATCAAAATAGCTATTCTACAAAGTGAGTAAATTGGATAAAATCATTTCCGGGCATTTCTGTAAACTGATAGTCAAGTTTTCTATTGACTTCTTTTTATATTCCTGGAAAAAGAAACTTTTTATATCTATAGTAAACTCAGACTGACATAGGTAGTCTTGGTTCTCAGTGATGGAAATTAACTGTGTGGAAACAAGTGGATTCAATTTTTAACCAAAACTATTCCAGAAGAGAGAGGAATTCTTACTAGACTCCTTTCCAATTCTGAACAAGAACCCATGAGAAAAAAGCAATATCTTCTTTTGGTTTCACATTTAAGGAATAGGTAAACTAATGTTATGTAAAATGCTCCAGAAAATAGAAAAAAAAGCACTCAATTTCTTTTCATGAAAAAAGCATAGTATTAATATTAGAACCCTAAAAATCACAAAAGTTCCACACACCAACCTTACTCATGTATTTGTGCAAAAATATTAAGTACAATGTAGAAAAACAGAATCCAGCAAAATATTAAAAATGATGATGGTGTATTTATTCTAAGAATATAATGATGATTCAATATCAATATGCCAATTAATATATCTTACCAATAGTCTAAGGAGAAAAGTTATGTGAGCATATGCACAGATGTTAAAAAGCATTTTACACCAAAAATTATTCTAAAACAATCTAATAACATAGCAAAAGATGAATACTATCTTAATACATCCATCTCATCCTCAAAGCCAACATCATGTTAATCAGAAAATATTGGAGTTTATTAAAATCTGAAACATATAACTGCCATATAAGCCAGCCATTATACTTTTTATACTCTCCCAAGAGAAATGAAAGCAAATGGCCAAAGCGTGGCACCCATTGTCTGGGGAATGTGGAAGGACCACCACAAATACACACCCCATACCAAGGGGATAATAGCCAGCACACACTGAAGAAACAGGCAATAGGCATCCATATTTATAAAAATCCCTCAATTCTGGACAAGACACTGGAGTAGAAGGATTTGAACTCACCTCCTCACACAAAAACAACAAAATCACTCTTGCTGAATAACCATTGACATAAAAGATTAGGTTCTACCAAAAAATATATATTTTACATTTAAAGACAAGATGAAATCACAATAAAATGGTAGGAGGCATACTTTTATGATATAATGAAATCCCATATCCAGTGGGTGTGTGATCCACAAACTGGAAAATAATCATATTGCAGAAGTTCTCCCTCAAGAATGACAGTTCTGAGCCCCAGCCTGAGGGTGTAGCATTGGAAGGAGGAACCATCACCCACCAAAAGCAGTTGGCTTTGAAAGCCAGCAGTACTTGAGTGCAGGAAATCCACAGGACTGGGGGAAACAGAGACTCTACTCTTGGAGGGCACACACAAAGTTTCACTTACACTGGGACCCAACACAAAGCAGTAACTCCATAGGAGCCTGGGCAGGACTCACCTAAACACATCGGAAGGTCTCCTGGTGAGGCAGGGGTAGGCAATGGCTCACTGAGGGGCAGAGTCAAAGAAGCTGGAGGTAGAGGCCTCAAGGAATAAGGTCATCAGTTGATCTTTCAGAAGAAAGTCTGCAAGCCAGAAAGAGGTAGCACGTTATATTTAAAGTGATGAAAGAGAAAAACTTACAATCAAGTACATTCTACCCAATAAGTCTCTTATTCAGATTTGAAAGAGAAGTCAAAAGCTTTACAGACAAGCAAAAGTTAAGAGAAATCAATACCACAAACCAACTTTACAAAAAATACTAATGGAAATTCTCTAGATGGAAAACGAAAGGCCACAATTAGAAGGAAGAAAATTATGAATGGAAAACTCACTGGTAAAGATAAACATAAAATAAAAGTTGGAAATCATCCAAACACAAATATATCAAAATCAGCAATCATGAAAAGAGGAGAATACAAATACAAGTATTGGAAATGCATTGGAAATTAAGTAATTAGCAACTTAAAATAATCTTGTGTATGTATACAGTCTGTTACATCAAAACCTCCATGCGAACCACAAAATAAAAAGCTACAGTAGATACACACAACACACACACAGACACAAAAAGCAATCAAACACAACATTAAGAGAACTAAATAGAATGAGACTACCAAAGCAAATCAGAAAATGTTAACAAGATGGCAATAGGAACAAACATATCAAAAAATTTTTCTGATTTGAACTTAAGGAATATGTTACTAAACAATCAATAGATCACTGAAGAAATTAAAAAATACTTAGAGACAAATGACAATGAAAACATCACAATTCAAAACCTATGGAACACAGGAAAAGCAATTTTAAAAGGGAAGCTTGGAGCAATACAATCTTACCTCAGGAAACAAGAAAAATCTCAAGTAAACAATCTACCCTCACGTTAAAGCAACTAGAGAAAGAAAAAACAAAAGCGGAAGTTAGTAGAACAAACAAAATCATAAAGATCTAAGCAGAAATAAATGAAATAGAGACAAAACAATTGCAAAGATCAATGAAACTGAAACATGGTTCTTTGAAAAGATAAACAAAATTGATAAACTTTTAGACTCATCAAAGAAGGGGGGCTCAAATCAAGAAAATTAGAAATAAAAAATGGAGAATTTACAATGGACACCAAAGAAAGACAAAAGATCATAAGAGAGTGCTACAAAAACTATATGAAAATAAAATGAAATAAAATTTTATATGAAATATAAGAGAAAACAAAACTTGGAAGAACTAGACAAATTCCTAGAAAGTTTCAAAGACAGAACCAGAAGAAATAGAAAATATGAGTAGACCAATCACAAGTACTAAAACTGAAACAGAGATTGAAAAAAATCCAACAAAATTCCAGGACCAGCTGACTTCACAAGTGAATTCTATCAAATATTTAGAGAAGAGTTAACACCAATCCTTCTAAAACTCTGCCAAAAAGTTGCAGAGGAAGGAATACTTCCAAGCTCATCTATAAGACTATCCTCATCCTGGTACCAAAACCAGGAAAAGATACCACAAAAAAGTAAATTACATGTCAATACCAATGATGAACATAGATGCAACAATACACAACAGAATACTAGCAAACCAAATGCAATGATTCATGAAAAAGCTCATAGATCATGATCAAGTGGTATTTATCCAGGAATGCAAGGATTCTTCAATATCTGCAAATCAATCAGTATAATACACCCCATTGAAAAACTGAAGAGTAAAAGCCATATGATCATCTCCATAGATGCAGAAATTCAACAAAATTCAACACCATTTATGAAAAAAAAAAAAAAAAAACTCTCCAGAGAGTGAGCATAGAGGGAACTTGCCTCAGCCTAATAAAAGCCATATGATTCTCAAGTGTGCAAAACTGAAAGCATTCCCTCTAAGGTCAGGAATAAGACAAAGAAGTCCACTCTGGTCACTCTTATTCAACATAGTTTTGGAAGTCCTTGTTTGTTGTTTAGTCACTAAGTCACGCCTGACTCTTTCTCGACCCCATGGGCTGTCCATGGGATCTTCCAGGCAAGAATACTGGATTGGGTTGCCATTTCCTTCTCCAGGATAGTTTCCTGACCCAGGAATCAAACCCACATTCTTGCCAAGTTTCCTGCATTGCAGGTGGGTTCTTTACTGCCATTTGTGTTTAAAAAAACAGCATATTGCTTTTAAAGAGGGCTTTTCCCCTATCATTTCAAAAGAATGGACAGAAATCGAGGGCTCTGGTTTTTGCCCTGTACTGCAGTCAGGGACAACTGTAAAGTGTTGACAGTTGACAGCTACTTCCCTTGGCCCTGAATGCCATTCCAAAGGGTCCACAGTGGGACCCGGGCTGGGGTGGGCCAGAGGGAATTTGCCTGTTGCCCTTCATCCCACAGGGCTGGGGTCCAGACCCCCTGCCAGAACACCCACCTTGTCTGTTGCAAACCCAGGGCCAGACTGGCAGGCTACTGGAAGGGCTGGCAGTGTCATACTGCCTCCCAAGTCTCAGGCCTAGTCTAGCTGCATTTTACAGATGAGAAAATAAAGGTTCAAAAAGGCAAGAAGCCTGTGCCAGCTCTGGAGGAAGCTCTGGAGACCCTTGGGCTCCCCAGCAGGTGCTTGGGGCCACAGCTACAGGGGTCTAGGCCTACAGTCTGGTGGATGTGGCTCCCCAAGTTTGCTCTGCAAGAATACAGGCTCACCCCAGGAGTGGTGCAAGCTGCTACAGCAATCAGAGAAGAAAAAGAAGTAAGGGGAATCCAAATTGGAAAATAAGAAGTAAAACTGTCACTGTTTGCAGACAACATGATAATACACATAGAAAATCCTAAAGATGTACCAGAAAACTACTAGAGCTCATCAGCGAAATTTGTAAATTTGCATGATTAAAAATTAATACACAAAAATAATCTGCATTTCTTACATTAACGACAAAATATCAGAAAGAGAAATAAAGGAAATAATCCTGTTATGATTGCATCAAAAATAATTTTTTAAAACCTAGAAATAAACCTTCCTAAGGTGGCAAAAGACCTATACTCTGAAAACTAAGATATTCGTGAAAGAAGTCGAAGATGATACAAACAGAATAAAATATATACCATGTTCCTTGATGGGAAGAATCATAGCTGAATATGGGATTTCCCAGGCAAGAATACTGGAATGGGCTGCTATTTCTTTCTTCGGGGGATCTTCCCGACCCAGGGATTGAACCTGTGTCTCTTACATTGCAGGAGGATTCTTTATCACCTCAGACAGCAAGGAAGCCCTTGTCCAAATGACTATCACTACATAAGGAATCTACAGATTCAGTGCAACTGTTACCAAATTACCAGTAGCATTTTTCACAGAGCTAGAACAAAAAATAAAATAATATAAAATTTGTATGAAAATACAAAGGACTCTAAAGAGCCAAAGCAATTCTCAGAAAGAAAAAAGACTGAATAAATCCAGTTCCCTGGCTTCCAACTATATTACAAAGCTACAGTAATCAAAACAGTATGGTACTGGCACAAAAACAAAACTATAGATCAATGGAATGGGATACAAAGCCCAGAAATAAAATAACACTGCTTTCTTAAGCAGTGTTAAGAAAGCTAGATAACTATATATAAAAAATGAAATTAGAACATTCTCTAACACCACACACAAAAATAAATCCACAATTGTTTAAAGACCCAAATGTAAGACCAGACAGTATAAAACTCTTAGAGAAAAACATAGCCAGAACTCTTTGACATAAATCACAGCAAGATCTTACTGGCTCCACCTCCTAGAGTAATGAAAACAAAACCAAAAATAAACAAATGGGATGTAATTAAATTTAAGAGCTTTTGCATAGCAATGGAAGCCATCAATAAAATAAAAAGACTACCCACAGAATGGGATAAAATAATTGCCAGTGAAGCAGTCGACAAGTAAATAATCTTTAAAATGTTCAAACAGCTCATGCAGCTCTATGTCAAGATAAAAAAACACAAGCTAATCAAAAAAATGGAAAGATGACCTAAATCAACATTTTTCCAAAGAAAGCATATAGAAGACTTATAGACACATGAAAAGTTGCCTAACATAACTAATGATCAGAGAAATGCAAATGAAATCTACAATGAGGTGTCACCTTACGCTGGTCAGAACAGGCATCATCAAAATGTCTACAAACAATAAATGCTGGAGAGGAGGTAGAAAAAAGGGAACCCTCCTACACTGTTGATGAGAATGTAAATTGGTACAACCATTATCAAGAATAGTATGGAGGTTTCTTAAAATATTAAAAATAGAACTACCACATGATCTTGCAATCCCACTCCTGGACATGTATATGGAGCAAGCATAATTCAAAAAGATACATACACCTCAATTTTTACTGCGGTATTATTTGAAATAGACAAGACACAGAAGTGACCTAAATGTCCATCAAAAAAAGATGTATAAAGAAGATGTGATTCATATATACAATAGAATATTACTCAGCCTTAAAAGAGAATGAAATAATGCCATTTTCAGCAACATGAATGGGTCTAGACAGTATGAAGTCAGAAAGAGAATGAAAAAGATCACATAATATCATTCGTATGTAGAATCTAATTTTTTTAAATTATAGAAATGATCTTATTTACAAAACAGAGATGGAATCACAGATTTCAAAAACAAACATAGGGCTATTGAAGGGGAAATGTGGAGGGAAGCAGTAAATTAGGAACGTGGGATTAACATACATACACTACTGTATATAAAATAGCCAACAAATGCCTACTATATAGCACAGGGACTCAATTTGATATTCTGTAATAACCATAGTTATTATCTGTCCATAGTTCATCAGGCCTCCCTGTCCATCACCAACTTCAGGAGCTTACTCAAACTCATGTCCACTGTGTTGGTCATGCCATCCAACCATCTCATCCTCTACTGTCCCCTTCTCCTCCTGCCTTCAATCTTTCCCAGCATCAGGGTCTTTTCAAATGAGTCAGTTCCTCGCATCAGGTGGCCAAAGTATTGGAGTTTCAGCTTCAGCATCAGTTCTTCCAATGAATATTCAGGACTGATTTCCTTTAGGATGGACTGGTTGGATCTCCTTGCTGTCCAAGGGACTCTCAAGAGTCTTCTTCAATCCACAATTCAAAACCATCAATTCTTCGGTGCTCAGCTTTCTATATAGTTCAACTCTCACATCCATACGTGACTACTGGAAAAACCATAGCTTTGACTAGACGGATCTTTGTTGGCAAAGTAATGTCGCTGCTTTTCAATATGCTGTCTAGGTTGGTCACAGCTTTTCTTCCAAGGAGTAAGTATCTTTTAATTTCACATGCAGTCAATATCTGCAGTAATTTTGGAGCCCAAAAAAATAAAGTCTCTCACTGTTTTCATTGTTTCTCCACCTATTTGCTATGAAGTGATGGGACCAGATGCCATGATCTTAGTTTTCTGAATGCTAAGTTTTAAGCCAACTTTTTCACTCTCCACTTTCATGTTCATCAATAGGCTCTTTAGTTCTTCTTCACTTTCTGCCATAAGGGTGGTTTCATCTGCATATCTGAGGTTATTGATATTTCTCCCGGCAATCTTGATTCAAGGTAGTGCTTCATCCAGTCCACCATTTCTCATGATGTACTCTGCATATAAGTTAAATAAGCAGGGTGACAATATACAGCCTTGACATACTCCTTTCCCAATTTAGAACCAGTCTGTTGCTCCATGTCCAGTTCTAACTGTTGCTTCTTTACTTGCATACAGATTTCTCAGGAGGCAAGTAAGGTGGTCTGGTATTCCCATCTCTTGAAGAATTTTCCAGTTTGTTCTGATCTACACAGTCAAAGGCTTTGGCATAGTCAATGAAGCAGAAGTAGATGTTTTTCTGGAACTCTCTTGCTTTTTCGATGATCCAGTCGATGTTGGCAATTTGACTTCTGGTTCCTCTGCCTTTTCTAAAACCTGCTTGAACATCTGGAATCTCACAGTTCACATACTGTTGAAGCCTGGCTTGGAGAATTTTGAGCATTACTTTGCTAGCGTGTGAGATGAGTGTAATTGTGAGGTAGTTTGAGCATTCTTTGGCATTGCCTTTCTTTGGGATTGGAATGAAAACTGACCTGACCTTTTCCAGTCCTGTGGCTACTGCTGACTTTTCCAAATTTGCTGGCATAGTGAGTGCAGCACTTTCACAGCATCAGCTTTTAGGATTTGAAATAGCTCAACTGGAATTCCATCACCTCCACTAGCATTGTTCGTAGTGATGCTTCCTAAGGCCCACTTGACTTCACATTCCAGGATGTCTGGCTCTAGGTGAGTGGTCACAGCATCATGATTATCTGGATCAAGAAGATCATTTTTGTAAGTTCTTCTGTGTATTCTTGGTACCTCTTCTTAATATCTTCTGCTTCTGTTATGTCCATATCATTTCTGTCCTTTATTGTGCTCATCTTTGCTGAAATGTTCCCTTGGTGTCTCTAATTTTCTTGAAGAGATCTCTAGTCTTTTCCTTTCTACTGTTTTCCTCTATTTCTTTGCACTGGTCACTAAGAAAGGCTTTCTTATCTCAGCAGGGCCTGATTCTCTGGTAAGTTGAAAAGGTCCATCTTCTGACCTAACCCAAAGGCAGTGAGGAAGTCACTGGTATAGCAAATTTTCTTTTCTTTTAAGTTACAAGGCTCACTGATAGCCATTTGAGCAAATTTGATTCTCACACACATAGGCCGTACCGTGGTCTTAGAGCTGTCAGGGTACTCCTGAAGAGCAGTTGGCAGAACGGAAGTTTGAGGGCCCCATAGGCCAGAATCAGCCACCTTCCTTGTTAGGGATGTTGACAGAGTGGACACACTGCACCAGATACTTGAAAGGTTTGAAGGGGAGGGAGATGGGTTACATAGGGCATTAGGGTGAAGATTTTACAGGTGTACACATATGCTGTGCATGCGTGTGCTAAGTCACTTCAATTGTGTTCGACTCTCTGCAACCCTTTGTACTGTAGCCCTCCAGGCTCCTCTGTTCATGGGAGCCTCCAGGCAAGAATACTGGAGTGGGTTGCCACTCCCTCCTCCAGGGGATCTTCCCAACCCAGAGATCAAACCTGCATCTCTTACGTCTCTTGCATTAGCAGGCATTTTCTCTACCATTAGCACCACCTAGGAAGCCCGCACACATATGGCAAAAGTTATTAAATTGTATATCTTAATTATGTACAAGCTATATAAATTATGCCTCAATAAATATTTTAAAATTTTGTTTATCCACAAACTGTTAGTGGCTAATGTATTTGACAGTGTAGCTCAGCATGTCCAACTCTGCAACCCCATGGACTGCAACATGCCAGGCTTCCCTGTCCTTCACCATCTCCCAGAGGTTGCTCAAACTTATGCCCATTCAGTCGGTGATTCTATCCAACAATCTCATCTTCTGTTGTCCCCTTCTCCTCTTGCCTTCAATATTTCCCAGCATCAAGGTTTTTTTCCAGTAAGTCAGCTATTCATATCAGGTAGCCAAAGTATTGGAGCTTCACCTTCAGCATCAGTCCTTTCAATAAATATTCAGGACTGATTTCCTTTAGGATTGACTGGTTTGATCTCTGTACAGTCCAAAGGACTCTCACGAGTCTTCTCCAACACCACAGTTCAAAAGCATCAATTCTTCATCTCTCAGCCTTCTTTATGGTCCAACTCTCCCATCTGTACATGACTACTGGAAAAACCACAGCTTTGATTACCCAGATCTTGGTTGGCAAAGTGATGTCTCTGTTTTTTAATACGCTTCTAGGTTTGTCATGGCTTTTCTTCCAAGGAGCAAGCATCTTTTAATTGCATGGCTGTAGCCACCACCCACAGTGATTTTGGAACCCAAGAAACTAGTCTGTCATTGTTTCCCCATCTATTTGCCATAAAGTGATGGGACCAGATGCCATCATGTTAGTTTTTGAATGTTGAGTTTTAAACCAGCTTTTTCACTCTCCTCTTTCACCTTCATCAAGGGCCTCTTTAGTTCCTCTTTGCTTTCCGCCATAAGGATGGTGTCATCTGCATATCTGAGGTTATTGATATTTCTCCCGGCAATCTTGATTCCAGCTTGTGCTTCATCCAGCCTGGCATTTCACATAATGTACTCTGCATATAAGTTAAATAAGCAGGGTGACAATATACAGCCTTGACCAATTTTGAGCCAGTCTGTTGTTCCACGTGTGTGCGTGTGTGTGTGTTGGTTGCTCAGTCATCTCTGCAACATGTGTTGGAACACCTTGGACTGTGGCCCGCCAGGTTTCTCTCTCCATGGAAGTCTCCAGGCAAGAACACTGGAGTGGATTGGATTCCCTTCTCCAGTGGATCTTCCCAACCCAGGGTTCAAACCTGGGTTTCCCACATCACAGAGAGATATTTTACTGACTGAGCCACCAGGGAAGCCCCCCGTTGTTCCATATCCCATTCTAACTGTTACTTCATGACCTGCATACAGGTTTCTCAGGTGGCAGGCAAGGTGATCTGGTATTCCCAACTCTTTAAGAATTTTCCAAGGTTGTTGTGATCCACATGGCCAAATGCTTTTGCATAGTCAATGAAGCAGTAGTAGATATATTTCTGGACTTCTCTTGCTTTTTCTATGATCCAGTGGATGTTGGCAATTTGATCTCCGGTTCATCTGCCTTTTCTAAATACAGCTTGTACATCTGGAATTTCTCGGTTCATATACTATTGAAGTCTAGCTGAAGCCTGTCTTGTCTGATAAGTGCCTCCAAACCTTCTCTTCTCTTTTCTTCTCTCACAGTTTTTCTCCCAGTTCCTGTCAAATAACATTGCCTCTTTTATATATTGTCATAAAAAAAAGAACACCATGTTAGAATTTTGAATATTTTTGCTTTAATCTCTTTTCCATTACTTATTAACTGTGTCTATGGGAAAGCAGCAACATCAGCTTCTAAGGTGTAAAATATATGATGTATATGTATATAGCCCTCCCCCACTTATTTTGTAGGTCTATTGTGAATATGAAGTGAGATCATGAATATAAAAGTGCTTTGAAAATTTCCACGTGTTTTACAAGAGGAAGGGTTTGTTCTTTGCCTTTCTAGAAATGAATGGTTTATTTTTAATAGCACTTAGAACAACTTGAATGCTTACATAATAGCTAAGACAGTGCACTTTGTCAGTGAGAAACAGGGAAAACCTAGATTTGCACTTCCAAATTCATTTACATCATCCACAGCTCCTTCGCTGTCCTGCCTGAAGTGAGTACTGAGTAATTTTTCATTACATAATTTTGATTCCATGTTTGACTACTGAATGTCTTACTTATGAGATACTTTTTCCTAGATTCTTATAACTTTAAGAATCTCTTTATGTGAATATGTTAACTTCTAAATTTTGTGGAACTGATCTCCGGTGGCCTTGACCTTCAGCGGCTTGGAGTGGGGCTTGGGTTCCCAGCTGGAGACTGAGGCTAGGTCGTGGCAATGAAAGCACCAGATCCTAGTCACTAAACCAGTGGTAGGTGATAAGGGCCCTGGCCTTCAACTTTGCAGAAAAGAATTTCCACAAAGAGTGAAAGTAGTGAAGTAAAGTGTTTATTAGGAGGAAAGAGAGTACAGTACATGTGGACAGACACATGGGCACAACTCAGAGAGAAAATCCCTGAGTTGTGCCCATGTGGCAGTTTAAATCACATATATGGGGCATTTCTTCCAGTTTTCCTTTGCCCATTCATGATTGGCCTGGTTCAATTCCATATTTGGTTTTCTCAGGATCCTTCCATGTGTGCAGATGCATCCCTTAGCCAAGATGGGTCCTACCAAAAGACATCTGGGTAGAATATCCCTTGACATGATTCCTCTTTGGACTCCAAGGAGCTTTTCTGTTCATGCTTGAGGAAGGTATCCTGACTTCTGGAATGAGAAATATGTGGTCTGTGCAGGGTCCAGCCTCCTCCCTTAGTAGCTGTTTTTATCTTGGAGTTGTGGTCAATAGAGAATGACCAAATCTGCCTCCTGCCTCAGGAACTCTTGAAGAATATAGAAATCCGGTTTTATATAAAGCAAAAATACTGAGTAAGTGTGTGTGTATCTTGAGCCATGTCTCTTTGCGACCCCATGGACTATATTGCCCATAAGGTTCCTCTGTCCATGGAATTTTCCTGGCAAGAATACTGGAGTGGGTTGCCATTTCCTTCTCCAGGGGATCTTCCTGACCCTGACTCTAGCACAAACTTTATTAAGTAGCAGACTTTTTGAAATGAAACTTGCAGGTTTAATAAATGAGCTTTCTAACACCTAGATGAGACTGAAGGAGGACTGTGTGTTTCCTTAACTTTCTGAAAAACCTGGCAACTGAATTAAAATAAATACTCAAAATACACTAGCTGCATTTGCCAAATCCTTAAAAAGAACCTTACCAATGACCCTCTGAAAGGTGAATTCCTACATTCCCCACAATTCTTTAGAGACAAAACTAAAGTTACCAAGAGTGATTTTGTACTCCCATAACAAACAATCTTTCAAAATGTATAATGTTCCTCTTGAAGGCGGCATATATTTAGAACTAACATACAAAAAGAAAAAAAAGAAAGATGTCCTTTTCATCCTAGGGGACTAGAATCCAAAAGTAGGAAGTCAGGAGATACCTGGAGTAATAGGCAAGTTTGGCCTTGGGGTAAAAAATGAAGCAGGGCAAAAGCTAACAGAGTTTTCTCAAGAGAACGCATTGGTCATAGCAAACACCCTCTTCCAACAACCCAAGAGGCGACTCTACACATGGACATCACTAGATGGTCAATATTGAAATCAGATTGAATACATTCTTTGCAGGCAAAGACAGAGAAGCTCTATACAGCCAGCAAAAACAAGACCTGGAGCTGACAGTGGCTCAGATCACCTTATTGCAAAATTCAGGTTTAAACTGAAGAAACTAGGGAAAACCACTAGGCCATTCAGGTCTGACCTACATGAAATTCCTTACGATTATACAGCGGAGCTGATGAATAGATTCAACGGATTAGATCTGGTAGACAGAGTGCCTGAAGAACTATGGACGGTGGTTCATAACACTGTACAAGAAGCAGTGACCAAAACCATCCCCAAGAAAAAGAAATGCAAGAAAGAAAAGTGTTTGTTTGAGGAACTTTTATATATAGCTGAGGAAAGAAGAGAAGCAAAAGCAAGGGAGAAAGGGAAGGATATATCCAAGTGAATGGAGAGTTCCATAGAATAGCAAGGAGAGAAAAAGCCTTCTTAAATGAACAGTAAAAAGAAATAGAGGAAAACAATAGAATGGGAAAGACTAGAGATCTCTTCAAGAAAATTAGAGATACCAAGGGAACATTTCATGCAAGGATGGACACGATAAAGGACACAAATGTTAAGGTCTAAAAGGAGTAGAAGAGATTAAAAAAAGGTGGCAAGAATATACAGAAAATGGTCTATAGAAAAGAACTATAGAAAAAGGGTCTTAATGATCCAGATGACCACGATGGTACTGTCACTCACCTCAAACCAGATATCCTGGAGTATGAAGTCATGTGGACCTTAGGAAGAATTACTACAAACAAAACTCAGGATGTGATGGAACTCCAGCTGAGTTATTTCAAATCCTAAAAGATGATGTTGTTAAAATGCTGTACTCAATATATCAGCAAATGTAGAAAACTAGGCAATGGCCTCAGGACTGGAAAAGGTCACTTTTCATTCCAATCCCAAAGAACGGCAGTACCAAAGAATGTACAAACTACCATACGATTGTGTTCATTTTGCATGCTAGTAGGCTATACTCAAAATCCTTCAAGCTAGGCTTCAACAGTACATGAACTGAAAACTTCCAGACGTACAAGGAAGATTTTGAAAAGTCAGAGAAACCAAAGATCAAGTTGTCAACGTCTGTTAGATCATAGAGAAAGCAAGGGATTTCCAGAAAAACATCTTCTTCTGCTTCACTGACTATACTAAAGACTTTGACTGTGTGGATCACAAAAAAAAAACTGTGAAAATTCTTAAAGAGATGGGACTAACAGACCACCTTACTAATCTCCTGAGAAACCTCTATGTAGGTCAAGAAGCAAGTTAGAACCTTACATGGAACAACTGACTGGTTCAAAATTAGGAAAGGAGTATGGCAAGGTTGTATATTGTCACCTGTTTAACTTATGTGCAGAATACATCAGCCTGGTGTGCTACAGTCTATGGGGTTGCAAATAGTTGGACGTGACTTAGTGACTGAACAACAACATATATATTTAGAAACTCCTATTCAGTTCAGTTCAGTCACTTAGTCATGCCCGACTCTTTGTGACCCCATGAACTGCAGCATGCCAGGCCTCCCTGTCCATCACCAACTCCCAGAGTCCACCCAAACCCATGTCCATTGAGTCAGTGATGCCATCCAATCATCTTATCCTCTGTTGTCCCCTTATTTTCCTGCCCTCAATCTTTCCCAGCATCAGGGGTCTTTTCCAATGAGTCAGATCTTCGTATCAGGTGGTGAAAGTATTGGAGTTTCAGCTTTAACATCAGTCCTTCCAATGAACACCCAGGACTGATCTCCTTTAGGATGGACTGGTTGGATCTCCTTGCAGTCCAAAGGACTCTCAAGAGTCTTCTCCAACACCACAGTTCAAAAGCATCAATTCTTCAGCACTCAGCTTTCTTTATAATCCAACTCTCACATCCATACATGACCACTGGAAAAACCATAGTCTTGACTAGACGGACCTTTGTTGGCAAAGTAATGTCTCTGCTTTTAAATATGCTGTCTAGGTTGGTCATAACTTTCCTTCCAAGGAGTAGGCGTCTTTGAATTTCATGGCTGCAGTCACCATCTGCAGTGATTTTGGAGCCCAGAAAAATAAAGTCAGCCACTGTTTCCACTGTTTCCCCATCTATTTGCTATGAAGTGATGGGACCAGATGCCATGATCTTAGTTTTATGAACGTTGAGCTTTAACCCAACTTTTTCACTCTCCTCTTTCACTTTCATCAAGAGGCTCTTTAGTTCTTCTTCACTTATCTGCCATAAGGGTGGTATCATCTGCATATCTGAGGTTATTGATATTTCTCCTGGCAATCTGGATTCCAGCTTGTGCTTCCTCCAGCCCAGAGTTTCTCATGATGTACTCTGCATATAAGTTAAATAAGCAGGGTGACAATAAACAGCTTTGACATACTCCTTTTCCTATTTGGAACCAGTCTGTTGTTCCATGTCCAGTTCTAACTGTTTCTTCCTGACCTGCACACAGGTTTCTCAAGAGGCAGGTCAGGTGGTCTGGTGTTCCCATCTCTTTCAGAATTTTCCACAGTTTATTGGGATCCACACAGTCAAAGGCTTTGGCATAGTCAATAAAGCAGAAATAGATGTTTTTCTGGAACTCTCTTGCTTTATCAATGATCCAGCAAATGTTGGCAATTTGATCTTCTGCCTTTTCTAAAACCAGCTTGAACATCTGGGAGTTCACGGTTCATGTATCGCTGAAGCCTGGCTTAGAGAATTTTAAGCATTACTTTATTAGTGTGTGAGATGAGTGCAATTGTGCGGTCATTTGAGCATTCTTTGGCATTGCGTTTCTTTGGGACTGGAATGAAAACTGACCTTTTCCAGTCCTGTGGCTACTGCTGACTTTTCCAAATTTGCTGGCATAGTGAGTGCAGCACTTTCACAGCATCATCTTTCAGGATTTGAAATAGCTCAACTGGAATTCCACCACCTCCACTAGCTTTGTTCATAGTGATACTTCCTAAGGCCCACTTGACTTCACATTCCAGGATGTCTGGCTCTGGGTGAGTGATCACCCCATCGTGATTATCTGGGTCATGAAGATCTTTTTTGTACATTTCTTCTGTGTATTCTTGGTACCTCTTCTTAATATCTTCTGCTTCTGTTAGGTTCCTACCATTTCTGTCCTTTATTGTGCCCATCTTTGCATAAAATGTTCCCTTGGTATCTCTAGTTTTCTTGAAGAGATCTCTAGTCTTTCCCATTCTATTGTTTTCCTCTATTTCTTTGCATTGATTGCAGAGGAAGGCTTTCTTATCTCTCCTTGCTATTCTTTGCAACTCTGCTTTCAAATGGGTATATCTTTCCTTTTCTCCTTTGCTTTTCGCTTCCCTTCTTTTCACAGCTATTTGTAAGGCCTCCTCAGACAGCCATTTTGCTTTTTTGCATTTCTTTTTCTTGGGGATGGTCTTGATTCTTGTCTCCTGTACAATGTCACGAACCTCCGTCCATAGTTCATCTGGCACTCTGTCTATCAGATCTAGTCCCTTAAATCTATTTCTCACTTCCACTGCATAGTCATAAGGGATTTGATTTAGGTCATACCTGAATGGTCTAGTGGTTTTCTCCACTATAAACTCCTATTAAAAGTAGACAAAATTTTTAAAACAGGGCATTCTACATTTCTTGATGAATTGAGTGATTTGGTTTTTCTTCATAACTGAATAGCAGTTCCCAGTTGCCTGTAGAGTTTGACAAGATAAAACAGTAACCTAGAGTTTATGTTGCAGAACACAAGGCAGGATTCTGACTAAGTCAAAGCTTGAATTCCTGCTTTTTTCAAAACCAACTGTTAATTAAAGATGGTGTTTGAAATAGAATTGAGGGCATTTGACTTTCAGTTCTCAGCACTAACAGTTTCATGACCCTTATTCATCATACTCCTCAAAATGAGACATTTAATTAAGTGTGCTCAGATTTTAATACTCCACTTGATTGGCTATAAACCCAGGAATGAGTACAGATTGTATTGTTCTCTTCTTCGTTATCTTTTGCACCATACATTACTTTCCATGTGAAGTCTTAACTGTATGCATCATTATGAGCTCCTCTGCTAGAAATTCAGGCTTCCTCATTCCACATCCACAGCAGGGTGCTTTTTACAATCAGACAAGCAGACTAGACTTCCTACATTCCTGTTAACATTGCTCATGAACTTTGTAATACTGGAATTCCCTGATAGTACTGAAAATAAAATTCAGAGCTGCATTTCTCTTCCTGAGTCTATTACTTTATCTAAAACTCTTTGATTTTTATAAATTAAGTTTTGAAATGCTCTATGTATTTGCAATTAGAGCAATGTTAGTTCTTTGGAAGGACCACTACCACGCTGTTCTATTATTAATATTGCTACATGCGATAGTCTATAATGTGGAGGGGCTATCAACCAGCACATAAAAGAGTTAGTGGTTATCATTGTGGTAGTAGGGGTCCTCTCCTTTCAATATATGTGTCTATTTGATATGACATAACACAAAGTGACTGTGTGTATGTTTGAAGGTGTCAGTTTTACTGATCTGTATACGACTTAGCAACTGAGCATAGGCACACACACAGAAAGTTGTCCGAACCCCGTCTCTGGCACTTGCTATCTGTGTGATCTCAACAAATTGTTACACTTTCTAGAACTCAGTTTATCATCTATAACTAAGGAATATTAGTACCCATGTCAATGGACTCTCATAAAGATTATAACATCTTGGTATGTAGATTTGTTGTAAATATTATTCTTAAATTATTGTGCTTTTATTATCCAGTTTACAGAAACTACCACTCCCTCTTTCTGTAAGATTCCACTGAACTCAGTGTTGTGCTTATTTATATGCCATCTAACCATTAGCAATGTGTTTCTTGGATATCCAAGTACATTGAAAGTTATTAATATTAGACAAAGACAACATATGGCTCTAACCTGATAAGCACTCATGACTGATCTGTGGTTTGTCAGAAAGGTCAGTGTAAGCTGGAATGATATCTAAAGACTAGAAAAACAAGGCTTCCGTGGTGTATCAGTGGTAAAGAATCTGCCTTCCAATGCAGAAGATCTTCCTGATCCATGAAGACCCCACATGCCACAGAGCAACTAAGCTCATGTCCCACAACTACTGAGCCTGTGCTCTAGAGCCCAGGAACCACAACTACTGAGCCCACATGCTGCAACTACTGAAGCCCATGCGTCTAGAGCCTTTGCTCTGCAACAACAGAAGCCACCACAATAAGAATGAGAAAATCATGGACTGCAATGAAAAGTAGCCCCCACTTACCACAACTAGAGAAAAGCCCATGCAGCAACAAACCCAACACAGCCAAAAATAAATAAATAAATAATTTTTTTTAAAGAATAGAAAATAATACTGGAATTTATACCATATTTTCCCTTTCCCCACCAGCTTACCAAGTTATTGTATCAGTAGTCTACCTTGTTGTAGTCATAGCTTATTTTATGAAAATAAAATCATAGAATCTCCTGAAAAATGAAGACTGCTGCATTCTGGTTTCAGGGGTACAGTAGCTTCAAATGAATGAAGACATGTCACAGTGGAGGCATGCTCAAGGTAACTTAATTTTGTGTTTTTCTTTCTTCTACGTTGCCTGGGAGTTCCAATACCTGCTCTTGAGTCACTCTGAAGCAGAGAGAGACAGCACTTCTCAGTGCCAGACAGGGATGATGGGTGTGATGTTGGTAGAGAAGTAGCCTCCATCTGGGACTACAAGCATACAATATGTACAAGAAAATCCACAAATCTCTGAGTATATCTAGCCCTACTCACTTACTCCTAAGCAATGGATAACTATAAAGAAGTCACATGTGAAAAATCTTAGCTCCTGCAGCAGAGGGTAACAAGTTCTCTGAAAGGCAATCACCTGTGGGAAAACATATATAAATGAGATTTAGTTGAGCTCTGACACCCAATCTTCACTGTGAGGCACAACATTCTTCATTCTTATCTTCCCTGGGCCAACTAAAGGGCTTTCCAGATGATAGAGTGGTAAAGAATCTGCCCACCAATGCAGGAGACACAGGAGATGTGGGTTTGATCCCTGGGTCAGGAAGATTCCCTGGAGGAGGAAATGGCAACCCACTCCAGTATTCTTGCCTGAAAAATTCCATGGATAGAGGAGCATGGCAGGCTACAGTCCATGGGGTGGCAAAGAGTCAGACACAACCAAGCATGTATACATACATACACAGAAGCCAACTAAGGCATTCCAAGATGTACCCTGGATGTACTTTAAAGCCCCAGATATTGCAGAGGAATGTAAGCTAACAGAAAAGCAAACAACAAAGCAAAGAGATACATAAGTAGCATCACTGTTATAAAATGCAAAATGTCAAGAAGTGGAACAACTTATACCAAATGAAGAATAAGTTCAATTGAGTTGCTCAGTCATGTCCAACTCTTTGTGACCCCATGGACTGTACCACGCCAGGCTTCCCTGCCCATCACCAACTCCTGGAACTTGCTCAAACTCATGTCCATAGAGTCAGTGATGCCATCCAACCATCTCATCTTCTGTTGTCCCTTTCTCCTCCTGCCTTCAATCTTTCCCAGCATCAGGGTCTTTTCAAATGAGTCAGTTCTTCACATCAGGTGGCCAAAGTATTGGAGCCTCACCTTCAGCATCAGTCCTTCCAATGAATATTCAGGACTGATTTCCTTTAGGATTGACTGGTTTGATCTCTTTGCAGTCCAAGGGATTCTCAAGAGTCTTCTCCAACACCACAGTTCAAAAGTATCAATTCTTCCACAATCAGCTTTCAGTTCAAAAGTATCAATTCTTCAGCACTCAGCTTTCTTTATGGTCCAGCTCTCACATCCATACATGATTACTGGAAAAACCATAGCCTTGAATAGATGGACCTTTGTTGGCAAAGTAATGTCTCTACTTTTTAATATGCTATCTAGGTTGGTCATAGCTTTTCTTCAAGGAGCAAGCGTCTTGTAATTTCATGACTGCAGTCAATATCTGCCATGATTTTGGAGCCCAAAAAGTTAAAGTCTGTCACTGTTTCCATTGTTTCCCTATCTATTTGCCATGAAGTGATGGGACTGGATGCTATGATCTTAGCTTTCTGAATGTTGAGTTTTAAGCCAGCTTTTTCACTCTCTTCTTTCACTTTCATCAAGAGGCTCTTGAGTTCTTCTTCACCCTCTACCATAAGGGTGGTGTCATCTGCATATATGAAGTTACTGATATTTCTCCCGGCAATCTTGATTCCAGCTTTTGCTTCATCCAGCCTGGCATTTCACATGATGTACTCTGAATATAAGTTAAATAAGCAGGGTGACAATATACAGCCTTGACGTACTCCTTTCCCAATTTGGAACCAGTCTGATGTTCCATGTCCAGTTCTAACTGTTGCTTCTTGACCTCCATACAGATTTCTCAGGAGGCATGCAAGGTGGTCTGGTATACCCATCTCTTTAAGAATTTTCCACAGTTTGTTGTGATCCACACAGTCAAAGGCTTTGGCGTAGTCAATAAAGCAGAAGTAGATGTTTTTCTGGAACTCGCTTGCTTTTTCAATGATCCAACGGATGTTGGCAATTTGATCTCTGGTTCCTCTGCCTTTTCTAAATCCAGCTTGTACATCTGGAAGTTCACAGTTCTTGTACTGTTGGAGCCTGGCTTGGAGAATTTTGAGCATTACTTTGCTGCTGCTGCTGCTGCTGCTAAGTCACTTCAGTCGTGTCTGACTCTGTGCGACCCCATAGACGGCAGCCCACTAGGCTCCCCCATCCCTGGGATTCTCCAGGCAAGAGTACTAGAGTGGGGTGCCATTGCTTTTTCCCCATTACTTTGCTAGTGTGTGAAATTGTGTGATAGTTTGAACATTCTTTGGCATTGCCCTTCTTTGGGGATGGAATGAAAACTGACCATTCTTCCAAATGAAGAATAAGCAACTATTTTGAGCTAGCATGACAAACGTTCTTAATGAATTCAAGGCGCCATTTAGCATAAAAAAAATGTGTGTGAAAATAATTCAGTTTGAGTAGTAGAATGTATAAAGCTAGAGAATAAAATAATAAACTTAAACATCAGATCAAAACAAACTTTAAGATATAAAGAAGGCATAAAAATTGAAAATAAAGAAGAAAAGAAGATATAGGTGACAGAAATGGGAATATCAGTGATTGTAAAATATATTTCACAAAAGGAGAAAAATTCATTTGACACAGGGAAAAATATTTGAGAAAATATTACCAATAATTTTTAAGAATTAAAGATTAAGTCTAGACTAAAAGTGTTCAACATTATCAAACAGGAGCTATAAGAAAAAAATTAACTTAGAAATATTTGATTGAAATTTAATAATATCAAATATAGACAGAGAATTTTAAGTTTCTGGAATAAATGAGTAAATAATCTATAAGGAACAAGTGTCATTTTGATGATAATCTTCTAACAACACAAAAACCAAAAATAAGATAGAGTAACATATTCAAAATGTTAAGAGAAAAACAGTAACTTATATGTAGAAGATTATATCTATCTGGCTAAAGTTTTATTTAAATTTGAAGGTTTAGTAAAAGTATTTTAAGTCCTTCATAGCCTTATAAAGACCTCATTTGTGAAAAATCTCAGGCTTTATAGGCTTCAAATAAATTGACTTTTCTGTGAAAACTCTTGTGGAGAAGTATTGGTGGTACTAGTGGTAAAGAATCCACTTGCCAATGCAGGAGACACAAGAGACATAGGTTCAAACCCTGGATCAGGAAGATCCCCTGGAGATGGGCATGGCAACCCACTCCAGTATCCTTGCCTGGAGAATTCCATGAACAGAGAAGTCTCGTGGGCTACAATCCACAGGGTAGCAAAGGGTCAAACACAACTGAAGCAACTCAGCACACACATAGTCTAACAAGACGACTAAATCCCAGATAATGTCCCCAAACCATATGTAAAAATAAATAAATAAGAATAAACAACTAGAAATTTGTGGGTTTTTCGAGATTTTTTTGATATAGACTGTTTTTAAAGTCTTTATTGAATTAGTTAAAATACTGCTTCTGTTTACATTTTTTGACCTTGAGCTATGTGGTGTCTTATACCCCTGAGCAGGGATCAAACCCACATGCCCTTCATTGGAAGCCAAAGTGTTAACCACTGGATCACAAGGGAAATCCCTAGAAATCTGATATAAGCATTAATAACAATATCATTGAGAGAATATGATTTCCTAAATAAAAATATGAATCCATCTATCATGAAATCCTTTTATTAGATAAGAATAAATTTTATTTAAAGAAAAGCTCTACCTGAATAAATTTCCTATTTGTATGGAATTGAATTGTAGAATTCAAACTAATTTGAAACAAGTGAAAAGAACTTTCTATCCTAAACTAAAGTGTACCTTTTATATTAGTCCTCTTTGGAGGCTCACACTTATGACTGTGGTAGTTTCCATCAAAGCAAGTTAAGAGGCAATAAATCGTAAGAACAACAACAATTAAAAATAATCTGATTAATACTATCCATTCTTACTTTTGGATGCAAAATTACATCACCTATTGGAGTCCTTCATTTAACTCTGATATGGTAATGTTTTATTATTTCCCAAAATCAAATTTACCATAAATGGGCAAAATATGGAGGATGTCAAAAAGTTTACACGGTAATCTTGATAAAATTGTGATGGTGCTAGTATACACAAAACTACATCAGTCTTTCCCATCTCTGATAGTGAGGATACTCTCACTATCCTTAGCTCTGAGGCTTCATATTCTTCTTCCTCCCATTTATTCTAACTCTTTTTTTCAATGTCTAGTCTACTTTTCCTGCCACATGGCAAATCACTAACAGATTCACATCAATTTGTATATGACAAAAGTTGATATTGCTATGTGCCTTTTATAGGAAAATAATCCTTAATATTAGGGGATTAAAATCTATTGGGTGACAGGCATAGTGTACTTCTACGGCCAAGGGGAGGGGTGGGTGACGTTTAAACGTTTAAACAGGAAATAGAGAGCTTCTTGTAGTCTATGATCTCTTTACACACACTTGACTGAAGGCTGGCTCAGGATTCATTTGTTTCTATTTTCACAAACAAAATCATTATGACATGTGAGAATCTGGTATTTGTGTCCATCTGTAATCAATCTCAATAGCTTGAGGGGATAAAAATCTAACACATGGTTATATAATTATTAGACTTGAAACATAAGCAAGAGAGTCGGACACTCATTTACCAAGATGGATTGAACAGAAAATTCCAGACTATTTAATGCAAATGAGTTTCCAAGAATCTAGGTCACTCTAAGAAAGAGAAAGTAATGGGTTCCTGAATTCTTTAATAATATAGTTATCCAGAATAGGATCTCATGTAATCGATCAAGCACTCACTTTTCAAATATCACCAAAGCAATTCATTGTTAAGAGAAAGCTGAGTTTATTGCTTACCAAGGTAAGGATGATCTCGACCTCAAAAAGGAAAAAATGCAAAGTTACTATCTTTATTGAGACTATGCACAGTCTGTTTTAAGTGCAGAAAACTTAGGATTGAGTAGGGATCACAATTGATGCTTTCGAACTGTGGTGCTGGAGAAGACTCTTGAGAGTCTCTTCGACTACAAGATCAAACCAGTCAATCTTAAAGGATATCAACCCTGAATATTCATTGAAAGGACTGATGCTGAAGCTAAAGTTCCAATACTTTAGCCATCTGATATGAAGAGCCAATTCAGTGGAAAAGACCCCAATTCTGGGAATGATTGAAGGCAAAAGGAGGAGGGGATGGCAGAGAATGAGACAGTTTAGATAACATCACTGACTCAATGGACATGAATTTGAGCAAACTCCAGGAGACAGTGGAGGACAGAGGAGCCTGGGTGCTACAGTCCTTAGCAACTGAACAACAAGGATCATGATATAATTGATTAAGATTGGAGGAAATTTGCAACAAAGTGTTAAAGGTCTATAAATTATCAGTTGATGTTTCCTATTGAACAGTTGATGAATCTTTCCAGAGATTGCGGATAAACAAGTTATTTGATACTTTTATCTTTCTGGAAAGGGTCTCCTGGATTAGTAAAGTTATCCTAATGAAAACAAAGTGGTATCTATTTATTCAGATAGCAAACTGTGTGCACTTGGTTTTAAACATTCAGGAATCTTCCCAATTTTTAGTAATCCACCAATGTCTAATATATTAGTTTTCATTTTCTTATTTTTTGACTCTTTTAAAGTTTTTAGTATACAAAACATTAAATAACTGATAAATAAATACAACACATCAATCAAACTAATACTAGTGTGTACATGACCAATGTACAAACAGACTATTTCGAAAATAGGTTTGTCACAAAAACCAGAAGAAAGATTTATGGATCATGAAGAATCAGGGGGAAAACTTCATAGAATAAGAGGAGTAACGGTGAAACGAGGCCAGAAGGTTACACAATATTTACATTTCTTCACCAGTTTTCTGAGAAGCCTGTCCAGAACCACCATTATACTCTAGACACCACTGGAAATCAAAAAAATATTACAACAAATCTTTGGATACATCTTAAGGAAATAGTGCTTCTGTTTCCCTGAGTCAGAGAAAGGCCTGGACTCATGGCACAAACAGGCAATCGCCACTTGGCTTCCCCACACGAGAATGCGGGCGGATGGTGGTGGAGTTTAAGAGGTACCAGGTGTGGACGTGTAAATAGATCCCCCCTTTCTCAATTCAGTTTAGTAATCCTTTTATACAAACTAAACTTGCCATGCAAATTAAAATTTTAAAGCAAACCTATTTAAATTAATTTGATATAGATGATACAATGTTTAATTCTACTCTAGCTACTAAGGGATCCCAAATTTTCCTTCAAATGTAAATTGAAAACATTTACCCTATTATCATTGTTTTGGTTATCCACAGGATTTTCTAAAATAAGAGTTCATGGTTACAAGGATCAATAGTGCACTCCTGGCAAGGAAGCATTTAATTGATTTATTTGGGATCTCATTTTTTTTCCTTCAGCAAAATGTGAAAATGTTGATTTTTCACAAAAAATTCCTGTTTACATCCAATTTCAATACTAAGCACTTAAAGATGCATTTATATTCTTAAAACCTATTTTTTAATCAGGTAAGAAAGATGTGAAATTAAAGTTCTTTAAGGAGAAAATTGCTTCTAATATCCTACCATGCTACATAAATGAACACTGTTTCTGCCTGTTTGAGTAGTTTGACCAGGATATATATAATTGATATTCTTGGAAATTTTTAACCCTTGGAATTTTCTAAACTTCTTAGGAATCCATCTATTTAAAGAAACAAAAGGAGGTATTCCAAGACGGCAGAGTAGGAAATCCTTGAGCTCGCTTCCTAACATGGATACACTAAAATTACACCCATTTGTAGAGCAACTGTCGATGAGAATGACCTAAAGTCGAGCAGAAAAGATTTTCCAAAACTAAACATATAAACAGGGAACCACAATGAGATGGCACAAGAGGCAGACACGTGGTATAATCAAGATCTACACCCTGGTTAGGTAACCCACAAGTGACAGGATGATGACCATTGTAAAGAAAGAAGCAGAGAACGTATTTGACACAATAGCTGAAAACTTCTCTAATCAGGGTAAGGAAACAGTCAAGTTCAAGAAGCATAGAGATATCCCAAACAAAATGAAATCAAAGAGGCCCATAAGAAGACAAGTATATTTTTTGTTTTCAGTGATTTTTTTTCTTTTTAATTTTTAACATTAATTTTTATTGGAGTGAAGTTACCTTATGTTTTGTTTCTACCGTAGAGCAAACTGAATCAACTATATGTATACATATATCCCCTCTTTTTTAAATTTTCTTCCCATTTATGTCACCACAGAGCACTGAGTTCCCTGAGCTATATAGTAAGTTCTCATTAGTTATCTACTTTATACGTAGTATCAATAGTGTATATATGCCAATCCCAACCTCCCAATTTATCCCACTTTCCCTTACCCCCTTTGCTGTCCATACATTTGTTCTGTACATCTGTGTCTCTATTTCTCTTTTACAAATAAAATCATCTATACCACTTTTCTAGATTCCACATATATGTGTTTATACAATTCCATATATATGTGTTTATATACAATATTCATTTTTCTCTTTCTGATTTAGTTCATTCAGTATGGCAGTCTCTAGGTTCATCCACATCTCTACAAATGATACATATCTGTTTTTATGGCTGAGTAATATTTCATTGTATTAATATATACGTACTGTATCTCCTTTATCCATTCCTCTGTTGGTAGACATTTAGATTTCTTTCATGTCCTGGCTACTGTAAAGAGTACTGCAATGAATATAGGAGTACATGTGTCTTTTTGAATTATGCTTTTCTCTGGGCACATGCACAGGAGTTGGATTGTTGGGTTATATGGTAGTTCTAATTTTAGTTTTTAAGGAACCTCCGTACTGTACTCCATAGTGGCTATATCAATTTACATTCACACCAGCAGTACAAGAGAATTCCTTTTTCTCAACACCATCTCCAGCATTTATTGTTAATTTTTTTTAATTATGGCCATCTGATGGGTGTGAGGTAATACCTCAATGTAATTTTGATTTGCATTTCTCTAATAATTGATGAAGTTGAGCATCTTTTGATGTGTTTGTTGGCCATCTCTATGTCTTCTTTGGAGAAATCAGAAATTCTTCTGTAAGGCTCAGGAAACTCAAACAGGGGCTCTGTATCAACCTAGAGGGGTGGGATGGGGAAGATAGGAAGGAGGTTCAAAAGGGAGGGGATATATGTATACCTATGACTGATTCATGTTGAGGTTTGACGGAAAACAACAAAATTCTGTAAAGCAATTATCCTTCAACGAAAAAATTGATTAAAAAAAAGAAATTCCTCTCATTTCTTTGGAGAAATGTCTATCTAGGTCTTCTTCCCATTTTTGATTGGATTATTTGTATTTTTGACATTGAACTGCATGAGTTGTTTGTTTATTTTGGAGATTGATCTCTTGTTGATTGCTTCCTTGGCAAAAATTTTCTCCCATTCTGAGAGTAGCCTTTTTATCTTGTTTATAGCTTCCTTTGCTCTGCAAAAGCTTTTAATTATGTCCTATTTGTTTATTTTATTTTTATTTTCATTACTCTAGAAGGTGGGTCAAAAAAAGATCCTGCCACAATTTATGTCAAATATTTCTCTGCCAACATTTTCCTCTAAGAGTTTTATAGTGTCTGGCCTTACATTTAGATCTTTAATCCATTTTATCTTTGTGTATGGTGTTAGAGAGTGTTTTGATTTCATTCTTTTACATGTAGCTGTCCAACTTTTCCAGAACCACTTATTGAAGAGCTGTCTGCCCTCCATTGTATAGTCTTGCTTCCTTTGCCAAAGCATAGGTGACCGTACATATGTGGATATATCTCTGGGCTTTTGATCCTGGTCTATGGTTTAAATGTCTGTTTTTGTGCCAGTATCATAATGTCTTGATGACTGTAGCTTTGTAGTGTAGTCTGAAGTCAGGGACTCTGATTCCACTAGCTCCTCAAGCTAGTGGATTACTTTGGCCATTCAGGGTCTTTTGTGTTTCCAAACAAATTCTAAAATTTTCTGTTCCAGTTCTGTAAATTAGATCACATAGTATATTATGGACAAAGTTTAATTGTAATGGCTAAAAATAAAGAGAAATTTTAAAAGAAGTTAGATAAAAGCAAGCAATTACATACAAGGGGACTCCCATAAAACAATGAACTAATTTTTCACCAGAAACTCTGCAAACCCAGGGTTTCCCTAGTGATCCAGTGGTAAAAAATCTGCCTGCCAGTGCAGGGGACACAGGTTCAATCCCTGACCCAGGAAGATTCCAACTTCCACAGGGCAAACACATGCATCACAACTACCGAGCCCATGCTCTAGAGCTCACAAGCCGCAACACCTGAGCCCATGTGTTGCAACTACTGAAGCACACGCTCCCTAGAACCCATGCTCTGAACTAGAGAAGTCACTGCTATGAGAAGCCTATGCACTGAAACTAGAGAAAGCCCATGAATAGCAACGAAGACCCAGAGCAGTCAAAAAATAAATAAATGTTTTAAAATAAGAAACTTTGCAAATCAGAAGGGAGTGCCATGATATATTCCAAGTGATGAAAGGAAAACACCTATAACCAAGAATATTCTACTTATCAATGAAGAATATTCTACCCATCAACCAAGAATAATCTACCATTCAGATTTTAAGCAGAAATAAGCAGTATTATAGATAACAAAAAGCTAAAAGAGTTCAGCACCACTCTACTTGCCTTACAAGAAGTATTAAAGGTACATCTCTATGCAGAAAAGGCCACAGGTAGAAATATAAAAACTACAAAAGAGAAAGTATCATTGGTAGGCAAAAGCTTTTACGAAGGCTAAAAGACAAAGAATTAAAATCATCTACACCCATAATAAGTAGTTAAGGGATTCACAAAAAAAATGATGTAAGATAAAATGTCAAAAACTTTAAAAATGGGCGGTGAGAGTTAAAATCCACAACTGTTAGAATGATTGTGATCTTAAGAAATTATCAATTAAAAATAATCATATACACATACTTGTATGTGAACTTCATGGAAACCACAAGCATGAAAATAAAACTAACAGATACACAGAAAAAAGGGGGGAGAAAACTATAACACTAGAGATAGTTACCAAAGCAAAGGGGAAGAGAACATAAGAAGAAAGGACCAAAAGAGAACTGCAAAAGAAACCACAAAGCAATAAACAAAAGGCAATAGTATATACTTATCAATAATTAAACGTCACTGAACTAAATGCTCTAATTATGAAAAATAAAGTGGCTGAAGAATTTTTTAAAAAATAAACCTATATATTTGCTGCTTACTAGATACTCACTTCAAATCTAAAGACACACAAATACTGAAAGTGAGGGGATCAAGCAAAGTTTCATGCAAATGGAAATGAAAAGAAATCTGGGGTAGCAATACTTGTATAAGACAGCATAGACTTTAAAAGAGAACTATAAGAAGTAACAAAGAAACACATTACATAATAAAAAGGAATCAAACCAAGAAGAAGCTATAACTGTTGAAAATATATTTGGGCCAAACCTACAAACACCTAAATACAGAGAGAAAGTACTAAAAAACATAAATGGAGAAGTTGACAGTAACACAGTAATAATAAGGAATTTTAACACACCAGTTACATCCATGGGCAAACTATCCAGAAAGAATATCAACAAGAAAACACTGACCTTTGAAGACACATTAAAACATACTGGAATATGTGTGTGTGTCTATATATATATATATATATATAGACACACACACATATATATATATGGCATATGTGTGTGTGTTGCATATGTATATATGGCATATATGTGTGTATATAAACAAATATGTCATCCAAAAACAGCAGAAAACATGTTCTATTCAAGTACCCACTGACATTCGCCAGTTTATATCACATGCTATGCCACCAAAAAAGTTTCAATAAATTTAAGACTATTGAAATCATATAAGGCAACTTTTATAATAACAATACTAAGAGATTTGAAAGCTGCTTCAAAATAAAAAACTGCAAAAACATGGATGATAAACAATATGGTGCTAATGCCAATAGGTCACTGAAGAAATCAAACAGAAAACCAAAAAATACCTAAGACAAATGGAAATGTAAGCATATCAATTCAAAATCAATGAGACATAGCAGAAGCAGTTACAAAAGGGAAATTTATAGTGACAAAACCTATTGTGGGAAAACAGAAAAATCTCAAATAAACAATTTAAACTTCCACCTAAACAGAGAAATAACCAAAGTTGCATATCAGTAAAACAAAAATAGTAATAATAATAAACATCAGAACACAAATAAGTCAAGACAAAACAAAGTGGAAAAGATCGATTGGAACTAATACCTTGTACTTTGAAAATATAAATACAACTGATAAAATTTTTGCCAATCTCATCAATAAAAAAGAGGACCCAAATAAATAAAATTAGAGAAGTTACAAATGACACTATAGGAATACAATGAATCATAAGAGATTATGATAAACAATTATATGCCTCAAATGGAAAAGTAAACATAGATGAGACAAACTCCTAGAAATGTACAATCTCAAAGACTGAATAAGGAAGAAATACAAAATATGAATAGATCAATTGCTAGTAATGAAATTCAGTCAGTAATAAAAAAAATAAACAAGCAAAAACAAAGGACCTGAGGACCTGATGATTTCATAGGTTAATTCTACTAAATGTTTAAAGAAGATTAAACAGCTATCCTTCACAAACTATTTTAAAAAATAGCAGAGGAAGGAATGTTTCTGTACTTACTAACTCTGCTGCAAAAATCAGACAAAAACACCATAGTACAAGAAAATTACAAATAAATATCACTAATGAATATATATGCAAAAATCCTCAAAAAATATTAGCAAATTAGGGCTTCTCTGCTAGCTCAGAGGTTAAGAATTGATGGTGCAATGCAAGGAACATAGGGTAGATCCCTGCTCTGGGAAATTCCCCCATGTTGTTATTCAGTTGTTCAGTCGTATCCAACTCTTTGCAACCCCATGGACTGAAGCATACCAAGCTTCCCTGTCCTTCACATCTCCAAGATTTTGCTCAAACTCGACCATTTAGCGATTCAACCATCTCATCCTCTGTCCCCCGCTTCTCCTCCTGCCCTCAATCTTTCCCAGAATCAGGGTCTTTTCCAGTGAATTGGCTCATCACATTAGGTGGCCAAAGTACTGCAGCTTCAGCTTCAGCATTTGTCTTTACAAAGAATATTCAGGGTTGATTTTCTTTAGGTTTGACTGGCTTGATCTCCTTGCAGTCCAAGGAACTCTCAAGAGTCTTCTCCAGCACCACAGTTCAAATGCATCAATTCTTTGCCGCTCACCTTTCTTTATGGTCCAACTCTCACATTCATACATGACTACTGGAAAAACCATAGCTTTGACTATACAGACTTTAATCAGCGAAGCGATGAATCTATGTTTTAATATGCTGTCTAGGTTTGTCATAACTTTTCTTCCAAGAAGCAAATGTCTTTTAATCTCATGGCTGCAGTCACCACCCAAGAAAATAAAGTCTGTTACCGTTTCCATTTTCCCCTAATCTATTTGTCATGAAGTGATGGGACCTGATGCCATGATTTTAGTTTTTTGAATGTTGAGTTATAAGCCACCTTTTTTACTCTCCACTTTCACCTTCATCAAGATCTTTAATTCCTCCTCACATTCTGCCATTAGGCTGGTGTCATCTGCATATCTGAGGTTACTGATATTTCTCCCAGCAATCATGATTCCAGCTTGTGATTCATCCAGCCCAGCATTTCGCCTGAGGTACTCTGCACAGAAGTTAAATAAGCAGGGTGACAATATACAGCCTTGACATACTTCTTTCCCAATATTGAACCAGTTTGTTGTTCCATGCGCGGTTCTAACTGTTGCTTCTTGACTCGCATACAGGTTTCTCAGGAGGTAGGTAAGGTGGTCTGGTATTCCCATCTCTTTAAAATTTTCCACACTTTGTTGACATCCACACAGTCAAAGTCTTTAGTGTAGTCAATGAAGAAGAAATAGATGTTTTTCTGGAATTCTCTTTTTCTAGATCCAATGAATGCTGACAATTTGATTGCTGATTCCTCTGCCTTTTCTAAATTCAGCTTCTACAACGGGAAGTACTGGGTTCACATACTGTTGATGCCTAGCTTGAAGGATTTTGAGCATTACTTTGCTGGCATGTGCAATGAGCACAGTGGTACAGTAGTTTAAACATTCTTTGGCATTGACTTTCTTTGGGATTGGAATGAAAACTGAACTTTTCCACTCTTGTGGTCACTGTTGTGTTTTTCAAATTTGCTGACATATTGAGTGCAGCACTTTAGCAGCATCAGCTTTTAGGATTTTAAATAGCTCAGCTGGAATTCCAACACCTCCACTAGCTTTGTTCATAGTAATGCTTCCTAAGGCCCAGTTGACTTCACACTCCCAGATGTCTGGCTCTAAGTGAGTAAGAACTACACCACTGTGGTTATCCAGGTCAGTTTTTTTGTAGTTTTTCTGTGTATTCTTGCCATGTCTTCTTAATCTCTTCTGCTTCTCTTATGTCCTTCCCTTTTCTGTCCTTTATTGCGCCCATCTTTGCATGAAATATTCCTTACTATCTCTAATTTTCTTGAAGAGATCTCTAGCCTTTCCCATTTTATTGTTTCCCTCTATTTCTTTGCATTGTGCACTTTGGAAGGCTTTCTTACCTCTCCTCGCTATTCTTTGGAACTCTGCATTCAGATGGTTATATCTTTCCCTTTCTCCTTTGCCTTTCACTTCTCTTTTCTAAAATATTATAAGGCCTCCTCAGACAACCATTTTCCCTTCTTGCATTTCTTTTTCTTGGGGACGGTTTTAGTCACTGCCTCCTATAGAGTGTTACAAACCTCCATCCATAGCTTTTCAAGCATTCTATCAAATCTAGTCCCTTGAATCTATTTGTCACTTCCACTGTATAATCATGAGGGATTTTATTTAGGTCATACCTGAATGGCTTAGTGGTTTTCCCTACTTTCTTCAATTTAAGTCTGAATTTGGTAATAAGGAGTTCATGATCTGAGCTCCAGTCAATTCCAGGTCTTGTTTTTGCTAACCGTAAAGAGCATCTCCATCTTCGGTTGCAAAGAATATAATCAATCTGATTTCAGTAATGACCATCTGGTGATGTCCTTATGTAGAGTTGTCTCTTGTATTGTTGGAAGAGGGTATTTGCTATGACCAGGGCATTCTCTTGGCAAAACTCTGTTAGCTTTCGCCCTGCTTCGTTTTACACTCCAAGGCCAAACTTGCCTGTTACACCATGTAACTCTTGACTCCCTACTTTTGCATTCAAGTCCCCTATGATGAAAATGATGGGGTTTTTTTGTTAGTTGTTTTTTTTGTTGTTAGTTCTAGAAGATCTTGTAGGTCTTCATAGACCCATTCAACTTCAGCTTATTCGGCATTAGTGATTGGGGCACAGAACTTAATTACTCTGATTTTGAATTGTTTGCATTGGAAATGAACTGAGATCATTCTTTCATTTTTGAGATTGCACCCTAGTATCACATTTCCCACATGCTGTGGGGCAACTAAGCCCATACACCAGAACTACTGAACCTGCCTCTGGAGCCTGTGAGCCTCAACTACTGATCCCACGTGCAGAAACTACTGAGGCCCACAAGGCCTAGACCTGTGCTCCGCAACAAGAGAAGCCACTGCAATACAAAGTCCACACACCACAACTAGAAAGTAGCCTGTAGTCTCAGCAAGCAGAGAAAGCCTATGCACAGCAATGAAGACTCAGTGGAGTCAAAAATAAATAAATAAAACTAATATGTTTTAAAAATTAGCAAATTGAATTCAACAATAGTTTAAAAGTGTCATACACCTTGATTAGGTAGGATTTATCGCAGGGATTCAAGTATGCTTGAATCTATAAATAAGTGTGATACACCACATAAACAAATTGGTGCAAAGATTTCAATGATATTCAACATCCCTTTATAAAAAGAAAACCGACACTCTCAACAAAACAGGTATGTATAATACAAGCCATTATGTGACAAACTTATAGCCAAAATTATACTCAATGGTGAAAAACTAAAAGCATTTCCTCTGAAATCAACAACAAGACTACAATGCCCACTCTTAAAACTTTATTTCAACACAGTAGTGGATGTTCTAGCCAAGGTAATCAGAGAAGAAAAGGAAATAAAAGGAATCCTATTGGAAGGGAAATAGTAAAACTGTCATTGCAGATGATATGACACCATATATAGAAAATCCTAATAAATCAAAAAACTGTTAAATTAATACATAGAAATCTGCTGTTTCCATATAAAAACAATGAACTATCATAAACAGAAATTAAGAAAATAATCCCACTTACAATTGCATCAAGAAGAATATCTAGAAATAAATCTAAGCTTTGAGGTAAAATTCTTGTTCTCAGAAAATGATACAACTGATGAAAGAAATTGAAGATGACACTGAAATGAAAGATATAACATGCTCAATGATTAAAAGATATTAACACTTTTAAACTGATCATACTACCCAGTGTATTTAAAAATACAATCTTTATTCAAGTACCAAAGATATATTTTACAGAAACAGAAGAAATTATTCTAAAATTTGTGTGGCATGTACACTCATGGCTAATTCATGTCACTGTATGGCAAAACCCACTACAATATTATAATTAGCCTCAAATTAAAATAAATTAATTAATCAAAAATAAATAAATAAAATTTGTGTGGAAACATAAAAGACCCTAATAATCAAAAAAAATTTTGATAAAGAAGAAAAAATGTACAGGTATCACACTCCCTGTTTTCAAACTATAATAAAAGCTATCATCATCAGAAGAATATGATCCTGGCACAAAGTAGAAACATAAATGAATGGATCAGAATAGAGCCCAGAAATGTGTGTGCTAAGTTGTTTCAGTTGTGTCTGACTCTTTGCAACCCTATGGACCTCTGTCTATGGTATTCTCCAAGCAAGAATACTGGAGTGGGTTGCCATGCCCTCCTCCAGGGGATATTCCTGACCCAGGGATTAAACCAGCATCTTTTACATCTCCTGCATTGGCAGGCAGGTTCTTTTCCACTAGTGCCACCTGGGAAGCAGAAGTCTACCTGCAATGAAAGAGACCTGGGTTCAATCTCTGGGTCAGAAAGATCCATGGAGAAGGGAATGGCTACCCATTCCAGTATTCTTGCCTGGAGAATTCCATGGACAGAGCAGCCTGATGGGCCCCAGTCTATGGGGTTGCAAAGAGTCAGACATGACTGAGTGATTAACACATACATACAGAGCCCAGAAATAAACCCACATATATATGGTCAATCTACTACAAAGTTTGCAAAATTACACAATGAGGAAAAGACAGCCTCTTCAATAGATGCTTTTGGAAAAACTGGACAGCTACATGCAAAATAATCAGACTGCACTACTTTTTCAAAACATACACAAAATAAACTCAACATGGATTAAAGTAAAAGTAGGACCTAAAACTTAAAACCTTAAAGTAGGACCTGAAACTATAAAACTCTCCTCAAACAAGGGAACAGAAGCAGATGTAAACAAATGGAGCTGTACAAAACTAAAAATCTTTTGCACAACAAAGGAAACTATCAACAAAACAAAAAGGGAGATGATATTTGCAAATGAGCTATCTGATAAGTGGTTAACACTCAAAATATAAAAAAAACTCATATATCACAGCATCAAAAAATCAAACAACCTGATTAAAAAATGAGAACTGAACAAATATTTTTTTCCAAAGAAGGCACAATTATGGCCCACAAGCACATGGAAGTATGTTTAACATCACTATTCCTCAAGATCATGCAAATCAAAAGAATGAGATACCACCTCACACCTGTCAGAATGGCTATCATCAAAAAGACAAGCGATAACAAGTGTCAGAGAGAATGTGGGGAAAAAGGCAACCCCTGTACACTGTTAGGATTGTAGATTGGTCAGCCACTATAAAAAATATCAAGAAATTTCATCAAAAAATTAAAAATAGAACTGCCATGTGAACTAATAGGGCTTGCCTAGTGGCTCAGGAAGTAAAGAATCTGCTGCAGTGCACGAGACCTGGGTTCAATCCCTGGGTCAGGAAGATACCTTGGAGAAGGGAATAGCTACCCACTCCAGTATTCTTGCCTGGAGAATTCCATGGACAGAGGAGCCTGGCAGGCTACAGTGCATGGAGTCACAAAGAGTTGGACATGACTGAGCAACTAACAAATGAACTAACAATTTCACTTCTTGTTATTTATCCAAAGAAAACAAAAACTCTAATTTGAGAAGATAGATGCACAAAAATATTCATTGTTGCATTATTTACAATAGGCCACATATAGAAGCATCTTATGTTGCTTTAATTAATAGATGAATAGATAAAGATAATGATATAAATATATATACATATTATATATATATATATAATGGAATGTTACATAAGAATATGAAATTTTCCCATTTAATCACATGGGTATATCTAGAGTATATCAGGCCAAGCGAAATAATTCAGTCAGGGAAAGACAAATACCCATGACCTCACTTACATGTAGTATCTAAAAAACAAAGAAATCCCAACCAAACAAAATACAAACTCATAGATACAGAGAAAAAATTGGTGGTTGCCAGAGGGAAGGTCTTGATGGAGATGGTGGGCAACATAGGGGAAGGGGATTAAGAGGTTAAAATCTCCAGTTAAATAATAAATAATTTTCAGGGATGTAATATATAGTATAAAGAATATAGTTAATAGTGTAATAACTTCATATGGGGTCAGATAGTTACTTGACATGTGGTAGTGGTCATTTCATAAGCAAATGTCAAAACACTATGAGGTACATCTGAAACTAACACAATATTGTACATCATCAATACGTCAATGAAAAAGAAATGGTAGAAATGGATATGTGAACTGATTACATATAGAAACATTTGTATATATTATAAAAGAATAAAATATGTATGTATGAATAAAATATGTATGCCCATAGACATACAAACCCTCATAAAAAAGACTCATAAGTAATGGATTTTTGTACTAGTCAGTTGATATTGAAGGATCTGGTCCTTCAATATCTGGTTTATTGAAATGACAATTGTTTTTACATGGCATCTCAGTTGCCCTAGTAAGTTGGAGTAAGTTCCATGGGCCTGCCTCACTGCCATCTATATCTCTTGTTCCTGGATGCTTGAGTTTGAGCATTCAAGGTATGTCAAAACACTCATAAGCAATTTAGTGAGTCAATGAAATATATGCTCCAGTAGTTTCTTAGGAAAACAATTTTCTATATATTGCACTTCCAATATTATTAAAGACAAACTACATGATTTCTACATTTACCAGAGAATAGTCTATCATGGAACACAAATAGATACAATAGATAGACACACACACATGCAGACACAGACACATGGCCATGCACACAAACATAAGACAAATGTACATATGTACACACACAAACAAACATTCTTTCTGTTTCTCAGAATGACATGCTTTCAGTGATGTAAAATCATCAGGGTATATGAGACATCACATGAAAATTCAACTGGTTGTGAGCTTTTACTATATATTCCAATCCATCAGGGGCTTGGACTACTGAACATTACAATAGAGGCAGACTTAAAAAATAGTTTTCTAGCCAACTGGATTTGAGAGTTTATTGCTGCTTCAGTCCTTGCTCCATTTTCCCACAGGAAAACACACTAACTTACACTATTTCTAACTGTCAACTTCGATCCCCTGAACCCTGACACAGCCTGTATTCCAGAGCTAGTCATATTTGGATAAATGCTTTGAATGGCTGACTACATTCGTGACTGAAGGGCTGGCTCTTTACACTTGCATGTCCTCATTTGTTTGTGTGCTACTAAGGAGAGTTCTGCTACTCTGCAAAAATGAGATCTTAAAACTTTATAAAGGAGAAGGGTCTTAGATATCATAGAGATAAGGATTCTTTTAAAAACAATGCAACTGAAGCCCTAAGAAGTGAAGTAATTTTTTCAGGGTCACACAGCATCATAGTAGATGCATGATTTGGTGATTTGATGGACTTCCCACACCTGGACAACTCTGAGACACAATCAAATGTGTTGAGCACCATGCTAGTGAATTTCATAATATATTATATAATTTACTTATTTACAATAATTTCCTAAGGTAGATATAATCCTATTTTACAGATTGGAAATTGCCTAGCTGGTAAATGGAAGGATATGGACAAGAACCTATGTCTCTACGCTGCCCTTCCAGTGATAGATCTGTGCCAAGTCTGCCTCTCTGGAATCCTTGATTAAAATGAAAATACACCTGAGAACTGTGGTCTTAGAAGCTAATATCTCAGTTACTAAACCTGGTTCAGGGGGATTAGTTGATAATTTGACTGTGATGTTGTGCTTAAAGGCAGATTTTGATGGTGAAATTGAAACTGTGCAACTCAGGACTCAAACCTGGCAGGAACCCAAATTGGGGACTTGAACCCATGGTCTTTTAACTGAGATCACATACCTGGTCTCAGGACCTAATGAAGCTCAAGTTCTTTATGTCTCATTGCAGAAAGAATTCAGTGAGATATGAAGTGATAGGTAAGAACTAGATTTATTTAGAGAGGAACACAGACAGATGTGGGCCATTTCAGAAAGGGAGAGGCCTCAAAATGGTTAGTTTTTAAGGACTGGATGATTTCAAAGGCCAACGAGTAGAGGATTATTTCAGTAATTTCAGGGAAGGGACAGGGATTTCAAGGAATTGGGCCACAGCCCACTATTTGGCCTTTTATGGTTAGCCTCAGAACAGTCACTGTGCTGGTCAGTTCAGTTCAGTCACTTAGTCGTGTCCAACTCTTTGCGACCCCATGGACTGCAGCATACCAGGCTTCCTCCTGTCCATCACCAACTCCCGGAGCTTGCTCAAACTTATGTCCATCGAGTCAGTGATGCCATCTAACAATCTCGTCCTCTGTTGTCCCCTTCTCCTCCTGCCTTCAATCTTTCCCAGCATCAGGGTCGTTTCCAATGAGTCAGTTCTTTGCATCAGGTGGCCAAAGCATTGGAGCTTCAGCATCGGTCCTTCCAATGAATATTCAGGACTGATTTCCTTTAGGATTGACTGGTTGGATCTCCTTGAAGTCCAACAGACTCTCAAGAGTCTTCTCCAACACCACAGTTCAAAAGCATAAATTCTTTGGCACTCAGCTTTCTTTGGGCTTCCCTTGTGACTCAGTGGTAAAGAACAAGTCTGCAAAGCTGGAGACCTGGGTTTGATCCCTGGATTGGGAAGATCCCCTGGAGAAGGGAATGGCTACCCACTCCAGTATTCTGGGCTGGAGAATTCCATGGACAGAGGAGCTTTATAAATTTGGGCTTCCCTGATAGCTCAGTTGGTAAAGAATCCGCCCACAATGCAGGAGACCCCAGTTCAACTCCCGAGTTGGGAAGATCTACTGGAGAAGGGATAGGCTACCTACTCCAGTATTCTTGCGGTTCCCCTGTGGCTCAGTTGGTAAAGAATCTGCCCACAATGCAGGAGACCTGGGTTCGATCCCCTGTTGGGAAAATCCCCTGGAGTTGGGAAAACCCACTCCCTGGAGAGATTCCAAGGGGACTATATAGTCCTTGAGGTCACAAAGAGTCAGACCCACTGAGCCACTTTCACTTTCAGTATTCTTTATGGCCTGGAGACATCCATACATGACTACTGGAAAAACCATAGCTTTGACTTGACGGACACTTTGTTGGCAAAGATGTCTCTGATTTTTAATATGCTGTCTAGGTTGGTCACATGCCTTTCTTCCAAGGCCATTTCATGGCTGCACTGTCAGATTTTGGAGCCTAAGAAAATAAAGTCTGTCACTGGTTCCATTGTTTCCCTATCTGTTTATCATCACCATGCCATCATCATAGTTTTTGGAAAAACCATAAGCTTTGACTAGACGGACCTTTGTTGGCAAAGAGGCTCTTTAAAATTGTTCTCTGCTAATTTTTACATATGCTGTCTAGGTTGGTCACAGCCTTTCTTCCAGTTGGTTCTAATCAGTTTTTGTATATTTCAAGCGTCCAATTTAATTTCATGAAAACCTGCAGATCAATAATCAATATGATCTGTCATGATCTGTTTGGAGCCTAAGAACTTGCACACCCACCTGTCAGACTCTAGTAATTGTTGCTTGAACAGGTTTGGGTAAATGTCTCCAAGGAGGACCAACTCTCTTGTTCCATTAGTGAGAACACATATAGATCATTTGCAGTGCTAATCCAGGGCTAAAATCAATTATGTCTCTTGTATTTAAAAATTAAATTGACTCGCCATGGGAGTAGAATGAAGGAAAAATACATTCCTTCTATTATGTGTAATTACAATTGTAAAACATTTTCCTTTGGAATGTAATTGATGCCTGCAGAGGCTGAAGTGGGAGAGGTTGAAATGTTTAGTGGAAATGTTGAGCTTTCTTTCAGATTTTTCTTTGGGCTTTTATTTCCCACCATTCCCCAGCCTTATTCTTCCTCTTCATGTTAAAGCTAATATACAATTGGGAGGTTCTCTAAGCCTTCTCAACTTTCAAAGAATCCTAACTGTAATTTAGGGCATAAGGAACAAAAACCAATGTGGAAAAAAGAGAGAGAGAGCTAATTATTCCTGTAATCTATGTAATGAAAATTTCAATCTCACTAATATTTATTTAGTGTTGATTGTGTGGCAAGGTCTGAGTTAGGTGCTGTGGGAAAGTGAAAGAAAGTGAAAGAAAGTGAAAGTGTGAGTCGCTTAGTCATGTCCAACTCTTTTGCAACACCATGGACTGCAGCCCATCAGGCTCCAGTCATGTCCATGGAGTTCTCCAGGCAAGAATACTGGAGTGGATTGCCTTCTCCAGGGTATCTTCCCAACCCATGGATTGAACCCAGGTCTCCCGCATTGCAGGCAGATTCTTTACTGTCTGAGCCTCCAGGGTCATGGGAAATACACACACAAATGGCATGGTCTCTGCTATCAATGTCTTCGGTTTTGATGAATGATATCAAAATCATATAAGTTATATGAAAAATAAGCAGTTCTTTTTTTAATTGAAGAGGTAATTATTGACCAAGAATAGACATTCCAATACTTTGGGAGGTCAGTAAATTAGATTACAGAATTGATTATGAGTCTCTCCTGAGACTTAATCCTCATACTTGTCTTATTTCCTTCCTCAGAAATGCCATCACTTCTCATAACTGCAATGATTCCATTTTAGGAGTATTTTGATTGCAAAAAGACAGTCTAAATGGCTACATATAAGGTTGCTATGAGACAGGAAGGAAGGAGGCAGGGCACAACCATTAAAACAATGAGTAGGGGATACAGCTGTTGTAAAATAATCAGGATATAACAAAAACCAACTGGACTCAGCTAAAAACAAGATGGCATCAAGGATGGCTTGGCCATTAGTTCATTATATCTTCATTTGTTAGGGAAATTAAATAGTCTTGTTTAGGCTTCAGAGACAAAGCAGAGCAGGCCTCTGACCTTGCTTCTAACCTGCCTGGACACTGCCCTGGCTATCTGCTGTGAGTGCAAGTCTTACAATACCATAGATAAGATACAGGACAAATCTTGAAATCCCTGGAGAGGGTCTGGCCAACCAAGCTCCAGGCTTAACAACATTCTAAGCTTTACAAGATAAAATAAACTGCATTAACATGAAACCAGAGCTATAATTTGCTCACAGATTAACAATGATATCAGTTTACATCCTAGGTGGGAAATGCAGTTTCTGAAATCTCACCCACAAAGCAGATGCACTGCCTGGGACCTTTTCACAGTTGCAAATCCAGATGTGCTATGTCAAGGGACTTCCCAGTGCTGTTTGAATCTGGATGTTGCTCAGAACCCAATTTGGTGATGTATCCTTTGCTGTTTCTATTTCTCTTTACTTTTAATGTTAGTATATTGAAAGTAGGTTAGATAATTCTCTAATAAATATTGGTATTATTTATTTGTGTAGAATGAGTGGCTTATTTTGTTAACAAATCCTTTGAACTTGAGACAAAAGTGAAACTTTTGCAAAACATCACTATAACACTAAAAGTCACCACCACTCATGCTATGACAGTTCCAAAGATTACCATAAAAGGCCAAAAAGTGGGCAGGAGCCCAATTCCTAGAAATCCCCACCCCTTCACTGAAATACTCCATTCCTCCCACTCGAATTACCCAACCATAAAAACTAACCACTCCCACACCCTGTGTCCACTCTCCCTTTCTGAAACAACCACATTCTGCCTACGGAATGTGTATCTCCCTAAATATATTTGCTTTAACTTTACCTTGGCTTGCTCTTGAATTTTTTTCCTGTGTGAAGCCAAGGTCCCTCACTTGACAACTTGTCTCAGGGACTAGAGCATGTCCTGGAATGTGACACTTCTCTCTGCTGCAAGAGTTATATAATATGGGCTACCTAGTTAAATATGAAATCCAGACCATTCATAAACAAGACAGCAGGCCCCAAATGGGGTTGTATATGCTAAATTTCATTACCAAATACAAAAGTATTTACCATTTCGGATCTCCCAGAAATGGAATCTTAAACCATCAGGAAGAATCACTTGATCAGCATTAGTTATATAATTTGTCTGATAGATTCCTGCCATCCCCTAAAGACAGTAAGCTTGCAATAACCAATGGACTTCTTTTTTCTTTTGGTCTCAATAGCTCTTGTTATGGCCTTCCCTTGTGGCTCATATAGTAAAGAATCTGCCTGCAATGCAGGAGACCTGGGTTTGATACCTAGTTTGGGAAGATCCCCTGCAGAAAGGAATGGCTACCCACTCCAGTATTCTTGCCTGGAGAATTCCATGAACAGAGAAGCCTGGCCAGGCTACAGTCCATGGTGTTGCAAAGAATCAGACATGACTAAGCAATTTAACACTTTCACTTTTTTCATCAATTCAGTTCAGTCATTCAAGAGAGTCCAACTCTTTGCAACCCCATGGACTGCAGCACACTAGACCTCCCTGTCCATCACCAACTCCCAGAGCTTGCTTAAACTCATGTCCATCGAGTCAGTGATGCCACCCAACCGTCTCATCCTCTGTCGTCCCCTTCTCCTCCTGCCTTCAATCTTTCCCAGCATCAGGGTTCTTTTCCAATGAGTCAGTTCCTCGCATCAGGTGGCCAAAGTATTGGAGCTTCAGCATCAGTCCTTCCAATGAATATTCAAGACTGATTTCTTTTAGGATAGACTGGCTTGATCTCCTTGCAGTCCAAGGGACTCTCAAGAGTCTTCTCCAACACCACAGTTCAAAAGCATCAATTCTTGTGCGCTCAGCTTTCTTTATAGTCCAACTCTCACATCCATACATGACTACTGGAAAAACCATAGCTTTAACTAGACAGGCTTTGTCGACAAAGTAATGTCTCTGCTTTTTAATATGCTGTCTAGGTTGGTAATAGCTTTTCTCCCAAGGAGCAAGCATCTTTTAATTTTGTGGTTGCAGTCACCACCTGCAGTGATTTTGGAGCCCAAAAAAATAAATTCTGTCACTGTTTCCATTGTTTCCCCATCTATTTGCCATGAAGTGATGGGACCAGATGCCATGATCTTAGTTTTCTGAATGTTGAGTTTTAAGCCAACTTTTTCACTCTCCTCCTTCACTTTCATCAAGAGGCTCTTTAGTTCCTCTTCACTTTCTGCCATAAGGGTGGTGTCATCTGCATACCTGAGGTTATTGATATTTCTCCTGGCAATCTTGATTCCAGCTTGTGCTTTATCCAGCCCAGCATTTCGCATGATGTACTCTGCATAGAAGTTAAATAAGCAGGGTGACAATATACAGCCTTGTCATACTTTCCCATTTTGAACCAGTCCATTGTTCTATGTGAGGTTCTAAATTTTGCTTCTTGACCTACATACAGGCTTCTCAGGAGACAGGTGAAATGGTCTGGGATTCCCATCTCTTCAAGAATTTTTTGCAGTTGTTGTGATCCACAGAGTCAAAAGCTTTTGCGTAGTCAATGAAACAGATGTTTTTCTGAAATTCCCTTGCTTTCCCTATGAACCAAGAGACTTGTTGGCAATTTGATCTCTGGTTCCTCTGCCTTTTCTAAATCCTCTGCCTTTTCTAAATCCAGTTTGTACATCTGGAAATTCTCCGTTCACATTCTGTTGAAGCTTTGCCTGAAGGATTTTGAGCATAATCTTGCTAGCATGTGAAATGAAGGCAACTGTATGGTCGTTTGAACATTCTTTGACATTGCCCTTCTTTGGGATTGGAATGAAAATTGACCTTTTCCAGTCTTGTGGCCACTGCAGAGTTATCCAAATTTGCTGACACACTGAGTGCAGCATTTTAACTGCATCATCTTATAGGATTTGAAATAGCTCAACTGGAATTCCATCACCTTCAGTAGTTTTGTTCATAGTAATGCTTCCTAAGGCCCACTTGACTTCACACTCCAGGATGTCTGGCTCTAGGTAAATGACAATACCTTCATGGTTATTCGAGTCATTAAGGGAATGGGAATGGCAAATCAGTCCATTATTCTTGCCATGAGAACCTCATGAACAGTATGAAAAGGGAGGCATTATTGAGATCATAAAAAGCACACGACTACATTTTGTTGGTAAGTTTATTTGGCCAGTAACTTGTTTAGGTTGTTCTAGGCATGATTGAGAAGAGACTAAAATGTAGGAAAGCAAAGGAAAGTGATGAATTCCTTCAGCATTGTGTGGTATTGTGAAGTCTGTGGAGAAAATCTTTTGCATAGATTTCATCAGCCCCTAATCTGTGCTTTTTCTCATCTTTTTTTTTCTTAGTAATACATGTATGTTCCACACTTCCCCAAAATAATCAAAAGGTCTTGTATTTAGCCTTATACCTTTCTGTCAAGAAGAAAGTGTCACATAAACTCATTAACTCGGAAGCATTAGGGGCTTAATTGAAATGAAAATTGTACCCCACCAAAATTTGCAATTCAGTGAAGAATAATGAAGAGGATGATATTTACCTTAGAGGAACTGAGTAGTACTTATATTTCAAGCTGAAGAAGATGATTTTGGGGGGACAAGGATGTATTATCATCTCTTTACAAACCACAGTTTTACATAACTGACTACTTAACTCTTTGTAAAGTCCACTAAAATAGATGGCATTAATAATCACCCAGAGTTGAAGGCTTTAGAAGCTTCAATACACATATTTAGAGACATGGTTGGAGCCCTACACATAAACATGAATAGAAGCAGACTTCTATTGTACCAGCCAAATAGATTTCAGGCTATCAGATAATTGCAAGAAAGTAAGTGGGTTTAGATTAGAAGTAGTCTGTTCAGACACGACTGAAAGACTTCACTTTCACTTTTCACTTTCATGCATTGGAGAAGGAAATGGCAACCCACTCCAGTATTCTTGCCTGGAGAATCCCGGGGACCGGGGAGCCTGGTGGGCTGCCATCTATGGGGTTGCACAGAGTCGGACACAACTGAAGCGACTTAGCAGCAGCAGCAAGGTTTGTGTAGACAGGCAACATTCATAATACACACACACACAATTTTAATAAAATTGTTTAAAAGGTATAACAAGTTCACAAATTATTTTCCTCAATTTTTTTCTAAAGAATTCATCCAAATATGCATGTCTTCATGATCTCATTTAATTCCCCTTTCCCAGAGATAACCAGGGCTTCCCAGGTGGCAACGGTGGTGAAGAACCAGCCTGCCAATGCAGGAGACATAAAGATGTCGGTTCTATCCCTGGGCTGGGAAGATCCCCTGCAGAAAGAAATGGCAACCCACTCAAGTATTCTTGCCCGGAGAATCCAATGGATAGAGTAGCTTGGCGGGCTATCGTCCATGGGGTCGCAAAGAGTCGGACATGACTGAAGCAGCTGGGCATGCATGCACGCAGAGATAACCACTGTAAGTTTTTATTTTTTGCTAGAATATTCTTATATTTATGTACAGTAAGTCTCCTACATATGAACCTTCAAGTTGAAAACTTTCAAAGATGCAAACATGCATTCACATATCAGTTCATGTGTCTGACGTACCTTGTCACTTGTGTGTATCCTCTACAAGTGGTTGTGTTTTTGTGTACTTTACTGTACAGTACTGTATAGAGTATAGTAGTACAGTATCTTTATTTCAAGCCCAGGATGTCTGGAAGTAAGTGGCTATACAGCAGTATATAGCCAATTGTGTTAGTTAGGTACCTAGGCTAATTTGTTGCACTTACAAATTAACTTATGAACATGCTCTCAGAACAGAATTAATGTGTATGTAAGGGATTTACTGTATAAATAGAATATTTACTAGATTTTTAAATATTACAGAAATACTATCCTATTTAAACTTATCACTTAGCTACTAGCTGGTTTTTTTTTTAGCTTGTTTGACATTGTTTGTATTCCATCACATGAACATGTTACAATTTATATGCTCATTTGCTTTTAGGAGGACATTTAAACTGTTCTAACACTGTATAATAGTAACAGATGCTTCAGTATATACCCTTATGTTCACAATTTTGTGCCACTGTGCAGGAGTTTCTCAAGGATACACAGGTAGTTGTACCAATTACACTTTTTTGTGTGTGACTATTAGAGTTTGTCTTCCCATATTCTTATCAACGCTACTTTATCTATTGCATGTATGGATATATACTTTACCAATTTAATGGGGATATAATTCTAAATTTACATTCCCTGAATATTAATGAAGTTGAACAGTAATATATTTACAGATGTTCTTATTTCCGCTTATGAATGACCTGTTCATAAATTAATTTTTCTTTTCATTTTTATGTTCTGGGACCTCATGATATAGATATAGTCATAGACATAGATATAGATTAGCTATATGGGTAAAAAAGTCTTCTTCAATATCATAGCTTTAATTTTTAAGATGCTTTCTGGCACTAACATCTTAAATTTTAATGTAATGAAATGTATCAATGTTATGATCTCACAGTGTGTGCTTTTTCTATCCTAAATAATTCTTCCCTACCTCAAATCATAAATATATTCTCATACACACAATAAATATTTGTTAAGCTACTACTATATAGCTACTGATATATGTCTAGCATTGATCTTGGAAATGTATAGAGTGAGCAACAGACATGATATTTATTTTCAAGAATCTTACATTCTAGTGAGAGGGGAGATAAGAACAAATAAACTATGATAACTTTAAAACAATTCAGATTATTATAAAAAAAATAAAGCAGAACAGTTTGTGAATAACAATAGAGATACTTACTTTAGGAACAGTAGTCAAGGAAGGAATCTCTGAGGAGGTAATGATGCATAAGAAATCCACCTGAATGGTTGAATTCATCTGAAATGAACCAAGAAAAGTTTAACTGTTAAAAAGTTCCAAACAGAAAGAACAGCAAGAGGAAAGGAGCTTGTTGGCTTGATCAACAGAGGCTTCCCTGGTGGCTCAGATGGTAATGAATCTGTCTGCAAAGCAGGAGACATGGGTTCAATCCCTGGGTCAGAAAGATCCCCTGGAGAAGGAAATGGCAACCCACTCCAGTATTCTTGCCTGGAGAATTCCATGGGGTCGCCAAGAGTCGGACAAGACTGAGCGACTAACACTTAAACCTATTTTTTCAGTCTTAGCCCCAATGGCAACAGTCTAATGTTTGCCCTGTGCCCCCTCAACTCACCAAAATTCATATCTTGAAATCCTAATCTTCAAGGCAATGATATTAACAGGTTGAGCCATTAGGAAATGATTAGATCATAAGGGTAGGGCCCTCATGAATGGGATTAGGGCTCATAAAAGAGACCTCAAGGAATTTGTTTGCCCCTTCCACCATGTGAGACTCTAACAAAAAGTCTGCAACTTGGGGCAGGCCCTCACCTGACCATGCTGGTGTCCTGATCTTGAACTCCTAGTATCCAGAACTGTAAGCAACAAATGTATGTTGTTTCTATCACTTTTGTTATGGCACCCCAAATGAATTAAAATACATAGTATTCCTGTGCATACAGAGTTTTAGCCCAATCAGATAAATTAGTTTAACATATATTATGATTTTCTATCTTTGTGATTTATAAATATATATTCTTTTATATGACATTCTCTCCACTCTCCATTTCACTTACCAAAGTGAATTTCCCTTAATTATTCATTCAAATGTCTATTTGTTATTTAATTAATCATTGATGAAATTTTAATTTTCTCAGTCTTCTGAACTAGTATGATCTCTTCTTCAGATCTTCAAAGATGTTGGCAAATATCTAAGCACACTTATAATACTTTTTGCCATATCTCTTCTCCTTTTAATCTTTCCTTCTATATTAGATTGAAAGCATAATGAGAACAGGACCAAGACTTACTTGAATTTCTATGGAATATCATCAGTGCCTAGTGTACTGCCTTAAAAAGTCGATGCTTAATATATAATTAAATTGAATTCATCACCAATACAGTAGGGACTAGAATCAGTACTGGGGTAATATTCTGGCCTTCTCTATTTTTTATGTTTTTTACTCACTACAAGAGATTTTCCTATGTCATTTAACTTTTGTAATTAAATGCTGACCCTTGCAGTTAAAACACATTTGAGTTTGGAAAATTGCTTGATTTCTCTTCCTCAGTATTTTCATGTGTAATATGGAAATGATAACTGCACAGAGGTTCTCTCCTTAAGTGATATAATATCACTAAAGTACCTATAAGTGTCTAACACATTGTGTACATAACTAAATATTAGCACTTTCACTTCTATGCCTGTCCAAATAAATCTGCTCATATTTACATAGGGCAGCCAAAATTTTTTATAAATGTGGCAAGAAAGAGACAAGCCAAAACTTAATGATGAACAACTGTGACTTCAATCTCTCAATAGGTGTCACTGAGGCACCTGTGTTGTGTGTTGTACCCTATGCAAACTGAGATAATGTTAAGGCACTGAGGACGTTGGGCTTCACAGGTGGCGCTAGTGGTCAAGAATCCACCTGCCAGTGCAGGAGATGTAAGAGACGTGGGCTCGATCCCTGGATCAGGAAGATCCCCTGAGAAGGAAATGGCACCCCACTCTGGTATTCTTACTAGGAGAATCTCATGGACAGAGGAGCCTGGCAAGCTAGAATCCCCTGGGGTCACAGAGAGTCCGACACGACTGAACATCTGAGGATATTATGAGATTGAGTAACCTGATTTGACCTGCAATCAATTATACTGGACTTTTGGCCTCCCTTGTTGGTTTATATTCCTGTTCTAGTGGGAACTGGAGAGCCTCATTATAAATTAAATTACACTTGGCCAAGATCTTCCACTTTGCATTATCTTTCTATTTTATCTGAGGAAAGGTCTTAATACCAGTGACCCATATTCCCAGGCACATCTTGAGGCACCTCACAGTATAGGTTCACCTGGAAGACTATTTATGGCCATTAAGCTCCAAGTATTATTTTCAGCAACTTAAACTAACCAAACACATTAGGCATCATTAAGTTTGACAAGAGCTTCACAAATACCTCAGAGGGGTATCTTAACTTGGAATCTCTATAATGAATTATTGGCTACTACTGTTTAGAGACCCAGCATAGGGATAAATCTCTTCTGTCTCTAGTATATACTACTTCCTATTTTACATTGGCCTATGATAATTAATCTCTAGGATGGTCTTGTAACTAACAGCCTTGGTTTGTTTTTGTTTTTTTACTTATGGTGGAATAAGCATATTGCTGCAGGAGTTTCTTAATGTGGCCATCTTTCTTGGCCTTTCTAAGAAAGAAACCTCAAGGATAAATTTATTATAAGTGGCCATTGTCAATTTAGCTGTTTTCTTCATTCAAGGAAGTCAGAGGAGATTCTAAATTTTCTTTACTAAGAGACATCTTAGAAAAGCCTCTTTCATTAGTTTTGTTAATCCTCTAAAGAGTGCCTTGATTTTGGACTGAACAGGTACAATTTCCCCAAGGGAAATTCCCACAGTTAAATGCGGATTATGTGGCAAAGGTCAGGAATAGGTTTCTCTGCTGGTAAACATGAGGGAAAGAAAATATCTTCAGAGACAATGGGTGACACTGAATGGAACTACAGCAAAGTCCAAATGGGAAAATCAAGTCAAATACTAGTAAGAGAAGAAGCAACAAGTTTTGCAAGGGCAGAGGCTGGAATCCTGGTCTTTATGGAGGATATAAAGCTTCTTGAGTTGTGGTGGTAAAAGAATTATAGGAAAGACAGGTTGAAAACAGCTCGGTGGGAGAGAAAAAGTAGAAGAAGGGGAAGAGTTAAGTTTTACTGTCTTTTTTTTGCCTGGCCTACTATAATGAGGCAAACTGGACGTATCTAAAGTACCAAACAACTGCGCTCATTTCAAATGCTAGCAAAGTAATGCTCAAAATCCTTCAAGGCAGGCTTCAACAGTACATGCACTGAGAACTTTCAGATGTACAAGCTGGATTTAGAAAAGGCAGAGGAACCACAGATCAAATTGTCAACAAATCTGTTGGATCATAAAAAAAGCAAAGAAATTTCAGAAAAACGTCTACTTCTGCTTCATTAACTACGCTAAAGCCTTTGTGTGGATCACAACAAACTGTGGGAAATTCTTAAAGAGATGAGGATACCAGACCACATTACCTGCCTCCTGAGAAATCTGTTTGAAGGTCAAGAAGCAACAGTTAGAACCTCACATGGAACAACAGGCTGGTTCAAAATCAGGATATTGTCACCCTGCTTATTTAACTTCTGTGAAGTTTGAAACCATCAACCGAAAACATCATGTGAAATGCTGAGCTGGATGAATCACAAACTGGAATCATGATTGCCAGTAGAAATATCAACAGCCTCAGATATGCAGATGATACCCGCCTTATGGCAGAAAGTGAAGAGGAACTAAAGACCTCCTTATGAAGGAGAAAGAGGAGAGTGAAAAAGCTGGCTTAAAACGTAACATTCAAGAAACTAAGATCATGGCATCTGGTCTGATCGCTTCATGGCAAATAGATGGGGAAAAAATGGAAACAGTGAGAAACTTTATTTTCTTGGGCTCCAAAATCACTGCAGACAGTGACTGCAGCCGTGAAAGTAAAAGATGCTTGTTCCCTGGAAGAATAGCTATGACAAACCTAGACAGTGTATCACTTTGCCGACAAATTTCCGTAGAGTCAAAGCTATGGTTTTTCCAGTAGTCATGTACAGATGTGAGCTGGACTATAAAGAAGGCTGAGCACTGAAGAATTGATGGTTGCAAACTGTGGTCCTAAAGACTTTTGAGAGTCCCTCAGACAGCAAGGAGATCAAACAAGCCAATTCTAAAAGAAATCAACTCTGAATATTCATTGGAAGGACTGATGCTGAAGCCCCAATACTTTGGCCAACTGATGCAAAGAAATGACTCATTTGAAAAGACCATTATGCTGGGAAAGATTGAGGGCAGAAGGGGGCAACAGAGAATGAGATGGTAGGATGGTATCATTGACTCAATGGATATGAATTTGAGCAAATTCCGGGAGATAGTGAAAGACAGGGAAGCCTGGCATACTGCGGCCAAAATTTTGGAAAAGTTTACAATTATCATCTGCAGTATGAGCCTCATCTCATCTCTGAAACAGCCTAACCATGACAGGCAGTATAACTGAAACCCTGTATCTGCTACTCATCTTTATAGCCTTTAGTCTTCTACCTAGTGAGTCTTAAGTGAGTCCCTTCATGTCCTCAGCCCACTAAACATACTCCACTTTTTAGTCTCAATTGTGTGAGCCAAGTTTACAATATTAGTTTTCTCTTCTAGCCTGTGTTGCACTATAGTTACCTACTAGGACAAAATTACTGTCCAAAATTCTAGCCCACGACATAAAGTCTCGAAAATTAGACTAGCATTTACTATGTTACTTTCTCTAAGAATTGGAACTACGTAATTAGTGAGCCTCACTGAAAAATAAAAACATGGATGTTGTTGTGAAATTATTAAGAAACTAAAAATGGTCACTGCAGGAGATCCAGTTTCAATCCCTGGGTCAGGAAAATCCCCTGGAGAAGGGAATAGCAACCCACTCCAATATTCTGGCCTGGAGAGTCCCATGGATACAGAAGCCTGGTAGGCTACAGTCCATAGGGTCACAAAGTGTTGTGCATGACTGAGCAACTAAAAACAAACAAACAAACAAAAAAGATGGTCACAGAAGAGCATTAAATCAACTGCTAATCCTTCCCAGCACAGAACTCCACGCAATTGTCTTAAATAAACCCAGGGCTACCCAAATTTCACAACCCAGACACTATCTTGAGTCCTTTAAAAAAAAAATAACAAAAGGTCTTTTGTTTGTTTTGTAACTCTGAAAAGAGATAATATCACCCACCTAATCATACTTAAAGATCTTAGTTTCCTTGCAGGTAACCAAATAACTAGAGTTTTTGTTAGTGAAACCTCCTGTATCTTGCCCAAGCCCCTCAGAGTAGCTGGAATGCTGGCATTCTCCTTAAGAACATGACATCATCCAGTTAGCTCACCCTGACCAGTTCCTGCCCCAGAACTGCCCATTCCCTCTGCTGTAGGGGTATACACCATCCTCTACTGTCAGCTTGTGAAAGTGAAAGTGACATTGCTCAGTTGTGTCTGACTCTTTGCGACCCCGTGGACTGTAGCCTACCAGGCTCCTCCGTCCATGGGATTTTCCAGGCAACAGTATTGGTGTGGGTTGCCATTTCCTTCTCCAGGGTATCTTCCTGACCCAGGGATCGAACCCGGGTCTCCCACATTGCAGGCAGACGCTTTACTATCTGAGCCACCAGGGAAGCCCTTTTTTCAGCTTATTTTCAGCTTAGCTGCCCCGTTCTTGCCAAAAAAAAGAATATGCATGGTACTCCTTTCCGACACTCACCTTTTTGAGTAGTACCTGAAAGTTTTTAAGTTTCTGAGTGTGTAGTATGTAGCAGAGCAGATTTCTCATTGAACAGCCACATGGTTTAATTCAAGGACTTTAGTGTTTCCACTCAAAAACTATACCTTCAGTAATTTAGATCTTTAAGCATAGGCAGAGCGAATTCCCAACTCACTGAATTGCAGACTGCTTGAGTTGGAAGCGTTTGAGCTAAGAAATGAGATTTTTCTCTGATCCAATGTGGTTTCTGGGCATTGAGACAGCATTTTTCCCAAGGATCCATGCTCGAGTGTCCTAGCTCTGACACTTCTAAGGCCAAAAGTGAACTATAAGGCCACTTTCAGGGATGGGACCCAGACGTCCAATGCCCTGGACCAACCAGTATCTTGTAACCTTAATTCTTTTCCTCAGAATTGCTTTCCTGTCAATCTTATTTCTCCTGTTTCTCTGTCATTCTGAGGTTCAACTAAATAGCACCGAAGCCCAATGATCTTTAAAAATATAAATACTAAACAAAAGTTATTTGCCCTTCCCCAATGATAATTATGGGCTTCCCTTGTGGTTCAGCTGGTAAAAAATTCGCCTGCAACACGGGAGACCTGAGTTCGATCCCTAGGTTGGGAAGATCCCCTGGAGAAGGGAAAGGCTACCCACTCCAGTATTCTGGCCTGGAAAATTCCATGGATTAGTCGATGGGGTCACAAAGAGTCTGAGTTATTAAAATTATGATTTATGCTATATAATTTTAAAACTAATTTTGAAGTTGCACATTGCAATTATAATCCTACATTTTAATGGTTCATTGCAGCACCTTAAAGACATACTGTATATATCAACTATATCTCAATAAAAATTAAAATATAACAGTACATTGCAGTATGTCTTTTTGACCTGATTTTATTTTTTGTAAGAATATTTTTCTATTCCTTATTATCTTGTTTTTAGTAACTTTTATGAAATTTACCTTGATATCTTTCTGGTGTCTATTTGTTATATCAAATCAGTTTTCTTAAAACTTTAGAAAGAAGCACATTTCAAAGTTGCCTTTCTAATAAAAATGAGCTCCCTCTATTGCTTGAACATCATTTAAAATATAAGTTTTTATTTTGTGAGTTTTTAAGATCCTATTTCCCATCTGACTTTTATTTAGATCTTCATTTTTCTTCTTATCTACCATTTCTGTTAAGCTCAATTACTCTTTAATGTCGTGTCAAGTGCCCCAAAGGAGGGCACACAATTTAAAGATTACATGGGACCAGACTGAAGGCTCTGTCATGACCTATTATTGGTGTGAACAATAATCCTTCCATTTTCAACTGCTATTCTCTCGTCTTTCCATGCTTTTCAGTGAATACGTGTTGACAGTGTTTGGGGCTTATTATGACCTCATATACATTAGACACCTCATTCCTTTCTCTTTCTTCTGTGCAGATGCTTAGAGAATGTAAACTTTTTCACATTTCACAATTTGCTTCTATCTGCTGGCACCCTACTCCAGTACTCTTGCCTGGACAATCCCATGGATGGAGGAGCCTGGTAGGCTGCAGTCCATGGGGTCATGAAGAGTCGGACACGACTGAGCGACTTCACTTTCACTTTTCACTTTCATGCATTGGAGAAGGAAATGGCAACCCACTCCAGTGTTCTTGCCTGGAGAATCCCAGGGACGGTGGAGCCTGATGGGCTGCCATCTATGGGGTCGCACAGAGTCGGACACGACTGAAGCAACTTAGCAGCAGCAGCTTGTATTTTAGATCCACGAGGATATCCTACTACCCTATTCTGTCATAAATCTTATCTGTTTAGTACTGTTATTGTTTTGCTATTTCATTATTCTTTCTGGTTTTATAATGAATTTGGAAAAACTAGTGTATTTTCTAAGAATTTTGCTTTCCTAGAACTATTTCAACTGTAATTATTCTTGCTTATTTATCAAACTAGGCTCAGTCTGACCACTACTAGGTAAAAATCTAATATTTTTATTTAAAACTATATTTATTGAAGATCCAATACCCTAATGGATCTTAATAGTCCTTTCAAATTATTCTGTGTATATCATGAAAGTAATATATATGTGTGTACCTTCAAAGTTTTTCAAGGTAATTGAATCTAGAACAAGCTTCATTTGAAATTTATTTAGAACAAATGTTATTTTTCATCTGAACAAATTTCAGATTATATAGAGCTCCACATTTTTTTCCAGTTGATTATCATAGGCAAATTTTGATTATATTTTTATCTTATTTTTATAAATAATGTTGAGATGACATCTATACATCCACATTTTCTTAGTTTCAAAATTGTTCAAAATTTCAGTGGGAGCCAAAAAATTTTACTTGAATTTGAGGAAATTGTTAATAGAAATATAGTTTATGGTACTGTTTTATTTTATGTTATTAACTTTACCTAGGCATCTTTATAAAAGTATAAAATCTTTGGCCACATCATAAACCTAATGTGTCAGATTCTTTGGTAATGTGTATCTTGGAAAATGTTTACACATTATTCAAATGCACAAAAGAGTTGAATGCCATGTCCTAGAAACTAGACATTAAGTCAGAAATAGATCAAGTAGCTAAAGCTACCAAAAAGAGAGGGAAAAAACATCAGTAGGTGGACTGAAAGTTAAGGAGGAGGGAGAATGGAGTACAACAGAGAGTAAGAAAGACAAAACTACAAGAAAACTAATGTAGAGTCAGCAGCCAGTGTGAAAGTTCAGGGACTTTGTTGTACTTAATCAGGGAAGGCAGTAATTTAATACTGTGGCTGTGTCATCTAGGATTTCTCATAAAATTCAGGAAAGGGGTGGCTCAGATGGTAAAGGATCCTAATGCAATGCAAGAGATCCAGGTTCAATCCCTGGGGTAGGAAGATCCCCTGGAGAAGGGAATGGCTGCCCACTCCAGTATTCTTGCCTGAAAAATCCCATGGACAGAGGAGTCTCGTGGGCTACAGTCCATGGAATTGCAAACAGCCGGACATAACTGAGTGACTAACACACACACATATAGCATATATATGACGTGAGTGCCAAAATCTAGCCCTCTAGAGCTCAGGGCATACTTTGGTAATCAGTCATAAAACTCTTTCACAGTGTTTTGAATATTGCCTCATATAATTCTTATTTTTTAAAAAAAACTTTAAAAATACAGCACTGTGCAAACATTTCCAACAGGTTTTAGTTGGCATCTCAGTCAAGTCAGAAAGAGAAACACCAATATAGTATATTAACACGTATATATGGAATTTAGAAAGACGGTAACGATGATCCTATATGCAAGGCAGCAAAAGAGACACAGATGTAAAGAACAGACTTTTGAACTATGTGGGAGAAGGCGAGAGTGGGATAATTTGAAAAAATAGTGTTGAAACATATATATTACCATATGTAAAATAGATGGCCAATACAAGTTCGATGCATGAAGCAGGGCACTCAAAGCCGGTGCTCTGGGACAACCCAGGGGGTGGGGTGGGGAGGGAGGTGGGAGGGAGTTTCAGGATGGGGGAGACACATGTGCTCCTGTGGCTGATTGATGTTGGTATATGGCAAAAGCCACCACAATATTGTAACTATCCTTCAATTAAAATAAATTATTTTTAAAAAATAAATGATTACATCATTTTTTATATTATGAAAAAATATTTGTCATTCTCATTTAGTATCTGAGAATTTAATACATACAAAAACAGAAGTCATGGATGAATCTTAGAGAGGCAACAACTGGGTTTAGCTTGTATAGCTTAAGATACTAATGAGGGATATTTTATGAACAAAGACTCAGGGTGCCTGATTAGCATAACCTATAAAATATCAGACTGACCTAAAGCCTTAGTTGCTCGGTAGTTTGTTGCTTCTTTTTTGTTGTTGCTATTACTTTATTTTTACAGAGGTAAGTGTATGATACTATCCAGAATCAGTGGGAAGTGAGCAGAGTCTGGAGTATCTACATAGAAAGAGCCCATTCCATTGAAAGTTAAGAGGAGATTGGTTGTGGAATACAATAGAGAGCTCAGAAATAAACCCATGAACCTACAGTCAATTAATCTATGACAAAGAAGGCAAGAATATACAATGGAGAAAAGAGAGCCTCTTCAACAAGTTTTGCTGGAAAAATTGGACAACCACATATAAAACAGTAAGATTAGAACATTCTTTCACACCATGAACAAAAATAAATTCAAAATGATTTAAAGGTGTAAATATAAGACCAGAAACCATAAATGCCTAGAAGAAAACACAGGCAGAATGGTCTCTGGTAAGAATAGTGGAAATATTTCCCTGGACCAGTCTCCTAAGGCAACAGACATATAAAAGCAAAAATAAACAAATGAGACCTAGTCAAATTTAAAAGATTTTGCACAGAAAAGGAAACCATCAACAAAATAAAAAGACAACCTATGAAATGGGAGAAAATCTTTGCAAATGATGTGAATGATGAGGTTAATATCCAAAATATACAAAGAGCTCATGTAACACAACATCAAGAAAGTAAGCAATCCAATTAAAAATGAGTTGAAGACTTAAATAGACACTTTTCAAAAGAAAGCATACAGACATTCCATCTAAATGCGGAAGACTATACCTTCTTCTCAAGGAACATTCTCCAGGATAGACAATATCTTCGGTCACAAATCAAATCTCAGTGAATTTAAGAAAACTGAAATCACATCAAGCATCTTCTCCGACCACAACTCCATGAGACTAGATTTCAATTACAAGAAAAAAACTGTAAGAAACACGAATACATGGAGATTAAACAACACATTTCTAAATAACCAACAGGTTACCGAAGAAACCAAAAGGGAAATCAAAAAATTTCTAGAAACAAATGACAATGAAAACACAACAACTCAAAACATACTGGATGCAGCAAAAGCAGTTCTAAGAGGGAAGTTCATAGCAATAAAATCCTACCTCAAGAAACAAGAAAACATTGAATAGACAACCTAACTTTACATCTAAACCAACTGGAAAAAGAAAGGAAAAAACACCCCAAAATTAGTAGAAGGAAAGAAATCATAAATATTTGAGCAGAAATAAACAAAAAAGAAATGAAAGAGGCAGTAGTAATGATTAGTAAAACTAAAAGTTGTTTCTTTGAGAAGATAAACAAAATTGACAAACATTTGGCCAGACTCATCAAGAAAAAAAGAGAGAAGAATCAAATCAACAAAATTAGAAATGAAAAAGGAGAGGTTACAAGAGACAATGCAGAAATACAAAGGATTATAAGAGACTATTAGGAACAACTATATGGCAATAAAATGGATAACCTGGAAGAAATGAACAGATTCTTAGAAAAGTTCAATCTTCCAAAACTGAACCAGAAAGAAACAGAAATTATGAAGAACCCAATTACAAACACTGAAATGAAAGCTGTGATCAAAAATCTCCCAAAAAACAAAAGCCCAGGACCAGATGGCTTCACAGGAGAATCTATCAAACATTTAGAGAAGAGCTAATGCCTATCCTTCTAAAACGCTTTCAAAAAATTTCAGAGGAAGGAACCCTTTCAAGCTCATTCTACAAGGCCACCATCACCCTGATACCAAAACCAGACAAAGACACCACATAAAAAGAAAAGTACAGGCCAATATCACTGATGAACATAGATGCAAAAATAATCAACAAAATTTTAGCAAACAGTATTCAACAACACATCAAAAAGCTCATACACCATGATCAAGCTGGGTTTGTTTCAGGAATGCAAGGATTCTTCAACAAGTGCAAATCAATCAGTATGATACACCATATTAACAAATTGAAAGATAAAAACCATATGATCATCTCAATAGATGCAGGAAAAGGCTTTGACAAAATTCAGCACCCATTTATGGTTAAAACTCTTCAAAAAAAAGGGCATATAAGGAAACTACCTCAACACAGTAAAGGCCATATACGACAAGCCTACAGCAAACATTATTCTCAATAGTGAAAAACTGAAAGCATTCCCCCTAAGATCAGGAACAAGACAAGGGTGTCCACTTTCACCACTATTATTCAACATAGTTCTGGAAGACCTAGCTACAGCCATAGGAGAAGAAAAAGAAATAAAAGGAATCCAGATTGGAAAAGAAGAAGTAAAGTTCTCACTGTTTGCAGATGACATGATACTGAACATAGAAAACCCTAAAGATAATATCAGAAAATTACTAGAGCTAATCAGTGAATTTAGCAAAGTTGCAGGATATAAAATTAATAGACAGAAATCACTTGCATTTCTATATACTAACAATGAAAAATCAGAAAGAGAAATTAAGGAATAAATCCCATTCACCATTGCAACAAAAAGAATTAAATATCTAGGAATAAACCTACCTAAGAAACAAAAGAACTGTACACAGAAAATTTAAGACACTAATGAAAGAATGGAGCTAGAGGAATCAACCTTCCTGACTTCAGATTATACTACAAAGTTACAGTCATCAAGATACTATGGTACTGGCACAAAAACAGAAATAGAGACCAATGGAACAAGATAGAAAGCTCAGAAATAAACCCATGCATCTATAGGTACCTTATTTTTGACAGAGGAGGCAAGAATATACAATAGGGCAAAGACAGCCTCTTCAATAAATGGTGCTGGGGAAACTGGACAACTACATGTAAAAGAATGAAATTAGAATACTTCCTAACAGTATGCACAAAGATAAACTCAAAATGGATTAAAGACCTAAATGTAAGACCAGAAACTATAAAACTCTTAGAGGAAAACATAGGCAGAACACTCGATGACATAAATCAAAGCAAGATCCTCTATGACCCACCTCCTAGAGTAATGGAAATAAAAACAAAAGTAAACAAGTGGGACCTGAGTAAGCTTAAAAACTTTTGCATAGCAAAAGAAACTATAAGCAAAGACAACCCTCAGAATGGGAGAAAATAATAGCAAATGAAACAACTGAAAAGGGATTAATTTCCAAAATATACAAGCAGCTCATACAACTCAATGCCAGAAAAACAAACAACCCAATCAAAAAGTGGGGAATACAGTCCTTGGAATTCTCCAGGCCAGAATACTGGAGTGGGTAGCCTTTCCTGTCTCCAGGTTAGGTCCATGAATCAAGGTATATTGGACGTGGTCAAGCAGAAGATGGCAAGAGTAAACATCAACATCTGAGGAATCAGTGAACTAAAATGAATGGGAATGGTTTAATTCAGATGACCATTATATCTACTACTGTGGGCAAGATTCCCATAGAAGAAATGTAATAACCCTCATAATGAACAAAAGAGTCCAAAATGCAGTACTTGGGTGCAATCTCAAAAATGAGAGATCTCAGTTCGTTTGTAAGGCAAACATTCAACATCACAGTAATCCAAGTCTATGCCCCAACAACTTATGCCAAACAAGCTGAAGCTGACCAGATACAGAACAACCTACAAAACCTTCACGAACTAATACACAAAAAAAGATGTCCTTTTCATCACAGGGGATTGGAATGCAAAAGTAGGAAGTCAAGATATACCCAAAACAACAGGTAAGTTTGGCCTTGGAGTACAAAATGAAGTAGGCTGAAGGCTAACAGAGTTTTCCCAAGAGGATACACTGGTCATAACAAATACACTTTTCCAAAAACATAAGAGACGACACTACAAATGGACATCACCAAATGATCAATACCAAAATCAGATTGATTATATTTTTTGCAGTTGAAGATGGAGATCTGTTGTTGTTGTTGCTCTGTCACTCCTTCATGTCTGACTCTTTGCGACTCCATAGACTGCAGCACACCAGGCTTCCCTTCCCTTCATCCACTCCCAGTTTGCTCAAACTCATGTCCATTGAGCCATCCAGCCCCCTCATCCTCTATCATCCCCTTCTCCTCCTGCCTTCAATCTTTCTCAGCATCAGGGTCTTTTCCAATGAGCCAGCTTTTTGCATCAGGTGGCCAAATTATTGGAGCTTCAGCTTCAGCATCATTCCTTCCAATGAATATTCAGGACTGGTTTCCTTTAGGATTGACTAGTTTGAGCTTCTTGCTGTCCAAGGGACTCTCAAGAGTTTTCTCCAGCCCCACAGTTTGAAGGCATCAATTTTTTGGTGCTCAGCCTTTTTTTATTGTCCAACTTTGACATCCATACATAACTACTGGAAAAACCATAGCTTTGACTATATGGACTTTGGTAGGCAAAGTAATGTCTCTGCTTTTTAATACACTGTCTAGGTTTGTCATAGTTTTTCTTCCAAGGAGCAAGCATCTTTTAATTTCATGGCTGGAATCACCATCCACAGTGATTTTGGAGTCCAAGAAAATAAAGTCTGTCACTGTATCCATTGTTTCCCCATCTCTCTGCCATGAAGTGATGGGACCAGTTGCCATGATCTTCGTTTTTTGAATGTTGAGCTTCAAGCCAGCTTTTTCACTCTTCTCTTTCACCTTCATCAAGAGCCTCTTTAATTCCTCTTCACTTTCTGCCATAAGAGTGGTATCATACGCATATCTGAAGCTACTGATATTTCTCCTGGCAATCTTGATTCCAGCTTGTGCTTCATCCAGCCTGGCATTTTGAATGATGTATTCTGCATGCAAGTTAAATAAGCAGGGTGACAAAAATACAGCCTTATACTCCTTTCTAGATTTTGAACCAGTTCATGGTTCCATGTCCAGTTCTAACTGTCGCTTCTTGACCTGCATACAGGTTTCTCAGGAGGCAGATAAGGTAGTCTGGTATTTGCATCACTTTAAGAATTTTCCACAGTTTCTACACAAAGTCTTTAGCAGAGTCAATGAAGCAGAAGTAGATGGTTTTTCTGGAATTCTTTTGCTTTTTCTATGATTCAAAAGATGTTGGCAAATTGATCTCTGGTTCCTATGCCTTTTGCAACACCTTTTTACAGTATGAAAAGGCAAAAAGATCTATACAGTCAACAAAAAACAAGACCTGGCGCTGACTGTGACTCAATCATCAGCTCCTTATAGCAAAATTCAGGCTTAAACTAAAAAAGTAAGGAAAATCACTAGGCCATTCATGTATGACCTAAATCAAATCCCTTACGATTATACAGTGAAGGTTACAAATAGATCAAGGGATTAGATCTGGTAGACAGAGTGCCTGAAGAACTATGGACAGAGGTTCATAACATTGTACAGGAGGCAGTGAACAAAACCATCCCACAGAAAAAGAAATGCAAGAAAGCAAAGTGGTTGTCTGAGGAGACTTTTACAAATAGCTGAGGAAAGAAGAGAAGTGAAAAGCAAGGGAGAAAGGGAAAGATATGCCCAACTGAATGCAGAGTTCCAGAGAATAGCAAAGAAAGATAAGAAGGCCTTCTTCAATGAACAATGCAAAGAAATAGGGAAAACAATAGAATGGGAAAGACTAGAGATCTCTTCAAGAAAATTGGAGATATCGAAGAAATATTTAATGCAAGGATGGGCATGATCAAGAACAGAAAATTTAAAGACCTAACAGAGGCAGAAGAGATTAAGAAGAAGTGGCAAGAATACACAGAAAAATTTTACAAAAAAGGCCTTCATGACCTGGATAACAATGTTGTGATCACTTACTTAGAGCTAGACATCCTGGAGTGTGATGTCAAGTGGGCCTTAGGAGTCGTTACAACCAATAAAGCTAATGGAGGTGATGGAATTCCAGCTGAGCTATTTCAAATACTGAACAATAGTGCTAATAAAGTGTTCCACTCAATATATCAGCAAATTTGGAAAACCCAGCAGTAGCCACAGGACTGGAAAAGGTCAGTTTTCATCCCAATTCCAAAGAAGTTCAGTGCTAAAGAATGCTCGAACTACAGGACAATTGTGCTCACTTCCCATGCTAGTAAAGTTATGCTCAAAATCCTTCAAGTTGGCTTCTGCAGTACTTGAATCGAGAGCTTCCAGATGTACAACCTTGGTTTAGAAAAGGCAGAGGAACCAGAGATCAAATTGCCAACATCTGTTGGATCATAGAGAAAGCAAAAGAATTCCAGACAAAAACATCAACTTCTGTTTCATTGACTATGCAAAAGTCTTTGATTGTATGGATTGCAACAAACTGTGGAAAGCTCTTAAAGAGATGGGAATCCCAGACCATCTTACCTGTCTCCTCAGAAGCCAGTATGCAGGTCAAGAAGAAACAGAACCTTACATGAAACAACTGACTGGTTCAAAATTGAGGAAGAAGTACAACAAGGCTCTGTGTTGTCACTGTTTATTTAACTTATAATATGCAGAGTACATCACGTGAAATGCTGGGCTGGATGAGTTATAAGCTGTAATCAAGATTGCCTGGAGAAATATCAATAACCTCCAGATAGGCAGATGATACCACTCTAATGGCAGAAAGCAAAGAGAAACTAACGAGTCTCTTGATAAGGGTGAAGGAGGAGAGTGAAAAAATTGGTTTAAAATTCAACATTAAAAAAGCTAAGATCATGGCTTTCAGTCCCCTCACTTCATGGCAAAGAGAAGGGAAAAAAGTGGAAGCAGTGACAAATTTTCTCTTCTTGGGCTTCAAAATCACTGCAGATAATGACCGCGGTCATGAAATGAGAAGATACTCGATTCTTGCGGTAAAGATAACCCTGTATGCAAGACAGCAAAAGAGACACAGATATATAGAACAGTATTATGGACTCTATGGGAGAGGGCAAGGGAGGGATGATATGGGAGAATGGCATTGAAGCATGTAAATTATCATATGTGAAACGAATCGCCAGCCCAGTTTCGATGCATGATACAGGGTGCTCGGGGCTGGTGCACCGGGATGACTCAGAGGGATGGGATGGGGAGGGAGGTGAGGGGGGGGTTCTAGAAGGGGAACACATGTACACCCATGGTGGATTCATGTCAATGTATGGCAAAACAAATACAATATTGTAAAGCTAAAAAATAGATAAATAAACTAATTAAAAAAAAAAAGAAGATACTCGATTCTTGGAATGAAGGTTATGACAATCCTAGACAGTGCATTAAAAAGCAGACACCATTTTGCCAACAAAGGCCGGCATAGTCAAAGCCATGGTCTTTCCAGTAGTCATGCGCAGATGTGAGAGTTGAATCATAAAGAAGGCTGAGCACTGAAGAACTGATGATTTCGAGCTATGGTGCTGGAAAAGACTCTTTTTTTTGGAAAAGACTCTTAGAGTCCCTTGGAGAGCAAAGAGATCAAATCAGTCAATCCTAAGGGAAATCAACCCTGAATACTCATTGGAAGGACTGACGCTGAAGTTCCAATACTTTGGCCACCTGATGGGAACAGCCAGCTCATTGAAAGAGACGCTGATGCTGGGAAAGATTGGAGGCAAAAGGAGAAGATGGCAACAGACAAGGAGATGTTTGGCTAGCATCACCAATTCAATGGACATGAACTTTGGCAAACTCAGGGAGGCCTGGTGTGCTGCAGTCTTTTGGGTTGCAAAGAATCAGACAGGACTTGGCAACTCAACGATTTGAATAAATGACATAGTATTTCACTAACTTTAGACTTAACAGTGCTTAAATGTGCTAATGAACATTTTAAATGTCTAAGAGGGAAAAACAGTATATGAGATGAAAGGGTATTTGATTATGGAATTCTCCTAGTTCTTATTTTATTTGTGGAGGGATACATAATTGTTGTAAACATTCAAATAATATGGCATTATATGGAGTAAAATATTAAATTCTTTCTAAATTACTCCATCTTCTGTAATCTAACTCCTCTTACCAGAAAAAAAACCTTAGTTAAATGTTTTGTGTGCTTCCTCTCAAGATTCTGTTATTTTCTAGATACTGCCAAATTACCATCGAAAGAAGTTCTTACTAATTATTCTCCCATAACTGTGTGAGGGGCTTCCCCAGTGGTTCAGCAATAAAAGAATCACCCTGCAATGCAGGAGCCTCAGAAAACATGGGTTTGATCCATTCTCCAGGGTCAGATAGAGAAAGGCATGGCAACCCATTCCAGTATTCCTGTCTGGAAAATCCCATGGACAGAGGAGCCTAGTAGGCTACAGTCCATAGGGTCACAAAGAGTCAGACACACCTGAAGCAACTTAGCACACACGCACACAATTGTGTAAGAAGATATTTGTTTGCCTATGTTCATATCATCCCAGACATCATCAATTATTTACATTTATTGGCAATATTAAGAGGGTGAAAAATTTATCTAAGATGATAATGCATTAAAAATTGTTTCAACGTGGTGTTATAATAAAACATTATATGCAAATCAAAAGCACAATGAGGTATCATCTCATGCTGATCAGAATGGCCACCACCAAAAAGTCTACAAACAATAAATGCTCGAGAGAGTATGGAGAAAAGGGAATCCTCTTACACTGCTGGTGAGAATGCAAACCGGTACAGCCACTATGGAGAACAGTGTGGAGATTCCTTAAAAAACTGGATATAGAACTGCTGGGCATACTCACCAAGGAAACCAAAATTGAAAGAGACACATGTACCCCAATGTTCACTGCAGCACTGTTTACAATAGCTAGGACATGGAAGCAACCTGGATGTCCATCAGCAGACGAATGGATAATGGAGGTTGTGGTACATATACACAAACGAATATTACTCAGCTATATAAAAAAAAAGAACACATTTGAGTCAGTTCTAATGAGGTGGATGAAACTGGAGCCTATTATACAGAGTGAAGTAAGCCAGAAAGAGAAACGCCAATACTGTATATTAATGTATACATATGGAATTTAGAAAGATGGTAATTATGATCCTATATGCAAAGCAGCAAAAGAGACACAGATGTAAAGAACAGACTTTCAGACTATGTGGGAGAAGGCAAGGGTGGGATGATTTGAGAGAATAGCGCTGAAATATGTATACTACCATATGTAAAATAGATAACCAGTGCAAGTTCGATGCATGAAGTGGGAACTCAAAGCCAAGTTCGATGCATGAAGTGGGAACTCAAAGCCAGTGCTCTGGGACAACCCAGAAGAATAGGGTGGAGAGGGAGGTGGGAGGAGGGTTAAGGATGAGGAGACACATGTGCACCCACGAGTGATTCATGTCAATGTATAGCACAAACCACCACAATATTGTAAAGAAATTATCCTTCAATTAAATAAATAAAAATTTTTAAAAAGTCATAGAGATACTTAATGTCCATAGAATTCTCCAGGCAAGAATACTAGAACAGGCAGCCATTCCCTTCTCCAGGAGATCTTCCAGACCCAGGGGTCAAACACTGGTCTCCTGCATTGCAGGCAGATTCTTTACTGTCTGAGCTACCATGGAAACCCATTGATAAAGGGATGGTTAATGAAATTATAAATACATTTGTGTTTATAATTTTAGAAAATATAACTGACTTACATAAAAAGACCCCTAGGAAAAGACTTCTAAGACCTGTAAGAAAAAAAAAAACTAATAGAGCCTTTTGCCTTAGAAAAATAAAACTAGCTACCATTACCATAAATCCAAGGATCTCAATATTATATATTTGTTCATAGATAAGTATCCAGAGGAATAAATTCCATACTTGAAAAAGTAGTTACCTTGGGGGAAGATCTACAAGATAAACTGTTTTTGATGAGTATTTGTTTGTAAATGAAGTCATACAAAAACATTATATCTATTTAACTGCTTTTCTAATTTTCATTTCTCAATTATCAATGAATTTCCCCAACATTAGCCTTAGCATTTTTTGTCTTATAAATTGCCTTTACATTCATTGTCCTTTTTCCTATTGGGCTACCTTTCTTTTTTAATCATTTTCTTTGTCCGTGATTTTCAGAGATTCTTTTTTTATTGTGGATTTTTAAACACAAACTATGTATTTGCTCTGCTACCACCTGTGCATATTTCATACTACCTCACTGCCTCTATATCTGTACAAATGAAGTCCCTTTTGTGTTAATTATTTCTGTAATGTCCTATGTTTATCCAAGGAGATGTAAATACCTTAAACCAATTCCTCAGCCATTTATATAATAAACTTTATAAATATTCACTTGTAAAATAAAGTATATTTATTATATATTCATTGTGTGTGTGCTAAGTTGCTTCAGGTGTGTCACGACCCTATAGATTATAGCTAGCCAAGCTTCTCTGTCCATGGGATTCTCCAGGCAAGAATACTAGAGTGGGTTGCCATTCCTCCTCCAAGGATTATATATTCATTACCAAACACAAATTCCACCAAATTGCTTATGTGAATTTATATTTGAACAACTTTCTAGCAACTGTGAATACTGTTCTGTATACACAAAATCTGTTTACTGTGTACACAAAATCTGATTTGAGTACAGTTAGATAAAAAGGAAATTGTTGGTTGTTAATAGAAAAAGGAGATAAAGCAAATATCAAAAATTTTGATTTTTACCAAAGAGCTTTAAAAAGGAAAAGGAATATGAGGGGAACAAATTCAGATCCTATAAGAACTCTCTGTGACTGGTTATTTAAGAGCTGAAACAATGCAGAAAGGTGACAGAGAAAACCTGGAAGGGCTGGAAGGGCACACAGTGGAATTCGAGGAACAAGAAGGGCCTGCTCTCCAGTACTAAAACTAAAAGATATTAAGGATCAGGCAGACAAATATGCCTCACGTCTTCATGTCTTATCTATTTGCAACAATTAAAAAACATTTATGCGGACCTCTTTAACACTGTAGAGCAATCATGAAAAACTTCTAATGAGCCAAGAAATAATAGAAATGTATAGTTTTGTCTACTATTTGTGTAAAAAAGCACTGACATTTTCCTTTTTTTTTTTTCTATACTGTTATATTATTTTGCTTTGGGGAAGGTAGCTGATATTTATAATGGTTTTCCACAGGTTGCCCATACACATTTCTTCTCTTAACTGTATTCCTCACAGAAGATTTTAAGTTCATCAATGTCTAGTTGTCCTGCCATGGTGGCTGTCGGAAATCTGACCTCTGAAGTTGGGGAAAGTCTCTTTCAAGCTCCAAGCAGTATCTTATGAGGGAATAGAGAAAATTAAGACTGGAAAACTAGACTGAGCAAGTCAATGTGCCAATTGCATGTTCTTACCCTTTAACATGTAATTAGACCTGGCAGGCATACGGCAAATGCTCTCTCAGTGTTCTCTGCCCACAACGCTCAAAACCGTTTCCAAATGATTTCTGGTCACTCAGCTCAGGTGCACCATGTTCTGAATGCCCTGTGTAATTCTGACCCCTAGTGGTTAAGGAGGCTAATAGACACACTTCTATTACATTCATAAGGTGTGTATGTGTGTTTATAAGGCGCCATGTACCAAACTGCTAACCTTTTTTTATTTTAATTTCGCATCTAAATCTGACTTGAATTCAACCTCCCTTCACTGTTTCATGATGCAGTGTGCCTTTTAATCCATCTAACATATATGTAAAACAATGAAATCGAAACTGCCTCTTTTCCCAGTTGATAGAGAATGAGATGCAAGTTTAATGTAGGGAAGAATGGTTTAATTTTTATGCTCAGTCAGGAGTCATCGCTGCCTAAAGAAAACTGACAATAAACTATGTTATGACACAAAAGGCCAACCTGTGTCAAATATATTTCCCAGAATTTTCTAATATGAGCTCAGAAACAACTAATATTTTCACTAGATCCCATCCTGATAGGCATATGTTGTACCTTGAAGCCTTCTATTAAAATCCAAATATCCCACCTAGGTTGCATTATCAATCATTAACGACCAATCAACACTAATAACACCATTAGCTAGCTATGTGATAGATAAAAATAATTAAGCCAAGGACTGAAGAAATGCACATAGATGTGAGTCATTTCAAACAATAAATATTCACAAAGGCATAATCTGGAACATGAAGTATAATAGAATGCCTAATGAAGTATAATAGAATGCCTAACATTTAGACATCATCATAGATGTCAAGTGTATTCATAAACAAAAAAATGTTTGCTGCATTCAATCTTTACAAATACCTTGTGAGGAAACTGGGAATTTTTACCCCATTTTGCCATTACATAAACTATGATGCAGAGAGGCTACCAGTCTTATCTAAAGTTACAGAGCTGACTTATAGTAGAGCTGAAAACCAAGTGTATGTTTTTTGATGATAAACCTACCACCTTTTTTATGCTTGATGTATGAGAAGGAGTACTTCCATGGGGTTTCTTGGAAGTCACCTAAATTTCAGGGTGTTATGGAACAACTGGGGTTGAGGGGTCAGAAGAGGCAGGAGACTGGAGTGTGAAACGAGGAAAAATGAACTGAATTATGTCACCACTGTTTATTGGTGAGCCAACTGGATCACACAAAACTCAAAAACAAATGTGGAGTTTTCTGGGGAATTGAAACTGTATTACTAATTAATACAGAAAGTAACAAGGATTGGAATTTTTAATCTTTCTTGAGGCTTTGTCATCATCAAAAGATCTTTGAGAATTTTATTTTAGGTATTGTGGTGTGTGTGTGTGTTAGTCACTCAGTCATGTGCAACTCTGTGACCCCAGGGACTGGAGCCTGTGGAATTCTCCAGGCAAGAATATTGGAGTGGGTAATCACTCCCTTCTCCAGGGGATCTTCCTGAACCAGGGATCAAACCTGGGTCTCCTGCATTGCAGATGGATTCTTTACCTCCTAAGCCATGAGGGAAGCCCAGGTGTTGTGTTCCAGTGTGTGAGTCGCTCAGTAGTGTCTGACTCTTTGCAACCCCATGGACTGTGGCCTGCCAGGCTCCTCTGTCCATGGAAATCTCCAGGCAAGACATAATAAAATTTGTTATAAAATTAATGTTTTCAGTGAGTCCCCTAATATGAACCTTCAAGTTGCAAACTTTCAAAGATGTGAACCTGCATTTCATCAACATCAGGTGTGAATAAAATTGTAGCTTGCTCTCCATCTCCTATTGCTGATGATCCTTCAGCTCTCCTTCTCCCTCCTCCTGTCCCTCTTCCAATCAGTAATTCTTCTTGCTTGTTCACTCAATGCCAGCTCCTGTATACCAGCTGTTGAACGGTACTACTGTACTTTTCAGGGCACTGTACTCTAAGATTTTTAAATGTTTTATTTCTTTGTTTTTTATGTATTATTTGTGTGAAAAGTATTATAAACCTATTACAATATAGCCAATTGTGTTAGCTGGATGCCTAGCTAACTTTATTGAACTTATGAATAAATTGGACTTACACATGCTCTCTAGGAATGGGGCTTGTTTGCATGTAGGGTACTTACTATACTCTTTTATTGAGAGTTCAGTATCTGTTTTAAATAACTTATGCCATGTAATCTTAAGACCAGCTATGCGGTAAGTATTATTATTCCCTTTCCATAAATGAAAAGCCTGAGACTTGGAAATGCCAAGGAAATTGTCCAAGGTATTAAACTTATAAATAGTACAGCTTACCTTAATGACCATAACACATGCTGTAAATACATATTAAAATACTGTAACAACAAATACATGAAGATAGGGTGTCCCTGACTCTTTCTAGGGGCTTTTAAGACATAAATATGAAGTACAAGCAGTCCAAATACCACTGCAAGATACTCAGAAATAAATTAGATAAAATATGAAAATAAAGGAGATCAAAACACTGTAACCTTGAATTTCAATGTCTAATAAAATTGGACCATTAAAAGAAAATTATGTAAAAAGAGCCATTTTATTACATCATGCTAAACATTGAGATAAATTATTTTGGGTAAACTTTTTTAAAGGAATGGGTATAAATAGAATAACTAAGGGTTATATTATTTACCATGCAGAAATGTGGAGGATTTCTTGACTCTAATTTTATCATACAGAGGAGTTCTGATACAGAAAAGTCATTGGAACAGAAAGTGTTTATTTATGACCACACTGATGAATAGGACATGGAGAAAGAATATTATAATGATCTGTCTGAGGAGAAAAGAGTAGAAGTAGTAGTTGATGAGCAGAATAGAGAGAAAGAATCTACTGCGATCACTTTTCATTACCTTAACAAGTGGGTGTGGCAACAAACAAACCAAAAAAAAAGAATGTAAAAATCAACCATTTCTAAATCATGCTCATTGAATATTAAGCTGTTATTTGGAATTCCACTGAGTCTTAAGGATCTAGGAATGAAATTAGGATTTTCTATTCTTGAATCGTCAGTAGCACGTTTGACATACTATTCTTGAAAAAAGGTTTTGGTTTCTTTCTGTATTTAAAAAAATACATTTAATTTAAATACACCGTTATGTCTTTAAATATGGCCATAATAATTGTTCTTTAGGACTATTTACCTCTAGTAAGATTAGAGCATTAGGAAACTCTTAAATTCCATTTACAGATTTACAATCATATATCCCCTCAATGAATTCATTCCCAACCAGCTCTAAAACTCAAAGATGTAATCAAAATTACACATTTAACATCTTGAACTTCATATACATGATTTATGTTGAATATGCTTCTTGATTACTTGAATCCCTTATCTCTTCATTTGTTAACTAGAACAAGCTACTTCAGCAGGGTCTTTGTAAAGAGTGAGTGACATAAACATGTGAAGAAAACCTATTGCTCAAATGCTACTTGACTCTTGCCTATTCTGTATGCCTGTTACATTCTACTGTGTAAGCTCCTAAGCTGTGCTCCACACTGAGAAACTTCTGAATAATATGGGGTTTTTGTATCTGTCTGTCATTATTGTATGTGGACTTTTATAATTTTTGACAGTTGCTGTCAGTCTTTCATTTTTTTCCCCTTTCTTATTTTTCTGTGTGCTTGTTCACCCTCCCCTTTCTGTTTAATTAGCCTCTTCTAATTTTCTGAAAGTATAATAAACAAGTTACATACTTGTTAGAGCACCTTTTGAAATAATGAGCACTTATATTTTGAAAGGGGCTTCCCAGGTGGTGTTAGTGGTAAAGAACCCACCTGCCAACGCAGGAGACATAAGTACACAGGTTCAGTCCCTTGGCAGGAGATCCCCTGGAAGAGAGCATGGCAACCCACTCCAGTCTTCTTGCCTGGAGAATCTGATGGACAGAGGAGCCTGGTGGGCTACAGTCAATAGAGTTGCAAAGAGTTGGACACGACTGAAGCAACTTCACAAACACATACAAGTACTTTGAAAGAAGGCTTGAGTGCATCTATGGATTTCAGTGGCTGGGTGGAAGTGTACCTATTCTTGCCCCTAATAACCATTTTAGCTAATCTTTCTTGAACCTCCCCCTTGGGTCACAACTGTGCTAAACACAGATTACTTTTATTTTATTTTTCTTTGTACATTTCTGGAGGGCAGGAACTATCTTGTAAACCTCTATCTTCTCTGTGGCATGCAAAGTTTTTTTTTCCATAAACAATCTTCAAATGCACAAATAAATGAAAGCTTGAATTCTAAAATCAGAAGCCTCTCCTGCTACTGGTTGGGCATCTTTTGCAAAATAGTATCACTGATTATCTCAACTGTGAATCCTCCTGCCAATGAAGGAGCTGCAGGAGACGTGGGTTCGATCCCTGTGTTGGAAAGATCCCCAGGAGAAGGCAATGGCAACCAACTCCAGTATTCTTACCTAGGAAATCCCATGGACAGAGGAGCCTGGCAGGCTACAGTCCATGGGGTTGCAGAGTTGGACATGACTGAGAGACTGAGCAACTGAGCATGAACAGGTTGACCCACACAAAGCTGTGCTTGTATCAACTCAGTAATAAAAAAATAAAATGCTGTGTGAAAACTATTTACATAGCGTATCAATTTCTTTGCTTATTTGCTTCTTGCAGATACTCTGTGCTATAGTGTAAAGGTGGAAACCCACTAACTCACTGGAATGAATTTCATTGTGAAACTAATGATCAGCAACATTAACAGAAATTACATCAGAAGCTATGAAGAAAAATGACACACTAACTCTGCAATCTGAAAAAAAAAAAAACAGTCTTAGTATGCCGGAATAATCCTAGCAACTACATGCTGCAACTTCCTTTATTTCAGAAATAAATGCAAGGTTGGACTAATGGTAGAGAGAAGCTTCGATGAAGATGAATGTAAAGAAGTGCTTTTCTTCAAGAAGAAGCCCCTTCTAACTTTATGAAAATGTCTTTATGATGGAAAATGTACCCCTCAAATGTTTGAAATTTTCTTCCACTGTACTTTGAAAGTGATGAATAGTGTAACCTGAAATCTCTGAGGTAGAGGTAACAAGAATCAGAGATTGTCTGATGGCATATAATCCAACTGAAGGCACATGTACTGGACCCCTGCTATGCATGTATATGTACAGGACTTCTACCATATTCCTAGAGGTATTTCAAACTTTATAGATAATAATCTCTACAGACAAAACTAATACAAATAAAAGTTTCCTAGGCATTATGTGTAAAGTGTAATGTAAATTGTAAGTTGCCAGAGTAAGCTGTCAAAGATAATATAGAAAATAAGTACCCTGACTTGTCAAAAATAAGCATCACTTTGAGTTATTAGGGAAATTCTCAGGAAAGAATTCAGAAATTGATATTTTAAAACTGAAAGGGAAATTATAAATCAACTAGAAAAAAGCTTTTAAATTTTTTCTACTATGTGAAATTTGTCTTTAAATAAACTCATAAAAACTTAACATGTAACTGTTACAAAGTGGATGAAGTTAGGGAAAACAGTATGAATCTCAGTTCAGTTCAGTTCAGTCGTGTCCGACTCTTTGCGACCCCATGAACCGCAGCATGCCAGGCCTCCCTGTCCATCACCAACTCCCAGAGTTTACTCAAACTCATCTCCATCGAGTCAGTGATGCCATCCAACCATCTCATACACTGTCATCCCCTTCTCCTGCCTTCAATCTTTCCCAGCATCAGGGTCTTTTCACATGAGTTAGTTCTTCACATCAGGTGGCCAAAGTATTGGAGTTTCAGCTTCAACATCAGTCCTTCCAGTGAACACCCAGGACTGATCTCCTTTAGGATGGACTGGTTGGATCTCCTTGCAGACCAAGGGACTCTCAAGAGTCTTCTCCAACACCACAGTTCAAAAGCATCAATTCTTCGGCGCTAAGCTTTCTTTACAGTCCAACTCTCACATCTATACATGACTACTGGAAAGACCATAGCCTTGACTAGATGGACCCTTGTCGACAAAGTAATGTCTCTGCTTTTTAATATGCTGTCTAGGTTGGTCATAACTTTCCTTCCAAGGAGTAAGCGTCTTTTAATTTCTTGGCTGCAATCACCATCTGCAGTGATTTTGGAGCCCCAAAAAATAAAGTCAGCCACTGTTTCCACTGTTTCCCCATCTATTTGCCATGAAGTGATGGGACCGGATGCCATGATCTTAGTGTTCTGAATGTTGAGATTTAAGGCAACTTTTTCACTCTCCTCTTTCACTTTCATTAAGAGGCTCTTTAGTTATGATTCTCAGTGCCCCACAATTATACACTTCACCTATCCCTCATAGCATTCTTAGTGCAACTTTCTGCAGCCTCAGACTTTTCCTCAGTCTAATTTTAAGACCTCTGAAAATAAAGCTGGAAATGCCTCAGTTAATACTAACATTAAATAAGGCCCAAATAGCTATACAAGGGAAGTAGAATGTCTCCTTTACAAATAAGCCTGGAAAATTGCTGGAATTAATTCAAATGTTCAACAGTTCCATCAACAATGCAAGATTTTTGTTTTATTTTTGCAATTGTTAATATACTGGGAACTTTTTCTTGCCTGTCAAAATATGGCTGCTGCATTTCTGGGTATAGCAACTGTCTTGAGGACAAGAAAAGGGGAAAATACAAGTGTACAAGGGCAGGTACAAGTGTCTTTTTCTCTCTGCCACAACAAAAAAGCAAAAAATATGTCCAGAACAACCAGTAGATGCTTTCCTATATCTCATTGGCTATAACTTTGTCACATGACCACCCTTAACACTAAGGCATCTGGGAAAGTAAGTTGTCTCAGCTACTACTGTGTATCTTATATCCCTGGACAAAAGTGGGACTCTATTTGCCAGGAAGCAGTGATGTTGGTTCATCAGTTGCGAGTGTCTGCTCCTCTACAACTAGCCACAAATCTTTCTGTAACTGGGAACACCTATGTTCTTTGACTTGGTTAACATCACCAGCAAATTGATTGTGGGATTTGTATCCACATTCTCAAATTGGACCTTGACAAATGAACCAAATTTTGAAAAGTAGAGATGGGGAGAAAACATTTCAGTGGAAGATTAGTGGTTCAAATGAATGGAACAGTACTTTGTGTTCTTGATCCCTTCATATCTAATGACTTACTTTCATTTTCAGGCCTCATTCAAAAATTCATCTTTTCTGAAGTCCATTCGTATATGAGTATGTCCTCAATATTTTCCAGTTTTAAATATCTTACTGTATGAAAACCCTTTCTCTTCATTCATAAGTATTTAAGTTTTTCCCCTTTGGATGGTGACTGTATGAATTTATTTGCCAGAATTACTAAGATTAACTAAATTAGAGAATTTCTTAACAGTCTTTGACTTTCTAAACTCAAATTCCAGCTCTGTATTCTTCTGGGTATATAAACCTGAGTTAAATTATCTAACACTTTTGTGACTCAGTTTCATCATCAAAGAGATGAGGGTAATCATAGTGCCTTCCTTATAGAGTTAGTGAGAGTTATCTCTCATTAACTGCAAGTCTGTCCTTGGATCAATACCAAAGACAGGCACACCCTGTGCACTCACCAAATAGTGGCTATTATTACTGGGTGGTGAGCTTCCAGTGTGCTGGAATGTGCTCTTCTAAGGCCTTTTGACAGAAAATATCATTGTTGACATAATACTTTCTAAGAGGAAATTCTGAACTTAAGGAAATTTACCTTTAATACAATTATGTCTAATTCTCATGCTTCTTTTCATCTCAGAGAGCTAGTTTCTTTTTCCTGCTTCATTCTCCCTTAGTTGAAAAAATCCATATGATGAACTAACAAGATAACTTCATTGTCTTATTATAGATCACCAGATGTATAAGCTGGATTTAGAAAAGGCAGAGGAACCAGAGATCAAATTGCCAACATCCTTTGGATCATAGAAAAAGCAAAAGAATTCCAGAAAAACATCTACTTCTGCTTCATTGACTATGCTAAAGCCTTTGAATGTGTGGGTCACAACAAACTCTGGAAAATTCTTAAAGTGATGGGAATACCAGATCAATTACCTTCCTCCTGAGAGAACTGTACGCAGGTCAAGAAGCAACAGTTAGAACTGGATATGGAACAACGGACTGGTTCCAAATTGGGAAAGGAGTACATCAAGGTTGTATACTGTCAACCAGCTTATTTAACTTACATGCAGAGTACATTATTCAAAATGCCAGGCTGGATGAAGCACAAACTGGAATCAAGATTGCTGACAGAAATATCAATAACCTCAGATATGTAGATGATGCCACCCATATGGCAGACTAAGCACATATATAATAAAAATACATTTTTAACTGAACTGCATGAATACAGTTTACCAGCTGAGAAAAACAGTAACAATTTTAAAGGCATGAGACTATTTTGGAAATTTAATTTAATGTGTTAAGTTCTGGAGAAATTAAGATGAATGAAGCAAGACCTATTGTTTACTGTTGTTTCATCTTGCTTTTGTCTTAGATTTTTATTTTTAAGCCACTCTTATTGAAGTATAGTTAATTAACAATGTATTAGTTTCAGGTGTGCAGCAAGGTGATTCAGATTATTTTTCAGATTTTTTTCATTGTAGGTTATTACAAGATACTGGATATATATTCCTGCCTACACAATAGGTCCTATTTATCTATCTCTTTTTTATATAGTACAATGTATATGTTAATTCTAAAATCCTAATTTATCTCTCCCCCATCCCCTTTTTGCTTTGGTAGCTGTATGTTTGTTTTCTATGTGTGTGAGTCTATTTCTGTTTTGTAAATAAGTTGATTTGTGTCATGTTTTTAGTTTCCATATACATGTGATATCATGATATTTGCCTCTGTCTGACTTGCTTCACTTAATAATCTCTAGGTCCATCTATGTTGCTGCAAATCTATTATTTCATTCTTTTATGACTGAAAAATATTCCATCTTATATCCTTTTGTACCACGTTTTTCTCCAGATTTATGCCCAGGAGTCAAACTGCTGGATCATATGGAGACTCTATTTTTAATTTTTTAAAGGAAGGAATCTCCATATTATTTTTCCATAATGGCTGGATCAATTCACATTCCCACCAACAGTGCAGGAGGGTTCCCTTTTCTATGCAAATTCTCTAGTATTTATTATTTATAGAGTTTTTAATAGTTACCATTAAAAAATGGTGTGAGGTGATACTCTATTGTAGTTTTGATGTGTGTTTTTCTAATAATTCACAATATTGTGCATCTTTTCATGTGCCTGATGGCCATCTGTATATCTTCTTTTGGAGAAATGTCTATTTAGATGTTCTGCCTATTTTTTGGTTGGGTTGTTTGTTTTTTGATATTAAGTTGTATGAACTGTTATTTTGGAAATTAGTTCCTTGCCAGTAGCATCATTTGCAATATCCACAAATCAGTGTGATACACCACATTTACAAATTGAAGGGTAAAAACCATGTGATCATCTCAATAGATACAGAAAAAGCTTTCAATAAAATTCAATACATATTTGTGATAAAAAAAATACACTTTTTAGAGAGTGGGCATAGAGGGAATATACATCAACAAAATAAAAAGGCCACATATGACAAACCCACAGCTAACATCATGCTCAATGGTGAAAATGCAAAAGTATTTCTTCTAAGAGCAGGAACAACATAAGAATGCCCACTCTTGTTACTTTTACTCAGTGTAGTTCTGAAAGTCCTGGTCACAGCAATCAGAGAAAAAATAGAAATAAAAGGAATCCAAATTGGAAAAGAAGGACATATTCTTAATAGACTCATTATCAAACTATACAGAATGATAATATAGTGCGATAACATTGGAAGTTTGTAGGTATATCATCAGAGAAGTGGTCAAAGGTAGTCACTCTGGTTGCAAATAAAGGAAACTTGAATATAAGTAGCTAATGTGCAGAGCTCATTTATTAACTCATGGAACCAACTGACAATCTAACAGGGCCAGCTGGTTTTATAGGATGCTCCCATGCAGAGACCCAAATCTCTTCAGAATTCTCTTTCTTTGTATCTGTATCTTCAGTATATCCCGTTTGTTTGTTTGTTTTAATATATGTCAAATTTGCTTTTTCCTAATTGTCTTCCTCTACTATCCAGATAAACATGCCTACCAGTCGGTTTAGTGCACATAGTCTAGGTTTATATTAATACGTGGAAAGAGGATGACGCTTTCTTTAAAAGTTTTATTTATGGTACTTAATTGGCCATCTTTCATTAGGTGTCACTTAATAGTAGCTGTGAATCAACAATACTCATGCAAACAACATGTTTGATCCCTGGGTCAGGAAGATCTCCTGGAGGAGGAAATACAACTCACTCCAGTATTCTTGCCTGGAAAATTCCAAGGAGAGAGGAGCCTGGCTGGCTACAGTCCATGGGTTGGCAGAGAGATGGACACGACTAAGCAACTGAGCACACACAGTGATAAAATTAAACATGCATATTAGAATCCCTTAGATAAAACATTGGAGGATTTTACTCAAGAAGAGAAAAAAAATCTCAAGATAGAAAGTCAAGTTAATATACCACGGTAAAATGCTTATGGGTAAGAAAGCAGATAGAAAACCCACAATTTCCTCTTCCCTTACCTTCAATATCTTATCAAATTGACAACCAAAATAACAAAAATTTAAATCGGGAAAAAAATCGTCAAAAGCAACTGTGGGAGTGGAAAAAACTTTCCCTCTATACTTTCTAGGTTAGACTGACATGAGTCAGATTAACTGCAGAAAAAAAAAACAAATTTAGTTACATATGTATGAGAGCTCCATAAGATTATGAATACCAAGGACAAGTTTGGCAGTTGAGGCTATGTGCTACCTGAGAGGAGGAGAGGAGGTAGGGGTTTGAGACTTCAAAGAAGAGAAAGAAAATTTACATGGAGATGAAAAACAAATGTTTGGTAAACAAATGTTTGCTATGCCATGCAGAGACAGTGGGATACAGAATGCACTTTGGTCTCCAAGCCCTGCTGAGTTCCCCCTACAACCCTATCCCATAGTGCTCTTCCTGGAACAGACCCTATATCTAAATTATTTTAGGCAGTTAAGGGGGAGGTAATAGAAAGACCTCCCAAGTGTGCTGTTTCTTAGAAACAATCAATCCAAAATATTTCTCAAGCCAAAAAGACTCACTCTGCAGTGGCAAGTTATATTTCTGTACATAACCAAATAACATCATACCTCATACAACTCACTTTTAAAAGTGCCAGCCTAGGAAATAGAGTCAAAATTCAGGTGCAGCTTAGACAACTATGTATCTTATACCTACTCCCTCTATCCCCATGAATAAGAACTGAAGAAATCAAGAAAATCCTGAGACTGCTCATGAATAACTCCCAAACTGAAATTAAGTAGAATGGATGTGTTTACACAGCCAGTGGAATGATAATGAAAAATCCTTTTGAGGATTGTTTCACTTATATTTCCTGTGATCTCATCAGAAGCAGCAAAATCTTTTAGGACTCTCCATTTTTCAGTGTTTTACAGTAAAGTTGTGGAATAATCTACAAGATCTGGTTGTTCCATCCCATTAGATGATATTCTTCTTACTCTACACCTCATTGGATGAATCCCAGTAAAAACATTTAGACAAACTTGAGAAGAGACCCCCCCCACACAAAAAAAAAGGAGAGATATGGAGCCAGGCTCTATGACAAAGGCTGCACATTGCCCTAGTGGAATGTTCTCATTTTTTTTTCCCATTCTCAGGTTTAAAAGTTTAGAGTGAACAAAATTATTCCAGTCCTCAATTTAAAGCTTGGGACATAATACAAAGACTTCCTAAAGTTAAGGAAATTATCTTCTATTAGAATAAATAATATTAGATTGGATTACCCAAACAAACTATGAAAACATAAAGCAAGAGCATGGCAACTATCCAAATATTTTAGGGGAAAAAATTGAAAATGAGAATCAAATAAAAGCACATATCATGTTAATAAAACAAAAAAAAAAGGTCAGTGTAAAAAGCTCAAGAATCTGAATCCAAACTTTCAAAGACAACTAAATGGGATAAATATGTATTTTATGTATGCATTTTATTTAAACTGTATTTTAATTAAATACAGTTATGTATCTTAAATACAGAATATGTAATATATAAATGAAATACAGAATATGTATTTTAATTAAACGGAAAGAAGAACTACAGGAAAAATAATAGAAAAACAACAGTATGGGAGGACATTATAAGACACTAAGGAATAGTTGAAATACTAACATTAAGTTAGTATATTTTTCCAATATAAATAAGTGGCTTTTATAGGTCCAACTGTCTTGTTGACAACTGTAAAATTTGGAAGAAATACACACACATAAAACAAAACCTACTGGAAACAGGAAAGAGTTACCAAAAACAGCCAAATAATGCATGAGGGTCTACACACTGGATAAATTTTATAGTTTCATAGTTTTTACAGTGAGAGTAGGCTCAGTTTGCACTGTATGAAGTAAATAAAGCTCAGAAAATACAGTTGTTCTGATGTGTAACACCGAAGAATAAAATAAAAGGCAGCAACAGCCAACAGAAATTGCTGTTAGGAATCCAGGAAAGGGGATAACCAGAGAAGGCAATCTCCAAATTGTGTGTGTACATTCTTTCCAGATCTCTTGCTGATGTCTGACACTTGCATAAATGACGTGGACACTGAAGGACAGCAGCATTTCCCACCTGAAAGGCTAACACTTTGGCATATTGATTATTTTGAATCAGAATTACTTAAGAAACAACTGGCAAGGATACTCGCTTTTTGTCCCTTGAAAGGAGGAAATAAATTTCACATGTGATAGCATCCTCCCTATACCTGGAAAGTAGAAAGCATTCTTATCACCAGAGAGGGATTTCAAGGCCAAGAAGGCCATATAAAGAAATTCTGTTACTTCTTTATTAGTTTGCAGCCCCAAACCCCTTTGTTCTGTCAAATCTTCACAAATTCTTCCATAAATAATTGTTTCTCTGTCTAAAAGGTATGAAGTCTACCTGCCTTGGTCACTTCTTTGATATCATATCCATAAGAATTTCATAAACACAAAAGTAAATCTGTTTTTCTCCTACTAATCTATTTTATGTCAATTTAATTACTAGATCAGCCAAAGAACTCAGAAGGGAGGAAGGAAAACGATTTCCTTCCTGAGTTTGTTAATCTGATGATGAACTCAAATATCTTAGTATAAAGAACAGAGAAAAAACTTCAAAAAAAGAAAAATATTTCAAGAGCTCAGAAATAATACAAAAAGATTTAAAATGCATGTATTCAGTGGCACTTTAGAATAACATGTATTAGTCATTCAGCTACGTCGGACTCAGGCCATTCCCTTCTACAGGGGATCTTCCCCACCCAAGGATGGAACCCAGGTCTTCTGCATTGAGGGACTTCCCTAGTGGCTCAGATGGTAAAGAATCCTGCTGCAGTGCAGAACACTCAAGTTCTATTCCTGGGTTGGGAAGATTCCCTGGAGAAGGGAATGACTACCCACTCTAGTATTCTTGCCTAGAGAATTCCATGGACAGAGGAGCCTGGAGGGCTACAGTACATGGGGTGGCCAAGAGTGAGACACAGCTGAGCAACTAACACTTTCACTTTTTCAGAATAATATAGAGAGGAGGAGACAGAAAAAATACCTGATGAAATAATGACCAAAAATTTCCCAGATTTCGGCATTGACATAAATATATAGATTTGAGAAGCTCAGCAAATTTAAGCTGGATAAGCATATAGAACACCATACCTTGATATAATATAATCAAGTTATTGGATCCAAAAATAAGAAAATAAAATCTTGAAAACAGCCAGAGGAAAAAAGATGTGTTATGCAATTTAAGTCCATTGACTTTTCACAAGAAATTCTACATTGGAAAATGATTATTGCAAAGAGATTAAAGAGTCAAAACTCTGAACTGTGGAGAGTAAAAATAAAATAAGACTGTAGTCAGAATATTATCGGCCTCCTCATTCTTCATCCAATAATCATGATATTCAGAAGTCTATTGGAGGCAAATGAGTTCACATTTTGGAGTTAAGGTTGAATTGGAATTAATAAACTCTAATGGAATTGGTACAAAATAAAAATGCCATCTCAAGTTTACTCTCGCTACCTATACCAAACCAACTATTTCCATTTGAACTATCTTCTCCAGTGAAAAACTGATCTTTTCAATTTTTCTTCTGTTATTTCTGATTTTTTTTAATCCAAATGTACTTCCCAGTCCTGACTCTGCATTTTAACGATAATATGGGGATCTTTATAAAAATATAAAGATATCTTGGGCAAGGTGGTGTAGGCAGAAAGAAAGAGAGAGAGAGGAAACAAAGAACGGAGAGAAAGAAGGAAGAGTGAAATAAATGAAAGAAAGACAATGAAATAATATCTGAGATAACTTTAAATGCCAAAACCCGTCAGTCAGAACTCTATATTCAGAGAAAACATCCTTAACAAATAAAGAAATTGATAAGTGATTACCATTGAATTGCTGTGTTTGGTGAACCAAGTATAACATCTCTAAAGATCAAATCAATTAATTGTACCTTGTCATCTCATTAGGAACGGGACTAGACCAGGTGCAACACAGATATCATAAATGATTCAGGAAACACCAGACCTGTGGTTTCATCTTGCCCAGAGGGGGAAAAAATGGTGCTTGACTTTCTCATATATCCAGTTGCCATATTAAAAAATAGAGAAAGCAGAAGAATCCAAAAGGTTGAGCATTGATCAAACAAAAAGAAACAATATTAAACAATAAACAAGCTATGAGATAGAAAGGAATTCTGAATTCATTGAATATTTTAACAAATAAATCATTTAATCCAGGGATAATTTGAATATCATTAATGAACAAATTCAAGCTTTCTTGATGACTGGTTAAGTGGAGTGAGGATTGAAGGAAGGGGCTTGTGAGGGAGATTAGGCCAGTTAAAGAAAAAAATAATAAAATCACCTTTATTGAATATAATTGTGTATGTGTATTTGTATCTATGATATACATGTTATAACAAAATATTTTGGGCTTTTCTATGATTAGTGTAACAATATGCCTTTCTCCCAAAGCAATTCTGTTCTCAAGTGTCTGTTTTCCTTAATATGCATGGGGTATGTTATGTTTAAAAAATTGGCAGAGTATAGTAGAAAGGTAAAGAGAAAGCAAAACTAAGAGGAAATAAAATGTCTATTCTCTATCAGTTTTTTAAGCTTTGTTTTCCATGAAAAGATGGTGGAGAGAAGGATAGTGGGATCTGTTCAAGATAAAATTTGTAAGATTCAGGCAGAAGAAGAGTTGTTTTGGGACTTAAACGATGAAATCTTGCACAGGATTGGGGGAGCAGGCTTCTTCTGGTGCGACTTTTCAGGCCTGACACAATTCTGGCACCCAGAATATTAGAACATTAGAAGCATCCAGAGTTAGCATCCAATCCAGCTACGCAAATATTTTTTTGATAGGCAAGATCAGTGGTTAGATGTCAAACTCTTTCCAACCCCATGGACTATAGCCCGCCAGGCTCCTCTGTCCTTGGAATTCTCCAGGCAAGAATACTGGAGTGGGTTGCCATTTCCTTCTCCAGGGGATCTTCCGCACCCAGGGATCCAACCCAGGTCTCCTGCATTGCTTTACTGTCTGAGCTACTAGGGAAGCCCAAAGTGAAAGTCACTCCGTCATGTCCGACTCTTTGGGAACCCATGGACTATACAGCTCATGGAATTCTCCAGGACAGAATACTAGAGTGGGTAGCCTTTCCCTTCTCCAGGGTATCTTCCCAACCCAGGGATCGAACCCAGGTCTTCCACATTGCAGGCAAATTCTTTACCAGCTGAGCCACAAGGGAAGCTCAAGACTGAGACTAGGGGAATATAGAAGAGGGTAATGATGCAACACGTGGACATCACCAGATGGTCAACACCGAAATCAGATTGATTATATTCTTTGCAGCCAAAGATGGAGAAGCTCTATACAGTCAGCAAAAACAAGACCAGGAGCAGACTGTGGCTCAGATCATGAACTGCTTATTGCCAAATTCAGACTTAAATTGAAGAAAGTAGGGAAAACCACTAGTCCATTCAGGTATGACCTAGATCAAATCCCTTATGAGTATACAGTGGAAGTGACAAATAGATTTAAGGGACTACACTTGATGGACAGAGTGCCTGATGAACTATAGACAGAGGTTTGTGACATTGTACAGGAGACAGGGATCAAGAAAATCCTCATGGAAAAGAAATGCAAAAAAGCAAAATGGCTGTCTAAGGAGGCCTTACAGATAGCTGGGAAGAGAAGAGAAGCGAAAAGCAAAGAAGAAAAGGAAAGATATTCCCATCTGAATGCAGAGTTCCAAAGAATAGCAAGGGGAGATAAGAAAGCCTTCCTCAGCGATCAGTGCAAAGAAATAGAGGAAAACAACAGATTGGGAAAGACTAGAGATCTCTTCAAGAAAATTAGAGATACCAAAGGAACATTTCATGCAAAGATAGGCTTGATAAAGGACAGAAATGGTATGGACCTAACAGAAGCAGAAGATATTAAGAAGAGGTGGCAAGAATACACAGAAGAACTGTACAAAAAAGATCTTCACAACCCAGATAATCACGATGGTGTGATCACTCACCTAGAGCCACACATCCTGGAATGTGAAGTCAAGTGGGCCTTAAGAAGCATCACTACAAACAAAGCTAGTGGAGGTGATGGAATTCCAGTTGAGCTATTTAAAATCCTCAAAGGTGATGCTGTGAAAGTGCTGCACTCGATATGCCAGCAAATTTGGAAAACTCAGCAGTGGCCACAGGACTGGAAAAGGTCAGTTTTCATTCCAATCCCAAAGAAAGGCAATGCCAAAGAATGCTCAAATGACCGCACAATTGCACTCATCTCACACACTAGTAAAGTAATGCTCAAAATTCTCCAAGCCAGGCTTCAACAGTAGGTGAACCACGAACTTCCAGATGTTCAAGCTGGTTTTAGAAAAGGCAGAGGAACCAGAGATCAAATTGCCAATATCCACTGGATCATCGAAAAAGCAAGAGAGTTCCAGAAAAACATCTATTTCTGCTTTATTGACTATGCCAAAGCCTTTGACTGTGTGGATCACAATAAACTGTGGAAAATTCTGAAAGAGATGGGAATACCAGACCACCTGACCTGCCTCTTGAGAAACCTGTATGCATGTCAGGAAGCAACAGTTAGAACTGGACATGGAACAACAGACTGATTCCAAATAGGAAAAGGAGTACGTCAATGCTGTATATTGTCACCCTGCTTATCTAACTTATATGCAGAGTACATCATGAGAAATGCTGGGCTGGAAGAAGCACAAGCTGGAATCAAGATTGCTGGGAGAAATATCAATAACCTCAGATATGCAGATGACACCACCCTTATGGCAGAAAGTGAAGAGGAACTAAAAAGCCTCTTGATGAAGGTGAAAGAGGAGAGTGAAAAAGTTGGCTTAAAGCTCAACGTTCAGAAAACTAAGATCATGCAATCTGGTCCCATCACTTCATGGGAAATAGATGGGGAAACAGTGTCAGACTTTATTTTGGGGGGCTCCAGAATCACTGCTGATGGTGATTGCAGCCATGAAATTAAAAGACGCTTACTCCTTGGAAGGAAGGTTATGGCCAACCTAGATAGCATATTTAAAAGCAGAGACATTACTTTGCCAACAAAAGTCCGTCTAGCCAAGGCTATGGTTTTTCCAGTGGTCATGTATGGATGTGAGAGTTGGACCATAAGGAAGGCTGAGCACCTAAGAATTGATGCTTCTGAACTGTGGTGTTGGAGAAGACTCTTGAGAGTCCCTTGGACTGCAAGGAAATCCAATCAATCCATCCTAAAAGAGATCAATCCTGGGTGTTCATTGGAAGGACTGATGTTGAAGCTGCAACTCCAATACTTTGGCCACCTCATGCAAAGAGTTGACTTATTGGAAAAGACCCTAATGCTGGGTAGGATTGGGGGCGGGAGGAGAAGGGGACGACAGAGGATGAGATGGTTGGATGGCATCACCGACTCGATGGACATGGGTTTGGGTAGACTCCAGGAGTTGGTGATGGACAGAGAGGCCTGGCGTGCTGCAATTCATGGGGTCGCAAAGAGTCGGACACGACTGAGCGACTGGACTGAACTGAATGATGCAAAGAGATTGGAGTAGATTAAAAGTTAGTGGTTCTGTGTAAATCTTCCCTTTCAAGATGTTCTAAACATAATTAGATGATATAACTAAACAGATAACTAAATTCTTGCTATATGTGTGATGGCTATGGGGCCAAAAAGCATGTAGGACATGTGTAGAATGAGTGAACATATAGAAAAGGAATCTGAAAGTTAGAGAACAGGAATTGTAACTGTTATAATAGTAGTAGTAGTAGTTTATTCTCACACAAAGAAGGCATATTCTGTTAAAAAAAAATTATCTCTGCCCATTTTTCAGATAGGAAGAAATAGATTCTTAAATAAAAAATAATATTGCCTTAAAATTTTTCTGTAGTTTTCAACTCATGCCTATGTACATTACATTATGATTTAATCCTCCCAGAAATCCAGCCTTAATGTATCTCTGATTCAGAGAATTGACATGAGTTGGTTGAGACCACTTGATTAATGCAGAGCATAAGCTAGACTGGTGCTGAGCCTCCTCATTCCTTGTCCTGATCCTTTCTGCTAAGTTCTATCTGTAGAATCATATTTCTCCTTATCATATCTGCCCACAGCCACCTGAAATCTAAATTACTGTCCTGGAGTCTGGAAACAGCAAGCATATGGTTTTATATAAAATGCCTCCACTTGTTTACGACTTCAAAGTTTCCTTTCATCATCCACTATTTTCTTACTTCTATCAGTCATAGCTGGAACAACCATATCTATCCACTCGATGAAATCTAAACATGTGATTTTTTTTCTCTGCAAGAGCAGATAATTAAGAAAAAATGTGAACAATTTTGGGGTTGGGAAGAACACACTAGATTATGAGGACTTTAATGTTTTCAAATCTTCAGGAGAGAGCAAAGTTTCAGAGTTAGAAAAGATGATGGCAAAATTCTTCCCTCTAATATGATTTCAAGGCTACAAGACAACATTTTACCCTACAAATTCTTCTTATCACATGTGTATAATCTTTTTTTATCAGAAGACAAGCCCTTTCCTTTTCCAAGAAAGAAAAATTACTTTCTAAGTCTTTCTGGGGAGGGTAACACTGGCCAATTGCAGGGATACAATAATAAAGCTAAGGTATTTATTATAACGCTTACTCTTCTCAACAACTATCTGCTTTAGATTTTAATATCTCCATCTGACAGATGAGGACACAAGGAGAGAAAAGTTAAATGACTTGCCAAACATAATGCAGTTAAGGAGTGCTCAAGTTGCCATTCAAATCTATGTAATTTGGCCTTCAAGTTCTTTTGTTTAAGCACTATACCATGTTTTAGTGTGAAAATGTTAGTCACTCAAACAGTCAAACAATCGTGGTGTTCAACTATTTGCTTGCCAGGCTCCTCTCTCCATGGAATTCTCCAGGCAAGAACACTGGAGTGGGTAGCAATTCCCATCTCCAGGGGATCTTCCCTGCCCAGGGATCAAGCCTTGGTCTCCCGCACTGTAGGCAGAATCTTTACCATCTGAGCCATCAGGGACTACCTCTTTACAATAAGATGAAAGAAAGAGAAGCATGTTTCTTGTTCTCAGAAAAAATAGGACAGCAAAAAATGAGAGTTCCTGTTGCTCCACATCTTTGCCAGTTTGCTGTTGTCAGTATTCTAGATTTTGACTTTCTAATCGAAAAAGCAACAGAGTTCCAGAAAAACATATATTTCTGCTTTATTGACTATGCCAAAGCCTTTGACTGTGTGGATCACAATAAACTGTGGAAAATTCTGAAAGAGATGGGAATACCAGACCATCTGACCTGTCTCTTGAGAAACCTGTATGCAGGTCAGGAAGCAACAGTTAGAACTGGACCTGGAACAACAGACTGATTCCAAATAGGAAAAGGAGTATGTCAAGGCTGTATGTTGTCACCCTGCTTATTTAACTTATATGCAGAGTACATCATGAGAAACGCTGGGCTGGAAGAAACACAAGCTGGAATCAAGATTGCTGGGAGAAATATCAATAACCTCAGATATGCAGATGACACCACCCTTATGGCAGAAAGTGAAGAAGAACTAAAGAGCCTCTTGATGAAGGTGAAAGAGGAGAGTGAAAAAGTTGGCTTAAAGCTCAACGTTCAGAAAACTAAGATCATGCAATCTGGTCCCATCACTTCATGGGAAATAGATGGGGAAACAGTGGAAACAGTGTCAGACTTTATTTTTTGGGCTCCAAAATCACTGCTGATGGTGATTGCAGTCATGAAATTAAAAGACGCTTACTCCTTGGAAGGAAGGTTATGGCCAACCTAGATAGCATATTTAAAAGCAGAGACATTACTTTGCCAACAAAAGTCCGTCTAGCCAAGGCTATGGTTTTTCCAGTGGTCATGTGTGGATGTGAGAGTTGGACGGTGAAGAAGGCTGAGCACCGCAGAATTGATGCTTTTGAACTGTGGTGTTGGAGAAGACTCTTGAGAGTCCCTTGGACTGCAAAGAGATCCAACCAGTCCATCCTAAAGGAGATCAGTCCTGGCTGTTCATTGGAAGGACTGATGTTTAAGCTGAAACTCCAATACTTTGGCCACCTCATGCGAAGAGTTGACTCATTGGAAAAGACCCTGATGCTGGGAAGGACTGGGGGCAGTAGGAGAAGGGGAGGACAGAGGATGAGATGGTTGGATGCCATCACTGACTCGATGGACATGAGTTTGGGTAAACTCCGGGAATTGGTGATGGACAGGGAGGCCTGGCGTGCTGCAATTCATGGGGTCACAATGAGTCGGACACAACTGAGCGACTGAACTGAACTGAATAGGTGTGGAGTGGTATTTCATCATGTAAATTTACAAATTTCTGATGATATATAACTTTGAGTTTCCTTTCATATATATATTTTTCATCTGCATGTAGCCTTTGGTGAGGTGTTTGTTCAGATCTTTTGTCCATTCTAAAAACTATTTTGTTTCATTATTTGGGGGATCTAAAAGTTCTTTGTACATTTAGGATATAGTTCGTGTCAGATATGTCTTTTGCAAATACTTTCTCCCAGTCTGTGACTCATCATCTCATCTCTCAAAAGTGTCTTCTACAGAACAAAGTGTTTTAATTTTAATGAAGCTCAATCTAAATAGTATATATTTCTTGGATTGTGCTTTTGGTGCTGTACCTAAAGAGTCATTGCCAAACCCCAGGTCTTCTAGATTTTCTCCTATGTTACCTTCCAAGAGTTTTCTGGCTTTGTATTTTACATTTAGGCCTAGGTCCATTTTAAGTTAATTTTTATAAAGGATGTATGCAACACCAGCCACCATAGAAGAATTGTCACACTTTCATGAAAACACATTAGTAATTGTTTTCTTAATTGGTTCATTAGTACTTTTGCTGACAACAAAACTCACACACACTAGCACAATAGACACACAAGAAGTAGAGACTGTCTGAACAATCTTACAAGCTATTATCTTAATCTTAATTGCCCTTCCATCCTTACAAATTTTATACATAATAGACAAAATTAATAATCCATCCCTTACAGTAAAAGCTATAGGTCACCAATGATACTGAAGCTATGCACATACAGATTATGAAGACTTGAATTTCAACTCCAATATAATTCCAATATCAGAGTTAAAGCCAGGGGAATTGTGACTATCAGAAGTAAATGACTGAGTCATTTTATCCAAAGAGATAGCTATCCGAATGTTAATTTTCTCAGAAGATGTGCTACACTCATGAGCTGTGCCTTCTCCAGGACTAAAAACAGATTCAATCCCAGGGCGTCTAAATCAAGCAACTCTTAACCCAATCAGGCCTGTATTATGGACGATGTTCAGAAAATTGTGGATCAAATCATAGTCCTATACCAATTTTCCTCGAATTGGTACTACTGAAACACTTTGAAAAATGACCTGCATGAATACTATAGATTCATTAAGAAGGTAAGCTAGCACTAACCTTTTAGGTTGGAGATTGGGAAATAATAGTCCCCCTAATGGTATGCCATAGTTAGATACATCAACATGATATATTACTATTTTATCAATGTTCTTCATCCTATGTATTATATTTCAATTAAAATTTTCAAAATACAATTACTCAAACCCAGAAGTTACATCTACAAAAACACAAAAACAAAACACCCCTTGAGAAGTAAAATGAATGAAAATTTATTTGCCTCTTTCATTACCCCAACAATTATAGGACTCCCTATTGTCATCCTAATCATTATATTCCTGAGCATGTTTTTCCAAATATCTAACCAACAAATCGGAGAAGGCAATGGCACCCCACCCCAGTACTCTTGCCTGGAAAATCTCATGGACAGAGGAGCCTAGTAGCCTGCAGTCCATGGGGTCGCAAAGAGTCAGACATGACTGAAGCAGCGACTTAGCAGCAGCAACCAACAAATTAATAATCGTCTGATATCTCTTCAACAGTGGTTAATATTAATAGCATCTACTGGGTCAATAAATTTACTAGGATTGTTACCACACTCATTTACACCAACTACACAATTATCAGTTAATCTAGGCATATGAGCAGGAACTGCAGTCATGAGCTTTTGCAATAAAACTAAAGCATCATTAGCCCACTTTTTACCTCAAGGGACTCCAAACTCCTTAATCCCTATCCTAGTTAGTATCAAAACCATTAGCCTATTTATCCAACAAGTAGCCTTAGCTGTTTGACTAACAGCCACCATTAGACCAGGACACTTGCTAATTCACCTAACTAGAGGAGCTACTCTGACACTAACAAGCATCAGCACCACCACAGCCCTTATTTGTTATCCTTGCTTTATTAACCATTTTTGAATTTGCTGTTGCTATAATTCAAGCCTATGTGTTTATGCTGTTAGTAAGCGTTTATTTACTTGACAACACATCATGATCCACCAAATCTATGCCTATCATATAGTAAACCCTAGCCTCTGACCACTTACAGACCTTCTCAGCCCTTCTAAAAACATCTGGTCTAATATGATTTCATTTTAACTCAACAAAATTACTCCTACTTGACCTATTAACTAATATTCCTACAATATATTAATGGTGATGAGATATCATTCAAGAAAGAACTTTTCAAGGTCATCACACACCAATTATTCAAAAAGGACTTTGATATGGAATAGTTCTTTTCATTATTTCAGAAGTCTAATTTTTACAGGATTATTTTGGGCTTTTTATCACTCAAGCCTCACTCCAACACCTGAACTAGGCAGGTGTTGACCACCTACAGGAATTTGCCCTCTCAATCTCTTAGAAGTTCCACTTTTGAATACCTCTGTACTATTAGCCTCTGGGGTATCAATCATCTGAGTCCATGACAGCCTCACAGAAGGAAATCAAAAGCATATACTTCAAGTTTTGTTTTTAATCACAATCACCCTGGCATTTATCTCACACCTCTGCAAGCCTCAGTACTACAAAACATCATTTACCATTTCAGATGGAGTATATGGCTCAACTTTCTTCATAGCCACATGATTTCGTGGATTACATGTACTTATTGGATCAACCTTTGTCATTTGTTTATGTCAATTAAAATTTCACTTTACATCTAACCATTTTGACTTTGAAGCTGCTGAAACTGTTATTTCATAAAAGTGGTATGATGATTCCTTTATGTATCTATCTGTTGCTGAGGCTCATATTCTTTTAGTACTAAACAATACAATTGACTTCCAGTCAATTAGTTTTGGTACAACCAAAAAAAAATTAATCTAATGTTAACACTATTGACATACCTAACTGTAGCCGCATTAATTGTTATTATTGCATTTTGACTCCCCCAACTGTTTACTCAGAAAAAACAAGCTGCTATGAATGTGGATTTGACCCCATAGGATCAGCCCATCTTCCCTTCCCCATAAAAGTTTCCTAGCCATTACATTCCTCCTCTTCGATCTAGAAATTGCACTCCTTTTACCTCTTCCTTGGGCATCACAAACAATACAAACACCATACTTATCATAGCCCTCTTCCTAATTCTATTATTAGCAGTAAGCCTAGCATGAATGAACCCAAAAAGGGTTAGAATGAACTGAATGATATTTAGTTTAAAATAAAATGATTTTGACTCATTATATTATGATTAAATTCATAATGACCAAGTGTCTTTAGTCTATATAAATATCGTCATAGCATTTACAGCATTTACAATCCTAATAAAGGTATTAGGATTACTAATATACCAATCCCATTTAATATCATCCCTATTATGCTTAGAAGGAAAACTATCCTTATTTATTATAGCAACCCTGATAATCCTCAACCCACATTTCACCTTAGCTAGCATAATACCCATTGTGTTATTAGTTAGTGTTTAATGGTTACAGAGTCACTTGAGGAAAATGAAAAGATTCTGGAGATGAATGGTGAGGACATTTTTACAACAATGCGAATGCAGTTAATGCTATAGAGGTGCATACTTAAAATGATTCAAATGATAAAGCTCTATGTTTTTAATCACAACAAAAAATAATGATACATGTTACAAGATGGAAAAGCACTGAAAACATCCTCAGTGAAAGAAACCATACAGAAAAAAGCCACCCAGATCACACTCATCTTGTACACTTTAAATCCATGAAGGTTTTTAACATGGGGAAAGCTCCAGTGATGGTTCCAGAAAAATAAAACTGCACTAGAAAACAGAAAGATATTTGCACAAAGCTTGGGAAGCTGGTGAAAGTTGAAGTGGTCCTGTGGTTAGGATTGTAATGTGGAAACCATAATAATCCCCCATTTGGGGGTTACATGTTGGTTACCTGGGAAAGTGACACTGTTTTTGGTAAAACACTGCAGTTTTAGTGTGAAGGCCGAAAATTTGTACTGCTAATTAAAGCTGAAACATTTGAAATTTGCTAGAAAGTAAATTACCTTTCAATAAACCATGTAAGTCAAAAAATAAACCAAACATGTCAGAAAATCAGAAATGACATTAAACACTGCAATAGCGACCAAGACTTAACCAGACCAAATTCAACTGAAGTGGTGATGCTAATTGCCTGGTAGGAGTCCACGTGGTATTATAAGTCACCATAGGAAGGCTGTATTAGTAGCCACCAAGTCTTGGGTGCTATGGATGACCCTGATAGAGCTGAAACCATGAGATTTCTCAATTCTAGTTTTCCGCATAAAACTATCAAAACAACTGTCGGAACTAAAATATGAATTCAGGGAGTCTCTGGAAGTCCAGTGGTTAAGACTGCATTTCCACTACAGGGGGTATGGGTTTGATCCTTGGTCAGGGCACTAAGATCCCATAGCCAAGTCACATGGCCAAAAAAAAAAAAATCAGCAAAACTGTAAGATCATTTGTGATTCTCCACATTAATAATGAACTATCAGAAAGAGAAATTAAGAAAATAAACCCACTTACAATTGCATCACTTGCAAAACAAGGAATTTAACCAAGGACTTGAAAGACCTGCAAGCTAAAAACTGCAAGACATTCATCAATTAAAGTGAACAGACACAAAAAGATATCCTATGCTCATGGGTGAAAATACCATTAAAATGTCCATTCTAACCAAAACAACATACACATTCATGCAATCACTACCAACGTTTCAATGACATTTTTCACAGAAACAAAAACAGTCAACATCTGTGTGGAGCCACAAGTGACCAAGAGAAAGGAGAAAGCCTGGACACATCTTCCAAACGTCAATCTACATGACACAGCTAAAAGCACCACAAAGTGTGGAATTGGCCCAGAAACAGGCATAGAGACAGAGAGCCCGGAAGTAAACCTACAGGAGCATGGTCAGTTAATTCATAAGAAAGGAGCCAAGAACATACACCCAGGAAAGGACAGTCCCCTCAATAAACCATGCTGGGAAAAATGGACACCACACACCAAGGAACAACTTAGACACCATCCTATACCACAGATAAAAACTGACTAAAAGCCCCAAGTTTCAACATCAAACCGTAACAGTCCTGGGTCCTCTGAAGACAGACACCCTCATCATCAGCCACCCCTAGAAATCTTCTCCCCAATTTTACTCACCTTTTCCTTCAGAGGCATCACCTCCCTGCAAGTCCTGAGGAGACCAGACTCTCGTCAGCATGAACCGCACAATGTCCCAAAGCTGACGCCCTAATGGGTCCTGAGGAGATCAGACTCCTGATAGCAGCCACCTGGAGCCAGGAGCTTGGTCAGAGCGGGAACTCCCCCTACGGGTCAGGGGAGGGTCAGGGAGGCGGGCTCCTCTTTTTCTGCCAGCCAATGAGAACATGGAGAGCAAGTCTCCCTCACAGCCTAGTGGAGACCCCGCCCCCTGAGGACAGTTCTGCTAGCTCCATTAAACTATGGAATTCAAACTGAAATGGAGCCAAGTATTGAAAATTTCTCCAAAATATTTATCAATTTGAAACATTAGAGAATGAAATGTAGCCACCAAAATCTCTCAGATTTATTAACAAACATTTAAAGTTCGAAACAATCAAATTGTAGACATAAACACGGAAAATCTACATGACCTTGGGTTTGGTCAGTATATCATGAGTTTTAACACACAAGCTGTCAGTCCACAAGAGAAAAATATTGTGGACTTTATAAAATTAAAGAGATCTATTCTGAAAGATCTTATTCAGAAAAATCAAGAAAATAATCCCACTTACAACTGCATCTTCCCACAAAACTAGGAATTAAACCAAGGACTTGAAAGACCTGAAGCTAAAAACTACAAGACATTTATCAATTAAACTGAACAGACACAAAAAGATATCCCATGCTTGTGGGTGAAAATACCATTAAACTATCCATTCTAACCAAAGCAACATACACATTCATGCAATCACTACCAACATTTCAATGACATTTTTCACAGAAACAGAAACAATCTTAACATCTGTGTGGAGCCACAGAGGACCCAGAAGAGCCAAAGTGACCCTGAGAAAGGAGAACAGGCTAGTATCATCTCCCTCCTTGACTTTAATCTACATTAAGCACTTAAAGGCACCACAAGACGTGTAGAATTGGCACAGAAATAGGCACAGAGACAAGAAAGCCCAGAAATAAACCTACAGGCACATGGTGAGTTAATTCACAAGAAAGGAGCCAAGAACATACACCACCTTCCTTTTATTGAAGGAAAAGGACAGTCCCCTCAGTAAGCCACGCTAGGGAAAATGGACACCACACACCAAAGAACAACACAGCACACCATCCTATACCACAAAAACTGACTAAACCCACAACTTTCCACATCAAGCCCTGACAGTCCTGGGTCTTCTGAAGACAGACACACTCCACAATAGCCACACACAGAAACCTCCTCCCCAATTTTACTCACCTTGTCCTTCAAGGGCACCATCTCCCAGCAGGTCCTGAGGAAACCAGGCTCCTGTCAGCCTTAACTGAACCGCACAATGTCCCAAAGCTGAATCCCTAGCAGGTCCTGAGGAAACCAGGCTCCTGTCAGCCTGAACTGAACCCCACAATGTCCCAAAGCCAAAACCCCAGCGCATCTTGAGGGGCTAGGCTCCTGTCAACCTGAACTGAACCCCACAATGTCCCAAAGCAGAAACCCCAGCAGGTCCTAAGGAGACCAGACTCCTGTCAGCCTGAACTGAACCCCACAAATTTCGCAAAGCTGAAGTCCCAGTGAGTCCTAAGGAAACCAGACTCCTGTCAGCCTGAACTGAACCCCACAATGTCCCAAAGATGAAACCCAAGTAGGTCCTGAGGAGACCAGCGTCCTGTCAGTGGCCACACCCAGCCAGGCGCTCTGTCAGAGAGGGAATTCTCATTGGAGTGCGGGAGGGTCAGGGAGGCGGGCTCCTTCTTCCCTGCCAGCCAATGAGAACTGGAGATCAAGCCTCCCTCACTCAGACATGCACAGCTTAGTGGAGACAATTAACTTGAAACAGTAGAGAATGAATGTTAAGGAACAATTAACTTGAAACAGAATGAACTGTAGACACCAAATTCACTCAGATTTATTAATAGACATATAAAACTCAAAACTATCAAAATTGTAGACATAAACATAGAAAATCTACATGACCATAGGTGTGACCTGTATATCATAAGCTTTGAGTTTTAACACACAAGCTGTCAGTCCACAGAAGAAAAATATTGTAAACTTTATAAAATTAAAGATGTCAATTCTAAAAGACCTTATTCAGAAAATCAAAAGACGAGCCACAAACTGGGAGAGAAGTATTTGCAAAATTTATATCCGACAAAGAATTTGGACTCAAAATAGACAAAGACCTATTGAAAAATCCCATAGTAAATAAGTAAACATCTGAACAGACACCCAGCCAAAAAAAAAAAAAAAAAAAAGATATACAGATAGTAAAAAACAAAAACATGCTCAACATCATACACCATTAGGGAATTACAAATTAAAATCATGCGATATCACACCACACAAATTAGGACTAACCTCTAAATATATGACAATATCAATTGCTGGAGGGTAAGGAACAACAGGAACACTCCCTCACTGCTGGTGGGATGTACGCACAGCCACTTTGTAACATAACTGGGCAGTTTTCTCCAAAGCTAAACAAATCTGACATTGGGATCCAACAATCCTACTCCCAGTATTTAGGGAACGGCTTTGAAAAATCCATGCCCAAATGCGAACAAAGATGGACTTAAGCACAGCAGCACTATCCATAAGTTAAAAACTTGAAGAAATCAGGACATCCTTCAATAGATGAATGCATAAGTAAATTGGGGTATATCCATGTCAAGGCAAGTAGAATATGCCATCCCAAAATATACCTCTCTGGTGTGAGGATTTCTTAAGTCTGCTTGGGGGCGGTGGAGGGAGAGGAATCTCAGGAAACTAAATAGCAATTGCCTTTTGTGAAGGACATTTACAGAGAAATCTCTGCATTTAAGGGTTGTCCCTGTTTGCACCAGAAAATAAAAGGACTCAACTTACCAATGGAGAGGTCCTGGCTTAAATTTGCAAACAATCATATCCTTCTTTACTGTGTTTTGCATGATAATCTTCCATAAGTGGCTTGTCCCATTTCCCAAGGTCTTACTTCAGTTTTTAGCTGAAGATGGTATTTAAGGTGATGGCTTAGGACATTTCAGGGAATGACTCAGTTTTCTTTGGTAGCTCCCTTGTATACAGGAGGTATTTGTTGTTGTTTTAGTCACTAAGTCATGTTCAACTCTGTGACCACATGGACTGTAGCCCACTAAGCTCCTCTGTCCATGGGATTCCCCAAGCAAGAATACTGGAGTAGGTTGCCATTTCCTTCTCCAGGGGATCTTCCCAACCCAGGTATCAAATCCATATTGCAGGTGGATTCGTTACCACTAAGCCACCAGGGAAGCATAGAGGGGGTATGCTTCTGTTTTTTCTCCTGGTAATTTGTCTTTTATTATGGAAGGTAAAAGTGAAAGTCGCTCAGTCGTGTCCGATTCTTTGTGACCCCATGGAATATATAGTCCATGGAATTCTCCAGGCCAGAATACTGGAGTGGGTAGCCTTTCCCTTCTCCAGGGGGTCTTCCCAGTCCAGGGATTGAATCCAGGGCTCCCATATTGCAGGCAGATTCTTTACCAGCTGAGCCACAAGGGAAGCCCAAGAATACTGGAGTAGGTAGACTATTCCTTCTCCAGTGGATCTTCCCGAGCCAGGAATAAAACAGGGTCTCCTGCATTGCAGGCAGATTCTTTACCAACTGAGATATCAGGGAAGCCCTTTCATTATGGAAGAGCAGAGTGAAAATTGTTTTTCTGCCCATACACATGCAGTGGAGTATTACTCAGCAGTAGAAAGGAATGAATCCCCAACCCTTGAAAGACATGATTAAATCTCACATGCATATTGCTCAGTGAAAAAATCTAGTCTGAAGAGACAGCACACAATGTGACCCCATTTATGACATTCTAGGAAAAGCTAAGCTACATAGATGATGAGAAGATCATCTGCTGAATGGAGTTGAAGTACTGCCTGTGATGCTTTAGGATGGACACCTGTCACTATGCATTTGTCTATGCTCATCGATTTGTATAGCCCAAGGAATCAGTCATAATCTATTCAAGTTTAGTTATTTAGAGTGTAGGCATGTCACAGGATGGAATACACAATGCAACAGAACCTAACTATATTAGAAATGCTCAGAAAAAAGTCTCACTGTAGGAGATGGGGCAAAATGTGTTGGCTTTGGAAATGAATGCAGTCTATACACAAAAGGCAAAATGATCTGCACATAAACAGTGGGCTTCATTTTATGGAGTTCTTTCTAAGACCACTGTACATGCAATCTGAAGAGGAGAAATGAACCGACAAATAGCAGATGGTGGGGACCAGGCTCCTCACTGCAGGAGTGGGAAGTTACAGATCAGCAAAACACAAGGGAATGCAGCTGAGCCCCTGACCGCCACTCTTTCTGGCCCTGAGTTGCTTCCAACAGGACCACCATCACCTGCACGCCAGTGCTATAACCCACCTGCCCGCTCCTGGCCTTTCCTCTTCCTCCCTGCAATGATTTCAGTGACATTTCCAGTCTAGATCCCTCCCCTAGGCCAGATGCATCTGTCCATCCATTGCCTCCCCATCTCACCTTGGAGGCTAACAGGCCCCTCAGAGGACTGTGATCCTGCTGCACCCCACACTCAGGAGGCAGCCCTACCTTCCCCGGCTGCTGAGCCCAGACACCTGGCATAACCAAGCAGGAGCCTATGGAGCCTCCCCAGGGCAGAGCCCATTCCGTTTCCTCTGCTGTAGCTCCTCTCTGAAGTACAGAGGTAACAGTATCTGATGCACACTCCCTGCATTGTTTTATAGATGCTAAAACCCCCATCAAATGGGAGAAGTTAACTACTTGATGAGCATGAACATGTAGTCCCCAGAGCTTCCAGTGCCTGAGAATTTGTGACTTTAACCGCCTGTTACCTCACCAACCAGAGAACTGTGCACCAGCGGATCACACACTCTGTGACCACCTCCCTCATGTGGCCTGTACAACTGCTTTGCTGAAACCCTTGGGAGAGTTCAGGGTTTAGAGCATGAGCCACCTGTCCTCCATGTATTGGTGCCTTTACAATTAATGCTGCACTTTCCTTCACCCCAAGTTGTGTCAGGAGACTGGCTTTACTGCACTCAGGTGTGTGGACTCAAGTTTGGTTCAGTAACACAGAGGCCTCCCAGGCTCCCAGTTCCTTGTGCCTCCGTGACTGTCAGCTCCTCCTCCAGAGCATATGGGCAACCTCCACACCAATTCCCCTCTACACGCACAGCCCTAGCCCAAGCCTAATCCCTCCATCAGGCCCTGACAAAGGTCCCTGCCCCGGTGCATCTCACATCCCACCCCAACATGGTCTTTTTGAAGCCTAAACAAGACCATGACTCTCTCCTCCTTGTGATTCCCCTCCTCACCTGATGAAGCCAGGCCTTGATCTGTTCCAGGTGATTCCAAGGTCCTCCTTCTCTCCAGTGAAAGTCGCTCAGTCATGTCTGACTCTTTGTGACCCCATGGACTGTAGAGTCCATGAATTCTCCAGGCCAGAATACTGGAGTGGGTAGCCCTTTCCTTCTCCAGGGGATCTTCCCAACTGTCTGGTGCCAGTCTATATGGGACTGTGGTGGTCTCCTAAAATGAGCGTTATGTTATACACAGAGAATGGGGGCCCCAAAAATGTGCCCCCCCAGAACACGTGAACAGGGCCATATCTGGGAAAAGGGTCTTTGGAGATGTAAAGGATCTCAAGTTAAGGTCATTTAGGGTTAGGGTGACCTTTAATCCAATTAACAGAGTCCTTATAAGCTACAAAAGAGGACACAGAGGAGAGGCCTCTTGAAGATGGAGGCAGAGATGGGAGGGAGGGGGCCACAAGCCCAGGGACCCCTGGAGCCCCAGAAGCTGGAAAAGGCAGGAAGGACTCTATCCTGGAGCCTGTGGAGGAACTGAGCATGAACAGGCAGTGGGAGCAGGACAGGAGGGGTAATTCAGGTAGGAATTACCTACCTGCAGCCCTGCAGCACCATGATCTCCGACGTCTGGTGTCCAAGACTGGGGGTGGATGAACTCCTGTTGTTTGAAATCACCCAGCTTGTGGTTGTTAGAGAAGCCACAGGGCAGTCACACAGACCCTGCTCTGTAGGATCCTAGAGGTGTGGGTCTCGCTAAAGGCAGATGGAGGCCGGATTACTGAACACCTGGAGTCAGCACTGGGCTCCCCCCAAAATCCTAAAGCAGTGGCTGGACACCAGAATGTTGAGGGGTCAAGTCTGAAACCTGTCCCTGGGGCACTAGCTGCACACACCTCCCAGGTTCTTACACACGTACATGTGGTGTAATATCTCAGTCCTGACTGAGGACATTTAATGTCACTGTTCACATTGCTCATTAAGAACCCACCAGTTACACAGGTGAAAACCCAGTTAGGACGCTTGCTACACAGATAACAATTCTGAAGATGGCCAGGGATGGGGATTTATTCATGTTCAGCCACCCCCTCCCCACCCATTCCTCCACCCTCCCACTCCCAAGGAATATCCTCAGTGGGAAGCTGGGAGATGCCACGAAGGCATCTTTAAGTAAATGCTGGCTGACCCCCAAGCTAGCTGCTCCTGAACCTCCTCCACCCTACCCAGGTAAAACACTCGAATATGTGCAAAGACCTCAAAGGCTGGAGGAAAGAGCTTGGAGTCTCCCTAGTGACAGCACCCTTGCCAAGTTGGCTCCTACAGGCCAGGCAGGACGGTCCTGGCCTGGATGCTCTTCTGGAAGCTTTCCATTTTCCTACCTGAATTACCCCTCCTGTCCTGCTCCCACTGCCTGTTTTCTTGCTTCCTCACCTCTGCATGGGAAGACTTCCAACTGCAGGTACAGGCCACACGTCCTCTTCCTTAGCAAGTGGCAGCCTAGCAACTCCTGTGGAAGGTCCAGCAGAGCCCTACATAGGCTGGACCCCTCGAAACGCCCCTCACTCTCTCTCTGGCCAGGCTGGCCCCGCGGCTTCTGATGGCAGAGAAGATGGCGTCAAGCACAGCTGCAGGCACTCTTGCTGCCTCGAGGGGGTATATATAAACCTCAACCCAGGCACGTGGTAAAGGGCAGGCTGGCCTGGTAAGCCAATCATTGCCCATCCAGGTTTGTGGTTTCAGAAAACGGGCCTCTGTGTGCTGGTCAAGTTTCCAAGAACAGGTGTGGGTCCTAAGGGTCAGGATAGACACAGGGCCACAGCTCTGGCTTGTTTTCTAATCATTTTATCTGGCCCATGAGTAGGAGAGAATTTCAAGAAGACCGTCTCCTAATGAGAGGAACCCAGGGGTCAGGGAGAGGAGGGGTGGTGGGCGGAGACAGAGGCCCAGTGCCCAGGTGCTATGGAAGCCTCTGGAAGACCCACTGGAAGGAGGCCACACATAGCGAAGCCCAGGGTCACAGACCTGTCCAGAAGCTGCTGTTTGTTACCTCAGGTCCTGCTCTGAGGGGCTCAAGGGCAGATCTGTCCAACAGGTAGGCTGGGGGTGCTCTGCAATGAGGACTCTGTGTATGGTTCCTGGGTGCTGAGCCCTGCAGGGGTACCTGCCCAGGTAAGCCCCATATCATTGGAGGAGACTGCCCATGAGAACCCCGTGCTCCTGGGAGGAGTGTGTGAATGAGCATCCTCTCTGTGCACCAGGCACAGAGTAACTTAGCGACTCCCCTGTGGGCAGCACTGGGATAAGAACAGGGACATGCTGGGGGCCCCTGAACTCCACCTGGGCCCATCCAGAGTGAAGAGGTCAGTAGGTGGGTGCTGGTTGCTGTGCTAGTGTGGGCGGCCTCATGGGTACCTCTTGTTTCTTCCACCTGACACCACAGAGGCCTCCCCAGGACACAGCAGACAGCCTGCCCAGGGGTGGTGGGAGCTCCTGGTGACCCTGCAGGGGACATGATTGGGAAGGGCCAGACCAGAGGGGATAGGGCACCTAGGCAGAGCTGGGGGCTCAGGGCCCAAGGGGACCTTTCTGGCCTGAGCTGGGAATGGGCAAGCAGGTGGTGAGCGTGATCCGGGAAAGTGGCCCTGGTGACGTGAGACTTGTTGAAGTAGTCTGAGTGCAAGTTGGAAAAGAATTTCCAGACACAGAGCATTTCAGAAGGGAGTGAGTTTTTATTAAGAACAGCGAGCAGAGATAAAGTGGGCACTAAGAGTACAGCAGGCTGACCTCCTGACAGACCAGGGAAAGCTGACAATTTTTGTGGGTTAGTATCCAATTTTTATAGCCTCAAGACAAAGAAAATCCCTGCTGGAAGGTTGGCGTTAGGTGATTGGCTGGAGCACTATAGGATGTTTACTGGAGTGGGCATCTTTGCCTAGTTGGGAGTCAGGATGCTTGTTAGTGATGATCAGGGGCTTTTGGCAACAGTTACAAAGGGGCTCAGCCAGCTTCAGGGGTGACCTTGGTTCTGGGCTCCTCTTCTGTGGCCTTGGTGCAAGGCCTCCCACCTGTGACCTTGGTGCAGAACTCAAAAAGACCGAACCCTGCTTCAGAGTGACAAGCCTTGTGGATGATCCCAGAGACAGGATGTGAGACAAGCCCTGGTAAAATGAGGTAAGTGAATCCCCCTAAGAGGAGGCTCAGTGAGCTGGCCCCCAGAAGTGAGAAATGTGAACGTGCTGTGAATGGGCAGTCACCTGGGTGGGCAATGGGCACAGACCCCACTCTGTGGGTTACTTGGCTTCTCAGAGCCTCAGCCTCCCAGTCTGCTTGTGGGGTGATGGTAGCATGGATTGATGAGTAATTTGCTCAGAACAGGGCAGAAAGAGGTCTCATGGAAATTCCACAGAACACCATCAGTATGGGACTCACAGGCCATTTCCCACATGTCTTCAGGATTCAGAGAACAAATGTGAGCAGACTAGCAGCAAAGCCCAGGGAAGGGTCAGTTTGGTGGGTCCTCCTGTTTCCTGAATTTGAGAGGGAGCAGGCTCCATGGGGCAGCGGTGGTTCATCCCACACCCAGAAGCATCCAGACCTCAAGGCCCAGCAGCCCCCCGTGTCCCCCGTCCTGTCTCTGGACCCCCAGGAAGCACTGGGGACAGACCAGCCTCCCCCTCAGCCCCCTTCCCATCCAGAACAAGTGAGGAGAAGCTCGCCATTAGGGAGAAGCAGGGCTGGGCTGGGGGGGGTGGGGGGGCATTTGTCCCGTGTGGGAAGGGGACATGGGGCAACTTGTGTACTTGGATGTCCACACGAGGAATGTGAATCTGTGGGACTTGGGCACCAGGAGGGGCAGACGGTGGGCCTGAGTAAGCAGAGCAGGGCCTGAGGGCCCCATGGAGAAGTGCATCAAGCTTGGCCTGTGCCATTGGCCTTGCCTCTCCTGGGTCCCCAGGGAGGAGGAATTGAGCAGTGTTGGTGGAGTGACCACTCTCGTCCCCAAGCCCTGCCAGCACTGGCCCTTCAGGCTCTGGATCAGGAATCCCATGGCATGTGGGTCCCGCTGTGCCCACCAAGGAGGCCTGGAGAACTTGGCAAGGAAGCACTGATGTGGACATCAGCTGTGCTGCTGCTGCTAAGTCGCTTCAGTCGTGTCTGACTCTGTGAGACCCCATAGACGGCAGCCCACCAGGCTCCCCCGTCCCTGGGATTCTCCAGGCAAGAACACTGGAGTGGGTTGCCATTTCCTTCTCCAATGCATGAAAGGGAAAAGGGAAAGTGAAGTCACTCAGTCGTGTCTGACTCTTAGCGACTCCATGGACTGCAGCTTACCGGGCTCCTCTGTCCATGGGATTTTCCAGGCAAGAGTACTGGAGTGGGGTGCTAGTGCCTTCTCCAATCACCTGTGCAGAAGCTTCCAAGTCAAGGTCCGGTGGGAACTTTTGCCCTGCACATGGATTTCAAGTCCAGAGCACACATCAGCTTCTAGCAGCTCTGTTTATTTTCTAGACACAGAGTCCTAAAACCCAGTATGTCCAAGGCCTGTGAAAAGGCATGTCTGATCTGGCTCCAAGTAATGCTTCTGGGTCCCTCCTGACTGGACACCCGGCAGCCAGTGTCACCAAGTCAGACTGTCAGGCAGTGTCAGGAGTGTGGGGATGAGAGCACATAGTCCAGGCCCATGAGGGGCCACACTGTAAATGGAGCTGGTGCTGCAGCTGTAGGTGCCCTCCACTCACCCCAGGCAGATACCACCATCCCCTCACAGGTTGTCACCAAATTAAGTGCTATGGACCCTGCTCAGGCCCTACCCTGGCTAGGGGGTCTCTGTCTCAACAGGGAGGTTTCTTTTTTCCATTCAGGTTCAAGTAGGTGATTATGAAACCAAAGCTGAGGCCAACTCAGCACAGGCTTTATTCAGTGGTCAAAGAACAGAAAAGCAGGAACTAAGTTCACAGCTCAACTTCTTGCCCTCCTGGAGAACATGGTTTGGTTTTAAACAGTAAAGACAAAGGGAGGAGGAGTGAAACTAATGCTGAGGAGGCAGGTGCGTCTGAGGGAAGGGCAGGATTTTTCCAAGTCAGTGGTACCATCTCCTTTTTACCTTTTTTTGGTTCTTCATGTTGGGTTATGAAGCTTCCCTGGTGGCTCAGAGGGTAAAGTGTCTGCCTGCAAGGCGGGAGACCTGGGTTCGATCCCTGGTTCAGGAAGATTCCCCTGGAGAAGGAAATGGCAACCCACTCTGGTCCTCTTGCCTGGAAAATCCCATGGATGGAGAAGCCTGCTACAGGCTACAGTCCATCGGGTTGCAAAGAGTCGGACATGACTGAGTGACTTCACTTTCACTTTTTTCCACGTTGGGTCATGGCCACCAGGAGGTGTGTCACTTAGTATAACGATCAAGTTAGCAGCGAGCAGTGAGGTCAAGTGAGATCTTAAATTCCCTGCCCAGGAATTGAACCTGGAAAGCCTGGATGAGAACCAGGAATCCTAGCCACCAGACCAACAAGAGCTAAAGGCTAGAAGCTATTTTTCCCTGGATCTTTGCCCCCAGTGAAAAATATATTTATCACAGAGGCAGAAACTGTAAATGCAGGTATAAAATTATTAGAGACATAGAAAAACAACAAGTGGTATAGCACCTAGAGAAATGGTTTGTTAACACAGAAGCACAGCAGAGAAAGGGTGTGGGCAAACCCCCTAGTGAGGAGGAGTTTCTTCCGGGTCTTTGTCTTCCTTCAGGCCAATTACCTGGTTTCTTTTCCCACATCTGGCCTACCCTGGGACCTACCCCTGGGTGCACACTCACCCTTCAGCCAAGATGGATCTTGAAGTGAAGGTTTCTGGGAGGAGCAAGACTCATTATGGCCTGGAATTATCTTTCGAGTTTTGACCCACAAGAGGCCTTTCTGTGCATGTGTAGTGTCTCCCTTGTCCCAAAAGAGTGAGGGGCAGAGATCCCTGAATCCTTTACACATACAGGGTTTTGTCCCCTCTTTGTCCTTGCCATGACTATTACCGTAAGGTGTTTACAAGAGACAAACACTGGCTATTTCCTCTCGGTTGTTACTTCCATTTCGGAGGGCAAACAGGAGGCTGATTGTAAATACCTAGACTGAAGCCCACCTCTCTCTTCTCTCAGAAATGCTAACAGTTTTAAGTATCCACCCTGAAGCCCACTTCTTTGTGTCCCATGACATGCAAACAGGAGGCCAGTTATAAATGTCTAATCTGGAGCCCATCTATCTCCTACATCAATAATATAGTAAAATCAACATACAGTGAGACTCGGGGTCTGTTGGAAGTCAAGATTCCTTGCCATCTTGGTCCCAGCTGGTTTTGTTTGTAGCTTCCTCTTCTCTCTGGACCCTTTACCTTAAAGACCTTTGTTACCTCCTGCTAAAGGTGGGGGTTAGAGGGTTGTGAACAAGGACACCTCTATTAAAGGAGGGTTCAGACGCTGCTCTAGAACCACCTGATCCTTTCCTGACAATACGGGGGGGGGGGGGGGGGGGGGCGGGCATTCAGGCAGCTGGGCAGACAGTTTGCTCTGGATGCTCATGTGGGGAGCACAGCAACAGGGGCTCAGCCTGCAAACCCCAGAACTACTCGCAGATCGGCTCCAGAACTGCTCCTGGAGTAGCAAGGAGAAGGGATGTCCCACCTGCTAGACATGGAGGAAGGGGGTGGGTCTGTTGGGCCACCTCACCTCGGGGACTTGCTAGGAGGCTCCAGGCTGGTGTGCTCACAGCTGAGACAGGCCTCGGGGTACAGTGGGGATGCAGGGGTGGGAAGGGCCCTGAGCCAGTGACTCATGACCCTTCATGCCCTTCCTCCCTCGAGGGTGTCTAGGGTATCTCTTCCCCCAGTGATGAAGGGCAGAACCCTGACAGTCACCCCCCACCCCCGTCCCCCCCAGGGAAGCTCACTAGAGACTTGGCACCCAGCTGGGGGCTGGTCACGTGGTGGTGTCTGCCCTCACCCTCCAAATGCCAGTGCCCAGAAGTGGAGCTGGGGCTCAGCTTGAACTTCATGTTTAGTGAAAACAGCGTAGGTGCAGGGGGCTGCCCCTAATGGGAAGGAGGCTTTAGATCAGGGCAGGGCACTTCCCACCAACTTTACAAGCTTCCTGGGGCAGCGGTGACAAATGAACACACACAGAGGCTCAGAACAAAAGAAGCCTGTCCTCTCTCAGTCCTGGAGACCAGACGTCTGAAGTCAGGGTGTCCCAGTGCTGCGCTCCCTCCAGAGGCTCCAGTGGAGGGTCCTTGCTGCCTCTTCCAGTTTTTTGGGCTCCAGGCATCCCTGGGCTTGTGACCCCCTTCCTCCCATCTCTAGCTCCATCTTCACCTGGTGTCTCTTCTGTGTCTGCATCTGTTAGAAGGATGCCCTCTTTGATTTAGGGCCACCCCAATCCAGGATGACCTCATTTCCAGATCCGTAGCCAATTATACCTGCAAAGACCTACTTCCGAATAAGGTTCTATTCACAGATTCTGGGGTCATGTCGTGGACAGAGCATTTGGGAGCCCCCCATCCACCCCCCACTATAGCACCCAGTTCCCAGACACCAGCCTGCCTTCCTCAGGACAGTGCCCAGTCTGTTGACATTCTGTCTTCCTGCACAAGGCGACTTTTGTTTCTTACTGTAACTTAGGTTGGGTGGGGCACCCTGTAGGCTGATCTCCCAGTGATTCCAGGGACCATGCTGAGTATCCTCCTGGGAGTGTGGGAGCTTTGCCAGGGCTCCCTGTGCATATTCTGTACTGACCACTTGGTGGTCAGGCACCTGCACAGGCTGGACTGGTCCCATCGACAGCCTGGTGCACTGTGTGTGGACCTACAGCTGTGAGGTGTGGACCCACAAGATCGGTGGGAGCCCTCCTGCCTGCCCCATGGCCTCCAGCTCCTGACAGACCCTCCAGTCCTGGTGTGGGCACCCCCATCCAGTCATGGACTCCTGCTCCTACCGTGGACACCCCATCCCATTGGCCCCCAAGAGGCCTGCTGGGAAGGGGTGAGAACTTGGCCATGAAGAAGACAGGGCAGTGGCGGGCTTGGACTCCAGGCCCGGAGATCAACCTTCTTCTGTCCCATCCAGGTCAGCGCTGACTAAGAAGTCTACGGAAGCCAAGCCATGGATCCTCCTGTGTGTAAAGAAAAACCCAGAGTTAAAGAGCCTGTCAGTGGAGTGGAGAAGACCAAGTGGAAGTCAGCCCAGCAGGAGCGGAAGCAGACAGAGAGCAGAGGTCCATGCCCTCAAGAGTCACGACAGGATGGGGCGGCTGGGAGCTGCTTGGTGGCTTCTGTGAACAGACGCAGCCTCCCAGAGAGTGAGCCAGCCCTGTGTCCACAGCACATGGGACCCTAGAGGCTCAGTTGTGAGTGTTACCAGTCTCAAGCTGAGACAGCCCATTAGGACCTTTACACCACTAGACAAGAAGACATTCATGTTATTCCTACAACTGGATCAATCGGAACTTCCTGCATATAACTTGCCTCACTAGCTCCTCTAATCTGAGTTGCCCCTTGCTTGCCAAAGAGACTTCTTCTATTCTTCCAAGATAATAGATTGTCTATTTCTAAAACTTTTGTGTGGAAAAAAAAAAATCAGTGTTTCTTGTGAAACTAAATCTTCTCCAAAAATTCAAATAAAATATTAATAAAAAAGAAGATGAAGACAGAGCCAGCCCTGACTGCAGCAGGTGTAGAGAAGAACTGGGGATGCTTGGATACTTGTCCCCCAAGGGCCCAGAATGTGATGTCTGACCTGTGAGGGCTCTGACTAGAGGGGTCCACCTCCACCTGGGCTCACCTGGGGAGTCACTCCAGGGAGAGTGTGTCCTTGGGTGACTTTCCAACTTGCCCCACCCCAGCTTCACCCCCCTGGGTGCTTCCTCCCAGCCCACTCTACCCCATTAATAGTCTTTAAATGGTGTCTCTCACCCAACAGGCCTGCATGGGAGGTTTTAACACTGAGTGAAGGTCCAATAAACAGTGTCCCATGTGTCCTGCATGTCTTGTTGGGGGGAAGGAGCCTCACTCTCATGGTCCTTCCCTGTGCACCTGGCGGGGGGGGGGGTGTGGAGGTGGGAGTGCGGCAGCCCCAGGCTCTACTCTGACAGAAGCTCCCTTTCTATGGACAAGTCTTCTCTCCTTATCCTCCTTGGAGACTCAGGAGGCCACAGCATGGGGGCACCTGTGGCACCAGGACCCCACCCTAGGAAATTTCTCAGAAGCAGGGACCAGGCCTGGGGGCTGAGGGGAGGAGGGAGCCAGCCTCTTGGTGATGCAAGGGGCTAGGATGCCTCATACCCAGGAGGACCCTGGACTCAGCTAACTACCACCTGGGGTCTCCTGGCCCTCCCCTGGTAGAGGGGCTCTTCAGATTCCAGGGGCCCAAGACCCCCCACTTGTGACCCCAACTTCAGAGTCAGGGTCCCAGAGACCCCCTCCCAGCTGCTTTTCTTGGAGGCTCCCAAAAGTCCCTGAAGCTGTTATTCTTGGGGTTAGTTATGGTGAAGGATACAGATTAAACTCAGTGAGGACAGAGGTGTGGAGCAGGGTCCATCCTCCTCCACTGTGGCAGCTCAGGAAGACCACCTGAGTCCTGAGGTGCAGGATTTATTGGGGTCTGTCACAGCAACATGGGGCCATGATGTGCCCAACCTCAGCCTCCAACCCCCATGGGAGACTCAGGAAGCCCCACCATGCACCAGGCCATCAGCACAGAGCAGCATGGAGCAAGGCCCAGGGAGCAGGGACACTCCTATCAGACTCAAGGTGAACTCTGGAGCCAAGAGCAGAGGCATGGCCTCTCTGCGGTCATGTGACCCCACACCAAACAGGCCCCGGTGCAGTGCCCGATCCGTGTGGTCAGCAGCGGGGCACATGGGTCAGCCAGTGTCCATGTACCTCAGCCTGTGACCACTAACCACATTGCCCTGCTCTGCTCACAGAGCGAGGCCAACAGACGAACAACAGGAAGGGAACAAAGCCAGCTTAGGGTCAGGCTGGGTTGGAAAGGGTCCCAGGAGCGAGCACCCGGCTGCCCTTTCCCTGAGCCAAGAGCTGACGTCCACCCTGTGGTCAGTCACCTCTCCCCACATAGGGGAGGGCTGCCTTTCCCATGTCCTGGGGCAGGGTCATGCCTGTGTATACAGCAGGACGCACAGCAGTGCACGCAGCAGGCCTGATGCCTGCCCTCCTCATGCAGTGGGAGCCTGGTGAGGGCGGAGCGTCCCAACCAGAAACGGAGCCGATCCCCGGGAGGATGTTGGGGTGAAGCATTTAGGAGCATCTGGAGGGAACCCTCACCTGTAAGCACAGGTGACTGAGGACCTGACCAAGGGTGGGCAGGAAGGGGAGCCCAGGGAGGGTCCTGGGTCATCCATGATTCTGCAAGAGGGGTGTGGAGCTGGGGGTGAAGGGGGTGGAGGCAAGAAACTGATCACTCGATGGAGAAGACATAGATAATCCCAGGCAGCAGAGGGAGGGGGAAGACTGTGCCCAACGGGAGGACGAAGACACCGGCAGGTGGCGCTGCAGGCACAGGTGTCAGGGCTGCTCCCGGCGGGCCGCACCAAGCCCCGCACCTCCGGAAACCACGCGGTGTCAGCTAGACGCCAGCCAGGAAGAGCAGGGAAGCCCCGTCCACACTGCTGAACACAACAGTGTAGGCGTTCACACTCTTCTTCACCTGGCGCGGGAAAAGGGCAAACTGAACTGGAGAGAGATGGGGTTGAGCTGGGAAGCGTGGGCACTTGGAGCCTAGAGAGGAGGGTTTCCGAATGAGGTCACAGGGAGCGGGAGAGGGGCAGGGTGACGGCAATGGGACGGTCAGTGAGTGCTCGGCAAGGGAGCATGTCCATCCTCCCTGAGGCCAGCCCCCTTTCCCGAAGGCAGGATCCATAAACACAGCCTCCCCCCTCGCCCCCAGCCCCAAGGCGGTTGTGTGTCTGTCTGGTTCCTGGAGGCTGGGTTTTTGTGGGGACATGGGCCAGTCTGGCAGCCCTTATGAAGACATCGCTCTCTCTGAGGGAGTGAGGTGGACACTCAGTCCCTGGTCTGTGGATGGTCTAGTCCTCGGGATGTCATGTCTCTTCTTGGGGGTCACTAGGGCCTTATCCTCACTCCAAGGGATACGGAAGGGAAGGGATGGATCTGTCCTGGCCCAGCTGTGCCTAGGCTCTTGGGGAGGACCTCTCTGGCCAGATTCACAGGCCTCAGTCACCACTGCCCACTGGATACCCCCCTCCAGGAAAGGAACGAAGCACGAGGACCTGTCCTGTGAAACAAGGCACCTGGGTCGAGGGGGAGTGACTCAGATGGCCACGCTCAGGTCAGGAGGTGGGATGGGGGTGGCCTGCAGCCAACTGCCATGGTCACCACAACACTATGGCTTCTTTCTGAAGCCTGAGATGCCCAGTGGGGGCAGGGGAGAGGTAACCATAACAGGGAAGAGTGGAAGGTTCTTGGACCCTGGGTTCCTCCCCCAGAAAGAGCGGGGGTTATGTCTAGAGGGGAAGCAGCCAGTGACCGTCCTGGGTTTCAACAAGCACAGCGTCCCTCCCCCACAGGCCAGATATCTGTTCTTGAGCCCCCATCACACATACCAGACCCTGGGGGGAGTGGGTATTGGAACAAGGGATGCTTGTTCTCAGGCCTGGAGCCTGAGATGCAGGTGTTGGGCTCCGGCTCCTCTTGAAGGGACTGTGGTCAGTCAGTCCTAGGTCTCTCCCTGCCCGTCTCTTGTCTCCTGCTCTCATCTTTCCTTCTTCCCCATGGGGACTGCTCCCTCCTCACACACAGGTCAGTGACCTCATCTCAATCCAGGGGAGTCCATGATCCTGGGGCCTCTTGAGGTGACAAATCCCGGGGGTCAACACAGCTTGTGGGGACATGTTGGGGGTGGGGAGTGCTCCAAGGCCAGAATCCAGGAGCCTCCCAGAGGAAGTGGTGTCCTGACTCAGGGAGGATGGATGGACAGGCAGAGGCAGGAGGGATGCCAATGGAGGTGGTCACCCTTGCCCTCTGGGGAGTGAGGACTCTCTAGAGGGCTGGGCAGGAGCTGGCAGGAGCTGGCAGGAGCTGGCAGGACAGGCATATCACAGGAGGGCAGCCTGGGCTGCTATGTGCAGGGTCACATAACGGCAACCATAACCCATAACCCAGCTCTCACCAGTCCCAGCCTTGATGTTAACCCTCCAAACCAACACCAAGAAAAATCAAATCAAATCACACAAATACATCAGAAAAGTAAAACTACACCAGCATACTTTATGAACACAAAAATCCTCCACAAAATTGGAGCAACATGAAACCAACAGAACATTGCATGGATGATGCCATAAGCAAGTATCTTGACACCAAAAATGTCAGGTTGTTGCACATATTAAAACTAAGCAATAGAGTGTACCACTGTAAGGGCATGATGTAAAAACAAACTATCATATCAATTGTTGCAGAAGAAACTATAATCAAACTCTAATGCTATCTCATGATACAAACACTCAAGAAAGTAGGAATAAAAGAATATTTGTGCAATATTAAAAAGAATAATATATAAAGCTATAGCAAACTTCATGCTCTGTTAAAAACTGAAAGATTTACTCCTGAAATCAGGAACAAGGCCAGGAAGCTGACCTTCACCACTGTTACTCAATAGGGTACTGGAAGTTCAACCTAGAGTTTTAAGGAAAGAAACAAAATTTTCATGTGTGAATGGAAAAATTAAAACTCTATCAATTCACAGAATACAGATCACATCATCTTACATATAAAACTTCCTAAAACAACAAAAAATTATTTGACTAGTCAACTAATTCAGCAAAGTTACAGGAAAAAATATCAATTCATAAACATTTATCTTATACATATACATAGCAATAAATAATCTGAAAAAGCATTTATGAAAGCAATTCCACTTTAAATAATGTCAACATCTATATTTAGGAATATATTTAATCAAGTACAAAATTTGCTTTTATGTTTGTAAAGTTGTCTGTACATTTCAAATTACTGGTAAGTAAATTACTTTTCAAAACACCATGTCAAAACCATTCCAGAAAAACAGAGAAAGCATCAAACTTCCAGATAGAGACCAAGACATACCCAGATCCAGTTCACCCAAAGTCCACATGGAATTTAGAGGCACTGTGGGAAAATCATATTAGGAGCCACTGTTTTCCATGTTGTGGATGACCTGCATGTGGTAGAAACAGTGGAGTTTTGGAATTCCAATCTTCCACATCATTCCACCAAAAAAATTAGAAATGAATTCAGTAAAGACGCAAAATCAATATATACAAATCAACTGCATTTCTAAACACTAATGAGCCATCAAAAAGAGAAAAAACAAAACTATTTACAACTGCATCAAAAAGAAAAAAATACCAAGGAATAAATTTAACAAAGGATGTTAGAAACCTGTATACTGAAAACTTTAAGACAATGATGAATAAATTGAAGAAGACACAAATCAGTGGAAAGATATGCCTGCTCATGCAATGCAAGAATTATTATTGTTAAAATGTCCATTCCACCCAAAGTACACAATCAAGGCAAGCCCTCCTAAAATCCAATGGAATTTTTCACAGAAAAAGAGCAAATCCTCCTAAAATTTGTGTGGAACCACAAAAGACCCCAAAGAGCTAAGGCGACCCTGAGAAAGGAGAACAGGCAGGAGGTATCTCCCTCCCAGACTTCATACTGCATTTGGTGAAGCTACAGTCACCAAAACTGTGATGAACTGGCACAAAAAGAGGCACATCGCCCAGAGGAACAGGACAGACAGCCCAGAATTCAGCCCACACGGATGGGTCTGTTAATTTATGACAACGGGGCCAATGACTCACCAAGGGGAAGGACAGTCGCCACAATAAACAGTGCCGGGAAAACTGGACACCACATACCCAAGAATGAACTTAGACATCATCTACACTGCACACAAAACTGACTAAAAACCCAGCTTTCCACACCAAGTCCCTCTGGATCTCTGGATCGTCTGAGAATAGCAGTCATTCACGCAGACTCTCTCCAAACTTGTCAATTTTCCTCACCTTTTCCTCCCCGGGTCGCCTGGGTCGTCAACAAACAACCCAGCGTGGACGCAGCCCCGTGTTGTCCTGAGGCCAAAACCCCAGGAAGTCGTAAGAGAACTGAGCTCCAGTCGGCAGAGACGCTGACCCGGGAGTTCCAGATGGAAGCCCTGCGGTGCCTCAGAAGACACAGCTCCTCTCAGCGGCGCTGGGAGCCAAATCCACCGGAAAGCAGAAGCGCTGTGGGTCAGAGGGGTGAGTTCAGCGCCACCCTGTGGTCAGTGTGGGAGGTGCAGGTCATGCCTCCCTCACACTTCATGGGCGACAGTGCTCCTGCAGGCAGAACTGCTCAATCCCTTAAACTGTGGAAATTTGAACTGAAATGGAGACAATAACCCATAAATTTTCTAAAACTTAAAAGCAATGAATTGGAAACCATATGGGATGAAATAAATGTAGATGCAAACTTTACAACTTACACCAAATGCACTCAAAATTATTCATGTTGTTGTTCAGTCACTAACTCATGGCTGACCCTTTTGTGGCCCCATAGACTATAGCCCCCAGGCCCCTCTGTCCATGGGATTCTCCAGGCAAGAATTCTGGAGTGAGTTGCCATTTCCTCCTCCAGGGGATGTTCCCAACCCAGGAATCAAACTCACGTCTCCTGCACTGACAGGCAGATTCTCTACCACCAAGCCACCAGGGAAGCCCCAAATTATTCATAGACAAATTTTAAACACAAAACTATTCATAATTATAGAAGAAAATATAAAAGAAAATTGACATGAGCTTGGGTTTGGTCATGTAGATCACAAGCTTTGTAGTTTTAAAACACAACACAAAAAAAGCAATCAGAAAGTAAAACAAGGGATTCTGTGGACTTACTAAAATTAAAGATTTCTACTGTGTGAAAGACTTGCTCAGAAAATCAAAAACACGATATAACTGGGGAAAAATATTTGCAAACAAAATATCAAATAATATTTGCAAACAAATACCTCAAAATATACAAAGAATTCTAACACAAGCAACCCCATTAAAAATAGGAAAGCTCTATTCAATGGCTACGCCAGTATTCTTGCCTAGGGAATCCCGTGGACAGAGGAGCCTGGTGGGCTGCTGTCCATGGGGTCTCACAGAGTCGGACATGACTAAAGCGACTTAGCATGCATGCATGCATGCATGCATTGGAGAAGGCAATGGCAACCCACTCCAGTATTCTTGCCTGGAGAATCCCACAGACAGAGGAGCCTGGCGGACTGCTATCTATGGGGTCACACAGAGTCAGACACGACTGAAGCAACTTAGCAGCAGCATTCAATGGCTAAGTCAAAGATCTCTCTTGGTAACTGTCACATTGTACTTGAAAATATGTGGGTTATTTTCAAATATCTTTTGATACTAATTTTAACATAATTCCACAATGATAAGAGATAGACTCTGTATGATTTCAATACAAAATCATGAAATTTTTGCTCCTTGTTTTGTGGCCCTGGATATGTTCCAATGTCTCCTGGTTTATAGTCTATGGGAACTTGAATAGAATTTGTACCCTGCTGTTGGGTGAAAATTTTATAAATCTTAATTATGTTGAATTGGTTCATAGCGCTTTTCAGGTCTACTATATCCTTCTACTTTTCTGTATATTCATGCTATTAATTTTTGAGAGTTTGATATTGAAACTCCAACTAAAAATCTGAATTTATCTACTTAAAAAATAATTGTAATATATAGTTGAACTATATGTAACTTTGTTTTGTATTTTCCAAGTCTCCTGTAAATGTATTATCACACTTTCAAAATTTAAAAAATAAAAAAGAAAGAGAAAAAATAGGAAAGCTCTAAGTGGATACCTGGTCAAAGAAGATACATGATACACAAAACTATGCCCAAGTATGGGGGGGTGGGCATAGGAATAATGGTATAGTTCACCTTGCTGAGTCATGTGTGACCCTGGACTACTCCTGTCCTTACTGGAAGCCTCAGAGAGATGGAGAGGGAGGAAGAAAAAGAGGGCCCGTTATGCTTAAACCCAGCTCTCAACACTGACCAACCATTCTCACCACTTTCATTCAACATGATCTAGGAAGTCCTAAACATAGTAACTAGATAAGAAAAAGAAATAGAAGGAATCCAATGGCAAAGGAAAAAGTAAAACTGTCACTGTTTGTAGATGACATAATGTTTTATATAGAAAATCCTTAGGAAGATTCCCCAAAGCAAATACAACTCATTGGAAAATTCAGTTAAGTTGCAAGATACAAAGTTGTTATTGTTCAGTCACTAAGTCATATCTGACTCTTTGCAACCCCATGGACTGTACCACGTTAGGATTTCCTGTCCTTCACTATCTCCTGGAGTTTGCTCAAATTCATGTCCATTGAAATAATGCCATCCAATCATCTCATCCTCTGTTGCCCCCTTCTCCTCCTGCTTCAGTCTCTCCCAGCAACAGGGTCTTTTCCAATGAGTCGGCTCTTCACATCAGGTGGCTAAAGTATTGGAGCTTCAGCTTCAACATCAGTCCTTCCAATGAATATTCAGGGCTGATTTCCTTTAGGATTGACTGGTTGGATCTCCTTGCTGCCCAAGGGACTCTCAAGAGTCTTCTCCAGCACCACAATGGGAAAGTATCAGTTTTTTGGCACTCAGCCTTCTTTATGGTCCAGCTCTCACATCCATACATGACTACTGAAAAAAACATAGCTTTTACTATACGGACCTTCGTTGGCAAAGTGATGTCTCTGCTTTTATCGATTGCGTGGCTACACATCGGCAACAAACAATCAGAATGAGAAATTAAGACAAACAACCCTATTGACAATGACATTAACAAAATTAAATACCTAGGAACACATCTAAACCGGCAGGTAAAAGACCTGTACTTGGAAAACTGGAAGACGTTGAAGAAAGAAACTGGAAATAACAGAAACAAATGGATAGATATAAGGTGTTCCTGGATTAGAAAAAATTCATATTGTTAAAATGATTCCACACCCCATAGCAATCTAGAGATTTGATGCCATTCCTGTCAAGATATCAATGGAATTTTATGGAGAACTAGAACAAAGAATTCTAAAATGTGACAGAAAACACGAAAGAACCTGAACAGTCAATACAAAAAGAAGCACAAACTTGGACATATCATGCTCCCTGATTTCAAACTGTACTACAAATCTAGAATAATAATGACAGTATGGTATTGGAACAAAAGCCCATAAATAAACACATGCATATATTCATCTATGACAAAGGAGGTGAGACTATACAATGGGGGAAAAGATAACCTCTTCAATGAACAGTATTGGGAAAACCAACAGCTACATGCACAAGAATCACACTGGAATCCTTTGTCATACCATCTACAAAAGCAACCTCACAATGAATCAAATACTTCAGTGTAAGACCTGAAGCCATAAAACTCCTAGAAGAAAACATAGGCAGTACACTCTTTGGCATCAGTCTTAGCAATATTTTCTAGATCTGTACCCCCAAGCAAGGGGAACAAAAGCAGAACAAACCTATGAGACTCCATCCAACTGAAAAACTTTTCAATGGCAAAGGAAACCACTCACAAAATGAAAATGCAGCCTACTGAACATGAGAAAATATTTGCGAACAGTATATCTGAAAAGGGATTCATATCCAAAATAGATGAAGAACTCATGCAACTGAGCCTCCAAAAACCAAAAGTCCAATTAAAAGTTGGAACTGAACATTTTTCCAGAGTATGTACAGCTGGCCAAGGGACATAAATATCACTTATCATTAGGGAAATGCATAGCAGAAGAACAATGAGATTATCACCTCACACCTTAAAAAATGGCTACCATCCAAAGACAACAAATAACTAGTAGTAGCAAGGATTGGGAGGACCCTCGTGCATTTTGTTGGGAATGTTCACTGGTACAGCCACTATGGAAAACAGTACAGAGGCTCCTCAAGAAATTAAGACTAAAACTACCATATGATGCCGGAATTACACTTGGGGTATCTTTCTGAGGGAAAGAAAAACACAAATTCCAAAAGATATGAGAAAACATGAGAGTAAATCTTCATGACCTTGGATTTGGCCATGATTTCTTAGACCTGAATTGGTTGAGGAATTAAGATCCTGCAAGATGTGCAGTATAGCCAAAAAATAATTAATTTTTAAAATAAATTTTAAAAAGAAGAAAAAGTACTATCTTAAAAAACAGAAAATTGTGCAGTGAGATTAAAAAGTAGATGTCAGATGAAACTTGGAAAGGGTGCAGGTTAAAATGACAAAATCTGCTGAAGTTTAACTCTCAAGTGGCCCAGCCAAATTGAGGGCTTGAAGAGGAGCAGCCATGGAATACTAATGGAATTTTTTTTTTTGTTTAAATAGGCTTTTTTTCTTTTTTAAAGAAGTTTTGAGTTCACAGTGAAGTTGGACAGAGAACAGAGAGGAGCCATGTGCCCCCAGCTCTGCTGTTGCTTCTCCCACCCTGCTACCCTCACCCCCACACACACAGGTGCTCAACTATCCCAACTATCCTACAACATTCTGGTGTCAGTTACTATGGATGAATCTACATGGATACAGCATGATCACCAGAGTCCAGCATTTACATTAGGCATCACTCCTAGTGTCATACATTCTATGGGTTTTGACAAATGTATCTCACCATAAATGTATCACACCCGACAGTTCCCTGCCATAAAATTCCTCTGTGCTTGATCTATTTATTACCCCCCACCCCTCAACCCTGCCACAAACTCCTGGCTATGCACTGATTTTTCACCCTTTCCATGGTTTGCCTTTTCCCAAATGTCATATGTAATTGGTACCCCTAGCTTTGCTCCTTTCCTAGACTGGCTTCTTTCAATGAGTAATACGTACTTAAGGTGCCCCACTTGCTTGCCAAGCCTCCATGCCTTTCGGCACCAAAGGACATTCTGTTAAATGGATGGAGCCCAATCTCTATGTCCATTCACCTTCTGAAAAACATCTTGGTTGCTTCCAAGTTCTGCTGGTGATGGACAAAGCTGCCCTACATGTCCAGGAACAGATCTATGTGCAGATATAAGCATTTGACTCATTTGGGTCCATTGATACCAAGGAATTCAAGGACTGGATCATATGGTAAGGTCATGAAGAAAAGTGAGGAATATTTTCAAAGACCTGTAAATACTCTGTGTTCTTCTGGAGGCGTGCTGAGGCGCTCAGGCTTTGAGGGCAGTGATGAGAAGGAATCTGGGCTCAAAGCAATCTAGCACTCACTCCCCAAGGATGCAGAGGAGGATGATCATCCCTCAGGTGCTGTGGGACCTGCAGTCCCTTCATCACCTGGGACAGGAGGGGCCACACAGGCACCCCACTGCACCAGCAGGGGCATGGGCTGGGTGGCTATAGACCTGTGTCAGAGATATGAGTTGCAACAGCCTATAGACCTGTGTCAGAGATATGAGTTTGGATGATGGATTATCCTTTTCCTTTCTCCTTTCATCAGTTCAGTTCAATTCAGTTGCTCAGTCATGTCCAACCCTTTACGACACCATGGACTGCAGCATGCCAGGCTTCCCTGTCCATCACCAACTGCCGGAGTCTGCTCAAACTTATGTCCATCGAGTCGGTGATACCATACAACCATCTCATCCTCTCTTGTCCCCTTCTCCTCCTGCCTTCAATCTTTCTCAGCATCAGGGTCTTTTCCAATAAGTCAGTTCTTCACATCAGGTGGTCAAAGTGTTGGAGTTTCAGCTTCAGCATCAGTCCTTCCAATGAATATTCAGCACTGATTTCCTTCAGGATTGACTGGCTGGATCTCCCTGCAGTCCAAGGGACTCTCAAGAGTCTTCTCCAACACCACAGTTCAAAAGCATCAATTTTTTGTGTTGAAGAAGTCCAATCTACCTATTTTGTCTTTTGTTGCTGGTGCTTTTGGTATCAGGTCTAAGAAATCATGGCCAAATCCAAGGTCATGAAGATTTACTCTCATGTTTTCTTCTCGAGTTTTATAATGTTGATTTTTATATATAGGCCTGGGCCCATTTTGAGTTAACTTTGAATATGGGGTGAGGTAAGAGTCCAACTTCATTCTTTTGCATGTGGGTATTCAGTGGTCCCAGTACAAAAATATCTTCTGTTTGAGAGAAGATATTTGCAAATGATGTGACCAACAAGGGTTTAATGTCCAAAATATACAAATGGCTCCTACAACTCCATAACCACCACAGCAAAGGACAACAACCCAATGTTTCTCCAAAGAAGACATACAGAAAGACAACAGGCACATGAAAAGAGGCTCCATACTGCTCATTTTTGTGTGTCTCTTTTCAAGACTGAATCTGAGAGAATTTAGATGCTGTTGAGCCGAAAGAATGACAATACAAAAAGGCATTATAGCAAATTTCCAGGATACTCATAAATACCAGTCACACTAGCATTATGTCATTAGATATGTGATTCGCACTATATGTGCTATTGTGATTTAATGCTACTATTATTCTAAATTATTTTTCTTGACTACAAATAAATTATAATAATATTCCAGGCTTTTGGAACAAAATTAATACCTCACGTTATTTACTCTCACCAGAGCTCTGACAAACTGCTGAAATTTTTGTTTCATTCAATCCAATTAAAAATGAGTCTACTGCTTTGATGCTATGAAACTGTTTTTTAGTCAGTTCTTAATTTTCTCTTACAAATTCAAAAGCCACAAGAGTCCAAAAGTTTCTTTTGCAATTGAATCACTGCTTCTAATAATGAGTAATGAGAAACAAAGCATGTTAACAGCAAGAGGATCGGTTAATAAACGGTGACAAAGGGCATGGGAGGCAGCCTCGAATGGTTCTACAGAAGGACTGGTGATGGTATGGAAAGATGGTCCCAGTATCCTAAATATTAAACATGTATTTTAAGACAGTACATGTTGTCCATTTTTATTTTAACAAAAATGTAGATACAGTCTTACATAAACAGGATAAATGGAAAGATAGCCTTGGGTTTATCTGCAAGTGACAAATGCTTGAGTTTTCTTGTTTTTGTTTCTTTCACTTTTCTAAATTTGTATGACATGTAAGAAACATATTTGATGTATCTCTACTATTTTTATTATTGTGAACTTTTATCACTTCTTGAAAAGTGCAAAATATTATCAAAATCGTGTCATGATATACTATTTAGGCAGAAAACATTAAAAATGTGATTTGTTACAGGACATGTTAATAAAAAACACACAGGCTGAGGAGATGGGTTTTCTGTTGCTATTCTGAATACTCACAAAACTTCCTTTTCAGTGACATTGAGTCAGCCCTTGGGTGGTGAGATGAGTGGTCCCTGCATGGGGCTGAAGGGACGAGTGGGACGAGGACCCGGGCGGGCCATTCCCATCTCGGACTCACTGGGCTTTAGGCACATTCACACCAGTGCTTCTCTGCAAAATGCAACAGAGATGTTACTGCAAGAAAATTCTCCTTTCTGTTTTGCTGCTGCTGCTGCTGCCAAGTCGCTTCAGTCGTGTCTGACTCTGTGCAACCCCGTAGACGGCAGCCCACCAGGCTCCGCCGTCCCTGAGATTCTCTAGGCAAGAATACTGGAGTGGGTTGCCATTTCCTTCTCCAGTGCATGAAAGGGAAAACTGAAAGTGAAGTCACTCAGTCGTCCGACTCTTAGCAACCCCATGGATTGTAGCCTACCAGGCTCCTCCGTCCATGGGATTTTCCAGGCAAGAGTACTGGAGTGGGGTGCCGTTTCTGTTTTGAGTTTCCTATAAAGTGTGGGATTTTATAACCATCAAACAAGGGCTAAAGTGATCTTGCAAAAATGTCTGAGAGGACTATCTAAAGCTAGACTATTTTAGCCAGTTTCTCTATTGAGTAAAGTTAAGTACCTCAGAGCCAATTTCCAAATGTCCATACTTTTAACACCGACATTAACAAATCCATTGGAGAAACTGTTGCCATGTGTTCTTGCGGCTCTCACAGCTTTTTAAAAGCATTTTTTCACACTATCCTTGTAAAAAGAAAAATCCTCAGTTTTTTCCCCCTCCTGAGTCTCCTTTGCTCTGTGAACACACTCACACCCCACGCCCCGACACCAGACGTGTGATGCCAGCTCAGCATCCCACCATTTAACTCGGTTTTGACACTCTTCTGGAGAGCCCCGTGTCCTCCAGGGTAAGGGCTCAGGTCCACGAGACAGCCTGCTTCAGGTGGCAAATCACTGTGAGGTCCCCAGGTGACCCACCACTCTGTCCCACTGGACTGCAGACCAGAAGTTCCCGTGCCCCCTGCCCCTTGGATTCAGTTATTTGCTAGAACAGCTCACAGAATTCAGGGAAATGCCAACTTAACGTTTACTGGTCTGTTACAGGAGTGATAAAGGACGTATATGAGTGTCCGGGTGAAGCAGTGTCCCCAGGGCAAGGTCTGGGAGGATCCTGAGACAGCAATTTCTGTCCCCATGAAGCTGGCGTCTCTCTCCGAGCACGTGGATGTGTCCGCAGCAAGGAAGCTCTCCCGGCCCTCTGCTGTTGGGACAGTTGGGGAGGCTTCCTCACGTGGGCATGACAGACATTCACTCCATCTCCAGCCCTTCCCCCTTCCTGGAGGGTGGAGGTAGGGCTGAAAACCCCAAGCTTCTAATTCCAGGTCAGTCTTTCTGGTGACCAGCCCTCACCCCAGAGTTATCTAGGAGTCTACTCAGAGTCATCTCATTAGAACAAATGAAGCTCCTCTCAGGAAATTAAAAGGATTTCAGGAGCCCTGTGTCAGGAGGTGGAGAAAGACCAATATAAATTTATTACTATAAAATCACAATATCACAATCCTACAGTTACTTATAAACACATGTGTCCACAGGCCACTTTATCCCCAGCAATGAGCAGGTTCCGGGCACCTAGCAAGAATTCGTATTTGAGGAAGGCAGCAGGTTCTGGGCACCTAGAAAGAATTCGTGTTCGAGGAAGGCAGAAGGGGGAAACATAGCTCTTACAAGTTTAGGAAATCTGGACTACGCAGGAGACAGGGGTTCATACCACCCCCCAAATCCACTATAAGGTTACTTAGACAATTTATAGGAGGAGCTAGAGAGCTGGGTCCACGGTAACAGAGAAGAAAGGCTTGGTGTTTGTGTTAGGTCCTTTACAACAGCGAAATAAATGGAAAAACATCTCCAACATGAGATGAATCGGTAAGAAAGCAAAATAAACCCACAAAGGAATGATCCACCTCTTTATTAGGTTGTATCATTTTTAAAAGACTAGCCTTGAATTTTGAGAATTACCTTGCTAGCATGTGAGATGAGTGCAATTGTGCGGTAGTTTGAGCATTCTTTGGCATTGCCATTCTTTGGGACTGGAATGAAAACTGACCTTTTCCAGTCCTGTGGCCACTGCTGAGTTTTCTAAATTTGCTGGCATATTGAGTGCAGCACTTTAACAGCACCATCTTTTAGGATTTTAAATATCTCAAAATCCTTCAAGCTAGGCTTTGACAGTACATGAACTGAGAACTTCCAGATGTACAAGCTGGATTTCAAAAAGGCAGAGGGACCAGAGATCAAATTGTCAGTATCTGTTGGATCATAGAAAAAGCAAGATTTCAGAAAAACATCTACTTCTGCTTCATTGACTATGCTAAAGCCTTTGACTGTGTGGATCACAACAAACTGGAAAATTCTTACAGAGATGGGGATACCAGACCACCTTACATGTCTTCTGAGACACCTGTATGCAGGTCAAGAAGCATCAGTTAGAACCAGACGGAGAACATCAGACTGGTTCAAAATTGGGAAAAGAGTACATTAAGACTGTATATTGTCATCCTGCTTATTTAACTTCTATGCAGAGTACATCATGCAGAATGCTGGGCTGGTGAATCATAAGCTGGAATCAAGATTGCTGGGAGAAATATCAATAACCTCAGATATGCAGATGACACCACCTTAATGGCAGAAAGTGAAGAGGAACTAAAGAGCCTTTTGATGAAGGTGAAAGAGGAGAGTGAAAAAGCTGACTTAAAACTCAGCATTCAAAAAACTAAGATCATGGCATCCAGTCCCATCACTTCATGGCAAAAAGATGGGGAAACAATGGAAACAGCGATAGACTTTATTTTTCTGGGCTCCAAAATCACTGCAGATGGGGACTGCAGCCATGAAATTAAAAGATACTTGCTCCTTGGAAGAAAAGCTATGACAAACATAGACAGTGTATTAAAAAGTGGAGACATCACTTTGCTGACAAAGGTCCATATAGTCAAAGCTTATTTTTCTAGTAGTCATGTACAGATGTGAAAGTTGGACCATAAAGAAGGCTGAGCACCAAAGAATTAATGCTTTTGAACTAATAGTGCTCTTGAACTATGTTGAGAGTAATTCAGGAATGAGCAATGAATAAACCTTGCTCACTTCCATCAGCTAGGAGCACTTTTTGGCTCACATGATGCTTGACCCAGTTTCTATGCTCTAAGTGTTATGGAGCTAACCACAATCAACCTTTCAATTATCACAATGTCTGAGAGTGTTCTGAAATTTTCTACAATTACAGTGTTGCTTTCTAAAGACCACCATTCCAATTGTATGTTATTTTCCATGTTACAGAAGAATACTCTCAACCAACAAGGTGTCAGGTGTAGGAGGCTGTAACTTATAGTATGGCATCCATTTCCTTTGGGAATTGGTCATGGGGTTGACTGGTCCTACCCACTTAAAACAACCTAATTTGACAGCCCACAAATGAAAAAGGATCTTTTATTGGTAGAAGGCTGACATTAATCTAAATCCATACAACTGATACATAGAAGCAGTCACCAAGGGAGATTAGACATTTCCAGGAACAGATGGAAAATACTTGTAGGAGATTTCTTCCTGTGTTTAAGAAAACCATCCACCAATTGTGCCCCTTATTGTATAAACGTCACAACAGCCCATTACCATGGCAACACATATACAGATAGATGATGGTGTGTGCTGTGAAAGGAGCTCTAGTCACAAGATTTTTTTTTTAAGTATAGATATAAACAGAGCAGTGATGCCAGCGCTATGGTTTTATTTTGCATTTTGTTTGATTGGTTATATGGCTTTAATTTTGTGAAAAATCTTCAACAGAATTAATCTTTAATAAACTGGGCAGATTTGTTCAATCTTCTCATGACTTGATCATTATGACAAGACCAAAGTGGAAATCTAGCAATCAAACCACATCCCACTCTATTGAAAGAAGGAAAGAAAGAAGGAACCAAGAGAGGAAGATGAGAGCAAGGGGTGATGAGAGAGGAAAGAGGTGATTTCTGATAGCAAATGTCACTGATGCCCAAATTCCTGCAACTTTACCATAAATAATATGAAACTATTTTCTCTAACTGTGACCAAGCTTTGTTTCTGTGACAAGAATATTAAAATGTGAACTTTTAGCTCAACTGTGACTTCTTCCATTATGAGTATACTTATCTTTATCTGCATTTCAATTCCAGGAATAATACACCAGCTTCAGCTGCTGCTGCTGCTGCTAAGTCGCTGCAGTCATGTCCGACTCTTAGCGACCCCATGGACTGTAGCCTACCAGGCTCCTTCGTCCATGGGATTTTCCAGGCAAGAGTACTGGAGTGGGGTACCATCGCCTTCTCCATACTACTAATGAGGCCTAGTAAAAAGTAGAAGATAAACTTGCTGGAGACCAAGAATGAAATTAGGAACCATGCCGACAACCTAGTGATGGAAAGGAACAGCACCTGCCCTTCAGTGTTCCACAAGCATCGAGGAGGAGGGACACCCTCCCTGGTGGGACACTTCTTCACAATACCTGCTCGAAAATGAAACAGAGAATACCATCTGATTCAAGTGCTGGCTCACTGGGTTTTGCAATGCTATTCATACTACTTTGGGATGAGTGGTATCTTCTTAAGATCTGCCAAACTCTGCAGTTGGGCTCTAATTGTTTTACCGGAACAGCCAGACCTGCCGCAGCTGGAAGCAGGATCAGTGTGGCATTTCCTGCTGCTGTCTTATTTAAACCTTTTCTGCTTTAGTACATATCTATTATCTGTTCTTTTGAACCTTGTGAAGAGGTTCTTTGTGGCAATGTTGTTGTCAAATAGGGAAAATATCTAGTCATTTTTGTAAGAAAACTGGTTGCTTTCTTTGCCTGGGAAGTGAACCAGGGGAAATGGTGGGTGTGCCGTATTCTTGCCTGCAGCACAGTCCAGGTCTCTGTGGGGTTTATATGGACACTTTCCTTCCCAACTTGGATTCCATTCATCCTAGGCTCCCGCCCTTATCATGTCACACGACCCAGCCTCCTCTTGTAACTAAGCACCTTTGCTACACATCTCTGTGGCTGTTTTTTTTCTCTCCCTCATCAGGTTATAAACATACTGAGAAATATCACTTGGAAAGCTCAAGAGCTTTTCTAACCACCTTTATTTCCTAATTTTCTCCTTGTGCTTTATTTTTTGTGTGTGTGCTTTATTTTGTAAAATCAAATGCAAAGGTGATTTTGTAATACAATGTTTCACAATCAATTAATTAAAACAAGAACAAAGGATATTTATCTTTTTTTAAACATAGTAATTGGCAGTAGCTTTACATTTAATGAAAAACATCTGGAAAATTTTATTTTCCAAGTGCAAAATATCTGAGATTAAACATCATTACATAGGCTTTCTTTCTGGAAAGTCTGATGATAACCCATGAAACTCAGCAATGGGAGAAAAACATGAAAGTTTTCCCACATTTTTTGTGAAGCCTAATACACACAGCTTGTGCACATCATCTTGAGGGCCTGGGTCACAGCCTCACCCCCTAGAGGAGCACCTAGAACAGCCCTGGACAGGTCCACACTGATCCGGGCCAAGTGTGCATGCTGAGGATCAGAGTGAAACAACTCAGTCACAGAGATGGAGAGCCTGCCCAAAGCTTATAGAACACAGGGATTATCTCAGCAAGAGAGAAGGCACCCATCCTGCCCCTTGTCTCTGCAACTTATCTCTGACATATTCCTACTTCCAAGGGACTAGAAAATGCAACTGCAAGCAGACATTTAAAAATACTGCCCCCCTGAGACTTCTGTCCACCCCTTCATATGCTGTCTTACATCTGAGGATATGGAAATCTAAAACTTTACATGCTGCTTTAGGGGTAAATTCCAGCAGAGACTCCCTAACTTATACCATGAGGTCCGCACCACAAAAAAATAGCAAATTAGGGACTTTCTTTCAATGATTAAAAAAGAAGAAAAAAAGATAAAGACAGTTTATTCCCAAGCTATAATGTTAAGGGTGATGTGGGATTGTACAGGAAACAAGAAGTAGAGACCATGGAGCAGAATAAAGAGGCCAGGACAGACCCACTTCACAACAAACATGCCATGTCTCAGGAGAGATCCACTGGGAGGGGGCTGACTTTTTGAAAAAATGGTTATTTTTTAAACAATTTGCCTTCCATCCATTTTCATAACAGCAAAGCTGGAAACAACTTCAATAACCCTTAATATTCAATTGGGTAGATTTGGGTATGTTTAAAGTTGTTATGGGCTTCCTGGTAGCTCAGACGGTAAAGAATCTGCTGCAATGCAAGAGATCTGAGTTCATTCCCTGGGTTGGGAAGACCTCCTGGAGAAGGGAATGGCAACCCACTCCAGTATTCTTGCCTGGAGAATTCCATGGACAGAGGAGCCTGTGGGCTACAGTCCATGGGGTCCCAAAAAGTTGGACATGACTGAGCGACTAACACACACATGCAAAGTTGTTATCGTTCAGTCACTAAGTTCTGCCCAAGTCTTTGCGACCTCATGGACTCTTCTTCCTCCATTATCTCCCAGAGCTTGCTCAAATTCATGTCCATTGAATTAGTGATGCTATCTAACCATCTCATCCTCTTTTGTCCTCTTCTCCTCCTGCCCTCAATCTTTCCCAGCATCAGGGTTTTTTCCAATGAGTCGGTTCTTTGCATCGGGTGGCCAAAATATTGGAGCTTCAGCTTCAGCCTCAGTCCTTCCAATGAATATTCAGGGTTGATTTCCTTTAGAATTGACTGGTTGGATCTCCTTGCAGTCCAAGGGACTCTCAAGAGTCTTTTCCAGCACCACAATTCAAAAGCATCAATTCTTCCACACTCAGCCTTTTTATGGTTCAACACTTGCATGCATAGTACATAACTACTGGAAAAACCATAACTTTGACTATGTGGTCTTTTGTCAGCAAAGTGATGTCTCTGCTCTTTAATATGCTGTCCAAGTTCGTCATAGCTTTCTTTCCAAAGAGTGAGTGTCTTCTAATTTCATGACTGCAGTCACCATCTGCAGTGATTTGGGAGCCCAAGAAAATAAAATCTGTCACTGCTTCCACTTTTCCCCATCTATTTGCCATGAAATGATGGGACCAGATGCCATGATCTTAGTTTTCTGAATGTTGAGTTTCAAGCCAGTTTTTTCACTCTCTTGTTTCACCTTCATCAAGAGGCTCTTTTAGCTCCTCTTCACTTTCTACCATTAGAGTGATATCATCTGCATATCTGAGGTTGTTGAAATATTTGGGGTCTAAAAATGTGGATCCATCCTGTAGTTAATGTCATCAATGCATGTTGTTCTTTGTAGAGACTTCCTTTCCATATGTCAGGCCAGTCTGTCTTCTAGATTGCACCTAGAGAGGGATTGCATCACTGTAATATTTTTCCTTGAACATCCTTAGGGTTTCTTCAAAGAAATATGTCTGTCAGCTTTTTCAACGGAACTTTACTCTTCTTTTCAAAAGAAAATCAGCATTTGAAACACTTCTGTCCCCAAGAAAACAATACATTGCTTTTCATGCCAGGTTATAATGCAGGGGGATTTTTCTCTAATGACAACACTTGGTTGGTCATTCCAGCTTAATAGCCAATCAAAGCTGCTTTTTGCTACAAAGAAAAGAGGAAACGTTCCTCCCTGGCTCCTGATCGTGTATACCAACAGACACACAAAAAAATTCAGAAAACCATTGACCCTCCCTAGAAGATTTTGCCAATCTGTCTTGACAGCCATGTGACATCCTATGAGGAAATTGCCTTGTTGTACAGGACTGGGAATTCCACTGGTTCCATTATACATGCAGTGCTGGATTCCAAAGACAGCAGGAAAATCTGCTCTTAGGGAATCTTCACTGATTGCCTCACTGATGATTCTGTTGTGGAACACTGGATCAGTAAACTGAGTCACAGAAAATTCCACAATACTTGAAATTTCCCTTTAAAATATAAATAAGGAATTGTCCAAATGCTTCATGGAAGTTAATGAGAAATTATTTCTTTAAAGTTTTAGTAATAATCATTTCAACTTTTCCAATTAAAAAATCACTCCAAAAATTATTACTTACTTATTTATGGCTGTGCTGGGTCTTTATTGCTGCACCAGGGCTTTCTCTAGTTGCAGCAAGCAGGGGCAACTCTCTAGCTGTAGGGCAGACTCTAGGGTATGTGGGCTTCAATAGTTGTGGCATGTGGATTCAGTAGTTGCAGCACATGGGCTCGAGAGCACAGGCTCCGTAGTTGTGTTACAAGGGCTTAGTTGCCCCTCAGCATGTGGAATCTTCCCCACTCGACCAGGGATCAAACCTGGATCCCCTGCATTGGCAGGTAGATTCTTAACCACTGAACCACCAGGGAAGTGTCATAATATTTTATATAATAAATATACTTCTCTCTTTTCTCTTGAAAATATTTTTCACAGAGTAAATAATTATATAAGTTATTTAATAAATAAATAATCGGGGGATTCATCCTAAAAAGGACATGAGTTTGAGCAAACTCCGGGAGATAGTGAAGGACAGGGAAGCCTGGAGTACTGCAGTCCACGGGGTCGCAAAGAGTCGGACTTGACTTAGCGACGAGTGTCATCCTTGGAATAACCACCAGGCGGAGCCATAGCCCTTTGGTATTACTATTAGCGGCCAAGGACTATTTCTGGAGGTACAAGCTCCTTGCAACTCTGTCAGCACCAGCTTGCCCATCCAATTTATAAAACTTCTTATAGTCCATAGAGTGGCGGAGGAAGATGGTGGAGTAGAAGGACGTGCGTTCATCTACTCCTGTGAGAACTCCAAAATTACAACTCGCTGCTGAACAACCATCAACAGGAGAATGTTGGATCCCACCAAAAAAAAGATACCCCACGTCCAGGGGCAAAGGAAACACCCCAGCAAGATGGTAGGAGGGGCAAAATTGTCTTTAAAATCAAGCCCCATACCCGCCAGAGACACTTGGAGGGCTCAAACAAACCTTGTGTGCACCAGGACCCAGAGGCCCCACAGAGACTGAGACAGAACTGTGATTGATTGTCTCCTGTGGAGGTACGGGTCAGCAGTGGGCTTCCACAGGGGCAGGGGCTTTGGGTACAGCAGACTTGGATATGGCATAAGCCCTCTTGGAGGAGACCACCAGTAATCCCACCACAGAGCCAACAGAACTTACCCAGGACTGGGGAAACAGACCCTTGGAGGGCACAAACAAAACCTTTTGCACACCAGGACCCAGTGACCCCAAAACAGACTGACCCAGACTGACCCAGACTTGCCAGTAAGTGTCCAGGAGTCTCCAGCAGAGGCGTGGGTCAGCAGCAGGCATGCAGAGGCCTACTGCAGGGTCCGGGGCACTCAGTGCAACAGTGCATGCATGGGACCTTTTGAAGGAGGTCACCATTATCTTCATTACCTCCACCATAGTTTGGCCTCAGGTCAAACAACAGGGAGGGAACACAGCCCCACCCATCAAAAGAAAATTAGATTAAAGATTTACTGAGCATGGCCCCGCCCATCAGAACAAGACCCAGTTTTCCCCTCAGTCAGTCTCTCCCATCAGGAAGATTCAATAAGCTTCTTATCCTTATCCATCAGAGGGCCAACAGAATCACAGAAAACTAATCAAACTGATCACATGGACCCCAGCCTTGTCTAACTCAATGAAACTATGAGCCATACCATGTAGGGCCACCCAAGACAGATGGGTCATGGTAGAGAGTTCTGACAAAATGTGGTCCACTGGAGAAGGGAATGGCAAACCACTTCAGTATTCTTGCCTTGAGAACCCCATGAACAGTATGAAAAGGCAAAAAGAAAGGACAATGAATTATGAACTCCCCAGCCCAATACGCTACTGGAGATCAGTGGAGAAATAACTCCAGAGAGAATGAAGAAACAGAGCAAGAGCAAAAAACAACAACAAAAAAAAACACCCAGTTGTGGATGTGACTAGTGATGGAAGTAAAGTCTGATGCTGCATAGGAACCTGGAATGTTAGGTCCATGAATCAAGGCAAATTGGAAGTGGTCAAACAGGCAATGGAAAGAGTGAACATCAACATTTTAGGAATCAGTGAACTAAAATGGACTGGAATGGATGGATTTAACTCAGATGACCATTATATCTACTACTGTGGGCAAAAATCCCTTAGAAGAAATGGAGCAGCCATCAGAGTCAACAAAAGAGTCCAAATGCAATACTGGAATGCAACGTCAAAATGACAGAATGATCTCTGTTCGTTTCCAAGGCAAACCACTCAATATGACAGTTATCCAAGTCTATGCCCTGACCAGTAATGCTGAAAAATCTGAATTTGAACAGTTCTATAAAGACCTACAAGACCTTCTAGAACTAACACCCAAAAAAGATATCCTTTTCATTATAGGGGACTAGAATGCAAAAGTAAGAAGTCAAGCAATACCTGGAGTAACGCGCAAATTTGGTCTTGGAGTGAAAAACGAAGTAGGTCAAAGGCTAACAGAGCTTTGCCAAGAGAACATACTGGTCATAGCAAACACCCTCTTCCAACACACAAGAGAAGACTCTATACATGGACATCACCAGATGGTGAATACAAAAATCAGACTGATTATATTCTTTGCAGCCAGAGATGGAGAAGCTCTATACAGTCAGCAAAAACAAGACAGGGAGCTGACTGTGGCTCAGATCATGAACTCCCTATTGCCAAATTCAGATTGAAATTGAAGAAAGTAGGGAAAACCACTAGACCATTCAGGTATGACCTAAATCAAATCCCTTACATTATGCAGTGGAAGTGACAAATAGATTCAAGGGATTAGATCTGATAGACAGAGTGCCTGATGAACTATGGACAGAGGTTCATGACATTGTACAGGAGGCAGTGATCAAGACCATCCCCATGGAAAAGAAAGGCAAAATGGTTGCCTGAGGAGGCCTTACACATAGCTGAGAAAAGACGAGAAGCTAACCTAGACAGCATATTAAAAGGCAGAGACATTACTTTGCCAACAAAGGTCCGTCTCATCAAGGCTATGGTTTTTCTAGTAGTCATGTATGGATGTGAGAGTTGGACTATAAAGAAAGCTGAGCGTCATAGAGTTGATGGTTTTGAACTGTGGTGTTGGAGAAGACTCTTGAGAGTCCCTTGGACTGCAAGGAGATCCAACCAGTCCATCCTAAAGGAGATCAGTCCTGGGTGTTCGTTGGAAGGTCTGATGTTGAAGCTGAAACTCCAATACTTTGGCCACCTGATGCGAAGAGCTGACTCATTGGAAAAGACCCTGATGCTGGGAAAGATTGAAGGCAGGAGAAGGGGACGACAGAGGATGAGATGGTTGGATGGCGTCACTGACTCAATGGAGATGAGTTTGAGTAAACTCTGGGAGTTGGTGATGGTCAGGGAGGCCTGGTGTGCTGCGGTCCATAGGGTCGCAAAGAGTCAGACATGACTGAGCAACTGAACTGAAATGAAAGGCAAAGGAGAAAAGGAAATATATACCCATTTGAAATCAGAGTTCCAAAGAATAGCAAGGAGCGATAAGAAAGCCTTCCTTAGTGATCAGTGCAAAGAAATAGAGGAAAACAATAGAAAGGAAAAGACTAGAGATCTCTTCAAGAAAACTAGAGATACCAAGGGAACATTTCATGCAAAGGTAGGCACAATTAAGGACAGAAATGGTATGGACATAACAGAAGCAGAAGATATTAAGAAGAGGTGGCAAGAATACACGGAAGAATTATACAAAAAAGGTCTTCAAGACCAAGATAACCAAGATCGTGTGATCACTCACATAGAGCCAAGCATCCTGGAATGCAAAGTCAAGTGGGCCTTAGGAAGCATCACTCCAAACAAAGTGGAGGTGATGGAATTCCAGTTGAACTATTTCAAATCCTAAAAGATGATGCTGTGAAAGTGCTGCACTCAATATGTCAGCAAATTTGGAAAACTCAGCAGTGACCACAGGACTGGAAAAGGTCAGTTTTCATTCCAATCCCAAAGAAAGGCAATGCCAAACAATGTTCAAACTACTGCACAATTGCACTCATCTCACACGCTAGCAAAGTAATGCTCAAAATTCTCCAAGCCAGGCTTCAACAGTACATGAACCATGAACTTCCAGATGTTCAAACTGGATTTAGAAAAGGCAGAGAAACCAGAAATCAAATTGCCAACATCCGCTGGATCATCAGAAAAGCACCAGAGTTCCAGAAAAACATCTATTTCTGCTTTATTGACTACGCCAAAGTCTTTGACTCTGTGGATCACAACAAACTGGAAAATTCTTAAAGAGATGAGTGTACCAGACCACCTAACCTACATCCTGAGAAATTTGTATGCAGGTCAAGAAGCAACAGTTAGAACTGGACATGGAACAATACACTGGTTTCAAACTGGGAAAGGAGTACATCAAGGCTGTATATTGTCATCCTGCTTACTTAACTTATATGCAGAGTACATCATGTGAAATGCCAGGCTGGATGAAGCACAAGCTGGAATCAAGATTTCCAGGAGAAATATCAATAACCTCAGATATGCAGATGACATCAGCCTTATGGCAGAAAGTAAAGAAGAACTAAAGAATCTCTTGAAAGTGAAAGAGGAGAATGAAAAAGTTGGCTTAAAATTCAACATTCAGAAAACTAAGATCATGGCATCCAGTCCCACCACTTCATGGTAAATAGATGGGGAAATAATGGAAACATTGAGAGACTTTATTTTCTTGGGCTCCAAAATCACTGCAAATGGTGATGGCAGCCATGAAATTAAAAGACACTTCCTCCTTGGAAGAAAACCTATGACCAACCTAGACAACATATTAAAAAGCAGAGACATTACTTTACTAAGGAAAGTCCATCTAGTCAAAACTATGGTTTTTCCAGTAGTCATGTATGGATGTGAGAGTTGGACTATAAGGAAAGCTGAGCACCGAAGAAGATGCTTTTGAACTGGTGTTGGAGAAGACTCTTGAGAGTCCCTTGGACTGCAAGGAGATCCAACCAGTCCATCCTAAAGAAAATCAGTCCTGAATATTCATTGGAAGGACTGATGCTGAAGCTGAAACTCCAATACTTTGGACACCGGATGTGAAGAACTGACTCATTTGAAAAGACCCTGATGCTGGGAAAGATTGAAGGCAGGAGGAAAAGGCGATGACAGAGGATGAGGTGGTTGGATGGCATCACCGACTTGATGGACATGAATTTGAGTAAGCTCCAGGAGTTGGTAATGGACAAGGAAGCCTGTTGTGCTGCAGGCTATGGGGTTACAAAGAGTTGGACACGACTGAGCGTCTGAACTGAACTGATAGTCCATTTGACCAGTGGTCATATCATTTTTCTCTCATCCTACAACAAAGAGTTGTTCACTGTTTTTTTATCCATGACTTAAATATAATGAAGGTAAAATAATAATTATAAAAGCTTGTATTTACTAAGTATTAACTATCTTCCAAAAAATTGTACTTACATGGATTATATTCAATCCACGTCACAAGGTTAAAGGTTGAGTATATGGATTCTCCACATTCTCTGGATGAGGGCTCTAAGGCTCAGAGGCAAGGTCTCCAGGACCAGGAGTCAAGCCCACAAACCCTCCCCCACTCTGCTCACCCTCCCCCTCAGGATTGGTCAAGCACAGAAAACCAATCACTGAGTAAGTTTTCTGTTCCAAGTCGCCCAAGGAAAAAATTTTGTACACTTTAGCTTTTCTTGCCAGAAAAGAAAGAACACTAAGAAATCGAGTCATTGAAAGGCCAAGAGATAGTATTATAGATAGACAGATGATTGATAGACAAGCTTAATAGATGATAGGCAGAGATAGAGATATTCACTGATAATAAATGGAGTACAGAGATGAATTTGCCAGCAGACCCCACCACAATTGCCTCAGTGCCAGTAATTTTTTTACAGCTCCCTGGAGAGAATATTAATTCTGAATAACCAGCACATATTTAATCCAATAGGTATGAGAGAATATAACTTGTATTCAATTAGTGCCAAAGAAGTGTAAAAAAAAAAAAAGAAAGAAAGAAAAAGAAAAACACACTGTAGTTTTAATGCCCTTACATTTTTCTAAAAATGTCAACTCTAGACTTCAACCTGGGCTTCCCAGGTGGCACAGTAGTAAAGAATCTGCCTGCCAGTGAGATGCAAGAGATGCAGTTTTGATTCTTGGGTCAGTAAGATCCTCTAGAGAAGGAAATGGCAACCCACTCCAATATTCCTGCCTGGAAAATTCCATGGACAGGGGAGCCTGGTGGGCTACAGTCTATGGGGTTGCAAAGAGTCAGACAAGACTGAGCACACAGGCACCTACAGACTTCAACCTAAAGTCTGCAGCATGCTTACCAGCACACTAAACTGGGAGCTCTAGGACTTCACGGAGAATTTTTTATTTTCCTAAAGAATATTGCTTCAGAAGCCCCTAAGAGGCAAGGAGAAGGCAGTATTGCATCTGCTATCAGTGGCAGCTTTCAAATGAAGATCCCTCTCATATGTGTACAAATATATGGAACAGCACAACCTCATTTCAGCATGACTGATACAAGCTCATATGTTTATCCTAATTCTCAAGTGGACTTACAGTTGTGCCAGGTGCAATGGTCAAAGCTGCACTGCCCATGTGATGTAACCAAATCAGTGTCATGATTATCCAAATCAAATTTAACAATCAATTCTGATGGACAGAAGCCAAGATGCTGTAAGATCAAAGGGAGGATGACAGACAGCCCCAGTGTTCTATTGGTCTCTTGTGCTTTTACCTGTTTTACAGTGCCAAGAATGCAAGGTCTTGCTCACTCTTTAACCAGGCCATTTGTTGGGGCAGGTGGTGGTTTAGTTGCTAAGTCATATCCAACTCTTGCAACCCCAAGGATTGTAGCCTGACAGGTTCCTCTGTCCATGGGATTCTCCAGGCAAGAACACTAGAGTGGGTTACCATTTCCTTCTCCAAAGGCCTGGGACTATAGCCAAAAAACCTTAAGAGATAAGGTAATGTCTCCCTTTAAGACAAAGAACAACCTTGCTTACTTCTTAGCACAAAGTGATTAATTCCCTAGGCTCAGGGTTGCTCAGCTGCAACACACTAAATCATACAAGTTTGGAATCCTGAAGAAGAGAAAGACAAAATATATCAGGAAAAATACTAGAACAAATACTGGCTACAAATTTTTCAAAGTTAATAATAGATGTCAAACCAAAGACACAAGAATCTCAGAAAATAGCTAGTGGCATAAATAGAATAATAAATCCCAGAGATAAATAGCAGGTATATTTTATTCAGATTTCTAAAAATTAAAAGACAGAACACTTTGGAAATAAGCAAAGAAAATGACACATTAAACAGAGAGGAACAAAGATAAGAATTTAAGGCTTCTTTTTAGAAACCATGCAACTTTAAAGACAATGGAATTACATCTTTGAAGTACTGAAAAGAAAAAAGCTGTTAACCCAGATTTCTATATCCTCACCCCACAAAAAAAACTTTCAAAAATGAAAGATAAATAGGGACCATCTCCTCAAACAAACAATAATTGTGGGAATTTATTGCCAGTTGTTCTACATTACAGGAAATGTTAAAAGTTCTTCAGGTTGAAGACAAATTACATCAGAGGAAAATTTAGATCTCTACAAAAGGATGAAGTGCACTAGAAATGAGATAAATAGAGGTAAAATAAAAATTTTTATCTTATTTTTGTTTTAAAAGACAATTGTCTAAAACAAAAAATAGTAGTAATGCATTGTGTGTTTATATGATGCACAGAAGTAAAAGTTGTGACAATAATAACAAAGCTTGAGAGACAGAAAACAGAAAAATACCACTGTAAGATTCTTAAGTTCAGTTCAGTCACTCAGTCGTGTCTGACTCTTTGCAACCCCATGAACCGCAGCACGCCAGGCCTCCCTGTCCTCCACCAAATCCTGGAGTTTGCCCAAACTCATGTCCATCAAGTTGGTGATGCCATCCAGCCATCTCATCCTCTGTCGTCCCCTTCCCCTCCTGCCCCCAATCCTTCCCAGCATCAGGGTCTTTTCCAATGAGTCAACTCTTCGCATGGGGTGGTCAAAGTATTGGAGTTTCAGCTTCAACATCAGTCCTTCCAATGAACACCCAGGGCTGATCTCCTTTAGGATGGACTGGTTGGATCTCCTTGCAATCCAAGGGACTCTCAAGAGTCTTCTCCAACACCACAGTTCAAAAGCATCAATTCTTCGGTGCTCAGCTTTCTTCACAGTCCAACTCTCAAATCCATACATGACTACTGGAAAAACCATAGCCTTGACTTTGTTGGCAAAGTAATGTCTCTGCTTTTTAATATGCTGTCTAGATTGGTCACAACTTTCTTTCCAAGGAGTAAGCATCTTTTAATTTCATGGCTGCAATCACCATCTGCAGTGATTTGGGAGCCCAAAAACCTTATAGTATATCAAAAATGGTATAATATTATTGGAAGGTAGGTTTACTGAATAAAATATGTATATTGTAAACTCCAGGGTTTAGCACTAAAAATGTTTAAGGAGATACAAACAATAATCCAATAATGAAAATAAAGTGGAATTTAAAAAACAACCCAAGAGAAGCTAGAAAAAGATCAGAAAGAGAAGGACATATGTAACAAAGAGAAAAGAGCTATAAGATGGTAAGTGTGGCAGATGGGATTCTGATAACCCCCTTCAAGATTGCTATTTCCTGTAGTACATACACCTATTTCCAGTTATTCACTCAAACAGTAATCTAGGTGCCACTTGAAGGGATTTTGTTGATGTTTCAATATCTTTAATCAGTTATGTCTAAGTTAGGGAGCCTATCGCCCATGAGCCAGACCTAATGTGATGAACTCTTTAAAGGGATGGGGCTCTTCCTAGTTAAAGATATTTACATGAGGCAGTCGCCACTGGCGATTGTAATGATGAAAGGAACCTTGTCAGAAGGGACTGAGGCACCCTCTCAGTGCAGAGAGCAGCCCTCAGCCAAGAGCCAGTAAGGAAACAGTGACTTTAGTCCCACAGTTGCAAGGAATGAAATTCTGCCAACAACCCAAATGATCTTGGAAAGAGATTCTTCACTAAAGAATCTGGGCAAGAATGTAGCCCAGTCAACCCCCTGATTTCGGCCAAGACTTCTGACTTACATAACTGTGGCTTATAAATGGGTATTATTTTAAGCTGCTAAATTTGTGGTAATTTGATATGTAGCATAGATTACATACAGTAGATATTAAAACAACCATATCAATAATCACATTAAAATTGAATGATCTAAACACACACATTAAAAGACAATTTGACTGAACAACAACAAAAAAAAAACTATTTACTTTCTACAAGAAATCCACCTTTAAAATAAGAACATTGATAAGTTAAAAGTAAAAGATGGAAAAGGTATAGTATGCAAACATTAGCCAAAAGTCAGTTCAAGTAGTTATATTAATGTCAAAGTAAGTACAGAAAAAGGATTATTATGAGGGATATAGAGGGATATTACATAAACAGATTACTTCTTCAGGAAGATATAACAATCCCAAATATATAAACACAGTTGGGCTTCCCTGGTGGTTCAGTGGTAAAGAATCCACCTGCCAGTGCAAGAGACACCAGTTCAATCCCTGATTCGGGAAGATCGCACCTCCCAAGGAACAACTAAGCCCATGTGCCACGACTATTGGGCCTGTGCTCTACAGCCCGGGAGTCACAGCTGGGCACACGTACCACAGCTACTGAAGCCTGTGTGCCCTAGAGCCTACACTCCGCAACAAGAGAGCCCCCCGAAGTGAGCAGCCTGCACACTGCAGCTAGAGCGTAGCCCCTCCTCGCTGCAACTGGAGAAAAACCCGTGCAGCAATCAAGACCCAGTACAGTCAAAAAATATATATATATATATATATTTACATACACACACACCTAACAACAACTCAAAGTGCATGAAACAATCTGAAGAAATGGAAAGGAGAAATAAACAAAATGATGATTTTAGATTCTAACACTCCTTTCTCCACAATGGAAATAACAATTAGAAGCAAGTAAGGACAAGGAACATTTATCAAAGTAGACCATATTTGAGGCTAAAATAAACTTCTTAAGAAATTTTAAAAACTAGAATTCATATAAAGTAAGTTTTCTTGGCATAATGAAATTAAACTAGAAATCAGTAACAGAAAGCTGACATATTCCCCCCAAATACTTGGAAATTATTTATAACACACTTGTAAATAATACATACATTGTATTATATAATTATGTAACAATAATATATTGTAGTAAATGTATTAAATACATGTATTTACTAAATACATTTAGAGCCTAGGTGGAAATTTCAACAGGAAATAGAAAATATCTTGAAGTGAAGAATGGGATGCAGTTAAAGTATCCTAAAGCAGTTAAAGCACCTAAAGCAAAATCTATTACTTTAAATGCTTATTTTAAAATATTAAAGTTTTCAAAATCAGAAATCTAAGCTTTCACCTTAGGAAACCAGAGAAGAAAGACTGGATACAAAATAAGGAAGAATACAATAAAGATTAAATTAGAGACCAGTGAAATTGAAAACAGAATAATAATAGAGAATTTCACTAAAAAGTACAACAGTTTCTTTTAATGAAAACAATAAATAAAGTTGATAAACTTCTAGCCAGACTGAAAAAATACAAAACTCAAATCACCAATATCAAGAAGGTAGAGGGTCATTACTACAATCCTCTCAGATATTGAAAGGGTTATAAAGGAATCTACAAGTGACTATATACTGAAAAACTTGCATGATGTGGATCAATTCTTTGAAAGACATAAATAAAAAATCAAGGAAAGAGTAAGCTGAATAGTCCTATGTCTATTAAAGAATTAAATTCATAGTTGAGAATCTTCCAACAAAAGAAATGCCATTTGTGAATTCTGCAAAGCATTGAAAGTAGAAATAGTATTAATTCTACAAACCTTTTCCAGAGCATAAAAGAGGAAGAAATACTTCCTAACTCATTTTATGATATAGCTACCCACTGCAGTATTCTTGGGCTTCCCTTGTGGCCCAGTTGGTAAAGAATCTGTCTGCAATGTGGGAGACCTTGATGTGATTCCTGGGTTGGGAAGATCCCTGGAGAAGGGAAAGGCTACCCACTCCAGTATTCTGGCCTGGAGAATTTCATGGAGTGTATAGTCCATGGGGTCGCAAAGAGTGGGACACGACTGAGCGGCTTTCACATGACTTTAACACCAAAACCAGGGAGCAATATTGTAAGGAAAAGCAAAACAAAATAAACACAGAAACAAAAGTCCTCATCAAAGTATTAGAAAATTGAGTCCAACAATGTACATAAAGGATAACACAAGTTACCCAATTCGGGTTTGATAGATAACCAAGTCAGGTTTATCCCAGGAAGGCAAGGCTGCTCCTACGTTTGAAAATCAATCGATATAATTCACCATATTAATAAACTTAAAAAAGAAAAACTATATGATGAACTCAATTGACACAGAAAAAGCCTGTGACAAAATTTAACATCCATTCCCAGGCAAAGTAGGAATAAAAGGGATGGTATCGCAGGCGAGGAAAATAAAGACAAAACCCAAAACATGGAGCCTGCCAGCTCCCCTGCCTGGAGAGAATCCCACCAGGCCCCTGAGCCTCAGACCTACACTGTGAACAACACATCTGGGCCCTGTTCAGGAGGCTGCCTCTGTGCTGGGCCCTGGGGAAGAACTCAGCACACAGCCTGTGAAAGCCATTCCTCTGATCACCTGTCCCCTCCGGTCGGTACTCAGACTCGGACACTGGGGGCTCATCTCTCAGGAACAGGTCTTAACAGCCGGCTGCCCAGGGAGAAACTCTGGGTTTTGAGTTCCCTCCTGGTTGTGAGTCGCTGGGCCACGGGTGGGGCCGGTGGGGAGGTGGTGTCTGCCCCTCCTGCCCACTTCCATGTGCTTTCTGTCTCATTTTCCCAGTGTGGAAGTGTCAGTCTGTTTTTGTTTTGGGGTTTTTTTCAGAGGAAAGTTTTCCATGTATGGCTGTAGAGTTGATGAGTCTGTGGGAAGAAGTGGGTTTAGAATTTCCTACGCTGACATACTGAACCAGATCCTAGATAACTCATGTTTCTTAATGTTTCTGAGCCACAGATTGATCCCCAGATAATCTGATGAAAGCTCTGGGCGACTCTCAAGAGAACACACACACACATATGTGCGGCACTTCACAAAACATCTCTGGGGTGATGAAGCCCTTGCAGCCCATCCCCCAGCATGAAGCCCTCTCAGCCTCCTCCCCTCCTCCCACTGCCCCTGCTTCCGGCATAACCATAAGGCTCTCTGGCCTCCTTTTCACAATTCAAAGCCCATGCCTGCTCCTGCCTTCCTGAAACCTTTCTAACAACCCCACCCTAAGCTGATCTGCACCCCCTCCAGAATCCTTTATCTGCACAAGCCAGTGGGTATAAGATGATTGTAAGACCCTTGCTTTTCTTGCCCAGGACTTAATGTTGTCCCCAGCCCACAAACTTTGCACACAATAGGTTCTGTTTTGTCATCTGTCAATATTGCTTGGCTTAATCCCTCAGTTACACTTCATAGAGGATCAGCTCAGTTCAGTCGCTCAGTCATGTCCAGTTCTTTGCAACCCCATGCACTGCAGCACGCCAGGCCTCCCTGTCCATCACCAACTCCCGGAGCTTGCTCAAACTCATGTCCATTGAGTCAGTGATGCCATTCAACCTTCTCATCCTCTGTCATCCCCTTCTCCTCCTGCCTTCAATCTTTCCCAGCATCAGGGTCTTTTCAAATGAGTCACTTCTTCACATCAGGTAGCCAAAGTATTGGAGTTTCAGCTTCAGCATCAGTCCTTCCAATGAATATTCAGGACTGATTTCCTTTAGGATGGACTGGTTGGATCTCCTTGCAGTCCAAGGGACTCTCAAGAGTCCTCTCCAGCATCACAGTTCAAATGCATCAATTCTTTGGTGCTCAGCTTTCTTTATAGTCCAAACTCTCACATCCATACATGATTACTGGGAAAACCATAGCTTTGACTAGATGGACTTTTCTTGGCAAAGTAATGTCTCTGCTTTTTAATATGCTATCTAGGTTGGTCATAGTTTTTCTTCCAAGGAGCAAGTGTCTTTTAATTTCATGGCTGCAGTCACCATCTGCAGTGATTTTGGAGCCCCCCAAAATAAAGTCAGCCACTGTTTCCACTGTTACCCCATCTATTTGCCATGAAGTGATGGGACTGGATGCAATGATCTTAGTTTTCTGAATGTTGAGTTTTAAGCCAACTTTTTCACTCTCCTCTTTCACTTTCATCAAGAGACTCTTTAGTTCTTCACTTTCTGCCTAAGGGTGGTGTCATCTGAATATCTGGGGTAATTGATATTTCTCCTGGAAATCTTGATTCCAGCTTATGTTTCATCCAGCCTGGCATTTTGCATGATATACTCTGCATACAAGTTAAATAAGCAAGATGACAATATACAGCCTTGACATACTGGAACCAATTTGGAACCAGTCTGTTGTTCCATGTCCAGTTCTAACTGTTGCTTCTTGACCTGCATACAGATTTCTCAGGAGACAGGTAAGGTAGTCTGGTATTCCCATCTCTTGAATAATTGTCCAGTTTATTGTGATCCACACAGTCAAAGGCTTTGGCATAGTCAATAAAGCAGAAGTAGATGTTTTTCTGAAACTCTCTTTCTTTTTTAATGATCCAACGGATGTTGGCAATTTGTCTTTCAATATACATTTCCATGCAGTTAAACTCTCTTAACTAGCTTGGCTACTCCAAGGTCACCTTCTTTCAAATGACATTTCACATGCTCCATACAACGTGGTCCTTAGCTTTGATTACTCTGGGAAATGCTTTTAGGACTCGGCACACACACACACACAAAAAAGCCTTTGGAAGGAAAACTAAGATAGCTGGGTAAGGAATCACATCTCCTCTAACATATTAGAGGCAAGCATTGTCTTTACCCAAAACACAGCTTATTTTTCTTATATTTTTCTTTTCTTCACACCAGCATACAAACAGGCACACAGATATGTGCTCCTAGTCCCATCAGTTCAGTTCAGTCGCTCAGTCATGTCCGACTCTTTGCGACCCCATGAATCGCAGCACGCCAGGCCTCTCTGTCCATCACCAACTCCCGGAGTCTACCCAAACCCATGTCCATCGAGTCGGTGATGCCATCCAACCATCTCATCCTCTGTCGTCCCCTTCTCCTCCCGCCCCCAATCCTACCCAGCATTAGGGTCTTTTCCAATGAGTCAACCCTTCGCATGAGGTGGCCAAAGTATTGGAGTTTCAGCTTCAACATCAGACCTTCCAACGAACACCCAGGATTGATCTCCTTTAGGATGGACTGATTGGATCTCCTTGCAGTCCAAGGGACCCTCAAGAGTCTTCTCCAACACCACAGTTCAAAAGCATCAATTCTTCGGCACTCAGCCTTCTTCACCGTCCAACTCTCACATCCATACATGACCACTGGAAAAACCATAGCCTTGACGAGACGGACTTTTGTTGGCAAAGTAATGTCTCTGCTTTTAAATATGCTATCTAGGTTGGCCATAACCTTCCTTCCAAGGAGTAAGCGTCTTTGAATTTCATGGCTGCAATCACCATCAGCAGTGATTCTGGAGCCCAAAAAAATAAAGTCTGACACTGTTTCCACTGTTTCCCCATCTATTTCCCATGAAGTGATGGGACCAGATGCCATGATTTTAGTTTTCTGAACGTTGAGCTTTAAGCCAACTTTTTCACTCTCCTCTTTCACCTTCATCAAGAGGCTCTTTAGTTCTTCTTCACTTTCTCCCATAAGGGTGGTGTCATCCGCATATCTGAGGTTATTGATATTTCTCCCGGCAATCTGGATTCCAGCTTGTGTTTCTTCCAGCCCAGCGTTTCTCATGATGTACTCTGCATAGAAGTTAAATAAGCAGGGTGACAATATACAGCCTTGACGTACTCCTTTTCCTATTTGGAACCAGTCTGTTGTTCCATGTCCAGTTCTAACTGTTACTTCCTGACCTGTATACAGGTTTCTCAAGAGGCAGGTCAGGTGGTCTGGTATTTCCATCTCTTTCAGGATTTTCCACAGTTTATTGTGATCCACACAGTCAAAGGCTTTGGCATAGTCAATAAAGCAGAAATAGATGTTTTTCTGGAATACCCCTCATCCAAGGTAAGGAGCAGCGGCTGCACTTTGCTGGAGCAGCCGTGAAGAGATACCCCATGTCCAAGGTAAGAGAAACCCAAGTAAGATGGTAGGTGTTGCGAGAGGGCAAAAGATGGCAGACACACTGAAACCATAATTCCAGAAAACTAGCCAATCTGATCACACGGACCACAGCCTTGTCTAACTCAATGAAACTAAGCCATGCCATGTGGGGCCACCCAAGACAGATGGGTCATGATGGAGAGGTCTGACAGAATGTGGTCCACTGGAGAAGGGAATGGCAAACCACTTCAGTATTCTTGCCTTGAGAACCCCACCAACATTATGCAAAGGCAAAATGATAGGACACTGAAAGAGGAACTCCCCAGGTCGGTAGGTGTCCAATATGCTACTGAAGATCAGTGGAGAAATAACTCCAGAAAGAAAGAAGGGATGGAGCCAAAGCAAAAACAATACCCAGTTGTAGATGTAACTAGTGATAGAAGCAAAGTCTGATGCTATAAAGAGCAATATTGCATAGGAACCTGGAATGTTAGGTCCATGAATCAAGGCAATTGGAAGTGGTCAAACAGGAGATGGCAAGAGTGAACGCCGACATTCTAGGAATAAGCGAACTAAAATAAATAGGCATAATTCCTGCCAAAATCAATATTCTAAATCCTCAGTACTGAGTCCAGGAGGGAAGGCAAGCTTTAATCAGAAACGTTCAAGGCAGGTGCCCAGGTGAGTAAAAGTGTGAAAGTGCACAGCCTCCCACACATTGGCTGCCCCCACAGACACTCCCCTCTCAACTCTCAAATTGGCAGGACACCTGCTTGTGAAATCAGGGACAAAGATCATGTCTACATAAGACAATGGTTCTCAGCAATTCTTAATTACAGCAAATTAGGGTAATTATGAAGCTGAATTATTCTGCATTGTCTGAAGAAGTTAGAAGGGGAGAATAAGACAAGAAGGAAATTGGTCATTCCAAGAGTTACTTTGCTGCCCTGGTAGTTCAGCTGATAAAGAATCTGCCTGCAATGCAGGAGACCCCCGCTTTGATTCCTGGGTCAGGAGGATCTGCTGGAGAAGGGATAGGCTACCCACTTCAGTATTCTTGGGCTTCCCTGGAGGCTCGGCTGGTAAAGAATCCTCCTGCAATGCGGGAGATCTGGGTTTGATCCCTTGGTTGGAAAGATCCCCTGGAGAAGGAAAAGGCTACCCACTTCAGGATGCTGACCAGGAGAATTCCATAGACTGTAGAGTCCATGGGGTCACAAAGAGTCAGACATGACTGAGGGACTTTATTAAAAAAAATTCCTAGAGTTTCATCTGGAGAATGTCACTCATACAAAACCAGAATAAATGTCTCACAATAAAGTAGTGAAAGGCAGCACCTCCTCACCCCAATGATAAGTGTGTGTCAGTTTCCTGCCAAAATGTTCACACTCTTCTGGGCCTGGCGTGGGTACAGAAGTGTGAGATGAATCCCCACACACTTTCCACTTAATCCAAATGTATAAAATTAAGAGATCCCTGTATCCATAGTTCAACACTTGGTTGATTCAGCACCATTTCAGAATCAACTACAAGCATAACCAAAATGAACAGAATTTGCTTTGATAAGATTCCAGTTTGAACTAGTTCAGAACCACATGCACTAAAATAAAATAAATTCTCTTGGTTCTGGATCCAAGTCTCTTCTATCCTCTGGGTTTGTTTCATACTCAATCAGGACATTATATTTTCAATGTGTTTTCTTTCAAATGATAACATTTTCCATACTTTTCAAAGATTTTTCTTTTAAAATCAATCACATCTCAAATTTATCAAATTTATATTTTATGATTTTTTATATTCAATACCAGGGCTTCCCTGGTTGCCCAGACGGTAAAAAGAATCCATCTGCAATGCCGGAGACTGAAGTTCAATCCCTGGGTTGGGAAGACCTCCTGGAGAAAGGAATGGCAACCCACTCCAGTATTCTTGCCTGGAGAATCCCACGGACAGAGGAGCCTGGCAGGCTACAATCCACAGGGTCACAAAGAGTCAGACCCAACTGAGTGACTAAGTACACAGCACATATTTAACATTTAAGAGCTCCAAAACATAAAATTATTCTGTTCTAGTAACATACTCAAATATGTCTCTACTAGCCTCCATTCTCTAGTTGTTTTAAAATCTAGTTCTGTTTGCATTTCCCTCTTAGTCATCAATACTTTCCATTTTTAAATCACTGTTGAGAATTTCTAGCAGTGAGTGAAATTCTCAGAGAAGAAAACTACCTCTAGCGTAAGTTATCTATTGCTATGTCACAAACCATTGCCAAAATTCAGAGAAAACAAAAGGAGCCCTTTATTTGCTCATAGTTTTGCAACACAAGCAGGTGTAGTGGGGACTCACCCTAGCTATTTGCTCTTCTGGCGTCACAGTCACTAAACAGGGGCTATAGCGACTTCAGACTTGGAGCACTCCCACGGCAGGAGGGTCAGGGCTGGTCGTGGAGGAGTCAGTGAGGCCCAGCAAGCAGCCTCACTTTTCCCTCATGTTGGCCTCTTAGCCTTGCTTGTACTCTTTAAATATTAACTCCAACGTTCCAAAACTCCCTTCTTCCATAATTTTATTGGTCAAAGCAGTCACAGATCCACATCAGATTGCAGGACAGAGACGTAAGCTCCTCATGAGAGAAGCACTGTGTACCCACAGGTTAGAAAGGACTTTTTAAGGTTATTTTTGTACACTAGCTCCCTCTAGCCACAACAATCCGAGTCCTCTCCATACAAAAAACACAATAACCTGTCGACTAGAAAAGGACGCACAACGTGAGAGCTGCGAGTTAGGTTTTACTTGGGGCAACAGGAGGACAGCAGCTGGGAGACAGCACCTCAAATCGCTCTGAGAGACTGTTCCACAGAGGCAGTGAAGGTCAATAAATAAGGTTTCCGTAAAGGGGGAGTTTGATGCAATCAATCAAAACCTCTTTACAAGAGGTTTTCTGCTAGTCACAAGGCTCTGATATCATCATGAAGGGAATTAGTGCTTTTCTAGATATGAGAAGATACAAGGATTGGGATCATAGAATCTGTTCCAGAAAATATCCGCCTGTCTTAAGACCTGTCTCACAGAGCACAGAGTGCCTCACTGCACCCTGAATTCCCTCAGAGGGTGTTGAAGGTCAATAGCTGCAGTAGAACAGGGTTCAATCTCCACAGAGGTAGACGGCAAATGCCCTTGTTGTTCAGTCATTAGCAATGCTCTTGGCAAGTGCCAATTTATAGTTGACAAACCCCTCCCGAGATTCCAGGAGTCTTGCTCTCATGAAGCACGCATTCCAACTCCAGGGTCTTGTGATCCAAACCACGAGGTAAGTCGCCATCATTGTGGTTCTTTGGATGCAATTTCTTCGATAGTTTGTCTCAATTTGAAGACCTTCAAACTAAGGAGACAAACTGTCAACTTCCCGTCATGGGAAAGGCAGAGAGTGTCCCATTCAGGAAGGGGCAGGGTGATTTCAGATATGCATAGCAGTAGGTAGCAGCAGGGAGTGGTAGCTGGAAGCAGGGTCTTAGTTTCCCAGACTGTGAGTCCTAACCACTGGATCACAGGAGCCAGCAATTAGGGCTAAGGTCCTTAGTACTGCCTGACTAGTCAAGAACGATTCAGGCAAGGAAGCAATAGATAAGTCGCTCAGTCCTGTTTGACTCTTTGCAACTGCATGGACTGCAGCCCGCCAGGCTCCTCTGTCCATGGGATTCTCTAGGCAAGAATACTGGAGTGGGTTGCCATGCCCTTCTCCAGAGGATCTTCCCAACCCAGGGATCGAACCTGGGTCTCTTATGTCTTCTGCATTGGCAGACAGGTTCTTTACCACTAGCGCCACCTGGGAAGCCTTATTGAAAAGAAAAGTACAAGCAGAAAGGCACAAGGGTGAGCTCAGAGAGAGTCATGCCTTTGGGAAGTTTAAATCCTTTATAAAGGGGCTTCATGAAGGATTTCCCATCACTTCATGGCAAATAGATGGGAAAACAATGGAAACAGTGAGAGACTTTATTTTGGGGAGCTTCAAAATCACTGCAGATGGTGACTGCAGCCATGAAATTAGAAGACTCTCACTCCTTGGAAGAAATACTATGACCAACCTAGACAGCATATTAAAAAGCAGAGACATTTACTTTGACAACAAAGGTCCGTCTAGTCAAAGCTATGGTTTTTCAAGTAGTCATGTATGGTTGTGAGAGTTGGACTATAAAGAAACCTGAGTGCTGAAAAATTAATGCTTTTGAATTGTGTTGAAGAAGACTCTTGAGAGTCCCTTGGACTGCAAGGAGATCCAACCAGTCCATCCTAAAGGAAATCAGTCCTGAATATTCATTGGAAAGACTGATGCTGAAGCTGAAACTCCAATACTTTGGACATCTGATGTGAAGAATTGACTCATTTGAAAAGACCCTGATGCTGGGAAAGATTGAAGGAGGGAGGAGAAGGGGATGACAGAGGATGAGATGGTTGGATGGTATCACCAACTTGATGGAACTGAACTGAACTGAGCTGAAAGGGGCTGAAAGGGGCAGTTCTCCTGGTCTTTGTCTTCCTTCAGGCCAACCACCTTGCTTTGTTCCCCACTGGTTAATTTGTCTCAGGACCTTCCCCTGGGGTGCCTATGCACACCTTGGCCAAGATTGATCTCAAAGTGAAGGCTTCTGGAGGAGTGAGACTCATTATGGCCTGGAACTATCCTCTGACCTTTGACTCCAAGGAGCATTTCTGTGCATCTATAGTGTCTCCCTTTCTTTTACTTTGACAGGTTTTTTTTCTTCTCTTTGTCCTTGCCTTGATTATTCCCTTGAGATGTTAACAACAGACAAAGACTGGCTATTTATCCTGTTTCTGTTGTTACTTCTAAATGTAAATGCAAATAGGGGCTGGTTGTAAATTCCTCAACTGGAGCCCACCTATGTCTTATCTCAGGAAATACAAAGAGGAGTCTCGGTTCAGTTCAGTCACTCAGTCATGTCCTACTGTTTCTCGACTCCATGGACTGCAGCACACCAGGCTTCCCTGTCCATCACCAACTCCCAGAGCTTGCTCAAACTCATGTCCATCGAGTTGGTGATGCCATCCAACTATTTCATCCTCTGTCGTCCCTTTCTCCTCCCTCCTTCAATCTTTCCCAGCATCAGAGTCTTTTCAAATGTGTCAGCTCTTCACATCAGGTGTCCAAAGTATTGAAGTTTCAGCTTCAGCATTAGTCTTTCCAATGAGTATTCAGGACTGATTTCCTTTAGGACTGACTGCTTGGATCTCCTTGCAGATCTCCTCTCAAGAGTCTTCTCCAACACCACAGTTCAAAAACATCAATTCATTGGCACTCCGCTTTCTTTATAGTCCAACTCTCACATCCATAGATGACTACTGGAAAAACCATAGCTTTGACTAGACTAGAGGACCTTCACCAACAAAGGTCCTCTTCCAAGGAGGAAGAAAAGAGGAGGAGGCTGATTGTAAATGCCCAACCTGGAGCCTGGAGCGGATTGTAAATGTCCAAGCTGTCCAACCTGCTGTCTAGGTTGGTCATAGCTTTTCTTCCAAGGAGGAAGAAAAGAGGAGGCTGGCTGATTGTAAATGTCCAACCTGGAGCTGGTCTATCTCCTACCTCAAGGGGAGGGAGGAAGCACATGGTCCAAAGCAGCCCTGGACCTCGGTCATTCCTGGCTCCTCCTCTGACTCAGCTCAGTTCAGTTTAGTTGCTCAGTTGTGTCCAGCTCTTTGTGACCCCCATGGACTGCAGCATACTAGGCTTTCCTGTCCATCACCAACTCCTGGAGCTTGCTCAAACTCATGTCCATAGAGTCAGTGATGCCATCCAACCATCTCATCCTCTGTGGTCCCTCTCTCCTCCCGCCTTCAATCTTTCCCAGCATCAGGGTCTTTTCAAATGTGTCAGTTCTTCACATCAGGTGGCCAAAGTATTGGAGTTTCAGCATCAGTGCTTCCAATGAATATTCAGGACTGATTTCCTTTAGGATTGACTGGTTTGATCTCCTTGCTGTCCAAGGGACTCTCAAGAATCTTCTCTAACACCACAGTTCAAAAGAATCAATTCTGATCCTTCTTTTCCCATGAGAAATGGCCCGTGCTTGCAGCTGAGAAATTTCTCAGTCTGTCTCCTGCTAATAGGGCTTGAGGGCCCAGAGTCCCCTTTTTATTATAACCTGTCTTTTCCCTTTCAGTAGAAGATGATAAAATTTCTTCAAAACATTTGCACATTTCTTATGTATAAAATTAGACAGAAATCACAAAAACACTCCATTAGACAGGCCATGCCACATTTTTTTCTGAGAAAGCTCTTTTTCTACCTTGAGCTCCATGTAAGACCGATATAGGAGAATGACCTTGAGATTCTTAGAAGACCAATTGTCTAGCTGTACAAGCCATATTCTCAATATTCTTAGAACTTTTGTGTAGCTGAAAGGCACCACCTTCATTCAGTCTCTTGAGTCTGATCTAAGGATACCTTACCCTAAAGATATGTTATGCTGGAGGTGCTCTGGATTTTTTTTTTTTTTTTTTTTTTTTCTTTTTTTTTTTTTTTTTTCTTTTTTTTTTCTCTTCAGTGCTCTGGATTTTATCTCTTCCTTTAGAAATTTATTACTTTCAGAATATCTCACTCTCCAGAGAGGCTGAGCACGAGAAACTGTTTTATTTCCAATATAGTAAACCCTGGCTCCTCTAAACTCTGCTTGAAAATTAAATAGTTGCCTCTGCACATCCAGCTGTCCCCATACTTTATTACAAACATCTGAAAGGAGCCATCAGCATTTTCAAACTCCTCCTTAGTCACATCCATGAGTTCATTCACTATCTGCTCTAACTTCTTTGTTGCTGAGGCCCACAGTTTCAGGTGGCGCTAGTGGTAAAAAAATCCGCCGGCACTGCAGGAGACCCGGGCTGGATTCCTGGGTCGAGAAGATCCTCTGGAGAAGCAAATGGCAACCCACTCCAGTATCCTTGCCTGGAGAATCCCATGGACAGAGGAGCCTGGAGGGCTACAGTCCATAGGGTCACAAAGAATTGGGCACGACTGAAGTGACTTAGCACACATGCAGTTTCAGCCAGTGATCCACCATCATATAGCATGGGTCTTTTTTTTCCCATTTTTCTTATAAAAATTTCCTCCCTGTCGTTAATAGTCTCTTTGAAAACTTTCTCTGTCCACCACTCAGATCCAAAGCTACCTTTTTTAGGCTTCTGTTACATGAGCACTCATTTTCAGCTACCAAATTCTTCAATCAGAGAAGGAAAGCCATTATGAGTATTATGGAGTATTATGAAATAAGAGATGCATTGTAAAAAGAGACTATATAATTGCAGAAAAACTGCAGAAGTAGGCATCTGAAGGGGAGTCAAAGATTGGAGTGAAGTCGCAAGCAGCCCTCCTGAAGGCTGCCAGGGCGGGTCACCAAAGGGAGCAGGCAGGGAGTCTAGCTGATGGCAAGCTTGGCTTCTACTGCTAGCCTGACCGTGTGCCTGGGTCACTGGAGAAGAGCCAGACCAGCAACCAGGAAGAGGACCTGACCCCACGTGGAAGAGACAAGCCAAGATGACCTTCAGAACATTACAGCCCTGCCTGCTTCTGCCCACTCAGTTCCATGCAGCTTTGTCTGTTAGAAAAAACTCTGACCTGGAAACAAACAGTAAAGCAGAACACAATTCCAACTCAGCCAGCGGCTGTAGTACAAAAGCACCACATCTCACTTTTAAAACCAAGAAGGTCTGGGTCTACATCAAAGTTTTGAAATGTTTTCTGAACTATTGCATATCAAAATTGTTCACAGTAGTAACCAGTTTGTTTCTGTTTTTCACTTTCAAAGTGTGGTGATCCTTGAGAAAAAAGCCATCTTGACCAGCAGATGAGAAACATGAAATGTCAGATGTGCTGAAATGTGTGTAGAAAGCTGCACTTCTTGAAATTTTGTCACTGCCATAAACTAAGGAAGACTTAACATTTTCATATGATGATTTGTTAGGCCAACTTTTGTTTCTGTGGTCCAGTTTTTGTATTGCACTGTTACCAAAGAAAACTACAGTGAAGTAGGGTGACAAGACAGGAATGGTGCTAGTTACGTTTTTGTTTTAAAATGCAAGTAGAATCACAACACTCTCTCACCAAGTCTTTCAGTGACTACTTTCACCATCCAAGCTCTGTCGAGCCTCAACCCTTGGCCCCAGGTGTGCAGCTCAGAGACACTGGGCTTTCCGTGTGATCCAGGCCTGTGTTCTGTCCCTGCTCCTTCCTCTCCCTGGTGGCCCTTTCCATCCTCTGCAACAACCCCCATTTATTCAGTGCACCCCTCTTTCTGCCTGTGGTATCTTTCACCACACCCCATGTGTGTACTATGCACACTCAGATGTGTGTCTTGACTGCAAACATAAGCAAACCGTATGTACTGCTACTGGCTGCTCCTTGCTGGTGGCCCTTCTTTCAGATCCTTCTCTTCACACCTGTTTAGGCTCCTTCCCAGTCACCTCCTGTGAAAACTGTACTGTGTCCCCTGACATTCACTTCTCTCAGGACACAAGTAATGACAACAAACTTCAAACACTCCCATGGGGTGTGCAACCACACTCATCACGCCTTGGAAGAAATATGACACTGATCTAAGACACCATCTCATTACCTCAGAGATCCTAGGTTGTCCAGTAACTGCACACATATGTAAGAAACATGTATGCGTGCATGCTAAGTCGCTTCAGTCGTGTCTGATTCTTCGTAATCCTATGGACTATAACCCACCAGGCTCCTTTGTCATTTAAAAATGATTATATTACTTATGGGATTCTCTACACAAGAATACTAGAGTGGGTTGCCATGCCCTCCGCCACCGGATCTTCCCAAGCCAGGGACTGAACCCGTGTCTCTTGCATATCCTGCATCAGCAGGTGGGTTCTTTACCACTAGTGCCACCTGGGAAGCCCCGTCACTTATATTCAGGAATGTCTAAATACTATGAAATTTGGTATCTACCTTGATAGCCATTTTCAAAAATACACGAACAGCATGTTCCTAAAAGTAAGAAATTTTACGATTTCTTTCTTTTTTTCTCTCTTCCACTTACTGAGAGTAATTTTTCTTCTCTGGGAAGCACTTGAATGGTTCCCTTGGTTACTTAATGAGAAGCCCAGGCCTGGGAGGGGCACACCGAGGAGACTGGTGGGGTTAAACAACTCTGCAGCTGAGGTTTTTGAAGCTTCAGGACCAGCTAGAGGGATTGGGAGACTCAGGTGGCCAGATTCCCGCATCTTGGACACATTTCCAGGTCATGCTTGACAAAACCAAGCAAAGAGGGGTTTTCTTAGGCAGATTTTTACTAGTTGTTCAAGGAGATTGTCTATTTTTCTCTGACTCACCGAGAATAAAAGAAATGTAGGAGACCAAGTGACTCACTAAGAATAAAAGAAATGTAGGAGACCAAGTCGGAGAAGGCAATGGCACCCCACTCCAGTACTCTTGCCTGGAAAATCCCACGGACGGAGGAGCCTGGTAGGCTGCAGTCCATGGGGTCTCGAAGAGTCGGACACGACTGAGTGACTTCACTTTCACTTTTCACTTGCATGCATTGGAGAAGGAAATGGCAACCCACTCCAGTGTTCTTGCCTGGAGAATCCCAGGGATGGTGGAGCCTGGTGGGCTGCTGTCTATGGGGTCGCACAGAGTCGGACACAACTGAAGCGACTTAGCAGCAGCAGCAGCAGGAGACCAAGTGTCCAGCTGCAGAGAGTGTAACATAAAGGAGTATACCCTGAGGGCCACTCCCACCCCAAGTGGTGTCAGGCAGGAGGGAGAGACAGCAGAATCTTCCAGGTAAAGACGACTAGCCCTGGAGCAGAAACTCCAAGAAGGGGGCTACTGTGCGTGTTCATCGCAAACTGCCAGCACCGGCAACATTGCCAGGCACATAGGAGGCTCTCAACAAACAAGTGAGTAAACAGTGCAGCTTGGCTGATGAATTGAGCTTTCCTGCTTCCATTCTGCTCTTCGCAAGCTTTGTTTCCTGCCACAGGAAACTTGCTCTGGTGGGGTGAGGCCTCTCTGTGTGTGCTCTGCTCCTGGCAGAGCGGGAGAGTTTGGCTCAGGCCTGACAGACAGGCCGAGGCAGAGGTGAGACGCCGGGGGCAGCAGGTCAGAGCCCACGGAGGCTGGCAGTAGCCCTGGGAACACAGGTTACAAAACCCCAGCGGGAACTGGGTCTGGAAGGAGCCAGACCTCCAAACAGTATTGCACCATAGTAGCTGTATAGTTTACTTTTAGTAGTTGATATTATTTAATATTTTACATTTAGGCCTCTGATCAAACACGTATTAGGTATGAAAGACAGCCGGCCTAACAGAAAGACTCTGGAAGAGCATTTCACCTCCCTGGGCCTCGGTTTCCTTATCTGCAAATCAACGTCTCTAAACTAAAGGGCCTCTGGGTCCCCTTCCAACTGTGAGGTCTGGGATCTGCAAGAGGTTGTTTATTAAAAGCCATAGTGACTAGCCCTGGGCACATGGACTTGCTCTCAGCAAAGCCAAATACCTACATTTTCCTTTTCGGGGTAAAAGCCAAAACTGAAAGCAACTGACAGATGCCCACACCAGAGCCAGGCTTTCCCCAACAGTTCTCAGTGTCCCTAAGTTTGGGGAACCATATTATTCTTCAGTATAAAGAATAGTACAGAAAGGCTGTGCTTTCTGGTAGGAATGATTTCTCCCAGGCAAATACAGGTAGCGCTAAGAGAAGCATTTCAGACACTGCAAAGGAAGCACCCTGGGAGGCTGTGTGACTCAAGCACTAACACTCCCCAAACGTCCTTCAGGAGCCGAAAGCGCCCTGGCCCCAGCTGCAGACCTCTCAGGCGACCTCCGTGATGTTAAGCTACAGGACTGCAGTGCATTCTTGCTACAGAACCGCCTCCTGCTGTGTGATAAAAGCGAGAGAGGCAGACACACTGAGTTGAAAGTGGCACCGAAAAAAGACAAGTGAGCTCCCGGACGGGGCTGAGATGCAGGGGCAGTGCTGGGAGGCCAGCCCTTCTGGCCAAGGACACACATCTGACCCCTCTGCAAACTCCCCTGCCTGGTCCCCACGGAGCAGATCGGGGAGGAAGGTAGAGGACGGGTGCTCTCCCAGCTCCTCCCGTGGGGTCACCCTCTGGGGTGGGGTCACCACGCCCTCTGCTCAGCCCTCAGACCTGGGGCTGCAGCAGGCGTGCCTGTCACCAGGTCCTGTGCTTCCTCATGGTTTCCTACACACGCTGTAAACAGTCCTTTCACTCAGCTCTTCTTACTCAGCCCATTTGACAGAGACTCCATACCAAGACTCTGGCTGTCTCCCTGTCTAAGGGAAGCTCCGGAATCTGGGAGGGATGTGGGAATGCCGGAAGAGTTCAGAAGAGGAGTGTGAGGGGCGAGAGAATGGAGGGCTCCTTGCAGAAGAGAAGGTGGAGAGACAGCCGGCAGGCCCCCAGCTTTCCCAACTAGCTCATCAGATCTTTGGCAAAAGTTCTGTGAAACTGCAGGTCTGAGGGTTGAGGACAGGTGTCTCTTCTTTCCTAGGTGGTTTTGGACGCGCTGCCCTGCTTTTACATCCTGTTCAACTGTGTGGCTCGGGTGGGAAAGAGGCCCTCGAAACAGCCTCTTGTGGGCCCCAGGGTCTATCGTGGGGCCCACAACTATCCACAAACACACCCAGACTGGCCTGGAGTAACCCTGGGACTGGCAGCACTCAGGAGAACATGCTTTGCCTCAGGGACAGAAGAGGAAAGGCAGTTTCTAAAAATGTTTCCCCAGTTGGGAAATCAAACTTGGTCCTCTGTCCTCAGTCTTCCCCAGACCACCCATGTGGGGACACTGTTCCGCTTGAAGCTAGAGCTGATATTTTCAGAAATGGCCACTAATTTGGACTCAGCCCCAAAGCCCCAGGTCCACCCCGTGGCCCCACGCTGTATTTAAACACTCAGGTCGATGCGCCTGGGAGCAACAGTAGTCCTCCCCTGCAGGCACTGGCAAACAGAAAGCCAACAACATTGCATCTAAAACTAAACAGTTTTGCTGAGAATAATGGGGCTCTGGACTGTGGCTTCTGTGAAGCTTAATGACAGAATTGGCAGCACAGGAGGTTTTCTTCTTGTGGCGGCCCATGCTCCGCGGGCCTTGGGCACACAGCCGGGCTCACTGTTTGATCTTGTGAAACTCTGGTGATGGGTTACTTCCCCTCTTCTTAATGAGATTAATAAGGTAAGTGTTTGCAAGACGTTTTGAGTAGTTTGCTGAAAATTTTAAAACAAATTCTTCCAAAACCATTTCCTCAAAATCCAACTTTACTGAATTCCTTGGTTGAAAACTAACCCGAAATGATGTTAAAAATGAGCAAGGTCACAGTTTTGCCATCTGCCATAAACCTTGTCGTGAACATTGGAAGCACCCTTATCCAGCTGAGCCCATGGAAATTATGTCTTAATCTAACCGTTTCTTTCCATTTCTCCCAACTTCACATTACCAGAAGTATGCAGTGCCTTTCGAATGACATTTATCCAAGGTTATGATAACAAACAACTGTCCCTCCAGTGATGCATTTGTTCCGCACCTCCCAGCCCAAGGCCCTGCTCTTGCTTTTCTTTCAAATCTCATTTAGTCTCAGTCATCTCGGCCAGAAAGTTCCTGCTTCAGAGGAGAAGGTAAGTACATTTTTTACTAATTTCTCAGGTTCTTGAGTGCTTTGGGCTCATAAATAGAGCAGTTAGGGAAAAATCTTGAGAAAAGATTATATTCAGAATTCCTAGTAGCTCATCTTTCAAATTATGGTCTTTCATCCTCATGTGGAGTACATTATTTTCTAATTAAACTGTAACAACAAAGTCTTTTATGTGTGTATCTAATTAAACCCAGCTTTCCTCCTGAGGAATTTATTCTAAAGTCTTAGTTTTAAATCATCATCTAGCTCTAGTCAAGGACAATAGGCAGGTTTTCCTAATGAGATTAGGAGTGGGAAAATTCATGCTTCTTGTGGGAAAAGTCATGCTTCTTTTACCCCCAGAGAGTCACCCTTTGACCTGATTAACCATTTGTTTTCACTCTGGCACTAGTGCCTAAGCATCTCTGCCATCGACATACACATGTGGACTTTTTGTGATCTCAGGCAATTAACACTCTGCCTTTCTCATTGGTTAGTTCAGTAGTCCTCTGCCTTCCTTGGCAAAAATATAGCATGTAGGATAAATGAGAATTAAAAGCACATTCCTGATGCAATACTCCTCCAAAGCCCTAATCACTTGGAGAGCTGTGCACCCACTACAGACTTGAGACTCTTTTGCTCAGTCGGCTCTGTCACAGGGGAAAAGCATTCTTCAGAAAGGATGGCCCAGTCTTTTTACAAAAACACCGAGTCGTTCTATTTTTATTTCTGTAAACTGCCTTGAGATAATCCTACTATTCATCCTCTTCCCAAACACACACACTTATGCATACATGTACATGCACACACACACAAGTATACACATGCATATTCCTGTACACACATATACACACATGCAAAGCCAAGGGGGAAAAAACCAAAAGAGTGATGTGAGGTGACGCTGAGAGCAGGGCCTTGACTGGGATCAGGACAGGCAGAGGGCTGATCATGAGCCTCACCAGTTCACACACTGACCAGAAAGGGCCGCGCACACTGAGGCACCAGCCTGCGACCACTAGTACACTGTGGCTGGGACAGCAGGTCACACTCAGTCCTCAAGAAGAGCCCCCTCTGTGGGAACACAGAGAAGGGGACCCCCAGCAGAGGGGACAAGTGGAGGGGATATCTTGGAGCACCCTGACTTTTCAGTGTCCTGGGTTTTGGGGATTGGGGTGAGGGTAAGGGTGTCCCCTTCCAGCACCACCGCCCTCTCACCCCTCGGGGCAACCCCAGGCAGCTCAGTATAAAGAAAAAGGCCAACCTACCTTCATCTCGCTCGTTTTCCAGCCATGTTTCCCACCTAAACACTTAAAGGCCACATTATACAAACATGGGCAGGTCTGTGCTAGGGGTGGTGTCTGAGGCCAGGAAGTAAGGACAGATGGTGGGAGCACAGGTAAAGCAGCTTAGGGATTGGGTTCCCAGGAGGCTCTAGGGAGCGGGGGCAGGTGGCCCTGGGGCTCCGGAAGCTGAGAGATAAAGTGTGTAAAGGACATGAGTGTCATCTCAAGAAGTGTGGCCGATGTTAAAATGATAATAAAATTCAGAAGACAGTTTACACTCATGGCTCCACATGCACTTGCCAATGTGCTGGCAATGCGTGTGGAGCCTTGGAGCAAGACTTAGCAGCTTGAAGACCTTAAGCAAGTTTGTCTCTGAGCCTCAGTTTTCTTATCTATGAAATGAGTCCTGGAGCAGGGAACAGGAGTAGAACCTGCCCTCATACTTGACTGAAGCACTGAAGGAGAACATCTCTCACCCCGCATTCTCCCTGACCATTAACACAGAGACAATTGTTAAAGAAGCTGGGCGAAATCAAACTGCTTTTCAAGTACAAATTTTAAGGATGTGCTAATATACTGGGGAGTTTGCTCTTTTATATGTTAGAATATTAATTCAAAATGCTAATCACATGTTTTGAGCTCCACACAGTAGAAAACAAATCCCTTACAGCTTTAGGTAAAGCTGTAAGGCGACAGAAATCAAGACTAAAGAATAGACAAAGATCAGTTGAAGCAAATAGAGAGCCCATAAACAGACTCACACAAATGTAACCGATTCCAACAAAAGTGTGGGGGAAATCCAAGGGAAAAAGATAGATCTTACAACAGGTGGTGCTGGGAGAAATACTTCCAAAATACATATCGGAAATGACTATTTTTCCCAAAATCTTCAAAGAAATAGTAAACTCAGCAATAAGAAAACAAAGAATTTTAAAATGAACAAAAGATAAGAAGAGATGTCTCACCAAAGGAGATCTACAGACGGTAAGTAAACATAGAAAATAATACTCGTCATCATTTGTCATTAGAGAAATTGAAATTAAAATGACAATGAGATTACGCACTTATTAGAATGGCTGAAATCCAAAATGCTGACATCATCAAAGGTGGTGAAGCTGTGGAGCATGTCATTCCTCGCTGGTGGGAATGCAAAATGGTACAATCACTTTGGAAGACACTGTGGTGGTTTGATACAAAACTAAAGAGACTCTTTCCATATGATCCAACAATTGGGCTCCTTGGTATTTACCCAAATGAGTTGAAAACTCATGTTCATCCCAATTACCTGCACATGGATATTTATAGCAACTTCATTCATAATTGCCAAAATCTGGAAACAGGCAAGTCCTTAAACTATCTTTTAGCTATCAAGCCTAAAAAAGACAGGGGTGAAACTTAAATGCATGTTACTAAGTGACATAGCCAGTCTGAAAAGGCCAGCTGCTGTATGATTCTGATTATATGATGTTCTAGGAAAAGGAAAACAACAAGACAGTAAATAGATAAGATGTTACCTGTGGTTTGGAGAAGGGCTGAAGGCTGTGAATAGATGTAGTACAAGAGGATTTTTGTACCACAGAATAGTGAAACTATTCCATAAGATACTATGATAGTGACTATAAGACACCACACATTTGTCAAAACCTATAGAAATTTATGGCATAAAGTGTGAATCTTATGTTTTCAAAATTTTTTTAAAAAATCATTTTGGAGGTTAGACTGTCTCAGGATGCAATGTAAGCAAAGAATCTGATTGTACTATCATAAATACATGAAAGAATCACAATGCATGGGGTGGTGGGGAAGGTTCTGATATAAGTGACCTTGAAAATGAGCAAAAACAGTAAGACACAGCCAATCTGCTCTCTAGGTGACACAGTTCACCACAGGGATGTGGGCTATTGATTCTGAAACCACTGCAAAGTGTTTCTGTGGTGCACCTGCAAGTGTGCACCTGGACCCAACAATTAACATACCCTGCACATGGCAGGAGCTGGCTCTTCCCTGTTGGGACAGGAGGTTACACGTAAGTAAGGACAGGAGGCCAGAAGGAGCCACATGACAACAAACTGGAGCTGGAAACTTCAGGGTGAGCTCATGCTTATCTTCATATTGATATGGACAAAGAGAGAAGTATTTGTAGAGGTGTGTGCACAGATGGGTAGTGTACACACATATGTCTCCGTGCTCTGTTAGCGAAAAGGGCTTAGGAGCAGCAGCATGCAAGAAACAACACACACGTTACCCCTCAGGTCTTGGTTTTTAACACCATTTTCCAATAAAAGGAGTCAATGATCCTCTCAGAACAATGGCTGATTTCATGATGATGGCACAAAATAACAAAAGTGAGCTGGGAACACTGTGCAGTGCAAAAGGTAAATAATTGTTCCAAAAAATCACAGTGGTGAGGGTTATATTCAAAGGACTTTGTGCCAACTGCAAGAAGTTGGAACAATATAAGCAACAAAATATGTAAAATAATACTAGATTATAACCTAAAATATAAAATAAATATCCATATATCCATGGATGACCAGCCCATCTTGGGTGGCCCTGTGTGGCATGGCTCATAGCTTCACTGAGTTATACAAGGCTGTGATCCACGTGATCATTTTGGTTAGTTTTTCTGTGATTGTGATTTTTGCTCTGGAGGCTGTGGGATGGCAGTTCTTGCTTCTTCTGTCTGCCCTCTGAAGGATGAGGATAAGAGGCTTGTGCAAGCTCCCTCATGGGAGGGACTGGCTGTGGAGAAAACTGGGTCTTGCTCTGGTGGGTAAATTTTTAATCCAATTGTCTGCTGATGGGTGGGGCTGTGCTCCTTCCTTGTTAGTTGTTTGGCCTGCGGCAACCCAGTCCTGGAATCTAAGGGCTCTATGGTAGGGCTACTGGTGACCTCCAGGAGGACTTATGCCAACACATGGCTCCCAGGACTGCTGTTGCCAGTGCCCCTGTCCTCACAGCAGGCCACTACTGGCATACATTTCCACAGAAGACCCTCAGACACTCACAGGCAGGTCTGGCTCAGTGTCCTCTGAGGTCAGAGCCCCTCTCCCCTGAGTTGTGGTGCACACAAACTTTTGTGTGTGTCCTCCAGGAGTCTCTGTTTCCCCCAGTCCTGTGGAGGTTCCGTAATCAAAGCCCACTGGCCTTCAGAGTCAGATTCCCTGGGGATTCCCGGTCCCTTTGCCGGATCCCCAGGTTGGGAAGTCTGATGTGGGGCCTCATATGGGAAACTGGGTGTGCTGTGTATGGGAACTCTCTACTATCTTTGTAACTTTTCCATGAATATAAAATTGTTCTAAAATAAAAGGTTTATTTTTTTAAGAATGTCCAAGCTCCACCACCCAAAAAAATCTGAACGTTTTTCGGGGATTTTTCGATGCTTTTGCATCAGTGTATGTATATATATATACACACACTCTGCACCACTGAACCATGATTTTAACCATAGAAGAGGGGTCTACCTTATGGGCCTGCCAGACTTTATTTAACTCATTATTTATATGGTTATAATTGGTTTATGATTATTTATAAGGTCACCAGTTATTTACATGGTTTTCAGTTTTCCACTGAAAAATAGGTATACATCATTGTATATACATCTTTGTTCCTATCACTGACAATATGTTCCGAGCCACTGATTCCGATTGGTCAGGTTGGCAGATCCTAAAGGCAGAGTGTCACAGTGGAACTCGATCAGTCACCTTCTATTGGGTTAGGGTGTATGACTAGGATCCTTAGATTTTTAGTGGTAACACACTTTCTAATTAAGGGTCAGTACCTAGATTTTGAACAACTTATATTTATTGAAACAAATAAATCGGCTGTGATTATGATCTTTCACAACACCTTCATTTCTTCTTTTTTATTAATTTATTTATTTTAATTGGAGGCTAATTACTTTACAATATTGCAGTGGGTTTTGCCATACATTGACATGAATCAGCCATGGGTTTACATGTGAACCCCCCTGAACACCCCTCCCACTTCCCTTCCAAACACCTTCATTTCTAACTATTTTTTTCATCTTTTCACTTGTCTCAAGTGCCATTAGTCAGTTAGGCTCCAATGTTAACAGAAAACTTTTCTTTAACCACGTATTTCTCTTTTCCCCCTCCAACTTTCACCCCAACCCAATATCAGTATATTCTCCTGTATGACAAGGAGTACCAAGTACTCAAGTGAACACGGACTGACCTGCTTCCAGGAGAAGCCTTTCTCAACTCACCAGACCACCTTTTGATTTGCACCAAATGGAAACCAGGGCATCTGAAATTACAATGATAACAATGGGCTTACACTTTTTTTTCTTTTTCTTTCTATTTTTGTTTGTTTGTCTGTTTGTTGGGGGGGGCTTATACTTTTTGATCAGGATATATTTCCTAAGTTTTACTCATTAGAATGATTAGTGCTTTTTATCCTGAATATCTCACAGAAGTCATGTCTTAATATGAACCTCATATAACCAGTATGGTTTGCGCCACAAAGTAATGGTAGAAACAGTCACATGTCTTAATATTCAGAATATATGTTCAAGCATCAACCTGCTATGTAGGGAAAAAAGGCCAGTGTCTTCCTCTGGGCTGTCTCCTACCCTGGATGTTCTGTAATCCCAGGGTTCATGGACTCCAGAACTGAGCCAGGAGTCTGGCACGGGTCCATCTAGTGTTGTCTGGACTCCTCACTGCCATCCGGTGCCGATATTGGGAACTGCTCCGCTGTTCACAGGGGAGCTGGCCCAGATGGGCAGAGCTCCTGGCACAACCAGGGCAGAGTCTGCCTCAAGAGACTGCCAGGCCATGACTTGTGGTCCTCAGCACTTTTAACCCCATCACAGCCACCCCAGGGTACTAGCCACCTTGGAGTTCTAGGACAAAACTGGGTTTAATGTTCACTTCTCTTTTCCAAGAGAAGGACTGTCCACTGTCTCTTTCCCTTACTGAGAGCAGACATTCTCAGAGGTTGGGCAATTCTTCCTTCCCAACATTCAGATGAGTTCTGATTTCAACTCCTTCCTACTGACAAAGGCTACTCACTTTCTCCTTCTAAGAAAAAGCCTCTTCCTTTCCGTCCTGCACCAAAGGTCTCATTATTTCCTGCTTTTACTGCCCAGGAGAACTCTGGCTCTTCACGTGTTCCTGCAGATAAAGCCGTGTTCCTGGACTCGAGGGAAGCAGGTCCCTTGCCCTTCCTAAGGGGAAAGTGAGGCTGCTCATTTTACAGGCACTCCTTCAAATAAAAAGACACCAAGAAATTAATCTTTAGCAGAAGTGCTTATTTTCCCACAAATTCTAACTGAAATTTTATCTGCCAATGAAAAAATAAAACCACTAACTCTTGTTCCTTGCACATTTTATATATCTCTCCCCAACATATCTTTCTAGAAATAAAAACTGTTGATTTTTTGATTGATGACATTCACATTCTAACACATCAAAAATATTTCCTGGACATCTCAGTGAGTCACTACAGTGGATCGAGAGGAGGTGGGAGAATCTGCCAGTTCCCCAAGGGGTTACCTGCCGCTCAGGAGACAACACAAACACCAGAAGCTGACCTTTCACACGGGCAGAGGGTACCACAATGCCAAACGCAAGAACAAAACACGCTTCAGGACATAAGAGCAGAGCAGTCACATGGGTCCTGGGCATGGAGACACTCAAGATGTTTGGTCTTGACTTGGGGCTAAAACAAAAGCAGGATTTAGACAGAGGAGAGATTGGGGAATTCTAGCAGGAAAACGGTAGTAAAATTGTAGAAGGCAAAAATGTGCTGACTTCCTGGAGACAATAAGAAACCTGGGCTGGCAGGAATGTGGATTCTACGTAGAAGAAACCTGGGCTGGCTGGAATGTGGATTCTACGTAGAAGAAACCTGGGCTGGCTGGAATGTGGATTCTACGTTATACCAGGGAATATGGCAAGAAAACATTAGCTTGGAACAGAGTGTAGACAGCCTGAAATGCCAAGTGCCTTAACAATGGGATTTTATCCTGTAAACAATGAGAACTCCTTGATGGAGCCCACACTACATGGTGGCTCAGGGTTGGGTTATTTGCACATAATGTCATGTATGACCCAAACCTAACGCAAGAACTCTGAACTAAGTAGTCCTCTTCCCACGTGTGTGTGTAGGAACTGAACAGGATAAGGTTTAAGGACATCTGTATCTTTGATGCTTTTTCTTAGCTTTGATGATTATTTCTCTGAGACTAAAACAAAATTAACTTTCACAAAATGTTTATATTTTTAGGATAAACCAGATATAGGACTCTACAGTAGAACCAAGGAGGTCACTTGTCTCTAATTAAAATCAAACCTTAGTTTGATCTTAATATATCATTTCTCCCCCCTGCCACACCCCCCCCACTATTTCTCAGATTTCCCTTCCAAGAATATAAGAAATTTTCAAATAACATTAGAAATTGTTTTAAAGAGAAAGATAATTGAGCTAAAACACAAAGATACATCATGACTGAAACCCTGAACTCCTCCAGAGGTCAAGCACCCGGTCACGATCAGATTTAACACTTTCCAGGCAATCCTTCTAGTGAGCATCTTCAGCTGTACTCTCATGAACATATCCAGCTCTCTCACCAGAAAAGTGTACCACTTCTGTGGAATATAGATAAACAAGGAAGCAGACTTAAATATCCTACAGGCTCAGCCTTTCCACTTCAGTGACTGTGTCTTTTAATCTTTATTTGCATTGTATTATATAATTTGAGAAAAAAATCAATACTCATTTAGTTGTGTATATAAAACTCAAAACCTCCTACTTTGTTAGTAATTTAATTGAGTTTTCCTTGGCCAGCGAGACAGCATGTTTATATCAAACTCCAAAGTAAATAAAAATGGTAAGGACAGCCAAGTGACAGTTGAGACTAGGTGAGATTATTGCTACCTCAAAGGGGGAAGGAGTAGCAAAAGCTATGATAATTAATATAAAGACCTTTTTTCCCAATTGATGGGGAAAACAACCAAAAAAAAAAAAAAAACCCTCAGTGAAAACATCCTCAGCAGCACACCTAACAAGCTTAGGTGTCTCTAAGGCCCTTCTGCCTCAGCAACTCAGTTCTGCGGCTCCCTGTAAATACTGATTAGGCTCCAGAATTCAGTTAAGTTCAGTTCATGTCCGACTCTTTATAACCCCATGGACTGCAGCACACCAGGCTTCTCTGTCCATCACCAACTCCCAGAGCTTGCTCAAATTCATGTCCATCGAGTCGGTGATGCCATCCAACCATCTCATCCTCTGTCGTCCCCTTCTCCTCCTGCCCTCAATCTTTACCAGCATCAGGGTCTTTTCTAATGAGTCAGTTCTCTCCATCAGGTGACCAAAGTATTAGAGCTTCAGCTTCAGCATCAGTCGTTCCAATGATTATTCAGGACTGATCTCCTTTTAGGATGGACTGCTTGGATCTCCTTACAGTCCAAGGGGCTCTCAAGAGTCTTCTCCAACACCACAGTTCAAAAGCATCAATTCTTTGGCACTCAGCTTTCTTTATGGTCCAACTCTCTTATCCATATATGACTACTGGAAAAACCATGGCTTTGACTAAATGGACCTTTGTTGGCAAAATAATGTCTCTGCTTTTTATTATACTGTCTAGGTTGGTCATAGCTTTTCTTCCAAGAAGCAAGCCTCTTGCCTTTGAATTTCATAGTTGTAGTCACCATCTGCAGTGATTTTGAAGCCCAAGAAAATAAAGTCTCACTGTTTCCATTGTTTCCTCATCTATTTGCCATGAACTGATGGGACCAGATGCCATGATCTTCATTTTTTGAATGTTGAGTTTTAAGCCAGCTTTTTCCCTCTCCTCTTTCACTTTCATCAATAGGCTCTTTGGTTAATTGTCACTTTCTGCCATAAGAGTGGTGTCATCTGCATATCTGAGGTTATTGATATATCTCCCTGCAATCTTGATTCCAGCTTGTGCTTCATCCAGCCCAGAATTTCGCATGATGTACTCCGCATATAAGTTAAATAAGCAAGGTGACAATATACAGTCTTGATGTACTCCTTTCCCAATGTGGAACCAGTCTGTTGCTCTAGAGCTAGCAATTTCAAATTGAAAGTTCTCTGTGCTTCAGGTGATTCTACAAGAAGCAATGGCACAGTGGGAGAGAAAACTTCTCTGATTTTAGCATCAGTCTCGGCACTCTTCAGAATCCTCACCACCCTACACACCACAGCCCAACATGCATCCTTCAGACCATCTGTCAATCATACAAATACATTAATTCCAGCAGGTTGCAAATAAGAAAGCTGGCAAAGCCTTCAGAAACCAGTCCACAGCAATTAGCAGTTCTTGTGTCTTAAAAGCACCAGCTCAGGGCCCATCGTGGATGTGGGTATACAGTGGGAGACACCAGGAAGAGGGATCCCAGCCACACAGACTGCAGAGTCCCATCACTTACAAAGTCCCTCACAACAAGCAGATCTTTTCAATTTGTTCACTTGTTCAATTTTACAAGAAGTCCTTCAAAGTGCTCTGCCCTATTCAAGTCAAACTTCTGGGACTGAAGGTATGAACTGGCAGGCACTCAGTTCCTCCGGGTGACTGGGGAACTGCCATGGCAAGATAGCTGATTGGTTACACATACTCCTACTGACTGCCACACGGACTTCTGCCAGGAGCTGCCAGTGCTCAGTGGAGTCGGGTGCAGGCAGAAGGGAAAGTTGCTGAGCCTTCCCCTGGGGAGATGGAAGCTCCCAGACCAACCCACACCCTCCGCCCTGCCCCACTCCCACACCACACCCTCATTTTGGCTACTTTTAATTTACGTAAAACCTGGCCTACATGTTGGTTTTTAAGATTTTACTGTTGTTTCCAATTTTTCATCTCTTCTTTTTTTACTGAGTCATCTTTGGCTTGTCTTACTACTCAGTTTTTCTACTCTTTTTCTTCTTATTGAATTTAAGACCAAGAAATAGAAATACAAGGACAGTTTGTACCCAAGAAGAATTGACTATTTTTAATTGTGGTGTTGGAGAAGACTCTTGAGAGTCCCTTGGACTGCAAGGAGATCCAAGCAGTCCATCCTAAAGGAAATCAGTCCTGAATATTCATTGGAAGGACCGATGCTGAAGCTGAAGCTCCAATACTTTGGCCACCTGATGGAAAGAACTGACTCATTGGAAAAGACCCTGAGGCTGGGAAAGATTGAAGGCAGGAGGAGAAGGGGGCGACAGAGGATGAGATGGTTGGGTGGCATCACCGACTCAATGGACATGAGTTTGAGCAAGCTCTGGGAGTTGGTGATGGACAGGGAGGCCTGGCGTGCTGCAGTCCATAGGGTCGCAAAGAGTCAGACAGGACTGAGTGACTGAACTGAACTGTACCCGAGGAGGAAATGGTGGGTGTCTCTCTCAGCCAGGGGAAGGTAGGTCTGGTGTGTTTGTGGGCACCAGGACAGAAGTAGGAAACTAAGACCAGACGGCCCCAGCGTCCTGAGAGCACAGGAACGGTAGGGAGCCTGCCCAAACTGGGATGTCAGAGTAACACAGAGGGAGGCAACAGCACACGTGCAAGTATGTAGGCCAAAACCTACCAGCTGTTCCATCGGCAATAATCCCGCTTCATTAAGGAGGCTACATGGGGCAGCGCATTGCTGGTGAGAATGTAAACTGGTACAACCCTCCAGGAAGGCAGTTTGACTTTATCTTTGCATATACTGATGCATATACACTTTCACATGCATGTACACTTTCACTCAACAATTCCTTTTCTGTGAACTTATCCAACTCACTAGGCATGTGAAATCTTATATGATTATTCGTTACAGCATTCTTTATACAGCAAAATGTTTGAAACAACCCAGGTGACTATCAATACACAGATTAAATAACTCAGGACATATCCACCCAATGGAATACCTTGTAGTAGCTTTTAAAAAAATGGAAAAATGAGGAGGAGGAGAAAGAGTGAGAAAGTGATCCATCTACTTTGTGGAAAGTGTCCAAGATGAAACAAGGTACAAAACACTAGGTATAATACACCGACCACTGAACACATAGGGCAGGGGGTATCGGGCTGGCCACAGAAATGGGCTGACTGGTGCCCAGTGTTACTGAGACCAAGCTCACTCTGCTCGCCACACCATAGACCAATGAATCTGAGAGAAGAGGGGTTGAAGCAAGGGAGAGATTTAATCAGGGAGCCAGCAGACCAAGAAGGTGGCAGGCTAGTGCCTCAAAATAAGCATCTTACTGGGGTCTGGACGTCAGGTTCTTTTATAGATCAGAAGCAATGAGGAACTAAAGTCAAAAGGCAGAATAGAGAAGGAGATGCAATGGGGAAGTAAAGTGAAAGGGTCTTCAGTCTGGCAAAACATCTCCAAGGGAATGGCCAGTCTTTGGAAGGGATGTGTTAATATCTTCTATTCACAGGTGGGCAGGGAGAAACTATCTCTCCACAAACTGAACAAAGGCACTTCAGTTTACAGTCCAGCAGAGGGGCAGGGTCCTCCAGGCAAGCCATTGAGTGTGATTATAATAAAAGCAACAAAAAGCAAGTCAAAGAAACAGTTTCCAACATGGAGCCAGAATTGGCTTTCTCCCTGCAACACAGTGCTCCGTGTCTGGGTCCTCAGCATGTTTTCTCCCGGCTGCCTCCAGTCCATGACTGGGCACAGTCTACTTCTGCAGGAGCTAGGACTCCTCTAATTGGCAGCTGACTCAAGGACTCTCCACTGACCAGCTCAGAACTTCCCAGAGCTGTGCTGTGGTCAGAGACTTTGCCTACTTAGCCCCACTTTCTTCCTATTCTTTGCCCCCAGGAGTCGGACCTGCCTCACAGCCTGAAGATTCCCTTGCTGCTCTCGCTGCCTCTTCCTTTCACCCTAACTAACAACTGGGAGAAGACGTACACACTCCTATTGTTTTATGGACATAAAGAAACTCCAGAAGAAGACTGGCCACTTCTTTGAGGAGTAGTAATGGGGCACACAAGATGACGGGATGGGAGGGAGACTCTTTACTATTTCCGTGGATCTACACATACACACAAATACACATATATAAATATATACGACAGTAATACCTATTCAAAAATGAAATCAAAATGTTACATGCATCTAGTGAAAACAGGGAGAGAGGGCTTCACTGAGCTGGGATGCAGGCAGGAGCCCTGTGGCATTGTGGCATTGTGATTTATAAGAAGACACATATGTGGTCTACCTCCTCTTGTCTGGCACAGAGTTCACAAGATCGCTGGAATTCTCTAAGTGGGGAGAACAACCAAGTTGTCTCTTGTTATGGTAATGAGGTAACTTTTGGAAAGCCACCGCTAAAATCTCAAGAGGAGGGGGCCCATTTGGGAACCCAGACCTCAGTTTCTCACTGGCTCTTTCTGAAGCCTGGATTCTAAAGCTTCATCAACTGGAAAAGCCCTATGGTACACATCACTCATTCACTCAACAGAAAAATAAGCCTTGTTACCATCCTCCCCAGCCGTTCTCCCCAACAGCCATACAACAACCCCGAAGCACAAAGAGTATGGTGTGGGCTGCTGACTGGTCTCCAAGACGCCTGCAGTCCTTGTACTCAAGGCCTCATTCCATCTGTCTCCCTCCTCAACTAAAGGAGGATTTGTGGGGCCACGCTCTTCTCTGAATTTCTTTAATGTAATCTTCTAGAGAGAGTTGGGAAAACAACTTGGTCAGATATACAGGTTAAAGATTTTTAATGTATTTTATTTTCATTTCTACTAAAGCCAATAAAATTTCATTATCAGATGATTACTTACAGAAGCACTAAGATAAGTGATTTATTTTAGCAGATATTCATCTTTGGAGCCAAAGAGACCTTGATTTAAATCCTAACTCCCAGTATCTTGGCCTTTCTACCCTAATTCCTTAGATGCAAATTAGGGGCAATAGGACTACCTTGTATTGTTGACAAGAGATTAAAATGAGATGCCATGCATAGCACATGGCATAGTACTGGTTGGCACATAACGGGAATTTCACAAATAATAAAACCTTCTCCTTTCTCTCAGAGCCCTGCAAAAATATGAAAATTAGATCTTTATATTTCCTGGTCGAAGACAATAGTCAGTATAAAAAAAACCTCATTTTACAGTTGCCCATGTTCCCTTTTCTTTTGCAAAGAGCACCTGCCAGTTATGCCATGTAACAGCTGTTACAGCCACAATCATTTGCTATACTGTTGGTGGGAATTGGGAGGTTCCTTAAAAAACTAAAAATAGAGTTGCCATATGATCCAGCAGTCTCACTCCTGGGCATATATCTGGAAAAGATGAAAACTCTCATTTAAAAAGAGATATGCATCCCCAATCCTCATAGCAGGACTATTTACAATAGCTAAGACATGAAAGCAACCTAAGTGTCCATCGACAGATGAATGGATACAAAAGATGTGTTATACACAGAGAGAGAGAGAGAATATTATGCAGCCATAAAAAAAGAATGAAATAATGTCATTTGAAGCAACATGGATGGACCTAGAGACTGTCATACTAAGTGAACTAAGTTATAAAGAGAAAGAAATATATCACTTATATGTGGAATCCGAAAAAGAATGAAACAAGTGAACTTATTTACAAAACAGAAACAGGCTCATAGACATAGAAAACAAACTTATGGTGACCAAAGAGGTAAGGCAGGGAGGATAAAAGGATTTGGGATTAACAGCTATATGTTACTATGTATAAAACAAACAATAAAGATCTACTGTATAGCACAGGGAAACTATATTCAATATCTTATAATAACCTATAATGGAAAAGAATCTGAAAAAAACATATGTATACACACATATGTATACCTGAATCATTTTGCTGTACACCTGAAACTGACATAACATTTTAAATGAACTATACTTCAATTAAAAATATATATATATTTAGGAAGGATTTTTAAAAAGATGAGGGTCCAATAAATTATTTTATTTAAATATTCCACCATTGTATTTTGCAGAGGCAATAGAGTTTCCTCAAAGGTATCATGGCTTGTTTTTATTTTGTGATCTATTTTGCAACTGATATTCCTACATATACTTTTTTACCTCAGATCTTCAGCAAGAACTACAAAGAAGAAAAGATTCTGGAGAATCAGTCAAGTTTCCTGTCAAGTTCCTGTCTTAACTGCACACAGGAAAGAAAGATGAAACACATTCACAATCTCTATGAAAACATCAACAGTACAGCAAGAAATAATTCAGACTGTCCTGCTGTGATTTTGCCAGAAGAGATATTTTTCACAGTATCCATTGTTGGAGTTTTGGAGAATCTGATGGTCCTTCTGGCTGTGGCCAAGAATAAGAGTCTTCAGTCGCCCATGTACTTTTTCATCTGCAGCTTGGCTATTTCTGATATGCTGGGCAGCCTGTACAAGATTTTGGAAAACATTCTGATCATGTTCAGAAACATGGGTTACCTCGAGCCTCGAGGCAGTTTTGAAAGCACAGCAGATGACGTGGTGGACTCCCTGTTCATCCTCTCCCTCCTTGGCTCCATCTGCAGCCTGTCTGTGATCGCTGCTGACCGCTACATCACAATCTTCCACGCTCTGCAGTACCACCGCATCATGACCCCGCACCGCGCCCTCGTCATCCTGATGGTCCTCTGGGCAGGCTGCATGGGCAGCGGCATCACCATTGTGACCTTCTCCCATCACATCCCCACGGTGATCGCCTTCACAGCGCTGTTTCCGCTGATGCTGGCCTTCATCCTGTGCCTCTACGTGCACATGTTCCTGCTGGCCCGCTCCCACACCAGGAGGACCTCCTCCCTTCCCAGAGCCAACATGAGAGGGGCCGTCACACTGACTGTCCTGCTCGGGGTCTTCATTTTCTGCTGGGCACCCTTTGTCCTGCATGTCCTCTTGATGACATTCTGCCCGGCTGACCCCTACTGTGCCTGCTACATGTCCCTCTTCCAGGTGAATGGTGTGTTGATCATGTGTAACGCCATCATTGACCCCTTCATATACGCCTTTCGGAGCCCAGAGCTCAGGGTCGCATTCAAAAAGATGGTTATCTGCAACTGATACCAGTAGAACGATTGGTCCCTGATTTTAGGAGCCACAGGGATATATTGTCAGGAACAGAGCAACATGACAGACCAACAACACTAGGACTCCAACTGTCCTTCCCTTCCCTAGAGCACATGAGGATAATTTCACTAACTCTTGTTGTGCTAGCTCAATTCCATGTGAACAGCCTTGCTAGAGGTACAACTTCTATAACTTAGAGAGGCAAAATAATTACCAAAAAGGCCAGAATACAAAGCACATACAGCAATACACATGTGAGAACTCTGGGCTAAGGAAAAGTTTGTTCTTCTATAGATATCTAGCTAGCCTATCACAGGGTGGCCTCTCCTAAGTGCTAGGACAAGCACTCAGGGTATGAACTACAGGGTCTTTGTAAGCCAAAGGTGCCAATAAGTTGCTGTGCCTGCACTGCCACACAGAGTCCCTGCCCGCCACCCACTCTCCTTTCTGCCCTCCTGCTTTGCTGTGCACCATCTCCAGTCTTTCTACAAGCAGGCAGGATGCATGTTATAGTCAAATAACCAGCTTTGAGTTTTCAGTAATGAAGGAAGCTTCTCTGTTAGTCTTCTTGGCTAATTCAGCATCCCACTGGCCTTAAAGTATTTTCCTGGTTAAAACTCCTTATGCTTTAGAAGCATAAATTTCAAAGGAGGAAATAAATATTTCATCCATTTGGTTTCTATGTAGGAATAAATAAAGGCCAGAGGAAAACTGGCAAAATGAGGAAGGTATAACCAGCCCTTGTGACTCTGTCCAGTGCGTATGTTCTCAGTCACTCAGTCCTTTCCAGCTCTTTGAGACCCCATGGACTGCAGACCTCCAGGCTCCTCTGTCTGTGGGATTTCCCAGGCCAGACTACTGGAGGGGGTTGCCATTTCCTCCTCCAGGGGATCTTCCCAACCCAGGGATAGAACCTGCATCTCTTGTGTCTCCTGCATTGGCAGGCAGATTCTTTACCATTGCACGACATAGGAAGCCCATACCTGTCCAAATGTAGAAGTAAATGGAAAAAGTCAACATGCCCAAAATGTATTTTGTGGACTACGTAGAGAATGTGTGTGTTCACCAGGTTTTTGGACTGTGAGGGAAACTAAGACCAAAACAACATTTCAAGACAGAGCTGTTACTGAGACCCAAGCCAGAGACTGCTGAAACACATTTAACCTCATTCCACAGATGAGTCTGAGGCAGACAGCATCACTGAAGAACTTCCTCCTAGTAGAGCCACAGGAAAGATGCCAGATACTGACAAGTGGCATCCCCAGCAGGATAAAAGAAACACAAATTGTAGGTTCATCTGTTTTCAAAGACAAAGCTTAAAGAAGCAGCAAATTCTGATCCTAAGTCCTTGCTGAGTCACAGATTAACTTACAGGGGTGAGCGATGGAAGAGACAAAGAGGCCAGATCTGCAGGTACATAGAGCTGAGCGGCTCAGGAGCCAGAAAGGGACGGTGTCTTGGGAAGAGGCACTTCTGGGCCCCCAGAGTTTCCCTGAGCTGCTGAGAGGAGAAGCCAGCCACAAACAGGACTGCTGGTCGGGTGATGGGTAGGGTATTCGGGGTGGGGAGGGCAGGAGCTTAAGAAGCAGAAGGGAAACACAGAGTTAAAGGGGAGGCTGCGGGGGTAGGAATCCAAAAGGCCAAGAATTCATTCGAAGGCGAAACCCAGTGTCTTCTGCCCCTCCATCCTCCAGAAATCCTTCGGTCCTTCCCCCTCACCAAATAAATGACAATACCCCTTTCTCCTCTTATTTCTCTTGAGAGAACATCCAGGACAAAGGTGAAAAGAAGCAAAGACTGAGGAATTCCTTATACTTTTCTTCACTTTAACAGATAAGCTCTAAAAATTTCACCAATATGCTTACTTTTTGAAAATTAACTTTCATCAAATTAAAAATGTTCTTTTCCTGCCTACCTTTCTAACAGTATTTTTATCGTTGATCAATGTTGAATTTTATTTAATGCTTTTTCAGATGATCGTTTTTTTCCTCCTTTAATTTATTAATGTGGTGCATCAGATTAATAAATTTTTAATAATTGGGCTATCTTTGCAAACTTCAAATGAAGATCAATATGTATTATAGCAACCATGGACATATTTACAAAACTAAAATATGTTGTTTTAGAAAAGATTTATTTTGATTTATATTTTTACATACTTGAAATTACCTGTAAAGGTATAATATAATTTATATTTCATGAATGACCTTTATTGAATTTTATGACAAATGAGAACAGTACCAAAAAATAAAAATTCAAGGCACATGCTTCCAGGGAATTCCCTGTCAGTCCAGGGGTTAGGACTAGGTACTTTTACTGCTGAGGCCCAGGTTCAACCCCTGGTCTGGGAATTAAGATCATGCAAGCTAGGAGGGGGGTTCAGGATGGGGAACACATGTAAACCCATGGCTGATTCATGTCAATGTATGGCAAAAACCACTACAATATTGTAAAGTAATTAGCCCCCAACTAAAATAAATAAATTTATTTAAAAAAAAAAAAGATCATGCAAGCTGCATGGTGCAACAACAATAAAAGTTATGTGCATTCCATAAATATTCTTTCTAAAATAAAGGAAAAGAAATTCTACATGGACTATTTAGTTGGCTACTCCTCTATGTATATTCAGTGATTTTTAAAACCTATTTTGTGAAGATCCATATTGCTACACATGCAACAGTTTGTAGCTACCAATTCTCACAATCAGGGTGACAATATCCCACTGACAATACAACATGATCGTTAAAGAAACAGCAAACAACTGTTATTTATTTTACTGACATATATATTTAAGATCTATTATTTGCAAAGTATTGCTGAGAAACTAATCCAGTTATTCCTCTTTGCAAATCTACATGTATGTTTCTTTATGCATATAAGTGCAGTTTGTACTATAATTAAAAGTTCTGATAGTATGATAAGAGCCTCTAAATACATATATATTCTCATTCAGTTAAAGTACATCTTTCTTCTTATGCAGTAAATCTTTCTTCACATCCCCTAATGTCTCAGGTCAGACTTTGACCAAGTTCCCCAGAACTCTGTGAAAATAAGGAGGGCAGAGGGCAGGAGGACCTACAAAGATTAAGTAGACTCCAGAACAGTGTCTCTTGCTTCCATTGGGATACTAATAAATGTACCTAATTTAATTCCTTAAGAAAGTTTTAAGTGAGTAGAAGCTATATGATATCTGAGGTAACAAACTCCATGAGCTTTAAATCTGTTAAAAGTCTTCATTTTATCTGCCCCTATTTAATCCTTTACTGTTTTCTGCAGGTTTAAGCAGTTTGGAGTTTGTTGGATAAGACTATGATGTTATATAGACTTTAAGCAGGATGTCTTGCAGCACTTGCTGAAGAGTGCTAAAACTCCTCTTGGGCTCCCTTCCTCCTGCCTTTTTGATGATACCCAACCCAGGAGTGCTGGGTTGAGTACTGAAAATTGTCCCAATACTAACAAAGCTAAAATGCTGATCAAATAAATTCATAGAATATGTCTAGAAGTAGCAAGAACTTCCTTTTACAGATAGAAAAGCACTGTTACAAGAGGTGAGAGTGATTCAAAATCCACATCACTGAGTCCTAATCCCAGCTCCATGTGTACTATTTATATAACCTTGAACAAGATATTTAACTTCAGTAAGATTTCACCATTCCACCAGTTATTTAGGGACCACAGTACTACCTATCGCAGAGAATTTTGTGAGAAATAAATTAAAAAATACAAGTTTAGTACTATGCTTGGAGCATGCTAAATGCTTGATAAAAGTTAGTGTCTACTGTCATTGTCATTGCTATTGTTAGTATCATGGGCCTTGGTAAAGAATCTGCCTGAAATGCAGGAGACACAAATTCGATCCCTGGGTCGGGAAGATCACCTGGAGGAGGAAATGGCAATCCACTTCAGTATTCTTGCCATGGAAAACCCCATGGACAGAGGAACCTGAAGGGCTACAGTCCATTCGCAAAGAGTCAGACACGACTAAGTGATTGAACATACACACATTGTTGTTATTACTCCAGTGTCAGACAAGTGGGCAGAGCCTTCTGACCACAGTGTAGAAATGCTGCAGCTTAACTTATTGCTTGGGTTTCCCAGGTTGCTCTGTTGGTAAAGAATCCACCTGCGATGCAGAAGACCCTGGTTCGATTCCTGGGTTGGGAAGCTCCCCTGGCAAAGGGATAGGCTACCCACTCTAGTATTCTTGGGTTTCCCTGGTGGCTCAGAAAGTAAAGCATCCACCCACAATGCAGAGACCTGGGTTCAATCCCTAGGTTGGGAAGATCCCCTGGAGAAGGGCATGGCAACCCACTCCAGTATTCTTTCCTGGAGAATCCCCATGGACAGAGGAGCCTGGTGGGTTACAGTCCATGGGGTCGCAAAGAGACGGACACAACTGAGTGAGTAAGCACAGCACAACTTAATGCTTCCTCTTCTGATTCTCTCACTATAAAGGGCCTGCCCACATCCCCTGTTCTCTTAATTTCTAATTCCAAATACTTAAATATACTCATAATCAAAAAGGCCATCTCTAAACTCATCATAACAATTAGCAAGAATTTAGGTCTAAAAATCATGGTTTCAGCATCCACATAATCATGGCAAAGGAAAATGTCTAGTTCTAGGAATCCTGAGTGCTTTCCTGATAACTATTTGCATCCTTCCAAGTATTTCCATGACACATTGTCACTACAGCTCTATATTTACAGATTATTTTGTACGGCTTTCACCAGTTTCTACTCCTAAAAATTGTCCTAGCAGGCACATTGATTAGTGCTTAAAAGTTCAGTTTCTGGAGTCAGAAAGAGCTGGATTCATGCCTGGGGAAAATACTGAAGTTCTTCAAAGCCCTTTTTCTCGTCTATAAACTGGGCTATGATTCCACCTCTGTAAGGGTACACCAAGCCTATAGAGTGATCTAGTGAGGACTTGATGAGATAATGCATTTAAAGCACTTACCATACATGATAACACATTTGTTGATGAGTAGACAGTTAAATGACAGCATGTTATATTTTGTTATTATTTCTAACATTCAGATAATTAAACAGGGATCTGAGAGTTTAAGTTACCAATTCTTAATCTTAGGTTGTGACCAAATTTATTGCAGAGATAAATATTTCTATCTCTGCAATAAATAAATTTAAAATATTTATTTTTATTAATTTTATTTATTTATAAAAATAAAAAATATTTCAAACATCCTAAGACATTTAAAACAATGCCTTGACTTCCACTTCAGGTATGCTGGAGCAGGTTCCTAGAAACCAACCCTTTAGCAGTATAAATTCTGGACACAATTTTAAATACTCAAGGCTCTAAAAAGTGAACAAAAGCAGGGAAGTTTTAGAGAAGAGTTACATCTTGAAGGAAGGGACAGACATAGGTGAGTCTCTATTTGTTTAGTTTCGAGCTGAAAGGTGAGAGCCTCAGTGCAGTGCAAGGTGATTAAAATTCTCTTATAAAGTCCACCATCTTTCTTGCCTGAGGTACAAGGCCACCAAAGCTGCCAGAAAATGCAGGGAGGTGTCTTGGAGAGGATAAGCCAGAAAAAAGGAGGCCATAATCTTGTGGACAAACATTGCCCAAGTTTCTGGCTGACTCCTGAACCAAGCATGTAGACAGCAGACTCAACACAGCTTGCATTAAGGTTTAAAGAACTAAAGTGGCATTTGAACTCTCAACATTATAGGTGATAAAGGGTTTGCAAGTCAACTGCATACTACACAAAACCATCAAAATACTTAGAGGCATAAAAAAAAATCAGAGTTTCTACAACATAATACTTATAATTTCTAGAATCGAATTCAAAATCAATCAATATATAAACTAGGAAAGTTTATCCTCACTCAAGGAAAATTTCAACCAACAGACTCAAACCCTGATGACTCAGATGTTGTCAATATCAACAAAAACATTATAACTGTTACTGAAACAGTGTTCAATGGGGTAAGTGAAAATATGTGCACAATGAATGAAGAAAAGGTAGAAAATATCATTAGAGAAATAGCAATTTTAAAAATAAAAATGAAGTTTCAGAAATGAAACATACAAAACCTAAAAATGAAACATTCACTGGATGGGCTCAGTAGTAGACTGGAGATGACAGCAGAAGAGTTTATAAACTTGAAACTATGTCAGGACTTCCCTGGTGGTCCAGCAGTTAAGAATCCACTCGCCAATGCAGGTGACATGGGTTTGATCCCTGGTCCAGGAAGATTCCACATGCCTTGGGGCAATTAAACCCATGTGCTGCAACTACTGATTCTACATTCTAGAGTCCATGAGTCACAATTACTGAGTCTACATGCTGCAACTACTGAAGCCTGCATGCTCACTCTACAGCCTTGCTCCGAAACAAGAGAAGCCACCACAGTAAGAAGCCCATGCACCACAAGTATGATAGAGTAGCCCCAACTCGTACAGCAAACAGTGAAAGCACATTCACAGCAACAAAGACCCAGCACAGTCATAAATAAATTAATTAATTCAGGAAAAAACAACTGTGTCAGTAGAAATCATCCAATTTAGAAAGAGAAAGAAAAAAATATGTTTGTAAAACCATGAATAGAGCTTTAGGAACCTGTTATACAACATCCAAAGGTCTAGAATAGGTAATTCAAATACCACAAGAAGAGGAAAGAGAACTGGGCAGACAAAAAAAAAAAAAAGAATAATAGCCAAAAGCTTTTCAAAGTTGGAGAAAGGCATCAATTTAAATGTCTAAGAGGCTCAGTACACCCAAACAAGAAATATTAAGAAAACCATATCTAGCTGCATCCTAGTCACACTGTTGAAAAGTAAAGATGAAGATACAACTCTTCAAAGGAGAGAGAGTAAAAGAACATGTTACACAGAGAAGAACAATAAGTAAAATAATAATACACTCACCATCAGAAACAATGAAAGCAGGAAGACAGTTGCACAGCGTCCTATAAGTGCCAAAAGAAAAACCTGCCAATGGAGAAGTGCATATCCAGTAAAAATATTCTTTAAGAATGAAGGGAACCTCCCTGGTGGTACAGTGGATAAGAATTGGCCTGCCAGACTTGTGCACACAGTGGGGAAAGGAGAGGGTGGGACAAATTGAGGGAGTAGCATAGAGACATATACATTACCATATGTAAAGATAGATAGCCAGCGGAAATTTCCTGTGTGATGCGGGGAGCTCAACCCAGTGCTCTGCGACAACTTAGAGATGGGATGGGAGATGGGAGGGAGGTTCAAGAGGAAGGGAACATATATATACCTATGGCTTATTCGTGTTGATGAATGGCAGAAACCAACACAACATTATAAAGCAATTATCCTCCAATCAAAGTTCAAAAATTTAAAAAAAAGAATCTATCTGTCAATGCAGGGGACATGGGTCCCGGGATTGGTCCGGGAAGATTCCAGATGCCAAGGAACAACTAAACCTGTGCTTCACAACAAGAGAAGCCACCACAATGAGAAGCCTGTGCACTGCATCCAAGAGTAACTCCCCCTCACCGCAACCAGAGAAATCCCTCACACAGCACCAAAGATCCAGCACAGCCAAAAATAAATAAATAATTTATTTATTTATAAATAAAACTAAATAATTTCTTTTAAAAATGAAGGAAAAACACAGACATTTTCAAGTAAAACAAACTTCAGAGAATTTTTCAACAGTAGAAATGCACTATAAGAATTGCCAAAAGAAATTCTTTAGAGTACAGGGAAATTATATCAGAGGGAGTGCATTGCTTCAAGAAGGAATGAAGAACATTTGCAATTATAAATGTATGAGTAAATATAAATAACAACTTTCTCTTAGTTTACTTAATATATACCTGACTGTTTGGAGGAAAACTTATATAACATTTTCTTGCCAGACTTATATATGAATAGAATACATAGGATAGCTATGACACAAAGGATCGGGGTGGTAGATGGACTTCAACAGTTGCAAGGCTGCTACATTTCTCTAAAATGATACTACATTAGCTCTAAATATATTGTTAGAAGCTAAAGATGTGTATTTAACCCCTAAGTCAAGTACTGAAAAAATGATGCAGAGAGAGCTAAAAAGTGAAAAAAGAAATTAAAATTAAATTCATTTAAAAATACTCAATAATCCAAAAGAAGATGCAAAAGGAAGAGCAGTGGAAGAAAACAAAAAGAATGAACATAACATCTTTAAATGGTAATACTATTAAAAACATATCAGTAATTATATTAAATATCGAGGAACTAGCCATACCAATTAAAAGGCAGAGGTGATCAAAACAGATAAAAAGTAAAACACAATTATATTCTAATAAGAAGAGAATCTCTTTAATTTACAAACACATGTATGTTAAAAGAAGGTGGATAGAAACATACCATGTAAAGAATAAACATAGAAAGGAGCAATCAAACTAGAAAAACAAACCATAAGAAAAAATATTACAAGATAAAAAGTGAGATGCCATAGAAATGAGCATGCTGTAGAGTTCTCATTCTGGGAAGATAGAGTAGATGTACTTTTCCTCGTTCCTTCTGCTAACTGCAACTAAAACCACTAGAAGTGAGGCATAATACAAACATACAATTCTGAAAGATGGTGAAAAAACAAATCAACTAGATATTGTTGGGACCCAATGAACAGCACAATGATGGGTTCCCAGGTTGTTCTCTCTGCCCTGAAATTCCCAGATGTGAGCTGAAGCTAGCAACTTGAAAGTTCCAGTGGTCATAGGACCAACACACACATACATATCCACAAAGGCCTGATCCCTCTAGTCAAAGGACAAGGAAGAGGACAGGCTAGCAAGAAGGAAAAGTTTAGGTAACATCTGGTCTACTCAAGCAAAATACAACAGAAAAAAACTTATGAGCCAGAGATTTTATCCCTACCAGGCAATAAAGAGCATCCGTCTTTTCCCCTTTGGAGACCACACAGGCATCCTGGACTACTCCTCACCAAGCATCAAGAGAGTGGCGTCAGAGTAGGCCTACTGTAGACATCCACCACTGCCCAGCAGTAATGAAGCAACATCCCCCATACCCTGGTATTCTCAGATACCACGTAAAGGGCACTAACGAGACACTCTACACATACATGCCAGGGTGGCATCATCGGAATCAAAACTCTTACCCACACCCATGATGAACCCAACAGTAAGAGATAGAAGAAACAACTTGATAACTTGGATAATATAGAAAAACAGAAATTACCCAATCTGAACAAGAAAGGAAAAACAGACTGAAAATGAGTGAACAGAGCCTCAGAGACTTGTGCGGCCATAGTTAAAGATCTAAAATTCATGTCAAAGTGCTGAAAAAGGAGAAAGAAAAGGGGGCTGAGAAGTGCTTGAAAAATAATGGATGAAAACTCCCCATGTAACAAAACACATAAGACAACAGATTCAAGAAGCAGAGCAAATCCCAAACAAGATAAACCTAAAGAAACCCACCCCAAGACAAATCATAGTCAATCTTCTATAAAACTAAAGGCAAAAGGAAGGGAGGGAGGGAGGAGAGAAGGAAGGAAGGAGAAAAGAAAAGGAAGAAGGTCTTGAAAGCAGCAAGGGAGAAATATTTCACCTATTAGGAAAACAACAAATTTGAGTGAGAAGAATTACTAATCAGAAAAAGTTAGAGGTCAAAAGGAGCAGCACAATATTTTTTAACTCCTGGCGAGGTAGGGAGGGGGTGGGAAGGGGGGACTCTCAGCCCAGAACCCTACATCCAGCAAAAATACCCTTTAGGAATGAAGGCAAAATCAACACAGTCTCCATTTAAGGAAAACTAAGACAATTTGTCACCAGTAAATCTGGAATAATGGCTGAAGTTCTCTAAACAGAAGGAAACGATAAAATAGGGAATGCTGGAACATCTAAAAGGAAGAAAAATGGAAGGAGCAAAAATCGGGATATATACAATAGATTTTCCTTCTCCTCTAGAGTTTTCTGTCTCATGGATCCAGTATTTCACAGTTATATTTCACAATACTCAGATGTTGAAATTATAATTTTATTTCTTTTCAACTAAATTTAATTTTTAATTGCATGCTTTTCATGTTTACTCCCTAATATACCCAGTGTGAACATTTAATCTGGTTCTTTGCAGACAGATTTGTTTCAATCCACTGCTTTATCCATCATTGCACCATCAGACTCTCTGGGTTCATGGCTGGGCCCTGCCTCCTCCCAGTAGGTTTCAGGGAATCATGGAGAAGGGCATCTGCCCACTGTGCTTAGCTGGAGCTGACTGACATCCTAGGACCTCTGGTCTGTGTCCCTGTGGCTCACCCGCATCTTCAGTTGTCAGTCCCTGCAGGACACTTGCGTCTGATTCTGTTCCCTGCTCGGCCCCTAGCAGCCCACTTCACTCTCACTGAGAATCAGCCGTCATTTCCCAGAAGCCCCCACAGAGTGACCCAAAGGGCTCGGGATCCCACTTCCACGGGGAAGCTGTGATGGTGCCCCACCTCCCTCGCCACCTGTGAGGCCAGAGGACAGGCCCCCCAGGCCCACATCAAAGCCACAACACCTCTTCGTCAGCTTCTGGGTCTCAAGGCCTCCCATTCAGACAAGACAGGCAAGCCACTTCTGGCAATGAAATCCCTTCACATTCCTTTCAAAAGCCATTATTACCACCACTATTGATCTGACAGAATTTTCTGGCTGACTTTTACAGCAAAGGTCATCCAGTGAGCAGGCTGTCTTCTGTACCTCGTCTCCTCGGCTTTGCCCCTTGGATGACTCACCTAAACACCAGCTGCAATTATCCCTTATCCCTGGCCCCTGTGTGAGGCCCACTGCAGACGCTCTTCCCTCCCCAGCCTGCTTGCTCTGCTCTCTGCAGGGAAGGTGGCCCTTCACAGGGCTTAGGGTTGGTGGGCAACAGGTGTGGAGTCCAGCCATGCAGCCCAGGTCTCCTCTCAGCGGTATTTGGACCCCAGGGAGACCAGCTTTCTCTGGATTGCTTTTTTGCTATTGTTTTCTTTTTTTCCCTACAAATTCAAGGGAGTATACTCAATCTTTGACCTTCTTTGACCTTCTTTGTCACATTTTAAAAAACTGTGTTCTCATCACCCAGGAACTTGGCATGGGGGAGGGGGGCAGGCAGAAATACTCCTCTCCTGTCTGGTGTGCTGACTTCTCACGTTATTTCCTGTGAAAGAAAGGTTTCTACCACTTTAAGGGGGAAAAAAAAAAGCAGGGATAGTAGGCGTGAAAGAAAACAGGTGATTCAGGATCTTCTTAATCAATGTTTTCTACATGTCTAACTTCAAAGTCTGAGGAGGAGGGGTAGTTTAGTCTAAGTCATTTGCGACTCTTGCGACCCCACAGACTGTAGCCCGCCAGGCTCCTCCGTCCATGGGATTCTCCAGGCAGGAATACTGGAGTAGCTTGTCATTTCCTCCTCCAGGGCATCTTCCTGACCCCAGAATCGAACCGGGTTATCCTGCATGGCAGGCAGATTCTTTACCCACTATAAGCTAAAAGTCTGAGAGTGAACCAAAAATAATAACAAAGAGTTGCCTAAAAATCAGTGCTCTGGCACCCCTCTCTCGTTCTCCATTTTCAGCTCTAGCAGAGAACACAGAAAGCAAGAAACAAGAGGAGCAGAGAAGCAAACGCTCAGTACACAGCTCGTGAGTCACAGCGGTGAAAACAACTTAGTTCATCCGCACTGGCAGAAAGTTCCCAACCGCCTCATCTTACCTTCAGGTGTCCAAACATATCAAGCATGTTTCCAGATGAAACCAACTCAAAAGTCTTTAAGTCAACATAAAAAAACAGAAAATAGTAGTTCTCTGAGTATCTCCGGGCTCTGCTGGGAACAACCGGCTACTCGTCCCGCGAGTGGGAGGCGACTGGAGGGCCCGGGCCAGGCACTGGTGCCCGCTCACCTTCGCGCTTCGCGCGGTCCAGGCGCGCCAGTCCGCCCTCCCAACCAGGGTGTCTGAGCTGGGCCCAGGTCCCAAGAACAGGGCCCATGGCTTTGGTGGGCTGCTCTGCTGCCTCCTTTCCCTGTGGCACCGGCACCGACACCAGCCGTGTTAGCAGCATCTCTGGCCCTCGACACCTCCACCATCCTTCACGTCTGTGGAGCAACTTAGGGTCAGTTCTCTGCACAGAGGAGCCTCAGAACTTCATGTCAGAGCCACGTGGGGAGCAGACACGTGCACACACCCCTCAACTCACCTGCCGCACCCGGGAAGATCATTCTAGAACCCAGCCTTCCTATCCAGTGGCTCCATCACATCCTGGGACTTGGGAGTCCTTACCTGGTTCCTCAGCGTTTGGCATCTGAGAAGGGAAGAAAGAGGTTATGAGAAGTAAGCTTGTAGGTAACCTGCCCACATGTCACTGGCTAGACAGGATACATGGCTGCTTCCACCTGCGGAGGAAGCTAGAAAAGTGTCCAGCAGGGAATGGGGGCAGCTTGGGCAGCATCTACTAGCTCTACAAAGAGATGTGGACATCAGTGTGGGTGTGGATGTGAGTGTAGATGGGGGCACAGGAAGGGATGTGAATGTAGGTGTGATACAGGCCAGATGGCTGGGACATGCATGTGTAGTGTGGGAACAATGCAGGTGCAGGCATGAATATGCTTATGGTGCTGCTGCTGCTAAGTCGCTTCAGTCGTGTCCGACTCTGTGCGACCCCATAGATGGCAGCTCACCAGGCGTCGCTGTCCCTAGGATTCTCCAGGTAAGAATACTGGAGTGGGTTGCCATTTCCTTCTCCAGTGCATGAAAGGGAAAAGTGAAAGTGTAGTCGCTCAGTCGTGTCCGACTCTTAGCGACCCCATGGACTGTAGCCTACCAGGCTCCTCCGTCCATGGGATTTTCCAGGCAAGAGTACTGGAGTGGGGTGCCATTGCCTTCTCCGAATATGCTTATGGGGGGGGGGGTGTAAGGTAGAATCTTTCCATAAAAAATGATTCATAGCCTTCATTCCTTTTTATCTAAAATATCCTGAGTGTTTTTCTAAGTCATTAAATGCTTCAGAAAGCAAATACTATAATAACATGTAGTGAAAACATGTACAGAGTCTCTCTCTTAAGTAGGTAAGTGGAAGTGTTAGTCTCTTAGTCCCCTTCGGCTCTTTGCGACTCCATGGACTGTAGCCCACCAGGCTCCTCTGTCCATGGGATTCTCCAGACAAGTGGAATGGGTAGCTGTTCCCTTCTTCAAGGGATCTTCTCAACCCAAGGATCCAACCTGGGTCTCCAGCATTGCAGGCAGATTCTTTACCGCCTGAGCCACCAGGAAACAGAAGACCTTACTTGTTCAAGGCCTAAGGTTGCTCCTACTTGGCCTGCCCAACCCAGGTATCATGATGGTGGCACAAATGTTGGTGAGGTCCTCCTGGGCCACAGACTTAATTGACCTGACTCAGAATTTATGAGGTCAGCAAGAAGATTGGGGCTTCCCAGTCTTCAGTGGTAAAGAACCTGCCTGCCAATGCAGAAGACGCAGGAGAGGTGGGTTCAATCCCTGGGTCTGGAAAATCCCCTGGAGAAGGAAACGGCAACCCACTCCAGGAATTTTGCCTGGAAAATCTCACGGGCTACAGCCCATGGGGTCACGAAGAGTCAGACACGACTGAGCATTCAAGCACAAGAAGATTAGTTTAACAGAAAATAGTCCTATGAAACACACTGAGGATGTACAGGTCTTCACCAGGCGGGGAGGGTGGAACGTGGATGTCCCAAGGAAGCAAAAGCCTGGAGGCCAGGGACAGAAAAGCAATTCCAGCCCAGGAGCAAGAGCCCAAAGCTCAGGGACAGAGGGACACAACCGAGGGTGGAGAGGCTGCACCATGAGCTGTCACGGAATCTGGGTGAGGATTTCTGAGATTCGCGGGGAGGTTTCTGGGACCTGCTGGTGTGCTGCTGTGGGGTGAGCTGTTTGGAGGTGGGAAAGCGAGAAATGCCAGAGCCAGTTTGTTACCAGTGGGTGTGAACAAGGAGTGGAAGCATATCCTGGACCACTATCTCTGCAGACACGAGGCTGCAGCCTGACTCCCTGCTGCAGCCAGCTGGTCCCCCAGGCTCAGTTGTTGGGTGGCTGTGAATTTTCCGAAGCGCCCCCCACCCCAAATATCCCCAAGGGGGCCACCCGCACCTGCACCACTGACTCCGTCTCCCACACTCAGCCTCAAGCTCTAAGGAAGAAAGAGGAGAGACAGAAGTGCAAGAGAACAGGGCAAACGTTTGTTAGAGGAGACCAGGAGTTCCTTCATCAGCTTCAAACCCAGGGTCCCAGGGCAGCCCTCCCCCTTCCCAGCATACCTGCCACCTGGCTCTGCCCTTGGCCGCCACCCATCCCACTCCTGCTTCAGCTTTAATATCTCTCTCTGGGCTTCTGCCTCCTCTTGGGTAAGAATGGTAATGTTTAACTCTTATTTAAGGTGATTGGGGATAAAAAAAGAGACAATCCTTTAAAAGACAAAGAGCACTGCCATTTGCACTCAAAGTATTTTTGAGCAACTTTGGAGCACTGAGGCTTCCAAAGAACTCCCCTGGGGTTTGCTTTAGCTCCTTGACCAGCTGGTCAGAGGGTGGGATGGAAAGTGGAACTGTAATTCTGAGACATGTTCACTGCCACCTGCTGGCAGAAAGAAAAGTCTGACTTTAGAAGGGCCACTAACCCCTGAACCAATGGGGGAGCAGACACCTCAGGGACCCTGCTCTCTCCTCTGCCCTGGGTTATGGTCTTTGAACTGACCATGGCTTTGCTCACTCTAGTCAGGAGTCAAGACAAGAAAAAGGCCAACAGAACCATGATCAAGGTGCCAGGGTGAGGCAAGGTTCCTGCCCCCCTTCATGGTGGCAAAACTCTCATCCAGAGAATGGCCATGCACTTATGCTAGAACCACGGTTAGGCAGTGTCCTGCCTTTCTGCTTTGTACAGGAAGCTAGTCCTGCTAGCCCCAAATGCAGCTCGAATCGATTTCTCATTTAAGTGTCTATCTCCATTTCTTCCTGAAAATCCATGGAAATGACCACCAAAAAGTATAGAGAGGAAGGAATTCACAAAAGCACTGAGAACACGTTGGGAGAGGATGTTTCTGTAAGGTCTGCTTTCTACCCTGTCATTCCCAGTGATTGTGTCCAGCTCTGCCCACGTGGTCAGGGCTGCTGTAGAGTGAAGCAAAGAAGCCCCTTGTGGACGAGGCTCCCTCCATGAATCACACCCTCCACTCCAACGCACACATGACTACCAAGGACAAAGCCCACATGTAGGAAACACAGTTGTCTTTTCCTTAGAACTAAAAAATTCATTTGTTCTCCAAGTGAGCCCAGTGATGTAAGGAAAAAAGGAAGAGAGGGTGAATAAGAAGGGAAGGGACAGATGCAAGACGTTGGGATCTGAAAGGTCTCCGGAAAAGGACAGTTAAGAGTGACTCCCAATCAGGGGCCAGAAAGTGAAAGTCGCTCAGTCATGTCCGACTCTTTGTAACCCCATTGGGCTATACAGTCCATGGAATTCTCCAGGGCAGAATACTGGAGTGGGTAGCCGTTCCCTTCTCCAGGGGATCTTCCCAACCTAGGGATCAAAGCCAGGTCTCCTGCACTGCAGGTGGATTCTTTACTGTCTGAGCCACCAGGAAAGCCCAGAGTCCATAAACCTTGCCAAAATCTCAAGGAACCTATGGTAGGCAATAGGAGCGATAATGGCAAACTGGAATTCAAGTCCCTCTATGTAAATCTTGGTAGGTAGTTGGGTATCAGACTGAGAGCCCCCTCCTTCAGCCTGACTTCCTGCTCACACCTAGTCCAGGCCCTCGGGCCTCACCCACCCAACTGTGACAACCTCCTCCCCTCTGCCCCACTGCCCCTGGCAATCACTTGAATTTGCCATCAAACTCATTGACAAGCCGTGTGTTTTTAAAAAGAGAAGAGAAAGAAAAACTTTCAGTGTCTCCCTAGGGAGACAAGTGTAAAACAGTGTAAAATAGATTCTTCTTGGCCCTCAAGGCCCACATAATCCCCCCTCTATAATTTCCAGCACAGTTGAGTGGCTTTCCACTTCTACCCCAACTTATTCCCTTGGCTCTTTTTCCTTCCTCTTAGTCACTCAGTCACATCCAACTCTTTTCAACCCCATGGTCTGTAAGCCACCAGGCTCCTCTGTACATGGGATTTCCCAGGCAAGAATACTGGAGTGAGTTGCCATTTCCTTCTCCATGGGATCTTCCCAACCCAGGGATCGAACCCGGGTCTCCCACATTGTAGGCAGACTCTTTACCACCTGAGCCACCAGGGAAGCCCCTCGGCTCTAGTCAGGCTGTTTCACCACAAACCCAAGTAGCTCCCCATCCCTGGACCCTCTCCTCCACAGCGGTGCAGACCCGCCCCATCCTGCAAGGCCTTACAGAACACGTCTGCGCACAGATCACCTCCCCTGACTTGACTAGCTCTCGTGTTCCCTCCCTCACTTGTTATACAACAGAAGGAGGAAGGACGCTAACCCCCGGGGGCCCTTCCAGCCACAGCCCTCGCGTGCCCGAGGGCCCCACACCCACCTGACTGTGGGAGTCAGTCCTGCCGAGGGGAGAGCACAGCCGGGCCCCACAGACGGATGTGTTTCCACACAGCACCCTGCGGGTCCCGGCCGCCCGCCCACTTCTGACACAACAGGCTTGGGGGCAGCCTCTGAGCCAAGATGGCGCCCCTCCCATATCACACATCAGCCGGAAGTCCAGCTGTCCTTTCAAGAAAGTCACACAGAACTCAGACACATTTTACTTACTAGAACGTGCGCTTATGACTCAGGAGCAGCGGCTGGAAGAGACGAGGAGGGCAGGGTGTGTGGGAGGGGGAAAGCGCTCCCACGCCCTCCACGTGCTGCCAGGTTTCCAGGTGTTCTCCACCCCAGAAGCTCTCAGAACCCTGTCCATTAGGGGTTTATGGAGGCTTCCTCACACACGAGTGATTAATTTAAACCTTGGCCCTCGGCAGCTGAACTCCATCTCCAGCTGCTTTCCCCTCCCTGACGGTGGGAGAGGGGGTAGGGGTGGAACTGAAAGTCCTAACCTCTAACCTGTGACTGATTCCTCTTAGGTGATTCCAGCTCCTTTAGGGGCATTTCAAAGGTCCCCTCATCAACATAACAAAAGACCTTAATTGATCTCAAGGCTTAGTAAATTCTGAGAGTTCCAGGAGCCCTGTGCCAGGAATGGTGACAGAAAACCAGATACATATTTCCTGTTATACATCACAGTATAACTTTGTGCTACACAAGTTCATTTGTAGTTATACGGAGTGCACTTGGCCTCGCAAGTGCCTGTTAGAGTGGTTCTTGGCCTGTCAGCTTCTCAAGGACAAGGCACTGACCAGCCACACTCCTGGCCTCATGAGAGGTACTGCTTACCCCTGTTCAGCTCACCCCTTCCCAGGCCATAGTAGGGTTGATTTCTCCAGCTCACTTTGATGTTGGGTCACAGATGGTGAACATGTGAGCAGAAATAGTAACTCACAGGTGTGTGTCAAGATGGGGCTTCTATGGTCCTATGTCCCAAGTAACCAGGAGACTCCTTGCTAATTTGTGCTCAATACATAACATGATGAAAACTAAACCTTTGTTAAGATACTGAGACTTGGGAGTTGTTTCTTCTACAGAATAACCTTGGTTCTCTAAGTGGGAGTCTTTGACCAACAGCATCTAAGAAGTTATTCAAAAGGTGAAATCTCAGTTCCTGCTCCAGGCCCACCAGATAAGTATTGAAATTGTTACCTCAAAGTGGCTGAATCAAAACCAAAAATGGGTGCTCAGAGAGCATGAAGGACAGTGCCTGTTATGTGGGGGAAGAGAGCTTGGCTGGTGGATAATCTACACAGTCATACAAGGACAGGTGGGAATAGGGGTTGTGTGCACTGGCTATAGTTGGCTGCTTTGATGAGATCCTCCAAGGAGATGAGCTACAGAGACAGTGACCTGAATACCAGCAGGAGTGAAAGGGACTCAGGATGGGAGCACAACAATGTGAATGCACCTAACACCCTGTAACTGCCAGCCTGAAAATAGTTAAGATGATAGGTTTTATGTCATGTGTATTTTACCACAAGTGTATAAATAAACAAACATGATTCATCAATGATGCATCTAAACCCATCTTTAAAAAATTTTTTTTTCAGGAGAATCTGGAGTCAGGGCCTTGAGAGTGGAGAGATACAGCTCTTTGGACTCAATAAGTAAAAGTAAGCAAGTTTAATAAGTAGATCAATTAAATCTCAGATGTGGCACAGGATTAAATCAAGTGGGTGGCTTTCAGCATCATCACAAAGCCTCTGAGTGGTTCCAAGGAAGCTGTCCGTGTGAAGTCCTCAGGATTTGTCAGAAAGATCCAGTAACTCTTTCAGCTGGGCAAAATGGCTCAGGAAAAAGAAACTAAAAGCATGACTCCCTCTGAGTCAGATAGACTCAAGCATACATATTTAAGATGAGAGTAAGAACAAGTCTTGGGGCAAAAAGGAGAGATGTACAGCAAGCCTGGGAAATAAACAGGCCAAGGTGGGTCCTGAAGAACAGGGTTGCACTGGCCACAGGCTGCCGCTGAGCCCTGGGCAGTGAGGCTGAGTCTCCTACTCACTGCTCCTGGGAGGGGTTCATGTCTGTGTGGTCCCTCTTCCACCACCATTGCTGCTGCTAAGTCGCTTCAGTCATGTCCGACTCTGTGCGACCCCATAGAGGGCAGCCCAGCAGGCTCCGCCGTCCTTGGGATTCTCCAGGCAAGAATACTGGAGTGGGTTGCCATTTCCTTCTCCAATGCATGAAAGTGAAAAGTGAAAGTGAAGTCACTCAGTCATGTCCAACTCTTAGAGACCCCATGGACTGCAGGCTCCTCCATCCATAGGATTTTCCAGGCAAGAGTACTGGAGTGGGTTGCCATTGTGTTCTCCGATGTAGAGACTACCTACCGTTTTAGAGTTATTCCCTCCCTGGAAATCTCAACACACACCTGCCACCCACCTGTGAGAACTCAGCCACAGCCCTCGTTCCACAGAACACACAATCTGTGCCTCCTGAATTCACATTTAGTTGTAGGTAGCACCTTGGGCTTTGGACACTGCTTCCACACGTCTTGAAATAATCCATGCCCCCAAACTGTAATGGCAGAGATCCCTGAATGGCACTTTCTCTACCTCCTTACTGAGAACAGATAATAACACCAAAATACTTCCTGAAAGACAGAATTCTGGACGGAATATAATGTCACATGTACAATTTTATTTTATTACCAGGAGTTAAATCATTTTGAACTGATAAATGACCATCCTATAGGCAATAACTACTGTCAAGAAAACACCATCACACCTCACCAGTGAATGTCCCTCCTCATTTTGCAGCAGCTGCTGACAAATAGAAGACCCAAGACCCTCTGATTATCAGAGATCAGAATGGCCAGTTAAAACGGGTGGTCTGGTCCTTCCATTTTATTAACCTTTCTTTGAACACATGTTCTTACATCAAATAAAGTTGCTACAAAAGCAGAAATAGTTAATATACAATAGTGTACAACAGTTCTGTGGATTTTTTTGGTCTGGGGGCTGTGGGCTGGGATTCCAGGCTCATTTACAGATATTTTCTGAGTCACTGCATTCTGGTTACTTCTTCCAAGTGAAGATTCGTCAGAACACTCGGCTATTTCTGCACTACTTCTACAGAGATTACAAGACCTTTGAGCACTTCCTCAAGGACCTTTGTAGAGAAGGTCAGACCTTGTCTGCAGCCAGTACCCACCCAGAGCAGCAAGTCAGCCTGATGAGAGTGAGTCCCCAGCAGAGCCACAGGGCAAACCATGAGGGCTGAAGTGTGATCTGCCTATGGGATCGAGGCCCTGGTGACCTCAGTTAGCACTCCGAGAGTGCTGGCGGGCAGCAGGCTAAGTACACATTTGGTTAGTAACAATGACAAACAACAGCCAAGCACCAGAAACCGCTGTGGCAACAGGGCCCCCAAGGCGAGTTGGGCTGCGAGAAGCCTGTGTTCCTGGAGCCGGGGATCCTGACATGACCCACATAACTCAAACTGGTGGTTCCCAGCAGTCATGTGGAGCTCACTCATGCCCATGGGTACACATAGGAATGTCAGCTAAAAGGACAGGACGAATTTGAAGGGTTAATTGCCTCCTCAAACCTCAACTGTCAACAACCTGCTAATTTGCCCTTTCCAGAAGACTCATATGTTTTATGCACTTTCCTACTTAAGCCGGCACCATTTTTCTCTGGACTCTGAGCTGCTCAGTGGGGGTCGTGTCTATAGGTTGTGCTTGTGCATGGCACCCAGGGAGGTCTTCTGGTCAAAAGACCCTCACACTCACCACTCTGTGACCCTAGTGGGCCACTGCTTGTTTACATATATTCCTTCATTGGGGGCAGTCTAGACATGAATATCCACAACAAAAGAGAAGCTATTAACATCAAAGACAAGAGAATGGAATTCAGAGCCGTAAGAACCAAGCCCTTCAGATAAGAGCCCTGGGACACACTTGCTCCATGGCCAGGCAGGCCTCCTAGCTGCCAGGCCACTGCTTTGACAACCCTCTGCATCCTCGCCTAGCACTACCCATCTGCAACCTTCCTTTAAAATAAATAGACAATCTCTAGGGTGCTTTCCGAGTTTCCAATCTCTAGGCATGCTTTCTCATGCCTGCCCTGTGGGGTCAGCACAGATGCAACCTGAAATGAGATGATTAAGGTGACACTGCCCATTAGGGGCAGAGTTAGGACTGAACTCCACTTTCCCAGTCCATTCTGCACTGGAAAAGATTTGACTTGGGAGCTAGAGCTGGGCACCTGGACTTCTGGAGTCAGACTGCAAACTGCAGAGTGTACAGTGATGGGGCTTTGGACTCCAAGACAGAACCCGTCAGAGAAGGTCAAAGATAGCTTGCCTGTGGGGTGTGTTCATGGCAGGTACCTGGGGGGCCCCATGCCCCCAAAACACTCACTTGGAAACTCTGGAATAAGTCAGAACAAGACAGTAAGAAAGAGTCACAAAGATGTTAATGCCATGTAAGGGAAAGTTTGTGGCAAGAGGTTTTCTGTCTGGATTAGTGCAAAAACATGACTGACAGAAATATAATTAAAGAAATGTCATCCCTGTACAATCATGGACACAAGCCATGAAGCCAGGAGTTCAGGAAAGGAGAGCTGTGGAAAATTCCCACAGCAAATAGACAGGAAATTTCAAATGGAAAGAATCTAATTGCTCTACTCTGCCCTGAAAAGCATGCCGAACTCCCAGGGGCATCGCAGAAAGTTAGGAAACTGCTTCTGGGACAGAAAGTGATCACGCACCGTAGTGTGTTCACAGCTTTTCTCCCAGGTCCAGCCACGCTCATCATGCTGACTTGCTCACGGAATGTCACCTCCCCTGAGCACACACTCAGAAGATGGAGGGTGCCGGGGACCCCAGAAGTGGGTGGGAGCAGAAGAAAGTGCAGGAGGAAAGTAGGCAGTATAAGAAACTGTCACAGGCATTCTCAAGGTGGAGAAGTGGCATGTGCACCTTTGACCCAACGACTGGCGATTGGAGAAAAGCTGCCTCTTAGACACAGATTCGAGGCGGAGAAAAGATGAAGGGAATGCATGGCATAATTTCCAGTTCTGACTCTTCCTAACTCACCTTGTCATAAGGGCGATGAAGGAGAGAAGGGCTGCAGAGAGGAGGACTTTTAGTTTAGTACCTGCTCGGGAACCTACAAGGTATTCTGAAGCCCTGAAAACACATAATCTCCTTAAAGGTCTTCCGCATCTCTTGGCTGCGGAAGGCATATATCAGAGGGTCAATCACAGAGTTACACATGATGAGGACGAGGTACATGTTGAAGTGAGACATGAAGCAAGAGCAGTAGAGGTTCTGAGGACACGAAATCATCAGGATGAGGTGGAGGAAGAAGGGGGCCCAGCACACGATGAAGACACCCAGCAGCATGGCCAGGGTGATGGCGCCCTTCACGCCAGTCTTCTGCCGCCTGGAGCTGTGCCCAGGCAGGGCGGCTATGCGCCGGACATGGGTTCGAGCCAGAAGGAACATGTGGGTGTACAGAGACGCCATGAGGAGCAGCATGGTGAGGAACATGGCGATGAGGCAGACGACCACGTATGTGGACTCGTAGTACATGATGAAGACCGTGCCACAGCTGGTGCAGAAGGCCCAGATGCCAGCGATGATGGCCCCCGAGCGCCGCCCCGTCATGATGCGCTGGTAGCGCAGGGCATAGAAGATGGTGACATAGCGGTCCACGGCAATGGCCAGCAGGCTGCACATGGAGGCCACCACGGAAATGCAGATCATGGAGTCAAACACATTGTCCAGGTGCCGCACGGAGGCATCAGCCATCACCAGGTGCTTGCTGGTGAGCAGGTAGATGATGATGGTCTCCCAGGAGTTGGACAAGCTCACCAACATGTCAGCCACTGCTAAACTGCCCACAAAGAAGTACATGGGGGTGTGCAGGTTCCGGTTCCTCACGATGGCCCCAATGACCAGGATGTTCTCCAGCAGGCTGATGAGGCCCAGGGCCAGGAACACCTCCACTGCGATGCCCATGTCCTCACATGGCGAGGACGTGTTCCGGACACTCAGTCCTGAGAGGTTGCCTTCCGAGGCGTTCAGCCCAAGATCCAAGAAGTGCAGGTGGAATGAAGAGTTCATCACTCCTCTTCTTAGCAGCAGATCACTGTAAAACAGGTTTTAATTTGTGATCTGGAGGGCTTAACAATCTATAGAAGTATATGCGTGTGGAGAGCAACCACACCGTGAGCAACGTGCCCTGTGTGCCTGGGTCCTGGATCCCGGAATAGAGTCCCTCTGATGTGAAGCCCCCTCCGCCCTTCTCCTCTCCTTCCACAGACCTAGCAGAGTCATCAGACACCTCAGCATGCCCAAGACACTTTCAGTCTTATTCTTGTCATCTTGGTGCCCATGCTGACTCTCAAAAGTGCCCCAACTCACAACCTGCAGAACCTCTCCAGTCTCCTGGTTCCACACACACGGTGACTGCCACGTTTCCTGAGTGGACTCTGAGTCCCAAAGGACCTGCAGGTCTCAACAGAGGCAGACAGGTACCTCCTGTTCATCCTGAAGCCCTGAGGATTCATCCCTACAGTTGTCTCTAAGATTGTAACCAAGGTGATTGACTAACTTGAGCATAATCACAAATAAAACTTACCACCTTCAATTCATAAGTTTAGGTTTCACATACACACTAAAATTGAAGCCCTCAATTAAAATTTCCCTAAATTCTGTTTGATCAGATTAACAGACAGTTGTATAAGTTCCACAGAAACGAAGTACAAAGAAATGAGGCATTTAGATTTACCAAGAACTAGAGCAAGATACTTTCCTCCTCTGTTGCCCAAATCCTCTCCCACTATTTATATTCAAAACTCTCTTTGCCCTCAAACTCAGAGCATATCTAGGGAGAGAGTAACAATTTCTGTCATCACCTCCATCGTCAAGAGTCACTGTGTGTTATTTTTCTAGTTCGGTCTCAGGGATAACGGCCACCACACTGACATTTGAGTCCCCGGCCAGCTCTTTTCCACACGCAGGTCAGGCACAGTTTGCATCCATTCAAGACAACTTGAAGCAAATAGAAAGCGTGGCTATTTACCTGTCTCCCTTGTCTCCCTGGCGCGGCTCCTCTTGCACAGCAGCTGTCAGGCTGCACTCGGGACCGGGGCTCGGCCTGGGCACCGGGGGGAAGTGCCATCCCCGCAGGATGAGTACTGGGTGGCAGAGGCACTGCAGCCTCCCTGCAGCTTGTCCTTTATGCAGCTTCGCAGGACTGCCTCCTGCCCGCCGCCGCCCCTTCTGTCCCTGCTCTCCAGTCACAGCCTGAGGTACCACCTAGTGGTCAGAGCAGGGCCCTTCCTCTCCTGGCCAACACCTGCACCTTCTGTTTGTGGAAAATCCTTTCCCCAAAGTGTGTTCAAATGTGTTCTCCAGCAAGTTGTTCTTTCTGACTCTGCTTCTTGTCTCTTCCTCTTTGAACCACGGAAATACTATGGGATCCTGTTATAGCCCAGGACACCAGTCACTGGTCCCCTGATGACTGTTCTCTGGAATTGACCATGGCGACCCTCAGCTGTGAGCCTGATCTACCCCTTGTGGGACCAAGATTAGCCCTTCTGCAAGGACTCTGCCAGGTCAGGTCCAAGACAACAAATGTAATTTTGTTGTTCAGTCACCAAGTCGTGTACGACTCTTCACGACCCCATGGACTGCAGCACACCAGGCATCCCTGTTCCTCATCATATCCTGAAGTTTGCCCAAGTTCATGTCCGTTGCATTGGTGACGCCATCCAACCATCTCATTCTCTTTGTTACTCAAGCAAAAAGGGAAAAGAGACTTTCCTTTGGCCGAACATCCTGGCCTTGGGCAAGAACTTCTGGGTCTCCCATTTTTCTGGGAGAACACTGACCTGCAGCCCTGCTGGACCAGGCCTGGTAGAAATGCCCAGGGCTGCTTTGCTGTCAGAAATATGACCAGACAGCCTTTCCAACCAAGTTGTTGGAACCAACACACTGGTGCCCTAGGGCTGTGCCAAGGGTTGCAGGATGGAATGGTAAGAATGGTGCTGTGTACACACAAACGGATGGTTGACAGAAAACGGATGATTCAAGCCTCCCTTGTTTCTCATGCTCCATCAGCTTGGGCTCTGCAGAAGATTATGGCTTCCCAGTAAAGTGGTAAAAGTGGAGACTTCTGTTAAAGATTATTAATCATCCAGATGACACAGCACAGATGCCATGGGTGCAGCCCTCCCAGCTTGCATGCTGGTGACTTTGTCTGTGCTGTACATGAATTGGCTTCCCCGATGTCTCAGGGGGTAAAGAATCTGCCTGCAATGCAGGAGACACAGGAGATGTGGGTTTGATCCCTGGGTTGGGAAGATCCCCTGGAGAAGGAAATGGCAACTCACTCCAGTATTCTTGCCTGGAAAATCCCATGGACAGAGGAGCCTGAAAGGCTACAGTCCATGGGTTACAATGGGTCAGACATGACTGAGCAAATAACACACATACATACATGAATTACTTTCATCGTAACAGGAGCCTTAGGAAGTGGGTCCTCCCATCACCCCATTTCACAAAGCAGCAAACCCAAGATCCCAGCACTGGAAAGGAGCACAGTTGGGGGTCAAATTGACTGGGCACAAAAATGCCACCAGAGGGGCCCTTGTAGTCATGGGGCTCATTCTGCACTGGCCCCAGTGGTCACTGGTTTCCTACTGTTTTAGTGCTGCTAAATTTGATGTGTGGCATTCTTGTTTTGTTCTGTCTTTATTAGGTTTCGGTATTCAGGTTACCCTGGCTTGGTTAAGTAAACTGGGGACAGATTTCAATTATTTCTGATTCTGAGCCAGTTTGAATGAGGTGGGATTTATCATTTTCTTGCAGGAGGGAGATCCCATCAATGCCAACAGGGCTGAGAGAATGTAGACTAAGCTCTTGCCTCCTGGCTCCTCCCTCATAACAGCATACACACCACACACAGGGCACCCCAAGAGCACCAACTCCACATGGGGGGGGCCCTCCTCTGTGAAGCATCCTGTGTCCTGTTTTGTTGTTCAAGCAGGGACAACGCGACAACCGTCGATTCAAAGGCACAGGGGAGACGCTTGGGCGGTCCGTGAGGCCCAAGGGTGGGACCTGCTGGACGCCTTGCAGCATAGCTGGTTCCCAGATGCCGACTTGGGGGGTTTACTCCACAGGGTCCATCAGGAAGCACCTGGGCTCAGAACCTGGGGGAATGGGAGGGGAGCAGTGGGGCAGCTGGGCAACAGAGAGGGCCCACAGCTCAGTCAACCCTACTCAGAGCTCTGAGAGGTGAGTGAGACAGCCTCTCTGCTCTACCTGCAAGGGTCACCAGAAGCCTCCCCCCACCACCCCGGGGAGGTGTGAGGTCTGGCAGGCACAACGGAGGGAATGACACGGCACAGACTGTTGCTCACCCCTGCAGCTGGGCAGCACGGCCTCCCCTGAAGGGGTCTGGGCAGCACATGTCCATGTTCATGGCTCACAGCATCAGTCTTTGCTTCCCCAGCTTTACTGAAATATTATTGTCACATGACTTATGTAAACTTAAAGCATACAAGGTGATGATTTGATACATGTAGATATTGCAAAATGATGACCATAGTAAAGTATTAACACATCCATCAAGTCATTTAATTACCTTTTGATAACACTGAAGATTTACTTTCTTAACAACTTTCAAGTATACAGTACAGTGTTGTTAACGACAGTCACCAGAACTTATTCTTCTTACATCTAGAGGACTGTACTCTGACCAGCATCCCTGATTCCCCCACCCCCTGCTCCTGGAAATCACCAACTGATGCTACTTCTATGACTTTGGCTTTGTTAGCTTCCCGTATCAGTGAGATCATATAGCGTTTTTCTTTCTCTGACTTATTTTACTTAGTATAATACCCTCCAAGTCCATCCATGTTGTCACAAAAGGCAAAATTGCATTATATTTTTATGGCTGAATATTATTCCACTGTATGAGGAATATTTTTCTTTCTCCATTTATCTGTCGATGAACACAGGTTGTTTCCATGTTTTTGCTATTGTGGGTGATGCTGCACTGAACATGGGGGTGCAGATGTCTCTACATGACACTGATTTCATCTCTTTTGGATAAATATCCAGGAGCTGTTGTTCAATTGCTAGGTTGTGTTTGATTTTTTTTGATTGCATGGACTGCAGCATGTCAGGCTTCCTGTTCTTCACTGTCTCCCAGAGTTTGCTCAGATTCCTGTCCATCCAGTCAATGATGCCATCCAACCATCTCATCCTCTGTTGCCCACTTCTCCTCATGCCGTCAATCTTTCCCAGCATGAGGGTCTTGCTGAGTTGGCTCTCAGCATCAGGTGGCCAAAGTATTGGAGCTTCAGCTTCAGCAACAGTCCTTCCAGTGAATATTCAGGATTGATTTCCTTTAGGATTGACTGATTTGATATCCTTGCAGTCCAAGGGACTCTCAGGAGGCTTCTCCAGCACCACAGTTCAAAAGCTGGATCATATGCTGCCGCTAAGTCACTTCAGTCATGTCCGACTCTGTGTGACCCCATAGACGGCAGCCCACCAGGCTCTGCCATCCCTGGGATTCTCCAGGCAAGAGCACTGGAGTGGGTTGCCATTTCCTTCTCCAATGCACGAAAGTGAAAAGTGAAAGTGAAGTCACTCAGTCGTGTCCGACTCTGCGCGACCCCATGGACTGCAGCCTAGCGGGCTCCTCCATCCATGGGATTTTCCAAGCAAGAGTACTGGAGTGGGTTGCCATTGCCTTCTCCGAGTAGATCATATGGTAGTTTTATTTTTTAATATTTTGAGCAATCTCCATTGTTTTCCCCCAGTGGCTACATCAATTTATATTCCCACCAAGCGTGAGCAAAGGGTTCCTTTTCTCCACACTCTTGCCAGCATTTATCTCCTGTCTTTTTGATGACAGTCATCCTAACAGGTGTGAAGGGATAGCTCATTATGGGTTTGATTTTCAGCAAACTCTTCTTTATGCCATCTCTGTGCTGAGGCTCCCTAGACGCCACTGTGGGTCCAGCCAGAGGCAAAGCTTACCGGGTGAGACACAAGAGAGAGCAGCATGTATTCACAGAAGTTGGGCTACAGATTTTTTTTTTTTTAACTCCAAGGTATGTAAACCATTTTCATATATCAACTCACCTGATCCTCCCAGCAGCCCTGGGAAACAGTTTCTGTTTCACCCTCTCTGCAGATGTGGACTCGGAGGCTCCAAGAAGCTGAGTGGATTTTCTGGCACCGCTGGGCTCAGAAGTGATGCCACTAGCTGTTGAGCCCAGATCTTCTTGCTCCAAAGTCCAGGTTTATAAATACACACAAGCCCTGTACACTAGGTATGAGCACTAGACAGTGGAGTCCTAAGCAAGCATCAAATCTCCTATGAACATTTCTTGAGAGCCTACAATGCCTGTGACTGGTCCACAGGTCTAGAATCTCAGCAAATCCTCCAGCAACACATGAAGTCAAAATCTTTAGCACCGCCTTCCATACAAGAAAACCGAGGCTCAAAGGAGACTGTGACATAGCTATTGATGAAAGTAGGACCTGAATCCAGGCTTTTTGCCACATCTATGCTTCATACAGAATCTGGTGTCTTCTTGTGACTCAGTCACATGCCATAGGCAGAAACTTGGGTGTGACAACTGCAGAGGCCATGGGAGAGGAGCAGGGAGAATGTGAAGCCAAGGGGAGAGGAGGGTACTGAGGGCAGGGGGCAGGGCCCAGCCATGGGGCCACAGGGGAGCCCTTGGCTGGGGTGCTAAGGTCTGCGGCTCTTACTTGAGGGGTGATCCCCAGCCCCAGGGCCGGCATGGGGGAGGGAGGGCCAGTCATGACATGCCCTGTGATTGGCTGGAAGGTTTGGGCCTCGTTCTAAGAGCAGTGGGAAGGCCTGCAGGGTTTCAAGCAGAAGACAGAAGCCGCAGTGAGGAGAGAAATAGGAGTCAGGAGGGGAGAGAGCTGTGAGTTGATAGCAGTGCCTCATGGTGAGACGTTTAGATCCCTAGGTGGAATTTGTTTATCACCCAGGATCCTGCGATCTGGTTGATTCATGCTCAGACCATGCTCCCCTGAATATCAAGCCTGAAAATCAAGGCAGCCCTGAGCCAACAGCTTACAGAGCCCAGACACAAAATGCCACACCCACCCCAGTGTGTCCACAGGCAAGAAAGGGACAGCTTGGGGTTCAGGGATTCAACATGGGGCTGGGGGGGGTGGATAATTTTATTTGTCATGTCTTAGGTTTGTTTGGGCTGCCAGGACAGGGTCTGTGGGTTCTCACATTCAGTGTGAGTCAAGGTTCTGTTAGTTCTTGGGAAGCTTATTTTTCAAATCCTGTGCACTTTTCCTCTTTGAAAAGGACTCAATTATCCTTTGATTCAGTATAAAGCTAAGAATCTTAGCAGAAATCTGAATTGAGACAGCCCTTTCCTTCTAGAAGTGTATAAAGCCTAATAAGCAGGTTGAACTCACTGTGTTTCTGTCAGAGGGTGTTAGCTACATCTAAGATTCTCAGCCTGGCACTTGGATGATTGTTGGGACATTAGCCACAAGCTCTAGGAGGGGGTCTCCGCAGGTTTTAAATCTTGCCTTCCTGTTCATGTGAGTGCCTCACCAGCTTTGTTCAGGAAGGTCTTCATTGCCTGCTACTTCAGGGTTCACAATAGGATTGCTGTTTCATAACATGAAATTTGGCACTCCCTCTACCCCAAATTCCTCTTTTTTCCTCCTGTGGCCACTGAACTTCTATTCATTCGTTTAGATCCAGGCAACAGTATTGGAGTAGGAGGGCATGGCAACCCACTCCAGTACTGTTGCCTGGAGAATTCCATTGACAGAGGAGCCTGGCAGGCTAGTCCATAGGGTCACACAGTCTTACACGACTGAAGTGACTAAGCAGCAGCTACCCCAAATTCCTCCCTTATCTCCTCCTGTGGTCACTGAACTCCTATCCATCCTTTTAGATCCAGACCAGCACTTCTTGCTGGGAAACTTTGGGACCAGGTGCTGTGCCCTCCGACCTGTGTTGACGTCTGACACCTTCCTGGTTGACTGTGAACTGCCTAGCGCAGGTCTCTCCTCTGGACTGTGAGTACTTCAGAATTCTGCTCAATCACTAATAAGAAATGAATTCTTTAAGTGTTTCATAGTAATTTCTGCCATTGGGTAAGCTCCTTCTCAGAAAAGTCCATTTTCAGAAAATGAGGTCTGACATCAGCTGCCAAATAAAAGTAGTAAAATCCTCCTGTTTATAATCTGGATGCTGAAGACACCATGCTGGTATTTCTTCCTTATCCCCTTTCTAAACCTGTAGAAATTTAGTTTAGGATGTAGGGAGGGAAATTAAAAACTTTTATATATAAAGAAAGTCCTTAGAAATAGGATATGATGAGGGCACAGGGTAGGGAGAAGAGGAGCTGAAGACTTACCATTCAAGGAACTTAGGATCTACGACAGCATTTCTAAAGAGCAGTCTACGAACCATTGATATCAGATATACCGTGGAGCTTCTTATGGATAGGTTGCAGGCACCTGAATCGGAACTTCTGGGAGAAGGATTTTGTGGTTTTAATTAGCTTCTAGCCTTAGGCTCAGTCAAATTTGGGAATAACTGTGCATTGAATGCATGTTATTTGCCAGGCACACAACGTGTGTGTCCTTACGTGTAGTATCTGTAAGACAGGTGTTACCCCATTTTACAGGTGTAGAAGCTGAGGTTCAGTATGATCCACTCATAGGCCAAGGTCACACAACTAGGAAGTGGTGGCACTAGAATTCTCGAAGTCTAACTACAAAGTTGTTTATGGAAGAAACTCGGTTCTAATAAAGAAAAGGTAAATGGGATGAATTGAGATCTTCCTTTTCTCCTTCAAATATTTTGTTTATGCTATTCTGAACAATCTGTTTTCAATGGAATTCTGTGTTTCTAAGAAGTAGCAGCAGCGACGTCTGTGTATAAATAGCTTCTAATTCATGTGAATGGGATTTAAAATGACAGCCCTTCTCCACTGAAATGAAGTGACTGAGCCTTTAGTGGAGTAAAATGACCTTGAGATAAACAATTAAACAAGGAAGCATCTTGACATGAATTTCTATTTTCAGAAAATAGAGATGAAGTGGAGGAAAGAAAAGCGTAATATTTAGAGAACGTTCCCTCATGTTAAAACCTCTGCATCCCCGGAGCAGAGTATCTGTCTCATGGGCAATCTATAAAAGTACAGACATCTATGTCTTATCCTCTATTTCCAGATCTGCCCTTTCTCGGCAAATGGGAGGCCCTGCCCACAGCCTGGTGCTGGGTTGTAGGAGGGGCACAGGGACGAGGAAGCCCCACCATGTCCCCAGGGAGTGAGAGTCAGTCCCCAGGGAGTCAGAGTCAGGCCCAGTGGGATTCTTCCATGTTGCACACTGCAAACACCAGGCCCCACAGGAGGCATCATTGCAGGGTGGAGGCTGCAGGAGTCTGGGCTGCAGGCTGAGGAGACTAGGGGTTAGGGTTAGTGCTTTCCTGGTAGCTCAGATGGTAAAGAATCTGCTTACAATGCAGATCTGGGTTTGGTCCCTGATTCAGGAAGATCCCCTGGAGAAGAAAATGGCAACCCACTCCAGTATTCATGCCTGGAGAATCCCATGGACAGTGGAGCAGGTTGGGGTACAGTTCATGGGGTCGCAAAGAGTTGGTTAAAACTGAAGCGACTTAGTACAAGCATGCTAGGGGAGGTGCCCTTGAGGCAACTCAGGGTCAGCCTCCCGGAAATGTGGCGCCCAGGCTTAGTTGCAGTTCATGAGCTCAGGACCTGTGGCTCATGGGCTAAGTTGCTCCGTGGCATGTGGAATCTTCCTGGCCCATGTCCCCTGCATTGGCAGGCAGATTCTTATCCACTGTGCCATCAGGAAACTCCTATCCTGTTATTAAGACCATTATAAAGTTATAAACTCATCTGTGAAACAGAACAGAGTCCAAAAACAAACTCATACATATATGATCACCTATTACATAACAAAGGTGGAAAACTGGTGTCATAAGGATGGTTTTTCTCAATCAACGATGCTGGGTCAGCCAGAAATCTGAGAGAAAACTTATACCCTAAATCCTAATTCACACTATTAGCAAAAATCAACTCAGTAAGATTTCTGATTTAAAATTGAAAGGTAAAACAAAAAAGACTAGATGAAAACACAGAACATCTTCACAATCTTGGAGCAGACAAAGATTTCTTTAACAAAAAATGCCAACTATAAAGGACAACATCAGTAAATTGTATATTAAAACTAAGAGCTTTTCACTTGGAATATACAGGCTCTGTGGTGGGGTTAATGGCGAGCCCCAGGGCTCACTTGCTAAGGGCTGTCTCCCAGGACTGCTTCTGCCAGTGGCACTGTTGAGCCACTGCCGACCTACACCCCTACATGAGACCCTCAAACACGAGCAGATCCACTCAGCCCCTGCTCCAGCTGCTCTATCAGGAGGTGGACATGCGTGAATCACATTGATGGGCTCTCGTGCACTTGGACTGCTGGTTAGTTTGGTCAGTGGGAGGCACCAGAAGTGGAAGCAGCATCCACAAGTGAGATCAAGGAATGTCACGGGGAGCGTGAAGCTGGTCTGAGTGTCCACTCCATGCAAGCAGTGAGGGTCTATCTTAATCTGTGCTGCATCTCCAGCCCCTTGCCTGTAACCTGGATAGTGAAAGAATATACATAAAACAGACAAATGAACAATTATGAAATGAATGAATAAAATGAAATACTACATGAGCTCTGAAAGTGGTGTTCAATATAAAGGCAACCATAACAATTCAAAAAAAAAAAAAAAAAAAAAAAAAGCTTTTCGCCAAATATATTCTCACAATACATTCAACAAATGACTTGTATCCAGAATATACAAAAAAGACAGTCCACCCAATAGAAAAATGGGCAAAACTTGAACAGACATTTCACAAGAGGACAAAGGCCAATAAGCATATGAAAAGTGCTCAGTCTCATTGAGTGTGTGGTGTGAGTAATAGTCGCTCAGTTGTGTCCGACTCTTTGTGACTCCATGGACTGTAGCCTGCTAGGCTCCTCTGTCCATGAAATTTTCCAGCCAAGAATATTGGAGTGGGTTGCCATTTTCTTCACCAGGAGATCTTCCCGACCCAGGGATCAAACATGGGTCTTCTGTATTGCAGGCAGATTCTTTACCATCTGAGCCACCAGGGAAGCTTATTAAAACAGACATTTCTAAGTATAAAGACAGGTCAACTTAAGAGTATCAGCAGATACATGCTTGACTTTATCTTATGATCTACAGACAATACATTAGAATATGTAATGAATCCATACACAATCTCATTAAGAAGCATTAAAATGAAACCTAAAGCCTGTGACATACCACTATGTGCCTGCCAGAATAAAATGAGAGCACCCATGCCCCAAAGTTCACAGACTATAAAACCTGAAGCAGTACTATTAACACATTAACGACCAGGGACTTATTAATACGTCTTTTGTTACCCAAACGTTATTGACCCAGGACGTATCAGTAAGTTTTTAAGACCATGATACAATTAACATCACCATGCAAAGTTTCAGAGCTCAAAACTGATCAAGGGTTCATCATACAACTTATGATTGTCATTATCATTCACATTTTTCTCCATCAGGTATTTGTTTCAACCTTGTACTATAAATGCAAGTTTATTACCATAAAATTTTCAAAAATGACATGTGGCTAAATTTTGAGTGAAGAATTTTTTGGTGAATTTTATGCAGATACTCTGCTTGATTATTCAAGAGACATATATACTGGTGTCTCAGATGACAGTTCTTCAGAATATAGTTCTGACTTACATGATGTGATTATTATACCAACAAAAAGACAAAAAAACCTTAGTGATTGACTCTGATAAGGAAAGTGGGAAAAAAATACACCTCACCATACTGGAGAAGGCTTTACAGGTATGTCAGGCTTAACTACTGAAGGTAATAACCTGTAAAGTGTTAGTCAAATAACAGAATTAATTTTTGGCCAGCCATAGGCATTAGTTTCTGCAAAAATCCCCCAGTTAATAATGAGTTAATAGTATTTCCAAACTGGGAATGAACCAAACATCCATTAGATAAATAACATGTGGTTTATTCATGCGATGGAATACTATGCAGTCATGAAAACAAACCATGTACAAATACATGCAACAGAAATCTCACATACTGTTGAGCAAATAAGCCAATACAAAGGAAAATATATTGTTTGATTCTATTCATAAAATGGCCCAAAACAGACAAAACTACCCCATGCTCTTGGAAGTCCAGACAGTGGTTACCCATGGGAGGCAACTAAAAGGGAGGAAGAGGGACTTCTGAGGTGCTGGGAACATTGTCTGATATGGGTGCTGGCTGTATGCATGTTTTCCATTTGTGGCTTGCCAGGCCAGCCTGGGAGAGTACTGCTGGGTGCCCCGTACCTGTTCAGTAGTGCAGTGAGAAGCAGGCACACATGTCCCAGGCTAAACGGGAACAGAGATGGATGTGAGGTGAAGAGCTGGCTGTTACCCAACTCCAGCCCCATGTGTATCTGTTGAAGTAAGTCTATCACTAAATAAGTGAGTGCAGCAGCCACTGCATCAACTACCTTCAAGAATCAGGAATAATGCTGTCAGAGGGTGGGAAACAAAGAAGCTTCCTATCAGATGTGCAGCATTTGATGTCGACCAGGGAGGTAGTGATATTATACATTCCAAATAGGAATGTTTGACCAAAGGGCCAGTAGGTGTCATGGGCATTATGGTATAACTGTGATTACAGGGCCATGGTCCCTGGGTCTGGCCTCAGGCAGAGGTAGACAACAAAAAGTCGGTTCATAAAAGTCATGCTCAGTAGCTTGAATATTTACACCAGCAGTTCTTCCCCGTACAAAGATTTGCACAGGAAGCCAAATTCTCATTAGAAGGATACTTGAAGACTTACCAAACACCACAATGACAATGAGCTAAGACAGGCTGAATCAGTTCCCAGAAGAGCTAAAGGGACTGACTGCAGAGCTGGACAGCCAACAACGCTCCTGTGGTCTCTCCTGTGCTGACCCATATCACACCCCTGCCTCCAAGCCTGTCTCACTTGTACCTCTTTTCTCTGACACCCTAGAAACACCATTAACATGAATGTAGATGGCAATTGTACTTCCCAGAATTCCAAGTTTGGGGAGGGGTGAGTCGGAAACCCTCCACTGATAATCTACCTCTCGAGAGTCATCACAGCCTCTAATCAATTCTTCTCTTCCTGGACGCAGATTTCTCTGGGGAGTCACACTGGAGTGGAGGCCTGGTGGCCTCAAGGCACAGTTGCCACCTGTAGGCTGCTGCAGCCGGCAGGTCAGGACACTCTCCTTTTGGTGCAGTGGGAAATGGCCAGTTTCTCCCCCTGAACACCAGCCATGCGGTGCTCTTGCTTTACTAGATTCCAGGCCCAAAGAATTCCATTTGAGTGCTCTTAGTTACACACAACCAGCCAGGTTCCCAGCCCATTCCTCCTAACTTCTTTCCACAGAGGCTGTATCTGACCCTCATTTCTACTTTCATTCTAAGAGAACAAACTGAATGGCAGGTCTGAAAGTGCCCTTCAGTCACTCCCATGAGTGCCTGACATCACTGGCCTGATAATGAAAAGCCCCCTCTCCTAACAGTTTCCCCAGGTCTTCGATGGAAAATCACCAAATATTTAGACTGCAGATGTGTGTGGGAAGTCCCACCAGCTTTTACCCTGGTGACGGGAGTTCTTCTTGAGTCACTGCCCACTGCTAGCTGCAGCAGGAGAAATCAGGGAGGAAGAGCAGGGAAGACAACAATGTCATAAACATGCAAGTGCAATGGCAGGACACCACACCTTCCGGGGAGGCTCGAGCACTTCCGAACACACGCCAGCTCGCTCAGACCCCAGAGCCCACCCAGCTCTCTCTGCTCCTTTTTATCCTTCTTTTCCACTTGGCTTTGCCACCACAAATTATTCCACCCAAATTTTCCATGGAGTGGAGAGAGCAGGAAGAGGCTAAAAATATGTCTTATTACTTGCTTGGAAAACACTAAGATCGCTACATGAGGACAGTGATAGCAGAGAAGATTTTCATTCTATACCAAACTATCACAGTACTTTCTGGCACTTTCCCTCAGAACTGATGTAATACTAAGAGCTCACAAGCCCACCTCCAAGCACCATCACCAAACCACAGCTGGCGGATGGCAGCCACTAGTGAGAAGTACTACTATTTATTTCCTCCAACAACTTATGGTGGACCATCACATTGTTGTAAACTGGTAACAGCTGGAGATGGACAGATTGTGGAAGGAACAAAAATTTGGTTACCCGTGTTATCTAATAGCTGAAAGGTCTGCTATTCTAACACAATGAACAATCAACACACGTAAACAAACTGAGACGACAGTTTTTTAACAAGTACTCTGGATAATTACAGAAAGAAATGTCTTTTAAAAACATGCATGAAAGAAATGATTTTTAAAGGAGTATGTATAAATTCTCTGCTTTGCTCTTTAAATTTTTTGCTATATATTAAAACTGGTAAGTTTTCTAAATGGTGATAAATCAAGGACAACAGTTCACTTTGGTGTCAGTTTTGGAACAGTCACACAAGAAGCCAGGGCTGACAACTCTTTAAGGGTTCTGAAATGGCAAATGCAAACTCCAAGTGGGGATGAGACACCAGATCCTACTGCGCCAAGCACAATGCTGTGATGGAGGAACACATACTGGTTCTTTCTGGGCCAAAGAGGGGAACAGACTGACAGCACGCAGCACCGTAGCCCAGACCTCCATCAGGAGAATCCCTCAGGCCTCTCTGTCAGCTCCCTTCACAGCCACACACTGCCCACTGGCCCACCCCACGCCTCAATCCCTGTGGATCCTCGCCCCTGCCCCTCCATCCCTTACGCCCCCAGTTCCTTATATAAATCTGAGGAAAATGTGCAAACAGGTTCACATGGGAGACGTCCACTAAATCTTGAGAAAAATACCCATGGCATTGTGGTTCAGTAAAGAAATGAATTACATCCTTGATAACTAGAAACATTAACTGCTATCGTCGGGAACTCCTATGAGAAAGCCCCCTAAATGCAAAACAGTTTTATGCTGGAATCTGAAATGTTCTGTCCAGTTCTAGAACTCAATCATGTTAGCAAATGAACTAGTTGCTATTTAAAATGAAATTGAATAACTGGCTATAATCCTAAGTTAAAAGTTAATTAACTTTTATCACCACGTAAATTTTAGTTTTAAACTTATATTGAACATTGCTATTCAACTGTACAGAGAGCAATTATTTTAACCCTGAAAAACACTAACAAAACTTCAGAAACGAGCACACATCCCTGTGAATCAGTGCACTCCCACCAATTCTACAGCTGCAGTAAGTTTAATCCTGCAAAGAAACACCGGACGAAGCAGAGCATTGGTGAAAGAACTCAGGCTTTAACACGTCACTTTATAATTTTTATGAGCTACGAGAGTGGAGGCAAATGGAATTCTTAGAACATTACTTAAAAATAGATTTTTAAAGACAAAGGTCCCATCTCATTCTTATATATACACACAAAGTTCATCTGTCACAGACAGCAAAAGTTCCATTTATACACTGACGTTTCCAGCAACATCCTGCCCACTGAGAATAGTTACATTTAACAAGGGTGTCAGATCTATGGAAGGTGGACCGTTCAAATCTGTGTAAGACAGAACACAGTTGTTCTGGTGCCACTGCACATGTGACGTGCTCACTGCTGCTTCTCAAATGCAAAAACCAAGTAAATACCTAAAAAGAAAACAAATAAAATTAGAGGTTGGTTTCTCATATCCTCAGGGCAACAGTCTTGGTCTTATTCATAATTTGGTGAAAATTCTCAAGCAGCTTTTAAAAGAAAAGTTCCATCATTTATTTCTAAGAGTTCTTCAATAATTGTGCGTCATACTTGAGTAGATATGGGATCGTATCTGTTTACTTGAGAACAAATACCCACCTACTGTAATACTCTGACATCACAGCCATGGAGCAATCCAACTCAACAGCTCTAAAATCTCTACTGACAGATTGAGGAAAAAAAAGTATAAAAGCAAAGAAAATGAAAACTGGAAACTTTACGATTTAATTATTTTTACCTGGAATAACTACACTACCGTGAGTGCAGGGGTACTCTTAGCTTTGCTACTTGGGGGTGGGCGAACCCTAAAAAATACTGCAAAGGAATATAACGTGCATGTTGAAGTTCATCCGATTACCCAGCTGTAGTGCTGAGGGCATGATAAGAAAAGTGGGCCAAGGCCACCTGATGACTCACGACCCCAGCAGAGACACACCAAGCCTCAAGAGCATGCTCCCTGAAACCGGGCGTCCTGCTCCACGTGTGTTCACTCAGACATCCAAATGCACCTGCAGCTCCTCATCCTGAATCACTAAGGTTCAAACGTATCTTCTTCTAAGATATTGACAGATGTTATAGTTATGAAAACAACAGAGATGACAAAGTCTCGATATCACAAGAATGTTCAGGATGTTCACTAGGACATTCAACCAGCAAGTCAAGATAAGAAGCCATGTAACATGGAAGCCTTGCCCCTTGGGTCAACTGTGGAACAGGGGACGGATGAAGGATGGTAAACCACGTAAGGACCTCCCAACCCTCGAGCTCACTGCCCCCCAACCCAGCCTGCACAGAAGCACCAAGGCAGTCTCCCCTAACACCTCTCTGATCATGCTATTCTTTACTCCTCATCTACTACCTCCCGAGTCTTTTAGGAGAAATGAAAGATGGCTGGCAGCAGAGCAGACAGACGGGCAGAAAACAGGCAGAGTGATCATCAACACTGTAAATTCCTCTTGAGGGTCAGACAGCGGAGCAACCTAAAGCTCTCATGAGCAAGTCCTGAGGCTCAGGACAGTCCAGCATCAGAGCCTGCCCTGCACTCCAAGTGCTCTCTCTATAACCAACCCTGCCAAACCCACCCCAAACACTTCTGCACCTACTGCAGGTCACCTGGCAGTCCTGGGCTGCTCTGACCTAGGGTCACAGAAAACTAATGCCCGATTTCAGATCAGCAATGAGTAACTTTCTCTCTTTTCTAACTCAAAAATTCTCGAAGTCTCACTAATTATATATAAAATGCCTTCTGTGCCAGCATTTCAATTGGGATTTAAACAAACAGCCTTCACTGTCAACATCAGAGAGGCCACAACCAGTCCTGATCTTTGAACCACTTCTGATTTGTCAGCAAAACATTTAAAGCATCTTCTAGAGGAGCAGCAAGCTCTGGAAATATGAGCTCAATGATTAGACCTGTAGGAGTTTAAACTACAGCTTCTCAGACTGTGGCACAACCCACAAAGCCCTCTAGGTTGTAAGAGTGTAACTCGTCACAGAGCAGACGGCCCTGACACGCTGATCCTGGCTGCCCTGTGACCACTGCTCCTTTCCTATTGCTCTTCTCATTTCTAAGCCCCCTCTTCTTCAACTGTCTGGAGGCATCTAATTCACTTACATAGTAACACTAAAGTCCACATTTAGTATTAAAAAACAGTCCTGATCTGCAGCTAGCACCACCACCACAACCTTTGCCCAAGGTTATCCTGCTGTACTGCCCTTTGGCACTGATAGGACAGCTAAGGCAGCTGCGTATCTGCACTCCAGGGAAGCCAAAGAAATGTGTCTGTTTCTGCACACATTCCCACATTCATCAGAGATGATGTCTCTAATGTCTTCCAATCCCATTTCTACTAAAGGAAACAATATTCTGAGACAAACAAGCTCAAAGTGTTAGCCTGTGTCTTCCCTTTTCCTCTTTCCATTCAGCAAGTCCTAAGACTCTTCCTTTCACGTGGGCTTCTGTGAGGCGAAGGCTGCGAGTGTGGAGCACCTGGCTTAGCTCTCTGACTTTAGCCAAGCTATCTGCCTGATTTCTTATCTGTGAAAAGGAGACATGATTAACAGTAGTCTACTCATGAAGCTGTGAGGACGGAATGAAGCATAACACAGGAAAGCTTCCAACAGTGACCAGGCCCAGGCTAAAGTTCCGTAACACCATCTGTTATTATTTTCCAATTTCTCTAGTTTTCACTGAGCGCTCCTTCATCTGTTTTCCCCATTACAGGAACTTCAGCGTGTAGAACAATTTGCCTAGAAGTCACTTATTTATGTTTCTTCCACTGAGAGGCAGAGAGGTAGTATTTAATTTTTGGATCCCTCAAAGCCCTTTCATAGATCTTTATGTAACTCAATATTCAAAGTGTTCATCTCTGATTACCTCTGATTTTCTCTTCAATATAATCAACAAATAGTTAAGCAAAGAATGGGAACTACCTTGTAAGTCCTCAGGGTGACCATATGGGGCACCACCATCACCCCGGCAGGGAGTCTCTGGGGCCTTGAGAGCTGGCCAGGCCTCTGACTGCTCAGCCAGAGACGAACTCCTCACTTCAGAATGCCTCCACCTCATGGCTGTTCCCAACCACACATCCTCCAAGACATCCTGCTTGGTGCTGCTTAACTGAACGTTTGAGCATTTACTAAGCCTTCACTGTCAACATCAGAGAGGCCACAACCAAGTGAAACACAAGGAAGTGGTCCATAAGCCAAAATTCCCAACAGAAATGTGAGGTAAAGATGTAAAATACAGATGGCTTTGCAGTAACGAGCAGACAATGGAAATATTTAAGAACGCTCAAAGTTTACGTTAAGGAACACTCTGCATATGTTTTCTTTTGGCACTGAACAGCCTTGCAAGACAAGGGGAACTAGACATTTATAGGAATTTTGTGTGAACACAGTCATCCCCTCACAATCTGTGTCAGAAAAATTTCTAAAGTCTTCCAATTTTAACAATCACTTTGAAGCAATCTTTGCAAATGTCAGTAAATCTACACTGACGATATACTCACTTGTAGCTTCCCATTCTGATTTACTTAAGGTCCCCTAAAATTTAAAAAAATAAGGAAGAAAATTTCAGATTGAATATATTAGTACATGTATACTTATTTTTCAATAATGGTCAGAGGTGCTCCAAAACCCTAACTTCATTATAAATATACATACAATTTACTGTTAATATTACTGTGATCTGAATATAAAATAAATTAATGAGATTAACTTTTAATGCCATCTTCTCATCACTTTTGTGCTCCTGCCAATTTTCTAAACCAATGATTCTCAATCAAACGGTGAATCTGCATAAACAGAGTATTCATTTGTAACTGGAAAAAGTACTGAGCTTATAGTTTTAACTTGGGAGAAAAAAGGCCTATATTGAAACATCAAATAATACTGCAGGAGGGGATAAGATTTTTGTGTTTTTACAAAGGAAATCACAAAATATCTATCAAAAAAGGAAGTAAACTGCATTTAGTAACATACTTGCTATTTTGCAAAGACACTGAGTAACAAGATACAGTGGCAAGTCTAATAACTAAGGAAATAAGTGATAAATGTTGAAGAAGTGATAAACATCAATACTATAAGATGTCAACAAAAATGTGTTACACAAATATCTATAATTTCTATTGATTACAAAGTCACAGCTACAACTAGTAATACCACTATGCTTGTGGAGCATTCATAATTAAGGAAAACGTGAACTTCCACATGTAAGTCTGTGAAGATGTAATTTTTCCCCATCTAAGTTCACAAGCCCCTGAATTTTATCTATGGAACACTGCCAGTCAGTAGTGTCCAGGCTAAGATACAATGATACAGTAAGAAAACTCTCAAGCCAAGCCAAGAACATTCCTCCCATCCTTACTTTCTCAAACACAGCACCACATTTCTCAGTATTCTACAATTATAAAAAGTCATAACTTAGGAGAAATAGGCTCAAGTATATCTGATTTATAAGTCAGTGAATCCAAGTATTGTAAAACAGTGAAATAATTTAAGTTTCCATTTTTCTATAAGACTTGTTAAAGAATGAAACCTTACCAAAGGTAACTTCACTTGACTGTTCTTCATGTACTTCACTGCATGTTCATAGTCACCCACCTTCTCAGAGGCAAGTCTGGAATTCTCGTTTGCAGGATATGGCTAAGGAATCAAGGGAAATTCCTAGCTGAGTTGTTACACTGAAATTTACAATTCAGAATGAAACACCCTAAATCACTGAAATGAGACAATAATCGGTAAGTATTACTTTAGAAATAAAAACTACAAATACTTTTAAAATATAAAAAAAAAGGAGTGAAGGGAATCCTCTCAGAAGAAAGAAGCTGCTGTGGTCAACAATGAGCATGGCTGGAGTATCTGCAATTACAGAGTGTCACAAAGGGACTGAACAGTGTCCTGAATTGCCGCCAAGACCACTTGGCAGCAAACACCTGTATCTCTGTGACTCCTGGGCAAATGTTTTTTCTGCCACAACTCAAACCTGAAGGAAGTTATCAACAGAAGAGTTAAACATTCATCTGAATGTTACAGTGATTTAACCGCCATGGAAGTATGAACAGCAACTGGAAATAATACAAATAAAATGTTCAGTCAACAGAACCTTGGGAATTTCGGAAGAGAAGGAAAACATCCAGCCTCCAATACAGATCGTCTCCACAATTAAACAGAATATGAAGGGCCTCAAAAACATGCTGTGTTTTTAAAGATACGGTGGCCAAATGTCTGATATTCAAATTACTTCAAGCATTATTTTTAATCCATTTTAAGTATTAGGTTGGTGCAAACATAACTGCAGTTTCAGACCGTGAATTTTAAATCATTATAACTAGGCTCAAACACATCTTTATTAATCAAAAAACCATATTGGAACCACTACAATCAACACATTTTTGCCAATGAGAAATAAACTTGCTTGCTTCAGATACAGAGGAGCCCCAAATGCTGACAGTCCTGACAGCCCATGTTAAAGCTCTGTCCTAGGTGCTGAACAGTCTAGCGTTGGCACAAGTTATCTGTGCAATTTATATAAATACTCAGTGTGTCAATGGCCTTGAAAGGAATCTCAGAAACAACCAAACAAGTCTGAGATAACCTGGGATTTTTACACAGTTTCTAAATACTCACCTCCAGGGCCTGCATTCGTTTTAACAGCATTTTATTTTCACTGTTCTTAATCTTTTCCTCATAGAATTCCAGAAATGTTTTTTTGTAGACTAATTTCATATTGTACTTCTTCGCCATTCTGTCCAAAAAAGATTCTTTAATGAAAAGGCTTCCAAAATATTTCTAATTCTTTACACAACAGTAACATCTTCTGGGCTTAACTAAAAACCTTACAAATTCACAAGAGGACCATGTAAAATAAGTGAAGGGCAACATCCTAGTGACCTGAAGGAAACATGCAGTTAGATCTCCCTGGGTCACAGGAACTCCAGTAACCTAACAAACAGGCCAGGAAGTGAAACAAAAACATTCCCTTTCATCTATTGGATTCCCTGGCAAGACAAACTATTAATTTTTATCCTACATCTTGAACTGCATCTTCACAGTATGTTTTTACAGGTCTCTTTTCCCAACTTCCAGATGTCATGGTTCTGAAGAAAGTGGCCCAGATCCTTGCTCGATGTCACTCCCCGATGTACCCAGCTTGCCAGCAGCGGTGGCAGCTCAGTCCTGGCTTTTGTCACATTCACTCCACGTTCCCTAGAAATCTCCACCAGGACGATCCCAGGCGTGCAGGGCTGAATCCCACCAGCCTGTTCTCCTGCCAGTCTTTGCTATTTCAGTAAACCATCTAATGCCCCTTGCCAACCCACCCTGCGCCCAGCGTTCAGCATGCCACTGCATCCTCTCCATTAACCTGCAAAACGTACTTGGAACAGCCCACTTCCAATCCCGACATCGGCCACCAGCCTGCTCTATCACCATTCAATGTGGTACCACTTTGTTTGCTCATTTCCCTGCTTTTATTCTTACCCTCCCTCAACCAATTTTCCAACTGCAGTCAGATGGTGCTTCAAAAGTGCACAGGTCACGTCCTTTTAAAACCCTTGTTGGCTCTCCAGCACACTTAGGGCAAAACTGGCCAACTAGACACCCTTTAGATGTTGACTTAGACGTCACTTTCTCCCAGGTGGCTTCCTCAAATCCTAATTACACTAGGTCTCCTTTTGCTCTGTGTATGTATACCTTTCCCACTGCAATTGCCAAAGCAGATTACTGCGCATCTGTAGACAACAAAAGGGAACCTGAGGATGACTTCAGGCAGCAGATAAAAGATGAGAGGAGGAACAGGAAAAACCCTGAAAGGGGACCCTTGAGGTGAGAGATGAGGGGACAGAGTAAAAGGAACATCAGAGGGCCCCTCAGCTTGGCAGTAAGAGTGGCATGGATGGCAGTAGCCCCTGACACTTGCATCAGGCCCCTTGGGAAGACAACACAAGTCAATATAAAGCCTCTTCTATTCCAGGCAGTTCATTTTCTATCAAAAAATATCCAATATAAGCCTTTACAAGGGAAACCAAGCTTTACACCTACAAATATGATAATTACAAAGAACAGAGACTCAATCTGACCGATTTGAATAGGTCTGTATATGAAAGCTGATTAACGAGACAGCAAAGGAAGCTTGGATCCCTACGCATTTTTAGATTGTCTCTCTGAATGAATACCTATCTCGATAAATTTATAAAAATTTGAAAATTAAAGTGACAATTTACTACTTGATATGTTTATCATCATTAGCAATACAAGCAGAAAAGATTGCTAATGTTTGCTTAGCCATATTAAAAAAAAAAATTCGTTTCATTCTTTATCTTCTGAGGTATACTCAAATCACCAACTGTCAACCAAAAGCACCAAGCTAACATACCAAACATATAAAATAACATATTAAAAACATTTTAATTTCTTCAAGCATAACATTTCCCCAAAGTTTGCTAATTATAAGGAAGATGTGATATAAATTTTTTAACTTTCATATTTATAAACTGTGCACAGTATTTTCCATGTTTAATCACATGCTACTTCATTTTCTTATTTTCTTCCATTTTCATTTTCTATAAAAGTTTTATACACTGTAGAACTCCTGAAAATCCTACACCCATAATTTTACAAGCTGAGACACAATTCAAATAAATAATCACCACCTAAAAATAAGCAAAATAATAAAGCTCGTCCTTTTCCTCAGTTAATGAAGGCTTTGTTTTAAAAAGAAGAAAAAATTTAAAAAAAGAAGGAAATACACTTTGGTCAGCTGTGACATTGACTCTTCCACACTTCCTTTCAGGGAAACCCCCAAGACCAAGGTGTCTCATTTGGCCATGGAGCCCACCTGATAAAGCCTGAAACTTCAGCTTTCCCTGGGCCTATGGTTTGCCAGGACTCCTAGGAATTCAGGTTCATGAATACATTCCTGAATCAGGATTTTACTATCACCACTGCCATGAGTCACAGACAATTTCATAAGCTATAGTGAAATATAAGACAACTTTTAATACCTATTCCTGTCAAAAGGAGGATCCCTACTTTGGGAGGACTAATTTTAGTTACCCAAGTACCAGTAGTTACTTAAAAACAAATCTTTTGCTATTTCTAGTTGTCAGTTATTTCATGCCACAAGTTGTAGGCAACAGGCTCCCTTTTCTCACCTACAGGATAAAATAGTTTCAGGAATAAAAGAAAGTAAATGAGTAAGGCTGTAAGTGACCTATGGCACCAACCATGAGTCTTGGTTTTGTATTATTCAGGCTATACTTCTTAAGATTCCACCTAAAATGAGAGACAAATAGAAATACTGATTTTTCCCCCTTTACCTTCATTCTTATGCAAAAAGAGAATATGCTATGTGCTAAGTCACTTCAGTTGTGTCTTACTCTTTGTCACCCTATGGACTGCAGTCTGCCAGGCTCCTCTGTCTATGGGATTCTCCAGGCAAGAACACTGGAGTGGTTGCCATGCCCTCTTCCAGAGGATCTTCCTGACCCAGCGATCAAACCCTCATCTTTAACGTTTCCTGCATTGGCAGGTGAGTTCTTTACCACTAGACCTACCTGGGAAGCCCCCAAAAGAGAATAGTAACAGATTAATGACATTCTTACTCATTTAGCAATGGAAAATAGACCAAGAATTCAGGGACATCCACAACACCTTCCAAGTTGAAGTCATATTTGCAGCCAAATAAAGGATAATCTCCTTTCTTCTGAAATTTCACAGTATATATTTCATTTCCAAATGATTCTGTTTCTGAAGCTTCAAGACGTCTTCTATAAGTTATTCCCAAACCAAAAAAAAAAAAAAAAAAAAAAATCAAATCTATTATTAGATCAAATTTATTTTGATCAGATTAAATATGGGGGGGAACACACATGATGCAATTTATAGCTGTGAAGTGGGTCTGAGCTACTTTTAAGCAGCAATATGCTAAAATATCATTAACAATCTCACTAACAAAATTATGCTAGAAGTAGGCTTCACTATCATGACAGCTAGTTAAGTCTCATCTGATCTGGAGTTTATCTAGCAATACCACCTCTGGCTTTTTGGCTCAATGCAACATCAGTCCCCAACTAACACACAAAGATGTTTTAAAGGTTCATCTGTAAGTCTAACTTTTTAACTTAAAACCAGAGTATCTACACAAATACATTATCAAAGTGCTCGGCCCTTCTATAAACTCTATTTCTGATAAATATCTGCTGCTCTAAAATAAGCTTAATTTTGAGTATTTTATAAACCACAATTTATGAAAGTACTTACATCAGTTCAAAGCTATTGGGAGTGGTACCAATAAAATAGCCTCCAGGGCTCAGTCTCTCACATGCATTTCTGAGCATGACGTCAGCCTGCTCATAGGACTCAAATGAGTAATGGCAGACAAACTGACAACTGCAGATGTCAAAGCACATTTCTCGGTCACGAAACTTATCAGTCAGGAGCTCCTGAAACAAATTATAATGGGTCAAGATTTTGAAGTTGGCTGCAATATAATTAGTGAATTTCTAATATTAGGATCCTTAAAATAAAAGTTGACATGCCCTCCAACAAACCTATCCTCTATCACCATGTATCTTAAGGATCATAATAAAAATGTTCTCTTTCTGGTTCAATAGAATTTGATTCCCCCTTTCATAGTAATTTTAAAAACTAGAGATTCTGGAATCATACTAAAAATACATCAAGCAAACATGACATTCAAAGGAATTGATTCTTTAATTAGCTTTAGTGGAAAACTAAAGTAAAATGATGTTGACCTATAACTTGGGTTTATGAAAAACAAAGATGGCCTTTGAGACATTTTTTATTTTTTAGGCTGTGCCATGCAGGTAACAGGCTCTTAATTCCCCAATCAGGGATTGAACCTGGGCTACAGCAGTGAAAGTGCCAAATCCTAATCACTGGACTGCCAGAGAACTCCCTGGGAAATTTTGAAAAATACAAAATGTTTTTTAAAGGTTTCTAACTTTCTAGCAGTATACTATCATTTCTTTCCACCCTTCACAACTGCAAACAAAATGTATAATTAAAGGTATCTATAATAATTTAACGAGCTAACAATTCAGAAAAGAGAGATAAAGTTCAAGGGGGAGATTTTCAGCATTTCAAGTGCTTCTGTAGTCTTGAACTTCAGCTGTCAAAGAGATTCGGAAACAGGTGTCACCAGACTGTGACATGTTGGGAAGCCGGCCAAACAAATTACAAGGCAAACAAAACCTAAGTGCAGATCTATTTCAAAATACTAGAAAATAGTGTCTGAACGGAAAAGCAACAAACAATTTCCAAAGTAAAAGTATTAAAAGCTAAAAATTACCAGAAGTATTTGGTGGGTCATTTAAGGAAATGTATCATTAATGGAATTTCTAGCTGAAATTAAAAATGCATGTCCTAAGATTTTTAATGTTTCAAAGCACATTTTTAAAAAATGAGCTGATTTTTAAAACAAATATAAAAAGACATACGTCTAAAAAAACACATACCTTTGAACAATCAGCAGTTATAAATTCTGCACTGAAAATATACTCATTATCACGACAACGATTTTTCATGTCTTCATAACGCTGCTGACACTGTCTGACAGAAACATCAGCGATATCTGGAAGGGGAAGGGGCGTCAATGATGTCAGCAGAGGCCCACAGAGTTATATCAGAAACACAAAAATGACACAATCTAGATTTCATCTCAACTGTTAAACTCTGGCAGGGAATCTAGCCTTAGAAAAGCAAAAAGTTTCTATTTCCTTCAAAACAAGAGAGAAGAAATTCTTCTGTACCAATGCAAATGACCAATATTTTTCAGAATGCATTAAACATTTTCTCAATAAGTACTGACAACAGAGAAGTTCTATCATGATTTTTAAATGCTTATTCAAAGTTTAGAGCAGAAAGTTTAGATTCCAATTTGAATTCTAAAACCTAACTCTGTACACTCAGCTCTTTATATTTTCTTGATAAATGTTATTTGTTTTTTCCCAGTGTTAAGACTTGCACTGCAGGTGGAAGCACCAGTGAATGTTGTTGTTCAGTCACTCAGTTGTGTCTGACTCCATGGACTGCAGCACACCAGGCTTCCCTGTCCTTCACCATCTCCTGGAGTTTGCTCATATTCATGTCCATTGAGTCGGCAATGCTATCCAACCATCTCATCCTCTGTCGCCCCCTTCTCCTCTTGCCCTCAATCTTTCCCAGCATCAGGGTCTTTTCCAATGAGTCAGCTCTTTGCATCAGGTAGTCAAAGTGTTGGAGCTTCAGCTTCAGCATCAGTCCTTCCAATGAATATTCAGGGTTGATTTCCTTTAGGATTCACTGGTTTGATCTCCTTGCAATCTAAGGACTTGCCTGGTGGCTCAGTGGTAAAGAATCTATCTGCAATGCAGGAGACCCAGATTCAATCCCTGGGTCAGGAAGATCCCCTGGAGAAGAGAATAGCCACCCACTCCCATATTCTTGTCTGGAGAATTCCATGGACAGAGGGGCCTGGTGGGCTACAGTCCATGGAGATGCAGAGTCGGACATGACTGAGTAACTAACACACAGAAATAACAGTTGATATCGTGTCATGAATATAAGGTAGGAGCACCAATGATACTGGTAATTCTTGATACATTTTTCCCTGCTATAAACCAGCTCAGAAAGAAAAAAAAGGAAGGAGGGGAAGCCAATTTCATTTAGGAATGTCCTTCATAAAGCAGTAAAAACTAATTTTATAAAATCTTCAAAACATTTCTGCTACATAACGAAGTCTATCTGAACAGGACTGGTGTGATTGTGAGCTGTACTGGCCAATTTTTTCATACAAAAATTGTTTTCACTTGAAGAACCACAGACAGATAAACTGGTTATTCAGACCTGGTAATTTGGCAGACCTTTTCTTCAAAACGAATAAAGTGAAAACCTCAGATCGTATTTGTTACCAATGATAAACCTGAGCTTTCAAGTGAAAACTACAACTCTGAAAAAACTGTTTCTATCACGATGGGCTGGGCATTGTCCCAATACTAAAGACTTTTCTGATTGATGGTGATATTAAACCAACGTGATTTCTTGATGCCAACGTTTAGAAGATTTGCATAATTTTAGTGAACACAATCTTGCAGGGCAAAGTGCAAGACAGATTTAATGGAGTTAAACATAACAGAACACAGAAATTTGTTGATATGTTTCAGATTCCATGCTGTAACTAAGCTTTAAGGAACTAACGCTTGCCAAATTTTGATGCAATATCAAAGATGAATAGCCTTAATTATTTGAAAAGGCTATTAAAATATTCCATTTCACAACTGCTCATCAAATAACACATCATAACATACTGATGTAGAAACAAGGGTGCAAATTCAGCTGTCTTTTATTATTACAGACTTTAAAAGAAATTTGCAAAAATATCTTTAAAATGCTAGTGTTCTCACTTAAATTTTATTTGTAATAAAGCTATTTTTAAAATTGTCAGTTTTAATTTCCATAATCAATAGATATAATTACATACACAAAAGCTTTCTGGGGTCCTTAATCAATTTTAAGAGTGTACTGAGGTCATAAGCCAGAAACTGTGAGAAGTGCCGACTTGGGCAACATGACTCCACAGGCAGTGCTGTGCACTTCCATGACTCCTCAGGCTGGAAGGAACTGCCCCCCTGTCTGCCCCTGTTCCGGGTTAAGACTGACTGGGAGGTTCAGGTGCTTGATTAATCCAGTTAAGTTCCTTTCAACTTTTCTCCCAAAAGCTTCAGCATCTTTTAATAAGACTGCAGCTTACAGCCATTATTTCATCAAGGGTGGAAAAATTTATTCATCATGATTTTTCAGTAAACAGGAATTTGTCTTTTCAACCATTTGGTTACACTGAAATATGGTTCATATAGGGTTAGAAAAGATAAATACCCTCTGCCTTTGTTTATACATCCCAGAATAATAAGTTTCCTTGCTCCCTCCAAGTCTGAACAATGAGATTTTTTCCCTTTATTTCATGTATTTTAATCCACTATAATTACTGTTTTTTTCTTTTACTTAAGAAACTGTCCTATCGGTGACCAGTGAAAGCCTTTCCAAGTTTGTGCTTCAAACATGGGAGTCCGACATGGTTTCAATCATCTGTGGTCTTAACACCATCACTGAATTCTCATTCCTCATTTAAAAAATACCTGTCTCACGCGCAGCCCCCAGATACCTTGTGGTACGGTATTTCAGTGTTATGCCCATAATAGATGTTTCTCATTTCCGTTTACCTGGCTGACCACAAAGCATTCCTTACCATGTCATTATCTCTCTTACCAGTACAAACTAGCTTGTCAATTCTTCCTTTTTTCCACTTGAGCAAATCTCCACCTTTACCACATCCTAGGTCCAAAACAGTGATATCACGTTTCTTTTTCTGTCTCACCTTTTCTAAAAATTCCCCTAAAAGAGAGAAATAAGTTATAATAAATGCTCTTCTCCATTTTTACTAAAGCGTAAACTGTTACCCTTAATAATCTACTAACTTCTGCCTGACATGTAATATAAACATAGTCATTCATGTAATTAATTCATAGCTTTTGAGAAATATTTCAAATTTGACTAAGAGTTAAGTAACTTGACTCTTCTTCAGCATTAAAGAAGAAAGAGTATGTCTCTGGTATTTTATTTATTTTTTAGTTTATATTTGTATTTATTGATTATCAGGATTGTGATGGATTCACACTGTGAGAAAAAAAACCTCAAAATATAGGAACAAAATTTCCTACCCTATAGCAATATAAGCACAGAAATAAATGAGGAAAGTCATACATTCAAATAGCTTAGACTCATTTGGAATTTTTCACATGTAGAAGATATATATGATATAGAAGTAGAGTTATGACATAATAGCAGGAAAATTTTAAAATATCTTTCAAGAACGCATCTGTTTATATTGCTCATGATATAATACTATTGATTATACTCTGAGCACCAGGTTTGTCTACTAGTTATTAATAAAGTTACTACAAGCACTCTGTTTAGAGAATACATTCATGCTAGAGACACAACTCATATAGCTACAATTTTTAAAGAACTGAACTATCTGTGCATTATGACAGCAAAATTTCATTAACAAAAAATCCACTTAGTTGATTTGTACCGTAAAACTTTATCATTTAGTTTATTTGTACAGTAAAATCCCTTTTTCATATTTATGTTACATATGTTATTTATGAAGAAAGACCTTTCTTCTCCATATATATTAAGTGAGCTATATAGGTAGACCATCAATTGTATTATTCATGTTGAAAGAGTTCTGTAGTCCATCCATTTCAGGATCTGTTTCTATCTGAGAACCAGCAATCAATTTATGGCTTGATTTCTTCTATTTGTTTTCTACTCTATTTCTGATTTTATTCATTTAGTTTTATATGAGAAGAACAAAACCAACACTTTCAGTATACCATCTTCAATTTAAACTTTTGAGTGTGGTCAGGAATTGTTGTTGGCTTGAATAGTCTTCAGAAGTTTCTGGTACATTTCTGACTTCAGAAACCTGGGATAGGAATCCCTTTCCATGTGCATGTACACTATTTTTTGAGCCTCTTCAAAACATGTTTTAGTGGGTTCTTGAATATTTTTGATGATAGCTTCTCTTGTTGAACTGTCAATGTTAACCTCTCTAGAGGACTGAGGCTGGATGTAAATCTTATAAAGCTTCTTTGCTCTGGAAGTTCTGCTCCACTGTGAGGCAGTTTTCTTATAGGTTTCACATGCCATCCAGAATTTAATATTCTCATCACTGTGATCTGTTTTTAAGTATGCTGCATAGACCACTGGACCATATTTTGTAGCCATCAATGTTTCAAAAGACTTGGCCCACTGTAATACCTCTTCCAGAGTAAGGTTTGAAGGGGATCTCTTAGATTCATCTCTGCACATCTTACAAATCCAACAACTCCGCCTGCTCACTTTTCAAGCTTCACATCAACAATAATCATTTTTTTCTCATGTTGGTGGTAAGATATGTGGAAAAATTCCATTGACAAATATATGCCGTAGAGGAGTCCACCATGCTAAATTTTATTTCCTCCCTGTATGATCCTTTTGAAATCAGGTTCTGAAATTCCCTGAAACACCCAGTGTTTTTGCTGGCATAAAAGAACTTTACTGTCCCTGTAATTACCTTCGATGGCACTCTCTGTCTCTGGTATTTTAGAAACTAAGACAGGTTTTTGAAGGTTATTTTCAGAACTTGTTTCAACATTAAATAGGAAACATTTTGTCTCTCTCATTTGATTAAACAGAAGTTTAACAGTACAGAAAAGCTGCATGATCTTGGCAGGTCAATAGCAAACATTTTAAATTCTAATACAAGAATACCCAACAGTTGTTCCTGATAAGAGAAAAATTAATTATTCATAATTTGTTGTAGTTCTCTTTCCAAAGCTAAGTGTTTGGCTTTTTATACACTTGATAAGATGAAAATAATTATGGGATCATGACAGCTTGATTTTGATAAAAGATGCCAAACTTACCTCCAAAAGAAACACAAGAACTAGTCAAAAAACTATATAAACCTCTTTACTGTCATCAGAATTTTTAAAACCCTGAAGTAAAAATGGAATCTTTTACCTCAATCTACCAAATCACATTAATAATAAACGAATGATATTAGTAGGTCCCCTACCATCAATAGCCAAATGGTTCAAATATCAGTTAAAGGCATATTGATATTCTTAGACAATGAAATAGTCAGCAATTCTAACACTGGATAAAATACTGAATCCTAGATCGACTCTATCTTTATCATTCTGAGCTTAATGCTTTTTATTTCCTATGTAATATTTTGACTGCTAGAATATTCTGTATATATACTTCTGCTTTCAACGTCCATAGGATTTTTAAGTGATTTCAACAGATGTACAAGTGTTCAATATTTAACTTTCTGCTATGAATCTTAAAAAAACAGCATAATATATAATATGCAAGGAGTAGAAAACAGCAAGAGTGATAAAATCTCTTTATTTTCACAAGATAAGATTAATGAGAGGGGAAATCTTCATGAAACGTTATTCAAGTTACCTTTATCACATTCAAACATCACACTCAACTATCACTAGCTATAAACAGCAAGGAAGAGAAAATGAATGGCAAAGAATGGGTGTTGAGAAGACAAAAAAAAAAGACAGCAAAGGAATTTGGCACAGAGCACATTGATTACAGCAGGACCAGAAAGACAGGTGCAGACAGCAAAGCGCCCGTTGAGAGAGCTGCTGGAACAGCTGAAGAAGAAACCACCACCAGGAATATGCTGAGATACATTTTTGCCTGACATAGTGTTTTTATAGTAAAAACTACCTATTTCCCTGTTTATAAAAATAATACAACTAACAACGTGAAAAATATGACTGAACCTAAAGATATTTATTCAATGAATAAATACACAAATAAGTGACACCTAAGGAAAAATATTCAATGATAACTCATGTACATTACTAAGGATGATGAAGAAAGGAAGAGAAAAATTGAGAAATTAGGAATAGGGTCCAAAGATTACTTTATCAGTATAGATTTAAAAACGCCATAATAGTAACCCTGAAAAAACACTTTTTTAAAAGAGTTTATTCATTTACCCTGGCTGACAAGTAGCAGAGTCAAATAAGCCTTGTTTTTGTAATAAAATATGAATATTAAAAACAAAAGTGAGAAAGAAAAATATTAAAATGTATCTGAAATGAGTCTAGTTCCCATTCCTAACACTTTTCAGGATGGACAATTTATCTTTTAAAATTACTAAAATATTGTCAAAACGAGTAGAAAGTAGTCATAAATGGCACTTTACTCTTTTTAGTTTAACTATGAAAGCATTCTAACTTTTTCTGGGGCTTGCTTTTAAAAAAACAAAACAGAAACCAAAACTAAAAAAACTTTTCGTGAAAAACTTTACCATTTATTGGCTTTTATAAATTCTCTAATCTCAGGTAAGTGGCTGACTAATATATTTGATACAGAAAGCAATAAATATTTTCAGAATTAAATTTCTTCCACTGACTTCCATTTTAAATTCAAAAGTGAGTTTTCATAGACAAAAATGCTATCCAAAAATGTGAATGTCTTCATCAATCCTCAAAGTAAACTTTATTTCTCCCCAGAAGAAAAGAACAAGTTCAATGGACAATCAATACAAATGATGACCTTTACCAACTCATTAAAGGCCCAGAGATAAAAAATCATGCCACTGCCCATCTTCTTAACTTAGTGGAACCCAAATGTTTCATTCAATAATATAGGATTGCTCCAAAACTACTAGAGTAAAACAGATTACTTAATAGCACTAGGCAACCTTAATTCTAAATATAAAAGCACATTGCCTTCTGAAATCCTAAATAACTCAATATTAATATCTTATGTAGTCAACCATTAGTAAATATGAAAAGAATTTATCTCAAAGACCTAATTTCAGTTTTGGCTCCAGTTTTATAAAGCCAAGGTTTGATGATTAAATGAACAGTAACTAAAGACCTAGTCACTTTGTGTATGATTAACCACTTAGGGAGAAAAAAATGAAACATAAGCTGAAGTTAAAAATTCAAAACCGTAAATCAAAAAACAAACATACCAATGAGGACACTTTTCATCCAATTATTAAAATTTCTTAGGTAAAAAATTCTACTTTGGCTACGCTTCTCCAAGCCAACTTCCTGGAGTTCATTGTAGTGAGCAGCCACTGCTGAGCTGTGTCCTTCTTCCAAGTTCTGAAAATAGAAGAATGGCACAAAATTAAGAAACATTAAGAACACAAAATTATGAAACAAATAAGTCTAAAAGAGCATCTGACTTATATATGGATAAAATACTACTGAGATTGGTATACTTCATTAAGCTGTAGCAGAATCACAGAAATCCCACTAATCATAATCACATGAAAGATTTCCCCCTGTCCCTATTTTTAAAAAATCTCTTAAGAAATTTTCATCTATAGAATTTTGGTGTTAATGTGTTAATAAAACCAGTATATTTCCAGATTTCTGATTTATTCAGTTCTGTAAATGTCAGTAGTGAATGAAGTTCCTACAAGAAAATAAAATGGAAATAATATACTTACTGTATTATTATAAAATCATTGTGGGCATTACATGACCTAATATTCACAAAGAGATGGGAATGCAATAGTCTATGTTCAGTCAGTGATTTCTATTATTTGCTATTAACCTAACTCAAATTTCAATTTGTACTCTCTCAGACCTTAAGCATTCTGCAAAAATGCCAGATAAGTAAAGGGCCTCAGATCCCCCCACTTTCTGGTCAACCAAAGTGTTTCATCTGGTATGTAAAACAGGTAAAAGGTTGAAGATTTTCACTTGATAAAAGGGTTCCACTGCTAGTAAAAGTTTGAAAACTATGTTTATAATCCAAGCTTCTCTCTATTACAAAGGTCTGCAACCCACCAATGACAAACACCTGGCTTATCTGCCACTTTCTTCCTGAGGAGTGATGACAGAATTTTACTCATTCATTGCATAGTGCAGACTCCATCTCAGGTCTCATCACATAATAGTATTCCCAGATGAAAATTATTTGCTATCCCTTGCTTTACAATACTCTTGTTAAATACCAGGCTTTAAGTAACTACCCTAGTAAGAAGCGGAAATAACATAGTTTAAGGAATTACATTAAGAAAGAAATGTAAAACTGGGTATCATCTAGAAATTTATAACTTTAAGTGATAATCTCAAATACTTTGGACACAAAAAAGAGATAAACACCTAATTAAAAAGGAAAAAAGGTAAATCATTTGAAATTTACACTGGTGTCTTTTTGAAAACACTAAGAAAAAAGCAAGCTATAAAAACTCCCTTTCAAGTGTTTGGTCAAGATTTCCAAAATAAGATTAAAATTATCTCATTAGCAGAAGTTTTATCGAAATAAAAGAGAAATGAAAATCAAAACTACAATGAGGTATCACCTCACACAGGTCAAAATGGCCATTATCAAAAAGTCTACAAATATAAATGCTGGAAGGAGTGTGGAGAAAAGGGAACCCTGTACACTGTTGGTGGGAATGTAAACTGGTACAACCACTATGGAGAACAGTATGGAGTTTCCTTAAAAAACTAAAAATAGAGCTCCTATATGATCCAGCAATCCCACTCCTGGGCATGTATTAGAAGAAAACCAGAATTCAAAAATATACATGATCCCCGATGTTCACTGCAGCACTCTTTACAATAGTAAAGATGGGGAAGCAACCTAAATGTCTACTGACAAAATGGATAAAGAAGATGTGATGTATATATATATGTGTATGTGTGTGTGTGTGTGTGTATATATATATATATAATGAAATATTATGCAGCCACAAAAAAAGACTGAAATAATGCCATCTGCAGTAACGTGGATGGAGCTAGACATTATTATACTAAGAGAAATCAGTCAGAGAAAGACAAACATATGACTTCACTTAAAGGTGGAATCTAAAAAAATGATACAACTGAACTCATTTACAACACAAGACACAAACTCATAGACTTTGAAAACAAACTTATGGTTACCAAAGGGGAAAGGTGGGGGAAAGTGGTAAATTAGGACTTTGGGATTAACATATATACACAACTATATACAAAATACTCAATCAACAAGGAGCTTGCAAGTTCCCTGCTATACAGGGAACTCTACTCAATATTCTGCAATGATCTATATGGGAAAAGAATCTGAAAAAGAATGGATATAACTGAACCACACTGCTGTACACCTGAAACTAACACAATATTGCAAATCAACAATACTCCAATATAAAATAAAAATTAAGTTAAAAAAACAGAACCCTTATTAAAACTATGCTTTTAAAAAAAGGTATTTCATAACTGCTCCACATTTCAATCTGACATACTCCATTATGAATTTTAAAAAATGCATTCAAAATACCTTGTGCTTTTCAGGAACATCTTCAAGTTCTATTTTTCTCCTTTTCTGAGTGCCATCTCCAGTAGGTTCATCTTTTGGAAAACCATCAGTTTCTATTCTTCTTCTCCTTGAAATGCCTTCATCATCACCAGAGCCTTTTTCCTCTGGGGCAATTTCAGCATCAAGCTTTCTTTTCTTGGGTGGAGTGTCTTCCCCACAACTAGAACTTTCCTTTACAAGATCATCCTCAAACTCCATTTTTCTCTTTTTTTGTGTGTTTACTTGCCCACAAGTAGGAGCCTTTGCAGAAAGACCAGTCCCAGGAGAGGTTGTATTTTCATTAATAATGAATGATGATTCTGTTTCTGAATCTAATGATGTTTTTGCTTCTTTATGAAAGATTTTTTCATGTTCTTCTGCTTTTGCAGAATTTTCCATTTTTGATTACTTAAATGATGGTCCAACTTCATGAACTAACACTGGAATGGTAAAAATTTGATATTACTTGTAAACGTAATGCTGAGACTTTAAAAGCAATTTAAATCAGAAGTTGGCCATTTAATTTCAGTGATCAACTAAGAATTTTTAAAAACTCATTAGAGAATACTGAAACAATACTGATACATATTGCACATGAATTTCTAAAAATTTTAATGAAGTACTAATTATAATCCCCAATACTTCCACAATCTAATCCATAAAAGTCACCACTGACATTAAAACTGACAAAAGTCGTCATAGTAAATGAAGTCAGTTCCATTTCTATCCTGACCCTTACTCTACAGCCTTGGCTCCCAAAATGTGTGCTGGACACTATAACAAATTCACATGCGCACAGCAGGATATTTTAAAGTTTAATGACAATCTAGTGATATCTGACACCTGGAAGATATCACAGATACACCATTAAGTAGAGCACAGTTTTAACTGAGTAGCTTGCACTATGTTTTTCTTTAAATGAAGCTAAGACTTTGGTAGTACCACAGAAAATCAATATAAAACAAGAACGCAGTTGGTGTCAAATCTAATTTCAAGGCTTGAGAAGAAGTCGAGTACTCAAAAGAGGTACACATTCTATTACTATGCATTTGTGGTAACTAAGAACTCAACACTACTTCTTTCAATCTGTGCATTATTTTTTAAAATAAAGTTGTTAGGACACACTTAAATTGGACTAAACCACTTAAGGAAACTGTTAGGTATTTCTTTTGGCCTAGGGACACTGAAAACCAAGAGCAGGAAAAGTCTGGGACTAGTAAAATCCTTAGTTTACAATGGATGTCAGAATCAGCTAGAAAGTGAAGAGAGTACAAGAAGTTTCAAGACCCAGCCTGCTGCTTAATGACCATTGTTGCTGTTCAGTCGCTAAGCCGTGTCCAACTCTGCGATCCCATGGACAGGTTTCCCTGTCCTTCACCATCTTCCAGAGTTCAAACTCATGTTCATTGAGTAGATGATGCCATCCAACCATCTCATTCTCTGTCATCCCCTTCTCCTCCTGCATCTTTCCCAGCATCAGGGTCTTTTCCAATGAGTGGGCTCTTCACATTAGGTGGTCTAAGTATCGGAGCTTCAGCATCAGTCCTTTCAATGAATATTCAGGGTTGATTTCCTTTAGGATTGACTGGTTTGATCTCCTTGCTGTCCAAGGAACTCTCCAGAGTCTTCTGCAGCACCACAGTTCGAAAGCATCAATTCTTTGCCACTCAGCTTTCTTTATGGTCCAACTCTCACATCCATACATGACTACTGGAAAAACCATAGCTTTGATTAGATGGACCTTTGTCAGTAGAGTGATGTCTCTGCTTTTTAATATGCTATCTAGGTTTGTTATAGCTTTTCTTCCAAGGAGAAAGTGTCTTTTAATTTCATGGCTGCAGTCACCATCTGCTATGATTTTGGAGTCCAAGAAAATAAACTCTGTCACTGTTTCCATTTTTTCCCCATTTGCCATGAAGTGATGGGACCAGATGCCATGATCTTGGTTTTTTTAATGTTGAGTTTTAAGCCAGCTTTTTCATTCTCCTCTTTCACGTTCATCAAGAGACTCTTTAGCTCCTCTTTGTTTTTTGCCATTAGCAGGGTATCATCTGCATATCTGAAGTTGTTGATATTTCTCCTGGCAATCTTGACTCCAGCTTGTGAGTCATCTAGTCTGGCATTTTGCTTGATGTACACTGGATAGAAGTTAAATTAGCAGGGTGACAATATACAGCCTTGACATACTCATTTTCCAATTCTGAACCAGTCCATTGTTCGTGTCGGGTTCTAACTGTTGCTTCTTGACCTGCATACAGGTTTCTTGGAAGGCAGGTAAGGTGGCCTGGTATTCCCATCTCTTTAAGAATTTTCCACAGTTTGTTTTGATCCACACAGTCAAAGGCTTTAGCCTAGTCAATAAAGCAGAAGTAGGTATTTTTCTGGAATTCTCTTGCTTTTTTCTATGATCCAATGGATCATAGAAAACTGGCAATTTGATCTCTGGCTCCTTTGCCTTTTCAATTTAGCTTGTACATCTAGAAGTTCTCGGTTCACATACTGTTGAAGCTTGAAGGATTTTGAGCATTACTTTGCTAGCATGTGAGTAGCAACTGAGCAGAAGTTTGAGCATTCTTTGGCATTGCCATTCTTTGGGACTGGAATGAAAACTGACCTTTTTCAGTCCTGTGGCCACTGCTGAGTGTTCCAAATTTGCTGGCATATTGAGTGCAGCACTTTCACAGCATCATCTTTTAGGATTTTAAAGTGCTCAGCTGGAATTCCATCACCTCCACCAGCTTTGTCCCTAGTAATGCTTCCCTAAGGCCCACTCGACTTCATGCTCCAGGATGTCTGGCTCTAGGTTAGTAACCACATCATTGTGGTTATCTCAGTCATTAACACTTTTTTGTACAGTTCTGTGTATTCTTGCCACTTCTTTTTAATTAGGTGCCTATGTTAGGTCCTTACCGTTTCTGTCCTTTATTGTGCCCATCTTTCCATGAAGTGTTCGCTTGGAATCTCTAATTTTCTCGAAGAGATTTCTAGTCTTTCCCATTCTATTTTCTTCCTCTATTTCTTTGTTCACTTAAGGTTTTCTTATCTCTCCTTACTGTTGTTTGGAACACTGCATTCAGTTAGGTACATCTTTCCCTTTCTCCTTTGCTTTTCGCTTCTCTTCTTTCTTCAGCTATTTGTAAGGCCTCTCTTTAGTCTCTTTCAAATGTTCTCAGGCTTATGTATGAAATGGGAGGGGAAAAAATAAGTGAGCTATTTACTGGACAAGAATTTATTAAGCCACTCAATAAGTTCAGTTAAGTACTACAGAGAAGCTCAATAAGGCACTGTGTGAATTAGTCCTCAAGAAGTTGCTTCCCCCCCACACCCGGCTTTTTTTTTTTTTGCAGGGAGTGGGGGTTACTCTCTAGTTGTGGTGTACCGGCTTCTCATTGCAGTGGCTTCTCTTGTTGTGGAGCATGGGCTTCAGGGTGCCCAGGCTTCAGTAGTTGAGGCACATGGGCTCAGTAGTTGTGGTTCCCTGGCTCCAGAGTACAGGCTCAATAGTTGTGGCGCAGGGGCTTAGCCGCTTCATGGCATGATGGATATTCCCAGATCAGGGATGGAACTCATGTCTCCTGCATTGGAAAGCGAATTCTTTACCACTGAGCCACCAGGGAAGGCCAGTCTTCAAGAAGTTTACAACTGATACATCACTTAAAATGTTAGGCTGTATTATTCAAACCAGAGAAGAAAAATCAAAAGTCGGAAAATCAGTGAGACTCAGCAAATTCAGAGCCTGAAAGTTATTAAGTGTTCCATATAAAGAAAGAGAATAAGAAATAAATTTGTTTAATGGAATGGATGAAAACAAGACAATCTAAATCAGTAAGGGTTTCAAGGGCTATTAACTTTCACTATCCAAGGTTTGAGGTAACAAAATATCAATAAGTGCCAAAATAAGAATTGAATCAAACAGGAAAAAAAAATTACCCAGAAATGTAATTTTCTAAATAACGGTTAAAAATGATTAATCATTTTCCTAATAAGGAAATTAAACTGGCTTTAATTTCAAATAAAACGATGTAACTTCTCCCTAGCTATAATTAATTCTGTCTGGAAATGTAATATCTAAATTTACTATTGAGAATAAAAGTTAATTTATATTTATCTGTGACATTTCCATCAATGAAACGTCCCACAGACAATTCGGTCAGAATAAACGACATAGATTTCCAAAAGGGCCCTACAGATGGGTGAGACTGTGAGACTGAGTGTCCAAGCTGAGTAATGAGTTAGGTCCCGACCCAAGAGGGTTGCCTCTCGGAACCCTCAGAGAAGGACCGAGTCGACAGGTACAAGAAGGCACATAAACGACCAAACCTGTTTCTCGGTGATCTGCGCAGCAGTCACACCCGGGGTTTCTCAGGAATCACCGGGCCGAAGGCTGGAGCTCAAGCAGGTGAGCTCCACGCCGGACCCACCGGTGGGCCGGTGTTGTCGTCGGGCCCGAGGACGCACTGAGCCGCCCCGGCGCGGCACGGCTCAGATTCCGGCCCACCACGCTGGGCAGGCGGCCGGCCGCTCCGGCACACGGCTGGGCCTGAAGCGGCTCTAGAGCCTCTCGAACCCGGACTGGCTCCAAGCAGAGGGGCGTCAGTACCCGCCGAAGCGGCACAGCCAGTGGTCGGAATGCCCCTTCCACCCCGGCGGCCACGGCTACACACAAAGAAGACGGAGCCCAGCGGAGCGACCCCACACTTACCTTTCAGCCATCCGCGACTCTGTTTGCGGAAGCGGCAACACGCCACGCGCGCGCTATGACGCCACTTCCGGAGAGCGCGGATCGCTCGGCCCGGAATCCCGAATCCCGAATCCCGGCGTGCCGCGCGCGGCGTGCGGAGGGTGACGGCTCGAAGGGACGCAAGGACCTGGTTGGAGGGACGGCGTGGCGGGCGGGTGGGAGGCTGGTCGCCCGAGCCCGCGGCTTCCGGCGGCCAGACCCACGTTCTGCTGTTCGCTCTGAGGAGTGACGCGGAGGGGTCTCCGAGCGGCTCCTCCGGGCTGCGCGGCGGACTGAGGTCTTGAGGTAACAGGGGTCGAAGCCTCTGGGGGCGGGGCAGTCGGCGGGGCCTCCTCAGCGTGGTGCGCGGCGCGAGCGCCCCTGGGCGGACAGAGGTCACCCCGCCCTTCGCAGTGGCCCGCTGTCCTGCTAACCTGTCCGTGGGGCGGTTTTCCAGCCTTTGGTTTGCCCTTCTTCGGACGCCGGCCGGGAGGGGCCGGGAGCCCCCGAGCTCGGACTTGCCTCGGAAGCACGCGGCGTCCTGCTTCTCGCTCCCTCGCGGGTCGCTCCTTGCCGCAGCACTTGGAAGTTCCAGCCAGACCTCCCTCGAGAGGGCCGTGCTCGGTCAGCCTCTGGAGGAGCGGGACAGCCCATACATGTTTTTGAGAAACGCCTCAGTGATAGTACCTGTTGGCTGGACTTTGGTATGGGATGGCTGGGGAGTCAACTCATTTGGTTCATCCTTCCCTCCCACATTTCCACCGGAGTGTCGCACGTTCCTGCTTTCCACCCTCTACGCTAGGGTCAAAACTGTGCCTGTGGACAAAGATGGTTGACGCGTTGCGCCTCAGCACCTCCCACCGAGATGGTGTAAAGACGTGATCAGAAATATGTCTTCTATTCTTCGTTACCAAACTTGAATCCTTTAAAAGCAGCTGTGGAAATAGGTGTGCTGGCCTGCATACCTGTCAGTAGGCGCAGTTATAGCAGCCAGTAGACTTCGCTTGGGGGAAAGCAAGCAGTGTCTGCAGCATGTACTTTAGAATCCAGTCACTTCTAAATTGTGGGCTTTAACCTTTCTGAGGTTGTTGACTCTTTATAAACTTTGGCCCAAGAACGAAGCCTGTTTTTAACAAATGAGGATGAGCCATCAATTTGAGCGGAGAAGGCAATGGCACCCCACTCCAGTACTCTTTTGCCTGGAAAATCCCATGGACGGAGGAGCCTGGTAGGCTTCGGTCCATGGGATCACTAAGAGTCGGACACGACTGAGCGACTTCACTTTCACTTTTCCCTTTCATGCACTGGAGAAGGCAATAGCAACCCACTCCAGTATTCTTGCCTGGAGAATCCCAGGGACGGCGGAGCCTGGTGGGCTGCCGTCTATGGGGTCGCACCGAGTCGGACACGATTGAAGCGACTTAGCAGCAGCAGCGGTGGCATCAATTTGAGATGACTGTACTTGTGGTTTTTTTATTATATGCAGTGAGCTAAGTTGAGAATTAACTTCAGTTCATTTTTTTTTTGAAGTTGATTGTTTTTATTACTGTAGTGATGCATGCAACTTTTAGATTACTGTCCTCATATCACAAGATTACTTTGAGTATGTTTGTAAATACTCCATGCATAAAAAATAGACAGTGATCCTTCCAAGAAAGTTTAAGCATCAAACCTAAAACTTCAACTAAACATCTTGTTTATTTTTCTAAACATAAATTAGTGGCCTGCCACCGCTGACATCTGTAAAAAATCACTATGACAAACAAAATGTGTCTTTTCTTGCCTGGAGAACTCCGTGGACGGAGGAACCTGGCCTACACTCAAAGGAGTCACAAAGAATCTGACACGACTGAGCAACTAACACTTTCACTTTTTCACTTACACTGTGATTTAGAAGTACTTGTTACTTTTCACAACACACTGGGGAAATAGGTTTTTCCACATGGCATATTCTTATTTTGATCCTTATTCTTATAGTAGATTTTTTGCTCTCCACCTAAAGCAAAGGTATAGTGCTGCAGATCGTGCTATCTACATATCCATGCATTTAGAACTGGCTAATAGCATATTTAAAAGCAGAGACATTACTTTGCCAACAAAGGTCCGTCTAGTCAAGGCTATGGTTTTTCCAGTGGTCATGTATGGATGTGAGAGTTGGACGGTGAAGAAAGCTGAGCGCCGAAGAATTGATGCTTTTGAGTTGTGGTGTTGGAGAAGACGCTTGAGAGTCCCTTGGACTGTAAGGAGATCCAACCAGTCCATCCTAAAGGAGATCAGTCCTGGCTGTTCATTGGAAGGACTGATGTTGAAGCTGAAACTCCAATACTTTGGCCACCTCATGCGAAGAGTTGACTCATTGGAAAAGACCCTAATGCTGGGAAGGATTGGGGGCAGGAGGAGAAGGGGATGACAGAGGATGAGATGGTTGGATGGCATCACTGACTTGATGGACATGGGTTTGGGTAAACTCCGGGAGTTGGTGATGGACAGGGAGGTCTGGCGTGCTGTGATTCATGGGGTTGCAAAGAGTCGGACACGACTGAGCGACTGAACTGAACTGAATTATATATCCATATTTGCTGGTTCTGATGCTAAAGTTTCTTAAGAGAGTTGCTACTGTAATTTTACAGAAAATGAGTCTAATTTTGACTTAAGAAATTTTCTCATTAGATTAAAAGCCTCCTAACTATATTACCCAGACTCCACTATGAATTGTTGTGCATAAGATATATAGGGGCCTACCTGGTGGCTCAGACGATAAAGAATCTGCCTGCAATGCAGGAGACTTGGGTTCAATTCCTGGGTTTGGAAGATCCCCCTGGAGAAGGCAATGGCTACCCACTCCAGTATTCCTGCCTGGAGAATTCCATGGACAGAGGAGCCTGGTAGGCTACAGTTCATGGGGTCTCAAAGAGTCGGACACAACTGTGCGACTTTCACTTTTCACCCTAAGGTGAAGGGCTCTGGGTATTTATGGGATAAAGAATAAAGAAGTAGGGCACTCTGAGATGGGGTGGGGGTTGGGGGGGGCAGTGTAGAGAAAGGTGACTGGAAAGTGATGTAAAGCAGGTTATAGGTGAAATGAATTTAACGATTTACCCATTGGTTTCAAGAACAGGAAGAACTCTTGAGGATAGTAGAGATGGAGGGAGTAAATTATTGTTTAGTCACTAAGTCATGTCTGACTCTTTTGTGACCCCATGGATTGCAGACCACCAGGCTTCTCTATCCATGGGATTTCCCAGGCAAGAATACTGGAATGGGCTGCCCTTTCCTACTCCAGGGAGGGAGTAAATGAGCTAGATAAAAATTAAAAGTTAACCACTGATGTTATTTTTCCCCACTATTGCCTGAGTAATAATTGGTTTTCTGGAACTTGAATTAAAATAGTAGTAGCTGATAGTCTAGTAGTACCTTTTAGTACCTTTATATATTTGAATTCATTTTTAACTCGTACATGATCCAGTGGGATAGTTGTTATGATTATTTTGTTTTATAGATGAGTGGTAAGTAACTTGCCCAAGGTCATGCAGCTGGGAAGTAGTAGTGGGCTAGGTTTTGGATCCAGGCAGCCTGACTCCAGAGACCATGGTCCGTGCATGCTCAGTCATGTTCCACTCTTTGCAACCCTACGGACTGAAACCCGCCAGGCTCCTCTGTTCATGGGATTCTCCAGGCAAGAATACTGAAGTGGATTGCCATTTCCTTCTCCAGGGGATCTTCCAGACCCAGGGATGGAACCAGGGTCTCTTGCAACTCCTGCCTTGGCAGGCAGATTCTTTTGTCACTGAGCCACGTGGAAAGCCCAGAGACTGTACTGTGCTAATAATGAAACTGTGCCTGTTTAAGGCCAGACTCAGATCTGGAAGTTAACTGGCACATAGTAGATTTTCAGAAAATGTTTTGATACTTCTTACTGCTTGGGTTATTATATTCAGAGAGAAAATAGCTGGATAGATGTTGTCTTGCTAGCATGTGAACTCTAGCAAGACAGGGATCATCATTTTGTTCAGTGATTTAACCCAGGTGCCTTGAACAGTGCCTGGCACATAGTGGGATGGTTATGGATGAATGAATCACCTAGAAAGATTTTTCAAAATCTCAATTTTTTTGAAAGGACATACGTGATTTATTTCAACCCATTTATAAGATTTCTTTATGTGCTGTTTTGATTATTTGGTCCATTCACCCAGACTGGTTTGGAATTCTCCTGTTTTGTATTAGACTTTTGTCCCTTGAGAGAAAAATGAAGTGGTAACTTGTAAGTTTTCTGGTCAAAGGCAAGCAACAAACTCCATAGATACCATCCCTTAAAGTGAGAGCACTCAGAGGTGTGTAATTTTAAGGTGTCATTTCTATTGTAGGGTTGAGGATCACATTTTTTGAAACATAAAAATTGTTTTTAAAATGTAGATACAATGTTATAGTTTCCCAGGAATGATACTATTCTTGGAGGTAGGAAAAAGAGGTGGTTGTGGAAGGTGTGTTTCTCTAAACAGTTTTGGAAGAACTGTTCATTCCTCCAGTTCACTCAACCAAAGTGTCCCTACTGAAATTTTACTGCCTTTTTTTGAGCACATAAGATATCATTGTTTAAAAGGTTTTTACTATAGTAGAAAGTAAAGATTTGATTGAGAAATCTATAAGCTTATATATGTGATGAGTAGCCTTGTCAGCGAGACCTGGTTATGGATGGCTTCCCTGGTGGTTCATTAGTAAAGAACCTGCCTGCTAAGGCAGGTAGATGTGGCTTTGATCTGTGGGTCAGGAAGATCCCCTGGAGAAGGAAATGGCAAGCCAGTATTCTTGCCTGGAAAAATCCCATGAACAGAGAAGCCTAGTGGTCTGTAGTCCATGGGGTCGCAGAGAGTTGGACAGGACTGAGCAACTGTAACAACAAGAGATCTGGCTATCAGTTCAGTTCAGTCTCTCAGTCGTTTCTGACTCTTTGTGACCCCATGGACTGCAGCACACCAGGCCTCCCTGTCCATCACCAACTCCTGGAGCTTACTCAAACTCATGTCCATCGAGTCGGTAATGCCATCCAACCATCTCATCCTCTGTCGTCCCCTTCTCCTGCCTTCGATCTTGCCCAGCATCAGGGTCTTTTCCAATGAGTCAGTTCTTCCCATCAGGTGGCCACAGTATTGGAGTTTCAGCTTCAGCATCAGTCCTTCCAATGAATATTCAGGACTGATTTCCTTTAGGATTGACTGGTTGGATCTCCTTGCAGTCCAAGGGACTCTAAGAGTCTTCTCCAAGACCACAGTTCAAAAGCATAGTTATTTAATCAAACACTAATCTAGGTGTTATTTCGATGGTATTTGAAAATCTGTTAACATCTGTAATCAACTGTCTTTAAGTAAAGGAGATTACCCTCCATAATGTGGGTGGGCCTCATTCAGTCTAAATTGCAAACTGAGGCATCTCAAGAAGAAGAAAAAAATCTCAAGACTGTGGCATCAGTTCTTGTCTGAGTTTCCAGCCTGCAAATCTACCGTACACATATCAAATGTGTAGCCTCCACAATTGTGTGAGCCAGTTCCTTAACATAAACATATATCTATTTAAACAACCTTATAATAGATACCCAATAGATAGAAATATTTATCTAGATAGAGATAAGCCAAAAGATAGGTGTTAAGTCGCTTCAGTCATGTCCGACTCTGTGTGACCCTGTGGACTGTAGCCTACCAGGTTTCTCTGTCCATGGGATTCTCCAGGCAAGAATACTGGAGTGGGTTGCTGTTTCCTCCTTCAGAGGACCTTCCCAACCCAGGGATTGAACCTGCATCTCTATGTCTCCTGCATTGGCAGGCAGGTTCTTTACCACGAGCGCCACCTGGGAAGCCCTATAGAGATGGTTAGATATAGATAAACATCTGTGTTTTTTCCTGTTGCTTCAGCATCTCTAGAGAACCCTTCTTATTCATATTTTGATACTAAGAGTGGTTCTAAAGGAACAGAATTGTGAGGATGAATTTTCTGAATTGGTTATGGTGTTCCTGGAATTGGTGCTCTAATCTGATTAGACTTAAAAGCACTCTTGACTATTTTCAGTGGTAAAGAGGGCACTGTAGCCCATGATGTGATGTGACAATAGAGATATGCAAGATATCACCACTGGATACCACTACTTGGATACTTAACAAAAGACCAGGTTCTAGATGACCATGTATTTGAAGATTTAAAGCATTTTTGCCAAATAAGTATAATGAGATAGATTGGTTGGTCTGTTTTCAGAGAAGGAGGATATGGAGAGTGATGAATTCAGGTCTTGAAATTCCCTCAAGTCCAGTCTAAGAGATAATTGTACAGAATTATGATCCCAAAACATTACAGCCCAGCTCTTTTACTTCCAGATCTGATTTTCCTGTTATATTACACTACTTCTTTGTAGAATGAGAGAAGCCCTACAGATACCACTTTTGTAGCAATAAAACAGCCCCGAAGCCTTACCCTTTATGATGTCTGCTGCAGTGGTTTACTGTATCATATTTAAATGATGTGTTTTAATGAAATTTAAAAATTGTGGTATATTAGAACTATATACCTTAACATTAATTTCTGTGCATTTGGTAACAGCGTCTGTCTTTTAACTTCCTAATAGTTAACAATTTATGTTTAAGTGGATTGGTTTACAATGGAAATCTATGTATAATCTAATTTTTTTTTAATCTAGTGTCTACAGAAGCTGAGGTCCATCAATCTCCATTCTTCAAAATGCAATGGAATGTACCCAAGACTGTATTCCGACTGGCACATAGGACGTGCATGGAACCACATAAAGCTGGTCTTTTGGGACACTGTCAAAACATAAAGGGACCATTACTTTTGTACACCTTGGAATCCAGAGTGGTTGTGGTACAGGGCCCTCAGAAACGGTGGCTCCACTTACCCACTGCCCAGTGTGTTGCAAAGGAAAGGAAGCCATTCATTGCTGTTCCATCCCAACCAGGGGTCTTTCACCATAAACAATGGGAGCAGGATATCTTATCCAAGAGAGTTCTGTCATCCAGTGCCACATCCTCAGGACCTCCCTCCGAAAAAAAGGAAGAACCTGATCCATTACAAGACAGATCTATTAGTCTTTATCAACGATTTAAGAAAACATTTAGACAATATGGAAAAGTTTTGATTCCAGTGCATCTAGTAACTTCTGCTGTTTGGTTTGGAACATTTTACTATGCAGCCATAAAGTAAGTTTTTGCTTGATTGAGCATGTTTTATCAGAATGTTAAGTATACTAATGAAAGCCTTTAAGTAGTTTTTTAAATGCTTTAATGTCTTCAACTGATAGAGGATGACTGTTTTTCATAGCTGTTTTCCACATTTTAATAACAATAGCTAACATTTACTTACTATGTACAGCAGATATTATACTAAAATTTTTATAACTGTATCATCTTATTTAATTCTCATAGCAACCATATGGAGTAGGTAATGTAATTATTCCCATCTTACTAAGGAGAGAGCAGATTAAACAAGAATAAGTCAAAATAACTTAGTTTTTCCCCAAAATAACTCAGTCTGATTTCAAATCTTAATCACTGTGCTCATGTCCCATCAGCATCTAGGATAGCACAGAAATAACCGATTCCAGAAATTTGACAGCACCATAAGTTAGCTTTGTACTTAAATAAGATATTGCTAAAAGTGCTAATCACTGTGAAAAGAACTTATTTTGCCACCTGTATGATTTTGGTTGGGTATGATTTTGGTTGGAAATTAGTAAGATTTTTAGAAAGCTTGACTTGTATCTGTCGTAAACACAAAAATGAACAAGTTATAGACTTATACCTTAATGTTACATCTGATGAATGTCAAGGTAAGGTCTTTTGTTCTAATCAGAAGTTGATTTGTTGTGCACTTAAAATATAGAATTTCTCAATAAATACTGTTCCTTTCTTTTAAAGTGAGTTGTGTTATTCACACTGTTTTAGGAGCAGGAGTTTCACGTACAACCAGTTTCCCTATGATTTCCAGTTTGTTTCTGCCACCAGCAGAACTTAGTGTGCCAGCGTGTGCCTGTTCCCTGAGTGCTGTGTGGCTTTTCTTGCTGTGGCCTGGGTGTGACCAAGCGGGCAGCATGCTCATCATCCTGCAGGCGACGAAAAGACTGCTGGTTTTTAGTTTTGGGTTATATTTAATGTTTGATAGATATTAAGTATTATAACACTCACTTGTTGGAAAGAGCTTATTGCTTACTAAATTAAAAGATGATGCAATGGAGACTATTCTTAGGAAACACAAGTCTAGAAATGTTTCTTTGCCAGTGTTCTAAAAAGGATTGTTTTTAACCTGTGATTGATGCTATTTTGTTTCTTTTTGTATCTTTTTCTGCATTCTGTTCTTGTTACTCAGTTACTTCCTTCTTCATTAAGTATCATTTTCTTTAAGAATTGTTCCTTTCTTTGCAGAGATTTTGTATGTGCATTTTATGGAGTTATCTTTTTGTTTATTAATGACATTTTCTGGACATGTATAATATAGAAATCTTCAGAACTGCCCTTAGTTGTTTTTTTTTTTTTTTAATTAGTTTGTTTTCTATTTTTTAACTTTACAATATTGTATTTGTTTTGCCATACATTGACATGAATCCACCATGGGTGTACATGTTTTCCCCTTCCAGAACACCCCTTTCACCTCCCTCCCCATCCCATCCCTCTGGGTCATCTCAGTGCACCAGCCCCGAGCACCCTGTATCATGCGTTGAACCTGGACTGGCGATTCGTTTCACATATGATAATTTACATGCTTCAGTGCCCTTTTCCCATATCATCCCACCCTCGCCCTCTCCCACAGAGTCCATAATACTGTTCTGTTTATCTGTGTCTCTTTTGATGTCTCGCATACAGGGTTATCTTTACCGATTGACTAAATACCATATATATGTGTTAGTATACTGTATTGGTGTTTTTCTTTCTGGCTTACTTCACTCTGTATAATAGGCTCCAGTTTCATCCACCTCATTAGAACTGATTCGAATGTATTCTTTTTAATGGCTGAGTAATATTCCATTGTGTGTATGTACCACAGCTTCCTTATCCATTCATCTGCTGATGGGCATCTAGGCTGCTTCCATGTCCTGGCTATTATAAACAGTGCTGTGATGAACATTGGGGTACACGTGTCTCTTTCAATTCTGGTTTCCTCAGTGTGTATGCTCAGCAGTGGGATTGCTGGGTCATAAGGCAGTAGAACTGCCCTTAGTTTTTTAATGGAGCCTAAAATTGTGTACCATTTTGCATAAAAATTACAGACATTCATTTCTTCTATTTCATGAATGGCTTTCTACATACCAAATTTTCTTTTTGGAGCCATTGAGGATTTTTCTGATTTGGTTTTGTGACTGATGAGTTTCTTCCTTGTTTCTTTTGCCTTCCCTGCTGCTGCTGCTAAGTCACTTCAGTTGTGTCTGACTCATTGCGACCCCATAGACACAGCCCACCAAGCTCCCCTGTCCCTGGGATTCTCCAGGCCTTCTCTAGGTTGCTTTTAATAAGCATTCAGCCTCCTGACCTGAGGGAGAGAAAGCTAAGTTTTTAATTAACTGAATATGAGATTCTTATTTGGACTATTAAGAGTACTTTTTTTCTGTTTATTTTTCCTTGCCTTCAGTAAAGGAGTTCTATAACCAAAAAATTAGACCCTCAAATAATCTAGTGATGTTAATTAGGCTTCAAAGTCCTATCCCTTATCCACCACCACCTACCTTTGGCTTTCTGTCAGCATGGAAATTTGGTTGCCAGACCCAGCTCTATTGCCCAGCCATGACTGCTGGTCCAGTTCTGTTACAGCATCACATAGCTCAGTTATATTAGGTAGGATGTGTTGCTTTCCAGAACAGTCCCTAATGTTTTTGTTAGATCCTTAACAGTTGAGAAATTAAAAGTCAGTTTGTTCTAAGGGAAGTCATACTTAGAAAATATTAGTGTATGTTTGAATGGCAGTAAATCTTATCTTTGACTGTGAGATGATTTTATTGTAATGTTGGAGTTGTGTTACATACAGGTTTTCTATTCAACCAACTAGATGCTGGGTTTATCTGATTTGATTTTAGCTGGGAAAAGTTCTCTATCTCCTAGTATTATATAGTGAGATCAGAGAGGGACAACTTTTCCCAGGTAACCAAATTAATTTTTAATGTTAAAAATAAACTAGGAGATTACAACCACTATAGTAATAATGAATCCAGGCTGTTCCCTTTCTTTCTTATAAAGAGCGAGAGTACTTGTACAGAGGAGTAACCTGTGGACCAGACCTTAACCACAAGTCAGACTCACATCAGTGATGGGACTGACGGATCCTGGGGCTCCTGCTGTGATGCTCTGATGGCACAGAATCAGCTCTGCAGCTTTCTTGTCAGGAAACATTTACCCCAAATCTAATCATGAGGAAACAGACAAATCCAAGTTTGCGGGGGGGGGGGGGGGGGGGTTGTTCTACCACATGATTGGCCCAGGAGCTTCAAAAGTCTTAGCATCAAAAAAAGACATCCTGCTTTCCTCCTCAACAGAATATGCTGGGTAGCACTTCTGGAGAAAAACTGGAAAACATGGAGAAGATAGTGACAAAGGGACATGGGACAATACAGGGAATTTTAACATTAAATAATATACTGTTGTATTTACCTATACACTATTCTATATGTTAAGTTTCCTGTGATGATTGTGCTTATGAAGGAGAAGGAGAAGCAGTGATTTAGGGCTCAAAGCTGAATGTTGCAAAACTATTGGGTTGGCCAGAAAGTTTGTTTGGGTTTTTCTGCAATGTTTTGGAAACATTGGCCAACCCACTATGGATAGTGAGGGAGAGAGCAGGAGAGCACAAATATGTCAGTGTGGCAAACTCGACACTCAGGGAAACTAAAAAGCAATTAGGGTTTACCAGCTAGATTAGAGACTATATCTGCCTTCTCTCCCTCCCTTCAAAAATTTCTTGCAGTTGATGATAATTGCTTCTTCAGGTGCCTTTTGAGCCTTATAGTAGAAGCATCTTTTTGGAATCACTGAAGTTTTCATCAAACCCATAGACTTATTTATTTGCATAATGACACAGTAAGTGATGTTATAATATCCCTTGCTTTTATGGTAATAGTATAGTTTGACATGTAATTTTAGAGGTAAAAATATTAGGTCTTAAAAGCTTGAGTTGGATCATTCTAAGGAACTAAAGATTCCAAGATCAGGTGAATGATTCTGATCCTTTTTTCTCAGGTTATCTAGTGTTATTAATTTTTCTCTGATAAATGATTCTATTTTTCTCAGTGTGCTAATGAGAGGTGTCCATGAGCAGAAGCTGTGAACAGTGGGATGCTGGTGTTCATGCACATTGTTCCTTTAGAGTGAAGTTAGAGTGTGCTTTGTGATGCAGAATTGACTTTTAAACAAAATTTGGTTTTCAGGTAATCTTTTGAAAATAATTACCCCCAAAAGTTCATATACATATAAATTACTTTCTGTTTCTTTCTTAGAGGAGTGAATGTCGTTCCTTTTCTAGAACTTATTGGGTTACCTGACAGTATAGTGAACATTCTGAAAAATTCCCAGACTGGAAATGCACTAACAGCATATGCCCTGTTTAAGGTAGGTACTGCTGTGGGTGGATGGCTCCTCACACTGAACCTCCGTAACATTCCCTGCCTGTTCCCAGGCTTACCTTTATAACTTAGTGTATTTCATCTCTTACATGTCTAATGACTAAAAGTAAAGTATAAATTTTTTAAGGGTAAAGAAAATGATGGCTTAGGAAGAAGTGCCCTAAGAATAGGTAGGTTGTTCACAGCCTGCTGTGCTGAGACACATATGAGACTTCTGAGTTTCTAGCAAGCAGGTCATCTCTGACATTTCTCCTATTGATAGTACATTAATTTTCCTTATTCAGCGATCCATATGCCACCTGACATATTAGTGAAATTTAGCATTTATTTTACTGTTTATAATATTCATCTTCCTAAAAAGTAAAATAGTAAAGTTTAAATCAAATTGATTTATGCGATAAACCTTAGACTTAGTTGTTGATGTTACATATGTTTCATTTGTTCATTGTCTTTACAACTGTTGTCTAGATTCAGACAATGACATCTTTGTAAATAGTTTTTATACTTGTGGTTATTTTGGAAGACTCATTGTAAATTGTGGAGTTTAGCTATATTAATCTAATTTTTCTCAATTGACAAAAAATTATGAGGTTCTTCATAGCTTTATTCTAGGAAACCAGGTAGAAAACATTGGGAAACTAGATGTTAATTTATCTTTGTTATAAAAATACTTAGAATTATGGGTTTATAGTAGTACTTTAATCCTCATTAAAGTCCTCTGAAATACTAGATTTCTTCTTGTATGATAATTTTGACTAGAGGCCTAAAGCTTAATTGCTGAGTTTTTCAACATTAAAACTTGTTAAATTCATAAATGATCAATTTATGAATTTTCAGTTTGAGTAGTTTAACCTTAATAAATCCAGCTGTCCTGATCCTGATGGTTTAGACCATTTCCCTGATTATAGCTGTTTCTTATCCCATGCTCTCATATCACAATCTATGTGTTTCTTCTTTTCTGAATGTCTGTTGTCTTTGCTCATGAGTGCCTAGGAATTCAGAGTTCTGTCTTCTTCCTCTGCGTTTCCACTGTGCTGGTGCTGTGCTCTGAAGGAACATCAGTGCTCAGTGCCTGTTGGTCTGCTTAGAATTGAGACACGAGGCTGGCACGCAGGTGGGCTGATGTCAGCAATGGCTCTACTCACGTTCCTCTGGGAGGAGGGAGGTGTAAATTGTCCACTTGGATGTTTCCTGTAACCTGACTTCTCAGGTAGAACAGCAGATAGGGAGGTTGCCTCAGAATGTGATGCAGCCTCTGCTGTTACAGTTCTCCCTTTGAACTAATTAGCCTACTAGTTAGTTCGGGACTGACTAACCTCTGGTCAGTTGACCTGTACTTGTCTCCTACATGTGTGCCATTTTACCATTTGTTCGCCTCACGAAGTTCCTGGTTGGGATTCCAGACTCAGTGTGGACTGTAATGATAAAGTATCATAAAGCCTGGAAAAGTTAAAGAAAAGAGATTTACAAGTGAAACTAAACTCCATGAAGAACAAACATTTGGCTTGTGTTTGCCCCTCAGTTTGGTGTAGTGTGTGCAGGTTGACAGGGTTTCTGAGAATGGAAATGCATATGCCTTTGTTGTCGGAGGGTCCTGAGCCCTCACTGATTTCCAGGGCTCCTATCCCCCAGGTTCATTAGCATGTGGGTGCTGCTACTGTGTATGTTCTCTGATCCTAGGTCAGTGTCTAGGTGACAAATACTTATGGAATGTTAGGAGGGAAAACCATATAGCATGTAACTATGTTAGCCTTGTGAAGCAGTAAAGTAATTGGTAGTTATTACCAAGAGTTTTAATTTCACACTGTTTTTGCTTCTGTGTGCTCACTAGTGTCCGACTCTTTGCGACCCCATGGACTGTGTGGCCTACCAGGCACCTCTGTCCACGGGATTGTCTCAGCAAGAATACTGGAGTGGGTTGCCATTTCCTCCTCCAAGAGATCTTCCTGACACAGAGATGTGGAACATGCGTCACCTGCATTGCAGGCGGAGTCTTTACCACTAAGCCGGCCAATTTTTGCTTAAGATGGTAGTTATAATCAGTACTAAACTGTCTCATTTTCCTGCAGATTGCAACACCTGCACGGTACACTGTAACCCTGGGGGGGACCTCCTTCACTGTGAAGTATCTGCGTAGCCGGGGCTACATGTCGACGCCACCCCCCATGAAGGAGTACCTACAAGACAAGATGGAGGAAACAAAGGAGCTCCTCACAGAGAAGATGGAGGAGACAAAGGACAGACTCACTGAAAAACTGCAAGAAACCAAAGGAAAGGTTTCTCTTAAGAAAAAAGTGGAATAGGGTGCCTTATATACCAGGTTTTAGACAGTTCTTGCACTTGAACCTTTGGAGACTATGGACAGAGGTACATGCTGTTGATTTTGTTGTTGTTGTTGTTAGCAGCCTAAATATGGCAGTTCTCTTGAGTTAAAGAACTGAGATAACTTTAAACATTACTAGAAAAATTAGTTTTTTTTAAAAGAAAAAATGAACCCAGTATAAGAATTCCATGGCAGTAGCAGCATTAAGCAGTGGTCTGTGTCTTCAGTCATCCTTGCTTTGGATTTAGTTGCAGCTGCTGACTCCTTGAATAGCTGATGTGGCTGTAAGCAGATTTAACACTGGATCTTCATTTTTATTATTCACTGAGGCTTTAACTGTGTTCAATTCTCAATGTGGAGACAAAGGATTATCATCAGAACTGCCTGTGAATAAGAGGATATGTAGTCCTACTGTGAAGACTATATAATGGTTACATACCAGTTAAAATGTAGACTTCAAATGAAGAAAGCTGAATGAAAGTTGAGTCATATATATGTAAATAAGATATATGGTTACATGTAAATGAAAAATTGACCCTTTAAAAATGGCTTTTACCTGAAGCTTGTCATAATCAAATTTTTAAGCAAATCTGTATGGCCACAGCACTTTGTCACCCAGCACATAAAACTCTTATTATTCCTACATCATGTCCTCTCCAGCTGATCTCTCAGAGGAAAAGAGAAATCATTATACCTGAGGTTTATAGTGGGGATCAAATGCCCACAGCAGTGCCTGGAGCTTGTGTTCTCAGTAGTACAGTTTTGGGAGGGTGGGACCTTCCTGTCCCTGCCGTCTGGTCTCCACCTGCCAGAGTCGGGCTTGATTCCATGATGGAGTATCATTTAAGATTGTAAATGCTGTTTGCTCCTTGCACTGAAACATTCTTACTTGAACATTTTACTTAATTTTTTTTAAATAGCAAAGCTATCATTAAAACCAGCTTGAAATGACATTCAGTCATGGTCAGATGTGACAGTTGTCACATCTGAGAGAGGGTGATTGCTTTTGCCCTGCCTGCCTTTACGCCAGTTCTAACCTTAGAATTGAAAGTGGGAACGGCCTCTCTCTAGCTTGTCTGTTGTGAGTGATCTGATTCGGTAAGCGGATGCCAGAGGGATTGCCAGAAATAGTCCCACAGGCGTCACCATCACTTTGTGTGCCAAAGTAGCCAAATTTAGAAAATATTTTGAAGGGAAAAAATGTTTACATTTAATATGTCTCACACTTGAGATGTCTCTTGTGTTGGATATGCTGTGGTGACTCTTTTCTTGGTGGGGGAGGGCAGAGTATGAAGGGGCAGAACTCACTCTGCCACACACAGGGTTCATCAGGCAGGATGGTTTATCTGCTAATGCAGATCAGATGTGTAATTCCAAATTGACAGCCCTTTTTCAAATCCAGTGAACCTGTTTTAACTTACTAAATAATTCACATCTTGTGAATGTTAAATACTGAGATAGATATTAACAAGTTTGTTTATTTTTAGTCACTGAGACTGCCTGGTTTAAAATCATGGGTTAAATGAAACTTTCTTTTTACTTTCACATTGCATAGGGCATGTTTTCCAATGAGGATAAATTGTGGGTCTAAGAAGCACTAGTAATTCTGCGTTCCCACCTTTGGTTCAGTCCATTTGAGATCTGCTGCCATCAGTTTCTTAACTCTTGTGTTTGTTCAATTACAGAAAGTGAGAAGCTGGAGAGTGCTTTGCAATTCTCTAGTAAAGTGTTCTCTGAAGGTGTAAGAAGTTCTTCTGTCATATTTGGTATCAGGAATACTTGATCTTGTCAAACACTGCTGCTCTCATCTTGCCAACCTAGTCCTTAAGGGAAGCTACAGAGCCGAAAGGGGGACCCCTGGAGTGTCTATGTTGAGTGTTTGTAGCAGGCCAGTAGCACATAGTGGGCAGTGAGTTAAATTATCCAGAGTGTGTCTGTGTGGAAAGTATCATGACCCATTTCATTTACAATAAGCCTTAAACTTGCTGTGTCTGGTGTGTGCATCAGTTTTTAAGTAGGATTGCTGACAAGGTAAAGAGGGAGTCATGGCTGAGACTTAGTCTACAAAATGGAAAAAAGTTCAAATTAACAATTGAAACAAAAAATAGATTAGGTTAAAAAAGAGAGAGACCATTCAAGAAAAATAGCAAAACCAACCTTTTAAAGTATCAAAACAAATTTTTTTTTTTTTACTGAATCAACATTTTGCATATAGCAGGGTGCTGTTTGCAGCTTCCAACAAAGGGAAAAAAGTACATGTATTAAGGTCACCTTCCTGCCACTAGTGAAAATAATAAGACTATGCCTTCAAATATAGTCTTTAGTTTGTTTTAGAATCTACCTTCTGTTTATTTATGGACAGAAGATATTACTGTAGTCCTTTATGCTCCAGTAAGATATAGAGCTATTGGCTGTCTTATTTCAGTGGTATTAGGAGGTAATGCCAGGAATTTTACAAAGATCTTAACAATTTGAGTAGAAGAGGTATTTAAAGAAAAGAGACAAGTTGTATATTAGATACATCTAGGGACCGGGGAGCCTGGTGGGCTGCCGCCTATGGGGTCGCACAGAGTCGGACACAACTGAAGCGACTTAGCAGCAGCAGCTCTTTCAAAGCAAAATGTCAAAACACTATAATGAAAGATCTTTAACTGTGATGTTTTAAGTAACAGGTTTGTTATAAACTGTTATGTGCAAGTGTCATAGAGAGTCAAAGTGTCTGCTCCAAGGCCACTGTGAGTGGATCGCTGAAGGTTCTGGAGGTTTCTCTTGAGCACACCATTTTTTTTTTCTTTTAAAAGATGTCTCCTGAAGGTGCAGTGAGAGGGCTGCCTGAGTTGCTAGTCCTTAGTAGTTGGCAGCTCTGCTGTTTCACAAATGATGCAATGAACAGAAGTCAGTCCAAGAGAGCCAGAGACTGGGGTGGGTGGGGGTGGGTGTGGGTCTGGGGTCCAGTGCAGCCCCCCAAGTGCAGTGGTATCTCCCCGCGTATGGGGAGGAGTGGGGGACGGAGCCCATTGCCCGCCAAGGAGGGAGGTGTTGGGCTCTGTCACATCTTGTGCTGAGTGTAACCAGAGCGGAAAATGGCAGGTCCAAACCTTGGCATTTCCTTCCCTGGCCGGGCAGCAAGCAGTACCTGGGCTTTGGAGAACCCACGTGGGGTTCCTTGGCCTCCAGTGCTTCAGCTCCAGCCCGACGGACAGCTCCTGGGCCCCGAGCAGCTTCCCAGCCTCTTGTCTGCTTTCGGCCTGGGGCTTTTGTAATCTTCAGAGTCTTCCAAAGCATAGCCAGCAGGGCTGCAGGAAGGGGTCCCACAGGCCCCTGATGATGGAGATCAGCGTCCTGCCTGCTGTCCTCCAGCACAGGCTCTCGTTTCTCAGGGCTATGCAGAGCCCTGCTGCCTAGATGGACACCAGTGGGCCCACTCTGACCATCTCCTGCCACCTCCGGAGCAGCTCGAGGTAACCTCCCTGCACCCAGACCTTAGACCCAGCCAAACAGGCAACCTCACATAGAAATGGATTTACTGAACCCAGTCCAGCAGGAATCAAGCCCAACTATGAGCAAAGTTTATATACTGGTCTTACTTCACTGAGGGTTATAAGTTTGGGGAATAGTCTTTAAATTTTCTTAAATAACTGCTAAGAGATTATAAAATGTATTCAGTAGCATAAAGTGGTTTGTCAGTGACTATTTGCTATTTTAAGAGAAAGAAATCCTTTTCTTACAGCTAATTTCCTCCTTATAGTTTTCTAATCCCCTTTCCAAAATAATCTAAAAAAACTTAATTCAGAATCTGAAATGAGTGTTATAGAAGCTCCTTGGCAGTCTAGTGATTAAGACTCTGTGCTTTCACTGCCGTGGCCCAGGTTTCACCCCTGGTCAGAGAACGAAGATCCCGCAAGCCACATGGTGTGACCAAAACAAAAATGAGTTTATAACTAGAGTTTTGGGCCCAGGCAGTTATTTAAATGGTATTTAAAGATTTCAGTTTCCAGAGTTCATGTACTAATGTATAGAAATGCAAAAATATATTAATTTTTTATATTAATTTTTTTTCCTGCAATCAAGCTAAACTCAGTTATACACACTTCAGTATTCTTGCTTGGAGAAGTCTATGGACAGAGGAGTCTGGTGGGCCACAGTCCGTGGGTCGCAAAAAGTTGGACACGACTGAACAACAAACATTTACACTTCACTTTTGGTGGACTGTATGAGGTTTTTTACATTCTCAATCATGTGATCTGTGAATCTATGTACTTACTTGGAGCTTAGATGTATCATTCTCATCTCTCAGTGAAGGAATCTTGAATTCCTTTTGCTCCATCGTCACGAACTGAAAACTGATACAAACGACCTCAGCCTCTGAGGGCATCTGCTGAACAGTTCCTGTTAGTTTCATTCATGTTTTCTGCTGAGTTGACTCCAGTATGTGACAGTGTCCAGAAGCCTGAAGTGACACCTGTCAGGTGACAGTCCCTGAATGTTCTGTGTAGAAACCAGAACTGTATGATGTGATCTGCCAGTGTTGTTTATAGCAGAATATAATGATTTCTGAAAAGTCAGAATAAGAACCAAACAGGATGGTTATGTGGGAAGCATAAGAAACATTTCTGAGACAATTTTTTAAGTACTTATAGTCCCCACCACCCCTGGCCAACATATATTGTGAAAGATTTTCTGTAAAAAAAAAAAAAAACAAAACAAAACAGGAGACACGTGTATCACTGATTGTTTTTAATGATTTTAAGCTGCAGTTCAACCACAGCATTAAAAACAGAAAGGGCTGATTTCATAACACAGCACTAGAGCATCATCGTCCTTTAAGGATTGCGGTTACAGACCTTGGGTCTAGGAACTGTATCATCGCTCAGTTAGAGAGGCAGGCACAAAACAGCTGGAAATCTTTCTCTGTGTATGACTGGGAATTATGTTGAACAGTAAGCACAAATAGCTGTTTAAAAAAGACTTCATGACTTTGGATTATCATAGGTCATGTGAACCTATGATATTGAACCTATGACTATTGAGAAGTTCAGATACAGCTGTACTTGTCATTATAAAGCAGCCTAGTGAAAGTGAACTAAATGCTATTAATAGCATTACACATATTTAAAAATAGCTTTTATATCAGAAAATGTGATTTTTGAAAGCCATGAAATGAAGAATAGTAATACAGCAGCAAGCACATTAAAATGAACCAACATCATTAACAGTAAAGTTTAAGCCTCGATTAGTCCTGTAGAAAGGAAGCCATGCTGTGTACCAGGTTTAGTGCTTTGGACAACATCCTGCTCAGCGTCCTCCCAAAGGTGGAGCCTTGGGGTGGGGGGGGGGTGGGGGTTCTGACAGGGAGGAGCCTCCACCCTTGGCTTGAACCACCAGGACCCTGCTGCTAGCAGTGAGTAGACAGCAGGGGCTGTGGGTGCAGAAAACACAGACCCTCATCTTGTGGCCCCTGAAAAGCATAGCTGAAGGACTGACCTCTGGTCTGTTAGCATCAAGAGCTGCAGAGGCACTTTCAGTTTAAGGAGAGTCAGTACTTATTTTGTGGACAAGAGTATGATTCCGTCGTGCTTTTCAAATCAGAACACACACTGCAGAACAAATAAAAAACAATTAACTAGAATTAACATCCTCTGATGACAGAATAAACTGGAAGTATGGATCAGATGGGCAGAAGTTCACCAATGACCTCCACGGACAGAACTCGGAAGAAGGCCCACACCCACAGTTTCATCAGTGGTTTTAGTGAATGTTGTCATTTCTTTTTTGACTATTAGAATATTTGAAGATAAACACAAAGGTCACTGTCAGAATCGCCAGAGCTGGAAGTAGATGCTTTCTCAGGGGGAATGACGTGGTCCGTGGTCAATGGCAAAGCCTAGTTTGGTTCTGGGGTAGTTATCACCAGGAGACATCAAAGGGAAGGGATATAAGACTACTCAGCTGGCTGACTGCCAGTCTGCTCATTATAACCCGTAACAGACATTTTTCTGAGAATGGGGTCTTCTCAAGTGGACTGGTTTGTCCAGAGTTATTTTTCTGCAAACACTGCTCATTCAACGGTTCACAGCTTCCATTTGTCAAAAAGGCACAGAGACAAATGGTCACAAATGCATCTAGATTGCACAATCCTTGCTGCAGGCCACTGTGCTCACTCTGACCTAAGTTTTGCAAAGTTTTGCAATTTTAATGAAAAGTGCATTCCTCACTGGGTCTGCCCTCTTCATTCTACAATGTAAGACAGAATATGTTTTCATAAAGCAAGTTGAAAAATCAGCATTTTTTGCTGACTATAATACTGGTCCAACTGAACTTGAAGGGGTTAAAAATAAGCATCTGGTGGCCACAGAAGGCTATAGAATTTTAAAAACTTATTTCTTAAAAAGTGTTTTCACAACAAAGATGCAACTCTGATTGCTGTACATAGGCTGCGCTTGCTTGTTCACACTTATTTCCCTTGTGTTATAATATCGATATTTAATAAAATAAATGACGTAGGCTTTAATCTGTATGCATCCACTTGCAGATTTCCTTACAAAAGAGGACAAAGCACATAGGCATTCATAAGTTCTATCCCATTTCTGTTAAATCTGGTACCTATACATTATATTGCAGTACCAACGTTTTTGTTCCACCCATCGGGTAGGATATGTGAATAATATAGTCAAGTTATATATACAGCACCTTACAAAATGAATACATGGCAGACACTGAAAGCACCATTATGAGTGAGGCATGACGACGCATCGGCTGAAGTTAGAACATGTGGCACTTCAGTCACTCAAAAATTGCTGCACTCTGAGCTCTGTGGAAGGATGTGGATCTTCATCACCTGCATCTCCGGACAGCTCTCACCCAGCACTGCGTACACTGAGGACAGCACTGCTCACAAGGCCTCCCTCCCTGAGCCAACCCAAAGGCAGTAGCAGCAAATGACCGTCTAACCCTGGCTGTGAATACAGACCCAAGATGCAGCACTTGGGGAATAAAATAACCTAAGCTGAGATCCTGGTTTCTAAGGAATCTGCGCAAGGTAGGTGAGCCGCTGGGACGCTTTCATGGTTGGGGTGAGAGCAGGTGTTTCATCTGCCTTTGTTGGGCCCCTTTAGACACAGTGTCCTCACACTGGGGGGACTTGCCAATGCATCTCCACTTCACCAAAGCCATGCTAACCAAGGCGACCATGCAGAAGGGGAGCCTGGTCCCTGCTCTCCCACCAAGAAGTGGGGAGCAGGGGTCTGTCACTGCAAGACCACACACCCAGACCAGTATCCTTCCCAGTATTTCCCTCATAGACACTGCTGAGCTTTGGAAATTTTAAGAAAAATGCAGGGTAGCAGGGTACACCAATGTGTTGTCATTCTAAGCAGCAGACTTCAAGCAGCAGCCTCAGCACCACAGACACAAGGCTTGGTGAGCAGCCCCTGGCTGCCACGTCTCAGCCAGGCTGACACACACATAAGCCTCGTGGCCAGCAGCGGACGGAAGCTGCTTTGGAGGGGCATACAGCCCCAGCCAGTGTCTGCAGGGACACCCTCGCCAGAGAGCAGGTGGAGGTGAAGCCCGGGCCTGCCTGTCAGGATGCAGCCTCTGGCTCTGAGGAAGGCAGAGACTGGAATGGACTCTGCCAGGTCTGAGCGCTTCTGAAAAGTGTTGGCCTTTGAGCCCTTCTACTTAAGATGATAAAATACAGGTAAAGAGCAGTAACTCAAAATTGGAGACGTGCTTATCTAAGCACAGATCCCTGTGCTGGGGTGAAACGCCCGCAGTTTCCTGCTGCCCCCTTCCTACTAGCCCCTGTCCTCCTCTCCCAGCTGCAGTTAGTGGATTTAAGTGTCCTTCTCAGGACAAACCTGCTTGTGTTTTGCATGTTTTCCTCTGATGTTTGGGCCATGTATCCAAGTGTATTTGTGGTGTGGAGGACACAGTAGGCCTGTCAAGCTTTTTAAACACTGAATTTTGGTCACAGAAGAACTTTGTAAATGCGTGGCTTGTTTAGCAAAACTCTTTTGTAGGAAAGGACAACCTCAGTGTCTGAGGAACACCAGGCTTCCTGAAAAAGTCAACAGATGCGTGAATCTTCTGTAGGTGGGCCTGCTCGAGGCTCTCACCCAGGGTGTTGCTGAGACTATGGAGCCCAGCTTCCACCCACTGCTCCCTGGTCACCTGAGTCTCTGGCGTCTAACAAGGACCCTCAGGCCCCACTGACTAGGCTGCAGCTTCAGAGCCATGTCTCCTTTCCATGCTAGGCCACACAACCTTCAAGAGAGTAGAGACATAAATCACCTTCTCCTTGTATGGAAGGGAGACTGACCTAATTCAATTTAGGACCTCAGCTTTTAAACTAATTCATTACAGAGGCCCAGCCTCAGAGACCATTCAAGTCATGCTTTGAATAGTTAAAGATGCGGACATCTTTAACTATTTACATTAGAGGCAGTTATCTAATAGAGTGGCTGAAAGAGAGCAACCTCTGTTTTAAAGGACAATTAAAGTTATTTGAATTAAATAATTGTTTTACCAGTACCATGGACAGATGCCAGATGTTCAGGTACTTGCAGAAATTTACCAATTTCTGAGCATAACTCACCATCTTGAGCTAGAACCATAGACTGGGCTCACCCACTCCCAAAAGTGCTGGTGAAGTTTGGAATGATGACACCATCAGCCAACCTCCTCGTTCTGCACCTGGGAGGATGCCTGACTGACGATCTTCCACAGACGAGGAGGACAGGCATGTCCCCATATTCACCGCCAACTCGAGGTGAAGCCTCCGTCAAGCAAACGTAGGCTCGTGGTCAAGGCCGTCTGACCTCGTAGGGGGATGGAGGGGTCCTCTGGTCAGGGCCCCCAGAGCTCTGTCTGTCCTAGAGCTCCCACTGTGGCCCTCAGCAGGCACACTGCCCAACAGGATCTGAAGCATAAGTGACAACTGCTGACCATTTTCTCCTAAGAGAGACCAACTACTTGTGTGGATGTCACTGTGAAATGGATGAGAATTCTAATCCTCCAGACAAAACTCAGGACTTAACGGCCAAGAGGGGCCAGCGGCACAAGGGCACCTCGCCAACCACACACAAGATGACAACACTCGAAACTGAGTGGACACTTGGACCTGCAGGTCAGAGACCCTGCGAGACCAGGTGGTCTCTGCACAGAAGCCCCCACCCGGGTGCAGGAAAGGTAGATGCTCTGCAGAAAGAAGTTAACTGTGTTAGGTGAGAACGAACGTTACAAGATTTAAGGTTAGTCTTCTAGTTGAGTTTAGCTGCAGGTTGTGCTTTTCATTTTCACCCAAGGCTCTGAGTCGCTCCCTGCCCAGTTCTGGTCTCCAGGAGAGGCTGAGTGACCCAGGAGCATGGCTGGTTCTGAGCCCTGTGTCTCTCCCAGGCGCTGGTTCCCATATGGGGCTATGTAAGTCCCTTCCTCAACCCAGGAGTTTCTACACACAGAGAACCCGCAGCCAGCGGGTTGGGGAACACTGGGGCAAGCGGGCACATGGGAGTCACTGCCGAGTCTCACTGATCAGCCATCCAGGCCTGAACTCAACTATCCAGGGAAAGAGAGACCACAGGAAACACTGAAATCACATGTTTCAACAGTATAAAAATAACCACCTTTCATTTTAAACAATTTATTGCATAAAATAGTGTGTTATCTGAGTATATTTCATGCTACAGTGAAAAAAAAAATCAATTACTGCAGAAACTGCACTGCTGGAGGACTAAGGCAGCACTGTGTGATGTGTGAATACAGGCGTAAAACACACAGCCTGAGGCTGGAGGGACTCGACCCACCAGGGATGCGGGAGTTTCCTCTGCTCCATCCAGTCTGCAGGTGCCTTGGTGATGCATGCCCTGTGATAACTCTCTTCACAAGTGTAAGTTAGCAGTATGTTAGGCTACCTCCCAAACATCCTTTCCTGCACAGTTATGGGGGGAACATTATTGTGGGGCCTAATGATGCACAGGTGAGAAAATAACATACAGGACTTCACATAAAGCTTCCTCATGTTAAACAATGAAGATAGTGCAATTTTGAAAAACACAGCATCACAACACAGATTTAACTCCTTGCATTCATCTGACTTCACTTTATACCTTGGCACACAAAGCAGGAATTTAGAATCATATTTTTAAAATAAAAGTTCCACAGTTCGGGGGGAAAGCAAACTAGCGAGCCTTCCCCATAATGTATAACATTTTCCTCTGTATTCTGTTAATTGTAAAACAGGCATTCTGGCCTCTGCTTTCACAGTTAAGTCAAACGCCTCGTGGGTTATTCCATGGTGTCTTCAAAGCACCTTGTGTGTTCTCATGCCCACACTTCGCCAAAACCAGCCCTGTCCCATCTCTGCCGCAGATGAATACTGTTGTGGCCAGACTGGAGGTTTGCACTATTCCCTTCTGCGTGTGGCTCCCCTGAAAAGAATTGTTCTGTTTTACTGAATTCTGCTGTGCTGTGACTCTCCCATTTCTTTTCTCACATCAGGTGTGCTCACAGGTCAGACGCACTCCCTGGGCTTCCTGTCCGTGCCCTGGATGGGCAGCTCCGTGCTCCAGGGCCTTCCCGCTGGAGCAGCAGTCTGCTCCCCGTGTGTGCGCCGCTATGCTGGGGGTGGGAGGGAGTGGTGCCCGGGTAGTGGCCCATCGCCTCGCTGTAGGCTGGGGGCGGCCCCGCCATCCTCCCAGTACTACTGCAGGTGCTGGCACTGATGCCTGAATTGCTGCTGGGTGGGCAGGGGCCCCCACTGTACACGGACACGCCTATCAAGTCGCTGTCAAATACAGTTCTGTTGGGCGGTGCCCGCACCGACTCTCGGTTGAGTTCCATCTGCTGTTCAGGGTCCCGGAGCTGCAGGGTGCAGGGCCCCTGGTAAGGAGGCGGCTCCTCCCCGTCCGACAGGGAGATGGTGGGGGGAAGGTCAATCTCGTGCTGCACGTAGGGGTAGGTGGGCTGGAAGCGGCTGAACCGATCCCTCGGGAGAAAAGGCGGGGCAGTCACCCCATCCCTGGACCGCGGGGCATACATGGTCTGCAGGGAAGAGAGGAACGGCTGCGAGATGTTCTCAGCACAGTGATGACCACAGACACGACGGCCGCAGGGAAATTCACGCCTGGTCTGTTCTCACCCGTCTGAAAACTTCCCCCGCCAAAAAAACAAGACTATTCCAGAAAAAAAAGTTTTCTCATTCCTAACGACTTACATCACTCACCTTGCCAAACCCAGGATGGTTCAGCAACGGATAACTGCAGTTACCTGAAAATGTAGGTTTAATGGAGTTATTGTATGTGCTATGTGTACATTTCCCACTGGGTTAAGAAGAATACAGGAGCCCCCACCCCCATGCCTGCCCCCCACATGACCTGCTCCAGGTCCTAGTCTTTTTTATAGGAAGTAAGAACAGTCCCCCTGCCTTCTCAAGCCCCTTCCAGCTCCTAGTCCTGTGATTCAGAAGAGTGGGGAAGGGGACAGAATCTCCTTTGTAATTGAAAGTTGCAACTTCACAGGCCTGTACTGGGAGCAGATACAAGGCTGGGACAACTTAGGACATATTTATAGGAACCCGTTGCCCTATCAGTTACTTTAAAATATGAAACAAGTGACTTTTTCTTTCTGGCTTCTAGACTTTTCGAGTTATTTCTTTTTGGATAAAATTTCCTGTAATTTTTAGCAACCAACATGAAAAATGTTTTATATTCCAAAGTAAATATGATTATAGATTTTTTCCCCAAAAGAATCCAGATATTTTATTTCTTAACTTATTCACCATTCGACTTTCTTCTAGAGGAAAGACATACGTATATAAAGATACATATTCATCCATCAACTTCTCTCATACCATATTTTTAACTTAAAGGCAAAAAACTTATTTTCCCAATTGTATGTGTGTGCATGCTCAGTCGTGTCCAACTCTTTGCAGCCCCATGGACTGTGGTCCACCAGTCTCCTCTGTCCATGGAATTTTTCAGGGAGGAATACTGGAGTGAGTTGTCATTTCCTACTCGAGGCGATCTTCCCCACCCAGGGATCGAAACTGCATTGGCAGGCAGATTCTTTACCACTGCACCACCTAGAAAGCCCCTTCCCCATCATACTAAGTCTTTACTGAATTTGTTACAACACTTCCATGTTTTGGTTATATTGGCCTCCAGGCATGTGGGATCCTAGCTCCCTGGCCAGGGATCAAACCCCTTGCATTGGAAGGTGAAGTCTTAACACCACTGGACCATCAGGGAAGTCCCTCCCCCACCTCTTAAACCATGTTATTGGCACACATCTTAGTCTTTGTGCTGACACATTCAACCCTTCCACCAATCTTGTTCATCTCCTGCCACCCACACCTCGCCAGTGTCCAATCCCTTACCTCTGAGGTGGGCCGAGGTTCAGAGCCGTCTGAAGGCCACAGGCGCCCTTCCTGGGTGGGAAGCAGGGAGTGAACATCACAGGAAGATAATTAGTTTCACGCAGCAGCACCCAAAGCCAAGGGATCCCACACACTGCACTGAACACAGGCTGTTTAACACCCAGGACCACAAAGCCCCAGCCCTTAATCTGCACCTCGAGGAAAGCTGTGGCCACAAGTACAACAGATCTCCCCACAGTAGCCCTGAGACAGGTCCGGAGTCTCTCAATCTACACGTATGTGTGTGCAACTCTGCTATCAAGCCTTCTGAGCTGGGGCTGCCCTGCGTTAACAGTGGCAGAAGGAAAGCACTGCCCGTCCACACCAGTGGGCTTTCAAACTGAAAATTGAGTTTCCCAAACCTAAGAGCCCTCTGGGCATCTTCCAATGAACCGATTCTTCAGTACAAACGTTCACAAGGTACATGGAACCTGAGATTGAGTTGTAGTATCTTTTTTCACAAATGTTTGGCTAGACTGGCAAGGTTTCAAGCAAACAATAGGCATGACTAAGGATCACTTCCAAGACCATGAACTTGTCAACAGAGTATTTCCAAGTATTTCCATGTGGTATCCCTTCTGAACTCATTGTTGGCTACAGCAGGGTCTGCTGGGCTGTTGTAACTGATAAGAACTGCATCAGAGTGAGGGTAGTGCCTACATTTTTGGATTCCAAAAGAATATGCACACATGATCTGCCATCATAGCCTCCTGTGACCTGAAAGTGACCACAGGCAGACCTAGGAGGCAAAGGTGACCTTCAGAGGCAAAGGGACCTTCCCTGCTCCCTACAGGCCAGCGTCCAGCACAGCCCCCTCACTGCAAGCAGGTGGCATCCTTAGGTCTGACTATACAACCATGTAATGGCGACAGGCCACAGAGTGACTAACCAGGTGTCCAAGTCCCAGGCGTTGAGAACAGCACAGAACACCCTCCACAGTTTCCAGGACTCAGAATTCTACTCTTGGGTGACAACAGCAGTAGATTAAAGCACAGGTAACAGCCTGATGGCCAGAACTCACAGCGCCAAATGAAGCAGGTGAGGAAGGACCCAGGAGAAGGGTGGTGCATTTTCTGAAAATGGCAGTAACCATTCTCAATGGTTTTATTTCCCTAGAAATTAGCAAAACTGGAAAAATGCCTGAAAAAGATCCACACCAAGCCCTGTACACACTCATTCCTATATTCCACCAAATTCACATCAACCTCTCTGTTTCTAAATCCACCTGCTTCCCAGCCCCACTTCTCACAGTCCCTCCTGTCAACCCCACCCCTCCAGACCCCCTCTTCCCCTGCTTCTCTGGCCACTCAGCCTGCTCCCCCTGGGGACGCGTCTGCATCACCACTGCCACAGTGACCACAGCAAACGCCCCGGGGAGCCAGGTCCTCTGACCACAGCAGAGTAAGCTGATAAATACATTAGCAGTTTACAGAATTTACAGCAACAGGAACAAAATCAAGCCAGCACCACTACCCAGGCTCATATGCACTGCGTCTCTCCTAGCTGTGTGCTTGTGAGACCTGTTCACTCAAGTTGTGTCCACAGGGCACCTCTTGGTGACCTAAAGATGCCCCCGTGGGTGCCGCGGGGAGCAGGGCCACCAGAACGCAGGCCCACGATGGCCTTGGGCCACCATAAGGGGCACAAGGGAATCTGCATGTTGTGGAGAAAGGACAGGACAGCTCTGGATCTCACAGGCTGAAGATGTGTGTTTTCAGATTCCTTTACCCTCGAGGAATCTGCTTTGTATTTTACTCCTCCAGCCACATTGGCAGGAAACTTTCCCATAAGTTGAACCTGACACTAAAACATTAAAGATTAAAAAGTCATGTGCTCTTCCAAGTGATTGTCTATACCATCCCAATGATCCAGATATGCCGGCTGCAGACCTGGAACACAATGACTGCATTTTTTCCTTTTAAATCTGGCACTTTGTTCGGGCTGGATGGTGAGTGGAAAATCACAACTGTCTTTTTTAAAGTTGTGGTAAGTTATATGTAACATTTACTATTTTAATCATTTGAAAGCATATAGTTCTGTGGCATTAAGTCCATCCACTTTCCATGCACTGATTGCCCCATCCATCTCCAGAATTTGTATTCTTCCCAACTGAGACACCACACTCGCTAAACACTAACTCTGTATTCCTTCCACCCGAGGCCCTGGTGACCAGCACTCTACCCTCTGTCTCTATGAATCTGACTGTTCTAAGGACCTCATCCAAGTGGAATCATAAAATACTGTCCTTATTTCACTGAGCATAATGACTTTATGGCTTAACCATGGTGCAGCCAGTGTCAGCATTTCCTTCCTTTTTAAGGATGAGTAATAATCCATTGCGGGGACATACTGTATTTTGTTACTCATAGGTATCTTGGTTGTGTCCACCTCTTGGCCATCATGAACAATGCTACTGTCAACAGGGGTGTGCAAATCTCTCTCTGAATCTCTGCTTTTCATGGAGGAGAACTTTTGGGTCATGTGGTAACTCCATGTTTAATGTGGAGGGGCAGGGGGAACTACTACTGTTTCCCATACCATTTCATTCTCACCAACGAGCACGGGGTTCCAACTTCTTGCCAATCCTGATCTTCTAGTTTCTTGATAACCAGTCCAAGTGGGTGTGATGTGGCATCTCACTCTGGTTTTGGCCTGTGTATGGTTAGTATGTTAAGTCAGGGTTCTCCAGAGAAACAAGAGACAGACTGATTACAGGCATCGGCCACATGTTCATGGAGACAGAGAGGTCCCACATTTGCAATGTGTAAGATGGAAAACCAGGAAAGCCAGTGGTATAATTCAGTCCAAATAATGAAGGACTGAGAACCCGGCGGGGGGCCACTGGTATATGTCTTGGATTTCCAAGGCCCCAAAACCAGGCGCTCTGATGTCCAAGGACAGGAGAAAATCAACATCTCAGCTCAAAAAAAAAAAAGAGGAAAAAAGAACTTGCCCATCCTCCACTTTCTTCTTTTACCCAGGCCCTCAGGGATTGGATGATGCTCACCCACACTGGTGAGGGCAGATTTTCATCACTCCATCCACTGAATTGAATGGTTATGTCTTCTGGAATGACTCTGACAGACACACCCAAAAGTAATGTTTTATCCAGGCATTGTTTAGCTCAGTCAGGTTGACACATAAAATTAACCATCACAATTAATGATACTGAGCTCTTCTCATGTGCTTGTTGGCTATCTGTATTATCTTCCTTGGAGAAGTATCTATTCAGGTTCTTTGCCTATTTTAAATCTGCCTAAATTAAAATTACATTGACTTACTTTGTTGTTTGTTATAAAAATTTTTTATACTTTTTGAATATCGGTATGTGATTTGCAAATATTTTCTCCCATTCTGTGAGTTGCCTTTCAATGTCTTGATAGTGTCCTGTGATAAGTTTAAGATTTTAACTTTTGAAGTCCAATTTACCGATTTTTTTTCCTTGGTTGTCTGTGCTTTTGGTGTCAGATCCAACATACCACTGCCAAATCCAATGTCATGAAGCTTTTTCCCTATTAAGAGTTTAATAGTTTTAACTCGTACATTTAGGTTTTGATACATTTTGAATTAACTTTTTGTATATGGTAGCAGATAAGGGCTCAATGTCATTATTTTGCAATGAACACCCAGTTTTCCCGACACCATTTTTTAAGAGTGTCCTTTCTCCTTGAATGGTCTTTGGAACCCTTGTTGGAAATCATCTGACCATTCATGGTAGTTGAGACGCTAAGTCATGTCCAACAAATCTGCGACCCTATGGACTGTAGCCCACCAGACTCCTCTGTCCATGGAATTTTCCAGGCAAGAATACTGGAGTGGGTTGCAATTTTCTTCTCCAGGGGATCTTCCGGACCCAGGAATTGAACTCGGGTCTCCTATATTGTAGGCAGATTCTGTTACCAACTAAGCTACAAGGGAAGCCCCTCTGACCATATTTTGGTAGTTTATTTCTGGGCTCTCCTATCCTGTTGGTCTAAATGTTTGTCTTTACTGCTTTCTGGTAATTTTTGAAATCAAGAAGTATGCAATTTGCAACTTCGTTATTCTTTTTCAATATTATTTTGGCTATAGGCGGGGGTGGGAGTCCCTTGTGACAGCACATGAATTTCAGGATGGGCTTTTCTATTTCTGCAGAAAAACATTGCTGTGATTTTGACAGGGATCATACTGACTCTGTGGATTGCTCTCAGTAGTACTGACATCTTAACAGTATCAAGTCTTTTGGTCCATGAACCCAAGATACCCTTCCATTTACTTGAGAATAATTTTCTTTCAGCAGCACTATATAGTTCTCAGTACAAATCTTTTGTATTCTTGGTTAAGTTTACTCCTAAGTATTTTATTCTGTTTGATGCTATTGTAAACTGAACTGTTTTCTTAATTTCTTTTTGGACTGTTTGTTGTTAGTGTAAACAAACACAACTGATTTTAGGGGGCGGATACTGTGTCCTGCAATTTCGCTGAACTTATTAGTTCTAGTAGAGTTTTTGTTTATTAGTTAATTGGAATGCTTAGGGTTTTCTTACATATCATGTCATCTACAAACAGAGGTAAGTTTACTTTTTCCTTTCTTACTGAGATGCCTTTTATTTCTTTTCTTGCCTTGTTGCTCCAGCTAAAATTTAAATACTATGTTGGATAGAAGTGGTGAAAGCACACATGCATCCCTTCCTTGTTCCAGATCTGAGAGGGAAGCTATCAGTCATTCACTGTTGTATACTGTGTTCACTGTGGGCTTTTCATAGATGACTTGATTATGCTGAAGTCGTTTCCTTGTATCTTAGTTTGTTGAATGTTTTTATTATGAAAGGGTGTTGAATTATGTTAGATACTTTTCTTGTGTCAATGAGATAATCATGTAGTTTTTTTCCTTTCACTCTGTTAATGAGGTGAATTAGATAGATTTCATAATGTGGAACCCTCCATGCATTCCAGAAATAAACCCCACTTGGTCATGGTGATATAATCCTTTTATTATGCTGCTGAATTCTCATTTGTTAGTGGTGTTGAGGATTTTTGCATCAATGTTTATTTGGGATGTTGGCCATTGGTTTCTTTTCCTGTTGTGTCTTTGTCTGGTTTTGGTACTGGGGCAATGTTGGCCTATGAAATGACTTCGAAAATGTTTCATCCTTTTCAATTTTGGGGGAGGAGTCTGAGGACTGGTGTCAATTCTTTGAATGTTTTATAGAATTCAGTTAAGCCATTTAGTCTAGGAAATTTCTTTGTTGGGAGGTCTTTGATTATTGATTCAATCTCCTTACTAGTTAAAGATCAATTCATATTTTCTCTTTCTTCAGGACTCAGTCTTAGGAGGGAGTTTCTAGGAATCGGTCCATTTCATCTGGGTTATATGGTTTTTCAATACGTTGATATACAAGTGGTCAAAGTACTAATACTCTTTTTTTGTCTGTATCTCTTAGTTTTTTTTCCACCCAAAGGGTACTATCCTTATAGCACTGAAAGAGAGTCATCTGTGACCACGACTCAGTGGCTGGTGCTGTGAGCTGTGGCTGAAGCCCACTTGCTGCCTTGGGGCCATGGGCACTGTGACCACATGAGACCACCCATGCCTCAAACGTTCTTGGTGTAGCTCTCAGCTAAACTCTCCTTTCAATACACAGAGGACCACAGGGATCATCAGATTTGGGCACTGGAAACACCCAGTACACCGTTTTCCATACTGTGAGTTGCAGCCTCTTGAAGAGCTAAGTGGTATGTCTAAGCGGTATCAATTTAAGTGGTATGTCTTTCCTACACTTTTGGTTAAAGTGGTCAGACAATCTGAAGGTCTCTGATCTGAGCCAATTCTCACTCATTTCGGATGGGAGGAAACTGAGGCCCAAGGAGGGTACATGACTCGCTAGACGTGACATAGCCAGTTTGTATAAAGTAAGATCACTGCTGGATATTTCAGTTTCTACCCAAGGGTTCCCCACAGCAAATGAACATTATCATATGGCCTCAAATATCTGAAATTTTATTTTACTCCCTATTCCAGGATGAAAAACACAGCTAAAACTGATGTTTGGGTATTTAGCAACACCTTTGCCATCTGATAAAGAAGGCTGAGTGCCGAAGAATTGATGCTTTCGAGCTGTGGTGCTGCAGAAGACTCTTGACAGTCCCTTGGACTATAAGGAGATCAAACCAGTCAAACCTAAAGCAAATCAACCCTGAATATTCATTGGAAGGACTGATGCTAAAGCTGAAGCTCCAATACTTTGGCCATCTGATGCAAAGAGATGACTCACTGAAAGAGACTCTGATGCTGAGAAAGACTGAGGACAGGAGAAGGATGACAGAGGATGAGATGGTTGGATGGCATCACCAACTCAATGGACATAAGTTTGAGCAAACTCAGGGAGATATTGATAGACAGAGAAGCATGGTGTGGCATTCATGGGGTCACAAAGAGTCAGACACAACTTAGCAACCGAACAACAACAAAAGTCCATTTTCTCTTGTTTCTTCTCTTTTCCCAGACAGATTCCTCAATTGTACTGACTTTTCCACCCAGGCGACACTAACAGCTTAGGTGCTGGTGACTGTCCTCTCCAGCACTTTCCCTTATCCATCTTGGGCATCCATCATCAGACTTCTCAAGACTACTTCCCTCCCAACTTTATTCAATGTAGAGCACATCCCCTAAGGGAAAGACAAACCATGAAGGAAGTTCTCCTGGGAGGAAAACAAAGGGACTCCTTTATTGTCCAGAATAATCAACAGCTAGAGGAAGCCTACAGGCCCAGAATCAAACCCAAGAGGAGGACTGTGACGCCTCCTGGGCTGGGGGCAGAGCCAGTGAGCAGTCAGGCTTCCAGAGGAAGCAGCCTGGGAACTAGAATGCTCAGGGCCAAACACTGTGAGCCTCCTTTCAGGGCACCTGCCTTCCCACAGTGGAGCTGGTGGGGGAGGAGCAGAGCCATCCTAGCCACCTCCCTTAGATGCCCAGGTCAGCCTCCCCAACAGGGGCCACTCAGAATCAATATAATTCAGAGAACACTTTTCTTCCCCAGAACAAACCACATCAATTTTTAAGGACTAAGTAAAAGCAAACTTTACCAACAGATGAGCAAAAACATATGAACATAGCCTTATCACAAGAGCCTTAACAACAGAGACCAAGCTTCTGTCCACCACCCCCTCCTGGGACCTTCCTGGCCTTTCTCTGCAGCATCAGCTTGTAGCCTGAACAACATCAGGCTTACTAATGGTCACACTTGACTTTGTACCAAAATCGTATCAGTAACTAGATCAACTGCATCTTGAGATTTAACTCTAAATGGATTTTGGCTGGTACCAAAAATCAAATCCATCCTCAGAGAACAAATAAGAAAATTCCAAACTCACATAAACCAGGCTCTATAGGGATTCCCTGATGGAGCAGTGGATAATAATCTGCCTGCCAAAGCAGGGGACATGGATTCGATCCCTGGTCCAAGAAGATTCTACATGCCATGAAGCAGCTAAGCCCATGTGCCACAACTACTCAGCCCCTATAGAGCCCACAAGCTTCAACTACTGAAGCTGGAGCAACTAAAGCCAGTGCTTCACAACAGGAGAAGCCACTGCAATGAGAAACCCATGCGCCACAACTAGAGAAAGCCCACTGCACAGCAAGATCCAGTGTTCTTGCAGAAGATCCAGTGTTGCAGCCAAAAATAACTAAATTAAAAAAAATGGTTCTAAGTACTAAGAGCAGATACCCTCAGAAAGAAGACATGGCTTTTTATCACAAACCCACTTACTGCTGCTACCACTACTGAAGCATTTCCTTTTCTCTTAACTGCAGCCAATTGATTGATAGCTCTTTTTCATTTTCATCCAGAAATGGCTGCTTCCACCAAATTTAGCGCTGGTCCCTCCTACTGCCCTGGCCCCCTGGAACAGCGTTTCAGGGACACTGTGGTGATGCAGGCTCACTAGCCTTGCCAAAACAGCCTCCATCTGTCCCTCCCTTGGCAAAGAAGTGTGTACTCCCACAGGCCTTGGGGGCAGCAAGAGGCCACATGAGGAAAGGGCTATGACTGCACAAAGCAAACCCTCCAAAACTGAGCAAGCTGAGCCCAAAGGGGCCACTGATCCAACCCACCTTTTCCCAGACGGCTCTCTGTGAGAACCCGGGCTGTCACAGCTACTGAGGTCCCAGCTTGCCTTTCCCTTCTGGATAAAGGGAAAGCACATTAGGGCAGAAAGGGAGTCAAGTTGCCTCAACCACATCAGAACATCTACACGTTCAGCCTCTCCTCAAAAACAAAACCCGACTATTGGGCTTCACTGTTCTACCTTGACTATCAACTCTTCCCCCAAGGAATATATAAAAATAACATTAACCAATAGTGTTAAAGCAAACCTTCTAGAAACTGATAAATTAGATGCCCAGCCCTTCTCACACCACTTTAAAATAAACACACTCTTTACTAACATGGTTGTGGAGACCTCACACGGTTCCAGAACAAATGGCCCAAAAGGCCCACAGAAGTGCAGGAATCCCAGCAATGCACTGGCTCAGAGCCCTGGATGCTCATGCACGGGAAGGCCAGCAGGGGGCGCACCACACCCACCAGCTGCCAACAGCAGGCACAGGGGCTTCTGGGATGCAGACAGCAGGCACCGCACCTTCAAACCCTGGCCACCTCCAAAGAAGCACAAACCATGACGCCATGGGGAGCCTGGCCCCTCTAGGCCCCTTGTGGGGAGGCTGGCTGGATGCTGGGGCACCTTGAGGCTGCCTCACCCCACACACTCCTACAGTTTACAGCCTCCTGCTGTGCACCCCTCCCCACATACAAATGGCCTCTGGAGACCCCCGGCCTCCCCAAAGACAGAAAATACCACCAAGAATAGCCACAGCACTGCTGATGGGGGGAGGCTGGGGTTTGCTGCGATGTTTCTTTGACTGGTGGGTACCAGGCCCACATCCACTCAATGACCCAGGGAACAAAGGCAGGCGGAGCCCACACCAAGACCCTCTGATGAGGCAGGTTCCCTGTGGATACTCCTAGCTTGGGGAACGGCAGGCAAAGGCTCTCGTCATTGCAGCCACGAGACCTACGTGTATTAGTAGCATCAGTACGACTACCGAAGGGGTCCTAGGGAGGATGGGGCAGGGTGGAGGGGGTGCGCTCAGGCCCAGAGCATCACTACAGCAGCATTCTCGCACCATGACAGCCACAGATGGTCCCTGGTGGGACCCTGAGTGTGAGCAGATCACACTGTTCTCCCAGAGCCACATGAAGGGAGGTGGCACCTCTCAGGAGCCCTAAGGGAAGAGGTGGTAATTAGGGGGAAGAAGTGCCGCCAGGTGGGGGACACATTCCTGGGCAGTGACCCCCAGCACTCCGGGATCCCATCTGTGTCCGTGTCCTGGCTAGACATGAAACGGAGCTCTGGCCTGGGCCTGAACGGTTTCTGGTCACTGTGTAAATGTGCATTATGAGTTTGTGAAACCTCTGGGAGCGGTATTCATACCTCCCTGGTTTGATCAGAAGAAAAACCAAGCCCTGGGACACACCTGCCCGGCACGGGGACTCAGGGAGGAAATGCGGCAGGAAGGGGATGCGGAGGACGAGGGAAAGCGGGGGAGAGGCCTCCCTCAGGGGTGACCTGCAGGTCCCTGTCCCTGTGGGTCTGGGGGCAGCACCCAGCATTTCCACTCTTTCCCAGGCTCTGGCTGCAAGGAACACAGGACACTGGAGAAACCTCAGCTCCACTCATGGGGACAACAGACCTGAAGCCCACACAACCCGCCGGCCCTCATGCCCCAGCGGCTGGCACCATCACAGCCCTGCCCTGCTGAGCCGCCGTCTCACGGTGCAGGTGGGGACGCAGGATGCATCGCTGACCATCGCACCCTGAACTGGGCATTCTGTGCAGTGGATTTATGAGCTGAGCCCAGTGCCGTCCTGTGCCCATGCTCCCAGCCCCAGCCTCGCCCCTGGGGAGACCCAGACCGAGCCCATACTTACCAGCTGTGGCCTGTCCTCCTGCCTCTGGCCCTGCCCTGGGCGGTGGATGAAGGACCGGGTGGACACTCTATAGTGGTTCAGCAGGCAGAAGACGACCACGACCATCACTGTGACCACCACCACCACCACGACCACCTGGGCGAACTCCAGCTCCGCTGTGACGAAGAGGAGAGCCGTCAGCCGGGCATGGGGCCACCCCCTCCCAGACCCTCCAGGAACAGAAACTTCCCCCGGCCTGCTGCCTGAGGGTATTGCCGTGTGGCTAACAGGTGAAGGAGGAAGGCCCTAGCTGCTTAGACAGGTTCTGTCCTGAGACAGACCCATGTCACACAGGACAGGCAGCCACCACTCGGGGACCTCCCCCAGGGCAGGCAGCTCCTCGGTTCCGTCTCCTGGGACACAAGAGGCTCAGGGCCCAGTCCCTGCCAGACCCCCTGCCCCTAGAGGTAGAAACTATGATTCCCAAAGCACTCCCCATGGCCGCGCAGCACCCTGGAGGGAAGAGGCACCACCCAGAGAAAGGATGGGACACGTCTCCACTGGCTTCCCACTGCGCTGTTACAGAAGCCTGTCTAAACCACGACTGCCGTGCATTCACCCACCGGCAGTGTGTGTGTGTGTCGGGGCGGGGGGGGGGTGCCAGTGCTTCTGTGGGAAGCGGAGCCCAGGGCTGAGGTCAGTCCTGGGCTCGTTCTCCCCATGTTTGGAGCGGAGCTGGCTGTTCAAGTGGCAGGAAGGCCAAAGGGGGACAGCACTGTTCGCCTAGTGCTCCTGAGACGTGCACATGCGGGGGCATGTGCACACGAACACACACATGCGGGGGCACACACACGTGCATGCGTGGCACACGCTCTTCCCCTGCAGGGCTCTGGCTTCTGGGGACAGACCTCTCACGTGTGCACTCATGTACATGACCCACACAAAAACACATGACATACATGACACATGGCATACACGACGCAGGCAGGGGCTGGCCTGCCCCTGCGTCCTCCTGTGGGGTTAGGAGGAGGGTCTTCCTGAACCCACGAGTCCCATCCTGTGGTGCTGTCCTCCACCCCACCCTTGGCCCCCCCTTCACACCTGAGGGACAAAGACTGACGAATGGGCCTGCCAAGCCAGGCGGGGGATGGGGCGGCGGCAGGGCCCAGGCGGGTAGCCTGGATGCACCCCTGGCCCATGACTGGGCTCCCTACGGTAGGTGTCCACTCTGCTCTGCTGTGCTCTGGATACCCAAGGCCTCGTGGCTGGTGGGCAGGGGCTTGTCTGCACTTGTATGTCCTCGGGGAGGAAGCCCCTAGAAGCTACAAAGCACTATCAGAATCGTCATGGCGGCACCTCCGGGAAACTGAAATCACTGCCTGTCCAAGGGCCAGGGCTGGGACTCTGCAGCTAGGCTGCATACCAGCGTGACCTCATCTATCCTCACACGATATGGGCATGACACACTTGTGACGCAGAAACACTTCTTCAAAATGCTCTGCCTGCACACAACTGTCTGTGTCTAGGACACAGTGGTGCCCGTGTGACTGGACCCCAAACCCCTCCCCGAGGACACAGATGAGGCTGCATGAGCAATGAGGAGCCCACCTCCATCATCTTGTGTTCCTGATTGCAGGCAAAGTGGTGGCCTGAGGACAGACTCTGGAGCCCAAGCTGGGTTCTGGGGCGCCCACTGCACAGGTGCCCACCTGGAGGATCACTCCTACAGGCAGAGGTGAGGCCTACCCTGGCCGCCAAGCACAAGGTGGGCATCTTAGGAAGGGACTACAGTTCCGGGGACAAGCAAACAGGAAGCATGGAATCAAGGGCAGCCAATACGGCACTGAGACTGAACCTAAGAAAATGCCTTGTTTTACCGACTTTTATTTCTATTTTGTGAATGAACAGCCGAGTATTCAAAACTTGCCTTTCAGGTTGCCTTGTGCCCTGGGATTGACAAATGTTTTCTCTTCTCAAGAAAACTGAACTGCTTTTTGGATGATGACTTCAGTGAGGGGCCCCACATGCCTCTACACGCATTAAGGCTTCACGTGGAAGCTGTCAGCCCAGGTCATCTTGTTCTTAATATGGAAGGCTATGCAGATGACCATTTGCAGCAAATCAATCAAATTACATTGTCATACTTCTATGGACATTTGGGGATATATATGTGTTTCATTTGAAAAGTATTTTTATTATAAAAAAAATAATGAAGACTTCTTTAAAATTTAAAAAACATATATGGAAATAGTGTATAATATACGAGTTCCCCTGCATAAGCCAGCAGCTCTCACCGCAATGCCCACATCATCCAGGGCACAATTCAGCCATTGTGTGTATCTGTCTTTCACCTCTTGAATAAGGGCTTTCTTCTTTCCAATGAATAGAATCGCTGTACAAATATATTGTTCTTTTTTTCCTCTCAATACATCACAAACATCTTTAAACAAGACCTCATTCCCCAGTTCCTAAACACGAAACACTGGGCCTTGCATTCTCTAACCGACTGCTCTTTACGTGGTTGGATTTCATTTTTCTACCATGATCAAAAAGACTGTGTGTGACCCACACTTGTGAGCACCCCTAGATTCCACACACTGACATGATGCTCTTGTCAGGGAGAGGGAAGGGCATCTCCTGCCTTGCGGCCCTGGATGCTGGGCCCTTTCCATTTGTACTAATTTGGGGGGGGCAAAAACATGTATGTTGTTGTCCCTGGGTACTAGTGATTGTGATCTTTCCCTATGATTAGTGATAATTTGTATTTTTCTTCATATTAGTTTATATCACTTTATTTGTAGCTTTCTCATTTGTAAGCAGTCTTTACATATTATGGCTATACATCTTATCTGCTACACGTGTTGCAAATATTTTCTCCTGGTCTGTCACTTCTTGAAACTTTTCCATGGGTTTATAGATAATATAAATTTTTACACCATCAAATATTGTTACAATCTTTTTCCTTTATGGCTTCAAAGGTTCTCACTGATTAGGAAAGTCTTCTATCCAAAATATTTTTCTTCTAAGATTTTTATAGCTTGTTTTTTTATTTGCTCTGGATCTTTATTTCTTTTGGTCTGAACAGGACAACAGCACCTAGAACCTTATGTATTATCTGACAAACATGACTCTTCTGACCTAATATCACACTAAAAAGTTCAGTACAAGCAAGGGGAGATAGTCTTCAGCTTTGGGGACAGCACAGAAGCCCTCGCCTTTCTTTCAGAGGGAAAGAACCATTGTTAAACAACACCTGCTCTCAGGCTGTGCTGAGCAGCTCTCTGGTCAGTGTGCTCCATGCCTGGGACCCACCCCCTCCTGAGCCCTCCCTCCTGCGCTGCTGAGGCTGGCCGCCCTCCAGGGCTGTGGCGCCGCTGTACCCTTAAACATGACTCATTACCCCAAAGAGCTCTATGTGGATGACATCGACCAGCATTTACCATATTTGAAATTAAAACTGAAGATGTTAAATATTTATTCATTAAAAATAAACTCACCACATGTTAACCCAAGTAACAAATTAACTTCCCGGTGCCATCTCACTTAACACCATGCACATCTCTACTCCCTGTGCCCACCCCCTACACGCCACCCAACGGCTTCACCTACACCCACACGATGTGTGGCTAACCATGACAGATGAGTGATTCTTGTCTGCTCTTCCTTTCAAGGGGGCTGTGGCGGCCACCAGGGCTGAGCCCCCACCTCCAGCCCCAAGGTTCCCTCTGTGAAGGCCCTCCGTTCACTGACCTGTGTGACACACACAGTCCTGGAGAAAATGCACAGATCTGAGCATGACTGACCTACAAGCATTTGCAGTTATGTGGGACTCGTCCTGGGTTCTGTCTGCAGACAAAGGGTCCTGAAACTAACCAAAGCAGGTCAGTGGGTCCCGGGGGACTTATGTGCATTCCACTGAGGCACTAACTCTCAAAATCTGTAAAGACTCTGTGTCTCTACACGAGCCAGAGGCCCTTGGAGACGTTTATGTGTCTTATGTGCCTGTTAGGGTGACTCTGGTCAGAGGTGATGGCTCTGTCCATTAAAGATTCCCATTCTTTAAGGTTTATGACTATGCTATAAAATTGTACCCTGAGATGAAATTTTCCACATAAAACTTATGCCCTGGAATTTGGCCTTTAAAAAACAAAATAGTACATTTTAGTAAGTTTGCTACACTTAAAGTCATGAACAAGGATTTTAAAAGAACACAAACTTTACATTCCTACAGACTCAAAACATAGTAGTAGTTTATTTGAGATTTGTGGATATCGGCCTATAGCAAGGAATAATTCACTAATGTATTCTTAGTGTTTAAAAAACTGCAACACAGAGAGCTATTTATCTAGAAATGTTCAATGCCCTACATGTGTTCCAACCACAGTGCCTCACGCCCCACCATTTTGTAAAAACGTTACATGGTTTGACTCAGCTACCAAGCTGACAGCAGATTAAACATTTCTTAAATCAATCTAAGTTAAACAGCCCTAAAACAGCTTCATAACAGCAATGAAGAGCCTGTGTTAATGCACTATGGAGTTTACCTGTACACTATTGATACTACAACAGTACTTTTTTCCTCTATTGAAAAAAAGAATTATTATTATTCTGTGTTTGTCTCAATATTTATTTTCACAACAGCTAAGCTTCTCCCTACTAAGTGGCTTTTACAGCTTTGAGAACCACAGTTGCTCTTGCAAGCCCAAGAGAAAATGGAAAGCAGGATGAAGTTTATACTTCACGTGGATAAATTCAGGGCCAGTTAGACCCCAGTCTGGTTCCAGTTCTGCCATCTGACTCCATCAGCTGCAAAAGCTGTTTCCTCATGTATAAAACAAAGCCGAGTCCTCCACTGAATGGCCAGTGGGAACATGAAATAAAATAACCCCTCAAAACTGTGTACGCAAAGTGTGGTCCAGCGAGATGGTTAGAAACACAGGAAATTGGGTGCCACCCCACATTGGCTCAACCAGAGCCTGCATTTTAACAAAACCCCTAGGTGGCTTCTCAAACTGTGGACTAATCCAGAGTCCTTATCTGGATTAAACAAGCAAACTGGAGTTCAGAAAACCTGTGAGCCACACAGAAGAAACAAGGTGGAACCAGGGCTCACAACTGCTACTCAACACAACTTCCAAGAGTGGAGCTCTCTTAAAGAAAATTGGAGGTATAAAGGGAACATTTCATGAAAGAATGGGCACAATAAAGGACAGAAACGATAAGGTCCTAACAGAAGCAGAAGAGATTAAAAAGAGGTGGCAAGAATACACAGGAGAACCATACAAAAAAAAGGTCTTAATGACTTGGATAACCATGATGGTGTGATCATGTACCTAGAGCTTGATATCCTGGAGTATGAGATCAAGTGGGCCTTAAGAAGCATTACTATGAACAAAGCTAGCAGAGGTGATGGAATTCCAGCTGAGCTACTTCAAATCCTAAAAGATGATGCTGCACTCAATATGTCAGCAAATTTGGAAAACTCAGCAGTGGCCACAGGCCTGGAAAATGTCAGTTTTCATTCCAATCCCAAAGAAGAGCAATGCCAAAGAATGTTCAAACTTCTGTAAAATTGTGCTCATTTCACATGCTAGCAAGTTATGATCAAAATCCTTCAAGCTAGGCTTCAGCAGTATGTGAACCGAGAACTTCCAAATGTACAAGCTAGATTTAGAAAAAGCAGAGGAATCAGAGATCAAATTGCCAGCATCCACTGGATCATAGAAAAAGCAAGAGAATTCCAGAAAAATATCTACTTTGGCTTCATTAACTACACTAAAGCTTTTGACTGTGTGGACCACAACACGCTGTGGAAAATTCTTAAAAGAGATGGGAGTACCATACTACTTTAACTTCTCCTAAGAAACCTGCATGTGGGTCAAGAAGCAACAGTTAGAATTGGACATGGAACCACTGACTGGTTCGAAATGGGGAAAGTGAAAGTTGCTCAGTCGTGTCCGACTCTTTGCGACCCCATGGAATGTATCAGTTCAGTTCAGTTCAGTCGCTCAGTCATGTCTGACTCTGCGACCCCATGAATCTCAGCACGCCAGGCCTCCCTGTCCATCACCAACTGCCGGAGTCTACCCAAACTCATGTCCATTGAGTCAGTGATGTCATCCAACCATCTCATCCTCTGTCATCCCCTTCTCCTCCTGCCCTCAATCCTTCCCAGCATCAGGGTCTTCTCAAATGAGTCAACTCTTCACAACAGGTGGCCAAAGTATAGGAGTTTCAGCTTCAACATCAGTCCTTCCAATGAACACCCAGGACTGATCTCCTTTAGGATGGACTGGTTGGATTTCCTTGCAGTCCAAGGGACTCTCAAGAGTCTTCTCCAACACCACAGTTCAAAAGCATCAATTCTTCGGCACTCAGCTTTCTTCACCGTCCAACTCTCACATCCATACATGACTACTGGAAAAACCATAGCCTTGACTAGATGGACCTTTGTTGGCAAAGCAATGTCTCTGCTTTTTAATATGCTATCTAGGTTGGTCATAACTTTCCTTCCAAGGAGTAAGCGTCTTTTAATTTCATGGCTGCAGTCACCATCTGCAGTGATTTTGGAGCCCAAAAAAATAAAGTCTGACACTGTTCCACTGTTTCCCCATCTATTTCCCATGAAGTGATGGGACTGGATGCCATGATCTTAGTTTTCTGAATGTTGAGCTTTAAGCTAACTTTTTCATTCTCGTCTCTCACTTTCATAGTCCCTGGAATTCTCCAGGCCAGAATATTGGAGTGGGTAGACTTTCCCTTCTCCAGGGGATCTTCCCAACCCAGGGATTGAACCCAGGTCTCCCACATTGCAGGCGGATTCGTTATCAGCTGAGCCACAACGGAAGCCCAAGAATACTGGAGTGGGTAGCCTATCCCTTCTCTAGCAGATCTTTCTGACCCAGGAATTGAACCAGGATCTCCTGCATCGCAGGTGGATTCTTTACCAACTGAGCTATGAGGGAAGCCCTGAAATTGGGAAAGGAGTACATCAAAGCTGTATACTGTCACCCTGCTTATTTAACTTATATGCATAGGACATCATGCAAAATGCCAAGCTAGATCAATCATAAGCTGGAATCAAGATTGCCGGGAGAAAAATCAACAACCTCAGATGTGCAGATGACACCACTCTAATGGCAGAAACTGAAGAGGAACTAAAGAGTCTCTTGATTAGAGTGAGAGAATGAAAAAGCTGGCTAAAACTCAGCATTCAAAAAACTAAGATCATGGTAGCTGGTCCCATCACTTCATGGCAAATACAAGGGGGAAAAGTAGAAGCAGTGACAGATTTTATTTTCTTGGGCTCCAAAATCACTGTGGATGGTGACTGCAGCCATGAAATTAAAATATACTTACTCCTTGGAAGGGAAGGTATGACAAACCTAGACAGCATATTAAAAAGGAGAAACATGACTTTGCTGACAAAGGCCCATATAGTCAAAGCTATGGTTTTTCCAGTACTCATGTATGAACTAAGAGTTGGACCATAAAGAAGGCTGAGCACCGAAGAACTGATGCTTTCAAATTGTGGTGCTGGAAAAGACTCTTGAGAATCCCATGGAAAGCACAGAAATCAAACCAGTCAATCGTAAGGAAATCTACCCTAAATATTCACTGGGAGGACTGTTGCTGAAGCTCCTATAACTTTGGCCAACTGATGTGAAGAGCCAACTCATCATAAAAGACTCTGAGGCTGGCAAAGATTGGGGGCAGGAGAAGGGGGAGGCAGAGAATGAGATGGCTGGATGGCATCACTAACTCAATGGACATGTTTTTCGGTCATTCAGTCATGTCTGACTCTGTGAACCCATGGATTGCAGCACACCAGGCTTCCCTGTCCTTCACCATCTCCCAGAGCTTGCTCAAACTCATGTCCATTGAGTCGGTGATGCCATCCAACCATCTTATCCTCTGTCATCCTCTTACCCTCCTGACTTCAATCTTTCCCAGCATCAGGGTCTTTTCTAATGAGCTGGCTCTTCGTATTAGGTGGCCAAAGTACTGAAGCTTCCGTTTCAGCGTCAGTCCTTCCACTGAATATTCAGAGTTGATTTCCCTTAGGATTGACTGCTTTGATCTCCTTGCTGTCCCAGGGACTCTCAAGAGTCTTCTCCAACACCACAGTTCAAAAGCATCAATTCTTCGGCACTCAGCCTTCTTTACAGTCCAACTCTCACATCCATACATGACTACTGGAAAAACCATAGCTTTGACTATATGGACCTTTGTCGGTAATGTCTCTGCTTTTTAATATTCTGTCTAGGTTTGTCAGAGCTTTTCTTCCAAGGAGCAAGCGTCTTTTAATTTCATGGCTGCAGTCACCATCTGCAATGATTTTGGAGCCCAAGAAAATATCGTCTGTCACTGTTTCCATTGTTTCCCCATCTATTTGCCATGAAGTGATGGGACTGGATGCCATGATCTCAGTTTTTTGAATGTTGTTTTAAGCCAGCTTTTTCACTCTCCTCTTTTACCTTCATTAAGAGGCTCTTTAGTTTCTCTTCGCTTTCTGCCAGATGGGTGGGTCATATGCATATCTGAGGCTATTGATATCTCAATAGACATGAGTCTGAGCAACCTCCAGAAGATAATGAAGGACAGGGAAGCCTGGCGAGCTGCAGTCCATGGGGTTGCAAAGAGTCAGACATGACTTAGCAACTGAACAACAATAATGTATCATGACCAATTAGGATTTAATCCAGGACTGCAAGGTTGGCTTAACATCCAAAAATCATTTAAAGTGATATACTATTATCAGTAAACAAATGAAAAAAAGCTGGCTTAAAACTTAGGGGAAAAAACAGAGAAAATATTTGGCAAAAACCTGACACCTTTTTATCATAAAAACACTCAACAAACCGGGAACAGAAAGGCATCTACCAAAGCTCACAGCTAATATCATACTTGTGGTGAAAAGCTGGCTTTCAAACTAGACCAAAATGAAGCACTAATACATCCTACCACATGAGAAAACCTTGAAGATATCATGCTATGTGAAAGAAGGCTGCCACAAAAGACACTTATGTGAAATATCCCAAGCAGGCAGATTCAGAGACTAGTAGATGAGTGGTGGGCTAGAGCTGGGAGCTTGGGAGAAAAGGTGGATGGCTAGTAATGGGCTTTAAGTTTCTGTTTAGACTGACAGAAATGTTCTAAATTTAGATCATGGTGATGGTTATGCAATTCTGTGAATATACTAAAAACAAAATAGGAAAAGGAAAAGGAGTACATCAAGGCTGTATATTGTTACTCTGCTTATTTAACTTATATGCAGAGTACATCATGAGAAATGCTGGGCTGGAGGAAGCACAAGCTGAAATCAAGATTGCTGGGAGAAATATCAATAAACTCAGATTATGCAGATGACACCACCCTTATGGCAGAAAGTGAGAAGAACTAAAGAGCATCTTGATGAAAGTGAAAGAACAGAGTGAAAAAGTTGGCTTAAAACTCAACATTCAGAAAACTAAGATCATGGCATCTGGTCCCATCACTTCATGGCAAATAGATGGAGAAACAGTGGAAACAGTAACCGACTTTATTTTGGGGGGCTCCAAAATCACTGCAGATGGTGACTGCAGCCATGAAATTAAAAGACGCTTACTCCTTGGAAGGAAAGTTATGACCAACCTAAACAGCATATTAAAAAGCAGAGACATTGCTTTGTCAACAAAGGTCCATCTAGTCAAGGCTATGGTTTTTCCAGTAGTCATGTATGGATGTGAAAGTTGGACTATAAAGAAAGCTGAGCGCCAAAGAATTGATGCTTTTGAACTGTGGTGTTGGAGAAGACTCTTGAGAGTCCCTTGGACTGCAAGGAAATCCAACCAGTCCATCCTAAAGGAGATCAGTCCTGGCTGTTCATTGGAAGGACTGATGTTGAAGCTGAAACTCCAATACTTTGGCCACCTCATGCGAAGAGTTGACTCATTGGAAAAGACCCTAATGCTGGGGAGGATTGGGGGCAGGAGAAGGGGATGACAGAGGATGAGATGGTTGGATGGCATCACCGACTTAATGGACATGGGTTTGGGTAGACTCCGGCAGTTGGTGATGGACAGGGAGGCCTGGCGTGCTGCGGTTCATGGGGTCGCAAACAGTCGGACACGACTGAGCGACTGAACTGAACTGAACTGAACGGAATTGTATACTTTAAATAGGGGAATTGTACTGCATATGTGAAATATCTCAATAATGCCAATATAATAAAAAGAACTATGAAATGAAAGTATTCTGCAAATAGCACTTCACAAGTTTAAAAACAGCTCTACATGTAAATGGTGATTCATAAAACCAGTTCTACCTGTGCAACCCAGACAACAAACTCCTAAGAAACACCTCGAACTTGGGTCACTTCACCAAGTTCTGGTTTCCTTCTATATGCCAACTGGGAACCATGACTTCCTGTTAAACTATTTGCAGATGATAAATTTTCTTTTTCATGGCCTTGTTTCTCATCTCGGAATTCCAAGAGTGAAATACAACATTAAACACTGAAGGGATCACACCACTAATCACCCTACCATGGAAAAATCATACCTACACTCTTTACTGTGCAAGAATTTTCCTTAAAAGGGTTAAAAGCCAGGCTGACTACCCAGCGCCAAGCCCATCAAGCATACAAGTGACAATATGTCTCATACACTCTACCAAACACTACTCATGCTTCAGCCCACAGCACATCTCCACGTGGCTGTGGAAGACAGTGCATTCCTTTCCCTAACCGTGAGGTTACCCTTCTGGCCTTCAGAGAGAAAGGAAACTAAACAGTGATTTTAAGCCCAGACTCACAATCCAGAAAGCAGTCAGTGCAATAGTGAAGGTGTGCTTGGGCTCTGCGCGTATGGGTCTGTGTTTGTACTGGGTTGGGATAAGAGATTATTTCTCACTCTAGGTCAGGGTTTAAAAAGTCAGAAAGATACCCACTGAAAAAGTAACTGACTACTCCAGTATTTCATTTCTCCCAATTAAACAAGGTAAGTCATCTTCTTCCCCAAAGCTCCATTGTCATGGGAACATACTAGAAACACATTGATGAAGGCCTGACCTGCATCAGTCACACCACCTTCTTCCTCATCACCCCTTGATGCCCTAAGAGTGTCAAAGGTCCAACAATGTCACGCATGCACAGTAAGTGGCAGACAATACAGAGTGCTGTTGAGTTTCACTGGCCTCACCCACAAGTGACCACTGAGCTCTGCAGTGTTGTTTTCATGCCTGCTAACACAACATACATTCTGCAGCCCATGGGTCAAGGAATAAGTTTTGATTTCAAGTCTCAACATTTAAGAAATACATTTCATAAGACGATAGCTACCATGGTGATTCCTCTGATGGATCTGGGCACAGCAAACCGAAAGCCTTCTCAAAGAGATTCACACTCCAGATGCCATTAAAAATACTCATGAATCATGAAAAGAGCTCAAAAGATCAACATTAATAGTTTGAAAGAAGTTGATTCCAACCTTCATGGATGACTTTGACAGGTTCAAGATTTCAAAGGAGGACGTTAACTGCAGACGTGGTAGAAACAGCAACAGGTAAGGTTCAGTGCATGAGCTCTGAATGAGTGTCACCACGCTATGTGCCTCTGGACAGCTTTCCTGCACTGCAGTCAGGACAGTCCTCGGAATGATGAAGAGCACTCCCACAAACACCTCCTTCACTTATCAGGTTCCTCAGCTGTGGCGTTTAATCACTGGCAGAAATGGTTTATCCTCTCAAGATTTTTCAAGAAATACATAATTATCTCATTTACTCAGAAACAGTGCTCAACAATTTAACTACAAGCACAAGATCTTAAGGAGCTGTAAAGTGTGCATCTATTTCTCACTGAGAAATTTTCAAAATTCCAGATTCTATGACCTGAGGAAACGTAAGTGGGTGGTGCCCTAAGGAAAGGATAAACTACAACAGCTACCCTGACTGAGGCCCATTTCAAAAGGACCAGCAAGACTCATTATCTGCATGCTGTCACCCAAATAACTGTACCAGTTCACGTCCAATTAAAAGCCCCAAATCTTTCAGCTTTTCAAACACAGAACCTGAAGAACAGCTACAGGATACGGCCTCTAATACCAATTTGGATTGTCCCCTGAGATGTAAGATCTACAAACTGGGAGGTTTTGCACACCCCTGACACAGGACACAATCAAGGCCAGTTTACAAGTGCAAAAACAGAATCACAGACACTCTCCTAAGGTCATAGTGGTCATGTGGAAACACAGGACTAGAAGCACGGTTTTCCTTTATTCCACACATACTTGAAGGATATGTCAAAAGAGCCAGTTACAGCACCAAACAGCTCACAGCTCACCTGTGGACTCTTGGTGGTAATTTCGACTCCAGCTCTGCATTCCAGGTCCTACGTCTCATCAACCACATCAACAGGGGCTGATGCATCCTGAACACTGATGCTGAGATTGGAGTCTTTAAAAATTATTCTCAAAAGTCAAGAATGAAAAAGGCTTGATCGCATGAAGACCCTTTCACAGACAAGCTAAGATAAACTGTCTGATTTCTTGTCTTGTGGAAAAAAGATTAAATTCAAAACTCATGGACGAGGAGCAAATTTTTCTGTTTTCAAAATCCTGTCACTTCAGTGACCTACTCAGACTGCAGGATCATGTGAAATGCGCCTTCTCAGGGGTCGCTGGAAGAGGAGTGAGTCCAACTTCTTCCTGCCAGCCTGGAGACACTAAAAGATGCCAGCTCTTTTGGGGCTAGCAAAGCAGAGTCCTGGCCCAGGAAGCAAGAGCCCAACTCCTTTGGGTTCTGAGATGGTGCCGAGTTACCTATCACTCCAAACACCTGCTCAGAAGCCACAGAGGGAAAGCCAGTGATCTGAATTCTTCTTGCAGTTGCCTTGCCTATGAAGCAAAGGGGCACTCTTGCCATCACTTCACCCACTCAGGGCTTCAAATCCTTGAAAATCATTCCCTGACTCCTCTATTTGAACAACATAATTTTGGAAAGAAAAAATAAAAGCAAACCAGGAACTGAGGAGTCCTACTCTTTCTGCTTCCCTGGTAGCTCAGATGGTAAAGAGTCTGCCTGCAATGTGGGAGACTGGGGTTCGATCCCTGGGTCGGGAAGATCACCTGGAAAAGGAAATGGCAACCCACTCCAGTATTCTTGTCTGGAGAATCCCATGGACGAAGGAGCCTAGTGGGCTACAGCCCATGGGGTCACAAAGAGTCAGACACGACTGAGCAACTAACACAACACTTTCACTCTTTCTGCTAACACTTAACCTAAAATCTAGAAAGTGCCAAGTAGATGGAGAGACCAATCAAGGGGATCTTTGGTTCTAACACCCAACCCAGTCTATTCTGAATGGCAGACTGGGCATTTCACAGGCAGAAGCAGATACCCTGCCCTGGGTAGAGGGCGCTAGGGCTCTGTCCAGATGCAGTAGTAATCTCAAAAACCACGTGATCTTGGAGCTCAAAAAGGCCTATTTGACCAGCTCCTGAGACAAGGAATTTGAAGCCAGGAAAAGGCATGATTTGGCCAAGGTCACTGAAGAAGTAATTTGTGTAGCTTCTACGAGAACTTAGTTTCCCCACTCTCAAGTAGTGTGACCTTGGTATCCAGACTTTGAAGAAATAATCCAGACTCTGAAGAAATCCAGACTTTGTACATATATACATATATGTGCATATATACATAGATGTGTTTATACATATGTGTATATTTACACACAAACATGATATGCACACACACATATATTTAGAAATTCTAAAGAGGCTAACACGCTCATTGCAGTTTTTAGTGGACTGGGCCACACATGTAATTAACAATTCATAAAAATAACTCAGCTGGAGCATCCAGACATTCTCCATAAATGCTGTTTCAAGGCAGGTGCCATTCCCAGGTCCCTGCTGTTCCTTCATTCCTTCACAGGTCAGGGGGTGAGTCTCAGAAGCAAGCAGCAATGCTTCAGAGTCCTGTTACGAAGCAGATGTTGTTCTAATTGGGCTGGAGAAACAGTTTGTTATTAATTAGTCAACAATTGGAGAAGGCAATGGCAACCCACTCCAGTACTCTTGCCTGGAAAATCCCAAGGACAAAGGAGGCTGGTAGGCTGCGGTCCATGGGGTCGCGAAGAGTCGGACATGACTGAGCGACTTCACTTTCACTTTTCACTTTCATGCACTGGAGAAGGAAATGGCAACCCACTCCAGTACTCTTACCTGGAGAATCCCAGGGATGGGGGAGCCTGGTGGGCTGCCGTCTATGGGGTCGCACAGAGTCGGACACGACTGAAGCACCTTAGCAGCAGCAGCAGCAGTCAACAATTATTTATTGAGGAAAAATCAAAGTAGGGATTCTCTCTTTCTTTCAAGAGATCTTCAGAGTCACTAATGACTGGGGATCACCGTCAAGACTCAAGGGTTCCTTTCATCCACAGTAATAACCCTCAGTGGCCTTGGCAACCATGGAGGCGACCACATTCTCCAGCAGCACCTCTGACCAGCTTCAACAGCCTGCCCTGCTGGCCAGAGCAGCCAGGGAGGACGGAGAAGCAGGAACACAGATAGGCCCCATCCTGGGCTGGTCTTCCAGGAGTTTTCCTCCTCGTGAGGACTTACTGCTTCTTCTTTTCTCCTGCCAGAGAGATGCCTCCGGAAGGGATGCTTGAGTACAGCCCACTGCCACGGTACAGTCCCGCTCCATCCTCCCTGGTCTATTTTGGTACAAGGGGAAGAATTCCAAACAGCTTGGATAACAAACAAGTTGTGTGACATGCAGACAAATTTGGTAGTGGTTGCTTAGGAACTGACAACAGTGCAATCAAGAGGCGATCTCCCAGAGCAGCCCACGCCAACACCTCTTAAAGAGATAATCAAAGTTCTCAAAAACCATTCATTACATTTCAATAATGAAATTTGTTATACCTTGAAAAATGATTAAATTTTTTGTCTTAAAAACTTTTTTAGAAATTCAAATTCAATGTGGAAATAATGAGACTGGTTGTTAAGAATCTGGATGCACTGGTGTCCGGTGTACGGGATCTTCAGTGATTCAAGGACAAGGAAGATGATGATGATGGAAGTGTTGCCTGACATTTACAAAGTGAGGACGTCACACCAGACACTAAGACAAGTGTTACCTCTTAACTCACTTCTTAACTACTTCTTGTCTATTAAAACCTTATCTAAAGGAAACCACCTTTAGGTACCAGTTTTGGAGAAGATCAACTTTAGATGAGGATCTTTTTCAAAACACAGGTAAAGTCCAGCATTTGTTTGCCATTTTCTTAGGCCTGATAACTGGTCTGGAATATCCATGATTTTCATGGATTGGTTTTCATCACAATATGTTGATAATACCTATATTTTATACAGCATCAGTCACCCCTTAAAGGGTGGCTCTCTTTGAATAACGAGAAGAGAGTAACTTTACAGTGAAAAGAGCTGACTGACACACACGACCTCAGCTAGGGTGAGGGCCCCCAAAACAGTCATAAATCACATCAACACTATCACCCTTCATCTAGTACAAAGTCTAGGATTCAGCAACAATCAATCCCCCATCATGGAATTTTCCAAATATATTTCAACTTTTCCCACTGGCATGTCTTTCTTTAACAGCTGAAATTCCTTTCTCCCCAAAGGCATCTCACACCTCTGGAAAACTCCTGACACTGAAGACCCAGCCTCCAGGCCACTGGCTCCATGGAGCCATCCTTGCTCTCAGCTACAAGTCCCTACGTGGCCATCTGATCTGGGCCTGTAACTCCTCTTATGAAAAGCTCATCTGTTCAGGCAAAGCCAAGCACCATGCCCACCTCTCCCAGAGCATCCTCGTTACCCCTGTCCTCTGTATTTCACACGATTCAAGAGATATACAGTCCAAGTAACCACATGCTTATCTGGACAGCAAAGTTCTTGAGAGCAGGGTTTATACCTATCTCATTTCTGCCAGTTCAGACACACTCACTCCAGCGAGGCCCTGTGGCCTCTTGGAATATGTGAAAAGAATGAGGACCCACCATAAGAAGGAAAATGCTGCTCACTAAAAATGTTCCCTAACTGCCCAGAAATGATAGCCAGTAGTCTCAGACATTGAAGGCAATGGCACCCCACTCCAGTACTCTTGCCTTGAAAATCCCATGGACAGTGGAGCCTGGTAGGCTGCAGTCCATGGGGTCGGGAAGAGTCGGACATGACTGAGCGACTTCACTTTCACTTTTCACTTTCATGCATTGGAGAAGGAAATGGCAACCCACTCCAGTATTCTTGCCTGGAGAATCCCAGGGATGGGCTGCCTGGTGGGCTACTGTCTATGGGGTCGCACAGAGTTGGACACGACTGAAGCGACTTAGCAGCAGCAGCAGCAGCAGTCTCAGAAATTCAAAATGACAATAAAAAACTCATACTTAAATTAAGCTTCTGGACATGATGAATGATAAAAAAACATTCATTAATGCTAAAGAAAACAGGTATTTTTATACAATTTGTAGTAATTTATGCAAATTGTCACTCTCAGCGACTGGCCAGGTAGGGCAGGAATGCTTTCCAAAAGGACCATCAGCCTCAGGCCAGATGAGTAATAAATCTAATGCTCAACACAGACTCACGTTCTCTCTAAAATTACGAAGTCACAAGGAAGACACTGACGAAGCTACTAAAACGGAAGAGACTAATCCATACACAGAAAACACTTACCCACCTTAGTAAACAACACAACTGTCAAACAAGCTCTGAGTTATCATCTAAGTCTTGATTCACTCCATCTATAAAGTAAGATAATTCAACTATATATATATATATATATATATATATACACCCTATAAGCTTCTCTGTCAACTTGTAATTCTGTGTCTTTATAGGAATACAGTTAGTTTCTCTGAGGCATGACTAGCTCGCTTATTAGGACAGATCAAGTAATTTTTCAACTCAAATACGACTTATTTACATTTCTTTGTGTCCTAAGGTAACAACTGCTATTCACTTTACTGAGACATACAACAAAATTTAGATACTTAAAGACTGCTATCTTCCAGCCCACTTCAAATGAAAACAGCAACCCAAAAATCAGCTATTTATCTAATATTTCACCTCACAGGTAAGAAAACACCAAGACATTTCATCACAAGTAATCTAGCAGAACAATTTAAAAACACAGAAGAGGAGTAGAGGAGATGAGGAAGAGGAGGAGGAGGAGATGAGGCGGCTGTGGCGGGTCATAGTGGCTATGCTGAGCTCAGAAAGGCAGCAAGACTCGACTGATGTCAACCTTCCTCTTATGGATTATAATTCAAAGAAAAATCCCCTGCCGTCCACAGTGTATTTGTATTTGCTTTCTTACACAATGTCCTCTTTCTGTTCTAGTACCCCACCCAGGACACCACATTAAATGCAGTCATGCATCTCCTTAGGTTCCCTGCTGTGAGAGTTTCTAAGACTTGGTTTTCATGACCTTGGAGGTCTTGAGGAGCGATGGTCAGGCATTTTGTTGAATTCCCCTTGAATGGGATTTGTCTGATTTTTCCCCCGTCTGATTTTTCCCCATGTGATGAGACTGCAGGTCTGGGTCTGGGGGAGGAAGACCACAAAGGCTCAGCATCATGTCTGTCACGTATCAGGAGTGCTCTCAGCAGGGCTCCCCGCTGCGGGAGGAGCATGTCTTGTCTCACATCTTCAAAGACTTTAAAGAATGATACTCTTCAACTATGTCTGCAAACTGCTTCTTAACATAGAAATAAACCACTGATTTAGATCTTAAAAGGAGTTCTTTCTTGGAAAGTAATTATTTGTATGATTTGAACTTTAAATTCTTGTCTCACATCTTCAGGGCTTCCCTGATAGCTCAGTTGGTAAAGAAATCACCTGCAATGCAGGAGACCCCAGTTTGATTCCTGGGTCGGGAAGATCCACTAGAGAAGAGAAAGGCTACCCTCTCCAGTATTCTGGCCTGGAGAATTCCATGGACTGTATAGTCCATGGGGTCGCAGAATTGGACACAATTGAGCGACTTTCACTTTTTCTCACATCTTCAGACACTTTTCTGTCACTAGACACCCAAATTAAATACTATAAACCCAGCAATGACCAAAATGTCCTAGTGCCTTTGTGTGTACACAAGGTCATAAACACTTCAGCAGACAAATATTTTTCAATGTGCACAAAACAAGAAATCTTAATTTGTGGACAAAAATATTGATGCTGCTAAGTGATACCGAACAAATCATCAACTATGAATCTTTCCTTCCATCTATTTCCCACTCATAAACAATTTTAACACTGTTCCAGGTGTACAAATATTTAGACTCAACTAGAACAGCACATTTACTAAAAATACGCAATAACAAAATACTAACCTTTTATCATTCTTCAATCCTTTCCTAAGAATATTTTAAAAATGGGTGAAGTCCTAACTGGTCCACATGATAAAGTAAATAAAAAAGAGACTTTCACGATGGTCCAGTGGTTAAGAATCTGCCTTACAATGCAGGGGACGTGAGTTCGATGCCTGAATGGGGAACTAAGATGCCACACGCCATGGACCCAACAACAATTCAGTTCCTTTGCTCAGACACATAAAAACACAATTAGGTATCAATATTTGCTATTCAACGCAAATGCCTCTGTGAGTAAAATAAATTTAACAGAAATATTGGTCTTTCTGAATCTTACTCACAAAACCTCCTGCCCTTCAGTGCCCAAAACTCCAACTTCTTACTATGAATGTTTAATAAAATCATCAGGTCATCAAAAACTGCCAGCAGGGAACTTAGTCTTTAAATGCTTGCATGGTGCCTCCCTCTACACCTCAAAGCAAATGTTTCCCCTCTCAATTCAGCTTTTCTGAGGCACCACTGTGCTGTCCCATCCAGGCATCTCCCAAAGGTGACGGCCTCAGGAGCCCATTACAATGACAGTCAAATTCGACTAGGTGGCTTCTTGCTCTGGGGAAATGCAGGAAGTTGCTCTAAAGCCCGGCGGGGGAGCGGGCAGGGGTTGGGGGGTTGTTACGGCAGAGGTGGTGCTCAGTACTCTGTCCAGGATGCCACCCGGGACTTGGCATGGACCCAATGCTGGACAGTGATGGATTTTCCAACAAGCCTAAGACCCTGCTCTTGCACTCAAGCAGCTTGTGCAGGAAGTTAATTTTCAAATAGTTCTAGTTTTCAAAGAAGACCAGAATCTGCAATTCCAACTTTAAAGTGTAAAGCACACTGTGTTTTAAGTGGATGCAGTCAAGTAAATAACAAAATCCTACACACTTCCTTCCTTTTTACCTCAGAGGACGATTTGACTGAAGCTAAGTCAGTACAGAAAGGAGATTAATCAAGGGAGACACAGTAGCTGGAAGACGTCTATGTGCGCTGTCATCATCTTGCAACCTTACCAGCACCAGCACATTTCAAGATGACAAAAAAAGTCACAACAGTGCACAGCTATACTCACCAACCAGAATTTCAAATGTAACCATTCAAAGTGGCATAAATTCAAGAGAAGGGGATGCCCGCATCAAGAGAGATGGAGTCCCAGCTCCTTCAATGCTCCTTTCCTGGGGTTTCTAATCCTGGGACCCACCAGCACGCAGCCCTGTACCCCCTCCTCTGTACCTCTGCAGGTCAGGGGAGCAGTGGGGTGGGTCAGCCCTCAACAGCACCAGATCAGGCCAGTCCTGTACCCACAGCGCACACACACCCCCTACAGGTGGCATGGAGGGTTAGCATTTTTGCTCCAGATGCCAATTTGTTGTTGTCTAGTTGCTTCAGGCTTCCCTTGTAGATTAGCTGGTAAGGAATCCGCTTGCAATGTGGGAGACCTGGGTTCAATCCCTGGGTTGGGAAGATCCCCTCGAGAAGGGAAAGGCTACCCACTCCAGTATTCTGGCCTGGAGAATTCCTTAGACTGTAGCATGCCAGGCTCCTCTGTCCATGTGGAATGGACTGCCATTTCATTCTCCAGGGGATTTTCCCAACCCAAAGGTTGAACCTACATCTCCTGCATTAGTAGGCAGATCCTTTACCAGCTGAGCTACCAGGGAAGCCTGAGTTTACTTAACATCAGCTCAATTTTATATACAGATTCACTTTGCTTCCCAGGTGCTGCAAGTGGCAAAGAATCCATCTGCCAAAGCAGGAGACACAAGAGACAAGGGTTTGATTCCTAGGTTGGGACAAACCCCTGGAGAAGGAAATGGCAACCCACTCCAGTATTGCTTACCTGGAAAATCCCATGGACAGAGGAGCCTGGCAGTCCATAGGGTCACAAACTAAACAAAGAGTTACAGAATCCTCAGCTTCTTGGCCCAGGTCTCTTACCAGTTTTTCTTGAACTTACATCTTTTACCAAAAAAAAAAAAAAAAAAACAACCCAAAAACAAATACAGATAAATCAAAAAGATCTGGTGCAAAAACTAAAAAAATCAAACCAAACCAAAAACCAACCTTGTTTTACACAACCTCCACTGGCAGCTGGTCATGTCATTTTATTCCTTGTTCCTAGGCCAGGGGTAGGGTTAAAACTCATCTGCTCAGTGACAGTCTCTGTGGTCAAAGGCACTAATCTTCTGGGGAAGTCTCCAGAGTGTTCACTGGACAGGGTGGCTTCTCAACCCTCATCAGAGAGACTTCTGTGTTCGTCTCTCTGCCTACCTTTCCTCCCTTTAAAGAAGCTAACTGATATGTAACTAAAACGGATGAGGACCCAGACGCCCAACCCCTTCATGGAGAGTGTGAGCAGTGGCTCAACAGACCCGTGGGGAGGGATCTGACTCCAGCCTCCACCACTGGAGGTGCTGCTAGAGCATTTCTGCTCTTCTTCGAGAAAGATTATAAAACTTCTAGGCCTCTTTCTTCAAGTCTTCCCTATTTCAAGGTATTTGCCTCCAAACTACAAGGGAAAATAAGCAAACCTTCTCATTTATTTAGATTAAAAAAGTGAATAACATTCTTCTTTATTAAAAAAAAGATAAAATTTCTGTTTACAGTATGATTTAACTATGGGCTGCATTAAAAATTTAACCAGCTTTCTGAAAATAACTTTGACACATGTGGAGCATCATCAGGAAGCCCAATTACCAAACATCCCCAGACCTGCAGTGAGGCGATCACCCTTTGATTTTAAAAACCACTGATATATTCATGCGGACAGTACATTAGGAAGAAAAAGAGTTATAGGAAAGCTCAGGTAAGAACTGCCTTGAAATAATCATCCGTAAAATGTGAAGAAGGCAGCAAAGTGTAAAACCACGAGGCATTTCAGTGGCAGAAACCAGAAGGAAATGACTGGTTCTGACAACCCACAGGAAGCAAGGAAGGCCAGCCATAGGAGAGTCAGGAGGTGCACCTGAAGCTCTTCCAGGGAACTAAACACAAACAGGAATGTAGCAACCCCATGCACCATTCAAATTAAATGAATTTTAAATATTCTTGCATTTTAAGTAATTGTTTCATAATTTTCACAGCATCATTGTATTTTGCCTCTAAAGAGTCAAGTTAAGAGAAATGAGCACATTTCCTCAGGCCTTCTTCAGTTCAGGGAAAGACACAAGATGTTCAAGAGAAAAACGGAGAAGTCCCTTTAATTCCCAAAGTGGAACATCACTCACCTACCGAGGTGAGTCATTAAACTCAATTCAAAAAAATGCCCACTTCTTTCTCCTTCCTTCCAGCTATAGGCAGACACTTTAAAGCCTTTATCACATAAATTCAGACATATTGAATGCTAGGCCATGGTAAGGATTATAGCACAATAACAAATCATCAACAGTCCCAGGCAACTGGGATATCACTCAAAAATAAAATCAATATTCGAACTAAACCCAGATTCGTAAAATCTTGCTAGGCATAGAGGGGAAATGCTCTGGTTTTGCTGCCGGAAGGGGAACCCCTTTCAGGGCCTGGAAGTGGGCTCTTGTCTAACATTGGAAATGAACTGTCCAAGGAGATGTGCTGACAAAGCAAGAGGTTTTATTGGGAAGGGGCACCTGGCTGGACAGCAGTAGGGTAAGGGAATCCAGGAGGACTGCTCTGCCACGTGGCTTGCACTCTCAGATTTTGTGGTGATGGGATTAGTTTCCAGGTTGTCTTTGGCCAATCATTCTGACTCAGGGTCCTTCCTGGTGGCGCACACACCGCTCAGCCAAGATGGATGCCAGTGGGAAGGATTCTGAGAGGTGGTCGGACATGTGGTGTCTCCTTTGGACATTTCCCGAACTCTTCTGGTTGGTGGTGGCTTATTAGTTCCAAGTTCCTTACCAGGACTTCCTGTCAGAAAGTAACTCATGCAAATGGTTACTATGGTGCCTGGCCAGGGTGGGCGGTTTCAGTCACTGTGTGCGCCCCTCCCTCCCCAAAAAACGTGAAAAATTAAGATCATAAGCTAAATGTAAATCCTTAATTCTTCCTACTTTCTTCCCCATTAACCCTTTCTCCTTGAGATGTTCTACAATCCCCAAATCTACTAGTTTCAATGTTGTTTTATCCTCCCTTCTTACTCTTTCAAAGAAATCATGGAAAGTTAAGCAATCAAATGTTTGACAGTAGTTGGAGACCAAAAATATATCCCAGTGGACTGATGGATTATCGGTTTGAAATATCAACTTTGGTAAGAAAAATATCCCTCTCTGTAGATTAATGTACACAATTCAGTCAGAGGCTCTTCAGGCTGACACTAAACTTGAGCCCATAACTAGAACAGAGTTTCAGAGAGGACCTGTTCACCAGCTTATCCCTGAACCCCCAACACATAGCAGGTGTTCAGAAAATATGATGGATGAATTAACAGCTGTCATTAACCAAAACCAAGAAAAACATGACACACACTAATTTGGCTAAGTGAAGCTCACTTCTATTTCACTGTTTTGTTTTGCTTTCTGGCCAACACACTTGACAGGGGATCTCAGAGCTCCTGATCAAGGGCTCCTTCTGCTGTCCCCACACTGGATGGGATCCACCAGCCCTGGCCTGGGGTCAACCGCGCCCTGCTTGGTAAGAACCCAGGAGCAAAGAGGGCTTTGCTGAGTGGCTAGGAAGCCAGGATGTTCACAAGCACTCCTGCTATTAAAGTTGTTACACCGATGAACACGCCTCTGCTCTGCTTCTGCCAAGCGTGCCGGCAGCCAAGTCTTCTCCATGAACATAAAACCACTCTCCAAGTGATAAGCATCAAAATCAGGGGTGAGAGCAGCCCAGTTTACCAAGGTCATCTGGCTGCTTGACCACTGCACTCCTTGGATAAATGTCCTTATTCCACTCCCGTCCACCTGCCTCCTTCACACTTCTTCAGCCCTGAATGTTAACATTCAGTGGCGTTGGTAACATTTCTCTATGACCAGTGAAGTTTATGGGAATATGTTTTCCTGGGGACCCTGAAATTACTGAAACTCCAAAACTAAAACCAAAAGCACCCTAGGATTCAACACTGGGTTTTTATGAACTTGGGCTCATTCAAAGAAGTAAAGCTATCTTTGGCTCCAATAAAGAAGTTGGCTATGGCTTTGGGCTAACGTCACATCACCACCCCTTTACACGGTGGGCAAGCCACCCCTGAATGATGTAGACAAGGACCGGCAAGGACTTCCAGCCGGTGCCCAGCCCCCAGCACCACAGGACACACACACACAGTGATTTCTTAGGTGGAATTCAGTCCTCAGGGCCATCAAGTGCAGACACGCTGTTACACACAGTGTCATCTACAAAGTATGAAACTGGTCTGGTGTTGAGACTTTCTACCTTTTGTGGATAATGTTCCGTCTCGAGGGGCTGCCTGGTGGTGGCACCAGAGGCCCATTTGTTCTGCATCACAGCAAGGCTACCAAATAAGCTGATCCTAGGAACAAGGACTAGCCTGGTAGAGCCAGTGCTCAAGAACAGATTAGAGAGGAAAACGGAAGCACTTCTTTAAACCAACTGATAAAACTAAGTCACTCAGTAGTAACAGCACAAAACCTAAACGACATGAAACTGAGAGGCAAGATCTAAGGAAAACAAAGGGTGACTTGGTCTGAGCAGTAGACGGACAGCATGGGTCTCCACAACCTGTATGCAAAGTTATGGAAGAATATTTGGTACTTTAGTGACAACTCAAATCCTTCCCAGTACTTTCAACTCAAAGACTACTTTCCAGCCCAGATCTATCTCCTGTGCTGACCCAGAACTTCTATGCTCTATGTAGCACTAATTTCAAAGAAGTCTGAGGCCAGTGGAATAGATGGTTTCAAGTATGTTTTCTTAGGTTAGAAGCGTCAAAAACCACATTTTTAGTATAATTTCAAACGTTTCAAAATATTATTTTAGTTGCTATTAATCTTGAACTAAAACATCCTTTACTGTGGAACACCCCCTTGTACTTATCATGAATTAAGACAAACCACAACAAAATAAGAAACCTTTTCATTCACCAGTTCCTGACTCTTAATAAGTAAGAGGGGCATGTGTGCCTGTGTGTGGGAACACCTGCACACACACACGCACACACACAGAGGTACCTCACTTTTCCTCCTGATAATTCTGACCTTTCAGGTTTCCATGTGTATTAATACCTGCCCACCTGGCTGGCAGACCTTTTCACAATGTGCCCTTCAAGATTAAAAAAAACAAAAACAAAAACCCAGCAATTTGAAAATAGACAATGACAACCCTATGGAGGGCTAGAGAAACAAAGAAAGGAACTAAGGGCAAGACCCAGACGGACAGACAGACAGATACACTCAAAGAAATCACTTCCTACCAGGGTCTAGGCTATGCAGCCAATCAGGCAGGTACACGCAGCTCTTCACTCTGCAGACTTGCTTAGCACTGAAGTCGGCTGTCTGCCCAGGAGAGTGAGGTAATGTCTAGGTTTAATGCCAAAATCTCTCTCACTGGCAGGACATATCGGGTAAATATTTCTACTGCAGGAGACCACATTCATTTGCGCTGCTGCCAGTTTTATTGTTGTTATGCTCATTAATATTTACACTTAGCCCATCGTACCTGGTTAAGGCTGAAGATGGGAAAGGCAGGGTTTCGCTGAAACCATGTTACCAGGTTTGGGCGAAAAAGTCTACCTCTCGCCCTGCTCCCCACCCCTCAGTCTCCCTGAACCATGAGGGCGGCAGCACTGGCTCCTGCATCCCTTCACACACCCCGGGTCACACACAGACCTCCCCCTGCCATCAGCCTGTCCTGGTGGCTGTAAATCTGTAAACTGCTGGGGTTTCCTCCATGCCATCCTCTCAGCAAGAACCAGAAGGGGCCGTGAAGCCCACTTCAAGCTGATTCCACACATCTTTGGGCAATTAAGACCATGTGCCTCAATTACTGAACCTGCACTCTAGAGCCTGGGAGCCACAGCTACTGAGCCTGTGCTCCATAACAAGAGAAGCCACTGCAGTGAGAAGCCCATGCACCACAACTAGAGAAAGACCTTGTCGCAAAGAAGACCTAGTACAGCCAAAAATCAAATTAATAAATAAATCTTTTTTAAAAATCTTCAGTGAGTTCCTTCAGAAAAGAGAATAAAAACTGTTTGGCCTTACATCCTGATTTTCTAGAATCTGACCCCAATTTACCTCTCCAGTAATGCTCCTTACAATCAGCCTTTATCTCCAAGTAAGCTGGCTTTTCGTGACCAATTGCCAATTCCCCCACCTGTCAGGCTGCTTGGGAAAGACAGTTCTCCAAGACACCCCTACCCTAACAACAGGGTCTGCCCTGGGCACCACCCACCAGTGCTGTCCCACACCCAGCACTGGAGAAACTGCCAAAACTTCGAGGATCTTCTCAAGGCCAGTGGGTTAGCATTAGATGGAGACCATACTGCACCCCCGTAACCACATCACCTTGCCTGCACATGCTGCACCCTATACTCCTCACAAACCCAACACTCACAGAAATACTCTCAACAAGACAGCCCCAAAGGATGTGCTGCTATTACTCAGGACACCATTTTCTATAGGTAACCACCCAAACATATTTTCTCTAGAGCACTCTCCAGCTCCCTGTCCTGTTCTTTTCAACAATCTGAACATGAATCATTTCTGGCACCTAATTTTTCTCGGAGATGCTACCTGCACTGTCCACTGTCCCTGTCACTCCAGCTTAAAGGTCCTGACATGAGAGCAAACATCAAACCACAACGGCCTAAGGAGGCAGCCACCATGGCTTCTGCAGCCTCATGGGGTTGAAGGTGCCCCAGGACGTCTTCTAAGGTCAGACCAGCCTTTAAGAACTTAGATTCAGGCCAGTCCCCTCCCCAAGGAGCAGACTTGGCATTTCTATCTCCCAAGCACATATAACAGGAAGGGGTTGCATTTTCTTGGTTGTTCTGTGAAAACTGTCAAATTCAAGAAGGGACATCACTGTCTCTGCCTCACTAAGCCACACCTGCCTCCGGCCACACAGAGAGCCGCTTGCTTCCAGCCCAGACGGTGGGAGAGCCTGCCAGTCTGAGCGTCTTCCCAGGAACAGTACCTGTGTCTCCCCACCACTCTTCGGGATCTAAGGAGAAAAGGGTCATAGGTTTAGTTCAAGTTCCTTTTTCTCCCATTTTTTAGAATAAGTGAGTAAAGGAAGCACAGAAATGACAGTGAAGATGGAGAGATGAAGAAAGGAAGCAACATGCCCTGGCACCCCTTCAGAACAGGTGCTGACTACCTGGGGCAGGGCCTCTCCCCAGGGAGGGGGCCACACCCTCATCCCAGCCCATCCCCCCAGGAAAGCCCAGGGGGGTTGACTCAGGTACACCACATCTGCTGATGGGACAGAACCAGTGTGTTGGAGTTCACCCTCCAGACAACCAGGCTGTGGTCAGCTGGCATCGCTTTCTTCAGCTTGCCCAAAGCGGGGAGATTCACTCTCCATGGCGCTGACAGGACGTAGGCAGGAGGTTCAGGGAAAGACAAGACTTTCTGAGAGACAGGTGTGCCTTGGGGACTCCTGGGAAGATCTTCTGAGAGCAGCTCTGGGAGGCTGGCCGACTCACTGCCTGGAGCTCCGATTCCTCCTTCTCCAGGGATTCTGTGCTACAAGATGTCTTCATCTCTGATCTTTTCCTTTCCAGGCAGGAAGATGCAAATACCATCTAGTTTCCCCTCTGTTGTTCACTCTCAGGACCCAAGAAGAATGGATGAAGGAGTGAAAAAACAATTATTGCTAAATTTAGGTTGCTGGAAGATTTTTTCCAAATTAAAAGCCTTCCCGGGTGTCTGCACTGAGATGTAACTATTAATGAAAGAGCCCAGGTGACTCTGGGGTCAGGCCCACAGGGCCACTGCACCTCTGCAAGACAGGACACATGCTGTGACGACTGAATTTCAGCTCTATTTCTGCAATTCCTCAAAGTGGGCCCCTTCCAAAATTTACGGCAGACCCTTTTGGGTAATTTTTTTGAGGCAAATATTGATGCATGGCTACAGACTTAAAATCCGGCACCTGGGCCTCTCTCCCCCAGTGGAACAGAGTGGGCTCCTGCTGTGGGTGCCCCACCCCACTCAACCACACTCAGACCAGTGTTTTCTGGGTAGAAACTCACTACTTCTATCCTGTAAGCTTCACACATGGCCCTGAGTGAAGTGACCCTCGGAAGGTGCCCGTGTCCCTGCGAGGCCAAGTAGGCCCTCCTGAGGGCTCAACCTCCCTGCCTCTAGCACCACTAGCAGAGCTGCCATGACAATATCTAGCTCTGCAAAGTGCTCAGAGATTCAGCAGAAAAGAAAGCCAACCAGATGAGTCTCTAAAACCTTCTATAATTAAGAGACTAAACTCTAGAAACCAACAGCCAGGGCAGACAGTGTCAACCGGAGCCTCATGGGGCTCAGCAACACACATGACCCACCGGTCCCGCACCTGCGGCCTGCTGTCCAGGGCCGGGTCTGTCTGGGGGAGGTCACCCCGCAGCCGGCGGCGGAGGCCAGCCCAAGTCCACAGCGCCATCTTCTGCACCTCTCCCAGCTCGCACCCCTAACGCCCATACCAGCCAGGGCTGCACAAAACTGACCCGAAAAACAGCGCATCTTCTCTCCCCCACCGCACGCCCGCATCCCCCTCCCCCAGGAAGCCGGCGCGCATTGATTTCTGTCTGATTACACAGAGCCTGCCCTGACTTTCCCGTTACTCGAGCCGGCGTCTCGGTGCGTGTCCTCAGAGACCGGGCTCCGCAGGCAGGGCGTCTAGACAGTATTCATGACCCATCTGTCTGGCAGGCCCGCGGACGGCCGGCAACTCCATTAGGACTGCAGCCGCGTCTCCGCCTCCGCCCCTCCCCCGCCGGCTCTCCCCTTGCAAAGCAGGAATCTGACACTGAAAATTACTATCATTGTTGCAGTTCTCAAAATAGCACTGCCAGACTGTCATTAACATCCACGCTAGACTACTAAATATTTAAAGAAGTGGATAAATCTCATCTGAAGTGGGACAGCCCGCACACAGGAAAGCAGCAACAGAATCAAAACGTGAATCTTAAAGAGGTTGTTTTCATCCAGTAAATTTACTGTCACAGCAGGAAGAAAGGGTGCCTAGGTTTACTGAAACCCCTTCCTTTGCTCTCTGCCTTTGTTTACTTGCAAACGCAGAGTTGCCTTTCAAGACCTTACAAGATTTTAATTGATCAGAAATCCATCTGGAGAAAGAGGCACAAACCAAAGGGGCCCTCTTGGCTGGGAGGCAGGTAAGCCTGCCCTTCCCGACCCAATCTTCTTTAAATGCCATCTTGGGTCATTTACACAATCCAGGTAAGGGTTTTGCCATGGATTCTTTTTTTTTCCTTTTTTTAACTTGACACTGGGGTGGGCAGCCCTGTGACAAGAACACACAGTGCTGCGAGGACAGCATGGCTCAAGGCCAGCGGCTTCTCCTACTGGCCTTGACTGAGGCAGGACCACCCCCAGCCTCCCTGCCTGGGGCAACACAGAACTCTGGGAGACCTCTACAGGGTCTCCTACTGGCCTTGACTGAGGCAGGACCACCCCCAGCCTCCCTGCCTGGGGCAACACAGCACTCTGGGAGACCTCCCACCCTTCCTGTGGAGGCCGCATCAGTCTGACCACAGGATGTCTGGAGGGGCATCAGGGGACCAGAGCTAACAGCCCACGTCTGGCTAAGGGGCCCTGTGCACACAGCCAAGAGGGGTGAACAGTCGCAGAAAGGCACACGCTCTGCTCACTGGATCCCACCAGATCGGTGTCCACATTCTCACCTCCTGACAGGAAAGGAGAGCGGAAAGGAGAATGGACGTCCTGCAGGACACATAAACAGGACACAGCCAGGCAGAACTGAAGGACGGATTCAGCACTCCATCTCAACAAAACCAATGACCCTTGATATCTGAGGGCTCCTGAGTTCATGTTTCAGAATCTATTTGAAAATCCAGGATGAATCCAAAAATACCATTGTCTATGTATCAGTCAAAAACTGCCATATAAACAACTGTCTTCTCTGGTGGCTCAGACGGTTAAGAATCCACCTGCAATGTGGGAGATAGGGTTTATTCCCTGGGTGGAGAAGATCCCCTGGAGAAGGGAATGGCAATCCACTCCAGTATTCTTGCCTAAAGAATCCCATAGACAGAGGCGCCTGGAGGGCTACAGTCCATCGGTTCGCAAAGAGTCAGACACAACTGAGCAACTAACACACACACATACACACACACACTAACAACTGATCATAGTGCACTCACTTATATGGTCTTTCATAATAATACATTGTTTGATCTTCACCCTACAAACCTTTAAAAACTGAAGTGTAAATTCTTATCTTATTAAAAAAAATCATGAAAAAAAACAAACAAATACCTAGAAGCTAAAACCAAAATACCCACAGCCTTAGTTCAGTTCCTTGCTCCAATACACCAGAGCTATGTGACCCTGAAAAAAATTACTTAACCTATCTGAGCAATGTTTCCTAGGCAACCTTTCTGGACTTGCAGGTTTTCAGATAAACGACAAGATGCATGTAAACAGCCAGCACTCAGGAAATGGCAGTTCTCTGCCCACCTCATCCCCAGCCTAAGAAGCCTGGATACAGGCCTTCAGATAAACTCGCAAGACTAATCACCAGAGAAACGGGGCTGCGTCCCCTCTGGTAAGTGAGGATGAGACTCAGGGGAAGCAGCAGTGAGGAAAGGCCCCGCCCCTGGCCATCAACATTTAAGACAAGGAGAGTGGAAGGACGCCTCTCCCAGCACCATGCCCTCCGCAGCCCTGTTCCGCTACTCATCCTAGGCTCTCTGCTGAAAACACAAACTACTTGGAAAGACAAGACTGGGGCCACCAGCAAGAGTTTAAGGGGGCCGCCTGTCAGAAAGTAGGACTGTGTCCACATTACGTTTTCTGGTCCGTGGTAACTATACTATGGTTATGGATCAGAATGTCTTTTTCTTACGAAATACACATTGAAGTACTGTCAGGTAAAGAGACGTGGTGGCTGCAACTTCCTATGTGCCAAGCATTATTCTACCTGCTTTACCTGAACTATTTTAGTAAATCCTCAGAGCAATCCTCTGAGGGAGATGCCAACACTAGCACTGTCTTCATGTCACAGAGGAGAAAATCAAGGCATGAGGAGGGTGGGCAACTTGCCAAAAGCCACAACCAGTGAGGGGAGACTGAAGACTGCCAACTCAGGGCCTCACCCTGGACTCTATAGTTGGAACAAACTGTGGGGTTGTCCCCAGAAGCCAGCAACAGTATGAAGGTGGTGCCAGGAACACTCTGGTAGGAGGTGGAACCTGTGCTGGGAGACTGACCAGGTCACTGATGCAACAGGCAGCGCGTCCGCCTCATTTAGTTATGTTTCCTCTGGGGCCTGCAGGAGTCAGCCCTTCCTGAGCCCCACAGGACTTGTCTCCCAGACTGGGGCAAAGGGGGGCACAGCCTGGTGACGGGGAGGGAGCTGGTCCCTTTGGAAAAAACTGAGACAGGTAGAAAAAAGACATCTAGCTCAGAATTTAATGTGCTGAATTTATCTTATTTGTTTGTTATTACCCTAAATGACCCTGGGCCAAAAAAAAAAAATTTCCTTCTGAAAAGTCCTGAAATTAACATCCTGGCTAAATCCAGGAACCTGATCAACTTCTGCTCATTTCACTTTGAGATTTCCGAGGCCATCAATCAAGACCCCAGTATGGGCAGAAGTGCCACCGCCCTTGATCGGGACCCCGTCACTCACTGGAGGCAAAGCTATCACAGGGACCCTCAGTCCCCCACTCTGGGGTCTGTGGGGGACTGAGGAAGGCTTGCCCTCGCCAACGCCATCAAAGCACACAGATCTTTCCATGCTCCTCAAATCCTGTTTCGCAGAAGCCAGAGCTGTGGAGCATGCCAAGCTCTACAAGCTGTGGAGCAGAGGGGCTTCAAAGGGTAGGTCCACGAAGCCAGAGCCCAGTGCACACGGCCAGCATTGAGGGCAACAGGCAGGCCGTGCAGCTGGGGACCCGCAGGCCATCTCTTCAGCGACAAGGGCAGAAGGGGTGGCGTGACCAGCTTGCCCTCCCCCTCCAGTCACCCTGCCATCCTTGACCCTGACACCCCACTCGCCTCCTCCGTAAAGCCACCATGACCATGTCCTGGAAAAATGGTTCTCTGTGGACTCCTGGACCACAGTCACTGGGACCGCTTGGCCCAGTACCCTGTGTCCATGCTAAGTCATCTTTGCACGAGTGTGTTTCAGTTCCCCAATCTGCCTGTCGGCACCTTAATAATGAAATCTGTTGTCCTTCACTCCCTAGAATGCTGGGTACAATGACCAAAGAAGGCACTTAATACATACACCTGTAAATATAATAATTTGTATTGTAAAATTTTATTTTTATAAATAATAATTTTATTTGTTTGATTTGTATTTTCAGTGCTCAGGAATACAATGTTTTGATAGAGGAAGACATGGAACAGCCAACACTGAGGCTGACAGTATAGCCCTCTTCCTTGAAAAGATACACCAATCACTCTCCCTGCAAGATACTCAAAACAGCCCCACACCCACATGTGCAGACCGTGGGGTTCAGACCCAGGGATGTGCCTCAGTCCACTGGTCAATGAGGCAGAGGTGCAGGTAAGACACACACAGTCTAGGTTCCAAAATCGTTTTCAGAAGGAAAAGTTTCTTAGAGCTGTTATTTTAAGGGCTTCTACTATCATTAGCACTGTTGCCTCACAAATGACAGTGACATTTTCTTTCTAACCTTAATTCACGCTAAATTTTAGCAAATACAAAATGAGAGAGATAATCAAGACACCTGAGTCAGGGCGCATGCCCACAGCCAACAACACAGGCAGAAAACCAATTCCACTGTGCTTGACCCTAAGTACAATCAAAAAGAACGCAGGGAGTTTCCTCTATGCGGACACAAAGCAGATCGAGTAAGTTGACTCTTATGCAGGAGTAAGGAGAAAGCACGCTTTGTTCTCCCAGACTAGAAGTCCTGTGATATTCCAAGTTCTGAAGGCGGAGAGGAAGTGGCACCCCCCCCAAGCAATGCCCCTAGGGACACTGCCCACCTGCTGCACACGTAGGCTGGTGGGTCCTGCAGACTCCCTCCGCCAAGCCTTACTGTGCAGCTGAGGGCGGAAGCAGACACTCTGTGCTCTTGGCTACAGACCAAGGGGAGGAAAGTGCACTGATCTGATACCAGATCACCCTCAGTACCACAAAAAACAGACCAGCCATGGCAAACCCAAATGTGACAAGCAGCCCAGCTGCCTGTGAGCTGGCAGAGAGGCCAGGCCCAGTGAGCCCCCTTCATCAGGCAGCTCCCAGCAGGCCTTCCCTAGGGGACAGAGGAGGCGGGAAACACCCAGCACCTCTGAGGACGAACTCACCTTTGGACACCTGAGCCCATGCTTCATGTGAAGGAGGCCCGGCTGTGCAGACAGACGGCAGCAGGCACACAGCGAGCAGCAAGATGATGATACAGACTGCACTCTTCACGTGAATCCCCAGAGCAGCTGTACACGGCAGGAATCACTCTCATTTCATGGACAGAGACACTAAGCCTTAGGGGGTTCAGCTGCCTTACTTAAGCAAGAGCTTGAACGCAGGTTCACATGAAGCCAGAGCCCTCATCATGCCCTTTGTCGTTCTGTCTTCCGACTCTCCCATCTTCTTAAAAGACAGCATGTTGTCAACAACCTCCCATTTTAGCTACAAGGGAACAAGCCTAGTTACACCTGAACAGTAGGGACCAACAGTTTGCCAACAGGATCTTAAGATTCCTGTTAGGATATGAACTACTATAGCATATGTAAGACAGACGACAAGGTCCTCCTGTAGAGCACAGAGACCTGTATTCGATATTCTGTGATAAACCAACATGGAGAAGAGGAGGAAAAAGAAAATATATATATAACTGAATCACTATTGTACAGCAGAATTAAGACAACATTGTAAATCAACTATACTTCAATTGAAAAAAGAGATTCTTCTCTTAGGACAGACTCTCGGAGGTCTTTGGGCAATGCTGAGCCATTTACAGATGGAGAAGCTTCACTTGGCTTCTAAACAAAACTAAAGAGTTCACATTTTTAAAATGAAAAGATATTTGGCAATTGGCTTTAAACACCAGGAAATACTGATGAGAAAGGGAGAGAGGCAAGGAAGAAGGGACCTGAGGCAAGGGGAAAGACCCCTGGCTAGAGTCAGTGCTGTGAAGCATCCTTGACCTAGACACACTGCCCGAGGCCCAGGAAACAAGACACAACGAAACACAAGACGCAACAATCCACTCTCAGAGTCGCCCAGCCATGTTTCCAGGTGCCTTCTCTCTCCTTCCTCTTCACAAAAGCCACGAGATCAGTCAATGAACTTCGAACTTGGACTTCACCTTCTTCCAGCTCAAGAAATGCTCACAGCCTCAACCTAGGGCTTTACCCGGGAAACAACCCACTCCAGTACCAAATAGAAAAACACACAGTTACAACCTTTTTAAAGCCCCAACAAACTTTTTTTTCTACTTTCTTGTTTTAATTACATGCTGGAACACAGACTCTATATATCCGTCTTTATTTAAAATTAATTTAAAATAATGGCTTATTAAAAAGAATACATTTGAATCAGTTCTATTGAGATGGATGAAACTGGAGCCCATTATACAGGGTGAAGTAAGCCAGAAAGAAAAACACCAATACTGTATACTAATGCATATATATGGAATTTGAAAGATGGTAACGATAACCCTATATGTGAGACAGAATAAGAGACACAGATGCATAGAACAGTCTTATGGACTCTGAGGGAGAAGGTGAGGGTGGGAGGTTCTGAGAGAATAGCATTGAAACATGTATATTATCATATGTGAAACAGAACACCATTCCAGGTTCGATGCATGAGACAAATGCTCAGGGCTGGGGTAATGGGATGACCCAGAGGGATGGGATGGGGAAGGAGGTGGGAGGGGGGTTCAGGATGGGGAACACATGTAAACCCATGGCTGATTCATGTCAATGTATGGCAAAAACCACTACAACATTGTAAAGTAATTAGCACCCAACTAAAATAAATAAATTTATTAAAAAATAAATAAAATAAAATAATGGCTTAAAATTACTTCAAAAAATTCTCTAAAACCAGTATGAAGAATACTGAGTCAATAATTATTTCTTGGGATCAGTCTGCGCTTCTCAGATAAACAGCAGAAAGCCTCTCCCAAAACACAGGCCGCCCAAAGTGGAAAGAACTTCTGACTCAGACACACCCTCTTTCTAGCCTAAAAGAAAACATTGCCTTTGTGACAACACAAACCTCTTCTCTTAACCAAAAACATCTTTCCACATCCCAGGGTCAGGGCCGCCTACCATTTGCAAACACATCACGGCTGAATGACGCAAGGTGGGCCGGAAGGACTTACAGCTGAAGATGCCCGGAGGTGGGTGCTCTGTTACCAGGAGACAGTTTTCTTCGTCACTGTTGTCCCCACAGTCGTTCTGCTGGTTACAGACCAGGGAACCCAGATACAAGCACTGCCCGCTGGTGCAGGTGAATTTGCACTCTGAAAAAGCACAACACAAAGCATGTAGTTGTCAATGCCAGCCTGAGGCTCCTCAGCTGCCACTTCTCCTTCCTCGTCTGTATGCTGTGATGGTCTGGGAACCCATATACCTAGAGAACCCAGGGGACCGAGGTCAGACAGGACCCAGGAGCACTCAGGCCTGCCAGACCTCACTCACCCCCTATCTCTGACCCACAAAATAATAGCACAGGTGCTTTCTTTACACAACATGCCCAGCAAGAGTTCATAGTTATGGAGCTCTTTGCTTGAAAAAAATCCTTGTCAGTCTTCACCGCCACCAAGGAAGAAGGAGCCAGTGCAGCAGCAGTGAAAATGTGCTCTGAACAGTCCAAGGTACTCTGCCTCAGACATCCAGCCCTACAAGTACCCTTCAGAGCAGCCTGAAAAAATTACCCAACTGTCATTAGAACACCATCAGGTACTTTAAAAGTCCTTCAGAACTGGAACTGGCAAATAGCACTATTTCTCTTCTATGTTCAAAAGCACTGAATGAAAGAATGAATGAATGCTTTTCTCTGTTTTCCTGTGTACAGAATGTGCAGAGGTGTTCTCATTAGCTTCTTAGAACAGTAATAGAAGCACCCATGGAAGCAGGTAAGAATGCCTTAACATTCTCTACAAACAAAAGGCGCATCAGTACATGCAACATATCAAATACATGGGTAACAGTCTGAAAGGATGCTCGCCAAAACACAAACAGTGACACTTCTGGGTGCTTGGATCATTGGTAATCTGTACTTCCTTGTGACTTTTATGTACCATTTTATAATCAGGAAAATATACAGCCTATTTTAAAGTGAGAAAGATCTCTGAAACCAAATGTTCATAGAATTCTAAACCCACCATACTTATAACATCATACAAACAGAAGTCCAGACACACAGTTCCAGCCCCACCATCCCAGTCACACTGTGAGGCACAAAGCTAACGGAGGCACCCCCAGGGAGAGCAGCAGTAAAAGCACAGACACCGGCTGGCAGTTCCTGCCTGAGGACCCGCTGCAGAGCGCTGGCATGGGCGGGGGGGATGCAAATACCGCAGAGCCACGGCCCACAGTGCGGGAGTAATGTTGAGGGCCAGACGGCGTGCTGACGACCAGGCTGGTACTGTATCTACACACTTTAATAAGGGCCTCTAAAAAGGATCTAACCACATGCACATCAGTCAAGACTAAGCCTGCACACCTCACTCACGACAGCTCCATGGAGGAGCAACAAGAGTTCTGAACTGCCCGCTGACGTGCGCACGTCCAAGGACCACACCCAACCTGCAGGACCCACTACATGGCTGCACAGGCATTCATGGCACAAACCTGAGCCCCAAAGGGGGAAAAGGGGTGAAAGTGCAGCAGTGACCCTTAGGTATTGTGACCACTGAGCCTCAGGACTCTTTCCCTCAAGCCACTCTTTCATTCATTCATTCAAGAGTCCTCACTACTCTGGCAAGGAGCGTGGCCACAGGTGCTAAGGACGGAACAGACAGTTCCATCTAAGAGCTTCTCCTTCAGCTCTTAAACTAAACACTGTGTTTTCCTCAGGCAAGAACAAGACTCTTAGCCTCTCAACTGCTTCCTGGTCAACGTGGTGCTGGGATTAAAGTAGTGACTCTGCATCCTCCTCTGATAGCCCAGGGCCCGGAGGATATGGGGTTTGGGGTCAGTGAGTGTCCCCACAGGATTGCTAAGTCTGTGCGCAGGTAGATTCCCTCGAGATTCCTCTGCAAGACAGCATCCCCCAGCTGAAATATCTGAAAGCTACCTACTGCCTTACATTCTAAAAAGTCCTTCCAGTTCTTAGAAACCACAATTCAACAGAGTTTTAAGAAAGAAATGTTAAAGAATGACCCTCTGCTTGAGCCCTTTGGTACTTCCGTTGCTCACTCTTCATTATTCTAATGATTATCCTAATGACAGGTGCTGAACTCTGGACAGGGATCACACTGATCACCAGTGGACACAGTGATCAATACACTGACTGGACACATTGATCAGAACTGGACACAGTGATCACTCTGGACACACTGATCATCAATACCACCTCCACGGGATCCTTCGCAGCAGCATCACAAACATGCTGTAACCTCCCCGTCTTTAAAATACAATGCTCTGGGCTTCACTCTCACGTTTCCACCCCCAGGGCTCAGGCCTCTGCTTCTCCCCAGCAAATCTGGTCAGGCTTTGGCCCCGTCACTGCACTCCAGGCCATGGACGCCCTCCACGTCAACTCCAGTGCAGCACCTAGGCCATGTCTCGTCCACAGGGTCACAGAGTCAGATGCAACACAGTAACTGAACAAGACTACATGTATGTTTCTGATAAACGTGGAAGTGGAGCAGCCATAGAAGCACACTCAGGTTGCCTACATGGTCAGCAGGTGCTGTCCAGCAGTGATGCACAGTAGCACATGCATCTGAAACAAGTCTGGGTACCGTCCACAGAGCTCTCTCCCAAACACTCTTCAGAGGAAAAACTGAAGGAAAACTCCCAGAGGAAAACTTCAGAGGAAAAACTCCCAGAGAAAAGTCTTAAAATCCGCAGCACCATGTGCTTTATTATCCTCCATAGTGCATCAGACCACATTAAATTTATGGGCCACATCAAAGAGAAGAGGCCAACAGTCCTGGCCTAAAACAGTCATTAACAAACAGTCATTTTCTTTTATTGCTGAATCAGTGTCTGGGCTCCAAAGGTCAAGGTCTCAAACCCACCTTCAATCATCACACACTGATCTGAGCACTATCATGATCATAACTCACCTCATGGGCCATCCGCCTGGAGTACACGCACTTCACCCTGTGAGCCACCCTGCATGTCCCATACCAGTGCACCAGGGGGCCACACACCAAGGTCCCAAAGTGAGCAAGGGCAGGTCTGAGCGCTGGGGAGAGTTAGGGTTATGCTTTGCCCCGGCCCACACCAGGCTCCCAGTCAAGGGCAGGCAGGACGGCTGAATACACTGGGACTCCAGAGTGGGCGGGTCCAGCACTACAGAGAGCAGGCTCCCTGGCATGGCTGGGACAGACAACAGACTATTCCCTCAACATCCTGTCCTGTCTGGGTCCTGCAGATGCCAGACCCTCCATCGTCTCCAAGACAAAGAAAATGCCTCGCTGGCATTGGTCACCTCACTCATGTCACCACTTAATCAAGATGGGTTTACAGGCCACCGTCATCTCAGAAAGCCACAAGACCTCAGCACCACTTCCCAGTCGAGACACCTGATCCTCACCAGCTGGGGCTCGAGGTCACTTGAGGGCTGGGGACTCAACAGGTGTCAGCAGCCAGGTGGGCAGTCGTAGTCCCAATCATACCACAGCATGAAATGTGCTGCACAACCAGACACAACTTTATCAGCTGCCATAAAGAAACAGGAAATCGGTGTTCTAAAAGCTATATAAGGATCATCACAAAACTTTACTCTGTCCAGGGGAAAGGATTAATAAGGGAGGAGCCATCTCTCACACTAAGCGAACCGTCCACTGCAGAGGACAGAGGTGTCAGCGGGACAGAGTCTAGGAGCACAGGGTCCTCACACCTACCCTGCCAACAGGTCCCCAGTGAGACACCCACACACCTGCATACCGACACCCTCTCACTCGACATAACCTCCACACCTGTGGTACTGACGTATGAGATGTAGAACAAGACTTGTGGCTGAGATTGAGTTATCATGCCAGAGCTGTCTTCAGAGAGGTAGTGATACCCTCTTGTGAGCTCACGGCCTCCATTCTCAGATTGCACATTCTCATCAAGGCTACCGGTCTGGTCACAAACTCCAGCTCTGCCATCAACCAGCTGCACTGCACCGTCTCCTTCAGCCTCAGTTTTTTCACATATAAAATACCTGCTGTGAAGACTGAACAGATGCCGTACATGCAGTGCTCAATATAGTGTCTGACTCGTGGCACATATACAACCAAACGGAAGCTAACAACATATCTGATATTATAATCATTATCAGCACCTCAAAAAACAGACTGGGGATCATGGAAGTACTTCTGGATCTGACCAGTGCAGATGTGAACTTAAAACTTTTCCAAAGCTAAATAGGTAACAGGTAACAATCATAAAAAAACAAACAGACTGGGAGCCACAGTTATGACATCCACGTGATCTCCGCAGGGGCCCCTCTGCATCAGGGTTGGCACATCTCTTCCTCATGAATGAGGCTGCCATGTCACAGCTACTTTTGTATCAAACAAAGTATGTCTTCACCAGGTTTCTCTCAAAACTATATTTTTCTTTCATTACTTTTATAACCCACATATTAATGATTTACATTCTCTGCATGCATTTCTAAAATATTACAATTGAAACGAACATTAAAATAGTTCCTAAATTTGTATGCATGCAGGCTCAGTTGCTACAGTCAAGTCCGACTCTTTGCAATCCAATGGACTGTAGCCTGCCAGGCTCCTCTATCCATGGGTTTCCCAGGCAAGAATACTGGAGTGGGCTGTCATGTCCTTTTCCAGGCCTAAATTTGTATAATTACTTTTTAAAAATCTAAATGCAAATTTAAAATAACAACTAAACATAGTTTGAGGGAACCACAGTTTGTTCCTGTGGACCATGCTCTGACAGCTGACTCACACTGTGAACAGCTCCACACCTGGCACAGTGGATGCTCGAGGCGAGCAGTCCAGGCCAGAGAGGGTTCCAAGGTTGAGCCCAGATCTGAGGTCACAGGTCACTGCACCCCATGCCCTCAGACTTTTGGACACAGCATTAGGAGTACAGCAAATGCCAGAGGCAAAGTGACAGCAAAACATGCTTGAGACACAGCATGCACCTCTGACAATAAGGGTCAAGTTCACAGTGCAAAATCACACATCTGAAATGTTCAAGAAAGGATCTCAGTCTCCAAAGCGTGCCTTGGCCCTACAGCATACTGATCAAGAAATAACAGAATTTGAAATCTCTGGCTTTTTAGTAAAATATACTTAAAAGAGGAAGTAAAAGTCATTTCCCAGGCCACGCTAACCATGGGGGTGGGGGCTGGGACCACGACATTGAGATTTATCTTAAGAAATATATATTTGGTCTCAGTCACAGTTTCTGGCTCAGGGCTCCTAAAACCCTTGGAATTTCCTAAATGGTAAGAGCCATGAAGGTGTCTTTTGTTATTCATGCCAAGGCCATGGTTAATGAGGTGACTTTGGGAAGCCCCTAAGATTGGGACTGGTTGCCAGGGGAACCGCCCACGGGATCATAAGGCTGGCACTTTCAGCCCCACCCTCAGGCCTCTGTAGGGGGAAAAGAGCTTGAGACTGAGCCTGTCCCAATGGCCAGTGAGCTCACCACTTCTGCCAGGATGATGAGACCTCCACAATAACCCAGAGGGCAGGGTCAGAGGGCTTTCAGGCTGGTGACCATGGGAGGTCTGGGGAAGATGGTGCCTGAGAGGATGTCAGGCCCCACACCTTTTCTTTACACCACTGTGCCCTGGCCTTTCTTGACCAGTAACATTATTACTCAACTGCTTCCCTGAGTTCTGTGAGCCACTCCAGCAAGTCTACCAAATCTCAGGAGGGTCCACAAGAACCTCCAATTGATCAGCCGGTTGGTCAGAACCACAGGTGACCACCTGGACTTGGGACTCGTGTCTGAAGAGGCCACTGCCTCAGTGTCTGGGCCACTCCAGGCAGAAAGGGTCAAAACTGACAAAGCTGCAGAACATCAAGCTATGTTGCAGTTGCCTGATGTGGGAAACACCCACACGTCTGGTGGCCAGCACTGTGAGTGCTGTGTGTGTAGACACAGAAACAGAAGAGTTTTTTCCTTTACCAACAAAAACCCTGACCCATAGTCTGCACGTGGCTCCGAAGCTGGCCAGTCTCTTTCACCAAGATGGTCCCTGTCCTCCGCCCAGGCCCCGCCACTCTCCCTTCATCCTGGGACCTACACACAACAGGAAAAACCTGCCTTAAGGCCACAGACTTCCCATGCCTTTCTTGTAGAGATGAAACCTATGAGGACCAGTCTGAAGTCTGTTGTTTACACTCCAGGTCCTACAAAGACACAACCGTGAGGTTTCTACAAAGATACCCTCCAACCAAAGACAACTATAGAAGGTCGGGACCCAGTGGTACAGAGTCATCAAATCCCACAGGTGGCCATCGTATTAATTCCTGACTCCACAGAGAAACTGAGGCCCAGAGAAGTTAGGTAACTCACCCAAGGTCACACAACTAAGTAAGGAAAGAAATAGTAACATACCCCTCACCGACCTCTGGTATCAAAGCAAATGGCCAGGGGTTTAGTATCTGTTCTCAGATGAACTCTTTTAATATTATAAAGCAGTAATATTAAACTATACTGGACACATACAAATAATCATCCCTTTTTATCACAAAGGAACAGTTATTTTGGGTTCATTATCTTTATATTTTCATTTTTACTTAAAAAAAGAAAAATTGTACGATATGGATAAGTAAATCTAAGAAAGGAAACCCCATTATGTATTGCTATCACTTGGAGGTAGCCACTAGTAGCATTTTGGTGCACAACCACCTATACTTTCTTTGTTCTTTGAGTATAAAAATAAAAGGAGTGCCTTCTTCCTATTGCTTTATGACCTACTTTTTTTCACTTAAAAATATAAGCACTTTGCCAAAACTTGGAACACTAAAACATCCTTTGTAATAGCTGCAGGGAATTTCATCACAATGATATACCATTGTTATTTAACCATATGTTATTCTGGGGCTGGTTCACTCTCTTTATCTTTTTTTTTTTGCCAGGCCACAAGGCTTGTGAGATATTAGTTCCCCAACCAGTGATTGAACCCAGGCCCTTGGCAGTGACAGCGTGGAGTCCTAACCACTGGAACTATCAGAGACTTCCCCATCATATTTTAATATCGCTATGTTACTAAATTTCAATTCTGCCACCAGGGTCAGCAATTCCCTTTAGTCTCCTGTCATCTGCAAATTTGATAAGCATGTTTTTAAAATCACCTTCACCCAAGTGCTTGACAAGAAAGCCTGGAGACACAGCCATTAGAGTCCCTACCTGGCTGATACTATTTATTCATTGACATGCTTTGGGATCACCAAATAGAAACTCAAGATATTCAGGAGTCTCCCAGTCATGACAAATATTCAGTGTTTCCTTCATTCACTATATGTACTAAATGTACTGTAAGCAGCACTGACATAGGAGCTATAAAAATGTCTGCAAAGAGTTAGGAATACTTACATAAATGAGAACTTTTATGACTCCTGTTCACAAAAAAAGTACCTAGATTTGGCATTCCAAAAATTGTATTTTTCACTTAAGAATAAAAAAGACTTTAAAATATTTCATAAACTTCTTTTTAATTAGAAAAAAAAATCCCTGCAATGCCAGAAACCGGGAAACACATCAAGATGGTTAAAATTATTTAAGTTACTAGAGATAAAAATCTTTTAATTCAAGATTTAGGTACTGGGCAACTTCCACTGCCAAGCCATGAGCTTCTGGAAACAGATGTTCATATGAAAGCATGAATTCAGGCCACAGCAACAAATCCTGGAACCAGAGCAGTGGTTTGTCGGTTCTGACCTTGTCTGCCTGGAGTGGCCTGGACCTGCGGCACTGCCCCTTCAGACATGAGTCCCAAGTCCAGGTGGTCACCTGTGCTTCTGACTACCCAGCGATCAATTGGAGGACGGGTTTCTGGGTCAGGCTGGGTGGCTGAGGGTTCTGGACAGCTGAGCTCCACATGCTCCTCTGAAGCAGCCACTACACTCATCTTCCTGGACCCTGACCACACAGGGGCCCTTCCTCAGCCAGGCCCCCAGGAGGGGGCTCCCATGTTTCACATGCTCAGCTGCTCCAGTCGTGGTTCTCCTGTGAGAGCTGCACGTGGCCTTGTTTGCTGTCAAACCAGCAAAGGGAGCAGGACTGGCCCTGGTGAGTGTCCACGAGCAGGGTGGCCAGCGGGGGCCAAACCTCAAGCTCTCTCTGGGCACCTGACACCCCAACCTGCCTGCTATACACAACCAGGAAACCTGTGAACTCGTGGGGCTCTCAGAGTGAGAAAGAGTCACTTCTTGTAATTTTCTCACCATCCCTCCCTTAATAGGAAAAAAACTCTTTTATGTAAAACTGTTTTCCCTGGATTCCATGATGTTCTTCAGCTTCAAGGTCCCCGTTTTATAAATGAGGAGTCAAAGGCCCATAAGAATTAGTGGCTTCCTGAGATGTTAAGTGATTCAGACAAAGAACCAAGACCCAACTCAAAAGCCTCTGTTCATGCCCTGGCTCTGTGCACCATCCAGACAGAGCGGTTCCCTTTGAGGGGTGCAGACCAGACGGGGCGGAGAGGGGCACATCCACAAGTCCTTACGGGAGCGGGTCAGCGCTCAGAGTTGCCACCCACAACCAGCTGCATGCGGATGAGGCTCAGAGGGAAAACGTACTCATCGGCCGTGACTGTTCCCTCCGAGTCCCCCAGCTCTGGGCAGACAGACCCCCTGACATATGCACTGCAAGGGATGGATTTTTTTCAGGGGTGGTGGCTCGTGGGACACTGTGTGCCCTATGACTCAACAAAGCAGAATCATAAAATGTCTTATGCTGTTTCAAATTCCTCGCTACAGAAAAAGAGAAAACACCACAGTTTTGCCAAAATCATTCCCCGCAGCAGCCTGAGCCCCCGGACACTGTGGGGCTTCAGCTCCTAAATGCAGACACACATTCAACTCCTACAGCTGCTCAGTGTCTCGTTACCTACTAAGACTGAAATAACATGCTGAGTTCAGCATGGAGGATTCTTACCTGTGAAAGCATTCGTGGCCTGAAAGCCAGCTTCCTGCATACTGCTCCCCAGCAGGCCTGGCTCCAGCTCCTCAGCTGTCCTGTCCCCAGGAACATCCAGGAGGCCTCAGGTCACCTCCATCTCAGCTTGCTCGAGGCCATCTGCTGCTGTCTGGCTTCTGGGAGCATCTGACGCTGACCAGCCTGGCTCCCAGACCGAGAGCAGGTGGTACCTGACACGGCACCCAGTCCAGCAGCACGCACGCTGGGGGCACTGGTCACATCAGCTGTCCAGTCAAACAGTGGAGGCCATGGTGGACCCAGGAGCAAGGAAGCTGTCCCATGGACACCAGCCTTCCCACCTCAGAGGGAGGGCCTGGCAGCCAGCATTCTCCAGAGGTCTCAGCTGCTCCAGGCAGGAGGGCTCAAGAAGGTCTGATTTGCAGCTCTCTGTGCTTTGCCTCTCCTCTTGCTGAAATTAAAAAGAAAGAGATCACTTTCCTGATGATCTGTAAAGCCTGAATTCAGTAGACCACAGAGGCCAAGAAAGAAAACGAAGACATCCCCAGAGCCATGCCTGAAACCACACTGTGCGGACGGAGGGGCAACCTCTCCTGCTGCTGTGAGGGGCCAGGTGAGGGTGTCCTGTGCCTGGAACAAGACGCCGCCGGAGGCTCCGAGCAGCTCCAAGAACAGTGACAAAGGTCATATGCATCCAACACAGACACCTGGAGGAGAAACCCATTTCCTCGGCAGGTTCCCGAGGTCTTGGAAGCGAATCTGAGGTCCACACCCACTGCTGCTGGCACACCAGAAGGGACAGGGCTTGAGTTGCTTCAAAAAGTGACCCTCGGGGGGAAAACAAAGGCCAGTGATAAATTTATTAAAAGAATATGAAGGAAAAGCAAATTTAACCTATAAACTGTTTCATATATCTTATATAGAACGTGATAACAAAAGTACTTTATAAGTACTTATCAGCTAGTTTAATGCTGTTAAACTATATAAGAAGCAACATCAACAACAAGAATGTTAGAAACCCAAAGGACCAGACTTTTAAAACAGAATCCCAAATATGAATCTCTGGTATTGGAGAAAAGAAACCCTTTTTCCATTATTATCACTTCATGCTAATCAATTTATAGTCAATTTTTAGAAAATATAACTTTATTCCTCTTTTTCAAAAAAAATTTAAGAAAACAGCACATAACAGAAAGAAGCCCTCTGTTAAAACCCTCCTGCTGTAAATATAAGGTAATAAAGTAAAATATCACTCATACAGATGAACCAGCAGGAAGGCCTTATGTATTAATGAAGCACCTTAATTATATTACAAAAGAAATTCAACTGCATTGCCCTCATGTACTTGCAGTAATAATCTCAGTTAATGAAGTACAGCCCAGTAGGAGTCCTCAAATTTAATGAAGAGGTAAAAAGTTTAATTCAAAATCATTTATGTAATTGGTGGGTCTGAAGTGTTTGAAAAATGTGAGAAAATGTTCTTTATCTGAATTTAAACATTCCATGCCGAATGACCAATACCCACAGTTATCAGCATCCCACAAGCCGACACCAGCGTCTAAAGTGCCATGTGCTCTGGAGCTGTCCACCTCGGGGAACAGAACTGCCAGATAAACAGAAAAGTCCACCTGCCCTACAACTCCGATAACCTTTACTCTAGTCTAGGATGCTTTCAATGCACAGGAATACCAGACTGTATTTGTTCTCTTTCTCTGATCTCAAAGAGAAACACAAGTGTGGTGAGGCTTTTGCTGTTTTATTGAGAAGTTTTGTTTAATTATCTTGTTTTGTTGCAAAAGGCATGCTACCTCAATTAAAAACAAAACACACAAGGTTTGTTTTTTTTTGGCTATGGGAAAGACTGAGGCTGATGTGGACTGAAACAGAAGAAACAACACACTCTTCCTTTCTTTTCTCTTCCTGTCTGTCACAGTCACTAATGCTTAACTTTGCTTCTTCAAAAAAGAGAGATGGAGACAGGTGTGTAACAGCTCCCTGAGGTCTTGGGCATAGATGGTCTTGGCCTGGATGTTTAGGGAATGACATGTGTGATTCCCAACACAGGCTGAAGGGACAGCATTTATTTCGATTATCTTGACTGACTGATGACGGGAATATTCCTACATACATTTGAAGTCTCCTTATAAGCATTTTCAAGTGAAAATGAAACTGTAAGTGCCATAAAATGTTTTCTTCCTAACCACTAAAACACAGATAAGATGCACTTTCTAAAAACACACAGAAAGGAGGGTGGGTCTCCACTGGGCTGGGAAACAAGGCAAGGGTGACGGACCCAGAGTCAGCAGAAGCACCACATGTCCATTTTCACAACTCAGCAACCAGTCAAAAATCAGGAAAAAGGTGCAGAAGCTGAACACGTCTCAGTCCTGCCTGCCTCCCACCATTACAGGCCCTGCTTACCTTCTGGTATCAGAGGTGGCCCCTTGCCCACCCCTGGGGCTAAATGCAGACAGAGCCGGGTGATCTGGCTCCGGGCCCTAGATGAGCTGTGGCTGTGTGCAAGGTGCTGATGTCTCAGCCATCTTCTCCGTGGGGCAGCAAGCCCCATAGGGATGTTTTTCTTGAGCAGCTAAGGTGCTGCCTGGTGGGCATCAGTAGGATGAGCCTATTGAACGACAGAGGAGTGGACCAAGGCCACTGGTCTACTGAACGACAAGTAAGTGGACCAAGGCTGCTGGTGCTGGGGGTCTACTGAATGACAGGTGAGTGGACCAAGGCTGCTGGTGCTGGGAGGAGGAGTAGAGAGGTTCAGCTGACCCTACAAACTAGCCTGCCGCCCCGAGCGGAGCTGACAGATGGCATCCGGGCTGAGACGCTGTTCACCTCTGGCTCTGATCTCTGAAGGGGCAGGGCCTCTGTGACCACCCCACACAGCAGACCGCCCACACAGGCCCATGGAGCTCACTGCTGAACCTTCTCAAACCACCAGGGCGACTCTAATCCCACAGAGGTCACAGATTCTGCCCTGAAATGAGTGCTCAGGAGTCGGGATCAGTGCCTGGTCTCTGACCCTTCCAACCACTGTTCTTCCCACACTACTTCTGAGTCTCAGGTCATATCCAACATCCTGGTAACATTCAAATCAGGAAAACCGGGAGGCAAGAGGAAGAATAAAGAGAGAAAGAGGCAACTTACCCAGGATGCAAGGTCACAGAGTAACCTGGACTCATTCAAGAGCCCCCTCTACACAAGCACACTACCACCACCCTGTCGTGGACACACTCACACACACACATGTGCTGTTTACACCAAGAAGATGGGCAGGACTAACCAGGAAATAAATCAATTCAACATTGCACTTGAAATATACGGTTAAGTCCCTCCCATAACAGAGCAACAGTTACTAAGGAAATAGAGCACGCGAGATGGAAAAACACTCCCACAGGAAGAGACATTTTTTACAATGTGAACACCCACAAAACCTAACTAAGTAAGCTGCAGGATACATTTACCACTTGTTCACAAAAACTCATATGAAATGCACTGTCCCTAGAATCACTGGGGAGAGAAAAGAACTGCATTCCACAGACGAACCCCATCATGAAAGCTCAACTGCAGAGACACAAGGTTCAGGCAACACAAGGTCACACACTGGGCACAGAGACCAAAGTCAACAGAGAAGTCAAACCTCCTTTTCTAAAAACCTAGCAACACGAGTTCAAGTGCAGTGCACCAAGGATCAGCACCTCAGTTTCGTTTCTGATTTCTGCACACCATGGACTGCTGGCCTCTTTGGCGTGCCGGTTACCTGGGTGACAGCCACACAGAGCAGCCCCAGGCTCTGGGTCAAAGAGGCCCCGCCTGAGACCCCACACTGCTTGACACTCAGAGTAAGGAGCACCGAGGGGTGAAGGGATGGTCCCACCCTCGACAAATCAAAGCACCGTAGCAGTGCGCCACACTGCTTACCAGAGGGAAAAAAAAACTCAACTACTGACCGGTTGGGCTTCCCTTTGGCTCAGCTGATAAAAAATCCGCCTGCAATGCGGGAGACCTGGGTTCGATCTCTGGGTTGGGAAGATCCCCTGGAGAAGGGAAAGGCTACCCAACTCCAGTATTCTAGCCTGGAGAATTCCATGAACTGTACAGTCCATGGGGTTGCAAAAAGTCAGACGCAACTTTCATTTCACTCGCTGGTTCATCGAAGGTCAAAGTGGCAACAGACACTGAGCGAGACAGAGGTGAGAAAAAGAGGTACAAGAAACCTGAGGGTCTACTTCTGGCCCAAGCTTGAAGCCCTCCACCCCATGGACAGACACGCAGATCTGGGCAGTGCCGATCCATCTAGGACTTGCCACCATCCTGCGCTGGGTCAGGTTCAGCCAGGCTACAGCATCCTTGCACACTGTGAAGTGGCAGAGCTAAAGGTCCCTTCTGATCCAAGCAGGCCCCAGCGGCCATGTCTCTGGCCAAGGGAGATAGGACAGATGTGCACAAAAAAGGACACAGCAAACAGGCCCAGAAAATCTGCACAGAAACCAAGTCTGAGACAAAGGCTGTCCACATGACAGTATAGTCTTTCTCATTGTTCTTCATCTCTGGGATTTGAGTGTACAAATATCTGCAGCTGTTATAATACAACCTCAAAGCCACTGAGCTCTGGGCAGCTCGATGGGCTCCAGGTACTCAAAGGTAAAACACTCTTCAAATATGCACACAAGAAGCAAACAGGGAAGGTGGCAATTCCATTAGACCATCCTTTAAAAATGTCACCTCAGCAAATCCAAACACTTGATAAAAGCTAAAGCACCTACAGTCTGAGCTCTACCCAAACCAAGCTGGAGAACACTTCCCAGATACTTAAGCAGGAAAACTGTCCCTAATAAGTCAGCATAGATACCACCACCTGCTCACACCATCTAAGAGCGGGGTGGGATGGGGGGGTGCCCATGGTGTCGCCATCTTCCCTTCATTCCAGGGAGGAGGACAAGGAGGCCCAGGAGGAGAGCACACATTCAGGGGATGCGGAACGAGGACAAAGCTGAATCAGAACTGGGTGTCAGTCTGGACCTGAGCTCCAGGTTCTCCCATAGACACAAACCAGCCAAAGGAAGAGGCTGAGGAGGGGCACAGTACACACATGGACCTCCCGCCTGTGGGGCTCAAGGGATCCTGAGACAATCCCCACTGTCCCAGGCCCAGCTCAGACCATGCCCACGACACCAACACGCCCAAAGGGGAAGGTGCAGAAGGGCCAGGGCCTTGATGCAGAGCCAGAGTCCTTGGGCGCACATACTCTGACCAAAAGGCCCCTGATCTAGGCTGAGCATGTCAGGTCACCTCAAGGGTAGACGCCAGCCAAGGTCACCTCTCCCAGCCTGGAGTGAGGGGGCAGGCCAGCTCCTCACCTAGCACTCTCCCTCACCCCACTTTTCCATAGATAAAATCAGCCTACAATGGGCATGGCAGGCCAAGAAAAGGGGGCCCTGCAGGAGTAACGAGTGTGAGAAGCAAGGGAAGGTGGCTGGGACCAGAAGAACATGGGCCACGGAGCCCACCCCCACATGCACTCCCACACCCCTGTCACCTGTCACGGCCACTTGGCCAACGCCTGCACCCCCGTGCCTCCCCCATGACCTCCTCACACTCTGGCCTACAGAACACCTCACAGGCTGCATTTTCTCGTTCAGTAACTTGTAGGGTCCCGACTCTTGCACGGCACTGTTTTAGGTGCAGGGGAGAGAGCAGTGAGGAACAGAAACCCAGTTCCTGTCCCCATGGTACCTGCACCTATCTCGGTGGAGGTATTTCTAATGGAAACTTTTTCTTGCTAATCTTTGCAGTCACAGCACTGACTATGTGGACTAGCATACAGCAGGTACCCAATAAATGCTGGTTCTACTGCACTGATCACACTGGGGCTTCTGTCAGTCACCCACTTGTCACTCTACTCCCTCTGCCCTCCCTCAGCTGCACAAAGCGCCACGGGCCTAGGACCCAAGGAGGCTCTGGCCACAAGGTACACACACCAAGAGGATGCTCCTCGTGGAGGGTCAGTCCGGGCATCTGGAGCACCGGCAGGGCCAACCCTCCTCCACTCAAAACACACTGGAAGGAGAGCTGTCCATACAGACAGGCCAGAGGGCAAAAGGCCAGGCTCTGAGGCAGACAGCCCGGGATTTACCCCGGTCTAGGCCTCCTGCAGCTCTGCCATTACTTAACCCTGAGCCTCAGCTTCCTCATCTGTCAAGTAGATGGCACCACCCTCAGAGAACTGCTGCTCATTTAATAAGAAGCCACGTATAAAACACACCACCAGTCAATGCTAAAGAAACAGTACAGGACTTCCCTGGTGGCCCAGTGCCTTAGACTCCATGCTCCCAATGCAGGGGCCCAGGTTCGATCCCTGCTCAGGGAACCAGATCCCACAGGCTGCAACTAAAAGATCTCGCGTGCCACAACAAAGAACGAAGATCCCACGTGACACAACTCAGATTCGGACAGCCAAAGAAATATTTGTTTTTAATGACAAAAAGGAAACTTGCCTTTAAAAGGCAGAGTCAGCCATTACGGAAACACTTAGAGTGTTTTCCGGCTCCCTGGAAGGCTGGATGGGACAGTGCACCTGTCCTGAAGAGCAGCTGCTGAAGGGGCAGAGAATTCAGGGAAAAGGCTGCATGGTATCTGACTAATGGGACTACACAACCCATTGCCATGCGCCTAGAGGCCTCTGGCCAAGCAAACAAGGCTCATCAGACCCAGTTTCCCCTGCCTTGGTAACAAAGGCCAGCATGTGTGCTCATCACACCAGAAGCAAACGAGTGTTATCCATGAGGGAAGCAGCACTGTGGGTACCATGAGTCCCATCAAGCGTCCCCAGCAGGGGAGACAGACCTCCTGTAACACAGGACCGGCCTTCCCACCACCCAGGGGTGGGCGGTGCTGTCCTGCAGCAGCTGGGCCGGGGTGTCTACCGTTGCTGAGTTTCCATGGCTTCAGAGCACGCACCACACTATAGAAACCACTGCATCTTCAACAGTGCACTCAGCCTGCTTCAGTGCTCACAGCACTGAGTGAAGCTACCTGTCTTATGTGGCCACACCGTCAGATCTGGACAAGGGAATTCTAGGAATCTAACCAAGAAAACCACAGGGCTCTGGCAGCAGAAGGAAACTGCAAGCACCGAGTCTGGAGCCTGACATCACTGGCCCTGCTCCCACCACCCGCCACAGTGGGCCAGGGTCTGGCAGCCCCAGGACTGAGGGCCCCTCTGCTGCACTGAGAGCCTGACGGGCGACCTTCTCCACAATGAAAAAGGTGTCTTCTTTCCCTCTAAAACCAGCCCTTTTCTATTCCCTTCTTCTCCAGAGCCTCTCCCTCCAGATGGGAGCCCTCCTAAGGGGACGGGAGGGTCACAGCAGCATCGTCATCCCCCCACCCACTCCACGTGCTCTGACAGCGAGAAGGAGGCGGCTTGATCATATTCCTCATGGGAGGGCAAGCTCTACTGCTTTTTACCCAAACAGCCTCTAGGCTGGTGTTCCCCCAAATGTCCCAAGAGGAAGCATGAAATCATTAAAACTAAATTTTGTCTGTTTTGACTGAAAAATTGAATATACTGATAAATACATTGGAAACACAAAAATAACTGTATGTAAATATGCAAGACTAATGTCAAAGAGCAAGGAGCTGCCTGTTCATTTGGGTCGGGGTCAGAGGCCACAACAGAGGAGGAGGCTGGGGCTGACAAACCCCACTTTGGCTTTGACACAGCCGCTCAAGCATGGAGGTACTGTGCTCAGAGGAGCAAGCATGGCTCTGAGGTCAAACAGACAGGGCTCAGAATAACCATTCTCCTGAACATCCACCACTCCACCTGGACAGGCCACACAGCCTCTCTGAGCCTCAGTTTCCTCATCTATTAAGGGGGGCGTTAATGTATCTGTAAGGCAGCAATGCTGAGAAAATATATGATGGCATGCATGTAGCCTCAGAACACCCAAGAGGCGCTCAAAACAGAGCCAAGGCAGGAATGGGGAGTAGGGAAGAAGGGCAGAGACAACACTGCCTGGTTGTCAGATCCTTGGGTGCAATGAGGAAGGTGTGGTAAGTCGACTGGGCTGTGAGTGGGTGGGGTCCACTGAACATCACTCTGTGGATGAACAAACACTCAGTTCCAATCCAGGGCCTCCTAGACTGGAATTTAATGTTCTCATCTTCAAACAATTACTTAAATGGGTCACCATCAGGTATACTTCCTTTTCCTTACCACAGGCCAAATGACCATCTGACTTGGCACCCCTCCCAGCCCTGCTGTTCACCCCACAAGGCCCTTGTCCATGAGCCAGGCTCACCGCTCACACACCAGCCGTAGGTAATCCCTACATCGGAGAAATCACTCCTATTAAAATGATTCATATCTTCACCTCCTTTGAATAAAAACATGTTATTACATTCAACAAAATCATAAAAGAAATAATAACAAAGGGTGACATCTCAATAACTTAAACCAACACCCAGAAATGGCAGCCTGGGGGAAAAGGCAGTGACTGGCACCTTCAAAGGTGCTCTAGGAGCCCCGCCTTTCCCCTCCCACACACACTGTCTCCAGGGCGAGTCCCAGCCACACTCAGCTGCTTGCATCCTGAGCTCAGAGGTACACTGGGCAGAAGAGGGTTGTGTGTGAGGATGGGGGTGCCACTGAGACTGGAAAGCAGTCTAGCTGCTCCACTACCATCCGTTTCCCTCTCGGCTCCCATGGTAACACAGAGACCGCAGATCCCCAGAACAGAGTAAAGACAGCACCGTGCCCAGTTTCCCTGCAATCTGTTTCCATGGGAACTGGAAGAGAAGGGATGGAGGCTGGGCAGCGGGACTGCCTGAGACGTGCGTCTCTGTCAGCTGGAGCCGCAGACAGGCTGGCACCCTGGGCCAGTGGTCTGCAGGCCTCTTCAGGAGTGCCATGTCCACTCAGGGATAGAGGCCCAGAGATAAAGATACTCACAGCAGGCGCTCTCAACATATTTGGCAGGTGATATCCCCTCTCTCTAAAAGGCCCCCAAAAGCCAGGGGTGACCCACTTCAGACCAGCAGTTAACACATCTGGCCAAGTAACCCCAGATCTAGTCATCAGTCTGTCAGGAAACTGGGTCAGGAGCCTACGGTTTTAACCAGCTCCACAGATGACTATGATGCTCAGCCATCTGGGAAACCAAGGACCTGGACCTGAGCTCCCTGAAGTTGAAGGTGCTTGTTAACCCTGAGGAGCCTGGTGGGACACAGGTTTTAGACCAGCAGGTCTGGAAGGCCTGAGACCCTGCACTTCTAACCAGCTCCCAGACCGTGCTGTTGCTGCTGGTCCCTGGACCACATGTGAGTAGTAAGATCTAAACTCCAATGAGTTTGGCCCTAGAACCTTCTCAGAGACCCAGGCAGAGACTCTAACCATTCCCACGGGGCAGCCTACTCCATCTTCAGCCAGCAGTCCACTCCAGGTTGGGTCACAAAGGCTCCGGGGTCAGCGCCTGCAGAGGAGTCGAGTCATGGTTCACATTACCCTCTCTCTGCCTGTTTTCTCTTTTCTCAGCCTCTGGAGACAATCCTGTCTGGATAAGGTGAACGGATAGTCGGATTCTACATATGATCATCAGCGAAAAAATGACAGCCTCTTCCAATTCTGATTACTCTAAGAAAACTAAAAGTAAATTCTGCATAGTTGACCATTAAACTAGTGGTAGAAAATGTTTAGATAGTTAGAATATTTATTAATATAAGTGTATTATCCAAGAAGAATGGAACTGTTCATGTATCATTGTAAAAGATATAAAAATTTTGAAAAACTCTACAATTATTGTGAGGAAGTAGCTCAGCTAGCCTTAAAAAAAAAAAAAACCTCACAGAGTGTGTAAGAAAGCCTTCACATTTCAGCTAAAAGTAACATTTACTTCAATACTGAATCCGCAAAATAGTTTAAAACATGTAAAATGCCAGTGTGTTACTCAACAGCAAGTTACTGATTTTCTATTTTAAGAAACCTCCATTTTGCTTATGTATAAAAAGGGAGCTATTTCAGTCTTTCATTACATATACTTTACATCTCTCTTCAAAAAGTCTAACATATATCAATCTTTGAAAATTAAAATATGAACAAAGAATCCAACCATAAATCACTGAATTATGCTGTAGCTTATATGAAAGATAATCTTCTAATTCTAAACACATAAAAGGGAAAGAAACCCGCTCTGTGATTAGTTGGCGCACAAGCAGCAGTGTGAGCCCAGAGTCTGCAGTCCTGGCTGGAGGGTCTGCAGGTTGGGTGTCCACTGTGTCCGTGAGTCCACTCCGGGCTGACATGAAGAAGCAATTCTTCCTGTGAAAGGCTGGATAGCAGGTGGCTCTGCAGGGCCTGAAGTTCTGTCCCTATGCCCAACACTGTCCTCATAGCACAGACCACATGGCCAAGCATGACATGTCACAAGGACTTCACTTCACACAGACAACAGTGGCCTCTGAGCCCTGACTTACCACCATGGGCCTAGAATAGTGTCTCACTCAGCCTCTCCCCACAGCTTCAGGGATGGGGAGGGTGGGCAGGCCGCTGGATCTCTCCCAGATCTGGTTCCATAGCCCCAGGAGTCCTGGGCTCTCAGGAACTCAGTTACCCAGTGCTTCCCGGCACCTGGAACCCAGCCCTGAGTGGCCATTACTGACAAACTTTCAATGGTCTGCTGTGTCCTGTGCTCCTTCATTCATCACGTCTCCTTCACAGATTCTAATGGTCCCAAGGACAAGACCATTTTATTTGCCTTTTCCCTCTGAATTTAACATAGTGTTCAGCAAAAGATACAGCAAAAGCAAAATTCTCCCTCCTTCTCAAAAGGCAGGTAAAAATGTAGCTAAACAGAAAAACCACCGCCTTTGACAGTGACCCCACACAACTGCAACAGAGAGGACGATGGAAAGGCTCCTCTTCATGGAAACACCTTGAGCTCGACAACACGCCCACGGATGAGGAACTGCCTGGTGAACTAACCTGGGGTTTGGGAACAGGAAATGCTCCAAGCTATCATCCATTTCAACTCATCCTCCCCAGTAAGTAGAAATTACAGCTCAGTTATCACAAGTCATACAGAGCTGGGCTGAGAACGGAGTATAAAATGGGCTAAATCCAATGCCCTTTTAAACATAACACAGGCATATCTCGTTTTATGGTATGCTGCTGTACTGAGCTTTTGCAGATACTGTATTTTTTAAAAAAAAAAAAACAAATCGAAGGTTTGTGGCAATTCTGCTTCAAATAAGTCTGTCAGCACCATTTTTCCAACAGCATCTGCTCACTTTGTGTCTCTGCGTTAAATATTGATAATTCTTGAAACATTTCAATCTTCTCTTTACTATTATGTTCGTTTCTGTGACCTTTGACATTATTATTACAATTATTTTGGGGTGCCATGAACCATAGCCATGTAAGATGCTGAGCTTAACTGGTAAATGCTGTATGTGTTCTGACTGCTCCCCCATCCCCCTCCTCAGTCGGGTCTAATTCCTGAGCCACAACAGGATTAGAATTAGGTTGATGAGAAACCCTGCAATGGCCATGAAGCATTCAAGTAAAAGGAAGAGTCACACATCTCTCACTTTAAATCAAAAGCTCGACATGATTAAGCTCAGTGAGAAAGCCAAGACAGCCCAAAAGCTAGGCCTCCTGCACCAAACAGTGAGCCACATTGTGAATGTGAAAGTAAAGCTCTTGAAGGAAATTGAAAGTGCTGCTCCAGAAAACACAGGAATGATAAGAAAGCAAAACAGCCTTACTGCTGATACAGAGAAAATGTTAGAGGTCTGGATGAAAGACCAAACCAGCCACATTATTCCCTTCAGCCAAACATAATCCAGAGTAAGATCCTAACTCTCTTCAATTCCGTGAAGGCTGATAGGTGAGCACGCTGCAGAAGATAAATGTGAAGTTAGCGGAGGCTGGTCCATGAGGTGGAAGGAAAGAAGCTGTCTCCATGACATACAAGTGCAAGGAGAAGCAGCAAGTGCTGATGGAGAAGCCACCACAAGCTACTCAGAAGATCTAGCTTAGATCATTAATGAAAATGCTACACTAAACAATAGATTTTCAGTGTGGATGAAACAGGCCTCTGTTGGAAGAAGATAGGTCTTTCACAGCTAGAGAGGAAAAGTCACTGGCTTCAAAGGGCAGGCTGACTCTCTCATTAGCAGGTAATGCAGCTGGTGACTAAGGTGAAGCTAGTGTTTATTCGCCATGTGAAAATCCTAGGCCTAAGAAGGATGCTAAGTCTGCCAGCCAGGATGACAGCCAATCTGTTTACAACATGATTTACCTAATGTTTTAAGCCCACTGTTGAAAAAAATGTTCCTTTCAAAATATGACTGCTAAGCGACAATGAACCCGGTCACCTGAAAGCTCTGGGGGAGATGGACAATGGGATTCATGTCTCCAAGCCTGCTGACACAACATGCACTCTGCCCATGGGTCAAGCAATCATTTCCACTTTCAAGTCTTATTATTTAAGAAATACATTTCATAAGCCAACACTGCCACTAACTCCTCTGATGGATCTGATCAAAGTCAACTGAAAGTCTTCTGGAAAGGATCCATCCTTCTAGAAGCCACTAAGAACACACATGACTGACTCACGGGAAGAGGTCCAAATACCAACAGTAACAGAAGTTTGGAAGAAGTGGATTCCAGCCCTCGTAGACTACTCTGAGGGGTCAAAACTTTGGTAGAAGAAGTAACTACAGATGTGGTAGAAAGAGCAAAATAGTAAGTAGAAGGGTAGCCTGACAAATGTGACTGAATTGTTTCAATCTCATGATAAAACGTGAACAGATGAGGAGTTCCTTCTTATGGATAAGCAAAGAAAGTGGTTTCTTAAAATAGACTCTACTCCTGGTGAAGATGCTGTGAAGACTGTTGACATGACAACAAAGCATTTAGAATATTCCATAAGCTCAGCTGATACAGGAGCAGCCAAGTTTGAGAGAACCGCCTCCAACTTTGAAAGAAATTTGACTGTGGGTAAAACACTGTCAAACACCACTGCATGCTACAGAAAAGTAATTCCTGAAAGGAAGAGTCAATCAATGCAACAAACTTCACTGTCTTGTTTTAAGAATCTGCCGGAGTCACCCAACTCTCCAACAACCACTGCCCTGATCAGTCGGCAGCCAACAACACTGAGATAAGACCCTCCACCAGCAAAAAAATTGGGACTCGCTGAAGGCTCAGATAATGTTTAGCATTTTTTAGGAATAAAGTATTTTTAAATTAAGTTATAATTTTTTCTTTAGACACAATGCTACTGCATACTTAATAGACGACAGTCTAGTATAAACATAACTTTTATATGTGAAATCAAAATATTCATGCAACTTGCTTTATTATGACATTCGCTTTATTGTGGTGGCCTAGAACCAAACTTGCAGTATCTCCAAGGTATGCCTGTATAGAAATTCCTGCTGTCTTAAGGAATCCTATAACAAATCTTCCCTCATAAATAAAAATATATGCTTCATTAAACATGGCTGCAATGAGATACTATCACAGCATAGTTTCTAATCTTGCCAAAGAGAGCAAATTCTGATCAAGCTTCTGGACACAGCTACAACTTAGAGGAATGACAGGAAGGACACACATGTGCAGGGGCACAACTCTGAGTGAAGGAAACTATGGGTGAACAGGCCCCAGATTTTTAACAAATAATCTTCAAGGAAAACAAAAGGATAGAGGACCTGTATACTAAAAGAAACTTAAAAGACATAGGAGGCTTTTTTTAATTGGGAAAGATTAAACTTATTAAAGTCACTAGCAGCTGCTTTTGAAAGGAAAAAGGGAGGAATGGGATGTGATGGGACCTCTTGGGGAAAGGGCAAAGCTCTACCACTGACTTCAGAGGTGGTCTCAGGCATATTCACCAGAGAACATTTTACCTAACTATTTGCTTGTTTTACATGTTTACTTGTTTATTTTACAATAAAAAGGCAATTTTTTTTCATTAGAAGAGAACTTATTTTTAATTTTAAACGATCATTCTCTAACCATATGATGATTCTCCATCTCTCAACGCTGACCAGATGCACACTGAAGAAGACTTTAGCAAACCCTCCACAAAATGACTATGGAATCTATTTTACAAGAAAGTTTGCTTTAGATCCATTAACAGATTCTGGGTTCAGAACACCAGATGAATAATCTGTGAATCACACAACCAGAGGCTTCAATGGTTATTTCCACATTCCCCTTCCTCTAAGACAGTACAAAGTCAGCACCCAGTTTTGTCTGCATCTTGATTTACTGGAGCCACAAATTAGTTTGGACTGCCCTAAGTTCTCTTCAACTTCCATCACACAAATAAATGTAATTCCTAAATCACAGCATCCAACAGCAGTGAAAGAACAGTCCTGACTTATGTCCATTCCATGCTGTTTGTCCCCCAAATCATACAGAAATTCATACTTCTAAGAACAATGACCTTTTCTTGAATAAAAAGAAATGTTGCAGCTGTATCAGCAGAATGAAGATTTCAGTATGAGAAATTTTAGTGTAAAAAACTGACAACTTCATACTGCATTTCCCAAAGTATTGATAGTTGAGTAAATCTAACTTTAAATGCTTTCAGTCCTTTGAGTTAAATCACTGATATATTAATTGAGCAAAAATGAATATTATCTGGAGACGAGATATCACCAGTACAGCAGCCCGAGAGGCTCCAGGCCCTGGTTTGGCCACAGAAACATTTAAAAAGCAAGTTCACACTGGCTACACGAACTTCACAGGCACTATGGAAACAAGGGTCTACAAAAACCAAGCAAATGAGGGACTGGTCTCGGTGTCACCTGAGAGTTCACACAGCAAAACAGAAACACAGCTCAAACCTAACGTGAGGACAAGCCCAAGGAAACAGGAAGAACAGTAAAAGCTGCAGGGAAACTATAAGACCCACAGATACCTGTGGCAAGAGATTACAAAACAGAGGAATACGACAGAACATGTAAGGCCCAGAGAAAAAAATCAAGGTGAAACTCTTAGGGAATTAAGACATGTATAAGCAGTCATGTATAAGGGGACATCAAAAGAGCACATACACATGGCCAGCAAGACACACATCCAGAAAAGGCCTAAGAAGACATTAAGTCCTCACAAATGGTTGATCCCGCAACACATGAGGGTCTTCCCTAGGAAGTAGCAACTCTGAAAAGAGAGAGAGAGTGACTATGTTTTTTCCAAATGCATTGTTTTCAGCAAAGAAAATAAGGCATACAGAAAAACAGGGCCTACAGTGAGGTATATCAATAATAACACAATAAAACTACAAGCAAACAACAAAAAACCCCAGGAAAACATAGATCATTCAAGGAAAGAAAAAAAATGGCAGACTTTCCAAAGAAACAAAGGTATAAGACATACTAGACAAAGAATTTAACATAAATTGTTTTAAATATGCTCAAACAGCTAAAGAAAAACACTAAAAAAGACCTAAAGGTAATCCTCATAGCTCAGTTGGTAAAGAATCCGCCTGCGATGCAGGAGACCCAGGTTCAATTCCTGGGTTGGGAAGATCCGCTGGAGAAGGGATAGGCTACCCACTCCAATATTCTTGGGCTTCCCTTGTGGCTCAGCTGGTAAACAATCTGCCTGCAAAGTGGGAGACCTGGGTTTGATCCTTGGGTTGGGAAGATCCCCTGGAGAGGGAAAGGCTACCCACTCCAGTATTCTAGCCTGGAGAATTCCAGGTACTATACAGTCCTTGGGGTCGCAAGAGTCAGACAGGACTGAGCAACTTTCACTCACAAAGGTAATCAGAAAAATTATACAGCAACAAAATGAGAATATCAAACAGAGAGATAGACATTGTAAAATGGCAACTATAAAACGGCATTTTAAAAATCAATTCTAGAGCAGAAAAACACATTAACTGAAATGAAAAGCTTACTAGAGTGGCTTAACAGTAGACTCCAACAGGTAGAAAAATGAATCAGAGAACCTGAAGATAGGTTATCTGAAATTATGGAATCTGAGAAGAACTTATGGTGTACCATCAAATGGACCAATGTATAGACATAGGAGTCCCAGAAGATAAAGAGAGAAAGGACAGATACTACTTGAAGAAATAAAAGCCCAAAAATCCCCAAATCTGAGGAAAGACATAGATCTACAACTCCAAGTAGTTCAACAAACTACAAGCAGGATAAACACAGAGATCCACACCCAAACACATTATACTCAAACTACTGAAAGACAAAGAGAACTGTGAAAGTAGCAAGGAAAAAGCATCCTATCACATGCAACAGATCCTCAATCAGCGTGTCAGTGAATTTGTCAACAGAAACCTAGAAGACCAGAAGACAGTACAAAGATAAATTGAAAATGCTGAAAGAGGAGAAAACGTGTGAACTAAGGAACTGTATCAGGCAAAATAGCCTTGTTTTTAAGGGAGGGAAAATTAAGACATTCCTTGATAAACAGAGCTAAGGGAGTTTATTATCACTAGACCCATCACACAAGAAATGCTAAAGGGAGTACTTAAAGTAGAAATGAAAGAAAGGACACTAGACAACACAAAGCAGCTGAAAAACAGGAAGTCTTCCAGGAAAGGCAAATACATGAACAAATATAAAAATCAGTAACACCCTAATTTTGGTTTTCCACTTTTAATATTTCTATAGGATTTAAAAGGGCCCCTGGTGGCTCAGACAGTAAAGAATCTGTCTGCAACACAGGAGACCCAGGTTCTTAAAAAATAAATGCATAAAAGATACTTCTAATTCTATGTGAATGGATACAACATACAAAGGAGTGGTCCAGTAGCTAAGACTCCATGCTCTCAATGCAAGGGACCCAGGTTCAATCCCTGGTAGGGGAACTAGATTCCACATGCCACAACTAAGACCCAGTGCAGCCAGCTAAATAAATAAATAAATGTAAAAAAATAAACACAACTAAGTGGGGAACAGTAGTATTTATATGAAATTGATGTTAAATTAGTATCAATTTAAAATGAATCACTGTAACCGCAGGATATCTTATGTATCTCCATACTGACAAAAAAAATCATAGAATATTTATACAAAGGGAAATAATGGACAAAAATGCTATAAGACATACAGGAAACAAATTTAAAAAACAAGAATAGTCCCTCCTTACTGCAAATGGATTAAAGTCCCCAGTAAAACGACATAGATTGACAGTTTGGAATGTAAAAAATAAATAAATAAAATGCAACTATATTCTTTCTATAGGAGACTTACTTCAAATACAAGGACACACACAGGTTGAAAATGAAACAACAGAAAAAGATATTCCATGCAAATACAAATGAAAAGAGAACAGAAGTGGCTATATCAGATAAAATAGACATTAAGTCAAAAACAATTACAAGAGACAAAGAACATTACATATGATAAAATGGTTGATAAGCTAAGAATATATAACAATTATAAACATATATGGACCAGTCAAAGGTTAAAAATACGTATCTATATTGAAAGAATTAAAGAATTAGCTCTATCAATAATGGAAGACTTCAATATCCCACTTTCAATAATGGATACAAGGAAGTCAATAAGAAAATACAGGATTTAAACAACCCCACACACCAACTGTACCCTAGCAAACACATATAAAACAAACACGCCACCCAACAACAGCAAAATACACATCTTTCCAAATGCACATGGAATATTCTTCAGGACAGAATATTTGTTGGGCCACAAAAAAAGGTAATGAATTTTAAAAGATTGAAATCATGCAAGGTATTTTTCTGATCACAATGGGAAAACACTAGAAATCAATAGCAGAAGTGGAAAATTCACAAACCTAAGGAATCTAAATAGCATGCTATTAGACAACCAATGGGTCAAAGAAGAAATCATAAGGGAATTAGAAAATAACTTGAGACAAATGACAATAAAAAAGCAACATATCAAAACTTGTGAAATGCAGCAAAGCAATGCTAAAAGAGAAATCTACAGCTATATATATTTTAAAGATCTCAAGTCAACAACCTGGCTTTACACCTTAAGAACTAGAAATAAAGGACAAAATAAACCAAAAGTTATAATGATAGAAACAAAGATTAAAGTAGAGATAAATGACATAGAGAATAGAAAAACAGAAAAAAAAAAAAAGTCCATGAAACTGGGTTCTTTAAAAAGATCAAGAAAATTGTTGAACCTTCAGCTAGACTATCCAAGAAAAAAAAGATTCAAAATAATAAACTAAAAAATGAAAGTGGAGACATTACTATCAATTTTGGAAAAATAAGGATCATAAGAGAGTGCGTGTGTGCATGCTAAGTCCCTTCAGTCATGTTCAACTCTTTGCGACCCTTTGACTAATAGCCCTCCAGGCTCCTCTGTCTGTGAGATTCTTCAGGCAAGAATACTGGAAAGGGTTGCCATGCCCTCCTCCTGGGGATCTTCCCAACCCAGGATTGAACCAGTGTCTCCTATGTCTCCTGCATTGGCAGACAGGTTCTTTACCACTAGCACCACCTATGAACAATTAAATGCCACATACTGGATACAAAGAAGAAATGCACAAACTCCTAGAAACACATAACCTACCAAGACTGAATCATGGAAGAAATAAACAATCTAAATAGACATTTAACCAGTAAAGCAACTGAATCAGCAATCCAAAAAAACTTCCATTAATAAAAGCCCCAAACTAGATGTCTACAGTGATGAGTTCTACCAAACACTTAAAGAATTAATACCAGTCTCTCCCAAATCCTTCTAAAACATTGAAGATAAGGGAATACTGCCTTAACTCATTCTGCGAGACCAGAATTACTAATACCAAAGCCAGACAAGACACTATAAAAGGGGGGGAAAGGAAACTACAGACTAATAACCCATTATGAACACTGATGCAAAAATCCTCAACAAAATACCAGAAAACACAAATTCAACTGCATATTTAAAAAACTGTACAACATGACAAAGTAGGATTATTCCCTGAATGTAACAATTATTCACATAATTGATTTAAAAAATCAATGTGATACAACAGATTAACGAAATGAAGGGAAAGAAAAACACATGATCATTTCAGCTAAATACAGGAAAAAGAATTTAACAAAATTCAATACTCATCCATGATTTAAAAAAACACACACTACTCATCCATGATTAAAAAATAACAATCAACAAACTTAGGAATAGAAGGAAAATATCACAACATTATAAAGGCCATTTATGAAAAACTCACAGATAATATCACATTCAATAACGAAAGTGCATCAAAATACACTATCAAACAAATGAAAAGGCAACCCACAGAACTGGCAAAAACACTGCAAATAACGTATCTGATAAGAAATTTACAGTAAGAACAAAATTCAACAGAGTAAATTTTAAAATGTCTTATGGGCTCTATTCAAGAACTCATGAATTGGGAAGCACCCCATCTAACAGACAGAAAGGAGCTCAGACAAGCTACACAGCATGAAAGATGTTTACATGCAGAATAGGATGGAGCAAGGAAGATACAGCAGAGTGGACTGTCTGTGACAAGGTCATCTTCCTTTAGGAGTGTAGGGGTCTATTGGTCAGATTACCCCAAGTAATTCCAAATTGACTAGATTCCACAGGTGGCTGAAACTGTAATAAAGTTAGGTATTAGGTCTTGGTTTGGGGATGTGAACTTAGCACAAGTGACTCCATTTTAGCCCTGTTGTTTCTTTTTTAACTATTCAAAATACATATTTAAAAAGAACACCTACAACTCAAAAATTTAAAAAGCAAACAACCTGATTAAAATATGAACAAAGCACTTGAAGAGACATTTCTTCAAAGAAGACAGCCAATAAGCACATAAAAAGATGTTCAACATCACAAATCATTCAGAAAATGCAAATCAGAACCACGATGAGATACTAATGCACCATCCATGGACTGGTTATTATCAAAAAGAAAACAATGAAATAGAAAGTAACAAGTGTTAGCAAGGACATGTAGAAATAGGCTGGTAGGAATAAATAATGGTATAGCTGCTTTGGAAAACAGATTTTTTTTCTTCAAAAAATTAAACAGAATTATCATATCATCCAGCAATTTGACTTCTGGGTATAAGCAGTGACTTGAACAAATATATTTACAGCAATGTTCACAGTAGCATTATTCACAGTAACCAAAATGTAGAAACAACTCAAGTGTCCCTCAAAGGATGAATGGATAAACAAAATAGGATATATACACAACAGAGTATTATTCAGCCTTAAAAAAGAAGGAAATTCTAACATTTGGTACAACATGGATAAACCTTGAAGACATTATACTAAATAAAACAAACCAAATACACGATAAATACTATGATTCCACTCAGATGAGTAGTCAAATTAAAAAAACAAAAACAGAATGGTGGTTGCCAAGAGGTTAGTGGAGAAGGGAAGGCGGACTTAATGATGAATGGAAACTGTGTCTCATGGGAAGAAGAAAAGTTCTGAAGAGGGACAGCTGCACAACTCTGTGAATGTACTTAATATCATGAAGTTATACAATCAAAATTAGTTAAAATGGTAAACTGTTATGTATATGTAATCACAATGTTAAAAATTAACAATTTAAAACACATTAAGATTGAATGATCTTTATTTCCTTTTTAAAACTTTATTTTCAAAGTGTTTTCATAAATTTTTATTATCACCTTAGTAATAAAGAAAAAACCTTCTTGTTTCATTACTTTTCAAAAAAGAATGTCAGCATTACACTTTGGCACTCTATTCTAGCCATATATAGTTTTACTTGTGCTTTTATGCTAACTTTTTACCTTTACATATGAAAAGGACACAAAACTTAAGAAATAGATATATAAAAGGAAAACAGATTTAAAGAGATGGAATGTTCACTATATAATGCCATTAATTTTTTAAAAGTCATCATTTTAATCAGTGAATGTTATTCTCAGCTGCAATAGAAAATACTCCCTGAAACATGGGAAATAAAATTTCAAATGCCTCCCTCTTGCCTATGGATATATAGAGCTATGTCATAGCTACACCACAGGTATTATAAATTATGCATAAACAAAATTTTAAATTATCTTATGAATTCTTTAAAAAATGTGTCTCCTCCCTCGTCCAATCCCAAACACATATTCACAAAAATAATATTAATAATAATCCCTTAGACTCACCATTGTCCTCTTCAGAGGAAACAGTCAATGGGATACATCATTTTGAAGCACCATCATTTTCCCTGTCTACTCTCCACCCTGACTCTCTCACAGATCTTCCCAGGTAAAACCAGAAAAACACACAAGTCACAATTTATATACAAGACCTGTATGTATAAGCAACTAAATCTGACCCACAATGACCTTAACTGTTAGCAATCAAGCCTTCTTTATTCTTTTTAATAGAGTAACAACTACCAATAATCTGTGAAAACTAGACTGTTCTTCACAGAAATACTAAGATGGAGAACATGGCACAGTTCAATTCTATTTTCACCAGAACCTTATCTTCACAGAGTAAACATATGTGTGAGAGTAACCTTTACACTCTCAGAAACATTCACAAACAAATCCACCAACACTGTATTCAGGAAGGGCACAGCAAAGTTCAGGGCTGAGGAGGCTGTCAGAGTCAACAGCAGCAGTTACTGGCTTTAGATCTCTCTGTTTCAGGAAACTCAACCACTCTAAACTTGTGAAAAGAGATAAGAAAAGAAATTTGATTTTACCCACTTATCCCTCAGCTTCACAGAAAATCTGACTAGAGGTCCCTTTTAACAAAATGAAGGGAAAACACATATCACATTAACGAGTCCAGTTCTAAAAAGGAAAAATCAAAAGAAAATAAAAAATGAGAATAGAAACTTTATCCACCTATAGTCTCCTTTTTGGGTCACACAGAAGAAAGGAAAAAAATGAAAGAGGGTGGCGAGAGGTGGGGGCAGTAAGAAGCGAGGAAACTTGGAAGCTGTAGAAGATCATGCAGTTCCCAGTGGTCTGTCAAGCGAAATTTGAAAAATGTTTCAGGACATCACTTGCTGCTTAAGATAGATGTACCCACCTCTATGACAAATATCCAGTGAGACCAAGGTTCCTTTGATCATACAACTACGCTCTCCTGTGACTGTATTCCCAGACCTGTAGAAACACCATGGTATGTATAGTAACAGAACATAAGCTTTTAAACTCAGTTTTGAATCCTCACTCTGCATTTTGCTGGTTGACAAAGATCAAGTTACTTAACCTTTGGGAAACTACTTTCCTTATCCAGAATCAAATAAACAACAGAATGACTTCCTATCTCATTTGGATATCAAAAAGACAATGAAAACAAGCTGTATGGAATTTCAACCTCCATTTTCAATGGAACTAGGAGACTTAAATCTATGTAATGAAAGGCCACACAGGGCACCCCATGTGACAAGGAAACTGATCCAGAATGGTCAGCATGCAGTAAAATCTAGTAAAATTGGACTTACCAAGTTTGGACTTTCAAAATAATAAACAACTCCTTGAGCTGGGCAAAAAGAAAGAAATCAAGTCACATATCAGAGGCAAAAGCATTAATCTGGCCTCATATTTCTTCACAGTAATGCACAATGCCATATATCAGTGGAATAAAACTTCGAAATTCTTAAAATATTTAAGCAAAGTGTGAGTAAAGGATTTAATATCCAGCCTGGCATTCCTTCAAGTATAATGACCACAGACTAATAGTTCTGAACACACTGAAACTCAGAAACTATGGTCCCCTTGAATCCAAAAGACAACTGGGGAAGCAAACCCAAAAAACTAGCAACTGAATTTATTTCACTGTAGAACTAAGATTACAACAAATATAAAGATGAAAGTGATAAGCCAAATGTAAATTTTATAGTGTGATAATGTAAAAATGATACAACTGACAAAAATGACGACTATGTAGGAGAGCGGAAAAAGATGGCAGGGGACAGGGTATTGCCACTGCCTAGTGGCTAAGAATCAAAAGATATCAATTGTACCAAAAAAGGTACAATTTGAAGTATCAAAAAAAATCAAATTTTGAAAAAGACCCCATAATAAGAGACTTAAAATTTTTTAACAGAAAACATAAAACAGCATGACTGAACTTAAGCCAAACATATGAGCATAAATAAACATGTCACATAATGAAAAAGACTTAAAAAAAACATAAAAACATATAACGGAACAGATTTAGACAAAATATATCTATCAAGTCAATAATGAACTTAAATACAAAGTAAACTTAATTCACCAATTTAAAATATTTTCAGATGAGGCCATGAAGCAAAATTCAACTCATTCTCACCACACTAGGAATAGAGGGGAACTTTCTCAATTTAATACAGAACATCTACAGGAAATCTACAGCTAACATCATACTTAATGGTGATAAACTGCCCTTCCTGCTAACATAAGGAACAAGGCAAGGGTATCTTCTCTCAACACTCCCTTCCAAAACTGTACTGAAGTTCTAGCTAATTTAGCAAGACCCAAAAAAAGGGGGCCGGGGAAGGTAAACAGACTGGGGCAGAAGAAATAAAACTGTCTTTGCAGAGGACATTGTCTATGTAGAAAATTTTAAGAAAGGTGAAAAACTCTTGAAACAAATAAGCGATTATAGCAGGGTGGCAGTACATCAGGTTAATATAAAAAAGTCAGTCACTTTCCCAGTACCAGCAATAAGCAAGTAGAATTTGAAATTAAAAACAATATCATTTAGATTAGCAATATCATTATCAATATCTTTAGAGTACATCAAGGCTGTATATTGTCACCTTGCTTATTTAACTTATATGCAGGGTACATCATGAGGAACACTGGGCTGGAGGAAGCACAAGCTGGAGTCAAGATTGCTGAGAGAAATATCAATAACCTCAGATAAGCAGATGACACCACCCTTATGGCAGAAACCGAAGAGGAACCAAAGAGCCTCTTGATGAAGGTAACAGAGGAGAGTGAAAAAGCTGGCTTAAAACTCAACATTCAAAAAACTGAGATCATGGCATTCAATCCCATCACTTCGTGTCAAACAGATGGGGAAACAATGGAACAGTGACAAACTTCATTTTCTTGGGCTCCAAAATCACTGCAGATGGTGACTGCAGGCATGAAATTAAAAGACGATTGCTCCTTGGAAGAAAAGCTATGACCAACCTAGACAGAATATTAAAAAGCAGAGACATTACTTTGCTGACAAAGTAATGGTCCATCTAGTCAAAGCTATGGTTTTTTTCAGTAGTCGTGTATGGATGTGAGAGTTGGACCAGAGAGAAAGCTGAGCGCCATTAAGAATTGATGTTTTTGAACTGTGGTGTTGGAGAAGACTCTTGAGAGTTCCTTGGACTGCAAGGAGATCCAACCAGTCCATCCTAAGGGAAATCAACTCTGAATATTCATTGGAAGGGCTAATGCTGAGGCTGAAGTTTCAACACTTTGGCTACCTGATGCGAAGAACTGACTCTTTGGAAAAGACCCTGATACTGGGAAAGATTGAAGACAGGAGAGAGGTCCATATTCCTGGAAAGAAAGACTCAATATTGTCAAGATGTCAGTTCTTGCCAACTCAATCTATGGATTCAATTAAATCTTACTGTCTCAGGGAACTCAAAACAGGACTCTGTATCAAACCTAGAGGGGTGGGATGGGGAAGGAGACGGATGGGAGGTTCAAGAGGGAGAGGATATATGGACACCTATGGCTGATTCATGTTGATGTTTGACAGAAAAAAACAAAATTTTACAAAGCAATTATCCTTCAATTAAACATAAATAAATTAAAAAAACCCCAAAAGTACAGAAATAAAAGTTCCTAACCAACACAATACTAAAGGATAAAAACAAAGAGAATTAGACACTATCTGACTTCAAGATTTACTATAAAGCTACAGTATTCAAGACAGTATGATACTGATGGAAGAACAGACAGATAAACAGGACAGAATAAAGAGCCCAGACAGACCCACATAAATACAGTTAGCTGATCTTTGACCAAGGAGCAAATGCAATACAATAAAGGGGAAAAAAATACTCTTTTCAACAAATGGTGCTGGGAACAACTAATCATCAATACTGTATGATTCTAATTTTATGACTTTCTGGAAAAGACAAAACTAGGGCAACAATGAAAGAAAGAGTGGTTACCAAGGGTTAGGGGAGGAATGAACAGGCAGAGCACAGAGCATTTTTAGGGAAGTCAAACTATTCTGTGAGGTACTATAATGGTGTATATATTTATCAAAACCCATAGAATGCAAAGAAACCACGAGTGGACCACAATGTAATCTAAGGACTTTAGTTAAGAATTACGGGTCACTGACAAGAAATCCCAGAACAGCATAAGAAGTAACTCTGATTCTGAACAACGTGGACAACACTGTTCTGAGTCAAACCAAAAATATTTCCAGACTTAGCTAGTGGTCCAGTGGTTAGGACTCTGCACTTTCACTGCTGAGGGCGTGAGTTCAATCCTTGGTCAGGGAACTAAGATCCTGCAAACAACACAGCACAGCCTAATTATGGCCTGTGAACTAGCCATAAACAGGTTGTTTTGGTCTTATTTTCTTCTTCATCCCTTCTTTCATTTGGGAATATAAGTCAAGAATTCTTTTGTTTGTAAAAGCATCATTAAAAACAATTCAACAGTTCAACATAGTGATCCTAATGTCTCCTTATCTGAGCATTAAACCAAATCAGTTTTAGAGCCAGAAGCCAACTATGTCTTAAAATACACATGCTTAGAGATCATTTCATTCAGAGTTCCAAATATTTCAGTCACTTGGGTGCCCTTTTTTCTGTTTCTAACAATAGTTACAGACCAACTGTACTAGTTACTATCAATCTGATTGCTTTGGGGCTGAAAGTAAGATTATGTAAAAGGAGAGTTCTTGGTCCCAGAGCTAGAGGTGCCCTAACTGTTTGGTTTCAGGATCAAGCCCTGTGTGAATTACTGCCCCAGTAAGCACAGATGCAACCATGAAGGCTGAACCTCTTTCAAAAGCAGCTGCATCTGCTCTGAGAAGGACATCAAGCAGAGGACTTTTGATGCTGAGCTCCTGAAGAAGTACAGCTTTGAGCCCACACAGGAAGGAAAGCGCTTCCAGCCAAACCCCAAGAACTTCCCATGCCAGAAGCAGAGGAGCAGTGACCTCTGGGTTTGCGCGTGATGTGATGATTGCTCAGAACAAGCCTCACCAACCACTAAACCCAGGGAGGGCAGGGTACGAATGGGGAGACATCTCCCTCATTTAGTTTCTGTTAAAGATCTTGACTGCACTACCAAAAAAAAAAAAAAAAAAGGAGATGTTTATCTGTACATAAATAGAATTCTAGTATACCAATCAAATTAAAAGCAAACCTAAAAAGAAATAACAATGAAAAAAAATAATCCAGTAATAACTTTTAGGAAGAAACATTTAAACTGACTATTAACAAGTGTCTCAAATGAATAATGCACTTGGTTTCTCTGCAGGGAGAGCATTCGATTCTTGCTGCCATCAGCCTCTAAAACTCCAGCTCCCTCAATCCACCAGAGGTCCAGAGGCGTAGCCACAAAGTACCACTGGACCAAAGCAAGAAAACTCAGCACTCCCCCCACTCCTGCTCAGAAGCTGCAGGGCCCTGGGCAGGCCACTCTACCTCCATGCACCTGATTCTTGCCAGTGAACTGGGACTAACACCACCTCCTGAGGCTACTTCACAGGACTGTTGTTCACTATGAGGATCAATTCATGCTTTTATAAACTGTTAAGCCCACACCAAAAAAAGTGGTACTACAGAGAGGAAGTAAAGTGAAAGTCACTCAGTCATGTCCAACTCTTTGCGACCCCATGGACTATACAGTTCATGGAATTCTCCAGGTCAGAATAGTGGAGTGGGTAGCTGTTTCCTTCTCCAGGTGACCTTCCCAATCCAGGGATCGAACCCTGGTGTCCCACATTGCAGGCAGATTCTTTACTAGCTGAGCCACCACGGAAGCCCGAGAGGAACAGCAGTAAATTAATCGATACATGTAAAGTATTAAACCAATACAAAGGACTTTAGGAAGAATAACAGCATTTCTAAAAATTCAGTGAATGACCTCACATACTAACCAACTTCATGCATTACAGATGCAGTGGGACCTGAGTTCACCAACAATTCCTGCTAGCACTGATTTCTCCCTTTTAGCTCTGGGCTTTCCTCACTTAAACCCTGAGTCGTTTCTGCAATAGTCAAGTCCTCCTCCACTTCCAAGCCAAGAGCCAGGGCCAGGCTAGGGAATCAATGAAGCCGTCAATTTGCAAATGAAGTGATGTGCCTGCAGCTATCCTATCTGCACGCAAAGTGAGCTTCACAGAAGACAGTAGGAACTGCCGGACAGCTATGCCCCCAGCCAGTAACCAGAACCAGGAAAAACAAGATGCTGAGGCCCCTCAGAAAAAATAGGGACACTGAGTCAGGAGAAAAGAAGGGACCGCTATCCCTGATGGGAAGGAAAAGGTGATTTAGTCTAAAGCAAGAGGGCTTTTCTAACCTGATGCATTTGCACTGCACACATTCACCCACAAGCCCAAGGGACACAACTCCGTCAACAGCTCCAGCATCCTCCTTGGGTCTGTGGCCTCTGTAGCACCACACCAACACACTGGCTTGTAACTGCTGCAACACCTAATATCATATTAAAAGTTGCATGAAGCTTCCCATTGTCATCCAGGCCCATTTAACAGACAGATGAAGAAAAAACAAGAACTTTTAGTCTTATTGATGGACACTTATTCTAATTTTTGAGGACACACTTAAGATCCACCATGAATCAAAGCTCCATGCCTGAAAATGCAGATGGCCACAGGCAGAAGAGAGTGTACCCTTATTCACAATCTGCATCTTAGACTGACACACGAAGGTTCCCTCTGTGTGCACAGAAATCCCTTGCAGTAAGGTGCATATATTCAAAGACACTCATTGTATAACATGAACAAGGCGACCCTATCACAAGATGAGAGATTTGTTTGTGGTTGACTTAGCTCTGCAATCAGTGTAGACACGTTTAAAAATGGTATCACAGTGTATCATTATTTTACCAGGTCCTGTGGATTGAGGTTTGGGTAAAATAAAACACTTTCCTGTTTCTCCGAAGACCACACTTCAAATTTAACAAGAAAAGCCTGTGACAGACAATGCACTAAAACATATCCTACTTCACCTCCCAACACAACAGCACTGGCTGGTCAGCTACAGGCTGAAAAGATTTAGTCAGAGGTATGAACCTCCTCTGAATTTGACTCCAGTAGAGGTCTTTCTGATCACCAAGGTGTGCTCAGAAGTCATCATTGTTCTTATCACTTTGAGCACATTGCTGTCTATTCATCTGTGAAATGTTCCTGAGGACACTCTCCTTAAGTCTTTGACAGTGTTTACTTTTTATAAATCAGTACACACAACTGCTGCCCTGACACCTACAGTACCCAAGTCACCATTTATGTGGGAGGTGAATCAATACCCTCCACCTAAAAGATGTATGTACCAAGATGGTTCCAAAGGAAAACAAACATTACCCGTTGAGAGGGTCAAAATGCAGGGGATCTGGTAGATGAAAGCCATTGGATTATTTGAAGGCACAGATGGCTGAAGGCCAAGCTGGCTGGACAAACAGCAAAACACCATCTGAATGTCATTTAGAACTTCTTGACAGCCATACCATTAAAGCTACATCAATCCCAAATCAAAGTTTAACCACCAGCTCCAGATATGCCTAGTTCTGAAGTTGCTCAAAAAGCAGAAGAGACAGAATTCCAAGGAAAGATGTGGGGGAGTGGTGAGACACAAGACGATGGTGAGAATTATTTAATGCATTTCCTGGTCCACATTCACATGTGGAACAAGATGCAGACAAACAAAAACTGAATACGAATCCAAGCCCATTCTGTCTAGGTAAGAAAGCTTCCAGCAAGAGAAATATCTCAGAGCTTGGGGGCTCCAGGGTCCACAGCCACCCCAAGGGCCTCCTTGCCACTCCAGACTCTGGCTACCCACCTCTGAAGCCTTAGGAATGGATTCAGTGAATTTATTATGGGGGGGGTGGGCAGCTACCTACTTACATCCCTTAAGCAGCTCTCTTCCCCACAGACTCCATGGCACACATGCCCATGGTTCACTGCTCCAATCACCATGTCTTCTGCTAGTGAACCCACTGTACTACATACACTAGCACACACCCCTGGCTGCAAAGCCTGCCTTACACATCAACGAAAAAAAAGGAGTTTCAAGGGACCTGGGAAGTCAGCAATCTGGTGTTCTGAATGCTTATTGACTCATTATGGCCTGATGGAAATACACAAGGAAAAGTCAGTGGAGCATGCTTTCTCAAGCCAGTGACCCAAGACGCCATGAAGCACACCTAAGAAAGGGATCAGCTCTGCAGGTCACACAGGGCCAATCTGTGCCCCACCTGGCAGAGGTCTGCTGACTGGATTCACAGTCACAGGCTTCTGACGGGAAGTCAAACAGCCGGTTTCACAGTCATCCCCGTAACATGCAGCCAACATGCTGAGCTACGGCCCAAGCAATTCTGAAGTGCGCTGAGCCCACAGGACTACTGGAGAACTCTAGCTGATGACACCTTCCCAACAAATGTGTGAGTTTTCATGTCAATTTTTAAAAAACAGTTCAGTTCAGTCGCTCAGTCGTGTCCAACTCTTTGCGACCCCATGAACCACAGCACACCAGGCCTCCCTATCCATCACCAACTCCCAGAGTCTACCCAAACTCATGTCTATTGAGTCGGTGATGTCATCCAATCATCTCATCCTCTGTCGTCCCCTTCTCCTCCTGTCCTCAATCTTTCCCAGCATCAGGGTCTTTTCCAATGATTCAGCTCTTCTCATCAGGTGGCCCAAGTATTGGAGTTTCAGCTTCAACATCAGTCCTTCCAATAAACACCCAGAACTGATCTCCTTTAGGATGGACTGGTTGGATCTCCTTGCAGTCCAAGGGACTCTGAAGAGTCCTCTCCAACACCACAGTTCAAAAGCATCAGTTCTTCACTGCTCAGCTTTCTTTACAGTCCAACTCTCACATCCATACATGACTACTGGAAAAACCATAGCCTTGACTAGACAGACCTTTGTTGACAAAGTAATGTCTCAGCTTTTAATATGCTGTCTAGGTTGGCCATAACTTTCCTTCCAAGGAGTAAGCATCTTTTAATTTCATGGCTGCAATCACCATCTGCAGTGATTTTGGAGCCCCCCAAAATTAAGTCTGTCACTGTTTCCACTGTTTTCCCATCTATTTGTCATGAAGTGATGGGACTGGGTGCCATCATCTTAGTTTTCTGAATGCTGAGCTTTAAGCCAACTTTTTCACTCTCCTCTCTCACTTTCATCAAGAGGCTCTTTAGTTCTTCTTCACTTTCTGCCATAAGGGTGGTGGCATCTGCATATATGAGGTTATTGGTATTTCTCCCAGCAATCTTGATTCCAGCTTGTGCTTCATCCAGCCCAGCATTTCTCATGATGTAGTTTTAAGTCATTTTTATCTCTCATACACACATGCATATTATTCTAAGGTTAACAGCCATATCACAAAACTGTTAAAATTAAGAGAGCACTTTTAAACTAAATTATTTGGCATGGTATAACTATAAAAACAACTACTTAAAACTCTTGCAAAAACACAACTCACAGCCCCCTGCTACCTCTAATACATAGAACATTTCATTGACTCAGGTCAAAACAGTCTCCTTTAAAGTGTTCCTTTAGACAAATCACTTGGCAATGGAGAAATCCCAAACCATTGGAAAATGCAACAAAACCACCATAAATCATAACAAGACTTTTTCCCTCCAGCCCCACCTCTCAAACTCATTACCAAGAAGATGAAAAGGTATTGCTTCTTCACCTGAAAACAGACGTCTAAACACTGACTTTGGGCTGAATCTCTTCTGGCCACATTACTAAGGCATAGTGGAGATCAGTGGAAAGACATTTTTTGTTGCATTTAGTTCATAATAAAATAATGATTTCTCCTGCTTTCTAATTTCTAGGACATAAAAGCTGGGGGTGGGGGGAACTCTCCTGAACCAAAGCACTGAAATACGGAGGAAGGAGAGGAGCAGGCCACCCCAGCATGCAGCTGGGATGAGAACACGGCTGTGCAGACTGGCATGAAACCGTCACAAACTGTCACTGTCCTCAACATCCTTGTGGTTTACAAGAGGAAACATTTCAAATAAAACAACTGTGAACAATTAAAAAGGAGCACATCAACAGGTGCAAAATGTTCCTGTTCAAATGAAATGCACACAGGAGTGCCAAGGAGACTAACTTCATGCTTCCCAAAGGGAAGGAAGACAGTCCTTTAAACAGCTATTTACCTTAGGGAAATCAGTGTCACTCAGCTATGCAAACACCCCAAACTTGCACTCTTGACACAGGAAAAAAACAGCTCAAGGTCAAGTCTAGAGTGGTCCTGGCAGCCCACATCCATCCCCTTTTCACTGCTCAGCTGAGGCCTGGGGAAATCAGCATGCTGTCTGCTAGCTGGCTCTTTGTGGCACAGTCAGAATCAGGAATAACTGACTCCAGCGTCTGTTGCCAGGTTAGCAGAGCATCCTAACCCCAACAGGCTGGCCAGACCTCACTCGCTGACTCACACGGGTCTCTGTGCAAATAAGGACACAAAAAGTTTTGCAAGCTTGTCCTTCCAAAGACCAGAGGTAGTGTGAAATGAACCAAATAACAGATCTCTTCCAGTAGCCCCAAAATTCTATGAAGCACATGGCCTTCTTTAGCCCTTGGTCCTCAAAACTCCTTCCATATGTAGATCAAGTCCCACAGCTGAATGCAAAGCAGACCACCTCTCTCCTATTCTTAACCAAGTTAGTAAAAAGATCACAAAGAACTAAAAACACACAAACAGAACTCTGTGTTATATTATTACCATGTTTTTCAAGCTCCAGGCTTAAATAGTCCAAAACATGTCTTTTAAGACACACACAATGCAAAGGAGGCTTAAGAGTTTGGCCGGTGGTTTTATGATTATTTGAGATTTCTCATTCGTATAAATATAAAAGGAAAATTATCCAGTGTTATTTTAACCTTGAAATCACTTTCTTAACGATGCTGTCCTATAGTTCCTCTAGGTACACAGCTATTCCTATGGACTTTTATCTTCAGGTCAGCCAGGGCAGCCTGAATGACTCTTTCTGGGCAGGCCTGGAGTACTTCTTTCACCACCAGGTTAACCCACCACCCTCCCTAAGAGGGTGACAAGGAAACCAGAGGCACTGCCAAGCTGTCACTGTGCCAACACAGTCAGCTTTTGAAGACCTCCAGAAAGGTGCTTTTGAAATCCTCCCTGAGAAACTGTAATTACCAACTGAAAACAGCATTCCATTCAGTATGGTTTGCCTTTTTGAGGATGACACTGGAGTCAAAGTCGCCTCTGCTGGCCAAAGCAAGGGGTGCCCCTATGACCAGGAAGAGCAACAAGACCTGATAGACATCACAGGGTCCTGCCACCAGGACACAAAGGCACCTCTCCCATGAAGGATGGCTCTGCAGGCCGAGTTATCACCCACTGCCCCACACTGACAAGACTGGAGTGAGCCCCTGGGCAGCCCCTTGTCGGGGGGACAGAATCTTATTTGTGTCTGAATGCCACCTGTCACAGGTCCTGGCATAGAGGAGGCACCTCATAAACTGACTCAACAGTAAACTGAACAGATGAATGAAAGGTTCTGAAGTGTAAATAGAAAAGGTCATGTGGACCCCCGACCTACCCTAATAATACAGTCCTAGCTTTTCATCTGTTCTCATCTTTACAACAGCCCTCCAGCAGGCACTGCTCTCCACATTTTGTAGAGCAGGGACCCAGGTTTAGTGAGTTAAATAAATTATCTAAGGCCTCAGTAATGCTATGGGTAGATCACAAATGTGAATTTATGTATCTCTAGTTCCAAAACCTTTCCAACATACCAAATCATCTTCTTAATAAAAGTTTGCCTCTCTAAAGCTTCCCAAGTAAATCAAAAGAATAAGAAAAATATGCTAATTTCAGAATTAAAAAATATTTTTCATACTGTCCACTATAAATAATACAAACCAAAAAAAGTCAAAACACAAAACTAAATGGATGCAAACAGCGACTGAAGCCCCAAAACCTCTGGCCCCATGAGGAAGAGCTCAGGTCCAGGTGAATGAAGAGGAGGCGTCCGGGGGGTGAGAAGGAAACGCACACAGCCCTCCCCAAGGAAGGGTTTACCGCTGTTCCATGACATGCCAGGGCCTCTCTGAAGGAACTGTGTCTTCTACTTATATATTTTTTCTGACCAGATCTATCACCACACTGTACATACCATAAAGGTTCAAAAACAGCTGGATTAGAATTAGCAAGTGAATAAACAAATAGTGAACTCTGTAAGCAAACTGAATAAAGTAAAAGCAAGAAAGAACTGGGGTGCTCCCTGGTAACAGAAAGGATTATGCTTCTCTGGGGTTACTGGGAGCAAACATAGTCCTGTGCCTCCCTCTCCCCTGCCTGCAAGCCCAAGCAGACATGCCAGCAATTCTTCTCAGTTCTGACAGGCAAGAAATAGGTAAGGCCAGCAATGCAAACCACTAGGCCAGGAATCTTGGCCATTCATCCAGTGACAAGTGCTGACGCATCATTTGGTGATCCTGTCATCCCTCCAATGATTGTCTGAAGTTTGCTGATGGGATGCTTTGAAGTAGGTGTACCCTTGGAGTGAAGGACACGACAAAGGGCAATGATCCCCTCAAATTCACTCCTGGGTGTCCTCATAAATCTCAAGTAGAAACTATCTTTTTTAAACTCGATGTTTGGCAGTCGGTTGGAGGTGGGTCACATGGGAATTGTACATCTCACCAGGAGGTCCAAGGACAGCTCTGTGAGCATTTATAGAGTAGTTCAAAGCACCGGCACTCATCCAAGAACAGCCTCCACAGGTCAGTCTTTCCTTTCAACAGTGTCTGTGAGGCAGGAACTCTGTCTGCATCCCACAGCCAGGCTTCTGGAAGTGCTATGGCAAAGCTCTCAGCGCCCTCCTAAGTTCCAAACCTGACAAGTCTCATCAGGTCCCCACCAAGGGCCCTCTCAGAAAGTATGTCATGTAACTAACACCACTGCTCGGCCCTCCATGTCCCATCTCCCTCTGACCATCCACGGCTCTGACATCCTCACCAGCACCTCTTCCTCCACTGGAGAAAGGCTACCTGGACAGAGGGAAGAAGGGAGTGCGAGGAGGAGGAAGCAGGAGAAGATGGATCATGGGTTCTCTTGCTACACCCGATAACTGCCAACACATTCAACCGTGTACAGATTTCCTTTTGATTGTCCTATGGTAGAATTCAGGGCCCAACACTGAGAAACAACATTCAGTTGCTTTATCGCTGTTATCTGCTTAAATGATACACAGTTAAAGCGGCTGCAGGCTAACAGACAAATACAACAAGACCCTCACTATGACTGACACGACAGCGCCCAGGACAGGCTGGCAAGAGGCCAGGAGAACGGGCTGAGTCCTCAATAGATCATTCTTCAGAAAGGCAGGCACCAGACCAACCGGTGTTTATCAGTCTTAAAATATAACCATCTCAAAGTCCACCTCTCCCACATCACTCCCTGAGTCCCTCAGACCCACTCTCATCCCATCTTCCAAGTCCCAGAAAATGCTTACTCCACAAAGACAGATCCCACATAAGACCGTATAACTGGTCAAAGTCTAAACAGTTTTCTGACTGACCCTATAGCTGAGGAAAGAAGAGAAGCAAAAGACAAGGAAGATAGGAAAAGATATACCCAACTGAACACAGGGTTCCAGAGAATCCCAAGGAGAGATAAGAAGGCCTTCCCAAAAGAACAGTGCAAAGAAACAGAGGAAAACAATAGAGTGGGAAAGACTAGAGATCTCTTCAAGAAAATTGAAGATATCCAGGGAACATTTCATGCAAGGATGGACACAATAAAGGACAGAAGTAGTAAGGACCTAACAGAAGCAGAATACACAGAACTGATTAAAAAAAGGTCTTAATGACCTGGATAACCACCATAGCGTAGTCACTGACCAAGAGCCAGACATCCCAGAGTATGAAGTCAAGTGGGCCTTGGGAAACATTACTACAAACAAAGCTAGCAGAGGTGACAGAATTCCAGCTGAGCTATTTCAAATCCTAAAAGATGATGCTGCTTAAAGTGCTGCACTCAATATGCCAGCAAATTTGGAAAACTCAGCAATGGCCACAGGACTGGAAAAGGTCAGTTTTCATTTCAATCCCCAAGAAGAGCAGTGTCAAAAAATGTTCAAACTACAGTACAATTGCCCTCATTTCACAGGCTTGCAAGGTTATGCTCAAAATCCTTCAAGCTAGGCTTCAGCAGTATGTGAACTGAGAAATTCTAGATGTACAAGTTGGGTTTAGAAAAGGCAGAGGAACCAGAGATCAAAACTGTCAATATTTGTTGGATCATAGAGAAAGCAAGGGAATTCCAGAGAAATATCTACTTCTGATTCATTGCCTAAGCTAAAGCTTTTGACTGTGTGTTGGTCGCTCAGTCAAGTCCGATTCTTTGCAATCCCATAGGCTGTATCCCGCCAAGGAGTCTTCAGGCAAGAATACTGGAATGGGGTGCCATTTCCTTCTCCAGGTAATCTTCCCAACCCAGGGATCAAACCCAGGTATCATGCACTGCAGGCAGATTCTTTACCATCTGAGCCACCAAGGAAGCCCTTGGATCACAACAAATTGTGGAAAATTCTCAAAGAGATGGGAGCACCAGACCACCTTACCTGTCTCCTGAGAAACCTGCACGTGGGTCAGGAAGCAACAGTTAGAACTGGACACGGAACCACGGACCGGTTCCAAATGAGGAAAGGGGTACGTCAAGGCTGTATCTCTCACCCTGCTTCTTTAAATTTTATGCAGAGTACATCATGTGAAATGCCAGGCTGAATTACTCACAAGCTGGAATCAAGAGTGCAAGGAGAAACACCAACTACCTCAAATATGCAGATGAGACCACTAATGACAGAAAGTGAAAAGGAACTAAAGAGCCTCTTAATAAAGGTGAAACAGGAGAGTGAAAAAGCTCGCTTAAAACTCAACATTCAAAAACTAAGATCAACATTCAAAAACTAAGCATCCAGTCTCATCACTTCAGAGCAAACAGATGGGGGAAAAATGGAAACAGAGACAGACTTTATTCCTTGGGCTCCAAAATCACTGAGAACGGTGATGGCAGCCAGGAAATTAAAAGACGCTTGCTCCTCTGAAGAAAAGTGTGACAAACCTAGACAATGTATTAAAAAGCAGAGACATCACTTTGCCAACAAAGGTCCATATAGTCAAAGCCATAGTCTTTTCAGCACTCATGTATGGATGTGAGAGTTGGACCATAAATAAGTCTGAGTGCTGAAGAACTGATGCTTTTGAATTGTGCTGTTGGAGAGGACTCTTGAGAGTCCCTTGGACTGCAAAGAGATCCAGCCAGTCAATCCCAAAGGAAATCAGTCCTGAATATTCATTGGAAGGACTGTTGCTGAAGCTGCAATACTTTGGCCACCTGATGAGAAGAGCCAACTCACTGGAAAAGACCCATCACGGAAAGACTGAGGGCTAGGAAAGATTGAGGGCAATAGGAGAAGGGGATGACAGAGGATGAGATGGTTAGCTATCATCACCCATTCAATGGACATGAGTTTGGGCAAACTCCGGGAGATAGTGGAGGACATAGGAGCCCGGCATGCTACAGTCCATGGGGTCACAAAGAGCCAGACACAACTTAGCAACTGAACAATAACAATAACATCATCAAAGTACGAGTGCTGAGAGCCTGCTGGAGATGGGGTGCTATGTCCTATGGGCCTCATCCCCACAAACCAGCTTCCAAGTCGTAAGTAAACTCATACAGTTCAGTTCAGTTCAGTCGCTCAGTCGTGTATGACTCTTTGCGACCCCATGAATTGCAGCACGCCAGGCCTCTCTGTCCATCACCAACTCCCAGAGTCTACCCAAGCCCATGTCCATCGAGTCGGTGATGCCATCCAACCATCTCATCCTCTGTCATCCCCTTCTCCTCCCGCCCCCAATCCTACCCAGCATTAGGGTCTTTTCCAATGAGTCAACCCTTCGCATGAGGTGGCCAAAGTATTGGGAGTTTCAGCTTCAACATCAGACTTTCCAATGAACACCCAGGATTGATCTCTTTTAGGATGGATTGATTGGATCTCCTTGCAGTCCAAGGGACTCTCAAGAGTCTTCTCCAACACCACAGTTCAAAAGCATCAATTCTTTGGCGCTCAGCCTTCTTCACCGTCCAACTCTCACATCCATACATGACCACTGGAAAAACCAGAGCCTTGACTAGACGGACTTTTGTTGGAAAAGTAATGTTTCTGCTTTTAAATATGCTATCTAGGTTGGCCATAACCTTCCTCCCAAGGAGTAAGCGTCTTTTAATTTCATGGCTGCAGTCACCATCAGCAGTGATTCTGGAGCCCAAAAAAATAAAGTCTGACACTGTTTCCACTGTTTCCCCATCTATTTCCCATGAAGTGATGGGACCAGATGCCATGATCTTAGTTTTCTGAATGTTGAGCTTTAAGCCAACTTTTTCACTCTCCTCTTTCACCTTCATCAAGAGAACTCATACAGAGAAAGATAAAATTGTAAGTTATAAACATAAAAGACTTGGCACATCTAAAAATTAAGGGCAAGAAAATTGAAACCAGAATGCACAGAGAATAACCTACTAGGAAGTGGATTTTCATGGACAAGGCAGCCTCTCCCAGCATTCTGAGGCCCTGGAGCCACATTCAGAGCCCGCTTCCCAGCAGAGCTGGGTGTCTGCCCATTGACACAGCTCGTGCACACCAGGGCGCATGGCAGGGCAAGGCCAGTCACTCAGAGGCCCCCAGGTCAGTACACCAACAAGCTTAACCCACCAGACTGAGAGCATATCTGCTCCAGATGGCAACTACAGTATCTTTCCAATTATGGGAGCTGGAAAAATGCAGTAAGGATCTCTTATTATATTAAATAAAGTGAAGCAGAGAGGACAAAAGCAAAGTATACAGGAAACAAAAGGCAAATACAACTCGAATAACCTGTGTTACCTGGGGGAAACCAACAGAATCTCTAAAACCAGTTAATCCTAAACAATAGAGTGGTTCTACAGCTGTGGTGTCAATTCCTTCCAAACGAGAACACAAAATCCAGAAGCCACAAAAGAAAAGATTAATAATATAACCACATAAACATCAAAAACTTCAGCCTGGTAAAAATCAAAGTTTAAAGACAAATGACAAAAATTTGAAAACAGTAGGTGCAAGTTTTATCACAAAATCTACTTCTCAAACATATAAATGCTTCAAGAAATTCAACAGAGAAAAAAAAAGTGCAACAGCCTACATACACAGAAGGCACTAAAACTCATATGAGAGATACACAATCTCACTCATAACAATAGAAATATAAATTAAAACTACATTTAGATACCACTTTCCACCTACCAGGTTGGTAAGCTCCAAAACCGCGTGGTGACACAGTCTATTCCTGAGGATGTGGCAAACAGGCACCCTCACCCATGGCTGGTGCCACACGGAGGGCGACAGGCAGTGTCAGCCAAAACCACAAATGCACGTGCTCTTTGACTTGATAACTCCAGTTCCGAGAACTTATCCTGAAGGCACACTTTGCAAGCAATTCAATACAATGAAATTAAGCCACATGTTCATCAGTAGAGAAATGGTTCAATACATGACAGAGCATCTATTAAATGGGACATGAGACAGCTGTAAACAGGAGCTGAGGGGAGAGAAGGAAGCTTTCTGTGTGCTCATGTGAAGGATCTCCAAACCACGTCAAATATAAAAAGTGGTTGAGGAAAATGGGAGTGACACCTTCTAGAAACACAGAGGTGCTGGTGGTTAACACATTTTCAAGTCCGTCATGAATGAATGAAATGATTCTAGAAAGACACACAAGAAACTAATGACCGTGATTTTAAGATGGGACAGGCACAGAGTGGACAGAGTAGGCTTTTGAGTCAATACTTTTTAACAACTCATTTTATTTTTGAACCATGTGATGATACTGTCTAACCAAAACAACAATAATAATAATAGTTTTTAAACTCTGTATCAGCTGCAGCTTAGACGACCCTGTCTCCCACATCATTTACACCCCTCATCTTCAGGGCACCCTTAATATCCCCTCCCAGTACTTGGTTTGCCAGGCCTCTATCCTCAAGTCTGTTTCCATGACAAGAAGTTTCAGAAAACATCAATTATTCTTGAATATCATACTTTAAACTAAGAAGGAATACTTCTTCCTAAGTGTGCACCAGGCAAACTTGAAAGGGCTGAACTCTCTTGGGTTAATCAGAGAAGCTGGCCGACCTCCTTATACTAAGCGACTCTGGGAGACACCCACTTCCCAACCCCTCCCCATCACTCTCCCCAGCACTCCAGCCCACAGCCTGCACTGTGCCAGACCTCTGGGACACCTCAGACCAGTTGCCTTCGATAAACAAGACTGAGGCTGAGCATGGAAACCTGGAAGCCACCCACAGCCCTGGTGGGAGAACCTCTGCACTGGGGTCCACAATGACCACCTGGATACAGGTGCCTACATTTCCACTCCCATAGTATAGAACTGCACCCAAACCCTTTCAACTGTTTACCTTCACCTAAAAACCCAGAAACAACTCTCACTGCTGACAACACGTTCAGGCCGTAGTTTTTGCACAACTACTTGGCCTCTGTACAAGCTAAGTTAGTTCTTCTTATCACCATATCTTACAGAACTAGGAACATTTTAATTCTTTTATTAGAGTCTAGCGCCCATATAACTAAACCCTTTTATCAAGAGATGCACAGAACAATACATGTTCATTCCTTTCACAAGAGAATAATCTGCAACAAGTTCAGTGATGAAGCTTCTTAAACCTGCCCCCAATTACCTGTTCTCCTCCTGGAAAATCAGGTAGCATCAAACCATCCTGAAACAGTTGCTTCTACCGCTTTTCTTGGAAAGTCAACACCACCCAAGCAAGCCGTCACTCCCCTCCACAGGGCTGCTGGAAATGAGTCCCCAGGTTTGGCAAACTACAGCTCCAGAAAACCATTAATCTCGCGATGCCATTCTGGAGATCGCCACAAAATCATATTTCCAAACGAAATAAACCCAGTCTCCCAAATCGGGCTGCTTTGGAACAAGGAAACAAACAGCCGGAGACAGCAATGAATTACAAATGGCATGCTAATTACCAGTTACTTCCAGAAATAGCTGAAGACTGCAGGATTTTTGCTGTTGTTGTTAAAATAACTACAGCCTTTATTCTAGGGCTGGGCAAAAGCATCTGATTTATTCAAATGCTTCAGCTTCTCAACATAATCACATTTATATGTTCTTATCTGGAAGGGATAGTAGGTGGAGACAAACCTTGGGATCTGGGAGCATGGATCCCCAGAGACAGCGGTGGGGGATCACCAAGCCCACTGCCAGTGTGGCTGACGGAGGGGGACCCTCCCACTTGCCCTCTAGTGGAGAAAGGAGGGGACAGGGAGGCCAAGTCTCCACACAGCATCTCAGCACCCTCATCATTTACTCCACGGCAGGTGGATAAGCAGCAACTGTGCCTGGAAAGTGTTAGAGTTTAGAATCCTCCCTTCAAGAAACTCACCATCTGTTGAAGATAGGAGAAAGGGCACAAGAGAATGCAAGAGAAACGTGGTCATTCTGTCCACCGCCCTTTGGTTCACTAAGGACAAGACACACACCTCCCCAACACGAGTTCAGCTCCAGGGATACACATTTCACCCCATATCCCCGTTTCTGCTGTGGATGCAGAGCCTACCAGGTTTAACTGCAGAATGTGGGGTCTGAGCCCTCTGTAGAGACTAACCCACCACCCCCCACACATGCCTCAAACCTTCTGCAACCTCATTACCCCTCTAAATACATCCCATTCTCCCACCCCTGCTCTCAAATTCCAGAATGTTTCAGAAGGAAGTCTCCCTCAAGGCCACCTGGTCTAGCAAAAGCTCCCCCATGCTTAGCGGAGTTAAATGGAGACGGTTCTTGGGTCCAACACGTTTAAGGAGATTCTGGGTTAAGCAACACTACAGTTTTCTCTGCTGCCAAACTTCTTAGAGCCTCTAGTATGCTAAAGGTACATTAAGAATCTCCAAGAAGGGGGTCTGATAGGCAACACTTACAAATCTGATGGACTAGAAATATTTTCTCCTGCCCCCTCCTGAGACCAGACTCCTCTGAGCACCACTCTGGGCTCTGGCCACCTTCTCTACTGCCTGGCAAACATCTGGCTGAGTACCCACTCCAGTCAGGCACACACTGGCTTCTGAGGACGCAAAAATGGAGAAGATACAGAGGCCTCCAGGTGCTCGCTGTGAGACTCTGGGGAGTGAGCTGCTTAAAGCCATGAGGCTAATTACTGGATGGTCTCCGAGCTCCAACTAGCGGCCAGCTCCCAGTTCACCACACCAGTGCACACCCAGCTCTGACTGGAAGAGGTGTTTAGCTGTGATGTGATCAGATGGAGTTCTCCAGAGAGACTCAGCAGCAGCCAAGATCCCCCGTTAAAACAGGACACACCGCATCTGCTTCACTTATTTGAACAACCCTACTTAGCGTTACTACAACAAGGGAATCCTAGGGTACAGTGGTCAATAATATAAAGATTAAATCATGATACCAAATTCACACCTGCTATCACCTGAGTTTTCATCTCATGGCCAGTTCTCAAATATGCGCATCAAAAATAAGCAGAGATGGTCCTAGGCACCTTCACTGGGACAGGCCTGGAAGAAGCTGACCACGGCAGGCAGCAGCTGCCCAGGACAGGGTCCAGCCCCTGCATCACGGCCCTGTCTCTAGATGGGGCTAGTGGCTGACTCCAGAGACACGTCCTCAGAACAAAAAGCCATCAGAGCAGAGCTACCCCTCTGGCTCCTAGGTCCCCACCAAAACCACAAGCCCCACCTCGAGAAGCTGGGCAGGCAAGGAAGGGTGCCAGCATGGCAAAAGAAGCACCAGACTGCCTTCTACACCCCAACAAGCCCCACCAGGAAGAAGGCACCTGCTGGCTCTCCTGAGACAAGCCAGGGCCTGAAGCCAGGCCTTGGGAGGGCAGAATTCCTCCGGAGCAGCCAGACAGGCTGCCACCAGCTGTTTCTGTTTCCATGCACTACGGCAAGGCGGGCGCCTCTCTCCAGACACAGCCAGCTACTTCAGCATGGAGGCACCAGGTGAACACAGACAGGCAGTCTTTCAACCCACCCCTCCCAGGGGAACACCACCCCCCAGGACCCAGAGGCACTGCACTTTCCTTTGTTTCTATACCTTTCATTGGGACCCTAAAACATACAAACATCGCTGACAGCATCCACTGGAGTCCCTAAGTTGTAATGTCTCTTTGGAATTCACTTGTAATTATCACGTCAGCCTGGCCTCCCCAGTAAAAACTGAAAGTGGTATCACGGAGGGCCTTAGTCTCAAATCCAGGTCTGATACAAGAGTGCTCCAGTCCCTGTCCTACACCTTGGCCCATGAAATCAGTTATGGGGCCTTTCTCTTCCCCTGAAGCATGGAGGTTTTGAGGGGCAGCTGCCATTTAATTTGATGATGAAAGGAAGAAACAGGTGTTCTAAAACCAAAATTCTGAAGAAAAAAATTTTAATGTTTTTGCTTTAAGATATCAAACAGGCACACCCTAAACAAGAAAGCTCCACAACTTCTACTGAAATGTGTTTTAACTTCCAGCAAGAGGATCTGGCCCAACATTCCTCTCCCACAGCCACACACACACCCCCCTCCACACTCACGGCACCCACACACCACAGCAGGAGTACAGCGGGTGATGAGGGCGACTCGGATGTTCTCACACTCACTGGAGTGGGTTTGCAAAACTGATCTTCACATTTCTAAGGAAATCAAGCTCCACATTTTTTTAAACTACAAACCACTTAAAATGCCAACATGCTATATAAAATCATCACTCTAAGCATTCCATCCTAGAATTTGAGAAGGAAATTCCCCCCAGAATTTCAAGAACAGCGTAATTTTGGACAACACATGTTCACATCACACGTGACTTGCCAGCGTGTGCTCCAGCTGTGCCCAGCCAGGCCTCAACACAGTGTTTGGCAGCAGCAAGAGGGACCCGCAGCTTAGCAGCGAGTCCCGGGAGGGGACTGGCACTGCTCTGAACACAGCACGGTTTTGTCTAAGCTCCCCAGAACTTCTCCCAGAGTTTACATGATGCCAGCTTCCTGTTAACAAATGCTGCAAGTCTTGTCTGTAAAAGCTAACCCACTCCTGCACTACCTCACCCAGGACCAGAGGCCCTCCCTCAACAGGAGCAGGAGGTGCTCCTCCACAGCACCTGGGCTCCCCCATGGCTATGCCAGGCCTCTGGCACCACAGTGCCCTGTGCGGCCCATTGTATGCTTGCTCCAGGGAGCCCTCCTGGTCAGCACCTATAAATAGGACAGGTCCCATTCTACTTCCAGGTTCCAAATCCTGACCCCACACCATACATCTTCTTGTCTGAGCAATCAAGGAAAGGCTTGTCCATCACCTTGGACACAGCAGACAGGCCTGGTAAAGATCTGACACCAGACTTGAAGTTCAGGTACCAGCACGTGGCTCGGGAGCTCAGGAAACTATGTGTCGGTAACTAGAACACGTACTTCCTTTCAATCTGGCCCGTGTTTACCGGGGCTGACTCATCTCAGTCCTTCACAGGATGCTAGAGAAATGCTGGATGACTTCCACGGGCTAGAAAACACCAAAGGACATAGCACCCCCTGCTCCCCTACACAAGTCAGCAAAGCAAAGGCCCCTCCAAAATGCAGAGACTCTCAGGGCCCCAAGTCACCAGTCCCAACCCTCTGTGTAAACATTCTCTATGGCCAGCCACAGGAAGTAGGGACTCATCTTATAAAGAAGGTGGTCATTTCCTTTCAGACCAGGCAGCAAAAAACACATGCAAAGGGAAGACATAAAGCAATGAAAGGCACACCCTGATAGGCCACAAAGACCAGGCACTTCCTGTACAACCCCTCTCCACTTTACAAGAATCCTCTGTGAGTTCAAGGTTTGCCTCATTCTACAGACGGAGAAACTGAAATGCAGAGTGAAGGGACCTGCTCAAGGTCATGGAACTAGGAACTGACAGGCCGCATAATCCAACCCAGGTATTTCTGCCTCCAAAGACCATGAACTCTTCTCAAGGCCATGATTATGACCTTGTAGAAAGCATGTAGTATAGACTCTAAAATATTAAAAAGCTGAAATGCACAAAAATGCCCTTTCCTTTGTATCTAAATTTTCTTGCTTTTATTATTTTAAATGTTAAAAAGATAAAATGCTGTTTACAAATAAAAACTATGTGTTTATGAGTGAAAGGGTATTTTCCATTAGTTATATTATGATTTCTTAAGAAAACAAAGCAGGACCTGTCACTAGTCAGTGCCACTCCCGGACAGGCACATGGAGGCAAAGACTCCAGCCTCTATGCTTACAGGTCACTTCTGGGCCAGAGCCTGGACTTGCTGGGACAAGACTTTCCAGAGCTCCCTCTCCCTGTTTCATGCAAGCTGATCTTTAAGAATTCCAAAGTTTCATTTTGAGACCACCCTGCTAAGTGAAAGTAACTGACTGCATCCTATTCCTGCCAAAATGCACAGGCCACCTTCACCTCAGCACAATGCCTCTCCTCCCGCTCCCCCCACTGTGAGCTGAATCGCAGGGATGGCAAGGTGCGGTGTAGGGGAACAACCCCTCAGGGACACCAGGAGCCCTGGACTGGAAGGGGAGAGCTGTGTCTGCTCCTCCCTCAAGACTGGTGGCTACAAGACCCTGCAGTCACTCAGCCTCTCTAGGGTTCAGGTTTTCTTCTTTATACAATACAAAAAGTGAAATCAGTGGCCTTCACAGTTAGTTGGAGTTCTAAGACTGGCTTTATTATTATTTCTGCCTATGTCAGCGTGTGTAGTGCTCAATCTTTCACACAAACATAAATTAAACTCTTTCTGTACAATCATGAGAAGCACACATACCAAAGTATACATTAGAGTTCACTCCTACTGGGGAAGTCTTTCAGCCTCATAGAAATTCACATATTAGAAAACAAAAACAAAAAAACAACAGTGGCTATGCCCTTTGTTTCAGATATTCAAGAACAGGTTATTACCTGAAACACAATACAAAGATTCTTAACACACCTGGAAGTCAATGCACCCTGCTCCCAATGCACTATGTAGACAGGGCCAACCCCTTCCAGGTGCCAGCTGATCCTTAAATTCATTCTACGTCTACAGGTATAAGCTCACACACAGGCCATCTGGACAGAGGAAGCTGTGTTTCAGGTTAAGTAAAACCCAGTTACAGGCGGCCCTATACCCACACCCGGGATTCACAGGAGGGGCTGGTTTTTCCTGGGTTGGGCTCGGGCACCTTGGTGGGGATGAGTCTACAGAAAGGTCAAACTCCAGGTCTCCTCAGCCACCAGGTCCACCACAGCTTCCCAGGATGTTGGGCATACCACGTAAGGTCATGGGTGCTGAGGGCAGGAGAGTAAACTTGTTGAGCTTCTACAGAGTCCAGATGCCAGGGGGCTTCACTACTCCTGATGTGTCTGCTGGAGCCACTTCCCTTGGAAAGCGTTGGATTCCTCAGCTGCAGACCAAGATGGCACAGCTCATTTCTTTAAGGGAAGAAGGGTTCACCTACAAGTCAAATGCTTGATTTTCACTGTGCTTGATCACTACAATATATAGTGCTTTTATGCATGTCCCTAAGATCTGACCCTCCAGTTACCAAAATGCTCTTTGCTCTTAAGCATTTTCTACTAACGAATCAACAAATCTGACAGAATTCACTTTTTAAAAAAAATTAATTTATTTGGCTGTGCTGGGTCATCATTGCTCCGTAGGCTTTCTTCAGTTGTGGTGAGTGGGGGCTACTCTCCAGTTGCGGTGCGTGGACTTCTCACCGTGGTGGCTTCTGTTTCTGAGAATGGGCTCTAGGGTGCACAGGCTACAGTAGTTGCAGCTCCCAGGCTCTAGAAAGCAGGCTCAACAGTTGCAGCACACAAGCTTAGCTGCTCCCAGGCATGTGGGATCTTCCCAAATCAGGGATCAAACCCATGTCTCCTGCATTGGAAGGCAGATTCTTTACCACTGAGCCACCAGGAAAGCCCCAGAATTCACCTCTATACCCTGTTGAGAGTACTGACAATCTCACGGCTATTCCATAAGACCAAACTAAAAAGATACACATTTTTTCATTAAACAAAGGGCTGGCAGGAAAATAAGTAGGCAGGCTGTTCTTATACTAATTATGGTGTAAAAAGCGTGCAACCAGAATTTTCCTAGGAATCATTAAAAATATCATTTTCACCTGGCCCAGTAACATCCTTCATCCACATCTTCCAGTGTTGGACAAGGTCTGCAAGGGCACAGGCTGCAGTGAAGGCTCTTGCTTCCAGGTTCACTCCACCACTTAATAAGGTTCTGACCTTAGGCAAGTCACTAAGGTCTCTGACTTCCATTTCCTTACTTGTAATGGAAGTTTCTGAATATATGCAATAGCTGTGGTCTCTCAGTCCTAAAGAAAAAGACATAACTTCCTCTTGAGTTAATAACACTACCACAGACATCCTTCTGATGACAAAAATCTCTTGCTAAGTATTCAGAATGAGTGATTAGCTTTTTAAGAGGAGATCATTTGTCATAATTATTTCCTATTTAAGCCATTTCTGGTCCAGTCCTGATGTGCTCCCAGCTGACAGCCTCAAATTGACAGTCACCTTGACCAACATCAGCCCTTTCGGGATGGGCAGAAACTAGTGTTTAACATGTATATTCCTCAGCTTACTATACAAAATGAAATAGCCAGAGGTTAAAAGGAGAGCCACTAGGACAAATCTGTCATTACAACCTCAGAAATAATTCAGCATGAACTGAGAAAGAGCTAGCACTGAACTTGTACTAAAGGACTCTGCCAGCCCCCAGCCTGTGGGCCTGACTCCTCCAAGATCCCTAAGGAGGATGGGACAAGCTTCAAACAGTGCCATTTACATATGATTTTCTGGGACTGAAAGCAAGGTAAAATGTAATATTTTCTAAAAGTTTAAGAGTAAATTTTAAAAATGGCTTCAAAGGGTGATCAGGAGAAATGACAATGACTAATAAAATATCTACTTCTGCTTTACTGACTATGCCAAAGCCTTTGACTGTGTGGACCACAACAAACTCTGGAAAATTCTTAAAGAGATGGGAATACCAGACCATCTGACCTGCCTCTTGAGAAATCTGTATGCAGGTCAGGAAGCAACAGTTAGAACTGGACATGGAACAACAGACTGGCTCCAAAAAGGAAAAGGAGTACATCAAGGCTGTATATTGTCACCCTGCTTATTTAACTTGTATGCAGAGTACATCATGATAAATGCTGGGCTGGAGGAAGCACAAGCTGGAATCAAGATTGCCGGGAGAAATATCAATAACCTCAGATATGCTGATGATATCACCCTTATGGCAGAAAGTGAACAACTAAAAAGCCTCTGATGAAAGTGAAAGAGGAGAGTGAAAAAGCTGACTTAAAACTCAACATTCAGAAAACTAAGATGATGGCATCTGGTCTCATCACTTCATGACAAATAGATGGGGAAACAGTGGAAACAGTGCCAGACTTTATTTTTTGGGGCTCTAAAATCACTGCAGATGGTGACTGCAGCCATGAAATTAAAAGACACTTACTCCTTGGAAAAAAAGTTATGACCAACCTAGACAGCATATTAAAAAGCAGAGACATCACTTTGCCAACAAAGGTCCGTCTAGTCAAAGCTATGGTTTTTCCAGTAGCCATGTATGGATGTGAGAGTTGGACTACAAAGAAAGGTGAGCACCAAAGAATTGATGCTTTTGAACTGTGGTGTTGGAGAAGACTCTTGAGAGTCCCTTGGCCTGCAAGGAGATCCAACCAGTCCATCCTAAAGGAAATCAATCCTGAACATTCATTGGAAGGACTGATGCTAAGCTGAAACTCCAATACTTTGGCCACCTGATGCGAAGAACCAACTGACTCATTTGAAAAGACCCTGATGCTGGGCAAGATTGAAGGCGGGAGGAGAAGGGGACAACAGAGGGTGAGATGGTTGGATGGCATTACCGACTCAACGGACATGAGTTTGAGTAAGCTCCAGAAGTAGGTGATGGACAGGGAGGCTTGGCATGTGGCAGTCCATGGGGTCACAAAGAGTCGGACACAACTGAGCGACTGAACTGAACTGAAATGAATGAAGTAATACTGACACTTGAAAATTCACCTGCAATGTGAAAAAATGAAGAAGGAAGGTGACATTCATCTAAAACTTCTTAGTGAAGCAGTCACTTTTTAAAAGAAAAAATATCCTAAAGTTATGATTTAATCCAAAAGTGAACTGTAAGATAACTGACTCCCATTTCTTCTTCTGTGACACAATGAAGGACTGGAGTGAAACAGTATTCCAGTCGTGCTGAGCATTTGCACAACTCTGCATGAGTAGTTCTCTTCACACATCTAAATGTATTTAACTTCTACATCTCTTCAGAGATAGAGGAGAGGAAACACAAGTCATAGAACACCACACTCAAACTACTTCTGACTGAGACACAATATGCACACGCACCAACACACAGGATCAGCTACAGTTTGTCCACATGGCAAGAGCCTCCCAACAGCAACCTAGAAGCTATGTCTTCTCTCCACCAAACCACTGTGTCCACAAAAGACCAGGTTTCCAGAACTGGGAACTGACTACTTCTAAAGAGACCACAGAAAGAACATAAAACTGAATTACATGAAATGCCAACACATGCCCATGTGTAAAAGACTGTCAAAAAATATGTACCTTTGCCAAGATCCAAACCAGTGATTTAAGGTTCACGTTTTCATTACGTGTCTATCTTAAAAGTTACAAAGTTTGGACTTCCCTGGTGGTTCAGGGGTTAAGACTTTGTGCTCCCAATGTAGGGGGGCCAGGTTCGATCCCTGGTCAGGGAACTAGATCCCATGTGCCGCAGCTAAGACCCAGGGAAGCCAAATATATATCTATTTTTAAGTTAAGAAGTCAACAACAAAGGTTTGCAGTATTCCTTTGATGTGGTGCCCCAGAACCAAAGCACATCTGCCTCAGGGGCCACCTCACCAATGCCCAGAACTGACCTCTGGGAGCCCACACTGCCTCCGCTGCCATCCCATTTCCAAGTGGCTCCACCACTGGAAAGATCTCACATCTCTCTCCAGGGGCCTTTGTACCCCAGAATTACCAGGGGACAAGTCAAGGGGTAGCTAAGGAAAAAATCTTAGGTGAAGCCTTTTGATCTCTCACAAAATAGACAGCAAATTCTTACTGCATCATTTATGATTAATACAAAATAAATTTTCCATGTAATGGCCAGAAAACAACATGCTGCTTGCTGAGTCAGATGGAGAAAGCAGAAACCAAGGAATCACCATCTTCCAGGCTTCACGATACTCAGTCAATCATGTGGCTCTCTCATGCTTCAGTTTCTCCACCAGGTGAAAAATTTTTCATATTGCCATTATAAATTCTGGAGCAGAACTGGGTGTGAGAAAACTAACCCCAAGAGTACCCTCCTGCCTTTCTCAACACGCACTAGAGATGTTTCATCTCATTCAATACTGTGAAGGGTACCTCAAAGTATAAAGACTGGAGAATGTCTAGGACATTTCTAGATGCTAAAAATGTTTTATAACTCAAGTTTCCATCAACTATACTCATCTCAAACCATATGATCCCCCGAAGGGGTTGGCAAAAGCAACAGGAAGAGAGTATGGCTCACAGAATCTCAAACACACACAGAACACATCCAGGGATAATGTCAGCAGTCAACCCCCAGGTCACTTCGTTCACACCCAACACTGCTGTTACCGTTTGCATTACCGTTTGCATATCTTGTGAAATGCCTAAGACGCAAGCCAAGCAAAACATCAGGCTTCAGAAACGCCTTATTATTCTCTCCATCCACTCCACCATCCAGCGCCCTGAGGCCAGGAAAATTCTGAACCCCACCGCACTTCCTTGTCTCTAGTTGAGCCTTTAATGGCATACAACAAACACATGAGGACTGTCTGAACTAAAACACCCAATGTCGAGCACTTCTTTTTGGTAGCCTAGAAGGGAAAATTTTGTTTTACTAAACATTTTCCAAAATTTTATCTCACTGGCTAAAATGTACCCTGATTAGGCCAACAGACTTTGGGGCAATATCTCCCTGGTAAATAGGAAACACTCTATGATGTAGCCTCTCCTTGGTACAACGCATCCTTTGTTACCTCAAGCATAACAAACACAGTGTTCAAAAATAAAACTGTAAGCTTAAGGATGCAAGAGAGGGACTTCCCTGATGGAACAAGGGCTAAGAGTCTGTCCTCCCAATGCACTGGGCCAGGTTCCATCCCTGGTCAGGGAACTAGATCCCACATGCCACAACTGAAGATTCTGTGCACTGCAATGAAGATCAAAAATTCCACATGCCACCATTAAGACCTGGAATGGACAAATAAATAATCAAAATAAACATTTTTTTAAAAGAATGGAAGAGAAAATTACATTGGTCATTAGATGACACATTTTTATTCCTCAGAAACACTGCTTTCTTAAAATTCAGGATTCTTAAACCACATTTACACTGAACATGATGCTCACTGCTCCCAGGAATCCTAAGATATGAGCTGCTGAGGTCTGGAACAGAGCAACTGTGACTGAGACTAGGCCAGTCTTCCGGGTCCGCCCTGGGAGAAAGAAGGGCTGGACCGAAGGTGAGGCGACAGGTGCCAAGGCCCCACAGATATGAGCCAGGTCCCTACAGCTCCCTCCACTCGCATGCCCAGCAAGCCTGCACCTGCCCGAGTCACAGCCTATCCAACCACTTCGCTCCATCTGTAAAGGCCTTTGTCATGACTAATCAAGTTCTCAGTAATATCTGTTGAGTGAATGAACGAGTGAACGAATGAAAAAAAAAGAAAAAACCAACAACTGATTTTGCCTTTGAATGCCCCTCCTGGTGGCAGAGGTGCTTTGCTGCTGACAGTACTGTTCATCATTCTGTTTCCTGGAGCACATGAGACTGGAGCCTGAGTCGAGAGCTGTGAGGACACCTGTGAACACAAACTGGCTGGGGGAGGAGCAGGAGCACAAGTGTTCACCCCGCTGCTCACACATACTCTCCGGAGGGATCCAGACTCCATCCAGGCTTGATACACAGTCCACTGCCTAGAAACTGAGAAAATACCTCAGAGTTTAGTCAGCCTCAGGAAATTAAAATCCCTGTGTGGGTGGACTCTCAGGGGCTGAGATGCAGAGCAAGGCCTCAGATGTGCCCACTGGTGTTGGCAGTGACAGTCCTTATGCAGATAGTTTCATTTTTGCGGTCTACCGTAACTTCTTAAAATATATACAGCATTTGACTTCAACTTAGTTTTATATCTCACTAAGTGTTTTGCTGCTGCCCACGAATAAGTAGATGCTGAGATAGGAGAACACAGACCATAAACACAATCAGGTTAATGAAGAGCTTGCTACAAATTCTCCAGGGAAATGGGACCAATAGGACACACACACACAGAGGAGAAAGATTTATTATGAGAAACTGGTTCCACAATTATGAAGAAGTTCCTCAATCTGCCGTCTGCAAGCTGCAGACCCAGGGAAGCTAGAATTGTCAAAGGCTTGAGAAGAGGCAGAGTCGAAGACTTGAGAGCCATTAATGCCAACGCCAGCCCAGAGCAGGATATTACACCTGAAGCAGGCAGGCAGGAAGCAGAGGGGCGAAATTCCCCTTCCTCTGCCTTCTGCTCTCTGCAGGCTTTCAATGGACTGGATGACGCCCACCCACAGCAGGGAGGCCATCTACTGAGTCTGATTCATCTGGAAACACTCTCACAGACACATCCAGGAATATTTAATGTGGGCATCCCTTGGCCCAATCACACTGACTACAAGCTAAACACATTAAGCACTCCAAGTATTAACACTTTTCTATGGAGAACCATGGACAGGAAGGAACCCCAGCTCCTTTAACTCTGTGAGGATCATGGCACTAAGGCTGCCGAGAATCATGAGGAAACAAATTCATGTGGTCTGACGAGCGGTGGAAGAAATGGACGCCTCCATCATAACTGTCAGGACCTCACTCCCTCCTACAGCCACACACAGTGACGCGGACTCCCCTGGGGCACAGTTCCAACCCAGTTCACGAGCCCATCACATCCACCAGTGCATAAGAACCACACGACTGGACACACACAAGGCCAAGAGCCAATCTTGTGGTCCTAAACTGAACACACAGAATGTCGCAGTGGTTCCCCCAGAGGAGGCTGCACCTCCACCATGACCCCAACACTCTCTTAAAAGGCTAGACAGAATGTGTTTCTTCCTGAGGTGACAGGAAGCCTGTTCTTGAGCACAATTCTTCACCCTGAGAAGCTCAAGCACCAAACTTCATAAGGAAGAGTTTTCATCTTGTAGTTGAAAGCCATCCGTTCTTTCCATAACTCTTATCTCTGCAGCCATTCCTGTGGCCCAGGACTGGGTAGGTCTGCAGGTGAGCAGCACTCTCCAGGACAGAGACAGATGGACCCCAGATGGTTTCACCTTATCTGTCTTTCCCTTTGCAAACTGTTACAGAGGACAACTAACAGCTCTCAATCCTGATCTTATTTATGCTTTTTCCACTGACAATTCAAGTTCCCAAAAGATGGAGTCAATGTTTTTCATTCAACTGTAAATCAAAGATAACATTCCTGAAGAGAGTTTGAAGTTAAGTGACTAGAGAACTAGATAAATAACAGTACTAAGTCTTACATATATTTACACATTTATGAATCCTTGAACAGTTCAATGTGCTGCAACCTATGATCCCTTTAACACTGTAAGAGTCATCACAGATAGCAGGACATGCCTCATGTCCTCTCCCGTCCTCTCAGTTTACCCATCCATAGGACATGGACAAAGGAGAAAATGAACAGACTGTGATTTTTTGTGGCTGTGCTAAGTCTTCGTTATGGTGAGTGGGCTCTCCAATTGCCCTTCAGTATGGGGATCTTAGTTCCCCAACCAGGCATCCAACTGTGTCCCCTGCTTTGGAAAGTGGATTCTCAACCACTGGACCACCAGGGAAGTCCCAACAGGATATAATTTAAGTCCCTATGAGAAGTTATCAATATGCACTCTGGAATGGAGTTCCTTTATACATACAATATATAATATAGTACAAGCTCAGAGCGTATTTAAAAACTACTAAACAGTTCAGGTGTTGGGACCTTCACCACAACGTGGAAAACACCAGGCAGCACAGCATCCTGAGCTGTCGCAAAGCAGAACAGAGCCCAAGTTCCTCATGAGGTCTGATTGTGTTTCTAGCAGCCCCCACCTGCCAAAATGCCAAAGTGGTGGCTGCTGTTTCCAGCGTTTCAGTTCTTCTGCCAAAGCTCCACACTTGTTCACTTTTTCCTAGCTGGTGTCTTAAATGCTTCTAAGCAGGACAGTTATGTCAGTGAGTCTTAGTGCTTTGTTACTGTCACCATGGTTGCCAGAAGTGTTATTATGACCTTCAATTCGCCTTGTAGCAATGGTTTCTAAAGCATTTTTCATGTGCAGTCACAGTACTGACTGATTCCTTTATGGATCGTTTTTTTAGATGATTAAAACTGTTACTATTTCTGTAATATTTTAGTGTGAAACAGACAAAGTTGTATAACTGATCCTACTAGCATCAATTAAACTTTCCTCTGCTATAAACTCAAGACAGTTTTATTGTAAACAACACTAATATGGATGGCCACATAAATCTTTTCATTTCAACAAACTCTTGTCCTTTCAACATATATTGAGTAGACCTTTACTGATGTGATTTCAGCTAATGACAGAAAATGGTTTAAAAAAAATCGTTTTCGTCATCGGAAATTGAGGTCAGAGCACTTGCCCATTTTATTCTGGGCTATATTCTACTTACATACAGTTGAGGAATTGTAAAACTCAATACGTTTCATCCATAAAAATTCGAATTGCTACAGAAGTAAATCTTCACTTCAAAACGTGAGAGAAATATAAACTGATCATTATTCCCTTTCCACCCCCTTCACGGAACAGAGTAAAAATTTTGGAGATCACAGTGACAGTAACTAGTCATTTATCTGATGGTTTCTTGCTCTATATTAGATTTTCTAAAAACTCAACCAATTAAACTGATATTAGCTATACAGGTACATTTTTTCTTAATCTCTCTGCCTCCTTTGATACAGGTTTTTACCATTTTCTCTGCATTGAACCAATGACATCAGTATTACTTAATTGATCTTCTTTGAATTTTTCTTAATTGCAAGAGGTTTATATTAATTACTAGCATTTTCTCTGAAATATTCAATCATCTGATTTTAACTTGGGAGTTAAGTTCACTCCTCATAATACACATTCCTGAGTTTCACATGCGATCAAAAGAAAAACAATAATAAGAATTTGGGGGGCCCTTCCACAATGTGAGGGCAGATGGTGCAGAAAATGTAAGAGTTCACTCAATAAAGTCAAGTCTTCACAGCCGGGACATGAGACAAGCAAGTAACAAACATGCTTCTTTATCCAAAGACGTCTCCACTCCCTCACCCACCTTCCAAAGATAAGCAAGGGCTCCTTTCTCACATATTTGTTTATCAGACCCAATCCAGGAGATATAGAACACAAGCCCCATCTTATCCTTACCTTTGGTAGTGTGTTAATCAAGTATGTTCATTAAAACGCATTTGTGAAAGAAGAGTTACTGCAAAGTTTCTGAGTATTCTCAATTTCTAATGTTAAAACATCAACAATGACGTCTTTCCAATTACATTTAGAGATGAGGTGAGTTTCTTTTTCTTCCAGCTTTATTGAGCTCTCATTGACAAATGGGGTGAAATTCTTAAAAGTTCTTCTGAGTAGTTTTAGAGAAAGCAAGATAAGGGGATTTTGAAACTAGGAGTTCACTGGCCAAAATCATCCAAATTGAAGGCTGATGATACTGTGCACTGTCTCGGGCGATTTCTGAGATGATCTATACAAGACTGATTGTGAGTTGCAACAGGCCTAAGGTGTCCAGGTGTAGACAGGAAATACTAGGGCTAATGGGCATGCCAAGGGGACAGTCTCTTAAGGCTATGCTGACTATGACTAGTTAAAATGATACACAGCACTAAATGTTAAAGCTCGATGTCTGTTTTCTGACAGCTCATGAGAAACAGACAAAAACCTGACAACAGAATCGACCTTCATCACTGTAACAATACAAAACAAGTTATGTATCTGTTGTCTTTACACCCGTTTCAGGAGGCCTACCCTTGGATATGTCCGGTGTCTCTGGGGTGACTGTGCCTCATGCTGACAACCCAGATCCCTCTTCCAACCCAGCCTCAGCCTGTGGTCTGACTGACTTCCAGCCTCTCGCACCAGGTCCTCCAGGCCTGTCAGCGAGGAGTCTCATGCTGAGCGATCCCCACCTCCTAGCCTACCTGTCTCTGCTCACTTGTCTCCCACGTACCCAAGCCTCAAAGTCATTCTGTGTCTCTCACTGGACACTCACGGCCTCTTGCCACAAGGCCCTCTCCTGTCACCACAGCCTGCTCAGGCCGTCTCAGCTCTGCCTTGAGAAGCCTCCTTGCTCTTCTCCGGGCTTCTCTTCTCAGCCTCTGCCTCTCCCTCCACTCACCCCTCCCATGGCCCCCAGACCCAACTTCCTCAACTAATGACACCTTCTTCCCCAAAAGGTCTCCCCTACCACATAACAACCTACACACAACATTTAGATACTTGCGGTCTGGCCCCCACTTTCTTGTCCAGCCTTCTGTTTCTCACCTTCCTTCCCAAGCCGCCTCAGCCCCAGCCATATTCACCTTCTCATGGCTGTGCCTCTCACTGAGCCTCCGCCTGTGCCCAGAACGCTCTCCTTGCACGTGTCCACCTGCAGACACACAGTGTGCTGTAGGCCCCACTGCACGTGTCACCATCTCCGTGAGGGATGTGCACAGGCTTCTGTGCCTGGGCCCCCTCGGCAGCACAAGCTGAGCACACAGCAACGTGGACTGCAACCAGGGACGTGACTGCAGGTCTCTTCCATCAGACCCCCTGTGCTGCAGGGCCTGTTTCCCAGCCATCTCTGAGCCCAAGCCCCCCGGAGGGCCCAACATACAGCTGGAGCTCTGAGGTGAGTTCAAGATGAACTGTATCACCAATAGCTGGTCGTGACCCTGCTCACGTCCCCCTGCTCCTCTTCCAACAGCAGCTTTCTGTCTTGGTGACAGAGCATCTTCGCACCCTTGTGAAGCTCAGGTCTGCCGAGACTGAGACAACTCCCTGCACTTCACCATGAGCATGACCCTTGATCTGCCCAGGTGTCCCCTGCTCTGAAGACAGGCTCCTGAGGGCGGGCACTGCTACTGCCACACGAAAGCCTTCCTACTGCACAAGATCGTTGTAAATCATTATGGTAAAAAGGTCATGGAATTCTTAATGCACTATTATCCATAAAAGGCCACAATTTTACATGTTTCCAGTCTTCAGGAAAAACAAAAAGTCTTTCCAGAAATTCTGCAATTTTTCCATTTTTTTCACATTTTTTGTCAGGCTCCCTTAGCAGCAGCCCTGACAACACAAGAGCAACTTGTAGGCCAGGTGGGTTTTTCCTGGAAGTTGGCCCTACCTGGAGTCTTGTCTAAAGAATAATGCTTCACTCAGAATATGTACAAGAGGCCTACTGGTATTATTATTATTATTATTAAATATTACCTCTAAAATATTATAGGATAATAAAGGATAGCTCCCAACTCTGTTTGTGGGTGTTAAGTCACTTTAGTCATGTCCGACTCTGTGCAACCCCATGGACTGCAGCCCGCCAGGCTTCTCTAGCCATGGGATTCTCCAGGCAAGAATACTGGAGTGGGTTGCTGCGCCCTCCCTCCAAGGGATCTTTCCAACCCAGGGGTCAAACCTGAGTTTATTATGTCTCCTGAACTGACAGACGAGTTCTTTACCACTAGTGCCACACGGGAAGCTAATTTTAAACAGATCACTTCCATACTTAAGTATATCTTTCTTTTGGATTCCTAATGGTATCTTTTTTGCCTTTTCATACTGTTCATGGGGTTCTTGAGAATACTGGAGTGGTTTACCATTCCCTTCAAACTATGTGCTGGAGAAGACACTTGAGATTCCCTTGGACAGCAAGATCAAACCAGTCAATCCTAAAGGAAATCAACCCCGAATATGCAATGGAAGGACTGATGCTGGAGGCAAAGCTCTAATACTTTGGCCACATGATGCAAAGAGCCAATTCTTTGGGAAAGACCCTGATGCTGGGAAAGATTCAGGGCAGGAAGAGAAGGAGGTGACAGAGGATGAGATAGTTGGATGGATTCACCGACTCAAAGGACATGAGTTTGAGCAAACTCCAGGAGATAGTGAAGGACAGGGAAGCCTGAAGTACGGCAGTCCATGGGATCGCAAAGTTGGACACAACTTAGCAACTGCATAACAATAGTGTCTAATTGAGAGTGTGCTTTTAAAAATAAATTTTGGAAAAAAATAAATAAATAAATAAATTTGGGGACTTTATTTTTAAATGAGGATACCCAAAGAACTGAAAGCAAGGACTTGAAGAGGTGTTTATGGTCACAGAAGCACTATTTCCCACAGCCAAAAGATGGAAGCTACCCAAGTGTCCATCAAGAAACAAATGGATGAACAAAACGTGCTCTATACAGACCATGGAATATTATTCAGTCTTAAAAAGGAATGAAATTCTGACACTTGCAATAACATGAGCCTTGAGAACACTATGCTAAGTGAAGTGCTGCTGCTGCTAAGTCGCTTCAGTCGTGTCTGACTCTGTGAAACCCCATAGACAGCCCACCAGGCTTCCCCGTCCCTGGGATTCTCCAGGCAAGAACACTGGAGTGGGTTGCCATTTCCTTCTCCAATGCATGAAAGTGAAAAGTGAAAGGGAAGTCACTCAGTCGTGTCCAACTCCTACGACCCGATGGACTACAGCCTACCAGGCTCCTCCGTCCATGGGATTTTCCAGGCAAGAGTACTGGAGTGGGTTGCCATTGCCTTCTCCGTAAGTGAAGTGAGCCAGTCACAAAATGACAAATACTCCATGATCCCACCAGTACCAGGTCTACAGCAGTCAAGTTCCTAGAGTCAAAGAGCAGAACACTGGATGCTAGGGGCTGGGGTTGGGGACAGCAGTCAGTGGTTGATGGAAACAGAGCTTGAGGTTTTCAAGATGAAGACAATTCTGGGGATAGAACTGCACAACGAAGTGAATGTGTTAACGCCACTCAACCATACACTTTAAAAGGGTTAAAACATACTGTTTTCCCCAGCAGCAGGACCATTTTTCATTACCACTAGCAGTGCACAGTGTTTCAAATTGTTACACATTTTCTACCACATTTTTTGAAACAAGGGAGCAGCAGAATGTTTGAGAACCAGTTAAAGATCAAAAATTAGGTAACTAACTTAAATACCACAATACTAAGTGGTAACAAGTTCTTAATGACAACTGGAAAGCACCCTCATATCTTGCAAAGCACTAAAAAATACTTCCCAGACCCACCTGGACCCATAAAATAACTTTTCTCAAATGACTTAAGAACCTGAGCAGATTCTCTTATCTTTACAAAGTCCACAGGGGTACACAGAGATGAGGAGTGAGGTGACAGGACATGGCAGCTGCCCAACTGGCACCCGGGAAGCAGAACTGCCCACCCAGTCACTGCCCTGGGCAATCAGGAATCGACTCAAGCAGAGAACTCAAGAGAGCCTACAGTATTATTATTCTCAGAATGTAACCACTCAGGTAAAATATTACAACAGAACAGAACTTCCATCTCAGGTAGCAGCTGTGGAACTTTTTTAAAAAGCAAGCACAGACGCAGGTCATGTTTGGGACAAGTCCTGCCTGCTCTAATTTGCCCTGGCTCCAGGGCATCCTGACATTCTGCTCTGGAAGTGAGGTGCCCGAGTAACGTTCCTGGCTCCTTCCAGCTCCACTTACAGACTCCACACAAACACTTCTGCTCCCAGTGGACTGTGCAGCCCAGGCAGCATGGGTACTACTCCCATCCTGGCTGAGGCACTCTTTCCCACATAGTCCTGGGGTGGCTGTAACACTTTGTGTTTAGGGGACAGTGATCTTGTCCCCTAAAGGCGACTGGCCACTCAGACAGGACGTGCAGAAGCGGCACCACTGAGCATTGCCAAAGTTACAGCGAGCTGTGAAGTGCAGGTGAAGTACTTGTCATCTCAGGTTTCCTCCATGTCCTCTGACAGCTGCTGGCCTATCGTAATCACCCCCGAGAGTCTCCAGAAAAACGGTAGAGGACATGGCACAACAGACCCAGCAAAAGAGGGGAAAACAGCTGATTAAATGTCGGACTGAGGGGCTTCCCTGGTAGTCCAGTGGTTAAGGGAACACAGGTTCGATCCCTGGTCCAGGAAGATACCAGATGTCAAGGGGCAACTAAGCCTGTGTGCCACAACTACTGAGCCCATGCTCCAGAGCCGGGGAGGCACACCTACTGAAGCCTGCATGTGCTCCACAAGAGAAGCCACCACAATGAAGAGCCCACACACTGCAACTAGAGAGTAGTCCCTGCTCACTGCAACTAGAGAAAGCCCACATGCAGCAACAAAGACCTAGTACAGTCAAGAAAGAAAAAAACAAACAAAAAAATCAGTAAAAGTTTTTTGTTTTTTTTAATGTCAGGATGAAGCCACGGAGACCCCAAACAATGTGCAAGCAGCCAGGACCCCTCCCAAGCGCCAAGCTTGCAAAGGTAACCAAGCACTGGCAACTGGCCTTTGACAGGAACCACTCCCAATACAATGTTACGGGAAATTCAAGCAAAAAGCCCACAAAGAAAAACCCCAGCAGATGGGGGTCCCCTCTTGTGTTGCCACACAACTTATAAGCGGACATCCTGCCAACACTCCTCTCCCCACACTCACTAGGTTTCCAAAATGACTTTTCCAAGTTAACTGAACTTTACCTCACCTTTATGGAGATCAAAATCTTAGAATCCCATCAAAGCCCTGGTCTTCTCTAAAGTAACAGGCACAATTTCAAAGAATTCACATATTCCTGGGTCCCCTGGGGGTTAAAAACCTCTGTCCCAGTGGCTATCTCCTTCCATGTGCTTCCTGCATTGAATCTGAGCAACACTGGAAGACCCACCTCCATCTGTAAGAATTACATAACTCTAACAAATTTCAAGAATCCCTGAGGGCTCCTTCTGAAGAAGTGGCCTGCCCATCCTGCTGAGATTAAGGCTCAAAGGAGAGGCCAGCTCACAGAGACTAGGAGGTCCAGCCAGCAGACATACAGCACCCCCAGAGGATGTCTCCCAGATCACAGTGCCCACGCCTGGCACCTGCCCTCGCACACGTACCCATGTGACTCTGTGGGACCGCTGAGGCTCCATCTGCTCCAGCGGCATCTGCTGCCACAGGCAGGTCCCCACAATAGCCTAACCTTGGAGATCACATTCGCACATGAGCACGGTTATCCCGGTGATAGCTGCGGGGGAGGGGGGGTGCAAACAGACAGGCACTGCCTCTACCCCGCAGGCTGCCAGAGCCACCTCACCCATACACACAGACCAAGCCCACAAAGCCAAATTTTTGAGCTACTGCTGAGAAACCCATAAAAAGTAATGCTATTTCTAACCTCCTCCACCATGGAAAAATACACACGCCACCAAGCAACCCAGATTCTCTAAAAGATTTATTTTTATACTCTCCTCCACACCCCCCACCTTTACCTCCCCCACAAAATTTTTAGGTGTAACATTTGCTAGCTTTTTAGCAGTTTGACACTGTGCTAGGCATCAACTGACGAAGTTGTTGTGTGTTTTGGTTTAACACGAAGCATAAAGGTGTTTTTCTGAGTGTCTCTAAATGTCTACTTGATAAGAAAATAGTCTAGTCTAACAACACAAGGACAGCACCCAATGCCCAGGCAGAGCAAATGCTCAATTTCCCAGGCCACAGGCTGAGATAGCCAAGGCAACAGGACTCTCCTCTCAGTTTCTAGAAGTGGTGTCTGCCTGCTGGCCTTCCCCGTTGCCTTGCTGGGTCTTCCTCCTTACCATAAAGCATCCCTGATGCCCTTGCTGAACTCTAGTAGTTTTTCTCCATGCCACTCTTCACCTTAAAGTGGAAGAATGACGGGAAAGCAGTGAGATGGGACTCAAATCTGAGTCCCCTGATGCTGCACACATGGCTCAGCGGGGGTGGGGGGTAGGGAGGAAAGAAGAACGCAGAAGGTGAGAGAGCCTGAATGAGACCTGGAGAACCCAGAAATTCTCACAAGCCAAGAGGGACCCTGGACCTAGTCTACCTAGGATCTGTCCCAGGACACCCGCCCCCAACTGGGTATCTTGGTGTCACCTCCCCTGATGACAACCTCGAAGGCCAGAGAGGCACCAAATGACCCCAACCTAACGGCCAACACTGCATGGCTTCTCACAGAGCCAGGACGTCTTGGTGCAGCTTCTGAATGACCCCAACCTAACTGTGAGGTGGAGTTTAAATCTTCCTTCAAATTAGGGAACGCCCAGCATAAACCTTCCACAGTTTAATCTATTTTACTGGACACTGGCAAAAACACATCTGGAGAAAGTAAGCCTTCTTTCAGACAGTGTGAACAGCAGAGACCTGTACTCGGAGGTGATGCTTCTCCCAATACTACTGAGCTTCTCTGATGTAGCCTGAAAGTTTAAATGTAACACAAAGACAGAAGCTCAGGTCAGGCTGCATCACCTGTATCTACAGTCATGATCTGACTGCTGGAGCACCTCCCCACTAGGACCACATGTCTCACACTGGAACTTCCACTTGGCTCCGTGGTCCTCATCATCCACTTTACATTCCTTAGGGACCTTGAAGGAATCCAAAAAAGAAGTGGGATGGCCCAGTCTGAATCTTTCTCCTCAGTGCTGAAAGCTGACCAAGTCTACGTCTCATGAAGAGGATAGGAGAAGGTACAAGAAGCTGCAATTCATGACCTGTTCATCCCCATCCCAGCAGCTGTCCTCAGCCAGGGCGCCATCACTTCACCCTCCTGCCTCCAGCAAGACACCTCATGGAACTCTTCAGCACACCTCTTACTCCTGAAATTGGATGGGAAGATCCACCTCCACTCTCCTCCTCTGACCAAGACAGCCACGGTCCTTGGATAAGAGTTAGCATTTGGATAAAAAACAATAGCTGACATTTCATCAAGCTCTGACTATGCACTGAATGCTGAATTAAGCATCTTCACAGTAATTCCGCAAAACAATTATTATCCTACATAAAGATGAGAAGACCTTAGACCTAGAGAAGGTTAGGGTTGCCCAGAGTACCAAAGTGAGTGAAAGCAGCAAGCACAGAATTTGGGCCAAAGGTCATGTTTCCAACTATACCTTATAGACGTGATATGGCAAAGAGGCACCTGTGTTCAGATTTATCGAGGAGGTCTAAATTTCAAAACACGTTTAATAACAACCCAGACATGGGGACTCGACCTGATTTTAAAACCAAGTCCAAAAAATTGCACTGTACAGTAAAACAGTCACATTTTGTAGTTAATAAAAAGCCCAGACCTCCCTGGGCCTTCCCAGCCCAGCAGATAGAGCACTGTGGTAATGCTACCAGTCCATTCCATTAGCATGCAGGAATGTCTCCCAGTCCAGCTGTGAGCTTCAAGGGACAGAATTTTATAAGTGACAGAGCAAGAATAAACTCTAGGACAGTCAGCTGTGAGAACCTATCTTAGGGATAAAAGCTCTTACAACACCTCAGAATCCAAGTATGTGACTAGAAACGACCTGCACTGCACCAACCTGCTGCCACACTGCACCAGGCGACATGCAGTTCTGCAGATGGGAATTTGCTCTTAACTGCTGTCGTAGTCAGAAGGAGCAATACAGCTTTACTTTTAATTAAAATCCATATACAGTAATGTAGTCAAGAAAAAGTTTTCCATTACCAATTCTGCAAGTTGCTTAAAATAGCTGACAGAATGAGGTAACTCCATATATGGGAGAGAACTGGGTACTTATGTAGTTTGCAAGAATTATTTCTACTTCTGTCAAAACTCTGTAAATCAATCATAGAATCACTCTCCTTAGGGAATCAGTCCAGTGGTGTGTTCAGTTCCCCAGCAAAATTCTACTTAAAAACAGTTCCAGGTTTTGGTGGGTGAAGTCAAAGAGGTCTACATCTGAGATGACAATGAGAAACCACACTGTGCCCACACTCTGTACGGCTCTGGTGGAAACGAGCTACAATGTTCCACCTCAAGCTGGTGGTCAGTGTGCCAAATTGTAGAAGAAAAACAGTGCACCTCAGCAACGCTCCCCATGTCAGGGAAGGTAAGGGATTTGCCAACATCACACTGCCCTAGCAGGTAATGAGAACTTCGGGAACGAGAAGTGCTCCATCGGTAACTGACCACCCACGAGACCCTAGGCCTGAGTGCCCCTATGGAAGCGTACCCCACCCCGGGAGAGACTACCAAATGGGCTCCATGTTTGCAGATCCCTGATGGTGAAATCCACTCAGGAAAGAACTATGTAGGAACTGCAAGCCTCACTGACTCAGAGTGTCTGTTAAGTACAGCATGCTTCTGAGCACCTTCGATTTCAGGAAGCTTCCAACTTAAGAAAAGTCCATGTAAATCAAGGGTCTGTGTGCCTCAGTAAGGAAGCACATTAAATCCTTCCTGATTCTCCAACTGCCTCATCTATTTCCAACAACGACCATGAATAAGAAGGCTTGCGTAAGCTCTGAGAGCCTCTCCATCAATCATTCCATCTGACAAAAGGCTCACTGAACTACTCCAAGCTAGCAGGCACCAATTCCAGTCCTGGAGAAAAAAACAAGTGGGAGGGAGGGAGATTCTTGCCCTTATAAAGCTTACATTCTAGTAAGGAATATGGTATAAACAATGAGTCATGTCTGGTACATAAAAATTTAGGGGGAAAATAATCTTATGTTTTATATAATTTTTTAATTTCCTAAAGAGTCTCATATTTCTTCATTTGAAGTTCTCCACAGCTTGGGAACTAGGGAGGAGACAAATCATTAAAATATTTAAGAGTTGATGAAACAGAGGCACACAAAGGTGAAGAGGCAGACTGAGGGAGGTAGGCTGCTACTAGCACCACAGTCTCCTCTCCTGGGCACCTTCACTGACTGTCCCCCATGGGGGTTGGCTCTGAATTGGGCTTTGGGTCTGAAGAGGTCCAGAGGTGATCAAAACACGTGTGCCATCTAAGCTCCTACTTCCAGATACACCAAGGTCAGACCACTCATACCTTGCCCTTAAGAAGTAACACAGGAACAAACGCAGCAGATTAGGAGGTCAACATCCCCTTACAGTACAGATCATGCCAACACAGAGTAAGGAAAACCTGCCCACTGGCTGCTACAGTAGCCATTTTGAGTGCACTACACACCAGGTGCCATAGGAAGCACGGTGGCTTCTCACGTCCCTCGGCAATCCCAGTATTATTTCCATTTTACGAAGTTGGAAACCAAGCAAAACAAAGAATTTAGAATGAGAAAGAAAGAATCCCACTTCTCACCAATCTTAAATGTTTTTAAACATCTGGGTATTAAATGCTCAGGCGGAACAATAAAGACAAATTGAATAGCAAGATTATTATTTTTCTTCAGATATTCTAGTAAATCTAGAAATATTTTATATACATTCACAGCCCATTGTGAATAATATTTGGTAATACTTGGGTATTAAACAAAAAAGAAAAAGTCCCATTTAATCTGATACCATGCCACTTTGCTTCAATCCCAGTTACACTGAGAAGATATTAATAGTTTTTGCTCCTCGGAGTTGGGACCACATTCTTGAGAGGGACATCATCTCATAACAGTCAGTGGTGTGACAAGCTCTGCTTCACAAACATTATCAGAGAGAAGAGTCTCAAGCTCTACTCACCTTTTTAAGCTTAAGCTATATGAAAACTGATGTCAGTTCCTGAAAACGGCCCAATGAGGAGAGAGCATTTTGATGTTACCGACGTGGAGCTTGAACTGCTGAAAGGAAAAATAAAGAATTCCAGTGAACCATTTCTTGGCTTCCCTTAGTGCACCATCCCCTTCCCCAAATTCCAAAAAATACTAGAGAGGACTTCCTGGTGGTCCAGTGGTTAAGAAGTCACCGTTCAATGCAGGGAACACGGGCTCAATCTCTGGTCGGGGAACTAAGATCCCACATGCTGCAGAGCAACTAAGCCTGAACAATGCAACTACTGAGCTCCCATACTCTGGAGCCTGCCTGCCACAACTAGAGAGTCTACGCACTGCAACCAAGATCCCATGTGCTTCAACTGAGACTCAAGGCAGTCAAATAAACTTTTTTTAAAAGATGCCCATTTAGGGGCTTCCCTGGTGACTAACTGGTAAAGAATCCACCTGCCAATGTAGGAAACATGGGTTCAATCCCTGACCCAGGAAGATCCCACGTGCCATGAAGCAACTAAGCCAATGCACCCGCCACAACTATTGAGCCCATGCTCTAAAGCCCAGGAGCCACAACTACTGGCCCACATGCCACAACTACTGAAGCCCGTGCACCCTAGAGCCCGTGCTCCACAACAAGAGAAACCCTCCTTAGTGAGAAGCCTGAGCAATGCAACTAGAGAACAGCACCTGCTCGCTGAAACTAGAGAAAAGCCTGCACAGCAACAAAGACCCAGCACAGCCAGAAGTAAATAAAATAACATTTAAAAAAATACTAGAGGACTGTCACAATAAAAGTCACAAACACCAAAATGAATAAAACAAGCATCAAATAATAGAGAGAAGTAAGAGAGAAGCCCCCAGCACCCAATCTGGGGTACACAGCATGAACTGGGGATAAACTCCCCCAAACAGCTCTTCAGCAGCCACAGGGCCATCAGGTTCTCAAGTCTCCAATCAAAGGACACACATTTGTCTCTTCAAAGTCACAGGCCTTTTCTTCAATGAGGGTCACAAACATATAATGGACAACCTAGTCCTTTATTGGATTAGGTTTTAACTACAGAGATCCTAAATATGGCTGTAGCTTATGAACCCAATGTATCTGTCAACCACACAAATCACTGATCTTTAATTGTCAAGGAAACAGACTGCACCTTTTTCCTCCCCTGAAACACGTCTAATTTTGTGGAAGCAACAATGACCCATGCTTAGACCTAGCTAAAGTGCTAACTTCCAAGACTTGTGTCTGCAAGGCTGTCTTCACCTCTACCCTCCACCCTGCTGGTAGGAAAGACTCCCGACTGTCTAGTTCCACTTCACACGATCTGTCACCAGCATCCTCCTCCCAGTTTGATGAGCACACTGTCCTTCGCACCACTCCAGGTCACATCAGGTGACCACCTAATGCCTGACAAAGCAGTTCCAGGTCAATTCAGTCAGCTCTGTCTCAAATGGCACAGGCACCTCTTAGCACCCAGCCTGCCAACGTGTGGGATTACATTCCCGTCCAAGAGTGAATAAGCCACCATCTGTCTAATTTGTGTGCCGCAGCAGGAGACCTGCCCCCTGAAGCATGTTCCTGCCATATGTCACTCCTGAATGATCAGTCAAGACTAAGACATTCAAATAAAAAATGACTGTATCCAGCCAAAGGACCCTCTGAGATTCCTGTGGACATTCACCCTGCACACACAAGCCAAATATCCCTCTATTTTTATGTAAGTCCTTCCTACCAATACTGCGAAACTACAGACACTCTCTCCTGCCTTCTAGAGAAGAAAACAACCCACTTCTGACTTTTCTGATGATGGTTTTATTCCTCAACTGAGACTGCTCCTGTCAGTCTTCCTGGGAACACAAGTCAGTGGAATAATCAGAAATGTATGTGGTGGATATAATTCTAAGGTGACTGCCAGTGGGGTCACACCTTTACATAACTCCCTCATCAGTGCTGGCAGAATCTGTGACTTGCTTCTAACCAACACAACATGACAAAAGCAATGAGATGTCATTCCCTTGATCTGGTTTCACTATTTAAGACTTCGTATCAGCCTACTATTAACAGAAAGTGAGGGACTCCCTTTGCAGCTCTCAAGAAGTGAGCAACCATCTCTGAAGGGCCTGTGAGGGGGCCACACAGCAAGGAACCACAGGGGCCTCTAGGTACTGAGAACAGTCGCCAGCTGACAACCAGTAAAGAAACAGGAACATCAGACCTACAGCTACAAGGAACCAAATCCTGTTCACTTAAATGAGCTTAGAAGTGGGTTCTTGCCACTCATGCCTCCAGAAGAGAACATAGCTGGCCTGAAGCTTGTCTGCAACCTCTGAGATCCTGAGCAGAAAATCAGCTAAGCCATTCCCAGACTCCCAACCCATGGAAATCATGAAATAACACGCGGGTGTCAGTTTAAGCTATTAAGTTTACAGTCATTTGTTTTGCAGCAATAGTAAATATATTTAATTTGCTAATTAAACATAGGAGTCTATAATATATGCATATGTTAAATGCACACACAACTACCACATCAAAACAGCCCTCTATACCTGCCTCATCCGCCCATAAGCAAAAACTCATTTCTCCTATTTGAGTATGAGCTTTTTGTGGGCAAGAATGCAAATCACCATCACCCTGGTATCATCATGCTTATGAAGAATATGTGGCACATGGGAGGCCCTTAACATTTTTTTTAAATATAGTTAAGTCCCCTACATAAAAACCTTCAAGTTGTGAACTTTCAAAGACGCAAACATGCGTTCCAGCAACGTCAGGTGTGAAACTGCAGCTTGCCCTCCATCTCCCATTGCCAATGATCCTTCAGCTCTACCATCTCCCACTCCCTACCCCTCCTCCAGTCAGTAACTCTTGTTGCCCTTTCACTCGATGCCAGCCTCTGTATGCTAGCTGTTGTACTGTACTACTGTACTCTTTAAGGTACTGTACCGTAAGATTAAAAATGTTTTATTTTTGTGCTTGTTTTTTGCATATTACTTGTGTGAAAAGTAATGTAAACCTATTACAGTACAGTTCTATATAGCTAATTGGTGGGTACCTAGGCTAATTTTGTTGGACTTACAAACAAATGGGACTTACAAGTATGCTCTCAGAATGAAACTCATTTTTATATAGGGGACTAACTGTAAGCCAAATTAAAAGGGTTATGATTTGTCAATCTCTGGTTACTACAATAAGGCCAAAGCAACAGAATTTGTGCAATCCTTCAAAGCAGAACTCAGAGCCACAAAATTAATTTCAAAATAGGTGGAAGACACTGAGCATCATGTCTTATCTCCAAACAATAAATGGACAATTTCTTTGGGACTGGTTATGTCATTTTACCTGTGAACCTGAGTCACTGCTTGGCAGTTCTGCTCCATAGTTACCACTTTTGCCAAACATCCTTGCCAATTCTTGGGTATTTAGCTATTAGCTGAATGTTAACAAAAAAAAAAAATCCCTAAGAAAATTTCCAAAGTCAGAATCATTCTTAATTTTCCATTTGTATACGTATTCATTCTCAACCAAAATGGAAAAACCTGTGTAGCTCAAACGCCCTTACTCTAAATCTGAAACAAAACGTTACTGTCAACTTCACGACAACCTATTTCAAAGGTTCTTTAAGATCATTTTTCAACTGATTTTAAGATCATCGTTTTAACTGATGATCTGTAATTTTTTAAGACATTAAGCTGTTTAAAAGTTGAATGCGTAAATCATCCAGTTTCTGCTATCCTTGAGATTAAAATTAGTTTTTTTTATTACAAAGAATATTGTTACTCAAGTTGTGTCTATTTTAAATTTTGAAAGGACTAGTATAAAAACAGGAGATTTTAAAACATTCAAGTCAGTTAAATTACTAAAGAAAGTACAAAATTAAAACTTCTTTCATCACAAAAACACACCATATCTTCCAAAATCTATATTCAGGATCGTATTATATATTCTTACTCCCTCATAAACCACTCAATAAATCTGAACATTATTTCCAAGATTTATCCCTGGTGCTCAACCTCTTAGGCAGCAGAATGCGCTCACTAAAGCCAAGAAAAACTCAAAACACCAGTTCCATGATAAACAAGGCAGAGAATTTCAATAAACTCATCACTTCTCAGCATAACTAACTCTCTTGGGCCTATCTCTACATGTGAAAATAGCCAGTGACCCACAGCAGGGAACTCGAGGGGTTAGGAGCCATCCTCCCCCCTCAGGCAGAGGAAGTACCAGGCCCAGAGGACAGAACACACCAGCTCCCTCTTCCCTGAGCTCTAGTAAGTGCAGGTCTTTTGCTTCTTCCCACAAAGCACAGCTCCACACAAAGCTCAACACTTGGGAGAAAGAAGGCTGAGAGTGAACAACATGCCCCCACCCAGGAAACTAAGCCTCGGGAGGGGCGGTTCACTTAAGAGAATTAATAAACACAGGTGCTCGCACAAGGTCTGACGGCAGTCCTCCTGAACCACCCCGGATGCCGAACACCTGAGGATGGGTCCACCTCCTGACCTGTTTCTAGCAATCAGAGGCTGCATGGGGGGGGGGGGGGGGCTGCGAGGAGCCGGTGCAAAGTAGGGCTTAGGCATCCCTGCAGAGAAGCAGGCCGCTGGGACCCCTCGTACATGAAGAGAGCACAGAAGGGCACAAGGTTCAAGTCATGGGAGAAACCGAGGAACGGACCATGTCCTTTTTAACATGTTTGGCTGGGTCAGGTGTTAGCTGCAGCACGTGGCATCTTCACTGCTGTGTGCCGCTACCATTCATTGCGGCACACGGGTTTAGTTGCCCTCCCGCATATGGGATCTTCGTACCGCCTCCCCAGGGATTGAACAGGCATCCTCTGCATTGGAAGGTGGATTCTTAACCACTGGGCCACCGGCGAACACAGAGCCACAGCCATTCTTAACTTGCACAACTTCAGTGAATTCTCTTTAACGTAATGGAAGGCTGAGTCTCATTTGAGGCCTGGCAGCGGGACCTCTGGAGAAGGCAATGGCAACCCACTCCAGTACTCTCGCCTGGAAAATCCCATGGACGGAGGAGCCTGGTAGGCTGCAGCCCATGGGGTCGGAAGAGTCGGAAACGACTGAGCGACTTCACTTTCACTTTTCCTTTCATGCATAGAAGGGAATGACAACCCACTCCAGTGTTCTTGCCTGGAAAATCCCAGGGACGGGGGAGCCTGGTGGGCTGCCGTCTATGGGGTCGCTCAGAGTCGGACATGACTGAAGCAACTTAGCAGCAGCAGCAGCAACATGTCCTCTGGAAGAGGGGCCCCTGAGAACAGGACGACCCCCGTGCATGGGCTGGGTCTCGGCCATCAGCAGTAGCTGCGGGCTCCAGTTACTGAGGGACTAGGGAAGCAGAAGACCACTCCATTCCCAGCTCCTCGGGCCCCGGAGAAGCCCATGGGCAGCTGGACGAACAGACGCAGGACCAGGTTTCCGGTCCCCGGACCCGGTGCTGGTCGACCGCCTTCTCCCCGGGGCTGAGCTGTTCCAGCGCAAACAGCCCAGCGTGGTGCCGCTCACCGCCCACCGCCACCAACTACAAGTCCAGCCCAGGTGGTCCCTACACAGGCCTGGCCCACAGCCAACGCCAACTCCTGAGGAACGACGGGCCTCCCCGAGTGAACGGCCTGTGGCCTGACAGGAAACTGGACGGTTTTCCCCTCCGCTCTGGCTCGACTGCCTCGGGCCGCAACATTCAGAAGCTCCATCACTCAACTATACACAGGCCAGAACCACCTGTGAGGGAAGCAGGACAAAGAGCTGCCGGGGCAACGCTGAACTGCGAAGTCGCACAACAACCAACGCGGCGGCCGGGCTGAGCTTCTGAGACACGCACACAGGCACGCACACAGTACGCAGGCACTCATGGAAGCACGCACGCACACAAGGGCGCGCGCACGCATATGACGCACACGTAAGTGCGCATGCATTTGCTTACGTGAAGCCAAGGCTTAAAGGCCATTAAGATGGAAGCTTGCGGGGCCTAGACAGAGATGTAATGTTTCAAAGCCAGTAGGAGATCACAAACCTAGACAGTCTATTAAAAAGCAGAGACGTTACCGACAAAGGTCCGTATAGTGAAAGTAGTCATGTATGAATGTGAGAGTTGGACTATAAAGAAAGCTAAGTGCAGAAGAATGGATGCTTTTGAACTTTGGTGCTGGAGAAGACTCTGAGAGTCCCTTGGATTGCAAGACCAAACCAGTCAATTCTAAGGGAAATCAGTCCTGAATATTCATTGGAAGGACTGATGCTGAAGCTGAAACTCCAATACTTTGGCCTCCTGATGCAAAGAGCCGACTCATTAGAAAAGACCCTGATGCTGGGAAAAATTGAAGGCAGGAGGAGAAGGGGACAGAGGATGAGATGGTTGGATGGCATCACTGACTCGATGGACTTGAGTTTGAGCAAGCTCCAGGAATTGGTGATGGACAGGGAAGCCTGGCATACTACAGTCCATAGGGTCACAAAGAGTCAGACACAACTTAGCGACTGAACTGAGGAGAACAGAAGTTTTTGGCAAACTAGTAAAAGCACCTTAAGGAAACGTCAAAAAAAGACACCAGCTTCCTTTAAGTGATGTTCTGGTCCAAGGTGGGGAGTTTACTGCTACAACTGACCTGACCCTTGAACAATGACTTTGAGCAGTAGACCCCCTCAAATGCAGACTTTTTCCAACTTCCACTTTACAGATCTTTAAGGTCACAAAGTGTGCTGGAGTAGAGGTCACAGTATAAGAAATTGAAAGGAGAAGGGTCTGAGTCTTGTTTCCACCCAAACCATTCATCTTCCTGCCTTTGGCCCTTCACCCATCAGTCCCCTTGTTCTGGGAGCAGTTCGTGGGTTGGCACCCCAGCTCCAGCAGTTTGATTTCCAAACTCAAGGGAAGGAAAAAAGGGAATGCCTGACGCCTCCAGAACAGATCACCAAGTGTGATGAGGACTACAGGACATCAAGGTCCTTCTCTGCCTCAGAGCCTACCTGTCAGCGTGCGGGGCCTCCTGGAAGGGCCTCTCATCCAGTGTCTTCCGTGCAGCAGCCTCACTCACATCCAAATGCAGATACTATGGGCCGTGCAGGTGCCAAAGTCCTGACCCTCAAAGGCTGGGGGAGGGCGGGCAAGCACACAGCAGGTTCAACACAGGCTGGAGCAGTGGCGTTTTGAAGACCCGTTATAACATCCCAAACTTCCTGCCATGTACTCTCAGAAAATAAGGAGGACCTAGGTTAGTTCCCTGAAAACCCAAAATGTAACAGGGAAAACAGGACAGACACGAGCAAGCCTGTCAATGTCAAGACTGGTTTTCAGAAGCCAAAGATGAAAATTGTCCTCAGTTTTTTACCAACCTGTATTAATAGTTAACATCCAATAGAGACCCAGTTCTTGGTAGAGAGCTGTTCCTACTAGCCAAGTGCCTGGTTCTGGGAGGAAGTGAACACTCACCACTGGGAAGAGGCAGGAGGCAGCAACCCAAGAGCATCCAAGCCCACCTGAACCCCTGACCCCTGGACCAGCATCCAGCCCGCAGGTGCCATGGAGGCACCTATGCCAGCAGACAGGGTGAGTCGGCGCATCCCCCTGAGGCTGGAAGGAGGCCATGATTTGACAGGAGTTTCTTGGGGGTAGGTTCCAGAACAAGGACAGGTGCTGGACACAGTGAACATGGACAAGGATCCCAGAGACAAGGTCAGAGAGGCTGTGGGCCCAGGGCTCCTGCACATTGGTAGCGACTGGCTTTGACTCAGGCAGAAGCAGGGGCCTTCATTCCACATGGGCTTCCAGACTCCAACACCCGGGCCCTGTGCCAGATGCTGAAGCCATGGGAAGAGGCAAAACCAGACTCTTCCACCCTCAGTGGTGGCCACAGTCTCCATCAGTAGACTAAGTAGTGGGGGCCTAGGAGCCATCGTCCCATGGGCTTCACTCCACCTTTATTCACACAGATGCTGAGCCTCTGCCATAGCAACCAGAGATACAGGAAGTCCTAAAGGTCTCCAAACCAGCACGAAGAAGCAAACTAAATTCAAGATCATTTTAGTCTTGACTATGCCTCATGGAATTCTCAACGTTTAAGTCTATAAGCAGACCCCTCAGCAGAGAGTACCTGCTTGACAGCAGGTATTCAGCTGACACTGCAGCATGTTCACATTGACTTCAGGTGACAGAAGCCACCATTGGGGTGATGGAAGGGCCACCTGGGCAAAGTGAAGGTCAGCACCCAAGTGAGGGAGTGAAAGAACACAGGGAGGAGATCAACTTGAAGGCAGGGCCAGGCCCAGTGTAGAAACCTATAAACTGCCCAAAGATGAAAAAAGACACGTTATTTAGAAGTCAATAAAACGTCATTTATCTGACACTGCAAGTCAGATACACTATACGCAAGCCATGTTCCATCAGATGTGCTCACGAGAGCTGCAGCAGGCTGGAAAACGTATACTGATGAGGAAACCACTGTTCAAAGAAACATCCATCTACCCCACTTCATTTGAAAGAAATACAGATGCTCTCAACAATCCCATGTTAATTAATCATTTTAACTGAAAATACATCCATGGTTCCACCACCTCATTAGAGGTCAAGTTCATTAGAGGTCAATGTCTAGTTGGTCATCAGCCAACTGCTTATGTTCCATTAGGTCAGTTTTTTCTTAAATTACCACATTCCTCTTCATTTTAGACTATTCTTAGAAAATATTTCCCAACATCTCCATGAAATCAGCAAAAAATAACTACTGAAGTTGAAATTCTACCCACTTGGAGGCAACTACTAGCCAACTAGTCTGGACATATTGTTCTACATGCTACTGAATAATTAAGAGTAAAAATAAAATTTCAGAAAACATACACAATTTAGTCTTCTCTTGTTGGACGCCATGGAGTCTTTGCTCATTCTTTCAGGTTTCATTAAAGAAAGCAGAGAACACTGTAAACTGATTTGCTAGTTTCCATACTTGCTGCCAAATTTCCACTTCTGCAAAACCAATTTCAACCAGAAAAAAAAGTAAAGCTAATCTTCTAGTTCTTCGCAAGGTTTAATTTATTCAGAATGAGGGGTAAAACATTGGAAGAAAGGAAATCGATCATTGGCATACAATGAAAATGTTAATTTATTAGTTTTATTTTTTAATCACTACATTGTCTCAGAATCGTTTCCTTCTCAGAGTTCTGGAAAGCTTAAAAAACATGAATGCTGCCAAACAATGACCTTGTTATAAGCCAAAGTTCAGTTCTTTTAAGGAATTTACTACCTTTTAGACGGAATTCTCCTGAAAATCCTTCCAAACCACTAACTTTGTTAAGAATTTATATAGGTTTATAATAGTATACTGCATAGCTTCTAAACATTTTAGAGTTACATTCTGTGCATTACTTTTGCCTTTAAGAAAGCAGTAAAAGCTAAGATGAATGATACAGATAAGGAGAGGGGAGACAGATCAGGAAGTGACTTCAGCCCACAAGGCTAGTCACAGAGAATGAAGCCCAGAGCAAAATGCTATGTGGGCGGGATGCTTCAGCCTCGAAGGACCAGAAGGAAGAGTCGTTCTGAAAGCATAACATTTTGCATCCACTGACTTATCAACATATCTCCCTTCCTCAGCATCTTCAACAGTATAGTCGATAAGCACCAAGTTTTCAGATCCTCAAGTGAAATTAAGCCCCACTTAGCCAGCGCCCGAACAGTTGGGAAATTCAAATAACTGGAATTTTTGTGAGAAAGGAAATTATTACAACTGAAAGACTTAATACAAAAAATAATCAGCCACCTTCCCGGTTACAGTGGCTGCCAGGACCAGGAGGGAGAGGGGAGAGGAAGGGAGAAGAGTCGAGCCAAGAGCTGAAAGCCAGAGGAAAGGACCAGATGCCCCCACCTGGAGGAGACTGGGGCACAGAGAGAAGAACAGACTGAGTGGAAGGGTGGGGAGTCATCCCGGTCTGCAGTCCGTTCACAGAGCCACAGAACACCCTGCCACTGACAAAGAAGATGACAGAAATCACTGTGGCAGTGGGCTCAGCTTGAAAAGTACAAGGATACAAAGTCTGAGGAAAGAATGCCCTGATCTGCAGGTGACCTAAACCCAAGCTCAGAAAGGACAGTTAGTTTGTATCCCACATTCCTAATCTGCCCCTTTTGCACTTCCCCTTTCCCTTTGATAACAGTAAATTTGTTACATACTATACAAAAAATAGGTAGGCAACAAGGATTTACTGTATAGCAAGGGGAATTAAAGCCACAGTCTTGTAAGAACCTATAATGGAATATAACCTGCAAAAACAAACAAATAAACAAAAAACCAAAAGACTATGCTGTGCATCTGAAACTAACACAATATTGTAAATCGACTATAACACTTAAAAAGGGAGAGTGACTCACAGTCCAAGGCAAGCCATTCCCGGGGCCCCAGCACAGCCTCAGGACACTGCCACTCGCAAGGGGTGGGAGGTACCTGACCCCAACCTCTCCAGAGCCGACCCCAAGGAAGAAGGGGCCAAGGCTGAGGGACACTGCGTGTGAAGGGAAGGTGCTCGTCTCGAGCTGCAGACAGCAGGAGCCAGCCAGGTCTGAGCACAGAGGCAGCGTCAGAGGCACTCGAGCTGCACAGGTTGTTTTTAGAAAGTGAATTATCATGCGTAGGCTGCCCTTGGAAACTCTTAGGATCCTGAGAAAACTGTCCTTGTTCCTCTCAAATCCAATCCTGTGTGATGGGGGAGACCCAGTGCTGCTGCCTCCAAACAAGAGAGACAGAGCACCTTCTGGTGACAGCCATGTGGCAAGGCCATGTGCGTGCGCACACACACACACACGTGCTTCCAGGGGCTGCAAGTACAGTTTTCAAAAGTAACAAGCATTCCTTGATAATTTAAAAGTGCATGGCAGTAAGATTAGACCTCAATTACAGGAAAAAAACTATTAAAAATTCCAACATATGGAGGCTAAACAACACGCTTCTGAATAACCAACAAATCACAGAAGAAATCAAAAAAGAAATCAAAATATGCATAGAAACGAATGAAAATGAAAACACAACAACCCAAAACCTATGGGACACTGTAAAAGCAATGCTAAGGGGAAGGTTCATAGCAATACAGGCGTACCTCAAGAAACAAGAAAAAACTCAAATAAATAAACTAACTCTACACCTAAAGCAACTAGAGAAGGAAGAAATGAAGAATCCCAGGGTTAGTAGAAGGAAAGAAATCTTAAAAATTAGGGCAGAAATAAATGCAAAAGAAACAAAAGAGACCATAGCAAAAATCAACAAAACTAAAAGTTGGTTTTTCGAGAAGATAAACAAAATTGACAAGCCATTAGCCAGACTCATCAAGAAACAAAGGGAGAAGAATCAGATCAACAAAATTAGAAATGAAAATGGAGAGATCACAACAGACTACACAGAAATACAAAGGATCATAAGAGACTACTACCAACAGCTATATGCCAATAAAATGGACAACTTGGAAGAAATGGACAAATTCTTAGAAAAGTATAACTTTCCAAAATTGAACCAGGAAGAAATAGAAGATCTTAACAGACCCATCACAAGCACGGAAATCGAAACTGTAATCAGAAATCTTCCAGCAAACAAAAGCCCAGGACCAGACGGCTTCACAGCGGAATTCTACCAAAAATTTAGAGAAGAGCTAACACCTATCCTACTCAAACTCTTCCAGAGAATTGCAGAAGATGGTAAACTTCCAAACTCATTCTATGAGGCCACCATCACCCTAATTCCAAAACCAGACAAAGATGTCACAAAAAAAGAAAACTACAGGCCAATATCACTGATGAACATAGATGCAAAAATCCTTAATAAAATTCTAGCAAACAGAATCCAACATCATATTAAAAAGATCATACATCATGACCAAGTGGGCTTTATCCCAGGAATGCAAGGTTTCTTTAACATCCGCAAATCAATCAATGTAATTCACCACATTAACAAATTGAAAGATAAGAACAATATGATTATCTCAATAGATGCAGAAAAAGCCTTTGACAAAATTCAACATCCATTTATGATAAAAACTCTCCAGAAAGCAGGAATAGAAGGAACATACCTCAACATAATAAAAGCTATATATGACAAACCCACAGCAAACATTATCCTCAATGGTGAAAAACTGAAAGCATTTCCCCTAAAGTCAGGAACAAGGCAAGGATGCCCACTTTCACCACTACTATTCAACATAGTTTTGGAAGTTTTGGCCACAGCAATCAGAGCGGAAAAAGAAATAAAAGGAATACAGATAGGAAAAGAAGAAGTAAAACTCTCACTGTTTGCAGATGACATGATCCTCTACATAGAAAACCCTAAAGATTCTACCAGAAAACTACTAGAGCTAATCAATGAATATAGTAATGTTGCAGGATACAAAATTAACACACAGAAATCCCTTGCATTCCTATACACCAATAATGAGAAAACAGAAAGAGAAATTAAGGAAACAATACCATTCACCATTGCAACAAAAAGAATAAAATACTTAGGAATATTTCTACCTAAAGAAACAAAAGACTTATATATAGAAAACTATAAAACACTGATGAAAGAAATCAAAGAGGACACAAACAGATGGAGAAATATACCGTGTTCATGGATTGGAAGAATTAATATAGTGAAAATGAGTATACTACCCAAAGCAATCTACAGATTCAATGCAATCCCTATCAAACTACCAATGATATTTTTCACAGAACTAGAACAAATCATTTCACAATTTGTATGGAAGTATAAGAAACCTCGAATAGCCAAAGCAATCTTGAGAAAGAAGAATGGAACTGGAGGAATCAACCTGCCTGACTTCAAGCTCTACTACAAAGCCACAGTCATCAAGACAGTGTGGTACTGGCACAAGGATAGAAATATAGATCAATGGAACAAAATAGAAAGCCCAGAGATAAACCCACGCACCTATGGGCACCTTATCTTCGACAAAGGAGGCAAGAGTATACAATGGAGAAAAGACAATCTCTTTAACAAGTGGTGCTGGGAAAACTGGTCAACCACTTGTAAAAGAATGAAACTAGAACACTTCCTAACACCATACACAAAAATAAACTCAAAATGGATTAAAGATCTAAATGTAAGACCAGAAACTATAAAACTCCTAGAGGAAAACATAGGCAAAACACTCTCCGACATAAATCACAGCAGGATCCTCCATGACCCACCCCCCAGAATATTGGAAATAAAAGCAAAAATAAACAAATGGGACCTAATCAAAATTAAAAGCTTTTGCACAACAAAGGAAACTATAAGCAAGGTGAAAAGACAGCCTTCAGAATGGGAGAAAATAATAGCAAACGAAGCAACAGACAAACAATTAATCTCAAAAAATATACAAGCAACTCCTGCAGCTGAATTCCAGAAAAATAAACGACCCAATCAAAAAATGGACCAAAGAACTAAACAGACATTTCTCCAAAGAAGACATACAGATGGCTAACAAACACATGAAAAGATGCTCAACATCACTCATTATTAGAGAAATGCAAATCAAAACCACAATGAGGTACCATTACACACCAGTCAGAATGGCCGCTATCCAGAAGTCTACAAGCAATAAATGCTGGAGAGGGTGTGGAGAAAAGGGAACCCTCTTACACTGTTGGTGGGAATGCAAACTAGTACAGCCACTATGGAGAACAGTGTGGAGATTCCTTAAAAAACTGGGAATAGAACTGCCATATGACCCAGCAATCCCACTGCTAGGCATATACACCGAGGAAACCAGAATTGAAAGAGACGCGTGTACCCCAATGTTCATCGCAGCACTGTTTACAATAGCCAGGACATGGAAGCAACCTAGATGTCCATCGGCAGACGAATGGATAAGGAAGCTGTGGTACATATACACAATGGAATATTACTCAGCCATTAAAAAGAATACATTTGAATCCGTTCTATTGAGATGGATAAACTGGAGCCCATTATACAGAGTGAAGTGAGCCAGAAAGAAAAGCACCAATACAGTATACTAATGCATGTATATGGAATTTGAAAGATGGTAATGGTAACCCTATATGTGAGACAGAATAAGAGACACAGATGCATAGAACAGTCCTGTGGACTCTGAGGATAGTTCGAATACATTTAATTGTTGGGGCTTTTTCCAAGTACAGGTATAACTGGGAAGACATGGAAGATGAGGTGACTCATGGAAGATGAGGTGACTCCACCTCACCTCTCTCAGCCTCTGAACACAACAAAGGCAGAATCCAGAGTCTCTTCTCAGTTTGCAGCAGGCACTCATCCCCAAGACTATCTGAGCAAAAGAATAGAGCAAACGTCCTGCCTTCAGACAGCCTCCCCAGTCTCTTCGTAGCAAAGCAGCCTTTTGTGCTTCTGGGTCCTAAGAGAGAAAGGGGCGGGTCTGTGCAAGGGCCACTCGCTGGGGCCTAGATCAGGCCTTCTGGGCACCGGGCAGGTCTCAGCTCCCCAGGTCAGACTATCTGGCGGTGGGATCTAGGAATCTGCATTTGAACAAGCCCCCTAAGTAATTCTCGAACATTACTGACATTTGGAAACCAACATTGAAACCCAAATGAAACAGACCTATGTGAGGGAGGGACGGAGGCAGGCAGCTTGGTGGTCAGAAGCTGGAGGAGATGGGGGCCCTGGGGCAGCTGAGCAAGGCTGACACCAGACCACCCTGCCCGGGGGGCTACCACAGGACCCATGACTGAGCAGGTACACATGCCATCCCCGAAATGACTGATGGAGGCTCTCTTACTTTTCCCGATGATGCAACTGCCCCGGAGAAGCAGAGCAGAGGCCTGCCCTGCCCCAAGTGCGTCATTCCCCAAGAAGCTCATTCCTACTGCACCTTCCAGCAGCTGAAGATGTGCCCAGGAGCACTCTCCTCTCCGGGAGATACCCAGCCGTGTAGCAGACGACGAGGGCAGCCTCCAGGCAGAGGGGCCAGGAAGGGCGAGGTCTGTTGGGTGGTGCCAGAGAAACAGGGTACCATGGAGAGCAGTGAGAAGGGGCCAGGAGAGAGTCTCAAGCCAGGTCACTGGGACCGCGTGGCCAGCTGCGAGTCGTTCTGGGGTCCCAGACCAGGGAACATATGAGAACACCTGAAAGTTCATAAACTGCGTTTTAAGGAACACTCCCTGTGACTCTTACGCACAATGAAGTCTGAGATCCTCTCTCTAAAGCATCTAAAAGACACAAGGGGAAGGGAGGAAAACCCAAAGGTCGAAGGGACAGCAGTCTGTCCCCACGCTGCTGCAGAATCCAAGCAAGAGACACCAGGAATCAAACGCAGTAACTACGAGTAAGAGTGGATATGTCCAGTGAGAGAATACTCTGAGCTACGACCACGGGACTTGATGGCTCCGAGATGGATCAGATAAGCAGGGAGGAGGAGGTAGAACCAGGAGAAGTCTGGGCTTCTGGGTTCGGGATCCAGCTTTAGGTCAAGAAAAGAGAGCTTCTACGTCTGCCTCAAATTCTGTTACAAGCTACCTTGGGATGCTCCCGATTAGGGAAGATTTTACTTTAAATGCTTTTCTACAAGAGCACAGGTGTGAAAGGCACTCTGGTGCCTTCTCCAGCTACAGTCTCCAGCAAGGATCTTGGGAAGCTTTATAAACAGGAATCAATCCAGATTCAGTCTTGGAAGAAGAGAAAGGCTAGAGAGAAATTACTTACACAATCCAAATGTAGCCATCTGCAGAGAAAAGTATGAAACAATGCTTAATGTTCACCCCAATTTTGAATAGAAAGGAAACAGCACAGGGTCTAATACAAGACACGTGTTAAAGGCTTCTCTGCCTAAGAATGTCATTTACCCAAGTTATTGGACTCAGGATATGTATGGAAAGGCCCATTCTTAATTAGCTACACTCATGAAGGACACTGTGTAATTGAACAATGACAAATACATATTCATTTCTGTCTTTATGTTTTTATACTCATCATTAAACTCAGGTGTGTCTCATGTTCTGAATATTCTCTCTTTAAAGAGCAACAAGGCCCACTCTGAGGATGTGGCTCCAGGGAGCAGGGAAGCTGTCCAGTCTTCAGCCTGGGTCCTTCCCTCACAGCTCAGGGGAGGACCAGCTGTCTGGCCTGGAAGAGGAGACCCACTGTGGCCTCAGTGGTGCCTGCAAACAGCCCACGTGAAAGGAAGGCCAGCCTGCTCGGAATCACAGGCACATTTCACCCCGTCCGCATGGGCCTCGAAGGGGCTGCGTTCAAGGTGATGAGCTCCTGGTCCCCAGGGAGATTCCATCCACGGATGAAGGGTTCTCCTCAGTCAAGTGACAAGACAGCGGGACTTCACGCCAATGGGCAGGTGACAACTCCTGTCCACTGAGAAAGAAGGTCAAAAAAAAACAGAGCAAGTCCTGGAGAGAAAGACATCTTTGCAGAAGGAAGGAAATCATGGGAGAAAGAACAGCAGCAGCAAATACTCAGCTGAGTCCAAGATGCTACATGGAGAACCTCGCATCTGCCGCTACTGTCATGCACCCCTACACCCCAGCTGTGAACAAATGTGGTCAAGTTGATGTAAAACTTTATGACCCAGCCAGGGTCCTGGGCAAAGAAGAGCTGAGGACATGCTCGTCCACAGGTATCAAGGGCTGCCAGCTAGGAGGACTGTCTGCTGTTGGGCTTGAAAGAAGCTGAGGCAGCAGAGGGCACATTTACTAGCTGTGGTGCAGGGGCCACTCAACAGCCAAACAGTGACCTTTGATCAAAATCAGCGTGTGCTCTTAGGAGGTATCTGAAAATAAAGTATAGCCTTTTCTCTTAGAGGGGAAGACAGAATGAATACCCCTTGAGTGGTGTGAGCGGCACACAAACAAGATATGTGGACAGAAATAAATGACAGATAAAGATGACAGAGATGATTGATTGATAGACAGAAGGTTGATATAAATAAAGATGATGTAGATATAAAGTCAGAAAACAATAAAGAAACACTGGAAAAAAAATGAATGAAAAGCATGTAACAACGTAGGACACACAGAACATACTAAGGCTTGCAGCTCCTTTTACCAAGGCCCTTACTCAGAGCTACAACTAAACTTCATTTTACCCAATAGTCAGAAATTAGGAAGTTGCCATAGACTATGCAAACTCTTTCATTGAAGATGTTGTGGGATTGTGTAACACAAGCGCTCTAGGAAAACAACAGCGAGTTTCAGGAACACGCTGTCATCCTGATCTGAGGATAAAATGAGGAACTGCTGCCCCTCCAGGGTCGTGGGTCTGTCTGGGGGTGAATACCACTGACCTGCCCTTTCTGCACAAATTATGAGTCTCCTTCAGAGGGCATTTTCTGGGACCTTGTGTTACAGAGGTGAAAAGGCCACTGTTCTGGCCCAATCCTTCTCTGCCCGCCTTGGAACACCATTGTGCCCAGCCAGCTAAGGAAAGAGGAATACTTCTCTTGAGAGACCAAACCTCAGCCTCAGAAAAAGGCCAGAAGGAAAAATGATTGGCCTAAACACTGAATTAATAAACAACAAATGTATCAACTGCAGACTTCTACAAGGTGTAATTAGGTCACAAAGGCTTTTTAGAGACCTAGTGAAAGAAAGGAAAGGCAACTGTGAGAAAGAATTTAACCTTCAGGGCACAAAGGACGAGTCCATATCCTGAACGTCCTTCTTCATGTTTAAACATCCGTTTGAAGTCAGACAGAGGAAGACAAACACTGTATGACCTCACTTACATGTGAAATCTAAAAAATACAACAAACGAGTGAATATAACAAAAAAAAAAAAGAAGCAGGATCACGGATACAGAAAACCAACTAGTGGTCTGTTATCAGGGGCAACATAGGGGTGGGGGGTGGGAGGTGAAAACTACTGGCTACAAGGATGTATTTATAGCACAAGGAACATAGCCACAGTTTATAATAACTATAAATGGAGTGTACCCTTTAAAAATTACGTAAGAAATTTTAAAATAAAAACAAAAGTTGGTTGGAGACTCCCCCACATGGAGTTTTTTTTCTGCAGGGGATATGGAGAAAGTGCTATAAAACACCCCACGCAGTGGCTGGTTTCTCACAAAGCAGGGCCGGACACTCTGGACTCTCGAACACCATCCTGAGGCTTCTAGCACCTTCACACCAGGCTTCTGGGGATTGCTAAAAGGGAGAAGACTTTCAAAACAGCTTTTCCACAGGAACCCAGACACCTCACCCTTTACCATTTAATTCACCGGCTGAAGACCCTTAGCGACGTGTGCCCACTGGGCCTTTAGGCCTGTTCAGCAGGTCCCACCCCCACCCCCTCCAACTGGCGGCAGCACTTTTAATGGGAAGTGACTTGTGACAGCTCATAAACTGCTCTGAACACAAACCATTGTCAAAGGAGGTATTAACAAATTTGCACTTCTGAGTTCCCACACGGGCAATTTTCTCATCATTCTGACAAGAGAAATGTTTAAGGAAAACACAACAAACAGCTCTGAGATCTATGGGAGATGTTTCCAAGTAAGTACACATGGCAAACAGCTGTGTGTCTCAGCGACTTCCTCACCCTGGCAGGTGCACTGCAGCACAGGTGTGACACCCAGGCTCCCCATCCAGGAAGCCCCTCTCTTAACCCTTTCCATAGAGAAGAGAGGCTCCCTGCTGTGTGCCAGGGCACACCCCAGCTCACCCAGCTCCCTAGAGAAGTACCTGCAGGTGCCAGGCCACCAGAGATGTTTGAGGCGGGTGGGACCCTGCTCACAGCAGCCCCACAGACTTGTTGCTGTCCAAGGGTTCAAGCCCAGGGCCCCGGGGGGATGCCGGCTGGTCCCTCCATCCCCAGGACCCCATTAAGAGGCAAGTTCTGACAGCCCAGGCAGCAGTTTAGAAAGTGAGCAAAATGCCAAGACACAAAATCAACAGAAGAGCCTGATGCGACTGCACGGAGAGGGTGCCAGGAGTAAGGACAGCTCCCTGCAGACCCTTCCCTCCAGAGCGCCCCCAGGCTGACTCACACACCAGCCCCCACACCTCAGTTTCTGTCCCCACATGACTCAGTGGTTGCCACACGCCTCACCATCACCCTAGGCTCTGCCCTGTGGGGTGTGGACCGAGTCCCCTGAGGACAGTGTGACAGGAGCGCACACACGCGTCAGCATCCACCCGTCAGGAACTCCTGATGCTTCAGATGACTGAGGGAAGAGGCCGGGCCTCGTCGCCGGGACCCACCAGGCTGGGTTTCCACCCACGGCTGCAACACCAGCAGGGTCTGCAGAAGTGCAAGGTGGGCGCCAAAGGCCTCCTGAGGCCAGTCCTCCGGCTGGCACAGGGCTGGGGTGCTGCCGGGGTCCCCAGCACAGTAAACAGCCACAGGGGCACAAACGCACATCTGCAGCTGAGCTTCAGTAATCACATCAGGTTTCATCAAGCTTCATTTGGGGAGCAGACTTACTCCATCCACACACACGGTTCCCGCTGAAGACCCATGTCCCCTCGGACGGTCCCATTTCCAGGAAAGCCCAAAGGAAGCATTCTTTTTGATTCCCCTTCTTTGGTCACCAGGGTTAAGTTTTCATACAAACACTAACTTAACTTGAAGACCAGTAAGAAAAGCACCCCACCTCCTCCACAGCCTGAAACTCCACAACTGGGTGAAGCAATTGTAACATCTTAAAATGTAATAACCCCAAGGGACCAACACTGAGACCTCTCTAGCTATCCCACCTTGGGGCGAAGCAGCTTACTAGCATAGGCTGGTGGTTCATTCATTCACTCAACTAACAAGTACCAGATAACGCCCTGGGGGGATGTTCTGTGTTAGGTACCAGCCACGACTGGGGAAAAGCACCCACATCTCTTGGGGGGAGAGGAGCATGTCGGATCAGGGGCATCTGAGCACCTGGAGAAGGTGGGCACAGAAGTCAGACTCTGTGCAGAGGTCAGGCGGAGCTGGAGGGGCTCAGGCTGAATAAGAAACGTGAACTGAGTGTGGTGAGGGCTCTGGAGTGAGGGCACCTGCCTGGAAACCCTTCTGCTCGACTTCCCACTCTGGGCACTTTTCCTGGAAACTGTGGAAGAAGGCAGGAAAGGATCCAACCCGGTTCTCACTTAAGGGTGATACAGGAGCGACTGCAGAGCATCAGGTCTTTAGCGACCTCACAGGGCCCCCAGGCACATGTAGGAAGGGCACCGCTGAGGCTGCAGGCACTGCTCAAGGTCAGCTCATCGAGCAGGACGTGAGTTCTGGTGGGTACAGAAGTGAACGGGCCACAGGCTGGTCACAGTCGAAAGAGGGAACCAGCTCAGACGCTCTGCTCTTCTCTATGTTCATCGTTTGAAATTTTACTGTAATAAGAGGATGAAGATAAGCTGGCGGAATAAACATAGCAGTGGCTGAACGCAACACAAATATGGGATTCGGTCTAGGCTTCCCTGGTGACTCAGACGGTAAAGAATCCGCCTGTAATGCAGGAGACCCTGGTTAGACCCCTAGGTTGGGAAGATCCTCTGGAAGAGGAAATGGCAACCCACTCTAGTATTCTTGCCTGGAGAAATCCCATGGACAGAGGACCCTGGCAGGCTACTGTCCATGGTGTCGCAAAGAGTGGGACACAACTGAATGACTAAGCACTGGGAACAGAGAGGGTTTAGTAGGAGCAGTGGTGAGACCCAGCAAGTCTGTGTGCACCGCACCTGTGATGCAGTCACGGTGAGCTGATGCGGCATCAGGCACCAAAGTCAGGGAAGCTGGATGAAGGGCAGGAGGACTCTGTGTAAACACAGTCACTGCAATGTCACTAATAGAAAGTTTGTGTAAAAAGGCCAAGGCGTAATGGTAGAAAGGAGAAGGGATGTGGATTTTAAAACCCTGCAGCCACCCTGAAAACACAATCAATAATTCTCACTACCTCCTGGCAACTAAAAAGCTGCCCAGGTTGGAACCTGAAAGTCTGTGTGGTGAGAATGGATGTGTTTCCAGTTATGATGTTTGGAGACCTGGGTTTGTCTGGGTCTTCCTCCTTGGTTTACCATCAATGAATAAGCAGTTGCTGTTAGGAAAAATCATTAACAGCCTGTAGATAAAAAGACATTATAAACTTTCAGGAACAAAGGTAACCTAACTTTTAAAATCTTGACATCATTTGTGACCTACCTGCAAGAATGTTCAACCCCAAGGCTAAGTGCACGTGTGCTAAGTCGCTTCGGTAATGTCAGACTCTTTTCGACCCCATGGACTATAGCCCGCCAGGTTCCTCTGTCCATAGGATTCTCCAGGCAAGAATATGGGAGTGAGTTGCCACTTTCTCCTCCAAGGGATCTTCCCAACCCAGAGACTGAACCCAGATCTCTTATATCTCCTGCATTGGCAGGCAGGTTCTTTACCACTAGTGCCACCTGGGAAGCCCCAAGGTTAAGTGCAAGTGTTCTCATTTCCAAGTGTGACTAACAGGATGTCAGAGGTGCAGAGTACCAGGGCCCCCAAACAAGCTGGCCTAACGCCACACAGGGAGAGGACAGCCCCCAGCACGGCGGCCCTCCATCCTAGCTCCAGAGACACCAACATAAACGGGGATTCCATATCCATGGGCCACGTTTCTTCACAGAACCGCGCCCACTCCTGTACCTATGCCACCGGGTCAGCAGCGGCCAGTCACACAGAGGGGCTGCAGCATCTGTGTTCTGCACCATAGACAGACTGAAAGGAATACCTTATGGACACGTGACCATGGATTTCTGCAAGTGGTTCAGACGAGGGCATTAGAGAATCCGCACGTGTTCCAACACAAGGCTGCAGAAACACATGGATGTGGAAATTGAAGGTCCCTGGGTCAGCTTTCTGAACAGTCTCCTCTCAGTGGGCAAGGATGGAGCCTTAGACGACATGCAAGGTGGGCTCACAGGTAACCCCAGGTGACCTCAGGCTGAGAGGCAGAGGATGCAGAGAGCATGCAGGATTGTTCATGCTTTTAGATCAAAGCCAAATGGCAATTTGAGGGGAAAAGGCGGAATCGTGATCCTGCGTGTGACTGTTTCCACATCAGAGGAGAAAGTCTGTGTACATGGGATGCTTGGGGCACCGCTCTCCGTGCAGAGTGAACCTCACCATAGCAAATCCTTCCTGCTTTCATGATGCTTAAAAAAGACACATATCACGTTGTTTTCCACAGTTTCACAGAAACTGACTTTTTGTTCCATGGCCTGAAGAAATCAAGTTCACTGGTGATTTTCTTGTTATAAAAGTGATCACTGTAGCAAACAAGGAAAGGGTAAAAAGACAGGATTTCAAAATCATCCTCAGGCGATGCTGGAGACGTCCATTCTTAAGGTCCTGGCCCATCCCCTGCAGGTGTTCTCCAGGGAAGCGCAGTGCCTGCCTCGTTCCGACAGACTCCTGACGGAGGCAGAGTGGAACTAGACCCTGCGACAGCCTGCCACTGCTGGAGGGGGCAGGACCACAGATGTGTCCCCCGGACGTGGGGAGACTCCCACCTCACCTGCAAGCACCCCTAGGGTCTGTGACACATCACGCGGGCTGAAATCCATCACTGGAAATGAATCGCTGTGTTACTTGCCACTGGAATTTGTCTTATTCAGGTTTTTCCCTTGTTCCACTAAATAATTTTCATATCCTTGTGAATCTGAAATCTAAGGTGTGCTGTGTGTGCTAAGTCACTTCAGTTGTGTCTGACTCTTTGTGTCCCCATGGACTATAGCCCACCACACGCTTCTGTCCATGGGATTCTCCAGGCAAGTATACTGGAGTGGGTTGCCATGCCCTCCTCCAGGGGATCTCCCCAACTCAGGGATCAAACCAGGGTCTCTTGTGTCTCCTGCGTTGACAGGTGGGTTCTTTACCGCTAGTGCTACCTGGGAGGCCACACAACTCAAGAAGATGAATCTAACACCAAAGTAAAAGCACAGTCAGGTGTCTGGAGAATGAGTCAACCTCCCCGGGTCCTGTTCAGGGCTTAGTCTTCTTTGACAAGATGGGAAAATGACTCACAGATCGTAACTTTCTCTACTTTGAACTTTTCCTGATCCCAAGGACAGAAGAAAACAGCTGAGGAGAACCAAGGTTATAAAAGACGCTTGGTCTAAAGGGAAAAATCTCTACCAATGATGATTTCAAGAACATTAACAAATCTGATGATCTTCCACAGTTGGACTAATTTGCTTGAAACAGATAATTTTTCATTCACCAGCAGTTTATTTGGCAAGTGGGTTAAACTGGGAGAGGGGGAGGGCGGGCAAGAGCAGGTCATTTTGGGGAAAACTGTCAAATGAAAGTTAATGTAGATGAGGAAACACCTGGGAGCCAGGGGGGTGGTGTGGAGTTGAGTTGTGCCAGCCCCCCTTGGCCCCCCGGCCCCCAGCCTGGGCTGTGCTTCAGCCTTTCTGACAGGTAGTACCGTCTGTTCATGCAGAGGCCTGGCCTGACCCCTGGTGACTGTGGTGGGACCCCCAGTGGCCCACCCCTCCCCCGCCCCAGGAGTGGCTGTCCTGCTGCGTCCTGGCTCCGGCCTGTGCTCCCCGAGTCCTATGCTCCCCAGGTCCTATGCTCCCCGAGTCCTATGCTCCCCGGATCTTATGCTCCCCGGGTCCTATGCTCCCCGACTCCTATGCTCCCCAGGTCTTATGCTCGCTGTCCTGGGCAGCGGAGGAAACCAGGGCGGGGTGTGGGCAGGACACCCAACCAAGGCCTGAGTGAAGTGACTGATGGACGCACAGCCCTGGGGAGAGGTCTCGGTAGCGACCACAAAGCCCTGTGGGTGGAGCTGGACAGTGGGGAGCCCCAGGGGACAGCAGTCATTCCTCCAGGCCCGGCACAGCAGCCGGCACACCAGGCCCGGTTCACTCAGCCACTGGGCTGAAACCAGACTATGGGGAAGGGAGGTGAGTGGCTGTCAGAGACCCCTGCATGAGCCCAGGGGAGGGACACACACTGAGCTACTGGTGACGGAGACAAGTAACCAGATTTAGGGCAGATTCTGAAGGCAGAACAAGCCCCTGAGAGGGGAGGGGGAGTCCAGGAGGGATCCTGGTTGTGTGTCTGAATCACTGGGTGGAGAGAGGGAATCAGGACACAGCTCTAGTCACAAGCTTGGGGAGGACCAAGACTGGCCTGAATGTGGAGTCAGGGGCAAAGGCCTCCACGTAAATACAAAGCCCATTTCAATCCATGTGACGGAATTCTATGCTTTCCAGGCATGGGTGGGAGGCTCAGTAGTCAGAAACCTTCCCCACTAACTGAGGGCCAGACCCCTCAGACATGGCCAGACCCCCAGGCCATGTCACCGAGCACCCAACCACCTCTCATCATGAGGAGGTTGTCAATAAAACCTCGCCAGAATCAGTGACAAAGAACCACAGGAAGGAAGCTCAGATAAGGGGTGCTCGGTTCCCCCACCAGCTCGCCAGGCTCTGCTCACTGACCACCTGCCCCTCCTCCCCACAGTCCCCACTCCACCAACAGCAGAGAACATTCCAGCAACACAGAAGACAAGCACTCTGCTCAGCAAGGAGGGGCCATTTCCCCACACTGTCCTTCAGGGTGGGGGCACCCCCAAATGCCGCTGAGCCTCCAAGATAGGTACTGATCCACAGCCCAAAAGGGCAGAAAGCACTTCCTTTGCACCAAAACCTCCAAGGGACACGTGGCCCACACTGGCGGTTTAGTGGATGTCCAAGCAGGGGATGCAAGGGACCCTTTGGCCTCTGCCTCCATCACCAGCTCAGGACGCACCTGGACTTGGGGAGAAACAGCACCTCTGGGGCCTGCAAAGGAGAGAGCAGAAAGCCGCAGAGCAAGCCTGACTCTGCTTGCGGTCCAAGAAGGCAAAGGGACACATGGTGGCCACAGAAGAGGAGAACCCAAGGAGGAGGAGCTGCCGAGGTCGAGGCGCAGGGATGGCCAGGCATCGCGAGGGCTGGGGCGGCCTGATGTCACCAGACAGAGGCCCCACACGGCTCAAACACTCCTCTGTTACAAGGAGAGGCAGACAGGCAGTAACCCACACCCACAGCTGAACAGACAGACACCAAGACAGCATCCAAGCCACAAGGGGAAAACCAGCCGGTCTGAAGGACACAGGACAAACAGGGAGACGTCAGCTCCATCATGACCACCAGGTGACACTACAGGTGTGCCAAGACCTGCTGTGATTTTAAGTGCCATTAAGGGCTGCCAGCACAGCATCCTCTAATAAGGGAGGTGAGAGCACTGTCCCACGTACCCTGCCGCGCCCCACGTCTCTTTCTGCATAACCACGGGGAAATGACTGTTGAGATCAGCCCTCAAGTTGCCTTGTACTTCTGAATTTGACTAGCATTTGCCCTAACCTCCCAAAATTATACCTGTCCAGCCAGCAAGCTGCAAAGCCCGGGTTCCTTCAGAAAACCACCCACCGTGAGGCCTGGATGACTGCAGGGCACTCTTCCCATCAGGTTTTGTACATTAAAATAAACTGTGATCTGAATCCCATATTCAGCTAACAGCCGCATTAGAAATTAATTACATTTCCACGTACATCTCATTATTTGCTCCTTAACGCCAAGGATCTGAGATTAAACACTGTCTTTGAAGAGCTTGAAAAAGTTTTTTGCAAACAGAAGCCACTACTGTCACCATGTGAAAGCAACAAGCCTAACTCCCTGGTATAAGCTGTCTGGAGTACGAACATTTAAGCATTTTGTGAAATGTGAACAAGTTCCAAGTCTTGCAGCCCTGAGTTGGGGACAGAGCCTCCAGGGCAAACAACCAGGTGTGAAAACAGGTGGAAGGCAGGTGTCTCTACAGCCCCATTTTACCATCACTGCTGGTTGATTCGGTTTTCAGCAAAGGTGGGCAGAAGCTCTGCAAGAGACTCAGTCTGCAGACCTCCACCCAGCGCCAGGAAGTTAGAACCACCAAACTCTCCACCTCCAACAAGGACCATGCCTCCCGCCTCTGAGTCCCACCTCCACTCACACTCATCCCCTGAGACCCCTTCCTCCCTCTCTGCCCTCTACCATGCAGGTCACGGTCACAGATCAACTGCCACATACTCCCAGCACCTGTGTCCCCTCCTCAGCAATGCTGTCCACCACCAGCCACGCACACTGACGGGATCTGACCCTTGAAGCTCGACCACCACGCACGTTCTGCACTAGCAGGACCCGACCCAGGCTTGCTCCGCTAGGGTTTCCCTGTCCCCTCCCCCAGGCGTGGTAGAGCTGGAAACGCAGGAGCCACGCAGTCACTGTGGACCCACCCGCCTGCCACAGCTGCCTGGACACGTGGTCCCACGGCCAACAGTGGCTCCGACTGTTCACACACATCTCTCTGTGAGAAAGAGTAGGCAGCACACACTGCACTGACCTACAACCCACACACGTGACCGTGAAAGTGGAGCCCACGCTCACAGCGAACGGAGGTCACACTCAGGTCTGAGCCGTCCAGACTCAGCTCACAGGGTTCCAGGGGCCCCGGACAGAGAACCCTCTCCCTGCCATCCGCCCAGCAAACTACTGTCTGGCCACCTCTCAGCCCAAAGCCAGCCGCTCCCTGAGGTCTCCCCTGGTTGTCCGGAGCAGACCAAGAGCTCAGACATCGCGGGGCCCCATGAAGCAGAGGAGGAGAAGGAGGGCGCGAGCAGCGGCCAGCGGTCAGAGCTGCAAGCCAGCAGCCTCGCCCCCGACCCCGGTACACACTCCTCCCAGACTAACCGCTCAGACCCAGAGCGTGGTCACAGCGGCCAGTTCCGGTGCCCAAATTGGGGCTCCTAGGTCTCCTGTCCTGAAGCAGGAGTGGGGTCCCCACTGCACAGGCTGCGCGCGTGCCCCAGATGCTCAGTTCACTGGAAGCAGCCGCGCTTCATTAAGGCTCACCGAAGCTGGACTCTCCCAGCTGGTCTGCGTGAGCTTTATACCTCGTTTGATCCCCTTCGAACCTAAGAAGCAGGCAGATGGCTGTTTTAGGGAAGGGCGCGGCCGGCAGCAGAGAAAAGCAACCTCCTCATCGCAAAACTTCCCTCCATACTATGCGGTGATGTGTCGTCCCCCCCAAACGGCTCTGGCCCACACTGGAGCCCTGCGGCCTCTGCGGAAGCTGCTCCCTCAGGCACGTAAGTGAATCCCCATTCCTAAACTCCAGAAAGTGAGCCATGTCAGAACAGGAAAAGGGTGAACATTCACGCTCCGCACTCAGCACAAGGGAGTCCATCAAATAACAAATGCTCCAAGCCACAGAGGCGCCAGCTTCACTTATCAGATACAAAGGCTATCATTTCTCTGGCCTAAATTTACTACCTAACTTACACAGTGAAGACTGTGTGTATATACTTACTATTTTTACATTACTCTTCAGATGAAAATAAATAAATAAATCCCAGGACCTCTGGTTTGGAAGTAAAAGACTGGCACTCATTTAAATGCCAGTAGGATGGAAGTAAGCTCTGAAGGCTTCAGTGTTTATCTTAAGAGCCCAAGTCACAGAAATACAATCGTCCAGCCAAGCCACCCAACTGTAACCTTAGCCACTCTTGAAATCATGCTGAATTCTGTCCAGAAGGCCCTCCTTTCCAACTGAGGAGCAGCCAGCCCCGCACACAGGGACCAGGAGCCTGGTTCACAGACCGCTGGTACTAACTCAAGACCCCACACGGCTGCTCCCCCAGCCACCCCCGCCCCCCACGGTCAGAGAGCTGGGCAGCCACCAGCTAGCCCTCTCACTTCCTGGGGTCCTCTGGCTCGCTACATCCCCAAGGCCTCGTCTGCCCCCCTCCCCAGGCCTTGTCCAGGGTGCGTTTGTACCTGGAAAGTGGGGTGTGGCTGCCCGTGTGGCCAGCGGGGTGGGGGGTTGCCAAGCAGGCAAGACAACAGCCAAGGGGGCTCCCACAGGCTGCACCCAGAGGGCCGCGATCACCCACTCGAACATCAGCACCCAGCAGGCCCGTGGCCTTCACTCTCTGCTCACTGGGCTCACATGCTAGCGCTCCCAAGCACCCACACCTGCCCCACACCACTGCACAAAGGTGCCTGTGACCAGAACAAGCTCGTTGGGGCCCAATTACCCCAAGACGCAGGTGTCATGTCTTGCTCCCTCCAGCTGGTCCCAACCTTTCACCCAAACAGGCTGCCTTTTGAGGAAAACAAAACAGACTTCAGTTAACTGCAACGTACTGAGATGGTTTCCCTTGTCTGGGGCTTCCAGAGCAGCCGGCACAGACATCCTCTGGAGTCTACACTCAGGACGGGCTCCGGCCTTGGCTGGAAGCAGAAATCTGCAGAAGTGTAGCGAAAGGGGCCACGGCAAGGCCCCCAACCCCACAAAGGACACCCAGCCCAGAGGTCTAGCATCAGCCATCAAGTCAAACAGTAAGAGGATGAGTTTCATGTTGGCATCCTTGGGGGAAAGGCCAAGGAAGAGTCTAATCTCAGAAAGCAAGGGCTGAGAGCAAATAGGATGATTGAGGGGGATGTCATCCAGGTCCTCAGGCACCTGCTAACAGAGCCATCCCGGCCCTGGCCTCCTCCCTCCATCGCCAAGTCCACACTGCCCCCCCACCCCGGTTAGGGTGAGGGGGGCAGGGAAAGATCAGACACAGTCTTTGGCCATAAAATCCCTAATTTTCTCTTTAAAATGAATTATTAGACTGTTTACTGCCCTTAACCTGTCTGCCTAAGTTTAATTTGAATTTAAAATAGTACAAAGGTCTTATCCCCCTGCGAGGAGCACCCACTAACATCACTGCATCTGCCCACAGCAAAGTTCTGGTGACAGCAAACTCTCTTCACCTGTGGGTCACCAGATGCTACACTGATTTTCACAACAGAAGGATGGGATGGAAAATTTAAACATACCATTTCGTTGCCAAACTTGCAAAGATTTTTTTTTAATAACAATATTCAGCACTGGCAAGGCTGCAGTCACCCCCATGGCCATGTGCAGTGCCCCATCCTTTCTGGGGGCCCCTCTGAAAGTTCTCACACCCACCAGCTCCTCCTTGAGGAATCTCTCCAGAGGATGTAACTGGAATGTCTGGTACAGAATTATTTATAATAGGGAAAACTGCCAGCAGACTCAGTGTCCCAAAACAGGCTTAAGAAAATAACAATATAACCACAGAGTGGAATTTAATACTCATCAGCAGTGGTATTTTTGGAGAATATTTAAATTACATGAAAATATGTTCAGGATGGAATGTTAAAGTTTATAAAAAGTATGTAAGTTCGAAGCATGATTTTATAATCAATAAATAAGCCTGGAAAGAATCTACAAAACTGTTAATAGAGGTCATCTCTAAAGGTAGTGGAATTATAGGTAATTTTAGTCATTTTTATTTTCTTTTTTTTTCAATCAGGAAAAAAAAAGGATTTCAGAGACTAGGTCTGTGACGCTGATTTCAGTCAGGCCTGAAAGAATCTCTGGAATAAAAAGTCAGGTTCAAACAGAGCGTGGAGTCTGGTCTAGGGCCCTCAGGCCTCCCACCACCTGACAGGAGGAACAGACAGGAACTCCTCCAGACAGGCGTGGCCTCCACCACAAATGGATGCCCGACCACCCCCATCCCAGGGACCTCACCAGACTGAGCCCTGACAGTGCCCACAGCCTGTGGGGACCACAGCACCTTCATGGGGAACAGCACCACCCAACCACTCAAGGGTATGAAAGGTCTAGTCCCGCCTGCGGCCTCGGAAAAGTCTACCAAGGGCTGGAGGTCATCCTGCAGGCTCCGGACACCCGCACCTCCTGGGGCCTCACTTCAGGCCCCATAAGCTCAGACACTTGGGTCTATCCAGGATGCACACAAGAACCACACGCAGACACGTGTGGTTGATTAACCCAACCTCCCACAAGGCACGACAGAGAATCTGAGAGCTGTAATTATCTTTTCACTTCACCCCATGTCTGGGGACTAGCTGAGTTCTGCTGCACAGGGAGGGCCTGGGCCTCCTCAGCCCAGCCCGAAGGCTTTGGGGGCCAGGAAAATAGGACCGGCCCCCAACAAACCCAGCCAGCAAACCCAGCCAGAGAACATCAGCAAGGCAGTCCCATGGAACCCCGCCCAACCCCAACTCTCAAAGCTGAGGCTGTGACCACAGGCAGGACAGGCACAGGAGCTGGGGTTACAAATGAGGGGTGGGGAGGGAGTTCCCCGTTGGTCAAGTGGCTAGGACTCCATGCTCCAATGCAATCGATCAGGGAACCAGATCCCACCTGCTGCAACTAAGACCTGGTGCAGCCAAATAAATAAGAAATATTTTTTTAAAAAAGAAGAGTGAGGCCGGGAGGTGAGGCGTGAGTTGGATCCATGGAGGCAGGCAGGCAGGCAGGAGGAGCGGGGCCCTGCTCAGGTCACAGAAAGACGTGGTCCTGCCCCACCCCAACGGCCGAGTGGTCCCCAAAGAAAACACAGCATTTCTTCATGCCAGCATCTCAGGCTTCTTGTTGCCTGTGTGCCTGTAGCGGGTTGAGGGGTGGCAGTGCGCACATCCTAGGGCCGCTAGGGGATGAAATCAGCTAACAGGAGCTCTCAGGACACTAAGGATGGCCTGGCACCGAGGCGCTACTGCCTCTCCCACCACTTTGACCCCTGGTTGCGGGAGCCCTTCCAAGCAGTCTGGCCTCCCGCCTTCAGAACAGGGGATTTCACTCTGGAAATTCCCTCTCAACTCTGTACGGAGGCTGCTGGCCCCAGAGCCACTGTCCGGCCACAAGGGGTCCAGCCACTCCTGGGGAACCAAGGAGGGAGCACTGGGAGCCTGCACTCTGCAATCCCAGGGCAGGGCCGCACCCCACCATATGGATGGAAGGATAGAGGGTGGGGAGATTAGACAGAGCAGCCTTCCTTTGAAGAGAAAGTCTGGGTCCATTTAGTGACCATGTGGCTCACACGCACCCAGTTCTCAGCCAGGCCAGGCCTTGGATCCTGTCTGCACAGAGAAGGTCCTGCAAGTCCTTTGGCAGAGCCCTGACTTAGGAGCTGGCTTTGTAATACGAGCAGTGTCCCCACCAACAACTAGAGCAAGTCCATTAAGTTCATTACACCTGTCACGCTGCCAGCTGACTCTCCACATGCCAGGGATGAAAGTACACCGTGCCCAAGGAGTGCCACCAGCCCCCTCCCCTGGGCAGCTCACACCCTTATCTTGGGCAACTGATTCTCAACGTCTGCAGCTGCAGAAGCAAGGCAGCCGTAAACTTGGCTTCGAGACACCTGAGGACCTGAGCGGCTAAGAACTCAGTTCAGTGTCATCGGAAGCTGGACCCCGGGAGGAAGACGAGGAACCATGTCCCCTGATGCGAAGAAGGGGAGTCGTGAGGGCCGGAGGCGCCCGCGAGGCAAAGCGTCACCGGGCCAGAAAAAATACGGAGCTGCTCCCTGGATCCTGCCGCCCTGCCGAAAATAAAAGCAAGAGACACACCCTTCTTGCTTCCAAAGCGAGTCGAAGAATTCCAGGCAGCCGGCGGAGGCTGTTCACGCACCCCCACGCACCCCACGCACCGCACAGCCGGCAGGCTCCCGGGTGCCCAGCCCCGCCCACCGCTCGCAGACAGCGGTAATTTCTTTTTCCCTGTCATGTAACATTAGCAATCTGTCTGGAGCTTGGCAAGCACCAACTTGCACTGTCATATAAACTGTCTGACAAACTTAAAGTTTCATAAATGCTTCACTTTTCCAGGAGACAATAAAGCATCATTAAAAAAAAAAAAGTTGTCATCTCCTTTTCTGTTCCTTTTCTCTCTTCCTCTTCCAAAATAAAGGCCGGGTTTTAGGGGTGGGGAGAAGAATGAGAAAACAGAAAGCCAACCACAAAAGAACTCCCGCAAACAGAAAGGATCCTCACCAGGATCCTTAACCTTGAAAGTCTCCACACTTTTCCAATGCTAAGTGAAGGAGCTGATAAATGAATGGGGGATGGGCAGCACCACGGCTGTGGGTCTTGAGGGGTGCAGAACAAAATCTGCAAAACAAAAGTATGGTCATTAAAAATGAATAAAGGGTGTGGACAGCAGCCCCCACCCCCTTCTGCTCTTGGGGATTTGAGCCAGACACTCCGCGTCCTCATTAAGTGGTGTCTGGCAGGCTGCCGGGTTTTAGTGGGTTCTGGGAATGCCAATATATTAACCAGAGGACTCTTTGCAAACCCTTTAGAGTTTTTATTCTAGAAAAGTCAACCATTTGGCACAGAGCAACCTTATTTTTGTCCGGGAAAGCTCTCCGCTGCCAATCAAGGGAGAAATTATAGCTATGTCCTTCGTAATTTCCAAGACGTATCTGGAAAACAAGCTTGGGAGAAAGAAAAGTCCTTACAAAAACAGCTTAAAAGGCCAAAGTACCATTTTTAGTGGAAATTCAAAGAAAAGCAATCCATACTCAAATCACATGGATAGGACACAACACAAGCATTATTTTCACTTCCTCCTATGGTAGTGAGAAAAACAGTATTACTTTGAATTACAAACCCAATTATTTCTACAGCAATTAATACAGGTGCTCACTTGTGTCCCCTACTTGCCTAAAAATGAAACTAATAATGTCACCAAAATTTCCCTAAGATGTGGCAAGTCTCGTGGCCTAAAGTTTCAGATGGAGGCAGAAGCTATAATGTTGCTATTAAAAACTTAAGTTTCACCTTCCTTCACACCCAGGGTACAAGGTCACAGTATAACTCCAGACTAACACATTCCATGAAGGCAGAAAGTCACTGACATCAGAAGACTGGCTTTCCCGAGAGTATCCTGAGACCCCCTAAAAGTAGGGGGTAGAAGCAGGGACAGAGGGCCACTGGGGGGCACTCCACACCATTCTGCACTGCTAGCATTTAACAGCCATAATCCTTATGAAGTACATCAAATGTTTCTAAAAATTTTCCAGGTTAAGATCATTTCATTTCTTTCTTCTGTATTAACTCTCACCTCAAAGAACAGACACCTCACAGAAACGTCATAAGCCCAGATGCAGAAGAAAGATGAAAAGAAACTTGCAAGGGCCACCGGGAAGACCCAACCAGTCATGGGTGCCACTGATCATGCCCCACGCCCTGAGTACCTCCTGCCCAGACCATGGGGGTGACTGCACAGGGATCCAGACAAGCTCAGGGGTCTCTGCTGGCCCACAGGCCAGGAACCACAGCACCCAGGATGCTAAGTCTCTGTCACTTCCCTAGGCTGCCCTGTCTGGCTGGGAGGTGCCCCTCCAGCAGCCCCAAGGAACAGCTGATCGCATCCCACCAGCCACCGGCCACTCTACAAGCCACTAAGTCAACCATGACTGCAGCCCAGGACTATAAACACCTCTGCAGGCAGGTGGATACTGCTCTCAGTGCCAGGCAAGAAAACTATTCTTAGAGCACTGTCAGCAGTCCGAGGGGCAGGGGGCGGGTAATGAAATTTGTCTGTGTATGTATATACTCTGGCAAGTGGGAGCGGGAGACTCTGACTCTCAAAGGATAGGCCACCAAATTGGCAAGAAATCCTTTAGTAAGCAGGTGCCACAGGCTGGGTTCCTCTTCAAGGCTGTGGTCATGAAAACAGCCCCAGAGAGGATTCGAAAGCTTGCTGGGGACAGTTTTCTCCATCGTAAATACAAGCCTCCACCAACTAGAAGACTCCACCAACAGCCAAAACTGTTCCAGGGAAACAGCAAAATATGAAGAAATTGGGGGCAGGAGGGCGGCTTTTAAAACAAGGGGGGTCGAAAAAAAAAAGAAAAAGAAAAAATAAATAAATAAAAAAAAATAAAACAAGGGAGGAAGGTAGCTCCAAGTATGCAGCAGCAAATCCCTCACTGGCATTTACAGTCTCAGCCCTATTTCCTAACAGTGTGTTCTATATCAATAGCAAAGGGAAGCTCTTAAAAGAATTAAGCTCTAAAAGATCATGAGGAATATACCCCATGTTTCAAAAGGCACTTCTTTGCAAGGGCCATTAAAGGGCACCCATCCAAGAGTTGACAGGAAACCAAATATTATAATTCAATACATGTACATGGATAAGATCCATTCCTTCTCCATGGAATGACTCAAATTTGACATTACAACCCTTCACTGAACATAAAGAACATGTTCCAAGATTACTATGCAGAGTCCAAGGGCTGATGTGCAGAGGAGACAGCACACACAGTACAAGCCTTGGAAAGACTAAACCCTCCTATGAAATCGCAGACCTGGTGGACGCCCGGGCAGTTTCTCTGTGCAGGGTTACCAGGACCATTGTGCCACTCCAGGGGACACGGACTGGAGATCACCCTTAGGGTCAGCCCAACAGGCAGAATAGCCATTTTCAAAGGAATCTTCCTTTTAAAGGAAGAGATGCACCAATCTCCAGGCCAGCCACCTCCACTGCAAGAAGCCTACTAACAGCAGCTCCAGACCCAACTCTGTGCAGCTCACTTCCCTCATCCCACAATGCCCACACACAGTAGGGCATCCAAAAATACTCATGACAGTCATAAGCCACATTTAGAACGCAGCACCGAACTACAAGCCAGGGGTCCAGAGATGTGAAGCTGCCAAAATAATGAGAGAAAAAGAAGAAAATAGATGGGACACAGAGGAAGAGAATTAAGCAAATCAAGAATATCCAATTTCAGCTAATTAAGAGAGTCTACGGGGAAGACAAAACTTAAGCTATTGAGTCCACCGCACTCAGGGACACTCCTGCGCCTGGTGAGTTTCCGGCTGTGCCAACCCGCCCGGGTTCACTCAGCAAGCGGCCCCGAATCCCTACCTTCTCCAGGTGCCCCCGACCTGTCGCGGTCCTCGTTGTCTTCCTAACCCCCCTCGCCCCCCGCCTCATCGGAAGCCTCCTCCTTTTCCAATTAGGAAAAAAGTTTAAAACCAAGCTGATGCCCTGGGGGCCAGCACAGCGAGCGGCCCAGTACCCAGCTTACCCGGTGCGCCCAGCCCCCGGGCAGCCGGCGAGGTCCCGGGAGGCGTCCCGCGCGCGGCGCCCCGTAGACCGCACGACAAAGCGGGGCGGCCGGGCTGGGTACTCGTCGCTTCCTGTTTATTCCGCTGCGAGGGTCACAGAAATCCTGCCCACGCCCGCTTCCTGCGGGCTCGGGGCGCAGCCTAAGGGCCAGCGGCGCCCAGACCAGCGGGAGCCCCTGCAGCCCGCGCCCGGCGCAGCGCGCGCAACACCCGGAAGCGCGGGGTTCAGGGTCCTCCCGCCCCGCAAACTCGGGCAGGTCCCGCACAAGCTGCCCGCGGACCCCGCCTCCCCCACCCCGCCGCGGCGGCGCACAACCTCGCTGGGCACCGGGAAGCCGACGGCGCGGTGGGGGCCGCCGTCCCGCGCCCTCCCCCGGGAGCGCCGAGTGCCGCCGTGCCCAGCGCGACCCTGGAGAGGGCGCCGACGGCGGGGATCGAGGACATCCCGTTCCAGCGTCCCGTTCTCCCGCCCGCACCCCCGCCCCGAACTTCGCCGGACGCCGCAGCACCGGGTCAGCCTTTACCTGCGGCCGCGGCTCTGGAGCGAGGCGGCGGTCGGCGGGGGAGGGCGGGATGCTTTAAGGGCCCGGATCGGCCCGGGATCCCCGCGCTCCCCGCCCCCTTCCACGCTCCCGGGACAAGCAGTCGGCCTGGCGGCGGCGGCTCCTCCCCGGCCCGCAGGGGATCCCCGGCCTCGCTGGCCGGCCCGCAGCGCCGGGCGGGGAAGCGGAGACAGTGCCGTCTCCGCCTCCACACCGTCTGTCTCCCGCCGGCCCGCTCGCCGCAGCCGCGTCTGCCTCGCGGTCCGCCGGCCTCTCCACCCTCCCCATCCCCCTCCGAGCGGGACCGTCGGCGGCCGGGCGGGGCGGGGGCGGGGTGGGCCGTCCGGACCCAGAGCGGGCAGCGCCGACCTCCGCGGACCGCGGCCACAGAGCAGGGCGAGCGGGCGGCCAGGCCGCGGGAACCCCGGCTGCGCACGAGGCTAGGCTCGGCCTGGCGGGGCGCGCGCCCACCGCCGGCCGGACGGGGAACTCCATCCCGGAGCCGGAGACGGCGGCGGGGGCTGCGCACGCCCCTGGTAACCTGTCTTCCCGCACAGGCCCAGACGCACAGTAGGGCTGCAGGACCCTTAGTAGGGCTGATAAATCCTCCTGTTCCGCCAGTCAACACCTTCGCAGACAGGAAGGTCAGATGGATTCTTCCCACTGCAATCCTTTCTCCTTGGAGGGCCTACATTTCTCCTCCTCTGAAGGCCTTTGGGACTTGAACTCCACCTGAGTGCGGATAGCATAGGTGTACCAGCTTTCACATCCACTAACCTGACCCATGTTTGACCGAGATTTGGTTATTGTCACACCACTCGGGCATTTTAACCCAGCTTTATTACAGCCACCAAAATTAGCCACTCACCTAGAGTCAGACATCCTGGACTGTGAAGTCAAGTGGGCCTTAGGAAACATTATTAGGAACTAAGCTAGTGGAGTTGATGGAATTCCAGCTGAGCTGTTTCAAATCCTAAAAGATGATGCTGTGAAAGAGCTGCAATCAATACACTGGCAAATTTAGAAAACTCAGCAGTGGCCACAGGACTGGAAAAGCTCAGTTTTCATTCCAATCCCAAAGATGGGCAATGCCAAAGAACGTACAAACTACCGCACAATTGCATTCATTTCACATGCTAGCAAAGTAATGCTCAAAATTCTCCAAGCTAAGCTTCAACAGTACATGAACTGAGAACTTCCAGATGTTCAAGCTGGATTTAGAAAAGGCAGAGGAACCAGAGATCAAATTGCCAATATCTGCTGGATCATAGAAAAAGCAAGGGAATTCCAGAAAACCATCTGCTTCGTTGACCTACATAAAAACCTTTGACTGTGTGGATCACAACAAACTGTGGAGAATTCTTAAACAGATGGGAATACCAGACCACCTTAGCTGCCTCCTCAGAAACCTGTGTGTAGGTCAAGAAGCAACAGTTAAAACTGGACATGGAACAACAGACTGGTTCCAAATTGGGAAAGGAGTACGTCAAGGCTGTATTTTGTCACTCTGCTTGTTTAACTTCTATGCAGAATACATCATGCAAAATGCCGGGCTGAATGAAGCACAAGCTGGAATCAAGATTGCCAGGAGAATTATCAATAACCTCAGATACACAGATGATACCACCCTTATGGCAGAAAGCAAAGAGGAACTAAAGAGCCTCTTGATGAAGGTGAAAGAGCAGAGTGAAACACCTGGCTTAAAACTCAACATTCAGAAAACTAAGATCATGGCATCCGGTTCCATCACTTTATGGCAAATAGATGGGGAAACAATGGAAACTGTGGCAGAATTTATTTTCTTAGGTTCCAAAATCACTGTGGATGGTGACTGCAGCCATAAAATTAAAAGATGCTTGCTCCTTGGAAGAAAAGCTATGACAAACATAGACAGCATATTAAAAAGCAGAGACATCACTTTACCAACAAAGGTCCATCTAGTCAAAGCTATGGTTTTTCCAGTAGTCATGTACAGATGTGAGAGTTGGACCATAAAGGGCTTCAGGGCTGAGCACTGAAGAATTGAGGCTTTCGAACTGTAGTGTTCAGAAAACTCTTGAGAATCCCTTGGACAGCAAGGAGATCAAACTAGTCGATCCTTAAAGAAATCAACCCTGAATATTCACTGGAAGGACTGATGCTGAAGATGAAGCTCCAGTACTTTGGCCACCTGATGCACAGAACTGACTCATTGGAAAAGACCTGATGCTCAGAAAGACTGAGGGCAGAAGGAGAAGGCGATGACAGAGGATGAGATGGTTGGATGGCATCGCCGACTCAAGGGACATGAGTTTGAGCAAACTCCGTGAAGTGAAGACAGTGAAGGATAAGGAATCCTGGCATGCTGTAGTCCATGGTGTCACAAAGAGTTAGACATGACTTAGTGACTGAACAACAACTGCCAAAGTTAACCCCCTGTGGACATATCAAAATATACCAACCTGAGATTTCAGGCAGGGTCTAACAGAGGGGTAGCTAATTAGAACAGCTCATTTTCAATGTCTCCACCCCTTGCCAAAAGTTGACCAGCTCATGCTTCCATAATATCAGAGAAAAGAATCTTTTGAAATCGACAATAATTGACCAGTAACTTTATAGTTAGTGAAATGTTAGCTTAATTCAACTTCCTTTAAAAAGTCCTCAGCAGTCCTCAACCAAGATGGTAACTTCCAGGTAGAAGCTGATCAGTGCTCATAGGTGATACCGTTTAATATTAACTGCCAGTTAGTGGAAGCCATGTGCCAAGCCCTGTACAGGAACTTCACATAGATTATCTAATTTAATCTTCAGGGTAACTGTGGCAGCTAGAACATCCTCATTTTACAGATAAAGTTGAGGCTATGAAAGATTAACTTGTCTCCAGACCACAAAGTTGTTCAGTTGCTGAGTCGTGTCCAACACTTTGCGACCCCATGGACTGCAGCATACCAGCCTCCCTGTCCCTCACCATCCCCTGGAGTTCACCCAAGTTCATGTCCATTGAATCAGTGATGCCATCCAACCATGCAGAGGATGAGATCACAGAGTTGAGTGAAAATCCTGAACTGGTAGGCACAGTTCAGGAGCTGAGCCACACTGCCACCTGCTGGTGGGCTGACATCCCTCGGCTCAGCTCAGCCCAGCTCCCAGAGTCCTGATGGAGGACCTCGGTCTATACCTGTGGGACAGTTTAGACTCCGGTTGCCCAGGGAAACCTCTTTAAATGCCATTGAGCTGAGAAGTGCTTAATAGAAGTAATCTGAATCTGACAAGCATCTACTTGCTAGCTTGTTATTTAATGTTCCATGTTAACAACAGCTGTGAGGTTGGACAACCTGGTCTTGCCCTTCTGAGGTCAACAGAGGAATGGCGTTTTCCTTCTAAACCTGACACTGCCCATGGGCAGTGAGGAAAATGTTTTTTCCAAGAACAGGAAACAGTTTGTTCTCCTATTGTGCAATATTTCACTTGTGGATCATTTCTGTGTATATGATTTCACCCTCTTGAGACCTGAATTTTAAATCTCACCCTCAGCTTTACCTTTTATGAGAATCTTAGTTCATCTTGCTTTCCTTTTCTTGCTGTCTTCCCTCAGTTATCACTAGAAACTGCAGATCTCTATTTCTATTTCTAAAGAATAGCTAGGGGAGGAACTCTGTCCTTGTACTTATTCTGCATTTTAGCTGCTTCCTCCCACAGCCCTGCACACACACACACTCTCGTCACAGCAAGGGCAGAACCAGGGGTATCAGACATATGTTTGTTCTCCGTAAATCTAGCATGACCAGACCATCCGTCAGCTCACCTGGCAGTCAGTGACCTCTCACCTTCATTTTGAAGGCCCAGGCAGAGACCAAGAGAGCAGGACTTCATTCTGTTCCAAAAAGCAGAGCAGTGAGTCTACCTGACACTCACAAAGGGCTCCGGGGAGATTGAAGGAATGAATAGAGTCTCTTATTGTGATGGATGAGTAAATAATACAGAAGTAAAACATCACTAAACTGGGTGGAAATCAACTGAAAATGATTTCGAGGAATGGGATGTAGGAAACAATCTTTCTCAGTATAAATCCACTAAGTTTACCTGGTGTCCATTAAATCTCGGCCATATTTAGTCCACAGAAGAAGGTCAGTCATCTGAGGAGACAAAGAAGCGTAAACATGAACAAATGATTAAAGCAAAAAAAAAAAAAAAGATTCTGAGGGCCCGAATGAACCACAAGATGAATGTGAAACAATTCAGTTATTTAGCTGTCATGTATAACATTTGAATGAAACTTAAGCCATCCAAAAAGATCCACCCCAAATGGAAAAGGAGCGAGAGAAGCTTGATGGAGGGCAACTCTGCTGAGAAGTAAGCACCCCCATTCGGACAGGTATACAGGGACAGGACAAGGATGAACTCAGTGCCAGGAGGGAGGCCTCTGCCTTGTGTGTCTTGGCGGTGTCATAGGCACTCTTCATTGTGCCATCCGCACCATCAAACCGTCTCAGTGTCTGGTCTGTAAAACGGAGACAATTCCCACCTCATGTCATCTGTGGTGAGTTGGCCACACAACACCACCTCCATGCAAACACCTCCTCTGGGATCTGGCTGCCCTCACTCTTCCGGGACCTGCAAACTTCACTCCTTACTTTAGGGGTACCGATTCAAAATCACCAAAGACAGGAAGTAAAATATTCTGCAGGCAAGCTCTGCTTCTAGCCTTGTGCAATAATTTCCTTGGGCCAAATGAAAAACATCTGCTTTCTCTCCTTGAAGGGAAGCAGGGAGAAGAAAAGGAAAAATATGGCAAGAAAAAGAGGTAAATGGTCACCTCAAAGACTGTCCATCCAGACACACTTAGGTGTATGGTTTCTGTACATCAGTTATCAAAAGGATGCAACTCCTGCCAATGGTAAAGTTCAGTCTCCTCTGTCTATTGAGACCACAGCTCTTCACATCTCTGCCTCCTTTGGTGCCCAAGTGGCCCCCACCCACTTCCCCACACCCAGCAGAGCCCCTCAGGGTGGGCTGACTCCCCTCGGCTTGGGGCCTGCGCACTGCTGCAGTGACCAGCAGCTGGGTGAAAAGTGGCCACTGCAGCCCCACCCTCGCCCACTGTTTTCCAACACATGGTCAGTCAGCTGTGTACAAACGGTTAGTGAGTTTCCTTCAACACAGAACCTGGGCCAAAATATCCTCAGTAAATATCAGCTTCCTTCACCCTTTCTCATCCTTGCCAGCAGGGACAGGCTCTCTGGTGACTTTGTACTGGGTCAGCTTAGCCACAGAGGGTGGGGTCTTTGCTCCCTGGAATTCCCTTCCTTGGATTCCAGGTGTTGAAATAACTTTCTGGCCTCAAGATGGAGCTGCTCATGGGGTTCCATCAGCACACTGAAACGCAGATGACTTTCATGTCCTGTCAGCGCTCATTTGACCAGAAATGCAGGGCATCCAGCTAGCAGTCCTGAGACCACAGCCAGCTCTGGGCCTCCTCACCCTACAAGCAGGCTACATGGGCCCAGGCCCTTGCATGCTTCCTCTCTGTCTCATCTTGGTTCTCCACTCTTTATCCTGAGAAAGCTTCTTGCCTTCTGCCCCACTTTGCAGTTTGAAAGGTCCACTTCATGAAACGTTAACATGTTTATCACCTGAATTGTTTTCTTTAGTCTTTCTCAGATGAATGTTAGAAATGCCAGAGAGTTGTGGGTGACATGGAAGGAGGAGTTAAGCAGTGGCGGGACCTCCCGAGGATGTGGGGTTCAGGTACAGAGCAGCTTCATACCCCTGACCTGCTCGCCCCTCATCCTGTCCCCTTGTCTTGGGTCGGGGGTGCATGTACAGCCCCGTGGAGAAGGATGCCAGCATCTTCTGCTGGTCACCTGAGTCATTTAGGCTGAAGGGACGAAAGATAGATGGGGTTTGTTTGCTCTGTGGGCCTAGGGGGCCTGTGAGTACCAGTCTGTCCCCCACCTACCACTTCACATCCAGTCATACTGCCCAGACCCAAATCAGTGCCATTCAGTACGCTGCTCACTACTGCCTGTAGTAAATCTCGACTCCATATCCCTTTCTACGATTCTGCTTTTGTGATCCAACCCTGATGATACAGAGCCATGGGCCAGGGTATCTCTGCCCCCCAGCCAGAGATCAACTGTTTGTGGAGAACAATACCCTCCTAATCTAGCTGCTTTAGAAAAGGTGTTCCCCCAAAACAATCAAACTGTTTGAAAAGGTCCTTTACAAAAGAATATACGGAAAACCCTTTTCATGAAGATGGTGCCGAAGGCGAAGAAGGAAGCCCCTGCCCCTCCTAAAGCTGAAGCCAAAGCAAAGGCTTTGAAGGCCAAGAAAGCAGTGTTGAAAGGTGTCCACAGCCACAAGAAAAAGAAGATCCAGACATCACCCACCTTCAGGCGGCCCAAAACACTGAGGCTCAGGAGGCAGCCCAAATATCCTCGGAAGAGTGCCCCTAGGAGAAACAAACTTGACCACTATGCCATCATCAAATTCCCCCTCACCACCGAGTCAGCCATGAAGAAAATAGAAGACAACACCACACTGGTATTCATTGTGGATGTCAAGACTAACAAGCACCAAATTAAACAGGCTGTGAAGAAGCTCTATGACATTGACGTGGCTAAGGTAAATACTCTGATCAGGCCCGACGGAGAGAAGGCATATGTTCGACTGGCTCCTGACTATGATGCTTTGGATGTTGCCAACAAAATTGGGATCATCTAAACTGAGTCCAGCTGGCTAATTCCAAATATAAAAGTTTTCACTATGTAAAAAAAAAAAAAGATACGAAATAGCCAGCAAACACATGAAAAGGTACTTGCTCATTATTGTTATTCAGTTGCTCAGTAGTGTCTGACTCTCTGCAACCCCATGGACTGTAGCACACCAGGATTCCCTGTTCTTCACTATCTTCCGGAGTTTGCTCAGATTCATGTCCATTGAGTCAGTGATGCCATCCAACCATCTCATCCTCTGTCACCACATTCTCCTGCCTTCAATCTTTCCATCAGGGTCTTTTCCAGTGAGTCAGTTCTTCCCATGAGGTGGCCAGAGTACTGGAGCTTCAGCTTTAGCATCAGTCCTTCCAATGAATATTCACGATTGATTTCCTTTAGGTTCAACTGGTTTGATCTCCTTGCTGTCCAAGGGACTCTCAAGCATCTTCTCCAGCACCACAATTCAAAAGCATCAATTCTTTGGTGCTCAGCCTTTTTTATCTCTCACATCTGTATGTGACTATTGGAAAAACCATAGCTTTGACCATACAGATCTTTGGTGGCAAAGTGATGTCTCTGCTCCTTAGGGAAATGTATATTAAAGTCATAATGAAAGGTTTTAAATGACTGCAAAGTTTAATCCAAGGAGAGAAATTAATGGGAAACAAGGTTAACTAAGTTAAGCCCTCCTTCTGACGTCTCAGGCATCAGTAAACTGCTTGGAAAGATTCTTGAGCTAACTTCCCCATGTTTCAGTCATCACTGGGTGTGAGCAGGTTCCCTTGTGAGGCCTCAGTCCTGTGAGCACCCAGGACAGAGTGACTGGTAGGCTGAGGCTGACATTCCAGTGGCTGATGGCATGTTATTTATAGGATATCAAAGTATCAGTGGGAAACCAAATTAGAAGTTGGGAATTCTGGTGAAAGTCTCTGATGTACAAGAGGAAGAAATAGGTCAATTATGTTAAAATAATTCTGTGTGGGCTGCCAGCTACTGAGCACAGAGACACCCCTACCAGAAGTTACATATTAATACTAATTTCATCCTTAAAAGCAAACCTCGGTCTCACATATATGTAGTGTGTCAAACCACACAACCACCATGTTCGGGGATCCGAACCAGGTCCTCCTGCCATGCCATGGCTAAAAGTCAGCTGCTCACAGTGGCCGCCCATCCTGGCTTCTCAAACATGGGGGCATCACTTTCTCCTCACAGACACGTGTAGCATCATGTTACTAGATGAAAAAGCAGTTAAAACCAATAAAATAACTGAATTGCTGCTGAAACCACCTATGTACGCCTTAGTCTTGGTCATCTCCCAAGCCTGGCCCACAGGAACATTCTTCTAAAGACAGAGCAGAACACAAGGCAGGCAGCAGCTCTCCTGCAAGACGACTGATGTGTAAACAGAGAATTGTCTCCGAACACGAGAACGTTCCTCTCCACCCAGGTTTTTATATCTATGCTGCATATGAACATATTCTGAGACCATATACATACTTATATCGCTTTGTGTGTCTCTAAACTTTATGTAAATGCTATTATATGGTACATTTGACCTTTTCAACCATTAGTCAAAATTTATTCAAGTTGACATGTAGTTTTAATTCATTTAACTGGTAATAGTGTTGCACTATGTGACTAGATTTCCTTCTCTTCTTGAGGACATTGAGAGTTCCCATCTTCCCCACTCTTACTCCATTGCAACATGACCATCCTTGCTTATGTTTCCGTACAGAGGTGTAAGACTTTTTCTCAGTGTTTAGACACTCAATACACACACTTAGAATGAGACTGCTGGGTCTTAGGGTTTGTTCATCTTCAATTTTTGGTTGCTTCTTTTCTAAGCAGAAACTTGATGGAATTGGATTTTTAGTGGCTGGCTGTGTGCCCTGTATGACTGGCAACCTCACCTGCTCTTTAGACAATCTTTCATCATGCCTGCTTGCTGGAGACCTTCCCCTCCCACCCCACTCACCACAGGGGTGACACTCCCACAGGGCTTACATGTGAGTTGAAGGATGTGGACACAACTGGACATCCAGTCCACAGAAGGGGCACATCTGCTGGGCCCTAGCTGTGTTCCTGTGCCCAGGCCCCCCATCTGTGTCCAAGCCTATTTCTTTCTCTGCCACTGAGAACATGCGGCAAAATCCCCTCACGCTGAGAGTGGGGCTTCAAGTCCTGCTACTGGCAGATGAGAATGCTGGTTGATGGATTATAGGGAAGTAGAGAAAAGAAAGTGAAGTTGCTCAGTCATGTCCGACTCTTTGCGACCCCATGGACTGTAGCCCACTAGGCTCCTCTGACAACGGGATTTTTCCAGGCAAGAATACTGGAGTGGGTTTCCATTTCCTTCTCCAGGGGATCTTCCTGACCCAGGGATTGAACCCAGGTCTCCCGTGCTGCAGGCAGATGCTTTACCAACTGAGCCACCAGGGAAGCCATCTGGATGCTGAAAGGGTCATCATTTCTCATTTTACAGAGGGGAAAACTGGCCCAGAGGGGAAAAATGTCAACAGAAACAGTACAGCTAAGACCATCTTGGAACCCAAGTATCCTGACAGCAAAAATCAAGGCATTGTCAAAGGTTGAAGGGATTTGAAGATTAATCCACCTCCCTCACTTTTTACAGATGACAGAGAAAGTGTGAAAGTGTTAATCACTCAGTCACGTCTGACTCTGCGACCCCATGGACTGTAATCCACCAGGCTCCTCTGTCCATGGGATTCTCTAGGCAAGAATGCTGGAATAGGTTGCCATTCCCTTCTCCAGGGAATCTTCCTGACCCAGGAGTTGAACCCAGGTCTGCTGCATTGCAGGCAAATTCTTTACCATCTGAGCCACCAGGGAAGCCCACAGATGACAGACTGGAGCTCAAATAGAGAAAGATCATTGATCTAACCTTTTTTAATTTTACAGAAAAGATGAGTGTAATTGACTGACTGGGCAGCTCCCCACACAGGGTCTGCACTCAAGTGTGATCATGGTGACAATGGTATACCAGAAGGCTGCAGGGATGCTAGCAAAGTTGGTCTTGTTTGTGCTCTTCTTGGCATAAAATATAACAGTGGCAAAGATGATGGTGGCCATAGTAAGGGAAAAGAAGAGAAAGCCCAACTCAGAGGCACAGTTCTTGAGTGTGTAGTCCAGAATCTGTAAGCCCTGTGAGTGCCTGGAGAACTTGAAGATGCGCGATACCTGAACACCCGCAGGGTGACAAAGGCGCCCAAGACATCCTCGTTCTTGGGCATGAAGAGAGGAAAGGAGGAAAAAGGAAACAGGGTAAGGATCAGAGGAGAGAGGAGAACAAATGCAACTGCAACTTTTGCCATTTTTTTTTTATTCAGAGACAAACGTTGCCAAGCAGGAAAAACATCTCTTCAGCACTATTAGTAAAGCTTTGCTGTCAAAGTTTTAAAACATGTAAAAGGATAATAAAAAACCAAGCAATTACAATGTGCTGCCTACCAAATTCTACACAATGTAGCTTATTTTGCAAAAAGAAGATTGTTGCTTCTGGTTATGAGTTTTTTTTCCCAAACAAATATCAATACTATAATACTTTTTACCTAAAACATAATAACTTTTTCCTTTGTATCCTAATATAAATTGCTTCTTTGACTCCATTAGTAGATAGATTTTTGGTTAAAAAACACCCTAAAAGTAAAGTACCTTAATGTGTTCTATAAAAAGGAACTCAATGATGTGAAGGAATAGTGGAATGAGGCTTTTTTCCCTATAGAAACCAACATTACTGTATAACAAAGGACCTAAAACACTGTTTTGTGCACATTAGCATAGGCCAGGACTCTGGGGAGTGCTCAGCCTGGATGACCCAGGTGTATGGAGGTTTCCTGCTCACCAGCTGACACCACACGCTCTGCAGCCTCTCCCAACACAGCTCTTAACCTCCAGAGCATCTCACAGTATGATGTTTTCAGTTCAGTTCAGTCGCTCAGTTGTGTCCGACTCTTTGCAACCCCATGAATTGCAGCACGCCAGGCCTCTCTGTCCATCACCAACTCCCGGAGTCTACCCAAACCCATGTCCATCGAGCCGGTGATGCCATCCAACCATCTCATCCTCTGTTGTCCCCTTCTCCTCCCGCCCCCAATCCTACTCAGCATCAGGGTCTTTTCCAATGAGTCAACTCTTTGCATGAGGTGGCCAAAGTATTGGAGTTTCAGCTTCAACATCAGTCCTTCCAATGAACACCCAGGATTGATCTCTTTTAGGATGGATTGATTGGATCTCCTTGCAGTCCAAGGGACTCTCAAGAGTCTTTTCCAACACCACAGTTCAAAAGCATCAATTCTTCGGCGCTCAGCCTTCTTCACCGTCCAACTCTCACATCCATACATGACCACTGGAAAAACCAGAGCCTAGACTAGACGGACATTTGTTGGCAAAGTAATGTCTCTGCTTTTAAATATGCTATCTAGGTTGGTCATAACCTTCCTTCCAAGGAGTAAGCGTCTTGGAATTTCATGGCTGTAATCACCATCAGCAGTGATTTTGGAGCCCAAAAAAATAAAGTCTGACACTGTTCCACTGTTTCCCCATCTATTTCCCATGAAGTGATGGGACCAGATGGCATGATCTTAGCTTTCTGAACGTTGAACTTTAAGCTAACTTTTTCACTCTCCTCTTTCACTTTCATCAAGATGCTCTTTAGTTCTTCTTCACTTTCTGCCATAAGGGTGGTGTCATCTGCGTATCTGAGGTTATTGATATTTCTCCCGGCAATCTTGATTCCAGCTTGTGTTTCTTGCAGCCCAGCGTTTCTCATGATGTACTCTGCATAGAAGTTAAATAAGCAGGGTGACAATATACAGCCTTGACGTACTCCTTACCCAAGGCCCAGGGAGCAGGGGCTGCGTGGGCACAGGAGGGCCGAGAGGAGTTACTCCACACTCAAGGTCAGGAGGGGCCGTCGTGAGTAGAAACCCGTTGTCCAAGGTAAGGAGCAATGGCTGCACTTTGCTGGAGCAGCCGTGAAGAAACACCCCACGTCCAAGGTAAGAGAAACCCAAGTAAGACGGTAAGTGTTGCGAGAGGGCATCAGAGGGCAGACACACTGAAACTAAAATTACAGAAAACTAGCTAATCTGATCACACGGACCACAGCCTTGTCTATCTCAATGAAACTAAGCCATGCCCTGTGGGGCCACCCAAGACGGATGGGTCATGGTGGAGAGGTCTGACAGAATGTGGTCCACTGGAGAAGGGCTTGGCAAACCACTTCAGTATTCTTGCTTTGAGAACCCCATGAACAGTATGAAAAGGCAAAAAGATAGGACACTGAAAGATGAACTCCCCAGGTCAGTAGGTGCCCAATATGCTAATGGAGATCAGTGGAGAAATAACTCCAGGAAGAATGATTGGATGGAGCCAAAGCAAAAACGATACCCAACTGTGGATGTGACTGGTGATAGACGCAAAGTCCGATGCTGTAAAGGGCAATATTGCATAGGAACCTGGAATGTTAGGTCCATGAATCAAGGCAAATTGGAAGTGGTCAAACAGGAGATGGCAAGAGTGAATGTCGACATTCTAGGAATCAGCGAACTAAGATGGACTGGAATGGATGAATTTAACTCAGATGACCATTATATCTACTACTGTGGGCAAGAATCCCTTAGAAGAAATGGAGTAGCCATCATGGTCAACAAAAGAGTCCAAAAGGCAGTACTTAGATGCAATCTCAAAAACGATAGAATGGTCTCTGTTTGTTTTCAAGGCAAACCATTCAACATCACAGTAATCCAAGTCTATGCCCCGAGCAGTAACGCCGAAGAAGCTGAAGTTGAACGGTTCTTTGAAGACCTACAAGACCTTCTAGAACTAACACCCCAAAAAGATGTCCTTTTCATTATAGGGGACTGGAATGCAAAAGTAGGAAGTCAAGAAACACCTGGCGTAACAGGCAAGTTTGGCCTTGGAGTACAGAATGAAGCAGGGCAAAGGCTAATAGAGTTTTGCCACGAGAACGCACTGGTAATAGCAAACACCCTATTCCAACACAAGAGAAGACTCTATACGTGGACATCACCAGATGGTCAACACTGAAATCAGACTGATTATATTCTTTGCAGCCAAAGATGGAGAAGCTCTATACAGTCAGCAAAAACAAGACCGGGAGCAGACTGTGGCTCAGATCATGAACTGCTTATTGCCAAATTCAGACTTAAATTGAAGAAAGTAGGGAAAACCACTAGTCCATTCAGGTATGACCTAGATCAAATCCCTTATGAGTATACAGTGGAAGTAACAAATAGATTTAAGAGACTAGACCTGATAGACAGAGTGCCTGATGATGTTTTCAGGATACTGTATTTGCATCTCTTACATGGTATTAACATACATGTATATGTATACATACATATAGCTATACAAAATGGCGTTTTCTTTTTTAGACTCCCAAATAAGACTAAAAATAGACTCACAAAGGTTGATTTATGGGTCAGAGGACTTTAATTTTTAGCCATTATTCTACATCCCCACAACGTTTAAGCAATTGCACTCCTACCAGCAAAGTAAGGATGTTTCTCATTTCCTTTGTCAATTTGATGAGTTTTAATTTTAAAAAATGGTATCTTTCTATTGCTAAAATTTGCATTTCTCACACCAATTTCCAGCAATTCACACCCATCAGTGATGTAGGTTTGCATTTTAATTTTCAATCTCATGGGTTAAAAAAATAGTATTTCATTCTTGCTTTCATTTTAATTTTCTCAACCAATTTTCAGATGTCTACTTTGTTGTTGTTCAGTCACTCGTGTCCAGCTCTTTGAAACCCCACGGAATACAGCACATCAAGCTTCCCTATCCTTCACCATCTCCAGGAACTTTCTCAAACTCACGTCCACTGAGTCAGTGATGACATCCAACTATCTAGTTCTCTGTCATTGCCTTCTCTTCCTGCCTTCAATCTTTCCCAGCATCAGGGTCTTTTCCAATGAGTCAGCTCTTCCTTCCCATCAGATGGCCATAGTATTGGAGCTTCAGCTTCAGCATCAGTCCTTCCAATGAATATTCAGGATTAATTTCATTTAGGATTGACTGGTGTGATCTCCTTGCAGTCCCAGGGACTCTCAAAAGTCTTCTCCAACACCACAGTTCAAAGCATCAATTCTTCAGCATTCAGCCATCTTTGTGGTCCAACTCTCACATCTGTACATGACTACTGGAAAAACCATAGCTTTGATTAGACGGACCTTTGTCAGCAAAGTAATGTCTCTGCTTTTTAATATGCTAAGTTTGTCATAGTTTTTCTTCCAAGGTGCAAGCATCTTTTAATTTCATGGCTGCAGTCACCATCTGCAGTGATTTTGGGGCCTAAGAAAATAAAGTCTGTCACTGTTTCCATTGTTTCCTCATTTTATTTACCATGAAGTGATGGGGCCAGATGCCATGATCTTTGTTTTTTGAATGTTGAGTTTTAAGCCAGCTTTTTCACTCTCCTCTTTCACCTTCATCAAGAGGCTCTTTAGTTCCTCTTCATTTTCTGCCATAAGGGTGGTATCACCTGTGTATCTGAGGTTATTGATATTTCTCCCGGCAACCTTGATTCCAGTTTGTGAGTCATCCAGCCCAGCATTTTGCATGATGTACTCTGCATATAAGTTAAATAAGCAGAATGACAATGTACTCCTTTCCCAATTTGGAACTAGTCCATTGTTCCATGTCCAGTTCTAACTGTTGCTTCTTGAACTGCATACAGGTTTCTGAGGAGACAGGTAAGTTGGTAGGGTATTTCCGTCTCTTTAAGAATTTTCCAGTTAGTTGTGATCCACACAAAGGCTTTAGCATAGTCAGTGAAGCAGAAGTAGATGGTTTTCTAGAATTCTCTTTCCTTTTCTATGATCCAACAGATGTTAGCAACTTGATCTCTGGTTCCTCTGCATTTTCAAAATCCAGTTTGAACATCTGGAAGTTCTTGGTTCATGTACTGTTGAGACCTAGCTTGGAGAATTTTGAGCGTTACTTTGCTAGTGTGTGAAATGAATGCAATTGTGTGGTAGTTTGTACATTCTTTGGCAATGCCCAATCTTGGGATTGGAATGAAAACGGACCTTTTCCAGTCCTGCCACTGCTGAGTTTCCCATATTTGCTGGCATATTGAATGCAACACTTTCACAGCATCTTTTAGGATTTGAAATAGCTCAGCTGGAATTCCATCACCTCCACTAGCTTTGTTCATAGTGATGCTTCCTAAGGCCCACTTGACTTTGGACTCCAGGATGTCTGGCTCTAGGTGAGTGGTCACATCATCGTGGTTATCTGGGTCATGAAGATCTATTTTGTATAGTTCTTTGTATTCTTGCCACCTTTTCTTAATATCTTCTGCTTGTTAAGTCCATACTGTTTCTGTCCTTTATTGTGCCCATCTTTGCATGAAATGTTCCCTTGGTATCTCTAATTTTCTTAAAGAGATCTCTAGTCTTTCCTATTTCTATTGTTTTCCTCTATTTCTTTGCATTGTTCACTTAGGAAGGTTTCTTATTTCTCCTTGCTATTCTTTGGAACTCTGCATTCGACAGGTATCTTTCTTTTCCTCCTTTGCCTTTTGCATCACTTCTTTTCTCAGCTATTTTAAGGCCTCCTCAGACAGCCGTTTTGTCTGTCTACTAGCCATCTAAAATTATCATTCTGTGAAATGTCGAAGTTTATGTTTTCTTATCCACATTCCTACTGGATTATCTTCCCCTTCCAATTTATAGGATTTCCAGCATTTTGGGTGCTAGAAACATCAAGTGTTATAGACTTAATATCTTATCTTTGAATGATACCATCACTTTTGTCTTCTACTAAAACCCTTGGTTGATAACAGCCTCAATCTATTTGCTTTATCCTGATACGTATGTGTATATATAAAATTTTAAAATTATATTTAATAAACCTATGCAATACAGAAACATACATTTATGTTTTATATTTTATGTAAAATATAAAAATAGGCTGTCTTCATGTCCAGAGACTTCAGTGTAGAAACAGGCAACCTTCTTAGTGGCTTTAACATCAACAGTAAATAACAAAGAGAAAATCAAACTCATAGTGGAAACAAGTGACCAACTGCCCAGAAGGCGGCAGGCTCAATGACCCTTCTCCTCCAAGGCAGGCAGGTGTGACACAGTCCTACAGGCAAGGCTGACGGGAAACCTTCTAACCTCAGCCCTGCTGGGATCCCACCCACAAGGGATCCTCCCCAAAAAGACTCTCCAGGGGCTGCCCTGCTTTCTCCTCCTGGACAACAGACTGTAACACATCTCACAGCAAAATCAAGGAGCGTCTGCTGGGAGGACTTCAAGCATTCCCACTCACGAGCTTCTCCAGAAGGGAAGTCCATCTAGAACTTGACTGAGAGATATCATTTCAGAATCTTCTGAGAATGAGTCAACAGGCAGCATTTGGCTACCCAATACCTACATTAATAAGTGATACATTCCCTTAAGTTAACTGACGTTGGCAGAAAAAGTGATGTTTAGATTTCTAAGTATCTTATTAAAACAATTTCTTTTTAAAAAAATTTTATTTACTTATTTTTGGCTGTACTCAGTCTTTGTTGCTGCACTTGAGTGGGCTTTCTCCAGCTGCAGTAAGCATGGGCTTCTCATTGTGACTTCTGTTGCAGAGCACGGGCTCTAGACGTGGGGGCTCAGTGGATGTGGCACATGGGCTTAATTGCTCCCACAGTATGTGGGACCCTCCCTGACCAGTGATCGAACCCATGTCACCTGAATTAGCAGGCAGATTCTCAACCCCCGGACCACCAGGAAAGTTACGTTAACCTCTTTAAAACATTTTTTTTATTACAAAAATCGTTAATAGTTGAACATCGTGGAAAGTTCAGACAATCCCATGAAAGGCAGCTCCCCCTCCCCACCTCAGGACAGGGTCGTAAAGAGAGGAGGGGCCTCACAGGTGCCACTGCCCAACAGTAGTGCCCAGGTGGCCCAGGCATCCCCACCCCCCACCCCCCTCCCCTGCCAGCCCTGTGGGAAGTGCCTGAGGCAGGTCCATCCTCCTCGCTGGAGGCACCTGGAGGAAGGGGGGAGGGGAAGGAGTGGCTCTGGGAGGTGCCTGCCTGGGTGTGCTCTGCTCCCTGAGTCAGAACCAGGGTACCTGTCAGATCCACCTAGTGGAGTGGGAAAAGTGTGTGCACAGATATTGTTTTGGCAAAAATGTAAAGAAACAAGCGCTGTTCACAGAAGTCTGGCAGGACAGCAGTGGGAACGTCCACCAGGTCACACTGACTGCCCTGCCGTTCCCCCACTGAACATGCTGCCATGCTCCACCCAACATAACAGCTACACAGGGGAGTCTTAGGGTCACTGACTGTAGTAGGAAAGACTGCAATGTGCAATGGCCAATGTGTCTGTCAACAAGAAACTTCCAGTTTGTCCTTTGTGTTTTGACTTTGGTTATGCTTTCTCCAATGTGGGAGATGTAGGTTTGATCCCTGGGTCAGGAAGATCCCCTGGAATGACAACCCACTCCAGTATTCTTGCCTGGGAAATCCCATGGACAGAGGAGCCTAGCAGGCTACATGTAAATATTACACACATTTCTACATACGTTTATTGCTGGGGGATTCCTCATGGATCGTTTCTTCCATTACTATTTTCTTATATAGAAAGACTACTGATTTTGTGTATCAGTTGTGTATCCAGTTACATTACCAAATTCACTTTATGATTTTTAAAGGAAATTCTCTTGGAACCCCAGTTGGACAACTACATCACTGTCCTGTCTCACCTCCTCCCCCTCCACCTACCAAGGTTGCGCCTCGCACAGTCGGGGGCTGAGGGTCCCTGCCTGCTCCTGTCTCAGCCCTTCCAACACTTCTCCATTTGCACGACCTGCTTCTGACTTGAGATGCAAGTAATTATTGTATACATTTACCATGGACTCTTGATATTCCTATGGAAAGATAAGATACACACAGTCATCCATTTGTTCAGACCATGAACCCTCCTCTCCCCCTCTCCCCGCCTACACTTCACACACAGAGGCTTCAAAGAACCAGCCTTCAGTACAGGTACCTGTCAGTCAGATGGGCCACCTCACCCGAGCACCTGGAAGGCAGGAAGAGAAGGTTCCCTGTGGGAGGGGAGGGGCTGGGAGCGCCACCCCTGACCCCCAAGGACAGGCCTATGGAAGAACAAGTGAGGGGATCAGGCCTGGCCCCAGTGCATGCAGGCCTCTTGAGAGTTTAGGAAGCAGCTGCAGAATCAGCCTCCAGGACCCAAAGGACCAGGGTGACGCTGATAGCAGTGGCAGCCCCGGAGTCTGGCATGGTGGGTCTGTGGTGCTCGCTGTGAGTCAGCTCAGATGAGGGAAGTCCCTGCCTGGATTCAAGGCCTCAGGGAGCAAGTCTCACATGCGGCTGAGTCCACAACATGGCACGTCCCCAGGTCAACTCCTCAAAGTGATTTCGTTGGTCAACCCAAGTGCAGGGAGAACTTCCTGAGTGAGGGGCGTGGGGCTGCCCGCTGACCTGTGGGGAGACCCGGAGGGAGGCCTGGGCCAGCCCTACTCAGAGTGGGCACACAAGCGCCTCCAAGTGCCCATGGACATCTCCTGGGGGCAGCACTGGACACACAAGACATGACCGGCTCCTCCTCCACCTGCTGCTCCGAGTCCACCACTGCTCTCAGGGCTCAGAGTGCAGGTGAAAACTCACAGGCTCCCTTGGTCCCAGACCGCTTCCTGGGGATGAAATTAAAAACCTAAAGAAGAAACAAAACCAGTTAGTATCTGTGTTAAGACTGAAGGAGAGGTTTAACCAAGAGGATGGACAGTTGCTGGACCGCCTCTGCTCTCACCTGTGGACAACAACCCATGTGGCTGGCAGGTAAGATGTCCTGAGCTTGCACACAGGAAGGAGTGCACCTCCCTGTCTCAGGTGTAAACGCTGGGGTCAGAGCCCTCCCGGTGGCAGCTCTGCACATGCATGGTCCTCCTGCTCTGTCAGCAACATCAGCCACAACCCCCACACTGCTGCAAAATGCCTACCAGCAATGGCCACAACTAGTGGAACCAGAAAGTCACAGCACGTGGGCTCTGTCCCTTCCCCTGGGTCCCAATGGTACCTGATGGCTGTGCCTTTCTACATCAGGTTCTGAAGTCATCCTGTTCACCTTTAACTTCAATAAATGCTCTCCTAAAATACACCATCAACCTCTCCCATGTGTCTGTACAAATAAGGACACTGCCCCACTTTGGAGAAAGACAGTTTCTTTGGAAGGAAGCTTTCCTTTCTATTTTGGGAAATTAGCTAAAAGACAAAGGAACCAAGAAGGAATTGCTTAAGGCAAACAAAAATTTGTGATGGAGGAGAAAATTCACAGAACAGAAACCCAGGAGGCTTGGACATAATTAGCAGAATAAAGTGATATTCTAATTTCCATGACATCATATAAAAAAGACAAGTTCAGTGGAAATTAAGTTTATTTCTGGATATACCAACTAAAACACATGCCAAATTTATTCAGAATATCATCATCAATGCAAAAATAGAACTCTCTTCTCCTCTGTAAAAGTTAAATACAAGACTGTAGGCTAGATACATGATTATTTTAGTCAGGTCTTCAGTATTAGCTTCTCAAAGCAACAAATCTACAGTTATAGACATCCAACTTATCATACAAAATATATACAAATGCATAACTGTAGTGTAGAAAAAATGAAATTACCAAAATGTAACTTAGGTCATTTACTTTACACACACTGGACTCTAGCTGATGTTTCCAAGAGCTTCCCCAATGAGTCGGACGGCGACACTCTTGCCTTCGTCTGTTTGAACAACGAGCAAAGCTTCAAACTTGCCCACGGACTTGGGCTTGAACTGAACAGGCATGTTGATGTAGTGCTGGGCTCTGCAGAGAAAAAGGGGTGTCAACAGGGCATCAGGGCACAAGCCCCCAGTCACACGATGCCTGGTGGAGAGCGAGCCTGGTCAAAGAAATGGGAGTTGCAAGGCTTGGAGCCTGGTGCCACGTCTGCAGGAGCAGGAGGCAGCCAAGCCCAGGAAGGCTCAGGGTGCACATGTCAGCGGCCGCCCCATGGCTGCAACCAACGTTTACCAGGGCTGGCAGATTTGCTCCAAAATCCTTAGGAAACCTATTAAAAGTTTCCTTGAAAATTTATGTTCGTATTCTACTTGAGGTACGTACTAGTAGTATGTTGGCAGGTTTGTTTCTGCTCACAAAACGAGGTTCCAAAAAATTCAAAAATACATCTTTATTCCTGAGGGGAACGAGATGCAGGCCTTTCCCACAGCCCGTTTGATGCCACCGACCTTCCATCTTAATGGTTGTTAAGTGAAACCTCACAGCTTTCAGACTCCTAGGAGGGCAGGTCCCTCTGATCTCAGCCACACATGTGTGGGCTCAGTAGAGGGACCTGACTGCGCTTCTCTTTCCAGCATGTTTCCTGACTCAGCAGAGTGGGCTAGAAATTCAGCAAATAGGCTAAGTATTTCAAAGCCCTTTTCCTGGATGTAACAAAATATACATATTGAAAGTCTAGGTCATTTCTCACCAATGCATTTACCTCATTTTTCCACATCAAACAAAGCTGCTTTTAAAAAAACTGGTACCTACTGATGGCACTGACAAATGACAACTTTCTCTTTCATGTTAGCATCTTAATCCTCAGAATAATGTAGTACAATCTGCCAGCCTAAGAGGCTTTATAACTTATGAATTACTAAAAAGCATTAAAATATCCAAAAATAAATCTTTAGATGATTCCATTATTAACAAAGTTCAACATGGAATGCATAACTCTATATTTAACTGAGAAAGAATTTTGAAAAACATATTATGACAAATATGTATCACCTGGTTTAGATTCACAGACACTGAATAAACTGGGACGCAACCTAGGAAGAACCAGGGTCCACCCAGCTCCCAGCGCCCAGCAGCGTGGTGACCAAGAGGGCTTTACACCCATACATACATACACACAAACACACACGGGAACATGTAACAGGAAAGCATGCTGACAGAACGTGGGATCCTCAGCTGAGGACAACTTTTGCAGCAGAGGCATGAGAGCCAGTGCCCGATGGTGCAGAAGCAGGGCTGGCGAGGTGCCGGAAACACCTCAGCCCCTCACAACCATGAACCTATAAACTTCAGCAACCCAAATCCTTCTTTCTCTGTAACTTAGGAGCGTCCCTCTGGCTGCTCAGCCACAAGTCCAGCTCGCAGAATGCGTGTGGGTATAAGACCAGCAGACAGGGCATCAGCTGCAAAGTCTCAGCAGACTAGACTTGAATAAACAGTCAGCAGAGGATGCTCTAAGGGCTAAGTGGGAACAGAACAGATTCTTCTTAAAAAGTCATGAGAAAGAGGGGACCACCTAAAGCCCACTGAAGAACCTTGACCAAAACCCCACCCGTCAGTGCCCCTCTTCCATCACCTCCACCATCACCCACCTTCTGTGGGCAACAAGTTGTTGCCCAGTACACGCCCAGGGCCCATGCCTCTGCCTCAGGCAAAGCCCCAGAACCTACTGTTAGCAAACAGCCCCGCTGCAGGACAGCCAGGACAGGGGACCTCCTGGTAGGGAGCAGAGCTCCCACTCAAGGAGTGGGGTTTCCTAGCCCCAGGGCAGGCAGCCACCTGGCAAAAACAAGGTGACCACTAGGGACTGGGAGGGGCTCCCCTGGAGCCTTGCACAGACTGTCCACCTGCCGAGTCCAGCACTGTCACTGCACCAGCCCCTACAGCTCACGAGCCCGTCCAGTGGCCTCAACCCTGAGAGGAGTACAAGCCCCCAAGCTTACACAGGGAGTAGCCCCACCGGTGTGTGTGAGAGGAGTCTCAGGGAGCTACGGGAGCAAGGCTCTACTTCTCCAAAGTGGAAAGAAGCCATTCTTACGTATGAAGAGGCCAGCTTCCCACCTTCCTCTATGTAAGATCTAAGCCTATGCACGTGTCACGAGGGAAGAGTTTTCTACGACATAGAGTTTATTTCACCTGGTTGAACAGATCAGAGTTACTGCTTTGCACGCACGGTTTTCTTATTCATATTTCACCAAGTTTATACTGAGTTGCTAATTATTAAAGTTGATGCTGGAATCTGTAACATTACATATTTATCCTAAGTTCCATAATGAAATGTATAAGAATAACTTCAGTACCTACCACCAATAAAGTATAAAATTACCTTATTTAAATCTCTTTTCAAAGTACAAAAAGTTAAAGACATTTTAAAGTAATAACATGTTTAAGAGTATAAAGCAAACATAACATATCTTAAGAGGCAATTCGAAATGCTACCTTACGTACACTGTCCAAATTTTGCTTCATTAAAAAATATTTTCTCATGTTTCTAAGTTTTCTTAGATGCTGTGACATGACCTAGGCTGCACAGAAAAGCAGTGAGTATTTAATTTAGGACATCTAAAAATGTTCTAGCACTGTAATGGCAAGTCATCATGTTCAACTATATAAAAATGTCTACTTTGAGATGGCAAGAATGAACACATCTTAGATTTTAAAACTGTTTTTTGGACAAATTGAACTAAGCAAAATGCCATCTCACTGATAAAAAGTTTCATGTTAAGAAGGCTTTAAGCATCACCCCTGTAACATCTACAGCACTGCAGGCAGCTGTGCCTGAGGAGAAGGAAGAGCTCGGCAGCCAGGCAACCAGGAAGAAGGATGCTATCAGCTGGCCACAGGGTCAAATGAGGAAGCTGATGGTGGCAATGTGAAAACACTTTTGACCTGTTCACTGCCAACCAAAACTACATTTGCATTTAGGTTGTGTGGCCTCCTGTAAGGTCTCCCAGCTCCCAGGCAACCACAAACTGCCCGCGGACCTCCCTCGGCTAGCCTTCTCATAGCCTGGCTGGGAACAGAGACTGCTGCGTGTGATGCTACTAGTATCGAACAGAAACAGGTCTTTTCTCTGCAAAGGATCAAAAAGGAGCTGATTTACAAATTTCAGCTAAAATAGTTTAAATTTTTAAAAACTGTGAAAGCAAATTAAGTGAAGAATGTGAAACTACAGTGTATTCAGGAATACAAGTTGGAAAAGGAACGTTCATCTCCAGGTAGGCTGACTGCACCATCCTTCAGTCATAAAATGGGCAACAGTGACATAAGGCCTTTCCCTGGTAGCTCAGCTGGTAAAGAATCTGCTTTCAATGCAGGAGACCCAGCTTCAATCCCTGGGTCGGGAAGATCCCCTGGAGAAGGAAATGGCAACCCCCTGCAGTATTCTTGCCTGGAGAATCCCATGGACAGAGGAGCCTGGTAAGCTACAGTCCACAGGGTCTCAAAGAGTCAGACACGACTGAGCAACTAACACACTGACATAAGGCCAAACAATTTAACAAGTTACTGTAAGTCATGAGTCTTTATCAAAACTGTAGATGAAGTGAATGCAAATATTGTTTCTTAAAAAGCTGTCAGCTCTTCAAACAAATTTTTTAAAAACCTGAAGGTGTCTTAACTTTTTAAAAAACAAGTATTTTTTTTGAAAGATAAGTGCTCCTTGAAACAAAGATCTGAAGCCCCTCCAGTAAGCTGTGACAGGTGTATGCTGGTTTACACAAAAGTGTTCCACGACCCCTATGCTTCACACTTAAAGACACAATGCCTGCGAAACACTGATCAAGCTCAGGGACGTGAACCAGGCAGACAGCAAACAGGAAGCCGAGTTATTCACTAAGGCCATTATGATAAGGTTCAAATTCAGATAACAGCAGTGTTCAGGACTAATCACTCACTCAGGATCAATTTGTCCTCAGTTACTAAAAACGGCCCCAACTGGGAATTCAAATGACTATCTGTGAACAGCGAACTGCTCCTGCAGCTCAGCCTCAGCTCGGCAGAGCCAACCTGCTCTAAGCACCCTGGAACATCACCAGTCTCAGGCCCCAGGGGAGGGATCCACAGACCATTGGGAGAGGAGAGCTCAGGGCAGAGAAGCGGGAAAGTTTGGACTGGGAGTGTTTAAGGCCACCCTCGTCCATGTTCTCGCTGAAGAGACTGGCTGAGAAAGCGCTGACAGAATTGCGATGCTCTGTCAACACCTGTGAGTCCTGCTGGGGCTTCTGGGGACCCCCAGGACTGCCTCTCATGTATCCTGTAACGAGTCCAGGCTGCCAGTACCTTTACAAGTTAGGACACTAAAGCTGACAGAGGTCTAGGTGTATTCACTGCTGACTCCGCACAACTTGTGCCTTTGGACTGGGCTCCTAAGAGGCAGGTTTCCTAGCACAGAGGATGGGGGAATGGGATCAAGAAGGGGAAGAAAGGATGAGGGGTAGAGGGAATGATTCATCTTCCAACAACAAGAGGAAGCGTAAGCTTCTGAGTCAGCGCTGCTGGGCTAGTAACTCAGTCAGCCCTTGATTGCCTGCAAGGGGCCTAGTTTTCACAGAATAGAACATGCTTCTAGGACCACTTCCTGATGCTAAAGTGAAAGAGCTTATAATAAATAAAGTTTAATTAAAGATTCAAACATGAAGATAAAATTATTTTTTAGTATTAAGTGCAATGCCACCCTAATGTTAAAATTGTAAATCTCAGTGACAACCCAGTTTGAAATTTCAGCCTTTACAGGCATCATATGGAAAAATAAAATTAGCAAGACCCCAAAACAGTTAGCAAAATTGATAGTACATACCTATCAATAATTACTTTACATGTAAATGGATTAAATGCTCCAATCAAAAGAGTGCCTGAATGGATAGAAACACAAGACCAGCATACATGGTGGCTACAGGAGACTCACTTCAGATCTAAAGACATACACAGACTGAAAGTGAAAGGACTAGAAACAATGTTACACGGAAGTAACCCAAGCACATTAACAGGTGAACAGATGAAGATAAGGTGAAGACACAGTGGGATACACCCAGCCTTAAAAGAGAATGAAATCTTACCATCTGCAACAACATGAATGGACTGAGAGAGTATTATTATGCTAAACTAAGTCAGAGAGACAAAACATTAAACCACCTCACTTACATGTGGAATCTAGAAAACAAAACAAATGAATAAACAGAACAAAACAGAAATAAAGAACAAACAGGTGGCTGCCAGAGGGGATGGGGATACAGGAGGAAGAGATGACAAGGCACAAACATCCAGTGCCAAAGTAAATGAACCGCAGGTATGAGATGTACAGCTAGGGAACACAGTCAGTAACTATGTAATGTCTTTGTGTGGTAAGGTACCATCCTAGACTTAGTGTGGTGAAATCAGTTTGAAATGTACAGAAACAAAAACACAGAAACATAGTAACTAAGAGTGTTGTCAGTCAATTACACTTCCCCCTCAAAAAAAAAAAAAAAAACCAATGGTAAAAAAATATCAAAAGCAGCCAGAGAAAAAGACACATCAGGCAGAGGAATGAACAAGGATGGCAGCAGACTTCTTGTTAGAAACAATGTAAGCCAGACAGCAGTGCAACAGGTTTATCAGATGGGAGTGGGGGATAATACTGTCAGAATTATGTACTAAGCAAGACTGCCTCTCAAAAATGAAGGCAAGGGACTTCACCCGTGGCCCAGTGATTAAGACTTCGCCTTTGAACACAGAGGGTGCAGGTTAGATCCCTGGTTGGGAAGTTAAGATCCCACATGCCTTGTGGCCAAAAAGCCAAAACAGCCAAAACATAAAACAGAAGCAATATTGTAACAAATTATTTTTAAAAAATGATGGTAAAATAAAAATATTTTCAGACATTAAAAAAAAAAAACAAATGCATAGAAAAGATCAGATTTGTGGTTGGGGGAGGGGGTGGGTGGGACTAATAAAAAGTACATCAAAAGTCAGAAAGTACAAACTTCCACTTGTAGGATAAATATGCACCAGGGATGTGATATACAACATGAAAAATATACTGAACATGTTGTGTTATATATGAAAGTTGTTAAGAGAATAAATCCTAATATGATGCAGGAAAAAAAGCATTTTCTTCTGTTTAATTTTGTATCTATATGAGATGAAGAGTGTTCACAAAACTTACTGTGATAATCATTTCATGATGTATGTAAGTCAAATCATTATGCTACACACCTCAAATTTACACAGTGCTGTGTGTCAATTACATCAATAAAACTGGAAGAATATATATAAATACCTTAAAATGAATAAAAAAAAACACTAAAAAAATAAAATAAGCAAGGATGGCAAGAAAATGAGGCCCTGATTTAAGAACAATATAGGATTATTTCAAGAATTACACTGGAAAACAGGATAATAAAAGTTTTTCCAATTAATCTGGGAAGATTTTTGTCCAAATTAGTAAAAATTTAAATCCTTGATTCTCAGTGTGATGAAAGTAACACCTGATGCAGAAATTACTCTGAAGTTAATCATAAGACAATGAAGGTTCTATTTAAGTATACATCTGTCAAAATACTGGGTAACAGGAGTCACACCATAAGTACAAACACTGCACAAGTCTGAGTTGTTACTCGCCATGTACACCCACAGTCAGGCTGTTTCCCCTGCAGGCTCCTCATCCCCTTCACCATGTGCTTAGTGCTCTGGGCGTTGGTGATGAAGATGAGGGGCTATAACCGAGGGAGACCTCACAGTCCTAGCCCCCAAGAGAAATCTCAGGTTCCTGAACACAAAGACCTGTACCAGGAAGAGAACACTTTGATTTATGATAAACTCACCTCAAAGAATATTTTGAATGTTTGACGTAGAAAGGCTCTCTGGGACTTAAAAACTTGAGCTGGAATTTAATATGAAATACTTTATGAAGTTACACAAGTTAGATATCTGTGCATATTTAAATCAACACACCATGCATTCGCTTACGTATACCCACAAGATGAAGTTAACACAATAAACGCTCATGAAAACACTTAAGAGAATTTTAATGAGTTTACTATAGTTCTGACTGGAGTAAATGTTATCCAGAAATATGCTCATAGGATCATAAAGAAGAAAACAAGAGTAGAAACTAAAAAATGAAAATATGAAAACAAATACTAGATAATTTTCAGACAAAGGATCATAAACTTCCCATGAGTTTCTCTTCAAACACAGTATTAAAGTGTTTTAAAAATTAACTATTATAACCTTAAATATCATCTATAAAACAATCTTCTAGTTCTTAGGAAAATGTTTATCCAATAGTAGAATACATTTATTTTTCCACAACCTACAGCAGTATTTCCAACTTACCGAGTGTGTAATAAAAGAATTATTTCTCAAATTGACTTTCAACGTCCTTGACTCCCCAACTCTTGTTGGCAGGAATCGATACACGTCTTCTGGGGCATAAACTCCACGGTGGGTCAGGTCAAGTTGCCTGCTATGGAGACAAGTTTGAAAGTTAACTATTTACAATCTACAGAAACTTTAACTATTTGTATATAATAAATTATACAAAATGTGGCTTTGACTTGTGTTTTCTCCCACATTTCAGTTCAAGTAGTTTTGTGAAGGTGACTGGCTGACCAGTATTAACACTGCTGGTGCCAGGAAGCATCCAGGCGTGCCTGGCAGCAGCTGATACGGACAGCAGAACCTCCTCTCTCGGAGAGGTACTTAACATGCTTTTCTTAAAAGCATCTTCCTCCAGAACTAAGTCAAACCTAAGTATGAGTTAACTAAGGATTATAAGAAATGTTTTCATGTAAGTTAGAAAGAGAAAGATGAATACCATACGCTATCACTTATATGTGAAATCTAAAATATGACACAAATGAACATACCTACGGAAACAGAAACAGACTCACAGACAGAGAGAACAGACTTGTGGTTGTCAAGGGGGAGGGGTTTGGGGGAGGGACGGACTGCGAGGTTAGGATTAGCACATGTAAGCTTTTATATATAGAATGGATAGACAATAAGATCCAACTGTATAGCACAGAGAATTATTTTCAATATCCTGAGTAAACCATATGGAAAAGAATGTATACAACATTGCTTTGCTGTACAGCAGAAATAAACACAACACTATACATCAACTATACTTCAATAAAAAGTTATAAAAAAAACACATCCCTAAAAAAAAAATATTTTCATTAGGTAAAACATTTACATATTATCATTAAAGCTCTGCAAGCCGCTGATGTAACATACATTTTATAAAGTTTTTAAGAATCTACTTTCATACACTCTTTTTGGGAATGTAAAATGGAAAGGTTTCTTTGGGAACATTCTTCAATTTAAGGTTAAGGTTAAAAAAATTCCTACCACATGACTCAGTAATTCTACTCTAAGACATTTTTACCCTAAGAAATAACAGAATATGTCCACAAAAACACACATATAACAATGTTCACTGCATCTTTGTTCACTGCATCTTCATTCACAAGAGCTCCAAGTTGGAAGACACCAAATGCCAAAGGATAAAGAAACAATGGTGACGTGCCCCTGTGATGGGGCTTGTGAACTCCACACACAATGATACCCACCACAGGTGGACTCACCAACACCAATGATCCCGACATCACCACCTAAGTGAAAGAAGCCAGGCAAAACCTGAGTGCAGGTGTGCATGAAATCCACAGGAACAGAACAAACCCAAGGTGAGGTTGGGGGTGGCTGTAGAAGCCGCATGAGAACTCCCAGATGAGAGGAACTGGGAGTCAAGTCTCTACCTTGACTGCAGTGGGGTGACGCATGTCAATCACAGGTAAGCCACCGGGCATTTTGTCGAATGTGATTATACCTCAATAAAGTACTGGGAAAAACTCATGAGAATGAGAAAAATAACATACCCAGGTATGAGGCCAGAAGCCTCGGATACAGCCTGTCTTCGGAGCTTAAGTAAATTATCTATTTTAATGAGGCTATTTGTGGAAATGCGTGAAATTCCAGGCTCACTTTCTGCTCTGACACTCTATAAAAAAATCACAGGGTGGAGGAGGAGAAATAAATACATGGACATTCACCAAACTGAATTTTACCACTTCCTAATTCTTAAAAAGGACACTTCAGATTTTTAACCTTTAATTACAAATGCTTTATCTTGTACTGTTTCTCTCTCTGTGTGTCTCTCTCTCACACACACACACACACAAAACCTTACCTGATTAAGGCAAACACAGATTTCACAAAGCCAATAAATAATGACACATAATAAAACTAAGATAAGCAGCTACAGTAGAATTAATGGGATTATAATAAAACCAGGAACATACTTAGCTTTCTCAGGCCAGTTTTTCAGGCCAGTTTCACCTGGTGTCTTCAAAACACACCCAGTAATTTACTTAAATTCAGTGTAACACTCACGTGTCCAGAGAGCTGGAATCTTAAGGTGTGCTTCAGGTGAGGCTCTTTAAGAGGGTGACACTCAGCATCCCAAAACTGGGCATAGTCCCCTCTATCTCTGGGCAAAAACATTACGGAGACCTACAAACAACACATCCAGGAAAGAAATTTAGACTCTGAACCTTACACACATGCACTGAGGTTACCAATTCAAAGTGTGGTATGAAAAAATTTAAAGGAAAAACTGTATTTGTATTGATTAATTTTGCACTAATGGAAAAAGAATTTGAACATTTTTAGTGGGCTTGTTACTGTATCAGATCCAAGTATATTTTTCAAGTCAGGGAGCCCGATTCCTCCAGCTCCATCTATCTTTCTCAAGACTGCTATGGCTATAGGGAGCCTTTAGTGTCTCCATACAAATTTAAAAATTTTTTTTCTAGTTTTGTGAAAAATGCCATTGAGATTTTGATAGGGATTGCACCTATAGATTGCCTTGGGTAGTACAGTCATTTTAACAATACTGATTCTTTCAATCTAAAAACACAGTATGTCTTTCTGTTTGCATCAGCTTCAATTTCTTTCATCAGCATCTCATTCTTTTCAGAGGACAGGTCTTTTGCCTCTTAAATAGGTTTACTCCTAAGTATTTTATTGTTTTTGATTCATTGGTGAATGGGATTATTTCCTCAGTTTTCCTTTCTGATAGCTTGTTCTCAGTGTATAGAAATGCAACAGATTTCTGTATGTTAATCTGGTATCCTACAACTTTACCAAATTCATTAATAAGCTCTGGTTTTCTGGTGGAGTCTTTAGAATTTCTTATGTATAGCAAGATGTTCCAGTAAAACCCAAACGAGCTTTTTGGCCAACCCAATATTCTGTCAAACAGAAACAGTGAGTTTTACTTCTTTTCCAGTTTGGAACTCTTTTATTTCTTTTTCTTCTCTGATTCCCATCACTAGGACTTCCAAAACTATGCTGAATAAAAGTAGAGGGTAGTCATCCTTGTCTTGTTCCCGACCTAAGAAGGAATGCTTTCAGATTTTCAGTGTTGAGTATGATGTTACTTGTGAGTCTGTCATATGTGACCTTTATTATGTTGAGGTATGTTCCCTCTATGCCCACATTCTGAAGAATTTTTAGTTATAAATGGATGTTGAATTTTGTAAAAAGTTTTTTCTGCATCTACTGAGATAATCATATGGTTTTTATTCTTCAATTTGTTGATGTGGTATATCACATCAACAAATTATGATTTGCAGTCATTGAAAAATCCTTGCATCCCTGGGATAAATCCCACTTGATGATGGTGTTTGATGCCTCCAATGTATTGTTGGATTCAGTTTGCTAGTGTTTTTTTTGACAATTTTTACACCTACATTCAGAGATGTTGGTCTGTAATTTTTGCTTTTTGTGTGTGATTATCTTTGCCTGGTTTTGGTAACAGAGTGATGGTGGCCTCATGGCATAAGTTAGAAAGTGTTTCTTCCATTTTGGAACAGTTTTATAAGGATAGGTGCTAACTCTTCTCTAAATGTTTGGTAGAATTCACTATACTACAAAGCTACAATAGTCAAAACAGCATGGTACTGGTTCCAAAACAGACACATAGATCAATGGAACAGGACAGAGAGACCAGAAATAAACCCCCATTTATGGCCAATTAATCTGCAACAAGAGAGATGAGAATATAAAGTGGAGGAAAAAAGTCTCTTCAATAAGTGGTTCTGGGAAAACTGGACAGCTATTAATATATACAAAAGAATAAAATTGGAACATTCTCTAACACCATATAAAAAATAAACTCAAAATGGATTAAAGACCAGAAACCATAAAACTCCTAGAAACAGGCAGAAGACTCTTTGACATTGATTACAGCAGTATTTTTTTTTTAAATCTGTCTCCTAAAGGAAATAAAAGCAAAAATAAACAAATGGGACCTAACTAAACTCATAAGCTTTTGCACAGCAAGGGAAACAATCAACAAAATGAAAAGACAACCTACTGAATGGAAGAAAATATTTGCAAATGATATGACCAGTAAGGGGTTAATATCCAACATATATAAATAGCTCACACAACTCAAAAAATCAGGCCAATTGAAAAATGAGGAGAAGAACTAAATACACATTTGTCCAAAGAGGAAATGCAGATGGCCAACAGGTATGTGAAAACATGCACAACATTGCAAACCACCAGGGAAATGAAAATCAAAACCACAAAGAGCTATCACCTCACAACTGTCAGGATGGCCATCACCAAGAAGAAAACAAATAACAAAGGTTGGTGAGAATGTGGAGAAAAAGGAACCCTTGTACACTGTTGGTGGGAATGTAAGTTGGGGCAGCCACTGTGGAAAACAGTATAGAAGTTTCTCAAAAAACAAAACAGAACTACCAGATGACCCAGCAGGGCTTCCCAGGTGGTTCAGTGGCAAAGAATCTGCCTACCAATGCAAGAGACATGGGTTCAATGTCTGGGTTGGGAAGATCCCCTGGAGAAGGAAATGGCAACTCACTCTAGTCTTCTTGCCTGGGAAATCCCATGGACAGAGGAGTCTGGAAGGCTACAGTCCATGGAGTTGCAAAAGAGTCAGACAACTTAGTGACTAAACAACAACAATAACCCAGCAATTCCAGTCCTGAGTATTTATTCAAAAATAAATAAATAAATAAAACACTACTTTGAAAAGACAGATGCACCCCAGTGTTCACCAAAGCACTATTTACAATTGCCTAGATATGGAAGCAACCCAAGTGTCTGTCAACAGATGAATGGATAAAGAAGGTATGGTGTGTGTGTACACACACATACACACACGATGCAATATTAGTCAGGAAAAAGAATAAAATCATGCCATTTGCAGCAGCATGGGTGGATTTGGGGGGCATTGTGCTAAGTGAAAAAAGTCAGAGTGAAAGACAAATACTGTATGATATCACTTATATATGGACTCTTAAGAAATACAAGTAAAAAATAAGCAGACTCACAGATGTATGGAACAAACTAGTAGTCATTGGTGGGGAGTGGGGAGGGGCAATATAGGAGTAGAAGATTAAAAAGTACTAACTATTTAGGCATAAAATAAGGTATTGATAGAAGGATGTATTATACAACATGAGGAACATAGCCAATATTGTATAAAAACTACAAATGGATTATTACCTCTAAAAGTTGTGAATCATTATATTACACAACTATAACTGACATAATATTGTATCATACACCAAATAAAAGAAATAGAAATACAATGTTAAAATAGTGCAAATCCTTTAAAAAAGTTATTTTAGAGTGCAAGATCAGCACTGGTAGAGCTTTTTGACTGGCTGGTTGACAAAACCACTATCTGGATCAGTGCCCTGGAAGCATGTTCCCAGCACAGGCAACCGGTAGCCAGGTGACAAGCTCGCACCAGAACGAGTGAGCATTAATCATACACCAAGCATGGTGTTGTTACTAGCAAGATGTCCTGCTGCAGGAGCACAGTGCAGATTTGTGCTGCCACCACTCTCGCAGGAGTCTGGCTATGAGCAGCACCATCCAGGTGGAGTGAACTCTTCTGGGTGGAAATGAGGGAATCCTGGCCAGCTGACACTGTGTTCCCACCAGACGGGTGTGAAAAGATGTCAGAACTCACCTTTTGGACACCATGGCCTTCCAGTACACCAGAAATAGGAGAACATCTGAATGCTGCATAGGTAGCTCTAAAAACATCTCCACTTTCATCAACTCCCTACAAAGACACCATTTAAACAATCAAACTTAAAAAAAAACAAAAAGTCAACAGATCAGTTCCACAGTAACACCACTGCCTTCACGGTCACTGAGGACAAACCCGTTTCCTGGGGGCCAGGAGCACCCAGGCTCCACTCACACCAGGCCTCACTGGACACAGACCCTCCTCCCATCCCCAGCCACAGTGCTCTATAGGAGGCTGGTCCCTCGCCAGAGGACTGCTGCTTCCTCAAGAACCCTGCTGAGTGTGCGTTCCAACACCCCCATGTGATATCAGCACTTCATTTCCTGTCAGAGGGCCCAGCACTATCTTTTGCACACATCTTGTTAACATTATGACTCAGAACCATGATGGTCACACCAAGAAGAGAGCAGAGAGGCCATACCACATGTGACGACATGTGACTATGCACTCAGCTTGTGCGGTGCCCACTGGCAGACACTACACGTGGGCACACAGGCCAAGACTCCCTGGCAAGTAAAGTTCAGCCCTGCCTCCCGCACAGGCTGAAAACACACAGCAGCACTCAGAACCAGGAGAAGGAAACGCGCACACACGTCTGGGATAAAATCTGTATATATTTTTCAGAATAAAATTATTTCAGATAAAAAACTGGGCTGCAGGAGACAGCAGTAAACAGAGCAAGCACATATTTTCACATACATTCTCTAGCCTGACTCTTAAAACCACCATGTGAACAAGACTAGACAGGTTAGTTCCACCCACAGAAACAATCAAGTAAATGAAGCAGATTAACAAAAACCCAGTAATCTCATCCTATGGTCCTAATCCAGATTTTTAAACATCCTGCATAAACATTGAAATGAGTATATTCAAGGCAATTATCACTGACCTTGACGTAAGGTGGGGCTAAAGATGACAGGTGCCACCTCACTTCCGTGTCACCATGATTCTCAAGTTCCAGGTAATTTCCTATAAGGAACACATTTCACAACTCAAACACTTTGAGGTGTTAAGTAAACAAGCAGATCCTTATGATAATATGTGATAAATACTGTGACTACCTTACCACAGAGAAGAAATACAATCAGATCCCTTGGAGTCCAACAAGGACACTATTTTCTAAGGTTCTGTTTGACAGATGCTCTGTCTTGTATTTCAACATTATTTTTTAAGTCCTGTCTGACAGATGCCCTATCTTGTATTTAACCAAAGGGAAAAGTTACTGAGGGACTAAAGCATGTTCTTCATCACGTACTGAGGAAACACAGAGCACCGCTCCAGGCCCCTGAGGAAGCTCAGAGGAGCTTCACACAGCACTTCACCATTCTCAGGCCCTGGATGGAGAGCCAGGGGTGGGGGGTGTGTTCAGGGGGAGGCGGAGCGGGCAGGGCAGGCCCAGAACCTGCAGTCACAGCCTAAGGGATGAGGCCTGGCTCCACCACCTTCCTCTCCTCTCTGGCCACTAACTTAGCAGCAGCTCTGATCAAAGATCTAGTGCGAGGTGGGAAGGGATGGCTCTGACAAACAGTCTAAGCCTCCTGGACCAGAGAGAGTTACTAAAGGCCTAGTTTTAGCTTCCCTGAATCGAGCTGATCACTGAAACAATTTCCGAGAACTACTGATCTTCTCCTGAAGTTAACACTGTCTTGAACTACGGTTAACTAGGAGCCGTTAGATCCCACCTATCAACATTTGAAGACGTAACCTTGTGACACAATACCTGAGGTCTCACCAGGTTCTGTTGGAGGAAAAGTAACTGTCTTGTTTCTTAGCTCAACTTTTGTGGAAGGTGGTTTTGCTGCTGGTTTTACCATATGATTAACTGCAGGCTCATTTTCTTGGGAAAGGATTCCAAGTGGGCTGGAGGTCAAATGAGTGAAAAGTTCTTCTTGGGTCAAGTCTTCTCGAATTTGAACCTTCACAATTTTCTGAAATGAGACAAAGTGAAGTTATTGTTGTTTTTTAAATTCCTATTTTTTAATCATGGTAGACAAAAGTAATGACAAACAACTGAAACACTGATGAATTTAGAAAGTAAAGTCTATTCAGATCCCAAAGTAGCTGTTTGACTTGATTTTTTTCCCCAACTCCCCTCTTTCTCAAAGCAGAATTTTCAAGTTAATGGTGGCTTCCAGGCCCTACTCCCCACTGCTGCACCAGGAAACTTACTCAGCTCACTGGTGGAAAAATCTGTACTAAGTGCTCTAGTTACATAAGCTGTTTGGGCTGAAAGGACCTCAATTTTATTTCTGAAATGTAAGTGCCATCAATAAGGATTACAACGCTTAAACTGCAAAAAAACATATTTGATAAAAAAAAATTTTCTTTTTAAGTACCTTCTGTCCATTGTCACAGTGTATATAGATCAAGCCGCTCCACGGGAACATTGAATGTTTTGTGGATAAGGAGGAGTTGGGACTCACAAGAATTTGCATCTTACTCCTTAAAAGAAGAATTGAATACTGAGAACTAAGAATAGTGTAGACCGTAACAGCAGTAACCACAAGAGTTGAAACACTGCACCATCAATGACCACCAAGAGTTTCCCCACTGTTCAGAAAGAGCAGAGAACAGAGGTGAGCTCCCATGTGCATCTGATTTTACCTCAATCCCAACTTGGTGATTGACAAAAAGCTGAGTGGTGTAAAAGCCAAGAACCTGAGGGCAAAGCTCATGTGAAAACGGACCACACCACAGAAATGCAGTAATTTGAACTAAACGTTTCTGGAGAAAGACCACTACGATGAATACTCTGAGCTGTCACTGTCACAGAGAGTAACTGGAATGGAGGTGGGGGGAAGAGTGCTTCTTTGCTCCCGCAGTGGGTCAGGTTTCTGTGCTCGCTGTGCTCAAGAGCTATGGGATGACAAAGACTGAAATGTGGAGTGTGACCAGATCTGTCACTTAAGAGACACTACCAGTTACAAGAGAGATCTATACCCACATCCAATATAGCGGAGCTAATAGCTCAACACGAAGGGCCATGCACAAGTTGCTGTGGACAACCTGCCCTGTCACCTCCAGTTTTTCACCTATTAACAAGAAGATACTTAACTGACTGCTTTGGTCCCAGGAGCCCTTCTCTGGAGTGTCCCTAACCTTACCTCAACCCAGTCTTGGTCAAATAAACTCTCTGGAAGCGCATACGCCATCATTTTGCAAAAGCAAACAAAACAGATTCCAAGTTGCTCTTGTGCAAAGCTGCTATTGCCAAACATGAAGCAACTTTCAGGTGTGTGTGTTCTGTGCCAGCCGGGACTGTTCCCAGGAAGTGGAGAGCTGAGGCTTATCCCACCAATAACCATGCTGCACAGAGAGGGCAGCTGCTCATCACCACTCGGCCCCCCAAAACTTCTTTTTAATCCTTTGTGGAAAACGGTAAGCTAGACTATAGCTCAGACACAGCAGAAGTCAGGAAGCCATGTCTGTAAAATGTCCTTAGACAAAACCAGCAGAGTAAGCTGCCAGGCCCAAGGTGACAAGCCAGCACCACTGGGCTTCGGGGACCACCACCCTCACCCCGTGCACAGATGTATCCCACGCTGTAACTCTGTAGGCATAGCTGTGTCAGGAGATTCCACCCTAGGAACTCTCTCCCACCTCACTCAGCTCTTGACCCTCTTAGGCCGATACTGTAACTGGCTGTGGACGGGCCCCACCGCTAAGCAGTATGAGTCTGGAACTCAGTGTGTTCCCAGAGAACCACGCACAGTGCTCTGCAGAGTCAGCACACTGCAAAATCCTACAGAGAAAGTTTAAATGGCCTATGAAGCATGTGAGTAACACCCAGTGGACAGGGAGGTCTACTCACTCTGGTGCGATAAACCCATGTTGTGGTGTCACTGTAAGGCAGTGTGCTGGCCAGTACAGCTCAAATTTCAGCAACCTAATAGAATTATTTAAAATCTGGAAACGTCCAGTTTTTGCTGTATCACCTATGATAGCAGATAAAACGTTACTCACATTTAGCATTAATAATAAAGACCAAGATTAATAAATAGCAAAAACAAATCCTACACAAATATACTATAATACCAACTTATTTTGCTTTCTCAACTGCCCCTGACAGAAATTTCAAATTCCTGGTAAAGCAAGATCTTCACTCAATCTTGGGAACTACAAAGATACTGAATAAGTTCAATACTGAGCAAAGACGAAAAAGGAAACCTGGAAATTGTTACCCTTGTGTTATCTTGGGCACAGACATAGGTACTAGGACTTGTTCCTACTCTGGACCAACGGTACAAATGCTAAGGGTAAGAGGCCAAGTGTCAACTGAGTTCTCAGGGGAGGGGGGAGGGGTGGCAGGAGGAAGGGTCTGTTCATGGGAGCTTGGCTTGGGGTCCATGGCCTCATGTCAGGACAACACTCGGGTCTTCCCTACAAGAGCTGTGTGTACAGAGCAGGGACAGCCAGGGCCCCAGAAAGATTTTCGTCCTGGCATTAGGGACACACTCACATGAAGGGGCAACCAAGACAAGGTGCTCAGGGTGGACAGCCCACACTTCCTCCGAGGTCGAGTTATCCTGAGGTGGGTGAACAGATTGTGAAAGAAGGGGAGAACCCTGAGGACCCCTCACTGGCAAAACATCCAAAGAAATGTTACCACCATGTGTCCCACAACTGCCAGATTCACTAGAGAGAGAGAAAAGAGATTAAAAATGATAAAAAACAGATTGTGTCACATTTTTGTACTAACTACCCATAAATCTGAAAACAGATAAAATACAAGTGTATTATATACTGTATATTTTTCAGCAAATAAAAATACTTAACATTGGGTACTCTTAAAGTAATGTATAAAAAATAAAGTACAGTATAGGTTAAATATTGTGTGTGTGTGTAAGTGCTTAGTCACTTAGTCATGTCCAACTTTTTGCAACCCCATGGATTGTAACTGTAGCCTACCAGGCTCCTCTGTCAATTGGACTTCCCAGGCAAGAATACTGGAGTGGGCTGCTCTTTCCTTCTCCAGAGAATCTTCCAAACCTAGGGATCAAACCCCCATCTCGGGTGTCTCCTGAACTGGCAGGCAGATTCTTTACCACCGAGTCACCAGGGAAGCCAGGTTAAATATTACTAATCTTTAATCAGAATACACAACAATTTTTTCCCTGCTTTAACTTCTGCATGCAATCTGAAGTATCTTAAAAGATTTACTACAAAAATGCCCAATATTAAGAATTTAAGAAAAACAACAAAACTCTTCATTTATCTTTAAGTGAATAATGATAACTGGCTTCACAATGCTAATAATACTAACAACTATGAGCACGTTTCTGCCTGCGTCCAGGTTTCCAGGTTGTAGAGGAAGTGAAGGATGAGTCTGTGGATAAGGAGGTGCCCACGGGTGCTATGGGCACAGGCACAGGACCGGGGAGCAACTCAGGGAAGCAAATAGTGACAAGGGGACTGGTCCTGAATCTGAGCCCACCCTGAAACACGTGAGTAAGAGGGAAAAGGACACTCCTTCCTCAGAGTGGAAAGATAACTACAGAACGGAGAAAGAAAGGTGAGATCAGAAAATCACCAGTCAGCAGCCAAGACAGGAATAACATGGGTCAGGAAGCCATCCATCCTCACTGGGTGCACGAAGTCTGGCAAGGTACAAGATCATCTACCATCTCTAAGTCACTTACTTTAACACTACTTCAAGATATTTATTAACTAACCTTACAGTAGAGAAACTTGGAAAACACCATTTCAACAAAGTGATAAGAATCTTCCAAATAATGGGACAACCAGCACTGCTCAGCACCAGAGACACTGCGCTGAGAAACAAACAGCATCACTCTGCATGTCCTCAAGTTGACACTGAAATTAAGACTATTTCATGAAGTAATTGGCCTGCACTCTGTAACAACAGCAGGGCCCCTGGCCTATAGCCTACTTTTCCCCTTTTACCAGGAAAGCTCAGGAGAAATAAAGAAAGATGGCTTGGTCAAATCACCTGTCATCTTGCGAATGCCAGATCCCACAGCAAACGCGCTCAGGTTCTTACCTACAAAAGGCCTGACACAGGCAGCACCTGGTCTGTCTCCCATCGTCCGTGGTTAAGAAATCTGAAACTTACTAATTTATGTGGCACAGTTGTTTGAAAAGCTTCACAGAGGTTACATAATTATCAAAGTATGAGATACTTTTCATGATCAAAATAGTTCCCTCCTGTGTCACATATCAATCCAGAACTTATGGATGTGGTGTTAAACCTGAACTAGAGGGGAGAGCTGATGCTGCAAAGGGGACCACGGGCAGTCCCAGGTTCTCCTTGTTTCACCCCAAGTCAGCATCAAAGCTTCACTCTGGATAACGCCTTTGACTCTGTAGATCTTACTTGCTGAACAACCCTGTGTTTTCTCAGTCGTGAAAAGAAGACCAAGGAACTCTCTTTATTGAAAGCGAGTAAAGGGACAAGATAACCAAACACACATGTAATCTCAGATTCTGGACCAAAGAGGAAGTGGAAAGAGGCAGTGTCTTTTCTGTTGTTTGCCTTAGCTACACAGGGCACCACTGGGGAACTGACAGGTACATGGGGAATCCACGGACCAGACGGTGGTCCTGGATCATGTCAGTGTCCTAACCTTGACGGGTCTGCCATGGCTTTGAGGGAGTTAATTTGCAGCAAATTCAGGGCTGACTGGTCATCATGCCTGCGACTCACTCCTAAATACATTGTTCAGAGAAAGCCACATATACATAAAGAAAAATAATAAAATGTCATCAACTGGGGATTTTCTGTACAGACAGTGTATGGAAGTTCTCTATACTATTTTCAAACTTTTCTGTAAGTTTGGAATTATTTCAATTTAAAAATAAAGCTGAAATAAACATTGAGACAAAAACCACAAAGTACAAGGGAAAGGATCAGCTCTACTATGAATTAAATAATCTTGAAATCTGGTGAAAGATGTTTTGTCAGTTTTACCTTTTGAATTCCAAGCTAGGTTTGGCAGAAGGTGGAAGAAATTCTCTGCTGGAAATGGAATCTCTAAATTCTCCAATTACTGAAAGTATGATTTTACGCATGTTTCCATAAAAGAGCAGGATGTCACTGGGCCGCTGGGGAAGGTCATACACTGAAAGAGAAAATAACGTGTGAAACACATGAATCTTCACACAATCACACCATTTACATATATTCTTGTACTTTCTTAGTTGGGGTCAGGTGACATTCAGATTTTGACCCTACAGATCAGCATCAATGACTTGCAGCCCAGGTTCTGCCCTGGACTTGGGTGACAGCAGCACCAGTGCTCAGCGGTGAACTGTGGCCACTTCCTTCCCTGCCCTGAACTGCAATCTTCCCCTCCTGTAACATGAACAACAAGTATCCTGACCCCTGACATAAATTACCCTGCTCAATTTCTGCAGTGCTCAGAGGCAGCATCATCTCACTCCAGAATGCAGCATCTGCAGCATGGATCTGAGAGACTGTCTCACAGACACCTAACCTCAGCAAATCCAGAAACCAGGCAGTGTCAGCGTAACTGCATGTATTTAGACTGATCAGACAGTTTATCTAGAGATAAACCCGCCTGAATGCATACATACAAGAAATTTCAGAGAACATGCCTGTATTCTACATATCAATTAAATATTAAGAATTACATATTTTTAAAAAGAAACTTAAGAACACAGGAAGTAGAAACTGAAATTTGTATGAAGATATCTTGACTATAAAAGCTTAATTGTGAAATTATTTGCCACAATCATTACACATTTTGCAAAAGATCACTATGAATGCTTGTCACAGTAATATGCTCAAACAAATGTTTTTCAAAATAATCATGTAAAAAGTTCAACTGCAACATTCTCATGGGGATCCACTATACCAATTAACACAAAACCAAATGGGCTGTGTCCCCCCTCCACCTGGGCAGCGCGCACAGCACCTCCAGGAGACCAGTACACCCTGGGGTGCAGCCTGGTGCCTGAGGACCCACCTGAAGCCCCCACTCAGCCCCACTGCAGGGGGGCTCAGCAGGTTACCTGAGCGCTTGGCTGGGTTTGTCAGCATGACCCTTAACACATCCCCTTCCAAATGCTTGCACACTAGCTCCCTCTGCCAAAGCACACCTCCCCAGGCACCGTGGTGCACATCTTCTCTTCCTCACAACCCCTCCCCGCTCTCTCAGCAGGGCACCGTTCTTGAGGCCCCTGAGCCCTATGAAGGGTCTGTCAGAATTTTCCTGCCGCACTTCCCCACCTGTCCTCCTTGGTCTGTTGGCCCCCAGAGGCCAGGCTGCAAGTTCCAACCCTGTGACCGTGCCCTGTACTCCCCACCCACCAAGTCCATCCAATCAGTCCTGTCTGAGTCGAGAGCTGCAAACACACATGGCCCCGTTTTCATCGGGTCCCACTGCTACTGCACCATGTCGTCCAGGGCACAGTCAGGTTAACCCTGCCACATGGCTTCTTCCTTCCTCGGAGGAGGAACACACAAGGTGAAGCTTGGAGGAGCCGAGTTGGCAGAGGTGAGCTATGAAGTGAGGTTCAGCTCCAAATCCAAGACTCTTTTCAGCCATTTCCAATCTTTCCACTCTTTGTAACTAACCCACCCTTGAAGCAGATGATCTAGACTCCCAATCTGCCCAAAAGGTCATAAACTACTCTGTCACCTCTAAACAGAAATAAATACCCTTTCCTTTATCACTTCCCACTTCAGAAGGAGTATGCACTTCATCATTAAAAAACTAGAAAATAAAAGTTGGGGGAAAAGACAATACTGCCTGAAATTCTACCACCAGAATATAACCATTCTCAGTATTTTGGTGTGTATACTCCTGTAATTTTACCCACTTAACTATAAATAAGATATTATTTTTACCATATGGAGATCTTACATGCGAAATTTAAAAATAACTTTTTTCTTAATGAATGAGGAGCTTTTCATGTCATTTAATACAGAATTATATGGTCTAAATGACTTCAAAGTTTCTTTTGCAAAATTAATCCTCTATTCTTGGATATTTAGGTTACTTTTAACTTCTTCCTATAATGAACATTGTGACAAAAATCTGTACACGTATTTTTACACAATTTACATGTCTCCATTCTTATATTTTGTATGAGTAATAAATACCACTAAACACTTGAACTGTTCAGCTCAAACAGGTCTAAATATCTAGATTAGAGTCACTCAGCCACAATCATATCCTCCAAAAACTGCACACCCAGCACAAGAGCAGAGAAATCTCAAAATGAGCATAAGTGTGAGATCATGAAACCTTAAGCAGTAATAACTTGAGTTTAATCATGACCATTCTCTGCCCACAAGTCCACCCAAACACTAAGTGCAATAACATATTAACATCTAACATTTACAAGGCAAAGCTCTCTCATCTGAACTCACAAGAGTTCACAAGAACTCTGTGCAGACAACACAAATATTATTCTTCTAATTTTACAGCTAAGGAAACTGAATTTCAGTGATGTAATCTGTCCAAAGTCATACACCAGAGCTGTGACTAATTCAGCCTGACACCCCATCTAAACCAACATTCTTCTTCCTTATACCACATCACTGGACCAGAATATGATACAAATAATCTGAAAATTTCTCCAAATGTCAGTTTCTATTTCTAAAATACTCAACTGAGACAAAACCACATTCCAAGTTGAACCCTTCACATCTGTGCTATTATTATGTACTAACTCATCACTAAACTCTTTTTAAACATTCTAATAGTCCTCCACAGACGGACAGTACAGTTTCCAGAACTGTGTATCAGAAGAAAACACAGCACAGCACGAAGCACTGGAAGAAGGCAAGACTGGACTGCACACATACCACCCTCCTGGGGGGCAGTGACTTCCCATGAACCGTGCATTGGCATGACCTCCACTCACCTCGTACTCAGCTTTAGGCGAGGAAAAAGATTTTGTGACATAAGAACTCTGATTTCAACTCATAAGTAAGTCTATATCATACTTAGACCTAAATAAAAATTTGACAACATGCCAGCATATAAAACTACATTTAAATTGGTTTACTAAATTTTTTTAGAAGCACAAGCTTTAAGTAATTAAACACCCTACACATGTCTAAAATACAGCTTGATCCATTCAAATAATTCTCAACACTCCCAGAAATGTACCACGTCAGATGTGTTTACACAATATACTTTCTTTCAGTAGTTTTTAAATCTTTTCTGAAACTGACCTGCCATCATTACCAAGATGGTCCAAGGACGAAGTCCAAGGTCCTATCTGAACAATGCAGCAGAGGCCACTATATATGTCTAGAAAAGGACACTGCAAGGAAACCTGGAGATGAGCTATTTCTACCTGTATTTCTCCTACAGGTAGCTTATCAGTCACACAAATTTTACCAAAACTGTTCATCTGCCAGTTGACTAATAAGTAGTAAAACATTTTCCATAAATTACAAATCCCAACCAGTGTTAACCCTTCATTACTTCCATTAATGCTCCCCATCGTAGTCTACGGTAAGTAACCCACCTTCGATACTGCTGACGTGAAATTTCATCTCCACCAAAAAAGTATATAGTTGATAGTTCTGTGGTGGTTTTACAACTGCTTTCTCTGTCTGATGGATTATATATTATAGTAACATCCTGATGCCAAGAAAAAAATCATGAATGAATATTAAATATTTCACTCTGAATAAATGTCACAGTGGCTACAGACACTGATGCACATAAACAGCACCTCCAAGATCAGATAAGATCCTACATTCCTTTCAAATAAGATGTTAGCTTTAGCCATAAAATACAGAATTATTACTTTAACCTAAAAATGAGCTCGTATTTTTAGTGCAGATATTTTCATACTTACTTCCTGTGTTCTTTCCTTGAGCACAAATTTGTCTGGAAAAATCCTTAATACTTTAGGATCCAGCAAAACTTTTTTCTGAGAATCCTTAAAACCTACAGCTTTAACGAAAGCTGCTCGAGAGCCAGTGTTACGGACAGAAATAACAATTCTACTTTCCTGGCCAGGCACTAAGTCATTCACTGTTACCATGTAACTGTCAGATAATTTTTTAACATCTTCCAAAATGAGATTACTTGTGCCTCCATATCCAGACAAAGGTATCTAAAAACAGAATACAAACATCTGGGATTATTTTTATGTAAGCAAAAAACAGAAGATAAAATTACAGAGAAAACAGTAAAAACAGATTTACTGAAATTAAAATTATTCATCTTTGTGTACTTTGGCTAATAGTTACCCCATTGCCAATCAAGCCCCATCTATAGGAAAGACTCTGCTTTAAGAGAAAAACAAACCAAAGAGCTGCAAAATTATTTACCTTCCCATATGCCAAGAATAATTATTTTTCACTGTTACAGAAACCAAGTTTAGATGACAAAGGAACAATAAGAAGATTAGTATTGATATGCTTGCTTCAGAAGTGTTCAGCATGAAAGATACTGATATTTAAATTTATCTTGAAATGCATAAAAAAGATACATTGATAGATGGTTAAATACGTGATAGAAGAAATACAGCACAATGTTCAGTGTAGAATCTAAGTGGCACGGTATGTGAATGTTTGCCATGTAATTATTTCAAATTTCCAGTAATTTTAAATTTCCAACATAAAAAGTTTTGAGGGGAGAAAAATCTATGAGCATATAATCCTGCTAACTTTTGGTCCAGCAGAGTCAGGAGTGTGCCAAAGAGAAGCCAGAACTCAAACGGGCCTCAGGGGACAGCCAGCCTGGCCGTGGGAGTGCAGAGTGGAGGCTCCAGGGTAGACCGGGCACCCTAAGCCATGGGGCCCCCAGGGGCACAGCACCACCAAGAAACAGGAGTCACAGAACAGACTCTATAAATAGGAGTGCAGGAAACAGGTACCCTGCAAGGATACAAACTTTTCAAACTCTTTAAATGCACTCCTTTAAATATGCTCTTTCATTCCTAATTAAAATAAATTTCAAAGAATCCTTTGCAAACCTGAAAACATCAGTAGCTTATTTCAAGTTGTTATGTATTAAATACAATAACATTTTGAAAAATTAAACTCAGGCTGATGAAAACTCAGTATTGCCTGCCTTGTAGTAAAAATTAACAGCATTTAAAGGGCTTCAGATCTGAACTCCTGCAAAGTCCACCTCATCCACAGTGAGCTCTGTTGGTTCCAAGAGCCAAAAATATTTCTAATTTTTATTTTCCCACAGAAATTTGCCAGTAAATCTTATACAAGAAGCTAGAAAACAACAAGGAGAATCAGCTTTTGAAAACACTCAATACCAGTATTCTTCCTGTATTTTCAAAGTCTAAGAAGTCACAAATGACTACTGACTAAAAGGTTAAAATGAAGAAAGATTAAATAAAATAAAACCTGAGTAATGCTCACAGACCCAAAGATTCAACCAAAAATCTGCTGCTCTAGAGTAGGCTTCTCAGGGACTTCCCTGGTGGTCCCGTAGTTAGGACTCTATGCTGTCACTGCTAGGGGACCGGGTTCGACCACTGGTAGGGGAACTAAGATCCCTCAAACCTACACAGCCAAAACTAAAATAAAATAAAAACCCAACTAGAGCAGGCTCCTCAGCCTCGGCACAGTGGATCCTGGGCTGGGCCACCTGATGTGGGCGCCCTGTGCACTGGGGGGTGTCTGGCCACACCCTGGACTCTACCCATCAGGTTCCAAAAGTCTAACTGTGAAAACCACAAACATCTCCAGAAACCAATGTGCCCTGGTGGCTGAGAACCACCACTCTGCAGGCTGTTCTGCACATCAGAGCTTGTAGGGCCATGTGAAGAGCTCCACAAAGCACGTGTCCACCTCCAGCATCAGATTTGCCAAAAGTATCTACTCTTTTTAAAAAACCTTTAGGTGGTGTTAATATTGTGACTTTTCCACATTTCCTCTGTGACACCAGGGCAAAGACCAGCTTTGCAGTCCCAGCTCCACTGCCAAGTAGCTGCTTGGTTCTGACCTGCTTTCACAGAGCTTGGGTTTCATCCGACTACCTTGTCCCTCTTTCCTCCCCTCCAGGGTTTATCACTTTTCTCTCTTAACGCCCTGAATCTAGCTAAATAAATGACTTGAAATCTTCTGAAATGATGCTGAGAAGAAACAACACAGAAAAGTCCTGTCTGTGTATCCCTGGTGTACAGAACAGAGTCCAACAAGTAATGTCAGGAGACACCCTGCCGAACTGAAAGAAGAAAATTTACTTGGAAAATCAACAACTTAAACAGTTCAATCTGGACTTAACCAAACAACGGGTTCCTGAGAAGTTCAAATCGAAATGAATTAGACGAGACCTATTTTACAGGATTACTACAGTGGCTGCTTTTAAAATGGAAAATTCTACAAGGTATATAATTACTCTCTAATCTGTCTGTAAGTCTAGGTAACCAATCACATATTTTGACTTAAAAAAGACTACATGTTATTTACCAATATTTAACTAATAGTTACAATACGTCATAAACTCCATGGGAGGAAAAAAAGCAGTTAGAATTATTTTACCGTGAACTTAACACCTGGTTGTGATCGAACTCCAAGCTGTTTAATTTCGAGTTTGGCCAACATACAAGACAGTCGAGTAGGTGCAAATAACACGGAGATATAAATGTCTTCTTTTGGACGAATCCTGATCTCACAGTTACTGGTCAATCGCTCTTCTGAGCCAAAAGTGTGCTGCAGCTACAATTCAAAAACAACCTCTGCGTAAGACAGAGCAGCAGCACAAACAAAACACACCAGTAACACAGACTCTTCAATGACAAACAACACAAGACAGCCTGAACATAAAAGAACGTGACACAGAACAGAGCTGTGTACTCCACAAACCTGAAAGCAGTCCTGGTCTTGTCCTCTGACAAGCAGGCGTAAATGTTGGGCTGCAGATGCAGAATTGTTTCTTAAAGCTAGTTTCTGAAGCCTAGAAACAATGGCACATTTTAAAATGTGGTTTTCTTCCACGGATGTTGCTACAATCATAAAAAACAAAGCCAGTTAAAACCGACTACAATGCATTGAGGCAGACGGACTGCCTAAGCCACGTGGGTGGCGCTCCACAGTCCTGGAACTCCGCATTTCTGAGAACGTGCACTCAAGACTCACCACATTGGAGAGGACTTTCAGTTTAATCTCTCTCCTGTTACAGCTCCTTATCTGCCCTTATTATCCACACTCTATGTGTAGGAATTATCTGTTTTACAAAATAGTCATCAGAAAATATGGATGAACTATTTCATTTAGTCAAGATCATGCATAGCTCAAAACCTACCTTTCATGGAAACAAGGGTTCTAAACACCTTGTACAGATTTTTTACTTTAAGAGGCTCATCTGTACAAAGCAGTCTTTTAAACAGCATACTGCAATTAACCTAACTTTTACAAAACTCAGAATGCAAGTAGCACTGCAGCTGGCTGGCAATATGAAAATCCTCCAGCCTCTGCAAATGCATGCATTCTCTCTTCACTGGAGAATAGAAAATACATAAATACATCTCTATTTTACACAAATTTTGAAAGTTAACAGTTAAATTATCTAAGCTGTGGTCTATGCCTTGTGTACTTTGTATTAAAAAGGAAATGCTGCTGAGTTTAATTAACCTCAGAGTAAAATCAAAGACCTTTGGTTATTACCACATCCAAGAAAAGCCTTCCACAGGTACTCTGCCTGGGAAAGACTTGCAAAAAAATTTTTTTTTCATAAAAACAAAGCCAATTAAAACCAAGGGCAGTGTTCAGAGACAGACTGGCTGCATGGGCACAGGAGCCGCTGGGGAGGGCGGTCCTAAAACCCAAGGCCATGCAGGACAGCGCAGGAGTCTAGCTGAGAGTGCTCTCACAGAGCTGCCCATGGAAAACCACCCTTCACCAGCTGGACCATAAAGGTCTCTGAGAGGCAACATCTGTATTCCTTCTTTCCACCAGCCCCCAGTGCTTTCCAGAGAAGGAACCAAGATACTTGTGGTCACCTAAGTTTGGTTATCAGCAGAGAATTCACCAAAGAGCTTAAGAAAACTGAAACCTAATTTTTTTGGCTTGTATTTTAAAAACATGAAAAATTTAACTGAAAGATATGAATTCATTCGTAGGACGAATACTGAATATAAGATAGTTTTATTTCAGTTCTAAGAATGTGAACATGGTTGTCATGGAGATAGGGAAGAATAGCAGTCGGTGATGACAGCCGCTGTGCATACTCACTGTGTTCTACCGAGGGGGACGCCTCCCCAGGCCAGAAACTGTTTGTTGGATAAAATCGAAGGAATATCTGAGCTGAGAGATTCAGGCGCCAGAAGCCTATTTCCTGAAGAAACTATTTCACCTTTTAACATCACTTCATACTGAGGGCCAAATGGCTGCACAAATATTTTCAAGATCCTAGTAAAGAAAACCATCTAAGTTCAGTGTTCAGAACTCAATTCTTTCAGCAGCTACTCTCCTACCCGCTTCCTTCATCCAAGAGCCTGAGCTGGGTGCTGAGGACACAACGCGCGCCCATCCTCAGAGCTGATGTCCCAGAGGAGGAAACCAGGCATGTGCCTGAGTGCGGGGGAGAGGAGTTCACAGGCGAGGAATCCGGGTAGGGCTGAGGAAAGCCTCCGGGTAGAGACTCTACCCTGGCGGGAGGGGACTGGGCTAAGCTACGTGTACCAGGCAAGTTCACAAGCCGGTGACAAGAATGCTCTGACCACTGTATGGTGATATTCACTCAGGATTTGGAGAAGGAGTGGGGAAATATCTTTAACAACCGACAAGGTCAACGGATGGTGTCCTTGGAGAGGAGAGGTTAGTGAGAAACATAGTAATACTTTCAAATATATTTGAAAATAGTGATTTCTTACTTTCTAGTCAGTTGGAAAATGTACAAGGACATTTTCAGTGAACAGAAAGAAGGTCTGAGGCAAAAGGAAAGAGCTGTGCTGTCTGCCACGCGAAGTGAAGCATGTTCTCTGTCCTCCTGCTCATAGACTAGAGCACAAACTCGCCACAGTGAACACCTTTACATTACCTTTCCTCACAGCCCGTGGGATCCTCTGGAGAAAATGAAACTATAACTTCACGCTCTTCTCCAGGTTTAAGGAATAGTTTCTCTGGATCCACCGAAAAGTGACTTCCTTGATCTGGGATCTAAATGTTGACGTAATAAGTCACAGCTTTCACGCATCCATGCCCTTGTCTCCCACTGATGACCACACATCTTCCCTCCTCCTTGTCCACCAGAGCCCTGCCCATCCTTACTTCCTGACTGCAAACACCCCCTAACACACCCACACATATCATAAGTGACATCTACACACGTGGATCCCGTCCTCCACCCCACCAGCTATAGGATAACGCATCTTCAAGAACGAATCTAGGGCTTAGTTCTTATATGTACAATGTGAGGCATCCCAGCTGAAGTTCTTTGTCATCTGCCTTATGCTCGGGCAACACTAGCTCTGGTTCTTCCTCCTGACCGCCCCCACCCTCCCCAGCCCCAGACAAGGTCGGCGGACAGCAACCTTCAGAACCCGAGAGGTCACTGACCATCTCAGTCCAAGAGAATAAGCTACCATCTCTGATGCAAATTCTTACCTTGATATCCAGGTGGACATCAATATTCCCAGCATTTTTCAGAGGTAAGTACTGCCTTGCCGAGGAAGCCACATTAGCAAACAAGTGCAGAGTCTAGGGGACGGAATAAAGCAGGCATTTTTTAAATATCACACTTAGCCTGGAATCAACATGGACATATGGTAACAGCAAAGGCAGGAACCCAGGGTACCTGAAGGTCTTTCGGGGCATGGATGCGGGCAATTCCTGTTCTTGCTCGAAGACTGATGCTTTTAATGACTGGTGTGGGGTTTGGACTATCAACTTCTATATCGACTCTTGCCAAAAATTCTTCTGCTGAGTCTAGAATCTCTATAAAAGGTCATTCTTTTAGTTCAGACAACAGTTATTTAATCCTAAATGCCACATGTGGTCCAATAGTACGCCGTTGGGGGTACAAAAAAATCTTAAGCAAAATGACTTTTTAAAGAACTCAGAAAGAAACAGAAATGAGTGGAGGAGAAAAAGGAAGAAAATATCTGATAGATGAGATAACATCAGTTAAGAGAAAAGATCCCAAAAGGTCTTCAGTGGTACTTGCTTGGGTTACCCACATTTGGATGGGTTTGACCCAAAATAGCACACTGTCTGCCCAATTTTAAAACATCATAAAATACCTGACAAATTACAGGGAACATCTGACACATTCATTGATGGAAGAAATAAGCCTCAACTTGCTAGTTTATTTAGCTACAGAGTAAAGCAAATACCATAAAATGTAAACATGATACCTGAAGAAGTGATCTGTTTCTTTGGACTATGGAAAAGAACCCAAACTACCAGAAATTCCGGATCCTGTAAAATAAAAAAAAACATTTGCATATATAGTGAAAAGGAAAGTAGTTTGGAACTTGACTTCCTCCTTAACTCTAAACCAGTCCCTCCACCTCCCAGTTACCTGTCCGTCGTCACTGGCAGGCATCATGTGGTTGATCACCGACGGGGCGGCCAGCTGTGCGATCGCGTGGGCGTAAGGCAATGCTCTCAGAGCTGCGTGGATGGGCTCCTTGGAAAAGGTGAAGCAGCGCCAGGCCACAGCATTCTGTCAGAAACGGGAGGGGCTACTTCAGCAGAGCCAATGGTGTCATGCTGGTGGGAGGCTACATCTGTTCACAGAGCCTTAACAAAATCACTGACATTCTTGACAGAAGTTAGCCAAGGATGCTACCAGCTGTACCTACACCTGTCCACGAAGCTCTGTGAAAGGTCCCTCATGAGCAGTGAACTTACAGCACTGATAATCAGTCTGATGGGGATGTTGGCATGTGTCTTGTTCACCAGTTTTAGAGGCAGAGCTTTCCAGCTTCCGTAAGTCAAGTCGCCAAAATCAAGAACATCTTTCTTTTCTGTTTCTACCTAATTATGGGGGAAAAAGGGATTTATAGAGACAATATATTACTAAACATGACAGTTTATATCACTGCTGTTCTAACCACAAATAGTCAGTATTAAAGGTAAGCTTACCTGAAATTCTAAGAGCAACTTTACAATCGCTACTTTCTACCAAAAAAATTCTTTTCTTCAATGTAGTCCGTGTACCCAAATATACTACAGAACAAAGTTACAGCTGAGCTGCGGCTGCTTTGAGAAGACTGCTAGTCAAGCCCTCAGGCTCTTCACTACCACGGATGTAGCACTGCCTTCACGTGCCCACAAAGCCGAGTCTCCATGTGCATCCACACTGAACCCACAGCACTCCTCAAATCTCCAAGTAATGCTGTCACTGGACACGGTTCCAAGAGAAGCCCTTCTTCACAGAACACAGGAGGCTGCCCTGGTTGATTCTGTATGTGATACTCCAGACCTCTCACCTAACCACTTACCACACTGCTTCTTAGAGTGGAATCTAAAAGGCAAATGTATAACATCCAACATTTACAAAGCACCAGGAATAATCCCTGGATCTGCTTAAATTTCTCAGTCTCCCTCACTTTTTTTTAAAACTAGTTCTATCAAGTGACTTTATTGAGCATTCCCCACGGACACTCATTCACATGGTCACTGGAAAGCTAACCCTGACCCTCAAGAAGTGAATCTGAAGCAATTTTCCAAGGGTTACTTTTCTGGGGCGAGGAAAATCAAGCCTTGTTTTATGTGTGGGAGATAGGTTCTTGGCTAACTAGGTTATACTGAAAATTTCAGCACAACCAAAGGGGAAAAAAAAATCCATAGTGTTGAAGAACCAAGAAATGGGAAAAAATAATCACAAAGCGTAACTACTGGCAGGGATTTATATTCCAGAATACAAAGAACATCTATAAAAATTTATAAAGACGCTCAAAACAAAAGAAAAATGGGCAAGAAATATGAACAGGCAGTTCAGAGAAGAGGAAGACAGGACAGCTAACAGACACATGAAATGATGCTCAATGCCACAGTCACACAAGCATGAAAGTCACAACTGGAACTTCACATCCACGAAGGAAGCAAACAGTTCACAATCTAACAACATGTCAGCAACAATAGGCACTCACATCTGTTTCCTCAGGGAACATACGTCAGCAGGTGGCCACAGAGAGCCAGAAAAAAAGCATACATAAAATGTCATGTTCGCTACAGCCGCCTGGACAGCCTCTATCAAGTCAGGAAGGTTACTGAGTGGTCTCACAGATGCAGCCTCTGTGTGAAGTCTCTGAACCACCTCTCGTGGGGACACTGCTCCCCCATTATATCCTGCTGCACCTTCAGGTCCAACTACTCCTCCTGGAAGGCTCTGCCCCACTGGGCTAAGGCTGAACCATCCCTTATACTGAGGTCCCCAGGCTCATCTCTGCAATGGACTCAGAGCTCAAATGACACCCCAGACCAGTGAAATCGCAGTCTCTAGGGCTGGGACACAGCCATCACTGTTTCTTCAAGTGAGTCACGTGACTCCAAGGAGCAGACCAATCCACTAACCGTAACTTACATGAGCCTGTCAAAACACGACAGCCTCAAATACTACTTAAGTTTTTGTTTCTGCTACAAACATGCAGTCTGAATGTAAAAACAGAATTTAAAACTCTTAGAGAAAAACATAGGCAGAACACTCAGTGACATAAATCAAAGCAAGATCCTCTATGACCCACATCCTAGAATAGTGGAAATAAAAACAAAAGTAAACAAGTGGGACCTAATGAAACTTAAAAGCTTTTGCACAGCAAAGGAAACTTTAAGCAAGGTGAAAAGACAACCACCCCTCAGAATGGGAGAAAATAATAGTAAATGAAACAACTGACAAAGGATTAACTTTCAAAATATACAAGCAACTCATGCAAATCAATACCAGAAAAACAAACAACCCAATCAAAAAGTGGAAAAAAAGACCTAAACAGGCATTTCTCCAAAGAAGACATACAGATGGCTAACAAACACATGAAAAGATGCTCAACATCACTCATTGAGAAATGCAAATCGAAACTACAATGAGATATCACACCGATCAGAATGGCCATCATCAAAATGTCTACCAACAATAAATACTGGAGAGGGTGTGGAGAAAAGCTCTTGCACTGTTGGTGGGAATGTAAATTGATACAGCCACTAATGGAAGACAGCATGAAGATTCCTTAAAAAACTAGGAATAAAACCACCATATGACTCAGCAATCCCACTCCCAGGCATATACCCTAAGGAAACCAAAATTGAAAAGACACACGTATCCCATCGTTCATTGCAGCACTATTTACAATAGCTAGAACATGGAAGCAACCTAGATGTCCATCGACAGATGAATGGATAAAGAAGCTGTGGTACATATACACAATGGAATATTACTCAGCCATAAAAGGAACGCATGTGAGTTAGTTCTGATGAGGTGGATGAAACTAGAACCTATTATACAGAGTGAAGTAAGTCAGGAAGAGAAAGATAAATATCATATTCTAACGCATATATATGAATCTAGAAAAATGGTACTGAAGAATTTATTTACAGGGCAGCAATGGAGAAACAGAAATAGAGAATTGACTTATGGACATGGGGAGAGGTGACAAGAGGGTGAGATATATGGAAAGAGTAACATGGAAACTTACATTACCATATGTAAAATAGATAGCCAAGAGGAATTTGCTGTATGGCTCAGGAAATTCAAACAGGGGCTCTGTATCAACCTAGAGGGGTGGAGTGGGGAGAGAGGTGGGAGGGAGGTTCAAAAGGGAGGGAATATATGTATACCTATGGCTGATTCATGTTGGGGTTTGACAGAAAACAACAAAATTCTGTGAAGCCAATAAAAAATAAATTAATTTTTAAAAATGTAGTCTGTTTAAGGACAGGTTCAAAAGCCTGGTTCAGTGGAATGTATTGAAACACAGAAAGTCAATGACACTGTCTCAAATAGGGGTAATTTGGTAAAGTCATCACAACTGGGGGAAAGCAGATGCTACTGACACCCAAAGAGCAGAGACCAGGGCTCTGCTAAGCTCCCCACACTGTACATGACAGCCTCCACCACATAATAACCACCCAGTCAGACATGGCAATGGTGCCAAAGCTGAGAGTCCCTGCCTTAGAACAAGCATGGCACAGCTGATTAAAAAATTCATAAAATGCCACTTAAGCACAATGTAAAGATCACTAACAGTTGTAATAACAGAACTTCCACAAACTCTACTTCCTTCTCCACACCATGGACAAGTAAACCGCTAAGCCCAGGCAGTAAGCACAGCCCCAGGGAGGACAAAGAAAAGCACGTGCATGCAGGAAAGGAGGCCTGCAAGGTCCTCATCAGCCTCCTTGGGGAACCCCACCCATACCACACCTCGAAACAGAAGCACAGTTAGAGCTCCTCTGAGTCAAAGAACAAAATGGGTGCAGTAGGAGCAGTTCAGAGCCCCAAAGAAGGTGGCTAAACTTACGTCAGGTTTCACCGCAGGCCCTTCAGTCTCTAATCACTGGGAAGAGTGTTCTGCTCATACTGCTCTGCACCCAGCCCACCCCCTCACTGGTTCCCCAATTGTGTTCAGTGTGCTAGTTCTGAGTCTACTCATAACCAACAAGATGACACTACATGTGCAGTCACACGTGTTAACTAATGCTACAATCTGTAATCATCCAGTGAGGTTTAGAAATCACTGCTACTTGGCCACGTCCTCCCCCTCCCATGATTCTGATTTAGCTGGTGTGGGTGGGACCAGGCATTGGGGTGCACCTAAAACCGCCGTTATTTCAATGTCCAGGGTAAAGAGCCACTGTCCTAAGGAGCCTCCTATCCAGAAGGCACTTCACTGTCCCAACTGGGCTAGATCTAAATTTCTTTCACTTCCAGAAAAGGGGCAATTGTAGAATAGGAACGTTTTCAGGTATGGAAAAAAATGGAGGAGAGAATCTGAACATGGTGCTTTACCCCCACACATCAAACTACAGAAGGGAAACCAGCTGGAAAACTGGGTTTAATGTTATACTTTGTTTACACACTTCTTGGCAAGTATACCTGTGCTTCTGTAAAATGAATAATTGTGTCTTGTTTTTGGCAGTGCTCTGCATTTTGTGGGACCTGAGTTCCCTGACCAGGGACTGAACCCATGCCCTTGACAGTGGTAGTGCAGAGTCCTAACCACTGGACCACCAGGGAATCCCCAGAAATAATTTTAAATTTTGGAATAAGGCGATATTAAGAGCCAATGTTTAGCATGATTATAACTTTCTGGCACAGTCATCCACAAATTCATTTTACCTAAATATCACTTCTAAAGTTTATATAACCTCATTAAAATACCAGGTGTGACAAAGACCCACTCACAGTCACCTCGATCATGGGGGTCTCAGCAATGGCAGTGAGGACTACCCTGCTCGCCAGGGCTTCCGCCTGTGCCACAGTCTCTGCATCGGCTGAGAATGGCCAGGAAGCAACACTGAATATACATCGGAAGATCCCGGGATCAGACGGTATGAAGAGCACTTTAATCTCTTCTGTGGCATGAGGTCTTATGATGACTCTATTCTTGAAAACTAAACAAGGATAAGCTGAAAAGTCCACCTTAAAAAGAAGAGACATGCGGTCTGTTAAGAAATAACTTCACACTGAAAATCAGGAGGAAAAAACAATGTGTTTAAGATCTGTTTTCATAGTCAAACTACCAAACCTAGACATGTTAGCTCTTCAAAAGCACCCATGTCTCATAATTCGATATCTGGAAAAATAAAATCAGTCAAATTTATCAGGACTTTTGTTTTCTCTTTTTGGCCACGTCGCATGGCTTGTGGGACCTTTTCCTACCAAGGACTAAACCTGGGCTGAGGCAATGAAAATGCCAAATACTAACGAAAGGACCACCAGGCAACTCCCATAAGGACTTCTGAAGAGAAGTTATTTTTACCTCCACTTTCTTTGAAAGGGTGCTGGAAATGGCAGCACTTTCAGCCCTGGACATCACCCTATAGGACCTGCCTCCCACCCTGGACGTCACCTGGGACCTGGTCTCTGCAGCTGTGTGCAGACTCATTTCGAAGGTTCCTCGTCAGGCCTCCAAGGTTACGATTCTGACTCATTCAAACCCCTCCCTCCTCACCCTAAATGAGAATCTTCTTCTTTACTCCCACTTCCAAAGACAACATTACCTCCTTCGTGCCCCTCCAATCTCACCACCTCTCACCCTCAACCCTTTCTCCAGACGTTTTCCTCTGCCCTCAGGATCAGAGGGGAAGAGTCAGGAAAAAGGAGAGAGAGGGTACAGTCTTATTAATTAGATAAATCAAGGTCATCACTAGGAGCCAAGAGGAAAGAGTAAACCCACCCACCAACATCTGTCTATGAGGAGCTGCTGACAGTGCTTCCCATCCTCCCCACTTGCTGAAGCCCACAGGATCTTGAGTCTTTCTAGTCAGTGGCTGTGAGGGATCATGTGAGAGACTCCTACACTCAAGTTGAAACTGTGTTTCCAGGTATTTCAAACGGTCATGTAAAGGACTTCCCTGGTGGTCCACAGGTTGAGTGCCTGCCTTGCAATATGGTGGATGTGGGTTTGATTCCCTGGTCAGGGAACTAGGCTCCCATATGCCTCAAAGTAACTAAACCCATGTGTTGAAACTGAGTCCACATGATGCAATGAAGATTCCAAGTTAGGAGACCTGACACAGCCAAGTAAATAAATAGATAGATATTAAAAAAAGAAGATCATGTAAGAACACAATCAGATAAATTCACTTACCAAAAGCAGGTATAGGTGCCAACAGTAACTTGTTTCTTTTGGGGGTTTTGTTTTGGTTTTTTGGATAAATGCAGCAATTTATATTCAATCACATTGAACAAAACCAGCAGAGACCAGAAACTCAGAGCTCCAGTCAGGGGTTTAAACGATAGCACAAAAAGCATATTTGCATGATTTTATAAACAAGTGACAATGAAGTATCATGGTTAATAAATAAACAGTAACACCTGGTAATATCAGAAACAAACTCAGGTTTCACTTTCACCAGAATTACTACAACAAAAGAAGAACCAAGATAAAAACACCTTCCAACACCTCTGTGTCAAGTGCAGGGCAGGGACAAGCTCCCTGCATCAAGGGAGAGGTAGGGAAAGGAGAAGTCCAGCATCAACCATGAGGTGACCCACTCAATCAAGAGAAAGACACAGGGAGCTCACCTTTTCACCATCGACACTGACACTGAGAACCCCGATGCTGACCTGCAGCCAGCGGTCAGTGGGGTTCAGGACACTGAGGTAGGTTTGTGAAGCGATGCCAACACAGCAAGCATGAGGAAATTTCAATTCCTCGGGCACGCTTACTCTCCCTGGAAAGAGAGGAAACAGAGTCAAAACCACACCCAACCTAATTAAAATAACAAAAGAACTCCAAGTTCAGAGCATGAGACAGAAACAGACAGACAGGAGTTTTACCCGCGTTTTTACATTTTTCTAAGGCCACTCAGGGACCCTTGCACAGAAATATGGTCTGTGTTCCAAATTCAGGATAAAGAAAAAAGCTCACATGAAATTCACTCTAATCATTACTTCCTTGAAACAAACCAGTTTTAAGGTCCCAACTGAGAAAATAATTCAACCTTTAAATAACAGCAACCAACAACAAGCAGCATCAGAGTAAAAGGGTCTTACCAAGTCCTGACACCACTGATGAATCCCACGGCTCAATTCCACAGTCTGGATAGAGAGACTGCACAGGAAGCACTTTGGCCGCATTCAGAAGGTTCTGACTGAAGGCATCAGAGTACAGGTTACAAAGGGAAGAGGAGGCCATCAGCCCCGAGCCGATATCCTGGCCCAGGCAGAGGCCTGCAGTCACCGAGCGCTGGACACGCTCTCCCACAACAGCAGGGTGACAGCTTCCTGGGAGCCCACAGGATAGCCCGCAGGCGGTGGCGCCACAGGTCCGGCAGCGAGGCAGGGTGGCACTGCTGGCTGCAGGCAGTGCCCCAGAGTGCGGCTGGGCACACGGAGCCGCGGGGAGGGGATAGCGCACTGAGACTGCAGGGCCTGTGGGGGGCACATGCTGCCTCATGGGTGCAGGGCCACGGCCCTCGGTGCTGGGGACAGACGTCTGGTAAGGACCCTGGCCACCGAATTTGCCGTCAGTAGCTGATGTGTCTCCAGGGGTCACACGCCCACCGTCGAGCACAGGTGCCTGGCGGGACATGGGGAGGCACGGTATGGCTAGTGTGGCCAGGCGGAGGCCGGATTCGCTCGGCACAGCCAGGCTGACCTGCTCCAGGTCACCACAGTCTGAGGTCAAACCCGTCACACTGGTCTGTGACCGATCTTCACTCTTGGAGGAAGGCAGTCTACTGGAGCTAAAGTCTAGTTTTACATCTTCAGGTCTGCTGCTCAGAGAAGTTGTTTCAGTCACTTTTTCTGTGTCCAAGTTCTTCTGGATAATATACGATAATGCTCCTTTTCCTCTACTTTGAAATGGACTTTTTTCTCTCAACTTGTCTGCAGCCGGCTCCTGAGCTGGAACTGGACTGGCCTGGATAATTGTGGTGCTCAACTCACTGGTGATATCACTCTGTGTGACAGAAAATGTTCAGAAATTATCCACAGATAAAATGAATATTTCAAATGCAAGCCATGCTGATACACTCTCAAAGAGCAGAGATCTACATGACATCACGACTCTAAAAAAACACGGCTCTAAGAGTAATAGTTTCTGTAGCCATGAAAAGCAGGATTAAGAGTTAGAAAATCTGCATTGTTTTTTGGCAACCCACTCCAGTATCTTGCCTGGAGAATCCCATGGACAGAGGAGCCTGGCAGTCTACAATATATGGGGTCACAAGAGTCAAACACGACTTAGTGACTAAACCACCACCACCACCATTCACTGTTTTTACCAATTATAGAAACAGAAACAAGTAGTTTTGTTTAGTAATTAAGTGCCTTCAAACTCCTGAATTTTACATCTATGACGTTGTGGTCTGGCCTCCCTTCCTCTCTCCACATTCACAATTCAGTGTGGCCATGAATCAAATGCAGGGTGTGTTCTGTGATTCCCTCTTCCCCAACACCTGACTCCAAGTAGGCCCCATCGAGCTCTGCTGGACACGCCATCAGCTGAGGCTGTCCATTGCCTCCTGAAGCTCCCACAGTGCACTTCACTGCACAGTGTGTCTTCGTGTGCTCCACCAGACTGAGAGCTTTTTGAGGGAAGACATTAAATATGTGTACCTGCAGTGCCAACCCAGCACAAGTAGCTGTTCGAGCAAAACGTGTGCGTGCATGCAAGCTCACTTACTTTAAAGGAAAAAGAGGAACCAAAATTAGTCAGGCCTGAATTCAAGTCTGAGTCTTACATCAGTAAGACTTCAGAGGTAACTTTGAGTAAAGAAGTGACAGAAGTGCTTACCTCGCGGTTGTCAAGGCCACGACATGAGCCCATGGAGGGAGTGATGCTCTGCTGCTCAGAAACGTACGTCAGCCTGCTGACACTGGCCTCTGGACATGTCAGCTGGGACGACTCCCCCTCACAGGGGCGCTTCTGTGGATGAGCTGCTGAACCAAAAGACTCCAGGGCACCCCTGGGAGAGAGAACACCTGTGTCTGGACTTGTCCATCCCTTCACTTAACATCATCTACATGGCAGAAAGCCCTTCCTGCTTGTCTACAACCCCGTCAACCTTCACTATGGTCTGTCCCAGTCGCCATATGCAACTCAACCCTGTATTCATTCTTCTTACCCTTGATTACACCTTCTTACCCTTATCTAAATCTGTGAATTATAGTCCTATTGAATGAAGTATCTGGTAAGCTACTGAAAAAAAAAATGTCGTGGCAGTTTCATTAATAAATTCCATATACAATCCCTTAACAGTGTTAGCTTTTCATTCAACAGTTAATGAAGACCTGATATAGACCAACGAACAGAGTACTCGGCAACTCCTGCCCCAAAGAGCAAAGCAAAAACAAGAATCTCGTGGATGAGTACACAGAAATGGGCAGAGCCGCACCATGGTGGGGAGACAAAGGGCTCAGCTCCTGGCTGATCATCAAGCAGGCACAGCCAAACCCCTGTACTCAGGGGCTATACATCGAGAGATGAGTCCTGAGGAAAAAATTAGGGCTAACTATAGAGATTCACTAAAAGGATATGTCATACATCACTATCAGTACTAAAGCAGGGCATCTTAGATGTCATATAGGAGAAGGAGACTATGGCAATTAGGGTACAGACATACAATAAAACACTGGGCAACTGTTTTAAATCATGCAGTTGAATACTACCAACGGGCTCAGAAAGATGTTCAGGATATATTAAGTTTAAAAAAGTTAGTAAGCAATAAATAGTAAGATCCCACATACACGTTCCACATTCCATCAATCTCCAGCACACAGCCAGGCCAGCCTGACAGAGGAGGGACGAGGCTTCCTCTCGAGGAGGGGTAGGAGACACACTGGGTGGGAAACACCATCACAGCCACCTGTGCAACAGCTGCTGCACCCCTGCAAACTCCACCACTTGGTTTCAGGTCCTTAATTAACTGGACTGAATTTTACTTCCCCCCTCTTTTTTTTGCCCCACAAAGTTTGGAATACTCAGGTAGGCAATGGATACAGAGAGAAAATCCTATTTTGAATTCTGGATTTTTACAAGGACCAAATCAAGACAGCACTGACCCAACAATGCTGCTGCTGCTACTGCTAAGTCGCTTCAGTCATGTCCGACTCTGTGCGACTCCATAGACGGCAGCCCACCAGGCTCCTCCGTCCCTGGGATTCTCCAGGCAAGAACACTGGAGTGGGTTGCCATTTCCTTTTCCAATGCATGAAAGTGAACAGTGAAAGTGAAGTCGCTCAGTCCTGTCCGACTCTTAGCGACCCCATGGACTGCAGCCCATCAGGCTCCTCTATCCATGGGATTTTCCAGGCAAGAGTACTGGAGTGGGGTGCCATCGCCTTCTCCGGACCCAACACTAGTGAATCTCTAACCAATGGAAACAAAATACTAACCAACTTGCTTCAGGCCCGCTTTAGCCCTGAATGACATGCACCTGCGTGGGTTCTGTATGCACATGCACACACATGTACACACTCATACTCACACAGACAACATGGGGAGGCACGAAGAAGAGTTCTGGGTACTGTGGCGCATGCTGAGCCTAGTTCCTCTGGTCAAAAGGAACAGAAGCACTGAGGCTGTTACTACCTCAAGCAATGAGAACTGAACCGTAAGAACACACATAAACAAAAGGAGAGAAATTCAGGATGCTAGACTGGTGCCAGCCACACAGAGACTCAAGGCAGCACTGGTCCTGCCAGAAGGTGACTGGACACTAAAGACCAGCAGCAGGAGTGCTGGCAAGTGGCACAGTCAGCAGACAATGCACTCTTACTAGAAAGATGTGGCCACTCAACAGATCAATGTTCTGACTGAGATTTTACGGTGAATGTTAAGAAATTTAATGAATATGGGTTGGAGAAACAAGGGGGAAAAAAAAGACTAAAAACATGAAAGCCATTTTACAATTAAAAAGTACAAGTAGGATTTCAATAAAAAGAAATTAATACAAAATGAACGTTCATACTGGTAGCCATGAAAAGCATAAGTTGGTACAGCAGAAAATCAGTAATGCTGAGTAAACACTTGAACAGCTAGGCTACTCCATGATACAGGGAGAATGCAGAGATATGAAGATGAGGAGAAAGACACAGGCGCAGATGCCCCGAGAGGCAGTCCCAGCTCTGGGCATCTCAGGAGGAACAGGTCACAGGAAACAGGAAATGAACTCTCCTCAAGGGAGAAGAGTAAATGCAGCCATGAAATTAAAAGACATCTGCTCCTTGGAATAAAAGCTATGACCGATCTAGACAGTATATTAAAAAGCAGAGACATTACTTTGCCAACAAAGTTCGGCCTAGTCACTATGGTTTTTCCAACAGTCATGTATGGATGTGCAAGTTGGACCATTAAGAAAGTTGAGTGCCAAAGAATTGATGCTTTTGAACTGTGGTGTTGAAGACGACTCTTGAGAGTCCCTTGGACTGCAAGGTGATCAAACCAATCCATCCTAAAGGAAATCAATCCTGAATATTCACTGGAAGGACTGATGCTGAAGCTGAAGCTCCAAATAATTTGGCCACCAGATGCGAAGAACTGACTCATTGGAAAAGACCCTGATGCTGGGAAACATTGAACGCAGGAGGAGAAGGGGACGACAGAGGATGAGATCGTTGGGTGGTATCACCGACTCAATGGACATGAGTTTGAGCAAGCTGCAGGAGTTGGTGATGGACAGGGAAGTCTGGCATGTGGCAGTCCATGGAGTTGCAAAGAGTCACACACAACTGAGCAAATGAACTGAACAAGGGGAGAGACCACCGTGCACAGAGAGCACAACCCAGGAAAAGCAACTACAAGACGCAGACATGTACACTTACACTGATGACAGAAAAAGCACAGGGCAACAGCAGGAAGATAAACTGGAGCCAGAAGTTCGGCCTTGGCAGGAAGGGCTGTCCTGCAGCAGAAAGGACAGGAGGACATGGCATGCCCACCCACAGAGCACGAGGCGGCAGCAAGGAGGACAAGTGACAGCAGAATGAACCTCAGAACCTGCTGTGACCACCTTCTTTCCCACCAAGCCTACCATACGGCCCTGGCTGAGCAGTGGGGATGCAAGTGGCGGACCCTTGGAGAGGAGGAAGCTCACCAATCCCACAGTCACTTTAGAAAGGTCAATCATGCTGTCATCAAAGTATCTGACCATGTGCCAAGTTCATGAGAAAGTTTAGCATCTCCCTAAGGTATGTTTCCTACACTTAAAGAATGAGTGTATTTTCTTAGGCACACAAGATAAAAACAGGTGGGTCCAAGTCTAAAAGCAGCCAGCCCGGCGTTTTGTCTCTGATCATGCAGTAAAGGGCAGGGTGAAGGGGAAAAATCATAATAATATGTCTTTATATGGCACTTAGTTTTTATTAAATGCCTGCATGTACAATTTAAAAATATAAAAACCGTAGAAAACAAGATAATATTGGAAGGTACACATGAGTTAAGAAACAATAAAGAGAATACTGAAAGGAATCTAGAAAGCAGAAATGTGAAATGCAAACAAAATTAAAAAGAAATTAAGAAAGAAGCATTACTATTCTGATGGAAAAGCTCTGTGTCTTGAACTGTGGAGGTGGTTACACACATTCACACCTGTGATATAATGGCACAATTCTAGCCACACACCATGCCCAGGACAAGTTCCTGGTGGTGATTCTGTGCAAGAACTAGGGAAGCTGGGGAGGGACACAGGGTCTCTCTATACTAGCTTTGCAACTTCCTGTGGCCTTAACAAGTTCCTCAAGAAAGAGGGGGGTAAAAAAGGAGTAAAGAGAAAATAAATGCAGAAGTCAAGCAAAATTTGGTCAGGACCAATATTTTAACAAGTAACTAAAAAAAAATAATAAAATTCCTGATAAAAGGAAGCTTGACTCCAAATACTAAAAGGGCACTGCATGACAAGGCGCTGCAAGGTGGCTGTGAAGTCAACAGAGACACAGCCTAACGAAGTTACTAGACTCAAAGATCTTATTAGAATCGAAAGCATCTTTAGCATAAAGCTTACAAAAAAATCACGTCAATTGTGAGGCAAAAACTGCTGCCATACAGAAAGTTTACTTTATTAAATGTACGGATTCTTTCTTTGATAGCTTTATAAAAGATCTTTTATATGTTTCTTTAAGGAAAGATTTTAGTAAGCTGGAAATTTTACCTAAGTAGTGAAATTATCATGAATATTTGATATTTTCAAACAAACTGAAATTACATTTGATATCCAAGTTACCTACTAAGTGCTGCCCAAGATGTTCCTGGATTTTGCATATCTTGGGAAACAGTGTGGGTAAGCTGAAGCTAAGAATTCACAAGAGCAAAATATATAAGAGGAAAAATTTTCTAAAGACTAGAAACTGCACAATTCATGTCACAAAGGGCCATTCACTCTAATACATCCAGGGATCCAAGAAATGGAGACAAGAAAGACTAATAATCCATGAGGGCAACAAACACAAATAGGTATTTGATATAAAAGAAAACACAAAAGATGCTCATCATCGCTCATGATTTAAAGTTACACTGAAATAGTATTGTTTTCATCTATCAGACTGTTGACAATAAAAAGTTTAATAAGCACTCTGTTGGTGAGGTTGTGGAAAAGCAGGCTCTTCCCTAAATTGCTGGTGGAAAACTAAACCAACACAACCTCTAGGGAGGGGTTGCACTAATTTAAATAGGAACATGAACACATATACTTTGTCCCAACAATCTCATTTTTAAGAATTTATCCTGTAACACATCCACCTACACATCTATACATAAACACACAGACACATCTAATAAAGCACTACATTTAGACTGTTCAAAGTTCCATGGACACACACACATACCTATATATGTGTAAACTTTTGAAGCAATGTTGACTTACATCATTTTTGAAAAATTAAAAAGTTGCTATAACTTGAAGTTAATCTATAGACTGTGTTCAAACATGTAAAATATTAGAATTCTTATCCAAACCTTTGAAAAAGCACCTACCAATCTCATTAGTATTAAGAGCACAAACTAACACTGTTAAGATAAAAAAAAAAATCCAAAATTAACTTATTTAAAATGCTGATAAGAAAACAGTAAAATGCACAACCTAATCACACACAGATGTAACAGCAAGTCAGTAAGACCCTTTTAGAAAACAGGTTGCCAATCTGGAAAGCCTGAAAATACTCTTATTCCTGACTTGGTAATTCTACTTCTGAAGAAATCAGTTACAACAGAGAAAAATTTTATGAGCAAAGTTGTTCATCTCACTATCATTAAAACAGCAAAAAAAAAAAAAAAAAATCCAGTATCCCCAATATCTATCAAAAGCACCAAATAAACCATGACAGATTCATTATGCAGTTTATAACATTAATTTTCTTTTAAATACAGGGAATTATTGTAAGTGAAAACAGAGTATGAAAATTTGCAAAGAAAAATGGCTTGAAAGTAACTCACAAAATATAATTGTTAGCTTTGAGAGATGAACCTATAGTGACCAGTTTTCTTTACATTTTATTCCAATTTTCCTATACTGAGCATGTATTTTTATTACTAAAAAAACAAAAGTAAGCCCTACCCTGATAAACTAGTTCCTGAAATTTCACTAGGAGAAGAATGACTCAGCGGAGAAGTGGAAGGTCGGAAGCTGTCCTCGCCATCCTCTGAGACGTGTCCACCGCGCTCAGGAGAGGGACTTTTCAAATCTATCAGAAAGATGTATTTTCCAATGAGGACAGGAAAAAAACAAAACAAAACACTCCATGCAATTTCTTGAGTGTGACCAATTACTCTGACACTTACCAACACTTTTAGGTGAGATTATGGAATGGTTTTCAAAAGCCACGTGCTTTTCACTGTTACTTGTCTCACTAATGCACTCATTTTGCCTCTGGTAGTCTCTACTCTCCTGTAGGCCTTTACACTCTTCTGACCGCCAGAGAGATGCTACTCTGGGGTTCCCAACGACGGAGCAACTATCAGAGGCTGGAATGGATACGGAGGCAGCTTTTTCACCATCACTGGAATCTGGGGATTTGTGCTCAATGGAATGTGCCGTCACATCAATCGCTGTACCCTCTCTCTCGCCCACATTTGTAAGAATTGAATTTGAAGAGCTAATTGTTCTCAAAGATGCCTGATCCACGCTGTCTCCACTTTCACCATAAAAACCAGCTGCAGTGTCTACCTCTGGCTCCCTCACGCTTATGCTAGTAGCACCCAGGTCCACCACATGGATGTCATGTGTAGCCCGTTCTTTGGACAAAGATAAATCCCAAACACCAGACACACCAGCTCTTGAAAAGTTCTCCAGCCCACCTTCATATTGACTAATTTCTGTTTTTTTAAGGTATCTCTCCATATCAAATGTGGTCGATCCATTACTTTTTTCCAGATCATTAGGTAAGAAATGAGACACAGCAGAATAGTGCCTTTGTTTACCATCCTCCTGACAAGTCTTCTCCCGGGTTTTATTTGAAAGTGCCTTGATCATGGTGGCAAGCTGGAGGGGGTCAGCGCTCACTGACGCTTCCGCGATGGCAGAAGCAATGGTGCTTATCCTCAGCACAGAGTCACTCTCGCTGGGCAGCTCATCTGTATGTCTCTGAGGTTTGCTGCTGACAAGGAAAGTGTCCTAGAGATCAGAAAGTTCACATCAGTTCTATGCACATGCAGCTATTAGTTTAATCTTTATTTGTAAGTGCTACATAAGCTCTAACCGCAGCAAGAAATTAATGGTGTACCAGTTGAATCTTCTAATGAAAAAAACAGCTGCTATCAACTTTAACTGCAGAGTACTAGTTCACTTACAAGGTCCGATCATCAGCTGTTCAAAAAACCTCTTCAGGAATTAAAATGCTAAAACTGAATCAGAGAGTAACTGTAAACCAAAAAATTAAACTACTGAAACTGAGAAGCCATTGAGTCACAGTGATTTCAAGTATATTCTTGGTAATTTCAGTCAACTGTTAGAATTATTTATAAGCAAGACAGAAACAGAAGCCAGGGTAAAACAATGAAACGGAACCAACAACAAAGCAACATAAACCTATTTAATATTTTTTAAATACAAATTAAGACTTCAGCCTCCAGGAAGAGTGGACTAAGTAATGCAAACCAACTCTGGCTGAGAACAATCAGAATAAGAACGCATGTCCAAAAACAACTCTGAGAAGGTACTAGACAGCTAAAAAAACGGAACGAAAAACTATGGGGCCAAAATCCAAAAGAGAGAATCCCAGAGAGGTGAGACCAGTCCTGGGGATGCTATTCCTCAGGGTCCCTGCTGCTTCAAGAGAGGGCTACTGCTAAGACGTCAGGAAGCTTAAGAAGCTAAGAAAATAATAATTTTTTAAAAAGAAGCTAAGAAAAGCTGCTCTTAAGGGAGTAAGAGTACAAAAATCAGGTTCAGAGTCTGCCAATGATAAGGGAGAGGTGGTGATCACAGTGAACATCCACACTTTAGGACAAGACCACAGAGGGCTACGCCCAAGGAGTCAAAGTGGCTTAGCTCCGAACAGCTCGATCCCAGGAACTGAATTAAAGCAACCTAAGACTGCCGGTGTTCCTTACTCAGAAGCAAGTAAAAATCCTGTCTTAAAGGTATCTCCCATGGACTGAAATATTCCAGCCACTTTCCCTGTAAAAATGTACTCTTCACAATGCTCCAAGATAATGCATCCCACATTCCAGAAAGAGAGAACTGCAGAGCATGCAGACAATGGACTCTCAGAGTCTAAAACACATCTAAAACATCAAATCTAACAAAACCTAAAACACACTTAAGGAAATAAAAAGTAACATTAAGGGACTTCCCTGTGGTTCAGTGGCTACGCTCCCAGTGCAGGGGGCCCATGCTTGATCCCTGGTTGGGGAACTAGATCCTGCGTGCTGCAACTAAAAAGATCCCATGTGCCATAACTAAATACGTACATATTTAAGAAAATATATACATATTTACACACAAATTTATATTTCTCAATTACATACATACATATATACATATTTAAGAAAAACAACAACGACACTGAGAACTCAACAGAAGACAAGAAATTATCAAGAAAGAACTAAATGTAAATTCTACAATTAAAAAACACAATAACAAATTAAGAACCCAACGGACAGTTTTCACAACTTGGGACACAACTGAAAAAAGAATCAGACTTGGAAGAGAAGTCTGAAAAAAATAATTCAGAATGCAAGAGAAAGTAACAGAAAACACAACAGAACAGAAACAATATAAAAGAAAAAGATACTTTAAAGTCTAACACACTTGTTAACGAACATACACCAAGCAAAAATATGTTTCAAAAATAAAGGTAAAATAAAGATATTTTCAGACTGGTAAAAACAGAGGATTCATTAGCAGTTGCTGCTGCTGCTAAGTCGCTTCAGTCGTGTCCGACTCTGTGCGACCCCATAGACAGCAGCCCACCAGGCTCCCCCATCCCTGGGATTCTCCAGGCAAGAATACTGGAGTGGGTTGCCATTTCCTTCTCCAATGCACTCAAGTGAAAAGTGAAAGCGAAGTCACTCAGTCGTGTCAGACTCTTCGCGACCCCATGGACTGCAGCCTACCAGGCTCCTCCGTCCATGGGATTTTCCAGGCAAGAGTACTGGAGTGGGGTGCCATTGCCTTCTCCTCATTAGCAGTAGTCCCTCACAAAACAAAATTATAAGGGCATTCTTCAGGCAAAAGAAAATTAATCTTAAATGGAAGGTCAGAGGTACACATTGGTTGTATGTAATAACAGTAATCACCATCAACATCATCATAATGTCTTATGGGATTTACAAAGAGAAATAAACAATAGGCACTTATAAGACTGGAATGAAGTAAACTGAATGTTTTATGATGCTTTTAATGTTAAGGAAGAGATAGAGAAAACCAAAAAACCCCAACTCAATGGACATGAATTTGAGCAAACTCTGGGAGATAGTGGACAGGGAAGCCTCATGTACTGCAGTCCATGGGGTCACAAAGAGCTGGACATTAGACTCAGTGACTTGAACAAAACAACAACAAAATAGCCAACACACTTTTAATAAAAATAAGAGGGGAAGGCTTATTCTACTAAATATCGAGACTTACTATAAAACTACACTATTTAACAGGGTCATACTGATACAAGAAAGATTTCAAATATCCATCAACAGTAGAGTGGATATATCAATGGCAGAATATTCATTGTAGAATACTATACAGCAATGAAAATTATCTACTATACTTACCATAGTTGAATCTTACAAACATAAGCGAAAAAAAAAAGAAAAAATATATGCTACTATATATATGATTTCTTACATATAAAGTTCAAAAAGAGATGAACAGATGACAGTGTTAGAGGTCAGACAGGAGGAAGTAGTCTTCAGGAGGGACAAAAACATGGCTCCTGGGCTGCTGACAACACTCTTTCTTGACCTTGGGTGTACATGGGTGTATAAGTTTTGATCACTCACCAAGTTTATGTTGTATAAACTCTTTTGTGTACATTTATTATACACTGATAATATTTAAATGATATCTGTGATAAAATTGAGTAAAAACAAAATCCTGCATTCTTACATGTGACCTTATCTTGTAAAGAATTATGACAACATGGGTTTTAGCTTTCCCTCATGAAAGGCTTAAAATACCTCTGCTTTTCCTTTATTGGCAGTTAACGTCACGTCATTTTCATCCACTTGTGAAATACTCTCCAGTTCTTCAGCCTGAAGTGTAACTGATCCTTCACTTAGCTGTGCCTTTAAATCTCCTGTAGAAAATATATAATACTCAATTTACATCCATAAACTATGTCATAGAGACAATCCATGTGATGAAGTGTGAGGTGAAAGTTTCTCAGTCGTGCCCAACTCTTTTCGACCCCGTGGACTATACAGTCCATGGAATTCTCCAGACCAGAATGCTGGAGTGGGTAGCCTTTCCCTTCTCCAGGGGATCTTCCCAACCAAGAGATCGAACCCAGGTCTCCCACATTGCAAGCGGATTCTTTACCAGCTGAGTCACAAGGGAAGCCCAATCCATGCAATAATGACTACTAAATATAATTAACAAGGAAGAAATCTTTATATACCAAATACCAGTCAGCCTCATAAAAACTGTTTAAATGTACATTCACTAGGACAAAGAACCATATCATTGTTCATTTCGCTGGATTATTTCAAGTCTAAATTTTAAAGAAGATTGTGGATTTTAATCTCTTCCTTGCAAAATACTGACAAATTCATTTAATACTTTTCACTTTGAAACATTTCATGAATACATAAGTTGAATTTAAAAATGAATAGCTCTTTATAATAACAGAAAGTCAATTAATACTATGTACAGCCTCTTTACCCCACCACCCCAACCCACTCTCCAGCCACTGGAATATAAACTCTCTAAGGACTAAAGCACATTTTAGACCATTTCATAATATAATACACTAGGCATTATACTAGCAAAAAGCAGCTGTTTGATAACTATATATTAATCATGGAAGTCTGGCTTTTAATATTCAGAGATATTTATCCTAGTTATACTACCAGGGCCCAAATCTGGAAACTCTCCTATAAAAGTCTACCTAAATGATACATATAGTAAGTTATAATTCATTAACTCAGTAGTTTAACATGCTCAAGTTAAGCCGACCGATCATCTGAACAAATTATATTCCATTCACTTTGGGTTTTAATAGAAGGATTTAGGTGAATTTTGGCTGACTTGTTTCAGCTTTAAACTGAAAAGGCAATGTGAAGTTGTATAAAAATCAAATCAGTAACTAATACTCAAAAAATTCAAATACTTTCTTCCTCATAAGAACATGATCTCACAACCACTAATTTACAGGTTAAATAAAAAGTTTACTAAAAATTTCATTTAATCCATTACCTGAAAAAAGACCATGGTTAAGATCAGCCACTTCTTTTTCCAAATTACTTCTTGATAGGTCTGATTTTCTTATTAGGGCAATAGGTTCTCTTTTCTCTGGTGATCTAATAAAATAACCAAACGATGGCTACAAAATAAACATGTGAATTATTTTCTTTATGTTCAAGTGCTCTGAGAAATTCTAGACTATTTTATCCTAATACTGGTAACCTAGTTAAACGGATTTCAACAAAGTAATTCTGATTTTCCTTTTAAATGTAAGTTGCTAGAAATGAACATTACAAGCCCAGACAGGACCTTTTATTTCCTTACTGCTAGCTATCTCTAATCATCAGAATGAATACTGCCAAATAATTTGCCCTTACTAAGAAATCCAAATGAAAACAACCCAGAAACGACACTTTGTTCCTTCAGCAATTATTATTGAGCACCTACTATCTGTTAGGCACTGTTAGTAATCATCAGTGACATATTAGTAAGAAAAAAGAAAATTTTCTGCCTTCCTGGAACTTACAGTACTTAAAAGGGCATTTTATTTTACACAATAAATAGGTCCCTGAAAATCTGTATTAAGATTAGACATGTTCCTACTGCCTTGGATGAGCATTCAGAAGGTCTGCGTTCAAGGACCTTGCTCAGGGGCAGGGAATTCCCCATCCAACTTCTTTCCAGAGCTCTCACAGAACAGACCTGAAATGCAAATTCACTAAAGGCACTCAATTTTCAACTGATCTTCACTTGGAGATTTCTTCCTTTGACCCAGCAACCTGAACCAAGCAACACTTCACAACTAACACAAAGTGATAGATGCATCTTTCCAGTACCTGTGTCTTGTCCAGCTGTTCAGAAAGGAATTCAGTTACTCTTCAACTTCTTTCATAATGTCAAAATCAGTCGATTCAGGAAGAAATATCTGCCTAAATATTTTCTCTCATTTTTTAATTCACTACACAGATAGGACCCACAGTTCAAATTTTTCTGTAAATTGGCAGTGTTCTAACTCGCTAGCTGCTTCAAATTACACTCTCAGTGAAGTTCAGGTTTAGCATACACTCACTATGACAGCACCAAGTTCCAACACAGAATTCTTCAGAGGTGCTCCCAAGCCCAAAACTCTTCTGTTTCCTACCGCCATCTTATTCCCCGACCTTCGTGGCACCTCCTATGTGGCTCAGTCTCTGCCCACTGATCCTCCTCTGGAGCTTAGGAGACTCCTGCCTCTAGCTACTCTCACACCTGGGCCTGAAAACTGCTCCCTGCCTCCCCGTCCCCGTGAGATGCCCCCAAGCCCTGCGAGGGCCCCTCACGACCTGGCCGTTGTCTACTTTCACCAGCCATCCGCCTGCTGCCCCAGTCATAGGAGCTGCCTGCTCTCTGCTCCTCGAATGTGCCACTCAAGCTCCACTTGGCACCTCCAGGCCTTCGCTGCGAGCACGCCGCCTCCTCCCCACCTGTCAGGCACCAGCACAGCGCCCCTCCTCAGACACCGCCCTGATCCTAGAGACGACATAGCTTCCCCTCCTGCCTCATACAACTTACCACCAGCACTGGCATTTAAAACTTTTTACACATACATCTTATTAAACCAAAACACTACTATATTTCAAAACATGTTTTTAGACCAGAGATTTAAAAATTAATGAACCTCTGAATTCTTCCCACAACCAAGGACATAACAACAGCAACAAACATCAAGTACTTGATGCATGTGAAGCTGTGCGAAACACTGTAGTGCACCAGCACAGTAACCCACAAACCCTCTAAGACAGTATTCCATCCTAGAAATCGGAAAATTAAAGCACAAAGGAGTTACATACATTGTTCCATGACACAGAATTAGTTAAAAGACAGAGCAAGGACTGGAGGAAGGGTATGACCACTAAAAATCGAAACCTTTTCCCGCCATCCCACCACACCCCTATTCTGTCTCTGCTTTAAACACACTATGATTGGCTGCACTGTCACTGCATTCCGTACATAGGGCTGGTGCATTTAACCATTCCCAAAAAACACGGTACTCACTCTTTTCACATTGTAACCACCACCAAGGCAACCGAGAGCTTCAGACCTTTGAGCAAAGAACTCCCCTAAAGACAAACGTAAGTAACTGGCGTCATCTCTGTCCACATCTGACGCACTCAGTGACCTCCTCAGCAGACCATAGTTGACCGAAGTTCCCCATGATGTATCTCCAAGGGCAACTGACATGTTCTGGGCATCTATATTTTCTTCCTAGGAAGAAAGTTATCATTTCATTTCTACAGTAAGCCTTCTGTTTTTTTAACACATAAAATACTAATATAACTAAAGAAATGTAAGTACTTAAATTTTTAAAAGGTTTGGACAAATTCAAGCTTAAGCAGCTAAGAAATGTAATGGAAGTCCAGAAGAAATTTTTAATACCTGAGTTATAATACACATTGTTTAATCAAATACTGCTTAATCAAATACTAATTGTCATTGATACAAATCTTTAGAAAGGAATGTATCTTCAAATAAAAACAAATAGCACTACCTCAGTTTAAAACATGGTTAAAAACTATGGAAACATCTTTGAAGCCTATTAAGGCAGCTTTAAATGAATTAATAACCATTATTTCAGTAGGCCATTTATCTTTCAATTAATAATTAAGTGTATAAAGGAAAAGGCAGAAACTATCTAAACATAAGGAATATCAAGATGCAATTCCATACTATGTATCTATGTATTCTATGTATTCTCAGAAAGAAATGAACATTTTACCTACATTTAAATACAAGAAAAATTCTAAACTGTGGTTATTGTCAATAAAATACAAACCTGCATAAACTGATGCTCTTTATTAAATTCTTCTTCATCTTGTACAAACAAATCCAATGCATCAGCTTAAAAAAGAAGTTTACATAATTATATTGTACTAATGCCCAATTAAATACTAGCATATAAATACAACTTAGCTAATTAGGAAAATGAAATAGTAAAGAAATAAAACTGAAAGAAATACATGAAAGCTTCCATCACAGAACTGATGACACATCTGCATTAAGCATATAAGAGTATGTGGTTCTGGAACTTTTCGTAATGAACCCCCTACTGCAACTGATTTCATCAGGTACTAACTTGCCCTAACTTACCAACAGGGCTTTACAATGTAAGCTTTTTATAAGATTCACATTAATTTCAGCCTTGCAAATCTGGCACATGAGAGTTACAGCAGCTGCTCATGATATGCATGGAATTTCATCTGGAACCATCAGACTGACAAGCCCCTCTGTAAATTCATCATGGTGCAAACTACCTATCTGTCCCAACACCCAGGATTGCCCCAGTTTTTTAAAAGAAAAATCTCACATCCCAGCAAACCCCACAGCCTGGGCCAGCAGGGACAAGTGATCACCCAGTGTCTGTTCCTCAACGTTTCAACTGAGCAACCCAGTTCACCTTAGGAAACCAAAGGGCACACGGCCCTCCATCTCTAGGCCAAGGCCACAAGGCCACGTGAGTGAGCAGAGGGCCAGGTGTAACACGATGGGGAAGGGGAAAGACACAGACTGAACAGTAAATGACCCTGCTTAAGGCATTAGAATTAACAAACCTGACTGAGGTTCCTAATGCTCTCATCCTCTGAGATCTCATTTATCTTTCTCATCACTTTTCTCTCATTTCTACATTACTGAGCTTTTATTCTAAAATGGATTCACTTTTGTAACTTCTCATTTATTAGAGTAGTTCTTTTGTTCAAGACAATTTATAAAGAGAGAAAGTAAAGCCTAAGGTGCTACTAGCTGCAACGCACAGGTGCTAAAGTGACTCGCTGTCCTAGATTAGGGAAGGCTTGGCTCAGTCCCAGTGATGAGCAATGATGGACGTGAGCCTCTGTTCCTAGAGAAACAAGTGAGGAGCTAAGCACATCCTCCAAAAGGGATTTGATGTGGCTGACCAGGATGACAGAGTAAACTCAGAAGACCATCAGAAACAATGAAAATGGTTAAAAGCAGAGGCTATCAGAACACTTACAGCCAGATCGGAAGTCTTCACTCAGTTCATTACTGAGAGAAACATTGAAATCTTGTTCTTTATCAAAAGGTGTGTAATAGGCGAGATCAGTGACCCATCTGCCCTCCTCATCCTGATAGACCACACTCTGTGGTGGGTCTGCTTCTAGAAAAGAGAATTTCAGACACATCCACTGACACACAACAAACAAAATGATATGATATTCTTAAATGATTTCATTTAGCTGACTTATCTTAGTTATCAATGGTACTGAAATCTGCCCCAAATTAGGAAACCCATTTCCCCAAAAGAAAAGCCTCTCTCTGATGGTGAAATAGCCAGCCTTAGTCCCAGTAAAGTCCATCACAGAGGATGAGGGAGGAAGGAGAAGACGACAAACACTGACAAAGGCACTTTTCCACCAGATCTGTGAATAAGTACACCGTTTTCAAATCCACAGAACATGTACATATTTTAATATCAAAGATTACACAAGTTCCACTTGGAAATACAGTATATTCAAAATGTGTATAAGTATTTTATATATTTCTTACTTTTATTTAAAAATAAGAAAGAAACAAAGGCCCACTCACGGTCCTTGGTCTTTCCAACCGACTCGTAACCTTCACAGGTTTGCCTTTCACTGGTGGGTGACCACAGAGCATCAGTGGAATTAAATGCATTGTCACTAACAGGCTTCAAAGATGCTACATCCACATTTGTTTGAATGGACACTTGAGGCATCTCAGTGTCTAAAAATCTATCCACAGGCAAAACAGTTTCTGAGTCTGATGCCAAATGCTTATTTTGATGAGGAGACTCTTTCTCCAGCTTTAGAGAATCCACCATATCAAAATCATCTTTACTGGCATTTGTGTCATGAAAGTTAATGGGGTTAAGTTTCACATTAGAAGTCCTAAGAGTCTTCACCAGAACTTCTGCTCTTCCGCTTTCCTTTAAAAATTAAATAACAGACCAGAAATAAGTTTTGTTTTTCACAACTTCTTTCAAAAAAAAAGTTACGCAGATGACATAAAATATTTAGTCTAGAAAGGAACGGACTACACAGTATTCTTCTAGACTGTACATGACCCAATCATAAAGAATTTACCAAAACCAAGGCAAATATACACCAACAGACTTGGATACCAAAAGTACGGCCAAGGTGCTCACTACAGTTCAGGATTTTATTTTATTTTATTATTTTTTTTTTTTAGTTCTACCAGTTTATTGCTACCAACCCATCTCCCTCCACCCTCATGCACGCGTGCTCAGTCATGTAACCCCATGGACTGCAGCCCACCAGGCTCCTCTGTTCATGGACTTTTCCAGGCAAGAATACTGGAGTGGGTTGCCATTTCCTTCTCCACAGTTCAGGATTTTAGAAGTGTAACTCTTGTAACTACTTTCCTACCCTATCTAAAAGGATAGGAAGCCCATTAGTGTGGCTAGACTCAAAGAATTAATATGATTAACAGAGTTTGAAAACACAAATGAATAACATTTAATAGGAGTGAAACAGCAAATGCTACAAATGACCGTCAGGAGTCCAAGAACAACTGCATCAGACACGGCAGATTAAGCCATGGCCTCAGAAACACACTCTCCAACATTCCTTCCCAAATGGCACTCCTCACTCTTTCCTAGAACAACAACTGCTGAAAGGGACTTGTGTGCCCACAACACTCTTCTCAGATATTCAGCCACTGTTAACTATCAAGTGCCAGCGAAACCTTTAACAGGCTTCTCTGCTATGAGATGTATAACAATAAAAACAGCTTCACAGATAAGGCTTTTCAAAGTCAGGATACTACACGGAGATAGTTCTATACAAAAGACAAAATACTGACTTTGAAATAAAATCATACATTTAAATTCTAGTGACACCACTTATTACCTTGGTGATTTTCCAACAATTTTTTATACAAAAAATAAACAGTCTCTACTTTATCTCAAAATAAACTCCAAATGACTTAAAGATTTAGATGTAAAAGCACTAGGAGAAAATACAGATGGACAGTTTTATATACTTCAGTGAATAATAACTTCTTAGAGTTTAACCCACAAAAGTGTTACACTATCTCTTGGAAAAGATGTGTCCAAGTCTTATTCCCAGGTGGTACCTGCAAACTGTGGCCTTATTCAGAAACAGGGTTTTTGCAAATGCAACTAAGTTGAAGATCTTGAGACAAGAACATCCTGGATATGGGGTGGGCCTTAAACCCCACAAGCAGTGTCCTTACAAGAGAAAGGAGGAGGAGACCTCAGAGGGATCAGAAAGACAGGGACAGGCCATGTGAATATGGAGCAGACAGTGGAGCGATGCAGCCATGAACTAAGGACACTAGGCCCCCAGAGGCTGCAAGAGGCAGGAAGGAAACTCTGGGGGGCACTTGGACCTGTCAACATTTTAGAACTGTGAGAAAGTAAATTTCTATTGTTTTAAGCTACAAAACTTTGGTAATCTGTTCTGGCAGCCCTAGAAAACTATCATAAACACCTGAAAAACTACCATAAAGCCTGAAATGCATGAGGACCAGCAAAGGGAGACCCAGTGAAGTCACAGGAGAAGTTGCCGTCTCCAAGGAGAGAAGCCGCAGGATCCCACCCTGATCATACCTGGATCCAGACTCCCCACCTCCAGAACTGTGAGGAGATAGTATCTGTTGTTCAAGTCAAAAAAAGAGAGTGCACAATGATCAAAGTATCTCCTCAACATAGAAAGTTTATAAAAACAAGTTAAAATATGAATATCCCAACGAAAGAAAAAAAAAAGACAAAGGAGACCAAGAACTGACATTTAAAACCAGACAACTATTTTTCATATAGGATACTAGCAAAGACGAAAAAGACCCAGAACGCAGGAAACCAGCTCTCTCCTCCACAAAGCACCTGAACACAATACTGAAGAAAGAATGCTCTTCGGGCTAACAAGGCAAAGCTACCACCTGTGGGATTGTGACTGATGGTGGCATGCGGAGGAGGACAGGACCGCACAGGGAGGAAACCTGGAGCAAAGCCACTGGTTGGGAACTGAAAGTCACAAGGCTTTGTTTTTAAAAAAAAAAAAAAAACAAAGGCAGGGGGTCGTTAGAGCTGCTCTGACAGCATGTACACCTAAACACAAAAACAAAGGTCTCTGTCTATACTTGGACACTGTAACCGAGCAAAACTTGAAAGTAAGGAAATGTGAGAAGGGAAAAAAATAAAAGCAATCTAAAAGTCTCTCAGGAGGTGGGGTTTCAGGAGGAGGCAAAGAAAGCACATGCCCAAAGACCACCTCCTGATAACAAAGGAGAAGGAGGAGCAATCTAACACCACATTCATCAAGATAGTCAAAGAGCACCACCAACAGGAGACAAATGGAATGACAGGCCTTCATGGAGGATGTAACCAGAGTGCACAGCACTGCCGTATGTTTCAACTGTTCACACAGGGGGAATGTTTAATCAGGAGGGGAAAGAAGTCACATATATCTAGCACATGGATCATTTTACAAAACAGGCTTAAACTTTACAAAAAGTTTAATGACATGAAAGACCTCCATGTCACGGCAACCAAATACAAGTGTGATCCCCGATCAAAGTCTGGATCCAAAACCAAAGAAATAAAAGACATCTGTAGACAGTGGATAAATGTGAACATGGACTGTATATTCATTTAAATCACAATATCAAAGTTACATTAGCAAATAAAAATTGTGATTATGTAGGAAAATGTCCTCATTCACAGGAAGTAAACACTGAAGTGTTAGGGTAAAATATCTGCAACTTACTTGCAATGACTCAGTAAAAAAACTACTTTTTGGAAGGACAAAGAAAACAAAGATGGCAAAAATGTTCACAACTGGTTGACCTGGACAGGAGTATACAGATGTTCAGTGCATCACTCTAAATTTTTCTGCAGGTGGGGGAAAGGTAAGAAGCAGCAGGAAAGAACAGGAAGGGTATTTCTCATCAGTTTGTATCTGGGAAAATAAAGCCCAAGGTAAACCAAAAGAAGTTTTATGTTAATTTTCTAATGAGTCCAGTAATAATTTTCTAATGTCAAATTCTGAAAAACCATAAAGATTGGAACATACCTGACTAGTATCATCTGTAGGTAACTTAAAACAATTTTCTGGAGGTTCCTGTCCTTCTAGATCTTCATACATCATTCCTGGAATCGCCAGTTGCTCAAAATAAGCCTCCAAATGATCATCATAAAACTCTTCATCATCAATATCATCATCTATCAGTAAAATGGAGGAAAAGTAATCAATAAGGTTGATAAATTATTTGCATCAACAGTCCATGTGATTCTGTCTAAACATTTGACATGAAAAAAACCATAGTTTTCATCTATAAATCACTAAAAGCATTCTAATGTTTAACCAAACTAAATACTTAACCTTCACTGAGAAGAAAACACAGAAGCAGCCACCACCAAACACTGGTAGTTAGGATAGGGAAAATGTGGCCATGGGAAAAGTGCTGTTTATTCAGAAAGCAGTGTGGCAAATGAGCAACTATCAACAAAGGACAGATGAGCCTGCCACAGGAGAAACAGAACTAAATTCCAGTGAATTAATGGTTAATGCTAATAGGAAACCTCAAACAGTATCTGATCTTACAAATGAAGAAACAAAAAAAAGATGCAACAAAGCTGAATACTGATAGATAGGATAAAAAAATTCAACTTCCACTAAACCCAGAAAGTTACAGACAAATAAACAACGGTGGCAGTGATTCTCAATGTTCTACACACAGCCTGGCAAGGGCAGGATAAAACTAGAACTGTCAACCATCTGTAACAATATTGTAAGCCTTTTCAAGAGGGTAATTTTCCTACTGCCTCTGAGAATCTAGCATACTAAAATAAGAACCTATTCAGGTCAACAATTCCTCATCTACAATTTCATAATCTAAAAATATTTTTAAAATTTTAGCAGCAAAACCTGTTTTGATTTTACAGTTTCAATTTATCCCACTTAGCTCACCAGCCTGGCCTCCAAAGCCATGGATAATTTGGTCTCTGCCTACTTTCTGGGTTTATTCCCAAGTTCATCTTCCCACAGGTGCCTGCCACACAAAAGCACTGGCTACTCTCCAAATGTTGTCTCTATGCACCCACCTTAGGGTCTCTGCTAAAGCCGTTCCTTCTTCTTAAATGTACATTTATTCCAGCGTCTATGTTAAGGCCTATCAGAGGCCTCCTTTTTCAAAGAGGAAAAATGACCTCTTCTTTCACTGAAGACTCACAGACACATGTCTCAGTCAGAATGAACTTGTCACCCTCCTGTGACCCCCCCCTCCCGTTTGTACCATTGAGACACACTTCACACAAAGGGGAGCCATGCATCTCTTTGCCCACTTGGCGGGACTTTCAGAGCCCAGGGGCAAAGTATTTCATTGAACCCCAGTGTCTTAGCATGGTGCTTTATCAGTTTATACGGTAATGATACTCAACAGAGAGATGAGACTAAGCCTATGAGGAGTGCTATAAAGAAAAAAAATTTAAACTCCCATTGCTCAACGGGAGTGGCCATTTGAGTGCTGGTGGATAAGCGGTAAAGAAGGCAGAGAAACAGAAAGCTGCACAATCACTACAGCAACGAGGCAGCAGAAACACATGGAGCAACAAGCTCAGGATGAGGAAAAGATGAGCTAAGTTTCGTGACGCTACCAGAAGAATCTTCCAAGCTGGCAAGTGATATCAGTTTCTCGTTTTCTAGGAAACTAGTATGGCTTAAGTCACTGTTTGGGTTCCTCTCTCCAAAATGTTTTCCCGCATCAGGAACACCAATCTGTAAGAAATAAAACAAAGTGAGATATAAAATTCAATCATTTAAAAAAAATAATGTTTAAAAAATTCTTACAAAAGTAAAATAAAAATTGCATTTCCTTTTTGTAAGATTTTAAAGTACTGTGTTTATATTTATAAACATGAGACTGCTGGACACAAACTGTTTATCTGTTCAGCATCTGTCCTCCAAGGAGTCGGTCTCTTTTCAGTTCAGTGGGGCATGCAGTGTGGTTCAGTCACACCTCTATATCTGTATACATACATGCACTGATGCCCAGAGGCACGCACACAAAGAAGTAGACATAAGGTCCAGAGGCTCACAGAATGAAGTTTTACCCCAACCCACCACTTGATACAGTGATTTACAGAGGGGAGGACAGACCCAAATGAGCTCATTAAAACTGTGATTTTTTGTTAGTTTTTTAACTTTACACTGAAAGAAAGATGACGTGCTTCTTTTTGGTCATGAATGTTAAAAGTGTACACCCAGGTTGCCTACAAACAAATTCATCCTCCCTACCGTTCAACAGACGATCAAGTGCCAGCTCTGTGCTGGGGACTCAGAATGCAATAAACCAAACAAAGAGTAACCCTCACCCCATAGAGCCAGTACTCCAGAGGATCTGGCGTGGAGCCAGGCAGAGCAGCGGTGCAGACAGCCCTGGAGATTCAGGGAGTCCCAAGCCAGCCCTATTCCCCACTTCCTGGTTACTTATAGCAGTTCACAAGTAGAAGACTTCTACCAATATTAACGGTACTCAGCATTCATACTTGTGAAACAGGAACTTTCACTCTCCTAACAACAACTGAAATTGGTAACATATAAAAGATTACCTTGTTCTCTTTATTCATCCAGGATTGTGAACAAAAACCAATAGGTGAGTCTGTTAAGAAAACAAAAACAAAAACTGACAGACCAAGGTATTTTATCAATTAAATACCTAACAATTCTCAGAAATATTAATAGCAAATTAACGAACTAAACAATTTTTCCCTTTAAATAGAGTAGAGCACTTTTACATGATAGTATAGAAGCCCATCACTGGCAGTTAAATTAAAAACCTGTTAGGGTAGAGGAGCTTAAAAAATTATACACATACCAAAAACACCTGAGTAGGAATCTGATCAAGTCTTTAAAGCTAACTTCTGCTTTACAAAGGACGTGGGAAAGACAGAATCAAGAAGAACGACACCATGAGTGAGCAAACGGTAGGACAGCTCCAGGATGACAGGCCTCAAGACACCACAGCAGATGAAGCAAAACACAATGGACCCTTCCTCAGACCCCAGTTCAAGCAAGTCAACCGAGATAATCAGTAAAATATGGAACAGGGTACCATAGCATCAATAATAGCACTGTGGTTATGCAGGAAAATGTTCGTATTTTTTAGAGATGCAAGCTAGTGTACATAGGAGTAAAATGATGCCTGGAATTCTTAAGTATCAGAGGAAAATTTAATAAAAAACAGAAAAGATGAAGCAAGTGTGACAAAACTTTATACTATCAAACTGTGAGAGAGGTATATGGGGAGGTTTTATTCTTTTTTTAACTGACATAAAACTTTAAATCACCCTTTTAAAGTATACAACTCAATGGTTTTTAATACATTTACAAAGTTGTGCAACCATATCACTCTCTAACTCCACAATGTTTTCATCATATCTGAAAGAAATGCTGTGCCCACTAACAGTCACTCCTCCTTCTCCCTGCCCCCCAGGCTCTAGCAACCACTAATCTTCTCTGTCTACTGGATCTGCCTATCTGTACCAACAGATAAATTGATTCGCAGTATGTGGCCTTCTGAGTCTGTTCTCTTTCACTCAGATGCTTTCAAGGGTCTTCCTATTATAGCACATACCAGTACTTCACTCAGTTTTAAGGCTGAATAATACTTTACTGAATGGACACACTACATCTTATTTATCCATACATTAGCTGATGGTTATTTGCATTGTCTCCACTTTTTAGCTACTGTGACTAGTCAAGTTATGGACACTCATGTATATGAGTTTTTGTGTGGACACACACTGTCACTTTTCTTGGATGTATGTCTAGGATTAGACTTGCTGGGTTGTGTGGTGATGCTACGTTTCATGTTTTGAGGAAACGTCAAGCTATCTTCCACAGCCACACCACTTTACTTCCCAACGAGCAATGTGGTTTCCACAAGAAAGGAGATTTCAGCTTAATCAAAAAGGACAATGAAGAGACTGATTAAGAGATCTTCTCTTACAGAAGTATTATGACATTAATAAGTAAATGCCAAATCAAAGCATTTTTATAGTATCATAGTTTAAGATAAATACTGGTCCAAAGCCAGAGAAACAAGAAAGGAAATTAAAACTGTGTGATATCACTTATATGTGGAATCTAAAAAAATACAACAAACCAGTGAATATAACAAAAAAGAAGCAGATTCACAGAAATAGAGAACAAACTAGTGGTTACCAGTAGGGAGAGAGAAGGGGGAGAGGCATTAGAGGAGCAAGTGATTAAGCAGAACAAATTAGTAGGTCTAAAATAAGCTACAAAAACATACTGTACAACATGGGGAATATAGCCAACATTTTATAATAATTATAAATGAAGTATAAGCTTTAAAATTCGTGAATCACTATATTGTACACCGGTAACTTATGTAACTGTACATCAACTACATTTCAATTTAAAAAGACATTTTTAAAAAGGAAATTAAAATACACACAATTAAGAAATAATTTCTCCCAGTGGCGTACCTTGCTCTTGCCCCAGGGGTGAGACTCTGTCAGAAGGATCCTGGCTCTGGAAGGGCTCTGCAGCTCTGGCGTGCTCCCCTTCTACTCCTGCTCCATTGCTGGGAAAAGTGGACTCTCTGAGGACAGTATCCGACAAACACTGACTTTCTGTCTGGTTCTTTTTCTTAGCGACAGAACTTTTAAATTAGGGAACAGAATAATAATGAAATATTAGTTACCCTGCATATATCTATAACATACCCATTAATCAGTTATTTCACAAAAAGAAAGAGTAGACACAGTGAAAAGAAACATTTCTGGGCCCAGCCATCTCCAGGGGACTACACCATCATTTTGGTCCAGTGATGAACATCTACCAAAACCAAATACATTGTTACTCTGCCTCTCAAGTGATAAAGTGAGGTTTTGTTTTCTTTTTCTTCTTTCCCAGATCTGTGAATCTATCACATCTAGAGGAAAGCTCAGCTTTTTAAAAAAACCAGACAGACTTAAAGGATATTGGGATATTTGCCAAATAGCTACTTCTCTGAATTACAAATGCTTTCAAGTCATACTTCAGTCCCTGCCACTGTTGTTATCCCTGTCTTCCTTCTGCCTCTGTTGTTTCATACACGGATGAAAAAGTTCTTCCTTAAAGGCAGTTCTCCACCCAACCTACTACAAAAGCTCCTGGTTCTCTCAAAACTCCCCACAGCTATTTCACCAGCAAAAGGAGGGGGAGGAATGGAACTTCAGGAAAAAGCTGCTAAACGTAACAAATTCATCATGTGACAAATGGATACCCAGGGCCAGGCTTATATCAGGCCACAATGAATGAAAATAAAATAGTTTTTCCATCAATTTCAAGTTCTAACCCTCTGTCCTAGTTTCTCCACGTTTTTATTATAACTGCAGTAGACAGTTAAATCAACAAACAACCTGACTAAAAAATGGTTAGAAGACCTGAATAGACATTTTCCCAAAGACATACAGATGGCCAATAGGTACATGAAAGATGCTCAAACACTGATCATCACCAGGGAAATGCAACTCAAAACCACAAAGTGGTATGGCCCTTACACCAGAATGGCTAGCCTTAAAAAACACAACAAACAGCAAGTGAAGAGAATGTGGAGAAAAGGGAACCCTCCTACACTGCTGTGGGACTGTAAACTAGTACAGCCACTGTAGAGAACAGCATGAAGGTTCCTCAAATAGATGACCAGTCCAAGTTCGATGCATTAAGCCGGGCACCCAAAGCCAGTGCTCCTGAACAACCCAGGGAGTGAGGTAGGTGGGAGGGTGTTTAGGATGCGTGGGGAACACATGTATACCTGTGGCCGATTCATGTTGATATATGGCAAAAACCATCACGATACTGTAAAGTAATTATCCTCCAATTTAAATTAACCGATTTAAAAAAATTGAAAATAGAATTACTATATGATCCAGAAATCCTACTCTTGGGTATTTATGCAAAGAAAATAAAAACACTAACTGGAAAAGATACATGCACTTCTATGTTCACTACAGCACTATTTACAATAGCCCAAGATATGGAAGCCACCTAAGTGCCCATCGACAGATAAATGGATAAAGAAAATGTAGTTGTGTATAGTACTCTGCCATAAAAATGAAATCTTTTGATTCAAAGTAAACCTAGAATGAATATACAGAGTTAACAATTTTTATAAAGTATTTATGCACGCGTGCTAAGTTATTTCAGTCATGTCCAATTCTCTGCGACGCTATGGACTGTAACCCACAAGGCTCCTTCCTCTGTCCATGGGGATTCTCCAGGCAAGAATACTGGAGTGGGTTGCCATGCCCTCCTCCAAGGGATCTTCCCTACCCAGGTATCGAACCCATGTCTTCTGTGGCTCCTGCACTGCAGGCGGATTCTTTGCCGCTGAGCCACCGAGGAAACCCCATGTACATGTATATATGCACAGAAAATCGTCCACATTAAATAAAAAGATAATCAACATCTATTTTCCAATTAGGTTGACAGGTCTTTACTGTCTTCCTCACAACTGCCTGTATTTTATGATTTTTTCCCAATGAGCACGTGTTACTCTTAGAAAAACATTTTGAAAGACTAAAAATGTTATTAATATCATATAAAGAAAACAGCTAAAGATTCTTAGAATAGATTAGGGATTCAATGTTCATCTTCCATAAGACTGAATGAGACTCGCTCTTAACACAGTGAAAGCAAGATGAAGTAAGAACTCACTCATCATCTGAGAAGACAAGCCTTAACCTCTCTCTCGGCTCAGCTTCACTCTGGCTACTAGGCGACATCTCCGATGGAACTGAAAACTTCCCTTCCACTAAGTAAGAGGTCTGGACATCAGAATACCTACACACAAAAATTTTGTTGTAATTGTTAATAATTATACATATTTAAAATTCACATATGACACAGGACTATATGACTATAAAATCAACTGCCAGGGGTAAAAACAGATACGGCCCATAGTGTTGAAAACCATCACCCTACCTGCAAAGCACTGAAAAACTGTAGCAGCAGCAGCAGCAGCAGCACGTATATTTTCAACAAGAAAGTCATGGAAATTGTAAAGCTACAATTTTTTACAGAGTTAATCCAACCCCTTCATTCCAAAGGCAAAGATGGTGCTCTATACAGAATGTTTAGGTTGGGCAGAGGATGGCAAAGAGGTTAGAGTTTTTATTTTTTTAATTAAAGATTTCTCTGTAGCATGCAAACCCTTTAAAAAAAATTTTTTTATTTATTTTAGTTGTACTGGGTCTTTGCTGCTAAACAGGCTTTTCTCTAGTTGCAGCAAGCAGGGACTACTCTCTAGGTGTGGTGCACTGGCTTCTCACTGAGGTGGCTTCTCTTGTAGTGGAGCAGAGGCTCTAGGGCGTGCAGGCTTCAGAAACTGCAGCGTATGGGCTCAGTAGTTGCAGCTCTCAGGCTCTAGAGCACAGGCTCAATAGTTGTGGTACACAGGCTTAGCTGCTCCGTGGCATGTCAGATCTTCCTAGATCAGGGATTGAACCTGTGTCTCCTGCATTGGCAGGCAGATTCTTTATCACTGAGCCACCAGGAAAACCCAGAAGTTAAGATTTTTAAGCACAGGCACACTTCACACATTACACAAAATGGGTGAACTATACACATCACATTTGTGGATGCAGCTCAAATCACCAGCTGCCAGGGGGCTAAACTAAGAAAAAGCCAAAACACCATGAAGAGAAAAACCACTGGTAGGTCAAATGGTCACTGGTGCTCAATCTCAAACTTACCCACCCACCACTGATAAGGTGATGGAATAGGAAAGAGAGTTTTATCTTCTGTGTTGACTTTACATAAATGGTCATCTCCCTCAGATAAAGCAAAAGCTCAAGCTTGGCTGAGAAATTTCACAGAAGTATAAATATATCACAGGCTTTACAGATCTGTAAAAAAAAAAAATCATCTGTTGAAACAATTCGTACCTGTTTTCAGAGCTGGATCTATTTCTAGCAAGTGTGGAAACAGCAACAGGCAGGCCAAGATTTGAAGAAAGAGTGACATTTTCCAAAATCCCACTATTACCAAGTAATGAATTGGTTAAAAAGCTTGGAAATGACTCCTCGGCTATACCTCGAAAATCTTCCATCTCACTGCAACAACAAAAGTATTCTTATATATCAAATATTACTATAAAATTTTTTAAATTATTAAGAATAGAAGTCTCATAAATCTTAGAAAACTGATAAAATTCTTTTTTTGGAACAGCACTAAGGGTATACTATAGCTGAGAATATAAACCTCAAACTATCTTCTTACAATTAACAAAACAATGAGATACAACAGCTTAATTACTCTTGAATTTTGAAGTTACTAATAAAGAATCAAAGAAGACATGACATCAATGGCACATACAGATGATTTCAGGACATTACTTGAAAGTATACCAGTTGAATACACATCCTAACACAGAATAGAAAAAACAGAACTAGCAAAATCTAGCCCCTGATTTCAGAGATTAAGGATGAGTAAACAGTTTAAAAAGTGAGTCTATTCAAAGAAAAATGTTCAAATTAAATAAAGTATATCTGGCACGTGGACAAGACAGAAATGGTAAAAGCGGCACACAAAGGCTAGGTCTGGGGAACCCTGGCACACTCTGTACTGTACTGCACACTCTGTACTACACACTGGCCACGGGCTCCATGGACCTCGAGCTCAGTGCTCGGGAGATGTCACTTAATTTCAAAAATATTTCAGAGTGCTTCTCATGTAAGGGTTATGTGGAATTCAGTGAAGAAAATAATTTAATCAGGAAAGGCGAAATGAGAGGATACTGGCCTTATACTTTGAGGAGTGACAACAACTTTTATAGGCAAAGTATGAAATAAGGGAGCTTTTAAAGAAGACAGACATAAGCAGTGGTGGGAGAGAACTAAGATTTATTGCATACCCACTACCTTAACTCACTTATCCTCAATTTACTAAAAAAAGAAACTCAGAGACTAAACTAGCTAAATTTATCCAACGTTGTACAATTAGTAAGATTCATGCCCAGGACTAATTCCAAACTGTTCTAAACACTAAGTGCATGGTGACCATAGGAGGTGCTCCACTGTATTCCGGCAACAGGTAAGCAAAACCATGGAGCAGGTCCCACAAGCCTTAAATGGTGTATTAGGAAGTCTGGCCTAATCCCATCAGCTGAAAGCAGAGGAAGAAAGAGGGCTTAGAGCCTGGAAGGATATTCTAAGCACTGCCACTACTGGTAAGATGGATAACAATGCAGGTCTGTGCTAGGTTCAGTGACAAATCACTGATGTGTGAGTTTAGGTATTACAGACTAATTACTCAACAAAGTAGGAAAAGTCTTAAGATCAGCAGAAACCTACTAAACTTACCTGAGCATAGATGAAGTGATCCACACTCCTGGCAGAAGCCCACCACTCCCACTCCAACACTAGTCCCTCCTCCTCAACACTGTACCATCTCTTGGTGCAGTGCCCCCACCCAAAGAAGCCTTCCTCAACTTCAGCCCAACTATCCCCCGGAGCTACTGCCACCTCTGTCCATGCTCCCTCTGCCTCTCAGACCTCCAGCGGGAGTCACTACTGTCCACCCAGCTCCAGTCCTCACTGGAGCACACTCCCAGTTGGCTTTCGTCCCAGGGCCTCACCAAACACTTGCCAACATCACCACTGACCTCTCTGTTGCCTACCCCATAATCCCACAGTCAAGTTTCAGTCCTCATCTTGGACTTGACAGAATGAAATTCACACTCGTTCTTCACAGAAATACTTTTTTCACCTGGCTTCCAAAGCACCTCTGTCTGACCCCCAGGTTCACCAGGGGCTGCTTCTCCTCCTTGCCCGGGCCCTCCTCCTCTCCTGGACCTGCACACAGCAAGGCTCCAGGGCTGGCTCCAGGTTCCCCCATCTATCCAGCCTCACTGGATGACTGCCCTTACTTTGGAAGTTTTATATCCCAGCCTGGGCCGCTCCCCTGAGCCTGAGATGTTCAGCTACCTACCTGACACTTTCACGTGGATATCCAGCAGGCACCTGAAACCTCAACCTTGACTCCGCTTCATGGCAACTCCCTCAAGAACAACTGCTCTTCAATCTTCCCCACAGAGAAAACGACAACTCCGTTCTCCCACTGCTCAGACCAAACCTTCAGGGTTCCCACTACCACACACACACCCTACGTGCAATCCCTCAGCAAACCCCAGTAGCTAACCAGAACCTGCCACTGCCATGGTCAACTCACACTCTCTCCAAGATCCTTTCTGCAAGAGCCTTCTGTCTCCACGCCTCTATCTTCCTTTCCAGACTAACGCTCCACACACACAGTTCAGTTCAGTTCAGTTGCTCAGTCGTGTCCAACTCTTTGCGACCCCATGAATTGCAGCACGCCAGGCCTCTCTGTCCATCACCAACTCCCGGAGTCTACCCAAACCCATGTCCATCGAGTCAGTGATGCCATCCAACCATCTCATCCTCTGTCGTCCCCTTCTCCTCCTGCCCCCAATCCCACCCAGCATTAGCGTCTTTTCCAATGAGTCAACTCTTCGCATGAGGTGGCCAAAGTATTGGAGTTTCAGCTTCAACATCAGTCCTTCCAGTGAACACCCAGGATTGATCTCCTTTAGGAGGGACTGGTTGGATCTCCTTGCAGTCCAAGGGAGTCTCAAGAGTCTTCTCCAACACCACAGTTCAAAAGCATCAATTCTTCGGCGCTCAGCTTTCTTCACCGTCCAACTCTCACATCCATACACGATCACTGGAAAAACCATAGCCTTGACTAGACAGACTTTTCCAAAAAAGCCACACACTGTCACAGCTTAGTCAGACCCTCCTCAGCTTCCCATCTGAGAAAGTCAGTCGTGCTGGCAACAGGGGACTAAGTAATCTTTGACCTCCATCCCAGCCATCCTCATTTCACTGCCGCCACGAAGGCTCCTGCTCCTTCTCTTCTTTCAGGTCTTTACGTAAAGGTCCACGTCCCCACCAGCCAGTACAGTCAGGCATGGCATGCCTGTTTCCTGGCACTGCTTACTTTTCTTTTTACAGTTCACCTGCTTAACTACCCTCTCCCACACCAGAATGTGAGCGCCATGAGGGCAGAGACTGGGCCTGTGTCACAGTGAACTCCTATCTAAAGCAGTGCCCTACAAAGTAGACCCACAATAAATCTGCTGAAGAAAGGAAGGTTTTCAAACTGAGTTAATACAAGAAAATTCATCACCACCTATCTCGTAAGCACCCACCACCTCTCAGATCACACCCCAGTGTTCTCCTCTCTTTGACAGGTCTAATTCCTCTTCTTGGTTCCTATAAAGACGTTCAAACTCTCCCACATTAGGATGCAGGAGGTGGAAAACCTGTCCCATCCTTCCTCTGCACTTTACCCACCCCTACTCCCCCCCCCACAGCCAACCGTCTCATCTGACAGCCTCCCTTTCCATGTCAGGGACACCCAGGACCCTGACCTCAGCTACACAGTGCAGTGCACACCTTATACAGACGAATCTCAAACTCAAATGCCTTCAACAACACACACTGTTAGACAAGAGGCCTCCAAGAACTGAGATCAACTAGAAACTAGACTCCACTTGAACCAATTTAAATGCAGTGAAAACACCACAGCCAATCAAAACACACCTAGTGAACCTTATTTCTGAGGGAAAAACAAGGTTTGTCTAAAACAAACCCAGAATCACTCTCCATCTTTCTGACTCTGCCACGACCACTCTACCCAACAGAAAGGCCTCCTGACCAGTCTCAACGCTTCAGTTCTCACCACCCTACAATTAATCCTCTGCACGGCAATCAAAGGGACCATTAAACATAAGCCAGGTACCATACCCTTCCTGAAAACTTCAGTGAGCCACCTCATCTTCCACATGTCCCAGCCTCCTGCACCTGTTCCCGTAACACCCAAGCCCATCCCTGCCCTGGAGCCTAGAATATTCCTCGAGATGTCTGCACAGCTAGCTCCTTCCCAACATTCACCTCAATTCAAATGTCACTTTCTAAAAGAGACGATCCCTTATCATTAAGTGAAACCTAGCCCCATGGTCCATCACAGTCATTTTACTTTCTGCTAGACTGATGACTGCCTTTTTGTATTTGTCTGTCTTCTTCCACTAAAAAGATTTCTCCTAAGAACAGAAGCCTTGCCTATCCATTCATCACACTTTAAAATCCTGACCAAATCATCCAGGTAGGCTCCTCACCTAGTCTTGTGTCTACTAAGTTACGCATTTACAAACATATATAACACATCAAAATATACATTAACTCTTTAACAGTGATCTCAGCTTAGAAGGAAACAAATCAAAGAAAACTGAGATAGTATGTAAAAGTCATTCATGCAATAATCATTATCAAACAGAAACCGTGAAAGACAACTCTGTTTGGCTGCATGAAGCAAAGCAAGAGTAAATAACGTGGTTGCCCTCAGGAAGGTGACAATCCACTCCAATATGATACAGTGTTAAGTGCAGAAGAAGAGCTTTGCTGCGGGTGCAAGAGTAACACCATCCAGGGAAAGATTTCTCCAGATATAATCTAATGCCCAGTCTCTCTTTTCCAGAACGGGATTACACTTATTATAAGCCATCCTAAAGCTTTTATAGAAAAGAAGATCTCCTAGTTTCCATCTGTACTGCATTACCAAGCCCCCTACCTCACCTTAAACGAAAACAGTAGGATGTTGTCTTTCCTTTCACTACATTTGAACTAACCAGCCACCTTTGAGATTTCTCTGGGTATTTCCCTAAAGCAATAACTTCAAAACTTCTTGCTTGAGTTTACTAATACTTAATTGCTTTCAGGCCTAGAAACATAAAATGTCATGGGCTGCAGCTGTGGACCAGAAATCTATGAGCAAAAAAGTATCAGCTGTGGGGAAAAAGCAAAGTCAAACTTCCCCAAAATTCTAAGGTACTCTTTATCATTAGGCAGGCACTTTAGCATAGCAGTTTTCAAAGCTTACCGTAAAGTTTGCCCTAAAAACTGAAGTCCAGAGTAAAAGTTGATCTTGCAGCAGGAAAAGCTCCAGTCGAGTGACTTCAAAACGGTAACAGCGAGTGAAAACACAGTCATGAAAACAGCTGTCCTCCAGGCGACTGCCTCGAAAGGGATCTCATGCTTCGGGGAACAAAGTCTGCCGTCGGGAGAAAACAAAAGCAGAGCGACCTCAAACACTGTCTCCTTTAACGTTTTTCCATGAAACGACTCGCACCAAGCCGGGAGCCACGGGGACACGGCCTCACCGGCCGGACCCCAGAGCGTCACCCGCGCCTGGCCCCGCCAGTGAGCGGGGGCCGTCGTGTGGGGAGAGGGGGGCGGGATCAGGCCCCGAACAAGATAACTTCGTTCCGGAGGCCCCGCTCTTACGGCAGCCCGAATAGCCCTCCCCGACCCAACTACCCCTCACCGAGCGCGCGACGCCAGCCACTGCAGCCCAGCCGGCAGAAGGTCCGCTGAGGAAGAGGTCAGGCGTCCGTGGTGGGGTGGGGGTGGTTCCGACAGCGCGCGTGCGCACGTCCTCTCACGGCTGCCGGCCGTACCGCGCGCCCCTCGAATTTACGTCGGTTCGCGGCACGGGCCGAGGGGCGGGGACTCCGAGCCGGCTTTGGATTGGGTGGCGCGAAGGGGCGAGCCCGCTCATTCGGTGAGGGCGAGCGTCCGGATTTGAAGCGGGAAGCCGCGCCCGACCCAGAGGCGCGGCGCCTGCCTTACCTGTAGCCAGAGCCCCGGCACTGTGCGCAGAGACCTACTTCGGGTGGACAGGACAACTGACACACCCCGAGTTCGGGTCGGAAGTGTTGGTATTGTCCCTACGGGAGCAGACATTGACATCTGTGGTCACCTGCCGCACGTTTACACCTAGAGCGCTCCTGTTAGAAGTCTTACCAAGGGCGCGCGTTACACTGAGTCGCCGGCGTGGCGCACTAAGGTTGGTCCCGGGTGGAGAGGGGCGAGATGAGACGGTCGGTCCCTAATTGCCTTCCTCCGTCTCCGTTCTCGTTAGGTCACGAACCCCATCACCAAAGCCTGCTCAGCATAAAGCCCTACTATTTTACAAAAACCACTCCTTTCACTTTTCTTTATCCCAGAATTTCTTGCATACTGTTCCTCTAACAAATTTTACTCCTTAACTTCATCGATTCAACGATTGTTGAATGGTAACAGGCACGGCACACTTGGGACTTTAACAGCCTCTACTCCTAATTTTAGCCTGGTGGGAAAAAGACATCTTACAACTTTACCTTCTACCTCCTCTAAAGTACTGCTCAGTGATCCTCCATGGATGCCCTCTTCACTTTTTTGTCTCTACCTTTGGAAACGCTGTATCTCTCTGTGCAGAGAATAAAACACCCACCCTTCCTTGATTCTGTTTATCACACAAAGACCACTGTCTCTCCTACACTTAACTACCTCCTTGCACACCTTATTGTCACTCATTCCATGTTTTCTGGCTTGGCCCTGAACACTACTTGCACATTGGTTTATCAGGACTGGCCTGTCAAATTCAGTGATGTCTCCGCAGTTCTCTTGCCATCTCTCCTTGAAACCTTCTATCCTTGGCATTCAACTACCCCTAATTCTACCTGTGACCACACTCAATGAACAAAGTTTAAATGGAGAAAAATCTCAAGTGTTTCTCCATCTTGGAAAAATAAACCAAAGACTTTGCTCTAAGAGCTGAAAGGATGCTGAGAGTAAAAAGCAACCCTTTGTCTAGGCCACACACTAGCAGTGAACTGCTGAACTGTGTCCATGTGACAGACTGTCACCCACCCTGAAGCCCTCGGACCCAACCCACTGTCCTTCCATCATAAAGATCAAGTGACCAGAGCTCTCCCCCATGCCACCAAACAACCTGACTGTAACAAAGAGCTATACTCAAAGTATGCACAGGAAAAGAATAGACTCGGAAAAGAGCCTAGACTCTGATGCCAAACTGCCTAAATCTCAGTGCTCTCACTTCCTAGCTGTGCAGCCTGCAGGTGGCCTCATCTGTAAGATGGGGATCATCAAAGCACTTGCCTCAGAGGAATGCTGAGGATGAAGTCACTTAACCTGCATCCAGAAGAGCACTGGCACATGGAAAGCACTCAAGCAACGTTAGCTCTTAGCTGACCAACTGAAAAGGAAGAGTAAACCCTCCAGTGAATTTCAAAGCTATAATTCCAGGTAGAGCTTGAAGCGGCCCCATGGCAGGGATTCAGTTAGGAAAGGTGGATGTCTCACACACCCTTTACCAACTGCTCTGAGTGCTAACACCTCAACACCAAGATCCAGCACCTTCTACAGTGTGAACACAAGGTATGTGTGCAGACTCATCTCCCACTAGCTCCCCAAACGAACCTTATTCTTTCAGTGGATTAACACTTAATCCTCTTGCCTCTTCTATTTGGGCCATCACCCTGGACTCCACCCTCCTCCACTTCAACTATTCCAACTTGTCGAAATTCCACATCCCTTCCAAATCCTGCTGACTCACATAAATCCCTTTCTTTAATGCCTCCTGTACCATTCAACCTTTAGTGTGAAGCTAAATCTTTATTACTCTTTGTAAATTCTGTAAATGCCTTCTCCCACTAAAATGAATGTGTACAGACTACCTCTTTTTTCACATATCCAAAGTGTTAGCACAGTGTCTTGCAGACGATGCCCAGTATTCACTAAATTACCCCAGACTGCTTCCCTGGTGGCTCAGATGGTAAAGAATCCACCTGCAATGCAGGAAACCTGGGCTCAATCCCAGGGTTGGGAAGATCCGCTGGAGAAGGGAATGGCAAGCCACTCCAGCATTCTTGCCTGGACAATCACTTGGATAGAGGAGCCTGGGAGGCCCAGTCCATGGGTCGCAAAGAGTTGGACACAACTAAATGACTAACACTTTAACTTTTCACCCCAGGTACCTCTATAATGATTGAAATCTAACTTGAATTCTTAATTCTGAGTTAGATCCAGACTTAAAGTGAGACCTCTTGCTTTGAAACTAGTTCAGTCAATTAGTCTAAAATAAGTCCTTTAACAGAAGGAAGACCTCACCTTAAAGCATAATGGACCTTCTTTATCCTTGCATGTCAAAAAGCTCTAGGGGTTTGAGAGGAGAGTGTCTATTGACAGGAAAGTGTCTTTGAAAATTAGATTTTAAGTTACACATTTATAACAGCTCTACCATCAATGTTTGATTAGCTGATAGGCACATGAAATGCTGTTCAAATAGTCTTAAGTAGACACCTGTTGGATCTAGATGTTAGTCTACATACTAACTTTCTACCTTCTAAATTAATGCCATGATCATCCCTCAGTTTCTGACTGTTTGGATTTTTTTTAGCAATGTGATATTTTAGGAGATATAAGCTTTAGAAACCATTAAATAGAATACATTCTATTTTTATAAGGCAACAGATTCATATCTTTAAAAATATATTTTATTAAATAATCTACCTGGAGAATAATTACAAAAGCTTTATAACAGTCATTCCAAGTAGTGAAAGGCAATTTTCTTTAAAAGAAAAAAAAGACCAAACAGTCTTTATTATGTTTTGCTGCTTTATACACAGGAATGATTTATTTTACAAACTAGTCAGTTGCAACATTAGCCTGAAAAATCAAAAACAGTTCTTAATATGTCTCAAAGGCAAGGTGAACTTTATAATGATATGCTTTCACATTAACCAGTATGACAAACCATAAGAAACTTAACACCATAACAGTTCAAAATAAAATATACAGAACAGGCACTTTGAAGTCAACCATTTGTGTGTAACTCACAGTTAATGTTGTGTGTACACGTCTCATTATTTCATCAAAGGTTATCAACCAATGAAGCAAATATTCCTTTGATGCAAAAGCACAAACACATTTAGGTTCCAAACACCATGTTCTGGTTGTAATACATGCAAGACACACCCTAAATTAGAAAAATCTTCTGAAAGAAAAGCAAAAAGCCAGGAATGAAAGCATTTACAAGCACTTGAATAAGGCCTTTAAGTGTTAAATCAGTGTTTTTTAAACCCCTTCATTCTCAGGTAAGGGATTAAGAGGCCGAGAGAGAGATCGTCTGCGAGGGTGTGGATACTGGAGACTGGCAGTGTCAGCATCGCAAGAGTGCTCTACCAGAGGAGGAGGAGGAGGAAGGAGCTGGGCATAACTGGACCATCTCGATCCAGCCCGTGGGGAATCCAGAGGGGGAAAGAAATACCTGAAACAATGAAGACAGGAACAAAACACCAAAACAAAACAAAAACAACAGAGGAAAAAAAAAAAAAAACAGAAGAAAAAGAGAAAAGTAGTAAATACAAAGAGAACCAAAGAGGGGGAAAACACATGCTAGAAAAAAAAGCTTTAGTATATTCATGCCAAAACCAACAGAACATAACAGCAAAATCAAGACCCTTACTCAAATCAGGCTTGCTTAAGCAAGTATAGAAACTTGAAAAAAGAAATAGAATCTGTTTAACTTAAAAAGTTAAAAAAAAAATCTTCAGTATGAATGTTACAAAAGAAGACGTTAATTTTATAATTTAAAACATTTTCTAATCTCTCAGAAACATACTGATGCTATCCTGAAATTTACATATCACGTAAGCTTTTTCTTTAAGCAACACTTCCCCTGTAGCAACAGCAGTTTTAGTGCACACATGACACTCGGGACCAATTCAGAGAGAGTTCACATAGTATGGCCAGCTACTGCAACATACTTTCCAAGAAACACAGTCTTTGAATACACTTAGATGTTTTCCTGCAAAAACCTTAGATCAGTACAAAATGTTGATAAATAAAAGGGCTCAAAAATATGTCCTGTTAGCCTACTATTTTATAACTTACCCGTAATACTTTAGCATTTTCTCAAAAAAAGATTTATAGCTCTGTCATCAGAGGATATGAACTAAATGAAGCAGCCAACAAAATTAAGAAAATCCTGGGACATGGAACCTGGAGGTTTAACATGCATGCACAATTTTAGCAAAGCTTTATCTGCTTCTTATATATGTTTCCAAATTTTGACTTGAAGGAAACCTTAAGCCATGAAATCACACCATAAAAATATACAAGCACATATTAGAAATATTTACCTCTTTAGTGAATATAAACTGAAAACTTACAATGATGTTTTCATTTTACTACCAAATAATAAATGAAGCAATACCAAATGCTGTCTGGCTACAAACTGTACAGTCAAGTTACTGTCACTACTATTTCTCTCACTCTTTCACTAATAATAGTTTAAACATTTCAAAGAAATAACAGAGTTATACTGAATAGTATCATGTATAAACCAATTCTACAAAAAGTAAACAAATTAGCACTCAAAACAATCTTTATGAAAAATACTTATTCAATCCTCAAATTGAAATTATAAAAATTCATTTTAGCCTACTGTTTTAGAAAGTAAAAGACAAAAGTCTATATACATTCTCCAGATGGAATAGTGATATTTTCCCTCCTCCCAACTACTGAGGATGGTAACAATCTTAATTTTAAAACCCGTGAGTTTCAGAAACATTTCAAAAAATTGTTTTGGTGACAGTGTCTCAACAAAAAGCCTCTCCACTTATATTTCAAAAATTTTAAATAAGTGTCAATAAACTGGCTAGTACAAAAAAAATGATATACACTGTATTTTTAAAGGCCTTTTGGATTGCGTTTAGTAGTAAGCAGGCTGCTGGTGTATCTTGGGAGAGGTCAAACGGCGCTGGGGAAGGGGAAAAGGAGCTCGCTTTCCATTCCTGTGTGCATGCAACAAGCAGCAAAACAGCAAAGTTACTCCAGTTAGCTGGTACTCAGCTGTGCTTTCTGTTAAAGGACATAATACAAATGGAGAAGGGAAAATGCATCACAGATCTAACACACATGGTTATTGGCACAATAAGAACACAGATCAAAACTTCAAAGCTCTTTACAAAAGAAAATATGCAGTACAGGCAGCAACCAAACACTAGATTTTTTTAAAAAAGAAGAATTAACACTAGTATCCTTTGCTTCATGAAATAATCTTTATAATCTTATATCTCCTATGGTACCTGAAGTTGTTTTTATACAAATACTTAAAAATCAACAAGCAGGACTTCTTTATAAAAATATAACAGTATAAAAATAGGAAACTTAAAATACAATTCTCTTAAGTTAACAAAAGAACCATTACAGGATAGTTTGTTAAGGCTGTGCTTTAAAGTTTCCTTAATAGTATTCCAAATTATTCACAAAGGCATATTAAAATAATTTTACCTTACAAATTCATATTTGAAATTTGAATATGAAAACAAAGGATGACTCTAATGACATCAAACATGCTTTGAGAATCTAAAATATACTAAAAATTCTAAAAATCAATTCAATTTACCATTTCCTCTTATAATCTCCAGGAAAGTTTTAAACACACACACAAAAAAACACTTAACTCACTCTCTTCTACAAAGCCTTAGTTCATGTGTTTTATTTACAATTTTAGTTTAACCTGACTCAAAGGCTACCCTCCTAGCACTAGTGACACTGACTCCTCTGGATTACAAGCCCCAGTGTTGTCTCACACTTCCTCTTCATCTCACTACTTCCCAGTTACACACGTCTCTGGTAGACCACTAAGTATCACAATATCGTAACCTACCTGTAAATATTATGACCAAGTAATAAACCAAATACAGAGATACTAAAGTGCTTTCTCTTCTAGTGTCACAATTATGTGCAAATTTCTTGATTCAATCTAAAAACCCACAAAATAACACATCTTCAGTATGGCTACCTGAATGATTTAAAAAGAAGATAATTGCTAGTTTTCTCACAAAACAGCCTACCTGCCAGCAGAAGATCCATTTAGTGAATTCTGAAGACTTGGGATATTTGAACCTACGGACGGATTTGAGTTTCCCTGCTGAGAACTCCCATTGACAGGGCTCCCATTACCTTTCAGAATGCCAGTACACTTCCAGTTGTCCATATAGTTAGCTGGAAGGAAAGTGGTCAACACATCAACATGACTAACAACTATGTTCCAATGCACAAATCTACAATTAAATAAGAGACACCTAAGGGCTATGCCATCTCTTAGGATTAACGGCAGACACATTTTTTAAATGAAACACATATATCTCAATTTTAACAATTATTATTTGAAGTTTTTTAAAGAATTACTAATTTAAGAAAACAAAAGGTTCACCACTCCTTTCCTTACAAGATACAAATCGACAGATGTAAGCTACCACGTATCACATTAATATCAAAATAAATTGTCTTCATTACAATGCATTTCAGGAATGATGTGTGGGTAACAGAGTCACATTCTCAGTTAAGCAGATGTGTAAGTCATGTGGGTATCTAATGTCCCTGTGGATGTAGGTAACAGAACCTCTGGGGTCTGAGTGGCTTATCCAGCTTGGCCTAATGGTTTGGATGCAAAACTGGTCACTAAAGACACCGAGCCCAGGAAATCCAAGTAGGGAGCCTGCTGGGTGGAGTGGGGCTATCCTGACTAAAGCCCAGAGGTAGACAGGGCAGCAGAGACCCTGAGGTCTGGCTGGTTCTACCACAGTTGAAAGCTGACCCCAGGAGACTCAGTCAAACTGCATTTTGGGAAAGGCCACTTCTCAGGGGAAGTGAACTGAGCTGTAATCACATCCTCAGAAAGGGATGCTGACAGCTAGAGTGGTGCACAGACCATGGCATGCATCCCTGCCCAGTGGATAAACATCCATGGAAAAGAGCAGACCACAGCACCCACAGTCAGTGTCAAACGTCCACACCTCCTTCTCTCTGCTTGGCATTTGTAAAACTTTTAGAATCAATGGCCTCAAGATTCTCTAACTTTTGGAAGATGTAGAGAAGTGAGGAAGATCCTAAATTTTCTTATAAGGGCTAGTTAGCTAAAGCAATTGTTGAATCAAGAGGTGACTGTATCCTGAGTCTGTAGAGAACTCATACAAGTTACACCCATAGTAAATGGTATCTCTGGAGGTAGTGTATATTCTGTCACAATTAGTTCTACTTTATTCCACACAGAAATGTAATTCAATTAGTCAATCACTGCTATGAACTAGGTAAAATGATAGAGATTCAAAACAATATGAGACATTAATTTAAAAGTAACTATAGACATTTTTTCAAAATATTTCAGAGTTTACATTTCTAAGGGAAAATTCTAAAGTAGCAACATAAAGCAACAATTCTTCCACTGAAATATTACCTTTCCACAACCTTACACAGCCATCGTCTCCTGAAGATGCCAGCACTGTTCCTGTTATATTCCAACTCACTCGCCAGACTTGAGAATTATGATTATCAAACTGAGCCACGATATGGATTTCAAATTTTGTTGGCCCACCGGAGGAAGTAAGTTCTTTCCTGTTAATAAAAAAAAAAAAAAATTCCTAATGAATTCTGAGTATGGACACACACATACACTCATACACTCTCATTGTTCTAAATAATAACAATGGTCTCACATACATGCCACCAGAAGGTCATATCCATAACCACCCCCGACCTCTGTAACAGCTTACTGAGAGTTGGGCCAAGTCACTTTTCATTTGACTCCCCAGTACCTGGCATGATCCTACCACATAAAAGATACTCAGCTACTAAAGAGGATTTTATTCCCCACAAAACACTGAAGAATAAGAGAAATGAAAATGATTACTTTTTAAAAAGAAAAGTAGTAGGAAGAATAGGAAGAGGGAAGGAAGAAGGGAAAAAAAGAAAAAGAACTGAGGTTCAGAATTCCAAAATTAAAGCTAAATAGATTCTTCACAAGAATGTCTCAGCGCTAATTTTCCCTAAGTAGACTATCACCTTTCATTCCTTCAAACATGTATAACGTCCAATTATATTCAGAGGATCTAATTCATTTTTAGTATCTGTCTAAAATAAAACTAAGAAAACATATATCTCTCTTTACTCAATTCCCTATTCCCTAAAGTCATATATTTACAGATAAAATGTTCATTAAGAATCTATTCTTCAGATCATTCTTACCTCTACACTCTCCTCCACAAATGAAAACAAGCAAAAGGTAAGAGAATTTTCAAATTAGTTGTTTCAAAAACTCACCTCACAGGCTTTAATGTAAAAATTCTCACGTCTTTGGTTGCTATGGCGAGAATGTGGAAAGATCGTCCCAAGTTTGGAGCAAAGGCGATATCGTGGACAGGGTCTGTGACGGTCAGGAGAGTTTCAGCTTTTACATATTTCCTAATGAAAAAACAATTTACCTTAAAATTATCATAAATGAAAAATTTAAAAAGCCATATGTCTAGGTATCTCCATTATTCCATCTTGCTCATATGCAGTAGTGTTCACTTCTGCTGTGTGCAGTACGTCCTAGCACCAACCTCCAGGAACTGAGACTGACCTAAGGAAAGGGGCTTTTGCAGATACAATTAAAGATCTCAGGGTGACAGAGAACAGACATCAGAGGAAAAGCCATGTGAAGACCAGGCAGAGACTGGAGTTATGCTGCTCAGCCAAGGAACTCCTGGAGCCTCCAGAAGCTGTAAGAGACAAGGAAAGAGTATGAAGGCAGCAAGCCCTGACAATACCTTGATCTCAGATTTCCAGCCTCCAGAAGTATGAGAATAAACTTCTGACTTAAGCCACCAGTTTGTAGTAATTTGTTTCGGCAGCCCTAGGAAAGTAATATAACCTCCCAGGTTTCTTCCTTCAATTTTCTTAAGTTTAGCTTAAAACAGAGTTAACGAAAAATTAGAATGAGATCTTGCTTTGCTAGCTATTAATGTCTTTTTTAAGAAAAAGGGTACCTGAAATTCCTAAGATTTGAGTGTAAAGAAATGAGCTAATAACAGCAAGAATTGAATTTTTTTTAAGTGATGATAAAGGAAGCTATACCAGGGCTACCCTGGTGGCTAAGTCTTAAAGAATCCACCTGCCAATGCAGTATACAGGGGTTCAACCTCTGATCCAGGAAAAGTCTCACATGCCACAGAGCAACTGAGCCCATGCATCACAACTACTGAGCCTGTGCTCTAGAGCCTGAGAGCCACAACTACTGAAGCCTGCTTACCTTACAGCTTGGGACTCCACAAAAAGAGAAAAGCCACTGCGATGAGAAGTCCACACACTGCAACTAGACAGTAGCCCCCACTTGTTGCAACTAGAGAAAAGCTTGAGCAGCAACAAAGACCCAGCACAACCAAAAACAATAATAAATAAATAAAATTATTAAAAAAAAATCTCTAAAAAAAAGGAAGCTATACCAAAGTCTATTTCCACATCTCGGGAAGAGTTCAACGAACATCTGATCCTGTTCCTCTCCAATTCAGAAGTCTTTTAACGGCTGCAGAATACCCTTAAGATAAAGACTGGACACTAAGCAGGAGGTCTTGAAGACATAAGCCCTGCAGGTTCCCACCACATGGTCTCCCTTTGACCGGTTAAGTTCTAACCACAGTGAGATTACACTGGCTCACTCTCTCCACCTGTAAAGTTGTACTCTATCTGGCTAACTTCTACTCATTCTACAGTCTTCTCTGGAATGAATCTTCCAGTTTATAAAATTCATCACCATTTTGCATTTTTTTGTTTTCCCTGCATGATGGTACATACTGGGAGACCAATTACCTTTTCCTCTACATCACTCAATTTTGTTATTACCAGAACAGAGAACTTAGCATATAACAGGAAATCAGTAAATATGACAAATAATGCATAATTGAATTAACGAATAAAGAAATAACATTTTAAAAAATTAAATGCAATTCAGAACAGTAACTAAACCAAAGCAGTACTGACCTGGTGTTTTCATTATATTCGAAAATCTGAACCTTGGCCATTGCATTTGGACTACTGTCATCACTTCCTACAGCAATCATGGGAGCATGAGCACGAGAGCTGGAAAGGAAGAGAAAAATATATTTTCCCAATTATAACATCAACACACATTTAGTTCAGAGAATTAAAAACTCATCCAGCAGCTGTGCAACCCACCAGTCAGCTGTGGACTAGACCCCCACCACGCCCAGTGCCACACGCCCAGGAAGGGTACCCTGGAGGTCTCACCTGGGGACCAAGGACACCAGCCTTTCACCATATTTCTACCACGTTTTCTTATGGCTGAGATAGAAAGCAGTCCTTTTCCCAAAAGAAAAGGCTTCAAGCATTCAACTGATTTAAACACACACACACAACCCCCTAAGCGATCTTAGAATTTTTCTTCCTAAAAAAATCTGGTCATTAACTATTGCATGAACTTTATGGTGACCAAATCCATGGCAAAAAAAAATTTTTTACATGCTTTGCACAAAAAGAATCCCATCCCAATGGAGGAGGAAAGTAGAAAAGACCATCCTTCAGAAGGCATGCTTGTCATTCTTAAGTCTCCACATTCATTCATAGCCAACTACATTTTTAGAAAGGCAAAAGATAAGCAATAAGAGAATGAACTCTACTGAGGTGAACTCTAGGTTAATTTTTTTTTCCCATTTCTATGTCTAATTACCTAGATATTGATTTCCCTTGCCTCCCAAATTCAGATTAAGTAATACCTCTATGAAAGTGACACAGAGGTACTGTTTAACCTTTGGTGTGATCTGCCAATACCATAAAGCTGAAAACAAAATGTAATTAAAAAAAAAAAAATTTAGGTCTTTATTACTAAAGCTTCTGATAACGAGATCAAATCACCTAATTTAAGAAAACACCAAGTAAACTGAAAAGTGCTATAGTGATAAAGTTATAAGTTATATACTATAATTCTTGGCTATTCAAAGGGATGTAAATTATAGTAGTTTCTATATCTCACAAGATTTCTTCTTTCAGTGTTCCACAGATTATTCTTTCACAATGTTAAATATCTAAACAAGGACAAGTACCTTTATGATAATATATCCTAAAATCACTGAAAATACAAATCATTTGTTAAATATTCTAAAAAATAAATTATAAAACATCCAGATAACAACCTGAATTGAGGATTACCTCATTTGTACATTCAGAAAAAAAAAGATCACACTTAAACCACCTTCCAAATATGGCTCATAACTAAACAGTGAGCAAAACCATCCAACTCTCTGAATACGGGAGACTGATCACCTGCAACTCCTTTCTATACCTCCATGAAATGATGAAAGAATACACCGTAAGAGTGCAGAAATCAGAATATGCCATCAGGAATCAAGAAATCTGGAGGAATTCCAGGAAGCAGAAGGACACAAGACAGCAAAAATGCTAAGGGAAAAGGAGCTCAACCACTACCACTAAAGAGGAAATTCTATAAGCTACAACCTTTAATCAATAAACAAATAAATAGCAAATCAATCAACCAACCAATTGTAATGAGTCATGGGGCACTCATGAACAAAAACAAGAGTGGCTTTGTATTATTGTAGCAGGGTGATGGATATATGAGGGTCTATTATATTATTACTATATTTGAAATCTTTTCTAATAAAAAAAAATGTCTTAGAAGAAAAAATACCTGGAAACATCTTGGTTAAATTTTAGAATTCCACTATCTTAAACCATACAAAGCAATTCCAGGAGGTTTAATGACCTAAGAGTGAAAGTGAAAGTTTCAGTTGCGTCCAGCTCTTTACGACCCCCATGGACTATACAGTTCATGGAATTCTCCAGGCCAGAATACTGAAGTGGGCAGCCTTTCCCTTCTCCAGGGGATCTTCCCAATCCAGGGCTTGAACCCAGGTCTCCTGCATTGCAGGCAGATTCTTTACCAGCTGAGCCAGAAGGGAAGGCAAAACCAAAAACCTTTCAGAATACACTTGATAACATCAAAGTGAGGAAAAATTTCTCAAATAAAAAAAAAAAAGCACAACAACATAAAAGAAAGACTTAAATGTGGCCATATTAAAGTTCAGAACTTTCTGCAATCAAAAGTCATCATACTGTCAAAATGGACAAACCACAAACTCACAGAATATACTTGCATCTCAAAGTAGTAGTAAGATAAAATCCTAAAACTTTCCAGGAAGAATAGGCTCCCTACAAAAGATCCAGTATCAGACTGACTGCACACTTCTCACCAACTAAAATTTAAAAGATTTAAGAATCTTTTAAAATCTCTGAAATTCTTACATTTTGAACTTCGCCAAAGTTCTAGAGCTAGCCAAACTACAATTAAGCATGGAGTAAAACTAAGACATGTTCAGGTTTTGTAGAATTTATAGTCTGCCATCAACCCCCTATGGAGGAAATAAAAAAAGTTACTTTAAAAGTTGCATGACCAAAGGAAAACAAAAAATCCAAAGACAACTCATGATATGAAAACTGTGATACCTAAATATAATCCGAAGTAAAGGAATCAATAACGAGAAAAGAGCACCTGTCAAAGTCAATGCCACATTATTCTGTGAACTACAGCTATGAAAATAGATTAATAATGAATACCACCTAGTCTTAAAAATTTGGTTGCTACTTAGCATTTTGAATCAACTTACAATCAAAAGATAAAGTACTTTTATGTGTATTAAATGTTTACAAAACATAAAGACAAATACTACAAATCTTGTCACTGTACAAGCAATGTAGCAAAACATTAGGAAATGAGAGCGTAAATATGTGACAGAAGCAAAAAAGAGCTAATTTCCTATTTTTTTAAAAGAGAGGTGAGTCCACATATAGTCTGAAAATTGATAAATCACTAAGTGGAGAAGTATTTGAATTATGCAATTATATATAACTGAAGAACTATCAACATTTCCACAAATAAAATATCTTGTCACACCTTTACAAGTAGAAAGCTTTCTTAATGTGCTAAAGTCATCTTTCACAGAGTGAGTATAAATTCTGTTTAAAGATAACATGGCAAGAAGCAGAGGCATAAGGAAACCACTTAAAATAAAATAGTGACAGTCTAAGAATCACATTCTGCGCAGCAAGGAAAGGAGTAAGATAGGACTAGATGCACTAAGACACAGGAAAACACCCACGATGGGGGGACCTCCCTGCTGGTCAAGTGGTTAAGAATCTACCGTCAAAAGCAGGTGACGTGGGTTTGATCTCCAGTCGGGAAACTAAAATCTCACATGCCATGTGGCAACTAAGCCTGGGTACCACAAGTACTGAGCCCTTGTACCTCAACTACAAGTACCTCAACTACAGAGCCCGTTTGCTCTGGAGCCCACACGTCACAACTAGAGAGAAGCCCCCTCACTGCAACGAAAGATCTCTCATGCTGCAACTAAGATCCGACACAATCAAAAAAAAATTTAAACTAGAAATTAAAAAAGGTCACAATGTATTTGTAAGTGTCAGAAGCAAACTGCAAAAAAGGAAAATGTTAGGTCTATACATGTCTGTGTTTTGAGTCCATTTGTACATGATAGCATATACCTAGGTGTGTTTGTGTATATATATGCGTGTGTTTATTAAGGCGGTAAATATTTACTTGTATATGCATGGGAAAAATTCAGAAAGTGCACCAGAATGTTTACAGTGGCTAGCTTCTTCTGTGGAGTAGAAACAGAGGGATAAGAGAGACATGACAGGGTGGAGAAGAGAGAATTACTATTCTACATAATATACATTTTTAAAAATAGATAAACAAGACCACTTAAGAAAAGCATTTTCAAAAAAATAAAGCATCTGATGCTAAGTGTAATGATTACTAGGCTTTTATATCACCTACCTTGAAGGGTTCCAAGAAATACAACTACAGCTGAGCTTGCAGGAGATCTCATGCTGCAGAGACCACTGGCTGAGATTCATGACGTCTGGAGCCTCGTAGATTCTAACTATGCCATCTGCTGAACATGTTGCTAACATGAGACCCATATGCTTAGGAGCAAATTTCACATCAGTAACGGACGTTCTGCTGTCCACCAGCGTTGTCCTCTTGACCTGAAGAAAAAAAAAAAACAATGTAAATTACACACACAAAGAAAGGATGTCAAGGTGAAAGAGCACAGGTTCTGAATCACAGAGATCAGAAAATCACTTCCTCAGAAAACTGAACAACCTTGAAAAGACACTCAAAAACTAGGGAGGCCTCAATTGCCTCCAAAGCACTTGGCAAAACACCATGTACACAAGCTCACAGTGACCTATAATCAGCTACTCCTTCAATGAAGAAGAAAGAAGACCTTGTGAAGCCTAACTTTATTAAATTAGATAATTTCTTTCTTCTTAAGCAGCGTGTGCGTGCTAAATCAGTTGTGTCTGACTCTTTGCGATCCTATAATTGTAGCCTGCCAGGCTCCTCTGTCCATGGGATTCTCTAGGCAAGAATACTGGAATGGGTTTGCCATGTCCTCTTCCAGGGGATCTTCCCAACTCTGGATTGAACCCAAGTCTCTTATGTCTCCTGCATTCGCAGGTGGGTTCTTTACTACTAGCGCCACCTGGGAAGCCCTTAGACAGATAGGAGAAAAGCAGAAAATGTTAGAATTTTCATACGGGCAGTTTTGTCATACAAAGCAGGCTGCAAACAGCCTTAAGATCCTTTAACAGCAAAAGGGAGGGAGTACAACTTCTCCTGTCAAGTGTAAATGCTGGTTAACCCTGCTCAGATCTCTAGTATCCACTTTTAAAAGAAGGCATGCAGCAGAGACCAAGAGAAATGGTAAGAAGCTGGTGTTCTGGAAATTAGGGAACCCCAGCATGGCAGATACCAGCTACTGCCTGACTCCTACATGAGCTGACTTTTGACTGAAACTGTCAACAAAATTTAGAAATCAACAGCTTACTGTCTGTAGTTTTTAGCCTACTATAAGTTGGGTTTAGGAGTGGTAGTAATTACAGGATTATAATATAAATAATTAATATAACACAAATGCTGAAACACTAAATACAAATCATTGTTTGAAGAAAAAATCCTTCATATTGCCACCACTCTCCAAATACGGTCACTTGATTTTTGACAAGGATGCCAAAGACCATTCTACAGGGAAAAGACAATCTTCTCAATGAAAGGTGCTCAGAGAACTGGACACTGAAGTGCAAAAGAATGACGACAGATACTTGCCTTATGTCACATAAAAAAAATAACTTTATGAGTCAAAGGCCTAAACATAAGCACTGAACTACACAACTCTTAAAAGAAAATTCTGGCCAGAGTCTTCATGCCAATGGATTTGGCAATGACTTATGATACCAGAAACACAAGGAAACAGAAGAAAAAATAAACTATACTTCATGAAATCTTTGCACACAATCCTTGCACACTCTATCAAGAGACTGGAGAGGCAACTTAACAGAATGAGAAAGAAGATTTGGAAATCACATATCTGTTAAGGAAATAAAGTACATAAAGAATTCCTACCTACAACTCACCAACAACAAAAAATGCGCAAAGGACTTGATTAGACATTTCCCTAAAGAAGTAAAAGGGTTCTGGTAACAATTTCAATTCTGGAGAGTGGGGCTGGGGGCTAATCCTCACACCCACAGACAATTCTGACACCAGAAGGGTGTCCAAGGAGAATTCAACTCAGTTTTGACACTAACTACCTGGAGACAGCATCAGATTCTGGAGTTCAGAGCTCAGCCCCACAGGACTGTCGTTCTTCAGGTGCCAGTCCAAAACCCGGGTGTTACCTGTGCTTCTCACTGCCTGCTGTAACTCAGGAACAGTCACATGGAAGAGACCCACGGGGTACGGTCAGGGACAGGTGTGGAGCCCCCATGCTCCTGCCAGCACCAAGTCCCCATATCTCCACCAGCCCAGGAACCTCCAAACCCCATCCTTTAGGGTTTTTATGGAGACCTCATTATATAGGCGTGAATGAGTAACTCACTGGCTACTGGTGATCAGTCAATCCACAGCCCTCTCCCCTCCCTGTAGGTCAGAGGGGTGGGACCGAAAGTCTCACCTTCCCAAAGTGTCCTTACTTAGAAAGATCACTGTTCTTCAGGTGCTCTTGCCTCCACCCACCCACCCACCCACCGCTAACAAACGTCTCACCCAGTGGCTCTGTCCGCGCAGTTTATCATTTGATTCTCCTACTATTTCTTCCCAGACAGCAGCTGTTCGGTCAAAAGAACAGGAAGCCAAAACCTGTCCAAACTCAGGATGGGCCCATGTCACACGCCACACAGATCCACTATGTGTCTGAAGAATCAAAAAAAGAAAAGAAAAAAAGAGGAGTTTACTCATTTTTCACACATATAAGGTGTCACTTGAAGAAATACGGATATTTTTGCCTCAACAAGTGGAAAAAGCTACTCAATTTAACATTTAAAAATTTAACTTCTAGGGAATTTCCTGGTGGTCCAGTGGTTAGAACACCACACTTCCACCACAGGGGGCACGGGTTCAATCTCCGGTTGGGCCAGAGATTCAATCTTTGGCCATGCAGCATGGCCAAAATAAAACAAGCTAAATTCTAGAACTTTTAACTTTTAGAAGATACTTCATATTTAGGATTGCAGCTCTTCTGGAGTCAAGTTCTTCTAACATTTTTCGAATAAAAAAAAAATACCCTGCTGGATAAAGTTGACCTTTTCCAGTGCTACTAACAGAGACCTGGTTCGGAGTTTAACCTAACAAAGCTTTTAAACAGAGATTCTATCAGTCCATCATTTTTTTTCACTTGCAAATTGCTTCTATAGGGGACATCCACCTAATAAAATAAGTAAGATTAATCAAAATTATATGCTTCAAAAGCCTGACAGTATAAGAAACCATAGCAACAAAATCCTTAAAATGATTCTGATGTCTGGCTAGGAAAAGAGGCAATGAGAGGACAAATACAGAGAAGCCCAAATCTCTGTATTCTGAGGGAATAATTTAAAGCTCAATAGCACTATCTTTATATATGAAAAACATCAAATTACTATTATTTAACTCTTTATGTTGACCAAGGAAAAAAAGGCAGAAAAGTCTTAAAGCATTTCATATCAATAGAATTGTCTGTGCTTTCCAATAAAAATACTGTATGACCACAAGCACCAGTCCACTCATGATGCTCCCAAAATCTGTTTCAGGCTTCCGTGTATCTAACACTTTTTGTACACTCAATCTCAGAACACTTTCATAATTCAATAATTTCTACATGGTAACAATGTCATCATCCAATGGTAAACTCTGCCTCTTTTTTTTTTTGGCTGCTGGCATGTGAGATTTTCATTCCCTGACCAGAGATTGAAACTGTGCCCCCTACAGTGGAACCAGAGTCTTAGCCACTGGACCGCCAGGGAAGTCCCTGCAGCCTTATTTTTATCCTCTGTTCTGTCCAATCTTTTTATTTCACTTTTCTTACTTATACAGGCTATTAAGTCAAAGATGCACTAGCGCAGTGAGATTCTGCTAAATGTTAGCTTCCTGGTAAAGCATGATCTAACTAAAGAATAAGGACTGCACAAAGGATTCATCACAATAAAAAGCCAACAAATATCAATTAGTAAGCAAAATAGGGTATATCTGCTGTCATATTTGTTTTGTTGCTGTATTTATGTTTAAAAACAAACCAAAGTACTAATGAAACCCATTAAAAATAAAGCAAAAATACAAGCCTCCTTTTGAAGTGATAAAAATAAGTTTTAGAACTAGACAGAGGTAGCAATTGTACAATACTGTAAATGCAATAAATGCATTTACATTTGTTTACTTGAAATGGTTAACTTTATGTTGACTCTCACCACAATTTAAAAAATGGGAGGGGAGGACAAAAGATTTCAATAGACACTTCACCACAGAAGGTAAATAAATGACAAACATGCACATGAAAATGCTATCAACACCATTCATTATTAAAGGCATACAGACCGAGATCCAATGAGACACATTTTACACCCACTAAGATGGCTACTGATATAATCAAAAAGACAGACTGGAACCCTCATACATTGCTGGTGGGAACAAACAATGGTTTAGGCACTTTGGAAAATGGTCTGGCAGTTTTCAAAAGTTAAAACTATGCACAGTCCAACAATTCCACTCCTAGATATCTAAAAGAATCAAAAATGTCCACACAAAGACTTGTATGGCATGTTCATAACAGCAATCATAATTGTCAAAAACTAAAAACAAACAAATTTCCATCAAATAGTGAATGAGTAAGTAAAAATGTGGCTTTATCTACACAATGGACTACTACTCAGCTTTACAAAGGATCAAACCACTGATCCATACCACAACGTGGATGAACCTCAAAAACAAGCTAAGGAAAGCAAGTAGAAACAAATAACTACATATTGTAGAATTCCATTTATGTGACATGTCTAGAGAAAGTAAAACTTTATAAACAGAAAACAGTTCAGTAGTTACCTGGGCCATAAGAAGGGAAAGATGATTAACTTCCAAGCTGGCACAAGGGAAATTTCAGGGTTGATGGTAAGTGTTCTAAAACTAGATTGTGGCAGAGATGCACAACTGTGTAAACTTACTAACACTCATTGAACTGTACATTTAAAATTGATGATTCTCAAGACACGTAAAACTCTACCTGAGTAAAGCTATTTTTTAAAGCAAAAAATAAAGCTATGTACAAAACATCACAACTATTAAAAAATATGTAAAGGAAAAAGGTAAGACATACTGAGATGCTAAAAACAATTAGGTTAAAATGCTACAGAATTTCAAACTCTTACTTTCAAATTTTCTGAAATTTGCTACTTTAATATTAAAAAAAATTAAAAGGTGTAAATTTTATAATTCTCAAAACTGAACAGAAAGTCACTAATGCTACCCAATAGTAAATGTTTCCATTTTTTAAAATCACCGTAAAAATAAATACTAACCTTCCAGCTAGCAGTGCAATGCCATTCCCCACTTTCACTTTTATCCCAGACCTGTAAGAAAAAAGATATTTTACACTAAGAATTCCTACAAATTAATTGAGTCAGTGAAGACAAAGGAGGGAAACATAAATTCACAAAAGATAAAATCAGTAATATTCACTCATTCAACCAAATATTTACTGAGGACTGAGGACATGTCAGTGAAGGAACCTTCGCTCCAATAGTTAATGGAGATGATAACAGTGCCACTCAAGTCGGACACTGACAGTGCTGCTGCCCTAGAAAGTCACTGGGCCAATACTGACCACCCACCCCCCAGGGGAAACAGATGCAATTCACAGGAGCCTCTGGTCACAATGTATTTATCAACCAACCTATAAATAACCTTGTTTTACCTGCATATGTTTGCACACACCTTATTTTGTATACATTATTGACTCACTAACACTGAACACTGGAAAAGACCCTGATGCTGGGAAGAGACTGAAGGCAGCACAAGGGGACGACAGGCAGCAAGATAATTAATTGGATAGCATCACCGACTCAATGGACATGAGTTTGAGCAAGCCCCAGGAGTTGGTGAAGGACAGGGAAGCCTGGTGGGCTGCAATCCATGGGGTCACAAAGAGTTGGATGCAACTGAGCGACTGAACTGAAATCACACCAACACTGTAACTCACATCAGAATGAAGCTCCCCTAACACACACTTTCTCGGGAAGGCACTCACAGCCTTCTTGCTGTGGGACATTATGCAGCACTACACTTGAGGATCACCTCAGCCAACAAAAAGAATGAAAATGTGAAAAATGTGGCACCAAACACACACTCAGAAGGACGATTGTTTACACTATGAAAGCCTGAATGAAAGGCAGTGTCACCTGTCCAACTTCAGCTGGGAACACAACCTGGACAACTCCAATTTTTCTGCCACCTGGTCATGTCAACAAATAACCATGAGTGTTACTTTGGGGGTTACAAATAAACTTTATAGAATAAGCAAATTCACAAATACAAAACTTGCAAATAACAAGACTCAACTGTACATATAACAATCAAAGATAAAACACTGAACCTTCATACCAACAAAAAATAGACAATAACATGACATTTTAATCTGTTTTTTAAAAATGATATGTCCCCCAAATAAATCAATTTTTTATATGTAATGATAAAACAGTATCGTGGCTCCTCAAAAAACTTCAAATAGGACAGAATTTGCCTGCCAACGCCAAGCCCACTTTCTAGAGCTGATGACGCGAAACTACTGAAGCCTGCGTGACCTAGAGCCCATCCTCCTCAAGGAGAAGCACCGCTAATGAGAAGCCTCGAGCACCGCAACGAAGAGTAGCCCCCGCTTCCCTCAACTAAAGAAAGCCCAAGAACAGCAACACATATATATAAATTATTAAAATTTTTTCAAATAAAAATAGAATTGCCATGTGATTCAGCAATTCCACTTCTGGGTCTGCACCCAAAAGAGTTGAAAGCAGGGTCTCAAAGCTATACTTGTTCACTCATATTTACAGCAGCATTGTTCACAACTAAAATGTAGAAGGAACCAAACTCCACCAACAGATGAGTGATATGTAAAATGTAGTATATACAGATACATATACTTAGCCTCTTTAAAAGTTTTTAGATTATTTAAACGCTTCCTTTCTCAGGAAGGCAATTATGACAAATGCTACAACACGTATGAACTTCAAAACATTATGCTACGTGAAATCAGCCAGTCACAAAAAAAGACAAATCCTGTATGATCCCGCTTGTATGAGGCCGCTGGAGTAGCCAAATTCACACAAGAAAGTACAAGGGCGGGGACCAGGGAAGGACGCTTCAGGGATCAGTGAGTCATGCTTAACGCGGACAGTGCAAAGTGAGGATGGCGGTGACCGATGCAAAGATACAAACATACTTAATAAAAACGATTAAGGTGGTAAATTGTGTTAACTGTAGTTCACTGCAATAATGAAAACACTAAGGAAAAAACTGCAACGATAATGCCCGAAACGGACAACTATCACACCGATACTCTTCACCGGCAGCTGTAAAACAGTACAACCTTCAAAAAGACAATCTACCAAGTATTCTCAAGAGCTTTTACAATACTCATTAATTTCTCTACTGGAATGAGCCTAAGGAAAATTTCCAAAAAACATAAAAAGCGGGATTAACGAAGATTTTTCCTGCAACACCCCGACAGACAAAAACTCCGCACACGGGACGACCCTCTAGAACACAGCTCTAAGCGGATAAGGAAACCTACTCGGTTAACCGACGCCAATTATCGCGACGGTCACGCGGCTGCGGAGGACGAAGGGGCGGGGAGAAAACCCGGGCCTCGCCAGAGACCCATCAGCGAGGGCCGCGCCGCCGCGGCCCGGCTGTGAGAACATGGAGGGAGGGAGCCCAATTCGATGGGCGGCGGCGGAGCGCGCGGGGCCGGCACCCCCGGCCCTGGGTCCCGCCGGCCACAGCCGAGCGGGAGCCCCCCAGGAGCTCCGGACCCAGCCCGGAGCCAAGGGCAAGCCGGTCCGACCGGCGCGCCCTGCCTCCCCCGCAGCGGGAGCGCGCCCGCCGCCGTGACGCACGCACGCAGACAACCCGCGGCCGCGGAGAGGCGGCCCGGGCGGCAGTGACCCCACAATACCCGGGAGGAGGGCGCCCGCCTGCCAGGCCCCCGGGCGTCGTGCCCAGCAAGGCGCCTCAAGTCGGGAGCAGTCCTCTCTCCACGCGCCCCTCGCTCGGACAGCGGGTCGCACAAGCTCCCGCCCGCTTCCGGGCTGGGCCCGCACCTTGACGCTCTGGTCGCTGGAGCAGGTGGCCATCCGCCGCCCGTGGAAGTCGAAAGACACATCATGGATGAGATCCTTGTGGTCCGCCGCGATACTGCGCGCCACGAACATGGCTGCGCCGGGCCTCTCCCGCCTCCGACACTGCGGCGCGGCGGCGCGCCGACCGCAGCCCACCCGGACCCGGCGCCGGGGCGCGCACGGCGGTGCTTCCCGCGTGCTGCTTCGCGCGCCCCGGGCTGCGCCCGCCCCGCCCCCCTGGCCCGTCAGACCCCGCAGGGCCCCTCCCGCGGCCCGTCATACCTCGCGGGACCCCGCCCCCTGCCCGTCATACCCCACGAGGCCCCGCCCCTGGCCCGTCATACCCCATGAGGCCCCGCCCCCGGTCCGTCATATCCCGAGAGGCCCTGCCGCCGGTGGAACACCGTGCGGCAGGGGCCGCAGTAGTTCCTCGGTCGCCGGCTACTGGTTTGGCTGCGGCGCACTCTGTGCCCTGAAGTGAAGTCAAAGTCGCTCAGTCGTGTCTGACTCTTTGCGACCCCATGCACTATACAGTTCATGGAATTCTCCAGGCCAGAATACTGGAGTCGGTAGCCTTTCTCTTTTTCAGGGGATCTTCCCAATCCAGGGATTGAACCCAGGTCTCTCCACGTTGCGGGCGGATTCTTTACCAGCTAAACCACATGGGAAGCCCGTCTGTGCCCTAAGGGGAGTTAAAGAGCTCTCTGTCTAAGTGTGGAGATTAGGGGAATGTGAAGGTTAAGACTATCGTCTGCCAGCCTCGGCCCTGAATCAGTCTCATCGCGTTGGGGCGTGTGTCCCCGGGAGACGGGGCGGGCCCCGGGCGTGGGCTCAGAGAGTGGGGGTGCGTACGGAGCATGTGTCCAGGGCTGTGCGGTGTGGCGGGGGCGTGGCCCCGGCAGTCCCCGTCCCCCCAGGAGATGCAGAAATGGCTTGGTCTTACTGGAAACGTCTTCACTTGCCTTTCCCCTCCCACTAAAAATAATTAAGATTTTATTGGTACTTTAAGAGGACACACACATGTGACAGTGTGGACTGTAGCCCGGTACGTCGAGGGCAAACCCCCAAATCCGTGAGTTGCCGGTATGATAACCAAGAACTACTGTAACTGCTCTAAGGTCAAAGACACTCATTGCCAGAGAAAGTACCCACAAAAGTCATAAAAGCAGAGTGACAGCCTTACAATCAACGTCACAGTTGACCCAGTTTACAGACCCAAAAACCCTTGAATAAAGAGGAGGCGAGATCACCTTGAGGAGAGACCCTACTGTGCTGCCAAAAATACACACTGAACCTTCCAGCCTTCCCTCAGGGGACCTGGGGACTTTTACCACAGTGATTATGCTTTGGGGAAAAGGAAATAATTAGACTCTTCAAGAATTCTGAACACTAGCTCCAAACTGACCCTGATTTCAGGAGACCCAAAACATCACTGTGATCCACCAGTCAGAGCAGGCTCTGAGGTGGTCAGCTGATCAGAGGATTTCTGGCTCAGGTGTGTCTCACAGTGGGTCCTCAAAGCCATTCTGTGGTTATTTCCCTGGCTCTGAAATGTGTTTGGGGTAGGCATACTCGGCAGTAGGCAGAATCCTCGAGTTGGTTACCTGACCTGTGGAAGGAGGGCTATATGCTGGGGAAGGTCAAGTGGACGCCATTAGAGCTGCCCCTGCTGAGGAGAGTAGGGAGCCAGAAACAATACTGCAGAGCTTAGTGCCACCAATAACGACTTGAAGGATGCAGGGCTGGTGGCACCCACCATATCCCAGTGCTGCTTACCTATGGCCTGTGCAGAAGGCAGGTGGGTCTTGGAGAATAATGGTGGGTTATTGTATATACTTATACAGGCATTCACTGCAACTGCCCTTGCTATTACAGATGTCGTTTCATTGTTCAAGCTGATTAACTCATGCCATGGGAGCTGGTTCACAGCTATTGGGTCTGACAGATGCATTTCCCTCAATACTTGCTAATTAAGATTTCCACCAGAAACAGTTTACTTTTAGCAGGCTTGGCCACCAATGCACTTTCACAGCTGTCCTGGTCTGCTTGGGTACTACAGTAAGATACCGCAGACTGGGTGGCTTAAACAACAGAAATGTATTCTCTCACAGGCCTGGAGTCTGGAAGTCCCAGATCATGGTGCCAGCAGATTTCATTTCAAGTTGAGAGTGCTCTTCCTGACTGGCAGACATCCACCTTCTTGCTGTGTCCTCACATGGCCTTTCTCTGTGTGCAGGGAGAGCTTTCGGATGTTTCACTGATGTCTGATGTGACTTCAATGCTGGAGAACTTACACATCCCCTGGCACCTGGTTTGCAGATGTTGATCTGACAGATGCCATTCTCTCCCTCCCCTGTCAGTAAAGACCCCCTGTAGCAGTTGGCTTTCATCTGGCAAGGCCAGCACCACACCGTCACTGACCTATCTCAGGAGTGTGTCACTCTTCAGTCCTGTGCCATAATTTAGTCCACCGGGGTCTCAATTGCTGTTCTCTTCTATGAGCTACCACACTCACCCGTTCATGACACTGTACTGATGGGATCTAAGGGAGAACTGTGCACAAGACAGTTGTATCATGCTAGGCAGATGCAGAGCATTGGATTGGTCTCATCCATTCCATTTAAAGCCTCAAGAGCAAAGATGGAGGTTTCCCACAGAAGAAGGAAGTCTGCCTCAAGACTGTAGCACAGAAATCCTGCCCAAGGCTTCAGCCCGACAGCTGGTCCTACAGACCTCAGCTTGCCAGCACCCACAGTCACGTTAGCTGATTCCTCAAAATAAATCTCTTTAAATATAAACTATATATAAATATATATTGGCATTCTCTTTGCATTTACATAGGGACTTATTCTATATAAATTATTCTATATTATTATTTTATATGGAAGGGATTTATTTTAAGAGATTTAAAGAATACACTACAGGTTTGTTTCTCTGCAACACCCTAATACAATTAGTTTCACCTGCTTTTGTACTTTCGTAAATTGAACAATATGTACTTTTTCCTTTTAGCTTGTTTAGCTCTGCATTCCATTTGCTGAGCTTCACCCGTGCATGGTTCCCCACCCTACTGGGTAGGCTGTGGGGTACACCACCTGTCCACAGCCCCTCCAGAGACAGCAACCTATAGGTGGCACTAAAACATCTCATGCAGAACTTTGAAATGCACAGCAACTGTGCAGATTCCTAGCTGTGGGCAAGGCAACGTCTGAAAATTTCCATAATTTATAACAGAGCAGACAACTTATCATCAAATTGGAAATGAAATCTTCACATTTCTAAATTCAGTGCTTGTTGGCTCAGTACACTTGAGCTCAGAACTCCAAGACTGAGCCTGCAGCTGCCCTGAGTCCAGACCCTGGGAGGGGACCCGACTGGGAAGGGTCATGCAGGCTCTTGGGTTCAGCAGGGCTTGGGCTGGCAGGAACCTGTTATTAGCCACAACAATCGCAGCAGTCAGAGCACCTGCAACTTCCTGCATCACTCCGAGAGCCCAGACACAGCTGGGGACAATACTGCACAGAGAGTCCTAGTTCAGAAGGATCTCTGAGTTGGGGGACCCCAAATATCTGATGACGAACAGGAGTTCACTTTTTCTCTACCTTCTAAAGGTGTGGGCACGCTTCTTTTCTGAAGAAAGGCTGCTAGTTGGACAGATGTTCTTGAAACGATTAAGCAGAACAAAGGGAAGCCAGTGCCTTGTGTGCAAGACACACAGAAGAGTGAGATTCATGGAAGATCCACTCCAAGAGGAAGAGTGTGATGGCAAGAGAGGGCCTCTCCCGAGGGAGAAAGAGGGGTACCTCCAGACTGACAGGTGACCCTCTGGGAAGAGAGGGGCTGGCTGGGCAAGGTGTCTGTGACCCCTTCCTGGGCATCCAAGAGGCAGCCTTCTCCCTCCCTCTCCCCACAGCACCTTAGGGAGAAAACAGTCCTGCAGACAGGTGCCCTCTACTCCACTGCCCATCTAATCCAGGTGCAGAGAGCCCAGGGCAAGTCTTCCTTTGGGTTTGGGCAGAAGAAGAAGCCATGCTGGGAAGGGCAGAGGAAGCTGGCAAGGAGAGCACCATCCACATGGGCCCAGCTGAGGTCTGGTGAGAGGGAAGGCTGCTTCCGGAACACCAGCCAGGACTCACCTTGCCAATTCGAGCCTCCCTCCTGGTGTAGAAGCAACAGCTGGCACTAGGATGAAGGACTTGGCCTCTCTCCTGCACAGGTTCAGAGGACAGCTGTGAACTGAACTGCCAGGAAGGCTCTGTTTCAGGACTAGGGTGGCTGTGGCTACCGGGCCTAAGGAAAGCATAGCCTCAGATCTGTTCTTCCCACTCTCACTTGAATTACATGTTAAAAGCACATGGTAAGGCTTCCCTGATGGCTCAGTGATAAAGACTCTGCCTGCCGATACAGGAGACAGAGGTTCGATCCCTGATCCAGGAAGATCTCAAATGCCTGTACGCCACAACTATTGAGTCTGTATTCTAGAGCCCACGTGCCACAACTACTGAAGCCCACGTGCCCCAGAGCCCGTGCTCTGTAAAGAGAAAAGCCTGCACGCTGCAACTAGAGAGTAGCCCCTGCTTGCTGCAACTAGAGTAAACCCTGTATAAACCCAGCACAGTCATAAATAAATAATTTTTTTTTCTAAAAAAAAGCACATGGTAGGAGTAAAATTACAAGATCATGGACTTTTACTGGTATTAAGGACTGCAGAGAGGCCCAGTCTGGGAGTTTCCTAACCGGTGTGCTTGGCTGGGCTCCAGAGGCTCAGCTCCCTCCCAGCAGACCCACTTGACCCTCAGCATGTTTGTCATTTGTTGAGGATCAAACCGAACACCTGGGTCTGGAGGTCTGGGTGGGAGGAGGTTGGTGAGGCCTGGCTGGGCAGGAGGTTGAGGCATGGAGCCAGAGGATGGAGTTGGTATGGTTGGAACCCGGTGGCTTTGGAGTCCTCAACAGGAACATGAGGGCAGGACATTCCTGATTCTCGTTGTCAGGAATTCAGGCAACTAAACAGAGAGGGAGGGAGAGGTTGGATGTGAGGAAAGAAGAGAGTCGTGGGGCGGCAGGGATCTCCACTCAGTTCTGGGGCTGAGGGAAAGGCAGGGCCTGACTGTCCTCTAGGTCTCGTGTTGTCATGGGGCTTGTCCTGGGATCTGAGGGAAAAATTGGAGTTTTCTGTTACTGTGATCACTGCCTGGAGCAGTTATCTGGGGCGCTGACGTGCGATGCTGTGGCGTCTAGGGAGAGGGGAATCTTTTGCAGGTCACATTGCCAAGTAGCTGGAGACAGCCGTGGAAACTTCCCGAGCCCTTTGTGTTCCAAGGTTCCAGAAGGAGAGTCAGTTCTCCCTCTGTCATCTGAAAAACTGCACTTGAGCAGTAGATTCAAGGCCCCTCAGGTCTGTCCACGTCCTAATCCCCAGGACCTGTGAAGAGGCTACCTACCACGGTGAAGAAACTGCTCAGGTGTGATTAAGTTAAGGGTCCTGGGATGGGCGAGCACCCTGGACTATTCAGGAGGTCAGACAGTCCTACGGGGGATGCAGGAGGGTCAGCAACAAGGGCCAAGTTGACCTGATGAGAGGCAGAAGTTGCCGCGAAGTGGCCGTGAGCCCAGGAACATGGGCACCTCCAGAAGCCGGAGGAGGTGAGGAGCAGAGGCTCTTCTGGACCCTCCAGGATGAACAAGACATCTTGACACCTTGATTTTAGCCCCTTAAGACTTGTTTTGAACTACTGGCCTCCAGAGCTGTAAAGGAGTAAGTTTGGGTTGTTTTAAGTTACGACATTGGTGGTCATTTGCTCAGCAGCTGTCGGAAACACACACAGCGAGCACTGGGTTCTACAAAGGAAATTACACAGCCCTCCCTGCCCCTCCTAGGACTGGCCTTGGCCTGGCACAGACACCCCCACCTTCACTTTTACACTGGAATCACATGGGGAACTTTTGAAGCTCCTCTTGCCCAGATCACACCCCAGGTTAACTGAGCCACACTTTCTGGCAGTATCAGCACCCAGGCTGTGGCAGCAGCACTTTTTTTTTGTAAATAGAGAAATAGCCCACATGACAACAAAGTGTCCATGTCATTTTGTTGTTCATTTGTGAGACACCCTTAAATATTCCGGATGCAAGGCTTTTGTCAGATAAATGAACTGTGGATATTTTTTCCCAGTGATATGAGACATTCTTTCTCTCCAAGCTCCCTAGGCGGTGCCCTGGTGATGCCAAGGTTGAGACCACTCACCTGATGCTTGTTCCCTTCATTTCCTAGAAGATGAGATCTGGGTCCACCAGGCAGGTTTGTAGTCAGACAGCTTGATGCTGATGTAGCTTCGACCCTGGCCTGCCTCGTGAACTTCAGCAAATCCTGTTAAATGATACAATGAGGCACAGTACACATCTCAGGAGTTGACCTGAGTGCATGTCACTTGGAACGTAGTTAGGAGTGTGCCACAGCGGGACAAGGGGAGGTTCTTGTAAAGAAGACGCAGAAGCAACCCGAGGACAGTATTTCCTTGGCTGCAGCTTCACGGGGGCTCCATTTGGGGTTGAGCTGTGGTTGTCCCATCACTCCTTTCTCTGGCATGTAGGTGCCCTGGCTCTGGATTCAGTGTGGGTTTGCTCATGCAGGCTGCCTGGGCATTACAGTCACCAGGTCTGCTGGCCTCCTCATTGATTAATAATCACTTTACCAGTCAATTAATAGCTCTGTGCCTCCTCTTCTCACCCCTCTGATGGAGTTAGTAATAGTACTAGTAAGAGTGTGCAATAATTAAAGGAACCAAATGCAGAGCCCTTGGCACTGACTGGCACTCTATGCATGGATTATGATCTCTCCGAATATTGTCAGGACTTCAAATCAGGTTTTCTCATATTAACACAGAATCTTCTGTCTTAGGCAAAATTTCCAGGTCACCGATGTTTGCCCTGCAGGAAAGCCTGGTGTGAGGGGAGCAGATGGTTCTAACACTTTAGATACAGAAGAAGATCCTTGAAAACAATGTGCTCCACAACAAGGGAATCCACCAAAATGAGAAGCCTGCATGTGGCAATGAAAACCCAGCACAACTGAAAATAGATAAATAAATAATTAAAAAACAAAAAATCTTCCACGAAAAGTATCAGGGAGTTCAGGCCTGTTGGGCATGAGCTGCCCATTCTTCCTGTTGGCCTTGTAATGAATCTTTTCTGCTCCAAACCCCGACGTTGGGTTCATTAGGCCTCACTGTGGGTCAGGAGCTCAGACTTGGGCTCGACCACTCTCCTGCCCTGGTTTGGTTCAGAGCAGAACACAGCCCCACGTCTCTTTCCTGAGATCTCCAACGTCCCGGCTACTCCTCCCTGGAGATATCCTGGGGCCAGGTGGCTGGACGGCTGAGAAGAGGGCGGGGCTCAAGCAGGGCAGACCTTAGCTGACAAGCTCCCCCTCCTCCCCCACCCCCCACCGCCATTCCACCGGCTGATGGGTGTCTCTCCAGGCCCTTCCACATTTCTGATGCCTCCTCCTCTGGGCCTGGCAATGCCAAAGCATGAGCAGCTCCCAAGAGGGACCAGGGAGGGTGGAGCTGAGCACAGGCTTTGCAGAGAGAGCTGTACCTGTGTTGTAGCCACGCATTCCGGAAAACAAACTCACTCAGAAGGACAATGCAGATAGTGGAGTGCAGTTTATTACATCGACGGGCCCAAGGCAGAGTCTCCTCTTAGCCAAGGACCCCGACCAGTTTTTGTGAAAACCTTACATACCCTAAGTGTATAAGGTTTCCTGAAACTAGTCTGAACAAAGGAAAAAGAAAGATACAGTCAAAGTTAATCTGTGATTCCTACGCCTAGGTAGTTAACAGTGGACAATTATCAATAGGCCTGTGGTCATACCCCAATAAGCATAATAGAATGTATGAATCTATTTGGTTACACACATAATTAGGGTATTCTTTTAGGCTACGGAGAGCCCTGGGGCTCTTCCTTCCAGGGGCCTGGTTTTCCACTTGGTATGTCGTTTCCATAGATACTGGGCATATAGCTCAAAGTCCACAGTCTGGCCCAAGATGGAGTCCTGCTTTCAAGATAGAGCCTGTTCTGTTTCCTCCTTCACCTGTACCTGGGCCCTCCTGCTGCCACCTGCCTCTTGTGTCGTGTCTGTGCCACAGGTGTGTTCAGAGCAGAGGGGCAGACAGAGTGCCAGGAACCGAGCTCACTGAACCTCTCAGCTTGGGAGAGAGTAAGGTGTTTGGGGCTCTTTCCCGTCCGCCCAAACTTAGAGCAATGAGGACATTGTTTCTTCCATCCCCTGAGGCTCTCCTGCGTCAAACACTCCTGATGTGACAAGAATAGCACTGGGCCATCAGAGAATAATTTGCCAGGCAATTATTGTTTTCAGAAAGTGATGCTGCTTTGCAAAATGTCTTAAATTGGATGTGAACTTCCACTTACAGAGAAAAAGCTTATCATTTGGTTTCATTTAATAATTATTTAGATGATGGTATTTAATAATTATTTAGATGATGGTAAGAAGAGCAAGTAAATTCAAATTCAGTTATTGATTTTTATGATATTAAATGAGAACTTCAACAAGGATAAACGACAGCTTTCTATCTGAGTAAATTTTGATTCTTAGAAAGTAACATGAAACATATGTATTAGACACTACATATGATGAATGGATATGCTGACATTGTTATTTATAAAGTCCTTGTAGAGCACAGGCCTTTGCCGTGTGTTAGCAGATGGTCATTTTTCTCTGGAGACGCTGAGGATGGCGTCCTGGTTCTGCATCTATTCCCGCTGGTCAGTGGCTGCACTGCCTGGTAATAGCTGATGAAACTTACTAATAATAACTCAATAAAAATTGAATAATCTGTAATGGCAATAAAATTCAATTCAAAAACAAGCCTCACTCTACATAAATGTTTGCGATTGACCCATCACCATATTGATTCTGTTTCTCCTATTACAGCCACAGTGTTTTTTATTGTGGGAGCCCTATTTATACTGCGGGTGGAAGACAGCAGTGAGATGGGAGATTTTACACCCGCTGAAGTTTACTTCTAGGTGAGATGTGAAATCAGGAGCTCTCACCTAGAAACAATGTTTCTGCCTCTGGGAGACACAGAGCACTGACTGCCAGGATATTCCACTCCTCCCTGTAGCTAGATCATAGCCTTGTCCACTTGGAAGGAATGATTAATACATTGGCAGATGCAATGTATTTGTTTAAATCATAAAGTGAATGAAACTCATCTTCCTGTATTCTTTCATGCTAAAATTTTACATTGTACTCTACCTTCTTCCAGTTTGTTCCTGGCCTTGACCCCTGCTCTCTGCAGCTGCACTTCTGAAAGACAGAGCCCTTGACCTTGTCCCAGGCTTTGCCTTCTGAGTCTTCCAGGTAAAAACGGATACATTTCTTTAATTGAGGCTTGGTTTCCCCATCTTGAAAATGGGGTAATATTCCCCCCTCAGTGGGTTCTTCAAAGATTCAATATGGGATTACTTAGATGACAGCATTTTGTAGCAAGTTGTGTTCCCGCTATACCTGTTCTCCACTAAGAACATTTTGGGGTCTCCCTCCTCCCTGAGATGCCCTAAGCCCCAAAGTAAAGACCTCCAGCTGCTTGCCTCCACCCCTGTGTTTGTGCAGTTACTCTGTGGTCCAACTCGGCTCACCCACGCGCTGCACCCAGCCTTGCACACCTCACCTGTTGCCACCATGCACCTTTGTTCACATGGGAAACTCATAATCTCCCAGAAGGCTTTGTTCCAAATTCCCGTGCTGAGCGTGACATCGACGTCAAGTGACAGGATCTCATTGTATTTCCAAAGCACTTATGGATTGAAGTGGGATTTGGTATATCAGCAAACAACCAAAATAATTCAAAAGTTCTACCTTTTATAGTTGTGCTGGAATTGAAATACTGTACTGTTTGCTATATAAGGAAAAAAAAAATTTTTATTTTTTTTTTTTTTTTTTCCTACCAAATTTACTGTCTATCCATCAGGTTTCTTGGGTGCCATCTCAAACACAGGCAACACTTACTGGAGAGATATTGGTGCCCACGGAACCTACAGGATCTAGAGGATCCGATCTGGAGAAGAGAATGGACGAGTGGAGCCCTGGGGGCAACAGAAACTGAAGCAAAGCTGAGGCCATAGGAATGCTTTGGTGCACACAAGGCACCCCTGTCGTGTTACACAGCAAGAAGCATAAAAATTTCCATTTCTTTCTTAGGTTGATTACTGATGAATGTTTCCTCAACAGGCAGAACCGGTCACCGGGTAACTGCAAGGCTGCCAGGAGGACAGTCAGTGGAAGTCAGTGAGCACTGTCAGTGTCCCCCCATGCTGTTTGTCCTGTTCCCAAGGTGCTCCTCTGCCCCCTTCCTCCTCCCAGAAAACTTTCCTGCTCACTTCACTGTGCAGCCTGAGCATCCTGTCCTTTGTGAAGCTCCCAGCTACAAGGACAGAATGACAGCCACTCACTTCTCCATGTTCCCAGAAACCTGGTTCACAGCCTGTGGTCTTTAATTTGCAACCTAAGTCTCACTGGGTCACCTTTTCTTTCAAAGGTAAATAAAATAGGAACTTCCCTGGGGTCCAGTGATTGGGACTCTGCTCTTGCAATGCAGAGGGTATGGGTTGGATCCCTGGTTAGTGAACTAAGATCCCACATGCTGTGTGGGGTGGGAAAATAAATGAATTAACAACCTTGAAAAAAAAAAACGTAGATAAAATAAGGCTCAAACCAAGATCCCTCTAGGGCTGCTGACAAGGCTATCCTGGGGACCCCCCCTCAAAGTCTCCGTGTTCATTGGGGCCTGACATCCCTCCCAGTCACTTGGCTTCCAAGCTTATCTACCATGAATTCTCAGCCTCCTTCCCATCTAGCTTCATTTGGTGTGTCGATCAAGTTCCCTAAAATACATGCATGCAAAGCATTTAAGTGAGGGGCAGAGTTCAGCGAAGGGTTGGGGTTCCTGAGGACATTTGTATCACACAAATACTGCTTAAAATTGAATACCAGACATGTTTGTCCTTTGGTTTTGTTTAACCTTTATATAAACAGTTTACTCTAAATAACACCACAGACAAAAAACTATATGAACACAAAAGAAGTGATGTGAAAATGAGATTGTTTACTCTTTTTATTATACAAAAATAATAAACACTTATGATTTTAAAATTCAAAAGCAAATGAAAAGCTAAATATTGCTTCAGCACTTTCTTCTCTGTCATCCATTTCTGCTCCCCAGAAATAGCCAGAATTATGGGGTTTTTTTAAAAAATGTACTCTTCCAGAAATTTATTACACATATACATTTTTTCAAAAATCAGATTTTATTATAATTAAAATAATTCTGTAATTTGTTTTTTTCACTTGACATTATATATTGACCCTCTCTATAGGTATGTGTATATGTATGTGCATATGTATGTTTATGTAAACTGCTATATGTAGATGCTTCATTTTATACAAGTGCATACACATTCATTCATTCAATAGGCATTAGTGAGCATTTGTACATGCCAGGCATTGGGACCAGTCTCCCACTGATGGACAGTTTGGTGCATTGTGCTGCTTTGAACACAGTGTACTAATGAACATCCTTGTGAAGCAGCAGATGTGCTGTGTCAGAGCAGTGCACTGTGAGCTCTGGTGGAATCTGGGGACCTTTTGCAACGTGCTTGAGTCAGTCTCACCAGTAGCATTACTACACCCTGCAGAAGTACTGGGGGATCGTCGAGCGTTTCCATTTTTCCCATGTAGTAGAAACAGTGGCCTTACTGTTTGACTCTGCATTTCTCTCTTAACAAGTGAAGACATGCATCTGTCCACAGGTGCTGGATACTCTTTGTTCTTGTAAGGCTGGAACTCTGTCACCAGAAACCTTCCCCTGGGCCCCTTATGCCCCAGTGCCATTGGGCTGTCGGTCCTCTGGCTCCTCCCCAACCTTCTCTTTGTTCTCTAGTTGTTCTACCCCACCTCAAAGCTGGTCTTAAGGAATGTGGGTCAACAGTTGTGAAACTACTACCATGTAATTAAACAGTTTAGTAGATGGAAGATATTTGGTGGGAACCAGGGTTCTCAATGTTGAAGTTAGAGGTCATAGATAAGAAAATGGGGAAGACTAAGGTAATTTTCATGGCGATCAAGTGGAGTTGGAAAGCTCCACTTTGGTTTAATGTATGTAGATACAGATTTTTATATTTTGAAATGTTTCTGGATATTAGTAAACACACTTGCCTTGTTTATTCTGGCTTCACAAAGTCCTAAGCTTGTTTGTTTCTGTTTAACTTTTTCACTTCTTTGCTGTTTTATGTTTTCAGAGCACAGTTGGTGATTTGGCAGCAGAACTTTTCTTTATGATTCTTGTTAACATTTAGTTTGGCACAAAGATCACAAACGGGCCCAAGGGACACATCACCTCTTTCATTACGGAGGAGTCTAAGTGATTTCAGACGCTTTTACTAAAACCCATTAAATTTATAAAATAATGATTCTTTACTGTAACATTTTATATTATCGTAGATCACTGCCCCTTTCTCTACAGTAGTGGTGTGTGTGGTGTGAATTTCCTAACCCAAAGAGTTAAATTTCTTTATCTAAATTTACAAACTTTAGCAGCATATACTAAGCTGAAGGCTACCAAGATATTCTCAACAGCAGTGGATTGGAAATAACCATTGGCTGCACTCAGGCTTCCTTATATACATAATTTTACTTATTTATTTATGAATATGCTGTGTTTTTGTTGCTGTATGGGCTTTTCTCTAGTTGTGGCTAGCAGGGACTACTCTCTAGTTGGGGTGCTCAGGCTTCTCATTACAGTGGCTTCTCTTGTTGCAGAGCACAGGTTCTAGGTTGCTCAGGCTTCAGCAGTTGTGGCTCCTGGATTCTAGGGCACAGGCTCAGTAGTTGTGGCACACAAGTTTAGTTGCTCCTCGGCATATGGGATCTTCCTGGATCAGGGATCGAACCCCTGTCCCTTGCACTGGCAGGCAAATTCTTTACTACTGAGTCTCAAGGAAAGCCTCTACACTCAGGCTTTCTATCCACACAGAACAACCTGCCTGAACTCAGTAAGATCAGCCTTTCCTGTGTGTCTGTATAAAGTCAAATAACTTACATGACTGGTAGACTCTAATTCTTTTTTAAAAAATTTAATTCTAATTTTTGTATTGTGTTAAAATACACAAAACAAAGTTTACCATCTTAACCATGTTTAAGCACGCAGTTCAGTGATATTCACAGGCTGTGCAGCTATTAGTGCCACCCAGTCCCATAAGACTTTTACCTTGTAAATCTGAAACTCTATATCTATTAAGCATTAATTCTCCATCTCCTCTCCCTTCAGCCTCTGGCAACCACCATTATAGTGAAAGTCACTCCGTTGTGTCCGACTCCTTTTGACCCCATGGACTATACAGTCCATTGAATTCTCCAGGTCAGGACTGGAGTGGGTAGCCTTTTCCTTCTCCAGGGGATCTTCCCAACCCAGGGATCTAACCCAGATCTCCTGAATTGCAGCTGGATTCTTTACCAGCTGAGCCACAAGGGAAGCCCCATCAGTTATACTTTCTGTTTTTATGATTTTGACTACGAGTTTCACAAAGTGAAGTCATACAGTATTTTCTTTTTTGTGGCTGGTTTAATCCATTTAAGATTGTGGATTCTGGAATCTTGATGCAGTGGAATCCAGAGGTAAGTCAAAAACATGTAAAACTGTAGTTCAACTCCGTTACATATCAGATTCTGACAAGACCACAAAGAGTTGGACAGAACTGAAGAAACTTAGCACGCACAAACAGAAAAATGTAAGTAAAACCACACCCTGGCATATCATAGTTCAGTTTCTGAAAGTGAAAGATAAAATCTTTAGAGGCAGAGAAAAGAAGATTACATGAGAAAAATAATAAGAATGACAGCTGATTTGTCATTAGGAATAATTTAAACCAAAAGGCAATGAAATGACATTTCTGAGGTGGCGGGGGATGGCAGAGAGAGTCAACCTAGAATATGCTATCACTGTGAGAACATCCTTCAAAAAACAAACGTGGTAAAATAATGATCTTTTCAGTGAAACAAAATCTGAGGGAAATTATACCAGATGGAAACCTGGATCTAAACAAAGACCCAAAGTGTCAGAAAAAGGTAAAAAAATGGATAAATGTAAAATATATATAGTTCTCTTTTCTTAATTTCTTTAAAGTCAATTTACTGCTTAAGGACATAAATAGTACATCAAGAGGGGTGGGTGACTGGCATATTCAAGTGTGACTTCTGGGTTTCATGACTGTGGTTATGGGCATGCCATAAGATGAGATGGTTGGATGGCATCACTGACTCAATGGACATGAGTTTGAGCAAACTCCGGGAGATGGTGTAGGACAGGGAAGCCTGTCATCCTGCAGTCCGTGGGGTCGCAGAGAGTTGGACACAACTTAGTGACTGAACAACAACAACAATGGTCCTGATGTTTGCTAAGGCTGGGAAAACTAAGGGAAGATACAGCGAGGGGAGGAAGGTAAAACACTTCTTCTTGGATACCGATGACGTCCTAGTCCGCATCTGTTTCACCCGGCCTAACAGCATTCTAAATTCTTCCTTGTATCTATATTTACCAGACTTTCCTCTACTCCAAATGATTCAGGAAAAGCTGGCTTCACCTTCTTCTTCAGAGCTGGCCGAATGGCGCTAAGGGTCAGTACATCTCTCCTGGTTAATAGCTAATTGGGGAAACCTGGCCTGAGGCAATCAGTGCAGGGCGTTCCATGCCAAAGGTCAGCTTTAGGAATGGGTTAGGGGAGAAGTATTGTGGGGGCTTATGACAACACAGCATCTTCTTCCCTGAGAGAAATGCACCAGAAAACAATGTCACTTCTTCCTCTGGACACTGTGGTATGTAGGGGTGAGGCTGGTACCCTGACAACTGTCTCGATCCAACGTGAGGGGGAGCCGGTCTCACCCCAGCACAGAGCTCAGAGCAGGCACGTGACTCCTGGAGCTACTGCTGATGCACTGTCTGCATCAGGACTTTCCCAGCGGACTGTGAAGTTCAAGTTACATCACAGGTAGCCCAGACCATTCTACATGACACAGACACAGCAGGTTTAAGATGCCTTCAGGTTATCTGAGTGGAGGTGTCAACCAGGTCGTTGGATATCAGAGGTGAGTTCAGAGGGCAGTTTGTGTGTTAGCAGTGTAAACAGTATCTGAATCATTAAGGGGTTAACTGTCAACAGAGATAAAAAAGGGGCCCCAAAAAAGACCCAGCCCTCAGATTAGGATTGGGATATGATGGGGTAAACGGTGTGTTGGGGGGGGAAGATTTTCACATTCTTACCTTAAACATATTTTTGTTGTTGGTTTTTTTAATGATCAGATATTATTTTCCTAATTTCAAATAGAATAAGGGAAAACACTGCAAAGCTCTGATCAAAAAACATAAACAAAATTTTAAAATTAAACAATAAATCAGAAAAATATTTAAGCTATGTGACAGATAATGGGTTAACTTGAAAATCTCTTAGAGATCAATAAGAAAATGTTGACCACAGCAATGGAAAATAAGCAAAGGTCATGAACTTAAGACATGTACACACGCATGCCCACATACAAACACACAAATATTATAAGTGCCCATCAATATCTCATAAAAAATTCAATCAATAAAATGAAAAATTAAAATGAAGGTCTTGTTTTCAACCTAACATACTGTCATGGACAAAAAAAATAAGACTGACAACAAATAGTAAGCTTTTGGAAGACAGATTTAAACAGGGGCTGTCAAATACTGCTCCTCCAAGTATAAGTTAATTGAAGGCAATAAGCAATACACATTAAAATATCCACATAGCCTAGCAATTCCATTTCTCAGAATTCAGCTCTAGAAAAAAACTGTGGATGCATTCAGAGATATGACTACAAGGATGCTTATAAGGCTAAATATTGGAAACAATGGGGGATTTATAAATAAGCCACGCTTGTTTTTGTTGTTCAGTCACTAAGTCCTGTTCGGCTCTTTGATACCTGGTGGACTCCAGCACACCAGGCTTCCCTGTCCTTCACTATCTCCCTGAGTTTGCTCAGACTCATGTCCATTGAATTGCTGATACCATCCAACTATCTCATCGTCTGTCATCCCCTTCTCCTGCCTTCAATCTTTCCCAGCATCAGGGTCTTTTCCAATGAGTCAGTTCTTCGCATAATGTGGCCAAAGTATTGGAGCTTCAGCTTCAGCATCAGTCCTTCTAATGAATATTCAGGATTGATTTTCTTTCAGATTGACTGGTTTGATCTTCTTGCTGTCCAAGGGACTCTCAAGAGTCTTCTTCAGCACCACAGCTCGAAAACATCAATTCTTTGGCCCTCAGCCTTCTTTATGGTCCAACTCTCACATTCGTACATGACTACTGGAAAAACCATAGCTTTGACTATTGTTGTTGTTGTTCAGTCACTAAGCTATGCTTGGTTTAGTTCATAAAATGAAACAAGTTGCAGCCTTTACCAACTAGCTGAATATTTAGTGGCGTCTCAGGAAGCTTTTAGTCGCTCTAAAGGGGTGTAACCAGGTGATGCAAGCGCCCTAAGTCCCTAATGACTAAGGACTGGAAAGAACTCAGCTGGGCTACAGTGGGCGTTGCAAGCCATCAGAGAGGCCGCCTGTCTCTGTTTCTGGGGCCAGGAGGTCTTCAGTTTCCATGGCCTTTGTGTGGACCCACTTCTCTCTCAAGACCACATTGCGCCTTGATGTGCTGACCTTCTGTCCTCATCTGGCTGCATCTCCCCAGGGTCTTAGAGCTGCAGGTTACCCTCTGTTGACTGGCTTGGTCTCCAGCCACAAAGTCTCATTTTTTTAGAAGGAATATCTGGCTGGCTTTACTGAGTTGGTGGCCTGGTTCCCCTGGCGGGCAGTGTGATCAATTCTGGGGTTTGTGGCTCTGAAAACAGTCCCTGGGGATCCCAGCCCAGGTGCCTCTGCTTTATGATTCATAGGGATGTGCCTGTGACACTTTCTGGGGCTGGTTAACTGATCCAGGGCCGGTCCTCTTAACCTTCAACATAGCCCTCATGGCCCCACCATCCCTGGGGGCAGAGAGCAGATCAGGAGCCAAACTTCTACAGCTCGAGGCCTTCTCTGGCCGCTCAGCTTCCTCCTTTGCAGGAGCAGAAATCCTTCTCGGCTTTGGTGGAGTGATGAGTTCTCAGAATAACAGAGCTCAAAGGGTGGGTGGGTCATCACACAACCAATGTTTCAACATCCTGCAGATGTCCAGACTCTGGCCAGGAACCTAAGAGGATTACACATCTTTCATAGACATCTTTCTGTGAACAGAGAACACGTATTTCTGTAAAATGCCAACTCTGAATATTCATTGGAAGGACTGATGCTGAAGCTGAAGCTCCAATACTTTGGCCACCTGATGCAAAGAACTGACTTATTGGGAAAGACCCTGATGCTGGGGAAGATTGAAGGCAGGAAGAGAAGGGGATGACTGAGAATGAGATGGTTGAATGGGCATCATCGACTCAATGGACATGAGTTTGAGCAAACTCAGGGAGATAGTGAAGGACAGGGAAGCCTGGAGTGCTGCAGTCCCCAGGGTTGCAGAGTCGGACACAACCGGCAACTGAACAATGAACGACAAATAATACCAATAGTCTCGATTCTTCCCAACATACTGCCTCGTACAAAGATGTAGCAAGCATGCAGAAACCACAACTTCTCATCTTTTCATATCCCTGACTCTGATGCTGGTATAGTTTGAGGATCAGGATCAATCACTTGAAATTTTTATTACTTTTTTTTTTATTAGTTTATTTTCTATTTTTTAACTTTACAATATTGTATTTGTTTTGCCATACATTGACATGAATCCACCATGGGTGTACACGTTTTCCCCTTCCAGAACGCCCCTTCCACCTCCCTCCCCATCCCATCCCTCTGGGTCATCCCGGTGCACCAGCCCCGAGCACCCTGTATCATGCGTTGAACCTGGACTGGCAATTCATTTCACACATGATAATTTACATGCTTCAACGCCATTCTCCCATATCATCCCGCCCTTGCCCTCTCCCATACAGTCCATAATACCATTCTATTTATCTGTGTCTCTTTTGATGTCTCGCATACAGGGTTATCTTTACCAATTGACTAAATACCATATATATGTGTTAGTATACTGCATTGGTGTTTTTCTTTCTGGCTTACTTCACTCTGTATAATAGGCTCCAGTTTCATCCACCTCATTAGAACTGATTCGAATGTATTCTTTTTAATGGCTGAGTAATATTCCATTGTGTGTATGTACCACAGCTTCCTTACCCATTCATCTGCTGATGGGCATCTAGGCTGCTTCCATGTCCTGGCTATTATAAACAGTGCTGCGATGAACATTGGGGTACACGTGTCTCTTTCAATTCTGGTTTCCTCAGTGTGTATGCCCAGCAGTGGGATTGCTGGGTCATATGGCAGTTCTATTTCCAGTTTTTTGAGGAATCTCCACACTGTTCTCCATAGTGGCTGCATTCCCACCAACAGTGTAAGAGGGTTCCCTTTTCTCCACACCCTCTCCAGCATTTATTGCTTGTAGTCTTTCAGATAGCAGCCATTCTGACCGGCGTGAAATGGTACCTCATTGTGGTTTTGATTTGCATTTCTCTGATAATGAGTGATGTTAAGCATCTTTTCATGTGTTTGTTAGCCATCTGTATGTCTTCTTTGGAGAAGTGTCTGTTTAGTTCTTTGGCCCACTTTTTGATTGGGTCATTTATTTTTCTGAAATTGAGCTGCAGGAGTTGCTTGTATATTTTTGAGATTAATTGTTTGTCCATTGCTTCATTTGCTATTATTTTCTCCCATCCTGAAGGCTGTCTTTTCACCTTGCTTAAAGTTTCCTTTGTTGTGTAAAAGCTTTTAATTTTAATTAGGTCCCATTTGTTTATTTTTGCTTTTACTTCCAATATTCTGGGAGGTGGTCATAGAGGATCCTGCTGTGGTTTATGTCGGAGAGTGTTTTGCCTATGTTTTCCTCTAGGAGTTTTATAGTTTCTGGTCTTACGTTTAGATCTTTAATCCATTTTGAGTTTACTTTTGTGTATGGTGTTAGAAAGTGTTCTAGTTTCATTCTTTTACAAGTGGTTGACCAATTTTCCCAGCACCACTTGTTAAAGAGATTGTCTTTTCTCCATTGTATATTCTTGCCTCCTTTGTCAAAGATAAGGTGTCCATAGGTGCATGGATTTATCTCTGGGCTTTCTATTTTGTTCCATTGATCTATATTTCTGTCCTTGTGCCAGTACCATACTGTCTTGAGGACTGTGGCTTTGTAGTATAGCCTGAAGTCAGGCAGGTTGATTCCTCCAGTTCCATTCTTCTTTCTCAAGATTGCTTTGGCTATTTCAGGTTTTTTGTATTTCCATACAAATTGTGAAATTATTTGTTCTAGTTCTCTGAAGAATACTGTTGGAAGCTTGATAGGGATTGCATTGAATCTATAGATTGCTTTGAGTAGTATACTCATTTTCACTACATTGATTCTTCCAATCCATGAACACGGTATATTTCTCCATCTATTTGTGTCCTCTTTGATTTCTTTCACCAGTGTTTTATAGTTTTCTATATATAGGTCTTTTGTTTCTTTAGGTAGATATATTCCTAAGTATTTTGTTCTTTTCATTGTGATGGTGAATGGAATTGTTTCCTTAATTTCTCTTTCTGTTTTCTCATTGTTAGTATATAGGAATGCAAGGGATTTCTGTGTGTTAATTTTATATCCTGCAACTTGACTATATTTGTTGATTAGCTCTAGTAATTTTCTTGTGGAGTCTTTAGGGTTTTCTATGTAGAGGATCACGTCATCTGCTAACAGTGAGAGTTTTACTTCATCTTTTCCAATCTGGATTCCTTTTATTTCTTTTTCCGCTCTGTTTGCTGTGGCCAAAACTTCCAAAACTATGTTGAATAGTAGTGGTGAGAGTGGGCACCCTTGTCTTGTTCCTGATTTTAGGGGAAATGCTTTCAGTTTTTCACCATTGAGGATAATGTGTGCTGTGGGTTTGTCATATATAGCTTTTATTTTGTTGAGGTATGTTCCTTCTATTCCTGCTTTTTGGAAGGTTTTTATCATAAATGGATGTTGAATTTTGTCAAAGGCTTTCTTTGCATCTTTTGAAATAATCATATGGTTTTTATTTTTCAATTTGTTAATGTGGTGTATTACATTGATTGATTTGAGGATATTGAAGAATCCTTGCATCCCTGGGATAAAGCCCACTTGGTCATGATGTATGATCTGAAATTTTTAAACTTTGGTTCAAAATTTCAAATCTCCACAACAGCTTAAGTGTGTTTAAATCCATATACTTAAAAGAAAGTATTGACTAGGAAAAATAATTACTTGCTATTTGGAATTAATATTAGTCCACAACAGCCTTCCTGGGATCGTGAGAAGGCTTTTTGAGTGCACACGACGTTAGCAGCCCTCCTGATGGGATAAGGGTGACATCAGAGCAGTGTTTAACTGGGGAATTGAGCAGCTCAGCAGTGCGGGAATTACTTCTGTGATGTCATCTATGTTGTGCTGCCAGTAAGTGTTCTGAAAATACTCTGCTCCGGAAAAGCTATGTCTGAATGAGAGAAGTCAGTTTTCCAAAATGATTCTCATCAGCCCCTGCCCCCAAACAACCTAGTCCAGTAGACCAGAGAGGAATACAACAGGCAGGCTTTGCAAGGGGCACCGCTGAGAACTCTGGGGCAGGGACCGTCCTCCGATAATGACCTTCAAACACAGACACAAATGGACGTCATTAACTGTGAACCCAGAAGTTTCTATCTTTCCTCTCTTTCTCTCTCCCTTCCTCCCTTGCTTTCTCTTTCTCTTCCCCCCACTTCCTCCTTTTTTCTCCTTCCTATCTCCCTCCCTTTCTTCTTTTCTTTCTTCTCTGGAAGAGAATCAGACAGGCAGAACTGCTTATGTAAAGTTTTCATTTCAAAGCTAATGCTACATGCTGAAGGTTGCAGGATGATTAAAGACAAAAACTTTCACCACTTTTAAAATCTATGCAACAAAGAAACAATTATTATTCTCTCACACTGTAAGTAAAAGTTCTTACCAGCCCATAAAAGATTAAAAATCAGTTAAAAATTTTATAAACCCTCAGTCTTTTAAACCACATATTTTTGTTAATTAAACCATTATTTTTGCTTTAAAGCAATTCCCAGAATATTATAGAAAGCATTGAGACAGCATTTTTCACAAATTAGGATTCTGAATCTTTGTTTGAAAAAGATCATTATTTGTTTCTGGGAACCCTGGTTTTTTGTTTTTTGTTTTTTGTTTTTTTAAGTCAATCTTATCTGTTTTGGCAGGCTCTGTGAAAACATTACCCTTCCTTGCAACAACACTTTGACGAAAGTTAGTCTGAAAGCCTAGCTAAAGAGAGTAAGTCATCCACAGCCTATGAAACAGATTCCTAGCTAAAAGAGGATTACTAAAAAAAATCAACAGGAAAAGTTATCTTTAGTCGGTGAGAATTATGTGTCCCCCACACACGCCTCCCTTCCATCATAAGCCATTTCTGTGCATTTTCCAACAATCTGGTCAATCTAGTGCCTCTGATTGGAGAGTATGAGACTTCCCACGTTTGCTCAGCTGGTATTAAACTCACCACTGACAGTGGCAGTAAATATAATGGCTCACTCTCAGTGAATACACTGCAGAAGCCATCACCAGGTTTTTCTGTGGGTGGTTGTCCAGACTCTGCCTTTGGACCCGGGATCTGGGGCCAAAAGCTCCCTGCATCCTGCCCTTCCCAACATCTTCTGCCTCCCCCTGAGACTGGGCCATCCCGGTAGGTGCCCTTCACCCAGCCTGGCCCTGTTCTTCAGGGCAAACTCTGACTACCTGGCCCCGGGGTGGGGAGTGGTGGGGAGGAGTGAGGGACCCAGGACAGGACTCTGTATGAGGGGTGGTGATGGGGGGGGCGGGGTGGTGGGGGGGGTCGGGGATCACAGCCCCTCTCTGCTAGCACAGCACTTCTCTGAGGAGGCTGGAGGGCTGGGGTCCACAGCGGTGCCAACACGGGTCCGTGTGACTCTGCATCACCTCGGTCCACGTGTGTGGCCCCACGTGGCCCATCTGGGATGAATGCTACTTAGGTAACAGCCCTGAGGGCTGACCCCCAAAGTGGTGGCCTTGGCCCCACTGCAGGCTCCGTGCTCCTCTGGGGGCCTCTGCTCCCCAACCCTGGTGTAACCTCCACTGACTGCCAGCCTCTCTTCTCCACTCACTGTGAGGATTCTCACTTTACCTGACCAGTTTCAAGTCCTTCAGCAGGAGCTTCTCTATGTCGTGCGCCACCCCCCAACACATACACCAGCTGGTGGGGAGGCCAGGGTGGGGCCACTGTGAAGCGGATCCCATTCTGAGAGGGCCGCGATTATAGCTTAGAGAACAAAAAAAGACAGGGCTGGGAGTTGTCCTGCTTTGTGGCATAAGATTCCAAAGAGTATCTTCACCCCTAGAAGATGAAGCTTCACCTGAATCCTCCTGTGCACCCTGGGGAATCTGCTCAGAGTGTGTGTATGGGGTGAATATCAGCAGAGCGCAGGGGCTCCACAGAAGCCAGGATGCAGACCCCCCTGAGTGGACCTCACCTGGCAGCATGGACAGGCCCTTGGCACTGCGCATGGTCACCACAAGGGTTAGTGAAAGTTGCTCAGTTGTGTCCAACTCTTTGTGACTCCATGGACTATATACAGTCCATGGAATTCTCCAGGCCAGAATACTGGAGTGGGTAGTTTTTCCCTTCTCCAGGGGATCTTCCCAACCTAGGGGTCAAACCCAGGTCTCCCACATTGCAGGTGGATTCTTTACCAGCTGAGCCACAAGGGAAGCCCATGAATACTGGAGTGGGTAGCCTATCCTCCTCCGGCGGACCGTCCCGACCCAGGAATCAAACCGGGATTTTCTGCATTGCAGGCAGATTCTTTACCAACCGAGCTATCAGGGAAGCCCCTGCCACGAGGGTGCTCTCTCTCAAATGGGAATCGGGTGGCCACAGAGAACCTTCATGTGCACTAATGGATGGAACAGGTGTGCACTGCTTCTCTTCTCTGGCCACTATTCCAAATCTTTATCAATACATCCATTTACATCACACAGGCCTGTGAATTTTGTGATATATTCCTAAAGCAAGCTGTGCATACATTTGTTTTCAGACAAGTTATGTCCATTTGTCTAGGGTGCCACAGGTCCTGGATTTTCATGGCCAGTTTGTATTTCCAGGTTTCGGGACCTCAGTCACAGAGGAAAGGGAATTAGGACCACATCTCTGTGGTAACACGCATTGTTTTACTGCTAGTTTGCAATAGTGAAAAGCTGGAAACAATCTGAATGCCTAATAGTAGAGAACTGGTTCAATAAATTGTAGTGGGACATTTCAATGGAACTGTCAACCACAAATTGGCACTTGCCATCTACCTCAACAAGGATTAAATCATGTGCTGCTGCAGCGGCTGACCTTCAACACCCACTGAAAGGAGTTCAGGGTGGAGAGTAGAAATGAGGCATTCTGTGCTCAGAGGGGAAAAAACTGGTAGGACTGGTCCTCAGATAGATTTTTGAAGAGCCGACTTTATGAGTCCAATTCTTGTATCTCCTCATATCTAGAAAAGCACTAAAGTCCTTCAAGGAGACAACTGTTCCTTGTGACTAGCAGTCTTCACGAGACTATGAGAAACCTTCTGGAAAAATATGTGCTTGATTGCATGTATTCCCCCTTCATCAGAATCACATCTATGCTGACCTTCCCCCCTGCTTCTTTACAGCAGTTTCTCAGAGCTACTGTGAGGGGCTATCTCTTGGGCTACAATCTTCATTTTGCCCCAAATAAAACTTAATTCACAACTTTCACGTTATACACTCTTTTTTTTCTTTTAAGTTGACAGAACTATGAAAATTAAACTGAAGGTCAGCTGTTCTATCTCTAAGTTTAAATTAAGGGGGTTTACTTTGTTTTCACGAGACTCAGCATAAGGCAATTTGGTGATTACCTGAACGTTCCTTCTGGCATCAGCAGAAGGACAGGTATCCTCCCTGCCCTCCACCATAGGGATGCCCACTCAGCAGAATGAAGGGAGGAGGGGTGATGTTGGGTCTATTTTACCACAGTAAAAAAGATAACCAAAAAAAAAAACCCAGACCAATAAGACAAATACCTCTGTACCTATCACCTGGAATGAACAAATATAAATATATTGTGTCATATTTTACTCAACCTAAGTTTTAAAAGTAAAACATTACCAATTTAAAAAGTGACATAAGGCTTCCCTTGTGGCTCAGTGGCAAAGAATTCGCCTTGCAATGCAAGGGACACCAGTTCTATCCCTGGTCTGGGGAGATCTTCATGCCAAGGAGCAACTAAGTCTGTGCGCCACAACTCGAGTTTGTGCTCTGGAGCCCGGGAGCCAAAACTCCTGAAGCCTGAGAGCCCTAGAGCCCATGCTCCACAACAAGAGAAACCACAGCAATGAGAAGCCCGAGCACCACAACTAGAGAGTAGCCTCCGCTAGCCATAGTTAGAGAAAAGCTCGAGTGGCAGCAAAGACCCAAAATAAATGAATAAATAAGTAAATAAAAATTTAAAAAGTGATACAGATGTCTTAATTTCAGTTAGGGCTCAAGAAAAAAATATATATGCAAGTAAATCCTACATCCTGAAGTCAGAGAAGGAGGACCCACAGATTCACTTGCATGAGCAAGCAAGTACAGGGGCCGTGAAGATCGAGATCCCAGACAGCTGTACTGTGAAGGGAAGGCAAGAGCCTGGGAAGCACAGTGAGAGCTCACTTCCAACACTTTTCTAAGCCAATGTGCAGGCGAACAGCCAGGTAACAAGTGCCGGAAACCATCCATCGCCCAGTCCTCACTGTGTTGGGTGAGGTGCCTATGGTTGGGTTCCTAACTAAGTTCAGTTTACACTTGTCCACCTTTCCCTGCCAATATCCTGCTGGTTTTTGACGAAGACCACCACCCTCTATCCCTGATGCCCCTTCTGATGGTGCTATTCTCCACAACTCCTCCTAGGATTGCTCCTAACTTTTTTCTTGATGGGTTGGGGCAGTTTCAGAGACTTCTCCCCATGGCTCTTATTCTATACTTCAGGAAATCCTTATAAGGGTTCTGCCAACTATTATGTAAAACCCCAACTATGCACACGGGAGCTGGGAAATAACCACAGGCAGGCCAGGACCCAGCAGCATTGTAGGGTGTTCTTGGACCAGAACTACACTTGTCACCTGCCTTCATAAGCCCAGCTCTTACTGCAGGAACATAACACTATTTCAGGTCAACCCAGATTCTCTACCCATTTCCCTGGGCACCATTATCCTGACATGTGGCTATAGGTCCCTTCAGGGAAGGGCTGGGGTCATAGTTATCATCTACCCTGTAGTGGGGTTGCAGCATCCTTCATCAAAGGGAACTGGCACCTTCCCTTCAGTCAGTGAACTTTCAGTTCTGTGAACTGATTTGGCTTTGGACAGTGAATGAGAGACTGTGATTTTCCATTGCCATGGCTCATTTCAAACTTCACCCTTCCAACACTTGGACTCTACTTGGTTAGATGCCATCTCTCTCACCCCAGGGTGGAGCACCTGGGTCTATTGGTCATCAGCACATGACTTCAAAGGTGCAGCATCTTCCTCTAGTGCTGCTGCCCCTGTGCCCCCTCAACCCATGCTCTTCTGGATCCCACCATCCCCATCTCCAGCACCTTCCTTTGGTCAGCTCTGGCCCACACAGGATGTGTCCTGCCCATCTCTTAGAGAAGCGATGCCCGCCCCCCGCAGTGTGCTCCTTGTGCTTTATGAAGGGAACATCCACTGAGTTCTCCGAGGGAGCAGGGCCAGGCAGTGGGATCTCCGTTTGCACAGGGGGTTCCATTCTCAAGTCCGTGTTCCCTGAGCTTTTCCAGTGCTCTGCAAGGAAATTCAAATCTCACCACATTCACTGTGGGTCATAGTCCTGTCTATACTTCAGGAAGTTCTCCTGGCAGTGAATGAAGAGGGATACTGGTGCCCCTGCCAGGACTCCCACATCAGCAGAGTGCATTTCTGTATTGATACATTCTCCTCTCTTGATCCTCAAAGGTCCATCCTTCTCTACTCAACACCTTAAAATTTACAATTGCCCATTTCCTTCTCCTTCCTATCAGTGCCGGTGAGCCAAGCCCTACGATTCTTTTGATTGCATAAGCTTTCTTCCTGGAGCGTGACCTGTTTTCCCAACTAAGGCGGCACTGAGAGCGGTTAGGAGGTAACACGTGGTGGTGGTGGGGAATCTGAAGAAGTAGAAGCATCACCGTGGGACAGCTCTTCAGATGAGTCTAGCAAGAAGTTTAGCACTCCAGGGGGCATCCTTAGAGAGGTCCCAAAGAACCTGGACTCTCAGATGCTATTTGGGAACTATCAATTTGGGCTGCCAGAACCAAAATACCATCAACGGGGTAGCCTCTCACAGTTCTAGAGGCTGAGAAGTTCAAGATCAAATGCCAGCAGATGTAGTGTCTGATGAGAACCAGCGTCCTGGTGCATAGTCATGCGTCTTTTGTCTCCTTGCTGGTCCCCGGCCCCCCACCATGTGAAGAAAAGGAGCAGCAGAACCTGTTGGGGTTTCTTCTAATGAGGCTTCACCATTATGATGAATCATCTCCCAAAGGCCCCACCTCCATCTCAACACATAGATGTGGGGGGAAGAAGACGCCTATGCAGTCCACAGCAGGGCCATGTGCACTCCGCTGGGAACCTCTAGAAGATTCTTCAGCCCATGACACATGGGGAGTTGGCAGTCAACACCCCAACCTCCTCACCCTTCAGTCTGGATAACTCAGCAGTAGCTCTGGACTTCCTCTCGGAGTTCTCCAGCGGGACCAGGTCTGGTTGCCTATAGTGGTGACAGGCTATCAACAAACCTTTCACTGCTTCCTTCCTTCCTGTTCCTGCCTCCCTTCCGGTGTCCTTCACCAGGGTTCCTGGCATCACCCACCATGGAACATACTTGCACTCAAATCTCCCTCCCAGGGCTTGCTTCTGGGAAAATCTAATGGAGTAAGAGTCATTCCTTTTTGCCCAATAATTCCACTTCTGAGTATTTATCCAAAGGAAATACTCCTTAAAAAGGAGGGGGGAGTTGTATCCAAAAAGGATATTGCAGCATTTTCATATGATGGGAAAATTGGAAACAATCTAAATGTCCAACAAAGATCCATTCGGTCACATTTATTTTTCATCTACCGTGCACCAGGTACCATGCTGAATTTGGGATTCCCAAACAGAATGTCCCACAGTTGGATGGGACAAGAGACAAGGCAGGAAGATGATGAAACCTGAACTAAGGCAGTGGCAGTGGGGACAGACGGGAGCACAGAGAGGTTCCTTAAGGAAGAATCAACAGAAGCAGGTGACCCGTTAGACACAGAAGAGAAAGGATGGGGAGACAGTGAGGGTGATGGGAAGCATGGTGGTGGGACAATTACTGCTTAGGAGACAATTAGGAGGTATTTTTATGACCACTGAAATTTGAGAAGAAGGAGCAATGTCTACAAAGTCCATGTCTACCTGAGTCCAGGTTTCTGGCTTCAGTGAATGGGAGACAGGAGACAGAATGTAGGTAAAAAACCAGGTCTCAACAATAAAGTCTTTTCATTTATTTACTTTTTCTTAGCTGTGCTGGGTCTTTGTTGCTGTGCAGGCTTTTCTCTACTTGTGGTGCATGCGCTTCTCATTGTGCTGGCTTCTCTTGTTGTAGAGCGTGGGCTCTAGGCACATGGGCTCAGTAGTTGCAGCTCCCGGGCTACTAAGGAACTCTAGAACACAGGATCAAGGGTTCTGTCACACAGGTTTAGTTGTTCTGCAGCATGTGGGATCTTCCTGGATTAGGGATCGAACCCATGTCTTCTGCATTGGCAGGCAGATTCTTTACCACTGAGCTACCAGGGAAGCCCAAAAATAAGGTGTTGAATCCAGATTTGGTTGAGTTTGAAAAGTTTTACTAGATTGTTTTTGTTTAATCGGTAAGTCGTGTCTGACTCTTTTGTGACCCCGTGGACTGTATAGCCTCCCAGGCTCCTCTGTCCATGTAATTTTCCCAGCAAGAATACTGGAGTGGGTTGCTTTTTCCTTCTCCAGAGGATCTTCCGACCCAGGGATTGAACCCGCGTCTTCTGCACTGCAGGTGGGTTCTTTGCCACTGAGCCACCATGTTGCTTCAAAATTATTTAACAGCTGTGGACCTTCAAGCCACTTCACTATACAAGTCAGGCTCCTGGACTTCTGTCTACAAGAAGTTTCATTCAAAAGCAATGAAAATCCAACTACATAAGCTTTGAAGAATACTTTAGATCTTTCTTATCAGTTTTCTTCAAGTCTTATTCCAGGAGTTTTCACAGGATAGACCCCAGAAATGTTTCCTGAAATCCTTTGTAGACATTGCTCCTTCTTCTCAAATTTGGGTGGTCATAAAAATACCTCCTAATTGTCTCCTAAGCAGTAATTGTCCCACCACCGTGCTTCCCTCTCCGCTCATTTCCTCCTCTGCTCTCTGCACCTCCCATGTGTCTCACCACTGAAGATGCCATTAGGACCAGCAGCCAGTGGAGGCCATGCTAAGCCTCTCTAGGGAGGCTGAGGGTCCAGGGCAAGCTGTCTCCTCCATGGAATGAGGTAGATAGAACCACATAGGGAATGTAGCTTATCTCTGTTCATTCTGTCGCTCACCGTCGATGCAGATGCTGCTGATGTGAGAACTGCTTGCTGTCTTAGAGTCCTAGCTGCACACAGCAAATGAGGGCAAACCCACAGAGGGCAAGCACTTCACCCCAGCCAGTGTTTGCCAGAGTTCCTGAGGGACTGTGTGCATCTGATGACAAGAACTGCTGCTGTGAGATCAACATTTGATGAGCTGTTTGACCCCAATAGCCATGGGGAATCCCAGGAGATATTATGCCTTTAATTTAGTCAGTTTGAACGATGGAACTTTGGAAAACAGGACACTTACACTGTGGGGCATTTCTGGAGGGAGAGTGTATGTATTCCTCAGTTATATTCTGTAAGGCTTTATTGGCTGCTTTATGTTCTGTGTTACAGTTTCTTCTTGCTCCAATAGCTTGCTGGTTTTCTCTGACCAGTGTTTTCATTATCTTACTTGTGTAAGGACACTTTAAAATACCCAAGTATTTTAAACCTCTCAGGTAGTTCTTTTTTTTTTTTTATTATGTATTTATTGGGCTGTGCCGGGTCTTAGTTGCAGTATGCGGGATCTAGTTCCCTGACCAGGGATTGAACCCGGGCCCCCTGTATTGAGAGCTCAGAGTCTTAGCCACTGGACCAGCAGGGAAGTCCCTCAGGTAGTTCTTTACCACTCAGCCACCAGGTTGCTTCAGATTTGTTTAACATCCGTGAACCCTCAAGTCACTTCCTCATACAAGTCAGGCTCCTGGACTCCCGAAAATTCCCTGGAGGAGAGCATGGCAACGCACTCCAGTATTCTAGCCTGGAGAATCTCTGTGGACAGAGGAGCCTGGAGGGCTACAGTCCATGGGGTCGCAAAGAGTCGGACATGACTGAGCGACTAAATGTCAATGTCAAGGATGCTTTAAAATACTGAAGTATTTCAAACCGCTCAGGTAGCTCTGTTCCACAGAATTTCGATGGTTTCTGTGCTCTGCAATACTTTAGCCATTAGCCTGTGTGGCTACTGAGATTTGAAATGTGGCTAGTTAACTGAGGAACTGAATTCTTAATCTCTGTTAAAGAAAAAATGTATGCCTGACACTTGTAGAAGATGCTGAGGTAAAAGGAAGACTTTATTTCAGCTGTGTGTGGGGTGACTACTGTGACAGGTATAGGGGCCACCACAATGGGTCTTGTAGTGGGGGAGAGATGGGGTTCAGCTCCAAATTCTGAATAGGAAGTGGGAATTTACAGTCAATCGGGGTGTCAGCAGATGGAAAATTACTAAGAGGTATTAAAAAACAATATTCAACTGAGTAAAATTTAAAGACTTTATTGGCTTTATTAAATGATTCATGTATTGGGCAGATGGACAGAAACTCCAAGGAGCTACCCAAAACAAATGACTTACAGGCAGGAGGGAGCTGGAACAAGGGAGTTATTCCAGGAAGAGAAGCAACTGGTTACTACAAGGTTGAGGGAAGTCTACCTAGTAGATCACCTACCTAGTGGTGATTAGTGAATCTTGATTTACTCCTTTAAATCCCATTTCTGAGAGAGCTGAAACTATCATCAAATCTAAATTGGTGACATGGGGCTTTCCATCGACTTCCTTTTGGGCCTGTAGTCTTGTTTTTAACAGAGGCAGCATAGGGGCTTCTGGGTGAGCCGACCTAATAGGATTCTAGGTAAAGGCAAGGCAGGGAGATCAGATGTTACTCAAAGGATGGAAAGATGAGGAGCCTGACTAAATATCAAGAGTGATCAGATACTGAGAATGGGGGATTCTGGCTAACTGGCTCAGCAGGGTTCTTGCAAAAATTTGACAATGCAGAGAGAAACAGGGCTGTCCAAAACTCAAGACCTAGCTGAAAAAGAGCTCAGAGGATCTTGAGTAGAGTTTGGTCAAGGAGAGAATCTTTGTTATTTCATTTAATTTTAATTAAAGTTTAAATTTCAGTGTTGGACAGAACAGCTAGATTTTTCTAACTGGGCACATTTCTACTGAAGATGATAAGCTATTCTAAGAACACAAGTTTCCCTACAATGAATTATCTTACTGTAAAGCGAGATGATTTCCATAATCAGCATGTTTGTTTGTTATCAGATGATTTGTTCTTTTTACGGGTAACAAAAATCTGTATAGTCAAAACTATGGTTTTTCCAGTAGTCATGTATGGATGTGAGAGTTGAACAATAAAAAAAGGCTGAGCGCTGAAGAACTGATACCTTCAAACTGTGGTGCTTGAGAAGACTCTTCAGAGACCCGGGAATACAAGGAGATCAAACAAGTCAATGCTAAATGAAATCAACCCTGAATATTCACTGGAAGGACTGATGCTGAAGCTCCAATACTTTGGCCACCTGATTAGAGGAGTCGACTCATTGAAAAAGACCCTGACGCTGGGAGAGATTGAAGTAAGCCAGGAGAAGAGGGCGACAGAGGGTGCGATGGTTGGATGGCATCACTGACTCGATGGGCTGAGTTTTAGCAAACTCCGGGATATGGGGAAGAACAGGGAAGCCTGGGGTTCTGCAGTCCATGGGTCGCAAGGAGCCGGAGACGACTAAGCGACTAAACAACAACAAAGGTAACACTAACTTGTAAGCTGTATAACGTTTACTTAACAAGCTGTCGTCTTCAACCTCCAGGAGACGTTGCCTCTCCTAGTGTAATAGCGGTTTATTTGGCACAAAACCCGCGGGCGGCCAGGCGCAGGCATCAGTCCTGGTTTACATTATCCTAGAGAAGAAAGTGGGGCACATGCCGCTAAACTGACCTAGATGATGTTCAAAATAAAACTCAAACCCCAGGGCGCTCAACCTGCAGCTCTCCCTGAAGCCCAGCCTCCCCGGCCGGACCGCTCCGCCCCTAGAGCCGCCTGGCCCCGCCCCCTCCACCTGGGCACCGCCTGGACCACGCCTCCCGCGGCGCCCCGCCTCGCGCAGCGCAGATGGCGTGCTGACGTCACGCACCAGGTACTTTCCCCACGGCAGGGCCGGCGTGGGGGCGGGGCGGGGCAGGCGTGGAGCGCGCATGCGCGGCAGCGGCTGCGCGCTGCCCGGATCGTGCGGGGCCTGAGCCTCTCCGCCGGCGCAGGCTCCCTCGCGACAGCTCGCTCCTGCCGCCATGTCGGCTGCCATCGAACGAGAGTTTGAGGAGTTAGACGCTCAGAATCGCTGGCAGCAGCTGTACCTGGTGAGTGGCGGGCTCGCAGAGCCGCCGCGGTCCCCCTCAGAGGACCGGGCTCGCGCCCGCAGGCGCCCGCCGCCTCCCCCGCCTCCCGTTGGGGCGGAAGTGGCGGCGCGCGTGCGCCGCCCGGGGCCTCTGCGCTTCAGCGCTCGGGGTGGTGGGGGAGGCCGCTTGCGCGCAGGCGCAGTGGGCCCCGAGGGGGCGGTGCCGGTGGCTGATGTGGGCGTGGCCGGGACAGGGCAGGGGGCGGCTGGGGGTCTGGGGTCCTGGGAGGGTCGCGGGACCGTGGCTGAGCGGCCGGCTCGTGGCTGCCTGAGCGCCCTTGGCGCGCGGTCGCCCCCTCAGAGCTTTCCGGAAGGAGCTCGGTGAGTCAGGGGAGGCGCCAAGGGGCTGCCGCGACCCCGGGCCGGACCGGCTGGGTCGGGTCTCCGCACGTCGTGAGGCGGCTACGCGGAAGCGGGCGCCTGGCATGATTTCTGGTCTCCTCGGGGAGACGTGCCCTGGGACGGTCTCCCAATTCAAACACGGACCTTTTCTGTGCGAGTAGAACTTCATTTAATGTCTTAAAATGGTCTAGTTGTCCGCACCCGCCTGCTAATTATTGCACTTTATTGCCAGGATTGCAGTGAGTGGTGTGAGGTAAATGCTGTTCTGGCTCTTCAGGTCGCTCTCTGTACAGTCAGACGACAAAAAAGGGCTTTCCTGTAAATCTAATTGCTCCCGGGTTTTTCCCCTTCCCGTTTAATTAGATGACAGTTCCTCTTGTCATTATGTTCGTAATGTAACGTTTTCTTCTTGAGCACGTTAGCAGGACATGTAATAAATACCCTGATCCACGTGGGTCAGCGTGCGTTAGAATTGGGTACTAACTGCAAAGAATACTGGTAAGGATTTTCCCAATAATAGGAAAATTTAAATGCAAATTCTCGTAGGAAGCTTTATGTGAGAGGCTGCCAGCTGTGTCTTCTCTAGTTATGTTTGTTTTAGGAGAGACAACTGTCCCCAGGTTGCAGGCAGTCTGTCAGAACCCAGGTTTGAGAAGATTTGGTGCTTGCTACAGCTTCATTCACCTGGACATTTTGATGAAGCACTTTTGTTTTTTTTTTGTTTTCATTAGTACGCTTGACTATTCCATGAGAACTGTAATTCATCTCATCAGAAAAATGCATTTATATCCACTAAAAATTGTATGGAGTTCAGGAAACTCTTCATGGGCTTCTGCCTAGGAGTCCTTTAGTGAGTCGTTCAAAGCTCTTTTCATTTTTATTTTTTTCCTAAGGGAAGGACAAGCGCTTTAGATAGGTCAGTACAAATCATGCAGAGGGTTTGGAAATGCTGAAGGCCAAGGACAAAATCTTGACAGACAACAGTGTTTAAGAACACAGGTAGAGAAAGGGAAGTTTGCAAAAAGAAAGGCTAGAGAGGAAAAGCCTTAGGAGTGGGGGTAAATTGGTGGTGGGTGTGGTGGGAGCTGATGGTCAGTAGGCATGTGCTGTAGGGGGCACCAACAAGGTCACAATCCAAGAGGCCCCTTGAGTTAATGGCTCAAAGATCAACAGGTTCCTTAAAGAGAGCAATTTGAGTGGAAAACAGAAGTCAGATGGGGGACAGAGCTGGAATGGTGCCTAAAACAAAGCATGAATGTGTGACTTCCCTACTGTAGACCTCAATGGTTTCCTTTCACTCACTATGTAGACTGGAAACCCCTGCCATGGCTCCTGAGACCACGGGTCTTTCCTCCCCATGTGTCTTTCTTCCCACTTTTCCACTGTTTTCTTCTGCCCCTTGAAATGTGCTGTGTGTCCTCTTAAGGCCTTTGTAGAGACAGTTCTCTTTGCCTGCGCACAACTTTTCTTTCCCTGTTTCTTCCCACCTTTGCTTAACTATCTCCTCCTCATCCCTGGATTCTCACTTCCTCTAGGAGGGGGGTGGTTTCCCCGCCCTCCCTGACGGGGTGGGATCCCCTGGATGTACCCATGGCCTTCCCTTTCAAGGCCGGGCATTGGCTGTGATGCAGAAGCACAGGACTTCAGGACAGCAGTTTCCATTAAGCAAACCACTGTTGTTTGAGTAGGAAAAAGTGTTTCATTGGACTTTCTGCTTTGTAGATCACAGCAGTGGGTATGTTGATGATAATGTTTGAGAAGAGTTGTACTTTTTTTGGCAATACTAATTTGGCTAGGAAAAGAAAGGCTTTGCTCTTGAGCAAAAAAAAAAAAAACTGAATAGAACTAAGAGCTAGACTTGCTTTTAGTGTGTGAGGACTTTTACTTTATACCTTATCATTCAAAATCCTGTAAGAAAAGGGAATGTATTATTTTTAGTCTGAAACTCTGGTCCCTTACTCCTTTTTACCCTCTCTGAACAATTGCTTTTACAACGTAACTCGTGACATGGGAGGTTTCTGGGAGTGAATGACTTGGTTGGAGCCCACTCTTAATTGCTTGTGTTCACTGCCTCATCAGGCTTCCTGCAGGCCATACATCTAGTGGGCACTTAATATGTGTTTGCTGAACACTGACTTCCTACCACAGAAGGGTGGGTTGATGGTTTACATGATCTGGAAGGAGCAGGGGAGTCGAAAGAGAGAGGCTGGAGATTGAAGAAAGAGAAGGGATGAATATTGGATCCAGAAACCTCAGGAAGCAGGGGCTGATGGGACCAGGAGCACAGGTGGAAAGCCTTGCTGTGAACGGGCGCGGTTGGCAGAAGTGAGTTTGCTGGAAAGGTCTAATTTGGTCTGAGTGACAAGCTAGTAGCATTAATATAGTCTGAGGTTAATTCTGGCTTTTTGAGAAATGTTCATAATCCCTTTCTGCCTTTCCCTTGTTGCTGCTGATTGCCATGTGAATCAGCAGGGGCATTAGAAGGGCAGAGGAAAGGAATGCAATTTTGTGAGCCTTTCGGGGAAGAGAGTAAAACTGTAGGGAAATGGCAAAAGCTAAGTTATGGAGTAATGTTTCTTGTAAGTGGTAGCTCAGGAAGAATTTGGGTAATTAATCAGAATTTGTGGAACTCTTAACTGATTGGTCATTTTTCTTCAAAAGAAATTCATGGTTCAAATATTGTCCGAGTAAGAGCAGTTTTTATCATTTGTGAGTCAGCTAATTTTTAGAAGTAGAATATCAAATGAACTCTATTTTTCTAGTACTTACCTTGGCAGCCAGTGTGGAGGAAAAATCAAAGCTGTCTTGTTCAAAAACTTTTCCCTTGCAGTGTCTGCTCCACGTTCTGCTAGCCTTAATATAAGTACTCAGGGCTTGCTGCCGTATTAAACCCCTTGATTTCCTTGAGAATCCGCTGCTTTTTCACACCTTGGAGTCTTTGTCTGGACATACTGGACAGGTTGGACATACTCTGCCTACCTTACTTGTCTGGAAAATGTCTTCAAGACTAGACATCAGTCAATTTGTTGTTGTTTAGTTGCTCAGTCATGTCTGACTCTTTGTGATCCTGTGGACTGTAGCCCACCAGGCCCCTCTGGCCATAGGATTTTCTAGGCAGGAAAAGTGGGTTGCCGTTTCCTTCTCCAGGGAATCTTCCAGGCAGATTCTTTACCTCTTCACCACTGTGGCAGAGCTATTTGCTCCTCTGATTCTGAACGCTCTTTTATTAGCATATGAATCCCATTATTGTACAACTGCCGGTCTGTGTAGCTCCTTGGGGACTGCCTCATTTTCCTTTGTTTCCCCACCATCTGCCTGTAGCCTAAGGTGTGCCTGATGCTCAGTTAGCATTCACTAAACAAAAGTACTGCTGTGAGATGTCAGCACCTTGGTTCTTCCAGCGCCTCACTTGCAGCTGAGGTGACCCCGTCCAGCACAAGGTTGTGACTGCTGTGGGGTTACCACATCAGTGGGAACTCACAGCCTGTGCTTCTGAGTTTCACTGCAGCCTGCCCAGCTCTGCCTCCACAATAGCCTCTGTTGCTTCCTTTTATGAACTGCTTGAGACAGTGGTGCTGAAAGAATCATGACATTTTCGATGGCAGGAGAGGGTGGGATGTGCTATAATAGGTCGGTCCTTGTGGGACTGGAGGCCTTGAAAACCACGTCTGGACCCATGGATCAGACTGGAAAGGGATTTCCAAGTCCCCTGAAACTGCAAACTTGTTTGAATGCCCCCAGGGGATGTGGTTTCTAGGGGATTCCAGGGCTTCGGTCAGATTCTTAAGTGGAACTCTGTGATTCCTCAGAAGGTCAGAACCACTGTTTTAAGGAAAGGCAGCCCGGGGAAGGATGCCCTGGTGAAGGATATAGAACTGGAAATAGTATTGTTTCGCCTTTGACAGGTTCTGTAGGTTGTGTTCATGGTGCTGAGTTGTGTCTGACTTTTTGACCCCATGGACTGTAGCCCTCCAGGCTCCTCTGTCCATGGCATTTCCCAGGCAAGAATACTTGGAGTGGGTTGCCACTTCCTCCTCTGGGGATCTTCCCAGCCCCAGGATGTAACCCATATCTTCTGGGTCTCCTGCATTGGCAGGCGGATTGTTTACGCTGAGCCATCTGGGAAGAAGCCCTGTTCTTTAGGTTACTGATACCTAGAATCATGGAATTCCAGACGTCTGCATTGTCCCTGCCTTTTCTAGCTTGCTCTTGTTCAGGGTATTGACTTTAAACAGAATCTCCAGTTGCCCTTTTTGGTTTCTCCTAGATCATTAGTATCAACAAGAACTTGCTGTTCCCTGCTGGAAAACTGTCACAGTTCTTTTTTTTTTTTTTTTTATCTATTGATTTATTTGGCTGCACCAAGTTTTAGTTGTGGCATACGAACAATTAGTTGCTGCCTGTGGGATCTAGTTCCCTGACCAGGGATCAAACCCGGGCCCCCTGCATTGGGAGCACAGAGCCTTAGCCACTTAGACCACTAAGGAAGTCCATAGCTCAGCTCTTGGTGTCTCCTCCTGCAGTTCTGATCCCCTGCTTGATTGCTTTGTTTTCTTATTCTGTTCTCTCTCCAGAGACTAAACCAGAGATGGGGACAGATAAAATCTAGGAAAGCAGAATTAAAATTTACAGAAGTGCTAAATTAAGTTAAATGCTCTTCACTTTCTCAGCATTCCTATGATTTGTTTCCCCTGGCAATTCTTACCTAGATTCTCCACACTCTGTTCCCTGTCGGTCGCCCATTAAAATTTTTATTTCTTACTGGTAAACTGTTAGGGGCAGAGAATATTTAAACCGACTAGTTTATTAGAACCTTTGATAATGCCATTACTTTGGATAATAGTGACTAACCATATACTAACTCAGTTTAGCATATAAATTTACAACATAGCAGCTAATAGCCAAGGAACAGATACAGTTCAGCCGGCTCTTGTTATAGCATGTGAGTTCTGACTCTGCTGTTCTGAGTGGAATAGTAAGCTTTTCTGTTACGTTCTTAGTTGGGATGATGTTCTGCCTTGCTGGGCTGTTGTCAGAAATGAGTACAGTGCTATTTTAAATGTATTGAGTATAGTGCTAATTTAATGTTCTATTTATGGTGTAGTAAACAGTGAAATCCTTGCTTTTAATGATCGTGGACACATTTAAACACTTTTAAGATGAAACCTGTGAATAAGAGACGTGACCACATAAGTACAATTCCCCCAGATTTGGTGTATGATTTCAAGGGCATCATAGGCCCTGAGGACCATTGGGATTGCTGACTTCCAGGAAACTTGTGTCTGTGGATTTCTGGCATCTTTTCTGTTTGTTTGTTTTAATGTGTTCCTACTCTTTGACATCCAGTACTCTAATAAGCTCATTGTTCTGTCACTTTGTTTGGCTCATGTCACAATCATTGATAACTTTGTGTCACACTGTCTGCATTCCTCTAAAGAAAGTCTCATGCTGAATTACTTTGTTTCTTCTTTCACTGTATTCAAACAGTTTTGTATTCTGAAAGCTATCATTTCCTCTTGACAGTTTGCTTAGTTGTGCTTCCTGGAGTTCTTGAAGTGGGCTGGAGTAAGGTTCCTGAACTCCTCCTACTCCATTCCTCCTAGTCAAGGTTGGGACCTCAGACAGTCCAGGTTCTCCATGACAGCAGCAACTTTCTCAACCAATGAAATTACAAAGCGTAGGTGATGTGATGTGAGGTTAGTTGCTCAGACGTGTCTGACTCTTTGTGATCCCATGGACTGTAGCCTGCCAGACTTGGTGTTGTCATTTCATTCTTCAGGGAATCTTCCCCACCCAGGGATCGAAACAGGATCTCTTGCATTGCATTCAAATCATAAGTTTTTATTTTTTGAAATCCTTATTACTATAATATCAGGGTAAGAAAATCACACAATATTAAATAATATTTTAGTACTTGGTACATAGCTTTTTTTACATAGTATACAGAAAATGTATCTTTGTACTGTAGAATATTCTACCTTGAGCTGTTGTGATGGAACAGCAAGTAAGAATATAGGAAATGGGAAAAGAGATGTTAATTTTATAAGAAAAAAAAAACACTTTAAGATAATCCCAGATTGGTTGGTTGTAATTATGGGAGAAATACCAAAATTTCTTCCTTTATACTTAAGTTCCCTAAGGGAATCCTGAATTATATGATGGCTCAGTGTTCTCTTTATTAGTCAAAAGTTTTTGCCTGTACTCTGTATGAAGGTCCTGTGGATGGACACAGTGAAGTGTGAAGCTAAGTATCTCACATCCTTCAAACCCCATTACTTAAGAGTGTTCAGGTTTGGTTATGGCTCTGAGCGTACCCTTCACTGTCTGGGGAGATCAGATTCCTCATGGTGTGTGTCTTGCTGTGTATCATGCTTTCTGAGAGGCATGAGATTTGAGTAAAGAGATTTGAGTAAAAGAGTTTAATAAGAATAACAGTTTATTTTGCCTGAACCTCCTCCTTTGTATCAGACAGATACTGTGTAACTTCATGTGGATTATCTCACAGGTGGTCGCACATGAGAAAAAACTGAGATTCAGCTTCTTTAGATGTATGCTGCAGTTAACCAGCAGGTCCAGATAGGAATCCAGTACTGAATTCTAGAGCTCGTGTTTTAATACCTGAATAAGTAAATGGCTTGGTTGGGGTTTTGGGAATATGGCAAGAATGAGAAAAGTACAGGAGGGCATGCAATGCAAGAGCAAGTCACTGGTCCTACCATTCCTGGTTTCTTCCTGTGAGCGATCACTATGCTTCTCCATTCACACCCATCTTTACCTGCTTGCCTGCCTGTCTCCTCTCTCCCTGCCTCTCTCTGTCCAGCCCCGATAAAACAAATGTTAGCATACTGTTTTACACCTTGCTCTTTCTCTTACATATAGAAAATCCTTCCCTGTAGATCTCATGTGTTCATTTTAACAGATGAACAGTGTTCATTATTTAAGTACTCATCTGTGCACATGTAGGTTATTTCTGGCTGTTAGCTGTTATGAGCAGTGCTGCAAAGAGCATGTATACGTCCGTCAGTAGTGTAAGAAAGTGCCTGGTTTCCTACACCTTTAATGCCTAGTTTTTAATCTTTGTCCACGAGGTGGAAAATGGTCTTACTGTTGTTGTATTTTGCAATTCTTTTGTTATGAATGAAGTTTAACGTGCTTATTTTTAAAAGTCACTTGTATTTCCTTTCCCTTTCTGGTATGTTAGAGGTCTTTACATATTAAAGAAGTTAAACCTTTGTCATATATTACAAATATTTTTTCAAATTTTATTCATAATTGTAATATTTATTTGTAATATTTTTCAAAATATCTTTTGCCCTTGTTTATGATAGTTTTTCATGTAGAAAATTTAAATAGTAATGAAACGAGATTTATCAGCCTTTTCTAAGTTATTGTGCCATAGCTCAGAGAGGCTTTCTCTGTTCTATGATTACAAAAAAACTTTCTCCAATGTTTTTCAACAATTTTATGGTTTTATTTCCTTTATGTTTGAATCATTGCTCAACCAGGGCTTGATTTTGGTATGAGGAATGAGGTAGACACCCTATCAAATTGTTTCTGTGGTTAAATGTTAGTAACAATTTGCCATTTTCACTATTTTAATGTATACAATTCAGTGTCATTTATTCCATTTACAGTGTTGTACAGCCATCACCCCCATTTGCCAAACCCTTTCAGTACCCTGAACAGAAACCCTGCCCCCATTAAGCAGTAACTCCCTATTTCCTCCTCCCTTAGTCCCTGATGACCTCTGCTTTACTTGAGCTCTATGAATCTGCGTCTCTACATCCCTCATACACATGGGCCCGTGTAGTACTTTTCTCTTTGTATCTGAATTATTTCACTGCACATGATGTTGTTAAGGTTGAACCATGTCATCTGTAGCAGCCTCGTTCCTTTTTATGGCTGAATAATTGTTTTTGTATGGATATACCACATTTTGTTTCTCTGCTAATGGAAGTTTGGATTGTTTCCCATCTTTTGGCTCTTGTGAATAATGCTGCTGTGAACATTGGTGTGTGAATATTCATTGGCATCCCTTTTTTGTTTTTTTTATTTTTCACTGCTCTAGGTCTTTATTGCGTGAACAGGCTTTCTCTAGTTGCGTTAAACAGGGACTGCTCGTTGCAGTGGCTTCTCTTGTTGTGGCTCCTGAGCTCCAGAGCACAGGCTCAATAGTTGTGGTGCACTCGGTGTGTGGAATCTTCCCAGATCAACGATCAAACCCAAGTTGCCTGCATTGGCAGGCTGATTCTTATGCACTGAGCTAACCAGAGAAGTCCTGGAGTCCTTGTTTTTAATTCTTTTGGTTTGGACCTAGAGGTAGAATTGCTAGATAATATGGTAGTTCTGTGTTTAACATGGAAAGAGCTGCTAAACTGTTTCCCACAGTGGCAGCAACATTTTACATTCCCACCAGCAATGTTTGAGGATTCTGCTTTCTTCACATCCTCACTAACACTTGTTATTTTCCATTTAAAAAATTATAGTCCTGCCTAGTAGGTATGTCATTGGGGTTTAGATTTGCATTTCCCTCATGACTAAGGATGTTGAATATCTTTTTCATGTGCTTATTAACTGTTTCTGTATCTTTGGAGAAATGACTATTCAAGTCCTTTGCCCTTTTTTGGTTTGTTTTTAATTAAGACTTTACTGGAGTGGTTTCAGGTTCACAGCAGAATTGAGAGGAAGATAGAGATTTCTTATATACCCCCTGGCCCCACACCATTATAAGCATATTTTCAGAAATCCTCTGTGCTCCACCTTGTCATCCCTCCAACCCCTGACAACCACTGATCTTTTACTGTCTCCATAGTTTTGCCTTTTCCAGAATGTCATATAGTTGGAATCATACAATATGTAGCCTTTTCAGGTTGGCTTCTTTCACTTAGAAATATGCATTTAAAGTTCGTCCATGTCTTTCATGGTTTGATAGCTCATTTCTTTCTCACACTGATTAATCTTTTGTCATCTGGGTGCATCACAGTTTATTTATCCATTCAACCTTTGAAGGACATATTGGTTGCTTCCAAGTTTTGGCAATTATGACTAAAACTGATACAAACATCCATGGACATAAGTATTCAGCTCCTTTGGGTAAATACCGAGGAGCCTGATTGCTAGATCATGTGTTAAGAGTTTGTGTTTGTGTGGTTTTGTAAGAAAGCAACACACTGTCTTTCGGGATGGCTGAACCATTTTGTATTCCCACCAGCAGTGAATGCGAGTTCCTGTTGCTCCACACTCTTGTTATCATTTAGTGTTGTTGGTATTTCAGATTTTGCCCATGCCAGTATTTGTCTTTGCCTGTTTTTTAATTGTCCTTTTGTTGTTGAATTATAGGAGTTCTTTATAATTTTGATTATTAATATCTTATCAGATACATTATATATATTTTTTCCCAATCTGTGGGATTTTACTCTTTAGAGTGTCATTTTATGCAAATAAGTCTTCAATTTTGATGACATCCAGTTCATCTATTTTTGCTTTGTTGCCTGTGCTTTTGGTGTCATAATTTAGGATACCATTGCCAAATTCGAGATCATGAAGATTTTCAAAACTTATGTTTTCTCCTAAGATTTTTTTATGTTTGGCTCTTATAAATAGGTCTTTGATCCATTTTTAGTTAATTTTTGTGTGAGGTGTATTGTAAAAGTCCAACTTCATTCTTTTGCATGTGGTTGTCCACTTTTCCCAACACTGTTTTTTGAAAAGACTGTCCCTTCTGTGTTGGATGATCATGGCCCCCTTGTCGAAAATCAGTTGACCACAGATCTGAGGGTTATTTCTGAACTCTCTTCTGTTCCAGTCATCTGTGTCTATCTTTTTGGCATACCACATGGGGTTGATGACTGTAGCTCTATAAATCTTGTAATCAGGCAAGTGTGATTGCTTCAACTTTATTTTCCTTTTTCAGTATTGTTTGGCTTTTCTGCATCCCTTGACTTTTCATATAAATTTTGGGATAAGTTTTTCTATTTCTGTAAAATTGTCATTGGAATTTTGATCGGGATTATATTGAACAAGTAGGGATTTTGATAGGGATTACATTGAAAAATCACTTCTTGTAGTTTTGTCATCTTAATATTGTCTTCCAGTCGATGAGCATGAGATAGCTTTCTATTTTGTTCAGGTTGTAATTTAATTTATTTCAGCCATCTTTTATAGTTTTTAGAGTACAGATCTTTCACCATTTTGGTTAAGTTTATACTTAAGTATTTTATTCTTTTTGATTCTGTTGTAAACAGATATGTTTTCTTAATTTCATATATTTGGATTGTTCATTGCTAGTGTGTAGAAGCAGCTGATTTTTGTGTGTTGATTTCGTGTTTTGTAATTTTTATGAATTTGTGTATTAGCTGTAACAGTTGTTTTGTGGATTCTGTAGGTTTTTCTACACACAAGATCACATCTTTTGTGAGTAGAGATAATTCAACAGCTTTCTTTCCAACTTGGATTGCTTAATATTTTTTTGCCTAGTTCTCAGGTTGAACATCCAGTGCTGTGTTGAATAGAAGTGATGAAAGTGGAAATCCTTGTCTTGTTCCTGATCAATTAATTTTTTTCTGAATAACTGCTTTTATTATACTGTGTGTAGAGTAATCCATCTTTCCTTGTCCCTGCCCCTCCACTTGCAACACAATCTGCATAATTTGCAAGGTCCCTGTGTGTGTGTTGGGTGAGTGAAGCATGAACAAAGGCCTACATATGATCTGATCTCTTGCCACCTGCTCATCCTTAAGTCTTGCATTTCCCTCTCTTGTGCACCACAAGTGTTGTGTTGCTTATGCTTCTTGCAGGACACCAGTCAGTCATTCTTCATTCATTCCTTATGTACGTTCACATGTCTGTGACTTTGCACAGCTGTTTTGTCTACTTGGACCCATCTTCCCCTGCTCCTTGACTTGGCTTCAGCCTACTCATCGTCAGGCCTGCACAGGCACTGTTTTGCCTTCGGGCAAATGTAAATCCTCTTTCTGTGTTTACTTTAAATGTGAACATGCTTTTCTTATGCACTTAATAGACTTGCTCCTTGATAATTTCAAGTCTGAGGTCTGATTTTAAAGAGAAAGTTGTCAGACACAGTTGTGCATATAGCAGTAAAAATTGACAGCAAGAAAAAAAATTGACAGCAAGAAAAGTCAGAAAATGAGAAACAGATATGATTTTCTAGGTCTTTAATCCCATGCAGTAGAAGGTTTTTTTGTTGTTATTTCTTAGTGAAATGACCAAAACACAGGGAAAAAAAAGATTATTATTTGACACTAGAGAAGGGTCCCACCCACATGTTTGAGACTTAGGGGATTTTGATAGTAAAGTGTGAGCGTCCACAAAAGTTGGGGTAAGGGCACCTTCCTATAGAGATGAACAAACACAATGCTAGAGATGCGAAAAACTCAGCACTTGAAGAAAATGAAACTGTGTCCTTTAGGGAATGTGAAATAGTATAAAAAAGAGAGAAGAGTGGAATTCAGATCCCCAGTATGACAAGAGCAGATTGTAAAAATGAAATAAGCTGAGAACAGGGAAGAGTTCCTGAAGTTATAAAATGTGACTGTAAAAAAAAAATTCAAAAATTCAGGACTCCCTAGCAGAATAGATAGTGCAGAATGCCAAGTTAACTTGAAAAACAAAAACCTCACAGAATTAGGAAAAAAATTAATAATAAGAGAACATTTAAAGCACAGAAATTTCTCAAATGTCTGATTAAAGTTCTGAGAGAACAGAGGAGACAGATGAAGCAGGAACTGAGGAAATAGTGAAGAACATCCCAAAGAAAGCCTTGAAACTCAAGGTCAAAGTTTTTACCAGGAATATATTTAGGAAGCATAAAAACTTGGCTCCATCCTGCTGATTTTCTAAGTGTTCAGGGTAAAGAAAAAGCAAGACAAGTTATCTTTAGGGAAGAACAGGTCAGATTTGCATCAGATCCCTGAGAAAAGGAGATGTTGGGTAATCTTAACATAGTCAACTCACACATGCAAGTAACTTTGAAATGCAGCTGAGGAGCTAGAAAAAGATTCTCCCAAATAGCTCAGTTCCATTTATTGATTTGTTAATGCCTTTGTTTATGTTGTGTATTACCATTCCAAGAGAGTATGAGTTTATGCGACTGCTGGCAGGAATGCCGGTGTGGGAAGTGCCATGGTTCATATTGTTTCCCTGACAGTGGATGTTCATGTTATCTCCAGCCTTTCAACATCATAAATAACTCCATGAAAGACATTTTGTGCATGAGTTATATACGTTTTGGATCATTGCCACCGAGAAATAACAAGTGAGTCGATTATTCCTAGCTTTTTTGAGCAAAAATCATATAGAAATCAATAGAATATAAATTTTTTTTTGGTTAAATTCTTTAAAACAAAGATCTTCCCCACTTAAATTTACCTCTGATTAAAGGTGGCCTTGGGTGTTAGATGAGCTCAGTGGTTCTCAGCTGGGTATTGGTGGGTGTGTTGGTGGTCACAGATTGGGGAGGGTCTGCTGCTGCTAGATGGCCTGCTGGGCACAGGGGACCCCTCAGCAGAGCCAGCCAGCCCGCTGTCAGCATTCTGAGGTTGGGAGTCCTCAGGTTAACAGGTTTACCACTGACAGAAGTATCCTTGGTTGGTACTTAGGGCCACAGTTCATGGTTTTCTCTGCAGTGGGAGGGGGATGTTTCAGCAGGAGGACATCAGTGGATACTGTGCTGAGTATAGCAGACCTGGGGGGTGGTTTAGCGCTTGCCCTCCCCTCCCCATTTTGAGAAACACAAAGTATTTTATCGCGTACACAAAGTGCTTAAAAATTATTTTTATGTCTTAGGTGGTCCTCCGTATCTGTTCTTAGTGTCAGATCTGACTACTGTTGAGGTTTGGCTCTGTTGTCTGTATTAGTTACAAGACCTGTGCTTTAGCTGCTCGGAAAGAAAATGAGGCCACAGCTGACTTAACAAATAGGGACTTCCTTTTGGGATAGGAGTCCAGGCCTGTTCCTGTGGCTCCGTCATGCCATCCATGACCCTCTCTTCGTTCTGCCTAGCCTTCCTCAGAATGTGCTGTCACCGTAGGGTCACAGGACAGCTCCTGCCCTTTGCTACCCCACACCCTCACATCAGAGCCTGTGCTCAAATGAGCCAGCTCAGCCCTCTTGCTCACAACTCTCCTGCAAGCCTACCGAGTGATTTCTGCTTATTCCCACTGATTGGCCAGAGCATTGCCCCATGACTGTTCTTAGCTGTACTGGAGTTTGGGAAATACAAGCTTTTAGTTGGGCTTGTTGTAAGTCAAAAAACTACATTCAGAAATGTTTAGTAAGAAAGAGTCTATTGGAGCAAGCAGCTAGTATATACCTCTGCAGCTGTTTTCTAAAGTGCTGGAAAGTGAAAGTGAAAGTCACTTGGTCGTGTCCCACTCTTTGCGACCCCACAGACTGTATAGTCCATGGAATTCTCCCGACCAGAATACTGGAGTGGGCAGCCTTTCCCTTCTGCAGGGGATCTTCCCAACCCAGGGATCGAACCCAGGTCTCCTGCATTCCAGGTGGATTCTTTACCAGCTGAGCCACAAGGGAAGGAAAGGAAAAGGAAAGTGAAGTCGCTCGGCTGTGTCCAGCTCTTTGCGACCCCATGGACTGTAGCACTACCAGGCTTCTCTGTCCATGGGATTTTCCAGGCAAGAATACTGGAGTGGGTTGCCATTTCCTTCTCCAGGAGATCTTCCTGACCCAGGGATTGAACCTGGGTCTCCTGCATTGTAGGCAGATGCTTTACCGTCTGAGCCACAGGGAAGTCAGAAGGGAAGGGATTCTTCCTAAATGCACTGAAATTAAAGGTAAAGGAGAACAAATAATAATGATAGCTTTGGAAGTTTGAGAGATTGGACTCTGTAGAATTCTTTTTAAAAAATTAATCGAGAAAATAAAATGTGTTTGTTACGCATATATTTCTTAACCCCAAGCATTTGTTTTATGGTGTTTTGTACATTATGGTGTTCTGTACATGTACATTTGCAGTCCATGGGGTCACAAAGAATTGGACACGACTGAGTGACTGAATTGGTGTTTTGTACATTAAGATTGCTTCCATACCCCAATACTTGGGACTTTGCCTTCTTCTTTTGTCATATCAGCAGTTTCATTATAGTATACACAAAAAAAGTTTTTTCAAGAAAAAAACTGGAAACGGCAACGAACAGATGGACTTAACTTTGGAAAATAGTTGTATAAGCATAACAGAAGTATTGAAGAAGGGCTGGTACAATGCCCTTTTAAAATTTGTTGTATTTTTTAGTTGTAGGAGGTTTTTTGTTTTTTTTTTTTTTAACATATGCTGAATATTAATCCCATATCAGATGTGTGATTTGCAGCTATTTTCTCCCAGTCTGTGGGTTGCAACAACTTTTTGATGTGATTTTAAAACTACACATTAGCATTAAGATTGATATTATACTAGTAATTATTAGTATTTTAGCTAGTTTATTTTAAAGTGTCAGTAATATATAAACTGAAGAATATGTGAACATACGGTTAAAAATTTAAATGGCTCAATAGGTCTTCAATAAAAAACAGTTAAAAGGATGGAGGGTTACCATAGAAGAGAGAGAAGCAGGTTAGAGAAAAGCTGTATATGATGAGCTTTATTCCTTTCCTAAAAAAAAGACTAGAAATAAATATGGCAAAAAGTGGTAACAAATGTTTAATCTCACTGGTGGGAAGATAGAGTGTCCTTTATCTGTATTTTTCTGAAGGTGGCTTAGACGATAAAGAATCCCCCTGCAGTGTGGGAGATCTGGGTTTGATCCCTGGGTTGGGAAGATTCCCTGGAGAAGGGAATGGCAACCCACTCCAGTGTTCTTGCCTGGAGAATCCCATGGACAGAGGCGCCTGGAGGGGCTACAGTCCATGGGGTTGCAGAGTCAGACACGACTGAGCAACTAAGCACAGCACAACACAGTGATATAAATCTTGACCCTCATCTTCCTCCCCACAAGTTACTAATACTTTGATTCTTTCCAGAAGTGTTCCTTGTGTTCTCAGGCACAGTTGTGTCTGAGTGGATGGAGGTGGGAGCTACTCGACATCTGTGTGTCCCGGAGATTGTCCCACGTACACACTTGCAGCACTTGTGTCCCTTTCCTGGTTCCCACCTGTCCCCCTTCCTCCCCTCACCTCCACGTCACTCCTGATGGGCCCTGAGGTTGCTGCCAATGTTCCTCTGTTAATGACAGTGAACATCCTGGTACACTGGTGTGTGACTGTGATATAAATTTCTGGAGGTAAAGTTGGTGGGTCAAATTTATAACCATATCAAATTGTTCTCACAAAAACATTACAACAGTTTACACCCCTGCAGCAGCATGTCTGAGCACCTCTTCACTCTCCTTACCTGCTTGTTGTTAGAATTTCATATTTTTGTTAACTGTTTCTCTGCATTTGATACAGAAGAGCTCTCAACAGAAACATGTGTGTTTTGGTACTGTTTTAATGTTTTTCTTTTATATCAGTAACTTGGAATATGAATTTATTGGACTCTGTAGTGTTTCAACTCTTCATGTAGTGTTTGAGATTATACAAATATAAGCCTAGACCTGAATATGTTTAACTTTACATATAAAACTTATTATTTGACATTTTTAAACATTTTTACTTGGTGGAAATGAAGCTTTTTTCTCTTTTCACTCAGTCACAGGAATTTTATGGAAAAGTGTTTGAAACTGAAAGGTAATAGTCTGTATGGGATGGTAGAGCTTTGATACTAAAACTGAATAAATTGTATGGGACAAGAAAATGAGAGGTCGATTCAACTTAAAAATGTAGATGCATACATCTTAAAATAATGGTGCTATGTCCAGACAGTAGAATATCATTCTGAAGTAGAAAGAAATGAGCTATGAAGCCATGAAAAGACATGGAGAAACCTTAAATGCATGTCCATGCATATCTAAATAAAAATCTATTATTGTAAGCACATTACTAGATTAAAGGAGAAAACTTATGATTATCTGCATGAATGCAGGGAAAACATTGAGTAAAATTCAGCACCCAATCATGATGAAAGAAACATTCAGTAAACTAGAGACTGAGGGGAACCTTCTTAACCTGAAAAAGGATATTGACCGGAAACCTAAACCAAATATTACACTTCGTGGTTAAACCTTAGAAGTAGTTCTTCCAAAATCAGGGAAAAAAATAATTTCTATCTGACATTGAATAGAAGGTTCTAGCCAACGCAATTAGATAAGAAGAACATGGAAGCAACCTAGATGTCCATCAACAGATGAATGGATAAAGAATTTGTGGTACATATACACAATGGAATATTACCCAGCCATAAAAAGGAACACATTTGAGTCAGTTCTAATGAGGTGGATGAACCTAGAACCTATTATACAGAGTGAAGTTTGTCAGAAAGAGAAAGATAAATATCATATTCTAATGCATATGTACAGAATCTAGAAAAATGGTACTGAAGAATTTATTTACATGGCAGCAATGGAGAAACAGACAGAATAGACTTACGGACATGGGGAGAGGGGAGGAGAGGGTGAAATGTATGGAAAAAGTAACATGGAAACTTACATCACCATATGTAAAATAGATAGCCAAGGGGGCATTTGCTGTGTACCTCAGGAAACTCAAACAGGGGCTCTTTATCAGCCTAGAGGGGTGGGATGGGGCAAGAGATGGGAGGGAGGTTCAAAAGAGAGGGGATATATCTATACCTATGGCTGATTCATGTTGAGGTTTGACAGAAAACAACAAAATTCTGTAAAGCAATTATCATTCAATTAAAAAATTTTAAAAAAAGGAAATGAGGTATGAATGAGAAATGTGAAGTGTTAATGAGGAGATAGAGTTATTACTGTTTCCCGGTATTGAGAAATTCAGAACCAGCTACCAAATGTTAGAGAACTCAGCAAGATTGCTGGGTGTGAGAGTAGCATTACAAAGTCAGTGGCAACGATTGTAGTGTGTGTGTTTCTGTTTCTGTGTGTGTGGCAGATTGCATTTTCCAAAAGGGCTGCACCAGCATATGATGCACCCCCTCTGCTGTTACACAAAGAGGCTGTGATTCCTTTCACTGAGAGCTGGTCTCTGTTCCCAACTCTTGTTGGAATGCCCAGTGGGTAAAAAGATGAGCTAGAAAGTTACTTGTCCTGGGGCTGTTGGGGGGGGGGGAGGCAGGCACATGGGAAAATCTTGAATAAACTTATTTATGCTTAATTTACAAAACTGCTTAGTGCCTAATTTTAAAAATACTGTTTCTCCACACGAGGTAATGTGAGCAAAAACCCAAATTGTTCTTTGCTATTAATGAGTACTCCTTTTCTGGAAGGGGATATGCTTCTGTTTTTACCTGACTTTTTAGGGTAATGTTCCACTTGGGGAAAAAAGCTGGTTATGATGGACACGCCACGTAGCTGAGTGCCTCGTGCAGGCATCCTGGCACAGAATCTTCCGTCGTGGAATGCCAAGAACCAGAAGGGTCCTGAATTGAGCATTTGTGGCCCTAAAATAAGATTTGAGAATATTTCTGGGGCTCAAAATAAAGTAACAGTTATATGGCTTGAAGATAACAAAATAGATTACAATTTTAAGATCGACACTCTGGAATATAGACAGATATTATTTGGGGAGTTTAGTTTGGAATTGGAGTGTGGTGTGGTGACCTGAGATTCCTCCTTTGCAGTGTAGTTACCTGAACTGTTTAATGTGGCTGTGGGTTTGAGCACAGCAGAGCAGTGTGGTGCACGTGTGTGAGAGCGGAGCCTTCTGTTTGAAGAGCCGTGTCCAGCCCTGGGGTCCCAGGCTGTCAACTCTGTGGACCTGGTAGATCATTCAACCCCTAGCCTGTCACCTCACACACACAGTAGGGGAGACAGTGTATCCATTGGTGTGGTGAAACTTGAAAGAGATGCTTGACATGTCCTAAGTGCTCAGTGAAAGTTATTTTATACAGGCTGGGAAAGTATCTGTTTTGCTATATAAAGTTTAAGAGAAATGTTAAAATATATTTTTGTTATTTTAAGGAAATTCGCAGTGAGTCCCATGACTATCCTCATAGAGTGGCCAAGTTCCCTGAAAACAGAAATCGAAACAGATACAGAGATGTGAGCCCATGTAAGTACTCATAGGGGGGTGGCGTGTGTGTGTATATGTGTATGTATGTTTGTGTGTGTGCTGGTTTGTTGTAGGACGCAATACATGGCAGAAAATGTTGGGGTCAGGGTTGATGAGCATGGTGGGTTTTTTTTTTGTATCAACATATATACGTGCTCTTTAAAGAAAACTTTTGAGGCATGAAATTGTGGAAGGAGGAGAAATTGCCTGTAATTACCTCCTCCTTCAACACAGCCACCATTTACTCTATGTATTTGCTACCAACCTTTTTTCTTCCACTTGATTTTTGTTTTTTCAAAATAATCATAATCATGTATGTGTGTGTGTGTACTCATATGTCTATATACTTTTCATATTTTTCCATAGCTTTTATAAATATTACTTTGAATATTTATTCGTATAGCTTGCTTTTTCTCCCTAAAATGAAAAAGTAGTGTGTGCATACTATAGAAAAGTTTTAAAACATAAAAACGTGTAAAGGAAAAACTCTCATGACTTAAAAACAAAAACTTTAGGGTTTATATTCTTTTGGTATTTGTCTGTGTAAATGTGTGTCCTTTTAAATTCAGTTGGATCCTGCAGGTACAGATCAAGCTCTCCTCCCACGAGGCTGCACACCATGCAGTTTCCTGTCCTGAGCACAGTCTGACAGTGGTTGGATTTCGATTCCGCTGTGCTCATGTGGGTACACACATAACATGGTTTTGTGAACAGTTGTAACACCAGGGCTTTAAAAATGTGTTCTGGTGATTTTATTTTTGTTCTGGTTGAGGCCTCTTTCGCATATGCCTGAGGCGGCTTCACTGCCCATGGGACTCCCCGAGTTTGGTTTCAGTGGGCAAGTGTGAGTGGCGTCCTCCGGGCCGCCTGGGTGCTGGGCATGGCTGTGCCCAGGGCCTTCTCCTGGCCTCCCTGTCTGCCATCACAGCACCACTCTTCCTCCCATCTTCAGCCTCTTTCTAAGAACTCTCTTCCTTTATTATTCACACGTGCTCCAGTGTCTTCTGACGTCATCCCCCATATCCATTGCAGCTGTGACTTTGTCACCTGCGGGAACACAGGCACATGTGTGCCCACACGTGTGCATACAGTCCTGGAAGAATGCATCACACAGTCTGTCTAGCCTCATCATCCACGCACTCTTCAGCCCCTGTTTCTACCTTAGCCTCCCTACGGAAACTTTTATTCTTAAGTGCTGTTTGCTCTCTGGTTTTCTCTTGCAGTGAGGGACTTTTCGCCATTGTCTTTTCTTATCCCAGTGTGATTTCTGACATTGGCAGCTATGCCTTCCTTCCTCAAGTCAGTCTTGATTTTGCTGTCACTCCTCTGGCTGATCACCCCTTTTCAGAGCTTCTCTCAGTTGTCTTCAACTTGAGGGCTCTGTCTGTCTGTCCCTCCTGCTCCTTCTCCCATCTTCTGTGAGTTCAGTTGCCATGTCTCTGCTTGTGACCCCAGATCTTGTCTGCAGCCTGTGTCTCCTTGGATACAGACCCATTCACCCACTTCTCATGACCTATCTCTGTCTTGCTGTCCCATGGCCACCTCAGGCTCAGGTTCCTCCCACATCCCTCAGTCCTGGCCCTACTTCTGCTGTTTCCGCCTTACACCCCTTATTTGTGCTGGACCACTAGCCATACACTTGCTGCAGCTGGAAACTCATACTTCTCTCCCATTCAGGTCCCATGTCTGGTTGGTATCTTGTTGTTTAGTCTCTAAGTTGTGTCCAACCCTTTGCAACCCCAGGGACTATAGCCCTCCAGGCTCCTCTGTCCATGGGATTCTACAGGCAAGAATACTGGAGTGGGTAGCTGTTCCCTTCTCCAGGAGATCTTCCCAACCCAGGGATCAAACGCAGGTCTCCTGCATTGCAGGTGGATTCTTTACCAGCTGAGCCACCAGGGAAGACTGGGGACTCCTGCTAAATCCAGGTGAACCAGAAAGAGGTGTTTTTTAAAAGCACTTAAGGTGGTGCTGGCAAACCTGTCCAGATTGAAAGTCATCCTGTCATTTCCATACATAGACTTGTATGGTTGTTGGCTTGTTCAGAAAACCTGTACTGAAAACCAGCTCTCTGCCTGCTCTGTGTGCAAGGACTGTGAGTCCACATACCCTGCCTGCTAACCGTGTATGTGCAGTGTGGGGTTCGTACCTGCTGTGCTATGTGTGTTGGGAGGTGCTCAGTTCTGCTTGAGGAGTTAGGGACAGCTTTTAAGATAGTAATTTTTGTTTTTTAATAAACTGGTCTATTTTAAACCAGCATTTATTTTTCCCATCCATACAGGAAATAAAAATAGATAATACCTCATGTGGAAAAAAAGATAATACTGAGTGCAAAGCAGACAATGACGTTTGCAAATAATCAAAAAGAATTGGTTGTTTTCTTAATTCAGAGTTTTAGATCTTTCTAAATTTTGATTCAGCAAGTCTGGAAATGTATTTTTAAACAGATTCCTTACACAATTGTTATGTATCCAGCTTGAAACTACATTTGGAGGTATGAATATGAGATGCATGTTCAAAGAGGGGTGTTTTGAAATAGAATTTTAAGAAGTCCACAGTCTTGGTATAATTGCTGTGACTGAAAGATGCCTCGTTTGTCTCAGTTAACCATGAGGTGATTGTAGAAGAGATGGGCAGGAAGGTGGTTGACTGAGAAAACAGAGGTTGTAGCAATCACGTTGAGGATTGTATTTGTACTGGCAGACACAGCTGCCAGGTTCTGAAATCTTCCTCACTATTTGCTTTGCACACAGAAATCCCAGTTTACTGTTTGATATAAGAAGAGGTACCAGCCTTTTGTTTTCGCTGGCCATGAAAAAATAGTGTTTTGTTTGTTGTTTTTGTGATAAAAACACATACCATAAGTTTATCCTTTTAGCAGTTTTTAGGTGTCCATCACCCATGTTGTTGGCTTTATGCATGTTGCTGTACCACAGGTCTTGTCATCTTGTGTGGCTGATACACCACCCCTCCTCCAGCCCCTGGCTCTCACCATCCTGCTTCCTCTTTTCTCAGACTCTGATCACTTTAGATACTTCACAGAAAGGGAATCATACACTGTTTTTTCTTGTGATGGGGCTTATTCCTCACAGCATAATGTCCTCAAGGTTCACCCTTCAGTGTTTCAAGTAACACATGGACTTCAGATTCCAGTTGTGTGGCAGGTTAGAGAGTCCATGGCTTCTTACTGCTGCACAACAATATTCTCAATAAGCACACGTTTTAAATAAATTACTCGGTGGGGAGGAAGTAAGGAAAAGATTCAGGCTTTCTGTGCTCCCTACCTCCTACAAAAAGATCTCAGCAAATGGCATAGCTTCTCTGAATGCACAGGCCAGTGTCAGCTGTGACATTTGTATTCACCTGATAAAATAGTCTCCAGGTAAATATATAAGGCAGAAATGACTAGGATTACAGAAAGAGATTGATAATTCTATGTTCACAGCTTACTTAAAGCAAAATAGTAGTAAAGAAGTAGAAGATTTAGACTGCACAGTTAAGTTTAATTTAATAAGAAAAATATGTAGAACCTTATGTCTAGCAATTAGAGAATTCACATTCTTCTAAGACTGCATGGAATACTTGTAATAAATGGACCATTGACTAGGCTGTAAAAGTAAATCTTGACACAGTTTAAGAATTACTGCCTTACAGGCCATGTTCTTTGACCATAATGCAATTAAATTATAGATTATTAATAAAAGATAAAAATTCCTATAAATTTGGAGATTTATTTAAAGATTTATAAATGATTCATGGGTCAAGATGAAATAATAATGGAAACTTAAAAAATGAACAGTAGGTAACATCTACTTACCAAAACTTGTATAAAGCAGCAAAAACAGTACTGTAAAAAAATACTGTTTTAAATGTTTATATTAAAACAGAAGGTTGAAAATTAAAGTGCTAAGTGTCTAACCTAATTTAGAGTAAAAGTAACAGGATAAACACCAAAAAAAAAAAAAAAGGCAGAAAGGAAATAATACAGAAATAAAAGCAGAAAGGAAATCAATGGGACCGTACACAGGACCAAATAAAATCAAATGTTGGTTCCTTAATAAGATTAATCAACTAGCAAGATTGAATAAGAAAAATAACACATACACAAAAACCATATTTATGGATATAAATAGGAGAAAAGGGGAACAAAATACAGATGTAAAAGGACTTAAAAAGCTAGACTACTGTAAACAATTATGGCAATAAATGTGATCGCTTAGAAGAAGTGGAACAGACTCCTGGAAAAATAGCATTTACCATTGTAGATTAAAGGAGACATAGAGTCTAAGTAGGCCTGTGACAGCTAAATAAGTTAAATTAATTAATAAACAATTTTCCACTGAGAATTCACTGAGACTAGCTGTTTTAACAGGCATATCTTATAATAATGAAAGCTCTCCCAGAGAACAGAAAAAGAGAATACTCCTCAGTTCCTTTTGTGAGGCTATTAGATAGGTAATTTGGATATCCAAAGCAGAAAAGTTTAGTAAGAGGAATAAAAGTTATAGGCGTATCTATGACATGGATGTAGATGTAAAAATCCTAAAGAAAGGTTGGCAAACTGAATGTGGCAATATCTATATTAGTTTTGGGAATATAAGAGTGGCTTAGCATTAGACAGTCTTTAAATGTAATTAATCTTAGTGACAAGGTAAAGTCAGACTTAAATTGAAGAAAGTGGGGAAACCACTAGACCATTCAGGTATGACCTAAATCAAATCCCTTATGACTATACAGTGGAAGTAAGAAATAGCTTTAAGGGACTAGATCTGATAGACAGAGTGCCTGATGAACTATGGACGGAGGTTCGTGACATTGTACAGGAGACAGGAATCAAGACCATCCCCAAGAAAAAGAAATGCAAAAAAGCAAAATGGCTGTCTGAGGAGGCCTTACAAATAGCTGTGAAAAGAAGAGAAGTGAAAAGCAAAGGAGAAAAGGAAAGATATACCCATTTGAATGCAGAGTTCCAAAGAATAGCAAGGAGAGATAAGAAAGCCTTCCTCAGCGATCAGTGCAAAGAAATAGAGGAAAACAATAGATTGGGAAAGACTAGAGATCTCTTCAAGAAAATTAGAGATACCAAGGGAACATTTCATGTAAAGATGGGCTCAATGAAGGACAGAAATGGTATGGACCTAACAGAAGCAGAAGATACTAAGAAGAGGTGGCAAGAATACACAGAAGAACTGTACACAAAATATCTTCATGACCCAGATAATCACGATGGTGTGATCACTCACACTCACCTGGAGCCAGCCATCCTGGAATGTGAAGTCAAGTGGGCCTTAGGAAGCATTACTTACGAACAAAGCTAGTGGAGGTGATGGAATTCCAGTTGAGCTGTTTCAAATCCTAAAAGATACTGCTGTGAAAGTGCTGCACTCAATATTCCAGCAAATTTGGAAAACTCAGCAGTGACCACAGGACTGGAAAAGGTCAGTTTTCATCCCAATCCCAAAGAAAGGCAATGACAAAGAATGTTCAAACTACTGCACAGTTGCACTCATCGCACACACTAGCAAAGTAATGCTCAAAATTCTCCAAGCCAAGGTTCAACAGTACATGAGCCGTGAACTTCCAGATGTTCAAGCTGGTTTTAGAAAAGGCAGAGGAACCAGAGATCAAATTGCCAACATCCTCTGGATCATCGAAAAAGCAAGAGAGTTCCAGAAAAACATCTACTTCTGCTTAATTGACTACGCCAAAGCCTTTGACTGTGTGGATCACAACAAACTGTGGAAAATTCTTAAAGAGATGTGAATACCTGACCACCTTACCTGCCTCCTGAGAAATCTGTATGCAGGTCAAGAAGCAACAGTTAGAACTGGACATGGAACAACAGACTGGTTCCAAATTGGGAAAGGATTACGTCAAGGCTGTATACTGTCACCCTGCTTATTTAACTTACATGCAGAGTACGTCATGCAAAATGCCAGGCTAAATTAAGCACAAATTGGAATCATGATTGCAGAGAGAAATATCAATAACCTCAGATGCGCAGATGATACCACCTTTATGGCGGAAAGTGAAGAAGAACTAAAAAGCCTCTTGATGAAAGTGAAAGAGGAGAGTAGAAAAGCTGCCTTAAAACTCAGCATTCAGAAAACTAAGATCATGGCATCCGGTCCCTTCATGGCAAATAAATGGGGAAACAGTGGAAACAGTGACAGACTTTATTTTCTTGAGCTCCAAAATCACTGCAAATGGTGACGGCAGCCATGAAATTAAAAGACACTTGCTCCTTGGAAGAAAATCTCTGACCAACCTAGACAGCATACTAAAAAGCAGAGACATTACTTTGCCAACAAAGATCCATCTAGTAAAGCTATGGTTTTTCCAGTAGTCATGTATGGATGGATGTGAGAGTTGGACCATAAAGAAAGCTGAGTGCCAAAGAATTGATGCTTTTGAACTGTGGTGTTGGAGAAGACTTTTGAGAGTCCCTTGGACTGCAAGGAGCTCAAACCAGTTGATCCTAAAGGAAATCAGTCCTGAATATTCCTTGGAAGGACTGATCCTGAAGCTGAAACTCCAATACTTTGACCACTTGGGGAAGAACTGACCCACCGGAAAAGACCCTGATGCTGAGAAAGATTGAAGGCAGGAGGAGAAGGGAACAACAGAGGATGTGATGGTTAGATGGCATCACCGACTCAATGGACATGAGTTTGAACAAGCTTCAGGAGTTGGTGATGGACAGGCAAGTGCTGCAGTCCATGGGGTCGTGAAGAGTCAGACATGAGTAAGCAACTGAACTGAACTGAATAGTGACCTGTCATTCTAAAAAGATTCCACCGCAACTTAGCAATTTGAATATGAACATTTTGTGGAGTTTATTGTATAAACAATGCTTGAGCACTTGCCAGCCTAGATTGTTCGGATACCGTGCTGGTAGTCACTACAAGAAGAGGGAAGTAGATCTCCCTTTCTTTGATAGTTGGATTTAGGAGTTGAGGCTAATATATCAGCTCAGGATTTCTCAACTCCGAACCTGAGTTGCAGGGGCTCCTTTCCCTTTGTTCTTGGGGCTGGTGTCACAGTCTCTTGTGTCCGCAGACGGGAGGCCTGTACCTGTTGTAAAGCCTTTAGTCTCTGTGCTTGGCACACTCTCAACTGAGATATTCATGTGACCGACCCCCTCCAAGTCTCTGCTGAAGTGTCAGTGCACGGTGAGGCCCACTTTGATCACCCTTTTCAGAATCCCAGTGCCCCCCCACCCCCCATCGCAGCTCCCTTTTATGGGGCTCTTTCTCCCAGGGACTCTTTTTCCCAGAGGATTTATTGCTGTGTGACGTGTAACTTACTTGATTGTTTTGCTCAGTGCTGTCCCCTTTCTGAGCAGGTGAGCTCTAGGGAATAAGGGTGGGCTCCAGGGGCTGGGGTGTGCATACTTGGTCTGAGAGTTTTGCCAGGTGCCCTTGGGTTTATGGGTGGAAAGGGAAGATGTTCGTACCCCCGCTCCTTTTCCCTTCCAACCTTTAGGCTCTTTCTCTGAGGAGGAGAAGTTCGAGTTTCAAGGGAAGTGGTGAGCTGCTTGTGACTGCCAGACCCCGGTGTAGTGTCGGAGGGGGAAGATGTCCATGATCGAGCTGCAGTGGGAATCGCACCCATTTTGTGAGGACACCTCCCAAGTCCTGTTTCCATCCCAGAGACTCTGGGGGTAGATTCAAGAGCCCTTTTCAGTTTGGGGGTGTGTGGAGGCAGAATGTTCAGTTAGCACTGTTCTGTCAAGTTTAGGAACTGGAAGTCACGGTGGATGGCGAGATGGACATGTGTGGGCAGCTGGCCTCTGGTTGGAGGCTGTAGAACACGTAATGTCTCTGTTTTGGTTGTCTAGCTTCCAGCGTATGTGTTGACGGGTGTGGAAGGTGTTTAGTATAGAGAGCAGATCGTCTGGTTAGGGGATGCAGGCGGGGGGCTTCCATGAGAGGAGAAGTCCTAGGCCAGGTGTTCAGGAGGGTGTCTGTGTGTATGTGCGGGGGGTGGATGCAGAGAGCAGAGTGGGAGGCAGCACAGGGGTAGGGGGCTCAAGGGCACCTCTGGGCCTCTGCTGCTGCTGCTTTAGGGTTCAGTGGAGACTGAAATGCTCACAGCTGAGCTTGGAGGCTGGGGGTGGAGGAAGTGAGCTGTTCAGGTGTATCCTGTGGTCCTGCCCAGACTGTGGTTGGAACCATTCAGCCAGCAAGGTTGGTTTTTTTTTTTTTTTTTTTTTTTTTTTTTTTTGGCAGAGGAAACAACTGAACTGCTTTTGGTTTGCTGCTTGATTCATGAGGGAAAGTTCATATTATTTGTCCTCCAGAATTCTGCTTGTGGGCTTCCCTGGTAGCTCAGCTAGTAAAGAATCCGTCTGCAGTGCAGGAGACCTCAGTTCGATTCCTGGGTCGGGAAGTTCCCCTGGCGAAGGGATAGGCTTACCCACTCCAGTATTCTTGGGCTTCCTTGGTGGCTCAGATGGTAAAGAATCCACCTGCAATGTGGGAGACCTGGGTTTGATCCCTGGGCTGGGAAGATCCCCTGGAAGAGGGCATGGCAACCCACTGCAGCATTCTTGCCTGGAATGAGGTCTCGAAGAGTGGGACACGACTGAGCTACTAAGCCCAGCACACAGCATTCTCCTTGTAGGGTTGAAGGGAGCTGACACTTTCAGATGCTTGCCTCGTTTGCAGGGAATTGCCATGCAGTATGGAAATCAGTATTGGAAACGTAGACCCCCACCCTACTCCTGGTTGAGAACGGAGCCTCACTTGCGGGAAGATCGGTCTTCTGCCCAATTTCTGTTAATTATTCCTGATCTCTGCCTCGGCATAAATGTGAGCCCTTCCTGCTTGACCTGGAAGACTTTCCAGAAGGAGATGTCTTTACAATAATGAAAAAGGGTGAAACTGTGGGTGGGGAGGTGGGTGGGGTGGGAGAAAGAGCTCATTGTGGCAGTATTGAAAGAGGAAGCTGATCTGTGTTGTCAGCTCAGGCAGCTCGAGCCAGTCATTTCTTGACAGATGGAACCATTTCTCAGAAAACAAGACTGTGAGGTGGGAGGCCTGGGGCTCTTCATCGGAAGTTTGCCTAATCCAACTTGAGGGCTCTGGTTCTGTGGGGCATGCGTTTCTTTGTCCACCATGATGATGCCACTGTGAAGGAAAGTGTGTGTTCTTGGTCGTCCTGCTGCTGGTGGTGGTAGATGTTGAGAAATCAGATTTCCTGTGCAGTGTGGTTTGGTTGCTTTTGTGGCCTCTCATGCAGTACAGTTTGAATCGTATTCATTTTCTCCCTTTGGTGGCTCCTGTATGTGACTGGGGAGAGGGAGTAACCCTCTAAGTACACTTAGAATGAGGAGGAAGTGCTGTGGGCTTGCCCCTTGCTGATGCCCCTAAGCTATGGGTTTTGGATGTTTAGTTTTTATTTGCTTGTTTTTAATGTTTATTTATTTGGCTGCACTGGGTCTTAGTTTCCGCATGTGGGATCTGATCACCCAACCAGGGTCAAAACTGGTTCACACCCTGCTTAGGAAGTGTGGAGTCTTAGCCGCTGGACCCCCAGGAAGTCCCTGGACTCTGGCTTTTGATAGTCTCATCTCAGAGGTCCCTAGGCAGAATCAGTTCCTGTGGGAGAGGAGAGAGCAGGTCACTTCCCCGATTTTTTCCTGAGAAGTCAGAGTTTGGTTTGGAGTGAACTGTTCACAGATTTGGGGCTGACCAGACCTGATGGGCAGGGAGAGGAGACATTGACCTCGGGCTTTAAGGGGACCTGTGTCACCCTCACAGGTATTTCAGACCACATGGTGAGTGAGTCTTCAGGGGAGAAGAGGCCTTGTCTTTGTTACCATTGCTAGAGAATGTATAAATCATAGAGTAACAATTCCTCATAAAAAGGCTTTGATAGTTTCACTTCCTGAAATGTGTATACTTACTTGGTAGACAGTGTTAACACAAGAAACTCGTGTTTTTTTCTCGGCACAGATTCTCTTCTGAATCAAAAAGTTACATGAGTTTCATTTTTAATTAAAAACATCTTTTTTAGTAGAACAGAAGAATTAAAATGATGTAAGTATAGGTTTTTTTTTTTTTTAATTAGTCTTGAGGCAAAAACATAGTTTCAGCCAATACTTGTTGCCAGTTCTAAATGGCTAGAGTTTGCCAAGGATTTCCTTCCTTTCTGGGGTGTCGTTTCTGTAGTGCCCTGCTGTTCCCCACCAATCAGAACTGGGGCTCTGAGGAACCCATCTGTGCTTCTTGGGGTATATGACTCTTGTATTTAATGACCTGGAGTGACACCAGGTGTAGAGTAACACAGGAGGGAAAATAACAGTGAATCCAGTGCAGAGTCCAGAAGGCAGGGGTCAGATGTCCTGAAAACCCCCCTGAAGTCTTTCTTCTCGCTTATGGAAGGGTCTGGATGACCTGCTGGAACTCCCTTTGAGGGGAGACTTGGCATTTATGGATTCTTGCTTCTTTTGCAAGTTGCTTCTTCACTTGTGCAATAGATAAGATTAGTCTCCGTTTGTGTTCTTGCTATAATTACAACATGAGGAAACACATTCCTTTGGGATTATATTTTAGCGAAATTTAAATTTTAGGAATGCATTGTTCTTCTGATTGGTATTATCTGGGAGGCATATGGACTTTATTTTGTTAATTATATAGCTGAACTTTTTACTCTCTCACGTAACAGAGTGATCAAACTGTTAAAAAAAAAAAAAGTGTTAAAAAAAAAAAGTGACTGTTGACATCATCTTTCCGAGAACACTAGTATAAGTGATTTACTATAACAAGATCTTCGCTTTTCCTGTTGGCCAATGACATGTAATATTTACAGAGGTCTTGGGTTCAATCCAGCAGAAACATTTCATATAAATTATGTGTGAAACTAAAACTGTTTAACATTTTCTTTCATATGGAGATAATATGAACAACTCTTTTAGTTTAAGAGTGGGGAAGAGAATGGTTATTTGGTATTTCCTTGAAGGGCACAGTTTATACCAGAAGGTATTCTCCAGTTAGACATCAAAGATGCGCGTAGGTTGTAATTCAGTCCTGTGATTCTGCTGGGCGTGTATTTAATATTCCAAGTGAATGCTAATCCTGTTGTTACATGCATGCTTCCTCTCTTAGCATCTTCCCTCCTACCATAGTGATAGAAGGTAAAGTTCTGTGCTCCATCTGTTTACATTAGCACAAATTCTGAATCTGTGAGATCTTCACGTTTGAAAACTAGAAGTATATGACACAGCCTAAGTAATGAAGCACTTTTACTTGTCTGTTACAGAATTGGAATATTCCAAGTGTGTTAAATATAGCTTAGCACTTAATCTAATTAGTTCAGTTGAGTTCAGTCGCTCAGTCATGTCCGACTCTTTGTGACCCCATGGACTGCAGCACTTCCCTGTGCATCACCAACTCCCGGAGCTTGCTCAAACTTATGTCCATCAAGTCAGTGATGCAATCCAACTATCTCATCCTCTGTCGTCCCCTTCTTCTCCTGCCTTCAATCTCTCCCAGCATCAGGATCTTTTCCAGTGAGTCAGTTCTTCCCATCAGGTGGCCAAAGTATTGGAGCTGCCGCTTCAGCATCAGTCCTTCCAATGAATATTCAGGACTGATTTCCTTTAGGATTGACTGGTTTGATCTCCTTGCAGTCCAAAGGACTCTCAAGAGTCTTCAACACCACAGTTCAAAAGCATAAACATTATTGAAATATAACTGAATGCAGATCTGTTGAGGCAGGAAGAAAATGAAATGTAGTTATGGTGGGATCTGTCTGGTCTTATTTTTTGGAAGCCATTGATTATAGGAAAACTTGTTAGTTCTTAAGCACCAGAAGTCTTAACCATCCTTTTTCTTTTAGGAAGATTGGTACTTTATTCCTTTTACTATGTTTTACTCTTTGATCAGTTTTTCTACTTAAACAGCAGCTAATCTACCACCAATAGCAGCACTTCCTTCTAACACACAGTAACAAACAAAAGGATTTCATCTTTGCACTAACGTTTTTTAAAAAAGGAATGATTTGGGATTTGACTCAATTGTGATGCTAATTTATTTTTCTTTGTTTTTTCTGTCATTTTATAAATACCCAGAAAATTAATATTCAAATAAAAATGAAATGCAAGTTTGAAATGACGGTATGGTTTATCATTTTCTGTTTCAGATGATCACAGTCGTGTTAAACTGCAGAATGCTGAAAATGATTATATCAATGCCAGCTTAGTTGACATAGAGGAGGCACAGAGGAGCTACATCTTAACCCAGGCAAGTGGCGTGACATGGAGTGGAGGCCTGACTGCCGTTCCTGGGGTCTGCTTTGGGATGGAGCAGAAAGTGTGTCCTGACTTCTTTTGGCGATGAAATGGCTGTTTCAGGTTTTTCTGTTGTTTTGTAAGGAATGGTGTTATAATGTTTTACAGCTGTGTATATTTAAAATAAAAGCAATTGTTACTGTTACACGTTCTCTGCAGGAAAGTTGTTCATGAGGTCTAGCCAGCTGGTTCTTTTCTGGCCAGCTGTCCTCTTTGCTGTAAGTTTGGTACAAAGTCTTAGTTGGTGGATACTTTGCTCCTTCTGCTTCTCTTCACTTGAATCAGAACCAGAGGCACTGCAAAAACTCTTCTCTGCCCTGGCCTTGTGTGTATTTTCAGTATGGACAAGACTTGGGTGTTAGGTGAGGCTGTGAGCCAGGTGCCTGGACCACTGATGGAGTGGCCTGAGAGCCCACTGGCCCCTTGAGCCTCCTGCTCAATCCCTTCTCAACACACTGGCCACACCCGTGCTCCATTGGCATTGTTCTTTCACTCTGAGATAGCAGAAATGATTTGGGTTTATCCACACCAGATACCCTTTGTTTATCAGATAACAGATTTAATTAACAGTGCTGCCATTTCCCAGTTAGTGATTTTTAATTATTCCAAAGATAAACTGTATTATTAAGTATCTTGTGATAACCTATAATGGAAAGTAATCTGGAAAATATATATATATATATATATATATATATATATATATAAGACTGAATCACTTTGTTTTATACCTGTAACTAACACAGTATTGTAAATCAGCTATAATTAAATTGAAAAAAAGATAAACTGTACTTGTAATGTTTGAGATTTTTAAAGAACCCATTTTAGATCAGAATAACCTGTTACTGAAAGTGAAAACTGTTGAAAATGGTAAAATAGTCAGATAAATGTAACTATCAACTGTTAGGCTATCTATAATTCACAGGAAACAAAAATTAATTACTCCATTTTACTTGGAGTAAAGGAGCTCCTGTAAGTCAAAAACAAAAAGAAAATCTGTGAAAAAAACTGGCAAGGAACATAAATTCACAGTTCACAGGAAAGAAGTAAGGGTAGACAATATATATAGAAAAGGTGCTCAATTTTTCTAAATTTAAACCAGCAATCAGTTACCACTTCTCACCTGTCAGAACAACAGATTTAAAAGTTTATAGTACTCAATGGTCTAATATGTAAAGACATGAAGGTAAATGTGAGATTATTTGTTATAACTTAATAGCACAGGGCCAAAAATAGTAGGACAGAAACAGTCTGTAAGGAGCTGGCTAAATAAATTATACACATGCTATTAGTACTGATTATTTCTGGGAATTAGGAAAAAATAGAGACTTCACTTTGCCATCTTCTTTTATATTTGAAGTTTTTCTTATGTGCATTCATGATGTTTTTAATAGTCATTTTTAGAGTTAAAAAGTTTTACTTTCTGTTTTTAAAAACCATAATGTTAAAAATAGAAAAGTTACCCTAGATACCTTATCACACCCTTTCTTATTCTCTTTTTTTCAGTCTTGTTTATCCTTTCCTCTTTCTCATCTTAGTCTCTAAAAATATAATTGTTTCTCAAGATTCTGATTCAGGTTTCGCCCCCATCCAGTCTGTTACTCACCACTTCAACTCTCTGGAACCATATTTTGAACCTTTGTTTCTTAAGAAAGAGGCTAGACTCTGGACTCACAGTGTCTGTGCTTGAATCCTGTTCATTCATCCAGCAAAGCTTTGAATGCCTGCTTTGTGGCGGCATTGTGTAAATCAAACAGTCATTCATAAAACTGCTAGTATGAACTTCACATCCTAGAGGAAAGTAAAATTAACAGCAGCTAGCAATCTTTTATTTATTTTTTACTAAACTACAGTTGATTTACTAAAATGTGTTAGATACTAGTGTGCAGCAAAGTGATTCAGGTATACACGTATACACACATACATCTATATATATTATTTTTCAGATTCTTTTCCATTGTAGGTTGTTATAAGTTGTTGAATATAGCTCCCTGAGCTACACAGTAAATTCTTGTTGTTTACTTTATATATGGTAGTGTATCTGTTAATCCCAAACTCCTACTGTATCCCTCCTCCTGTTTCTCCTTTGGTAACCAAAAGTATGCTTACCTTCTGTGTCTGTGAGTCTGTTTCTGTTTTGTAAATAAATTCTTTTGTATCATAGTCTAGAATCCACATATAAGTGATATCATATATTTGTCTTTGAATTACTTAGACTGATAATCTGTAGGTCCATCCACATTGCTGCAAATGGCATTACTGCATTATTTGTTTATGGCTGACCAATATTCCATTGTATATATGTATCACATCTTCTTTAATCATTCCTCTGTGGATGGACACTTAGATGGCTTCCATGTCTTGACTGTTGTAAATAGTAACAGCTTGCAATTTTTAACATTTTTCTATATTTTACATAACTTAAGCCTCAGGATAACCCTTTGTGGTAAATACTCTTATTATCCTTATGTTAACATGAGGAGTCATCTAAAGAGACAAAGGAACATCAAATAACTTTACCAAGGTCATACAACAAGTAGGGTGAGGCCACATGGTCTCCATAGGCTGCATGGTTCTGCTTTTAATTATTCAGATCTGCTGCCCTGAAATTGTGATATGCCCTTGGATTCGTTCCTCAGTTCCCTGAGGTGCAGCGTCATCCTGCAGCACCATGGGGTTTGCTTCCAGGACCCTTTGCAATGCCAAAGCCCACGAGTGCTCATGTCCCATCGTTGTCCCTTCTGTCCTGGTCCTACATACACAGATTCAGTGAGTCGCAATCATGTGTTAAGTTTGCCATCTGAGGTTGTTGATCCTGAGGATGCAGATCCATGGCTAAAAGGGCTGACTGTGTATTTATTGAAAAATCTGTCTGTATTTGGACCCCTGTAGTTCAAACCCCTGTTGTCCAGGAGTCAAGTGTGTATGTTTTCAATATGTATCTCTGTGATCTATAGAATAGTGCTAATAAAAACTCATGTAGTGCCAGGTACTATGGTGAGTACTCCATGGAGTGAGTGTTCATTGTGGCATTGTTACTGCTGCTTCTTATAGTAGTAATGATAGTAATAATCCTTCTATAAAACATTGTAAATTCCTTCATAAAAAAGAAAATACCCAACTAATACCCTAGTTTAAATCTCCTGTCCATTTAGGCGTTCTTTTGTGTCCTGACCCAGGCCCTCTGCCCTCACTCTAGTGGACTCACAAGCCTGTCTTCAGCTTTGGATTATTTCCTGAGCCCCCCCCCCCCCACCCCGCCCCAGAGCTTCCAGCATCTACCCACAGGACCACTTGACGTCACAAATTCTTCCTTTTCTGTGTCAAACTCTTTCTTTTCCTTCTTTCTTTTACACTAAGCTAGCCCCCATCCTGTTTTTGTCATCTGGGTTAAAGCTGTCCTTCTCATCTGTCGAATTCTCTCCTGTTTTCTGCTGCCCTGCCCTTCTCTGGAGCTCTCTTTCATCTACCCCAATGTAGTAGCTTCTCAACTTATTTCTTTGCCACCAGTCCCTCTTTTCTAGTCCATCTTTAACAATTCCTCTAGAGAAATTTTTGCGACCAATCTGGTCATATTCCTTCATTCTGTAAAGAAGAGATCGTTGACTCTTTCCTGGGGTCAAGCCCCTCCCACTTGGCAGGTGTGGTTTCCTGTGGGTTCTCTGTGTCACCTTCTTTCCCAGAAGTGCCCTTACACTGGGAATGGACCTGATCCCTCCCCTCTCCCCTCGCTGTGTCAGCACCTCCTCGTTTTTAAGGCTCTGCCCTGGTACCCTTCCTGCTCCTGCATACCCAGTGCTCAGCCCTCACTCTGGTGGGGCTGCATGTGTTTCCGTTCCTCATCTCTGATGCAAGCTCTGTGACAGCTGGGACTGCTTTTGCCTTTGTCCCCAGAGAACATGCACAGAAAATATTTCAAAGGACAGCAGAAACCAGAGACACTAAATGTTTATTGAAATTGCAGTTGTTCTGCTTGTCCTTTGTTGCTTATAATTTTTGTCATCCTTTTCCTCTGAGTTTTATGAAAATTAAAAATGTATACCTACTGATCCCTTGGTATAGATCTCCATTTTGTAGAAGATAATAGGTTGTATTGCTGTTAAGTGGAAGAGCTGAGAACCGCTCTTCCCTTTTAGAACCACTCTAGAATGTGTATGTGTGTGTGTGTGTGTACACACTAAGCAGTGACTTCATTGGAGACCTGATCCATCCATTTTTTCAGATGAAAGAGAAGGCATTCATTTTACTGGGGGTCTTCTCATGGCTGTTTTTATCTTTGCACTGTGTGGTTTTGGAAGTAGCTCAAACTTTGAATAATATGCACTCAGTAAGGGGAACGGCTCTTCAAACCTGAGGGTGCACCTCTTCAGGGTTCTTGATCCCTTCTAGCATTGGTATAACTGACAGTGTGTTTATTAGCTCACGTAATATTTCTAGAGCATCCACTACAGAGCTGGGATACAATGGCCCTGAAGCTGCTTTTAGTGCAGCACAACTTGAATGGCCTCGTCTTGTGTGTGGAGCTGAAGTTCCAGGCAGACCCAGACCCCGGCATCCCACAGGTGACTGCTTGTTGAGTTACTCAAGGTACAGTCAGACCTGTTAACCTGCATGCACTGCAGCCACCTGAGGATGGCAGTGCCCTCAAAGGGTAACAGTGGTGACTGGTCGGAAGTGCTGCCCCAAGCCCATACCCCTTGGGATAAAATCTTGTCTTGACCTTTTTTCCTACCCAAGCCTGGTTTTCCATCCCTCAATTCAGAGAGCCACCTGACAGCCTGGGAATTTTTCTTTTCTGCTAAAGTAACTAAAAGTCAGTTTTGATCGTGGATAATCAGTAATCCAACTAACAGAGACCTGTTTTTAGTTCAGGTGGGTTTAGAGTCTGGATTGACACTCTGTGATCCGATCCCCTGTTTGCAGATGAGAAGCTTCCTGGAAGGCATGTCCTGGGAGCCTCAGTCCCCACTCCTCACACCTGCTGTTTTTTCTCTGTCTTGCAGGGTCCGCTTCCTAATACAGGTTGTCATTTCTGGCTCATGGTTTGGCAGCAAAAGACCAAAGCAGTTGTCATGCTAAACCGAATTGTGGAGAAAGAATCGGTGAGTAATACTTGGTATTTACAACTTACTGTACAGTCTGTGATTGTTAACAAATATTTTCTTATTTCTTTTGGGATAGTCATTCATTAGTTTTGGCCTTTAATTGCTAAAAACTAGAGTCAGGGTGATTCTGACCAGAACTAACCTATCATTTTCCTTTATTACCTTAAATATTTAAATAACAACTGTGGACCACGGCCCTCCAAACATAAGTATAATGGAGTGAGTACTGACCAGTTGTGGTACTTAGATCTTTGGAATTCCTAGGCTTTATCAGAATCTTTATAATTTATTATTAACAGAATCCTGGAAATTTTATGAAGAAGTGATAGGTTTCTAAAACCTTTATAAACTACCATTAGCTCTATGTCAGGAGGTAGTGAGTATTGATATGTATAGATTTATTGACATTTGAGGTGCTGTTTAAAATCCAGTGCTAATTAGTGGTGTGATGGTGGTTAAGTCTTCAGCTTCTGTGGCTTGAGGGTCTTCTTCTGTCAAACATGCAAATTAGAAAGTGTTATCTGTCAAATCTCTTCCAGCCCTGAGGTCTCAGGCTGTTCTGCTCCCTCAGATCCCGAATTCTTCCTTTTTTCTAAATTAATAGCTGCCGGTTTTCAGTGGTAGTGAAGGTGCTTCTAGTCTGTTGCAATCTGCAGTGTTGTTGCCACACCAAGGTGTCCTGCGGTGTCAGCACAGTCTCTGCAGTGGTTTTCATGCTTCCACGGTGACCCACAGACCCAAGTGATGCGGGTGCTGTTGGTTGGGACATTTGAGCATCGTTGTCAGCTAGAGGATTATGGGTTTCATCTCTCATTCTGCAGAATAAGTACTGTAATAAAAAGAGAAGATTGCCATCAGCAATCAGAAATCACCTTCATCCAGAGGTTCAATAAGAGTCCGTTTTGATTGTGGAGGTTGCCTCGTGTGTGGTGATACCCCCTTGTCAGCAGCTGCTGCTGGTCAGTGTTTAGTTCCTTAATTAATTAGGGTTATAGTGATATTCCAGCTTTATTGTTTCTTCTTGAGTTTTGGTTGAAATACTTCTATTGAAGAAAAAAAAAAGGCTCCTACTCTAGTTACCTACCACCTTGATGTAGGAAAAGCAGTTTTCAAAAGAAGTTGATTCCCACATATCCTCAACATGTGACCACTTAGGTTTTCTTGGTGTGGGGGCTGGAGGGGATCAATGCTGTGAAGTCATGAGTTTATTAAACACCTTGATTCAGTTCACTCCATGACAGTTATCATCCTTGTTGTTGTTTAGTCGTGTCCAACTCTTTTGCGACCTCATGTTCTGTAGCCTGCCAGGCTCCTCTGTCCATAGGATTTCCCAGGCAAGAATACTGGACTGGGTTGCCGTGCCTTCCTCAGGGGATCTTGAGGAATCAATGCAGGGATCGAATGGGTGCCTCCTGCTTGGCAGATGGATTCTTTACCACTGAACCACCTGGGAAGCCCGTTGTTATTCTTACTTGTAGTCCATTGTCCCTTTGTTGGCCAGAGGAAGCTTTTCAGGTTGGGCCCTGAGTTCTTTTAACAAAAACTGAAGCGTCTTACTAGCTCCCTTGATGTCTGGAAGGACTCCACGTTGCAGGCTTATCTTGGCGCTTTCCTGTGCGAATCAGCTGTTTCTTTAAGAAGCCTTGGTTTCTTTAGGTGTGCAGCGGTATTTCAAGATCACAGCAAAAATAGTAATCTTTGTTCTTACTGGGTTGATCTTTTCAGTGAACAGAGTTAAGGAAGATTTTTTTTTTTTGTTAAGATAACACAACACTAGTGTTCGTACTGATACTGATGCTTCTTCCTCTTTTTTTTTTTGGTATTGATATTCTGATATTTGATATTGATATTAAAATTTAGGACTGTAGGGTTGATTCACCATGAGTTCTGGTTCTCAGAGACACTAGTGATGTTGAATGTCTTATACTCATTTACTCTGTCCCATATTGCACCCAGAAAGTACTTGTAATAACAAAATCAAGTCCATCACTAAAATAACTACTGAAAACAGTTTAAAATGTTTTCTCTCATCCTCTTTTTCTCAAGTTGTGCTTCACCTCCATCATCAGAGTTTACCGCATGTTTTAGTCTCTCTTGTCCCTTTTGTGTAGATATGCATCTGTCATTGAGTCTCTCTGGTTGCTCTGTGTGTAGCTCACACTCAGGATCCTGAGGATGGGTGCCCTGGTCCCAGTTTCTTCTTTGTTGATGACAATACCTCTGCTGGCTTGATGCTGAAGAGTCTGTTTGGCAGAATGTAAAATCTCTGGCTCACATTTGCTTTTTGAGCAGCTTGATGTATTACCCATTTCCTTCTGGCATGTTCCTGTCACAAAGGCACATCTTACTCTATTTCTTTTATTAGTTACTTATTCTTTTACCCAAAGGATTTTTTTTTCTTCAGATCCCCTTGATTGTACTGAAATGTGTCTGTGCTGGTCATTCTGGGTCAGTTGGTCCAGGGCAGAGTGTGCTATTTCATTATGTGATTTCAGGCATTTTTTTCTTTATTTTAAAGAAAAATTTTTATTGTATTATACTTTTTGACATTTATTCTGTTCCCTTGCTTGCTTTACTGTTCTTCTCCCGGGGCCTTCTGTTATACATATGTGTTAGATTTTCATTGCCTCTCTTTATTTCTTTTTTATTTTAAAAATGTCCTTTTTCTCTTAAGGCATCATCTGTTATGTTTATTCACAGCTCTGTTCCCTTCAGTTTAATCAATTAGTCTTTGTTTATGAAATGATGTGTTCTGTTACTTTTGATTCTTTTTTCTCTTCTGTCATGTCATTTATGAGTTGTTATAATTTATGCTCTTTCACTTCTTGTGTCATTTGGTTTTTTTAATGTCTTTTAGCAGCTTTTGAAGTACTAGCTCATAGCATTCATTTGTTTTGGAAGTATTTCTGTTAATTGTTACTTGTATCTGTTAGTGATATCTAAAAGGAGAAACGACCATATTTTACAGGGATGTTTTCCTAGTGTTTTTCCCAATGAAATGGCTCTAGCTCACCTCACCATAGCCTGCTGACCTCACAGTTTGGCTTTTGGAGAGATGCTTTTATTGTCACAAAATGTTAATTCCACATCAGTAGTTCTGCCAAAACGTAACAGTTCCAGGTAAAGGGGGCTTATCTTCTGATTCTTTGCCTTGACTTACTTTTAGTATGGAAGTATGCAATGTTATCTCTAGATACATAGTATTTAGTAGCAGATTAACAGGTATTTATGGAAAATGTTGTTTAATTGTTAAGTCATGTCCAGTTCTTTGCTACCTCATAGACTGCAGCACTCTAGGCTTTCCTGTCCTTCACCGTCTCCCAGAGTTTGCTCACATTCACTTCATTTGAATCAGTGATGACATCCAACCATCCTCTATCACCCCCTTCTTCTCCTGCCCTCAGTCTTTCCCAGCATCAGGGTTTTTTCCAGTAAGTCAATTCGTTGCATCAGGTAGCCAAAGTATTGGAGCTTCAGTTTTAGCAACAGTTCTTGCAGTGAATATTCAGGGTTGATTTCCTTTAGAATTGACTTGGTTTGATCTCCTTGCTGTCCAAGGGACTCTGAAAAGTCTTCTCCAGCACCACAGTTCGAAAGCATCAATTCTTTGGTGCTCAGCCTTCTTTATGGTCCAACTCTTATATCCATACATGACTACCGGAAAAGCCATAGCTTTGACTTTGTGAACCTTTGTTGGTGAAGTGATATCTCTGCTTTTTAATATGCTGTCTAGATTTGTTATAGCTTATGGAAAGTACTTATAAAGCCTTTCGGTACTGTTTGAAGATACGATTATTGCAAGAGTTTGATATTTATAGAAACATAGAGTGAATACCAGTATGATGTTGAAATACAGGTTATCCTGCTTTAGAAATGACAAATTGATTTTCATTTTATGAATATTATACCTGTTTTTTTCTAAGTGTGTAAGTTATAAGAACATTTTTACAAACTGCATTTATAGGATGTCAATCTTATTAAAATACGTTAAACATCAAACATAGTGTGACTGTTCCTAGATTTGGGTACTTGAAAAATATATAGCTTGTGTGTAGTTTGTTTTCCTTTCCAGCTTTTTATGGTTTCATTATGTCTGTGTTCTTAACTTTAGGTTAAATGTGCCCAGTACTGGCCTACAAAAGATGACCGAGAGATGCTGTTTAAGGAAACGGGGTTCAGCGTGAAGTTCCTGTCAGAGGATGTGAAGTCCTATTACACGGTTCATCTGTTGCAGTTAGGAAACACCAGGGTAAGACTGCTTGTGCCCAGACTATGGGGCTTCATGTGGTGACTTTAAGGATTATTCTTTGTTCTTAGATTTGAAGTTTGGGGCAGCCCATTCTTTGCAGCAATGCATGTAATGGTTCACAGCCATAACCATGTCCTCATAGATTTTGTTCCCATATATGGTGGCTCTCTGAGAATTCTTAAGAAATGCTGGAAACTAAGAATTGTGAAGTTCAGGTTGATATCTGAGGATTCTGAGCAACTGATCAGTATTATAATTGGTTGAAGATTGAGGAAGAGGGCTTTAGAATTGGGCAGCCTGGGTTTACATCCAGCACTGCTGCTCAGTGATCCGTGCCCAGACCCCCCTTGTCTTTAGAGGGAGGCTATGGTGCCTCCCTGTTGGCATTTGTGATGTTGAGTGAGGATGTGTGTATCATGTGAGGAGGTATGTGCAAAGGCGATGGTACAGAACACATGCCTGGGAAATGCTGGCTCTCGTCCTTGCCGCTTGGAGAGAGTTGCTGATTCGAGGGATTTGTCACATGCAAATTTGTCTTTAGTGAGCTGGTGAAAATGGTGAAATAAATTTACCGTATGACCTCATCAGTATTTATTTGGATTTTTCCAAAAATGTAAGACTTGTTCCTTGGTGCCTGGGTGAGAAACAGGCACGCGGTTGGTTGTGAGCCTGCTGTTGTTGGCTAGGCATCGAGATAGTTCCCCCTCTTCCCATTCACCTTGCTTTCTTTGGTTTGTATTTAGAATAACAAAAAAATATGAACTGAGAGTTATTCTGAGATGCTCTCAGAAACTAGAAAAACTAGAAAATAAGAAAATGTTTGCCTAGAAATGGCTTCAGGGATGTATCTGGTCTATAAAGCAAGATACTGTTTTAATTAAGTATTAAGTGAATTGAGTATTAATGTGTGATCATTAATCCAAAAAAAAAAACCTTTGTGGAGGAGGGAGGTATATACACTTTTTAGATATGCTGAATTACCTTTTGTGGTTATCTCCTAAAAGACCTGTCCTTTGTGACATAAGCATAGGTGTGTACCGTGTGCGTCTGACTGGGTCCAGCTTCCATAAGACCATAACTCAGCTCTGAGGTCATTCAGGGAGGGGCATTCTTTATGAATCTTCTCACTGTGTGTGTTTTGCACCAGTGATTCCATTTGCGTGTATCTTAAGCTGCACTGAAATACATCAACTGCTACTTGGTACTCATTGTCCAGCCCTTATTCCCAGAAACAGAACTTCATTTCCATAAACTTCTCATGGTTCTGGGAATCACCTTCTCTTAGTATTTATGTACCCTAGGTACTGCATCTGCTTGTGGCATTAAAATTGATTTAGCAGGAGATAGGCATAGGTGTTTTTCTCTGTCCTGACTGAGAATTGATTACACTTGAAATAATAAAATACTTTTGTATTTTGTTTATCAGCTTGTGAAGTATTTTCACATGTATATAGTTTGACCCATGGTCTTCCTACAATGTAGATAAGCTCCCAATATTCTTGTTTTTCTTACTTAAAGAAAATAACCTAAAAATCTATTAGGTTAATGGATTTTTCCCATAAATAGATTACTTATTTATTCCAGATCTATTTATTACAGATTTGTTCCGAATTCCAGATCTCCTAACTTCTAATGACATGGGACCAAGTCTAATTGTTGTGGAAAGAGCCTTGGTTCTAAAGTGTCTGAAGCGGAGCCACCCTGAGAGTGGGCCAGCCCCTGCGATTCAGTTGCTGGCAGCGTGTGGTTTCTTACTGGCCTGTGTTCAGAGTCCACTATAATTGAACAGCAACAGTTTATGTTCTACTTCACAGTCTGTAGTGAGAGTGAGGAGTGTTGGAAGGATAAAGGAGCATTTTAGTGGGTGAGACAGGATTGCGTTAGTCACATTTAGACCCAGGAGCCATGTGGCCTGAATCCTGGCTGCTGCTCCTGGCTGTGTGACCAGCTCAGTACTTGATCTCTGTGCCTACGTTGTCTCATCTGCAAAACGAGGGTGATGGAGTGCTTGCCTCATGGGGTTGTCACCATGACTGCGTGAGTTAGTGCTCTGATGGTGCCTGAGATTCTGGGCTCCCCTGGGTCAGGGCTCCTGTGGAAACGGAGTGAGTTGGGAGGGCCTGCAGAAGCCAGGGTGGTGGAGACGGGTGAGCTGAGGGAGAAGGTGCTGATAAAGTAAGGCCGCCCTCTCTTGTTCCTGAGGTCAGAGCGCCAGGTCGCTTCTAGAGGAGTCTCCTGACCGACCTAGGCAGAGCTGCCCTGTCAGGCCTACTCTGAGGGGACCTTGCATCTGACATGTCTGATGAACAGTGGAGCACCAGCAGCCTTTTCAGCATCGTGATGAGAGCTCCGAGTCTGAACTTTTGCCCCCAAGTGAAGAGAGTCCATTCTGCTTTTGAAAGGGGTCTCGTGGCTTAAGCTGTGGAGGTAGTTTTGAGGGGCTTTTAAAATCCAAGGTCACGTGGAGAACTTGCCTTTTGGGCTTTTCTGTTTACTTGCCCTTTAGTGTTTTCCATGTGTCTTTGGTCAGATTTAGGTGATTGAATTCCTGGAAGACAGTGTTGTGCTGAGTTCTGTTTCTTCTGCCCCTAGCTTTGCCCCCCCCCCCCAGGCTCCTCCTTTCCTGTCTGTCCTGTACACCTTCCGTCCAGCTTGTGCCCATTTCTTGCTTTGGTCACTTAATGTGTTGGGGTCCTTATGGTGGATACACCAAGTCCCCTGTTCACCACCCTGAGTGCTCATTCTGAAATGCGGAGTCCTTCCCCAAGGCTCTGGAAGCCTTTCCGCAGCCCCTGCGGGAGCCCTAGCCCACCTGCCCTTGCCACTTGTACACCCACCAATTCTCCTACCCGTCCCTGTCTCGAGTATGCCCTTCCCTCTGCTTAGAACTGGGCCCTATGCCCCCTGGCCTGTCGCTCTTTTCTCTTCACCACCTGGGGTTCCGGTCAACTCCCAGAGTGACTTTCGGTGACCAAATATTTAGCATGGCTGTTGCAGTGGCCCTGCAGGAGCTGGTTAAGGACTGGACCAGGACAGGGACCTCGAGGGGGACAGGGTCAACACCTTGCTGCTCTCCAGGTGGAGCAGAAACACAGGTGAGGAGACTGGAACCATGGAGAGGTCATTGGAACTGACCTTGATTGGAAGTGTTAGGGCTGTGGTTAAGGCTGCCAGCGAGTGTCCCTGTGTCTCTTCAGGCTTCACTGGTGTGGCGGTTGCCTGTTTATTCATCACTGGAGCCTGTGAAGTAAGTGCTTTCTCAAACCCCATTAACAGATGGTGAAACTGGGTGTATGAAAGTCTTAGAAACACAGTCTTGCTACCTTCTGCCTGTGCCTAAAGTTGGGCCTGGGCCATGGAGCTTTGTAGATTTTTTTAATAATGATTAGAAGATTTATAATCCTCATCAGACTGATAATAATGATAGTTAACCTGAATTTGAATGGCTCTGTACGGCAGACACAAGTCGCCCCCACGCTCATAGCTCCTGTTGTCTGTACCTACTCAGCTTATAGACCAGCTTCCTGGCCTCCATGGACTCTGAGCTTGTCATCTTATTCAAAGACTAGAGTTAGAATTCTTCAAAAAAATGTAAACGAGATTTTGCCTTAAGAACGGTGCGTGCTAACGTCTGTGTGCAGGGATGGTGTGCACGATGCAGTGTTTTCTGAAGAAAACTGTTCAGAGATGTGTGGACTGGCAGGTGTGTGCAGACCAGCTGGAGCCTGGTGTAAAGGGCGGCAGTGAGAAGGGATGGAGGCATGGACTGGGCATCACAGGAGGACCGAGGGCATGGTGACCACGGAGGAAGAAGGGGCACGTCCACTGCTATGAGACGAGGACTTTGTCAGAAGTTGTGGGATCCGAGTGTAGAGAACTAGGACTCTGTTGGAATTTGTGGGCTCCATGTGTAGAGAACTGGGATTCTGTCAGAAATTGCGGGGTCCACGTGTAGAGAACTGGGGACTCTGTTGGAAGTCGTGGGATCGCAGTATAGGGAACAGGACCCTATCAGAAGTTGTGGGGTCCACGTGTAGAGATGAATTTTATTTGAGCTCTCCCTGCTCTGGAACCCTTCCCCCTTCTCATTACTTTTCCAACATGAAATGAGGGAAAGGGCCTCCAGTTGTGCACATGAACTTTTTTATACCACAACAGTAAACATGTGGCTCTTATTACTTCACATGGCCCTTTGGGAATTAATGTGATTTTTGTGAGCTGTGTTTTTTGAGTCTTGTTTCAGGAGGGGTGAATTAATTAAAAAAAAAAAAAACTATAAGAAGTTCTTTAGTCTGTTCCTATCGGGGAAGAAAAAGATGGATTTTCAGAAATCTATTAGTGCAGAAGACTATTATACAAACAGTGGCGAGCATTTCTGGGAACTGGCTTTGAGTGTCCCAGACACTGTGACCTGAATTTGGAAGAAAGAAAGAGGCCATTGATCCTGAGCCAACATCATTCAAGTGAAGAAAAAGCAAGTGGTCACCCAGGATTGTGGGGTGACATTAGGTTGGGGCCAGGATGTGACGCAGAGTTGAACTGCACCATATAGGCCACACCCGTGGGAGCAGGGTCCTGGCACCACCCCTGCCCAGCCTGGAGCTCTAGCATGTCCACCTCGACCTGGCTCAGGCCCTAGGGGACCAAGTCTGGCCAGCTGTGCATGGTCAGCACAGCGTGGTGGCTGAGGACTGCAGCGGGGCGGTTGTCTGGGGAAGGGTTAAAACACTCCTGGAACCTCAGGCCTGGAACCTCAGTCAGGCCTGTTTATAGGAAGATGTATGTTAACCACGTGCCCGGGTTTAAAATTTTGCAGAGATGTGTTAGTGGGTCCCTGCTCCCTCTGAATGAGGAGTAGGAGGCAGAGCAGTGCTCCCGGGGATTGGGGGCTGCTGGCAGAGCTGAGGGATGTTTTCATAATGAGTTAGGCAGAAATAAAGGTTGTCGGGAATATCCAGGAAGTGGTGCTGAGTAGCCAGGCAGGCTGTATGAGACAGGAAGCATTTAGCATGTTGGTAAACCATGTTATCAGCACATCAGCCAAGGCGTGCCAACAGTTCTAGGATTGGGAATTGTTACTGTGCAGAAAACAGCAATTAGGAGAGAGCAGTTTCAGTTAAAAATGTAAAGATTGTGTCTTTAATTCTTGAGTTGTTCCTCTGTGCCTTTATAGCTGAATCTGAAAGATAACTTATAATGGGGACAATTGTGTCGTTAAAAACTTTGAAATTGTTTTTTTTAATAACTTTAAATTTTAAAAAATAATTTTATTTATTTATTTACTTTTGGGTATGCTGGATCTTTGTTGCTATCTGGGCTTTTTTCTAGTTGCAGCAAGCAGGGGCTACTCGCTAGCTGTGGTGTGTGGGCTTCTCATTTCAGTGGCTTTGCTTGTTGAGCACAGGCTCTAGGGCACCTGGGCACGATAGTTGCGGCTCTTGGGCTTAGTTGCTCAATAGCATGTGGGATCTTCCCAGACCAGGGATCAGTACCATGTCTCCTGCATTGGTAGGCAGATTCTTCACCACTGAGCCACTGGAGAAGGCCCAAAACTTTGAAATTCTTAAACAGGAAGCCAATAAAGATGTGAAATTATACTGGTAGAAATTTATAAAAATAGAGAATTCACCCATCATGATGTGTGATTTAAGAGGACCTGGTGGCGTGTGTGGTGCAGGTCAGTGGTGGAGACCCAGGTGCTGCTCCAGTCCTGGTCTGCCATTTTCTTACATGTGACCTTGGGTGCATTACTTAACCCTTGCCTTGGTTTTCTCATCTGGAAAATGGGTTTTAATGGGATTGTTATATGAGTTAATACATAAAAAGCTTAGAATGTGCCTACAAAATAGTAATTGTTACAAAAGTGTTAGCTATTAATATATTCCAAATTCTCCTGAAGAAAATCTTCCCAAACTTGTATGTGTGATTATCAACAACCAAATGAAAAGTCTTGGTGCATTACACAAAACACATCTTACTGCAGTAGATTTTTAAAAGAAAAAACTTAGAACTAACCTTTCCCCCTTAATTTTCACTTTTTAGACTGGTGAAACCAGAACAATATCTCACTTTCATTATACTACCTGGCCGGATTTTGGAGTCCCTGAATCACCAGCTTCGTTTCTCAATTTTTTATTCAAAGTGCGGGAATCTGGCTCCCTGAACCCTGAGCACGGGCCTGCGGTGATCCACTGCAGTGCCGGCATTGGGCGGTCGGGCACCTTTTCTCTGGTGGACAGCTGCCTTGTTCTGGTAAGTGACCTCGTTTCAGGCTCCCATACCTTTTTGTTGTTTACACTGGCAGAAGTAAGTTCAAATGCCAGGATCACAGAACTGTACTTTTCAAACTTAAATGTCTGCCTTTTTTTAGAAAAACCAAAAATTCTCTTTCACATCCTTTCAGCTACCTCTTGCTTGTGATGAGTGGATGGGGCTGTGACCAGGATAATTCTCGAGCTCTGGGAGGAGACTTGTGCTGGTAGCTTCGTGTTAGCTAAATGATAGGTTGTCTCCCTCGCCCACTGTGTTTTTCAGACATCAGTTGGTAGATAATATTGAATTCCTTCTTGCCTTGGTTCCCTTATTTACAAACTGTGGGTGGTGGTGGTATTTCCCTCCCAGGACTGTTGTGAGAATTAAGTGAATCAGTGTATTAGCAACACATACTGTCTAAGCCCCTTGGTCAGTGTGGTGTTGACATCACCCCCTGAGGTTCCTGAGGTACCCAAGGGCCGTGTGCCACCCCAGCCCTCCCAGCCCCCGCCGGGGCACCAGCATGTGCCTGTCCTCCTTTTAGGGTATCTTAGACGTCACTGTATTAACACCGTGTTTAATACCCTGTGCTTCCATCTAAAGCCAATTGTTACGTGTAAGTGAGCTTTGATGTGTTTAAGAACTCTTAAGTATCTGATCTGTTGATGGTAAATATTAAAACTGGATCATGTGTGTGCCAGTTCCCTCCCAAAGTTACTGCAGTGCCGGGAGCCAGCTCACGAGATCCCAGTTCCCTCCCAAAGTTACTGCAGCAACTTTTCTCTTTTACACTTGGAGTGGAGTGGGATAGGGTAGGGGCACAGCAGATTCAGCCTGACTGCTGCAGCAGCGGCCTGCCGTATCATCTGCAGTGTTGTCCCCGTGGGTCTCTCTCCTCCACCCCCTTGGGTGCTGCCTTCCACAGACTGCTGTGTACAGACATGAGGCTGCTGTGTACAGACATGAAGGCAGGGGGCGCCCAATGAAAAGCTTTACTCCTTAAAAAAGAAGGGCACTAATCTCTGTGTATTTATCCTTACGTTAAGCCAGCACTCGGCATAAATCCTTCCTTCGACCAATCACCAATCGCTAGGCCAGCACAAGTGAGATGACTGTTGGCTGGAGTCAGCCGTGGGTCCTCTTTGTGCTGCCTGGACAGGGAACGGCGACCTGGGCCAGCTTGCCCTTAGTGGTTATCTTGGATTGCTTCTCTTTTCTGGACTCTTAACAACAAAAGTCTTGAATAATGTTTACCTCTCTTGCAGATAGAAAAAGGAGACAATATTAACATTAAACAACTGTTACTGAATATGAGAAAATACCGAATGGGGCTGATTCAGACGCCAGATCAGCTCAGATTTTCCTACATGACTATAATAGAAGGAGCGAAGTTTATAAAGGGAGACTCAAGTATACAGGTAAACAGTGTGTCAAGTGTATTGTCAGGTAACTGCACTCCATGTAAGCCACGGGGCTTTTCCCCTCCTCCCGAGAAGTGTGTTTACATTAATATGGTGGGTCCAGCTGGCTTCTGAGATGGAAAAGCCTGTGCCCACCTCTTTGTGTGCTCCTCAGCCTCTTGTTAAATCCTGCTTGTCTCTCAGAAGCCCAGCTGGGAACATGGTTTCTTTAAAAAAAGTAGAAGTTTCATGTAGAAGAGAGTCTGAGCATTTAATCATTGAAATAACTGGAAAAATTAGGTACTTTTGGCCCATTAAAACCTGGCCTGGAGTTACACAAGAATACTTAGTTTGTAAATAGATTATCCCATCTGCTACAACAGTGAGCAAGCAGCTTGAGTACTTGCAGCAGATAGAATGAACCAGGACATTGTTGTTTTTCTCTGGTTGGTAGCTTTATTCTCATGAGGGTGTTTTTGTTCTGCAAAAGCTAAGATTGATTTTCAGAAACCTGTGTTTATGTACTAACATAAAATGTAAAATAGAAAAAGAAGTAACAGTAGATTCCTGTTTCTTGTCTGAGCCAATCATATAGAATTTTACATAAGCAGGTAGATTTTCTTTTTGTTTCTCTTACATAAAACCACTTACTTGCTCTCTGTGATTATGGCCAAAAGAGCAAGATTCTGAATAAGCCGTGTTTTGTAACAGATCACACCATCTGTGGAATGATGTATAAGTAGTTGTGCTGTATAGATTACACAGATATTTAAATACTCCTGAACAATTTTATTTATCAGCTAATGTTTTTGTTGTGATCATTGGTATTATTTTAACTATTCAAGACAGTCTATTTATCAATTAAAATTTTAAGTTTTATTTAAAAGATCCCCCCTCTTTAGCATCAAAGGAAAATTTTTAATGAAGAGAAAAGTGAGGTTCCTCAGTGCCCTCAATCAGCAAAGTGTTTGGTGTGTGAAGATTAAATCCACGAGACATTAGTTCCTCCCCCAGACGCCACCTCAGCGTTCAAGATGGGGAGCGCCTCTAACATGCATGTCCACAAGGTTCAGTACCAGTGTGTGTGCTGACCCCGTCTGCTGCGCTCATTCCCTGGCTTCTCCTGCAGACTGTGTGACTGTGGGGAATGGGCGCTTCCTCAGGGCACTGCCCTTTGTTGCACTTAGAACACAGATGTGCCTCCTCTGAGGGTTGCTTTCCCCATGGAGATGGGTTTTATGGGCGTGATTTCTGTGGTGACTGTGGTGTGTGGCTCGGGGGAACTTCCTCTCTCCCAGTTTATCTGTGCTGTGTGGCCATTACGTCTCTGACCTAGCACCTTCATCCCTGCTCAGACCCACAGGTCCTTTGCCTCCTTCCACAGGGCCCATTGGAAATGCCCCTGCTTTTCAGGTGCTCAGGGTCAGAGAGCCTGTTACCTTCCAGGGGGCTCAGTTTCCACAGAACTGGTCTCAGCAATCAGTTAGTACCTTCTGAATATATGAGACTTCGGAGACTGTGAAAGTACATCATTTACAAAGTAGAAGTCCTTGCTAACTCACCCTCACCCCTCAGCGTGTAACCACTAATGCATGTGTGTGTGCTTCCAGGGCTGCGTGTCCATGCATCAGTAGTATTTATGTATCAGTGTATGGACTTGTTTATTTTACGTAGTTATTTTCAGACTGTTTTCTCCTTCTGGAATCCCTGATGTCTCATGCTGTAGCCATGTGTCTGTTTAGTGTTGAGATGTAGCCAGTCTGAATTGAGTTCTGCTTAAAATTTACGATGTACAAATACAGGGAGAAAGAGTGTAAAAGATCCCAGTAATTTAAAAAATATTATATGTTCAAATGACAATAATTTTAATATATTGAGTTAAATAAAACATGTTAAAATTCAGCTTTTTTAAAAACATGGCTATTAGATATTTTTAAAGTTATATATGTGGCTTACATGACATTTCACTAGACAGTGCTATCCTAGAACCTTAGCTTAGAACAGAACAGAAATCTCAGAGAAATAGATTTCCCTGAAATTTTAAATCATAAAACTGTCCTGTTACAAAGATCAAGAGTTGCCTGTTGTGTGGAAACCCCAGAACACATGGCTCTAAGTGTCCTGTGCCCCACAAGCATCTCCTAGGACACATAAGGGGGTGAATAGGCAATTTATGGGCTCTTTTTTCTCTCCATGCATCTGCCTCCTCTTTGCCTCTGATTTTGGGGGAAATGAGTATTTGTAAGAAGAAAAAGGAAAGCTTCTCTAGTGTAAGTTGATGGCAGTGGGTACGGGATACTGTCTTTCTGTCCAGTAGCACCCGCACTGTGTAAGCTTCATCTCTGGTTCTTTTTCCTGAAGGGGGCATCTGTCTCCACCTTCTGTCTTAATCTGGGCTTATGTGATGTGAGTGGTGTTTTTCATTGTGGACTATAGTTTCATGTTCGTTTTCCTGTGAAGATTTCTGACATATGTGGCTATAAAATGATTTAGAACCTGCCAGGACAAAGGAAAGCTGTTAGTATTTACACCTAAAATGACTGTACCTGAAACTAGTAACTGTGTGATGATCACACAGTGCATGTTCATGCACAGCCATCTCCAGTGGCCTGGGCCCACGGGGAAAGAGGAGATGAGCTCTAGCTGTCTTTAAAAGGACTCTGTTTACCTTCCATCTTTCTGGCCCCAGGTTGTCATAAATGTAGTACCATTGCTGGTGTTTCACATCTTTATTAGCGAATCCCCAGTTCTGCCCAGAGATGTGGCAGAAAGACATTGCTCTTTGTTTTTCTCCTTTGATGTTCACTAGCATTGACACCCTCCACCCACCACCACCCCTGCCCCCCACTGAGTCTTGGTGGATTCTGGGAAGTAGGCCAGTGAGTCTTGGTTTTGGGCATCATCTTGTTTATTGACATTGTTGAGTTTTGTCCAAGTATGAGGCCAAGTTGCAGTGACTAGATCTTGGTGAATAATTGCTCGGCATAATTGTGGAGACAGTTAACATTTTTGTTGGAATACTTAAACTTTCTGGCGTCTGACACTGATGGTTATTTCCGAGATGCAGAGCATCCTGAGGGTTTCTGGCACTGTCAGCCCAGGCTCTCTGGGTTCACATCCCAGCTGTGGAGCCTGGGGCAGGGTGTTCACTCACAGCCCACCTCCCTGTATGACAGGAAGGAGCAGCAGGAGGAGCCGCACCTCTTCCGGGGGTCTCGTGAGGATAGGGAACTGCCGTAGGTGGAGTCTTAAGTCAGCAGGGGTGTGGTAGTGCTCAGGAAGTAGCCGTCTCTCCACTCGCATTTCCTCCAGTACAAAAAAAAATGCTATTTGGACAGAGAAAAATATTTTTAATGGAAAGAACAAAATTGACACAGTCACCTCAGGTGAAAGCATCTTACTCTTGTGTGTTGTTAATGTGGGTTCTCAGCTGTTGGTGAGATAGTCTTTCTGGATGCGATGGAGACACTGCAGGGCCCTTTCGGGAGAGCGCAGACCCACCTCAGGCGCCTCATGTCAAGGTCGTCTTTCCCTGAGGTCCACCTCCTTCCTGGCTTCGCCTGTAGGGCCACGCTCTCCAGGTTCCCCTTCCTCCAGCCACGCTGTTGTGCTCACTGCCCTCCAAACACAACAATTTACAGAGTTGTACTTTCTGAGTCTTTGGTGAGTCAACTTCATAGAACAAAAGGAGATCCATTCACACACTGTGCAGCTTCATAGAAGAGCCATGTCAGGGAAGGTAGAGTGTGACAAAGTACCTTTTTAATTCCTTTGTTGTGCAATGAGACAAGCTGGAAATTAGTTTATCAGTGGGTCAGTGAATTTCCTGAAATTTTTAAATCCAAACATACAGGCATTGTTTAAGTAGTGCCATTTTGTACCACAGTAACTGCAGAGAATGAGTGTTCTTCTGTCAGTCCCAAAAGAATGTGAGTTGTGCAGTATTCCTTCTCTGTCAGAATCCTTGAAATCCTCAGACAGTAGTTGCAGAGAACCTTACTCATTATTAGATCTGAGACTCCACACTTGCAGGATAGATCTTCAAAGAGGGCCTCTCAGGCCTGTGCCGGAGTCAGAGTGAGAGGTCATGGAACCACTGGCTGTCCCAGCCATGCCTCTGCTCCTCCATGGATGGTCCCAGCTCTTGGAGGACTTGGAGAGCCTGGGTCTTCCTGCCTCAGAGGAGGAAGGTGGATGCCTCTTCATTGTGGTCTGAGTCCTGCCACCCCACAGTCCTGGCTGCTGAGGACCTTCCCGCCCTGGGTCGGACCAGCTGCTGGGACTGCTGGTGCCCGTGGTAGGCACAGTCTTTGGAGTCCTCTGGCACCACAGGGACTTGCTGGTTCTCTCTAGACTGGACAGTGGCAATGAGCTGGAGGACATGGGTCACATTCATGGGCCATCTTGGTCACTCTTCCTGCAGCAGGTGCCTCTGCATTGAGGGCAGTACAGTCAGACTTTGAAGATCTTACCGTGAGGTCCTAGTGTAGTTTGTCTCAAATGGGCTAAAGTCACTGTGTTTTATTAAGGTGGTTGTGTTCAACTACATACTGATGTGCATCAGTATTAAATGCTTTATTATTATTAAATTCAACTTCAAGTAGACATAGCTAGAAGTGGGTTGACAAAACACATTTTCCTCTTTCATTCATATTAGCATCACAGGGTTTTCTTATCTATATAATTGCATTTCATAAATTTTATTTAAGGAAAATCAAAACTGTGGTGTTTTCATTTGTTTCTCATTTCTCTCCCTATGTAGAAACGTTGGAAAGAACTTTCTAAGGAAGACATATGTCCTGTTTTTGATCATTCACCAACCAAAATAATGACTGAAAAATACAATGGGAACAGGATAGGCCTAGAAGAGGAAAAACTGACAGGAGACAGATATTCAAGTCTGTCCTCTAAAACGCAGGAAACTCTGGAGGAGAACAGCGAGAGGTAAGGTTACTGCAGTAATGTGCTTGTAAAGATGAGATTCTTATCTTAATAAGTTCGTGGATATGAACTAATACAGACCCTTTGTTTATTGAATTTATGTAACAATTTATTATTGCAGGGCATTTAAATAGTATATGATGACATCATTGAGCTCAGAGAAGACAATTTATAGACAGAAGCCTGTTGGAAAATGGCTTGACACAATATGGGTTTAGCACGGTATTAGAGTATAAAAGTTAATATAAGTGGATGCTAAGGTGTGTAGTATGGCACAGAAAACAAGCAGTAATACCTGCTGTTTGTGTAGTTATGCAGTGTTCATGCTCCTATTATACAGTGTAAGTGATAATATTCCTTTAATACCATTGAGGGCATGAGTGCTCGGTTGCTAAGTCTTGTCCAACTCTTAGTGACCCCATGGACTGTAGCCCACCAGGCTCCTCTGTCCATGCCTGGTGGGACCTCTGTCCTAGGCAGGAATACTGGACTGGGTTGCCATTTCCTCCTCCAGGGGATCTTCCCGACCCTGGGATTGAACCAGTGTCTCTTGTGCCTCCTGCATTGGCAGGTGGATTCTTTGCCACTGAGCCACCTGGGAATCCCATGAATACCATTATGAAATAGTTAAGTGAATATTTCAATTTAAATTTGTTATTGAAAGAAAAAATTCTTTCTAAAAAGTCACATAAAAATGCCCTGTACTTTGAGTTTTAAATCCATATGAATGTGTAAACTGTTCAAGTTTTTAAATTTGAAAAATTATACTTCTAGGGCTCCAGATATCTCACATTGTTTGAAGTTGGTATCCTGAGGTATGAGTTTCTTAGAAAAGTGAAGGAACACTTTTTCTTCCTCTCTTCAGTATCTGAATGACTTTTTTTTTCTTTTTGTCGAACATGCTTTTTCTTGTGGAAAATTTTACATTGTAGTCATATTTGTTACTTTGGGATCTTGGGATGTGTTGTGAAAACCATTAAGGTCTCCTTACATTATAGCTTCATTTCTGTGTTTCCCCAAGACACAACGAATTGCAGTGCATAGCAGTTACATGTTGTACTGCAGAGTTTGTTCTGACTTAGCTGTGCTGTCACAAGTTAAAGCATAGAGGGGTTTGTCTTTTCTTCTACCTCAGACTTAATGCTTTTAAGTCAGGAAATAATACTATGAGCTCTGTATCCTTTTATATATTTTATATGTGCTTTGCCTGCTCTTGACTACAAGGTAATTTTTTTCTTTTAAACTGGCAGGTACATACATACTTGTTATATGAATTTTCAGTCCAGAGAATGAATTTTGAGTAATAGTTTTTGCACATCATTGTAGGAAATACTCAGGTGGAGATCATTCAGGCAGAGCTACCTGTGTCTGTGATAAGGAAAAGTGGAAAGAAGACTGCAAGGCATATGGAGATAGGCAAAACATAGTCCCAAGTTGCTAATACACTTAGAGGACAAAACAAGAACCCAGACTAGCATCATAAATGATTTACTGTGAATGAAGTGCTATAAGATAAGAATAGAACGACTGCAGGGGCTGAGAGAAGTGAAGAGAAGGGTGTTCTTAGTTTAGAAGGAAAGAGACTTGGAGAACAGCAGAAAAGCTATTTGGGCAGGACCAAGGCCATACACGGTAGGCGAACACTGGAGAGTCTTTGTGAGCAGGCGTGCTCTCATCTCCTTTGTGTGTTAACTAGGAGTGGGGTTGCTGAGTCACATGTGGTCACTCCATGGGGATCATTTTTAAGCCATTTTTCCAAATGGCTGCATCACTTTGCCTTCCCACCAGCAGTGGCTGAAGGTGCCTGTATCCCCAAGAATAATTTAACATTGATAAAATTATCTAATATGTAGACTATATTTAAAGTTCTCTAATTATCGAAAACCCACCTTATAGCTTTATAGAAAATAACTGTACTGAGATAATATACATATAAAATTGACAGATTTAGAGCATACAGTTCAGTGTGTTGAGTATATTTACAGAGTTATGTAGCCGTCACCATAATGTGATTTTGGGACATTTTTATGATCCTGGTCTGTTTAGCTATTTAAAAAAGTAATTCATGATCTTGTCCAGGATCATGCAGAGTATGAGTGGTTCTTCAGGCTCCTCACCTGGGACCATCCACCACCTTCTGTTCACTCCCTGCTGGACTTTGTTTGCAGCTTTTATACGAGTTGCCTTCTAGGACACCCCATGATCTGACTCATTATTAGATTTAGGTTAAACACTTGGGGCAAGAAGAAAGCTGGGTGCTGATATAGTAGACACTGAAGAGGCATTCAGGACTCTTAACCAAGTAGCACACTGGGGCTATGTCTCACAGCGATTGCTGTGGCATAGGCAGCCTGACTCTGAAGGCAGGGAGGCTGGTTAGGCTTCCGCTGTAACACAGCAGTACCTGAAGGGAGATGGGATTTGTGAGATTTAGTTTTTTTGTAACTGATTTTAATAGCCCTTACACTTGATGTAATTGTTATGTAAAATATATAGATGAGTATTCTCTTCTTTTAAAAATATGTTAAATAAGCAAGTTTCCATCCAGTTCACTTCAGTCGTTCAGTCTTGTCCAGCTCTTTGCGACCCCATGGACTGCAGCATGCTGGGCTTCCCTGTCCATCACTAACTCCCAGAGCTTGCTCAAACTCATGTCCATCGAGTCGGTGATGCCATCCAACCATCTCATCCTCTTAAATTTCCATAAGTTTCCATTAAATAAGTGAAAAAAAAAATTTAAGTTTTGCTCTCCATATCATTTGAAGAAGGGAAATTATTTTAAACACTACTCAAGCTTATTAAAAACACATTTTTAAAGTATTATAAAATGGTTAGCTTTCATCAGCTTCAGGGCTTGTGTTGCTCCCAGACTTTGCATATAACTGAACTCTCAGATCTGCTCACACCTGCTGAATTGACTCCACTTTGCATTCTAAGGTGTCAGTTTCTTCGTGCAAAGTTTTTTTTGCTTCTTCCAGCATTTCCTATGTTTTTCCTCAAGAGTGCCTGATGGGAAGATTGCCAGTCTGATATCATTAAGTAGTCCTCATCTACAAGCATGATGTCCTCACAAGCATCTTCTAAGTTTTAGAACTGTTTCCTTTTTCTGTTTCTTCCTTCAGCTCTGTGATTCTACTTGTATGCTATGAAAATGTGTCTTTTGTTGATTTTCAAAAGTAACAGCATCTGCTACTGCTGCCTTCTTCATGGTGGTTGTCATCTTAGGCTTTTGAGATTTTCTTCTTAAGAGGGAAAAATAGTAAGGTACATGTTGCCATCAACTGTTCTTTGCCTTGTTCCAGGACTGTGATGTTGGGAGTCAGATAGCTTCCATTGGAACAAAAATTCTGTATTGAACAGGAAAATGGGAGCTAGAAAAGGGTGTGGGCGGACAACAGTAGGCACCACACAGCGAAACATTCGAGAAAATGTAAAGTTTAGGGGCTTTTGTGAAAAATCAGATGTAAACTCCAGAGGGGACCGGATGCTGAAGGCACCCTCTGTCTTCCCACTACTGCTGACTGGTTAGCAAAGAAGGATAGAACACTAACACCATGGTTCTTTTCAGGTCCCACTAAAAGTATTTATTAGCACAAAGTTGAACCAGCAATTGCCGTTGAACAATCCAAGTGTATCTCTGGACCATTCAGAGCATCGAGGCCTTTCCCCTTCTTGCAGCGTCTTAAGGAGTTGAGGGATAGAGGGGATTGGAGGGGATGTGGGCTGAGTCCCTGCCTGAAGCTGAGCCCGCCTGCTGATGCTCTGTCTGTTCACAGTGCTCTGCGCAAGCGCCTCCGGGAGGACAGGAAGGCCAGCACCGCCCAGAAGGTGCAGCAGATGAAGCAGAGGCTGAGCGAGACCGAGCGCAAGAGGAAAAGGTGGTTATATTGGCAACCTATTCTCACTAAGATGGGGTTTGTGTCAGTCATTCTGGTTGGCGCTTTTGTTGGCTGGACACTGTTTCTTCAGCAGAATGCCCTATAAGTAACTAATTCTGCCCCGCAAGCTTCGGCCCTAGCAGCTGACAGTGTTGCGTGAGTCACAGAGTTGATCTGTCACAGACTCCTCACCCAGACGGTGCACGTGATTCGACACCCACAGAGAAGTGTGGTGTCTGGTCCCCCCAGCACCCCAGGGCACTGCCCATACTACCCACCCCCTAAGTAAAGACTTGAATGCTTCTTAAGAACTGGTACATTTTCCACTGTGTTCATACATGCTAAGTGTAATATTTCACCTGACCAGACTGAGAAATCCTTTACCATAAGGGTTCATTTTTGGAGGCTGTCTGGATTTTAACCTGCACTTGATATAAGCAATAAATATTGTGGTTTTATCGACATTATTATTGGAGAGAAAATGACCTTAAAGTAATGCGTGTAATGTATAATGTACTGTTGACATGGGCATCAACATTTTATATTCTTAACCATTTCAGGGTAAATATATTTTATAAGTACCTATTTAATCTTACTTTTGTAGTTAAATGTACTTTTTAAAAGCTCAATTTGAAAAAATCTGTTACCATAAAAATAATAATAAATTGTATGTTGATTCAATTGTACTGGATACGTTTTCCTAAAGAGAAGTTTGATATGAGCAGGTAAAGCTCTGAATAAGTAATTTTTACTATATATTTGCATTTCTTTTATGTTTTACAGTCTTCTCAATTTTAAAAAGAAAAACAAACAAAGAAACAAAAATTTTCTCTAAAAATATCTTTGAAGGAAGGTTCTCCTTACTGGCGTAGTCAGGTAACAGTTGATCGAGACTTTGTAAAGAAACTGGTTTCTGTAAAGCCCATTATTAATACTGTTTATCTTTCAGGAAAATTTGAATGTAATTACCCTAAGTTATAATTGGGGTAAATCATGATTTAGGAAATCAAAATAAGGAGCAGCATTTTATTATCCATGATTTCTATTTATTTGACTGAAGTTTTGCAGAAAAAAAATTTTCAAGTTCTTTCTACTTCAATAAATAGTATAATGATGTTCAAACTTTACACTGTCCCTTTAACTTCTTAATGAGTATTTTTAAAGCATATTGTTTAATGAATTTAACTGCTCATTTGAGTTCTAGTGTTTTAACTTGTTTTATTTAAACTTTAGGTGTTATAAATTTAGTTGCTGAAATAATGAAATCGCATTATTTCGGTGGTTTCAAACTATGCTGGTGGGATGTCTAAGGGGTCACCAGGAAGGGATAGGGGGGACGCCGAACTTCCGACCAGGCGTCTCTGCCTTATCCACTTTACAGGGTAAGATTGCTGCACCAGGCTGAATTATTTTCAGAGAGCAGTTACCATTTAAACAACAGTTTGAAAAATGTCAGCATAGCTAGACTTTCGAGTGGGTTTGAATAGCCTTCTGCTAAGAGTGTGAGAGCAGGACACATGTGGTGCTCTATGTGGAGGACAGTTGTGTCTGGAGCATGCCCTGCTCAGCACCACTGCGTCCTGTTAGCTTTTCACTGAAGGAGGTAAGAGGGACATTTCTGTGCCCGCTTGACACCTGTGTTCAGGCACCACGGTCCTCATGTTTTACGTCATTATTGGTTTAAAATCTTTCTTTCCAATTTGCCTTGGTTTATCTTTGCTAAAATACAGTAATTACTATGCAAGTCAAAAACAGGTAGACCTGTTCAATTCCAACTGCAGGTAGCCTTGCTTTCAGTAAAAGTAAAGTAAAAAGACTTTATGGGAAACACAAGCTGGTAATGATGCCCTTGTTCCCAGGCAGAGCAGGGCAACTGCTTTGTGGGGTTCAGTGCTTCAGCTTTGCTCTCTGTCTGCTTTCTGTCCTTCTGGAGCTGTGTGTCCTAATGTATTCTTCAAGTCACATCCAGGGCAGCAGACCCTTGTTAATCAACTTCTGCATAGGTTAGTCGTCTTCCTCCTCCCGGCAGATCCTTGAAGAGAGCATGTCGGTTTTTACCAGGGATCGTGGTTTTTATCATTTGCTACAAATGGGTGGCGAGGTGCCTGACCTTTATTAAAAGAGGTGTCTGGTTGAGGGAGGGCGGGCAGGCGGGGTCCTGGCCTCAGGTAACAGCCACAGGGGTCAGTGGCCACGGCGGTCTGCGTCTTCCCAGGACATGGTCTCCGTGGTGTTTGCTAATTAGAACAGATGCTGAACATCAGTTCTATGTTTAACTTCGCTGAGGTGGTATTCTCTTAGTAAAAAAAAGCCAGAAGCTTTATTATTTTTAAGAAAGAATATTTGCATTAATACCTGGTTCATTTTGTGTTCGTGTCTGTTTCTGCTCATAAGCAGGCAGCCCTGATTCAGAGCCATCTTCTCCGGTTGCACCATGGGCTCCGACCTTGTGTCCACGTTCATCTGAACACTTTATGTCATCCTCCTGCTGGTTTTTATCTATGATTGCACGTGTGGAATATCTACAAACCCAATTCTCCATATTTAGTGGGTCCATATGTATCTTAATGTGAAAGTGCAGAGAGGACTGTGGTGACACAGACCGTTTCTTGTGTTTAGAGAATGATTTTGTATTTGTCCTTTTTTCTCTTTGGTCTTTTTGGTCCATTTCGTTATGTATTGGTATTTCTAACAAGGAATGAACAAAAAAAGAGAAAGGAAGTAAAGTTGATTTTTTTTTTTTTTTTTTAAATATAACTCTTCCTAACAGGTGTGTCAGAGGAAGGAATTGTGACTCAAATTATTAATTTTATGTACACTTGTGCATGTCCCCTTTGTTTCAGATAAACTAGAATTGATGGTTTGAATAAAAAAACACCTATTAGTTTAAGAAGCAGTTTCTGACACAGAGCCATCCTTCTGCTTTCATTAGTTCCACCTTTGCTTTCAGGGTTCTTGGCGGTGGCGGTTGTTCCCACTTAGTGGTGGTTTCTGCTGCTCCGGGCTCCGTGTTTCCGAGTGTTCTCTGTTGACCTCCAGCTGATGCAGGTGTTGGGGTCACTGAGCCAGAGTCAGAGACTTGACTTTTCCACCGTCTCTCCTGGTCCTGGTGCTGAAGAGTCCTGTGTGTTTAGAATTAAATTCTCAGAGAAAGGTGTAACTTCTGCCAAGTCGCTTCTCTCTTAGAAGAATGTCTCGGACTGGATTCTGTGTGAGCCGACACAGGCCAGAACTGTTGACTAGAAATCTTGTATTGAGCATTGTATACTCTAGGGAGTGCACTTCTAAAGTACCTGCCTGGTTATTATACACGATTTATTTATTTATTTAAATTTTATTTATTAATTTTTGGTATGTGGGATCTTATTCCCCAACCAGGGATCAAACCTGTGCCCCCTGCGTTGGAAGCTCACAGTCTTAACCGCTGGACCACCAGAAAAGTCCCCTGGACAGGTTTCAGGATCTTGCTGCCTTGATTTTTTACTTTCAGACACAGTTTTACGGACACTTTGTAAATGTAGCTCACTGTAAGTCGAATGCCACTGTGCGTGTCATCCACTTTTCCTGAGTCCAGGCAAGAGTGTAGGAGTCACGCTATCTGTCAGTGCTGACTGGTTTCTGATTCTGGCAGGTCCGAGCGGGGCTGTCAGTGGGTAGAAGCAATGAGTCTGGGCCCCCGTCCCCACGTCACAGCTGTTTACATCTCTTACATCAGGAAGCTCTTGTTCGGCTTTGACTTGTTTAGATAATGGGGTACAGCATCTTCTAAACACAAGTTTGAAAAAACAGAAATGTAGTATTTTTTCACATAATAAAATGCGGTCCTCCTGGCTCGCTGAAAATACAGGTCTTGTCTTCCCTGGATGATGTATTCTGGAGCTTTCCCCGAGTTTGCGGGTTTGAACTTGAGGCTGCTGTCCTCACATCTGTCTCCAGAGCCCTGTTTCTGGGCCAGCGGCACCGCAGCCCCCGCAGCCGCGGACGAGCCAGAAAGGCTGGGCGTCCTCTGCGCGCCTCCTGGGTGTGTACGTGCCGTCCCATCATGGAGGGGGCCTGGGAGAGCGGTGACTCAGCCAGAGGCTTTATCAGGAACAGCCTGACCATGGATGTTCTCCAGCGCCCTCACAGGCTCTCTGTGGTCCAGTGGGAGAATGAACAGTGCAGTCATTGGAACTCTTTTTGTTTTGGTTTTGTAATTTAGAGTGGAATATGGGACTTACAGGACTCAGGGCAGATATCACTTCCGGAATCTTAATACTTTCTGGTTTTCCACCACATAGTATGTTTGGGGAACTGTAAGGAGAGTGGCTGGGAGTTTTTATCTTTATGGAGACCGTTTCCCACCCCCACCCCCAAAGAAAAACATTAATTCTTTACTGTTGCTTTCATTTGGTATAGATTTTTTAGACATATGATGACAAATTACTGCTATAAAAAACCTGAAGTTATTTCGAGTTTGGTGAATTCAGGAGAGGGAAACTGGGCAAGCTAATCTTGTCTGTAAGGCAGTGAGTCCCTTGCTCACCCCAGAAAAGTGTATGTGACTCTTTTCAGCAAAACGTGAGTGTGAGCATCTGGTGGCTGGAACTACTTTGTGTGCATTTGACTTTGTTCCTTTAGGTGTGGAGCTGGCCCCTGTTGAGACCTTAAGTTGTTCTACAGAGTCGTTCATCTAGTGGAGTGTGTCTTTAATGCACTGCCAGTTGTGTCAGTCGGTTTAAATACAACTCCCCTGAATACACACACACTCCACCTCTCCTAAACACACACACACACTCCACCTCTCCTAAATACACACACATACACCCCGAGTCAGAGAACCAGCAACTTGCCTGCGGCTGTACATCTAGTTCATGTCAGAGCTGAGACATGGACTCCATCTGTAGAATCCCAGTGACTTCAGATCTCATACTTTCCCATTATGTCTCACTGGGCCTGTTTTTATGGAATATTTACATAGAACATTAGACAGCTACTTTTGCCTGTTAAAACCTGAAATAACCCTCTTTTTATGGTTCAAGTAAACAAACGTTTTTCCCTCCAAAAAACTTTGTGGAGCAGTTTGAACTACTGCTGATCCAGAGGAATCCTGGAAATCAGACTACCCTGTGACCCGAACCATGGTTCCATTCACTCTGACTGATGGGCTTTGTTCTTTTGCTTTCATGAGGGTGCTTCTGAAGGTGTGGGGAACACTTCATATTTGCAACAGTCAGGGTTGATCAGGAGCTCCTTTTCTTAGGTCAGCCACTTTGGTTTGGGTTTGGTTTGGGTTTGCTTCCCTGCAGGAAGCACCCGTTGTGTTTCTGTGCTCACAGGCATCTAACGAGAATGTTCCCTTGGTGTCTGGACATTTCTGTGTTGGTGCTGGAAACCTAACACCAAGGAGCCAGCACTCAGGAAGAAGCCAACTCACAGTGTTAGGGGTTTTGATGGAACGTTTTGGATAAAAGTGTGGGTGCAGTTTATGTCTTCCGTTTATATACGTGGGGACACAATAATAACAGGTATTGAGATCTGGGCTGTTTTATTTTTTTTTGTCATAGCAGAGGAAGTTGGGGAAAACCAGTTACCACCTCAGAAATTCAGCTGTTTGCAAATATTGTGAAATAACATTAAAATCTCAGCTGCCCTTAAACTAGTTATTTCATCTCTATCGCTTGTTGAAACTCTCATTTATCTTTACTTTTCGGCATTAAAATACAATAAATCTATCAATTATTCCATGTCTGTGTTTTCTTTTAATACTTAAATCATGTCACTTAAGTTCTGCATTGCTGTGATCATTAGTGTTATCCTTCAGGACAAAATGCACGCTGCTCACAGTCCGTGAGTTAAAGATATAAGCCAACTTTATGTTCAGATGTTACATTCGTTAATATTTTTAGCAGTATGATACATTGGAGGTCCAAATTGGATTAGACTTTTGCATTGAATTCCAAAGTATTGGTAAGTCTAGCATATACCATATAATCTTGCTGAACTGTTGTGGGTACATTTTTTTTTAACCTGTCTGTCCGTCAGTATCGCTCACATGGAGGTCATTTCTTGAGTAATGCAGGATGACCTACAAAATTCATAGTTAGTGATTCTTGTGCAAGACTTGAGTTATGATGCTTTAACATAAGTCTGCCTCACACCACCAGTTCTGTTTGAAGAGCAAGCACATAAGCAGCTTTACCAAGATAACAGTGAAGCATTCAGTGTGGTTGAGTGTGATGTGTTGGAATGTTTTGTTTTGTTTTGTTTTGTTGCCTTTTTAGTTCATTGTTAGTCCTTTTATGTCTGTGTATGTCTGTGTACGTCTGTGTGTTTGGTAAATACGAATTGAATAGATGACTTCTTATTTTATGTTTTAGGCCAAGATTGACAGACACCTAAATATTCATGCCTTGAGAATATTCTGCAGCTATAAGTTTTGAACCATTGATGTGCAAAACAAGACCTGAAGCCCACTCCGGAATCTCAGTGAGGCTTGATAAGCCTGTAGATTGCCTCACATATGTCTGTTTACAAAGTAAACCTTACATCCAGGGAGCGAAGAGCGCCACCAGCAGAAGACTGTGCAGAAGCCTCTAATTCAATGCATTGTTAAGTTTTCTAACGCGTGTGTGAAATGTAGAAAGATGTAAAAGAAATAAATTAGGAGAGACTACTTTGTATTGTACTGCCATTCCTACTGTATTTTTATACCTTTTGGCAGCATTAAATATTTTTATTAAATAGATGATGTTGGTTTGTGTGCATTATCTTAGGACAGTTCTGCTTCACATAATGAATGTTCTCCTAAGGGTCTGCTCTCAGGTTTTTATATCCGGCAATCGACATTAACAGTGAAATTGGTTCAAAACATTGGTCCCTTGCTTCTTTGAGATTTTTATTTAGTTAGCCATCAGTAGCCTATCAGTGGGCTTCTCTGGTGGCTTAATGGTAAAAAGAGTCTGCCTGCCAGTGCAGGAGACCCGGGTTTGATTCCTGGGTTAGGAAGATCCCCTGGAGAAGGGAATGGCAACCCACTCCAGTATTTTTGTTTGGAAAATTCCATGGACAGAGGAGTCTGGCGGGCTACAGTCCATGGGGTTGCTGAAGAGTTGGGCACAACTGAGCGACTAACACACACAGCCTATCAATATAGGTTAGGTGATGCAACAATATCCCTTTTGTTAATTGGAAAAGCATTAATATGGATGATGGTATTAAATCAGTGTTCTGTAAGTGTAGCACTTAAGTGCAGTTTCTGAATCACAGTGTTAGTCTCATGTTGAAGGCTATGCTTTCCCCAACACGTCCTGTGGTAAAGAGACCCAAGGCTCCTTCCCCAGGGGTTTCTGGCCTTCTGACCATCTGATCTCCCAACCAGGTGGTGGGTTTGGGCTCAGAATCTACTCGTCATCAGGCTACTGGTGAGGTTCCCGCCTCTGCGTCAGGTGAGCATCACCTTAACGTGTGACAACTCACTGTTGTTTCTGGCCACTGTGAAAGTTTTGTAACATCGTTCATTGAATAATTGGTATCATCTTTCACAAATTTAATGACTTTCCCTTTTCCTTTTTGCCTTGTTGTCCAGCGAGTTTTGGTCTATTTTAGGAGTAAGCAGACATTACCAATCCCTACTAAATCTTTCCTGAAGAATACATGGAAAGTTTGTTAGGCCATAAAGTACATCAAGATGTTCCTTAAGTGTGTCAACAGATCTTGAACACATTCTCTGCACTCGGTGCCTCTGTTTTCTGACTTCCCTGTACTCTCCCCAAGCAGTACGTGGCTTTCTCTGGTGTCTCTCCAAAAATGTCTCATGGAGGTCATCTTCGCTCATGCTCTACCAAATACAGTGGTCTCTATTTGGTTCTTCCCTTGTTTGACTTCTTGCGGGCAGAATCACTTCCTTTGAAGCTTCTCCTTAGAATCAGTAGGACTTCTCTCTGGGTTTTCTCAGTCCTCCTGCCTGACTCCTCCTCCTCCTGGAACTTCAGACCTGTTGATATTAATCTCCCCATCCCTCCCGATCGCCAGTCCCTGGCAACCGCCATTCCACTGTTTGACTCTATGATTAGACTATTTTAGATACTTTCATGTAGAAGGAAAATCGACTATTTGGCTTTCTGTGACTAGGTTGTTTCACTTAGCATAATTCTCTCAAGGCTCATTTATGTTTTTTTAAGGCTGAGCAGTATTTACTTCATTGTATGTATGGACCACACTTGTTTAATCCATTCATCTGTCAGTGGTTGTCGCTACGTATCGGCTGTTACAAATAGTGCTCCAGTGAACGTGGGAGTGCTCATGTCTATAAGATCCTGATTTCAGTTCTGTTGGATTGATACCCAGAAGTTGGATTGCTGCATTGTGTGGTAGTCATATTTTTAATTTCTTGAGGAACCTCTGTACTGTTTTCTGCTGCAGCTGTACCATTTTGCATTCCCACCAGCAGTACATGAGGGCTCCAATTTACCTCATCCTCACCATCACTTGTCTTTTGGGGTTTTTTTTGATAATAACATCCTGACAGGTATTGGTGATATCGCATTATGGCTTCAATTTGCATTTCCCTGATGATTAGTGATGTTGAACATTATTTCATATACCTGTTGGCCATCTGTATGCCCTCTTTAGAGAAATGTCTGTTTAAGTTAAGTCCTTTACCCTTTCACTGGGTTTGTTCTTTTGGTGCTGCGTTGTAGGAGTTCATTGTATATTTTGGAGACCAGCCCTTTATCAGTACATGACTTACAAATATATTCTCCCATTCAGTAGGTCATCTTCTTCCTTTGTTGATGATTTTTTTTTTTTGGCTATGCAGAAGTTTTTTATTTTGATGTCCCACTTGTTTGCTTTTTATCTTATTGCTCGTGCTTTAGGTATGACTCCCTGTCTTCCTTCATGGGCACCCAAGCTGCAGCTGTGTCAGAACATTTGGAATTAGTGGAATCTCCTTTACTCATTCATCTGTTAGGTGAATGTCCATTGAACACTTACATGCCAGGTGCTGTACTATCCATGTTCAGTGACAAGGGGACCATGGTTTGGTCTACTGCAGTCTTGTGGGAACGTCAACAGTACACATGTAAATAAGGAAATAAGCATGCAGTTAAGACTAGTGGTGAGCACTATGGTGGAAATGAACAGGGACCTGCCTAGATGTGAAGAAACGGCTTTGGGAAAGCAGAGACATCGTACAGCAACTTTGGGTCTTTGCTCTACTGCACTCCTTGAATAAGGATGTGGCCTTACCAGAAGTTTGGCTCTGAGACACAAAGAGTCCCAACATTTGAAGGTGTTGGGTTAAAGTGCAGGGTGTTGATTGCCAGCATATATTCTCACAAACTGTCCATGCAAGCCCCAGTTTGGAAGGGCAGAGTTAAGGCAAGGGTCAAACTTCCCAGGTCTGGTGAGATCCCACCCCATGGTCTCCATCCCTCTGAGATGTCTGGAGGCCCAGGGAAGCTGCTCTGAAATAAGCTATATCAACCACTGTCTTGTGTGGTCACCTGCTTGTGACAAACGTTTATCTTCATTAAATCAAGAATATAATGTAACTGGTAGCTCTTTGGATGGGACTTTTCCCAATATTCTCAGCCCATCTGACACACTGTAGCATTCCCCAAATGGCATGGATGTGAAAACCCCTCCACCAGATGGAATGTGGGCAGAGAGTCAGGAAACCAAGGAGACATGACAGCATGTGGCCCAGGACGTGGGCAGTTGATGACCTGCCCCCCACCCCATCCCGGGACTTCTGACCGTCTGATGCACAGGAAGGAAGCTGAGACAACAGAGCTTGGGGCATGTTTCTCTTCTGCAGCCTCTAAACCAGAACTCCCCAGGGAAGAAAGTCCTGGGAAATGTGTTCTCTGCCTCAGAGGGGAGTGGTGGCACCACGGCACAGCGGGCAGCCGAGCCCAGCCTTGGGGCTGACATCCAGCATGCACTCACTTCAGAGCAATAGGAAGTAAAGACCTCAGCACACACACATATCAGAAAATCACAGTGTACCCTTTGTGCTCAGTCCCTCAGTCGTGTCCAACTCTTTCAACCCCATGGAGTGTAGCCCATCAGGCTCCCCTGTCCATGAAGTTGTCTAGGCAAGAATACTGGAAGCAGTTGCCATTTCCTCCTCCAGGGAATCTTCCCAACCCAGAGATTGAACCCAAGTCCCTTCTGTCTCCTGCATTGGCAGGCAGATACTTTGCCTTTAGCACTCCTGGGGAGCCAAAACATAATCAGATAATCACAGTGTACACTTAAATATATTATAATTTTGTCAAGTATATCTCAGTAAAGCTAAAAAAAAAAAAAGATGAAGACAAGTTGGAAGCACCAATATTAATTACTGTCCAACCAGAGGAAAAAGGTGGTCACGTTTGGCTGCAGGAATGTTCAAGGTGGGCCTGACAAAGTGGAACCATTTGAATCTTTGAAAGACCAAAAGACTGGTAATGTTCATCAAGGGTAAAGCATGTACAATATTGGGAAGATGAAAAGTTCTGGAGATGGTGGTGGTTGCATGATAGCTTGAATTGTACTTAATGTCACAGAACCAAGCAGATGAAAATGGTCAGTTTTATATATTTTTAGCACAATTATGTGTGTGTGTGTTGTGGAAAAGTTCTTCCTATTTATTCATCTGTGAAATAGGAGTAATAGTACCTATGCTTCAGAGAGCCATTAAGAGGGGTGATTAAGAGGATGCAGCTAAGATGCTCAGCTCTTAAATAGTCACTGATTTCAGTGTTCCTGTTACCTACATGCATGCATGTGTGCTAAGTTGCCTCAGTTGTGTCCAACTCCTTGCAACCCCATGGACTATAGCCCACCAGGCTGCTCTGTCCATGGGATTCTCCAGGCAAGAATATTGGAGTGGGTTGCCATGCCTGTCTACAGGGATCTACCCAACCCAGGGATTGAACCTGCGTCTCTTATGTCTCCTGCATTGGCAGGCGGGTTCTTTGCCACAACTGCCATCTGGGAAACTGGTTACCTAAACATTGTGTTACTTATATTGTAGTAAAAAATGCACTAGGCATCAGCCGGATGATCAAGGTCAGTGTCAGCAGTGATAAGCTGTGTCGGTAGTATGCGCTCTTGGCATTGTATGGTGAGAAGAAGACTTTACTTCTGTGGTCCTCGTCCCAGAACACATAAGCCCAGTCTGCTCAAGAGGAAAATGTCCAGACAAATCCCAGCTGAGGGTATACCAAACCCGCACTCCTCAAAACTGTGAAGTCATCAAAAAACAAGGACGTCTGAGAAATTGTCACAGGCCTGAGGAGCCCAAGGACACCTGGTGACTAAAAATAGTGTGTCCTGGATGAGATCCTGGAACAGAAAAAGGACACTGGGTGAAAATAAAGGAAAATGAACAGTGTGAACTTTAGGTAATACGAATGTTTTAATAATTGGTTCATTAATTGTGACAAATGTATCTACTATTCTAATGTAATATGTTATTAGAGAAACAGTGTGGGGTGTATGGGGACTCTTGTTCAGTTGCTAAGTTGTGTCTGACACTTTGCAACTCCATGGACTGCAGCACACCACACTTCCCTGTCTTTCACCATCTCCCTGACTTTGCTCAAACTCATGTCCATTGAGTTAGTGATGCAATCCAACCATCTCTGTCATCCACTTCTCCTCTTGCCCTCCGTCTTTCCCAGCATCAGTGTCTTTTCCAATGAGTTGGCTTTTTGCATCAGGAGGCCAAAGTGTTGAAACTTCAGCTTCAGCATCAGTCCTTCCAATGAGTATTCACAGTTTATTTCCTTTAGGATTGACTAGTTTGATTTCCTTGCTATCCAAGGGACTCTCGAGAGTCTTCTCCAGCACCATGATTTGAAAGCATCAATTCTTTGGTGCTCAACCTTCTTTACGGTCCAACTCTCACACCCATAACCTGACTACTAGAAAAACCATAGCTGTGACTAGACGGACCTTTGTTGGCAAAGTGATGTCTCTGCTTTTTAATACTTTGTGTAGGTTTGTCATAGCTTTCCTTCCAAGGAGCAAGCATCTTTTAATTTCATGGCTGCAGTCACCGTCCACAGTGATTTTGGAGCCCAAGAAATTAAAATCTGCTCTGTCCACTTTTTCCCAGTCTGTTTGCTATGAAGTGATGGGACCGGTTGTCATGATCTTAGCTTTTTAAATGTTGAGTTTTAAGCCAGCTTTTTCACTCTCCTCTTTCACCCTTATCACCCTGTTACCCTTACGACTCAAAGTTTTCTTTTCTTTCTGAAGTCATTCTGAGCTCTTCTCTGCGGTCACGCATTCACAGTCCAGAGCTGAAATGCAGTCCACCACACGGGGTCGCTGTCGAGTCCGGGGGTCGGTCACTCTCCTAGAATTCCCTTCCTGGTGCGGAAGAGCCCCTCTCCTGTGCATGTACGCCAGCTTTCCCACCTCCTGGAGCACAAGACAAGTTGGTGCAGCCTGGCAACTGCTCCCTGCAAACTCTCCTCCCCCAGCTTGTTTGTGGGTGACACCAGGCGTCCTTCACATGGACCGAACATAAGAGATGGCGGGGTGGGGGCTCCATGCAGTGTTGGTTGTCACTGGTGACTGAAGGCTCTTGGCGCTCAGTCCCACTGGCCTGAGGCCAGGCTGCCCTTCCGGCCTCCGCAGATCCATCTCCCTGTGGGAGGAGGGGCCGCCCTGGAGGAGCTCAGGGAAGGAGGCCATGGCCTGAGGCCGGCCCAGGAGGCGCTTGTGGGCGCAGCCAGACACTCAAGGCTTGGCCTGCAGCTGGCGGCTTGAAGAGCAAGGCCTCCGGACCCCCCATAGCTTCACGTTTACCCAGAAATCTGCCCCCAGCACCCCTGGAGAAGGCGACAGCAGGTGATGGACACAGAGGTCCAGGGAGGAGAAAGACACACGCCAGCGTGGAGACGGAGCCTCCGAGGCTGCCATGGTCTTCGCCCATAAGTCCTGCTGAGGGTCTCACGTCCCCCTTTTACCTGGTCCCTCGTCTGCCCTCTCTGGACCACGGCAGTTGACAAGATTCTTTGTCCACTTGGCTCTTTGGAGCTTTCAAATGGTCGGTTTTAACCTTTTTTAAAACCTCATCAATTGGCTATTTAATTATATTCGCTCGGGTTCAAGTCCAGCACAGTTTCCAGCAGGTACGGTCATCGCCAGGTCGTCCTCGGGTGGGTCCGGGCCCAGAACAGGTGCGGACTCTGCCACACACCTTTTGCAATGTCTGACGTCTGTGTCCTTCAAGGATGTGGTCAGCAAAAAGCAGTTCCAGGAGGAAGTGTCCTTAAAGGCCTGCTGACGTTTCTTGCCTCTTGAAAAGGCGCTTCTCAGTTGTGAGTAGTTGTGACCACATCCTGAGATACTGTGTAGCCTTGGCTGTTGCAGGGCACAGTACCCAGAGTCAGCTGGACGTGACAGCCATAGCAGAGAGCTGACTGAATGGGATTCTAATTACTCATCTCCCAGACAGGCCATGATTTAGTTTTATAAGCAAGCAAAATCCTTCACAATGTAGTTCCAGGGAGAAATAATAGAAAGTATGAGTGGCTGGAAAATATGCTGTCTTAATGTCAAACCAGTTTTGCGAACAATTGAAAGCTAGAGTTTGGCTGAGAGGATGACAGGACCGTCTCCATCCTTCTGTTCACTCCTCTAAGAGCAGGGTCAAGGTCTGGGACCTTTCAGCAGTGTGCGTGTCTTTTCCTGGTGTTTTATGCTTCATTCATTCAACAGCAGGTGCTATTCTGGGGCCTGTTACACACCCAGAAAGCAGCAGAGTTAAGTCCTGAGGTGATGCCCACCCTGTAGGTGATTCAGCAGCATCACAGTGAGGCCCTCAGTTCAGGGCCTGAATGTGGACAGCGGTCTGCAAACACCAGGGGCCACAACACAGTGCCCAGAGCCTTGGCAAAGCTCTGAGTGGTGGGTATACCCTTGAGTCAGACAGTGTGGGCCTGGCTCTGTGTCTTGGGTGTGGTAGGAAGTCAGTGAGGGCCAGGTCTGTGTGGATTTGGACCATCCAGCAGAGGTGGGAGGTGGGCTGGGAGCAGACAGAGGCCTGGTGATGCACTTAGGGAGGCACCTGAGATGTTTAGCCTGAGAGCAGGGCAGGGACGTGAACACCGAGCTGACTGGTGACTGCACCCCAACCAACCTCCTTTTCCCGTCGTGCCCCCTGTCTTGCCAGATGTACTGAATACGTTTTTACTGTGCTTCCTGTCCATCAAAAATGTTAGTTCCCAACAGGGCAGGGATCTGCAGTGCTGAAACTGTGCCTGGCTTGTAGTAGGTGCTCATTTTACCAAAGGTAGTAAGAAAATTTGTGGTTATGTTACAACTTGTTCCTGAGCAACTACATCAAGTCCAGAACTGTCCCCTAAATTGTTATTGTGCTGTGCTGTGCTTAGTCGCTCAGTTGTGTCCAACTCTTTGCAACCCCGTGGACTGTAGCCTGCCAGGCTCCTCTGTCCATGGGATTTTCCAGGCGAGAATACTGGAGTGAGTTGCCATTTCCTCCTCCAGGAGATCTTCCTGACCCAGGGATCAAACACAAGTCTCTCTTTCTCTTTTTTTTAAAGTTTATTTTAATTGGAGGATAATTATTTTATAATATTGTGATGGTTTTTGCCATACATTGACATGAATCAGCCATGGGTGCACATGTGTCCCCCGCTTCCTTGTGTCTCCTGCATGACAGGTGGATTCTTTACCATTGCAGTTGTCACCTGGGAAGCCCATTTCAAAATGAGTATATGTTAACTGTAGAAAACTTAGACTTTTTATAGTTGAAACAACAAAATAAAGTAAAAAAAATCACCAATATATATCTGCTGCTAACATTTTGCTTGCCTCACATTTTTCCAGCCCCAAATTGAGACTCTGTGATAGTATTTTGTAGCCATGTTTTTTTCTCTTAACCTTTTAGTTATTGTGCAAATTGACCACAGTCATGATCATAGAAACCCCACATCAGCATAGTGGGCTGACCAAGTCGGCCAGTCCAGTCAGCTCTTCTTGAGAACCACTGTGAAATTAAAATGTATATGCCACTCACATAAAATATGGTTGAAATACTCATATATAGAATTTGCCATCTTGGAGAAAAAAAAGTATTTTCAGAGTATCTAAAAGTAAATAGTCTCTGTTCAATAATACTAATCTATTTAGAAGTTTAAATAGAATTACTGCCAGATGAAATATACATTTTATCTTCACTTCTTGTATTGTTTTATATGATTTATCTTCCTCTCAAAAGAAAAAAAAACAATTATATTTCTACCAACAGCAAGGATTTTTTCCCCATAAGTGTACTCAATAGCAGTAGCGTTTAAAAACTACATAATTTCAAGGTCAAAGAAAATGAAACAAGCAAACCAACAAGAAAGTTGAAGGGAGAAAATAAGATTTAAAATTTTATTTCAGTTAGAAACTAGTCAGTAGAAATAAATATGTTTATAAATTCTTATACATTCTGCATTGTGTAAATGACATCCTAGACAGATTTTTTCTTAAAGACACATTGATTTTGCAAAGAAAAAGTAATATAACTTACATATTAAAAGAGAAACAGTTCCCTCTACTGGATGTTTTAATAGAAAGCTAGACACGCTGAATTCTTGCATCATGGGATTGCACAGGAAGGTCTGAGGGGTTGCGATAAGGTGGAAACCATGGTCTCTGTGGGGCAGTGTGGGGTAGGCATGGCAGGAAGAAGCTGACAGAGCACTTCACATTTGTGGTGTTTGAATTTTTTGGTTGCATTGGGTTTTCGTTGCTGCATGTGGGCTTTCCCTAGTTTGGGCCAGCAGGGTCTTCTTTTTGTTGCGGTGCACGGGCTTCTCTGGCAGAGCACAGGTTATAGGCAAAGGGGCTTCAGTAGTTGCAGTGTGTGGACTCTTGGGTGTGCAGGCTCAATAGTTGTGGCACAGGGGCGTAGTTGCTCCATTCTGTGTGGAATCTCCCCGGAGTAGGGATTGAACACTTGTCCTCTGTTTTATTCACTGTTCCTCCAGGGAAATCCTGTTCAAATTTTTTACAGTGAAAGTATATTCATCACTTTCACAAGTAAATAATTTTTTAAAATGATGCAACATTCTATGTCAATATAATGTCACTTAAAATATTTTTACATTTATATACATAATGAGAAAATATTTGGGTAGAATCACACTAGAAGGCTGTTTTTTTATTTTGGCTGCAAAGATTTTGGATGATATTTATTTTTCCTTATGCTCTTTTGTATTACCTAATATTTTATAATATGCATGCGTTGAATTTACAATTAGGAAAAAGATTCTACTTAGCAATAAAAAGTTTTAAAAGCCTAGTAAAAATTAGGTATAAAAAGTGTTTTTGTTCAGTGAAAAGGATCTTGCTTCAATTATTATTGTTAACCTACTCAGTTTTTGTTTCTATTACTTAGGTAAGAGCTTATCCTGTAAGAAATGTATATTGCAAAATATGAAAATTGGATGCTGGTAATCTACCAAGCTGTATGACTGAAATAACTCAAGAAATCATATGTAGGAAGTTATTTGTGGATTGTGTGCCTCTACCCTGTGGTTGTTTAGAACTCAAAGCATTTTACCATAGACATGATCTAAACGTCCCTCTCGCATCTGGCAAAAGTATGTTTTGTGCGAAGTATAGCTAAACCAGTATGTTAATTGCAATAAAAAATAGTAAACAATAGTTGTAGTGAAGAATAGTCAACAGTCTTCCCTTATTAGTAGTATAACCCATGTAAGAGCTGGGCCCCTTGGCCTGAGCTGAAATAAAGATTCTCAAATGCCAGCACTTGGTGTGGGGAAACCCAAACCTCTGGAGGATTTCTATGAATCCACAGCCACTTATTTTCTTCTGTTCTCAATGTCAGGAATATGTGCTCACGTTAATGCATGGATAAACATTGTAGGTCTGACTCAAGACCCTGGAAGCAAGTGGGAGGGAGGCTTTTATCAATCACTCAGTACCCCCTGAACAACAATTGCCTATTACCCCTTCCCACACCCCGACAACCTTTGTCTTCTTTCTGTTTCTATGAGTCTGATTACTTTAGATACTTCATATAAGTGGAATCATGCAGTATTTTTCTTTTTATGACAGGCTTATTTCACTTAGCATCATGTCCTCAAGGTTTGTCTATGTTGTAGTGTATGACAAGGTTCCTTTTTTATGGCTGAATAATATTCCATTGTACGGAGAGACATTTTCTTTATACATTCATTTATTTATGGGCAGCTAGGTTGTTTCCACATCTTGGCTGTTGTGAGTAATGCTGCAATGAACATGGGTATACAAACATCTCTTTGAGATCCTGTTTTTAATTCTTTTAGATATGTGCCAAGAAGTAGGATTGCTGGATCAAATGGTAGTTCTACTTTTAATATACTTAGAAACCTCCATACTATTTTCCATAGTGGCTGCACCATTTTACTTTCCCACAAACAGTGCAAAAGGATTCCACTTTCTTCACATCCTCACCAAAACTTGTTGTTTTACAGGTTTAAAAACAATTTTTTAAAAACTCATTTTATTTATTTATTATTTTTGACTGCACTAAGTCTTTGCTGCTGCACACAGGCTTTCTCTAGTTGTGGTGAACGGGGGCTACTTGCTAGTTGTGGTGTGAGGGCTTCTCCTTGCGGAGAGTTCTTGTTGGGGAGCATGGGTGTGCAGGCTCAGTAATTGTGGCTCAAGGACTCTGGAGCATTTGGGCTTCAGTAGTTTTGGTGCACAGACTTACTTGCTCCATGGCATATGGAATCTTCCCAGACCAGGGATCAAACCCATGTCCCCTGCATTGGCAGATTCTTAACCACTGCACCACTAAGGAAGTCCATCAGTTGTAATCTCTTTTTCATTTCTGATTTTTCTTTTTTTTTTTAATCTAGCTAAGGATTTATCAATTTTGTTGGTCTTTTCAGAAAACCAACTCTTACCTTCATTGACTTTTTTCTATTCTTCTTCTCGAATGTTTGTTGTTTCCTTCTTTCTACTAACTTTGGGTTAAAGTTCTTCCCTGAAGTATAAAGTGAGATTGTTGATTTGAGAAATTTCTTTTAATGTCAGTGTTTACTGTGGTAAACTTCTTTCTCACTACTGCATCCCACAAATGTGCGTATACTGTGCTTTCATTTTCATCTGTATGAAGATATTTACTAGTTTCACTTGTGAGTGTTCTTTGACCCACTGGTTGTTCAAAAATGTGTTAATTTGCTCTTATTTGTGAATCTCTTTTTTTAACAGCTATTGATTTAACAGTTTCATTCTATATTAGCCAGAAAAGATACTTGGTATGATTTCAGTGTGGTTTAATTTGTTAACTTTCTTTTTTGTGGCCTAACATGTGATCTATCATGGAGAACGTTCCATGTACACTTGAGAAGAACGTGTGTTCTGTGCTGTTGTGTGGAATGTTCTGCATGTGTTAGGTCCAATTGGTCTAGTGTTTTCAAGTCCTGTTTCCTTACTGGTCTTGTATCTGGTAGTTCTACCCATTACTGAAAACAGGTTATTGAATGTGTCATGGTCTATTTCTCTCTTCAGTTTTGCCAATGTTTGCTTTGTATATTTGGGTGCTCTGATGTTAGGAGCCTATATATTAATAATTGTTATATCTTCCTTGTGTATTAACCCTTTTATCTTATAAAATGTCCTTTTCTCTAGTTGAGTTTTTGACTTAAAAGTCTGTTTTGTCTGATATTAGTGTAGCCACCCCTGCTATCTTTCAGTTATCATTTGTGTGGACTATCCTTTCCCTACCCTAACCTATGTAGTTTCCAAAAAGGGAACATATCAGACTATAGAACCCAGAGTAACTTATCAGAAATAAATCATTTACTGAATGTTGTGGACTATGGTGGGGCTTTCCAGGTGGCTCAGTGGTAAAGAATCCGCCTGCAATGCAGTAACCTCGGAGACTTGGGTTTGATCCCTGGGTTGGGAAGATCCCCTGGATGGCAGGAAATGGCAACCCACTCCAGTATTCTTGCCTGGGAAACCCCATGGACAGAGGAACCTGGCAGGCTATACAGTCCATGGGGTCGCAAGAGAGTCAGACACGACTGAGTGACTAAACAACATGGAGTAGGGTGTGCCCCTTAACATCATAAGCCCTTATTTTATAATTAGAAAGCCAAGGCACAGAGGTAATGTGACAAAATAGCAGGTAGAAAGGGACTGGTATGTATTAGGCACGCAAAAATGAAAACCTTTTCTTTCATACTAAAATTCTTTGACATGGGGCAATTATTCTGGATGGAGGAAGAAGCCATGAGCCAAAGAACACGGCAGCTTCTAGGAGCTGGAAAGGGGTAGGAAACGATTCTCTCCAAGACACTCCAGAGGAAACGCAGTCCTGCCAGCACCGTGACTGGCCCAGGGAGACCTATTCTGGACTTCTGACGTCCACAATTTTAAGATAATAGACTTGTTTTGTCTTAAGTTACCCAGTTTATGATAATTTGTTACAGCAGACATAGGAAACTAATATAGAAGTCTGAGTCAAAGAAAAAAAAACCCATAAAAGAACACATTTTAGATAAAACTACTTAGAAAACAATTTATTGCACAAAATTTACATTTGTTGTAGATGATGGAAAACATGGTAAAAACAACCTTGTGTTAATCCATTTTTCCTGGAGATTTTTCTGTGGAAAGTAAAGATTTCCTAATACATTCTTTTTATACAGTTGTTTACCAGTTGTGTTGGTAGTAAGCGTCTTGGGAAGTAAGGTATAAAACTGAAACAGATCAGAAGAGCGCAGGGGGAAGACCACTGCCGAAGAGTAACCTCCAGGAACTCGGCATTTTCCAGGGCAGGGAAGATGCTGTGGGGTCCTCACACTGCAAGTGAAGAACAGAGTATCAGTCCTTCGGCTTTACCGCTCCCTCTCCCTTAAACTCTGTTTGTTCCTTTTCGTTTTGACACTTCTAGCTTTTATTGTAAGGAAAAAAACAAAGTAATACATTTGTCTTTATATCAGCTGAAGATAAGTTCCCTCAAATTCCAAATCATAAACATATGCCAGAATGGCTGTGAATGGAGTCCACGGAGCAAAATCAAATTCAAAAGAAATACAGGTTAAAAAAAAAAAATCAGTGTTGCGTGATTTGCATCAGTTTGTTCAGTGAAAAGGCGTGAATTAAAAAGACAATCACCTGCTATACAAAGCAGGCTTCCTTTACTTCTGTTACGCCTAAAGGCTAACTGATTTCCCTAGTGTAATGCTCTTATTTTGTAACAGACAAAGTATTTTAATTATAACGCATGTCCAATAGCTACAGTATTGCTCCCATAGCTGTATGTTTTACTTAAAGAAAAAAAAAATCCTGAATTCCAAAGAGGACTTGTTTATCCTTATAAAAAGCTGTCTGCTATAATTAATGCAACACTAGGAATGAATACAATGAAGTACTTAAGATCTTCCTTTATTTTTTTTAAAAATCAGTCTTAATGGTTAGCTGCTTTCTTTTTAAAAGTTCAATCTAAATTTTATATAAAGATGTCTATATTTAACATAAACTTTCACTTATTTGGTCTACTTATATAGTACATAAAAATGCAAGTTTATGAACACCTAACCAGAGCAATCAGGCTTAAGCTTACTAAAACTTACATGTGGTTTGATTATCTGAAGCCATTCATTAAGATATTCAACCAGACCCAGAGCATCTGGGATGTTGTCTCCTTCTGAAACGAACTTCAGCAGAATAGCGATTGGGATTTCTTTAGAACAGCTGCAACAAGTGAAAAGAACAATCAGGTATTCTTCCTGCTTCCCGATGGCAGTTCCACTGTGCCCGTGTTCATACAGAGATGATCAGCCAGGTTGTATGCGAGGAGAGGCCATACCATCTACGTGTGGGGACAGAACTGGGAGCCATGTAACACTCGCCCTGGACACATGCGCACCTTCCTGCCTCACGGCAAGATTTGTGTGAGAAAACCAAAAGAACATCAGTTTTGTGAGAAATACCTTTAAACAGCATAAACTCTACAGCTGCAGTATCCTGCAGATGCAAGTATTTACTTCAACTATATTTTAAAGACGAAGGGAACAAAGCAGACCAAAAAACTAGTCATGGTAGTTACTTCTGGGTGACAGAGCTGAGTACTTTAAATATTGTTTGTTTGGACAGTTCTACGTTTTCCAAATGTTCCATGAGTGTGTTTCTCTCAGCACTTTCTCTAGTGCTGCTAACTTTGTGAGCAAAGTCACAAAGCTGCCCAGGGACAGCTCTCTGGCCTTGTGGTTTCACCCTGCACTTGTGCGCTCAGGGCTGAGAGGCTCAGGCAGCCCACCGGTCCTCTTCCGTGGCTGCCGCCCCTCTGGTTTTCTGCCGCCTCCTCTCCAGCCATGTTAGCGCCTGAACTCGGTTCAGCCCCCTGAACCGTGAGCAAACACATTCCTTTGTTTCAGCTCCGCAGTCTATGACCTGACAGCAGTGTAAGCACAGGTGACGTGGCCTGAACAGAGCAAGAGAACAGTTCAAAGCTGGTGGTCTGCAGAGCAGGTGGGAGCGACTAGGTAGCCGGGGCTTCGGGGCTGTGGTGTAAGAGGAAGTGAAATAATATACGATGGGTGTAAGCCAGACAGGAAAGACGGGAGACAGACTAGGCAAAAAGAAACGTTGGAGGAAATGATGGTTCTAACAGGAGATACACTTTCAGGTGTAAGAAAGGAGTCATTACTTAATGAGTGCAGATCTATTTAGAATGATGGCAAAATCCTGAAGGTGGATGGTGCTGATGGGTACACAACACTGTGAATGTACTGAATGTACATTAATTGTACACTTAAAAATGGTTTATTTAATGTTATGTACATCTCATCACCACCACCACCACACAAAGAACTGACTATAGAGGCTGCAGAGAATAAGTGTTAGGACCCCTAACATGCTACACACAATAAAGTATTATATATGGCTTCTCAGGAACCAAGTCTATAACCACATTTCAGTCTCTCCCTTGAAAGTAACACAGCACCTATGTAATGAGGGCATTTTCAGAGTTCCAGCAAGTAATCCAAACACTCCCAGGTATCCTGCTTTCATTTTCAAAGCATGTAGGGAGCGCAGACACATTCACCCTTGGGGACAAAGACACAGGCAGACACACTCACCCTTCGTCATAGAGCATCTTTGTGATCCCTCCTCCAGGGACACGGACACAAAACTCAGAATCGTCTATTTCGGGAATGCATGGGGTTTTTTCCATTTCTTCCCAGTTGAGGCTCTGTATTTTATTCTGAACACTTTTTTGCATGGAAGGTGTAAGAAGGTACCTGAAGGGGGTACTGGAAAGAAACAATCATATCATTAACTAAACACTCACAAATATGAACATTAAGACAAATAAGAGTTCTTTCAGCAAAAATTATCTTGTTTTCCATATATTTTGTTGCACAAGGCAAAATGCAAGTTCTGACAGTTTATGGAAGAGTAACGTAAAGTGATTGCTCTGACTTGCTACTCATGTACTCAGGAGACTGTGTTGGGGACAGAAAAACAACTGAAGCCAAGGCCAGCATGAAGACCCCATGGCCATGCCCCGACGAGGCCTCTTACAAAGGGCCTCAGAAATGTGGTCTATCGTGACAGTCTCAGAAATTAACTAGTTTTGAGAGGTTACTCTTCGCTGATATTTCTTCATCATGATTTTACAGGTGCACAAATGACAATGCAATAAATAGCATGGATTTCTAACTCTTGAATACTTTATCTTCTATTTAAGAATTCAATTTGACATGCCTGGAAATTGTACTTAAAGGCAGCTGGAGTTCTGCAAATACAAATGGTTGAATACACGGAAATAAATAGCAACACTGATCCAGTCTTTGAAAGACAATCAACTGATAAACTTCAGGTACCCTTTCTCCTTTCTCTCCATCAGCTGAGCCCTGAGGTGCTGTGGTCTCATACCACACACAGCAGAGCATAGTCCCAGAGACACACACAGCAGAGTGCAGCCCCAGAAGCACCCCGCTGCTACCCTAGACCCCAATGCTGCAGCCCCGGGAACACCAAGGGCCCCCAACGCCACTCCCCCTATCTTCCCACAATCTTCACCTCCTTCTTTCTAAATTCCAGGGAGAAAAGGAAAGGATGGCGTTAAAATTTTGTTTTAACCTTTTAGTAAGGAAATCATCCTAACAACTATACACATCTTAACAAAAATACTTGTCCAGAGACACAGACCTACCTGCGCAGCTGGAGGTCATTACGGTGATACGAGTGGCTGCTAGAAAGAACCACCACTTTGGCGCAGCCGCTGCATTTCACCCAGGAAAGCAGTTTTTCACAGAATGACTTTGATTTATACTTTGTATACCATGGAAAGAGTACAATGAAAATACAAAGTTAGATCTCAGATTGTAGTAAGAGTAGTCCACATACTATTTCATCAGTCTTTGTGATGATACTATTAACAGTTTACGTATGCTAAACTTAATAGTTTGAGATCCACTTATTGTCCTTGCACTGAAGGTGAACGATGAGGAAAAATGACTATAAATTTCTGCCCCAAATCTGATCAAGGGCAACAGTTAGGTGAAGCCAGAAGGCGGAATGCCTGGCCTGAGTCCTTTAGCACAGTCGGTGTCGTGAATCACAGGAGGAAGTCAGCTCCATGCTGAACACCAGCTAAAAAGGTGTGACAGCTGAGGCAATACCCAAACTTTGCCTGGATCCAGAACTGCTGGGTGTGTAGGGAGCAGCTGGGGAAATCTGAGTATTCTCTATGCTGATCTCCTAGGTGTGTGGTGTGCTGTAGTTGTGAAGGAGACTCTCCTTCCTGTAAGATGTGTGCTATGTGACACTGGCACCCGCCTGCTTTGGCCTGTTTGGCAGAAGGAAACTGTGTGCACCTGCACAGAGGATCAAGCAGGTGTGGCGAGAGGGGAACAGCTGACTGATCTGGGGTGTGGACCTTTCACTCTACTTTTAATGGATGAAACAAAGTTTAAATAGCTCCAGGTGCCTAGTGGCTGCCAGGCCAGTGTGGACACATTCCTGCCAGACAGTGGTGAGGGCTATGAACTTGCCTGGAGACAGGAAGCTACTAGAGGATCTGACTGAGGTTTCCAGGACCTGGGGTGGGACAGCCTGTGGGGCGGGTGGTGCAGAAGCAGAATCAGGGGCATGAGAAAGGACAGGGGCTGGACCAGCGTGGTGACAGCAGAAGGGGACAGGAGCTGGATTCAAGAGTGTATTTTCAGATATACGTAATTTTTATGCAGGTGCCATGGGTTTGAAATGTAATGCAAATAGAATAAACCTGTAATATTCATATGCTTAAGTTTTTTCACCCATGGTACCTGAATCGGGAATATATAGGACCCAAGCTATATGTCCCAATTCCTTTTGATATATTCAGGAAATCATAGTGACAGCTCTGAAATTTTATGAGTATTTCTCTATAAACTCAGACTGCTTAACTGTATAAATATAAAGAAAATGATTTTTGAATCTTAATAATGACTCAGTATTTCTCATTATACTGTACTTTAATAAACTTAAGAAGACAAAAACAATATACTAACCTTAATAAAAATGGATCTTAACTGAAGAGCCACTAGTTTCTTTGAAGGCAATGCATACACTGCAAGTATAAGGAAATAAAACCACATGATAGTTAAAATTAAGGAGTCATACATGAGAAATTAATAATAAAACTGAACTAGGAAAAATTCTGTATCTAAATATTAAAAAATATATTTATTTGACTGCATCCGGTCTTAGTTGCAACACACAGGCCTAATTGTCCCGCTGCTTGTGGGATCTTAAGCTCCCCAAAAGGGATTGAAATCTGTGTTCCCTGAATTGGAAGGTGGATTCTTAACCACTGGACCATCAGGGAAGTCCCTAAAGATTTTTGCCAATTAAAACACAGAATATATGCACTACATCATTTAGCTAAAACACTTTAAAAGTACCTCAGAATTCACCCATGGGCTTTATTCTATGGAATAGATTCATTGCTGAAATTTAACTGTAAGAAAATCATCAAAAATTATTTCTCTTCTTTGATTGTAAACCTAGAGGATTCCCCTGGAAATTTCTATCCTTATAACAAATGACCCCGTTTTCAAGACCAGGTTTGGTTTCTGATATTGTTCCCTCTTTTCTCTAGAGAAAAGTCACACTCCATTGGGGTTAGAAGGAAGACTAAAATGCAGGCGAATGTTAGCTGTGTGATAAAACACCGTAGCTACATTTATTTTCTTCAGGAGATTCAGAAAGACCTGAAATAACACATAAGAACTCTGTGAGTCAGTATGTGTGAATTTTTCCTGTGAGGAGGATCCAAAGCATTCACCAGAGTCTATAAGGGGCCCACTTTACTGATGCTTAGGAGGCCCTGCCCAAGTTTATCTCCAAGAATGAGAAGCCCTGAAATGACCCAAGGACAAAATACAAAGTCTCCGAGAACACGTGAATTAAGCCACTGTGCCTGGGCTAAGCTTTCAGTCACTGTAAACATCAGAGACAACCCGAGACTCAGGCACTGTGTCTGGTGGGTCACGTCTCTCCCGTTCTACAGGACTTTTGGGATCATCTCACTAGACTGGTGTCTGTGGGGTGACTTGGACCGTGCAGCATCCATCAGCAAGGGTGCTGACCATCAGGTGTGTTTGGGACAAAGTGGGCTGGAGCTGGACGCTCAGGAACCAGGGAAGTGGGCAGGCTGAGTTGATGTCCATGACGCTTCACTTCTGCAGCAGCAGCAGCGCTCCTGCTCTCCACCAGAGCTTCGCGCACATCTTGTTTTATTGGTAAGATCCTGTTTCCCAGTGCCTTTCTCATGTGATGTAACATCACCTTTCACATATTCTGGTCAAAAATATTGAGCTTTTAAATAATCAAGCCTTTAATCCTAAGTCCAGTTTCAGAAAATACAGGGCCAGAGGAACACAGTGGTCAGACTGTACGCTGTGAGCCGACTAACCCCAATTGACAGCCCAGCAGGGAACTGTGGAGATGGGTGGCATGGGAAGGGCCTAGGCCTCCTGCAGTCAAGTGACTCGCCTCTCTGAGCCGGGTCAGTGTGCATTACGATGAATGCTACCACTGTGTGACAGATGACTTCAGCCTGCGTGGGGCGCTGCACATTAAACACATAGGCCTGAGCCCAGTGTTAGCAATGCTTGCACATGCCAGGAGGACAGAAAGTAAAACTGAGGATAAGAGGGGGAAACCCTGTGTTAAAAATCATTCTATCCAAGGGTACAAATACAAGCACATCTCTCAAGGGGGCTGTAATCCAGGGTGAGTGCAGGAGAGGAGGGCACCGCTGTGGATTCTAAAGAGCCACTCCAGGTGCCAACAGACACCTAGGGAGGGTCTGGCTGTGACTTGACACAACTCTGCCTCGTGGAAGGATATAACACACCTTCAGCATTTATACTGAGCTCTGCTGAATTCTCTTCTGCAGTTGCATATGGATTGTTTCCAACCATTGGCACAAGACAGTCAGTATAGAAGTAACCAATCTTATGCATATTCAGTGTGGAAATAATCAGATCTATTGCAAGCTGGCCAACATTTCCAACAGATACTGCTGGCTGAAACAGTAAAAAAAAAAAAAAAAAAAAAAAAAAAGTTCATTAAGTTATCCAACTCAGCACTTTAAGAAGTTTAGACAGAAGACAACAGTCACAGCACAGGTACTGGACACCAATGCTCAGGTGCATCACACCTGGGTTCTGAGCCTTTCATTAACTCCACCTGGAGACTACTGACTGCATACTTACTGAATACCTGCTATCTGTCAACCCCTGTTCTGGGCACTGAGGATGCAGTAAACAAATGGATCAGAGTTCCTGCCCTTGTGGAGTTTCCATCTACTGAGGGGGTGGTTTGCTGTGGCAAACAAAATAAATAGTAAAATACATAGTGGTAAGTATTGAAAACATTTAAGTCAGTAAGGGTGTGTGTGCTTGTGGGTGACTGCAAGTTTAAAAGGGGTGGTCAAGGAAACAGTCACTTCAGGTGACCAGTAACTACAGCCCTGAAAGAGGTAAGGGAGACAGTCACACCAAGACTTGGGAAATGACGCAGTCAGGCAGTGGGCAAGCAGGTGCGGAGGCTGTGAGGTGTGAACAACAGAGTTCCTGGGTCTTCTTTCCGTTTGCTTCAATAGTGCCTAAAGGTTGGAGGGAGCTTCTTTTCATGCTGCGCACACACACACATACACTCGCTCACTCTCTTTCTCTCTCTCTCTCTCTCTCACACACACACACACACATTCTCTCTCTTCATGACTTCAAATAGCCAACTGCCACATCTCTACCTACACCCCAAACACTCACCTGAACTCCACAGCCTAATGGCTATCTCCACAGTTATGTCAAAACCAGCAGGTACAAAACAAAGCATCTGCCCAACCTGCTCCCTACTTTGCACTTCAGAAAACAGCAACAATTACTCACCCAGTTACCTAAACCAGGGACCTGCTTCCCTTCCCCTCAGCAGCCACAGCAGCAGAGGACTAATTTTCATTGATCCTGTCTCCAAAGTCTCTCTTCACTATACCTCCTCCTCTGCACTCTTCCAGCAATTGCTCGTTTTTGGCCTCTATGGGTCCCTCAGAGCAGCCTCCCACTTTGGGCCCTCATGTACCAATCCCCTGGTTACCTCCTTTAATTCCCTTTCCCTTTTTTGAAGATTCTGCTACTTTGGTTAGACCCTTACTCTCAGGTATCGTTTGTTTCTTCCTCACTACTGGATTCTTCCCATCAGCATATTCACACCCTCTAAAATCTTTCCTTTTAAAAAACTCCCTTTTCACATGCTGTCACTTCTCAGTGTCCCTGCAGAGCCCAAATTCCTTACAGTCTGTCCACTAAGACACAAGCAGGAACTTCGTCTCTGAATTCAGGAACAAAAGCACAAACATACACATCTCCACGTCGTCTCCCATTTCTTCAATCCAATATAGCTTCCCTCTTCACCGTCAAGGGTACTGCTAGTAACCTGTGGACATTATCTTCTCTATGATGTTTTCTTTCTGTGAGGTATCTCCTGCAAAAACACTTTTTCCCTTTTGTGATTAACGAATATTTTTCAGGGAGACACTTTGATATGAAGTCAAATTTTCTTCCTCAGTACACTATCAAAGCAGCTTATATCATTCACTTATACTTCACTTTTGCTTTCAGCCACACCACAAGTAGGACCTTAGTTCCTCGACAAGGGATCAAACCCATGCCCCTTGTACTGGAAGCGCAGAGTCCTAGTTACTGGACCAGGAGGGAAGTCCCCACTGACATTTCTTGCGTTCATTATGATGAAAATTGTCAAAAAGTGACTTTTCTATTACCATCGTCCTTTTAAAAACTGATACATAGTTGACATATATGTTAGTTTCAGGTGCACAACATTGTGATTCGACATCTATAAATATTGCAATATGATTACTTCAACAGGTCTACTTAACATTCATCACCACTCAGTCAAAAAATTATTTTTTCTTGTGATGAGAACTTTTTAAGATCTACTCTTAACAACTTTCAAACATACAACACAGTGTTAACTATAGTCATTATGTTGAAAATTACATTCCAGGACTTATTTTTGACTAAAAGTTTGTACTTTTGACCCCTTTCACCTATTTCATCCAATCTGTTCTATGTTTTTTTTTTTTAATTCCACATACGAAGCTTTTCTTAACAGGTCTTTGTATCCCTCCCCTTCCCAATAAATCCCAGGGTCTTTCTGTACCCTTTTCAACGTTCTAACTTTATTCATTTACGTGTGTTCCCAAATAGACTGCGAACTCCTGAGGACAAGAACCTGGTCTTACCGTTACACTCTGACACAACACAACGCTCACTGAGGCAATGAATGAACCACGATAGAACCGCGTGCTGTCGGCAAGTCTTTACCAGCCCGTCTGCAGTTTCCTGACTAATGACAATCATTCCCCAGCTTAAGCGCGGTACAGAGCTAGCTGAGAAAAGATTTTCCAGGAAGAAAGGTACAGCGAGTGGCCCGCACGGCACCAGCGGAACGGAAGGTCACGTCCCCGCACATTTCGCTCTCAGCCACCAGGACCAGGCCCCGCAGACTCGCGCGCGTCCGGGGGCCGCTCTGACGCCCGCCCCCTGCCCCGACTCACCATTAGGAGGGTACACCCCGCGAGGTCGGGGACCGAGTCCCCAGAAGGAACGAACATGGTTTCGCCGGCAGCACAAAGAGCCGGCGGCCGGAAGTGCGGGTGGACGGCTCCTGGGGTCCTTCGAGGCCCCGGTCGCGGGGTCCTTAGGCGTCCGTCCCACTGCCTGCCGGGGCGGCGGGCGGGAGGGGCTGCGGGCGAGGGTGGCGGCCGGGGCGGCGCGCGGGAACCGGCGGGCGGGCACGGCGCGGAGTCTGCGGGCGGGGCCGAGTCGGGGCGCCGGCCGAGGTGACTGACAGGCAGCGCGGGGGCAGCCCGGCCGCCGTTTGGAAACAGCAGTTGGAACCGCCCGGTTCCCCCGCCGGCCTGACGCGGCGGGCCGGGGAGGGCGCGAGGCGAGCGGTCGCGGGCTCTGGCTACGCCGTGGAGACCCTGCGGCCGCTGGCGCGCCCAAGGGGGAGCCCAGCATGTCGCTGCCGCCGGAGAAGGCGTCCGAGCTGAAGCAGCTCATCCACCAGCAGCTGAGCAAGGTGAGGCGGCGGGCGGGCGGGCGGGCGGCGGGGGCTGGGCCGGCGGGCACCGCGGAGCCGCGGGGAGAGGGCTGTGGGGCCGGAGGCCATCACTTCACGGGAGGCGGCACCGAGGGGCTGCCGGTCCTCGGGGTCAGCCAGGGCTCCAGCCGCCGCCCTGTGCCGAGTGTCAGCGTCTCTCTGCCCCGCGGCGGCCCTGACTCCCACCGTCTCCCCCAGACTCGTAAAGGGTCACTCCGTTAACCCTCGGCCACATCTAAAAGGTTGCGAGTTGACTTTTGGCCTTCGGTCGCTCCTCCACTGCTCCGCTCTCCTCTCAACAGACTGGTTTCAGTCGAGTGTTATTTGTGGGGAAGTGCTACCAAGTGTAATAGATAAGCTTAGAGCTTATTTTTAGAGTTAAAAATATTTGTCCTTAAAGTTTTTTTTACTTTAAAAAATCTTACCTTTATTCTCAGTGAATTTCGGTAAGAATCTCACGCTGTTACTTGAGAAACCTTCAGGAGTTTAATCTAACTACTCTCTCATTATTATTTTGGGGTCAATATTTTGGAAAGTTGTTAGCTAGTTGGCTATTTTTGACTGCTCTATAACGTTTTGAGTCCAAATGCGAATTTTCTACCTAGATGGATGTCCATGGCAGGATAAGAGAAATCCTTGCTGAGACGATTCGGGAAGAATTGGCACCTGATCAACAACAGCTATCAACCGAAGATTTGATCAAAGCCCTTAAACGCCGGGGAATCATTGATGATGTGATGAAAGAACTTAATTTTGTTACTGTGAGTAATCTTTTAGAGGAAAACATTTGAGAGTATAACTACATTCTCATGTTTAACACCACTCTTAGGGTCCAATTTGAGGCCTCTCTTTAGTGAAACTACTTTTTAAATAAGACCATTTCGTCTAGTAATATCCATGTCTCAAGAGTGAGATACTTTACCCTTGAGTGGAGCGGGTAGGATTATATATCAGTGAAACTGAAATTATGGACCTAATTATTCCCTCTACAGTGAGAGTTTTCTCTTATTCTCTAGGTCTGAAACTTTAAGTGTGTATATTAGTCAAATTAGTTCACTCCAACTGTATTTTTTCTAAATTAATACTCTGGAATCTTTCTACACAAAGCTTATTATTGAAATAAACATATTGTTTGGTGCTGTGTTCCCTAAGATGAACAGATTGTTAGTTTCTTTAAGGAATTAATTGTCTGCATAAGAACTTTCAAATCTTTTCACACAAATAGGTCAGTAGTGAGGTGATGCCTCTCAGTGCACAAATTAGTAAGTAGGTCTTTTGAAAGTGAGGCAATAATGAGAGACTGTGACCTCAATACCTGGGTAACATAATGTGGAAATTGGATGGACTTCGTAATACACCAGAGAATAAGTATTTTAGTCCAGCATCCTTTTTTGGTTTTTGAGGTTTATAAACTCATTTGTTATAAAAACTGACCTAGTAATAGCTTCTGCTGTGTGAATGTCACTTCCTTATTAAAATCAGTTCTGTTCCTGGTGGAACCACAAGCCAGATGTCATATGAGGTTTGGAGAAAGTTTAACCTTCTGTAAAGTGTTAAAAATTTGTTTTAGCATTCTGTAGACATGGCTTGAAGATCATGAATTCCTTCATGTTAGACTTTAGGAGTGACCAGTTAGTTGCATTGCTGTTTTAGCAGACTTTTCATTATTCTAACTGTGCTCGGAGAGTAAGGGCATTTTGAGGGGGCTTTATCCTGTCTACTTTTGGTTCAGTTCTTAGTCCCATTATTGGCATTTTCTTACTTAACTGTAATTTTTGTTTTCTAATTTGTTTTGATTTTTTTCCTGCCATTCTAGGATAATGTTGATCAAGAACCCCCTTCCTCTCCAACAAAACAACCTGTTTGTGTTACTGACAGACAATCAACGTTATTAAAAAAAAGTATGTTTATTTCTTTTTAACGTTAATTTAGTTGTGGATAGTATTGCATATAGATGTGCTGTAGTGTTCTGTATTTGAGAAAAACATTTCGATTTTTTTCCAGAATGTGGTTCTTATATTTTTCTGATAAATCATCCAAAAAACTTAGATTCTATTTTGCATGAAGTGTATCAAAGATTTAATGTATAGATGAGTGGAAGCAAAAACAGGACTGTTTTTCACATTTTATTAATATATTTTATAAATTGTACAGCCTTACTTTTCTAATGGCAATGTAATTATCTAATAAGTATACTTGCTGAGTTGATAATTGTCCGAGATGATTTGTTGTATAAGAAGCTAAAGAAAAAAAATAAAGATATCCTAAACCTTGGCTCCAACTTCTGTCTAGCTGGAAGAAAGTAAAAAAGTAAAAGATATCCTATTATGTATTTTTTCTTTCCTGGGTACAAATGAGCCTGGTATATAGTAGATTTGTTACCCTTCCTTTTTTAAGTCTTTGGTTTTATTTCTGTCAAGTTATTTCCTGTTGTCTTGATCACGTTGCTTAAGTTGATTGGCAGTTTCCTCATATGTATTGCTACACTTTACAGCTAATATTGATCCAACACGGAGGTATCTTTACCTTCAGGTATTGGGTGGAAAAGCTTTCTTGGAACATCTACAAGAACCTGAGCCTTTACCCGGACAAGCTTGTTCAACCTTTACTTTATGTTTACATTTTCGAAACCAACGTTTTCGTTCTAAACCTGTTCCGTGTGCCTGTGAACCAGATTTTCATGACGGCTTTTTACTTGAAGTACACAGAGAAAATTTAGGTAAGGAGCAATGATAAACTGTCATTTAATTTTGTAAATCTTCGTTAGATCTTATCGCAGAACAACTTTAACAACTTTTGCTTAAGAGATTTATAATGGATGAATCTCCCCAGTCTTGTTTTTTCCCTTACTGCTTTTTTCCTACGTAAATTACTACTACCTACCTTCTTGCTTTATTTTTGGCTAGTTTTCCCTGAAGGTTAATTTTGACTTGGTTCTTAAGTAGTAAAAATTTAAATACTTATTAGGTGGAGAATGAGACGGGATCCTCTTCATTTCTGAAAAATGGCTTGATTTACGACATTAGTAACATTTACAAGTGAGTTTAGACATGAATCTATAACTCGTTTTTAAGACTTTAAAATTATGATACTTGATTACTATAATTATTTTGCATTGTTTCTTCCTGTAAAGGTGTCATATCTTAGTTGTGGATGTCAAAATGTTTATATTTGTAAACTTAAAGTTGTAGCATATACATTCAGAATTTTAGATTGCTGAAAGGACTAGTGCACTACTAAAATTGTAATATTTTTTACCCGGTGAAAAGTATTACCTTAATAAGGCAGTTAAATTGGTAGCTCCAAGGTGCTGGATCTTTCACTTTTGTGTAGATAATACAGTGTTTTTTTTCCCTAGAGGTTTCGGTTCAGTTCAATTCAGTCACTTAGTCCTGTCTCACTCTTTGCGACCCCATGGACTGCAGCACGCCAGGCTTCCCTGTCCATCACCAACTCCTGGAGCTTTAGGGATAAAGATATTTTGGGGAATAATGTTGACATATTTCAAGGATTTTTATAATGGTAGCATATACTTTATGTACTTTTGAAGAATAGACTTAACCTCTTAGAGGTCAGAAAACACCAATAGGCATTAAGTAACTAGATAACTTGTCACAGTTCCACCAGTCTTCTGAAAAGTTAGCAACATAAATGGGACTGTACTTTTATTCCCACTCTGTTGTATGCTTTCTGAGGCATTGCTGACTTATTCTTTTTGGTTTTATATGTTTATTATTAGTATCCTTTTCAGTGAAAATATTCTTTTACGTTGGCCTAACTGGATATGTCATGGGGTGTAATGTTTTTGGTTTGTGTTGCTAGGTGATGGAACTAGAATGGCTGACTCTACCACAATGTTATCAATAAGTGACCCAGTTCATATGGTGCTAATCAAGACAGACATATTTGCTGAGACCACTTTAGTTGCATCCTATTTTCTTGAATGGCGATCAGTGTTGGGCTCAGAAAATGGAGTGACCAGTCTTACTGTGGAACTTATGGGTGTAGGTATGACCATTAATATCAATGTTACCTTTTTATAGCCACAGTTTGTAAATACATTTTATGTTTTAAAAATGCCTTTGTAAACCAAGAGGGAAACATATAGAAAGAATTTGTTGGAATTACAGCTGGACTCCAGTATCGGAGTCTGAGGCAGTGTCTTGAGTAGTGTAAATACTGAACTTCTCTGTCACTCTGGCCTTGTTTTAAGGGGAAAAAAAAAAAATTCTGGGAGATACATAGAGAAATCTCGAGGGCTTTTCCTCTCCAAATTTATTTGCTAAAAAGAAAGTTAAGATTTCTTTACACAGACATGCAGGCATGCACCCATACATGATAGCTTGTGCCCCTGCCCTGCCAGGGTAGGTTCTTATAGAATGTGGAGTAGATGTTCCTCTCACCTTTCACAGGTGGGACAGGGGCTCCCACAAGTGTCCACTTGCTCAGTGCTGGTGTCGTCAGTGTACCCTTGGAGATCAGACTTGGTACCTGTATTGTCACCATTGTGTCCCTGGGTTCTTGCAGGTTCCCTGATATATAACACATATTTGCTAGTGGAATGAAAGGCAAAATAAAAGCTGCACTGTTGTAAGCACTACGTATAATGGAATTATTTTGGTATTGAAATTTGATTACAGAGTTAAGCTTGACTGGTGGACAATAGAGCTTTAGTAAGTTAGATTTCAATAGGTTAGACCCAGAATACATTTTTCCTTAAGTAAATAGTAGGGAAAAAGCTTTATGTAGGAGATTTATTTTCAAAAGAGATACCCATTGTTTGTTTTTAAATATAAGCCTAACACTAACCATAGTAATGACCTGGAAATTTCTGATTTATCAAAGAAATATTAAATAGTTATGGTTTGAAATATATTTGTTTTCAATATATTTGTTTTCTAATTCTTTCAGTCCAGGTGTGGATTAAAAATTTGTACTCATGTAATGTGAAAAATGGGAAGGGATTAATGGAAATTACTGTATGTGGCAAAATGTATAAATATTTTGAGAATGAGGCATTAACAGTTGCTTTGACTTTGTTTTTAATGAAGTTAAAAATCAAGAATCATAAATCCTTTAGGTCTGAAAAAGTCCCTTAAAATGTGATTGAGAAGCTAGGAAAACAGGTAATCTCCTTATAACTAGATAAAAGTCTTTGGACAAAATAAAAACTAATTTGAGCTGGGTCATTTTTAATATGAATATAAAAGGTGAGTTTGAATATTGCCTTTATTCCATGTAAGTGATAAAGCACAAAATTCTTAAATTATTTTGGTTAAGCTTTGATTGACTAAATATACCGAGTATTGAAACTTCTGAAGTTACATTTATTTACATTTACAGGCACAGAATCAAAAGTTTCTGTGGGAATTTTAAATATAAAACTTGAGATGTACCCACCGCTCAATCAAACATTATCTCAAGAAGTAGTGAACACACAGGTAAATAATCCTGAGTTTCTCTTCTTTGTGTGTTTTCATACTTGTAAATCCTAGGAAGTGTTCTCATTTTAGAAAATTATCATTTATTAGTTGTAAGCAAGAGAATGATAGTATGACATTATTTAGAAATTTTTGTCTGGGATCAAAAAAGGTAGCTCTGACTGGTATGGGGGCTTCCCAGGTGTCTCACATGTAAAGAACCTGCCTGTAATGCAGGATACACAGGGAGCTTGGGTTCGATCCCTGTGCCGGGAAGATACCCTGGAGGAGGCAGTGGCAGCCCACTCTAGTACTCTTGCCTGGAGAAACCCATGGACAGAGCAGCCTGGCAGGCCAGAGACCATGGAGTCACAGAGAGTCAGACATGATTGAGCATGATTGGCATGGAACTGGATTGTCCTGGGAAGTGTGAGAACAGGGAGGCCAGTTAGGGGCCCTTATGGATGAGAGATGATGGTGTCCTGATCGAGTAGTGCTAAAGATGGAGGAGGTGTGTAGACTTGTTCCATATTTTGTGATCATTATTGAAGAGAATATAAATTAATAAGTATATTTTTAAATTTCAAGCTTGCTTTGGAACGTCAGAAAACTGCAGAGAAGGAGCGGTTATTTCTTGTGTATGCTAAGCAGTGGTGGAGAGAATATTTGCAAATTCGACCCTCACACAATTCACGACTGGTGAAGATTTTTGCACAGGTTTGTAAATTGTATGAGAAAAGTTTCACAGCTGTATTTGAGATTTACTGGTTGTAAACATCAATTTCAATTAACTGTAATTTGTAAAATGTATTTATTCCAGACAAGTGAAAATTTATTTGTAAAACAAAATGCTGATTTTGTAATAATCTGACAGTAGTAAGTAGGTGAGTGACACATCACAGTCTTTGTTTTATTTTGCTTTTTCAGTTATTTTTCTAAACCATTTTTGAACATGTTTAATTTAAACTAGATGAAAACTCATTTTTTTTAACTTGGAGTGTGTCCTCCATTGATACTTTGTAGTAGATAAGTAGTAGGACACTTAGCAATTTATATGTAAATTCAGCTTTCAGGTGCAGAAATGGTAGTGTAGGCATGTATTTTTTTGTTCGGGTATTTTTTAAGACAAAGAGTATTACATGTAATAAGTCTATCAACCAAGATGTCTACGCTGATGGCCAGTCATATTTAACTATAGCATTTCAGTTATGTATCTCTGCCTCTATTTTTTCTGTATCCTAAGCCTGTTTTCTCTCATTAGTAAACCAATATAAATAATCAGATCCAGGTCCTTTTTTTTTCCATAACTTCTGAGGAACCATTCAGATATTTTTCTATGTATTCAGTCTTGTGTAGGTGCTATGAAAGCATATGAGTGTAGTGTTGTGAGTACTGTGTCTCAGATCCTGTACATTTGTATAGCTTTTCCCTACACTTCCTAGCTTTTAGGACAGGCTAAAGGTGGTTCACTTTCTAGATGAGGAGCTTGGGAATGGAGGGCATAGTTGGTTGGTGATGGAAACGCGGGAATGTCTTCTGACTTCCTGACAGCCTTGTCTGTATGTTGACTGACGGGGCAGGAAGGGAGCAGCGACATTAGGACAAGAGCGAAGAGAAACCAGCCCAAGTATAACTGGCTCCCTCTTGTTTGTGTAGTCTGGAGTGTGGTCATTCACTGCCCCGTTGGACCAGAGAGGACAGGGAAGGAGGGGGAAGTGGACCAGAGATGTGGCCCATGGAAGAGTTGAATAATACCCCATGCCTTCTTTATCTGCTCATCCCTTGACATCCACTTAAGTGTTTCCGTGCCTTGGCGGTTGTGAGTGACTCTTCAGTGATGGGATGGGTGTATAGCTGTGTTTGAGACACTGACCTCAGTTGGTTTTGACACATATCCAGGGGTAAGGATGCCAGGTCATATGATAATTTAAGTTCTTAATGTCATAGACTTTGAAGAGAAGTTACAAGAATTAAGAGAAAAATTGTATGTACAACACTCAGTAGCCTAGTGCTGGATGCAAGGTAAGCAACTGATCAAGTGGTGTCCAGGATTATTTTCTCTCTGATGTGTTCTGAGACAAAGTGTTAAAATTGGGAATGATCAACTGTCACTACAGATAATGTTTTCCCTTCCCCTCCAGGATGAAAATGGGATTAACAGACCAGTCTGTTCTTATGTCAAACCACTTCGAGCTGGAAGGCTTTTGGACACTCCAAGGCAAGCAGCAAGATTTGTCAATGTCCTTGGTTATGAACGAGCCCCTGTTATCGGAGGAGGAGGTAAACAGGAGCAGTGGTGCACTCTGCTGGCCTTTCTCTGTAGAAACAAGGTATCCTACACACTAGAACTAAAAACCAGTACATTGTAGTTACTGTGAGTTGATGGTATATTTGTAAAAGAATTAACTTAGGAAAAAAGTATATATTGAGTTATTTTCTAATATCCTGTGTTCTAAAATTGTTGATAGTATTATAAAAATTAGACACTTTAGCATTCCAACTCTTTTGAAACAGAATGAAAAAAAATTTCTTTAATGTATTATTGTTTTGAAATAATTTTTAGTCTGAAGTTGTATAAGTAGTACGTATAGGTATTCACAAGGCAGAGCTTACAGAATAGGAAAAACCACTTAGATTAGAGATTGATTGTCAATTGGAAGAATTTTATCTAAGACAATTGAAAACAGTTAAGCATTATTTATCAAAAAAATTATTTCATTTATTTCCAAGTTGTAATTCCCAAAAGTTGTATGTATAGATTTAAACTTAAAATAAAAATTTCAAATATAGTAAGAATATATTGTGCATGTTTAAAATGATTACCTAAGTAATTTTTTTGTAAAACAAATAATCACCCCTTTTGATTCACTATTTTCTTTTCTTTTCTTGAATTTGTTTGAGGAGAAAGCACATCTTGAACTGTGAAAATTATTAAAAATATTTTTCTCACAAAAACATTAGTTTTATAATAGTGAAGGTGAAATTTCACCCGTAATTCTATTTTTCATCTATTTTTATATTTTTATGTTTTTCTCCTGTGTATATATTTTTCCCATAACTGCAATTGATATAAATAGAATTGTATGCCCAGCTTTATAAATGAGCTTTATGCTGTGAACATTTTCCCGTGTGTTGCTCAGATACTATGATCTCCAGCTTTGAATTTCTGAATGAAATTTTTATTAGCTGATACATAAAATCTACCTCATGGTTTTGCCATCATAGGAACTGTTTCTTTTGGCTAAGTTAGGCTTGCTTCCAAATTTTTGATGTCACTGTGAATGAATTTTTGCATTGAATATCTTTGGTTGTATTGTTATTTTTTTCTTTTGATATTTTTTTCCTAATACAGAATCTCAGTGTACGAAATGACTGACTGGGTCTAAAAGATTGGGTATTAATGGTTTTCAAAAGTCAGTTTAACATTTATAAGATGCTGTTTGTTTTATTATTGTTAACTAAAAGACAGCAGTGTAGAGCTACCAGTCCAGAATTTGGGGGCCGAGAGCTCATCCCTCGTTCTAACTCTGAAATCAGTAGTTATTTTGCTTTTGTATGTTACCTGTAGTCCTACACTTAAGTACATTATCTTCATATAATTATAGCCTTACTTTGTAATATTTGAATAAGGTTTTTCACAGAAAATGGATATTTTCTATTATTTTTGTAATTTTTTTAAATTGTGAAAGTAATGTAACATTATCAAAGAGAGTTTACACAAGAAAAAGGGAAGCTCTATATAACCTGCCCTAATGACAGCCATTGTTGTTTTTTTATCCAGTCATTTTTTCTGTGTGTTTCCTTAAAATGATCAAGTATAAATACTTTAAATCATTGTTTTAAGTTTGAGTGTTTTCCCATTTATTGGAATTTCCTCCTATATGATCTGTCATCTTATGTGTTCTTGCCCTTTAGCTATTTATCTTTAAATTCTTACTGCTTTGAGGGGACTTCTCTGCTGGTTAAGGGGATGAGGGTTTGATCTCTGAAACTAAAATCCCACATGCGTTGAGGCCAAAAAACCAAAACATTAAACAGAAACAATATTGTAACAGACTTAATAAAGACGTTAAGAACAGTCAACATCAAAAAAAAAATCTTCAAAAAAATTCTTACTGTTTCTATATTGTATGAGTTCTTTGTAAACTGTGGAATATTGAAGTGTATGTTAAGACTGTCAGTTTTGTAGGCACTGACTTTGTAAAACAGGTGCTTCTAAGATGCACATTCTTTATTCTCCTCATTGTTTTAGCTTAACACTGGACTAAATGATTAAAAGTAAAATTTAGTTAATACTTTTTAATTGCAATTTTGTATTTAAATATTTAATATGGAAACCATGTGTGGGAGTACTTCATGTTACTTCATGTTACTTCCTTTCATTTGCAGGGAGACTGTGAAGACCATGCCAACCTTCTGTGCAGCCTCCTGCTCGGGTACGGGCTGGAAGCTTTTGTCTGTGTCGGGACCAAGGCCAAGGGCGTGCCCCATGCATGGGTCATGACATGTGGCACTGATGGGACCATCACTTTTTGGGAGAGTTTAACAGGACACAGGTTTGTCAGCCATGTTTATAGGGATATTAGCATGAAGGTGTAAATGTTGTCAACTGTAGGTTCTGTTTTATTCATGGTATCAGAAGGCACATATTGATAATTTGGGGTATGTTAAAAAATTACTTCATTTAAGATAGCTATGAACTAAGTTAAGAAAGTTTGTATACCTAAAATATTCTTTATCAGTGTGATATTAATAAAATATAAATTATGCTTACTTTTAATTTTGTGTAATTGGCATATAGTTTTGGGCTTTTTTTGGGTGGGATGTGTGCCATATGGGATCTTAGTACCCAGACCAGGAATTGAACCCACGCCCCCTGCAGTGGAAGCATGGAGTCTTAACCACTGGACTGCCAAGGAAGTCCAGGCATATGTGTTTTCTGATGATTGTTCCTAAGCCTAAAAATAAATTCAAGTTGTAAATCGTTTCTTTTGAAAATTTGATGTGGTTACCAACTCCTTGTTGGTAAATCCAGTTTACATTTTCTCGGTGTCATCAGATTTTGATAGATTGAAATGTTCCTTCCTTCCTGGAACATTATCTTCCTTAGCTTCTCTCATAGACTGCGTTTCAGCTTTCGTAATTCCTCTCTGGCTGTTCTCTGTTTTCCTTCATTTTGCCTCAAATGGAGTTCCTGAAGGCACAGCCCTGAACCTTCTTCTCATTTTCCTGGATTTTCTCTCTCCCTGGTTGATAATCGTTTTAGTTAGTTGTGCTTAAAAATGCGTGGCTAAATTATTTTGTTACCTGGATAATGTTTGTGATCTTAATGCTATGCATGGATTATATTCTTATGTTGAAGGAATAAAATTGGTTTCTGTATCATAAGATGTGCCATCCAGTCTATGTGGTGTAATCAAATTGTGGAAATACAAGAAGGAAAAACAAATATTAAACTCTAGTCTTGGGAAGTAGTTATGACCTGAAGTGTTAGAGTAATTTTTTTCCTTAGTAAGCTGTTGTCTTCTTAATTTCTGAATTCTTAGTATATAAAACCATGATTAACCTTTTTTAGGTACCTCCACAAACCTATCAATCCTGATGAGCCTCCGGCTGCCGAACAGCCCAAACCATTGTACCCGTATCGAACAATTGGTTGTGTTTTCAATCATCAGACGTTTCTGGGAAACTGTCAGCCCTCTGACTCAGTGGAAAGCTGTGTGTTTGATCTGAATGATGAGTCCAAGTGGAAACCCATGAGTGAGGAAGCAGTTAAATCCGTGTGTGCTCCAGGGGCCACCACATCCCTCCCTCCCTTCCCTCCACTGTGTGCGTCCACGATCGACGCTTCTGTGACAAGCAATGAGATAGAAATGCAGCTCAGGCTGCTCGTGTCGGAACACAGGAAGGTAATTAACACTGAGGTTTGTGCTTTCCTTCATTTTTCTCACGTTTATGTATTTAAAAGATTTTTTTTTTTTTGGCATGTAAAATAATTTCAATCACTATTTTCAGTTCAGTCGCTCAGTCGTGTCCGACTCTTTGCGACCCCATGAATTGCAGCACGCCAGGCCTCTCTGTCCATCACCAACTCCCGGAGTCTACCCAAACCCATGTCCATCGAGTCAGTGATGCCATCCAACCATCTCATCCTCTGTCGTCCCCTTCTCCTCCTGCCCCCAATCCTACCCAGCATTAGGGTCTTTTCCAATGAGTCAACTCTTCGCATGAGGTGGCCAAAGTATTGGAGTTTCAGCTTCACCATCAGTCCTTCCAGTGAACACCCAGGATTGATCTCCTTTAGGATGGATTGATTGGATCTCCTTGCAGTCTAAGGGACTCTCAAGAGTCTTCTCCAACACCACAGTTCAAAAGCATCAATTCTGTGGCGCTCAGCTTTCTTCACCGTCTAACTCTCACATCCATACATGACCACTGGAAAAACCATAGCCTTGACTAGACGTACTTTTGTTGGCAAAGTAATGTCTCTGCTTCACTATTTTAGCCCTAAATAAAACAAATTCAGTGCCTTCCTTTATGAAGGTTGTGGTTTTGAAGGTCATAAGAGTAAAACTCGGAGATTCAAAACTTTCTGAATTTACCAATACTTAGAGAAATTATTACATCCTTGTCCTTGTAGGAATGAAGAACGGTGGACTTGTTCAGACTTTTGTGAATACTACTGTTTGGATTTTCTCTTTGTACTTATTTAAATCATTCTCCATTGACAATATTGGGTTACATTTTTTCATTTTCACTTTTTTTCCAGGTTTGTTCAGTTGTTTTGTTTTTCTGTTACATTAAACTAGGTAGATGTAAGATTATAACCTCATGGTGGCTTTGATTTACATTTCCCTGATTACTAACAAGATCAAGCTTCTTAGTAGCCATTTCAATTTTGAGAAGGGCCTTAAAGGAAACATAAAAAAGCACTGATCATAATGGAAAAGATTAGTGTATGTTAATAACTTACTTTCATCAGAAGAAATCATTAAGAGAGTGAAAAAACAGCCTCGGAATGGTAAAAGTTACTTGCCATGCATATAATCAACCAAAGACTAGAGTCCAGAACTTCCACAGAAGGTTGATTTCTAATTCACCTTTTGGGATTCCCTATTACTCTCCTCCTTGGATGAGCCCTGATTCTCATGTTCCTTGAGACCATCAGAGACTCTCTTGAGTTATCAGCTGTGTTCTCTGGGCTCCCAGTTACTCTTAGCTTTAGCCTCTAAAATCTTCTTGCCTACTTGCCAACTTCTCAGGGTGGGGAGTGTGTTTTGGGAAGTATTGAATGTGGCACTTGTAGTGTGTTTCCAGCAGTAGGTGGGCCAGGGCTCCATCTCCTACCTCCATTGCTTGTATTGCCTTTTACTTTCTTAGCTCCTGTTTGAAAATGCAACTAACATTTTAATACATTATAAGAACTGCTTGTTTAGAAAACAGAGAACAAAGCTGAGCTGGATGCCATTGATGGTTGCTTGCTAAGTTAATAGTGTCTATAAGCCCGCAAGTAAGTCACAGTAAGAAGATAGGTGATCCCTTGGGATCACCTGAAACCAGGTATAACAGAATATGAGATTAGATCTGTTATAATAATCAAAATATTTAGAATTTTTAGTTTGTAGCATTTAAAAAAATCACATGTCTAGGTAGCAATGGTTCATTTGATGTCATAAGTGAAATTATATTTGCCTTCAGCATGTCTTAAGCTCCCAGAGGGCGTGTAGCTTCTTTTTGGTGCCTTGTACAGAATAAATGCTCAGTAAATATTTGAGTTTAATTATATGTGCAATTTTTTGACATTTCTCCCCTACAGTTGAATTTACGGTGTGAGCAATTAGGTTAAGCAGATTCAATCTTGTGAAAGTCTTTCAAGCTAAATGAAATTTGACCTCAGAATTCATTGACACATTGTCTTCCTCAGTAGGACAATTCCTTATGGTCTTTTCCTGTGGATATTAGGGGAGTACAGGATTTGCAGCCTTCACTAACAGCATTGCATTGGCTGCCTTTTGTTATTTCTCTAAGAAGCAAAACCTGATACCTCTTTTTCCTTTTATAATTTTTACTTATTTGTATCCTTATAATAATTAATAGGAAGTTAAGAAAATTATGACAGATTTTAAAAATCTTTTCTTGGCATACATTAAAATAATCAACATTATAATTATAATTAGTTTTTTTAAATATTGTATTTTGCTTTTTCCATTTCGATTGCTGTAGGACCTTGGCCTCACCACTGTCTGGGAAGACCAGCTTTCTTATCTCTTGTCACCAGCTCTGGCGTCTTATGAATTTGAGCGTACGACAAGCATATCTGCGGGCAATGAAGAGTTTCAGGATGCTATCAGAAGGGCTGTGCCTGATGGCCACACATTTAAAGGGTTCCCAATACACTTCGTGTATAGAAATGCGAGGCGCGCGTTTGCCACGTGTCTTCGGTAAGGTGGAATTTATGATGTCTGGGTGTTTTTGACTTAATCTCAGTGAACACTTGGCGCTAATTTAGGAATGAGTTCAGAGTCGCACAGGGAGCTTCTGTAGTGACCTGTCCTCTTGCCTCAGACTGTGATTCATTAGGGCCAGAGTGTAGCTCTGGAGAGCTCAGGGTCGTTTCCCCAGTGATTCTGTCGAGGATCACTGATCTTGTCTAGTGTAATTTTAAAAACTTAATAGGCTGTGAAGAAATAGTTTATACTTTGAATAGTTTTACCAAAATTGCAGAGTCCTTGATAACAGAGACAGGATTTTTAAAAATCATTTTAAATACCGACTTTCTTGGAAATGAAAACCTAAATTCATTTCTTAATTGAATCCATTTTCTCTCTTCTGAGGTCTCCTTTCTGTGAAGAAATCATCTGTTGTCGTGGAGACCAGGTGCGCCTGGCAGTTCGTGTCCGCGTATTTACTTACCCTGAATCTGCTTGTGCTGTTTGGATCATGTTTGCTTGTAAATATCGCTCAGTACTATAGGACTAAGTTTCTATAAGACTATACCTGTGTTTTATTAGAATTTTACACATCGTATGATAATAATACTAGGTGTTTCGAGGTTCATTACTTTAAAAATCACAATCTGGCTTCAATGTCATATTTAACTTTTGTATAAGCCTTACTAATAATGTTTGAAAAGTATCATGATGTGTGTTTAAAAATTAAGGATGAAAAACTTGTATAAATCTGAGAGGATGTTAGTATAAATTAAGTGTTTATCTTATTTTAATAAATACTACTTTGCTTATAAGTAGTCAGTAGTTTAAATATGAAAATAAAATTTACTTAGTTTTCTTTGCATTAACAGGTAATCAGAAAGTTATTTGCCTAAGGATTTGAGCCATAGTGAAGTTAATACAATCATTATTTTTCATAGAGTAATGGGATTATTTTATATAAATTAGGAGAAATTAACTTCACAACATTTATTTATTACATAGGTGAAATAAATTTTGATGAATTTACCACTTTTGTGGTTTAGCCATAACCACAGGGATATTTGTGACTCTCTAAAGAGTTATGGGAAGACATGGATGCAGGCATAGAGAAAAAACTCATACCTGAAAAGCATAAATATTAATAACAAACCACACATGAAAGTATGCAAATAATTTATAAATATTTGTTAGTTTGATTCATTGTAAAAGTGAATTGTGTATTTTATTATTTTTATTTTTACTTATTTATTTTTGAATTGAGTATTTTAGAAAAAATTTATCATACCCTTTTGTTGTGTGTTGAAAATTCTTTTCTGTAATTGATATTGGCAGTCTGTTGCTGATTTTCTGTTGTCAGAGCATTCTTTACTAGCCTATCATGGAGTCTATCTTTTGAAATCACAGTTTTTGTTTCTTTCTTTTCTCTTTATAACAAAAGCATCCATGTATATGTGGCGAATGTAAATCAGAGAATCATTATGTGAGGCCACTGAAAAATGAGCGTCTGTGAGCACCTCCATGCTGATGTTTGTTTTTAAGTTGAGAACAGTGCGCTTTGAAGAGGCTGTAGTGGTTTAAACTTTGTGAGAAGCTGCCTGACGGGATTGCCTTGCCATCTACCCACCTCTCTGAACAGCTCTCATTCATTCCTGCACCCACTGGGCTTCTTATGAAAGTGACTATACCAAGTGGCTGTGCAAGTTATGCTTTTCATCACTAATTCAACATGGCAAATAAAATGATTTAATATTTTAGAAATTAAAATCTAAAGATATTCTAAAATTTACTTTTTGATTTTTACATATATAATTATTTATGATATAACTTGTTTAAAAAGTCTGAAACTATCTCTCTTGTATCAATTTTTATTGAAAATGACCAGAAATCAGAAGTTTCTTGAGACTGACAGGACTTTAGAGAATCAGCAAGATAAGAATTAAGACTTTTTGGTCTGTTACCAGAGTTACTTGCAAAGCTATCAACAGGGAAAATTGCTTGTAATTTTCAACTTTTGGAACAAACTATTTGTGAGGCATGTACTAGGAGGCAGACTGATTCATGAGATCATGGCTGTGTTTTCTTTGAGGTTGAGCTTCCTTCATTACTGTGCCAGAGTAACACATGTACTTGTAATGCGCCTTTGGTGTAAATTCTAAAATAAATTTCCTCTTTGTGCACTTTAATAGAGCCTGGCATGAATTAATATTTTCCTTTAAAGATGGTTTATTTCCAAATATTATTTCAGTCTTTTTGTCACTAGAATTCTACTCTTCTTACTAATAATTTTTCTTTTTAAAAATTAAATTTACATTGTATATTTAGCTCTGTCATAAAAGTTGTTTTTCTATTAAAATTGCAAACTTTTTAAAATATAATGCTTCTAATGTGTTCATTTTGACAGTATGTACACTAACATAGTTCTTTAAACATATGTACTATATAATAGGTATTTATATAATAGAATGTCAGAAATTAGAAACTTCATTACTCAAGCATAAACTTGTTGAATAAAACTTATTAAATTCAGTTTCAACTAACTGATCACTCCAGGTGCCCTTAAGATTGTTTCTAACAGTGAGGTGGAAATTTTTAGCTATGATCGAAAACATCTTTAACCTGTCAGTTCTGGGAGGTACACACATTTGAAACCCATTTTTCTACTTAACAAAGACAGGAGTTGAATCAAAGCAGGCTTTATATTTGAAAAATAGTGTTGCTCATAAAATAGTATCCTGTGCTTGATATCTGATCATTAGAAGGCATTAATGAACGTTAATGAATGTGAGTTGCTTAAACTAATTAATTCACACTTCTGGTTTCTAAACAAAATAGCTTAGGTTAGACTACAGTTTGCAGTTTTGCAATTTTTTTCTTTACCTCATAACAATTTTGTGTTTTCTACTTTAGGTAAGTACAGGAGTTAGATCTGTTTTTAACATGCACGTACCTTTATACCAATGAGAGTAGCATTGCTTTCCAGCCGTTGGTAGCTAAGAAATTATTTGAAACTAGCCAAAACCTATGTAAAATCTTAACAAAATAAACAAACACATAAACTTTCTAGAAAGCATCCAATTTTGAAGAACCTTATCCTATTGCTCATAGCACACTCTGAAGTGCAAGTTCAGTTATAATCACCAACTCGTATTCCTGCTGTACCAGGCTCTTCTGCTGTGCTGGTACCTGACATTTTGAGTATCACTACTTTGTTGAAAGTTTTGAAATTGGGAAGTGTGAGAATCTTCCAACTTTGTCCTTCTTCAAGATTGTTTTGGCTGTTCTGGGTGCTTTGCAATTCCATATGAATTTTATAATCAGGTTGTCGATTTCTACAGAAAGGCAGGCAGAGTAGTAGAGTTGTCTCAAGTTTGTGCCTTGCTTTGTGGAGTGTCACCGCCTTAATGAATGCTAAGCCTTAGGATCACGAGCATGAGTTGTCTTCCTATTTGTTTTAAATCTTTAATTTCCTTCAACAATGTTGTGTGGTTTCCCGAGTGTGAGTTTTATTCTTCTTTTGTTACATTTATTCCTTTTATTCTTTTTGATGCTATTGTAAATGGTTTTTTTTGGGGGGATTGTTAATTGCAGGTGTATAGAAATACAACTGATTTATGTGTATTGATGTATCCTGCAACCTTGCTGGACTCATTTATTCTAACAGTTTTTTGTCTTTTGTTGGATTCCTTAGGAGTCTTTATACACAATCGTGTTGTCTGCAAGGAGAGATAGTTTTTCTCCTTTTCTTATCTGGATGTCTTTTACTTATTTTTTCATTTATTTGCGTAATTGCCCTGGCTGCTACCCCCAGCACAGTGTTGAATAGAAGTGGTGAAGGTGGACATCCTTGTCTTGTTCATGATCTCAGGGAAAATCATCTATTCTTTGACTATTAAGTATGATGTTAACTTTTTTTTCACTGATGCTCTTTATTAGGTTGAAGGATTTCCATTTTACTTCCAGTTAAAAAAAAATGTTATTACAAACATTTACTGGGTTTTGTCAAATACTCTTTCTGTGTCTATTGAGGTAATTATGTGATTTTTGTTTCTTATTCTGTTGATATGGTGTATTACATAAATTGATTTTTCAAATGTTAAACCAACCTTGAAATTCTGGAACGAATTGTACTTGGTCAAGGTATATAATTGTACTTGGTCAAGGTGTACTTGGTCAAGGTGTGTAATTCTTTTTATGTGTTGCTGTGTTCATTTTGCTAATACTATTTTGTTGAGGATTTTTGTGTCTATATTCATAAGTGATACTCATTTGTAGTTTATTTTTCTGGTGTCTGGTTTAGTTAAAAGATACTAAATTGGAATCTTCAGCTTTTAATAAACCTGATCATAAAAATTGGTTAAATAGCTTGTATATTACAAGTAGAGGTTGTTTTAAATATGGTAAATGAAATTAATTCCATAGTTCCTTCTTTGTAATTTTCCATGGAAATACTAGGTTCTTTTTCAAAGACATTTTCAGAATTAATTGCAGTCTTTTTGAATATGTCTTTACATGGTATATTTTTATTCTAAAATAGGTATAATAAGATTCTAATCAGTTGGTACTCTACTTAGTCACCAACTAGTGATTGTTCGAAAATGCTAGTTTTTGTGCTGTGATCTGTACAAGTAAGACCTGATGGAGGTCTCATGTCTGACTTGATAACTGTAACTGCAGCAGGCTGCTCTCTGGGCTGGGACTCATTTGCCTGTTTGTAAAATGGGATTATGGAAAGGGCCCTGCCTGGAGTTGTGGGTAATCCCTTGTCATCTTTTACAACACTTCTTTTATGTTATAAACTCTTCTTAGTTATTTTACACATTTTTAGGTGCTTTGAAAGAGTTTTCAGTTTTAATGTTGTATTTAAAATAATTAAGGCAAACTTAAGATGCTAAGTATGTGCTATTAGGCATTTAATTTTGACATGTTCATTGTCTTGCATGATGACATTTTTTACTGAGTGGAGAAAAATCAGTGTAGGTATAAATAGGTAGGTAGCTGAGAGTTTCAAATATCCCTAGATGTGCTTGTAGGAATGTTTTTTTTTTTTTTGTAGGAATGTTTTATAAATAAGTGTCTTCTATCTTATGTGTTAAATCAGAATAAAGGTCGTGAATAGTTGGCATAAAGTATCTGGGTGCTGACTTCACTGCTCTGCTTTAGATGAGGAAAGTTGACCCAATGTTTATAATCCTGTAACATAAGTAAAATTAAAATTTGCTTCTTCTATAAATAAGATAATCTAGTTAAAATTGAAAACTTCAATGGCATTTTGAAAGTGTTACAGGTGAAGAATGATCATTACTTACCAAATCTTGCAAGGGAATAATAATAATGTTAATACCATTAAAAGAATAGTTCAGAAGTTTGTTTAAAATATTGTAGAGCTTCAGGTTGAAATCTGGGAGTCGTGTCTTTATGAATTTCAACGTCAGTGATTTTCTTCTAAAGACTCTTTAAAAGGGTTTGATGACTAGGCAGAAAGTAGGACCTAGGGTTGCACTTTCAGCTCCTGAGACGAATGAGCATGCATAGCAAATAGCAGAAAGGAAGACATTGTGCTCCATGAATGACCCTTGAGAAAGGATTAAGTGGCCACAGGAATTCAGGTTCTCAGGACAGTGAGTGAATAGACATGAAAATACAGCTATACCCAAAAATCACCAAGGCAAGGCTTAAAAGATAACTAGAAGGTGGGTCATTCATTGCTCTAATTAAAAGGCAAACCATATGTGTGTTAGTTACATGTTGACTTCGGAAAAGAAATGAGCCTTTCACAGGGTCAGAGAAAAATTCTAGACCTTAGGGCAGCTCCACCTTTTATCTGTGTACCTTAGGGGAAAAGACAAGGATTTGAAGTAAAAAGAAAGGGCCAGTTTTCTTTCTTTCCTTCTTTCTTTTTTGTATAAAGATATTAACAGAGGTTTGGAAAAAATAGTTTAGCTTCGCCTTATCAGTAAGGTATGACTAGTCTGAAAATGGATTATGTCTCTTTACCTTAAACAACCTGAAATTCTGGTCTCTTAAAAGTTTCGTTGAGAATTCTATATTTTCAAGTAATTACTGTTAAACATCAACATCTTTCTATCAAATACAGATATTTTTATGCTGTGTATTATTTTCTATTTCCCGTTGGGATTAAGAAGTAAGCTACTGCTTATCTTAACTTTTGAAATCCGGTGAGAACTAGGTAACATGGCTAAAACAGAGGATCTGGAAAGCTTATGTTACAGGAAGTATATTTGGATTACTTTAGCAACTGGCAGTAATTTAAATCATATAACCCCTGCAGACTCAAATTTCCCTAAGAGTGAAATAATGACTTGGCTAAAAATTTAGGTCTCTTGAGGTCTTTTCCAAATCAAATCTTCACTAATTGAAGCTAATAATTTTACTAACATTCAGGATAAGAATACCATCTTTCTTTCTTGGTTTAGAACTAACTGTTTCAAAGAAGAATCACATTAAGAAGTTGAAATATAACTATTGTTTGACCTTGGGTTTTCCAGAGTCCCCCATGGACATACCAACTTGCTACTATTCATATATTTCACCTCACTGCTCTACTTTTCCTCATTTTTTATAGCTGGGTGTGTAACTTCATCTCATCAAGGTGGGTTAGGTAAACTTATAACGTTATGATACAGAAAATGTTGTGGGAAAACACTGGTTTAGGTTATAATTTAGTAAAAGGACAGTAATGGATGTTTTTTTACATGTTTTCCAATAAGCATATTTCTTTACCATAAAAAAGAAAAGAGCTAATTATTCACAAGTTTATAGACTTGAGGAAACCAATTTTGTTGTGTTCTTACCTGGCCAATGTACTTCTAGTTTTGCATATAAGGATTGCATGACTAATTTTAAGGATTTTTGGTTAATATTCAGTCTGATAACCCAGTGACAAGAGATGAGTTTCAAATTGCATTTAGGATCGTTGATGAAATTCACCTCCTTAGAGGAGTGATCGTGTATAGCCTTTGATGGGGATGGAGTCATGTAGATGGTAGTGAAGATGAGTGCTCTGGGGGTAACTGCTTGGGTGAAACTAAAGTGCTGATGAATTCATCAGGGAGATGGGGCATCACATCATTTACTTAAAGTATTTAAACTATCAAAAGTTTAATCGATCATATTGCTGCTGCTGCTTAGTCGCTCAGTCATGTCCGACTCTGCGACCCCATGGACTGTAGCCTACCAGGCTCCTCTGTCCATGGGGATTCTCCAGGCCAGAATGCTGGTGTGGGTTGCCATGTCCTTCTCCAGGGGATCTTCCTGACCCAGTTGATCATATTGGTAGATACGAATTTTATAGCATCTGCTTTTTATTGTACTCTTGATTGGTGCAGGTGGGATGAAGTGTCAGGACTTTTTCTGGGCTAATTGAGAGAGATGTTTTAGCGTAGCAGAAAGAGCTGGGCTGGTGTCTATGATGTCATTTGTAAGATAAATAATATCTGACCTTCAAGTTGTGTAAGTGAGGAAAGCATTTTGAAAGTATAAAAATAATCAATGTAAAGTTATAAGGTATTATAATTGTGGGCAGAGAAAATTTAGGTGATAACACTGAAAAAAATATGCTGTTCTATTTTTTCCTTTTTGGTGCACTTTTCTAGGTGAATGTGCCTGTTAGGAGCAGTTGTCTGAGAGTGTCTGGGATAAGCGTGGGCTGCACAGGCAGCGTATCCCCTGAAAGGCCGTGCTCCCTGAAAGACTTGGAGCAGCTCAGCCAGCATGTCCAGAGTGTGAAACACGAAGTACATTTATTCTGCAAAAATGATAAGTAAATATAAGATGATAAAACATCTCAAGGATTTCATTGTTTAATAAATATAACAGCAAAATCAATAAAAACTAAAACTATATTCAGAGTAAATAACACAGGCCACCATTTTTCACAGACCTCACAGCATCTGAAGATGGCATTCAAATGTTGATCTGAGTTGTGCAGACATTGTAACTACATAGAGTGATTTTTTTAAAGGTGGTGAAGCCACAGAATAAGAAAATAAAATCAATGACAGAAATTGAAACAAAGTATACTGTACATAAAGATGTTTGAATCTTTGAATTTGAATTGAGAATGAGAAACTGGGAAGGTTGCGAGCTACACCACAGTGTTGGTTGAACCTGCAGAGGTGGTGTCAGCCTCTGAGAGCCTCTGAGTTGTCAGTGGTCACTTTCTAAGAGTCCTGGGGGGTGATGGACAGTTGGGGCTTATCCAAATTGCAAAGGGTTCTGAAAAATCATATAAAAATTAGTACAATTACACTCTGTATAAAAAAGCATCAAGTGTTCGGGGAATACAATGAACGGATTTATAACGGAAGATAGCTAGGATTTTTAAGGCTTTACCTTTTACATTTTCTGCATACAGAAGGAACATCAAACATTTAACTAGTCATCTTGCCACAACTTAATTCCATATATGCTCACAAAGGCAAGAAATTTAAACACAATATATCAGTAATGAATTTGTTTGGCAAAAATAAAACAAAAGCCCTTCTGTTGTATGTAATATTGTATATTCCTGTGATTTAGTGTCAAAATATTTTTCTTGCTAAAATCTATTCATATTTTAAAAAATTATCACTTAGGAAGGGAAAACAATCCTTCTGTTGTGAATCTGTTTTAAAGACTACATTTTTTAAAGTTAACATTGAAGATAAAATTTGGATTTCTTTTCCTCACTTTTGCTGCCTTTCTTCTTTCTGTCATTGTTCTCCTGAGATTTATTTACTCCCCTATGCTAGGATTAGCAGGTGTCTGGCTCATGGGTTGCTCAGTTGATGAAGTCATTTGGTGTTTTTCTTCAGTTCAGTTCAGTTCAGTGGCTTAGTCGGGTCTGACTCTTTGAAACCCCATGGACTGCAGCACGCCAGGCCTCCCTGTCCATCACCAACTCCCAGAGTTTACCCAGACTCATGTCCATTGGGTCAGTGATGCCATCCAACCATCTCATCCTCTGTCATCCCCTTCTCCTCCCGCCTTCAATCTTCCCCAGCATCAGGGTCTTTTCAAATGAGTCAGTTGTTCGCATCAGCTGACTAAAGTATTGGAGTGTCAGCTTCAAGGATCAGTCCTTCCAATGAACATTCAGGACTGATTTCCTTTAGGATGGACTGGTTGGATCTCCTTGCAGTCCAAGGGACTCTCAAAAGTCTTTTCCAACACCAGAGTTCAAAAGCATAAATTCTTCGGCACTCAGCTTTCTTCACCGTCCAACTCTCACATCCATACATGACTACTGGAAATACCATAGCCTTGACTAGACGGAGCTTTGTTGGCAAAGTAATGTCTCTACTTTTTAATATGCTGTCTAGGTTGGTCATAACTTTTCTTCCAAGGAGCAAGCGTCTTTTAATTTCATGGCTGCAGTCACCATATGCAGTGATTTTGGAGCCCAAAAAACAAAGTCTGCCACTTTATAGATGTTTCCCCCATCTATTTGACATGAAGTGATGGGACCAGATGCCATGATCTTAGTTTTATGAACGTTGAGTTTTAAGCCAACATTTTCACTCTCCCCTTTCACTTTCATCAAGAGGCTCTTTAGTTCTTCTTCACTTTCTGCCATAAGGGTGGTGTCATCTGCATATCTGAGGTTATTGATATTTCTCCTGGCAATCTTGATTGCAGCTTGTGCTTCCTCCAGCCCAGCATTTTTCATGATGTACTCTGCATATAAGTTAAATAAGCAGGGTGACAAAATACAGCCTTGATGTACTCCTTTTCCTGTTTGGAACCAGTCTGTTGTTCCATGTCCAGTTCTAACTGTTGCTTCCTGACCTGCATATAGGTTTCTCAAGAGGCAGGTCAGGTGGTCTGGTATTCCCATCTCTTTCAGAATCTTCCACAGTTTGTTGTAGTTTTTTGAGGAAGGACAAAGTGCAGGAGAAGGCAATGGCACCCCACTCCAGTACTCTTGCCTGGAAAATCCCATGGACGGAGGAACCTGGTAGGCTGCAGTCCATGGGGTTGCTAAGAGTCGGACACGACTGAGCGACTTCACTTTCACTTTTCACTTTCATGCATTGGAGAAGGAAATGGCAACCCACTCCAGTGTTCTTGCCTGGAGAATCCCAGGGATGGCAGAGCCTGCTGGGCTGTCATCTATGGGGTCGCACAGAGTTGGACACGACTGAGGTGACTTCGCAGTAGCAGCAGTAGTAGTCCAAGTGCAACACTGCAGGGGTGCCAGGCTGCCGTCCATGGGATCCTCCAGGCAAGAAGACTGGAGTGGGGTGCCATTTGTCATGAAAGTGAAAAGTGAAATGAAGTGCTATTGTCTATCAAAGTAGACTATTCCTCTATTTTCTCTGCATTATTCAAAACTAGTACTTTAGGGGCCTCCCTAGAGGCCAGTTGTTAAGACTCCAGGCTTCCATGGCAGAGGGTAGGGGTTACATTCCTGATAGGGGAACTAAGACACCACGAGGCAAAGTCAAAAACAAAACGGTAATATTTTAAAGCCATCTGTATTTTCAAATTTCACACGGGGTCTAAACTTATAAAACAGCAAAATTTAGCATTAGTTTCTATGTTTTTAATTCAAGAGGTTTTGTATATCTACATCTTATCCTATCTATGTCATCATGTAAGGAATTAGACCTTTGTCTTTTCAGAGATGTGGCACACATAGTGCATTTTTTACAAATTGGATTATGAACCGGTAATTAAGTGACATTACTTTAAAGGTTTGTTTTGTATCTCTTGTAATGAAATTGTAATAGAGTGCCCAGGGAGAAGCTTTTTCTTCCTCTTTCAAAGTCTTACCTGTTCTTGCTTTTTGTCTATTCCCTACTCCTGCTTTATGTACTGTGGTGTCTTAGGCATTAATAATCGACTTGTATTAATAATTTCTACTATAAGATGCAGTTGTTGAGGGTGCAGTATCTAACACTGCACATAACACTGCCTTAAAATGTTTATTGGTATTTACTATTAGATACATCTCTCACTGATGTTTGCTTTCAACTCTGTGAGGTTCTCAAACAGGACTAGTCTGAGAGTGGAGTGTTACCAATTAAACTCATTTGCCAAGGAGCGATTGTTTTATCCAAGAAGTCTGTTTTATCGCACACTTAATGGTCCAGCGCGGCCCAGGAGGACCTTTTCCTTTTTTTCTATGGCTAAATGCCCGTGTGATAGCGGTTCCATGAGGTATGAACACACTGGGTTAGCTGGGCTATGAGGCGTGTGGTCACTGGGAACATTATCTTGGTGAAGAGTTGTACAAACGTCACAAACGAATCTGAAGGACGTCTGCGATTGTTTGCTACAAGCTTGTACCCCAGGCCTTGATCCATGCGCTTGGGAGAAGCCAGTGAGCAAAACCATTAAGACCCTGTCCTCCTGGGGCTTCACTCCCTCGTGAAGTTGGGAGTGGAGAAGGAGGTTATCCGAGCTAACGGTCCGGTGCGTTGATGGCGACAGTACCCAATCGAGCAAAGCAGGATGCGAGGGGCGAGGCCAGGCGACTACGAAGTCTGTCCCGGCGCGGAGGCTGGCGTGGCTGTTATGCAGGTGCGGCTGCAGGCGAGAGGAGATTCCTGGCGGCGGAAACAACCTGGGGGCGGGGCTCGGAGGGTGCGGAGAATCTGGGACAGAGGCGGGGCGGAGCCAGGCAGGCCATGGAGGCGGGGTTCTGGGCGGGGCTCGCCCCCTGTGGCGGGACTTGGAGGGCGGGGCGAACACCAGGGCTGTGCGCCGCAAGGCGGGGCCGCGGACGCCATTGCGCCGCTACCGGCTGGCGGTGGTCTTGTCAGGGGCGCGGTCCCACGCCTAGTCCCTCGGCCCTCCCCCAGCGCAGTTCTGCAGTCGGGCCCCGGCCTGGTCTCCGCCCCGTCCCCGCGGCGGCGCGCGCGGCACGCGGGGCGGGGTTCCGGGGATGAGGCGGCGGCGGCGCGCAGAGACGATGCTCCGCTGCTGAGGAGACGCGGCGCCCCGAGCGCGGGCGCGACCCGCGGAATGGCTCAGCGGGTCGGTCCGGAGGGCGGCGAGGGGCCTCCGGACGCCGGGGCGGCCGCGGGCTCGCAGGACGCGCTGAGCCTGGAGGAGATCCTGCGGCTCTACAATCAGCCCATCAACGAGGAGCAGGCTTGGGCCGTGTGCTACCAGTGCTGCGGCTCCCTGCGCGCCGCGGACGCCGGCCGCCGCCAGCCCCGCCGCCGGGTGCGCTCGGCCGCGCAGATCCGCCTGTGGAGGGACGGCGCCGTCACCTTGGCGCCCGCCACCAGCGACGCGGGTGAGTCGTCCCCCGCGACCCCCTTCTCCCGCAGGAGGCCCCGCCGCGGGCCCTTTCCCCACCGCCCGCGACCCTCAGTCCCCAGCTCCGGACCCCGGACCCTTCTGCCTCGCGGCCCCCATTTCCCACGATCCACGGAGGACCCTCACCCGGGCGATGGCCCCAGAGGACCGTCCCCTACCCCAGCCTTCGGCCCTCCGCCCTGCTTACTTCTCAGTCTCTCACTGGAGGACCTTGGCCGAGGCCCCGGGCCCTTCCCCCACCGCGGCCCCCCCACCTCCAACGGAGGACCCCCGCCGCGCCCTGGGCCCTTCCCCCCAGCGCCCCCTCCCCCGCCCCGGGAGGCGGGGGACGCTGGCCAGCTCTGCGGCCGAGCGCCGCCGGAGTGGGTGGGAGCGTGGGCGAGGGTCTGGCGGCGGTCCCGGGAAGGGGGCGTGGGTCTGAAGGGTCAGTTTGCGGCCTGTCGGGGCGACCAGCCCGCGGCCGAGGGGAGGAGCGGGGTCGGTCCCGGGACGCGCGCTCGTGCGGCTCGCGGCCGAACCCAGGTGGGATGCGCTCGGCGCTGCCCAGGTTCGCCCTCACCTGGTCCCCGGCTGCTGCGCCTTCGCTGGGAGCTGTCAGCGGATCACGCTTTTCAGAGATGGGCAGCGATATTCCCTCGGTTGGAAGTGTAAAGAAATCTGAGTCCTGAGGAGAATTCTGCTATTTGGGGAGAAATGAAGAGGCTGGTTAAAAACAGACAGACAATATAATACGATTTCCCTGTAAGTTAAAATTTGTTGTAATGAAAAACAGGCTTGTAAAGTAAAAAGTTGACGGGATGTCAGATAGAATGGGTTTTACTTAGGTTATTATCTAACGTAAATTCTTTGGGATTATCACCTGCCCATCAGCATATAGCTTCAGTTTACCCAAATATCTGTCGATGTTAAAGAGATTGGAAATAGGTTTCTTCTATCAGTTTTTGTCTAATTCAGTCTTCTGAGAGACAAACCTGTTAAAAACATTTTAAAAATCTACTCTTAGTTTTAGAAAGCTGATGGATGTGTCAGAATGCTTAAGGTGAAAGATGTACTTCAGAGTAGAGTTTTAATGAAAATCTTTATTTAATTGATTAAAATAGAGAACAGTCAAAAGAGTGTGTTATCAATTCTGTCAATTCCAACAGAACATTTATTATTTATATTTGGTGTTGGGTAAACAGATTTTTAGAATTTTATTTAAAGCCAGTCTTTTAATGATTGTTTTGAAATTATTTCAAACAAATTTTTAGTTTATTGGATGTTTCTATTGCTTTTGAACTTGGACAATACTAGTGGGAAATAGTTGCAGTTATAATTTATTTACAGTGTGTTAATATGATATGAAAATATACCTTTATAAAAATACAGCAAAACCATGCCTGGAGATCCAAGATTTCAAGGGGAAAAGTGTTTGTGTGCAACCTCCTTTTAGAAGTTGCATTAGTCGTGATGATTTCTAGAAAGAACAAACTTCTTTTTGTTTACATTATCCTTGAATTTAATCTCAGATTTCAAGTTGTGTTTGTGAACCTACCAGTAGTTTAGTTGTCAAAGGTTGATGGATTCTGGTGGTAGGTTTTTAAAAAGTCATAACCTTATGTTGAAATGATTTACATTTTGCATCATTGGTATTAATGATAATGTATTGATCTCTGTGGAATACATTCTGGCTCTCTGGAGAGAATGGCAGAGTTGTTTCCCACAGCAGCAGTATTGGAGTTGTAATCCATCCTCTTCCTCCTGTGTTGTGGAGAGAGCCCCATCAAAGTTGCTGAAATGGTCTTGAGCTTTTTGGGTCAACTGACTGAAAATCTGGGAAGTTCATACAAAAATATTGTTTATATTAGATAATTTATTTCCTTCCAGTATTAAGAGTAGTTGTGTGGTGGTGGAAGGCACCATATCTTCTGAACATTTACTCTTGATTCTTAAAAACGCTGTACAACTTGGTACTCTGCACCCTTGTATAAATTCTGTTTTTAAGGAGAAATGGTAATCATGAACCTCCATTCTAAGAAGCACTTTGTTTTTTTGTTATAAGATGTTTAACATAATTGTTGGCATTTGACAGCATTTGTATTTTCAGATGTTATCCATTGACTTACTTTCTAAATGCAGGTTGAGGAAGTTAAGTGATGTGCTCAAATTCATATTGGTAACTCTTGGAATCAAATCCTGGTCTTTTAACCTCTAGCCTTTGTGGAAAGGAACAGATTTGGTTTGATTTGGAATCATGATTCCTTCCATTTCTGGATGAGTGACCTTGAATAAGTTCCTTAATTTCCCTGAGTTCAACCTTCTCATCTATAAAATGAGAATAGGTCACTTTTCTCCCATGGGATGGAAGTTTAAGTGATACGGTATGTGTAAAGTGCCTAATGCAAGGCTTGATAGGTAGCAAGTACTCAGTAAAATTTAGTTCCCTCCCTCCCCTGATCTTGTGGTCCTTTCACAGCACCATGGTGCTTCTGTATTTTTTACCCAGAATTGGGACACATGTCGAGTTTATGGATTCTCAGCCTATGCACTGACATTTTTGACTGAATAGCTCTTTGTTGTGGGCGCTTTCTTGTGCCTGTGTAGGGTGTTGAGCATCATCCCTGGTGTCTACTCACCAGATGCTGGTCATCACCCGTCCCCTCCTCCAGGTGAAGTCTCCAGGCTTGGCCAGCTGTCCCTGGTTAAGAATCCCTGGTCTGGCGGGTGACAGGTTGTATTTATGGGGAATCTTTCTGCTGATCACTGTTCCCTCTGCCATTGTTGAACAGTTGGTTCTTACCACTTGATCAGCAGTGTCACTCCATTTAGTCCCATAGAAAGAAATAGCACTTCCCATTCATTCTTGACTGGTTTTGGAATTGAATGTAGTGGCAGTAATTGATTTTAGTCCTTGTTTTCTTTTAATAGTATCAGTACATACAGAATATCCCCATTTGGGTTGAATTAAAAAATTAGAAATGCATTGTAAGAGAAATAGAAAAATGTAGAAGGCATGGAAATGAAACCAATATTAGAAGAAAACAAGAATGGATAATTTTATTTAGCATTCAGATGTAACTTTAAGTCATTTACTAACGTGGCCATGATAGTAGTGTGAAATAGGGCTGAAGGAGATTAAAGAAGAAGGAAAAATTAGTTCTTTAGAGAATATTTTAAGAGGCAGAAAATTATATTATGAATCAGGATCTCAAAATGGGTAGTATGTTTATGAAGTATTTCTGTGATGACAGGAGGGTGATTTGTTGGTTAGAATCAAGTGGGTATGTGATTTATCTTAGGTGGCTTACTTAAAATTTTAATTTTCCCCAGTGTTTATGTGTTTGTAGTCATAAAAAAGACCTTATTCCTGGTAAAAGTTTATTATATACATGTTGATGAAGTTTTCATTCACATCATTAATTCACAAGTTAGACACTCACTCAGGCTCCTGATACACAATCTGCTATTTATCACCAGTGCACTTGACTGACCTTCAGACAAGTTTTAATATACCTGTTCTTTAGAGAGTAGTCATTGATAGGATTTAGGTTGTATTCTTGGCTCTGCTAGAGTAGAATGTGTTTTTTCTGGGATTCACAGGAGTTATTAACAGTAGTTCTAGAGCTTAGAACTGCTGTATGGTCTTAGCAGCTCTGTGGACCTTAAATATCCATCTGATGAAAATACTTGTTTGAGATTTGGTTTCAAAATTTTTGATGTACATTTAGCTTTAGATGTATAAAGAACACTTACAAAATTATGAGCACATCTTGGTTTAAAATAATGGTAAGATTGGTAATAGGTTTTCCTGGGAGGAACAGTGGACTGTGTGCATGTTAAAGACATCCCTTGATTGTAGGGGCCACTGGGGCTTTGTTTGGTATTTGAGATGTGATCAGTGGGGCTTCTCAGCAGGGTTCATGCTATTTGGTGGGTATTGAAATAATGTCCTTTTTGAATTTAAAGAGAGTAGTGAAAACATGTTTAAAAACATTAATTTTTGTCAAAGTAGTGAAAAGTAGTGAAAGGTCGAAGTAGTGAAAACATGTTTAAAAACATGAATTTTTGTTCACTCTTGATATTTTTTCTTGAATGTACGCATCCTTATTGTTAAATGAAAGGAATACTTAAGATGTATGTGCCCAGGGTAGAGGTCAGGGGTGAATGACAGTGTTGTGGGTCGGTGAAATACCTTGTCATTTATAGCAACAGATAAGAATTATTCCATTTGAACAATATGTCCAGATACATGGGCTTAATTCAATTTTAAAAACATGCATTGAGTCCTTTCTGTGTGCACGCAGCATTCAAGTTTCCATGGGTGATGTAAACATAAATAGGTTTAGTCATTATAGAGGAGAAAATAGAACATAAACAGAGTGACCAGTTTACCATGAAGCTAACACAGCTGAACTTGGAACCTGCTTCTTACACAGTCCCCTTCCAGGCCTCTGGGAGGGGTTTTAACCATGTGTTAAGATGATTGTTTGCAAGATTAAGACATTTTAGCTGTAATCAGTTAAGATTGCTGTCATCCTTGTCTCCAGTTTACTCTCCAACAACCAAAATCCCATGGACAGAGGAGCCTGGCAGGCTGCATTCCATGGAGTCACAAAGAGTTTATCATGACTGAGCCCACACACACACTCACAGCCTTCCACTTGGGTCTTGTGAGAGTGGCCACAGACAGTTTTGGAAGAGATTTTGGAATAATGAGAGCCCGCTTTGGCTCAGATGGTAAAGAATCTGCCTGCAATGCAGGAGACCCAGGTTTGATCCTTAAGTCAGGAAAATCCCCTGGAAAAGGGAATGGCAACCCACTCCAGTATTCTTGCCTGGACAATTATATGGACAGAGGAGTTTGCCGGGCTACAGTCCATGGGGTCGCAGAGAGTCGGACACCACTGAGCGACTAACATTAAGGTCTTGAAATAATTGGTTTGTGGTTTTGTATCTGTATTTCTGCCTCATGCAGAGGGTGGGCAAGTATTAGTCATATATAGATCCTGGTTCATAAGTAAGTTGGGACTCTGTGGGGAAGCTATTTGCTTTACTAAGAGTTTTTGACTAAGTTTAGAAGGAAAAAAAATCATTGATCTGCCAAGGACTGTGGCTTGATAAGAGATGATGAGTTGTACTCTCCCTGTCTTGTCTGTAAACTCAAAATCACTTTCCTACTCGGTTTCTGCACAATGGCAACAGTTCCCATCCCACCTTCACAGTAGTGTCACTGAGTCTTATGGTATTTCCTGTTTGCTTCCTGTTGGCTAAGTGGAAAAAAGGAAACTTCTCTCTCCCAGATACAGTACTTGTTTAAAACTATGAGGAAGATATCCCTGTTGCCAAATTGCCAAATGTAATTTTTTTTAAAGTAATTTTTTAAATGAGATAATTTTAGAAGAAAAGTTGCACGGATAGTGCAGAGGGTTCCTGTGTGCCTCTTACCCTGTTCCCTCCTTGTTAACATCTTATATTTCTGGCTGCATTTGTCAAAACTAACCATCAGCACATTACTGTTAACTAAACTCCAGACTTCATTTGGATTTCCCTAGTTTTCCATTAGTGTCGTTTTTCTGTTCCACAGTCCCGCCCAGGACAGCTGAGTGCATTTAGTCATTATGGCCCACTAGTCTCTTCTGCTCTGTGGCAGTTTCTCAGACTTTCCTTGTTTCTCATGACCTTCACAGTTTTGAGGAGGGTTGGCTGGGGGTTTTGCAGAATGTCCTTCCGTTTAGATTTGCCTGATGTTTTCTTGACCGGACTGACGTTTTGCATTTGCGCAGAGAGTACTAGGAAGGGGCAGGGCTCCCCTTGTCACATCGGACTTGGGCATGTGGTGTCCAGACAACACCTCTAGCAATGTGAGCCTTGTTTGCCAGGCCTCTCCACTAAAATTTTTACTGTTTTTGTCTCTTCTATACTTTACCCTTTGGGCTGCATTCACTGGGGCCTCCTTCTGAAGTGGTGAATATTTACTTAGTATTTTTTGAAATTCTTCTGTAAGGAAGATTTGACTCTTCTCCCTGTTTGGTTATTTATTCTATCATTTATTAAGTCTGGAATCTTGTATATTTTATACTTTGTTACCCGTTACCAGGTTAGTTCTTTTGTTGCTCAAATTGTTCGAACCGTGGCCATTGGAAGTTCCTTCACATTGGCTCCTGTGTCCCTCTGTGCCCCTCCCTCTTGTGTTGAGCACTTACTTTCTGCACTACACAGTGATTCAGGGCTTATCCTGTATATTTTCTGCCCCAGCCCTGGAATCAGATGTAGCTCCAGGAGCTCAGGGGTGGGTGTCCCTGTTGCTACTGAGGTTGTTTTATTTTTAATGTAGAAGAAGAATGAAGTGGTAAAAGGTTTCATTACTTTTGTTGTTTAGATTTTGTTAGATTTGAAAAGTATCTCTATCTGGTACCTTGCTTTTACTGGTTTGCACCACTTCTGCCTGTATATTCATTCCTCTGTTTTGCAGTTGTTTATTAAATACCAGAGAGCCAAGTTGAGTAGGAAGGTTCAGAGAGCAGTCTGCCCAAGCTGTTTATCGTAAGCAAGCGATACCTGGGAGCTGAAGCCAGAGGAGCCTGTATTGGGGTACAAACTTGGATGGACTGGACCTGATGGGAGGCCAGTGAAATGTGGCCTGGGGTCAAGTCTGGATTGACTGAGATACTTGGATGCTCAAGAACTGGTTTGGGATAAATCTTGGGGACATTGGCCTCCCTCTTGCACGTCCTTCTTGCATCTCTGGGCTAGAGGTATCCCCGAAGCAGCAGCAGAACCATGCAGAATGGTGACTGGTAGCACAACTACCAGATGTGAGGTAGTTCCCTATTTTGTGAACATGTGTCTTCATTATAGCTCTGAAGTGCAACATGCAGATAAAATGTACTCATTGTGATGTCTTAAACCAAACAAAAGAGATGAAAACTAAGTATCATTGGGCAAATGGTTTTTAGTGTTGTCTATGTACTTTACACCATTACATGGGATCTTGATTACTTTAGAGACTAGAAAAATACTGATATATATATAAATAGTAGTGCAAGTATTAGGAAAGGTAATAATGTTTTCCCTACTTCTAACTTCTTTGTAGTTACTTTTGAGTGGCAGTATAACAAGGTCAGAACTAGACAAGATGTTTTTTTTTTTTGCATGGCTTTTGAGTTTATTCAACTTATCTGGTCCAGACTTTGCTGTTCTCAGGGTAATATCTAACTGGGATTCTGTTGATTTTAAATAGACATACTGTTTTGCTGCTTGCACTATCATCATCATACAAAGAAAATACATCAAGAAAATGGTATACCAGATTTTTATGCAATTTGAGTAGCTTTCACCTAGGTGCTCAAGAGTTTAAAAGCTGTTTTTGGTTTTAGTGATGATAGGCTGATAATCAGAATCTCTTAAAGACTCTTTGATATATGTTGTGTCTATCTGAAAATAATTAAATCATCGACCACTTCTCTTCTGTCTAAAAATCTAATTTGACATTTCCTCCTCAAAACTTATTTTCTTTTTTTTTTTTGGAAGTTCAGTGTACATACAGAAAAGTGCACAAATCATTAATGACACAGTCTTGTAGATACTAACCTGATTAAGAGCAAAAGAATATTACGAGTAGCTGTCCACATATAATCAGTGTCTTAGTTTATCACCATACCTTGGACTTGCTTGCTTGTGAACTCTGTTTGAGTGGAATCTTACATTTTGTGATGTGTGTGTGTGTGTGTGGCTGGCTGGCCGGCTGGCTGCTTTTGTTCAACATCTTGTTAGATAAATTATTTGTTGTTGCATGTTGCTTTACATTGTTTTTATTGCTATTCAGTATTCACTTGTATGAAAATACCAAAGTTGATTTACCCGTTCTGTTGCTGATGGACTTATGACTTGTTTGGAGTTTTTGGCTATTTCAAATAGCATTGCTATGAACTCTTTTGAATATCTGTATGTACTTCTGTTAGGTGTGTATCTAATAGATTTGCCGGGTTGTTGCATGTATCTCTTGAGTTTTAGTAGATGTGCCCAAGCAGTTTTACAAAGTGCTGGTTTCTGTTTACCTTTCCTACTAGCAGTGTATCTGTTGCTCCGCATCCACTCTAATACTTGGAAATGTGGTTAACAAATGAGAAGTTAAGCTATTTGGGTTGTACATACCTTTTAAATCTTCTAATGGTTTTACGTATCATTTATCTGATGGCTAGTCCGGTTGAATGCTTTTTTATGTTTATTTGTCATAAGCATCTCGTCTGTGAAGTTCCTATTCAGGTCTTTTGACCATTTTTCTATTATTATCATTATTTTTTTAATATTTGGTCTCACCCACCTCTCTGCATGTGAAACTTAGTTCCCCAACCAGAAATTCAACCTGCGCTCCCTGCTCCTTTGGAAGGCAGAGTCTTAACCACTGGACTGCCAGGGAAGTCCCAGTTTCTTTTTTCATATATATATAAAAGTTAAGGTTGTAACTAACTTACTGGGATTAATTATATTCACAGTGTTTTACAACCATCACCACCATCTATTTCCAAAATTTTTCATCACCCAAACTGAAACTGTAACCGTTAAACAATAATTGCCCATTCTTCCCTTTTTTAGCCCCTGGTAACTGCTAATATCAATAACCTCAGATATGCGGATGACACCACCCTTATGGCAGAAAGTGAAGAAGAACTAAAGAGCCTCTTGATGAAGGTGAAAGAGGAGAGTGAAAAAGTTGGCTTTAAAGCTCAACGTTCAGAAAACTAAGATCATGGCATCTGGTCCCATCACTTCCTGGCAAATAGATGGGGAAACAGTGGAAACAGTGTCAGACTTTATTTTTTTGGGCTCCAGAATCACTGCTGATGGTGATTGCAGCCATGAAATTCAAAGACGCTTACTCCGTTATGGCCAACCTAGATAGCATATTTAAAAGCAGAGACATTACTTTGCCAACAAATGTCCGTCTAGTCAAGGCTCTGGTTTTTCCAGTGGTCATGTATGGATGTGAGAGTTGGACGGTGAAGAAAGCTGAGTGCCGAAGAATTGATGCTTTTGAACTGTGGTGTTGGAGAAGACTCTTGAGAGTCCCTTGGACTGCAAGGAGATCCAATCAATCCATCCTAAAAGAGATCAATCCTGGGTGTTCATTGGAAGGACTGATGTTGAAGCTGAAACTCCAATACTTTGGCCACCTCATGCGAAGGGTTGACTCATTGGAAAAGACCCTAATGCTGGGTAGGATTGGGGGCGGGAGGAGAAGGGGACGACAGAGGATGAGTTGGTTGGATGGCATCACTGACTCGATGGACATGGGTTTGGGTAGACTCCGGGAGTTGGTGATGGACAGAGAGGCCTGGCGTGCTGCAATTCATGGGGTCACAAAGAGTCGGACACAACTGAGCAACTGAACTGAACTGAACTGCTAATCTACTTCTGTTACGTTTTTTGTCTCTTCTTATTTTCACATGTTCTGATTTTTATGTACTCTGGATTCGAACCAATTACCAGCTTTGTGTATTGCAGATACCTTCTCCAGCTCTGTGACTTTCCGTTTCACCTCGTTAGTGTTGTGTTTTGATGAATAGAAGTTTTTCACTGTTTCTGACATCACTCTCCTAGAAGTTTTGGTATATTATCACATTTTTATTATTAAGTTCAAGTATTTTTCTGATTTTTATTGTAATTTCTACTTTGATCCCTGGATTATTCTGTCAATTTTTATTTATATTGAGACTGCATTTTTAGGTGCATAAAATTTAAAGTTGTGATAACTTCTTGGTAGATTGATCTGTTTGTGTGTTTATAGTTAATGTGTGTACAGTTACGTTGGCTTTCTTTGACTAAAATTTACTCAGTATGTTCCTTTTCCATAATTTCACTATCAGTTTTTAATGTTCTTACATTTAAGGTGTGTCTGTTACAAGGAGGATATAGTTTGGATTTGTTTTTTATCTAGTGTAATCATACGTAATTTAAGTTGGATTGTGTATTTTATTTACATTTAATATAAATACTGATTTTTAAAATCAGTAATCTTTATTTATTTGGCCTCACCATTCGGCCTGTGGGATTGTAGTTCTCTGAAGTGAAAGCAATCTATAGATTCAATGCAATCCCTATCAAGCTACCAACGGTATTTTTCAGAGAACTAGAACAAATAATTTCACAATTTATATGGAAATAGAAAAAATCTCGAATAGCCAAAGCAGTCTTGAGAAAGAAGAATGGAACTGGAGGAATCAACCTGCCTGACTTCAGGCTGTACTACAAAGCAGCAGTCATCAACAGTATGGTACTGGCACAAAGACAGAAACATAGATCAATAGAACAAAATAGAAAGCCCAGAGATAAATCCACGCACCTATGGACACCTTATCTTTGACAAAGGAGGCAAGAATTTACAATGGAGAAAAGACAATCTCTTTTAACAAGTGGTGCTGGGAAAATTGGTCAACCACTTGTAAAAGAATGAAACTAGAACACTTTCTAACACCATACACAAAAATAAACTCAAAATGGATTAAAGATCTAAATGTAAGACCAGAAACTATAAAACTCCTAGAGGAAAACATAGGGAAAACACTCTCTGACGTAAATCATAGCAGGATCCTCTATGACCCACCTCCCAGAATAATGGGAATAAAAGCAAAAATAAACCAGTGGGACCTAATTAAACTTCAAAGCTTTTGCACAACGAAGGAAACTATAAGCAAGGTGAAAAGACAGCCTTCAGAATGGCAGAAAATAATAGCAAATGAAGCAACTAACAAAGAATTAATCTCAAAAATATACAAGCAACTCCTGCAGCTCAATTCCAGAAAAATAAGTAACCCAAGCAAAAAATGGGCCAAAGAACTAAACAGACATTTCTCCAAAAAAGACATACAGATGGCTAACAAATACATGGAAAGATTTTCAACATCACTGATTATCAGAGAAATGCAAATCAAAACCACAATGAGGTACTATCATGCCGGTCAGAATGGCTGCTATCTAAAAGTCTACAAACAATAAATGCTGGAGAGGGTGTGGAGAAAAAGGAACCCTCTTACACTGTTGGTGGAAATGCAAACTAGTACAGCCACTATGGAGAACAGTGTGGAGATTCCTTAAAAAACTGGGAATAGAACTGCCATATGACCCAGCAATCCCACTGCTGGGCACACACACCAAGGAAACCAGGATTGAAAGAGACACATGAACCCCAATGTTCATCGCAGCAGTGTTTACAATAGCCAGGACATGGAAGCAACCTAGATGTCTGTCAGCAGACGAATGGATAAGAAAGCTGTGGTATGTATACACAGTGGAATATTACTCAGCTATTAAAAAGAATGCATTTGAGTCAGTTCTAATGAAGTGGATGAAACTGGAGCCTATTATACAGAGAGAAGTAAGTCATAAAAAAAAACACCAATGCAATATACTAACGCATATATATGGAATTTAGAAAAATGGTAGCAATGACCCTATATGCGAGACAGAGACACAGATGTAAAGAACAGTCTTTTGGACTCTATGGGAGAAGGCGAGGGTGGGATGGTTTGAGAGAATAGCAATAAAACATGTATATTATCATATATGAAATAGATTGCCAGTCCAGGTTCGATGCATGAGACAGGGTGTTCAGGGCTGGTGCACTGGGATGACCCTGAGGGATGGGATAGGGAGGGAGGGTCAGGATGGGGAACACATGTACACCTATGGCTGATTCATGTCAATGGATGGCAAAACCCACCACAATATTGTAAAGTAATTAGCCTCCAATTAAAATAAATTAAAGTGAGTGAAAGTTGCTCAGTCGTGTCCGACTCTTTGTGACCCTATGGACTGTATAGTCCATGAAATTCTTCAGGCCAGAATACTGGAGTGGGTAGCCTTTCCCTTCTCCAGGGGATCTTCCCAACCCAGGGATCGAACGCAGGTAACCCAGGTCTCCCACATTGTGGGCAGATTCTTTACCAGCTGAGCCACAAGTGAAGCCCAAGAATACTGGAGTGGGTAGCCTATCCCTTTGCAGCGGATCTTTCTGACCCTGGAATTGAACCTGGGACTCCTGCATTGCAGGTGGATTCTTTACCAATTGAGCTATCAGGGAAATCCTATAGTTCTCTGACTAGGGATCAAATCCAGGCCCCTTGCAGTGGCATTAGTGTAAATATAATAAGGATTTGACTAGTGTCAAGTATATGGAAAGGCTATCCATAATAATTAGGTATCCCTAATAATAGTAAGATTTAGTGATCCATATTTAGCTTCTGAAAACTGACTCTTAGATATTTTTATACTACTTGTGCTAGAGCACTTTTTAAAGAAATTGAGTCAGTTTTTTCCCCTTGTATTTCCCATTTTCTCCTCTGATTAATCTAATTGGAAGCCAAATTCCTATTTAGTATATTCCCTTAATAGTTTATATTTCTGAGAGATATAGGTATATATGGAAATATATGATGAGTAGTGGTAGAATGCCAGTGACAGTCCCCATAAGTTGTCTGGTCCTGGCTTTGCCATGTCTTCCTGGATTTTAGTGAAATAGCATGTTAGAGGAATCCCCATTAATGTCTTCATTTATTCGTTTCACCAGTACTTGAGTGTCTTCTAAGTGTACTGGACTAAATGTTGAAGATACAGAGGGAAAGGAAGTGCACTCATACCTTCAAGAAAGTCACAGGAGCATAAATTAATACTTACAGTCCAATGATTCCAAATAATAGAGACGTACAGAAAGCTGTGTGAGTCCAGGGAGAGAGGGGCTGACTCTGCTGGTGTGATATCAGGCAGGTTTCACAGGGGAGCTCTGTTGATGGGGTCTGGAAGGATGAGCAGTGGGATCACAGGAGAAGAGCATGCTCAGCAGAAGCAGCAGTCAGCACAGATGCTTAGAAATGTGGAAGAACTGTCAGCAATAGTACACGAATTGTGGTATGGCATGTGTGTGACACCCACGTCTCCATACCAAAAGCAGGCACTGCGTAATCATCATTCATCACATTTTTGCTGCTAAATTTATAAGTATCTTCAGTTGTCAGCAGGGTGCTTCAGGCAGTCACTGCCAATTGTTTGGAGTTGGCACATGAAACTGAACCTGTCTGTCCTCTCTGCAGTGGGCGTCCACTGTGCCTGGAGCGTCGGATGTGTGTGGGAAGGGTGGATGAGGAGATCAGCTGTAAAGGTATCTGGGAGGGCTCAGGTGATGAAGGCCTTTTTGTGCCTCACGACTGAGTTTGTATTTATAGTCTGTATAGGTGGTGGAGAGCCATAGAATCATTTTAAGCAGGAAAATGATGTAAGCAGACTCTTCTGTTTGGGAAGATAAGCTTTGTAGAAGATGGATTGAACTGAGTAAGCTGAGGGCAGAGACACCCTGGGCATTTCATACTATCATTAGGTCTTAGTAGCCTCTAAGTTACCAAACCAGTTAGAAGTATTATGGCTGTTCAGACCAGAGGTAATGGAGGTCTGAATGAGGGAGTAGGAATAGGGAGAAAGAGTCTGAGGGTGATTTAAGAAATAGAATGACCCATGGCTGTTCAGTTGTTGACGTGGCAGTGGGAAGAAGGAAGGAATCTTGGGAGGCTCTCAGGCTTACTGCCTGGATGCTTATGGGGTGGGGAGGGTGGGATGCACAGGAAGGGGTGGGAAGATGATGACTTAACTCTTGCTGGAAACTAAGTTGGCCTAGAAAAAATATTTTTCTTATGGAGTCATGTTGATTCCTATCAAGTTCCTTTGCTGTTCTGAAAGGTTGCAAATCAACTGTTTAATGTCACATGGTATTGTGGTAAGAACATAAAGAGTTGCCTGTAGAAGATGTGGTTTGATTCTTGGTCTAGAGACTGTCACTTAGTTCTAACCTCAGGCAATCCATATTACCCCTCTGACTCTATTTCTTTGTCTGTAAAGGGGAAATAATATATGTCCAGCCCTTCTTACAAAATTGTTAGGAGAATCAAATGAGGAAATTTATGTAAGGGTATTTTGTCAACTCATATTTTGCACATATATTTTAACTGAGTCATTTCTTCCCTGTATAAAAAGATGAATGTTTCAAGATACTTTGATTCTAGATTGATAAAGAACTACTAAAACAGTCTTAAGTAAATATATATATTTGGAGTCCGTAAAGTGATTCTTGAGTTAAAAAAATCTGGTGTTGTTTTTCATATTGTCATTAGATTTTAGTTACCTTAGGTCTTGCACTAGGGTTTTAGTATAGATTATAAGGGTCTGAGAAGAGTTTAGCAGATGTCAGAGAAAGTTAATTAGTGTTTTACCACCAAGATGTCAGAGAAAGTTAATTAGTGTTTGACCACCATGTATACTAGCTTTAAATTGAAAAATCATATAATATTCTTGAACTTAGCTTTCTTTCACTTTATCACTTTCTAACTTGATAGTCGGGAGAAGGCAATGGCACCCTACTCCAGTACTCTTGCCTGGCAAATCCCATGGACGGAGGAGCCTGGTAGGCTGCAGTCCAGGGGGTCACTAAGAGTCGGACACGGCTGAGCGACTTCACTTTCACTTTTCACTTTCATGCATTGGAAAAGGAATGGCAACCCACTCCAGTATTCTTGCCTGGAGAATCCCGGGGACCGGGGAGCCTGGTGGGCTGCCATCTATGGGGTCGCACAGAGTCAGACACGACTGAAGCGACTTAGCAGCAGCAGCAGCAACTTGATAGTCACTTATTCATACTTTAATTTAGCATCTTTAAATCCTTGGGAGAGTATTGGGGAGCTTATTTACATTAATAGTAAAAAAGAATGTAAATACAGCTTTTTGCCCTGAACTGTTGGAACCAGTTTCATTTGAGAACTGTAAGACAAGACATAGTTTCGATGAAACAGTTGGTCCATTCTGTTGTCTGATGTGTATAAAATTAAGTTTTCTTGGTAGGAAATGATGAAAATCTGTTTAAAAATTGTCTAATGATAGTTGCTCCCTAGCTCTGACCTCCTTTCACGATTAACAATCGTTTCGATTCTATTTGCATTTGAAGAACTTAGTATGTTACTCATAAAATACTCTTAAAAATGTATGTATATAGTAAAATTTAAATAGTGAGATGTTTGCCTAGGTAGTTTTCATAGTGTAAATCGGATATACTCAATCCCGATAGAGGATAGGAATGCACTGGGGCAGCTGGATCTGAATGGCAGTTTAGGGTGCTGTATCTAAAGGAGGCACCTCTCGGCTGGGAGGGTCTCGGACGTGAGCAGAGGCCACCGTGGGGAGGAGACTCTTAGGAGAATATGTTGATAGGAAGCACAAAAACATCGGAGATTGACACTTGCCAGTTGACTTCGTTTTATGATTTGTTGTCAATTTTGATTCCCTTCCAAGTTCTTGTTCTTGAAGAAAGTGGTATAGTGCTGTGAGGTCTCATGAAATTTAGACAGTTAATGTATGGATTAATGTCACAAGGGGAATTTTTGTAACCCAAATCCACACTGTACATAAAAAGAACCACGACTCTGGTCATCTCATCCCAGCACAGGAATGTCAGAAGTGTGGCCTCCGCAGGGCCCATCCCTTCTGTGCCAGTGGAAACATCGTTGAGTGGTCCGGGGCTCCTGCCTCCAGCCCCCCTCAGAACTCTTCCAGAAGCAGCATGCTGAACAGCCACTACCCTTCGGCTAGAATCTGTGCAGAACGGAAATCTCTGTGCTATGCAGACTTTGAGTGTTTGCCAAATTACGTGAAGTAGACAAAGATAATTTTTGACTTTGGTTGAAAATATGCTGAAACTGAAGTAATTATTTTCAGTGGAAAATACTTGTTGTTTAATGATACTTGTTCTATGAGATAATATAAAGTTTAGTTAATTAAGGTTGCTAAATAGAAAAAAATAAAACTCTTGATAGTTAACAAAGCATATTTTTAGACCTTTCATTTCAGAATAGGCTGTTATATTTGGTTCCTCTGGTGCCACAGCAGAGAAGGCAATGGCACCCCACTCCAGTACTCTTGCCTGGACAATCCCATGGACGGAGAAGCCTGGTAGGCTGTAGTCCATGGGGTCTCTGAGAGTCGGACACGACTGAGCGACTTCACTTTCACTTTCATGCATTGGAGAAGGAAATGGCAACCCACTCCAGTGTTCTTGCCTGGAGAATCCCAGGGGCAGGGGAGCCTGGTGGGCTGCCGTCTATGGGGTCGCACAGAGTCGGACACGACTGAAGCGACTTAGCAGCAGCAGCAGCTGGTGCCACAGAATAGGTTGGGAGGATTTGATGGTGGAGCGGGGATAGACATCGGAGTGTTAGCTCTGTGAGGCTGTCAGCTGGTACTCACTGGTGAGCCCACAGAGCCAGCAGTATCATTGTAGACTTTAAGGTATATAAATCAGATTGATGAACATTCCCTATAGGGTAGGTGTAGGGGTCCTGGGCTGGGGAGGAGGAGGCGTGAGTGAGGAGGGGAGGGAAAGAGGTCGAGATTAAATGTGTATTTGAACTTAGGACGATGAGATTTAAGACGTGTAGACTGGGAAAATTAAGTTTTTTACTATCCAGTGTAAATATATGCTATTTACTCTTTTTTTTTAAACATTTTCATAAATGATTCTCCTTTAAAATAACTTTATGTTTTAACCACCCAAGTTAACAGAAATAAACTATACATGTTCTCTGGTATTATGTCTCAGTGATGAGAAAATTGGTACAGCCAAATATTATTCGATCCAGTTATTCTTTAGTTGATCTTCTATTGGGAGAATTGCTAAATTAATTATAGTGTTGTGTCTATTTATGTATTATAGAAAAACTACTGTCATATGTTAAATAAGAATTTAAAACATTTCTGCCTTAATTGAAATGATCACTGTACCTTTAAACTGGAAATGTATCTAGGGAAGAGACCAAGAGTCTTTTAAAGACTTTTCTTAAAAGTGTTTTAAATGGTAGCTTTTAAATGCCTTTAAAGTAAAGAAAGCAAGAAAAAGTATTTTTGTTTTGCTTTCTTTAATTTATGTATGTGTAATATAAACAACAGAATGGGAAAGACTAGAGATCTCTTCAAGAAAATTAGAGATACCAAGGGAACATTTCATGCAAAGATGGGCTCGATAAAGGACAGAAATGGTATGGACCTAACAGAAGCAAAAGATATTAAGAAGAGGTGGCAAGAATACACAGAAGAACTGTACAAAAAAGATCTTCATGACCCAGATAATCACGATGGTGTGATCCCTTACCTAGAGCCAGACATCCTGGAATGTGAAGTCAAGTGGGCCTTAGAAAGCATCACTACGAACAAAGCTAATGGAGGTGATGGAATTCCAGTTGAGCTATTTCAAATCCTAAAAGATGATGCTGTGAAAGTGCTGCACTCAATATACCAGCAAATTTGGAAAACTCAGCAGTGGCCACGGGACTGAAAAAGGTCAGTTTTCATTCCAATCCCAAAGAAAGGCAATGCCAAAGAATGCTCAAACTACCCCACAATTGCACTCATCTCACATGCTAGTAAAGTAATGCTCAAAATTCTCCAAGCCAGGCTTCAATAATATGTGAACTGTGAACTTCCAAATGTTCAAGCTGGTTTTAGAAAAGGCAGAGGAACCAGAGGTCAAATTGCCAACATCCGCTGGATCATTGAAAAAGCAAGAGAGTTCCAGAAAAACATCTATTTCTGCTTTATTGACTATGCCAAAGCCTTTGACTGTGTGGATCACAATAAACTGTGGAAAATTCTGAAAGAGATGGGGATACCAGACCATCTGACCTGTCTCTTGAGAAACCTGTATGCAGGTCAGGAAGCAACAGTTAGAACTGGACATGGAACAACAGACTGGTTCCAAATAGGAAAAGGAGTACGTCAAGGCTGTATGTTGTCCCCCTGCTTATTTAACTTATATGCAGAGTACATCATGAGAAACGCTGGGCTGAAAGAAACATAAGCTGGAATCAAGATTGCCGGGAGAACATCAATAACCTCAGATATGCAGATGACACCACCCTTATGGCAGAAAGTGAAGAAGAACTAAAGAGCCTCTTGATGAAAGTGAAAGAGGAGAGTCAAAAAGTTGGCTTAAAGCTCAACATTCAGAAAACTAAGATCATGGCATCTGGTCCCATCATTTCATGGGAAGTAGATGGTGAAACAGTGGAAACAGTGTCAGATTTTATTTTTTTGGGCTCCCAAATCACTGCAGATGGTGATTGCAGCCATGAAATTCAAAGACGCTTACTCCTTGGAAGGAAGGTTGTGGCCAACCTAGATAGCATATTTAAAAGCAGAGACATTACTTTGCCAACAAATGTCCGTCTAGTCAAGGCTCCGGTTTTTCCAGTGGTCATGTATGGATGTGAGAGTTGGACGGTGAAGAAAGCTGAGCGCCGAAGAATTGATGCTTTTGAACTGTGGTGTTGGAGAAGACTCTTGAGAGTCCCTTGGACTGCAAGGAGATCCAGCCAGTCCATCCTAAAGGAGATCAGTCCTGGGTGTTCATTGGAAGGACTGATGTTGAAGCTGAAACTCCAATACTTTGGCCACCCATCATACGAAGAATTGACTCATTAGGGGGGCTGTTTTATATATTATTAGAATTAAGTGTGTTCTTTCCATCTTTTTCTTGATTATTCTCTTATGAAACTTTTTTAAACTTAAATCTCTAAGCAGGAACTTCTAGAATATTTGGTCACACTAGAACCTTTTTGTAGCACAGATTTTCATAGACATAATGAAGCTGTAGTCAGAATAGCTTGGATTTTTTTTTGTCAGTGATTAAAAAAAAAAAACCCAAATCCTCTGAAAAGTAACTTTTTGTATTTTTATTACAGGTAAAGTGGAATATTCACATTGTACAGAAACTGAGGTAAGAGAAATGTTAAAATATTTCTTAGTAATAACCCAGCTTTACAGTTCTGTTTAGACTAACTGGAGTACTGAAATATCTCACTGTGGGTTTTTGGCCTTCTGATAAGGATGTGTTGAGAACAGGTATATATTTATTATATTTAGGAAGAGTAACATATAAAGAATAATCAGTTAATCATGTCCATATATTTAAAATATCAAGGTATGTTGTAAAGATAAGCTCTATCATAGTTTAAAATTTTTTTTGTGTTGTTTGTGAAATGGAGTTAAGATTCAGAGCCCTTAACAAGAAATAGGTTAAGATTTTTAAATAATCTGATCTATTGTGTCATATAAATCATTTAAATATGTCGGACTCCTGTGGAGTCACTTTGGAGTGGGAAAAAATAGGGACTTAGAAAGTCATTCAGTAACATTACTGATGAATTAAATGCTTTGTCTTTGTATAAAAGTATGTTTATTATTTTTTAAATAATTTAAAATTCATTTGTGAAATTTAAGGGATTTCTGTGTGGCTCCATGTGTCCCTTGCAGAAATTTCAGTGGTAGCACTGAAGTATGAGGGCAGCATCAATGAGTTATGTATATGTGGAGGTTTTTTCTGTCTGGAGCTGTTGTGTCATTACATGTGGAGTTTTAGGTCTTTTGTTAATACCTAATTAAGAATTTAAGATGTTATTTTTCTAATATTATGATGCATCTACAGGTTGATGTAAGTTTTATTAAATTTTGATTGTTATTTTAAGTAAGATGCAAGCTTCCCAAGGGATTATATTGTATAACAAGCAAAAATAATTTATTCTTTTTTGCATTCAGAAGTTATTCAACTCGTTTTATATTTTCTATTAAACTTTAGAAGTAGACATAATTTCTTCCAGATTAGCAGAAAAAATATGCAAGAACTTAGTATTTTTGTATTCTGACAGCTTTAAAAAAAAAAAAAAAAAGATTTAATTTTGACTGTGCTGAGTCTTCACTGCTGTGTGCTAGGGCTTTCTCTAGGTGTGGCCTGCAGGGGCTACTCTCTGGTTATAGTCTCCGGCATCTCATTGTGGTGACTTCTATGATTGTGGAGCACGGGTTCTGGGGCTCAGTAGCTGTGGTGCTTGGGCTTAGTTGCCCTGCAGCATGTGAAATCTTCCTGGACGAGGAATCTAACCTGTGTCCTCTGCATTGGCAGGCAGATTCTCAACTGCTGGACCACCAGGGAAGCCTTATTGTGACAATTTTTGATGTATTGTTCAATGTGATACAAAGGAATGGGATATGATTTGAGTCAAAAAATAAAAGTTCCTTCTGTGGTTTCTGGTTTGCATCTTTCTAGCTATGTAATTTTGAGCAACTAATTCTTTTTCTCTCATAATTTTGGCTTTCTTATTTATTAAATGTTAAAGATAATTTCTATTAATCTCATGGGTTGTGAAATTTCAAAGAGATTATATGGGTGGAAATGTTTTATAAACTCTGAAGACACTTTTATTGATATCAAATTGATACAAATATAATCAGAATTGATATGCATTTAGGTAATGAAATGTGAGGACTTTACATACAAGGCATAGTCATAAGTCTCATTATGTTTTGTTGCCATAAAATTAACATGGTTGAAACATTTTGTTTAGCACTTGTTTGTGTAGGAATGTCACTGTCATTTCCTATGTGATAGCTCTATCCTTTGATCCCTAACTTATCATCAAAAGAATTGAAATATAAACAGAACTCTTTTTCAGAACTTTTCTTTTTGGTCTAAGTATTTGAAGAGGGGAAACCATGAGAAAATGAGAAGTTTGGTCTGATAGTTTATAAAGTGAGTTCAGAGTATCTTTTACAGTAACAGTGGTTTTTACCTCTAGGGAAGATATTGGGGTTGTGGATGGTGATTTATCTTTATTACTTAGATTTCTTTGAAGTGACAGTGTCTCTTTGTATTACTTCGGTAATTAAAATAATGAAAAGGAGGGGCAGTTGGAGGAGTGGGAACTTTAAAAAAAAACTTGAGCGAAGGAGGAGATAGTTTAAGTAGGAAGTTTTGTGTTTTAGGTTGGGGAAGATTGTCCATTTGTTGCTGGTAATGGTAGTCTTCCCTGGTGGCTCAGATGGTAAAGAATCTACCTGCAATGTGGGAAACCTGAGTTCGATCCCCTGGGTCTGAAAGATCCCCTGGAGAAAGGAATGGCAACCCACTCCAGTATTCTTGCCTGGAAAAGCCTATGGACCAAGGAGCCTGGTGGGCCCCAATCCATGGGGTTGGACATGACTGAGCAGCTAACACACACAGTGATAGTAAGGGCTACCCTTGTGCCTCAGTGGTAAAGATCTCCTGAAGGAGGAAATGGCAGCCCATTCCAGTATTCTTGCTGGGATAATCCCTTGGACAGAGGAGCCTGGTGGGTTGCAGTCCATGGCGGTCATGAAGAGTCAGACATGACTGAGTGACTGAGCATGCATGCATGCATGCAGTGGTAGTAAGGGGGAAGAGAGAGTGAGAAAGAAGATGGGGGAGAGAGAGGGGGTGGGAAGAGAGGTGGAGAGGGAGAGATCCAAGGCAGAGTGGTTGCCTGCCAACACCAGAAGTGGTTGCAGCTAGAGGTGGCCGGGCTAGAGCGGTAGTTCTTCAAGGACAGTTCAAAGGCTCTGGGGGGTTCTGACATCCTTTCGTGGTCAAACTGTCTTCAAAGTATTACTGAGACATTATTTGTCCTTTTACTCTTATTCTGTCACAAGTGTATGATGGTGCTTTCAGAGGCTTCATGGCTACACAACCCTGACTGTCCTGTCAGAGTGGCTGCAGAAGAGCAGATGTAGCTGGATATTATTATTAAGCATAACCTTCAGGAGTTTTGCAAAAATATGAAACAGTACCACCCCTTTCACTATTTTATTGACTTTTTTTTTTTTTTTTTTGCCACCCTGAGTGGCATGTGGGATCTTAGTTCCCCTGCTGCTGCTGCTGCTAAGTCGCTTCAGTCGTGAAATCCGAGTCTCCTGCATTGAAAGCTCAGAGTCTTAACCACTGAACCACCCGGGAAGTGTGGGTTTTTTTTGGAAAATTCTGAGCATTTCTTTCTATAAAAATGTTACATGTATTAACGTTTAATAGCATTATTTTTCTTTAATCATTTTAATAAAAAATTTTTATTGGAGTGTAGTTTTATAATGTGTTAATTTCTGCTCTACAACAATATTTTTGAACAATTTAAACAATTCAATAAATTTTCAGTTTTAATTTCTGATACAGTAAATGTTTGATTATAGCTCATACACACAAAAAGCTCCTTGGACTCCCTGGTAATTTTTGAAAGTAAAAGGGTCCCAAAACTTTAAAACCAGTAATTCTTTGGGCTGGGTCTGGAGACCATCACCACAGGACTTCTTCCTGAGAAACTCCTCTTTGTTGTCTTCCCCCCAACCCCAATTGTCAAAGGAAGTGGTTCCAATCCACAGTTGAGGAAAACTTTCACTCCTAGTTTACAAGTTTTTCCTTCTGCCATTATTTAAATAGTCTTGTGGGTGATACTCTTACATTTGAAGAAAAGGCTAAGCACTTAAAAATACTAAAACATAAAAGATTGAAATTTCCAAGTATCTTAATTGAGACTTTTTCCTTGTTTTTAGCTTTCTAAATTTCATTCCATTCTGTCTTCTATTAACTACAGTTAATTATATAGCACTCAGAGGCCCTTTCCTTTTAGCAGGCAAGAAGGTTGAATGAGTAACCAGAACAACCCTGTTCTGTTCTCCCTGATGGATTTGCTGTATTTTAAGTGGAACTGGTTAAAGCATTATATGAAGTTAGATAACTTTTGCCAGTCCTTTAATCTTGATAGAGCTAGTTTGTAAAAATCAAAGCATAGCAGAAAGTGTAAGCTTTACTGAGGGGAAGTATGGAAAATACTTATGTTCCTATCTTAGAAATAAAGTTCATATTTATGAATTTCAAATAAAATACCATATATAAGTACTTACTGTCTTTCATTCCCACATCTTTAAAAAACACTTTAGCTCTTCCTCTGTGCTGAGTACCTTTAGAGACCTTAATTTAATCCTGACAACCGGTTATGAAGTGGGTTCTATTACTAATGAGAGCTGAAGTATGGTGAAGTTGAAGGACTTTGCCCAGGGCTGTAGAGCCAGCGTGTTGCACAAACACCTCTCTTAGGTCTTTCAGGTTTGTCTGAATCCAACCCTTGGTTGTCTGCATCTGCAGAGTGCTGACAATTTTGTGCCCATGAAATTGTCCTTGTCCTTTATATGTTTCTCACCTGTGACTCTTTTGGTCTTGGCATTATGCAGTGAGGGAATATGTTCCTGTTAGATGGAAAAACCAGGCAAAGAAGGAACAGACTCTGTCCATGAACCCCCAGCCCCATTGTTAGGTGAACAGTCTGTACTGGAGCAATTTGTGAATTAGTCTGATTCTGAATTACTCAGAACGACTCAAGAATTTTGCTGTATATTTGAACCTCCTGGGAAATCGCACCTGGAATTAGTCTGCTTTGTGGGGAAACCCAGAGCTTTTGGAAATGAACCAAGAAACACATCAGAGGAGGTATTTGGACTTACCCCATTCTCCTTATATACAGATTTTGACAGAAACTGGACTGTGTGAAAATTTTTCATGTTCCCTGAGCAGCCTAAAATAAACTGCCAAAGGTAGTATGTGGGTGCGGACTGCTTTAACAGAGTACAATACAAAATAAAACAAAACAAAAAAACCCATTTTTGTTTTTAAAAAAATTTTTTTGGCTGCGAGGCTTGTGGGATCTTAGTTCTCTGACCAGGGATTGAACCCAGATCCTCAAGCAGTGCAAGTGCAGAGTCCTAACCACTGGACCACCAGGGAATTTCCCCATTTTGTCTTTAGCTGAATTAGCCCCTGTACTTTGATTTTACATCTGGCCCATGTAGACTCAGTGATAATTTCTCACAGTGGTAATTTGATGAGTAGTCTTTCTTTCAATTGACATTTGGTAGCCCTGAATTAATTTCAAAAGTAACTGAAAAATTAGCATGAAAGAAGTATGTAATATTTTTACAGAAATATTTGTGTAAACTGTAGCTGCATAGTGAGCCTGTTTTATATGGTTGTGAAGTTAGTATTTGATACCAAACTAAGTAGATCTAAGAATATCTAGCAGAAATACAAAGGTATTACTATCAATCTGCCCTTTTATTGAAAGGCTTTGTCTGATCTAAAACCTTGATTTAAGGGTTTATAAATAGGATTTTGTGGCAAGAAGGTAAAATGATATGTGTTCTTTAAAAAGGGTTGGGAGGGTAAATGTTATTTAACTGCTGGTGACAACAGCATTTTCTCCGGTCAGCAAGCTGAAAGGAACAAGAAGTACCCACATTCTGCTTCCTGTTTTTTGGATTAAAGACCCCATACTTGCCTGATTTTATATGGCTATTTGATTGACATTAATATATATGGTCTGGAAATTGGTTAGTGTGTCCTTAGGGTAAATTGTGTCTACCCATGAGTTGTTACTTCTGAGTGTCAGTACTAACAGAGGTTGGTAGTGAGATACTGATGATGTGATAAATAGTTAAATCTCCAGTTAGATTTCGTGTATCTTCAGATGCAGACTGGAGGCATTGTAACAGCTCCTCTGACTCTCTTCCCTGTCTCCTCTGCCGTTTCTCTCTCTGCTCATCTCCCTCTGTCTCAGATCATATTTATTACCAAAATAGCCTTTCTGTGGTACAGTCATAGATGTCTTAAGTACAGGCAACATTGTTTGACCATAGGACACAAAATTTATAACAAGTAGTGTTCCTTTGTACAGTTTTTACTGTATTTGAAGACCAGTGACAGTTGTACTCTGTCTTGCAAAGGATTTCAGAGTAACCAAATTATCTGAGATTAAACATTTTATTCTTGAAGGAACAGAAAATTTGCCTTTCAAGTAATTTAAGCACTTCTAAGTACTTGGATGATAGAGTAGAAAGTTTTCTTAATAATTTGCCTTATCCAGGGGCCAGATCAATCGCTTTAATGAATAGCTTGAATTTTAAATGTTTTTAAGATGAAACATTTTTTTTTTTATTTTGATAGGATCAAAGTGGGAATGGGCTAGACTTTTATTTCCTTTTCAAAGTACCTTTATTCATTAGTAGGAATTGCTTGTTATATTTTATATCACAGACATATACAGAGAAGAATGTAAAAATAACTTCATACTCTACTATCTAGTTATAATGACTGTTTAGAATATTCTTCTAGACAACTCTTCCTATATGTACATGATAGAGGTGACTTACCATTGAGCATCCTTTAAGTGCTGCTCTTAGGAGTATGTGCATCTTTGCATAAATGACAAACTTGGTGTAAGGAGTCGGCCAGGCTGATGGAAAGGGTTTAGACATGAAGTGGAACTTTCCAGGCAAAAGGACATCATAGTGAAGTGTCAGAGAGCAAGCTGTTTTTGAAACTGACAGAACAGCAGGATGCCAGCATGGTGTGTGTGAGGGGAAGGTGTAGGAATTGGAGGGGGGCAGGTGATGCCAGTTCTCTTTTTTAATGTTAGATCAATGATTTTTTTTTTTTAATTTGACTCTGCTGGCTCTTAGTTGCCAAGTGTAGGGTCTTCATTGCAACATGTGGAATCTTTAGCTGCAGCGTTTGGGCTCTTAGTTTCTGCATGTGGGATCTACTTTCCTGACCAGGGATCAAACCCTGGTCCTCTACATTGGGAGCATGGAGTTTTAACCACTGGACCACCAGGGAAGTCTGGTGCCAGGTCTTATATGCTGTATTAAAGATTGAATGTAGGTCCAGTTTCTCCTCAAGGGAAGAAACATTTCTTTCTGAAATTTTCTTCTGTTTTACAGGGTCATTCTTATTTTGATGCATATCTTCATTTGCTGTTTGCATGTAGTTTGGCAGGGGATAGTATATGTGCATTCACATTTCATCAGTTAATGTATCATTTAATTGAACTATTTTTGTAATCATATCAGTAGAGTTGCACGAATAGATTTGGGAACAGACCCAACTGATGTGTGGTAAACGTTCAGCTCCCCTACCAGGTGACCTGAATGCACTGGGGACTCACGGCTAGTAGTTGTCATGGAGATCAGTCCATCTGGTTGCTAGAGGACTGGGGACTGTGCGATTGGTCAATCAGCTAGATAAAGGCTGATTAAGAGAGCTTCTGCTGTTTCGAGTGGTGTCTTTTAACGTCTTCCCTCTTGGTAGAGGTTTTACTATATTTGGCAGATATTTAAAAGATACTTAAAAGAAAAATTTGGTATCAGTAAATATATGTATTTACTTGGTGTTGTGATAATTACCTGATGTCTTTTGATGATTAGTGTCTGTTAATTTTTTGTTAGAAGTTTACTGAAATGTAATTCACAAACTTTACAAGTCAACAGACTATTTTAAAGTGTGTGATTCATTGGTTTTTGGTATTTGCACAGAATTATGCAACCACCACCACAATCACTTTTAGAACATTTTTTGTCACCTCTGAAGGAAATCAGGTACTGTTAGCTATCATCCCCCTCTTCCACCCTATCAGCCCCCAACAGTTCAGTTCAGTTCAGTTGTTCAGTTGTGTCCAACTCTTTGCGACCCCATGGACTGCAGCCAGGCCTCCCTGTCCATCACCAACTTCCAGAGTTTACTCACTCATGTCCATTGAATCCATGATCTTAGTTTTCTGAATGCTGAATTTTAAGCCAACTTTTTCACTCTCCTCTTTCACTTTCATCAAGAGGCTCTTTAGTTCTTCTTCACTTTCTGCCATAAGGATGGTGTCATCTGCGTATCTGAGGTTATTGATATTTCTCCTGGCAATCTTGATTCCAGCTTGTGCTTCCTCCAGCCCAGCGTTTCTCATGATGTACTCTGCATATAAGTTAAATAAGCAATATACAGCCTTGACGTATTCCTTTCCCTATTTGGAACCAGTCTGTTGTTCCATGTCCAGTTCTAACTGTTGCTTCCTGACCTGCATACAGATTTCTCAAGAGGCAGGTCAGGTGGTCTGATATTCCCATCTCTTTCAGAATTTTCCACAGTTTGTGATGATCCACCCAGTCAAAGGCTTTGGCATACTCAATAAAGCAGAAATAGATGTTTTCCTGGAACTCTCTTCCCTTTTTCGATAATCCGACGGCAATTTGATCTCTGTTTCCTCTGCCTTTTCTAAAACCAGCTTGAGTATCTGGAAGTTCATGGTTCACGTATCGTTGAAGCCTGGCTTGGAGAATTTTGAGCATTTCTTTACTAGCATGTGAGATGAGTGCCATTGTGCGGTAGGTAGTTTGAACATTCTTTGGCATTGCCTTTCTTTGGGATTGGAATGAAAACTGACTTTTTCCAGTCCTGTGGTCACTGCTGAGTTTTCCAAATTTGCTGGCACGTTGAGTGCAGCACTTTCACAGCATCATCTTTTAGGATTTGAAATAGCTTAGCTGGAATTCCATCACATGCACTAACTTTGTTCGGAGTGATGCTTCCTAAGGCCCACTTGACTTCCTATTCCAGGATGTCTGGCTCTAGATGAGTGATCACACCATCGTGATTATCTGGGTCGTGAAGATCTTTTTTGTACAGTCCTTCTGTGTATTCTTGCCACCTCTTCTTAATATCTTCTGCTTCAGTTAGGTCCATACTGTTTCTGTCCTTTATTGTGCTTGTCTTTGCATGAAATGTTCCCCTTTGTAACTCTTAATTTTCTTGATGAGATCTCTAGTCTTTCCCATTCTATTGTTTTCCTCTATTTCTTTGGGTTGATCACTGAGGAAGGCTTTCTTATCTCTCCTTGCTCTTCTTTGGAACTCTGCATTCAAATGGGTATATCTTTCCTTTTCTCCTTTGCTTTTTGCTTCTCTTCTTTTCACAGCTGTTTGTAAGGCCTCCTCAGACAGCCATTTTGCCTTTTTGCATTTCTTTTTCTTGGGAATGGTCTTGATCCCTGTCTCCTATACAGTGTCACGAACTTCCGTCCATAGTTCAGCAGGCACTCTATCAGATCTAATCACTTGAATATATTTCTCACTTCCACTGTATAATTGTAAGGGATTTGATTTAGGTCATAGCTAATGGTCTAGTGGTTTTCCCTCCTTTCTTCTATTTAAGTCTGAATTTGACAGTTATTTTCTTTATCTGTAGATTTGCCCATTCTGGACATTCCATGTAGGTGAATCATATAATATGTGGACTTTTGTTAATGATTGCGATTATCATTTAACAAAATGATTTCAGGCTTCATCCGTGTTATGGCATGTATCAGTACTTCATTCCTTTTTATTTCTGCACATTCAAATGAATGGATATATTGTATATTTTTAAATCTAATCATTAGTTGGTGGATGTTTGCATTATTTCCATCATTTGAATAATGCTCATACAAACATTTCTGTATAAGATTTTGTGTGGACATAAGTTTTCATTTCTCTTGGGTATATATGCAAGAGCAGAATTGTTGGGTCAACTGGTAACTCTGTTTTAACTTTTGAAAAACTGCCAAACCATTTACGAGCGTAGCTCCAGTATTTGACAGTCCTACCAGTAGTCTTTGCTTAACACCTGTTGTCATCTTACTTTTTTAATCTGGCCATCTTGGTGGGTGTGAAATGGCATCTCGTGGTATGAATTTGCATTTCCCTGATGACTGATCAAGTTGAGCATGTTTTCATGTGCTTATTAGATGTTTGATTATCTTTATAGAGATGTCCATTTGGATCCTTTGCCCATTTTTAATTGGGTTATTTGTCTTTTTACTATTGAGTTGTAACACTTCTTTATGTATCCTAGATACAAGTCCCTTGTCAGATACATGATTTCCAGATATTTCTCCCATTCTATGGGTTTTCTTTAAATTTTTTTGATGGTATCTTTTTAAGCAGAAAAGTTTTTAATTTTGACAAAGTCCTGTGCTGTGCTTAGTCACTCAGTCATGTCCTACTCTTTGCGACCCTATGGACTGTAGCTCTCCAGGCTGCTCTGTCCATGGGGATAGTCCAGGCAAGAATACTGGAGAGGGTTGACATACCCTCCTCCAGGGGATCTTCCCAACCCAGGGATCGAACCCAGTCTACTGCACTGCAGGCGGATTCTTTACCATCTGAGCCACCTTCTGTTTTTTCTTTCTTGTTTTGGTGGCATATCAAAATCCGTTGGCAGGGACTTCCCTGATGGTCCAGTGGTGAAGACTCTGTTGTTTTCTGAATTTCATTTTTGGATTATTCACTACAAGTATTTAGAAGTACAGTGAATTTTTGTGTGATGATCATGTACCCTGCAATCTTGCCGAATTCATTTATTAGTTTTATAGTATCTCAGTAGATCCCCTAGGATTTCCTGTGTACAGGATCATGCCATCTATGAAAAGAGATAGCTTTACCTTCTTTATTTCCAGTTTGGATGTCTTTGATTTCATTTTCTTGCTGTTTCTTTTTAAAAATTGTTTTTATGGAACTCACAGTCCAAGGGTAGAGTGAATCCCCAAACTCTTTAGATAATTTCCTCCAGGTCGGTTCTGTGAGAGGATATTTAGATATTTGAATACTGAATCAGTGACTTTGTAGATAATCTTTATATAATTTATATTTCAAGTAGAAATATACATTTTTTTATGTGTTGGGATAAACTTTAATTTGGTCTTGTTGTTCTGTTGCTTGGTCATGTCCGACTCTTTGACTACATGGACTGCAGCATGCCAGGCTTCACTGTCCTTGACTAGCTCCCAGAGCTTGCTCAAACTCATGTCCGTTGAGTCGATAATGCCATCCAACCATCTTGTCCTCTGTCATCCCTTTCTCCTCCTGCCTTCATTTTTTCCCAGCATCAGGATCTTTTCTCATTAGTTTGATCTAGTATAATTGAAATTTGAGCTGTTGTTTTGTTTCCCCTTAGGATCATTTTCTATTGAGAGTATCAAATTTATTGCAAGAGTATTTTCTAGAATATAAGGTTGGTGCCTGACTTTGCTTGTTGGACTCCCATGGTTTTATTCATAGAGGTTGTATATGATATAACTGCTTATTTTCTTGAGAAACAAAGTTCATGAGGCAGTTTTATTGATGTGAAGATTGTGGCCTTCACATCTGTGGATAACTAATAAGCACCTTGCCTTGTGATTTGGATTATTATCTGGGGAAAGCTCTCATGAGTAAATAGAAATGGATCTTAGGAAAATGAAGAGTTGTGAAAGGGAGGAGGAATTACGGGTAAACACGTCAGAACTTTCCTTAATTCAGCCATCACTGGTTGAGCTTTTGCTACGTATGGACTCTGTGCTGGGCATCAGGATACAGTGCTGTCCTTGAGAAATCTCGCTGAAAGAGAATTACCTTTATAAAATAAGTAAAAAGAAATGTTGCTTTATTAGGAATCTTAACAAAAGGCTGCACAGTGAAGACGTTATGTAGCTGAATAAGGAGAACAGAGCCTGAACTTGTTCAGTCAAACACTATCTTTCCTAGTTTTACTTTTTCCTTCATACAGGTTTTGAATTTAGACACTTGGTCAGTCCTGAGGCTCTCCCTTGCTCGCTACTTACGCAGCGTAGCAGATAAGCACAGTGTAGCCATGGAAGGTATTTAAGAAGTGTCTCTGAAAGGATCTTATAGTGAATACAGTTTATAGGTTATAACAACATTTAATAAAATTATCAAAATTTCCTTTTTAAAATTCTTTAACTCCCTCATCCCTGTAGCTACTCTGGAACCTTCCACTTAACATTCCTCTCAAATGAAACCACCCCACCCCACCCACCCCTCCTTCCCTGAAGGCACACTTGTCCTTCACCTTCTTTTCCCTCTGCATTTGTTCATTCATTTCAACCGGTATCTAGATTCTTCATTCCAAAGGAGTGTCCAAAATCAGGGTGCTGACATCTTGTTTCCTTTTCCTTTCCTTTTCTTCTTCCTTTACATTGGTCCTGGGTCTTTCTTTTTGTTGTCGTGATTCTACACCTCAAAAAAGTTAGAAACTGTGTTACCTAACAAGGGCTCCTGTGCCTGTGGTGCAGAAAGCCAAACTCTTGACAGTGGGTGTTCATAGCAAAGGATTTATTTGCTAGCACCAAGCAAGGAGAGCAGGCAGCTCATACTCCAGAGACCCATACTCCCCGATGGCTTTCAGGGTTTTTAAAGACGGTGTGAGGGGAGAGGGTTGAAGGCTGCATGAGCAGCTGGTGGACCTTCTTCTGATGGGTTGGTTGTGAGGTAATGGGGTGATGTTCCAACCAGTCTGGGTTTTGCTTGCTGTGGTCAGCGTGTGGTGGTCACCTGGGTGGGGGGTCTTAGTTTCTACAGAACATCTTACAGGTATGCATCAGGGTCTAACAACCTGTATTCCTTCAGTAGGAGCTCGGACAGTAAGGTGACTTGCTTATCCTAATCATGAACTGCTGGAGCCTGCTCTTTGGAATTTGGAGGTCTGGGAGACTAAAGCCTTTTTATTTTTTCTCTATAAATAAGAATTGGGACACAGGGGCTTTTGTCCCCGGGAAGGCCCCACAAAGTTTTGGATGGATTCAGTCCTATTTTTTCTTTGATGCTTCTCAATCCTGAGGGGAACAGGGGGCAGGGCAAGAAGGGTAATAAAGTTTTGTAGAGAGAGAGAAGCAGGAGAACTCAGTTTTAGGGGGAATTGGCTTTAGCTGGACTGGCTAAAGGAGAACTCTCCTTAGATAGTGGGGAAGAGCAATGCTCTGTGTGTGTGTGTGTGTGTGTGTGTGTGTGTGTGTGTATAGGTGGCTGGGGATAAGGTAATACATCTTATTCCGTTAGATTTTATAAATAAATCATTGGAATCATATTAACAACGCCATGCCCACCAGCCTATCCATTTTGCACTGGTGACATGGTGACTGTATGAACGTGTTTCACTTATTTTAGTGTGAGGTGACCCTCTACCCTTTACTCCTATGGCTGCCCCCCTACTTCACATTCAAGCCCAGAGAGGTAAGATAGGAGAAAATGATGCTTTTAGGGGTGTGGCATAAAACTGGAGACTGGGCACTGGCCCTAATTTAGTACATGCTTTGGACAGAAAGACTCTCTCTTTACTTTAGAGGCAGTAGTACCTGTTTTCTTAAACTTACTTACATGAATTTTGGTTTATTAAACTTGGAATTTCATTTTTCCTTCAGCATGGCTAATTAGGTAGTTAATACCAATGTAATAAAAATGAGTAAGACAATTATTATTTGTATTATTTGATACTTACTAAGCTGTTTGCTTAGTAATAAACTGTGGAAAATTCTGAAAGAGATGGGAATACCAGACCATCTAACCTGTCTCTTGAGAAACCTGTATGCAGGTCAGGAAGCAACAGTTAGAACTGGACATGGAACAACAGACTGGTTCCAAATAGGAAAAGGAGTACGTCAAGGCTGTATGTTGTCCCCCTGCTTATTTAACTTCTATGCAGAGTACATCATGAGAAACGCTGGGCTGGAAGAAACACAAGCTGGAATCAAGATTGCCGGGAGAAATATCAATAACCTCAGATATGCAGATAACACCACCCTTATGGCAGAAAGTGAAGAAGAACTAAAGAGCCTCTTGATGAAAGTGAAAGAGGAGAGTGAAAAAGTTGGCTTAAAGTTCAACGTTCAGAAAGCTAAGATCATGCCATCTGGTCCCATCACTTCATGGGAAATAGATGGTGAAACAGTGGAAACAGTGTCAGACTTTATTTTGGGGGGCTCCAAAATCACTGCTGATGGTGATTACAGCCATGAAATTAAAAGACGCTTACTCCTTGGAAGGAAGGTTATGACCAACCTAGATAGCATATTTAAAAGTAGAGACATTACTTTGCCAACAAATGTCCGTCTAGTCTAGGCTCTGGTTTTTCCAGTGGTCATGTATGGATGTGAGAGTTGGACGGTGAAGAAAGCTGAGTGCCGAAGAATTGATGCTTTTGAACTATGGTGTTGGAGAAGACTCTTGAGAGTCCCTTGGACTGCAAGGAGATCCAGCCAGTCCATCCTAAAGGAGATCAGTCCTGGGTGTTCATTGGAAGGACTGATGTTGAAGCTGAAACTCTAATACTTTGGCCACCTCATGCGAAGAGTTGACTCATTGGAAAAGACCCTAATGCTGGGAAGGATTGGGGGCAGGAGGAGAAGGGGACGGCAGAGGATGAAATGATTGGATGGCATCATTGACTCGATGGACATGGGTTTGGGTAAACTCTGGGAGTTGGTGATGGACAGGGAGGCCTGGCATGCTGCGATTCATGGGGTCACAAAGAGTCGGACACGACTGAGCGACTGAACTGAACTGAAGCTGTTTGCAGATATATTCTATTACTATTATACGCTTACATATGAACTAAATTGAATAAATTAAAAAATGAATGAACAACTTGTAATTGTGAAACGGGCTCAGGATCTCATGGTATGGGCCAACAGGTGTGACCTTTAATTATGACTACAGGTATTGTTAGAAGTGTCCATTCTTGTTTTTGCAGAGGCCATAGCTACCAGATCTGTTTTTACCTTGGAAAGGGAGGTCGGCAGCATGCTTAGAGCAAAGGAGCTGGCAAAGAACTGAAGGAGACTGTGAAACCTCTTTGAAATTTTCATTTAAAGAGCTTGTTTTCTGTTTTAAGTTCCTTTGTTCTGGATAAGACATGGGCCCTTTCAAGAGTGGGAGATTGGGAAAATTCTGCAACCCATGACAAGCCGTAAAAGGTTGCTAAGGAGATTCCTGTGAGCAGGGGCAGTATTTAAATGGTCTGTTACTGAACTCTGACTTTAAAGGGAGGAAATGAAAGGAGGAGGGTGCTTTTATTTCACTCCTTTTAAATTTTAGGAAGCATGCAAAAGCAAGACTCTTCTTCTTCCTTAAACATAGAATCACTTTGTTTGGATTAAATTAGTGTGGTGTTATATAGTATAACGTTAAAATACTTGTAGGACATTGAGAAAAGTGCATGAATCATTAGGTTATAGCTTCATGAATTTTTACAGATAGTGATAATATTGAATTATAACATCACTTAAATATACTCTATTATTATATGTGTCTTTGAAAAATATTATCTTAAAATATTCAATTTCAAGTGATGATTAAAGTGATAATTTCAAAGCATTACAGGTTTTGTTTAGTCTTTATTTTTAAATTGCATGTTGCATTTCCTCACATTCTTTTGCAGTCTCCTGCTTGTTAAAAGCTAGGGGAAGAATTTCTTCCAGGAAGGAAGGAATCATTTTATTTGAAAATTGTTTAGAGCAGTGCTGTCCATTAGAAATATAATGGGAGCCACATGAAAAAGTAAAATGAAACAAGTGAAATCAATTTTCATAATATATTTTACTTAACCCAGTATTTCTTTTTTTTTCTTGTTCTTTGTATTTATTGAGCGGTAGATTTTGGTACAGATTTTTTTTTCAGTGAAAAAGAAATAAGAAATGGGACAAAAGTAAAAATTGTCTAGGACTTCCTTCTCTTATGGACAAATGCCAGAACTGTTTTCCAGAAGTTCATTTTTATTTTTGTTTTTTTATTGATTTTAATTGGAGGCTAAGTACTTTACAATATTGTGAGTTTTGCCATACATTGACATGAATCAGCCACATTAACCCAGTATTTCTAAATTATCATATCAACATGTAATCAGTATGAGAATTATTGATGAACTATTTTGTATCTTATTTTCATATCAAGTCTTTCAAATCTGGTGTGTATTTGGAATGTGGGGAGACAGAGAAGAGAAGGGGCTAAGGGTTGAGCCCTGGGATACTCTAGCATTAAGAGAGTGGTGAGATGAGGAGACACCAATGAAGAATCGACCACAAAAGTAGGAGGAGAACCACAAGGGTTGAGCCCTGGGATACTCTAGCATTAAGAGAGTGGTGAGATGAGGAGACACCAATGAAGAATCGACCACAAAAGTAGGAGGAGAACCACAAGAGGGTCGTGTCCAGGAAACTGAGTAAATAAAGTCTATCCAGGAGGAAGAGATCTACTGTATGAAATGTTGTTTAACAGATAAGTAAGATGAGAACTAAGAATTGATTATTGAGTTTGGCAATGTGGTGGTTACAGACAAGTGGTTTTGGTGTAGTGGTGTGGGGGCAAAAATTCACGAGTGAATTTAAGAGGAAGAAATTGGAGACAGTAAATAAAGCTTATTGAGGCATTTTTCTGTAAACTGTAGGCTAGTTATCTACTATATGACAAATAACTCTGAAACTTAGTGGCTTAAAACAGTAAACATTTGCTCTGCTGCCATTTCTGTGGGTTGAGAATTCAGGAATGGCTCGTATGAGTGCTTCTGGCCCAGTTTCTCAGGAGGTTTTAGTCAGGATATTGGCCAGGGCTGCAGTCATCTGAGGGCTTGGCATGGCTGGAGGCTCTCTTCCATGGCAGCTCCTCCTGTGGCTGCTGATGGGGCCTTGGTTCCTCACTGCACAGGCTCCCCAGTTGGCAACATGGCAGCCGGCTTCCTCCCAGATATGTGACCTGAGATCCAGAGGCTAAACCGTCTCTGATGTGTAGAAGTAACAGGCCGTCACCTGAGCTTTTTCTATAGATCCTGGGGACACTGGGAGGGACTGTGTAAGAGTACGGGAGCCAGGCATGGGGATCATTGGGCCACCTTGGAGGCTGGCTGACCCTGGGCAGCAGGGGAGTTGGGATGAAAGCTGGAAAGGAAAGTGGGAGCCCAAATAGTTGCTAGCTTTGGTTTATTTTTGTATTAATAAAAGAAGTAACTTTATTTGTACCTTGATCCAAGAACGATTCAGCCTAGAAGGGAAGACTCCTGGTGCAGAATAGAGGGGAGAATTGTCCTTGGGGAGTGGGGGTCGACCACAAATGAAGGCCCTGGGAATTGGAGTCACACAGGGTGAGGACGGTCCATGCAGAGTAAGGAAGACAGAGAGATGTGTATGGAAGGTATTCAGGGCGGCCAGATGTGATGGCGGCATTTGTGGATGTGCTTTTCTCAGGACTGCAGCCCTCACAGTGTCCTTAGCAGCAGTGTCCTTGTTGGCGCCTGGGGGATGGGAGAAGAGGCGGGAAGATAGTGAGGCAGGAAGATGGTGAGGCAGGACAGTGGGTCAGTCGATGGGCTGAGGAAGTGTTGGTGGCTTCTGGGCTGCATTAACCAGCCATGTAAAATGCAGGATTGTAAACTTAAATGAATTGAAACAAGATCATTTAGTATAGTTTTCTGTTTTCGCTCCAGCCACATTCACTTGTCAAAGGCAGGTGGTGAGTTGGTGAAGAGTGGGATTTAAGCAGAGTGTGGTGTAGCCAAAGACGGTGAGGGAGTGAAAAGAACACAGGATTGGTGATCATAGGTCCTGGTGGGGTCAAGAAATGATTAGAGTCAGATCTTAGAGGGAATAAACTTAGAGGGAAAGCTGGAGGGGCACCCTTGAGATGGGGGTGATGGGTAGCCGCACTTTTGGGGAGAGAGGAAGTTGCCATATTGCCATGGCACTGGCTGGCTGAGGTTGGGTGGAGGAGACCTCAGTAGAGTAGAGAAGGGGCCGTGGTGTGAAGGAATCCTTTGACACCACAGAGAGTGGAGGGGGAGCAGGACATTGAGGCAGCAGGTCACATCCTGGTGCTGAGAGGAGTGTGAATGTGGTCTGGGATGGGCGAGGCAGAGCTGGAGGGCTTCAAGGAGGAGGCACAGAGGAGGCAGGGAGAAAGCGAAGAAGCACCTGGGAAGCAAGGATCATGTCTTCCCAATTCCAGGCCAGTGATTGAGAATTGTTATAGAAAGGCCAGCCAGGGGCAGCACTGCCCTCTGGGGAGATCAGACTCAGGTTAGAGCAAGAAGGGAAGAGGGAGGCTCAGAGAAATGAAGGTATAGGGAACCCCTAGTGTACATGACAGGAGGATTCCAAGAGTAGGGAGAAGTGGGCGCTGACCTAGAGGGGGCCCTGTGGAGCCGTGTGGGATGTGAGGTGGCGAGATACGTCATGGGGTCTGTGGCTTCTGTCCCCATTGCTGTCAGTGAACACGGGCAGGGGGGTCTTAGTGCTGGTGCTCTCATGGCAGGTGAGGTGCCGGGGCAGCAGGCGCTGGAGAGGAGTGGTTGGGGCTCCCTGTGACACTTGCACTTGGGGGCCCTGCTCCTCCCTGGCTGTGGAGCCAGCAGCTGCTTAGGGAAAAGATGAGCAGCCCTTCTCTCCTGGGTAACGTCTGGGTCGGTGAAGTCAGACTTCATTACTTGAATTTGCTGTGTTGGTGAACAGGCTTTCAGAACAAAGCAGCACTGATTTCTGTGGTCTGAATACTGTCACTTGGCCAGTTTTAAGCTATCAGAAGTTTAACCAGCCAGCTCCAAAGTTCTGAGATTTTGCACCCAGGCTCCTGACCAGCAAGGTGGGCTCTGCCGTACTGCCTTGCTGTGGGGCTGACTCCTGTCTTCTCTTTGAAGTCTTTTCGCCCTATTGGGAGCTCTGGAGTTAGGCAGGCCTGGGACTAGGGCTAACCCTCAACTCTAGTTTTCAAAAAAATTGTGCTTATTTATTTTTGTCTGTGCTAGGTCTTCGTTGCTGCTTAGGCTTTTCTCTAGTTGTGGCAAGCAGGGGCTACTCTTCATTGTGGTGGGCGGCTTCTCACTGCGATGGCTTCTCTTGTTGGGGAGCACTGACTCATGGGCTTCAGTAGTTGTGGCACGTGGGCTCAGTAGTTGTGTCTCCCAGGCTCTAGAGCACAGGCTCAATGGTTGTGGAGCATGGGCTTGGCTGCTCTGCGGCATGTGAGATCTTCCTGGACCCAGGGATCAAACCCTGTTTCCTTCATTGGCGTGTGGATTCTTTACCAGTGAGCCACCAGGGGAGCCCTCAACTTGGCTTCTTTATAACCCTTACCTTAGAGAGCCCCAGTTTCCTGTCTGTCAACCAAGGGTTTTACTGTTTGTCCTGGCTGGCCTGGGTGGCTGTGAGGATTAGAGATAAGGTAGGGAAAGTGCTTCCACAGCTCCTGGGATGGCAGATGCTACTGCTAGGGTTATTATCGTCATCACCTTAACGTAAAGCTTTTTTGCCAAGAATTCACAAGCCCGAGTATATACCTGTATTTTCACATGCAGATGCAGAAGGAGAGACTGCAATTAATGTTTTGAAGGGCAGTTTATCACACATCGAAAATCATGGATTTAATCCATTAATTTTACTGCTAGGAACTTTTCCAAAAAAAAATAACTCAATGTGTGTAAAAATGTAGCAAGAAGATATTTATTTAAAGCACTTATTTTTTTTTTTTAATTTTATATTAGAGGATAGTTGATTAACAGTGTTAATGTTAGTTTCAGGTGTACAGGTAAGTGATTCAGTTATAGTGCAGCACTTTTTATAAGAGGAAAGTTAGCATCTGTTTAGATGCCTCACTGTAGTGTAACAGAGGGCTCTACAGTATTAAAAATAAATTGATGGAATACAATTGTTAATGTGAAAAGATGGACTCTGTGGTATAAAACAGGTTATAAAATAGTAGGTACTTAATGATCCAGTTTTTATTAACAAATATGCACCAGGACAAATATAATAAAACCGTTAACAGTGAGATATATATGATATAAAGTTCTTTTGTTTTTATTTTTTAATGTTGAAATATATTAAAAAAATTAGGGATTATGCTTCCATTTATTGGGTCATGTTTTTCATTATTTTTTTTTTTTTTCCATTTGAGTATAGTTGATTTTTATAGGGGCTTCCCTTGTAGCTCAGTTGGTAAAGAATCTGCCTGCAATGCAGGAGACCTGGGTTCGATTCCTGGTTGGGGAAGATCCTCTGGAGAAGGAAATGGCAAGCCACTCTAGTATTCTCGCCTGGAGAATCCCATAGACAGAGGAGCCTGGCAGGCTACAGTCCATGGGATCACAAGAGGTGGACACAACTTAGAGACTAAACCACCACTACATAGTTGATTTACAGTGTTGTCTGAATTTCTGGTGCAGAGCAAAGTGATTCAGTCATGCATACATACGTGTATTCTTTTTCATTATGAGTAATTTGGGAATCCTGAGAGTATAGTTTCTTGTCCTATACAGCAGGACCTTGTTGTTTATTTTATATATAGAAGTTTGTATCTACTAATTTCAAACTCCCAGTCCTTCCCTTACCCCTCTCTCCCTTGGCAACCACGCAGTTCTGTTCTCTATGTCTGTGAGTCTGTTTCTGTTTAATAGTTAAGTTCATTTGAATCATACTTTAGATTCCACATATAAGCAATATCATATGGTATATGTCTTTCTCTGACTTCACTTAACTATGATAATCTCTAGGTTCATCCTATAATGTTCTTTTTGATTTCTTGTATGTTCTGAGATTTACATTGGATGTGTTTTGCTTTTGTAATAAGAGATATCATGGGTGTGTGTTGGGGTGGGGAGGAGGTATGTGAGGTGAGCATACACCTTGTTTTCTTGTTAGTCCCGAGCAATCTGCACTGTTTGTCTAAACTCAGGATCCAGTGTGGTTCTTATATCAGATGACTTCTCAGATAATTAAAATATTTTCTGAAATTTGTTTACCTTGAGCTAAGTAAAAAACAAGTTGCATGTCTTAACAAAGTTATATTTTATTCCATTGTTCAGCAGATGTGAGAGGAAGTCATGTTTTTAATTATGTGTATAGTACTAACAGAAGTGAACATTAGCATTGTTAATTGTGAAAGTCAAGTAATTAAAGGGAGAAAATAATTGACTAGTTTTAGTAAAATAAGCAGCCCTGGAAACAGGCTAGACCAGGGGAGAAGTCCTGAGCTAGGGGGGCACAGAGACACCCCCTTCCCCTGCCCTCCATCCCTCCTCCCCCTTTTTTCTCTTACTTACCCTCCTCCCTCCCTCCTTGTATCTCTCGTTCCTTTTCCTTCATTCTACAGGAAAGCTCCTACCCTGTCGGACACTATTCTTGGCATTGAGATCATAATACTAGACAAGACAGATAAAACCTCTGCTCGAGTGGATTTACATTCTGTTATCTACAGATGATAATATGCAAATAAATGTATATAAAATAATATGTGGCATTAAGTGCTGTGAAGGAAAATAAAGGAGGCCAAGGGGATAGGCATATGTGGATGGGGGTGGAGTGGACAGAGAAGAGAGGTGTATCTTGGAAGTGAAGTCTCTTTTATGGTGACAGTGGAGCAGAGATCGAATGAGGTGAGGGAATAAGCCAGGCAGGAGAGAAAGTGAGTGTGAAGACCCCTGCAGGGAAAGGTTCCAGGTGATCACAGAAGGTCAGGGAGGCCATTGTGGCTTGGAGAGCTGGTGGTGAGGTCAGCCAGGTAGCCGCTTGCCTGATGCTGCAGGGCCCATCAGCCACAGGACACGCTCACCCAGCAAGCTGTGTCTGTTAGAGCAGCGAGTGCTGCTCTTACTGGTACAAACACGATGCACCTGTGCAGCAGAGATTTATTGCAGGACTACTCCATATTCCCTCTTACCTAGGAATAATCCAGCTGACAGATAATATAATTGTATTATTACATACAGGTCACTTATCTCGATAATTGGTAATGCATGAGATTTTTAATCGCATTTCTGAGTTTTTCTCTTACTGCTGATTTGTTGTTAGGGCATTTGTTTTGTCCTCTAGGATTGTTAGCAAACAAAATAATGTAATTTAAAAAACACACGAAATGTACCACCTTAACCCTTTTTAAGCTTACATTTGAGTAGTATTAACTGTGTTCACATTGTTGTGCAGCAGGCCTCCAGAATCTTTTCATCTTGTAAGAGTGAAACTCTGAACCACTACCAAGAAGCCCCCTTCCCACAGTCCTGGCAACCACATTCTACTGTGTGTCAGTATGAACTTGACTGTTTTAGATACTTCATATAAGTGGGATCATAGAGTGTTTGTCTTTTTGTGGTTGGCTTATTTCATTTAGTATAATGTCTCAAAGTTCATTCACGTTGTAGCATGTGTCAGAATTTTCTTCCTTGCTAAAGTTGAATAATACTCCTCTGTATGTATAGACCACATTTTGTTCATTTGTTTATTGGTGGTCACTTGGGTTGATTCCCCACCTTGGCCTTGTATCAATAAATAGTACTGCTGTGGATGTGGGTGTGCAACCATTGGAGAGTTTTGAGCAAGGACATGATCTGGTCTGTCTTTGTTCATAAAAACAGACTGCACCCTGGTTCTTCTCTTTCTCCACTAATAAATAAGCAGAGATCTTGTGTTTATTTCTACAAATTGTCTGACACTCAAACATATGAGGAAATAAGTGATGGAACTGAACACTGAGCTGCAAACCCTGGAGGCCATTCAGTGACTTGTGTTGTGTCAACTCACACATGTATTGGGTCAGTGATCCTTTACCATTTGGGCATCACAGACCTCATTGTGAAAACGTAAAAAAACACGAAACTTTGCAGAGTTATAAGATAGAATGAAATTAAAACTCTAATCTTTTTTTTTTTTTCTTCTTTAAACTGCCCTTTCCTTCTTAACTGGAGAAAGGAAGGGGTTTTTATCTCATCTCTGATGTTGCTGTCTGTGTGAGCTAGGATGCTTTCAAATGCAAGAAACAAAAACTAGGTCAGCCTTTTATGTCTGTGTGTATGTGTATATGTGTGTGTGTGTTCATAGAAGCACATTTACGTGTACACATACACGTATTACCAAAGAGCCTGGAAGCAGTAGGGGCACCCTGGTAACACTGAGCGCTTCTGACCACCTAGATCTTGGTTTCTAGACAGCCTTCCCCACTAAGAATAGCCAAGGTTCCTTGGAGAAATGGCAGATCCCAGGGCTGGGGCAAGAAGAGTACACAATGAGCCCAGAACATTTTGGGCTGAGAACTAAGGGAGCACACAGACATTAGGCAGCATGTCCACACAGTGAGCTAGTAATTGCTGATAAAAAGGAACAAGTGCTGCAACACATGCTATGTGGAAAATATCCAGACCCAAAAGACCACACTTCATGTGATTTCATTTACCTGAACTGTCCAGAAAAAGAATTCTGTAGAAACAGGAACTAGATGAGTAGTTTCCCAGAGCTGGGACTTGGAAGAGGAGTGACTGCACACGGGCATGAGGTTTGTTTTTTGAGTGACAACAAATTAAAATTTGAGAATTAGATTGTGGTGGTGGTTGCACAATTTTGTAAATATACTAAAAATCACCAAATTGTATACTTTAAATAAGTGAAGTTTATGGTAAGTAAATGACACCTCATTCAGGCAGTTTAAAAAAAGTTATAGGACTTGTCAGAAGGACTCAGGAGCTAGCTTGAATTAGTTCCCATTGGAATCTGGTTATCTGCTGCTGCTGCTAAGTCGCTTCAGTCGTGTCCTACTCTATGCGACCCCATAGACGGCAGCCCACCAGGCTCCGCCGTCCCTGGGATTCTCCAGGCAAGAACACTGGAGTGGGTTGCCATTTCCTTCTCCAGTGCATGAAAGTGAAAAGTGAAAGTGAAGTCGCTCAGTCATGTCTGACTCTTCACGACCCCATGGACTACAGCCTACCAGGCTCCTCCATCCATGGGATTTTTCAGGCAAGAGTACTGGAGTGGGGTGCCATTGCCTTCTCCGCTGGTTATCTGAGTATCCCAATAAATTCTGAGAGTGAATTAAACCTGCTAGGGAATGAAATAAGTCTATGAGTGTGTTTGACGTGTAAATAAGTACATGAGTAAACAAATGGGGGAAGGGAAAGTTCTTTCCCCATTTTGCCAGCTAATAAATGCAGAAGGAAGAATGGACAGGACATCATCATTTCCAGACCCGGTGGTAGTAGCTGGCCGGGGCAAGAATCACCAGTGATCAATATAGGCTGTGAAAGTTTGATGAGGCCTATGATGTTGGCATAGTTACAGAGGATTTTCCCATAAATTATATATTGATTTCAAATGGAAAATTAGCGCACTGGGGTAATCTGGCAGAGCCACCTTAAGTGTGACTGTGTTTATTTTCTATTGCTGTGTAACAATGCCCAGGAAGATATTACCACAAATACAGCAACTTAAAATTACCTCATAGTTTCTCTGAGTCAGAGGTCTGGGTGTGGCTTTGCTGGGTCCTCTCTCTGCTCAGGGTCTGGTGCAGCTGGAATCCAGGTATCAGCCGGGGCTGGCCTTTCTGGAGGCTCGACTGTGGCAGGTCCACTTCCTGCTCGGGAGCTTGTTGGCTGCCTTCCATTCCTTGTGGTTAAAGATTGACAGCTGCTGTGTTTTGCTGGCCATTGGTGGAGGATACCCTCTGCATCTAGAGGCTGTCTCTGCTTGTTTGCAGACAGCCTCCCCAGCATGGGCACTGGCTTTCTTACAGGCCGCAAGGTGGAACGTAATCGCTTACTGTAGTCATGAACATCCTGCTGTCTTTGTTCTCTTGGTTAGAAGCAGGTCACAGGTCCTGTCCACGCTCAAGGGAGGGCACATAGGGTATGAACACCAGAGGTTGGGGCCACCAGGGCCACCTCAGAGTCCGTCAGCCACAGTATCAAAGTTCACATCAACCAGTATTGAGACAAACCAGCACTTGTGCCTCCTTCCCACGGAAAGGGACACAGCACCACTTTTCAGGCATCCTGCTGGGTGTGCAGAACCCAAAGAGATGTGAGAGTCTGGGCTGTGCTCCTCCCTGGTGTCACTGGCAGACAAGACAGATGAACTGCCCCAGGGTAAAGGAGATTGACAAGATATGACAGCAGATGGAATGTGTGACCCTAGGTTAGGAGAAATAGAGGCAAAGGACATATTTGGGGACAGCTGGTGAAATTTGAGTATAGACTGTGGATTAGATTGTATCAGTGTTAAGTTTCCTGATTGTGATAATTGTACTGTGGTCCTCTAAGTCAGGTCTTTATCTTTAGGAAATAAATGCTACAATATTTGGAGAAGACTGGGCAATGATGTATGTAATTTACTCTCACATGGTTTATAGAGATTGTGTATTTGAGAGAACATAAAGCAAATGGGGCAAAATGTTAACTATTGAGAAATTTGGGTGAAGGGTATACAGGAAAGTTTAGGACTATTAAGACTTTTCTGTAAGTTTAAATTTGTATAGAAATGAAAAGTTCAAAAAAACTCAAACTGATTTAAATGGTAAGGGTGTTATTGGCTTAATAGCTGGAAGTCCAGAGGTGTGGGCTTTAGGGTTGGCTTGGTTTAGCGGCTCAGCCCTCTTAGCAGATAGCCAGGTTCCTTCTGTCCTTTCACTCTGTGGCCCACAGGGTCTGCCTTGTCCTGAAGCTGATGCTCTTGAGGTTGTAGAAGTTGCCAGGAGCCGCCAGGAATGCCTGCTTTCTCACTGAGCCAATAAATACCCTTGCCATTTATGTCAGTTCAGGTTTTTTGGAAGTTTTCATTTTGACATAATTTTAAACTTAAAAGTCTCAAGAAAAGTCTAGAGAATTTATGTATTTCCTTATCTGAAGTTAACCAACTGGGCAGTTACTCCCAGCAAACCTTTGTCTCCAGCTGACGTGGATATTGTGACCTGCCTATTCCTGAATCAGTCCTTGGTAATAGATAGAGGATTCCAGTGTGTACCCTTCCAGGGGCGTGTGTGTGTGTGTGTGTGTAAAATGTGTTATACATGTAGGGAGTTACACATATTGCTTTGGAAATGTCATTTTCACTTGATTCATTGTAAATATTTTACATATCATTAAATATCTGATAATATAGCAGTTATGCAGCATTAACTTGTAAGGCTGTACATTTATCCAGTTTTTTAGGGTAAACAATGGGATTCCAGTTTTTTTATACTGTAAGTAATTCTTTGGTAGATCACAACACACTGTGGAAAATTCTTAAAAGAGATGGGAATACCAGGCCACCTTGCCTGCCTCCTGTGAAACCTGTAGGCAGGTCAAGATGCAACAGTTAGAACTGGACGTAGAACAACGGACTGGTTCCACGCTGGGAAAGGAGTAGGTCAGGGCTGTATATTGTCACCCTGCTTATTTAACTTGTATGCAAAGTACATCATGAGAAACGCTGGGCTGGATGAAGCACAGCTGGAATCAAGATTGCAGGGAGATATATTAATAACCTCAGATATGCAGATGACACCACCCTTCTGGCAGAAAGTGAAGAGGAACTAAAGAACCTCTTGATGAACGTGAAAGAGGAGAGTGAAAAAGCTGGCTTAAAACCCAACATTCAAAAAAAAACAAAGATCATGGCATCGGTCCCATCACTTCATGGCAGATAGATGGTGAAACAATGAAAACAGTGACAGACTTTATTTTCTTGGGCTCCAGAATCACTGCAGATGGTGACTGCAGCCATGAAATTAAAAGACGCTTGCTCCTTGGAAGAAAAGCTCTGACCAACCTAGACAGTGTATTAAAAAGCAGAGACATTACTTTGCCTCAGTTCAGTCACTCAGTCGTGCCCGACTCTTTATGACCTCATGGACTGCGGCACTCAAGGCTTCCCTGTCCATCACTAATTCCCGGAGCTTGCTCAAACTCATGGCCATTGAGTCAGTGATGCCATCCAATCATCACATCCTCTGTCATCTCTTTCTCCTCCTGCTTTCAGTCGTTCCCAGCATCAGGGTCTTTTCCGGTGAGTTAGTTCTTCGCATCAGGTGGCCAAAGTATTGGAGCTTTAGCTTCAGCATCAGTCCTTTCACTTAATATTCAGGACTGATTTCCTTTAGGATGGACTGGTTTGATCTCTTCCCAGTGCAAGGGTCTCTCAAGAGTCTTCTCCAACACCACAGTTCAAAAGCATCAATTCTTCAGCGCTCAGCTTTATGGTCCAACTCTCACATGCATACATGATTACGGAAAAACCATAGCTTTGACTAGACGGACCATTACTTTGCCGACAAAGTAATGTCTCTGCTTTTTAATATGCTGTCTAGGTTGGTCATAGTTTTTCTTCCAAGGAGCAAGTATCTTTTAATTTCATGGCTGCAGCCACCACCTGCAGTGATTTTGGAGCCCAAGAAAATAAAGTCTCTCACTGTTTCCATTGTTTTCCCATCTATTTGCCATGAAGCAATAGGACTAGATGCCATGATCTTCATTTTTCGAATGTTGAGTTTTAAGCCAGCTTTTTCACTCTCCTCTTTCACTTTCATCAAGAGGCTCTTTAGTTCCTCTTCGCTTTCTGCCATAAGGGTGGTGTCATCTGCATATCTGAGGTTCTTGATATATCTCCCTGCAATTTTGATTCCAGCTTGTGCTTCATCCAGCCCGGCATTTTGCATTATGTACTCTACATAGAAGTTAAATAAGCTGGGTTACAGTATACAGCCTTGACCTACTTGTTTCCCAATTTGGAACCAGCCCATTGTTCCATGTCTGATTCTAACTGTGGCTTCTTGACCTGCATACAGGTTTCTCAAGAGGCAGGTAAGGTGGTCTGGTACTCCCATCTCTTTAAGAATTCTCCACAGTTTGTTGTGATCCACATAGTCAAAGGCTTTGGCATAAACAATAAACCAGAAGTAGATGGTTTTCTGGAATTCTCTTGCATTTTCTGTGATCCAACGGATGTTGGCAATTTGATTTCTGGTTCCTCTGCCTTTTCTAAATTCAGCTTGAACATCTGAAAGTTCTCAGTTTATGTACTTCTTGAAGCCTGGCTTGGAGAATTTTGAGCATTACTTTGCTAGCATGTGAGATGAGTGCCACTGTGCGGTAATTTGAGCATTCTTTGGCATTGCCTTTCTTTGGGATTGGAATGAAAACTGACCTTTTCCAGTCCTGTTTCCGGCCACTGCTGAGTTTTCCAAATTTGCTGGTATATTGAGTGCAGCACTTTCACAGCATCATCTTTTAGGATTTGAAATAGCTCATCTGGAATTCCATCACCTCCACTAGCTTTGTTCAGCATGATGCTTCCTAAGGCCCACTTGACTTTGCATTCCAGGATGTCTGGCTCTAAGTGAGTGATCACACCATCATGGTTATCTGGGTCATGAAGATCTTTTTTGTATAGTTCTGTATATTCTTGCCACTTATTAATATCTTCTGCTTCTGTTAGGTCCATATTGTTTAGGTCCTTTATCGTGCCCATCTTTGCATGAAATGTTCCCCTTGGTAATTCTTGATTTTCTTGAAGAGATCTCTAGTCTTTCCCATTCTATTGTTTTCCTCTATTTCTTTGGATTGATCACTGAGGAAGGCGTTCTTATCTCTCCTTGCTCTTCTTTGGAACTCTGCATTCAGGTGGGTGTTTCTTTCCTTTTCTCCTTTGCCTTTAGCTTCTCTTCTTTTCTCAGCTATTCGTAAGACCTTGTCAGACAACCCCTTTGCCTGTTTGCATTTCTTTTTCATGGGGATGGTCTTGATCCCTGCCTCCTGTACAATGTCACGAACCTCCGTCCATAGTTCTTTAGGGCACTCTTATCAGATCTAATCCCTTGAATCTGTTTGTTACTTCCACTGTATAATCGTAAGGGATATGATTTAGGTCATACCTTAATGGTCTAGTGGTTTTCCCTACTTTCTTCAATTTAAGTCTGAATTTTGCAATTAGGAGTTCATGATCTTTGTAGACTTTGCCTACATAGGTCCATATAGTCAAAGCTATGGTTTTTCCAGTAGTCATGTATGGATGTGAGAGCTGGACAGTAAAAAAGGCTGACTGCCAAAGAATTGATGCCTTTGAACCTGTGGTGCTGGAATACACTCTTGAGAGTCCATTGGACATCAAGGAGATCAAATCAGTCAATCCTAAAGGATATCAACCCTGAATATGCACTGGAAGGACTGATGCCTAAGCTCCAATACTTTGGCCACCTGATGGGAAGAGTCAGCTCACTGGAAAAGACCATGATGCTGGGGAAGATTGAGGGCAGGAGGAGAAGGGAACGACAGAGGATGAAATGGTTGGATAGCATCATCAACTTAATGAAGATGAGTTTGAACAGACTTTGGGAGATGGTGAAGGACAGGGAAGCCTGGTGTGCTGCAGTCCATGGAGTCACAAAAAAGAGTTGGACATGACTGAGTGACTGAACAGTTTTCGGTAAACAGACTAAATCTTCTATCTGAATTTATCATAAGGAAGTATTCAGAGAAGTGCATTAACTAGACCAAAGGGTATACACATTTTTTTAAGAGGACATATTCCTAAATTGTTCACCCAAAAGACTGTGACAATTTATAATCTTACAAATGATATGAAAGAATGTTCTTTTTCCTGAACAGACAGTGATAATTTTGAGTATCAGCACTTAAGAATATTTTTCTTAAAAAAAAAAAAAAAGAATATTTTTCCAAATGACTAGGCATAAATAACATCTCATTAAAAAAATACACACTTCTCTTACTGTCTGTGTGATTGAACTTTTAAATACTTAAGTGATCTGTTCGTTCATGTCTTGCTTGTGTTTCTGTTGTGATATTCATCTTTGTGTTGGGTAAGAGCCCATTATTTGTTACATCTTAATTCTTTGTTCTATAAATTTCTTGGCATTTTTACATTAATAGGGTATTTTTTGTCTTACAGAATTTTGAAAATGGATTATTTATTTTTCTTAAATAGGTGAGAACCCTTGTCCATAGCACTGGCAGATAAATTTTCATGTTTTTCTAGTACTTTAAAAAGTAAATTTTAGTCTTATGTGAAAATTTGGGGCTAGTTCCTTGTGAAGGATATTATTTTGTTTTCTAAGATGTTAACTGATGATTCTTCTACTTTTCTTAAGTGACTTGAAATGGAAAGTTTTGTTATCTACTGTGTTTATGTTTACTAAAGTTAATTTATGGTCTTGTTTTTGTTTTTGCCCTGTTGATCTTAAGGTAATAACCTTAATTTGGGGCATCTATTTACAGATGGATTACGATAACTTAAAACTGTGTATTTTCCATCAAAATAGGTTTTATTGGTAATATTATGTAATAATTGCATTTAAAAAGCTTATTCTATCATTTAAACCTTCATTAAATTGGTAGCTATTTTTGCTAGTGAAGTTTCATTGTTATTTTTTTTAAACCAAAAAAACATGTAGCTAGTGATTTATTAAAGATACATTGGGACAGACACAGCCTGAAATCTAGTGGTGATTAAGTATACTTCTTCTGTGTGATCATTAAGATGTGCTTTGAATTTTATGTGCTCCCCAAAGGAGATCTTAGGTAGATTTCAAAATACTGCTTTTAATAAAGAATCAGGAATTTAGATAGTATTCTTAAAATAATTATTTATTCCAGCATAATTTGAAAGGAATTTTAGGTTTGCAGTATCTTATAATCACTGTAAAATTTTAGTTTGAAAAATAAATGTATATATTTAGGGACATAATTATACCAAAGACACAAGAAAAATATGTTATGAGTAAATGGTATAGGTATTAGTTTGTTTTCTTATTTTATACCAGATAAAATTTAGTTGAATGTTTAGTTAAAATGTTTTAATGACTCGGATAACATACCCTTTAGTGTGGTGACTCAAGTTAGTGTCTTGTGCAGAATCCGAAGTATGTACCGGCTCTGCCGCCTCTGCACATGCGTGCTGGCCCACGGCCCTGGCGCGCCTCCCACCACCTCCTTGCGGGGCTGTCCAGTCCAGGCTGTGTGGGAGCCGGGCAGGAAGGGCCCACATGCCGAGCTATGCCACCATGTGGTCATCTGGGCCATCTGAGTGCACTCTTCTCCCCTTCCTCCGGCCTGCATGTTTAGTTAGGCCCTCCAGACTGCAGGGCAAAGAAATTAAGCAGCTGTTTTAGGCAGGTGAGCAGATGTTTAAAAAAAAATAGTGGGGACCATACCTACTGAGCTTTTTTTTGAATTCTCTGAATGCAAGAGAAGCCAGCTGTGGAGGTTGTTAGTATTTAATTCTCAGCAGATTGGCACTGTGCAGCATTGTTTCCTGTTTTCCCCAAACATTCCTTTAAGCAGTTAAGTATTTTTGGAGACCCTGAGATGAAACCATTGTTTGAGAAATGCTGAAAAGTGGCAGGTACAGCGATAATAGTACAGTTTCTTCTTAGTTTTTGGCATCAGTTTGGCAGAGGAAAGCCATTCTGGATCATACCTGTTTGGGTGAGTCTTCAAGGCCATCACAGGGATTCCTGTCCAACCCCAGATGGACATCTGGAGTCCTTACATTCCACCCCTGATGTTCTGTGGGTGGTGCAGGATTTGCTGGGATTTCACACCTGTCCCCTTCTTTAATTCTCTTTCCTGCTGGTTCCAAAACAGGCTGAGAGCAGGAGTGGCCCAGTGGGTGGGCTCTGTTACTGCAGGGGACTGCAGAGAAGTTGGTTAATTGAGAGAACTCGGTGTGTGGGGGGGGTATGTGTGTGTAAGACAGATTATACCAAAGTTGCAGAAATGAAGAGTAAAAGTTTTGAGATAAGAGATGATGAAAATGGAGTGCTTTGGTTATGTGAAGGAGCCAAGGAAGACAGGAAGGCTTGGGTCATGAGCTGTTACTGGTGACAAGAAAGTAAGAAAGTGGTGAGGACTGGGGCAGGTTTCTTGTGGTCACTCCTTTCAGGTGGAGGAGGAAACGGAAGCATAGTAGCAGAGCATTGCTGCACCTGTGCTGTTAGGTCTCACCTCCACGTGGATCTTCAGGAACATGCAGTAGATAGTCACAAAGTCAGTGACAGAAGTCATGTCTCCCAGCTGTGTGTTTTGTGAATTAACACATCATTTTAAGTATTAATATTAACCAAATCAGAACAAAATTAGGTGTGATTTTTAATTAGGTTCAGTGCCACAGTTGTTACAATATTTGAATTTTATATGAGTCATGGATTTCTCCTTCTAATATTTCAAGTGATTGACATGGGTAATAAATTACAACTGCCTATGTGATTTACATTGTTAGGCTATTTCCTATTTCTCTTTGCACTTTGTAGGAAAAAAAGATTTCTTCCAAAGTTTGTGTGTAACAAAGGTTTAAATATTCAAAGTGACCACATTTGATTGTTAGTACCTTATTTAAAAGAAAATTGGAAGTGGTATGGTAAAGGAAAAAAATGAAGTGTCTGTGAAATGAAAAGGCAAAACAAGTGTAGGAAATTAAAATTATTTCAAGCGTTAGTGATGAGTTAGGGTGAAAGCAAAGGAAAATTATTATTTTGGTTTATTTAGCAGATGAAATAAGAGCAGACTAGCCTTCTTTCCTGGCTTTTGATTTGCCCCTCACTTCTGTATTCTTTCACTGAGAGATGAGTAATACTGGGCTTCCTCTTTTCTGACTGGTTGGCTTTACTAGAACAGTCCCTGTCCCCATACATTCAGGCCCAGCTGCGTGTCTGCCCTTGACCTCCAGAGTACTGGGGACTGGAGGAGGCTCTGATCCACTCCCCTGGGTGGGCCGTTGTGCCGCTCCCACAAAGGCTCCTTGTGAAACAGGCTCACTGCGTCATGAGCCCCGTTAGTTTGTGTCTTTTGCTCTCTCCTCCAGTCCCTCCCACCTTTGTTTTCTTGCGACACACTGGTCACAGTGATGTGGGATAAATGTGGCTTACTGGGTACGTGTGGCGCATTTTAAAAAATTGAAGTGCAGTTAATGTATACTATTATATAAGTTTCAGATATACAATGTAGTTATTCACAGTGTTTAAAGGTTATATTTCATTTATAGTTGTTATAAATATTGGCTATATTCCCTGTGTTGTAATATATTTCTTTGTAGCTAGTTCATTTTGTACATAATAGTTTGTACCTCTTAATCTGGCACCCCTATGTTACCCCCCCTTCCCTGTCCTCACTGGTAACCACTAGTTTATTCTCTGTATCTATGAGTCTGTTTCTTTTTTGTTATACTCTCTAGTTTGTCATGTTTTTTAGATTCCACATATAAATGATATTACACAGTACTTACCTTTCTCTGACTTATTTCATCCAGTATAATGCCCTTCAGGTTCATCCCTGTTGTTGCAAATGGCAAAGCTTCATCTTTTTTATGACTGAATAGTATTCCATTTTTGTGTGTGTGTGTGTGTGTGTGTGTGTGTGTGTGTGTGTGTGTGTGTACACTGCATTTTCTTTACTCACTCATCTGTTGATGGATATTCAGGTTGTTTCCATATATTGCCAACTGTAAATAGTGCTGCTGTGAACATTGGGGTGCATGAATCTTTCTGAATTATAGTTGTGCTTTTTTGGATACAAACCCAGGAGTGGAATTGGTTGTCATATGGTAGTCCTGTTTTCAGTATTTTGAGGAACCTTAAGGCACACACTAAGAGCAGCTCCTGCATTGCTGGAAGCAGTGTGTGTGTCACACAGCTCTGACCTTACCACACAGTCTTTGTCCTCAGTGCTTCCTTGGCACTGTCATCTCTGCAGCATCCCTCACCCTGTCATGCTTCCAGTTTGCATGTTTGTCTCTCCATTTGACTGTGAGCACTTTCAGGGCAAGGACTGTACCTCATTTATCTTTGTGTCTGTATTTTGGTGCCTGGACAAGACAGGCATTGGATAATTGTTGTCAAAACAGAAATACAACTCTAGGTATCTGCCCTATATGAGAGCCTGTGACAGAAGATTTACCTGTGTAGTGTTCTTTAAATTACGCTTGACCCTGTGGAAAGGCTTCTAATCTACTTTGGATTATTTATACTATTATAATAAGTGGGAAAGATTAGAAAATAAAGATAGAGAAAGAAAATAAAATCATCTTTAACCCCATTTCCCAACAGTAATGCTGTTAGCATTTTGTGAATTTTATCTTTGTTCTCAAGGACATTTGTATGTTTTCCATAGTTACATCATATGTGAACATACTGGTTTGCAACTTGATTTTTTTTTTTTGATCTAACTAGCTCAGTGAATAATAGATGCTCAATAGATACTTGTTTAAAGAATACTTTCCATGTTATCAAATATGTTTTAGCATCATACTTTATTGTTGCATATTATCATATTCTGTTATATGGATATAATTTAACTAATCTTGCATTACTCACTGTTTAGTTATTTATTCATTTAATCGTGCTTGTCTCCCCAGCTTCACCTCTTTCCTCTCTTATTCTTTACTTTACTAATATTGATCCACCTGAAGGCTTTGAAACCTTTATCTTTCTTTCACTTCCAGACATTTGCGTTGCTGTTCCTTTTGCTGATAACACACTTCCCGCTTTCCCTAGCTAATGCACATTTTCTAAGCCTAAGCTTATTATTCCTTCCTGGAAGTTTCCCCAGGCTGAATTAGTTGTCCCTTCAGTGTGCTTGGTAGGTGGCATTTTGTACTTAACTCCTAAAAGTGTTCAGTCTGCTATGTTTTAATTGCATACTTTCTTAAGTATGTCTCCCACTGGAACGTGAACTCCTTTAGGAAAAGAACTATGTCTTATTTCCACTTGTATTACCTAGCCCTAAGTGTGGTGTGAGTGTGTTGGAGGATCTCACTAGGAAATACTTTTTTGAATGAATGAATGAATGCATGAATGACCCCTCAGTTTCTAGTGTTTATCACTCAGCAATGATCTTTGTCTTGTATTTTTATTTATCAGATAAGCATGATAATTGATAATACCTTTCATTTGTAAAGTGGTTTAGAGTGTACAAAATATTTTCAGAGCTATTATTATTATTTTTTGATGTGTTGAACTTTATTTCTGATGCTTTGGGAAAGTAGGAGAAAAAATACATGGAGGTAGTTCTTCCCTTTCTTGAAAGTGGAGGCATGGTGAGGAGGAGGAAGCAGCTGAGGGAACTTCTCTCAAGGTTAAGGGATTGAGCAGTCGGGTGCATGTGTGTGCATACATGCATGCACTTTTGACCCTGCAACTCCATGGACAGACTTGCCAGGCTCCTCTGTCCATGGATTTCCCAGGCAAGAATACTGGAGTGGGCTGCCATTTCCTTCTCCACAAAGCTATTATTTTAGATTGTTAAAGTTACTGGTATTGCATTATCAAACAAACTGATCTGTTTTGTAAATAATATATTAGTCTTTATTGATAGTTAAGTAGTCATGTTAGTAATTCTTATATCTGTGCAGTTTTAACTTTTCTAAGTAGAGGATTTGCTTTCTAAGAAAATTTCAATAGGTTATATCATTTATATTTTAAGCCTGTCTTAAGTAGTAATTAGATATTAACTCTAATGATACTTTTTTTATTTTGGTTTTAATTGATTTAAAACTACAGCACGAAGCTGAAGGCTCTTATTTTTTGTATCTAATGGCTGATAATAATTGGGCTTTGCTCAGATAACAAGAAGAATAACCATAAAACAAATATTTGGATAGGGATCAGGGGACCTAACAGTAGCAAAAAATAAGAGTGCTTGATTAGGGTTATGAGATAATAGAAATGAATTCTTCACGGTTCTCTGTATTGTCATTAAATGACAATTATCCTTTCTTTTCCTCGTTTTTTTTCATCTAAATAACTCCTTACAGTAGTGATTCCCACTGGGAAGCGGCACACCCTGGGGGTGAGGGCAGTTCTGAGAAGAGGGGTCCCCAGAGGAGACTGTCAACTGCTCTACCCTCTGCCGGTATGGGCAGTAACGTGGCCATCCGTGATGAGTGTGGACCAAGCTCAGGTGTATGCACACAGTCTGGGAGCCATTGCTCTGCAGGAAGACCAGCGTGTCAGGAAGAGCCTGTGATAGGGTAGGAGGGACGCTGGGCATGGGTCTGCCCCTGGATGGTTGTGTGAATTTAGGCAGGTTGTCCAGCCTGTCTTCACCTTCACCTTCCTTTCTGTAAAAGAAAGGAATTGGATTAGATGATCTGTAAACTCACTTTTAGAAATATCTGATTTTTCTGATGTTCATATATACAAGAAAAATCTTGCTCTTGAGAGAAAACATATGAATGAAAAATAAGATTGTTCCTTTCTGTAAAACGTGATAATATTACATTTGTTTAACAGATGATTAGCATTTCTATACATTTTTGAAGCCCTTCAAATGAATCTTCTGTAATTAAAAATCGCTGACAATTCTTTATTATCTCAGAAAAAGGAAAATCCTGGTGAATTTTTTCTCTGTACTCAAGCTCTTGAATCTAGGACAGTGATCTCATCTGGCCTCATTGTTTTAAATATCATCTCTGTGCTGACGACTTACAACTTGTTATCTGTAGTCTGCGTTGCTCCCCTGAAACTACCTGCCAGTTTACTGGTCCTCTGAGAAATCTAGTGGGCGTCTCAGACTTAATCTGCCTAAATCTGAATTCTGTCTGCTGTTCCTGGAGTTTTCCGTATTTGATCAGAACAGAGCTCTGGCGCCCTCCTTAGTCCCTGGTACAGCCAGCACTGCCCACCTCTCTCTGGTACCCCTTCCCCCTGCCCTTATTCCTCTGTAGTCCAGAACTGGCGATCTCATTTTTAGTTGTAAGTTGTGTCATTGTCACTCCTCTGCCCACAACCTTCAGTGGGTCCCATCTCCCCCAGCAGACAGGCAGGGCCCTCACAGCAGTCAGCACAACCCCCGCGCCTGGTGCTCCTGACTCCTCATTCACACTCTCCCTTACTTGCTTTTCTTCACACACCCTGATCACCTTGCTGTTCCCAGGACATTCCAGGCACACTTCCTCCTCAGGGCCTTTGCACTGGCTGTTTCCTCTGCCTTACACTCTCTCCACAGGCCACCCTCTCATCTCCTTCCAGCTGCCCCGTGCAGCCCTCTACTGGAAGGTCTACACTGACAGTCCTGTTGAACCTGCTCCCCACCCCCGTGTCCACCATGCCCTGGCTGCATGCAGCCTTTTCCTCCACAGTGCATGGCGCCTTCTAGAAACCCTGTAGTTTATTAGGCTTGTTTGTTGTCTGTCTTCTAGAGTGTCAGCTTTGGAGGGCAGAGATTTTTGTTTGTGTCACTGCTGTATCACTGGCTTTGTGATATTTGGTAAATAACTTAATCTGTACAGTCTCTTTCCCATCTGTAAAAATAAAGATAATACAGGATTGTGTGTTGTTTATAGACATTGTACTATAAACCTCATACTCCCCAGTGAGTGTATAATGAGGCTGAAGAGGTGTTGCTTTGCCCATTTCACAAACCGTGTATACAATGACCCCTGTGGAGAGAGGTCCTTGACTGAGAGAGGCTGTCTCCCCTCCAACCCTCACCCCGCTCACCAGTGTGACTGGGAAGCTGAGGGGCTCCTGGTGCTGGGAGGCTAGCCCCCCCCCCCCCCCCCGCCCCTTGCCCACTGCTGTGCCTATGGGGCCTTCTGTGCTTGGGCTTCAAAGTGGACATGGGCCCAGACAACTGTTGCACTTTATTTTCAATTTAAACATTTGATTGTGGCCTAATACTGGAATCATTTATAGCATTTTTTTTTCTATTGGAAAACTGATTTCTAGTTTTCAGACTGCATTGAAAGGAACTTTGGAACATAGCTCATTTAGAAGCTAGGGGTTACATTTTAGAATGACATTTCTGTGGTTATATAGGAAAAACATCAGTAAAAGAGGCAAGATTAAAATATCATCATATCCCAACCAGTCCAGAAAGTGTATTTATCATGCATCTAAGCTTTTAAAAATGCAGTCTCTGTTCTTTATCAATACAAATTTGCTTTATGAGGATAAGTTGAATGTAAACAGATAATGGAAAGTACTTATTTTGATAACCTAATGTCATTGTTGCATTAAACCCCTCTGTGTAGCAAAGATAATTTAATCCTTAAAAACATGTGTTCCCTACTTCTACGTCTTGACACAGATGAGTGTGAGAGTTGAGGTGGTGGCTATGTCTTGATTAGAACCGGAAGGAGCTGGAAGTTGGTTCCTAGAAGTTGTTCTTGCCCTGACTCTTCTCAGATTGTCCCTTTTTGTTTGTTTTTTCAGTTTAGCACAGAAGCTTTTTGCTTCTGTGAGCCATTCACAGAAGTTATGAGGTGTGAGCCACTAAGAATGTGTTCCTTTTACATAAGAGCAACTTCAGAAGCCCCCGGGGCTGAGAGAGACATTTCATGTATTGTGGAAATTTTTGTGCCTCTTCTGTCCTGTCCGTGTTTGAAGAAAGGTCGTAGGATTATGCCTGCCTCCTCTACTGAAACCCCAGAGGGCCAGGCGGCCTTCGGACCTCCTCCTCAGTCCCCAGGCGCTGTGATCTGTGGTCACAGGTGTTCCGCCTTTTGTGCTTGCTGTTCTGGCTTTAGCTCTGTGGCCTTTGACTTTGTGTCTAGAGCTGCATAAGTGGTTAAAGCTCACTGGCTTTGAGCCTGACCTGGCTTTGAGTTCTGACTCTGGCTTACTGGATCTCAGTTTCTTCATCTTTTGAGTTGGGGGGCTGGTGGTAATATGCATATACTGCTGAAGGATACTGTGATGAGAATTCAGTAAGACGTGCATGCAGATGTGTAGGGCAGGCCCCTGCCTGTGTAGGTAAGCTCTCTAGATATTAGCTGTACGATGGAAATCTGCCATAAGCTACGTTTCTGTTACTCCTTCAACAAGACTGTGGCCAGAGCAGGTGTGTCCCAACCACAATGAGTCCAGTGAAAGGGGTGGTTGTGCCATGGAACTTGTCAGTTAATTAGAAGCAAGCTTTTGACCTTATCTCAAGTGGGAAAAAAATGTAAATTGAAGCAAGGATAAGGTTTTAAATTCAAAGTCTAATAAAGAATTCTGAAGTTAAAAAAAGATTTAGGCATATCTGTAGTTTTCCACAGTTTTGAATAAAAATGCTTCCACAAACTGACAGAGTTGGCCTGTCAGGACAATTAGTAGGTCAGCACTAGACAAATAGGAAAGGGAGTAGAGAGAACAAGGTCTGTGAAGTAGACTGGAGCAGGTCCATGGAGCTTAAAAAAAGCAAAGTGGGACAAGGAGAGCGATTGTTTGCTGGAAAGTGAAGGTGGTAGTTTTCCAGCACAGAAGCCATAACCTCCGGTGGCAGAGTCACAATTTAACAATTGGTTTTGAAAGAAAGTATTTGGTTTAGGAATAAAAACCTCTTCTATTAAACATACGATAATCATATTTATATTAAATATTTTTGTAGCCTATTTTAGTCGTGTGTGAAAGTGTGCTATTAGGTAGTACATTTATTTACATTGTGGTAAGATTTACTGTAGTGAACATGTTGAGTATGTTGATATATTTACCTGGAAAAATCTTAATACGAAAATTTTTTAATCTAATCTCCTTTTTTCTCTATCAAAATTAGGCAATCTTAGAAACAACTAAATAGTCATCAACTGATAAATGGATGACTAAAATGAGGTCCCTTCACAAAGTGTTGTTTGGCAATAAAAAGAAATGAAGTAATGATACATGGATGGAGCTTGCAGTGAGACGTGCTGAGTAACAGAAGCCGGTCACAAAAGATGACTTGTTGTATGACTTCATCTGTATGAACTGTTCAGAGCAAGTACCTCAGTAGAGACAGAAAGTAGTCTGATAGTTGTCTACCAGCAGGAAGAGGATGGGGTTGGGGAAAAATGGTGAGTGACTGCTATTGGGTTTGGGGTTTCTCTGGGGTGAAGAAAACATTCTAGAATTGATTGTGGTCATGACTGCATAACTCTTAGGATATGGAAAACAACTGAGTTGTGTACTTTAAATGGGTGAATTGTATGGTATGTGATTATATCTTAAGAAAACTGTTAATTTTTAAAAAGTAGGCAATTTTAGAGAGTCCCTGACTTTAAAAAGCAAAGGCATTGAATAGATCATTCACACTGAACTGGATCCTCCCTATTACCTAACCCACGGGGCACCAACTCCAGTGCATGCTGGTCACTGAAGGAGTGGGTCCAGGGTGGAGCCCAGACCCACCCTGCGGGTTCTAAACTATTGGTCTACAGGCCGGGGAAGGGCTGAGACACTCACTTTGAACAGGCACCTGAGGAATCCGCTGTTGTGTGTGTTAGAAATTGAGAGCCTCTCAGGGAGAGTTCTCTTAGAATATTTCCCTGTGTCCGTTGATCCAGTCTTTATTTTTATTCAGTTGCTTTGGCTGCCTTATCAGTACTAAAATACATGTATTTAGCAATTTATTTAGAGTTTGAAATTAGATCCGAACCACTCTACCATTGCCTTATTATAGACTAGGTAGCTGAAGCCAGGTAAGTTGAGTTTTTTCTTGATAGTCTCAAAGCTGCTAAGTGGGAAAATTGGAATCCAGGTTTTGGTCTGCTTAAGTCCAACCCAGTACTCTTTTTTTTTTTTCCTCAGTTGTTTTGGATCTTCACTGCTGCATGCAGGCTTTCTCTAGTTGTGGCGAGTGGGGGCTACTTACTAGTTGTGATGTGTGGTCTCTTCATTGGGGTGACTTCTTTCTTGGAACACAGGTTCTGGAGCATGGGCTCAATAGTTGTGGCACACAGGCTTAGTTATCCCACAGTGTGTGGAATTTTCCTGGACCAGGGATCGAACCCATGTCCCCTGCATTGGCAGCCAGATTCTTCACCACTGAATGGTCAAGAAAATCCCAATTAGTGCTCTTTTCATTTGTGTTTCAGAATCTTGTTTTGTATCTAATAATAATCCCTTAACCAGGCTGAGACCACCACAGGTTTAGGTTCTTTCTACCTGCTGTTTAGCAGCTCTGCCTCTTTATTGGCTCTGAGAGTTTGAACAGATTGCTTAACTTCTCTGTGCTTCAATTTCTTAATCAGAAGGAAGCAGGGTAAGAGTAATGCCTACTTGATAGAATTACTGTGATGATTTAGTGATTCAGTACACATGGAGTGCTTGGCAGAGTCACTGATGTGGTTCTTGCTAAGTAAATGTTAGCTATCATTTCTGATAATAGACTCAGACTCTTTCAGGGTCTAGATTCAGGAATGTCTTTAAAAGCACAGTTAAATGAAATATGCATTTTCCTCAACATATCTGTGTTATAATTTTTCTAATCGGCCTTCGTAGGTAAAACCCAGAGCAGTGATTGTCAAATTTATTCAGAGGATGGAGCTACCATGCCTGTTACAGAACACATGATAAACTGTCTTAAAAATTGGAAATAATTTTACTAGCAGAGAATGACTTTGTTCTATCTACACAACGTAAATTCACCTTAAGCATACATAGTCATGAGAAGGCTGTGGAATAAGCCTAATCAATTCCTTGTAAATAGATGTTAAATTTGCATATTGTTAATTTGTTTGATCATCTGCCTGTAAGTGTATTAGATGGATTTGAGAGAACTGTCCTCATTAATTCACGTACTTCTGTGATTTGGAAAAAGCTGTTAATCTTGGATCTTGGGAGTGCTTCGTGCCAGCCTGTGGGATGGCATGGTAACCCAGGGTCTTGGGAACCATTGTTTTATGGGCAGAGGATTGAGGATAGACATGGGTCAAGCCAAATTATTTCTAGGAATAACAGCTTGCTCAGTAGGTCTTAATGTTTTAAGACTATGATGGCAAAATAACTTGAGTTGTGAAAAATGATTTTTATGGTTTTTGTAATTTAAAATTTATATAAGTTTTATAGGTTCTTACAAAAACGTTCACATAATACAGAAAGAGACTGTTTGCGAAGCTCTCCTGGCCTCACTTACAGAGGTAACTTAACAGTTTGTCTATTCTTCTAGATAAATGTATAGTACCTGTATACACATGAATATGTTCATTCTGCACATATTTATTGTGTATATCAGTGTTCTTATGCAACTGCCTTTTGAACCATGATACACACTGGGCATCTTTTTACATGTTGGTACACATAGAGCTGCCCCGTTGTGTACCTCATTGGTGGCACACTAACAGTTTCAAAAACTACAGTATGCTAGGCACTGTTCTAAGCTCTTTGCATGTATTACTACCTCACTTAATCTTTGCAAGAACCTTGTGAAGTAGGTACAGCTACTATCCCCATTTTGTACATGAGCTGACAGGCACAGAGATATATGAGGCAGTTTTTCCAATAACACATGATTAATGAAGCCAGGATATGAACCCAGGCAAGTAACTTCAGAGACTGCCTTTTTAACCAAAGCATGACATTTCCCCTGTGGATAGACATCACATTGTTTTCTGTTTTTCATTATAACTTATTTTTTTGTGAATTGTTTATTAAATTTTCTAAACTTTTATTTTTATGTGTGTAGAAGGAATAACTAGCTTTTAGCAAAGGAGAGAATTATCTGATTGTTTCTGTTTTCACTGTGACATCTCATTTATTGCCGTCTGTGAAAGCCTTCTGTCTGGTGGGATCCTAGTTGGCCCTTCTCTTCCTCTCAAAGTTTTACTTTTTTAGTTTCTCTAACTTTTGCTTATCTAATGAAAAATCAGGCTTATTCTTTGAAAGGTGAAATGTTCTAATGTCACATACAAGTTTGCACATAGATATATGTGCATGTTTTTCATTTGGCTTGTTGATCATATTACAAGTCTCATATTACAAGGTCACACAGTCTTCATCTTAATTTTTTTGTTGTTGTTTTATAAGTTTCTGAGGGAAATGTTTTAAAATTTCCTACTGTAATAAGGGCTTATCATTTTTACTTAGTAATTATGACAGTTTTAGGTAAAACATTTGTGGTTATATTTTAAAGCTGTATTGTTTGGTACATGAAAGTTAACAATATTTTTGAGATGCCCCTTTTTGCCCTTTTAATTACTGCTTTTGCTGAATTCTCGTTTTTGGATATTAACATTATTACTGTGGCTTTCTTCTCATTTGTATTTTTCTGGAATGTACCTTTCCATCCTTTTAATCTTTCACCTGTTTTGCCTGTCACATATTTCACCTGCTTCCATTTATGGTGATTTCTGATATATTTGAACTCATATCCTTCATCTTATTTTGCGTTACCTGTTTGTCATGTCAGTCACACTGTCCTGCAGAGAAACATTCACCTGAAATAGTGAAGCTGCTGCCTCTTTTTAGGAGCTGCATTCTCCAGTGTGCCCGGTCCTCACCTGGCCATTCACTTTGTCTCTGTGATCCCAGTACTAAGTTCTATGAGTGTGGGGTCCGGACTCTACCTATTTTCTTCACCACTGAACTCCACACCAGGTATGGGACCTGGTACAGAAGCGCTCAGTGAACATTTACTGAATGAATCAATGAATGTTCAGTTCAGTCACTCAGTCGTGTCTGACTCTTTGTGACCCCATGGACTGCAGCACGCCAGGCTTCCTTGTCCATCACCAACTTCCAGAGCTGGCTCAAACTTGTGTCCGTTGAGTCAGTGATGCCATCCAACCATCTCATCCTCTGTTGTCCCCTTCTATTCCTGCCTTCAATGTTTCCTAGTATCAGGGTCTTTTTCAGTGAGTCCGTTCTTCATATCAGGTGGCTGAAGTATTGGAGCTTCAGCTTTAGCATCAGTCCTTCCAATGAATATTCAGGACTGATTTCCTTTAGGATTGACTGGTTGGATCTCCTTACAGTCCAAGGGACTCTTAAGAGTCTTCTCCAAGACCACAGTTAAAAGCATAGTTATTTAATCAAACACTAATCTAGGTGTTATTTCGATGGTGTTTTGAAAAGAAGAGTAGCTAAAGGCAAAGGAGAAAAGGAAAGATACACCCACCTGAATGCAGAGTTCCAAAGAATAGCAAGGAGAGATAAGAAAGCCTTCCTCAGTGATCAATCCAAAGAAATAGAGGAAAACAATAGAATGGTAAACACTAGAGATTGCTTCAAGAATGTTAGAGATACCAAGGGAACATTTCATGCAAAGATGGGCACAGTAAAGGACAGAAACAGTATGGACTTAACAGAAGCAGAAGATGTTAAGAAGTGGCAAGAATACACAGAACTCTACAAAAAAGATCTTCATGATAACCACGATGGTGTGATCACTAACCTAGACCCAGACATCATGGAATGTGAAGTCAAGTGGGCCTTAGAAAGCATCACTCCGAACAAACTTAATGAAGGTGATGGAATTCCAGTTGAACTACTTCAAATTCTAAAAGATGATGCTGTGAAAGTGCTGCACTCAATATGTCAGCAAATTTGGAAAACTCAGCAGTGGCCGGAAAAGGGCTGGAAAAGGTCAGTTTTCATTCCAGTCGCAAAGAAAGGCAATGCCAAAGAATGTTCGAAGTACCCCACAATGGCGCTCATCTCACACGCTAGCAAAGTAATGCTCAAAATTCTCCTGCTAGGCTTCAATTGTATGTGAACCGTGAACTTCCAGATATTCAAGCTGGATTTAGAAAAGGCAGAGGAACCAGAGATCAAATTGCCAACCTCCACTGGATCATAGAAAAGCAAGAGAGTTCCAGAAAAACATCTACTTCTGCTTTATTGACTATACCAAAGCCTTTGACTGTGTGGACCACAACAAACTGTGGAAATTCTTTAAAGACATGGGAATACCAGGCCACCTTACCTTCCTCCTGAGAATTCTGTATGCACGTCAAGAATCAACAGTTAGAAGTGGACATGAACAACAGACTGGTTCCAAATTAGGAAAGGGGTACGTCAAGGCTGTATGCTGTCACCCTGCATATTTAACTTCTATGCAGAGTACATCATGTGAAATGCTGGGCTGGACGAAGCACAAGCTGGAATCAAGATTGCTGGGAGAAATATCAAGATCCTCAGATATGCAGATGACACCACCCTCTGGCCGAAAGCAATGAAGAACTGAAGAGCCTCTTCATGAAGGTGAAAGAAGAGAGTAAAGAAGTTGGCTTAAAACTCAACATTCAAAAAACTAAGATCATGCATCCAGTCCCATCACTTCATGGCAAAAAGTTGGGGAAACAATGGAAACAGTGAGAGACTTTATTTTTGGGAGCTCCAAAATCTCTGCAGGTGGTGACTGCAGCCATAAAATTAAAAGACGCTTGTTTCTTGGAAGAAAAGCTCCGGCCAACCTAGACAGCATATTAAAAAGCAGAGACATTACTTCGGCGACAAAGTAATGGTCCATCTAGTCAAAGCTATGGTTTTTCCAGTAGTCATGTATGGATGTGAGAGTTGGACTATAAAGAAAGCTGAGCGCCAAAGAATGTATGCTTTTGAACTGTGGTGTTGGAGAAGACCCTGAGAGTCCCTTGGACTGCAAGGCGATCCAACCAGTCCATCCTAAAGGAAATCTGTCCTGAATATTCATTGAAAGGACTGATGCTGAAGCTGAAGCTCCAATACTTTGGCCACTTGATACGAAGAATTGACTCATTGGGAAAGACCCTGATGCTGGGAAGATTGAAGGCAGGAGGAGAACAGAACGACAGGATGAGATGGTTGGATGGCATCACTGACTCGACGGACACAAGTTTGAGCCAGTTCCGGAAGTTGTTGATGGACAAGGAAGCCTGGCATACAGCAATCCATGGGGTCACAAATAGTTGGACACAACTGAGCACAACTGAACTGAGGTGGCTTTGAAATATACTGATAACTGGCCCCATAGCCTGGAGATTTTGATTTGGTGGGTCTGATATGGAGCCTGGATACATATGTAAAAGTAATAAGTGAACCTTGCTCAGTTGTGTCTGACCCTTTGTGATTCCTTGGACTGTAGCACACCAGGCTCCTCTGTCTATGGGATTCTCCTGACAAGAATACTGGAGTGGGTAGTTTTCCCTTCTCCACAGGGTCTTCCCGACCCAGGAATTGAACCCTGGTCTCCTGCATTGCAGTCACATTCTTTACCATCTGATCCACCAGGGAAGCCCATATATGAAGAAAAACAAAAATTCCACCAGAAAATGCGATTTTCAGCTAGATTTGGAATAATGTATATTGCTGTTTTATGGGCTTTTTGCACATCATGAGACAACTGTGGCTCTTGATCCAGCCGTGTCTTTTCATTGTACTCTCTAGGAGACAGTGTGGCTTAACATGCCCCGTGCCTTTACGTCAGCAGTGTCAGTCGGAAACATTGAGCAAAGAAGATGAAAGCGTGAAATGAGGGGTTGGGTTGGTGATCTCAGGCTTCTTCCTGTTTTTAAGATCATGATTTTCCTAGTTGACATTCATCATGGTTTTTAGTATGTAAAACTGATTGGGATTCAGAGCACCTAATTCTGATTTTTGTTTACTCTCTTGTTCCCACAGTAGTGTTTTATTTGAGTTGAGTCATTTGTGGAGTAAGGAAATAAACTTACTGTCAAGGAGCAAACTTGTGCGAATGTGACTCTTTTAGTTGCCGCAATTGTTAGTGAAACCTGTGATTGGAAAAGTAGTTCTTCAAGTCCCTTGTCTGTATTCTGGAACTAAGCATTTAGAACCTTAGTCTCTCACAATGAATTTTGATTTGGTAGGTATAGTTAAGCAAAAATGTTAGTAGGGATGGAGTTTTCAGATTTAATCAAGTTAGAGTTAAAAAGTATGACTTTGCTTTTTTATTTTCACCTTTTAATCTTGGTTATTTACCTTTCAGTGCTTTGGTTTTCCTGTTATCAAATGGAAATTATACTTTGTACAGTATGGAACCTTAATTAATGTTTACTAATCAAGTGCTTTAAGCAACTTTAGTGAAAGTTACTTTAGTTCAAAGTACTGTAGGAGTAATGTTTTAAATAAATGGTTTGAGAACTTTCAGTGGAAATGACTAGCATAGGATTGTTGACTTAAATGTCAGGATTATTTTGGTGACATAGGACATATTTCCCATTTTCAGGAATTCCTGTTCTCACCTGTGGGTTGTTCTTGAGTTCTTGTCTGTCATCCTTGGCTTGGAAGCTCAGTAAAGAGTTGCTCACTGTAGTTATAGTTTAACAGCCGTTTATGGAGTGCCTGCCATGTGCGTGGTGATTATACCCTGCTCTTCCTTTTGTCTCTGGATTGTGTAGACTCACCAGAAGGCTTTGTTTTCCTTTCTCTAGACTTGCCCTGTCCAGGATGGCAGCCACTACTCTTCTGTGTCTTTTAAAGTTTAAATTAATTAAAATGAAATAAAGTTAAAATTTTATTTTCTCAGCCCTACTAGCTACATTTCAAGTGTGGCTGTGGTTACAGTATTGGGCAGCACAGATTCAGACCATGCTGTCACCCAGAAAGTCCTACCAGACAGTGCTACAGTTTAGAATAACCATGCTGCTTGCTTTTATCTATACCAGTTGACTCCTGTGGACTCTCTCATCATATCTGTACAAACCATTCTATAATGCTTAGCCTTTTTCCATTTCTTATCTCAGCATTCCTTTTGCAGTATTAAAAATACTATTTTTAATATGGTGCTTAGATTTTAGTTATGACACCACATCATTCCATTAATACTGAGTTTTATTCTAGGTTTTTTTGACTGATACATTTCAACTATATTAACATTCTGAGTCCCATGCTTTGGAATTATCCTGACTTCAGTTCATTGTGTGTGTGTGTGTGTGTCATTTTTTTCCTCTCAAGAAAGAAAAATTCCTGTCTTGGTCTTAGTGTTTTTCAGATTTGATCATCCTTGAGGTGTTTTTGATTGAATGCAGGAGGAGAAGGGGACGACAGAGGATGAGATGGTTGGATGGCATCACCGACTCAATGGACATGGGTTTGGGTGGGCTCCGGGAGTTGGTGTTGGACAGGGAGGCCTGGCGTGCTGCAGCTTATGGGGTCGCAAAGAATCGGACACGACTGAGCAGCTGAACTGAACTGAACTGAGGTGTTTGTGTAGGTATGGGTTTTTTTTTCCTCTCCCGAAAAGTCCTTTGTTAGCTGTGTTGTGTTAGTTGCTCAGTTGTGTCTGACTCTTTGTGTCTATACACCTCATGGACTGTAGTCCGGCAGACTCTTCTGTCTGTGGAATTCTCCAGTCAGGAATACTGGAGTGAGTAGCCATTCCCTTCTCCAGGGAATCTTCCCAATCCAGAAAAGTCCTTAGGGTCTGAATTATTTATAAATTAATTATTTTATATTTGGTTGCCCTGGATCTGTGTTGCTGAGCACGGGCTTCTCATTGCAGTGGCCTCTCTTGTTGCAGAGCGCAGGCTCAGTAGTTGTGGCCCACAGGCTTAGTTGCCTCATGGCATGTGGGATTTTTCCCGGATCAGGGATCAAACCCGTGTTCCCTGAATTGAAAGGCAGATTCTTAACCATTGGACCACGAGGAAAACATCCCAATATTGTTTTTTGAAGAGCAGAGTTTTTTCTTTTTTGGCCTTACTCCGTGGTGTGTGGGATCACAGTTCCCTGACCAGGGATCATACCTGTGCCCCCTGCATTGGAAGTGTGAAGTGTTAACCACAGGACCACCAGGGAAATCCCAAGAGCAGAGTTTTTATTTTTTATGAAATCTAGCTTGTTAATTTTCTTCTTTATGACGAATGCTATCTCTTCTTCTTTTATGACGAATACATTTTTAAATTAGTTTGTCAGTTTTTCCAAAAGTCCTAGTAGAGTTTTGGTTGTGATTTCATTGACTTTTTGATCAACTTGAAAGAACTGATGATGTTTTATAGTTTTCAGTGTTGAGATCTTGCAAATTTTGGTAAGCTGTGCCTTCTAAGGAGTTTGTCTGTTCATCTGAAGCTATAAATTTCTTTTTAAGTAGTGCATTAGTTGCTTCCCACAAATTTGTTTATATGTTTTCATTATCATTAAATATTGTAAAATTGCCCTTGAGATTTATTCTTTGACCCAAGAGTTTAGAAGTGTGCTATTTAATTTTTTAGTACTTAGTACTTTAGTATAAAATAACTTAGTACAAATTACTTTGTTAGCTGATTTCTAGTTTCATTTCATTGCCAGAAAACATAATTTTTGATATTTCAGTCTTGAAATTTATTGAGGCTTATTTTGTTTTTTTCAAACAAAATAGGCTTTGTCTTGGTGAACATTCCAGCTACACTTGAAAAGAATGATTATTTTGTAGTTTTGGATGCAATTAACAGTCACATATAAAAGTTGGATAAACAGAGCAGGCAAAGATGGTAAGGTTGAAAATAACGAACTGGTCATAGGCCTCTGGGTCTGAAGAATAAGAGTACTGGTAGGATTTGTCAAAGTGCCACAGGTGGGGAGTGACATGAGTAAAGAAAGGTAAGCAGAAGGAAAGTGAGCGAAGTGATTGGCTCGTTGTGGGCTTGTGAACAGAAAAGTTCACTGCGCTCAGAATGTAAAAGGCTTAGAATGGCATGTTAATGAATTTATCACCTAGAAAAGCGTAGGAAGTAATATTGAATAGAAAGGTAACTCTCAGGCGTGGATAAATGGACTTTTCTTTTTTTACTGCTTTATAAAAGGAAAAAAGCGTATCTAAATTTCATGGAAAGATTTTTTTTTTTTTTTGGACAAGTGAGTGACCTCTTTTAGAGGTCTCACACTTCAAACAACAGTCACTGTTGGTAATTCTGATCCCTTATCTTTGCATCATCTTCAGTGTTTTCCTTTCTCTATTCTTTCCACCATCCTTTAAAATGCTTAAGACTTGAAGTCTTCAAAGAAAAAGTAAAAAACAAAACAAATCAAAAAAACCCCCTACCTCTGCTCTGTCTTCCTCTCTAGCTGCTGCCATGTATTTCGCTGCTCTTCCTAAACATTTCTGCGTGTGCTGGGTACACATGGCACTCTTTGTTCACGCAGTCTGGCCCTTGCTGAGGTCACTGTGGCCTCCTTCTGGAGGAATCCAGCGGTGTGCCTTAGGTCTCTTCTCCCCTCTAATCCACATTCAGTGCCAGGACCATGACCTCCTAGAAGTTTTTTCTTGCTCTGATTTTTGTCACTTTCTCCTTTGCTTGATACTCTTGCTCCTTTACACTCTAGTTTCTTGATTTCTCATCCTCTGGCCAGTAATTAAATGTTTGGGTCTACATGTCTTGTGTAGTTTTTCTCCTTAGACAATCCCATACACTTTCATGGCAACGACTGATCTTTTTATTTTCTCTATAGTTTTGCCTTTTCCAAAATATCATATAGTTAGAATATAGCTGTTTCAGATTGTCTTCTTTCGCTTAACAATCTACTTTAAAGTGTCCTCTATGTCTGTAGTTTGACAGCTCATTTCTCTTTATCTTTGAATAATAGTCCATTGTACGGATTTATCATAGTTTATCCCTTCACATGTTGAAAAACATCTTGGTTGCCTCCAAGTTTTGACAGTTCTGAATAAAGTTACTTTAAACATTTGTGTAGAACTACCCTAATAGCTCAACAGTAAAGAATCCACCTGCTAATGCAGGGGACATTGGAGATGCAGGTTCGATCCCTGGGTCAGGAAGATCCCCTGAAGAAGGAAATGGAAACCCACTGCAGTATTCTTGCCTGGGAAATCCCATGGACAGAGGAGCCTGGCAGGCTACACTTGATGGGATTGCAAAGAGTCAGACATGACTTAATGACTAAACAACAACAACAACAAACATTTGTGTACAGATTTTTGTGTGGATGTAAGTTTTCAGCTTGAGTAAATATCAAGGCGTGCAGTTGCTTGATTGTATGGTAGGAGTATGTTCAGCTGTGTGAGCAACTGCCAAAATGTCTTCTATGGTGGCTGAACCATTGGTATTCCTACCAACCATTGATGAGAGTTCCTGCTGCCCCACATTCTCATCAGCATTTGATGGTATCATTGTTTTGGATTTTAGCCCTTCTAGTAGGTATATAGTGGGATCTTACTGTTTTAGTTTGTAACTCCCTGATGACATATGATTTTTTTTACATTCTTTTATATATTCTTTTCCATTATGTTTTTTCACAGAATATTGAATATATTTCCCCGTGCTATATAGTAGGACTTGTTGTTTATCCATTCTATATATAATAGTTTGCATCTGCTAACCCCAAACTCCCAATCCATTCTTCCCACTCTCTCCCTTGGCAGCCACAAGTCTGTTCTCTATGTCTGTGAGTCTGTTTTGTAGATAGGTTCATTTGTGTTGTATTTCAGATTTCACATGGAAGTAATATCACATGGTATTTGTCTTTCTGACTTACCTGATTTAATATGACAATCTCCAAGTTCATCCATGTTGCTGCAAATGGTATTATTTTGTTCTCTTTCATGGTTGAGTAGTATTGCATTGTATATCTGTACTAAATCTTCTTTATCCACTCATCTTTTGATGGACACTTAGGTTATTTCCATGTCTTGGCTGTTGTGAATAGTGTTGCATTGAAGATTGTGGTACATGTGTCTTTTTGAATTACAGTTTTGTCCAGATATATGCCCAGGAGTGGGATTGCTGGGTCACTTGACAACTCGATTTTTTAGCTTTTTGAGGAAGCTCCTGATTATTTTCATAGTGGCTACATCAACTTACATTTCCACCAGCAGTGTAGGAGGATTCCCTTTTCTCCTTCCCTCTTTAGCATTTGTTATTTGTAGACTTTTTAATGATGGCCATCTGAGAGGTGTGAAGTGGTGCCTCATAGTTTTGATTTGCTTTTCTCTAATAATTAGTGATGTTGAGCATCTTTTCATGTGCCTGTTGGCTGTCTGTGTGTTTTCCTAGGATAACTGTCTGTGTAGATTTTCTGCCTATTTTTCTGTTGGGATGTAAGTTATTTTATTGTTGAATTGTATGAGCTGTTTGTGTATTTTGGATATTAAGCCCTTGTTGGTCACATCATTTGCAAATATTTTCTCCCAGTCTGTAGGCTGTCTTTTCATTCTGTTGATGATTTCCTTAGCTATACAAAAGCTTGTAAATTTGATTAGGTCCCACTTTTTATTATTTCTGTTGCCTTGGGAGAGTGGCCTAAGAAAACGGTACAATTTATGATTACATATGATCTTGAGCATCATTTCACATTTTCGTTGCCATCTGTATATCTTCTTTGGTGAGGTGTCTGTTCTGATCACTTGCCCGTTTTGTAATTGGGTGATTTTGAGGGGGGGGTGGTCAGATTGGATAGCTTGTGGAATTTGAGTTCCCTGACCAGGGAGTCAACCTGACTCAAGGGAGTGAACCTGACTTATGCTAGTGAAAGTCCAGAATCCTAACGACTAGACCACTAGGAAACTCCAGGAGTTATTTTCTGTTTGAGTTTTAAAGTTCTTCGTATATTTTGGATACCAGTCCATTATCACACGTGTTTGGCAAATATTTTCTTCCAGCTGTGGCTTGTTTCATTCTTTGAACAGTGCCTTTCATGCAGCAGAATTTGTTAATTATAACGAAGTCTAACATATCAATTTTTTCTTTCATGGATCACTCCTTGTATCTTTAAAAAATCATCAAACCCAAGGTCAACTAGATTTTCTCCTATGTTATCTTCTCATTTAATAGTTTTGTATTTTACTTGTAACTTTGTGAAAGGTGTAAGGTCTGAGTCTAGACTCATATTTTTGCATGTGGATGTTGTTGCTCCACCACCATTTGAAGAAAAGCCTGTTGTTTTAAATTGCCTTTACTCCTTTGTCAGTGCTCAGTTGACTCTATCTTTGTGAGTCTGTTTTGGGCTCTGTATGCTGTTCCATGAATCTCATTGTCTATTCTTTTGCTAGTACCACTGTGTCTTGATAACTGTGGCATGATATATTTTAAAAATACTGAAAAGACCCTGATGCTGAGAGGGATTGAAGGCAGGAGGAGAAGGGGATGACAGAGGATGAGATGGTTGGATGGCATCACCAACTCAATGGACATGAGTTTGAGTAGGCTGTGGGAGTTGGTGATGGACAGTGAAGCCTGGCATGTGCAGTCCATGGGGTCGCAAAGAGTCGGACACGACTGAGAGACTGAACTGACTGACTGATACTTTAAAAATAAAAATATCATACTGCTCTACTTCCCAAAACCCTTCAGTGGCCTGCTATTACTTGATGAAGATTCAGGCTTCCCTGGTAGCTCAGATGGTAGAGTCTGCCTGCAGTGCAGGTTCAGTCCCTAGGTGGGGAAGATCCCCTGGAGAAGGAAATGGCACCCCACTCCAGTATTCTTGCCTGGAAAATCCTATGGACAGAGGAGCCTGGCAGGCTACAGTCCAGGGGGTCGCAAAGAGTCGGACACGACTGAGCAACTTCATTTTCACTTTCCTTTCAGACCTGTCAGGGAGCCTTTGAGGCCTCGTGATGTGTGAATATATTCCCACCTCACAAGCCTCATCCTAACCGTCCTCTTGTCATTAGTTTTTTTCCCTTCAGTCATTCATTCCATGTTCTTCCTTATCTCTAGGCCTTCATACTCACTGTTTTCTATCTTTGGAATTCTTTTCTGAACCCCTTCTTCTTGTGGTTAACTCTACTTAAAATTCATTTTCTTAACGAAGGCTTCCCTGATCTTCGGACTAGTTCAGTTCAGTTCAGTCGCTCAGTCGTGTCCGACTCTTTGCGACCCCATGAATTGCAGCACGCCAGGCCTCTCTGTCCATCACCAACTCCCAGAGTCTACCCAAACCCATGTCCATCGAGTCGATGATGCCATCCAACCATCTCATCCTCTGTTGTCCCCTTCTCCTCCCGCCCCCAATCCTACCCAGCATCAGGGTCTTTTCCAATGAGTCAACCCTTCGCATGAGGTGGCCAAAGTATTGGAGTTTCAGCTTCAACATCAGTCCTTCCAATGAACACCCAGGATTGATCTCTTTTAGGATGGATTGATTGGATCTCCTTGCAGTCCAAGGGACTCTCAAGAGTCTTCTCCAACACCACAGTTCAAAAGCATCAATTCTTCGGCACTCAGCTTTCTTCACCGTCCAACTCTCACATCCATACATGACCACTGGAAAAACCATAGCCTTGACTAGATGGACTTTTGTTGGCAAAGTAATGTCTCTGCTTTTAAATATGCTATCTAGGTTGGCCATAACCTTCCTTCCAAGGAGTAAGCGTCTTTGAATTTCATGGCTGCAGTCACCATCAGCAGTGATTCTGGAGCCCAAAAAAATAAAGTCTGACACTGTTTCCACTGTTTCCCCATCTATTTGCCATGAAGTGATGGGACCAGATGCCATGATCTTAGTTTTCTGAACGTTGAGCTTTAAGCCAACTTTTTCACTCTCCTCTTTCACCTTCATCAAGAGGCTCTTTAGTTCTTCTTCACTTTCTGCCATAAGGGTCGGACTAGTTAGGGCTCCCTATTAAATTATGCTGTCATAACACCCTTCCCTTCTTTATTATAATGTGTAGCACAGTCATTTAGCTTGTTAATTACCTGTTTTCCCTAGGACAAAACCTTTGTGAAGGCCATAGGTCTCTTCTCTTTATCTATTTCTTCATTGGCACATATACTTGATTCTTAGTAAATATCTGTGGACTGAATTCATAAGTGAAAGGAAGGGTGCTTAGTATAGTGGACATTAGCTGAATTAACTAATAGAAAATTATGCTTTGGGGGGATAAATTTTACTAGATATGAGAGTACCACAGTTAGTATTTAGATATTGCAGCAAGAAAGGGTAGTAAGTCTTCTATAGTATTTTTGTGAACAAGATGGAGAAGTGTCAGGTTGATATTTATATAGGTAGATTATAATCAATGTCAACATGGAAAAAATGCCTCTAATTTTCTGAAGAGCTGCTTAGTTGGAACTCTCCTACTTAATACTTAAATCACTTTCGAACATGACTTAGCAACTGAACAACAACCACAAGTTTTGGAAAATGAGTTGCTAAAATTAGTATAAGTAAGTATATATGTAGGCAAGTTTATATGTCCAGGTACTATTATGTTTCAGTTGTCTTTTGGGTTCTCATCTGTTATCACCAGCTCCAGACTGTGTAGAACTAGGTAGATGCTTTTCTAGCACAAGGCTAGAAGTTTCTGGAGTCTGTGAAAGTGATGAGTCAGCTACTATACTTGTCAGTCTAATAATGCCCAGCCTTGTTATGTTGTGTTTCTGAGAGGTTGGGTTACGTATAGGACTGCTTCATGGCTCAGGTTTATTTCAGGAAAGGTAATAGATTTGGGATATTGAAACCAGCTGCATGTAGTTTATCCTGGAGCTGGGAGACCCTCCAAAATGTTTTAGGATATCCTTTCCAAGGCCCTGACTGCAACCAGAAAAGAAGTGCAAAGCCTGGTGGACTCTAGATTTTGAAGGCACGTATTCCTTGAAGTATGTTGTATTACTCTAGCCCATTTGCTGAAGGACGCAGAAAGCTGCTAGTTCTGAGCAGGACCCAGGACAGGAAGAGCTCCGCCACAAATGCAGCTGCCAGGCTCCTCGGCTGCACGGGCCACCTGACCCTGCAGGTGTGGTGGTGCTTGCGGTGTCAGTGGCAGAGAGGGCTACAGTCTGAGCCTTGGGCAGCCCTGCGGGTGAGTCACAATGCAGGCCCCTAGGGTTCTGAAACATAGCCCTGTGGCTCTTTATGGGGAGCTGCTTTCCTTTTGAGAAATAGCTCTTGGTCTGATGCTGAGCCACAGTCAAGACTGAACACTCAGTGGTGGGCCACCAAGTTACCTGAGTCCTCAGCTGCCCATCATAAACTGGGGGTTATTGACCCTTCTAGCCTTGAGTTTGGGTGTGTACAGAGGCATCCCATCATCCAATGGAAGCGTTTTCCACGTGCTTGGCCCAGGTTGGCCCTGGATGCATCACCCAAATGCATGCTGCTGAACTGCCCTGTCTTTCCAGCCTGTACCTGTTGCCTTGGGGGAGTTCTCCAATCAGTTGAAAGAAGACTCCAGCCTGGTTTACAGATGGTTCTGCCTGAAGCACAGGCGGCACCTTAAGGTGGAAATTGCAGCATTGCCAGCCCCTGTCAGGAGGACATGGCTGTAAATAGATTTGTTTGTTTAAGCTTAAGTTAGCTGCTACCAGTCACTGAGTTTTCAGTCTCAGATCCTTGATATGTCTATCAAATCCCTAATTAGATAAGTGTTGTCATAACCGTTCTGAATGGATATGTTCTTCGGTAACTCTGTCTATTCTGAAAAAATATGGTTTGAAAATGTGGAAAACCAACCTGCATGATATTGCTGCTATTTTATATAAATGGAGAATATAGATTCTAGTGTTTAACATAAATCTAAGAAAATATGAAAAGGCTTTGTGTATGTGTTACATACTGGTTTGAAGAAATTACACAAATATTTCCATCTGAGGTTTTTTTGAAAAACACAGATGAGACTTTTTAATCTCTTCAAATTTAATGTGTCACATTTCTGAAATGGAATAGATTAGACCTAGCTTAAATATCATACTAAATATTTTATGCCTTACAGTTTAGTTCTATAAAGCTGTTCAGTTGTTTTTGTTAACCGCCTTCCTTAATGTTCCTAGGTTATAGAATCTTTGGGAATTATTATTTATAAGGCACTGGACTATGGCTTGAAGGAGAATGAAGAAAGGGAATTAAGTCCCCCACTGGAGCAGCTCATTGATCGCATGGCCAACACGGTAGAGGCTGACGGCAGCAATGATGAGGGCTACGAGGCTGCGGATGAGGGTCTGGAGGAGGATGACGACGAAAAGAGGAAACTCTCAGCCATCCGGTCCTATAGAGATGTCATGAAGGTAAAGTTTACAGCAGTATCTCTTTCTTTCAAGAGTTGTTATTTCACTTTAAAAAACTGAATGGTGATTTAGCATTTGATAAAGTTCCTAGACTTTCAGCTTTCAATGAAATACATTGTTGTTATTTACTTGCTAAGTTGTGTTCAACTCTTTGCGACCCCATGGACTGCAGCATGCCAGGCTTCCTTGTCCTTCACCATATCCCAGAGTTTGCTCAGTTTCATGTCCATGATGAAATGCATAAGAGTGTTCTAATTTCATTCTTTTACATGTAGCTGTCTAGTTTTCCTTGTACCACCTATTGAAGAGTCTGTTTTTTTTCTGCATTGTGTATTCTTGCCTCCTTTGTCTTAGGTTAGTTGACCATAGATGTGTGAGTTTGCCTCTGGGCTTTCTTTCCTGTTCCAGTGATGTGTGTCTGTTTTTGTGCCAGTATCCTACTGTTTTGGTTACTATAGCTTTATAGTACAGTCTGAAGTCAAGGAGCCTAATTCCTCTAGCTCTGTCTTTGTTGCTTTTCTTTTTTTCTCCCTTTTTTTCTCCCCACAAAATTGCTGTGGCTATTTGGGAACTTTTGTGTTTCCATACAGATTTTAAAATTTTTTGTTCTAATTCTGAAAAAGTGAAGTGAAAGTCTCTTGAGTCGTGTCCAACTCTTTGCGACCCCATGGACTATACAGCCCATGGAATTCTCCAGGCCAGAATACTGGAGTGGGTAGGTAGCCTTTCTCCTCTTCAGGGGATCTTCCCAACCCAGGGATTGAACCCAGGTCTCCCACATTGCAGGCGGATTCTTTACCAACTGAACTACCAGGAAAGTTCTGAAAAAGGCTATTGGTAATTTCATGGGGATTATATTGAATCTATAGATTAGAACAGTCTCTAATACCATACATAGAAACAAGCTCAAACTGGATTAAAGACCTAAATGTAAGTCTGGGTACTATAAAACTTTTAAAGGGAAACATAGGCAGAACAGAACACTCTCTGCCTAAGATAAATCACAGTAATATCTTTTTTGCTCCACCTCCTAGAGTAATGAAAATAAAAACAAAAATGAACTGTGGGTATATTTGAGATAATCAGGAAAATTTGACCTTTTACTGTGTGGATCACAATAAACTGTGGAAAATTCTGAAAGAGATGGGAATACCAGACCATCTGACCTGTCTCTTGAGAAACCTGTATGCAGGTCAGGAAGCAACAGTTAGAACTGGACATGAAACAACAGACTGGTTCCAAATAGGAAAAGGAGTACGTCAAGGCTGTATATTGCCACCCTGCTTATTTAACTTATATGCAGAGTACATCATGAGAAACGCTGGGCTGGAAGAAACACAAGCTGGAATCAAGATTGCCGGGAGAAATATCAATAACCTCAGGTATGCAGATGACACCACCCTTATGGCAGCAAGTGAAGAAGAACTAAAGAGCCTCTTGATGAAAGTGAAAGAGGAGAGTGAAAAAGTTGGCTTAAAGCTCAACGTTCAGAAAACTAAGATCATGGCATTGGGTCTCAACAGTTCATGGGAAATAGATGGGGAAACAGTGGAAACAGTGTCAGACTTTATTTTTTTGGGCTCCAAAATCACTGTAGATGGTGATTGCAGCCATGAAATTAAAAGACGCTTACTCCTTGGAAGGAAGGTTATGGCCAACCTAGATAGCATATTTAAAAGCAGAGACATTACTTTGCCAACAAAAGTCCATCTAGTCAAGGCAACAGTTTTTCCAGTGGTCATGTATGGATGTGAGAGTTGGACGGTGAAGAAAGCTGAGTGCCACAGAATTGATGCTTTTGAACTGTGGTGTTGGAGAAGACTCTTGAGAGTCCCTTGGACTGCAAGGAGATCCAACCAGTCCATCCTAAAGGAGATCAATCCTGGGTGTTCATTGGAAGGACTGATGTTGAAGCTGAAACTCCAATACTTTGGTCACCTCATGCGAAGAGTTGACTCATTGGAAAAGACCCTAATGCTGTGAAGGATTGGGGGCAGGAGGAGAAGGTGACGACAGAGGATGAGATGGTTGGATGGCATCACCAACTCGATGGACATGGATTTGGATGAACTCCGGGAGTTGATGATGGACAGGGAGGCCTGGCATGCTGCGATTCATGGGGTCGCAAAGAGTCGGACACGACTGAACTGAACTTAACTGATGATACTAGGAATTATTCATATTTTTAGATATTATAATAGAATTGTGAGTATATTTTAAAAAAACTCATTTATTGATTATTTGCTGAAATATCTACATGTGAAATTCAGATATCTGAAATTTGTTATAAAATTATCTTGGAGGGTAAGGCTTAAGTGGATGAGGATGTAGATAAAGCAAGATTGGCCATGAATTGATCATTGCTAAATTGGGTGGTGGATACATGGTAATTCATTATACTGTCCACCTCATTTTGTGTATGTTCAAAATTTTTCCACACAGTAATACTACTATTGGAAATTTTTCAAAGAGGTCAGTTTTTTAAGCTCAGATATAATTGACATATAACATTAGTTTCAACTGTACAAGGTAATAATTCCTTGTTTGTATACATTGCAAAATGATTACCACAATAAGTCAAGTTAATATCCATCACATGGTTACAGATTTTTTTCTTGTGATCAGACCTTTTAAGCTCCATTCTTTCAGCAACTTTCAAATATTCAGTACAGTATTGTTACCCTTAGTTGCTATGCTGTACATTACATTCCTAGGACTGACTGATTATAACTGGAAGTTTGTACCTTTTGACCACCTTCACCCATTCCACTCTGTACCCCCCAAGCCCCAACCACTGGCATCACCAGTCTGTTCTCTGTACAAGGAGACGATTTTTAAAATGAAATGTTATGTAGATACAAGGAGGTGCGTATCACAGCATTAATTACGCTGTTTTGAAACTGGAAATAAATGACTTCCAGAAAAATGGTATATCAGCTACATGAATTATCATGTGGTCTTTAAAATTATAATCATGTAGGTTAAGTAACAGTGTGGGAAATTTTTAATAAATGGAGAAAGGACCACAAAATTCTACAGGCACTGACTGGTGTATGTATAAAGGAGAGACTGTGTACGCAGACATAGAGAACAAACTTGTGGACACAAGTCTGTAGAATTTCCACTCCTCCACACATATCACTTGTTTGGTAACTATAGAGGTCATTTGGGACATGCTGCCTGTATGCTATGCTCTAAGTGTTTCAGCACTTGAAGAATATTGCTTCTTTTAGTGTAAGAACATTATTTCCTTTAGTGTAACTCATTCTGCAGTTAAGACTGCCTGGGTTCACTTCCAATTCTGCTGGCTAGGTGTGTGGCTTGGGTAAATTCTTAGCTATTGTAAATCTCTATTTCTTAATCTCTAAATTGGGCTGACATAAGAATTAGATGTGATGATGCATATAAACATAAAGAATAAAATAATTATCAGGTAATTCATTGAAACTGAAATAATCACTGGGGTTAATTTCCTTTAAGGGATTATTTCTCCTCTGTCTCAGTGGAAACTTCATGAAATTTCATTGGCTTAAAAAAATTTTTTTTTGTACATTAAAAAATTGTGGTAAAATACATATAACAAAGTTTACCATTTAAAGGTTCACAATTTAGTGCCATTAAGTAATTCATGATACTGTCCAGCTATCAGCGCTGTCTTGGTCCAAAGCCTATTCTTTATCCCAGATGGAAACCTACCCCTCCTCCTTCAGCCCATGGCACCCACTGATGAGCTTTTTCTCTTTGTGGATTTATGTATTCTGGTATTTTATATAAATGGAATCATATGGACTTTTGGTGTCTAGCTTCTTAGACTGAGTGTAATGTTTTTAAGGTTCATCCATGTTGTAGCATGTGTCAGTACCTTTTTCCTTTTTATGGCTTAATAAGATTCCATTTTGTGAATATACCACAGTTTGTTTATCCACTTCTCAGCTAAGAACATTTGAATTGTTTTCACCTTTTTTTTTGGCTGCTGTGAATGGTGCTGGTATGAACATTTGTGTTTCAGTTTTTGTTTGAATACCTACTTTAAATTCTTTTGGAAATACACCTAAAGGAACGGAATTGCTGGATCACATGATAATTCTATCTTTAGCTTTTTGAGACACCATCAAGCTATTTTTCACAGTGGCTTCGCCATTTTCATTTCTACTAGCAACACACAATTGGAGAAGGAAATGGCAACCCACTTCACTGTTCTTGCCTGGAGAATCCCAGGGACGGGGGAGCCTGGTGGGCTGTCGTCTATGGGGTCGCACAGAGTCGGACACTACTGAAGCGACTTAGCAGCAGCAGCAGCAACACACAAGGGTTCCAATTTCTCCACATTCTTGCTAGCACTTAGTTTCCATTTTCTCTTTGCTTTTATAGCCATCCTAGTGTATGTGAGTGGTATCTAATTGTGGTTTTGAATTGCATTTTCTTATTTGCTTTTTGGCCATTTGTCTGCCTTCTTTGGAAGAATGTCTATTCAGGTCCGTTTTTAAATTAGGTTGTTTATCTTTTGTTGAGTTTAAGAGTTCTTTACACATTCTGAATAGTAGATCCTTATTAAATATTTGATAAGCAAATATTTTCTCTGATTTTGTGGATTGTCTTTTCATGCTCTTGATAGAATCCTTTGATGTACAGCTTTTTTTTTTAAATTAGAGGATAATTTTTTTCACAAAGTAGTATTGGTTTCTGCTCTACAACAATGTGAATCAGCCATAAGTATATATATATCCAGGTTAGGCATTACTCTGCCGACAAAGGTCCATATAGTCAAGACCATGGTCTTCTCAGTGGTCACATATGGTTGTGAGAGCTGGACCGTAAAGAAGGCAAAACACCAAAGAATTGATGCCTTAGAACTGTGGTGCTGGAGAAGACTTTTGAAAGTCTCTTGGACAGCAAGGAGATCAAACCAATCAATATTAAGGGAGATCAACCTTGAATATTCACTGGAGGGACTGATGCTGAAGCTGAAGCTCCAGTAGTTTGGTCACCTGATGTGAACAGATGATTCATTGGAAAAGTCATTGATGCTAGGAAAGATCGAGGGCAGAAGGAGAAGAGGGCATCAAGAGGATGAGATCCTCTGGAGTGATGCCGCCTAGCCATCTCTGATGCAATGAACATGAACTTGGGCAAATTCTGGGAGATGGTGAGGGACAGGGAAGCCTGGCGTGCTGCAGTCCATGGGGTCTCAAAGAGTTGGACCTGATTGGGCAACTGAACAACATACATCTATCCCCTCCCTGTTGAACCTCCGCACCCCTTCCCACCCCTCTAGGTTGTCACAGAGCACTGGGTTGAGTCCCTGTGGTACATAACAACTTCCCAATAACTGTTTTACATAGGATAATATATATGTTTCAGTGCTGTTCTCTCAATCCGTCCCACCCTCTCCTTCCCCCACTGTGTCTACAATTCTGTTCTCTATGTCTGTGTCTCTATTCCTGCCCTGCAGATAAGTTCATCTGTACTGTTTTTCTAGATTGCACACACACACACACACACACACACACACACACACACACACACACACACACATATGTATATGTCAATATACAATACTTGTTTTCCTGACTTACTCCACTGTATGTACAGTCTCTAGGTTAATCCACCTCAGTTAAACTGCCTCAAATTCATTCCTTTTTATGGCTGGGTAATATTCCACTGTATGTATGCACTACAGCTTCTTCATCCATTCATCTGTTGATAGACATTTGGGCGCTTCCAGGTCCTGGCTGTTGCATGTAGAGCTGCAGGGAACATTGGGGTACACGTGTCTTTTTGAATTTTGGTTTTCTCAGGGTATATGCCCAGTAGTGGGATTGCTGGATCATATGGTAGTTTTATTCCTAGCTTTTTAAGGAATCTCCACACTGTTCTCTATAGTGGCTGTACCAATTTACATTCCCACCAACAGTGCAAGAGGGTTCCCTTTTTTCTCCAGCATTTATTGTTTGCAGATTTTTTGATGATGGCCTTTTTGACTAGTGTACATTTTTAACTTTGAAGTCTAATTTATCCATTTACAGGCCTACCTTGGGGGTATTGCAGGTTTAGCTACAGACCACTGCAACAAAACAAAGGTTGCGGTAAAGTGAGTTACATGAATATTTTGGTTTCCCGTTGCATATAAAAGATACGTTTATACTATACTTAGTCTATTATAAAGTGTATAATAGCATTATATCTAAAAAACAAAACATACTTTTAAGTGTAAAACAAAAAAAAACAATTATAATAGTAACATCAAAGATCACTGATCACATTACCACAACATATAATAATAATAAAAAATATTAATAAAAAATAATAAAATAAAGTAAATAATAATAATAAGAAAAAGTTTGAAATATTGCAAGAATTATCAAAAGGTGCCACAGAGACAAGAAGTGAACAAATGCTGCTGGAATAATAGCACTGATAAACTTGCCTAATGCGCAGGGTCACTAGAAACCTTCAATTTGTAAAAAACATACTATCTGCAGTGCATAATATAGTGCTATAGTAAAGTAAGATATACTGTATCTAGTGCTTTTGGTATCATGTCTTAAAAACTACTACTAAGTTCATGACCATGAAGGTTCACCCCTATGAAGGTTCACTTCACCTTCGAAGAGTTTTATAGTTTTGACTCTTAAATGTAGGTCTCTGATCCATTTTGAGTTAATATTTATGGTGTGAGGTAGGGGTACAACTTTTTTTTCCCCATGTGGATATCCACTTTTCCTAGCATCATTTGTTGAAGAGACTATTCTTTCCCTGCTTAATGGTCTGGGCACTTTCATCAACAATCAGTCAACCATAGATATATGGGTTTATTTCTGGACTCTCAGTTCTGTGTCATTGATCTATATGTTTGTTGTTATGCAAGTACCACTTTGTTTTGATTACTATAACGTTAAGGTAAGTTTTAAAATTTGGAAGCTGGAGTCTCTAGCTCTCTTCTTTTCAAGATTGTGTCAGCTATTTGGGGCCCTTGCAATTCCACATGAATTTTAGGATCAGCTTTTCCATTTCTTCAAAAAGGCCTTTGGGATTTAGTTAGGAATTGCATTCAATCTGTAGATCATTTTGTGTAGTATTATTAACTCAAGAGAAGACTCTTGAGAGTTTCTTGAACTGCGAGGAGAGAAAACCAGTCAATCCTAAAGGAAATCAATCCTGAATATTTATTCGAAGGACTGATGCTGAAGCTCCAGTATTTTAGCCACCTGATGCAAAGAGCCGACTCATTGGAAAAGACCCTGATGCTTGAAAAGATTGAAGGCAGGAGGAGAAGGGGACGACAGAGGATGAGATGGTTGGATGGCATCACCGACTCGATGGACATGAGTTTGAGCAAGCTCTGGGAAATGGTGAAGGACAGTGAAGCCTGGAGTGCTGCAGTCCATGGGATCGCACGACTGAGTGACTGAACAATAGCAACCATCTTAACAATATTAAGCCTTCCAACCCATGAATACAGATGTCTGTCCATTTATCTGTCTTCTTTAATTTCTGTCAGCAATACTTTATAGTTTTCAGTGTGTGCCTCACACCTCCTTGGTTGAATTTATTCCTTGGTTGTTTTTTGGTTTTTTTTACTATTTAAAAAATGGAAATAGAATGGTTTTGTGTTGATCATGTATCCCCCAACTATGCTAAAATTTCTTCTTAGTTCTAATAATTTTTGTGGATTATTTACATATACAATTATATCATATACATTAAAAAGATTTTAGACTTTTACACCAGGTTTCCAAGTTGCAGGGCACAACCTGTTAGTGGATTGTGAAATCGATTGTGTAAGTTTCATCTTGTACAATGTTTGTGTATAAAACATATACTTATGGATGTGTTTGAATCCTTATGTAAAATGTATTTCTTACTATGAATTAAAGTCAAAAATGTTATGCCATATTTCACAGCATATAATTGGAGTACAAAATTGTGGGACTAGTGAAAGGTGGAAGTCCTAGCAGTTGCCTTTCATCACCTTGGAAATGATAATTTTATGTGAGAGGCTCTTTTCTGCATATAAAAATAATTGAGCAAAAAATACACTCTGTTCATTGGTTGCTCAGTGAATAATTAAACTTGTGCGATTTTTGCTCTCATGCTCCCAGTGCATCAGTTCTTAGCCTGTTTGTGAAGAAAGTTTGTTGCTGACATACTTGGTGAAATATTTTCCTGAGAATGTATTTTATTAAAGATAGTAATCTATTAAATTGCATTCAATACTTACTACAAGTGAAAAATAACAGAAAGCCACATTATGAAGGATACTACAAGCTACAAAGATATCTTTTACTCTCCAAAAGATACAAGTTATTAATTATAATAAATTTATATTGATGTCAAGCATATGGTAAAGAATAAGGGAGAACTTACAACTTTTTAATGCAAACACATTAAAACAGAATTACTATACACAGATGCAAAATTATTACAGAAAGATAAAATTATCCTAATGCATTATAGTCTTGACAGGACATCTTTTTTAATCTAGTAAATTGTTTGATTTTTCTAAATTGTTGTGCATGGTGTTAAATTGAAATTTTGACCCACAAGTAGTTGTGGGCTGTGTAGTGTTGATGATGTTAGGATTGGAGGTACCACAGTTGCCCTCTGCCCTCTTTCCACCACTGCCTATCTAATGATGAGGCATCTTCCCAGTGGTCCACATGTCTTCTTGACATTCTTGTTACCAAATTATACAACTCCGCATGTTTTGTAATGAGCTTGAGCTTCAGAATCAAATATGACTGTGTTGAATTCTCCTCCCTTAACATTAACTTTATGACCGTGGACAAGTCACTAGCTTCCTCTGAAGCCTCAGTTTCTGTTGCTGTAAAGTGGTGCTAATTCAGGGCTACATAGAAGAGTAAATGATGTTATGCTGTGTATATAACATGTCAAATATAGAACCTGGTGTAGTAAATAATAAACGGTAGCTATTAAAACACCTGAGTTATGATCAGTACTCTGTAAGTGGTCATCCCTCTTCTACTCCCAGGCCACACTTTTACACGCGTGCTGGCATTGTCAAGTAGAAGCTAATTCTGGAAGCTCACACCTGTGCTAGGGGGTTGTTAGTCATGAACCTCTCTTTCCATAAAATTGTGTGTACTTCCCTGGTGGTCTTATTGTGCATTCAGCTTTGGGTCATGGGAATCGTGGGGCTGCCTTGCCGTGTGATATGAAAATGGGAACTACCGGGTTTGTCGGTATTTCAGGTGCCTAAAAACCACAGATAATAAGCAGGCATCATTGTTTTCCTCTTCTGTAGTTGTGTGCTGCTCATCTCCCGACTGAAGCAGAGGCACCAAATCATTACCAGGCAGTATGTCGTGCGCTGTTTGCAGAGACGATGGAGCTGCATACATTTCTGACCAAAATCAAGAGTGCAAAGGAGGTGAGTGCTGCTGCCCCCCATTTTGGGCATTGTGAAAGACAGGCCTGATTTCCAACATTGCCCATCATGTTATTTAAAGTATTTATTGCTATCCTTCTGATGAGTGCTGAAAATTATTCAGGAAAGAAGCAACTTAGGCAAAATGAAATCTGATCCTTAAAATGTGAATCCGTCTGATAAAACAGATTTTCATAAAACTTCCTTACAAACAGAAAATAAATATTGCTGAACTGGTTGAATCAGTTTCCTATATGACTTGGTTGGTTTTTTTGTTTTTTTTTTTTTACCTCTGTCTGCCTCTCTTTTGGCCATTTTTAAAGTGTGTTAGTGTGTCTTTCAGGAAGGGATACGGACTCAGAAAGGAAGCTCCACTTCTGGTAATTTAACTTATATAGTAGATGTGATTAGATATTTAATGCAGGAGATGTGAATTAACATTAAGATAATCCAGAGTCTCATGTTAGCTATTTTATTATTTATCATTGTCTATAAGTTAAAAATACTATGTGTGAAGGCCAAAGAGAATCACTCTCGTTTATTTACAAGGTGAATTGCCATATTTTACATCCCACAGGCACAGTTGTGAAGATTCTCGAGGTCTAGGTAAAGCACCTGGCACATAGAAAGAGCCTAGTATATGATTAGTGGTGATTATCATTTCTTTTGTAACTAAAATATGGAGTTTATCTGAGACACTAGTTTAAAACTCACAATGACACACAGCTTGGGGAGGGACACATATGAGACGTGTAAGGGAAGAAGGACAGTACTAACTTGTATTAAAGTGAGACTCCTTAGCTGTGCAAATGACAGAAGATTCGGGTGTCTAAGCCAGATCACCCTTCATAAATCACCCTGAATGGATCTGTTTTGTTAATATATTCGTGAATGAGAGTTCCAAGCATTCTTCTTTAGGTCTAAGCAGGATTCTGCTTGTAATTTGTCTTTTTTTGATAAGATAATGGAAAGTTATGTGTATTTTTCTAGGAATATATAGAATTGGACCTAAAGGGAAAGTCTTCAACAGGGTGGAAAGGGTGAACTGAATGTTGTTTGAAGAGAAAATATAAACACGCTTCATGGGCTAGCTTTTCCTCCTGGAGAGGACCAGAGGACAGAGGGTCTGAGGACACACCCGAAAGACAGCCTCAATTAAGGTTTGGTGAATAATAGGTTTACTAGAAAGATCACTTTGGGTAATTATCTTCCCCAGCTTGTTGGGATTGAGATGGTCTTCTTCAGAGAGGCTCCTGTTATTTTCAGAGTGCAAGTAGAGTCCCGTGCAGTTAGGGTCAAGTAAATGAGCTTGTAGAGTCTTCCCAACACAGATGTTCTTAGGAATCATTTCTGAATTCAAGAACAGTATTAATAAATATTTTTTCTATTCCAGTGAGCATAAACAATTGTGTTTCTTTTTTGCTCTTGATGAAAACTTTGTTTTGCCAAACAAATTCTCAGAGATTTTTTTAAGTAAAAGTCTATTTAAAGAGACATCTCACAAATGGAGTAAAAGAACACAAGTGTTTGGGACCATTGGTGGCTTTGATGCCTGCAGAGACTGGACAGGCCCTAGTAAAAGTTGGGGACCTTGGGTCAGGATTTTGGCTTTATGTCCCACTGTCACCTCCAGCAGCACCTGATGTCTGGGTCTTTATAGATACTGGTTCTGTCCAGTTTGGTCATCTCCTGCTCTGGTTCCTTACTTTGTTGATCTCTTCTCAGCTTTTTCCATCCGTCTTTCTAGAAACTGTGTTCCATGTTTAGAAAGATCTCCTCCTAACCTCAGTCTCCTCTGAGGACTCCTGCTCCCCAGGGCAGTGCTTTCTCTGCCTCCTCTGTGCGAGGCTGCTCTGCCCTCATGGCTGCAGGTCTCCAGACTGGGTGGATGGGTGGTGTTCTCGGTCTGCTGCTTCTTAATCGGGACTCCTCACACTTGTACCAGAACCCCACAGTATCCACTTCTGCTACTCTTGAGCCCATTGACACTATCATCTGCCATCATCTCGACTGATTTGTTTGATAAAAAGCAACTCCGGCTGTGTATCCTTGACCCTCCTCTATCTCAGCACTCTGCGTACCTGAACATACTTGTGAAAGTGAAAGTCACTCGGGTCATTTCTGACTTTTTGCGACCCCATGGACTATACAGTCTGTGGAATTCTCCAGGCCAGAATACAGGAGTGGGTAGCCTTTCCCTTCTCTAGAATATCTTCCCATCCCACAGATCGAACCCAGGTCTCCTGCATTACAGGCAGATTCTTTACCAGCTGAACCACAAGGGAACCCCGAACATACCTTTGTCCTCATGATAACCTGCTATCATTCCATCTTGGAAATCACCCCTGATGTAGCTCTGTCCTTCGAACTCATCCCTCACTGCCAGCTGAACTGGTCTTCTCTGTTGACCTCCCCTACCCCTTTTCTTCCAGTTTATCAGCCCTTCCTGGATTCACTCTGTGTCCTCTGTGGATGAGAGTCTGTTTATCAAGAGTTCAGTCCACATGTGCAACCTGAAGTATTCCAGTAGCCGCCTGCTGGCCTCATCACTGAATTCTCTCCATCCAGTTCAGCTTCTGCTGTGTCTGGGAGTGATTGCTGCAGACCACAGATCTGACCTGAGGGGTCTGACTCCATGCCCAGGCCTCTGTGTGGTCTTCCAGGCCTGAGCCGAGGCCTGCTTTCCCTGGCAGGCCGCCCTCCCTGCACAGGACTTGGGTGCTGCACTCTGGTTTTCTGAAGGGGGCAGTGAGGACTCAGGCGCTCTGCCCATGGCCATTCATGTGCACCTGCCCTCATTGTCCAGCGCCTCCACTCCAAGAGCCTTGGCTGAGGCACTTGCCTCCCTCCTCTCTTTCCCTCGCAGTAGCCCGGGCCATGACGTGTTTGCAGTGAGGAAGCCCCCCACTTGCACTGCCCGTCATCTGACCGTGCTGGTGCCGTCTTGGGAGGACATGGAGCAGGGGAGCAAAATACCCTTGTCAGCCTCTTGGCTGCATGGACGCAGAGTGGAGTAAGGGCGAGTTGCCACTTTCAGTTTGGCTGGCCCTTCTGACCCCTGGACACCTGACAGCTTGACACAGGCAATTTGCTTCCTGGTTAATGTGACTCCGATTGCCTGGAGGGTGAAATTAAACTCCATTGTGTTGCCTGTGAGGCCTTCATGGCATTTCACCTACTCGTGTTATTCTCCTTTTCAACTCTCCCTTTGTTGCATTTTTATGCTATCCAGTGAGAATTACTTAGTTTCTGAATATGCTGTACTTGCTGTATGTTCTGGGACCCCAGTATAATACTTTATGCTTCCTGTCTGGAGTTCTTTCCCTTCCTTGTCTTCTTGGTGATCTCCTGTTGACCCATCTAAACTCTGCTCATGTGTCATCTCCCTCCACCCTTCACTTCCTCTGTGTCCTGTACTCCCTGCCCTTCTCTTGCTCCCTGGGAGTTCTTATGTCTTTGAGCTCTTTCTCCACAGCCAGGCTGGTCACTTCTTGAGACAAATGACTGTGCTTTAAGTCATCTTCCTGTTAATGACTCACTGTAGTGTGTGCATGCAAGAAACACTCTGGAAATGTTTGTTGAACTGAAATAATTTATGCATTGTGTCTGTGTTTTTTTAGAATATCAGAAATTTTCTGGTGGAAGGCATTGTTGACTTTTGGAAACATTATGACCCAGATATTTCTAGTAAATAGGAGAAGTTTTATGGCTGTCATTGAGGTCTTGGAGTGCTCTCCATTCAGCTTACACAGAAGCGCTTATTTAACAGGGAGTCTTGAGAAGGCAGGCTGTGAAACCTGTGGAAATCCTGACGTGAACGTTCTGTACTGTTGCATTACAGATTTTATACTCATGCATGGCCTGTCAACACTGAGGTTTTAGGAGTAAAGTTTTACAGGGTCCAAGTGGATTTCCCCTTCCTCTTTGATGTATGCAGTTTTCTTGAAATTAGAGAACATTTTTATGCGTATTAGTTCATGCTTTATGTTAGTCATTTTAACCTTTAACCTAGTCTCAGGAGTGCTAAGTTCACACTAATAAAATACTCTGCACTAATTTGGTATTTTTCCTGAAGATCTCAAAATATACAATTTAAGAATCGGTCTTTCTTCTATATCTATGAGTTAGTGTATATCAACTGGAATTTTCAAAGTAATAACCTGATTCAACAGGTTGATTACTGATTATCAGTGATGTTTCAAGCAACCATATATCTGTGTATATGTACATGTGTGTATATAAAATTAGGGTAAAATATTAGTATCAGGACATTTGAGCTCAGTGTTGATATTCTTGATTTGATAGACCAAAAGTACTTTAATTATGTTAAACTTCTTATATGCTCAGTTGGCAGTTTACCAAAATGTAAAACCTATAATCAATTTCCAAGTGTTGTAATTGTATTAGGAGGTCATTACATTTACTAGACCTGGCTGCTCTGCAGAGCACAAGGCCTTTAGTTCATCTATTTATTTAGGAGGCAAATTCATTTTCATTCTAGTCCCTTTTCATAATGCAATGATTTCCTTCTTAAACAATGAATGAGACCCTTGAAGGTTGTTCTCCAAATGATAGGATTTAGATTGGCTGCTGTTACTCTGTCTCAGAGGCAATTTGATACCCTGGAAAATGAGCACATAGTCCAGTGTCTCCTAAGCAGTTGATACTCTGGGATGCAAGTGTAGATGGAGGGACTGTCCTTTCAGTGCCGTACACTCAGTGCAGCAGGTCATATGAAAGATGAGACAGCCATGCCCTGGTGCCAGTGAACCCCCTACCCCACCACAGCCTGGTCCCGACTGGCTAGTGTGGCTGGTGACCAAGTGCAGTGGGGAGGGGAGAATTGAACTTGGCAATTTCAAGTGTAAATTATTTGGGTTGAAAAAAAGAAATTATATTAATGGCAGTGTGCTTTATTTCAGTGCTGTCTAAGTAGTTTTTGAGCATCAGTCCCTAATTTTGTTATTGTTAAATGAAATTATCAATTCCTCAGACTTTAAGCCCTGCTGCTTCCCCAATTATTTATGCCCACAGCTGCAAAGTGGCCACTCTTGCTTGCTTCACTTAGTCTCCACGAACAGCCCTGTGATGCCCACTTTGCAGATCAGTAAACTGAGGCTTAGCTTAGTGGTTCCCACAGAACGACGCTCTGAGCATTTCTGATGGCTGCGTTTCTATCCCACATGCTCTCCAGCTTGGCACCGGCACCCTTGGCAGTTATTGCTGTCTCCCTGCAAGGACAGTCACCTGTAGCACACTGTCCTGGAAGGTGGCTGTCTAGAGTCCTTGGAGGAGATTCCTCCTGTGCACTCAGATTCAGCCTCCTGAGCAGCAGGGGAAAAGGGCGTGTAAGTCAGAATAGAATTTGGTGTTGAGGAACAAGGAGGCTCATGAGGGAACGCATGTGTGAGTGTGTGTGTGTCAGCCTCATACATGCACACAGATGGGAATAGGATGAGAGGAGGAGTGGTGTCATGTTAAGTTTAGGTGTGAAGTAATATGGAAATGAGAAAAGAGAGTAGTGGCATAGAAATGTCAGAGATGAGATAAAATTGTGTTCAGACTAGAAGGTCAGTTGACTGGTGTGGTGTGTTCCTAGCTGCTCTACACTATTGTCTCCATGTAGAGTGTGTGGTGAGCCCCAGCCCCATTCCCCAGGAAGCACTTTGTCTCACAGAAGAGGTTTAGGTCTTTACTGTAGTAGGAAAAACTTGATGTGTCAGAGAAGTATGCTGTTTAAAGATAATCTTTCTTTTGAAAAAAATCTTTTTCTCAAGCAAATAACTCATTTTTTATTTATAGTATAGCTAAAATGTTTATATCAACATTGACATTTTTAATTAATTAATTTTAATTGGAGGATAATTACTTTGCAATATTGCAGTGGTTTTTGCCATACATCAACATGAATCAGCCACAGGTGCACATGTGTCCTCGCCTCCCCGAACCTCCCCCCCCACCCCATTCCCTCTGGGTTGTCCTAGAGCACTGGCTTTGAGTGCCCACTTCCTGCATTGAACTTGCACTGGTCACCTATTTTACATAAGGTAATATACATGTTTCAATGCTATTCACTCAAATCATCCCACCCTCACCTTCTTCACATAGTCCAAAAGTCTGTTCTTTACATCTGTGTCTCTTTTGCTGCCTTGCATATAGAATTGTTGTTACCGTCTTTCTAAATTCCATATATATGCATTAACATACTGTATTGGTGTTTCTCTTTCTGACTTACTTCATTCTGTAAAATAGGCTCTAGTTTCATCCACCTCATTTCATCCACCTCATGACTCAAATGAGTTCCTTTTTATAGCTGAGTAATATTCAGTATTCCATTGTGAATATGTACCACAACTTCCTTGTCCATTTGTCTGCCGATGGACGTCTAGGTTGCTTCCATGTCCTGGCTATTGTAAACAGTGCTGCAGTGAACATTGGGGTACACGTGTCTCTTTCAATTCTGGTTTCCTTAGTGTGTGTGCCCAACAGTGGGTGTGCTGGGTTGTATGGCGGTTCTGTTTCCAGTTTTTTAGGGAACCTCCACACTGTTCTCCATAGTGGCTGTACCAGTTTTCATTCCCACCAACAGTGTAAGAGGGTTCTGGTTCCCTTTTCTCCACACTCTCTCCAGCATTTACTGTTTGTAGACTTTTTGATGGCAGCCATTCTGACCGGTGTGAGGTGATACCTCATTGTGGTTTTAATTTGCATTTCGCTAATAATGAGTGATGTTGAGCATCTTTTCATGTGTTTATTAGCTATCTGTATGTCTTTGGAGAGATGTCTGTTTAGTTCTTTGGCTCACTTTTTGACTGGGTTGTTCATTTTTCTGGTATCAAGCTGCATGAGCTGCTTATATATTTTGGAGGTTAATTCTTTGTCAGTTGTTTCATTTGCTATTATCTTCTCCCATTCTGAAGGCTACCTTTTCACCTTGCTTATAGTTTCCTTCGTTGTGCAAAAGCTTGTAAGTTTATTTAAGTCCCATTTGTTTATTTTTGTTTTTATTTTCATTACTTCGGGAGGTGGATCATAGAGGGTCTTGCTGTGATTTGCGTCAGGGAGTGTTCTGCCTATGTTTTCCTCTAAGAGTTTTATACTTTCTGGTTTTACATTTACATCTTTAATCCATTTTGAGTTTATTTTTGTGTATAGTGTTAGAAAGTACTATAGTTTTCATTCTTTTACATGTGGTTAACCAGTTTTCCCAGCACCACTTGTTAAAGAGATTGTCTTTTCTACATTGTATATTTTTGCCTCCTTTGTCAAAAATAAGGTGTCGATAGGTGCGTGGATTTATCTCTGGGCTTTCTATTTTGTTCCATTGATGTATGTTTCTGTCTTTGTGGCAGTACCATACTGTCTTGATGACTGTAGCTTTGTAGTATAGTCTGAAGTCAGGAAGGTTGATTCCTCCAGTTCCATTCTTCTTTCTCAGGATTGCTTTGGCTATTCAAGGATTTTTGTGTTTCCATAAAAATTGTGAAATTATTTGTTCTAGTTCTGTGAAAAATACCGTTGGCAGCTTGATAGGGATTGCATTGAATTTATAGATTACTTTGGGCAATATACTAATTTTCACTATATTCATTCTTCCAATTCACCAACATGGTATGTTTCTCCATCTATTTGTGTCATCTTTGGTTTCTTTCATCAGTGTTTTATAGTTTTCTACATGTAGGTCTTTTGTTTCTTTGAAGTGAAGTAAAAGTCGCTCAGTCATGTCTGACTCTTTGCAACCCCATGGACTATACAATCCATGGAATTCTCCAGGCCAGAATACTGGAGTAGGTAGCCTTTCCCTTCTCCAGGGGATCTTTTCAACCCAGGGATGAAACCCAGGTCTCCCACATTGCAGGCAGATTCTTCACCAGCTGAGCTGCAAGGGAAGCCCTTTGTTTCTTGAGGTAAATTTATTCTTAAGTATTTTATTCTTTTTGTTGCAAAGGTGAATGGGATTGTTTCCTTAATTTCTCTTTGCTTTTTCATTGTTAGTATATAAGGAATGCAAGGGATTTCTGTGTATTAATTTTATATCCTGCAGCTTTACTATATTCACTGATTAGCTCTAGTAGAAGCATTAGCACCTATCCTACTCAAACTCTTCTGGAAAATTACAGAGGAAGGCGAACTCCCAACTCATTCTAAGAGGCCACCATCACCCTGATACCAGAGCTAGGCTAAGATGCCACAAAAAAAGATAGCTACAGGCCAGTATCACTGATGAACATAGATGCAAAAATCCTCAACAAAATTCTAGCAAACAGAATCCAACAATATATTAAAAAGATCATACATTATGATCAAGTAGACTTTATTCCAGGGATGCAAAGAATCTTCAATGTTTGCAAATCAGTCAATGTTATGTACCATATTAACAAATTGAAAGGTAAAAACCATATGATTATCTCAATAGATGCAGAGAAACCTTTGACAAAATTCAACACCCATTTATGATAAAAACTCTCCAGAAAGCAAGCATAGAAGGAACATACTTCAGCATGATAAAAGCTATATATGACACACCCACTGCAAATATTATCCCCAATGGCAAAAAATTGAAAGCATTTTCTCTAAAATCAAGAGCAAGACCCGTACTCACTACTTACCACTACTGTTCAACAGTTTTGGAAGTCCTAGCCACAAGCAATCAGAGAAGAAAAAGAAGAAAAAGGAATCCAGATTGGAAAAGAAGTAAAACTCTCACTGTTTGCAGATGATATGATCCTCTACATAGAAAATCCTAAACATTAATCATTTTTAAAAGCCCCTTTGTTTTTGGTGATTCGTATTCTTTCACTTAGGGCTTCCCAGGTGATGCTAGTGGGAAAGAACCCACCTGCCAATGCAGGAAACATAAGAGATGAGGGTTCAGTCCCTGGGTTGGGAAGTTCCCCTTGAGGAGAGCATGGAAACCCACTCCAATATTCTTCCTTGAAGAATCCCATGGACAGAGGAACCTGGTGGGCTATGGTCCACAGGGTCACAAAGAGTTGGACGTGACGGAAGCGACTTAGCATGCATGCATTCTTTCACTCATTATTCATATGACTGCATAAGTCAAATAGACATTGATAGATTTCTTTATTCTTCATTTTGTAAAGGGAAAAGGGGCCAATTAGACATGGTAAGATTCCTTCTAGTCTTAAAATGCTCTGCAGAAAGTACAATTCATGTGACTAAGTATTCATTCAACAAGATTTTCCTTATTTTTGTACAAGTCTTGTTTTGTGTAGGTAAAATGTATACAGATACATGTTTTAAGTGCATTCCCACTAAAATTTGCTCTGAATTTAATGTACACTATTTTATATATTTTATGCTGTTTAATATTTTAAATTTGAGATGAATTTTATAAGAAAGCTCAATGTTGTCAATGTTGAGCTCTAAAGTCAGTACTGATTACTACCATACTGATGTCAGTAAAACATCAGTGGTAAAAACTTGTGTATTTTAAAAATCTAGTGGTAAACCAATCCCTAGAAAGAATAAATTCCTAAAACAATTATCAGTCACAACTGAATGAAGAGTAAAAATAACCAAGCATTCTGAAATATTATATGTTCATATTGTTGAAATAAGAATGCTAAATAGAAGGCATGTGAAAGATTTTTAAAGTCTTAATTTCTGTTAGAAGATTATTTACTCCAAATGATGAAAATCTTCTCTCCTGAAGTGTCTTGTGCCGTACATACAATCCACCCTGGAATGCGGGTAGAATACCCCCAAACATTTTGATGCCTGAGGAATGAGACATTTGATAAGAGTGGAGCCATCTTGGATTTCTTCAGAGGCAGGATCTCACGGCATAGATTGTCATTTCTGATTATCGCATCAGAATGATCTTGAATCTCTTCTCAAGTGTGGCTGCACCTCTGGTGCTTCATTATTAAGTTTCTTGCTGACATCTTAAACCCTTCTTATGAATGCTGTGTTCATTCACCCTCTCAGTTATGGTTCTTCTCTTGTATCCTCAGTCCTCAGCTACAGGGTGTCCGAGGCCGCCTCAGACGCCCTCATAGGGTGAGTGCACTCCCTGTTTCCTTGAAAGCCACATTGTTCTGTGTATTTCCTCTCTAGCAGCCATCACAGTCCAGAGCTGTCTTGCTGGTCTCTCTTCCTGCTCACTGATACCTGCCACCAGGACACATTCTCAGAGAGGACAGAGACCTTCTCTCTCCAGTTCACTTGCTGCATCCCTAGTGAATTAATAATAGAGCCTCTGTAAATATTTGATTAGTGGTGAATGATGTGAAGAACCTGTGGTTTGGATGTTGGACCTCTAGTTTCTCACCAGGTCTCTCGAACCCTGGTACCCTGACCCCTGACTTGTCTGCAGATACAGAGCTTCTTTGGTATTTCCCTGTGCTTCCTTGGGCAGCGGTCTGACCTCTTGCACCTGAGCTGTGGCACAGCCTCCTCATGTGGTTTCCCTCTTCACATATGGAGCCTGTCCTCCAGTGCTCCGTGCCCATGTGAGGATGGTGCTGGCTTCTCAGTGCGTGTAGATGGGACATTTAGACCCGTGAGCACGGCATCAAGACCATGCACAGTGAGGACCCATCTGAGCTGTGTGGCTCTTCATTCCCCGTGCTCACCATTGTGCAGGCTTTGCTGCCCTTCCTCCAGCCCCTGATGCTAAGGGCCTCTGCACCTGCCTGGACTGTCCTTTTCCTCTCTCACTTAGAAAGTGCCTCCTTACTCTTACAACCTAGCTCAGACGCCCACCGTCCTGAAATGGTGTTGCTGATGCAAGTTAATTTCTTTATTCCCTGTGTTCGTTCATAGAGCACTCTGCCCTGGCTTCCATCACTTATCACACTGTATTGTGATGACTGTTGACATATGTCTCCTCGCTAGACTGAACTTCTTAGGACAAGGACCATGTTTATATTGCCAACCCTGTCAATAGACTTAGGGACCAAGGACACATCTCCTATTGTCTTTTTAGGTGTGCTCCCCTTGCTGCTTCCTTGGCCTCAGGCAACATTAGGGTCCTTCAGTAATGCGGTTTGCTTTTTCAACCTGGTTGATGACGTGTTTTGTTCTGTAGTTCAGTCTTTCTAAGTGTTTAATGCATTAATGTTCAAGAAGAAATGGAGCAAAACAGAATTAGCCTTGTCTTTTATAGTCACCACATGTATTTGAGCTGCTGTCCAGGGAACCTGAGGAGTATGGGTAAGATGGAGTGCTCCTAGATTTTTATTAATTTTTCAGAGATATCCACTCTAAGGAAATTTATGTAATTTGAAGGGAAAAAGACCCAAAGTCCTCAGCTGCAGCTCTGGGCTCAAACAATTTATGTCACTTTCACGTGAGCACTTACAATCCATGAGTGTCTCTTGCTCATTTACATTAACCCTCACGAAGTCCTGAGAAGTAGGCAGTACTACCTGTTGCCTCCTGCTCACTTCACAGAGAGGAGTGAAGCCTAGTTCAGCAAGAATACGCTGTTAGCTGCCCATGGTGACAGAAGTGGGATTAGTGCTCTTCTCATGTTGTAGGCATAGTGACATATGCCAGAAGTGGATCTGATGATAGGAGATGAGGATGTATGGGAGGAGTCTGTAAGCCAGAGTGTTGGACTATGTGGACCTGTAAGGATGCAGCAGCTGCATTGAGCCATGCAGTTCCTGGTGACTGAGGAAGACCTAGGTCCCAAAGGAATTAGGATCAATGGGCAGAATGTCATCATTCATGCGATACGTCTCTCCTATTCGGCAGTTGCAGTGAATGACAGCCAATATTTCTTGCACACTCACCATGCATAGACAAGGCTCTGAGACTGCAGTGCACATTAGTTCCGCAGCTCTCCCAGCAGCTGTGCATCTGCTGGGGACACAGGCTGAACACGGTGCTCCAGTTGGAACTGGGATCCAGGAACAGCTGCCACGGCAGTGGGTGTGGGCTGTGGCATGGGAATGGAGGCGCAGTGGGGCCCCTTTCCTGTGCTCAAAGCTCCAGAAGAAGCAGCATTACTCCGGGGCCTCAGTTTTCTAAGCGTTTGAGTGATTCTCACTCACATGTGACTGTTTTACTCCTTATTAGTCAGATTCTTCTGATTGGATAAATCTTACCCTACATATAATAAAACCCCGTAATGGGAGGATGATTTCTCAGTGTCCAGATTAGAGCCCGTCTGTTTTTAGCTGCTAGTATTTGACCATATTATTGAAATTGCGGGCTAAGAAGGTGAGTGGGAAATCAGCATGGTTCGTTACAAATTTTCAAAAGATTATTTGAGTAATTTTACACTATATCATCAAAGCTATTGCTGTAATACATTATTGAGTGATTTACATGTATTAGTTCAGCTACTGCTATACAAGAATCATAATTTTGTGATGAAATCCTTAAGCTCAGTTAATCTTAAATAAGATATTGCTAAAGTATTTTGCTTAAAACAGAGTATTATAAATACACATATAAAGTATTTTTTCGTTGCTGAGGAGAAAAACACTTTTTAGAAACGATCAGGCTGTTATGAAACTGTCTTTTGTCTGTTTTTTTAAGTTAAATAACCACATTTTATAACCTGTAATTGGTTGAAAAAAATCAAGTATTCCCCCTCCCGGTATCTCACAGCTAGTAATCACATCCACCTGTATCCTGATGCCATCACCAGTCAGCACATTGACTCCTCGGACATCTGCCATGATGGCCCTTCAGGCGGTCTTCTGTTTGAGTGCACTCACAGAGATAAGCCACAAGACCTCTGTCTCATTCACATGTTGAAGTATATTTTAATTAGCTTTCTCATATTCCTGGCCTACCCTCTCGTGTCTGCTCCCAACACCTCTAATAATAAAACTGCGACGACATTTAGTTCAGTTCAGTTGCTCAGTCGTGTCCAACTCTTTGCAACCCCATGGACTGCAGCACGCCAGGCCTCCCTGTCCATCACCAACTCCTGGAGTTTACTCAAACTCATGTCCATTGAGTCAGTGATGCCATCCAACCATCTCATCCTTTGTCGTCCCCTTCTCCCTCCTTCAATCTTTCCCAGCATCAGGGTCTTTTCAAATGAGTCAGTTCTTCGCGTCAGGTGGCCAAAGTATTGGAGTTTCAGCATCAGTCCTTCCAATGAATATTCAGGACTGTGACGACATTTAAGTTAACTAGAAATTTCTCCCTACAGCCAGAATGGATTTCTAGTCCTCCAAGTGGTGAACATATTTTTTGAAAGAAAGAATCTACCACCAGATGTCTGTCTGTAAGGTTGCCATTTGTTTGTTTTAATTAAATCATCTATCACTGTAACTTTTTAGAGTCCTTGTCAAAGTCTCTCTTTTCTGTTTGATTTGTTATTTTGTGAATGTGAGTAAATCCCAGAACACACACCTCAGCAACAACGGTGAAATTACCCTCTCTTTGCCTTTAGATTTCTTTGCCTTCGTTACTACCCTCCCTATTAAAATGTTTCAGAAGAATCCTTTCTGTAAAAGATCATGTCAGAACTCTTCTACCTGTCGGGTCCTGTAACTTCTTGAACTTATTAACTTTAACAAATAAACAAATTCACATACTTCTAGGAGTCCAGGAATAGTTCAGGAAGCCTCACCCTCTGTCTCAGCCACTCATAGTCTCTCCTGCAGAAGAGACTGTTAATTTCTTCTGTGTCCTTGCACAGACAATTTATGTATAACTAATAGAAAAATAACTATTTTTTCTTCCTTTTTTATGCTATTCTGAACCTTCCTTTTTTTATTTAATATTGTATCTTGTAGATCATTTCATGTCAGTGTGTAGTGTTCACATTTACTGTGTCTTCATGGTGTTCTGTTGTGTGGTTAAGCTGTAATTGATGTAATCTGTCATCTATTGACAACAAGTAAGTTGCTTCCAGTCTTTTGCTTTTTATAAGCAATGCTGCAATAGATAGTTTCTAACTTATTTTTCATGGGTGCGATTTTCATGTGTGTCTTACATGTGTAAGACAAATTCCAAAAAGAATAGCTGAGTCAGAGAAATTGTGCATTTATAATTTTCATAAAATATTAAATTATCCTTCATTCAGTTCAGTCGCTTAGTTGTGTCTGACTCTTTGTGACCCCATGAATTGCAGCATGCCAGGCCTCTCTGTCCATCACCAACTCCCAGAGTCTACCCAAACCCATGTCCATCGAGTCAGTGATGCCATCCAACCATCTCATCCTCTGTTGTCCCCTTCTCCTCCTGCCCACAATCCTACCCAGCATTAGGGTATTTTCTAATGAGTCAGCTCTTCGCATGAGGTGGCCAAAGTATTGGAGTTTCAGCTTCAACATCAGACCTTCCAATGAACACCCAGGACTGATCTCCTTTAGGATGGACTGGTTGGATCTCCTTGCAGTCCAAGGGACTCTCAAGAGTCTTCTCCAACACCACAGTTCAAAAGCATCAATTCTTCGGCGCTCAGCTTTCTTCACCGTCCAACTCTCACATCCATACATGACCACTGGAAAAACCATAGCCTTGACTAGACGGACTTTTGTTGGCAAAGTAATGTCTCTGCTTTTAAATATGCTATCTAGGTTGGCCATAACCTTCCTTCCAAGGAGTAAGCGTCTTTTAATTTCATGGCTGCAGTCACCATCAGCAGTGATTTTGGAGCCCCCCAAAATAAAGTCTGACACTGTTTCCCCATCTGTTTCCCATGAAGTGATGGGACCAGATGCCATGATCTTAGTTTTATGAACGTTGAGCTTTAAGCCAACTTTTTCACTCTCCCCTTTCACTTTCATTAAGAGGCCCTTTAGTTCTTCTTCACTTTCTGTCATAAGAGTGGTGTCATCTGCATATCTGAGGTTATTGATATTTCTCCCGGCAATCTTGATTCCAGCTTGTGTTTTTCTTCCAGCCCCAGCGTTTTTTCTCATGATGTACTCTGCATAGAAGTTAAATAAGCAGGGTAACAATATACAGCCTTGACATACTCCTTTTCCTATTTGGAAAAAACCAGTTCTGTTGTTCCATGTCCAGTTTTCTAACTGTTGCTTCCTGACCTGCATACAGGTTTCTCTCAAGAGACAGTTTTTAGATGGTCTGGTATTCCCCATCTCCTTCAGAATTTTCCACAGTTGATTTGTGATCCACACACAGTCAAAGGCTTTGGCATAGTCAATAAAAGCAGAAATATAGATGTTTTTTTTCTGGAACTCTGTTGCTTTTTTTTCGATGATCCAGCGGATATTGGCAGTTTTGATCTCTGGTTCCTCTGCCTTTTTTTCTAAAACCAGCTTGAACATCTGGAAGTTCACGGTTTTCACATATTGCTGAAGCCTGGCTTGGAGAGGATTTTTTTGAGCAATTTACTTTTACTAGCGTGTGAGATGAGTGCAAATTGTGCGGGTCGTTTTTTGGATTTTTTCCTTTGGGCATTCTTTGGCATTGCCTTTTCTTTGGGATTGGAATGAAAACTGACCTTTTTTTTCCAGTCCTGTGGCCACTGCTGAGTTTTCCAAATTTGCTGGCATATCGAGTGCAGCACTTTAAATGTTTACTAATTGATACTCTCTGAAAATGTGTAAGAGTATCTATTTTTCTATGTGTTCACAATGTGTTTCCTAAGTGATAAGTAAAAGTTTATCTTTCATAGTTTTAGTTTTTGTTGTTCAGTTACTAAGTCTCTTTGCGACCCCGTGGACTAGAGCATGCCAGGCTTCCCTGTCCTTCACTGTTTCCCACAATTTGCTCAAATTCATGTCAATTGAGTCGGTGATGCTATCCAACCATCTCATCCTCTGTTGTGCCCTTCTCTTCCTGCCCTCAATCTTTCTCAGCATCATTGTCTTTTCCAGTGAGTCAGCTCTTCATGTCAGGTGGCCAGAGGTATTGGAGCTTCAGCTTCAGCCTTCGTCCTTCCTATGTATTCAGGATTGATTTCCTTTAGGATTGACTGGTTTGATCTTGCTGTCCAAGGGACTCTGAAGAGATTTAGTTTACATTTTACTTTTAGTTTACATTTTCCTTATTATGAATGATATTGGGTACCTTTTCCCATGCTTAAGAGCTGTTTGTATTTTTAAATTACCTATTCATATTCTTTGCCCATTTTTCTAATGGAATATTGGTCTTTCTTATTGGATTGGATTTGCATTTACTAAGAAAATAGCTTTTTGTGATGTAATTTGTAAATATTGTCCCTGATATTTCAGTGATTATTTTACAGTGGTCATCACTGATGTCTGTAGGTATGAATAGTTGATGAGTATAAAAACTTAAAGGGCAGAGAGATGTGTTTAGGGAGATACTGTGAGTCCAGCCATCTGTGGCAGAGACAGGCATTACACTCTCGACCAGTGTGTGTGTGTGTGTCTGTCTGTCTGTCTCTGTCTACAACAGTATTGGAAGGATTGAGGAACAGTATTACTTTTCTAGAACCTAGAAATGAATTTCCTTTATTTTGAAGACATCATCTATACTTTTTCTAATTTCTCTAGTGAACTGTAGAAATCCAAATTAAGCTTTGTTTGGTCAGGTGCTCAGTCGTGTCCAACTCTATGGGCTATAGTCCACCAGGCTCCTCTGTCTGTGGAATTTTCCAGGCAAAAATACTGGAATGGGTTGCCATTTCCTTCTCTAGGGATCTTCCTGACTCAGGGATTAAACCTACATCTCCTTCATTGGCAGATGGATTCCTTTACTGCTGCGCTATCAGGATATAAATTTATAGTTTAGTATCTTAACATTTTACATTTTTCATTAAGTACAATGCTCTGATTCTTATATCTTCTCCCTCTTCCATCCCTCTGGGAGAAGGAACATGTTACATCTTTAAGAAAGTGTCATAAAGATTGAAGAAAATATCAATCATATTCTATAGTAATTATTCATTAGCTCTTTAATATGCATGAAAGACTTCCATTTATCAGAAGAATTGCTGTAACTGGGGGCTTTTTATGCTGTAATTTCAAAAATATTAATTTGGGTTGATAAATATGATGATAAAGTCCTTTTTCCTGCTTTTCTGTGGCAAAAGTATCTGAATTAGGAAGGACATCATGGCTTTTACTCTGTGGAGCTAATATACATGTTCTATTTATTATAGGCAGTATTTATGTTAGCAACTTTATCACTTGAGATATGCATTTAATGATCTCTAAGTAATTTCTTTAAACATACATTAGTATCTTTTAACTGAGTTAATTTTTTCTAAGGAATTCTTGAGACACTCATTTTTACACATGTAAAAATTTCTAACTGAAAACATGCCCATTTCACAGAGAAATACCATTAAATAACAGTTCTAAATGGTTAACAATATGGAGAAAAAGGGTGATCATTAAAATGCTATTGTTAAAATATTATTTTAATACATGAATTGTATTATATTCATGTATATATTGTATTATAATACAATAATATTATATTAATATAATTGTATTATATAATAATATAATATTATATTAATATAATTGTATTATTATTGTATATTTGTATTTTTTGTATAATTTGTATACTTGTGTATTAATATAATTATATTCATGTATATATACATGAATACATACATGAATTTTGTATAATTTGTATAATTGTACATTAATATAATTGTATTATTATATTCATCTATATATACATGAATGTGTATATTGTAAGGGTGGTTGAATCTAAAAAGAGATGTTTATGTGTGAGCTGATGTTGAATCTATGCAAATAAATTAAAACTACTCTGAGCATTTGGTGTACTTGTGATTCACAGGGTAGATTTTATTTATTTTTTAAGATGCTGGGAACTAAAAATGTTGGCAGAGAGCAGTTCTAATTGCAAGCTTGAGAATGGTTATGTCAGAAATGGGGAGAGTTAATTGCCATGTGGGTGCTCTCTGTTAGAGGACTTTCTCACCATATTCCAAGCACAGGTTGGCATCTGTTATTACATTTGTGCAAGCAAAAAAAAAACAACTTATTCAGAACCTAGACTATAACTGACAGAAGCTTGTCTCTAAAACTATAAAAATCTGTAATTTATTTTCTAATAACTCATTTGTTTTTGCTGCTAATGACAAAACCTGAGATTCTTCATTGCACATTTGTTCAGGTTTGTTCAATTATAGTATTTACAGATTCTCAGCTATTCTATGTTGATTTATTGCTGAGTTAAGATTTTTACTTCACAAGAGGCTAAAGAGAGATCCTATTTGGTAAAGAAACAAAATTTTTTTTGAAAAAAGACAAATGTTTTTGTGATAGAGTGAAAGTGTTCACAATCAAATCTTCTTAGATATTCATTGGCTTATAGTAACTTATCTCTCCTTGCTATTCTCTGGAAGTCATTTGGGTATATCTTTCTGTTTCTCCTTTGCCTTTCATTTCACTTCTTTTCTCAGCTATTTTTAAGGCCTCTTCAGATAAAGACCTTGCCTTCTTGCATTTCTTTTTTTGAGAATGGTTTTGGTCACCACCACCTGTATGATGTTACGAACCTCTGCCCATAGTTCCTCAGGCACTCTGTCTACCGAATCTAGTCCCTTAAATCAATTCGTCCCCTCCACTGTATAATCATAAGGGATTTGAATTTAAGTCGTACCTGAGTGGCCTAGTGGTTTTCCCTACTTTCTTCAATTTGAGTATGAATTTTTCAGTTCAGGCAAAGGATAAAGGGAAAGATATACCCAGCTGAATGCAGGCTTCCAGAGAATAGCAAGGAGAGATAAGAAAGCCTTCTTATCTTTGCAAAGAGACAATGCAAAGAGACAAAGGAAAACAATAGAATGGGAAAGACTAGAGATCTCTTCAGGAAAAATGGAGCTACCAAGGGAACATTTCATGCAAAGATGGGTACAATAAAGGATATAAATGGCAAGGACTTAACAGAAGCAAAAGAGATTAAGAAGAAGTGGCAAGAATACACAGAAGAACTGTACAAAATAAGTGTTAATGACTCAGATAACCACGAAGGTGTTGTCACTCACCTAGAACCAGACATGCTGGAATGTAAAGTCAAATGGGCCTTGGAAAGCATTACTACGAACAAAGCTAGTGAAGGTGATGGAATTCCAGCTGAGCTATCTATCAAATCCTAAAAGATGATGCTGTTAAAGTGCTTCACTCAATATGCCAGCAAATTTGGAAAACTCAGCAGTGGCCATAGGACTAGAAAAGGTCAGTTTTCATTCCAGTTCCAAATAATGTTCAAACTCCTGCACAGTTGCACTCATTTCACATGCTAGCAAGATTATGCTCAAAATCCTTCAAGCTAGGCTTCAGCAGTAGGTGAACTGAGAAATTCCAGATGTACAAACTGGATTTTGAGAAGGCAGAGGAACCAGAGATCAAATTGCCAACATCCGTTGGGTCATAGAAAAAGCAAGGGAATTCCAAAAGAACATTTACTTCATTGACCATGCTAAAGCCTTTGACTGTGTGGATCACAACAAACTATGGAAAATTCTTTAAAGACATGGAAATACCAGACCACCTTACCCGCTTCCTGAGAAACATGTATGCAGGACAAGAAGCAATATTTAGAACTGGTATTGGACGTGGAGCAGCAGACTGGTTCAAAAATGGGAAAGAAATATGTCAAGGCTGTACATTGTCACCCTGCTTATTTAACTTATATGCAGAGTAATCATGTGAAATGCTGGGCTGGATGAAGCACAAGCTGGAATTAAGATTGCCAGGAGAAATGTCAACAACATCAGATATACAGATGATACCACTTTAATGGAAGAAATTGAAGAGGAACTAAAGAGCCTCTTGATGAAGGTCAAAGAGGAGAGTGAAAAAGCTGGCTTAAAATACAACATTCAAAAAATGAAGATCATGGCATCTGGTTCCATCACTTCATGGCAAATATATGAGGAAACAATGGAAACAGTGACAGACTTTGTTTTCTTGGGCTCCAAAATCACTGAGGATGGTGACTGCAACCACAAAATTAAAAGGTGCTTGCCCCTTGGAAGAAAAGCTATGACAAAACTAGACAGCATATTAAAAAGCAGAGACATCACTTTGCCAACGAAGGTCCGTAGAGTCAAAGCTATGGTTTTTCCAGTAGTCATGTATGGATGTGAGAGTTGGACCATAAAGAAAACTGAACACTGAAGAACTGATGCTTTCGAATTGTGGTGTTGGAGAAGGCTCTTAAGAGTCTCTTGGACTGCAAGGAGATCAAACCAGTCAATCTTAAAGGAAATTAACCCTGAATATTCACTGGAAGGACTGATGCTGAAGCTCCAATACTTTGGCCACCTGATGTGAAGAACTGACTGATTGGAAAAGACCCTGATGCTGGGAAAGGTTGAAGGCAGGAGGAGAAGGGGATGACAGAGGATGAGATGGTTGGATGGCATCAGCGACTCAATGGACTTGTGTTTGAGCAAACTCCAGGAGATAGTGAAGGACAGGGAAGCTTGGAGTGCTGTAATCCATGGGGTCTCAAAGAGTCAGACATGACTGAGTGACTGAACAACCATAACAGTAGTAACTTATATCTACCAAATAACCACTAAATAACTTATATCTAGTGTGCTTAATAGCCAGTTCACATGCTGCATTTCTTGGGTATTATTTTAGGTAATATTAAAATAATTGAGAAGGTATTTATGAGCATCTGCATTTTACAGTGAGAAGATTAAACTGAGGACTGGAGCAGTTGTGACTGTCCAAAGTGACACAGCGAGAAAGTGTCTGTTCAGGAAAATGAAGAAGCATGAAATTCTCAGGCCGTTCATTTAAGTCATCATCACTATTACAGAGAGCAGATGGTGGTTCTTAGCAGCAGGGAGCTGAGGGTTTTGTCACAGCACAGGTGAAGACAGCAATGTGTGGAGTCCTGACAGTGAGGCCGTCCTGGCTACACTCCTCAGGGACGTGTCGGAGCAGTAACGACTATGGTTGGATGGAAGGAGGGCCTGTGCTGTTTGTACTGTTCCACCAGACCACCCCTAAGACACGGAAGCATGGTTTCATGTTTATGGATTAAGGGGACATGTTAGATAATAATTCTTTCTGTTGAAAGTGACAGAAATTCACTCAGATTAGCTTGGTGGGAGCTGGAGGAGTCTAAGGGCAGGGCTGGATCCAGTACCTCACACCCAGTAATCGGGATGGCGTCCTCTCTCCGGATGCCCCCAGCACAGGCTCTTCCTAAAAAGGCCAACCAGCTGACAGTCTGCACACATCTCACTCTATCAGCTCAGTAACTCCAGCAGGAAGTCTTTTCTGTGAACTGAGGTGAGAAAGTCTGGGAGGAAGACAGGGGTCAGGCACCTACTCGGGAACCAGCCACCGCAGAGGGAGATCGCCTGGGCTGCCTGTCAGGGTGCTGTCCCCACCTGTGATGGTGATGAGGTTGTGGGCCTGGGCCTGAGCCCAGTCATGCATCTCCAGGAAGAGGGACTGTTGTCAGGGGGCAGAACGGGGCTTCTGAAACAACAGCAATGCCCACTCAAGGTCTCCAACACTCGATGTGAGTCAGAATATCTTTAAATAGTGAGTTTTACCTTTAAAATTCATGTCAGTTTTGTTTCTGATATATGCACGTTACAATATTTGTAAAATGTTCCATCTGTGGACAGAATCCCTCCAGGAAGTAGACTCTGAGTTGAAATTTGAATTCAGAAGGTTTATTGGGGTTACTTGGGGAACAACTGCAAGGGGTGAGGGAAAAGTTAACTGTGATGCAGGACAGTAGGTCTCGGCTGATCCCACGGGGAGCTTGGGAGCTGGGGGTGGGGGCCTGACCTGTGTACTTCTGCAGGGACCAGTGACTGGAGGGGCTGCCCAGAGGGTAGGACTCCTTGAAGGGCAGCTCCCTTGGCTAAGCCCAGCTCCCAGGGGTGTTATATACTCTCTGTGCAGGTGGTCAGCCTCAGATGCTAAGAAGCTAAAAATAAATGGTTTAGAAATGTTTCATAGTAAGTATTCATTCGGTATTTTCATATACAGTAACCAGATTTCATACAATGCCTTTAAACCCAGTCCAAACACAGTCAAGAGGAGAGTGAAAAAGTTGGCTTAAAGCTCAACGTTCAGAAAACTAAGATCATGCAATCTGGTCCCATCACTTCATGGGAAATAGATGGGGAAACAGTGGAAACAGTGTCAGACTTTATTTTTGGGGGCTCCAAAATCACTGCTGATGGTGACTGCAGCCATGAAATTAAAAGACGCTTACTCCTTGGAAGGAAGGTTATGGCCAACCTAGATAGCATATTTAAAAGCCGAGACATTGCTTTGCCAACAAAGGTCCGTCTAGTCAAGGCTCTGGTTTTTCCAGTGGTCATGTATGGATGTGAGAGTTGGACGGTGAAGAAAGCTGAGCACTGCAGAATTGATGCTTTTGAACTGTGGTGTTGGAGAAGACTTTTGAGAGTCCCTTGGACTGCAAGGAGATCCAATCGATCCATCCTAAAAGAGATCAATCCTGGGTGTTCATTGAAGGACTGATGTTGAAGCTGAAACTCCAATACTTTGGCCACCTCATGTGAAGAGTTGACTCATTGGAAAAGACCCTGATGCTGGGAAAGGTTGAAGGCAGGAGGAGAAGGGGACAACAGAGGATGAGATGGTTGGATGGCATCACCGACTCGATGGACATGGGTTTGGGTAGACTCCGGGAGTTGGTGATGGACAGAGAGGCCTGGCGTGCTGCAATTCATGGGGTCGCAAAGAGTCAGACATGACTGAGCGACTGAACTGAACTGAAACACAGTCAGACAAATAGGCTTATCAAGTGTATTAGGGTTGAGTTACTGTGAGTTGAAGTGCAGCACAGATTTGTGACTAACATGTGAGTGTAGCTGAGCCTTGAGCAATGCAGGTTTGAGCTGTGAGGATCCGCTTATACACAGTCCGTACACGATGCATCCATGGATGCAGAACTGCAGATGGAGGGGGTACTTGTTCAACAAGGTACTTGAACACCTGCAGATTTCAGAGTCCACCAGCATTCCCGGAACCAAGCCCCAAGAGTACTGAGGGATGGTGGTGTATGTTCTGCCTATCAGTGTTTTCTTAAAATTACAAACATTGAATTGATGCAACTGAAAGGGTACAGACTTTCAGTTTTAAGTTCTGGGCATGTAATGCACAGCATGATAGAAAACTGCTAAGAAAGTAAGTGTTAATGTTCTTACAACAGCAACAACAAAAGGTAATTGTATGAGGTGGCAGAAGTGGTCGCTAACCTTATTGTGCTAGCCATTTCACAATATATACAGATTCCATCAGAAATAAATAAAGGGCATTTTATATATTGAAATTTCTCTATTAAATTAATTGACAGATAGATATTGAGCTTCAAAAATGCCAATATTTGTATTAGCTTCTGAGAGTAGAATTCTGCCTCATGAAGTCTAGAGGGAAGGTACAAACAAATGTAAAATTATAGAGTTGGTGACGGCTACAGAGGAGAGGTTTATGGTGCTGCAACTTGTATGATAGGAAGACTTGCCTTAACCAGGAAGGAGGGGAGGGCTTCCCTGGAACACTAAAGATTCTTTTGAGCCTGCTTCTGGAGGAGGAGTGGGAGGAGACAGTGAGGGAGACAAGGCTGGGGGCAGGGCAGCAGCCAGACATCCAGGCAGAGTCAGATGGTGTTTGGATTAAGGGATTTGCAGTGGAGATAAAAAGAGGACTTTAGTTAAGAAAAAGAAACAACAGAGAGGAAGTTAAATCTATGTGATTAATGATGGATACAATGTCGAGTTGATGGAGATGCAGATATCAATACAGCTGAGATGTGAATTAATGTTGTGACTGAAGTTCAGCCACAAGGCTGAAAAGGAAACCAGAACAAACTCCTAGTCTGTCCCTCGGTGGTCCACCATCTATTTTATTTTTTTTATAATTTTATTTATTTATTTATGACTATGCTGGGTCTTCATTGCTGCACAGGCTTTTCTCTGGTTGCGGCGAGTGGGGGCTACTTTCTAGAAGTAGTGTGCGGTCTTCTCATTGCTGTGGCTTTTCTTCTTGCGGAGCACAGGCTCTAGGCACACAGGCTCAGTATTTGCAGCACATGGGCTCAGTAGTTGTGGCTCCCAGGCTCTAGAGCACAGGCTCAGTAATCACCATCTGTTACTGAAATTGGCTGAAATTCACACAGGAGTAGATTCTGTACTGTCTGCTTCAGTATGTTTTATCTGAAAGTGGTGGTGGTGGTTCAGTCGCTCACTCATGTCCAAGTCTTTGTGACCCCATGGACTGCAGCATGCCAGCCTTCCCTGTTCTTCACCATCTCCTGGAGCTTGCGCAAACTTACACCCACTGAGTTGGTGATGCCATCCAACCATCTCATTCTCTGTCATCCCCTTCTCCTCCTGCCTTCAATCTTTCCAAGCATCAGGGTCTTTTCTAGTGAGGTGGCTCTTCCCATCAGTTCAGTTCAGTCACTCAGTCGTGTTGGACTCCTTGCGACCCCATGAACCGCAACACACCAGGCCTCCCTGTCCCTCACCAACTCCCAGAGTCCACCCAAACCCATGTCCATTGAGTCGGTGATGCCATCCATCCATCTCATCCTCTGTCGTCCCCTTCTCCTCCTGCCCTCAATTTTTCCCAGCATCAGGGTCTTTTCAAATGAGTCAGCTCTTCGCATCACATGGCCAAAGTATTGGAGTTTCAGCTTCAACATCAGTCCTACCAATGAACACCCAGGATTGATCTCCTTTAGGATGGACTGGTTGGATCTCTTTGCAGTCCCAGGGACTCTCAAGAGTTGTCTCCAGCACCACAGTTTAAAAGCATCAATTCTTTGGCGCTCAACCTTCTTTACGGTCCAACTCTTACATCCATACATGACTCCCGGAAAAACCATAGCTTTGATTATCCGGACCTTTGTCGGCAAAGTAATGTCTCTGCTTTTTAATATGCTCTCTAGGTTGGTCATAGCTTTTCTTCCAAGGAACAAGCATCTTTTAATTTCATGGCTGCGGTCACCATCTGCAGTGATTTTGGAGCCCAAGAAAATAAAGTCTATCACTGTTTCTATTGCTTCCCCATCTGTTTGCCATGATGGGATCGGATACCAGGATCTTCATTTTTTGAATGTTATGTTTTAAGCCAGCCTTTTCACTCTTCTCTTTCACTTTCCTCAAGAGGCTCTTCAATTCCTCTTCACTTTCTGCCATAGGGTGGTGTCATCTGCATATCTGAGGTTATTGATATATCTCCCTGCAATCTTGATTCCAGCTTGTGCCTCATCTGGCCCAGCAATTTCACATTATGTACTCTGCATAGAAGTTAAATAAGCAGGGTGACAATATACAGCCTTGACCTACTTCTTTCCAAACTTGGAACCAGTCCATCTTTCCATGTCCAGTTCTGACTATTGCTACAGGTTTCTCATGAGGCAGGTAAGGTGGTCTGGTATTCCCATCTCTTTAAGAATTTTCCACAGTTTGTTGTGGTCCACAGAGTCAAAGGCTTTAGTGTAGTCAGTGCAACAGAAGTAGGTGTTTTTCTGGAATTCTCTTGCGTTTTCTATGATCCAATGAATGTTGGCAATTTGATCTCTGGGTCTTTTGCCTTTTCTAAATCCAGTTTGTACACCTGGAATTTCTCAGTTCACATACTGTTGAAGCTTAGCTTGGAGGATTTTGAGCATTACCTTGCTAGTATGTGAAATGAGTGCAGTTGTGTGGTAGTTTGAATATTCCTTGGCATTGTCTTTCTTTGGGATTGGAATGAAAACTGACCTTTTCCAGTCCTAAGTTTTCCAAATTTGCTGGCATATTGAGTGTAGCACTTTAACACCATCATCTTTTAGGATTTGAAATAGTTCAGCTGAAATTCCATCACTGCCACTAGCTTTGTCCGTAGTGATGCTTCCTAAGTAAGGCCCACTTGACTTTGCACTCCAGGATGTCTGGCTCTAGGTGAGTGATCACACCATCGTGGTTATCTGGGTCATGAAGATCTTTTTTGTATAGTTCTTCTGTGTATTCTTGCCACCTCTTCTTAATATCTTCTGCTTCTGTTAGGTCCGTACTGTTTCTTTCCTTTATTTTGCCCATCTTTGCATGAAATGTTCCCTTGGTATCTCTAATTTTCTTGAAGAGATCTCTAGTCTTCCCATTCTTTTGTTTTCCTCTGTTTCTTTGCACTGATCACTTAGGAAGGCTTTCTTATCTCTCCTTGCTATTCTTTGGAACTCTGCATTTAGATGGGTATATCTTTCCTTTTCTCCTTTGCCTTTTGCTTCTCTTCTTTTCTCAGCTATTTGTAAGGGTTCCTCAGACAACCACTTTGTCTTTTTGCATTTCTTTTTCTTGGGGATGGTTTTGATCACCGCTCCTGTACAGTGTTACAAACCTCCATCCATAGCTCTTCAGGCACTCGGTCTTCTGAAGGTATCTAGAGCTTCCCTAGTGGCTCAGCTGGTAAAGAATCTGCCTGCAATGTGGGAGACCTGGGTTTGATCCTGGGTTGCAAGATCCCCTGGAGAAGGGAACGGCTACCTCCTTCAGTATTTTGGCCTGCAGAATTCCATGGACTATCCATGGGGTTGCAGAGACTCGGACACAACTTTCACTTTCATTCAGAATTTTAATTTGAGAAGGTAGTTCAATGAAATTTTATGCATAAATGTTTTATTTGAATTTTATTTGGTAGAATCTGAAGAAGATTCAAGAAATGGAGAAGAGTGATGAATCTAACACAGACCTGGAAGACCTGAAAAATGCTGACTGGGTAAGATGGCTGGGTGTTCTCTCTATGCTGTTTAGTGTTGGAGAAATCATATCATGTTGTTAAAATGCTACTTTATTTTAAGGACTACCGTATGAGTTCATATTATACCAATTTGAAAACTATCTGCTTTTATTAGAACCCCCAGGGTCTCTGAGAATTTCAGTGTTTTACACTATTGACCTTTCTAAGTATATTGGTACCTTAGTATCTTATGTGTAAGTCAGAGTTGAAGCTCTGTTTAAGGATTTAGTGAGGCTGTAGTGAGGCCTGTTCGTTATCCAGTGAATAGTCAAACTGGATTGGGCCCTGGGAATGCAGATGGGTCGTGCAGCGTTTCTGCCCCCATGAGAGAGAAGACAGATTTCCAGGACAGATGACTATGGTGTATTCATGTGACCCTGCCGAATGTCTGCTGTTTCTCCAGCATGGTGCTAGATCCTAGGCCTGCTGCCCTTGAGGGTCGCTGCCTTCCTGTAGGACTCAGAGTCGGGACAGGACAGTGAATATGTGAAGCTGGACTGAGCTGTGTTCAGGTGTTAGTGGGAAGGCACATGGTAAGGTTCTGACTTTTCATGTTAAGGGTACTGGGTAAATAGTGACTCATGAAGTGAGGAAATCGGAAAACACAGTTTAGGAGGTTATGAACAAGTCACTTTTGCCCTTGTTAGATTTTATCTGTCATTTTCTAACAGCTTTATTAAGGTATAGTGTACATAACAGTAAGCTGCATATATTTTAAAAGTACAGTTTGATAAGTTTGACATACATTTATGTAGCTATTCGAGCCACTTGTTAATTTTTAACACTGTATAATATTTCAGTTAAATATATTAATTTTCTCTTTACTGAAGTTGAGACTATGACAGCTTACAGCCAGGATAACAAAAAGGTTAAAGTATAATAATAACATATTTAATATGTTTTATTATAAATACTTCACATATATCTCATTTTCTTGAAGGGCAGTAAAGCAACTTGGTGTTACTTATAGATAAGGAATTTGATATTAAATAATTTGTAGAAACAACAACACAAAAATTGTCATTTTTTAGCATTTTCTCTGTATAGAACACTACACCTCAGCTCTCAACAAGTTATAAAGTATCACTTTCTTTTATTGATGAGAAAGCCAGGGTTCAGAAATGGGAAACAACTTGCTTGGATGTCCACGGGCAGTTGGTGGTTGTACCAGTTAGCTGTGGTCACAGTACTGCTGTGAAACTGAACGTAACACTGTACCTTGGCCTAAAGCAATAGTGTTTACTCAGCTCATGCATCTGTAGACCAAAGTGGTGGCCCCACTCTGCTTTGTCTCTGTCCCGGATAATCCTGCCAGGGGGCCTTGTGCCAACCCACGCTAGGTGTTTCATGGAGTGGCAGGAGCAGAGTGACGTGCCCTTGTGCATTTGCTGTTGAAGCCTTTGGTTGTGTCGTGTCCACTAATATTCCAGTGGCCAAGCCAGTCGTAGAGCCAAACCCAGAGTCCAGTGTGAGAAGCCAGCACCTTTGCAATGCACAGAGCCACATGACTGGTGGGACGCGAGGGGCACTGAGGCTGGATGCAGGTGGCACAGGGATGAGTTAGGGTTTTATCCAGGTGTCTCCACAGTTAGAGCTGGTGGATTCTCGACTGGCTTTCTACCTGCATTTTAGTCCCTAAAATCTAATTTTTAAAATAGTTTTTGTTTGGTTTACTTGGTGTTTTGTAATCCAAGCTATTAATTTCTTCGGTATGACTGTAACTATTTAGAGTAAATTAGTAAATTTACTCACGAATGTTTTTCCACCCTTGGCTCCTTCAGGCTCGGTTCTGGGTGCAGGTGATGAGGGATTTGCGGAATGGAGTAAAGCTCAAGAAGGTCCAGGAGCGGCAGTACAACCCGCTTCCCATTGAATATCAGCTCACCCCATACGAGATGCTAATGGATGACATTCGATCCAGAAGATACACTTTGCGAAAAGTGATGGTAAGTAACAGGAAACTATTCATGGATTCAAATGGTTGGTTTTTGGTAAATCTTGCTTGTTAAAAATCTCACTATTACGTTTTAAAACTTATTGCTTCTCATAAAATTAAGGCGTGGTCTTTATAGAAAAGTTGGTAAATATAATAAGCTCAAGAAGAAAAGTTACAAATGTGTAATTTCACAGTTGAGACAGAAAGTTTGCTAACAGGCTGGTGCATAACGTTCAGTCTTTTTTCTGTCCACTTTATTTGGGCAAAATAGATTAATATTGAATACTTTGTCCTGTGACCAGTTGTTTTCACGTAACGTGAGCGTTTTCACGTAACACGTGAGTGTTTCCCGTGTCATTGTATATTCAGCATCATCATTTCTAAGTGACTGCATCTTTCCCAGCTGCAGCTGCACCAGAGTTTATTAAGCTAATCACGTTGTCTCGTTATAAGCAGGCTGTTTTGTGTAACCTTGCATATAAGTCTTTTTCAAAAGCTCCAGTGAAATCCTGAGTTAAGCTCTTAGAATCGGAACCCTGCTAGCTTTACCTCTGCACTATGTCCTGAATCTCACCACCTCCATTTCAGAGCCCATAATCACCTCTCATTTAGACTATTACTGTGGCATTCAGGTGGTCGTCTTCTCTTACTCTCTCCCCCAAAACAGCTTGAGTAAACCTGTTAAATTGAAAATGTGACCATGTCATTGCCCTGCGTAAAACCTTCCACTTCCTTCCATCACACTCAGAATAAGCAGCCATTTTGACCTTGGCCTCAGATTCTGGTGCGGTTTGCCTCTCAGCGCTCACCTTCTGCCACCTTCCTGGCTGGTCCCCTCTTTACCCCCCTGGTCTCTGCCGCTACCTAAAAGGTGCCTTTTGTGACCTGCAGCTAAGCCCTTGCTGTTCTGTCTTGCTGGAGGCCTCCTCTCACACGTCTCCGTAACTCACTTCTCTTCACTTCTCAGGTCTCTGCTCAAACCTCCCACTCATTGTAAGAGTCCTTACCTACGTGTGTCCATGGCTCATGTTGCCATGTATTTTCAAATTTACTGTCTCTCCTACAAATACAGGGACATGGTGACAAAAATTTTTTTGCTCTTTTTGCTGAGCTTATTAGCTAAAATAGTTTTCTTGATTAGTTATTTAGGGTATTTTATTTGATATATATGTTCATGTCATCTGTGAAAAGGGATCCATTTATTTCTTCGTTTCCAATCTGGATGCCAGGTGGTCACCCTGGTTAGAACCTTCAGTTCTTTGCTGAATGGATGTGGCAAAAGCATGCATCCATATTGTTGGATTCCTGATTTTAGGGGGAATGCATTCAGTCTTTTCACAAGTGACTTTTATCATGCTGAGGAAGTTTCTTTCCAGTCCAAATTTGTTTTGTGTTTTTATCAAAGTGTGTTGGATTTTGACAAATCCTTTTTCTGCATCAATAAAGACAATCATGTGGGTTCTTTTGTTTCATTCTGCTCATGTGACATATTAGTTGAGTGATTTTTCATGTGTTAAACCACCCTTGTGTTTATGGGATAAATCTTACTTGGTCATGATGTATAATCCTTTTAACAGCTGCTAGAGTACTTCCTTATACTTTCTTGAGGATTTTTGTGTCCATGTTCAGAAGGAATTTCATCTACTGTTTTCTTGTGATGTCTTTGTCTGCCTTCATATTGGAGTAAGACTGGCCTCACAGAGTAAAATGGGGAGTGATGCCTCTTTGCCTCTTTTTCTAATTTTTGAAACAGTTTGTGAAGGATCGGGACTAATTCTTTAAAATATTTGAGTAGAATCCACAAGTGAAGTTTTCAGGTCCTGGGCTTTTCATTGTTGGCAGATTTTTGATTGTGGATTTAATCTCTTTCCCTATTACAGGTCTTGTCAGGTTCATGTCCTTCCTTTCTTTCCTCCTCCCTCCTTCCTTCCCTTCATTCCTTCTTAGTTTTGGTAGTTTGTATCTTTATAAGAACTTGTCTGTCTCATCTAGATTGTCCTATATGTTATGTACAACCATCACAGTATTCTCTTATAGCTTCAAGTTACGGTCTACTGTCCTTTTCTTTAAGCCTAAATGACTTCCTTTAGCATTTCTTATAGGGCAGGGTTACTAGTGATGAACTCTCTTAGTGCTTATTTGTCTGAAGATGTCTTAATTTCTTCTTCATTTTGAAGTAGAGTTTTGCTGGGTATAGGACTGGCTGAAATTTTTTTTTGTTTATCTTTAAACATTATCCCACTGCCTTTGGCCTCTATGTTTTCTGATGAGAAATCACCTGTGAATCTTTTGAGGATTCCTTCTATGTGATAGTCATTTTTTGCTGCTTTCAATATTTTCGTCTGTCAACAATTTGACTATGTGTTCTGTTACGGCCGTCTTTGGGTCTTTTGCTTGGAATTTATAGAAGTGACTCAGATGGTAAAGAATCTGCCTGCAATGCAGAAGACTGGCGTTTGATCCCTGGGTCAGGAAGATCCCCTGGAGAAGGGAATGGCAACCCACTCCAGTATTCTTGCCTGGTAAACCCCATGGACAGCGGAGCCTGGTGGGCTACAGTCCATGGGGTTGCAAAGAATCAGACATGACTGAGCAGCTAACACTTTCACTTCATTTTTCTTGGATGAGTAGATTTGTATTATTATCAAATTTTGCAAGTTTTCAGCCATTAGTTCTTCACATTTTCTCCATCTTGTCTTGTCTTTTTAGTCCCTGTGGGACTCCTCTTATGTGAATGTTTGTACAGTTTGGAGCTTGTGAGTAGTAAGTAAGGAAAAACGTTACTGCTTTGGTGGTACCCATTGTTTTTTTCCTTTTCCTATCATTCTCTCTATGGCTAATTCCATGCAGTTCACTTGACTTAAGTTTATACTGAGCCCCTCTGCAGGGAACTGGGCAGATGGCAATTCTAATGGTGATCGGTTTTGTGTGGGGTAAAATTTCATGTTTAGTCTAACAGGCTAAGATTCTAATTAATTCCTAATTATATATATTTGTACCTCCTAAATGAGAGTGGAAATTCAGCTACTCATATTTAATCAGTCAAAAACTGGATGTATTTTTTTAAAATTTTACTGTTATCAATGTAATGCCACTTTCTAATTTCTTTAAAAACAAATATTGTTGTAAAGAGTAAACACACACACAAATACAAAGGATTTTCACATACAGTCTGTACCTGAGGCAATATGTTAGGATGGTCTTAATTTAATCTTTTAAGGTTTAAAATGCATAACTATACCATAGTAATCCACCTTTTTCTGTATATTTGTGAAGCTGATGGTGGGAATTGAATGACTTAGCCATATTGGATCATGTTCAGAATATTAAGTTATAGAAGTGCAAAACATTTCAATTGACTTCTTTCAAAGTGTTTTAGTAAAATAATTGTAATAAATAACTTCAAATAAGTCACCTTTAAAAATAAAGATGTATAGAAACTTAACATCTTTTATTTAGAAGTTACTTGTTTTTTTTAAGGCATTGTGACTCAAAAGATCAAGTTATATAACTGTCTTATTCACTTATAGGTCTACAGTTTTTGTTCATTCTAGAAATTATTTATCCTTCCAGCTCAGATAACTTGTTTCAGAATGTGTTCCATGTTTATATTAAAAAGTAATCTCACTGACCCAGTAGTGTAGTGGAATTCGCACACTTTCCCTCCTGCCTGTACGGAATCGACTGACTCAGTCTGCACTGGCCTGCCGTTTCTCTCATGAGCACTGACCCAATACTGGATACCTGGGGTCCAGGATCCAGCTTCTGACTTGTGAAGACACTGACATTACTGTGCTTGTTTGGGGAATGGAACTTACAACCTTGGTCTTATCTCAAGCATTTTCTTCCTCAACCCTGCTGTTGTGATGGAAAGGACATTAAAATAAAAGCAAGTGAAAAATAGCTGGAAAGATATGTATTATCCTGTTCAGGAATAGAACAGAAAATTCTGTTAAGTTGTTCATACCAGGTTTTAAAAAAAAAATCGTGTAACCTGAGGTCCGTGGGTAAAGAGTGGTGCTGTGGTGGGCCTTCAACTCGGCTGCTGGGGTACAGGCCTCCTTACACCAGGGACTAGCAATCCCAAGTTGGCTCGGTTCAGGTGGCTTTCACTTCTGACTCTCACATGGGGCATCCAGTCCTCACCGGGGCTGGTGGGGTGGGCACAGAGAAGAGGGCCCTGCATGTTAGGAGGCTTGTCATACACTTGAGTGGTCACATTTGCAAGGGGGGTACTGGGTCTGGAGCAGCAGTTCAGGTCCTTTTTTTTTTTTTTTTTCTTTAGTCAACTTTATTTCTCACTTCAGTTCAGTCACTCAGTTGTGTCTGACTCTTTGCAACCCCGTGGACTGCAGCACACCAGGCCTCCCTGTCTATTGCCAACTCCCAGAGTTTACTCAAACTCATGTACATTGAGTCGGTGATGCCATCCAACCATTTCATCCTCTGTCATCCCCTTCTCCACCTGCCTTCAATCTTTCCCAGCATCAGGGTATTTCTCAGCTGACACAAAAATAGTGACATTAACAGAAAATAATGCAAAAGTATACAGCTGCAATAAAAAATTAATCAACAATTGACTAATGACCATGAGCAATTAAAATGTATTTAAGATTGAGAGACACATAAGAAAATTGTTCATGCCCAGAATCTTACAGTTCAGATAAGAAAATACGTTTAAAAAGTTTGACCAAATTTTATGATAATTCTAAAATTTTACATGACATTGCCAATAACAAATTGTGAAGCTTCAAGAAACCTTTCTAACCTGTCCAAAAAAAAAAAATCAGCCATAGGTGATAGAGGAATAACCGAATTATCTTTTTTCCCTCCAATAAAATTGATGTATTATACAATTATTGCTGCTGCTACTGCTAAGTCACCTCAGTTGTGTCTGACTCTGTGCGACCCCATAGACGGCAGCCCAGCAGGCTCCGCCGTCCCTGGGATTCTCCAGGCAAGAACACTTGAGTGGGTTGCCATTTCCTTCTCCAATGCGTGAAAGGGAAAAATGAAAGTGCAGTCTCTCAGTCGTGTCCAACTCTTAGTGACCCCATGGACTGCAGCCTACCAGGCTCCTCCATCCATGGGATTTTCCAGGCAAGAGTACTGGAGTGGGGTGCCATTGCCTTCTCTTATACAATTATTAGAATATGATAAGATAAAAGAGTGGGTCACCAAAGTAGAGGGGGAAGTACAGAGGCTCTCCAGGCAATTAATTAATCAAAGCAGCATGCTCATTTTCTGATCTTGAGAAGTTTAAATAGTGTTCACCAGTTTTCAAAATGTATAATTCGTTAACATTTGTTTTTCATCATTTATGAGAAGCACAGCAGAAAATGCCTATCAGGTCTGTCTGTGTTTTCATGTGAGACTGGGAAATAAGTATGACTGACGGTCACAACTGTGCCTCCTGGAGGGGTCAGAGTGTGAGTTTACTAAGGTGGGATTTTGTGGGTTTCTGGAGTTTTCTTAAATTTCTTAAAAAATCTTCGTGACATGTTGCTTTAAAAAGAAAGTACATTAAAGCAGGAGTCAGACAGACCAGAACTCTGCCAAACTCTGCTTCTTACCAGTTCTGTTGATACAGCAGACACTCTCCTTGACCTGAACCTGAATTCTGTCTACAGAACATGAACTGTCCCCAGCCCTTCCCCTTAATTTGTATTCCCAAACTTCGTACAAGGATGAAAACAAGAGGTGAAAGACTTTCTAAATTATATAATAATTACGCATAGTATTACTTATTCCATTCATATTCATAATTTTAGAAAGTTTTTGTTGGAAGCATGTATCTTACATATAATTTCCCAGAATAGTAGAACTGCAGTGTGCTTGGCATTTCTTCAGTCCTACAGTTGTTTTTGCTCTGAATCACTCAGCCATTTACTCTCCATTTTACTGATTTGAAGTTTGTCCTTGGTGGAGCCAGATTCCACTGCAGTGGCTTTGAAGTGATGTATGTGGATGTGCGTGCCCAGAAGCTTGTACAGACAATCCTGTCATCACATGACGTGTGTGGACGTGTGTACCCAGAAACTTGTACAGGCAATCCTGTCATCACATGACGTGTGTGGACGTGTGTACCCAGACTTACACAGACAATCCTGTTGTCACATGACATATGTGGATGTGTGTACCCAGAAGCTTGTACAGACAATCCTATTGTCACATGCGGTATGTGGACGTGTGTGCCCAGGAGCTTGTACAGGCAGTCCTGTTGTCACATGGATCTTCTGCTTTCTCTTTTCAGGTGAATGGTGATATTCCCCCTCGGTTAAAAAAAAGTGCTCATGAAATCATCCTGGACTTCATCCGATCAAGGCCTCCTTTAAATCCAGTACGTGATCTGACACCTCCCCATGGCTAGCAAACACGTGGCAACATGTTCCCCCCACAGCCCGTGGCCACAGAACACAGCTCCTGGAGGACTGTTGAGCCTGAGCTTTTCTCTTCTGATTGTGAAGCCCGACTGTGAAGACAACGCCACGTAGCTTCCGTGTGCGCTGCCACCCTGTACTTAAGGGTACAGACACCTCACCTTGGTTACAGGAAATCCACACTGTTGCCTCCTCTTTCGCAGTAGCTTTGGTCCTCTGTTTGTGGGGTTCTTTCTGGAGGCCATGGATCAGGGTGTTCTGATCAGGTCTGAGTGTTGGTTTGTGTTTCCTCTGCTCTACTCTTAACCTCCCCTGACTCCACAGCCAGCACTCACCAGGGCATCTCAAACCCCTTGTACGTTCACTAACTAGAAAGAAAGGCTATTTTCTTCTTAGTTTGTATACATCTAAAACATAGTTAATCATTCCTCTTATAAATCTTTCTATAATAAGGGAAAGAGGCCACACAGGAAATGGTTTTAAGAGGGCATGTTGTGTAGAGCAGAGAGAGCATGGAGTCACAGCCTGGCTCTGCACACCCACGCACGGTGTGGTGATCACACGTTTTTTAGCAAATTCATCTTTTTGAGCAAGTTCATCAGCCTTCCTGAGCCTTTATTTCCTCAGCTGCAGACTGAAGTGAATGATCTAAGAAGGTTGTTAGGACTTAACTCAAAAACGTTACTTTCGAAAGCAATAATAGAGATGACATACTGCTTGCGTTTCAGCAGCTTGTCTGTCATGGGAGCATGTAAGGAGCATGACAGTAGTTCAGTTCAGTCGCTTAGTCGTGTCCGACTCTTTGCGACCCCATGGACTGCAGCACACCATGACAATAGCTGGAGCACAACTGGCTCATTAGCGTGGCTTGAGTTCATGTGCCTGAACCACTGTGCCATCCAGTCATCTTCCTATGGCTTGAAAACTCTTTTATCAAGCAGTGGCAGTCAGTAAAATATAATTTCATAATACTGTGTTATATGAATGGACTTCAGTAAGAATTATTTAAGGATAACTACTCCAGCTCTAGCTATTACTTTTTTCCCAAGGCCTCAGCCAGAAAACTGAAACCTACTCCACCACGGCCCCGGAGCCTCCACGAAAGGATCCTGGAAGAGATCAAGGCTGAGAGGAAGCTTCGGCCTGTGTCCCCCGAGGAGACCAGACGCAGCAGGCTCGGTGAGTCCCAGGCGGGAGAGTTGCCCACCCTGGAAACACACTTGCCTCACTCCTCTCACTCCCTGTCTCGCCTTCTCCCCGCCCCACACACACCCTTACAAGTGACATTCATTCTCGAAATACATGGAGTAGGAAGTTCCTCCCTGAGATGCCAAGTGTAAGGGCACTGCACTGCAGTGTGGGGGGAGCTCTGCAGATCCCCAGGTGTGGTTTTAGGACAGCCCTTCGCCTCTCTGAGCTTCCATTCCGTGGTTGGCAAGAGGAGGATACAGAGTCCTCCACGTGTTCATGTGACTTCCATGTGAATGGTAGTACACACATGGATAAGTTACTACATTGTAGAAATAGAAATAATAGATACATCAAGTTTCTACTGTCTTAATTATGGTTTAAAGTTATGTGTTATGTGATGAGAGACTCTACTTATAGCACTTATTACTAAACTTCCTTTATAGTTATTTTATGTTTTTTATAAGCACACACTGATTTCCATTTAGAGCAAGACCATATTATGACATGTAAACAGCTCTCCTCCAGTTTGTGAAATGAAAGATGCTCAAGATATTCAGGGAGATAGCGTCTGGCGGCACCTGCCTGGGAACAGAGCTGGTGTCGAGACCCTGTCTCCTGGTTTCTCTTCCCATCTCTTCCCTCTCCCACGCCCACCTGGGCCTCAGGTTGCTACCACAGCTCCTCGTTCTTGAGCAGCCACACACTCCCCTTGGTATGTTTCTGATTTCCTCAGCTCTTACCCTGTGCACAGGCTTCTCTGAAAGTTCAGACCCACATGTGCAGCCAGCCGTCACTGGGCAGGACCTCCTCCCCCCACTTGCAGGACAAGCCCCACCACAGGTGACCTTACCTGCTTTCCCCAAAAACTGTCTGCTGCTGCTCCCATCTCAAAGCCCAGTGCCAAGAGTGCAGTGTCCCCTGCGACTGGGTCCAGCAGCCAAGCCCTTGATCTTCAGGGTCCTCCCCTCCTCTGTCTGCTCACTTTCGTCAACTCTGATGGCTCCCCCACCTCCTGTGACTCTCGGTCACTGTGTGGTGATGCTGTCTGTCTGCCGCTGGGCCGTGGCCCCAGAGCCCACTTCTGTCTTGCTGGCTGCTGTGTCCCTGTCTGCACTGTAGATAACAGCGATGGAAAGTGCTTCCCAAGGTGCTAAAGCATTAGAAGAACTTCCCTGGCCAGAGCTGGAGAGTGAGGAGAGGCCAGGTGCAACAGGCCAGGCCTGTTGATTTTATGCCAGCAAGTATTTCCCTTGAAAATGATTAAAACAAATCCGTACGAGCATTTATATGGTAAGGAGCCAAAACTGCACAGGATGTAAGTGGAAAGTTCTTATCCTGGGAGTCCTTGAATGAGCCTGAGGAGGGTCTGTGCATCCTTGCAGTGTAATTTATACATATTTCCTAGAGGGCATCTGTAGGGGGGTCCATAGTTTTCCCCAGATTTCTAAAGGGTGCACAGTCTCAAGGAGCAAGAACCACTATGGAAAAATAAGGAGATGGTATTATAGAATGTCAGCTTAAGACAAAATTTTAAAAGAATTACTGTGTCTTGAGATGGAATAATTTGGTAATAGGAAATATTTCAACAGAACTATAAGGTAAAACCCACATATTACCATGAGAAAAGTAAGCTTCACGCTTCACAAGAGTAAATTCCAGTGGAAGCACCCGTGGGACAGAGAGAGGAGCAGGACATAAAGTGCCAAGTGATGGGATGTTCCTTCCCACACAAGTGCTCTGAACCCAGAGTGAGGGGCGAGCAGGTAAGTCCTGCCCACAGGCACTGACCAGAGAACGTCCATGGCAGGGGTGCCTGTGAGCCCTGACAGCAGCCAGTCAGGTGTGCGGTGCGGCCAGGGGCCGAGTGCGCGGGAGACCAGCGGTCCTTGTGGGCAGCAAAGGGACACTGCATGTGGTGTCACATGCCCTCATTGTATACATATTCTTCTGTTTCATTTAAACAAATTAGATGCTAGCTAACAGGAAACCTGCTTTAGAATAATTAAATACCAATTTTGTGTTTAGTATGTCTTACTGTTTTGTTTTATCCTTATGAATTAGTGTTTCACAACAACCAGAATTGAGCTGTGGTCGAAAGTGATTGTTCTATGAGAGTCTTACTTTTAAAATTGATCTCGAACCTTAACTAGAAAATAAGAGATTTGGCTCTTCCTGTTCTGCTGATCTACATTGGTTCTTACTACACAATTTCACTTTGAGAAGTTTGGATAAAGTTGACAGGATTATCTTGAAGAAAAGAAGTGAAAGTGTTAATCATTCAGTCATATGCAACTCTTTGCGACCCCATGGACTGTAGCCCACCAGGCTCCTCTGTCCATAGGATTCTCCAGGCAGGAATACTGGAGTGAGTTGCCATTTCCTTCTCCAGAGGATCTTCTTGACCCAGGGATCGAACCTGAGGCTCTTGCATGGCAGGTTGATTCTTTACCATATGAGCCCATCCTGAAGAAAAGTTTCCCTAAATAGTTTTATAACCTTTCCTCTCCTTGTAATTGCAAGTAGAAACCCACTATAGAAATTGGGCAAATGTTTAAAGAAGAGACACTCCCCAGGATTTCAGCAGCAGCAGCATGCGCTGTGACAGGGCTTGTGTGTCATGTGGTGCACATAGGAACTCCATCCTCACCCGGAATTGTGACAGCAGGAGTGTCTTCCTGCGTGGGTGAACGTAACCCACAGCGTGGTCTATGAGGATGTGATGACCGACTTGTGTCCAAGTTGTCTTATACTCATATGTGTCCCTATTATTTTACAGGCTAGTTCTATATTTTTTTCCTATTAAGTCTGAAATTACTGTTCTTGTGCATCAGTCTTTGTTCACAACTGATCATTTTCTTTTTCTTAACACTTTTCTGACATCTCATACTATATTGAGATTTGAAGTTGTAAATGGTTCCTTTAACATCTGCCAAAAACATATGAAGAGACTTCATTCTGTTAAATATGGATATTAGAACTTTACAGGCATCTGCCTCAGAAATGTGAGGACCTTCAGGTCTGCCCCTTTCTGACCACACAGGCACCAGTCCTCCCTGATGGTGGTGGGGTGGGGTAGAATGGATGGAGCTGGTAAGAGCTTGGGACTGCAATGAAAATGGGTAATTCTCACTCTTACAAATACCCAAATTCTTTTATCAGCTTTATTGAGATATAGTTTACCTACCATAAAATTCACCCATTCAATGCTTTTTAGTGTATATAATAAAATTTTTAAAACAAATGACTTCCAACAGGAAATAAGTAAGTTTATTCTTAAGAAATTCCATTTGTTTAACTGTTACTAGGTGCACTGCTCTGAGCACCTTTTTATTTGGTATGGAATTGTTTAATTTGTCTAACAATCCCTTGAAATAGGTACCATTATTGCCATTTTACACTTGAAGTAATGGAAGCACAGAGAGGTTAAGTAACTTGCCCAGAATCACACTGCATGTAAGTGGCAGAGCTGAGGTTCAAACTCAGGCTCTCTGGCTCCTGAGGCTTGCTGTAAGTGCCAGATCTAATGGCCTACGGTGGAGAATTAGTGATACTTGGCACCCCACTCCAGTACTCTTGCCTGGAAAATCCCATGGACGGAGGAGCCTGGTAGGCTGCAGTCCACGGGATCGCTACGAGTTGGACACGACTGAGTGACTTCACTTTCACTTTTCACTTTCATGCATTGGAGAAGGAAATGGCAACCCACTCCAGTATTCTTGCCTGGAGAATCCCAGGGACGGGATCCTGGTGGGCTGCCGTCTGTGGGGTCGCACAGAATTGGACACATCTGAGGTGACTTTGCAGCAGTGCCTGAATGAGATTTTTTACAAGATGTTTGACCTGTATGCAGAGAGCCAACTTCTCATCCTGAAATAAATTAAGAATACGTTTGTTCTTAAATTTTAAAGATTTTGTATATTCCCTAAAAGCATGTTTTAAACATGGCTCGTTTTTTCTTTTGAACTCTTATATTTAAGTAAAAAGTCCTATGCTGTGATTCTAAAGTGTTTTTATCTTTATCATGCTTTCATTCTTAACATATTCTTTAAAAGCTGTTTTTTCCTTTTATTGTTACTCCATTTCAAGTCTTAGTGATACGGTTAAAACTAAGATGCCATATTGCAGATAGTTTCTCTCTGCCTTCTGCCTTAAAGTATGGAGTGTACCACCACAGGTCTGGAACCTTCCTCCCTTTTTTGTCCTCCCTGTAAAGCCTAACATCTGAATTACTTTCCTTTTATTGTTTGTTTTCTTTTTTCAGCAATGCGGCCACTTAGCATGTCTTACAGTTTTGACTTGTCAGGTAAAGCACTTTCACACCTGACGTGGGTTTTGTGGTCTCTGTGAAATACATTTCATTCATCTGCTTGTTCAAACATGTCAGAAAAGAAAATTGAAAGGCTTCTTCTAAGCTGTGGTCAGTCATATAAAACAGCCTTTCTTTGAAGATGGTTTAAACAAATAAAACTGTAATAAATCTCGTGCTTCCCAAGGGCCTGTGGAAGAACCCTGATGCTTGTGGCTGTGAAATGTGCTGCCCATTACACCCAGTCTCATAAAGCAGTGAAGAGTCTAAGAGAACTCTGCCTTCAGAGCCTAGAAACAAGAGTTTTGACACTTGTTACTCTTTGAAGCATTCAGTTATTCAAGCAGCTAAACTCGGAAGTGTCAGCTGCTTCTGAAGACGAGTGCTCCACAGTTGGGGAATGAGAGCCAGCTTCTGTGCATGGGTCCTTGTCATGCTGGTGGTGTGCTGTTAAGAGACTTTGGTTGTAAAATAAAATCGTGTGTCCTGGGTTTGTAGTACAAGTTTAGAGCCCTTCTGTTAAAAGACAGGCATTGATGGTGAAACAGGTAACTATTCATGACTAAATTTGATCTAAAATCAGCCCTCTTTTTAAATTAAGATTTTAAACTGTATACGAGCGAATTTTCATGCCATGGAATTGTTGGCATATCTTACACACAAATTCATATTTAAAGAACCTGAGAGTTCTAGTGTCATGTTCTGTCTGAATATTTGCTGAACATCTTCCAACTGCAAAACTAGTTCCCATCTGCTTTTTAAATTTCTGTATATTTGTGGTTCTCTTAGGCATGACTAATATTTCCCTTTCAAGAAACTCAAATACATCAGTCTTCACTTACTACTTCTGACTGACCACTGAAGAGCTTTTTCTGTTTTCTTTGTCCATTTGACAATTTTTATTTTATCAACCATTTGCATAGTAACTTTGTAAAAAAAAAAATGATCTGGAAAATAAACTCAGCAGTGTTTGAGAACATATGAGTTACTGCTAATCTCTAAAACTTGGCAGTCCATATTAAGATCTTCTTCTAAATACCTACTAAAGATGGTCCTCCCCAGTGGACTCTGGGAGCAGCCGGCTCCCAAAACACCTTGACTAGAGGCACAGGTGGCGGCCCTGGACTGTCTGCATGCCGACAAACGTGTAATTGTATGTAGGTGTGTTTGTGTCTTACCAGTTATATGATAGATTCGTGTGCTGGGAAGAAAATTCTTGGTGCTGAGCCTCCTTGATGTGAAGGAGCAACAGGAATTTTGATTTGCTATCACTGCTTGCTATTTGATTTGCCATCAGTGCTTATCATTTGCCATAATTTATTTTGTACCTTAATGTACTTTGTAGTTTCCACATGCTTCATTTTCTGTTTCTTGTGTTTCCATGTTTTCATTGTGGCCTTTTGACTAATCAATTAAAATGTCCCAAATTATAAATGGAAAAGATTGATCCATTCTTCTGACCTAAATACAAGAGCTGGAATGTGTTTCTTTAAGTTGCGACATTAGCAAACTAAGGAGTAAATATTTAAATATGTAGTGTAGATAATGCACACTAGAAAAAGACAGAATTGATATATGTCCTGCTGCTTAGGTATGTTTTAGAAATACTAAAATACTAATCCTTGGTGGAAATCTTAATCCATCAACATTAAGGTAAGTATAATATATTTTTCTGGTGCAAATAAATATACAATCTGTATTTCAGTCATGTTTCCTCCAATTAAATAAGGCAGCAGCTGGGTATATCTAATAGACATAATTATTACACTATGTAAAATAGAAGTTATTACATATTTAATACTGTGGTTATGCGTTTTAGATTCTGAACCTAAGGCATGTGACTTCTAAAGTTATATCTAGCATCTTGAATAGTTTGCTTACTTAAAATATCATCAGAAATTGTCTTATATAGAAGTATAAAGTCTTGTCCAAGGGTTTGGTTTTCTCACCAGATAATTGAAGTAATGAGGATTTATTCATTTGAATGGAAAAGTATAAGTAATCAAACTGCTTAAAAATATCTCTTAAAAGTATGTTTAGCTGGAGCTTGTACAAATATGCAGTGTTAGAGAAGATCACACGTACTTAGTCTTACATATGGAGATCACCCTGAAGCCTGACTGTGACATAATGTATTTTTCTATTAATTCCATTTATCTTAAAGCTTTGACCTTAGTATGAGGTTTATTTCAGTAGTTTGAATCACCGAGCTCAAATACAGTTATGAACCTCAGCAAGGTCTCCAGGCAGTGAGAGAGCTGTCAGGTAATTTCTCAGATCCCTGTGTTGAGAATGAAGGTAGCTCATGGCAGCCACTGTCATATGTAATAGTGTTCCCAAACCTTCAGGGTAGGCATTACCCTCACGACTTTACCAGACTTCCGTGACACCAGTACTGTTCAAACTTTTAAAATCTACCATGTGTGTGGTAGTCTCTCAGCCATGTCTGACTGTGTGACCCCATGGACTGTAGCCCTCCAGGCTCCTCTGTCTATGGAATTCTCCAGGCAAGAATACTGGAGTGGGTTGCCATTCCCTTCTCCAGGGTTCTTCCCAACCCAGGGGTCAAGCTCCAATCTCCCATGTTATAGGCAGATCCTTTACCATCTCAGCCACCAGGAAGCCCAAATCTACCATAAATGACTTTAAAAATTTTCTTAAGCAAACGCATCCATAAGATCATGTATCTTATGTAGTAATTACATTTTTTTCTGAAACATTAACTATGTAACCATTAGAACTGTTGTGATGTCCCTCCTCGCTCCACTGGGGATTTCGCCCTGGGAGCCTGGACTGTGAGCCCCACCCCGGGGACGCTCACCTGCCTCCAGCAGAGCTGTGGCTGGGGCATGGAGAGCCGGCCCTCGAGGGAAGCATGTGCCTTCTGCCAACACGCAGGCCCTGGAGGAAGTGTATGGAGAGTGCATGCTGTGGAATACAAGTTTTCAGAATATACCTCAAGATCATTTTTAAACATTGTCTTTTTTTTCTTCGATAGGAATTAAGCAGTTGGCTCAGTCATTTTCTCCCTTCTCTCTTGAGAACTTTACAGTTACTCCTGTGAGTGTGGCAGTCTGTAGCTCTCCTCTGATGAAAGGTCTATTGAAGGGTTTTAAGCTTTACAGTTTGTGTGAAAACCTGCTGCTTCTGCCTCTCTGTCCCCTTCAGCACACCCCTCCCCCAATTAAACATTTTTTCTAGCTGCTTAATACCTGGAGAGGTAATAACAAAGTTAACTTGTGTGTTGTCAGGTTTTCTACTCAACACTTTATGTAAAATGATAAATGATTGACAGGTCTGTCTCTTTCCTTCCCTTCCTCATTCCTTTCCTCTGCTCACTCAAACCCTTCCTTCTAGTTCACAAGGGCAGTTCTAGTTCTGGCCTTCTTGAGCTCTAACATCAGGCAGAAATTGTGAATATTAAGTTAGATATACATCATTTATAATAAATAGTTTACATAATTCTTTTAAATCATGTCAAGGAAGGCTGTACTGGAGTACACTTTCTGAATATTCCCTGAAAGCCCACCTCTTCCACTTGAAGCCTGTGAATATTATACAGTGGGGGAGCTACTGTAAACAGAACCTTATGTTTTATGTTAACTTCAGGTACAACGCTTCCTGCCAGAAATGAGCAATAGTTGTGTCTTTTCAGTGCTCAGTACACTCTTCACCTCTGACTCATCAGGGGAGTTTCACAGACTGCTCCACGGCTGTGGGCATACTGGGACTGCTTTTTCTCATTTTTAAATACTCTATTTTAGTAGTTAGTTATTAAAAATATTAGTTACTGAAACACTGAAGAAATTTATCTCCACTTGCACTGGAAGATTACAGGCCTTTGGAACTGGTGCTGCCAAGGCTCCTGTGTCAGCTCTGTTGCCCTGGCCGTGAGTGGCTGAGTCACACTCAGCCTTAGTCCACTCACTCACGAGTGGAGATAAAAGTCAGTGTTAATAATTGCTAACGTTTATTGTGCGCCACCTTTATTACACACACTATTAAGTGTCTTATATGCAGTTGTTAACTTATGTAATCCTCACAGCAAGCCCACTTCTGCTGTTAGCCCTATTTAACAGATGAGGACTGAGTTTGCTGTAATTGCTCAAGGTCAGACAAGTAGCAGCAGAGTTAGACTCTGAATCCGAACCATCCTCACCTTACTGTCCTGTGTGCTCTAAACTCTACACTCCCTATGCAGCAGCTTGTGCACTGTGCTACGTACGCTCCGTATGCACTGTGCTGTGTACCCTGTGCTCACACCCTGTGTCCTCCCGCCTCCTGTGCTCTAATCTGTGGTCTGTACTCCCCACTCCGTGCTCCCACGCCTGTGCTCTATAGTCTCTCTAGTCTAGTCTGTATTCCGTGCTTCGTGCTCTGTACTGTGGGCTTACGCCCGCTGTGCTGTGTGCTCTCTGCTCTGTCCTCTATACTCTATAGTCTGTACTCTGCACTCTGTGCTCTGTATCCTGCTCCCACACTTCTTTCACTGCCTTTCCATCCAGATTTGAGCTTGGGATAATCTATATCAGATTTATCAGAAGGAATGTATCCCAGATTCTGTGTGTTTATGTTTATATGTATATAGGTTATTGACTGTTTTTATTTTAGACTCAAACTGCCCTCAGTCTTGTAGTCCCATGCTGGAGGCTCATGTACACCATCACTTCCATCAGTCCATCACTCACTCTTCAGAGGTTCAAGGGAACTCGAGCCTCCCTGTGCCTCTGGGAAGTAAATCGACTGGAGTTGGTTTTCTGTAGGATTTCTCCCAGTTCTAAATTTTAACCTACACATATAGTGAATACATAGTTATTCATGGAAAGATTTCCTTTATTTGAGTGTGACAGTTAATGTCAAATACACATGTGTTATATGCCCAGGTGTTACTGTGTGTGGCCTCTGTGCTGTCTGCATGATATAGGAATGCCTTTCAGCTCAGCACAGTCCCGAGTGCAGGCACTTGAAGACTGCATTTGGTCCACTGACCATCTCTCTGTGCTCAGGGAAAGGTCAGCTTTTGCCTTTTTTTCCCCAGAGGTGACAACCCCTGAATCTCCCAAGAATGTTGCAGAATCGTCCATGGTGAATGGAGGTGTGGTGTCACAGCCCAGAGAAGGTGGGTCAGGAGCCGCCCAGCAGGTGCCTGTGCCGCAGAAGAAGCTCCTCAAAGCCCCGACGCTGGCTGAGCTGGACAGCTCCGACTCGGAGGTGAGGCCCACGCCCATTCAGGGTCAGGAGGCCATCCCTCCACGGGCCCTTGTGTTGCTCCAGCCGCTACTTGCCCTCCTCCCAGTTTTCAGCTAGTACACTTCAGTCATTCAGTCATGTCCAACTCTTGGTGACCCCATGGACTGCAGCACACTAGGCTTCCTTGTGCATCACCAACTCCCAGAGCCTGCTCAAACTCATGTCCATTGAGTCGGTGATGCCATCCAACCATCTCATCCTCTGTCTTCCTTTTCTCTTCCCTTCAATCTTTCCCAGCATCAGGGTCTTTCCAATGAATCAGTTCTTCACATCAGGTGGCCAAAATATTGGAGCTTCAGCATCAGTTCTTCCAGTGAATATTCAGGACTGGTTCCCTTTAGAATTGTCTGGTTTGATCTCCTTGCAGTCCAAGGGATTCTCAAGAGTCGTCTCTAACTTTCACATCCATACGTGACTACTGGGAAAACCATAGCTTTGATTATCTGGAACTTGGTCGGCAGTGTAATCTCTCTTCTTTTTAATATGCTGTCTAGGTTGGTCATAGTTTTTCTTCCAAGGAACAAGCATCTTTTAATTTCATGGCTGCAGTCACCATCTGCAGTGATTTTGGAGCCCAAGAAAATAAAGTCTGTCACTGTTTCCATTGTTTCCCCATCTATTTGCCATGAAGTGATGGGACTGGATGCCATGATCTTAGTTTTTTTGAATGTTGAGTTTTAAGCCAGCTTTTTTACTCTCCTCTTTCAGTTTCATCAAGAGGCTCTTTAGTTCCTCTTCAGTTTCTGCCATTAAAGTGGTGTCATTTGTATATCTGAGGTTGTTGATATTTCTCCCCGAAATCTTGATTCCAGCTTGTGCTTCATCCAGCCTCTCATTTTGCATGACGTACTCTGCATATAAGTTAAATAAGCAGGGTGACAATATACAGCCTGATGTACTCCTTTCCCAATTTTAAACCAGCCTGTTGTTCCATGTCCGGTTCTAACTGTTGCTTCTTGACCTCCATACAGGTTTCTCATGAGGCAGGTAAGGTGGTCTGGTATTCTCATGTCTTTAAAGAATTTTCCACAGTTTTTTGTGATCCACACAGTCAAAGGGTTTAGCATAGTCAATGAAGCAGATGTTTTTCTGGAATTCTCTTGCTTTTTCTGTGATCCAGTGGATGTTGGCAGTTTCATCTCTGGTTCCTCTGCCTTTTCTAAATCCACCTGGAAGTTCTCAGTTCACGTACTGTTGAAGCCTAGCTTGGAGGATTTTGAGCATTACCTTGCTAGCATGTGAAATGAGTGCAGTTGTGCGGTAGTTTGAACATTCTTTGGCAATGCCCTTATTTGGGATTGGAATGAAAAGTGACCTGTGGCCACTACTGAGTTTTCCAGATTTGCTGGCTTATTGAGTGCACACAGAAAGGTTTTGTTTTTGAACTAAGATTGTTAAAAAGTAAATTATAGAGACAGACCTGAAACCCAAATCTAAGCCCCAAACCTTCATATCTCATAAACTTTCTAGTATTCCAACTAGTAGTATATGAGAATGCCTAAATGAAAATAATTTAAACTGGAAAGGGGCTTAGAAATTGTGTTCAACATCATTACTTTGCAGTAAGAACACAGCCTAGTGGAGGTAGAGGCTCAGTTCATAAAGTCAGACAGCAGAAAAGTAACAGAATCCCCGCCAAACTAGAAACAGACCTCCCAGCACCAGGTCGTCTTCTACTACTGTTTTTTCCTTTTCTCAAAATTCTTAATCTCAGTAGTTTTTTTGGTCTATCTTTAATAACCTCTACTAGCCTGACCCAGGTAACATTGTAAAAGTCAAGATAAGCTTTGATTGGCACTATATCAAAGCTTTCAGTAGGGAAGCGAAGCTTAGGAGCTGTGTCAGTGCCTTAACTGGGCATCTTGTCAAGAAAAGGCAGATTTTCCTTCCAACCCAGTGAGTTCGGTGCCCAGGCTTGCATCTGGGATGACTCTGGTAGCCTCAGGGACAGCCCCACCCTGGGAACACAGCTGTGGGACTTCTGACAGTGATAGGGACTTCTGACATTGGTGAGTGTCAAAGACTAGTATAACGCTCCTGTGAATAGTGGAGCACATGTATCTTTTTGAATTAGTGTTTTTGTTTTTTTCAGATACATACCCAGGAGTGGGCCATATGGTAGTTCTGCTTTTAGTTTTTTGAGAAACCTCCATACTGTTCTCCACAGTGGCTGCAGTGATTTACGTTCCCTCAAACAGTGTACAAGTGTTCCCGCTTCTCCACATCCTCTGCAACATTTATTATTTGTGTTTTTCGTTTTGTTTTTGGTGATAGCTGTCCTGGCAGGTGTGAGGTGATAGCGCCTTGTGGTTTTGATTAGAATTTCCCTGGTAGTTAGCAGTGTTGAGCATCTTTTCATGTACCATGTTGGCCATCTGCATTTCCTGTTTGGAAAAATGTCAGTTCAGTTCTTCTGCCCATTTTTTAATTGTTTTTTCTTGATGTTAAGATGAACTGTTTAAGTCCTATTTGTTTATTTTTGCTTTTATTTCCTATTTTAGAAGATGGATCCAATAAAATATTGCTACAGTTTACTTCAGTGAGTGTCCTGCTTATGTTTTCCTCTGGGAGTTTTATGGTATACGGTTTTACAGTTAGGTCTTTAATCCACTTTGAGTTTATTTTTTAATGGTAGGATTAGTTTTCAAGTAGTCTGAAAGTGGGTTAGCTCCCTAAGGTGGGCAAGGCAGAAGCAGGGGGCCATCCACGGCTTCTGGGAGAAAATCCCAAGAGGTGCTGAGCCACACCTCTCCCCACAGCGATCTCATGTCCACCCTGCCTGCCCAGTGTGGGCTCCTCACTGCTCTTGAGGGAAGCATTTCAGACCTTTGTGAAGGAGGGAGGCTGCACAGCATGGACATACCTCAGACTTTAGTAAAATCAGCTGTAACAGTGGTTCTGGGAAGGTTGGTTGAAGGATGTACAGTGGGGATGGTTTCTGCTGTTTGAATCAGGAGCTCCCACCTCATAACTGCTGAGAAGTCCTGTGTGTGACTTCTTTTTTCTTTTCCTATGAGATACTCACAGCTTTTACTTCCTTTTGACCTTCCAGAAGCAGGAGATAAGCTAGTTCTCACTGACTTTTCTGGAGACGTGTATGACGTCCCGTGTATGACCTCTGGGTGAGGCTTGGCTGATGTCGCCTGGTTTGTTCTTGGCAGTGAGCACCAGGAAGAGGTGGCAGCTCAGATCGTCCTTGTGTGGACTCTGTGGTCTACGTGGCTTTCTTCTTCTCCTGTTCCTTGGCTAGGTCCTTTGTAGTGGGGCTTGTTTGAAACTAATGCTTTCCACACTAAGTAGGTCAGAAAGGATTTTCACTATTTGCTTTACATAGTTATAGATTAATATATTAACCTAACATTCTTCTATATTTAAAAATATTTAGCAGTTTTCTCTGTATACTACGGAATTGAGTTGTCTTCCAGTTAATATATATCTCCTGTCACATAGTAAGTAGTAAATTTTTCATGAATAAATATTGTACTTCACTTTGGTATAGTCTAAAACAAATTAAGAAGGTCTCTTCTCATAAGTAATAGGAATTTAAATTTTATTTGACACAGTGCAGACATATTTCTCATGAAATATGTTTTCATTCATTCAACAAATATTTATGCATTACTTAGTAAGGGATGGACTTGCTAGTAGGTAACAACATTGAACAAAACACATCTACCTCTATAGGAGTTATAAGTCTGTTAGTTTTTTAAATGTGTTAAATACTTGACTGATGATGTTAATCACCATTTGTTGTGTGCCAGGTGATGTGTTAAGCATTTTAAATGTGTTCTCAGATTTGTCCTTGTAGTAACCCTATTGAAATTATGAAACTGAGGTAAGAAACTTGCTCTGTGTCACATCACTCTAATGAGGGACAAAACTGGGGCACACACCCAGATATGTCTAATTTTAGATCCCTTCTAGCTTGTCTCCAACTTGCTTTGAACCTTGGACATTAAAATGTGGTGCCTCACGTTACCTCTTTGAGTGAACACTGCTAATGAGCATGAGAGCACTAGTGTCTAAGAAGTCTGTCTCTCCCCCTTGCCCTGTGTGTTTTTCAGGAGGAGACCCTGCCCAGGTCTGCCAGCAGCAGCAGTGCGTCTCCCTCCTTCCTAGAAGACCCCTTCCTGGAGACTGTGTCCACAAGGAAGAGTGAGTATTTGTGGTACAAAGAACCAGTGTCGAACGCCTTAAAAAACATGTTTAACCAAGCAAAGGGAATCCCAAAGTGCCTTGTTGTCATTTGGGGTAACTAGTTAAAGAACCAACCCTGGAATTGCACTGGTCAGAAGCAGAAATAGTAGTTTTTTTCCTAGAATAACATCATAAGATAGGGCTAAACTGGTAATTGGGTCTCATTTCTCAACTTACAACAAACCAGTCACCTTTGGGGTTACAAATAATAGCTGTAGGGAGTAGGTCAGCCTGTTTGTACTTTTTAGAATTACCCCATTATCTAAATTTAAGCCAGAAGCCCTGAATAATCACACTTGTTATCGTTCCTACTACACACACACAAATACACCCCCACACACCCTTCCCCCTTGCCCATGTACAAGTATAGACGATAAAAACACCTTTATAACTCTTCAGGTAATAGGTTCTAATACAGAATCTAAAATGAAATGATTTTGAAAAGTACGGTTGGCCATCTTTTTGAAAATACTTATTTGGCTGTGTTGGGTCTTCATTGGGGCGTGTGGATCTCCATGGTATCATGTGGTCTCTTTCCCTGAGGTGCCCAAACTGTCTAGTTGTGGTGTGTGGGCTTAGTTGTTCCAACACATGGGATCTTAACTTCCCAAACCAAGTATTGAACCTGTGTCCATGGCATTGCAAGGCAAATTCTTAACCAGTGGACCACCAGGGAAGCCCCAGTGTTGGTAGGATTAAAAATTATATATTAGAGGGGAGGATTCTGGGAAGATGGCAGAGTAGCAGGCACCATGTAGTTGTCTTTCCCTCTAGACAATAACTGCAGTGGCAGAATCTGTGTGATATAATTATATTTGGAAGGCTAGAATCTGTTGAATACTTACAACTTCCAGGGGAAGATGGTGAATTGTGGTTAACTTCAGTAGATTTCAGCTCCTCGCGAGTGGCAGCCATTCATTTCCCCGTCCCCGTGACAGGCAGCCGTGTGCCATTCCTGAAGCAGCTTGCACACAGCTGGCGGGGCCAAGATGGACAAAATGACCTGGCCCTCCAGATCTTGGGGCTCTGCGTTCTGGTCACCGCTTCTGATTTCAGAGGTGCAGACAGAGGTAGACGGCCGTTGCTGAGCTGTTGTCAGCTTCCCCCTCACCCCTCCATATCTCCAGGGGATATGCGAGAATTGGAAAGTGACCATGAATGCCCAGGGAATGGCTCATCAAGGACCTGAGGAGATGTTAAGTTTACATCAGGCTGATCTTCAAAGATCAGCCTTCAACAATAAGAGAAGCAATGAATAGAAACAGTAACAAAACTCAGCAAACTCTGGGGAAGGGTAGAATGGAATTTCCAGAGTTACCACATTGATAAATTCAAATGTCCAGTGTTCAACAAAAAATCACAAGGCACATAAATAAACAGGAAAGTGTGGCTCATTCAGAAGAAAAAATAAGTCATCAGAAACTGTCCTAGAGCAAAAGGGAGGTTTATTTCTATAAGCATTTATGTTAAAAACAAGACCTGTGTTGAAAAAATTTCAACAGGTAGTTGCATAATAAATGTTCTGGTTTTAAAAAAAAGAATGATGTCAAATCAAAAAAATATATAATTTGCAAATATCTTCTTTTGTTTTCTGGGTTGTCTTTTCACTTTCTTTTTTTTAACTTGTTATTTTGTGTTGGGGTATGGCCGATTAACAGTGTTGTGACAGTTTCAGGTGAACAGTGCAGGGGCTCAGCCATACATATGCATGTGTCCATTCTCCCCCAAACTCCCCTCCCATCCAGGCTGCCACATGACATTGAGGAGAGTTCCTTAGCACTCTGAGGCTTTCGATTGGAACATTTATTCCATTTCCATTTAAAGCAATGATTAATATTTGTGCATGCGTGCTTAGTTGCTCAGTCATATCTGACTCTGCAGTCCCATAGACTGTAGCCCACCAGGCTCCCCTGTCCATGGAATTCTCTAAGCAAGAATACTGGGGTGGGTTGCCATTCCCTTCTCCAGGGTATCTTCCCAACCCAGAGATCAAACCCAGGTCTCCGGCATTGCAGGCAGATTCTTTATAGGCTGAGCTACCAGGAAAGCCCATTATTGGTATTTATTGGTATTAATAGGTATGTACGTACTGCCGTTTTGTTCATTGCTTTGCGGTTGTTTTTATTTCCTTTTATTCCAAGAAAAAAATCTTTTTCCTTGATGACTATCTTTAGTGTTATGTGGAGTGCTTTCTCTTTTCTGTGTGTGTATCTGTCATATAGGCTTTTGGTTTGTGGTTACCATATAGGTTCATATATTGACAGGTGAATATTTTAAGTTGATGACCTCTTTCATTTAAACACATTCTAACAGTACTACGTTTTTACCCTGCCACACACATTTTGTTTTTAATAATCACATTTTACATTTTTGTTTATATTTTAGCCCTTTAGACCAGTTTATTTTATATCCATTTAATATATCATCTGGGACTTCCCATGGTCCAGTGGTTAAGACTCTGTACCCCCAAATGCAGGGGGCCCAGGTCTGATCCCTGGTCAAGGAACTAAATCTCACATGCTGCAATTAAGACCTAGCTCAGCCAAATAAATAAATAATAAATATTAAAAAATAAATATTTCATCCATCAAAGTACAATAAAGTTTACAACCAGGTATATAACAAGGTAACTGTAAACAATTTAATACCACTGAACTATATGTTTTAAAATGGTATAATTGGTACATTTTTACAGTGTACAGTTGGATAAGATGGTAAATATCATGTGTATCTTACTGCAATTATTTAAAATTTTACTAAGAAAAAACATATTACAGTATCTAGTATATTGACTTCATTTTTCGTACATGTACATGGATTTCTGTACCTTTTCTTGATTGAGGGAATTACATTCTGTTTTTTTTAGTGATTTATCGCTAGGACAGTCCAAGTAGATGGTCATCTCCTCCTCACTGTGCTGACTTTCACTTTTCCTCACCTTCTTACTACGCAGAGGGGGGGAGGAAGGACGGACAGACAGACAGCAGAGTTCTGTGATGTCCTCCTGTGTTTGCACAGAGCCTAACCCCTTTAAACTCTGTCCTCAGATATTCCTAGACAGAGGAGCAGTGGCATATATAGTATTAATATTGAAGCTGAAACTTATTTTTTTTTTATTTAAATAAAGCTTGATTTAAACTAAGGATAAAATGTCTTGATACACATCAAGAAGAAAGAGTTTTCATATTTTATCTTTTAAAAGGAAGATATACTTGGCAATTTTGGTATGATTCGACACAAACAATACATAATTTTCACATGCTTTTAAACTAAAGCCCAAGATCTATTCCTTGAATTCTTTGCCCTTGAAATTGTTTATTGAATACAAATCTTTTGCCCAATTTAAAAAAATTTTAAATAAAGCCTAAGACTCTTAATTGCAAAATTCTGTGGAAAATAACAGGATGGCATTTGTATTATGAATCTGAGACTCCATTTATATTGCATTTTATGCATGAATTTGAATATTGAATACTTTTTCCTTTCCCTTGCTATTTCAGTAGCAAGTTTATCTTGCAAAGATTGTTCTGTAACAGTCTTCCAGGGTTCCCTAGGGGCCTCCAGTCCTAATGTATCACTCCAACAAAATCAGCACTTCATCTTTGAATGCATTTTGTCACACATGGCAGAGGGCTTTCTGTTAGAAATTGAAACCTAAGTTGCTTTTTTTTTTCTCTTATAAGAGAATTGATTTCAGTTTGGATCATCTTGTTTCTTCAGGCCCTCCCAAGTTCTTGCCCATATCTTCCACACCTCAGCCTGAGCGACGGCAGCCACCCCAGAGACGACATTCCATTGAGAAGGAAACACCCACTAACGTGAGACAGTTCCTGCCAGCATCCAGGCAGAGCTCCCGGTCTCTCGTAAGTAGCCCACAGACTCTGCAGAGCAACTTGTAAGCAGTTAGAGACCTGGAATCATTAGTTTCCTTGAGAAGCTTCCAGAAACTAGAATGAACTTTATAAATAACCTTATTTGTTCTTATTAGCTGAAGAAAACCAATCCTAAGAGTAACCAAGTGAAATCTGACATTCTTTGTTCATTTCAAGTCCTTTTTTTCCCCTGGAACACTTATTTATGGTTGAAAGTATGGATATTTATTAAAGAAACACTTTTTTCCTTTCAAATGCCACTTAAAAATTTTGAAACTAAACAGAAAACTTGGTGAAGTCTGACTACAGTAGACTCTTATTGAGGCAGATGTCCAAAAGGAGAATTTTGATTCATAAAAATCCATTGTCCAAAAGGAGAATTTTGATTCATAAAAATCCATTGTTCCTTGTTTTCAAGCATGTTTTATGATAGGAGTGACTTCAGCTGTTTGGATGGGTTGACATTTTGCGCTGTTCTCCAGAGACATCCAGGCCCACGAGACGGCTATTCACTTCTCAGACGGGATGTAGCCCACAGGGCCCTTCTAGGAAGAGGCAGCGGATCTGCCAGAGGAAACCTGCGAAGGTTCTTTTTGTTCCACTTGACTTCCCAAATACCTGCAGGCAAAGTACAAGGATTCAGTCAGTAATTCTACCAGCAGCCAACCTGTGTTTCTTCAGATTCTCATGAGTAAAACACTACACTGTGCTGAGTCCATACTTTAAGGCTGTAATGAATCACCAGTGGTTCAAGGAAGTGATGATAGAGGTCCCTCCCGCCAGTGGTGTGGTTTTTGTGAAGAAACCAAGTTTGAACCGCAGTGATAGTGTTGAATTGATCAGTCATCTCTGTTCCCAAATAATGTGATTAAAGAACTAATGATTTTGTGGTAACTCTTGTTAGGATTCCTCTAAGTCCTAAATAATCACCACACACTGAAATATGCTGAAATACAGCCTTATCAGTAGTTTACCACCTGAAAAACAGAACTCTAGCCGGACACGTTCAAACTTTAAAATCCAAAGGCTTTTTTTGTTAATACATTATTTAGCAAAATATACAGTTACTGTTACAACTGAAAAATACATGAGAAGGAGCGCCTTTGTGATTTTTTTCACAAGTCCAATGATTATAAGGTTCTTTTCTTTACACAGCTTTTCCTAGAAGTCAGTTTACCATTCAGCTGTGTGTACCTGGCCTTGCGATCATCTGATGTCACTGTTGAGGTTAAAATTAGCAGTATAAAGACACTGTCAGATTAACTACAAGCAGTATTTGGCTGGTGCATGTGTGCTAAATTGCTTCAATCATTTCAGACTCTTAGCGACCCCCATGGACTGTAGCCCACCAGGCTCCTCTGTCCATGGGATTCTCCAGGAAAGAATACTGGAATGGGCTGCTGTGCCCTCCCCCAGAGGACCTTCCTGACCCAGGGATCAAACCCATGTCTCTTAACGTCTCTGGCGTTGGCAGGCGGGTTCTTTCCCACTAGCACCACTTGGGAAGCCCTATTGGCTGGTGATAGAAACTTTACCAAGGAAGGCCATGAGGTGTCTTCCTGGCGCAGGGGAGCTCAGTGTGTATGGTCAGGCTGTGAGCTGTTTTTGTGGAGGAGGAGAGCAAGGGATACCCAACATGCCTTTGCAGAGAAGGGGCTTAGTGAGCAGGCAGGGGAGCCCTGTAGTCTGTGCGGACTGGTATTTGTTCACAGAACTCTGCCCCGTCAGTGCCTCTAGGGCCCCCCTGAGATCCAGATCAAAGTCCTGACTTTTCTTGCCAGTAGCTTATCATGGGAAATCCATAAAATCCCACTACTTTAGTGGCAGTGGCGTCTAGTTTTGTAAGTATTGTTTTTAAAAGTACGATTTAGCTGTTTTTTTAAGAAAACACTGAATCATTTTGCGTTTATAAGGTCTCAACTAAAGAGAGCAGAAAAGTCTTTTGTTGTTACTGATTTTCATTTATATTGGACCTTCCTCCCTTTCCTTCTGGGGTTTCCCAGGTGGCAGTAGTGGTAAAGAACTCACCTACCAATAATGTAGACACAGGAGATGCCGGTTTAATCCCTAGGTCAGGAAGATCCCCTGGAGGAGGGCATGGCAATCTGCTCCAGTGTTCTTGCCTGGAGAATCCAATCCCATGGACAGAGGAGCCTGGTGGGCTACAGTCCATGGGGTTGCAAAGAGTCAGACACAACTGAAGAGACTTAGCACCCTTTCCTCAGGATGTTGAAAGTGTACTTTTTTCAGTCATTTGGTCAGATGACTGGGGGCAGCGCGCCCTCCGAGTAGGGGAGGGGATGGCTGCTGGCTCTGTGTTTCTGCCATCGCCTTGGGCCTGCATCCCGCAAACCTGTGTGGGAGATAGAGTTCACAGGACAGCTGAAGTGTTGCTGTGTGAACTCAGATTCTCCAGCCATGACTTTGTGGTTGATTTCCTTTTGACACACATGGATGCAGATGATGGCCTGGAGACTCCTGTGGAATCTAACATTAATGCCCTCCGTGGTGTTTTTGTCTGTTTTTCTTTCATGCTCTATAATGGTTCTGTAACAGTCACTCATGTTCAGCAGTATTTTCTCCATTTCTTCTCCCCTGCCGTTCTCTTCCCCATACGTATTGTTCAGGTTCCAAGGATGACCAGAGCCTGGCCAGCGCCGCCTTTCCGACCACTTTTTTCTACCCTCCAAACAGCTTCTCTGCTCGGCTCTCACCCTTTGGAGGCAGCCATGCTGGGGGTAGCAGGGGCTGTTTATTATCTGTGTGAGAGAGCTTTTACCAGCAGGTGGAGACACACACAGGTTGGCCTCCTTCTGCGGGCTCTGGGAATTACCTTCCTCTGTCTCTGGTCGTGATGCCTCAGCTGCCGCACTTTGCACAAATTAACAGCTTAGATGGACACTTTGCTTCTGACCGTTGATTCCAATCTTTGGTAGATGCATAGATCACACCATGATCTCAAATGACAGGATGACAGTGAAAGGACAACAAACTCAGAATGCAGCAGCATCAGGGAGGTGCCTGTGGGCGGAGCTTCTGAGGGACCTGATGGAAAGGCATTCCCGCCAGCCTCCCCCAGAAGCAGTCGACACTCAGCTGCCCAGCCAGGGAGCCACAGGGATTCTTCCTCTTCTCCAGCTCCCATACAGCTGTGTTATCATGGTCAGGGTGGTTGTTACAAAAATCCACGCTGCTTCTCTGTACAGAGAAATCAAGTTTTCTTTTATCGATATGATTATTTAAAATATTTTAAATACTTGTATTGTCTTTGAGATTTTCATACAGAATACATTTTTTAGAGAAAGTATAATTTCCAGACCTCAGTGGCATAAAAAGCCTTGGGACCATCTTCAGGCTTCCCCTGCCCCCAGTGCGACCGGTTGTGGCAGCAGCCCGCCTGGCTCCGGGGTCCTTGCTGTTGACCACACCTGTCCTTGACAAGCAAACAGCCGCTAGTTTCTTTGTTATTCTTTATTACCCATCTTGGTTCAGAAAAGAGACTGAATGTAAATGAGGTACAACAGATTACTTTCTCTTCATTTGGCATGAAATTCAGGCTCAGTCCTGTTTTTCATTTTTGATCTGGCTATGTGAGCGCATGGTCAGATGCAGGAGTAGCATTTAGTACCGCCCATCCTACTGCTGTTTCTGAAGATCTCTGACATTTTGTTTTTATTTTCAACCCTCCCCAGTCTGTCTGCTAAGTCTACAGATGACTTTAGATAGATAATTCACCTTGAATTTTAAAGATGAACTTGAAAAAAAAGAGTAATTAAACTTAATATTTGCTCTTCTTAAGTGGGCTTTCCTTTGGTTTATTAAAAACTCAAAAGGCTGTTTGAGATAATTGTCAAATCTCCTCCTACTTATTTATGAAGTTTTGGCTAACCAAAAACACTATAAAATGAGACTGTTTCTGTTTCTCCAGCTCAGTAACAAATGATACACTGTGCTCTCTAATTTCTGTGCTGGCTTAACTCTGACCCCGTTTGAATGGTAAATATAACCAAAATATTTAAGAGAAACCCAGACATTTTAGTGACATATGTACAGTGAGTTCTAAAGGCACAGCTGCTCCTGTAGTATATTATAATCTCTGGAAACTTAAGATTTAGCTTCCTGTTTCTAAATTTGGGAGCTTCCCTGCAGCACAGAGCGGCCAGAGAATCAGAGTCCTGCTGCTCTGGCCCCTGGTGTCCATGCTGTAGTGTGACCGGCCCCTCATGACGGGGGACAGGGGCTCAGCTCGGGGTAGGGGGAACCCTAAGTGCTTTTCACATTTTGTGGCATGAGGATCTCAGCAAGATCTGGGGTAATTTGGCTCTGGGGATGTTGAATCAATATTTTTTCATCAGTTGAAAAAAAATAATGAAAGCTAGTCTATATTTATTTATTTTCTTTCATGTTGCATTAAAGTTTTGTTGTCCTTGGGAAAGCACCAGATTTAAAACATTAGCATTTGACCTGATGGAAGCTATTTACCAAAGGATAATCTGCTTGAAATTCTAAAAAAAGAACATGAACACCAAAAAAAATCCACCATTTCTTATTTTATCTGACAGAGCAGTGGATTTGGGTATGGTTCAAAGCAGAAAGTCGAAAGTAGGCTCTGACTGAGCCCGTCTGTGACTAGAGGCTGAGGAGAGGGCAGTGCCTGCTATCAGGGATGCAGCACATCTCACCGCCTGTGTCACGTTGTAAGGTTGCCATCTTCCTAACACACGGCCACCAATCTCAGGAGCAGTCTTCTGCTTGTTTGCTAGATTCATATATAGGTAGTCATGATCGTTGCTGATGAATCAAGACGACTGTCAAGACTTCTTAACGACATGTCAGAAGCTGAGAAATGTTGCTGTTCAGTGTGCGCAGCCGGTGCATTAGCCTGAGCACAGTTGTCATGTCCAGCACTCAGAGGCTGTCCTGTCCCAGTGGACACACACACACTCTGTTCTCAGGGCCGAGCAAAGCACAGTAAATATTGGACATGCCAACTGAAGCCTGTTATCTTTGAAAGCTCTTCCTACTGAGAGAAAATTGTGTGATGGTGGGATTTTTTGAGTATTTAGACATCCTAGAGCACATGATATAATCTAACAAACTATCCCCCCATCCTCCAGATACTAAGTTGTGAAAAATTCAACTGCAGGATCTTTTCTAAAACATTCTTAGCAAATTTAATCTTCCCTAAGTTAGCTTGAACAGAGATAATTTTGTAATAACTGTAAGAAGCAGTAATTCTGCAAACTTTTTTTTTTTAGTAAATGCTAATGTTTGTCAAGTTTGCAGCCTAGATTTGTTTTTGTTTTTCTCTGATTAGAAGACAGAACTGAATGTTAAATCTCCATGAACTGCATCCATAGTCTTGTGCTTTCTTGTTTGGCTTGTCTGACTCCAGAATGCCTGTGCACTGTGCTGCTGTGTGTGTGGGTGTGAGTTCCAGTGTGTGCACACCGAGGGTACGGGTTTGTGAGGCCCACATGCTGTGGGCGCACAGGACATTTCTGTCTTTCTGCTGGGTCCACAATCAGTGCAGGGCCAACTGGGAGCAGGCGAGAGGCTCTTTATTCAGTGGGATCAGTTACATCAGCATCAGCCTCCACAGTCCCATGTGGAAAAGTGATAAGGGCTCTGGAGCACATGGGGCAGCCCAACGGGAGTGACTGCTGGCCTCCAGGTCCAGTTCACTCACACCATTAGGGGTTTTCAGGCTGGGCTGATGTAACTTACCACTAAATAACGTTTCTCAATGTCAGTTACTAACCATCTTCTTTGGGCCGTTCTGGGTACCACAAATCAGTGTTTATAACTGTACCAGTATTGTAGATTTGCTGTTGACCTTTGAGCAGATAGTATACAACAGAAAGCTACATACTGTCTTTGTGTATCAGGAGAAAATGGACATAAATTTGGTTTAGAACAGTAACATTTCCCCCAGATTTCAGGACACAGATACTCAGCTCCCCTTCAGGGACTGGAGATGCCTGAGATGCATCTGAACACACATGAGAAACTTCTGTTATTGGAGGTCTTGGTCGGCTAGTGCTACCTGGGACCCGGCAGTCTCCTGCTACCTTCTGGGTGTGATCAGAGATTGTGGTCCCCAGAGCGAGCCAGCCCTGCCCCAGGGTTTCCTGGGAGCCTCTTTCTTCTTTGGAGCTACTAACCAGGGGCCTGATGTGGAGGGGACATGGCCTTGCCGGATGGGGTGGGGCTTCTTGCTCATATGGATTCTGACTTTCAGGAGGAGTTCTGCTACCCAGTGGAGTGCCTGGCACTGACCGTGGAGGAGGTGATGCACATTCGTCAGGTCCTGGTCAAAGCAGAGCTGGAAAAGTACCAACAGTACAAAGATGTCTACACGGCTCTGAAAAAAGGAAAGGTAGAGCCCTTTCCAGTCAGCGGGTCACACGGGCATTATTTGCTGCCAGGTGGCACAGGGCTTTGGGGGCTCCACGGCCTGGAGGCTCACCCTCTACCAGGCAGTCCCTGTCCCCTTGCTCACAGAAGTGAGTATTATTATTTCTCCCATAAAAATCGAAAACCGTAAGGTTTAAAACCACCGTAATAAATAATGGTGTGCCTTCCTAAAACCAAGTCTGCTCTTAGTTGTTAAACTTTTAAAGGATTATTGAGAAAATACATCTGAGAAACACAGGACACTTTTTAAGAATCTTCCTCCGATTGCTTCCATGATGGCAAGACCCTTAAGAGCTGTGGCCTTTTTCTCCCATGTAAAAGTAGGATTATAATCAAATACAGAGCCAGATTGTAACTGTCACAGAATCAAACTTAGTAAAAGGGTCTCTAAATGCTCTCCTCCCTTTGTCTACTAAGACTTTCCACATATAAATACATGTTTAGATGTACAAATTAGGAAATTAACTGTTGGCAATTCTTTTTTCTCCTTTAAAATTTGTTTTTTAGCTCTGCTTTTGTTGCCGAACCAGAAGGTTTTCCTTCTTCACCTGGTCTTATACCTGTCAGTTCTGTAAGAGGTAAGGCTTTTTGTAATTGATGCCAGTAGTCAAGGAAACACCTCCACTGTTTCATCATTTTTCTCACAGGAACAATAGTAGAAATAATCCAGCGTGTTATCATGTGCCATGCTTATGAGTTACAATAGCAGTTGCTTCAACAGTGGATGGTTATTTGATATTAAGCCTGGAAAATTTTTCTCTGCATGTATTTCTTTTACGTATTCAAGGTAGTTCTAATAATAATATGTCATGTTAGAACAGAAAAAAATAGATATGACTCTCAGGTGAACCCACAATAGACAAAAAAAATCCCAGACATTAAGTTGATCCTTTCATAGGACATAGCGTTAACTTTTACAGACTGATGGTCTTTTTGGCAAGCCAGTTGTATCAGTTTGTTTCATTCTGGTAGAAGAACTGGAATTTGGGGGACCAACTGTAGACACGTAGAGGCATGCAGCCTTTGGCTTCTCTTAACTCTCCAGTCGTATCCATGGAATCACCCTAAGTAACCCTTCTGATTTTGTGTACAGGCCGGTGTGCTCACAGTGTTGCAAAAAGGTAAGCCGAGCTCAGTAAAGTCACAGCTTGTGCTGATTTCAGTGACTCTGCCTCTCCAGCAGTCCTGCTCATTCTCAGTTTTATTTGGGATCATAGATGCGGCTGCCCTCCAAGCCATATTCCACCCTTCCTATCTTTTCACTGGGACCATCTGCCTTGCAGAGAGGGGAAAGCTGTATGAGGCCAGAAAAACCCTCCACTGGCCACCATCGGCCACTTCGGAGCATTGCCAGGTGAGCAGGAGGCCTGGGTCTCCAAAGTGTCCTTTGTGAAAGAATAAAGCACTTTCAAGGACTTTGGTGACATGGTGGGATATTGGCTTGAGGAGGGGCACATGGGTGGATTGGTTTTAATAGTTTTGACTTATACAAATCTCCAAAAGTAACACGTCAAGGATAATGGCTAGCTCCTTGAAAGACACAATCTCCTAGTTTAATATTTTTTCTACTTTGGAAATACTTTTATGTATCCTTTAAAAGTCATCCTTAAAAATATCCTTTGAAAACTTGCACATGAGAGTCTAATCTTTCTTTCCTTTAGTTTTGAAAAAAATATTTTTAATCCTGTGTTTACAGTGGTCTGCAGTAGCTGACTTACATTCCTAACATAAAGACAGAAATAAAGCTTTATGCTAAGAGCTGGCATTTTAAAAGGAAAACATGCCTGGTTATCAATCACTTTGTGTTCAGGTTAGTGTTGGTCTTCAAGAAAGACAGGAGGAAGGCAGACCAGCTCGGGTCCCAAGCTGGCAGGGCCCAAGGGGCAGGGTTTTACACACCAGTGGCCCCTCCATCTGTGAGGGACACTAGCATTGGTGCCAAATGCTGGATGGTGGCCATTCAGCATGTCAAGGTCTGTGGACAGCGAGGTGAGGGAGTTGGAAGCTCCTCAGACCTGTGTCCGAGGCTTCTGCCCTGTGCTCAGCCCCCATCCTGGGCTCTTGAGTTTGGGCTGCTGTCCATGGGCTCAGGACAAGCAAATATGGCTGTTGTTCTTTCCTGTACTTAATTCTACATCCCTATTTGGTTTAATTAAAATAGTGAGTGGATGATTCCTAGTTATTTCCAAAAACTATCCAAAACATTTATGGTGACGTTGGTCTAGTTAACTCCAGCTCTCTGGAATTCAGTCAGTCAGTCACCTAGATAAAGACAATTGCTGTGGTCGGGGAGATGTATTTGATAAATACGAAAATAAGAAAGCTAGTCCAAAGATAATTTTTCAGGTTGTCTCATAGGATTAAGATAAATTTACTTCAGTTTCCTATAGTTTTCTGACCTACCATCAACAGTTAAGTAATGTTCATTAACCGTGACATGGGGTCACTGAGAAAGAACTTAAAAGTTTTCTCTGCATCATCAGTGGTGCATTGGCAACATGTACTTCATTTCATTGTTAGCGTTCATGATCTGTGTGCAGTAGGTGAATATTCTGAATATCATATTTTAAAAAAATTCTATAAGGGGTACTAAGATTCTTAATAAAACATGTTTCTTGGTTTGTTTTTTAAAAAAATATTTTGAATGTTGTCACCAGTTATAACTTTGGACGAATGTGACATGGGCCAATCATCACCTATTCCATCATATTTTGGCAACAAATTTGCTTTTTCTACATGTATTCTCTTAGTATTGCAGTAGAATTCTTAAACAATAATGGCAATTTTAAATGTTTTCTTCAAGATTGTCCTCAAAATCCAAGTCTGTGGACAAATCAGATGAAGAACTCCAATTTCCCAAAGAGCTAGTGGAGGACTGGAGTGCCATGGAGGTGTGTGTGGACTGTAAAAAGTTCATTTCCGAGATCATCAGCTCAAGCCGCCACAGTCTGGTGTTGGCCAACAAGAGAGCTCGATTGAAGAGGAAGACACAGTCCTTCTATGTGTCCTCAGCAGGCCCCTCAGAGTACTGCCCCTCCGAGAGGACCATCAGTGAGGTCTGAGCCCTGTGCCTTCCTGTGCGGAGTTGCGTTCCTATGAGGACACTGAGCGGGGGCTGTCACTGTCTCCTCACCGTGGTTAACTGGCTCGGGTTGGCATGAGAATCAGGGTTTTGCTGTGTCGCATTGTTCCACGGACTAAATGCTGTGTTCATGTCAATTGATAACACGTGACCAGTCGCCAGTTGCTCATCTGCACTAAGAGGACAGTAGCTTGAAACTTGATTTTGTGTGAGTACAGATTTGGAGGCCAGAAACTTTCCTCTTAGTTCTTTACTGTGCCTGAAATAATGTTCTGACTAAAGCAGAAAGGTTCTCGTGTGAGGAATCAGTCTAGCGCAGGCCTAGAGGCTAGCAGAGTCTAAGCAGTAAGTCATATTGGCATTTCCACTGACAGTGTTCCTAGCTGATGCACACAGACCCCTGGAGGCCTCACAGCATAGAACCTGCAAGGGTTTGCTTGTGCCTCAAACTGGTTTTAAGTTATCGTTGCTCTGAGACACTTGGGAAGGGCTCTCCACTGCCTCCCAGGACAAAGCATCTGCGCTGAGGCCCTGGGGGTGCCTGTGTCCCTTGGCAGTGAGGCAGTGTCTCCTGAGCAAGTGCTAGGCTGTCCTTATCTTGAATGTATTACAGTTACTAGTAGTTCTATGTTGGAGGTCTAAAGAAAGTTTTGTGGCATCATGGGACAAAGGCAGGCTGGAAATTTGTCCAGAAGCTCATTACTTTGGCCCAAAGAAGGGCTGTGAGCACCACGGGGAGTGAGCTGGACCACCCACCTCTCCAGCCACAATTTTCATAACTTTATAGTCTGACTAAATTAAGCCACAATTTGGTACGTAAGTTCTCAAACTGAAATTTATTTTTATAAATGAATTTTAAAGGAAAACCATGGTCTAGTCTTTTAAAATTACTAGACAATTAACCTGGTAAGCTTTTTGGATGCTTTTTGCACAAGTTTTCCTTGTAAGTGACTTGAGTGGGTAGGGTGGGCTTTGATGAAGCCGAGCTGGAGGCAGCACCATACACCTGTCATTTCTCAGCTGTGTGGTCCATTCTGTGGCATCTCTGTGGTTCTGGTTGGCTTGGTGGTGACCAGCCAGTCACATTCACAAGCCTGGTTAATGCGCCAGGCCGCTTTCTGACGCTCTCTGGGACACATCTGCAGTCAGCACTGCTCACCAAAAAGCATGGCAGTCACTCCACGCCCCCTCCACAACATTTCTATAGCAAATTAACAGTAATACCTCAGAACTGCTCTGGTAGTGGTTTTTCATGGTTGAAATTTATAAATTAGTAAATGGCTTAAAATTACTTACAAAATAAACTTTACCAGTTGACTAAAGTAATTAATGCATGTTAACAATTTGTATTTGCATGTAAAAGTGGGCCACCAGAAAACCCTGATTATGGAAATGTTTAGACTGTTTTAAAGAGGCTCACGTAAAGAGCTTCAAATGTTACACTGAGTAAATCTTGTTTGTAGTTTTCCAAGGGACGGTTTCAACTCTAGACCCCTGATGGTTTGGCCTGAAGCCTCTAGACCATCTCCAGGACAGGTGCAAGGAAGACAGTGAGGGGTGGGTGTTTGTGTCCATGGCAAAAACAGACCCAGGAGAGTGTGCTTTTTAAAATAATGACTAGTTTATAGGTGTTTCTAAAATACAAAAAGCTAGCCCCTCCCCCTAAATGAGAATCCCATTCACATGGCAAAATCTAGCCCATGTGGTCCTTGACTTCACTGCTCCAGGTTTGTGACACTGTTCAGCTGTTGGGACATTGTGAGCAGCAGGTTTCCATGGGACAGTTTGCAGAGAGAGTAGAAAAGGGCATATGGCACAGCTGAGATTGTAGAAATCAAATCTGCATCCCTTTCTGGCACCAAACAAATCCCCACACTCAATCCTCCTGCATCCATGGCGTGTCTGCCACCTCAATCATGCTGGATAATTCCAGAGGGTCATCCACTGCTGGCCTGTGGGGCATATGCTTTCGCAGTCCCTGCCGTGCCCGCTAACCCCACGGTGGAGCGCCCTCCCTCCCTCGTCTCTGGGCTCCCAGGCTGCTCTTTGTGCTGCCTCTGGCACTTACTCTGGTCTGATAACAGCATCGCTGGCTGGCTGGCCTTGGGTGGAATCTGATGTGTGTCTGCGCGCCGGCCTTCATTCTCACCCTCTCCCTCCAGGCTGAGAACACCTTCACTTCTCAGTTTAACTTTCTGTCAGTGTCAGGATAGATAGCAAAGCTTGTAAATACTGTAATATATTTATTGGTATTTGGAGGGCATTCATTCAGTGGAAAATGAGAATTAACTCTCCCAACACAAATAAAAGTTAAGTACATCAATGTAATAGTCTTGCTAGATTTCAAGTCTTAAGCCTTTCAGATTAAACCAGAAAGTTGTCATGTAGGAGTTTTTAAAATCTTACATTTGATGAGATCCCATGATCTCATAAACTCATGTGATCAGCACCGTGAACTCATGCCATGAATTTTTTTAAGACTCTTATTTTTCTAACTGTATTAATAAATGTCGGACTAGATTTTAGGTGTCACATAGGAAAGTTTTAAATTATGTTGCTATTTGCTAGAGCAAAATAGCAGACAATTTTGTACGTGCAGAACTGTTGAAGGGCCATGGAGAAATGTGTACACGTTGACCTGGCTTCTTGCGTGTATCAAGTCCAGGCACTGCTGGCACTCAGCATAACATGATGCTACCAAACATTTTCCATTAAAGTCTTTTAAAATTTACTGAGGAGAAAATAAATGACTTTCCATCATATGTTCCGTGTGGAGTTCCTATTGTAAAATGGTGATATCTTTTGGTGACTAGCTGTTTGAAACCACCTAGGTTGGAAACACAAGATAATTTATGTGACATCAGCAGTTTGCGATCAGCTTGAGAAATACAACCTGCAAGGACCACACTGGAAAAATGAAAATGAGCTGCCACTGTAACCCTGCTGTGTCACCAAGCAGCCTGCCTCCTTTGTCACCTTGCAGGGTAGGAAACTAAAATCTACAGATAATTTGTCTCCATAGTTATACTGTGCTTAGAAAGATAAAGCTTTTCTTTTTCCTAAATAGAATTACTTATGGTATATGTTCTTAAAATGTCCCATGAAACAAAATTTCTTGTTGTAGATCTTAAAGGCTTGAGTTTAAACCCAGAATGAATCTAGGAAGGTTCTGTCTTTATGTTAACTAGAGAGCATCCTTGGCCCTTTATGTGCCTTAAACCTTAGGTGATACTGAGTGTGATATTAATCCATTACTTATTTGCGAGATGTATTTTAAGCTCTTCTTGCATTAGGTTCCTGTGACAGGTGTTTGACAAGACCTCAGCTCGTAATCCACATGCTCACTGAGTTCTTGTTGCTCCTAGGTTCTGGAGACATCGGGACCAGGAAGGGAAGCTCTGGGCCTCTCTTATTCAACTGCACCCTTCTTTCTCCTTTCTGGCCCCTGGTGAGGAGAAGCTGTACAGTTGCAAATCATTAGTCTAGAACTCCATAAGGAGAACTATTGTGGGTAAGGGCTGGATTACACACTGATGTGTCAGGACTCCAGTTCTGCTCTCTGCAGAGTGTGCATACATACATACAGCCATCAGAATGCACCTTTTCCCCTCATGTTGGCCTCAGGTCCACATCTAGAAACGTCTCCTTTGGCTCATCCAAAAAAAAAAAAAAAATTAAGAGCTAAGAACCTACTTAATATAAAACTCTGCTTACACTAGTTAAATGCTCAGGTGCAGTTACCTGGCAGATTGAATTCACAGTGCTGTCCCACCTTGTTCCACTAAAACGTGCATGGTGTGTATATTGATGTATTTTAGAATAGATGTCACTATGTGGAACATTCTCCAGCTGTTTTTGCTCTGGGGTTTTGATGCCAGTGGCACAACCTGAGCCTCTTACATGTGCACTATGAAGCAGAGGACATGAAAGGGCTCCAGCACTGACAGGACACAGTACTTGTGAAGCAGGCTCCTGAAAGCTGGGGCATCAAGGTCACTTGTGTCCCTGGGGCTTAGAAGCTGAGGGATCACCTGGATGTTCCACTCACCTGGGGGCCCAACGCTGGTTCCTGTTTTGGGATGCTCTCAGAGCGGCTCTGATGCATCTGTAAACTGAAGGAAGGAGGGAACTTCCTCCCCTAGGGAGCAGTCAGCACAGAGGGGCAGCCTCACTGGAAGGCGCCCTTCTGCATGTTCTTGGCTTTGGTGTCCTGTCATTGCAGGAACTGTCAGTCCCTGGCCTACCTCCCCTGTTACTTCCCTTGCGGTGACACAGCAGTAAAGGTCACACCCAAACTTTGCTGGGACCGCAGTGTTTGGGAGAGTGGGAATGCCAAAGACAGGATTTCTGGAAAGCTTACCTGAATATCAAATTCCTCAGCAAATGTGGTGTAAAAGCTGTGGGAAATCACAGAGAAGGGAGGAGGAGCAGCATGATTCTGCAAAGGTGGACAGACCTCCTTAACAGTGTAGCTCCTGCAGCAGAGCCGAACATGAAACAGAAAACAGAGTAGCTTCTCGTTTAAAGGGAAGAAACTTTGATCTTAGACACCCCAAAAGCAGAAGATGCCTGAGAAGATTTCAGCTGTCCACAAGAAAGAGAAGATGACTTGGGTCATCCTACCACAAGGTCATCTCAGGAGTCAGACCCATAGACTATGAACTTGAACTGAGCACTGTGAACCTAATGACTAGACAGCCCCACTTCTGTGTGGCTCCCTGCAGCAGCCTAAGGCATTCCTCACGGTGCATCTGGTGGTGGGCACAGCTTCATGGTGGAAACTGGGGCTCACTCTGCTCCACAATGGTAGCCACTGGCAGAGAGCGCTCTGTAGGACCTAAGGGCTTCCACCTTGCTAACTGGGGGAAAAAACAACCATAATTAGTGAAGCAGAGCCTGGTCTCAAGTATGCGAACTGGCTCTGACTCAGTTGCTCCAGCTTGGCAGTGGAACCACCGTCAGTCCTCACACGTTGGGAGAGCCGCGCAGTGCTTCCGGACTTCAGCAGTGAGGGTGCTGGATGAGGTGGTCTCCAGGTCACTTTAACCAGGAGAAACATGACGTGGGTTCAGAGTACCCATGCTGCAGACACTGACCAGTGAGTCACTGAAAGCCTGACTCATGGAACAGAAACTGGGAGGAATCTCTGCAATTCACACTCACCCTTTAACTGAAGCCAAGTGTCATTGAACAGTACTTCTCTGTATTGACAAACCTGATTATGGCAAAGAGAGGTTCAGTTTTACTACTTGCTATAAAAAAATCTGAGTTCATCTCCCAAAATTTAAAAAGACAGATGCATTGACATATATAAATAACAAGCAAAAAACAAACAACCCCCTTTTCACCTGCTGTTTTGTGCCGGCACCATCCAATTACTGTGGTTCATTTCCCATCCTGCTGGATGCAAAGGCATGGTCTGTTTTGGTAGGTCTTGTCTTGCAGTGTGACATGTGCCCCGCTGTGTGACGTGTCCCACTGCAGACGTGAAGGGAAGCGAGTAGCTGGGTAGGGTGGGGAGTGGGTACATGTAACAGACTGTTTAATTGCATTAAATGGAAACAAATGTACAGACAAATCTTGCTGTTAAGCTTAATTAAAAAAAAAAAAAAAAAAAACGGTTGCCACAGCCACGGCAGGGGGGTCCCCAGTCTACATACCTCCCGTTGTGGTCAGAGATCCCCAGCCCAGAAGCTTGTTTCTCTGGCCCTCTCAGCCCTGATTAAAAACATCCAGGGCCAGGCAGATGCTCTTTCCCTGCGAAACTCCATCAGTGAGCAGGTGCAGCAATGGATTGGAGCCCTCATGTCATTCACGCCACTGTTCACCCCCTGCTTCTGCCTCACACGGCTGCACAGAATGTGCCCCCTCCCCTGGCACAGCTGCTTCCGGTAGCTTCTGGACTCCCATGTCTGCAGTACTTGCTGTTGCTCCTCCTCTTTCCTCCAATGCAAGTAGCATCTACTACACTGTTTCATGAAGACACGGATCTTTGTCAGATTTCTTCACTGCTACATCCCTAGATTTGGGAAACTATCTTGCATGCAACAGGTGCTCAATAAATGTTTCTGGAGTGAATGGATGAATGAGCAGGTTCAATATGGAAATGAAAATAAATCAGCAATACAAAGATAAGAACCATTAACATGTCTTCCAAACAACTGACACAGTGTGTAGTCAATGCTCTTTACCACATAAGTGCCACAGACAGCCATGTTCTTCCTTTAAGGCAGGAGTACAACCCAAAGTCAGAAGTCACTGCAGCCCAAAAGTGGCTGATTAGAATTGGGAGGCCTGAGGCAGCAGCTTCTGCAGCTGCTGGTTCTCTGGAGCCCGCAGAACCCCACTCTTGAAAATGCCATTCACCACATGCTCCTCTCCAGGCTCCCATCCACTCCAGAGCCCTGGTGGAGCCACCATGCACAGCCCAGCCTCAGAACTGGCTTTTTCCATTAACACATCGATGGGCAGATATCAGAGACCCTGGAGACCTATAATCAAACTGCTGTGTGAACACAAATCATATGTGCATCAGCACTGAGCTCATACTCAGGACCTTTAATGCCTCTTTTAAAGGGTGGTAGTTAACTCTTACTAATCATAACGCTTTGGTTAAAATGTATGATGTGCCAACTGGGCTGAAATAAAACATCCCAAACGACTTCAAATTTGTCATATTAAAACGGTTTGGCCAAGAAAAGAAAATAAGGGAAGATATGAAGATAAGCTTTATATTAGATATTTTATCTAATGTATTAAGTTTTTAAATGTTTTGCTGGTTTTTAGTAGCCAATACTAGCTCCCAGTAGTTGAGCATGTTACTGATTTCACTTGCCCAACGCACAGCAAAACCACCCTGCCAACTCCAGGCTGTGAAGGAAAGTGCAGCATTTACTGCAGGGCACCAGCACAGAGTGAACACAAAGAACACGCAGCTTGTGACCAAACACCCAAACTCCCTGACAGCTTTCAGGTAAGTGATTTTTTTATATATATATTTTAAATTTTTATTTGACTGTGCCAGGTCTTAGTTGTGGGATGCAGGATCTTCAGTCACAGCATGTGGGATCTAGCTTCCTGACTAGGGATCGAACCCAGGCCCCTTGCATTGGGAACATGGAGTCTTAGCCACTGGACCACCAGGGAAGCCCCCAGGGAAGCGTTTTTAAAGGCATGGTGAGGGAGAGGGTCAGGGGTGCCTGATCACTTGTGGACGTTCATCCTGACTGGTGGGTGGTGCGGTAACAGGGTGGTATTTCTAGAATCCACATCATCAACCATCTGGTTCCAACCACTCAAGGGGTCTGCCTGCTGATTGTCAGCATGCAGCTAACTTCTCCACTTGATGGGGGTTACTATCAGCAACCCATCTCAGGACAGGGCTCAGAATATTACCTATAGCCCTTGGGGAGGAACTAAAGGTCCCTGACTTTGTTTAATGGCTCAACTATCATTGCTTTGACTTGTTTGATTGTTGCACTTGCTTCTCCATTTTTGCACTTCTCTGATTAAATTTGCTCTTTTGAAATTGGGCAAGGGCTAGGAGGCTAACGTTTTTCTACCAACGAGAGGTGGGGAATACAGGGGTCTGTCACCAGGAAGGCCCCACAAGGTCGTGCTTGGTTTCAAGCACTTTTCCACACCAGGTGCTGTGTGAAGCACTCTCAGCCACAATCCTGATACTCAGCTCTGAAGCAGATGCTGTGCAAGCACTTGTTGTCCATCTGAAAGATGGGAATATAGCCAGGTGGACATTTGCCCAAGGTCAAACCACTAGCCCAGCATCACATGCGAGGTCCAGCCCTGTGCTCATAATCCTGCTTTCTCTCCACCTGCCTTCCCCACTGAGGGCTATGATTCTGAACCCAGTCCTCAAGTCACCACATACTCAGTGAGCACCTAGGGCTGTGCATGCAAAATGAACATCTCATCTCTGCTTCTGATCAGAAAAATACGTATGTGAATAGTTTAGAAAAAATGGTCCAAAGTGATATAAACCTCTAGGAATTTATAGTAAGCTGTGAGCTGGTGTCAGTCAAGAACACCTTCCTGGAAACAGATTTCAAGAAGAGAGGGGACCCAACATCCCCCAAAGTGTGGTCTGATGACACCTGGATCAGAATCGTCTGGGCCTGTGCTTAGGCCTTGGTTTTGATTCCTTCCAAACGGTAATGAGAGTAGGCATTGAGGAAACTGACCACAACATATTAAATACCACATACAACAAACCTATAGCTAACATCATTCTCAAGGGTGAAAAGCTAAGAGCATTCCCTCTAGGATCAGGAATAAGACAAAGATATCCACTGTTATGACTTTCATTCAACATAGCGTTGGAAGTCCTAACCATGGCAATCAGAGAAGAAAAATAAAAAGAATCCAAACTGGGAAAGAAGTAAAACTGTTACTGTTGACAGATGACATCATACTACACAAAGAAAATCCTAAAGATGCTACCAGAAAACTGCTAGAGCTTATTGATGACTTTGGTAAAGTTGCTGCATACAAAATTAATATACAGAAATCTCTTGTATTCCTGTGCAATAACAGCAAAAGATCAGAAAGAGAAATTAAGGAAACAATCCCATCTACCATCTCATCAAGATAAATAAAATAGGAATAAACATATCTGAGGAGACAACAGACCTGTACTCTGAAAATTATAAAATGCTAATAAAAGAAATCAGAGATGATACAAACAGATGGAAAGATAAATACCATGTTCTTAATTGGAAGAATCAATATTGTCAAAATTATGATATTACCCAATGCAATCCCTACCAAATTACCAATGGCAGACTTCCCTGGTGGTCCCATGGTTAAGACTCCATTCTTCCAAAGCTGGTATCACAAGGGATTAATCTACGAAATACACAAACAGCTCACACAGCTCTGTATCCAACAGAACAACCCAATCAAAAAATGGACAGAAGATCTAAACAGACATTTCTCCAAAAAAAGGATATGGATGGCCAAAAAACACATAGGACAGCAACATCACTATCAGAGAAATGCAAATCAAAACTATAATGAGATATCATTTCACATTGGTCAAAACAGCCACAATTTTCTTCCAGAGTTTTCTTTCACATACACACGGATTTATTTTAAGGAATTGGCTGCCCTAATTTTGAAGGCAGCCAAGTCCAAAATCTGCAGGGAGGGTTAATTAAGATTCATTCAGCACCCTACTGGTTAGTTCAGGTATCTTGACTAAAATCCAGAGTTCTACAAAAGTTGATTCCGTTGTTTTGGTTTTGTTTTTGTGGCTAGCTTATTGATTGTTTCAATGGGGGGATTGCTTCTCAGATCACCCACCTCTGCCATCTTCCACGATGTCACTATTTTTGAAATTTTTTAACCTTTAATTTTTAAGTTAATGTAGACTTACTGGAAGCTGCATACCCTTCACCCACTTTTTCAGTAACAGCTCACATAATTGTAGCACAGCACCACAGCCAGGAATTTAACATACGCAGTGCAGCACAGAGCGCTTTTAAAAGATCACTTCAACAAGGCTTAGCTATATGAAATTTCACATCAGGGACAAAGAGACCCTAAAAGCTTTCAGAGAGAAATAAGAGGCTCAGGAAGTGAAGTGGAAAACAATGGAGCAGTGCCTTCAAAATTCTGAGAACAAGTATTTTTATCTACATTTATATGTCCAACCAACCTTTGAGTGAAGAGTGGGAAGAGAAGGGACATTTTCAGGTGTGCCAAGTCCTGGAAGCAACTGTGGCATGTCCTTCCCCATTTTATGGTGAGAGAGAGAGGAGGCAGGGAGGCCAGGAGACAGGACTCCAGGAAGGGAGAAAGGCCAACAGCCATTCGGCCTGCTGGTCAGAGAGTGAGACAGGCTTCCAGGAAGGACAGCACCAGGGAAGTGAGAAAGGGGTGTGCAACCTATGGGGTTTGACCTGCAGGAGAGGACACTGTGAGGTGCTGCAGAGAGCAAGTGAAGAACGTGGGGGCATTCAGCCAGGGACTTTGAAAAAATAAACAGATGAAAAGGAAGAGACAATTATTACCTTCAAGGGGAGAAAAGCTACATAAAGAAGATATAGAGACTCCCTCGGCAGTCCGAAGCAGGGGCTCAGGTTCCATCTTTGGTCAGAGAACTAGATCCATATGCCACAACTAAAGATCCCTCATGCTACAACTAAGACCAGACCCAGTCAAATAAATGTGGTTTTTTTTTTTTAAATAAAATGTAATTAACATATACCTTTTCACTTGGTAATAAACAGTAGTTATGTATGTTTTAATTATAGAAAACAATGTGATTTTAACCATAAGTTACAACACAGCTATACTGGATTTGGGAAGATGTGAGAGAGAAAATAACCATCTATCATAGCAGGAAGTCAACAGATTTCGTCTAAAATTGTTGAATCAAGAAATAGCAGAGTATGCTCATTTATTTTAGGAATCTAACAGTAAATGCCAAAACTGCCAAGAGTCTACAGAAGGGTAGAAGCATGCTGTGTGGAAAGGGTAAGAGGGATTGTTTTTGTCATAAATCTTGTAACTATTTTACCTTTAAAGCTATGTACATAAAAGTCTCAAAAACAAAAATGAATTTTAATTTTGGATTGGAAGTATTAATATCAAAGGAAAAGCAGTATCTAAAAAAATGTGGTAGAATACAGTTCCACCCCTCCTTTATGGAGGAGAGCTTCTCTAGAATTATCATTTAAAACACACAAAAATTTTATTTTTGAAAATTGAGAAAATTAAAACTCCCAGTTGGAGGTACCCTGATGCCAGCCAGCAGAACAGCTGAGAGCTTGGAACCACCAGCCCAGGCTGCAGTCCAGGCGGGGGTCCCAGACGGTGCGCAGTCTCATTGCAGCCAGAGGACAGAGCAAATGGCTCTCCAGGCCAATCCTAACTGTCCCCGTGTCACCATCAGGGCGGATGCCCGACTCTAGCATGTGCAGATCCGTGAAGGGGTAAGACAGGGACACACGTCAGCTATGTCTGAGGTAACAGCTAGTAGCCAGATATGTGAACAGACAGGCAGTGAGCCTGTGGATCAAGGGCAAGGGAGGGGAATGGGGCATCCTCTGCAAAGAGCAAGCTCTTTAGAGAGACCCCAAGAGTCGGCAGGAGAGCTGGCAATGAGGGGAGGACAGATGAGGCCCCACAGCCGTCTGAGCAAACCAGGCGCAGGCGCAGCAGAGCAGGTGCGTAGGCTCAACATGCAGTGGGCAACATGGCAGCCTGCCCTGCTTCCAGCAGGTCTGCCCCATGGGCAGTGCCACTGGCCAGGCCTCCCGTCCTGTGAGGTCACGGCCGATCAGCCTGATGATGGCTGTGACCTGGGAGCTCCCGCCTCTCCCAGTCCAGCCAGGACCACGCTCCAGACTTGCTTCTTCCTTCTCCTCTCTTTCTTTTTTGGTGAGGCATCATATTAAAGATTGAGGCAGTTGAGCTCTAGTTTGTGAGGCAAGAGAATGACAGGGTCCACAACTCAAAGCAACATCATCAGATACACACCAAACACACGTGCGCACGCACAAGTAGGATGCCCAGCAGTCAGGGAGGCTCTCTGCATGTGATCTGCTTAGTGCTGCATTCAAGGAAGAAGGTCATGACCTCGGGTTCAAGGTGAAGGTTCTGCCAAACCTACGCATCAGTGCCTTAGGCAAAAAGCAGGAAGGTCTTTAAAGGAGCCCAAGCCACAGGGCTCATATCTGCTGACTGAGGCGCCAAGTGTTCATATGTGCTGCAGACAGACCAACTGAGGGTGGGAAGTGGGGCCAGAGCTTGAAAAGCCAAGAGGAGGAGTTCCAGGGCAAGAGAGTAAGGATTCTCTCAGCAGAGGGAGCAGTGAACTCTGACCTTATGAAGCAGAGATGACTGCTGACCACACCAACATCAAATCTGCCCTGACACTGCAGACGCTCAGGAGAGAAAACCAAAGAGTATTTGAGAAGCTCAAAGAGATGCTGGGAAACGACTTCGAGCACTAAAAACGAAGGGCCAGTGACAGCACACGGCTGGCAGCAGCAGGAAGGGCAGCCTACTGGCCACGGTGCTGACACCTGGGCCCAAGGCTTCCGCACAAGATCATGGGCAGGCACTCCAGTCTTAGTCCCAATAAAATCCCCTTCAGATCAGCCCTCCACACTGGACCTGCTGGTGAGACCCTCCTGCTAAGGACACAGCAGTCCCAGAACACACGACCTTGTGCTGAGAACCGCTTGCAGGAAAAGCCGAACTGCCCTCGGAGAGGAGATGACAAACCTGAACACAAATCTCGGCACAAACGAGCTGGTGCATCAGGACGAGGATGAAACCGGTTCGGTCTTTCTCTACAGGGCGGGGCCCCGCACAGAGCTGCATCCCCAGACCCCTCCCAGCACGCAGGCCGCACACGCCGCCGGGAGCCCAGTGGGCGCCACATCCTCCCGGTTCAGGAATCCTGTAGTTACCGCCGCTCAGCACGGGGAGCGCTGCAGGCCTCGTCAGCTCAGTGCGCGTTCCGCATTTTCAATTATCCACTCAATAGCTGCCCAGCCCTGGAGCAAGAGAGAGAAGCCATTGCGCCGTCAGAGGTTGTTCTGCTGTCTCACCGAGGAGCAGACGTGGGTCAGGTGAACGCAAAGGAGACACCAGGCCCAGAAACAAGGCAGGCGGCACACACAATTCCAGCCCCAGGCAGAGCTCCACAGAGCCCCACCCCATCCCTGCCCTCACCTCCTGAGGCCCCTCAGAGTCCTCCAAGAGTGGCCCCTAACCTCCACTCCTGAACCTCTGGTGTGGGGTAACCTGCCTCTCCACCTCCATCTCCCCCACCATCAGCAGGTAGCTAGCTGCCCCAGGGCCCCTCACCTGGTCTGGGGTGCTGTGGAATGGTAACGACAGCTGGAGAAGCCATGATTCTCCACAGGCCTCCAGCACAGCAGCCCCTAAACACAGGAAATGAGAGGCCTGGATTTAGCCTCACCAAGTCTCCCCTGACTTTTCTCATGAAGGACTAAGGGACTCGGTCCTTGTTGAGAGTTGCCTTCCTCGTAGAATATTCTCGGCAAACACTCAGACCTGCCCTAAGCCAGATCATGGACACACACAGTGAGTCGTGCCAGCTCTGTCCTCTGGGCTCACAGTGTGGATGTGATGAGTACTACTCTGGGTCAGAAGCAGGGGACACTACCCTGAGCTAAGCTACTCTCAATCTTCCTCAAATATGGATTTTTCTAGGAACATGGCAGACTGGTCCTGTATTGTGACTGAACAAATGCACCTAAATGCAAGCATAAATGGCTCTCAGCCAAGCCCTGACCTGAGTGCCCTAGGAAGGGAAGGCTTAGGTGCTGCGCCATTGGTCGCAGACAGAAACCAAGAGGGAAGGGGGAAGGGAGAGAGGGGACTGCATGCCCGGGCAAAGAGTTGGGCCCTGGCACCCACACAGCCTGGGACCCATCCCTCCCAGGGTCCCTCCACAAGGCTCACTCCCAAATCCTGCCAGAGGCACTCAAAATGCTAGCTAAATACAAAACTGCTAAGAATCTTGAGTGTTCTGCATGCCCACATCCACACTTGTCCTGGATGTGTGGGGTCTGTCTTATTAAGAGCCCAGGTAGCTCAGCTGCTGCTGGAAGTGGTGGCTTTCCTTGCTTCCTCTGCTCCCCGCAGGCCTAGGGCCCTCCGCACCGCATACACTCAGTAGGATGCCCACTCCTTTGGCCACCCTCCAACAGTGAGAGGTGGTACCTTCTTTGCATTGGACGATATCGTGTTGGCCATTAAACTCTCCAGATAGCTGCCGAGGCTGACTCCCTTCACGGTGATGACAGCTTCCTGGGTGAGCACGGTCCTGCAGGAGAGCAGGCTGGAGGTGAGAGGCTGAGCAGTCTGGAGGGGAAGCCCCTGCCCCGCCCCGCCCCACCCCGGAGTTCAGTCCGCTTACTTTCCTGGGTCCTCCGGGTGGGGTGTGTACACCAGCCTCTCACTCACCGACACCAAATTTGTGAGTGTGATCTTAAAAAAGGACACAATGGCTGTAGGTTCTACTTCTCTTGCATTTCTTCCCAGACTGCCCACACTCTCACAACTCCATACCTGCACTTACTGGAGCCAGAGCAGAAGGAACGCCAAGGCCTGCACATCCTGGCCGCTGTTCTGGTGACACCACACTCCCTCCACACCCCACCCAAACCTGAGCCTGGCTTATGAGCAGTCACCACTGTATATGCAATGTTTTTATGCAAGACGCTGTGTTTAATAAACCTTATTTTCTTTCCTTGATCCTCAACCACACTGTGAGGTCTGTTCTTTTTTAGATGAGGAGCATGAGACTCAGAAAGGCTGATCACTAACACTCGCAGCCACACAGCAACCTGGTGATCACCTGTCCTCCCCAAAGCTGTCCCTTCGACCCTCCTCCTCCCCTTCCTCCTGAGCCAGAACTAGCCCCCTCTACTGACAACTCAGCTTTCTGCAAAGAGGAAGTGGAATTTTCTAAGTAGAGAACAATATATAAACTGTCAGGAATGGCCGATGTGCAAACCACCCACCCAGCTCACTCTGCCTCGGTGGAAGGGCTGCCTGGCCTGAGGGAAGGGGCCGCTGACTAAGGTCCAGGGGGTCAACTGGGAGCTTGCACCTGCAGTGACCCAATCCACAGGATAAGGGGCTAGCATAACCATGCTCCAGCCCACCCAATTCCCCCAACACGCTCTCTGAATTTGCATCAAGCCACTATCAATGGTTCCTGATTGTGAGACAGGAGAGAGGAAGGCAGAAGGAAGTGGCTGTTTCAGTGGCTGCTGAGACACATGTGCTGCTGCGGGCAAGGCAGCAGCTGAGAGGGGGCGGGGGGGCAAAAGGGAGGCAGGAGTCTGTCCCCCGCTTATAAAAGTGTGTTCACATCATTATGTGTGTTCTTCAGTATGTTTCTACACTGGAATAAAAAGACAAGACACTGCTAAAGCAAACTCAGCCTTTCTATTAAAAGATCACAGACCAAAGGTGGGCTGGAAACACAATTAAATGAAGACATTATGCACCATCGTGGCTATTGCTTACATTGGTGGAGCAGAGCTCCATTTTCTTTTCCACTGGATCCACAATAGAATGTTCTCTGATGTATGTCAAAGTCCTACTGGTCCCCAAAATCTGAAAAGCAGAGTGAAACAAGTATGGTGACGTTGTCATACCCTCAAACACTGCATGTCACTTCAGATCAGCTACTAACTTCTTCAATCAGGCTGCAGCAGCACCTCCAGCTCCTCCAGCAGCTGTTGTCCAGCAGGTGGGACAGACGGACATATGAAATAGGGATGGAGGGACCGGCACTGAGATGGAGGATAAAGTGGGGCAGGACCTGGGGCACTGAAGTCAAGGCCTGGCTGGTAAGTCAGCTGAGGACCAACCTTGCCCCCTGCCCCCCGCCCCACACTGTGCAGAGCCAGCTCTGGGGCTCAGGCCACACCTGGCAGGGTGATAGAGCTGTAATGGGGCATTCAGAGGTGGGAAGCGGGGGTTGTAGGGGTTTGGGTTTCCCGTGGGGGGTGTTGCTGCCACAGGTGGGTCAGGGGACATGCTGAACACTCAAGTGAACAATTAATTCACAGAGAACAAACTATCTCTCAGGCTTCCCAGAAAGCCCAAATGGGAAGGTTGACACTATGTATGGGTACCAGCCAGGCTAGCAGGTATAGACAAGCTGTGTTGGTGTAGCTGGGCTCCCAAGGGGCTCACCGCTCTCACGAGGCTGGGCAGCCCCCACTCAGTGCTGAGGAGGCGGTGGCTGTGAAGCCGACCCCGGCCATCCACACTGCGGTCCAGCACGTCGACACCCACAACACAGGGGTTCATGGGATTCGGGTACTTCCTCATGGCCGCCTTGATGACCGTGTCCCACGGGTGGCTGGAGGAGACACAACCACCAGCAGTGAGTGGCAGTGTGGTCAAAGTCAGGTCAACCTGATCCTCAAGCTTGTTCCAGATCCTGGATCCCTGATCCTCCCAGCGACCAGAGGGTAGGCAGGGGTGCAGAGCAGGCTCAGGCTGGGGAGGCCCTGCTTAGCTGAGGACCCCTCCTTCACAAGTCCCCCATAGCCTAAGGAGGCAGGACACTTTGGTATGGGGCTTCTGGACAGCAACACAATGTCCCCATCCCCTACCTGTCACCGCCACTGACCTCAACACAAACTATGCTGCTCCACAGGCTGCAAGGCCAGGGCCCATTTCTGCCTCCGCCCACACAGCCTCAGTGACTGCAGGGGTCCTCTGCTGACTGCCCACCTGCCTCCGCACTGCAGCCTCATACCACAAGCCAGGACGGCACACCTGCCTAGTTATGAGGTCCAGAGAAACTACTTTGCACCAACTTCTAAGCAGTATGTGACCTGAAATGGCTACATATTTTCTCTGATTATTAAAGTGTCTGAATTTTGAAAAATAATGAAAAAGATGAGGAAAACAAATCACAATTCCACTATCTGGAGACAAATCTGTGCGTGTGTCCCCATGCTGCCCCCGAGGCTTGTCCTGCAGATGCCACCCCTCCCTCTAGTCCTGAGCCCTGGAGAGGGGTGGACACCGCGTCCCTGTTGGTTTCCTGCCATCAGAGACGGCACAGCTGCCCCTGCTCCCAGGGCTCCAGGCCCACTGAGGCTGAATGCAGTAGGGCCACAAAGGGCACACAGTCAGGTCCTCAGGGAGGACCTTCCCCAGGCCTTGCTGTCCTGACTGTTCCTCCAGGAGGCACCCAGCAAGCATCCGGCCCCAGAGGTAAGTGTCTCCAATCCCCAAGGCAGGTGCCTCTGCAACACATCCTTCCCCAGATGACAGTCCAGACTCAAGACCTGGAGACATGCATCCATGCACAGACATGCAGACACTTAGAAATTAAACTAGGGTCATGCTCCATGCATGCACAAATCACCTGCTTTTTATATGGATCAGATGATGAGCCCTTTCCTGCATCATGAGGCTATTTTCCGAAATAGAGGACTGTAACTAGCTGTACAAAAGGTCACCCTGTGGTAATAGCCAGTCCCCTCTGGCAGATTATTTTGATTGTGTCCAACCTTTACTGTAAAATGAAGGCAGTAGTGAACATGTGTGCACACCAGCCTTTCAACATGACTATCTGTCCTTAGGATAAATTTATAGAGTGGAATTACTAAATTAAACATCAAAGATCATGAACATATTGAAGAATGTTCCATATTTGATGTCCTTTTTAAATATAACTTTATCATGGTCATTGACCATGAAATTTACTTCGTCAAATTCACTGACCATGAATTTATTTTATCCTCATAAAAGGCTCAGTTCAGTTCAGTCGCTCAGTTGTGTCCGACTCTTTGAGACTCCATGAACTGCAGCACGCCAGGCTTCCCTGTCCATCACCAACTCCCAGAGTCTACCCAAACTCATGTCCATCGAGTTGGTGATGCCATCCAACCATCTCATCCTCTGTCGTCCCCTTATCCTCCCGCCTTCAATCTTTTCCAGCATCAGGGTCTTTTCAAATGAGTCAGTTCTTCATATCACGTGGCCAAAATATTGGCGTTTCAGCTTCAACATCAGTCCTTCAAATGAATATTCAGGACTGATTTCCTTTAGGATGGGCTGGTTGGATTTCCTTGCAGTCCAAGGGACTCTCAAGAGTCTTCTCCAACACCAGAGTTCAAAAGCATCAATTCTTTGGCGCTCAGCTTTCTTCACCGTCCAACTCACACATCCATACATGACTCCTGGAAAAACCATAGCCTTGACTATGCCAAACCTTTGTTGGCAAAGTAACATCTCTGCTTTTTAATATGCTGTCTAGGTTGTTCATAACTTTTCTTTCAAGGAGAAAGCGTCTTTTAACTTCATGGCTGCAGTCACCATCTGCAGTGATTTTGAAGCCCAAGAAAATAAAGTCTGCCACTGTTTCCTCTGTTTCTCCATCTATTTGTCATGAAGTGATGGGACCAGATGCCATGATCTTTGTTTTCTGAATGTTGAACTTTAAGCCAGTTTTTTCACTTTCCTCTTTCACTTTCATCAAGAGGCTCTTTAGTTCTTCTTTAGTTCTTTTTAACTTCTTTAATGAAGTTGAAAGACGCTTTCTCCTTGAAAGAAAAGTTATGACCACCTTCTGCCATAAGGGTGGTGTCATCTGCGTATCTGAGGTTACTGATATTTCTCCTGGCAATCTTCCAGCTTGTGCTTCATACAGCCAAGCATTTCTCATGATGTACTCTGCATATAAGTTAAATAAACAGGGTGACAATATACAGCCTTGACGTACTCCTTTTCCTATTTGGAACCAGTCTGTTGCTCCATGTCCAGTTCTAACTGTTGCTTCTTGACCTGCATACAGATTTCTCAAGAGGCAGGTCAGGTAGTCTGGTATTCCCATCTCTTGAATAATTTTCCAGTTTATTGTGATCCACACAGTCAAAGGCTTTGGCATAGTCAATAAAGCAGAAATAAATGTTTTTCTGGAACTCTCTTGCTTTTCTGATGATCCAGCAGATGTTGGCAATTTGATCTCTGATTCCTCTGCCTTTTCTAAAACCAGCTTGAACATCTGGAATTTCACAGTTTGCGTATTGTTGAAGCCTGGCTTGGAGAATTTTGAGCATTACTTTACTAGCATGTGAGATGAGTGCAACTGTGCAGTGGTCTGAGCATTCTTTGGCATAAAAGGCTCATCCCTCGTCAAAAAGTTAGCAAGAGGATGCAGATGAGAGTCGGGCCTCCCAGCCCCTACTCCACGATCTTTCAATCACACCAATGGCCTCCGCATTGTCAGGTCCAGACACCCTGCTCTTTAACACAGAAATGTTTTTCCAAGCTGTGGAATTGTGTCATTGTGCTAAATGCATCCACCAGATCCAACATAAGGGGATGAAGGAGCAGAGACAAGGCTGGTCCCGATCACTCAGCAGAGTACAGGGAGACTTTCATCTTGGGAAACCACCATCAGGGCCACAGTGCACCACGCTCTGGGAAAGGAGGGAGTGCCCACAGACTCATGAGAACAGAACGGGGAGCTTTCTCATGCATGAAGCTGTATGTGTACTTTGTAAGTCAAGCTCCCAGAGAGGTCCCATAAAAATTATGCAGACTAGGCTATGCCTTCTAAAATTACTTGAAACTATCTAAAAGTTGACAAATATCTGTAATGAAGCACATCTCACACAAAGTTTCTTTTATATAGAAACCTTGTATCTTTCTAACATGATTTCAACTAAGCACAATGTGTTTAAAATACTCATAAAAATAATTCCAGACATCAATAGAATGACGCAGGAAAAGAATAAACATAGTATTTTTTTTTAATTACAAGGTTTAAGTATGCAAGTTAGTATCACACACTTCTTGGTTAAAGAAAATAGCTCAGGGACTTGCCTTATGGTCCAGTGGTTAAGAATCTGCCTGCCAATGCAGGGGACATGAGTTGGATCCCAGGTCCAGGAAGATCCCACATGCCACAGAGCAATTAAGCCCATGAGCAACAACTACTGAGTCTGCGTACCTATAGACTGTGCTCCACAACGAGAGAAGCTACCACAACGAGAACCCTGCACATCACAACAAAGGGCAGCCCCTGCTTACCACAACTAGAGAAAGCCTGAGCACAGAAATGAAGACTCAGCACAGCCAAAAATAATTTTTTAAAAAAAAAAAGAAAAGAAAATAGCCCGATACTCATTTGATTGGCTAAAGCTGAGGACTAAAATGTCAAGTGTCGGGAGAACGTGAGAGCAGGAAGCCAGGCCTACGGGTGAATATATGAACCAGCCCCACCCCTGGGAGACTCCGGTTGATGAGATTCATCCTTGGGATAAAGGTCCCCAGTCAAGGCTCAGAGTGATACAGAGGCCTGGGAGCTGCCCCAGGGAAGCCTCTATGCCTGCATTTCGAGAACGCATCAGCAGCAGCGCTGAGGGCTGGGGGCACAGAGCTGAGCTAGCAGCCAGGGAGGGGGCAATTCTGGGTGCCACACTAGGGTACTTGAAAGGAAGAACAAGGCAGCTCTATGCTCAGAGAGAGTGTAGGAAAGAGGAAGTGGGGTGAGGTCTGAGGTCTTGCCTACAGCAACCCATGGTAAGGGGCAGTGGGCTGAACAAACATCGGTCATGAGATTCCCACTGCCCAGGGGAGGGTGCTGGTGCTCATTATTCCAGCCTCCTCTTTTGAATAATTCCAAAACATCCATAATGACTCAAAAAAAAAAAAAAAAAAGATGTAGGAAATGTCCTTGGAGCCCAAGCAACCCTGGGCCAGCCCAGCAGTTCTTGGATTGAGGACAACAAGCTGGCTCCCAGGCCCCTCTGGGAGCCTGGCCACTGCTGAGAGGGCCTGCCCTCCTAGCTGCAGGACACCAGCCGAGGTTGCAGGAGCCCTAGCGAGGCCACAACTGTTGGCCTCTCCCCAGGAGAGCCAGGCCAGGCTGTTTGGCGCTCACTGCTGAGCTGTGCACTCAGAAAGTCCACCAGCACCAGGGTCTGTCCCTGATAAGAGAGTAAAAGGCCTCATTTCCCACACCAGGACCCCTGGCTCTGGGCAAGGGCACAAGAAGGACTGGGAGGCCTCACTGTGGTTGGAAGCGCTGGTGGCTGTGGGATGGGGAGGGGAGTGCTGTGTCGGGGGGGGAGTCCAGTGGTCCAGTCCAGTGCTTCCTGGCTATCACTTCTCCTCTAAACCACCAAACACAAACTGTAGTCACTCAGACATGGGTGTTGGACAGGAGTCTGCTCAAAGATCAGTGAAGTGATCCTGTTACTTAGAGGAAAATACCTGACAGCATTTGCTGCCAAAGATAGACTTTGAGCTTCACAGTGACAATTGGAATTTTAGAAAGCTGGCATCACTACCTGATGCTTGCCCCACGTTGTACCCGGTAACCACACAGCCTAGTGACCAGTGCAACACGTCACAATCCACAGGGAGAAGGAGTCATTCAAAGTACGAGACAGGCCAATTACTCTGGTCAGTTGTGGTGTCAGGTTTCCCACTGCAATTAAGCTGAGAAACTACGGTTTGTTTTGCTGTAGTAGCAAAGAACAGCTATGACTATTTTTAAAGATTTCTGAAATACTGCTACCTTTCCCACGTAGGTTTTACTCACACACAGTGTGTGAGGCTGGGTTTTAATCATTTACGTGAGCCAAAACAACCGACTGCAACACTGAATGCAGAAGCTGATGGGAGCATCAAGTCAGCATCTATGCTGCCTGACATTATAGAAATTAGCAAAAAATAAACAGTGCCACTCTTACTACTTTGAAGGGTTTTGGAAGCTACAGGTTTTTTAAATTTAAAAAAATGTTATTTATGTTAAATGTTTATTATGGTTAATTTTAAATATTTTAAAATTTATCAGTCTTAATTTCTAATATGGTAAATATTAGTAGATTTAACCCACACCAATATTTTCTAAGAGTGTAAAGAGGTCCTGACGCTGAAGAGTTTGAGGACTTCTGGCCTAAGTAAGCCCTTGATTACATGAATCACAAAAAGATACAGAAGTGGTCACCACAGCATGATTTTTAATAAGGGAGAAATTGTGTCCCTTCAATAAGAGAAAGGATAAATGGTGTATGTATATACATATACACACAGATCTCAAACAGATACACACATGTCAGGAACACACTGCTGAGAAGAAAAGGAAACTGAAAAGCACTGTACAAGATGGTGCCAGTCATTTATATTTTAAAACAATAAACAATAGTACATTCTGTTTAAGGGTAAACACAGAAATGTCAAGTGGACCTTCAGGAGGCTGCCCAGCAGGTTCATAACTGAGACTGCCTATGGGAGTGAGGAGGGAACAACACTGGGGTGGAGAGAGCGGACACTTGGACACTGGGCACTGCAGCTCCTGCCTGCAGAGCCTCATTTCTCTTATTTAAAATAGGCGGGGGGCCTTTCCCTGCTCCCAGCCAGAGAGCAAGCCTGCTTTAGGGCAGCCTCTCCTCCAAACCCTACTTCCCTGAGATGACATTGCCTACTAGATGGCCATCATTAAAAGTCCTGGGGTTAGCTAGAATCCACGCAGCATACAGTCTTGATTCTGTTAGAAATCTACTCATACTGGTTGTGCCAGTAAAGATTTTGTTATAGGTCCACCTGAAACCTCAGTCAGTACTGTGAGATGGGATTTATTAACCTGCAATTATAAGCCTGTTAATTTTTAAGTGCCTCTTTCTGCATGTTTTTATTTCAGTCCTGTATTTTCCACTACTATAAGCTACTTTAAACCAAAGAGCTCTCCACTGCTTCGCGTTTACACCGCTCTCAGCTCTGTCTGATCTCCATTTCTAGGGTTTGTGCAGTGCATGACCACTGGAGGAAGACTCGACAAAATCAAAATTTTTTGCACCTCAGCAAAGGAAACCATAAACGAAAGGACAATCTACAGAATGGGAGAAAATTTTGCAAATGATGCAACTGGTTAATTTTCAAAATATACCAACAGCTCAATATAGAAAAGTGGGGAGGGGCAGAAGACCTAAGTAGATATTTTACCTCCAAAGAAGACATACAGAGGGCAGCAACTATACTCCAAAAAAGTCAATTTTTAAAAACTTTAAAAAGAAGACATACAAATGGCCAGTAAGCACATGAAACGATGCTCAACATTGCTAATTATTAGAAAAATGCAAATCAAAACAATAAGGTATCACTTCACACTGTTCAGAATGGCCATCATTAAAAGTCTACAAATAACAAATGCTGGAGAGGGTATGAAGAAAACAGAACCCTCCTACACTGTTGGTGGAAATGTAAAGTGATACAGCCACTATGGAGAACAGTATGGAGGTTTCTCAAAAGCTACCATATGTTCCTGCAATCCCACTCCTGGGCATATATCTGGAGAAAACTATAAGTCTAAAAGATACATGCACCCCAATGTTCACAGTAGCCCCATTTATAATAGTCAAGATATGAAAGTAACCTAAATGTCCATCTACAGAGGAACGGATAAAGAATATAAATGATGGAATACTACTCAGCCATAAAAAAGGATGGAGTACTGTCATTTGCAGCAACATGGATGAACCCAGAGATTATTATATCAAGTGAAGAAAGTCAGGCCAAGACCATAGGCTATTGTCTATACGTGTAATCTGGGGGAAAAAATGATACAAACAAACTTACTTACAAAAAGACACAGACTCACAGACATAGAAAACAAATTTATGATTACCAAGGGGGAGGAGGGGATTAAATTAGAAGTCTGGGATTAAAATATACACACTAATATATATAAAATAGATAACTACCAAGGACCTGTGTAATCATAGGGAACTATACTCAGTATCTTATAATAACCTATAAAGGAAAAGAATCTAAGGCAGCATACACAACACACATACACACACACACACTGCAGTCCAGTGGTTAAGACTGCACTTTCATTTCAGGGAGCGCAGATTTGATCCCTGGTCAGAGAACTAAGATCCCTAATGTGGCCACAAAAAACAAAACCCCAAAACTAATACAATATTGTAAATCAACTGTATTTCAATTTAAAAAATTTTAAGTCTTTGTGCCTGATTATTTTTGGCCTTTCAAGAGTAAATTTTAATATTTCCAATCAAATATTCAACAAACATATAAAAAGAGAACAAGTGTAGAAAGAAAAGTATGTAATCCTCACAGGAAAAAAATTAGGCATTTCAAGGGACTAAGCAAGGGGAAAGTCTATAGTAAGCTCAGCTAGAAAGCCAGGCTTCCATCTCTGCACCATCGTGCAGGTGCGGTGCCACCTGCTACACAGCATCTCATGACCCACCCTGGCAGCTGTGTAGCCTACCCTCAGCTGTCTTTCACATTTGTCAATTTTCATCAAGGCACAAATCAGTGCCTTTTACGTTCACAAATCAGTGACAGGAGATCCATGCCTTCCACAGCAGCTCATGGATTGACGGGAATTCCTCTGGCAGACAGTCGCCCTCATTTCAAAGGGCATGATATTCCTCAGTCCCTCAATGAGTAACAACTACGTGCCAGGGACACAAAATCAATGAGGTAAGGACTGAAGCAGGAATGCAGGCTCCCACAACAATAAAGTTAAATAAAAGCAGCCAGACATAAAAGACCATGTGGTATATGACTGCATTTACGAGAAACGTCCAGAAAAGGCAAATTCATAGAAACACAAGCAGATACTAATCTGCTTGAGAAGGAGACTGGAGTGTGACTGTAGATGGGCATGAGGGGTCTTTGTAGGATGAGGAAATGCTCTGGTCTACAGAGATGTTGTACAACTATGTAAATCTACTACAAGTCTCTGATTTGATTGATTTGTATGATTTGAATTGTATGATTGAAATGGGCGAATGTTATCAAAAGTGACTTTTCAGAGCTGACAAATCACTTCTGTTTATCAACCAACATCTCCTGAACTTGTACGGCAGTTCTGGCCTGAGCTGCACAGCTTGGGCGTCCACCATTCCCAGGGACTTAACTTGTACCCCCTGCATCCAGATGGTACTGGCATGCCCCATCCTTGGGAGAACTTTGAAAATCTCTGGAGTCAGTCTGGGAATGGAATCCAGTTGAGAAAGGCTTCAGGCTGTACAAAAATCAACACTAAAATTGAATCCCATCAAGTTTAAAGATTTCATTAAAATAATTTCAGAGGTTTTAAACCCATTGATAAATTTTAATTATAATTTTACATGAAAAGGACAAAGTACTTTTTAAATTAAAAAATGGAAATGCTATTCTAAGTGGGATCAGAGAATTTAAAAATCTGTTACTTTAAAAAAATATGAAAGAATGAGCTCAGAGTGTCACAGATGAAGTAGCCAAGAGACGATACCACCTTGGTTAGGAGAACACTTGTAAGCAGCTAGAGGCTTTCCACGCCCACCTGCGTTCGTGGCCACAGCGCCCCACGTGCCCAGGCTGGCTCCCTCTAGAACCGGTGGTCAGCCGCACAGCAGGTCCCGCCCCCGCCCAGAGTGATGGCCCCGGGTGAGGTGAGACCAGGCCTGCGGAGCCGAGGACGCCATCCCCTCACCCCGGGCCCTAGAGCGCATCACTGCCCGCCCCGCGGCCCAAAGAGTAACAAAGCCCGCCCTCCTCGAGGCCGCGGGTCAGGCCCAAGAGGGTCTGGACCCACTGTGGCCGCAGCGCACTCACCCGAACACGTGCTCTGAGCTCCAGACCCTCATCTCACCGTAGAGCGCAGCCAGGGATGCTCCAGGCCCCGGGATGCTCCGCTCCGTTCGGGGGCGGAGCGTGAGCACGCGGTGGGCGGGGCGGGACTCGGCGCTGAGCCTGAGCATCACGTGAGCGGTGGTCCCAGGTCCGCAGAAGGGCGTGGACTGCAGCCGTGTGGGCGGTGGGCGCAGAGCGCCAACTTCCGGGTGTGGGCAAGGTTCATTCCTATAGGTCAGATGGTCCAGCTTCTCCGAAAGCCCCTTCCAGCCAGGCAGGTTCCCACAGTGGGAAAGGATGCGTAACTGTGTCCTGCCAGCCCGACAAGCCTCTCCGAGTGGAGGAGGAAGGAAGCAGAGGTGTAGAAAGGCCTTAAATCAAAACGTGAGACTCCTCGCAGCCCCTCCGCCTCGGGATTTGAAGACTCCCAAGAAATCCAACCCTTTATGTAGCCACGTTGCTGAGACCCTCGCGACCTGCTCTCAAGTATGAGGACTGACACCACTACTTGTCATAGCTCATCCTAAATAAACCCGGCCACTGGAGTGGCCCCTTGGGTTTGCTACTTGTCTTCACCCAAAGAAGAGATACGTTTCTCATTCCCATAGGAGGTGGGGTTGCAACTGGAAGCCTGGTGCTCCCTGGAACTTAAGCTGACATTTCAAAAGGATGACTCCTTTGTCATCCAGATGCCTGAGAAGAAAACATTCCTAGGTTTTTCAACTAACTAAAGGCCTATTTGGCCTTTAAAAATGTTTACATATGTCTCAAAAAGACAACCTATAAGGATTCTAGAGTAAATCCTCTAAGAAAAGGGTAAGGAGAGATTCCTTTTGCACTGGGGAAAAATGATTTTTTTCTTTTTAGATTTTTAGTTACCCCCCACTACCAACAAATACAGTTCAAGTGCAAAGAAGCAAGATGCTAGTTTGAGAACAGGGTGATCCTCTGCTGAATGTACTGGGCACGAGGGAGCACCCAGTGCAGCACGCACATGGAGTGGGCGCCCGGGGCCTACCTCTGTGACTAGTCAGTGAATTTGGGAGAGCAGGGAAGCAGCCAGAAGACCTGGGCTAGGAGATCCCAGCCCACCATGTCCACATTCCACACACTCCACCTTTACCTGCATCTGGATGCTCAGGGCGATCTTCCCACGGCAGCGCTGCTCCCTGTTTCATTGGTGAGCAGACTGGGGTTCATGGAGGTGCAAAACCACATCCAATGATCACAAGCTGAGGGCTGAGCTGAGATGACACCAGGTTTGCAGAAGTCCCCCACAGTAGTGCACAGTGACTGGCTGCTGTGGCCAGGCCAGCTGTGAAACATGCCCTGTACTAGGCTCTGAGCTCAGGGCTGTCATTTGGCTTCAAAAAGCATCATCTTTTAAAATCAGCATTTCCCACAAATACATATTGAGCATGAGGCTAAAGAAATCAGGTTGGATGGTGAAAGAAGACATTGTAGTGAGAATCTATGGGAAAACTGAGACCCTAACCATGAACATGACTTTTAGCAAGCTCTGGGAGATAGAGAAAGACAGGGAAGACTGGCATGCTGCAAAGAGGGGTTGCAAAGAGTTAGACACAACGGAGCGGCTAAACAACAACAAACCAGGAAACATCTGGGCAGAGATACTACTTAGTGGTGGAGGTGGGACCTGAGGGCGGAAGTCCATAGAGGGTGGCCTCCTGGCTCACTGTACCTGCACCTGCCTTGCTTTCAAAGCCACCTCACAAACAGCTGTCAGGTCCCAGCACCTCAGTGGCTCCATCACTACTTATACGTACTCCCCTCCAAGACTTACCACCAGGTGTAAAGACCATGGGAACTAGGTTACCATCATCCTTGGCAATTCTAGAGTCAGAAACCCAACAGGTGCATAATAAACCGTTGACTGTTGAGCAACAGATGAAAGGCACAGCCCTGCTTCAAGTCCTATACCACTACCTCCATTTTTGGTCAAACACCACCCTTTCTCTTGTTCTGTTGCACCAAGTTTGGTCCAGGAGCAGCAGCAGCTGTATCACTTGGGAGTCTGTTAAGAATAGAAACCTCTGGCCCCACCACAGCCCCACCATGCAGCATCTTGGCAGTTTTACCGCACTGGAACGGGCACCCGAAACCTCTCATCAGTCATCACTGTGCTTCCAGTGTCACAGGTGCTGTTCTGTCGCCCTCCCCATGGGCCTCTGTGCTGCAAGTGACCTACTGGTCTCTCTCTCCTGGAACTCTGCTCCCTCTGCATCCTTTGTTTTGGTCCTTCCCATCTCCCCTGCACACACCTCTTGCCCCTCTGTTCTTCTCCCTCTATACCTGCTCCCCAAGTGACTCACTGAGTATCCTGGTTTCCACTGACTTCTCGCCTGTCTCTCCATCTCACTCCTACCCATCTAGGTCCTACCTCAAACATATCATGGTCATACATCTCCCACCCTAAGCAGATTCCTCTTCCAGGACTCAACGGCCAGGACCCTGGCATCACCCAGGTGCACCAAGCTGGAGTACTCCCCGACCCTATATACAGCCAGTTACTGAGTCCTTAGGGATTTACTTCGTTCAGATTGTTTTAATCCATTCCATCTGCCACATGCTTTAAGAGCCAATTCAACAGTTGCAGTTGAAGGCATGTGTTTGAAGAGGAACAAACCTGGGTTCCAGTCCTGGCTCCCCTTTTGCAAATTGCTAACCTCCTGAACATTAGTGTCATCATTCTTGACATGGGAGCACTACTACTACTAAAAAAAAAAAAAAAAAAAAAAAAGTCCTTCTGGCCTAGTGGGAATTAATGAAGACAGAGTACATGCCTGTGGTTAAAACTGCTGTGACCATCCCTGCTGACCTGGCTCAATCCTAGATGGCCCCTCAGAATTCTGTCCTATCAGCTTGCCACATCCCCTCCAAAGTTTTGTTTGGCCGTGCCCTGGGGTGCTCCCCGCCCCCTCACCCTCCTGTGGCTGCTCCTGATACCTCTCTCATACTCTCAGCACAGTGTTTTATAAGTACCACACCTGTTGGTGTTTCTGTCTCTCCCACCAGATTACCCTTTTTAAGGAAGCAGGTATCTAGGCTTCACCCCTCTTTTAGCTTTTGAACTGGCATCTCTGGGGTGAGGCCTAGGAACAGGCAGGCCAGATGAGCGGTCAAGGTGGTCACAGCGCTCTGGAGTTTGGAAAGGCATCCTGCACTCACCTGAGCTCTAGGGTGGGACCCAGGCCTGGCTGGTTTCTGTGTGCCCAGGATTGGTCCCTGTACCTGGCCAACAGTGAGCTCCAGATAACTTCTTGTTCAGTGAGTCAAGGATGACTCCGAGGGCATCATGAACCTGTGAGCGGCTTGGCCCAGGGGTGGGTGGGGCTCCATCTGTTGTCATCACGCAGAGCCACCTGGTCGAGTTCCAGGAAACCTTGCCGTTTTCAGGAATCACCTGTGCGGTAAATCGGGAGACTTTTCAACCAGTGGTCCTAGTCTTTTTTGCTATTTTATTCACATTCTGTATGTTGAGATTCCATGTTGAAATATCACTGCTACAAGAGTCTGCAGCTAAAAATAAGTAAGTTTGAAAACTGCTGTGCCAGAACAGATTTTTAAACTAAAAAATTAGGGAGAAAATCAATCTGCCAGCAGGTAAGGAATCTTGAGGAACGTTTGGAGGTGTTCCTTTCCCACTGTGATGGATATTCTTCACTACGCTCTGATGTTTAATTGATCCTCAGATACAGTGATCATGAAGATCTGATTTACAGGGACTCCTCAATCTGCCATGCAGTCAGAATAGGAGGGCAGGAGGCTAGGGTTCCAGCTGCTGCCATCAGCATCTGGATCTTCCAAGATCCTATGCAGGAATATTATTGGGATCCAGGGACAAGTTCTCTAACCAGAGTCAGAACTATCCTGAACTCCAACACAACCAAGATATTCTCAAATTTTATTAAAACAGAGTATACCTCTTTACTTTCTGTGATATATGTTTCTATGTAATTAATTCCTCTTCCCAACCCTTACATACAATTCCTGAACTAAGTCTCTCCCATTAGTAGCCTAAGTTTCTGCTTCTGGGCACTTTTAATTCTATCCATTTCCCTTATGTTTTCTGGCATTGCAAAGATGGCTCATGACCAAGGGGTCTGGTGTCCAAAACAATGATCAGTTTCCTCTCAAGAAGACACAAGTGGGAAAAATTTAGGGACTTATGATTTCTATGCACTATTGTGGCTAACACTTTTAGAAGAATATTTGATCACTACAAAGTAACATAGTGGAAAAGACCCTGACACGGAGAAAGACTGACGGCAGGAGAAGTGAATGACAGAGGATGAGATGGTTGGATGGTATCATCAACTCAATGGACGTGAGTTTGAGCAAACTCCAGGAGATAATGGACAGGGAAGCCTGGCTTGCTGCAGTCAATGGGATCTCAAAGAGTCGGACACAACAGCAAATGAACAACAGCAAAGTAACGTGGTGATTAGGAATATTCTAAATGTTTTGCTATCATCATTAATAAAACTTGAATTTTTAGAGAGATTGATGTTGTAATTCATTCTTTTATTGGTTGTCACATAGAGGATATTAATACTGTGTCTTTAGATTCCTTTACTTGGGGCACATTACCAGAAACAGCAGGACAGGTTATGACCACTGACTGAAAATATATTCAGTTTCACCTTATAAAAATAAACATTGTTACAAATTAACAACAATAACATCATTTCAGTTCAGTTCAGCTGCTCAGTCGTGTCCGACTCTTTGCGACCCCATGAATTGCAGCACCCCAGGCCTCTCTGTCCATCACCAACTCCCGGAGTCCACCCAAACCCGTGTCCATCGAGTCGGTGATGCCATCCAACCATCTCATCCTCTGTCGTCCCCTTCTCCTCCCGCCCCCAATCCTACCCAGCATCAGGGTCATTTCCAATGAGTCAACTCTTCGCATGAGGTGGCCAAAGTATTGGAGTTTCAGCTTCAACATCAGTCCTTCCAATGAACACCCAGGATTGATCTCTTTTAGGATGGATTGATTGGATCTCCTTGCAGTCCAAGGGACTCTCAAGAGTCTTCTCCACAGTTCAAAAGCATCAATTCTACGGCGCTCAGCTTTCTTCACCATCCAACTCTCACATCCATACATGACCACTGGAAAAACCATAGCCTTGACTAGACGGACTTTTGTTGGCAAAGTAATGTCTCTGCTTTTAAATATGCTATCTAGGTTGGCCATAACCTTCCTTCCAAGGAGTAAGCGTCTTTTAATTTCATGGCTGCAATCACCATCTGCAGTGATTCTGGAGCCCAAAAAAATAAAGTCTGACACTGTTTCCACTGTTTCCCCATCTATTTCCCATGAAGTGATGGGACCAGATGCCATGATCTTAGTTTTCTGAACATTGAGCTTTAAGCCAACTTTTTCACTCTCCTCTTTCACTTTCATCAAGAGGCTCTTTAGTTCTTCTTCACTTTCTGCCATAAGGGTGGTGTCATCTGCATATCTGATGTTATTGATATTTCTCCCGGCAATCTTGATTCCAGCTTGTGTTTCTTCCAGCCCAGCGTTTCTCATGATGTACTCTGCATAGAAGTTAAATAAGCAGGGTGACAATATACAGCCTTGACATACACCTTTTCCTATTTGGAACCAGTCTGTTGTTCCATGTCCAGTTCTAACTGTTGCTTCCTGACCTGCATACAGGTTTCTCAAGAGACAGGTCAGATGGTCTGGTATTCCCATCTCTTTCAGAATTTTCCACAGTTGATTGTGATCCACACAAAGGCTTTGGCATAGTCAATAAAGCAGAAATAGATGTTTTTCTGGAACTCTCTTGCTTTTTCGATGATCCAGCTGATATTGGCAATTTGATCTCTGGTTCCTCCGCCTTTTCTAAAACTAGCTTGAACATCTGGAAGTTCACGGTTCACGTATTGCTGAAGCCTCGCTTGCAGAATTTTGAGCATTACTTTACTAGCATGTGAGATGAGTGCAATTGTGTGGTCGTTTGAGCATTCTTTGGCATTGCCTTTCTTTGGGATTGGAATGAAAACTGACCTTTTCCAGTCCTGTGGCCACTGCTGAGTTTTCCAAATTTGCTGGCATATCGAGTGCAGCACTTTCACAGCATCACCTTTGAGGATTTGAAATAGCTCAACTGGAATTCCATCACCTCCACTAGTTTTGTTTGTAGTGATGCTTCCTGAGGCCCACTTGACTTCACATTCCAGGATGTCTGGCTCTAGGTGAGTGATCACACCATCGTGATTATCTGGGTCGTGAAGATCTTTTTTGTACAGTCCTTCTGTGTATTCTTTCCACCTCTTCTTAATATCTTCTGCTTCTGTTAGGTCCACACCATTTCTGTCCTTTATCGAGCCTATCTTTGCATGAAATGTTCCTTCGGTATCTCTAATTTTCTTGAAGAGATCTCTAGTCTTTCCCAATCTGTTGTTTTCCTCTATTTCTTTGCACTGATCGCTGAGGAAGGCTTTCTTACCTCTCCTTGCTATTCTTTGGAACTCTGCATTCAGATGGGAATATCTTTCCTTTTCTCCTTTGCTTTTCGCTTCTCTTCTCTTCCCAGCTATCTGTAAGGCCTCCTCAGACAGCCATTTTGCTTTTTTGTATTTCTTTTCCATGGGGATTAGGAAACAATATCCAGACCAGCCTGTGAACAGTTTTTTGAAATGCATGATGCACAGTTGTCAAGATTAATAGACCTCTCCTGCCACCTTGTGGGCACACTGTGCAACAAAGCTCTACGTAAGCAGTCTTAGGGTCCCTAGCCCCTCAAACACATGTAACTTTTTTTTTTTTTTAATGTCTACTAAGCACTCTCTGCTGGGAAATTATCCCCTGAATATGTATTGGCAGGTGTGTGTGTGTGTATACACATATCAGTAACCTTCACTGTAGCATCTAAAATACAAATAAATTGGGAGCAGTTTAACTGATCCTTGGTTAGAAACTGTTACACTGTTCCCACAGAATATCAGGAAGCTGATTAAAGAACTGGGGTGGAACTATAGGTTTTTAACATACAAAAAGCATATGTTAATCAAAAAAGCAAAGTGTATAAACTACAATTTCATTCACATGAAAATATACTTTATATGCTTGTAAATATATGTAAACCATATAGACACATACACAGCACACCAAAAAAATCTCTAAGAAGATTACTTTTATAAGCAGTGAGAATGAGAGACTCACTTTCACTCCCTATTTTGTATCCTCAACTTTGCTGAATTTATTAGTTCTAGCAACCTTTAATGATTATGATTTTCTATTAATTATAATCCCACCATATGTGTACAGAGATAGCTTTACTTCTTCCTTTCCCATACAGACGCCTAATATTTCTTTTTCTTGTCTACTTGATGTGGCTAGAACTTCCAGTACAATATTAAATTGTAGTGGTGAAAGTGGGCATTTGTGATACTGTTCTTGATCTTAGAGGAAACAATTTCAGGATCTTACCATTGAGTAAGAAGTTAGCTGTGAGTTTTTCACAAGTGCCCTTTATTATGTTGAGAAAGCCACCTTCCCTAGTACTCCAAGTGCTTTCTCTCATGAAACAGTGTTGGATTTTTGTCAAATGCCTTTGTTGTATTAATTGAGAATATCATGTAATTTTAAAACATCATTCTATTAACCTGATGTATTACATTGACTAATTTTCTTATTAGTCAATCCTGACATTAGTCATCCTGACATTCTGAGATAAATCCCTCTTGGTCATGGTGTAGAATACTTCAAATATGATGCTGACTTTGGTTTGCCAGTATTTTGTTGAGAATTTCTGCATGTATATTCATGAAAGATATTGCATTATCTAGAAATACAGTCACATTGGAAGTTGGGGCTTCAGATAAGAATATTGGGGCAATCTACAGATTTAATTCAATTCCTGTTAAATTACTCACGATGTTCTTCACAGAACTAGAATAAATAATCCTAACATGTATATGGAACCATAAAAGACCCAGAATTGCTAAAGCAATCTTGAGGAAAAAGAAGAAAGCAGGAGGCATAACCCTTCCATACTTCAGACAATACTACAAAACTAGAGTAATCAAAAAATGTGAGGATTTCCCTGATGGTCCGGTGGTTAAAAATCCATCTGCCAGTGCAGGGGAAACAGCTTCAATCCCTGGTCTGGTAAGATGCCACATTCTGTGTAGCAACCAACCCCACACACTCTAGAGCCTGTGCTCTGCAACAAGAGAAGCCACTGCAACTAGAGAAAGCCCATGAACAGTAATTAAGACCCAGCATAGTCAAAAATAAATTAATTTTAAATTTTATTTTTTAAAGTATGGTATTGGAACAAAAACAGGCACAGGAATCAATGGAACAGAATAGAGAGCCCCGGAAAAAATCTCAGACACCTATGGTCAATCAGGAGGCAAGAATACAAAAAGGGGAAAAAGTCTCTTAAGCAAGTGGTATTGGGAAAGTTGGACAGCTGCAAGTAGATCAATGAAGTTAGAACACACCCTCACACCACACACAAAAATAAACTCAGAATGGCCTAAAGACCTAAATATAAGACATGACACCATAAAAATCCTAGAAAAGAAGATCTCCAAAACATTCTCTGACATAAATTGTACCCAAGTTTTCTTAGGTTAGTTTTCCAAGGTAATAGAAATAAAAACAAAAATAAACAAATGGGACCTAATCAAACTTAAAAACTTTTGCTCAAAGAAAACCATAAACAAAAGGAAAAGACCACCTTCAGAATGGGAGAAAATATTTGCAAATGATGCAACCAACAAGGGCTTACTTTCCAAAATATACAAACAGCTCATACAACTCAGCAACAAATAAAGCAAATGACCATATCCAAAAATGAGCAGAAGACCTAGATAGACATTTCTCCAAACAAGAAATACAGATGGCCAATAGGCACATGAAAAGATGCTCAACATCGCTAATTATAAGAGAAATGTAAATCAAAACTATAATGAGATACTACCTCACACTGGTCAGAATGGCCAGTAAAAAGTCTACAAGTAAATGCTAGAGAGGGTGTAGAGAAAAGGGAACCCTCGTCCACTGTTGATGTGAATGTAAGTTGGTGCAGTCACTATGGAAAACAATATGGAAGTTTCTCAGAAAACTAAAAATAGAATTACCATACAATTCAGCAATCCCACTCCTGGGCACACATCTGTTTGTTGTTATTTAGTCACAAAGTCACGGCCAACTCTTTTGCAACCCCATGGAGTGTAGTCTGCCAGGCTCCTCTGTCTATGGGATTTCCCAGGCAAGAATACTGAAATGGGTTGCCATTTCCTTCTCCATAGGATCTTCTCAACCCAGGGATCAAATTTGTTTCTCCTGCATTGGCAGGCAGACTCTGAGCCACCAGGGAAGCCTGGGCATATATCTGAACAAAACTGTAATTCAAAAAGATACATGAACCCCTGTGTTTATAGCAGCACTGTTCACAATAGCCAAGACATAGAAACAACCTAAATGTCCATCAACAGATGAATAGATAAAGAAGATGTGGTACATACACACAATGGGATACTACTCAGCCATAAAAAGAATGAAACAATTCCATTTGCAACAACCCAGATCCAACTAGAGATTATTATACAGAAAGAAAAGACAAATACCATATAATATCACTTAGATGTAGAATCTAAAATATGACACAAGTGAACCCATCTATGAAACAGAAAAAGAATCACAGACATAGAGAACAGACTGGTGGTTGCCAAGGCGGAGTTGAGGAATTAGAGGAGTGGGAAGTTGGAATTAGCAGATGTAAGCTTTTATATATAGGATGAATAAACAAGGTCCTGCTATATACCACACAGAACTATACTCAATCTGCTATATAGCACACAGAACTATATTCAATATCCTATGATAAAACATAATGGAAAAGAATATATACATATATATGTCTGAATCACTTTGCTGTATAGTAACTAAGACATTCTAAATGAAGTACAATAAAAAAAATACTACTAAAAAAATTGGTAATGGAAACTGAAGATGATTCAAAGAAAGGGAAAGATATCCCATGCTCCTGGATTGGAATAATAAATACTGGTAAAATGGCTATATTACCCAAAGTAATTTACAGATTTAATGCAATCCCTATCAAATTACCCATGACATTCTTCACAGAACTAGAACAAATAATCCTTAAATTTATATGGAACCATAACAGATCCAGAATTGCTAAAACAATCCAGAAGAAAAAGAACAAAGCAGGAGGCATAACCCTCCCAGACATAAGACAATACCACAAAGCTGCTACTGCTGCTAAGTCGCTTCAGTCGTGTCCGACTCTGTGCAACCCCACAGTCGGCAGCCCACCAGGCTCCCCCGTTCCGGGGATTCTCCAGGCAAGAACACTGGAGTGGGTTGCCATTTCCTTCTCCAATGCATGAAAGTGAAAAGTGAAAGTGAAGTTGCTCAGTCATGTCCAACTCTTAGCGACCCCATGGACTGTAGCCTACCAGGCTCCTCCGTCCATGGGATTTTCCAGGCAAGAGTACTGGAGTGGGGTGCCATTGCCTTCTCCAACCACAAAGCTACAGAAACTGAAATAGTGTGGTACTGGCAAAAACAGACTTATGGATTAATGGAACAGAATAGAGAGCCTAGAAATAAACCCACATACCTATGGTCAATTAATTTTGGACAAAGGAGACAAGAATATCCAATGGGAAAAAGACAGTCTCTTCACCAAGTGGTGCTGGGAAAGTTGGACAGTCACATGCAAATCAATGAAGATAGAACACACCACACACAAACTCAAAATGGCTTAAAGACTTAAATATAAGACATGACAACATAAAACTTCTGAAAGAGAACATAGGCAAAACATTCTCTGACATAAATTAGCTGATGTTTTCTTAGGTCTCCTAAGGCAATAGAAATAAAAGAAAAAGTGAACAAATGAGATCTAATCAAATGTAAAAACTCTTGCACAGCAAAGGCAACCATAAACAAAATGAAAAAACAATCTATGGACTGGCAGAAAATATTTGCAAATGATGCAACTAGGACTAATTTCTTAACAAGGAAGCCTTAACAAGGGTTTAATTTCCAAAACATACAAACAGCTCATACAATAACACAAAAACAAACAACCCAATCAAAAAAATGACCAGAAGGAGGGCGTTTAGGGGAGAATGGATACATGTATATGTATGGCTGAGTCCCTTTGCACTCCACCTAAAACTATAACAACATTGTTAATTGGCTACCAAAATTGTTAACTGACTGTGCATGCTCAGTTGCTTCAGCAACTCTTTGACCCTATGAACTGTAGCCAGCCAGGATCTTCTATCCATGGGGTTTCCCAGGCAAGAATACTGGAGTGGGTTGCCCCCCCCTCCTCCAAGGGATCTTCCCAACCCAGGGATTGACCCCACATCTCCTGCATAAAAAGCAGATTCTCTACCACTGAGCCACCAGGGAAGCCCCTAACTGACTATAGTTCAATACAAAAATAAAAAGTTGTTTTTAAAAATATGAGAAGATGTAAATAGACATTTCTCCAAAGAAGACATACAATAGATGGCCAACAGGCACATGAAAAGATGCTCATCATCACTAATTATTGTAAGAATGCAAGTCAAAAGAACAATGATCAAACCACTTCACACTGGTCATAAGGGTCATCAAAAAGTCTACAGGAATTTCCTGGCAGTCCAGTGGTTAAGAATCTGCCTGCCAATGCAGAGGACATGGGTTTGATCTCTGGTCTGGGAAGACTTCACATGCTGTGGGACAACTAAGTCAGTGTCCCCAACTACGGAAGTCAGCACATGCCCTAGAGTCTGTGCTCCACAAAAGTAGCCAAGGCAAAAAGAAGCCCATGCACCAAGACTAGATTGTAGTCCCTGCTCAATGCAACTAAAGAAAGCCTGCATGCAGCAACCCAATGCAGCCAAAACCAAACAGTTTTTAAAAGTCTATAGATAATAAATGCTGGAGAGGCTGTGGGGAAAAGCAAACTCTCTTATACTGTTGGTAGGAAAGTAAATTGGTCCAGCCACTATGGAGAGCAGTGTGGAGGTTCCTCAAAAACCTAAAAATAAACACAATAATAGTGGGGGACTTTAATACCCCACTTTCATCAGCGGACAGATCATCCAGACAGAAAATTAATAGCGAAACATGGGCCCTAAATGACACTTTAGACCATATGAACTTCATTGATATTTAGAGAGCATTCCATCCAAAAGCAGCAGACTACACATTCTTCTCAATTGCACACAGAACATTCTCCAGGATAGACCACATGCTGGGCCAAAAGGCACAGCTTGGTAAATTTAAGAAAAGTGAAATCTATCAAGCATCTTTTCTGATCACAACACTATGATATTAGAAATAAACTAAACACTATACCAGAAATAAGGAGAACAAGGAGTAGATGGACATGGAGTATATCTCTCTCCACGGATACATCAAGAATACACCATCAGACGCAGAACTGCATGCAGAACGTCAGCTGAGAACATAGAGGAGTACCTGATGAGTGGAAAAGAATATACAGAACCACGCAAAATTCTGTAGGACGAAGGAACTAGGGGGAAAAACAGGAGTGTTAGTAGGACTGGACCTGCCCTCAGCAGTGGGGGAACTGAAGCAGGGGTCCGATCCCCACATCGGGGCAATTGTCTGAGTCAGAGGAGAAACATTTAAGGTGGACAGTGAAACAGTTGATTTGTGGCAACCTAAATGGAATGAGCATCAGACAGTCCTTGCCACAGCCATACACACCCCAGACAGGGATGCAGGTCTCCTAGAGGGCGCAGTGGCTGGGAGCTGGAGTTTGGGGATTATGGAGCAGTCCCAGGGCGAGGGCTGCTGTTGACTGCGGAGAGATGGATCAAGGGGATGTGAGGGAGGAGATAGTGGAGGGAGATGCCTGTGGAGGGAGGCCGGGCAGCCAGCCATGGAAGCAAGGCAATACAGCCAAGTCATGCATAGGAGGTGGAGCCATCACCATAGCCTCTCTCTTCCCACCTGCCAGAATTGGCAGACGAACAAGAGAGAGGCTGGCCCAACAAACCCCTGAGGCACTGGAGTACAGAGTAGACTCCAGTCAGGGGGGCCCCTCTCTGTGCTTGACGCCCTGAACAACAGAGAAGGACCCCAGGCAATGGAGTCTTTTAAGTGTCTGAATGGCTGGAGCTACGGAAAGAGTAGCCAAAGAGGCCTTCTGATTCCCAGCTACAAGAGGTTTGAAAAAAGACTCTTATAGGGCCATAACTCCTGTGGTGGAGGCAGCCCATGTCCCTGCACACTTGGCACTGCCAGGGTCCCTGAAAGCCAAGCAGCTGCGCCACCTTCATGCTCAACTCTCACTGGGGCAGAGCTGCCACAGGCAAAAAAAAGTCTTGCATCTAGCACGGAGGGTCACTTTGGTAGTGTCCGACTCTTTGCCACTCTGCAGACTGTGGCCTGCCAGGTTTCTTGGTCAGGGAGAAGGGCTCTCCAGGCAGGAATACTGGAACCTATTGGCCACTACTGGTTGCCATACCCTTCTAGAGCACTATATTTCCTGCTGCCCTAACCGCCAACTCCCCTGAGTACCTGGTGCTGCCAGAACCCCTGCAACCCAAGCAGCTGCACCACCGCCACACCTGACCCTCACAGGGGAAAACCCAAGTCCTCCAGGGCAGCCTCAGGAGCAAACCCTGGTGGACGACCCACATGCAGAGGTGAAAATAAAACCACAATTGAAACCCAGGGGCAGTGTGGCTAAGGAAGAAGACCCAAAACCTTCCCACCAGCTGTACAAGCTGAAGATTAAATCCACAGGATCAACTAGGCAGACTCTGTGTCTATGGAATATATAAAAGGTAATTGAGAGCTCCCATAAAATAAAAAAAACACACTAGTTCTGATAGCTGTGGACATTGGAGGCAAGAACACACAGGAGTAGAACCAGATTAGAATCTGAGCTGTCTCCACAGCAACTCCAGAGATAGCACAATGTTGGTGGGCATCCTAGGGTGGTGAGGTGGACTGTGACTCCCAGCAAGGGAAAGGACTCTGACAGCAGTGACTCAAGAAAAACATTTATTATTCTTATGTTTTGACTTGCTCTGTAGATTCTTTTGGATTCCACTCCCCCCCCCCCCCCGCCCCGTTGAAGTTGTCAATTGTTTGGCATTATGAAATCTAATTAAGCTTTTGAGCTTTTTTTTTTTTTTTCCTCACTCACGTTTTTTATTGTCATTATAAACCTCTGCCTCTACACTGGGTTTTTCTGGTTCTGTGGAGCTTTCCTTTTTTTTCTTTTCTCTTTTTTTAATTTTAATTTTTTAAACCTATTATTTTTTCTACATTTATTCCTTTGTTTGCTTTTCCTATTGTTCTTTTCCCTTTGCAGTTAATCTTTAATGTATATAAATCTTCTTTATCTACCTCTATTTAACTTTGCATATGTATTCATTCACACTTTTTATTGTTGCTATAAACCTCTGCCTCTACATTGGGCTTTTGCAGTTCTGTGGAGTTTTCATTTTTTCCTTTTTTTTCTTCTTCCAGTTTTTTTTTTCTCTTCTTTCTTGTAATTTTAACTTTTTAAAACCTATTATATTTTTTCTACATTTATTCCTTTGTTTGCCTTGCCTACTGTTCTTTTCCCCTTGCAGTTAATCTTTAATGTATACAAATCTTCTTTATCTACCTCTGTTTAACTTTGCATATCTATTCTTTTTTTTCTTTCTTTCCTTCTCTCTCAACATATTTCTTGGTTTTGTTTTCATTGCTTTATTCCCCACGTGGCACTTTGCTTTAGTTTTGTTTTCCACTTTGGCTTTAGTTAGTTTTGTTCTTAACTGGTAAATATAATTTTTGATTTCCTTTGTTTGCTGGGTCAATCTACTGTATTTTTGTTGGACTGTTGTCACTTTGCTCATGGGTGTATATGTATATATGTATATTCCATTCCATTATTTTAATTATTTGCCTGATTTTCTAACTGCCATTATGTTCGGTGGTTCATCTTTGGTTTTTCGTCTCTCACTTCATGCCATAACAAACCACGTTGGGAATCTTCATTCTCTACGCTCAATGCAACTAAAGAAAGCCTGCATGCAGCAACCCAATGCAGCCAAAACCAAACAGTTTTTAAAAAGTCTATAGATAATAAATGCTGGAGAGGCTGTGGGGAAAAGCAAACTCTCTTATACTGTTGGTAGGAAAGTAAATTGGTCCAGCCACTATGGAGAGCAGTGTGGAGGTTCCTCAAAAACCTAAAAATAAACACAATAATAGTGGGGGACTTTAATACCCCACTTTCATCAGCGGACAGATCATCCAGACAGAAAATTTAATAGCGAAACATGGGCCCTAAATGACACTTTAGACCATATGAACTTCATTGATATTTAGAGAGCATTCCATCCAAAAGCAGCAGACTACACATTCTTCTCAATTGCACACAGAACATTCTCCAGGATAGACCACATGCTGGGCCAAAAGGCACAGCTTGGTAAATTTAAGAAAAGTGAAATCTATCAAGCATCTTTTCTGATCACAACACTATGATATTAGAAATAAACTAAACACTATACCAGAAATAAGGAGAACAAGGAGTAGATGGACATGGAGTATATCTCTCTCCACGGATACATCAAGAATACACCATCAGACGCAGAACTGCATGCAGAACGTCAGCTGAGAACATAGAGGAGTACCTGATGAGTGGAAAAGAATATACAGAACCACGCAAAATTCTGTAGGACGAAGGAACTAGGGGGAAAAACAGGAGTGTTAGTAGGACTGGACCTGCCCTCAGCAGTGGGGGAACTGAAGCAGGGGTCCGATCCCCACATCGGGGCAATTGTCTGAGTCAGAGGAGAAACATTTAAGGTGGACAGTGAAACAGTTGATCTGTGGCAACCTAAATGGAATGAGCATCAGACAGTCCTTGCCACAGCCATACACACCCCAGACAGGGATGCAGGTCTCCTAGAGGGCGCAGTGGCTGGGAGCTGGAGTTTGGGGATTATGGAGCAGTCCCAGGGCGAGGGCTGCTGTTGACTGCGGAGAGATGGATCAAGGGGATGTGAGGGAGGAGATAGTGGAGGGAGATGCCTGTGGAGGGAGGCCGGGCAGCCATGGAAGCAAGGCAATACAGCCAAGTCATGCATAGGAGGTGGAGCCATCACCATAGCCTCTCTCTTCCCACCTGCCAGAATTGGCAGACGAACAAGAGAGAGGCTGGCCCAACAAACCCCTGAGGCACTGGAGTACAGAGTAGACTCCAGTCAGGGGGGCCCCTCTCTGTGCTTGACGCCCTGAACAACAGAGAAGGACCCCAGGCAATGGAGTCTTTTAAGTGTCTGAATGGCTGGAGCTACGGAAAGAGAGTAGCCAAAAGAGGCCTTCTGATTCCCAGCTACAAGAGGTTTGAAAAAAGACTCTTATAGGGCCATAACTCCTGTGGTGGAGGCAGCCCATGTCCCTGCACACTTGGCACTGCCAGGGTCCCTGAAAGCCAAGCAGCTGCGCCACCTTCATGCTCAACTCTCACTGGGGCAGAGCTGCCACAGGCAAAAAAAAGTCTTGCATCTAGCACGGAGGGTCACTTTGGTAGTGTCCCGACTCTTTGCCACTCTGCAGACTGTGGCCTGCCAGGTTTCTTGGTCAGGGAGAAGGGCTCTCCAGGCAGGAATACTGGAACCTATTGGCCACTACTGGTTGCCATACCCTTTCTAGAGCACTATATTTCCTGCTGCCCTAACCGCCAACTCCCCTGAGTACCTGGTGCTGCCAGAACCCCTGCAACCCAAGCAGCTGCACCACCGCCACACCTGACCCTCACAGGGGAAAACCCAAGTCCTCCAGGGCAGCCTCAGGAGCAAACCCTGGTGGACGACCCACATGCAGAGGTGAAAATAAAACCACAATTGAAACCCAGGGGCAGTGTGGCTAAGGAAGAAGACCCAAAACCTTCCCACCAGCTGTACAAGCTGAAGATTAAATCCACAGGATCAACTAGGCAGACTCTGTGTCTATGGAATATATAAAAGGTAATTGAGAGCTCCCATAAAATAAAACACACTAGTTCTGATAGCTGTGGACATTGGAGGCAAGAACACACAGGAGTAGAACCAGATTAGAATCTGAGCTGTCTCCACAGCAACTCCAGAGATAGCACAATGTTGGTGGGCATCCTAGGGTGGTGAGGTGGACTGTGACTCCCAGCAAGGGAAAGGACTCTGACAGCAGTGACTCAAGAAAAACATTTATTATTCTTATGTTTTGACTTGCTCTGTAGATTCTTTTGGATTCCACTCGCCCCCCCCCCCCCCCCCCCGCCCCGTTGAAGTTGTCAATTGTTTGGCATTATGAAATCTAATTAAGCTTTTGAGCTTTTTTTTTTTTTTTTTCCTCACTCACATTTTTTATTGTCATTATAAACCTCTGCCTCTACACTGGGTTTTTCTGGTTCTGTGGAGCTTTCCTTTTTTTTCTTTTCTCTTTTTTTTAATTTTAATTTTTTTAAACCTATTATTTTTTTCTACATTTATTCCTTTGTTTGCTTTTCCTATTGTTCTTTTCCCTTTGCAGTTAATCTTTAATGTATATAAATCTTCTTTATCTACCTCTATTTAACTTTGCATATGTATTCATTCACACTTTTTATTGTTGCTATAAAACCTCTGCCTCTACATTGGGCTTTTGCAGTTCTGTGGAGTTTTCATTTTTTCCTTTTTTTTCTTCTTCCAGTTTTTTTTTTTCTCTTCTTTCTTGTAATTTTAACTTTTTTAAAACTATTTATATTTTTTCTACATTTATTCCTTTGTTTGCCTTGCCTACTGTTCTTTTCCCCTTGCAGTTAATCTTTAATGTATACAAATCTTCTTTATCTACCTCTGTTTAACTTTGCATATCTATTCTTTTTTTTCTTTCTTTCCTTCTCTCTCAACATATTTCTTGGTTTTGTTTTCATTGCTTTATTCCCCACGTGGCACTTTGCTTTAGTTTTGTTTTCCACTTTGGCTTTAGTTAGTTTTGTTCTTAACTGGTAAATATAATTTTTGATTTCCTTTGTTTGCTGGGTCAATCTACTGTATTTTTGTTGGACTGTTGTCACTTTGCTCATGGGTGTATATGTATATATGTATATTCCATTACTTTCATTATTATTTGCCTGATTTTGTAACTGCCATTTGTCTGGGCTTCATCTTTGGTTTCTCATTTTTGGATATTTGTTTTAATCTCACTTAATGCCATAGCCACTTGTGGAATCTTCGTTCCTGACCAGAGATCAAGCCCTGAGCCTTTGGAGTGGGAGTACTGACTCCAAGACACTAGACTACCAGAGAACTAACCCTAAGGAGTATCAAATAGAGAGAACTCACACAAAGGAAACCACTTGGATACAAGTCCTGGCATCACCCAACCACCAGTAGCACCCTGTGCAGGATGCCTCATCTAAACAACAAACCAAAAATACAAATCCAATCATCAGCAGACAGGGTTACCACCTCACTCAGCCCATCAGAGGAAAAACAAACAAACAAACACTCGGCACAAATTTCACCCTTTAAGAAGCTTACACAAACCACGGGACCAACCTTAGGAGGGCAGAAACCAAAAGGAAGAAAGAATTCAACCCTGAAGCCTGGGAAAAGGAGACCTCAAACACAATAAGTTAAAAAAAAATAATTAAAAGGCAGAGAAATACTACACAAATGAAGGAACAAACTAGAAACACAGAAGTCCAAATAATGAAGAGGAAATAGGCAAACTACTTGAAAAAGAATTCAGAATAATGATAGTAAAGATGATCAAAAACCTTGAAAACAAAATGGAGAAAATGCAAGAAATCAATTAACAAATACCTAGAAGAATTAAAGAATAAACATACAGAGACAAATAACACAATTACTGAAATTAAAAATACTCTAGAATGAATCAATAGCAGAATATCTGAAGCAGAAGAGAACAAATCAGTGAGCAGGAAGATAAAATGGTGAAAATAACTTCTGAAGAGCGGAATAAAGTAAAAAGAATGAAAAAAACTGAGGATAATCTCAGAGACCTCTGGGATAATATCAAACGTACCAACATTCGAAGTATAGGGGTCCCAGAAGAAGAAGAGAAAAAGAAACGGTATGAGAAAATTTTTGAAGGGATTACAATTGAAAATTTCCCCAACATGGAAAAGAAAATAATCAAGTCCAAGAGGAACAAAGAGTCCCATACAAGGTAAATCCAAGGAGAAACACGCCAAGACACATACAACTAATCAAACTAACAAAGACTAATCACTAAGTTCAGTTCAGTTGCTCAGTCATGTGCGACTCTTTGCAACTCCATGAACTGCAGCACGCCAGGCTCCCTGTCCATCACCAGCTGCCAGAGTCTAACCAAACCCATGTCCATCGAGTTGGTGATGCCATCCAACCATCTCATCCTCTGTCGTCCCCTTCTCCTTCTGCCCTCAATCACTAAGAAAAAATATTAAAAGCAGCAAGGGAGAAGCAACAAGTAACATACAAGGGAAACCCCATACATTTAACAGCTGATCTTTCAGCAGAAACTCTGCAGGCCAGAAGGGAATGGCAGGATATATTTAAAGTACTGAAAGGGAAAAATCTACAACCAAGATTACTGTACCTGGCAAGGATCTCATGCAAAATTGGTGGAGAAATAAAAATCTTTTCAGACAAGCAAAAGTTAAGAGAATTCAGTACCACCAAACCAGCTTTACAACAAATGTTAAAGGGACTTATATAGTCAAGAAATTCAAGAGAAGAAAAAAGATCTATAAAATCAACCCCAATTAAGAAAATGGCAATAGGAACATATATATCAATAATTACTTTGATGTAAATGGATTAAATGCCCCAACCAAAAGACACAGACTGGCTGAATGGATACAAAAACAAGACCCATGTATATCCTGTCTACAAGAAACCCACATCAGGCTTAAAGACACATATAGACTGAAAGTGAGATGATGGAAAAATATATTCCACACAAATGGGAAGCAAAAGAAAACTGGAGTAGCAATCCTCATATCAGACAAAATAGACCTCAAAATAAAGAATATTACAAGAGATAAAGAGGGACACTACATAATGATCAAGGGATCAATCCAAGAGGAAGACATAACAATTGTAAATATCTAGGCACACAACATAGGAGCACCTCAATACATAAGACAAACACTAACAGACATAAAAGGAGAAATTGACAGTAACACAATAATAGTAGGAGACTTTAACACCCCACTCCCACCAATGGACAGATCATCAAAGCAGAAAATTAATAAGGAAACCAAGTCTTAAATGATACATTAGATGAAGTGGATCTCCTTGATATCTTCAGGACATCCCATCCAAATGCAGAAGAATACACCTTCTTCTCAAGTGCACATGGAACATTATCCAGGATAGACCACATCTTGGGTCACAAATCAAACCTCAGTAAATTTAAGAAAATTGAAATCATATCAAGTATCTTCTCCAACCACAATGCTATGAGACTAGATATCAATCACAAGAAAAAAACTAAGAAACACGAACACATGGAGATTAAACAACACGTTTCTAAATAACCAACAGGTTATAGAAGAAATCAAAAGGGAAATAAAAAAATTCCTAGAAACAAATGACAATGAAAACACGACAACCCAAAACCTATGGGATACAGCAAAAGCAGTTCTAAGAGGGAAGTTTATAGCAATACAATCCTACCTCAAGAAACAAGAAAAACATCAAATAGACAACCTAACTTTACACAAAACAACTGAAAAAAGAAGAACAATAAAACCCCAAAATTAGTAGAAGGAAAGAAATCATAAAGATCCAAGCAGAAAAAAATGAAAAAGAAATGAAAGAAACTATAGTAAAGATTAATAAAACTAAAAGCTGGTTCTTTGAGAAGATAAACAAAATTGACAAACCTTTAGCCAGACTCATCAAGAAAAAAAGAAGGAAGAATCAAATCAACAAAATTAGAAATGAAAAAGGAAAGGTTACAACAGACAATGCAGAAATACAAAAGATTATAAGAGGCTATTATGAACAACTATATGACAATAAAATGGATAATCTGGGAGAAATTGATAGACTCTTAGAAAAGTTCAATCTTCTAATACTGAACCAGGGAGAAATAGAAATTATGAACAACCCAATTACAAGCACTGAAATTGAAGCTGTGATCAAAAATCTCCCCAAAAACAAAAGCCCAGAACCAGATGGCTTCACAGGAGAATTCTATCAAACATTTAGAGAAGAACTAATGCCTAACCTTCTAAAACTCGTTCAAAAAATTTCAGAGGAAGGAAACCTTTCAAACTCATTCTACGAGGCCATCATCCCCTGATACCAAAACCAGACAAAGACACCACAAAAAAAGAAAACTACAGGACAATATCACACTGATGAACATAGATGCAAAAATCCTCAACAAAATTTTAGCAAACAGAATTCAGCAACACATCAAAAAGCTCATACACCATGATCAAGTTGGGTTTATTCCAGGGATGCGAGGATTCTTCAATATATGCAAATCAATCAATGTGATACACCATATTAACAAATTGAAAGATAAAAACCATATGATCATCTCAATAGATGCAGAAGAAGCCTTTAACAAAATTCATCATCCATTTATGATTAAAATTCTTCAAAAAAATGGGCATAGAAGGAACCTACCTCAACATAGTAAAGCCCATATATGATAAGCCTACTGCAAACATTATTCTCAATGGTGAAAAACTGAAAGCATTCCCCCTAAGATCAGGAACGAGACAAGGGTGTCCACTTTCACCACTATTATTCAACATAGTTTTGGAAGTCACAGCTATAGCAATCAGAGAAGAAAAAGAAGTAAAAGGAATCCAGATAAGAAAAGAAGAAGTAAAGCTCTCACTGTTTGCAGATGACATGATACTGTACATAGAAAACCCTAAAGATAGTATCAGAAAATTACTAGAGCTAATCAATGAATTTAGCAAAGTTGCAGGATACAAAATCAATACACAGAAATCACCTGTATCTCTATATACTAACAATGAAAAATCAGAAAGAGAAATTAACGAATCAATCCCATTTACCATTGCAACAAAAAGAATTAAATATCTAGGAATGACCTTACCTAAGGAGACAAAAGAAATGTACACAGAAAATTATAAGACACTAATGAAAGAAATCAAAGACAACATAAACAGATGGAGAGACAGTCCATGTTCCTGGGTAGGAAGAATCAATATTGTGAAAATGACTATACTACAAAACACACTCTAGAGATTCAATGAGATCCTTATCAAATTACAGGTGGCATTTTTCACAGAACTAGAACAAAAAAATTCACAATTCATATGGAAACACAAAAGACTCTGAATAGCCAAAGCAGTCTTGAGAAAGAAGAATGGAGCTGGAGGAATCAACCTTCCTGACTTCAGCTTATACTACAAAGTTACAGTCATCAAGACAGTATGGTAGTGGCACAAAAACAGAAATATAGACCAATGGAAAAAGACAGAAAGCCCAGAAATAAACCCATGCACCTATGGGTACCTTATTTTTGACGAAGGAGGCAAGAATATACAATGGGGCAAAGAGAGCCTCTTCAATAAATGATGCTGGGAAAACTGGACAGCTACGTGTAAAAGAAGGAAATTAGAACACTTCCTAACATCATACACAAAGATAAACTCAAAATGGATTAAATACCTAAATGCAAGACCAGAAACTATAAAACTCATAGAGGAAAACATAGGCAGAACACTCAATGACATAAATCAAAGCAAGATCCTCTATGACCCACCTCCTAGGGTAATGGAAATAAAAACAAAAGTAAACAAGTGGGACCTGATTAAACTTAAAAGCTTTTGCACAGCAAAGGAAACTATAAACAAGGTGAAAAGACAACCCTCAAATGGGAGAAAATAATAGCAAATGAAACAACTGACAAAGGATTAATTTCTAAAATATACAAGCAGCTCATACAACTCAAAGCCAGTAAAACAAACAACCCAAAGAAAAAGTGGGAAAAAGGCCTAACAGACATTTCTCCAAAGAAGACATACAGATGGCTAACAAACACATGAAAAGACGCTCAACATTGCTTATTATTTGAGAAATGCCAATCAAAACTACAATGAGATATCATCTCACACCAGTCAGAATGGCCATCATCAAAACGTCTACCAACAATAAATGCTGGAGAGGGTGTGGAGAAAAGGGAATGCTCTTGTACTGTTGGTGGGAATGTAAATTGATACAACCACTATGGAAGACGGTAAGAGATTCCTTAAAAAACTAGAAATAAAGCCACCATATGACCCAGCAATCCCACTCCTAGGCATATATCCTGAGAAAAGCAAAATGGAAAAAGACACATGTATCCCATTGTTCACTGCAGCACTATTTACCATAGCTAGAACATGGAAGTAACCTAGATGTCCATCAACAGATGAATGGATAAAGAAGTTGTGGTACATATACACAATGGAATATTAGTCAGCCATAAAAAGGAACGTCAGTCTGTTCTGATGAGGTGAGTGAACCTAGAACCTATTATACAGAGTTAAGCGAGTCAGAAAGAGAAAGGTAAATATCGTATTCTAACGCATATGTACAGAATCTAGAAGAATGATACTGAAGAATTTACTAACAGGGCAGCAATGGAGAAACAGACATAGAGAACAGACTTATGGACATGGAGAGAGGGGAGGAGAGGGTAAAATGTATGCAAAGAGTAACATGGAAACTTACATTACCATATGTAAAACAGATAGCCAACGGAAATTTGCTGTATGGCTCAGGAAACTCAAACAGGGACTCTGTATCAACCTAGAAGGGTGGGATGGGGCAAGAGATGGGAGTGAGGCTCAAAAGGGAGGGGATATATGTGTACTGAGGACTGATTCATGTTGAGGCTTGACAGAAAACAACAAAATTCTGTAAAGCAGTTATCCTTCAATAAAAAAATAAATTAATAAAAGAAAAATTCCCAAAGCTAGGCTTCAACAGTACGTGAACAGAGAATTTCCAGATGTTCAAGCTGGATTTAGAAAAGGCAAAAGAAGCAGAGATCAAATTGCCAACATCCATTGGATCATAGAAAAAGCAAGAGAACTCCAGAAAAACATCTACTTCTGCTTTATTGACTATGCTAGAGCCTATGACTGTGTGGATCACAACAAACTGTGGGAAATTTTTAAAGAGATGGGAATACCAGACCACTTTACCTGCCTCATGAGAAACCTGTATGCAGGTCAAGAAGAAATAGTTAGAACCGGACATGGAACGGACTGGTTCCAAATTGGGAAAGGAGTACGTCAATGCTGTATATTGTCACCCTGCTTATTTAACTTATATGCAGAGTACATCATGTGAAATGCCAGACTGGATGAAGCACAAGCTGCAATCAAGATTGTAGGGAGATATATCAATAACCTCAGATACGTAGATGACACCATCCTTATGGCAGAAAGTGAAGAGGAACTAAAGAGCCTCTTGATGAAAGTGAAAGAGGAGAGTGAAAAAGCTGGCTTAAAACTCGACATTCAAAAAACAAAGATCATGGCATCCGGTTCCATCACTTCATGGGAAATAGACGGGGAAACAGTGGAAACAGTGGCAGACTTTATTTTCTTGGGCTCCAAAATCACTGCAGATGGTGACTGCAGCCATGAAATTAAAAGACAATTGCTCCTTGGAAGAAAAGCTATGAAAAACCTAGACAGCATATTAAAAAGCAGAGACATTACTTAGCTGGCAAAGGTTCGTCTAGTCAAAGCTATGGTTTTCCCAGGAGTCATGTATGGATGTGAGAGTTGGACCATAAAAAAGGCTGAATGCCAAAGAATTGATGCTTTTGAACTGTGGTGCTGGAGAAGACTCTTGAGAGTCCCTTGGACAACAAGATCATCAACCAGTCAATCCTAAAGGAAATCAACCCTGAATATTCACCAGAAGGACTGACTCTGAAGCTGAAGCTCTAATATTCTGGCCACCTGATGCAAAGAGCCAACTCACTGGAAAAGACTCTGATGCTGGAAAAGATTGAGGGCAGGAGGAGAAGGGGGTGACAGAGGATGAGATGGTTGGATGGCATCACAAACTCAATGAACATGAATTTGAGCAAACTCTAGGAGATGGTAAAGGACAGGGAAGCCTGACATGCTGCAGTCCATGGGGTCACAAAGAATCAGACACAACTGAATGACTGAACAATACAGTCCAAAAGGCAATTTCAGAATATGGAAATCAGGTTTTTCTGGACCCCAGTCAAGAAAGTGACCCCCTTCAGGTTTAGCTTGGTGATTTTGTCCTCCTAGAAACATGGAGAGAAGGGTCTCCCTCTGATCATTTACTGCCCAAGTGGAAGGACCCTTACTAAGTCCTTCTCAGCACCCCTGTATGTGTGCATGCTAAATCACTTCAGTCATGTCCAACTCTATGCGACCCTATGGACTGTAGTCCACCCTGCTCCTCTGTCCATGGGGATTCTTCAGGCAAGAATACTGGAGTGGGTTGCCATGCCCTCCTCCAAGAGATCTCCCCAGTTCAGAGATCGAACTTGAGTCTCTTATGTCTCCTGCATTGGCAGGTGGATTCTTTACCACTAGTACCACCTGGGAAAACTCTCAGCACCCCTATGGCAGTAAAATTACATGGGATCAACAACTGCATTTACCTGTGCCAAATCAACCCGGTTCCTCTTGAGTCCACACAGGACTCTGGCTATGAAAAGGAAGACACCCCCAAGTGGACCTGTAAGCCCACTGGAGGCCTAAGGTTCCTATTTAAAAATCAACAATTAGGGACTTCCTTGGTGACGCAGTTGATAAGAATCCTCCTGTCAATGCATGGGACATGGTTTTGATCCTTGGTAAAGGAAGATTCACAAGCTGTGGAGCAACTATGTCCATATGCTACAACTACTGAGCCCACACTGTAGAGCCTGCAGTCCACAACTACTGAAGTGCGTGTGCCTAGAGCCTGTGCTCCACAACAAGAGAAGCCACTGCAATGGGAAGCCCACACACTGCAACAAAGAGTAGGCCCCGCTCACCACAACTTAAAAAAAAGAAAGGTCCAGGCAAAGCAACAAAGACCCACAGAATCCATAAATAAATATATAAATTTTTTAAAAAATTACAAATCAACAAGTTGAACATATATCCTTAAAGGACAGACATTGTTGGCAGGTAAGTATAATGAGTTGGTGAGTTGGACTCCTAGTTGTCATTTTTGCTATTATTCTCTTACTTATTCCAAGTCAAGTTAAAGACTATCCACTGAAAGCTCACTGCTGCCACCCAAAAACCATTATTCACCCTAAAATTTCTCTCCCTCCTATGGGTATCCACACAAGCGGGATGGAAGAGCAATTCCATAGTACAAATTTCCTTCATCATAGGAAAAAAATGAAAATCTTACTGTTGTATCTGCCACAACAACCCTCATGAGGCCCTAGGGTGACCACTCTTCTACTCAGCCTCAGCCAACACCTCTTTCTATACCCTTAACCAGTCCAACTAGTCTTGGGAACCACCCATAGAAGGGCTTTTCTCCATGGTCAACTGGACATGCTTTAACCTGTCCTCAGTCATCTCTGCATTAACTTGACTGGCAAAGTACCCAGCCTTTTCTGAAAACCCACGGGGATCAAACTTTCAAGACTTCAAGATCTGGTAGTCATCTTTAGGAACAGAACATGACCCATATGTTGAAGGTCTGTTCAAAGATACAAATGCAAAAGAGGGACACCTAAAGTGACCTCAACAGAGATAGATGGGACCAGAATTCCACCCATTGTATACATCTGGGATCCTGGGAGTGCACAACCTCCCCCCCATTTTTGAAACTGGAAAGGGGGCACTCTACCTCCTTCATTTACAGAACGTAACATAACTGCCTTGCTTGAAGAGGAATCTCGGAGAATCAAGTGTTCAGCTGGCCTCTCTTGGCAGGCAATGGAACTGCTGTTCGTCTGGTGGCCCCACAGGGAGATTTTGCCTACCACAAGGCAAGGCTTCATAAGTAGACAATTACTCTATCTACTCCAACCAGGAGCACAAGGAATGTACTCTCCAGACTCTCAACCTCCCTTCAGTTCAGTTCAGTTGCTCAGTCATGTCCGACTCTTTGCGACCCCACGGACTGCAGCACACCAGGCCTCCCTGTTCATCACCAATTCCTGGAGTTTACTCAAACTCATGTCCATCGAGTTGGTGATGCTATCCAACCATCTCATCCTCTGTCATTCCCTTCTCCTCCCGCCTTCAGTCTTTCCCATCATCAGTGCCTTTTCAAATGAGTCGGTTCTTCGCATCAAGTGGCCAAAGTATTGGCGTTTGAGCTTCAGCATCAGTTCTTCCAATGAATATTCAGGAATGATTTCCATTAGGATGGACTGGTTGGATCTCCCTTAATCCCTAGCCAATGCAGAAGACTGGCCTTGGGCTATCTCCTAGCAGAGCAGGGAGCAGTATTCGCAACAAACCATAAAACCACATTGCACCTAAATCATCACCACTGGCCAGGTGGAAGAAGATATCCAAAAGGTACATAAAGCAGGCTCAACAGCTACATAATTCTGGAAAGGGTGACCCCAGCGCGGACTCTATATGGACCCTAGTCAGAGGGGTATTGTTAATACATACCCCTGGTTCCTACCCCTACTTGGACCTCTGTTCCCAACAGTACTTCTGCTGAATTTTGGCCCCTGCCTTTTAAATCTACTTGTTAGATTTGTTTTTTCCAGATTACAAGTTTCACCTGCAGGTGATGGTACGCCAGGGATTTCAACCTGGCCCACGTGAATATGGAGACAACCAACATCACCTGGACTGGGCCACAGCCTCCTACTCCCTGGGCTCCATCAGTGTCCCAGAGACCCCTACCTCTGACAGCAAGGTGGTCTGGACCCCACAGGTAGGGACAAGCCCCTACTCGGCTTGAAGCAGCTACAGAAGGTGGACCACCGACCCTTCGACCCTTGAGAGGGGCAATTAGTGTTAGAGCAGGCAGAATGAGCAGAGAAGGGGGCGTGGGCCATGTGACAGGAGACCCTACATCCTGTGACCACGGGGTTCTTGAGGAGACAGACAAGGGCGGGAACCTCCGTATCGGAAAATAACCTTCTGCTAGTTAAGCCCTCTTTACAACAGAATCACCACCGCACCCGGGCAGCGCCCGTCCCGCGCCGGCCACCATGACAGACCCGAAAGACCAAACGACGAACAAAACTCGCTGTCCCCTAAGGAGGCGGCGACGGGAAGATCCAGAGGAGTCCCCCGAGTCCCGCCCGTTAGCAACCCCTCTTCCCCGCCGTCCCGCCCACGTTACCGGCTCGTGGGGAGAAACCTGGGACGGCCACCCCGCTCCCGCCCCGCAGCCTTTGATTTCTCTCCGTGAGGAAATGACCCAGCCTCCGGGGCCGCGGCCAGGCAGCGAGACTCAACCCTGAACTTAGCTCCCGCTTCCCCGCTCTTCGCCCGCTGAGGAAAGCCCATGCTGCGCGCACCTCAGTCGCGGTCACGCTTGCCTGCTCAAACCCAATCGGGAAAGAACGCGCCCGCGTCCCTACTCCCCTCAGTAGGGCCCTCACGCCTCTTCCCTCATTTCTTCCCCTCAGGCCCCGTGGGCCTACCTCGCCCGGGCGCACAAGTTCCACTCACTGTGGGAGCCTGACGGCCGCGCCGCTTCACCTGCCGTCGGCCGGGTTCCTGACGGCACCGCCACTGACAAGGCCCCACAGAACAGATGCTCAATAAATTATGTGACGAGGGACCCACCGAGAGAGGTGTCCGAAGGGTTGAAGGTAGCCTCTGCCTGAGGGAAAGATCCATTCCGCGGGGCCTCAGCAGCGTCGGCTGGGCGCACCAACAGGTGCAGCGCCTCGGCGCGCGCCCGACCCGGCCCCGCCCCCTCTAGAGAGCGTGTCCCCTCAGCCCCGCCTCCAGTCTTGACTGGAGACGCTCCGGAGGCGGGGCCGCGGCCCGAGGGCACGCCGCCGTGCGGCTGACGTCAGCGCGCTGGAGCGGGGTGAGGCGTGAGAAGACGCAGACGAGCGTGGGGTCGCGGGCGAGCCGTCCCGTGGCCTCCGCTCCGGGTCCTCTCGGCCGTCCGGTGCCGCCCCCGCGTCCGCTCCCGGCCTGAGCGGCGCGTCGGCGGCCATGGCGCACCGCTGCTTGCTGTTGTGGGGCCGGGGCGTCTGCCGGCCCCGCGGGCTGCCCCCGATGCTCGTGCCTGGCGGCCGCGCGGGCTCCACCGAACGGCTCTACCTGCAGACGGTGAGTCCGGCACCCCCGGCCCGCTTCCGGCCCGGCACCGGGCGTCAAGGTCACGGGCCCCGCTCTCGGTGTGGGTGTCCAGGGGGCCTGGAGACGGGTCTCGGGGCGGCGGGGCTACCCTGCGCCTGGGAGGCCTGCGGAGCGGAGAGCCCTGGGTGGGAGCCGGCTGCGCGGGCTCGGGGGTGGGGCTGTCGCCGCCCGGCGGACCGGACACTAGTAGATGGGGTCGTTAACGGTGTCCCCCACCCCCACCCCCGAGGATCGCTGCTCTGTCGCCGTCAGGGCCGGTATCCCGGAGCCGAAGTTGGCTGTGCCCACGGCGGACCCTCCCGGCGCAGATTGAGCGCGCACGAAGCTCCGGCGGTGGTGGGCGAGCCCGAGGGTCAGCCCAGGAGGTGTTCTCAGATCTCCACGGAAAGAGCGTTCCTGATGTGTCCTCCTCGGAGCCCCCTTCCCTGCCCGTCTGTCGGTCTTCTCTCCTGCTCGGAATGGCCCTGCACGAGGCCTTTTTTCCGGTTTCTGGCATTGCATCCGTTTCCTTGTCTTGCTTGCTCGAATCCCTCCCTCTCTTGCCTCTTGTGAGTACTGGACTCAGACCTGTAACAGGCAGGTAGGGATCTGCCCTGTGAGTTGGCAGGGTTTTTGTCAGGAGTCTACTCTAAAAGGCCTTGCTTGGGAGTGAAGCTCGAATGCCGAAGTGTGAGGAAGTCTCCTGCTTGTGAAGGTGCGTGACACACATTCCCTGGTCCTGCCTTGAAGATCTGGGTAGGGACGCTGGAGCATCACTCTGGATTTTCCTCTGGGTTTGTGCATCTGTTAAGTCTGTTTTCATAATGAGACTCTGGGGAAAAGATTTCTATGTGTGTGCTTTCACGCATTGGAGAAGGAAATGGCAACCCACTCCAGTGTCCTTGCCTGGAGAATCCCAGGGACGGCGGAGCCTGGTGGGCTGCCGTCTATGGGGTCGCACAGAGTCGGACACGACTGAAGCGACTTAGCAGCAGCAGCAGCAACAGCAGCTCAGGTATAATCCTCAAATGATTGAAACTGAAGTTTCACAACTGAAAAATACATCATCAAACATAAAACCTAAAGTGAGGTGCTCTATATTTAAGTTTTGCAAATTCATGTCTTTTATATGTACTATTTGAATGGGCTTAGATTAGATAGAGAAAAAAAATTCATCAATGGTTCTTTTGTGGAAAATAATCTTATCATTAAATGCAGTCATAGGTTATTGCTAGAGGTATCCCTGCTCAAAACAATTTGAAAAGATTCTAAAGGGGACTTATTCGGCAAACTAATAATATTTATTTATACTGTGTATCCAGTTCTGTACTTCATTGTCACACAAAGACTTGCTTAGTATGATCATAGTAATACTCTGAAAGCTGCTTACTCTTAAGTGGCTTTCAGAATAATTGGAAGTAATTTAAATGTGGGTATTGCCACACAGTTTTAAAAGTGCTTTTCTATGTCTTACTACTTTTGATTCTCACAGTAGTATCCTGGGGCACTCATCTCCCATTGTAGATGTGGGACTTTGAGGCCCCCAGTATCATGAGATGTATTGAAGGTCATCATGCAAAAAATCAAATTTCCAGCTTTACCAAAATTGAAAGTTCTAACACCATTTGCCTGATGAACTCTGGGTCCTTCAAGTCCCAGGCTAGGTATCACTTCCCTGTGACGTCCCTGGCTCCCTTACACGTGACCCCTTCCTTCTCTGTGCCGCCACTCCACCTTTATACTGAACGGTTTATATTGTTGTGTGTGTGGTACCTTTCTGTACGTTTCTGTCTTTTCTGAGTTTCTTCCGGGCAGCACTGCTTCTGGTCCCCTGGTGGACTCCCCCCTGCTTGGCAGTACCAGGCCTGGAGCAGAACTCAGTGACTTGTTGGTTTGTCCACCGTGGATGTCAGGTCATTCCAATCCACATCCTTAATGGGTTTGGCATTGGGAAATATATATTCACACACAACACACTCTTATCCATTATCAATGGTTATTTCTTAGGCCAAGTGTTCTCAGCCGTCAGGGAGGGCCCAACACAACAGAAGCTCCAGGTTCTCTGGGACCAGCATTGCTGTCAGCCAAGAACAGTGTCACTGTTTCTGTCCTACTTTGCAAGTAATTGTGTGTTGATTTGGAGCTAAATCAGCTCATTCTTTTTTAATTGACATTTTCTAATTCAGATATCATAAAATCCTCCGTTTTAAAGCGTACTTACTGTTCTGTGGCTTCTCGTATATTCACAAGGGGCTGCAACCATCACCCACTATCTGTTGCCAGAACATTTAAAAGAAGCCCTATGACTGTTAGTGGTCACTCCCTGTTTCTCCCCAACTGTTCCTCCAGCCCAGGCAACTGCTGACCTACAGCCTCTATTATTGGCCTGTTTCAGATGTTTCATAAATATGGAATCATGTAATATGCTCTTTTGTGTCTGTTTTTTTTAACTTATCACAATGTTTTCAAGATTTGATGGTACCCTCTATCTACTTCATTCCTTTTTTATGGCTGAATAAAATTCCGTTGTGTGCATATACCACATTTTCTCTGTTCATCATCAGTTGATGGACATTGGGTTGTTTCCACTTTTGGGGTATTATGAAAAATGATATTATAAACATTCAAGGTTTTGAGTGGACATATTTTCATTTTCTTGAGTAGGAGTGAATTTGCTGGATCATATGGTAACTTAACTGTTCATTTAACATTTTGGAGAATGCCAAACTTCCAAAGCGGCTGCATGCGTCCCCCAAGCAGAGCCTGAGGGCTCCAATTTCTGCCGATCCTCACTGGCACTTGATACTGTCTCTCTCTTTATTTTTTTATTATAGCCACACTATTGGGTGTGAAGTGATTTTGTATGGTTTTGTGATATTTTATTTTTCTCATGAGACCATAAAGGAGGCAAACAAGGATGGGTCTAATGCAGATAAGCTTCACTTTAAACACTCTCACCTGTATGTAAAAGCTTGTCCTCAAAAAAAATGGTGGTGAACTTTTCACTTTGCCAAAGGATAGGATCACTTGAACTTCTTAACTGTCAGATTCAGCTATATCCCCTTCAGTGCCTCTACACCTAAACATTTAATAAGGAGCTTGTTCATTTTGTTTACATTATACTCTAATATACCTAGGCAGGGCTTCCCTTGTGGCTCAGCTGGTAAAGAATCCGCATGCAATGCAGGAGACCTGGGTTCAATACCAGGGTTTGATCCCTGGGTTGGGAGATCCCCTGGAGAAGGGGAAGGCTACCCACTCCAGTATTCTGGCCTGGAGAATTCCATGGACAGCCTTTGGAGTCACAAAGAGTCAGACATGACTGAGCGACTTTCACTGTCATACCTAGGCAGTATTTACAGTTTTTAGCAAATATGTTACTTAAAGCAGAGATGTATCTGTAAAGGGTCTTAGCAGGATGACAGTGTATCAGATAGCTTCAGCAAATGCTGCTAAGATAAGGACTGTCAGATGTTGGACCATGACTTCCTTGTCTTTGAACCCAGGTAAAGTTAGTATTGTGCTCACAAGCAGCATCGTTCTGTAATGTCAGATAAATGACCTTGCAGTGTGATAGACCTTGCAGGTGGGGTGTCGGATGTTCATGGCAGTTTGCCTTTTGAATGCTACATGTCAAGGGAACAATGCCAGAGCCAATGTGTTGGGAGTGAATTGTACTCAGGCTGCAGCTCTTAATTAGGTGCCTAGGTTGGAGGTGCTCTCGTCTTCTGGGTGAAGTGTGTGTCTCCTAGTTCTCAGGGGACTGGAGCGGTCCAGGGCTGGACAACCCTCATGCTTCCTTCAAGGGGAGCCATTCTGTGCTAGTCCGTAATCACCTGTTTGAAGGGTGAAATGAAGCTCACTTTAGACTCACCTTGATGTGACCTTCATGCTTCTCTTTCTTTGTTGTGTTGCAGCTTTATCGATATGCCACAACTCAGGTGAAAACCAGCAGGAATTCCCTTCTGACAGATGTGATTGCTGCTTATCAGAGACTCTGTTCTCGGCCTCCAAAAGGTAAGCGCTCATATGTGACTGTGACGAAGGACGTTGTTACACAATGTCTAGGCTGTCCTCAGCAGGGCAGGTGCAGAGGTGTGGTTTCAGTTGATTCCTAACCACCCCACCTCCTCCCTCTCGTGATCAAAGCCACGACATTGTGTTGCCTTCAGATGTGGCACCTTTGTCAGTAATGACCTGGGCAGGCCAGCAAGACTTCTTCTTGGACCCCTCAGGGTTGTGACTTACTCCTGTACAAGCAATGCTATACTTCTAGCTTTTTCTTTTTCAGGATGAATCAGCTGCTTTAAAAACAAAGAACATACGTACACAAAACTTGATAAATTTTAGTTTGAAGATATTAAATTTTTTTCCTTTTCTAACAGGATTTGAAAAATACTTTCCCAATGGAAAAAATGGAAAAAAAGCTAGTGAACCTAAGGAAGTTATGGGAGGAAAAAAAGGTAATATTTGAGAAGACTGTGTTTGAACTTACTGTTTTCTCCTGGCTTATGATGTTGCTGATAGTTGTCAATGAACAAGGAACGTCTTAGCTTAAGTCATTTCTGAGCCCCCTGTGTCTGAATTGCCTGGAGTGTCCCTGGGGGCTCCCTCTTTTTTAGTCTCAGGCTTCCTCACAGCACTGTGTTCAGTAACTGATCAGTTGCCACAATGCATTTTCCGATGAGTTCATTAAACAACGTTAACCGAAACATTGCTGAGAGATTCAGATGGTGCTGTGGACACACTCTCTGTCTATTAGCAGAACCCAAGCCAGCCACTGCCCCGCGTCCTTCTGGAGGAGGAGTTGGTGGTGGTGGTGGAAAACGAGGCGGCAAGAAAGATGACTCTCACTGGTGGTCCAGGTTCCAGAAGGTTCGGTTCGTGGCTTTGGCCCCTGCCTGCCCCTGGAAAGCCTGAATGGTGCTCATGGCCCTGGGAGGGTTCACACCCCACACATCAGAGACTGCGTTGTCTCGTCTCACCCTTCATACAAATGTCTGCTTCCTCGCTCAGGGTGACATCCCGTGGGATGACAAGGAATTCAGGATGTACTTTCTCTGGACCGCCCTGTTTTGGGGAGGATTCCTGTTTTACTTCCTGTTCAAGAGCTCCGGGAGAGAAATCACGTGGAAGGACTTTGCCAACAACTATCTTTCCAAGGGAGTAGTAAGTATCGTGTGGGCCACAGGCTGCAGGGATCAAAGGGTGAGTTCAGGTTAGGCCAGTAAAGTGATAAACAGCCAGTACGCTGCCAGGCTTGTTGGTCATCAAGTCCCGTATTGTATGTTTCTAATGCTGGAAAGTTTAGCAGCCAAGGAACCTGTGAGTTTTGACCCAGCAGTTTCCAGACTGACCATGAACCCCCTGTATTGCTCACTCTGGAGAAGCTAGTTCTGGAGCTGCTGCTTCTGACCTGCTCTGGCACCTTGTCTACTCGGTCCTCTCTCTCCTGCCATCAGCTGCCTCTCTTCCCTCCCTGGCCAGCCCCCCTGGGCTCCAGCACAGCATCACTGCTGTGACCTCCTGCACTCCTGGAAGTGGGTGAATAAGTGAATCAGGTTTTACTGCGAGAGTGGACAGGCTCTGAATGAGGCCCTAGGCAGGAGCTCTACCTCCGGGCTGGGTCTTTGCCAGTTAGACCCTGTTTCGGCTCATTTAAGATGCAGTGGGTTATAAGGCACATGTTATTTTACACGTTACTTAGACTGAGTGGACTGCCAGTGACACTGTGACATCTTGTTAGCTGTCACATACATTCCGTGTCTGAGAGGTTAAAATATGGAAAATGTCCATCTTGGAAGTGAGGAAACAAAGGGATAGTAAGAGAAGCAGGATTCAGCCAACTCCGAGCCTTGGGAAAATGACAAGTCTCATTACTGATGTTTTTTAATCCATGAAATGAATAAAATAAGGATATTAATACTTGAAAAATATAAAGAATCTAAAATTATTTTTAAAGATTGTCCAGTAAGGTGAGGATGGACAGAATGAAAACAGTCTTTCAGATTTTGAAGCAGGTGTCTCGCTCATGAAAGTGAGGCTCTCAGGTGTGTAATTCTCAGGTGTTGTGGAGAGCCTGCACTCTGACCAGTGACTTCTGTCCTCTGAGTGTGGGGACAGGCCCCAGGGAGGGTTCTCTGTCATCACATCTCCTCCTGACCGGCTGGCTCTCTGCAGTTGGTCTGCTGTTGACCCAGCAGGTTTATGGGGGACAGAGTCCTCTAGTCAGTGCTTTCCAGATAGTGTGCCCCTGTTCTGGCTCTTCCTGGGGTCTCCCAGGCTCCCTCACTTTGCATCCTGGGCTGATACCTTCCAGACTCCCTGCCAGAGCAGACTTGACGGCAGCAGGGAGCAGGCCCCCACCGAAGGCGCTCAGCTCCCAGCAGCCTGAGGCCTCGGAATGAGGTGTGCAAGTGACCAGAGTCCATAGAGTTAGGAGGGTCCAGGGAAACAAGGTCAAAACCATCTGAAACCTCAGAGGGGCAAAATTTAGGAAGTTTTGTAACAGCAAGTGAGGACATAGAGCAGTGGGAACGTTTCAGAGAACGTTTGGTGGGAGCATGAGTCAGAGAGCAGTGTGCAGCATCCAGCAGAGCTGAGGGCAGTTGTGCCCTGCAGCCCAGCCGGCTGTGTTCACCACAGGCGTGCATCCCAGGGAGTTCCAGGAGACAGGCCCAGGCATGATGTGTAGCAGTGTCCACAGTAGCATTGTTGGTATTGGGGGAGTGTTGGGAACAGTCTGAAGGTCTTTGAACAGAATGCATAAATAACTTGGGGTGTGCTTATAAAATGGGGTCCATGCAGAACTGACATGTTAGCAAGGAAAGGCCTTACAAATACAGTGATAGAAAAAAAAGCTGTAGAAAAACGTATGCCAGGTGAGACCATGGTAAAGTTTAAAAATAGGCAGAAGTGAATGTCTGTTCAGGGTTAGGTCTTTGTGGCCCAGGACCAGGCCATGCTTTGGGGTGGCCAGCACCAGTGCCCAACGGCCACCCCTGGGTGTGGGGCATGACTGGGTTTGTGATGGTTTGTGATGTTTTGTTTCTCAAGCTAGAGGGGAAAACACAGGGTGTCTTTACATTATTCATCATTTGTCTTTGTGTGTCTGAAATATATGCATTTCATATGAGCTTAGAAGAATGTTTCAAGTCTTTCTGTAAATTTATGTTTGAATATTTCTTTAAAATTCCAGGTAGACAGACTGGAAGTCGTCAACAAGCGATTTGTTCGAGTGACTTTTACACCAGGAAAAACTCCTGTTGATGGAGTAAGTGATGTTGTTAAGTAATGTGAACTAGCTGTCAGTTAAGTTCTCACATTTAAAACTGAAAAGCCAGCGTTCCCTCACATGGCTGTGTCAGAGCCGAGCAGCAGAGCAGCTGTGATCTGCACTAACAGTGACAGTATGAACCTTGTGTCCATCACGTGTGCAAGAATTGTGTCAGTGGTTTGGTTTGGTGATCACATTGGCCGTACATTTAGGAACCAGTGAGTAAAACCTGGTTTTCAGTATTCCAGTATCTATGATTTTTCAAGACTGAGAACAATTGGTTAAGAAAAAAATGGTAAAATCCGAACCGCTTATGTCTTGAGACAGCTTTTGTCAAATCAGTTTAAGAAGCGTTCTGATCATATCTCTCCCAACTGTTTTGTGATGTTAATTTCTATTTCTTTTCTTATTGTTTAAAAATATTTGTATTTCTTGTCCAACCAGTTTGAGCTCTGTTCCAGAGACACCAGGTTGAGTTGAGGGGATTATTGGTGGGGAACAGGTGAGGTTCCTGGTGATTCCCAGCCCTCCTGGGCCAGAGCCCCAGGCCCACCCCCAGTCCCAGGCATCCTGCGATCTTCGGCTCACCCAGGGCCGGAGCCCATCCTGACACTGAGGAGTATCATTGCAGCTGCACCCTGGTGTGGGACCAGACAGCTGAGAAGTCCTGGGGAAAGGACGCTTGTTTGTTTATGAAAAAGGTTGTCTTTTCAAGTAGAGTTTTTGTTTTTCTGAGTTTATAGTATTAGGACCATAGAGGAGTGCCGGAACTGTAGAAATGCTTATTGGCCAAGGGTTCTCACTGAGTAAAGCTTAGTTAATCTTAATCTCGTTGGGTTTTTTAGTTTGTAAATTTGCAGTATTTCTGAAAAATTCTTAGGAAGTTAAATTCTGTTTCCTCGTTGTTCCCCTAACAAAATTAGGACATTTCGCTTTCCTGTCTTTATAGCAGTACGTCTGGTTCAATATTGGCAGTGTGGACACATTTGAGCGGAACCTGGAGACTCTGCAGCAGGAACTGGGCATAGAAGGGGAGAACCGGGTCCCTGTGGTCTACATCGCCGAGAGCGATGGGTGAGCCTTGGGCAGTGGACTTAGGCAGCTGCCTGTGCGCCCAGGGCTCACGGTGTATTCTGTCACCAGGGGGCAGCACGTCGCACTTTGTATTCTCATCAGGGCTCTCAATCTGGCCTGAGTTCTTTTTTTTTTTTTTATCTCGAATTGCAATTTTATTTTTCAAATAAACAAGAACCTAAAAATCAACTTATTTATGAATGTCCAAGATACTTGTGTTAGGAGTTCTACATTACCACATTTACTCCATAGCTTCAATACTTCAAACTCAGTAAAATGCTGCTTTAGGATTCCCGAAAGCAACTGTATTTTTGTAATGCTTGCACAGGAAAACAAATTATAGGACTTGACATTTGAAGAAAGAAAAAGCAAAATAACATTGTCACAACCTTTTCTCCTTTCACTCTACATGCTTTTCCCTTTCATTAAGAGAATCTTTAAAAACAGCAAAGAGATACAGGAAAATTTATCATAGACACAGTAGCTTTTTAGAAATCTGAAATTTAGCAGATGTCATAAGTGAAAACACCTGTCCGTATAACAGCTGCTGCTGCTGCTGCTAAGTCGCTTCAGTCGTGTCCGACTCTGTGCGACCCCATAGACGGCAGCTCACCAGGCTCCACCGTCCCTGGGATTCTCCAGGCAAGAATACTGGAGTGGGTTGCCATTTCCTTCTCCAGTGCATGAAAGGGAAAAGTGAAAGTGAAGTTGCTCAGTCGTGTCCGACTCTTAGCGACCCCATGGACTGTAGCCTACCAGGCTCCTCCGTCCATGGGATTTTCCAGGCAAGAGTACTGGAGTGGGGTGCCATTGCCTTCTCCGCTGGCCTGAGTTCTTTACAGCCATTAGTAACTTACTAGTTTTTGCTAGGGACTGGTTGGTTTTTTGCATGTTGATATTTATCTTAATTAAGCAGTGGTGTGGGGTCCATGTCCAATACACTGACCTTGAGTAGGATTTTAGCATAAAAAGCCCCTTTGTGTTAAAGGGCAGCATGCCCACCTTTTAACTGTCCTTTATGTTTATATTTTACAAAATTTCCAGGATTTTTAAGTAATGCTTCTTCCTCTTTGGTCAGAGCTGCTTCTTCCCTTAGAGGTAATTTGTCTTTAGAAAGACCAGTTCTGGGCTTTGAGGAAGGGCTTGTTGATTTCAGGGGTTGCCTGTCTTTGGTTTTACTTGGGAATGTATGGCATTTGAGTTCTGCCCACAGACAACCCAGGTGGATCTCAAGGCGGTGACCCATTTGCATTAAATGCAGAACACATACCTTGATTAAGAGTTTGGGAGTGAAAGTAGAAATAAAGCTTGATTTTCTTCTACATGTAAAACAGCATGCCAACAGAGCTGATGGTCTTACTCAGCTCTGGGGACTCTCTTGAGTCATGGTTTGTGTACCCCTACAATCTCCCTGCGGTATTTAGGTCCTGCCACCTATCAGTTGTTTCACACTTGGGATGATGTGTCCCTCAGTCCCTGAGGTTATCATACAGTTACTTTACTTTACAAGCTGGTGCTGAAACATTACGCAGAGTCTTATTGCATGTTATTTAAACCTTTATTGTCAGTGCATTGGTTTTTTTCCTCTAGAAGTAAACCAAAGGTGAACTGTTCATGGTTCTTGCTGCCTGCTGTAGCAGCCTTTAGAGTTTTGTGATAGATGAAAAATTAGAAAGCTAATCCTTATTTTATTCTTGTTTCATTTTTTTACCAAAACTATGTACCAAATTTTGATCTAAATTTCTTAGGTTAAGTTAAACTAAATTGCTTTATGTTACCCAGTATACGTCTATGTTGGAGAAGGAAATGGCAACCCACTCCAGTAGTCTTGCCTGGAGAATTCCAGGGACAGAGGAGCCTGGTGGGCTGCCGTCTATGGGGTCGCACAGAGTTGGACACGACTGAAGCAACTTAGCACATACGTCTATGTCCACAGTTGTGTGGAATTTAACTTAAGACAAACAGAAGGCAGAGACTGTAAGTCATCCCTGAGCCACTCCCCAGAGTGCGTGAGGGTTGGTGGGCACCCTGCCCCCGGGCCTGTGTGAGCCTGCACAAGCCTTCCCACCACAACTGGGGAGACAGCGCTCCCCACCGCTGCCTTTGCACAGATTAGATACTTAGAAGCTATCCCTTCAGAAATAGTTGATCCAGTCCAGTAAAAGGACTGGAATGTCTACCTAGGCTAATACCAGAATTGTATTAAAATTACTAAGTCAACGAATTTCTTTGAAACTCATATGTAGTGACAGTAGGTTGCGGGTCTAGCCTGTGTATGTGCTGGTTCTCGGGTGGGAGTGACGCAACCCTGGAGAGTGTACACATTAGGAGCAGGTCTTTGGTCTTACTTTCTGAGCATCTGCTTCAGTGACACTGACGCACGTAAACTCTCCTTGTGCCTCAGGTGAGGTGTTGGGGTACCTGGCTGCCCAGGTAGAGCGTGTGCATGTTCTGCTGAGGCGGGTCCCTTGCAGGTCGGTCTGAGCGGGCACCCTCTGAGCTCTCGCTGTTTGTGTCTGCAGCTCCTTCCTCCTGAGCATGCTGCCCACCGTGCTCATCATTGCCTTCCTGCTCTACACCATCCGGAGGGGCCCAGCTGGGATTGGCCGCACGGGCCGGGGCATGGGTGGGCTCTTTAGTGTCGGAGAGACCACCGCCAAGGTCCTCAAGGATGAGATCGATGTGAAGTTCAAAGACGTGGCCGGCTGTGAGGAGGCCAAGCTGGAGATCATGGAATTTGTGAATTTCCTGAAAAATCCAAAGCAGTATCAAGACCTAGGAGCAAAAATCCCAAAGGTAAATGAACATTCAGAAATCAGTTTTCAGCTTATTAACCCTAAATCTTTTGAAGTGTTTCTTGATCTCTGAGGTTATAATTTTATGAAGTTTGATTACTTCCACAGTAGCTGCTCTTCTCTCCTTCCTCTATTGTAACCTGTTAGTCTCTGTTTAATTCCTGAGTCTTTTCAGTCGACAGTCCCTTGTGAATGTGTCTCCTTGCAAATAGTGTGTCTCTTTCCCCTAAAGATGTGTGTCCCCTTCCCTCGTTGTGCTGCTTTCTCCCCGCAGTGTGATTTGGACGCCCTGTCTTAGCACCATAGTCCTAGGCAGGCTACCTCTGCTCTCGCCCTGCCGTCCCTCCCCCAGCAGCTTGAGTGGACAGTCTGCCTGATCTAGCACTCACATTCCAGGCGAGCGGCTCCATAGAGTACAGACCTCCCTGCCCCTGCCCTCTTCCACCACTACCTACTGCCGGTCTCGGGCAGCCTTGCCCATCTCTGCTCCCAGGACCAGGCTCAGGCATTAAGTAATGAAAAGAGAATATTTAATTAAGGTTTTAATAAACTCGTTAATAAAGTTATAAGAGGGAGTCTTTTCTAAAGGGAATCATCACTTCCTTGATTTCATGTCCTGCCTTCACGGATGAAAAGTTACATTTTAGTTTTATAATTTGTTGTACTTTAAGTATGTGTTCACATCATACTTAAGCATTTCCACGACTTAAGTAGTTACAGTGTTTGAGCAAACACATATTTTTCTTTTTAAGTTCATCATTGGTTATTAAATATTTACTTAATCTGTGAAATTTTAAAGGAAAGAAAATAAGCAAAATGTAAACTGGAAGTGTCATATTTGAAGTTAACCTCAAGTGGCTTTTTAGTATTGGTAGATTCCCAGCTTAAGTCACCCTTTATATACTGTTAGGTCTAAAAAGCAACACTAAAAATCTTAAAAAGTAAGGGAAGTATTTCACATTCTTGCCAAGTCTTTTAAAACAAAGTAGTCTCTAATAATCTTTTCCTTTCTCTTTTTATTAATAAAAGCATTTTATCTTTGTTTAAATGTTTAAGAAATATTTGGGATATGTCACTAAAATTTATAGACAGATTATACCTTGAAATTATTTATGGATATGCAGTTTATTTTTCTGAAATTGTAGTTCAGTATACTTTCCCTTTTTTTATCTGAAGGGTGCTATTCTCACTGGTCCTCCGGGCACTGGGAAGACACTGCTGGCTAAGGCCACGGCTGGAGAAGCCAACGTCCCTTTCATCACTGTTAGTGGGTCTGAGTTCTTGGAGATGTTTGTTGGTGTGGGCCCAGCTAGAGTAAGTCTCACCTCTCGCTCTGTTAACTCAGCAGGTTGGAAGGTGGGCGCAGGACCCCTGCCACAGTGGGTCTGGGGTACCGCCCACCTTGGGGCGATGGCTGGGTGGGCTTGAGGGGTCACGCCTTTGCTGTGTGCCTGCATGGCTGGGTCTGTGAGTGAGTGTTATAAAGTCTACAGCTCTACCCTGTCCCCTCTTAGTAGGACAGAGGTGTGTAACATCAGTTTGTTGGTGTTTGTGCTTCTTACACAACAATAATTGACGAGATTTTAGAAATACTTGCTCATCTTACATCGGTTTCACACCATTTGCCACATGACTTCTTTGCTGCTTTCACCTTTTAACATCTGTGCTGTACAGTGCTGTACACAGATGGTCTTCCTGAGGGCAGGAAGCTTGGTGTCTGTTTTTATTAGGATACTACTACTCACTTGTTAGGTGACCCCAGTGCTTGCATTTTCATCCAGGTCCGTGATTTATTTGCCCTTGCTCGGAAGAATGCCCCTTGCATCCTCTTTATCGATGAAATAGACGCGGTGGGAAGGAAGAGAGGCAGGGGCAACTTCGGCGGGCAGAGTGAGCAGGAGAACACGCTCAACCAGCTGCTTGTGGAGATGGACGGTGAGTGCTTCATCACCTGTGTCTATCCTGTGCTTTCCAGTTGTTCTTCCTGTGTCTAAAATAAGAGTCCTGTGCTGGTAATTTGTCTTTAAGTAGTTGATAATTAGATCTTTAGGTGTTAGGTATGATGTTAAGGGCAAAATGAATAGTAGGAAAAATCATTTAAACTTGTGACTTAAAAAAACTACTAGATAAAGGGAAAAAAGCAGTGGGTATGTGGTGCTTTTACATTCTTGACAGGGATACATTATCTTTCTCATCACAGCATGTAACAGCAATGATGCCTTTGTCTCTCTCCAGGATTCAACACAACAACCAATGTGGTCATCTTGGCGGGTACCAACCGACCGGATATCCTAGACCCAGCTCTGATGAGGCCGGGCCGCTTTGATAGGCAGATCTTCATTGGTGAGATGGCTTTCTTGCCCTGGGTTCAGGCCAGTTCTCCCAAGGAGAGGTTGCAGCTGTTTCATTATGATTTTTTCTTCCTTAAAAATAATTTCTCAAGGACCGCCGGACATTAAGGGAAGAGCTTCTATTTTCAAAGTTCACCTCCGACCTCTGAAGCTGGATAGCGCCCTGGAAAAGGAGAAGCTTGCGAGGAAGCTCGCATCCTTGACCCCGGGGTTTTCAGGTGGGTGAGCTCGACCCTTGGTTCTGTCTACAGGATGCAACCCTTCCTTTCTCATTCCCTCTGTCCATCCTTGAAGACTTAACATGAAGCAGGAGGGACCACCTGCAGCCTGAGAAGAGTGTATTCACGGGCACAGATGCCTCCGAGTTCCAGGGGCCTGGCTGCTTAAAATTTTTTGTTGAGCACATATATTGTGTTGTGGCTTATTTGTGTTGCCATATACTTTCTCTGAGAAGTTAATTCACAGAGAACTAAGCACTAATTGGTGGGCATTTTAAAGCACAGTCTTAGTTTGCTCTCATCATATGGTCTGTGGAGATAGATTACTGCCCATGGGTATCTGTCCACTGCTGGTCCTTGCAGTGTGCTTGAGGGGCCAGGGTTGTGCTGGGCAGGCCTGGGCGCTGGAACCTCCTGGTGGTGGGGACCTGGTCTGGTCCCTCTTCAAAACTGTGACCAATGAGCTTGGGTGTATCTGGTGGAGAGCTGCTATGTTCTTTCACAGGAGCCGATGTTGCCAATGTGTGCAATGAAGCCGCTTTGATCGCCGCGAGACACCTTTCAGATTCCATAAACCAGAAACACTTTGAACAAGCAATTGAACGAGTAATTGGCGGTAAGGCAGCTGGTGGACTGCACATCCAAGAGCTGACGGCATGACTCTGAAGCCAGGGAGTATGTCCACCCAGGCCTGGAGTTTGCGGGCACCTTGGAGTGTCTGCACAGAGGCTTCCATGTTGGATAGGTCTGAGACAGGCTGAAGGCAGGGAGAGGTCTTCCCCTCAATTATAGCAGTCTAGTTGTTTTCTTTTAAAAAGCACTCGTAGCCTTCGTGTTTTCCAAAAATGTCATCGCGTGAGTTTAATGTGCTCTGAGCGAGACATAGGTGATGGATAAACAGCTGTAAACCCAGTTAGACTGGGAAGGCCTGTGATGTGTGTTCTTTGTGAGGCCCTGAGTGGTGGTGTGTGAGCCTCTCTTGATGTTGTTGTCGCTAAAGCAGCAGGCTTTGTTTTCTGTTCTGTATGTCAGGCTTGGAGAAGAAAACCCAGGTACTACAGCCTGAGGAGAAGAAGACCGTGGCATACCACGAGGCAGGCCACGCAGTTGCCGGTTGGTACCTGGAGCACGCAGACCCCCTCCTGAAGGTGAGTGGCTGGGGGGATGTAGTGGGAACGTCTGCCAATGGCACCGGGGGGAGGCATCATGCATGGACTAGTTACAAAGTTTGGAAAGAAAAGGGTCTGGAAGCTGGAGGGATTCACTCCAGTGGCTCAAGTTGGCAGGGGACCCTGCTCGTCAGCAGCCCTACTGTCAGGCCTGCGCATTCGCAGACGGGTTTTGTAAGAGACAGAAGCACTGTGTAGGAGTCACTTGGGGTGAGGTTATCCCAAGAAGAAATGCTCTCCTGGACCAGCTGCCCGCCCAGCTGCCTGGCCGAGCCCATGGGGTTGCCCAGCCTTGATGCTTTGCTCACCATTGAGTTTGTCGGCTCCGCCAGCTGGGTGCTCAGTGCTGCTGTTCTCTCGCCAGGTGTCCATCATCCCACGGGGCAAAGGGCTGGGCTACGCTCAGTACCTGCCCCGCGAGCAGTACCTCTACACCCGGGAGCAGCTCCTGGACCGCATGTGCATGACCCTGGGCGGCCGCGTGTCTGAGGAGATCTTCTTTGGCAGGATCACCACTGGCGCCCAGGACGACTTGCGCAAAGTGACCCAGAGTGCCTACGCCCAGGTAAGAGGAAAGGTGGGCTGCCTCCTCGCCGCCGCGCAGGGTCCGGAGCAGTCCTGAGGCTCCACTGGCCTGGGCTGACTAGGCGAGTGTTCCTCCTCCAGAGAGGTTCAGTGTGAGGTGATCAAAATTTAGGATTAGAAACTTATATTTTGGTCACTTGGTATTTCGGATTTACTGAGAGTGTATGAAGCCTGTCTGCAGAGTTTAAGTCTAGTTTCAAACCTGCAGGACCCCACATGGACTCCCCCTAAGCTGGGATCAGTCACCCTGTGCACCCACCCCACCCCCACCCCCTTTGCCCCCATTCCCAGAAACAGTTGGGGTGCTCTTTTGGACCTTGATGTCAGTGATTTTGGGAACTCCTCAACTGTGATTTTTTTTTCTTTTTCCTGTGTTCTAGCACCTCATCTAAGTTTTCCCGACTCTGACTTCTGTTGTTATTTCATATTTTCCTCACATTCCTGATTTTGGTTAGTCTTTTCTGAAGTTGGGTCACAGTTTTCATCTGTTTGTGGACATCCCTGCTTCCCACTTTCCTTATCTGCATGAAGTTTGTTTTCCTGATCTTTTAGGAAGAAGGTGGATTAAGACAGTGTTCTAGTTTCATGGTTTTAGAGTATTTTTTTCTGTTGTTTTCATGAACTTTTGAAAAATGTACTTCCTGCTTTCTGAGCTGTTGCTGCTCCCCTCTCCTACCTGCACCTCCTCTTTTCTAGTCAGTTTGGATTTTACTTCCAGAAGTTTCTTCTCAAGGTGGGGCTCTGTGTGGTTACCATGGGGGTCTCTCCACAGCCCAGCCCGGCCCCGGGGACTCAGGGAAAGTGCAGGCACCCCTCCCGGGTTCCTGGAGCAGCCCAGGTGATGCAGGAGGAGCCTCTGGGTGCCCGAGGTCATGGCTTCCATCTGTCACAGGCTCTAGCTCCTCCTCGCCTCCCCTCATGCAGAGTGATCTCACACACGTCTCGTGACTGCTAGGGTCTGTTCCCACCTGTTTGCTGCCTGTCTTGGTTGTAGATATTGTCTGCCGGTTTCTGGTCTTGTCCCCACTGCCCTGTCTATGCAGAGCACTTGGTCTACTTGGCCGACTGAAGGCTGCCATGTCGTTTTGCCGGGTAGAAGAGTAGTTCTGCAGTGAAGTGTGTGCATTCAGTGTCCATGTTGCCTTGTTGACATTTTGTAAAACCCATGAGCTTGTGAGCAGAAATGGATGCCCACCACTGGCCACGCCTTGTTCTTCAGATTGTTCAGTTTGGCATGAACGAGAAGGTCGGGCAGATCTCCTTTGACCTCCCACGTCAGGGGGACATGGTATTGGAGAAACCTTACAGCGAGGCCACCGCGAGACTCATAGATGATGAAGTACGAATCCTTATCAACGATGCTTACAAGAGGACAGTGGCCCTCCTCACAGAGAAGAAAGCTGACGTGGAGAAGGTAGGTGCCAACTGTGGGAACGCTCCTCTGCATGGTTTGCAGAGGCAGTTGAGGGTGATGGGCTGGCTGGTTGGCTGGTTTGCAGACACCACCATCCCCCTGTGCCCGCTGATCCCGATTCCTCCCTCCATCCTGATGCTCTGTTGGTGGGGATGACAGAGAGCAGAGGCGAGCGTGATATTGGCCCCTGGCTCCTGGGAACTTGAACGCGGGATTAATGAAGTCTGCTCATAGTACCAGACACACGGCTGAATCTGCACTCACCTTGCCAGGTGCTTCCAGGTGCAGGCCTGCTGGCCTGATGGGGTTCCCCATTGCTTATCCCCTCTAGAGCAAAGGCAATCTTAGTTGCCTAGCAGTGACTGAACCCAGGTCCTCAGCGTTGAGAGTTGAAGAGTCTGTGTCTCGTTAGAGACAAACATGTGGATAAAACGACAGGACATCTGGGATTTTTTCCAGAATAATCCAGGGAGCAGGTGGAACAAAAGTGATCGTGAACAGTGGTTACATGGGGTTGCATGGGGTTAGTTATCCTTTTTTTTATATATTTTTGGTACATATTTGAAATGATCCATAATAAAGTTTAAAAAAACTTTAAAGACAGAAGAAAATTGCTTTATTGTTTGGAATCTTTAAAAACAGCATTTAACATAAACTATAGATGTGGTGAGTTTCCAAGTTTGGAGTCATCTGACGAACTGAGTCTACTACAAGGTCCATTTATAGTTTAACTGGCTTCATTTCTTGGTGACAGAGGCTCTTGTGTGACCTGTTCCTGCCCTCTGACACCATGGCTTGCCTCCCCTCTTGTAGTTGTGGGCCCCCTTTTTCTGTGGCCGTTTGTCCTGTCACATTTACAGTTCAGCCACACAGAGACCAGAACTTTGAGATGCATGTTTGTGTTTGTCTCTATTTTGTCAGCCTCCCTTTAAAATTCCCCATTTCTGTCCTTTCCTCATCCCCACCCCTGCCACTTGTGTCACTTCTTCCTGCAGCCTCCCCAAAGCTCCTTCTGCTCTGGGAGCCATGGGGAGCTCTTGCCTCCTTTGGAAGTGAGTGGGGCCCAGGGACATGGCTTCTTGCCCTTCCTCAGGGTTGTCCCTCCTCGACATCTGTGCAGAGCTCCTTCCCTACCCTACCTCCCCAGCAGGGTACAGAGTCACACCACATTGCATGCTGCCCTGCCCTTCCTGGGGACATGTGTTTTCCAGGATTTTTATACTTATTAAAAGTTAGTGAGTGTAAAGTTCTCGAAGCCCTGTTTTGGAAGGGGGTTGGTTGTAAATAAAAGGAAGTTAGCTTGGAGAGATGGCGCTGGGTGGCTGTATTTAATCGCAGGTGTTCATGTTCCAGGTTGCTCTGCTGTTGTTAGAAAAAGAAGTGTTAGACAAGAATGACATGGTGGAACTTCTGGGCCCCAGGCCTTTTGCGGAGAAGTCTACGTATGAGGAGTTTGTGGAAGGCACCGGCAGCCTGGACGAGGACACTTCACTCCCCGAGGGCCTGAAGGACTGGAACAGGGAGCGCGAGGGCTCGGAGGAGCCCGCAGGCGAGAAGGTGACCAGCCAGGTCCAGGGCGCCAGCCCCGCGTAGCTCCTGGTGCTGCACCCTCAGAGCCGCCCCAAGGGCACAGCGCAAAGGGGTGCTTCGTCCTTGGCCTCGGAGATCACCAGGCGGGAGTGCGTCCCCAGCTTCCAGTCTCCTGTACCCTCACGTGGGGGTGTGCTCACCATCACCCGCCCTTCACTCCCACCTCCCTCAGAGTCTCCCTCTGTGATGGGCTGTGAAATTAAGAGTATTTCTACTTGATTTAATATTTTAAAGACAGAACCCAAGCTACATGCTGCTGTTCTGTGATGGAGTGGTTTTCTAGGAGAGCTGTGTAACATATTTAAAAATATGAATGTATTGTGTAAATACAGCTTTATGTCACAAATAAAGTGTAAATGCTGCGTTTTTCCTTCTAAACACACAAGGGTCACTGGTGCTGCTTAGGAGACATCCCTTCAGAAAACACAACGGAAAGGAACTGAAGGACATCCATGTTTAGTCTCAGGCTGGCTGTTCTCTTCCACTCCCACGAGACTCAGTGATGCCTCGACCTGTCCAGCCTGAAGGGTGAACTCGGTGTGAGGTGTGCTGACCCAGATGAGCTGGTGAGCCCGTGCTATGGCCTCGGGGCACACACTCAGCTGGTCACGACCCAGCCTTGGTCCCCCGTGTGCGTCTCCAGTAGACGTGTGACCACCACAGCGGGCTGAACAGTGGAGAGAGCGTGGCCCCTGGGCTGGAGAGCCCTATGTCTTCATGAGGTCACTTTTGCTGTTAGAAGGGGTGACGTGCTGCTGCGTCACCAGAGAAACCAGGGCTGCACGGTCGCAAACCGAGGTCAGAATCAGGCAGAGCCCCAGGAGGATGTCTCCAGTGCCTCCTCTAGACGTGGAGACCCACCACATCTTGGTGTTTTTATTCCTCTTAGCAGCTTCCTTTCGTGCTGTCCCGATTTGGTTGTGTGTTCTTAATGCAGGGGAACGCATTGTGGGGCTGACTTATCCAACCTCAGGCACAGAACTCAGGCATCTCTGGAGGGCACTGGACTAATGGGGTAGCCCAGGCGGCCCCCTTGTCCTGGGACGGTTCTCTGAGACTCTGGCTCACCAGGCCACAGAGCACCAGCAGCATCCCAGGAACCAGGGCTGTGGGTACCGACCACAGCCCACATCCCTCAGGGATGATGAGGTGCTCCTTGAGCAGAGCCCGTGGACCAGGAGGGCCCTGCGAGTAGAGGGGCCAGTAGGTGCCGTCAAGGCTGAGCTCCCAGGCAGTGCCAGGCATGAACCTGGCCTGGCTCCAGGCTATGCGTGATGCCCCTCAGGAGGGACCACTTCTCCCCTGCACTGTAGGCGAGTCCTGCATGGTGCCAGTGAGGCCCAGTATGGCCGCCGCAGCCTCAGCGCAGTTCTCAACTACACCCGTGGAATATGAGCAAGTCAGGGCCTGACTCAGGTCTGGCCATCAGAACACGCTCAGGACACTTGTCTCTACTCCAAGCCCCGTCAGGCCTCGCAATGCAGAGGGATGGAGAGAGATGTTCACTGTGGTCTCGCAAAGTATTAATAGTTCAGGTTTCTGCACAATGGGATCTGTTCTTACCTTGGGTCAAGTCATGCTGTGTGTCTGAGGGAGTGCTTTGTGCAAGGCATGGTGGACACAGAACTGCATGGGGACGCTGTGGGCTGGGCCTCAGCAGTTCCTGGGGACCCATGGCAGGTGGGGAGACCAGGCAGGGGTCCAGCACTAGCCTCAAATGCTTCCACCCTCCGTGACACATCCATCACTTGGACTGAAGCAGTTGAATTGACACTGCCCACCAGGGAAGGAGCCAGACTCTGGGAAGAGAGCCTGCTGCCCTGTGGAGGTTGAGCCTCAGAGGGCAGAGGGTGCTTAGTAAGCATGGGGTGGGAGGGATCATTATTTAGACTCCTTCCCCCTCCCTCCCACCCTAGCCACCTCCCAACTTCCCATGGGGCCTGCCTGCTAGCCTACACACCCAGGAGGAACCACAGCAGCTCTGAGTTGCTGCCTGGCCCCCCACCCACCTGGAGCCTGTGTGTCCCCAGCAGGAAGCCTGAGGGTCATTTTCTGTGGCTCCTCCAAAAGCCAGCAGAGCTGTTAGGGGAGGCTGGGCAGACTAGCCCAGGGCCACACGCAGGAGATGAAAGACCCTGTGGGGATGTAAGTGTTGGCTGGAAACCAGGATGTAGGCTTTTATTTGGGGTGCGTTGCTTCCCAAGGAGTCATCTGGCCACCAGTAAGCCTCAGGGCCGCCTGAGGGCCTCCAACTGAAAGGAAGCCCTGCCCTGAGTGGAGTGGGCTGCTCCCCGGGAGAGGGGGGCACTATCAGGGAAGCAGAGTCCAAAAGATGGGGGAGCACTTAGGTTTATCGTGTACAGGCTGTTTCTACGTTGAGCGCTGCACGTCTCTTACAGCCCTGGGTGTGGTCACGGGATGAAAGCACACCCTTTCTAGCCCCTAACTCACAGACATAGGTGAACACGTAAGAGACGATGAGGTTTATTTATTTAGCCCTTTATTTATGGCCCATGAGTTCTTTTGTGTCCTCTCTGATCTGATGTTCGGGCAGGGATGCCAGTTCCCGCTCTTCTGACACCCTCCATCCCAGATGACGGACAGGACAGTCCGCCGCCCTTGTGAGGGGCCTGTCCCCACACTCAGACGGGACTCCCCTCGGCGGCCAGGAGATGCACCAGGCTTGGAGAAAAGACCTCTGAGCCTCGGCATCCAAGGCAGGACACGCCTCTACTCGTTGACCTCTTCCTCATCGTCCTCAAAAGCTTCCTCGCCCTCATCGGCCGTGGCGTCCTGGTACTGCTGATACTCAGACACCAGGTCGTTCATGTTGCTCTCAGCCTCGGTGAACTCCATCTCGTCCATGCCCTCGCCCGTGAACCAGTGCAGGAAGGCCTTGCGCCGGAACATGGCTGAGAACTGCTCCGAGATGCGCTTGAACAGCTCCTGGATGGCTGTGCTGTTGCCGATGAAGGTGGCTGACATCTTCAGGCCCCGGGGTGGGATGTCGCACACGGCCACCTTCACGTTGTTGGGGATCCACTCCACAAAGTAGCTGCTGTTCTTGTTCTGGATGGCCAGCATCTGCTCATCCACCTCCTTCATGGACATGGGGCCCCGGAACACGGCAGCCACGGTCAGGTAGCGGCCGTGGCGTGGGTCACAGGCCGCCATCATGTTCTTGGCATCGAACATCTGCTGGGTGAGCTCGGGGACGGTCAGCGCCCGGTACTGCTGGCTACCACGGGCGGTGAGTGGGGCGAAGCCGGGCATGAAGAAGTGCAGGCGTGGGAAGGGCACCATGTTCACGGCCAGCTTGCGCAGGTCGGCGTTGAGCTGGCCCGGGAAGCGCAGGGAGGTGGTTACGCCACTCATGGTGGCCGACACCAGGTGGTTGAGGTCCCCGTAGGTGGGGGTGGTCAGTTTCAGGGTGCGGAAGCAGATGTCATACAGTGCTTCATTGTCGATGCAGTAGGTCTCGTCTGTGTTCTCCACCAGCTGGTGCACGGACAGGGTGGCGTTGTAGGGCTCCACCACTGTGTCCGACACCTTGGGCGAGGGCATCACGCTGAAGGTGTTCATGATGCGGTCAGGGTACTCCTCGCGGATCTTGCTGATGAGGAGGGTCCCCATCCCAGACCCGGTGCCACCACCCAGCGAGTGGGTCAGCTGGAAGCCCTGCAGGCAGTCGCAGTGCTCACACTCCTTCCGCACCACGTCCAGGACAGAGTCCACCAGCTCAGCGCCCTCCGTGTAGTGGCCCTTGGCCCAGTTGTTGCCGGCGCCAGTCTGTCCTGGGGTCAAGCAAGAGAGGGGACGTGATTCAGACAGGGCTACAGGGACTGCCGTGAAGGGCCGTCAGTACGGTTAAGACAAGTCATGAAGCGAATAGATAACAGAGTGAGAGGTGGGCCCCAGGACCCCAGCACTGCTGGAGCACAGGAGGGTGGCCGGCCACTTCAGACAAGGGAAATCTGCCAAGTTTAAGATGTACTCACGTTCTGACTTGGTAATTCCATTCTTACTCTTAAAGATAATTCTCCCGCAAAGTAAAAGACAAAGGGAACAAAAAGTATAAATTAAGAAACAAACTTCTTTCCCCTATCCTTTGGGCTCTCTTGAATTTTGAACTAGGTACAAACACTTCCTTTTCAAAACAGTAATATGTTCCCTCGTTAATGGGGCCCCTCGTTCATTATCATCAGGAACTATATTTTTTTCCATTAGCTCATTTATCCAAGTGTTAACATCAAATATTGCCAGATTGAGACAAGGTTTGGTATCCATATTATTCCTTACTCTTTGTTTTTACATATATATCAACAAACACTGAGAAATCTTGTTCACATAAACATGTAAATAGAATTAACTGTACTGTAGCAATTTTGTTCAATTATTTGATCTTCAGAGTTGAATGCCAAAAACTAAATACTGATCTACACCATCAGAAAGTATTTTTAACCACCTTTAAGCCCCAAAGTCAAGTTTCTGGAAAGCAGAATTGGAAACACCTGACTTGCATCAATAACTTTCCTTCTGTGGCAGGAATAAGGCTTTGCACCAAGACTTACCTGATGTTCTTTCACTGAAAGGCTCTTCGTGTGGTCTGGTATACTTCGAAAGGTTGGAAAATTTGAAATCTTAATTCCAACACAATGTTGCCAGTATGATTTTTAATGAAATGTTTCAAATATATTTTTGTCAATGCTTTAGGCTGCAGATTTAGCTCATTCAGATAATGAAAACTATTGGCGATGTAGCCTAATTGGCAAGGCAGCCCTGTTACCAGGTGGATAATCCAGATTGCACCTGTGTGGGTGCTCAGTCACGCAGTCATGTCCAACTCTCTGCAGTCCCATGGGCTGTAGCCTGCCATGCTTCTCTGCCCATGGAATTTTCCAGGCAAGAATACTGGAGTGGGTTGCCATTTCTACCTCCAGGGAATCTTCCCAACCCAAGGACTGAACCCACGTCTCTTGCGTCTCCTGCATTGGCAGGGGGATTCTTTACCACTAGCACCACCTGGGAAGCCCAGATTGCACCTACTTTCTGTCAGAAAAACATGCTTTAGCCTTCAACTCAAATCAATATGTTAATATGCATTTTAAGGGACATTAGAGAAACCATCAAGAACTGAATTCTAGAGCACACTGTAAGGTACATTATACAAAGCAATAAAAAAGTAAATGATGCACAGACCTATTTAATGACAAGTTAAAAAGATAAGGCACTGCTGTTTCCCATTCATTGGTAAGAAGGCAGTGTGGGGTGCAGCTGAAAACCCAGATGCAGAGGAAGCCAGGAAGGCTGTTTAAGGTAGTATATTTCTTTAGCATGTGGGTATTTCAAATCTGGTTTTGAAAAGAAGAATCATGTATTATAAAAAATGAAAAAATAGATCCATCAGCCTTTTTATCAAACTTTCCCCACATATGGAACAAAAGAGACTGCAGTGGTCCCATGGCTGAAGGATGAGGGGGCATGGCGTTTGGCTGCATCAGGTGGGCTCAGAAAACAATAGGACTTGAGGGGCCAAGGCAGTGCGCTGTGCAGACCTCTCCCCCTTACACCAAAGACATTACCCTAATTTCTGTCTACACCCGCTGGTGGCAACAATTCACCACCATCCCACCCCCACCCCCATGCACCGATGGGGGAAACAGAGCCGGGGGTGGTGACACAGAGGGATGGACCATGGAGACCCTCCTAGCACCAAAGCAGAAGGCAGGCACTGGGCACTTGGGGGCAGGGCCCACTCAGGACACCCCTGGAACCTACAGTCACCCCAGGGGGCCAGCCTCACACCGGGAAAGAGTCTTAGTTCAAACGTCTTTGGATCTTCCACACCATTTGTCAGTGCTAAGCTCAGTGGTGCAAAGTGCAAGTCTATAAACAAGAACCACCGAAATGCTGTGATTCTTCAGTAAGTTTAAGAGGTACTGATTATTAGTGATTAAACATCTGAAGTCCTACAAATCCATAAGGACGATGACAGCCTCTAGAAGACTTGGGCAAAGGATAGGGCGGTGGACGCAAGTGACAAACACACAGAGTATTCCTCACGGGGCAGATGCACACTAACCTACGAAGATTCAACGCCTCCCATGAAGCTGATGGAGTTCAAGAGCTTGGAAACACAGAGAGGACGGGAGTCTGGGGCAAGGCGCCCCCCACAGTAGAGCCGCTGCGTGTGGAGGGGGACAAGCCTTCACAGAGGGCAAGTCGACAACGTGGATCACAGTTGGTCCCATAGGCTCAGAACGCGCAGAATGACACACGGACGAGACTCACCAGACGACAGTTTGTAAGAGTGAAGAGAAGAGGGAACCACCTAAATACTGTGAGCAGAGTGACATCATCAAGGCCAGCGAGCCCGGGCTGAGAGGGACAGACTCCAGAGGGCGGCCCCGCCTCCTACAAGGTGCACAGCCCCTCGGACTTGCCTCCCCCAGGAGGTGACTGCGTTCTTGCTCACACACATTGCCTCTCCACAGTGAAACCTGGCTGGGTGCCTTCTTGTATGAGGCTGGAGTACCGTCATGTCCTGCCTAGGCCCCCAAGATTCCGCCACCTCCCCCTGCAAGCCAGCACACAGCTGGGCCAGCTTCCTGCCTGGAGCTGGGGTAGAACTGATGTCCCTTCACAGCTGCCCTGAGGACAAGGACTGAAACCACGTGGAAACCAATGACCGGGGGCAGTGGGGACTCAAAGCAACACGCAGTCATGGTCAGTGGAGCCCCTCAGCCTGGACCCTCTGCTGCCTCCAGCTCACACAGTCCCCTTGGTCTCCTGGATGTTTACAGAGTGATCAGATGTGAAGTTTTCTCTGCCTTCGACCAAGAGGAGAAAGCTGGAAGCTTCTGAAAATATTTTGCTACTGTCTCATAGCAACAGACGTTCCCAGTTAAATATTTGGGGGTCAGGAGTTGAACATCTTCTGCAATCAGAGGTTGGGACATTAACCAGCGGCTCCAGATTGTAGAAGCGATGCCTCAGAGATCCCCGAGGCCTCAGAGCCCGCCCCTGGTTCACCCCCAGCTCACACAGGGTGTGGGTTAAGTCTTGGGGCTCCAGGCTCTTTGACTCCCTTCCAGTCCTGAATCTGGGAGAGAAAGTTACATGTACAGAGAAGCCTGAGGTCCGCCTTCCTAGAGCTTTGCTCTGTCCCAGAAAACTCTCTCCACTAACAGGCATAGCTGCCATGCAACCAGCAGTTTGTTAAGAAAAAGGTGTGGCTTTCTAAAGCATAAACTCAAATGCAGAGAACTTTCACTTTTAAAATTATAGTTACTTCAAGTCAGTGTTTTTTTTAAATCACTTCAAACTATATCTGAATACGGAATGACATTTTTTTTTAAATTCACCCACCCTGAAGGCAATGGGGTGAAACTATAGTTTTCACCTACTGTGAATCCACAGGCAACTCAGCCTCTTTTATTAAGTGGATAATGACTTAAAAACAATTGTTGAGCAGCAAACAGCACACACAGTGCTTTAGACTTGCTGGGTCCTCTCAGTTCTCCACAGCAAACATGTTATTTTCTTAGTTAAAAATCACTCTTAAAGCTATTTCCTATCGGTACAGTCTTCATTCCCCTAATCTGGTAGGATATCTCTTTTAAGGCTGTCAGCACTGCTGTCTGATAACGACTTTCTGCAGTTGACATTGGACAGGGCACAGCTAGACATATTCTAGCTGTGCCCTGGCCAATGTGGTGGCCACCAACCACACTTGGCTACTGAGCACTGGAAATGTGTGGAGTACAACTGAGGAAGTAGACTGATTTTATTTAACTTTAATTAAATTTAAATAGCCACATGTGGCTAGTGCACTCGCTAGTGTTGGTGGCAGGATCTAGAAGCACCTTTGCTTGAGAACAATTACCAGAAGTCTAGTTTAGGAAAAGATAACGAATGTAAATGTCCTCGCTTGTGGACCATAAAAGTATTGGTAATTTAGATTTTTTTTTTGCCATAATAAAAGGGGCACCAGAGCCTTTTGTCCTGGTCTATTTGAAATATCAAAGGTGACAAAAACCCTTGAACAAATTACTAGAAGCTTCACCTGTCCCACTGCTTGTGCAGGTTGCCACGGTGATAGGGAAGCAGATGATACCGCGGGGTCTTTTATACTACATGAGGATGTACCTTGCTGAATCACCTTTATAACAGGTCACACGGCCTGAGTCCAATCCAAGGGAATCAATTTATGTACCAACAAGATCTCCCAAGGTTCTGCCTTGACTCCCCAAAACCATGGCTCCAAGGTGATGGAGGCTGGTCACATTAACAGTGCCACTTCATTTCATTTTACATAATTTTCTTTAGCAGTCTGCAGAGGAACAGGTGCTATCATCATGTTCTGGGTGAAGAAAGAGGAAAGGAAGATTTGCCCAAACCTGATAAAACAATTCATATGGAACCAGCTTTCAGAAAGAAATCAGAACAGCCTATAGACAATGGAAAAAGAAACAGGTATAAACACACTGAGGAGCAACACAGGAACCACAGACAAATTATTATCATCTTTTTATGCTAGTAATTTATGAGAGGGAAAAAGAAGTTAATGTCTAAAATGTTTCAAAATAAAGAATTATTACTAGTAAGCATTTCATTTAGAGAATCAAAGGTTACTTTCCCTCAAGAGGCTGCCTTGTGATGGGGTTGGCAACTGTTGATTTCCATTCTAAGCTTTTCTATGCCATGTGATATTTTTAATCTTGAACACAAATTAGCTGGATGTTTTGAAAATAAAAAAGAGGAAGAAGAAAGCAGGAAAGACGGAACCTACCGAAGATGAAGTTGTCAGGCCGGAAGAGCTGCCCAAAAGGCCCGGACCTCACGCTATCCATGGTGCCCGGCTCCAAGTCCACCAGGGCGGCCCTGGGCACGTACTTCTGAGCTGGAAGAGAACAGAGCCCATCCACAAGAGTCAGTCTGTGGTTCCTGGGACAACACACTTGCCCAGAGCAAGTCCTGCCAGCACAGCCCCCTGCGATGTACAAAGCAGGCTTTCTTAGGGTCACAGAGTCTCAGCCCTGGGGGAGGGGAGCCTCAGAAAACACAATCCACCCTGGACTTGTCGGGGTGAGGAAGCCAGCCCAGGAACAGGGCACAGGAAGTTCCCGGAAAAGGCAGGATGAGAAGCGAGGTCTCCAGACTTCCTGTCGCCTGAATTTCCCAGTCCTCCTTTAAGTTGAAAGGGCACAATCCAACTTTTTAGTTCCACAGAAATAACCCATACCTGTTGTAGCGAGTGGCCATGCTGCCAGGACACTTTTGCACCTCTCTCCCTCACATGCATGTGAACCCACAAGCAGATCTGTGCACCTGTTTCAGGTGTGTCCACGGCTGTTTCCTGGGGCGACTGTCTCATTCATGGACAAGTGAGTATGTGCTCATGCCAACTGGCAAGAAAGGTTCCTATGAGGGTGGGGTCACAAGGACTGCACTGGGAACTGTCCTACAACTCCTGTTCTGATACTCACACACCCAGGCTGAAGAGAGAATGTCAGCAGGCTGGCCTGAGGGTGACCAGCAAGTGCCACATATACTGCCTTTTCTCAATGCCATCCAGGAATCTCACCACTCATGCCCTGCTCTTCCAGACCTTTTGACATAGCTGCTTAATGAATAAAACTCTGTCGTTTTTGTGTCCTGCTCTTCCCAGTCCTCCTGTGGATGACCAGCAGTGACTCTAAAGACAGCGTGATTATCTCTGAGGCTGGGGACACAGGTGGGTGTATTGAGGGGCAGCACCAGTCATTTCCTGGGTGTTCTTTCAACATCTTCCTTTTGTGTTTGTTCTGTGAATATCATGTATCACTTTTACAATAAACATTGTTACAAAAATAAAGTACAGGAGTAACCAGGATACCTATGAAGCTCCCTAGGACAGGGCTGATACTATTCTTAAACCTGGATAAACCACAGCCTGGAGTTTTTAACTAAACTCCGCCAAAGACCCTGTCGGTCTGGAGGTCCATCTTCCAGTGGGCGTAAAGTCTTTCTGGAGGTCTGCAAAGGGCTACAACAATCTTTTGAGGTAGTGTTTTTCAAATTTTTAGCCAAAAACCTTCATTAGGAAATAAATTTTAAACCGGAAAAAAAAAAAGAGCCGGACATGCCCCACTAAGCTGATTTTACAGCACTAACAGGTCAGGTTCAAGAGCTCAGACCAGGAGAGGCCAAGGGCCTGTTTGAAATCAACCGACGGCGGATTTCCCGCCCCAGGGGGAGCGAGGGAGGAGCCGGGCGCCGGGCTACATCCGGGAGGATTTTTCCAGCGCGAACCACCCACGCGCCGGGGGGCCCGCGGGTGGGGGCAGGGGATGGCAGGGGTCCCACAGGGCGGCGCTGGGGTCCCAGAGAGGGATGGCTGGGGGGATGGCGGGGTCCAAGGGGGATGGCGGGGTCCGGGGAGGGAGGATGGCCGGGGTCCTGTGGGGGATGGCGGGGTCCGGGGGGGAAGGCGGCGTCTGGGGGGGATGGCGGATCGCGCCACTCACACGAGGACTCGTTGTAGTAGACGTTGATTCTCTCCAGTTGGAGCGCAGAGTCACCCACGTAGCCTCCGGCCGGGTCGATGCCATGTTCGTCGCTGATCACTTCCCAAAACTAGCAAAGGGCGGGGCGGGGGACAGACGGTCAGCCCGGGTTCCCCAGGGCCGGCCCGGCGGGCGGGGCGCGGGGAGCGGCCGCCAGATTCCAGGCGCGCTTAAGCCACTCCGGGGCCGCGGGGACGGGGAGCGGGATAGAGTCCCCGTGACGCCCCCTCGGCCGCCCGTGCCCCGCGCCGCCCCGGCCCGAGGGCTTGGCGGGGGGGGGGGGGGACGCCCACCCACCTTGGTGCCGATCTGGTTCCCGCACTGGCCAGCCTGGATATGCACGATCTCCCTCATGGCCGCTCAGCGCTCGCTGCTCTGACGGCACGGCGACTGCTGCACGGGCGCTCGGGTCCCCCACCCGGCGCCGGGCGCCACTCCCCGGCCCTCCCCGGCCCTCCCCCGGCCGCCCGGGCCAATAGCCGGGCCCGCCCCCACCCTCAGGCCGCGCCCCCTTTGCACCGCTGTCCGGGTGCCCTGCCCACACCCGGTGTCCCCCCACCCCCCCACCCCCCACCCCCCGGCACCTGGTCCGCGTGCTCTTCCCTAACTCCCGGGCCAGACCAGGTCCTCCCCTCCCGCCCCCGTTCCCGCTCGCCCCTCCGTCCCCGCCCCAACTCCGGGCCCCATCCGAGGGTGCGCCTCCATCTGCTCGTCCCCGCCTCCGCTCTCCGCCCCCCAGACCTCCCCCCGCCCTAGGCCCCGCCCCTGCGCGCCTTCGGGCCGTCCTCCCCGGGCCGCCTCCACCCTGCATGGTCCCAGAGGGAGAACCGACCAGCGAACAGTGGAGGGACGCCCGCCCGGAGGCCGGGCTGGGAAAGAGCGGGTTCCTGGGGCGCCCATCCGAGCGGGCGGGCGGGGAAGCGAAGGACAATCTTCCCCCAGTGCCCCCCGGTTCGCTACGCCGCCTGGAGGGATAACGGAGACTCCCCGCGCTTCGGTCCCGCGGAGCCGACTGGGGAGGTGCGCCTGCCCAGAGCCGCCGGCGTCGGTCCCGGGACCGCAAGGTCCACGCGCGCCGCGGGTTCAAACCCAGCGGGTGGAAAGGCCGGGGGACTCGGGAGTGGATCTTTTCGGGGTGACTCTGACCCCTCCGCTCCGACTCAGCCGTGGGCACGAGTCCTCACGTCCCCGGCCTACTGCTTCTCCGTCTTGAAATACAGGTGCCCTTCAGTTCAGACGAGTCCGAACCGTTCGTGATGAAGTCAGGTTATAGTGAACACACGGCTAAACCTGAAAACGGAGACACACACACACACTTACACACACATCCTGCACAGCCTAGCAGCCTCTCCCTCCCGAATCTGGAAGGAAAGCTTCCCCCTCCGGCCCCACGGTTCCCTCACTTCCCCGCCCCTGAGTCCCGGCCTTCGTTTGCCTGCCGGGGTCGGGGGATGTGGACGCGGGCGTCCCGCGTGGGGACAGGCGCGAAGCTGGAGGACGGAGGAAGTGTCAGTCTTAGAGAGATCCGGTGACCCCTCTCTCCCGGGGCCACGGAGCTTCGGGGATTCCCTGCGGAATGATCTCAGCCCTCCCTGGCCTAGGGACTGTCCTGCTGTGCGAAGCGTGGTTCCCTGTTCCCTTGCTGACAAGGCGGCAAGGCGCAGCGGGACCCCTCCGCCATGTTTGCCCACAACCCCTTCAGCGGGGAAAGCCTTCACTCTTCAGCTGCTGGCATCAGGGTCCTGGCCCCCCACCCCCCTGCTTAGAGGTCCTCGCCCCCAGGGACTTTCACCCCAGCAGCCTGGACCCCTACTGGGGGCTTCTAGGGCTTGCTCTCTGACTGACATCCAGGACTCTCCAGGCCAGCCCAGCTGCCCAGGAGGCTCACAGGTATTCTGAGCCACAAATGCTTCTGGTGTGCCAGGCAGGCATGAGTCAGGGTCACTTGTAGGGGTGAGTTAGGCTCTCTGGAGCAGTGGCCCCCTTCCAGATGGCCTTGTGTGGCGAGAAGGAATGACCACTTTTCTGTGAGTCAGGGTGACTTGGATCTCAGCCCCGGCTCTGTTTCCAGTTAGCTGTGTTACCTCAGGTCCTCTGGCCACTTCTGTAAAGGAGAGCTTGTCCTGGGGGGTCTGAGCCCTGTGACATTCCATCTGAGTGTGCCCAGTTTCCCTGTGAACACTTCAGGTGAGAAGACTGGAGACTGGGTCTCCATTCACCCCCTCCCCAAGGCCAAGTGGAAATGCCCTGTGATGAGGAAGTGGCCCTCCTGTCATTAGAACCAGCGGTTTCCTTTTAGGTACATGAAAACTTGAGGAAAGTCCTAATGTGTGTGGTTTGAAAAAGGGGGACAACTGGAAAGTTTTTCTTCTGGAGTTTTTCAAACATTCCCAGTTTCAGGGATCAGTTTCTTTAACCTCAGGATCCCTGCCCTCCCATCCTTGACCTCCAACCAGTCCCCACAGTTCTGCTGCTCTGCCTTTCTGTAGGTCCCCGCGCGTCTCTACACAGGGCACCTAGGGAAGCTTAGGTGTAGGGGGCACAGCCCCCCAGGCTCCCGCCAGAGCCCAAGGTAACATAGCACCCGCCCTTACTAGGCCTGTGTGTTGCGGTTGCTCAGTTTCATGACTGACTCCAGGGAAACTCTCCCTTTATCAAAGCTGGTGCAGAGTCTGGTGCAGGCAGCAAGGGCCCATCACGCCTAGAAGAGTCTCTCCTCAGCTCTGGTCACTCAGTCCCTGCGAATCAAGCCCCTTCGTGGTTTAAAGGAAAGTGTCCACGTCAGCAGTTTCAGTGCTTTGCCGAAATGACCACTTTGTCAAAGCTCGTCCTTTGGGTGGAATTTCAGTCTGAGGTTTTCACCAGAGCCAGAGAGTAGGTGTCAGCCTGGCTTTGGGGACACTGCTGTCACGTGGATTCAATGGGAGGAGGCTGATTTCCTGGAGTTTCTGATGGACACTCCCTGCTGACCGGCATGTCAGCCTGCCACCTGCAACACAAGGGGGGGCAAGGGAGTGACCGGGGCTCAGTGCTGGAAGCTTGGGTACTGCACTTCTGGAATCTGCATGACAACCAGGCAAGGTGGGACTGAGAGGCTGCCACTGCAGTTGAGGCCACCCCTAACGTGGATGGGCCAGAGCAAGGGCACATGCAGGCCACAGACCCAGAAGCTGCCAGTAAGGATGCAGGAGCCATAGAGCTTGTTATTAAGAGCAAGCACCTTCCTGTCTGCAGTGCTGGCTTCGTTGAGTCTGCATCACCAGTGGCGGGGATGGGGGCAACCTCCCCCACGACTGTCCCTAGGCCACATTCTGTGTCACAGTCAACAGTAGGAGGAGAAAGGGCCCTGAAGCAGGTTCAGGAATTTGGGTCCTGAGGTCCCCTGTGTCAGTAGTCGTGTGAGCCCCTTGAGCCCCGAGTAGGAGGGGTGATGCCCAGGGCCGGATCTGGACAGAGTTCTGAGTCCTTGCTTCCTGTCTGCTCATCTTCTGCCTCCCTCAGCCTCTCACCCTGTCCTGTTTCCTCCACAGTCACCATGTGGGGTGAGGACCCAGGGCCACTGTCCCAACCCTGGGACAGGTCTCACTGCTCCCTGCCCGGGTCTGAAATACACAGTAACAGGGAAGGTAGGGTCCTTCCTTTCCATGTGCTGAGGAGTCCCTGGGGAAAGACCTTGAAGAGGCCAGGCTCAGGGCCAGGCTGCTGATGGCCACCTGTGACTTGATTTTCAGCTAAAAGCCCAGGTTTTGACAAGTTTTTTGACATGGGGCCATCATACCCTTATGTGACATGACGCTTGGCGGACAGAGAGAATGGTTCTTGGGGCAGATCCCTCCCGGCTCTCACATACTACGACTGATCGACTCCCATCCTAGCTTACATCAGACAAAACCCAGTTTACCTAAAATGCAACCTGATTGTAGGAGTCATCTGTTTTTAAGGAAGAAGTGAGCATGTATCCAGCAAGTGCACAATGAAGAAGAAATTCGTATGTAAAAGCTGAGTCTACTAAATCAAATTTATAACAGATGTGATCAGATGATAACAGAATTGTTGCCATGTTCTGTAGTAAAGAGGAAAAGTGTCTCACCTGTAACTAACCCAATGACTCTCCCGAGCCACGCCTCTGTGTTTGTTATTTTCTGAGACATAGAGTAGGCTCTGACCTGACCATCTTGTCTGACCTCTGGCACAATGTAAAAATCTTCAGTTCTTCTAGAAGGAAGGACTCTGAAGGGGGTGACAGGACCCTGGGATCTGGTTCCCAGTGATCCCCTGACAAGCTGTGTGACCTCAAAGCCCATCTTTCCCTCTGCAGCCCAAGGGTGTGGGGGACCTTCCGTCCAGGCATCCAGAGCTCCCCTACGCCCTGGCCCCTATCTCACACACACAGGGCAGGGTGTGCGGGGCTGGGGCAGAGGCAGCGGCCATCAGCCAGGAGTAGGGGAGACACAGGTGCTGGGCAGGGTAGGGGCCCAGGGGCTGCCCAGGGAGACCAGCTCTGGAGGGTGAGGGTTGTGGGGGGAGGTGAGGAGACACGCCTTCACCCGGGCCTTTAAACCACCCGAGGCCTGGCAGCTTTCAGGCCTAGCTATGGGCAGGTAATATTTTTAAAATAGTCTTGATATTATTTTCCCATTAAAGACTAACGGATGAGTTTTGCCAGATGAGAAGTCCTGAAGACCTGTACCCAACAATGTGGATGAACTGAACACTTAAACATGGCCACAGTGGTGCATCTCAGGTGATGTGGTTTTACCACCATTTTTAAAAACAGGGAGTCATAGACTAGCTTCCGAAAAGCTGGAAAAGACTGAAAACTAACAAAAGACAACATCCAACCCCCAAACATCATTGGTTAATAACATTTGGACACATTTCCTGCCATCTCTCCTTAGCCCCAGTGTTACCCCCCTCAGAGGGAGGCCTTCACCTGTGGTGGGGGCCATTGCCCCTCCAGGTAGAGGTGGCCTGGGAGCCACAGGACGGCACCAGAGTGGGGGGCTCTCTTGCCAGCTCTGCCCAGCACCCCCCCCCCACCCTTTCATCTGTGTCCCCTGCACAAGGACGGTCCCTTGTGGCTTCCCTTCATTCTCTGTCCCCTCTGTGACTTTTTGGTGTTCTCTCCTTGGGGCACAGAACTCACCACTAAGAATGGTCAGGACCTCAGGGAGTCTGTGGTCCGGCAGGTGGGCCTCATTTCGGCCCTCCCACATGGGGACACAGCTGTAGCTGCAGCCTTGCAGGGCCGCTGGGCAGATGGTGGGGGTGTGGAAAGCCTTCTCCTGGCGTTGGGCACAAAGCAGGCACTTGACGGAGAGCTGGTACCTCTCTGTCCAGGGTTGTAGGAGACAGCCTTGCTTGTTTGGTTGGGACCGCTGGGCTCTAAAAAATTCAGGTTACGTTTAAGCAAAATGGAAACTGATCTAAGTGATCACATGATTTGGAAGGTAGTTGTTTGTGTGTATAGGATGGAGAAATGTTCATATATACTCTTTTATTTAAAAACAGGAGAGCTTCTCGATTGGTGAACTGGTGCCCCTTCCCTGTGCCCTGCCCTGAACACCTCTTCCATCTGACTGTCCTGAATAACATCCTTTTTTAATAAACCAGTGATCTACCCAGTAAAAAAAAATACAAAATAAAATATTGACCTAGGTGACAGAATAAGCAGTAAGTTCCACCTTTTAGTTGAGAGAGAGAAAAAGAGGGCAGGAGGAGGAAAGGGAAGAAGGCACAGGACGGCAGACACAGCACCATGCTGAAGAGATGGGAAGCACAGAGAAGATGCTCCATGTGTTTCCACAGGAGCTGTCCCTAGGACCTGCCTGGCCCTCAGACCCACTCACTGGAAGCAAAGCTGCTGAGGTCAGGTGCTGGGTTCTGCCTGCTCTGATGGTGGGATACTATTTGAGTAATTAATGATGATTCATTGATTTACTCCCTGTTTTCTTCAACAGTCTTTACTCTGTTGTGAACACTGTCAGGTGTATAGGGAAGACTGGCCTGCTGCACTCCGTGGGGTCGTAAAGAATCAGACATGACTGAGCGACTGAACAACAATTAGGTATATAATCCTATAATCCTCATGAGGTTTTAGGAAAATCTGTGCAGACAAAAAATAACAATGACAATAATGCCATGAGTTGGGAGCAAATAGCAAGCACCATCATGCTTACTGTTAAACAATTTAGAGATATTTTCATGTTAATATTAAGGAAGAAATGATGGGAAAAAGCTGTCCATGAGCATGTGAGAGCATAGGCCTGTGGAGACATGGCCAATGGAGGATTTGACAGGACCTGTCTGCACAGGAAGAGCAAAGCCCCCAAGGACAGCATAGGCAGGGCCGGCTGCTTGACACAACCAGCCAGTCCTGGTAAGATGTGGGTGCCATCCGGGCTGGGCGCCTCTGGCCTTGACTTCTAGCTTGGAGGGGAGAGGAGCTGCTGATGCAAGCAGTCTTGGGGCAAAGGCCCTGGACCTCTGCACCAGGGACCAGGGAGGTGGGGTTCCCTTGGATGCCCGAGCACCCCTGCCCACCGCCTGCACACTCAGAGGTCAACTAGTAGTTTCCAGTGCTTTGTGGGTGATGAATCCCATGAGCTTTTGTACTCACACCAGGGTACATTTTTTTGTGATAAATGTTATAGGCCAGAAATCACGTCCACTGATTAGTTGTCCTTGCTTTGTGGTCTCATTGGTGGAAAAAGACTTAATTTTGTGTGTCCCTACTCTGTCCTGACCTTTGGGCCCAGTCATGAAACCATTTTTCTGTTGTTTGGATGCAGTTGTGGGTCCCAGCCTGAGTCTGTTAGGCTTCTTGAGTCTGGCCAAGCCCCTCCCTGTGAAGCCACCACTTCTTGTTTCCTGCTATCCTCGGCCACCAACTCTCCCTGCTGTGTCTTCTGCTCGGGCCTTGGACCGCTGACAACAAGCTCTGTCCACCTTGGGGACCCCCATCCTCCTGTCTATAAGAGACCCTCAGGCCACCTCCTCACCCCCACCCCCGAGCTTGCAGCCTGCCTGCTCCTCCCCTGCACATCTCTGGATCCTTTAGACCTGATTGTCTCCTCTTCCAGCCCCTCTTATCACCCACCGGGCTGCTGTGTGGTGAGAAGCTGTCAGGAAAGATATTTAAAGCTATGTTGCACTTTCACAACTAAAAGCACAAATGAGAATCATTGGTTTTGTGCTGCTTAAGCCTGCAGATCGGATTAGGTTAATCTGAATCGTCCCCACTGCAGGTGGGCTGTTCTGATGGGCCCTTGTTCTGGTCCAGTTGGATGTGATTCACCTCCCTCCCCCTCCTCCAGCAGGAGTTTCAGAGCCAGCTCTCGTCTGCCCCTCCTCCATGTCTCAGCAACCGTGAGTGCCACATGCCCACCAAGCGCCCACCAAGCTGCCGAGGCTCACCTCTTGGGTTGGGTTGTAAACTCCTCAGGTTGGAGACTGGACTTCCTGCCTGTAGTCATACTCAGCACATGACTTAACTGAGTAGTAGTAAGTGAAGGAAGAAAATACACACACAGATTTCACAGCCTCAAGGGACTTTCCTTTTCTGAAAGAGGGGACCCAGAATATTACGATGGGAAATGAAGAAGAATTGAATAACATCTCCCTAAGCAAAGAGGTTTCCACCACCAATTTTCTCCGAGTTAAATATAAATTCAGGTGGTGCTTTGAAAAGAGTCATAACCACGTCACAACTGATTCTGATGCACCAGATATTTGCCGGAATTCCTTTCCCACCACTCAGGCTGGTTTGCGGCTAATCCTGACTGCTCTCTGAAGGGGTGGTGGGCGCAGAGGGCATGTGGGGAGAAGTCCGGCCTGCCTTTCCTCCTCCGCTGCTCAGGGGTGGGTGGCTTTCTCTGCTGACCAGCTTGCCGGGAGGGCGCCTGAGAGAAGATGTGTACTGATGCAAACCCATGTGAATTCTTACTACTTCTTCTCCAACAGGAAAACCCTTCTATTTGGAAAGCCAGAAGCAGTGCAGCCGGCTCCCCCCTCCCCCCCAGCTGTCCCAGCTGTCGTCAGGAATGCGGTGGCAGCCGCGCCCACAGGCCCGCTGGCCCCAGATTCAGAAAGCATCCCTCCCCACCCACCCCAGCAGCTCACCCCACGCTGTGGCCCTTCTCTGCTAAATGTGTGTGTGCCCCCCACCCCCACCCCAGACACCTGCTCCCTGGCCCACTCATCCACTCCAGGGAGAGACAGAGGTCTGTGCCCATTGTCTCAGTCCTAGGAGGGGCTGACAAGTTCACCCACCATCCTGTCCAGGCAGGTGCATCCACACTTGCACAGGTAAGGAAGTCAAGCAACTCTTCCTGAGCCACACGTTTGACTCCAGCTTCTTTTATTTTTTAAGTTCATTTTACTGGGATTAGAATACTGAACATGAAGCCTACCCTCTTCTAGTTCCCAGGTGTGTTGGCTCAGGTACAACCGCTGCCGGTGGAACATCTTCCCCTGGCTTCACGGACCGGTAACCGCTGCCTGGACCCTGGCTTTCTGACTCTGGTGGTGGGCCAGCACCCCGCGGCTCTGCTGATACGACCGGTTTCAGGTGCAGTGGGGTTGATTGGAAAGTGATGAGCAGGAGAACCATCCAGTGAGATGCTCCTTCCCCGGAGGGCTAGGGGTCACAAGGCTTTCCTATCGGGTGAACACCCCACCCACACTCCCTGCTGCCCACTTCTGATGCAGCCGCCCTCCCCACCCTCTCATCTGGCTTCCGCTCAACAGAACAGCCCTGAACAGGCCCTGATCGTGGGGAAGGGCTTCCAGCCGCGCTCCTTGTAAGGGAAGCGCGCTGCGAGCCCGCGGGCGGGGTGGCGTCTCCCCTATCAGCGAGAAGGACGGGACCCTGAAATGCCTGCGTTTTTTTCTTTTTGCTGAGTTTGAAAAAAGAGGCTGTGCTTCCAGGAATACGGCGGCAATTCCTTTACCTCTGCTCCTCCCCCCATCGACCTCCCATTCCGCCCCATCCCCGCCTGAGGTCCTGGCAGCCTGGCCGGCTGCTCCGCGTGTGAAATGGAGAAAGGGTGGGAGTCAGGTCCGGTGGGCGCGGGGCAGGGGACGGAGGGGCTCCGGGATGCGATGGGAGGATGGGGGCGGGGCACGAGTCCGGGCCCAGGGGTCTGACTGCGAGCGGGTGTGAGCTTCTGGGACGAGCCGTGAATCTCCCACTGTTCTGAGCCTTCAGAAAGGAGGGGGCCAGGCCTCCGCGCCAGCAGTTCTCAGGAGGAAAACCGCAGAATGAAGGCACCTGGCACGTGCGGGTCCCCTGGTCCAGCAGCCCCCACCCCCACCCCATTTCTCCCGGGAGCCGCACTACCCCCTCCCAAGCCACGTGGTGGGGCCTGGAGCCTGGGGTCCCACTTGACTCGGCCACGCCCACCCTGATCAGTACCCATTTCCAGCAGCTTCGTGTTCAGGAAGGGCTGGCAGAGCAGCCTGTTCTCCGAAGACTGAGGCCTGCAGGCTTTCCTAGGAGCCGGGTTAAACCCCCAGTAACGTCTGACCCTCCTGTTTCCGCGACACCGGCTCCTGATAGACTTAAGAGCGATTGCCTTTGTTAGCTGAGAGTTTCTGGTTGATTCAGCGTCTGTGAAACTTTCTGAGATGAAGGAGACAGGAGGAAGAAGTACCTGTATCATAGCAGCTTTCCTGATGGGTTTATTGTGGAGTGGGAGGCACTGTGCAGGCCCTGGATCCTGCCGTCCTAGCCCCCACCGCAGGGACCACCACCCCAGGGACCCCTGCCCAGTCCCTGATAGTCACTCAGGCCCCTTTTCTTTCCTGAGCAGGTGATACATGGTGGGAACACAGCATTTTCCAAATTCATCCCCGAGAGAGATCGGCTGGGTCAAGGCTGGCTGACCCCTGAGGTGTGCCCCCTATCCACTCTTGATCCCTTGCCGAGGGCGCGCGAGCCGGGCACCGCCTGCTCCTCCGTTTCAGCCAGCACTCGGAGCATGTAGGTGCCCATGTGGACAAGACACTGGCCAGTCACCTGGGCAGCATGAGACAGGAATCGCAGCAGGCTCCTGTAAGAGAGGGAGTCAGTGGTAACAGAACCATGTGTGTGAGTCCTCATTGAGGTTTGGGGGCTACTCTGCACAACCAGGAGTATCCATGATGCTCAGCAGAAAAGAATCTGCCTGTAATGCAGGAGCCACAGGAGACTTGGGTTCAATCTCTGGCTCAGGAATATCCCCTGGAGAATGAACAGGCTACCTACTCCAGCACTCTTGGGCTTCCCTGGTGGCTCAGGCGGTAAAAAATCGGCCTGCAATGCATGAGAACTGGGTTTGATCCCTGGATTGGGAAGATCCCCTGGAGAAGGGCATGGCAACCCACTCCAGTAGTCTTGCCTGGAGAATCCCACGGACAGAGGAACCTGGTGGGCTACAGTCCATGGGGTCGCAAAGATTCACACATGACTGAAACAACTTAGCACACACAGCACAACCAGGTCAGAATCTCCTTGGGTCTGGATTTAGCCCTCATTGCTGAGAAATAAGGTTTTAAATTCATGACCCTAGTTTTTAAAAAGGAATTTGGTTCTTCTATTTCTTACATAGGGTTTTCATCCCATTTTGGACTTAACGGTCTTTGGAGAAAACTATGTATTTTGGCTCAAGTCTCAGTTTTCTGAATAAGTCTGTGGTGTGACATGTTTTTATGACAACATGAGTGCGAGTTGGGCCAGGGCTCAAGGGGCTGGGGAAGGGCAGTAGCTGTGTCCAGACCCTGCCTTCCCGGGTACATTACCTGAGCATGGCCTTGAACCCCGTGCAGTGGATGTCGTAGGACACGGAATACATCTCGTACATGGTGGCCTTCACATTGAGGCAGCCAATGACATCCTTGGGGCTCAGCTTGTACAAGTCGAAGGTGACTTTTGCGATGCCCCGTCTCTGAGCCTGCCGGCGGGCTGGGGTGTAGCTGCTAGCCTAAGGGTGGGGAGGGCAGAAGCTGATGTGCATCCCAGCTGCCACCTGCAGGGCCTGCAGTGCTGGGTTTACCTGTCAGCTTAAAATCTGAGCGTGAATAAGCTGCTAACTATTTGAGGAATGTTTTCAGCCAATCAGTATACTTATAAGGCCACAGGGTCCAAGGCCATAAGAAGTGATCTCCTCCAGCAGCTCTCTTCAGGGACTGGGGGTGAGTGTGGTGTAGCCTCAGGGTCCAGGGCTCAGTGGACAGTTGTGCCAGTGATCTGTGGTGGACATGCACTCACCCTGGTCCCCCAAGGCCACTGCGGCCGCCTGGTGATGTGGACAGGCCCGTGACCGCATCACAGTCCACTTGACCAGCGGGCATACTATTCCACCATATGAGAGGTGGCCACAGAAAACGCCAGAATCCTATGGCCAACCAGGGCTGGTGTGAGGGCCGTCCCCTGATTTCTAGTTCCTGCCCTGGAGGAAGGCTGACCTCTTGGGGACACTTATCAGATTCACTCTCAGTCCACTTGAGACCCTTGGGGTTGGGAGAGGTCAGAGACCTCTGAAATTCCAGGTTTATAAACAGCCTTTTCACATGGTCTTCCTGCAGAAGCTTTGAGAAAAAACAGGAGAGAACAAAGCTGTCCCAGGGCCATTTCCTGGGCACACTTCTGAGGGATTTGCTGCACACACGGTCCTGTAGTGCACTCAATTCAAACAGAGAAATGACTTTCATAAACCTTGGGACCTGGGAGTGGTTGAGGCTCTGAGTGTTAAATTCACTAACAAAAGTCTAGTAAATTTGAAGTTAAACTGTAAACTCCTCTAAAAGCAACTAAACTCTTCTTGTTGGTACCTCTCTTCTCTCCCCACCCCCAAACTTGGACACATGATGGTCCCAGCCCAGGAACTAACACACACGAGGTCCTGCTGCCTCAGAGGAGGTGGATCTATTGTTTAGGAAACGTTATTAAAACTTGACTCAAAGCAGCGGGTTCCAGACACAGCTCCTCTCTGAAGCATCAAAGTTTTGATCTCACTCTGCCAGCATCTTCAGTCTTGAGTCAGAATCGAGATGCCTCCCCAAACTCAGAATCTAACCGTGGTGGCAGGGGGGTCATCCCCCGCTCCCCCAAGATGCCTCAGGGGGATTGATGGGCACCAAAACTTTGGACTGAGAAGGGAGACCCCTGGTGGCTACTTCTGGGAAGTTCTGTCCAAGTCAAATCCAAGTGGCCTGGCTGAGAAACTCCTACAGATGGGGCAGGACCTCTGACCTCTGAAGGAAGGCGGTCTAGACACGTAGGACCCTGTGTAAGACTCACATTAACCAGACTGTTGCCAGATGGAGAAACATCCCGCCCCCGGGAACCGTCACTTTGGTGCCACTCTTGTCCACTGCCTCCTGTCACCACCCTGCCATGCCTACCACATGGGGGCTTCAACCTGTCATGTGGCAACCGACATCCCCACTAAGTAGAAGAGCATCTCACAGAACAAACAGAAAAGACCCTTCCCCTCTGAATTAGTGTCCTGGGGCTTCTAGGACCAATGGCTACAAGCTGAGTGAGCATACAGACTGATGCTCCGACAGTTCTGGGGGTTGGGGGCGCAGAATGAACTATGGGCTGTCCTGCTGGGGCTTCCTGTCCTGGCTCTAGAGCTTCCCGTGTTCTTCAGCCCCTGGCCCATCCTCCTGTCACTGCTCCCTGCTTCCGCCCTCGCTGGCCCTCCTGTGTCCCTCTTACAAGGACCTGTGATGACCACCCAACCAGGTAATCCAGGGTCATCACCCCTGTGAAGATCCTTATGGCAATCACACCCACCAACTCCCCTTTGCCATATAAAGTGACACGTTCCTGGGTTCTGGGGATGAGGATGTGGGTCACGGGGGCTGGAGGGAGGAACCAGCTGGGTCATGAGCATCAGTGGATAATCTCTGTCCCTGGTCTCTGTAAACTACACTCAGCTCGGGTGGTCGCAGACTCTAAAGACTCAGGGGGAAGCTTGAGGCCAGATGCTGGGGAGAGAGCGGTGGGCAGCCATCTGCCCAGCCTCCAGCAGAGCTGGGGTCACTGGCTGCCCAGAGGAGAGATACAAACTTCGGCACCTGCTTCTGCCTCTGGATTCTGGTTGCCATAGAATGTTGGCCTCTGAGGATTTCCCCTTGTTGAAGGTCAGTTGTGTTAGTTGCTCAGTCATGTCCGACTCTTTGTGACCCCACAGACTGTAGCCCACCAGGCTCCTCTGTCCATGGGATTCTCCAGGCAAGAACACTGGAGTGGGTTGCCATTCCCTTTTCCAGGGGATCTTCCTGACTCATGGATCAAAAACAGGTCTCCCACATTGCAGGCAGGTTCTTCACCATCTGAACCACCAGGGAAGGTCAGTTAGGCATGCAAAAAGATGTTTGAATATTATGCTTTGCACGTTTAGGTGTTTTATGGTGGTAATGTTTTTCAAGATTATAATCCATAGTTTTCTCAGAAATAAAACCCTTTATGCCACTTCTTTGCTTGTCTAACTCACTGTATTTACACCCTCACATACCTCCCTAATTTCACCGGCTGTGTCATCTTGCTGCCTCCTGAGGTCCAGGTCAGATCCACATGCCCTAACAGGGTCTGCAGCTCCTCACTGACCGAAGCCTGACCCTCAGAATTACTGGCTTTAAACCACACAGCCCAGGTTTGCAAAGATGCCCAGTTTCCTAGAAACACTTAGAAGCATCCCTGGAGGGCAGCAGATCCAGTTACCGGGTGAACACAGAGGAAGTATTCAGAAAGCGAGCCGGTCAACCCCAAGTGGGAACCACACTTACCCAGGTGAGCAGTCTGCCCAGCTGCTGCCCAGATAACGCACTTACCGGTGTCCATTTCTGCCCCTGCTCCAGGACCATGAGGTGCGTGTTGTCCCCCAGGGTCTGGAAGAACTCCTCTGTGTCCACCACAGTGCCATCCTCCTCCAGCACCAAGGTGACCATTTGGCTGGCGACCACCAGCGCATCCAGGGTCTAGGTCAGACAGAACACACCAGCGTCACCAGGTGAAGTGACTCTGTTTGGACCCATCAGTGGCATCCATTAAGTCACGGTCCCCGAAGTGTTGGCAGACTTTGAGGATCTAAATGGTAAAGCTGTACCTTGGCTGGTGTCTATAACTCAGGCTTTGCTTGGAAAAGAGAAGTTGAAAAGTTGAACGGACCTAACTTCTTCAAAGGTTTCAACATTGTGAGGTAAGGAATTACAGTGAACAATATTCAGTTTCTAAAATGTCTTGCTTATTTGGACAAATAAAAAGAATGACCCCGTGTCCATGATGCTTAGAGAGCCGTGTCTCTGTCGCTTCAGAGACAGCGTGTTGGATACTCAGGTCCTGTCTCTGATGAAAGTCTACGATTCTTCCTTATTTGGTAATTGAGGACACTGTTTTAGATGCAGAACAATTGGTCCCCGGCCTTTATAACCAAAACCAGATTTCTAAAGTTGTGCCTCCTGTATTCTCCCTTGTCAAGAAACTAAAGCCACATTATCAAATGATGGTTGTTTCCTTCTTATTTTTTAAAATTTATTTTTATTTTCTTTTTATTTTTGACCATACCACAGGGCTTGTGGGATCTTAGTTTCCTGACCAGGGATCAAACCCTGGCCCACTGCAGTGAAAGTTCAGAGTCCTACCCACTGGGCCACCAAGGAATTCCCAATTAATGGCTGTTTTGAGGGCTCTCATCTCTGTACCTAAGTCCTGTATGGGACAGGGACACAGCAACGTTCCCTTTAACCCCAGAAGGCTCTCCCAAGCTCCCTGTCTTGCACTGATTTGTCCCCGAGACCCTGTGAGTTGGGGGCCCCTCGTGGCTGATGGGGGTACCTTGCTGAGGAGCTCCTGCAGGCTACTGGCCATCACCCCTCGGCGGCTGCTCCGGTCATGGTTGGAGACACGGAAGGGGCGAGTGGGATGCATGAGGGGTGTGAACAGCACCTTCTTTGTCTGCGACCCCATAAACGTCAGGGGCCTGGAAAGGAAGGGTTAAGTGAAAGCCAGCTGAGCTTACTTTAAAGAAGAGTCTATAAAGAGAGGTTTAAAGTATGCAGAAATAAGACAAGGTTAATATTTGCACCTAAAGAAAGGAAGCCAATGGCTCGGGATGATTAAAAATTGTGTACCTGGTACCTGAGAAACAAACAAATATATAAAATTAACAAACACAGTGTCATCACACCTGTTTTACCAGAACATTCAAGGCCCTTGCAGTAACTGTTTTGAGAAGGAGAGGTGAAGGGACCAAACTCAAAGGAGAAATAAGGATAATATTCCGCAAACATTGGCTTTAGAGTTGAAAAGCCTAAGCAAATGATTTCTTGAGGCCATGGACCAGCTGAACAGACTTAAAGAATCAGGCACACACACAAGGAGTTAGCGATTTGTACAGTAAGACTAAGGAAGAAATGGCTACCCAGCCAGTATTCTTGCCTGGAAAATTCCATGGACAGGGAAGCCTGGCATGCTACAGTCCATGGAGTCACACTGAGTGGGACATGACTGAGCGATGAACACTTTCACTTTCATACACACCTCTGCATATGTCAGTCATTTATCTATCTATATTTTATATCTCCAATTAGACTGGATTTTCCTTACAGACAAAGGTGACAACCTGGACTTGTGACTGGCATCTGAAGTGCAGGCAGGGGGCAGTCTTGTGGGGCTGAGCCCACATCCTGTGGGATCAGACACTGTCTCTGGGTAGATAGGCTTGAGACTGAGCTGAATCCCTGGGCACCCTACAAGCATCTTAGAAATGCCTGGTGCTGTATAGGAAGCTGCCCCCCAACCCTGATACGCCAGAACCCGTGCCACAGCCTCTTTACCTAGACTGCCAGCAAGGATTTGGTCTCAAGCTTATTTGGCTGGCATCAAGGCTTGTGCCTTGTGACTGAAGGCATCTGAGCACCTGCCATGGCTAGCAACATGCTGGCTTTTAAAATATATCAACTAATTTCATTACAACCTTACAAGGAAAGTATCACCCCATTTCTCAGGTAAGAAAGTCAAGGCTCAGAGTGATTTTGCAAGGTCACCCAGTTAATAAACAATCTTTCTGAACTTCATCTTAAGCAATAAACATCAGCTGGAGATGGAGAGGGAGAGCTTCCCGCCAGGAGGACAGCCCTGGCTCTTCTCCAGGGTCACCACCCAGCCTGTGTCCAGCACAACAGCTGCAAGGGGACTGGGCCTGGTCACTGGTCCCTACGCAGCTCTCCTCCAGACCAAGGCCAGCTCAGTGAGGGAGTCCAGGCATGAGCCGACCCAGTGGAGGGCCTGGCACATGGCCTCCGGACCTCTGCCCCCATTCCGGGGAATTACACAGGCTCCTCAGTTACACAACACAACAACCAGGGGCCCACGTCTGCCAGGGTAATGCTGCAGGAAAGTAGCTTGGTGCCCTCTCTCCTGGAGAACCCGGTAGACAGGGTAATGAGGATAATCCACATGATGCTTTACAGCTGGAACCCAGCTCTGTTCTCAACATGATCGAAAACGAGCTTGCTGTAAGGAGCAAAGAAAGGAACAGGTTCACTGCCTGATCAGGACACAAGCTCACATCACAGCCGAGTGTGGAGGGTGATGCTCAGGGCAGAAGGTTCTAACTTCTGACCAGATAAGCGCTGGCCTCCGTCCTCACTGCTCTGAGATCACCAGTTGTGATAAAGGAGGACGTCCAGTTATTGCCCCCTTAGACCTTACCTCCCAACCATGACATTGTCCAAGAAGCACTGAGAAGTCTTAGAATCCAGCTTCGGGTGACACGTCATGTTGGCCACCCTCTAACTGCCTCTTAGTGGGATCAGGTCACTGCAGGTGATCCCCCCACCCCCACCCCCCCACTGGAAGGTCCAAAAGGCTCAGGACACGCTTCTGGTGACACAAGGAAACAGTTTCTTCAAGGAAATAATATTGTTTCAGGGAAATCAAGATAAGAGAAGTGAGATTTCAAGGAAGGTTCTTGAAAACTGTGGAGGGGCAGAGGTCCTAGAACTGAGGGGACAGGGAAGTCTACCTTTTCCTGGAGGGAATGAGGAGACCTTCACACACACAGGCAGGAAATAAAGCAACAGGCACTGGCTGACAGTGGATGTGAATTCCACTGCAGTGGAGCAAAGCTGGGCTTCCAGGTCATAAGATGGTGTCTTTCTAGGCTGCCCTCTAAACTGACGTTTATTCTAGAAGTGCTGGGGGAGAGCAGGGGGCCCAGGATCAGGTTGTCGGGTGGACAAGGAGGGTCCACGGGAAGTGATAAAGCTCAGACAGATCCTGCGCACACAGTCAGGTGACAGGACAGTGCTGGAAGGGAAGTGCAACTCCAGCTGTGGGATGGCAGAGAAGGGACAGGCCTTGGAAAGCAACAATCAGGCCTGGCAGGGCTTCCAAGAACTGCAGGGACAGCAGGTGAGGGACAGTGTTTGGGGATGGGGGGGTCTCATTGCAGCAGGAAGCAGAGCAGTGTTGGCCCCAAAGAGGCTTCCTGCCCTCCAGCGACAAGCAACACATGGGATGTGGGGCCCCATTGGGAGCTCCCTGGTGGGATGGTGGCCACTCCTACTGTGCCTTGAGCCCCGCCGCCCCCCACTCTGCAGAAAAAATGCTTGGCTAGAAAGCACATCCAGCACATGGCCATGAAGTCTCTGTACACTTTGAATGTTATTAACATAAGAGTTTAGAGCACAAAGGAGTAACCATAGAAAAGTCAATTCCTCCCTTGCGTCACCTACAAGACTGGTTAAATTTGTCCCAAAGGGCAGCTATTCAAAACCTAGAGTTCTTTGTTCAAGGCAAGAGGACCAAACAGCTACTCTGCACAAAGTGTGATGGAGATGAGCTCTGTAACTATCTCAGTGTGCGTGTTATCGCTGCCAGGACACAAAGTCAGAGCAGGCTGTGTCTACGACAAACACACACTGTGGGGATGGACATCCTGGGCATCCGGAGCCGAGCCAGGAGACCTTGGGCTGCTTCCATTACCACCAAGGCCTCCTGATCATAGACAATGAACAAACTAATGACTTACCCACATCTGATGTTAAAAAAAAAACACATTAGGTTCCTGCCTTGGCAACATGCAGGTACTTACTAACAAAAGACAGAGTTAGGAAAACTCTACCAGGACCACTGAGAGGCGACAGAAGTCCAGCAGTCACCTTGCCTGCCAGGGGTGTCATGCAGCCTGGATATAGCTTTAAGGAAGGCAGAGGATGAAAGTTTTCCTTTCAGCAAGTATTACAGGTGGGCAGAAGCAGGTGGGGTCCCATGAATCAGAGCAGCTCAACATGGAAGCAGGACCTGGAGACCGTGTGTCCCCAGGGTGGTCCTCTGCCCAGAGCTCTGCACTCAGGGCTGGCTAAGCAGATCAGTCCTTCCCCATGAGATCATCTGCACAGTAACTGTGCAGAAGCAAGATTTCAGAAGCAAGTCCTTCCTCCTCACACAGACGTTTTGGGTTTGGGATTGTGCTGTAGGGTCAGGTGCCAGGTGCCAGGTGCCAGGGCAGGGGCAGCCTTTATCCTGCAGGTCTTGCCTTGTCCTCCTGTTCCAGGCCACACCAGCCAGGAACTGATGCTCCTGTTGTCCTTACGACTTGGCCCACCAGCTCAGTGGTGGGAGGGTTGTGAGTGGAGTTGGAGGAAGAGGAAGAAACCAGGAAAAAACCCAGGGCCCTTCCTTTAGGCCTAAACCACGAGTGAAGAGGCATGAAAAAGTCTGTTTCTCACCTTCCTGGGGCCCCAATTTTAAAGAGACAGCCCCAGCCAGACAGCTCCCCTTCCACTGTGGCAGCTCTCTAACCCTGGGTATGGCAGGAAGCCCCCACTAAGGACCCAGGTTCAGAAGCTCACAGATCACACTATGCCCTCACCCACCCAATCTCTCCACCCCAGTCACCTGGGAAAACCTGCATTTACATGTACACCTATGGCCGACTTATGTTGATATTTGACACAAAACAACAAAATTCTGTAAAGCAATTATCCTTCAATTAAAAAACAACAACAACAACATTCAAGGGCTTCTCCGCGCCTTTTGACGATCTTCAGAGAAGCACGACCCTCCCTGAAATCTACAGTCACTGCCACCAGGATCGTCAGGATTTTACAGAGGAGTGGGCTGGGTTTTTGGACGTTAAGACGAACCCAGGTAGGAAAAGTGATGCGGGGCCTCGGTCACCGGGCATGGGAGGCGGGCGAGGAGGCACAGGGATCCGCCAGCACCTCTACCACTGCCCCGCATCCTCGGCCCCAGCCCCGGCGGCAGCGTCACTGCTTCCCCCCAAATTCCGCGGTACAAACCCGGGAGCTCAGCCAGCGCCATCAGGTAGCGCCGGAGCCCGCGCGGCCCTGAGAGGTGAGCTGGCCACCCCGAGGCCGCCCAGCGTCCCACCGGCGCCCCTCGTCTCGCCCTGGCTCCCGTCACGGTCGGGGACCCGGAGCAGCCTGGCCCCGCGCGCGCCAGGGGTCTCCTGGGTCCCTCTTCGTCTTCTCCCGCGGCGGCAAGAGATGCGGCTCCGGCACTCACCACAGTCACCTGTTCTCGGAGCCCGCGCACCTGGCGCTGGGGCGGCCGGAGACCCGGGAGGGGACGCGCGCGGGCTCGGGGGCGCAGGGCCGCACAGGGGAACGCGGGACGCAGGGAGACGCGGGGCGTAGGGGGCCCAGGGGGGCGAGGAGACGAGGGCCCCCGAGGCGGCAGGGGCACCAGGGGGATGCGAGGCGCAGGGGGCGCAGGCCAGCGCGGCACTCGCCTGAGCAGGGCTTCGGCGCAGTCCCGGGCAGTCTCCATCGCTCAGTCGGGTCAGTCCCCGCCCGGCCAGCCTCCCGGCGCTCCGGCCTCTTAAAGCGCCACCGCTCGCCCCGCCCAGGTCCACGCCCCTCGGGCTGCAGAGCTTTGCACCCGACAGCCTTTCCGCCGCCAACCCGGAGCCCAGCCGCTCCCTGAGTCTTCGAGGGTCGCCGGTCGGCCTGTCGGTTGGGTCAGTGGGGACATCGTCACGCCGGCAGCGCGGCCTCTGTAGTGAAGGGGCGGGTGCGGCCCAGGATACGGGACGCGGGACGTGGGAAGGGATGAGCAGGTACCCCGCAGCCCGAAGGGGTCAGACCGCAGAGGGGCCGGGCTATCAGCTGTTCTGACTCTTAATAGCGAAGCCGACTCTCTAGAGCGGGTTAGGGGGTGGGGCACTGACCCTGACCCTTCGAAAGAAGAAACCCGGCCGCCACTGTCCAGCGCCGCCTGAACTCAGGGTGACTGGCCCCCGTCGGCGCGCTGCCCGCCGGGCCGCGCAGAGCCGACTCCCAGAGCGCTGTCGCCTGACCTCTGCCTCGGTCCCCGGACTCACGTGACCTGCACTGCTAGCCCTGCTGCTCGAGTTCCCCCTCCTCCTCCTCCCCCATCTCAGTGACAAACACACGTCCTGCCCCGAGGCTCATGGTGTAACCGAGAGGAGTGTGGGGCCAAAAGCGATCTCCTTCCAGAGTCCTGGCCTCCCTAGGGCCTGCGGGGATCCAGCCCTGGGGGACGACGGGGGTTCGGGCCCAGAGCCCCAGCTGGACCCCGGCCCCTGCCAGTGGCCTGAATGTTGTATACCCCCCACAACTCATGTACTGACCTCCTAATGGCCAGTGTGCTAGCTTTAGAAGGTGGGCCTGAGTGGGGGTGGGTGCTTGGGTTATGAGGCCAGTTACCCCATGGATGGGGTTAATGTCCTTATAAAAGAGCTCCCTCACCCCTTCTGCCTCCTGAGGACACAGGCAAGGGACAGTCTGCCGTGAACCAGGAGGTGGTGTCACCAGAACCGGGCCCTGCTGGTACAGATCTGGGGCTTCCAGCCTCCAGAACCTTGGGCAATAAAACTCTGTTGTTCATAATAAACCATCGGTGTCCAGCACTCTGTCAGAGCAGCCCCACCGGACTGGACACGCAGCTTGACAATGAGACAGTGGGTCCAGTCAATTCAATTCAACTCGCCTCTAAAAGAATGTTTTATTGCAAAAAAAAAATTCAAATATAAAGACTTATAGAACATGCCACAAGCATCTTTATACCCAGTGCCTGGATTCAGCCACCCTTTAATATTTTGACATAATTGCTTGTTTTTTATCTACATTTTTATTTGAACCCCAAATGCTTCAACTTGCATCTCTGAAGAAACCAGAACTTTGTTCACATAACAGTGATGTTTCCTCTCCTAAAGAAATAAAAATGACTCCCAACTGCACCTGACGTTCAGTCTACAATCGAGCTCCCCAGACCCTGCGATACATGGCCTCCATGCCTGAGGTCCAGGTGTGTCGGGCTCAGGCTGGAGTAGCGAGGGTCAGGTTCACAAGAGCCTCATACATGGAACCGACCAGGCAGCAGGTGCAGCTCATTGACTCATTCCTGGGGCCTCGAGGGTGAAGGCTTGTTAGTGAGCGAATGAGTGAACAAGATGCTGTGGCAGCAGCAACACGTGAAGGCCAATTACAAAGGGGGCAAAGTTGTGAATTCCACCTTAAAGTGCCCTGGAAGGGACTTTGGAGTTGCAGCCAGGTGAGGGCGGTGGGCCGTGTGTGGTGGGGGCTGTTCTGTGCTGTTTTAGGAAGGGCAGAGGCACACCAAGACACGGTGGGGGGGATGTGGGGGGTGCCCATCAGCCACGTCGGGGAGCCCCCACCCGCCTGACTCTCCTCTCCCTGTGCTTGTGTCATTCCTGGGGGTGGACGTTTCCTTTTCTTCCAAATGTAGGAACAAAGGTGATGTGCTTTTCTGCTGACTTCTCTGCAGAGAAAGGGCCAAGAGAAGGCTGTGTTTTGGGGCTAATTCCTGGTCTTTCCCAAATGGGCAGAAGGGCAGAGCGGAGCTGGGTCAGCACCGCCACAACACGTGTACACAAACTGGTGCCGGACGCTTCCCACAAAGGTCTCAGTGAAACTTTAACTCTGTAAGTAAAACACAAACACCTTGTCCTTGTGAGGTGTTTATATTAAAACCTTCCAGGTAAGGTCAGGTCTTCCCAGACCACTGTCACCAGTTCTGCCTGCCTCCTCACTTGACCTAAGTCCTGCCATGGGATTATTTCTATGTGGTTAAATACACACACAACACGAGGGTCACTGCATGTGGTCTGCTTACACAGATGGTACTGTATTACACGTATTATATGCAGTGTTGTGCTTCACATCTCAGTCATGTCTAATGCACACTGATCGACTTCAGACTCTAACTCTGCCTACATATCACCGCACGTAGATAACACACTGTATTCAACATTTCCCCATGCCGAATATTGAGCACATTCCCTTTATTCATGTATATAAACAGCACTGAACTAAGCACATGTCTTTCCAAGGTTGGGCAGCCCAAGCCTGCCTGCAGCATGGGCCAGACAGAAAGGACTAGTGTGAAAGGACTGTTTTGACTGTTCAGGAGGATTTATTGATACATTAGAGCAGTCAACGGAGTCCGTGTTTGCAGCTCTCACTTTGTGAATTCCTAAGCGCTCACTGGGCTTCCCAGGTGGCTCTAGTGGTAAAGAACTCCCCTGCCAATGCAGGAGACGTACGAGAGGCAGACTGGATTCCTGGGTCGGGAAGATCCCGTGGAGGAGGGCATGGCAACCCACTCCAATTCTTGTCTGGAGAATCCCATGGACAGAGGAGCCTGGTGGGCTACAGTCCATAGCGTTGCAAAGAAATTAAACATGACTGAAGCAACTTAGCATGCATGCATGTAAGCACTCATTAAACGATGTGTCTTGATTTAGTGGTCAAGAATTCAGAAAGAGGGCGGCTTTCATAAAAAACGAAATTGTGTTAATGGGTCTGAACCTGCTCTGCATCGTTATGGGAGCACCCAGGATGCCACCTTCCCCTTTATCACTGAAGCCAGCCTGTGAGAGTGGGATCTTCACGTGAGCAGATCATATTAAACCTCCTGACAAAGATAAAGAAGGGCAGCAGGAACACACTGTCCACAGATTGCATTCAGCAGACATACTACATGAAGTGGTTTTTGGGGTTTTTTTGCTTTTAAAGAAATTGTATCCAAATTATTATTAGCTTCCTGAGCCCCTCCACCTTTTTCTTACAAAATTTTCAATTTTTGAAACTCATTTGGCCTATAAGTACATACATGCTAAGTCACTTCCATCTTGTCCGACTCTTTGCAACCCCATGGATTGTAGTCGGTCAGGCTTCTCTGTCCATGGGATTTCCCAAGCAAGAATACTGGAGTGGATTCCTTCCCCAGGGTATCTTCCTGACCCAGGAATCGAACCTGTGTCTCCTGCATTGGCAGGCAGGTTCTTTATCTCTAGTGCCACCTGGGAAGCCTATTTGGCACATAGATCCCATGAACTGGTCAATAAATATTGCCAAAAAGACAAAGAAAAAAGATCATCACTTCTGCATAAATTTAAAACTCAGTTACCAATCACCTCTATTACGTGATGGGGGAGGACAGACCTGAATCAGGCCTGTCAAATGTTCTTAGGTGTGGCTTGTAATGCCTTAGGTGTATTCTTAGGAGTGAGGGATCATTCATAATAGTGGATCGTGCTTTGCACCTGTGACACACACTCACATTCATACTCACAGATGGGCCTCCATCAGCATCTCCAGGGTGGGTCACACAAAACCTGTTGTAAGTTGCTCTAAAACTATTAGCAGAATTTGCCTCACTGGGGACATGAGAGACAGAGACAGAAAGGAAATTTAATTTTTATCTATTAGCTTTTGGGTACATCGTGAATTTTGTACCTTTTAACTTAAACCACATGAATTATTAATTCAAACATTAACTGGTCAGTTATTTTAAAAAACTAGTTCAGAATGCTCTTCAGTTGCTTCTGTGTAAATATACAGACTTAATTATGGAGGATTCTTAAAATAAGAGAAACACCAACAGAGGGAACAATTCAACTCCACTAACGTGGCTAAAATATCAAAAACAAAATAAAAAAACCAATAGAAATTAACAGAGGTTGACGAGAGTGTGAAGAAATCAGAAGCCTCATATATGGCTGGGGGATGTAAAATGGTGCAGCTGCTACAGAAACAGTCTGTCAAGTTCCTCACAAAGTTAGACAAAGAGTTACCATTGCTCCAGGAATCCCATTCCTAGATATACACTCCAAAAAAAAAGTCAAAAACATATATTCACACAGAAATCTGTACATGGTTATTTTTGCAGTGTTACCCAAAATCACAAGTGGAAATGTAATCAAAATATCCATCAGTTGACAAATGGTTAAACAGAATGTGCTATATCCATACAATGGACCCGTTTGCAGCTATAGAATAAAGGACGGACAGACACCTGTTGCAAGATGAACCAACCTTCAACACGCTGTTCTAAGTGAAGGAAGCCAGAAATGTCCAGAACTGTCAATGCCGTAGAGAAAAAAAATAGATCTGTGGTTGCTGGGTCTGGGAGAAGAGGGGTGGGGAGTGATGGCTGATGGTTCAGGGGTTTCTTTCTGGGGTGATGAATGTTCTGAATTAGACAGTAGTGATGGTAACACAGCCTGGTGAATATCTGAAACTCCTTTGGGGCTTAGCTGGTAAAGAATCTGCCTGCAATGTGGGAGACCTGAGTTCGACCCCTGGGTTGGGAAGATCCCCTAGAGAAGCGAAAGGCTACGCACTTCAGTATTCTGGCCTGGAGAATTCCATGGACTGTATAGTCCATGGGGTTGCAAAGAGTCGGACATGACTGAGCAACTGTCACTGAACTGTAAAATTTAAAACTGCGACTTTCATGGTATATGAATTACACCTGAACTAAAACAAAGAAACAAAACCTTACAACTAACATGACACTTATAGTGAAAGACTGGAATAGTCAACACTCAAAAACCGGACACACCAGAGTGGTGGAATTTATTGTACGCAAACTATGCCTCAATACAAAATGATGTAAAGATATAAAATACACAAATAATGCTGCAAAAAGAGAACAGTAAGACCAGTAGGCATCATATTTTTAAAGGAATTTTAAAATATTTTAATTGTGGTAAAATACATAACGCAGACTTTACCATCTAAACCATTTTAAGTGTACCATTCAGTACTGTTAAGTATACTTACTGATATGCTGTATATTTAAATACTGTATATTTACTTATATACTGTTAAGTACATCTATGCTCATGCAATCGATCTGCCTGTTTCATCTTGTACAATGGAATCTCCATACACTTTATTCCTTTTTAATAAAAAAATTCTATTGAAATAAAGTTGACCCATACCCTTCAAACAATAACCCATCATCCCTCCCTGAGGCCCCGTCTCCATGACCTTGACTGCTCTGTCACTCGGTGTTGGTCCTTTTGTGTCCGCTGGCTTCACTGAGCAGAATGCTCATCCACCTGGTGGCAGGTGGCAGGATCCCCTTCCTTTTTAGGCTGAATACCATCCTGACCACATTCCATTCATCCATCGGTCGTCAATGGACACTGGGGTGGCTCCCCTCTCTCGGCGACTGTGAACAGTGCCGCTGGGGACATAGGTGGACAGATGTGGCAACATGGTTTTTAAAAATATAAAGCCAGGTGGCCCAGGCCTTTTCCTTCCTTTTCTGCAATGACCTCACTGTCAACTAGAAGTCTGTTGCAGCCAGAGCAGAAACCGGGCACCCACGCTAGCATCAAGCTGAGGCAGTGAGCCAGGTGAGCAGAAACTCAGGCTTTTCTCCAAGTCGAGAGATGGCAAAGGCTCAGGGACGAGACCCTGGATGGTCAGGAGTGGGGGTCCAAACCTCTTGCCCCACACATCTACCCTGGCCCTATCTGGCTCTGCATGTGGTCTCCACCCCAGGGATGGGAAGGGGGACCAGCCCCCAGCTGCAACAGCAGTAAATGGCCCCTCCTCCAGCTGCTGAGGCCCCCACACTCCCACACAGCCTGTGGGTATCAAAGGTAGGTCTTTGTGCACAGGGTTGAGAGACTCCTTAGCCCCAAAGGAGACCCCAGTCCTCACGTGTCTAGGCCCTTGACCATTGCACCTTTCAGGGGTTCACCTGGCACCCCATTCAGATAAGGAAACTCCTTCCTAAAGATAACAAACTTATCAATCCGCAACCCAAGGGCAGGTGGAGATGAGCCCTCTGGGGATTGACTAGGGAGGGGATTTCCCGGGAAACCCCTTGGGCTCCATCCTCCAGGGTTTTGAGTGGGCCCAGCACACCTGCCCTGTGAGTGGAGGGCGGCGGGTGGCAAAAGGGAGCCATTGTGCCAGGTTGTGAGGCTTTGCGGTGTCTGCAGAGGGCTCTCTGGGCACGGTTTGGTGAAAAGGCCTGTGTCATCATACGGGGTGAGCGCCCGAGTTCAGGTCCCAGAGGCAGCAGCTGCCAGGCAGCTCTAAACGCTCTGTAAGTATTGTTGATGGCAAATTAGGACACGAGGGAGAAAGTTAAGCATGACTAGAACTTGCTCTGTCCTAAGACTAACTTTCTTGATTCTTAAACCTCAATGAATGTTTAAGTTCAGCCAGAGAACGTCCTCATTAGAATTGTTCTTATATATAATTCCTCTTCCTAAAGAGGAAAAAAATAAGGCCAAGAAAATACTTTTCTTCATTAAACTGATCACACAAAAAAATTGCATTTTAGAGGTTTGGTTTTGGTTAGGTTTTCTTCAGTCTGACTCACACCTTGGATTTTAAATACAGATGCGATAATGACTGAAGTCATCAGCAGTGGCAGGCAGACAACAAACCATGTGTGGACTCTGGGCTGTAATGTGCCAACAACTTCCCTAAAGGGCCTGTGGATTTTGGGGTCATTAGGGGAAACAGGAGACACACTTGTGGAGGGAAACATAAGCAGAGTGGCATCACTTGGTTTATTGTATTCTGAAGTGTCATGGGGGGCCGGGGAGGGGTGCTGAGAACAAACCTGCTTTATCAGCAGTTCTAAAGCCTTATCACCTGAGATTTGCATCCTGGAAACAAAATCATGATTGCAGCGTCAGTACATACATCCTGTGAGATCTGGGTTCCGGCCCTGGTGGACGGCTGGACTAACCTGACGTGAGGTCACAGAGAGAACCCACCAGACAGCAAAGGCGCCCAGACAGGGGCTCAGCCTGACGGCTCCTTTGGGGATCAGGAATTCCTGTTGTTCAGGGTCTCGCCAGCTCCAGGCTCCCAGTAGGCCCCATCCAGAGTGGCCCTGTGTCTGCTTCCCTCACCGCTCATCGTCTCGCCCGTAGTTAATTGTCTGCAGGGCCTGGGCAATGAGCACCGCCATCTCCCGTGTGCCTGCAGCAACCACCCTGCATGACATGAGGTCCAGAGGCCCGCCTGTGGACAAAGGGACAAGGCGTCGGGTGAGGGGTGGGCCCCAGCAGCCCTGCTCTGCCTGACCCAGTCCATCCAGCCTGCAGGCCCAGCGTGTCCTGAAGCTGTGCTAGGGGATACCAGCTTCAGGTGCAGTGCCTGAGGCTCAAGACAGGAGGCAGTTCTCAACCTCTGTGTGCTTGGGGCTCCGGGGACCCCACAGGCCTGGGGAGGCTGGGGGTAACCTTTCTGACCGGCCCCTGAAATGGATGCTCTAGGCACCAGATATCTGGGGCAGGATGAAGGACCTCAGCCTCCTGGAGGTGTGAACAGGCCTAATGGACACGCTGGAGACCTTGGTGCACACGTGTGTTTGTGTGTGCTCACATCCAGGAGCCTCTGGTGCAAGTGGGTATTTGCAAGTGCATGTGCTCATGTGGTCACATCCAGGAGACCGTGGTACACATGCCTGTTTGTGTGTGCATGTGCTTGTGGTCACGTCTGGGAGACCCTGGTGCAGATGCATGTTTGTGTGTTTGTGTGTGCTCACATGGTCATATCTGGGAGATCTTGGTGCACACATGTGTTTGTGTGTTCATGCTCATGTGGTCACATACAGGAGACTTTGGTGCACATGTATGTTTGTGTGTATGCATGTTCGTGTACTCACATCCAGGACAGACATGTCTTCAGCTGAGATGGGCCGGCCTGTCCTTGATGCCCAAAGCCAACCTGTCTTCACGTCATGCCCCACCCCCCTGCAGTTCCACCAAGCCCCGAGGAGAAGGAGCAACAGGGAAGGGCCAGTGCAGGCCCCAGAGGTTATTTGGGAGCTTGGCATGTCCACAACAGGCTCTGGAGCAAAGGTGAGGGAGAACAGGCTCCACAAGAACCCTGACGTCAGAGGTGGCTGCGTGGGCATCCCTGGGGTGGGACTTGCCCCTGTGGGGCTAATCACTAGGGTGGCGACCTCCAGGCAGAGGGACAGGTCACCTCTTGGATCACCAGCTAAAACCTCATCATTGGATTGGGGCACACAAGGCAAGCTCTGCGGTCTTGGTGGACATGAGATCTTGGAAAACACTGCCCGCCCTCCCCCATACCCCACCCCTGAGTCCTGACCCTGGGTCCATTTTCACACCTGCAGCCAGGAAACAGGAGAAGCCCTCTGGCCTGGCCCACTGTCCTCCTGACCTGTCTGTCAGGAGAGGAAGGAGGATGTCTATCTGAGCTTGTGGTCTGTTCGGAGGACACACCCCTGGGGATGGAGAGCAGCGTGACGGCCAAGCTCACCTGACGTGTCCATCACAACGCCCCCGGCTTCCCTGATGATGACCGTGGCTGCGGCCAAGTCCCAGCAGTGCAGGCCAAACTGGTAGTAGGCGTCAGCGGTGCCTGCAGCCAGGTGGCAGAGCGCCAGGGTGGAGCTGCCGATGACACGAACCCTGCCAGAGAGGGCGGGGGTGAGTACACTGAATGGCCCTGCTCCAGCGGTGCCCCCTGAGGGTCCCGACTCAGGAGCTGAACAGGAGCCCAGGGCCTCCTTCCACAAGCTCTACTCTGAGCTCTGGGCCCAGAGCCGTGGTGCCCAACAGAACCACCTGTGCTGATGGACCAGCCCTCAGTTGCGGAGCCTGAAGTGTGGCTGGTGTTGCAACAGAAGAACTCAGCCTTCACTCTGCGGACCCTCGATGACCTTGGATTTAGACCACGTGGAGCGGCTGCCGTCACAGGGCAGACCCAGGGGAGACTGAGGGGGAGGGGCATCACTGACATCACGGAGGGTGCTGAGCTCGGGGCCCTGCCCCTACCCAGGGCTGCGGGATCGGCTGGTATGGTTGTCCCCTGCTCCTGCCCAGGGGGTAGCTGGCTGCTGTGCCTGCCCGGGGGTCCTGGGAGGGGAGGCGTACCCGTGGGCCCCCGCGTGGAGCAGCCTCTCCATGTTGCTCAGGAACAGCTTCAGGGTCGCGGGGTCCCGTCTGGGTCCGATTTCTGTCAGAACCAGGGCCTTGGACAGGTCTGTGTGGAGAGAATACCCACCCCCCCATTAGAGATGTCGCAGCGTGGTTCCCACCACACAGTCAGGGTTCTCCCCGAAGTGAACGTTGCGCCTGCCTCCTACTCCTGCTCACACTCCGTGTCCTCCCTGCGTGGTTGATGCTCCGGAGGTTTCTGACCTGGAAAAGAGAGGTCGGGCTGACCAGTCACACCCTGACTCTTACCTCCCAGGCCCCAGAAAGGCCTGGATGCCAGGGGAGCGACCTCCCAGTCCTCTCGTTCCAGGGACACATGGCACGGAGGAACTTGGAAGGGTCTGGTGGTGGTTACAAAACCAGCATCACTCACTCACAAACAAAAAGTGACTCCAAACGGGGAGGAAAAAAAATGCCTCATCAAATAAATCTGCCTTAAAAGCTTTTATCCTGCTGCTGTGATGACAAAGATGGAAACATCACCCCCGAAAAGGAAGTGACATCTAAACAACGTCTTTGGAAAGAGGTCCCCGAGAGTAACCCCCCCCATACACCCCCACATGAGGGAATGCTGCTGTGTGTCCTCCAGATGCAGGCAATTGGCTGACTCCCTGTGGGGCTGCAGCACCATCCCTACTTGGCCACACGCCCCCTCACACCCAGATTTCATGTTCTGTGCCCTCGGGCCTCAGGGGTCGCCCGCCTGTGTGTTGAGAGAATGAAGCCCCTCCATGAAGTGGAGGAAAAACCTGCCCACAGGTAACCTCACTCCTGCAGTCATCCCCCACCAGGGACAGACCATCTGGAGGAGACACTGATACTGATGTTGTTGTTCAGTCGCTCAGTTGTGTCGTGTGTGAGGCACGTGCTCATGCCTCCAGATCCTTACAGGCCGTGAGCCCCTCACGTGAAAAGTAATATTAGCCACACTACCTCACTGAAAACCCCAGAACTAGACAGAAAGCAAGATGGGGGCTGGGAGGAGGGGCACCTGGACTGAGGCCAGGACAACAAAACTGCTCAGTTTACAGCAGTTAATTTCATGTCATTGACTGTCATCTCAGTACTTTATGTTCTAAAGAAACAAGTAACTGGGGGAGAAAAAAACGCTGTGGAGAACCCTAGAAAGACCGTCGTGGACGCCCACGTGACTCCTTCCAAATATCCTCCGACGGAAACAGCAGCTTGGAGAGTAAAACACAAGAAACAGACAAAACCATCCACAAAACCTGACCACACCCGGCACTTCCCCGCCCCGACACCAGGGGGCAACAGACGCCCGTCGGCGACACGGCCCCGAGGCCAGAGTGGGGGCGCGGGAGGAGAGAAGGTGGCGGGTCTCCTGGACCCCGAGCAGTGAGTGGAATGAAAGCCGCTCAGTCGTGTCTGACTCTTTGCGACCCCATGGCTCCAGGCCAGAATACTGGAGTGGGTAGCCTTTCCTTTCTCCAGGGGATCTTCCCGACCCAGGGATCGAATCCAGGTCTCCCGCATGGCGGGCGGATTCTTTACCAGCTGAGCCACGAGGGAAGCCCAAGAATACTTGAGTGGGTAGCCTGTCCCTTCTCCAGAGGATCTTCCCGACCCAGGAATCGAACCGGGAATCGGGCAGGACCCCGAGCAGGAGACCCTCAAAATCTGCAATAGACTGAGGGGCCGGGGGAGCCTCTGGCAGCGGGCGAGGTCTTAAGAGCGGGCGTCGACAGCCCCACAACCTCTTGTAACTGACGTCCCAGGGCCTCTCCGGGCAGGACCCACGGAGCAGACACTCATGGGAGTGAACCCCACGCTCACTGGGGTGTTATCAGGGGCGCAGGACCGAGGAGGTGACGGCCGCCGTGGGGGAGGGGCAGAGCCAAGCGTCCAAGGAGGAGCCAACTTTGCAGACACTTCACAAACATACCAGGAGAGGGAGCCCCAGAGCCACTTTCGTGCCTTCCCCCGCCCACCCCATCCCCTCAACTTCCAGAGCTCAGGACTACAAACTTCAAGTAGCAAGAATGTAAAAGAATAATATTTGAATCTCATACGCCATTATCACAAGAAGAAAGAGAACAGGAAGCAGAAATAACATCTCTCCAGTTGACCAAAGATTTCCTGAAAGATCTGCCAACAAAACAGAAGCGGCTGTAAGTGAAAAATGGAGAATGCACGGGAGAGCACCACTCACAAGTAGAGGGGAGGGGTCCCAGGAGAAATCAGGGAAGAAAACTTTCAGAAAAGAAAGTCACACTAAATGAATAAGATAAACACACATGATGGGGCTTCCCTGGTAGCTCAGCTGGTTAAGAATCTGGCTGCCATGCAGGAGACCCAGGTTTGATTCCTGGGTCAGCAGGATCCCCTGGAGAAGGGAATGGCTACCCACTCCAGTATTCTTGCCTGGACAATTCCAAGGAGAATTCCATAGGGTTGCAAAGAGTCAGAGATGACTTTGAGTGACTAAACACAAACATGATAGATCATGCTTTACAAGAAACAGACTGTGAAAAGGAGAACATTTTCAAAAATTAAAAAATTGGTAGAAAAGGTGAAAAGGTTTAAGAGAAAGTGATATACTGGAATGGACATGTACACACTGATATATTTAAAATGGATAACAACGAGGAGCTACTTATAGCACAGGGAACTCTGCTCAATGTCATGTGGCAGCCTGGATGAGAGCGGAGTTTGGAGGAGAATGGATACATGTATATGTATGGCTGAGTTCCTTCACCGTTCACCTGAAACTATCACAACCTTGTTGATCGGCTATACTCCACTATAAAATAAAAAGTTTAAGAAAAAACAATGCTGAGATAAAAAGTGACAGAAAGATGTGTACTGAAATGTTGGCTAAGGCACTTCCCTGGTGGCTCAATGGTAAAGATTCCACCTGCCAACGCAGGAGACACGGGTTTGATCTCTGGTCCAGGAAGATCCCACATTCCATGGAGCAACTAAGCCCGTGCGCCACAACTATTGAGCCTGTGCTCTACAGCCCAGGAGCCACAACTATTGAGCCCACACACCCTAGAGCCTGAGGTCGGCAACAAGAGGAACCACCACAATGCCCACGCACCGCAACAAAGAAGAGCCCCCGCTTGCTGCAACTAGAGAAAGCCAGTAGAGCAATGAAGACCCAGCACAGCCAAAGATAAATAAATATTTTAGAAAACGTTGGCTACAAAGTGCCTGCAGAAACGCATCCCAGCCTCAGCAACAGGTCACAGCTGGCTGATTCTGTGCAAAGACCCAAGTTCCTGCTATGATTACGACTCTCATTCTGAGCATCAGCCCCAGGGCCGTTCTTGAGTGCTAGGATGCAGGATGTAACGTAACCCTCACAGCTGTCGTCAGCACCTCCCTGCATGTATGAACACCGAGGTTCCAGGAGCACAGCTGACCAGTCACACATGGAAGGCATCACAGTCGGGACAAAGCCAGGTGTGTAGATATCCAAGGGTTGTGCAGCCGAAAGGAACATCCTGTCACCTCCGGTGGAAACCAAGTCACCCGGCACACAGAGGACAACCAGGGCGGAAGCTGTCACCCTGGACTGTATGAGTCTGAGTCTGAAAACAATCGCAGAAGAGCTTTGGAACAGAGCATGGAGAGACTTGGGCTTCCCTGTCGCAGAGGGGACGGATGGTGCGTGTGAGCCGTGGGAGGAGGGCTGGATACGGAAGGGGCTAGGAGGGGCGTGAGTGTGGGCACTGAGCCACCTGTCACAGCACATGAATGTGGAACAAAGTTCACCCATGAGTTTAACAATATGCTCCCTCACCCCAGCGTTACACAACTGACTGCCTGGCCGCCTCTGACAGGCGAGGCTGTAATTAACACTGCTGTCTACACAGCCAAACCAAACTGTCCTGGGGCGGGAGCCGGGGGCCAGGCAGCAGAGGCAGTGGCCAGTCCATGGTCCTACCCCACCCACCCCGCCCAGCCCCTGTAATGTTCCTCCCATCCCCACCCATACTCTGGGCACTCATGACCTCCAGGCCCCCTGCCCGCCCTTGGTCCTGCTTGGCCCGTTCTCCCATGGTGGTCATCTCCCCTGCAGACCTGCTGCTCATGGTCATGGTCATGGGGCTGCCATCTCCTCTCCCCCAGCCTGGGGATCCACATGGTCTGCCCTCACTGGAGCTCAGCCTGGCGGACCTGGCCTGGGCTGGAGGCCCATGTCCCCAGTGTTGTGGGGAGCTGTGGGCAGGGACACCCCTGATCCCTCTCACTGCCTCTCAGGCCAGCTTGCCACACAGACTGAGTCTAGCAGCAGCCCTGCTGTAAAGGCTACTGTGTCCTCCATCCTGCTCGAGGAATGACAAGGGCCAGCAGCACCTGCGCAGTGTATGACACGGCTCGTGATAAGGCTCCCCCGGCCAACCGTATTCTCACAGGAACCAAAGTCAACTGCATCTGGGAGCCACAGCCCACACCCAGGTGATGTCACCCGGCCACCAAGAGGTGCTGAATGCCAGAGCATGCCTCCGACTCCACCCTCGCCCTGGCGGGCTCACCGGGACCACTTGGTAACAGGTGACTGGGTTCCTTCCCTCGTTTGGGATGAAAGGTGAGTGAAGAACAGACCTGGCCCATCAAAGGCTCCTGGCCACCGCCAGGGAAACACAGAGACACAGGCTGTCTCGACATCCAGTCCCCCAGGGATGCGCTGTCTCCAACTACACTAGACCTCGGCAAGGGACCCCCGTGGCTGCCCGAAGGAGCAGTGACTCTTGACAGGTCCCTTTCCCATGAGAGGGCCCACCTGTCTCCCCGGAGACGTGCAGTCGCTGACCATTGCAGAAGGCACCCTGGCCCCTCCGGCCCGTGTACAGCCGCTCCTCCGTGCAGTGGTAAATCACCCCAAACTCCAGCTGTGGGCAGGCAGGCGGGACAGAAAACAAACACAGAACCTTGACACAGTGACCAAAGGGGACGAACCTCCAGCTGTGACACTAACGCAAGGGGTGTGGGTGAAAATTAGCTTTCAAAAGGGAACTCAACAAATCAGCGTCTGCAGTCAAACCTAGACCTGAATGTGAAAGCAACTGTTCTTTTCTTAAATCACTACATTTAAAGATATATTTAAAGGAATAAGACTATATTTTAAATTGATATCATAACTGAGCATTTCATTTTGATATGCTCATAACTGAGCATATCATTTCAGCATTACTTAAAGTAACTGGAAAGGCTTCATTCTTCAAAAAGATCTCTTTTGTTTTTTTCCTGGGAGGTGAAAAAAGCTCTTGCAACTCCAATCAAACCCCACAAGAAACTCTCAAAATTGCTGACATGTGAAGAACTCAGAATATCTATGGAGAGCTGAGGGCATCACAGAACCCACAGTAGGGGGAAGGGGAAGCCCAGGAAGAAATGTGGATCCCCAGAGGGGCTGGCCCCCCACTGCACACACATCGGGGCACATGGCCTCAGCCCCCAACAAGCTGGTGTCCAGAGGAGGTGAGCCTCCTTACATCTCTTCCCTCACCCCTGGCCGCCTCTCTGTTCTGGGTTAAGAACAGCACATGTGCCTTCCCCCGAGGTGGGGCGGGCAGCCAACAGAGAGAGAAAACGAGCGAGATGCTAGCAGATGCCCAAGAGGCATCTGGGCCGGCAGAAGGACCCACTCCTGGAGGACCCCCAGTCAGCGCCCACCCAGAGCCAGCAGCACGTGACCTCCCCCTCCCCCTTTCCCTTGACCCTGGCCTTATAGGGCTCCCCAAGTTCAAGTCAGTCCTGGAACCGGGCTGGTCTCCCTGCACCCATCAGAGGCCGAGGCCTGGCCGCTCAGCGACCCTGCGGCCAGAATGAACCCTCCGCCCCTCTGTGCTTACAGCTCCACACGCACATCTCAGTGACCAAGTTTAACACAGAAATAAAGTGAGTGACTGATTCCCTAACCAGTATCAACATTAAGACTCTCGCTTATCGTCACGTCAAAAACTAAGTTCTTTCTCACAGGCAGGACTCCCTTCCTGCCCGCCATCCATGCTCACGCCGAGTGAGGACAGGACACGAGACTCTAACGAGGGCTCCTTCTGCACAGCTTGAGCCCTCGACCTAGGCAAGGGTATCTGCGGTGACTGCGCGGAAGGAAAGGCCCTTCCTGCCTGTAATCTCTGCAGTTGACTAATGAAGCTAAAGGCTGCATCCCGGCCTTTCCCGCAGGTCCCACAATGTGGCCCAGTTCCAGGGTCTGTGGGAACTGAGCGACAGCCACACTCTCACCCAACAGCGAGAGGAGGATGAAGGACTAACAGAATATTGGGACTAGAGATGTCCTCCCAAAATAGGAGCTTCTTTAATGTGTGACTCGATCACACGCCCCAGGGGTCAGATGGAGACTTACTGGGAACACGTGCCCAGAATGTTCCCTACACTAGGCCCTGCTGAAAGCCGTGGGGGGTGGGGCTGGTGGAGCCTCGAACCCTCACAGCCTAAACCTTCATACCCCAAACCCTCATGTCCCAATCCCTCACACCTCAACCCCTTATGCCCCAAACCCTCATGTCCCAAACCCTCACGCCCCAATCCCTCACAGCTGAAACCCTCATGCCCCAACCCCTCACACCCCAAACCAGTTTGCACCTGTTTCCTTTCTTGGATTTGAAATCAATACCAGTCACAATGAAGGCTTAGGACAAGGACAGGAAAACAGGTTAGAACCAAGAAGTGAGATAAATAAACAGCAGCCAAAGGGCCAGGCAGCTGGGGCCCCACCCACCACGTACCTCCTGGTTCACAGCAAAGCCAATGCTCACCGCCACGGTCGGGAACCTGCAGAGGAGACAGATGGTTGATGCTGTGATGTCATGGACTCGTGCAAACTCAGCAGCCTCTGTGAGGCTGGAGGCACAGAAGACCTTTCTATAGCATGGCTGGGTTTGTTTTGTCAGAAGCTACTTCCCACAATGGCACTGAGTGCTTCCAAGACAAGCAGGCCAAGCTGACCTGTGGGACAGCAACCTTGACAACAGACAGCTGCACTGACAGTTGTTAGGACGGACAGTGACCACAAAGGATCCGGTTGAGAGATTTTAATAATCAGCTTCCTGGTTCTCAGCAGCCGGTGAGATGGAGGGTCCAGGTCTGAGACAACCAGGCCCTCCTGACACGAATCCTGGTTGAGCCTCATACAGGACAGCAGGCGGGGTCATGGCACGGAAGGCAGGCGGTGACCTCACAGTCTGCCTGTGGGTTTACGTCTCCAGAACAATCTCTCCTTTATGTGAAGACGGTCAGAGCTGAACAGGCAGGAACGAGGAAGGGCTGGTTCTAATCCAGGAGTCTTGGGACCAACCATACCCAGGCTGTGAGGTGCTGTCCACACGGGGCCACTCATGACACCCCATGGCCAAGCAGGGGTCCCCATCCTCAGAAGGCCCTTCCCCACTTTCTCTACCCCTGACGCTGCAGGACACGAGCAGGATAGGTCCTGTCAGAGCTGCAGGGTGGAGTCACCATGGTCCTGTGGGCCTGGACAGTGTCTGGAGACTAAGGGTCAGCCACAAAGCTGTTTCCCAAATGACGCTCTAGTCCAGGTTCTTTCTCTGGTCCTGGGGTGGACACGTGGCCTTTGTACACCACAGGGCTTGGCCCCTTCTGTCCCCAGTACCCACACACGGGCTCCACTCGGTGACCCACAACCTGGTCCATGTGCCCCCAGTCCCACATGACTCCCTAGGGTGTTACATGCTAGTTAGAATTAGAGTCTGCTGGCACTGTTGGGGTCACCAGACCGCTCTGTTCCACTGCCTCCAATAGGGCCATGACCAAATTCTCATGACCCTCATGCAGGAATGGGTGACGATGATTCACGTGATGGGCAGAATCACCTTCCACACTTACATGTAAACACTCCAAGTGAGGGTTCCACACCCCGGCCCACTCACCTCCTTACTGTAAGGAAGGAAGTGGGTGTCTGGGGTCATCTATAGGAGGCCCTCCCTAAGCATCCAGCTGGGGGGATGCAGGTCATGGGACACCCCTTCCCCACTGCAGCACAGGGACCTAGGTCCTCCCTGAGTGTCTGGCTGGGGCGATGCAGGTCACGGGAGCCCCCACTGCAGGATGGGGACCCAAGACAGGGCAGGAGCTCTGGGGGCTGCACGTGTGTCCTTGTGGGAGAGTCACCCTCTGTGGAAACCACGGCGCCCTCAGTGTCCTTAGGCCCCTGACCAGCTGCACAACCCTGTCCCCTGCCCCCGGTCAGTGCTTCTAGGGCTGGGCTGCACCATCATTCCCCCAGCTCACTCCCCTCCCCACCAGGGCCTCTGACCCCCTGAAAACCTGCTTCTTGGGGCCAATATTTGCCATCAGATCATGCTGGCAGCTGGCGGGCTCCTCACCCCCAAGGCCACTGTCCACACTGTGTGTTCCTGAGGCTGCCGGACCTGACACTTTGTGTTATTTACAACCCTGTCCCTCTCTACAGGGGACTCCTTAAGGGTCCTTCTTAATTCAACCCAATGTTTAAATGTGACAAACACAATAGTTTTAAACAAGTGAAGATTTCCTACATGCTTTGAACGAATCTTACAAATGGGAAACCTTAAAGTATCAAGACTTGATCACCTTGTAAGTGAGACCAAAGCCCGCTAGAGGTCTGCTGACTGGCTGCTGCCTCAAAAAATGCCGCTTCGGAAAAGACGGGTGTGCCCGCTCACCTGTGCACAAAGTTGCAGGTGCCGTCAATGGGGTCCACTATCCAGGTGGGGCTGGGGGTGAGCACGCACTTGGCCCCAGCAGCCGCAGCCTCCTCAGCAATGAACCTGCAGTGGACAGAGCTCAGCCTGAGAAAACGCGCCAGGTACCCAAGACACAGTATTTCAAAGCCCAGCTGTGAGACCAGCAGGCTTCTCTGGGTCAAACAGGGGCAGGATCTAGTGAGCTCTAGTTCTCTGACCAGGGACTGAACCCTGGGGCCCCTTGCACTGGGAGCTTGGAGTCTTAGCCCCTGGCCCACCAGGGAAGCCCCTCATAGGCCGGTGGGAGGTACAGAAGGAAATAGCCCAGGGACAAGGTTCACAGCTCGAGACAAATTAGACCAACCCATTTCACTTTATTAGTTTTCTCTAAGAGTCGTAAAAACCCTCCTTGTGATTTTTGACGGCCCGGTGCACCCAGGCCTTCTTTCTGGCCAGTTTGTTGACTCTGTGATGAGGTCACCTTCAGTCCATCAGGGAGCCAGCTCACGGTCCTCGACCTCAACTGTCAGGCCACAGCCCAGCTCTGCTGCCTGATGACACAGCGTGAAACCAGGGAGCCTATATTAGGTTGTTTCTTATTTTATCAAAGTCAAAACAGCTGCAATCTATCTTTAATATTGTTTTGTGAAAGACTAAAAATGAGGAAGAGCAAACGCTCTGAAAGAAAGTCCTTCATAAGAAAGGGTGACAATCTTACACCAGCTTGTTTAAGGGACATTTTTTTTTTTAATAAATTTATTTATTTTAGTTGGGGGTAAGGGACATATTTAAATACTTAGATACGCAGAAAAATGACAACATACTATTTTATCTTACAATACATATGCAACTTTTTTCTCATCACAGATTTCTCAATTTGTCTCTGATCTAAAATACATTTAAATGCCTCCAAATTCTGGCACTAGTGCTAAGTGCTAAGGCACTTCAGGCATGTCCAACTCTTTGCGATCCTATGGACTGTAACCCACCAGCCTTCTCTGTCCCTGGGGGATTCTCCAGGCGAGAATATTGGAGTGGGCTACCATGCCCTCTTCTAGGGAATCTTCCTGATCGAGAGATGGAACCCACATCTCTTACCTCTCCTGCATTGGCAGGCGAGTTCTTTACCACTAGTGTCAATTCTGGTACTTTCTCTTAAATCTTAGTCATTGGGAAAAGACCAAGCCTGGCTTTGAGCTGCTGAAAGATGATCTCAGATATCTGGATTTTCTAGGCAACAGAGCAGAAAGCAGTGTCCTGGAGCTGGCCCAGAGCTGAGAAGGGAGTGGACAGAGCCAGCTGACCCGGGCAGCCAGCCCCCGCCCCTTGCAGCCTGCAGCTTCGGGACCCTTGGCTCTTGTTGTGGGGTCAGGGGGCACCTGCATCCCACAGGGCTTTGTCAGGGGGGCTGGAGAAGCTCCAGGGAGCTTGATGCCCACTGTGGGTGGGGGCTGCTGCTCTGGGTGGACCAGATGGTCTTCTGAAGAGTCTCCCCTGTGAGACACACTGACTTCTGCCCTGATACTTGGCAAGGAATATGGAAATTCACACCGTGCAAATGGATACCAGGCCCCACGTTGACACAACAGTGGATCCAAACCACCAGGAGCTGGCACGTGATTCCAGGATTCAGCCTGTCAGAGTAGTCTGACTGCAAAGTGCCAGAAGCCCTGGTACCATCTCTATGCGGAGCCCTGGTGCCATTACCACATGGAGCCATGCAGCGGCCAGAGCCTCTACCTGGACCCCCGGAGGCCCAACCCAGATGCCTCACTGCTGTTGGAACCTCTGGACGACACATAGATGGAAGGAGCCCCTGGACCAGAACAGGTGGTGGTTCCTGAGCTGTACTCTCTCAGAATCTAACCCCCGGAACATGGCAGGGCTGGGGCGCTGACCTGCCGGCACCCCCGCCTGCATCTGCAGTGTTAATACTGAGTGACTGACTCCACATCTGCATGGACCTGCACGGCTCAAACCCGTACTGCTTAAGGGTCAACTGTGATTCCTTGGAGGCTGCCAGTTAATTTAGATTTTTATAAACTAAGAAATCAAACATTTCAGAGCCTGTAACTATTATAACAGATGTCAAGGTCCTGACTTTACAGCAAACAAAGAAACAGGAAGAGATGCTGAAACACAAAGGCTGCCAACAGGAACACGCATGTACACACCTACATACACACACCACACAAACACACTCACACACCACACACACACACCCACCACACCACCACACAAAAACATACACACACCACACACACACACATACCATACACTTGTACACATACCACACACACACACAACACAACACACAACACATACACACACACACACACACACACACACACACACACAAAAACAAACACACCAAACAACAAACAAAAAATACAAACAAACACACACACACAAACACATACACAAAACCAAAAACACACAAACAAACAAACACAAAAACACAAAAACACACAAAAACACACTCACACACCACACACACACGTACCATACAACATACACATATATACATACCACACACACACACACAACACATACACATACACACACCACACAAACATACACACACAAACACACATATACAACACACATACACATACCACACAAACATACACACACACACACACACACACATACCATACACACACACACATATACACACATACACCACACAAACACACACACACACCATACACATACACATACCATACACAAACCACACACACACACACACACACCATACACACATTCACACACATACACATATACACAGATATATCCCCCCACCCCCGGAACTAGACGCACAGCGCTGGATGAGTGCTGGTCTTTCTCAAGGAAAAGATGAACAGTTGCGTCAGATTCTCCACGCAGTGACTCATAAGGTCGGGGACACCTGTCCTGGAGAGCAGGTAGCCCTGGGGGACAGCCTTCCCTGGCTCGGGCTTGGGGCTGCGTCCAGGCAAGTCTGTGCAGCCTGGGGGCACCTCAGGGGTGGGGGGGGAGCGGGGTGCGCCTACCTGTGGGAGGGAAATCTGGTCTGCAGCTCCTGCAGGATCAGGGCCTCCACCACGTGGTCTGTCTCTGTCACCAGGTCTGCGGCTGATGTCTTGGTTGAGACACGTTTTTCCTCAGAAAGGGCTTTTCTAATGATCTGCAATGAAAGTTGGGAGGTGGGTGACACTGGCCGTCCCCTCCTGCTCCAGGGTTGGGCCCCTCCCCCAATGCCAGTGGACAGGCAGGACAGACAGGCAGACGGGCAGTGCCAGGCTCTCTGTGGGCTCCTGGGAGCCTTCACTGCTGCCCCTTCTTCTCACGAGAAAGCACCTTATGGCTCCCATCACCCCCGATGGTGGCTCACAGTGGCCTCGAGGACTGGCCTGGAGCAGAGACAACCGGACCTGAGAAGCCAGCCCTCCTTCCAGGAACAGAGCCCAGCCCAAGGTTGGCAGGCACCAAGCCAGCTGGCAGCCCTGCCTTGGCCTCCTGTGAAGGCAGGTGTGGCCCTGGGCCCAAGGTTGGCCCAGAGGACATGAGGGGCATCAATGTGTGACCTCTGAGTCATGTCCTCAAAGGGCCACCGTTCACTTAGTGCTTTCTCCTGCCCATCACACTCCCCCCTTGCCGTGATACGGGTGTGCTAGGGGGTCGGCTTCTGTCTCCTGGGTCAGAGCAATGGAGATGGGGCCCTGGGAGGCTTCAGGAAGCATAGCTTGCCCCCAGACTCTAATTGGATGGGGGTGAGGAAGGACCCCCACCTCTGACACCCTCTCTGCAGGAGCCAGGCCATCCTCCCACCTCTGCGTCCTCAACTTCCCTGCCCCTTCTGCTCCACTGAGCCATCACTCACCCTCCAGCCCTCTTCCATGGGGGTCCTGTGGTCATCTGGGCTTTTTTTTTTTTTGCTGTTGGGGGGGGGGTGGAGTTGGGCCCCGGGCCACAGATCATGCAAAGGACTGTGAGTCGAGGAGGATGCCAAGCCTGTCCTTCTGTAAGGACTTCTTTTCCATTTCTACTAACGTTTACTATTGCCATCCTGTGATCATTTCACTGCAGGCCCCTGTCCTTCAGCGCAGGCCAGGCCACGCCACACCTGCGTCCTCCACCACCCATGGTGCCGCTCTGGCCAGCCCTCTTCACCACCTGCTGCTCCCCTGGGCCCTGGAAGCGTCCTCTCATCCAGTTACACTCCCAGATATTCAGACCTCATTTCTGAATCACTGCCCCGAACTATGCTGCCCTTCAGACAAGCTGGCCACCACTAGCCCCAGGTGTCCTGTCTCCCTCCTCTGAAGGTCCATCCACCCAAGGGGCTGAGGCCCCACGAAACTTAACAATTTATGGCAAAACCCCAAAATCTACTGCACACACGATGTACAAACCTTAATACTAGGTTAACAAAGTTCAATTTCAGACATTTTCCTCACTGAGAGGAGAGGTGGGGACAGTGTCTTAGAACATAAATCATTATCAGGCTCGATCAGTCTTGCCCTTTAGCCACAGTCCCATCCTCGGGGGATAATCTGTGGTATTCCAGGTGAGTTACCCACCAAAACCCTTGACCATGTCTGTTTTCTCCCTGTCTAAAGGATTTTAAACATTCTCATTCTGCCAGCAATAAGTTAGTGTGTGCTGTTTTCTAATTGATGTTTTTTAGCTACTCACTAACTAAGCCTGCACTTCACAGACCTCCTGGCCTGGGTCTCTCCCTCCAAATAACATTCTGTTAATGTTTAATAGATAAAATATCGGCCTTAAGTCACTGAAGCCTGAATTTCAAGCCCCATCAGCTCCAGCATGTGGGGCTATCATTCAGAGACATGTCCAGACGTCTCTTTCTTGTCTGTGCTACTGTCTCCAAGTCGAACATACGGTTATCACCCATCCCCAAGGAGCAATTCATGTGAGCTCCGGAACCGTAGAGTACACGCGGAGAAGCCTGAGCAAGCGGGGTTTGAACAGGCAGCATCTTTCCTCTGCAGGTGTGGGCCTGGCAGTACCGTCACATTTCAGGTTCCAGACTTATGAGTGTGATGAGATGGTTAATCTTATGTGTCAGCTGGATACCCAGATACTGTGTCAAATGTTATTCTGGGTGTTTCTATAAGGGTGTTTTTGGATGAGATGAGCATATAAACAGTAAAACAGCTTGCCCTTTAGAATGTGGGTGGGCCTCATCCAGTTAGTTGAAGGCCTGAACAGACAGAAAACACAAACCCTTCTCTGTGTGAGAGAGCTTTCTACAGACTGCCCCTGGGCCCTTGGCCACATGTGCCAATGGGGCTGCTGTTGCTTCTGCCAGTAGCTATCTCACAAGTTCTGTTTTGGCTGAGTCTTCAAATGTTGGCCAAAGTGTTACAATTGTCAATGCAGGTCACCCCCCCGTGGAAGCTGGGGGTGCCAGTGCAGGTGGGGCCAGCCGAGGCCAGGACTGACAGCAGAAACACTGAGCTCACCAGCCATCCCCTCCATCTGCAGGCAGGACAGATGGGGATATCCCAGAGGAAATGCCGGGGCTCGACCTGCGATCCACCTAAGGAGAGCTCAGGGTGGACAAGCCTGCTCATCCCTGTTCTGGGGCAGGACCCGGCCTAAGACACCAGCCCAGGCTGACAGCTCCCAAACTCTACCCTCAGCCTCTCCTGTGAACTGCCCACCACAGGGCTCCACGCATGAAGAGATCCACTGGCAATTCAAGTTCGACAGCTCACAGCTCCGATCACAATATCTGACCTCCACCTCCAAACCTGCTCCCCACCCCCTCACAGTTCCGGCAAATCCATGGACCAGTTTTTCAGGCCTGAACCTTGCAGGCACCCCTGGCTCTTCTCACATCCGTCTCTAATCTGGCAGCAAACCTGCCTACAAAATCCAATTGCTTTACTGCCTTCTTCATCATCTGCAGTCAGACCCACCCTCACCTCTCACTCGGACAATTCTCACAGCTTCCATTGGAAGCTTCTGCCTGCAACTCCTTTGGTGTTGCAGGCCCCCCACCCAGCATCAGTTCAGGGTGAACTCCCCTTCATCTTGTAGGACTCCACACAGAACTCCAAACTGAACCTCAGTCATACTCAGAGTAAAGGTTAAAGTCCTTTCCAGAGTTACTCAAATATTTGTTGAGTGAATGAATATATTTCTAACAGTTTAGCACCATTATTTTAAAAACAGAGGATCTCTAGGAAGTCAGTAAACACATAAAAAGGCACTTAAGTTCTTCAGTCATATAGCACATACAATTAAAACTACCATAAAATACCGCCTCAAACCTGTCACAGAGGCGAAAATGGAAAGACAGACAACACCAAGTGTTGTTGGAGAACCCCCAACTGCTGCTGGGGAAGCGGGAACCCATGTGGCCGCCTTGGAAAAGCACCTGGTGGAATTTCCTAGCCCATGACACAGCAATTTCACTCCTAGTGTTAATCCAGCTCCAGCATAAATGCATATGGACCTAACCAAAAGACACATGCAAGCGTGCTGGATGAGCAACGTCATTCCTAATCCTTCCAAACTGGACATTGTACAGTCTCAAGAGTTGAGTGAATGAACTGTCATATCCTTACTCACACAACAATGTACTACGTACAGCAGAGCCTCTCAACCAAGAACACTAGCTGGGGATTTGGTGGAGGTGCTTGTTCCTGGCCCCTCTCCGGAACCAGCAGGGAGGAACCCAGCGGTGGACTCAGCCTGCCACAAAGGCCCTCCTGGTGCTTCTGATGCACTTGAAGGTGTGAGGACCACGTCTCCCCAGGAGCAAGACCCATGAGTATCTACACCGAGGAAACCATCAAAAATTCTATTGGAAGATGAAAGTTGGTAGGTCCACAGAAAACTAAGCAAGAGGAAAAAAACCCACTTTTTTTAACTTTAGGGAAAATACAAGTTGAGTAAGAAAGCAAAGAATGTGTAATACTGTAATACAACCATGCTGCTCTGCTTGACCTTGCAATATGTGTAGTCACAGCACGTGAGCCCAGGCACCAATGGGACTGACAGGGAATGCAGCTACACAACACAACAGCATCTAATGTGGATGATGCAGGAAAGAGCTACTATTTAGAAGATGGGTGTAACTATCAGAAAACTGAAGACAGCTCTGGGGAAAAGGATGAGGATGACACAGGACAAGACACTGCTGGCTCCATGACAGTCCCTTTAGTGGTATCTCATTTATCAAATGCCCCCGTGTGAATAATTGATAAAAAATACAGTCACAAACCAGACAAGTAGGGCTGCTGGGTGAGAGTCCCCGCTGTGCCCCTCTGTTCCAGGCAGCTTGAGGTGAACAGGGGGCATCCCACCTCAGAGTACACCAGGAAAGTCTTCCCTGTCTGACAACTAGAATGTTAAAGGAAACGGACAGGATCCTCAAATTTGAGGGCAAGCCTAAACATTTATAGGAACCCACCAGTAACAAGTCTGAAGCCTAAATAAACTTTTCAAAGCTATTAGTAATCAATTTCAATGAGCCACCCTACAGAAAAGCTTGAATTTATATTTCTAGTCTCTGCATAGAACGTACTACTAACTCATCGTCATTTGAAGATGTACAGTATGAAGCCAAAACGTGAAAAAATACTACAGAAAGTTTTGAGAAGCAGTTAAAAACTTATTTGTATGTGTTCTGTTATATTTGGGAACATCTTAAAATGTATACTATTGTGATCTTTTTAATTCTAAATAAACAATTTTTATGTCTAATTTTGAATTTTGTATATTTTTTCTTATAGAGGGCCCCTAAATTATTTAAATTTCAGCTTCAACAAAACCAGGACCTATGCTGCAGGACAACTTAAAAAACATAGTTTTCTTAGATACTTTAGCTCACACATCACATAAAAGATGATAAATACCCATTTCGATGAATATCCCTCTCTGTACTTGTGGTGGTGATGGGGGGGCGGCTGACGTCACTCTGTCCCCCAAAGCCCAGCAGCCAGGGCAGGGCTCCTGCAGCTGTGGGGCGGTTGGACTGGCCAGGATGCCTCCCCCAGGCACCCCAGGACTGGGCGGTGGAGAGGCAAGGACGTAGGGGTCCAGGAAACTTCTCGGGATGGGCAGAGGGGAGGCGGCAGCAAAGGGTCCAGGCTGCCCTGACCTGAACCCATGACTGAGAGACAGAGGACCACACAGTCTCCTGGGAGCCAGCCCTCCCTCTGGCTCAGGAGCTGAGCACACAGAGCTGTGTCGGGGTAGCAGGATGGGAGGGGCAGGCACAGGGGCTAGGAGGCCCCTGAACCTGCACCAAACACACCTCTGGCTGAGGAGGACTCAAGGGTGAGCACTCAGCACCCTCTGCCCTCCCCACCCCGAGCTCACTGGCTACAGGCCAGGCTTTCTCCACTCAGCGCCTTGTGATGTTACTGTCAGAGCATCACTAAGGCACTCTGTCCCTCTTCACACAGGACAGGACGACCCTGTGTGGCTTCTGTCCAGTCCCAGCCCCAGACCAGACCACCGGCCCCTCCCCTAACCCCCTCTCGCCAGGCAGGCAGGGAGCAACAGCATAAAGCCCAGGAGGGAGGCTGCAGTCCTGGGCCTCCTGACTAGACCCCTAAGGGCAGAATCCTTAATGCACCCTCACCCTACTGTCAAAAAATGCTTTTTCTGTTGTTCTTGGCAAGTTGCAAAAGCAGAAGAGATCTCTTAGATAAGTTAAAGTTCCCAAGACCCTTAGAACGGGGCCTGCTATGTTGCAAGTTCTGTGGAAGCACTTGCAAATTTGTTTTAAAAAAAAAAAAAAGGGTTTCAAAAACCCTTCTGTTTCCTCAAGGATCTAAATTTGAAAAACCACAGAAACCCTGTAACAACCCAGCAGGGTTTACACAGTGGTGTCTGAATTCTAGACTGGCTTCTTCTCCAAGGATGAAGGAATAAAGTTGTACGGTGGAACCTAAAAGTTACCATTATACCCTGAGGACGCGCCTCCGGAGAGGAAGTGAGGGTTGGGGAGGGGCGGGGCAATGCCCCCGCACGCCAGGGACCCGCTCTCCAGGAAGGACGTTAGCCCTGCAACCCAGAGCTTCCTCAGGGTAGCAGGCGGGGTTGGGGTCATCCTTCTCCCCAAGGATCAAGGCTCACAGCGCCTCTTGGAGTCGTGAGTCCTTCAAACTGCAGAGGGAGGGCCCCCAACACAGAAGGCGTCCACTAGTGTTGAGGTTAACTGTCAGGGGGCCTAGGGACCGCACGGTGACGGTGCGCTGGGGACGCACTTCTATTGCAAAACTGGCGACAGCCTGACTTTAGAAAAGGAACTGCCGCAGGGACAGGGCTCCTCCTCCGTCCACCTTCTGTTCGGATCGCCGGAACGCAGCCGTGCGCCTTGACGCGCGAGGGGGGACCTAGCCGTCCCTGCGCCCGGCCTCCCCCAGCGCCCCTAACTTGGCGCCGCACGTGGCCTGAGGACCCCAGGCGTGGGGCACCGAGGAAGGGAAGAGCAGAACATACACGAGAGCACGAAGAAAGCGCTGCCCTCGGCAGGTTTCTTCAGCTCCGCAGCTCTACTTCATCCTTCCGGTGCGGGCAGCAGTTCCTCCATTCGCGCAGCGGAACCCTCTCGACTCCGGACGCGCGAGGACAGAACGTCCGCCCGATCTCCACGCGCCGGGTTCGAACACCGGGCAACCGCACCGCGTCCCGCCCCCTGGGTCAAATCCGAGGCAGTCCGCGTGCCCTAACCCCCATCCCCCAGCCAGGCCGCCCTGCGCCCCCAGCCCGAGGGATCCTGGGCGCCAGTCCCGGCGCGGGAGCGACAGGTGCACAAGTGTGCTGGAGGCGCTGCGGACCCCTCGGCTGCTCGCGCCCCGCGCCTTCCTGCCCGCAGGGTCTCCGTCCGCTACGCCCTACATCCGCTGTGCCCCAAGTCCCCGTGCGCCCGCCGTGCGCCTTGGGCCGCTCTCACCTGTCCCGCCCGCAAAGCCAGCTGCACTGCCGCCTCGAAGCACTCCTCCCACGGGCCCCCGGCCGGCGCCTCCCCGTCTTCGCCGCTCTCCTTCATCGCGGCCTCCGATCCTGCCGACGCCCCCGGCCCCGACGCCAGGCTCCACGGTCGCCCAGCGCCTCTGGCCGCTCCGCGCCTGGGCCGCGCCCGCCCGCGGGTGCGGACCTGCAAGGGGCGGGTAGCGGGCGGGGGCCGAGCTGGACCTGCTGCGCCTGGCTGTGGAGCAGCGCCCAGAGCCCCGCCCAGCCCCGAGACGAGCAGGGCCCCGCCCCTTCCCAGCCCCGCCCCGATCCCGGCCCCGCCCTCCTCTCCGAGCGCCACCCCACCCTGTTTCTTCTCATCTGAATCCGAGTAGTGGGCCCAGGGTGACGTCTGGCCATTCTCTCAACCTCGGATGTGCCTGATCGTCATCTGGACCACCCTCCTCCACACTGACCTGTGGACAGTGTATCCCAGAGACACTGAGACCATCCTAGGGAAGCGTTTGTTTGATATAGAAGCCGTGCAAAGACAGGGCGGGCTGTCAGGTGGGCGTGGAGGGGGGTGAAGTGTGGTTCGGGAAGGCCTCACAGAAGAGAGGGCGGGGTAGAGGACCGGAGTCGGGAGCAGTAGAGGAGGCATCCACAGATGGAAAAGGGGAGACTGTTGTTTCCAGGCAGAGGACATATTCCCAGGGCGATGCCGAAAGGTAGCAGAAGCAGACCCACACACAGGGTTCTGAGCATCTCTATTTCAGCGCAGTCGACTTGGCAGTGCTGCCCCCAGGGGACATTTGGCAACATCTCGGGACATTCCAGGCTGTTGCAACTGCTAGCACCTAGTGGATGGAGGCCAGGGAAGCTGCCAAATACCCACCGATGTACAGGACACCGTAGTAAGGGATTGTTCAGCCCAAAAGGATAATAACCCTGGGATTGAGAAACCATGTCCTACTTTAACTTTCTTCCCAGGAGTTTGGCTCCAGGTTAAAATTCCATGTCTGATGTTTCAGACCTGGCCACAGGCAAGTACAAAGCTTTACCTGGCAAGTCTCATGAGGGTGGGGTCTACCCTCCTCGCGCTGGACTTGGGACCCGGCCAGCACGCTGCCATTTTCTGGAGGGAGTTCAGCCCAAGACTCGAAGCCTCCCCCACACTTCCCCATCCCAGCCATGCCCTGGGGCACGACGTCTCCTAGTCCGGCCCAGGCATCTCCCGTCCCCGGGGGCGGGGCCTCACATGTGAGGCCTCTCCCAGGGTCTCTGCCAAGACCACCTTGTCCGGGGGCCATGAAGTTGTCTCCTCCCCTCTGAATAAGATTCGGTACTTTTCCACTCCAAGCTTTCCCAGGCCCCCAGGTCCCAGCAGCTCACCTACTGGCTGCAGACCTAGTCACGTTGTGCAATTATTTGCTTTTCTTTGTCTTTGAATCTAGTAGGCACTTGATTTTAGAACTCAGTGAACAAAAGCATCTGTCAGTCTTGAGCTGACAAACCATAGAGAGATAGTCCACAGTAAATGACAGAATAAGGCCTCAAGGAATTTTGTGGACAGCTTTTTGTGGCAAAGGGGAATGCACCTGGAATTGAAGTTAGCCCTCTATTTTGATCTCAGAGAGTCACTGCAAGTGTGGAGCCTGGGCTGAGGAGTGGGCGTTAGGACCCCTGATATTAGAGCCACAAAGACTAGCATCTGGGGTTTCCTGGTAGCTCAGCTGGTAAAGAATCTGCCTGCAAAGCAGGAGACCCTGGTTCAGTTCCTGGGTTGGGAAGATCCCCTGAAGGAGGGATAGGCTACCCACTCCAGTATTCTTGGATTCCCTGGAGGCTCAGACGGTAAAGAATCTGCCTGCAATGCAGGAGACCTGGGTTCGATCGCTGGGTTGGGAAGATCCCCTGGAGGAAGGCATGGCAACCCACTCCAGTATTCTTGCCTGGAGAATCCCCATGGACAGAGGAACCTGGTGGGCTACAGCCCATGGGGTCCCAAAGAGTCAGATACGACTGAACGACCAAGCACAACACAGCACAGGTTAGTGTCTAGCTGTGCTCTGGCAGTCCTCCTGGGGTATCTTGTTCAGTTTTTAGTGTGCTCAAAAAGTTATTTACTTAAACATGTGATTAAGGGCATTTTGGAATGGGCTTTCTCGCACATATTCAAACCAGGAGGAAGACAGTTGGTTTAGTTTGCAGGGGACTCCGGGTGCTTGCATGTTGACTTCTCAAACTCAGCTGCGGGGCCCCCACCGCTGACCTGGGAATGTTCATTGCTGCCCTAATGGTCAAGGGCCACAGCCACTTGGTCCTTGAGACAGGCTAATTGACACTTCATCACAAGGAAGCAGGGGTGATCATCTGCCTGACAGTGATGCCACTAAATGCCATGGTCAAGAGGACCATTTCTCAGCATCAGGAAGCCCTGCACTGCACTCAAGGCCCGACATGCCCGCATCAGTCCTGTGACTTGACTCTCGAGCCCACTTCCTGGGGTCATCACTCCCAGCAGAACATCAGTCAGAGTCAGTCAGGACAATAGAAACCACCCTGAGTGTTTCAACAGAGAGAATTGAATATATGAAATTGAATAGCTTTCGGCTTTCGGCTCAGAGAAGGTGCAACTTTCTTCGGTTGTCCCGAATCCGGGTTCATCCGACACCAGCTGCCTCCACCATGCTGCCTAAGTTCGACCCCAACGAGATAAAAGTCGTGTACCTGAGGTACACCGGTGGGGAAGTCGGTGCCACATCTGCCCTGGCCCCCAAGATCAGCCCCCTGGGCCTGTCTCCAAAAAAGGTCGGTGATGACATCGCCAAGGCAACTGGTGATTGGAAGGGTCTGAGGATTACAGTGAAACTGACCATTCAGAACAGACAAGCCCAGATTGAGGTGGTACCTTCTGCTTCTGCCCTGATCATCAAAGCCCTCAAGGAACCACCAAGGGACAGAAAGAAGCAGAAAAACATTAAGCACAGTGGAAACATCACTTTTGATGAAATTGTCAACATTGCCCGGCCAGTGTGGCATCGGTCTCTTGCTAGAGAGCTTTCTGGAACCATTAAAGAGATCCTGGGGACTGCCCAGTCTGTGGGCTGCAATGTTGATGGCCGCCACCCTCATGACATCATAGATGATATCAACAGTGGTGCAGTGGAGTGCCCAGCTAGTTAAGAACTGCAAAGGAAAAAGAAAAATAAAGGATTATTTGACAACCAGTGTAAAAAAAAAATTGAATAAGCAGGTAAAAAGGCAAAAACAGAAAACTGAGGCCACAGAGATAGTAAGTGCAGGCAGCAGCTGCCACCCTCAGGGCTGGGGTTGCCAGAACCTGTCAGCCGGGAGGGGTGCCAGGATTCACGGCCAAGAGGGGCCTGAAGGCAAAGCTGCTGCTGTGGGTGCTACTGCCTCTGCCAGGTGCAGGCAGGCTGGTTCAGGGTGCAGTGCTGTCAAGACCAGCAGGAGAGCAGGCCCTGCTCCTGCCTCCAGCCCCCTAGTTCCTCCGGGCCTCCTGTGGGTGGAGCCTAATGGAGCAACCTGGCAAAGGGGCCTGCAGAGCCTTAGCTCCAAGTGAAGCTGCAGAGCAGGGAAGGTGGCTCTGATGGTAGCTCAGTGTCCAGCCCAGCCTCCCTATCCACGTTTCCCAAGGATGCCCACACTCACCATCAGGGTCCCTTACTCCCCTGGGAAGCTGTTCCCCATGGCTCAGGTGGAACTGGTGGTACCCCCTCCCTCACGCTGCTCTGAATCTGCCCCGGGAACCAGGAAAGTCCCTGAGGACTTCTCTTTATGTTGACACGTCTGTTCCCTCAATTAGAATTCCTAAGCCCTTGAGGAAAAGAATGACTTGTCATTATTGAATCTCCAAAGCCAGTGCTGTGGTTGGCACATAGTAGGTGCTTGAAGACCATTTGTTGAATGAATGTCTCTTAAGTATTTGCCCAATTATAGCACTGATATTCTCATACTGAGAGGCCTTATAAAACATCCATATATAAATTGAAAGTCTTCAAAGGAAGGTAACGGATATTGGACTTAAATTAGAAATAAAAAGACTTCCCCAGTCTATAGAAAACCAGCATAACTTCTGTTTAGCCATCCAGTGCAGTGGGCAGCTCTTCAGGAAGCTTGATTCTCTGGGCGTCTAAAAGCCTCCCTCTCTGCATGAGATGATTAACACACAGAAAATGCTGGTGGTCTGAGAGAAGGAGGTGTTTCTGTATAGGGTAAGTTTTCTTTTTTTCACTTTCCTTTGGGAAAGATGATAGAAACAGCCCAACCCTACTAAATTTCCAGGAAAGGCAGGACCTTCTCTCGTCTGCTCCCTAGAGAAGGACTCAGTGATGTCTTTGGGCTCAAGACTGTCTCGGCTACAGCTGTGGAGGCTAAAATATGCTGACTTAGTAATAATTTGAAAGGCATGCTTGTCAAGGGGTATGGATCCTTTAAGGAGAATGGGGCTGCTACTTCTACCCACTCGAGCCAGGAGGCCAGGCAGCAGACTGGACCGTACAGGGAGCAGGTGTGGGTGATGGGCAGTGGGTGGTGAAGCTGCATTGGGCGAGCACAGGTCTCCAGCAGGAAGCAGGTGTGAGCAAGTCAGGGCTGGCCATGCAGCCTGATCTCGGGCAGAAATTCCCAGCCAGGAACCAGTCTGCCCACAGAGATGCCCACCCCACACAACAGTAACATGGCCATGCCCGGGAGACATCCACTCAGCTAAGTGTATTTCATGCAAAACACTGTCCTTAGCTAAGGTAATGTCCTTTCTGCATTTGAGTGATAAAACATTGTTTCTGTAATACAATGATTCCGGGGGAAGATGGCAGGTTTTATTCTGTTTTTCCCTCTCACTTGGCCACATGAATGAACACATTGACAAATCTATGTAGGTCACCAAAATAAAAAAAATTTTTTTTGAAGCAGTTGTTGGTGTGTGGGATTGAGAAGTCTGGAAATCACGGAAAAGGGCTCGTCCCCAGGGCCCTGTCATGTGTCTTTCCTTAACGAGGATGGGAGGGATCCGAGGGTCCTGGGAGGGTGCGCTGCATCCGTGCCTGCTGAGAGGAGAAAAACAAGTTGCTGAGAATCCCCAGAACGCAATTAGCTTTTCCAAGAACTGAACAGGGAATGCTCTCCCTCTCAAAATGCCTTTTCAGCAGGAAAGAAAACACCCGTCGGAAAACACGACTATTACATAAATGTTCCAAATATTGTCTTAATCAGAAAAAATCAATCGTGGGATCATCAGGAAGTGGGGGCCCACGCCTTTTCTGGGGCGTGAGTGGTTCCATCTCCTCTGCTTGTCTCAACTGTGGCCAGAGGCCTGTCCACTGCATGTGTGGTAGGGAGAGGGTGTTATGCTCAGAAAAGAAAAGAAGCTGGTGTTTTGTATCGGTGCTTAATGAACTAAAATCATAAAATTCAGGGAGTTCCCTGGTCACCTAGGGGTTAGAGCTCTGGTCCAGTTCAATTCCTGGTTGGGGTATTGAGATCCTGCAAGCTGTGTGGCACAGCCTAAGTATATATATATATGTAAAACTTAAATCCAAATGTTCTTCAAGCTTTTTTGGGGGTGGCATGTGGCATGCAGGATCTTAGTCTGCAACCAGGGATCGAACCCGTGCCCTTGCCTCCTGCAGTGTAAACATGGAGTCCTAACCCCTGGACCTCCTGGGAAGTCCTCTTCGAGCTTTATGTTCACTTTGTAAGTCTTGTTAATCTATCCAATGGCCTGATAATGTCAGCAATCCAATGACTGTTCCGTAATCAACCCTCAACTTGTGCATAAATTAGACAGAGGAAGTTCTCCCAAACAACAGCGTTTCTAAACTTGACTAAGTTACTGTAGATAGTTTAGGCTGTAACGATGAATGTAGCACCTGATTCTTTCAAACACTTCCATGGGGCATGTTCATAAACGTCAGGGCGGAAAACCCCTGCACACGTCCCTGTTCTTTTCCACCTGATGAATCAGACTTCAAAACCCAGCAAGTCAGGTGCCCTGATGCCATCAAACAAGCTAACAGCAGTTGAAGCAGCATAAAACAGCATGTGACTTGACAACTGGCTACCACAACTGTACAAAAACATAACTGAAACTAGTCCCATATGGTATGGGCTGGACTCCTTTCTTCATCCCAGAGTTAAGCCCCCAGCCCGGGGATGGCGGTCCCAGACCCCAGGCCCTGGACTCAAGCCAATAGCTACTCAATCTTGGGTAATTCTCCTCTACAACTTTTCAGTATTTTCAAACATCTTGTGGTTAATGTATTCCTTTTACATTTTAATATATCTTTAGAAGGTGAAGTTTTAGGGGCGAGCTGACAATAAAAGCAGCTGCAGAGAGTTAGCCACATCAGTGGATGGGAGGGGACAGAGGCTGCAGGTGCAGCTTAGCTGTGCACTGGAAATTAGTCACAGTCATGAGCTTCCAAACTTTCTCTGGAAACTTGTGAGGACAGATGTTTAAGAAGTGGATTAACAAAGCTCTACTTTTCGGCTCAGATTTGGGGATGATTCCAAAGAATATGTGTCATGTTCCCTGCCTCTTGTGCGGAGACATCAATCTTTCCACTCTGCTGTCTGCTTGCTCATAGACAACACACAGCCCAGAGCTCAGGATGCAATAGCCAGTGAAGCAGCAGGAACACTGACTGGTCCCAGTAACCCCCAGTTAGCGTCGCCTGCCCAGAGGTTTCCTTCAGAACTGGTTTATCTGTTATGGGAAACCTCTCTTCACTATGAGCCCTGCACCAATTATCCTGCCAGGAAAAAATATTTTCAGATGTCCTCACTCCTAGTACTTTGTTGTCCTTTGGGGCTTAATTTAAAGCTCTATTTTGGAAGAATTCTTAACTTTTTCAGAGCCCCAAATGATGTGAATGGAACAGATTATTGGTGCGGTCAGTACACGTTTTTAACAGTTTAACGTGAGAAATAAGTGTAAAAGCCTCCAGGTTTTGTCTTCTCTACTTGGTGTCCCCTGGGGTCCTGCTGACCAATTTCTTTCCTAACCCAACCCCTTACCTGGTTAGGGGTCCATTGTCTCCATCATCCCAAGAAGAGAGAACCTGTTTTGACACTAAGGGAATCCAGGGTGAGGTACCATCTTGGCAGAGGGCAGCGTGCGCCATCTGCTGGAGATGCCGAGTCTTTCCTTTTGGTCATGAAGTAATGGGCTCCCAACATGACCTGATCGCCTTACTGCTTCTAACGGACTATTACCTGTCTTGAACCCCACTGTTTTTTAGAATATGTTTTAGAGAAAAGCAAAGAACAGTTGAGCCTACTAAAAGTGAGAGTTAGTCGCACAGTCATGTCCGACTCTTTGCAATTCCATGGACTGCAGCCTACCCCACTTCTCTGTCCATGGAATTCTCCAGGTAAGAGTACTGGAGTGGGTTGCCATTTCCTTCTCTAGGGGATCTTTCCAACCTGGGGATCAAACCCAGGTCTCCTGCACTTCAGGCAGATTCTTTACCAACTGTGCACTAGTGGGAATCTCTAGTTGAGCCTAGAGATACAAATAATTTTAACCCCAAATATGCAGAGTTATCCCAACCATTATCTTTGGTTACTCTAAAGGATGTTTCAGGAAAGGCTAAGATAATAAGTGTAGCTGGAAAATAGCTGATTTATTTAGGGTGATCGTAATGTGGTGTGTGTGGTGTATGAGGTATGTGCAGTGTATGTGTGTGATGTGCATGTACGTACAATGTGTGTGTGGTATGTGTGGTGTGTGCAGTGTGTGCGGTGTGTGTGGTGTGTGCAGTGTGTGTGTGGTGTGTATGTGTGTGCAGTGTGTGTGCGGCGTGCATGTGTGGTGTGTGTATGGTGTGTGTATGGTGTATGCATGGTGTGTGTGTGATGTGTGTGGTTTGTGTATGGTGTGTGTGTTCCCACCAGAATGATGTCCCTCCCTCCCTCTCTTTTTTCAGTTGTCTCTCTTTCATTTCTTTTCGTTCTTCCTTGCTTTAATTGGTCCAGTTTTCTCTCCCCATCCCCCTCCTCCCACCCCTCCTCCTCTCTGTCTGTCTCTCTGTCTTTCCCTTTCCTTTCTAACTAACAAAAAACATTTCTGGAGAATCTGTGCACTCAGAAGAAAGGCATGAGTGAGAGCGCTATGTGAATGTCCTTCTGTTGACAAACATCGCACCTTCATGGGTGGCAGAGGGCGGTAATGCGCTCTGAAGAAGGACACTTGCCAAGGGACTCAGGCCTCTTGTGGTTCCTGATGCTGGGCTGGGAACACCTGTCACTGCCCAGTCTGGTGGGGCCTCTGCTCCCTAGAGAGACAGCACAGGTGTGGGCTGGGACCTGTATTTATCAACTGTTCCCCTGACCACTGTCCAGTCTGCAGAGATGCTGAGCTCCTGACCTGCCTGCTGTCACCTAGATCCCTGCCCCCACCCTGCCCTGGGAGCACCCCTGAGTGGCGGTGTGGACACTGCCTTCACTGCTCAGCCTTCCGTGTTCCCCATCCTAGGCCTTGGCCAGACCCTGCACCATGGACCCACCATGGCAACAATCCCTGCTCCTCACAGTGGGATTCGGCCAGGGCGTGACCCCCTGTGGATGCTGGGTCCACTGCTGTTTCTGCTTGTTCCCAAGCGGTTGCCCTTCTCAGCCCATCCAGCTGCTCTGGCTGAGAGAATTTGAACCCTTGCTCTTCTCCAGATGTCACGGCAGTGTTTCCACAATGATGACACCAGCAATTTCTACCTACAGAGATTTTAGAAAATTGTCTAATATGACCTGGAAATGCAGTGAACCAAGCCTAGAAGCTCTGGGTCTGCTTTTGGATTGTTTGTGTCTGTTTATAAAAGTATAACCTACCAAATTGCTATAGATTATAGAAAGGTTAAGAGAGAAGAGAAGAAGTTTCCCTGAATCTCTAAAGAAAACATTAAAGAACCAATCACACATTTTTCATCAGGGCCTAATAGAATTACAATGAAAATGAAAGTGGTAGTTGCTCAGTCGTGTCTGACTCTTTGAGACCCCATGGACTGTAACCCACCAGGATCCTCTGTCCATGGAATTCTCCAGGCAAGAATACTGGAGTGGGTTGCCATTCCCTTCTCCAGGGGATCTTCCCAACCCAGGGATGGAACCTGGGTCTCCTGCATTGCAGGCAGATTCTTTATCAACTGAGTCACCAGGGAAACCCTCAATATCCCATAGTTATAATCTGCTTCATCCCCTCTTATACAAGCAACAGTGTTAAAACAACACTATCAATAACATTGCTACCAATATGCTATTGAAAGCAGGAATTTGTTTCTGCAGTTTTGCTCTCCATTCTTCCTCTATCAATAAAGAGCTGTATACATCCATTTTGTCAGAGCATATACCATTACATACCACTCTCTCTCTTTTAATCTGAAAATGGTCTTAATTTAAATGACACTGTGACTTTGGTGTTCACCTCCTATTTTTATAGCAATATCTCTCCCTCATCATTCTGATGGTCTGAAGCTTGTTTTTTGGAAGAAATCACGGAAACTAAATTCTCTGAATTCCTGCATGTCGATAACAGTTGTCTATGATCTTTATATTTGAAATTCACTTTTGCTGCAAAGTCCTAGGCTCATATTTTCTTTCCTCACAAAATCTTAAGTATGTGTACATATTCTCTGCTGGCATAAAGCTCACAGAGTCTGAAAGTGAAAGTGTTAGTCGCTCAGTTGTGTCTTTCCCACCTAGGGATTGAACCTGGGTCACCTGCATTGCAGGCAGATTTTTTTACCATCTGAGCCACCAGGGAAGTCTGATAAACTAAATCCTATTCCTTCATAAGTCACTTGCTGTTTTTGCCTGGATGCCCAAAGGTACTTCCTTTTCACTTTTATTTAAAACTCAGTAGGTTTACTAGAATACGTCTTGGTGGTGTGCACTCTGAATTGATATTCTCTGGTATGCAGTTTTCCCCTTCCTTATATTTCAAGTATGTAGATTTCATATTTCAGGAACATGTGTTTCCTTGAATTGCAGGTTTTAGAACTGTTATCTCATGTCACTTTTATCTTCTGGGACTCCTGTTATCTGCTGGATGCTTTTGGCTGTCCCCAGTATTTGTTGTTCTCTCTCAAACTCATTTGCCTTTCTTCATTTTTTTTAAAAATTTAAAATGATTTTCTTCTTTTCAGTTTCCATTTCTACTAAGGTGTTGTTGGTTATGTTTAGTTCCTCTCATTCCTTTAGACTTTTTCTTTTATTTCTATTTCTTCCTAACTTTGATTCACCTTGTCTCTCACTCTCTGAATGTCTTTAGTTTTTTCTGAAATAGTAGGTGACAGCTTTGGTCTGTTTTGTGGCCATGCCTCTGTGGTATGCTTTCATCGTCTGCAGGAATGTTATTCTACTTCTTGTTCTTTTTTTTATGATAACTTTGCTGACTTTTGACCTCACTTCTTTCCTGATGCTCGCTCATTCCTGAACTGACGTCAGCTGTCACAATGCCTTCTGTCGCTGTCATCGGCGGGCTAACGTGTGAGGGCTTGCCTTCTGCGAGTCCCTTGTGCCCAGTGTTATCGGCATGTCTTCCTTACTGTCTCTCCTCTACGTCCTGCAAGTGCTCATTTCCCCAGGGGGTCCCCCTCCATGTGGGGTCTTGTCCTGGAAGAAGCATTGCTCCAGTCCCTCAGGCCTAAAGGAGGAAAAACCCTTCCTGTGTTCAGCTGCTGTCCTCTCCGCACTTTCTGGGGAAACTGATGCTGTCTGATTCCCTGTCTTCAGGTCCATCAGGTTCCTCATTGCTCTGGTTTCTACCTGCACACATACTGATGTCACCCAGGCTGTAGCGCTCTGTGGTTCATCCTCACTCCCCTTACATCTAGGGGTCTATGGGGACAGCTTGTCAGACTGTTTTCCCATGAGCACTGTCTGTGGGTTTTGAATCTGCTACCTACTCATTTAGTTCATAGAGCCTAATGGATAAATGAGATGAGATGGTTAGAGAGCACCACTGACTCAACGGACATGAATTTGAGCAAACATGGGGAGATAGTGAAGGAAAGAGGAGCCTGGTGTGCTGTAGTCCATGGGGTTGCAAAGAGTTGGATACAACTTAGCTACTGAACAATAACAACAATCACTGACATCCATTCGAAATCCAAATTTCCCAATCTTTTTTTTTTTTTTTTTTTGCTATACAGTGTGGGTGGAATGTGGGATCTTAATTCCCCGATCAGGGATCAAACCTGTGCCTACTGAAGTGGAAGCATGGAGTCCTAACCACTGGGCCTCCAGGGAAGTCCCCAAATCTTTAAAAAAAATTTTTCTTTGAGCTAGTTTGTCCCAATCATAACTCAACCCAGGCCATGATCTGCTTTGGCTGCCTTGTTTCCTGTCTGATTTGCAAAGACAGATAGATCCTCCTCCCTTCTGCTGTGATGCTACTTGTTTGTGGAATAAAGACAGTGGGCCGTCTGCTCTGTATACTTACCACACCCTGGGTTCACTAATCACTTTCTGCTGTGTCACATAACAGGTTCGTTTGGTCCCTGTATTTCCTTAGGCTTGTAGTTCTAGGCTTGGCCAGATTTCATATTTTTCCTTTTCTTTCTCAGTGAGAATACTTTGGGGTGACTGATGTCTACCTCCTAATTGCATCATGAAGAGTCTGGTTGTGTTGGTGTTCTGGAGATGTTAAAATTGTTCATCTGGGCATATTTGGAAATACTACAAAATTTTAATTAATAATACCACTTACTGCTTACATATACCAGGCATCTTGCTAACTGCTTTCTCTGTGATTTCTCATATTACATCTCAGTATTTTCACTGTGTTCAGATTTGAAAATCGGCCCAGACTTGGTTGTTTGGAAGATTCTGAATCACTACTCTGAGCTTCTGTTTGCTTGACATAGTGATGCTTGCTCTTGATTTACAGGGTCATTTGGGGGATTATTTGAAGTCACGATGTGAGAGCATTTTGACAAAAGAGAATACGCCAGCTTTACTGTTATAAAAAATTTAAGAAATAAAACCCCATATAAACAGTGACTGTGATGTCTGTCTCACTTGTTCCGCATCTGTTTCTTGAAGGCGCTGAGCCACGCAGATCAGGCAGAAAGCCGCCGCGGGCCGGCGCGCAGCAGCCAGAGCTGCGAGGAAGCCCGGGAGCTGCGGAGATTTCGCAGCCAGCCCAGCGCCGAGCGCCGCCTCGTGCGCCGGAAGCCCAGGTCCTCCCGCGCGCCCCGCCCCCGCGCCTCTACGCTCCGCCCTATGTCCCATACTCCCCGTCTCTGAGTTCCCCGCCCCTACGCCCGTACGCCCCGCCCCTGCGCCCCGCCTCCCCCGCTCCCCAGCGGCGCTCGGGCCCCCCCGCCCCGCGCGCCAGCAGCCGGCCGCGCGCCGCCTGCGGGTCTGGATCGGAGTGAGTGTGGCCCCGCGGGCAGGTCCCGGCACGCGGCCTTTGGAGGCCGAGTGAGGGAGGCGCACTGAGTGCGCGGTGGAGCCCGCGATCCGAGGCCGGCGCGGGGCTGGGCCTCCGGGACCCAGTGTCTGCCCGCCGGCCCGCGGAAGCCCGCGGAGCAGGTTCCGTGCCGCGCTTTTGTGCTTCCGTTCGCTGCTGTTCCGGCGCTGCGAGCCGCGAGCCTCACGCAGGTTAGTCAGTGCATGAAATACTCTGCTCCCGGTGACCGACGGCAGCTACTACTCTTTGAGTGTTGGGCCGCACAGAACGATGTTGTATATGCGCTTTTTCTGCAAATACTTATACTGTAACTTAAAGGAACTGTTCTTGACCAATCACGTAATGTGGGTCATCAGCTGCTAGATTATCAGCGCATTTTACATCCCGCCTGGCTCAGGCTCCTGGGTGTCCGAGGGGGTGGCAGCCACTGTGCCCTCCAGAAAGTGATGCATTTTCCGCTTTACTAATAGTTGATGAAAGATTATTCAGCCATAAAACACACGTTTGTGTTTTATTTCAGGTAAAGGCGCTCTGATTTGGGGAAGCACAAGTCAACCATTAAAGGAGTCTCATTCTTTAAAAGGTGAGAAAATGAAAAAAAAAAAAAAGAGAAAAAATGACTCAGTGATATTCCCCTAAATCCAACTTCTGGAGACTTTTCCTTTTTTAAAATATAAAAGTACTGAATTTAAATCAGAAAGAAAACCTTTGTTATAGGATATCGTTAACTTATAGGATCCTCTGTGTGTATGTGTTTGTCTTCTTTTTAAAAAAATTGTGGCAAAATCTCCATCAGTCCAGTTCAGTTGCTCAGTCGTGCTGGGCTCTTTGTGACCCCATGGATTGCAGCAGGCCAGGCCTCCCTGTCCATCACCAACTCCCGGAGCTTACTCAAACTCATGTCCATTGAGTCGGTGATGCCACCCAACCAGCCATCTCATCCTCTGTTGTCCCCTTCTCCCGCCTTCAATCTTTCCCAGCATCCGGCTCTTTTCAAATGAGTCTGTTCTTGGCATCAGGTAGCCAAAGTATTGGAGTTTCAGCTTCAGCATCAGTCCTTCCAATGAGTATTCAGGACTGATTTCCTTTAGGATGGGCTGGTTGGATCTCCCTGCAGTCCAAGGGACTCTCAAGAGTCTTCTCCAACACCACAGTTCAAAAGCATCAATTCTTTGGCGCTCAGCTTTCTTTATAGTGGCTTCCCTGGTGGCTCAGAGGTTAAAGTGTCTGCCTCCAATGCTGGAGACCTGGGTTCAATCCCTGGGTGGGGAAGATCCCCTGGAGAAGGAAATGGCAACCCACTCCAGTATTCTTGCCTGGAGAATCCCATGGATGGAGGAGCCTGGTGGGCTACGTACGGTCCATGGGGTTGCAAAGAGTCGGACACGACTGAGCGACTTCACTTCACTTTTCTTTATAGTCCAACTCTCACATCCATACATGACTACTGGAAAAACCATAGTTTTGACTAGACAGACCTTTGTTGGCAAAGTAATGTCTCTGCTTTTTCATATACTGTTTAGGTTGGTCATAACTTTTCTTTCAAGGAGCAAGCATCTTTTAATTTCACGGCTGCAGTCACCATCTGCAGTGATTTTGGAGCCCCCCAAAATAAAGTATCTCATTGTTTCCACCGATTGCCCATCTGTTTGCCATGAAGTGATGGGACTGGATGCTGTGATCTTAGTTTTCTGAACGTTGAGTTTTAAGCCAACTTGTTCACTCTCCTCTTTCACTTTCATCAAGAGGCTCTTTAGTTCTTCTTCACTTTCTGCCATAAGGGTGGTGTCATCTGCATATCTGAGGTTATTGATATTTCTCCCAGCAATCTTGATTCCAGCTTGTGCTTCATCCAGTCCAGCATTTCTCATGATGTACTCTGCATATAAATAAGCAGGGTGACAATATACAGCCTTGAAATACTCATTTCTCGATTTGGAACCAGTCCATTGTTCCATGTCCAGTTCTAACTGTTGCTTCGTGGCCTGCATACAGATTTCTTAGGAGGCTGGTCAGGTGGTCTGGTATCTCCTAAATTTTACCATTTTTAAGTGTACAGTTGAGTGGCTTTCAGTACATTCACATTGTTCTGCAACCATCACCTCCATCCATTTCCAGAGCTTTTTCCTCTTCCCAGATAGAAACTCCACATCCATTATATAATGACTCTCTGTCCTCCCCATCCTGTGCCCTGGCATCCACCGTCCCACTTCTGTGTCTATGGGACTGACTGCTGTAGGGCCCTCATGTACCTGGCCCTCATGTAGCGTTTGTAGTTTGTGACTGGCTTATTTATCTTACCATACTGTCCTCAGGGTTCATCCACGTTATGGTCTGGCGCAGAATTTCTTTCCTTTTTTAAGGGCTGAAATGATACTCCATTAATAATTAGAGGTTTATGCAACATTTTGTTTATCCGTGATTCATCTGTCAGTTGTCCCTTGGGTAGCTTCCACGTTTTGGGTCTTGTGAACTGTGCTACTGTGAACATGGGGTAAAAATATCTGAGTCTCCACTTTCAGGACATTTGGGTGTGTTAAGAGTTATTACTTAATGGATGTGGAGTTTCCATCTGGGAAGAGGAAAAAGCTCTGGAAATGGATGGAGGTGATGTTTGCAGAACAATGTGAATATACTGAAAGCCACTGTGTACCCAGAAGTGTGTTTGCTGTATCATATGGTAGTTCTACTTGTAATTTTTTGGGGGAGCCACCATACTGTTTTCCACAGTAGTGGGAGCCTATATGGCAGCCTGTATGGCTCTCCTGTAGGGTTAAATTTGATGAGCTTAGTAAAACTGACAAATTGAACATGGAGACAGAAAACAATAACATTTTATTAATTTTGCTTTTTGAGCCCAAACCTGCTAATGCAAAGGAAACCTTCTAATATAGACAGAATTATTCATCATTTATCACAAGAAAGCAACAAACAGAATATAGTCTTTATCCTAACCTCCCTCTTCTTCATTTTACAGACTGGTGATACAGATGGATAAGCACGTCTTTTCCACATGTTTGTTGAGTAGACAGGAGGGGTCAGTTGCATCTTGGCCCAGGCGGCACTGAGGAGGTACCAGACATCCCCACCACCCAGGTTAGTCTAGACAAGGACACATTTTTTCTGCATTCGCCTCTGAGCGCCTGGACGTGAAGGGGACGGTAGTACTTGGTGGTTAAGGCAGTGGCTGTGTTACAGAAGGGGACCCCTCCCAGGCCTGAGGGTGGGCTCTTGTCTAACACTCAGAAGTGAATTGTCTGAGGAGACTCATACTGATGAAGCAGTGACCCTTTACCAGTAAGGGTCACCCGGTTGGAGGACAGTGGAGTCAGGGAACCCAGGAGACCTGCTCCACCGTGTGCTTCCAGTCTCAGGGTTTATGGTGATGGGTTAGTTTTCTGGGTCGTCACTGGACAGTCATCTTGTTAGGCCCACGTTAGGTCCAATTCCCAGTGCTGAGGGCATCTCAGACAAGGCTGATCCCAGCTCGAGGGCTTCTGGGAAGTTGGTGGGATGTATTATGGACTGGCATGTCCTCCCTCCTTTTGGCCCTTCCCAAATTCTTCCTTATCCTTATCGGGGCCTCTGTTGTGAGATAATTCATACAGGCGGTCACTGTCCTGCCTGGCCAGATGGGTGGCTTCAGTTATTGGTTTCTGAACCTCTGTGGGGATCTTAGATCATTGGTTTTGTTATGGTTGAGATAAAACATGAGGTTTACTTTCAGTGAGTCAAGGATCTGGGGCTTTGGGTGTGAAACATGAGAAGCACTATGCAGTGAATGGTGGAGAAGTGGCGTCAGCCCTGCAGCCACGGCTCCTAGGCCCTCCGGTCACTGGCCTTCTTTCCCTGGACCCGCTGGTTCCTCTGACCAAGCTGGAGGAACTCCCTCAGGGTGTGAGCCTGACTCTTATCCTGATAAGCCTGCCTCATGGGAATGAAATAAAATTCATAGTTGATGGCAAGACGAGGAAAAACTCAAAATAAAATTTTTCTCTGCCCATTTGGGCCTCCTCCCCCACTTAGTGTGTGCCCTGCACCTGCACTGACCAGCCCTCCTGACAGAGGGGCTTCCTTCTTCCTGTAGGGGGCCTGCTGACCCACCACCCACCAATTGTACATGCAGGTCTGCATTGTGTAAACTGTCAATGAGACATTTGATGTATGACACCTTGCTCAGAAGCAAAAGACCGACTGCCAGGCTGGCTCGAATAAAATTCTCCATTTCTTTCTTGGATGAACTGTTGGTTAATTTTCCCATCAACAATAGAAAGATTTTTTTTTTTCCTTAAAAAGCACTTTTGTGAACATTCTGTCAGTGTCTGAAGCAGCAGTGGGAGGTGGGTGCTGTGACCCTGTGAGGCCCAGGGGGTCGGGGACTCACTGAGGACCCCAAGTGGAGCTGCAGTCAGTTCTCACAGGTCAGTGCAGCTCTCTCTGTGGTGGAGGGTGAAGCACAAAGAGGAGCCAGGGCCGCTCGGTCTTGCTCTTTCCAGCACTGCCGGCCGCAGGGCAGTGACTGGTCATCCATGGCCACAGGTTCCTTCCAACTGGGCCATGAGGTGGTGAGGCTGACTGTAGGCTCCGTGAGAGCAGGGAGCTGTCCAAAGCAGCTGTGGTGGGAGTGACGTCCGGGCCCCTAGTGTGGGACTTGGAGTTGAGCCCAGTCCGGTTCCCACACCCCATCAGCCCTAGAAATACTGCCTTCACTTCAGAAGGCGAAGAGGGTGAGCTGTGGCCATGACATTGAAGACAGTGAGGGGAACTTGACTTTGATGGAAGGTACAGTGAGTTTTGGAAAGAGGAAGAGCCGTTTCCAAGATTTGAGGAAAAGGAATTCTGTTGGAAGGATTCAGTGTCGGAAGTTGTCAAATATGGTTTCTCTCTTACGGGGAGTTCTGTGTATTTTTCAGTGATCACACTGTACCAGGTTCGTGTGGCCTTAAGGTGTTCTTGAGAAGACATGTCTCAGTACCAGCAGGCTGGCCTGCTGCCCCTCCTTTCTCCATTTCTCCCTCCTTCCCTCTAGGTCCTCTGGCTGAAGGGCTCTTTATGGAGGAAAGAAAATGCCTGGGGAAGGGCAGGGCCCTGGGCTCTTATCTAAGCTGACAGCTGTGGGTGGTGCTCAGTCGCAAACCCTGTGTCCTCCTGCTCCTGTCCCCCCCACTCCTGTGTCCCCCCTCTCCTGTGTCCCACACCGCTCTTGTGTCCACTGCCCAGCTGAGCAGCTGGGGTGTCGCCTCTCTGTGCTCCGAGGTCTCTGTCCCCACCACGCCTGCTGGGAGCAGGGTTCCATGACGGAGCAGTGGGCGTGGAGGAGCCACTCGACTTGTCTTTCAGGCTTCTTCGCTGGGAAATTGGGAAGCACAGAGCAGCGGCCGCAAGGATGGGCTCCCTTCCTCCCAGTTCTCGTGGGACGTCAGGTCGTCGAAAGTTTCAGCTGCTGCTGGGCCTTAGCTTTCAGGATTGTAGGATATTCTAGGCCTTTTGAGAGAAGATGGGCAGTGAGAGAAGATGGCTTTCATTTATTTTTTCTTTGCCCTTTTTTTTTTTTAGTTGTTTTTTAATTGAAGGATAATTGCTTTACAGAATTTTGTTGTTTTCTGTCAAACCTCAACATGAACCAGCCATAGGTATACATATATCCTCTCCCTTTTGAACCTCCCTCCTATCTCCCTCCCCATCCCACCCCTCTAGGTTGATACAGAGCCCCTGTTTGAGTTTCCTGAGACGTACAGCAAATTCCTGTTGGCTGCCTTGTTTGTATTTAGGTGGGGTTGTGCAGTTTTCTGTGTCTTGGTGGCTGTGTGTTATGAACACTGCTGTGGAGCAAGCTGGGCTTTTACTGGTGCAGGGGGACCATTCTGCAAGCTGGACTTAGTGGAGATTGATTTAGGCCCTGAAATAATGCGTCCTGGTCCCCTTGGTGTCAACCATATGCAGGTTCCTAGGTCATCCTGGAAAATCGCCTTCCCAGAAAGGTTTTTCTGCATTTATTGGCTCAGTTAGGACCCGTGGTCAGTGTATCCACAGCCCAGCACCCCCCACCCCCCCAGGCTTTTGGGGCATCTCCTGTGTCTGAGCTCTCTGTGGCCCCCAGGTCACCACGTGCAGCATCCTTGTCTTGACCATCAGTGTAGGACCCTTCCATGGAGGACCAGCTCTCAGAGCCCCCCTCAAGCCCCTCTTGTGTTGGCCTTCACTTCAGATGTGTCAAAAGTGGATGCAAAGCTCATCTACAATGAAGGTGAATCTGAAGGTTTGAAAGGCTCCTGAAGAGAAACCATTGCACATTAATGTCTCATGAAGGAGGGTCGTCCAGAGCATAAGGCTGATGTGCAGGTAAAAAATCGTGTTTGTGGACACGTGTGTAATCCTAATGCAGAATTCATGGCTGTGGCTCCGTCCAACCCTGGCTCTGAGCCAGCGAGGGGGCACCTCGCCTGTGAACATCCACTTCTTTTGTGGAAAACCTGTGTAGAGAAGTGGTGAATTCACACCAAAGGCAACACCCTATAGGGGGCTACATACAGCCTGTTGATTTTTGTGGAGGTGGGTGGTGGGGAGTCCTGGAATTGGCACTTACTTGTTAATTGTTGACTTTTCCTGTTTTTTTCTCTGACCTTAACAAACACCCTTCCATCAAAGGACTTCTGAAAGTGAAAGTGTTAGTTGCTCAGTCCTGTCTGACTCTGTGACCTTGTGGACTGTAGCCCACCAGGCTCTTCTGTCTAGGCAAGAATACTGGAATGGGTTGCGATTCTCTTCTCCAGGGGATCTTCCCAACCCAGGGATGGAACCCAGATCTCTTGCATTGCAGGTGGATTCTTTACTGTCTGAGCCACCAGGAAAACCAAATGACATTAAAATAGTGATAAAACTGTCATCTTGTTGGGAGAACCATTCTAGTAGCTCCTCTGGCCCTTGCAGATGTAGAGACCTCGTACGGAGCCATGATGGGTTGTCCTTGTGAAAGTACAGGACAGAGGGTCTGGGAAGGTGACAGGGTCTGGAAGTCACTGGTTCTTAGTGGCAGTGCTCCTCAAGGGAGACACATAACCTGGTCCTTCCCTTCCCTGCAGGTACACAGCGGAGACGCGGACGCCACCGCACCCGGCCAGAAGCCTGACTTCCTCATGGAAAGTCTCTGGCTGCCAGCACCCTTGGGCAGAGATATGGCCTCAAGGTGGCTAGGGGCCAGGGGGCAGCGCCTCCGTTTGTTGAAGCTAAGGGGCTTCTTGCTGCTGAAGCTCTCGGCCGCCGTCTTTGCTGCACTTCTCTTCTGTGAATTTCTGGTCTACTACCTCGTCATCTTCCGGTGCAGCTGGCCTGAGCTGAAAACCCCTGAAGGTGCCGAAGCCCTTGGGGCCCCCAAGGCCCCTGAGCCTGTGCTCAGGGCCATGTTCTTGGCTGACACCCACCTGCTCGGGGCTGTGAGAGGCCACTGGCTGGACAAATTACGGAGGTAACTTGGTCCGAATTCAGAGTTTTCTGCAGGTCTGTGGGCCTCTTCCCACAGGTGGGGTCTCATGGTCCCCCATCTGTTTCTGTCTCCACCACCTCAAGTGCCCGTGGGCACTGGGTCGCTTCCACCCTTTGACCTTTGTGGGTGATGCCACCAGAGGGTTGATGGGGGCGCCTCCTGCCCTGGTGGCCCTATCTCCGACCCCTTCTTGTCACCCTGGCTACCCTTGTGCCTCCCTGAACAGGCCTTACTCCTGGGGTGGGTGGAGTGTCCTGGAGCGCTGGGACATCCCCAGGCGAGGGTGGGGGAGGCCGGACAGATGAAGGCAGGGCTACTGTATTTCCTCTCAGAGCTTTAAACCCCGGGAGGTGTGAGGGAGACGAGAGCCGGAACACACCCACCCCTCCTTTCCTCTTGTCCTCCAGGGAGTGGCAGATGGAGCGAGCCTTCCAGACGGCATTGTGGCTGCTGCAGCCAGAAGTCATCTTCATCCTGGGGGACATCTTCGACGAGGGGAAGTGGAGCTCCCCCGAGGTGGGCATGCGCCCCTGCGCCTGGGGCTGCACTGAGGTCCAGGGAGCCCAGGGCATGTGGAGTTCTGGCACTGGGCACAGGGGCTCCAGTGTCTGCAGTCGTAGGCTCCATCTCCCCGCCGGTCCCGGGTCCTGTTTGTAGGAGACATCTGTGAAGGTTGGCATATGCTTCCCACGACCCTCTCAGAAGGGAAGTCCGCAGGAGGGAAGCGTCTGGATCGTCCCCAGAGTTCAGGATGCACGCTGAAGTGTGGTTTGACTTAACACTTATGAGGCTGTGCTGCCTAGGAGGTCATGGCCTTTTTCTGAGGGAGGTGGGGGGGTTGCTGGTGGGAGGTCCCTCTGCCCTCAGGGGTGAGACCAGGTGCTGTGAGCTTTCCAGGCACTAGAGGGCAAGGCTGTTCTCACCTTGGCTGGCAGAAGCTTGGCTTGCTGCATTCTTGGGATTAATGGGGGAATGAAAAGCACCATTCTTGCTACTTAGTTAAAAATGTTCAGTCACTGATGGTTTGAAAAGTGAAAGTGAAAGTCACTCAGTCCTGTCCGATTCTTTGTGACCCCATGGACTATACAGTCCATGAAATTCTTCAGGCCAGAATACTGGAGTGGGTTGCCTTTCCCTTCTCCAGGGGATCTTCCCAACCCAGGGATCGAACCCAGGTCTCTCACATTGCAGGCAGATTGTTTACCAGCTGAGCCACAAGGGAAGCCCAAGAATACTGGAGTGGGTAACTTATCCCTTTTGCAGTGGATCTTCCCAACCCAGGAATCGAACCGGGGTCTTCTTCATTGCATGTGGATTCTTTACCAACTGACCTATCAGGGAAACCTGATGGTTTTGGAAGATATTAAAAAAAAAAATTTCAGTTAATTTTTTAAAATATCTTCCAGATGGTTTTGGAAGATATTTCAAAAAATTAATTGAAATTTACTGGGACACTTCAAATGTTGTACAAAGAAAGTCCTGGTTCAGATCTGATGGGAACCCCTGGTCATGGGGTTGCAGTGTTGGTTGTTGTTTTTCCGTCACTAAGTTGTGTCCGACTCTCTGTGACCCATGGACTGCAGCATATCAGGCTTCCCTGTCCTTCACCATCTCCCAGAATTTGATCAAACTCATGTCCATTGAGTCGGTGATGCCATCCAACCATCTCATCCTCTGTTGCCCCCTTCTTCTGCCCCGAGTCATTGGTTTCATCTAGTCCAGAACTAATTGTGAAACCAGGGAAACGCTGTGTGCAAAAAGCAACTGGTTGTAGAGTGAGCTTGGATATAAATGCTGCTTTAGAAAATTAAGGAGAACATGTTATATTTTTCTAATTTTATGTTATTCTAATTTTAAGTATTATTTGTTAAAGTCTTTGTAAAGTACTGAAGGAATCTGTCCGGTTTATTTCCCTCAGTTCAGTTCAGTTCAGTCGCTCAGTTGTGTCCGACTCTTTGTGACCCCATGAATCACAGCACGCCAGGCCTCCCTGTCCATCACAAACTCCTGGAGTTTACCCAAACTCATGTCCATCGAGTCCGTGATGCCATCTAGCCATCTCATCCTCTGTCATCCCCTTTTCCTCCTGCCCCCAATCCTTCTCAGCATCAGGGTCTTTTCCAGTGAGTCAACTCTTCGCATGAGGTGGCCAAAGTATTGGAGTTTCAGCTTCAACATCAGTCCTTCAGTCAACACCCAGGACTGATCTCCTTTAGGATGGACAGGTTGGATCTCCTTGCAGTCCAAGGGACTCTCAAGAGTCTTCTCCAACACCACAGTTCAACAGCATCAGTTCTTTGGCGCTCAGCTTTCTTCACTGTCCAACTCTCACATCCATACATGACTACTGGAAAAACCATAGCCTTGACTAGATGGACCTTTGTTGACAAAGTAATGTCTCTGATTTTTAATATGCTATCTAGGGTGGTCATAACTTTCCTTCCAAGGAGTAAGCGTCTTTTAATTTCATGGCTGCAATCACCATCTTCAGTGATTTTGGAGCCCCCAAAAATAAAGTCTTGACACTGTTTCCACTGTTTCCCCATCTGTTTCCCATGAAGTGATGGAACCAGATGCCATGATCTTAGTTTTCTGAATGTTGAGCTTTAAGCCAACTTTTTCACTCTCCTCTTTCACTTTCATCAAGAGGCTTTTTAATTCTTCACTTTCTGCCATAGGGTGGTGTCATCTGCATATCTGAGGTTATTGATATTTCTCCCGGCAATCTTGATTCCAGCTTGTGCTTTTTCCAGCCCAGCATTTCTCATGAGGTACTCTGCATATAAGTTAAATAAGCAGGGTGACAATATACAGCCTTGACATACTCCTTTTCCTATTTGGAACTAGTCTGTTGTTCCATGTCCAGTTCTAACTGTTGCTTCCTGACCTGCATACAGATTTCTCAAGAGGCAGGTCGGGTGGTCTGGTATTCCCATCTCTTTCAGAATTTTCCACAGTTTATTGTGATCCATACAGTCAAAGGCTTTGGCATAGTCAATAAAGCAGAAGTAGATGTTTTTCTGGAACTCTCTTGCTTTTTTGATGATCCAGTGGATGTTGGCAATTTGATCTCTGGTTCCTTTGCCTTTTCTAAAACCAGCTTGAACATCTGGAAGTTCACGGTTCACGTATTGCTGAAGCCTGGCTTGGAGAATTTTGAGCATTACTTTACTAGTGTGTGAGATGAGTGCAATTGTGCGGTCGTTTGAGCATTCTTTGGCATTGCCTTTCTTTGGAACTGGAATGAAAACTGACCTTTTCCAGTCCTGTGGCCACTGCTGAGTTTTCCAAATTTGCTGGCATATTGAGTGCAGCACTTTCACAGCATCATCTTTCAGGATTTGAAATAGCTCAACTGGAATTCCATCACCTCCACTAGCTTTGTTCCTAGTGATGCTTTCTAAGGCCCACTTGACTTCACATTCCAGGATGTCTGGCTCTAGGTGAGTGGTCACAACATCGTGATTATCTGGGTCCTGAAGATCTTTTTTGTACAAGTCTTCTGTGTATTCTTGCCACCTCTTCTTAATATCTTCTGCTTCTGTTAGGTCCATATCATTTCTGTCCTTTATCGAGCCTATCTTTGCATGAAATGTTCCCTTGGTATCTCTTATTTTCTTAAAGAGATCTCTAGTCTTTCCCATTCTGTTGTTTTCCTCTATTTCTTTGCATTGATCGCTGAGGAAGGCTTTCTTATCTCTCCTTGCTATTCTTTGGAACTCTGCATTCAAATGGGAATATCTTTCCTCTTCTCCTTTGCTTTTCGCTTCGCTTCTTTTCCCAGCTATTTGTAAGGCCTCCTCAGACAGCCATTTTGCTTTTTTGCATTTCTTTTCCATGGGGATGGTCTTGATCCCTGTCTCCTGTACAATGTCACGAACCTCTGTCCATAGTTCATCAGGCACTCTATTAGATCTAGTCCCTTAAATCTATTTGTCACTCCCACTGTTTAATCATAAGGGATTTGATTTAGGTCATACCTGAATGGTCTAGTGGTTTTCCCTGCTTTCTTCAATTTAAGTCTGAATTTGGCAATAAGGAGTTCATGATCTGAGCCACAGTCAGCTCCTGGTCTTGTTTTTGCTGACTGTATAGAGCTTCTTCATCTTTGGCTGCAAAGAATATAATCAATCTGATTTCAGTGTTGACCATCTCTTGATGTCCATGTGTAGAATCTTCTCTTGTGTTGTTGGAAGAGGGTGTTTGCTATGACCAGTGCGTTCTCTTGGCAAAACTATTAGCCTTTGCCCTGTTTCATTCTGTATTCCAAGGCCAAATTTGCCTGTTACTCCAGGTGTTTCTTGACTTCCTCCTTTTTGCATTCCAGTCCCCTATAATGAAAAGGACATCTTTTTTGGGTGTTAGTTCTAAAAGGTCTTGTAGGTCTTCATAGAACCGTTCAACTTCAGCTTCTTCAGCGTTACTGGTTGGGGCATAGGCTTGGATTACTGTGATATTGAATGGTTTGCCTTGGAAATGAACAGAAATCATTCTTTCGTTTTTGAGATTGCATCCACGTACTGCATTTTGGACTCTTGTTGACCATGATGGCTACTCCATTTCTTCTAAGGGATTCCTGCCCACAGTAGTAGATATAATGGTCATCTGAGTTAAATGCACGCATTCCAGTCCAGTTTAGTTTGCTGATTCCTAAAATGTTGACGTTCACTCTCACCATCTCCTGTTTGACCACTTCCAATTTGCCTTGATTCATGGACCTAACATTCCAGGTTCCTATGCAATATTGCTCTTTACAGCATCAGACCTTGCTTCTATCAACAGTCACATCCACAAGTGGGTATTGTTTTTGCTTTGGCTCCATCACTTTATTCTTTCTGGAATTATCTCTCCACTGATCTCCAGTAGCATATTGGGCACCTACCGACCTGGGGAGTTCCTTTTCAGTGTCCTATCTTTTTGCCTTTTCATACTGTTCATGGGGTTCTCAAGGCAAGAACACTGGTTTGCCATTCCCTTCTCCAGTGGACCACATTCTGTCAGACCTCTCCACCATGACCCATCCGTCTTGAGTGGCCCCACACGGCATGTCTTAGTTTCATTGAGATAGACAAGGCTGTGGTCTGTGTGATCAGATTGATTAGTTTTCTGTGATTATGGTTTCAGTGTGTCTGCCCTCTGATGCCCTCTCACAACACCTACCATCTTACTTGGGTTTCTCTTACCTTGGACGTGGGGTATCTCTTCATGGCTGCTCCAGCAAAGCGCAGCCGCTGCTCCTTACCTTGGACAAGGGGTATCTCCTCACGGCCGCCCCTTCTGACCTTGAACGTGGGGTGACTCCTCTCAGCCCTCCTGTGCCTGTGCAACCGCCGCTTCTTGGGCGTGGGGTAGCTCCTCTTGGCCGCTGCCCCTGACCTCTGGCGTGGGGTAGCTCCTCTCGGCCGCCGCCCCTGACCTTGTTTTTAGAACATGTCCTGATCTGAGGGGATCCTCAGCCTGGGGTCCGTGCGTGGCTGTCAGGTGCCATTGAAGTAGCGGGTGTGTGAAGAGGATGGTTTGGGGAGATACACTGTTTCGTTCAAACTTGGCAGCAGGTTAAATACTTAGGTTAGTCTTGGGAAAAGAATGGTAGAAATTCTGCACATTGGCTTTATGGACGCCTGATCCCGGCAGGGAGCGACCTTCCCACCCTCACAACCTGGCAGGGCAGTCCCCCAGGCTGAACTGTGTGCTTCTCTCCGCAGGCCTGGGCGGACGACGTGGGGCGCTTCTGGAAGGTGTTCCGACACCCGCCCCACGTGCAGCTGCGGGCCGTGGCTGGCAACCATGACATTGGCTTCCACTACCAGTGAGTCGTCAGCGGAGGCACCTTCCCCCTGCCCAGCCCAGGGGGGCCTTGCCTGTGGGGTCAGGTGCTGGGAGCTCCTGCACATCACTTGCCAGTCCCACCAACGAGCTGTATGTGCCCCAGAGTGGTTCTCGCTTGAACTTAATGTTTTGTGACCCGTTTTCTTTGGGAATCAGAAAATAAGACGATTTGGGCTTTAACAGCTGATGTTCACATGGTGCCGGCCTGTTGTGAGCACAGCACTTCCGTACATTCAGTCTCTTTCTTGACCTGTTATTTTTGTTGCTATACCCACTCTACCAGTGAGGGGGCTGGAGCTCTGGGGATGAAGTCATTCACCTTGGGCCCCAGACTCTGGACTCCAGGCCCCAGGCCGGACAGTGGTGGCAGCACCCTGCTTACCCAGGGCGAGTGGGAGCTCAGAATGTGCTGGTTGGGCCTTCAGGTCCTGGATGTTATTTTTTCTGTGTTTTTGATAATTCTTAGGATGTTTTAAGAATGACTTGTTCTGAAAAATATTTCTATTCATAATTGAATGTAGGATGGACACATACAGAATAAAACGATTTGAGAAAGTTTTCAACCCTGAAAGGCTGTTTTCTTGGAAAGGAATTAAGTGAGTATTATCTGTGAATTCTTCACGAAGACCCCTAGAATGTGACTTAAGAAAGTGTAAACACAATGGTTGTCTTCTAGATCATGGGGTTAATCAACTCCTGACCTCTGAATTCTTTAAACTCCAGGCACCTCTTTGTGGCCAGTGGACATGTGTGCAGGACACGATGGCACATTTAACAGACTGTGACAATGTCCCTGAGGGAGGAGGTGCCAGGGCACCTCAGCTGACCTGCTGTCATCTGGGTTTGGGCTCCTTGGCCCAGTTAGCTTTGCAGGTTCCCCTCCCCGCCTGTTCCCCCACCCCACCCCATCTGGTCTTAGGCTCTGCTCTGATGTCTTATTCCATGTCACCCCCACAGGGAGCCAGGGCTGTGGGTGGCCGTCATCTCCCCACCTTACATCCCAGGACCAGGGACACAAGGTCAAGTGCTGAGTGTAGTGGTCACATGGGGCCTCCTACTAGTTCAGGGTAGAAAGTGTTTGCCGTCTTGGATTCGACTCCCAGAGATGCTGTCTTGTCCTCTTAGCATCATCTGCACCTGCAGGCACATTGCAACAGGACTGGGATCTCTTCTCTGTGGGGTGCAGCTCCCGGGTCCCAGAGCACAGGTGCCCACAGACAGCGCCAGTGCCCATGGCTTGACCTCTTGCCTCTCCGCAGTTTCGTGATGGTCAACAGTGTCGCGCTGGAAGGGGATGGCTGTGACATCTGCTCCAGGGCAGAGGCTGAGCTCCTGGAAATCTCTCACTGGCTGAACTGCTCCCGGGAGGTAGGGTACCCCCCAACCCCTGCCCGACTCTGGGGGCACAGCCATCCCCACTTCCCCCTCCCTCCCACCATCCAGTGTCCAGTGAGTGAAGGGCCTGGCCTCTGACCTGCAGGAGCATCGCCCCCGCGGGTGTGGCGACAGGCAGCGGCTGCCGGCCTCGGCCCCCGTCCTGCTACAGGTGAGGGGTCCCCACCTGCTGGCCTGCGAGTGTGTTGGGGAAGCACAGGGTCTCACAGTCCCCTGACCCCTCTCTGGTCTGGACAGCACTTCCCACTTTACCGGAGAAACGATGCCAACTGCTCTGGGGAGGACGCAGCGCCCCTCGATGAGAAGTACACCCCCTTCAAGGAGCGCTATGACGTGCTGTCCCAGGAGGTCTCGCAGAAGGTGTGTGGGGACGTGTGGATGCATGGTGGGGCAGGTGGCGCCTACACAGGTGTTTCATCCTCTTTCCCCCCTAGGAAACCCACTCCTGTCCCTAAGATCTGGGTGATGATAGTCTCAGCTCTTGTTTATTCTATTTCCCACCAACATGTATCTAGGACAGTGAATGAGACTGAAGAGTCAAGTCTTTAAGACTTAATTAGAATGTCCTCCCTAAATATATACACACAAATATTTATATACTGTGTGGTGTATGTAATACATAAAACAAAATATACATTTATGAAATGGATTTATTAGAATATTTATAAAAAAGAAAATATAATTAAAACCATGCAATCTGGGATGGAAAAATAGATTCTTCCTGAGAGCCTGGGCTTACTTTTTGATGGAGTCTGAACAGACTGAAGGACTTGAGGGGAGAGGGAGCTGGGTGTGTGTGTCACCAGACCCTGGCGACCTCTCACTGCCTCCACTCTCACCACAGCTGCTGTGGTGGCTGCGGCCACGCCTGGTGCTCAGCGGCCACACGCACAGCGCCTGCGAGGTCCAGCATGGGGCAGGCGTCCTGGAGGTCAGTGTGCCATCTTTCAGTTGGAGGAACAGAAACAACCCCAGTTTCATCATGGTATGTGAATGTTTATTTTTGTCTTAAAGCTTCCATAGTATTTAAATCAGCACAGTGATCACCTACTGAATTGCAGCATGAATTGCCGCAATCTGTGAAAACACACAGAAGCTGTAACCACATCCCTTCCAGCACACCCAGCAGCATGAACCCCTCTCTGGGGACAGTTGTTTCTGGCGGGGTGGTGAGGGGACCATCTCGTGGCGTCTCGTCCGGCAAGGACAGCAGTGCCCCGGGAGCTCTGCCTTCTGGTTTCTAAGGAGACAGGGTCATCCTGTCTTATTTTCCACACACACCTATTTGTGCTGACAGACAGATGCTGCGGGTCTTGCACGTTTGTCAGGGAAGTTAGTGACGACATGAAGCTTCAGTTCCTTTCTTTGAGCCCTGAGTCCATGTCCAGGTTACAGTGCTTTCACATCAGGAGTATTTTCTTAATAACAGGATGGGGAAAACCTCCTGCTTTCAAATTCAAAGTAAATGAACGTTCCCTACCATCATTCCACACAGCAAAAATGTCTACCAAAAGAAAACAAAGGCCCATTGAAATGCCCCACACACATGCATTTCTAGGTAATAGATTGCTTACTTCAGCATCAAGTGGCATGATAAACAGCCGTGTCCTGTTTGTTCCTGGATGACCACTGATCTAAGTCTCCAGGCCTCTCTGAATCCTCTCCTGCATGGCCTCTGGGTTTAGAGGACCTCCCCACCCCGTGCTAGGTGCTAGATTCAGTGGGGGATCAGCTCCCGGGCCATGTGCACTCAGCCCCGGGGACCCAGCATGTGGGATGGGGGCAGTGTGGCCTGCAGTGTCCTTGGTCTCAGATTTGTCGGGCCCAGCGGCTCACTCTCTTGGTCGTGTGTGCGGGTTGGTGCCATCCGGGAAGCTGATGGTCTTGCTTGCTCCCCAGGGCAGCATCACGCCCATGGACTATGCCCTCGCCAAGTGCTACCTGCCGCGTGAGGACATGGTTCTGACCACGTACTGTGTGGCAGCTGGGTGCCTCATGGTCATCACGTTAGTCCCCACTGGGCTTGTGGCTGCACCTTTTCATTTTGGTTGGAGGGTGCTCAGAAAATTTAAGACCATGTGAGTAGCAGGAGACTTGCTCTTAGCAGTAGTAAGTCCCAAAGCCAAAGAAAATAAACTTTGGGTGGTGCTCATGGACGATGAGACTACAGTGGGCCATGGGCACCACTCCTGGGTTCCGGATCATGTGTGTCAGGCCCTGCAGGATCAGTGGTGTTCCCAGGCTGCAGAAATGGGACCTGTCTCTACACCGGGTCTGTTTGCTTGTTTATCAAGTGTGTGTGTTATCAGAGACTCTATACAGTGTGTAGAAGCTGTGTGTGATCACTGGCATGCACTGGACAGCCTCCCTTCCCCAGGACTCTTCCTCAGGACGGAGGGCCAGCTGTACACATGTGGGGTCTGTGTCTGTCCTCCTGTGTATGTTCTCAAGTTTCTGTTTTATAAAGTCGTGTGCTTAAAATACAGATGCTACAAGCAAGAATATATTGTTCTCACAGACTTCATTTCTGTGCTAAATTAATGGAATCAGATTTTTAGATGAGTGTAATTTCCTCTCCAAATTGTTAAATCTGAATTGAATGCCTGTCCGTGATCAAAAGAAACTCGAAAAAATGGACCAGGAAGAGGCTTTTGGTATTTAAAAATAAATATGCCATGGTAATTTTAAGCCTCATAAAATCTGTGTGTGTGTGTGTGTGTGTGTGTTTTAGAGAATCTAGCTCTTCAGTCGGGCTTCTAAATAGGAAGTTTAGTTACAGGGGAATTGTTGAATTATAATTCATAAAAAATACACAGTTTCATTCTTTGGGGTATATATTGGGGCTGTAGCTCTTCAGATTCTCATGTTGTACTGTGAAAATGCAATGGAAACTGAAGATTGTTTCCCCTTTGTAAGTCTCAGTTCATCTGAGAGTTTTATGGAACAAGGATGGCAGGAGCCCAAATTCAGTGATGATGATTGAAAATGTGTGATGGTGCACTGTCTGTAGAGCTGTCATCCTTTATTTCATGGAAAACTAGTATGTAAATGTGGATGAGTTTACAAAAGATTGTAAGATGCTGCTTTAGAGAGTAAACTTTAAAACATTAAAGACCATAAAGACGAAATAGAAGTTAATGTCGGCATCCATGTCATTGAGATATGATCTCAGACAGTTTTAACAGGTTATCCTTGACCTGAGAGCACCAGCCTCGGGGCGGTGGACAGACGAGGCCGGCTTTTGAGGTCTTGTGCTGGATGGAGCTCACAAGGCTGCATTTGCAGATCTTTCAGGGTTGAGGAACAGCTGTATTCATGTTTCAAATAAAGGTTTTGTCATGTTTTTTCTTCAAAAGGCAAATCAAGAGTCTGTCCTTTAACTCCCCCCAGGCCAGACACAGCCTGAAACCCTTGTCTTTTCCTTGCTGTTTGTTTATGATGGGACCTGTGCTCAAGGAAGTGGTTCAGAGACTTTGACTAAGGAAACAGGTGGCCTTGAAAAAGTCTTTGAATAGCCAGATAATGGAGAAACATGTTTTCTGGATAGAAAAATGTCCCTGGTTCCCTGAACAAGAGGCTTGTGATGTGGGCGTGGCATTCTGTGAGAGGTGGAGGATTACTGTGTGTCACTTACAAATATTTATATAAATGTATATACACATATCTATTGATCAATGAGTATTATAAAGAGTACCAGCCTGATAAACCCCTAAGCTCTACATACACCATTTGTTCTCTTCCTCAAAGCAAGTGCAGTGATGAGGACGACTGTTCAGCACAACAGAAACTCGTTTCTTTACAGGGAGAGCCACAGTCAAGGCACGAAGATCTATAGGGATTTTCCTTGAGTAGTTAGTTATCAAAATAATATTACATCTTGTGATCTGTACAGTGTAATAAACCAGCAATAAAACAGCAACAGGAAGAACCTATTAAAGGAGGCGCTGCCACAGCAGTGGAGTCTGGGGGACCACAGTGGATGGGACTCGTGAACTGGAGGAATGTGGCCCCAGCAAGTCGGGGCTTTCTGCTGACACGTGGAAGGTCAAGGGACTCCAGCAACAAGGCTGAGGCTGGCCTCCCCTGGAGATGGAACTGAACCCCACTGCGGCTTGGGGTCTCTCCTGAGTCAGGGGCCCATCGGGTCAGAAAGGTGACCCCCAGTCAGGTCTAAGCTAGTGTGTCTCCCCATCTTCCAAGTTCTCTACGAGTCAGGGGGCCCCCACCCCTACACAGACCAGGGTTGGGGGAGGAGGGAGGGGACAGAGGTGGCTGGGGGCCCGGTGGTCATGAGAGCCCCGCAGACAGCCCCAGGGCGGATGAACAGGACTCCTTGAGTTGCACCTGGCGGGCCTGGGATGGGGGGCAGGGCAGGGCGGGGCGGGGCAGCGGGGGGCGGGGGGCTCACAGGAGCTCGTACTGCTTGAGGTGCATCCGCTGGATGATGTCCCTGCAGTCGTTGAAGACGCGGCGGATGTTCTCCGTGTCCACGGCGCACGTGAAGTGAGGGTAGCAGTAGTGCTTGCCATCGCCGGTGGCCGTGCTGATGCGCTGTGGGGACACGGCGATGAGCTCTGGGGTGGGGGACCGGGGGGCTGGGATAGGGGGTGTCTGTGCCAGGGTTGAGCTCCCCAGAACCCACTTTCTATGCAAGTTTGAAATCAGCTCAGTATACAAAGTTTTTCAAAATGAGGACATTTAAACCTGAGTGGGTCTGTTTCCATGTGACCTCTGAACCGAGGGGGAGTAACCCTCCCACCCCGTCCTTTTGGGAAAAGGTGACACACGGACAGGTGGCTGTCTCGGGGCAGCCCCGGGACCTGCTCCCTGACCAGTGCTGCTGATAACCTGTGTGACCCGAGGTCCTAAGTCCACCTCTTGGAGGCTCGGCACGCTCATCACTCCGGGGAGGGGAAACGAGCTGTGGGAGGCTAAGCACAGAGCCGTGAGGCCCTAGGCAGCCAGAAGGCAGAGGGTGGGGAAGTGCTCACCAGGAACAGGTCCCGGATGAAGAACTTCGCTCTCGTGACTTTGGGGTCTTCTCCCGCGTCTGGCGTCGCTGTAGGAGATGAAAGGAGCTTTAAGAGCCGTGAAATGGATACAGCTCGACGGAGGGCATGAGAGGCGGAGGGCCTTTGGCCATGCATCCGAAATCTTCCTTCTTCCTCCCAGGTCATTTTGATTTTAGCAGTGGTTGGCGTCTGCTGCTGGGAGACGACGTCCACTCACATCAGATGGATGTGTCTCACTGACCGGGGAGCCCTGCCCCCCGACCGCCTGCACCCCCGGGTCATCCTGAGGCCTCATCCTGAGACCTTCCCAGGAAACGTGCTGACCAGACAGGGTGAGTGGGGCAGGAGGCTGGTTCCCCGGAGTGGTCAGAGCAGGCCGGGCCTGTGAGGTGGATGGCGACCCTACCACATGGCGGGCAGGGTGGGGCTGGGGTGCTCCCTGGCCTAGGGAGCCCCCACCGGGCTGGCTGAAGTTGGTGCAGAGACCTAGACAGGTTTCTTCCCTTCTAACTGAAGTCTCTGGGAAAGCCCCCTTCATTCTGCTTCATCCTGTTTGGGACTAAACCATGAGGAGTGGGGTTATTGTGCTGTAAGCAAACCCCTGCCTGGAGACTCTGGGGGCCAGATGGGGGGTGGCCCAGGAAACTCAAACCCCATAAGCAGCCCCTGGAAAGGGGCGCGAATCCTCCAAGGTTTGTTGGACGGGACCTTCTGGGCTGCAGCACTGATGGCCTCCTCGGACGGTTGGTTGCCTGAAGTCACCATGCTGTGGCCGGAGTCATCACTGGGGACAGAGGCCTCGACATGGTGCTGGCAGCGGGCAGCTCAGGACAGAGGCCTGGCCTAGGGCCGCTCAGACAGTGGCTCCCTCTCAGTCTGTGCAGGGTCAGTGGGCAGGTCCACGTGGACTGACCCACACAGGCCCGGGAGGCAGAGTCGCCATCAACCCTCACCCACACCAAGCTGCCCTCCCTCCCCCTGCCCAGTGTGGACCAAGTCAGACTGAAATTTTTACACATGGGACCCTACGGACTCTTGAATGCTCTAGTAGCTTAGAGTGGGCAGGGGTGGAGAAGACTGATCTAAATTAACTGAATTTCCCAGATTCATCAGAATTGTGGGAATTATAGTCACAGTGCTGTCGAAAGAGCAGTTCTTCCCCATAATTCTGAGATAACTTGTTTCAGAATCTTACCGTCTTCAGGAACACTATAATTTGCATACTCTGGGAAATAGTCTTCAATTTTTGATTTCCCCGCCAGCACTTTTTCTGCCAGCATATCCTGTTTGTTCAGGAACAAGATGATGGAAATGGTTCGCAACCACCTGGAAGGAGAAGCAAGCATACAGATTCGGGTCCTTGGCAGCAGGGCGAGGCGACCTGCCGCCCTCTGGACGAGGGGCAGGGCTTGGATTTCTCGACACCCCAGCACCTTGGCCCCCACTCCATCTGCATGCAGGACATTCCCATGAGGATAAACTCTCCACCAGAATAATTCTGCTCCACCAGGCTGTACATTTATTGGCACCAAAACTAAGCTTCATGTAGGGAATAAGTGCACTCGGATTTGTGTGGTGTAATTTACTAGTAAAGGGTTAGAAAAGCAGAAGAAGTTAAAACTCCAACAAAAGAACAGAGAGGTGGGCGTGTGGGGCTATTGGTTGAGGAGCTGGCATGTGGGGGGTCTGAGTGAGGACCCATCACCGGGCTGAGAAGCCAAGGGAGGGGCTCAGGGGTCATCTGGTCATCAGCGCATGTTTTGAATGGGTGCTTTCTGAATGTTAAAACCCAAACAAAGCCAATTTTGAACCATATACATGATTCGGAGACTTCCACCATAGAGATCTGGATTTTCCTGACCGAGTCCTATCAGTTCCACCCCCATAGAAAGTCTCCACATTAGATGGGCTGGAAGGGACACTGCTTATGGTTTGAGAAGATTTATCATGAGGAAAGACTCCCTCGGAAAACAAAGATGGCCGTGCTGAGTGGCATTAGCTCTAAACCCAGGGCAAGGCCGAGTTCACCACCTCTCACCTATTGTTCCAGATGCTCTCGAAAAGGTCCAGCGACTCCCGCAGGCGGTTGGTGTTGTTGTCTTCCCGGATGACCATGTTGTAGCTGCTGCAAGCGGCCACATAGATGATGGCAGTGACGTCTGGGTGGGGAAGGGGGGCACCTGGGTGACTCACAGCAGTGATGCTCCATGTTTCCAGGGAGAGCTCCCTCGGTGACGGCACTGGTAGTCCCAGCCCCCAAAGCAGCAGGGACAGTGTGACCCACGATGCCGGACTCCCGTGTCCAGGGGACCCTTGGTCAAGGCGCTTAATGATGAGCTAGTGGGAAGCAGCTGAGACACGGCAGTGGGAGTGGGGGTGGGTTCATCCCCATTTTGAGAGAGCGGAGAACTCACCGTTGAAGCACTGGATCCATTTTCTTCTCTCGTCCCTCTGTCCTCCGACATCAAACATGCTGGGGAAGAATGGGGTGGGGGGTGGTTATCCAGGGGTGGTGGATGCTCCTCCTTTGCTGCTCCCCCAAATGGCCCAAGGCTCTCCTCGCTTGGTGATGTTGTGGACTGGCCCCATGGGGCCTCCCTGGTCTGGCCCGGCTGGGTATCCACACCCAGTGTTTCTCTCCTCCCGGCCCTTGCCCTGCGGTCTTTCAGTGGCTCTCGGCTCTTGTCCCTCCGGGGCAACCCCTGCCTGCATCCTCCTCCTCTGCACCTGCCCAGGCTGCCAGGCTGGCTCACCCTCTCAGCCATGTGGAGCTCAGGTACCTCCCTCCCTGCACTGACCTCCTGCACTCCAGGGTGTGCAGGAGTGTGTGGCAGCGCCTGCCCACCCAGGGTCACCCACCATCCAGGCCCAGGGGTCCTGCCCACACACTTACTGGAAGTTGACTTTGTCCACTTGGAATCTGGTCTCGAAAATCCCTGAGGTCAGAACTCTGCACCTGAGGAGGTCCTGGGGGCAAAGAGAGGGGAGCAGACCCAGTGACCCTGTCCTTAGGAGTCATCCTGGGGCAGAGAGGGGAGCAGACCCAGAGATCCTGTCCTTAGGAGGTGGCCCCGGGGCAGCCACATGCCTCGAGTTTCCCTCCATCAGAAAAGAAAAAGAAATTAAACACTTGACAAACCTTCTCTGTCTCACTCCCCAGAGAAAGTCACAGTTATGTATTGGTCTGGTATACGGTCTCAATGGCTCAGCTTTCTTTCCTTTAGGAATTTCTTCTCATCTCTCCTGAGCGTCCTCTATTGACACGGGTCCCTGACAGCTGCCTGGGGTCTGGGGAGCAGGGCCTGTCCTGCCAGCTCTTGCTCCGGGTCAGACTCCCGTGGGTGCTGGCTGGTTTCAGACTGTCTTCTCCTGTATTTCTAGTCTCTAACATAAAAGATGCTGTATTCTCAAGGGGATGAGAAGGCTGTACAGTTGCACAATCTGACACCTCTACAGGCCAGTCAGGTGTCGGTGTTTCTTTGCTGGTGACCAAATCCATTAGGATGTCAATCAGCGACTGCAGATTCCAGAATTGGGGGATGGTGGCCCCTCTGAACTGATGAGGAGTCTGAAGACAGACTCCGGGGTGGGCTCAAGGCCCGGGTAACAGCTCCTGGGTCAGCCTCACAGAGGGATGGATGCTGGGGTGGGTGAGGAGCCCAGATCTCTGGGTGGTGGGAGGCAGGGAGCAAAGACCCTCCAGTCTCCCCAGGTTCAGCTGTAGTTGTGGCCCGACCCCACCTACCTGGTCTGTGGGCGTGTAGTCCACAAGGCTGACGCTGTCGATTCTCTCCAGGAAGCTGGAAAGAAGGCAAGACATGCTAGGAACACCTCCGGGCTGGGAGGCAGGTGCCCATGTTTGGGGGGGCCCCCTGGAGCCCAGGGGGACCAGGCAGCCATGGACCAGCAGGTTCACGCTTTATTCCTCAACACACATCTCCCCAGCAGGTCAGTATCCTCACGGTGCTGATGGGGTGCCAGACCCTTCCCTTCCTCCCCTCTTCCCCTGGGTGAGGATGGGGTCCTTGCAAGGTTGAGCTGGCGGATGGCCACTGTGCAGGCACATAGGAGGCCAGATCGTCCCAGTAAGACCGGGGTTCAGTGGGAGTCATGTGTGCACAGGCTGAGCCTGACTGGGGGGTCAGTCTGGCCTCCAAGGTCTGATGCTTCACGGGTGGAGGAGCAGAGGGAGGGCAGGATACGGTATGTGTGGGTCCTCCCACCCCCGTTCACATCCACCTTCACGCCCACCCAGCCTTCTCTTCCTACATAGCACTTACTACCACCTGACAAGTTCTACACATATTTGTCTATTATCTGTCTCTCCCTCTGAATTCAGGACCCACCATTCTGTCCCGTTGGATGGGTTTCCCCAGCGCCTGGCTTGGGCCCTGTGTCTCTGTGGGATGAAGTGAGCAGGTGCTATGAGGCCCAACCTGGACCTGGGAGGACATGGGGGGACCTAGGGGATACAGGGGTAGCCTGGAGGACATGGAGCTGGTAACTAGTGAGCATGGACCATGTTCCGGGTGGGAGGAGCAGAGCTTGTGAGGACCAGGAGGGGACTTGCCTGACATTCCTGCTGGATGGCTCGAGTCCAATGCTCTGATCTGGAGTAAAGCCACGGAGGCTTCCCCTCAGCCTGTGTGCTCAGGAGCTTCTGTGCAGTGATGGGTGGGCACCTCCCCATGGCCACAGCAGCCTCCCTGGCCAGCACTACAGGCCCTGGAGTTGCTTCCTGGAGGAGGGGCTTAGGAGGGGATGCCGATAGCTCATCCTGTTGTGAAAACCACAGTGGGGTTTGGCCCAGTCCTCGCTGGCCTTGTATCTGGTGCACCAGAGGGCCCTCAAAGTCTACCCTGACCACCTCATGGGAAAGGAAGGGGGCAAGAGCCTCGTGTCTGTGATGGTGGGGGAGAGGTGTCTGCGCAGTGGTGGTGGGGCTCCGGACCCTGGGGGCTCTGGCAGGGGTGGGGGATGACCTGCCTCCCTCCCCACTATGGGGCTGTGATAACTTGAAGTGGTCCTCCTCTTAGCAGGGAAATCTAACATGAACATGTGACAGATGCTGATCCTCTCTGAAAGGGCTGGAAGCAACTGAAAATCAGACCAGGCAGGAAGTCCTTCAGCTCCAGTCAGAGTTTAGGGGGCACTCACTTTCACACTGGATGCAGACAGAGAGGAGGGGGTGAGTGAGTCTATTAGATGGCAGTGACTGGTACAAGTAGAAACAATGAAATATGGTCAACAAAAAAGACATCAAGTGTTCCTGAAAGATTAGAGACCACCATCCCAAGGAGGATGCTGTAGGAGTACCCTCCTGACACAGACAAAGGAAAGCTGTCCCTTGCGTCCCCACCCCTGAGCCATGGGGTGGGATGGGTGTTAGGGTTCTTCCATGCATGCGTGCTAAGACGCTTCAGTCATGTATGACTCTCTGCAACCTTACGGACTGTAGCCCACCAGGCTCCTCTGTCCGTGGGATTCTTCAGGCAAGAATACTGGAGTGGACTGCCATGCCCTTCTCCAGAAGATCTTCCGAACCCAGGGACTGAACCTGCGACTCATGTCTCTTGCATTGGCTGGTGGGCTCTTTACCACTTCCACCTGGTACTTAACCACCTGGGATCTGACAGGCATTAGTGAACATTTCCCAGGCATCTTCTGAACTGTCACTAATGTGGGATGGTCCTCTGAGTTCACATTTGTGCCACAGAAGTAAAATGTGCAAATCCTCCCAGGTGGCTGAGAGCCTAAGGAGTAAAAACTACAGCAGTCAGTTTCTGTAGGCTTTTCGCCTTAATCTTTGGTTCAACTGGTGTCTTACCCACATGGTGTAGAAGGACTTCTTAAAATTGGGGCTCCTGAAATAATATATAGGACAGGAATTTTAAAAGAACTTTCCAGATTATGCAGTTTTGTGTGACTAAATTTTTTTATGGTTTTTTAAAAAGATTTATTTATTTCGGGCTGCACTGAGTCTTCACTGCTGCATGCTGGCATTCTCTAGTTGGGGAGAGCAGGGGCTCTTGCTGTGGTACATGGGCTCTAGGTACACGGCATCGGTAGTTTTGCCTCATGGGCTCAGTAGTTGTCAGCACTTAGTTGCTTCTCAGTATGTGGAATCTTCCTGTACCAGGGATTGAACCTATTTCCCCTGCATTGGCAGGTGGATTTTTAACCACTGGACCACTAGGGAAGCCCGTGACTAAATTTTAAAGGGGTGACTCCCTAAACACACCAATGCCTGTGATGCGGAAAAATTCACAAGATCTAAGAGTCCCACTTGTAGACACTTCACTCCCACTAGATGCAGAGCTGCCAGACAACAAGTTACCATTGTACAAAGTCACTCCCATCACAGTCACTTTAGGAAAAGCAGTTAAGGAGCAATTTATTGTGCTTTAACTGCTTCCTACTACAGCTGAGGATAGTTGTGTTTGCAGAGTGTTTTTACTCTGGCCACTGGGATCCCCTTCTGCCGGATCCTGGCACAAGACAGCCATTCACTGCTCTTTCCTCCTCTGTTGGCTGCCCCACCCCAGTATCTCAGAATTGCAGAGTTCCTCTGGCCAGGGGGTGGGGGCATGGATTGTGAAAACACGAAACTATTCTGTTAAATGCCTTTGAACAACTGGATCCGAGGAAACACACCAGTGACATTTAAATAAAATGTACTTAAAATGATTTGTTTTGTGAAGAATGTAGCAGGTTAGAGCTCTGACAACCTGAGTAAAGCCTTTTCTCGGTATGTTATCAAAATGCACTTCATGACACTTATTTACCTGATGTAAAAATACTGGAGGAAAGTGTTACCAGAAGTGACAGCAGCCTGCAGCAGGTCTGAGACCCAGGTCATATAAGAAGTGGTCCTTGACCAGAGCTGGGGCTTGGGAGTTGCAGCTAAGTCACAGTTGGGGTGGACGAGTGACCCTTGTGCCCCACGCAGGTTGTCCTTGCCCCTCACCTGCAGGGCACACCTGCTGACTCACATCCTGCTCCTCTTCAGGGAGTGAAGTTCACATTGAATCTGCCTCCACGCCCTCTGGGATCCGCCCTAGTTCTTCCCTGTTCCCAGTGGTGTCAAACCTTCGACCCCAGTCAAATCCACATGGAGATTTTCGGCTTTTCAGACCTTTATATAATCCCCACAATTTTTTTTTCCCTTGGTAGCCTCAGACTGAACCCAATCTCTTCTAAGAAGCCAATTCTAGAGAACAGAATTGACAGCCTAGAAACAAACCCACAACATCAGTTTAGTCGCTCAGTCGTGTCCAACTCTTTGCAACCCCATGAATCGCAGCACGCCAGGCCTCCCTGTCCACAACATACAGACAACTAATTTATGACAAAGGAGCAAACAACGTACACTGGAGGAAGGATGGTCTCTTTAAGAACTGGTGTTGGGAAAACTGGACAGCTCCACGGAAAATAATCAGACCAGACTGCCACCTCACACCCTACGTAAAAATCAAACTCAAAACGGATTAAAGACTTGAATGTAAGACCTGATACCACAGAATTCCCAGAAGAAAGCACAGGCCATATGTTCTCCAACACTGGTCTCAGTAATTTATCTTTCTGGATGTCTCCTCAGGCAAGGGGAAGAAAAGCAAAAATAAACAAAAGGGACTATATCAACCTAAAAATATCTTGCACAGTGAAGGAAACCACCAACAAAACAAAAAGACGGCCTACCAGAAGGGAGGAGGTATTTGTAAATCATATGTCTGATAAGGGGTTAATAATCACAACATATAAAGAACTCATAAAACTTAATAGATAAAAACAATCCAATTAGAAAATGACGCTGTCACTGGGGAGCTCTGGGCAGGATCGGGAGCAAGAGAACCCAGGGGAGGTCTGAGTTCAAATGGACCCTCAGCCAGGAGCCCACCGAGCTGGGCACCATCCGACGCCCAGGGATGGTAACCCAGACATACCGGTCCTGCTCCAGACGGAACCTAAGCATCTGGCTGTAGGAAAATGAACCTGGTAAACCAGGCAGGCTGGTTTCATTCCAACCAGCTGATTAAAAGAAGAAAGACACAGAGGCCTGCTCATCAGTGTGTTGGATGTCCACGGGCTTGAAGCTTGTTGCCAGCAGCACCTGAGGTCCTGAGCTCTGGATTCTGGCTGTGGAAACGCCTCCAAGAGGGTGTTGTAGCTGTGTTCCCTTGAGTATTACAGTAAGTTAACGAACTGGGCTTCAGAAATGGGCATGCAAACAGAAATTCAGGTTGCTAAAACTGAGTCCAGAAAAATACTATGCTTTCTGAACCAAATCAACCTCTGAATTATTTTTCCTTAAATAGCTTTGTAAACAGCATGTACACTCATGTGCAATAACATGCAGTTTAAAATGATTTATTTAACAAATTTTTGTGGTTTATATTCCAGGATTTCATCAACTGCAAAAGTAAGGAAATAATTTGTGGGCCTGATATGCTTTTGAAAATATGTATGTTTTACAAAAACGTACATTCATGTAGTTTGAAATGAACATATTCTAAGAAAGGCCAAGCATATATAAGCACTGTTTAATCTCACAAAATATATTAATTTTGTTGGGAATATCTGCACTATAAAAGGGTCCTAAATGTACCAAAGGATCAACACCAAGCTGTTTTTTAAGCTGTAATAATTTTTTCAGTCTGAGGAGGGTTAGGACTCATAATGTGCTCACATACAGCTGCCTCTGTGCAACATGCAGATGGGAGGAGACACCTAAAAGGGACAGGTTCTAGAGAGAGGATGTGGGGAGACTGGCAGGTGTTGCTCATAGTAGACTCTGGAAAACAGCCAGTCAGACGTAATGATACTTAAATACAAGGGTCAGTGCTCATCTGCACATACCTCTGCATTTTCCCCCCACTTAAACACACATTCATACATGAGGACATGTTATAGTGGTGAACACTTGGTTCTCTACCTTCTGAAGGGCTTGGAAAAGTCCTCTGAATTATTTCCTGAAATACTGGAATTGTCTCATGGAGAAATCTTCCAGTGAAAGGAAGGGGGAATTAAAAATACCCTTAAGTATTTAACTTAGATTAATATGCTTGCTGAGGCAAACGCAAGTAACTGCTCTCTTTGTTTCGAGGATCAGAGAAAGTGGTGGCTACAGGCTCTACGTTTTCACTTTTACTCTGCACACCACCGCTCCAGAAAGACGGAAGGCAGCACAGCTGGGATCTGGACTGAGAGGGTCGAGTCTGCACCTGTCCTTCCCACACTTTCAGATGCTGCATGAGAAGGTCAGGGATTTCAAAGGCTAAGCCAAATATCCCAGCTTGTATCACTATTTCCAAGGTTTTAAAGAGTTGTCGCTTTAAGACAAGATAATAAATACGAATAACTAGAACCTAAATTTTATTTCTAGTTTTGATTAAAATCTAAACAAAACTCGCTTCCACACACAGTCCCAAGGCTTCTCAAACCCATCAACAGTTCTTTGGCAACATTAGAGAAATGTGACTGTCATGCTAATTGGTATACTTTAAAAAAATCTATTCAAAGTCTAATGAAATAGGAAAATAACCAGAAATGTGTGAGAGAAATTCACTTGGAAATAACCGTCACACATTAAGCCTTGTAAATCTTAAAACCATAAACAAATGATTTTCACGTATGATATGTGGAGGTTAGGTAGCATTTTCTTCCAATTATAGAAAGACAACTACCGCAAGAAATTTATAGGCCGTAAAAAGTAAGAGTATTACACGAGAAGGTACTAAAGTAATTTCAGTGTAAGTTATGAGAACAGATTAATAAGTCAGCTGTAGACTGCATTTGACGGCAATAAACAAAGGATACAGAGAATGGCGCTGCCCATGAAATAAGTCGCCGAATGAACAGTAGATAGTCCGGCAATCGACCTAAGTAATCACCACCCCTCAACTCCAGATATTATCAACTACACAGAAGTAAAAAGAAAACTGTCAATTTTGATAATTCGGGCAGAAAACTGAATACACGGGAACTAGAGTTTTGACCAAATTTTTGAGAAAGATTCATGTAAGTCAAATTAACTAGATACACTTGATCACAAGCCATACACAACTTTCAAATCCAGTTAAGAGTTAAGAGAAGGCCTGGGAATTCTTCGTGTGTCTGGAGAGCACTGTAAACCCGAAGGGAGAAGCGTCTTGAGTAAGAGCAGTTCAGCATTCTAGCCGGTTCCGAGGTTCTAATGTCGAGTATCCGTCTTCCGAAGGTCGCTTGCGGCCGGCTCGCCTCTGAGCGGTCCAGCGGTCACACCTGGTCCCGCAGGCGGGCCAACCTCTGGGACAGCTCGTCCTGCTCGGCTGAGGCCACGCTCGTCCCCACGGAGCCGGTCTGGCCCTGCGGCAGCTCCATGTTGAGGTCGAGGCCGGCCTCGTCTGCCATTTCCTGCAGCAGCATGTCCACCTGGCCCTGGGGAGTGGTCAGCGTCGTCGTGCTGCTCATCGTATCCTCCATCTGCTGCGTCTGAACGTCCAGTGTCTCGAACTGGTGCTCGAACTTGTCCATCAGGGCGGAGATCTTCTCGAGGTTCATGGTCTTCAACGTCGCGTCCATCGACTTAACCACTCCGGCCATCGACTTGGTCACCTTGCCCATCGTCACGGCCGTCTGGACCCTGGCGGCCACCGCGTCCACCCGCGCGCTCATCCTCAAGAAATTCACCGCCTGGTTCTTCTGGCGAATCGCGTTCTCGGCGTGAATCCTAGCAACTTCCATATTGCCCTTCTGAATGGCCTTTTTAATCTTGGCCTTTTCGGCCTTTTCCTCCTTGTCGCATTTTTTGGCACTCCTGCCCAGTTCTTTGGCCGCGAACTTTAAGTTGAACAGGTGTTTCTCCATGTTGGACATGTTCGGACGGCTTCCGAGGGTCGGTACAGCAACGACAACATAAAAAGGTCCAACCTGCCCTAAGGAGCTCAGCTGAAAATGGATTCTGAGAGTAACTGTTTGAGATAGTTTTAATCCAGAGGCTCACCACCCCTTTGGGCCTCCTATGATAGTTGGCCATGGTGGTGTTGGCATGTGCATTTTCCTAAAACACAGCTCTGGTTATATCACTCTTGCTCCAACACCTGGGCAGAAAGGCATGTGTGGACACGGTCCCCACCCTCTTCTTTCTCTCCATACACAGGCAAGTCAGACTGAGCTTGAAGGCTGAACACCACTGTGTCACTTGTCAGTGTGGATGGGAAGGGGTGGTCACTTCTCAGTTTGGATGAGTCCTCTCTGTGGACACTGTCTCTGCTGTGTGGGCTTCCACCCCGTACATCTCCTGCTGAGATCCTGCCCCTGCTCCACACTGCTCCTCCAGAACCTTCTCCAGGAGCCCCTCCGTGCTGCACTCTCCACTCCGCACAGCATACATAGCAGACCTCCTGGCACGGGTCTGGGGACCGATAATATTATGAACCACGTGGAGGCAGAGAACAACCTTGTTCCTTTCCCTGCTGTGGAACCCAGAACATGCTCTGAACACATGCTGTGAACCTGTGATGCTTTGCTTAGTTGAATTTGAGAGGGGCTAGGATGTTACTCTCATCAACAGCTTAGCTAAGATTTTCTTTCCCTAAAGTAGAACTCTTTCTTCATATGAGACGTTTCTATAAGGTGGCTCAGATGGTAAGGAATCTGCCCGTAATATGGGAGACTAGGGTTTGATTCCTGGGTGGGGAAGATCCCCTGGAGAAGGAAATGGCAACCCACTCCAGTATTCTCGCCTGGAGAATCCCATGGACAGAGGAGCTTGATGGTACGGTCCATGGGGTTGCAGAGAGTCAGACATGACTGAGCAACTAACACTAACACAGCTGTGAATCACTTCACCTTTCCCACTATTCTTTTCTTTGGGGGGCATCTTTCTTCCAGAGTATTCTAAAACCAGTTATGTAAATGGACGTGTCTGAAAGGTATCACATAAACACAACAGTGCAAAGCATGAGACCCTATGTACACTGCAGTTTCAAGTTAGATTAAGCAAAGTCTGACTTTATAAACCTGTTCTGAAATCCAATTTTCTTTGATTTCCTTTCTCCCAAAATAGCTGTTTCCATGGCTACCTAATCACTTATTATTAGCACTTAGAGGAAGTGCATTTTTGGGGATAATACAGTAGAGATTGTTTTTAATTTTCACAGTGGGCACCAGGGAACTCTTATGAAACAGAATCTCTGCTAATTCGCCCAGGTTGCTTGATACTCCAAAGACACTAATTTTTACCAAAAGGCCAACCATTAAAGCTCCCAGGCTCCTCCAGCCAGGCGGGTCCTCTGTCGGATGGTGCAGTGCCCACCCATTTAGAGTCACTCTTAATTTCCCCTCCCCAGCCCTCGGCAATCACTAATCTACTCTCTGTGTCTGTATGAGTTTACCTGTTTTGGGCACTTCATACAAATTGACTCATAGGACATGTAGCCCTCGTGCCAGGGTTCTTTCACTGAGCCTCATGTCTTTCAAGTTCACTCGTGCTGTAACACGCATCAGAGCTTCATTTGATTTTATGGCCAAATAAGATCCCTGTGTGTGGCTGGACCAAGTCCGTTTATCCCTTCATCCTTTCATGCACATGTGGGTTGTTTGTGCTTTTGGCTACTGCGGATGATGCTGCTGTGAACATTTGTACATGGTTTTTGTGTGGATGGATGTTTTTAAATCTCTTGGGTGTACCCAGGAGAAAAACCACCAGGTTCCTCCGTGTTTTAAGTTTCTGAGGAACTGTGGTGAGACCATTCTTGGATTCTTCACTGGAAGTTCAGTCCCTCGGGAAGCATCTCCTCCCTTCAAATATTCCCATGGTTTCTGCCATGGAAGAAAGGACTTAGAATGAATCCCTTTCTTAGTTAGCATCTGGGTTCAAAATACAAGACTGCTGAGCTTAGAATGAATCCCTTCTTAGTTAGCATCTGGGTTCAAAATACAAGACTGCTGAGCTTAGAATGAATCCCTTCTTAGTTAGCATCTGGGTTCAAAATACAAGACTGCTGAGCAGATAACATGGTGACTTGGAGTCATGCCAAGATGTTGGCAGATCTTTTCTCGAGAATTCAGAAGAGAAGGGAAAAGAAGACGCGTCAGAATCCTGGATTCTGCCAGGGCAAGCTCAGCTCCCCACCAACCCCATGCTGAGCCCTGGGCTCCCAATTTCAAACAGCCCTGACTTCATGCAAAGATACCCTCCCAGGAATTGAGCCTCCAAGGAGGAATAAGACACATTCTCCAAGCAGCTGGAAACCTGGGGGTTGGGCAGGCAGGCTTGAGTGTCCCGGTCCCAGGGCATTCCCCGCTGGATGCTGGAATGTCCTTTCTTCCATAAACCATGGTGATGGGAGGTGGAAGCAGCTACTTCCCTTCAACATCTCATTTGGCAACATAAACACATTGGGCATCACGCGTGTGTGTCTAACGAGTGTTATGAAATGTTACTTGTTCTTGAAATCCCTTGGCCCCAGCCTCAAAATCCTAGTGCAGAGGAAAAACAAGATCGTGATTAAGAAACAACAGTTGCTGATCCCACTTGAGTCCTATGCATACTAAAATGGATTAAGGAAGCCAAGCTGGGGATGTTAGGATTAACCCAGATAGTGATGTTCGGGGGGGGGGGGGGGGCAGAGTCCAGAGCAGGAGTCATTGTGTTGATGTCTGACAAGCCTGCAGTCTTCATCTTGGGTCTCAGTCTCGCTCTCCCTAATTTGAAAGGACAGAACTGAATTAAATAGCAGATCGTGGCTGGGGTCCTCCTGGGTGACAGCGCTGATTTCAGGCCCTTCAGGGGATCCCTTGAACCTCCACTCCCACATGGAGACATGGCAGCAGGAGCTCAACAAGGGCCCCCGGGTGCCAGGCAGGCTCTGGGGTGTTTGGGTCTCTGCTTAGTCAATCCTACAACAAGTGCACAAGAACAGAGTCCGTGACTTTATTCCCACGAAGCACCCTGCCCAAGCGAACATCTGGATCCTGATTGCCTGCCAACAAAGCTCAGGCTGCTTCTTTTTGTTATATGTGCCTTGCATATTCTATTTTAAAGTAAATCATTAATTCTATCACTATGGTGATGTGCTCTTTTCATAAGAAAGAGAAATTCCTAATGGGACACTGAAGGGCGCTGAAGGCCCAGGAGACTTCACTCAAGAAATGCTGGAAATGGTGATCAGACATACCCCCACAAACCTCAGATGCAAACTTATATAGGTTTTAATGTTATCTTGAGCTGTGCTTGGAATTCCAGCTGCTGGCATTTTCTTAATATGACATTCCCATCTCTACAACATTGTGATTTAACATATAATTCCACTGTGGTTTTTAAGCGACGGTGACATGGCCTTAGAAAAGAGCGTGAGAGGGCCTCAGATGGGAGATGAGGGCCCCTCTGGGAGGGGTGGCCCCCAGGACCCTCAGGTTGCGTTTAGCTCCACCAGAACTGTCCCCCACACCCACACCCACATCTAAACCCACCAGCTCTCTGGACTTTGCAATCCAGCTGTAGAATAAGTGAGCACAGGAAAGCAGTCACGAATGTGAGCCAGAGCCTGTGGTCTATTTACAGGGTGATGTGGATTCAAGGCAAGTCTTGAAGGAACTGTTAAGCACAGCAGGAAAAGAGAAGTTTTAAGTACTGCTCTAGTTAATTAGCAAAGAGTTGGAGGCAACTGAGCATGCACAACTAGTTGACTACAGATCCTTATCAGTAAATAGACTTTCACGTACATAAGGGAGGATCGTTAATGCTGTTGGTGATCATTCAGGGCGCCTGGGGCAGGTCTGTGGGCACCTCTTGCTAACCTGGCCCTGTCGGACAGCCCAGAGGCTCCTTGAATTGGGGCAGCTCGCCACTTGCCAGCAGCTGAGGGAGTGTGGCTGGCTCCCAGGCACAAGTGGGATGAGGTGAAGTAAGGTCCCACCAGCACCATCTGTCTCTCTGTCTTGGCCTCAAGGACTGCCTGCCTCCTAGGAGGATCCCCTCTCTTGCCACTCCTCCATCCTCTGCAGACTGAACATCGTTGCTCAGCATCTCTCCTCAGTCTATACTCGCTCATCTTGTCCAGGCTCTACAGTTATCAGTGGGTAGGCACCGTCCACACCTGGGTCACTTCCTCTCATCAACACCAGCTCCTAAATCCAGCCGCTTGCTCCCTCTCTGTCTCTGCTCTGGTATCTCAGCTTGGCTTCTCCAAACTGAAGCTGTATGGCGTCTTGCCCTCCACTAACGACATCTCCCAGGTCTCCATCTGAATAACATCATCATGACACACCTGTGGTCACCCTGACCCCCTCTTTTCTCCACCTCTCTCATCTGTTCTGCTGCCTGGCTCTGTCCCCATGGACCAAGGCTCACCTCTAAGCCCACCACCTACCCTGAAGCACCCATGGATCTCTGTTGCCTCTGTTCCACCCTCTGAGCAGCAGCCAGAATGACCTGACAGTTTGGGTCATCACATATCCAGGTGATGCCACTTGCTGCACAGGGTGGGAGAGCTGGACTCAAGAGGGGCAGTGTGGTGGGGGCGCCCACCCCGGGCCAGGCCTCGTGGGCAGACTCACTATTGGGCGCAGTCGATGAGCTGGTACTCGTTGGACCGCTCGAAGCAGGCCTTCACGCCTTCATCATCCCAGAGCTTCTTCACGTGATCAAAGAATTCCTGAAATTTGAAAAAGTTATGGGTAAGAAAACATGTGCTACCCATCTTCCAAAAGTTAAAAGGAAAAAGAAAATGCCAAAACCATCTGCAGGGTAGGTCAGCTCCACACAGGGTGGAAGGCCTCATTCTTCAATCTACGTAAAACATTCTCATGGTCCCAGAGAGTTCCCAAAGCGGAAGTGACAAGTCCAAAATTAATGACATTCATCAACTATCTGTACCACTAAGAATTCACAGTTCTTAAGACTCAGTGACTTGACTAGCAGAATGGCCACTTCAGCCATGAAAAAACACACTTGTTATAATGGCAAGGTCTGTTTTAGCTTCTTCCCTGGTGGCTCAAATGGTAAAGAATCTGCCTGTAATGCAGAAGATCTGAATTCGATCCCTGGGTTGGGAGTTTCCCCTAGAGAAGGAAATGGCAACCCACTACAGTATTCTTGCCTAGAGAATTCCATGGACAGAGGAGCCTGGCGAGCTACAGTCCATGGGGCCGCAAAGAGTCGGACATGACTGAGCGACCAACACTTTCATTTTTAATTTTCTAGGTGAGAATGAAGCCACGATCATGAACAGACGTGACTGACCAGGTGAGTTATGTTCTGCCCAGAAGCATTAGGTACATGAGAAAGAAACTTTTAAAATTACAATCTTTGGGGATAGTGATTTATTGTCTTCTGGTCTTTTAAGAAACTCTGAGGTAAGCATGAACCGGGAATTTTCATTCAAGCCCATCCATTATGGTACCAGCAGCCTCTGAAGCAGGAAGCTGGCCGCCTGGGTAAAGGTGACTCTGTGAACCTGTATTTCCAAAATTACCCATTTTAAATGAGCAGCGCTATGGTAGCAAATGACTATACATTAGCAGCTAAATATAAAAAGTTATGTAAATTTTCAAGAAACTCTCTGTTAGAATATTTATATCCCTTCCCACACCAGGAAGCACTGACTTCCACCTTCGATCTGCAGGGGAGGGTCTGGGGCAAACCCTCCATGAAGCAGCTGAGGGCACACTCCCTAGAAATCAGCACAGGTTCTTTGCCAAAAAAAAAAAATAACAAACTGAGTTGGCACATTTTTTAGAGATTCACAGTTCCATGCAAGGGTAGATCCCAGTTCTGAGGGGCCTGACATTTATACAAGTTTTAGGCCCTCTAGGAAAAAGGAAACACAGAATTACAGGTACAAATTAGGTCCAGAACCCGGGAAGGGAAGTGGGGGCCCTGAGTATAAGCATCACCAGATTCCAGTACATCTCATCCTGACTCCTAATGTCAGGAATAATGTTTAAGCTTACACCATGAGTCTTTGTGTCTATCGTGTCTGCCTGGCTGTTGGCATCAACAACAAATCCATACTGTCCACAGGGGACAGGAGTAGACAGCGTCCATGCGAAGGAGAGGGGCTGGACCCTCAGCTTTTATCCTGCCCCCTAAACTGACGCTTCCTTCTGGAACCTTCCAGGGCTGCTCCCATCTCTCCAGAGAAGGGGTCTGTGGGCTTCCTTAAAAACTTCTAAGAGCCAAACAAGGACAAACACACACACACACACACACACACACACACACACACACACACACACACACACACACACACACACACACACACACACACACACACACGTTTAAAGAGAAATGCTCTCTTGTGCTATCATCTGCTAGTCCTGGCAGGCAGTGATGCCACTGTCTCAGTGATGCTGGAATTTGAGTGCCCCCTTTCCTCCACTGCAACCTCTCGTGCAGTGGTCCTGGAACAGAGTTCCTTCCTGTCTTTAACAAGGGTCAGGATTAAAAACAGGATTAATTAAAAAAATAAGGTATGGCAGAAGGGAACTAGGAGCAGGAAAGTGAGTGATATGAAGCAGATTGTAGTAGGTGCCGAGAGCTTAAGGCAAGGTTTACACATAAGATCGGACCTGTGCCCAGACAGGGTTTCTAAGCTTCTGTGCCATCAACTCAGTGATGTAAGTGAAGTTTTTCTTTAATAGTCTGAGCAGAAGCCTCGGAGACAGAGTCACAGAGAGGTGCTCGGTCCAAGGAACAAAATGCATAGTTCTTGGGGTGATGCTGAAGATAGCAGAGAGGTAGGAACCTGGTTGCTGTGTCAGTCAGTTCAGTCGCTCAGTCGTGTCCGACTCTTTGCAACCCCATGAATCGCAGCACGCCAGGCCTCCCTGTCCATCACCAACTCCCAGAGTTTACCCAAACCCATGTCCATCGAGTCAGTGATGCCACCCAGCCATCTCATCCTCTGTCGTCCCCTTCTCCTCCTGCCCCCAATCCTTCCCAGCATCAGGGTCTTTTCCAATGAGTCAACTCTTCGCATGAGGTGGCCAGAGTATTGGAATTTCAGCTTCAACATCAGTCCTTCCAGTGAACACCCAGGACTGATCTCCTTTAGGATGGACTGGTTGGATCTCCTTGCAGTCCAAGGGACTCTCAAGAGTCTTCTCCAACACCACAGTTCAAAAGCATCAATTCTTTGGTGCTCAGCTTTCTTCACCATCCAACTCTCACATACATACATGACCACTGGAAAAACCATAGCTTTGACTAGACGGACCTTTGTTGGCAAAGTAATGTCTCTGTTTTTAAATACGCTATCTAGGTTGGTCATAACCTTCCTTCCAAGGAGTAAGCATCTTTTAATTTCATGGCTGCAATCACCATCAGCAGTGATTTTGGAGCCCCCCAAAATAAAGTCTGACACTGTTTCTACTGTTTACCCATCTATTTCCTATGAAGTGATGGGACCAGATGCCATATCTTAGTTTTCTGAATGTTGAGCTTTAAGCCAACTTTTTCACTCTCCTCTCTCACTTTCATCAAGAGGCTCTTTAGTTCTTCTTCACTTTCTGCCATAAGGGTGGTGTCATCTGAATATTTGAGGTTACTGATATTTCTCCCGGCAATCTTGATTCCAGCTTGTGTTTCTTCCAGCCCAGTGTTTCTCATGATGTACTCTGCATATAAGTTAAATAAGCAGGGTGACAATATACAGCCTTGACGTACTCCTTTTCCTATTTGGAACCAGTCTGTTGTTCTATATCCAGTTCTAACTGTTGCTTCCTGGTTGCTGTGACCTTACACCAGATGCCGTGACCTTACAGCAGACGCTGTGACCTTACAGCAGATGCTGTGGACGATGCCAAGAAGACAGGGGCAACTTCAATCTGCTTCATCTTCCTCCTTGGGGAACAAGACCTTAGGCAAGACCAAGGCCAGGTGCCCAGGAGTCTCCACATTTACTCTTTAAGGAGTTCTCAGACCTTTGTGGAAAATTCCAGGGTGGCTGTGGCTGTGACTTATTTACCTTTTCATCAGGGAAAACGTCACACAGAAGCAGAGAGACTGCCTCCTACCACTTGCTACCCACAGACAGATTCCACACTCATTGTGTGGCCGGTCTCTTTATCGGTATCTCAGGCCTTCTCTCCCACCTTTATTATTTTATAGCAGCTCTCTTATACCACTGTTCTATTTCAACATGATTTCTAAAAGATAAAGGTTTAGAAATCATAGCCACAATGCACGTGTGTGCTAAGTTGATTCAGTTGTGTCCGACTCTTTGCGACCCTATAGCCCACCAGGCTCCTCTGTCCATGGGATTCTCCAGGCAAGAATACTAGAGTGGGTTGCCAGGCCCTCCTTCAGGGGTATAGCCACAACACCACAACCTCAAATAAAAACATACAAACCAGTAAAGAAATGACTCTGTGACATCACGAACCACTGCAGCTTCTTGAGCTGCAAGCAAACATTTGTTCAGAGCCTAGCTAGAATCCTCCTACATTTGCTAAGACAACTGGGAAGTAAATATGAGGAATAACTTTAGTATGCCTCCCTTAGCAACTAAAATGAACAATACTAAATAAAAATAATTTCAATGTTGTGTGTGCGTGTCTAAAAAGAAAGGGTGATTCACAGTGAAGTGTCACTTGTTTTTGACATCTGGGAGTTGAGAGAAACTCAGAGCATAAAGAGAAAATTACTAAATCATACTTCCTATTTTTTCTGTATTACAGAATATGAGAATCACCTTGTGATCTTCACATATTTAGCAACTGAAATACATGGAGATTTATGTTACTCCTATTCAAAGAAGTTTGAGTTGTGTTATAGAAAATAAAAATGATAATGATACCAAATTAAACCTACTTTTAAAAATCAAGGCTTTAAATTGTTACAGCATAATCTTGATGTTGAAATCAAAATTTAAACTAAAAATATTAAATACCCAATTTCTCCATTTCCTAGCACAGCACTTGCCTTCTGGTTCTGCTGTTTACACCTTTCTGAAGATATGAAGTATACTCAAAGCTAGCTTGGAATTCTCAGGTGAGTAACATTTTTTTTTTTTTGCTTTTAAATTCTTCATTACTGCTTTAAAATAGAAATAGATGTATGCCAACAAGAAATGTAAAAAAATCCTTGCATGATTTTTCTCCTAATATAATACAATAATACAACATTTTGGTTACACTAACTCTTAAAATAACATTTTTCATTTTGGAAATAAAAATCAAGTCAAAAATACTTCTTGTCTGGTGAGCTGAATGTGGTCCAGGGGTCTGGAGGGCATCCAGGTCTCAAGCGGGGCTGCTCCCACACTCCATGCCCTGTCCTGAGGTGGGTGGAAACCTTCGATAGGTGGAGTGAAAAATGTTATTCCTAGGATGATGTATGGAAAAGATCCCTCTTTAATTTTAGTGTCAGGAATAGCTTTTTGCATCTCTCGGGCAATTACTATTTCAATTTTATTATTAATTTTTAATCCTCTGGGATCCTGTGACTCTTCTTCACTTACATTACTGAGTTGATGGCACAGAACCTCAGAAACCCTGTCTGGGCATGGGTCCGAGCTTGTGTGTAGACCTTGCCTTATGCTCTGGGCACCTACTTCAATCCGCTTCACATCACTCGCTTTCCTGCTCCTAGTTCCCTTCTGCCATAGTTCGTTTTTTTAAATTAATTTGTGTTATAACCTTGTGAGTGGCACCAAATCCTTTATGGAACATGTTGAAGCAAAAGTGAAAGTGAAAGTAGCTCAGTTGTGTCCAGCTCTTTGTGATCCCATGGAGTATACAGTCCATGGAATTCTCCAGGCCAGAATACTAGAGTGGGTAGCCTTTCCCTTCTCCAGGGGATCTTCCCAACCCAGGGGTTGAACCCAGGTCTCCTGCATTACAGGCGGATTCTTTACCAGCTGAGCCACAAGGGAAGCCCATGTTAAAGCAAAATAAATAATTAAAGGAACTGTCCATGGTAACGGAGTGGACAGTGGTCATCACACCATCAAGTGAGCCTTAGAAACAGGCAGTTTGTTTCAGGTGAGTAGCCATTTAAATGGAATTTTCTGAAGCTCAAGTTTGAGTCTGATTCATCTAAAATGCACCTACTCAGTTTTACCCCTCAGAAAGCAGGGTGATCTAATAGGCTTCTGTCATTTCTCTTTTCAGATATCTGGTGGATGTCAAGTTGAAAGTGCATGTGGGATCCATCATGCCTGGTTATTTATAATCTCTGTCCATCCTCAGGTCTAAGTGAATACAGGATACCTCAAATTCTATTTAGAAACAGCATTCAGAAACCATGTTAAAGGGGACTTCCCTGATGGTTCAGTGGTTAAGAATCTGCCTTCCAATGCAGGGGATGCAGGTTCAAGCCCTTGTCAGGGAGTTAAGATCTCACATGCTGCGGGGCAGCTAAGCCCATGCTCCACAACTAGAGAAAGCCCATGCGTTGCAATGAAGACCCAGAAGAAACCAAAGTATTAACAGTAATCGGGGGTCCCCAAGCTTGTGTGTTTCCCTGCATGAAACACAGCCTCCATGGACAAAGAACCACAGCAAGAAACCAAATGTAAGGTGGGCGTCACTTGGCCCCTCCTGGGGCCTTGTGTGTCCCAGGCAAGGTTCTCAGGGTCTCCTGGCTGAGGGCTCATTTCGAGTCTCAAATGTCCCGCCGTGCAGGTGATACAGCTCCCGTTCTACAGATGACAAAATGGGAAGGATCATGGATCCTTCACACTTGTCCAAGCCCCATGACGAGGAGGTGTCTGCTTGCATCTGGAAGCAGCTCAGTGGGCTGGGCCAGCTTCCTGTTTCCCTGCCTGTAGCAGCTCCTTGTGGCTGGAGACCACTGAGAGCAAACCCACTTTTACAATAACTACCATACTCACCTTCCCCTGACCCCCTACCTTGGACAGCCTGCTTTCTTCTTAGAATCATTTCTAGCAGCCTTTGGAGGTTTACTTTATATGCCCTAAAATTCACCCATGTAGTTTATCCAGTCACACATCCACCAACATAGCCAAGTCTCAGAGCCTCTCCACCACCTCCACACCACCTCCCCCATCCTCGCCCCAGTCTCAGACAACTGACAATCTACTTCAGTCTCTCTAGTTTTGCCTTTTCTAGAAACTTCATGTAAGTGAAATCACATAGTCTTTTGGGTCTGGCTTCTTTCGCTTAGCCTGAATTTTCTGGGATTTACCTGTTCTGTTATTAGTAGCTTAAAAAAAACTGCTCAGTCTTATTACATTGTATGAATAAGATCACATTTTATTTATTTACTCAACAGTGGATGGACACTGGGTTATTTCTGGGTTTTGACTGTTACGAGTAAAACTGCAGGAATATCTGGGTACCAGGCTTTGTATGGACTTCCATTATCATCTCTTTCGGGTTAATACCCTGGAATGGAATTGCTGGGATACAGGACAGGTGCATGATTAACTTTAAAAAAGCTGCTCAATTGTTTTCCAAAGTGGCCATTCCATTTACACTGTCAAGAGCAATGTGTTAGGGGTTTGAGTTCCTCCAAATCTCAAGTTCCCAAAACCTTGGTTTTTGTCAGTTTAAAAAATTTTAATTATTCTAATGGGTGCATGCTGGCATCTGGCTGTGGCCTTAGACTGCATCTCCCTAATGGCCAGTGATGGTGGACATCTTTTCACGTGATGGTTGGCCACTTGCAAGTCTTATTTTTGAAGTATCTGTTCAAATATTTTTCCCATTAAAAATTGAGTTATATGTCTTCTTATTACTGTTTTATTTTCTTCTGAGAGTAAAATATTCTTGGTCTTCTGAGTTTCCACATATATCTGAGAATGGGCCTGTCAGTTTCTAGAGAAAAGCTGTTGGTTGGTATCTTGGCTGGAATTGCACTGTGTTTCTAGGCTACTTTGGGGAGAATGCCATTTTAATAGTAATGAACTTTCTATCCATGAACATGGTATATTTGTTTATTTATGTCTTATTTTCTCTCAATAATGTTTCCTAGTTTTTAGTGTACCACATTTTCCACATCGTTTGTTGGATTTTTTTCCTAAGTAAATTTTTGGTGTTATTTTGAAAGTGTACTCTTTTTAAAAGAAGCTCTATACAGTCAGGAAAAACAAGACCAGGAGCTGACTGTGGCTCAGGTCATGAAATCCTTATTGCAAAATTCAGACTTAAATTGAAGAAAGTAGGGAAAACCACTAGACCATTCAGTTCAGTTCAGTTCAGTTCAGTCGCTCAGTCGTGTCTGACTCTTTGCAACCCCATGAATTGCAGCACGCCAGGCCTCCCTGTCCATCACCAACTCCCGGAGTCTACCCAAACCCATGTCCATCGAGTCAGTGATGCCATCCAGCCATCTCATCCTCTGTCGTCCCCTTCTCCTCCTGCCCTCAATCCTTCCCAGCATTAGGGTCTTTTCCAATGACTCAACTCTTTGCATGAGGTGGCCAAAGTACTGGAGTTTCAGGTATGACCTAAATCAAATCCCTTACGATTATACAGTGGAAGTGAGAAATAGATTTAAGGGACTAAATCTGACAGACAGAGTGCCTGATGAACTATGGACAGAGGTTCGTGACATTGTACAAGACACAGGGATCAAGACCATCCCCGTGGAAAAGAAAGGCAAAAAAGCAAAATGGCTGTCTGAGGAGGCCTTACAAATAGCTGTGAAAAGAAGCGAAGCGAAAAGCAAAGGAGAAAAGGAAAGATATTCCCATTTGAATGCAGAGTTCCAAAGAATAGCAAGGAGAGATAAGAAAGTCTTCCTCAGCAATCAGTGCAAAGAAATAGAGGAAAACAACAGAACGGGAAAGACTAGAGATCTCTTCAAGAAAATTAGAGATACCAAGGGAACATTTCATGCAAAGATGGGCTGGATAAAGGACAGAAATGGTATGGACCTAACAGAAGCAGAAGATATTAAGAAGAGGTGGCAAGAATACACAGAAGACTTGTACAAAAAAGATCTTCAGGACCCAGATAATCACAATGTTGTGACCACTCACCTAGAGCCAGACATCCTGGAATGTGAAGTCAAGTGGGCCTTAGAAAGCATCACTAGGAACAAAGCTAGTGGAGGTGATGGAATTCCAGTTGAGCTATTTCAAATCCTGAAAGATGATGCTGTGAAAGTGCTGCACTCAATATGCCAGCAAATTTGGAAAACTCAGCAGTGGCCACAGGACTGGAAAAGGTCAGTTTTCATCCCAATCCCAAAGAAAGGCAATGCCAAAGAATGCTCAAACGACCGCACAATTGCACTCATCTCACACACTAGTAAAGTAATGCTCAAAATTCTCCAAGCCAGGCTTCAACAGTACGTGAACTGTAAACTTCCAGATGTTCAAGCTGGTTTCAGAAAAGGCAGAGGAACCAGAGATCAAATTGCCAACATCCACTGGATCATCAAAAAAGCAAGAGAGTTCCAGAAAAACATCTATTTCTGCTTTATTGACTATGCCAAAGCCTTTGACTGTGTGGATCACAATAAACTGGAAAATTCTTCAAGAGATGGGAATACCAGACCACCTGACCTGCCTCTTGAGAAATCTGTATGCAGTTCAGGAAGCAACAGTTAGAACTGGACATGGAACAACAGACTGGTTCCAAATAGGAAAAGGAGTACGTCAAGGCTGTATATTGTCACCCTGCTTATTTAACTTATATGCAGAGTATATCACGAGAAAGGCTGGGCTGGAAGAAGCACAAGCTGGAATCAAGATTGCCAGGAGAAACATCAATAACCTCAGATATTCAGATGACACTACCCTTATGGCAGAAAGTGAAGAAGAACTAAAAAGCCTCTTGATGAAAGTGAGAAAGGAGAGTGAAATAGTTGGCTTAAAGCTCAACATTCAGACAACTAAGATCATGGCATCTGGTCCCATCACTTCATGGGAAATAGATGGGGAAACAGTGTCAGGCTTTCTTTTTTTGGGCTCCAAAATCACTGCAGATGGTGACTGCAGCCATGAAATTAAAAGACGCTTACTCCATGGAAGGAAAGTTATGACCAACCTAGATAGCATATTAAAAAGCAGAGACATTACTTTGCCAACAAAGGTCCATCTAGTCAAGGCTGTGGTTTTTCTAGTGGTCATGTATGGATGTGAGAGTTGGATGGTGAAGAAAGCTGAGCGCCAAAGAATTGATGCTTTTGAACTGTGGTGTTGGAGAAGACTCTTGAGAGTACCTTGGACTGCAAGGAGATCCAACCAGTCCATCCTAAAGGAGATCAGCCCTAGGTGTTGATTGGAAGGACTGATGTTGAAGCTGAAATTCCAATACTCTGGCCACCTCATGCGAAGAGTTGACTCATTGGAAAAGACCCTGACACTGGGAAGGATTGGGAGCAGGAGGAGAAGGGGACGACAGAGGATGAGATGGCTGGATGGCATCACTGACTCGATGGACATGGGTTTGGGTAAACTCTGGGAGTTGGTGATGGACAGGGAGGCCTGGCGTGCTGCAATTCTTGGGGTTGCAAAGAGTCGGACACAACTGAACAACTAAACTGAACTCTTTTTAAAAAATCACTTTTGGAATTTTTCATGGTTAGTACAAAGAAATACAGTTAATTTCTATATTTGATCCTGTATCCTACAACCTTGTTAATTTCATGTATGACTTCCAGATGCTTTCACTTCCTGTGTAGCTGAGCACAGAATTACCCATGTAGCTTTAGCCTCTTTTTCCCTGAAGCATGACTCACAAGGTCTGGGCCAGAATCTGGGCCCTGTGGTTCCAAAGTGCAGAGTGACTGAGCCAAAGGGGCCTTTTCTAACCACAGTGGCCAGGTTGCACTTGGTTTAAAGGTTTTTTTTTTAAAGATACAGTAAGGGACTTCCCTGGTGGTCCAGTGGTTAAGACTCCTCCTTCCAAAGCAGGGGACATGTGTTCAACTTCTGGTTAGGAACTCAGATCTCACATACTGCGGAGCAACTAAGCCTGCAAACCATAACTAAGACCTGATGCAGCCAAACAAAAAAAATGTCCAGTAAGATTTGTCTAAGGACTCTCTACCTTTTGTTTCAAAATTATAGTCTCACAAAACTGATCAGTATAAAGTTTTAGTAATAAGATCCGTGACCCACAGTACAGTTAAATAAATCTACCCCATTGTGATGGGAACATATAATTTTCCTTAAAGTATTCTTCCCTATAAAATTAATTTCTTAGCTTTTGATTTTTCTCGTTCACAATACTCCCACTCTTATATCTGAGATTCTCTCTCTAAAATCCTAATTCTCATGCACTTGAAGCATGCCAAAGAGACTCATGGGAGAAACTTATTTGTGTGGGAACAGAGATAAAATAATTATGTATTTTCATTAGGGGTAAGACACTCAAAGAATCACGACTTTGGTCTTTACTTCCAGACAGGCTCTGTCAAGTTGTCTCCCCAAAGTTCTCCATGGTATCAACTTGATTATGTAACATCTGGAGGTATTATTCTTGGTCTCTTAGTCACTCTGAGTCCTGTCTGCTTTACGTGCTGAGAGGCAAAGTGGAAGAAGGCTCGCTTTGGGGGAAGAGATTAAAGCAAATGTCTATAAAAGGGGGTTTGCTACATTCCCACAGAATTATATATGTATTTGGGGAAACTTTAGTGTAGGACATAATAGAGGAGCCTAACAAGGAATCCTAAGACAACATTTGATCGTGGATTCTAGTATCTGAGGGCCTGGTTTCCGGCCTGGTGGGGTGGGGGTGGGGGGGCGCTCCTTCGCTCTGGCCACTGTGCCCTGTTCCCCGGGGACAGGGAAGTCCTTCTGGGCAGAGGCTGGAACACGTGGCCGATAGGTGGAGGAGGTGGGTGAGGATGTGCCTGTGAGGGGTGGGGCAGGAGGGGGCGGTGAGAAATGGGTGGGAAGATAAAACCAGAAGGTGGGGGTGGCACAGGGAGGACAGACTGGCGAGAGGTCGAGGACCGGCCTGTGAAGTGCTGCTGGGGGAAGGTTTGGGGGTCCTTGGCTCCGGGCACCAGGATGGGACCTGAACTCAAGGGTGCAGATCTGGCAGCATTGTGACTAGGCCGCCAGGTGCCAAAAGGCCCCCGAGGGGACATGGCGGGGAACAGGAGGTCGTGCAGGATTGAGGACACCCGCTGGCACAAGGCATTACCAGGTGCTGGGGAGGGAGCATGGGTTCTGAACACAGGGCGGGGGGTGTCCGGGTCACCAGCATGAGGCTGGCTATGGTGGCAAAAATGGGTCCTGGGGACAGGAGCCCTAAGGGCACTACTGTTGGGCTGAGCTGCACCCCAGCTCCCAGACCCTGCAAGGCCCCAGACTCCTGACTTTCAGCAGGGGAGGGGTGGGGCTGGCTGAACAGAACTGCAGCCACTTTCTAGAAACAAAGGCTGAGACTTCTTAGGAGACCACGTGTAGCCCCGTGAAAAGGCGCCTGAGAGCCAAGCCCCCAAGTCTCCACACTGGCGAGGGTCCCCAGGGTCGTGGATATCAATACAATTTATAATGCATGTATACAAAGGACCATAGTAGACGAAGATGAACAATGAATGCATGCTTGTCACTCAGTTGTGTCCAACTCTTCGTGATGCCATGGACTACAGCCCGCCAGGCTCTTCTGTCCAGGGGGTGGGGAGGAGGATAGGGAGCAGGCTGGGGGCATGGGCCCAGGATCCCCAGTTACTAAGGGGGCTCTTTGTAATTAACTAAGCGACACGAAGAATTGATGCTTTTGAACTGTGGTGTTGGAGAAGACTCTTGAGAGTCCCTTGGACCAGTCCATCCTAAAGGAGATCAGTCCTGGGTGTTCACTGGAAGGACTGATGTTGAAGCTGAAACTCCAATACTTTGGCCACCTGATGTGAAGAGGTGACTCATTTGAAAAGACCCTGATTCTGGGAAAGATTGGGGGCAGGAGGAGAAGGGGACGACAGAGGATGAGATGGTTGGATGGCATCACCGACTCGATGGACACGAGTTTGGGTAAACTCCAGGAGCTGGTGATGGACAGGGAGGCCTGGCGTGCTGCGGTTCATGGGGTCGCAAAGAGTTGGGCCCGACTGAGCGACTGAACTGAACTGAAGCGACACGTGTACCAAGCACTCACAACAGGCTGAGGGTGTCCTCAGCAGGACCGTGCAGCCTCCTTGAGAGGAAACAACAGCTACGAGGAAACATGACACCCTTGGTGCATTTCTGGAGGGATTAGGGGACTCATGTTTCCACAAAATAACAGATCTCAAAGGCGCTGCTGATCTCTGCAATTTCACAGCAGCTCAGAATCTGGCACCTGACACAAAAGGGAAAGAAAACCGTTCAGAGAACCAGAGCCCTTGACATTCTGCACTTGTGAATTTGAGAGAGATCATCTTTAAGATTTCTTCCAGTTCTGGGACTCTCTGATTCTGAGTTTTTTATTTTCCCTCTTTCTTTCTATTTTTAATGGAGCCATTTTATTGACCTTTAATGCACATACCATACAGTTGACCCATTTAAAGTGTACAAATCTGGTTTTTAGTTTATTTGTGGAGTTGTGCACCCATCACCATGATCACCTTTAGAACACGTCCATCACTGGTAAAGAATCCGTCTGCCAATGCAGAAGACTTAAGAGACGATGGTTTGATCCCTGGGTTGGGAAGATCCCCTGGAGAAGGAAGTGGCAACCTGCTCCAGTATTCTTGCCTGGAGAATTCCATGGAGAGAAGAGCCTGGTGGGCTACAGTCCATGGGGTTGCAAAGAGTCGGACACAACTGAGCACACACACACATCACCTCAAAGAAACCCTGTACCCAGGAGCAGTCACTCACTCCTCATTCTCGCCTCCCTCTGCCCCTGAACCATGAGTCCACCTTCTGTCTGCACCAACCTGCCTGTTTTGGACATTTCACACAAATGGACTTCATAAGCTACGTGGCCTTTTGTTAGGCTTGTTTCATTTAACAAGTTTTCAAGGCTGTAGCATGGGTCAGTGCTTCATTCTGCTTTTGACCAAATAAGATCCCACTGTGTGGAGAGACCATTTGTGTTCATCCACTCATCCTTTGATGGACATTGGGTTGCTGCACTGTTTGGCTGTTATGAACAGTGCTGCTATGAACGTTCCTGTATAAGTATTTGTGGAAATGTGCGTTTTTAACTCTCTTGGGTGTATACCTAGGAGAAGGCCTTCTTTCCCAAGAGAAATGTGTAGAACCATTTTAACAAGAGTTATTGAGTTGGAACTTGTGATTCATCATGCTTAATTCATCTCAGTACTTAGTAGCTTAATTAAACATTTATTCATTGGAAGCACTGATGCTGAAGCTCCAATACTTTGGCCACCTGATGTGGAGAGCTGACTCACTGGAGAAGACCCTGATGCTGGGAAAGACTGAAGGCAGGAGGAGAAGGGGGTGGCGGAGGATGAGATGGTTGGATGGCGTCACCAACTCAAAGAACACGAATGTGAGCAAACTCCAGGAGATAGTGAAGGACAAGGAAGCCTGACGTGCTGAAGTCCATAGCATCACAGAGAGCTGGACATGACTTAGCAACTGAAAGACAACAACAACCTTAATGGAGTTGAGCAGTGAGGCCCGTGTGACAAGATTTCACTCTCTTCCAGCTCTTGAACGTGATTCTGATTTAAACTTGAACACAGATGGTTGTTGTTCAGTCGCTTAGTCATGTTTGACTCCTTGTGACCCCATAGACTGCAGCTTCCCTGTCCTTCCCTGTTTTTCACCATCTCCTGGAGTTTGCTCAAACTCATGTCCATTGAGTCAGTGATACCATTCAACCACCTTGTCCTCTGTCGTCCCCTTCTCCCCCTGCCCTCAATCTTTCCCAGCATCAGGGTGTTTTCCAATGAGCCGGGTCTTCACATCAGGTGGACAAAGTATTGGAGCTTCAGCTTCAGAATCAGTCCTTCCAATGAATATTCAGGACTGATTTCCTTTAGGATTGACTGGTTTGATCTCCTTTCAGTCCAAGGAGTTCTCAATAATCTTCTCCAATACTAGTTCGAAAGCATCGATTCTTCAGCACTCAGCCTTCTTTATGGTCCAACTCTCACATCCATACATGACTACTGGAAAAACCATAGCTTTGACTCCAAGGACATTTGTTGGCCAAGTGATGTCTCTGCTTTTTAATATGCTATCTAAGTTTGTCATAGCTTTTCTTCCAAGGAGCAAGCATCTTTTAATTTTGTGGCTGCAGTCACTGTCCACAATGATTTGGGACCCAAGAAAATAAAATCTGTCACTGTTTCCATCATTTTCCCCCACTTTTTTTCTTTTACTGGCCACACCTTTCAGCACATGGGATTTTAGTTCCCCCACCAGGGATCATACCTGCATCCCCTACAGTGGAAGAATGGAGTCTTAACCACTGGACCACCAGGGAAGTCCCATAAACATTTTACATTTTGATCAAGTCCAATGTGTTTATTTTTTCTTTTGTTGCTTGAGTTTCTGCAAGAAATCACTGTCAAATCCAAAGTCATGAAGATGTATGCCTATATTTTCTTCTAAGCATTTGATGGTTTTAACTCTCAGATTTAGGCCATTGGTCCATTTTGTGTTAACTTTTTGTGTATGGTGTGAGGTTATATATATTTTAGGGTTAGTTCAACCTAGATTATTTCTCAAATCCACATGAATTTTTGTTGGAAAATAACATGTTTCAATACTATAACAAGTCCTTACTAAGTCATATTAAAAATTTTTGTCCTGCTCTCTCTCCCACAAATGAATTCTGAAGAATCTTGCATGGAATGTTCACTGTGATAATGGTCTGTCAAAGATATTGTAAAACAAGGATGACCTTCTCCCTCAAAATTTATCATCATAGCCGAAGTATTTCCTGAGGGCCAACAATCAACCAAGCATTCACCAAATATTTACTGAGTTCTATTTTTGTGCAAGGTGCTGTGTTGGGGACTGGGAGACTGCGGTGAGTGTGGAGCTGGCCCTGTCCTCAAGGAGCTTGAAACTACATGGATTATGTCCCCAGGGCCTGGCGAGGAGCTAAGGACAGGGACCACCAGGATGAGCCATGACTCCTGGTCCCAAGAAGTTAACACAAAATGAATCAGACACCAAATAACTAGGCGACAATGAAGGGCAGTAAGTACTAGGTATAATACAACGACCAAAGCTAGAGCCACAGGGAAGTGAAAGCTGCAGGAGTTCAGGAAAGGGAGAGATTACCCATTTCAGAGTAGACTGGAGAGGTCTCCAAAGGAGGTGGAATTAAACTCAAAGAACTTGCAGGACCTGAGTGATGAAGGTGGTAACAAGTCAGGAGCCTAGAACAGGGTGGCTTCACCAACTGGGTGGGAGACACAAAACCAGGGAGCCACCAAGTCTTGGTGCCACCTGGAAGCTAGCCTGGCTGCTCTCTAACAATGACGTCTTATCTAATGGGTCATGTGCTCTATACATGTGTCCATGTATCCCCGTCACCCCCCCACCAAGGAAATCTAGTCGCCCATTTCCTTGCAGGGGGGATACATGGGGGGACGAGATACTACATGAGGGAGGGGATATTACACGGGGGAGGGGTATTACACGGGGAAGGGATACAATACAGGTGTAGCATCTTCTTTAGATTGTGTGGTGTTGGTTATAGGCTTCTGATTTCTTTTTTTTGAAAGCTGTTAAAATGTTTTACCAATAAAAACACCCAGGAGAGAAATCAGCTCGTTTGTTTCAAACAAACAAGCGTGATCTCTTGATAATCAGCCTTCTGCTGGGAAGGCATTTCGGGTCCCACATGGCTCCTCTGGGGCCCCCTCCCGCCTGAGTGTCTACGGCTCTGCTATGGCTACAAAAAAAACACCTTGCTGGCCCTGTTTGGGTGGCTGGCAATGGAGCCACCACAAACAGGGGATGCGAAAATAACTGTGGCCAGCAGACCTCTCAGAGCCTCGCTCTCCTGGAAACCCTTGTTAGGGTCCCAGGCATAATTCCTGGGTCCAGCCAGCCTCTGACCCTGAGCTGTCCTTCCCAGCACTAAAGGGACATAGCACCCTTCCCCTCAGGGCACCTTGCTCTGTGCATCCTGAGTGGTCCTTTCCTTCCTTTGACAAAGCACTGAAACAGTTTTGATAGAAAAACAAACAGGCTGCAAACCACAGAGTTGGACATGATAATAAACGCCCAGGGGTCTCACAAATCAAGGCCAAACAGGCTCATCCACCCTCACATGCCCCCCGCCACACGTGGAGTTGAGGATTCACTCCCACACCACGCCCACCCCCGACATGGTGTGAGGATTCACCCCCATATGACTCCTGCTGCACGTGGAGCTGAGGATTCACCCCCACACGCCCCACCCCGGCTCATGTAGAACTGAAGATTCACCCAGAGTCAGGAATCCTGAAGCATCTCACCAGGACGCAGAGGATCCAGCTGGTAAACATCCCCCTCCAGGGACTCAGTGATGTCACAGCGGGAATCAGACCCATGACAACTGTCCTGGAGGCCTCTCCTGTCCCAGGCAGGGGGGTGAGGGCCCAGGGTGAGCCCCACCCCCACCTCACACTCCACTCAGTGATTCTAGCCACACCATTAGAAACCATTCCCCACTTTAATTTTTTACTTTGAATGCATGTGGCATCTCACTATATTTTACAAAAGAACACCTTTCCTGGGCCCTTTTCCATCTCTAGGAAACTGAAGCCTTGAACTTGTTTTCCTAGAACTTTCTTCTCATGTTCGCATCAGTGATCTGAGTCCTTCTATCTTTCTTACTTATTTAATCTTCAAGTTGAAAGTGAAAAATACAAGTGTTAGTCACTCAGTTGTATCTTGACTCTTTGCGACCCCACAGACTATAGCCCGCTGGGCTCCTGTGTCCATGGGATTTCCCAAGAAAGAATACTGGAGTGGGTAGCCATTCCCTGCATCAGGGGATCTTCTGGACTCCGGAATCAAACCTGGGTCTCCCGCACTGCAAGCAGATTCTTTACCACTGAACCACGAAGGAAGCCCTGATGTGCAATCCACTTGTGTCCCCATAGGTATGGCAGGGGTGGGAGCAGGACAGGCCGAGGAGGTTCAGGCCACCCTGCCCGGGGCTGGACCACCTGCTCGAGGGGGCGCAGGTGCCCTAATGGAAGAAGTGTCAAGCCCTCATTATGACCAATCCTTCATATTTATCACACATTCTGTCTTCAAGCAAAAATGCTGTTGCTGACTTTGAATGAATCAAGACCTATCCTGAATTGTAAATATAAAAATACTATGGGAAAGTGCAGTTATCACTGTGATGGTGAAGTATAGCAACATTTATGCCCAGCAGCCCCGACACCCCGAGATTAGGAAGCACTGCAAGTCCACTGCCGCACCTGGGCCCACCCAGGGCTGAGAACCACAAAGGACACCATTTCTACCTGAGGGTGCAGCGGAAACCTCAGGGAGCTTTTCAAACACACAGATTCCTCGGACCTTCCCCTGAGAGTTCCTACTCAAAGTCTCTGAGGGCAGGCAGACGGATCTTGCTTTAAAAGCTCCCTAGATGATCCTGAGGTGCGGATCTGGGAATAACGCCTAGACCCTGGGGCCGAAAAATTCTCAGGCTGCTTCAGAGCTCGAAGGCTTGATTATGGGGTTGGCTCAGGGTTTGATCCGAGTTATTTACTGGGCAGCAGGAGATAAAAAGGGAAGTCTGCGGGATGAGGGGCCCCAACCACCCTCTCTGTTTTTCCTGTTGAAGAGCCAGCCCTGTGCGTGGGCCCACAAGCCCACGGAGCTCGCCAAGTACACACGAGAACATCACCACATAAAAACTGACTGAGGCAGGTGACTGTCAATACAGGAAGCCACCCATTCAGGTTGAGCGTTTGTTAGTTAATGAGGCTGCCCAATAACACCGAGGTCTTCTGTATATATAAGCACATTCATACCTGGGCTTCCCTGGTGGTTCAGATGACAGTAAAGGATCTGCCTGCAATGCAGGGGACCCGAGTTCAATTTCTGAGTTGGGAGGATCCCCTGGAGAAGGGAATAGCTACCCACTTCAGTATTCTTGCCCGGAGAATTCCATGGACAGAGGAGCCTGGCGGGCTACAGTCTATGGGGTTGCAAAGAGTTGGACATGACTGAAGCGGCTTAGCATGCACACAGAGACAATTTTAGACTAGGATTTGGTGAAATCCTAGGATCTCTTGATCTGCAGCTTTTCATGCGTGCTGGTCTCATCTTTCTACCTTTTAGACCATGAGCCCGAGAACAGGGATTATTTTAAAAATCTCAACTCCACTCCCTGAGCCCTTAACCAGATGCCCCGAGCACAGCTGGGGCTCCACATACACAGCCTGAACAGTTTCATTAGCTTGGGATGCAAAAAGGTGAGTTGAACTAACGAATCATAAAATGATGCTCATAAAATACAAAAGATTTAAATGGAGATGTGTGAGGACCATCAGGACCATACAATCCTGAGTCATGTGTAAAAGTACCATTACTTCTCATTCAGATGGGACCCCGAATCGGATTCATTTCCATTGGCGGTTCTAGGGCTCAAGGGGTAGAAACATCAACTGAGTTTCCCTTCCTCCACCTACATTTTCCCCCCTCCATTTCAGTTATTGGGGGTCTCTGAGTTGTGCATCCCCTGCTCTGTTTCAGGACCTTGGATTCTGAGCCAACCAGGCACGCGAGGCAGCTGGGACTGGCCTCCTCCTCCTGGTTTCCGGGGCGGATGCTCCTGACACCCCATCCCACTCTCCCCAGGTACAGAGCAGCATGGGAGGGTCACAGCCCCCTCTTCCCTCTCCTTTTCAGAACGGGGAACAGTCATTTTCTTTCACTTTAATCATTTTCTCTCTTGAGAAACGAATTCAAATGTCTTTCACTTGCCAGCAGAGTGGGCGGGAGGTGGGTGGAAATCTTTCAAGATTCAATAACAGCTCAACATGGGGCTCAGCCGGAGAAGCAGGCACTGTAACCCCTTCGGAGCCGACACTGCCTGATATTTTGCTGGAGGGGGACTCACTCCGGGTCTCTGGCAAGAACCACCCCTTATGGCCTTACATATGATGACGTGGATCCAATTCAAGAAAGACATGTGGCAAGAAAACCAAGACGAAACAGAAACAATGCAACTGACTCCTTTTACCTAAGATGATGAACTGTATGCTCGAGAGAGAAAAAGAAAACCCTTGGGAAGTCTGGGCGAGGAACTCCTTGGGACCAAAGTGCTCCATGGGTCCTCACTGGCTGGTGCTGGGCTGAGGCGGAAGCACCTGGACACCCAAGCTGGCACCTCTAAGCACAGCCCAGCACCCTGTTTCCTCAGATCGTCAGAGTGCTAACATGTATTGCTGCCACGTGTTCTACCTGTTGGGTGGCTCCAGGTACACAGATTTGCCCTGGAGCAGCCCAGTCCCCTACCTGCCCCAGGATGCTCCCTCCCTGCCCCCTCCACTCCCAGCACCTGGGCGGAGCTTCCCAAGGATGAAGCCAGGGGAGCCCGCAGAAGACAGGTCCACCTACTCAAACTCTCCTCTCAGATGGTAAAGAATCTGCCTGCAATGCAGGAGACCTGGGTTCAATCCCTGGGTTGGGAAGATGCCCTGGAGAAGGGAATGGCAACCCACTCCAGTATTCTTGCCTGGAGAATCCCATAGACAGAGGAGCCTGGCAGCTACAGTTGATGGGATCACAAAGAGTCGGACACAACTGAGCGGCTGAGCACGCACTCTCCTTCTAGACTTGATCTCCAAATCCCACTGGGGCAAAAAGAATGATCTGGAAGCCTTTGGTAAACTGAAGCTGGGAAAAGAAAGGTGCTCCTTTCAAATGGCTGATAAGGGACAATACTAAGCATGGGACAGACAGAAAGTATGACTCACAGCAATTCCAGACTCTGGAGAGACCAACGATGCTACAATATCTGGAACTTTCTCTCTGCAAACACCATGTGCTCACTGTCTTCTGGGCCCCAGTTTTAAATAGTAGTGACTGAGTAATGCTTCTTGATCATCCCCCGTTTCCACACTCGAATTCTCTGCACACTGTGAGTCACTCACTTCCTCCCACGTCTCTGACTCCCTCCTGGACAGACACCCAGCCCCACTCACTCTCACAATCCAACTGAACAGCACAGTGAGTTCCTTTAAGGCTCAAGAACTGGGAACTGGCTTTTTTCCCCACCGAGCTGAAAAGGAATTCCCCCCAACCATGTATCCTATTCAGATTCATAACACAGCCTTTTCTAAACACACACAGACCAGAGCCAATTTTGCGGCTCACAAGCACAATGCTAATTTGTATGTTTCCAGTGAATTACTCAATGCCCTAAAAAGGCGCACGCGTAAGTGACAATGAAAAGAACCAAGTCCCACAATCTGCCTCTGCTCAAGCGATCCAGATGGTGTGGCTCTTCCTTGGCAGTGGTGTCCAGAAGCACACGGGTACACACAACAGTGCGGGGCATGCGGCGGCTTTCCATCACAACAGGTGTGGAAAGGCAGGTCTCACAGCTAAACCAGGCCTGGCTACTGGCAATCCACCTACAGACATGGACTAGCGCCAGGTGGCTGACTGTCCGTGAGACAGGTGACGGTGGACAACACAGGAGACAGAGAGGCTGGGAGATGGTCAGGGCCGTGCCAACTGATGGACATGTCCCCCACCGCCCAACTTGCAGACAGAGAAGTGCGGCTGAGAAAGCTCTATAAGAGAAGAAGGTCTGGTCAGCAATGGGAGGGCGTATGGGGGGTGCCTATTCGTCATGGAGGACGCACACTGCCAGGGCCAGGCCAGGCCCCCTCCTCAGGGGCTGTCCCTCCCCGCCAGCCTTGACTCTGACGGCCATGTGGACATCAGGGTTGCAGCATGGGCTCGGGGAGGCCCAATGAACAGCCAGTGGCCTGTACCTGCCACAGCACCACTGTGCAGGCTGGCGGAGAAGAAACCTCTGTTTCCTTTACCAGAAGCCTCTGGTTCAGCCCCAACTCTCTGCTGCGGCAGCCACGGTGATGGGGTCCTTGGGCACCTGGCATGTGGCTTCCTCAGCTTGAGATGCCTGGACATGTGCAGTGCACAATAGATTTTGAAGACTAAGAAAAAAGATGATAAAATATCTCATAAATAGCTTCTGGAGATTGCACGTTACAGGAATATGTGGGGTATATCACGTTAAGTAAAATATATTGTTAAACTTCACTTGTTTCATTTCATAAAAACGTGGCTACATGGGGGTAAACTTACACACGTGGTTTGCATCTGTGGCTCTCATTACACCTTTACTTCCTGTGTGTGGTCAGTGTGGCGTGGAGGACGTGCTGACTGAGAAAGGGCTGGCCGTGGTCTCACGTGGTGACGCAGCCACTCTGAAATCAGCAGAGTGTTTTGGGTTTGCAGACACATAACAAACATCTTATTAAAAAACGTTTCTCTTCTGCATAGCTAATCAGGAGTACAGAGAACAGCAAATGTGGAGCCTGGCCTTCTGTATATATTGACTCGCTCAACTCAATCCGCACAGAGTTCGGGGAGGATGGAGCGCTGTTATGATCATACTAGAGACAGACAGAGTGAGGCACAGGGAGTGTTGCTGCCGGGAAGGGGTGGGCAGCCTCGGGCTCAGGAATGTTGAAAGTTTAAAATACTTTCAAAATCACCTGGCTTATTATATTCATAATAAAAAAAGGAATGGGACGGCATCAGCCTCTGGAATTACAGTTCCATTAACCACAAGAGTGACTGCCAGGAAGTGACATGGAGCTCCTGGAAGGACAGTTACTCCAGCACACAGGGATTTATCTCCCACCGTGTCTCCTGCACACTCGGAGCCTGTCTTCACAAGGAAGCACCTCAACCACGTTATGCCAGCCAATCTCACAGCATCGTCCTCTATCACAAGAAATGCAAGTCCCAATAAAATCCTCAAGGTTCAGGATTTTCTTTATTAGGCATTTTGCTCACATGACCCCTTTGAGATCATCTCATAAACTTCCTTCTGAGAGGGAGCAGGGCATAAAGAATACAGGCTAATAAATTAGAAAATTTATTATTTTCTAATTATAAATATGCTTGCTCCTTGGAAGAAAAGCTATGACCAACCTAGACAATATATTAAAAAGTAGAGACATTACTTTGCCAACAAAGGTCCATCCAGTCAAAGCTATCGTTTTTCCAGTAGTCATGTATCGATGTGGAAGTTAAGACTACAAAGAAAGCTGAGTGCCGAAGGATTGATGTTTTTGAACTGTGGTGTTGGAGAAGACTCTGAGAGTCCCTTGGACTGCAAGATCAAACCAGTCAATCCTAAAGGAAATCAGTCCTGAATATTCATTGGAAAGACTGATGCTGAAGCGGAAACTCCAATACTTTGGCCACCTGATGCGAAGAACTGACTCACTGGAAAAGAACCCGATGCTGGGAAAGATTGAACGCAGGAGGAGAAGGGGACAACAGAGGATGAGATGGTTGGATGGCATCACCAGCTCGATGGACATGAGTTTGAGCAAGCTCTGGGAGTTGGTGATGGATAGGGAAGCCTGGCGTGCTGCAGTCCATGGGGTCTTAAAGTCGGACATGACTGAGCGACTGAACTGAACTGAAATTAGAAAACTCCAATTTCTCTTTACTGTGGACCGCAGGTGGCCAGAACTGGGGGGTGACACAGTGGGGGGATTACTGCATCCTCACAGGGTCCTCTTTTGCTTTGCTTTGTTGTGTGTTTGTCTATAACACAGTGAAAACATTGCAACCCTTCTGTCCCCCACACTAGAACATTCCACATGTCTCTCCCGCTTCCTCTCTGTTGCCCCAAACACTGCGATGCTCATTCTCTTCTCTTTTACAGAAATTATCACAAATATTTTGGGTTGGTCAAAAAGTTTGTTTTGACCAACCCAGTATGAGTGCTGAAACAGCTCAGTCCTTACTTCTGCTTGTTTTTGAACATCATAGAAAGGTGTTGTTCTTTACATAAACTTCCATCATTTCAGTTGGTTCAGCATCAACGTATAGAAACCCACCCATGTTGAGGTGCACGTGGAGTCCACTGATGCTGCATCCATCTCTCACGGGTTCCCGCAGAGCCTGAGTCCATGTCCTACAGATGGGCATTTGGGCTGTTCCAGCCTTCGGTTCTAACCACTGGGCCACTATGTTTCCTGTTACACGTTCCTAATGATGACACTAATTTTATTAATTAAGACAATCTTGAAATCCATTGTAATCTCTGCCCCTCTGGCAGTAGCCAGAAATCTCCTAGGTGTTCCTCAAAAATGGCAACATGAAGAAAAAAAGATCTGGTACTTTGATGAGTCTATTGTGTGCAGCTCAGAATCTCCTTCCTGTTATTATCAAATACATCAGTCCTTGGTGGTATACAAGGATAAGGTTTATCTTCAAAGAACTCAGTAATTTGTTCATTATGTAAAATGATGTTTTTTTTAAGAATTATGCAATTAGCCAAGAACATGTCTACAACTGCTCTTTTCTTTTTTTTGAAGCAATATGATGTTTAATTTCCCACAAAATGCTGTATTTCTTCCACTCTGGATGTACTACAGTTTTAATAATAGATTCTTGAGGGTGAGGGGGTGTATGGGAGGAGAATGCTGTCACATTAAATGTGTGTATCTATTATAAGACACATGGCAGTTTCAGAAATTCCACACTTTAAAGGTGCAGAGTGATAAGGCTCCCTCAGCCCTGGGTTGGTCTCCCTGGCTTGGGTGACACAAAGGACCTTTCAGAGCTGCTCAGAGCTGCAACTCAATGGTTAGGCATTTCTGAGTCCAGTTTCTTTGCACAGGTCAAGAGATGCTTTATCTACAGTGGACATGGATGTGATGTTGAAAAGATCCCTATGAGGAAATGTTGATAATGAGAAAGAAAACATATTTTCCCTACACGTAAATCTTAATTTGAAGCAAACATAAAAAGCCCTGAGAAGTTTTAGTCATTCATGGGTTGATATTGAAAATGGAACTTGTAGGGGACTTTCCTGGTGGTCCAGACGTGTCTGAGACTCTGAGCTCTAAATGCAGGGGGCCCGGGTTCGATCCCTGGTCAGGGAACTAGATCCCACATGCCACAACTAAGACCAGGAGCAGCCAAATAAATAAATCAATAAAAATATTAAAAAAATAAAATGGAACTTGTAGAATATTAATCCCGTGGTCCCGGGCTCTGAGTTGATTGAAAGGAAAGACACTTGGGAATAACACCTGTCATCGGTTGCTTAGGCCTGGGGGTGACCTGCGTCTTCTGGGCCAGGAGGGGGGTTGGCAAAAATATATACGTCAAATTGGATTTCCAGCACATTTTTATTGTAACTAAAGTTCCTTTCTGGTTCTCACATTTGTACTTGGTCAACGGTAATAACCATAATGATTCATGGCTCTTCCGGTCTTTAAATTCCCAAGCTTTCTCACCGGATGCGACTCATTCTCAAGTAATGCCACGAGGCTGATACTACTGTCCCCATTTTATAGACGGGAATTATAGGCAAGTTGGCTAAGAGGCTGTCTCCAGCCAAGAACTGGCTCGAGTCCTTTAGATCTGGGTTCATTCTGCTGCACCCCAATTCACTGGGGCTGGCTGGAATAATCCTAAAAAATGTGTGGAGAGAGGCCCCATCCTTCTGCTTATGGCTGCACTATATTATTTTCAAGAGCCAAAGAGGTTCCCACTGGCATTGAATATTTTTTGACGACCTTAAAATATTTAAAGTCCTAGAGTTAGTACATCTTAAATTTGACAAAAAAAGTATCCTTTCTAAACTATCAGGGACATACTAAAAACTTTTTATACATTTTCTCTGAAAGATGGCCTTGTGTAATAGGATTCAAACACATCCCAATAGCCCGTAAGGACAAATGCCTGGAGAGAAGTGCACAGATATGACAACACAAGAATGCCTCTACTTAAGGGACTGGGTTCAAGTCCTGACAGAGCAATACCAGATATCAGAGTAGGAAAAGAAGCTACAAAAATTTAAAATAGAAACTTACCACAGAAATATTTTTATACTACATCCAAGCAATGTAACACAGGCTATCTGAGACCCTGGGGAAGAGTATAAACCAAAAGCTGGGAAGAGGCCCTAATGGGGCGATGTCCACGTTCTAATGGCCTATTTAGTTCAACAACAACAACAGGCTATTAGAGGTGTTTTTGACCAGCTCAGGAAGCTGCATAACACTTCTTCAGGGGAGTGGAAAAACAATCCCTTGTTGATATTTTTCATCTTGATTAATTGACTGCACAGGTAAATGTCTGCAAATATGATGCAATGGGACAAACAAAGCTGCAAGAATGTCCCATGAAAGTGGCCAACTTGCAGCAACAGTTTGACGGATAAACTGTTCTTTGGGGCAGGTCTGTGTCCTGGTCACTGGGATATTCCTGTTTCCAGGCCACCCTACCCTTCACCTAAGAGGCCTCTGGGGAATTCTACTTGAATGGGTGAATGACCCAGTAGTAATTCCCAAAGTTTCATTTTCAACCACTTGCATTTTTGCTCCTAAGAGAAAGGAGTGGCCGCCAGAGCTGACTGTCTCCGGCAGGCTGGAGGTTGACCACAGTGACTCCAGAGACCACCCTGCTCTTCTGGGAAACTTCCTCTTGCCAGGCTGTTTCAAGGGGCTGCACCTGGCCTGACTACGCCTCTCCGCCCGCAGCTGGAACCAGGCTGACCCGGCGGTGGGGTCGGACCGGCGATTCCTGAGCCCAGGAAGGCCACATGGCAGGCTTTGGAGTCAGACCACTGGGCTCCAGTCCTGACCACCTGTCAACTCTGACTCTGGAGCAGTCAACCACCTTCTCTGAGCTCCCATCCCCGACGAGGGCTGGGAGGATAGCACAGACGTTGTGATCACTCGATTCAGGACGTGGCCTGAAGGCTTCGGGAGCTGAGGCCTTGTTTTCACCGGTATCAAGCCAGCAGACTGACACCGCCAAAACAAGATGAAAACCAAGGAAGAGAAAATTTTTTTCTAATGGACTCTTATGTATTTTAACATCCCACTTTTGTTTTCTTTACATTGTTACTGTAAACTATAAATTTATCCCAGATCAAAATATTTTCTGCAGAATATAGTATTTTTGACTCTGTCCAGGGCTTCCCTGGTGGCTCAGATGGTAAAGAATCTGCCTGCAATGCAGGAGACTCAGGTTTGATCCCTGGGTTGGGAAGATCCTCTGGAGAAGAACTTGTGATAAACATCCACTTAGGAGACGGGTGACGACAACAGAGCCCTGACTGATCTGACCGCTGTCAGATTGCTCACTAAGTCTCACTTATTCACTGGCCCTTAGAAATGCTAGCAAAACACACCTTTAAGGGAACTAATATAATACCCACATTTTGGGAAGAAAACACCAAACAAACCAATTAATACTCCAGTTTAATTCATCACTGATTGTCTATGGGCTTCCCAGGTGGCACTAGTGGTAAAGAACCTGTCTGCCAATGCAGGAGTCAGAAGAGACGCAGGTTCGATCCCTGGGTCAGGAAGATCCCCTAGAGGAGGGCATGGCAACCCACTCTGGTATTCTTGCCGGGAGAATCCCATGGACAGAGGAGCCTGGCAGACTACAGTCCATGGGGTTGCAAAGAGTCAGACGTGACTGAGCAACTTAGCACACTCAGTCTGGTATTGTGCTAAGAGTTTTGGTGGAGCAATGGCAGTATTGTTCCACTTTGTAAGTGATCAAATAATGCATGTTATGTCAGGCCCACCACCTGGACTGTGTGTCTCCTACCGCTTCCTGTGCAGATGGGTTGGGTGCACAGAAAGGGTGTCAGCCAGTGAAGGGGTTGAGGCCATGTGGATGTGTGCTCATGAGCAAAGCACTGTGAACAGGCAGTGGCCAGCAAGCCGTCCACCCCAGACTGCCCGGTTATCTCCATCTGGATTGTTCCAGGTGCCTCTGAGACAGTCCCCCCACTTTACCTCTCCCTCCCCAGAACCTGTTCCACCCACAGCCAGAGCGACAGTGATGCAACACTCAGGTCTCCCCTCTCAGAGGTTCCAGTCCCTCCCGGGTGGGACAGACCAGGCCTGAGAGGCCCCAGTGCTCGCCCTGACCTCTCCGGGCACCCTCTGCTGGCAGGCCACTTGCCAGCCTCACTTCTCTTCTTGTTACAACGTTAGGGCCGTTCATGGGGTCACAAAGAGTTGGCCACGACTGAACAACAAGGGTTCGACCGAGATTCACTCAGGAGTCTAAGGTGAAGAGTAAACCCAGAAAAAAAAAAAAAGAGTAAACCCAGGTGTGACATTCTTAGAGGAACTTCTCAGGACCCTCTGAGATACTCTAGACTTTTCATTATAAAGAGCAACCTAATACAGAATCTCAAATTCTTAATAATGAACAAGAAATTCCAACTTTCTAATTTTTCCTTCTTAAATTAAATAACTCTGAAATTAATTTTTAATGATAGGAAATATTTGGTTCAGAAATTATTCTAGATCTACAGAGAAATAAACTTAAGACCCTCAAGGAATTGGACTGTGACACAGAAAGATTTTCTCAAGGATTTAATCTGAAAGTACTAGATTTAGTAAACTCGTGTTATGTTTACTATTAAAATACTTGATTTAGCTCTACTGTTATGATTTTTAAAATGGACATGTTCTTTAAACAAAAGTTAATTGTCTTCAAATCAACCAAGTGTTATTAGTATATGTCAGACATTTGCCTTAACATCACCCTTATGAGGCTCATCAAAACATAAATTCAAGAACTATTCAATCTAGTAATATAGGTGATGAATTTCAGAGCACTACAGAATAAACGTTATTGAAAGCTGTGTGCACATTAAAATAAAACAGAATTTTCAGGAAGAAAGTTAATATTAGACACTGATTTCATTTTATGTAAGTGCTGGCTCAATTGTAAACATAATCTTATTTGACACAGAGACCCAGTATGACAACAGAATGTAGGCTTAAAAACTACCAAAAAAAAAAGTTTTGCTTCTGAAAAAGTATTACCAATCCATCTGCAACAGCTGGTTCCCAATGCTCTTTTATTTTAATGAGTTAATTATGACCATCATTTCACAATGGCTTCAACATACCTATATGAAAATATATGCCTTCAGTGCAAATGGTTCCTTGAGTTTTATGTTTTTTTATTAAAAATTGTTCTATAGCTCAAAAACAAATTTGCAAACTAGGTGCTTTGGGTTCCTTAGTAACCCACGCGTGTGTTACTGTTTTTGGATCTCAGATGGAATCTGGGCGGCCTTGTCACGTGTGTGTTCATCATAAGCAGAAGAAAATATGACAGATCAATCCATCTTGGTGTTAATTTCTCATTACATGCTGAGAATAACTTTTCCCTTCATCAGAACCACACAGAAGGTGTTTCATGATTACTTTTAGACGAGCATGCAGGACAAAAGTTAGAACTCAAATGCGTATCTATAAATGAGTAAATCTGAAGGGGATTGAGAACACCTGATTTCAGCTAGAAGCCTGCAGTGCTGGGGGACTTTTCCAGTATGTAAGCCATCAGAGTGCTCTAGGAGGACCCAGGGCTCCAGTAGGCTGAAGCCCAGCCTTGTCCCCCATCGTTTCCTTGACACCCTCCTCCACAACATCCAGTTAAAGACACAGTTAAGTAAACAACAGTGTGCTTGCCATGCCAGACGCCACGGTCACTTTTTCTAGGTGGTTTTCCGTTGCTACTTTTGTCTTCTTAGAAATTCTAGGGGTTTCATTGGCTATGTTGGAATGCTTATCAGAAACAAACGTCACGTGAGAGGATGCAGTAAAAAGCTTTAAAAAATAATTCTTACCCGCCATGTGGACACAGAGCCTATGGGGCAATTGTGTTCTACTGAAGGGGGCGGGGAGGGGGCTGCACATGGGCCCATCTGTCTTACACAGAGCCTCCTGTATCAGCTTCCCTCGGAAAAGAGAGTGCTGAGAATGAAAAACGTCTCAAGGACACCATGACAGGCAGCGGGAACTTTGAAATACTGGGTTTTTTTGGGGGGGTATACACACACACACACACAAACACACACTCTTCGGGCACAACTAAAAAAAATGATTTTCTGAGAAACTGAAGAAATATTTTCTCCTTTGAAACATGCTACATCAAATGACCAAACAACAGTATTTTAAAGAAACGTATGTCCACCGAACAAGTGAGAACTCATATTCACATCGCCTCTTGCATAAGCAACAGTGCTATCCAAGTGATTAAAAAAGCAGCCCGAAACTCTGCGGACATGAAGGGAATTACATTTTCCCAGGAGAGAGTCGACATTCAGAAGTGATCCAGGTGTGACCTACAGCTGGCCTGCGCCTCTCTCGTGAGCTGAAGAACCCCCACCTTAAGAGTAAACTGGGTTCTGTTCCCTTACTCCCAAGGATATGATCACACACCATAAAGCACCTCTCTCTGCTCATGCAATTTCTACTCTTCTGTTATCTGGGAAACGGCATAATTGTTGATTAAGAAACACGTAGGAGAAAAAGCACCAGCAGTATTTCTTAGAGGTATGCTGTCTTCCTGATCATCACGCGCACCAACACACTCATTAAAACATTTCTTACAATCTTATTGTCTTTACTATTTTTAACACATGTTAATATTTTGGTATAGAGGGAAGCACTTCTCCCAGGCAGAGAGCTAGAATTTTGGAGAAAGTCAATAATGAAATAATATTAACACCGGTTCTCAGTAAGCCATCTGGTTAACAACTGTTCCATCTTGCACCATTGAAAAGACTTCGGTAAGGATTTACTTACCTGGGAATATTCAAAGTCAGTGATGGGGGCAATGCTCTTGATATAGTCTGATCGAAACTGGTTTTCTGGGTTGGCTAGTGGAACGGGGGGAATTATGGTACTCATCGCCGACACAATTGTCTACAGTGGAATGAAGGAAAAGAATGTACAGATAAATAAACCACTTAGGCTCCACGCGTGATAATCTAGTCTGTGATTTCTGTCTACACCGTTTGAGGGAGCAGAGGACACAACCTTTTCACTGAACAAATATTTAAGAAATTCCTGGGACTTCCCTGGTGGTCCAGTGTTTGAGATGCCAATGCTCCCAAATCAGGAGGCATGGGTTCAATCCCTGGTAGGGGAAGTATGATCCCTCATGCTGCACAGCTTGGCCAAAAACAAAACAAAATTCTTACCACAATAGCATCCTTAACGTTTTTCCGGATGTCCAGAATTTTCTGTTTCTTCTCTCTGTATGAAAAAAGAATGGTTATTAATTAACTTTCTGCACACCTGGCTGAATCCTGAATGAGATTTTAGATTCCCAGATGCAGTGGGGCTAACATAGTACCACCAGAAGTCAACATCAGCCCCAGGACAATAGTGAAAAGTTGTTTGTTTGTTTTTTTTAAATCTGGGCAAGAAAAATACCTATCTTTTCAGGTTTGGACTATAAATAAATTTGAAGGGACGCACCACAGACTCTAGCTCTAGACAACCACACAGGTTAAACATAACAAGGTAAAATGGTCATGACTACTGCTACAAAAAATACAGGGCTACACTTGCAAACATTTCTTATTTGAATATATCCATATGTTGAATTGAAATAGATGCAGACACAGGGAGAAGTATGTATTGACACATTAAGTGCGATCAGAGCAATAGTAATAACACAGATCAATACCTCGAGTATCTAGTAAGATTATACTTTGTTAAGTAAATATTTTGATGTAGGCACCACCAGAGGAAGGATTTGCTTAAATATGCCAAATTCAACAACTCGCGTCTAGATTTTCTGTCCTTAAAGGCTGACTCAAAGATCGAATTAACTGTTTAGAGAGAACATTTTTGGGGAGGCCGGGAGAGAAGGGACAAAGTTTGCATGCGGTTGGGAAGCAAACCCGGAATGCGTCATTCCTTACTCTGGATTAAATCCGTTGACGTGCAGGATCCTCATTTGTTTGACGATAGTGCTTTTCCCAGACTCACCAGCCCCTGAAAATACACAGAGAGAACCCTGTGACCGGGGACTGGAGACCGTGGCCATCTCTCCCGCCACCAGAGACGCACCAGCGTCCTGCCCGCGCGCGAGCGTCTTCAGGCGCGCGCTCGCTGTCGGCGGGGGGGCGCTGGCCTCGCAGCCCGGCCCTCTCCGAGCAGCGGGCTGTGCGCCCGGGTCGTGCGCTCCGCTCTGGCCGGGCGCCGCCGCGCAACCCCCGGCCTTACCCAGCAGCAGCAGGCGGTGAGTCGCTTTGTAAGCCAGCCGCTCCTTTTGCAACTGCTTCTCGATCTTCTTGTTGGCCTCGCGCCGCTCCTTTTCATCGACGCCCTGGTCTTCTGACGTCTTGCTGTTGCCCAAACACCCCATGCCTGCCGGCTAGCGTGGACCCCAGGCACAGTTAGGAATTTGCACAAAAGGCGGCAGAGAGCTGTAGGTGTGTGTAGACCCTGCGGCGGCCTCTCTTCCTCGCTGTTGAAAGAGACGTTCCGGTCTCTCGGTGTTTTCCGACCAGAGCAGGCGTTTCTTCTCCCTCCCCCTGCCCACTGCGAGCTCCCAACTCAGAGGACGCAAGGAAGACGCGCGGAGCCAACTGCTTTTTAAAGATAATTGTTTAGAATGATCTGCTGGATAAACAGCAGTAAGCGGAGACAGGACGGAGAGCGCCGGTCCTCCGGAGCCGGCCGGGTGGCGCTGGCCCTTCCCGCGCCCCGCGCGCCCCGCTCGCCCCTCTCCGCGTGCCCGGCTGCTCGCGCCCCGATGAGCAGCCGGGGAGCGCCTAGGGGGACCGTAGCATGGACGCTCTGCTGGGTGCCCGGGCCCCGCCAGTGGCGGCCGAGCAAGGCGCGGTGGGACGGAGCGCGCCGGGTCCCCGCCGGTGACTGTGGGCACCTGTCGGCCACCCGCGCCCCATCCCAGGTCCGAGCCCCTGAGGCCTCCTCGCGGCGGGAAAGGGGAGCCGACTCAGGGCGGCGGGGCAGGGGGGGCCGGGATCTGGAGGGGCGGCGGCCGCCCTCGAAGGGAACCGCGGAGGCTCACCCGCGTGCGGTCCGGACGCGGCGCGCGCGGCTTCCTCGCAGCCGGAGCGGCTCTGGATCTGGGCGTGCGCTCCCGCGATCCCGCACCGCCTCCGGCTCGCGGCGGGCGAGGCCTCGTGCTGGATCATGCATATTCTATCAGGGGGAGGGTCCGTGCCGGGCTCAGGCATCCCGCCTCCCCTCGTTCCCGTTCTAGACGGTTCCAGCGCTCCCACGCCGCCTCCCGCCCCCGCCTCTCCTCCGCGCGCTCTGAGCAGCTTGGCTACTTTTCTGAAAGACGCCGTGGCCCCGAGCCTGGCTCCGCCGCCGAAACCAGTGAGGGCGGCTGCCAGTTCCCACCCGTTGCGCGGGTGCCAGCCAGTCACTACCCCGCTGCTGTGGCCGGTGCTCGGCGTCCTCGCTGCTGGACGCGGGGGTCACTCCTCTGTGCGTCTTCAGGCTCGGGACCCTGGCACCGCGCGCCGATTGCTCTCAGGGCTCCTCTCGGCTCTGCCGTCCAGTCCCCTCCAGCCCTGACGTTCCCTCGCGGTCCGCACGCCTGGTCTCCGGCGCCCACGACTCCGCGGGCCTCACCCGGCTTCCCGCTGTTTCTTCCCTTCTCTACAGCGCGCTCCCCAGCGGAGAAACACAGTCACCTCCCTCCCGTTTGACGTTTTGACACCGACCGGCCCCCCAGGCCATACATCAGCCCCATCTTGTCTTGCCGCCCCTGGGCTCCGAGTTAAAACCTAGGACTGACTCCGCCCGCTCTGCGCGGTTCACCCCACCTCGGTTCACACTTCAGCTCCTGCGGTCAGGCTTTGACCCAACCTTCACGGAAATACTCTCGGAGCCATCAGCGGACCCCGGAGTCGGACTTCCCCCAGGAACTGTGGTCTTGACCTTCACTGACTCTCCTGGAGACTCCTTCGGCTTCCCTCTCCCCCTCACCGTGTCCTTGAATTTCCCTCCCCTTCCACCTGGAGCAAGCGCCTCAGCCCCAGCCCAGCCCCCTCCTGTCCACAGCGCCCCAAGCACACCTCCACATCGGGGCCTACCAGGATCTTCGGTTCAATGGACCAAGACCTGAGCTCATTCCCTTGCCCACCCACACCTCCAGCCGCTCCTCTCTCTGTCTCAGTGAATAAGGTCCCTGATTTCCCGAACCAGGACATGGTTTGATTCCCTCCTTTTCCTTCTTGCAAACCCAGTCACTGTGTTCCTTTGGGTCCCTTTCCTAAACATCGCTCCTGTTCTTTCCACCCCATCTGCCATTGCCATGGTCACTGTCCAGCCTGGATGTCAGCAGTGGCCTTCTGCTCACTTAGTCCTGACCCCCTGCACAGTTGCCACAGTGACAATGCAGATCTGACCACATCACTGTCCCCACTACCCCCAAGTCCCCAGCCATGGTCCATCAAGACTGTTTCCGGGTAAGCTGTGCAGCTTGAGCACTCATGCCCGTGCTTCCTGGAGCTGCCCCAGTCCCCCTTCGGCCCCTTGTGCGTGAACACCCCAGGATATGGTGTGGGCATGTGTGTGCTTCTCTCTCTGGGAGACTTGTGGGCCCTTATTCACTTGGCCAATGATGAGTCACGCTTCCTGCCTCACCACAGTCAGGGCCAGGCTCTGGCTTGTGGTCCTGGACCTCATAGCACTTTACCTTGTAATGGGGCTTCCCTAGTGGCTTGGATGGTAAAGAATCTGCCAGCAATGAAGGAGACCAGGTTTTGATCCCTGGGTGGGAAAGATCTCCTGGAGAAGGGAATGCCCACCCATTCCAGTATTCTTGCCTGGAGAATTCCATGGACAGAGAAGCCTGGTGGGCTAGTCCATGAGGTTACAAAGAGTTGGACACAACTGAGTGACTAACACAACTATGTTGTAATGGCTTGTTTACTGCTCTTTCAAAAGTCCACTGGACTTGGGCTCAGTGAGGGCCGGGATGGAACCTGCCCTTCGCATCTGCTTTGCTGAGCCCAGTTCAGTGCCTGGCCAAGGAGGGAGAGGCCCCCTGAGTCTTCATTGGATGTATGTATGAATGAATTCCCGAAGGCCAAAGATAATTCCACTCCAAGTGTGGGTTCTCATGAAAGGAATTTCACCATCAGATTTTAAGTTCATAAGATACTTGTCCAGTTTAGCACCATATCCAAATAAGAACACTCTTTCAAAACCAAAAGCAGCGAAGCTCTCTTTCTGTCAGGGCATAAGCAAAGACACAGGATGAGCCGGGTAGAAGTTTCAGCTTGTGAAAAGACACTATTCAGCAGTGTTGTGAGGCCTTCCTCTTTCTGTTAAGACAATTATTTACCCAGGGCAGCATCCAAGAATCCTGGAAGGTGGTGGACAGGGCAGTGCTAGGTGAGAACAGGTGCACAAACACAGCAGAGTGTGGTGGGATGTTTTAAAGGATATGTCTACTTTTTCTAATGCCAAGGTGTCTATAAAATTGTTAGCTGGAAGAGAAGGGGACAAAACAAATCCCATGGAAGCTTGCTGTGCTTAGTCGCTCAATCGTGTTCGACTCTGTGTGACTCCATGAACTGCAACTGGCCAGGCTCCTCTGTCCATGGGGATTCTCCAGGCAAGAATACTGGAGTGGGTTGCCATGCCCTCCTCCAGGGGATCTTCCTAACCCAGGGATCGAACCCAGGTCTCCCGCTTTGCAGGTGAATTCTTTACCGTCTGAGCCATCAGGGAAACTGATAAAGGGGAGAAATAAGAACCTGTAACCCTAAAAAATATAGCAAATGTTTTCACTTGTTTAAATTTAGGAATTAGAATTAAAATAACTCATTTCTATGACTTATCCAGTGATTGCTGGCACTGAGCTAAATCCTTCCCATGGAGTGATTTATTTAGTATTTGCAATAACCCTAAAAGGAACTGTTGTGACTGTTGCTTCATAGAATGCTAGAGAGTGAATAAGAGGTGCATATGGGATCTAAACCTTTGCAGCCTGGCTGCAGCATCTGCACTGTCTATCCACAGAACACTGTTGTTGTTGTGTAGTCGTTCAGTCATCTCCTGACTCTTTTGTGACCCCATGGACTGTAGCTCGCCAGTCTCCTCTGTCCATGGAATTCTCCAGGCAAGGACACTGGAGTGGGATGCCATTTCCTTCTCCAGGGGCTCTTCCCAACCCAGGGATGGAACCCGCATCTCCTGCATTGGCAGGCATGTTCTTTACCACAGAGCCACCTGGGAACCAGTCCAAAACATACAAGCAACTTGTTTACGTGGAAGTGCAACATTTCTGATGAGAAATGCCAAGGTGATCTTTGCACAGTCTATTATCAGGTAGGAGGTCAAGACACTTAAAAACCAGTCATATGGCCTTTTTCTAGTCCTGTCTAGGTGACCAGTCCTCCTTTGAGTTTTGAACCCTGGGCTCAGAATCCAGAATCCCACCCAGCTCACCTGGAACACAGCAGCGGCTGTTGGGGAGCAGCTGGGAGCGGGTGATGCTGGCATTTGTTGCCAGGCAACGGCAGTGCAGCAGCATCACCACCCTCGCTGCGGTGCACGCCCACCTGCGGATGTGAAGGGCCGCTGAGGGAGCAGCCAGGTGGGGGGATGCTGGGGTGGGGGGAAGCCCAGGGCAATGAGGAGGGTTGGGAAGACATGGAGTTTAGAGTGAAAGGGCAAATGTGAAACAAAGTGGTTTTTCCTGCTCTTGTTGATGTTAAGAGACAAGGAGTCTTGTGAAAGTGAAAGTCGCTCAGTCATGTCCGACTCTTTGCGACCCCATGGACTGTAGCCAGCCAGGCTCCTCTGTCCATGGAATTCTCCAGGCAAGAATACTGGAGTGGGTAGCCATTCCCTTCTGCAGGGGATCTTCCCAACCCAGGGATCAAACCCAGGTCTCCTGCATGGCAGGAGGGTTCTTTACCAGCTGAGCTACCAGGGAAGCCCCCCAGTGCATTTGAAAGTTGAATTATTTGAATTTCTTTTGTACTTAATTTGTGAATTTTGAATAGCGATTTTGAAATTTGTTTTTTGTTTCAGCCCTCCCTCCCCCATTGAAGCTGGCAGATGTCCAAAAGTTGACAACTATTCTCTGGTTAGCTGGACCTAAGTCTCTGATAGCAATGGGAACAAAATTTGTTTTCCGTTATATAAGGAGGCCCTCCACAGAAGTTTAATTAACAACAAGATGAAAAAAATTCAAAGGAACTGTCTTACATCACCTCAGGCCTAGATTCAGGAGATGTTGAGCTCATCTGAAAAGTGACCAGAATGCTGTGGAGCACAAGATAGTGGATATATTGAATTAAATTTTAAAAAATCAATGTTTTAAAAAGTTAATAACTGGTCTAGCATTTTATGGGACTTCTCTGCTGGCTCAGTCGTAAAGAATCTGCCTGCAATGTGGGAGACCAGGGTTCAATTCCTGGGTCGGCAAGATCCCCTGGGGGAGGTTGTGGCGACTCACTCCAGTATTCTTGCCTGGAGAATCCCATGGGCAGAGGAGCCTGGCAAGCTGCAGTCCTTAGGGTCGCACAGAGCTGGACACAGCTCAAGTGACTAAGCAGCAGCAGAAGCAGGCCCTGGTGGGGCAGGGGATGTACAGAGAGCAAGAGAACAGCGATCTTGAGTGGCCTGACCATACACCCCTGTAGATGAAAGACTGCGGCACCATACAGATGTTTTAAAGGATTTCTCAGAATAAAATGTTAGAACTACCATCTTTGGAGAAAACACATGGAGATATCTGATAACTGGTGCAGTCTGCTTTATGTACTAACTACAGGTATGGCTCAGACGGTAGACTGTCTGCAATGTGGGAGACCTGGGTTCCATCCCTGGGTTGGGAAGATCCCCTGAAGAAGGAAGTGGCAACCCACTCCAGTATTCTTGCCTGGAAAATCCCATGGACGGAGGAGCCTGGCAGGCTGCAGTCCATGGGGTCGCAAAGAGTCGGACATGAGTGAGCGACTTCACTTTCTTTCTTTTTTTCTAGCATTTTATACTGCAGAGGTTACTAAAAAAAAGGTTAAAACCGCACTCTAAGACATTTGCAGCAGGAGTATTGAAAAATTTAAAAGGAGGAACAAAACAGAGTGAGAGAGGCCAGCAACCCTGACTGCTGCTAAATCGCTTCAGTCGTGTCCGACTCTGTGCGACCCCACAGACGGCAGCCCACCAGGCTCCTCCGTCCCTGGGATTCTCCAGGCAAGAACACTGGAGTGGGTTGCCAATTCCCTCTCCAATGCATGAGTGAAAAGTGAAAGGAAAGTCGCTCAGTCGTGTCCGACTCCTAGCGACCCCATGGACTGCAGCCCACAAGGCTCCTCCATCCATGGGATTTTCCAGGCAAGAGTAGTGGAGTGGGTTGCCATTGCCTTCTCCATGACTAAATGCAGTGATATGGACCCAGGAAACTAAAAGCTGTGCCTGTTTTGCAAACAGACTCGGTGGGGTCAGTGTGGGGGCGGCTGAATGGCCCGGGCAGACACGGCTCTTGTGCTGCCTTGTACCTTCTAGCACTTTGCAGCTGTTTTCTCTCTTTCTTTTCTTAGGGTCTCGGTGGAAATGGTCCGTGTGGATTATCTTCTTTCTCAGCAGCAAAGCTTACTCCATGACCTAATCACAGCACACTTCAAAAATCTTTTTTTTTTTTTAACATTGTTAAATAGAAAAGTAGGGAAACATTTTCACCTTTCCCTTTCTGTACACAGCACTCTGCAATCAAATATTGTAGAATTTATGGAAATAATTTCTCTCCCACAGCAAAGCACACTGCCGAGCCATCAGGGATACCCCATGAATCTACATAAGACCACTGAATTGTACACTGAAAAATGTTAAGATGGTAAATTTTATGTTTAACTACAAAAACAAGAAAAAAATTCACACTCAGGGTCTTCATCGTGACAGTGGTGGTTTCCGCTGTTTATTTTGAGGCGGTTAATGTTGTAATTAACATGGGTGCCAGTTCCTTGCTTACAAACATCTCCTGCAGTTATAGTTTATGACCAGCAGGTGGCAGGACAGAGCCCGGAGTCAGAAGGAGGCTCCAGACACACCACTCATTCACCATAAAGCGGGTTTCCAATCCTACACTCAGGTGACCTTGAGGTTACAAGGATGAATTCCTTGTCCTCGATCTCAAGCAGTTGAGCCGGCCAGTAGAGAGGGGCAGACTTGCATTCAAGTCTTCAAGGTTCTGTGGAGATCACAGTGGGACACTGAGGGATGTATGTGGTCAGTTATGGATGTGAAGGAAAATGTCACTTGATCCCCTAGAGGATGTGTGCTAACCTCTGTAAGTCACCCTCCGTCTTCTTAGAAAAGACACTGAAAGGTGCTCTGTTTCCAGCAGCTCATCTGATCAGATCATCTCAACAGCTTTGAGATTATCCACACTCTGCAGAGAAGGCTGTGGTCTGAAGGTCCCACAGGGGCCTGACCAGGGTGGAGCCCTGTCTGATCCCAAAGCCTGAGCCCTTTTCAGAAGGAACTCTGACAAGTGGGGAAGAATTTGCACCGTTTTCTCTTCTGGAAGGAAAAATCAAACATGCCCATCTCCTTGTGAACACAGGCAGGTTAATCTGCATATAATGACTGATGAATTAATTAACTCTTTGCTCAGTTGTCTTAGCAACTGGTTTCTTTTAGAATTTGGCTTAGTTACAGAGTCTAAAGCAACCGTTTTCCTTGTAATAGAATGTCAATCTGTGTATGAAGTTCGACAGAACTTGAACCTACTCCATGACAGGTGGGAACTATGGGCCTTTCCCAGGAAAGTTGGACAGGCTCTTCCTGAAGCTTGCAGACTGTGAACCAGGGAGAAAGAGCCTAGTGTGTGTAGTTGTCATTTGTTATTTATTTTGTCATTAGGTAGGAACCGTTTGATGAATTGAAACAACAGGTCAATTCAAGACCGATGTTCAAGAAGTAGACTCTGAGTGCGGACAGATGCCAAGCCCTTAGATACATGATTGACAGGACAGAGGCATGTGTGGAGGTGGTTCCTGGGAAATAGGATTTTCAGAGAAACAGAGAAAGCACAAATATGGAGTGGGGAAAGGCAAGGCAAACCGGTGGGATGGACTGGAATTGTAGCAATCGGAATGAGCTCACGGTGTCAGAGTATGTGTGTCCGTGATTATCTGCATGTACATGTGTGTCTCTTGTGTGACTGTGTACATGTATAACACACACATGCATCTATTCTCTTGTTCTGTCTGCTGAAAACACCAAGGTGTTGGACACACTAGTAGCTATGAGTGCACCTCGTGCCCCATCTTGGCCTTCAGCATCACCCACCTCCCAGAGGAGCCAGAAATGGCAGAGAAATGGCAGATTCTGGGGTGGGGGCAGTGGAGTCACAAGATAAACCTGAAATATGGTTACAACAGAAGGTGAAAAAAGTGAAAGTCCTTCAGTTGTGTCTGACTCTTTGGGACTCCAAGGACTATACAGTTCATGGAATTCTCCAGGCCAGAATGCTGGAGTGGGTAGCCTTTCCCTTCTCCAGGGGATCTTCCCAATCCAGGGATTGAACCCAGAACTCCTGGATTGCAGGCAGATTCTTTACCAGCTGAGTCACTAGAGAAGCCCAGAAAATAGGAATATGCTTTCAAATGGTGGGGCATGTCCCTAAGAACACAGAGCCAGACCAAAGGCACTCCCATTAGGCCAAATCTGGGAGATTTCAGCACCAAAAGAGTTAAGGTCAGTAGTGAATTCTAAGCCATTGAAAAATATAGGAATACCACATGTCCATGCCAATAAGAGACAGAGCCAAAGCAAAAACAACACCCAGTTGTGGATGTGACTGGTGATGGAAGCAAAGTCCAATGCTGTAAAGAGCAATATTGCATAGGAACCTGGAATGTTAGGTTCATGAATCACGGCAAATTGGAAGTGGTCAAACAGGAGATGGCAACAGTGAACATAAATATTTTAGGAATCAGCAAACTAAAATGGACTGGAATGGGTGAATTTAACTCAGATGACCATTATATCTACTACTGTGGGCAAGAATCCCTTAGAAGAAATGGAGTAGCCATCAGAGTCAACAAAAGAGTCCGAAATGCCATACTCGGATGCAATCTCAAAAATGACAGAATGATCTCCCTTCATTTCCAAGGCAAACCATTCAATATCACAGTAATCTAAGTCTATGCCCTGACCAGTAATGCTGAAGAAGCTAAAGTTGAACGGTTCTATGAAGACCTACAAGACCTTCTAGAACTAACACCCAAAAAAAGATGTCCTTTTCATTATAGGGGACTGGAATGGAAAAGTAGGAAGTCAAGAAACACCTGGAGTAACAGGCAAATTTGGCCTTGGAGTACAGAATGAAGCAGGGCAAAGGCTAATAGAGTTTTGCCAAGAGAACACACTGGTCATAGCAAACACCCTCTTCCAACAGCACAAAAGAAGACTCTACACATGGACATCACCAGATACCGAAATCAGATTAATTTTATTCTCTGTAGCCAAAGATGGAGAAGCTCTACACAGTCAGCAAAAACAAGACTGGGAGCTGACTGTGGCTCAGATCATGAACTTATTTCCAAATTCATACTTAAGCTGAAAAAAGTATGGAAAACCACTAGACCATTCAGGTATGACCTAAATCAAATCCCTTACGATTATACAGTGGAAGTGACAAATAGATTCAATGGATTAGATCTGATAGACAGAGTGCCTGAAGAACTATGGACGGGGGTTTGTGACACTGTACAGGAGGCAGGGATCAAGACCATCCCCAAGAAAAAGAAATGCAAAAAGGCAAAATGGCTGTCTGAGGAGGCCTTACAATAGCTGTGAAAAGAAGAGAAGTGAAAGGCAAAGGAGAAAAGGAAAGATATACCCATTTGAATGCAGAGTCCCAAAGAATAGCAAGGAGAGATAAGAAAGCCTTTCTCAGTGATTAGTGCAAGGAAATAGAGGAAAACAATAGAATGGGAAATATTAAAGATCTCTTCAAGAAAATTAGAGATACCAAGGGAACATTTCATGCAAAGATGGGAACAATAAGGGACAGAAATGGTATGGACCTAACAGAAGCAGAAGATATTAAGAAGAGGTGACAAGAATACACAGAAGAACTATACAAAAAAGATATTCATGACCCAGATAATCACAATGATATGATCATGCACCTGGAGCCAGACATCCTGGAATGTGAAGTCAACTGGACCTTGGGAAGCATCACTAAGAACAAAGCTAGTGGAGGTGATGGAATTCCAGTTGAGCTACTTCAAATCCTAAAAGATGATGCTGTGAAAGTGCTGCACTCAATATGCCAGCAAATTTGGAAAACTCAGCAGTGGCCACAGGACTGGAAAAGGTCAGTTTTCATCCCAATCCCAAAGAAAGGCAATACCAAAGAATGCTCAAACTACCACACAGTTGCACTCATCTCACACACTAGTAAAGTAATGCTCAAAATTCTCCAAGCCAGGCTTCAGCAATACGTGAACTGTGAACTTCCAGATGTTCAAGGTGGATTTAGAAAAGGCAGAGGAACCAGAGATCAAATTGTTAACATCTGTTGGATCATTGAAAAAGCAAGAGAGTTCCAGAAAAACATCTACTTCTGCTTTATTGACTATGCCAAAGCCTTTGACTGTGTGGATCACAACAAACTGTGGAAAATTCTTCAAGAGATGGGAATACCAGACCACCTGACCTGCCTCTTAAGAAATCTGTATGCAGGTCAGGAAGCAACAGTTAGAACTGGACATGGAACAACAGACTGGTTCCAAATAGGGAAAGGAGTATGTCAAGGCTGTATATTGTCACCTTGCTTATTCAACTTATATGCAGAGTACATCATGAGAAATGCTGGACTGGATGAAGCACAAGTTGGAATCAAGCTTGCTGGGAGAAATATCAATAACCTCAGATATGCAGATGACACAATCCTTATGGCAGAAAGTGAAGAAGAACTAAAGAGCCTCTTGAAGAAAATGAAAGAGGAGAGTGAAAAAGTTGGCTTAAAACTCAACATTCAGACAACTAAGATCATGGCATCTGGTCCCATCACTTCATGGGAAATAGATGGGGAAACAGTGGAAACAGTGACAGACTTTCTTTTTTTGGGCTCCAGAATCACTGCAGATGGTGATTGCAGCCATGAAATTAAAAGACGCTTGCTTTTTGGAAGAAAAGTTATGACCAACCTAGACAGCATATTAAAAAGCAGAGACATTACTTTGCCAACAAAGGTCCGTCTAGTCAAGGTTATGGTTTTTCCAGTAGTCTTGTGTGGATGTGAGAGTTGGACCATAAAGAAAGCTGAGCACTGAAGAATTGATGCTTTTGAACTGTGGTGTTGGAGAAGACTTTTGAGAGCCCCTTGGACTGCAAGGAGATCTAACCAGTCCATCCTGAAGGAAATCAGTCCTGAATATTCACTGGAAGGACTGATGTTGAAGCTGAAACTGCAATACTTTGGCCACCTGATGCGAAGAACTGACTCATTTGAAAAGACCCTGATGTTGGGGAAGATTGAGGGCAGGAGGAAAAGGGGACCACAGAGGATAAGATAGTTGGATGGCATCACCAACTTGGACATGAGTTTGAGTAAACTCCAGGAGATGGTGATGGACAGGGAAGCCTGGCATGCTGCAGTCCATGGGGTTGCAAAGAGTCAAACCCGACTGAGTAGCTGAACTGAACTGATGCCAATAAGAAAGAGATAAAGCAGGGAGAAGGGGAATATTATCAGTCATGGAAAAATGAGAACCCTCTTAGTTCTTGGTTCCTTTCCTTCCTCCCTGTTGGCCTGTTGGGTTTCATTTGTGTGCAGTTTATCATCTGTCTCCCCAGGTGCTTATGCAGTGCTGACCCCATGCCAGGTGCTGCCGCAAGGAGACAAGACTCACACTGTCAGGGTGTGGGTTCCCTTCAGTTCAGTTCAGTCGCTCAGTCGTGTCTGACTCTTTGCCTTTAGGGGTGATTATTTATCCACAGGCCGGCCGGAAGTAATGCTTGTTAGAAGCATGGTGGAGACCAGGCCAGTTTTACGTGGAGAACTGATGACTGGCCAACCAGGAGGCGGGATGCCCTGCCTCGGACAGAGAGGGCAGGGGCAGTCATGCAGAAAGGACAGGTGCATGACCTGTTCGGGGATGTACAGTTTCGCACGGTCACACAGAGCAGTTATTCCCAGGAGAGAGAAAAGGGACCGCACCAAGGAGGGGCTGCTGGAGGAGCCACCAACACTGGGGGAATGGATGCAGCTGTGTGGAGGTGTGCGCGGGTGTGTGCAGGTAAGAGCCCGGTCACTGGGGTTCCCGCCTCCGGGCCCAGCTCTGCCACTGGTCGGCCACCTGTCGCCTTCATCTCTCTCCCAGCATCACCATTCACACCTGGGAGCTCAGATCCAGCCGGTTTCCCTGCTACCGGCGGCGGGCGGGCAGTGAGGACCACGGTTTGGGAGCGGCCGCCGCTCGTCCATCAGGTTTCCAGCGCCGCAGTGCCACCTGGCGGCCACCTCAGGAACGACCTGACACAAAATGGCATTATTTTCTATTGAACAGACAGCCCTGCAGGTTAGGACCGCAGGCGCAGAGTTACCTGTGGTTAAGAACGATAGGCTCCAGAAGCTGGAATATTTAGGAGGCTACTACTTAAATTGTTGTGTTGCTACTATTACAACACAACAACAGAAAGACAACCCAGTTAAAGAAGGAACAAAGTATTTGAAGAGACATATCTCTAAGGAAGACATATGAATGGCCAATCCGCATGTGAAAAGATGTGCAACGTTAGTGACTCTCGTAGGATATAATATGATGGTGGATTTCAGCTAAACTTTGTATGTATAAATAGAAGGTAAAAAAGTAGTCTACGGGAATTACATGTAAATGAAGGGACTCTGCTGACAGAGGGGATCAGGAAAGTCTTGGGAGAGGAGGGGACACTGGAGACGACCTTTGAAACTGGGGGTGAACAGGACACTCAGTGGTGTGGGGGAGAGGATTCCAGGGTAGAGGGTGGGGGAAGCCAAAGGGCCTGTGAGCAGGTGGCACAGACTGTATGGCAGGTCCACCCATAGGCAGAAGGGAGTGGGCCTTGAGAAATCAGGGGGAGGGGGCGGTGGAGATGAAGGGTATAAACCCCTAGTTATGAAACAAAGCCCCAGGATGCAGTGCACAGTACGTGACTACAGTTAGTAACACTGTGCTGTGTACTTGAAAACCGCTAAGAAAGTAGATCTTGAAAGTCCTCATTGCACACACTTTTTAGGTAACTATGTGTGGTGACTGGTGTTAACCAGACTTATTGTGATCACTTCACAATATGAACAAATATCGAATCATTTTGTTGTACTCCTGCAACTAATGCAACCTTTTCTGTCAACTGTATCTCAATTAAAAAATACCAAAACAAAGTAACCTCCTAAGAAAAAAGAAAAGTTTGCTACTTGACCCTGTCCTCTTTAGCCTCATAGTAGAAACAGAAAAAAATACAAAGAAGTCAGTGTCTTTTATCAAAGACAACAGGAATGAATTTTCTCAAAGTTCAAGAGGCTGGAAGGTCCAAGAGAGAGATGCTGGCAGGATTGGTTCCTCTAGAGGCCTCTCTCCTTGGGTTGTAGACACCCACAGGCTTCTCCCTGTGTCTTCACATGGTCATCCCTGTGTCATGTCTGTGTCCAAATTTTTTCTTTATAGTAGGATATATAAGGATACCCATCTGACCTCATTTTACTTTTTATGATTATTTTTGGCTGTGCTGGGTCCTCTTTGCTTTACGGGGGCTTTCTCTAGTTGCCATAGGCAGGGGGTACTCTTTGTTGTGGTGCGTGGGCTTCTCATTGTTGGTGGCTTCTTTGTAGTTGAGAGCAGGCTCTAGGTGCATCAGCTTTGTAGCTGCATCCCTTGGGCTCAGTTGTTGTGGCACATGGGCGTAGTGGCCCCAAGGCTTGTGGAATCTTCCAAGACCAGGGATGGAACCCGTGTCCCCTGCACTGGCAGGTGGATTCTCATCAACTGCACCACCAGGGAAGACCTTACTTTAATTAGCCCTTTCAAGGCTCTGTCTCTAAGTACAGATGTTGGGGGCAGACTGAAAGGCCATTTTATATAAGGGACTTGGGCATCCTCAGGTTTTGGTATCTGGAAGGGCTCTGGAACCAGTCCCCTGTGGATTCCTGATGGCAGTGACCAGTGTGACTCAGGTTGTGACCACAGTCTTTGGGTGGTGGGTTGACTCACAGGATATGGAGGTCACTGCAGAAACCCGTCCTCTGTTTTTCTAAGTGAACACTCAGCTGCACTTGATGGAATTGGGCAGTGTTTGCTCCCAGGCTGACACACACAAATTCAGGTCACAGATAAATGGGCGGGGGGCCCGCCCTGGGGCGCAGTGGCATCGCGGAAGCCCACCTCCCTGGATGCTCTCGGCTCCACACTTACCAGATCACGCCCTACACTGAGGCCACGGCCGAGTGGGACCAGCGACCCTGGCCTTCAATAATGAGCCCGTCCAAGCTCATGATTGTGCCCAAGCTCAAAGGGGAGCTGTTTCTTCTGAGAAAACACCACTCACCAGAGGGGAAGTGGGTCTGAATATTGAATACACATCCTCCATTAGTGCATCAGAGCAGCTGCGTCTTGGTTGCCTCTCAGGCCAGGTGGCACCAATCAATGGCTGGCTGGAGTGCAGGATGCGCTTACATTAAGAAATGACTCTAAAGTACCAGTTACTTCAGAGCTTCCGAGAGAGCAGATTACATCACCATCCTTCCTGGCCCAGGAGGGAAGGACAGACAGAAAACAGCTACCTCCCCACCTTGGGGCTTTGCTGATTCTTCCCAGCACACGGAATTTCCTTGTATGTGAAAATCTCTAACAACCAAATGAGAGAGACTGTCCTCATCCCCTGGGGGGACACCACAGAGGTTGCTGGGGCTTTGGGACTGGACCATGGGGGCAGGGGCGAGTTCCGAGGTGGAAAACATGCTGGCATTTTGCTCTGCATCTGTCCCAAGTGCAACCTTAATACACCATTCTCTGACAAGCCCCTCAAAATGGAAAAAAAAAAGAACCCCTAGTCCACTTTTAAAACAAATCTATTCAATGAGTGTACTTTGATGTTTCGGTGACCTCCACACCACCTGCCTCTCCCAGGCCCCACTCCATCCTGAACACGCAGTGCCCATGGACTGGGGTGATGGTGATGGTGTTCTTGTCTCCACATGATGCCCTGGGGACACCTCTCTGCTGACCCCTGGGCAGGCAAGTGGCCCAAAACACAGCCCGACATCCTTCTGAACACAGGCTACCCCACATCAAATGGTGGATTAATTCCAACTCATGCCCTCCAGGGCTGTGCTTCCTTCTGACTGGGGGTGTGGGTTCAGAGTCCATCCATCCTGGCCCCGGAGGCCCACAGTCCCCCTGGTTGTTCTTTCTGCGCTGTCCCTTGGCCACATTTACTGCCTGAGTCTTGCTCCGCCGATGGAATTGTGGAGCTCTGTGTCTGAGGTTATGGGTGATGGTTTATACAACGGACTGACACAGGGATGTGACTGCAGCCCCTCCAGGCTGTAAGGACACACTGTGAGCATGTGGGTCTGGAAAAGCAAGTCACAGCCAGAGCATCTGGAATTTCTCCTGATGTCAAAGCCAATGGGGCTCCAGGAGGCCAGGGCAGGACAAGCCAGCACACTGAAAAGGAGGTGTCCTGACTATCCACCAAGCTCACGTCCACTGCACGACTCAAGAACCAGCCGCTATCTTGGTCACTGTGCGTGTGTGTGTGCTAAGCCGCTTCAGTCCTGTCTGACTCTTTGTGACCCCATGGACTGTAGCCCACCAGGCTCCTCTGTCCATGGGATTCTTCAGGCGAGAATACTGGAGTGGGTTGCCATGCCCTCCTCCAGGGGATCTTCCTGACCCAGGGATGGAACCTGTGCTCTTATGTCTCCTGCATTGGCAGGTGGGTTCTTTACCACTAATGCCACCTGGGAAGCTGGGTCACTGTATCGTTACCATTAATTAAGAAGATATTTACCTGAAAAAAAAAGTGATCAACCTCCTTCCCCCAGAACATTGTTTTCCTGTGATTTCACCAAGTACTCCCTTTTAGAGGAACTAGACATGCACGGGGGTCAAGCCAGATTTCTGGTTTATCCCAACAGCCAGGTACAAGGAGATGACAGCAAACGTCCCACAGAGATGGCCTCCTTCTGGAAAGATGTATTGCTGGTGGAAAAAGACCACACACACAGGAAAATAGCAGGAGATAACTGAAGGAGGCAGAAAACACGAATCCTACTCATAGTTGTCCATTTTTAATTTGAATGGTATCTGGAAAATGGATAACATCAAATGAATACTTTTCCAATCAGAGTGTACTGAACAGAGATTTAAGTCAACAGGAGAGGTGGAAGAAGAATCAGTGGCATCTACTATGTTGTGGGACATTGACTATAGTGAGGGGTAGGGAGACCTGGCGTGCTACAGTCCATATGGTCACAGAGAGTCGGACACGACTGAGCAACTGAACAACAATAACTATGTCATGACTATGAGTTCAGCAGCTGAAAGGTACACTTGAAGGGTGAGGACCCAGCTTCGATTGCTACATATTCTGACCCCACACCCAGTCTTGTCAACTGTGTTTTTGCTGCTTGTGGCTCATAGCCCGAATCAGGCACGGAGATTGTGTTTTATTAATATGTGTGTGCTCAGTTGCTCAGTCATGTCTGACTCTTTGAGACCTCATGAGTCAACTGTAGGCCCCCAGGCTCCTCTGTTCATAGGATTCTCCAGGCAAGAATACTGGACTGAGTTGCCATACCCTCCCTCCAGGGGATATTCCTGACCCAGGGATCGAACCTGCATCTCTTCTGACTTCTGCATTGGCAGGCGGATTCTTTACTACTAGCGCCATCTGGGAAGCCCTTTATAAATATGAGCCAATGGTTAACAATAAGGAGGTTTCAGGTTAACATGGGTCTTTCTCTCTTATTCCGGAAATTCAAGATGGGCAACACTGGGCCTGCCAGTGTAAGTTTAAAATTTAAATTAAAAAAATTTTTAATTTAAATTTTAAAAAAATTAAATTTTTTCTCTATATGGAGCATCTTTCACTTCACATATCCTTTTAAATGTTTCTGTCTGGCTGCACAATCACATTAAAACATTAAGTTGCCAGAACTCTGGACCTTATTTGGTTTTTCTCTTATTTCTTGAGACCACAATTCTCTCCTTTTCAAGTTAATTTGGTGCATGAAAAGAAATTTGGCTGGAGTAATTTCTAAGTGATTTCTTTCCAGAAAAATATGTGGGTGGGGATATCCTTTGAGCAATTGTATATCTGAAAATCTATTTTCCCCTCACAGACACAGGTACCACACAGACATATGCATATGCCCACAGTGGCTTAATGAGGTGCGAGAGTCTAGGATCACCATTCAGTATTTTCACACCTCTGGCAACATTGCTCTGTCCTGTGGGGAGATCAGCAGTATACACGACAACTCTGCTTCTGATGCCTCCTCTTCCCTTTTCAGGGAATCTGATCTCTTCTGTATTTTTTGCTCTTTGATTCTCCAAAAACGTTTCCCTTTGTATTCGAATTCAGATATTTCACTGGAGACCGCAGCTAGGTTTGTGCCGTTTTACTTGTTCATTCTTGCAATGGTGAGCACTTCCAAACCGAAGACTTAGATGTCCTTAAAGAAAAGTCTCCCTTCATTTGTAAGCAGGATCTTCCTCCATCGTAGGCTGGGTTCTCTGTGCGCCGCTGGGCAGAGAACAACAATTACTCTTCTTTAGAGCTCACAAAATTGGGGTCAGAATCCCACGTGTTACATTTTTTCTCCCTAAACTTTAAAGGCACAAGTATTAATAGCATCAGGGACCCAGGCTTTGAGTCACAGAGCGCGTCTCCGGGTTGTTCGCTGTAAAGGCTGTTCCGCTCGCTACAGCTCCAGCTGGAAGCGCAAGCAGGCAGCGCGCTCTGCACCTTCGCGCCGGCGGCGTCGCGTCCTCTTCCCTGTGCGCAGGGGCCACAGCGGACGAATCTGAAGAAGGAGCGGGATTCTGAGGGCACCAGGGTTGAAGCCGACTCAGTGAGGCAGAGGGGCAGTATTCCGGGCTGTGAAGTTATTTCACAGAAGCAGACAAGCCCCGCCCCCCCGCCTCCCTATCCCCCTGACGACCCCGCGGTAGAGGCCTCCGGCACCTGCTGTCCTAGGCGCGCTTGGAACAGCTGCCGCAGCAGAGGAGGTGAGATGCTCCAGGCCCCGCGCGGGGGCACGCCGTGGGGATGAAACGAGTGGGCGCGAGATCCCCGGGCAGGGTCCTCCGTCCGTAACACGTGAGCCACGGCCCGGAGGACGAGGTGTGGAAAAGAGCAGAGTCACCGGGCAGCTCGTTCGCGGCCCACTCAGGTGGCCGCTATCCGGTCAGAGCTGCTCGGGACCCGAGACCGAATCCACCCGGCCCGCGTGCGCCCCTTGCCGCGTGTGCGCCGCCCAGTGCCCGGTTTCCCGCGCCTCCCGTGCGCCCCTTGCGCCCTGCTCCGCGTCCAGTTCTCCACGCCCCCCGTGCGCCCCCCGCGCAGCGCCCCGCACCCACCGAGCAGCAGCAGCCGGTGTGTCCGCCGCAGGTCGCGCCTCTGCTCGCGGAGCCGGCGGCCGGTGCTCCTGCTGACCCGCCTAGCCTCGCGCTCCTCCGCGCGCTGCTGGTCCGTGCGCCTCCGCCTCTCCTGCGTCGGAGTCCAGACCGGGGCCAGGTCCAAGTCCGGCATCGGGTCCAGGTCGGACCGCGCGCCCTCCACGGGCGGTTCCGGGTCCCCGAAGAGCAGGGGCCGGAGGCTGTGGCACAGCCCCATCTGGGCGCGGGGCGCGGGCCTGTGGGCGGGAGGGGACTGCGCGCGGACCCGGCGCGGGGCTGCGGCCTTTAGGCTGGGGCGCACAGGTGAGTCGGGGCCCTGGATCCTCACCGCCCCCCAGGACCATTCCGCCTTTCCCCCTGGTTCAGGGGGTGGCTACCTCTTTGGCCGGAGATCACCTGACAACCAGGACCTCTGGCCTGACCGGCAGCCAGCCCGGCCCCGGTTACCGTAAGTACCGTTACCTGCCCTTACCCCGTTACCGTAATTACTGCTGACGGCCCGGTCCTCCTACCGTAAATACCACCGCCGGCCCGCCCCTCCTACCGTAAATACTACCGCCGGCGAGTCCCCCACCCCACCACGCCCGTTATCGTAAGTACTGCCTCCTAGCCAGGCCCCCTTACCGTAAATACTGCTGCTCAAGCCCGGCACGAAGCTACAAACAGTGTTACCGTGGCCGTGGTGGTGACGCCATCGGCCAGAGCTGCCATTGCCTTCCTTAGAACTTCTCCGTGGGTTTGATCTTCGGCAGTAGGCAGTAGGAACGCAAAGCCGGCTAAAGGGGTGGGATGCCAGCGTTGAGAGCTTGAGTTCCACGTGTAGGGTAAGGGAGTTAGAGAAGGTGAGGTTCGGAAATAGAACGAGACGGGCACTTTACAGGAACAGATCAGCTTTAATGAGGCAAGAAGGGGCAGCAGTCAGATTAGTGAGCTGCTGCATTAACCCAAGAAAAGAGTAAGTATATATAGGCGTATATGTGGAAGTCTACTGTCTTAAGGGGGCCTGTTCTCCAAGGTTGTTCGGAGTAGTTATCTCTTAAACGGCTGGGGCAAGGAATTCTGGAGATGGCCAGAGGCTGGACCAGCTGGGAGCTGGGCGTAATCAACCTTAATGTCCATTTTTTCTTTTTTATTCGGGTGAGAGAGTTCTTTGTTTTGCATAGAATGGTGAAGAGGACCTGGAGGGGAGTTTTAACTCCAGGCTATTTTGAGCCGCGTAACTTTCCTTCATCCCTGGGTGTTACTCCTGCCACACTCCTTCACTTTCCTGCTGGTCATAAACACCAGTGCACACAGCTCTGCACACTCTCTACCCTCACCTTAAACTACTACACCTTCCATCTCGATATTATTTTCAACAAGTTCTACACTTAGTAAAAAACTGAAAGCAGGTACCTAATTGTTAACAACAACAATTGTCATGTACTGTTTATATTTACTGAAAGAATACAGAATTGCACACTGAATCTGATTTTTTAATCTGCAAAGTAGCGCAGAGAGGAGCCAGGCACTTCCAGACCCAGCACCTTCTCTCCATGCCTCAGATCCACAAAAGATGCCCATTTTCTCCTAATTTCTCACATAACATCCATAATCTTATAGGGCTTCTGCAACACGTGAAAATTTTGACATAGCTTTTAAGAACACTGCTATAACACATGTTCTTTAATTTTGATCAAAGTGGCATGGGATGTTATAATTGATAGGTAAATATATCTAATAGGAGTCCCTGTTAACAGAGCAAATTGGGCTGTTTAATGCCACACAGGCCTGGGCACTTGAATTGTATTCCTCTGGGCTGCAAACTGAGAGCAGCTAATAATGACAAAACCTGCACATTACATAGGTTGTGTGTCAAGAATGATAACTGGATCTGGTAAGAAGTAAGTGAAAGTGAAAAGTGAAAGTGAAAGGCTGTCAGTCATGTCTGACTCTTTGCAACCCCATAGACTATACAGCGGAGAAGGCGATGGCACCCCACTCCAGTACTCTTGCTTGGAAAATCCCATGGATGGAGGAGCCTGGTAGGCTGCAGTCCATGGGGTCTCAAAGAGTCGGACACAACTAAGTGACTTCACTTTCACGCATTGGAGAAGGAAATGGCAACCCACTCCAGTGTTCTTGCCTGGAGAATCCCAGGGACGGCGGAGCCTGGTGGGCTGCCGTCTATGGGGTCACACAGAGTCGGACACGACTGAAGCGACTTAGCAGCAGCAGACTATACAGTTCATGGAATTCTCCAGGCTAGAATACTGGAGTGAGTAGCCTTTTCCTTCTCCAGGAGATCTTTCCAACCCAGGGATCGAACCTAGGTCTCCCTCATTGCGGGCAGATTCTTTACCAGCTGAGCCACAAGGTAAGAAGTAAGATATTTGCTAAACCAGATTGGTCAGGGTCTGAAATGGTTGCATAGCTATAAGGGGAGACCTTTAGACCAGAAGGTTGAAACTGGCAGCGACTGGCAGCTACTATTTTGAGAAAGGCTGGTGGTGTCCTTGAGTCTGACACAATTGAGAAAATTCAGGTTTCTCAGTGATCCAGAAACTTGTCTGGAACCACATCCACAGTGACCACCCAGCTCCATTTTTCAGAGCTACTCCATTTCAATTTTAAACACATTCTTGTCTTCAGTGTTCAGGCAGATGGACAATGCATGTTTGACAGGTCATAAGACAGGCTGTTCTAGTGAGCATAAAGTTCATGTTAAATGATGCATAAGCCACAATGACTTACCCACACCTCAACACCAATTATTAGAAAAATTGGATTACGTGATCTATGCATAGAATAAATTAGAATGAAATGTTTAATATTTATATATAACTGCTAGTATACTTTAAGGTTTTTTGAGTGATTTAAAATCATTGGGTAATATGTATGAACAATTTCTAATGTCAAAGATTGATTATGAATCTGAAAATAGAAACCATGAGGGGAGTCCAAGTAAATGTAACATTACAGCAGGTTGATATAATATGTAATCTTGTGTAATCTTCACTGCTGCAGACAGGATTTTTCCATTCTTAATTTGTCTTCCTGTGAACTTCCTTTCTAAGAACAAATAGTTAGGATGTAGTGAAAGGGTGTGTCTAGTGTCTTTGTATGGATATATGTTTAATTGATGAATGTGGCACTTAATTAATGCCAGTTTTGCACACTTTAACACCATTCCATTGGAAACTTCAGTAAAATTGTAGAAAAGAGGTAGGACCAATTTGGGTTCCTCTCCCCCAGGTTGGGGCTTTGTTTGATTAGTCTGATATATAGTCTGAGAGGATTCATTAAATAATGCAATGATAAATTTTATAAAAATATAGCCATTCAAAGTGAAAGCGGAGGCCTAACTTCCTATAATGCAGGATTTGCCAGCCTCTGCACTATCGACCTTCGAGGCTGGATAATTTGTTGTCTTGGGGCGTATCTTGTGCATTATGTGATGTTACAAATGTGCTCAAAGATTTCAAATAAGATGTAGGCATGATAAATGAACTGATGGAGAATCTCAGCAGAGAAACTGAAACTGTTGAAGGGGAGCAAATGGAAATACTAAAACCGAAAAGTGCAATAACATGGAAAATTCGCTGAATGTACTTAACAGCAGGTTGAACACGAAAGAACAATTTGAAGACTTAGAAAGCAGATGTATAGAAATGATTTCATCTAAAATGTGGGGTGGGAGGAAGCAATTGAGGAGAAATGAGCAGATTCCCAGAGGCCTGTTGATGAATAATTAGAGTCCTAGGAAAAAATGGAGAAAAACAGGGCAGAAACAATATTTGAAGAAATTGTGGCCTCAAATTTCTGAAATTTGATCAAAGATATTCACTAATAAATCCAAGAAACCCAGTGAGTCACATTCAGGATGAAGACACAGAAAAATGCACATGGGCATGCACGATCAAACTGCTGAACCCTCACAATAAAGAGAGAATCATAAAAGTAGCCAAAGACAAGAGACCTTATGTATAGAAAATAGCACATGGAAACACATGTATAGAAAATTTTGGCTTTTCATCAGAGATAATGGAGGCTAAAAGGCAGCAAAACAGCACAGTGGAAGTACTGGAATACAGAAAAAAATCACCAACTTATCATTTGATATCTTGAAAAGTCACATTTTATTTGACTCTGCGATCCCATGGACTGCAGCGTGCCAGGCTCCTCTGTCTTTCACTGTCTTCCAAAGTTTGCTCAAATTCACATCCACTGAGTTGGTGATGCTGTCTAACCATCTCATCCTCTGCTGCCCGCTTCTCCTCCCGCCCTCAATCTTTCCCAGTATTGAGGTCTTTTCCAATCAGTCTGCTCTTTGCATCAGGTGGCCAAAGTATTGGAGCCTGAGCATCAATCCTTCCAATGAATATTCAGGGTTAATTTCCTTTAGGATTGACTGATTTGATCTCCTTGCAGTGTATTGTGAGTTTATAATATATGCATATGAAATATATATGAAATATGGGAAGCTGTTGCAAAGAATAGGGTTGGGTGAAGGAACCACCCTCCAGAGTTCCAGTGTGTAAAGCAGTGTAGTAGTGATGCAGATACATTGTGATAAGTCACCAACAGTATCTTATTCAGTGACAGAAATGTGGAGTGAATGCTTGGAATGTGGGTGTTGTTCTGAAGAACTGAGTTTAATCTCACTTAATTCTAATTAGCTTAAAATTTAAATTTAATAGCCACAGGTGGCTAGTGACTACCATTTTGTACAATGCAGCCCTAGAGAAACCACTGAAAAATAATAAACGGTGGGATACCTAAAAAACTAGTAGGGAAATAAGACTGAAATCACACAAAAAAGAAAACAAACCAAAACCCCAAAACTTCAAGTAAGTTCAAAGAAAGAAGAGAAACAAACGATGAACCAAATGGAAAACAAATAGCAAAATGGCTGCCTTAAATCCAAGCCGTTTTATAATTAAATGTAAATGGCCTAAACTTTTCAATGAAAATGCAAGAATTTCAGGATAAAAAAAGACTGACCTTTTTGCTGTTTATAAGAAAACTTTAAATACAGACGCAAATCGGTTGATATAAAAAGAAGGAAAAATGTGGGTGATGGCATACCAATTTCTTGCAGCTGTAGTAACAAGAGACCAGGAAGCTTAGAGGAGCAAATATTCATTCTCTCCCAGTTCTGGAGGTGTTGGTGCAGCCACAGCTCCTGCCCGAAGCTCTAGGGAGAAACTGCCTGGCCTCTTCCAGCTTCTGGTGCTCCCGGTGTTTGCTCATCATCACTACCGTCTCTGCCTCTGTCTTCACTGGTCTGGTCCCTGTGCCTGTGTGTGTCCTTTTCTGTCTCTTTGTATACAGAGTCTCACTGGATTTGGGTTCCACTCTAATCCAATATGATATCATGTGTGGGCTAAATAGTGTTTCCCAAAACACTATTTTCTTAGCTCTTATTAAAATTAAAAAAAATCTTATTCCTATAATTATGTTTCCATTCCTGCTGCTTGATCATTCAATTCAGGCCAGATCTATGAGCTCCCCATTAGAGTTGATGGGACCTCAGCTTTGTAACACCCCTGCTTTCTCCCTGCACGCCAAACCTCACCCCTCAGTTCACTTCTTAAAAATGTATTTCTACTGGAGTACAGTTGACTTAAAATGTTGTGTTAGTTTCTGTGCTTAGTCACTCAGTCGTGTCCGACCCTTTGCGACTCCATGAACTGTAGCTCTCCAGGCTCCGTCCATGGGGTTTCTCCAGGCAAGAGTATTGGAGTGGGTTGCCATGCCCTTCTCCTGGGGATCTTCCCAACCCAGGAATTGAATCCAGGTCTCCTGCATTGCAGGTGGATTCTTTACCATCTGAGCCATGTACAGCAAAGTGACTCTGTTATATATGTGCATTTTCCTAATTTTTTCCATTATAGTTTATTGTGCTAGTGTTAAGCCACTCCAATCGTGTTTGACTCTTTGTGACCCTATGGACCATAGCCTGCCAGGCTCCTCTGTCCATGGGATTCTCCAGGCAAGAATACTGGAGTGGGTTGCCATTTCCTTTTCCAGGGCATCTTTCTAACCCAGCGATCAAACCCACATTGCTGGCATCTTCTGCACTGGCATGCGGGTTCTTTACCACTAGTGCCAACTGGACAGCCGTATAGTTTATTATAAGATATTGAATATAGCTCCCTGTGCTATACAGCAGGTCCTCGGCATTTATCTGTTTTATCTGTAGTAAGGTGTATCTGCTAATCCCAAACTAATTTATCCCTCCCCTCCACCCTCACATTTATTTTTTAAAGTTGAGATATAATTGACATGCAACATTCTACTAGTTTCAGGTGTACAATGCAGTGATTCAAAATTCTTACTTATTGTGAAATGACCACCACAATAAGTCCAGTTAGCATCTATCACCACATACAGTTATTAATACAAACGAGAACTTTTAAGATCTATTCTCTCAACAGCTTCAAATATACACTATTGTTCACCATAGTCACCATGCTGTACCTTACATCCCCAGGACTTATTTATTTCATAACTGGAAATTTGTACCTTTTGACTCTTTTCATCCATTTCCCCCACCCCTGAACTCCCTGCCTCTGGTAACCACCAATCTGTTCTGTATCTATGAACTTGGGTTGTTTGTTTTATGATTCCACATATAAGTGATAACTTACAGTATTTGTCTTTCTCTGACTTATTTCACTTGGCATAATGCCTTTAAGGTCCATGCATTTTGTCACAAATGGCAAGATCCCAGTCTTTTTTATGGCTGTGGTGTATATACGTATCTCATTGTCTTTATCCATTCATCCATCAGTGGGCACTTAGGTTGTTTCCATGCCTTGGTTGTTGTAAATAGTGCTGCAGTGAACATGGGGGTAGATGTATCTTTTCACATTCATTTTTCATGTCATCTCAAAAATCCCTCAGAGTTTTATTGAAATTTAGTTCAGATCAGTATTTACGTTACTGTGACTAGGTAAATTCTTTTTACGATTGAGCTTCTTACCAGATTATAATCACTTTTCCATTCCTCTGGGTGAGCAATCTTCTTCGTTCTGGTTTTCTGTGCTCTTATCACTAACTCAACAATATGTTCTGTACCCCCGCCCCATCTGAAAAATCACCTCTGAACACAGACACGTTAGCATCCTTATCCCCATTATCTGCTTCCCTCTTGATGGGCTGCTCTCTCAGCCTGTTACAGGGTGCGGCTGTCCTTTTGGTAGAGATTTTCTCATCCCAGTATTATTTTCACCTCTTTTTAATCCTCCCCCCTATTTTATTACGTAAGATTTGAAAAAAAAAGCAAAATTCAATTATGACATAACATTTCATCATTTAGACATACATGCTTTTTCTTAATCATTATATTTTCTTTAGGAAATATTGCAAGAAGCAGTGTTAATATTGAAATGGATTAGTTTAAAAAAAAATAAGACTATTTTAAAGAGCACTTTTGGGTTCGCAGCAAAACTGAGCAGAAAGCCCAGAGATTTTCCATCACTCCTGTTCCCACACATGCCTGGCCTCCTGTATTATCAACACCCCTAGCAGAGTGATGTGTGTTTTACAGTTAGTGAACATGGACCCATCGTATCACCAAAGGTCATGGTTTATGTTACGATTCATAAACCATGGTGGTGGATGTGCTGTGGGTTTGGACAGACATACAATGACATGTATCCATCATTAATTATGCATAACAGTTTCATTGCCCTAAAAACCCCCCTGGTCCTGTCCATCTTTCTTTCCCCCAAGTCCCTGACAACCACTGATGTTTTTATAGATGCCGTTTTTTTGCCTTTTCCAGAATGTCATGTAGTTGAAATCACACAATTATGTAGCCTTTTCAGATTGGCTTCTTTCACTTAGTCATATGCATTTAAGATTCCTCCATATCTTTTCATAACTTGATAACTCATGTCTTTTTAGCTCTGAATAATATTCCCTTGTCTGGATGTACCATAGTCTATCCATGTACCTACTGAAGGACACTTTAGCTTCCAAGTTTTCAACAAAGCAGCTGTAAACATCCATGTACAGGTTTTTGCGTGGACACTGAGTTTTCAACTCCTTTGGGTAAATGCCAGGGAGCATGGTTGCTGGATAGTATGGTATCAACATTTCTTATGTGTGGAATTCCCTGTTTTCTGTTTGCTACCAGTTTTTCTTTCTTGACTTACTCCCTCTATTTTGTAAAAAAGAAGCTCGTACGTTGGAAGTGAATTTTCTGAGAACTTGCACATCTGAAAATGCCTCCCCACCATGCTTAATAGCTACCTTGGCTGTATATAGAATTCCATATGAGAAATATTTTTCTCTCAGAATTAAAAAAATTTCTTCTATTTATTTGGCTGTGCCACGTGTTATGTGGGATCTAGTTCCCTGGCCAGGGATCAAACCCTGGCCCCCTGCATTGGGAGCTCACAATCTTAACCACTGGACCACCAGGGAAGTCTAGACTCCATCCTTTTGCCTTCTCAGCACTAATGTAGCAAAGTCCTTTCTCCACATCCTCACCTGTACCTGCTGTTTGCCTTTTAGATTATAGCTGTCCTCGTGGGTGTGCCATGGACTCTGTGGTTTTGATTTCCATTTCTCTGGTGACTAGTGATGTTGAGTCATTGATTTTTAAAGTCGGCTCTCAAACTCTTCACTTCCTGTTGCTCTTTCCCCTTGGTTATTGTTCGGATGTCTGCATCTATAACCAGCTAAAAATACAAAATCATCCTGCCCTTGCTCACTGGGGACTTTTCCTTGCCTCTCTGAGGATATTAATGAGAATGTTGTGACATTTGCTCATTCTTGAATCTTTGTATGTTTGTTTTAGTGTCTTCCACTCTATTTTCCCTTCAGAATTTCTAGCCATCCTTTGAACTTCAGAGCATGTTGAAAGCCCTCTGCCTGTGGGCATTACAGGTCCACAGGGTCTTCTCTGCAGGGTGGTGTGGCCAGTGGATTCCCACAGCTGAGTGTCTGTGGTCCGATTTTCCGAAGTTTCCTGCATGCTTCTGCCCAGAGGGTCTAAGCTGGAGCTTGGGCCCTTGCATGCCAACAGCTTAGTGGCGGGGGCTTATCATTCAGTGTGTAAACTTTCAGCAAATCCCCCTATTTTCACAATTGCAATCCCTCCTTCAGTGTCCAGCCCAGGCCAGACATCCTGATTTACCTTGCCGAAGAACAAGGCTCAGGGCCCTGGCTGGTCCAGGTGAGGGGCAGTTGTTCAGGGTGTTGAGTGGTAGAGAGGGTGGAGGGGTCTCACTGCTTCCTTAAAGCTCTATGGCCCTATAATTAGCCTCATTTCTGGATCTATTGTGTTTGTTACATTCTTGCATTGTTGAGAGTCAGGTGCTCTGGGACACCTCCCCTCCACCTCCCCCCCGCTCTCTGCTGATCCAGCCTTCTTGGGCCTCCATCTGCCTTTCTGGCTTCCAGAATTTTGTTTTCCTCTCCTACACACTTTTTAGGTTTCTTCCAATCTAGTGGGATTTGTTAAATGCTCTTGATCAGTTTTGAAATAGACACCAACATGAAGAAGCAGCAACACACTCTGTCCCTGTTGGGTCACAAAAGCCGCATATGATAACATGGTATCAAAGAGGCCCTACTGTATCCCTCTTTGGCTTAGATGGTAAAGAATCTGCTTGCAGTGCAGGAGACCTGGGTTTGATTCCTAGGTGGGGAGATCCCCTGGAGAAGTGGCTACCCACTCCAGTATTCTCGCATGGAGAATTCCATGGACAGGAGCCTAGTGGCTACAGTCCCTAGGGTCACAAAGAGTCAGACACGACTGAATGACTAACACTTAAAAAAAGAGTAGGACATTGTCATCTGACAGTGTCTACCAAACCAGGCCTGCTCCTTTGTCACCAAGACTTATGAAATGGAGAAGCCAGTCCAGGTGAGCTTTTGTCTTGACACTAAAGTGATGGCTGGAGGCTAGTTTGGTTCATCCAGAAATGGTACAGTGGCCTGCACATAAGTCAAGGGAACAGAAGCCTCATCTTCTCTTGGCCATGTGTACAAGCCTATGTTCACTCAATGCTGTGTCTCTTGTTTTCTCTCTGGGGGTGTCTCTGTTCCCAGCAGAGGCTAGCTCCCTGTGTCTGCCCAGGGCCACTCCCTCCCACCGTCTCAAGCAATTTTCCTTCCTGCAGTTACCTCCTCTCTTTCTCTTGAAACATTCTGAGTAGGAACTTAGGCCTCAGCCCCTCCCTCTTCTAGCCCCTTCCTTCTGGCCCCTGCACCTGCTGACCACCGGCTTGGCCCTGGTTCAGGTCAGCAAGGCCTCTGTGCTGCACACCTGCCAGGCATGTCTGTATCCCCATGGGACCCAGCAACACTCAACACAGTTCTGAGAATGTGCCTTACTTTTTGTGACCACACTCTTCCCCATTTCCTTTCTTTTCTTGTGGCTACTCCTTGGCCTCCTTTGGGTCCCCGCACCTTTGGCCTTGTCTCCTTTGTCAGTAGTGCTGAGTCTCCAGGTGCAGCCCTTTCCAGGTCATGGTTAAGAAATCCAGCCCCTGGTTTAAATCCTGCCTGCATGTGGATGACCCCAAGTTCCAGGTGCCTGTATTTCATGAGCCGCTTGGCATCTCCCCTTGGAAGTCTGATGGTCATCCCACTTTAGCCTGTGCAAATGGAGTGCCTACTTACTCCTCTCCCCAAACTCATTCCTTGTTCTCTCTCCTTGGCTCAGCCGAGGAGACTGGGCCTCATCCCCTGCTCACGACAGACACATGGAACCTCCTCTGTCCCCCATCCTGTCGTGCTCCTGTCCATCTGTCCATCAGGGATCAAGTCCTGTCGTGTCCTCCCCTGTGTCCCTCCATGTATACCACCCCCACCCTGGTTCACATCATTACTGTCTTTCACTTGTATTTTCTTCCTTTTGCAGGAGGCTGGTCTGAGTGTCTGCTTCCACAGGGGCTGCAGGAATCTTGTAACGACGTAAATCCATCGATGTCACTGCTCCTCACAAGCCTGCAGTGGTGCCCTCTGCATCTGGGGTCATCCCGCCCCTGCTCTGACTGTGCTACTGCCTCAGCTGGTCTCTGCTTCCCTCTCTAATGTTCATTGTCCACAGCAGGTACTGGGCCACCCTCACTGGCTGTGCTTCTGTGCCTTAAACTCCAAGGGCCAACCAAGGTCACTCCTACCTCAGGGCCCTTGCACCTGCCGATTTCTTGCCTGGAGAGCTTCCCCAGGTGGCCAGCAGCTCCATGGCCGAGTGGCTGGCAGTTGGGAACAGGTGCTGGATCTGGGCTCCGTGGGGGCGGAAGCTAGTTTTTCTAGGTCACTGTATCCCCTTGTCCAGCAGGGTGAATGATTTAATCATCACTTCCAAAAGGGAGGGCACACAGTGCCGAGAAGTGTTCAGAAAGACAACGGGGTACCCTAGTCCCCACGCCACCTCACGTCCCTTCTCCGAGCCGGGGCTGCGTGGCCATCCATGAGAGGAGGCTCTGACTACAGCAGTGTGGCCGCATCACAGGTGTTCACAGTAACAGCAAACTCGTGGAGGTGAGGCTGGGAGGGAAGGGGCTGGAGCTGGCTTCCCGTGCCTCCTTCCAGCCCCTGGTCAATGACATCGGGTCGGGGGTTGAAACTGGCTGTCGTGGGAGTGTTTATGTCATGGAAACTAGCAAATGCTAGACATCAGGACTTTTTTTTCCCCCCCCCATGGAGATTCTGGTTTACAGTGCATGCCTGGGAATTCATTCAATCTGGGGGTAACAGGGTCTCTCAGTGGAAGCTGGCTGGGTTATAGGAAGATGCATGCTATTCTCTGCAGGCTTGAGGTTGGGCTACCAATTCCTCTTTCTCTCTTTTTTGGTGTTGGGGCATGAGGAATCTTAGTTCCCTGACAGGGATTGAACCACTGGACTGCCAGGAAAGTTCTTATCTTTCATGCCGGGAATCATCTTGGGTGGGGTCCCCAGAAGCAGACCCTGAGAGATTTGGATGTGAGGGACTTGTTAAGGAAATTCTTCCAGGAGAAGCTGATGAGAAAATGGGGGCCAGGCCTGGTGGGCTTTTCAGGGATGTCTGTACCTTGTCTGACCCCAGGGGCCTGGGTGTGGGTCACAGGGACCTCTAGCTCTCAACACTCAGTCCAGAGGTCGTCTCTGAAGGAGGTCACAGAAGAGGAAGCTGGGGACAGACTTTGGTCCTGAGAAGCTGGGCAGAGGGGCACCAGGGTGGCTCTGGAGAGGAGACCCCTCTATCCTTACTCCTTGGTCCTTAGCCCACTATCCTCACCGGTCTGTGCAAGGCACCCCCCGCCCCCTTCACTGTCCTTCCTCACCTTGTCCTCACCCTACCCCCTGTGAGCGTGCACTGGCCCCCAGGCTCAGGGGCTGGAATGAGGTGCACACCCGTCACAACCCGCTGCAGAGGGCACCTGGCAGATCACATGTACAGGTATACCTGTGTGTGTGTGTGGAGGGGGCAGGGATTCAGGCAGGCTGGGTTTCCTGTGGGGACCCACCCAGACTGGGGACGGTGAGGAGGAGCAGGGTGCTCCACCCTAGGACTCAAGAGGCAGTTGCACCCTGCAGGAGCTTGCATTGCCGTGGGGGCTGTGGGCACTGAGGGCAGGTGACAGGCCAGCAGGTCCCATAAGCAGCACACCTGCCACACTGGGAAGTGCGGCTGTGGGGGGTGATCCATGGGGGTGGGGGTCTCCAGGGAAACCAGGGGGTGGCTCATCAGCTGTCGGAGCAGCTACACCCTCTGCTGTAAGGGTGCCTCTGTCCTGGGCAACACAACAGCACCCAGGAATCAGCTCGGGCTTAGGGCAGGTGGTTGGGGGGGAGTGAGGTGGGGAGGAAGGCGGGGTGAGGCCCTGGGCCATACACACATTCCCCTTCACTCCCAGCAGAGGTGCTCACAAGTGCCTGGTGACAAAGGAGACTCAAGAGTGAGACGGGGCTCCGGGGTGAGGGGAGGTCAAGTCTGTTAGGAGATGGAGTTGGTCATGTGAGCGACGAGCTCCCTTTAGCACCTGCTCCGGGGAGGCCCTGCCCACCCACTCATCTGACGGGGGCCTTGGGTCCCTGCCTCCAGACCCTGCTCTCCCTGGCCTTCCCCAGGTGTGGCCAATGCCGCCCGCACCCCTACAACTCCTGCCATGCCTAACTGGGTCCAGAAGGAGCCTTGACCTTGGGCAACCAATGTCAGAGTCAAGGCGTATAAGAGAGTCTCCAGTCTCAACTTTCAGACACAGGGGCAGCCAGGGCCCGGGGGCTACAGGAAGCCTGTCTGCAGAGAGAGAAGAACATGATAGAGGCTGGGGGCCTTTTGGGGCCCAGCTGTGACCCTGGCTCTGGGTTATGAGAGATAGGCCCATGAGCAGTGCAGCCACGGGTTTGCTTCTCCCATTTTCCGTCTTTTGGGACTTCCTCCTGGCTGGGGACCCTCTGTGTGCATCCCCCCAAGGACTGGGACATCCTGGAGGGGCCACGTCTCTCATCACGTCTGTACCCGTCTTGTGGCGCATGAGGGCTCAAACAGAGTTTTAAAACAGGACACTCGACAGAACTCGCGGCCCTAGGGATGAGAACGTCCCTGGTGTCTTGAACACAAGACAGTGTTGACCACGTTGGGGGCGGGGAGTCTGATAGCGTGGATTAGACACTGGTCTGCAGGGAGGTGAGGAACCAGAGAACAAACTGAGCAGAATTTTCTAGCAGTTTGGTTGTGAGGGGAGGAGAGTGTAGCTGGTGTCCAGCTGCTGGTGGAGGGTGAGGACACAGAGATGGGCAGGGCTCCTGGACCCAGTGAGCCCAGCTGGGAGAGTGTGGGTGTCCTGGGCAGAAGTTGGCTTTGTTATTGCCCCCATCCTGACTATGCAGAATGTGAAATGATCGGTCCCTGGACATGGAGTCAGGATGTCACAGCTGGTGGTGTTTGAGGCAGAAGGGCTGGCAGGCCCCAGACTAGACCCCAGACCAGCCTTTCTGGGGGTCCCCAAGCCAGAACAATGCTCTGTAGCATTGACCTTTTGAATAAGTAGTTTTGTGTGACCCTGAGCTTTTGGCAAAGTAGTTAAATGTGTCCTCAAAGTCCTGAGTCTCTGATGGAGGCTGTTTCCCAGTTCTGGGCAGTCTGGAGAAACTCCTGGAAAGAGGGCGGATTCTGGGCTGGAGCCCAGAGAAGCCCAGGAGGCAAAGCCAAGATGCTGGAGGAGCTGAGGGTCTGGCCAGTATGGGGAGGGGCTGGGAGGGAAGGCAGTTCTGAGTCAGTGGCAGTTACTGGGAAGCTGTTGATGGGAGGGGGGTGGGTAAGGAGGGGGAGTTGGAACCCAGGCAGTTGGAGGCAGCCTGTTCTAGCAGCCCAAGTGGCCAGGTGCTGCTGGCATCCTCTAGGTGGGGCAGAGGGGACGTTGGGCCAAGGGCGACTGATGTCTCGTTCCCCCTTTGGGCTTTGAAATTTTCTATCTCCGAGTTTAGTGTTGCCAAGTCCTGAGACACAGGGATGGAGGGGGGAGGCATGGGTGGAAGTCTGTTCTGGGGGGGGTCGAGCTCAAGAGGGCAGGGAGGGGAAAGCCTGGGAGGAGGGGGTCGCTGCCCTGAGGGCACCCCTGAGCCTATCTCTTGGGAGCACCTTCCTCAGGAGGTGACAGCGGCAGCAGCTGTCCATTCTATGGGCTTGACATGGATGTTTGCCCCTGTCCCCCCCGTGCCCGGCTGGATAGAGGGCAGAGGAGGGGAGGGTCCACAGGCACGGATGGCCCCCGGCTCCCCGCACTTCTCAGCGGAGCTGTGCCTCCTGCATGTAACCGACTCTGCACAAAGCAGCTAGAATGTAACAACGGGAGCAGACTGGGGTCCCCGCCGGCAGCTCAGCAGCCTTTCTGCAGCCCTGTCCCCTGTCCTCCTCCCGTGTCCTTGGGGTCCCCAGCCCAGCCTCAGATCCCACAGATCCTCCAGCCTGGCCTCCCCACTCTTCATCTAGAAGGTTTTCCTGTCCGCCGCTGCCTCCCCGGGGAGCTCCGTCTCCCGAGTGCTGTAGTTCACCGCAGTTCTCGTTCCCAGGTGTGTTTGCTCAGGGCTTGCCCCAGGGGAGGAGCTTCTTGGCGGGCACTTGGCACGGGGCTCTGGTCTCTTTGCTGCATCCACTCTGCTGGGTCCAGAGGAAGCACCACTTGTCCTGAGGGTCTGCTTAGATGTTTTGGAAACTTCATTTATGAATGGATAGAGTCTCAGTCTGGCTTGCAAGGGTGCAGACGTTTGTCACACTCTGGCCAGGAGTTGGGGCTGGGCATCCCTCCTGGCAACAAGCCAGCTCTTCCTGGGCTGTGTTCTTTGTGGTTCCTTCCCCCTGCTGGACACCCCTCTCTTCCCTGGACAAGCCTGTTATTCCAAACTCGCCCTCATTTCTCTTCTGAATTATTTTCAGGATTCATTTTGAGGTTAACTTTTGTCACTTGATCGTACATCTCTCATTGGCAGTTGTTTTTGTGAGTTTCCGCAGATCTGTTTTTCCCTAATGACTTTAAGTTAGAATAGATAAAGGCTGTGCAGTTTGTACTTTTCACAGTGCCTTGCAAGCACATGAAAAAACACTTCAACAAACCCTTAACTTGAATTGGTTTATGAAAAACAAGAAAAAAAAATGAAAATACATGATTCCTACTAGAATGTTTGAGCACATGATTGTTTGAGGGCAGAGATGTTTTAAACTGTTTTGATTATTCTTTGCCTTTGGAGCCTGGCATGCTAATATTAGTTGAAAGAATTACTCTTTGAAAACCTTGTGAGGAAAATAAACCTATTCCATGAAACTTTTATATTTTCTGATAATGAGAAGAAACCAACATGGAGCTAATGCTCCTGACTTGCCCGCATCGGTAGTCTTACGTGATTTTGGACGTTACTGTAATTTGTCAGTTGATTTCTATCAGATTAAATTCAGCCAAATCACCTGCTAACAATAGATTCGACATCTCATCAAAGAAGTAAAAAAGGGGCATCTGGATTATGGAAATTTGGTTTACAGTCAGATATTTCTGGGACACGATTCTGGGCCGAGTAGCACGTAGTTAATGCAGTAGGGGTGGCGGGGGCAGAGGGATCTGGGAGGGGTTGCCGGGGCTGAAAGCAGGTGTTCGGGGGGCAGCGGGACCTGGGAGGAGGCACCAGGTCTAGAGTTGGGGCTGTGTCCAGGCTCTCTGTGATTTACCAGCTGCCTGACTTTGGATCAGGAGCTTGTCTGGAGCTTGCTTTCCTCATAAACACTAGGTTCCTCTAGTTTTAACACTGGGGGAGTTAGTTTCAGATCACATCAGCTGCCTCTGAATGTCACCCTGGTGGAGCAGAGAAAGAGCTGGATTGGGATCCAGGAGCGTTGAGACCTTGGGGTGACAGGAAGAGGAACCAGGACTTCAAGTTTAACTTCAGGGACTGGGAGGTGCCTCGTGCACAGATCAGAGGGGATGGGTGGCCTGGGCTAGCCTCAAGATTGAGTTTCTGAGCCTTCCAAACAGATGCCCAGAGCTGAGACCTTGAGGTGCAACCAAAGTAAAGATCTGGGTCCCAAGATTTTGGGGTGATACGACCCACGTATAGAGTGGCAGATTGCACAAACGGTCTACAAAGGAAGGGCCGCAGGAAGTCTGAGGAGGACGGGGTTTTGGATCCCATCCCTCACCCTGTGACAGGCTGCCCCTGCCTTCACCACACCCTGGGGGCTGCTGTGGTGGCTGCCCGCCCAGGACACTGGGACACACACAGCATCTCTGGACCACATGTTCTGTAGAATAAGGGATTGGAACATGTGCTCCTCCACGTGGCTCCCAGCTCTCCCGAGCGGTGATGGAATCTGATGTCCTTGAAACAACAGGTGACAGGTGCATTTGGACTGGTCTTCTCTCTCTGAGGTATGGACATGGTAGCTCTGCTTGGTGCAGATGGCCACTATTGCGGCAATCCCCAGACAGCTGGATGATGCCTGCTGTGCAGAGGGCTCCTCCACTCAGGCTGTCTTTACCAGCACCTCTGGAGAAGCTGCTGGTGGCTTCTGCAGGCAACTGGCAGGTGTGATGCCCAAGAACCACTCCCCTCACCCCCTGCTTGGCTCATGAGGCCCCCTTGGATCCTCGACCAAGACCGTCCCTTGTGTGATGTCTGTCTTTTCCACTGAATGAGTGGCTCCCTGTCCTGTTCAGTCCCTTCCTCCTCTGCAGACCTGAAGCATCCTCACCTCAGGTTCCTCTCCGCCTCGGTGGTGCAGCTATGCTGGGTGTGAGTGTGTTAACTACCCACCTTACCAATGCCTCGTGTCTAGCAGCAGTTCTGTTAATAATAATGGTTGATACCATGTGTAGTAACCATCACAAAGCATTTTCAAGATGCTGTGATCACATAATTACTCATTTTCCCTCTACAGAATATCTAACCATACACTGAAAACCCTGGATAATCATGTACCACTTTACAGGTATCCACTTGTGGTTAACACTAGCTTTAAAAATCAAGGCTCTTGGTTGCAAGTGACAGAAACCCTATCAAACTTGTTAAAGCAAAAAAAAAAAAAAGATTTTTTTTTTTTGGGACCAGATAATTCAGGAGCGTTGGGGAGTGATGGTTGGCCAGTTGGACTATATCCAGGGGCTCCAGTGTCATCAAAACACTCATTGTATCTTGCAGCCTCACCTTCTCTCTGTTTAGGCCTTATTTCAAGTATGTTCTCCCTAGCTGATACCTCCTCCTTCCAGCTAGTTTCCTGTGCTCAGAGGAGCGGTTTCTTTTCTTGGGTACATCATGTAACTTCCAACTAGTCCTCTCAGGGCCTAAATTTGTCCTTTCGGCTCCCATGTGTTTGCTGATCCCAAAGTGGAGCATTTTCTTGGAAATGTCCAAGAACAAGTTTGGGGTGAGGTGGGAAAGCCCTGGTTCTCAGGCAGGCCCCCTTCCTCATCCTGAGACCTCTGGTCTCACCCCTTAGTACCCAGGGCCCAGTCATCTCACTTCACTTTCCCAGTTGGTGAAATGGGGTGACCCACTCAGTCTACTCCTCCTTAGAGGATTTCACAGGGATCAGATGAGGTTTCACATGGTCCATAAGATGCAGACACCCATCAGTAAAGGCCTGAAGTGAAGTGAAGTGAAGTGAAAATCGCTTAGTCGTGTCTGACTCTTTGTGACCCCATGGACTATACATAGTCCATGGAATTCTCCAAGCCAGAATACTGGAGTGGGTAGGCCTTTCCCTTCTCCAGGGGATCTTCCTGACCCAGGAATCATACAGGGGTCTCCTGCATTGCAGGCAGACTCTGTACCAACTGAACTATCAGGGAAATCCCACTTTTTAATTATTTAACACTAATAAAGGCCTAGTGTTAAATAATTCAATATATACACGATAGGCTTGCAAATATTTGCTTGAGTGAAAGGGCCATATTTTAAATACTTTATCTACTTTATAAAGCTTGTGTTTATGTTCAGTCAAGATATCACCACCTTATTTTTTCTCTAAATTTTACCCAGCTTAGTATTTCACTCACTGTTGTTGTTTTTCATAGCTTAGTGTCTCTTTGCGACCCCATGGACTGCAGCATGCCAGGCTTCCCTGTCCTTCACTATCTTCCCGAGTTTGCTCAAGCTCACGGCCATTGAGTCGGTGATGCCATCCAACCATCTCATCCTCTGTGGTCCCCTTCTCCTCCTGCCTTCAATCTTTCCCAGCATCAGGGTCTTTTCCAATGAGTCTGCTCTTTGCATCAGGTGGCCAAAGTATTGGAGCTTCAGCTTCAGCATCAGTCCTTCCAATGAATATTCAGGATTGATTTCCTTTAAGAATAAGTTATCAAATCACCATACTGCTCAAGACCCAGAGTGGCCTAGATGGGAAAGGGAGTCCCTAGTGAGAACAGGGGAGCCCTCGAGGGCTCCCAGGGGATCTGGAGGGTAAAGACACACCTGGCTGCAGGCCTCCAGAAATATTTGAAATGTGACAGCCCCCACCCCAAGGTCACTTGTCTTGGCCTCTGCCCCCTCCCCAGATGCTGGGCCATGACTGAGGCATTTCTAAAGAGAGATATATATCTTGGTAACCTAAGGAAATTCCTCCATTTTAACAACTATGAAAAGTCATTTTCTAGAAGCAAAAGGAGCCCTGATTGACAGTTGACCTCAACAAGGATTCTCTACTTGGCCTGACATGGGGTGGGGCAGGGGCGATGCAATTCAGGAGTCCTCTGTGACTCCAAGGGCCTCCTTGGGACCCCGACACCCACTGGGAGGAAGGTCAGTCCTCGGAATGACCTGAAAAGGCCAGTGTTAAAGGTCGTGTGTTTCACCCTCTTTGTTATAATGATCTTAAAGGAACTGTGTGGTCATGAAGCTCCCGTGTTTTGAAGCTGAGATTGAGAGATGATTTGGAGATTTTGCCCACCTTGCTCCCTGTCTGAAAACAAAGAGGGGAGATTCTTACCTTTCTAAGGAAAACATTCATTAAAGCATTAGCCTGAATGACAATCAATCTACCCAGTAGCCAATTGCAGGAGAATCCTTCAACGTTCCTGCAGAGATAGTCCAAAGAGATGAGATGGTGTTGTGTTTTACCTGAATCTTTCTGTGTGAGGGGACCTTGGACCATGTCCAGAAGCCTGGACCATGCCAGCCCCTTGGTGGGATGTGTGTGTGTGTAAACATCGACGAAACCCCAGGAAACACATGGTCCTTTTGGGTCCCGTCCAGTCAGCTGAGATGCCACACTGTGTGGACCACCTGTTCTTTGCAGCAGACCCGTGGAGTGGGAGCTGGAAGGGTTAATTGCCGCCAGTTAGAGTGCCTCAGTTAACTAGTACTTGCTGAGTGATGGTTTGACTGCTGACTCTCAAGGGTCCTCCTTCAGACACGGACCCCATGAGAGAGATTTGCCTTTTGAACAAAAAGCCAAACCCTGTATTTCTTAGTAGAACCAGAAGTAAAACTAAAACACTGAAGCATAGAGTGTAAAACACAAAGCCTTATCTGTAATGTCTGACCACAGGTGCTGTCTGTGGTCAGGGGACTGAGTGGGGTTTGCCTGGTGCAGCCTCCAGTGAGGACCTGGGGGTCCCCGGCTGTGAATTGAGGAGCCAGAAAGGCTGGAGGGACACTGGGTTGGATGCTGTCCCTTGTCCCTCAAGTGCCCAAGGCATGAGAGGGGACTTGGAGCCAAGGCCAAGTCCCAGGTGGATATCCAGGCCTCGGGCAGGAACGGGCAGAAATGGGTCCACAATCCTGTTCTCTGAGGAACAGTTTGTAAAGTTTGCATTGCTCACCAATGCTTTTGTGTGAGTTGGTTCTCCTGGGGAAACTTGGAGGAAATGTAAAATTTCATAACCCATGTGGTGGGGGTGCAAGGGGCCTGAAGGTGACCCTGGAGATGGAGTGGCAGGGACAGAGGGCAGAGGCCCCACAAAGAAGGACGTGTTTGGAGTCTGCAGAGGGGTGGGCAGGAGCTTTGGGGGCCCAGAAGGCTCTGAAGACTTGAGAAGACACCTTGATTAAGGCCTCTCTCAGTCGCCCTTGACCTTTAGGGCTTGAGGAAGCTGAACTAGAGGGGACTTGGGGGGGCTCTCAGCGTCCTCACTACTGATGTCTTGGTGACACCAGCAAGTTCAGGCTCCCCCCTCCCTCCCCGTCCACAGTGAAGGCGAGCCCACCTCCTGCCCTCTGCCCCCCAGGCTCCTGGGCTGCGTTCTGGGTCTGCAGACAGACAGGCAGGGCCAGGCCCGTCTGCTCCACAGTGAGTGGAACAAGGGGTGTGTGCTGCTCAACTGGATGTGCAGACTTAGCCAGAGAGCTGTGTATTGGCGTGGGGGGCTCCCAGTCCTGCCCCTCCTGCAGTGGACCCAGTGGTTCTACCCTATCCCCCTGACAGGAGTAGGAGTGACGTTTGACCGTGCCCCCTAACCCTGCACGCCCAGGTGGGGGTTTCACTGGAAACCCACTGCCTCCCCTGCTCCCCCTGCAGACCCAAGCTGACGAGCATGGGAACTTTCAGAAGGAGAACACGGCCCCTCCCAGGCAGAGGCACACACCTCTGTCACACGTGTGTGTGTCTGGGTTGCCAGCTTTGTGCCCATCCTCAGGGATGCCCTCTCCTGGCCTGAAAGGCAGGTTCCCCTGCTCCGAGGGGTCCTGACTCTGAGCTCAATGCAGACTCTTCTTCTCCTGGCCCACCTGCTCCTTTGGCCTCTGTCTGTCCGAGGACAGTCTGTGTTGTCCAGCCCTCCACCCCCACATCACACCCCAGGAAGGTGTGGCGTCTGGCCGCTCCATCCTGAAGGGTGGCCCAGACACCCTCCCCCACCCCGCATCGCATCACCACCATGTGGGCCCCCAGGTGCTCGGGCAGCCCTCCCGGCCAGTGTCTTGTTTCTCTGACTAGATTGTAAGCTCTTGAGCACGGATATGGACTCCAGGCTCCAGGAAGTACTTGGATGCTCGTTCACACGTGTTGCGTGTGATTGGCGAGCGCTGGGCCGATGGCTTGCTGATTGGAGAGGAAGGAGCATCAGGCTGCTGGGAGCAGGGAGCACAAGGGCGTGGGGAGCATGGGGGGTGGAGCAGGGAGCATGGGATGGGGGTGGGGAGCACAGGGGGGTGGCGGGGAGCACCAGGGCAGGGTGGTACAGAAGCATGATTTGGATTTTAGTTCTGTTGCTGCTGCTGGCTAGCTGTGCGCCCTCGGGAGTGTTTCCACATGTCTCCTAAGGAGTCAATCTCTCTGTCACTTTCTGCCTCAGATCTCACCCCTTTGATTATGGGATTAGAGGATGGGCTTCATTAAGCTCCCCTCAACCCCCCAGCTCTGGGTCGGGACCCAGTTCTTGGAGGCCAGCACCATGCTGCCCCCATTGGCTTTCCAGGTGGATGTAAATGGATGCTGTCACCAAATCAACCTCGTGCTGTTAGAAGGATCGTTCTTTCCATCAGGAAGAGACGGTCCAAGGCTAAGAGACCGAGAGAATTCCTCCAGGACTGAGTCAAGGGATGGCGGGGGCTGGTGGGGGTAGGGGGTGGGAGAGAACTCCAAACGTGGCGGGTTGTTCACGGCGAGGACTGACCTCAGAGAGACACGGTGATGTGAGTGAGAAGGGCGATGGGCGGGTATAGTTTTATTCCGCAGTGACAAGTCCAACACAAACTTCACCGAGAAAGAGAAAAAGCTGCCTCCTGAACTTCCTGCTGGGGTCCCCAAAGTGCAATTCCTGTGCCTCAGAAGGGCTGGGGTGGGGCTCTCTGGGTGGACAGCGAGCTGCTCACAAATAAGAAGGAAGATTCAGGCCACTTGTGCATGAGGTTTCCTTCCCCCCCGCCCCTGCTGCCCTCCAAGTCCCCCACCTGTCTCCCACCACTGCTCCCTCTGGCTTCTCTGTTGGTTCCTCCCTGCTCGATTTGCTTCCCTGTGTTCCTCAGCTGATCCTTCTATCCAGGGTGATGGGTACCCTGTACCCACGGAGGCCCCGATGCGCCAGGCTTTGTTTTCTTTTTATCTGCTGAGTCCTTGCAGTCTGTCTGAGTTGGTCTCTCTCTGCCTGGCTTTCTCTGCATCGCCCCCATCGGCCTTGGAGGCCCCGGATCTCCAGCTTGTGTGCTGAGGACCCTGTCCTGACGTCTCGGTCCTCTTGAAAGAAATGTGCTGGCCCCTCCTCCAGTGTCTCGCACAAGGGGACGGTCTCTGTCAACCTCATGCTGCTCCAGTAAGTCCCCTAGAGTTGCTCTCACCTGAGCACGGTGGCTGGCTGGATGTACCAGGACCTGGGCTGACCCACCCACTCTCCTGGCTGGCACATTGCCTTCTTCCTCTCCTTTCTCAGAGGCTCCTCCAGTGACATCTTGGGTTCAGGCTGTGCTGAAAAGTGATACTACCCCGAGGAAGGAGGCCCCTCCCAAGGGAAAGGCTTCCCAAACTCTGCCCTGCTGGTGCGGGAGGCTGGCATGAACTTTGCTTCTAAGTGTTCACTTGTTTTAAGTGAAAAAAAAGTGACTGAAGACTTCAGAAATGATCCATTGAAAAAGAGATGAAAGAAGATCACCTGATTTCAGAGAAACGTGCTGCCCACCAGCCAGTGGAATCTGGAGATGACAAATACTGTTGTGGCCAGAGGAGGGGTCGTGTTTGCATGAGTGGGTTGGGTGATGAGCCAGAATGTTTGTGGAAAACTGCTCTTTGCATAAGATTTGCTGACTAAGCGAGTTTGGTTCATCCACCTCTCAGTTGCTTTCTCTAACCAAACAGTGAAATGACCATTTACCCAATGTGGACTGTGGGATCCTCGGCAGGAAGGCGGGGCCAGGAATCGCCCAGCCCTGCTTGGGGCCGAGCTTGTCTTCTCCCGACCGGGCCCTACTCCCAGTTTGCTGACTCTTGGGTCTGTCTTTGAGCCTGATGGGGATCTCTGCCCAATCTGGCCCCCTTCCGCTTGTTTTCATTCTCTCCCAAAGGTCACAAGGAAGTAACCCTGGCTTTAGTTTGTGGTTCTCTGGAAATTGAAGCCCGAGGTAGAGGGAAGAGGCAGTGGGATACATAGGAATAAGGGATGTCCACGGCTGGGAACTCGCTGCTCCAAGCTGCTGATTTCCCAGTCCATGAGACATGCTAGCCAGGCGCCATCCCCAGGCTGTGTGGGCACTGATGGGGTCAGTGGTGACCTCTCCAGGGCGAGGGACCACTGTCTCTCTGTGTCTGCACCAGGTTGGTTGGGTCATGGGGTATCATGCCTCTTAAGGTTCCACCTGGGATCCTTTGGAGAGGGAAGTGGACACGATAATGATGCCAGACAACCAGGGAGAAGTGGGGTGGGCGGCCACCTCCCTGGAGCCCGCAGACAGCCAGCTTCAGGATTCAGACCTCGAGAGAGAATCCGACACAGCTCTGTCCACACGATGGTCTGGGCTGAGGCTTTGTCCACTCTCCCAGAAAATAGTTGTCGAGTCCTCGGGTGACCACGTGGGGCGAAGCAGCCTGGGTCTCTGCTCTCCTGGAGAACACACTTTAGGAGAGCAGACACCCACTTAGCAGGTAATTCAGGAGTGACCCAATGCCAGCCACAGGGCTATGGAGAACCTGGTGGACAGTGGCACCAGGAAGATGTCTCCAGCAGGTTACACTGAACATGAGACTAAAATACAGACAGAATTGGTCCAGCTGGGCTGCCTGGAGGAAGGGGCATGAGGGCAAGTGGCCTGGGCAAGGCAAGCCTTGGATGATAAGAAATGTAGCCCATGTGTCCAGGGCATGGGGTCCAAGGTGGGAGGGATGGGGTGGAGACTGGGGTCAGGTGGCTGGGATCGTGTGGTTCAGTGATTCCAGCATTTGGAGTAGGGTCCCCGCTGTCAGCTGCCACAAGTAGCAGCTCTGACGGGGTGGGTGGGTTGGCAGGGGAGCCTTCAGGATGCTCTCTGGCACGGAGGAACGTGTGTGGTGCAGTCACAGGTGCTTTGGTTTGGATGGTCGAGGTGGAGACGGTGGGTGGGTGGGAACATATTTGGGAGGTGGGACTGGCAGAGCTCAGCAGTCCCCTGGATACCAGTGCAGGGGTAGGGGTGAGCTCCTGCTGAGGGCATGGGTGACTTCTTCACGGAGGTGCCCTTCTGTGGGGTGGGTGCTGTCTGTGTCCCAGGAAGACACAGGCACTGTGATGTCGTTGGCTTGGGATCCATAGAGACTGGGGTGACACGATGGGCAGTAGGTGGGTGACTTGCAGGGCAGAGATTTGGACCTGAGATAGAAACTGCATGAGGTGTTGGGTGAGGGCAAGACCTCGGATGGAGACTCGCAGAGAAGAAGAGGGGGCAGGAAGGAACCTTGGTCCCGACTTTGCAGGAGGGGCTCAAAGGAAACTAAGCGCAGGAGGCCAGAGCATCAGAAGGTGAACAAAGGCGAGATCCCCTGGGGAGTCCGAGGGGAGGGGAGGTCTGAGAAGGAACAAAATGGTCCCCTGAGCCCAGGCTTCTGGGAAGCCAAAGGGGGCAAGACAGGCCAGCGGCAGTTGCATCCACGAGCAAGTGTTGGAGGACAGAGAAGCGGGGAGCAACGGACAGGAGGGGCCGAGGGAACACAGATGTGAGCCTGGGTGTGTCTGGGTGAGCCTGAGAGGAGATCGGGGAACAAACCCCCACCCCCCGCTGCCCAGGGAGGCTGTCCCAGTGGATAGGGTGGGAGCCAGTGTTTGGAGCTATCTGGTAAGTTCTGTGATCTTGAGATGCACAAGGAGCCCAACCAGCTCCCAAATATTCACGGTGACTTCCCACTCCCACTTGGAAGTCAACCTGCTCAACTGGCGGCTGGGATTGCAGGGAGCTTACTTTCTCAGGTCTGTCTCCAAAAGAAATAAAAGCAAAAATAAACCAAGGAGACCTAATTAAAACGAAAAGCTTCTGCACAGCAAAGGAAACCATCAACAAGGCAAAAAGATGACCTAGGGACCAGGAGAAAATATTTGCAAATGATGTGACCCACTGAATTCTTCTAGGAGGGTGTAGACTGTCCTATGTTGGCCTCGTCCAGAAGCCCCTGGCCAACACCTGCCCCCACCCCCCACTCTGCCCCGTGGTGCCTCCAGGGAAAAAGGAGTGGGTGAATCTAGGAACTTAGCATCTTAGCTGTAGGAAGGTGCGGGTTCGAAGTTCCCCTGTGGAGTCAGGTGGAGGTAAGGGCTCTGTATTGTCACTGGGGGCTCCTGCTCCAGGGTAGCACCACGTCTGGCTCAGAGGCTTGACAAGGCTGTTCTCTGGGGACTTGGGCTCACACCAGGGGGGAGGGGGGGCAGCTGTCCGTGGGGGGCCTGTTCTGCAGGACATCAGCTTGGCTCCTGGCTCCTTCTCAAGCTGGGCTCTTCCTTGTGAAAAACAGGGTAGTTTGACTAGATGATTTCTAAGGACACTTCCAGCTATGTGTTTGTTGTAGCCTGAGCCCCGGGGCGGTGGGCGAGGGGGGCAGTAGGGGGAGCGGGTGACTCACCTGGCCCTTGGAAGGCATGGGAGCAGGTCTGCTGGGAGACACACACATGCACACACCTGGGACCCTTGCTCCCCAGAGCTGGGCAGGAGGTGTGGGAGCCTCACCTACAAGTGACTGGTTCCTGCGGGTCATGGCTGCCCCGTCCAGTCCCCGAGGAAGCCTGTCCCTGGTGCCCCTCCCATCTGCGTTCCCTCTCTTGTTTCACAGCCAAATTTCTTGAAAGCAGTATCTACATTCACTGTCCCCCACCCCACCCATCAGTCCACCTCCATGGTCCCACCCACCTCCTTGGGAGCCCAGGGCAGTGGGCTTGGCAGTTACGGTCCTCCTGACCCAGCGGACTGGTTCTCACACCCTCCCTGACTGGGTTCCTCTCCAGGCTCCTGGGTTCTCAATCCGGCCAGCGCTGGTCCTCCCAGCCTTGACCTTGGGTCCTGCCGCTTGTCTGTCCTTGGGCTCTGTCCGTCCCACACTCGTCTCTGTGTTGCTTCCGCACATCCCACCTTGGAAGGGGTTGGGGGACAGAGGCAGAGGCAAGGGTAGAGATGGGGAGGTGTCTTGAGGGGGTCATCTGAAAAGCCCATACTGGATAGGGTTTGGCTCTGCTTCTCTTTGGGAGCCGTGGAAGGGGTGGGTGCAGCGGGGGCAGGGCGCAGACACAGAGCACTGTCAGCTCCTGGGGCCGGGCTCCTGCAGGGAGAATCTGAGAGCCTCACTGGGGAGTTGCTCTAGAGGCAGGGGAGGTGGGGGTGGAGACTGAGCCTCAATGCCTTGAGGCCCCAGCACCCCTTCAAGCCCAGAGGCCCTCCTGGAGGAGGGCAGGGAATGGGAAGAAAATGAAGAATCTTACTATTCCCAGGGACATGGTTACATAAATTGTCAACTGAGAATATCCAAGGGGTTTCTGGCGGGTAAAGAACCTGCGTTTTCTTTGCACACTTGTGCATAAAGGGAGGAACTTACAAATGTTGCAAGAAATTTGAAGGGACTTAAAAATGCTTTAAAGTAAACATCTGTAATGATGGTAAGCAGAAAGTCTGTGGGTCAGCATGAAAAATCCCACAAGGTGTAATGTTAAGTGAGTGAAGAATACAGCCTGTGTGTTTGATGTTGACCGCGGGAGACTGTAGGCACTTGAGTGAATTCCGGAGAGGAAGTCCAGTGGGGAGGAGGGCACTGCTGGGGCAGCCATGTGCGAAGATTAAAAAAGGTTTCACTTTGTTTAGAATTAATGAAATGACATCACTAACAGTCATTTTAATAATCATGGTATGCTTTAGAATAAGTCATGAATAAGAATCATATTTTCTTTTTTTTTCCCAGTTCGGTAGTCTGCCCTACACTTTTTTTTTCCTCTCCTGGAATTAGTGTTTCTGTTGGAAAGCCACCCACAATATAATTTTCCATAGCCATTGTTTTAAAAATGTCTTTCTTAAGAAACATAAAACTGATGCGTCACTTCCCTTTGCTTTGACAAGATGTACGCATTTTGAGTGTCATTTGGGCATTAGGATAGAACGTGTAGCCCGTCTCATTTATATGTAATAGCTGGTGGTGTCAGCCCCCAGCACCTTGAACTCTGCTGTGCCTTCTTCGCCTCCCTGTGTCTCAGTAGACTTGCTTCTGTAAAGCTTTTATTATCAACTATATTAGTGATCTATTACTTCGTGAAAACCACACTGACCCCCCTGGGGGGTTTTAAACAGCAGTGGGCATCTGGGCCTCACTCTGAGCCTGGGGGCGGCTCTGCCTGATGTTCTTGAGCCTGCAGTCAAGACCTCGGCCAGTACTGCAAAGGCAGCCATGTTTGCAGCTGAATGGTTTCCAGCCGTCCTGTCTGCTGGTGTCTGAGTTTCAAAGGCCCCTGGGTGTTTGCACACTTCTATCCATGCCCGTCCAGCTACCAGGGCAGTCCTTGCAATTCTCTCCAAGTCTTGGTGGGTCTCTGCCTCAGCAGGTTGATTCTTGAGGACACAAACCATGCCCCACCCTCTGCAGGACAGGCCTTCTCCACCCCAGGCTGCGACCAGGACAGTGGGAGGCAGCGCCTTGAAGCCTGAAGTTGCTCTGGACCGACAGCCCAGGGCTGAGCAGTTCTGTGAGGCCAGCACAGAGCATGCTCAGCTGAGCTCTCAGCGTCATGTTTTCTAGACAGGTCCCCTGGTGTGACCTTTGCCCAGAAGCAGTTTCTCGGTCCCAGCCTCCGTTTCATCTGGAGAGTGGGATTTTCAGACCCAACTCTTCCTGGCTCCATGTTGCACTGTTCTTCCTTTAGCTGTTGAGTCTATGGTTGCATTTTATTGTGATCAGAAAGGAAAAAAAAAAAAGCATCCCTTCAAAATTCATCTAGATGATTCAGTCTGTGAGTGAGTCCTGTGGGTGGCAGTGTCAACAGACCTCCTGCCACCAGGTGGCCTCTGGTCTCCAGGAACATCAGTTCTCCTTTTCGTCCAGGGCCCCTGCCCCCGGCCCTTCTCAGATGTCACCAGACTTTGCCAACAGTTCCTTCAAAGCCCTCTAGGCTCTTAGGAGCCCTTTTGAAGCCCTTGCAGATCCTCCCACTTCTTGGGTTTCCGTGTAGTAACCTCCCCCTCACGTGCCCACATTGTGAGCTCTCGTTCTCTGCCTGGCAGGTTATCTACAATTGGGGCGCCCCTTTGCTCTCTCACTCGTTTTCTGTGGCTAGGAGCTAGAGACGGCTGAGTCGGGGGGCCTGCTTAGGGTCAGCTGGCGCTGCAGTCATATGAAGGCTTTCCTGTGTCCAGGGGATCTGGTGGGAGATGCCTCACTCTCATGGGCTGGTGAGTTGCTGCCTGCTGTTGGCAGGGAAGCCTGGGCTCCTTACCACGTGGACCCTCCATGGGGCTGCCTGCAACACAGCAGCTGGCCCTTCTTGGGCTAGGTGAGAACTCGCTTTCTGGGACCTGGACTCGTCTGGTCTGCAGTGACAGAGCGCCCTGCATTCTGTGGGTGGAGGGGGCCGGGCGACATGAGCGCCAGAAAGCAAGCCCGGCAAGGCCGCTGGGGAGGCTGCAGCCGTGGGGAAACTGGAGTCAGAAGAACATGATCACACACGCAGGGATCCATGCATATCCACTCCAAACAGAAGAGAGCATGTGCATGCACACCGCATGTAGAGAAAAAGAATAATTCAATGGAGAACGAGTGGTCTCTGCTAAGCATGAGAAACAGAACACGACCAGTAACTTTGCCATGGGGGCTCTGTGTCCCTTCTCCTGCCTTTCCTGAAATGGGAGGGACTGAGTTTTGTGGTTGCGTGTCTCCTGGGGTAACTGTGCAGGAATTGCCCCAGTACCCACCTTGCAGGGAAATCCCTGGATCTCAGAACGCACCGAGCGCTCAGCTGTAGCAAGTGATACTCAGATGTTTTTCAAAGTGAACACAGGGATTTATACTGTCACCACTGCTTAAGATGGTTTTCTTAACTTTTGTTTCTGATTTTGGGGATTTTGGGGTCATCTTTCTGTATTTTGGAGACTGGTCGTTCTTGTTTCTTTTTTTTTTGGTGTCAGTTGGTCCTTTGCTTTGCTTTCCTATAGCATCACTTCTCTCTCCCTGCCCCCACCCCCAGGCCATACTCAGGTGGTTACCTCAGACAACTGACGTTCAGATTTGATGACTCAGTGATGTTGCCCATGACCTCAGAGCCTGGTCTGTCTGTCCCGTCCACCTTCTGCGCAGTGTCTACTGCACACCACGGCGCCTCCTCAAGGTGCTCAAGTGGCTGCCAATGCTCTCACGCACCGGTTCCACACCTGCAGAAGCAGCAGAATGCGGTTCCCGAGGCCGTGTCAGAGCGCGAGCTCTTGGAGCCCTGTCTGATCAAGAGTGTGTTTCCTGAATTCGACACTCCTGGTGCATCGTGGGTGCCTGGGGCGGGTGGCATGTGATGTAGGGATGGGAATGGCTTTCTCAGGTGACGCTTCCTCTGAAGACACAGCCGGGGTCAGCCTCAGTGAACTGGGTGGATGTCACTTCTCCGCAGGGCTGCTGGGACTTTCCACCTCCCTGTTCTGTAAAAGTCAAAAGAGGGTCACTGCAGAATCCATGCCTGGAGGGAGCTGCAAGCCCCCGAGGCAGACAGCCTCGCTCTCCCTGGACAGCAGACAACAGCCTAGAACTTGCTGCAGGCAGCCCCTCCTGCCCTGGTCCCCTCTGCAAACTGGCAGGTCCGGTCCCCTGGGAGCCTGATGGGTGGTGCTGACCCTGTGTGTGGCTGATGGTGGGGCAGAGTGAGGCACCTGGTCCGGCTCTCTGCCCTGGTCAGTGTCTTCAGCAGAATATTCTCCTGCCCTATCTGGTAGCTTCCATTTTTCAGCTCTCTATTTTCTGAAAGGATCCGCTTCCTCTCTGACTGTGGACATCAGAAGTCCCACATCTTTTCACCAGATTCATGGCTTGCCTCAGTGTCCCAGGGCTCTCGCGTTGGCCAGGGAGGATTTGTGAGTCCTGAGTTCCCAGACTCTCCAGGGATCTCAAACCCAGCACAGAGGAGGGTCCTTTCAGACAGAAGAGAAATTCTGTGAGCATGTGGGCTGCTGCTGCTGCTAAGTCGCTTCAGCCGTGTCCGACTCTGTGCGACCCCATAGACAGCAGCCCACCAGGCTCTGCCGTCCCTGGGATTCTCCAGGCAAGAACACTGGAGTGGGTTGCCATTTCCTTCTCCAATGTGTGAAAGTGAAAAGTGAAAGTGAAGCCGCTCAGTCGTGTCCGACTCTTCGCAACTCCATGGACTGCAGCCTACCAGGCTCCTCCGTCCATGGGATTTTCCAGGAAAGAGTACTGGAGTGGGTTGCCATTGCCTTCTCCGAGCATGTGGGAGTCTGTCTTTTTGGGTTTTGTTGCCCCTGAGGCTCAATAGTGATTGTACTGAAAATCATAGAGGATGGATTGGAACAGGGAGCAATCTTCCCAAAGGAACACCTGTATTTGACCAGGTGACCTGATGCGATGAAGGAAATATCAGTAAATTATAGGGGACCACCCACCTGGATGAGTTAAACAGTAGGGCAGTCCAAATCTTTTTTGCTCATTTACCCCTGTTTTATTTTTTTTTAAATAAATTTATTTATTTTAGTTGGGGGCTAATTACTTCACAATATTGTAGTGGTTTTTGCCATACATTGACACGAATCAGCCATGGGTCCACATGTGTTCCCCATCCTGAACCCCCCCCCACCCACCTCCCTCCCCATCCCATCCCTCTGGGTCATCCCATTGCCCCAGCCCTGAGCATTTGTCTCATGCATCGAACCTGGAATGGTGTTCTGTTTCACATATGATAATATACATGTTTCAATGCTATTCTCCCAGAACATCTTACCCTCACCTTCTCCCTCAGAGTCCATAAGACTGTTCTATGCATCTGTGTCTCTTATTCTGTCTCGCATACAGGGTTATCGTTACCATCTTTCAAATTCCATATCTATGCATTAGTATACTGTATTGGTATTTTTCTTTCTGGCTTACTTCACTCTGTATAATGGGCTCCAGTTTCATCCATCTCAATAGAACTGATTCAAATGTATTCTTTTTAATGGCTGAGTAATATTTCATTGTATATATGTACCACAGCTTCCTTATCCATTCATCTGCTGATGGACATCTAGGTTGCTTCCATGTCCTGGCTATTGTAAACAGTGCTGCGATGAACATTGGGGTACATGTGTCTCTTTCAATTCTGGTTTACTCAGTGTGTATGCCCAGCAGTGGGATTGCTGGGTCATATGGCAGTTCTCTTCCAAGTTTTTTAAGGAATCTCCACACTGTTCTCCATAGTGGCTGTACTAGTTTGCATTCCCACCAACAGTGTAAGAAGGTTCCCTTTTCTCCACAGCCTCTCCAGCATTTATTGCTTGTAGACTTTTGGATAGCAGCCATTCTGACTGGTGTGAAATGGTACCTCATTGTGGTTTTGATTTGCATTTCTCTAATAATGAGTGATGTTGAGCATCTTTTCATGTGTTTGTTAGCCATCTGTATGTCTTCTTTGGAGAAATGTCTGTTTAGTTCTTTGGCCCATTTTTTGATTGGGTCGTTTATTTTTCTGGAATTCAGCTGCAGGAGTTGCTTGTATATTTTTGAGATTAATTGTTTGTCTGTTGCTTCGTTTGCTATTATTTTCTCCCATTCTGAAGGCTGTCTTTTCACCTTGCTTATAGTTTCCTTTGTTGTGCAAAAGCTTTTAATTTTAATTAGGTCCCATTTGTTTATTTTTGCTTTTACTTCCAATATTCTGGGAGGTGGGTCATGGAGGATCCTGCTGTGATTTATGTCAGAGAGTGTTACCCCTGTTTTATTGAGGTGTAATTTTATAAAATAAACTGCACCTGCCTTAAGTATATAATTTGATGAGTTTTAACATATGTGTTTACCCATGGCACCATTGCCACAGTCAAAAAAATGAGCATATTCATCACACAGTGTTTCTTGTTGGCTCTTTGCAATCCATTCTCAGGCGGTCACTGATCTGTTTTCGGTCACCATTGCTGTTTTTGAGTCGCTAAGTTGTGTCTGATTCTTGGAGACCCCATGGACTGCAGCACACCAAGCTTCCCTGTCTTTCACTGTCTCCCAGAGTTTGCTCAAAGTCATATCCATTAAGTTGGTGATGCCATCCAACCATCTCATCCTCTGTCGTCCCCCTTCTCCTGCCTCAATCTTTCCCAGCATCAGGGTCTTTTCCAATGAGTTGGTTCTTCTCATCAGCTGGCCAAAGTACTGGATCCTCAGCTTCAGCATTGTCCAGTTTTACATAAGTGAATGTCAATAGTTTGTTCCTTTTTTATTGCTGAGTAGTATTCCATCTTATGGGTATACCATGATTTACTGATTCACCTGGTATTAGACATTGGTAATTTTCCAGATTTTGGCAACTAAAGATAAAGCTGCCATAAACACTCATGTCCCAGTCTTTGTTTGAACATATGATTTCATTTCTTGGTTAAATACTTAGCAATAAAGTAGCTGGGCCATAGGGAAGTTGTATGTTCAACTTTTGGGGCTTCCCAGGTGGCGATGGTGGTAAAGAACCCATCTGCTAATGCAGGACACAATAGAGACTTGGGTTCAAACCCTGGGTTGGGGAGATCCCCAGGAAGACCCCCTGGAGGAAGATCCCTGAGTTGGGAAGTTCAATCCCTGGGTTGGGGAGATTTCCATGGCAACCCACTGCAGTATTTTGCCTGGAGAATCCTGTGGACAGAGGAGCCTGGCAGGCTACAGTCCATAGGGTCTCACAGAGTTGGATATGACTGAAGTGGCTTAGCGCGCGCGCACACACACACACACACACACATACATGGACACGCATATTCAGCTTTTAAAGAAACTGTCAAAACTGTTTTCCAGATTGGTTTTACCTTTTTACATTTCTACCAGCAGTGTAACCAAGTTCCAGCTGCCCTACATTCCTGCCAATGTATAGTCTTTTAGTTTTGTTTGTTTTCTTGGTGTGTATGGATGTCTTATTTAGTTTATATTTCCTCGAATACTGATAAAGTTCAGTCTTTTCATTTGTTGTTCATGCTATCCATGTATTATCTGTGTGGAAATGTCTTAAAATATTTTGCTGATTAGGGACTTCCCTGAGGGTCCAGTGGCTAAGACACCATGCTCCCAGGGCAAGGGGTCTGGGTTTGATCCCTGACTGTGGAACTAGATCCCATGTACTGCAGCTAAGAGTTTCCATGCTGCAATGAAGATGCAACCAAGACCTGGCACAGCCAAATAAGTAAATATTAAAAAAATATTTTGTCAATTAAAAAAACAGTAAGCTGTTTGTCTTGTCACTGAGCTGTTAGGATTTCTTATATATTCCAGATACAAGTTCTTTGTAGGATACATGTTTTGGAAACATTTCCTCCTAGTCATTGGGTTGTCTTTTCATTTTCTTAATAGTTGGAAGCTCAAAACATTTGAGTTCTGATGAAGTCAATTTTATATATTTGTTTCTACATTTATCACTTCTCTGATTGAACTTATTCTTTGGCTGAAACTTTTCATAGACCAAAGGCAGGCAGAGGATATGGTGGAGGGAGGGCAAGGACCACAGGGTCTGCTCCTTTTCAGTTTTATTAATTTTACTAATGATACTCATATAATGTTTGCTTAGGGTTTATGGTATATATCCCTTAGCGGTCCACCTTTAAATAGCATAAAAAGTTTGTTTTTCATATGGATGACGGAATGCTTGTGTTCCCCCAAAAGTCACGTATTGAAGCTCTAACCCTCAGTGTGATGGGAGATGACTAGGGACAGATGAGGTTATGTGAGTGGCTCCGTCCTGTTGACATTAGTGCCCTTGGAAGAAGAGACCCCAGAGAGCCTGTGTGTGCTCTCTCTCTCCACCTGCACACACCGAGTAAGGTCATTCCAGGATGCAGCGAGAGGGCGGCCTTCACGCTGGAAAGACAGCCCTCACCAGAAGCCCACCCCGCCCAGGGCCCTGATCTCCGACTTCCAGACTCTAGAACTGTGAGCACATGACTTTCTGCTGTTTAAGCCCCAAGTCTGTAGTACTTTGTCACGGCAGGGAAATCGACTAACACAATAACCTTACAATTGCTCACCTTCGTTTTTCCTTCTGCTAGTCTTTGTGCTGTTGTATACATTTTCCTTCTAGATAGGTTATAAACTGTGCAGTGCACTATTATTAATTTTTGCTGTAAGCTTTCAGTTGTTTCTTATAGAAATTTTGAAGCATCAGCGACACTGTCATATTTGCCCACATGTTTACAGTTTAGTGTGGTCTGCATTCTCTCTGTAAATTTGGATTTCCATCTGGTATCATTTCCCTTCTGCCTGGGGGGCTTTCCTTACTTTTTCCTATAGTGTTGTTCTGGTGATGATGAATCATTTCAGCTTTTGTGTGTCTGAAAAAAAAATGATCTTAATTTTGCCTTTGCTTTTGAAAGAGGTTCTCTTTGAAGTCGAGTTCTAGGTTGATAATTTTTGTCCTTCCAGTGCTTTGAGGATGTTGCTCTACTGTATTTTGGCTTACATAGTTTCTGCCAAGGCATCTCCTATCACCTAAATCTTTACAGCAGACCTTGTTGTGTTGTATTTTGCTTTATTGTGTTTTTTACAAATGGAAGTTTTGTGGTAATGTTGCCTCTAGCAAGTGCACTGGCACCATTTCTTAAAGAGCATTTGCTCACTTCGTGTCTCTGTGGCACATTTTGGTAATTTGCACAGTACTTTGGGCCTTATCATTGTTATTATATTTGTTATTATATTATATATTGTTATATTTATTACATTAGTTATTATTTTGTTATTATATTTGTTGTAGTGATCTCTGATCAGTGATCTTTGATGTTACTATTGCAAAAAGAATGTACCTTGCTGAGAGCTCAGATGATTAGCATTTTTTTTAGCAATAAAGTGTCTTTTTAAAAAAAATTAACAATTTAGAAGTCTTTCCAATTCAAATGGTGCCATGCTGCAGGGTGTATGGGAATTTAGTCCTCCGACCAGGGAAGCAGTATCATGAGAATGCATGCATGACAGGCAAAATATCTGAACATCTGCATGCCTGGAAATATATTCTCCCTTCATTAGAGATGACAGTTTGGAGAGAGCTGTAAAACTGGAATTTGTGAACACACTGTCCTCCTCAGAATTTTGCACTGCTATGTTGTCTTCTAAAATTGTTGTTATTGTTTAGAAGTTGGGAAAATTCTTATTCTTGATCACTCTTTCCATTGAGAACATTTATATATTTTTCTTTTTATGGGTAAGGTTCTGAAATTTTATGGCTCTGTGCTTTTTGCATGGACTTTATTGTTTGATTTGCTGCACACTTTCACCATTCTCACTGGAATTACAGTTGGTCACAGTATATATCGCTTTTATGCATTGTTGGGTCTGATATGCTAATATGCATTTTTTTTCCCCACAACTGGTTGATTTTATTTCAACTGTCCCCACTGGTGTACCCTGTAGGTGTAAGATTTGGTTTCTATGAGGCTGATTTTCTTTTCAGCCCACCCTGGTAATGCAGGAGATGTTTCTAGGTCTCTGGGTCTCAGTCTGTACAGTGTTACTCCTATTCTAGTGTACACTGATAAGGTCTCTTGTTTCTGATGGTTTCTCATTCAGCTTGTGGAAATAAGCAAATATTATCGGCCTTACTTGTCTCTCAGCTTTTTTGAATGATTGGGAGATGTTTTAGATGGTTTTCCCTGCCTGTGATGAAAGGGGTATTTTTACTTTCACGACTGTCTTCTGCATCTTGTCCTCGTCCCTGGTCTGGCACTGACAGGAGTCCTTTGCGCTTTCCTCTCTTGTGTTCTTGTGTGCCTGTAGTTGGTTTTTCCATACACCTGTGGCTGTTTCATGATTGTGGTTGCTTGTTCGACTGCTGCTTCTTTGCTGAGGATTTTTGCATTTATGTTCATGAGGGTTATTCGTCTGAGGTTTTCCTTCCTTATAAAGTAATACCTCCCTTTGGCTGATATTAGTATTAGGGTAATGGTGGCCTCATAGAATACTGGAGTGGGTAGCCATTATCTTCTCCAGGAGATCTTCTTGATGCAGGGATCGAACCTGGGTCTCCTGCATGGCAGGCAGATTCTTTACTGTCTGAACCATCAGGGAAGCCCCATAGAGTGAGTTGCTTGCATGCATGCTCAGTTGCTTCAGTTGCGTTCAGCTCTTTGTGACCCTATGGACTGTAGTCCACCAGGCTCCTCTGTCCATGGAGTTCTCCAGGCAGGAATACTGGAGTGGGTAGCCATTCCCTCCTCCAGGGAATCTTCCTGACCCAGAGATGGAACCTGGATCTGCATTACAGGCGGATTCTTTACCATCTGAGCCACCAGGGAAGCCCTATAAAATGAGTTAAGAAGTATTTATTCTCTCTGAGTCCATTTTGGGGAAGAGATTGTAAAGAACTGGTATAATTCCTTAAGTGTTTGGTAGAACTCAACAGTGGGCTTGGTGTTTTCTTTTTTGGATGGTTATTAATTATTGATTCAATTTCTTTAATTGATATAGGGCTATTCAATTAATCAGTTTTTTTTTTCTTCTGTGACTTTGCTAGATTTTGTCTTTAAAGGAATTGGTCCATTTCATCTAGATTATCAGATTTATGGGCACAGAGTTGTCATTATAGTCCTTTATTATTTTTAATTGGAGTATAGTTGATTTACAATGTTGTGTTAGTTTCAACTGCACAGCAAAGTGATTCTCACACACACACACACACACACACACACACACACATTCTTTTTCAGATTTTTCCCTTATAGGTTATTACAAAATATTGAGTATAGTTCCCTATGCTATAGAGTAGGTTCCTGTTGGTGATCTGTTTTATATCTGTATTATCTTTTTAATGTCCACGAAATCAGCAGTGATGCCATTAGTTTCATTTCTGATATTGTAAATTTGTATTTTCTCTCTTTTTAGTTTAGTTGGCTAGTAGTTCATCAGTTTTACTGATTTTTTTTTCAAGGAGCCCAGCTTGTTGTTTCTTCCATTTTTTTCCTGTTATTATTTCCAATTTCACTGATTTCTGCTTTACTTTCAGTGATTTCCTTCTGCTTACCTGGATTTTATCTGGTCTTATTTTTCTAGTTTCCTAAGGTGGATGCTTAGATTGATTTTAGATTTTTTCCTAATATATGCATTCAGTGCTATAGAACTCTCTCCAAGTACTGCTTTTGCTTCATCAACAAATTTTGATAAACTGTATTTTCACTTAGTTCTAAGTATTTAAAAATTTATCTTGAGATTTCTTGAGCTCATGTTATTTAGAAGTGTGTTGTTTTATCCCCAAGTGTTTGGGAGTCTTCCAGCTTTCTGTCAATTATTGATTTGAGTTTCATCCCATTGTTTTATGTGTGTTTTATGTCCCGTAATGTGATTTGTCTTAGAGAATGTTCCATGTGAGCTTGAGAAGCATATGTGTCCTCTTACCATTTGGTGAGGTTGCCCTCTAGATGTGCATTAGATGCAGTTAACTGATGGTGCTGTCCTGTTTAACTGTGTCCCCAGTGATATTTTTCCTGCTGGGCTGTGTGTTGTCAGAGGGGTGTTGAACAAAAGTGGATTCACTTTTCTTTCCTTACAGTTCTATTGGTTTTTACGACTTGTATTTTCGTGCTCTGTGTTAGACACATACTCTTTAGGGATTTTTATGTCATCCTGGAGAACTGACCCCTTTTATCATTATGTGATGCACCTCTTTATCTCCAGTAACTCCTGTGTTCTCAAGTTGGCTTTGTCTGAAGTTAATCCAGCTGCTCTAGTTTTCTTTCAGTTGGTGTTAGCGTGCTGTATCTCTCTTTCTTCGGTTTTAATCTATCTTGTGCTGAAAGTGGGCTTCTGGTAGATAACATATAATCTGGTCTTGGTTTTTAAAATCTGATGGTCTTTGTCTAATGGGCTTCCCAGGTGGCACAGTGGTAAAAAAACCAGCCTGCAGTGCAGGAAACAGGATTCTTGGGTTCTTGGGCTCAATTCCTGGGTCAGGAAGATCCCCTGGAGTAGGAAATGGCAACCCACTCCAGTATGCTTGCCTGGGAAATTCCACGGACAGAGGAGCCTGGTAGGCTACAGTCCATGGGGTCGCAGAGTCGGACATAACTGAGCACACACACACAATGTCTAGACCATTGTTTAAAGTGATTAATAAAATACCTGGGTTAATATCCACCATATTTGTTGTCCTTGTTCTTTGTTTGCTTCTTGTTTCTTTTGGTTTTCCTTTCTTTGACTCCCTTGTATGGTTTTAATTTAAAATTTTATAAAATTCTTGACTTTATTTTCTTTCCTCTCTTTAACATATCAATTATCCCCTTTTTTTTTTTACTTTTAAAATTTATTCCCCAAGAGTTTGCAATATACATTTACAACTAATTCAAGTCCTCTTTCAAAAAACACCGAAGATGGTAATTTCTCAAAAAATGATGCCTCTATTTCAATTGTTTTTAAAATGCCAGTAGGTAAATTCATTGAAAACTTATTATATGTTAGACGTTGGGCCAAACCACTTACATGTATTATCCCATTTAAAACCCATCAAAGCCTTACAGAGAAGAGCTGCTTTTATGCTGGTTTCACATATGAGAAAAAGGACGCTCAGAGAGGGCAAGCTTTGCACTCAGAGCCATATAGCTAGTAAGTGGAAAAGCCTTGATTTGAACCAGGCGACTTAGCTCAAGAGTGCAATACCCATGGGAAACAGAAAGCCAGTGCTATAAAGTGCTGACATTAAAAATTCAAGTGAGGTAGAAAACCTTTGAATCTTCTCATCTTTATCATGGAAATGTCATTCTGTTCCAGAAGTCAGAATACTCTGTTTGCACAATGAATCTCCCATCAATCTTTTAGGAATAGGGACCAAGTTTCCAGTATTGATAACAGCAGACTGTGTATTTGGAATGATGCCACCAATGAAGAAAATGAAAAACACCATATCATATATCTTCTTGAAGGAATCAGCGTTTATAAGAGAGTAAAACTTGGGCCCAAATTCACATGATCAGTCAAAGGGTCAAGACCACCTGAGCCATCAAATTCCAGAGCTCATGTTCCAGCTGCTTTACCAGGCAGTGATTGAGGTCTTGAGAAAGTGTCAGCCTCCTGGTGTGAAGAACAAAGATAAGGTTTACCTCCCTTACCCATCACACAAAAGCCCTGAAACATAACATGGCATTGGCTGTTGAAGCGTCTCTGTCTGCATGTTAGCTGGTGAGTCACAGATGAATCATAAAAAGATGAGGAAAAGACTCTGTCCAGAATCACAAAGGGAGCCTCTGCTCTTGAGCCTTTTGCAAAGGGGTTGCCTGATGGTGGAGGCGGGTACACAGCCATGTTGAGAAGCTGAAGCAACATTTTGGCTTGAACTGCAAAGACTTCTCCCTCTAAATTTGGTCTGGGCTGTGGCTCTTTCCAGAGCATGGAAAACTCCATCTGGCAAGTGAAACTGTCCCAGGACTGTGATGATGAAGACACACCTTCGTTGTCTGCTCAGTGGCTCCCTGGCCACGGCGGCTCCTGTCCCAGCAGAGTGCCGGTCTGTGCAGACACACTTTCTTCCAGAAGTGAAGATTTTCTCTTTTCTGTCCTGAAGGTTAAACTGCAGTGTGTTCAAACCTTCTGCTGCGTCTGTGAGAATGTGGCAGCTGGTAGACCGCCGCGGGGAAGGCTGTCATCCCAAAACATCCTGCCTCTGGGAAGATAACTCAGTAGGTCCTTTAGTCTAGTTTTCCTTGTTGAACCATGTGACTGACATGGAGAAAATGAGATCCCTCTGCTGGGATCCGAAGCCTTCTGTGTGTTCCTCAGCCTGGCAACAGGTGAGGGAACAGCATTCCCCATGACATCATTCAACAAACTTGGCTCACACAATCCACATACATGTAGGGTAAGGGATGTGGCAGAGTCATCATGTTGTTGTGTGGTTGAGTCGCTCAGTCGTGTCCTACTCTTTGTGACCCCATGGACGGTACTCCACCAGGCCCCTCTGTCCATGGGATTCTCCAGGCAAGAATACTGGAGTGGGTAGCCATTTCCTCCTCCAGGGTATCTTCCCGACCCGGAGATCGAACCTGGGTCTCCTACATTGCAGATGACTTCTTTACGACTGAGCCACCTGGGAAGCCCTGGGTCATCATATGAAGATGCTAGGACTTGACCACTCCCCCATCTGCTTCAGGTGCTGCCTTTCCTTCCTGAGTCACTCGACCATCCCATGTTTTGCCTAAACTTCTCGAGTTCTTTTTTGGTGGATGACTAGGCTCTGTGAGTTCATGAATACAGGCTCATTGGGGAAGAACGTTCCTCCTTAGACCTGGGTGGCGGTTGGCTTGAGAGCAGGCGGGTGGCAGCACACGTGTTGGTCACCTACTGGACATAACCCACTGGCTGCCTGTCGGCCGTTTGGGCTCCAGAGCCTCCCTGAGCTGCTGCTCTGTGACTCTATACTTTTCAGCGGTTTGGGGGAAGGAAAGGAGACCTTCTACCTTCCTTAAAGATGTGGTTCATGGATGCAGTAAAGATTTTCTGGTTAAAAGGCTGAGAAGCCAGGAAGAAACAGAGTACGGCCAGGGGTAGTTAGGGGACACCCAGGAAAGACCTCAAAAAATGTAAATACAAACCATTTGCTTTATCATCAAGCAAGTGCATGTGAATTCCCTTGAGCAGAGAGCAGGAGAGAATGGACAAAAAGAACAGGAAGACAGGGCTTCAGTGATACAAGGCATTTGCTTGGCTCGAGTCTCAGCAGCAGGTATGAACACGTAAGATTAACGTAGAGATGTGTTCTCACCAGGCTTGTAACTCACTCCCGCCCCTTCTTCGTGCATCACTGTCTCTCAGGTTTCTCTGTCAGCCTCAACCCTCCACCACAAGCTCCCGGACTCCATTTCCTCCTTCTGAAATGTTCTTTCCCACATTCTTTGTGTTCTTTGGTTCCTTCTCAACTTCCTGACAGCAGATAAGAAATGTCTCTGGGGCAGACAGAATTCTTATGGCCACAGTCCAGGGGAGGGCGGGCAACCAGCTGGGATGTCTGCTGCTGCTGGACAGTTAGCCTGGCAATTTGCGGTCCACACACCAAGCGCCTATCTGTGCTATTCATTTAGCTCGTCCCGCACTTCCTGCTGCTAGTGTCCTTTCCAATGGCTCAGATCACTCACCATCCCTTTGCTGGTCCTTGGGACTGGTGGGTGGCCAGGTTCCCTTGGGACTGGTGAGATGGACCCTGAACTTTAGGAGGCTGAAGAAGGGGCTCCCAGAGTCTAGCCTTGGTCCATCCTGCCCTGCAGAGGTCCTTGGTCAGCAGGGTTTTCAGTTGGAGAAATAACAACAGCGCTTTGTTTAAAAATCTTTGAGGAATATACATGAGAAGTGTGAGAGAAATGAAGATTTAGAAACATCCAGTGGATTGAACTTCTGGCATAAACATAGTTTCTGGCTCTCCTCTGGAAGAGTTGTTTCATCTGCATAAATGGGGCCCATTTTCATGTACTGGAAGCTTTTGCTGTTCAGTGATTTTCCTGAGATTAACCAGGCAGCTACAAATAAGCATGGTAATCCCAGTAAAATTTATTTATTTAATACTGGTGGGTTTTAAAAAAATCTGTTCATCCAATGTTGTGTACCTCCTGGGCTCTAGGCACCCACCTTTGGTGGGATGGACATACTGATGGATGGACCTCATGGGGTCCTCACCCATTATCCCCTGGACATGAGGAAATGTGTCCTAGTCCAAATTCACCCAGGCAGCTGAGACAGGCGGGTGGAGAGACCTGCTTAGCTATGAAGTCCCTGGTTTGAGATGTCCTCCCTGATGCCTCTGCCTCACAGCACCCCGCCCCCAACCCCTGGCTCAGGGTGGTCAGGACCCCGTTTTTGTTGAGCTGCCCACATTTCAGATACTGCAGGGCTCACACCCATTCAATGCCTGTGGTCCCACAGATGGTCATCCCTGACCGTGCCCATCGGGGCCTCTCCTGGGGCCTCCATGCTCTCCTGTTCTTCATCCTGCCTTCTGCATGGGGGTCAAAGTATGCGGGTCTGTAAAGGTCAAAGCAAAACGGGAGTGTGACACAAAGTAGAAAACCTAAATCTACACACACGTGAACAACAAAAACCCCGTGTTCATTCTGTAGCAGCAGAGGGTGCTGTGGGCTAAGAAAGGGAGGTTTTGGTGTAACCACACCTTTTCAGCCTTCCCAGCGCTCCCTAAATGTGTCTTCAGACCTGGGACCCTGTCCCCCACGTGCCCTGTCCTCTGTGGCTGTGAGCAAGGGGCCAGGTGGACTCCACAGCCTCTGGCCTTGGTCCAGAGCAGGGCAGGGCCCCTGAGAATCACCGGGAGCTGGAAAGAGTGAGAGATCAAATCTGTGTTTCTGGCTGGAGGATGGCCTTCCCTATGCTGGTCTGGGGCTCAGGCCCCTTCCTGAGAGGTCCATCCACCCCGCTGTCCCCCACATCAGCCTATGGGTTGGGGGTGAGGCTGCAGGAGGGCGGGCATCGTGGGCCAACCCCCCTCCCCCAACTCCATCTTGCTCCTGCCCACCAAGCTTTCCCCGCAGATGCCCTGCAGTTACTCTTTTTCCACACATCATAGCAAAATGGGCTCATTTCTGTTCCATCTGTCAACGTGAAGGAAGAAGGCATTATTACTGGGACGGTCTTCGCAGAGTTGTCTGGTCCCAGTCACAGTGCATGCCCATGGTCATCCATGAGTGTGGGCATCCGAAAGCTGCCCACTCCTGGGTGGGCTCAGAGCTCTCATAACATGCCAGACGGCCCTCGGGGTGGTCTCACCCTGAGACTACCAGCCGCTGAGACCCTCGGCGTCGCCAGGTGGCGGATCCTGTGGTTGTGAGGCAGCAATGCTGTCAGAGGTGGTGGTCGCCAACATGAGTAACACACACCGCTCAGGAGCCTCAGTTCAGCACAGGAGAGAGGCGGGCAGGACACGGGCTCCTGGAGGTTTACAGACACTTCGTGATGGAAATAACAACAGGAACAGGGTATGAATCTGGACTTTATCTCCAGAGGACACTTTAAGATAACAGCTATGTCAGGGACAAAAGGTGCCACGCCCTGTCTGAGTCAAAGATCAAGAGGTCACATGTTTTCCATCCTTGGGGCAAGGGAATCACTGCACATGTGCAGAAAGGCTCCTTGGGGTCAAAGAGGAGGGGGCAACACCCCAGAATAGGTGATGCCAAGTTCCCCAATCCCCCCATAGGCCTATGAGTGGAAATCCATCTTGAAATAAGTTGGGCACCCTTCCCAGGTGGCTCAGTGGTAAAGCCTGTGCCTGCCAATGCAGGAGACACAGTCCCTCGGTCAAGAGGGCATGGCCACACACTCCAGGGCTCTTGCCCTGAGAATCCCATGTACAGAGGAGCCTGGCGGGCTACAGTCTATGGGGTCTCTAAGAGTTGGACATGACTGAGCATGCACACACAAAGAAAGGCCTGGAAGAACTGCCCTATATAAATGACTTAACCACCTCTTTACTAGGCTCCTCCTCACTAGCGGGAACACCTACACCCTTTCTCTCTGGGTATGCATCTCTGCTTTTCTTCTGTCTTTTTCTTTTGACTCTTTAAAAATTAAAATATTTTTTACAGTGTTGGTTGGTTTCTGCCATACAACAATGCAAATCAGCCCTAATTATACATTTATCCCTTCCCTCTAGAGCCTCCCTGTCCTCCCCCAAGCACTGTTTCCCTGTTGTACTCTCCTACTTATGTGTTGTGTCTCCAATAATAAATTTGTACCTTTTTTTTTTTTTTTACAGTTTTTCCTCCTTGAAGCATTCTTTCAAATGAGGGTGGCAAGAGCCAGGGGAACCTTGTTTCTAGCTTCCAGCCCCTATTGGATATCAGCCAGGATTCCTGGTTTTCATCCAGGCCACCCAGGTCCAGGAAGCCCAGGTGATGTGGTGGTAAAGAATCCACCTGCCAACATAGGAGATGCACGAGATTCGGATTTGATCCCTGGGTCAGGAAGATCCCCTGGAGGAGAAAATGGCAACCCACTCCAGTATTCTTGCCTGGAAAATCCCATGGACAGAAGAGCCTGATGGGCTACAGTCCATGGAGTCACAAAGAGTCGGTCATGACTGAGCACCGTTCACCCAGTTCTTAGTTCCTGGGCAGAGAACTAAAATGCCTCACTTGAAGTCTCTGCTTGCTGCTGACTCGCTGAGATCAGTTCAGTTCAGTTCAGTTCAGTCGCTCAGTCGTGTCTGACTCTTTGGGACTCCAAGGACCAAGGCACGCCAGGCCTCCCTGTCCATCACCAACTCCTGGAGTCTACCCAAACTCATGTCCATCGAGTCTGTGATGCCATCTAACCATCTTATCCTCTGTCATCGGCTTCTCCGCCTGCCCTCAATCTTTCCCAGTATCAGGGTCTTTTCAAATGAGTCAGTTCTTCGCATCAGGTGGCCGAAGTATTGGAGTTTCAGCTTCAACATCAGTCCTTCCAATGAATATTCAGGACTGATTTCCTTTAGAATGGACTGGTTAGATCTCCTTGCAGTCCAAGGGACTCTCAAGAGTCTTCTCCAACACCACAGTTCAAAAGCATCAATTCTTTGGTGCTCAGCTTTCTTTATGGTCCAACTCTCCACATCTACACATGACTACTGGAAAAACCAAAACGTTGACTAGATGGACCTTTGTTGGCAAAGTAACGTCTCTGCTTTTTAATATGCTGTCTAGGTTGGTCATAACTTTCCTTCCAAGGAGTATGTGTCTTTTAATTTCACAGCTGCAGTAACCATCTGCAGTGATTTTGGAGCCCCCCAAAATAAAGTCTGCCACTGTTTCCAGTGTTTCCCCATCTATTTGCCATGAAGTGATGGGACTAGATGCCATGATCTTAGTTTTCTGAATGTTGAGCTTTAAGCCAACTTTTTCACTCTCCTCTCTCACTTTCATCAAGAGGCTCTTTAGTTCTACTTCACTTTCTGCCCTAAGGGTGGTGTTGTCTGCATATCTGAAGTTATTGATATTTCTCCCAGCAATCTTGATTCCAGCTTGTGCTTCTTCCAGCCCAGTATTTCTCATGATGTACTCTGCATAGAAGTTAAATAAGCAGGGTGACAATATACAGCCTTGACATACTCCTTTTCCTATTTGGAACCAGACTGTTTTTCCATGTCCAGTTCTAACTGTTGCTTCCTGACCTACATACAGATTTCTCAAGAGGCAGATCAGGTGGTCTGGTATTCCCATCTCTTTCAGAATTTTCCACAGTTTATTGTGATCCACACAGTCAAAGGCTTTGGCATAGTCAATAAAGGAGAAGTAGATGTTTTTCTGGAACTCACTTGCTTTTTCGATGATCCAGCGGATGTTTGCAATTTGATCTCTGGTTCCTCTGCCTTTTCTAAAACTAGCTTGAACATCTGGAAGTTCGTGGTTCACCTACTGCTTAAGCCTGGCTTTGGGAATTTTGAGCATTACTTTACTAGTGTGTGAGATGAGTGCAATTGTGCGGTTGTTTGAGCATTCTTTGGTGTTGCCTTTCTTTGGGATTGGAATGAAAACAAACCTTTTCCAGTCCTGTGGCCACTGCTGAGTTTTCCAAATTTGCTGGCATATTGAGTGCAGCACTTTCACAGCATCATCTTTCAGGATTTGAAATATCTCAACTGGAATTCCATCACCTCCACTAGCTTTGTTCATAGTGATGCTTCCTAAGGCCCACTTCACTTCACATTCCAGGATGTCTGGCTCTAGGTGAGTGATCAATATATTACGTGTTTCAGGTGTACAATATAGTGATTCACACTATTTAAAGGTTATACTCCATGTATAGTTATTATTCAGCTTCCCTGGTATCTCATCTGGTAAAGAATCCACCTGCAATGCAGGAGACCCTGGTTTGATTCCTGGGTCGGGAAGATCCACTGGAGAAGGGATGGGCTACCCGCTCCAGTATTCTTGGGCTTCCCTGGTGGCTCAGATGGTAAAGAATCCTCCTGCCATGTGGGAGATCTGGGTTTGATTCCTGGGTTGGGAAGATCCCCTGGAAGAGGGCATGGAAACCCACTCTAGTATTCTTACCTGGAGAATCCCCATGGACAGAGGAGCCTGGCGGTCCATGGGGTCACACAGAGTTGGACACAACTGAGCGACTAAGCACATAGTTATTTTAAAGTGTTGGCTAAGCTCCCCATGTTGTACAGTATATCCTTGTATCTTATTTTATACATAATTGTTTGTAGTCCTTAATCCCCTACCCCTATATTCTACCCCTCCATCCCTTCTGGCCTCCCTAGAATGAAATTTTGCCATTTCCAGCAACATAATATTTGGAGGGTATTATCGAAGTGAAATAAATCAGACAGAGAAAGGCAAACACTATATTATATCATTTACATGTGGACTCTAAAAAGTACAACACACTAGTGAACATAACAAAAAAGATTACCAGTTTATTATAAAGGATAAAACTCAGGAACAGCCAGAAGAGATGGCCAGGGCAAGGCGTGTACAGGGAATGGAGGTTCCATGCCCTCCACGTGGTCACCAACCTGGAAGCTCTCCAGTCCAGTCTTTTGGAGTCTGTGCAGTCGTCACTGCTTAGGCACCACTGATGGAATCATTGGCCACTGGTGACTAACTATCGCCCAGGAGATCAGTGGACTGGAGCTGAAAGTTTCAACCCTCTAATCACTCCCCTGGTCTCCCTGGTAACCAGCTCCCATCCTTGGGGGACTTTCCAAAAGCCACTGTTACTTTAAACTCTAGTGTAATGGAATAGGGCTTGTGATGAATAAAAAAAGACACTTTACGTCTCTTATCAGGTAGGAAATTCCAAGGGTTTTATAAGCTCTGTGCCAGCAACACCAACCCGCGAGGAAGACCAAGTATATATTTAATCACAGTATCACAGGTGAATGACATCTCATACCTCACAGAGTGCTTGTGAGGGTGAAATGAGATGATGTATGTCAGACACACAGCCTGGAGCTGGGACAATGCAAGTTCTCTGCATGCTTAGCTCTTTTTAGGATGGAGGTTCTTTCCTTTGGGGGTCTTCAGTGCCTCCCAGTGAAATGGATTTGAGACCCCGCCCATTCTTAGCCCCTCTGTGGGGCAATGTGAAACCACCCCCCCAGCTGTAAATAAGTCACTTTTTGTTGTTGTTGATGCAGTCTTTTTAGATATTTAAATATTCATGTGTTTGGCAGATGCATTAGGGCTGGAGTGGTAAACCTGAAACATATAGATGGTTATCTCAGACATTAAAGGGAGACAGATGGTCTTCTGGGAATCAGAAATTGACCAAGTTTGCATTAGGAAGTCAGACTGTTACATGTCCTTAGGTTTCACTTTCCTATCTGGACGCTGCAGCACTGGGTGCCCTGTATCGATGAGCAAAGCAGAAAGTGACCTACATGATCAGCTTTAAAGGGAGCTGGGAGTGCAGAGGGTATACACCTTTCAACAACTAATTTTTCTTTTAATGACAAATAGCTTTATTATCGTACTTATTGGTCAGCAGTTACTGTTTTTATTTTCTTAAGGCACATTAAAATTATACAAGCAATTTCATTTTGTGGGGAAGATACTTTGGAATATAGTGTTAAAAACAAGACATCAGGCCCAAAATGGAGCTGCTTATGGCCAACTAATGAGCTGCCCTGGTGGCACAGATGGTAAAGAATCTGCCTGCAATTCGGGAGACCCAGGTTTGATTCTGGGTCTAGAGGATCCCCTGGAGGAGGGCATGGCAACCTACTCCAGTATCCTTGCCTGGAGAATTCCACGGACAGAGGAGCCTGGTGGATTGCCAAGAGTTGGACACGACTGAGCAACTAACACGACAACAACATGCTAAGCCCCACGTCCAAACCGTGACCTAATTATGGGTGCAGCTTTCCCAGGAACGAACCCTCACCAGTCACCTGCCCCGTAGTCCCCACCATCCCCTGAGGAAACTCACAACCCACTCTCCTGTCCGAGGTAACTTCCGCCTCTGGCTCTTTTCTGCCTCTGGCTCTTTTCTGCCTGGAAAAGTCCTTCATTTCATACAGCTGGCTCCTCCGACCTCCCTTCTATCAGCTGGCCTGGATGCTGCCTGGTTTGAATTGATTTTTGCTTAAATAAACTCTTAAAACTTTTAATATGAGTCAGTTTATCTTTTAACAACAGAGAAAAGGAAAAAAAAAAAACTTCCCTTAGTCTTTCCACTCCAACATGCTGCATGCTCAGTCGTGTCCGACTCTTTTGCAAACCCATGTAGCCTTCCAGGCTCCTCTGTCCATGGGATTCTCCAGGTAAGAATAGTGGAGTGGGTTGCCATTTCCTACTCCAGGGAATCTTCTTGACCCAGGGATAGAAATGGTGTCACTTATGTCTCCTGCATTGGCAGGCAGATTCTTTACCACTGTGCCATCTAACTCCAACACACCATTGAAAATATTTGGCTGGCAAATTCCCTGGCAGTTCAGTGGCTAGGACTCTGCAGTCTCACTGTTGAGGGCCCCTGTTTGATCCCTGGTCGGGAAGCTAATATCCCATGAACCACATGGCACAGCCAAAAAAGAAAAGAACATATTTGGCTGCACTTTCTCCCACAAAAGTTTCTTCCACACATAAGGCTTTTCTGTTCTTTGTTATGGTGACATCATATGTATTATTTATTTTCTAATTCTCTTCTGTTTTTTTAACCCATCATTAGCATGTACTAAACATTTGAAACCCACTTTAATGCTAATGAATAATAATACTAATAGCTAACATTTATTGAATGCATACCATGTGTCAGGCATTCATACTGGAGTGGGTTGCCATTTCCTTCTCCAAAGGATCTTCCTGACACACAGGGATTGAACCTGGGTCCCCTGCATTGCAGGCAAATTCTTTACTGTCTGAGCCATCAGGGAAGCCCTATTTAACCAATGACTTGAATTAATAATCTACTCTTCACAACAATCCTAGTGGATACTCTTACTAGTTCTATGTTGCAGATAAGAAAGCAGGACCTGGAGATGTTTCAGGAAAATTTTCAAAATCACAGACAGCAGGGAGCAGCCCACATTGGGCTGCAGACAGTCTGGATGCAGGCTCTGACTCATAATAGCTGTTACAGGTCACTCTCCATCTAATCACTGGTGAATTGGTAGGTGATATTTATTTAAAGCAGGGGTACAGGCAGTTTTCACAGGTCTAATCACATTATATTCATGTTTCCATATCTATCACCAGGTACCGAAACTTAACACATTTCTTTTGAATTAGAGAATGGATTTCCACTTTGGATATCAGGCATTGGCCTGGTAAATTCTATGGTGGAGGAGTGCGTCTGTTGGCAGTCAGCTGGGCTGCTGTGTGGACTGTGGATGGAGGGAGACACGACCATGGGACTGGCCATGGTAGCATCATGGCCACAGTCAGGGCTAAGGATCTGTTGAGCGGACATTTCTGAATGACCCCAAGGTCAGAATACTAGGGAACTGAGACTCAGGGAGCCGTCTGGGTTGCTGTCTGTGCTCAGACTCTTCTTTCACATCTGAGCTGGGTTCACCCCTTCGGAGACTTGCAATGAAACACAGGTGAGAGTGGTCACAAGTCTCTCCTGTGTGGGGACCTGGGACCCTCAGCCTCCATGGTAATGCACATCACAACCATCGTTTACAGACTGACTTGAGAAAACAACCATTTCTAATTGCATTTCTATGGGGGTAATGTGATTGGGGTCTTAAACCATCCATGGAAAATGAAGTTTTGGAGTATTCTTGTTTGTATTAAGTTAGAAATAGTTCTACTTGAGGCAGGAAAGGAAATCCAAAAGGATTTCCAGCAGCAGAAACAACACAGGGTTCTGGTCAACCAGCTGGTTCAGCCTGAGATTCGTAGCAAATACAAGGTCACCTGTTGGAAAGGCAAGCTTATTTTCTCCTTTGTCAGAGGTGATATTTGGATACATTCCTAATAGAGTAAGTAGTAAAAACAATGACAGAGACTTGGACATACATCTGAAATTGGGAGAGGTAGGCTGTGAATTATGGATGTTGATACAGGGAAATACACAATTTAGTGCTAAACTTGAACTTGGGCACAGAGCATGTGTGATGAGGGTCACCCTGTCCAGCCCACACCTTTCACAGACAGTTGCACTTCTTCCTGAAGTTTTCAGTAAGGCAAACTTAGTTTTGGAAAGGAGCCTCTAGGAAATGCCATTTTTTTCTTGAATCCTTTCATTTATTTCAACTTCTTAGTTTAAAAATTCATCAACACTATCATTAAAGTACACAGGGCATTCTGATAAACAGATTGTTTTTCATAGGGACATTTAAATACAATTTTTTTTGCCTTCCTCAGAGTGCTAAAATGTGAACATTCCATAGGTGTTCCAGCTTTAGACATGAATAAATATACGATTTGAATTGGTCTCTTTGTACCTGGTCCTGCATTGAGAACAAATTGCCAAGTTAACAGTCTAGCAAGCAGAAAATACTAACCCTCTGTTGATTTTTGGATAAGTTAAAAGGAGTTTTAAAAACTTAGTGTTTGAGCCCAGGAAGCAAATTCCTAGAAACATTTATAAGTGCAGGTTTAATTTGTGACTCTTGGTGGATGCCAGAGGGTAGGGGCGGCCTGCGAAGGCGATGGCAGCTGGTTCTTTGTGGCCCTGGATGGGACTGTAGGGGTTCGGGGCAGGGGTAATGGGTCTGCTTAAGTTGTTTAGCTGGGACCCCCAAAGGCTCTCATCCTCTTCTCATACAGATACTTGTTGAAAACATTCACTAGGGGGTAAAATATTTTAGACCATCAAAATCAGTCTTCTGGGGAGTCTGCATGGTAGTATGAGACTTTTTTTTTTAGATTATTTTTTCTTTATTTATTTTAAATTGAAGGATAATTACAATATTGTGAGATACACATTTCTATATAATTGACACAATTTGGGCCACTGTTGCACTGAAGTGAGGGCTGAAAAGGAAAGTCACTTGTCAGACCAAGAGCATTCTTGTCCTAAAGGGTTGTCTCAATCACCCTTGAGGATACAGGTGAGACAGAATAGCATTCCTGCGGGTCTCTAGATGTTAGACGCTCAGTCATGCAGTCCTGTTTGACTCGACTCTATGGACCATAGCCCACCAAGTTCCTCTGTACACAGAATTCTCCAGGCAAGAATATTGGATGGGTAGCCATTTACTCCTCCAGGGATGGAACCTGGGTCTCCCGCATTGCAGGCCTGTTCCGTACAGTCTTGAGTCACCAGGGAAGCCCCCAAAAACGTGAAGACCCAATGAGCATTCACAAAGTGCCACCAGAGGGCGTTCATCAGCCAGACTACTCTCCAGCCTCTGCCTGACTGCACAGCGGACCCTGAAACAGTTGCGCCTCAGGAGAAAAGGCTTCTCTGCGTTCTTTCCCGCCAACCAGTCCTCTCAGATAGCGACATTAACAGTCAACAGTCGCCGAGTCCTGTTTTCTTTGATGCTTTGCATTAATGCTTGTGATCTTCACAGTATGAATTTGGAAATATTAGTTAAGAAAATAAAAATAAATTGCACTACAATATTCTTTAGGTTTTTGGATTTTCATCATGTTTGCATTTTATAAAACCTATTTTGAATCACTGTTATTTAATGGGATGTCTACTCAATAGTATATGACCTTGGGAAAAGGTAATGAGATTATGCTTTCTCATCTGTAAAGTGGGCTCATGTGCCTGTTTCACAAGGATTCTGTGATGATTAAATCAGGATGTTTGTGAAGGAACTTGGCTCAAAAGAATAGCTAGAGAGTTTACTAAATCGGAATTAAAGGCTTTAATATTTTAAAGCTTTTCTCTTTCAGTGTTCCATATTATGTATGTCTTGAGTAAATCATTTATATAAAAATTTATAGATGAAAAGGAATTTCTCTTTTTGGAAAGTCAAAGTTTTCTGCTCATCAATAACCAAGAAGTTCTTATCCAACATTCCATCTCATTGGAATTAAACATCAGACAGAAAGCAGAATGTATTTTCCAACATAGGGTGTTTATAGCTTTGATTTTAGGGCCAATAATGATTGAGAAGAGTTTTTAATATCCAGCACCATAAATTCGGCATTCTTGTCCAGTGGGTCAGCTTCATCAGTTCAAAAAAAACACTATTAATCGTGATAATTTTAACATTAAATACATTCTCTTATTAACAAGAAAACAAAAAGCTTTGCAAATCTTATGTTACCCTTTGTTCCCATGAAAGTTATAATTTTGGTAGGAAGTCAAGCCTTTGCTTTCGGCACAGAAGGACACTGCCAAGCTTGAAAACTCACTTCAGAGCTTGGACCAGCCAAGCTCCCTGTGAACTGAAAGTGCCTCTCTGCCGGGCAGGCGTGGATGATTAATTAGAGGATTTAAATCGTACTCTGGAGAAAAAACTTAAGTCACCAGATTTCAGAGTGCCCTTCATCCAGAGTTAGAATACATCCAGACACTCCTTTTAACACCAAAAATGGGGAGATGTCATGTCACGCACAGGGAGGGGGTGGAACAGCCCCCAAGGAACCTCCTCCAGGCCTCCAAGTCCCTTCCTGTCAAGGAGGAGGGTCAGGTCGAGCCCACGCCAGGACCACCGGGCAGCTTGAGGCCCCTGAGATGCTTTTCCTGGAGCAGAGCCTCCACCAAACTTCTTGTTTAAAGTGACTGACTCCCCAGTCCCCACCCAGTACATGCCCAGTGCCCAGGGATGAACCTGACCCTGCCAACGCCGTCAGTGTCCATCAGATGAGATGAAAGAGGATGTGTTTCCTTCTGTCTTTCTCCTGTAGAAAGGACATCTGGGCCTGGGTGCATGTGGGAAGCCCACGTCTGCAGCATCAGAGCAGAGGGGGAGGCAGAGCCTGGGGCAGCTCAGGGTAGGGGTTGATCAAGTAGGAGCCGTCCAGGCCTGGTACCGACCTCTCAACCAGGGCCCGGCAGACTCTTCTGTCCAGAGTCAGAGCATGAGAACCTTCAGTTTGGCAACCACGTGGGTCCTCCCCCACCCCACCAGCTCCTGTAGGTGAAAGCCACCTTGGACAGTAAGTAAGAGAAGAGAGCTTGTGTTCCCAATAAAACTATTGGTAAAAATAGGGGATGGGACTTCCCTGGTGGTGCAGTGGTTAAGAATCCCCTTGCCAATGCAGGGGATCCAGGTTCCATTCCTGGTCCGGGAAGATCCCACATGCCTTGGAGCAACAAAGCCCTCAGGCTGCGACTACTGAAGCCCCCGTGCCTAGAGCCTGTGCTCTGCAACGAGAGAAGATATCACCATGAAAAACCTGTGCACTGCAACTAGAGGGTAGCCCCCCTCCCACAACTAGAGAAAGACTGTGTGCCACAATGAAGACTCTGTGCAGCCATAAATACATAAATATAGGAGGTGGACATAGTGGGCATAAGCACCTCAGAGGTGGACCCAGGGAAACCCGGTTAAGCCGCTGACTGACAATGAGGTGGGGAGGAAGACAGGACGGGAGTCTCATTTCTGCTCTGGACCTTCCCTTGGCTGGAGCTGCCTCTCAGGGCCTCTAAAATCTCTGTAGACACCTCCCAGGGTGTGCGAGCAAAGCTTGCATCTGGGACAAGCCGGGAGCCTCCTGGTCCCCTGGTCACGCTTGTCTTGCTCACTGTGGGGGCCTGTGGGCCGCATGTCTTCACACAACGGGCCTTTGCCCCACAGAATATCTGCAGACAGACACTGGGCTTTTTCCTCCCTCCTTAACGGCACTGAAAAATATGCTTGGTGGAAAATTCTCCAACTAACACTTCATCAAGTGGGCCCCCCAGGCCATGTTTCCTCCTAGCTGGTGTGCAGCTTGGAAGATAATTGGAGACGCTGCGCCAGGAGTCCCGGGCTCAGAGGTGGGCTGGAGGTCCTCCTATGCCACCCCTAGCCAGCCACGGACAGCCTGGAGTGTCTGTGGTCTGGGGACCAAGGTCGCCCTGTTAGGCACCAGGGATTCTATTTGGTCATTGGGTGATTAAGACAGCGAGTCCAATAATGTAAAGAAACCAGGCTTTGCTCCTTGAGTGCCTCCAGGTCAGGTGATGGGGTCCTGAGCACAGAATGCTCCAGGAGGAAACCTGAGGACAGGCAGTGGCCAGAGGGACTGAATAGACAGCCAGACCCTGGGAATCCACTGAATGTTTCTATGTGTGTCATTAAACAGTCCTCACAGGGTTGTCCTCCTAGATGTATGGAGGTCTGCATTGAGGAGCTGTCAGGGCTGCTGAAAGTCCTGGGCCGTCACTGCTGTGGGCACATGTCTTCTTCCAAGAAGCAAAATCTGCCTTGTAGATGTTATTTCCATCATCTTCAGTCTTCCTTTGAATTCTAAATTACGTGGCCCAGAAAAATAGCAAAAGCTCTCTTTTGAAAATTATTTCAATATCATTGTTTCTCTTTTTTGGAGGAATGTTTATTTTCCACAAATTCTAATTTTTATGAGCAACCCATAATATACCCATCATTTCTTCTATATTAAAATAATAAACTTATTTCTTTCCACCCCTCTTTCCCCCACACTTCACCCAAATTTTGATTTCTTTAGTCCTTTGGTTCCATTTCCTTAGTCCATTTCCAATGAAACTGAGGAGGAGGCAGAAGTCTGTGGCCTCATGTCTAGTCTTTCCCTGGTGCTTGCCCCCAGCCACCCCTCCCTGGGGTGGATATGGCCAACAACCACCATGCACAACACAGAATGAGCTGTCCCTTCCAGGTGACCCCTCATTCCCACTGTCCTCTACATCCATTCTTCTCCAGTCCCAGGGGCAGAGTCATCCCTGCTCTGACATCTGCTTTAGTCCAGCGCATCCTGGAGGACCAGAGCAGCTTTCCCTTCCCTAAGGTCTCCAGAGGCAGTGCTCTCGGGAGGAGGGGGAGCCCTGTGAGGAGGAGCCACCCCGTCTAGTTGCCTAGTTTGCACGCAGATGCTCCTCTGCTTCACGCTGACGGAGTCCACAGCCCCTGAGGACTGACCTCCTCTGATGCTCCTTCTGAGCCACTTCTCCGTCCACCTGCCTCCCTTTTCTGCTGTGAGTGCATTTGGGGGAGGGGTTGTGGCTCACTCTGGAAGTTGTTCAGACCCAGTGGATAATCCTGATGGTTACCCCAACAGAAGAGGCCAGGCCTATTTGCACTGATCTCTCAGTTTATTTATTTGATGTGAAGGTGGAGGTGGAAGCTGTGGTTTTACTGTTCAGTTCAGTTGCTCAGTCATGTCCCACTCTTTGTGACCCCATGGACCGCAGCATGCCAGGCTTCCCTGTCCATCACCAACTCCCAGAGTTGACCCAAACTCATGTCCATTGAGTCAGGGATGCCATCCAACCATCTCATCCTCTGTTATCCCCTTCTCCTCCTGCCTTCAATCTTTCCCAGCATCAGGATCTGTTCCAATGAGTCAGCTCTTTGCATCAGGTGGCCAAAGTACTGGAGTTTCAGCTTCAACACCAGTCCTTCCTGAACACTCAAGACTGATCTCTTTTAGGTTGGACAGGTTGACTCTCCTTGTAGTCCAAGGGACTCTCAAGAGTCTTCTCCAACACCACAGTTCAAAAGCATCAGTTCTTTGGCGCTCAGCTTTCTTTATAGTCCGACTCTCACATCCACGCATGACTACTGGAAAAACCATAGCCTTGACTAGATGGACCTTTGTTGGCAAAGTAATGTCTCTGCTTTTTAATATGCTATCTAGGTTGGTCATAACTTTTCCTCCAAGGAATAAACGTTTTTTAATTTCATGGCTGCAGTCACCATCTGCAGTGATTTTGGAGCCCCCCAAAATAAAGTCAGCCGCTGTTTCTACTGTTTCCCCATCTATTTGCCATGAAGTGATGGGACCACATGCCATGATCTTAGTTTTCTTAATGTTGAGTTTTAAGCCAACTTTTTCATTCTCCTCTTTCACTTTCATCAAGAGGCTCTTTAGTTCCTCTTTGCTTTCTGCCATAAGGGTGGTTTCATCTGCATATCTGAGGTTATTGATATTTCTCCTGGTAATCTCGGTTTTACTGTACCCTTTGTGTTGTGGTTTTCCAAGGTTGCCTGTAAAACTCCAACATTTGCATGAGCAAACCCTGCACCAGATGTAGGCATTTCCAAACATGCTGAAAGAAACACCATGGGCAGATCTAAAGTTACTCAACTGACATGATATTAGGGAAAGAAAGGCCTTGGCAGCCTTGTCTCAGAGCAGGTATGGATCACCTGAAGCCCAATGAGTGAATCCGTGGGTGTGATGCAGGTCGAAGGGATGCCCGTCCCCACCCACCCCATAACCAGGCCCCATGTGGCTTAAAAACTCACTGTAGATCACCACAAACATCCCTGGGGATCCTTCTAGTCATCCTCTGAAAGCTCCATCTCCTGAGACACTTTTCTTGATGTCGTGTTTCTGTAGGGACTCTTTTAGTCCCTAGGAAACAACTGCCCTGGAGGCTCAGCTTGGCCAAGTGATAGACAGCCAGCACATTTATAGTAAATTAATTTGCCATCAGCACTTAAGGTGAGCTCTTTCCAGTCTCCTTCACCTCCTCAGTGGAGCTGGAGGATTTATAACTCTCATGTTAAGAAAGGGCTGTTTTTCCAAGCCACTTTATTTTCCAACTTATAAAGACACACAAAGTTAGGTGTCTAATGGCTTATGATGTCTATCTTCTTTATGAATTGTACCTTTTGTCATTAAAAATATTCACCTTTGTTTCACTTAAAAATAAATAAATTTAATAAAAAAGATTAAAGCTTGAAAAAAATAAAGACATAAAACTAAATAAAGTGATATTTTTTGGCAGACAAGGCCAATTTACATCTCATTTACTGAGATGTAAATTCAGTGTTAGGACTAAGGGAGGATTCAGGATGTAAATTAGGTGATCAAAGCAGGTAGAAAGTGCCTGGAAGGCAAGATATGTGGAAGAAGATGAAAAAAAATGAAAACGTATCTGGGAAGGCGGAGGCAATAAGCATAACACTTTATATACGGTGGTGTGTCCATGAGGTGGATCAGAGGAACGAAGCACACACAGCAGCATCGTGGACAGGCTCAGAACCACTCCTAGAGGACAGTGACAACTAATCCATACCCCAGAGTCCATGGCAGGAGTTCAGGGATTTGTGTGCTCGCCCTGTTACAGCAGTGGGCAACAGGCTTTCCATAGAAGTAGAAGGAACATGAACAAAGCTAGTGGAGGTGATGGAATTCCAGTTGAGATATTTCAAATCCTAAAAGATGATGCTGTGAAAGTGCTGCACTCAATATGCCAGCAAATTTGGAAAACTCAGCAGTGGCCACAGGACTGGAAAAGGTCAGTTTTCATTCCAATCCCAAAGAAAGGCAATACCGAAGAATGCTCAAACTACTGCACAATTGCACTCATCTCACACACTAGTAAAGTAATACTCAAAATTCTCCAAGCCAGGCTTTACCAATACGTGAACCGTGAACTTCCAGATGTTCAAGCTGGTTTTAGAAAAGGCAGAGGAACCAGAGATCAAATTGCCAACATCCCTGGATCATCGAAAAAGCAAGAGAGTTCCAGAAAAACATCTACTTCTGCTTTATTGACTATGCCAAAGCCTTTGACTGTGTGGATCACAATAAACTGTGGAAAATTCTGAAAGAGATGGGAATACCAGACCACCTGACCTGCCTCTTGAGAAACCTGTTGCAGATCAGGAAGCAACAGTTAGAACTGGACATGGAACAACAGACTGGTTCCAAATAGGAAAAGGAGTATTTCAAGGCTGTATATTGTCACCCTGCTTATTTTACTTATATGCAGAGTCCATCATGAGAAATGCTGGACTGGAGGAAGCACAAGCTGAAATAAAGATTGCTGGGAGAAATATCAATAACCTCAGATATGCAGATGACACCACCCTTATGGCAGAAAGTGAAGAAGAACTAAAGAGCCTCTTGATGAAAGTGAAAGAGGAGAGTGAAAAAGTTGGCTTAAAGCTCAACATTCAGAAAACTAAGATCATGGCATCTGGTCCCATCACTTCATGGGAAATAGATGGGGAAACAGCGGCTGACTATTTTTGGGGGCTCCAAAATACTGCAGGTGGTGATTGAAGCCATGAAATTAAAAGACGCTTACTCCTTGGAAGGAACGTTATGACCAACCTAGACAGCATATTAAAAAGCAGAGACATTACTTTGCTAACAAAGGTTCGTCTAGTCTAGGCTATGGTTTTTCCAGTAGTTATGTATGGATATGAGAGTTGGACTGTAAAAACAGCTGAGTGCCAAAGAATTGATGCTTTTGAACTGTGGTGTTGGAGAAGACTCTTGAGAGTCCCTTGGACTGCAAGAGATCCAACCAGTCCATACTAAAGGAGGTCAGTCTTGAGTGTTCATTGGAAGGACTGATGTTGAAGTTGAAACTCCAATACTTTGGCCACCTGATGCAAAGAACTGACTCGTTTGAAAAGACCCTGATGCTGGGAAAGATTGAGGGCAGGCGGAGAAGGGGATGACGGAGGATGAGATGGTTGGATGGCATCACCGACTCAACGGACATGAGTTTGGGTGGACTCTGGGAGTTGGTGATGGACAGGAAGGCCTGGCGTGCTGCAGTCCATGGGGTCGCAAAGAGTTGGACACGACTGAGTGACTAAACTGAACTGAACTGAGAAGTAGAAGATCAGATGTGTCAGAGTCCCTGTGGGTTTACTCATCTTTTATTGTTATAACATGGCTTCTTGTGACTGTAAAATGTACACATAAGCATAAACTCAGACACAAATAATAAACATCGTAAAGAGAATGAGACTGTGCTCTTGCACTCAGTTGCTCAGTCGTGTCCGACTCTTTGCAACCTGATGGACTGTAGCCATCAGGCTCCTCTGTCCATGGGATTCTCCGGGCAGGAATACTGGAGTGGGTTGCCATTTCCTTCTCCAGGGGATCTTCCTGACCCAGGGATCAAACCTGCATCTCCTGCATTGCAGGAAGTTTCTTTACCCACTGAGCTACCTGGAAAGTCCTAATAAACATCATAATATGAGTTGTTTTATTGCAGCTTGAAAGATCCTTTTAGTTTTCCTTTAAAAGACCCAATGAATTAGAAAAAGGAGCTGTCTTGAGATATTAAGGGGAGTAGAGTCTAGAGGAGGAAGCCTAATTTATTCTCTTCTTTAGAAGTGGAGATTGTAGGCAATTTGTGTCCAAATTGTAGACTGTGTCCACAAGTCTGTTATCTATCTCTGCATCTCCATTGCTGCTCTGCAAATAGGTTCATCAGTTCCATATATTTAGAGTCCATATATATGCATTAATATACGATATTTGTCTTTCTCTTTCTGACTTACGTCACTCTGCATAATAAGCTCTAGGTTCATCCACCTCATCTGTGTTCCTTTTTATAGCTGAGTAATATTCCATTGTGTATACCTGTCACAGCTTCTTTATCTGTTCATCTGTTGAAGGACATCTAAGTGAAATCAAAGGCAATGTGAGACATGCTTGGACTTAGTTGTTTCTGCAGCCTGTTCTTCCCTCTGTGGAGTGAAGTTAATCACACTGCTCTCTGGAGCGTAATAAGGGTTGGGGAATGCTCTGCCCTTGACAGTCTGTTAGGAGAGAGTGTTTCCACGCCAGCCCTTGTAAGGTGATGTGATATCCTGGTTTTTACAAGCTTGGTCACCTTCTTGGTAAAGAAAACCCATAAAGATAAGCTGTTTGTCACAGATTTGCCACGTGGGCATTTGGATTGGACATCCTCGCCTCGATGGGGATGGGCTGTGATGGCCTCAGGCTCTCAGTCTTCTGTGGCCCCAGGTCCACTCCTGTCTACTCCTCTGTGGTTTCAATGGGATACGAAGGCCCAGAGAAACTGCTGAGAGCCTTGATTCTGCAGCGTGAGCCAGGCAGGCCTCTCTGATAGGAGTGGAGATGGGAGGTCTGGAGCCAGGGTTTCATTAAAAATGTTAAAGAAAAAGTAGTTCTATGGAAATACAACAGAAAATTTTAGAAAAAACAAAAATGCAAAAAGGAGATTTGTTTTTTAAATAGTACTACACTCTTCTGAAGTGTGAGTTCAGTGAGACTCCCCCCTGCCCTCCTGCTGTCTCCTGGCATCACCATGGCTGATAGCTCGCTTTCACACCGGACTGTCCCCTGTGCCCCTCCATCCAACAACATGCATGTCATATACATGGTTTTATGGTGCTTCTACTGTATTGGATTGCACTGTATACATTGACAGAGTCTCTTTTTGCTTAACAATAGTTTTTTCAAATCAGTTCATATAATAAACCTACTTCATGTTAAAAAGTCGTTACGTAGAACTATAGCACAGTTGTATACTGGGAGGGGACAGGGTTAGCGGTGGCCCTGTTGTGACCTCTCAGGGTGGCCTTCACAGCGCTTCCCGGGCACCCGCTGCGGAATGCAGACTCATTTTAAAATTAGCAAAGCAAACTAGAGCCAGCTGCCAAAATCTCCTTCACTACATCAGAAGGTGAAGTGGAAATAAATGGTTTTCCTATTAATAATTTTGTTTCCATTGAAGCCACAGGGCCACAGCAGTCATAACCCTTCTGCTCCCACGAACACACGTCTAAGAGGCGGCAAAGCCACAAGGCTGAGGTCCTCCCATCACCCGGGCTTCCTCTTGGCGCTGGACTCACCCCTCTTCAACTGGGAAGGGGCGGGGGTCTTCGGTGTGGGGGAGGGGAGCGGAGGGAGGAAGGAGGAGGGGCCTGGTGGGAGTCCTCTGGGTCAGCCGCAGCCCCTCAGGATGAAGTTGGGCTCCTTCAGAGCTGAGCTTTGTCATCTTCAAAACAGGAGGTGAAGCGGGGACGGCCGAGACCTCCTTTGTCCTCACCTCCTCCTGCTTTGTGGATGGACCACCCCCAGCTAAAGCTGGAGTCTGAAGTGGTCCCAAAGCTCTTCCAGCCCCAACAAGTGGCGGGCAGGATGGCAGGTGCTCCTCGGTGGGGATGCCCCCCTCGTGCACAGGCTGGCCTGTCTCTGTGTCCGGAGTGCACCGCATATCATTGTGGCAGCTTGTGTCTGGTTATTAGTAGAGTCAAAGTTCTATTATAAAAATGTCTTGGATTGAAAAGTGACACAATCAAAAGTAAGCCTTCACTTATACCAGATTTAAACTGGAGTGGGTAGCCTATCCCTTCTCCAACGGATCTTCCTGACCCAGGAATTGAACCAGGGTCTCCTGCATTGTAGATGGATTCTTTACCAACTGAACTATCAGGGAAGCCCAAAGTGTTTTTTAAAAGCAGATAAAATGACAGAGTTGGTTTCCTGTCACTCCTTTTCTGCCCGAATAAAGGCAGATGCTTATGAATGAACTTAATTTCTCCTTAGAGCCCGGGTGGCCTGGTCCTGTCCTCTCATTTTCATACCCCCAGGGGTGGGGTCTCAGCCTGGTTCCTCTAAGCTGTGCCTTCTCCATCCCAGGCAACCAAGACTCTCAGGAAACCTGGAGGTTGACAGCCAGCCTAGACCTTTGTCTTGTTTCCTCCTGTGGAGATGCCCCCTCTCCCGCAGGTCCAGTAAGTCAATAGGGGCTCCTGTGCAGGGGTCTCTGGGAATGAATGACTTTGTGGACCCCAGTTCTCCTCAAATTGTGGAGGAAGATTTCCTTCTATTTGTTTCCAGGGTGAGTAAGCAGGTGAGAGAAGCGAGTCCTTCATCCTGTCCTTAAAGGACAACATAACATAATTTCCTCCTCATAAGCTTGGCCACACGAGTTATCCATTGAGGTTGTTGTTGCAAATGGAAGGCTCAGATCTGTCCAGCCATTGCAGCTGCCATGAGAACTTGTGCTTTTATCACTTTAGGTTCTTTGGGGAAGGGTTTCCATGTAGCTCTGTGAACCAGAGGGGCTGGAGAAGTCATCTCCCAGGGTCCTCAGCATTTAATGGTGCTAATAATGCCTAACTCATACCTGAAGATTAAATACTCCCTGTAGACCATTCTGCAAATACAAGACAGAATTGCTTAAGTCCTGCAGAACTAGTTATGGCAGTGTGAATCAGGTGGAGAAACTTGATTTTGTTGGGTTTTGGTGTTCTGTTGTTTCCTCTCTGTTTTCCTGAACATTGCAGAAGCCCAGAATTGTGAACTGGGCTTGGTGTGTGCCTGGTCTCCTATGCATGCAGAGAATAACCGATTAGCCCAAAGCAGAGATTTCTTCTGTGTGAAGATTTGAGGTCTGTATCATAAAATTGTGACCAGATAACCTTTTATCACAGTATAGACTTTCTGCCCAAGCACCACATTATCTTGAAAATTGGTCTTGTGTCTGGAAAAGGCACATTGATCTCATCTTTTGCACAAAGCTCGTGAGCAATGCCAAAGCCTGAGGAGGTTGAAGGGGTGTCTAGGTCCTCGGGTTTAAGGGTTTCATTCTCATCTCTTCTGCCTTTCTGAGGTTTCAGTTACAGTGTCGAGTGTCCCTGAAATTGCTGTTAGTTACAAAAGGAAAATTCTGGGGAAAAATGGGGTATCAACCACTGAGGGAGAAAGAGGGGCTGGGGAGGTGGTCCTGGCATGGTGTGTATGGGAGCTCCTACAGATTCTGAAAATGCTCCTGCAAATGTGACCCCGCACATTGAATCTGGGCTGGACAGGTGGACCACAGTTTGATGCAGTGTGGGAACAGATTTAATGAGAGCCAGAAGCCCCGATGCCATGTGAGGAGGGAGCCTGTTGTGTTTCCAGTGCAGCCTTGTTGGATTTGGAGCTCAGGTCAGCCTGTGCCCACCTGGGTGTGCGCTGTGCTCTGTGGTTCTAAGGTGAGGGGTGGGGCGGCATCACTTATCAGCCTTCATGATCTTCCTGAGCGTACAACATCCCCCTCTTGAGGGAGCATCTACATTTCGGCCAAACATTAGGAACTTAATATTTAATGTTAAAAGAGAAACTGTTTAGAAAGTCTAGGAACCTCTCATGTGCCTTGTGGCAATTAGGAGATCCCTGGGCCCCCCTTAAACAAAGAGCTTTGTTCTTCTAGAGCTATTACCAGAAGTAAAAAAGCAACAGCGCCAGGAAGACTTCTTAAAGGCACCTCTGCAGAAAGAGGACTTGGGTTCAGGCCGTCTGTGGGCAGATGGATGGCCAGTCATGGCCCTGGAAGTGCCTGTGGTTGGGAGTGCCTAAAACCATGGTACGTGCAGCCAGGGTTCCTTCGAAAGCTGGGCTGGTTGACTGCCACATCGGTGCAAGGTGGGACAGTCACTTGTACCCAGACCACCTGGATGGGAGTCTGCTATCCAGCCTGCTGGCATCTTCAGAAGCAGGCTACAGTTAGATGAGCAAAGTGATGGAATTCATTGAAAGTGGTTGAGCTTCATGAAATCACTACAGTATTCTTTCTTTCCTGGGAAATCCCATGGATAGAGAAGCTTGGCCGGCTATAGCCTACGGGGTTGCAAGAGTCAGACACGACTTAACGACTAAACCACCACCATGAAATCACTTTGCTTCTGATCTGCCCTTTGCTTATGCGCAAGGATGCTGGTGTCCTGGCTTCCACACCTTCCTCTGGTCCCGAGGACCACCTTCTCCTGGTGCTTCCAGGGAGCCACGCCCACCGGAAGTCCCACCCACTCACCTGCTGAGGGTCCTTCAGTCTTATCGAGGGTCCTTGCTAAGCCCCTGGGGGTTTTACTGAGATCCTCGAGTGATCCTGGGAGGAAGAGGGCAGGGAGGTCAGTGGAAGCCGGTGGGTCTCATCTCAGGAGACTGTATGCCTCCTCTTCCAGAAGGTACTGCTCTGTGGCCTCTGGCCCCCTTGCCCATCCTGCAGGTCATCCCTCTCCAAAGTTTCTTTTCCTCCCTTTTTCCTTTCTTCCCTGTAAGGCAGGTTCCGGCCTTCCATGGGAAATGTGGTAGACTCACCCTCTTGGCCAAGCATTGCTTTTGGATGAGACCAGGAAGCCTCTCCTGGGCTCTTCATCTTTATCGAACTGATCAGTTTATGCACGTGTGTGATGGGGGAGGGGAGCTGTTTTAATATCTGTAAAAATTATACAAGTCCCTGCAACTTTACTTTCATCCATGTGAACACACGTATCATTAACCTGAAAAACGAGGTAATATGCCATTATAGTATATAAGTATTATAACAAGAAATAATACGAGTATTTCTGTGTTTTTCTGTCTTCAGATAACATTATCTTTGATGATCCTTCCATGTTAGGACATAGAGATTAACTTCATAGAGATTAATTTCTGCATATATGCAGTTGTTGTTTAGTCACTAAGTTGTGTCCAACTCTTTGTGACCCCATGGACTGTAGCCCTCCAGGCTCCTCTGTTCATGGGATTTCCCAGGCAAGAATACTGGAGTGGGTTACCAGTTCCTTCTCCAGGAGATCTTGCCCACCCAGGGATTGAATCTGCGTCTCTTGTGTCTCCTGCATTGGCAGAAGGATACTTTACCACTAGTGCCACCTGGAAAGCCCCTTACGATTCATAGAGTACTTATTTTTCTCTGTTTGACTTATCTCACTCAGAATAATGCCCTTGAGTTTATTCCGTGCTGTTGCAAATGGCAGGATTTCCAGTTCCTTGCAGCATTATTCACAACAGTCGAAACAGGGAAACTAAGTAGGTGTCCAATGGTAGAGGGATGGATAAAGGACATGGGTCTTGCCATACAGTGGAATATTATTCAGCACAAAAAGAAGGCATTACTACCATTTGCAGCAGCACAGATGAACTTTGAGGGTGTAAGGGAATAAGTCAGAGAAAGACAAACATTGTAGACCCTCTTTCTGAGACGGCTCTGTTCTGTGTGACTTCACTGTGTCTGAAAGATCTGCATCCCTTCCAGTTAAAAATTTTTTTCCTTAAAATATTTTTGTCTTTTTCAAAGTTTTACCCTGACAGAGATGACCTGAGGTCAAGCATTTAGAGGTCACCCAAGCGAGACAAAAGCATCCTTATAACCAACAGTAATGGAATCACCTCTTTGTCTGCAGTGAGGCCCTCTGACCAACTAGTGACTCCTGGCCCCTCTTCCCCTCACCCCACCCCAAACATTCATGTTGCTCATGGATCCCTGCTTGCTGTCCTGGCAAAGAAAACTTACTAGGAGTTGGGTGTCCTGACTTTTCCCTTTGCAGAGGATAAGGAGAATAATTTGTTTTTAAAATGAAAAAAAAAATTAAAGTGACTAAGTATCCTTTTAAATTTTAGAGCAGGAACTTAATTCCAAAGCACATTTACAAATTTATAGCCTGTTTCTGAGGCTAAATATGACAATGTGACCTTTTATCGTTTTATTACTTAGTTGGCTGAAGAATCTGAACCCGTGTCAAGCGGGTTCTTTCCAGCACCGCGGGGTGACTCATGTGGGGTTGCAGGCGGGGAGCCCCGGGGCATGGCTGTGATCTCCATCCCTGGTCTGTTCTCCTGAGGCCTAAGGATGATGTGAGCTCATGAAACCCACAAGCTCACTTTTTCAGGGGTTTCAATAGCTCCCCCAGGAAAACATTTCCAGTACTACCAGTAAGCAGGAGGAGTCCATGCCCCTCTTGTCTATCTCTGAAGGACAGGTTGTCTCTGCCAGAGGAGCTGGAGATATTTGGTGACATTGGTGACATCAGGTTGCTTAAGAGGGGGGGACCTGCTGGGCCGGTAACTCCAGAACCGACTCTCCACTCCTGAGTGACCTGCTTCACATCAAGGAGTCTGCAGGAAAAGGGGGAAAACACCCACTGATATTCATTCAACAAATGTTTATCAAGCACCTACTATGTGCCAGGCTCTGGCCTGGGCCCTGTGGATTTACACAGGACTCGGAGGACCAGGCATGGTTCTCACTCCCTTGGAGCTTAGAGTCCAGGGACCTGCAACCACATGATCTCAGACACAAGTGGAAAAGGACAGCAGTGGCAGGCAGGGCAGCCGAAAGAAGGCAGAGGGGCTTGGAAGGCACTGTGAGTGGCCCTGACAGGATGAGGGTTTAGGAATCACTGTCTTGGGAATCCTGTTTTGGCTGAGAGCTGAAGGGGAAATAGGATTTAGCTGTCTGAGGATGAAGGATGCCTTTCAGGGGGAGGGGAGTGCCCTGGGGCCCCGTGGTGGGGGTGGGGAGCACAAAAGGCATGGGATCCTGGGGTCACGACAGAGATGAGGCTGATGGCCGAGGGAGGGGCAGACCACTGAGAGCCTGTGGGCCTTGGGAGGGGCCAAGGTGAGCTGCCCACGGGTTTTAGGCAGAGGGTGATTTGATCAGACTTGCGTTCGGTCAAGAAATTTGTATCCACCAGGTAGAGAGCAGATGCAGGGGATCAGCCAAGTCTGGTGGGACCAGTTAGGAGGTGGAGGCAGAGGCAAGCATGGATTCCAGGAGGAGGGGACGTGAAGATGGAGACTTGATGGAGACCCAGGGGGGCAAGTCCCCTTGACTCGGAGATGGGTCGTCCTGGGAAGTGAGAGGAAGAAGGCCGAGGGTCGGTGTCCCCCAAATCTTCACGTCTCCACATGCGCGGGTGGTGGTTTTAGTCCCTCACTTTGACACCCCTGGAAGAAAATGGGTTTATGAGGGGGAGAATTATGAATTTCGATGTGTACAGTGTTGAATTTGGAGTGTATATTTCTGAAAACCTTATAGAGACTCTGAGGATAGTGGCTTGTGTATATAAGGATCTCAGAAGAGAGTGGAGCTTGGGTTCAGGAATTCTCAGGCAGGGATCGAGTGTGAGACAGTGAACTGTGAGTGAACTTGGAGAAGCCTCAGTGTTTAATGACTGGGCGGAGGAGGATGAGCCAGCAGCGAGGATGGAGAGGAAAATGCAGGAGGGAACCAAAAGAATAGAGTTTTCCTGGAAACCAACAGAAGGTGTTGTTTCAAGAGGGAGGGATTGTGCACATGGAGCCAAGTGCTCCAGATGGTCGGATGGGAGAGGAAGGATCGTATTCCACTGGACTGAGCAACTCGGAGAGTGCTGGTCACTTCGGGGGTATGGACTTCAGAGACTTAGAGGAAAGTCCGGGTGAAGGGAGCTTCGTACCCAATACATAATGTAACAATGTCTTTGGAGCACCAAACTGTAAGTTTAGACCACAAACAAAGACTGACCTCTGGCCTGGCTGAGTTCACAAAGAGAATGTTTTTGGAAAGAAAGGTTGTACCTTTCTGGATAAACAGAGGTGCGGGGAGCAAGGTGGACATCGGAACGCAGAGACAGATGTGATGGGAAGACCAGGCCCGTGAGCCTCGGTCAGTCCACTCATCAGGCTCGGCTGTAGCTCCTGTGTGTCTGGGGCTGCAGATGAGGACGGGGTTCCTAGAGCCCTTGAGTTCCTGGGGAGCTGAGGGGCTCCGTTCCCCTGCTGGCTCCACACCAAGGCCAGGGGGATTGATGCAACTTCTTTGGGTTTGCGTTTTTTCACTTGAAAATGAGGCTGCTCTATGTCACCTGTGACCGAGTAGAATCCTGCAGGGCCTTCCCAGGACAGCTCCCCTTCATGTCCTCTGCCTGCCTCTCGTCTTTAGAGGAACTTTGGCCTCCTAGGGCTTCCCCAAGTTCCAAAAAATAAATTTCATCAGAGAAGTGAGAAGACACAGAAAGAAAGAGAATCTGTCAAGTAAGACAAAATAATAATATTCAGCCATTGAACAGAGTCATGGACCTTTAGTTCCTCCTCAAGGGCTGAGCCACATCCTGTGAGCTGGGTTGCAGATACTGAAACCCCCACCAGGTGGAAAGAGTTGTCTGTATGCTGACCACAAGCATGCAGACCCCCTAGACTAGCTGGAACCAGAAGGTTGATGATGTTGACTCCTGATTACCTCACCACCAGCCAATCAGAAGAAAGTCAACAAGGTGATCACACATCCTAAAACTCTCATTCCTTACCCTGAAAGCCACTGGGGAGTTCAGATCTTTTGAGCATGAGCTACCTGGACTTCTTGCTTCATGCCTGCAAGAAACACTGTGCTTTCCTTGACCATGACCTGGCGTCAATAGATTGGCTTTACTGATTGGTGAGCAGACCCAAGTTTGGTTTGGTAACATCCCCCCTCCTCTAAGGCCATTTGCAATTTTGAAGTTGTAATAATTAGTTTCATCAAGGTGGAGATCTAATTTTGTCTGCTCAGTTAAGCAAATCAGGAATTTACTGTAACATCCTCATCACTGGATGAGCAAATTCTTTATATACTTTTCTACAATCACACAACTTTCAACTTTTTCCCTCCTTGCCTCTTACTTCTCTGTGGTTGTGAGCTTGGTGGTGGGTGAGATCAAATTTACCCTCGTGAGGCCATCTCTGTGTAATTGTGGTCTCTCTGTAACACCAAGGCCCAATTTTCAGGAATAAATGCAGTAGGGATTGGACAGTGATTCCCTGGTTTCATAAAACCTCTGAGGAACATTAGATAATGTTCATGATAGAAGTAAAACTCAATTATCTTCCATGCCAGAGGTTTTTATGTCTCATAAGCGATTCCATGGGAGAATCACTGGGCACTTCAGAGATGTTTGCAAACATCACAGTGATGGCATTGTCTTCAGTGGGGGGGTGGTCATTGCATGGTTTATGACGGTTTATGACTTTTGGTGGGTCTGTCAAAACCACTTAGTCCTACCATTGTTGCAGTTTGGACTCAAGTAGAAAAAAAAGCATTGGAGGGAACTAAATTTGCAGCAAAGGAGTAGATACTCTCTTTTTTTTTTTAAATAGTGCATTTATTTATATCTTTATTTTTTTAACTTCAATTTTATGTGAGTTTAGATTTAATTTTAATTTAATTAGTTGACTTAATTTTAATTTAATTGATTTAATTTTATGGGAGTTTAGTTGATCTATTTCTGCTTCATTGACTAAGCTAAAGCCTTTGACTGTGTGGATCACAACAAGCCGTGGAAAATTCTTCAAGAGATTAGAATACCAGACCACTTTACCTTTCTCCTGAGAAATCTGTATTAGGTCAAGCAGCAACAGTTAGAACCGGACATGGAACAACAGACTGGTTCCAAATTGAGAAAGGAGTACATCAAGGCTGTATATTGTCACCTTGCTTATTTAACTTATATGCAGAGTATAACATGCAAAATACCAGACTGGATGAAGCACAAGCTGAAATCAAGACTGCCAGGAGAAATATCGATAACCTCAGATAAGCAGATGATACCACCCTTGTGGCAGAAAGCAAAGAGGAACTAAAGAGCCTCTTGATAAAAGTGAAAGAGGAGAGTGAAAAAGCTGGCTTAAAACTCAACATTCAAAAACTAAGATCATGGCATCCGGTCCCATCGCTTCATGGTAAATAGATGGGGAAACAATGGAAACAGTGACAGACTTTATTTTCTGGGGCTCCAAAATCACTGCAGATGGTGACTGCAGCCATGAAATGAAAAGACGCTTGCTCCTTGGAAGAAAAGTCATGACCAACCCAGACAGCATATTAAAAAACAGAGAAATTACTTTACCCACAAAGGTCCATATAATCAAAGCTATGGTTTTTACAGTTGTCATGTATGGATGTGAGAATTGGACCATAAAGAAGGCTGAGCGCCGAAGAATTGATGCTTTTGAACTGTGGTGTTGGAGAGGACTCTTGAGAGTCCCTTGGACACCAAGGAGATCAAACCAGTCAATCCTAAAGGAAATCAATCCTGAATATTCATTGGTAGGACTGATGCTGAAGTTGAAGCTCCAATACTTTGGCCACCTGATGTGAAGAACTGACATACTGAAAAAGACCCTGATGCTGGGAAAGATTGAAGGCAGGAGGAGAAGGGGATGACAGAGGATGAGATGGTTGGATGGCATCACCAACTTGATGGACATGAGTTTGGGCAAGCTCTGGGTATTGGTGATGGACAGGGAAGCCTGGCATGCTGCGGTCCATTAGTTGGCAAAGAGTCAGACACGACTGAGTGACTGAACTGAACTGAATGGATTTACAATGTTGTGTTAGTTTCAGGTGTATAGCACAGTGATCCAGTTATACATATACGTGTATCTATTCTTTTTCAGATTCTTTTCCCATTTAGATTATTTAGCTTCCCAAGGACCTAAGGCTTGCTCATCAAATTTCCAATCACAGTACTCCCGTCCCCAGGAGTCTGGAAACCAAGGACAAGTTTTGGGTGACAGGTAAGGGCCCCGCAGGTTCCCCGTTATCCCAAAATGGACCTCTCTTTCATATTTCAGTCTGTGACATACTGACTTGAGTGCAGGGAGATAGTCATCCAGAAAGCCGATCCCATAAGAAAACGTGCTGCTGTCTGTCCCCAACATTTGGAGAATTGATTTAACATCCTGGCATGTCTATGCTCTTCATGGATGAAGTAGCCAGGGAACTAGATGTCCTCACCTCTTCCCAGAAAACGGAGATGGTCAGTAGCCATCTGTCCCAAGGCTGCAAAGGGGTCTGGACGCCAAGCCACAGTCTCCACTGTTGCCACAGAGGAGCTAATATCCTAGTTAATGTCATCATTTCCCTCCTTTATGGCCCGTCCAAGGTCTCCCTGCTGTCAACCTGCACTTCAGCTGGCCTGAGTGGCTTGCCTGGTGGGGTAATGCAGGCCTTTGACCCCAAGGTCTGACCTCCGCGTAGGCTTACTGTGTCAGGAGTGTGGTTTGGACGGTGCTGTTTTTGGCCTTCACAGAGTGTGGAGCTGCTTAGAGGGGCAAGTTGGGTCCTTCAAGTGCAGATGGCAGAAGGGAAGGTATGGGGAGACATGTAAGTAAACCTGACCCCATGACCCTCTGTCCAGGGACTCACACTCCTTGATCTGCCACATTTCCATGTCTTGTTTCACAGCTTCATTTCCAAGGAGCAACAGAAACAGAACCACATTCGAAAACCATCACCCTTGGCTTCTCTGCTGATGCGTCAGCCTCTTTAGTCGGCCTCGACCCCTTGATATGTGTTTCCATGGTGTTTTCTGGCTCTTGGAGCATCCAGCTTACTGGGGTGAAACCTCCGCAGGATCTTTCCAGCTGGACAATTGAAAGTCAGGGAAACGATTACATCTGAGGCTAAAAAATCCACTCGATGTTCTATCAGCTTGGAAAATGAAGAATACAGAATTACAAAATCTCAAAACCAGACATCTCAATCATCATCTAAATTTGTTTTAAAGATTAAAAAAGATTTCCAAAGACTCGAAATGACCTACTTTACCATGATCATAAAAAGATGTGCTGACGTGTAAGTGTTTAATATATGTGAGGTGCTGGGCTGAGTGTTTTATGTGTATGACCTTTCAATCTACAGATGAGAAATGTCTCTAAGCAAAAGAAGAGCTGGGCCTCAGAACCAAGGTTGTGTGATGGCAGAGTCTGGGCTGACAATACTGTACATCTGTTCCTAGGGTCAGAGAGAGCAGGTGACCCTGGAGGTGATGTGTCAATAGGTATGCACCCTAGGTCCCGGCAGGAAGAGTCATGCCTAGCTGCACCTATGTGAAAAGCACTGATATGCCAAACATCAAAAACCCTTAAAAGTGCTGTGATTTAAATCCAAGAACAAGACCTGGGTTGCAGCACACAGCCCCTAGAGTCACAGCCCTCCACTTTTTAGGAAGCATTTTGAAAGCACTTTTTCCCCAAAACAATGTAGAAAGATTCCCAGCAACTCGATGATTTAAACTATGTTGGATTAAAATATTTAGATAACAGGCAGGTATTGAGATATTATTTCTCACTGAAGTCTTTTCCAGAAGAATACCATCTTTGTCAAGTAGCTTGGTAGACAGGTGACGGTAAAATATCTGATACCTGGGTTTCTTTGATGGATAAAATTGATCATATTCCCTTTAAATGAGCAGAGTTCTTGTGAGATGATGACCAGGATGATCATTTACTCATTTATCTAGAATTTATTGAGTGCCTGTTATTTGCCAGACTTGCTGTTTGTTGCCATGGACACGAGTAGCACAGAGCTGTGTTTTCCTAATTCTGTACATTGCAGATTGTTTTAAAATGTTATTGGGGAAGTGTTCCCAGGGTGCCTCTGTAGAAATAGTGCTCCTAGAAATTTCCCACTCTCTGCTGTAATTTTTTATACTACCGAGAGCTTGAAACAATTACATCAAAAGCCTGGATGCGATCCTGCAGTTATAGAGTGTTAGATTTGGAAGTACATCACAGATGCTTTCTAAAGAAAGCCTACAGATAAGGAAATGGGCCAGGGCATAAGGGAGCAGCTGGAAGAGGACCCAGGGCTGTGGGGGTGTGGGAGGAGTGGAAACTCAGGCTTTTGGTTCCCACCTTGTTCTTACCTTACCACACTACTGAAAAAAGTCGTGTGTGGATGAGATACGCTTATATAATCCATTCCAGGTGTATGATAAAGTAATGTTTTTAATGAAACTCATCACCCTTCAAATAATTTCAAAGAGTTGAACATGCATTGTCAAGAAATTCACTATAAGTAAATGAACTATCTTATTAAATATGAAATTAAACTTGATAGGGAGCTTAATCCCATATCGGCTTTGTGTTTTTCTTTAGTTAAAAAGAGGAACCATTGATAATTAGATTAATTTTATAAATGTTCATGATGATAGCAATAAATCGCTTCAACTTTTATAAATTTGGGGGATGTATTTTGAGGCTTATTGAAGCAACAAGTCATCATTTAGCTTTTTTTTTATTTCTCCAATTTCTTTTTTTTTAATTAGTTTATTTTCTATTTTTTAACTTTACAATATTGTATTTGTTTTGCTGTACATTGACATGAATCCACCATGGGTGTAGACACATAGATGTCAGATTCAGGCTGACTCTACCTTTGCTTGCCTTTCCTTCTCTATTATATACACAGTACTTTGGTTTCCCTCAGAAACAGACTGAGATCTACAAGGAGAAGGTTTGATGGAAGCTCAGCCACAGCACCTATCACAGGTGAGGGGTGCAGGGATGGGCTGGAGACTGTGAAACTCCTGTGACTGCTACCCTGGTGCCAGGCTGCTCTTGAGACTTGAGACTCGGTCCTACTCTTGAGACCCCACACTCTGCCTCATGGTTGGAGGAGGGTGCCCCCGGGAAGGGAGCACAACCTGGGTTGAAGTGAGTCTTTTAGTTGAGGACAGTTCCTGGAGCAGCTGAGAGGGTGAATGCTGCTGTCTTACGAGGGTGCACGGGCAGGACCCTCAGAGGAATGACATTGGTTTGGAAACTGTTGGTTGTTCTATCAAATAGCCTTTGGAAGATAAGTGACTGAAATCATTGAGGAAGTGGGAGCTGGGGCAGTTGCTGAGTTATTGCTGCTGTTATTATTACTATTAGTGTTATGTTTAAAATAGTTAATAAGGTTGAAGGTGGAGAGGTGAGTTACAACTTGAGTTTGCCTCTTCTTCAGTTTCACAAGGCGATCATTGTCTTTTGCCAGGAGGAGACGTGTGAGTGGCCTGAACAGCTCCTTTCTTGATCGGCTGGAGTTGTGGCTGGGAAGCATGGACAGTGACTGCAGAATGACTGCTGCATCGAAACTCTTTTTTAAAGATCAGCTTTCAAGCAGGATTTAGGAAAGGGTTCAGTTCTCCACTGACTTACCAAATGCCTGGATGATGAGGCTGAAAAACAGTAATAAATGAAATCGCTCAGAGCTGTGATGGGGCGGCTCCAGGCCCTGGAAAAGTGTAGAAAAGAGAAATCAGGAAAAAAATGAACGGTTTATTTTATTTTATTTACAGAGAATAGTTGCATACTTAGGAAGGTAAACTACTCAAAATATCAACTCTAAAAATTAAAAAAATCTCCAATGTCCATTTTTTTGGGGGGAGGAAATAGTGCTTATTTTCTACCCAAGTCCTGCATTGTAATTAAAGATACTTGTAACATATTTGTGCCACACGATCACACATGGTACTCAGTAACCTCTGCTCTGATATGATCCTGCATTTTGCCAAAAGCAGGTATTAGAGATTTGCTGTCAAAAAAGTCAAGAAGAAAAACACAGCAGAGGGTCCAAGAGAAAAAGCAATGTGCGGCCTGATACTTCCGCCATCAAAACCAGACAAATCCTCTTCCCCCTAAATTGCCCCTGTGGTCCTTACTTCTCTTGTGACTCTGCCGTGTCTCCATCATCTATCTGGGGTAGGAGCAAAGCTGGGCCTCTGTTGTATGTCCCATTGCTGGCAAACCGACAACCCCAACACTCAGGCAAGGAAACAACCACCTTATATATTCTTGGGCTCTGAGGGCAGAGTCCACACAGGACATGGGCGGGGGCGCCTGTCTCTGCTCCAGGCTGCCCGAGGTGTCGGCTGCAAGATTCAGCATCTGGGAAGGGTTGGCTCCTGGAGGTGGTGTTGCTCCGGGGTCTCCCAGCTAAGGCTGGTTGTCAGCAGAACCTCGTGTGGGCTATGGCTGGACTGTCTTCACGCCTTCTCCATGTGGCCTGGGCTCCTCCCATCATGGTGGTCACTGGGCAGTCAGGTCCATCACATTGCCTCAGGTCGGCCAAGCAGAGTGTCCCAGCTTAGGAGGCAACAGCCGTGCTTCCTCGGAACCCAGGCCACAAGTTGTGCTGCACTGTTGATTCAAAGTCGCAAAAGCCTCTCTGACTCAAGAGGGAGGGATTGGCATCAAGGTCTCTGTGGGGAGATCAATGTGAGAGGTCAGAAGAGCACATGGCAGGGGAGACATGGTTTTGGTCATCTTTGGAAAACCCAGTCTTCAGCCTCAGTGGTACTGAAGTCAGTACTTGCAAAACCGTCAAATACCCAAGTGGTTTCTTTCTTTCCACTCATTTCATTCTTCTCCATTTTTACATCCTGACTCTGCTTCTCAGTCCACAGGTGGGGGTGGGAGAAACATTGTCCTATGGTCCAAGATGTCATGTCATTAAAATGGGGACAATAGTCCCCCCCAATTTTCTTGATAATTTACAAGATGCTCTTTATTAGAGAGACTAGCACAGATGCAACCAGATTGCAGAGCTCCAATAGCAGATTGCCAGGAAGGACCATCTATCTGATTTCCCAAACTCAGATCTGGTGTGGTTGGTGGTTTAGGCATCTGTGTCTGGGGCCAGGGTGAGGGGTCTGACTGGGACCTCAAAGACTGCCCTGTGAGCCAGGCAGACAGCGGAAGGGGCCTAATATATTCACTGCTTCATTTCACACCCCGCCCCCGCCGCCCACTAGTTTGTTTTACAATTGGATTGTCAGACTCAGAACTTCTCTTCTTCCATTAGAAGTGAGTACCCTCTTAGAATTCCCCAAGTGCCCTGTGCAATTAGCAAGGCCTGTGTAAATAGTTAATGAAACTCCTCAGACTCACGGTAGAGATGGCAGGGTGGCCTCAGCAGAGCACTCAGTGGGCACCAGTTTATTTTTGTTTCTCCTTCCAACTTCATAGGAGTCTGGCCTGGGATGAATCCTGGGGTGAGCAGACCTGCCGCCATGTTCTTCCTGTGAGTGCTTTCCATGTGTGCATGGATCCATGTGTGCATAAATCTGTGTGTGCTAAGTTGCTTCAGTTGTGTCTGACTCTTTGAGACACCATGGACTATAGCCTGCCAAGCTCCTCTGTCCTTGGAATTCTCCAGGCAAGAATACCAGAGTGGGTAGCCATGCTCTCCTCCAGGGGATCTTCCTGACCCAGGGATCGGACCCGCGTCTCTTACATCTCCTGCATTGGCAGATGAGTTCTTTACCACTAGTGTCACCTGGGAAGCCCAAATGCTTTCCATATCTACTCAAATATGATCAGTGCATGGGGGCACAACACACACACACACGCACACACACCACCACCACCTCCACACTACAGGCACACACATACCAGACACACTGTACACACACACACACATACACACACATCCCTTGTGCTCAGTGTCCAGGGTCTTCAGACACCTTGCCTTCCCAAAAGTTGTAAAGACTCTCCGGGCTATGACTACCGTCTTCTGGATGCAGTTAAACAAATTCCAAACTCTTATCGCAGTGTAGTTCCAAGTGGGCTGTAAAGACAACCCTGACATCAGAGACGTTTTGTGGTTCATAATCACGACAGAACACAGACTCCATGGGGCAGGACTTCTGCTTGTTGTCTTTGCTGCTCTAACTGGATCCAGAGAAGCTCCCAGTGTGGAACCTTGGCGAGAACTCCCTTGACGTGGGACATGTGGGTGGTTTGATGAATCAGTCTTCCGGGGAATGGTGGCATTTTGTGCTCAGTGCTTACAGACTAAAGGATGCTGGAGTGGGCTGCTGCTCATAAGTGTTAAGGTGGCGGTCTTGCTGGGTCTGTGTCCTCTTGGACACCTTCAGCATAGTCAGGGAGCTGCTATCACCTCTGCCCTGCCTCCACACACACCATGCCACTTTCCTGGTCTCATTCTCAGGGACCCCTGTTCAAATTCAGCAAGAGGAAGTGGGATTCAGAGTTAATTGTGGGCCAGGGACACACCCAGACACGGACTTGCTTGCCTGGGTTGTCTGGGGTTTTGCCTGGACTATGACATGGCATGGTTTCTATAACTGGGAAGCCTGGCGATCATCCCCTACTTTGTCCCTTTGACATTTCCACCCCCCGCAGGGCAACAGGTGTTAGAAGCAGAGAGTAAAGTCAGGGTTTCATGAGATTTTGTAAGGCTTCTGGTACACAGATTGCTGGGTTTGGGTTCAGGTGATAAGTTCTGTACAGAACTGGGGAGAATTCTATTCATTTCTGCCTGGACTTGGAACAGTGTTGGTTGCCCAAATAGCCTCTCTGGGATTCCGAGCCCGCTCTCATGGCTGGACTGCTGATGGCTGACATGGCCCAGAACTGCCTTACGCACGGACTCTGAGACACAGAGTCACACCTCTGCAGCTTCCTTAGGACTGCAGATGTTTGGCTTTTTAGGAGTTCACTTATCTTATGCAAATAGAAAGCCAGAAGGACATGTGCAGAGTTGATGATGTTATTTAAAAATTACCAAATAAGAATGCTATCGCGGTTGTTTCATACAAACACTTATTGTCTTATTCTTCAGTTACATGGTCAGATTGATTTGTTGTGGTCACTTGTATCTTGAGACTAGCAATTTTCAAAACATTTCTGTAAATCATCAGTCACATATGATGCTCCCTCAAAAATAATTCTACATAAGCTTTTGGGGTGCACAGCATATCATGGGAATTTTGTATGCATTAACATATTAATCCTAAAGAAATTGTTAGTAAGGAACTATTAATTGTTAACCTGACAATATCCAAAAGTCACATGACCAGGTGAACTGCCCCTGACTGTGTTTTCTCTTCCTAAGAAGCTGTTACTGTCTGGGGGACCTGATGACTCAGAAGACTTGCAGGGAACCCCTGTCTGGAGGAGCAGTTGTTTGTGCAGTTCAACAGTGCGTCCCGAACCCCTGTTTTTGTGGTTATAAGACTGTCTGGGGAGCGTTGCTCTTCCTTTGACTCCGGCCGCCGTGGCCGTGCACTCACTGCATCCCTGCTATGGATCGTGTGCAGGGCCAGGTCCTCTCATAGATTTTCTGGAATCCTTTCAATATCCAGACCAGGAGAGGATGAAATATCTGCTTGACCAGCGAGGCAACTGATGCCTGTGGAAGGGAAATCATTTTCACAAAGGCTGCGTGAGCCCCAGTCTCTCTGCACACACACACACTTTGATTATGAATTGATCCCTTTCAAATGATGCTCTTTTCTGCTGCTCAAGGTCACCCCCAGGCTAATCAATACACAGTCCTTTCTCACTGTTGAAGAGTAATTGCTTTTTCTTCTTCTGCCCCTTCCTGTAATTCCTCACTCAGGGCTGCTTGCTTGTGCGGTAGGAAGTGGGCAGGAAGGTGCCTGTCTGGATGGGTTATGCGTCGCCTCCTTAAATAATGGATCACAGACGGGCACTAAAGGCTCTGTGTGTAGCTGCTGATGTAGCCTGAGAAAAGTGAGTGATGTGGACCAGGAAGGGTGAGGGGAAACACATGCCTCTTTGTCTGTGAACTCGCTGAGCAGAAATCTGACAAACTTGCCCCTTTAGTTCTCCTGACAGTTTTCATCCCACCTCTCCCCACTCCAGCTGCAAACCTGCCTCTGCAGGCAGCTGAGGGGGGCTGGGTGTCCTTGTGACCATCCCCGTTGGTGGCTTCCAGAAGACTACTGCTTCTGAGCTGCACTAAGACCGAAGGAAGGATGGCTGGAGGCTGTTATGATTTCCCATAAGCGCTAGGTGTCAGCATCCTGGGAAATCCACTGTAAGCAATTATATCACACACACCTAAGTGGGAAACACTCTATTCATTTATTTTAAAGCAATTTCCTATGTGTTTTAGGAAGAAGAGTTATTAGGCTCTCTTTTGAATACTTGCATGTGACACAGGTCAGTTTTCTTTTTCAACTGAAGAAAACTAGGCCGTGGTTTCTCCACGGGCTCAGCTCCACGGTTCTGTGATGCTGTGATTTTGGTGACAATTTGGATCGGTGAGGGACACTCACACGTGTATCAAGATTTCCTTCTTGAATGTGTTGCCAAGATTGGCAATTGTAATTGTTATGTAGATCTGTGGGTGAGTCTCAGAGAGACGACACACAACAGGCCAGTCTATGGGATGCACACATCAGATGTGTTCTTCAACGTCACCTGAAAGGAATGTCACCTGCAGTAATTCATCAACAAAGATGCTGAAGTTTAAAATGATTACTCCCAACAATGTAGTCCAAAAACGCATCATAAGAGAAATTTGAAGTACTATCTCTAGTATATGTGAAGTTACAAAATACCCCAAAATAAAAACAACAGACAAGTGAGAACTCAATTAAAAATCCCCTAAAAAACAACACAAGTTAATTTTAAAAAAGTATGTATTTGGTTGTTGCTTTTTGCCTTATTATCAGGATTTCCTAAATCCTTACAAAGGCCTATGACAAATTTAAACCTGCAAAGAGAAGCAAATTGACTGTGTTCATGGACAACTTCTGGAGTCCACAGCAGTTCTCACATCCAAGTACTAACCTGGCCTGATCCAGCTTAACTTCCGAGATCAGATGAGATCTGGTACATTCAGGGTGGTATGGTTGTAGACTGTGGCAGTGCTCAGCCTCAGTAATAGGAAGGAAAACCAAAAGCTCTGAGCTTGGCTTTTGTTTTGATTTCCTTCTGAGCCTGTTCTCTGAAGTCTTCCTATTACTGTCTACTCACAAGGTCCACTTTAGAAGACAATCCTTTACCTTAGCGGAAGGTTTCCCGTGCATTTGTGTTGGGGGTGGCATGGACAACAGAACTTCTCTAGCTGCTTTTTCTTAGAAGGTGAGACCTTCCTGGAGGCTGAGACTGACCATGAAGCAGCTGTGTTGCTTTTCCGAAGAGTCTGGATGTTCTCCCTTCCCCTTCCCTCTCCTGGTCCAGGATTGTTGTTTTGGACAGTGGGGATGCTGTGGGACTGTGGGTCTTGAAGTAATTCCATCCCACAATGTGAGCCAACTCATTGGAAAAGACCCTGATGCTGGGAAAGATTGAGAAGGGGGCGACAGAGGATGAGATGGTTGGATGGCATCGCTGAATCAATGGACATGAGTTTGAGCAAACTCCGGGAGATAGTGAAGGACAGGGAAGTCTGGTGTGCTGCAGTCCATGGGGTCTCAAAGAGTTGGACGTGACTTAGCGACTGAACAACAACAGCAGCAGCAATATTAGTAGAATCAAATGTGTGAACCCATTGAAGTCACTCAACTAGAAATTAAAAAAATAAGTATAGGAAAATTTCCTGGAAGCACTTGATACTTTTTCTATCCCTGAAACAAAATCTCCCTAAGTCTTTCAGACATTTGGTTGGAAACCAGAGAAGGAAGAGAACAGATACTCGTTTTCTCCTGGGAAGGATGTTAGCTTCCTGTTTTGGAGGAGAGGAGCCACGAAGAAATTGCTAGTTTCCCAAGAAATCAGACTCACTTGGGTGTTTGGTCTCTGTGTTTAGAAGATTGAATGCCTCTCAAGTAGCTAAATGTCTAGTGAACATCCGTTATGTCATAGAGATACAAAATATAAGAAAAAGAAAAGAATTTTCCCTTGTAATGAGAACTCAAGATTTATTCTCAATGACTTTTCTATATAACATACTACGTTACATCCCTAATACATATCTTATAACTGGAAATTTGTACCTTTTGCTACCTTCATCCAATTTTCCCTCCCCCTAGTTCCTGCTCTGGTGACCACAAATGTGGTCTCTCTCTCTCTTTTTTTTAATGATTTAGTTTGTTTTTAAAGTAGAATTGACTTTCAACACTGTGTTAGTTCTTGCTGCTTTTCTGCCATCACTGCATGTGGCAACAAGGCAAGGAAGGCAAATCGTGTCCAGATAGTATTATAAAACTTGTTTTAAAGATTATACAAGTTATGAAAATGGATTCAAATGAAATAATGAAAATATGAAAGGGCACTGGGGAACCCCCATGGGCTGTGGCCCACACTTTCAGCACCTCTGCTCCTGGGGGTGAGTTAGTTACACACACAACGAAGTGGCACCATGTACAGGAGGGATACAGAGAGCACTGGGTCCCCATCACTAACTCCCGGTGCTGATGCTGCAGCAAAAATGCCTCAAGCTCACAGATGTGTCTGGATCCTGTCTGAGGGTCATTGACAGTTTGTTTAGATTTCCCTGGGGAGACCAGACTAAGATTTAACATTGAAAGGCAAGGATATAATTAGATCATTTCATTCTACTATTTATTGTCACCATGGAACCTATCTTAGGATGCTCTTATTGCCCATTGGGGTATTTAACTATTAGCTGCTCAGTCGTGTCTGACTCTTTGAAACCGCATGGACTGCAGTTCACCAGGCTCCTCTGTCCATGGGCTTCTCCAAGCAAGAATACTGGAGTGGGTTGCCATTTCCTTCTCCAGGGGATCTTCTGGACCCAGGGATCAGACCTGGGTCTCCTGCATTGCAGGCAGATTCTTTACTGTCTGAGCCATCGGGGAAGCCCATTGAGACCTTACTGCTTACTACTCCTGCCTTGGGCCATGATTTGTTCATTTATCCAAGGAGTGGTCAGGACCTGAGAAGCCAGCAATATATACTCAAAAAACTGACTTGTGGCAAAAAGGCAATTTGCCCTTTGTGATGGGTGATGATTAAATTTCCTTTTGGGAAGACCCAGAGGATCCACATTCCCACCAAGGGCCCTGAGGATTTGCTTTCTTCGAGATGTATTTCAGAGGAATGTGAATTACATTGAACCGTGTTATGTCCAGAATAGTAACTCCTTAAAAAGGGCCTTATTTTAAATATTCTTTTGGATTTGGATGGGATGGGACACCCATCCAAACAAGGCATGGAATATGCAGGTGCTCATATATGCATGGAATTTGTTAGGAATTTCATTATTTACATGATTTCTTGGTAAGTTTTGGGAAGAGATGAAAAGAACTGAGTTGCTCTCCCCACCTTATGTTTTGTGAAGAGCATCCACATGAAGGGAGGAAGCCAGCTGGTCCTCGGTAATGTGCACTCAGGCTGTTCCTCTCTGGGATGTCAGCAGTTTCTCTGCCTTCCTGAGGGAGCACTTGCAAATAATTTGATCCCGATAAGATTTATGCTTTTAGAGTAACATTCCTTTATCTTGCTAATCATCTATCTGATTTCAGAAACATAAACAATATTATATCATCTCTTAAAGTAAAGGCTTTGGCCACTGCAGATTTGGGCAAACACTGAAATATTACGTAATCTGAAATGTGTGAACCAAAATATGTCTTAGAAATAGAAATTAGCATTAGAATACAGTTGAATAAAATGTTGTTTTAGAATAACACATATATGAATGAAAAGTACAACGTAGATTGTAACTTCCTATGAACATGCCATTTTCGAACATGGTTGAGTGTTTCACTATAAAAAGTGATGCTTTCTGGTGATAATTGCTAAGATTCCTCACAGTTAAAAATTCTAGCCTTCTTTGATTTCAGTCACGGTTCACAGGTGGTTACTCCTGGGATGCTGGGATATTCCTTCTGGCTTCTTATGACATAAAAATTTTGAGGACTTCTGCTATTTTGTGCGACGTCCCTTAGTTTATATTTGTGTGAAGTTTTTCTCATCATTAGATTTGGGTTATGGCTTTATGTAAAGAATAATCAGGGGACTTTTTGGAGTGATGGAAATATTCTGTATTTTGACTGCAGTGATGGTTACATGGGTGTACACAGTGGCCCAAATTAAAGCATAGCATGAAATGAGAACATTATTTATTGTATGCAAATCATACCTCAATGAAACTCTTGGAAAGAAATATTTCATACATATGTATGTACATGTTATGTCCTCACACATCAATCAGTCAAACAATCTGGGTTAAATAATATTTAGTTGTCTGTAATTGCAAGACCTTCAGGACCTTTAAGTTTCTAAATACAAAAACATTCCTCATGATTCTCCAGACATCAGACATTGTAGGGGTTATCAGACTTTTTGGGCCATGAGACCCTTTTCTAGTACCTCATAGTGTCTGAAACACAGATTGGGATATGCTGGTCTGAATACATTATGTTTAAGTTTATAAGATAAGTAACAACAGTGTGGGGAGTTGTTTGATTTTTCTACAATGGCCAAAGACTAGGAAATGTTTTTGTCCACCAAAGTGGACATTAGCACGTGCTTGTATCTATGAGTGTGAAAAAGTAACATCTTTTCTTAGCCTAATGGCCTGTGTACAAGTGCTGTCACCACAAGTCATCTTGGAGTTTATTTGGACCCAGGAAAGATGAAGGGATAGAAATAGATGGGGTAAACAATGGAATCAGTGACAGGTTTTGTTTTCTTGGCTCCAAAATCACTGCGGATGGTGACTGCAGCGATGAAATTAAAAGATGTTTGCTCCTTGGAGGAAAGCTATGACAAATATAGACAGCATATTAAAAAGCAGAGACATTGCTTTTCCGGCAAAAGTCTGTATAGTAAAAGCTGTGGTTTTTCCAGTAGTCATGCATGGATGTGAGAGTTGGACTATAAAGAAAGCTGAGCACTGAAGAATTGATGCTTTTGAACTGTGGTATTAGAGAAGACTCTTGAAAGTCCCTTGGACTGCAAGGAGATCAAACCAGTCAATTCTAAAGGAAATCAGTCCTGAAAATTCATTGGAAGGACTGATGCTGATATTGAAGCTCCAATACTTTGGCTACCTGATGCGAAGAACTGACTCATTGGAAAAGACCCTGATGCTGGAAAAGATTGAGGAAGGATGAGAACAGGACAAGAGAGGATGAGATGGTTGTTTTGCATCACCGACTGAATGGGCATGAGTTTGAGCAGACTCTGGGAGTAGTGAAGGACAGGGAAGCCTGATGTGCTGTAGTCCATGCGGTCATAAAGAGCTGAGCATGACTGAGCGACTGAACAACAAGATGAAGGGAGGCATCGTGCGGTCGCAGCTCTGAGGAAGTCGGGCTCCTGTCCTCTTCCCTTCACTGAGCACTGAGGCTCAAGATCTGGACAGACAGGGCTGAGGGCCTGAAGGTATGGCTCTTTATTCACAAGGAAGAAGGAAGTGGGGTGATGCTGAATTCTGGAAGATGGGCTCCTACCCCAGCACACCCCATTTTGTCACATGGTCATTTTTCTTGTGTTTCCAGTGCTGACCATGAGACCATACCTCCAGCTGCACAAAAGGCCACCCCTGTCTCTCTGTGCTCCCATTCATGGGTGAATAAGCCTCTGTTGATTTAGGTTTAGGAGAAAGACCCTCTTATCTTGAGTTGCATTTTGATGCTTTGATAAGACTCACAGGTGGGCCATGATTTATGACTTGTGTCACATGATTCATGGATCGTATTTGCAATTATATTGATAAAAGAAACATCCTTTGTCTATGCAGTTCCATTATGCACTTAAGTATTGAGATAGTATTGAGTACTTTCAAGTTTTTCTCCTAGGCCTCAGACCCAAAGTCTGCATTAATAATGATTTGTAATGTTTGGAGAGGCTGTAAATGCAGTTAAAAGTATTCAACCTATTATAATGGTGCTTGTTGCTTCCTGGCCAGTGCTGTGTCTTGAGATGCAGCCAGGCCTGGTCCAGGTAACCATGGTGATGGTTCAGGTAACCGTGGTGATGGTTCAGGTAACCATGCCTGGTTGATGCCAGGACCTGCAACTGAAGTTGCTGACTTGGATAGGGCAGGCTGGGAACTGAGACACAGGCTCAGATACTGAGCAAAAGTCTCACCTGGCACTTGGATGTGGGATTTTAAACTGATGGTGCATCAGGGTGTGCACCTTAATGTAAGGATAAAGCATACTAGGTCTGCCCTGAAGGGAGGTGGAACTCATATGCTGTGGCTTGGAGGGAACAAGCAATGAGACCAGCAGGAATTCCAGGGGGAGAGAGGTCTCCCCAAGGGGCAGGAGGCAGGAGAGCCTTCCCTCGTCCTGGGCTTCCTGGGCCTCAGATGTGAACGCTCATGTTCTCAGAAGTAACTGGGTTAGAGGACTCGTGAGCATGGATGATAGTGAAACCCAAAATGCCTGTTAATTCCTTTACACTGAGAACATGAAGCAGTGTAGGTATGAGGTGTACCATCCAGTTCATTTCCTCTTTGGAGATAAATCTACATGGGAGCCGAATGAGGGTCAGAGGTTGCTTGCGGAGCTTGGGCTCTTAGCAAGGGAAAGTGTCGGTGTGTTCGTCCTATACTGTCACTCTTGTCGATGAGATGCTGTGTCCCATGAACAGGTCCTGCTGCCAGGCTGGGGCATCTGTTCCCTTGCGCAGGGCAGGAGACACAGCCTCAGGATTTCATTTCACCCGCCTCTCCCCTGCCTGCATCACCCATCACCCCAATCTTGGCATGCTGTTTCCAGAGACGGGCTAGCATCTCTCTGGTTTAGTCGGGGACCGCTGGCCTGAGAGCCATGCTGTCTCTTGATGGTAAACTGGCACAACTCTGTTCTGATCCATTAACTCACTGTTGTAAAGTTTTGCTCTTAGAGATCACCTGCTTTCTAAGTTCCTGGGGTGGGAAGGTGGAACATTTCGGGAGAATAGCTCCTTCTTGCTGAAGTATTACTTGCACTGAGCAGAGAAAAATAATGACAACCGTGCCTGAAGAGCTCAGCAGAAGGAAGGTGTGTGATAGAGGTGTGAACACCATCGTATTTATGGGTAGGCCACTTTTGGTCTAACTGGCCGAGGCACAACCCCGTCTATGACCAGGTTCCATACTGCAGATGGCAGAGGGCAAAAACATTCCTCCTTCCTCCAACCCAAGGCTAAACAGCATCCATATACAGTTGCTAAAAGTACAAATCCCATTAGTAACAATGTGCCTTCTATATCTGAAACCCTCCTTGTTGACCTGAAGCTGTTTGTTTGTTAAGTCTATTCTTGTCTTGGAGACATTTTTCATCAAGTTGACTTTGCAATGGATAGAATAGACACATTGTCCATCTAAGATAAGATTCCCCTTATCCATCAACTCCATCTCGATTTGCTCCTCCAGGGATCCTTTTGTTGTTGTTTACTTTCTTTCCTCCCAATGGACTGGCGCTGGATGGATGCTTGCTTTCTTTTCACTGATTGCCTCACTGAAACATTTGCGTCAATTAGAGGAATTGACAAATCTAAAAGCTTCTTAAATATTTCAGAAAAATAAATGGCATGTAAATTTTCTAAATAGTTAATTGTTGGGGGACTTCTATTTCTGGGAAGATATGGTAGAGGTAGTTTTCCCTATACCTCTCAGTAAGTACAACTAAAACCCCCAAATGTTATATAGGAAACCAGCATAAAGAGGCTCTGCAAGGTGAAGTGGACAGCAGACTGGCTGGGGATTTGAAGACCTAGTCAGTGGGGTGGTGGTATGTTCCCTGGGTTTTCCTTTGCCTCATATATTCCAGACTTGCAGCTGAAAAAAACCAGCAACCTGGAAACCCCATTGGCATGGATGAAAAAAAAAATAACAGAAACCTCCTATCTCTGGTCAAAACTCAGGAAGGGAGCAGCCTCATTAGAGAGAAAACTTTTACATAATAACTGCTCTACTGCAGCAGAAAAAACTGTCCCTTTCTCCACTCCTTCCCACATAATTGAACAAGGAGCCTGGACTCCACCCTTGTCAGACTGCAGTAAGAGTCCAGTCCCCACACAATGGTGGTGCCCAGGAGCCCCACCGGGCACTGGAGCGCCCCTGGAGGCCATATGGGAAGCCTGTACTTCTTCCCTCCCTGGTAGAGATGAAGTGATGTCAAAAGAGGCCCAGGGGACACTGTCCATGAGTCAGGAGGTGCGTGAGTCAGTAAGGCTATGTGGAGGGCAGCTGTGGCAGAGGCCGAATAGAAGCTGAGCCTGAAACTTCTGCCCAGGAATATTGAGGCTCCTCGGTCCCTAGGGATTTCCACAGAGCTCGAGTGGAAAAGTGAACTTGTATTTCTTGTCCACTGGGAACGAATCATTTGGAATTGTCTCCTACTCACCTTATTCCTAGTTGTGAATAAAAATGAATTTCCATTTTAAATTCTAACTTGTGAGACTCTGAAAATTGATTACACCTGGAATGTTAGGTTTTTCTTTTCAAAATATATGGATTTCAGATGGTAATATTTGTTACCTTTATGTTTTGTTTTTAAAGATAGTACCTACATTTTCACTTTATGCATATTCCATCTGGAGAAGAAAAATCATCAGGCATCACCAAAGAGCAGAGGAAATGTTGGGTGGCAACGACTTATAACAGCCAGGTGAGCTGGCATAAGCAAGAGAAATTTCACCAGAATTTGAGCCCTTGTTTGTTTACTAACTGAGCAAATAAATTCAGAGTCCATAAAGTTGGTAATATAATATCTCTTCTATTGCTGCTGCTGCTGCTAAGTCGCTTCAGTCGTGTCTGACCCTGTGTGACTCCATAGACGGTAGCCCACCAGGCTCCCCCGCCCCTGGGATTCTCCAGGCAAGAACACTGGAGTGGGTTGCCATTTCCTTCTCCAAAGCATGAAAGTGAAAAGTGAAAATGAAGTCGCTCAGTCATGTCCGACTCTTAGCGACCCCCTGGACTGCAGCCTACCAGGCTCCTCCGTCCATGTGATTTTCCAGGCAAGAGTACTGGAGCGGGGTTCCATTGTCTTCTCTGCTCTTCTATTGAGTTGGGAGGAATGTTCATGTGAAGTGCTCTGTGGATGAAGTGAAAGTTTATCTGACTCAAGTGAACATGAAGAGTTGAAAAATCTCCTTCATGCAAAAAGGATGATGTAATAGTTGTCTAAATTTTAGATGACAAATGGAGAGGTATCCTTGGGTAAGTTAGTAAAACGTTGTGAGGTCATATTGAAGTATTTTGCTATTGGAATATTGGAGGGAGTGCAAGATGATGAAGGATGTTGTGTGGGAGGGGTTTTCACTCGCTCACAATTTGGCCCTTAACCACACTGATAGGTTACATTGTGTCATTCAGTTCACTTTTTAAGAAACTGAAGCATAGTTGATTTACAATGTTGTGTTAACTTCTGTCGGAGAAGGCAATGGCACCCCACTCCAGTACTCTTGCCTGGAAAATCCCATGGACAGAAGAGCCTGGTAGGCTGCAGTCCATGGGGTCGCGAAGAGTCGGACATGTCTGAGCGACTTCACTTTCACTTTTCACTTTCATGTATTGGAGAAGGAAATGGCAACCCACTCCAGTATTCTTGCCTGGAGAATCCCAGGGACGGGGGAGCCTGGTGGGCTGCCGTCTATGGGGTCGCACAGAGTTGGACACTACTGAAGCGACTTAGCAGCAGCAGCAGCAGCAGTTAACTTCTATTGTGCAGCAAAAGGATGGAGTTATATCTATATACATTCTTTAATGTTCTTTTCTATTATGGTTGATCACAGGATACTGAATATAGTCCCACATTCAGTTTACTTTTAAAAATGTAGCAGATATGGTTGAACATACTCCTGAAGATTAAAAATTCACCTTTGGTTCTCCATTGCCTTTATCCATGTATCTTTTGGGGCATTAGTATGCTTATTGATTTTTATAAAATTTTTGCATATTGATCCTCCATTATGTTTGCTTACAAATATTTTTCTTTTGTTTGTTTAAAATTTTCAACTATTATTATTAGATACTTGGGAGTTCTTCATCTTTATGTGGTGAAATTTTATTTTTCTTTGCTGGGTTTTCCATGTGCTTAAAATATCCCAATCATGATTTCAAATATACACTTTCTTTTCTTTTTAGTAATTTAAAATTAAATAAATGATTTGTAATTTTATTATAAAATTAAATAAAAATTTAAACTGGTTTGCTCCTTTTTAAATTTTTTTACATATTGCTTAATCTATCTGTCATATCTTTTTGAGCTTATGAGGGTAATAGCTGCTTCATTTTAACTTTCAAGTGTTTGTTTTAGGTGTAATATCACTATAAGTACTCTCAGTTCTTGATCAGTTGTTATACCTGTGGTCAACATAAATGTATAAATATTCATTCATTCAGTAGCTTTAACCATTGCCCCCAGAAACCTTTCATCAATATACAGTACTTGACTGAAAAGCAAATACATTGACATGCTTACTATTCTCTTCTGCTGGTGCAGTTGCAAATAATCATTATAATCTTTCTTTATAAGAAGGTCCCTCCTGAAGTTATCTGTGAAAGTTCGAACAAATGATAAGGTTTTCTGGGGCAAGTACTTCCTTCCCCTTGGGAATTCAGTTATACCTGCTCTGATTATTGTAAAACAGAAAGAAATGGAGACTAAAATAAGTGTTAGAGACCAACTCCCCTGACCCACCATCCCCGAACACAGGTTTTGCTGATTCAGCTTACTTTATTATTGAGTTCTTCATGTGCAGGGATTTTAAAAGTGGGCTTATGAACCTTTTGGTACATATAAAAGAGAACCAGTCATCATCTGTTCCTCTCTAAATTATTCTCTTTGGTGCATTTTGAATCTCCCCACAACTTAATGATTTTCACATTAAATTGAAATGAGAGAACTCAGCTCAAAATAGGATTGGATGGCAAGTAATTTGTGATCATATTGGAATATTACCTTATTTATACCTATTTTATTGAATGCCTTAGTGTTATTAGCATTTTTTAATGCAAATAATTCTAGATTCTGTTGAACATTTAAACTATTTCAACACCTCTTATTTCTATCATTAGGTGATGTAGAAGCAGTGTGAATAAGGTGCTTAAAAATTTAATATGGGTGTGGTTAAGTGTGTTAGAAAGGGGCTTGGATGCACTGATATAGTTTGTTTAAGATTCAATGACTAAATAGCCTCCTCTCCCGAATACACACACACACACACACACACACACACACACACACACACACACACACACACTTTTCTCTGGAGGTAGAGGTGGGAAAGAGGAAAAGAGGTAAATAATTGCTTACAAGCATGTCATCATAAACTATTTTTAAAGACACCATACTCTAGAGATTTCTGATTTAGGTAGTCAAGAAAGTTAGAAAATCATTCATACTAGAAATCCTAAAGTTAAAATCACAATTATTTGACACCTCATTAGTAAGACACTTTTTTTCTAGTATTTTAGTATTTTATTTAGTATTCAGTATTTTCATAGACTAGCCAATATCATCTGATAATTTCAGATGCTGTATGTATTCCCTGTGCTGTGCATCACACCCTTGTATCTGATTTTATACCCAGTAGTTTGTTCCTCTTCATCCCCTTCCCTTATTTTACCTCCTATCCCTTTCCCTACTAGGCCACTAGTTTGTTCTCTGTATCTGTGTGCCTGAAAGTACTTTTAATTGCTTCTTTTTTCCCCCAAGAATTTCACTGTTCTTGCTGGAGACGCTGATGAATGGCTGATGTGGAGCCTTCCGAAAGGCACGGACTACTTAGATAATAAAACAAAATTGCTTGGTGGAGAAGAGATTGTTTATGCTTTTCTTTTCTTGCTTACTTAAGGCCAACATCTACTTTAGAGAGATCAATATTCCTGAATTGCAAACTTTGTAGAAGCTGAAGGAAACGGTCCTCATCAAGTTGAAATGTTAACCCTCTCTCTGCTTTGCTATCCCAACCCACCCTCTCTTCCTTCTTAGAAAACATGAGCTGGGTCTGGGCTCCTGAGAGCTCAGTGCAGGGTGGGAATATTTGCTGAGGCCGCACCTGAGTCATATTTTGAATGCTTGGCGTCCTCAACTCTCCAGCCCTCGTCTTCATCAGCTCCCCCTGAGTTGGCCTCCTCTGACTTGGGGACCAGATGGACTCCCTGGGATATGTTCTCAGAACAATCCAGTTTCTTCTATCAGAGCCTCCTCCTATTTCATGGTTTTATCTGCCTAATTTTGTCTTCTCTGCTGCACTGTAAAACCCACAGTGCAGGGATGCCGCCTGTCTTGTTTTCATGGCCAGTGTTGGTTCAGGGGAAGACATGGCAAGGCTGAGTCTTCCAGTAATTTCTCAAGCTAAAAATGCCCAACTGTTGAAAGTTAATGACCCGTGAAACCTTTTTACTGCTTCCAACCACAGCGGCAGCCACAGGCTCGCCCGCACGTCTCTCCAGCCTTCAGAGCCAGAGCCGCCAGAAGGTACCTTCCTTCTCTCTGGGCTGGGGTTCCATGTCCCCAGGGACCATGTTGGGTGACTTTTCTGCCACTGCCTGTGTGGTCAGTTCGATATGGGTCACCCCCATTCTCCAATACACAAAATCATGTCTTTTCCAAGTTATGGATGGAAAGAAGTGACTTGCTTATAGGACTAAGTGGAGAACGACAGTACAGTGAAGGGGGAATTAGATGTTACTGTTTCCAAGTAGTGTCAAAGCAAACTGCAACCAGTATACTTGATATCCAGACCCTAAGTGAGTAATCACTTAAAAATAACATTTTCTCTTATAACATGAGCAATTGTGGAAGCAGTTACTAGGAATATCACCACATAGAGACTCTTTCTGGAGTTGAAATTGTTTTTTTCTTAAGTAATGGATTTTCAGCCTTACTTTGCTTAAATAGCTTGAATTGAAGGTTATTGTTGTTATTCAGTCACTCAGTCGTGTCCAACACTTTGTGATCCCAGCAAGAGGGCTTCCCTGTCCTTCACTATCTCCTGGAGTTTGCTCAGACTCATGTCCCTTGAGTCAGTGATGCCATCCAACCATCCTCTCCTTTGTCGACCCTCTTCTCCCCCTGCCCTCAATCTTTCTTAGCATCAGGGTCTTTTCTAATGAGTTGACTCTTTTCATCAGGTGGCCAAAGTATTGGAGCTTCAGCTTCAGCATCCTTCCAATGATTTTCAGGGTTGATTTCCTTTAGGATTGACTGGTTTGATTTTCTTACAGTCCAAGGCACTCTCAAGAGTCTTCTCCAACACCACAATTTGAAAGCATTAATTCTCTAGTGCTCAGCCTTCTTTATGGTCCAACTTTCACATTCATACATGACTACTGGAAAAACTATACCTTTGACTAGATGGACCTTTGTTGGCCAAGTGATGTCTCTGTTTTCTAAAACGCTGTTTAGGTTTGTCATAGCTTTTCTTTCAAGAAGCGAGCGTCTTTTAATTTTGTGGCAGCAGTCACTGTCTGCAGAGATTTTGGAGCCCAAGAAAATAAAATCTGCCACTGTTTCCACTTTCCCCACATCTGTTTGCCATTTGTAGTTACCAATTGTCTTATATTAATTGGCAATTTGGGCTTCTTGGGCGGCAATAGTGGTAAAGAACCTGCCTGCCAATGCAGGAGAGATAAGAAATGTGGGTTTGATTCCTGGGTTGGGAAGATTCCTTGGAGGAAAACATGGCAACCCACTCCAGTGTTCATGCCTGGAGAATCCCATGGACAGAGTTGGACATGACTGAAGTGACTTAGCACACATGCAATTGGCAATTTATCCAAGTACATGTAGATATAAAGCCTGTCTACATTAAAAATATTTAATCAACAATTATTATGCCTACTATGTGAGGTGGTATTTAAGCCATCAGGATTAGGTGACTGCAGAGAAGAAACACAGACCCCTGCCCCTGTGGAATTCATATTCTAGTGAGGACTGCGTATTTTGATTAGGTAATGCTGATGTGACTTCAACCTTTTAAATAGTTTGAATAGTTGGATAGTTTCATGACATAAATGCTGCATTTCATTTAGGTTTTTTTTGGGGGGGGTGTCCATGAACATAATTCTATGGCAGATCTATAAACCCATTGTTTAGGATGTAAAGTTATTGAGTTTAAAGCCAGTTTAGAATCTGTCCACACTGTATCCTTAGGACATGGATCATTTTTGTTTATAGTGTCTGAAGGGGTTTGGAAGAGAATGAAGTGGGTTTGTAGAAATTCCTCTCCTTAAATGCGAAAATGTTTCTTATCTCCTGTATCATCTTCACCTGTATGGGGCATTTTCTATTTGTACAGAATGAGGGAGGTTTAGAGCCGAGAGCTTCTTCACTTATCCACAAGAAGGTCGAGGTCCCCAGGTGTGAAGGGTTCCATGTGGTTCCCTTAGCACATCTGCGAGTTGACTGGAACTAGCCCTTCATTGTCCATGTCAGAGCCCCACAAGCTCTGGGACTTTTATGCTCACGTTCAATTTGAAGCAGTTAAAACAGTGGTTGGCACATAGAAAACACTTAATAGACACTTTGTCAAATGGGTGAATGAATGCTTTTTTTTTCCCCTCTGAGTACTCTATGAATAAATTATCCTTCATTGACTGAAATAAACTGAGGACATTTTTCTAATCTGTTGGTATCTGGATTAGGCTTACAAGGAAATATACCTAGGTACCTTCAAGGAAAGCAAGAACTTTTCTAACTGATTTAGAGAAACATCTCTTCCTGGAAAAATCTAATTAATAATATTGCTGCCTGTGAATATAAAACTCTGTTCTACCTGCAGTTTGTCAGATGAGAGCAACAACGATGTTGAACAGCTGACATGAGGATGTGATTTTTTTTCCTGAAATAGTTTTAGATTCTTCTAGTTTTAAAATATTCAAACTTAAGCCCCAAATGCACATTTGCATTGTTGTATTTACATATTGGGGTGTTTTTACTCCTGTTGAATCCATTCCCGCATTATCCATGCCTGTTTTTTCTAGGAACTCATGCTCCTTGAAGAACAGATCAAGTAGAATTAGCTCTGAAATATACTCTATGTAAAATAAAAGCCAAACACACGTTTCTTATATAACTCTTTCAGATGGTTTTACTCCTAAAACTTAAACTTGCTTATGATGAAACTTTGCCACTATCACATCCATTCGCTGTTTATTCAGATCATCTTGGATTTACTTTTCATCATGTAGGCATTTCATTATCTAGAAAAACACAGCAAAACCAAGCACTAAGTATCTTCCTTCTTGGAGATTTCCCAGAAGATACTGGGGCCTGGCGAGTCTCTGCTTTGAATCGGTAGCTGGGTAGATGACTTCTAGGTTTTGTCCTAATGTTCAGAATCCATGAATTAGTCAATAAGGGGGATGCACTCTTACTGATCGCTGAGCAAGACCCACATCTCCCACCTCTGATGGATGCCAGGGGCCCTGGGTGCTGGGAGGCCTCCACGGTTAATGTGAAGTTTGTAAATGCACTTTCATTTATGAGCAGGATGGCAGAATGCATTATTAATGCCTGCCTAAGAAGGATAATAAGAGGCTTTTGTGGCGTATGCAGTAAACTGTGTTTCCACTTAGGAGTGGACGATAGTAAATAGAAATTGATGATACAGGCAACAGTGAGCAGAAAAACCACAGCACAGGCACTCACAGCAGCGGGGAGCCACCAATTCAGGGGTAAATGTTTGCCTTTAAAACAGATCTATCCTCCACTGGTGACAGTTAGCACACATTTTTATCACTTTAAAAGTTTTTCACATAAAGATCTCTGAACTTCCATGGTGAGAAAAGCCACATATTCCATAGATGAATGTGTTCTTCACCCATAATGTGGCTTATGAAGTCAACTGTTTTGATAACACATTCTTTTTCATTTTTAAGTAATGTATTTAAAAACATAATGAATTGAAACCAATTTTTGTTTCTTTCTTTCTTTTGATATTTCCAACAACAGAAAAAGATTGTCCTTATTGCAACCATGTTATCTTACCCACCTTGTGGTTCTGAGAGATCTTGTTTGGGACAACTTTAGGGCTTTCTGCCCCTGAAGAGTACGTGTATTAACAAAGATGCGGCTGGGAGAGCCAGGCCTCAGTCCTGGGTCCTGGTTTATGAGCAGCAGGCAGCAAGTGTAGACATTTCTGTTGCTGCCTCCTTGCTGAAGCCACAGCAGGAGGACCCATGGCCTGGTCAGGAATAAAAGGGTTTCTTCAGGCTGGTCAGCGGAAGACACTTGACGGCAAACAGTCAAGTTAGAAGGGAGCAATGCGAATGCAACTTGTTCTTGAGCTGGAAGTGGACTTAATGCAGCATATTCCTATCCATCAGGGCCATCACAGGCAGGCTTCCTCACAAATGTCGATCAGGATAGCTACCAGCGAAGCTCGTAAGAGAACACTTAAGGTTATGGTTCAGAAATCCCATGGGGTTCTTCTTAAAAAACAAGTCGATTCTTTCTGTGTATCCTAATAGCTAATTGTCTTAAGAGTTGCCGATTATGAATGCTAGGTTTATGAATTATTTTCCCCTCATACTTGTCAGTCTCCTGTACTCTTTATGGAAAGAAAGAAAACACACCCCAAAAGAAGCTTCCATCTTCATCACATTCAACAATCAGCAACCAATTTAGGAACAAGAAGAGACCCCTGTGGACATGGGAGGGATGGAGGCTGGTTGATGGTGTGTTTATCTCAAGCAACATGTGGTATGTGTGTTTGCAAGTACACAGCTTGAGAGATTTTAGTCTCTGCTGTTTGTAACTTACTTCTAAATGATGCATTGCTTTTATTTCCTTAAAGACAGAAGATGGTTCAAATGATCACAAAAAGAATTGGGCAGCATCTTGGGGAAATTTCTCCATAAATCGTAGAAAACACATTTCACAAACAGTTTAAAGGTCCCATTGCAGGGCCAGCTGGCTCCAGGAACGGTCCTCCTGATTCCTTCCAAGTCTTTGCAGCACACTCTATTCTGTCTCTGCCTCTGTGTGTCTCTCCTCTCTCTGTCTCTCTCTCATTTTGGAGTTTAACATAGGCTTCATAGTGATCTTCACAGGCACAGGCCTAATAAAAATGTTTGTGATTTTCACCTGCTGCGAAGAGCTGACTCACTGGAAAAGACCCTGATGCTGGGAAAGATTGAGGGCAAGAGAAGAGGAAGTGTGACAGAGGATGAGATGGTTAGGTAGTATCATCGACTCAACGAACATGACTTTGAGCAAACTTCGGGAGATGGTGAAGGACAGGGAAACCTGGTGTGTTGTAGTCCATGAGGTCGCAAAGAGTTGGACGTGACTCAGCGATTGAACAACAACAAGCTACTTTTCACAGACTGCAGAGAAGTGTAAGAAGGATGGATATCACTGAATCTCCTTGTTCAGAAAGCAGGGAGGGAAGTTGGCTTCCGTGGCTGCATTACTGATCTCTGAGGATAAGCGGCTAAACTATTTAGAAGTGAAAAATATATGCTTTAATGTTAGATTATGGTTTTGCATTCTTCAGTTTGTCATAAAATTTATTGCCCTGTGGAATGAGTACATGATGTTTTCAGATTAGGCCCAGATGTATATCCAGAATGCAAAATTGCAGAGAGAAATGTTTAACATATGGTCTGGATTCTTAGGCAAGTTACGAAACCTCTGGGTCTCAAGAACTAGTATGACCTAGATGTTATAAAACAGGGTAAATTAGAGGATATTTGTACTTTTTCATTATACGTGTGTCGTTAGTGAGATCCCAGCAGGTTTGGGGGAAAACATTTCAGTGACAATAAGCTTTGTTCTGCAAAGTATTTATCCCACCCCCACCCAAGAGCCAGCAAGTGTGGTGTGCCATTTTCCCTCTTGAAAGAGAAGCAAAAGCCGCTCTTCCCACAGCTAATTCCATGTCTGACAGAGCTGAATTCAGAGACTCAGTGATGAGTATAGAGTCCTGGGTTACTTCCCTTCATGGAGTTTGTAGTGCTGAGCTAAGTCGCTTTAGTCATGTCCGACCCTTTGTGACCCCATAGACTGTAGCCCACCAGGCTCCTCTGTCCATAGAATTTTCCAGGCAAGAATACTGGAGTGGGTTGCCATACTCTTCTCCGGGGGATCTTCCCGACCCAGGGATTGAAACTGTGTCTCTTATGTCTCCTGCATTGGCAGGCAGGTTCTTTACCATTAGCGCTACCTGGGCCCTTGGAGTTTGTAGTTGGGCATTTTTAATTCCGAGCAGTGTTTGGGACTGAATGTTTGTGTCCCTTCAAAATTCACATGTTGAAACGCTAACCCTCAAAGTGATGGTGTTTGAAGACGGGTCTCTGGGAGGTAATTAGGATCAGACGAGGCTGTGAGAATGGGGCCTCATGGTGGGATGCGTGCCGTTATAAAGAGAGATGCCAGCACGAACTTAAGCACGAATGAAAAGAGGCCACGTGAGGACACAGGGAGAAGGCAGCCATCTGTTAGCCTCAAGGAGAGGCTTACCCAGGCTGGTCCCTTCAGCTTGACCTCCGAGCCTCCAGAGCTGCGAGAAAGTAAACAAAATTTTGCTGCTGAAACCATCCAGTTATGGCAACCTGAGCAGACCAAGACATCCGGTGTAATAAGAGAAGACTGAATTAAACAAAGGAAGCTCTTCTTACCTTTTGTAGTCACTTTGGGTGAACTATGGCCACCCAAAGGTACCAGGTCCTAATTCCTAATTCCATTAACTGAAAGGTAGGAACTTTCGAGTGAGTGGTAAAGAACCTGCCTGCCAATGCAGGAGACGTAAGAGACACAGGTTCAATCCCTGCATTGGGAAGATCCCATGAAGGATGGTGTGGCAACTCACTCCAGTGTTCTTGCCCGGAGAATCCCAGGGACAGAGGAGCCTGGCGGGCTACAGTCATGAGGTTGCAAAAGAGCTGGACTCCGAAGCAACTCAGCACACACACAGACAGGGATTTTATCCTGGATTATCTGGGTGGGCTCAAACCCTATCCCTATCCCAAGTGTCCTGGTAAGAGACAGACTCCCATGAAGAGGAAGAGGCAAGGTGACCAGGAGGCAGAGGTGGGCTGATGCAGCCACCCAGCAGCTGGAGCAGGACCACAGCAAGCCTCCCCTGGGGCCTCTGCGGGGAGCATGGCTCAGTCCACAGCTTGACTTTGAGCTTCTGGCCTCCAGAGCCATGGGAATCAGTGTCTATCGTTTTGAGCACAGACGTTACCTGTCACAGGAATCGTGTACTCTGTCACTCTTTACTCTCTTTGGATACAGAGCTTGTTAACCAGATATTCAAGGCTCTGACCTTGAGTTTGGAGTTTGGGGGGTGTCCGTCATCCCCACAGCAGGGGAGCAAAGTGCAGGGAGGGCTACTTAGGTCTGAAGCTGCCTTCCGGCAAGATGAGCAGAACAGGTGGGAGAGAAGGCCTTTTGACTTCCAGGTCATTGCGGACACCAGCTGGCCTCCTCTCAGCCCGAGGGCAGACCCAGGTCCCATGTATGTGAGGGGTTTGGAGGTTCACCCGTGCGGCATTTCCAGATGCTGGAGAAGAAACTGTTTGGGATGAGAGCAGGGGTGCTGGCTACTCTGAGAAAAGTGCTCCTTTGCCAGATCACACCTCTGTCCTGTGAAAGGTTGATGTGAAGTTTCTTATCAACATTTCCACTCTGACTTATTTCTATGACAAAGAATGCCTGGGTGATGCTTCTGAGGACGAAGGCTTTTGTGTGGTTCTAATTCAGCACAGAAAAAATGGGGGGCAGTGATAGGGTTGGCATAGTCTTTCTCTACTGGTTTCTCTCAAGCTGGGCCTTGAGGAGAGCCATTTCTTGCTGCAAAGCCCATCTGCTCAAGGGACCAAGAAAACGGGGTGCCCTGAGAACGCCTCTGTTCAAAAAGACCGACTTTCTCAAAACCCAGGTCGTAATTAATTGACTGAAAGTTTAATTTTGCATCCCTGTCGGGGGTTTGGCTGAACACCAGCCCTGTAATAGCTAGCACATGTAGGGATGTCCGCTAACTCCACCTTCTTTTCTGAATTTCTTTCCTTTTTTCAGAGACACATCTAAGGTTTTTTGAGTTTCTCTGTGTGTTGTTTGTATTTGCCAGGAAAACACAGTGCTTGCCTTATTCTCTTATCCATCAACTTCGTGTGAACGATATGGATGGCTGGGCCGGTTGCCCAGTTCCCCATTTTTCTGCTTTAACTGATCAAAACTTAAAGCATAATACTAACAAATACCATCTGTGTCATCTTTCTAAAATCCGTCTGGTAGTCTAGAAAGCTTGTTAATTACTCACAAAGAAAATAAAGCATAAAGAAAACCTCTGCAAATCTCTGCCTTCCTGTTTATGATGAGAAACTTTGAACAAATAAATATTTTGCAGAGTAAATGCCTGAGAACTTATGCCAGGAAGGCCAAGAGATTACATTAAAAAAATAACATACTGCACACAGGGGATTCCACTATGAACTAGAGACACTAATTATTTGTTGAATTACTTCCTTTCTCTCTCTTTGACCTTTCTGGGGAGTTATGCGCAACCTGTTTCAAGAATCATTTATATTTTTAATTCATTCAGCACCTGAACTTACACCTACTATGTGTGCATTAATTAAAGCATCCGAAGTGTCATGAAAGAAGGAGGGACAGGAAGAGAGAGAAAGCCTCCCGCATATGTGGATATCTAGCATCCGTGGACCAGAAGAGCCATGGTCCTGGGCCACAGCACCCAGAGGGGCAGGTCTGCTCTGGGCCAAATCTGAGATGCTCAGTCCCAGCATGGACCCATCCTAGGGGAATAGCTGGGATGGAGCAATCCTGGATGGGGAGATTCTAGGGATCTTAGTTGTCATCTGTATTTGGACTCAGCAATTCCAGGGTGAGTCATAGAGGGCACTGAAAAGTCCATATTAAACTCCGAAAGGGGGAAGACAGAGGACAGAGAGAGAAGGCAAACAGGAAACCCATTCAACAACAGAAATAAATGAAAAAACACTTCTTCATAGGATTCAGAAACTTAATACAAGTGTCAAAGTAGGAAATACATTAAAATGATAAAGCAATAGAAATATTAAAAATATCTTCTTAATTATGCTGATAGAGTCCAGTGGTGAGTAGGAGAGAGAAGAGTAAGCAGAGTAGTAAAGTGTATTAAAGTATTTTGCTCAGTATAATTCAAAAACCTACTGTCTTTTCTTAGGACAGTGTAAGAAGAATGTTAACAGGAAATATAGTTAAATATGGTTTTGAAAAACTTAAAAGTAACTGGTAGTTAAAATAGAAGGCAAGATACATTGTTTATGTAAGTATGTATATGTATATGTCATATGTTTGTCTATATTAAAACACTGGTTATGATAAAAGCAAGAGCTATACAGTTTATAGCTCTTGCTTTAAACAAAGTAAATGAAAACAAAGGAAATAGTTGATGAACTTCGAAAACATAAAGGAAAGAGCAACACAAAACGATGAGTAAGTATTTCAACGCTGTGCTAATTGGTTGAACTACCTCATGAGACGATAGTCTTTCACACTGGATATAAGACAAAATGTTCAGTGTAAGGCAACATATTTAAAACAAAGTCACCTTAAGAAGAATAAAAGCTCGAATGTGGACTCTTGTAAATCATGAAAATGGAAACAACCCAAATATTAGCGTATTAAATATGAAAGATAATAATTCAAGACAGAAGACTTAAATGAGAGAAAAAAGAATATTTTACACTGATAAAGTACAATTCTTGTTTTAAAACAGGTTATCAATGGTTTTCACACTGCAGATATTTTTCTGCACTTGTTTATTTTTCCTAAATATTTTTGATATTTTCATGACTTGAAAGATGTCTCACGAACATTCATTTTCATTGGCTCATGAAACTCCACTGCGTAAAATACTGCCATAGTATATTATTTTTGGACCCCTAGCTAACAAAAGTATGAGAAAATTTATGAGAAATATAAACTTAAGAAGTAGTACAAAGGTTTCAGCTGGGGAGGAAGGAAGATAGACAGCCCAGGGGAGGGATCATGAAGATGAATTAACTGTGTTGCTAATGTTTTGGTTTTCAAATATTTGTTGCATTGTTTTTACAACCTTATATTTCTTAAATACTGTGTAATACATAAGTACAAATTTTAAAATAACACGATAAATTCTCATTTTGTCCATATAAGTTCCACGAAACTCTGTGCTAAAACAAGTTGCGTTAAAAATTTAAAAATATAAAGCATGAGAACTCGGTAATTCAATGGGAAATTGAAAGAAACCAGGTAGGGTTAGGGGACTTAAAAAAATCTCAGCACCCAAGACTTAAGGCAGTAAAGGAAATAGAGGCAGTAAAAAAATTTTACCAAATGACTAGAGTGCTCTGTCTATGGGGATTCTCCAGGCAAGAATACTGGAGTGGGTTGCCATGCCCTCCTCCAGGGGATCTTCCTGACCCAGGGATCGAACCCACCTCTCTTTCATCTCCTGCATTGGTGGGCGGATTCTTTACCACTGTGCCACCTCCTGGAGTTTGCTCAAATTCATGTCCATTGAGTCTCCATTGATGAGATAGCTGAATGTACAATGATTTTTTTTCTTTAGCAAGAGTTATGTGAAAAGATGGGAGTGTAAACAAGTTAACAGTTTACCTAAGAGAGGCAAGGATAAAAGAAAAACAGAGAGAGAGAGATGCTCATCATCCTCCAAAGTAATTACTGAGCAAAAATAGTGCACAATGATGAAATCCAGCAATCTCATCACATAGTTGGGCAACAATGCCGCTAGAAATACATCACTGAGTTTTTGCAAGCAACAGTTGTGGTCTCCTTTAAGGACAGGGATTAAGAAGCATGAATTCCCCCATGTACACTATGGTAGCTTTGCTGTTCACACCAAGAGCACTGTCCAGGCCAGCTGCCGGTCTGCAGAGGGGCAGAACCCAGTGGCGGGATCTTAGCGGCCAAGATCTCCCGACTCCATAACTGCCCTTGTGGACACATTCCAGGAGATGGTTTAACTTTATAAATAATGCAGTCTTTCTACAGTTTCCTTTCTCTCTAGGTTTTGGTCTCTTTAATATCAAGCATTATTGTGCAAAACCATTATTCATTGTTACTGCACTGTCTGAATCTGCTCAGGGGCTAGTGCCTCATTGCTTAAGGGCAGCAATGGACCTGAGATCCTGACACTTCCTGCCGGGCTCTGTGGTTTGCACTGAGCATCAGTTGGTAAAATAAATTGTGGAGATAATGTTATTTGGAAGAGATCTTCAGCTCCACTTACATGTGTATTTTCTTTGGCTTTCTTTCTTGACTGCATTTCTTCCTGAAACTCTGTAACAGGAACACCCAGAGACCTCTGCTTCTTCCATTTCCTTGTAAAGGGAAGGCCACTCTTGGCCCAGTGGATGCATGGGACCAGTGTAACAACAGGAAATTCCTGGTCTCAGCCCATTTTGACCTGGAGCATTCTAAAATACAAACTTTCAAAAATCATAATTATGCCAACATTGATGCATTTTTTTTTTTTGGTCAAGAATATGGCTTTTGAAACAGATTCCATTATGTCAAACTAAACTCTGGATCAATGTTTTATAATAGCACAAACAGTTTCCATAGTTCCATATAGTTTTAATTAAAGTGATTATTTAAATATATTTATATATTTCAAATTTTTATTTTATACTGGAGGATAGTTGATTTACAATGCTGTGTTAGTTTCAGGGGTACGGCAAAGTGATTCATATGTACATATGCATGTATCCATCCTTTTTCAGATTCTTTTCCCATATGACTGTGCCTTGCTCAGTCATTAAGCTGTGTCTTAATTTTGTGGCCCCACGGACGATAGCCCACCAAACTCCTCTGTCCGTGGAATTCTCCAGGCAGGAGAGTGGGCTGCCACTTCCTCCTCCAGGGGATCTTCCCAACCCATGGATAGCACCTGTCTCCTGCTCAGCAGAGGAATTCTTTACCACTGTGCCACCTGGGAGCCCCTCTTTTCCCATACAGGTTATTACAAAATATTGAGTAGAGTTCCCTGTGCTACACAACAAGGCAGGTCCTTGTTGATGGTCTATTTTATATATCATATTGTGTATGTGTTAATCCCAACCTTCTAATTTATCCCTCTACCCTACCAGATTTATATACAAATTTGATTCATTTAACTAATATTTTCTCCCATCAACATTTTGGATTATCATTTCTATTTTGTACTGTCATTTGTAGTCACTATTTTATTTGACTACAAATGTTTATAGGTTAACCGTTGCAGTTCTAAAAGTGATATCAAGTTATTGTCATTCACTGGCCGGTGTATGGGTAGCAGAACACATTATGAGGTTTCGGCCAGTGTCAACTTTATCATTTTATTGATCATTTTCATCGATATTACTTACTGTAAACTTGAAAAAATTACTTACTGTTTTGAATCAGTGAGAAATTTGAGAGGCATTTTATCAACCAAAATGTGGGAGCTAATTATAGAATAATGCGGGAGGGGAGAAAGGTGTGAAAGGTGGTGTTCTCTGGAAAGAAAGAGGGGTGGTCCCAGAAGGGGGAAATGGAGGGGTTGGTAGGAGAGTGGAGGGTGAGCTGGGGGTAGAAGGGGTGAGGGGCTGAGGCAACGGAGGGGTGCCAGGTGAGGCAGGGAGGAATGGATGAGATGGGGAAGGAGGGGGCATGAGGTAAGAGAAAGGAGAGGGTGGGAAGGGGTCAAAATAGACTTAGGGTCAGCATGGTCCCTTCAAATAAATCACTCTGCTTCAGAAAAATCTTGAATTTCTCTGGGCATTTTAAGGTTTTGCAGGAAAAATTATTCTGAGTATTACTGGTTGACAAATAGTTTTTAAAGATATGGGGCTTGACATCTTCTACCCTCCCTACTAAGATCCATGTTGTCCTTTATCACTAATTCTTTGCTCTGCTTCTCCTTTGAGCTGGGGGTCAAGGGTCAGGGGCAGCCCTGTGCTCAGCCTGGGGCAGGAGAGGTACAGAGCCTGGGGAGTAGGGCAGAGGGCCATGGGCCCTGTGAACTCCGGCAGATTTCTCTCCAGCAAAGTGCTTGCCTCCGGGAGACGTGGACGTTGGGAGACGTGGACCGCAGAGTCCTGGCTCTCAGGAGCCCACAGCAAAGAGCACCATAAAAGGGGATGTGATGAGAGGAGGGTGGCAGCCAGGGTGGACATCCATCGTGTCTCAATCCCGCGTCAGCTTCTCTTTGTCACACACCTGGTCCCCATGAAGGACAGCACCGCGGACTTTCTTCTGCATAGGCAAGTGCACGTGCGTTTCCTTTTTTTTTTTTTTTAACAGAAATTATTCTTTTTGTAACATTGAAGTATAGGTGATTTACTGTGTTGTGTTAATTACTGCTGTGCAGCAAAGTGATTTAGTTATACACATATATACATTCTTTGTAAATATTCTTTTCCATTATGGTTTATCACAGAATATTGAATATAGTTCCCAGTGCTATACAGTAGGACCTTATTGTTTATCTATCCTATATATAATAGTTTGCATCTGCTAAAACCAGCCCCATCTCCCTTGGCAAACACCAGTCTGTTCTCTGTGTCTGTGATTCTGTTTCTGTTTCATAGAACAGCTCATTTGTGTCGTATTTTAGATGCCACATATAAATGATATCACATGGTATTTGTCTTTTTCTTTCCGACTTACTTCACTTAGTATGATAATTTCTAGTTACAGTAACAGGAATCATTCTAATGGCTTTTTAATAAGCTGCTTTTCCTTCTCAGCTTTTTTAGGGATATATCAGCATGTTTATGATAAACATTACAATTTTTAATAGCTTGGACATACAATGTCCAAGATGGCTCTGAAGTGTGTTTTTTACAGTGCTATTGCTAAGTTACTTCAGTCGTGTCCGACTCTGTGTGACCCTATAGACTGTAGCCTGCCAGACTCCTCTGTTCACGGGATTCTCCAGGCAAGAATACTGGAGTGGGCTGCCGTTCCCTTCTCCAGGGGATTTTCCCAGTTCAAGGATCAAACCCACATCTCCTGTGTCTAATGCATTGGAAAGCAAGGTCTCTACCACTAGCACCACCTGGGAAGCCCTTTTTACAGTATTTACAGCCAATTATGCATATGGTAATATTTAATAAATTGCTAACTACATAGCAATTTATTACATTGCACAACCTTTATGTTTATCTACGGGTTTCTTTTTTTGCAATACAATTGGTCACCTTCTCTTACATTTATTAGCCATTCTCAAATTGCCTATCATGTCTTATCCAATTTTCTATTGATATGTTTCTTTTGATTGATAAGATCTTTTTGTACCTCTAATGTTAGAGGTCTTTGCTGGCTTATAAAATGCAAACATTTTCCCAGTTTGTCATTCATCTTTGATACAAAATGTTTGAAGAAAATTCAAAGTTTGATATAGCCCAATTTATCATTCATTCTCTAACCGTCTCTGTATTTATGTGCTGAGGAAAAAGTTCCTGTTTCCAGGTCATCAACAACCTGAACTGTTTTCCTGATTGTACTTTTTCACATGGTCACTTTTTCATATCCCAAATTAATCCATTTGGAGCACATTATATTGTAAGGCTCAAGTCAGCACACATTATTTTTGTTTGTTTCTAATGATCAGTCATTTGCCCTTCCATTATTTATTCAATAATTCATTTTCCACTATAGAGCTGAAATGCCATGAATATACTTCAATGTAATTCTTTAAGTCCTCTTTTTTGTTCCACTTATTTTTCTGCCCTGTGCAATAACCACACTGTTTAAATAATCGATTTATTTTAATTTAATTTAAATTGTTAAATATACCTTGATATCTGATGGCATCAGTGGAGCTTATTGTTCTTCTTTTTCATAATCTTTCCACACTTTGCCTTCCAGACACATTTAAAAATCAGATTGACAGTTTTCAAATACCACTCTCCTCCAAAAAATAGCATTGAAATTTAGACTGGAATTGCACAGCATTTTTACATTAATTTGAAGGGAATTTTAGAATCTTTTCCATTTTGAGTCTTTCCATCCAATGATGAACTAGATTCATTAATTTACTTAATCCATTAATTTGTTCAGTGCACATTTCTAGTTTTTTTTTCCTTATAAGCCTTAGACACTTCATGTCTATGGTATGTATGTATTTATACATACATTACGGAGAAGGCAATGGCAGCCCACTCCAGTCCTCTTGTCTGGAAAATCCCATGGACGGAGGCGCCTGGTAGGCTGCAGTCCATGGGGTCGCTACGAGTCAGACACGACTGAGCGACTTCACTTTCACTTTCACTTTCATCCATTGGAGAAGGAAATGGCAACCCACTCCAGTGTTCTTGCCTGGAGAATCCCAGGGACGGCGGAGCCTGGTGGGCTGCCGTCTATGGGGTTGCACAGAGTTGGACACAACTGAAGCGACTTAGCAGCAGCAGCAGCAGCAGCAGCAGCATACATACATTATGATTTGTTGGTTTTGAAAAGGGAAGTTTTAGTCATAATATTTCTAGCTATTCACTGATATTGTTGAACATTTTTAATTTTTGTATTTTATTTATAATTATCCACTTTGCCAATTTTGATTATTGATTCTACTAGTTTTCAGATTTTTACTGAAAACTCCTGGACATTTCAGGGATAGAGAGTCCCTTGGACAGCAAGGAAATCAAACCAGTCAATCCTAAAGGAAATCAACCCTGAATATTCATTAGAAGGACAGATGCTGATGCTGAAGCTCCACTACTTTGACCATCTGATGTGAAGAGCTGACTCATTGGAAAAGACCCTGATGCTGGGAAAGATTGAGGGCAGGAGGAGAAGAGGGTGAAAGAGGATGATGTGGTTGGATGGCATCATGGACTCAAAGGACATGAGTTTGAGTAAACTCTGGGAGATAGTGAAGGACAGGGAAGGCTGGTGTGCTGCAGTCCAAGGGATTGCAAAGAGTTGGACATGACTTAGCGATTGAACAACAACTGAGTGCATTAATAGTTTACTCTTTGTTACTGGAAAATAGTATTCCATGGTAAAGAGATGTTGAAATTCATTTACCCATTCATCTGCTAAGATCTGCTATCTATAAGATCTACTATCTTATAGATAAAGCTGCAATGAATGTTAGTATATCCCCACATTTGTTTACATTATGACATATGTTTCCCTTACTCTTGAGGAAGTACTTAGGTGAGGAAGGCCTGAATTATATACTGGCTACATGTTTAGTGTTGTAGAAATGTCAAATGACTTTCCGACCGAATTGTACCATTTTAAATATCCACCAGCACCTTGTGCTAGATTGAATTGCTTCATCTCCTCCCAACACTGGTTGTAATCAATCCTTTTAATTCTAGACATTCTAATGGGTTTGCAAGGATAGCTCTTGAGGTTTTAATTTGCGTTTCCCTAAAGGCCAATGATAGTGAACATTTTTCCTGTGCTTATGTGCCACTAGCATATTTTCATACACAAAATATCTGTTCAAATTACTCATCCATTTTTAATTATTCTGTTTTGAGGATTCTTCATCTAGTCAAGAAAGAAGTCTACAATAAGTGGACTTCTGACATCAGATGCAACGATTTTTCCCATTTTTTTTTTTTTTAGAAATTGTATAGTTTAGGTTTTACACCTAGTTCTGTAATCCATTTTGAGTGATTTTTTTTTTTGTATATCACATAAGATTTTTGTTTTGTATCATTAAAAAAATTTATTTTATTTTATTTATTTATTTGTCTGGCTGTGTTGGGTCTTCATTGCTACATGTGGGCTTCTCACTGTAGTGTCTTCTCTTGTTGGGGAGCACAAGCTCTAGGGTAGACATGTTTCAGTAGTTGCTGCACATGGGTTCAATAGTTGCAGCTCTCAGGCATGTGGGATCTTCCTGGGCCAGGGCTGAACCCGTGTACCCTGCATTGCAAGGTGGATTCTTAATCACTGGATCACCAGGGAAGCCCTGTTTTGTGTCATTTTCATGTATGTTGTGAGGCAATGGTTGAGGTTAATTTTTCTCCCAAACTGATATCCAGTTGTTATAGCAACCATTCTTTGATATGACTTTTCTTTCCCATTGAATCTTTTACCTTTGAATCTTTGCCAAACATCAATTGGCTGTAGATGCTTGCATCTGTTTTGGAATACTTTCGTTCTGTTCCATTGATGTGTATGTTTACTCTTATGCCAATAACATTCTTTCGATTATTTAGATTTGATGGTAATAGAGTAAGTTCTCTAAACTTGTTCTTTTTCAATTTGTTTTGGCTCTTCCTGGTCATTTTCATAGGATCTGAGGAGTACAGCATCAGTAGTTTTCAGTAGTTATTCTTCCTTTTGTCCTTTGGGTCACAAGCCTAGACATTGTATCCTACCAGAACAGCATTTCATGGCACTCTTCATTTTCGATAAACACAGTCATGTGACAATTTCTGGCCAATCAGGTGCAAGCACAGGTGCTATATAAAACTTCCAAGAAGGCTCTTTCAAAGGTGGTGAGAGGAGCAAGTATGCTTTTGATTTTCCTTTACTTTTTCCCCCTCATTTGTTTGCAATGTAGAGGTAATGACTAGAGCTTTAACAGATTCTTTTCACTCTGAAGATGTAAGGAAGCATTGAAGAGCAGAAAAACAGGAACTAGAAGTCCTTCATTAGTTTTTATTTCCTCTTTGAATCCACTGAGTAACCATACAGACCTTTTCTGAATTATTTTATATAATAAAAAAACTTGTATCTTATGCTTAGCTTACTAGTATTTTGTGTTGTTCTGCTGTGTATAACCAAACCTGTTCCTAATCGACATAGATTCTATGATATTTTTTTCTATCTACTCATTTTAGAATGGATGAGTTTTAGCCTAGCCTGTTTCCAGTGCAGTGTAGATCAGCTTTACTCTTCTTGGGTTCATTTTTTGATCATTGGAAGTCGATTTTAGTTTCCCCGGTTGTTATTGTTTAGTCACTAAGTTGTGTCCGACTTTTGTGACCCCATGGACTGTAGCCCACAAGGCTCCTCTGTCCATGGAATTCTCCAGGCAAGAATACTGGAGCAGGTTGCCATTTCTTTTGCCAGGGGATCTTCCCTATCCAGGGATCGGATCTGAGTCTTCTGCATTGGCAGGTGGATTCTTTACTACTGAACCACCAAGGAAGCCCTGTAGTTTCTCCAATAAAAAGAGGCTAATCTGTTAAGTAATGAAACTGCTATTTGAATTCAATTATTTCTGAATCCCAAATCTAGTCCTTTTCTGCTCTGCCAAGCTTCCTGTAATTCATATAATTATTAATTCAACATCCATCTTGTTGCAATACACAGTGGGTGAGAAATTGCCTGGAAGGAATGGATGGGCTATGTCATGGTCTCACACTTTCTGTGTATTATCTGATACCATCATTAGGTACTATCTGGATGGAGTTGGTTGAGTAGAACCAGTAGAGCCTGCTCAGAAGTGAGCAGCATTTCAGGAATGTATTACATGTATAGAATAATCCATAGTTGGACATTGAAGCAATTTAAGAAATCGCTTTCCCTAAAGAAGTTAAACTCTAGGATGCTTTCCCATCAGCTTCAATACCTGGTCAGAATCTTGCTTTGAAGACAATGGTTGAGACAATTGACATCTTATCTCCTTTTCTAATAATTAGACCAGAGTCAATCTTTGACCTCCCCTGGGCTGGAGCCCTGAGCTGTGGTTGTCTGTCTAGGACATTGTCACATGGCCACCAGTTAAATTCTTGCTGCATCGGATGCACATATAGGATGGAAGTACAGAAACCTAAACACAGACCCTAGGCTTACAGAAATGAGGCATTTTTATTGGAATGATTTATGGCCTTTTTGGATAGGAAATGTTCAAGGAAGGGACAACCGAAGTCATTTTGATTATTGATGTTTTTATTGCAGCCACGAAGTCTCTGGTCTAGCTTGGAAATGCTTGGAGATACCTTAACGAATGCCAAGGGAAGAACTCCTGACAATGGAGCCTCAGCGCTGGTGTTGTTAACCGAAGACATTACTCATGCTCATCAGAGAGCTTCACGTAGCCTGTTAATGTGCTTTCTCAGGGAAAGTAGGCAGACTACACGGATGGTTTCCACTAATGCATTGTGAACAACAGTGGGCAGACTGGTCTCTGCCTTCACTTTGAATTCTTTGTCTTTTTTCCTTGCAATGATAGCTTTCATAAATATTTCTCTTCTCATTTAGTAAAAATCTAACCCCAAACCTCTTACAGTCCCTGCCCAACTTCCCAGCTGACTCACGATAATCCCTGGAGAAAAGCAACACCAACATAGAACAAACTTGATCGTGATCTGCCCAGAGAGAAATCTGTGTATGGATCCAGGAAAGAGCTCTTCGTGACCAATGATAATCCTGCACAATGGTTCATTTTCAAGATAGTTCCTTGAATCCAAAAACTCATTTAATTCTGTTTAAAATAAAAAAAGTGCCCTCATCTCTCTTGCTTTCACCCCTCAACATTTCAGAAGATGGAAGAAGCAGCTAAGATATTCGGTTCCATTTTCATGGTGGTTTTTGTCTCGTCTCCTAAATGCACTGAAGTTGAGCCCACACAATCTTCGTGGCTCACTTACAGTGGATGGGAATTTTCTGGAAGACTTGGGCCTTCTATCCCCATTGTATAATCCTCTAGGCTTTTGTTTCCCTTTGATAACATTCAGACATTTGGTAGATAGTCTTGTCCAACAGAGGTACGATTTACTTTTTCTCTGTTTTCACACCAGAGCAAACTGGGAGCTGAGGAACGCCCTTCTCTCTGTAGGGCGATGTCGGAAACTCTATGTTATTTCACAGCCCTCAGAGCCATGCGTTGGGCTGACCGCCAGGCTTCTCCCTGAATTAGAAGATTTCCTTCATGTTTGGCTTTCGCCTCCAAGTTCCCTGGGAAAGCACAAAATCATAGTTCTTGAAAAGTCATTTTTCTATTAGAAAACATATCTTTCCCAATCATTTTGTACCCAATTGCTGATCTTTTTGAGAGAAAAGCAAGTACAGAAAGTTCAAAAGTTTGCTGTTTATGAGAAATGTTGGCTTAACATTTCCTCACTGCCCAGCTCCCCCCCTGACCCATGGCTGGTTTCCTGTAGTAACCTTGCTCTGTCCACCTCCACCCACAAGTTCCAGGACTTTTGTAAATCCTGCCTTCACTGAGCCCTCCCCTCATCACATGCTGGGGGCCACCTGTACTTCTTGTCACAGCCCAGCTGATCCATGTCCTCGAAGAGCCCTCAAGGTAACATCCACCCAGTCTTGGGAGCCAGGAGGCCAGGACTATGTCACAGCTGCGGCCAGCTTCCCTCTCCTCCTGCTGGGATCTGGTCACTGGTCTTGGTCTGGAGGAGTCATTCTGGTCCACAGTCCTGTACAGATGTAGGTCTTCTCCTCCATCATCCACCTGCCTCAACCCAGCAACACAAATGGGCCCAGTGCTTGCTTCTGTGCTTGTTTGTACAAGAAAGGAGACCCCCTGACTCATTCCTCTCTCCCTCCCTCCATCCTTCTGTCTTCCCTCCCCTTGTATATGAAGATGACTGAGGTGTCCTGGCCCACAGGATCCTGCTCCCCCGTTAGTCCTGCATTGCCTCTAAGATGCTATAATTAACCATAATGATAGTAATAACAATACAACAAAATCTTCATGTCCTCATTCTGAGAAGAATTTCCTCTTATTGACTCACTGCAATGTTTCTTTATTTCAATTAACTGTACAAAATGAAAGAAACAAGTTAATGGCTCAGAAATGAGCTGGTCCCAGATGGGTGATAAATATGAGAAAACTAATTGAGAATAGTAACCACTCCACAAAGAGCTATGCTGTCCCAAAAGAAGCTCTTAGAATATTTATTGTGATTTGCATGTTCTTGGAGCCATGATATTTTAAAGGGTGCTTTGTCTGTTTCGCTGAATGATTGGAGCATGTGGTTTTGGATGGATTTGGACTCTTCTGCAGGATTGCACATTCATTCCACTTGCAGTCAACTTCCCCCAATAACTCCGATTTCATGCTTCCACTTTGTAGATGAGTTTTCTCTCTTTCTAGAGGGAACATCTGTTCTAGGCAGTGTCCCCCTGAGCCAGGGCCACGTGCCTCCTGTCTCTGTCCTCAGGCCTGGCCGAGCCAGGTGGGCCCAACTCCTACTGAGTCCCTGGGGGGCAGTACATCCTCAGGGCCCATCGCTCTGCCCCTGGTGCCCCCAGCTCGCTGCCCGGACTGAGGTGAGCCTCCTTCCTTAGCCATGTGATGCCAGAGAAGTGGGGCTCCCACCTTCTTCCTCTGAGGGCAGGTCTATCCAGAAATAGTTCCTAAGTCAAGAAATAATCTACTTACCTAAACCAACAGAGTTTCTGAGAGGAGAGAATGTTTCTCTTTCATTCAATATCTTGATGGTTTGAATAGCCCCGGGGTGGCTGCCTGATCCATGTCAGACACTCGGACCTTCCATAAATACCAAGGGTTTAGCCATATCAAGAGAAATCTCATGGGACCCCCGGCAGCTCTGAAACAACATGCAGTGCATTTTCTGACAGATGGAAGATTTATCATTCTGAGTCCTGTTCTGAGCCCTGTCCTGAGCCCTGTTCTGAGCCCTGTTCTGAGCCCTATTCTGAACCCTATTCTGAACCCTGCTCTGAGCTGTGTTGTGAGCTGGGATGGTGCCTAGTCTGCAGGGCCTGCTCTGCTTCCAGGTTGGGAAACAGACAAAGAGGCTCTTGTGCTGGTTCCTGGAGTGGAGCTGAGCAACCCGCCCCCGCCCCCCCTTCTCCAGCCATCACGAGAGTTCAGGGGCTTTTCTGGAATAACCTGGCAGCCTCACCGTCTGTAGGGGAAGTTGTTGTCTTGTTGCAGTGTTGCTATAAGGCTTTTTCACGAGTGGATGACAGGGACCCCTGACAGCCTTTCTGACTGGTGCACCAGGCAGGAGCCACCCCTGTATGAGGAGGGCAGAGGACCCATGCATGTGGCAGGAGGGCCTGGGAACTGGGTCGGCCACAATGGCCTGCATGACTCTGTGTCCGTGGCCTGGGCCTGGTTCTACCACCAGGGCTTTGTGTGTGGCTGGCAGAGGACAGCCAGGCCTGGGAGTCTCAGGCCCTCCCCAGGCCAGTTTGTCAGCGAGCACTGAAGTCCAGGGCTGAGGCTCTGTGTGGGGTGGGTTAGCACGTGACTTGTCTGTCCTTCCAGGCCCCAAGAGGCAGCCTTGTCACCTCCGAGGAGGGTGGATTTGTATACCCTTGGCCCTAAGCCCCAGCCAGTCGTTTGGAGCCAGGTGCAGACCCACCCGTGGCTCCGAGCCCCTCCATGGATAGATGTGGGCTCTGGATCCGGATGGATGCACGGGCATCTCCCTCCTCTGGTATCTGCTTGCCCGTCACCCCCTTGTCCTCTGCGCCTGGAAGGTCCTGTGTGCACTGGGGTCTCTGACTTCTGACTCCCTTTGGGCTTGGCTGTAACAACGCCCTTGGGGGTGGAGGGGGCAATGAGGGGAGAGGACGGGGGATGCTCCCTGGCTCAGGGCCGGCTGTGCTTCCCCATCAGTGGGCTGCTTCCCCTACAGCCCTGCTGTTCTTCTCTGCCAAGTCAGGCCTTTGTGTCCGCCCTGCAGTCCTTCTGGGCCCCTGGGGTTCCCTGTTCTCCCCCCAACCTTGTCAATCCCCCCTCACTGATCCTGCCCAAGCTGCTCTGTTGGGGCCCTTGGCTCCTGCTGGGACTCATGGAAACGTCTCGGTTGTGTCCTAACTCACTCCAAGCCTGTCCTCTGAGGTCATAGCGGGTGATGACAAGGTTGTGCTTCTTGGCCATCTGTGTGATCCTATTCCAAGGGTGGGTGACATTCATTAGGTATTCCCTCAAGATTGCCGAAATTACCACAATCCTCTTTTTGTGTGGGGTGTAAGTGAGTGTTTGTGTTGAGTAGAGGGGGGGGGGTGCTGGGGGGGTGGGGGAAGTGCTGTATAACTTCTTAAATAAATACTCAGCTTCATATCAAAAAGAAAATATTCCAAAAAAATATAATTTGGTTCAGTGATTCAATGAAATAGCAATTATGGTTTTTTACTTTTCTTAAAAATATGTGGTTTGATGGTCCCTGCCTTCCTGGGAGATGAAGAGAAGACAAGTCAGACCTGTCTTTGCTACGAGACATGGAGCTTCATTCTTACTGGGCTAGCCCATAGTCATCACATGTCTCCGTACACACGTGGCATCTGTCCACTGCTAGAGTGGAAAGAAAACTGACTGAGGCTCTGGAAACCTGTTGAAAGCTGCCTCCTGATACCTGAGGTCCTTGTGGGCAGTTACCGTACTTTATTCCCCTGAATGACAAGGCCAGTATCAGTGGTTTTCCGAATTTTCAGCAAAAACCTTCTGTTCAAAGAAACACTTACAGGTGCCAAATGCATACAGCTGGCATATGGGCTTGTGTTTAAGAGGACCGTGAACCAAAAGCGGTCACTCTGCTACCTGACCCGACCTGCACCCCTGCTCCCACCACATCAGTTAAATTCTCCTGTTCCCTGGACCAGAGGCATGGCTCCTTTGACTCCTGAATCCCGCCTTACCGAGTGTACCTCCCTCTCTGATGACAGTCCCTCTCCCACATATATGACTGGAGTAGTGGGCCAGCCGCATCTGGTGAAGAGGTAGTTAGGAACCTTCCCCAATTTTCTCTGAGCCCTCACATGTGCTCTGTGGTGTCAGGAAGAGAGAGCCTCTGGAGAAAAGTGTGGGGGACTTAGAGGTTGGTGATGAGCCTGACGTTGCGGTCTTTCCCTGAAGGGTGTTACTCACCCCTTGCCCTCTGCTCCTTGCTCTCAAACGCAAGGCTTGTGTTTTTCTACCAAATAAAGTTTCCCAACTGGTAAGGGTCGAACAGTCACCCAAGTTATTCTTCCTGTCACAAGTTAAAAAAGAATAAAGAGCCCTCTGTGTTCAGCAAAAGTCTCTTCAGAAAAAGGGGGACTGGGAGAGGGCAGCCTGGATGCCATAGTATTTACCTTCTGCCAGAAGAAAACATTTTATTTTTTTCATTGTTCTGTCTATCTCTCTTTCTAACACTTTATATTTGACATTGTAAGTGCAAAGGGGGAAAACTAGGTTGAATAACTTTGATTTTCGGCTGTGAGTGATTTCTAAAATCTCTGCAAGTACAAGTTATAAATTATAGCCCGAGCTGAAACCATTCTTAGATGCTGTCATGACCTAAAGCAGAAATGACCCAGGACGAAACTTTCATTTTTCTTCAACATGTTCACTCTGTGCGTGACATTACGGAACACAGAATAGGCAGGTATTTTTACTAGACTTTCATCATATTATGATGAGGTTCTTGTAAGCAAGTGGGAGCAGCCAACAGGGGTAATTACGTTGAGGACCAGCCAGCATGTTGGCGAGGCTGCACCGGGTTGGACTGCATCTGATGCACAGACTTGCTTCATATACAACTTCAGCTTCTAGAACCTAGTTTCTTTCACTGATTAAAAAAAAAAAGTTACACCTAAAAGAAAATCCTCACACAAGTGGGACAGTTTAACAGCCTTTTCTCAGTCCTTGATGATGAAGGATCTAATTAGGACATACATAGAATATTTGAGTGTAAAAATAAGGCTTACCAAGTAAATCTAATACACACTGCATGTATACCTTATAAACTGACACTGAATTTTCAATTCAAATGTTCATGAAACATTTATAAAAACTAGCAAAGTATTATGTTACAAAGAAATAAAATTGTGAATAGACAGAGTAAACATTGTGTATTTCTGGCTATGCAATGATATTATGAATAAGTGCCAACTGTGAAAACAATGTAATAAAACCCCTTCCATTTTGATATTATACAAACATATGGAAAGTAAGTTTAGGATCAAAGAGGAAGTCAAGCCTGAAATTGCAGAACATTTAGAAAATAACAATAATGGGAAAACTCCAAATAAAAATCCACAACTTATTGCCAAACCTACACTCAGGGGAAAGCAGAATTTATCATAAAACTTAGGTTGTTAAAAAGTAACAGAAAGCAAACCTAGGAAAAGCAGGAGGGAAAATTATTAGAGTTGTGAAAATAAGTCAGAAAAAGGAAAAATAAAAGAATTGATGTACATATAAAGGGCTATTCCTTCAATATCTAAATAAACATTAATCAAATAAAGCCCAGTAAATAAATAAATCAGGGAATTGGTAAGGGGAAGAGCGTAAGAATGACAAACTAGAAATAAGAATTGGAAAATAACCAGTTTAGTCAAACTTGAAATCATTATGAATCCCTGACAGGAATCTGTCCTAAACAAGATCAAATATAGGATAAAATGAAATTATAAATAACACAAAACTGATGAGAGAGAGAGAGACATGGAGACAGAGAGACAGAGAGAGAGGGATAGAGGGAGGGCGGGAGGGGGAGAGATGTCTAAAAGATCTACATCTTTAAAAAATGAAGAGGAAATTCTTCCAAGCTTAAAAGAAACACAAATTTTCATACCTTTTCAACTGTTCTAAAGTGTTTTGATTACTCTTAGAACACCTGTATAAAAGCTATACCAAAACCAGATGAAGTTAGCACAGAACATAAAAACTATAGGTCAGTATCACTTATAAATATTGATGACAAATAAATAAAATATTAAGAAGTAGAATCTGGCAGAACAATGAAAGAATACATAATAAAGATAGTAATGGGCTATAGCCCATTGGTGGAAAAGTAACCCAGGTGTCCACAGACTGGAAAGAAGGATGGAAGTAAGGAAAGGAGGAAGGAAGGGAGGGAGAAATGGAGTGACTTGGGAAGAAGAACAGCTCTTCCCTGAAGTAAAATGACAACCAATAAATATAAAAAGAAATGGGAGAGTTTGAAGGACCATGTTGCTGCCAGCACAGAAGTATTTAATTCAGACAAAAAATCATTAAGGGATTCTAAAACTTGTGGGTGAGATATAGGTGAGGAAAAAGCTATTACCAGTCCTGGATATCTGTCTGCCTCCAAGGATTACTTACTAATTGCAAAGGAAAAATTATGAATATTCATTGGAAGGACTGATCCTGACTAAAGCTCCAATATTTTCGTCACCTTATTTGAAGAGCCGACTCATTGGAAAAGACTCTGATGTTGGGAAAGATTGAGGGCAGGAGGAGAAGAGGGCAACAGAGGATGAGATGGTTGGATGGCATCACCGACTCAATGGACATGAGTTTGAGCAAACTCCAGGAGATAGTAGAGCATAGGGAAGCCTGGCAGGCTGCAGCCCATGGGATCATGAATAGTTGGACACTAATGAGTGACTGAACAGCAACAACAACAGAGGAAAAAATGGTCATGTTATCTGGCAGATAAGTCATCCAAACTCACGTGACCGACCACAGACGGACTGACTGATACCAGGTGTCTGTTGTGATGACTGAAGACACATCATTTCTGTGAATTCCTGCCCCAAATATATAAGCTGAAACTAAGCTTTAGGACACAGGAAAAACTCAGTTTGAGGGACAGTCTGTAAAGCTACTGGCCTGTGCTGTTCAAGACTTCAGTGTCATGAAAGAAAAATAAATTCTGAGGAAATTTTCCACATTAAAAATGCTAAAGAGACAAGATAACTAGATTTAACGCCTGATTGGATCCTGGATCAGAAGAATAAAATATATAAAGAACATGATGGGGACAACTGGCAACATTGGACTATAGACCATAAGTTAGATAATAGGATAGTGTCAGCGCTGCCAATCTCCTAGATTTGATCCTTCTGTCTGTGGTCGTATAGGAGAATGTTCTAGTTTTTAGTACCTACACACTATCAGATTTAGCAGAATAGGTTAATCACATCTACAATTTTCTACGAGATATTTCAGCAAATATAAACATACAAGGGGGTGAGTGAGTGAAAGTCACTCAGTCGTGTCCAACCCTTTGCAACCCCATGGACTATATAGTCCATGGAATTCTCCACGCCGGAATACTGTGTATCCTTTCTCTTTTCCAGGGGATCTTCCCAACCCAGGGGTCGAACCCAGGTCCCCCATGTTGCAGGAGGATTCTTCACCAGCTGAGCTGCAAGGGAAGCCCAAAAGCATACAAGAGAGGGGAGAACAAATCTAGTAAGAGATTAAGAGTAAATAAATATGGGCAAGGAACACAGAAAAATTTATGGTACTATTCTTACCTCACCCTAGTGTAGAAATGAATTCCAAATGTAGAAAATTTGTATATTTAAAAATTGAAAAGATTTTACTAGCAAATACAGTTATTTAGTATTTATGATCATGTACACGTGTGTGTGTCAGTAGTAGAAGATAATTGTGGTGATGAAAGCTTTTCCAAGAAACACAGAAAATCCAGATACCATTAGAAAAGGGTAAATAAATTTACTTCCAAGAGAATAAAATTTCTCTGTGTCAAAAAGACTTTACAGAAACTGAAAGAAAAACCAAAAAAAGAGAAAATATTAATAGCTTGAAAAATTAGCATGTAAGTATTAACATAAGATTCACATGTAAGTATTAATACAAAGATGAAGAGGTTTCTAAAAATCAATTAGAATATGTGAAGGATGTACCTAGACATCTTGAAAAAAATGAAACAAAATCTAAAAATTATGAAACTAAAAGGAAAAATGGGAAGGCAAGTGCCATAACCGCATTCCACTGTATTATCCGACAAGTAAAGTGGACCAAGGTGCCTCACAAAATAGGAGGGGGCACTGCTGGCCTTGGTGCAGCCTCGTGCGTGCTAAGTTGCTCAGTCATATCCGACTCTTTGTGACCCCGTGGACTGTAGCCCTCCAGGCTCCTCTGTCCATGGGATTCTCCAGGCAAGAATACTGGAGTGGGTTGCCATGCCCTTCTCCAGGGGATATTCCCGACCCCGGAATCTAACCCATGTTTCTTGCATCTCCAGCATTGACAGGCAGGCTCTTTACCACCAGTGCCACCTGGGAAGCCCGCACTCAGCCTCTTAGTTTATCCTTTAAGACTGAGAACCAAGATGTGGTTATAATAGGATTTAATAGCAGCTTTTATTCATTCCCATCGCCCCCATGATCAAGGCCTGTTTTGCTCACCATCCAATTATATTTTCATTCTAATTCCACTCAAATAGATACAAACATCAGGGCTTTCCAAGTCTCATGGGAGCCCTGTGGCAGCGGATCTCGGTGAACTCTGTCTGCCTTAAAAATAGAAGTACCATCAGAGGAGCAGCTTGCCCTCCCAAAGCCACAGCAGGGGAGCAGGACAAGGTTTAAGGCCACCTCCAGGGACAGATGATGTTGGGAACTCGTTGTGCACAAAAGTCTCCTGAGGCTGAAGGTAACACAGGTGAGAAGGAGAGAAGGGAGGGCATCAGGGACTGTGAACTACCGGCTGCTTCCCAGGTCACTTCAAGGAGGCTGCACACGCCGAGCCACACCCGAGAGACTGATGGAGAGCAGAGTGCACCAACCAGACCCGGGCTGGGATCCACATCAAGTCCTCAGAGGAGTGACCCTCTCTTTCTCATCCCACAGAATTCCTTCCTCACCCAGGAGGCTGATAGCTATTTTCACAGGGCCGTCCACGAGAGGAAAATAAATTGGATCATGACTCATCTGCTAGCAGTACCATCTTCCTAGGTCACTCTGCTTGATCCTGGAAATAATAACATATAAACAGAAATAAATTTAAGGCAAAAATTGATCAGGGTTAATGAGGTTAATTGTATATAGAGAAGATGAATGGTTTACTAGGAAGATGCTGTGACTCTGCAAAGGCTACAAAGTCATCATTGTTCTGTGCCACCTAAAGGAGATCAGTCCTGGGTATTCATTGGAAGGACTGATGTTGAAGCTGAAACTCCAATACTTTGGCCACCTGATGCAAAGAGCTGACTCATTTGAAAAGACCCTGATGCTGGGAAAGATTGAGGGCAGGAGGAGAAAGGGACAACAGAGGATGAGATGGTTGGATGGCATCACCGACATGGTTTTGGGTGGACTCCGGGAGTTGGTGATGGACAGGGAGGCCCACCACGCTGTGGTTAATGGGGTCGCAAAGAGTCGGACACAACTGAGCGACTGAACTGACTGACTGACCTATTGGTTCAGAATCTTCTGCTTTAAGTAATCAGACCTTGGCTGTGGTTTTTTTTGTATTTGCTTGTCTGTCCATATGTTGGTGGGGGGTTGCCTTTGACCTCACTATTATGAAGCATCTACGAAGATTCATTGATTTTAAGTGTGTTCATCTTTTTTTCTATTGGGGCGAAATGGGGTGACAAACTCCAAGCTCTTATTGGTGAAACTAGAAATGGGAATTAAGCTTTGAATGTTTTACTTGAATCAGAGGAAGGGAGGGAGGGGAGGAGAGAGGGTTGAGTAGCAAAGAATTCCCAAATCTCAAGGGCTGAAAGCTACAAAGGTGTACAGTGAAACTCCAGGGTGTTGTTGTGAAGAGCAGGGCAGATTTTTTTCCCACAAAAGCAATGATAAAATGGACAAGCATTGCAGGACTCTAGAAAATGACCAAAGACATACAAAAATTGAGAAACTTTATTCAAGAAGAACAACTGAACTTTGATAAGAATGATGGGAGTCTGGCATCTTAGCCAAGGGGCTGCCACCATGCCCCCCCATCCCCACCTCCCTCCAGACCATGGGTCTAGGATGTTGGTCCTGGACTGGGAAAGGCAGGTAGTGAGGATGTGCAGCTTCTTTGCTGGAGGGGTTAACTTAGTTTAGTGGGGGGAACAAAGAGACACTTCTTCCCTAGGTGTTTTGTTTAAGGATGGAGGTGGCAAATGACCAGGGAAGGGAATGTCTCAGATGGCTTGAGCTGAGATTCCAGGTGGGATGGGGACAGATCTGTAGAATATTAACAGAGTAACCCAGAGAATAATAAATGGTCATCCTGGGTCTTGAAAAGATCCCACATTCCTGGGAGGTCTTTCATTTGCTTTAATCTCATTAAAAAGCCTATAAAATGAAACTCACCCTAAGTTTGCAAGAGAGCAAAGATTCCAAACCAGGCCTGGGTAATTAAAAAAAAAAATCACAGTATTTTCTTCTCTATTCCATGTTTTCTGAAGTAAGTAAGTTAGATGTTCAGGAAAAAAATTATTTTGGGTTAAGAAGCTATCAGTTAAAGTACAGAAGCAGGAATGGCTTTTGGAATTGCAGAAGGAATTTATTGAGCGGATTCCATGTTTTTTGGAAAACTAGAGTTTATACTCCTAATTTATTGAACTTTAGACAGGAAAAAGTTATTTACACTGTTGTTCATTTTCTTTGCACAATTCTGTTACTTTAAAGGAACCCTTCTGTGATTGTTTTTCTAAGAAAGTCCCACTCCAAGCACTCCTTGTCTTAGATGGGTGTGACTAATTCACATTTTTGGAGCTCTGAGGTGTAGGGAGTGGAGTGCATTCTGAATTTCCCACTGATTTAATTGCTCTGGGCATGTGCATTCCATATGTTTTATGTTAAATACTCACAGAGCTCTGCACTTCATCAAATGAAACCATGAGGCAGTTGGCGACCAGAATGATGATCGGAATGGGAGAATTAGGCAAATAAGGGTGAGAGTGCTGGCGTGATGATATCACATATCCAAAAGCCACAAGAATTTTAATTACTTTCAAAACACTACACAGACTTCTTAGAAAACATGAAGCAGAGGTTTATTTAGTTACATCTCTTATGCAGCATTGCTTAGCCAATGTTTCCTTGGATGAGAAAGAGTTTCATGTATTGTAAATGGCTACTTCTTTATAAAAAAATTTTATTCAAGTATGATTGATGGTTTTTTGTTGTTGTTTAGTTGCTAAGTCATGTCAGACTCTTTTGTGACCCTGTGCACTGTAGCCTGCCAGGCTACTCTGTTCATGGGATTTCCCAGGCAAGAATACTGGAGTGGGTTGCCATTTCCTTCTCCTGGGGATCTTCCTGATCCAGGGATCTAACCCATGTCTCCTGCCTTAGCAGGCAGATTCTTTTACCACTGATCCACCAGGGAAGTCCTATAGTTGATTTACAGTGTTGCATAATTTCTGCTGTACAACAAAGTGACTCAGTTATACGTACATATTCTTTTTCATATTCTTCTTCATTGTTGTTTATCACAGGATGTTGAATATAGTTCTCTGTGCTGTGTTGTAGGTCCTTGTTTTTTATCCATCCTATGTATACTAGTTTGCATCTGCTAATTCCAAACTCCCAATTCATCACTCCTATTCGCCCCATCCCCCTTGGCAACCTCAAGTCTGTCCTCTGTGTCTGAGTCTGTTTCTGTTTCGTGGACAAGTTCAGAAAATGGCTACTTCTAATGTAAGGGGTGATTTCTACTGAAATAGTCTGTTTCTAATGGAAAGCTTGCTAAAATGCAGGCTTGACTGGTAACTGAAATTGTTTTAAATTTACAATATCTTGCTCTTCTTATTGCAGTAAATGTATTATGACTTATTTTATCACTTCATCAAACTGACAAAAATGGCCCTATTCCACTTCATGCTCCTTTTTCCATCTTTTTTCTGGACTGTGTAAGTATCACAGTCCTTATGGGGTACTCAGTCTAGTGTTGTAGTATTGCCGCTGCTGTCATGGTAGCAGGAGCAGTACCCACCCACAGTGGTGCCTGATAAACAGAGAAAGTGCTGTCCCTTTCCTCAGCAGGCTTAATTTAGACAATAAGCTAGTGAACATATACAGAGATAATTTCAAATCATGGAGAATTCTGAAAAAAATTCCGGAGGGTGATGGGGAGGAGCCAACAATATATGCTTATCAGGGAGACTCTCCGAAGGCTCGTGACCGTCAGGGATGTGTCCTGAGGGAAGGAGATGAGCCAGGCTCCACTGGGAAGAGAGTCCTCACTTTGTGTCTTGTATGTGATGTTACTTCCTACACTGAGTGGCTTACATCTTGGTCTATAGGGTTACTTCGGAAAACCTCAGTCTTTATTCTGTAACAACAAGATTGTTAACTAATAACTCATTAACTCATCCATGACATGTTTGTAAATAAGGATTTCACATGATAATGTACAAAAAGGACTTGCCCTACAGGAGGCATTCAATTATGCATTTCATATTAGTGCATTCTGTTCCTTTTCCTATTTAACCACACAAGGTCAGAAATAGTCATGCAGATTTATGAGTAAATTGGTATCATCCAAAACCATCTGCTAGTATCTGGGCAGACCTCACTTTGCAACTTTCCCTTAGCGAATTCCTGTCTCTTTATCCCTTGGATATTTTTTTTTTCTCTAAATTCACCAATCACTCTCAATTTTTCTTTCCAATTTTATTTGTGTAAAATAAACATCTACATCGCTCCTCTGTTTTTTTTTCTTTTTTCTTAAAAGTCAACAAACCATGTGCAAAACCCAAATCCCAACCCACAAAAAACCACCAGCAAAACAGTGGTAGATTCAGATGCAGACTTGTGTAGGCCTGGCGCCAAGGCTCTGAACCCTTCAGTAAGAGAGGGTTTTGAAGTTACAGGATTTCCATAATACTTACTTTCATAAAAATGGCCCAAATTAATAACTTGATGGTAAATTGATGATAATCTACTTCATATTTCTTTTTCAGCCTCTCCCACTCCCAAATTTATAAATTAGTACTTTTTATATAAAAGGATATTAACAGATGTATGTCAAGGCTGTATATTGTTATCCCGCTTATTTAGCTTATATGCAGAGTACATCATGTGAAATGCCAGGCTGATTGAAGCACAAGCTGGAATCAAGATTGCAGGGAGAAATACCAATAACCTCAGATACACAGATGACAACACCTTTATGGCAGAAAGCTAAGAGGAATTAAAGAGCCTCTTAATGAGAGTGAAAGAGGAGAGTGAAAAAGCTGGCTTAAAACTCAATATTCAAAAAACTAAGATCATGGCATCTGGTCCCATCACTTCATGGCAAATAGATGGGGAAACAATGGAAACAGTGACAGATTTTACTTCCTTGGACTCCAAAATCACTGCAGATGGTGACTACAGTCATGAAATTAAAAGACACTTGCTCCTCAGAAGAAAAGATATGACCAGCCTAGACAACATATTAAAAAGCAGAGACATTACTTTGCCAACAAAGGTTGGTCTAGTCAAAGCTATGGTTATCCAGTAGTCATGTATGGGTGTGAGAGTTGGACCATGAAGAAAGCTGAGTGCTTAAGAATTGATGCTTTTGAACTGTGGTGTTGGGGAAGACTCTTGAGCATCCCTTGGACAACAAGGAGATTCAACTAGTCCAACCTAAAGGAAATCAGTCCTGAATATTCTTTGAAAGGACAGATGCTGAAGCTGAAACTCCAATACTTTGGCCACCTGATTCGAAGAGTTGACTCATTTGAAAAGACCCTGATGTTGGAAAAGATTGAAGGCGGAAGGAGAAGGGGACAACAGAGGATGAGATGGTTGGATGGCATCACCGACTCAATGGACATGAGTTTGAGCAAGCTCCAGGAGTAGTTGATGGACAGGGAAGTTTGGCCTGCTGCAGTCCTTGGGTTCAAAAAGATTCAGACATGACTGAGCGACTGAACTGATTTCACATATACAAAATTTATAAGGTCTTTAGGTAGAAATGTTAGTGCCAATGCAGCATGGTTGTAATAGAAATATAATTTTTAAAAACCGGAAGAAGTTTTTTTTTTTCTATAAAATTACTAGGTTGCCAGCCATTTGATTATCAAATGTGTTGGTCTGATTTTCACCACATTCCTTTTGTGGAGTTTCATTGAGCTTTTGGATCCGTGGGTTTACAGTTTTCATGAAATTAAGAAAATTTTGAGACATTAGTTTTTCAGATATTTCTTTCTGTGCTGTCTTCTACAGGGGCTGGAATTACACATGTATTAGAATGCCTGATGTTGGTCCACAGTTCACAGCTACTCTGTTTATTCATGGTATTTTTCTCTGTTTCATCATTTTGGGCAGTTTTTGTTTCTAAGTCTCTTCTTCCATGGTGTCTAATCTACTGTTTATCTCATTCTGTGTATTTTTCATCTCAGGCAGTATGTATTTTCCTTAACCTAGAATTTCAGTTGGGACTGCTTTATATCATGTTGTTGCTGTTCAGTTGCTAAGTTGTGTCCGACTCTTTGTGACCCCAGGACTGCAGCATGCCAGGGTTCACTGTCCTCCACTATCTCCCGGACTTTGCTCAAAGTCGTGTCAGTTGAGTTGGTGATGCCATCCAACCATCTCATCCTCTGCCATCCCCTTCTTCTCTTGCCCTCAATCTTTCCCAGCATCAGGGTCTTTTCCAATGAAACGGCATCAGGTAGCGAAAGTATTGGAGCTCCAGTTTCAGCACCAGTCCTTCCAATGAATATCTAGGATTGATTTCCTTTAGGATTGACTGGTTTGATCTCCTTGTTGTCCAAGGGACTCTCAAGAGTCTTCTCCAGCTAAATAAAAGCATTTTCAAGATTTCTCAGCTCTCTGTTAACATTAAAAAAAAAGTCTATAAGAACAGAAAATATCCTAATTTAATCATGGCCAAGAGGATTTTTTAAATTTCAGTGTACTCAGAATTTCCCTACTTGAATTATTTTTAATATTTATGCATTAAAATGTATGGAATTAATTAATTTTTCTTGGTGTTGTTTACAGACCTCACACTCGTGCCTAGAGTGGCTCTTTAGAAAGGATTTTACTGGGATGGTAAAATGGACAGTCTGCTAAAAATAGAGGAAAAAGTTTCTTGGAACTACAATTATTTTTCAAATAGATTAAGTTGCTTCAGTTTTATCTGGCAGTTAGGAGAAGACTTTTTAATCCTGACCTTCCCCAAATTTCAAGACAGAATGTAAGGAAAATTTAATTTTTAGCCAAATACTATGTTCACATATGCCACTTTGATTGAATAAAATTAGTGTTGTGTAACAGTTGGATACAACTAAACAACAACAAATTAATATGTTTATATTTTTTTGGTTTCCTCTATAAAGATCTTCTATTTCAAAGAGATTGAAAAATTTTTGACAATAGAGCCAGTCTCAGGCAGGCTAAGGCTTGTTTCAATGCTGTTCATTATCAATATTTTCACAGCTTGAAATATTTCAAAGAGCTTTAAATTTGTATATGTACATTAATTGTTAGCGATTTGCTTCTGTATACTGGCTTCTGGGTCTGAAAGGACCAAGAGGTTGTTTATTGCTTTGAAATAAAGAATGTACCCTTCAGAAACTCAGGATCATATTTTAAAAGAAAGAAACATTTTTCTACTATTATTTTGTGGAATTTCACTTCAGAGTACTCCAAAACTCTTTTCCATAAATTTTATTCTCTGACTTCTAAAGGGCGTAATACTAAAGGCATTTGTTATATGTTCTGACCCGCTATGGGCTTCCCCGGTGGCTCAGCGATAAAACATCCACCTGCCATGGAGGAGCCTCAGGAGACATGAGTTCCATCCCTGGGTCGGGAATGTACCTTGGAGGAGGGCGTAGCAACCCACTCCAGTGTTCTTGCCTGGAGAATCCCTTGGACAGAGGAGCCTGGCGGGCTACAGTCCATGGGGTCACAAAGAGTTGGACAGGACTGAAACAACTTATCATGCACGCATGCTAATCTGTTATAATTTGGTACAAAATGTATTACTGTTTGTTATTTTAGGGAGAGAAGCAGGTTAGATAGAAAACATAACACTGTTTTCTACTTTTAAAGAAAGTCCTCACTTTTAAAGGCTTTATTGCATTTGTTACAACACTGTTTCTCTTTTATGCTTTGGGGGATTTTTTTGGCCGCAAATCTAAACTCCCTGACCAGGGATCAAACCCTCACCTTCTGCATTGGAAGGTGAAGTCTTATCCACTGAACTGCCAGGGAAGTCTCAGCTCTGCTGTTCCTACAACGAAATCTTGGCCTTGGTGCTCCCCTCTGACTGTCTTTCAGCTTCAGGAGATGAGGGTTTCATCCTGTACCACCACTGGGCCCTGTAACATTCCGGTTTCTCTTCTCACTGCTGTCTCCCTCCCCAGCACTAGGAAAACCTTCATCTTTTAACAGCTCTGGAGGCTCCCTTCCAATAGCAATAGCCCAGCAGTAAGTAGAGTCGGCAGAGGATCGACCTCGGGCCACGGCTGGACCATGCCTGACCAGCTCTGCTCAGAGAAACTGACTCTATATCTGCACTCTGATTGCTACCGAAGGCCTGGCCCTGGCTGATAAACCATCTTGACAAATGTCGTCCGTTTCCTCAAATTCTTATTTTTCTAACCTTGCTGGTAAATGGCTGGACCCATTCTGGGCAGTATGTTGAAAAACCTATCAAGTTGAAGTGTGTTAAATTTACGTCTTGCAAAGCATCTTTTGCTGCTCAGACCCCTTCTCGTTTGGCTGAGAGTAGATCTTCCTTTGTGCTATTTGTCATTTTGTCACCATCACAGGCCATTTACACCCCCCAGGGCTCCAGCTTCATGAACTTCAGCAGCTGAATCAGAAATGCACAAAACATTTTAAATTCAGACGTTGGTCTCACTGTGCAAGGAAGAACAACGTCTTTACTCCGACAGGTGATCGGCAGGTGAGGGAGGAACTGGAGCTAAGTGTGCCGGACAGGGTACCTGTTCATACCTAGCCATCTTCCTCTGTCCACAGCCCCATGAAGAGGAAGGGCTAGAGTCCCTCAGGGAGGGTGAAAGGGACCTTTACAAGCATTGGAGGCTCAGCTCTCTCGGGCCCTCCCATCGCCATCCATGGTTCTACTTCTAGTGTTAGACGTGGACTTCGCTCTCTGCCCTCCCCGATCACATGTGTTCCACAAACTCCCGCTTTGTCTTTAGCAAGGCTGCAGGGCTTCACTTTGCCCTGACTCACTGAATCAACAGGATCTTTGAAATCCTTGTGGTTCTGAGAGAAACTGCATTTCTTGGACAAGCCAACTGATCACTTTGAAACTGACAAAGGAGAAGTTGGGGTTTAGGAGCTCACAGCCCTCTGTGCTCCCTCACCAAAGGCCCCCTGTCCCCACAGTGTGCCAAAGCTATAAATGCTGTTGGGCAGCCTGGAGGCATCCCTGGCTGTTCGATTCTTGCCCCTTGAATATAACTGCCTGATATGTGAACCGTGAAAAATCTGGCTTGAGTTTAGAAACCTTCCTCTGAGAAACATTCCTGGCTTTCCGAAGAACAGTCAGCAGTTCTTCAGAACTTAATATCATAGTCGACAAGATTAATTTATGCCATTAGGAATGTGTACCTGGCTGACTGTGATACACTCCCTTGGAAAAAATAATAGAATCAATATAAAATATTGGTACCGTCTGCTATTTGACAGAGTGGCAACATGGGGCCAAACATTTGTAAAAATTATGTGCCTGCATCTGCGGCTCTCAGGGCAAAGGGTTTGAAAGACTCATCTTGAAAGTATGATATTTTCCCCTCCCTTCAGGATTTCTCCGCTGGGAAAGAACAGGAAAACTGGAGCCATTTGAGGGCTCTGAGGCTGCATAGTTTTAAGTGGACCCTGGCAGCCGCTGTGGCTCCGATGACCTCCTGCTTGGAGAGGCTCGCAGACCAGCTCCTCGGGACTGGCCAGGGGCTGCACACAGGAGGAAGTTTGCCGCCGTTTCAAGTACTTGTTGAAATCTTCTTCCCTCTCCGCTCGTGACTATGGCAGGCAAAACCAAACAGTCCCTAAATCATCAACTTAAAACAACTGAAGAATAAAGGATGCTGGACTGAATAAGAGGCCTGTATTCTCCCCTTTGCCAGAGATTTTAAGAGACATAGGGTTATGCTTTCATCTTAGCTGTTACCTCAAAGAAGTTTAAGAAAGTTTGACCCTCTTCTGTCACAAGATTTATGGTGGCAACAGGTGGGTGAATGTCTGACAAAGAGGCAGACTCTAGGGTTTGGCATGAGAGGCATCATGAGATGCTAGGGCAGGGTCCCTCTGGGCCAGGTACCACCTGGCTGAATCTGAGCAAGTGCTTCACCTCTCTGCCCCCAACCCTCACCTTTAAAAGGCGGTGATGCTCCATGTAGGTGTGGAAGTGACATGACGTCTCTTCCTGGCCCACAGGGGCACTGTGTAGATTATTGTATAGTTGCCTGCATAGTTATGACTTCTTACATCCCCGAAGCTGCACCTGCAGTTGCTCAGAATGTAAGGAAGTCTAAGAACTTCTCGAGGTCCTAAGGAAGCTTGCTCATTTCCAGGGGAAGAAAGACATCCCTTTGGCCTCTCTGGGCTGACCATGTAATCTATAGTCCAAAGTGTACTGTACGGACTATGAGTGGAAATGCCCAGGGTATTAACTGTGCTCTGATAGCAGGTATCACCCAGGACCTTCCTGGCAGCCAGCGTGTGGTCACCCTGTATCACATCCAAAGATTCCAGCTCTCTCTGGATGAGGTGGGGCCTCTTGACCGGCTTCCACAGCCTCTGTCCTCCCACCAGAGCCCTCACCACATTGGGTGGAACTGTTTCCTATGCTCTGTCACATCTAATCCCAGATAAGCACCTGCTCAGGTGTCAGGTGAGTGGCAACATCAGGGTCAGGGCCTGTGTTCATCTAGTCCATCACGGTGCTGGGTGTGTAGTTGGGGTTCGGTAGTTAGTTGTTTAATGATTATAACTTTAGGGGGAGTGGTGTCTCTGGGTATCAGTAGTCAGACCCATTTTCTGTCTCATTGGAGCATCTGGATGTGTGTGCTCTTGTGTGTAAAGTGGGGTCTCTAATGCCCACGCGTGTGTAGGGTAAAGTCCCAGATGCATCCATTCTGCCACTGTGCAATAAACAGCCACAGGTGACTGTTTAAATTTAAGTGAATAAAAACAAAGCAATATAAGGATTCAGCACCTCATTTACCTGGGTCACACTCCCACTGCTCTTATGGCCGCATATAGGTCCTGGAGACACAAGGGGAAGCACTGATGTGGACATTCCCATCGCTGAGGCTGGTTCTGTGGACGGTGCTGGCCTAGGCATATGTGCCCACTGCAGAAGAATGCTGAAAAGCCAATCATTATCAAAGTGTCTCTAAATAAAAGGCTACACTCCTACATTTATGTCTCTTGACCAAGTTTCTGCAGCAGTCTAAATCTGTGTAACCCCCTGTGTGCTTGATCTCTCTTTTTGAGTTTTCTAGATGCTTACTCCTTGGAAGAAAAGCTATGACAAACCTAGACAGCTTATTAAAAAGCAGAGATATCACTTTGCTGACAAAGGTCCATCTAGTCAAAGCTATGGTCTTTCCAGTAGTCATGTACGGATGTGAAAGTTGGACCATAAAGAAGGCTGAGCGCTGAAGAAATGATGTTTTTGAACTGTGGTGTTGGAAAAGACTCTTGAGAGTCCCTTGGACAGCAAGGAGATCAAATCAGTCAATTCTAAAGGAAATCAGTCCTGATTATTCACTAGAAGGACTGATGTTGAAGCTGAAGTTTCAATGCTTTGGCCACCTGATGTGAAGAACTGACTCATTAGAAAAGACCCTGATGCTGGGAAAGATTGAGGGCAGGAGGAGTAGGGGACGACAGAGGATGAGATGGTTGGATGGCATCACTGACTCAATGGACATGAGTTTGAGCAAACTTTGGGAGACAGTGAAGGACAGGGAAGCCTAGTGTGCTGCAGTTGCTTGGGGTCACAAAGAGTTGGACATGACTACTGAGTGACTGAACAATAACAACAAGAAATGGTAGCTGGAAGTGAAGTTGTTCAACACAGGATTTTTCTTTTCCTCTGTCGATGCTGTTGCCTGATCTGCTCCCTCTCAAGCTTCTCAAATTTAGATTTTAGGAAGTTACACAGATCCTTCAGCTGTAAGCCGAGGTATTTATTCCTTATGGGAATTTTCGTTCTATAATGTTCTTTATTTACTGTCCTGAAACTTAGTAAAAGAAACCCTTGAGGACTAATATCTTTTTAAAAATTATTATTTGCTATGGTAATAACAAAGGGTCATAACCCAGCAATGCAGTGGTATTAGGCATTAGAGCATTAGCTGACTTTCCTAGATGGTGGATTATCTATGAGCCTGAACTTACCACACTTATATGTGTGTGCTGTGTGCTGAGTCATGTCCAATTCTTTGCAACCCCATGGACTATAGTCCGCCAGGCTCCTCTGTCCATGAGATTCCCCAGGCAAGAATACCAAAGTGGGTAGCCATTCCCTTCTCCAGGGGATCTTCCTGACTCAGGGATCAAACCCATGTCTCCTGCATTGGCAGGTGAATCCTTTACCACCAGCTCCACCTGGAAAGCCCATCACTCTCATATCAACTAGCAAACCAAAGCCTCCTGTAGTTTTAGTACCTTTGATGGCTATTTAAGTTAAAAATTCTTTCATGTAGACCCTATGATGAAAATGACCTCTCAGACTTTTCTTCCCAAAGGCTTCATGAAGCCAGTGGCTTGAAGGAAAAATATCCCTGCGGCCACATCCTGTCCTCAGGTCCTCCTTCTGCCAAAGACACAGCCTTGTGTTTACTCTTTGATTCTGGATCATGATCGTGTTCAAATTCTGTCTCTGTGCCTGAGATTCTGGATAAAATACTTTAGATGAGATTTGATTAGCACAGTGGGTGCCACCAAGGAAAAATATTTTAGTTTGTTTTGGTTCTGCAATTGTTTATGTCTATATATGTGTGTTTATTTCCAGGGGCTGATAGGTTTGCTTTTAGACATTTTGGTGTTGGAGCCACAGGGCACAGATTCAGCCAATGCTGAATTTCAGATCGAGCCAATGCTCAGATGTTGGAGAAGGACAGAGACATAGTCAGTTCCTGGATTTATCTTCAAAAGAGAGATTTATGGTAGTTAATGACACTCAGAAAGAGCATCTGCCTTAGATGTAGACAGAGCAACTGGTCACCAAGTGGATAGAGGGTCTCCAGGGAAGCTTGCTCTTCCTAAAAATCAAGTCTTCTTTCTTCTCTATAAAGTTGTGGATGCCACAGGTGGGGAGGTGGTCTTTTATCACGAGGACCCTTGTCCCCTGTTGAGTACACACCTGAGCCTTTTGTCCGTGCATCATCACGGTCAGCTTATTAGCTCCTTTCCCAAAGTAGGTTTTGAAGAGTGAAGAGGAAGAGAGAAGAAGAGGGGGAAGTAAGTTTCCGCAGGAGCGAGAAGAGGATGGGAAACGTAGAAAGTGGACGGGGTTGGTGCCCACGCGATACAACAAAAATTACATGTTTCTGGCCTTTGTTCATTTTTATATGTTTGCCTTTTAAAATTTATTTTTGGAAACTTTAAATTAAGATTAACCTTTTTAAAATGTCAAGTTCCCACTGTTTCATTTGTCTTTTAATTTTTGAAATGACTATCTGGTCAAAATTATTGGAGTGGGGTTGCCATTTTCTCCTCCAGGGGATCTTCCTTACCCAGGGATCAAACTCACGTCTCTATGTCTCCTGTAATACAGGCAGATTCTTTACCACCTAGTCATCAGGGAAGCCCATACAGAGCCTTTAAATCTTAACATGGTCAAATTTTACCTTCTTTAAGGTTTTTGTGTTTTTTAGCTCACTTAGGAAAGGCCTCTCTTTTGAGTGACTTCCTTATTCACAGAGGACAACAACAGCAAAGGCATTCTTTCAGATGAAGATTAAAATGTGTTTCTATGTCATTAATTAGGTTTTAAGGGTCAGTTGACAATATTACCCAATTGTATCAATTGTGTTAGACAGCATTTTGATTACACTTCCGCCAGTGTTTTATTGCCTTTGAGTTCAACTCCCTGAGTTGCCTGGACACACAGTTTTTAACTGTTCTGTCTTGGTGAGAGCATCAGGCAGTTTTACTACTCAGTGTCAAATACTCTATGACAGCTTTATTGATTTTTTTTCAATTACAAGGTTGGTGTTTGTTCTTGATTTTAAAGATTCCTGGTTGTTTATGTCACCTCTAAAGAAATGGGTTTCTAGGGCTTGTGAGATGAGCCTGTGAATTAACCAGGACATGTTCCAGTTCACGTTCCAGGAGGTGAACTCCTTCAGTGATCCCTCAGGGAATTTAGAAATCAGCCTTTTGACTTGCTACCTGATTTATGAACATGAAACTTGGCTTCAAAACCCACAAAGGCCTTGGTTAGAACGGCACCCTGGAAACCTCACCCAGGAGAACGGGCTGAGGTCTAGTCATGCCCTGCACCACGAGGTGAGCCGGGGCTGAGCAATGGGCAATGAGGCTGGGTTTGTGAAGGTGGACCACCTGGGAGGCTAAGGCAGGCACAGTTCCCACCCCTGTTCCCAAGTCTCTGTTTAAAGCAGTGTTTGCCTGTAGTTGTAGCACACATGGACGTGCCCAGCCTCTTCCTTTTATGTTTTTCTTGCTTGTGGTTCAAGACGTCACTTCTCTGGCCAGGTGGCCTGGCAGCTTCCATCCCTAAAACAACACCTCGCTGTTTTTCACTGTTTATCCCAGCCCCTCACCTCCAAACTGCAGGCTGAACCCAGCGGCTGGCAGAGCCCTGCCCCAGCCCCTGCACATGTACAAGAGACTCACCACCACACCCCACACCCTTCCTGTCCCTGATCTGACTCTGGCCAGAGCTCGGACCACCAGCATCTCCTGCTTACATCTCCCCAGTGCTGTGATAACTATCAGGAAAGGAAAACAACTGCAGCCTTTCCCTCTTGTGTATCTGAGGGAGGGTGTGCTCAGGGCTGATGGAGAATCAACAAGTGGACTTAGGCATACTTGCCCTGCATCCGGAGAGGAAGTCAAGTCTGGGGACCCCCATGGGAGAGAGATGCCAGCTTTCACGTGTACTTCCTGTGTCACATTCATAGGGTGTAAGACACACAATGTGTTCCTCCCGCATGTACAGTGCAAACATATTCACAGAATCAACATTTTTCACAGGTGGCGTTAACTATGTGATGTCAGGATTCAAACTACATGACACCCTGCCACATACAAACACTGTTCCTCCTTTTTTTTTCTGAAAAAATGTATGCATTTTTTTCTTACAAAAGCAGTACGTGGAAAGCATTGGAATATTTTTATTTAAAAAGGGACCATGACCTTTTCAACAGAAAGTGAGGGAGAACTTTAGCGAATTGCAGCATTAAGCTCTAAAAGAAACTTTGTGGGAAGATTTCTGTTAATATTCTCCATGTGTCTGTCAGGATACACAGCTCAACCTACAACGATTAGCTGCTGCGGTCTCGAGAAAGATTGCCCAGATCATTCAGCTTCTAGTAAGCTTAGGTGATTTGAGTCACAAAGCAATCTTTTTTCTTTTTTTAAACAAACAGTACTGAAAATACAATAGAATCGGGCAAGGCTATTGGATTCTTGAGTGGTCAATGGCACGCTTCCTGGTTTTAAAAGCAGAGCTGTGTACCATGTGGGTAAAGAGACTTGAGATTCAAGCCAGGCTGGCTGGGAGGCTTTAAACATGGGCTGAATATTGAGGAAACTGGGGCCAAGGTTTGGTTTGGATGGAGGCCAGTGAACTCAGGGTGTAGAATAGAAGCAACACATTGTGATCAACATGGTTTCCATCCAGAACAAGGTAAGACTTCAGACTGCAGAGTTTCGGGAGCCAAATCAAGGAGCAGGCATCACAGAGCCATTTTGGAGCTTGGTGATCGCCCAGCGAAGGTGAGCAGCAGGCCTGCCCCAGGGTGGACGGCCGCTGACCACGGCCAAGGACGTGGAGGGTGTCCTGTTGCTCTCATGCCTGTGTGGGAAGAGCCAGGCAGCAGGGGAATTCCTCCAGTCACCTTGTGATTTACCCCAGGCATTGTTTGGTTTCCTTGTCCCACAGCTGTTGCGGCCACACTTGTCACCTATGTGTGCCAGAGCTCCTGGTGTGGAGGGCGGGAGAGCTGGCCAGCAAGGCCAGGTGGGCTGCCTGCTCCTAGGTGGGGATTGGCCATCTACATCAATGTTCACAGGCATTTTAAATGAAACTTCACTATCGACAAAATGTTTTAAAACACTCTGTGAATTGATATATTTCCTTGTAAGCCAGGCCTTATACATTTTAGATGAAATTTGTAAAGGTCCACATAAAAACGAAATGATAACTATTCTTACCTGCACATGTGGCTCCTGTTAGGAGTATGAGTCCCTCATTTTTCTTGAGCTTGTATCACGACAGTCGTCTTCAGTCTGTGGTTTATCAGTTAAATCTAGATGATACGATCGGTAAATTGTGGGGACCGATGCATCATGGGAAGCTAAACCGACGTGACTGTACTTCTGCGCCATGTGACAGCGCTCGACACACACTCGGGGGGTGGAGGGGATGTGTGTCTGTCCTCGTTCCGTGGGAAGAGAGCCGAGTTTTTCCTGTTTTCAGGTGGAGATCACAGTGGGGGCATGTCAGCTGAGATTCGGGCACCTCCCCCCAGCACTCTATTTTGTGCCCCCAGGTACATGAGCACCTTTGGAGAGTTGGCTTCTAAATCTCCAAGAGTAAGTGGTGGTCTGACCTCATCCGGTGCTGCTTCCCAAGGCCTTGCCCCACGGGTGACCCTCCCCGTCACAGCCCCTCTCCTCCTCCTCTTCCCACCTGGGTCTCAACTCCCCTTCCTCAGTTTGCTCTGAGACTCTGCCAATCTTCCGCCCCACCCCCCACCATGTATTAACCTCACCTTCTGGTCTCAGTTTGGGGCCGTTCCTGCTGGAAGCTTTCCTGGGACTCCTACGTTGGATCAGACGCCCCCATAAGCACACAGCAGTGCCTACGTTTTCCCTCATAGGGGTCATCATCATTTACTTCTGTATGCTGTGATTATATGGCTCATGTTTGCTTCTTTAAAGAAAAGAAAATAAGGGCTAGAGTTGAAAAAAAAAAGGACCATCTTTGCAAAATATTTAGTTCCTTTGATAGGGCCCCTTGAGGACATAGCTTGTCTTTTATTTTCAAGGAACTAGATGAACCATTTCTAGCTCAAAGGTTCACTCCCCCCGACCCCTCTTACCCTTCTTCTGGGAGGAGAGGAGTCACTCAGCCAAGGAGACAACAGGTGTGTTCAAGAAAGATTGTACATGCCTGCATCCTAAAATCCAAAACATTAAAACTCACTCAGAATTAATATCTTTTCCTCTTCTCATGACCAGGGCTTTCTCTTACCTCCATTCAGGCCCAGGGACACTTCCTGATGAAGTCTTGCTGTGGAGACTGTCCCTGTAGACAGGTCTGTACTGGGTAGTGGGTGTGGATGGTGCGGGCCTCTCTGCTCTAAAAAGGCTGAAATCTTGCATGAGCTTGTTGTGCTCTGTTGTCTGTTTGGCTATAAAATATCAGGTGGACAATTAATACACAGGTCTTTAGTAACTTCCACAACTAAGACTTCTTGTAGGGACTATAGGAAGTGGCCCTTCTTGTAGACAACTCAGTCCCCAGGGGACTTGCCTAAAGACATCTAGCTCTAAGGCAGCAAGGTTGTGCTCATGAGGTTTGACCCTTGGCCTCAGCCCTCGTCACACCGCGCCTTTGACCCATGATTTGCAAAATGATGGTTCCTTTAGACGTTGAGGCTCTCAGTGGATGAAAAGGTGGAGACCAAGTTTCACTTGAGAGTTTACTAGGAAATGACTTGGTGACTGAGAGGACATGTCTCACAGGGACACGGTGGTGGACACATTCTGTACAAAGCCTTAAAGGCGGAGCATGTGGTTTAGGAGTGCTGCCTGATGATGCCACACTTTTCCTGATTTGGGTCCCAGGAACTTCATGTCTTAACCTGCATCTTCCAGAAGCAGGAGAGAGTTGATAGCACTTTTCAGCCTTCTCTGTTTGATGGTGAACCCTACTGAGTGAGAAGGGGCTGCAGAGCCAGGCTGAGAAGGCCGTGTGTGGGTCCAGGGAAACTCTGTCCACTCTCCCCCACCCCAGTGGCCCTGTTGGTGGGGATTGTTATGGGTTAAAACCCTTTGCCATGCATGTCATTTTGTTCTGCTACCATCATCCAAAGAAAAATATCCCTGAAAGGAAAGAAGTTTAAACCAGAAGGAATCAACTAACGAACAAGTGATTCCGCTGATTCCCAGGTTATGAGGTGCTGCCCACAAGGAATCTAGACACATGGGCTTCAGGGGTGGGTTAGGCACAGTTTAGGATTCCCTTAAAATTATTTAACAACTGAAACTTCTGAAAGCCTATTCCCAAGTTTCAAATTCTGAAAAAGTCTCTAGTTTGAGCTCTAAGAAAGATCAAATTAGGAGGTATGCCATACATCTTGTTAAAACTGACATATTCTTATAAACACATTTCTTTCTGTTTTTGAAAGGTTTAAGTAAAGACCGAAGCCATTATTCAGGATGTTTTAAACTGATCCTGTTACTTGCTGGAGAAAAATTGCTGACTTAGTGATGTTATAGTATTTAATATTGACTGTCTCACCTAAAAAAAAAAAAACTTCCTTGGGAAACATCCCAACATTTGGTACTAACCAGAAGTCAATTCAAGTAGATTCATAAAAGTGAAAATGAAGTGAATGGGAGCTTCTCAAACATGGATTAAAGTAGTGAAGGAAGGTTTGTATTTTTCTTGATGAATTTTATTTTTCACAGAACCAGGCGATGTGAATCAACACTCCAGGTAATTTGTAAAATGCAGAGAACTTAGAGAACTTAATATTATTCTTTGCAATTTTTTGTTTTGTGTATGTGTGTTCTTAAGAATAACTGCATTTAACTGAATGCATCAACATTACGGTAACTATTTAAAATACCATATTTCTTATTTTCAAGATTGTTCTTGATTTTGAATTCAATTTTTTAAGCAAGAAATGTTTAAAAAAAAAAGAAAGAAATGTTTAAATTGTTCTCAATCTAAGATTTAAATAACCCAGAAATGCATCAACTGCAATCATTTGAAACACGGCTGATCCGTAGAAGAAAAAAAACAAAATTACAAGATAAAAACCAAACCACTAGAAGCCCCAAGTCTGGTTCACTAGGGTTCCTCAGTTCCTTCTCAATTATAGGAAAAGGTTGCACTTACTTAGGAGTTCTTGGTAAACAAACTCAGGCCCTTATAATACCCTAGGAAAATTATTTATATATATTTTGGAAATCAACCCATGAGGTAACTTGGTTTCTTGTTCTAAAACCAGCAGTTATATGTAGAAATTACAGCTCTAGGAGATTGCCTGAAGTCAGAGGTACAGTTCAGTTCACTCACTCAGTCGTGTCCAACTCTGTGACCCCATAGACTGTAGCACGCCAGGCTTCCCTGTCCACCGCCAACTCCCAGAGCTTACTCAAACTCATGTCCATGGAGTCGGCCATCCAACCATTTTATCTTCTGTCATCCCCTTCTCCCGCCTTCAATCTTTCCCAGCATCAGGGTCTTTTCCAATGAGTCTGTTCTTCACATCAGGTGGCTAAGGTATTGGAGTTTCAGCTTCAACATCAGTTCTTCCAATGAATATTCAGGACTGATTTCCTTTAGGATGGACTAGTTGGATCTCCTTGCAGTTCAAAGGACTCTCAAGAGTCTTCTCCAACACCACAGTTCAAAAGCATCAATTCTGCGGCGCTCAGCTTTCTTCAGAGTCCAGCTCTCACATTCACACATGACTACTGGATAAACCATAGCTTTCACTAGACGGACCTTTGTTGGTAAAGTAATATCTCTGCTTTTTAATATGCTGTCTAGGTTGATCATAGTTTTTCTTCCAAGGAGCAAGTGTCTTTTAATTTCATGACTGCAGTCACCATCTGCAGTGATTTTGGAGCCCAAGAAAATTAAGTCTGTCACTGTTTCCATTGTTTTCCCATCTATTTGCCATGAAGTGATGGGACTAGATGCCATGATCTTAGTTTTCTGAATGTTGAGTTTTAAGTCAACTTTTTCACTTTCCTCTTTCACTTTCATCAAGAGGCTCTTTAGTTCTTCTTTGTTTTCTGCCATAAGGGTGGTGTCATCTGCATATCTGAGATTATTGATATTTCTCCCAGCAATGTTGATTTCGGCTTGTGCTTCTTCCAGCCCAGCATTTCTCATGATGGACTCTGCATATAAGTTAAATAAGCAGGATGACAATATACAGCCTTGATGTACTCCTTTCCCAATTTGGAACCAGTCTGTTGTTCCATGTCCAGTTCTAACTGTTGCTTCTTGACCTGTATACAGATTTCTCAGGAGGCAGGTCAGGTGGTCTGGTATTCCCGTCTCTTGAAGAATTTTCCACAGTGTGTTGTGATCCACACAGTCAAAGCCTTTGGCATAGTGAATAAAGCAGAAGTAGATGTTTTTCCGGAACTCTCTTGCTTTTTTGATGATCCAGTGGATGTTGGCAATTTGATCTCTGGTTCCTCTGCCTTTTCTAAATCCCGCTTGATCATCTGGAAGTTCACGGTTCATGTACTGTTGAAGTCAGAGGTACTTGTAAATTCAAATCTTTGATCCTAGCCAACCAGGATGGTAACTCCTTTATGGTGAAAACAACTTCTGTAGAGAGTTCTCTGACAAAGGTTAGATTTCAGTGGAAGATTTAAAAAATCACAAATGTGGAGAAGGAAATGGCAACCCACTCCAGTATTTTTACCTGGAGAATCCCATGGACAGAGAAGCATGGCAGGCTACAGTCCATGGGGTCGCAAGAGCCTGACACGACTGAGTAACTAAACCACCACCACCACCACATGCTAAATATTAGTAAGTGCATATGAATATGCTAATAAATGATCATCGTTCAATATTATCTTTTAAAAAATAAAAAAAATTAAAAATCACAAATGTTTTTGGTCTTCCAATAAAGATTTCACCCAATGTGATGGCCTTATGAAGCTGAACAAAGATCCTCCAAAATTCAGTTCAAGCTGTTCTTGGCGATGTCACTGGTTGGAGGATGAAAGGCATGAATGAGGGGTTTAATGAGGCACACACTGCATCTGGCGTCTGCCTCATCTTGAGAAGAAACATGATGCGCCGCAGTCAGGCTCCTTCGTCCACGTGTTTCCCATGGCTGCCTCCTTGCTGCAATTGGAGTGGGGCAGATGCCACTGCGAGAGCCAGAGAGCCCAAAACTACTCATCTTTACAGGAAAAATGTGCCAACCCCTCGCCGAGACACCAGCGACGTAAACTGTTCCCAGAGCAGTGCCAGTGGACTATCTCTGCTCCCAGCATCCATCCTGGGCACCACTTCACTACACAGGAAGATGCCTCCTCACCATTGATAACTCAGTTTTTAAGTTTGCTTTTGGTGGGGGGCTTTAGAGTTTGTGTTTGAGATTTTTTTGCCACTGTTTCTAGGCTTGCATCTCATTTGTTTTGCTTTACAAGTTTCTTTCTGTTTTCAAACCTGAATTTGGAGTCCTGCAGACTTGTATTCCCATCTGAGCAATGTGAGCAGAGTGATGGGGACAGTGCCCATGGCCTGGTGTCTCCTTGTGTAGTCCTGAGGCCACGGTTGGGGTAGGCAGGGCCTCCAGTTTCATCATGGACACACCAGGGAAAACGCAGCCATCTCACCCAGCTGGCAGTAGAAAAGCAGTTAAAAGCAAACCCTCTGCAGTGAACGCGCTGCCAGCAGAAGCAATTCACAATGATGTGTCTGCATTTTTAACGTCGACATTGACCAGGAAGGCGCGGTCGGGTGCTGCGCTGTGCCATCTTCTGGATTCAGCCAGTTTCTCCTTTGAAATTAAGTGACAGCATTGTAGGCTCCACAGTTCCACAGATGTTGGTTATTTTGGAATGTTTTCTTACTAAATGCTCAACAGCATTAAAATAGTCTCTGGGGAGCCTTTTCTTCTCTCCCCCTCTCTCTTTTTTTAAACACACTCTCATTTCAGACAAATGGCCAACTTTTCACTCTTTCAATTTCCTGAAAATTCAGTGGGTGTAAGCCATAGTTCCTGAGGATGAAGAGCAATGCAATCAGGAGATTATTCACTTGGTGTTTTAACGGTGGAAAATTGGTGAAAACGTGCACTGTGATTTACTGTGTAAATAGACACCCAGCATGTGGATTAATCTGCTTTTATGAGATGTAAATAGGATGACTTTTCTGCCACATGAGGCCCCTGTACCACTAATGTTCACTGTAGCTCTGGGCTGAAGTTCGGTTTCCAGGGTTGTGCACACACAGGGAATAAAAACTGAAAATCCTTGCGTTTTTGTGCCTACACTCTACCTGGAGAACAGAGGTAGCAAACAAGGTCGCTAACAGCTAACTCCCTGAGTTTGGTTTTAGAATCTGGGTGACCCATGAAACTCTAACACCTCTCTGTGTAGTCAGAAAGGCAGGATAACATGACCTCCACCCGCTACTTCCACTGCCCTGGTCATTGAACCAGTCTATTCTCAGCATCAACATTGGCTCCTCCCTGCTCGGCCCTAAAATTGTCATTGGCTTACATGGCTGAGAAGTCAAACAAGGAAAGTTTAAGAGGAGAAATGAAGGTGTTGATGGAGCAGCCAAGTCACCCTGGACAGTGGTGTGGACTGTGAGTGGCTTCTTCTGTGGGTCAGACATGGAGTCCATTGACGCAGCATCTCCAAATGGCCCCCCTTCCTTGATTTCTAGCTAAAAATTCCACAAAGTAGGAAAAATTAGGAAAGATAATCTTGAGCATGTATTCAAGTCTCAATGTTCTGGTCAGGCCTCCTGGGGTTATGGGGGAGCAGAAGCCCATAGATCACCCTGTCCCCCTGCCTGGCCCAGCCATCAGAGTGAACCAGCAGGGGGCTGAAAGGCATGCTCCAGGAATAGTGCATTCAGTGTTTTTCCTCACATCCAGGCCTGTGTCGGTTCCAATCCACCCAACTCCATGGCCCAGATCTCTTAGACTGATGGCTAGAGGAATCTGCTTACTAGGGAACCAAAAGTAAATGCATCTATAGCTTGTCACCAGGATGCTTTCTGTCACTTCCCTCTGAGCAGCCGTGCAAGCTTCGGGCCCTGTCATCACACCCGCTGCGTCCCAGGGCCAAGGGGGCTGACCTGCTGCTCGGTGCCTGCTCAGCTGCTCATAGCCTGGGAGTGTGATTCCAGGTTTTGAATCCCAGGGCTCCGCTGCCTTCCTGCTGGGGGTCGGCAGGGAGCAAGAAGAACCCTGTCACTCGGGAGAAAAATCAAGCATTCACATACTTCCAGTGTCAGATGTCAGTGTCTGATGAGAGTTAAATTAGTAACAGAATGGGAGCTCTGGGAAAGATCGTCCTGTGTTTGGGGGTGATTGGGCCAGTGGTCTAGATCTTTCCTTGAGAACAAGTTTATCTTGTGAGGGACAGTCATGCAGATACACGGTGCGAGTTGACCACAGTGAGATGTGCCAGTGAACGAGTGAGCCACTGTGAGAGGAAGAGAGCAAGGGTCCCTCTGCCTCCCCATCCCCGACCCCCCACTCCTCTCACCCCCCATCCCATGATTCCAGACCCCCCCCCACCCCGATCCTGGCTGAGGACATGGACTCTGGAGACTTCTGAGAGCATCTCCTCTCATTTTCAGGTGGCTCAGAATCTCACTTATCTAACTCAGCTGAAGGAGCTGATTCTGCAGAAGAACTGTCCAGTGTCCCTGCCCTCCCCTCATGTCCCCCAGGTCCTTCCTCCCCTGAATTTCCCTCGTGGCCCCCAGGCCTATCTGTCCATCAGCCCAGCCAGCGCACCATCTGTCTGTCCCTGAAGGTATTTCTGACAATGACTTGAAGCAGGAAGAAGATACTATCATCAAAGTGATCTGCATTGTGTATTATACACTTTCTTAATAAGACAGGAACATGGATGGTTTTAATTTTCGTCTGTTTTTCCATCAGATTAACCCATCAGTTCATCAGAAAATTCAATTAATCAGCACTCCACATTCCTCAGGTTGATCAAATCTTTGCTATGCTTTGGAAATAAAGCTGGGGTGGGGGCTGGTTTGTTCTTACAGAAAAGTCATAGTTTTGTTTTATGCAACAGTTCCTTCAGGGTGGCTATATGTTATATAATTTCAGATACTGTCCAGAGCCACCACTATGTGCTTTGACACAGGTTATGCATTGACATTTAAAAATTGACAGTGGTTACAAGTGTGATGGGAACAGTCTCTGTGGTTTGACCTCAGAGCAGCAATAGTGACCGTGTGAAAACCCAGGTTGTATCATGTCACCTTCTGAAGGAAGGAGGGAAGAAGGGAAAGTTGAAATGCTTGCAAGGTTAACTTAGCATAATTCTACCTGATATTTTTTTAGTCAACTCTTGGATATTTGCATATCCAATTCTATTTTGGATATTATTTCTATGTTGAATTTATGAAATTTCCAGAGTATAGCAATGTAAAATTAATCAATACTGTTGCTGTTGTAGTTGCTAAGTTGTATCTGACTCTTTTGAGACCCCATGGACTGTAGCCCATCAGTTTCCTCTGTCCATGGAATTTTCCATTCAAGAATACTGGAGTGGGTTGCCATTCCTTTCTCTGAGGGATCTTCCTGACTCAGGGATCGAACTTGAGTCTCCTGGATTGGCAGGCAGATTCTTTACCACTGAGCCACCAGGGAAGCCCTAATCAGTGTTACTTGCAACAGTTGTTCCCACACTTGGGAGCGAAAACTTGAAGAAAACATCCGATGTGCTGTGATGAACAGCTCCCTGGCTGTTGGCAGACAGGGTTGGAGTCCATGGCTCGGCGTGTATTCTGTGGGACCAGGGGAAGCCACAGTCCACATTCATGGAAACAGGTCTTTCTCTGCACCTTCTCTAGAGGGAAGCCTGTGGCCCGATACTCCCTTGTCTAAATTCCTCTTCAACCACTACTGAATGAGCCCGACAATTCCTCCGCTCATCTCAGACAAGGTCTTAGCCGTCAGCTCCTCGGCTGGAAGGACCCTGGCTTTCCAGAGACGCAGGGGCGTCCCCAGGGAGACCTCACAAGTGGCGCCGTGGGGTGGACAGTCGCATTTCACCCTCTTCCAAAACACTCCCTTTCCAGAAGTAGCAGTCTCCTTAGCATCCTCTGGAGTAAAAAAAATTGTAATTGCCATAACAAATCGATTAAAAGGAGCATGCACAGACAGACACTGCTCCTCCCCCTTTCAAGAGAGCCATGAAATATTAAAAGGAACGTGGAGAGGAGTTGAGCAGAGTCTGGAGAGGTGGCAGTTAGGCTTTGGGGGAGGTGCTCTGCAGGGAACACTATAACCAGAAGCAGCCTGGGAAGGAGGCAGGGGTAACTAATTGGCTTTTTGACAGGTCTCCACTGAGGGTATCAGCGTGGAACCTTCTTGTTAGATGGGGCCTCCTCTTGGGCACCAGTCAGGGACTCTTGCACAGAGATGAGCTGTCTTGGGTTTTCTGTGTTGCTGTTTCTGGCTTTCTCTCTTTTCTGTAGGATCAGGCTCCCCTCTGGCTGTGGGGAGAGGCCCGATGGTTCCTCCATTGCGGTCAGAACTCAGTTCCCAGACACTCAGGGGTATCATGTCAGGACAGGTTCATTTGTCCCTCTGAGTTCAATGGCATCACATGTGTCTAGCACTTTCCACCACGGCAGAGAACTAGACTTACTTTTATCTCACTTCTGAGAGTGTTAGGAGAAGGCAACTTGGACTCATATGTATTTGTGTGTTGGTTTAGGAATACTGGGGGCTGGAAATAGCACGTCAATGTGAGTGGATACGAGGTGGGGGAGGAGAGAGGGCAGGACAGAGACAAATATGATACAGTAACACTTACATGCAGAGTCTAAAAGAAACGATACACATGAACTTATCCACAAAACAGAAACAGACTCAGAGAGAGAACAAAGTTATGGTTATCAGGGGGAAAGGGTTGGGGAGAGGGATAAATTGGGAGTTTGGGATTAACATATAGGCACGCTGCTATGTCTAAAACAGATAATCAAAAAGGACCTGCTGTATAGCACAGGGAACTCTAGTCAACATTCTGTAATAACTTATGTGGGGAAAGACTGAAAAAGAATGGACGTGTGTATATGTATAACTGAATCATTTTTCGGTATACCCGAAACTAACACAATGTAATTAATCAACTCTACTCCAGGATAAAATAAAAATATTTTAAAGGAGGGCAGGGCAAGGCCTGACCAGGTTGGCTTCAGGCAGGTGTGTGAGTTGGGATTCAGGGCCTTGAGGGGGCAGGAAGCTGGGTTGGTCTTGGTGCTGGTGTGGGAGGGACAGCACCACGGGGGGTTGCCAGCTCGCCCTCAAGCCCTCGTGTCTCCCAGGCCTCTGATCAGGTCTCCCAAGGATGGAAGCTAGACGGACATGCGCTAGATACCCAGAGACAGAGCATCTCTGCCCAAGGGGAGGGAGACAGACTCAGGGTAACTGGAGAAGGAAGGTTCCTTTGTGGTTCAGGCAGGAAAGACCTCCGCGGGGGTGGGGGGTGCATGAGGTGACCAGGGGAACAGGGACAGGCAGCATCTGGGGAGGGGCCAGGGCACTGATGGGGAGGGGCAGAGGCTGAGACACACGGTCTAGTCTTCACCTCTACGCTCCCTGGGGCTCTGCCCAGGAAATGATGCCCGAGGATCATCATACGGTTGGTTCTGCAGGAGAGAAGCCCTGGTTCACATCTGCCCTGAGAGCTGTCCCTCCTGTGTGCTGACCACGCCCACGGCACTGGAGTGAGTCACTGTGACAGGTGGTTGTTGGCAAGCCACGCACAGGTTTTAAGAAAGCCCTTACCAATTTCCAAAGCCTTAAATCTCCCTATGTCCAAAGTTCTTTTAATATAGTAACTAAGAGTTAGATAAAAACCTGTAATTTATTGAAAAGCAATATTTCCAAAGGTCTTTTTATAGTGTAGTAAAGGATTAGGAAGAAAAAAGCTGTGATTCATGGAAGATGTGTCCTACTGACTGTAAGAAATAAAAGTTCCCTTATAATCTTTGCATCAAAACCCACAGGTATGTCGTCTACCACTTTTTCCTCTGACTCCTCAGAAGTGCCTCTAGCTCTCACACTGATGCACACACCCGCTTCCTGACAAACATCTTTACCGTCTGGATGGCGGGTATTTATAGGAGAGGTTGATGGACTCAGGCTGGCCCTGGTCACTGGCCAATGACCCCTGCAGAATGAAAGGGTGGCTCTTGGCCAGCGAGGCCCCTCCCATACCCCTTCATCCTGACCGCGATTTGTGATCAGTTTGCTTCATCTTAGAACTCATGGCACTGCCTCTAAAGAGACATCTTGTGGAAATAACAGTCAAAGGACATGGCTCAGAATATTATCTACAGCCCTTGAGGAGGAACTGAGGCTTCCCAGGTGGTGCTAGTGGTAAAGAAGCTGCCGGCCAATGCAGGAGATGCAACAGACATGGGTTCTATCCCTGGGTTGGGAAGATCCCCTGGAGGACAGAATGGCACTCCACTCCGGTATTACTGCCTGGGAAATCCTACGGACAGAGAAGCCTGGCGGGGTACAGTCCATGGGGCCGCAAAGAGTCAGACACAACTGAGTGACTGAGCACGCACACACTGAAGAGGAAGTGAAGGTCCTGGACTTTGTTTAATGGTTAAGCTAGCATTATTTTCTCTTGCTTGACTCTTTCCTTTTTTTTTCTGCATTTTCTCACTTCTCTGATTTAATTTATTCTTTGGATCTCACGGGAGGCCTAGGAGACTAACATTTTTCTATGGACAAGAGATAGGCAAGGGCGTGGAGTGGTGGTCTGTCCTGAGAAGGCCCTGTAAGGTCCTGCTTGGTTACAGTCTCATCACTGGAGTGAGGTTTCAATTGTCCAGGATGAGGAGCATGAAGTTTCAAAGTGAAGGAAAAGCTAAAAATCATTTGTTTAGTGAACACTTCTTATTTCCTTTCTTTGATTTCAAAGATGCCGCTGATTACTTTCATTCTTAAAATATCTCTCTTGTACAGAATCAGAATCCATCCATGCCATTTAGAAATTCATGGTGGGAGACGGAGGAGTTGAGAGACACGGTCTAAGCCTACTCTTAACCTAAGGCGTTTCTCAGCCCTGGTTCTGCCCTGGTGACAAAATGCTGCCCACTTCCTCTGACTGTGATGGCTAAACTGTGCCCAGGGAAGACTGGCTGGCTAGAAGTGGTTCTGGAAATGGAGAAATATGAGCGAGAAGAAGCATCTGTTCCAGAAATCACAAACACTGTTATCTCTATTGGCTGTTAGGCATATTTTATGAAAGAAATCATGAAGTCAGCTTATTGGGTAAGATAAGAATTTAATGAAGTTTTACACAAAATATTTAACTGGTTAGAGGTCAAGGGCTAGCATTTCCCAATGAACTTCCTTTGCTTAGATGTTTAAGAAAAAAAGAGTTTCACTTGATAACACTGACTCATTCTCTCATGGTTCAGGCAGTGATTTCCTGAGACCAGCTCTTTAGCCTGCATTTGGAAATAGACTCTGTCCATCGTGTGTGTGTGTGTGTGTGTGTGTGCGTGTGTCAGGGAAAAGAGGGCTGGTATAAGCTAGGCCTAGGAAGGAAGATGAAACACCACTGACAGTATAGCCTAGTAATAGTGCAGACACAGAGGTAGACTATTTTGTCCAGGATTCATCAACAGCAGCTGTAATAAAGACCAGCAAGAATGTTTGCCCAGGAATCCTTCCCTTAAAGTTGCTGCTCCAACCCCTGTTCACATGACTGTTGTGGAAACTACTGCATTGATCAAGTAACCCCACCTGTAGGCCGGCTTGCGTTTGTCTACCCCTGGGAATGAGGTCAGTTCAGGTTAACACAAATGTCTCTTTCAAGAATTTTTGCAGGAGAGATCTAGAGCCTCAATCTCTTCTGGGTGCCCTCATCCCATGATACGAAGGGAAGGGACAGGTGGTGGCCAGGCCAACCGAGCAGCAGAGGGGCCCACGTGGAGAAGGAAAGGCCTAGATGTGCCGGGGCACAGGGAGAGGGGAGAGGAGTGAGGACATGGCATCGGCTGGTCTCATCCCCCCGAGCCTGAGGCTTAGCTCTGATCTGGTCTCTGAGGCTCCAGGTTTGTCCCCAGAAGTTTGCTGCTTTGCTTTGTAAAGTTTGAGGTGAGTTTGTGTTGTGAAAAACCAGAGTCCCAGCTGCTATGTATCCTTCAGCAAAGAAAAGAATGTGATCTTGAAACCAATTTTATTTATTTTTTAAAGATTTATATAGACAATTTTTTTAAAGTCTTTATTGCATTTGCTACAATATGGCTTCTGTTTTTTTATGTTTGGTTTTTTGACCCTCCAGGCATGTGGGATGTAGCTCCCTGACAGGGATCAAACCCACACATCCTGCATTAGAAGGTGAAGTCCTACCCACTGGACCACCAGGGAAGTCCCTTGAAGCCAATTTTAGACCCAGGAACTCCTTGGTGACCAGGGGTGGGCGGGCACTCCCAAGGGAAGGAGGAGGAGCCAATGCCCAGGGCTGAGGCTGTTGCAGTTTGTACTGTTTCTGCTCAGACTGCCACTTGTACTAACAGATCACAGAGAAAAGAACAGAGTATTCCTAATCTTGTTACATGAGGAAAAAAACCTTAATTTGAAATTGCCAGGGGAGGAACTCTCCTGCAGAAGTTTGAGGGAAACAGAGTTAAACATACAAGGGAGGAGAATGCTCTGATAGCTTCACAAAAAAGAGCCCAGAAATGCTGAGACTATGATTCTTGGCTTCAGAGTTTCTTGGACCTGATACGTAGGAATTTGCAAAATGAGCACATTTTCCAAGAAAGGAGGATTTAAAAACTCTCAGTGAAGGCATCCAATGAGAAAGCCCCAAACAAACAGTGAATTCTTGGCAAGGAAGCAGAGTAAGAGATGTGAGGATGAAGAAAAGTGTCAACAGTGTAAAAAAAGACAGAACACCAGAGATCTGAACTCAAAAGCAGTGGCTCCCAAAGAGTGTGAACAGAGGAAAGCCAGTACATCTGCTATTTAGGTCCATCTGTCTGTCCATACTTCATACCAACAATCGTTGTATGGTATGTGGGTGTGTGGCCTAAAGCAGAGGCTTGGCTGAAAACCAATTTCCCATGAAGTGGTGTGTGTGTGTGTGTGTGTGTATGTGTGTGTGCGTGTGTGCAGGGATCCAGGTGGTGATGAGTGTGGAGGTGCTGAGTTCACTGAAGCTCGCTGTTTGCCCAGGATGTTGGACAGACCCATTCAGATAATCCCTTCTGGGAGTTTCCCATTACAGGTAGCCCACATGTATGGATATGAGAGTTGGACTATAAAGAAAGCTGAGAGCAGAAGAATTGATGCTTTTGAACTGTGGTGTTGGAGAAGACTCTTGAGAGTCCCTTGGACTGCAAGGATTTCCAACCAGTCCATCCTAAAAGAAATCAGTCCTGGGTGTTCACTGGAAGGACTGATGTTGAAGCTGAAACACCAATATTTTGGCCACCTGATGCGAAGAGCTGACTCATTTGAAAAGACCCTGATGTTGGGAAAGATTGAAGGAAGGAACTGAAGGGGATGACAGAGGATGAGATGATTAGATGGCATCACCGACTCAATGGACATGAGCTTGGGTAAACTCTGGGAATTGGTGATGGACAGGGAGGCCTGGTGTGCTGCGGTTCATGGAGTCAAAAAGAGTCGGACATGACTGAGCGACTGAACTGAACTGAACCCCCGATGTACAGAAGGCCTTCCCCCGAGGGGTCATATTTGTGCAAAACCTGTTCACACACTCACTGTTCAATCATTATTTAAGTTACGGGACACCAACTTAATGTGAGATGGTTGGATAGGATCCCCGATTCAATGGACATAAACTTGGACAATTTCAGGAGATGGTGAAAAACAGGGAAGTCTGGCGTGTTGCAGTCCATGGGGTCGCAGAGTCGGACACGACTTAGTGACTGAACAATGACAAAAACAACTTGTGCTAGATTCTTGAGGTAAAGATAACGTAGTGAAGACCCAGGAACATCTGATTCCAGTACAACCAACTGGGTGTGTGTAGATACTCTCATAGCAGGAGTCTGGGTGCCCTTAGGCGAGGTGCCCAATCCAGCCTTGGAGGCAGCAGAGAAGGCTAAGCTGAAGAGGAGGCCTCTGACGTGAACTCTGAAGGATGACGAGGCGTCGGCAGGGACTGGTGAGGAGGGAGCAGAGGTCGAAGAGGCTTGGAAACACAGCCATGTCAGCACGTGTGTGACCCCAGTCAGTAGTGTGAAGAGTGTGTGTGCACAAGTGCATGTGTGCATGTGTGTGATATCCAGGTCATCCGTGGGGCTCACAGTGACCTCCACCAGCAACAAGAGCAGAGGGTGGGGAGTGGGTTCTTCCAAGAGCCGCCCCCTCGATGGCAGGTCCTGATGGGTGCCTCATGGTCACTGTGTGTATTTTGGTGACCTCGAGCTTATGGTCCCTCTGTCCTCAGCTCACAGGGATAAGAAAACAAAGTAGAGCTTGCTTCGGCTGCACTTATACTAAAATTGGAACGATGCAGAGAAGATTAGCGTGGCCCTTGAGCGAGGATGACACAAAAATTCATGAATGTTTCTATACTTTTAGAGGGAAGGGACATACGTATACCTCTGGCTGATTCTCATTGTTGTATGGCAGAAATCAACACAACATTGTAAAGCAATTATCATACAATTAAAAATAAAGAATATTTTTTAAAAAACTTTAAAAAATTTAAGAACAAGAAGACAAAGTAATCTTTGAGTTTTGCCTCTTCCTCTCACTCCCAGCCAGCCTCTTGTGGAGAAGACGTCATCAGTGCCTTTGACAAAGGCAGAGGTGAGGGGGTTTGGATGGGAGGATAAGAGAAGAAGAGAGTGGAATCCATAAAGCACAGCCCCTTGATCACTGAGCGTTGGCTGCAGAATTGCACGAGGAGAATATTGAAATGCTGCCCAACTTTTAGTTAGTAGAGTCAAGAATGAATAATGAATATCCTGTTCACAATCGTAAGGCACCAGGGAACACCAGACTTCAGCCGCCAAGCCCCTTTCAGGGGCTGAGATACAGCCTCTCATCAGGATCTCGAGCATCCACACGGAGACAGACAGAAACCATCACTCACGTCCCCTCACCCTGAGCACAATCACAGGCCCGCTCACCCTGAGCACAGTCACAGGCCCATGTTTTCCCTTGGTGACACTGTCTCTGGCCCAGTGGCCTGGCAGCAGCACTGTATTCTACAACTAATAAGACGGGGTTGATGGAACTGGTGCGCTTGAGGGTTTTCCCTAATTTACATGCTGCTTCTTTACACTTCCTATCTTCCCTCACCTGCACACACACACACACACACACCCACACACACACACATGCTGTGTACACCTGAGGTAGTTTGTGGCTTCTAGGATTCCTCATTAAAAAAGTGGAACAACATTTGAGAAAAACATACTGTATAAAATGTACAGTACAAAACCTGAGAGCAAGTCCTGGACCAAGCGCTAGTCAGGAGTGTGACCCTAGGCTCAGAACTCACAGCCTCTGGGACTCATTTTCCCGTGAAACTAGCAGTGCTGGGTGGAATGTCCTTTCACGTCACTAAGGGATTCTGTGCAGTTCAAGGTCACACAAGCTCAGTGAATTCTGCGACCCCAGAGCACGGAGGATGTTCATTTGATGCTTTAGGTTGGAGTGTTCTTTGCTCTCCAATGGCTGGAGATAATTAATCGCAAATCCAAAAATACTATATGCAGCCCAGCTTTAGAGATGAGATGCTTTGTAGATGGTATTTCCATGAAGTCTGCTGGATTAATTAACTGTGGGATACAGACGGCTGGGCTTGTCTGAACCGACTTCAGGAATGGGATTGGAGCAGAACTGACTCCAAGAAGCCAGAACCACCTGGGAAGAAAGAGATGACACTGATCCCATGAGACCTGAGATCTCAGTTATTTGCCACAGTAACAGGGGCATGGGTGTGAGCCACTAATGAAGCTGAATATGAGGCTTTTTAATTTGAATTCTTACCAGAAATAGAAAAAAATTTGTTTTCAATCAGCTGGAGAAACTTTATGTGGACACACTCAGGTCTCTTCTCCAGCAGCAAATTTTATTTTCACTGCCATTGGCAGGTCTATTACATAAATTTAGGCAAATGATGGGCTTCCCTGGTGGTTCAGTGGTAAAGAATCCACCTGCCAATAGAGGAGATGCAGGTTTGATCTCTGGGTTGGAAAGATCCCCTGGAGAAGGGAATGGCAACCTGTTCCAGTATTCTTGCCTGGAAAATCCCATGGACAAAGGAGCCTGGTGGGCTATAGACCATGGGGTCAAAAAGAGTCAGACACAACTGAGCACACATGCATGTTTTCTTAATTGAACTTGTGGTTCAATAAGTATAACAGGATAATTTCAAAGTAAATGCATACTTTCCTCCTGAAAAGCTATCCCTTGCTTTCACCCCAACCAGACGATGAGTGACATAATACAAAAGAGCTCGAAGGCTGTCTGTTGTCAGCAGCTGGAAGTGAAACTTCTGGCAAGATGATGTGTCTGAACACTAAAATTCAGCAGCAGCATCAAGCCTCCTGGTCTGGATGTCTTTTGTTTAGACACTTTTTTCCCCCCTGGTTTCTGTTGCCTCGGGATGAAAAGAAAGAAAACTCAGCCTGAGATAGCTTAGCTGGCTTTTGGCACCAAGTCTCTAACTCAGAGAACTGCAATGCTTTTAGCTCTTATAACTCTGACCTAGAGGAAGGCAGGATGACATTAAGCTAACAAGAGAAATGTGTTGGAGGTAAGACTTGGATGCAGTGAAACATCGAATTTATCTCCTTAACTTCAGCACATTCTTAACTCTTCCCAACAGCAGACACAAGATTAAGGAGACATCTCAGGCAGAGTCAGGGAAAGCGCTGGGGGTCAACTCCACCCAGGAAATCTATTCCATGAACTGGCACAGAGTCTGACCCTAGGCAAGTTCCCTAAACCAGAGACTCTCAGAGTGATTTCCAAGGGTGGACTCTTGGAGTTTCTTTGAATTTTGCAAAAAATTCATGAGGTCAAAACTATTATCTTAATAAAACTAAAATGCTATTTGCCCTTTTTAGCCCTATTGACTTTGGTATTTAAAGGAACAGAAGAAATGTTAGCCTCTGGGCAGGACTCGTGGCAAAACCAGAAGTCACTCCTGTGCTCATCATGGCCACAGGCTCACAGTGAAAAGGAATGTCCCACCCGAGAATGTTGTGGGTGAAACTGCACACATTACTACCTCTGTGACATTGTGTCCCTGAGCACACCTTTTGGATACCTCGAGTGGAGAGGTGGGAAGTTCAGTCTGCTTGAGTGGGAAGCATGGGAGCCCTGCACAAGGCTCTCACTCGTTCCTTCAAATGCAATCAATGTGACTGTTCTTGAGACATTCCTCACAAACCTTAGTTTCTCAGACTTGGGTTTTGGCCAAAAATGTCCTCAAAAGAATTAAATCTCTTACCTTAAATAAAACAACTGGCAGTATTTGTTGCCAATGATAAACCTCAAAGTTTCCAGTTAAAAAACAGAAATCTTGAAAACTTGGAACTAGCTCACACGTGTGTGCTCGTGTGTGTGTGTGTGCGTGCACACGCTTAGTTGTGTCTGACTCTTTGACCCCATGGACAGTAGCCTGTCAGGCTTCTCTGTCCATTCCATGGCCTGTGAACCTGAACACTTAGCAATTTTAAAGAAAGGTGAGATTTGCAATGAAAATAACAATTGTCAGTTTTTTTATATTGTATAATGAAATGTATCAACATTTATAAAGTCAGCATAACTCTGTGAATCTGTTTGCCAGATGATGAATGCATGATGCAACAAAATCTTATATAGAAAATGATCCATTCCAACTGAAACACAGACAATGATTTTTTAAAATTCAAGTATAGTTGTTCACAATGTTGTATTAGTGTCAGGTGTATGGCACCGTGAGTGATTCAATTATACATGTTTAATATATATAATATATATTATGTAATACATTCTTTTTTCAGATTTGTTTTCCTTATACATTGTTATAATATATTGAGTCCAGTTCCTTGTGCTATACAGTAGGATCATGTTGGTTACCTATTTTATATGTATTAGTGTGTATCTGTTAATTCTAAACTCCCAATTTATCCCTTCCCTAACTTTCTTCTTTGGTAACCATATTATTTGTTTTCTATGTCTGTGAGGCTATTTCTGTTTTGTAAATAAGTTCATTTGTATCATTTTTTTTAGATTCCACATTTAAGTGATATCATATGATATTTGCCCTTCTCTGTCTGACTTACTTCACTTTAGTATGATAACCTCTAGGTCCATCTATGCTGCTGCAAATGTCATTATTTTATTCTTTTTTATGCCTGAGTAATATTCCGTTATGTACATATACCATATTTCCTTTATCCATTCCTCTGTCGATGGACATGGTTGTTCCCATGTTCTGGCTATTGAAAACAGTGCTGCTAGGAACACTGGGGTCCATGCATCTTTTTTTTTTTAATAAATTTATTTATTTTAGTTGGGGGCCAATTACTTTACAATATTGTAGTGGTTTTCGCCACACATTGACATGAATCAGCCATGGGTCCACATGTGCTCCCCATCCCGAACCCCCCTCCCCCCCATCCCATCCCCCTGGGCCATCCCACCTCCCCAGCCCTGAGCATCTGTCCCATGCATCAAACCCAGAATGGTGTTCTGCTTCACACATGATAATATACATGTTTCAATGCTATTGTCCCAGAACGTCCAACCCTCACCTTCTCCCTCAGAGTCCATAAGACTGTTCTATGCATCTGTGTCTCTTATTCTGTCTCGCATACAGGGTTATCGTTACCATCTTTCAAATTCCATATATATGCATTACTATACTGTATTGATGTTTTTCTTTCTGGCTTATTTCACTCTGTATAATGGGCTCCAGTTTCATCCATCTCAATAGAACCGATTCAAATGTGTTTTTTTTAATGGCTGAGTAATATTCCATTGTGTACATGTACCACAGCTTCCTTATCCACTCGTCTGCTGATGGACATCTAGGTTGCTTCCATGTCCTGGCTATTGTAAACAGTGCTGCGATGAACATTGGGGTACACGTGTCTCTTTCAATTCTGGTTTCCTTGGTGTGTATGCCCAGCAGTGGGATTGCTGGGTCATATGGCAGTTCTATTACCAGCTTTTTAAGGAATCTCCACACTGTTCTCCATAGTGGCTGTACTAGTTTGCATTCCCACCAAGAGTGTAAGAGGGTTCCGTTTTCTCCACACCCTCTCCAGCATTTATTGCCTGTAGACTTTTGGATAGCAGCCATTCTGACTGGTGTGTAATAGTACCTCATTGTGGTTTTGATTTGCATTTCTCTAATAATGAGTGATGTTGAGCATCTTTTCATGTGTTTGTTAGCCATCTGTATGTCTTCTTTGGAGAAATGTCTGTTTAGTTCTTTGGCCCATTTTTTGATTGGGTCGTTTATTTTTCTGGAATTCAGCTGCAGGAGTTGCTTGTATATTTTGAGATTAATTGTTTGTCTGTGTCTTTTTGAATTATAGTTTTCTCCAGATATACACCCAGGAGTGGGATCGCAGGATCATATAGTAATTCTATTTTTAGTTTTCTGAGGACTCTCCATAGTGTTCTCCACAGTGGCTGCTCCAATTCTCATTCCCACCAACAGTGTAGGTGAGTTTCTTTTCATCAATATGATTACTGATTCTTCGCTGCAATTATACTATGAGAAATTACCATTTGTCAAATTTGGGTGTACTGTCCATGAAAAATACCTATAATAATCTGGGAAAAATTCTAAAATAATCTTGTGTTCTCCAATTCTATCGTGCATCTCTGTGAGGCTGGGCGTTTTTTCTCCTAAACGGCATGTCACAGGACTTTGACTGTGGAAGCAGATATGAGAACCCACCCACTCTGTCAGTGAGGAGGCTGCCCTAGGTGGGGAGCAAGGAGAGGGAGATGCTTGCCTGAAGAAGAATGGAGATTGTGAATCTGGGGAGGGCTGAGCAGTCAGACTGCAGAGAGAGGATCCCTGAGCCTGAGCCACGGAGATCTCTGCCCTGAGTCTTCATCTGACTGTGAGTCACTGAGTGAAGTACGGAAAATACCAGGCGCCGGGGAAAGACCCACCCGAGAGGAAAAGAGGAAATGAAGCTAGAGCTGCAGGCAGGTGGGGACACTTCCTGCTCCCAGCGGCCAGCGAGGACACCTCATAACTCACCGGGCATTGGGCAGAGTGAGCAGAGCTCCGCGTGGACACGTACCAAGACTGACCGTATTCTGGGCCGTGAAACAAATCCCCGCAAAGGATCCAAGTCACACAAAGTATGTCCTTTTCCCACAATGAAAATAATTTAAAGGTCAATAGCAGAAAAACATCAGGAAAATCCCCAAATATTTGGAAACTAAATGGCATACCAAATAGCCCACGGAAAGAAAGGGGTTGGGGGGGGGAGTGGGTTAGGGGAAGGAATAAAAAGTCTTTTGAATTTAATGAAAATGAAACTGACAATCATCTATTCAGACTGATAAGGAAGAAAGTGCATGCACAGATGACAAATATCAGAAATGAAACAGGTGACTTCACAATAATGAAAGAATAATAAGGGAAACTTATGAACAGCTTTATGACAAACAATAATGTGGATGAAACAGTCAATTCCTTGGAAGAGACAAACTGACAAAACTTGATCCAGAAAAAAATGAGAAACTGAATTCCACTAGATTTACTCATGTAGCTTACAAGGAAACTCCAGGCCCAGGTGTCTTTACTGGCAAATTCTGCTAAGCATTAAAGAAATAAATAATAGCAATTATGAACAATTCTTCCAAAAAATTGAAAGTTAGGGGGTATTTGCCAACTCCTTCTATGAGGTCAGCATTACTTTGATACTAAACGCAGGCAAAAATATTGAACCACATTGTGGTAGATTTCTGGGTTTACCTTTATCTCTCAGGTACCCCAGACTAGTGGAGAAGGCAATGGCAACCCACTCCAGTACGCTTGCCTGGAAAATCCCATGGATGGAGGAGCCTGGTTGGCTGTAGTCCATAGGGTCGTGAGGAGTTGGACACGACTGAAGTGACTTAGCAGCAGCAGCAGCACCCCAGACTAGGTCCTGGGATGGTTTGGATCTCACTATTTAGGAGAAAAGGAGTCACGCCTGTGATATTCCCTCACCCCTGGCTCTCATAACTGTGCCCACTAGATTTTCGGTACTTCATTAAGCGGGTGTGTGTTCATCCTTTTGCCTTTCATCCCGTAAAGAACAAGGGCAGTGAGGGGATCTGTCAGTGTAGATGCCTCTTGAACTCCACATATAGCAAGTTCCTACAAATGGCAATTGTGGTGACTTTTTAAATTAAATTCAGTCATTCCTCTCTACCTGTAGGAGATCAGTTCCAGGATCCCCTGCAGATACCAGACTCCACGGATGCTCAGGTCCCTCTGTAGTCTCGGGTTCCTCCTTCATGGATTCAATCAACTGAATCATGTAGAGTTTTCCATCCCTTGTTCCTTGAACCTGTGGATGTGGAGGGCTAACTATGGCATGATGGACTCTTCCCACAACAAGTGTTCTTATTCTTCCTACAGGAATTCTTACTCGTAATACAATCCCCATTAGAAGTGTTCAGGTCCAGAGGGTTCTTACTAAACTAAATTGGGACTAGAAAGACTTTGGCAAAATGATACTTTAAAAATCCAAACATCCTTTTACCCACCCAAAGTCTTCAATACACTTATACATTAATTACAGATATGTATTTAAAAGTAATCTCTATGTAGAGTTGTTTATCATGTACACATTCAATGTGGGGACTTCAGATCAATCATACGGACCTTAAAATTCAACTAGCAATAAAACTTACCTTCTCTTTGGCTTTCTAGACCTAATGGGTACAGGAAATTTTGATAACACTTAGGTCAGCAGTCTACAAAAATTTATAGACAAACATTTCAGATGAGCCAGGTACTGCCAAGGCTTGAGATGGCTGCAGTTGCTTAGAAATCTTCATTAAACAGTGGAGAACACCTGCTTTTCCTTTCGTCCTGTGCAGAGTTTGTCACTGCTGACAAAGCTTCTATTTTTTTTAATCCTTCCCTTCTTCTAGAGTTACTACAGTTGAACTTCAGAGTCCCAACACTAAAAATGTCTTTATTTTCTTTATCTTATAATGGAATATTCTTTCTTCCCAAAGAAGATGAGGTAAGCAATGTTTCCTTCTGTAATTATCTTTTCAAACCAAACCTCTTGGTAGTGAATGCTGCATAAGAAACAAATCTGATCACTTCTAAATATAATATCTTAGGACTTTAAGTAGAGCCTATATTTTCTATGGTAAGGGAGTGGCCCCTCCCTGGGATCTCCCCTCCAAGCCTTGGCAATCCTCCTGAACTGAGGTCTTAGCTGCCTGGAACCCCTCAGCCCCCACCACCCAGCAACCTGGAGACAATTTGCAATGCGGACCCTCAACCAAAGTTAAGCCCTTTACTTTCGTAATTTTGTTGGCAGTTTGGGTCTTTGTAACATACGGCACTTTCTTCCAAAAGCAAATCCGAAGTTAGCTGCTATTTTTTCCCTCTGCTCGACTTTTGGGCTATGTAGAGCAATTGTGAGGTAGCCTGTGTGTGTGTGTGTATGTGTGTGTGCCCACATGCATATGTGTGTGTATGGGGTGGGTTGTGTGTGTTGCGTTCATTTATATGTAGAACCTATTTTATAGGTTAACTTCCAAAGGACAGAAGTAACTACCAAAAAGATTTTTTTTTCTTTTCACAGGGGAAATAATCCCTTTGAAAGTTAATATCCTGAATTTTCATTGGAAGGACAGATGCTGAAGCTGAAGCTCCAATACTTTGACCACCTGATGTGAAGAGCTGACTCATTGGAAAAGACCCTGATGCTGGGAAAGATTGAAGGCAGGGGAAGAAGGGGAAGACAGAGGATGAGATGGTTGGATGGCATCACTGACTTAGTAGGCATGAGTTTGAGCAAACTCTGGGAGATGGTGAAGGACAGGGAAGCCTGGCATGCTGCAGTCCATGGGGTCGCAGAGAGTTGGCTGAGCTACTGAACCACAGTAACAACCACTCTGTTGCCTAAGGAGAGAGTCCATATCACTGAAAACATGAGGTATAACCTCAGAGAATAATTTCAAGTATTCATTTTTGAGGGAAACTTAAAATTCACTGGTAGGAAAAAAAACCCTGTATAACCAAGATATTTTTTCTTATTTAAAATTCTTAAGCTTATATTCTCTGCTGAACTTGATTTAGGGCATCACCACTTGGGGGAAAAGAATCAGAACTGTGATAGTTCCTCATTCCTAGCTTTCAATATATGTGCCCACTTGATTTTTAGTAATTTATTGAGTAGGAATGTGCTGTTCCTTTTGCCAGAGTCAACCTCCCTCTTCTAAGACTAGCTTATCAAAATAGGCTTAAAAAAAGCTTAAAGTCTAGTGAAAACAAAGTTTCATTGTGGTATTCTGATGTGATTCATGGCTGTTTAGAATGAGGAGAAAAAATTTTAAAGACATTCTTCAAAGATAATCTCTTGTGAAGATTTGTGATGCTTCAGGAAAAAAAGAGTAAGCCTTTTCAGATAATCTGCTGAAATTATGCCTTTAGTGGATTTACTTACTAAATCTTTAAAGTTATGACATTTCTCTGACACAAATTATTTTTGGAATAAAAGATGGCATAAATAAATATTACCGTATTGTGACATTGTAAGCTTAAAGGCTTTTTAATGAGCAAACGATGATGAAAGACAGGAACTTGAGAAGTCCAAATTCTCTGTCATCGCTCTTAAATCTGTATAAGAGCAAAGTTAGTGAATTCTGTCTTTCTAACATTTGATATGAGATACATAACTTTTCTTCTACTAAATGATGTCCTTTCCAGTTAGAAACTGAAAATATTCTAACTGTAGCATCTCTATTATAATTTGAACATTAAAATGAAGTAAACTCAATGTACCTAATATACATAGAATCTCATTCTTTCTGACACTATTCTCCTTTTCATTTCTGAGTAGCTAGGAAAGCCTTTAGGGCTCTGATGGAATTGAGCAATTGTTCAATTTCCCATTCTTTCTTTAGTGAGAACAGAGCTCCTGCCTATGGTGAACAATTCAGTCCTTGTGGACAGGACTCCATGGATCAGACAATGCTTTTGGATGAGATGATTTGAAGATGCATCCCAGTCTGTGTTGGTGATGCGGCACTAGCTTTCGTAGGCTCCAGAATGCAATAAACTCCTCTTCATGATGCCTGGCATATCACAAGAGCTTGATGAGTGTTTGTTGAGTATGTGAATTTCTGCTGATTGTAAGGTCGTTGAGAGCTTGGCTTTACCTTTTTTTGGTTGTTGCTATAACCTTGTTACCTGCAATAGCGCCTGCCACATAGTGGGGACTCAATAAGTGATGTATTTGGTGACTGTAACAGCCATCAGCCAAGCAGAACCATGGAGGGCCCCATATGCAGGTGTGGGTGTTCAAGTCACACCTCAGGCACCTGGCAGATGTGTGGCCTGGGACCAAAGACTACTAATGAGGATGAGAATCAGTTTTCATGCAGGTAAAGTGGGCATCATTTTTATACCAAACTCACCAGGTTGTGGGGCTTCCCTGGTGCCTCAGAGGGTAAAGAGTCTGCCTGCAATGTGGGGGACCCAGGTTCAATCCCTGGGTCAGGAAGATCCCCTGGAGAAGGAAATGGCAACCCACTCCAGTATTCTTGCCCGGAGAATCCTCATGGACTGAGGGCCCTGGTGGGCTACAGTCCATAGCATCGCAAAGAGTTGGATATGACCAAGTGACTTCACTTTCTTTCTTTCACCAGGTTGTTGGGGAATATATGGGAAGACCCTGCCCAGGGCCTGGTGCTTGGTAAGTGCAGTAAAGATGCACAGCATGAGCACTGCGCTGGACCCATGATGCAGTCACTAGCCATTCTCTGCAGGGTATTCGAAGCCCCGCCTACTCCCTGGCCTTCTGTGGAGCAGCTCATGTGACCCTTCTGGGACCTGCTTACTCAAGGGGCTAAATAGATCAGGATGTTTCCTGTTTTCAGAGCCTTGAAGGCCCTAATGTAACCTCTTTATTTGACACATAGAAGATCTCAAAGAGATTTTGTGACTCATGCCTCACTGTTTCTACTAGCTTCTTTTTTAAAAAATTTTTACATTAAAAATTTTTTTTGATCATGCCACAGAACAGGTGGGATCTTAGTTCCCAGGCCAGAGATTGAACTTGTGCCCTCAGCACTGAAAACTGCAGAGTCCTAAACCACTGGACTGCCAGGGAATTCCCTTCTAACTAGTTTTTAATTCCTGTTGTAACAAGTTACCACAAGCTTAGAGGTCGAAGACAACAAGAATGTGTTATCGCACAGTCTTGTTGTTCAGAGTCCAACACAGGTCTCCCTGGGCTGAGATAGAGGTGTGGGCAGGCCTGTCCCTTCTGGTGACTCTGGGGAGGACCGTTTCCCTGAAGCTCCAGCCCTAAGGGTGCCTGCACGTGGAGCAGGGGGTCACTCCCCCAGTATCCAGGTGAACAGTTCAGCATCTCCCTTATCTGTTCCGTCATCACATCACTCCTCTGACTCTCTTCTTCGACTTCTTTCCTGTTTGTAAGGACACTGTGATTACATTGAGCCCACCGAAATCATCCGGAATCAACTCCCTACCTTAGGGTCAATTGATGGCAAATTCTCCTTCCCTTTCTCCTCATAGCCAAACATATTCCCAGGCTCTGGGGATCAAGACATGGATGTCTCTGGGGACCATTGTTCTGCCTAGGAACCAGGCCCTCGGGGCCAAGTGTTCTGACTCTAAATCAGATGATTTTTCAACTATGGACAGTATTATTTTCAAACCAAAGGTTTCCTCAATGGACATCAAACTACTGACTTTGAATAATGATCAACAACTATAGCCCACAGGTAACTGAGTCCCCTGAAAATGGATGGATGTGAAGTCAAGTTTCCAAGTAAAACCAGGAGCTGATAGAGAACAGAAGATGCAGATCACCAGCTTGGAATTCCGACAGAGCAATCCTCGAGGGATTTGAAAACTCAATGAGTCCAGCTCTGGTCCTCTGGTTCACTTGTCCCTGCACTGGGCTATATCCTAATGCGTTATTTGAGAAAGAAAACCATCTTAGAAGATGCCATCATGTGCACATGCTCCAAGGGCCGGGCCTCCCCTCATGTTCAAGCTTTTTTCAGTTAAAAGACCAGCAGTGGCTTAGGCATAATTTAGGTGGAGCCTAGCAGGTTCAGTCCAAAGGCAAACAGTGACCATATTAGATGTGTCCCAGAGTGATGGATAAACATGAAAAGAAAGTGAGTAGGGGGAAGAACAATGTGATCTACTTAAATGTGCTCATTTTATCTTTTCTAAAATAATTCCACAGTGATAAGAAAACAAACTGTATATGATTTCAACACCATTCAGTTCAGTTCAGTCGCTCAGTCATGTCCAACTCTTTGCGACCCCATGAATTGCAGCACGCCAGGCCTCCCTGATCATCACCATCTCCTGGAGTTTACCCAAACCCATGTCCATCGAGTCAGTGATGCCATCCAACCATCTCATCCTCTGTCGTCCCCTTCTCCTCCTGCCCCTAATCCTTCCCAGCATTGGGGTCTTTTCCAATGAGTCAACCCTTCACATGAGGTGGCCAAAGTATTGGAGTTTCAGCTTCAACATCAGACCTTCCAATGAACATCCAGGACTGATCTCCTTTAGGATGGACTGGTTGGATCTTCTTGAAGTCGAAGGGACTCTCAAGAGTCTTCTCCAACACCACAGTTCAAAAGCATCAATTCTTTGGCGCTCAGCTTTCTTCACTGTCCAACTCTCACATCCATACCTGACCACTGGAAAAACCATAGCCTTGACTAGACGGACCTTTGTTGGTAAAGTAGTGTCTCTGCTTTCAAATATGCTATCTAGGTTGGTCATAACCTTCCTTCCAAGGAGTAAGCATCTTTTAATTTCATGGCTGCAGTCACCATCAGCAGTGATTTTGAAGCCCCCCAAAATAAAGTCTGACACTGTTTCCACTGTTTCCACTGTTTCCCCATCTACTTCCCATGAAGTGATGGGACCAGATGCCATGATCTTAGTTTTCTGAACGTTGAGCCATTAGACCGTGAATTTTTTACACCTTGTTTTAAGTCCCTGGATATGTCCCAGTGTCACCTGGTTTACAGTCTATGGGAACTTGAATAGAATTTTTTTCCAGCTGTTGTGTGAAAAATAAATTTTAATTATATTGAATTGGTTCATAGTGCTTTTCAGGTCTACTATATATCCTTCTACTTTTCTGTCTATACATTCTATTGATTTTTCAGAGTTTGATATTGAAATTCTAACTAAAAATCTTAATTTATCTACTTAAAAAATAATTGTAACATTTAGTGGAACTATATAGTGGGCTTCAGTGGGCTTCCCTGGTGGCTCGGATGGTAAAGCATCTGCCCAAAATGCGGAACACTTAGGTTTGATCCCTGGGTTGGGAAGATCCCCTGGAGAAGGAAATGGCAACCCACTCCAGTACTCTTGCCTTGAAAATACCATGGACGGAGGAGCCTGGTAGGCTACAGTCCATGGGGTCGCAAAGTCAGACATGACTGAGCGACTTCACTCTCTTTCTTTACTTATGAAGTGAAGTGAAGAAGTGAAGTTGCTCAGTCGTGTCCAACTCTTTGCGACCCCATGGACTGTAGCCTACCAGGCTCCTCTGTCCATGGGATTTTCCAGGCAAGAGTACTGGAGTGGGTTGCCATGGAACCATATGTAACTTTGTTCTGTATTTTCCAAGTCTCTTGTAAATGTGTTATCATACTTTCATAATTTAAAAAATTAAAAATTAAAACCAAAAACTGCCCATTTTTACATTTTCAACTAAATTTTTCTCCCTTGATAAAACTCTCAAGTCTTACATTATTTAACTCAGTATTTCCTGTAACCCCCTCAATATAAAGCTAATTATGTGATTACATTAATATCATATATTAACACATGTTTTTCTGGCTTAGAGAATGACTGAATAATAATGTTTTTCACAACATGGTGTAAATAAGATTGTTTTTATTAGAAAAGAAAACAAGCGAAAACCAAAAGGCAGCTACCTATAGGACTTCTTGTAATACATCCCTCGCTATGCTTTCTGCTAAATAAACAAGATTTTCTTAGATTACTGCACATTTAGGCTGTCATATTATGGTCATAATTTCCTTCAACCTTAACCTCAAAAGTAAATTAAAGGCTTTGTAGATATCAATTCCTTGTTGATTTGCTGACTGTGCAGAGATCTGTGTAAAAAGTTGGCACGGCTGAGGAAACATCCTTATTGAACAAAGGCAATATGTCTTTGCATATTGACTTCTGTGTGATTCAATTTGCAGTAAGTATGACAGTAACTTCTCTAAACGGCCCTGTGTACTTAAAAGCAAGTTTGCATTTTGTGGTTAACTTTGCTTTGAATTCCGGACTGATGACCCAGCTTCTCTGAGCTCCTGAAGCCTTTTAACTGAGTGATGGAAATGAATGACTTTCCAAATGCCGAGAGTCAGAATCTAAACACTGGAGAGAGACTTGGGGGAAGGCAAACTCTATTAATTTATAATTGTAATAATTAAGTTAGTAATAGACAAATTGTACTTTAATTCTTTGCATAGGAAGCCAAAAAACATTTAACCTTAAATGTGTCATTCTAAATAAAGCCATAATTTCCACAGTAAGTATAAGTTTTTCATCTGAAAAGCCAACATGAATCCTTCAGTATATTAGTTTTAAATTTTCTCTTATTTTATTTTAGCCTCTTTGGCAACATGTAAACCTTTGCCACTCAATTGATTATTAAGCATTATTCAAACTGTATTCTGAATCAGTATTTCCTCTGTACTTAACCATGGATTATGTTAAGAAAAACAAACACTGATTTTATGGTTTTGACTCCATTACTTTTTTGTGTGTCTCATTGGTTCACTCTGGACCATCAGAGATCTATTTGAAAATTGTGGGATTTTCCCTATTGAAGTTCATTATTTTATATCTTTCGAAGATGGTCTTTTTATACTAGCAAAATTTCAGCCCAAATTAACCAAATGAAGCTAAATTAAACATTTGAGTAGAAGATTAGGAGACTAGTTCACAGTGCTTCCATAAGCCTAGTTTAATTGTCGTTATACATGATCTGACCCTAAAAAGGCCTATGGTGCTTTGCATCACATATTTTCAAACATCCTTGCTCTCCAGAATTTCATGGTGCTTCCTTAGGAGCTTGAAGTTCTGTTAGGGTGACTGATGTGAGGACGAGTTTGCTGCTTACATGAGTGTCTCGAGTCAAAGGAAAATGAATGTGATGAGGCTCGAGCAGATGATCTGTAGAATCCCATTGAGCTTTAATGTTCAATGATTTCTACAGTGCACAAGGAGAAGTAATTTCATTGTTTTAATATCTTGTCTTTTTTGTTGAAGTATAGTTGATTTACAATGTCAGTTTGAGGTGTGTAGTAAAGTATTCTGTTATAAAAATATATACATATGTGTGTGTTTTTCATATTCTTTCACATTATGGTTTATCACAGGATATTGAATATAGTGCCCTGTGCTATATAATAGGACCTAGTTGTTTATCTATTTCATATATAGTGTTCTGCATCTGTTTATCCCAAACACAATTTGTCCCCCTCCTCCCCACTTCCCCTTTGGTAATCATAAATTTGTTTTCCATGTCTGTGAGTCTGCTTCTGTTTTGTAGATATGTTCATTTATGTGTATATATATATATATATATATATATATATATATATATATTACATTTCACATATAAGTGATATCATATGATATTTGCTTTTGTCTGACTTACTTCACTTAGTATGACAGTCTCCAGGTCCATCCATATTTCGGCAAATGTCATTATTTCATTCTTTCGTGGCTGAGTGATATTCCATTGTGTATATATAAATACCACGTCTTCTTTATCCATTGATGTCTATTGATGGACACTTAAGTGGCTTCCATGTCTTGGCCATTGTGAATAGTGCTGCTATTGGGATGTATGTATCTTTTTGAGTTAGAGTTTATTAATGTATTTTCTTATCCCTCTTACACAGTCCCATTTTATTCATCCTTTTCAAAATTCTAAGACTCCCAGATCTTAGAAATGTAAGTAATTATAGCACATGTACCTAATATTCTTCCAAATTGCCAGACTCCACTCTCCCTGTGAGCAAGCTGATGCCCTGCAGAGTGAGGCCAACAGGGTCCCTGACATCCTGGAGCTGGCAGCCTAGTGGGAGAGAAGGCATGTGATGAACAGCAATAAATAATCTATGATTTTGTGCATGATGGGAAAGCACATTCACTTCTCATTATAAATCAATCCTTCAACTAAATATTTCTCAGGCTCCTGCAGGAGAAGACCGCCTCTTCTTCCCAGGACCATCCCCTCACCACCACCCCCAGCCCATGTCTCAGCAATGACCTGCCTCTTCTTCCCAGGACCTCCCCCCACCCTGGAGCTTGGGTCTCAGCAATGAATCCTCACCCCTTCCCCCAGGGTGGGAGTCACCTTGGAGGGAGCTCGGTGCCCCTCAGACTCCACACTCCAGCTCTCTTGCAAGGGGCTGAGGACATGTGGGATCAGCATTTCTCCTAACAGCCTGAATTGGAACCCAAAGCTAGTTGTTCTAGAAATACTGTTTTAAATGGTGGTTAGACTTTTAAGTGCTCTAATTTAGTTGTACAGTAATGGATTAATGATGATTATTTATTATTAATAATTATTAATTATTATTGATTAATCATGAATGAATTGGCTTATTTATTGTTATACTTGTAACCCACCTCTTCCTATTCTGGATTTTAAGTACAAATAACTAAAATATAATTAAACTTTTGGAACGCATGTCATTTTGCTAATTTGTAGTCTTCTCTTAGATGTTTGATGTAGATTATTCTCTAGAAGAATGTTATTACTGATAGAACTGGTCTATTAGTCAAATGAATAGATTTATTGTTGTGATAGCACTTTTAGAATCATGAAAGACCTTTGTCACCTTATGTCTCTTTAAAGCAAAGCATATATTATGAAATCCTGTAAATGTAGCAATATCTTATTAAATTATTCCTGTGTTTGATACAGATTCTTCAATGTAATGGGGGAAAACTGTGTTCCTTGATGTGATGCTCAAAATTCTCCAAGCTAGGCTTCAACAGTACGTGAACTGAGAACTTCTGGATGTTCAAGCTGGGATTTAGAAAAGACAGATGAACCGGAGATCAATTTGCCAACATCTGTTGGATCATAGAAAAAGCAAGAGAATTCTAGAAAAACATCTACTTCTGCTTCACTGACTATGCTAAAGCCTTTGTGTGGATTACAACAAACTGTGGAAAATTCTTTAAGAGATGAGAATACCAAACCACCTTACCAGCCTCCTGAGTGACCTGTATCAGGTCAAGAAGCAACGGTTAGAACCAGACATGGAACAATGGACTGGTTCCAAACTGGGAAAGGAGTAAGACAAGGCTGTATATTGTCACCCTGCTTATTTAACTTATATGCAGAGTACATCATGAGAAACGCTGGGCTGGATGAAGCAATGGCTGGAATCAAGATTGCCAGGAGAAATAGCAATAACCTCAGATATGCAAATGACACCACCCTTGTGGCAGAAAACGAAGAACTAAAGAGCCTCTTGATAAAAGTGAAAGAGGAGAGTAAAAAGGTGGCTTAAAACTCAACATTCAGAAAACTAAGATCATGGCATCCGGTCCCATTACTTCATGGCAAATAGATGGGAAAACAATGGAAACAGTGACAGACTTTATTTTCTTGGGCTCCAAAATCACTGCAGATGGTGACTGCAGCCATGAAATTAAAAGAGGCTTGCTCCTTGGAAGAAAAGCTATGACCAACCTAGACAGCATATTCAAAAGCAGAGACATTACTTTACCAACAAAGGTCCATCTAGTCAAAGGTATGATTTATCCAGCAGTCATGTATGGATGTGAGAGCTGGACTCTGAAGAAAGTTGAGCACCAAAGAATTGATACTTTTGAACTGTGGTGTTGGAGAAGACTCTTGAGAGTCCCTTGGACTGCAAAGAGATCAAACCAGTCAATTCTAAAGGAAAGCAGTCCTGAAAATTCATTGGAAGGACTGATGCTGATATTGAAGCTCCAATACTTTGGCTACCTGATGCGAAGAACTGACTCATTGGAAAAGATCCTGATGCTGGGGAAGATTGAAGGCAGGAGGAGAAGGGGGCAACAAAAGATGAGATGGTTGGATGGCATAATCAACAAGAACATGAGTTTGAGCAAGCTCTGGGAGTTGATGATGGACAGGGAAGCCTGGCGTGCTGCAGTTCAAGAGGTCGCAAAGAGTGGGACATGACTGAGTGACTGAATTGACTGACTGTGTTCCTTGAAAATGAATTTGTTTTTCTATAACAAAATCTGGATTAAAAGTGAGCCTAAAATGATCTGCAAAATGTTTGATTTCTGTTTTTTCTGAGTCAAATTGAAAGTAAACTCAAAGAGGAACGAAAGCTTGAGAGTCTGCTGCTGTGAAATCGGCTGGGCTCAACAAAGAAGGTCTGTGTGCTTGGAGGGGTCTTAGTCCCCTCCCCACACCCACAGCCTTTGGTAGCAGTGACTTATGGGCTCTGAGGTGCTGTACCCCAAACAAACCCCCAAACCGCCGAGAGCTTGACAGGACCATCAGTCATGGCGCCCACTCAATTTTGCACCCTGTTGAGTCAGCAGCCTGGATTTAAGCATTGGGTTTTGTTGCATGTTTCATGGGGCTGGGCCAGAAATTCCTTCTTGTATTTAGCTGTGGGTTTCTTGTTCACAAAGCCTGGGCCAGATCATGCCCTGGTGACTTCTACAGTCTCTCTCTCTCTCTCTCTTTTCCCATATGTTCTTAAACCACAGGTGTTGTGACAGGAAAATTTTATTCCACAGGTAACACAGCCTTTCTCTCCTTTTAAGAATTCCCTAGAAAGAGAGAAGTGAGGTTTTCAAACAAAAAAAATTCAGATTGCCCAATTCCCACAAAAAGAGAATGTCTTTTTTTTTTTTTAATCTGCAAAGCCCTCCCTGTGTCTGTCAGGTTCTGCCATGGAGGGTGCCCCACAGATGGTTGTCTGGACGTCAACCCCACCTCCACCAGCACCACCGGCGTCCTTGAGTTCCAAGCTCACTCTGCAGGATCTGTCTACACAGCAGCCTGGATTGGAGCGGCCGCATGCCCACACCCAGCAGGCAGCCGGTGCTGGAGACAGTCCCACCCCACGGCAGCTGGCCCGACTCCAAAACCCCGGCTCTGGCCTCAGCTGGTACCCCACTGCAGGCGCCCCTGCTGACCTCCATCCTGGACGGGAGTTCTGAGTGGTGCTTTGCCAATCACCCGGCTTCCAATGCTTGGAACCGGTATTGCCCGCCACTCGCTGACTTGAGCAGCCACCTGTGGGGGCAGCAGCTCGGTTCTGGAAGGCCTCTGGCTTCTGGACACACAGAAAAGGCTTCTTGACCCAGGTTTGTGTTCTCTTTCCTGTGTTAAGAGCCAGTTGAGCGCAAGTTTGTCTCCTTCTCAAACTCCAGATGAGCACTTATTCTATCAAACCCTTTAAATTTAAGACTCCATCACCAAGACATGTTTGGCCACAGCCTTGCCATCAGTGACAGGGGCCAGGGTCCTCACTGAACCTGGCTCCATGCCTCTTCCCGGGTCTTCTGACAGCTTCTCGGGGTTAATTCAGCCAGAGGGAAGCCTGACAAGGGACAGGCAGTTGGGGTCGGGGAGCAGGAAGCTCGGTGGCTGGGGTTTCACCAGGGGTCCTGCAGCCATGAGCTGGGGGACCTGTGACATTGCCTGGCCTGCCTTCTGACCCATAACCTTCAAGAGAAGGTTGCCTGGTAAGCACACACGAGCTCATTCTTCTAAAGTAGTACTGACCATGTTGCTTTATTTACTCGTCAAGCTCATCTAGTCTCGTGCCAAGAGCCTCTCTACCTCTGTACCCAGTCCTCTTCCTCTCTGCCCATCAGCCCCAATTCATCCTTCTTTTTGCCAGTTTTCACTAAATCTGGTCCACGTTTTATCTCCAGGACCAACCCCACTGCTGCTGGGATCATCTTCCTGACCCGCAGCTGGGTGAGCCTGTCTGTCCGTGACCCCATGGGCTCCTCTCCCTCCAAGGGTATGCCCAGGGCAGCTGGCATCCACCGCAGGGCTTGTTTGGTGTCCACTGCAGGACTGGCCTTGTCCTCCAGCCCCCTCTGCATCTTCCTGAAGATGTGCTGATGCCAGATGCCCACCCTCATCTCCCTCAGCCCCTCACTACCCAGCCTGGACACACATCACCCTCCCCCTTATGTCCCATCAGCCCTGAGTCCACTACAGTCTTGCAGGGGTCAGAGCGAGGGGTCACCCTGGCTGCAGGTCACCCGTACTTTCCTTCGGGTAGCCTTGGGGTGTCTCTGCCACCAGATATGGATTTTCATCCAATTACCTGCCCTGCTCCCCTGGGCAACCTTGTCTGTGACCCAGGGATGGTGGCTCCTGTCCTGCAGAGGTGTTGCTGGGACTAGAAGGAGTCATCTTCCAGATGCATTTCTGAACACATGACTGATACAGAGGAAGAGCTCAAAGCAGACTGTTCTGAATTTCTTTTCCAGCAGAGAGCTGATGAGCCCCCGTCCAGTGGACCTTTGCTCAGTAGCTCTTCCCTGAGTGCCCACTGTGGGCTGAGGACCTACTACCTGCATCACATGAGACAGTCTGATCCCTTGAAGGAGTTTAGGGCTGAGTGTGGGGGCAGGGCAAGTACAGGTGTGTGAGAAGGTACACAGGGCATCTCATGGAGTCGGGGGCAGGTGAGATTACCTGCTGGGTGGGGAGAGAGGGGAGGAGGCTGCTCAAGACACAGTAGGTGCTCAGGGAGCATCTCTGAACATGCCACATGTTACCAAAGTGTCTGATTGAAGGAGAAGGACAGGACGCAGGGGCAGGCAGTCAGAGGCTTTGCGGCCTTGCTCCCTTGGGGCGGGCCTTTTGGGTTCCTTCTCAGAGGCAGCCCAGTGTTTCTGGTTTTCGGGCTGGAACTCCTGTTTGGCGCTTCCATGGGGAACTGCCTGACCTGGACACAGACAAGGTTATTCCAGGACTGACGATCAGGGAAAAAGGCGTCATCACCTGACAATCCTCTGGAGTTTTATTCAGCCTCGCGCTGAGTCCTAATGGTTTTTGCAGGAGGTGTGGGATGGAGGACTGTCTGAGTCACAGGGAATCTCTTCAGCTGGCGATCCTGAGAGGCCTGTGGAGGGAGGGGGCGGTGGACTCCCCCAGAACATCCCGGGATGTGCCAGGCGGCACAGCCTGTGAAACACGAACCTTCCAAGAGACAATGAGTATCCACTCTCCTGGAGAGGGTGCGCATTCCAGGACGTGCCTGGGGCCTAGGTCACACATCATAAGCTACTATTACAGGTGTAAGATCTTATAAAGACCATCTGTGTTCCAAGTGCTGAACTTAAGGATGTCAGCAGCCCAATGCGGTGGGGCTCGGGCTGTTTGGGAGCCTGCCTCTCTCCCTCGGGGCTCGCAGGCCTGGAGGGCAGTGCGGAGAGTGACCGTGTGACTTAAACACAAGAACAGGATCAGTGGTGACTGTGTGGTTTCCTTTACTTTGCAGATCGCGTTAATCCTAGTCCATCACCTGAAGCATGGGTTTTCTTATAAAACATCAGTTGAATACAGGGTCAGTGTGTTAGAGGTTGGTGTCTGTATCTTGAATGGATTAAGTGTAGCCACGCATATAGAGAACCCAAAGGACGTTTTCTGGGCACTGCAGTTTCGAAGGTTTCTTCCCGCCTCTCTGCCTTAGGCTAGGGTCACTCGTTCCCCTTCTGAATGACACACTCGGGCCTTCGGGGGTGAAAGGAGCCAGAGAAGGGATGGGCTGAGATTCTGGTATCGATGCCATATTATGCAGCACATGTGGCTGCAGCTTGAACTGAGAGCAGCAGTGGGGTCACAGAGGAGGGAGGGACAGACGGTGGAAGCACAGAAGGAGAGGTGAGAGCGGGCAGACAGGGCTGCCCTCTGTCATGCAAACTGCAAGTGGTCCACACGGCCAGCAATGCGCCGGCCAGCGAACTCGTGCTTGCTGATTCCTGTGTCTCTGCAGCACCGTTTGTCTTTGATTCCCCTAGAAATCTTGCCTTCTGTCATCTTTTCTCATGGCAAAGCCACTTTTGTTTCCCCGGTTCCCATTTTTGAAGATGCCCCAGGGAGACTGAATTTGAACTTGACAGTGAGAGCTGTGAACTGGGATGAGGGAGGAAGGGAGAGGGAGAATGGGAGTAGGAAAAGAAAAAGTAGGGTGGAGGATTAGGGGAACATTTTGTGGCCAGGGAGTGCCGAAGCTCAGAAGAGCACCTTTATCCGCTGAGTTTACAAATTCATATGAATTTAATATAGTGGTCTCACTGTTGTGGTGTTGTTTCTCTTTTCTTTGGAAAAAAGTGGGATGGAAACCGGTTTTCTACTTTTCTTCTTGGCTGCAGAAGAGCACAAGACAATTACAAAACTGTGCAAATATGATGTGAAATACCATAGCTCTGTAATTACCAACCCAAACCCTAGGTGCCTTCCAAGCTGCGCTGTCACAAAATTGCTGCATAGTTCTCATAAACTTCATCAAACCCCTTAAGATAATCTTAATCTTTTCAACTTTTTATAGCTTTTAAAGTCAGAACAAGCTTTCCTTTAGTTACGAGACATGAAAAGTCCTAAATCTTAGAGTCACTTTAAAAATATGCATATATGAAAAGGCACACACTGTTTTAAAATTAAAAGACATTTTGCTTTCACAGACCTTTAAGGGCTAAAAATTCTTGCAACATACTTGTCTCAAACTTGGGAAGATCCCCTGGAGAAGGAAATGGTAACCCACTTCAGTATTCTTGCCTGGAGAATTCCATAGACAGAGGAGCCTTGTGGGCTACAGTCCATGGGATCACAAAGAGTTGGACACGACTGAGTGACTAACTTTGCTTTACTTGTTTCAAAATCTAATCCTGTGAGCAGTTTGTCACCTGCACTCAAAGACATTAGAAGGGAATAGTCTGAAATCAACAAAGTGTTATTGAGCATTTTCTTTTTGATGAAAACTATTGTTTTTTTCTATTGTTCTAGAATTATTTACTACTGAAAAGCGATACTTAAAATTTTCTTTTTGGAATGTAGAAAATACTCATATGTTCCATTTACATATCAAAATTATATTAAAATGTACACTCAGAGAAGTCTTGCTCCCATATAAGCCCTCAGTTTCTGATGATCCATCTTGTATTTTTTTTTTTTTACATAAATAAGCAAACACACACACACACTTCCTCTCCTTCCTTTCACAAAAGACTGGACACTAAATTAACTGTTCTATACCTTGTGCTTTTTACTTAACAGTGCATGCTCTTATCCATTGTTAAACTGAATAACATTGTTTTAGAATTTACTAAAATATGATCTTATATACAATTGTCAAATACAATGTTTAATGGTTTTTGTTTAGTAGAATTTATTTGTGAGATAAGTTTATGTGATTCAAGAATCCAAACAACATAAAACTGGTATACTGAGAATTCCTATCCAGTTTTTCCCACCTCCCTCCCACCTCTACACACTTAGAGGCACCTTTATTTGTCCTTGTGAATCATTTGGGTTATTTTATTGTAAATATGACTCAGCTATTATTTGGCCCACTTCTATACACAGAACAGGTCATTCTATAGGTACATTCTGCCCTTTGGTTTTTCACTTAACAGTATGTGTGAGAGTCTTCCAATCAGCCTAGAACTCACCCTTAGTCTTTTCTTGCTGGTCCACAGTGTTCTTCCTCATCTGAATGGTTGATGCCAAATTCAAGGTGCAAGCTGGGCTGTATGAGTCCCCAGCCTTCCTTACGTCTTCCCCCTGCCCAGCTGCTTCCCTTCCCCTCTTCTCCTGAGGGCCCCCCTTGGCCAGGCTCTTGCTGCGGAAACCCCCTCCCTACCTCCAGGCTCTGCTCCATAGGGCTGTCTTCTTCCCCACAGGCTCTGCTCTCTGCCCAGACTCACCCCGGCCCGATGTGCTTTTCCCAGACTCTGTGAGCCTGGAGACTTCGTGTTTGCATCCTTGTGCCAAAAGCTACCGTTCAGGGAAATATTCCCTCTAGGAACTGCCTCACTAATGGGACCAGCTACTGACGGTATAGATCGCCCCTCCTGTTTCACGGCACAGCATTTATCTGGTCACTGGGATGAACTGCTCCTCGCCCTCCATACATGTCTGTTCTGTTTAGCTGGCACAGTTAGATGTGTTAGTATCTTCAATCAGGGCAGTTGGGGTCACGTTGACTGCGGCTTATCTTGTGTATTTGAGGGGACTGCAGGTTTATGGCTCTGTCACTTTGGGGTTCACTGTACAGTGAGCTCTCAAAAGGCAATCGTGTTTCATCACAGCCAGGTGCCCGGGGAGGAAGCTCACATCTGCGACGACTCAGTACCTGGGTGGGCATGAATCCCCCACCGCGCTTCTGGGAGCAAAACTCTCTAGACGCTGTCATCATCGAGAAATCAAGGAGGAAGACTTTCGATACAACACGTACCTTGTGGAAAGTGTGTGTTACCTTCATCTGCACATTGACTTTCCCTGTGTGTGATCTGAGTAGCAGTGTTTCTATGCCCAGAAGGTGTATCTACTGGCAGAGAGGGGATTTCAATCTTCGGCTCTGAGTAAAGCTTCAGGTTAGAAACTTGTCTGGCTCCCTTCCTACCTAACTCCCAGGAATGAATTGCAAACTCATGAGATAATGTCTCGGAAGCACCCTGAGCTCTTAAGGGAGAGGAACCGAGGGTGCCAGGTATCATCTTTGTAGCCCGAGGTCTGGGTGATGCCTCCCCACTCTGCGCCATTTCTGGGAAAGAGGCTGGACCCTGGTTCTTTCCAGGAGCCATTTACCCGAGTGGCTGGATCCTTGCTTTCCACACAGGTAGTGAGCTGAGCATCTCCACTGGTCACGCTTCACCTTCATTATTTTTTTGTTTGTTTCAGAAACAAAAACACACCATTTTAAGCAACTGCCATGTCTTGCAGCTTGGAAGTACACAAGCTGGGGTTTGAAGGTAGGTCTATTTAACTTCAAATCCCCTTCACGCCCCCAACACACATCTTGTTTTTCTACAGTGGAGGCTGAGAGGGCCTCCTGGACTCAACCCCCTGCTTCCACAGGAAGGAAGGAAGGAAGGAGGAGATGCTGGAAGTGAAGGGAGGGCAGGCAGCCAGGTGGCAGTGCCAACCCTAGCAGGTGTGCCTACCTGAGCTCAGGCTGGAGACAGGGTGACATCACTGCACAATGTGGGTTCCTCCTTCCCCAGGATTCTCCAGGATGGTTGAAACCCTGCATCCCAGCACTGACGGGCGGGTCCACGATGAGCAGACCATGCGGGGTTGTGTTTCTGGGACCCCGGGGGCGAGCCCAGGCCTGCATGCTGTGCTCGCCCACAAGGGCACACGTACCACCATCTTGGTGAAGATGGATTCTGACTCTGCTCCACGCTCGCCGTGACACCTGGAGAGGTCCACCTGCCCAGCCTAGGTGTCACGTGAGCCGGGAAGTGGGGTGAAAAGCCCAATTTGGAGGCAAAGGAAAGGGAGACAGTCACAGCCTCTTCACCTGTGCTTTGTTCAAATGTGCATGGACACACAGAGTCCAGGGTATTCAACTCCCCCGTTGGCTACAGTTTTCTCCTTTCAGCCTCTCGCTCTCTTCTGCTTCCCAGGCTTCCATCACATGAGTGGTTGGAATTCTTGGAGCTGAGTTAGATGCAGGCTGACTCAACACCGAGGATGACACCTGGATACACATTGGTGGGAGGGACTGGATGGGGTGGAGGTGAAGGGACGCCGCTCCCTCCTGAGGGGCTCCGTGAGGGGCCCACCTGAGCAGGCACAGCTCTCCCCCACCCCTAGAGGGCCCTGCACTTGATGCCCCTCCCCTCCAGCTGTGTGTCCAGGTGTTGTTCTCGGTGCTGGGTCAGCCGACATCTAACTCGGTTCCAAGAATTCCAAGACATCCTATACCATTCCTGGCTTGTTCCTTTTAAATTTTGTAGCGTGTTTCACTTCTAAAATGTCCACTTTTCTCAGTTTTTTTTTAAAAAAAACCAGAATATCAAAAGAGGTATTTCCTTCCCTGTTAGGAAGGGAAGGAAAGTTGAACGTTGAGGTAGCTATGAGCAGTGGAGTTCAGACCCCTCTCCAACAGGGGATTCTGACCCAGAAGCAAATCTCTTCAGACTGGGGGGAAGGAGCCTAGTGTCTTTTATTTATTTTTGTAAGAGGGACTGTTTCCTCACATCCCCAAACAAACAAGCAAAGCACTTGTTTGAAGGACCTAAAAGAATCTTGGAAAAACTCATGATGTTTATCGCATCCTTGGACAAGCTGGAGAGACATTCGTGCTGATCGATCGAGAAATGTGACTGGGCTTTTCAGAGCCAATGACGTCTGCTCTGCTTGTGGGCTCACAACAGCTGATGCCGTCCATCTGCTGAAAAGTTGTGGAAAACACGGGTAAGTTCTGGGCTGAAGATCAGCCATTCAGGGGCTGCAGTGTCTCCATAGCCCAGAGAACACATGAATATGCTCTTTCTGTAGAAGGAATTAAAGGAAATTTGATTAAACACACACATGCCCCATCGTGGAGAAACCTAGAAAGGTCAAGAGATTGCCTGAGCTGCAGTGCCCCAGGGACTGGGACCTCCCAGAAGTGATCAATGATTGAGTCTTGCCTGACTGCCCTCCCACACTGACCTCAGGCTGAGTCTCAGGGCTGCTGTGAGCAACAAGGCACAGAGGGTGGACGTTGGTCAACCCATGAATCCCAGGTTTCGGTGGCTGCGGTTCTCACTCCTGTGACATGCCTGTAACATGCCTGAGTGTGTCTGTAGCATGACTTTAACATGCTTGAGTGTGCCTGTAAATGCCTACAATATTCCTGAGTGTGTCTGTTACTCTGCATGTGCTTAGTAGTTGCTCATGTGAAGAGCCAACTCATTGGAAAAGACCCTGATGCTGGGAAAGATTGAGGGCAGGAGGAGAAGGGGGCAACAGAGGGGGAGATGGTTGGATGGCATCACCGGCTCAATGGACAGGGGTTTGAGCAAACTCCAGGAGATAGTGAGGGACAGGAAAACCTGGTGTGCTGCAGTCCATGGGGTCGCAGAGTTGGACACAACTGAGTGAGTGAACAGCAACAACAACATGACTATTACAACTGAATTAAAGAGAAGACAGAGGATGTGGCTTGGAAACTGCATGATCTGGTTGAGCTGCAGGTGTCCCCCGTTGGCATAAAGCAGAGACTGTGACCTGCTGTCATCGACCACGTGGTCCTCCCTCTGCCTCTAGAATGCTGGCCGCTCTTCCTGCCTGGGGTGCTGCTCCTTCTCTACCTGCCTGAATAAGTCCTTCACTCATTCAACAAGCATTTACTCAGGTTCTGCTCTGGGCCACCTCCTGTCTCAGGTTCCAGCCAGGCAGCAATGAACAGAAGAGAGTTCTTGCCTTCACGGAGCTTATACTCTGCAGAATCCACAGCCACCCTTCAAAGTGCAGCAAGCACCACCTTCTGGAGAAATCTGTCCTGAACTCCCTGAGAACAAGCGAGGTTCACCACCACGCTTTCCTGTGGTACCTGATTCTTCCACTCAGTCCTCTGCGCTCGGGTCTGGTTTCCTTAACTATCTACAGTGATCGATTCATGTCTGTCTTTACCGGATGGTCACTCTATGAAGGCGCCGCTGTGTGTTTGAGCCCATCAGCCTGTTGTTGGCTACAAGAGAAGGTTGTCGGTTGTGTCTAATTGCTTGCTTTAGGTACTTGTATTTTTTCATTATACTTTTAGCCAAAAGGTGGCGCTGCAGGAGAATAAGTGAAGGAAGCTCCGAACTTGCTGACTTGGTCACTGAAGGGCCTGCGAGAGTCCAAGTTGCAAGCTAGTGTAGGCTAATATCAGTAACTAGAACTGGCCAACCCCTAAACGTGTACACACCCCACACAAACACACATCCCAGAGTTCTTAAGAGCCAAGAATGAAAATCACTTTGACTCACCAAGAATATTCACATTTCAAAGACCATTTAAAAAATCCTGATGGAGTTCCAGGAAATGCAACTGGAATCCAAGTCATTTTGAAATGTGCATTTATTAACTAATAAATGTCTATAGCATACAGATGAGGAAACTTTACCCGTTTCAGTGGATCCAAGAAAAGAAAAAAACTTGCAAATCTTTTGTTTAGTAACTTGCTTTCAGTGACTACATTTTACTGTTAAATTGTTCCCCAAATTCCCTTTAGACTCTTTCCAGAGTTTAATTTAGTCTTTCTGGATGAAATGAAGCCCTCAGCCTCTTCAAAGGCTTCAGGAGAAATGACACAGAAAGCAGCTAAACAATCGTGAGATAAAAATCTGCTCAGAAACCTGGTGTCGACTGTGAATAATACATGGTGGTTCCCATGTTTTAGTGTCAGCCATCTGGGCACCAGTGCCCAAGGTGAGTCACCGGCCTCCACAGAGCACCCTCCCCATGGATTCATAGTTGCTTCCTTTATGTGTCAGTCCTGCAAAAACAAATAGAACTGTTCATGATCCTGTATTTTCATGAGATCTTTCTTACCCTGTAATAGATATTCGTGTATGTGTGTGTGTGCGTGTATGCGTGTGTGTGTGTGTGTGTAATGGAAGCAAGTGACCAGAACACAATTTGGAGACAATATTTTGCTGTATAGCTTGCTTCATAGCTTGCTTTACAGGTGGAATTTCACCCATGCCCTGAAAGCCTAGAATCTTACTGAAAAACTAAGGCATGGACACGTCAGTTGGCTGATTTTTCAAAGTTCTTGATCATCAGACACAAAACCAGCAGTCGGCTTCAGATTCTGAATCCACATGACAACTCAAAAATTGCACTTCGGGCCAAGGTGTAAACTTCTGTACATCCCGCAGGAAGATGGCAGGTAAGGGCCAGATGCCACAGATGGTGAAGCAGGGATACACATAGGGATTTTGTTCATTTTTGCTGTAGATGCCTGTGGGGGAGACTACCTAGGGGAGAACCTCTTTAGAAGAAGCATAGCACGATGATGCCTCCCACAAATTATTAGAAGGTGTCTACGTTTTTGGAATTTGGAGACCTTAAAAATACTTCTGCTGTAAACATCAAACTGACAGCTTAAAAAGTGTAACCACAGAATATATTAGCAAAGAGAAGACAGGCTTTCATTCTGCTTCCAAGTTTTTCAAGTTTAAGAGCCAAAACCCACGTGGCTTCCAACTAAAATCACTTCTAGACGAATACTGTGACTTACAAATGAAAACACAGAAATGCGAATCTCTGAAAATATGAAGTGAGTACATATGTCGACAGAACACACATTACTGATGGGAGGAGAGGGCCTTAAGTTGGCTGGAGGCACCACTTTCTCTGCAGGCTCAATGGCGCCTATGGATCTTGGCAGATTTCACTGGGAGAAGAAAATGCCAAGTTGACAACTTTCATACTCCTCTGGGAAACACTGGTAAAGTTACCATTTAAGACTGAAAAAGGTTATTAACTCCCTGTTTGCATTTTTAGCACAGTAGAGAAAATTAGCCTTTGGAACAAAGATGGTGTTTCTGAGTGATTTTGTCAACTGGGGAAGCATCAGACCAAGTTCAGAAAAGATGAAGCCTAAAGAGGTGAGACGAAACCCACAGAAGCCACAGCAACATATTCTCTGTGTCTAAATCTCAAACACTCAGGAGAATGTCTCTCAGTGGATGGGGGGGGGGGGCGCAGTTTTTAACATGTTACTAAGGCCAGGACATCTTTCTGAGTATCAGAGCAGGTTATGGTGTTTTAGCATAACAGCCTCAGAAATGCAAGAATAATTCTTATTTTTCAAGATTATGACTGATCCAGGCATCTCTGAGGGTTCTCTCCATCTACGTAGCGCTTCATATGAGCTAGTGTGTACTGCTTTCCTTAACGTATGGAAGAGGAATCTGAGGCATTAAAGTGTCAGTAATGACCCACCCGTGTGGATGCAGAGACGCCTGGAGTGACCAGTGCCTGATTCATCACGTGGGCAAAAGTTGGGGTCATATGCTTTAGGTGCTCATCAGATGTCAAAACTATGTGTTTATCAGTATCCAATGGAGTTGATTTTCTCCTTAAAGCATTTTCTATCTTGTGCCAGGTTTCAGGCAAGATCATGCTCAGATGGAGGATGAAAGTGGCTGGCTAAATAGGGATCCTGACAAAGGAGATCCATGTCTTGTGGGCCGGAAAATCCTTAAAAATCAGCCAGTCTAGATATTAGCTACTGCTCCTCATACTGGGGAAATTTTAGGGTAAAACAGCCCTTGTAAAGATAATACCACTGATTACTGCTGTGCAGGCCTGTGTCACTGCAGTATGAAAACAACAGCTCCAGAAAGGTGGTGTTGCTTGGGCGAAGTGAGTTTTGAAAACTATGGTCTGTTTCTGGAGTTCTGACATGTGAATGGGGACAGTGGTTCTCTCCTCCGACTGCACACCTGAGTACCACCTCCTATGTGCTTTCCCAAGCACACAAGTGTGGGGGCCGAGAACAAGTCAGAGTCAAAACCAAGGGTTTTGGTTTAATGGAGAAATCCCAGGTGCCTGTCAGAGAAGGCAATGGCAACCCATTCCAGTACTCTTGCCTGGGAAATCCCATGGACGGAGGAGCCTGGTAGGCTACAGTCCTTGGGGTCTCGAAGAGTTGGACACGACTGAGCGACTTCACTTTCACTTTTCACTTTCACGCACTGGAGAAGGAAATGGAAACCCACTCCAATATTCTTGCCTGGAGAATCCCAGGGACGGGAGCCTGGTGGGCTGCTGTCTGTGGGATTGCACAGAGTCGGACATGACTGATGTGACTTAGTAGCAGCAGCAGCAGGTGCCTGTAGCATGCAGCTCGGGGGAGCACACCTTTTAGTACAATGCAGACAACTGAAACTCCTTGAGTGTCTGTGGGTGGACGAAGAAGTGGGATCTAGGTCTTAAAGTCTCTAAAGACCAAATGGTCAACTTGGTACACAGAGGAGCAGGACAAGCAGGAGGTGGATTAGGGAAGATCGTGCCTCTCCTAACCAGGTATCTGAGACAGTGATTCAGAGGACATCTAGACAGGTCTAGGTCCTGTCTATCGGACAGGCCATAGTCAAAGCCATGGTTTTCCAGTAGTCATGTATGGGTGTGAGAATTGGACCATTAAGAAGGCTGAGCGTTGAAGAATTGATGCTTTCGAATTGGAGAAGACTCTTGAGAGTCCCTTGGACTGTAAGGAGATCAAATCAGTCAATTCTAAAAGAAATCAACCCTGAATATTCATTGGAAGGACTGTTGTTGCTGAAGCTGAAGCTCCAATACTTTGGCCATCTGTTGTGAAGGATTGACTCATTGGAAAAGACACTGATGCTGGGAAAGATTGAGGGCAGGAGGAGAAGGGGGCGACAGATGGTTGGATAGAATCATCAACTCAATGGACATGAGTTTGAGTTATCTGGGAGACAATGAAGGACAGGGAAGCCTGGTGTCCATGGGGTCGTAAAGAGTTGGACATGACTTAGTCACTGAACAAGAAGAAGAAGAAGACAGTGTTGGACACCTACCAAGAACACGACGAAATATCTCTAGCCCTAGTGCAGTGCACATTGACATTCCGAGTTCCGATGACGAAACTTCTTGAGGGCTCCAGAATACAAAGATGGTCTATGTTTCGGTGTGTCTTTGCAAGATCTGACTGCATCACGGTTTCATAAAAAAGTGTTGGTTCACAGTGTATTTGTCTTTCCCAGGGGATTTGTGAAGACATCTGGGTTCAAAATGCAAGCTTACTGTATCTCTAAAGGGAGACCTTGTTGGCTATCACAGAGAACTAAGGTTTGTGTAAATTTCCATCAGCAGCCTTTTCCATTATCAAACACCAATTCAAGCCCGGAGGCTGGTGGAAGTCAAATTCTTGCCTCTCTGCCCTCCTGATTGAAATGCCAGTTCTGAAGGGTCCTCCCTACAGGACAGATCACCTGTTTCAGGTCTCCAGGGTCCCCTCAGTGACAAAACTGCTGGATAATTGAGAAAAGAGCATCTCCCGGCTAGCACCAGGTCTCTCTAGATTTTACCTAGAGAAAGAGAAAACAGGGGTTATGAGTAGAGAAGAGAAACAGTATACTCTCTTCCCAGGGGCCGCGACAAGCAACAAACACACTCAAGGCGAAAACAAGACGTCTCCAAAATCTACTAAGTAGGCGCGCATCTGATCCCTATGTCCACGTAGATTTCCCAATGGCCCAATGAATTTGGAAAGACCCAGGATTTCCCAGAGCCCTGTCATAGCTGAAACTTCTAGCTCCGTTCAGTATGCGCAGGGACACTGGTCTGGACGAATTCTGCTTTTCTTTCCCTCAGTGCGTGCAAGTGGGCACGTGTGGACCTAGCACAGTGACAGTCGCGCCAACTTCTGCTCTCCTGTCGCCTGTGCACGACTTCCCGGGCTGGGTGTGAGTTCAGGGCCGCGCCCCGGGGACCGGATGGTTCCTTCAGTCTGCAAAAGGACAGGACCCAGCGGCGCTGAGGGTCTGGGGAGCGGTCGCACCAAGCCCACCGCTCGCAGGCGGAGGTTTCCCTGCGCTGGGTCGCAGCACTCGGGCCCCGCGTCCGCCTCCAGCCGCCCAGGGGCGGGACCCCGCGCCGCCCCGAGCCACCTCCCATTGGCCGGCGCGCACGCCCGTCGGAGAGCGCGGCTTCGAAAGTTTCATTGAAGGTGGAGAAGTGCGCGCCAGCCCGGAGCCGGGGCTGCGCCGCCAGGGCGAGGCTGTACCGCGAGAGGCGGGGGCGCGCTGGCCGCCGGGCGGCGTTCGTTTTTTTCATTTTATTCCTTTAAGTCGAGGCCGAGGAGGAGCGAGTGGAGCCTGCCCCCTCGCGCGCCCCGCCGCCGACCGGTCAGGGAGCCCAGAGCAGTCGGGAATGGTTACGCGAGTCCGGCCGCCCGCGCCCCGCTGTCTCCGGCCCGAAGCCCTGGGGCGCAGAGGCTGAACCGAAGACCGCTGAGGGAGCCACCGCGGGGCCGCTCGGGGCCAGGGCCGCTCCGGGAGCTCAGGCCGAACGAGGGCCGCGCCGTCACCTCTCTTCTGAGAAGACTCCACGGAGAAGGCTCCTCGCTGCCCGCGAGCGACATCCCGGGAGCCGCCGAAAGGACAGCACGCCCTCCTCTCCCCTTTTCTCGCCGCGCCGCCTCGCGGGACCCTCTCGAAGTGCCCGGTTCCCGGCTCTGGCCTCCGGCACCCGCTGCAGAAACCTCCGGCACCGGATCGGGGAGTCCACATTGGATGGGCCGGCCGTGAGGGGTCGGGCGCCCGACCAGGGGGCTTCCTAGGGCCTGGTGAGCGGCAGCTGGGAGAGCGGAGAGGCGCGGCCGGGAAAGCGGAGAGCGCGCCCTCGGGGCGCACGGCGCCGCGGCCCTAGCCGAGGCGATGCCCGGGCGGCTGCGAGCCGCCGGCCACGGGAGGCCCTAGGCGGGCATGGGCTTGGCACCCCAGTCCTAGAGACCCTCTGATCGGACTCGCAGGACCGACGCGATGGCCTCGGAAGTGGTGTGCGGGCTCGTCTTCAGGCTGCTGCTCCCCATCTGCCTGGCAGTAGGTTAGTGTTTCCCGCTCTCCGAGGGTCCAGGGGAGGGGGGGAGGCATCTGGGGAGGGGGCGGGCTTCAGAGCAAACCCGGATCTGGTGCCCTCGAGTGCCCGAGGCCCGAGTTCTGGGAGTCAGCTCCGCGGTCTGGGAGCCCAAGACTGGCACTTTCAATTCCCGCTCTGGGGCGCACGAACGGGGTCTGCATGATCAGGGTCTTAACCGTCCAGCTGCACAGTCCGGGCGGCCGGCTCGGCCAATGCTGGAGACGGAGCTGAGTTTAGTAACACACGGAAATTTTTGTGGAGTGCTGACTCGTGCACAATGGATGCGAATCCGCTTGGAAGGTAGTTGTAGACCCCTTCCCAGGTTTGTACGAGAGCACCCTCCCTCTGTCCCTGGACGCAGAACACTCGGCGCATCCAGACGGTTCCTAGGCCACCTCTGCCCCGTCCCGTGTCCCAGCCCCTGGGAGGAAGAAGGGAAGGACTCGGGTCGCGCAGGGAAGCGGTGCCCTGAAGTTGCTGGCTTTTACTAACACAAAAGCCCCTACAACAGAAATGCTGGACGCGGAGGCTGCTGACACGGAGGCCCAGCTCCGCTTCCGCGCGGTCCAGACGGATCTCTAGCTGCGCTGGGACTCCGAGGTTTAAGCGAGGCCGGAGGGAGCCTCCCGGATTCCCAGGCAAGGATCTCACTGTTTTTACGCTGCCGGTAGGGCGTGAGAAGCCACCAGCCTTCAGGTCTAAAGACACGGGGCGCGGGCTTGGAGTGAGAGGGGCCCAGTTTCTCCTCTAGTATAGGTGTCACACTGAACCCCACAAAAGTGACTGTGGGCGCCTAGCCCTCACCTGTTCTCACCGGAGCTAGAAAAGAGGACACGTCTTAGCAAGTAGCAATTGCGTTTGCAAGGAGAGCCAGACCCATGCGGAAAAAGCCATCTTTGTCCATTTTGCCAGAGGTGAAGGATCAAGGTCACACCTGTGCTAAGTGGGGACGTAATCGGAAGGGGGTTTGGGAGGGTTTCCTGAGGGCTGACCCTAGCTTCTGGGGGGATTATGTGGCCGAGTATTAACACACAAAAAACCTGCGCGGAAAACCTAGAAGACTCGCGGAGAGGCAGAGGCCTCGTCCCTGGGCGGGAGGAGGGGCCAGCGCGGAGGCGGCCGCGGCCTCTTTGCCAGGGCAGGACCCTTCTGCGGGCATCTTTGTCCTTGAGCATCGCTCTGCCCCGGAGGAGCGCAGCTCCCACGAAGCGCCTGTGGGCGTCTGTCCCCGCCAGTTTGCTTGAATTTGGGAAGAATAGAGCCTTTGGGAAATCGATCAGGGACACTGTGAGGCTGCTTCGCTGGTCGCGTCCTGTCCAGGGACCGCGTGTCTCTGCAGGGCCTGACACCGCGCCCGGCTTAAGCGGGGGCTTTCGGTGTGGGGCCGATTCGTGGTAGTCAGTGAGGTGGGGAGTGGCTCTGCCCCAGCCTGCGCCGTCCCTCCAGCCCCCCCTCCCTGCCCCCCCTCACCCCCAGGCTCGGAGGGGTGGCAGCTCCCAGGGACTGCCAGTGGTTACCTGCGACGCAAATCTAGCAGAGCGACAGGACAGCAGCGATTATCCACTGATGGCTGGCGAACTCGCGCTGAACTTGGCAGCTGCAGAGCCCGCCGGCTTCCCCTGGAGGTCCGCGGCCTCTGGGGTGGGGTCGCGTCATTCCAACTAATCTTGGGGGTCTACACAGCAAATCCCTTCTACAGGACGGTTAGCTGCGCCCTCGAGGGCCGGGCACCGCGCACTTCCCAGCTTTGGAGCCCGAGGCTCGAGGCGAGAGCCACAGGCTCCCCGGGGCACCTGGAGGAGCGGGGCAACGGTCGTGCGGGTGGGATCCCGCCATCGTCCGGGGCCGCTTCATCCCTCTCTTGGCCTCCTCCCAGCGCCCCTGAGCCCCGCGATGCGGTCACCGCCAGTGGCGCACTGGGGCCCAGCCAGGCTTGATAGGGGCGGGGACTCGCACGTGCGCCCCGCGGGTCCCCGACCTTCACGGCGGGAGAGCGGCGTCCCGGAGCTGAGGACTCCCGGGCCGCCTGCGCGCGGTCCAGCATCCTGGCTCCAGCCTCGCCGCCTTCCCTTTCCAGCCCAATCCTCAGGATTCCCTCAGCCTTCTGAGTGCAGGGAGGGGAACCCGGGGTGTGCGAGTGTGTGTGTGTGTGTGTGTGTGTGTGTGTGTGTGTGTGTGTGTGTGGTTGGGCACCTGGGGCGTGCGAGTGTGACTGTGTGTGGGGGCGGGCTGCTTGCGCTTGGTGGGGTCTTAGCTTATCTCTTGTTGCTCCCCCTCCCCCAAGGAGGAAGGGGAAGGACTGCCCACCACTGACCCCTCACCGCTTAGTGAGGAAAGACAACCCACTTCCGACGGCTGGTGAGCGCCTTCTAGTCTTTGTACTTATACTGCAGGACGCCAGGCTGCTGGGTGGGTGTTGCCTGATGTAGGCATTCAATTCTCTTCTACAGGAAGTGAATGTTTTCAAGGTTATTGGAGGGTTTTCAGGCTCCCCAGCTCCCAGGGTGCTACTAAATCAAATATTCAGATTTCCCTAATATCCTGGACATGGAGAGTGCAGTGATCCGCTTGCCATTAGAATCGATTTTTACGTTTTAGTCGTCTATTTTTGTAACTGGCGGAGGCAGTCTTCAAAGCCAAGCCTTTGTAGAAGCTCAGGCCTTTGTCTTTTATCCACCCCTCCACCATCCATGTTGAAATGTTTCTGCAGATGGATGCTCACCTCTCTTCCCTAAGGATGGATGCTAAACATTAACTGCCATTGTGCTTAATCTGATGTTTAAGAGTTCTTTCTTTTCCTGTAAAAGAAATTTACAGAGAAATGATAAGTGAAATCAGTCCTCTTTCAAGGCAGCGTTAGGTGGCTGTTGAGTGTTTAAAGCAGAACAAAACCATAACATAGCATAATGTAATATAATACAGTATGATGTAATATGTTATTTAGCATCCAAAGTAGACATCCAGTGACAGGTTTTCCTACATCAATACTAAATGAACATTTTGAAGATCTCCAAAACTGTCTGTGACTGCTTGAGTAGCCACCCTGATTATTTTTCCTCAAACTATACATGAAGGAGAACCTAGATAAACCTTTCCATGATATTATGCAATCTTTAATAATTATAATAATATCTCGTCACCGTTAAGCAAATAGTTTTATGTTTATTATCTTTTAGCCTGACTCTACCATCCCACTCAACTCTAATTCTATGGTTGAGTCCATTCCAGGGCTGGGAGCTGGTTGGCATGCTGCTGACCACTCGTTCCTTCTTGCCTGCTGTTGCCTGGAGTCTCCTCATGTCATTCCTGGAAGAGCTGACTTAACGTTATTTTGGGGGGAGAGGGGAGCCTGGCTTGGACAGAACGGATTGGCCCAGGAGGGGCAAAGCCACAGGGCACCATGAACTTATGATGCCCCTAAAGAAGTGACCAGAGCCACATGGGAGACTGTTATAGACAGAGGAGGAGGTCTCAGCTGATGAAGGGACCTTTGGCAGTTTGAAATCGCTTTCTTTTTCTATCACACCTTCTGAAGCTTATACAGGTAGATACTATTTATTACTTTCAGCAAGGATAAGAGTGCCAGTGAAAGGATCAGGAATGTATAGCTTAAACCTAAAATAAAATATTTCATAAACATTGGCAGGCAAGAAGATTTTGTTAGCCAGGCAATGAAAGCTGGAGCCATGTGTCCACCCCATAGATTGTCACTGGTCTGTCCCTCTACAGGCCACGTGTGCCTTGCTCATCATCAGAGATAACTTTGGGGAAGAAGGTTTGGTGACGCCACAATTTTAGAGACCTCCATTCAGATCGCGCCTCTGATCACAGAGCTGGTTCGGCCTGTTTGGTTTTTGTCTTCTTTCTGCACATTGGAGATGTTAACACTTCCTTCCTGGGTTAGTTGTGAGAGAGTGTGCCCTGCACATCTTGGGTAACGCCTGACACACTGCAGGTACTCCTAGAGGGAGGGATCCTGGCTGCCTTTGTGTGGAGAGTGGCAGGAAGGCGTGAGGGAGGTCCAGGAAGAAGTTAACAGACTAGCAGGTGGCAACATGAGTCATAGGAGCCTGGGATAGGAGCCTCATAGGAGCTGTGTAGATAGGGCTTGTATGAAAACAGTTTGGTACCGAAATCTAGAGCCAGATTATTCCATTGAAAGTTGGTTTGTGTGTGGCAGGAGGATTTCAGATAATCAGGACTTTTCTGCCAGTTTGTTTAATAGTCTGTATATCTGCATCACATTCTGATTAAATAATAGAGTCTCCCTAGAACTGTACCAACAGTGTTTACTTTTGTCTCCCTGATGCTATGCCACCATTTTCATAGCCTTCGATGTGATCTTATTTTTTTCCTTTATTTGTGTTTACATGGCCTTTTCCCTTTTAGATCCTGTGCTACTACAAGTTAGTTGTTTATGAAGTTGCATAGTAACAGCATGTATATCACATTATAATTTTTCCATAAATGTCCAGGAGAATTTAGAATAGTGTAAGTGTAGCCAGATATTTAATGAGTGCTTGATTGAAGAAACATATGATGATACGATGTATAGAATGTAAAACTAACTTTTGTAAGATTTGCAGATATAAACAGTTGTTTTGAGGATGAGGAATCAGGTCAACAAAATAAAGCAAATATCTGATTGAATGGAGGCTAGACACAAGGTTGAATTGGAAAACACTTAAAAAATATTTGGCTGTAAGAGATAAACCTAGAGGAAGCTTGTCATTTTCACCAGACTCTCACGTGGCCTTTTAGACCCACTCAGACACGGCAGGATCAAGAAAATGAGAAGACCACATGCTAAGTGTCTGTGTAAAGAGCGCATCAGACATACAGTTTTAGCAATTTCATAATTTTTGAACTGTCCAATAATTATCTAATGGGAATTTAGGAATGATAACATACAGATTTGCATTTTCCTATTTATTGGTAGATTAAAACAACTAAGTATACTAGCAATTTTAAAATGTTTTTCCAAGCTCCTGCAGAATATGCAGATTTTTATTTGCCTTCTTTCATCGTGTGGGATGGTGCTAGTTCCTGATTCATAAGCTATTGTTGAATTCTTCTTTTTGGCTTTGCTGGTGGTCATACTTTTGCATTAAACTAGGATACTGTTGGACTTCCCTGGTAGCTCAGATGGCAAAGAATCTGCCTGCAATGCAAGAGACCCTGGTTCGATTCCTGGGTTGTGAAGATCCCCTGGAAAAAAGATAGGCTACCCACTCCAGTATTCTTGGGCTTTCCTGGTGGCTCAGAGGGTAAAAAAATCCACTTGCAATGTGGGAGACCTGGGTTCGATCCTTGGGTTGGGAAGATCCCCTGGAGGAGGGCATGTCAACCCTCTCCAGTATTCTTGCCTGGAGAATCCCATGGACAGAGGAGCCTGGCAGTCTACAATCCATGAGGTCACAAAGAGTTGAACACTACTGAGAGCCTACATACTGTGCATCAGGATAAGGGGATATTTCAACTTTTTTCTAAATGAGTTTCAAGTTTTCCACACTTTCCATTAAAAAGAACAAACATGTGTATCCATGTGGTTAGTCCTGGCTTTCTGTGGCGATTTCACCAGTCATGGGGGGCTGGGGATGGTGGTGGAGGTTTTGCTGAGCCTCCTCCACTCTCACAGGGAGTTATTCACTCTGTGACCAAACTCAAGAGGATTCTCCCTCTTTGAACTGCCCCTTCCCTACCCTTAGACTTGACTCCATCATTGCCAGGCCTCCCGTCCTTGCCCTGCAGACACCTCCTGTGTGCTCAGTGCAAGCTTTCCTCCACTGCTGACCCTGTGCATTTCTGATGAGACACTGGGTACCACTGCCCAAAACTGAAGTGCTGTCCAGATCACACATCGCGTCCACAGATGTCCACCTACATTTGTCTTTGCCCTTTCACCCTAGCTTCCAGAAGCATTGCCTGCGTTCACACCCTATGTGTCCTGCAGTGCCAGGGGGCCTCAAGTCTCTGTCTTGGCCTCTTGGGCTCTGTCCATCCTTCCCGTGTGCTGAGCCACGTGCCTTCCACTGTTGGAAGCCTCCCGCTCCCTCCCCCAATCTACTCTGTGGTCCAGAGACCTTGAGCTTTCCTCCTGTCCATCACAGCCCAATCTCAGCACAGCAAGTCAGCCAAAGCCCTATGGCCACGCCCACCTCCCCACCAGGCGTGGCCTCGGCCCAGCAGGTGCGCAGGAAGCCAGGAGATGCTTTCTTTAGGTGACAGATGGCCCTTTCAGTCCATTCTAAGCAAAGACACGTCCCTTTGTCAATGTAGGTTAGCAGGGTATTGAGGCTAAGATGAATGAACTTTCTTCCCCGCACACAACTGTCGGGATGCAGTGCGCATGCTCTCTGTGCTCCGTGGTGGGGTGGTCAAGGGCAGCGGTCAGCACTCTGCTCCCCTGAAGGAGTTGCATCCATTCCCGAGGTTCAAGTTACTGGTCGCATGTCCACGTCTAGCTGGAGGACGGAAGGAGGACGCACAGGAGGGACCCCTTCCCCACCCTTCCAGGACACAGCCTGGAGGTCACGTGACCCACTACTGTTCACGTCTCAGTAGCCTGACCTTGATAACATCATTCACCTCTGACTGCTCGGGAGCCTGAGGAGTGTCATCTTTATTAGGGCTGGTGTGAGCTCAGCTGAGAATCAGGGAAGGGGCTTCTGCCACAGGGGTGAGAGGGAGAGATGGGGAATATGTGTCCAGATGTCGGTCTCTGCCTCCTGTGGGAAGGGTGGCTTAGGTGCCTGCAGCCCTGCGGATCTGTCTACGCGGAACTCCGCCCTCAGCTTCTAAGCTGGAGTTCCACCAGCTCCCACAAGTGAGGGGCAGACTGTGACCCACAGGAGGCGCTCTAACCTCCAGAGGGGCGGCCGAGTTCCCCAGTTTATACAAAGAGCCTGAGGAACCTGTGTGGGAGGGTCTTGAGGTGTGGGGGTAACGAGGGGGAAACACAGAGCTGGCTCTGGCCCAGCTGTTGGTCGTGGAGCCTCCGAGTGGCGGTTCTGGATTCTGGACGCCAGGAAAACTCAGGGAGCTGGTCCCTGCAGAGACGCCCACCTCGAGGAGGGGCCCCTGTGCTTCTGCTCATTTCCCACCACGTTTATGTGAGCCAAAAGTACCTTCATTTAAAGTGTAGATATTTGTGGAAAAATAAGACAATAGTTTCTCATCCTTGTGTTTATGTGATTTGTTCAATCAGCTTGTTACCCTCCTGTCACCCACCCAGCTTGGGTGGGATGGGAATCTCGGGTGAATGGGACAATGTAGGGTATGGATGCTGGGTGAGATGTCATGGCTATTTTTAGAGGACCAGAACGCCCCTGGGCATTTGGGGGTTCACCAAGAAGAGCTCTGGTGCCAAAAGACACACATCTTCACAGGGCTAGCTCCTTTACACAGGAAAGAACCAAGAAATTCTTTCTCTTCCTCCTTCTCTTATTTGTACTGTGCGGTTTCTGATGTCTAAGGGGAAATGCCAGGGTTCTAAAGTCTGAATGTTTTAGATACCAATCTTGGCCTGTCATACTAGCTGTGTGACATTGATCAAAATGCTTAACCTCTCTGTTCTTCAGTGATTTCCCTTGTAAACCAAGTTGTTAGTCATAGTACCTAGCTCAGCGCGTTGCTGACAGTACTTGTGAAGCTCTTGGTGCAGTGCCTAGCCTGTTGTAAATACCTAGTAAAACATGGGTCTCCTTGTCAGGTGTAGGCTCAGAATTTAGGCATTATTATTGTCTGAGGGGAGTCTGAGGACCAGCTCCTTAAATTGCAGTTGTAATCAACTTCCAAGGAAACTACAGAAGGCCTGATTGAAGGAATGTCTGGGTGCCCCTCAAGTTGGATAGACTGGGGGGGGGGCCTCTGGGCCATTGCTTGTTTTTGCCTTGGAAACAAGGGGACATCTGCTCACCTTTAGTCATTCTTCCTAGGCAGGCTGAGCCATCTTCTTTGTGTTCCCCTGCCACTTGGCTTCATATAGTCACAGACTTATGTATTGAGTTACATGATCTCTCTCTTCCCTTCCAAGTGTCTGCAAGTTCTGGGACCCTGTGTGATCCTTCATGCCATCTCCAGCAATAAACCTACTGCCTAACACACAGTAGGTAGTAAATAGGTATTTGTAGGTTTTTGAACTGAAAGATGTGTCCCAACATTGCCCTTCAGCTGCCCAGCCAGGGCTGTGACCCACAGTGAACATGGAAGAAATATTGCCAATTGATTGATGAATGAATTCACGAGCTAAATTTTTTCCCTTGAATATCTCAGAAGTCTGAAAAAAAAGTTTAGTCTAGCATCTTACAGCTCTGGGTTTTTACATCTTTGAATGTAAAATTCATGATGGTCTGATTTGAATGCTCTGCAACTTGCCTAAATATAAATTTCCTCAGTAGGACAATTAATACCTTTTACTTGCTTTGCAGTGAATAGAGAAAGAAAAACCCACTTGAGATGGTAGAGCTTGGCCGGAGCATCATCCTTGAAGTGCATATTATTTTTTAAGATGTTTTTAGCTCTCCTGGAACCACACAAATTGATCTGTTTTCGGTTGTGGTTGAATCCCCCAAGTCAGCAGTTTTGGCCACAGGTGCAGGAGAGGAGGAAGGATAGAGGACCTTAGCCAGCTGAGAAGTTGGAAGCAGAATGCCCTGGGAACAGGTTATAGATCCGAGCTAACCCAAGTCCTGTCTCCTCCTGCTTCCCCAGGACAGTGCCCACCTGTGGGCAGGTGCCTTCATGCCATCTCCAGCAATAAACCTACTGCCTAACACACAGTAGGTAGTAAATAGGTATTTGTAGGTTTTTGAACTGAAAGATGTGTCCCAAGCATCTCAGTGGGAGCACACTGCCATGCTTGGGGATCTGCACAGCACGTGTTTTGGGAAGTGACCTGGTCTGAAAGACTAAAGACCAAGTCTCCATCCTGTTCATAATGAGCTGTGGGCCTTTGCCAAGTCATGGAAACACTCTTCCTCAACTGCACTCCAGGAATTGCTCCAGGCTAAGGTGCTCCAGGCTAAGGAATATTTTCCTGATTCTCCAGTAATATTTCTACACACACATTCTTTCAATATTAGAGAGGATGACTGCGACTCTGTGGACTGCACCATGCCAGGCTCTCTCATCCTTCACTATCACTGCAGTTTGCTCAAACTCCTGTCCATTGAGTCAGTGATGCTATCTAACCATCTCATCCTCTGTCGCCCCCTACTCCTTTTGCCTTCAATCTTCCCCAGCATCAGCGTCTTTTCCAGTGAGTCAGCTCTTCAAATCAAGTGACCAAGTTATTGGAGCTTGAGCTTCAACATCAATCCTTCCAATGAATACTCAGTGTTGATTTCCTTTAGAATTGACTGGTTTGATCTTCTTGCAGTCCAAGGCACTCTCAAGAGTCATCTAACAGCAATTCCAGATAAGAATATGGATCAAACCTGGCCTCCAAACTTACATTTTGATTACCAAAACCACTATGACTTTATGAAGTATCAACTTGTTAGTAATTTCAGGTCATGGTTGATTTTTCATTGCTTTCACATTCATACAGTTGTTTATTTGCTGTTAGGAACTCAGAGATGAATAGTTTTATATACTTTAAGCTAAGGAAAGGAAAGCTGTTTTAACACAGTCACCTGCTCCATTTACTCCCCGGAGTGATCTGGAGCTGGCAGGACAGGGGGCAGCCTCAGTGTGTCTTTGACGGAGAGCTGGGTCCAGTGATACTCGGGTTGAAATGCTGCACTGATGATGAGAACCACACTCTTGTCCTCTGCTCATTCTGTGCCTCTGCTACCTTCATATTTCATCGTTGATATAACCCACAGAGGCCAAATGAGCTTTTAGCAGAGAAAGTTGCAAACATAGTTCTTTAAAACATAAGGAAGCAAAGACAGTTATCAGTTGATTATTTTTAAATTAAGCCACAATAGGTTGATTTTCTTTTTTAAAACTTTTTAAATTTTGTATTGGGATATAGCTGATTAACAGTGCTGTGATGGTCTCAGGTGAATGGCAAAGGGACTCAGCCATACATATGCATGTATCCATTCTCCCTCAGATTCCCCTCCCATCCAGGCTGCCACATAATACTTTTTTAGATAGACTTTTAGAAGCTGATCAAAGAATATACACATTTTATTCTATTTGCTATACATTGCTGAATTACTTTTGAAGAGGGGTTTGTCAGTTGTGAGCCATAGTAACTTGGCATCTTTCATGCCTCTCGTTCCGCTTCTTGATGGTATTTTTTTTCTTTTCACATTATTTCTTTTATGAAACTTTCCACCATTGTTTGGCCTTTGAACAAGTTCCAAACTTGGGTGCAATTGATCGAGTCTTACTATTTTTTCTGATGTTCTAATGCTGTTTGGAAGAGTTTGTTCCCATCTGAGGCCATTTGGAGATGAATGATGCTACCACATCTTGGGGTTCTCACTCCAGGCACCTCCATTGTGCAGTGAAATGAAAAGGGAACAAGTGTGGAAGAGGACAAGCCTTGGACAGTGCCTGCCCCCAGAACCCCTAGAGGGTGGTTGAGAGTAGTTAAGATTGTGCTCTGGGGACCAGAGAGCTTGGGGTCACCTGTGGCTGGATGATGTGGGTAAGCCTTGCCTCAAGTGTGCCCATTCAGTGATCACACTGCCTGGAGAAATAATTCACACAAGTAGAATGAGCAGAGGATGGGCTTACAGAGGTAAAAGGAAACGTCAGCTGGGTGAAATGTGTCAACAAGTTTATGGGGATTGAAGGAAATATAAAAATTGCTACATGTATGCTGACAATGTAAACTTTCAGCCATGTAGCTAGGAAATAAAAGAACGCTTAGTGCTCTGAGTCAAAGGAGGCGAAGCTGAGAAGCTGCTCTCTGAAGGCCTTTGAATGCAGGCTCTGTATCCCTTGGCGGTGGAGTATGGGGTTGAGCATGGCTCGCCTGGTGGAATTCAGCCTCTTGGAAGCAGAGGCACTGACTTCATATCCCTCTTGGACCTGGTGATGCTCTTCCTCGTGAAGACCAACACCTGAAGAAGAAGCCCATTGATCCCACAAGCTCTTCCTACTTAACCTTTTTGAAACATTAGTTGGATCTTTCAAGTAGATGCCACGTTTGGATCCCATAGACCAGTAAATATTCAAATGCTAATGTTCTGTCTCAATTAGAAAGACTTGATTCTTAGACTTTGGAAACAATTTTAGGACCTAGCGATGTAGGTGATGAGTGAAATGTTGGGAAAGCATTGTAAACAAAACTTGTATTGTTGGAGGATTCCCAAGGACTCAAATGTGTGCTCACCGGCCAGTCAGACAAATGCTGTGTGTTGCCTTCACAGATCATGCTGTGAGCCCTGTAGACTGAAGGAATGTGTTATGGTCCCTTAGATGGTAATGCCAGCTTTTTCCCTAAGTGCTCAATACAATCATGACTCATCTAACTTCAGCCAGGCTGAGCCTTTAGGTCCCCTTAGCTGATCAGCATCTGTCTCCTCTTGAATTCTGAAGGTTTTCCTACCTGAAGATCTCCTTAGGATTTGACCAGATCTCCTTCCACTTTAAGTATTGTGTTCTGCTTCCACACAGGAAATAATTTCTGACTCAGTACCACAGGGTTGGAAAAGAAGTCTTCAAGTTTTATCCATTCACACCCAAGGAACAAATTAACCAAGTGTTATGGAAGTGTGTTTTCACGCTTTCTGGAAGCCACCTTCTGGAAGTTTTTCTATACAGCTTCCTCCAGTGTCTCTGAGGCTCAGAAGAACTTGGCCCTCATGGGAGCCCTCATACTCCTAGAAGTTTCTAGAATCACATACCACCAAACAGGACATGGCCTGATATTGAAGGCATCATCATACTCTGGACATTAGTCATTTTTCACTTTCATAATTCTTTTAAAATCTGTTATAATAAATGTTGGAAAATGGCAATGATTACAGACAGAGGCTGTATTTTTATAGGGTACTTTCTTAGATTATTATGTTTATTTTTCAGTTCTGTAGACTTTCTTCCTTAGAGCAGTTCTATATCTACAGCAGAGTTGAGCGAGATTTCCCACGTTTTCCTATTCCCCCATGAGCAGCCTCTGGCTCTGAAGAGTATAATGTTGCCGTTGCTGGGTCTACATTGACACATCATTAGGTCCATTTTAAGAAACTGGAAAATAACATATTAATTGTTAGAATGACTGTCTATTGGTTTTCTAGATAAATTATGCATATTTCACCCAAGGGAGCTCATTTAATCAAGTCTTTATAAAATAGTTGAGAAAATATATCTCCTGAGACCACATAAATTTAGATAGACTTACCCTCTCCAACTATAAAAGTTCAGCATAAAAATGTCTTTTCATTGGGCAGAGTGTTTTTAGGTCTAAAATATGATTTGGCTTTCAACTTGGTGGAGGAGAATCTGAAGAGCTGGGGTTGCCATGATGCAAGAGGTTCAGTTTATTTTCCCAGTTTTGTAAGCAAAAGGTTTGAGTTGTCCGTCAGTTACCAGGATTCAATAAAACTCGTCTTAGTTAATTTGAAACAATGTTCTGATATATTTTTGTGCCATGTATTTAGAAGGATTAAGTTTTCTGAAATACATTTTAACCATGTGTTAAATATTTCCAGTTCTATGAAAATTCATTTTAATAGTTTTAGAATAAAGTCATTTTACTCCCAATTTAACTTAGTTTTTTCAATATCAGTTGGCCATTTAGTCATTTCATTTTTTTCTCTTGGAATTTGTGAAGAATAATTAAGTGCTTTAATCAGAAACTGAGCTTTCATTCAACACATGAAGTCATAACTTGATAGCATTTCATATTGTGTGGGTGGGTAACTGCAGATTTACTAAAATGCCGTTTTCTTTCCAGAGTGTTGCTATAGCATGTTTTTCCAATTACAGATGGCTTCAGCAGCACAACATATTTCTGTCTTGATGTGTTTTTTTTTTCTCAACAGCCTCCCCTTTGCATAATGCTTTATGTACATTGGACCTTGCAGCATCTTCTTTTTGATTTCTAGCCTTTCTTGTTTCTAATGTTGCAAATGTGCATATAGAGGCTCCTTAGCATCCTTTTGGGAGGAAGGCAAGGTGCATCTAAACAAACAATAAAAAGACAAGATCGGGTAAGCTGGGGAGCTCTGTACCTGAAGGTCAAGGGAGGAGCCCTGGGACTGGAGGAATCAGAGATGGAAACTTGCTTCCCTTGGCGTCTGGACAGGGTTCAGGGTGAAAAGGAAAGCAAGCCCAGGGACCTTCATCCTGGAGTTGACTCTGTGGTTACTTCTTGGAAAGACCCTCTGGGGTTTGTTTTCTGCCTGTTCCTTCTGAATGAAACCAATTCCTTGGCCCTGAGGACTGAAGTCATGATTCAGTCCCTGGTGGTCCACAGGCTGGCAACAGAATGAGACAGAGGTGCCCAGAGCAGAGCAGGGGCTGAGGAGATGCTTCTGAAGGGATGGGCTAGGGACAGCCTGATCTGAAGCTGTCCCCTCTTTGAGGATCTCTGGCTGTGAGCTGTGCAGAGAGAGAAGAGGTAACTTAGGAACAGGTGGCATTCTGAGGGATGCTGAACCATGTTTCCGTGTTTCTCACAAGGGCTTCTGGCCTTGGACTTCAGTGTCTGTGGCTTGAGTGATCCCTCATAAGATCGCGTGTTCTCTGGTAGCTTTAGGAAGATCCTTGGCACATGACTCTGGGTAACTGCAAAGGGACCTGTAATAACACAACTAGGGTTGCCTATGAACTTGGAAAGTAGATTGAGAGGAGGTTTGAGGAACTCGAGTGCAGGTGGAGGGGGTTAGACTTTGTGTGGGTGGGGAGCATCATGTTAGTGATAGAATCTCCTTCAACCCAGACATCTTCAGGTGGTATTTTAAAGCTGTGATGCAACCAGACATGTGTGATGACTGCTTCCATGCTTTTGGAAGAAGCTTATCAAAAGACCCTAATGCTGGGAAGGATTGGGGGCAGGAGGAGAAGGGGACGACAGAGGATGAGATGGTTGGATGGCATCACTGACTCGATGGACATGGGTTTGGGCAAACTCCGGGAGTTGGTGATGGACAGGGAGGCCTGGTGTGCTGTAATTCATGGGGTCGCAAAGAGTCGGACACGACTGAGCGACTGAACTGAACTATCAACCTGGATGGTGTCTGGTTACTCAGCGCATCTTTGACATGAACGTAGCTGACTTCACGGTACCTGCGCAAGATTGTCAAGGACTTGGCTTTGCTGGAGTTGTTGAACCACACAAATACTTCACAAGAGCCCCGGGAGTGGTGTGATACATACTGAAAGAGGACGAGGCTGAGAAATTCTGTCTGAGGGGCTAGCGGTCGGGAACAGCAAGGATGGCAGGACAGCACCCAGACACCTCCTGTGTTCTGTCCACCTTGGGCCTCAGGAGGGAGTGGGTGGCGGGGAGGACCTGCCCCACCACAGTCTGCACCTAAGGAGCTAACCTGTTGGCTAATATTTGAGTAGTTTCCTTAGTGAAATACAAAACCCAGTTTGGATTTCAGCAAGGAGAGACTTTATCCCAAGGACCATGGGAGAAGGGCGGATGCTCTGGCTGCAAGACCCGCCAGCATCTCAGAGGTTGGGAAGAAAGAGCTTCACTTTCATGGGGTGAGGGGAGGGGTAAACAGTAATGAAGGTGCAGGGCTTAACAGGACAGCCAAGTGGCTTTCCCTGAGGGCAGTCTGCTCTCTGGAGCCCCGTAGGGAGGACTGTCCCACTCCCAGTGTCAGGTCCTAGGCCCCATGGGGCGCAGTGTCTGACTACAGTTTGGTTAAGTGGTGTCAGTGGGTATTTCATCTTGATCGGTCACTGGGGACAATCAGTTCACCTTCCCACAAAGAACGGGAAGGTGGAGCATGCTTGTGAAGGTAAACAAGGGGACCCTGAATCTCACTGGGTGACAGCAGAGGAGGCTTTTGTGACCTGGGCTTTTTCTGGAAGATGAAATGGGGAGACTTTCTTCTTTCTTTTATTTTGATGATATTGCTATTTTAATAACATTAGTTTTGACATCTATTTGTACATGTATTTAAATGTGACTTTTATCCATGGCGCCGTAGCAGTTGGTTATTAAACCGTTCTTCCAGGAAGTGAGCAAAGACGTTAATAGCAGACATCTTACCACCAGAGGTTATTTTATGCATTGTTGGGAAAAATAACTAAGTATTTAAATTTTTCATTGCACACCTGTGGATTGGTTTAGATTGAATAGTTCAAATGAAGCAAATACAGGGAGGTTTCCTGTATACAGATATTCTGCCATGATAGGTATACCATATGTATTGTGAAAGGATGAAATTTTGATGGCATGTGCGACTTGGATCTGTTTCTGACACCCTGAATCCAGAGGGTGAGCAGGGCTCAGTGCTCTCTGGGGGGTCGGATGGGGCCTTCCCTCATGAAGGCTGTGGTCCAGAAGCACAGGCTCAGGTGAAGCTCATTGCCACCCAAAGTGTGTTTCCAGGGTGCTGTGAATTAGCTCCATCAGCAACTTTTGGTGCCTGCATTCTGCCAGGCGCTGGGTCAGGAGCCAAAATGAATAAACACAGCATGGCCTTGATGTCCAAGTCTGAACCTGATGATCAGAATGGCTCTGTGCAAACCCCAGGGAGACTCAGAGAAACAGGGGACCCACAGGCTATGCTGCGGAGGACCCAAGCCTCAGGACGTTTGAGCCCTACCTGTCCCCTGTCCTCTATGGTCCCCTGTCTGTGCACTGGCTGCAGAGGGAGAGCTGGGGAGGCTGAGCAGTCAGAGGATGGCCTGCGGGTAAACACAGTGCCATGTGAGTTTTGGCCTAAAGCAGCATTTTTCAGAGATGCGTAGGCAGGATGATCAAAAGGCATTTTAGAAGTGTATTCGTGGCTGACTTTTCATCCTTGTGCTGAAAAATGAGGCCTGAACTTTTCACATAACCCGGCTCTTGCTGCTTTTGAGAAGGGCCCCATGGGTCTGTGGTGTGGGACCACGTGCGGTCCATTAGGCCCCGAGTCTCGGCTGGAGGGAGGATCAGCCTAAATGTGTTGCTCCTTGTTGTCCAACATAATTTTGGTCATATCTTATAAGACAGTTTTTGTGCAGTTAGGGAGCTTTACAGTCAAACCTCAGGAAGCACCAGCCTTCAGTGAACCATCCCCCAGCTGGGGCAGGCTGCCTTCTGAGTTCTGTGGGATCCTGCGGGGGAGACCTGAGCCCTGTGCAGATGGTCATGTCCATTTTGTTCAAACCTCACCCCTCGGGCTTCCTCGGCTTCTCAAGAAGCTGAGGAGACAGATAAACTGGGCTGGAGAGATGTGCCAAGTGGTGGCTGAAGTGTGGGAGCGTGTGACCATGAAGTTGCTAAGGGCTGGAATGAACCTCTGAGTCGAACTTTGTTATCTGTCTCTGGAAGCATTTTACAAATGGGGCATTGTCTTATCAGTTTGAAGGGCTTGGTGTCTGTCTGGTCCACTGGCTCGAGGAGGAACTCTGATCTCCGGCTTCCTTCTCCCCAGACACTGACTCTCCATCAGGGGATGTGAGTCTATTTTGATTTGCAGTGTGTTGGCTCAGTGCTTTATTTTTTGGTTGCAAGTTCTGGAAACAAAACAAAATCTCGATTAAAGACAGTGGGTGATTTATTGGCACTTCCTCAATCATGGCAAGCCCTGGGGTCTGAATGTCATGTCTTTTTCTGTTCCCTGACCCCGCTCTCGACTGTACGGGTGTCATTCTTAGTCAGGCTGTTTTTCCAAATGCTGGCAAGTGGCATTTCTGTGCTAATAGACTTCAGACTTGTGGTTCTCATGAAAGGAATATCTCTGGGGGCTTGGCAGGTCAGGAGCCGTCTGGGAAAGGAGAGAGAGCCTGCCATGGGGAAGACAGTGAGCATTGTCTCCAGACTTCTGAAGGCTCCATAACCAGGATACCACAGACATTGCCTTTGGAGACACAAACGTGAGAAAGAGTTAGGAGCAGGTGGTTGGAAGAGGGCCAAAGAATTTTGGTTCAGTAAAAGGAGGAACTTTACCGTTTAAAGTTCTTCCGAGATGAAATGTTATCTCGGATGATCCAAAGTTCCCTCTTCCTAGGGGAGTCTGGTGTGTGGAAGGGGTTCAGGAAGAGGTGGGAAGTGAAGCTGGGGGTTAGGGTCTCAGATCCATGGCAATAGATAAGTTACTAAACTTCATGTATACTTATCTAGTGCTTTGAAAAGCTGAAAGAACTTGTATGATGCATGCCAGTTATCCTGAAGTCTGTTTTCTGTGATTTTGGCAGCTTATACTCACCAATGAGCTTGTCTGCCTGTATTCTAGAATTTTCTTTCTGAGGCTCCTCCAAGACAGATCCTGAGATCCTCCTCTCACAGAAGGAAAGGTGAGAGCATGGGGGACCCAGCATTTTCTGTGACAGAGTGATTGAATTCAGAGCAGTTCTGTGACTCCAAGTCACAAATCCAGCATGCATGTTTGGTTTACTTAGGCTTTTCTTTTCAACAAAACAATCAAATGATTGTGGACTTAGGGCGTTGGGTGTATTCAATTAAAAACCTCATTCTTTTTGGATAATTAAGGAAACTCTCCTCCTAGTCCAAACCTTTAATCTTCTCTGCTGAGCAAGATGCAATTTCTTGTTCAGATCAGTGAGGAAAAATGGTCCAGGTACTGGGGCTTCAATTTCCCATGTTATCTATGTCTAGGAGAAGACTCTTGAGCAATCCCTTGGACAGCAAGGAGATCAAACCAGTCAATCCTAAAGGAAATCAGCTGTGAATATTCATTGGAAGGACTGATGCTAAAGTTGAAGCTCCAATGCTTTGGCCAGCTTATGTGAAGAGCCAACTTATTGGGAAAGACTTTGATGCTGGGAAAGATTGAGGGCAGGAGGAGAAGGGGGTGACAGAGGATGAGATGGTTGGATAGCATCACTGACTGGATGGATATGAGTTTGAGCAAACTGTGGGACATAGTGGAGGACAAAGGAACCTGGCATGCTGCAGTCCATGGAGTCTCAAAGAGTCGGACGTGACTTAGTGACTGAACAACACCAACAATTAAAAGTTTTATATTGATCCACTTAAAAATACTCTTAATTTTCTTAATATAAAATAATAATTAAAGGATTTTTTGTGATGAAAAATTTCATAAAGCTATATAAAGGCCAAAGATCTCTGGGGAGAAAACATTTGTAATGTATATAATGAACAAAGGTTTGCTCTTCATGGTTTGTTAGAGGATGTGATAGTTCAGTTCAGTTCAGTCGCTCAGTTGTGTCCGACTCTTTGCGACCCCATGAACTGCAGCACGCCAGGCCTCCCTGTCCATCACCAACTCCCGGAGTCTACCCAAACCCATGTCCATCGAGTCGGTGATTCCATCCAACCATCTCATCCTCCGTCGTCCCCTTCTCCTCCCGCCCTCAGTCCTACCCAGCATTAGGGTCTTTTCCAATGAGTCAACCCTTCGCATGAGGTGGCCAAAGTATTGGAGTTTCAGCTTCAACATCAGACCTTCCAATGAACACCCAGGATTGATCTCCTTTAGGATGGATTGATTGGATCTCCTTGCAGTCCAAGGGACTCTCAAGAGTCTTCCCCAACACCACAGTTCAAAAGCATCAATTCTTCAGCGCTCAGCTTTCTTCACCGTCCAACTCTCACATCCATACATGACCACTGGAAAAACCATAGCCTTGACTAGACGGACTTTTGTTGGCAAAGTAATGTCTCTGCTTTTAAATATGCTATCTAGGTGGGCCATAACCTTCCTTCCAAGGAGTAAGCGTCTTTTAATTTCATGGCTGCAATCACCATCAGCAGTGATTCTGGAGCCCCCAAAAATAAAGTCTGACACTGTTTCCACTGTTTCCCCATCTATTTCCCATGAAGTGATGGGACCAGATGCCATGATCTTAGTTTTCTGAATGTTGAGCTTTAAGCCAACTTTTTCACTCTCCTCTTTCACCTTCATCAAGAGGCTCTTTAGTTCTTCTTCACTTTCTGCCAAAAGGGTGGTGTCATCCGCATATCTGAGGTTATTGATATTTCTCCCAGCAATCTTGATTCCAGCTTGTGTTTCTTCTAGCCCAGCGTTTCTCATGATGTACTCTGCATATAAGTTAAATAAGCAGGGTGACAATATACAGCCTTGACGTACTCCTTTTCCTATTTGGAACCAGTCTGTTGTTCCATGTCCAGTTCTAACTGTTGCTTCCTGACCTGCATACAGGTTTCTCAAGAGACATAATTTGGCTGCAATAAAAGAGAGAGAGCCACCAAGAAAAATGAAAAATATTTATCAATAACTTATAAAAAAGAAGTGCAAGTTACCAATAAGTCATGCAAAAATAAAGTCAAACCCATGCATGATAAAAATGTAATTAAAATGATAAGAAAATCCCACACCTTTCCTGTTGAAACATAAATGGAAAAGACAACAGACCAATTTGGAAGTGTTGAGGGTGCACTTAACAAGGAACTCCTAGATGGAGCATGTGCTTTCCTTTTTTTTTTCTTGAGGAAAGTATGGTATTAACTGGCTTGTCTTAGTGGCTCAAACAGTAAAAAATATGCCTGCAATGCAGGAGACCTGGGTTCGAACCCTGGGTCGGGAAGAGCCCCTGGAGGAGGTATGGCAACCCACTCCAGTATTCTTGCCTGGGAAATCCCATGGGCAGAGGAGCCTGGCTGGCTACAGTCCATAGCGTTGTAAAGAGTGGGACGCAACTGAAGGGACTTAGCATGCAGCACACACATGGTGTTAACTATTGAAATTCAAAATATTCCCACTTTATCTTCCAAAAAGATGACCTGCAGAAATCCTAGCAAGATAACTAGATGTGTGTGTAAGATTGTTGAATGCGGGGGGTGGGGGGGGGGTGTCATAGTAACTATGGCAACAACACAGTCATTCATTTTCATGTAAATATGTTAAGTCTGTTCTTACAGTGTGACCACCTCTGTTTACCATTCAGAAAGATGATTGTGTTATTAGATGTTTGGGAATCCTGTTTCCTGGCATATGAATATTCCTAGGTCAGAAGACGTCTGTGCTTTGCCCTTGTTTAAATTTCTGTATGTCTTCAGGTACCTGGGGATTAAAACAAGGGACTGAGCTGGCTTGCTGGCTTAGGACAAGTCTATTCTTCTGGCCCTTCATCTTCAGACTTGGGGGAGTGTCGGGTCAAAGCTTCATTGCCTGACGTTCTTTCATTCCACTCAAAAACAAGAAAGGCTTTTCAGTGTTGGGTTTGGAAGGATTGACATTTCTCCCTCACGGCATATGAGTTTAATTTATGGTCTCCTATTCCAACTCACTACAAATAAACTGAGAGCCTTACTGAACAGCTGGGCCAGAGTATTATTTTTGGAAGTCGTGGGGAAGTCAGTGCAGGAAAAGGAGGCCAGTTCATCCTATCTCGCTCTGATCTGCAGCGAGGGGATTTCAGGGCTGTTTGGACCAAATCTTCCAAACTGGTTGACGTCCTAACTTGGGATCCAGGAATCCTGTGAGCAGGGGTTCACATCGAGGTTATTAGCTTTTATTAACCACAAGGCAGGATATACCCATTTCTTTCCCACTGCCATTTGATTCTCACTTGGTATGAATGAAATAATTTTCACCAGCATTTTATGAGTTTGTTATGTTTTCCATATTGTTCAGAAATATATTCGACCACATATTGAGTTAATTTTAGAAATGGCAGGGGGAGCTGGGGTGTGGGATAGTCAGGAGGGGCCGAGTGATCTGACCTGGGTTCTAGTTTCTAATTTAGCTCCGATCTGGGGCAAGTGTCTTGGCCCCACTGGGTATCAATTTCCTCACTTTTAAAATGAAAACCATGTAGTTCAAACACCAGTGATTCCAGAGCACAGAGCCAGGGCATTCTCTCTGTAAGTAGCTTGGATCTCCCATTTGGCAAGGAAGGGGAATATTACTTCTTTCTCGTTGGGCCCCAGGAGAAAGGGAAGGAGGCCAGTGTCTAGACTGCTGGGGCTCAATAGGTTCATCCTTCCACTGTGAGCCACACGTGGAAGTGGACTGTGGCTCTTCCTCTGCAAGTCTCCGCTGTGCAGCCGTTTCAATGTGACCACAGAGAGATGCTCCGTCAGAGGGCACAAGCATGCCCCCAGCATGAACTGGAAGTCTTCTTCGTGGAGGGCTGAGCCAGAGTTGTGGGTGAGGACCACAGAACCCTAGTCTCCACCCCTGAACGTGCACCAGTTCACTGATGGGCCTCGGATCCCTGTCCGGTGGGTGATTCTCAGGTTCCTAGGAAGAGCTGACGGCGCTCCTGAGATGGCTCCCTGTCAAGCCAGCCCTGTGGTGCTTCATGTGACCTTTTATTAAGTGCTTCTAAATTTGCAGACGAATGTTTACAAAGGAGAGATGCATTTATGAGAACTGGACAATGATTCCAGGCAGTATTTACAGATATTCTATAATTTATAGAGAATGATCGGTCCTTATCTAGCTCCTGTTTCTCTTTCCTGTTTAAAATATGTACTGAAAAATTGAGAAGGAATGTCTTCATTTTATTAAAAGCAAAAATACAGCTGGAGTTTGGGAGGAATGTTGGGGTGCCCATGGATGGTGGGTGGTGGCATCTGTTTTCAGATGGTGATGGGCAGGGCTTCTGGGAAGTCACCTGCGGAAGTCACCTGATTTTGGAGAGCTGCTGGGATGGTGCTGTCACCTCCTGGCTCCTGCCACTGTATGAGGCTCTTGCATTTTGCCACTAGGTCTTTAAGAGAAGGAAGTTGCTTTGCTCACTGAGTGAGTGAAAATCACTCAGTCGTGTCTGATTCTTTTGCGACCCCATGGACTGTAGCCCACCAGGCTCCTCTATTCATGGGATTTTCCAGGCAAGAATATTGGAGTAGTTTGCCATGTCCTTCTCCAGGGGATCTTCACAACCCAGGGATCAAACACACATCTTCCTCATTGCAGGCAGATTCTTTACCATCTGAGCCACCAGGGATGCCCCTTACTCACTGATGCTGCTGGAAAATAATGGAAAGTCATCAATTTGGAATCACAGAATTCACTAGACTTATACTGCTGTACATGCAACATTCTGTCACTTGATACCCATTTATTGAGTATTTGTGGTGCACTGGGTTCTGTGCCAGGGGCTAAGTGTATGGGTTTGACCAAAAAAAGATGTATTATTTGCCTTCAGGATACTTACAGTCAGAGAAGTGTTTTATTTAGCACACTATAGTGCTGAAGATGTAAACCTTTTAAAGTTTTGTTTAAGGTAGTTTAAGATGTGGAGGGGAGAGATTTGATATGAAAGAGGAAGTCATCTTGGGGGCATCTGCCCAGCATTTGAAAAGGGAGAATTTTGTTCAAGAATATCTGGTGCCCTGATACCTGGCTTCCCTGATAGCTCAGTTGGTGAAGAGTCCACCTGCAATGCAGGATACCCTGGTTTGATCCCTGGGTTGGGAAAATCCCCTGGAGAAGGGAATAGCTACCCACTCCAGTATTCTGGCCTGGAGAATTCCATGGACTATATAGTCCATGAGGTTGCAAAGAGTTGGACATGACTGAGCTAATTTCACATCTGGTGCCCTGGGCTTCCCGGGTGGCTCAGACAGTAAGGAATCTGCCTGCAATGTTGGAGACCCAGGTTTGATTCCTGGGTGGGATCCTTGGGAAGATCCCCTAGAGAAGGGAATGGCAACCCACTCCAGTATTCTTGCCTGGAGAATTCCATGGACAGAGGAGCCTGGTAGGCTACAGTCCATGGGGTCACTAAGAGTTGGACACGACTGAGTGACTAACACACTATACACTAGCTGGTGCCCCAGATTTGACTGTCATCTGATAACATCAGAACCAGCCTACTGTCATCTTGATAAGCTTAAATGGAGTCTCAAAAAGATTAAAAAAATAATTAAACCATGATCATTTATTGTTTGCTCCTTAAATTGTGTCCATGAAGGTGAAGTGATTTTTACACCTGTTTTAGGATCTTCCTCTTCTATCAGCTGTCAGTCACAAAGCCTGTTGACTGGAAACCAACCTGGTGGGTGTTGGGCCATTGCCCCAAATGGTCCCCGCCTCTCCATTCATGTTATTCAGGAGCTGGCAAGTCACCTTCTAGACCAGGGAGAAAGATAGTTTCCTCCAGGCTACTTTTCCCCCATGTATCAAGGGGAAGCAAAGCTGCTGAAGTTAGAATGTTTCCAGAAATCATCTCTGATTTGAAAATCTGGACATGAAGGGCCCTGACCCCAAATACAGTCAGTGTTGAAGGCTCTAAGGCTTGTCAGGCCTTAGAGTCTGTGAGAATGCTGGGGTTTTAAAGAATACCATGGACACGTATGAAATCAATTTTTCTGAGAACAGGTTTCGACAGCGAAAGGCAAGAGAAAACGTGAGACCTGCTCCTTCCACGGAGGATGGGTGTGTGGGTCCAAGGCAGGGAATGGCAGGTGGGGGGCCCAGGCCCCATCATTTTCTTAGTTCTGACCCTAATGACACAGGCTCCGTTACTGATGGGCCCCGACTGAACTCATCTGTGACTCTGTTTCCTGGTTTTACAAAACTCTTTTTGTTCATATTTCTTCAAGATTCAGAGTTGAATCCAGATTGCCCTGTCCAGTGAAGTTGATTCTTGGTTATGGAAAGAAATATGTCTTGGTTTTTTTCATGAGAATTAAAAACAACTTTAATAACATATTTTCCTGTCTACAAAAATAACCTATGTCCATTCCAGAAAATATAAAAAGAGACTGAAATCTGTAAATACAGAATACAAATCAATTGTAATTGCATTCCTGAGCGATGACTATTCCTACTATCTTTATGTTTCCTTACCCTAGCTCTTATCACTTCATGTGACATCTCATAAAATCAAAGCAGATGCTTAGACGTGGTTTGTAATTTGCTATAATTATTTAACAATCTCTTGGTAAAAATTTATCATCAGCATGACTTCAAGTGGATGAACAGTATTCCATAATATGGACTTTAAAGCATATTTAAAACTATTTCTTACTGTTATTTCCAATTCTCTGCTTTTGTTGCTGGAGTACTTGAGACGATGTGTTTTTAATGTCCTCTGTGACTCTCCATCTCCAATATCTTCCTGTAACCTCCTTCTGAAAGCTGACTTTCAGCTGCGGGTCTGAGTGAAACTGACCCTGTGTCTAGCAGCACATATACTACCCACTCCAGAGAGTCCTGTATTGGACACCTGGCTGTGTTTCACTAAAGTGCATGCAAACCCACTGATCTCGCCCTCCCTGCACTGTGACTGGACAGGCCAGCTTCAGGGGCTTTTACAGTGGAAGAAGGGCATCTGTGAGTCTGAGGAATGACTCTGACCAGGGAACTTTGTGCTCTTGAGCTGTGGCTGCCAGGAGATTTCCAACAACAACTGCTTTATTAACAAGAGCAGATCCTTTTGTCATGCTTGCGATGGGCCAGCCCCTTCTGGGCATGCTCCCATCTCAGTTAACCTCCCTGTCACCCCGAAATAGGCACCCATCTCCTCTCTATGCTGTCGGTGGGACCACATAGCCAGAAAAGCTCTCTTCAGATGAGTTGTTAGATCATCTTGCCTTGGAATAAATACATTTTCAATATAACACCCCCTATTAATGCCAGGGCTCGAAGTCCACCATTCTAGTAATTTGTCTCCACTGCACCTACACATTTATTAGGGGATGTTTCTTGTTTAATTTTAAACAGATACTAGAGGGGTAACATTTCATGTGTACTAATACAGGGATCCCTGAAGCTGTATGCTTGTGGCTTTCTTTTTTATAAATTTACTTCTACTGGTAGAGTAGATTGGCTTTACAATGTTGTGTTAGTTTCTGCTGTACAGCAAAGTGAATCAGCTATATTTGTATGGGCATATACCCCCTTTTTTTGAATTTCCTTGCCATTCAGGTCACCACAGAGCACTGAGTTGAGTTCGCTGAGCTGTACAGTAGGTTCTCACTGATTACCTATTTTATACATAGTATCAATAGTGAACTGGAGAAGGAAATGGCAACCCACTCCAGTATTCTTGCCTGGGAAATCCCATGGACAGAGAAGCCTGCCGGACCACAGTCCATGGGGTCGCAAGAGTAAGACAGGACTTAGGGACTAAACCACCATCAATAATGTATATGTGTCAATCCCAAGTTCCCAATTCATCCCACCCCCTCTCTTCCTTAATGCCCATAGGTTTGTTCTCTACATCTGTGTCTCCATCTTTGCTTTGTGAAGCAAATATATCTATACCATTTTTTTTTGCGGCTTTCTTAACAAATGGACCTTCCTGTGCAAACATGTGGGCCTGTTTGAGAGACGACTGTGCCTCATGCAGCCTCTCAGAGAAAGCAGGACGTGTGGTTGGGAAAGTCTGATTGGAAAGATAAAATGCTTGTGCATCTATTTTTGCTTGTATTTATACTTGAAGCTTATTGGGCAGTTTGCCCGGAAGTAATTGACTTCCCTTGCCCTTGCCCTCTCCCCGACCACACCGCCCCTTCAGGTCTAGAATAGGTTTCCAGAGCGTTTCATCAGTGCAGTTAGTGGACACTGTGAAGCCCTTAGACCGTTTGGGATCGGTGCGTCCTGCGTGGAGGGGGCCTCACACTCACTTCCATTTTTTTTAAGCTTAAAGCCAAATATAAATACTTAGTTTTCATTTTGATTTTAAGGGGCCATTTGTGTTTCTCCCTCCCGCTCCTTTGTCCCTTGGCCATTTAATCTGTAGGCTTGACTTGGCAGCCAGCTTATCAGAGGTCAGAGGGGACTGCTATTGTCTGTTCCAGGAAAAGGGCCCCGAGACAGAGGCTCCGAGATGGGGAATCAATAGGAAGATGAGTCCTGGCTGCTGAGCTGAGCTGGGGCACAGATCAGCAGGGTCTGGGCTTCGAGGCCACCTTCCTGCTCTACCTCCTCATGTCAGAAGGGCTCTGCCTGGCTGGTAGATACTTCGAGCTCCGTTTCAGATTTTCCAATTAAACTTGTGTGCTGTCCTCTTCACTGTGATGGAACAGGGAAGTGTCTGACATCTTCTGTCACGGTTGTATGATCCCTCTGAGATCAAGACTCAGGAGATCAATAGGCTTTCTTGGTAAGACTTGTGATGCTCTGGGCTTTCATCAGAGCCTTAGCTGTGGTGGTCCTGGAGGGCTGGCACAGGAGACAGAACTCAGGGGGGTTTGCATTATTCCCAGAATGAGGAGATGTCGTCACCGTCCTCCTCACCTCTGAGGACAAAAAAGAGGCCCGCCTACTCAGATTACTCCTTTCCTCGTTTGTCTTTTATTTTCCAAGTTTTGGGGTGGGATGGCATTTGAGAAAGTTACAGAGGTCATCAGTGATTCTGTGCACACTCACCAGCCACCAGGCTTTGGAATCTCATCTGTCAATGAGAGATTAACTTCTCGAACTCAGTTACATCTCTCCTGTTGGTGATGCTCCATCACACCTGTGTTCTCCTGGGTGAGTTCAACCCAAGGACAGACTGTAAGTCTCAATAGGGAGGTCCTCAGTCACTCTGTCGAGAATTCTATTGTCAAGATGAGTTCAGGGCTTCCCTAGTGTTCCAGTGGTTAAGAATCCACTCTGCATTGCAAGGGTAACCAGTTTGATGCCTGGTCTGGGAGGATCCCACTTGCCACAGAGCAACTAAGCCTGTGCCACACGACTACTGAACCTGTGCTCTGGAGCCTGCAAGCCACAACTACTGAAACTCTCGCACTCTAGAGCCTGTGCTCCCCAACAAGAGAAGCCACTGCAATGAGAAACCTGTGCACTGCAACTAGAGAGTAGCTCTTGTTTACTGCAACTAGAGAAAGCATGAGTGTAGCAACAAAGACCCAGCATGAGCCAAAAAAGAAAGAAAGAAGAGTTCAGATGAATCAAACTCTGAGACTTACATGGATGGTCACCAACTTTGAAAAGCCACAGTTGTTGGGGTGCTGGGGTTTGGATTCAGAGGTCCAGGAGGTTGTGACGTGTGGCCAGTTGTCAGGACACTGACCCGGGTTCACACACATGGGTGTGTGTTCATGTCATGAACATGAGCAGACTGCCAATTGCTAGAATTGACATACGCAGAACATCAGGGGAGTAGTGTCTGTGATAACTAGAGAAAACTCATTGCTGCTGGTGCAGTTACTTGCCTCGCTCCCATGGGCCATCCTTAGCTCTGCCCTCGCTGGTCTGCATGGACTGCATTAGGGTGCTTTTCTGCCCTTGTTCTCCTGGGTTGGGTGGCCATGGAGAGGTGCTGGCAAGAGATGGGGAGTGTGGGTGGGACAGAAGTTGGGTGCAGGTTTCTGTCCCCTGTTGATCACCCCCTGCTGCTCTGCTGTCCTTTGTACCTGTTTTGAACCCAGACTGTAGCCCTGGAAATAGTCCTTCATCACCCGATTTGACTGTGCCTCCTGTGTTCTGTCGGGACCTTGGTTGACAAAGTCTTTATTGGTGGCTGAGAGATGGCACCTGTGATGAGGAAGACGACTGCTAAATAGATTATGCTTGGGCTCAAAGAACTAGGAAAATAGACATCTAAGGGCTCTCTGTGAACATTCTTTGTTTCTGCCACATAGAGATGAGGGCATGCTGATTAGTGTATACAGCCATGGAAAATTCTCTGGATTTCTCATGTAAAGACATGTTGACACACTTCATTCCATCTAGGTTTCCTTGGTCAGGCCGCTGTCAGAGATGCATCAGAATGGGAGTTCCACCTCATTCAGACTCACTGGGAATTCTGGTCTTGTGTGTTCATCTCAGGACCTTCTCTGTTGGGCTCCTGAAGATACAGGAAGACCTAGGATGGAGCTGATGCCTCTGGGAACTTAAAATGTTGTTGGGGGGAGGGTGACCTGTGACCGAACCGTCCAGACATAGTGGGTACACGCAGAGGTCTGCACAGGCCCCCTGGGAGCACAGCCCAGGGGGTGACCCCCTTCAGCATCAGACGCTCAGGAGATGGCTTCCTGAGGATGGCACTTGAGCCAGTCAATACGGAAATGCAGGACACCGTGGGTTTTGATACAAAGGTGGCAAGAGAATAGGGAAAGAAGCAGCAGTGGGAGGGTCTGCCGGCAGTGGGAGGGTCTGCCGGCAGGTGGTTGCACCTGGACTCTGAGTGTGGGCAGAGGTGGTGGGTGGAAGGGCAGGAGCAGCAGGGCATGTGATCCCCATGGCCCTCAGAACCCTCTTATTGCCACACCTGTGCCCAGCATTGGAGGAAGATGAACACCCGACGGGAATGGACAGGAGCTGAAAACCTGCTGTGGGGGGTTAGGTGCTCTTGATGAAGGGCTTTGGGGGAAGGGAGGAAGCGTGGAGTGATTAGGGGATGCAGAGAGCCCCAGAGCAGAGACCAGCAGCCTCATCCGTTGCAGGAGGCAGCAGGGTGTCCACCTGGCCTCTTCTCTACGTCTGTTGAGCTTATAGACTCCTTCAGCACCAGCTCCGTGCACTTATTAATTTGCAGAGAAAAGAGACACCTCCATTGTCTAGAGTCAGAAAAATATGTTTAGAATCAAAGGAACAAAGACCAAGTGTATTGCTTGGGAGAGGATACTGCCAAGCAAGCAGATTAGCCAGGAGCTGTAGTCACCTGGGCTCTGCCAGCGATCAGGGCTGAAGGTGACCCTGAGCAGGACATGGGCAAGTTCCCGACAAGCCACAGCAGGAATGGCCACTCATTTCTAACCAGAACATACAAGACTTATGCCATCCCATATAAATACTTTGAGGACTGGTGTGTATTTTGAATTAAAATCCTATTTCTCTTAAATATGACATTTTCAGTTCCTTTACCTTTTCCCATTAAAAAGACTTTGAATTATTTATTTGCCTCATTTTAAAAATTGCAACACAGTTTGGTTAGAGGAACAGGCCTCCATTCTCACCACTTAATAATGTTTTCATATAAGTTACTTCCTTCAGAATAGTTACTGGCAAATTTGCAAATTGGTTCTTGTTGTTTGATTGTTTATAATAACTTCCTTGTCCTCCTATTTCTTTTTTCCACTTACCAGTCTCACTAACCTGTTATTAAGACTTCCACGTTGAATTTTCTTATTGCTAGAATAAGCAAGATGAAGTTTTTAAAGGTCATCTTCACATCAACTTTTATGGTAATAATTTTAATATTTCTCCTTTTTGACATATCAATTTTCAGGAACCTGTGTATATCATAATAAATATTATTTCTTGTATGTCACATTAATTCAGTTCAGTGAACAAGTGTTTATCCATCTCTCACTCTGTGTCAGGACATCGTCCTGGGTGCTGGGGATGAAGGGGGATGGTTTATAGTCTCTGTCCTGAGTGGCTCACAGGTTTCAGATCACCACCCTCACCACCAGGGTTTTCACTGTGGGAGGTCCACCTTCCCTTCTCCCCTCCCCTCTTTCTTCCTTCCTTCTTTCCTTCCCAAAGCAGGATTTTTGTGTGGCAGTAAGCATTCCAATTCAAGTCTGCTTTAAAAAGTTGTTTTTTTTTTTTTTTTTTAACACATTGTGGGCTGGACCCTCAGGCTGTGAATGGTGTGGTCTGGCAGGTGGAGCAGGTTCTGGGCTCACCTGGAGGTGAGGTCACCTGGGCTTACCTGGAGCCTCCGTGGAGGCTACAGAACAGAGGCAGTGACGACTTTTAAGGTGACTCTTGACAGACACTGACACCTCTGATTCCCAACAAGCTACAGATTGGTTCAATCCACTGTGTTTCTACATTCCTGCATCCTGGCTTGTGTTTGATGTTATCTGCTGGGGCCAAATAGTGCTTTTTCCTATGAAATGGCCCAATTATTGTTGTCTGGAGGAGGCTTCCAGAAGATGCGTTTTGGGGGCTCCAGGATGTGTTTTGAAAGAAAAAGAGTAAGAAGAAGAAGGCTGGAGATTGCTTTCCTTTCCAGGTTGTACTTCTGGTCAGTCTGCTTCAAAAATTAACAGGTTCCAGCTGAAGCTAAAAAAAATACAACAACAAACTTTAGTTCTCTATCTGCGTGGAGGGTAAAAAGAGTTATTTGCTCTTTAGGATTCATTTGTGCCAATGGAGGGTGGGTCAGCTTAGAAATGCAGAATCACCTCTGCATGGTGCCCTTATCTGTAGAAGGTGATCAGCACCTGTGGTCTCCATCCCCCTTCCTTTGGCTCCTGGTTACCTGTTCATGTGAAACTTTAATCCTTACTAATAAGGGAGGTGGATGTTATTTGGTTGTGGGCCATGGTGTGATTTACGCCAGATAGTTAAAGTTTGATTTTGAGAGGTTCCTCCCCATTTAGGGGCTTCCCAGGTGGAACTAGAGATAGAATCTGTTTGCTAATGCAGGAGATGCAAGTTTTATCTTTGGATCGGGAAGATCCTCTGGAGTAGGGAATGGCAACTCACTCCAGTATTCTTGCTGGGAAATCCCATGGACAGAGGAGCCTGGTGGCCTACAGTCCATGGGGTTGCAGAGAGTTGGACATGACTGAACGCAATGTCCATTTTTAACTGAAGAAGAAATGGAAGAAAATTCTGGAGGTCCTGAGGGTGAATTTGATTTAAGGAAGTCAACTGGAAGCCTTTTGCTCCCAGCCATTTGTCTCCAACCCCAAGTGGAAGTCGAACTTTGCCCCTAGATCATTCCCGGTTAGTGCTAAACCCACCTAGGAGTCGTGTCCAGAAGAGAAGTGGCCCCTGGACAGCTTAGGAGGTCTGCAAAATCCTTTCAACTCATCCTACCTATGATTTAAATACTGCTGATTCAACTGGCCTCTAGTAGCTTTAAAAGATTATTCCTGGCGTATATCTTTCTATGGGACAGGAAGTTGTTGCCCAGTTTTATCCAACTCCTTGTGACCCCATGGACTGTAACCCATCAGGCTCCTCTGTCCATGGAATTCTCCAGGCAAGAGTACTGGAGTGGGTAGCCATTTCCTCCTCCAGGGGATCTTCCTGACCCAGGGATCAAACATGCATCTCCTGCTTTGGCAGGCTGATTCTTTACCACTGATCCACCAAGGAAGCCACGAGATGGGAAGTTGAGGCTTAGATGTTGGTGGATTTGTCCAATGCAGGTCTATTCGGGTTCACATTTTGACTTGCTCTTAGTTGCCACCAAATAGGGGTCAGGTTGTGAGAGTCAATGTTTAAAGATGGACACTGAAAACACATTTCCCCACTTTCTTTGTGTGGTATGTATGGTTAATAAATGTCTTTCCATCCCCCCAAACTGACCAAAGCCTTATAGAACCTCTTGCGGTGATGTAGTGATGTAGAATTTGCATTGAATCCATCTGTAAGAAAGAAATGGTTAAGAATTGGACTTTAACTTCATATACTTTGTTCTTCCAAGAGAAGCTCCCTAGAGTGTAACTTCATCATGACAGAAAAGATTCATGATTCAAGAAGCTCTCTTGTTTCTTGCCTCTTCTTGGATGCCTAAGTGGAAATTATTACCCAGATATTGTTTTTCCAACAGATATCTTTGTCTCATCCCTTTTGAATATTCTTCTTTGTAGCCATGTCATTATGTGAGCCAGACTGAGCATTGCACAGTCATCTGTTTGGTGAAAGCCATTGAACATTTACACCACTTGTCAGACACGACAGCTTTTCTCAGATATCTCTGTCTCCAAGCATAAGAGAAGTCCAGCCTTTCATTCCTTCATTCATTTTGCAGCATTGTCACATGATTGTCATGTGAGAGGTACTCTGCTGGGCTCCCAAAGTCACAGCTGACACACAGCCCTGCTCTTAAGGGGCTTACAGTCCATTCAAAAGGGTGATGAGTTTACAGGGTGAAATTAGTACGCTTCGGTATGTTATTGTGGTAGAAGTGTTCCAACTTTTTACAATTGTTGACCAGAGTTCCACAGGATCTTGTTAAAGCATTTGGGACCCATGGTTATTCAGAGGGCATTACAGGTTTGCAAAGAAAGAGGCAGGGATCTATTTACTCTTACAGTAAATATTTACTGACTGCTTACTATATTTAGAAATGGGAATAGAAACTGGAAATAGAGTAGTGAACAGGAGGGAGTCTGTATTCTGATGTGGCCGAGGGCCTGGTGGTGTGTATTTGGTGAATGGCTAATGGGGTGGGGTGGGTAGAAGGGGGCATGTCTAAGGACATGCATTGTTGTGTGAGCTGTTCCTGGGCACAGGCCAAGGGTGGAAGGTTTTGCAACCACCCATCCCTGTGGAAATGGCCCCAGTGACCTAGTGATGACATTTGTAGAGGTAACTCAGCCTGGACAGAATCTTGATAGGAAGCATCTAGCTGAGCCTCAGTGGGCTCAGGACTCACACCTGCTTTGTGGAGTTATACTGGGATGCCAAAACAGTCTCACTCTGAGGACTTTGGGGAAAGTTCTGACAATTATGTGTCATCTAGCAAATCCAGGGCATAGCCATGGGTCAGGAAAGGTCATCTACACTAGGAAATCTAAGAGATCCAAAACTTGGTCATTTAGTGACCAAAAATCAAATGCTCTCTCATGTCAGGGTCATGAGCTGATTAAAGCTTGTATCATAAACCTAAACATGTTCCTGGAATGATCAGTTTTCCCAATAGAGCATCTCACCAGTGATCTTAAACTCCCTTAATTTTATGAGGCAAGAGGATGTGGTGGGTGTTGAAAAGAAGGGTAGTAAGAGAGAGCAGGGGCTTCCCAGGAGGCTCAGTAGGTAAAGACTCTGCCTGTGATGCAGGAGATGCAGGAGATGTGGGTTTGATCCCTGGGTCGGGAAGATCCCGTCAAGGAGGAAATGGCAACCCTCTCCAGTCTTCTTGTCTGGGAAATCCCATGGACAGAGGAACCTGGCTGGCTACAGTCCATGGGGTCCAAAGAGTTGGACATGACTGAAGGGACTTAGCAAGCTTGCCCAAGAGAGAACAGAAGGCAGAGGCAGCTGGGGATGGGATGAGGCTGGGGGCATGGCCTGAATGTCCTGTGGTTTGTCCACCACAAGGAGTGTGTGGTGCTCACCCCATCCTCAGTTATGTGGACTTTGAGTGAGACTGGAATTTGGAGTGATGAGAAAAGGACTGAGTGCAAAATCAAAGTCTCTGAGTCCGAGTTAGACCCAAGCAGGAGATCTGGTGGAGAAGCTGATTTTGAGGCATGAGTCTAGTTCCTCACTGTGTTGGACGTTGTTCTGGGAGCAAGTGTTTCGCACTGTGGTCAGTGGCTGTTCCTCATTACTATGGTATCAGAAGCATAAAGCCCAGACATAGTCGAGGGCTGAATTCATGCCATAAAAGGTGTGTCTACTTCTCCGGCACCAGAAATATTTGAAGGCAATAGCGATGGCTCCATATATGTCAGGGAAGAGGGTGTTCCGAAGAAGAAGCAGGCAGAATGTCAAAGTAAATTTATCAACATAAAAACAGTCCTTTTTAATCATTTTTCAGTCATATTAGTTGTTAAAGGAGAGACCAAGTCAGGCAGCACCGTGTACTGAGGGTGGAAGAAACAGGACTTCACGTCGGCAGCTGAACCGACTTCTTTTCATGCTAATGCACACAGCAGTCCAGGGAGGATGCTGCCAAGAATAATATAGAATATTCTGAAGCCTACAGTGAAAGCTTGCAAAAAAAAAATCTCATTTTACTGAGTTCTTGAAAGAAGGAAACTGTGGCAGGCAGTAAATTAATCCTGTTATTAAAAGCTGTGCTGCCTACATGAAGCCTACACACACACACATGTACATACACATATATTTTCCAGCCCTCGTGTCTCCTCTATAGCTGTCTCAGATCACTCAGGGACCAGCATGTGGGAGGCCTTTGAACACTGGGGGAGAGAATGGAATTCCAGCTGATTTCTCTTATTTCTAAAATGAAAATGCCACTTAGTCTCCACTTACAATGGAGTCCAATAAGCCAGTCCCTATTTATTTCAGGTTGAATGGCATTAACTTCCTAATAGTTGACTACTTTTGGTATATGAAGCCATCAAGTTCAGTGGTTCATCCTAATAGTTTAGACATACTGATTAATGGAGGGTTAGCTTTCCAAATTTGAAACCTTGCTGGATCTTATAGATGGTAAAGTTGTGAATCAGACTTAGTATTAAAAATCTAAGTAACTAGAAATCCAGCAAGAAACACTGCCATATTATTAGGGTTCTAAGCACCTCTCTTAGGTTTTTCAAAGGACCAGTGATATAAAAATCCAACTACTATGAACTGGTAGTCTAGTAAAATTTGTATAACTTAGGAAGATAAGTTACCTTTTGAGAAAATTACAGAAAAGTAGTGTTAATTAAAATGAGACAGAATTAATGAAATTAATTTAAGAATTAAAAACTGGAATTTAAAAGTTAGTATAAAATTAAACATGACTTATTATCAGCTCTCTTTAAAAATTTTTCTGAGGAAAATAAGCTTTAAATTCTTAAAGATGAATAGGTTTAATTTTTGTAGATTAAATAGATACAATCTTTATAGACTAAAGCTTAATTGTAATTAATATTTAAAAAAACTAAAAGATAAATCTGCATTCTGCTAGTAATAGACTAGTAGAGACAATGGCAACCCACTCCAGTACTCATGCCTGGAGAATCCCATGGACGGAGGAGCCTGGTAGGCTACAGTCCGTGGGGTCTCGAAGAGTCAGACACGACTGAGCAACTTCACTTTCACTTTTCACTTTCATGCACTGGAGAAGGAAATGGCAACCCACTCCAGTGTTCTTGCCTGGAGAATCCCAGGGACGGCGGAGCCTGGTGGACTGCCGTCTGTGGGGTCGCACAGAGTCGGACACGACTGACACAACTTAGCATAGCATAGCATAGACAGGTATAGTAGTCTAGTTATAAATTGTTGCATTACCTAAAAGTGAGTTGACTTAGGTAAAAGGTACCTTCCTCACATGAGAATGAATGTTATGTGAAGGATGAAGAGTGATTTCTAAAGAAATCAGTACATACCAAGACACAGACCTCAGTGACTCTGGATGGCCCCATCTACAACACTAACTCTCCTCGTCAAGAGATTATGGCGGGTGAGCAAAGAAACAGTTTCAATGTTGCACCTTTTCTCTGCACTTACTTACCCAGCCTAATTTCTTATTCATCACAATAGTAAGAGAGCAGGTTCTATTTTGAGGAATTGTAGGAACTGTGGATTTAATTGCAGGACTCTTCAGACTCAATGAAACAGATCTATTTCTGAGTGTTCAGAAAGCTTAAGGAATTATGTATTGGTATAAAAGCTTTATTTACTCATTGCAGTCATGAGAGACCATCCATGCTGTTACTCTCAGGATCAAGTTGCCTGGTCAAGCTTGAGCATAGGATTCACATTTTAAATGCAACAGTTTTCTATGGGTAAACTTGTAAACTGGTGACTAGTATATGAAATGATATTATTAAAGGAGGAAAACATTAGCACTGTATATTCTTATTTTAAAATTTGTTTTCTGCAAACTGTACAACCAGGGTTAAGCTTAGAGAACTCAGTTAAAATTTAATACTGTTAGTAATATTCAATCAGGTATATATTAAATTAATTAAAATAGAAGAGAGTATCCTACTGGTTTAAAATTAAAAAGGAAACATGTTTAAACTCACTTGGCTAAAAAGAAAAAATCACACTAAGATTTTCGTAGCCATCTGGATCAACTCATATTTTACAGATTGTTTCCCAGGCTGTATGGGAAATAAGTAGAAAACTCAGTTCAAAAGCTTTTATCCTTTACAAATAAGATGCTTTCACCTTAGTTTTCCTTAGATCCCTTAAAATTTTTAGTAAACAGAGTAGTGTTTATGCTGTTACTGCTAAGTCACTTCAGTCGTGTCCGACTCTGTGCGACCCCATAGACGGCAGTCCACCAGGCTCCGCCGTCCCTGGGATTCTCCAGGCAAGAACACTGGAGTGGGTTGCCATTTCCTTCTCCAATGCATGAAAGTGAAAAGTGAAAGTGAAGTCACTCAGTCGTGTCTGACTCTTCACGACCCCATGGACTGCAGCCTACCAGGCTCCTCTGTCCATGAGATTTTCCAGGCAAGAGTACTGGAGTGGGTTGCCATTGCCTTCTCTGAGTGTTTATGATTTTCTGCTAGTACAATTTGGTTTTATTCTCTGTAATAGTCCTGTTTTCCTTGAAGCTTTACTCTAAAATTACATTATTCTAACTATGAAATTAATATCCAGTATTATAATGAAATTAATTATATTTATATTGATTATATAATATAATATACATTATATATACAACACTGAATATTAATTAATATTAATAGTAATTAATAGTATTATATATTTTATATATTATGTATTATATATATTATATATTTGCTATTATTTATTATAATATAATATATAGTATATATTATATATTATATATATATATATATATATATAATATATAATATATAATATTAATAATATAATATATTATATTATTAATATTAATACAGTATATAATATTGTATTAATTATAATTATAATGAAATTAATACCCAGTATTTAACTTTTTCCCAGCTTCATTGAGATATAGTTGCCATATAACATTTTGTCAGTTTACGTATTGATCTGATACATTTACATATTGCAAAATGATTACTTCTACAGGTTAGCTAGCACCTTCACCACATAATTACCATTTCTTTTATGTGATGAGGAATTTCTGTTTCTTACAGTATCTGAAACATATGACTGATGGACTCAATGTTGACGGACAGACTTCTGAGAACAAAGTCAGCTTTCATACATCTCTGAATAAAAAAGTAGTGTTAAAATATAGGGACTGCCTGTACATGTGTTTTCTTACTTGATGAATACTTCTGTTCCCCTCTGTGTCCAGCACGTGTGAACTCGGTGGTGGCACCGTGGGGAGCACAGGGCCAGCGCCGCGTGGTAAGAGTGTGTCCGCCTTCCGAACTGTAGAGGAAGGGACTCCCTGGTGTCCTCCTTCTAGAAGAACTAATTTCTGCAATTTTCTGAAGGAAGCACTTGGAACCAGATCTCTACTGGATGTGGAGGTCGGAGATACAGGAAGAGGGAAGAGAGTGATCTTGTCTTGCCTGTCAGCTGTCCTAAATCATCACCACGTGACATTTATAGGTTTCACCAGATGTAAAACACAGGAGTATGTCCTGGGGGAAAGAATTTTACAGAAACAGACAATGAATAAGGTGACTTGGCAGTCTTTCCTGTCTCTCATTTCTTTGATGGTTTTGCTTCCTTAGGAAAAATCTGCAATTGTTGGGCTTTTTTTCTGCTGCATTGTAAATACTTTGCAGCTGTTTCTCTTGTCTTTACTGTTTTCTATAAAATCACCATGGTTTTGAGAGGACATCCTTTTAAAAGCCATCGATGGCTTCAGAGGGCAGAAGGAAAATTATTCAAAGTGTAAACACAAAAAGAAGTTCTAGAATCACTGACCTGACAGCCCTGTTTTGTCTCTTGGTAGTGAAGTTGCTTATTCTGAATAATGTGTATCTACTGGTCTGGCAACTTAAAATAAACAAAGCATTTTGAGGCTGTTAAGGAGTATTTAGAATGTACTTAGTTGAGATGGAGGTTCTAAACATTTAAGCTCAGTCATCTTGCAGGTGATTCGTGGTGGGGGCCTCTTTGGCCTTGCTGAAGGGTGTGGAGGAAGAGAGGACACATTTTTGCTAAAAATTCAGCTCTGAGGGCACTTATTTTTAGTAACATAGTCTGAGATTATTACCTTCAGTTATTGTGGAAGTTAGAGTGTGCATAAATCTCTTTGTGATCATATAATACATTGTAAACTAGTACACGTGCTTGCAACACAAGTATTTTTTATAAATGTTATGTGGCCATCTTAAAAATTTCACATTTGCAAGAGATTTTCTCCCTTTCTATACTGATTAAACTCTAAGTTGTCAAAGTCACATCTATGTTTTCTCCTACTTACTGTTTATCTGTTTTCACCTTTAGAAAATGAAATTTGTTAATGGGACCAGTCCAGTTGTCTGCAGTTCAAATGACTGTACTAATGTTGATAATGCTCTTTACTTGATAACTTGTTATCATGCAGTTTCTAATTGTGAGCTCTCTAAGCCTGGCAAGGTCTTTTTTGGGGAAAATTCCTGTTGTCATTCTTTGAGGGAAATTTCCATTTAATTTTGGATAGTTGAAACCAGGTAGAAATAGTGGGAAAGAGTGCATTCTTAGCTAGAGTGAAGAATTTTTTTCCTCTAGAACACCTTGATCTGTGTTGTAAAAACTTGTAGTGTCCACAGTAAATCCCTGAGGCAGAGGACAGGGGTCCAGGTGCCTGCAGGGCCCCTGAGAAGTGTGGGTACTAGCATCTGATAGCTTTTTACAAAGGCAGGGGGTGTGCTCTGTGATTACAAGTCGTGGACCATGACAACATTACAGTGGGTAAGAGAGCATTGCTGTTTGCCTTCTGAGGCTTTTCTAGCTCGAGTGTGCCTTGCTGACAAGTTCAAAGGCATATTTTGCCCGTAGGCTCAGGTGACTCCTGGGTGGCAACTTCACACATAAACTAAAGCAGAAAATTCAGCAATTAGGCCACTGTCATCAATCAAACTGGATAATTTCAGACAAAAATAAACGAAGGTGGATTTTTAGAAGTGGCTTGATTTTTTTATTTTAATGAAAGTCTGGGTATGAGTCATCTGTTGCTGCATACAAATTACCCAAACATTTAGCAGCTTAAAGCTACAAACCCTGCTGCAGAGTTTCTGGGAGTGGGGAATCGGGGAAGGTTCAGCAGGCGCCTCCAGCTCAGGCTCTCTTGGGCTGCAGTCAAGGTTGGTCAGGGCAGTCAAGGTCAGTGAGGGTGCAGCCTGTGAGGCCCTCTTCTAGGCTCACCCATCTCCTCCTTTGCTGGTGCAGGCTGGCTGCTGTCTGGAGACCTCGGCTCCTTCCTTTGGGGCCTCTCCTTGGGACAACTTGCAACTCAGTGTCTGGCTCCCCTCAGGGACCAGGGTTGCCCAGGATAGAAGCCCCCAAGAGGGACCCTGGTACTTTCACTGTCTCTGGTCACTCAGAGCCCCAGGTCCAGCCCACTTATGGGAGCAGGGGGTCACATATGTATGGATGTGAGAGTTGGACCATAAAGAAAGCTGAGAGTCAAAGAATTGATGCTTTTGAACAGTGGTGTTAGAGAAGACTCTTGAGAGTCCCTTGGAGACTGCAAGGAGGTCAAACCAGTCAATCCTAAAGGAAATCAGTCCTGAATATTTATTGGAAGGACTGATGCTGAAGCTCCAATACTTTGGCCACCTGATGTGAAGAACTGATTCGCTGGAAAAGACCCTGATGCTGGCAAAGATTGAAAGCAGGAGGAGAAGGGGACAACAGAGGATAAGATTGTTGGATGGCATCACCGACTCCATGGACATAAGTTTGATCAAACCCCGGGAGTTGGTGATGGACAGGGAAGCCTGGTGTGCTGCAGTCCATGGGGTTACAGAGTTGGACACGACTGAGCGACTGAACTGACTACCCTCCTTGGGTAGTCCCTGCCTCTCCTTAAGTGTTTGGGACTTTGTGATAAATAATGGGAACTAAAGGCTCTGCCCTGAGAACCCAGGAGTGGGCTCATTTCTCCCTCTTCAGAGTTAGTGTTTGGGAATGTCCTCAGTGTGTGCATTTCCAGTGTGAACAATTTGATACCTTACAGAACAAGGTTATATAAAACCAAAATAGTGACAAGCATCCTGTGGAAGGAAGGTTCTGGCCCCCTGAGCTCCTGATGGTTTCCTGGGGACGAGTCAGACAGGTGAGGATGTGGAGTGGAGGCTTCCAGACTTCCTGATGGAGACACAGAAGCGGGACGAGCTCACAGGCTCCAACCTCAGCCCGGCTGTGCTTCCTACTCCTGCTGCTTTGTCATGTGTAGAGAGAATAAAAACAGGATCTGTGCAAGGAGGGTAGTGAGAGTGAGAGGTGATGCACAGAGAAGGCTTGACGCGGGGCACTGCTGGTGTGCGCTGACACTTAGGTGAATTCATGTATCCCGGGCACGTGTCTCCAGAGTAATCTGCCTGAAATGTCTTCTTATCCATGTGGACAGGGACTAGTGATGTCAGCTCCGCATTCTCTCTGATGGACGTTCATCCCCATACTTCTCCATCCTGTGAATCTGTTCAACGGACCAGCGAGTGAGTGGGTCCCTGAGCCTGGGGGCCTGGCCTTGTCAGACAGGATTCCTGAGATAACTGGGATCGAGCCTGGCCACAGAGGCTTTGACAAAGACTTTCTTCTCTCATTTTTCCCTTCAGTCTCACCTCTCCTTCCACCCACAGCCTCCCCTGAACACCTTACATGCTCACAGCCCATCGCCCTGCGTCTCTGCAGCACTTTTCATCTGTGACATGTTTCATGCCTCCATCCAGGGGTGCTGGTGCTGCCTCCTGGTTAGGTGATGGGAACATGGTCATTCCCCCATTCTTACCATGCTCCGCGTGATGATGGGCACAGATGGATGCGGCTGTGTTTTCTTCCTAATGGAAGACACGCTGGCTGCCAGATGCCGCGATGCCCAAGGCCACCATCACCATCACTAACGCCCTCTTCTCTCCCCACAGCCTGCGCCTTCCGGTACAACGGGCTCTCCTTCGTCTACCTCATCTACCTCCTGCTCATCCCTCTGTTCTCGGAACCGACTAAAGCCACCATGCAAGGTAAGAGCCCCTCGCTCTCTGGTCCAGGGCAGAGTGCATCTAGGGGTCCCCAGGGTGTCATTATCAGAAGGGAGAGATGCCGGTCCAGTGGGGAGCTGGGGAGCTTGGTGGTGACGCATTTCTGTCACTTGCAGTTGTTTTTCCCGCACATGTTCCATGGCCTGCGTTTGTAGGTTCACAGAGGGTCTGGAAGGTTCTGGAACTCAATGTGGTCATAAAAATGAAGTGGATCTGTAGGTTCTCTGTGCTGGGAGTAGGCAGTGGGAAGTGCAGCTAGGACATGAGCAGGAGGCCTGGGAAGGAAGCCAGTGGTCGTGGCTGCTTCACATCTGGGATCTGTCCATGTGTGCCTCAGTCAGGTTCAGAAAGACACAGATTCCAGTGCTTGTTTTTCAAGTGTGTGATTGCAAACCCATAGCTCCTTCCCCAATGCTCTCCAGGAACCTGAAGGCATAGAGAGAAATAGTGACTCTGTTTCCTGAGGCTCCGATGAGGAAGCTGATCTGATTTGAAGTTCTTCCACAAAGAGAGAAATTAAACTGCACTGAGTTAATCGAATTAATTGTTTTTTTGAAATGATGCCATTACAAGAAATCAGGACTGTGCTCCACATCTTAGGTGAGAATGATGGCCCTGTGTTTATAGCAAAGGACAGGAAGTCAGGCTTGACATGGGAATGGCCGTGGCTCCATGGTGCCAGCTCACAGTGCTGACTTCTCAGGAAAAGCAGTAAAGTCCTGGTGTAAACAGAGTAGTAAATCACGACTCTGTCTTTCCTGTTCTCCCCCGACTGTTAAATTGATTGTTCATCCTGATGGTTAGGACTGCAGATGCACTGTTGGTTTTCCTGCCTTAGGAAGAATTTAAGTAATAGCTCTTCTAATTCACTTAAATCTTAGTACACACAGTGAAGAAGGGCTAGAGAAATGTGAGTCTATACAAATCCTTATCAGACCAAAAATATGTTGTTTACAAGACCCCGCCCACCCTAGCCTCCTTCCTAGAGTCCAGCGTAAACAAAGACATTTAAATAGCATAGCTTCTGGCCTCAGAACCAAGATGGTAACACACAGGCAACTCCTACCTCATGGCTGGGAGTTCATGTATTAAAGAAAGAAGGTTTCACCTTTAGAATTAAGTGCTTTAGAAATGAGTACCTTTTTGTCCTCAGTTAAATGATCTGTTGCTTTTCTGTCAGGGTGTCCCCTTGTTTTATCTGGAACCAGGTCACGGGGTTTCCTTGTCACACTCAGTGATGATGCCTGGCTTTGCTTCTTCCCAAGTGACCCAGCCCCTTTCTGCCCAGGGCCTCCATCTCTGTGGTGGTGGGCGTGTGTAACGTGGCCCATCATCTCTGCCTGAGCACCGAGTGGGTGCCTCGGTCAGGAAACACATAGGTGAAGGATGAGATCAGACACACAGAGCAGTTTCTGTGTGTGGGAAGAAATGTCTGAATCCCCAGAGTGTCGCAGGTCAGAACACAGACAGCATCGTGTGCACAGGTGTCTGCCTCCCCCCACACACACCCCACCCACCTGGGGCCAAGGGACCAGCAGCTCAGAGGGAGCCCACAGGCATCTTTCCAGCTGGTACCTGGGGGCAGGGCTTGGGGTTGTGTGTCCTGTCCTCGCATCCTTCCTGTCTTTCAACGCCAAGGGGCATGGCCGAGACTCACAACCTTATCTATTTGCTGTGTCTGGAATCGCACAGGGACTGGAGGGAGGGAGGCCCAACATGGTCTTTATGAACTCATAGGACTCACAGTCTGGCGGTTCTACTTCTGTGATTGGAGACACCCAGCCCAGGCATTTCTAGCGGGGCTGTGGTCCAGGGTTCAAGTCACATGGTCCAGGAAGATGCCTGTGTGGCATCCACACAGATGGTGGTGGACCTGGTGGACCTGGAGGGGTGATGCCATGTGGCTTTGCAGAAGTCTCAGGGTCACACACATTCGGCCTTTCAAGTTACTGTTCACACACATTTCTCACAAATGGGTAGGAAGGTCCAGTGTCACCTGGGAGAGAACTCTAGAGCATCTGCTTTGCCTGCCATTCAAGGCCTATGCCGCATGGATGCACACATGTGCACATATATATACACACACATACACATGCTCCCACACATATATACACACGTGTGCATGCACACACACACACACACACTTGCACATACTGGTACACGCCCCCACATGCACACACGCACACATCCCCCAACATATACACACACAGGTGGGTGTGCACAGTCAGGGCTCAGAGGATGGGAATCCTTAGTAAGTCAGTGTGAAAATTGCTTCTCTCTTCTTTCTCCTTGGATTTCTCAGCAGGAGTCAGATGTCAGTGTAGTCTTGGCTCAGGGTGGTCTCAGCGAAGCACCTCTCTCTGGGCTGGGAATCTCCACCCTCCCAACTCTCTTGTCTCCTCCGACATTCTCCTTGTCTCCCGTCCACTCAGGTCTCCCCAGAGGCTGAGCCAGAGCCCATTTTAGTGCAGTTGTTTATGGAGTCCCTCCTTATGCACCACCTTGAAGATGGCAAGGGTTTTGCTCTTTAGTTTGCGACTGTGTTTCCAGGACCGGGGACAGCGCCTGGTGTCTAGCCGTCCATCCATCAATATTTACAGAATGAATGAATGAGTGCATTTGTTTTTAGAGTCCAGAGTTCTTAGCATCTAGGAACCCAGCCCTCGTCCTCTGCTTCCCTCGGCCTCCACGAGAGCAAACGTCACAGGACAATTGATCACTCACACCTGTCTCTCCTCTGGAGACAGAAGCTCGGGGGTGGGGTAATAGGTCCTGGGAGTTTGCTACTTTAGATTTACTGGGGATTGGGGGATTATGAATTATTTAAGAAATCAGAATGTTGTATGCTTTCCTTACAACGTTAGGGATTTTGCTGAAGCCTGAGATACTGAAGGAAGGCCAGGAAATCTTCGATTGCTGTTTGCTTAGCAGTGGGCTTTGCATTTAAATTGAGACTTCACTCCATTAAATAGTAGCTAATATGTAGTTAACTTCAGGTGGCCCAAATATTCCAAGTTGATGAGATATTAAATTCTTTAACTAGATGTGTAGGAAGTTCCCTATGCCTATGCATAATGCATATCCCCATTGTGGTGGAACAGTTGGTATTTTGTTTGGATGGAACATAAGTGGTAAAATGTATGAGATGTAAAAGTATGTATACTGTATATACTCAGCACACACTGACTAATGATAACATGACTGTTATTTTGAAGGATGACGTTATTACTTTGAATGTCAGAGTGAGCTAGATTTAGAAATCTCAATTTCATCAGTTCAATCACTTCAGTCACTCAGTCGTGTCCGACTCTTCACGACCCCATGAATTGCAGCACCCCAGGCCTCCCTGTCCATCACCAACTCCTGGAGTTTACCCAAACTCATGTCCATCGAGTCAGTGATGCCATCCAACCATCTCATCCTCTGTCATCCCCTTCTCCTCCTGCCGCCAATCTTTCCCAGCACCAGGGTCTTTTCCAATGAGTCAACTCTTCACATGATGTGGCCAAAGTATTGGAGTTTCAGCTTCAACATCAGTCCTTCCAATGAACACCCAGGACTGATCTCCTTTAGGATGGACTGGTTGGATCTCCTTGCAGTCCAAGGGACTCTCAAGAGTCTTCTCCAACACCACAGTTCAAAAGCATTACTTCTTTGGCGCTCAGCTTTCTTCACTGTCCAACTCTCACATCCATACATGACCACTGGAAAAACCATAGCCTTGACTAGACGGACCCTTGTTGTCAAAGTAATGTCTCTGCTTTTAAATATGCTATCTAGGTTGGTCATAACTTTCCTTCCAAGGAGTAAGGGTCTTATAATTTCATGGCTGCAATCACCATCTGCAGTGATTTTGGAGCCCCCCAAAATAAAGCCTGACACTGTTTCCACTGTTTCCCAATCCATTTCCCATGAAGTGATGGGACCAGATGCCATGATCTTAGTTTTATGAATGTTGAGCTTTAAGCCAACTTTTTCACTCTCCTCTTTCACTTTCATCAAGAGGCTTTTTAGTTCCTCTTCACTTTCTGCCATAAGGGTGGTGTCATCTGCATATCTGAGGTTATTGATATTTCTCCCAGAAATCTTGATTCCAGCTTGTGCTTCTTCCAGCCCAGCATTTCTTATGATGTACTCTGCATATAAGTTAAATAAGCAGGGTGACAATATACAGCCTTGACGTACTCCTTTTCCTATTTGGAACCAGTCTGTTGTTCCATGTCCAGTTCTAACTATTGCTTCTTGACCTGTATACAGATTTCTCAATGGGCAGGTCAGGTGGTCTGGTATTCCCATCTCTTTCAGAATTTTCCACAGTTTATTGTGATCCACACAGTCAAAGGCTTTGGCGTAGTCAATAAAGCAGAGATAGATGTTTTTCTGGAACTCTCTTGCTTTTTCGATGATCCAGTGGATGTTGGCAATTTGATCTCTGGTTCCTCTGCCTTTTCTAAAACCAGCTTGAACATCTGGAAGTTCACGGTTCACATATTGCTGAAGCCTGGCTTGGGGAATTTTGAGCATTACTTTACTAGCACGTGAGATGAGTGCAATTGTGCGATAGTTTGAGCATTCTTTGGCATTGCTTTTCTTTGGGATTGGGATGAAAACTGACCTTTTCCAGTCCTGTGGCCACTGCTGCATTTTCCAAATTTGCTGGCATATTGAGTGCAGTGCTTTCACAGCATCATCTTTCAGGATTTGAAATATCTCAACTGGAATTCCATCACCTCCACTAGTTTTGTTCATAGTGATGTTTTCTAAGGCCCACTTGACTTCACATTCCACGATGTCTGGCTCTAGGTGAGTGATCACACCATCGTGATTATCTGGGTCATGAAGATCTTTTTTGTACAGTTCTTCTGTGTATTCTTGCCACCTCTTCTTAATATCTTCTGCTTCTGTTAGGTCCCTACCATTTCTGTCCTTTATCCAGCCCATCTTTGCATGAAATGTTCCCTTGGTATCTCTTATTTTCTTGAAGAGATCTCTAGTCTTTCCCATTCTGTTGTTTTCCTCTATTTCTTTGCATTGATCCCTGAGGAAGGCTTTCTTATCTCTCCTTGCTATTCTTTGGAACTCTTCATTCAAATGGGTATATCTTTCCTTTTCTCCTTTGCTTTTCGCTTCTCTTTTTTTCCCAGCTATTTGTAAGGCCTCCTCAGACAGCCATTTTACCTTTTGGCATTTCTTTTCCATGGGGACGGTCTTGATCCCTGTCTCCTGTACAATGTCACGAACCTCTGTCCATAGTTCATCAGGCACTCTATCAGATCTAGTCCCTTAAATCTATTTGTCACTTCCACTGTATAATCATAAAGGATTTGATCTAGGTCATATCTGAATGATCTAGTGGTTTTCCCTACTTTCTTCAATTTAAGTCTGAATTTTGCAATAAGGAACTCATGATCTGAGCCACAGTCAGCTCCCAGTCTTGTTTTTGCTGACTGTATAGAGCTTCTCCATCTTTGGCTGCAAAGAATATAATCAATCTGATTTCGGTGTTGACCATCTGGTGATGTCCAAGTGTAGAGTCTTCTCTTGTGTTGTTGGAAGGGGGTGTTTGCTGTGACCAGTGCATTCTCTTGGCAAAACTCTATTAGCCTTTGCCCTGCTTCATTCTGTACTCCAAGGCCAAATTTGCCTGTTACTCCAGCTGTTTCTTGAATTCCTACTCAGATGACCATTATATTTACTACTGTGGGCAGGAATACCTTAGAAGAAATGGAGTAGCCATCATGGTCAACAAAAGAGTCCGAAATGTAGTACTTGGGTGCAATCTCAAAAACGACAGAACGATCTCTGTTTGTTTTGAAGGCAAACCATTCAATATCACGGTAATCCAAGCCTATGCCCCAACCAGTAACGCTGAAGAAGCTGAAGTTGAACGGTTCTTTGAAGCCCTACGAGACCTTTTAGAACTAACACCCAAAAAAGATGTCCTCAATTTCATAGCTAGTCCTAACCTCAAGATATTTCCTAGTGCTCTTTAAATATCAACTAAGAATTGTGTGATATCCAGGTTTTCTTGTTAACAAGCCCAGAGCACACAGGTACTGTGTAGGTGGTTATGCTCTTAACCCCTGTGTTGTCTGACCCATGCCCAGGACAGAACACTGTTCTCAGTGTTGCAAGCACAGAGGGAGGCCTAATCACTGAATAAATACTTGTTGGCTGATAGATTACCAGGCCCTGGTCACAAGGTCTGGAGAGATGATATGGGTTTGTTGAGAGGAGATATTTTAATTTGCTTCAGTGCAAATTGATGACATGTGGATATTATATAGAAAATACATCTTATTGAGTGTGATTGTTTATTTCTTTCAACAAATGTTAATTGAAACACTGCCCTTCACAAAACACTGTGTTTGGGTTTGCGGAAAATAAAAACGAGAAGAAAGCATGGTTCTTTACTGTCATGGTCTCCTACGCGTGCTGGCTCTTGCGTGTTTCATTGAAGGGTAGCTCCGTCAAAGAAGCTGTCTTTGGAAGCCATGGACTTATTTCAGTGATGCTGTCATTTCTTTAAACCAATCTCAGGTTAATCCTCTGCAGTCTCCTCTGGACTTTGCCTTAAGTAGCTTCAATGGTGGGCTTCCCAGGTGGCTCAGTAGTAAAGAATCTGCCTGCCAATGCAGGAGACATGGGTTCAATCCCTGGGTTGGGAAACTCCCCTGGAAGAGAGCATGGCAACCCACTCCAGTATTCTTGCCTGGGAAATCCCACAGATTGAGGAGCCTGGCGGGCTACAGCCCATAGGGACACAGAGTTGGACATGACTGAAGTGATTTAGCATGCATGCATGCAGGCTTCATGGTGGCAAGCTACCATCCTTTTAAGGTTGGTCTGATGTGATAGTATTTGGAGTCAACTTTTACAGGGAAAAAAACTGATGATGAATTAGTTATCTCAATTTTAGAAAAGAAAAAAGACAAAACCCAGAGTATTGAGTATAAAACAGTGTTTGAAGGTCATGTTTCATGATCACTGAGGAGGCTTAAGATTTATTGGATGATACACATGAGTGACAAAAAATGGAACATCTTTCTGTACTGGGTTCATATGGATGTGTGTATGTATGAGACTAAGACGTTGGGTAGAGTGAGATGGGGGAACCAGAAGGCAGCATCATGAAGGAGGTACTGATTAGCTCAATCTACCTGAAGTCTTGACCACAGCCATCGGCCGTGCCTACCTGGCCCAGACCATTGAGTCGGGTGGAGTGTCCTCAGAGGCCTGGGGACTGAGGGTGCTAAGAGCAGGTCAGTTTCCTATGTGTCAGGAGCTGCAGTGAGTGCTCCTTACACACGACCTCATTTAATTAGAGGATGGAAAATGATTGATTGAAATGGCAGGAACCCCCCCTCCATTCTGGAATGAAAAAACCCACTGGGTTATAAATCCACTTAACCAGATAGAAACGTGCATGGTGAGGGGCTGGTGTGACTGCACTCTCCTCCTGCCACCGAGATTGGTGAGACTCAGTCACTTTTAGGACAGTCTAGACTCCTGACCAGTTCCTGTCCCACCTCATCAGCCTTTCCACTCGTCAGGGAGCACTTCCCCCCATAAGGCTGGGACTCACTGTCTGGTTCCAGGTACCTTATCATACTTTCTTAGATTTTGGTTCTGTAGATGTTCAGAGTCCTGAGTCTTTTTCAGTTGGTTTCAACAGAGAGTTTTATTTACATCCTTGCATGCAAGGACAGCTCTTACTTTATCAGTAAAGTGTCCGGGGTCTGGGGTGAGAGCCACAATCTGGTGTGGGATGTGGACTTTGCTGTAAATCGCTTCTGTCTCCTTGCTGAGTCCTGCCAGCATCTTGTCTTAGTTCTCGTGCCCTCCTGCAGGCTGGGGAGGGTAAGAGGGTCTTCTCCATCCTTTTTTTTTTTTTTTTTTTGGTGGGAAGAGTCATTTACTTATTGGGGGCTGTTTGAGAAGGAATTCTCCAAATGTCAAGACTACAATGCTTTTTGGGCAACACTAATCGTTGACCTGCAGTGAAGATATCTTAGAAACATCATCATCTAATCAGTTCACAGGTGGCATGTTGTGTCTCTCTCTCACACACACATGTGCACACACATACACATGCACACACAAACATACTGAAGGACCAGAGACAAGGGTTGTCTGTGGTGGATAATTATTTCTAATCACAAAGCTGTTGTTTGGCTCGGGGACCCTCACTCACCGGAAGCCTTCTCTGAGACTGAACGACTCATAGGTGGGAACAGAGCCCTGGAGGTGGAGGGGAGGGAAGGGCTTTGGGTACCTGGGTGGGTCTTCCTAGGTCTCCCTGTTCAGTCACGGAACCCAGGTCCTTCTGAAGCAGGTGAAGCTCACATGAGGGTCCCGACCTGGCTGAGGCAGTCTGGTCGCCAAAGGAAACCAGAAGGACCAAACTTTCAGGATATGCTCTCCAAATATTTTTCAACGTGGTTTTTGTGAAGAAAATTTTTTCCTTTTGTTAGAGGGGTGGATTTCTAAAGTATCTTTTTTTTTTCTACATAACTTTTCTGTGCTATTTTGAGCAAGGTAGCAATTTTCCTGCTGTATTTGCCTATGTTTACAATGACTCAAAAGTCATTAAAAAGGTCTTTTTCTCATAATTTGGATCTCTTTCAACATTTGGGAGGAGGATAATGTTAGAAGGTGGGTGGTCAAAGAGAGGCTTCATTGTGCTTTGAAGACAAAGGTGAGCAATTTAGCAGGTCAGGTTCATTTTCATAAACTGTTGACAAAGTTGTTCGAAAATAATGGGGAAAAATATTTTATTCTCTTCAGTTCTGAACAGGATCCTAGTTTAAGAGGAAATTGTAATCATCATAGGATAGTGTGTGTGTGTGTGTGTAATCACCAGAAGGCCTCACCCTCATGTTCTGACCCAGGAAACACTTTACCAGAGTCACTGAAGGCTCCTGAGAAAAGAAAAATGATGCTGCATTTGACGATGTGAAGAGGCAGAGCGGTCTGTAACTTGTAAAGCTGTGTTTAGACGTCAGAGAGGAAATAGTAGCAGATATTTTAAACTGCTGGCATCTGGTTTTTGTTAAAAACACTGTTACTCTTTATACCATTAAGCTTATTATTACTGTGGTTTATTATGTCATCATAAAGCAAAAGGCAAGGAAATATTTAATTGAGCAAATTATTTGGGGGTAAGTGCTTTATTATCAATATCAGCTCAACCAAACAGAATGCTACCAAAATGATGAGAGGCTTGCTTCTTGAATTTTTTAATAAATTAATGGTAAGATTTTTAAGTTATTTTATCTGTTCTTTTTTGGGGGGTGGTTATTTTGAATTTGGCAAAGAGCATTCAGTGACACAGAACTTTCAGGCACACATATAATACTCACCTCAGGAAACAGGGGGTCATATTATTATATGAGTCAGGAGATGTTCTCAGAAGTCCTGAACTTTGCACTTTATTTGGCTGTGATCAACCAAATCTGCAGTGTGACCTCACCTGTGATTTAGGTGCTGTTCATCATGACAAAGTCAGGGTTGGGTGAGGGGCCTGAATTGGATGTCAGTTTGCTGATTCAAGCTGGAAATGACTCTTCTCTTGTCTATTCACTTGACAGACACACACTGGTGCCCCATACCAGCGCTGTCCTGGGCATTTGGACACTAAGAAATAGCACAGGATGTGCATTAACAACACATTCCTGGGCAGCAGGTTCCTTCAGTTCCCAGGGTCCTGGTTTTTCCCCCCATGTTGAGTCCACATGCTGGTCTTGGACAGAACACTAAGTCATCTGCCGTGGAGTCAAGCTCATGGATACCGTGCCCTGTGCTTGTGCTGAATAAATGGTTAAAGAGCTCAGAGGAGGAGGTCATCCGTTTTACTTGAAAAATGTATCTTCCCTTTGAAAGTGTTCAGCTGATTTGATTTGCTTCTCTGTGTATCTGGAGTCCGTTTGCTTCAGTTTTAAAGCTGATTTACTTCACAGTCTGGACGAGACTAATTTTTGATGGATTGACTTGTTAGAGTCTAGGCTTTGCTTTGCGTATAACTATTTCTCTTAAACAGACTCACGTATGTTTGCATAGATTCATACAAAAGAACCCTTTCAGATGAAGACTTACATTTCAGTTTCAAGCAGTGCTAATTGCTAATTGGAAGAACCACTAGGTAACGCATGCAGGGCTTGTGTCTGCCAGGCGGCTCCCCCAAGCTTTCTACACCTCATTGAGTCCTCCCAACACCCCATGAAATAGGAACCCATACTATTTATGTTTTACAGAAAAGGAAGCTGAGAAACACACAGAGGTTCATGAATAATTCCTGAAATGAACATTAAAAAAAAAAATTGATCCAATAAGTGAAAGCTTCTAAAATAAATAATTCAGTTACCAACCCAGGCATTTCCCACATTCTACTGGTTTTATTATAAAATTAATACAGAGTGAAAATAAGTGGAGAGATTTTTGCATATAATCCAGCTGCCTTGTGACAATGTAAGTGGATGGTTGTTGTACTGCAAACACCATTTAGGATATTTTCTCAGCATTAAGCAGAGAAGAGGATCCCAAGGATATTTTTTTCTGAATGTTGAAAAGTTATTCATTTATCATGTGTTGACTAAAAGACCATTCACATTTCTTTATCTCATTCTATAGATTGCGTTGTATATAGACATCTAAGAGAGGGTCACTAAAGGCGGATCATCTAAGAGCCTCTGACACAGGGTCCTTGCCAAGAGAGTGTGTGAAGCCTGAATTCTGACCCCTGTTTTGCTGACCAAGAAAAAAAATACTCCAGGACAGGATCGTGTGCTTCCGGGGGAAGGGGTCCCATGGGGGAGGCGGCAGCAGTGGTCCTGCAGGGAAAAGGAGAGATCACAGAAAAGGCATGTTTTACAGCAACACACGGTCTCCTGAAGATGAGTCCCATTTGTTTACTCAACACAATCCTGTCAACTCCCCTCCTGACCCCCCAGCATCCTTGAGATGAGCCCTGAGTGACCACCAGGCAGCGGTTAGCCTCCAAGTTCCTGCTTCATCTCCCCAGAGAGACCCGGCCACCCCGAGGCCGCAGAGATCCATCACCACTTCATCTCAGTGGAGACGCAGAGGCAAGTGGAGGAAGGGCTAATGGCCAGGCCGGGTCTGGACAGCAGAGCGATGGGCACCATAGCTGCGGGACTAGGTCTTCCGGTCCCAGATGCCGTACCGCTCTGCTTTTCCTCTGTTTCTCAATTACTTGCTTGCAGACTGTGCAATAGGTAAGGATTAATCATCTCTTTGCCGCCAAGCTCATTCAACGGCCAGCTTATTGGAAAGGGGTGATTGTACATGCTGGCTGTGCTGGCTGCTTGTGCATGAAGGTGAGAGTTGAGCAAACACTTGTCCATCAGAGGAGCTGACAATGTGATGGGGGCTGGTGGGCTGTGTCTGTCTGTAGATGGCAGGGACTGCTCTGTCGTTCAGCCAGATGCTGCTCATCAAATATTCAGCAGCCAGGGCCTGTCGTGGGCCCGCGCACAAGCCAAAGGGAGCCAGAGGCCAGGCTTCTGGACATGGGGCTGGGCTTGGATTTTTGTTTGGAAAGGAGACACTGGCTTGTTGCATTGAAGGAGGGGGGTGGGGGGTAGTTACCTGGGGAATTAAACATATTTGTGGTCCAGAATTTTGCTGTTGTTTGGACTCTGTGTGTAACGCTCCAACAAGAGTCCGAATTAACAAGTCCCCTGTATTAATTCTGGGGACCACCTGTCACAGGAAGATAGACCTATGCTGAGTGGGGTGCCAGATGAAGTGTCGATTCATTAATTCATTCATTCAGTCATCTGAAAAATATTGATGAGGCATTTACTCTTATAAATAACATGTTGAGAACTGGCAATACCACAGAGAAAAAAAGAAAACATAGCTCCAAAATCCAGAAATTTACTCTCGAGTTGGTAAAACAAAAGGATGTTTAATTTTTTTAGAATAGGTTGATCCTTATCATTGGCATGTTCTGTGTTTGTGAATTCGTCTACCTACTAAAATTCATTTGTGACCCCCAAGTGATGCTCACAGTGCTTTCACGGTCATGGTTGGACCCTTGAGGAGTGGCAGGAAATTGGAGTTACCAGCCGTGCATGTGCGGCTGAGGAAGGTCAAGACCAGGTCTCCTTTTGGGTTCAGCTCAGACTGTGAACAGGACACTAGTTAGTGCCACACATTCCACGTTTTTGTTCTTTGTGTTGGTGATATTGCTGCTTAAAATGTCCTCAAGTGCACTGCACTTCCTGAGCTCAAGAAGGTTGAACATATGAATATACAATCCCACTCCTGGACGTGTATTTGGAGAAAACTCTAATTCGGAAAGATACATGCACCCCAATGTTCATAGCAGCACTGTTTACAGTAGCCAGGACATGGAAGCAACCATAATGTCCGTTGACAGACGAATGGATAAAGAGGATGTGGTATGTATACATAGTATAATATTACTCAGCCATAAAAAAGAATGAAATAATGGCATTTTCAGCAACACGGATGGACCTAGATATTACCATACTAAGTGAAGCAAGTCAGACAAAGATAAATATCCTATGATATCACTTATGTGTAGAATTGAAAGAAATGATACAAATGAACTTATTTATAAAACAAAAAAAGACTCACAGACATGGAAAAAAAAAACTATGATTACCACAGGGAAAGGGGATCAGGGAGGTATGAATTAGGAGTTTGGGATTAGTAGATAAAAGCTGCTGTATATAAAACAGATGAGCAACAAAGACCTACTATATAGCACAGGGAAATCTCTTTCATATCTTGTGATAACCTATAATAGAAAATAATCTGAAAATAATATAATATATATCAATATTTATATTGATACATATCTGAATTCAATTATTTTTAAATGAAACAAAAAGGAGGCTGGGATGTGCCTTGTGGGGAAAATACATTTATCAGAGAGACTACATTCAAGCAGGAGTCACAGCATTGTTGGCCGTGAGTTCAATGTTGATGAATCTGCAATAGATATTGAATAAGGTGTCTCTAAACAGGTTACATATTGATCAGTTGATGAAAATGTTGTAACCAGAGGCTTCCAGGATCCTACTGTGTTTCCCCAAGGACCTGTGGTCAGTGTTATCCACTCAGTGTTCAGGGCATCATCACTGAGTGTCACTGCTGCAAGCAACAAGAGTTGTTGTGTGTGTGTGTGTGTGTGTGTGTGTGTGTGTGTGTGCTCAGTCACACAGTTGTGTACAACTCTTTGTGACCCCATAGACTGCAGCCCACCAGTCTCCTCTGTCCATGGGATTTCCCAGGCAAAAATACGGGAGTGTGTTGCCATTTCCTACTCCAGGAGATCATTCAACCCAGGGATTGAACCTGAGTCTCTTGCATCTCCTCCATTGGCAGGCGGGTTCTTTACCACTTGTGCCACTTGGGAAGCCCTGATGAGAGTTAAAGGTATATGTTTTGCACTGGAATGTGGGGCTTAGGGTTGACCTGAATGAACACACATTAGGACTCTTGGGCGCGATGGTTACAGGATGCCCAGGAATGCCTTCCTCCTTAAGGACCAAGTCTCTCCTGGAGAGAACATAGATGTGTGAACAGTCACCATATGCCAGGAGCTCAGAATATGGCCCCACTACCAGGACAGTGGAACCTGGTTGGAATGAGGAGGAGACACTCTTTCTGCTCAGTTTCAGGTTATAACTTTTTAAAAATTAATTTTTATTGCAGTATAGTTGCTTTACAGTGTTGTAGTTTCTATTGTACGGCAAAGTGAATCAGCTATATGTATGCATGTATCCCCTCTTTTTTGGATTTCCTTCCTATTTCGGGGACTTCAGAGCACTGGGTAGAGTTCCCTGTGCTACAGGCAAGTTATAATTTCTGATGCAGCTGAATTTTGCACAAAGTGTCAATATAGATGTTGAGTGCAGAATGTTACTGTGTCAAGAATTACATGAAGGTGTAACAAGTAGATGAGTTCCTCATAGGCTGTTTTACTCAGTTCTCTAGATTTTAGAACAGTTATATATTTTTAAGTGCTATTCAAACAATTCAGTAATATGTACTGTTTCTCACATTAAGAAGATCCATACAATTCACAGAGCAGGAAAATGAACAAATTTAGTCTAAACACAAAAAAACCCACAGATGCGGGCAAATAATGTGGTAAAATAAACAATGACTACCATCAGATTTCCTCCAGTTCCAACTATTTAGTTTAAAAATCCACTGATCTTTAGCAACAATTAGAGTGAGTGTCTGGATCTCAGGAGGGTTCTGTGTGCTGTTCGCTCTGAAATCACATCTTTGTTCCTCCGTGGGTTGAGGGCCATGCGGCCCAGTCACCCCTCCTTTAATCTGCATGGGCCTCTCAGCTCCTGCACTTGGTCAGCTTGTTCTTTCTCCCCCATCTTGGAGCCTCAAGATTGAATTTGGTGAGCATGTGAGTTGTATCTAATCTCCAAGTGCTCATATGTGGCTGTACCTCACCATTCAGGTTCCCCCTGGCCAGTCACCCCAGAGGATTGGGGGCAGTGATTAGAGCAGTTTAACTGAAGATAAACCATTCAGTGATTCAGTTTTCCCACCTGCCATGGACCATCCAAATACCAACAGTAGACTCCTCCTCCCCTGTTCCCTCATCTTCAGAAGACACCCCAGGTTCTGGGCTGTGTGATCTGGTCCAGTCCATCCAGAGAAGGTTCTGTTTCCACCAGAGGGAGCCGCTTTGTCCAAAACAGCTACAACTGTGGCATTTCAGGGCCTTTTAGGCAGTTCTCACTAACTGCACTTACTTGGCCTCATTGATACCATTTTTCCTATTAAAAAAAAAAGTAATTTTAAGTAACCATTTATTGTGAGTACTGTTTGAATTTAAGTTATGAAAAACAAGCATTTTGGGGAAAGGAGACTGATGGAATCCAATCAAACATCCTAGAAAGGAAAGTAGCCCTAAGTGCAAGAACTTAATGATGAAACCAAAACACAGTTTTCACCTCCACAATGAGGTTCATTTGAGGGGTAGAGCTCCGAGGGTAGGAGAAAACATTTCAGAAAGGGAAGTACCCTATCCTAAGTATAAAGTTAGGAAGTAATCTATATAAGCACATAGGTAACAGTAGACGATGCATTTTCTATATGAACGATGCAGTCCTGAGCATCTCAGTGTTCCAGGTTAAGTCCTCTCAAGCTCTCACTCAGGAATGGCAGCAAACTTCCAGGGAGGTAACTAACTTAATGACACCACAGACACGAGACACAGTTATCTCATCAACAGTGGTGGTGACGGTTACCTTCTCACTGTATTCTCAGGATACCCGTCATCTCTGAAGTCTTCACTGGAGATTTTCTAAGTTAGGACTCAGGATACAAAGAAATGTAAATAAGTCAACGTCTCTAAATTCAAGGAGTTTCCCATCTAATCTTGAGATTATACTTGGAAATTAAGAGTCAATGGATAAGTGTAACATCATGTCAATAATATGATGAATATTATGATGGATAAGTGTGAGATCATGTCAATAATATGATGAATATGATGAATAATAGCACAAGTAGCTAAAGTTTGAGTTGTTAGTCGCTCAGTCATGTCCTACTCTTTGCAACCCTCTGGACTGTAGCCCGCCAGGCTCCTCTGTCCATGGAATTCTACAGGCAAGAATACTGGAGTGGGTAGCCATTTCCTTTTCCAGGGGATCTTCCTGACCCAGTGATTGAACCCAGGTATCCTGCATTGTAGGCAGATTCTTTACTGTTTGAGCCACCATGATATAAATGATATATAAATGTATATTATATATTCTGTAACTAAAGAGGATGGGAGGGCAGTTCCTGAAAGCTCTGATTTTACTTGGGTGTCATTGATTTGTAGTCTGTTTTTCAGACAGTGTTTGGCCAACAACCCTGTCTGTTTCTGTGATGTCTTCTGAAATGTGCAAGCAAGTCCATGCCATCTGGGTGGGATGAACACGTGACTCTCCAGGTGGCAGTTTATCAGAGGCTGTTGGATTTGTGAGGCTCTCTGTTAAAGGGTCTGAGTCTGTGCGTCTTGCGGGAGGGGGTTGGGGGGTTAATGCAATTGTATTTCCTGTTTGTAATAAAGCGTCAGGAAGAGATATCCTTGGGAGATCTTAACATATCAGTACTTTAGCTGGTTTTTGCTAAGTTTTGAACCTGAGGGTGGTGATGGAGTGGAGAAGAAAGTGTGTGTGTGTGCATGTGTGGGAGTGTGTTAGCATGCATTTTCAATAGATCCAACGTCAGAAGGGGGTTATTTATGTCCAGGAGAGAAGAAAGGACAGAATGAGTTAGGAGAACTCAGAACATTCGCCTGAATGTTTGCAAGGAGTGAAGTACTGTAACATAAAGCCAGATTGTGGGACATCACAGAAACTTCCCCAAAGCAGCCTGGGTTTTCGAGAAGTCTGTTAAAATGATGTCTCTACCCTATCCTGGAACTTGGCACTGCTTTTTTCCCCTTCTGCCTATAGAAAGCTTCATTTGTGGGAAGAAGTCCAGTCAGTGCCCGGCTGTTACATTCCGCAGAGCGTGTGTTCCCGCCACCTAATCCGTGCCCAGCAGCCCGGCCCCTGTGCCTGTGTGCAGACCGTGCCTGGTGCTTCATGACTCTCAGTGTCCAAGGTTATTTCCTTCCCTCTTCCTTTCTTTCTCTTCTGAATTTCCCTCCTCCATTCTTTTCATCTTCACTGTGAAATCCTGCAGACAGTATGAGTCTTATGAGGACTAATTTTGTGAATCAGTTGTGCTATAGGCAGTGCTCCCCTGGGTCTGGTATCTTGTGTAAGAACTCACTTATCCATCCACTTCTGGTCAAGTCTGCAGTGGTATTGATCATGATCCTTACTGTTTTCTCCATTATCTTCAAGAAATGGAAAAAAATTGAAAAATTAATAATTGCCCTTTATAATTTCTTTTTTAACTTACTTTTTATTTTATATTGGAGCATAATTGATTTACAGTGTCAGTGTTAGTTTCAGGTGTACAGCAGATTGATTCAGTTATACATATACACTTATCCATTCTTTTGTCAGATTCTGTTCCCTGTATAGGTTATTATAGAATATTAAGCAGAGTTCCCTGTGCTATACAGAAAGTCCTTGTTCACTATCTATTTTAATTATAATAGCTTGCATTTGTTAACCCCTGTCTCCCAATTTATCCCCCCGTCCCGACCTTTCCCTTTTGGTAGCCATAAGTTTTTGAAATCTATAATTTCTAAAAGCATCATATGTGATTTAATTTGTCTGTTTCAACTGTACCTAAGGGTTGCATGGAGCTCATTTCAATTCTTTTCTATTGCATTTTACAAATGAAGAAATTGAAGCGCACAACTCATCTAAAGCACCACCAATAAGAAGTGGCAGAGCCAAGAGAGGCACCCATGTTTTGGGTTCTGATTCTGGGTTCTTCCTTAACTACCGTGTTGCTAGGTAACCACAGTGCGATGCCCTCTCCCCCATAGGTGCAGTTCAGTCCTCATGCAGGAGGTTTTCATTCAGGGAACTGCATCCCAGAGCTCATGAGTGTTGCAAATGGTGGAGGAAAAGGCAAAATGGGATCGGGCCTAAACTTTTGGAATGGATGGAGAGTCTGAAATCAGGGCCCTGGCTTACACTTGCCAGGGGCATACTTACCTTTTAATTTCCTGTCATCAAATAAGTTTGAGTTAAAAATCAGGGAAAGAAAATACACCTTAGACATAATACTGCCAGCTCAGCGGTTTGAAGGCTTGTGGTTCTTCTCTGCAAGTATTTTACATTATCCAAATATAACATGATGAATTCTATGTGAATAGGTGGTATGGTTTTTATGGCTATGCTGCTTTATAGTAAATCTGGAGATGAAAGTTATACAGAAGCTAAGATGCCAAGGACCTCTTACCGTATTTGAGCTGATGAAAACCAAATGTGGTGCTGTCTGTCGTATTTTCACTTCTCACCCACTTTTACTTATTTCCGTATTTTGCAAACTGAAGTTTAGTTGATTTACAGTATTTTAGGTGTACAGGAAGGTATGTATGTGTATGGGCTTTACTGGTGGCTCAGACAGTAAAGAATCTGCCTGCAGTGTGGGAGACCTGGGTTCAATCCCTGGGCTGGGACGATTCCCTGGAGAGGGGAATGGCAAGCCGCTCCAGTATTCTTGCCTAGAAAATTCCATGGACAGAGGAACCTGCTGGGCTACAGTCCCTGGCGTTGCAAAGAGTCGGACATGATTGAGTGATCAAAACCACTACCACCACCCATCATGATATATAGGTATGATATTATATATTCAGATCCTTTTTCATTATAGATTATTGCAGGATATTGAATATAGTTCCCTGTGCTATACAGTAGGTTCTTGTTTATCTATTTTATATATAGTAGTGTGTATCTATTAATCCTAAATTCCTTATTTATTCCCTCTTCCCTTTTCCCCTTGGTAACCATTAGTTTGTTTTCTGTGTCTGTGAGTTTGTTTTATAAATAAGTTCATTTGTATTGTTATTTTTAGATTCTACATAGAGGTGATATCATATGATGTTTGTCTCTTTCTTTATGACTTATTTCATTTAGTATGATAACCTCTAGGTCCATCCATGTTGCTGCAACTGGCAGTATTTCATTTTTTTTCAATGCCTGGATAATATTCCATTGTGTATATGTATCACATCTTCTTTATCCATTCATCTGTCCATAGACATTTAGATTGCTTGTCTATCTTGGCTAATGTAATTTTTTGAATATTGTGTGTGTGTCTTTTTGAATTTTAATTTTCATCTTTTCCAGACACATGCCCAGGAGTGGGGTTGTTGGATCACGTGATAGCTGTATTTTGAGTTTTTGAGGAACCTATATACTGTTCTCCATAGTGGTTGCACCAATTTGCATTCTCACCAACAGTGTAGGAGGTTTCCCTTCTCTCCAGCATTTATTATTTGCATGCTTTTTGATGATGGCCATTCTGGTGGGAGTGAGGTGATACCTCATTGTAGTTTTGATTTGCATTTCTCTAATAATTAGCAACATTGAACATTTTTCATGTGCCTGTTTTCTGCATGTCTTCTTTGGAGAAATGTCTGTTTAGGTCATCTGCCCATATTTTGATTGTTTTTTTTTATGTTGAGCTGTTTTTATATTTTGGAAACTAATTTTGTTGTTACTTTCTCCCAACTTATTCCATAGGGCAAACTTAATATAGAATGATACTGGTCACACTAGTGAAACCAGTGCTTTCAAGGTTATCAGAAGTTTTATAATGGCTTACTGTCTACCTATTCACCTAATAACATATAGCATGATACAGAGCATAGGAAAAAGAAAATACACCTGGAATAAAATGAATTCCCAAGGTTCTTCAGAATTTAGAAGGGGTGGAGTCACTGGAAAGTCCAAGCACTGAAGCAGCCAAGTCCAAGAGGGAAGTCGTCACATGAAGAATTCGGAGCCCGTGAGATAAAAACCAGTAGGCTTCTCAGAAGCAGAGCGAGTCTTACTGCTGCAGCTTGGAGTCGGTTCCACTTACTCAGCCTCAGGGAGAGGATGCCGAGAGAGGCTGTGAGCCCTGCACGACCAGTTGCTTCAGCAAATGAAATAACCGCAGCTATTTCCTCGCTTATCTCACCCACAGAGTGAAAACCCAGGCTCTGAAGGGCAACAAAAGGATGCATTGCTTCAGGCCGAGGCGCTCAGCGTGACGCCATGTACCTGGGCCTCCAGGTGGCCCTGACTGTCTGCACCAGGGGCTGTTTCTGACTCTGCCTGCCAGCGCCCAGCCTTGCTGGAGCCCTGCCTGTGCTCCGAGGCTGAGCTGCAGAGGTGGACTTCTCACTCACATGCAGGGGGTGGAGGGCAGCTGTTGAGTTTCTGCCTCTGACAGATGTCTGGAGCACAGATGTTACTGCTGCTCCTAGGGAAACCCCATGGGCTTTTAGGTCAGGGCATTGGTGTGTGCCTTGTTAGGAGTTCTCTTATTTACAGGTGTGTGTCGCACCCGTGTCACACAGGAACTGAGTTTTGGAAACACTGATCCCTCATCATTCTCTCACCTTTAAAGCCTATGTGGACCTTCTTCAGGGACAAAAATGACTTCCTGTTCATACTGGAGGTCTTTGGTGTTCTTTCTACTTCCTGATCAGGTTTCCTTGGTGGTTCAGCGGTAAAGAATCTGTCTGCATGCAGGAGATGCAGGAGACATGGGTTCGATCCCCGGATCGGGAAGATCCCCTGGAGGAGGGCATGGCAACCCACTCCAGTATTCTTGCCTGGAGAATCCCATGGACAGAGGAGCCTGGTGGGCTATAGTTCATGGAGTTGCAAAGAGTCGGACACGACTAAAGCAACTGAGCACACATGCAAGTCAACATGATGTTGACGCTGATGCTCATCACGCTGGATACGCATGGGGACAGGTGAGAGCTGTGCACAGACCCCAGGCCACATCTGTGTTCAGTTGTTGGAAGGGAGGGGATCCCCCACTAGCCAGGATCTCTCACCTGTCAGAGTCAACTCCAAAATCTAAAATCACGGTGGCTGAGTGTCCAGACTTGGGAAGTCCATGAACTTGGAATCAAATATACATCCTCTGCTGACCAGCTTAGAGTGTGGTGGTCACTCAGTACCTCTGCACCTTAGTTTTCTTGTTTGTACGATGCAAGTAGGAGCAGTGCTGGCTGGGGGCTGCCAAGAGCGACTGGGAGCTGGGCTCAGAGAGGGTGGGCAGAGACTGTCAGCTGTTTGACCAGCTGGAAGGATGGTAGGTGCACTGGTCACTTGTGCCCCATCCCCACGTATTTGACCTGGGGGGAACAGAGAGTCGAGTGCTGTCCTGGCTGAGAACGGCTGGACTTCCTTCTCCTCTCTCCTCTGAGTCACCAGGATGGTCCTGCTCAGACCCCTGTGGGCTCTGTGGGAGTGACTTAATGGCCAGGTTCCAAAGGGTTCTTGAATGTCTGACTCTAGAGCATCTAGGGTGGGTAGTCTGCAAGAGTAGCCTTTCTGTAGACAACTCAAGGTCTCAGGCATGTACACTTCACACACACACACACACACATTCATGGGTGTACATATATACTTCTGCTTATGTGCAGTAATGTTTTAAAATTGAAAGACACTTGCCTTCTGGCTTCGAGCATACAATATTTTTCAAGGACACACAGCCATCTTTGTATCTCAACATCCTCCCAGCAGCATCAGTGTGTTTGGCCCTGATGTTCTTAGACCAGCCAGTGGCCAAAGTCTGAACACTTGCTCTGGGCCAGTCTGAGAATAGTTCCCTGCACCAGGGCAGCAGGGGCTGATGCTCAGCACATCCTATTCCCAGGTGGGATAAAGGATATAATGGGCAGATGCTATTACCTCTGTCTGCAGACACGGAAATGAACGGCTGGAGCAGTGTAAGTGGCATTTATTCCTTTGCAGAAATCCCTGTGGCCTCATTAAGAGATCCCTGAGCTTCATTTGTTGCAAATGTAGTCCTCTATCCTTCAGGCCGTCCTGGAGACCTAAAGATCCACAATGGGACAGAAGGCGCTCAGCGGCTGTGTTCATTTGGGTTTACATTTCTGCCTTTCATGAAGTTTTTCACTTCATTGGTTTGTTGTTCAGATTAAATAAGATAATTAATGTCAGGTATGCCTGGCACAAGACAGATTCCCAAAAGTGTAAGTTCTTGTGATTATTATTGTATCATCATTAGAGCTGACTGTGAAGATCTGTGTACGTGTGTGTGTATGAGAGAGAGAGAGAGTGTTGTCTTTGCATCTGGGAGATGTGATGTGAGGATAAAGGATCAGGCTGATGTTCAGCTGGGATGCACCTGTACAGCCAGTTGGGTTGCAAATTGTATGAAAACATACCTGATAGGCTAATAAGCAGCCACCACCCTGAGCTTGCCACCCACTTGCTCGCCCCTGTGCCCCACTACCCCAATGTCCCAGCTCTCGGCTCCTCCTCCAAGACCATGACATTATGATACAGTGACGAGCTGGTTACACCTGGCTTACCTGATCGCCCCCAGAGCCTACCCCAGTGATACAACTGGCATTGGTTCTGAGTAGTTGCTGTGTACGTCGGTTGGTTGGTTGGTTTAGTCACTACGTCGTGTCTGATTCTTGCGACCCCACGGACTGTAGCCTGCCAGGCTCCTCTGTTCATGGGATTCTCCAGGCGAGAATACTGGAGTGGGTTGCCATTTCCTTCTCCATGTGTAGGTCAGACTGCTGGTTAAATAACTTGAATACTATTTCTGAAAAAATTATAAAAATAGTACAACTTAAATATCACTTTCGTGAAGATTATTAAAATGTTAAACTAGTGTGATCCCAGAGTCATAAAATTCAGCTATGTTTTAAGAAATTACAGGACAATTAAAAAATCTTCAGCAGTATTCGACATTTATTTCTGCTAAGAATTAAGAATGGAATATATTCTTAAAAATCGTGATGTATAAAATTAATTTGGGGAGGGGACAAAAAACGAGCTTACTCAAGACTCTGATGGGCCAGTTGAAAAAAAATTACAAAAGCAAGATTTTGTTGCCCAATTCTGTTTGAGATGGGTCCTCAAATCCTGCTAAGTAGCAATGCAGTTTGCAGTGACCAGAACTAAACCCAAGTTAACAAAAATGTGATTATTTACTGAAATACCATTTTCTCGATGCTCATCTTTGTGGAATCCTTTCTTGAATGTGTGCCCCCCTGGATGAGATCTCGCCAAGGGTCTGTAAATGGCAGCAGCAGCCCTGCCTGCTCCTCGCCGAGGACCCAGAGGAGACCAGAGGTTCCATGAGGTTCTGTGAGAACCCAGAGGTTCTGTGCTATCTTTCTCATACACTGTTTCTAAGAATTTGTATATAAAAAAGAGACCTCGCTAGTGAAACTGTCTTCTTAACAATGATTTTAAAGTCTATTCTGGAGTTGAAAAGAAAAAAAACATTAGCCCTCTCAAATGGAAAAACCACTTACCAAGTCATAAACTGAAATTTCAGTATTGAACTGAAGCTCTAAATGACACATCAAGGCCACTGTCCATCTTGGAGTTATGCTGAATGGCCATTTTCAGTTCATGTTAATGATTTTCACGTTTATTTGTACAGCGTAATTGTGAAAGGATACCCCACATGGAACTCAAACCCCACTGAACTCCCATTCATCCATCAACCAATTACCTAAGACAGATGTTTAAATTAAATTTGCTCCAGTTTTTTTTTTAAAAGATACCAACACTGCTTTCTGAAGAAAACCATACAAATAAATATGAACTTGCTGGTGATTGCAGATGACTTAGGTGTAGTTTTCATGCAAAGCCTGTATTGTCTTGAAAATTAAATTTGTGCTTTCGAATTGTGCTGGAGAAAACTCTTGAGAGTCCCTTGAACAGCAAGGATATCAAACCAGTCAATCATAAAGGAAATCAACTCTGAATATTCACTGAAAGGACTGAATATTCACTGAAGGACTGAAAAGGCCTTGATGCTGGGAAAGATTGAACGGAAGAGGAGAAGAGGGTGACATGAGATGCTTGGGTGGCATCACTGACTCAATGGACATGAGTTTGAGCAAACTCTGGGAAATGGTGAAGGACAGGGAAACCTGGCGTGGTGGAGTCCATGGGGTCACAAAGAGTTGGACACGACTGAGTGACTGAACAACAACAAAATTCCCTTCTCTCTGTCAGGATTTAATTCCTTTTTTTTTTTTTTTAAACCTCTTGAACCTTGTTACTGGAGCTCCCAGCAGGACCATGACTGCCTTGCGGCCCCCAGGGTCTGCATGGCTGGTGGGTTCCGTCTCACACTCGAATGGGAGCCTGGAGCTCAGGGTCACGGCTGCTCCTTCTGTTCCCTCCTCCCAAATGCTGTTCCCTTCATCTTTCCAAGTCTCACCCACACTCCTAGGTCTGTTCAGATCCCCCCCAACCTCGAGAATTCTGCACTGGCTTTAGTTATTCGGAGTCTGTCTCCATCATCAATGTGAGACGAGGCTTCTGCTGCTCCGCAAACAGCCCGGCAGTGGATGATGCTGCAGTCTTTCCTGAGTGTTGGTTGTATTATGTCACCAAATAGCCTTGGAGCACTCTTGGGCAGAGTCAAGTCTAGTGACCGTAAATCCTGGACAGAACTTGGAAAGGGCTTCCATCAGCTTGAGGGCTGCCAGAGGCACTTCTGACAATTCTTTCCAGGGCAGAGGTCTTTCCTGTTGCTCTTTCTCGAGGCTGGTTCGACTCCACACTCATTTAATTGATGCTTCTCCTCCTATCCTGTCTGGCAGCTGACTGTACAGAGCTAAATGTGTGGTCTGTGTTCCAAGCCTCTTATGGGTTAGTGGGGGAGATGGATACATCAACAGATAATACATAATACATAATATAGCAGCAGGGCTTGGGAGAGGGTATTGGGGAAGCAAACAGAAATTGGCATCTGAGCCTCCAGGAATTTAGAGGAAGTGTGTTCCAGACCGGGTAGGGGGCAGCCTGCAAGGCCCAGCATGGTCTGTCTGCATTCCTGGCCAGTCCACTCAGACCCTAAATATTTCCTCTGAAACAACAAATGCTGATCCTGCTTTATTTATCTCCTGTAAGATTTGTGAGGCTCAAAAATAATAAAAAAAATACATATTTAATAGATAGCTTACTACTTAAATGACACTCCTTCCAGAGTGTTGTGTATTTTAATTGCAACTGAAAATGACACGGATAGTTGGTTGTCATCTCCATTGTGCTGATGGGGACTCTGGTCAGAGGGAGCCTGAGTTCTCACCACCCTTGTATAAAGGAGCTGAAAACCTGGCACTGGTGTGGGTGGCCCCCTACCCGGAGAAACCCCTCTTAGACCTACTTCCAGGAAGATAGAGTCTGTGTCTGCAGTGGGTGTGTTGCACATCCACCTGGAGGCAAAATTGCTGTCAGAGTATCTTGGCTAAGTGAGTATGTCCACTTCCGGTGATGAAACAGCTTATAATACCATCTGCTTTCTTACTTGTTTACCTGCTTGACTTCTTTGATTTTCTTTTGGGTTAGGTTTGTTTGGGGTTGTTTGCTTGTTTTTCAGTTTTAAAGATAACAAGAACTAACCTGAAGTGTAAAATGGAAGGATCCAGTTGTAGGATAGAATGATGAATTCCAAGTGTTCTTAACATTGCCTGCAAGCCCTCGGGCTTCAAGAAAGGATTCAATTAGTGAGACCAGTTAATTTTCTAGAAAGAAAGGGCTCACTTAGTGAAACATCAATTGTCATTTTGTCTGTCTCTTTTGCTAACTTTTGTTTTGTGGTCGGCAGACAGCTAGAGACCTGAGATTTTAATGTTTTCAAAACACCACTCTGCAGTTATTGAGCAGTTCAGACACTGCATATCTGCTATGATCTTGTCCACAACTCTAAGAGCTGTGAGAGTTTATTTTTCTAGAAAACTCCAGCAATTCATTAGGGCCAAGCACAGACAGGAAAAAAGCGAGTCTGCAAATTTGTGAATCAAAAATACCTAATTTTGCATTTTGACTTGAACGAATGATGGGACATTATTGTATTTCCAGTGCCAGCTCAGTTTCAGCTGAGCAGAAATGTTCCTACAGGAAACTTCAGGGGGCAGACATTTGAATCATCAGATTCCCTGGAGCCTTAGTGTCTGTCGGTGATGCTGAGACACTGATGGGACCCGTCAGGCAGAGAAGGGTCAAGGATGACAAGTTCTATGGGATTACACAGAATATAACTAAAAGTCACATCTAATCTTTTAACAAGTGGCCTTTTCCTGTGTTGTCTTTTCTTGCTGAGGGAACAATTGTTTTCTGTTTTGTTCAGCTTTGAATAAGTCCCCAAATCCCAAACTTTGAAAACTGGGAAACTGAAGTTTCTAACTTGTTTCATCGAGAAGCATTTTTTTTTTTAAGAGAGAGTGCAATATTGGGTGAGATGGAGAATAGATCAACTCGGCCTCAAGTGAGTTCCTGCATCGGTGGCACCAGCACTTCTCGGGCTCGCATCAGGAACACTGAGATGCCTCTTGCCTTCATGGATTCTCTCTCCAGTGATTGTAGTAAACAAGGACGTAATTCCATTACAGATTGTGATTAGTGCTGTGGAGAAAGTCAACAAGATGCTGAGATGGAAAGTGTATCAGGCAGCTTTTGCTGCATAACAAACTATCACATCTCAGTGACAGTCAGGGATCAGCATTGCTTGCCCGTATGTGTGTCTCAGGCCGGAAAGTGAGGACATATTGCCCAGCATGAGGCCTGGCCATATGAGGAAATGTGCTCTTAGCTTCTGGGGATTAGATAGAGATTATAGAGTGTGGACATCTTTGGGGGGCATTATTATGTCAAATAACTTTTCAAATGGATAAGGAACAAATAAAAGATTCAATCAGAAAATTTTAGAATATGTGAATAACCTAAGTTTTAAAAGAATGTGTTGATAACCAACATAAGGGAAAGACAAATATTATATTTGTTTATAAACTAACAAGTAGGAAAGGATGGCTGTCTACTTTCTGATTTAAAGATGTTTTCATGTGCGTATGTGTATGTGTGTTAGTCACTCTGTTGTGCCCCACTCTTTGCAACCCCATAGACTGTAGCCTGCCAAGCTCCTCTGTCCATAGTGTCATATAAAGAAGAATATAAAAGCATCAACCTAAAACACCACCTGGACTCTGGACTGTCTCATGAAAATCACAAATTTATATTTAAACTGCCCACACAAGTATTCATATCTGTCTAATTATTAAATAGAAATCAAGCTTGATTGAAAGTTGTTAGACTCTAGAGATGTGTAATAGGCTTTTCACAATGTTTGGAGAGGAGAGATGGGACCTACCAGGACTGAGCTCTGTGCTGAGGAAGTGGATGACCCCTGGACACTTGTTCATGAACCTGTTGTACCTGAGAAAACCTGATCCGTAGACACTGTGGGTGGACATTTTGAGCTGATACTTAGATGTCACCATGAAGCCCTTAAGAAATTTGAAGAAGATGCTGAAAGGATGTTCTGAAGTTCTAAGGAACAATTATTCAGATTTATACACTCCTGAAAATATTTTACCTTCAAGAATGGAGCGAAGCCCTCTAATGTCTCCCCTGGAACTTCTTTTTTCCTTTTTGCAAAAGAACAAGAATAATGAAACCATTGATAATGAACCTGTTTCAGTTATATCTATGTTTATATATTTGTTTGTGAACATAGATATATCAAGGATTGTGGATTTAACTTTTCTTGGGGATACAAGTCAAAGAGCACCTAACTGCAATTTGGGGAGGGGGCTGCTCCCTCGAAGGTCTTGGGGTGGGGTCCCCTTCCTTATGCAGTTATAGCATCTGAACAGCAGAAAATAAATGATAGAAAAGAAATAGGAATGCCCATTGCAAAGTGTTCAGTTCTACTTAAAGTAGAATCCTAATTCTAATATATGAGCTGCTGCTGCTAAGTCGCTTCAGTCGTGTCCGATTCTGTGCGACCCCATAGACGGCAGCCCACCAGGCTCTGCCGTCCCCGGGATTCTCCAGGCAAGAACACTAGAGTGGGTTGCCATTGCCTTCTCCAGTGCATGAAAGGGAAAAGTGAAAGTGAAGTTGCACAGTTGTGTCCGACTCTTAGCGACCCCATGGACTAGCCTACCAGGCTCCTCTGTCCATGGGATTTTTAGGCAAGAGTACTGGAGTGGGGTGCCATTGCCTTCTCCGATATATGAGCATTAAAGCACAATTACTAGCATATTTAAAATAAACATTATCCAAATATATGCAGTAGTAAGTAATTTAGTAGCAATGGAAAGGAGATATTTAAATGTATATAAATATAAATATACTGCAAAATGAATAGAATTAACATGAATTTATGCCTCCTTGCAGAGCCCTGCAATACACCTTTCTCTGCTCCAGACTTCAGTGTTTTGGTTTGGCCTCACTGTGTGTTGGGCACATGGACTTACGTCTGATAACAGTTTCATTTAATCCCATAATAACTTTATTGCCCCTGATCCCTATTTTACCCCTCCCGCTCTTCAATGGTAACCACTAGTTTGTTCTCTGTATCTGTGAGTCTGCTTCTTTTTTTGTCATATTCACTAGTTTGTTGTATTTTTTTTAGATCCCACGTAAAAGTGATATGGTATAGAATTTGTCTTTCTTTGGTTTATCTGATAATCTGTAATTACTGGTGAAAAGCTGCACATTTGTTCGAGGCTTAAGCCTCTAGAACACCTTGTCACCCTCTCTGATACGTAAATCAATCATCTGTCCCTTCACCCCTTGGGAAACAGGAAAGCTTCCAGTGCAGGGACCTTGTGTTGTTTACCTTTGTCACCATGGCAGCCAATATATTGCTGGCATAAAGTGTGCAGCCATCAAGAGTTAGAATGGATGGTGAATGATTAAGGGCTATGTGAATGATGGAGCTCTGAACCACAAAAGCAAAATGAAAACTCAAAAGTCAGAGCTAGCTAGTGGTCCAGAGGTTTCAGTTACCAAAGGTCAAAAGCCAGTGGGCCAGAGAGAGATGGGGGTATGCAAAGACAGATGTGCATGGGCAGGCAGTTCCAGGACTGGGGTGGTCATTGTTAGGCATGAAACATGCAGGCAGCCAGGAAGGGGGGCCATCACAAGAACTAAGTAGTCACTGGTGGAATGACCTCCTGAAGAGGCAGGCCTGTGTTTGTTTTCTTTTTATTACTTTTTGTCCATACTTTGAGGCATGTGGGACCTTAGTTCCCTGACCAGGGATTGAACCTGTGCCCCTGCAATGGAAGTTTGGGGTCTTAACCATTGGACCACCAGGGAAGTCCCAGGCCTGTGTTTGACAATTGCTGTGACATCTCTTGGTTGGATAGATGCCGGTGTCCTAGTGTGCTGCCTGTCTCAGTGCTGGGGCAGCATTTCAGTGACCAGCACAGGTCATCCCTGTGGCTGGAACGCATTGCAGCCTCAGAAGGCAAAGTGAGTTTGGTAATTTTGTAGCTGATCTGAAGAAAGGAGTCCTTTTCTCAAAGGAACATTTCTAGATTCAGAGAGTGTGATGCCTACTCAATGGTGGCTGGGAAAGCTGTGGGTAACAGGAGACCTGGGTTTACATGTTCCTCTGTATAGGCAGGTATTGGCCACTTGTCAAATACACCCCATATCTGCCAGGTGAGGAGGAAGCTGTGCCTCTGAAGGCAGTCAGGGGCTGGGGAACTCTGCTGGGAGGTGGGGTGGGGAGGGGAATGTTATATCCACTCCTGTAGTCACTATTTCTGCACAGTTTGGGATCCTGTAGATCTGAGTTGCCTGTGGTGTGATTTTCCTTCCCTGAATAACTTCTTTTTGCATTCCTTACACAGAAAATCTGTTGGTTGCAAATCCTCTCAGTTTTTGTCTTAAAATGGCTTTTATGCTTGCCTTCATTTTTGAAGGACAGCTTCACTGGGTATAGAATTTTTGATTGAAGAACTTTTCTGTTTCAGCACTATGAATATGTCATTCCAACTTCTGGCTTCCACAGTTTTTGGATGATATCAGTCATACATCTTGTCATTATCCACTTACATAATGTGTTATTTATTCCTACTCTTTTAAGCTTTTTCTCTTTTCTTAGACTTTCAGTAGTCTGGCTGTGATGTATCCCAGGGTGATTTTTCTTTGTTTTATTGCCCTTGGGGTTCTTTGAGATTCTTAGATTTCAGTAAAGGTGAGAATTGGATGCAAAGGACCTGAAGGACCTTCTGGGTCTTGTTGTGGTGGTTTCACCAATGCAAACATTTGCCAAAACTCATTGCACTTTACTCTTAGGATCTATTCATCTCACTGTATGCAGCCTAGACAAGTGACGTAAAGCTTTAATGCAAAAAAAGTGTATCCTATGGAAGCTAGATGTGTTGATTTTCCTTAATAAATGAGTCTATGGGAACTAAGTCTGGGGATTCAATTTGCCGTTTCATTTCTGGGACATTTTAAAAATCTCTGCACATATTCTATCTTCTAAATGATATAAGTTCTGGTTAAAATGGAAAAAAATAGGTAATGTAATAAAAAAGAAAGATACTTTAAAATCATGTTCTAAACCATTAGGGGAGGATCTTCATACTAAGAAGATGTGCTTAACAGAAAAGTAATCTATGAAACTGAAAGGGACATATCTTGAGATCTCTGTGTGTGTGTGTGTGTGAAATAGAGAGAAAGGACGTTAAGGAGGAAGGAAGGAAGGAAAAGATGAATGAACTTGAAGGTGATGGGAAGGAGGGTTTGTGAATTTGGCTGCTCTATTTCACGGCAGATGTTGGGGTGTGGATGCAGGCCAGTAGGTTAACACCAGGTAAATTTTTGAGCTCAAGGAGTTGAACTCTGCAGAGACACTTCACTGTCAGGTGCCAATATTCTGCTCCCCTCAGTCATTCACCCTGTGTCAACCACTGTAAATTAACATATGGCTTCTTCAGTTCACCTGTGACATTCCTTCATCCATTCATTCATTCAGCCAATACTTGTTGTGTGCTAACTGCCTGCTAAGCACTCTTTTATGCATCAAGAATACAGTGATCACAAGCAGGGCAAACAGGATCCTTGCACTCCTGTGCTTGTGTTTGTGTGAGAAAGAATCAGGTGATAAGAGAAATAAAGGTGATTGCAACCAATGCACACAGCAGGGTCCTGTGACAAGAAGTCCCTGAGGTGACTATGTCTGTTACAGCATAAATGACCAATGAAGGTCTAAACATCACATCTCGGGCCTGAGCCAAAGGGACAGACAGGCATGTACCATCTACAGACAGAAATTGCATTGTCTTCTTGCCAGTTTCCTAGGTAGGTGAAAAAATACCATGGGAGTCATTGGATGAAAAATTAACAAAAAGGCTGGTTTTCCAAAGTGTGCTGGGCTTTCTGGGGAGAGAAGTTGAGGACAGTCTGTGCCTCTCCCTGGAGCCCCCTGTGTGGATGACTCACTGCCCAGGACTCAAGAGTGCAGAGAACAAAGAGAAGCAGAGCTGGCTGATGGCTGCCCTGCAGCCCTGCAGCCAGAGAGGGAAGCATGGGGCTGGGGAGATAAACACACCAGGTCACGAGGCGGTTAGTCATGGTCACCTGTGTGTGTTCCGCAAGGGAACAAGATGGTAACAATACAAACTGTCTCTCCTGCTGGGCCAGCAGGGCAGGAAGACTCCCAGCCAGCAAAGCTGGACATCTTAGGCCCGCCAAGAGCAGATGTGAACACAGCTCGATGAGGCACGTGGATGGTCATTAGTCTGCACCTGGACCGCTCCCTGGAGTGTCGAGACACCCCAGACCGAGGCTCTGACTCTCCATCAGTGTGAAGCTGGAGGTGCTGACTGTTCATGGCTGATGCTCAATCAGTGTGGAACCAAACAGGACTTCCTGGAAAGAGAGGTGAAAGGGAATGACAGGGCAGAGTCCCATGGGGTAGAAGGTAGGCCTTGTTTTCAAGTGATTGTTTTCCTAGAGGGACTGCAGAAGGGCTCTGTGCAGGAAGCTAACAGCTGGAAAAATGAGGTACCGCAGGAGGGCTCCATGCGGGAAGCTAACGGCTGGAAGAATGAGCGATTGTGGGAGAGCTTGGTGCAGGAGCCCCAGGGACTTACCACTGATAGCTCCTCCCCATGTGCCACGTGGAGACCCGGAGCTCTGGGCCTGGGGAGGGCATCTGTGCAGAAAGACAATGTGACAGTGGATGAACCATGCTCTACCTCACTTTCTCAGGCCTGGGAAGAGAAACACAGGGACCATCCAAAAACCTTGGACCCTTAGGTTCCAAGGGGCAGAAGTTGTAACATGGTTAAAAAAAAAAAAAAGTAAAAGCAGCAAAAAGTAGTGGTAACCCTCTTCCCTTAGTCCTATAGGTGGTTTACCGAATTGGTCCAAAGCCCTAGCTCAGAGGTTTCACTTTTACATGAAAAGTTTTCCCAGCGTGAGTAAATACCATACACGTTCCTGATGCCCCCAGCCTCATTCAGCCTCTTAGGGCTGTCCTGCCTCCAGGAGAAAGGACGAGGCTCATGGCAGAGGAGAGTGGGGAGCTCTGCAGAGGGCAGGGCAGCTTCCTGACCCCTGCCTTTGAATCTGTTGGCTGAAGCCTGCCCTTGACTTCATGCAAAGGCGCTGGCCGCTCAATGAGAGGCCTCAGAGCTCGTGCCCTTGGAAACGCCTTCCTTTCTCTGAGTGGGGCTGGTTAATCGATTGATTCCATGAAGAGAATTCTTCATCTCCACGTTGGATGTTTGTATTGGCCTGCTGTCCGCCAAACCCGCCCACGCAGGGCCGTGAGAATGTGCTAGGAAAGACTTTTTCTTTGGGTGCTTGAACTTGAGTTATCCAATTTGGCCTCTTTTCCATAGTTCAGCCTTTCAGACTTTAGCAGGAAATTTTCAGTGTGCTTATACAACGTCCTGTGTGTTTTAATACATTTCTACCTGAATAGCTTTCATTTTTCCCTCCTCTCATAGAACATTGCAACAAGACAACTACCTCATGACATTAAGAATTCAGTGTATATTTACAACGAGAGTTTGAATGTTGGCCCGACTTCTTCTTGGAAATGGTGAAATTAGAGAAAGTGAAAGTGTGTGGTGGGTCCTCTCCAGGGAAGGCGGTTGTGTGAAGGCCAACGGTGGGCGCCGGTGTTTACGACCTGTTCAGGCTGAACCAACACCTGCTTCGTTTGTTCCCTGTGAATGGGACTGACCCTCAGACATCATGGAACCAGGAGGGTGCCTGCTGGGCAATTTCTCGAATATCAGAACTCAGTCTCTTGCTTTTCTAACTTGTGAACGTTTTGCTTCAGCTTCTGTGGGGCTGAAGTACACAAACTACAGCCCCGGGGCCAAATCTACCTCTGTGTGAATGTTGCTCAGTTGTGTCTGACTCTTTGCAACCCCATGGACTATCCAGTCCATGGAATTCTCCAGGCCAGAATACTGGAGTGGGTAGCCTGTCCCTTCTCCAGTGGATCTTCCCGACCCAGGAATTGAACCTGGGTCTCCAGCATTGCAGGCAGATTCTTTTCCAACTGAGCTATCAGGGAAGCCCAATCTACCTCTACCTATCAGTTTTTAAGATGATCTGCTTGAAAAAAATCAAGATAAATCATGACATTTGCATGCTAACCTGACTTCAAGATTCAGTGTCCACAAATAAGGTTTTACTGGATCATGGCCTTTATTGATTTGTTCATATATTGTCTGTGTGCTTTTCCACGGCGAGGGCAGAACTGTGTCCTCATCCAAGATCTTTACAGTCTGGTCCTTGGAGTTGGAGGATTTATTGACAGAATTTTTAATTCAGTTGAAATCTTTGGCTCCTCCAACCTATTTTCATGTCCCAGTGTGTTTTTACATATATTGTTTCCAACTAAACAAAGCTGTTACTTCCACTTTCTGTCCAATTTTTACCATCTTTATGGTGCACCTGGCGTTTCCTCTGCTCTTTGGTAGCATGTCTGATCTCAAGAGAGCACTGTGTTCTTTCTGTGCTAGAAGGCTGAAGTCTCAGCAAGGTGACTCTTACACAGGAGTCATCAAACAGTTGTTTGTTTATGAATAAATTAACAAATAAATGAACAGAAGACAATTCATCAAAATATTTCTTTCCCTGTTTATGCTGCTCTTCTGGAATTCCTAACCACACATAAGTAGAATTCTCTCAGCCTACCCTCTGTGTCTCCCAGCTACTGTTTAGTTTCTTCCTTGTTACTCTGTGTTGAGTTCTGAGTGAACTCTGTACTGCCATCCACTTCACTAAATTCATCTTTGCCTTGGTATCCAACCAAGCGATAGATACAGCTTAGTGTATCTACTAATGTAATTCACTAATTATATGACTGTGTTGTAAATTTCTAAGATGTATAGTTGCTTTTGACAGTGTCATATTCTTCATTTCTGTTTGTAAAAAATAATTTCTTGTTTACCTTTCAAGATTTAATTAATTATTTTTTTTTGAGGATCCCAAACAACTTAGTTTAAAGTCATTTTCAGCGTGTTTCACAATTTTTATTTTTTGCTTTGGTGAATGCATGTCCCAGTTATCTTTTCTGGCTCTATGTTTCTTTATATGTTTTTTAAATGTTTTTAATCTTCTGGCCATGCTGAGAGGCGTGTATGACCTTAGTTCCCCAACCAGGGATTGAATCTGCCTCCCCTGCATTGGAAGTGCAGAGTCTTAATCACTGGACCACCAGGGAAGTCCCTTTTCATATGCTTTTGAATCATGTTTTGTTTCCTCGTATTGAAAGAGTTCTTCTTTGTTTGATTCCTTCTCTCTCTCTCTGCTCTCTTTCAAACCCTTCCTCCACACCTCTGTGCTCATCTCTCCTTCTGGCTCTTTTGTGTTTTTCCCACCTGGACCCATGGGGATGGAGAGTTAAGATGTGCCCTTGGATGATGCTGGGTATTTGGGCTTTCTCACTAGTCAGACCTACAATCTCTCTCCTCCCTAAGCTCCTTATAAACCATAGATGCTTTTCCAGCATCATTTTGAAAACTGGGGAGCTGTAACCCAAACCCTTGTTTTAATCAATGATTCCTACAGTGGCCTCCTCACTGACACTGAGCATGTCATGAAATGCTCCCCAGGAAGCCCACTTTGGTCTCCAGTGTCTGCCTCAAGGATGCCTGCACACAGCTTTTCATTTCTGTTCCATTTCTAACCTTAGAAATATTTATCTTGTGTGACTGACTGGTTATGTGTTTCTGGTAACCCTCTTCACATTTTACCTATGATCTCTACATGTTTAGAGCCAAGAAAGTAGTTCTTACCATGAACTACTCTGTCACCTGGAAGCCCCCGGCTCTTGGAATTTTCTGGAATTGGAAGACCCCCACAACCTCATGCTGTCCCACTTGCTTCTTGCCTCACAGATATTTAGCTGTGAGGTTCCTGTGAAGCTTTCCCTGTGCTGGAAAAAGCCCCTGCTTCTAGGATGTTTATGGTGTGTCTGAGGCCAATCAGTGTCTAGAATCAGAAGGCCCAGTGGCCCAGCACGCTGTGACTGTGGTGCCAGTCTCCAGTGCATACTCCTGGCTGTGGGCCTGCAGTTGGTTCCTCCCTAGGGACTGCCTGCACCTGTAGGAAGCTTCAGGTAACACTCGTCTGTAGGGACAGCCCACATCAAATTTCTGGTCAGCAATGGAGTGGGTGAGGTGCAAACACTTAGCCCTGTTGTCTCAGTCCTAGATATCTGCGAAGGGCCATTCCCACTCCAGGCTCCCCAAGGACCAGCTGAGGGCCCCCTGGAGCTGCTTCCCAGGCCAGCATCTCCCCTGGCTCAGTCCTGCCCCTCGCTCCCCTGTCGTGTCCTTCCCCAGAGCTCTTCTCCCAGTAACTGTCTGTACAGCTGCCCCAACTCAGAGGCTGTCTCCTGGTAACCAACCCAGGACAGCAACTCACATTGTAAGATACCAAGTGTTAGATACAGACACTATGCAATTTAGGGGCCAGAGGGAGGTCCTTGTGGTCAAGGTGGTAAGGAAAGATGTAGAAACAATGAGACCTGGTCACAAGCGGTAAGTTTGGAAGCACGGGAGGAGTGGACACGTGATACTGGAGGCTTCACATCCCCTTCCCTGGCCCCTCAGCCACCTCCCCCACAACCCTGCATACCCCGAGTACTGTTATCTCTCTGATCATATCAGCTTTGGTGTGGAGAAACTTTTAGAAGAGACTACAACACTTTAAAACTTATTAAGTAATAGTACATAAAGCCAGAGTAATAAATGATAGATCCAAATGGGAAGGGAGAGGGGAAAATATTGTTTTGGCTTCAATAATATGCCAACAACAAAATTGGAAATAGAGAACTGAGCTTTTGCAAAGGAGGATTAAGGGGCGGGGCATGGGGGAACTCCAAGTCCCACTTGGAGACATGCCGTGGAAGCTTCTGGTTCAGGCGGGAAGAATTCTGGGCGAATAAGCTCGTCGTTTATTCTTCCATCGCTTCTGCAGTGTTCCCAGAAAGCCTCTCTGACTCATTCTTTTTAGCAGAAAAGGGTTCTGAGCAGTGCTAGAATGATGGCCTCGCTGAGATTTCAAACAGCATATGTGGTCGATGCATATTTCTTCTCTCCGTTCATATTAGTTTTGTTCCAACGAAATGGCTCTTCTTGTAAGTCAGATGGTGAGTGTTAGCACCTTCTTATTCTTAGCCCTGAAGCCTGACCATCCAGTTTGTTTTGAAGTCACAGCACGCTCTTTCCAGCTAACGCGTGCTAAGTCATTTCAGTTGTGTCAGACTCTTTGTGACCCTATGGACCATAGCCCACCAGGCTCCTCTGTCCATGGGATTCTCCAGGAAAAAATATTGGAATGGCTTGCCAGGCCCTCCTCCAGGGGATCTTCCTGACCCAGGGATTGAACCCACATCTTCTGTGGCTCCTGCATTGCAGCCGGATTCTTTTACCACTGAGCCACTGGGAAGCCCGTCTAATAGGTATTTATATTCAAGCTCATTTTGAAGAGAAAAGAAAAAAGCTTTATGTATCAACTTGCTTTTCATGTGCTCTGTCTGGAGCCTTAAATTATGGGCAATTCATAAAACAGAAATACTTGCTCTCCAAGTATTTTTTTCTAAATGCCATGTATATAGGCCACATGGTGCTTCTACTACATCTTTCTAAATAAATTGTAGTCAGATAATAAAAGTATCTTGGGGAAGGCTAAAGGAGACTTTAAAAAGTATTTTTTTAAAAAACCTCTTTAAATTCTGTATTTATACAGAATTTGCATTTAATTCAGTAACTTTGGGGCTTCCCTGGCAGCTCAGTTGGTAAAGAATCTGCCTGCAGTTCAGAAGACCTGGGTTCAACTCCTGGGTTGGGACGATCCCCTGGAGAAGGAAATGGCAACCCACTCCAGTATTCTTGCCTGGAAAATCCTATGGACAGAGGAGCCTGGCAGACTACGGTCCATGGGGTCACAAGAGTCAGACATGACTTAGTGACTAAACCACTATCCATAAAACCATATCAGTGAATTTTTTTTGCTGTTTCATTCTTACCGCAAAGAAGATTGCACAAGGCTCAGAGCTCTTCTGGAAGAATTGCTCAAACAGGGGGACGTATTGCTTCTTAATAAGAAAATTTCCAGATTAGCTTACAACCATGGGAATCATAGATCTTTCATATTAAAAGTCACCTTTAACATCACTTGAAACCATAGATCAGAAGTGGTGACTGTAGCAATAACCTCTGAATTCTTTCAAAAGTGTAATAAATGAGGAGTTAGATTTATATTTAAATCCCAGTTACTGGATGGAATCTATGGAGTAACTGTTGTCTTTTTTAAAGCTCTATTTGAGGAAATATATTAAAAAGAAACAAAATCAATCAATAAAACCCAAGTTAAAGTTGATTGGAAAAACTCTACTTTTTCTTCCTTGTTATTTATTCCTTCCATTAATGTTTAATTTCTTCTGCTTAATAACCAGAGAAAACAGTGTATAATTATGCAGGTTGGCGCCATGTCATGCTGGCCATGAATTGCCTATTTTGTGAATCTGCTATTTGAGTTACTTTGGGAAATCATCCTGAAGTTAGTATATATAGTTTTGATTTCTTTTAAATATATGCCCTGTTTTCTTATGATTCTCATTATGAATGATTATTTATTAGGTGAAATGGCTTTGGATAATTCATAGTTCTTGTATAAATAAGAGTGACTACTCAAAACACATGGGCAGCATAACACCCTCAATTATTCCTGTGCACAAAAAATACTTCCAAAACCAGAAAAACAAAGATCATTTCTAGAAATACCCTGAGTTAATTGGAGCATGGCTGTAATTGGGGTGTGTGTATGTGAGTGTGTGTATGTGTGTGTGTGTGTGTGTTGTATGTGTGTGTGTAAGAGAACAAATATCTTTTTACTCTTTCCTGTTGCTCTTACTCATGACTGGAGTTCCACATTTCTCTTTCGTATCATTGCCCTTCAGCCTGAAGAAACTACATTCGTGTTTCTTTCAGAGCAGATCTCCAGGTGACAAATACTCTCTGCTTTCCTTCATCTGAAAATGTCTTCATTTGCCTTAATTCCTGAAGGATGTTTTCACAGGGTATAGAATTCTGGGTTCGTAATTCTTTTCCTTCATAACTTTAAAGATGTTGTTCCAGCTATCCTGGTCTTAATCATTTGTGACGAAAAGTACGTAGTAATTCAAACTGCTGTCCCCCTGTGTATGATGTGGCATTTTCTTCTCTCTGCTTTCAGAGTTTTTCTTTACCTTGGGTTTCTAGCAGGTTGGTTATTTTGAGTCTGGCATGGTTTTTTCAAGTTCATCCTTTTTAGGGTTTGCTGAGCTTGTTGAATGTATAGATTATGTCTTCAAAAAATTTGGGGAACTTTTGGCTGTTATCCAATCTTTTTCCTGCACTAGTCTCTCTTTCCTCCCCTTCAGTAAACCTAATGACAGAAATTACTCAAACATGGACCTTTGATCCTTTGATCTGAGGCCTGAGAACCTATGAATTTTTTCCCAATCTTTTGCTCTCTGATATTTACAGTGGATAATTTCTATTAATCTCTTCAAGTTACTGGCTTATTTCTTTATCATCTCTACTCTACTATTGAGTCCATCAAGTGAATTTTAAATTTCAGATACTATATTTTTTTCAATTCTAAATTTCTCTTTTTTTCTGTTTCTCTACTGACAGCTTACATCTTTCCATTCATTTCAAGATTGTTTACCTTGAGCTCATGGAGTGTGGTTGTAATGGACGTTTTATAGTCATTTTCTAATAATTTAAACATCTGGATAATTTCAAGGTTGACTTTATTGTCTTTTCTCTTGTGACTTGGTCAGATTTTCCTGGTGTTTTCTATGCCAAGTAATATGGATTTATATCCTGGTCACTTTGAATATTATGTTATGAATCATTGGGTCATCTTAAATCCTCTGGAGAAAGTTGTTTTTTTTCCCCTTTGTTTCTCTGTTTCCAACAGGCAGTCAGTCTGGTTGGTTTCAGCTCACAAGCTTTGTCTCACTTTCAGTGACTGGTGGTTCCAATGTCAGTTAGTTCTCAAAACTTTGCTTTTCTATTTGAGTCTGCCCTGCACACATACCCCTCAGGGGTCAGTCTGGGACCCATGTGGTTCTTTATATTGTAGTTCGGTTCTCAAAGTTCCTTTGGGTCTGTGGCACACATGTGTAGCTTGGGGGTGAGACCAGGACTTGTACTGGTTTATAACAGAATTAGAGGATTCCCACCTCTGCTTCATAATTATGTAACAGTTGATACAGACACACTTCCATCTGATACCAAGTACCTTGAAATGATATACAGTATATGCAAAAGGGTAGGTCACCCTAATACAAGAACATGTGAGGCTTGTGCTATAAAAAGTACAAAGTTGTGAAGAGACATGATACTACATTATGGTAAACATAATATCATATGAGTTTGATATAATAAGGGTTATTTAAAAGTTATCAACAAAATGGCTTTGATTCCTAGATCTCTCATTGATGACTTTGACAAGTATTTATGTCTACCTTCTGGTATTTAATTAGAGCTGCGTTTCTTGATTTTAGTGCCTGGATCTTAGCTTAGCTTATGCTCTGCTAAGTTTTGAATCAAAAGAAGAAAAGACCGGAAATGATTAACGATGTTTTATAAAGAACATTCTCAGACTTAAAGACATAGAAAACAAACTAATGGTTACCAAAGGGGGAGGGAGGGTATAAATTATGAGATTGGGATTAACAGACACAAACTACTATATATAAAATTAATAAACAACAAGCTCCTACTGATGTTCAAATAAATAATAAACCATAATGGAAAATAATATGAAAAAGAACATGTATGTGTATGTATGACTTCCCTGGTAACTCAGTTGATACAGAATCTTCCTGCAATGCAGGAAACCCAGGTTCGATCCCTGGGTAGGGAAGATCTTCTGGAGAAGGAAATGGCAACCCATTCCAGTATTCTTGCCTGGAAAATCTCATGGACAGAGGAGCCTGACAGGCTACAGTCCATGGGGTCACAAAGAGTTGGACATGACTTAGCAACTAAACCATAAACCATTTAGTCTTCAGCTCTTGAGACCCCTTTCCCCAGTTCCCTTGGTCACAGAGATGGAATGGGATGGGGGAGACTTGATGTCTTCAGGGCAGTAACTGCTTTGAAGCCAGGCGTCTTTGGGGCAGGATCAGGAGGGGAAAAAAAAGCATTTTGAAAGAGTATATATTTGGTGGTCTTATACTCCAATTAATTAATTAGTCTTATTGTTAGTTTGGAAGAAGTTATAGGGTTGGAGCAAGATAGATACAACAAAGTCCTACTATATAGCATAGGGAATTGTATTCAATATCTTGTAATAACTTACAATGTAAAAGCACCTGAAAAAGAATATATGCAATGTAAAAATTAATTAACCAATTGATTAAATTTTCTATGTTTTAAAAGACAATCTTATATAGGCAAACATCCTTCAAAAGTAAAAAAGGAAGAAGTAATAGAGGAAATGAGTAACAAAAAGCTATGACATACAAAAAAGCCTAGCAAAATGACAGAAATGTATCCTTATCAGTAAGTATTTTAATATAATTGGATTAAACTCTGCAATGAAAGGTAAAGGTAGCAGAATGCATAATAAAATATAACCCAAGTATGTATTGTCTGCAGGAGATTCATTTAAAATCCAAAGAAGAGTTGGTTGAAAGTGGAAGGATAGATGTCCTATACAAATAATAACCAAAGAAATACTGAGGTGGCTACATTAATATTAGACAAAATATACTTTGAGTCAAGAATCATTACAAAAGGACATTGTATATTGATAAAAGGTCAATTCAAGAAGATGTAACAATTATAAACATTTACTCAACAAACAGCAGAGCCCCAAAATATATGCATCAAACAAATTGGCAGACTTAAAGGGAGAAATAGGTAATCATACAGTAATAACTGGCTATTTCAATAGCCCACTTTCAATACTGGAGAGAAAACCTAAATAGAAGAATGACGAAGAAAAAGAAGATTTGAACAATACTATAAACCAAGTAGGCCTAACAGATAAACATGAAACCTTCCACTCAACACTATGAGGATACATATTATCCTCAAGTTTATATGAAATATGCTCCAGGGTGGATCATGAAAAAATTCTCCCGAAATTTTAAAAAATTGAAAGCATACAAAGTATCTTTTCAAAGTGCAATGGAATGAAACTGAGAAATTAATAACAGAGGGAAAATTGGAAAATTCACAGGTCTGTGGAAATTAAACACTGCATTCTTAAATACCAGCAAGTCCAAGAGATAACTACAAGGGAAGTTAAAGATTATTTAAAGGATTTCTCCAGTGCTGCAGTGGTTAAGACTCTGTCTGCCAATGAAGAGGACAGGTTTGATCCCTGATCAGGGAAGATTCCACACACCATAGAACAGATAAGCCCGTGCACCATAGCTACTGAGCTTGAGCTCTAGAGCCTGTGAGCCGCAACTGTGAAGCCCGTGTGCTGAAAACCACACCTGTGCTCTGCAACAAGAGAAGCCACCACAATGAGAAGCCCATGTACTGTGAAGAGTAGCCCCCCCTCACTGCAACTAGAGAAAGCCAACACAAAGCAATGAAGGCTCAGCACAGCATTAAATAAATAAATAAAAAATGTTTAAATGGTATGAAGAGAGTAATCTATACATGTATAAAAAAAATACTTAAAGGCAAATGGAAACAAAACATAATATGCTAAAAATTACTGGATGCACAAAAGCAATGTTCACCGGGGAATTAGCTGTAAACAATTGTATTTAAAAAAAAGAATGAAAGCAGGAATAGAAGGAACATATCTCAACATGATAAAAGCTATATATGACAAACCCACAGCAAACATTATCCTCAATGGTGAAAAATTGAAAGCATTTCCCCTAAAGTCAGGAACAAGGCAAGGGTGCCCACTTTCATCACTACTATTTAACATAGTTTTGGAAGTTTTGGCCACAGCAATCAGAGCTGAAAAAGAAATAAAAGGAATACAGATAGGAAAAGAAGAAGTAAAACTCTCACTGTTTGCAGACGACATGATCCTCTACATAGAAAACCCTAAAGATTCTACCAGAAAATTACTAGAGCTAATCAATGAATATAGTAAAGTTGCAGGATATAAAATTAACACACAGAAATCCCTTGCATTCCTGTACACCAATAATGAGAAAACAGAAAGAGAAATTAAGGAAACAATACCATTCACCACTGCAACAAAAAGAATAGAATACTTAGGAATATATCTACCTAAAGAAACAAAAGACTTATATATAGAAAACTATAAAACACTGATGAAAGAAATCAAAGAGGACACAAACAGATGGAGAAATATACCGTGTTCATGGATTGGAAGAATTAATATAGTGAAAATGAGTATACTACCCAAAGCAATCTATAGATTCAATGCAATCCCTATCAAGCTACCAACGGTATTTTTCACAGAACTAGAACAAATCATTTCACAATTTGTATGGAAGTATAAGAAACCTCGAATAGCCAAAGCAATCTTGAGAAAGAAGAATAGAACTGGAGGAATCAACCTGCCTGACTTCAGGCTCTACTACAAAGCCACAGTCATCAAGACAGTATGGTACTGGCACAAAGATAGAAATATAGATCAACGGAACAAAATAGAAAGCCCAGAGATAAATCCACGCACCTATGGACACCTTATCTTCGACAAAGGAGGCAAGAATATACAATGGAGAAAAGACAATCTCTTTAACAAGTGGTGCTGGGAAGACTGGTCAACCACTTGTAAAAGAATGAAACTAGAACACTTTCTAACACCATACACAAAAATAAGCTCAAAATGGATTAAAGATCTAAACGTAAGACCAGAAACTATAAAACTCCTAGAGGAAAACATAGGCAAAACACTCTCCGACATAAATCACAGCAGGATCCTCCATGACCCACCTCCCACAATTGGAAATAAAAGCAAAAATAAACAAATGGGACCTAATTAAAATTAAAAGCTTTTGCACAACAAAGGAAACTATAAGCAAGGTGAAAAGACAGCCTTCAGAATGGGAGAAAATAATAGCAAACGAAGCAACAGACAAACAATTAATCTCAAAAATATACAAGCAACTCCTGCAGCTGAATTCCAGAAAAATAAACGACCCAATCAAAAAATGGGCCAAAGAACTAAACAGACATTTCTCCAAAGAAGACATACAGATGGCTAACAAACACATGAAAAGATGCTCAACATCACTCATTATTAGAGAAATGCAAATCAAAACCACAATGAGGTACCATTTTACGCCTGTCAGTATGGCTGCTATCCAAAAGTCTACAAGCAATAAATGCTGGAGAGGGTGTGGAGAAAAGGGAACCTTCTTACACTGTTGGTGGGAATGCAAACTAGTACAGCCACTATGGAGAACAGTGTGGAGATTCCTTAAAAAACTGGGAATAGAACTGCCATACGACCCAGCAATCCCACTGCTGGGCATACACACCGAGGAAACCAGAATTGAAAGAGACACGTGTACCCCAATGTTCATCGCAGCACTGTTTACAATAGCCAGGACATGGAAGCAACCTAGATGTCCATCAGCAGATGAATGGATAAGGAAGCTGTGGTACATATACACAATGGAATATTACTCAGCCATTAAAAAGAATACATTTGAATCGGTTCTATTGAGATGGATGAAACTGGAGCCCATTATACAGAGTGAAGTAAGCCAGAAAGAAAAACACCAATACAGTATAATAATGCATAGATATGGAATTTGAAAGATGGTAACGATAACCCTATATGCGAGACAGAATAAGAGACACAGATGCATAGAACAGTCTTATGGACTCTGAGGGAGAAGGTGAGAGTGGGAGGTTCTGAGAGAATAGCATTGAAACATGTATATTATCATATGTGAAACAGAACACCATTCCAGGTTTGATGCATGAGACAAATGCTCAGGGCTGGGGCAATGGGATGACCCAGAGGGATGGGATGGGGAGGGAGGTGGGAGGGGGGTTCAGGATGGGGAACACATGTAAACCCATGGCTGATTCATGTCAATGTATGGCAAAACCCACTACAATATTGTAAAGTAATTAGCCCCCAACTAAAATAAATAAATTTATTAAAGAAAAAAAAAGAATGATCTTAAATCAATAACCTAGATTTACACCTTAAGGAGTGGAAAGGAGAAGGGCAAACTAAACCTCAAACCAGCAACAGGAAGGAAGAAATAAAGATGAGAGCAGAGCTAAATGAAACAGAGACTAGAAAAACCATAGTGAGAATCAGCAAAACCAAAAGTTGGCTCTTTGAAAAGTTCAACAGAATTGACAGATCCTTAACCAAACTTGAAAATCAAAAATAAGACAAAATGAAGCATTTTAGTTATATTTATAACAGTTTAGACCTTTAAACTTCAACTTTAAGGCCAATTATCTGTTCTTTTCAGGACTTACAACTGATTGAATGGGCCCACCCAGATTATCAACGAAAAATATGCTAAAGTCAGTTCATTACCGACTTTAGCAGTATCTGTAAACTCACAGCAACATTTGATCAGTGTTAGATTATACTGACACCTTGACAAAGCCATTACAATATAGTTTTGTTTGCTAATTTACGCTGTATCTTGCTTTCTATTTGATTATTGCCAACCCAGAGGAGCTATACTTACTTTTGCAAGATGATGTTGCATCTGAATCATTTTTGTGTATTTTTTCTAATAATTAGTCTGTGGATTAAGTTTGACATCCTATATTGATGATAAATGATTCCATTTGATCACATTACTGGCAAATAATTCTAGTTATTACAATTCTTCTTTCTTTTTCTTATCTTATAACACTGGCCAGTATACGTAGTGATGAAAGTGATGAGGGTTTCAGGTGTCCTTGGTTATTCTCTGATATTAATACAACTATGTCCACAATTCCACCAGAAACAAGATATTTGCTCTAGTTATGGTATAAATTCTTTATTATCTTAAGGCCATTTCCTTGTATTCCCAGTATTCAGAGTATTATATTGTCATAAACAGATTTTGAACTTAATGAAATTCTTCTATGTATCCATTAATAAAATCATCAAATCAGCCTACCAGTGTATGACTTAACATTACAGATTTTGTTACTATTAAGCCACATTTGTTTTTCTGCAACAAAGCTTATTTTGATGTATTTTTTTTAACTTCAGATTCCTTTTTACTGTCTATATATTTGCCTTGAACTTTACTTTAAAAAAATTTTTTACAGTAGGTCCTTTTTGGTTATCTCTGTACATGCTGATCCCAAACTCCTAACTATCTTGCTCCCTCGCTTCTCCCTGGTAACCGTAAATTCATTCTCTAAGTCTGTGAATCTGTTTCTGTTTTGTAAATAAGTTCATTTGTATCATTTTTAAAATTTTAGGTTCCACATATAAGTGATGTCATATGATGTTTGTCTTTGTCTGACTTAGTTTATTTAGTGTTGTATTTTACTTTGCTATTTCAGCTGGTGAGAAAATATTGTTTTCAGATAATTTGTGTCTATATTCATAAGTAAAGTGGCCTTATAATTTCCTTCCCTTTTCTAGCCTTATTTAATTTTGAAATTAAACTTACTCTAAATTGTAAAATGTTTTAGGCAACTTTCCTTCTTTTTCTACTCTCTGGAACTACTTTTATAAGATAGGGATTATCTGTTCCTTCAAAGTTGCCAGAACTCCCTTAAAAAGCTTTCTGGACCAGAGGCTTTTTAGTGGTTCCATTTTGTGGTAACATATCCTATGATAAGGGCTTCCCAGGGGCGCAGTGAATAAGAATCCCCTTGCCAATGCCAGAGCTGCAGGAGATGAGGTTCAAATCCCTGGGTCGGGAAGATCCGCTGGAGTAGGAAATGGCAACCCACTTCAGTATTCTTGCCAGGATAATCCCATGGACAGAGAAGCCTAGCAGGCTTCGGTCCATGGGGTCACAAAGAGTCAGACACGACTGGGCACACAAACATACAAGCAAGCATCCTGTGATAAACACATTTTTAATCAGTGTTAATCACATAATTTTATAAAGGTAATAAGTTGCTTTTAGCTTTAAACTAATAATTAAGAGAGTCACTATTACATTTCCTATACTTTTGAGTCTATAGAACAGATTGCTGTGCTGTGCTTAGTCGCTGAGTCGTGTCTGACTCGCTGCCCCACGGCCTGCAGCCCGCCAGGCTCCTCTGTCCATGGGGATTCTCCAGGCAAGAACACTGGAGTGGGTTGCCATGCCCTTCTCCAGGGGATCTTCCCAACCTGAGGATCAAACTCAGGTCTCACACATTTCAGCCAGATTCTTTACCGTCTGAGCCACCAGGGAAGCCCATAGAACAGATTATGTAGACACATCTCCTATGTGAACTTGTGGGAAGGTCAGAATGAGTGTGGTCATCCTAGCTTCACTCACATCTCCGTGCTCTCCTCCCCAGGACACACGGGACGGTTGTTAAAGTCTCTGTGCTTCACCAGTCTCTCCTTCCTGTTGCTGCACATCATTTTCCACATCACATTGGCAAGTCTGGAGGCACAGCACCGCATCGCTCCTGGTTACAACTGTGAGTATGATGGGGCCTTTTTATCATGCTGTGAACCCACCTAACAAAGCTATGTGTTCTGACACTCATAGAAATCTAGGCAACAATTACATTAAAAAACAACTGTGGCAGTTTTTGGCCATTTGTCAACCTCATGCATTATAAATATATACAAAGTAATTCATGTGCCTTGACAATGGGGTAATGTGAACAACTTAATTAATGCATCTTCAACACATATTAGCTACTAGACTCCAATCTGTATGTAACACACTATGGCTGGGTGTAGTCTAAAAAAAAAATCAAGATTTACATACAGACCCTAGAGCTTTCATTACAGCTAGTGAGATGAGACAGGTACAGTATGTACCAGGATAAATAAGAGTATAAAAGTTGAATAATTTTATACAACAGTGACCTGAATCCACTTCTAAAGCATAATGTAAGATTTCGCCCATCTTTATGGGGAAAAGTGAGCAACAGTTTCTTTTTCAAACTGGGATTACTTTTTGCTATTCATAATGAAATGATATATCTTACACACATTATATTTTAAGGTTTTGATCTGAAAAAGCCAACACATACATACTTTATCTAGGTAGTATCATCTTTCTAAAATTAATCTATTATCAGATAAATTCTACTCCTGTTTTTGTAGGATGTGTGTTTGTCATTTGAAAAAAAAACACAAGGATTTCAAAGAGATGGAATACAATCCACATGTTTTAAGTTAAACCTGAAGAAACCCTGACATATTTGGAAAAGACTAAATTAATAGTTTTAAGTTGTCAGTTTTTCACTGAGGAACTCATTTGTGGGTTTGAAATTTCCTGATCTTTCATAAGTGCAAGCACAAGTAAAAGAAGTAAACCAATCCTTCCCAGTAAAATAAAAAGAGATTAAAATTCTTCATGGATCAAAGAATATTAGCATAAATGTAGTGAGAGATTCTTTAGTAAAATCCAGAGTTATAGATTATTCAGTATCCCTCACTGCATAACTTTCAGAGAGCTAAACTTCACAGAGCTAAGTTAGTGTTCATTTTGTTCATTTTATTAAGTGCCCAGGTCCTTGGATAATAACACCTATCAAAGTGATTCTTGGTTTAAGATCTAGGAATTAAGATATGTTTTAAAAAAGACTTAGATAGAACTCACATACTGTAAAATTCACCCATTTAAGGAATGCAACTCAATGGTTTTTAGGTTGTGCACCCATTACTCCTCTCTAATTCCAGAAACCTCTCATCACCCCAAGAAGAAACCCTGCACCCATGAACACTGTGCATCCTTCTTCCCCTCTCCATGCATTCCTAGGCAACCACTAATTTACCTTCTGACTCTAGTGGATTTACCTGCTCTGGGCATTTCATCCAAACAGAATTACATGATGTCTGTGTCTGACTTCTTTTACTCAACGTAATGTTTTCAAGGTTCATCTATGTTGTAGCCTATGTTAGGACTTCATTCCTTTTTGTGGCTCTATAATATTCCATTGTTACAATGTGGTTTTAATGTCTGATGAAAGTCACATCATTATTAAAAACTTGATAAAATACAATGTTTAAATAATGGTACTTTAATTATATTATTAATATGATAGAAGGCATTTATTACACTTGGCCAGATTCAGGTCTTTTTGAACTTAGAAGAAATGTTAGCAGTGTTTTTTTACTGTTCCTGAATCAAAAATCCTTTGGGTAGGTCTTAATCAGGCATTCCCAGAGCCAGAAGGAGAGATTTTTTACCCGTAAGTATTTCCTGAATAGCTTGCTACCTTCCCCACAATAAAAGCTGAATTTGAAGCAAAAAAGGTAGGTGTGAGAGGAAGAACATGGAAAAATTATTTGATACATCGCATCCAGATGAGTTCCATAATCCAATTTTATAATGTTATATATTCTGCATATATAATGTTTTGACATCAACATTTTATTTTCTTTCTCTTGAGTAATAACTCATACCATGGCAGTGTAGAAGATAAAATATCTCTTTGTTTTAAAAAAGGGCATTTCATAAATAATAAGTTATCTTTATCACTGAAAGTATTTAATCACAAAATATATTACAACTGATCAGATTTTTCAAACTTGAGTTTACAAATATATAGCTTGCCTGTGTCTGCAAATACTGTTTGGTGCTGAGGGATGTTGTAGACAGAACTGTGCTGGAGGGTGTCTAGATTAGGATGTGAACACATAATTTCCTCTGATCCAAAGTCTAGGTCTTTCTATTTTTATTCAAAATAGTATTTGCAACAGTTCTACAAAGGTCGAAACAAAAATGAAATGTGAAATGCTAAGACTGTATTCCATTTTTCACATTTACAAATCAATTTACTGTATGTGGAGGAGTCTCTCCTATAAGGTATAGATAGAGACAGAAAGACATACAGACTTAAAGCACACACACACACATCATACATCACACATACACACACAAACACACAGATCACACACATAGAGATCAGACGTCACACCCACATACCACACATACACAGATCACACACACAGCACACATCTTGCACACACACAACATACACATAGATCTCACACACACACATTACACATACTGCACATGCATACCACACACACACAACACACACATACACATCACACATACATCACACCCACACACCATACACACACATCACACACATACACATGCCACACACAAAGCACACATACCACACACACACATCACACACATCACACACACATACACCACACATACACATCACATACATTCTTGAAAAGGGATAAAAGAGGAGAGCAAACGAACTTCAGAGCTTTGCAAACTAGTTTAGTCCAAGGTTGACACAGACCAGGTTTTCAGCCTGGAGCATTTTTTAATGATCAAGTTATATAAACTTTTGAAAAACCCTGTCCCCGTGGTAATGGAAACACTGACTTTTCATTTGGGTCTGACTTCACCTTATTCGTGTTATTGTTTCTCTAGCATTTGCAGTTTCGATTACACCATCTGAGCTGTAAACACAAACTCTGCTGTTTTGATATCCCACATTTGACGTTCCGCCTTCTTTTGGCATCTGTAGATGTAAAGTAGCAAAACTTCAATGAAAAGGCACAGAGTGCCCGTGCCGTCTGAATGCATTCTCTGTGTGCCAGACTTTGTCAAATTAAAATGAAGGAACCCAGACACGTCCAGGTTCCCCATCTCACTCAAGTGGTCTTCAGACTCCAAACCACCGGTGCTCATTTATACGTGTTTAATTTGGTGTTCCTAATGACTCTTCTCCCTGTCTAACACTCGTATGCCCTCAACCTCGTTATGGCAAAAGCTCCCAGGATCCCTAAGGAATCTGAGCCGTGAGTCTGGTGACAACGGTAGCCTTTATAAATATTCAGCCATTGGAAGTTCTCTCCCCCAAGAGCCCTGTGAACAGCCACTGGCAGCAGTAAAGATTGTTTCAGACCAGCCCAGTTAGTGCTTGGCGGCTGGCGGGTTTGTTAAAGATGCCATTGTGCAAAAGGGGGACCTGCGGCCCCGCCCCTCCCCCTTCACTTCCAGGTAAGTGAGGAAATCATGGGGCGGGGGGGGGGGGGCAGGCGGCACTTCTGTAAATTCTCCTCAGACACATGTTGTGCAGCTTACTAAAATATTTTCATTCCATCAAAACTGGAGTGTTTCAATCATATCCTGCCAGAGCCTGTAGAAGCAGTCTGTCTGCCTTGGTGATGGACCTGCGGGGGTGGAGAGCAGGGGCTGGGGGGAGATGCAGGTCCCATATGGATGATGCAGGGGCTTGCTGAAGCAGGCTGTTGATTGAAAGAAACATTTGCTGTCCGGACTGTGAAGGGAAGCTTTGCAGCGATGACGGCTACTCTGTATAGAGCCCCTCCTGTCATTGTATCCCTCTTCTAATTAACACCTCCTTTCTCCTTGTTACAAATGAGCTCCGGTATCCTTTGCATAGGGCACTCCATGCACACAGTTCCATTCGGTTTAGAGCAGACCTGACCATGCAGGCTGGGCCTAAGGAGGTGAGTGGCTGCCCTCTTCCAGGCTGGATCCATCTGGAGATGGGGACCCAGCTTGTTCCTGCACAGAGGCCAGTCTGATGGCCAGGTCTTGCCTCTGCAGAGCTGGGCCACCTGTGATCTCTCTTCTCTGGGGACTTGCAGTGCCCGGTCTGCATGTGTGGCTGAGGTGGGGTGAGAAGGGGTGGAGGAGATGGGGAGGAGGGTGGCTTTGAGGATGGAGATGGAGAGCCCAGCTGAGAGGGTGAGTGAATGGCCGGAGCCACTGCCGTGCGAGCCAGGATCTTTTCTGACCTCTCCACTCCTTGTTGTGGGACCCCTTGTTTATCACCAGTTTGGGATTATTTTCTCCACTGCACTTTCTGCATGCAAGCAAGTTTAGTCACTCAGCCATGTCTGACTCTTTGCGACCCCATGAACTGCAGCCTGCCAGGCTCCTCTGTCCATGAGATTCTCCAGGCAAGAATACTGGAGTGGGTTGCTATTCCCTTCTCCAAGGGATCTTGCTGACCCAGGGATTGAACCCAGCTCTCCCACATTGACAGGTGGATTCTTTACCATCTGAGCCACCAGGGAAGCCCATTGCACTTCCTAAGACTCTGGATTAGTGCAATTTCAAAGGGTTTAAGTAAAAGCTTCTGGTGTTCAGTCCATGGTTTTCTCTTTTTTGGAGATTTGTCCTCAGAATGAATTGCATGTTTTCTTTGCTTCATTCAGTTGCTGGGTTCATTGTTAAATCTGTTTTACCCTGAGGGTCAGACCCCTCAGATCAGCTGCTTTCTTCTCCTGTGGAGAGAGGGGCACCTAGGGTTCCAACTTTTCTCATCCCAAGAGCTTGGAAGCCACTGACCAATAGGTTATTCTAGGCCTCAGAGGTACTTTCTCCTGCTGCCCTTAGATCCTCAAAGCACAAGAGTCTTGATGCTGTGATCCAGCATCTGAAACCTCAGCAGGTGATGGGAACACCCAGGGCCAGTCGTGGGTCTGGAAGGTGGGCATCCCATCCCGATAACATAGGGTGAGCACGGAGTGAGTGAGGAGCATCCCTTGGGTGCCCTGCTTCCCAGAGCCCACGCTGACTTGTCTATGGAACCTCCATCCCCACTTGGTGCATAAGTCATGCTGGTCAGAAATGGAGCCTGAGGTTTACTGAGTCACCTGGCAGGTCCATCCTCCTAAAATTTAGTCCATTTCTTTATGTTCCTCTTTATGTCTTCACTGGACATGGTACTGTGGAAGCAAGAGCTGATGCTTATGAAACGAGAGACAAGATACTCGAAAGGACACTGGCCTCCCTCGCTCTGAGAGCCGTTTTCTGGCCCCTGTCTGCTGCCTTCATCCTTGTGAGCCCTGACCAGGGGGTCTGTGGAGGGTGGCATCTGGCAGTGTTGGCTTCCTCTTGGCCCTGTCACGCTCCTCTCCTCTGTCAGCTCCTGAAAGCAGGATCTGCCCCAAGATACAAAAATGAAAACAAAAACCTGGACCAGGTTGTCAGCTTTCTCCTGGCCCTCTGTGCCAGGGTGAGGACCACTTTCTGATTTTCTCTTAAGGGAAGTAGTTTAAAAGCTTCTGGATTGTACGCACACCTTCCGCTCGCATATATTATAAGAGAAATTAGCCTTAAGTGATGTTTCCCGCAGCCCCCGGTGATGGAGGCAGATTGCTTTTTCAACTCTTTGCACATGGACGAATGTGCCCACTGAGAGGAGTCTGACGTGCAGCAACAGGGTAAAGGCCCCTCAGTTTGGGCCTGACCCGTGATCGGTAGACCTTGGTGGACAACACGCTGAAAGAGAACTCTGGTGACCTGATTCAGACGAGTCCATGCTCCTAGAATGATGGACACAATTAGATTTTATTGGCCAGAGCTAGACCCAGGCGGGAGGCTGAATAGGGGTGGGGAACATCATGGGGAAGAGAGACCCCATCAGGGTGAAAATCTCACAGGCCAGAGCTGCTTGGTGTCCTGGTTCACTTGCAGTGATGGCTGTTGAACACTGTCTGCTTTTATCATTTATCAGCATTTCTTCCAGGACAATATCTCATTTTACAAGAGAAACATTTTTCATGAGAATTTTTATACTATTTACTATATGAGTGAATTTAGGACCTCAGGGGACTGTGGGGAAGTTGTTCTTCTTTGTGCCTGAGTTTCCTGGACTGTAAAGTGAAGGTGATGTGGTCACCATCTCGCCAGGTGGCTGTGAAGTCCGCAAGCACGGGCCATGCACTGAGTACAGTGCCTGCCCCATAGAAAGTGGTCAGTGACTATAAACTATTATAACTGCTATTGTCAAAGTTTCTGTCATTATTAGAGGGGTAGAAATAATCCAGAACCAAATTGTACACAATCACGTGGGTAAAGCTTGGGGGAAGGGTGACAGAGATGAAATCAGGACAACTTCGTTGTTTGGGGACCGCTTTTCCGTGGGTGGTTTCTCATCTTCTGGGCCTGTGAGTGCAGCTCCAGGGCAGGGACACCCTCTCCCTGCCCAGCCCGACTCCCTGCCCCGGATGCACACTGTACTTCTTACTCTGTAGTGGTTACTATCTACCTTCTAGGAGAAAGACATGTCCACTTGAAGCCTCTTATTTCTCTCTAAAAATGATCCATCAAATAAAGTCACCTGGTGCAAAAGGAGACTCGGATTTCCATTTGGATTTGGGAACATTGGGAATGTAAACATGAAAGACAGAGCTGGCCTTAGAAGCAGCGAGGAGGGGAGAGGATGCGGGGTGGGTGAGTTGGTAGGCCTGATTGATACCTGGGTGGATGGGGAGAGAGGTCCGCAGTGAATGACGCCCCGGCCCGTCTCCTCAGGCCCCTCTGCTCCCACCCACACCCTCCGAGCTGGCTGCAAGATTCGGGAAATTCAAGATGACTTGGGATCGATTATGTTTGCTTAAATAACAATTTCCCTACCCCAAACTTCATGATGCAGCATTTCTAGTGTAAATTATTTACCATAAAAGCTCTAAGGCTAGTCTGTGTGGTGTGGGAGTAAACTCAACCTCAAAATTATAGATGGGCAACATAAAGCTGTAACTGTGTGTTTCCAACCGCCTGGTGTGATGGAAGGGTAGTTCAGGGGCATCAGGGAGTATAGCTGGGCCAAGAAGAGTCATGCCATTCTAGGAAGTGGTAATTGTAAGACATTTTAGTTATTCTTTAGACTCATTGAACAAGTGTGTATTGTAGGACCTAGACATGTGGACTTATAAATAAAAAACATTTTTCCTATAAACAGAGTTTTGGATTCAGGAAATTCCTCTTGATTTCATGTATTGAAAATATATTTCAGGGACATAGAAGACTGGCGAAGAAGTTGCTAGTATAATTTATCTCTTATGTTCATGTTTAGAGACATTTAAACATTTCCTAAGATCCCCATTGTAGGATATGAGTATATAGTGAATAAAATACTAAAGATATTACTATTATTATTCATTGTCGTTCAGTCGCTAAGTTATGTCCAACTCTTTGTGACTTCGTGGACTGAAGCACGCCAGGCTTCCCTTGGCTATCTCCCAGAGTTTGCTCAAACTCGTGTCCATTGAGTCAGTGATGCCCTCCAGCCATCTCATCCTCTGTCGTCCCCTTCTCCTCCTGCCCTCAATCTTTCCCAGCATCAGGGTCTTTTCCAATGAGCTGGCTCATCACATCAGGTGGCCACAGTATTGGAGCTGATATTACTATAAAATGTTATATTGTAAATGGTGTTTTAAATATTGCATATTGATAATTATGGTTTCAAATGCTTTTCTTTCATTACCTTGCATTGTTATTTAGTTTATCACCTCTGATTTTTAAATGGGTGATCATTCTCGAAGACCCCAAAAGCATTTTAAGAAGCAGTGCAGTGGAAGATAGGTGGACAGCTGGTTTCCCAGGGTTCTTACGTGGTGGTTTCTTCCTCTTCCCCACTAGCCAGTGGGTGATAATCAAATCAAAGGACTTATGACATGTAAACCACTATGATCAGAAGTGAGTGCACATACTTCCTTCTTTTTAGTTTTGCAGAATTTAGGAGGATATTTTCATTGCAATCTCATGTTTATTTTTTATTTACTCCTCAAAAATTATTATTGTTGTTGTTTAGTTTCTAAGTCATGTCTGATTCTTTTTGACCCCATGGACTGTAGCCCTCCAGGCTCCTCTGTCCATGGGATTTTCCAGGTAAGAAAAATGAAGTGGATTGCTATTTCCTTTTCCAGTTTATCTTCCCAACCCAGGGATCAAACCTGCATCTCCTGCATTGGCAAGTGGATTCTTTACTGTCTGAGCTGTATTTATTTTCTAATTGAGAAATCCGAATGCATGTCATATTTAAATTGTAACAATGATATTATGATATCTTGCGTTGTTAACTTTGAAAATGTTTCTCCATAGACTCTACAACAACTGCAAAGAAAATTAATTTTAAATAATTCAAGTTATTTATAATCCCACAGTCTTGTCATATATTAATTAATGTGATAATTTTTTATTAAATGCCTACTGTGTACATTCATGGTAGCCTATAGACATCACAGTCCTGCCTTCACAGACCTTACAGTCCACTGGTGTGAGGTAGGGGCCAACAGATGAATGACCACCACCAGCAGAGTCAGATATAGCTCTGATATTGAGGATGTAGAAAGATCCGTGGAAATATACTTAATAGGTACCTAGTCTGGCCTGGGATGGGAGACTTCCTGGAGGAAGTGATGTAGAAGTGGACACCCGAAGGTGTAGCTATTTGTCGTGACAACCATGAGAGTGCCCTTCTATCATGAAATGCATCCACCTCTATCATCTCATGAACTCTGAAGATTAAAATTGGCTCTGGGGATACACACATACTCAAGAACATTCCTCCTATCAAGTTTTAAAAAGGAGAAGGGAGCAGCAGGGGATGAGATGGTTGGATGGCATCACTGATTCAACACACAGGAATTTGAGCAAGCTCTGGCAGATGGTGATGGACAGGGAAGCCTGGCGTGCTGCAGTCCATGGGGTCACAAAGAGTAGGACACGACTTAGAGACTCAACAACAACAACAAATCCCTGGAAAGAATCCATTTACTGTGAGATTCCTAACAGCCCTTAAGACAGCAACTTTGACTCTATGAAGTAAAAGCCACATTTCTGTGTCTCTGCCGAGAGTCTATTGAATTTCAATGAATATGAATCAAATTTAATGCAAGGTCTTGCCTTGGTGCATAACATCCAGAAAACATTAAAGGTGGTTTTCCTCCTTAACTGATTATACTAGAGAACAATAAGGAAGATGTTCAAGTTCTTTCTGCATTTATCTTCTGTTTCCTCAAAATAGATGACAGTCCCTCTTGACATTGTCACAATTCATAGAAGAAGGATGGATAAAAACACCTATAAATTAAGTGTGACCTGGCTTCCAAAATGTATGATATTTTAACTTCCTTTAGCAGAAGTTATTTATCAATTTGTGGCTTGATATTGAGACATACACTTAGTTTATGTCTTACTCTGAAATGAAGGTGGTTGAACATGTCAATATGTGGTAGTTCAGGCTGTTAGCATCTGCATTTTGAAGTCCTCCAAAACCTACATTTTCTACTTGTATTTTGGTTTTTCAGACTTCAGAGTCTTCTCCAAAAACCACCTTAATTTTCATGATGAAACAAAAACAGACACACTCTTGATCCATAAAAACCTAGTTAAGCAAAATCAGTCATAAAGTTAGACAATTTTTTGTTCTTTTGTTTTGTCTAACCAGATGAGCTGGTTGGACATCTCATGGGGAATGGGAGAGAGGATTGCTAAACACAGGTGTTAACGAGAAGTTGACAGAATGAGAGAGTTTTCAGAATCAATTTGAAGACTTTGTTCTTTAGATCTGGGTGGATGTGTCACATACATGGCACCTTAGCCATACCTGCCCTGGGTTATCTCAGTGTGATCTTCCAACATGTTGGTAATGAACTTGGGGATGTGACACTTCCTTCTATCCAAACAATTAAGTCATCCAAAGTTATTATTTAAGGGCTGGCCTTTGGATAATTGAAAGCTTAGAATCCAGACAGGCTGTGAAGTCTCCGACGACATCTTTATAAGATCATTTACCCTTTCCATTGACTTGGATGCAGGTGAGCACACCATCTCACCATGAAGACTTTAAAAGCAAAACAAACCAAAACACATGTTGCATTTAAAACAGCCAAGCCACTAGTTTATACTTTAAAATTTGAATCAGTAGGCTAGTGAAATGCAACAACAGGCATTTCACCCTTAAGGGTGAATAATCAATGTATCTTTTTTTTGGTCAACAAAATATATTCAATGCTTTCTTTCTGTGCTTCAGTTATAGATAGACATTCTTGTCAACAGTAACTGGCATTTATTTTACTCTTGGAAATATTATTTATTCTTGGCTTTGAGTCAAAGCAGTAAACAGTCTCCTTAATGATGTAATTTTTAAATTTATGATGTTCTAGTAACTATATCAGTAAACTTTATACTCGATAATATACAATCCTCATAGAGTTGGAATTTTTATTTGTATTTTAAAGTCAGAGGGACCAAATTTATTTCCTAGAATATGTCTACATTTTTATGGCTATAGCGCTTATTCATTTGTTAGAATTTTTTCTTATTGAAGTATAGTTGATTTACAATGTTGCTTAAAACTTATTTTAAATTATAGGCTGCCTGAAGTCCCTGAATGTGCTTCTGGGAAAAGTAGGCTTTTTGTTTCTAGTAGAGTAAAACTAAGGGGTATTATTGTAAGGATGTTGGGATTGGTCTGGAATCATGGAACTGGATCATGATAAGACTTCTCCATTGAAAACTTACTGCAGGCACTGAGTCACCCAAGACCTCGTACATGAATTCCATGAAATAATTATGGACACTTTATTTCAACCAACAGAGGGAGGAGTAGCCCCTCCCCACCCCCAAGGATGTCAAGAGTCTTAAAAGCACAGCTCAAGTCCATCCATCCATCTAATAGTTATCAGTTGTCTGTGTGTCCTAAGCACTGTTCCAGCTGCTGGGGATGCAGCAGCTTAAAAGCAAAGACAATTGAAATCGTAACCCATATGGAGCTCATATTCTGTAATGTGGGAGATGTATAAAATAAGTAAGCTTTATAATATTCCAGCAGTAATAATGCTCTGAAGAAAGTTAACCCAGGAAAGTAGAAATGAAATATCAAGGTCAGCATGGTGACGTTTCAGGCAGGGAGGCCACGGAGAAGCAAAGTGGACACATGGAAAAATGCAGCCGCCACCTTCCCCTGCTCAGCGCCTCTGCTTCAGGACTCCTTTGCCTCCTGTGCGCACACTCTGGATAGTTGTTCTTGAGCTGAAACATTGTAGATTGAAGAATTATTCCAACCAGTCTATCACATCTTCCTGTGATAAGCAGCGGGTACCCTACCTTCCTGAGGTTACTTAGCATGTGTCCCACAGCCCTGCTCACTCTGCAACCCCTGTGGCCCCTCAGAGCACACGGCATCCTCCTTCCCAGGGTCAGGAGTGTTTGTGACCGAGAAGCTCTGCCAGTCCGATCTGCTTAGTGTTGTGTGTTGCGCATTCAACCATCTCATTCTGTCGAGGCAAGGGATCCATCCCACTCTCATCAACAGATGAATAGAGGTGCTCAGAATACTGTAAACCACTGTAATCGAGCTGCTTTGCTGCTGGTGAGAAGACAGACGCACACATTAGTGAGAGAGCAAGAGGGTCCAGAAATAGATCTGCACACACATGGTCAATTTTCAGCAGAGGTGCAAAAGCAGTTTTGTGGATAAAGCACAATTGTTACTGGAAAAATGTGGGTTCCATATTTAAACCCATATTTAAATCCATTCCACTTTTAAATTCATATGAAAAATAAGGGCTTTAATCTTTACCTTGTACCATATATAAAAATTAACTCAAAGTGATCTTTGAAGTTAAAACTCTTTTCAAAAAATAGGATCTTTGAGGCCTTGTGTTGGACAAAAGAAATGATTTCTTAAATATGACACCAAAAGAATGATTCAAAAGGGGAAAAAATGGATAAACTGAACTTACATCAAAATCAAGAACTTCTTCTCAAAATCCAATAAGATGTTAAGAAGTGAAGCCATAAATTGAAAGATAATATTTGCAAATCACATATGTGGTAAAGAACTTCCATCCAGAATATATGAATAACTCTCAAAACTCAATACCAAGAAAATATACATCTCAACTTTAACGATGGGCAGAAATTTTGAGCAGGCACTGCACCAAAGAAGATATTCAGATGACAAATAAATGCATGAAAATCACTTAACATCATTAGTCATTAGGAAAATGAACATTAAAAACATGAAGTTACTGCTCTGTATCTCTTAGTATGGGAGAAAGGAAGGAAGGAAGGACCCCAACTTCTGATGAAGATGAAGAGCCCCTGGAATTCAAACATATTGCTGCTAGGAATGCAGAGTCATGCAGCCACTTTGAAAACCAGTTGCTGGTATCTGATGGTCAGCCACACACTACTTGTTCAACCCAGAACTCCGACTTTTGGAAATTTACTGAAGTGGAATGAAAATGTATATTCACACAAAAATCTCTAAGCAAATGTTCTCCCTTTATTTGTAATTACCCCAAGCTTCAGAAAAACCCAGATGTGTTTTAGCTGGTAAATGGATCAACAAATTGCAGACCCTGGATGGAGTATTAGTCAGCAGTGAAAAGTACACAGTGCTGGTCCACACAGTAACACAACTGATTCTCCAATGAAAGATGCTGAGTGACAGAAGCCAGTCTTAGATTCTCCAGCCATATGGTGACATGAATGATGTTCTAGGAAAGGTCAAACTCCAAGGACAGAAAATAGATCAGCAGGGGAGACTTTGAGGCTGATGGAGCTACTCTGTATCTTGACAGATGTGGTAGTTACAGGACTGAATGCATTTGTCAGAACTTCAAGAATTATACAAAAAATGAATGAGTTTTAAGTTATGTAAATTATACCTGAATAAGATTTTTTTTTTTTCTGGAGGAGGAAATGGCAACTCACTCTAGTATTTTTGCCTGGGAAACCCCATGGACAGAGTAGCCTGGCAGGCTGCAGCCTGTGGGGTCACAGAAGAGTCAGATATGATTTAGTGACTAAACAACAACAGCAAAGAATGTTTTTTAAAAGCCACTGACCATCGTGGGAACAAATTGGAATTTCCCCTTGTTACTTGCTTCGGGGCTTCTGTGAAGAGTGGTGGCATCAGAGTAGTAGACTCTGGTCCCACTGCAGATCCTAAAGTTCGTGATTTCTTATCTCAAGTGCTGTTGTGAAGACGAGATCAGATAGGATGGTTTTGAAAGCTCTTCTTAGCTTATTGATGTTTCATTCATTTATTCAACAAGTCTTGGTTGATCATACGGGGCTTCTGTGTTCTGGGTGTGTGTCAGCCCCAGGGAACCACAGATAAGACTGCTGTAGCCCCCCCTGCTCTGGGGAGCTCCTCCTCTAAGGTGAGGGGTCGGCATGCAAACACATTCCTGCAGTGACACGTGATCTGATGAATAAAGTCATCCCCCAAAGGCCTGAGGAACCCCAACAGCTGCTAGGCATGGAGAGTGACCCAGGCATTGTTAGGTCTTGGATATCACTTAGACGAGTTCTGAATTTAGCAGAAGCAGGAGCTTCTGAGGGTTTTTTTTGTTTTTGTTTTTTTTAATGGAAGAAATAGGAATGAATGATGCTTTAAAGACTTTTTTTGATGTGGACTATTTTTAAAGTCCTAATTGAATTTGTTGCAATATTATTTCTGTTTTATGTTTAGTTTTTTGACCATCAGGCATGTGGGATCTTAGCTCCTCAACCAGGGATTGAACTCGCACCCCCAGCATTAGAAGGCGACATCTTAACGACTGGACCTCCAGGGAGGTCCCTGAGTGATGCTCTAGAAAGATCATCGTGGCCACAGTGCACACCTTTGTGTGGGTGCATGTGAGTGATGGCAGGTGGGGCGATGAAGGAGGAAGGACCAGTGACAAGAACCTGAACTAAGGAGACTGCAGAGGAATTTTAGAAGAGATGCTTCAAGAAAGACAATGCTGTCTAGTTCAGCATGGTGGAAGGAGAAAGAGACTGACTGGGTGGGTGGAGGTACTGTTTCAACAGTGTAAGGACCACATGGGGAAGGTCAGATTTGACTTGGGGAGGGAGGGAGTTTGGGTGTCAGTTTGGTGTTTGAAATCCAGATCCATGCATCTGTATACCTGTAAGAGGAAATGTCCGGTAGGTTATTATGTAAATGGATCTATAGTTCAGGAAGGACATTCTCTTGGCAACATAGATGAGGGTGTTATCAGGGTACTGGTCATAGGTAAAGATGCATTTCCACTAACTCACATGACCTGCTCCTTAGTTGAAAAAAATAGTTGAAGACATAACAGTGTTGGGTCGGCGAGTGGTTTTCCCACCTGCATGGTTTCCACCCTGTTCTGAGGTCTGTGACAATGTTCTGTTTGAGTCCTGGGAAGAAAAGCGCCTTCTCACCTGCTGTGTTGCACAAGCTGGCCCTGTTAGTGGTTTGGAGGTGGCAGTTTTTCTGCCGCTCTGGCTGGTGTCTCGAGCACGCTCAGCCCTGTTCTGAGACCTCCCCTTCGGGTGGAGCAGGAAGGCGGAGGGCAGGTCACAGCTGGGCCCCTGGCCGGATGGCTCCCTGTCCTCCTGGAGCTGTCCTGCCCTGCGATTGTGGACAAAGGGGTGGGAATGAGGTTCTGGAGAATTCTTGGCTTTTTACTGCAACACCCTCAGTCCCATCACCACAATAACTCCTACCATTTCTCACCCTCTCCAATGAACACACTCTTGGAACCCATTCCAATCAAGAAGACAAAAAAATGTTTCAATCTTAAAACATCATCGATACCATGCATGAGACAGGGTGCTCAGGGCTGGTGTACCTGGATGACCCTGAGGGATGGGATGGGGAGGGAGGTGGGAGGGGAGTTCAGGATGGGGAACACATGTACACCCGTGGCTGATTCATGTGAATGTATGGGAAAAACCACCACAATATCGTAAAGTAACTAGCCTCCAATTAAAATTTAAAAAATAGATATGAAACATCATCAATACCACAATTGGAGGACCAGATCAGCTTTTACTAGGATTATCTGACATTTGCTGGTACTCAAAGATTGCATTAATCAAAAAACATGCATCACAGGTTTTCTTGAAAATAATCTCTCAGTGTTATAATTTAACAAAATTAATAATAACTCATCTCTGTGATAAATGAAGAGTTATCAGTCAGAATATCAGAATAGTTCATTTGTGTGTGCATGACCATTATCACAGTGATTCTTAATACTATAGAGATTCTATAAACACTTCTATGTATATTTTAATTTTTATTATATGTTGGAATCATGTTAAAAGTGCAGAGGTTAGCAATACAGCTAAAACACTGCTTGTATCTCAAAAGTGTTAAGTGTACCCCTTGCAATCTTGAGATCATCTATGTTCAGTGTGGTGGTTAACAGGTTTGCATTGTAGCCCGCTCTGGGGGTGCTCCCTGTTGGGGAAGCTGGCCAAAAACCCCTGGAGGCTGTGTCTCTGAAGAGGACAGCTGTGGCCTGGGGTCCAGCTGGGAGTCAGCTGACACGCGCACATCTCCCAAGCCTGTGCAGAAGCACCCTTAGCATCTGAAACAAGAGTCCTGCCTAAGGTCACCCTTCCTGTTAGATGGCTGTCACTTTTGTGGCGTGTTATGTACGTTCTTCTTGGGTTGTCACTGTCAGTCTCAGCTCTTCTAAGAGCATAATGCACAGGCATCCATGGGAATTAAAGTTTTGCTGCAACCTATAACATTTAATACATCTCTCACTTTTTATATAGACTTCTCTTGAAACTATGTTGACAAAGACAAATATATGATATCACTTGTAAGTGGAATCTAAAAGGAATGATAAAATAAACTTATTTATGAAATAAAAATAGACTCACAGACACAGAAAACAAATTTATGGTTACCAGGGGGAAAAGGGGTGGGGGATAAATTAGAAGGTTGGGATTAACATATAGAGACTACTGTATATAAAATAGCTAAACAAGGACCTACTGTATAGCACAGGGATCTCTACTCAACATCTTGTGATAACATATAAAGGAAAAGAATCTGAAAAAGAATATACACATATGTGTGTGTAACTTTTGTGTACACTTGGAACTAACACAACATTGGAAGTTAACTGTACTTCAGTTAAAAAAGTTTTTTAAAAGAATGTAAACCTGCTTTTGAAATGTGAATAACCATCACCTAGCTGTCTCTTTTGATGGAAATTTCCTTCTAGAAAATCACCTTAATTTATAAAATGAATTCATTTATTAATTCATTTTTAAAATGCACTGAGTATCCTCTTTTCTGGTTAAGAGGAATCTTTCAATAACTCAATTATTGTCTATTAGAACAATGTATTTTATTCATGACATGTGAAGTCTAAATAATTGATTTCTAGTACTTTTCTGGAGTTGCTCAGTGCTCATTTAAGTGGAAGCTAAAAATGTTCAAGTCTTTGCTGACTTCCTAAGGATGCTTCTTAAGGGGACTGTTTGATTTACGGGCCTTTCCTTCCTCTGTCTGGCCCTGGATTTTTGGCACAAGTCAGAGCTTAAAAGGGGTGTTTGCCTGTGGTCAGAGCTCGCTGCTATTAATACCTATTAGATGCCTAATATGTTAGCTTTCTGTACTACTGGGCTCTTTACAAAGCATGCTTCCCAGTATTATTTCAATTTAATGCTAAGAACCACATGAGGCAGGTATTATTAAACCCATTTTACAGATGAGAAAGCCAAGGCCAAGGGTCAAGTTCACAAGTTCATAGTCTATGAGTCTTCTGACCCCAGGTTTGCTCTTTCTGCTACTCTGTTAATGCCCTGCTTCCTGTCTTGGTCAATTATAAAGTGTAATTGAATATGAAATGAATATAAAAATATAAAATGAGATCTTTAAGTGCTATTTCAGATGGCTAAGTTGGTGGCTCAGCTGGTAAAGAATCTGCCTTCAATGCAGGAGATGCGGGTTTGATCCCTGGGTTGGGAAGATCCCCTGGAGAAGGAAATGACAACCCACTCCAGTATTCCTGCCTGGAGAATCCCATGGGCAGGGGAGCCTGGCGGGCTACAGTCCATGGGGTCGCAAAGAGTCAGACACAACTGAGCAACTAAACACTTTAACCAAATCTGCCAGAATTCTTGGTCACCTGTCCCCTCCAAGCCTCGGCGTGGGGTGGCTCTGGCCCCTTTCTCCCACCAGAAAGCTCACAGGCTTAGAACAGGAAGGTGCTGTCATTGCACAGCTGGTGGGGGAGCACACATCCGAAAGGCTAGAATGCCTCCATCCAGAAGCCAAACTCAAAACCAGAGAAGAGTCCATTACGCCTTCCTGTGTGTGTTAACGAAGAATCCTGAGACCCCTCAGGCACTCCACACGTTGGGGCATTCTCTGTTTACCTGCCTGGGAGCCCCTGGCATAGGTGGCTCCACTCAGCTACTTCGAGGAGATGTGTTTAATTCTGTGCCATCTCCTGGTCATTACATGTCATTTTCTAGCAACTAGTTTGCTTTTCATAAACTAAACATCCACTTCTCTTGCTGACAGTAAGCTGGATAGTCTGCTTTAGGAGTTCTTATTGTAAAGAAAGCAGAGTAGGCTAAAATGGATCTTTAAACAAGCTTAAAAGCAGCCCAGGTCTCCTGGCCTGAAGTGATGACATCGGACAGCTTCCTTCCTACATTCAGGGGCTGAAATTCTAGCCCCAGGTATTTTAGTCTTGGCAAAACTGTTACAGTTTTGATGCCAGACCTTGAACTTCCCCCGGCCAGGAAAGCAGGCCAACCCACACATCAGCAGAAAGGAGGAGACAGTGAAGGCCAGGGTTTTGACAACAGCAGCACTGCACTGAGAGTGCGTTTCAGTCTGGACACTTCTGAACTTTCCTTCTAGGATTCTTTCTTTCTCTTTTGAGGAGTGTGTTAAAAAGCAGTTTCATGAGAACAAGCTCCAGGAGACATTCCAAAGCCAGCTCCACCTTTATAAATCCAATGAAGGTTTATGAGCTGTAAAGTTTGCATGACTTTCTTTAAAAAAAAAAAGAATTGAGACTTTGCAATTGCGGAAGCCTGATCCTAAAACTACTCGGACAGAAAGTGAGGTGAGGCCTTCCTGCTTCAGGAGAGCAGAGCGAGCATCATTTTTCCCTCCTCCTAGAAGCTGCTGAAGGGCCAGGGCCATCCTCCAGCACTGAGTCACGGCACAGAACCCTGCTTCTCCTGCTTGGAGAGTGACTGGGGCCTCTCCAAGGACCTGAGCCTGGGCTAATGTGAGGAAGAGGGGGTCTCTAAGATGCTGTGTTAAGTGAATCACTTCCCTTTAGGACATACTACCAACTCTGTCCTCCAAAGTGATAGGAAAGTCATGAGTCCTGGGATGTGGCATCTGCTCCCAGGTTAACGTGGGCTGAGAGCTTTGCGCAGACAGTCGACTGTGACTCTAGGTGACCCGCCTCCCCCACCTCTTAGTTAGAAGCATTCTTCTCCTTTCTTTTACTTCTTAAAACTTTGCTGTGATTTTTAATCATGTTGCTGTCCTTGTTGCTTCTCTTCGGCCCTAGACTATACACTGCAGGCGGGCACAGACCGTGGACGCTCAGGGCCTGAAATGTGCTCAGCTGCAGTAGCTGCTCCGTCCACGCTTTCCACATGCTCAGTAAAGGAATGAAGCGCAGTTACTAAGGTTCTTTAAAAAATATGCTTCTCATATGTTGAGTCCTATGTGCTTAGTCCTCAGTCCTGTCTGACTCTTTGCGACCCCATGGACTGTAGCCCACCAGGCTCTTCTGTCCATGGGATTCTCCAGGCAAGAATAGTGGAATGGGTAGCCATGCCCTTCTCCAGGGGATCTTCCTGACCCAGGGATGAAACCCAGGTCTTCTGCATTGCCGGCAGATTCTTCACCGTCTGAGTCACCAGGGAAGCATCCTATGAAATGGTTTTTATAGGCAAAAGCAGTCAACTATATCAATTTCATAAGTTTCAAGTTGTAAATTAATGGGATTTTGGAAGACATTTTTAGCTGTAAATATTAAAAGGTATAAACGTGTCTATCATCTTGCTAGTTCTTTGTTTAAGGAGATATCGTAGGGTTTGCAAAGAGGTAGCCACATAGACTACAAGGAGATCAAACCAGTCAATCCTAAAGGAAATCAACTCTGAATATGCATTGGAAGGACTGTTGCTGAAGCTGAAGCTACTTTGGCTACCTGACGTGAAGAGCCGACTCACTGGAAAAGACCCTGATGCTGGAAAAGATTGGAGGCAAAAGGAGAAGGGGGCAGCAGAGGATGAGATGGTTAGATAGCATCACTGACTCAATGGACATGAATCTGAGCAAACTTGCAGAGGTAGCGGAGGGCAGAGAAACCTGGCGTGCTGCAGAGTCCATGGGTTTGCAAAGAGTCGGACGTGGATACAACTCAGCGACTGAACAACAGCAACAACAACATAAAGGAAAAGAGTCTGAAGAAGAATATGTGTTTGTGTATTACTGAGTCTCTCTGATTTACACCTGAAGCCTCAATAAAATAAAATAATCTGTGGGCGGGAACAGCAGCCTCTCCTCTGGGGGCTGGCTGGAAATGGGGCCAAGAGCGGAGTGAGGGCCCTTCCCTCTCCCAACCCACCTTGGACCCTCTTCTTCCCAGGCCCTCAAAGGTGAGATGTGAGTGTGTGAGCCCAGTTTCCTGCTTGTGCCCTGTTTGAAATGGCTCCCAAATGTGAAACTTCGGAAATGCAAAATTATGGTTCACAGCGAGCAGTCAGGAAGAGCTGTTTCTCTTTTGTTCAGACTCTCCAGCCTTCCTTGAAGGTCCAGGATAAGGCATAGGAATCCTGTCAAGACCATCCAGGATGCCTTTGCCCCTGGGGTGATTCTGTACCACTCTGGACTCACTCCAGTAAACACAGGATAATGATGGGTCCCCATCACACGGACCAGGGCATCAGCATCACTTAGGAGCATCCCTGTCACCTGATTTCTTTTACGGAGCCCGCATCTCAGCAAGGCGCTCAGGCAAGACGCTCCAGCTCGTCACATAAACAGGGACTTTTTCTGCAGCTCTGCCGTGCGCTACAGCTGTGGTTACTGCCGGGGGTGTTTACACAAAGATCTTTTCAGCAGCAGCTGGGAGGTTGCAGTCAGCCAAAGCCTCCGCAAAATTCTGTAAATCTTGAGCCAGCACAAAGACAAACCAGGACTCTATTTTTCCCTCTCTCTGTTAATGCATCCGAATTAAATCATTAAGCAGAGACGAAGGTGAAGTGCTGTAAGTTTCTCACAGATAGGAAGGGGCCAGACATGCCCAAATGTTTCATGTGCTTGCTAAGTTGCTCAGTCGTGTCCGATTCTTTGGGACCCCATGAACTGTAGCCACCAGTCTCCTCTGTCCATGGGATTCTCCAGGCAAGAATACTGGAGTGGGTTGCCATTTCCTTCTCCAGGGGAATCTTCCTGACCCAGGGATCAAACTCGGGTCTGCTGCATTTCAGGCAGATTCTTTACTGTCTGAGCCACCAGGGAAGCCCTTTCATTGTTTATTTATAGTGTAGTAAGGATGCGGGATTGAAAATCTAAAACTCTGGCTCCTTCTCCTGTGAAGGGGAATGAGGATCGCATGTGAGGCAGAGGACTGGGGACACAGGGACCCGGTGGGCGTGTCCACCTCATCCCTGAGACCTCAAGACAGGAACAGTGCACGTGCCCCTGCCAGCAGCCCATCCTCTGCTTCTCTTCCCCTCAGGAGCAGTCTGTGGCCGTGCTCAGGACTTCCCTTTGTCAGCCTGCACCCCCAAGCAGATGTCAGCCTGCACCCCCAAGCAGAGCTCACCACCCTCCTCTGCTTTTGTAGACTTTCCATTTCCCGTCCAAGCCCTCCTCTGCCTGTCTGTCGAAGGAAACACTGGTGTTTGTTTCAAAGCCCAAGGCCTGGGCGGGTGGCGGGGGGTATCCTGTCTCCTTTCTTAACCATCTGCCTGGGGCCCCACTTCCTCCCCTGGGAGGTCACTTCCAAGGACTGCGTTAGGGACCCTGCCTCCGCGGGAATGGAGGGCATGGTAATCAAGGAGGGGCTGCTGAAGGTCTGAATCCCCCAGACTATATATGTTACCCATGTCTGAGTTCTTTGGGTTGCCCGCCCTCATCATAAACGTTTTATTCCCCTAGAAATGCAGTTTTTATGTCTCACTTTGACCAAAAGCAGAGAGAGGACTCAATCAAGTGAAGGAGCCTGCCTGCTAGAGTTATCAGCGCCCAGACAAGCTTCTGTCTGCCATGAACAGTGTCCATCTGGATTCCTGGAAAAGCACAGAGAGGGGGCTTCTGTTGTGAGTCCAAGAACGCTTCAGCTTCGCGTCAGGTGCCACCAGACACTGCGTGTTTGAAAGTACAGTATGGAGAAACTCTTTAAAAGGCGGGTACTTGCTGCATCTTTAAAAGCTGACTGATGGCTTTTCAGCTGCTTCACATTTCAAGCTCAGGGATTGTGCTCTGTGCCAGGAGATTAGTCAGACATTCTTATATGTGCCTGTAATGTCAGCAATATTTATCAGTAAAGAGCATGATTCTGGAGAAGACGCTTGGCTATCCCAGGACTGTTACATCAGCCTCTCTGTGAGCCTGGGGGAGAGAGAGGACCCCCCGCCCCCGCACCCTCAACCCATCAGAGGCCTGGAAACTCCCCGTGAGTCTCCTCATCTGAACAAACTTAGGGTTCTGGGCAGAGAACAGGGCTCCCCATGAATGTCTTTGGGGGCCAAGAACTTGCACTTCAAAAGAGTCTGTCTAAAGAAGTGCATGCATGGCTAAGTGGTTTCAGTCGTGTCCAACTCTGTGCAACCCTATGGACTGTAGCCCGCCAGGCTCCTCTGTCCATGGGATTCTCCAGGCAAGAATACTGGAGTGGGTTACCATTTCCTTCTCCAGGGTATCTTCCCCACCCAGGAATCTATCCTGCGTCTCTTATGTCTACCGCATTGGCAGGTGAGTTCTTGACCACTAGTGCCATCTGGGAAGCCCAAAAGCAGAAAAGAAAAGAAGATCCTGACTTCTGAGAGGGTTAAAGGGTGGATCAGATAACAACACTGGGAAGCAGAAGTGAGGCCAGATGGGGTGCTCAGATGAGACACCCGGAAGCGTGCAACCTCCCTCCCTCCCTGGTGTGTGACCCTGGACTACGCAGGCCTGAGACCCCATCCCTGAGGCTGCACAACAAACTCAGCAAAGAAAGTTCCCAAAGAAAATACTAACATTGCATACAAACCTGAGAATGTTTGTTTAATTTCATTCTTATTTCTGAAAATATAAACTCAAAGAAAATGTCTTATAAAAGATAAAAAGATCCACAAAACAATTCAGTCAAGTATATAGATTTGAATAAAATTTGAGGGTAAAAATTTTTATAACATTAACCAAAATTTTGCATATGATACATCACAGTGCAGTAGTTCTACTTTGAGAAATTTATCTTAAATAACTGATTAAATGTTCAAAGATATATGTAAGGGGTGTTCAAAACATCGTTATACGTAATAGCAAAAATGTAGGTATAATTTATATAGCACCAGCAATTGATAAGGAACTTGCAGTTTATTAAATTATGTCATACTCTATGTACATTAAATTGATCGTGGGCCCATATTTACTGACATGGAAAGAGTTACATTATTATTCCATGACTAAAGCAGTGTCATATAGATACTAAAGGTCAGAGCAGGGAGTAATGGACATTACACAACAAGAGTATTAGGTAGAGGCAAAAATGATGCTTTAAAAACTATATCTGTATAGGTCATTTAATATTAAAAAAAAGTGTTAGTTAAGGGGTGATAAAGAATTTTTTCCCTTATCCTCATCTTTTACAGTTACTTTTAATCCCCTAATGATAAATATCTTCTGGGAATTAGGACTCAGAAAATTTTGCAGACCTCACTATTTCACCCAAAAAGCTGAAGTTGCTCCTTGTCTAAGAAAAGTGCATCACATGTATACACACCACCCATCAGAGCATCCATTTCTGTGGTTTGATGGAGCTCAGGCACAATTCAACACAAGAGCCTCTTAACACTTGCAGAGTAAAATGTCACCACTAATCAACTGAGAAGATTGCTGTTTTCCTCTTAGAATTTCACATCCTGTCTAGCGTTCAATGTGTGGTAGAATCTTGACTCTTTGATTGGATAGGAAAAGCTTTTCCTTTAAAGAGTTAAAAGTAATGTCAATGAAGAAAACTCACAAATGATATAATTTCCTGGTATTTGAGTGTTTTGTCACCAATTTCTGTGCCAGGGCCCATGTTCAGCTGTCTGGCAGCTCTTATGATATATGAAAATGCTTCCATTTTTATAGGAATATGCTGGCAAAAAATGTACCACTTCCATGAATTATTAGTCCTTTTCTGCTAATTATTTTGAAAAAAGCAGAGGTGCAGGTCCAAGTTCAAGCAACTGTTAACGTCTGGGACATACTTGGTGTAGGACTATTCAGTTAGGAGAACATCGGTGCCTTGTTTGACCACCAGTTTTCTAATTGCATTTTGAAACTTATAGGAAAAACCAAGTTACATTTTTTTGTATTAGAGATTGAGCAAGAAGTTGATTTTAAATGATTGATAAAAGTAATCAATGAGGAAACATAACAAAGTGAGTAACTAATCTACAACATAAAGTTAGAAAGTTTTACACTTTTGAATAACGTTTATGAAAATATGAAATGACAAACTGAATGGGAGCTGTGGAAAACCCTCTAGTGTTGTAAAGACCCCAGGGTAATTTGTTTAAAAAAATACAGACCGGAGGCAGGGCTGGGAGAACTCAGCTGTCTGGTTTCAAGCAGCAGGCAAAGTCCTTTGGTTTTAAACCACTACTGCAGAAAAATCAGACAAAATAAAGAACAAGCAGCCCTACTGCACGTGTCTGGGGTACGAGTCTCGGTGTTTTAGTGCGGACTGAGCTCCTGCGGGGCGTGCTGCGTGTCTGACAAAATTCCCGCAGGAGTAGCTCACTGGTCCCGCAGATGGAGGAGGGCTGGATGCTGCAGAACGCCTGCTGTAGACACTTCATGCTTCTCAAGTTAATAACCAGACACACAAAACTTTATGGAGCTAAAAATAGAACATTTGGAATCTCATATTCTAGCCAGATTGTGGCAAGAGACAAATGATAGGAAGGACAAAAAGGAGAGGAAAAGGAAGAAGGAGGGAGAGACGAGGACAGGGCCCCACGCAGGACACAGCAGTGAGGGAGGGAGTTAAATGCAGTGCTGGATCTGAGGTCTGCCCCCCCTCAGCTTATCACCTGAAAGCAGGGAGTTAATAGTAGCACTGACCTCACGGATTAAATGAACTAATATGTATGAAGTCGGCACCTAATGGGGTGTGAGTGTAACCTGTTGGGTTTTTAAAAATTGAGTTATAGTTGATTTACAATGTTGTGTTAGTTTCAAGTGCACAGGAAAGTGATTCAGTTATAGGTATACATACAGATACTCTTTTGAATTCTTTTCTCTTACAGGTTATTACAGAATATTGAGTAGAGTTCCCTGTGCTATATAGCAGGTCCTTGTTGGTTATCTATTCTATATACAGTAGTGTGTATATGTTCATCCCAAATTCCTAATTTATCCCTAGCCCCTCACCTTTCCCCTTTGGTAACCAGTTTTTACAAGTGAAGAACTGCAATGCATTATTTCTAACTACTTCCTCTAAAATTGGATAGGAACACCCCCTCTTGTGAACTGTATCCATATCTCTGCTGTATTTTCCTTTCCTGTTGTTTTTGCTGTCCTTTGCTTTCACCTGAAGATGGTAACATGTTCTAGACTGCTCCATATTATAAATCTCATTTTTTAAAGTGTTGAATCAAGGCAGTCTGCCAGCAACTTTGTTTTCCCTACTTTTCTCTCCATGTTGGACTTTTCTGGCATAGGAGAATAATATTACTTTACCATGTAAAACACGGGGAATGGCTTTAAAAGAATTCCCCAGCAACTGAATAATGGGCTGTCAAAAATATACTTGGTGCCAAAGGATCTGGACACGTCTGTTCCATTTATTGTGTGTTTCCCGTTCCCTCATGACTAAGTGCTCACAAAAGACACAAAAGCCCAAACCTCTGGAGTATGTGGTATTTGAGGGCAGAAACTATATTTTCATATATTCAGTCCCATACCTAACATATGAAGGTGCTTAGCAGGGGATCACCAGCAGACAATGATAAGCATCTACGGTATGTAGGATGCTCAAATTACTAATTAAGTTGACTTCTAGTGATGAAGAAAAGTGTGTTCCCCCATCTCCACTGTGCTTGGTTGAATGGGTTAATAATGTTTATTTTGAGGAGCACTAGAATCTTGCCCCCGAAACTTTTACCTTATTCTACCCTTTTTGAATAAGTTTATTTCTCTCAGAAATATGAAACTTATTTCTTACTTAAATTTCCATGTTTTAAAAGCCTGGTAGTACAATAGAGCAAAGTCACTTATTTTTATTTTACTTTGATAATAAATTGAGTCTATTTTTAAAAAATCAATATAGGAACGCACTGAGAATATCTAGGGGGGAAAAAATGGAAATGTGGAAAAATTTAAAGGGTGGCTTGTTTCTCAATGAAAGCAAGCGAAGTCAAGGAGAATAGCATCTGAATGCCTCCCTACCCCGGCTCCCACTGCGACCCTCCGCACTGGGTCCAGCACAGACTGTCTGCTTCTCACTTGGCACGAGGTTCTTCATCTCTCCCACCTGAGTCTTGGCCGGGCTGTTGCCAGCTGCCCTGGAATTCAGGGTGGTTTCTGATTCAGGTTATAATTTTTGACCAGTATCTTAATGGCTAGCATCTCAAGGGCAGGATAACTGTCGTCTAGGAATTCCTGAGCTGGGGAATCTCCACTGTCTAGCATGTGACTCACAGGACACATGACATTCTTATGGGGCCCATTCCCCCAGGCCAGGGACCATGAGAAATTCTTGGACTGCTTAACGAAAATTCCATGGCTTTCCTCCTACTCAGCAAAGCCTGTTGGAATTCAGTTGGGCAAGAGTAACTTCATCTGAGGAGATAAATCTGAATCTGCTTTAAATTTGTGTGTGGATGCAGGTGTGTATAGTTGAGATCTCAAATTTAGCCCTGCATCATTTATAGCAGTTATTGAAAATGCTCCATCATAACGAAGTAGTATGAACTCAGGTCCCTTAGTGAGACACCACACTCATGCCCACTTAGACTAGCTTGGAAACCATCCTGTCTAATGTCCAGAAGGCACTGAGTGGCCACCTGAGAATAAAGTGCTGGGGGCAGAGTTCTCTAGAAAGAAATCTAAGTGCCTTCCTGGTTTATTTTGACTTGAGGAAAAGAAGCAGCGTAACTTCTTAGCTGCCTCTGGAGACCCAGTGCTGAACATACCACTTCCTATTTGCAGGACCAAATTGTATGGAAAGGTGGTGATTATCTTCTGTGATTATTAAAGCAACTAGTACATGACACAGCTCATGGATTTAGGTCTGGGGGGCGAGCAGAGGTGATAACTCGAACAGTTACTGAAGTCAAGTTATTGTTGCCCCTGACAATGCATTGGGAAAATGTGAAAGTGTGGCTGAGCAGAACCCTTGTTGTTCTTCAGCTGCTAATTTGTGTCTGATTCTTTGTGACTCCATGGACAGCAGCATGCCAGGCTTCCTTGTCCTTCTCCACCTCCCAGAGTTTGCTCAAACTCATGTCCACTGAGTCAGTGATGCCATCCAACCATCTCATCCTCTGTCATCCCCTTCTTTTCCTGCCCTCAATCTTTCCCAGCATCAGGATCTTTTCCAGTGAGTTGGTTCATTGCATCAGGTGGCCAAAGTATTGGAGCTTCAGCTTCAGCATCAGTCCTTCCAAAGAATATTCAGGGTTGATTTCCTTTACCAGAGCCCTGAACTCTTATAAATGCAGACTTCTTATTAACATGGTCTTTGATTAGAATGAGCATTTTTCTTTATATAAAGTACTCAGAAAATAGTCACACTTACAGTGTAAGGAGAAACATGGAAAAGTAACAGAAAATCATTTTTATACCCAGCTTTTCTTTTGGGGACTTGGATACCCTTCAAATCACGTCATTGGAAACAGCACTTTTGCATTCAGGAGAACTTCTAATTAAAATGTTTAGCTTTAAAAATAAACATAAATCCTGTGCTTCAGTGTTGAGGAGGTAAAGGCATGATGTCCAGTGAATTGGAACATCAGAGTGTCCTCCAGCTTTGCATATGCCACATGAAGTTAAAAGCTGAATTTTGGAGAGTACAGCTTATAATGTGCTACTATTTCATTATTTTTAACAGGAGAGTATTATTCATTTTTCTGCTCAGGACACATGTAGACTTTGAGAGGATGATTAATGGGCAGCCGTGTCAGCAGTGGAAGGGGTGGGTATTGTTCGTGGCAGGGGTTTCTCACCCAGACTGGTCTCTGAGAGGGGAGACAGTCACCACACTTACATGTATCAATACAAGCAAATCTCTATCAAGCTGTGTAAATCTTGGCAGAACTGAGTCTTTGATGTGCATTAATTGTGTCCCTTCCTCCCATTGCAGGCTCAACCTGGGAGAAGACCTTCCGACAGATTGGCTTCGAAAGGTAAGCTGGGCTCGGTTACTCATGACCCGTTTTATTCCAGCAGTTCACTGATTATCCATTGGTGGTCCCACCACCACTACTTCAGTGACTGTGCCCTTGAGTAAGTTGTCATTTTTGAGCCTCGGTTTCCTTGTAAATAAACCTTTGATTTATACCATCCTTGCCTGCACACAGATTGAAATTGATGATTAAATGGGGCAATTTATGTGAAAATGCTTCTTCTACTGTGAAACAGTGTGAAAGATAAGTTGTAGAATTAGGGCATTTCAGGGAAGAGAGTTGACTCTCTTATTGCTTCCTGATGTCATATGTTATATTCAGTTCTATAGGTTTAGTACAGAGAAATTTATATTTATATTGATATCTTCCTAATTATTAAAATTATCTGATCTTATCTGCTCCAAGTGAAAGGCTGAGATCATGTTACTCTTAGCTAAAAGCATTTCTGCACCAGCATGTCCTGAAAAAAAAAAAATTGACTCATGATAACATCAGAAAATGTTGACTCAGATAACATCAGGTAGGGTCAGTATAGCCCTAATGACACCATATGGACAATTTAACATCTCACAGTGAACTTGCAGCATCGGAACAACTATTGAGACAGAAAAGTAATTAAAATTTTTTTTACTCTAAAGGTAGATTTTGACTAATTCTTTTCAGCATAATAGCATTTTTGCATTCAGAAGACTCTGACTAAAATGTTTACCTAAAAAAGTAAATGTAAATCCTGTGCCTTGAGGAGGTAAAGCCATGGTGTCCAGTGATTGGAATGTCAATGGCCCTCTAGCTTCCCAAACACCACATGAAGTTAAGAGTTGAATTTTGGAGAGTACAGCTTACAAAGTGCTACTATTTCATTATATTTAACAGGAGAGTATTACTCATTTTTCAAAATGTGTCTTTATGTGTATCAATCAAGCTGATGGAGTGCTTAGAGCATATGAAAAGAATAATAAAATACCTTAAAATGCATTATTTCTCCAGTAGTGAGTAAGAACAGATACCTCATTATCAGGGTGACTGTGATGGCATTTCTGGTACCATTTGTAATTGACTCAAACGTCTGTTTGTTTCTCTGCGTGCTCGTCCATGCCATCAGCACCGTCACTGTTGATCTCTCAGTGAGTTCTCGTGGTTGATCCTTGAGGTTATTGGATGAAGTTGGTTTGGGGCAGGCAGATCTGGTGGACCAGCTTTCAGGCTGAAAATCACACGCAGCTTTGTGTGTGTGAGACCTTCCCCAAAGCATCTCTCTCTTGATTCTTCTTTTGTGTATCGACAAATGTCAAAGATAACCAAAGAAGCTGTTGTTGTTGTTTTAGTCTCTAAGTCGTGTCCGACTCTTTGTGACCCCATGGACCATAGCCTGCCAGACTCCTCTGTCCATGGGATTTCCCAGGAAAGAATGTTGGAGTGGATAGCCATTCCCTTCTCCAGGGGATTTTCCTGACCCAGGGATCGAACCCACGTCTCTTGCATTGGCTGGCGGGTACCACTGGGTCACCAGGGAAGCCTGCTTGTTTGTTCACTCTATCCCTAAACCAAGGTTTATTGTAGACTTACAGAAGTCTTTCAAGACCCAAAGTTCTTGTCAAAGGAGAGAGGATAGCAAATTGAACATCGTTATTTGTCTCCTGGCTTCAGGAAGACATTACTATACTTGCTTTGTCCATTTTTAGGGGGGGGTGGGACTGAAATATTGTAAAGAGAACCTCAGATACTGTGTCATCATCCCTACCTAAGTCAGTGTGTATCTGTGAAAAAAATGGATGTTCTCTTGCAGAATCATGATGCCACACAGGTACCGAATACCAGCCAGTCCTTAGCACTATCTAATACCAGTCAGTGCTTACACTTCCTGATCATCTCAAAAGTGTCATTTTACAGACACTGATTGAATCAGCATGTTCCTAAAGCCCACACTTACTATTAAATTTTTTTTCAGCTTTAAAAATTAAAAAAAATTTTACTGAGTTACAATTAACATACAATATTATATTAGTTTTAGGTGTATAACATATTGATTTGATATTTTTATATGTCATGAAATGGTCACCACTGTGTGACCAGTTACCACTGTCACCACTGATTCTGTTCTGTTGCCACATCTCCACCTCTGTATTGAGATTGTGTCCCCCAGGTCTTTCCCACCTTCATTGGGTTTCTCTTCCTGCCACTAGCTTCTGAGGAAACCAGCTCCTCTGTCTTGCAGCACCGCTGTCTTGTCTGGAGTATCTGTTTGTGGCTTTGTTTGCCTTGTCAGTCTACCTTCTAATTCACATAAACTCAAATCGCTCCTTTTGGGCCATCGGGGACAGCTTCATGGTGACTTCTTGTCCTTTGTTGAAGGCCGCCTGGTCTTTTCTCATTTCTGTCCTTCTAGCACAGCGGGAGATACCAAGCCCATCCAGGATTCTGGACCTGGCCACTGCCATCTGTCCTGAGGGTAGATATTTAGGCATTTTCTAGCCTTTGGCTCTTGTAATGAACAAACTTGTACACGCCTATATTTTTGCCAGGTATTCTAGGGATAGATTCCTGAGTACAATCAAAGAGTAAATTTTTGTAGAATTTTGATGAACATTGCCAAGTTTCCCTAAAATTTTGGCAGCAGTTTTGGCAATTATTTCCCCAGAGCCTCACCAACAGAACTTGCTGTCACACTCGAGGTTTTTTGCCAGCCTGATGGGTAAGAAATGGTAGCTTGGTGTCCTTCTAATCTACATTAATCCTGAGTCATTTTTCCGTAGAGTGGCACTCAGGCTGAGGTTCTTTGCCATCTCCTGAGTGGAACTCTAAGAGCAAGAGCTTCTTCTAAGATGGTTAAGGATTCATTGATCTGCAGGATTCGGCAATTGAAACATTTTCTTTCTAGTTTGCATGACCTTAACCTTTTGCCTACTTGAATAATGATGTAATGAAAACAGCTGCCATGTACCAAGGACTGTGTCACATCATTTTCAGTCTGTGCAGCAGCCCCACAGACCAGGGATTGGCAAACTTTTTTCTAAAGAGGGAGAGGCCACATTTCAGGTTCCATAGGCCCTACAGTTTCTGTGGTAGCAGAAGGCAATGAGCATGCTTTGTTCCAATAAAACGTTATTTAAAAAAACAGGAAGCTGGCAGGACTGGCTGCTGGCCAGCCTTTGTGACCCTGTCTCACAGGTAAAGAAACCTAAAGAAAACCAAGCAGCTACCCAGAGAGTTGTAGCCACACACATAGACCTACGTTCAAGAGACGGTCTGCCTGGCTTTCTACATCCAGCCACACTGAATGCTTAAATTATAGCTTTTTTTGGTTTTGTGTTGTTTATTTTTTCCTACCCCAGTAGCTCTGGGAACATTGTCTTTAGTCTCAAGTCTTATCGGCTGTTCTCATTTTATGATTATTTTGAAGAAAGTCAGGGAGTAAAATTTGCATATCGTAATGCCTCTCTAAATGGGTATGCTTCTGAATAGATGTATACATTAAAATATTATTAAGGGATATATTGAGTGAAAGACTGTATTTTTGAACTGTAGTCTAAGTTTGGTGAACATCCCCAGTTTTAGATGTTATCTTAAAACATCACCCTTGGTTATCCCGTGTTGTCACATGTTTTCTCATGTAAGGGCAGGAGTTGTCTCTGCCTTGCATCAAGTGTCTTGAAATACAGAATAGGTATTGATAGATGGGGTTATTGTGCGTTGACAGTTGCAAAGACCGTGTCATGCAGTGCCGTTAAACTTAATTTCTTCTCAAGTTTAACACCGTCTTTCTCTTCAAGGGAATTCCAATTATATCCTAAATGAAGCTGTCTGGCCCTTAAGAGCCCTTGTGAGAGATATTGATCCTTTTAGTGCTGTGACCTTTGATGTTTGCCCATCAGTCTGTTTGCTAACAGAGTATTTCAAAGTGGTCACATCTAAAAAAAAAAAAAAAAAGTGACTGAGTCAGACAAACCTCAAAGCTTTCTCCAAGAAAAAGAAAGCCAAGTTGTCCTCTGCTGTACATTCTGTGATGGGGAGCAAGGAGGGGACCTAGGGAGTGAGCCTGCCCTTGCAGTAATATTGCCATGAGATGCATCCTGGTGAGCAAACTGAAAGATCAGATAGAGGAAGACACGTGAGGACCTGATTCTGTGGCAGCAGCATCTGGGAGCTTAGCAGATATCTGTAAACTGTGTTTCATTGGTTCCCCCCTTTCCTGCCTCTGGTTCCTTCAGGACATGGCAGCTGCTGGTACCCAACAACCCCACCTCCTCCCAAACCCCCCCAGACCCACAGCCACCACCGTCAGGCTCCCTCCTCTGTTTCCCAGCACCTTCTGTCACGAAGCCACCAAGTGTGTTCATGATCTTGCGTGGACTTACTGTGTGTCATTCTAGACCCTTGCTGCTGGGATGTATGTCTTGTTGTTTTGTACCTGCTAGTGCCAGCCCAAGGGTTGTCCAGTGATAGGCATTTAATAAATGTTTCATAAACAAGCATTTTATTAGGACACTAATCCCATTCACTGGGTCTCGACACTCATGACCTCCTATTTTAATACTGTCTCATTGAGGGATTAGAATTCAGTAGGTGAATTTTGAGAGAATGAAAACATTCAGTCCATAACACGTGTCGATAACTCCCATACGATTGAAAGAAAAGTTAGATCTTATGTCTGAGACTTTTATATCCTGTGATATCATATAATCCGTTTCATTAGACTTTACTCATGCAGCTGATCAATTTTGCTGTTTTCTTTGATTGTCCGAAATACCTTGGTTATACTCAAAATGGAAAGTAAAAGCTATGATTAATATATGCATACACGTGTGTGTGTCTGTGTGTATGTGTGTGCATGAGTATATATGCCTGTGTATTGTGTGTGTGTATAATAAAAGTAGGTGATATCCATTTCTTAAGCTGTTGAGAGCTTTACCTAAGACTTTGACTTCCAACTTGGAAAGGAACTTTTTTTTATTCAAGCACAATGATATCATTTAATAAGTATTTGGTGAACAGATCTATTTTTCTTCTAGAAAAAAAAAGATGTAATCCTTCATCCTTTTTCCTTCAAAATATGTCTGGTAGGAAAGATTTTCTGATTTGTAATCTCCAACTTCACTAAGTCAGGTCCCTAGAACTTAATATAAATAGTATCTGAATGAATGAGTGAAAAAGATCAGGTCCTATGGAGAATGGTGCATTCATGTACTGAAATCCCAAATTCCCAGGTGGTAAGCTTGGCACCTTGTTCTGTACAAAATGTGAGGTACCAAGCCAGAACGTTTTATATTTCATTAGTGACATGAGCAAATGAACTGTGTAATAGATCTCTGAAAGCTTTTTCAAACCTTGGTGCAGACAGCACCATGAATAATAGGAAGTTCACGCTGTTTGATACGGAGGTAAAATTTGGATGTTGAGTCTGTAGAATGGAATGTTTTGGGGAATCGTGCTAGCAGATACTCCCAAGCCTCGGTTCAGATTTCTCATTTGCTCTGCATCGTGAGATCCTGAAATTAGCTCTTTCATAGCTGTAACTGCAGTGAAATATCTCTGCCACAGCCCAGCCAGTTAAACACCTCAGCTCACGAATGGGTATCATTGCTTGGATGAAGCGACAGTTTGTATGAAGCAGATTTCAGAGGAGCTGTGTGGGTCTTCCATCAGAATCCTCGGAAACCTATCACCCACGATGAACAAAGTAGAAACAGTTCCTCCTGGGTCTTCTTTTTTCCTGACCTATCTCTACATGCTCACAGTCACACAGACTTCTAAATGTACACGAAATCTTAAAAGTAGCAAACATGACACTATCGCACACCTTCCAGAGTCTAGTGGTTTCATTCACACAGTGACATGTAAGTGAAGATTCAGAGGACTAAGTGACTTCTTTATGCACGACCAGGTGGCATTAAGTCTTCCTGTTTGTGAAGCCTGTGCCTCCTCTTCTCTAAGCTCTGCAGACATCTGTGCCCTCCTCTTCTCTAAGCTCTGCGGACCTCTGAAGTTCTTATCACACAACAGGAGCAATCTCGTCGCCTCGGTTGATCACATCCCTCGGCGCCAAGGGGGCTTGGGAACCTGTGGTCATGCAGGACCCCACTCGTCCCAGGCCAGTGTATTAATCCCTTATTCTGCCCTCCCCAGACTGTCCTATACCCGCTGCCTCGCCCAGGACGGACTCCCTCCTGCCTCTGAGAGGCTCTAATGTCCAAGTCCCCCTTTCACACCCTTCCTGTGGTCACTACTGAGGTTGATGCCCACCTCACTCTTCCTGGGGATGGAGAAGTGGCCTGGGGGCCTGTCATCCATAGAGCAAGTGAAAACGCTGGTCAGTGAGCAAGCCAGCAGCCCAGGGATCGTAGTCACCAGGTGGGAACAAGTGGAGCAGCCTGGGGGACCCTCACGTGGCCGTCCCGCCCCACCTGCCCCACACAGAGGGAAGGCTGTCTCACCTGGGCCTCGCGGGAAGTGGGTAGGTTTGAAATGTCCACTCTCTGCTCTGACCGGCAAGATGCACTGACTGAGGAATTGAGGCAGGTCACTGCTTCCATTCTGGAGTGAGCATGTTTCTGTGGACACACTGGTATCTCCCATTGGGACCCTGATGGATGTGTACTGTGCTGTGGGGCAGTGGGGCCCAGTCCTCAGGCATCCGAGTGCAGTGCTGGTTTTGCCCTGAGAGTGGTGGACTCTAGCACATTCCAGAAAGAGGAGCATAAAGTCCTAAGGAAGATGGCAGAGGTGCTGTTCTGGTTGACTCTTCACTGAGGTGCTGTTCTGGTTGACTCTTCACTGGTGGTGGGGTCCCTGGGCTGAGGGGCTTAGTAGTCAGTGTCTATCCCCTCATTGCCCCCCTGCACCCTTGGAGGGCTGTGTGTCCTTATTCACACGTTGCCTAAGTGACTTTTAGGGAAAAAAATAAAACCAAAGCAGAAAAACAGAAACAAAGCCCACTCCTTTGTTGCCAGGCACGGGGTCTGAGGAAGTGGTGCCCCCACCATGGGGTCCCAGGGGTGCTTCTTACTCTAACCACCTGAGTCAGGCCCACATCCCTAGTCCCACTCAGGCTGGAGGCTGCCCATTGTGTGACCACAGTACCACCCAGCCCGGTTCCGTGGGTGCCCTGTAGCAGGATGGAGCTGCCCCACCAGGTCCAGGGTGTTCTCTGCCGGACAAGCCGGGGGAGCCCCAGGTTTCTGGACACACGTTCTCTCTGGACAGACAATAGCTGGCTGAGGCCCGGGTAGGGGAGGAGGAACCAGGTGGGCTCTCGGGCCAGACTCAGCTCTCCTTCAGGCAATTTCCTGTCGGTAAGGAGGGGCCTGGATTGTGTAACCCAAACATATGGGACAGTAACATGCCGTGTGCCGGAGGAAGCTCCAGGGCCGGGCAGGGCCCAGCACATAGCAGACACTTCCCTGAAGGGCTCGTTCAGTTGCCCTGGGAGGATGAGAACTTCATTCCAGCCTAAACATGAGCCCTTATGGAAACATTCAGTGCGACTATAAAAATTTACTATAAAAAATAATGATTTCTCGTGTAAGTCAAGAAAGGAGCGTTTATACATGCAGACCTGGGTGGGGGGCGGACATGGAGAGAGTGGAAAAGATGGATAAGAAGCACCCTATCCTGAACTGCTGGCCCACTCTCAGTGGACTCCCCAATGCTCAGGGTCAACAGGGACAGCCTTGTGTTCATCATCATCAGGGGCCAGAGCGTAGGGACCCAGTGTGGGCGGCTGCCTTCGTGGTGGTGGATCCTGGGGGTCAGTGTTTGCACAGGGAGGGTCCTGAGAGGGGACCCGAGGACTGTGAGCAGGAACTTCCTCAGCATCCTTGGGGCTCTTAATGTCTTCCACCTCCCGAGAACAAGACAGAAATGTGCACTGTTCAGATTTGCAGGCATGCAAACCTCAGTAGCCATGGCTCACTCTAGGAGTGTTTATTTTATTTGCTTATTTATAAAAATAATGAATCTGTGTTTAGAGGAAAGTCTCCCAATAACCTAGCTCCAATCTCATAAATCAGCGATTTTGTAATAGGTCTTGAACTGTTAAAACATAATTTCCCAGAATTTCAAGCACAGAGATTTGCAGAAGAAACCATCTCCTCCGCACCCGCGTTGTTAATTTTATCCCTGCCATAAATTGTTTGCGTGGGGAAGTCCTCTGGGAGAAGTGGCCAAGGAGCAGCTCCATGGAAATACCGAGGAGAGATATTCAGGGACCTTGGGGACCACCTTCCTTCCTGGATGTTGAGATGTGTTGGGACCCTCTATGCCATTCAGTACATTTTCAACAGTTACATATTCATAGATGCAGCTGGTTTATACAGGACATTTGTATCAAGTGCCTAATAGGTTTTCCTGCCATTTCTTTTTTAAAAAAATCATTTGTTTTTAATTGGAGGATAATCGCTTTACAATATTATGATGGTTTCTGCCATATATCAATGAGAATCAGCCATAGATATATATATGTCCCCTCTCTCTCACCTCCCACCCCATCCCACCCATCTAGAGTGTCACAGAGCACTGGGTCGAGCTCCCTGTGCTATACAGCTAATTCCCACTGGCTATCTGTTTTACATATTGTAGTGTATATATGTTTCAGTGCTACTCTCTCAATTTTTTCCCACCCTCTCCATCCCCCAGTGTGTCCATAAGTCTGTTCTCTATGTCTGTGTCTCCACTGCTACCCTGCTGATAGGTTCATCAGTACTGTCTTTCTAGATTCCATATATATGCGCTGATACATGATATTTGTTTTTCTCTTTCTGACTTACTTCACTCTATAATAGGCTCTAAGTTCACCTACCTCATTGGAACTGACTCAAATTCATTCCTTTTTATGCCTGAGTAATGGCACCCCACTCCAGTACTCTTGCCTGGAAAATCCCACGGATGGAGGAGCCTGGTAGACTACAGTCCATGGGGTTGCTCAGAGTCGGACACGACTGAGCGACTTCACTTTCAGTTTTCCCATTCATGCACTGGAGAAGGAAATGGCAACCCACTCCAATAGTCTTGCCTGGAGAATCCCAGGGATGGCTGAGCCTGGTGGGCTGCCGTCTATGGGGTCGCACAGAGTCGGACACGACTGAAGCGACTTAGCAGCAGCAGCAATATTCCATTCTGTACATGTACCAAAGCTTCTTTATCCACCGATTACATTGTCTCAGATTTGGGGTTTCCTCTCAAGTTACCCTTGCCACTCACTGTGTTTCTCCAGTGCCTCCCTTATCAGGTTTATTGGGGTGTAATTTACAGCCTGGGAAATTCTCCCCTTTTTAGGTGTGTCATTTATGACTTTGACAACCTAGGCAGCCATGTCGTCACCTCCATTTCAAGATTTATAATATTTTCACCATTCTGGAAAGTCTCCTTCTGCCCCTTTGTCATCAATCCCTTACCTCCCTAGCCCCAAGCAGTCACTGATCAGAGTTCTCTTTCTCTGGTTTCACCTTTTCCAGGTTGTCATGTGAATGGACTCATAGTTTGTGGCTTTCATATCTGGCTTCTTTCACTTAACATAATACTTCTTAGATTCAACTGTAGAAGTTGAAAGCATCCTTACTTTCATTGTAAATTGTATTCCATTGTATAGATCACCGCAAATTATCCAGGGAGCAGCTGGTAGGTGTTTGGCATGTTTTCAGCTATTGGTGATTATGAATGAAGCTGCTCTAAACCTTTGCCTACAGATCTTTGTGTGGACAAATTTATGTGATATGTCCCTTGATTATGTCCTCTGCCTTCAGCCTCTTTAGTTAGTGAGCCCTAAATTACTCAAAGTGCTTTCTGAACAAACCTTGAAAAATCAATCACATTTTAGCTGCGTGGAGAAGTGTATGTAGAAAGATTCTGTTCACAGTCTGGGCCAAGACACTATAATTTGTGCTTCACAAATTTTTATTTTCATTTCTTGGATTTAGTGAGCATAGGGTGCATCTTTGGACAGGTAAAAATTCAGAATTTTTAAAATTTGTTTGATTAACATTTTATTCCAGAGCAATTTTGATTTGTTTCAGAGCTTAGTATTTCTAGTTTGTTATGATGTGCTTGAGGATGGATCTTCAACCTTCACCTGCAATCTCAAACTCCAGTATGCTCTGAACACTTGGTATTTTAGCCTGATTTCTTGGTGGCAAAAACCTGACCTGAACTGACCTGGAAGCCGAGGGGAGAGCATTGCACTGAGTGTGAAGGGACGAGGTGTGTGTGCTGGGGGAGGGGACAATGCCCACGAGCCTGCTGCCACGGTTACATCGTCTGGTGAGGCACCCTCCTGACATCTGGAAAATTATGACTTTGTAATACACTCCGCTCCAAGAGATTTGGAGGAAGGATCTGTTTTTTCTCCATCTGTCTTCGGCACAACTGCCCCCTAGCTGTTTGATGGAACCGAGCTGTGCTAGAGTGAGTCTGAAGTTTTTTTTATTTCACTGTGACTATACCTGTACACTTTATGCCATGACCCAATGCAATGCAAATACATCCAGTTTCCAAAGCAACAGCTCCTTTTACTGCATGCAGTGTACTCCTCTCTTCCTTTGCTGTGTTCATGAAAAAGAAAATGCTGGCTGGTGCTGCTGCATTTATTTGATTACAAACTGGTTAGTTGTGGCTGCAGCTGAGAGAGCCATGAACAGCGGGTGATGCTCAGCCAGGAGGGAGACTGGAGGTCCATGCCCGCCTTGCTGTGCCCTGGCCCACGGGGATGACAGACGCTTATGTGTCATGGCATTTGCGGGCTGTCACAGTGACACATGAGGCCTGCTTAACCACAGAAATGCGCGTGCAGGTTCGACTCAAAATCTTTGCAGTTCAGCTCAAGCAGAGGGAACCCTGAGACTGTGTCCACCAATCACCTGCAGTGAATCACCCAGCTCCAGAGAGACTAGACTAGATTCTGCTCACCTCCTGTGTTTCGATCGTTCACAGCACTGTGCAAGCCAATCAGAGAATCACCATGGGGTGGGCTGGTGGAGGGAGTGAGTCTGAGACAAAGGTTGTATTTCAGGAGCTCGACTGTGCACAATCATCGACACTGCTGGGAAAATGAGGGGTCTCGGAGGAAAGAGGAGGTGCATTGGTGCTGAAGTAGGGCCCCGATGAGACTCAGGGAGGGTCCCTGGGGCAGCCCTGGCCCTGTGCAGCTCCCCTGCTGTGGGACGGTGACCAAGCATCAGTGTCTGGGCTCCAGGGGCCACCAGAAGACCAGGTACAACCATCTCAGTAGTTCATATTCATCTAAATAATGCTCAGTTGCATTTTATTGTTTTATTGGAATTCAATTGAAGTTGACCTTCTTATCAACTCTGAACCAAAGGGCTGGCTCCCAAAGGAGTGGCATGAATGGGGTTGTTCTTTTCCAGCTTCTGAAGGTAACAGCGTTTGTGTTTGTTCCGAAGTCTGCTTTTCAGCCCTACCTGAAATTTCAACACTCTTTTTTCAGCCATACCTGGAATTCCAACACTCTTCCTCTTTCCTGGCCCCTTCTCAATTTCCCTGCGTCTTTATTTTGAATTTTCTGAGTTAAAATGAAACCTGACAGTTGGGAAGACCCTGAAAAGTCATTTTGTTGGTGAGAAACTGAGACTTACAAAAGCAAAGTGGGTTGCCCATGAAAATCCACCCCAGCCTCACTGCTTCCCTGGACTTGGATGGGAGGATGGTAATTGAGTTTGACCAAATATAATCATGGCTGAGTCTGCAGCAGTTGGTCATTTTCTTTCCCAGGCAGGTAATCGACTTTGTGTTTTCACGATATGTTCTACATGAGGAATTCTGAGCAGTATGACACTTCTGATTTTTAAAAATAATATGAAATATTAAAAATACACTTTTGTGCATGCCAACCAGCTTTCAAAGTTAAGAACCTAGGTGCTGCAACACAGGTGACTGTGTCCCGCTCTCTGTCCAGAAACATGTTTGTCGCTTTCATGGAGTTCTTTATGGGTGAGTCCGTAAGTGATCAATATTCTATATGCTTGCTACTTCTTTTTTTTTCTCTCAATATTATGTTTGTGAGATGCATCCATGTTTATTGGTGTAGATCCAGGTTGCATGTACATTTGCACTAACTCACTAATTCACAGTGTTTTATGGCTACATTCTCTCTCCTCTTGATGGATAAGGAGTTTTTTCCCCAGTTTCCAGCTTCCTAGACTCCCTTTCAAGAGGAATAATCACCCTGCACAAATAGGATCGTGTGACTGTAACCAGGTTGGAGAGGAAGTGTCTGCCTGTTGAAGAGAAATGAGGTTTTAAGTTGTTTAGCTTGTGTTTTTCTATATGGAAAATGTAATTGAGCTGAGCCCAGAAAGTCACGTGATCTAGGATAACGTTTTATGGGGAAATGTATACATCAATCTCCTTAATTTATTAGGACAGGGCTTATACGCATAACCTGGTCAGCCTGATTTCAAATGCAGAATTTACTTGAAATAAAATTTAATTTGTTGGGCTTCCCTGGTGGCTCAGTGGATAAGAATCCGCCTGCCAATTCTGCCAATGGAGACATGGTTTCAATCCCTGATCTGGGAAGATCCCGCATGCTGCAAAGCAGCTGAGCCTGTGCACCACAACTACTGAACCTGTGCTCTAGAGCCTGGGAGCCAAAACTGCTGAAGCCCACTCATCCTAGAGCCTGTGTTCTGCCACAAGAGAAGCCATGGCAATGAGAAGCCCGGCCACCACAACTAGAGACTAGCCCCTGATCTCTGCAACTAGAGAAAACCCATGCAGCAACAAAGACCCAGTGCAACCAAAAATAAATTAATTAATTACACTATTAAAACATTTTAATTGTTATTAAATTCTCTGAAATGAACACTGACGATTCATTTACAGAGCCTCCCATAAATATTTATACTCTGTGCAGTCCCTGGACCATCTGACTTACTCCATGGACTTTAGCCAACATACATGAGAAGAAATCTCTCGCTCTGCCCCTCCAGCCAAGACCTCTCTCAGGCACAAACCCCACGTGACTTCCAGGGTGACCTGTCATGTTCGTACCACACCTCACCCTCACCATGGAAAGGCCACCTCCCAGCCCCACCTCCTGCGACCAGATCGTGACTTCCTTCATGGTCTCAGTTCCGTGGTGATGGTGGAGAGTCCTTTGCTCCAAACCCTTCAGCCCTTCTGGTTGTGCAGATGCTTCACCAGAGTCCGAGTCCAGCAAGGAGGACCTGGCCGCAACACTTCCTCCTGATTTATCTCTGTGTTTAAGACACACTTTCATAACCAACACTCAGTGCCCAAGGAGAGGGCCTGGCACTCGATAGAGGCATAATAAATACTTTTGGAATAAATAAAAAATCTGACCAAATCAAGCCATTTCATATTCATTGGATACAGTTAGTAGTTCTTGTTCTTGAAATGTTTTCTCTGGTGTATGCAGAAAGTGCATATATATTTTTAATGATTTATAGTTTCCAGTTGTGACAATTAACTCACATCCAAAGAACTGAGATGTTACTTATCAACCTCCAATCCTCAGGTGCTCCGCAGACACTAGTGACTGCCCTACCCTTTGTACTTTATCTTCCCTGAACTGAATTACGCGGATCTTTGTGGCAGACACCTGATCTAATTCTTCAGCAGGACTTTGCACCAACAATTGTTATAGGAAAGAAAGAGTAAATATTTGGAGATAGCATTAATTCTGCCAGCCTGTATTCAGAGCACACACTATACCCCATGTACACACACACATACACACATATACACACATACAAATATAATATATACGTATATATATATATATATATATATATATATAGTCCTCTTGGATATAGAGATTCACAAATAAGGGAGCAACATAAAGTGTTAGGGGTCTAAAGGAAACAGATGGTGGGCTTTGCGGTGGAGATGAGAGAGGTGTGTCTTGACTGACGGTGATGACGTGGAAGAGTGTGTGAAGAGGGCTTTGTGGTCTGAGGGAGAAGACTGTGCTCTGACTCAGAGGGACAAACACTTGCCTGTCCTTGGATGTGCAGCCAGCATGGCTGGAATTTGAGGTCCGAGGAAGTCATAGCAAGAGACAAGGCACACACGTCTGCAATACAGAGGCCTTGTAGGTGAGCTTGGGAATATGGACCTTTCTCATCGGCAGTGCAGTGAGAAAGTCCAAACTGTGCTTCTAAAAGTTCAGCTCGGCCTGGTTGGCAGAGGGGACACCCCGAGGCAAAGTGACAGTCATTCAGAAGAGGAGGTGGTGAAGGGAGACGTGTGGAGATATGGTCAGGCACTGGGTAGAGACATCTCATAGGAAGATGGGTGTCTGCGGATGGTCTTGGGGACATGCTGGGCCTGAATGAGCAGCTTTGTGAGTTGTTGTGCACTTTCTAGTCTCTTCCAGTCTGTCCCAAGAGCAAGTGGACAGTTGGACGAGGAGGTGGACACTGGGAAGATGGGGTGGACAGCTGGGAGAGGGGATGAGGCAAAGAAATCAGGTGTTGCTGGCACTGTAGTTATTAGGGGCTTATTCAAAATCAAGTAGATGAGTATTAGTTACATCTAAGTACAGTTTCCAAAGTATCCATTCATTGTGATCAAAAATCTAGACCAATGAGGAGACTGCAGCTCAGCATTTTCTAAAACCTGTGCCATGAGCAATAGCTTGGCAGAATGTAATAGATTTTAGATAAAACTTTAAGAAATGGTTTGTGCTCAGATAAATTTGAGAAGCAGAGATTTGCATGAGAGCTCAGTTGCTTCAGTTGTGTCCAACTCTTTTGTGACTATATGGACTGTAGTCCACCAGGCTCCTCTGTCCCTGGGATTCTCCAGGCAAGAATACTGGAGTGAGTTGCCGTACCCTTCTCCAGGGGATATTCCTGACCCCGGGGTTGAACCCATGATTCCTGTGTCTCCTGCATTGCGAGTGGGTTCTTTACCTACTGAGCCACCTGGGAAGCCCAGAGGTTTACATAAACTCCAATTTATTGTTTTTCTACAGAACTTCTCAAGTTCTTTACTTTAATAATAACTGTTGTGATTTTCTAACACTTATTTGACCAGAGGCAGGTTTTTTTCTTGCTTTTTTTTGGTCATGTTTTGCTTTAATTCACAGTATTTCTGAGGACTAGCACTCTGATGAATGTGCTTCAGTAGATTCTGGTCTAGACAGCGAAGATGGAGACTATAGTGATAATATGGTCCCCATGGGAGGTATCAAGTGGACTCTGACCTGGTCATTGTCCGCGGCCCTCACCGTTGTCTTCTGGAGGCTCCTGAAGCCCGTGGGCTGGCAGTGCTCTGAATGTGCTGCTTTGTGAGCTCAGGCGACAGCAGCAGGTAACAGGTTGGCACCTCCGTGGCTGACAGATTCCACTCTGAGCTGGACCGCAGCCCAGTCCTGGTTCTGGGAACCGCATTCTGTCATAGCTAGGGAGTAACTGCTTCGCAGTCGAGGTTCATTCACTTTCTTCATGTTTGTGGGTGATTGAGTGTCTCCTTGGGGGGACCTAGGAGCACAAAGCTGAGGCTGTTGACCCGAAGCCACTGTTTGCAAATTGAGAGCCACAGAGTGCAGGTTGGGGTTGGGGGTGGGAGGAGGCAGGCACAGCCGGCTCCTGGGTCCACTGTGCCAGGTGGGACTCTGGGTACGTTCCTCAGAGAACTCTTTCCCTCCAGTCGGCTTGATTTGTGCTTCTCATAAAACGCCATGGTCAATTCGTTTTCCGCAAAAGAGCTGCAGTAATTTATCCCCCAAATCCACTCGGGAGGGACTGCTGGCTCCCCTAACCTCAGCCCCACCCAGGTACACCTCCCCGCCCAGCCTGGCCTTCATCTCCTGGCGTCTCCCCTTGATCTCCGAATTCTCGTTCTGATGATGTGAATCCTCCTTTGCTCTGTCTGATCATGTTAGGTGTACTTGCAAAGTAGGCAAAACCTCTCCAGTTTTCTTATGATGAAATCAATCATCAGATTTCCTTATTATGGATTTGGATTATAAATTTTATAAGTAATTGTAAAGTCTGGATGGATGAAGTTTTCACAAGATCATACGTTTGGATGAAGTTTTCCTATATGATTTCTCTTACTGTTAGTCCAAATGCAAGGAATTTGCCATTTTTTAAAACCTCTCACATGACCACGTGTGTTTTACTTATGGAGGTAAAGGGATGTCTCATCACTTCCATGTTTCTCTGTTCAGAGAAGTTTAGAGTCGTGTATAAAACCCAGGCTTCTAATGGGGAGGTCCTTGTCCAGACCATTTTTATAAAAAGCCAGTCAGACTGGTCTGAGGAATTTTTCCCAGAAGATCGTGGATTAGGAGACTCTTTACTTAAGACTTGACTTACATTCATATTATGGTACCAAATAAATGATAATATTGTAAAGGTGCAACAGTAGTGGACTAGTTAAGTAACTACTATCTGACTGTGAGTGTGGTAAAGGTTTAAAAATCTTCAGTGAGTTGTGAAGATGTGAGTGATGTATTAAATGAACAAATTATTTTCAAAATCAATAGGTAAAGTATGAGTCTAGTTTTGTTAACTCTAAGATCGCATGTATAGTAGTTTCTTAGTTTCCAAACTATTGAGTAGAGTTCCCTGTGCTATACAGTAGGTCTTGTAGTTTATCTATTTTATACACAGTGCTGTGTATATATTCATCCCAAATTCCTAATTTATCCCTCCCCCCTCACCTTTCTCCTTCGGTAACCAGAATTTTGTTTTCTTTGTCTATGAGTCTATTTCTGTTTTGTAAATAGTTCATGTCATTTTTTTAGATTCTACATAGAAGCAATATCATATGACTTTTTAATTCACTAAAATGTCAACATGGTTATTTCTAGGTGACAGAGGTCTTGCTATTTATTGTATTTTTACCCAAATACATCATATATCCAATGTAAATGATGACTATGTATTTCATCACATAAAGTGTATTTGAAAAATATGTATCTTCACATGACATAACTTCCTATCTTCTGCTGCTTTTCCCTAAACAAGTTTTAGCTCTGATACACATTGAGTCACTTTCATTTGAGTCCTATGCAATAAAGAAGACGAACAGTGTTATCTTTTCGGGGTAGGGGGGAGCACAGGACGAGGGGAAAGTCCCAGTGGAACACAGCCACCAGGTCCTGCTGACACTGGGACCAAATCTTCTGAGCTCTCTGTTAATGACCTGCCTTTTCTTGGAACAGGATGGAAAACAAAATCGACTCAGCATTCAAAGTAAGAGGGCTCCTGTTCAAGGATGGCTTGAATGTCTCCTCTGTTTTCCCTCTAAACTTGGCTTTACTTCCAGGGCTGCTCGTGTACATCCAGTCTTTAACTGCTCCCACCAGATTGCAAACACCTGTCTCTGTCCTGGACACGTGGCTTATTTAATAACAGTTTAGTTCATCAGTACATTTTAGGAGTGAGAGTTAGTTTCGGGTTGTTCATGCTATTTCTGAAACTCCCCAAAATCTTCCTGAGTCTTAGTAGATTGTGTAAGACTGCAGTCAGAGAAAAGCTTTCTGATACCTTCCAGGCAGAAACTGAGCACTCTTTAAGTCTTAAGAAGATTCAAACATACTCTGTGATGGTTTAACCATTGTAACATCAAAACAACTGAATTTCCTCCTCCCTTTTTTCCCCTCCATAGCTTAAAGGGAGCCGACGCTGGCAATGGGATCCGAGTGTTTGTGCCTGATGTGGGCATGTTCATCGCCAGCCTGACCATCTGGCTGGTCTGTAGGAACATTGTTCAGAAGCCAGTGGCTGAAGAGGCCTCACAGTGTAACCCGGAGTTTGAGAACGAAGAGTCGGTAAGTCTGAGTCTGGGCCTCTTCCTGCTTTGATTTCTGGGGCCTTGTAGGTTGTGACAGTGAACAGTGAGATATGCACAGAGCTTCATGCACTCCTATGCTGGCTGGTTGTTTTGTACACCTTGTGTGGTCCTCGTGCATGTGCATTTTCACCCATACTCGGCCATGAGGAAACAAGTCTGGGGACATGAGGGCTGCCCTGTGAGAGGCATTAACCCTAAGGGCCTGGGCCTGACCTGATGTCTCTTCATTACCATCCACCCTTAACTCACACTGGGAACCTTTCAAGTTCGTGTCATGGCCCATGTTCTAAATATTTAGTTACTGCAACATTATTAGAGAAGAAACACTTGGCAGTTGTCAGAGGGAAAAAAAAAAAGTAATTTTACCTTGAAGGAAGTTTCCAGTCTGTGCACCTTGCTATCCTGAGTCAGTGGTTAAATCTGCATGCTTCTATCGAGGTATTTTTTAAAGTACTCTGGAGAAAAAATACATGCATTTGGAAAAGTGTAAGACTGAGTAAAATGTTTGTGAATTTTTAGCTGAATCAGGAGACATGTCAGATTTCACTCCATAGCGAATGGAAGCGGGAGACAGCTGTTACTCTGTCCCTGACCTGTTTGTTCTAATAACTGCACTTTGTCATATGAGTCTAGGTGACAGTGACTTAAAAAGTAATTGATCTGGTAATTAAAAGATCAAATTTACAGGAAAAAAAATTCCTTAAAAGACTGTATTTGGACATTTGACCCAAGACACTTGTAACTACTGAGTGTTTCATTCATAAGCTTTGGCAAGAAATTAAACCTATAAAACTGAAGTTAGTTGAAATTTCTCATATTGAGAATGGTAATCACGATGGCATCAAAGAAAGAGAGTTCTCAGTTATGGCAAATAATGTGTGTGCTTCACAAATGAACAGCATTTTCCCTTGATATTTATTAGAATACAACAATGAAGAAAGAGTGAATATGATTCCATAAACCTCTGCAGACTAGAAATGATGGTATTGCCTAAAATCCTTGTAAGTAAAAAATATACAATCCTGTGGCATATGCATATTCCACTGTTTTTAAGATAAACGTTAAAAAGAGTACATGGTGTAAAATATCATTACAGCAAGGTCATAACTACCTATCTCTTGCATTCAAGTTCACAAACTGTACAACATTTGTCAGTGTCCTAGAAATAGAACTATGAAGGTGCTTTTTATTCTTGTTAAGACAGAATTTAAAATTTTAACCTCTGCTTTTACATTTGAAATTTCTTTTATAGTATTTATGGTTTTGAAAAATCATATGGCTTAAACAATCACCCTGTTTTTTCCAGATGCAGTGAAAATAAATCCATTAACTCAAGCTCTCCGAATTTAGGGCTTTTCATTATTATTTTTTATAAGGCAAGATTTGTTTTCAGTTCCCCTCATATTGTAGATGGAGGGTAAGGGATAGTTAACTGTGAACTGAGTGGACTCTGAAGTCAGACTTGGAAGCTGTGTGATGTTGGGAAAATTGTTTATCCTCTTTCTTCTTCTGCAAAGTAGAGATTGTCCTGAGGACTTAATAAAGGGCCACCTGCTTGCCTCCCTCTGCTCTTCTCCAGTTTGAAAGGAAGTAGAACAATCGCAAAAATGTCAAATTTAGAGTCTCTTAGAACGAGAGAAAGATAAGTTGGAGGGTGTGTTTGAAGCCAACTCACTCAGTAAAGGACTTCCTTCCTTGTCATCGGTAATGGACAACCATGACTGAATTACAAAGCTTCCTACAGAAAGAACTTCTGTCCCCAGTTCAAACACTGTTTTGCCATAAAACTAGGAAAACCTGCACTGACTACGGAAGATAAGGGATGTTAGGTCAAGGTCACCCATCTGGTGAAGAAGAGACACGACGTCACTGACTGACACTAAAATCATGTTTCCTTCCTGATTCCCCTCGATTCTCCAAGATGGGCTCATGATATCTCTCTCCCATTTGAAATTTGTTTAGATATCTGCACCCTATATATTATTGATTACATTATTTAATGATAAAAAGGGGTAGATTCTCTAAGCATTATTTTGGGGGAGTTTTGAAAATGAAAGTGTGAAAGCGTTAGTCCCTCAGTCATGTCCGACTCTTTGCGAATCCATGTATTGTAGCCTGCCAGGCTCCTCTGTCCATGGAATTCTCCAGGCAGAAATACTGGAATGGGTTGCCATGCCTTCCTCCAGGGGATCTTCCCAATCCAGATATTGAACCCGGGTCTCTTGCATTGCAGGCAGATTCTTCACCGTCTCACTCACCAGAAAAACCCTTAATATTGAAAATGCTAAATATCATTACTATAAGGTTGAGTTCTCTCTATGTTAAATTTGTTTGTGCCTGATTTAGATATTAGTTTCCATAGTCTCAGTACATTCCAGCCCCAGGTGGCCCAGGGGAGCAGGCTAGAGTGACTGTCCAGAGATGAATCCAGGAGGAAATTTTTCTTACTGGGGAACCATCTGGCTGGAGTCTGAAAAGAATAGAAATATACAGCCAAAATAAAAAGGAGAATTTATTTTATTTTGAAGTCCCTAGCATACTTCCTGCGACTCGTAAATCTTGGCGATTGTGTTCTAGATTGCTTGGTTTTTGAGGATCCTTTGAAAGGACAGTGTTTGCTGGCATTGCTTCTTCTCTCATTTATCTCAGTGGAGAAATGGCAGATTAATCAACCCTCTGGTGCCTAGGAGAATTGCTTTTCAAATCCAGCTTTGTTTCAGAGTAGCAAGTAATCCCTGGAGAATGCTCAGGACTCGTCCCAAATCTCCATGGACTTGATAATGAGGCTTAAGTTCACTGTTTTAAAGGGCATCACAAATCCAAGGATTCTCCCGAAAAAAACCCAGTGGGCATGGAGTGGGGGAAGAGGCTTTGTCCTGTTCTTGAATTTTACAGAGAGCAAACCTCGGTCAAGAACCAACTCCCCAAGTGCCATGAAAGATTCTTTGCCAACCTACATACTTGTGGTCCTGTTTATTTGTTCCTTTTAATTCAGAAGCAGATTGACAAATCATAACTGAAAGATTCAGATTCTTTAAAAAAAAAATGAGTTGCGTTATGAGAGTTAAATTGTGTAGAAAGGTTATCTGTAGAAAGGTTATCAATAAAACACCAATGACATCAGTAATTTCACCAAGTTGATAGTATCTGCATATTTATGTACTTCTAGCTCTTTGTACCTATTTAATGAGATTTCAGGCTTTATTTTTTTTTTGAAACAAAGAGTAGCTTAATATGAAACCAAATTTATGATAAATGTTTATTCAAATAGGAATTTTAGTCTTGACTTAGTCTGCTGCAAGTGGCCTCTACTATATAGTCTAACAAATCCAATATGAATGATATAAAGAATATTTCGGTGCCAGACATAGCCCATCCATTAAGAATCAGGGATGCAGCATTTAAATCTCACTAATGTTATTTAGACATTCTTTCTGAATCTCAAAGCTGCAACCCCTTCATAATACCTAAAGTCCTTTAGGCTACTGTGGTATCTGGCACAGAAATTGGCTATCTGGCCTGTGAGTCTGCATCAGATTTGAAGCTCTAGTTGCTATTTTTTTGAGAGCAAGAAACAAAGAATGGAAGAAATCAATCTCTTTATTAATGACTAATAAAGAGTGTAGTATAATTAGTATATTATAGCATATATTAATTATATTAATCATTAGGCATCTGCTCAGTCCCCACCCGAGATCTAGTCCAGAGTCACCTGCTTAACATCCTCTAGATCCTGGTTTTCCAGCTCAGACTCTGTCATCCCTCTCTGTTGGTCTTTGGTTACAGACATCATTACTGACCCTGAACTGCCCATTTTCTCTGATCAGAACCAGCTAAATTTAGCTCTTCTGACTGCTGTTCCTTCTCTAGAAATGAAGATTCAGGGAGTGATGACAAAAAGCCACAGTTTTGAGGATATATAGACTGCTCCTATTGCTTAAAAGTGTCCATAAAGGTTCAGGACCCAAATAATTTCTTGTGATGAACTAAGATGCAAAGAAAATGCATGCCTTTGTTATTGAAATGTCAAAAAGTTGAGCAGTGCAGTGGACCTGGAATCCACTGCTTTCCTTTCCCATCCCTCCATCCACCCCACTGTCCATCCATCTGTTTCGCCCTCTAGTCAGAACTTTTTACGGAGCCTGTGCTCTGCTCAGGGCACTGTGCCAGTTCTAGGGTGGAATGAGTGTTTAATTAATTTTGAATTTATTTCTGCATATGGTATGAGAATGGTCCAGTTTCATTCTTTTGCAGGTAGCTGTCCAGTTTTCCCAACAGCACTGAAGAGACTGTCTTTTCTCCATTGTACATTCTTGCCTCCTTTGTCATAGATTAACTGACCATAAATAGGTGGGTTTTTTTTCTGGGCTTTCTATTGTGTTCCATTGATCTCTGTGTATGTATTTTGTCCCAGTACCATTCTGTTTTGATTTCTGTAGGTTTGTAATATAGCTTGAAATTAGAGTATGATACTTCTTATTTTTGTTCTATCTCAAGATTGTTTTGGCTCTTTGGGGGTTTTTGTGGTTCCATAAAAACTCTTAGGATTTTTTGTTTTAGTTCTGTGAAAAATGCCACTGCAATTTGGTGTGTGTGTGTGTGTGTGTGTGTGTGTGTGTGTGTGTGTGTGTGTGTGTGTATGCTTAGTTGCTTAGTCATGTCTGACTCTTTGTGACCCCATAGAGTGTAACCCTCCATGCTCCTGTATCCATGGGGTTCTCCAGGCAAAACTAGGCGAGAATACTGGAGTAGTCATTCCCTTCTCCAGTGGATCTTCCCAACCCAGGGATCAAACCTGGGTTTCCTGCATTGCAGGCAGATTATTTACCATTTGATATTGCATTGAATCTATACTGCTTTGAGTGGTATGGTCATTTTAGCAATGCTAATTCTACCAATCCTTGAGCATAGTATATCTTTCCGTTTATTTGTGTCATCTTCATTTTCTTTCATCAATGTCTTACAGTTTTCAGAGTATAGGTCTTTAATCACCTTGGTTAAATTTATTCCTTGGTATTTTATTCTTTTTGATGCAATTATAAGCAGGATTGCTTTCTTAATTTCTTCAGCACCGACTGTTTCTTTTTTTATATATTTGAAGTCTTTGTTGAAGTTCTCACTGCATTCATCCTTCTCCCAAGGTCAGGGAGCATCTTTTGACCATAGCTTTGAATTCTTTGGACTTCCCTGGTGGCTCAGGTGGTAAAGAATCTGCCTGCAATGCGGGAGACCTGGGTTCTATCCCTGAGTTGGGAAGATCCTCTAGAGAAGGGAACAGCTACCCACTCCAGTATTCTGGCCTGGAGAATCCTATAGAGAGAGGAGCCTAGTGGGCTACAGTCCATGGGGTTGCAAAGAGTCAGACACTACTGAGTGAATTTCACTTCACTTGAATTCTTTATCAGAGAGATTACTTATCTCCATATCATTAAGGTCTTTTTCTGAGGTTTTGTCTTGTTTTTAAGGTTTTTGTCTTGTTTTTTTTCTTTTAAACATATTTCCTCATTTTGCTGACTCTGTTTCTATGAAGTAGGCAAAACTGCTGCCTCTCAGTCTTGAAGGCGTGGCCTTGTGTAGGTGATAATCCTTCTTCAACCTTTACTTAGCTCATCTGTCTGTGCTAAGTCACTTCAGTTGTGTCTGACTCTTTGTCACCCCATGGACTGTAGCCCACCAGGCTCCTCTGTCCATGGGATTCTCTAGGCAAGAATACTGGATTGAGTTTCCATTTCCTTCTCCAGAGGATCTTTCTAACCCAGGGGTAGAGTCTGTATTTCATGTCTTCTGCATTGGCAGGTGGGTTTTTTACCACTAGCGCCACCTTAGCTTGGTTATCTCAAATCTTTGTAGTTGTCTATACACCTAATTTATCCCTGAAGCGGCCCTGTTGTTGAGGGCATGTTGGGACCTGTCAGTGCTTGATGGGGTAGAGATTCTCCTTCAGCACTCAGGTTGAAGCCAGGTCTTCAGACAGCAGCAGCTTCTAAAGCATGGAGACACATACAGTCCTGGGGCCACGATTGTAATTCCTGCTGCTCTCCAGATGTAGGATCTGGAAGTGTCCTCTGGGCAACAGTTGGAGAAATTGGGACTCTTGAGGGTTACACAAGCTCCATCTGGAGTCTGGCTGAGCAGCAGCAAAGCCACGGGGGTTCTCATGATGATGTCTCATGGCTCATTTCCCCGGGGGCCCCTCCTTCACCACCAGGTGTGAGGGAAACTTGAGGCTCTAGGCTCCACAGATGGATCTTTTTCACAGGAAGCTTGGGGTTGTGTTTGTCTGCTGTCCTGCGGTGCCTGGGGGTGGTGGCATGATAAGAGCTCTCTCTCCAGTTGTTATTGTCCCGTGTGGCTCAGGGTCTCCAGTCCTACTGGCCACCAGGGCATGTCCCCGTATGCACTGTGTATGCTCCTGCTGAACTCAGCCAGAGGGGTGGGGGCCAGACTTGCTCCCTTGCTTTGGGAAGACAGGGGGAAAATGACTTGACAGGTGGGAGCACAATGGTACCTCAGTCTCTGGGCAGCGTCTTCCTTCCCTGACCCTCCAGTAGATGTCTTTGGATTCGGGAATGACTGTCCCTTACACACAGTCTCAGCAGGTGTCACACTGTGGGCATTTTACCTCTCTCGGGGCAAGTTCAACCTCGTGCCTCCCCTACCTGCCTAGGTGTGGCCCTTCCTGTCCTCTGCTGTGGACCAGGTGTTCAGCTAGTTCTCAGGTCCTTTCCGGGGGAAATCGACCCAGGTATAACTGCATATTTGTAGTTATGTCCTCCCATGAACACATTTGTCACATCCGTGGGAGGAGGTGGGTTCAGGCTCTTCCTTCTTCACCACCTTGAACTGACCTTGACCTGGTAGTTTGTAAAGGTCCAGGTGCAGACTGCATCCCAGGTATGTTCAGTCAGAATCTCTGGGAGGCAGGCGAATGTGTGGTGGTACCAGGATTATTTTATTAAAGCTCCCCAGGCCTGCGGTCCTGGCTAGCCTAGCGGGTTGCTGCTCACTAACTTGGTCTGTCTTAGCCTGTCCTTTATTGAACTGGTATTGCTCTGTAGGAGGTGGTTGAAAGCATACATCTCTATACTCATGCTTCCAAATGGAACAGGGAACAATTTAACTGTGCTTATACGTTTGGAAAAGTAATCTTCCTAAAACAAGCTTAGTAACAGAATAAAATCTTGGCTTTGTCTGCACGATGCTGTCACAATAGGCTTACGTGATGAACGTGACCCTTGCCAGCATGGCTTCAGAGCTGTGTCCATGGGGACACTGTGGAGGATGGTGGACGTTTGTCTTTGGCAATGAGTCACAGCACTTGCCTCTTCCTTCCATGGACTCTTCTGTTGAGATGACTCCACTCCATGAAGATAAATTGTTAACTTTCAATAATAAACAATGAGTAAATAACTTGCAACATTTTAGGAAAGTGCTCCCTTTGCCTCTGGATCTGCTAGCTCATTATCTGTGCCTTTGATGCTCTCCCATCAAAGCATCTTTTTGAGCATGGTTTAAGCCACAACGAAGAGGAGGATGGAGTCCATGGTCTGAGGAGCTCTGGGCTTACATCTTAAGTTTGTCTGAAATCGGAAGGAGATTCCATTAGATAAATTACCTCAATATGTTTTCCAGTTAAGGGAGTCTGCCTAGCATCCAACTCAAACACAAGGCTTCCAGGTAGGGTGAGTTTGTCCGTGGTTGCAGGTATCAGGAAGAGCGTGGGTTCTAAGCTGGCTGCTTCTACATCATCTCATGCAGCCCTTTAATCAGACAAGTTTCTGGGACTCGCTCCTGGAATTCCTGATTCAGGAACTGTGAGGTGGAGCCTGGTAATCTAGCCTCTTAAAGAGCCCCTGGTGAGCTTTGGATTTAGTTCAAGACAGGTAGACTCATTTAGTGCTTGGGGATAAGGAAAAATGAATGTCTGGGTTCTACTAGAAATAGTTGGTGGTGTCTTCCTGGTCCAGAATTGAGGGGGAGTAACTGCTAATGCTTAACTGCTGGGGACGAGGCTGCAGGGCTAGACGCGGTGATGGGATGAGGCATGGAAGCTTGGGTCCAGGCTCAGGGAACCATGACCTCACACCCAGTTGACTCCATAGCACTTGGTGTGTCCTCATGTGACATGAGATGCTATCTGAGCACATCTGGCACATTTTGAAGTCAGAGACTTTTAAAGAAGATGACTCAAAGCACTTATATTTCTTTACATAAGCTATAGACTTAAACCCAGACAATGCTGATATGTAATATTTTATTAGGCTTTTTAAACTATAAAGGCTTTCTTTATCTTTCATTTCTAAGACAGCTCAAGAACTAGAAAAATAAATCTTTGTTTACAGCTACTCCTTCTTATGAAGAAACTGAAAGACAAAATTTAAGCATGCTTCTCCAGGCAAGAATACTGGAGTGGGTTGCCATTCCCTTCTCTAGGAGATCTTCCTGACCCAGGGATGGAACCCAGGTCTCCTGTATTGCAGGAGGATTCTTTATCAGATGAACCACCAGCGAAGCCCTTCCCAGGTGGCGCTAATGGTAAAGAACCTGCCTGCCAATGCAGAAGACTATAGGAAACAGGAGTTCAATCCCTGGGTCGGGAAGATACCCTAGAGGAGAGCATGGCAACCCACTCCAGTATTCTTGCCTGGAAAATCCCATGGACAAAGGAGCCTGGCGGACTACACCCCATGGGGCCGCAAAGAGTCAGACAGGACTGAAGCGACTTAGCATGCATTCCTTCTTAGCTCCAAGGCCAGGATCCAGTTGAGTTCCAATGTGGGTACAGATTTCAGCTCCAGCAGCCCAGCCTGCTTGCTGGTGAGTGAGCCGAGAGGCTTCCAGCGTGTTGGTGTTTACGCTGCTCCAGGTGGATCTTTTCAGGGAGAAGACCAGCCTGACGTGACTAATGGCACTTCTGGCCCCAGTCGGGATGGTGGGGCTCACTTTTGGCTTCCTCTCAGTTTGGCAGGTTTAGAAAGTGTTTTCAACTGAAAGCCCCAGGGATTCCGGTACAAAAATGCTGAAAAATCTCAAGTACACTGGTCTGTTTATAAAAATCACAGGGTCCCTGTCCCGCCCGGGAGAGGTCGGGGAAATGCATTCATCTAAACTCAAGAAGGTTCTTGACTAGAGATTTCTATCTGATTTAATCTACATCCGTAGCAATTCCGTAATTGAGCAATAAGTCATTTATTGTGAAAGCTAGGAGTGTGTTTCTGACTGTGACCCAGGCAACTCTAGCTGTGTTCCTTCTCTCTGTCTCCTTGGTCAAGTTCAGAGACTGAAGGTTTTGGACTAATTTTCTTCCTCTAGAGGCATTTTTAGGATGTTGCCCACCTGCTGTGCAAGGAGTATTAAGCAGCAAATGCCCATGTGTGTGGTGATGTGGGTGTCATAGCAACAGCATCCCTGGATCAGTCCCCACAGCAACTCAGCTTTGGGAGATGGAGAAGTTGAAAGAAAGCTGGCCTGGGAGCCGGGGCCTTGTACGCTGGAGAGGGGCTTCTGCAGTGTGGGGACAGCACATACCAAGGCAGAGAGCCTGTGGATTCCAGGTTCTCTACACAGTTCCCTGTGTGTGATGTTTCTGGGCCAAGAGATGAGGATAAAGTTGGAGAGAGAGACTGGTCCCAGGCGTGGCAGCTCCAACGGTAGGCAGCTCTGTGTTCTCTCCAGGTCACCTCATCAGAACCCACTCTGACAGTGAGCCTCAGGTAGAGCTCTCCAGTTGTCACCTCTGTCCACACTCCAGGCTCCTCACTAGCTGCCCCCGTGATACCTCCACCTTAGAACTGGCTTCCCAACTTGCTCCATGACTGGTCATCCTGATCTCATCCACAAAGACAAGAGCTCCCTCTGATTCTCCTTCATCCCTCCCCCTACCATGTGAAATTTACCAGCCAGGGTCTGCTGACTGGATTTAGGAGATGCTCGCCCATGACGTGAACCCTCTTCAGCTCCACTCCCCACCCCCTCTTCTGCCAGCACAGCCTCCTGGCTGCAGGACCCCCTTGCTCTTCCCCCACTGCAGCCGCTGGAGTTTCTCTAGGAAAGACATCCCGTTGTCCCCCTCACTGGGTGGAGTGGTTGCCGATCAGAGTCCTCTTAGCTTGGGTTCAAGAGAAGTGAAGCGTCGGGCAAGTCCTGCTCTGAGTCCAGCCACCTCTCAGAGACTTTTGCTTTGAAACTCCCTCTGTGGGTGACACAGGGCAGGGGGTGGTGGGCTTTCCTCCAGGTACCCCAGCTCTGCAGCTCTCCCATCATCCCAGGCGGGGGCTGAGCACCTGAGCACAGGTGGGGCTGCTGGTGTTGCACTGACTGGAGCTCAGCCCTCATGTCTCTACAACGTGGGATGCAGGGGCATCAAGCTGACAGTGAGGAGGAGGAGCAGGTAGAAGAAGAAGTGGGTCTGGGGACAAGCTATGGAGGCTTGGCCAGCCCTTCCTGCTTCCTGGAAGGCTCTGGCTAGAATTTCCCCATGGCTGGTGACTCTGTGACATTCAGAGCTCAGCTTAAATGTCACCTCCTCAGAGAGGCTCCCCCTGAACTCAGAATCTAAAACAGCTACCCTGACTCCCTCAATCACATCACTCTGTTTTAATTCTTGGAATAGGATGTGTTGCTGTGAGATATTTAGTAGTTGACTTATTTGTATCTCTTACTAGTGTACGTGCTCTTCTGTCTCTTACTAGTGACATTGAGATATACTGGGCTCTGAGCAGACTGAAAAATCTTCTTGCATAAGCCTGAGACATTCTTCTTCCTTCTGGAAAAAGTACAAATGTGCTGTGATGAAATACAGTATAATGCAAAACCCAGTTTGGGTATATGGACTTGAATAGCCTGGGATTACATCCTCGTGTGTGTATGTGTGTGTGTGTGTGTGTTGTGTATATGTATGTATGGTGTGCATGTGTGTCTTTGTGTATGTGTGTGTGTGTATGCACGCGCACAGGGGTGGGAGTGCATCCTGTAGCCTTGGCTTCATTAACAGCCAATGTAAGTCCCAAATGGCCTGTACCTACCTAGGCAAACAGCAGGTCTGAGCCCTCAGGTCACTCAGCACTTACTGAGCTGTGCACCAGCCCCTCCTCCAGTCAGATGGAAGCTCAGACACCAGCAGTGAATATTATGTAATTCTGAATTAAGCATATCAAGAAATATATATATGTGTATATATATATATATATATAAATATAAATCTGAAAAAAACAAAGACACTAATTGGAAAAGAAATAGGTACCCCAGTGTTCACAGCAGCACTGTTTACAACAGCCAAGACACAGAAGCAACCTAAACGTTCATCTACAGAAGAATGGATAAAGAAGACATGGTATGTATATATATATATATATATATATATATATATACACACACACACACACGCACACCGGAATATTACTCAGCACAAAATAAAATAATGCCATTTGCAGCAACATGGATGGACTTGAAGGTAATTATGCTTGGTGAAATAAGCCAGAGAAAGATAAGTACTGTTTGATAACACTTATATGTGAACTATAAAAAATACAACAAGCTAGTGAATGAAACAAAAAAGAAGCAGACATGCATACTTAGAGAACACACTAGTAGTTAGCAGTGGGGTAGGGGAAAAAAGGCTTATTATGGAATTAGATGAAATCATATATGTGAAATCTTTGAAACCGTAAAGCACCATAGAGTTTAAAGGATCTTTCATTCAGTAAAAAATTTTTTAAAAAAGAACCTTTAAAATGGGAAAATGAAGCAAACGGGTACTGCTTGGACTCGATGTCTGATCTGAGCCTCAAGAGTTGTCTGACTGCAGAAGCTGCTGTCTTTTCAAGATAAAGCCTGTCCTGCATCTGAGACAGGCTCCTTTTGTCTTAAGGGAATGGTTTATATTTATAATTCCTTAAAAAAGTCCTAACCCTTCCAGGGAAAAATTGTAATTATCCAAAAAATTCTTATGTAGTCTTTAAAAATGAACAAAAAAAGCCCATGGTATACACAGTTTAAAATAATCCATGTAATCCATGTACGTGTGTATGTGCTGTGCATGTATTTCCTTCTGAATCTCTAGTGATGGTCCTGAGGTCCCACGTGGCCTGGGATTGGACCTGTGCACGATTCTCTAAAAGGATGAGATAGGAAGCGGCTGTTTATTTAGCCAAGTAGCTGGGACCACTCGTCCTCCCACGGGCAGGAAATACTAAAATAGTGAACAAAGATAAACTCCAGAAAGAAAAGGGATTTCCTCAGCGCTGATCTGGCCCATCCTTTCCGTTTAAGCCCATTCATCAAACTTCCCATCACCTTAGTGGCACACTAAGTAAATCTGAGGAACCAAACCCAGATTGCTGAAAGCTAAGTTATGAATAGGTGTTTCAGACAGTTTTGGCTTCTGTGTGTAAAATAAAATGAGCTCATGTAGGTGAGATGACCTGCTGTTGGGGACCCTATGATTAGCGATGCTTCCTGTTTATGCCTTGAAGAAAGATCAAAGTTCTTTGGGCTTCACACGGGGACCACCAGAGACCTGAGGGGGCTTATGTGTTTGAGTGGTAGTCTACATTTTTCCCTCATTTCTGAAATTCACCTCACTGACCTACTGGTAAATTACAAACCATATAATATTCTGGGTGGATAGGCAGAGACTGTAGTGTTTTCTGTTTTTCATTTATTTAGGCTGGAGGAGAAAAAATAGACTCTGAAGAGGCCCTGATCTATGAAGAGGACTTAGATGAAGGAGACGGTGCTGAAGGCGACTTGGAGGAAAGCGCGAAATTAAAACTCTTCCGCAGGCTGGCCTCTGTGGCCTCCAAGCTGAAGGAGTTTATTGGCAACATGATAACCACTGCGGGAAAGGTTGTTGTGACGATTTTACTGGGTTCATCAGGTGAGAACCTCCAAGTCCTGGGGCACACAGGGAGCGAGGTGGTGAATGACGAAAGAAGGAAACAGTTCTATTCCGCGGCAACAAAATCGTAACTGTAGCTTTTGTGAAACTGGCCACGTATACAAACCACACACACACACACACACACACACACACACACAGACGTAGCTTTTCCCATTCAGTTGCAGGTTTTATGTATTAGGTGGTTTCTGTTAACCTCTGTAAAGCAGTCTTTTCCCTTAATAGTTAGGTGGCGTTGTTTTCTACGTGACCAACAGAACCACTGTTCACCTCCCTCAGAGCCTGTGGGTGGTGATCTGTGACGAGGAACCCTTTTCTGTCCCCATCCAGAGCTACACATGGGCTTTAGGAAGCTTGTCTGTTTACACTGAGTCATTAGGTCTCTTAATTTAACTCTTTAGGATAGAGTGTTTTTCTTCCCCGGTTAGATGGTAATCTCCCAGCACACACGCCCACTTCCTGTCCCTGTTGGCCTCAGGCTGCTCCTTCCATAAAAACCTTATCTCCATCTTTGCCCCGTCCCCATTGCCCCAGAGCTGCTGCGAACTTTATTCCATCCTGCTTCTGTGAAGTTTCACGAGATGAAGCAACTGCTTTTCCATAGGAGAGTTAAAAGATAGAAAAGTGAAGAGTATTTCTCAAGAAATGTAACTCAGGACTTTAATGAGAAGTTGCTTCAAAATGCTCCCTGCAAAGTTTTTAAATGCCTATGAAGGAATGATTTCATTTAACATTTCCACTTTTAGTGATAGAGCAAATCACATTTTGTCGGGCAGGACAAAGATTTAGTGAGGTTTTATCTGCCACTGAATGCAATATTATCATGAACCCTCGTCAACAGACAAGCAAAAGTAAATCATTATTTTAAAAATTTATCGAGGACAGAACGGACATACAGTATTCCTGAAAAACTGGAGGAGAAATAGATGGAAACAGGCAAGTAAACATGATATATTCTACTGGTTGGAGAAGTGAATGTTTGTTGTTGGGGCTCACGTTCCACAGGTAGGATTTCTTCATCATCTGATATTTCCCCATGTTTACAGATTTCACTTTACATGTGACTTTTTTTCACAATACAAATAGCACTAATTCTGATTTCATCAAGAGAATGTGATGAATTTCACTACAAACATAGGAGGAATTCCTCATCATCCCCAACAGTGACGGAGGCTGAGCAGTGCCGGGTTTCCCTCTCTCCACGTTTCTCACACGTGCCCCTCCCCCGCCCCCTCAGGGATGATGCTGCCCTCTCTGACCTCGGCCGTGTACTTCTTTGTGTTCCTGGGCCTGTGCACTTGGTGGTCCTGGTGCCGGACCTTCGACCCCTTGCTGTTCAGCTGTCTCTGCGTCCTGCTGGCCATCTTCACCGCGGGACACCTGATCGGACTCTATCTGTACCAGTTTCAGTTCTTCCAGGAAGCCGTTCCCCCCAACGACTACTACGCCAGGTAAGAGGCATCGCTGGACATTTGACGATTCCGTAAGATAATCCTCGAGCCCTTGGGAGGACCTTACCGGGCCCTGAGCATCTGCTAAGTTTCTTCTGATTGCCCACTGGTGGGTCAGCCGGGCTTCGGTGTGGATGGGGACACGGTCTCTACCTTGACTGTATTGGCCACACAGGCTGGAGGGAAGAGGTGTTGCTTCAGGTGGGGGTGCTGCTGGGTTGAAGCGGAGGGAAGCTGCTGTTTGCAGCAAAGAGCAGACACATGGTCTCGGTTGAGGAAGGAGACCAGAAAGAATGTTTTACAGCAAAGAATAAGAAGGACATGTCAGAGCATCCGTGGGAGGGAGCTCTTGAGGGCAAACAGAGGACAAATTGAGGGTAAAAAAGAACTGAGTGACCATAAAAATGTAAAAGTAAAAATGCATGAGTCCATGGTGTGTGTGTGTATCTGTGAGAGAGAGAGAGAGAGAAAGAGGTGAGAGAGAGAGATTTTATGTGCTTCAGTTGAAGTTGACTATTATCCCAAAGTCTTTTATGAAAAATGAGAATTCAAGGTAAAGAACCCAGCATTTATTTTGACTTTTTGGAAGGAATTCTAGGCTGTTCTCAGTTAATGAGGGAAAACTCCTCCTGACAGGATGTCACTAGCTAATGAAGGGAAAGGAGTGCTAGAATTAGAAAACTACCATTTACCAATTCTTCATGAGATACTTAAATCTATTCACAAATTGAAACCATGACTTAAAGAGGCTCCTGGGATGAAGATTGTTTGCAAGGATGAAGAGTGTAAGCTCGCTGATCATTTGCTAATTGCAAAGGGAAAAGCCCCTTCTGGGGTAGTCAGCATCTTGACCAGTTGATCCAAGCAAACTTTACCAGAGTGGGATCCCTTGACCTTTCAGACTTCTAGGCTGGATGCAGTGTGGGGAACGAGGCACTGTATTGTTCAGGCTTTAGACCTAACCTCCAATTTCCAGGAAATATAAGGGGCAGGAATGTGGTTTAATTGACTCCACAGGGAAGCAGTCATTAAATCCAGAATGTAGAATGTAAAGGAAGCGACCTGGTCTCTTCAAAAATCAGCATTCTGAAAAAGAAGTGTCTATGGAGGGTGTGGGCAGAGACCGTTCTACTTCAAAGGAGAAGCAAGGAAGCCTGCAGACAGATGAGAAGTCCAACTCTGGATCATATCCCGGTTTAAGGACAAATCCTTTTGAGATTAAATGGGGAAATTTCAATATTCACTGGTTATTAGCTGATAGTACAGACTTCCTGTTAGTTCTTAGGTGCATGATTGTATGTGGATATCTGGGAAAATGTCATTATTTTAGAAGATACGGGGTGAATTCTTTAGGATACATGGACATGAAAAACAGAGGAGCCAACACATGGAAACACTTAGGTGTTCGCTGATGGACGAATGACAAAAGAAAGAATAGTATACATATGTAAGGAATTTTCTGGGAAGGAAATGGCAACCCACTCCAGCATTTTTGCCTGGGAAATCACATGGACGGAGGAGCCTGGCAGGCTACAGTCCATGGGGTCGCAAAGAGTTGGACACGACTGAGCGACTAAGCGCAGCACACAAAGAATGTTACTTGGCCGTGAAAAAGAAGGAAGTCCTGCTATTTGCAACAACCTGGATGAACCTGGAGGGCATTTTGCTGAGTGAAATAAGTCAGAGAAAGATGAATACTGTATGATCTCACCCCTTATGTGGCATCTAAACAGAAAGTCAAACCTAAAGAAACAGAGAGTGGAGTGATGGTTGCTAAGCACTGGAGGGCGGGGAGTATAGGCAGAGGTGGAAAAAGGTACCATATTTTTAGGTATGAGATTAGTAAATTCTGAAGATCTGTATACAGGGGCACTGTAGTAGTAGCACTGCATTGTAATAACATTGTACTGACATGTGCTGAGAATAGACCTTAAACCTTCATACCACAAAAAAGAAAAGAAAAAGAGTAGCTATGTGAAGTGATTATTAACTTGGTTGAGGTTCTATGCATCATTTTACAGTCTATGCTTATATCAAATCATCATGCTGTCCACTTTAAATATACTACAATTTCACACGTCAATTGTACCTCAGTAAAGCTGGGGGGCACTGAGAAGTCTCTTTAATGATGCGGATTTACATAATATTTATTTTAAGCAGAAGTGGATAGATACAAAATTTCAGTGCAGACATTAGTTCTAGGTTTAGTGAGTCTTTTAGTTTCTTCTAGACATATAATTTTTGGTTTATTGAACACATATAGAAAAATATTTTTACTGTTGCAAGATTGTTAGTTTCAGACTAAATAAATATTTCAGTTCTCCTAAAAGTTTAATTTTTGGTTTTATTGAACACCTAGAGCAGAAAGTTTTGCACTGTTGGACTTTTAAGGGATGATTTAATTGGAAATGTACGTTGTATACCCTCTATGGGGCTGTGGTCGCTCCACATACCCCAATTTAAGGCTCTTTTCTGCCATCTAGAGACTGATAATGAGAAATACAAAGACTATTCTGAACCACCTTGAAAACACCTGTAAAGGATCAGTTAGTAAATATTTTAGATTTTGCAGGCCTATGGTCTCTGTGACAATTCTTCCAAGAAGCCATTTTAGTGCAAAAGCAGCCCTGTACGAGATTTTAAGGTTTTGGCTAGGTTCTAGCAAAACTGTGGATTGAACTTCAGATTTCAAAATATTTTCACATTTCATGAAATACTATTTTGATTTTTCCCAAACACTTAAAAATGCAAAAACCATTATTAGCTCACTAGTTATAACAGGTGGTAAACCAGACTTGCCAACCAAGTGTGTGGATAATAGCAGTCCTAATAGTGTAATAACTTACCATCTTTATCTTTCATTGCTGCTGCTCCTGCTAAGTCACTTCAGTCGTGTCCGACTCTGTGCGACCCCATAGATGGCAGCCCACAGGCTCCCCCGTCCCTGGGATTCTCCAGGCAAGATCACTGGAATGGGTTGCCATTACCTTATCCAATGCATGAAAGTGGGATTGCCTCAAACTTAAAATTATGGTTGTAAGTTATTATAGACACTTTGAAGATAATACCTTTAAAAAGTTTAAAAGCTTCATTGCTATACTCTCATAGAGTCATTAGAAGTTGGGTGGTTTATCAGAGTATAGATAGTTTGAGCTAAACAATGCAATATGTATACATTTATATATACACATATACATGTGTGTGTATACACATATCTTTGCATGTAAGCTGCTTTATTGTAGTTTCTTCCTCCATTAACTTGGTGAAAATAGGACATTGCCTTTTAGCCTTTGAAAGCTTGGAAATTTATGTATTTTAAACAATAGCTTTTTCTTAAGGCGTAATTTCAATGCATTGCTATCCACCAACTGAGCTGGCAGAAAACAAACTGGAAACAAGCAGGAAGAAAAAGTCATCCTGCGTGGGTGTTTGTCACAAATTTCATAACCACAGAGACTCCAGCCCATGTATCTAGCTTCGGATGTGGCTGCCCTCAAAACAGTCCAAGTCATTTTTGTCTTCTTGTAAGCTTTCAAATAGGCTTTCTGGTGAAGATTAGCTTTATTTTTAGAATATATTTAGAATACTTTTAGAAATATTGAATTGATTTGTTTATCATTAGGATGCCTGTTGGTGATTGTTTGGGAAAGTATAAAAAAGAATCAGGAAAAACACTTAAAAAGTAATCCTAACTCCCAGAAATACTGTTCATTTTTGGTCCGTATTCTTCCAGTGCTTTTCCTGTGCATAAATGGGCTTTTTACAAACAGACTTTGAATCGTGATGCTTGACTGTTGCACAGTATGGTGCACAGGCTGTTCTATAACTTGCTCTGTGCAACTTCTGCATGTCTTCATGTCATGAAATGTTCCTCTAAAGTGTGATTTTCATGGACTGCAAAGCTTTTGATTGCATTTGACTGTGTAGCTGTGTTGTAATGTAGTCAGTCCTTGATTTCTGACCCAGGAGATTTAGATTCTTCATTTTTGCTCTCTTGAGTATCCATGTTACTTATGAACTTAGGAAAAACTCATAACGAGCGGAAGCAGCCCCAGGGTCCCTCAGCTGTGTGGAGCCTCTGCCAGGCTGGCTAGTGCTCTGTCTGCCCTGCAGGAGGTCATGGAGGTTTCCCTGGTCCTGGGACCACACGATGCTACTCCACAGGTCTGCACACAGGTATTGTGACCTGAAATCCGGTTCCTGTGTGGAGTATACCTCTGCGGGCTCGTGTTTCTTTAGGGCGATGTTTTCTTTCAACCCAAGGGTCCCAAGAGATCATATGATTCCTTCCAACTCCACTCGCAACTGGGTGGAGTTCCTCAAAGGTTCTAGCCAGGGAAGCCTGTGGAGCAGGTGGGCAGGGACCAGTAGTGGACAGGGAGGAAGGGAGACTGGAAGAGCATAGAGAAGGGGCAGGGAGGAGGGCTGCCCAGGGAAAAATCAGTGATTCCCACCTGTTTGTGCACAGAACTGTCCAAATTTTCCAAAACAAAGTTCAGGGCTCTTTTCTGATAGTTATGAGCTTACCTATGGGAAGGTTGGGCTTCTGTGGTGGCTCAGATGGTAAAGAATCTGCCTGCAATGTGGGAGACTAGGGTTCAATCCCTAGGTTGGGAAGATCCCTTGGAGAAGGAAATGGCTACCTACTTCAGTATTCTTGCCTGGAGAATCCCATGGACAGAGGAGCCTGGTGGGCTACAGTCCATAGGGTCACAAACAGCAGGACATGACTGGAGCAAGTAACACATGGGAAGGTTAAGGCAGAGTGAGTGTAGGATATGAGACACTGGAGTATATGGTTCACATGATTATAAACCATAAAAAATTCAGTGCCCCCTCTTGTGAAGCTGATCCAGCAAAATAAAGCTTTAAAGCTAATCCACATAACTTACAAAAGACAGATAACATACCTCTCAGCACAGTTTGTTTAATGGACTAGAGCCCAGTTCCAACGTATTCTGGCACATCTCCCTAAGGAAAATGGCAGACTAAACAAAATTTGGCTTAGCTAATCCCAAGTACGGGACCTTCCAAAGGTTTTGTGTTTCCTCGGAATTTCTGTAGACAGCAAACACCATACACTTTGAAGGCCAGGAGGCAAGGGTCAGGGTTCAGAGTCCTGACCTGGGTTCCTCTCTGTGATAAAGCCACCAGTCCCAGCCAGCTTGTGTCCTGTGGGTTTTCTGCACCGAAAGTGTGGGATGTGCACTGGGTGGAGGACGGCACCGAGGCAGGTGGACCTGACTTGCTCTGTGGTGTCCTTGAATGTAAGCTGAAATGTGTTGAATGCTATAAACAAACATCTACTCGCTGGTGACTTTACAGAAAGCCGGTTTTAATAGTGTCAACTCACTGTTGACTGTTTCCTTGCAAAGATGATGCTGCAAGTAATTCTGAGGTGAACTCATGTAAAAACAGTCCTGGGCAAAGTGGGGGTGGTGGGGGTGGTCCTTGTTTTCTCACCAAAATTATCCGGACAGTCCCAGCAAACATTCCGACGAGGGCCAGGTGGAGGGCTTGGCTGGGGAGTCAGCGTCTACTGTTTTTGTAGTCATGACTGAGAACGATGGAACTTGTAGGCTTTCTTCTTCTGTGTGTCATGAACATTTGTGCACGGTGAGCACTCATATGGGGGTGACTGAATAGCCCTCAAAGTCGCGTCTCATCATCTCCGACTGGCTGTCATTCCAACCTCTGCACTTTCTCTGTGACAGTCACAGTCACTTTCTCTATACTGAAGGGGTTGGACTTTGCTCAAATTCATTTTGTTGTTTTGTTGCTTTTTTTTTTCACCTTAGATCCTGCAATTTGAAAATGAACAAGAATTGTGGGAAGGAATGGGAGAGATTCAGGCCATTCCCTGTGGAGGCAGCATTCTCTGTTAAACAAATACACAACAACTTGTCCCATGTCACCCTTTCCATGTCCTGTTTCAACAAATCACAATAAGAAAATGCACTTTGTTTAGTGAAGGAAAAAAATGTTTATTCCAGTGTTAAAACAGTATAAGAAAAGCCAAAGCCTCAAACTTAAGCAATATGTAACCATTCTGTAACAAATAAGAAAAATGAAAAAAAAAAACACGAAAAGTACAGTATTATTTATTATATTTATCCTATTCTTACACTAGTCATTAAAATGTCAGTAATGTGTCAGGAGTCATAATGGCCCTGATGCTGTATCTTTTTCTTCTAGTTTGGATAAGCCAGTGGGCTCCTAGAAAGTGACACAATGCAGTCACTCTTGTGTTGTGTCTGGTGCCATTGGCTTTGCAGGTGATTGTCTGGTGTGGCTTGTTCTAGTGCGTTTGCAGCCTCATCTGGGACAGCCATGGTGCTGCCTCCTCATCAGAGCCGTCTGAGCCGAGCTAATGGAAACAGCACAGAAAGACGAACTTGTTCTTAATGGAGGCAGGTTGGTGAGAACTTCATCTGAAAGCAGTCCAGTGTGGGGAAAATTAATGTCAAGCAGGTCATTTTCACGCTGAGGAATGTAAATGAACCTGCGGTTAACACTTCCCCTTTTTGTTAAGGGTGTCACCACCAGGTGGTCAATGGCTTAGTTTGCCCAGTTGGTAGGTAACATAACAGCCACCAAACTCTTGTTTCTTTTTGGATTAAGTGACCAATCTCAGACCCACTTCATTTGTGCTCATCTAAAAGGCAAAAACTGGGAACCAAGAGAAACAAATTGACTTTCCACAGATAAATGGAAAATCAATAGCATGTAAATACTTGACCCTCGAGTCCACTTGGGGAATCTCCACAACCTGATGGTCACCTGGAGCCGTGAGTGGGTGTGGTGTTGACCCAAGACTCCTGGGAAAGGGGGTCCCGGGGTGGGGTGTCACCCTGCCACCCAAGTGACACCTGACATCATGTTTAAAGCAGCCACTGCCCCTGACCAGGCAGATGAGCCTCCACACTGGACGTCTGCCCAGCCTGAACCTGAAACCTCCCAGCCTGGGCTTCTGGAAGTGCACCCTCGACTGGCTGTGTCTTGCCTTTGCTCTTGAGCATGCCTCTCAGGAAAGGTCTTCTTCCAGTGTCCAGGAGGGACACACCCTGTCCTGTGACCTGCTTTCCTTGCTGACCTGGAGGGTAGTCAAGCTCTGGAGCTTGCACAGAGCAGCTCACCTGCACGAGTCACCGCAAGTCAGGACCTTTCTGCCTAAGTGCTGTCCCTGCTCTCAAGGATAAAATGTGGTCCAGTGAACCTTGCCAGGTGAAAAGATGACTCGTTTTACATTTAATCTTTCAAAATATGAAGAGGAATAGAGATTAGGCAGAGTTGGCAGTTGTTTTTTTTTTCTACATTTGCTCCAAATGATTAGTATTAATGAACATATTACAAACTATGCCTGGATAGTACATTTAAGTGCTTTCAACTTTAAAAATTAATAGCAAATTAATGATGGTAAAATTTCTTGTGGTGGGAAGATGGACTAATCCTTCAAGTTAAGATAACAGCTGATGAAAAATTAAAGCAATCTTTTAAGAAAGGGCATTTTGGAACAAAACAATTATTTTGCTATCAAACATTTTGTTGGAAAGTGTGACCATCTTGTTTATTAGAGCTAAGATTCTCATTCATGGACTGGACTTTAATTCAATGCAGTAACACCTCATTAATTTTTTAGACTGTAGATAAGCCAATTTGGCTGACTTGCAAAGTATTTTGAGGACAAATATACAGAAGGATGTTGCCTCATAACTGCTTGGCTTTCTGAAGTTCAGAATGTTACTTATGCAGTAACTGTGGCTGTGGTTGTCTTCATTTTTTTTCTTTTTTCTTTTTCCAAACTTTAAACTTTTTATTTTGTATTGGAGTGTAGCTGATTAACAATGTTGTGGTAGTTTCAAGTGAATCTCTAAGGGAATCAGCCATACATATACATGTATCCTTTCTTCCCCAAGCCCCCTCCAATCCAGGCTGCCACATAACACCGAGCAGAGTTCATGTTCTGTACAGTAGGTCCTTGTTGGTTACCCATTTTAAATATAGCAGTGTGTTCATTTTAGTTCTAAACAAACTGACCCAGAAGTAAGAGATTAGCTCTGGAAATGGGAACTGAGAGGCTTTGATTTTTCTCTTCACAGTTTCTCTAAAGAAGCTTTTTTTCCTGAGAAAACTAAGCAATGGTTTTCATAAAGCTGCTAGTTATTCATTTTTGGTGCAGGTAGTATAATTGTTTTTCTTAATGGCTTTCTTGACATATAATTGATATGAAATAAACTGCATAATTTAAAGCTTACAGTTTGATCAGTTTTGACATAATCATGCCTGTGAAACCATCACCATAATTAAGGGAAAGAATATACCCATCTGTCCCAAGAACTCCATCATCCCCTTTGTAATCTCTTTCCTGTCTTCATTCTCCTCTATCCCATCCCCAGGTAACCTCTGATGGCTCTCACTGACTTGATTACAGTACATTTTCTAGGACTTTCTCTAGATGAAATCATATAGTATGTAGTTTTTAATGTTACTGTTGCTATGATTGCTGTTATAATTAATATTATTATTATCCTTGGTAGGGGCAGAAGGCAGGTCTCATTTTGCAGTGTGAGAGTTCATTTCTTTTTCATCCTCTCTTAGTATAGTCAATCTTTTTAAATTTGGGCATTCTGATTGTTGTGTAGAGGCAATTCATTGTGGTTTTAATTTAATGCATTTCCCTAATGACTAATGAGGCTGAGGATCTTTTTCATAAGCTGATTTTACATTCATATATCTTTCTGATGAAGTGTCTGTTAAAATATTTTACCCATTTTTATTTGTTTTTTAAAATTTATTTTTAAATGAGGGGAAATTGCTTTACAATGTTGTGTTGACTTCTGCTGTACAACAATGAGAATCAGCCGTAATTATGCATATATTGCCTCCCCCTTGAGCCTCCCTCCCCTCCCCCCATTCCACCCCTCTAGGTCATCACAGAGCACCAGGCTAGACTCCTTGTGTTTTATAGGAACTTCTCACTAGCTATCTATTTTACACACACGTGCATGTTAAGTCGCTTCAGTCATGTCCAACTCTTTGCAACACTATGGACTGTATGTCGATGCTAACTTCTGTTCATCACACTCTCTTCAGAGATCGTATAAATCTTTCACCTTTTATCCATTTTTAAAAATCATGTTAACTTTGTTTTCTTACAGTTGAGTTCTGACTGTTGTTTAGAAAAGCAGGACACGAATCATTTATCAGGTATATGTTTCTGCAAGTATTTCCCCAGTCTATGGGTTATCATCCTTTTACTAGTGTCTTTGCAAGAGCAGAGTTTTTAGTTTTGATTAAATATACTTCATAGTTGTTCTTTTGTGAATCATGCTTTTGGTGTGATAGTTAAGAATTATTTGCCAAGCCCAAATTCACAAATGTTTCCTCTATATCTTCTTCTCAGAGTTTGTTTTGCCTTTGATGTTAAGTAGTCCAGAATCATTTATTGAAATGACTGTTTTTTCTTTTGCATCTGTTGAAAATCGTGACCATGATTATGTGGTTGGGTTTTTATATATAATATTCTATACAGTTTGTCGCTTCATCTTTATGTCATTGTCTTGATTACTTGTAGCTTGATAAAGTCTTGAATTTAAGCAATGTCAGACTTTCTTTTTTCTTTTCTTTTTTTCTTTTAATTTGAAGTTGTTTAAGCTATTCTAAGCCCTTTATGTTTCCATATGAATTTTAAGTCAGTTTGTCGATGTCTATAGCAAAGCCTGCTGGGATTGAATTTGTTTGACCTAAGAGTTGGTGTCGAATTTTTTATTATTTTTTTAAAATTTTTCCTTAAGAAGAATTCACTTATGAAACTATGTGAGTCTGAAATTTTCTTTATGGGAAGGTATTTAAGCACAGATTCAATCTCTCTAATAAATATAAGATTCTCAGGTTATTTCTTCTTGAATGAGTTTTAGTAATTTGTGTCTTTCAAGGAATTTTCCTTTGCATGTAAGATGTCAAATTTATTAGCATAAAGTTGCTAATAATGTTGAGTTTGTTTTCTTTTGAATATTTGTAGAATCAGTAATGATGTTATTTAATTTATTGCAGAGAATAATTATTTAATTTATTCAGAGAATTTGTACTGTCTTTTTCCCCTATTCAGTCCACATGTCCACATTTCCATCTATGATTATTTTTCTTCTGCATAAAATAATTTTTCACATTTTTTGTAGTGCACCTTCTGGTGATAGTTTTTGCTGGGTATAGAATTGTAGGGTAATAGCTTTTATTTCGCTACTTCGAACATCTTCCCTCACTGTCTTCTCATTTGTGTTGTGTCTGACAATAAATCTGAAGTTCCTATTATTGTTACCTTATATATTAACATTGATGGAAAATTGCACTCACCTTCCTGATAAATGCTTCCCTGAATTTAAAAAAAAGAAAAGAAACAAACAAAAAACCCAGCTCTAACATCCATTCCGTGATTCATTGGGTTTGAAACTGATTAACGTTACCATATTTCCATGATACATGTCCATTAAAATATATTCATGTTTCCCTAAAATAGAAAATTCCCAAGAATGGGAAAAGCTTATACTTTTTGTTGCATCACATTACAAGGACACTTCATGGAAAGCTGTTTCCTATGATGTGAACCTGAGAAACTTAGGGCTTTATCCTAGAAAACATAGAAACATTTTATGTGGACTTAAAGGGAGAAGATCTGGGCTTTAGCTAGACTTCTGCCAATTGTTTCCTTTTCTAGACATGTTTGCTTCTTCCTGGAGTAACTTTAGCAACAACTTTTCTTACAGAAGATTTCTTGCTTTCCCCTGTTTGAGCATGCCTCCATAGATGGATTATCCAATCTTTCTCCTTCTATATCTCTGACCTTTCTGACACTAAATGAAACTCCTTGGTCATTAGTTCGCAGGTTTCTCTTTAGTGCCCTTCAAATAAATTAAAATGTAAGAGCCAACAATTAGCTACTCCACTGGGGAGTGAGATCCCTCCCATGAGGTCAGTGAGGTGCCCCTGTACCCTTCAGAGGTAATGCCTGCTGCTCTGATGCTCAGAAAGGGATGGCGCAAATCACCACTCTGCACCCACCATCCAGGCACAGCAGTTCTATGGAAGGAAAGCTTGATAACCACCTTCCAATGGGTGAACAGCTCAGAGCACATTTCCTAAAATCATTTTGCTATATTTGAGTAGTATTCCCACCATCATGAATTCTCTCTGATGACAGAGATAGTATCTTATTTGTTTGCACATCCTCGACAATAACTATAGTACTCAATAGACTCAGGACTCAGCACTTAAAAGAACAAATTTACTAAATGTGTCCTGTAGTGGAATCTTCCTATGACTAATGCCCTTTCCTAAGGGTTTCCTGATACCCTTGGCATTTTCCTATTTCACCACTTACTGCACCTGAGAAATGAAGTGGTGTGATTTGAAGCCAGCAGACCTGGATACCTAAGCCCTACCACATACAAACTTTTTTATTCATTTGTGCCTCAATCCACATGTATAATGAAGCCAATGGCAGATCCCCAGCAGAGCTGGCCTCAGACATTCAACATAGTGCCTGATTTATCAGAGGAACTGCAGGGTTGACTTAGGTCTCCTTCTTTCTGCCTTTGTAACGTCATTGGTTATTAACTATGTAGAGCTTTAAAATGAGGTATTCAAATCCATGCTTACATTATAGCTACTTGGGGAAAATTATGTTTGTGGGTAATAGAAATGCCCACACTTGATGTTTCTCATCCTGTGCTCCCAAGATGGAAGGCTGCATGATTTAGGGGCCGAACTTGGTCTTGTCATAAGAAGCTGTATGGGATGACCAACTGGTCCTGGGAGTCCTGGTTCTGACTCATTTCTACACTGCTCTCAGAGGTAAAAATGTGTTTGGACACAGAAAATAGGCCATAAATCTACAACATTCATAACATATAAATGTTCTTGAGATGTGGCATCATCTCAAGTAGGGTAGTGGGCCTTTAATGATGAAATGGCAAGGAACTTCCACATGGCCTCAGTGTGTTCATCAGCTGTCCCCCTTCTGAAGACAACACACCTTCTACCTGTGCAAAATTGTCCCGTGGACAGAATGCTTTTATTATATGGCAGGGTTATGTGTGTATAGGGTTAAGCCCAATTACAACAACCTGGCAGACCATTAAGACACACGTATGCCAAAAAGGACTTCAAAGGCATGATACAGAGCCCAGGGGACTCCATGCAAAGTTTTTCCAAGCTTAAGAAAACAATGTTGTGCGGAAACTGTCAAACTCCAGTTTCTCGAAAATGTCCATGGGTTTGGCATGGAAATGTGTTTAAAGCATAAGTAGGAAACTAATGAAAAAAGACATTAAACATTGGCTGTGTTTTTCATATGATGCAATACAGAGGGTAGGGTGGTTGGAAGCCAGAGCAGCAAGAACACGTGTGTAAAAGTGGTCTGTCCTCACCCAGATGGGCTGCTCTAAGGACAAGGGGAGCACCTTGCTGGGAGGACCACTGAGAGCTAGATTCAGTCTCCTTCCAGCAAAGACATTTATTGAACTTTGAGGAAATGCCTTCATGGGGGTGGAAACACAAACCTCATTTTCTGTGGACATCTGACCTGCCTTGCCTTCTTGACAGCATGTCCTTGCTTTTATTCATGTGTAAAACTAATTCTGTTTCCCACCTGCCATCAGTTAGACTTTTGGCCTTTTCTTGTGCTGACTGCACCATGGGATTTTGGAGGAGGAGGTTCTGTCCCCGTCTGCTGATGGACCCCATTCTACAGGGTCGTCCCCCAACACTTGCCCTGCCCTTTGACCCCATAATGCAGGGTGCTGGACACACCAAGCCACAGTACAATTAAATTGTGAATAACAGTGATAGAGAAAAATAGCAATAGCATCACAATAGAAAGTACATTATGTGAAAGGGAATTACAAACTTCTCACCAGAAATTATGTCAGTCTAAATGCAAGAGGACAACATCTTTCACATTATCCTGGAAAAAAAAATCAAGGTGTGATTTTATATCCAAAGATATATATGGAAAAACATAAAGGTCAAATAAACATGTTCTTAGGTGAAACTGAGGGTGTTTGGCACCAGCAGATCTTCATGACACACAATAAATATATTTTTTAATATTAAAGAGTGTTTTGCAGACTAAAGGAAATGATTCTTGGTAAAAACTCAGAGTTACAAATAAAAAGCTCCTGAAATAAGATTCACCTCTTGACTATCTCTCGGTGAAGTTTTGTGAAGATATTGTGTCAACTGGTTAGTGAGGGAGTATTTGATTGGAGAATATGCCTCCAGGTGTCAGTATGAGGGGCTCAGAGTGTAAAGATCTCTGAGCTCTTGAAAGAAAAGGTTAGATTAAAAGCATGGTGTCTAAGGTCATGCTCGCAAGGATGGCTCCATCAAAAAACCTGAAACATGGCAGTGATGTACGTAAATTGGAGCCCTGTGCACTGTTGGTGGGAACCTAAACTGATTGTAGCCACTGTGGAAAACAGTGCAGTGGCTCCTCAAACAATTAAAGGGAGAACTACCATATGATCCAACAATTCTACTTCTGTGTATATGGCCAAAAATATCAAAAGCGGGATCTTAAAAAAGTATTTGTACACCTGTGTTCACGGCAACTTTATTGATAATAGCCAAAAGGTGTAAGTCTCCATCCTTGGATAAATGGATAAAGAAAATGTGCTCCATCCATACAATGGTATATTATTCAGCCTTCAAAAGGAAAGAAATTCTGACACCTGCTGCACCAGTGAATGAACCTTGAGAACAGTATGCTGAGTGAAATAAACAGTCACTAAAGAACAGATACAGTGTGATTCCACTTAGAGTCTACCAGGTGCACGGCTTAATCATCTTGATGGAGACAGAAGGTAGGACGGTGGTGACCAAGAGCTGAGGGGGAAGATGGGGTGGGGTTTTAGTGTTTAATGGGGACAGGGTTTTAGTTTTTGCAAGATGACAAGTTTAGAGATTGGGTATACGACAGTGTGAATGCAGTTAATACCCCTGTACTGTACACTTGAAAATGTAAGATGATCGATTCTGTGTTATGTGTGAGATCTATATAGGAGATTGCAAGGAGAAAGTCACTTAGTCGTGTCCAACTCTTTGCAATCCCATGGACTATACAGTCCATGGAGTTCTCCAGGCCAGAATACTAGAATGGGTAGCTGTTCCCTTCTCCAGGGGACCTTCCCAACCCAGGGTATGTTATCTGTATTTTACTACAATTTGATGTTTTAAAGTGGGGTGTTATTTTCAGTATTATGTATTTCTTGCAAGTGGCTGGGTTTCTGTATTACCAGAGACCAGCAGAGGTGATCTAGAGTGAACCTGAAAACAGGTTGAGGTTTTATAAATCTGCCAACATGTGCAAGGAGAAACAAACACCCAGCCAAGTCATAACCACCACGTGCTGTCAGATGTTGGGAGTGCTTTGGAAGGGGAGAAAAATCACAAAGCAAGTACTCCATGGGGAGTGGAGAGATAGTTTTGCTCCCTGCCAAGGAGGAGGAGGAAGAGAATCAGGAATCTGATAGGAGTGGGAGTGGGGATGGTCACTAATATCGCCCTGGCCTCATGATAATAACTGCAATATCTCTGAGAGATTTTACAAGTGGAGAATTCATAGTAGAGTCACTTCTGAGAAAAAAAAATCATTAAAAGCAATGAATCACATTTACACAATTTCCCTTTATATAATCATATCATATCTTATTATATAGTAGAAATCTACATTAAGAAAACACTTACTGACAATTAAGACATAAATTTCTAATAAGTGTGCAAAGATTTAGTATTAACTAGATTTTTGAACCAGAGGAAAGGCTATCTGGGTACAACTAAGCACAGCACAGCTCGAGAATGTGTAAGACAAGCTGGTTGTATTCTGTGGATCGGACCCAGATGTTTGTTGCATCTTTTTAATATTTCTCTTTGTTTTTAAACAGGTTGTTTGGTATCAAATCAGTCATTCAGACGGACTGTTCCAGCACGTGGAAGATCATTGCCAACCCCGACCTGTCCTGGTACCACCACGCCAACCCCATTGTCCTGCTGGTGATGTACTACACGCTGGCCACTCTGATCCGAATCTGGCTGCAGGAGCCTGTTGTAAGGACCAGAAGTTTTCATGGTCTTGTCTGCAAAGTAGCAGGAGACTCCGGGGAAAGGGTTCGTTCCTATCAACTACTGACTACAGTATATTCTGAAATAACTATAGTGTTCTGACCAGAGTGTTTTGTTTCCACACAGAGCCCTAAGCAAGTACAGAGTCTAACAGATCAAAGACCAGCTTCCCCGTGTTAGCTTCCCCCAGGCTGCTCAGAGGTGATGAAGGCAGTGAAGCCTCGTTTTCATTGAGCACTCACTAAGTTCCAGGCCAGGTTGCTGGGCTGTTTACATACGGGTGCTGTACCCGTCTTAGAGATGAGGAAACCAAGGATAGAGAGGTAAATCACACACTTGCTGAACAGTAGAAATCAGATTCAAGCCCATGTTTGCCGACAAAGCTAGGGTCTCTGACCACCCAGACTCTTGTCATGGCGACTGGAGTTTGCTAAATCTTAGACCTCCGACCTCTGATGATATGATGGGGATGTCCCCACTCTTGGTGGTGCTGTAATCCCCAGGGTCACCGGGCAGAGCTGAGGGCTGGGCTGTTCCCTGTGGGGTTATTCGTAGAACATGGTACGTTGGGGCACCATTAGGGAGGACGGCTTGTGGTCCCTCTCTTTTCCTTTTCAGTGATAGCAACTCCAGTCCTTTGCGTTCTCCCAAAATGACTGTGAGAAGCTCAGCTATGAGGGAGACAGGTGACATAGACGGGGCTGCCACGCATCACCTCACAGCTGTGTGCCAAGCTGAGTAGGGGGATGCTGGGATGGGGGGCAAAGGTGAGATGCCAGGCTGGCACCTGCTCCCCTCCAGCTCCATCCACGCGGTCAGCAGCCAGGCCACCAGTGTGTACTGAGAGCGAGCCAGCATCTCAGACCCTGGCCTGGGGCTACAGGCAGAGCATTGACCCAGAGGAGAGGAGGGGCTGAACATTTTACAAGAGGAAAGGTAGCCCCTAAATACGTGAGCAGCCAACGGCACAGGCATCCCTGTTTGCCAGGGGTCTGCCCACCTCCCTCTGTGTAGGGACCCCCACCCTGGCCCACAGTACAGGTGTCCTTGTTTGCAGGGGTCTCAGGTCTCACTTTCCCTGGACCCTGAGGCAGCTGTGGTGACAGAATGATTCCAGGCTCACAGAGAATCCCAGTCACCTGGGTTACCTTTTCCTCTGAGTCTCTTCTAAGACATAAGGGCGCCAGTAAACCCCTTACAAGTGTTTCTGTGTTTGCTTCCTGCACAAGCACACAGATATGGGTACATGTAGATGCACACATAAAACTGTACGAAAGAAGTTAAAATGTGAGAACTACTCTGAACAATGTCTTAGGCAATGATGGAAATGACCTTAATGCCTTCAGGTTCGTAAGAGTCCCAGGTGCCCCTGGCTTTCCCTTGGTGCCTCAGGCAGGAGCTGCCAGGCTGTTCTAGCCCCTTGGGCACTGGAGACTCTTGACCTCCTTGGCCTCGGGCTGCCCAGGAACCAGGGAAGGCAGAGAGTGGGGGAGGACAGGCCACATTCCAGGCCACACGGTCCACAGCAGGTCCTACCCTACAGCGTCTGTGGGTGTGTGCAGAGCAGGATCTCATTCATACCAGGTTGACCCTCGGGGGGTCAGTGTTTTAAATGGGGCACTCAGAACTTCCTCACCAAGGTGGTGATGGAGGGCAGGTGCCTGGTTGTATTAATATCATGGTTCCAGGTGGCCTGGTAGTTTTCATGAAAAATGTGGGTTCGGCAGTAAAAGTCTATGATGTAAGTTTGAGAAAGAGAGGAGCAAGTGTCTGGAGCTGAATATAAAACTCGGGCTCCCCGGGTTCTGGTGCTCTTTGTGGATGCCGGGACCTGGGAATCGGCAACAACACTGAGCGCTGTCCCTCTGCCTGCAGATCAATGCATGTAAACGCCCTTTCACAGGGCATCTTTGTTGGAAACCGTCCTCAACCACCAAGTGCGTACTGATCCTTCCTCTCTCTACCCATCTCTCCTGGACCAACTGTCTGATTTAGGCCAAGGTTCGATTAGGCTAGTGGCAATGTTAGGCAGTTAGCAGTGTTTTTGCTTAATGTTGTGTGTAAGCTCTAGGTGGTTCTGCCTTTAGTGAATGTCTCTTTCAGAAGAGTCCCCTGGCAGGTTCTACGGGCAGTTGTGGCCTCTGTGGACCTTACATGGCCCTCCTCCTGCAGGTCAGAACATACATGGAGGCTCCTAACAGAGCATGGGCACCTGTTCCTGTAATTCACAAGCGAGTCTGCTGTCTTCGCGTTTACAGGGTGGCCTTTTGGCCGTTTGTGAAGTGTCTGGATGAAAGCTCGTGTAGGGTGTACGTGACTTTACGAGATCAGCACGTGGGGGCAGAGACGAGCAGCTCTGTCTGGGCTCCCGGGCTGCTGAGGGACCTGCTCCGGAAGCAGGGCTGTCCTGTGGGTTATTCTGTGTCTCAGGTGCAGGAAGAGAGGACCAAGGAGGAGGACAGAGCCCTGCCCTGCAGCCCCGCGCCCATCACGGCCGAAAGGAGGCGGAGCCTGTGGTACGCAACCCACTACCCCACGGATGAGAGAAAAGTAAGCCTCCAGGACAGGAGTTGTCTCTCATTTATTTCCTGCTTTTTATCATATTGCTGAATACAGGCCATGTGAGTCCATGTGCAAACCCAGGTTGATCAGCTTATAGGGGCTGTTTGATGGTGAAGGTTAGGGTCAAACATGGGAGCCCAGTGCTTGGAAAGGAAACTCCAGGCTCTGTCAGACCCAACCTTTTACAGTTCAGTGCTTCCCCCTGAAGCCTCTCAATCCAAGAGAAAGTGGTCTTAATTTTTAAAGATAATTTTGTCTTTAAAACAAAACAAAACAAAAAAGCAAAGCGATCCCTTGGCCCTGGGCAGTGACAGCCTAGGTGCTGGGATGCGCTGTGGAGAGTGATTCTATATTGGGGCAGCTGCTCTGGTGACCACGACCACTCACTCAGCCACTGATGGGACACTGGCCAGTCTGTGTGGACGTGAAGAGGGAGCCCCTCCCTGTGTCAGGGTCACAGCGTGGGTCCCGGGGCCGAGAGCACGGCTGGGTGATTTTTAAGCTTTTCACCATTTGTTCACTATTTTCAACACACCCCAGCCACTGACTTGTTGCTGCTGCTAAGTCGCTTCAGTCATGTCTGACTCTGTGCGACCCCATAGATGGCAGCCCACCAGGCTCCCCTGTCCCTGGGATTCTCCAGGCAAGAACACTGAAGTGGGTTGCCATTTCCTTCTCCAATGCATGAAAGTGAAAAGTGAAAGTGAAGTCACTCAGTCGTGTCTGACTCTTAGTGACCCCAGGGATTGAAGGCTGCCAGGCTCCTCCGTCCATGGGATTTTCTAGGCAAAAGAGTACCAGAGTGGGGTGCCATTGCCTTCTCCAACTGACTTGTTACAGCGACACATTTGCAATGTGGGGACCACAGATGCTTACACTTCTCTGGTGGGGTTATGTTAGGAATCAAGGAGGAGATTCTCTGATTGACTCGGTGGCAGAGTTTCTCTAAGACACTTGGTCCCATTTGTGCACCTGCCTGTTGTGAGCCGAGAGATGGGGAAACAGTGAATGAACTCAGGGTGCTGCAGCCTGGAGGAGCAGCTGTGGTGCCCGGAGATGTCTAGTGTCCCGGAGCCCTTTTGTCCCGTCACACACATGCCAGACCGTCCTGCTCAGGTCACTAAGCCATGATATCCTTGGAGACGCATGGTGGTTTCCAAGGAGAGGGCTGTGGACCATGGCTGGGGATTCCCAAGACCCTTCCGGGGATCCACAGGCTCGAAACAATTTTTGTAACGACATTTAAGAGATCTGCCTTTCGGCTGTACTGACACTTGCTCTGATGGTACAAGAGCTCCAACCGTGGCAGCAGCACGAAACTGATGGACATGTGTGCACAGGAAACAAAACAGAAAGGTCAGTTCCACTTAAGAATATTCTTGATAAACCAGAAATAGTCTTTGCTTTTCTTAAATCTCAACCTTGGGGCACACGCTTTTTTAATATTCTGAGTGACATCAGCAGAAGACCCTCTGAAGTCCTGATCCCTTGAGGAGGAGAAGTGCTTGGCTGGCGAGTGCACCCGGCTGCCGTCCATGTACCACAGGTCTACGTGCAAGAACAGCTGATGGACAGTTTGGGGGGTTCAGGCATGAGCTTTCGGCAGACAGTTACTGGAAAATAAATGGAGTGGTCTTTTGAGCCTAACATTAAAGATACGCAAAAGCATATTTTAATAAGACAACACCATCTTTTTCACTATTTTTTTAAAAGATAACTATTTAGATAAATTATTCATGTGAACAAGCCAATTTTTAATGAATGAACAAATGAATATTTTTAATGCTACAATTTTAATTTCTAGCACAATAGATATTGATGGCTAGTATTCTCATAAGTAAAAGTCTTCAGGATCTTCAGTGATTTTTGAGAAAGTGAGCAAGTTCTGACCCAAAAAGTGAAAGAACCACTAGTTCAGCAGATGCTTGTTATTGGGGAAACCGGACCCCACAGCTCTAATACAGCTGAAACTCACAGCCATGTTGTAATTCTTCTGTTGTGGACAGTACACAAATCTTAATCCCAATCCATACTACAAGTCAAATTTTCTTTATTATGAAACTTCAGTTTCTTGAAAAGTCAACACTTTCAGAATCCTACAGACTTCTCAAAGGGTCCTAGAAGTCTAAAACCAAGCAGCTAATTCTGTGAGAACAAAACACTTGAAAAACAGCATCAGCTTTTTCAGTCATGTGGTTAGTGACTGTTCATTGTGATGAAAAGACAGCATCAGAAACTGGAAATGGTTACAATAAACAGCAGCCTCCAGCTGTATCATTGTCCCTTTATGTTTTACACTGTGACGTTAACACACTTGCATGCTCCCGGCTGAAGGAGCGAGTGCATGTGTGCTGAGACTTTGTAGCTGTGTGTAAACATCACATCGCTTTCTGCTCACATGTTAACATGCTGTCCTGTATTGCTTTTGCAGCTTTTATCCATGACTCAGGATGACTACAAGCCGTCTGACGTTAGTATACCCTAGAATTCTCATTTCTGCGCGCGTCAGTGATGGAAAGGGCACATAAATGGAATTAGCTCCTCTGAGTGTAGTTTAATGCTCTATAAAATTTTCATACGTTTTTGAATACTATTTTGCAGAAATTATATTTGATTTATTGCTGTTAAAACACTGACTCATATAACATGAGCTCAAGTATAAACATATAAAACATCTTTAAACTTTTAAAAAGCCACGTTGGAGGGCTTTTTCTCAAAAGGCATTTTTCTCTGCAGATATGCCTGTTCTATGATTTGAATAGGAAGTCTCACACATCTGTAGACACACATGTGTATGTGTGCATGTCTATGTTTATATGTATCTACATAAATAAAAAATTGTAAAGCCAAAGAGACCAGAGGGAAAAAGTAGGAGAATGTATTTAATGTACGAGATGCTACAACACGGGAGTTGCAGGCTGTAGTGTCAGGGAGAGACCGTAGAGTTGTGGCTAACCTGAGACTTTGCTCGTCCCGAGGGCCACGCGGGGTGTGGGGCAGGTGGGATCAGGGCTGGGGTGGGGGGAGTGGGGAGGGCAGGCAGCAGCTCCAGGCCAGAACCCTGTCTGTCTGGAGATCCTATAGCTGGAGGAGGACCGGGAGCTGAGGCTGGAGGGAGACCAGAGCAGGCCCTGAGCCCTCTGCAACCTTTCCAGGCTTCACACTTCATACGGAGAGCAGGGTGCATGACATGGGTACAGCAGAGGTGGGCCGGCTCAGGTTTGCCTTGTCCTATGTGGCTCTGTGGGGCTGGGTTTGGAGGGCAAGCAGGGCCGTCTTGCTGGCAAGCACCACAGTGCTCAGCTTCCCCTTGGCTCTGCAGCGCCCAGGGTACCAACCTAGTGGAGCAGAGGAGGGGGGTCCGTGTGGGAAACCAGAGCTGCTGTCCCACCTGCCTTTGCCCCGCGCCCCCGGCAGGGCCTGTTGGTGACCGTGAATGGCAACCCTGTGGACTACCACACCATCCACCCCAACCTCCCGCTGGAGAATGGCCCCGCCAAGGCTGACCTGTACTCCACGCCGCAGTACCGCTGGGAGCCCGCTGCCGCCTCACCAGGTAAGGAGCCTGCAGGACCGCAGCCTGCAGAGCTCAGCATCTCTTGTCTTTGGTTTATTCTTCATCAGATGTGGTTCTCTTTCCTTTTCATCTCTAGCAGAGGTTTTTTCTTCCATGGTCAGTCTGATGAAGCCCATTTCCTTAGATTCTGCCTAGATTTTGCCCCTACATCCTGCATTGTGTGGTCTGTCCTTGGTACAAAATAAGTGACCTAATGGGGGTAAGGGCTTCCCAAGTGGCACTAGTGGTAAAAATCCCACCTGCCAATGCAGGAGACCTAAGAGACACAGGTTCGATCCCTGGGTTGGAAAGATCCCCTGGAGAAGGGCATGACAGCCCACTCCAGTACTCTTGCCTGGAGAATCCCATGGATAGAGGAGCCTGGTGGGCTGTAGCCCATAGGGTCGCAAAAAGTCAGACACGACTGAAGTGACTGAGCACAATAGGAATAAACTTTGAAAAATAGAAGGTAAAATGTTATTTTAAACAAGTTGTCTTGTTTGCAGTGTTAAACCTACATGCATATTTGTGTCTTAGTCTTTTTATAATTTGATTCCACTATTGTGGTCCATAGTTTTGCTGGTTAGTGTATGAATGTCTTCTGAAAGAGTTCTTTTTGTCTAATAAAAAAAACCAGGAGGCCCAAAACTTTGACTAGACCTTTCTCCCTTTTCCCTCAGTTTACCCTGTTGAAGCACTAGTGGTAAAGAATCCTCCTGCCAATGCAGGAGATGAAAGAGATGTGGGTTTGATCCCAGGGTCAGGAAGATCCCCTGGAGGAGGGAATGGCACCCTACTCCAGTATTCTTGCAAAGAGAATCCCATGGGCAAAAGAACCTGGTGGGCTATAGCCCATGGAGTCACAGAGTCAGACATGACTGAACGACTTAGCATACAACAATCCTATTGAAAGAGAGCTGCCTGTTACTAGAGAGGACAAATTTGTGCTTGGGATGCTTATATGAAATTCACCTATGTGCATAAATTGTTATATAAAATAATCTGTCCCTCTAGAAAAGAAGGAGGAAGACAACGATGAGAAAGAAGAGTTTGAGGAGAAGCGGAGCCGGGAGGAGAAGAGGAGTGTCAAAGTGCACGCCATGGTGTCTGTGTTCCAGTTCATCATGAAACAGAGCTACATCTGCGCCCTCATCGCCATGATGGTGCGTATGCGCCAGAGTCCTGACTTCTGCCCAGATTCCGCCCCACACCTTGCTCTGTCCTTGGGACAACGTTAGCGCTGGCGGGATGGATGGTGCTTGAGCCCCACTGGCTCCAAGTCCCACCACCTCCTCCCACTAATGAGACTTCTTCGTCTTCCTGATGTCTTGGCAGACAATGGCTGCTTCTGTTAATTTTTCATGGGATCTTTATACTATAGATTTCAAAACCATGTCCTCCTCTATGCCATTTAGCCTAATTTTGAATATTAATGCTTGTCTCTCAAATTAACCTATCAAGTCAGACTGTCCCCTGTTTTTTGGATTTAAAAGGACATGTCAGTAGTTTTTCTAAGTGGCTTTGAAGGTGTTCACGGTTAACAAAGGCCACTTTTATTTCTCTCAAATGGTGATGGTTATAGTCACATCTTAGATTTGAGTGAGACTATTCCATTTGAGTGGAACGAATGCTTACCAGTCTGAGAATCAAGCACTGAGTCCCCAAGAGCGTCTTCTGGTTGTGAACATCTTCCCTGGAAGCTCCCCTCGGCAGCAGACTTTTAATCACAGCAGATCTCTTCTTTCTAGGGCAGTCCTAAGCAGCTGGGTCTGTTAGGATGATAGACGTCTTTATTCAAAAACACACAGTGCAAATATTCCATACCTTCAGATGATCCTAGAACTGCACACAAAAAAGAATGTGAAGCAGATTCTACCCCCAACAACTGAGGGTCGTGTGTGACTGAGGCCTTAAAAATGAAATAAGTTTAAGAAAAGGTTCCCAATTTATTTTCCTCCCATTTTCATCTAAACAGGAATAGGGTACAGGGGAAAAAAAATCTCCTGGAATTACAATATCTGTGCAGATTACTCTCCTGGGTCATCCACACAAAAGTGGCAAGGTCAGATCTGAATTTCATTCTGGGATAAAGGCATTAAATATTACCGACCTTTGATAATGCCAGGCTTCCCTGATGTCTCAGTGATAAAGAATCTGCCTGCAATGCAGGCGACCCGGGTTTGATCCCTAGGTCGGGAAGATCCCCTGCAGAAGGGAATGGCTACCCACCTTAGTATTCTTGCCTGGAAAATTCCATGGACAGAGGAGCCTGGAGGGCTACAGTTCTTGGGGTCACAAAAAGTCAGACACAACTGAGCGACTAACATTTTGATAGCACCATTTCCAAGGAATACTATTTTTCATGAAAATAATTCATGGCTTAATGATAGCTGTCAGTTTCTCACTTAATTTTAATAAAAGCAGTTTTAATTTCCAGTTTATAATTGCCATATGTTTTAAACAATTTTAAATAACTCTGTACTTAAAAAACTAACTTTGATTTAGGATGCATTTGCAAGTTGCTAGAGGAAGTATTTGTTCTGTGCTGACTTCATTCATTTATCTTATTTATCTCAATACTTATCTGCTTTCCAGAAACAAAACAGACATCAAACATTTCAGACTTTGCAATAACCCTTGAAATTCATGATAGTCAAGAATATGATTGAACTCAGCCTCAACTAGAAAATATTTTTTAAAAATACATTTATGTATTTTTAATTGGAGGATAATTGCTTTACAACATTGTGTTGGTTTCTGCCATACAACAACATGAATCAGCCATGGGTATGCATATGTTCCCTCCCTCTTGAACTTCCCTCCCACCTCCCACCCCATCCCACCCTTCTAGATTGTCACAGAGGCCTTTTCACAGAAATTTGGTATCGAAGATTATGGTAGGAGAGGATAGATTTCTTGAGGTTAATGATATTCATGAGCCTGACTTTCTAGAATGTTCCGGAAGCTGCCCTTTGAGATGTGTTCTAGGTCTGCTGGGGTTTGATGTGACTGGAGGAAGTCCTGCCCCCTACAGAACAGAAGCTGAGGCCGGGCTCTCCGTTAACCTGGCTTTACTACAGGGGTGCAGACATCTGACACTCCACCTCCTCCTGGTGATTTCCTATCACGTCTGTCTTCCCCACGGGTCAGCTAAGGGGACCCCTGAAGCCAGCTCATCTGCTGACCCTGTGGTCCCACAGCTTCCATTTCTGAGCCCAGCTTGGCCACACTCACTCTACACCTGGGAAAAATAGCCAACCCCAAGCTGATTTGGAAGAATGAAGGAGGAAGCACTTAGGGTTGCGTTTCATCTGGCAAATCCAGTGAAAAGGAAGACATCTGGGCTGGAGGGCAAAGGGCACAGAGTGAAGCCGACCCCACCCTCGCTTGACCCTCTTCCCTCCAGGAGGTTGAGGGCAGTGTTGGCTCACAGGGCAGCCTTTCTCCCTGCTTCATCCCCTATGCAGCTGGGATGTCTCCCCCACGGTTTACCATGATCCTCCCCTCTAGTGTGAATGTCACTGACATTTTCCTTGTAGACCACGTCTAACTCAGCAGACTGGGGACTGTACCATGTACTGACCACCCTGCTTTTTCACCCTTCCCCCCTGGAGGCCTGGAGCATCACCTACCACAGCTGGCTGACCTTCGTGCTGCTCATCTGGTCCTGCACTCTGTGGATGATCCGCAATCGGAGGAAGTACGCCATGATCAGCTCCCCATTCATGGTCATCTACGGAAACCTGCTGCTCATACTGCAGTACATATGGAGCTTCGAGCTCCCCGAGATTAAAAAGGTCCCGGGATTCTTAGAAAAGAAGGAGCCGGGGGAGCTCGCGTCAAAGGTGAGGGGGCAGGGAAAAAGGGGGCAGGGCATTCAGACAAACAATGGTAATCAAAACAGTCATATCCAAGCAGGAACGTGCAAAAGCTGGTTCCAAGTATTCAATGCTCCTTGAAATCATTATTTTTTTTTCCCTTTCCCTCCAGAAAATGTTAATATAAATGTGTGGGCACTTAGAAAAACTACCCCTTCAGCTTCCGGAAAAGAATGGGAGGATTCAGAGACTCTGTTTGCTGGGATGAAATGTTCTTTTTCCCCCATTTCTGTGGGTTTCTTCAAAATAAGGAACACTGTAGAAGTAATGGGGCTCATAGAAGAAATACATCTTCCTCTTCTACTTGTGCTGATGTCCCAGGCAGGAAGGAGACCCCTGGCCCACGTCGGTTTCCAGCCCAGGTGGTCCTCCTGTGCATCTTCCTGGAGTGTCCCAGGCACGAAGGCATCCCTGGCACTGGACCACATGCCAACGTCCTCAGGAAGGGAGATTTAAAAGCTGGTGACTTTCAGGTGCAATGTAGTGAGTGCCTGACTGTCTCGAGTGGACGGGTTTATGCAGTGTGCTCCCACTGAAGAGCAGGAAAGCATAGTCGTGGTTGAACATGCTTACACTTCAGAGGCGTGATGCTCTGATCCTTATTGTCTCCTTCCAGATTCTGTTCACCATCACATTCTGGCTACTGCTGAGACAGCACCTCACAGAGCAGAAAGCTCTCCAAGAAAAGGAAGCTCTTCTGTCTGAGGTCAAAATTGGAAGTCAGGAAAGTGAAGAAAAAGGTAATTAGTGCATGCAGTGTGACCGGAAGAAGGGCCCCAGAGGACATCCCTGGAGGCTCTGCCCCAGACCAGAAGGAGGCCAGGCGTGGATGTGAGCGGATAGATGACTGCGTCCCGGAGCTGAGTCCCTGCCCACGTGGGCATCCACTGGAGCTTCAGAGACCCTGGGTCATTTGACCCACACAAAAGTGATCCCTACTGCAGGACATTCCCTGGGTCCTCCAAGGTCACAGCTTCTTGAGTGTTAGTACCAAGAGAGTGACTCAGATCTCCCAAGTTTAAATCCTGTTGCCTTTTCAAAAACGAATGTACCACAAAGTCAAAAAAAAGAAAGATGATGTTTTGATGATCACTCCTGTAGTTTTAGACCCCACTCCATGGGTCAAATGAGAGTCACTAGCTCCCTACCTGCATGGATGTGCCAATAAATACAATAAAATGTAATGCTCGTAGAACAGCTTGGAGACCATTAGTGAGGCATATAGTATTGTCTGAAAAGGAAGCCATAAATGTTCTCAGAGGCAGGGCTGGTAACCTTCAGATTAATCCCATGAGGAAGAGAAAACCAACTCATCTTTTTCTTGCAGTTTCTCTTTTAGACTTAAACATTGGTTGTTTTTCAGCAACAAAGGTCTCTAAGGTTTGAATCTTGACCATTTGAGTTTGGATGTCTGTTAACACAGTGATTAAATTTACCAGTTACTTTATGTAAAGAACAGTTCATTTAAGATAAAGAATTGCTCTGACCTTTCACCCCACGTGCATTCTCTCACTCTGTGGATCTCCTGGTCATTCGAATAAGTTATTCAAATGATAGGTCACCTTAGGACCACAAAGATGAGTCCTATATGTTAGCATATTTTAAAGTAAGACCAAATAAGCTTTTACTTCCAATGCATAAAACTATTTTCAATTTAGTTAAGTTATAATTAGTTCTGAAACCTAATTTAAATTAAATTATATTTGGCTTCAACTCAATTTTTTCATTCTAAAAAATCATACTTTCTGGTTAACATTATTACCAATAACCCAGATTCAATAAAATACTGCTAGAGGTACATTGCAGTCAGAATCTGAAATTGTCAGAGTTAGTTTTGGTTTGTGTTATTGTCTGTTTATTTCTCTTGATCCTGCAGTAATTATAGCTATTGGACAACGCAAGTGAAATAGGTGTTATGAAAAGCTTGTATAAAAGTATTACAAAATGTGTTTCTTTTATGTTTCAGGAAGGTTGGGAAAGTGAACTATGATTAGTTCTATAAATTCTGCCTTGTTTATTAGAACTGTCTAAAATTATTTAAATTGTATGGTCATGCCCAAAGTGTGTGGCACCCACCTCACATGGGTCAGAGAGTGTGGTTCTGGTCCAGGGACCAGCTCCTCGTAACAGCAGGGTCTTCTGTCTTGAAGATGATGAACAGGATGTACAGGTGGACAGCGAGGCTCAGGAGAAGGAGGAAGAAGAGGAGCCGAAGGAGGAACAGCAGGAGCGGAGAGAGGAAGAGGAAGAGGAAGAAGCAGACGAGCAGGATGTGATGAAGGTGCTGGGGAACCTGGTGGTGGCCCTGTTCATCAAGTACTGGATCTACATCTGCGGAGGGATGTTCTTCTTTGTCAGCTTCGAGGGTAAAATTGTGATGTACAAGATCATCTACATGGTGCTGTTCCTCTTCTGTGTGGCCCTGTATCAGGTGGGTGCTTGTGGCCGCCGGGTTGCCATCCTCGCATCTGTCTAGGGGTATGCCTGAGCTTCCTTCGACGAGGCTCTGAGTTTCTGTGACCTCACGAACACATCGTATAATGGGGTCAATGAGATTCAAACAGTACAGCTAGGAATCCTAAAGTGAAGAGTGAGCCCCTTCCACCTGTTCACTAATTTGAAATGTTAGGTTCTTAAAAAGTCAGAAAATTGGTTAAGGTGGCATCCTTGTCTTGTGCAGATGAATGCATAAAGAAGATGTGGTATATTTATACAATGTAATATTACTCAACCATAAAAAGAATGAAATAGTGCCATTTCCAGCAACATGGATGGACCTAGAGATTATCATACTAAGTGAAGTAAATCAGACAAAGACAAATATCGCAGGATATCACTTACATATGGAATCTAAAATACAGCACAAATTAACTTATTTCCAAAACAGAAACAGACCTACAGACATAGAGAACAGACTTATCGTTAACCTAAAGGGAAAGTGGGAGTAGGGATAAAATTGGAATTTGAGATTAACATATACAGACTACTATCTATATATGTGGTACTCTCTAGTACTCTTGCCTGGGAAATCCCATGGACGGAGGAGCCTGGGAGGCTACAGTCCATGGGATTGCTAAGAGTCGGACACAACTGAGTGACTTCACTTTCACTTTTCACTTTGATGCATTGGAGAAGGAAATGGCAACCCACTCCAGTGTTCTTGCCTGGAGAATCCCAGGGATGGGGGAGCTGGTGGGCTGCCATCTATGGGGTCACACAGAGTTGGACACGACTGAAGCGACTTGGCAGCAGCAGCATCTATAAAAGAGATAAACAAAGACCTACAGAATAACATAGGGAACTATATCCAGATTTTGTAATAACCTATAAAAGGAAAGAATCTATATATATATAATACATATAGCTGAATCACTTTGCTATACACCTGAAACTAACACAACGTGCGTGCGTGCCCAGTTGTTCAGTTGCGTCTGACTGTGACCCTAATGACTGTAGCCGCAGGCTCTGTCTGTGGTCTTCTCCAGGCAAGAATACTGGAGTGGGTTGCCATTTCCTTCTCCAAGGGATCTTCCTGATCCAGGGATCGAACCCACATCTCCTGTATTGGCAGACGGGTTCTTTACCATCTGAGCCACAAGGAAAGCCCTCAGATTCCAATCTACGTTGTCCCAACTCTATGAGCAACACAGCCTCAGAAACTAAAAATGAACTTGACTTTGCTTTCAGGCATGAGTGAATGGAATCACCTGTCTTCGTTGAATGGAGCACGTATTTGTGTGAGTTTTACGCTAACACGCTTTCCCCTTGTTTGTTGTTCGCCGTCTGACTCACAGGTGCACTATGAATGGTGGAGGCGGATCCTGAAGTACTTCTGGATGTCAGTGGTTATCTACACAATGCTGGTGCTCATCTTTATATACACATATCAGTTTGAAAACTTCCCAGGCTTGTGGCAAAACATGACTGGACTGAAAAAAGAAAAGTAAGTAACTGTGCTGGACCGCAGGGTGGAAAGTGACCCACTGGGTGAAGTCGCCAGGGCGTGTTGTTCCAAACACCTTGCCAGGAAGAGGTTTTAGTAAAACCTGACATCATCACTGGCTGTAAGTTCCTCCAGAACAGAACTCATTGGTCTTGGCTTTTTGGGGCTTCTCATGACCTAGACCTGAGCTTTTGACACATAATAGGTGCTCAGTAAGAATTGACTGGAAAGTAAATTCTCAGCCGCTTATTAATGAAATGGCTTTTTCTAGTGTTTCATGTGAAGCTCACCTGCCTGGCTCCTCACAGTCACGTGGTCTCCCTTCCTAACCAGAGTCTTGTAACACAGAGCATCAGCCTCCCTCCCTAATGGAGCCGGTGTTGAGAGTCTAAGGAGCTGTTATTCAGTAGCTCAGTTGTGTCCGACTCTTTGCCACCCCCTGGACTGCAGCATGCCAGGCTTCCCCGTCCTTAACCATCTCCCGGAGTTTGCTCAAACTTATGCCCATTGAATCTGTGATGCCATCCAACTGTCTCATCCTCTCTCATCCCCTTCTCCTCCCGCCCTCAATCTTTCCCAGCATCAAGGTCTTTTTCAGTGCATTGGGGCTTCCCATCAGGTGGCCAAAGACTTGAAGCTTCAGCTTCAGCATCAGTCCTTTCCATGAATATTCAGGGATGATTTCCTTTAGGATTGACTGGTTTATCCCCTTGCTGTCCAAGGGACTCTCAAGGAGTGGGTGGCCATGGAAACTAGCAGTGATTAGCTCTTTCTCATGCATGAAATAGATAGGACTCTAGCCTTTTCTACTCTGTCCCTCTAAACTTCCTAAATTCCTTTGGAAATCAAACCAGGACTGGGCATAGAGCTAAGTGTCCAGAGGAGGAGGCACAGAGCTGAGCACCTTGCCTGAGCCAGACACTCTTGTGCACCTGAATATTGACTGGAAGCCAGAGGGAGTCTGAGTCCAGTGGAGTTTACATTCTAGGACAGGAGACAAACCAAAAAACCTACTTTATGTGAAATAAATTATGAACTGACACATCTGTGAAGGAAACAAAAACAAGCCGAGATAGTGAACAATGGGGGCACAATAGCTAGAGATGGAGTGGTTCAGGCAGGCTTCACTGAGGAGGTGTCATTTTTAATTTTTTTGGCTGCACCACCTGGCATGTGGAATCTTAGTTCCCTGACCGGCACGGATTTCCCATGCCCTCGGCAGTAAAAGTGCCGAGTCTTAACCACTGGACCACCAGGGAAGTCCCAGGAGATGTCATTTAAACTCTTGAAGAATAAGAAGGAGCTTGTATTTAGAAAACTGAGTTGGGAGCTGAGAGATGAAAGAACATTCCAGGAAAAGAGAACAGCAAATGCAAAGGGCCTGTGGCAGGACAGGGTTTGGTGAATGTGCTGAATAGCAGGGAGGCTCACCTGCAGGGAGGGTGGAGGTCAGCCAGGCGCCTGGAGGTTCAGGGCGCCTAGGTGATGATGGTTTGCGTCTCATTCTCGATGAAATGTCTACAAGTCTATAAAGCACCTTTGCCTGGCAGAGAAAGCAGTGATGTGTGGGGGCAAGAATAGACACAGCCAGGTGGTCAGCCAGCAGTGGCGGGTTGGTGGGGGGTCCTATGATCGAGGATGGCGGCCTCACCTAGAATAGGAGGCACTAAAGAGGAAACAAGAGCACAGATTCAGGAGATGAGGGTGAAGGGATGTGGATGGTGGAGACAGGAAAGTGTGTGGGGGGAGGGGGCGTCCTGACTTGGGTGTTTTGCTCAAGGTGGACGGTTGTGCCAGGGAAGGCCGGGGTGGGGAGGGGACGAGAACAGCTTAGCTGCTTTAGGAACATGGGGAAATGGAGACTTCTGTCTTGAAAATGTTCAGTGTGAAATCACCGAGAAATAGCTGACTTCCGGTGGACATTTGGGTGGGAGAGCCCACCGGGGAAACCCACCCTGTTTCACAGGCTGGAGGACCTTGGCCTGAAGCAGTTCACGGTGGCCGAGCTGTTCACGCGCATCTTCATCCCCACCTCCTTCCTCCTGGTCTGCATCCTCCACCTGCACTACTTCCATGACCGATTCCTGGAGCTCACTGACCTGAAGTCCATCCCCAGCAAGGAGGACAGCGCTGTCTATAGGTGAGCCCATGCAAGCTCAGCCAGACCCTCCCGTCCCCTCACTGAGAATCTCAACCTGTACTTGCCATGACAGTCAGCCTCTGAGTGGGAAAAAATGAGAAAAAATGTGGAGTGGTTGATGGCACTTTATGAAACAGTAGGTAGTGATTTGGGTTTCCTAGGTGGTGCTCGTGGTAAAGAAGCTGCCTGCCAGTGCAGGAGACATAAGAAACACAAGTTTGATCCCTGGGTCAGGAAGATTCCCTGGAGTAGGAAATGGAAACCCACTCCAGTATCCTTGCCTGGAGAATCCCATGGACAAAGGAGCCTGGTAGGCTACAGTTCACAGGGTCGCAAAGAGTCGGACATGATTGATCAACTTAGCATGCACTCAGGTAGTGATTTGTGACATTTCATGGGTGATCTTGACAAGCGTGTGAGTTGGTCCAGAGGAGCTGTGCACACTGAGGTTCCTTTGCGGTGGTGACGTGTCTTTTGTATCCGGGGTGGTGGGGTGTTTTTAGAACGTTTACAGAATCTGGCTAAATTCAGAGGGTGAGTTTTCAGTTGCACTGACAGGTAGTAAGGAAGTCTCTATGAGTGAAAGCATAGGACAGAATTCTCCCTGCCTTTTTGGGAAGGAAGGAAGGACCTCAGCTGAAAGGTTCTGCCATCTGTAAGTAACCAGAGTAACATTTAAGGAAAGAGCAAAGGCAATGTTTTCTGCCACCAGTTCACTGTTGCTGTCTTCCATCAATAAATACTAATACAAAGTGTTTCCAAGTAGCTGATGAGATCTGTCTTGCCCTGGCCCTGTACGTGGAGCCACAGCCGGTCAGCACACATCCATAGGCCTGCTCCATCTCGGGAAGATTTCAGGCATTCGTCTAATGAGCCTTGATACAGATTTTCCTCTCTGCTTCACATAATAGCCTGTGATTCAGCTGCTGGAAAACCCCTGTTGTGTAGATGAGGGAGCAAAGTGCTTCCTTCAGAGGAACACAGATGGCAGAGGTGAAAATTCCCCTGAGCCCCTTCTCAAGGGAAACAGTGAGTCCATGGAAAGAAGATGAAGCAGTAATTCATTAGGCACAGTTCATGAAATGTCAGACTGTGAACATTCTGCTGTGCTAGGGGGTGGTTTTTCTTCAGTCACCCAGTCATGTCCAACCCTTTGCGACCCCATGGACTGCAGCACTCCAGGCTTCCTTCCTTCACTATCTCCCAGGGTTTTCTCAACTCATGTCCATTGAGTTGGTGATGCCATCCAATCATCTCATCCTCTGTCACCCCCTTCTCCTCCTACCCTCAATCTCTCCGAGCATCAGGGTCTTTTCCAATGCGTCAGCTCTTCACATCAGGTGGCCAAAGTCCTTCCAATGAATATTCATGGTTGATTTCACATAAGATTGACTGGTGGAATTATGGAAAACTGAATGTGTTGAACAGGGTTTCCTTAAGTACGTAAACGTGATTTAATTATGTGGGTTCTGAAAAAGGATAGCAGCCTCCTATCAAGATGTGTCCTCCTGTTTTCCTCTACTGTCCAGCCAGCCTGTAACCCCCTCACCTGGTTGGACAGGAAGGAGGCCCCGTGGTCTGGTCAGTCTGAGGCCATGGCTGGCCCTCCTCTGGCCAAGGCTCAGCCCCTAACACCCCCTGAACTGTTACTTTTCCAAGAGAATGTAAAGGGCGAGGCAAGAATGAGTAATGTCAGCAGTATGCATGGTTTGGGGTCATGGAATTTCATTTTTGGTTCTGTGAAAAGAGGAGTTCAAAGGACTCATCCAAGTTTGGTATTTAGGGATTTCATGGAGGAGTTTCATACTAAAGTCCCCAAATTTCTACCTGGAGCATGGGGCGTGTATCCCATCTTTTTCACAACTCTTTTCCATTGTAGTGTTTTCCTTACTAGTGATTTTTAGTCCCTAGGGCCCTAGTAAGTGGCTACATTAGAATCAAAATGATGAAGAAAGAGGTCTTTTCAGAATTGGATTGACTGTCTTTGCCTTCTCTGTTCCTTCCCCCTTAGTAGATGCTACACACACACACACACACACACACACACACACAATCCCAAATTGGGAATGATCAGTGCATTTTATCCCTTATATTGATTCTGGTCCTGTTGTCTCTGTGAACAGCCAGCTATCCTTTGCCTGTTTTGTCTGCTGTTTGTGTGGTTTGTGTCTACCCTGTAGGCAAGTGTCACTTGTGTCTGAAGCAGAATTCATCATGTTGAGCCTTCTAGAACTTATAGTTAGCATTATGAAAAATTTTATGACAAATCTTATGAGAAACTATTATTATTTCTAGGTAAACATTGTCAGGAATATCATTTCCCTTATATATTGATAAAATAGACACTATAACATAATTACAGCATAATTATTATATAATAAACACTTAATAGTAAGATACTGAATGTCCATTCCTATTTAAATATCTGTGACTGCCACATGTCAATAATTTGTTTTAGAAGGTACTGTGATGCATACAGAAATAGAATGACTTTTTTAAACTTTAACTTCAGAAAAACCTCAGAAAACAGTATCTTGAATACAGATACTCAAAAGGATTTTATTTTTTTAATTCTGGAGAAGGACCAAGAATTAATGTTTTACATGGTATTTTATTTAATAAGTGCACTCTGGACATTTAAACCTTACAGGTAGCTGACCAGATGTGTGATTCTTTGGGGGAGGGAGGGAGGAAGAGGCTGTTACTGTCAAGTGTTTCAAACCTGACTCTGTCTGACTTCATGGTGCTGCGGAACCTCGCTGTCTGGACACTTCACAGTGCATGAAAGGTGTTGGGGACATACCTGGTGATGCAGAGCTTACAGGACACAGTCAGCTCCTTCTCTCTGGCTAACACTCTCCTCTTTCTCTCTCTGACTGTCTCCCCGCTGCCGCCTTGTGCTTCCTGCGTAGCCATGCCAAGGTCAATGGGCGTGTGTATCTGATAATAAATAGGTGGGTACTTCAACGTTTTCTCTCTTGGCTCCTTTTTTAAATGGTCTCTGGGGGTGTTACGCACTTTATTAGCTTGTAAATGAAACTGACATCATCAGACAGTGAACATGGCCTCCAGGTATGCTATGGATGTCTTTTGCAAACCCAACCATTCGGTGTTTGGACTGAATGTGCTGCTGAATGGACTGGGAGGTGGCCGAGGGTCTTCAGCTGGCGCTCGGCATTGGTCACCCTTTGGTAGAATTAGTCCTGGGCTTGCCTGTGAGCCCACCTCCCTCCTGAACACGTAATCAAGAGCTCAGCTCAAGAACCAGCTGCTCCACAAACCACCCATCTCTGCCGAGTCCCTGCTGAGCGTACCGGCCCTTCCTCTGAGTTCCCGGAGCACTTTCTCTTTGCTGCCGCCTCCCGACACCGGCCTTCAGCCTCATCTGCCTGCCTGTCTTATCTCCCCCACCTGCCGCCTCCGCCCCTCAGGCCCTGGGTCCCTGTACAATCCACCGCAGGGCCAACATCTCACCTACCGTGGGGGCTTAACCTCTAGTAGACATTCCTGAATGAAGTGATAATAGGCACAACAATCTATGGTTAAGAGAAAATTAAAATACCAATTTCTTCAAGTATACATCTACTTAAAAGAGCATCATATAGAAGGATGGTATTTTACATGACAGATTTCATAATATATTTGCCTTTTGCAAAAAAAAAAAAAGCCAAGTTGGGCAGCATACCTTAGATGCACATCACCCAGGCGGGGAGATAACACATGCTCATAACCACAGGTAACAAAGGGTGAGCTCTGACACCTGCCATGTGTGGAGTTATCCTCAAGTGCCCAAAAGAGAAGAGTCTTCAGGTCTAATTCACCAAAGCTCTTCTTACTTTGTTGAGAGAATTGAAATATCCACTCCCATAACTTCATGTCTTAAGTAATTGAGTCAGTAATTTAGGTAGAAGAAGCATGTATTTTGCAATAAATCCACTTAACAAAATAACTCTTGGAAAGATTTGTAGGTTTTCTATTCCACTCTTTTTCCTCTTAAGAGGAATGCTGAGACTGATAACCAAGTAGCAGGCCCGAGGAGGCAGAACTTCTAGAAGGAGGCGTAAAAACTTAGTGCATATCTGTGGAGATCAATATGGAAGAGGAATGAGGCTGGGTGGGCTCCTTTTGGGGCAGGTTTTGGGGGCAACCTGAGCGAGAAATGTCAGCCTCAGGTTTTTAGCTGCCAGCTAGAGAAGTAAGCTAGAGACTTGAAGCATAAATCTTGAGCAGCCGTATCAGTCTTATCCCTCTTAACATAAAGAACCACACTATATCTGTCTCTCTCTCCCTCTGTGTTTTTGATAAAGTCTTGACCATGTGCTTTAAGAGGAGGTGGCTGGGGCACCCAAGAGGCAGGAGTGGTTTGATGGGCTCTGACAACTGATACACTCAGCCCTCCATATCCGTGGTTTCTGCATCCATGGATTCAACCAAAAACATTAAAAAAAAAAATCCAGAAAGTTCCCCAAAGCAAAACTTGAATTTGCTGTGTTCAAGTTACTATTTCCATGGCATTCAAATAGTATTAGGTACTAAAAGTCAGCTAGAGATCATTTAAAATATATAAGAGGAAAAAATATATATAGGAGGATGTGCGTAGGTTACAAGCAAATACTATAGTATTTTATGCAAGAGACTTGAGCACCCGTAGGTATTGATGTTCATAGAGGTCCTAGAACCAATGTGCCAAGGATGCTGATGGTACAGAGTTGGCCCCCTGCTTTCCTCTTGAGGAAAAATGTATACCCATCAACCCTAAACTGACTCAGGAGTTCTCAGAATGACCTAGATGCAGTCATCTAAAATAATTAAAAACTTGAAGCATTCCACCCTTAGCTCAATCTTCTTTCCAGTGAACTCTCATTTTTTTTCTGAATGCCCACATTTTAAGAAAAGTCAGAGCTGTGTGCTAGGGAGCACTCGACCTAACAAGCCCTCTCTCCCTGCACAGTGTGTGCTTCTGAAAGGCTGCACGTGAAGTGTGTCCAGTTTTGAAGGGACTTCTCTTGACTAGAATGATAGGGTGAAACTTTTATTGAGTAAAGAAGCTTTCTTCCTCCCCAAATTTATTTTTGTGTGCTCAGTGCTGTTTAATAAGGAGAATAATGTGTTTGTAGATGGGAGTTCTGATGAAAGAGGGGACATACCTATATCCGACTTCTGGGTCAATCACGATTTAGACTTGGCCTTATAAGATGTGAGGTAGGGCTGTGTTAAGGACAGTGGCTGACTGATAAAATTCCAATGGTGTGAAAAATTGCCGGAAGTTCCAACTGAATTTGTAAACAGACTGATTTAGAATATTTTAACAGGTGCAATGGTTAGTTCTCCTACATATACACAAACCAGGGCCATTACACCTGATCCTGTGTACATGTGTAACTGAATCACATTGTTATAATTAACACATGGTAGATCAACTATATTTCAATAAAATTTTTAAAAAATAAAAGACAGAGTAAGGAGCTTTGCAACTTCTCTTGTTAGTAAGATGTCTAGTTTAGGCTTGAATATAAATCTTTTTGATTCCAAAGAGCATGCTTTTAACACTGTTCTGGATTGTCTCAGAAAAACGCTATGAGAAAAGCGAAAGCACAATGAAAGGATTCATACAGTGTCTTTCAAAGTAGAAACTCCAACTGTGTGTTGAAAATACTCTCATCCAGAGGCATTTTGTGTACACAGATTTTCTCAGGTGAATTATCTAGCTTAAGAAAATAAGCAAGTACATACAAGTGGAAAATAATGTTGTGGAAATCTGGCTATAATGTGGATCATCAAAGCCAAACTGAAAGGTGAATTTTTTTGGATCATACGATTTAATTAATTAATTTATATTTTGAAGTATAGTTGTTTTACAATGTTGTGTTACTTTCTGCTGTGCAACAACGTGCAATCAGCTATATGTACGCATGTATCCAAAAAGAGAAGAAAAGAAAAAGAAAATATGCAAGTACATGTCAGCACACCTTCTTCCACCAACCTCAGAACATTCTTTGTTCACTAAATTAGCAATTTGTTTCTGACATTCTGTGATCTATCTGCTTGACATCGCTAAAAGGAATGGCTTTTGAAGGGGAACCTCTCGGAAAGTCCAAGGGCAATGCAGAATCTTGACCACAGTTCTCCAATATCACAGGCGTTTTAAATACAAAACCAGCAAGTTGCATGTGAGACTTTTATCTAGCTGAACTTCTTCATTTTGTGTAAAAAAAAAGTAAAATTCCAGAGAAATGAAATTGTCTCAGAGCCAATTACAGATATTACAGATTTGATATTACAGATAATACTCAGAGTATTACAGATATGATAACATTATTAAGTGTCTGTCTTGTGCCAGTCAGGCTGAAATGAATAAATTATTGCAAATGAGGCGGGCTACCTGCATTATCTGTAATAGGACTTTTCCTAATGTCTGCTTTATTGCCCACAAATGTTCCTTCAAACATTCATTTGAATATGAATAAAAAGATATACTCTTTAAAAATTGAGGAGCAAGATCATACTCATTACTATTTGTTGTGAACTAAGATGGACCCCCAAGAGTTGCTGAGCTCCCTAAGGCTGCACACCCTCAGCCGGGTTCCCACACTCTTCTCAGGAGATATGGTCCCGCAGCTCACCTGGTGCCCGAGGGTGGAATGTGATGCAGGCTTATTACTCCCGGAAGCATTTGCATCCACTGCATATGCTTCAGGTGGCCACAGGATGAGATTGGTCCACGCAAGGTTGACTGACATTACACGTTATTTAAGAATTAAAAAAAAAAAAATCCCTCCTTAAACTGTGAATGACTTGATTCCTCGGGGATGGTTTGCTGTGTTTCTAAGAAAGCATGACCTGACTTGCCTTAGCAGTCTGTGCGTCCTGCCCTTCACCACTGCAACGCCGTCCACTCTTAGATCAGCTGCCCGGCTCAGGGCTCTCGGTCAAAGCACGCTGTGGCCGCCATCCTGGAATGCACGTGACGTTAGGGCCCCTGCACCCAGCATACAGGAATGCGATAGTAGATGACTGTAGCATGATGTGTGATCTCTGACTCTCCTTATAACTCTCTTCTGTTCTCATCTCCTTTTTTTTTTCCTTTCTATTTCCATTACTTTGAGCAGCATCAAGAAAAAATTACCAATCCACCACAATGAGTAAGTCCCCCTGTGAAGCCATGAAATGCTTGCTCTACACGATGCCATTTCATGCTTCTCCATCCTAAACTCTGACCATTTTCTCCTGCGGGAAAAAATGTCAAGTTTAGGTGTTGATAGCTCTCATGACTGACTCATCACTAGAACCTGAATTGGAAGAGTTCACCAAACCTGAGTTTACAGTTCATTTTTTAGAAAGAGCTTTAAAAAATAAAAACCAACCGGATGCTAACAAGCCCACAGGCCAGGCTGCGTAGAGACTTCCATTTTGTTCACCCTCCTCCACGTGCCCCTCACTCTCAGCTCCTGACGCCCTTCTCTCCCTAATCAGCTGCTCTCTGCCAACAGGCTGGCCCACCCCGAGGGAAGCCTTCCGGACCTCGCCATGATGAAGCTGACTACCAGCCTGGAGGTGGCGGAGGTCAAGCAGCTGGCTGGGCCTGGGGAAGAGACGCCGGGGGGATGCCCTGCAAAAGCCAAGAAGGGTGAGCCTGGCAGGGACAGCGAGGATGAGGATGAGGACGAGGATGAGGAGGACGAAGAGGAGGAGGAGACGTCAGGTAAGCCACCCACCCAGGAGCCGCTCAGATGCTGACTCACAGGTGGAGGAAACCAACCACTGACTTGCTCCAAGTGAATCAAATATATACTCAATATATAAGTATATAATAAAATATATACTCAATATATGCTCAGGTATATACTTGACCCTGGCAGTGAGCTGGAAACTGTGGGAATGAGCCGTACAGGCCAGGCTTCCACTCACAGCTGCGCACACTCCTTGCCTTGCAGATCTGAGGGACAAGTGGCACTTGGTGATTGACCGCCTCACGGTGCTGCTTCTGCGGTTCCTGGAGGGCTTCCACCAGCTGCAGACATTCCTGTGGTGGATCCTGGAGCTGCACATTGTCAAGATCGTGTCCTCCTACATCATCTGGGTGTCCGTGAAGGAGGCAAGTGACGCCGTTCCATCTTAAGGCCAGACCCAGCCAGGCGTCTGCTCCAGCTGGAGCCTCAGGCCACTTGGACTTAAGGTCCCCACACTGAGCGCGGGTGGGGCGGAGACGGATGCTGACTCACGGACGTGGTTGTGTGCCACGTGCCCACCCAGCGTGGGTATGTCTGAATTCTGCACAGCTTGAGGGCACTTCTCAGGCGTGTTCTCCCAGAAGAGGTTCCTGAAGCTCCGGGTTGGGCCGAGGACCTCCTGGGTGTTCTCCCAGAAGCCTGTTCACCTCTGCAGTTTCCTGCTGTGACATTACTTAACATCACCTGGTTGTACACCTGTCTGCGTACAAGATGTATATCTTAACACCCACAGCCATTTCTTGTACATACGAGGAGCTCAGCCAGCCTTTGCTCAGCTCAGAGGAACTGAATCAGTCAAGTTGCCTAAAAGCATCTATGTTTTTAGATGTTGTGCCATACGACATATTTTTGTCCCCATTTCCGATTTTTCATTCTCAGGTGTCTCTGTTCAACTACGTGTTTCTGATTTCCTGGGCTTTTGCTCTGCCATACGCCAAGCTCCGCCGCCTGGCCTCCAGCGTCTGCACCGTCTGGACATGTGTGATCATCGTCTGTAAGATGCTGTACCAGCTGCAGACCATCAAGCCTGAGAACTTCTCTGTGAACTGTTCGTTGGTGAGCCTCGGAGATGGAGGGTCTCCTTGCCTGGCCTTCAGGGAAGGGAGGCAGACCTTGGGGGACCCACATCCCCCAGCCCTCGCCGTCAGGCCTTCGTCGGCTCAGTGAGTCGGAGGTGTCCTGGCCCCGTCTCTCCTGATGCTGACTTCCCCTGAAGTGGGTCCTCCCTCCCCACCCCTGTGTCCCTTAGTTCAAAGCTGAGGGAGACTAGTCTGAACTCTCCTGACTGCAGGGCCATCTCTTACTCCTTTCTCTTTTCTTTTCAGCCAAATGAAAACCAGACGAACATCCCTCTGCACCAGCTGAACAAGTCTCTGCTCTACAGCGCACCCATCGACCCCACGGAATGGGTGGGCCTCAGGAAGTCGTCTCCTCTGCTCGTCTACCTGAGGGTAAGGCTTCCTCATCCTTAGCGTTGCCTCTGCCAAGTTCACATCTGCAGCCCTTTCCCTGGAGACCGCTCACTTCACCTTTGAGAGCAGCCTCATCCTCTTACATGGGGTTTGCAGTCACCTCCAAAACACACTGCTGAGTGTTAAAATCGGTATTGAATTGTGCTGAAAAGAAATCAGCTGAGTAACTTGAGATTCATTGAATAGAGTATGACAAATATATTCACTGGAATGTTACGAAACTTCTCAAAGACTGAGGCAGATTGATAATATCAGATGCTGAAAAATATCCAAAACATATTGTAATGTTGAAAAAAAAAAAAGGCAAACTTTAAAACAGGATACATAGAATGATGTCTTGTAGGCACAAAGAAAAAATACTGAGTAAATTACACTAAATGGTCAGAGTAATTATTTCTGAGAAGTAAGTGTAGCATGACAAGAAATGTTTGCTGTCTAAATTCTACAAATTTTAATCAGCAGTGTCTATTATGTTTAGAAGTAGCCACATATAAAGAGCATGTCTTTGAAAAATGAATTCTGATTGCAAATAGTTGTAACAAACATGAGGAAAGCAATATAGTTCAAATTATTCACATGTTACTGTGATGGATAGTTTGAGCATTTTACTTTGATGGATTAAGCTGATGATGTAATTAAAGCCTTTGTACTCAACTCCTGGAATCTGAAAGTGTACTAAGCATCTCCTCTCTCTCTTGGTGTAGCTTTCTGGTTTTTTGCTCATATGACTGATATTGTTTGTAACATAAAAATGATGTCTACCATTAAGAGCTATTACAAGGATAAAACCAACTCATATTTGAAAGGGGTGATTAGAATAGTGTCTGGCACATAAATGTTACCTGTTTTATATTATTATTTTGTAGTATGATTAGCATATTTTTCACTCTACTGCTCCCTCTATCCAGCTTTCAGAGGTATTGTGTTCAAAACTTGCTAAGTTGAGCACCAGTCTGCAGCTCAGTCTGTTTCCCGGGGTCCCTGTAGGATGCTGTATAAGGGTTTCTCACATTTAGTTGCAAAGAAGGCTGGACAACCCTTCCGAATAACTGGACCCACCTGTCTGGTTCGGTGGTACTTTTTCTGGATCTGGTGTAACCATCGCCATCATTGGTGTAGAGGTTCTAAATCCTGTTATCATGAAAATTAGCCTGATTTGCAAACTGGAGATGACTCCACCCTTGTTACCGCAAAACAGGGAAAATGAGCATTAAAGTCAAGACTGTTTCATGGATGTGGGATCTGATCACACACTGTCCCTTTAGACACCCACCATGAAATGAGATGGCTTTTTGAGGAGACTGTTAATGACCATGTGACAGCACGTGTATTTTCCTTGTTTTCTAGAACAACCTGCTGATGCTGGCCATTCTGGCCTTCGAGGTCACCATCTACCGCCATCAGGAGTACTACCGAGGTCGAAACAACCTCTCAACCCCTGTGTCTAAAACTATCTTCCACAACATCACAAGACTCCAGCTGGATGATGGACTTGTTAACTGTGCCAAGTATTTCATCAATTACTTCTTCTACAAGTTTGGTCTGGAGGTGAGTTTCCTTGCTGACCTGTTCTCTTGCTCTTTTCTCTGAAAATTCCAGCGGCTGCTTTCGGCCAGGTGGCCACTAGGGCTTTGTGACACGTCTCCATGCCCTGATTTCTGTCTCTTTGGGATCCGGAGAGGTGGGGGAGGAACTTCCATGGCAGGGTTCCCTGGCCTGGTGGAGAGTCTCCAGGACTCAGTGTCTGTCCCCTGCTCTGCAGCCATGAACATGGCTTCTCAGGATGCCCGGTCTTACAGATGTCTGTTCAGTGCCTTCTGAATGTATGACCTCAGCCAGAGCACACTGTTTTGACCTGAATAGTGAGGGAGGCCTGCCCTCAGTACTTGGAACAGTGATTCTTATTGATAGCCACCTGGTCAGTCTTCTGTCTTCATGATGAAAACATATTGCAGAGGCAGAGTGAAGAACTCATCCAGGGTCTGGCCCCAGGAACGCGGGTCTCCACCACCCCTGGGGGCTGCCCGCCGATGCCACTCCCCTTCCCTGTAAAGCCGACTTTCTGCCTCTTTCATCCTCACGCAGACCTGTTTCCTCATGTCAGTTAACGTGATCGGCCAGCGCATGGACTTCTACGCCATGATTCACGCCTGCTGGCTGATTGCCGTCCTGTACCGGCGCAGGAGGAAGGCCATCGCCGAGATCTGGCCCAAGTACTGCTGCTTCCTGGCTTGCATCATCACCTTCCAGTATTTCATCTGCATCGGCATCCCCCCTGCCCCCTGCCGAGGTGAGTCCCCACCACCACCAGCACCGGCACTGGGAGGGGTGAACTCACTGGCATGAGGGGCTCCCTGACCGACTCCTCCCACCCCACCCCCTGCAGACTACCCCTGGAGGTTCAAGGGCGCCAGCTTCAATGACAACATCGTCAAGTGGCTGTACTTCCCTGACTTCATCGTTCGGCCCAACCCCGTGTTCCTCGTGTGTAAGTGGGGCACTGGGGTCCCGCCTGCTCATCTTTCCCCTGGTGGTGCATTCCTGCCACTCCCCATGGCACCCCTGCACGTATAGTCCTGGCTTTCACGCATCAGCATCACCAGCCACTAGCGGCTCCTGGCGGCCCTGTTTTGTCTGCAGAGTTAATACCGTGTTAGCATTCCAAACACTTTTTTCACTTTAGTAATTTTATCTCCTGCCACACACCCCTCCTATCCAGCCCCACACACCTGTATGCACCCAGCTTCTAGGAGAGAGGCTACAGGGGGCGGGCCTGGTCCTGGGGGAAGCGGTTGCTTCTTGCTGCCACCACAGACAAAGACCCACAGATTGGACAGGGTAGCTGGAAGGACGAGGCCAGACCATAGATGCTTCTGTTCCACCAGATGATTTCATGCTACTCCTGTGCGCCTCGCTGCAACGGCAGATCTTTGAAGACGAGAATAAGGCCGCTGTGCGGATCGTGGCGGGCGACAACGTGGAGATCTGCATGAACCTGGACGCGGCCTCGTTCAGCCAACACAACCCTGTGCCCGACTTCATCCACTGCAGGTAACGCGGCTGCCCACGGGCCGCCCCTGGGAAGGCGCGACCCCCAAGCCCGTGCCTCCAGCTCCCCTGCCTTTCCTGGGCGCTAACCCACTGATTACACCATGAAGCCAAGTATCCCAGGGCCAGACTGCTTGGTGGTCTGGAGACCAAACCTCCTTGTTATCCTCCATCCTCCATGGACATGCCCAGGGCAGTTCTGGAGAGCAGATGCCCCTGAACCCCAGGACAGCCAGGGCCTCAAGCACTCCCAGGGGTGGTCCTCCGCAGGGCGTGTTGGCTGGCATTTCCATGCTGTTCCCACAGGCTTAGTTTTATGATTTCTGAACCCAAAGCAGGTCAGGCTGAGGAGTGAGAACCGGGGCTCCTGCAGGGGGATTCACAGCTGCAGGCTGGGAAGGGAAAAGGATGGAAAGCACACGATGCACAAACACGTGCGCACGAGCACACACACACTCACACTCAAACATGCCAGCAGCCTAGTTCCGCTGACTTCAAGTCATACATATTGGGAGGATTGTGGGCGTTCAGATCCCACACCAGGACTGAATCACTGACGTTACCTGTGTGACTGTGGGATGCTGAGAAACACCCACATGTTATACCCTCTCCAGTGCGTGTGACATCAAGGATGAGTAAAACATAGTTTAGAGAAAAATCATGGAACTATTCAAAAGTGTTGAGTATTTTAGTCTAAGAAGAGTACAGTCCAAAAGTCCACTTCTGTGACAGTGTTCTTCTCAGTTCAGTTCAGTCGCTCAGTCATGTCCGACTCTTTGCAACCCCATGGACTGAAGCATCCCAGGCTTCCCTGTACATTATCAACTCCATCACCCTGTCCATCACCAGCATTCTTCTAGGGACCACTTATTCCCTAACCACACTGAAAACAGCATAGCACGTATTTTATCAGAGATGACTTAAGAGCTCCCACAAAGTAACAACTCAGTTATCAAGTATCTGATGCACAATTGGTGCTTCTGTGCTTCTCCCCAAACTTGGGAAGAGAAACAACCAAAGCAAAGCCTCCAAAGCCTAGAGACTCTGAGCAAATGAATCCAGACGGGTCGCGGCTTGTAGGCATGATGTCTGTCAGCCGATACCCAGCTGGGGAAGCTCCTGGAGCTCCATCACTGGGGGAGGATGGTGCCCGAGCATCTGCCTGTTTGCAGAGTGAGGAGTGGTCCCACAGAAGGGACCTTGGCTCGGCCCAGGGAGGTGCAGAGAGAATGCTGACAGAGCCTGCGAGCTCCACGTCGACATATAAAAAAGTGAAAGTGGTAGTTGCTCAGTCGTGTCTGACTCTTCAGGTACTAGGCAGAGAATGTTGCTGCTTGTGGGAAGTTTGGCCCCAGTTTGATGATAATAAAAGTGCATAGGGCATTTTCACAAAGTACTGCTCTGTCCATCACTAACTGGGTGAGGATTGCCCGTGGACCAGCTGGCGATCAGAGTGCCCCGTCTGGCCTGTGCCTCCAGGCCGAGTCAGGAGGAGGAGGTGTGAACATGTTCCCTTCCTCGACTACTAGAACCTCCCGACTTGGTCTGTGCTGCAGTCTGTGTGGTCCCTTGGTTTCGTTGTCCAGGTCATACCTGGATATGTCCAAGGTGGTCATCTTCAGCTACCTCTTCTGGTTCGTGCTCACCATCATCTTCATCACCGGGACGACCCGCATCAGCATCTTTTGCATGGGCTACCTGGTGGCCTGCTTCTACTTCCTGCTCTTCGGGGGTGACTTGCTGCTGAAACCTATCAAGAGCATCCTGCGCTACTGGGACTGGCTGATCGCTTACAACATCTTCGTGATCACGATGAAAAACATACTGTCGGTAAGTGGCTCGCGACGTGTAACACATTTGTGGTCCCGGCCTCAGAGTAAACGACCCATTCAGTGGTTACCGAAAGCCCTCAGCCCCTCATGCTGCTCTCTTAAAAGCCCCAGATAGGATGCTGGCAAAGTCAGGATTGAAATGACCGTTTATTACTCCTTGTTTTGCCATTTTAAGCAGAATCCTTTTTGCTCATGTCGACCGTCTCAAGGACAAGAGGATATATATTTGTAGGGAAAAAAAACCTCTAAAATGTATTTTCTCAATTAAAATCTATCCCTTCTGAGGAACGACTGGGTATCACTTCAGGACAGGCTGCACATGGCCCTTTATGAGTTGAAACAGTCATGTGATGTCTTCACAAATTATATCATGTTGGCTGAAACCGACTCTCTTACCAGGAAAGCTTCATGCAAGTGTAGATATTGATAGAATGGGTGAGATTTTCCATGACAAGGTGTAGGGTACAGATGGGAGGGACAGGCCCCCAAAGGTGCAGGTGTTTTATGGTGCCTGATGCGCAGGTGGACACGGGAGCTTCATGACTGCTCTAAGCACTGGGGTCTTGACTTAAAAACAACTAAGATAGTTCAGGGTTGAGGCGAACACCTCCTGTCCACAGAACATGTCCGGTTCTCTGTTAAATTTCTGCTTTCCAGGCCCCAATGTGGCCCCTCCCTGGTAGATAAACTGCCCATGCATCATCCCAGAGTCATGTGAAATCTTTTAGGCCACAAAGATACCTTTTAAGCTATTTATTGTGTCAGGAAATTAACAGTGACTTTTCAGGAGCTGAAGGAGTTAATCCACCTCCAGCTCTGATTTAAACTCAATCCCAGGGCCTGCTGCTCATGGCTGTAACTGACAGAGTGTTAGAAGAACAGTGGTGGAATGGGGTTGGGGGTGAGAAGGAGTTTCGAGAAGGAGGGTACATACATATACCTATGGCTGATTCATGTTGATGTATGGCAGAAACCAACACAATGCTGTTGTTGCTGTTTAGTTGTCCAATCATGTCCAACTCTTTGAGACCCCAGGGACAGCAGCACATCAGACTTCCCTGTCCTTCACTATCACCCAGGGAGTTTGCTCAAACTCAAGGGTCTTGTCCAGCACCACAATTCAAAAGCATCAATATTTCAGTGCTCAGCCTTCTTTATGGTCCAGCTCTCACATCCATACATGACTACTGGAAAAACCATAGCTTTGATTATATGGACCTTTGTCAGCAAAGGACAAAGTGATGTCTCTGCTTTTTAATATGCTGTCTAAGTTTGTCTCTGCCCAAGTCTGAGTCCTGGATTAGTGCTCACCCATTGGCTATTGCAGAGTCAGGCTTATTATGCTCTAAGTATCCTCTTTGAAAAGAGAGGCCCTTCCCAGTGCAGAGAGCACCATGCTGTGGCTTCTCCTCCTTGCTCCTCGGGTTTAACTCCCAAAAGTGAAGCGTCAAGCACTTTACTGGGTGGGACGGGATTTTGGGAGACATCAGAGCACTGAGCTGTGGGGAATTCTTGCACGTGTTGGGATTGCAAAACATCAACCTCGTTTTCTGGGTGCGGAGTTTCAGGATACTCCTTTCCCATTTGTTTTTCAGATAGGAGCGTGTGGCTATATTGAAAAATTGGTTCAAAATAGTTGCTGGTTGATCCAAGCATTCAGCCTGGCCTGCACAGTCAAGGGCTACAAAATGCGTGAGTATGAAAAGCAGATTTGGGAACAGAGGGACAGAGAAGGGAAGGCAGAGGTAGTGTTCTAATTTAAACATCTTGGCCAAAGCCTCTGAAGGAGGGAGATGAAGGGACACCCAGCTCAGAGTCTTCTTGGAGCTGTGGGCTGGTGCTGCCAGGCTATCTGTAGTCAGGACACCCCCACCCCCAAGATAATCTTTCTTTGATCTTCTTCTACAAATGTGCTGTCCCCCTCCCCAAGCAGGCCTTAACCAACTCCCTGAACTTCCTGTGTTTATGATGGGAAGGGTCACAGATGCCCACACACACCTGTGGCTGCTGCAGTGAGCATCTTGGTCATCAGAGGAGCTCTGCCTGCAGACCCCCCACCCCGAAGCTCAGAGAAACCCCACCGGGTGGACAGCTGGGAGGAATAAGAGGGTGTCTGCAGTTAGACTCCCTCCCTGATAGAGGCGGAACTCTCGTTCCCACCCTGTGCCGCTTGTGTCAGAACCCTGGACAGCACCACTGTCCTCTGTTCTCCACGGGGCCTGGAACCTGGTGCTCCCCCACCCACAACACCCACACCACCCCTTCCCCTGCCCTGCCCTGCCTTCCGGTCGGAGGATGAAGAAGGCGCTATAGCTTATTCTGATTTGGGGTCAGACATGCTGTTGGCATCTCTTCTTCCAGTAGACTGTGGCTGCTCTGCTGGCCACCCTGGGAAGAGTCCATTCTCAGAACAGGTCTTGATTTGTGCCAAGATTCCCTCTGGCGTTGGGACATTCAGATATGATTTCTCCCTGGCCTTTCCTCCTGAGCCCTAGAGTATCCAGAGCTCACTTGTGGTCAGCCTTATGAACTAGTGCTGTTACTAGACTTGAAGCTTGTGCCCTTGGCTGCAAATAAATCCACTCACAGGTACTCAATGCCTTGGAAGTTTGCTCACATGTCTGTGATGATAACACAGAGCTTATAAAATAACAATGAAAATGGGTATTCATTTTAATATTTTTCTTTTTCTTTTCCCCTCCCCCAGCTGATGACGACTCCTCATGTAAACTGCCCAGTGGGGAGGCAGGAATCATTTGGGACAGCATATGCTTTGCTTTCCTCCTGCTGCAGAGAAGAGTGTTCATGAGTTACTATTTCCTGCATGTGGTGGCAGATATAAAAGCCTCACAGATCCTGGCATCCAGGTGGGTCAGGCTGTGGAATCAAGGGGTTTCTCCTAAGAAACCTGCCGGGCAGTGACATGGCACCTGGCCTGCTGTCTGAGCTTGCTTGTGGAACCCACAAGAAATTAAGACACTTTCCTTCCAGGAAAAGTGATCCAAGGCTTTAAGATCTAGAACAGAAGAGTAAAGAGGAAGACTCTGGAGGGAGTTACACCTTACCAGGACTGGGATACCCTCAAAGTTCAAAGACAGACTGGACATTGAGCCCCTCAGTCCAGACTTCAGTCCTGGAGTAGTTCCTTAGAGCCTCCTGAGTCAGAACAGAAGCAGAGACCATGTTGGTCCAGAGTCTTGTCCATCTTTCCCAATCCCTGCCCCTCCATTTTAAGGAGAAACTCCAGAAGATAGAAAAAAACATACTCACCTGTTACTTTTCAGAGTGTAGCTGGAGGAGCCCCTTTCCCCCGGGAATGCTGGAGGCTGTGTGAGTCTGTCCACAGGGATGGGGCTTCTATGGGACTTGGGACCCCAGGCCCCAGCCCAGAGACTCCAGGCAGCAGACCACACCCCAGAAAATGTTTTCTCTCCCTTAGTAACCGTTGTCAGGGAAAGTGGCCAATACCGATAAAAATGCTCATTCATTCTGTTTCTGGCTTTCCTTTAGAGGGGCTGAGCTTTTCCAGGCCACCATTGTGAAGGCTGTGAAGGCCAGAATCGAGGAGGAGAAAAAGTCCATGGACCAGCTGAAGAGGCAGTAAGGACACTTCCCTTTCATTTGGGGTTTGCCTGATCCTGTCCCACCAGCTTCTGGCTCCCAGGGAGCCCCAAGCCCTGAGGAAGCCATTTGTGGTGACCTTCACACCTGCCAAGGTGTTTGCTCCATGTTGAATGACGTGGAAATTGTCACTCAATTGTCATGGAAATTGGAGGATGCAGGGGAATGGGAGCAAGGGGAGGAGCTGCCATGGGCAAGACCAGTGTCAGATCCTAGTTTAGATGCTTCTTCTGGAGCCCCCAGCAGGTTTCTGAACTCTCTGAATTCCAGTTTCCTGTTTTAGATTAGGACTCGGTTCTGCCTGATCCTGGTAAATATTAAACAAGCTAGCGAATGAGACAGGGTCATTCCCAGCGACTCTAACTCGGAGAGAAGTCCATCGTGTCTGTGGGTGCAGCGACGAACATGGGTTCTTACTTCAGAAGGATCTTTAGAGAGAATACGTCCAGTCTGGGGAGAAGCTGCTGACGCATGTAGTAGATGACTTAAAACCCACAACTAACCGGAGGTGGCACTAAAACTACACCCACATTTCCATGTCCAGCTCACGGCCTCCTGTCCCACCACGCCATCCTGGAGAACTCAAGTAATGGACTAACTCCACCCAGGAGATCTGAGAAGTCTTTTTATTTAATTAGCCCACTGAAAATAATTATTTTCTTGGAGTGAAATCTCTAGCAGTAAGTGGAACTTCTGTGGAAGGCTAGTGCCTCACATGTTTGGGACCAGGTTTAAGAGCTGATGGCCATAGAATTCAAAACCTAGCCACTTTTCCAGGAAAATGGAGAGACTCTGTCAGCCCACCAGGAAAGTTCCCTGAGTTTCTAAGACTAGTTCATTCCATCCTGACCTCATCTCCCAGCTTCTTTCCCTGTGCAAAAAATATTTGTCAGTATGAATCACACTATCCCATGGCATGGTTATTTTCATAATCAAAGATATGAGTTATATAAAATATATATAATGAAAGTACAATATGGTATAGCTACTGCTATTGTTGTTTCTAGCTATCTAAATCAGCTCTAGAGAAATAGCAAACTTGAACCCACATGTAGTTCAGTTCAGTTCAGTTCAGTCGCTCAGTCGTGTCCGACTCTTTGTGACCCCATGAACCGCAGCACGCCAGGCCTCCCTGTCCATCACCAACTCCTGGAGTCCACCCAAACCCATGCCCATCGAGTCAGTGATGCCATCCAGCCATCTCATCCTCTGTCGCCCCCTTCTCCTCTTGCCCTCAATCTTTCCCAGCATCGGGGTCTTTTCAAATGAGTCAGCTCTTCACATGAGGTGGCCAAAGTATTGGAGTTTCAGCTTCAACATCAGTCCGTCCAATGAATACCCAGGACTGATCTCCTTTAAGATGGACTGGTTGAATCTCCTTGCAGTCCAAGCGACTCTCAAGAGTCTTCTCCAACACTACAGTTCAAAAGCATCAATTCTTCAGCACTCAGCTTTCTTTATAGTCCAACTCTCACATCCATACATGACCACTGGAAAAACCATAGCTTTGACTAGACAGACCTTTGCTGGCAAAGTAATGTAGTATGTGTTCCTAATTTCCCATAAGTGAGACCTCTTAGTATAATTTACATCACTTGATTTTTCCATTTCCTTAAATGAGAAGTTAGAATAAAAAAAGAATGAAGGCAATGATCATTGCTAAAGACAAATAAAGAAAATATTATTTAAGCTGCCCAAAGCAGAAATGTCACTTAAACTGGTTTTAAAACTTGGGCCATACATTTAGAATTTTAAGAAACCAAGAAGTGAAGTGTTTTAGGACTTCCTTGGTGGTCCAGCAGACTTCACTGCAGGGGCGGGGCAGAGTTTTGATCCCTGATGTGGGAATTAAGATCCCACATGCCGCACAGCGTGGCCAAAAATTTTTTTTTTAATTAAAAAAAATAAAAGAAATGATATCTTTCAAGAGGGCATATGTGGCAGTTTCTGAATAGACTTCCTGAATAAACAGACAAAGAGCTACAACACAACATTTTCCCAGATCCAATAAGAGATTAGATGGGACACACAGAAGAGTCGTGGGGTCTGATAGAACACTGGAGAGTGTTTGAGTAGCAACTTGCTATTTACAAAACAGTTCTTATATTTATACATCTTTTCACTTGATCTTCATAACTACATGAGGTAGACAGTATTTTTTTTTTTAAAGAATGCAAAACCTGGGAGAATAAAAGAAACAAGGAGACACTTGTTGCTAACAAGCAACCATTCATAAGTCCCAACTATTGCCACTCCATCCACGATTTTGGCTGTGTGCATAAAAGTGTAAAGGTAACTGGGTGTAGGCTGTGTGCATAAGTGTGTAGGTAACTATGGGTGTGTTCTTGGCATTGCTGCTGCTATTTTGTTGTTCAGGATGGACCGCATCAAGGCCAGGCAACAGAAATACAAAAAGGGTAAGGAGAGGATGCTGAGCTTGACCCAGGAGTCGGGGGAAGGCCAAGATCTCCAAAAACTTTCTGAAGAGGATGATGAGAGTATGTTGAAATATTTCCTTCTTGACTGAGTACCTTGATGTTGAGTAAAAACATGAAATAGGGTAGGGCTGTGAAATAGCATTACTATTCATTCTAATTTTATGTTCCAATTTTGGGTGGAATGTGTTTGTTTCAGAAAGTACATATTTAATAAATCCATGACTTTATGAATAGCACCATATTTAGCAAGATGACTTTAATATAAACTAGCTTCCATTTCACGGACATGTGCTTCTGAAGAAAATAGGATGAGTTGGCTTCATTTGTTCCTTTAGGGAATGTATTTAGATATGTAGTTTACTGTTGTCTTTGATTTCTATAAATTTTATACAAAAATTAAATACAGAGGCCCCTGAATAACAGTAGTTAAAATATTCAATTATGGTCTGTTCCAATGAAACTTGAGATGAAATATATATTTATTATATCTAATTATAGATTTGTTATATCCAGTTAAGTTTAAAAGTTCTTAAAGATGCTTGCATGCTTTTCTATTTGAAGGGAATGGAGAAATAATACATGGTATTCTTTCAGTGCATACTATCTATTTATCAACAGTAAATGGATATTTTTCCAACCATGCATTAAAATGATCACAAGATATTTCTGGTTATTGGAATGTATGTATTTTAGCAAATTATTTGCCACTAAATTTTTCTATAATATCTGATGGTACTTCTTTTTGTTAATTCTATGGAAAATTCAATATGGGATGCGTTTTTGACAGATAATCCTTTTCTTACACTTTTTATATGCCCTCAGTCACTAAAAAAGAAAGTGAAAATGTGGCATTCTGTTCATAGAATACTGAATATTTACCTTATGGAATTGACTGCTGAACCACGTAAACGTTCAGAGTCAGTAGAATTTCTTTTCCTGACCTCGGGTGTACTTTTGCAATATGTCTAGATTTTGACAATTGAGTTGTTAAAGCGTGGTTTTCAAAGTTTGTTTTCTCACTTCCTGAGAATTAATATTTGGACATATTTTATTTTAGGAGAAGCAGACAAACAGAAAACCAAGGGCAAAAAAAAGCAGTGGTGGCGGCCTTGGGTTGATCATGCTTCCAGTAGGTTTTTCTCAATCCTCTTACGATTTCATCGATTCTAACCCTTATATCCTTGACCAGAATTCAGGCGTCCCCATGACTTGTGTGTTCCATGCATGGTTTGATGCTTGTGACTTGATAGGAGGGGCAGAGGGGAGAAACACTGTGATCTCTGTGGGTCTCTGAGCCTGACAGATGGAATCTTCCAGAGCAGTCAGCCGACTACCATGTGGCTCACGTGTTCCTGAGCACCACCCATGGGCTCAGAGAGGGAAGAGGGGTTGATGGCTTTGTTATCAGATTCTGAGGTCCAGAGCTCTGCTGAGGTGTGTTTGTTCCATGGCTGAAAACCCTTACTGAAAATGCATTTCAGCTCCTCCTGGAACTCCGAATTTAAAGAGAACAACTGTATTTGGAATGTCTATGACTCTCTTTGAAAAGCACTGGGTGTGAATGTGAACGAGCACCCACCCCCCGCGCGCCCCCCTTCACCGCCCTGCCATTCCAAGAGCATTGATTCCATTTTCATGTAAGGGTAGTTGGCAATTTATTAAGCACAAAGATGGGGATACCTTAAGACAGTTACTTTCTCACCCTGCCTCCTCAGTTTCAAAAAAGCTCTAAAACTACCCTCCAAATCCAACACCCGGTGTGTGGGTAGTCTTAGAGTCACCAGAGCTCGGACAGAACCCTTCAGAGCAAAGTCAGATGATGGTTTTGGAAGAGCAGAGCTTGATAGCCATACAGAGTTGGTGTGTTTCACTCTATCACAGAAAAAAAAAATGAATGAGTAATTGCAAAATCCAATGGCTATGCCTGCTCCGCTTAGCAAAGGATGTAGCACTTACTCTTGGCAATGGCATTCTAATGGAATGATTCATTTCAGTCTGGCCCACTTTTAATTTGTTAGAATATTGAATAATTATTCATTATCTTGCAGATTACTCGTAATGTCTTCAGACTTTTATGTCTTGTATTGTGTCTTGATTACTGCAGCTTATGTAATCAGACAAGTAATATCACAAGGTCCCTAATGTCAACAGGATGGTGTTCAGAATCAGTAGGAGATCAGTCAGAATCCTTTCCCTCACCTAATTCTTACCAAGAAATAATTTCCTTTCACCCAAGAAATAATTTCCTAAAATCAATAAGCCAATTTCAGGAAGCGATATTCAAAATTTGTTCCATATACCTGAATATAATAAAATGTAATCCCAAATATTGAATTTAGCATTATGGCATGAAAAAATCCATGAGTTCTAAAGAGTTTCATTTCATCTGCTGCTCAAGTCAAAAGACAGAGATTCAAGCTGGAATTCTGTGTGACCCACTGTCTGCTGGCGTGTCAGTCATGCCAACAGTCTCCTGTGTGGACACTGTGCCAATTTCTATCAAGTCACAAGTAAACTGTGCTGATCTTTCTGTTTTTAAAGGGCCCTTTGCTAGTTTAGAGAGACCTATCCATTTCAAAATGGTGTCATACTGATGTTTTGTCCTTTAACTGGGGGTATATGCCCACTGTGGTCATCATGAGTCTTTCCTTTGCTCGTGTAAACACTGCATTTTGGAAGGAATTGGATATGGTCTTCGATCACCACCTTATGAGTTGGTTATCCTTGAAAGAACTTCCTCTGAATGTTGTTGACTTTAGAATTTCTGATTCATTTCACCCTCATTATATCAATTTCTTGAAGGCTGGGATTACACTACCTGTGCCTTGTTATAAAACTTCCAGTGCAATGATGCCAGGGTGTGTGTCATTCATAGTTTGGAATCAGATATGTCTTTTTACAAGCTGAGGAGGAAAGGAAAGGAATTGATGTGTGGCTTATTTTGTAGACAATGACGAGTTCCAAAACCTATCTTTAGATTTGGAAGCACTTTATTGAAAGCCTGTTTTCCAATCTCTTGAGTCATTGGGCTTTTAAATATTTCTTAGAGGTGCCAAGTGTAAGAATAAGTGTCTTTGGAATACCCTTTGCAAATTTATTGATGATAAATAATGTTGCTATGTTGTTCACATTATTGGTGAGCATCTGTGCTCTTAACATGTTCTATAGGTGACATCCTCCCAGTTCCATGTCTATGTGCACACAGACCATCACATCATTGCTGTTCAATGATACCTTCCATGCTGGTGAGACACACTTGTTTCCACATCAGTTCTGTACAGCAGAATCAATGACAAGCTTCATTTTGTTGTCAAATATCTAAAATATAGGACCAAGTCTCTGGTGTTACAGGTGGTGAGATTTTAAAAGCCAGCTGTCAGCATCAGTGTCCATGGTACATACATGGACCCAGGCTGGAGGCAGGACCCCTATCAGAACTCACAAACATAGATATAAGAGCTTCTCTACTTATTATTAACAGATAGAACTTCAGAAAATATTATCTATTTCTAAGTTTTATTTCAATAACAATTTATAAAGGAATAGGAGATTTTAAAAATATTTTCTCCCATTTTTAATGTGTTAATGTCACATGTCACATACAAATTGGCAGCATCTTTCAAACAATAAAAATCAATGTATGACTGCTCATGATGAAAACTGACTTTGGTGGCCACGTGAACAAACGTTCTCGAAGGTATGATTGAATACAGTTGAAGCTATTGTTGATTTTAGAGCCAATAATGAGGGTAAAATGTTCAGTCCTGGAAATCTCGGTGTTTACCAAATGACCACGTGACGTCAAGTCCGTGTGACTTTCCAGCAAATCTCTGAGCTTATCTGAAGCATTACTTTCATGGTCTCCATCTCGGTCCAACGTAATGCTGTGACTTTGGTTCGTTCTTGCTTATTCTTACCTTATGTTGAATTGCATTTATTTCCTCAGGCCTGGGCCCAGTCCTCTGGGCTTGGTTCCTTCTTCAAAATAAACGTAACAAAGTACAGTGCTTCTGTTCAAGGATATAAGGCCCAGTTCATTCATTCTGCATCTTCATGTATGAAGGTTTCAGATATGTCTGAAAACATGGGCAAAATTACTCACTATCATGTTTAGTGATAGCAACTAATTTTCAACAAGCCAAGGTTTCCTGTGACCTTACAATGGAGAAGTCCAGAAGATACCTAAAGACATCACATGATGTCATCCAAAAGACACCTCAGCATTTGAAAATTCTAATATAACTTGAAAATATGCATATGTTTTCCTGCAGTGACAGTACAGTTCTTGTAGCATCAGAAATGCACATGCTGGGTCTCTTTTCTCTGATAATAGTCATCAAACTGATAAAGATTCCATTCTCAAACTTCTTGAGCTCTCTGAACATTTCAGCTCTCTAGTGCCTCCGTGCTTAAGACACAATATGTCTTTGCAAGGAAAATGCCAGGCAAGGACCATCCATACAGTTTGTGCTTTGTGTCTTGTGGTCAGTACAGTTCTCCTCAAATTTCAGTAAGCAACTGGGGGGCTCCTTGTTGACCAGAAGCCTAACAGTGCTAAACTGTATGGATCATGTCCGCCTGGTTCCTTCTGTCCTAGCCTACGAGTAGAAACAGCCAGAGTGTGGTGGTGGTGTTTTTGTGATTGTGCTTTCTTTTTTTTCTTTTCTTTTCTTTTTTTTTTATGTTATTTGCCCATTTCCTCCTGATGATAATGTGTGATTTAAAAAAAAAAAAAAAAAACTCTTTTTCAAATGTCTTGCGGCCTGTATTATGGCCTGTGTCTGCACAGTATAAAGTGAAGCAGAAGGTGGTGACACGTGACTCCTGGTCCCTAATCACCCCGATTAGCTTTGCCATAGCAATTTGTACCCATTCAGACAACGCTGAAGCTTCCGCTTCACTTTGACCTTGTCTGAGGTCCCAAAGTGCTAAACTGTGACATGATGATAGTTTTCAGTCCTCTGGGCCATCTTGGTAACAGAACTGGTTGCTGCAGGCTTGATCTGGTGCATCCGTGTACAATTTCCTGTGAAGAAGGAAGAAAATGCCAGATGAAACCAGCAGCGGCCAGGTCCGCTCCATGGCCTGGATGAGGCCTGGTGCTCCACAGACCATGTAGCTCAGCCCAGAGTGAGGTCTCCTCATCTCCTGTTTCCTCCTCCCCACCAATGCCTTTGAGGGACAATTTATGTGTCTTTGGGGGGCATTTCATAAATACACCCCAAACTGTCTCATATTTCTTCCAAGAAATAAGTACATATTTTGTTTTACTTAGTGGTCAGGAGTGGAGATTACTATTTGTTTGAAACGGATAGTGAAGAGGAGGAAGAGGAAGAATTAAAAAAGGAAGACGAAGAGCCCCCCCGGAGGTCAGCTTTCCAGGTAACTATGGGGACAAGGACGTCACAGCCTTGGTGGATTGAAGAGGTTTTCTTTCTGACAGACCTTGACCACAGACCTCGACTTCCTCTGCCGTGTTTATGCGTGGTAGCTCCCAGAGATTCTAGTTCACAACTGAAGTCACGTGGTTCTCACTGTCCTGTCCTGCCGCTTGCTGTCAGCATTGCAATTGTTACTGCCAGAATTCCTGCAAGGGCACTGGTCCAGCCAGCTGTTCATTTGCATAAAAAAATTTCTGATCTTGTAAGCAAAACTAAGGCTGCCCTGAGTGTACTTCCTTTCAAGCTTTGGATCACTTGAGTGGACTTCTAGTTCCATAGGTGAAATAGCTGACCATGAAAATAAAATCCTCGCTTTGTTTTGAAAACAGTCATTTTGAATTTTGAAAATCATTTACCTTTGAACTTCTAAAGATTTTAGGCTATATTAAAATCATGAAAACCTCCAGCCCAGTTTTGACATTCTCAGCTTTACTGCATCTCTTTTTCAGAACCTGCTGTTCTCGGTGACCTGAGTCACCAGCCTAGTAGCGTGTACCCAGCAGTTGTATCATCAGTGTTTGTTAAAGATGTGGGCTTGTCAGTAGAGTTACATATGGGATGAAAACTTGGTAGATTTCCATTACAAGGGAGCAGACATAGGACTATTCTTTCCCTGTTGTTAGACTACAAGGCACACAGATGGACATCCGGCCAGTCTCATGATGTGTCCATGAGGCCAGTGTCCGCTTGCTGGCCAGGTCTTCCCAAGCTGGCAGCTCACCTCCACCCTGTCTTCCCAGTGGAAGTGAAGAACTAAATTGTTCGCGGGAACATCTTGCTCTGATGATGCTCGGTCACTTGCCCCATTGCTGCCTGCGTGTGTTTCTTGATGACAGCGTGTGCATGTGTGCAGCTGGCTTGTCCAACACTAATGACTTGACTTGTTTATTTTTATTCCAACGAGTTTCCTTCTAATCCTCACTCATTAGGCAGCAGAGGAGAGAGCGAGTCATCTTCACCACTTTTACAGATTACATGAATGATAAATTATTTTCTTTATTCCTAACCTACAAGCAGGGCACGTTTTATTCCACATTCAGCGATGAGCACATTTTAACCCAGTCGGCATAATTGTAGAGCCAAACTCATACTGATGTCTTATATTAAGTGATCGGTTTTTGGTTTTTTTCCTACTAATTACTCTTGCTTTGTCCTTCTTTGTAGAGAGCTATTGGGAAGTTTGCATCAGCCATTTTAGCCTTGCCAAAGTCTATCATTAAACTTCCCAAAACTATTCTTCAGTATTTAATCAGAGCTGCAAAGGTATTTGACATTTTACTGATGTGTGGTGTGTGGCCCTCCGCTCCATAGACCTTTAGATGGGCAGACCCCCGCTGCCCCCACGTCTGCGTTTTCCCTGTTCTATACATCTTACGATGAAGGAATGAGAAGAATTTAAAATATTGGGCAAACTTTTCCAAAAATCATTCTGAGAAGCCAAATTCCTTATTATGGTGATTCTTGGTTTTCAGTCAGCATCAGAGCTGATTAAAAAATAGAAAGAGAAAATGCAGATACAAATCTTCTTGTAGTTATGCCTAAGTCACGTCTCATGTTAAAAGGGTCACGTCTGGTTGCATGCATCAGATATGATGTGTCAAAACATGACCATTTTCTCAGAAAGCTGGTAAAATTACAATCAGGAAAAAAAACGACTCATTTTGCTCTGTCTCCTTTCGGGCTCCCAGTTAACCCTCCATCTTCCTAAATTGGACTCTTCTGGCACCTTCTGCCCAAGTTCAGTGTCTCTCTTCACTGGCCAAGCTGCTGTGGATGGTCCACTCAGCCTCCACAGTCCACATCGTCAGAGACACTGCTGAATGAACTGCTACAGTTATTTGTTAATTCACCCAACACACAACAGAAAGTATCTAGCTGCCTCTGCTGTGGTCATTTCATAACGGAAGTCATAAATAGTGACTCACTACTCTCGTGCTTTATAGAAAGCCGCTTCTCCTGCCTTAAACTGGAGCAGACACTTACCCTAGTAAAATGCTCCACAAGGGTGTGGCTAGCAAGGGAGACCAAGGCTTCTCACCTTTTACCTGGGGGTCTTATATAGACGCAGGTTATTTAAATTATATCAGGTCCAGAGGCACCTGAAATTCTAGATTTTTCTCAAGCTCTCAGGTGAAGCCTAAAAGGTGCTGTGCCTTGCCTAGCAGGGTCTAGACCCCTGGGTTTCTTCCCCTTTTAAAATGCCAGGATTCTGAGTTCTAGTTTAATATTCTGTGTTGCTACTTCCTTGGGTTTCTTTTCTTTTTCCCTTTTATGCCTGCCTTATGTGTCTTTCCATTCACATTTAAGAATTTATATGAAAGATTACAATGTGAATATTCCCCATGTTAGTTTAAAAAATTATCTTCTTACCAGCAACATAAAGTTCTGGATCACAACTGGATTAAAAAACATTTTAGAAAACTTAACCAACTTCAGTTAAAGATCTCCACTTCAATAAAGTCCTCTCCTGTTTCAAAAAGTAAATGCTTTTTGCGTAAGAAGTTTTCAGTAAAAGGGATCCCATTTCCCTAACATTTAAGATGAAATAACTGAGGGTGGACTCTGAGACGAAGTTGGGTACAGGCTAGTGGCAGCAGCAGATGGAGAAGTCGATGTCATTGCTTAATTCAGTGTCTTAACTCAGTAAGAATCGGGATGCTTCCTCTTCCTCCTTCATCATCAACTTTTCCCAGAAATAGTTGGTCTGATCCTCGGTCCGGTGTTCCTGAAGCTGTAAAATGTTTGTACTTCCAAACATGGACATGAAGATCATTTTCCTACAAATGAGGACTTGTCCTAAGATCCTCCTCTTCCCTTCTTTTTTCAAACACTCATCTCAGTGAGGAGACACCAGCAGGATCAACCACTGAAGGACCACGTGTAGAACCAGGAACACCGTTTTAATGAGGCATCATCTGTGTGGCCAGAGCCCTTTCTACAAGATACCTTCAATTCTGTCCTAAACCCTCCCCTGCTCTCTGCTCCCCTCTCTCGTCTCCCAGGGGTTTCATTGTTCTTCAGAGCAAAAGAGTGTGCACCTAGAACACTCACAAATCCTGAATCACTTTCTTATTTTCCACTTTGGCATTTTTGCATTATCCAAAAGCAATATTGTAATAACACTATTTTAAGGAAATGTCACAGTATGTATTTCTTAAGCCTGAAAATTTCTTTAATTTAGCAGTTCAGATTCTTTTAAAGAATAAATATTTTGCTGAAGCAAGTTTACCTATTAACGACCTAAACCTCAGAGATATTCTTAATAGAATCTCCAGTTAACATGCTTAATAAACATCAACCATAAATTCCTTTTTCTGGTGCTTCTTCAAATGCAATGCACTTTTACTTTTCAAAATATGTTTCTGGCATAAACTAGGATAAACTTTTTGCCTCCTGCGTTTATTATTCAGAAACTATACAGATCTTGTATGTGTGTGAATTGCCCATAAGATTCAGATTTCTACCTGTGAGGAAATGCTCTGACCTAGTAACCCATGACCTTTACATTTCCATGGATGGAAAAGTTGAACCCCTCTTTACTTCTATGATGCCAGTGGTTTTTTTATGCTGTGTTTTTCAAGGATTTCAGAAATCTGAAAGTAATATAGAATAAAATGAAAGTGTTGAGGTTTACAAGAGCCCCTGTTCCTTTATCTTCATGATAGAAACCCAGCTTCCCTGAGACCAGGTGTGTTCGTGGGTGCATGTTGAGCATGCTGCCCGGCTTCATGGTTGTGGATGGCTGACTTTGCATTTCAGGGTTTTCTTTCTGTTCCTTCTGCATGACTTGGGACACTGTTGGTGGGCGGGACATTCAAAATTGCTCTGTTGTGGTTATTGGTTGTCATGTATTAATGCAACTATTTTCAGCTCTTGAACGAAAATGACAGAAGGCAACCTAAAGCTCCCCTGTTCTCCTTCCATCCCATTTTGGAATAAACTCTTAACCTTCACAGCACGTTATCTTTCCTCTCCAAATACTGATCAATCTACAAAGTTCTTTCTCAAGTTGTTGGTAATAGTTGTTCCTCACAAGAGAGAGTATCAAACATGCAAAAGAAATTTCCCAAAGTAAATGAACAAAAGATGTTTCGGTCTTGACTCAAACTTTATTTGTGTTGGGAGAAAATGAGTGACACTTAGCCAGGCTTCTAGCTTATGCTTAGTGTGTGTCACACGAGGGAATCAGGAGCTAAGTGTCAGAGGTGTAGTAGGATAGGGGGATGGGGGAGAAGTGGGTGTTCATGGTTCCAGAGAATCTCATGATTGCCTAATACTGAACAAAATACATGCCTACAACATCTATGTTCACATTTTATTTCATGGCCAGTGAACACTGGTCAGCTCAGTATATCACGAGATGTGAAAAAGGGAGGTTTAATTCATGTTGAGAAAATATATATATATATTTCTGAAAGTCAGGAAGCTTGGTGTTGGTCCCTTTTTCTTTAATTCAATTTATTAAAACTTCAGAGAATAATGAAACTTTCTCCCTTCAGTTTGTTTATCAAGCCTGGATTACTGACCCTAAAACAGCACTCCGACAGAGGCGCAAAGAGAAAAAAAGATCTGCAAGAGAAGAACAGAAAAGAAGGAGAAAAGAATCTGGGGAGGGTGAGTGATGAAGAGGGCTGCAGCTGACAGGCAGCGGACAGGGGACAAGCTTGGGAGGAATAAAATTTTTAATGTCTAAAGAGCACAAAGACTTACTTGCCCTTAATTTCTCAGGTCTTGGAATAAATTAAAACATGAATTTAAGTTGAGGTACATTTTATAAAATGGAAAGAGAGATAGAAGCAAAATAAACCCAAAGAAAATAGAAGCAAAATAATAATTTTTAGGTGGATATTAAGTCATTAAAAAGAAATAGAAGACAACCTGACCATTAAGTGAAAAGCTGTTCTTGGAGAATAAGAAAGATGAATCTTTAGAAATTTGATCAAGAAAAAAAAAGTGAAAGCACACTTAAAGAGCAGTCAAGGACCAAAAATGGAACATACCTACCAGTGCTGTATTCAACACTATCAATTCATTCGAAAACATGTGATAGAAACATGTTTCTAAGGGGAGGAAATGACAACAAACACACCAAAACAAAGTTAAAAAGCAAGTGGGGAGCTCAGGAAAAATGTTTTAATCTTATATCAGACTAAAGATCAGTGTTCTGGCTATATTAAGAACTTCTGAGAGTCAGCAAAGGAAAAATTCATCCCAGTGAATGGGTATGAAAAGTAGTTCAAGATCAGAAAATAGAAACAGCCAAAAGGGCTCAGTTTCACTAAGTAGCTCAATATGAGAAATGCAAACTAAATATTTTGACATTCTGTTTTCTTAATCGATTGGATTAGCAAGAATGTAAACATAGCTCTATTTGGAGCCAGAGGAGGTATACATGTCTGGTATGGTAAAGCAGCACCTCCACTTTGGAGCTCAGATGTCAATCTGAAAATTTAAATGTGCATCTCCTACCAGAGATCCATCCCACCTCCAGGTGTGTGGCTTCACATGAGTCAATATTTGCACATAAGCACAAGCACATGTGTGCTTCCCTGGTAGCTCAGCTGGTAAAGAATCCACTTGCAATGCAGGAGACCTAGGTTCGATCCCTGGTTTGGATAGATCCCCTGGAGAAGGGAACGGCTACCCACTCCAATATTCTTGCCCAGACAATTCCATGGACAGTGGACCCTGGTGGGCTACAGTCCATGAGGTTGCAAAGAATTGGACACGAATGAACGACTGTCACTTTTTTCACTTTCACAAGCACATGTGTCTAATAATATTCATCAAACATTATTATCACTAACAAAAATTTGGAAATATCCTAAATGCCCACGTAAAGAAGAACCAAGTAAATTATATCGCCAGTATATTATGGCATACTATTTAGTAGTTTAAAAAACAAAATGAATTACTTGGAACTAACATGGAGAACAATTCCTGACACACTGTTAGGTGAAGAGCATTTGTTGCAAACTGGCATGCACACTATGAAACCACTTACCAAGCGAGGGAAACCAAAGTGCCTCCAGACAATGTTTTGCATTTTTAATGGATGCATGTAATCGTGTATAAAAGCACAAGGAAAAGATTGGGAAGAAAACTTAGCCAGTTAATTGCTGTGGTGACTTCTGGCAGAAGAGGTGGGGAGGCTGAGAGAAAGGGTTAGGATTAAAGAAACCTTCAGGCTTGTTATATTTTAATTCTTTACAAAGGAAATGTGTATATTGATTCTTGTGAAATTAAAAATGTATTCAAACAAGAAAAGGAAAGGAAAACATAACTTCTAATGAGCTCTAATTGCAAAGCTGTTCTCTTTTTTGACCATTCTGCTCCTTGCTACCTCCTGTGGCTTTCATTTTATTTTACTTGATTGGTTTGAAAAGGCAAAATTAAGACACTGAGGATGTAGCAAGTCAAGCAGTAAGGAAGCAGATGCAGTATAGCCTGGAAAGCTACACTAAGGCACCAAATCTTTGCAGGGGTTTTGTTCTCTTCAACCCCTTTCCCAGGTATACATACCTGTGGGCAGGCACTGTTTCCTTTGATTGAAAAATGAGTCCGTGCTGCACAGATTCTCCTGTACGTTCATTAGCAATATATGATGAACACTTCTCCAGTTAAGTATTTATAAAACCATATCATCCTTTTTTAATAGCTGCAAAATATTCTGTAATATAGATATACATAATTTATCCAACTCCTCCATCACTGATGGATATAAGGTTTGCTTCCAAATTTTTGCCACAATAAATAATACTACATGGATTTCCTCACACAAAAATTCATATGTAGTCATGTATGTGTGTGTATGTGTGTGTGTGTGTATGTTTAAAAGCAGGATGAACACACACTTTCCCCAAAATAGATGATCAGAAGCGGAATTTCTGGGTTAAAGTGGGTGCTTTTATTTTTTTACTCTAATGAATATTTTCCCAAGAGATTTTAGAAATTTAAGCTCCTCTGTATGAGGCGTAGGAATGTCTATTTCCCTGGAGCCTTGTGCTATGGGCTGTTACTACTCTTTTTTTGTTTGTTTGTTACTACTCTTTTTATCGTGTGTCTTTCTCAAGGATGACAAACGGCTTTTATTTTCATTTGAATTTCCCTAACTAATAAGGTTGAATATTTTTCATTTAATATTTTCTTGGTTTGGGGCGGGGGGCTTCCATGGTGGCTCAGAGGGTAAAGAATCTGCCTACAATGCAGGAGAACTGAGTTCAATCCCTGGGTCAGGAAGATCCCCTGGAGAAGGAAATGGCAACCCACTCTGGTATTCTTGCCTGGAGAATTCCACGGACTGCTGCTGCTGCTGCTAAGTCGCTTCAGTCGTGTCCGACTCTGTGCGACCCCACAGACGGCAGCCCACCAGGCTCCTCTGTCCCTGGGATTCTCCAGGCAAGAATATTGGAGTGGTTTTCCATTTCCTTCTCCAATGCATGCGTGCATGCTAAGTTGCTTCAGTCGTGTCTGACTCTCTGCGACCCCGTGGACAGCAGCCCACCAGGCTCCTCTGTCCACCGGATTCTCCAGGCAAGAATACTGGAGTGGGTTGCCATTTCCTTCTCCAATTCCATGGACTAATGGAACTAATAAGGTTGAACATTTTTATTTCATATTTTCTTGGTAAATATTAAAATTAAAAAAAATTGAGTATGAAAGTAAATAAATTTTACTTTCAAATCCAAGATTTAAACATTTTAATCACATTTCATAATATTCTATTGGATTGTCTTTATTAATCTAGGAGATACTTATGTTAGGAATATTAGCCTTTTTTATGTGTTACAAGTATCTTTTTTCCCAACCCAGTGCTTATCTTAGTTCATGGTGTATGTTTTCTAAGCAATGTTTAATATTTTTCTAATGTCAAGTAGGTCTGGTTTCTTTTTGCAATTTCTGTGCTTTCATCTTGCTTAAGAAAGTCTTCCCCCCAGATGTTATGCATATGTTTTCTTGTATTTCCTCTTAATTTTATTTACCTTTTGAATTTTTATTATTCTTTGAAGTAGAGATCTATTATACTAAGCCTGTTTGGTAAATGAATCTTTCTTTTTCTATTAATTTAAATGCTCCTTTTGACAGTGTTAATCTCCCATTTATTCCCATTTATTCTTAGTCATGTTTCTGGGTTCTGTATTTTGATCCTCAAGGTGTTCAAAATTACAGCTTCATTTTATGTAACAGCAGTTAGAGCACTTTTTCTATAAAGGGCTAGATAGTAAATATGATAAGCTTTGCACTGTAAATTCCTGCTACAACTCATGCTGCCTTCTTGGAGCAGATTCAGATGGTATGTCCCCAAGTGGGCATGGCTATGTTCCACTAAAATTTGAATTTTATATAATTTTATTTTTTTATTTTTTTTTTAAAGATATTTTTTGATGTGGACCATTTTTAAAGTCTTTATTGAATCTGTTACAAGATTGCTTCTGTTTTATGTTTTAGTTTTTTGGCCCGGAGGCACGTGGGGTTTAACTCCCTGCCAGGGATCGAACCCTCACCCTCTGCATTGGAAGGCGAAGTCTTAACCACTGGACCGCCAGGGAAGTCCCAGAATTTTATATAATTTTATATGCATAAAATATTCTTCAGACTTTTTTCGACTATTAAAAATATAAAAACCACTCTTAACTCACAGGCCATTAAACAACAGGAAGTAGGAAAGATTTTGCCAAACAATTTGGTTTACCATCCCCAACTCCACAGTACTCATTCTGAAGTCAAGTGAGGAGAATCTGAAAGCTCAGAATTCTGACAACTCTTCCCTGGGAGCTCTTCAAATAGGCAGCATGTCCCAGATTTCATTATAAAATTCCTCTCAGTCCAGAAGTGTAGCATCGGCGTTAATTTACCCTGAAAGGATGTAACTCATGTTTCTTGGACACTCTTGGCAGGTCCTGTGGAGTGGGAAGACCGGGAGGATGAGCCAGTTAAAAAGAAGTCTGATGGACCAGGTAACAAAGTGAAGACGCCCATCAGCAGGGGAAGTGGGGGCAGGGGGTGGGAGTGGGAGTATGTTTCTTGCCCAGATGTGCGTGAGGAAGGCTGCCTGGAAACAGTGAATTAAATCCTGTTTCTGGACTGTGACTCAATCATCAGCATCCCTTGAAATCACATCTCTAGTGAAATTGCATCTCTAGTGAAATCGCAAAGGGACTCTGAAAATCAGACCTACCTTTGCATTGTGGGATGAGATGTCGGATTAGAGTCCATGTGTAAAGTCCTTTACCCAAATGCCTATGAAAGGGAGTTGGGAACAAATTATAAATGTCCCAGGGAAACCATCAACATGGAGGCACAAGAAAATATTGGCATTTAGAAAGCATGGAAAAGGAGTGAAGTGAGAGGTAATTTTGATCCCTGGGTGGGGAAGATCCCCTGGAGAAGGAAATGGCAACCCACTCCAGTATCCTTGACTGGAAAATCCCATGGACAGAGGAGCCTACAGGCTACAGTCCACAGGGTTGCACAGAGTCGTACACGACTGAAGTGACTGAGCACACATGAGAGGTAAGTAGGCTGGGAAATGAGCAGCCTCCAGGGCTTGGGCTGACTCCTCCTTTTAGGGAAGAAACCTGAATCCCAGCGCATCTGCTCAGGGCTCCACACAGTCAGGGATAGAGCTCACATCTTCTGAGCCCCAGCCCAGGCCTGGTGCCATGTGGGCTTCACAGAGCCTGAGACCGAGGGGTGGGGGGGTGAGATTTCTCCATCAGGAAAAAAAAAGAGAGAGAAACAAAAGCCTCTGAACTCAGTGAACCCACATGCCTCTCTGGCCCCACAGACACGTTGCTTCCTCTCCCTCGGGGCTGGCAGTCCTGGGTGCACCACTTACCCACAGACAAGGTATTCAGGCTCTTTTGTGCTGGGCACAAAGACATCCATGGATGCCATCTGTTGACATAAAATGAGACTTCCCAAAGGCTCTCCAAGCCCTCAGAGGGACAGTCCTTGAAGCGGGCCTCCACATCCAGACAATCGGCTTGCTGTCTGTGGGGCAACACCCTGTTATTCCTGCAAACCTTTTCCTGGTAACAGTGCCCTGTGCTTTGAATAGCTCATCTCCTTCGCCATAAGCTTTACACACATTAGCTTGTTCAACTCCCTCAAAACCCTCTTTCCCACTTAACAGAGAAAAAAACAAGGCAGAGAAAAACTAGCCAACTTTCCCAAATCTACATGACCACTCAGGTGTAGAGATGAGCATCGGTGGTGAGCTGGTCACACGCAGCTCCCCAGGCGGGTCCCAGTCACAGCCGAGAGGAGGGAGGTAGCCCAGGGTCAGTGGCATCTCAGGGCTCCTATGGTTTGGAGAGGACTGACCACACAGGCAGAATTTTATAGTTAGCACAGCTTGGTGTCATTAAATACATAAGAGGAAGATGATTCAGGGGTTTGAATAGAGTCTTAATGTGTGGACTGAATTCTGTATGAAATACCTTTGAAAGGTGTTCAACTACAATTCAGCTGCAGTGGGAAACATCAGAGTCTTACTGAACCAACAGAACCAACAGAACAAGAAAAGCGTTAAAGGAACCAATTACTTGGATAGATTCAGACTGTTTCTGGCCAGTAGCAAATACCCTTGAGTGCAGGCTATACTTCTAATCAGACCTGGTGTCTGTATATGGACCTGTTTTGACTGAAGATTTGACCAAAGGTTAACAATTCTATCCGAGTTTGGTTTGGGTGCTGCCACTGCAGGTGTGGAAAACCCTGCCCACCACTTCCATGCCTGTGCCCACCGCCACCACCCACCCACCCCCAGCATGGCCCTGTCTCTCCATGTCAGGGTCAAGGACAAAACCAGGCAGGACTGCCTTTGGTAAAACACCACTGCTCCACACACAGCACCACAACTGAGGGTGCAATGTCCCTTTAAACCAGGTTCTCTTCTTCCTCCTAGACAACATCATCAAGAGGATCTTTAATATTTTGAAGTTCACCTGGGTCCTGTTTCTGGCAACTGTGGACAGTTTCACAACGTGGCTCAACTCCATCTCCAGGGAACACATCGACATCTCCACCGTCCTGAGGATCGAGCGCTGCATGCTGACCAGAGAGATCAAGAAGGTAGCCCTGCTCAAGACCCCGCTTCGCTCCTGCCCGAATCACAAAGATTCTGAAAGCCAGGGTCCAGACCTCCATGGAGACTCAGACAAAATCCTTCCTCTCCAGTCTTTGCATAACCCCTCTGCTTTTTTGGTGTATTTCAGTCTTTTCCATGCTCAGAATGAAAATATACACACTAAACACACACACACACATACACACACACTCACAGTCCTGGGATCTCAGCCAGCGTGTTCACTCTGTTGCCTCTCATCATCACGGCCCAGCTGCACTGGCTCTGTTGTATCTCATAAAGGATTATGCGCTTTAGTCTGGAAAGTTTGGCCTGAAACTTCTCATAGGGAAAATTAGAAATATACACATGTGGAGGCTCAGAAGGTAAAGAACCCACATGCAATGCAGGAGACCCAGGTTCATTCCCTGGGTCCGGAAGATCCCCTGGAGAAGGGAATGGTAACCCACTCCAATATTCTTGCCTGGGAAATCCCATGGACAGAAGAGCCTGATGGTCTACAGTCCACATTTGAAAAAAATAGTTCGTGGCTGGAAAGGTTACTCTCACTTAGCAAAATTATCTACCTATGAGAAGGGATTTCTTTTTAATTTTTTTATTTTATGTTTTGAGATGTGGGTGACATATACCATTTTATTCATTTCAAGCTTACAACATAATAATTTGGTATTTGTATTGTAAAATGATAACCATAGTACGTCTAGTTAACCTCCATCACCGCACCTGTTATAAATTTTTTTCTCATAAAGAAGACTTTGATGATCTATTCTCTTAATAACTTTTCAATATGCAACACAGTATCATTAACTCTAGTCTCCATTGCATCCCCATGATTTATTTATTTCGTAACTGCAAGTTCGTACATTTGGCCATCTTCAGCCTTAAACTAGGAGGGGCTTCCTGTTCAGCATGACCCAGTAGCATCCAGCACCATTAATTCAGTGAGTTGATGTCAATCCTCAGCTTGACTAGCTTGGCTTTTCATCCTGCTCGAGGTGTGTGTGATGGCGGAGGGTTGTTCATACTGAGAAGCACTGACTTCAGCACAGGGCTGCAACAGTGCCTCCCTCTCCGCAGGGCAACGTCCCGACCCGGGAGAGCATCCACATGTACTACCAGAACCACATCATGAACCTGTCCAGGGAGTCGGGACTGGATACCATCGACGACCATGCTGGCACCGCTGCAGGCGCACAGACTGCCCACAGGATGGACAGCTTGGATTCCCACGACAGCATCTCCAGGTATGTCACGTGCTCCACAGTGGTGCTGCTTTCCACAGGGATGACAGAGGTGAGAGATGATGGGAGAGATGCAGGCTAATCAGAACCTTGGGGGTGCCCAGCTGCTCTGGGCTGTCTCCATGGGCACGGCCCAGCAGAGCATTGCTGCTCCTGGTCCGGGCAGAGAGGAGCAGATATCAGTAATAAGTTATTAGAAAGACCCATATGACCCATGTCAAGTCAGATGAGCCTCCTGACACAAAATGAGTAATTGTATCAAGAACTGCGTCTTCAATGCCTTTAAAATGCTGTTCCACAGAATATCGTCTGTTCTAGAGTCTTCTGCCACCTGTTGTTCTCCTCCACCTTCTCCTTTCAGAAATGTTATTTTATGATTCACAATCGTAAAAGTTTGCGAAGTGGTTCTGTGGGCCCCACCTTCTGACTTGTGTGCTCACACCCCTGCTTCAAACAGGCCCCTGCACTGGCCCTTCCCCGGGGCTGCACTGACCCTGTGTGTGGGTTTCGTCACTTTTTCCTTAACAGACCCCTTGAGATGTACTGTTATCATCTCCATTTGACAGGGACATGAACTTCTTATGAAAGTTCATGAGGCTGTAGTCGTTCCCAAAGGGGAAGACCACACATAATTACACATTTTTTTCCATAGAACTTAAGGCATTTCACAGGCTTCCTGAATAATATACATGAGCCTGGCTTAAGAATAGTGGGTCCAGAACCAAACTCTGAACCAAATGAATCGACCAGAAAATTAGAAAGTAACCTGAAAATCAGTTGTTCATAAAATAAAACATACACGGTTCCTGTATTAGTAACTTTCAGCTGTATAACAACTGATAATATGGTCAGTTAAGAAAGTAACTAAATATCGTAAACCACAACTTTATGAGGGAGAAGAAGAAAAAGAAAACAAAGACTGGCTAAAATAAAATCAAGTAACTGCCTTTAAATCTGATCCAAGATGACAAATCTGCATCCATAGTCAAAACCTATGAGGTGGGAGATATTAAAATTCATTGATTGCCTTTTAACAAAGACTGTCAAAATATTCCAACATTTTTAAATGATCAATCCACCGATAAATTTACTAATAGAAAACCAATACCTTTACAATTATTTTTAATGTCCCTTTACTCATTATTTGTAATGTAAAGAAAAGGGAGACGTAATATAGGCCATTTATGCCCTTAGTAAGTAAGTGAATATATTTGCCCTCTTCTTAAAGGCCAAGGAGAACTTCTATTTTTTTTTCTTTGTTTAGGAAACTTTCAAATCTCCAAACAATTGTACGTCTGCAATAGAGTCCATAGGAAGCCACACTGATTTCTGACGAAGCGGTGGTCTTCTCTGGGAGGGACCCCAGTGTGGACATTTGTCGTCACCACTCCTGTGCCCTGGGAGGTAGCATCACCCCCGACAGGGATGCAGGGACCCACATGCTCTATGTGGCCCAGCCCCTTAAGGACCCAGCCTGCAAGGAGTCATCCCACCTGCCCCATCTCACCCACTTTCCCCTTCAGCACACAGTAGAGGGGGTTGGGGTAGAAACCTAACAAATGTGCTTATGTTCCGTTTGACTTATTGGAACAGTCACGATTTCCTTCAAATCCAGACGTAAAAAATGGTTGTTTTATGAAATCAGATATCCTCTACCTTCCCAGAGAATAAATTAAAGTTCCTTCAGGAAACATTGGTGATATTCCAAGGAACATTCCTAGGTATATTCAGAGTGTTTATTATTTGAAGTGTGTGCTCTGTGCCCCTGGGATGGCTCCAAGTGACCTGAGGACATCAATTAGGTTTGTCACCTGTTTTTGTAAAGCTCCTGCTCTTCCCTTTCAGTTTTGAAACTGTCCTGGCTTGGACGACAAGCTAATCCACTGCAAATAACTCAGTAGTGTGGGATCTGAGGGCAGGCTGTATGGTGGCAGAAATCACCCAAGAATTAACAAGGTAAAAAGGATTTTGGAGTCAGAGCACTGATTCCACACAGAAAATCAGGCAGGTCAGGGTGCACAGCCTCTTTCTGCTGCAAACTCCCCAAAGACTGTGGGATCCACCTCTGAAAATATGAAAAAATACAGAATCTCAGAGATCCAGATCCCTCATCTCATAAATGATGAGACTGAGACCCAGAAGAGGGGGAAAGGATTTACCTAAAATCCAGCAGGTAGTCAGTGTCCACTATGTTTCTAGTTCATCTTCACCATCATCTCCTCTTCTTGTTCAGGATGAGTTGACATCGAAAGGAGTCAGGGTTGTTTTTTAAAATCCTTATTAGAGACTGTTTGGTTGCTCACCTTGTCCCCTCTCCCATTGCTGGGTCCTGTCTTGGCCATGTGGCTGTGACATGCAGACAGAGTGTTCTTCCCCAGAGCTGCTAAGGCTCTGAGAACCTGAAAGCCCTTCAGCAGTTCCATGAGTGCCTCAAATTCCCCACCCCCAGAGGTCACTCCATCGTCTTGAATGGTTTCCATTTCTGCCCCATGGTCACTGACTAAGGGCACCTACTGTGCGGCTGGCACACAGCAGGTCCCCTGGTGCAATCACATGAGGCTGATGTTCATCCAGTAAATCAGTTGTCCATATGACAAAGGGTCAGCTGGGTCACTCGCTCTCAGGCTGGAAGTCAGTGCCCCGGGAGCTTCCATGTCAAGAGCTTCAGGGGGTGTTCCTCTCTGGGGTTAAACTCCACATGTGAACTGCCATCATGCCTCCATCTGAGCTGTTGGCTGCTACTGGGATCACCCCGTAGCAGCTCAGCCCTGAATCTGCCTCAGTTTCCTCCCTGACTGTTGAGTGACAGGCGCTGAGGATTCAGCCAGTGGGATCTCACCCTGCTGACATCTGCCGAGACCTAGAATGTGAACACAGAGAAAACCACTCATTAGGCTCAATGAACAGTTAACAGACAAAATGGCCCTGCCACTGCTGGACTTCCTATGTTGTTGCCTTTGTAGCATTTCTTTTATTTTCGATGTTGGTTTATATCCAGTTGCATATCAAACCAGCATCTCTTCTCCAAGCCATCCAGTTTGGCTCAACCGAATATTACTCAGAAAATGGGGTGGAAAATTCAGTTTGTTGCAGTCAATCCTGAGCTTCCTTCTTTTCTTTTGGAAACCATGTTTTTTAAATGCCATTTTTATATAAATTTTACTTGAGCAGGTATTTCTGCTTAAGAACTGAACTCAGGATTGGGGAAGGGGGCTCTGAATAAAATATATTTCCTGTCGTTGAAAAAAAAACCTCAGCTGTACAATTGTAAAGATGAATTTTGCTCTGTGAGAGACAGGTCAGGACTTGTCATTATTCTAGTTCCCTGTCCTACCCAGAGAGCGACTCTTCATCCTTTATCAGCAGTTCTGTTCTCAGCCCAGTGCTGCTGCTGCTGCTGCTAAGTCGCTTCAGTCGTGTCCGACTCTGTGCGACCCCATAGACGGCAGCCCACCAGGCTCCGCTGTCCCTAGGATTCTCCAGGCAAGAATACTGGAGTGGGTTGCCATTTCCTTCTCCAGTGCATGAAAGGGAAAAGTGAAAGTGAAGTCGCTCAGTCGTGTCCGACTCTTAGCGACCCCATGGACTGCAGCCTACCAGGCTTCTCCGTCCATGGGATTTTCCAGGCATGAGTACTGGAGTGGGGTGCCATTGCCTTCTCCGCAGCCCAGTGCTATCCTGTCTCATCTTCCCTTCTCTGTCCTGGAGCCTGCTGCGGTGGCCGCTGTCCGTGGTGCTGGAGTGGCGTGTGGTCTGTTGCATGGCGGTATCTGGGTCTCTGACGTGTGTGACTCCTGTTTCCGGCGCTGTTTTAACACTGTGTCTTTGTAACTGTTTGCGCTGCTAGCTGCTACACGGAAGCAACCATGCTGTTCTCAAGGCAGTCCACCCTTGATGATTTAGATGGACCAGAAACTGTGCCTAAAACGAGTGAGCGCGCTCGGCCCGGGCTCCGTAAAATGCTCAGCATGGATGTGTCCTCCTCGTCAGCCGAGAGCACCAGCTTAGCCTCCAGGTGCTCACCCGTGCATGCTTTGTCCGTGACCATGTCAACCCCTTCCCGTGTCATTGCACAGATGAGTTATTGTGACCTGTGTGTTTTCATTCACTTTTGTCTCAAGAAGGTGCATGACTAATGAAAGCATAACCAGCATCCTTTCTGGGACACAACTGGTCGTTCCCAGGACAGCGTTCTATTCAACTAACTGCTCTTTGCTTTTTGTCTGTTAGGAGTTTCTTAAAAATCCTACTATAAACATTGTCCTCCATTTTGTAAGTATTTCACACTTTCTATTTCCAAAGGAGCAAGCATGTTTCCTTCTTGGTTGAGGGTGCCAGTAGGCAGTCCTCACAGGGAGAAATGGGTCAGAAAGAGTAGGAAACTTTCCCGTAATTTTGTCCAAAGATCCACACAGTAGGAGATAATCCCAAATCCTGTATGTAGTCATATTTGGTCAATACAGAATGAATCTGTCCACATGCCACATGCCCACTCACATGAAAGTTAGAATATATTCAACCATCATTTTTAAAATAATATTATTATGCAGTAGAATATGTTACCTTGGGAGACCTTAACTTGTTTGGTTTGGGAAAGATTACTTTGGGCTTATGCTTTCTCATTAAATCCCATGATAAAAACTATAATCATGCATAGAAATGAAATCACTTGCTTAAAATCCAAAAGCCCTTCTTTGAAAAGTCAACAGGAGCACAGAAGCACAAGCTGTATTGTGCTTATCCTGACACCAACCACCCAAATAACCAAATCTGCAACTAAGGGCGGTGTTGTAAAGTCAGCCAGTGTTGTCAAGTAAGCCAGTGTTAGGTCCTTGTTGCCAACAGCTATGTACGTATGTACATTCAGAGTTGCAGGAGGCTGGTGCCCAGCGTTTCAGGGAATGCCATGGCCATTTCAGATGTCCTCTGGTGGGCACATGCTATGCCATTCCAATCTGCTGATTCCTGAACGTACCAGGATTTACCTGAATCCCTTTGGGGCCAGACCTCATCAAAACCCATAGAAAGCATGCCTGTGATAGGTTATGGTCCCTCTGGAAGTTAGAACCTGGTATGGGGCTGGCTCCAATGGTCTGAAAACTGGGTGACCAGTCAGTTTCACGGCCATGTCTAATCAAGGTAAGTCTTAGTCAAAAGCCGTTGTCTTGGCATTCTGAGAGCCTAATGTGCTGTAGGCACATGTAGGGCCAAAACCCTGGGGCCCTGAACACCTCCGAATTAGGATCAAGAGCTCATGCAAGTCTGGCTCTTCAGTCTCAAGGCTCAGCCAGATGCATTCACTCATTTATGTGTGTGCACCAGTGTCCATGACAAGAGAAATGGGTACAGTCTGCGCCTTTGAGCATCTCAGTGATATGACCCCAGCTGCTCACACATGCCATTCAGGGAGCAGCACCGTCTCAGAGCCTAACAGATGATCACTGCACACCCCGTACACTCGGCATCTCCAGGTGACTTTTCCCCCCTCTCTTTGGGGCCGAGTATGTTGAGGTACACAGCACAGCAGGCAGGCCTTGATCTCACGACTATGGCTGCTATACTTTTGTTTCCAGTGTTTCTTGCACGAACCTGTCAGGGAGAGTTAGAAGAAGGAGAGGAGAGATGCAAAAGGGAAGACAGGACATAGAAGTAGAGTGAAGACCAGGGAAGAGGGGCTCCTGGAAAATGAAGCTGGAAGAGGACTTGGCAGCTCAAAGCCAGTGGGAGGAGAGAGCGGGAGGGCAAGTCAGAGGGGAGGGTGGGTGCAGCCCCAGGAGAGACCCTGGGGCAGAGAGTGGTGGGCGGGGCTTCCACGTGCCAGGTGGTGGGGAACCGGGAAAAGGACGATGGTGAGCATCTGGTCAGATGTCAGGGCACCAGTGAGAAAAGGCACAGGATGGAAGTGCAGGGAGGAGCCAGCATAAAAGACAAAGCAGGCTTTATCTTGCCAATGGTCCACCATTCCAGACCTCCCCTTAAGGGTCTGGAGTCTGTTGCGAGTAGAGTGTATCTCGGCCAAGACCTGTGGACCCAGCCAGTTGAGACATCTCCTTTCCCTGAGCACCTTTCTTAACAATCTGTGCTCTGGGAGGTGCGCTGTGCTCACTGTTGACTGGAAATAAACAGTGAGCCCCGTGCCTAGGAACATCAATAGGACTAAAAAGCTACACACAGGAGGGTTTGTTGCCCCAGGACCTGCCGCCCAGTACCCTTCCCCTGTCTCTGCACCCAGACATGATTATCCAGAAGGAGCAAAGCAGATGGAACGTGGGGAGTGAGGAGGCGCACCCCCCCCCACGTGCCTGGATGTGTGGCCGTGGGTGCCATGGGAGGCTGGGGGAGTTGCTGAGGCCAGGCGGCGCTCTCCATGTCTCTTGACAGCGAGCCCACACAGTGCACGATGCTATACTCGCGCCAGGGGACCACGGAGACCATCGAGGAAGTGGAGGCTGAGCAGGACGAGGAGGCACCCGAGGGGGCCCGGGAGGCTGAGTCCCCACAGGACCCCACAGAGGATGGAGACTTGGAGGCCCCACCATCGTACAGCAAGGCCGTCAGCTTTGAGCGCCTGTCTTTCGACTCCCGGGATGACTCGGCCGGCCAGACCCACATGGAGGTCAGCCCGGATGACAGCCGCTCCGACCGGCTGGAGGCCAGCATCCTGCCACCCCTGACCCACGAGCTGACAGCCAGCGAGCTGCTGCTGAACAAGTAAGAGCTGTGGCCACAGCGATGGAGCTGGGAGTGACCCTTAGTGTCCACTGGGCTGCTGGGTGCAGAGATCATGTGGAAAAGTTCCCCCCAGACATTTAGAATCACATGTGTGCTCATATCTCTCTCTGTAACATGATAGGAGGTTGACAGCACAGGACGCCTGGGGACCCAGGCAGCAGGGAGGGGTGGGCAGGGTCTCACTGCGTGGAATCAGTGCTCGGGAGGAACTGAGGCCAGTATTCTGGCAGGATGTTCCATGACGACGAGCTGGAGGAGTCTGAGAAGTTCTACATGGGGCAGCCGCGCTTCCTGCTGCTCTTCTACGCTCTGTACAACACGCTGGTGGCCCGCTCCGAGATGGTGTGCTACTTTGTCATCATCCTCAACCACATGGTCTCTGCCTCCATGATCACCCTGGTGCTGCCCATCCTCATCTTCCTCTGGGCCATGCTGTCCGTCCCCCGGCCCAGCAGGCGCTTCTGGATGATGGCTATTGTCTACACGGAGGTAGGCATCCCTCCAGTGGACCTGCCTGACCCCTGCTTCACATAATAAATAGTCAGTTAGAGGGATCATCTTAGGTCAGATCGTGATTATAACCAGCAGTTGTTGGTGCTGAGAACTATAGTTGTCTTTTCACATCTCACACCTCACACAACATAGGGGCTAATATTATTCCATCCAACAGGAATAAGGAATAGCCTTTATGAGATTAAATAATTGGCCCAAATTGGGCTTCCCTGTTGGCTCAGACGGTCAAGAATCTGCCTGCAATGCACGAGACCCAGGTTTGATCCCTGGCTTGGGAAGATCGCCTGGAGAAGGAAATGACTACCCATTCCAGTATTCTTGCCTGGAGAATCCCATAGACAGAGGAGACTGGCGGGCCACAGTCCATGGGGTCCCAAAGAGTCCGACACAACTGAGTGACTCACACTTTCACTTTACCCCGCTGGTGAGTGGTGGGGGAGGCTTTTGAGGTCTGGTGTCTGCCATGTGATATCGACCAGCAAGACGATAAGTGTGAAGCAGACCCAAGCACGGTGCCAGGGCCAGTGCATAGTCTGCGAGTGGACATTGGGTCAAACAATACGGTAAGCCCTTGAAACACAGTTGGATGCAATTAACCCTGATGATGTAGACATTGGAGGGGTGTTTTAATGTCGATCTCTACAGACATCTCCACATTTACACCCTGAGCAGGCAAGGTTTTGTTTCATTTGCTTTTATTTCTTCTTGAGGAGAACTTTCAGTGAGCAATAAAATGCTGAGAAGAAAGAGAGCAGAATAAAGTGAAAGTTGTCGATAGTGTCTGTGCAGTTTTCTCCCAAAGATTATGAACTAAAGCCATACTTGCAGAATCAAGATCCTCCTGTTCACATTGGTCCTAATGACCTCATTTAATAGCTGAATATTTGTAAAAGTATCTAATTGAGTCAGCACAAACTAGCCCTTGCATGCATGTTAAGTCATTTTAGTCATGTCTGACTCTTTGCGACCTCATGGACTGTAACCCTCCAGGCTCCTCTATCCATGGAATTCTCCAGGCAAGAATAATGAAGTGGGTTGCCAATCCCTTCTCCAGGGGACCTTCCTGACCCAGGGATCAAACCCATGTCTCTTATTTCCCCTGCATTGGCAAGTGGGTTCTTTATCACTGGTGCCACCTGGGAAGCCCAGAAACTAGCCCACTCCCTGACAATAGCAGTCGTTTGAGCCAAGTCAGTAGTAACCTGCATGGCCCCGATGTGTCTGTGGTCACAGGCTGGAGCTGTGGTTCTGGCCTTGTCCTGAAGTCAGTATCTGTGGAAGGAGAATTCGTTATTCCACGTGCTATGTGCATTCCCAGCACCAAAACTGAGTCTTTTTCTCTTAATTTTTCAATCACTGTTCCTCATCTGGAACTATTCTTAAAGGACGTCATTTATTCTAAATTCTCACATCTGTGCAGGTGGCCATTGTGGTCAAGTACTTCTTCCAGTTTGGGTTCTTCCCCTGGAACAAGAATGTGGAACTGAACAAGGACAAGCCTTACCACCCACCCAACATCATCGGGGTGGAGAAGAAGGATGCCTACGTGCTCTACGACCTCATCCAGCTGCTGGCACTCTTCTTCCACCGCTCCATCCTGAAGGTACTGCCCACCCACCACCCCTGGGATGTTTCCGAGAACCCAGCGCTGGGATTGCGAGGGGCTGGGGGGCCACGGGTGGGGTCTATCTGCGTGCTCTTCTTTTCTTTGTTAACAGTTTTGTTCATTTCATTCGTTTTCTCAACACTGTGTACTCAATAATGGTCACTCCAATTGTGATCAATCAGGGGAAATTTCCCCCTATTTCTACTCTGGGATGCATGCGTGCATGCTAAGTTGCTTTAGTCATGTCTGAGTCTTTTGCGACCCTATGGGCTATAACCCGCCAGGCTCCTCTATCCATGGGCTTCTCCAGGCAAGAATACTGCAGTGGGTTGCCATGCCCTTCTCCAGGGGATCTTCCTGACCCAAGGATTGAACCCACACCTCTTATGTCTCCTGTATTGGCAGGCAGGTTCTTTACCAGTAGTGCCACCTGCGAAGCCCTCCCTGGGATGAAGGCACCCTGATTATCCCACGTTTGTGGGAATTGCCTGAAAGGTGTGTGGTTCTTACCGCTGGATCCATCAAGTTGTGCCTGAGTTGAAGGCAGATCATTGGGGAGCTAGAATTTGGGGTCTCCTCTCCAGCCCGACCTCGGCCCACCCCCTTCTAGGAGCATTGCTTTTATTGTGGTTTTTTGCTCTGAAACCACTAGTTTAGCGAGAGACTGTCCAATCCATGGGCCTGGGGATCCTAGGCAGTGCTCCCAGAGAGGCCACTTCTGAGAAAGCCATGCCTGCATTGCTCTGGGAAGATAGGTCTGCAGGGTAAACTTCTCGGGATCTGCACCTTCTCTCATCCTGCTGAGCACCTGCCGGGTTTCTCGTCTCAGACACTGTGAAATATAAGCTGAACTTGTGATACGCCACTCAACTCTACACGTTAGAGATTGTCACACAGCACACCTTGGATGTATTGATGTGCCTATGACCAGAATCTCACTTGCCTTCTCTTGTTTTAACTGTGTCTCCTTGTATTGATGGAGAAGACAATGGCACCCCACTCTAGTACTCTTGCCTGGAAAATCCCATGGATGGAGGAGCCTGGTAGGCTACAGTTCATGGGGTCGCTAAGAGTCGGACACGACTGAGCGACTTCACTTTCACTTTTCCCTTTCATGCACTGGAGAAGGAAATGGCAACCCACTCCAGTATTCTTGCCTGGAGAACCCCAGGGATGGGGGAGCCTGGTGGGCTGCCGTCTATGGGGTCGCACAGAGTCGGACACGACTGAAGCGACTTAGCAGCAGCAGCAGCCGCCTTGTATTGATATAACATATCTTACATTCATTTTATCAAGTAGTATCTTTGTTAGTTCCTTTTCAGAATAAGCTTGGCCTAAGTTAAGGCTCACACATGCCACGTCCAGCACAGCAGGTGAGAAAGACCTGAAACGGGGGTGAGCACATAATGAAAAGACAGACACATGTAATTTGGCAAGCAGGGAGTCAGGGGACTCTCTTGCTCTCCATGACAGAAAGACAAAATGGCTCCTTTCAGCCTGCACTTTTATTGGCAAAAGTCACATGAGATCATTAGGGAATAGCTATACTAGGGAGTTAGATTAGCGAAGGCTCTGCTGTTGATCAGAAACTTCTTGTCTTGTTTCCATGGGGGTGGACGCAGGGGTAGGCAGTGAAGTGGAGCAGAGAGCATGTCCTCCCCAAGAATGTCTGTTTGGCATGCTTACTAGGACAGTCATGAGCGCGCAGTTTGCTACACCCTTGAGTCATGGGGCAGGTTCTGGTCTCTGCTCCGCCAGGCTGCAACACACACACGCACACACACATACATGTAAATGTGTGTTCGACCTCTGTCCTACTTGGTGGACTGTTTCACACAGCTTTTATCTATGTGGACTGTGACCAAGATCTTCACTCTGCCTTCTGTCACCTTGCAAACTGCCAGTCTGTAACTCTCCATTTGGGGGGTCTTTTCCTGAGTCATTGGGATGTGGTGAGTTTGCAAAGGTACATATAGGTAGATAATAAGCTTTCTTAGGCTCCCTGACCTTACTTTGGTTTTCGAATCTTTTTTTTTTTTAATTTCGGCTTTGTTGATGTATTGTTGTTCAGTTGCTAAGTCATGTCCAATTCTTTGTGACCCCATGGACTACAACACACCAGGCTCCCCTGTCCTTCCCTATCTCCTGGAGTTTGCTCAAATTCATGCCCATTGAGTCAGTGATGGCATCCAACCATCTCATCTGTCACCTTCTTCTCCTCTTGCCCTCAATCTTTCCCAGCATCAGGGTCTTTTCTAGTGACTCGGCTCTTCCCATCAGGTGGCCAAAGTATTGGAGCTTCAGCTTCAGCATCAGTCCTTCTGATGCATATTCAGAGTTGATTTCCTTTAGGATTGACTGGCTTGATCTCCTTGCAGTCCAAGGGACCCTCAAGAGTCTTTTCCAGCAACTCAGTTAGAAAGCATCAATTCTTTGGCGTTCAACCTTCTTAATGGTCCAACTCTCACACCCATACATGACTACTGGAAAAACCATAGCTTTAACTATATAACTTTGTTGATGTACAACTGGCCGGCGAAATTGTAAGGTATCAGAAGTGTACACGTGGTGATTTGATACATGTATATATGGTGAAAGGACCCCTGTCTGGTTAGTTAAGACGTCTACCACTTCCTCACCTGCCTATTGGTCGGCGTTTGGTGGGAACACTTAGGTTGTGCTCTCCTAGCAGTCTCTACTGTCCAGCAGAGTCGTTGGCTGCAGTCACCCTGTTTGACGTGTGGTTTCCTATCCTGAGGGACACACTGGTGGCCTGGATGTCAAGGGGCCGAGTCCCAGCCTCTGTCTGGACAGCGGGCTGAGCTGTGCCTTCCCTGCCTCCTCAGTGTCACGGCCTCTGGGACGAAGACGACATAGTGGACAGCGGCTCAGACAAAGTGGACTCGGACGACGAGCTGTCCCTTGGCCACGGCAGGAGGGCCTCCTCCGACTCACTCAAGTCCATCAACCTGGCTGCATCCGTAGAGTCGGTGCACGTGACCTTCCCCGAGCAGCCGGCTGCCGTCCGGAGGAAGCGCTCCAGCAGCGGCTCCCAGACGTCACAGGGGTCCAGCTTTTCCTCGAATAAGTCTAAGAGAGGTATTGTTGTGTGGTATCTCTGCAGGGACCCCTGAGTGGAGTCACCCCCTGGTGCCAGGGGGTTAGGGGTAAGGGAACTGGGTGCTGTCAAGGCAGCAGATACTGTGATGTGAAATGAATGTACTTTGTAACCAGAGGTAGTTCAAATCCTGGCTGAGCCGTGTGTGTGGCCTGGGGCGCTCACATCCTGTCTAGGGTGTCTGTCTGAATTCCCTGACCCCCATCTAGGACAAAGATGTCAGGTTTGGGTGAAAAGTGATCAGCACCCTGTCTTGTACCTAGTGAGTGTCGGACACAGGGTAGTTGTCAATCATACCCAGAGATTCTGCCGGGTGTTCCCAGAGTGCTGTACATCACGATTTATTTTGAAAGTACACTTAGATTTCATCAATAGGAACTTTAAGCCAAACCACCTAGTTATTTCCTATGCCAGTTACTAATTTCTTACTAAACAGCCAGTGACAGGAAAGTACACATGTGTTATGGTCACCCCTCTTGGGGTAACTGTGCTTTCCTGTTGACAGTGCTCCTGTCTGAAGCTCTCCAGACGCTCTGTATTCATCTGAAGAAGACATTTTTTTCTGGCCAATGCTGGCAGGCCATCTCATATTGGTTTTACATTTAGAGAAATTTGGTACTGAAAAAAGGCATGCTCCTGGACCCAGACTGGAAAACCCACAACCAAAACCTGGGACCCCCATCGAGCAGGAGAAAAACTGCTCCCCAGTCTAATTCTTCCTGGACAGAGGTCCCACAGCCACCCAGGAAGGAGCCAGCAGTGGGCGTGAAAGCCCACAGACACTTTTGGCTACAGAACCAGAGTGAGGGCTGCAGATCCCAAGTTCTCCACCGCTGTTCTTACAGACATCTATGCATCTCGCCCTCTAAATAGCCTCCAACTGTCCCTCTGCCGTGGGGATGGTGGGCTTCTATGATAGTTACGGCAACAGACGCACAACTCACAGCACGTCTCGGTTCCTTCTTGTCTCCAGGCAGCACGAGCACCCGAAACAGCAGCCAGAAAGGAAGCAGCGTCGTGAGCATCAAGCAGAAGAGCAGACAGGAACTTTACATGGAGAAGCTGCAAGAACACTTGATCAAAGCAAAAGCCTTTACCATAAAGAAGTGAGTGAGTGCGTGAGGATATCTGGGGGCTGGGGGCACTTCCTCAGCATCAACCAAAGGTGACATGCTGAGAAGTGACCTCTCCCTTCAACAGTGTCATCGGCTTCGGGCAGAACAAAATGCCCCGCTGTGATATTGCATTCCAAAATCACTTTCCAATAGGATGATTTGTTTTTATATCTGTTGCACTTCTAAACACACTAGCTCATGGTATGTAATTCCAGGCACACGAATGAATCCAATTAGACAGGCAGTGAAGTCAAATCAGAAGGTTCTCAGAGATATGCTCACCCTGTAGAGGGAACCTGAGGTGCACTCGAGAAATGGTTTGTCCCTCATGCAGCCCAAGGTCACCAGCCAAGGTCACAGGGCCCCCCTCCCACAGGTCACATACTCTCCCAGGTATCAAGGAGGCAGACCGGCAGCAGATGGGAGTGAAAACAGGGCCAGTGCCTCAAGGCTGGCCCTGAGTCTGAGCTCTGAGACTGAGGGCCGTGCTCACCTGGACACGGTCTTGAATTGCAAACCATGAAGAGGAGGGGCAGAGGCTGGGCAGACAGCCAGAGAGGAGGCACAGGGATGGAGGAAGCTGAGCCCCAGAGCCAAGGATGATGCCCAGCCCCGGGGACAAGGGCGGAAAGGGGAGGAGCGGGGCTCCTGGCATCTACCGGGGCCCAGCAGGACCAGGGGGTCCTGTCACTCTCACCACAGTCCAGGCCCTCGGATCTCGTTACACCTTTTACAGAAGAGCAGATGAAAGCACACAGGGCTCAGTAGCAGGATCCAAGTCTCACTGGTGGAGAGTAACTGAATCAGGGCACAAACCAACAACCCCTTGTTTCCGGGGCTGCCGCTCTGTTATACTTCAGGAGAGAAGCCATGAACTTGCGCAGTCTGTGTCGAGCAGGGGCCCCTGCCCCCAGCGGAGTGTCCTGAGGCCGGATCAGGGGAGGCAGAGCTGTGCGGGAGGACATCAGAGGGCAGAATGATGGGGTCTCTGGCGGGTCCTGCATTTCCACCCACCCCACACTGGGTGTCTGTCCCATAGGACCCTGCAGCTCTACGTGCCCATCAGGCAGTTCTTCTACGACCTCATCCACCCCGACTACAGCGCCGTCACCGACGTGTACGTGCTTATGTTCCTGGCAGACACTGTGGACTTCGTCATCATTGTCTTCGGCTTCTGGGCCTTCGGGGTAAGTGGGGGACCAAGGCCACCGCACCCCAGGGATGAGCGATGCTGTCCTGCGGGTGTGTCCAGGACTGAGCCTGCGATCTCCTCCCCAGAAACACTCAGCTGCAGCCGACATCACGTCCTCGCTGTCTGAGGACCAGGTGCCGGGGCCCTTCCTGGTGATGGTGCTCATTCAGTTTGGGACCATGGTGGTGGACCGGGCTCTCTACCTCAGGAAGACTGTCCTGGGAAAGGTCATATTCCAGGTCATCCTGGTGTTTGGGATTCACTTCTGGATGTTCTTCATCCTGCCTGGCGTGACCGAGAGGTGAGGCCTTGGGAACTAGAGCTGTGGGGCCACTTTTCTGTGACCCATAGGGGAAGGAAATGTTTTGTAAGGATAAGCCCAAAGGGAAGGAGAGGTTAGGGGTTAATCAGTATCACTGCAAAGTTAGGGTTTGACACAATGCAAGTGCACTGTCTTACAGCTCTGCAGGCCAGGGGGCAGATCCAGGCCTCACTGGACTGAAATTACTGTGTGGGTGGGGCGGCAGTCCTTTCTGGAGAGTTTCCCGAGAATCCATCTCTTGATCTCTTCCAGCTCCCAGAGATTTCTGGGGTCTCCTCCTCCTTCTCCAAACCCTGCATCTCTTCCCTGCCGCATTTCCTCCTGCCCACAGCTGAGCAAGGCTGTCTGGCTTAGGCCTGCTTGTGGGGCCCACTTCTGGGCGGCTCCACTTCTTCCCAACCTCCAGGTTCCCAACCCTAGCAAGTCTGTCAGGTCCTCTTGGCCGAGGAAGGTCACACACCCCTAGGTTCTGGGGGTGAGGACATGCCCATCTTTGGGTGGGGTCTGGGGCATTCTTCGGGTGACCACATTGCCCTCCCAGCTTTGGAGGACGTCGTTAGCATAGGAGTGACTCCTGCCAACCAAAGGCAGCTGAGACGTCTGTAATAAGGACCTGCCTTTAGAAGCCAGAGGGAAGATTAGGCTTTTCTCTCACCCTAAACTGGTGTCCTTCTATACCGGAAGAGCATCCCACCCCGTACTTTTCTGTTTTCTTGCCCAGGAAGTTCAGCCAGAACCTGGTCGCGCAGCTGTGGTACTTCGTCAAGTGCGTGTACTTTGGGCTGTCCGCCTACCAGATCCGCTGCGGCTACCCAACTCGGGTCCTCGGCAACTTCCTCACCAAGAGCTACAACTACGTCAACCTCTTCCTGTTCCAGGGGTGAGGGTGCTCGGTGCCATCCTGCCCACACGCAGGGTGTGGGGGACCTGAGGGCAGGAGGGGTATGGGTGTTGGGCAGAGGGAGGCAGATTCTTTACCATCTGAGCCACCAGGGATGGGAGTGATTCTGTGGCCATGTTGGGAAGGGAGCCTTCCCAGGTGGTGCTGGTGATAAAGAACTCGCCCCCAGTGTGGGAGATGTAAGAGACATGGGTTCGATCCCTGGGTTGGGAAGATCCCCTGGAGGAGTACAGGGCAACCCACTCCAGTATTCGTGCCTGGAGAATCCCATGGACAGAGGAACTTGGCGAGCTTCAGTCCATAGGATTGCAAAGAGTCAGACATGACTGAGCAGCTGAGCACACAGCACACTCCCATTTACAAGAGCATCAAAAATAATAAAATACTTCAAGATAAATTTAGCCAAAGAAGTTAAAGATTTGTACAAAGAAAACTGTAAGACTTAATGAAAGAAATTGAAGACACTTTCAAATGTATTTATAAAAGGAATTCCAGTCTTTTAAGACCATCAGCCAAAAAAAAGGAAAGGCAAATACCACTCCTTAACAGACTGATAATGAAAAGCAGTTATATTCCATGTTGAATTTTTACCATTAACAATGACCTTGAGAATTTTTCTAAGTCATAAGGGCTGACACAGTCAAGACCTCCATGAGTCTTCGAGAGTATCCGGTGATGGGGCCAGCCCACAACTGTCCCTCTAACAAGACTTGGTTTCTACAGGTTTCGCCTCGTCCCTTTCCTGACAGAGCTGAGGGCCGTGATGGACTGGGTGTGGACAGACACGACCCTGAGCCTGTCCAGCTGGATCTGTGTGGAGGACATCTACGCTCACATCTTCATCCTCAAGTGTTGGCGGGAGTCGGAAAAAGTAAGCGAATAGCAGTGCCTCAGCTATATTTGTGTCTTTTAGATACAGGCCAGTTATAAGATTGATAGGAACTTCTGCAAGTTTTGTGACCAAACAAATGAGGCAGAACCCACCAGGACCTATGACCGCCCCATTGACTTTACCCCGCTGCAGTTAGGAATCTGGACCTGCCGCTGCCATAGCAAGAAGAGCCTCCAGATGATTCTTCTGGCAGATGCTTGTTGTGGGTGTTGTGAAAAGAGGTGACATGGTGCTGGACCACACAGTCCTTCTGGAATGGTTCATCAGGGAGCAGGAGGGGGTGAGATATGCTGGAGAAAAGTGGTCCAGATGTCTGGGACTCAGATTCACCCTCTAAGTCACTCTTCAGTGAGGGACAGCTGAGGCAAGCTCTTTGTGCAAAGGAAATTAAAGTGAAAATATCTGCTTATTCTGCTAGGTTGGATATTAAGATTTAGATGTGGATGGAATTATGATTCCATCAATCCTAAAGGAAATCAGCCCTGAATACTCACTGGAAGGACTGATGCTGAAGCTGAAGCTCCAATACTTTGGCCACCTGATGCAAAGAGCTGACTCATTGGAAAAGACCCTGATGCTGGGAAAGACTGAAGGCAGAAAGTGAAGAGGGCAACAGAGAATGAGGTGGTTGAATGGCATCATCAACTCAATGGACATGAACTTGGGCAAACTCTGGGAGATGGTGAAGGACATTGAAGTCTGGTGAGCTGCAGTCCATGGAAGTCGCAAAAAGTTGGACACAACTTAGCGACTGAACAACAACAACAAATCAAGGGATTTTTCAAAAGTTTACCATATGTATGTAGTTCAGCCTCCAGAGTACCCCTGAAAGGAGACAGATCCCATAGAAGCAGCAACTAAGTATGGAACAGGCGTGTAGACCCGAGCAGCCTCCACAACACATGGCAGAGCTGAGCCCTCCGCTCGCCTCAGGCTGAGCTCCAGGCTGGGGAGCCCTTGATGCAGCAAATGGAGGTGATTCCAGCTTCGACAGTGTGATCCTGTCAACATGTGTCACGAACGAAGTTAAAATGTTTTCCACCCGCCAAGAGGGGGAAGAGCCCCTTGAAAGGCACAGTTTCTAATATTCAGGAATTTAAAGTAAAATGTCTTTCTCCCACCTGATCCCTTAAAACCAGGGGTTTATTCAGCAGAAGCTTTGGTCCCTTGATTCACAGGTCTGCCCCCAGCAAACCCACAGAGTCCTTTTAAGGAAAAAGCCACTCAGGCCCCAATGGATCTTGTGGGGGTCACAGAGCAGGCTCCTCGCAGCCCGGCATCACTGCCTCCCTTGTTCCAGGGCTGGGACTGGGTGCATTCTGAGCGGATTCAGGACTCAGTCCTGAGCAGACCCTGTGGTCAGAGTGCCCGCCCTTCCTGGGGACACCACCTGAGCACCCCACCCTCCCGTTGCAGAGGTACCCACAGCCCCGGGGGCAGAAGAAGAAGAAGGTGGTCAAGTACGGGATGGGGGGCATGATCATCGTGCTGCTCATCTGCATCGTCTGGTTCCCGCTACTCTTCATGTCTCTGGTCAAATCCGTCGCCGGGGTCATCAACCAGCCCCTGGACGTCTCGGTCACAATCACCCTGGGCGGGTACCAGGTAACCGCGCCTCCCTCCGGGTCTCCAATCCCCCACCCCTCTGTGGGTCCTTGCCCAGAGCAGCCCTCTCCCTGACCACCACCCAGATGACTTACTGAGGTTCTGTGGACCCACATCTCCTGTCTGAATATTGACAATTTTGCAAATATGTGAGCTAAGATGCAGGAGACAGGAAGAGAGCTCTGTGCTGGCTGTGGGTGATACACAGTATAATATTGTTCTCAGAACCCAGGATGCACAAAAGGAATTTCAAATATTAACCGTCCCTTGTGTCTTTGTTTTACAGCCTATTTTCACAATGAGTGCCCAGCAAAGCCAGCTGAAAGTTATGGACCAGCCAATGTTTAATAAATTCATTAAAGCTTTTTCTAAGGACACTGTAAGTAAATGCATGGAGCTGGTCTCCGTGAACAGCTGTCACCTTGGCCAGCTGACTGTCATCACCTTACTCACCACTTGGCCACAACCTGAACTGAAGGGCAGGACTTCCCAGGGTAGATCAGTTGTTACACCACAGGTTCCTGGCCACTGGCCACTTTGAACATCTAAGATGTTGTGTCTGTATTATTGGACATAAGTGATAATAAACATAATTCTAATTCAGAGAATCTTCATGTTAAGCACAACAGGTGCTGATCGTTTTAAAATCTCTAAAGTTTTTAAATCGCAGTAGATATTGATCCCTTTAACTGGGAGGTCTCCTGCAGGAGTCTATCCTAAATAAGTCATTCAGAATATGGGATAAGCCCCAGGCAGGTGTCTGCTTGTGACAGCATCCTCCACATTCATAAGAACTAGGCAGCTTGGGGATTCAACAAGTAGGACTAAACGAATCAATTATGGCAGATTTTCCAAGCAACTTCCTTTCTAATAAGATAATTACGAAGATGATTTCATGGCATGAAAATTTCTCAAAATGAAAGAGATTTAAAAGGATGCCATTATTTTAAAATTGATTTTAAAAATTAAGACATGCATCCTCTACTGTATAGAACGGGAATCAAGTTCTGGTGGTGGAGTTGTGGCTAACATCATCCTTCTCTCTGCATTCCATACTTTTAATAATAAGACAGCATGACTCTTCGTGGTTGAAATCGGCTTTACAAATGATACTTTTAATTTAAGTACAGTGATTAGGCAAACAGATGCTTTTCCCCATTGTAAAATGATTGGCCTGTTATGCCCACTGTCAGCGCTAGTCTTGAGGAATACACAGCCGTGAGGAAGGGCCCAGATGTCCAGGGTGGATTAAATTTGTCTCTCTTATGAGAGGAATGTTCCCCAATATTTGATACATTTCTTTTTTTAGTGGGAAGGAAAAGATGACACTAAATCATCTGATTTTTCTGTACTGTTTGATTGGAGTGATTCCAGGGCCTTGTGGGGAGCGGGCCTTCCCAGGTGGCGCTAGTGGTAAAGAATCCCCACCCCAACCCCCACCCCCAGCAACAATGCAAGACATGTAAGAGACATGGGTTCAATCACTGGATCAGGAAGATCCCCTGGAGGATGACATGGCAACCCACTCCAGTATTCTTGCCTGGAGAATCCCATGGACATAGGGGGCTGGTGGGCTACAGTCCATGGGGTCACAAGAGTTGGACACAACTGAATCAACCCAGCACCCATGCCCATGGGAGTAGCAGCACCACCACTGGCGTCTTGGTGGTGTGACTGGAGCTCTTAGTGCCAGAACACTCTAGGCACCCCGTTGGGATGAAAACCCCCCTGCACAGCCAGATAGAGGGAAGGGTAGTCACCTTCTTGCATGTCCTCCGGGGTGTGGTCTATTTATGCAGCTGTGTTTGTGTGCACACAGGGTGCTATGCAATTTCTGGAAAATTATGAAAAAGAAGACATAACAGTTGCAGAACTGGAAGGAAACTCAAATTCTTTATGGACCATCAGCCCTCCCAGTAAGCAGAAAATGATACACGAACTCAAGGACCCCAATAGTAGCTTCTCTGTTGTTTTTTCATGGAGTATTCAGAGGTAGTTACTGGATTTCCGTGCATAATTTCCCCCTTTTCCCCAACCTGAACTTGGGGTGGGGTGGGGGGCGTGGGAGGTTAGAAACCTCAGATTAACGTGGATCTGAGTTCATGTTACTTCTCGCGTAACATCCATTCAATGCCACAGCTAATGTTTCTGTGTATTATTAAACAGTGATTTGCCTGAGACTCATTGGCACAACAAGAACATCTCAATTTTACTTTTTTCTACTAACTTTAGCTCTAATGCCACTGACAGTGAGGTCTGTGAGCAAAAGAGAGAGGTAGAGAGAAAATAAATAGAGTCATGACTCATAAAATGAAACCGAGTCGGGTGAAGCGTGAGATTTCCCGAGCTTGGGGTTTGGTCTCATAACACAGGACCTATAGCCCCTGGAACCCCGAGTCTCCCTTGCCGCCCCGAGCACTGGGCAGCCCCTGTGGCTCTTGTCTCCAAGCCTGAGCTGGGGGAGCCCCTTGGGCAGGCCCAGAGAGGGGAGAGCAGGGATATTCCTACCTTCCCCTGCCCCACCGCCAACATGAGCCTCTGGCCAGCCTGTGGCCACCACAGTGCTTATCTCGGGAAAAGTTCTCACAACTGAAAGCCCGACATGTCCATGGGGCTGTTTTGGGGCCTGACCCAGCAACTTGGCTGATGAGCTTCGTTTCTCTCAGGACTCCAGGCAGGCGTGGGGTAGGCTTGTTGGGTGCACAATACCAGCTTCTTGGCTGGAATTAAGAGAGAACCACAATAGGTAAAGAAGAAAGCCTTCTGGAATCTGAATTCACAAGGAAATAGTAAAGAAGGATTTTGGAGGGGGCTGCTGAGACTTTAAAGAGCTCCTTCTTTAATTTTATTTTCTCCTTTTAAATGTCCCAAACTCCCCACATGGAATTCAGTGTTGGCAAAAATGTACATCTTAGCCCTTCCTTTGAAGAGCCACCCCCCAAAATTAAAAATCAATTTCTGATTGAACATTCTGTTTTCAATTGAGATAATGGACATGTGGCATTGTTCTAGTTATAATGGAGCAACATGGTGATTTGATATTTACGTACTTTTCAAAATGGGCACCACAGTGTCTAGTGAACACTCACCACACCGTTACAAACCATTTTCTCCTGTGATGAGAACTTTTAAGATCTAGTCTTAGCAACTTTCAAATATGCAATGGAGCTTTATTAAAAATAGTCACCATGCTGTTCATTATGTCACCAGGACTTAATTATGTTATAACTGAAAATTCATACCTTTTAACCTCCTTTCATTCCTGAAATGAAATAACCCGTTTCATTCACCACCACCACCACCTCTGGGAACCACCAGTTCATTCTCTGTATGTATGAGTTCAGATTTTGTGTTTTTATTTCTAGATTCCACTCACAAATGAGATTACACAGTATTTGTCTTTATCTGACTTATTTCACTTAGCCTAATGCCATCAAGGTTCATCCGTCTTGTCACAAAGAGTAAGATTTCATTCTTTCTATGCCTGACTAATATTCCATCATGTGTATGTGTCATACCTTCTTTATTCATTTATCTGGACACATATGTTTCTTCTGTATCTTGGCTATTGTAAATAATGTGGCAGTGAACATGGCGGTGCAGATATATTTTCGAGTTAGTGTTTTCATTTTCTTTGGAAAAATACCCAGAAGTGGGATTGTTCCTATAGTAGTTCTATTTTTAATTTTTTGAGGAATCTCCAAACTGTTTCCCACAGTGGCTACACCAGTTTCCATTCCCACCAACAGTGCACAAGGGTTCCCTTATCCCCACATCCTCACCAAAACTTGCTATCTCTTATCTCGTTAGTGATGGCCATCATGGCCATTCTGATAGATGTGAGGTGACATCTCATTGTGAACATTCTGTTTAAAATATGGATTCTGTGAGTCCTCGTGTAGACTGACATCGCTGGGCTAATATAAAGCGCCTCAGAGCCCTGTTAGATACTCAGGTCCGTGTCTCTTTGGGTCCCCACACTCTTCCTCCTCGCCTGTGACCTGTGTTGAAGGTGCTTGCAGCCTTCTTGGATGTCTGAGAGGCTGGATGTCCGGGTGAGGTGGACAGAGAGGCTGGGGTTGACAATAGTGGACCCACCAAAACTTGAGTTTTAATCTCACCTGCAGATTTGTGAATAACCACTGACCTTGACCTCTTCTTTTTTCTTTCACAGAAACATGAGTCTTGGTGCGAAAGCAGAAATAGCAACAGATAAGCTTTCTTTCCCTCTTAAAAACACGACACGAGAGAACATTGCTAAAATGATAGCCGGCGGCGACACAGCAAGTGCCAGGACGCCCGTGTGAGTTGGCCGTCGTTGTTAGCACAGTGACAGTAGGCATGTGTATCTGGTACGGGGTCTCCTCTACAAACACGGGTGGGCAAGAAACTCAACCTGCTCACTTGGGTGACTCGAGTGAGCCTGTGCTTAGAGCCCCAGATGGGCTGCATCAAAGCCCCACCTGCTCTCCACCCACTCCCTCCACCCAGCGAGTCTAGGGAGGACTGAACTCTTCTCCAGGTGACAGACTTTGCTCCCACCTGGCATAATCACCAAAAACCAAGGAGAGACCCTGGGAGGCCCTTTTCTACCATCACCCCTGCTTCGGGGGCACTGAATCCCTGGCTAATGGAGGAGGGTGAGAAGGCAAAGGGGCAGATGGAAATTTGAGGGAGAAAATCTGTATCTTTTATATTAAGATCTTATATATAAGCTGTATCTTACATATTCTCCTGCCACACGACACTGCACTCCAAACATCTAAGCTGTGATGTTAGACTCTCATGTGAGAACCAGCAGGAGCAAACAACTGCTGCTGATCCCAAACTGCTCAGGGCCCAGCTCTGTCCCCAGCCTGTCCCCCTTTGTCTGCTCCAACCCAGGTCACAGCGCTGAGGGTGAGATCCACCACCATGCAACCCTCAGACATGGTTCTGAAAGTACCCCATGTCAGGCACTGAACACCAAGGGCCCCTGAAAACCATCAGGCTCTCCCCATAGCTTCCCGGATGAGAAAGCAACCTAGCGAGATGCAGCAGCTGTGGGCTGAGGGCTCGGATGCCAGTCCTCTGTTCCCTACTCCCGCATCCTCATATCAGCTGGAGCAGCCCATTTCGCTATAGAGAGTTTTTAAAGCCTGAAAATTAAAATTGGAAGAGTGGGCGGATCTTAGCAAGAAAGATAGCCCCTTGCTTCAGAAAAGTCACAGGTGTGGAAAAATCTGTGTAGCCATTTTTAAGCCATTAACTAGCTTGGTACAGAGGTGGCCTGAACATTTGGTTAGAACCTGGTGAATTTATTCAGCTTTGGAGACTTCTGATTTTAATGGACCCTACGTGTATTTACATTATGTAAAATACACATAGCATATTTTAATACACTATAATGACTGCACATTGCATAATTATAGGAAGACTCTCACCATTATTTATTTGAAATGAGGTCAAAAGTAGCAAAAAAAAAATTGTTTTTGTATGGTGATGCAGTGGTTAAGAATCTGCCTGTCAATGCAGAAGACTCGGGAGATGTAGGTTTGATTCCTGGGTCAGGAAGATTCCCTTGAGGAGGAAATGGCAACCCACTCCAGTATTCTAGCCTGGGAAATCCCATGGACAGAGGAGCCTGGCGGATTATGGTCCATGGGGTCAAAAAGAGTCAAACACGACTAAGCAACTGAGCGTGCAAAACAACTAGAACTTAATTACCTCTTTTTTTTTTCTTAATTCCCAGGACCATAGAAAGGATTTACCCGTACTATGTGAAAGCACCCAGTGACTCTAACTCCAAACCCATAAAGCAGCTTTTATCTGGTAAGAATGAGATGGAATCTCTTCGAAACAGTTCTTAATCTTTTCTTTCAATCAACATCTATAGTTTGTCCTTTCCGCCTCTATCAAGCTCCTTGCCAGGTTTCTTTCTCATGTGACACGGTTCACAAGAAGCCTAAGGCTCCAGGCTGTATCCACCAGCAAGAAGGGATCACTTACTCACCCAGGGCGTGTCCGTCGTCTTCCTTTCTTCACCGATACAGAACTTGATTGACTGAAATCCATGTTGAGTGACAGGTTAACAGATTTATCAGAACCTATTTGCTTGCTTCTATTAGCAACCACGTCTTTGGCAGAAAATTGCCTCCTACAGTGTTAATGCCAAAGACCCCGTGATAAAAACAAAAAAAAAAGATGGCAAGAAATGGATGTGATTCAGCCCAAGGGTGACTGAGTGCTGGTAGTCAGGCTCCATCTATTAAAGTTCTCACCCAGCAAAACTCAGCTCAGAGTTAGTTGTTGGGACTTGTCAGCAAAGATGCTCCAGTGAGGGGTTCCCTTCTCCCTGTGATGTGTTTGCCGTCTCACGTAGCAGCAGGACTGGCCTCTTGGAGAAAAAGGGAGACCCCACCCCCACCCAGGCCCACCACTCCTTTTCCTCACAGAGTTGAAATGCCCCTGTGCCCTCATCCTGGAACCCAGTGCCATGGGTACCAACCAGCTTGTGCCACCCCGAAACTGCTGAGTGTGTTAAATCCTTAAACTCTCCTGCTGACCAGATTTCATGTTTCTCCTTCTGCAGAAAATAATTTCATGAACATCACCATCATTTTGTCCAGAGACAATGCGACTAACTCGAACAGTGAGTGGTGGGTTCTCAACTTGACTGGGAACAGAATCTACAACCAGGAAGCACAGGCCCTGGAGCTGGTGGTCTTCAACGACAAGGTCAGCCCCCCCAGCCTGGGGTTCCTGGCCGGCTACGGGTAAGGAGCCGTTTTGCAATCAGCAGTCATGAGAGGCCCCCTCTGCACCACACCAAGCTGAGGACGGAAGTCTTTTATCTTCCTAGAATCCCCAGAGTCTATAGCTGTGTTACTAGAATTCACAGATCCTTGGCTCTTCATATTATATTTTTAAAATTTTATTGAAGTATAGTTGATTTACAGTGTTGTGTTAATATCTACTGTACAGCAAGGTGACTGTTATACAGGTATATGTATTTCTTTTTCATATTCTTTTCCATTATGGTTTGTCACAAGGAACTTCGTTTTAAAAAATGAGGAACCAGAGTCCGGGGAAGTAAAAAAATGCCTTGGATAGTCCTTCCACCAAACACAGGACCTGAAGCCATATTTGCCGTATTTCCAGCTTTTTAACTATTCCTTCCTGCTACCACACAGTTTGGTGCAATTTGGGGTTTAATCTAGAAATTGGGGTTGAGTTCTCTCTTTTCTGCTGATATTGCCTTCTGACCTTAGCAGATGAGAATCAGTCAGAAATCAATTTGGGACGTGCCTGATGTTACCATTTCTCCGCCTTCTGATGCTTCAATCCTCTAACAGGCACCCCCGACAGGACACTAAGGTTTTCCATTTCCTAGAAAGAATCTCTTAAGAAATCACTGTCTCTTCGGAATTTTATTATAAACACGAATCTCTGAGAAAGGCAGGGAAAAGTTCTCAATACAGAAAGTGTGTATGATACAATTGCATTTCTACCACATATATTACGTAGCTTCCCCAGCTGGCTCAGTGGTAAAGAATCTGCCTGCCAAGAGACACTGGTTCGATCCCTTGGTGGGGAAGATCCCCTGGAGGAGGAAATGGCAACCCACTCCAGTGTTCTTGCCTGGAGAATCCCAGGGACAGAGGAGCCTGAAGGGCTATAGTCCATAGGGTCTCAACGAGTTGGATACAGCTGAGCACCTGTGCACAGTATGTAGCTTATGCATATAATATATGCAATAAAACCACCAGAAGTTCATACGTGAAATTATTAAAACTGCTTGTTTCCAGAAGGTGAGACTTCAAAGGACTTTCATTTTTCAAGTCCTGCAGTTCTGTAATGTGTAATTTAGAAAAAGAGAGAGAGCATGCATTACCTTTTTCATTAGCAAAAAAAGTCAATGTTTTCACCAAAGTGGAATAATTTAAGCTCTGGTAAGTCTATCACATCCTCTGTGGTATTTGAGGGAAAGTGTTATTATATTTTCTCTTGTGTGTGTGTGTGTGTGTGTGTTTCTATTAACCATATTTTACTGCCAGGTACTATTTCTACCTCTTTTTCTTCACCTTTTTTTTCCTAGTATCATGGGCCTCTACGCTTCCGTGGTGCTGGTGATTGGGAAGTTTGTCCGGGAATTCTTCAGTGGGATTTCTCACTCCATCATGTTTGAAGAACTTCCCAACGTGGATCGGATTCTGAAGTTGTGCACAGATATTTTTTTAGTCCGGGAGACCGGGGAGCTGGAGCTCGAGGAGGATCTCTATGCCAAATTAATATTCCTATACCGGTCGCCAGAAACCATGATCAAATGGACCAGGGAGAAAACAAACTGACACCCTGGCCACAGACCACGAGCCGAGTTAACGTGGGGATTTTCCAAAGAAAAAAAGAAAAGCACAATCTTGTCCTGCGGGCTAAGCGTTTCCAGTTCGGCAGAAACAGTCTCTGTGCTGACGGGAGCAGAAGGGCTGGGCTCCCTTTTGCCCCCAGAGCTACGAGCCAAGGCGCTGTTGAAACATCCTTCGTGTTAATTCCGTTCCTCTGAAGGGCTGCTCGCCTGTGTCAGTCCACGGTGTCTTGCGTCCTGATTGACTGTGTGGAGGAGTCATTGACAGGTCTTGTCCTCAGAGACACAGAACAGCCGGAGGAGGAAGGAGAGACCTTCTCCTGGGTGGACGGTACCCTCCAGGAGATACCAGGTCATCGCAACGCTATGCCTGGCACTCGGCTGCCAAGGGGATGCTGCTGTGGGGAGGGGCCAGGGGCTTGCACCCCGAATATGCAGCAGAGTGGGGGCTGAAACCCCTACACATGTTTCTAGGGGGAAAGAGAGAGGGGCCGATGACCCATGGTGACGCCAGTGGAAGGATAAGCCTCATTCTAAGCAAAAAGATAACCTTAGTGACACTTACTGCCTTACCTTAACTGAAGAGTAATACGAAATCTTTCCATTCAACACCAGTGACGTCTCAGGAAAAAAAAAAGCAGCAAAACAAAGACATGGACGCAGTGTTGCCGAGGCCCAGCCGGTGGCTCTTCTGTTTCCAGAGAGTTCCTACTCCCTGCGAAACCCCAACCCGGGAGACAGAGATGCTGCCCGGTGGAGGCGGGGTCCTTGGATGCTGTCACCTTTGCTGACTGAGGTCTGAGCTCCCCTCTGCCCCCCCCAACCCCCACGCTTCCTCCCGTTTCCATGACTCACAGCAGTGATTTTTCCAGTATGTGACATTTTTTTCCCTGTTTTTCAGGTCTCTCAACAAGTTTACATATTCCAATTCACATTTTTACATCTGAGACGGGTTTTTTTAAGTTCATAATTATGAAAGAAATATGTATATTGAGCTTGGGGAAATAAACAAACGGCCTTTTCTTAAATTATTATTATGGGTCATACAACGTCTTCATGAAATAACAATGTAGCATGAAAATTGACGATTGACATGTAGTTTTTGTTCCATATTAAAGGACAGTTTCTGAGAAGAATCATCGAATGGACTAGAATATGTCCCAAATAATTGACCCTCTGTAGTTTGGGTTTGGGACTGACTTAGAATAAAGCACATCCTGCAAAGTCACTTTAACAATACTCTTCCTTCTGCCTTGTTGCATGAAATAGGAGAAGCGACCTTTCTGTACTGTGTGCCCAGAGCTAAGAACCCACTCCTGGTGGGTTGGTTGTATTGTCGGTTTTCTATTGTGTGTGCCCGAGGGGATTAATAAAAGCAGAAACGACTGGTAAAAAATAACCTTCCCAAGAGGAGACCATTACAGTGAATACAGAGCTTTTAAAACACATCAGAGTTCAAACAATGCCCAGTGTCTTCTGGAGAATCAGTGCAGACCTGCACCTCAGCTGTGAACGCCTGGAGCCTCCCCCCAACTTAGGGTAAATGCTTGTCATCATAGCAATAAATTCCAAGCACTCAGGGACCTTGTCAGCCTTCCTGCACGGTCCTGGTTGTGAATTCTTTCTTTTAAAGACGTCAGCAGGGGATCTGGAGAGAGAGCATACAGCACATTTAGGGAGGAGGGGAGAGGGACTCCCTCTAACAGGCACAGAGGTCAAGGACGCCGGAAAGGAAGACAAGTCCCACTGTTCAGGAAAGAGCCTCGGGTGTGGAGGAGGGAGGACACAGAAGGACACAGAGATGTAGAAGGCCCTGTCCTGCCTGTGTTGGAGGGGGACTCACCCAGAGAAGGAGGTGGTTGGCTGGGACCCCAGGCCAGCCTGTCACCACCCTATTCAGCCGGATTCTCTGACAACAAGAAGAGGTCAGCAGTCTGTAACCAGCCACATCCTCAGCCACAAATGAGCGCCAGGCCCTGCCTGGAGAATGATGGACATGTGTCCCTTAGAATGTGTTCTCTGGAGACATCTTTGAGAGGGGCATCCCCAAGGACCTGGGCAGTGGCTCTGCTGGCCAGTGAAGAGGGAGAACCAGGCAGAGAGCCATGAGGCTGGCCCCAGTCCTGGGGGCGCTGGTGAGCTGTCCCTGGTGAAGGCCCAGCATCTGGATGCTTTATTCACAATTGCCAAAATCTTGGAAGCAACCAAGGTGCCCTTTGGTAGATGATCAGATAAATACACTACATTAGAACCTAGATGATGGAATATTATTATTCAGCACTAAAAAGAAATGAGCTCTTGGGACATGAAAAGACATAAGGGAATGTACACGCATTTTACTCAGTGAAAGAAGACAATCTGAAAAGGCTACACACTGTGGGCTTCCAACTATATGATTTCTTGAAAAAGGCTACATACTGTGTGCCTCCAACTATATGATGTTCTGGAAAAGGCAGAACGGTAGGGACAGTAAGACAGTTGGTGGTTGTCAGGGGTTGAGGGGGAGGGAGGGGTGAACAGGTGGAGCACAGAGGATTTGTAGGGGAGTGAAAATACTGTATGATACCAGGCGGATGGATACCTGTTGTTAGAAATTTATCCAGACCCATAGAATGTCCCACGCTGAGAGTGAACTGTAATGTGAACTACGTATGGCCTTTGGCTGACAATGACATGTCTATGTCAGGTCCTCACTTGTAACAAGTGTCCCTTCTGGTGGGGGATGTTGGTAATGGGGGAGGTTGTGCATGTATGGGGTCAAGGGTTATTAGGAATCTCTGTACCTTCCTCGTACTTCTGCTGTGAACCCAAAACTGCTCTACAGAATGGTTTCAATAAAAAAGCCACCTGTGATGTTGATAAAAGCTCAGTGAGGGGCATGAATATGAAAGTGGAAAGAGACCTGGAACGTTCCGGTGATGCTGTTCCTCCCTGTAGAAAAACCCATGCAGGAAAGCAGAGAGAAGATCCTCCCAGACCTTCTTCTTTAAACCCCTTAATTCAGTCATTAGCCCCTGATTAGCCCAGCATGTGGCTTCCCCTTGGGGCTCAGCTAGTAAAGAATCTGCCCGCAATGTAGGAGACCTGGGTTCGATCCCTGGGTTGGAAAGATCCCCTGGAGAAGGGAAAGGCTACCCACTTCAGTATTCTGGCCTGGAGAATTCCATGGACTGTATATTCCATGGGGTCGCAAAGAGTCAGACACAACTGAATGACTTTCACTGTTTTTCACACTGTGGCTGTTCCACTAGGTGGGGGGACGGGGACCCCCGACTGCCCTGAGCCCATCCTCCACCACCAGCATCCTCATGGGACTCCACTGGTCAGTCTAGATTTTGTCCCCAGAAGACTCTGAAGTGGCTCTGAAACGCCATCAGTTCGGTGATTTCTATGCCACACCACACCTAAGTCCAAACTTCTAGCCCTTATTCTGTTTCCATCACACGCTGTGGTCCCGGCACTTTGTCCCGTGTCACGTCTGTGAGGCTCTGCAGAGAAATAAGATGACAACCTTGAGATATCAAAGCAAAACACTAACATGGAAATGCCCCAGCTTTAAATGCCAGCCTCCTTTCACAGTTTTTTCCAGGGAGAAACGAAAGTTAAAACAGTACATCAATTTGAAGTCCTGGAATCAGAGAGCATGGATTAAATCCTCTCACCTTCTAAGTAACAGAGAGAGCTGAGTTCTCATCTGTCCCGGACTCTGTGCCCAGGAGGAACCGAGGCCCCATCAGGGAAGCGGCTCGAGGCGTCTTCTCAGGGCCTTCTGCTCCTTCACGTGTGAATTCCACTCCACACCAGGGTTCCAATTGGGCCTCATTTTTTTTAAATACAGAGTCCAAAAATCAGTAAGACCCACAGGGGTGCCCATAATGATTGAATTTCAAAAGCATTTCACACAAGTCGCGGCCAGTCTGGCTGAACACAACTAACATGTGTCTCAGAAGATGAAGGGTGTCCCCAAAACCCAGAGCAGAAGCTCGAGTGAAGCTGGAGAAATCACACAGGTCCAAGACTGGCTGGGAAGCCTGTCCATCCAGCCAGGTCCCAGCCCCTGACCATGACCTTCACTCAGCGAAGAGCTGCAGCCCGGTGGGAACCGCATCCCAGCTCATGTCATGGAGCTCTACTTGGGGACAGGGCATCCAAGCCATGTGATGTGGAGTAATCTTCAGAATTGCCTCCAGTTCCTGTTAAAAAAGACAGACTTCTGGACCTCACACAATTCTGACTTGGGGGCCATGGACAAAGATCTATCAAGTGTAACCTTCCAGGTGATGCTGACATCAGTCAGGCTAGAGGACTCAACCTCCCTATCCTGGTCCTGAGAGGTGCTCTAGAGATGCACACAGAGCTGAGCGGTCCTGCTTCCAGGTGGAAGACTCTCCATAAACGTGAACCCTGCCGGCCCTCAGGCCAAGCCAGCATCTACCCTGTCTGGATCCAACATTTCATCCTTCCACACCCACGACAAGATGCCTGTCTCCAGGCGTCAAAAGCAACTGAGAGACGAAACCTCTGAGAAGGACGGTCCATACCCGCATCCTTCAGGTTCCCTTCCTGAGCACTTAGACTTTCTCAGGTTTTGGTCAAATGCCTGAAGGGAAAACTAGGTCAAAAGCTTATGGAGAAAAGTGAAGAATTTTTGCAGCCTTGTAAAACTGATGGCTGACAAAGGACGTCTCTAGGCTGGGAACCAAGTTGTAACCAACCGCTGGAAATGTCTGGGCATCCTCAGTAGTAAATGATAATAAGAGTGGTGTAGCTGGGGGCCCCAAACCTGGGCTCTACCCTAGAGGGGGTGGTGAGTCCTCACTTGGTCTGGGCTCAGTAACACCAAGGAGGCTCTCAGACCTCAGGCAAAATCACACCCCCACCGCTCCCCCCCACTGGATTAGACCAGAAATTATTTTGCAAAAAAAAAACAACACCTATATTTGCATTAGAGAGAAGCCCAAAAGGAGCAGCCCTAAGGGAAGGAGTGTGTTGCCTTGAACTTCTGCAAAGGGTGGATGGTGTCTGGAGGCCAGACAAGTGCGAAAAGGAGAAGGGAGAGCCTGAGGGGTGCGTGGGTCACCAAGGACAGACACCATCTGGGATGGAGCCCGGAACACCTGGACTGAGCCGATGCCTGCACTGCTGGGCCTGCCCCGATGTGCCCGCAGAACCCGGGCCCTCACTCCTTCCCAGGACACAGACCTCCAGGTGTGCAAGGGTAGACACTTAAGATCCCACCAAATAAAACTGGTTTCCATCTCCTAGCTGTTTTCTCAGATGTGTTCATCTGTTTAGATTGTTGGTACCACCTCCATCACGGCAAGCTTCTTTCAGGGAAAATTTTACATCCATCATGTTGTTCCATCTCCGCGTAGGAAGACTTTATGAGAACAGAGGCGGGTTGAGCCGTGGAAAGTTCTGGGATAACTCTCTGGATTCCAGTGCCTTTGACTGGCTGGCTGACGGCTTGGCCAGGCTGCGTGCCTGCCCCTCCCCACCCTGGAGGGGCTGCCCGGAGCCTGCCCTCGGAGGCCGCCAGCATATACACCGAGTGCGCCAGGACCAGGCCTTCCTGAAATGCTAAGGATGCATCAGGGAGCCACGCAGAGCTCTACTCAGTCACGAGCGATGCTGCTGGGGCACCAGGCTGATGTAAAGCAGTGAAATATTAATGAGCCTTGCAGATGGTTCATTGCTCAGCACCACCCTGTGTCTGAAGCAGCTGATGACAAGCAGCCTCTACCCTGTATCGCCCTTGGGGCAAGAAATCCAGAAAGCATATCAGCTTCCCCCCTCATAAAACAAATAATCAGAAAATATAAAACAGCCAGAAAAATTAGGAGAGACCCTGTGGTGTCAGTGAGTGTCCTGAAAACAAAACCCCCATGCAGAAGGGGCAGAGGGGCCCTGCAGACAGCAGTCATGTGGGAGTCTGGCCGGGCTGCTGCCCACACTGGGGTCCGGCCAGAGTGAGTGCCAGGCTCAGGTCGGCTCTGCAGAGACACTGTGGCTGGGGGTGGGGGCGGGCCACAAGGGCCACGGGGAAGGTGCATGGGCTTGGCACTGCTCTGTGGGCTCCTGGTGAGAATGACCCAGGAAATGAACCACAGAAAGGGACATCAGTCCAGCTTTTCCAGACATTGAAAGGATAAAGAGTTTACATATTATGAACAAATGTAGGCCATTTTACAACTTACACAAAATGGAAAAAAATCCTTTTAAGATATGGATTGCAAAAAATGACTCCAAATAAAATTTTCAAACTGCCCCCCCCAGATATGTTCTACGCCAATTAAGGAAATTGAATTCATAATTGAAAACTTTCCCAGAAAGAAAACTCCAGGCAAGATGAATTCACTTGTGAATTGTGGCAAAAATTTAAAAAGAAATACCAATCCCTACATAAAGTCTCCTTTTAGAAAGTAGAGGAGAGAAGAATCCTCAATTCAAGGCCCATGTTACCCTGATTCCAGCATCATCACAGATGCTTCAAGAAAAGAAAATTAGAGAAAGACAGCCCTCACAAGCTCAGACACAGAAATCCTTAACACAATTTAGCAAATCCAATTCAGCAGTGCACTAAAAAAAAAAAATCATGATCAAGTGGGCTTAACATCAGAAAAAGTCATGGTAATTCATCATATTAACGGAAGTTCAAGTCCATCCACTAGGTTCCCAGGGGAAGGGTCACCCTGAAGTGTCAACCTTAGCCAAGTTGTACATAAAGTAAAAAGACACAAAGCAGATGCTGCTATGTAGGCAGTAATTCAAAAAATCCATGAGCCTTTCTTGAAAAAACAGAAATTTAGTCAATACGGGGTGAGTCAAAATCTTTTTTTTTTTAAAAAGGAAAAATGATGGTTTAAAATTAGTGGTGATGAGTTCTGAACCATTTAAATATAAATTTAAGAGTAAGTTTTTCAGACTTAAAAAAAACTGAAGGATTGTGGATAAAGAAGAAGATGTCAATGTTACAAACCTCAAACATGGAAAATTAATAATAGAATCAGAAAAATCAGAAAAACATTAAGAAAAAACGGTCCAGGTGATGCTAATTTTCCCATATTCCAAAGCAGGGAATTGACAGAAAATGTCAAAAGTTGAAATAGTTACATGTAAAAGCATAAACAATCCAATGTATTTTAAATGTGAGATCTTTTAGAAATACATCTCTTGTAAAGAAACACATCTGAATTTCAAAAATTTCTTTAGCTTTCCTTCTCTCTCACTAAATTTCGTGAAGATTAAGTGTCACACTTTCATTTACAAATAGTAACTAGGAGCCTGTCTTGTAGAGAATTCGTACCTGCTGGTCCCTTTCCCGGTTTGTCCAGAGGCCTGGAGTGATGGTCATGGAGGAAATGCTTGTTTCTGAAGATGAGATTAAAGAGAATTATTTTATTCTTTGTACTTTTGGGGTTGCTGGCTGTGCTTTTTTTTTTAGCACTGAAAATTACATAATTTCCATAAAACAAAACCCCAAAGAGGGAAGCAGAGCTCCTTCCAGGGTGGAGACGCCCTCACCCTCTGTGGCCAGGCCGGGCACCTGGGCCAGTGGGCAGCAGACGTGTGGGCGTTTCAGCCCCGGGCGCTGAGCGGGCCCAAAGGAAACACCAGGAGTGCACACAGTCACGCCTCCCATCCCACCTGCCACTGGCTGGATGACACCAGCGTAACCTCTGCTGTTTCCTGGAGGCACCACTGTTTTCTTTTGGAAGTGAGGGATCTGAGCTGTGGAATTAAAAGCTCAGCCTAGCTTCTCCGTGAATCTCCTGAACTCTGCTGCCTGGTACCCGCCAAACTACTACTGGGACTGGCCCACTGGTGTGGAAATATCCTCCGGGTGTGATTCCTGCCTGAATCTCCCCCACCCCATCCGACTCACCGACACCCGCCAGGCACCCAGACCAGCGCTGTCCAAGGGGCTTTCTGTGGCCAGGGACACACAGGGCCACCCAGCATCTCAGACGTGACAGTGTGATCAAATAAATGAATTTTATTTCCTTTTGTGTCCACTTTAACAGTCCCATGTGGCTATCGTGGGGCAGCAGGCTTGGAGGCGGGGCTGCTGCTACTCTGACATCACGTGGTGCTGGGGGATGGGAGCAGAGGGACGGTCTTGGTTCCTGACAAGGGACAGTAACCTGTGCCTGCGGACATTGCTTATTCATCCCAGTGCTGGGGCGCCACCAGCACCTACAGGCAGCTGGCTGAACTGCAATGCCAGTAACACTCCCCAATTCCCCCCAAATGTGGCAGATGGTCCAGGTCAAAGCTGAGCGGAGACCCCGGAGGCCAGCTGGTCCTTGTCTCCCACTCAGCGTCGGGTGTGGCTTGAGGCAGGAAGAGTAAGAGCAGGCAGACACAACAAACAAGGTTGATAAAGCCTGTGTCTGTGAGTGTGTGCACTCGTGTGTTCGTCCAATCGTCTGTTTAGACAAGTGTCGCCCATCCTGCCGTCCGTTCTCGGTGTCCATCAGCAGTGACCTGCCGCTGGTCCCGGTGAGGCGGTCCTGAACCCGCTCCACAGCGCCACCTGGTGGCCGAGTGCTGGGCTGCGCCCTCGAGCGGAGACCTTCCTTAACAAACCTCCATTATTATTAAAATCAGCATCTTTATTTCACTTCTCTGAAGGCTTATTCACATTCTCATTTTAGAGTGCAAATAAGAATAGGGTAGAACATATTTGAAAAGCAGTCATTATCGTAAGGTCTATAAGTGACATATAGTAAATGAGATAAAGAATTTGATACACTCGTATTCTGAAGCGCACACAAATTCAGGTGAAAAGTGCAGGAATCATAGAAATAAAGTGATGATTTGCTAGACTTTTAATCTTGCATGACCTGTGCACCTCTACGACTGATTTAAAAAATGTTCATAAGACACTGACAAAAAAATGCTAAAGGTCCTCGTAAGAAACTAGATATTTCAGGCAAATTCACGAACCTACGTTATTAAGCCAGAAAGGGAAGAGAGAGGGGACAGCCCACAAATAAAGGCTATTCCCTGAAAAAAAAAAAAAAAAAAAAAACAAGAACAACCTGAAAGCTGAGAATTATATTTTATTCAGCCGAGTTTCTGAGGTGGCTCAGTGGTAAAGGACCCGCCTGCCATGCTCGGGCCGCAGGAGACCTGGGTTCGGTCCCTGGGTCGGGAAGATCCCCTGGAGAAGGAACTGGCAACCCACTCCAGGATTCTTGCCTGGAAAAATCCCCACGGACGGAGGAGCCTAGTGGGCTACAGTCCATGGGGTGGCAAAGAGTCGGACACCGCTGAACGACTCACACACACAGAGGACCAGACCTCTGCTTCCCTGCGCGTGGGAAGATTCGAGAGCCCGGGCTCCGAGACCATCCGTCCGACGTGCACCATCTGTGCTCCCGACCCCGAGTCCCCTCAGGGCTCACTGTCTGGGACGGGTGGGGGCGCTGTGGGGGCCGATGGCCGCTGGCTTACTGCCCCTCCCATCGCAGCAGCCTTCCCGCTGTAAACTGAGTCTGGTTTCCCTTAACTCTCTGCTCCCCTCCCACGCTGTGTCCGTCCCTGCCCCCAGGGGGACCACACCCCCCACCACACCCCCCAGCTCAGTGAGAAGCTAGATCAGCACCCGCAGGAGAAACGCGGTTTTCTGGGCGGTGGCAGGCCGGAGCCCAGAGGCCTGCTGGCACCCGGGAGTCGGGCGTCTGAGCGGAAGGATCAACCCCGGGCCCCACCCCGTGATGAACCCGGAACTAGACCCCAGGACCCGGGGGAGCTGCCCCAGGACGGAGGAGTGTCCAGGTGGAGGGGGCGGCTTGGGGGTGGGGGGGGGGGTGGGGGGTAGGTCGCAAGTCCAAACAGAACTGCTGCTGCAGGAGGCACCATTCACACCTGAGCCCAGGTGTGTGGGCTGCCTCTTGGCGGGTCTGGAGTCAGCGACCTTCGTGGCGGCACAGGGCCAGCGCCCAGAGGTGCCCGTGCTCTGAGGGGTGTCCCTGGGTCACCAGGAATTCTTTAAAAAGTTTCATCTTTGTGTTTTGTAATCGAAGTGAAGTGTGATGGGGCCCTGGCGAAGGCGTTGGACCTCGGAGCCTCGGCTGTGAGGGGCCCCATTTCCCCATCTCCCCTGGACTTTCCCCGCCCTCCCCGCTCACCTGTGGCTACCCCCGCCCCCAAGGTGTCCTGCAGGCTCTCACCCCAACTTCCGGTCCTGGTGTCAAATCCTCCCACCGACCCCCACCCCCAGGAGGGCAGGGCCCGCATTACATAGAGGGCTTCACCAGTCCGCACTCAGGAAACGTGATGTTCCGTGAATCCACAGGTAACTAAGGTGCACACCAGGTATTAAATGCCAACCTCACTTTATAGTTTTCTTACCTCCTCACTTAAGAATTACTCTCCTGGTATACTTAAGTGTGCTGAAAGCTCCCACCTCCCTGAGGCCAGAGAGCATGGTCTGACAGTAACTGGTGACCGGCACCCCGAAAAGCTCCCCGAGTTCACAGTATCCCCCAGGTGGGGCCTCAGGACCCCCAAGAGCACAACTTACCAGAACAAACACTACTGTCTAGCAGTGTGCTGTCTGGCACAGCTGGGAGCCTGTCAGTAGCTGAGGATGTATCTTTGGAAAAAGGAAACAAGTCAAGCATAAAATATAACAATAAAAGGAACAATCACACTTCCATGGTTTCAGATTTTATTTTTGTAATTATCTTCCCATAGAAGCAATAATCAGCATTTCCATAACATTTAATATTATTCATCAAAGCTGGAAAAACACAGAAATAAAGCACAGTGTCATACACAAATGCCACACTCTGCATATGTACAGTTAGGTTCAATATATTAGACTCTGCTGACTGGTTCACTCACACAGGACAGCATGGGGACTGCTGGGCTCTGAGAACGCGCAGAACGAACGTGGAGCGCACGTGGATCCCTTTCCGAGAAAGGGACCACATGAGCTCAGAACACCTTTCCCTGCTGTGAACACCACTCCCTGCTCCTGACCACCCCCAAGGAGAACAGCTTCTGTGAGCAGGAAGAGATGCTTTTCACCAGACCCCAGTCAGGAAGCCCTGATGTCAGGGGAACAGCCACCTGCCCCACACACGCCATAACCTGTGGAGGTGGGATGGTGGTAGTCAGGGATGCCCGGGTTCCAGCCCCCTGCACTGGGAGGCCCACTCCCCAAACCCCCAAGCCCTGCAGGAGCCCCCCCCCCCCCCCCCCCGGCTCAGTACGCATTTTTGTTCTATTAATATGAAGGAAAAGAGTAGAAGTGAAGCCTTTCTTCCAAGGCTGCACTGGGTCAACAGTCCACACAATGCAGTTGAGAGCATCTTCTAGGTGTGGCTCAATCTGCTGAGATGGCTGTGAACGAGCTCAAATGCACATCAAGGTGACTCCTGGAGGGTGGCTGGATGTGGAGGGCACAGCAGCAAGGACAGGTGGGCACTATTAACACGTCACTGAGCACAGATGCTACTGAGACCAGTGTCCCCACACAAGGGCTGGAAGGAACCACTGCCCACAGACCACGTGGGTGCCGGGTTGGTGGCGGGGGGCATTGGAGAAGGATATTCATTAGTGTTCTAACCCAGACCTTCCAGAAAGAGTCCATCTACCACCCACCCACCCCTCAAGGACACTCCCTGGACTTTCCCAGAGCCCAGGGTGAACTTGACCTCCCATGATACCACCTCCGTGTCCCCAGGAAGCCAGCAGACCTGAGCCCAGGAGGCCAGGTGGGCAGCATCAGCTGCACTGCAGGGTCTGGGATTCTTCCCACCAGGAGAGACAGCTGAGCTCAGGCAGAGAACACCTCAAAGACGACCCGTCAGGAGAGGCCGGGAAGGTACCACACACCAGCGCCCCGCATGTGAAGCCAGCCCTGCTCTCTCAGCCACACACGGGAGGTTTACAGAGAGCACCTCCACGCTGAGCTGAGGTCCTGAGAGAGAGGACAGGTCTGCAGGACAAAGGTCGGTCAACAACCTGGCGGGTGAAGAGACCGTCACTGAGCTTCAGGAGGAAATGCCCACGATCCAGGGAGAAATGGAGATGTGCACAGTTCTGGAACACACCACTGTCAAAATGTTCAGGTGTCCACATGACACTCCAGGTGCGTCTTGTTCTGGGAGAAGTAACATCGTAAAGCTCAGAACAGCCTCCTGGCCCACACTCCATCTGAAGGTTTAAAAACTTAAATGTCTCTAATTATCACAGGGCATAAATCTCCTTTTGAAAACAATTACAATATTACTTTGTTTAACCAGTAAACTTCACTTTTAGCAGCAATTATGAAATAAAATGCAAACAACTTCTCTAACAATAAATGACACGAGCCCAAGAGAGAAAACTGTACATGCGTGTTACCCCTTTTCTTTAGAACAAGTCTGTAGAGAAATGGGTTGGCCAATTTTACAATCAACTATCCTATGACGTGATGGGATGTTTCTCAGTCAATTCCTGCTGGTGTCTGAGAAGAGCTCTTGTCAGGGAAAGAAAGGAAATGCTTCCAGGCAGCGGGCAGGGCAGTGGTCTGGGAACCAGGAACGAGACTTGTCTTACAGCATCAGAGCCAGGACCCCATGAGTCTGGCCGCCCTCTGCGGAGTCCGGGGGTGTAAGTCGTGCAGGCAGGGCCGAGCCTAGCACAGACCCCCTGCGTACTCGTCCTCCTCGTCCTCGGCAGCGGGGGCAGCAGTGCCTTCAGGCTTGGGCTGCGGGAGGGCTGCTGCCTTCTTCTTGATGCCTCCTCCTGGGACCACCAGGCTCAGGCCCAGCTTCGCGTACTGTCAATGACAAAGCGCAGCTCAGACTGGACGTCTGGGCCTGACCTTCGATACAGGCTCTCACCTGTGTGCCAGCGCCTGGTCTCTGCCCCCCCCAAAAACCTGGACACCACTTGGAGGGAAACATCGCCACAAATCCCAACATTGCTGGGCCGTAGGGCGGGGGCTCGCCCAGTGTGGCCACTGCCTGAGGGATCCCCAGACCCCATGAGCCTGACAGAAACTCACTCAGTCAGTGACCTGGAGGGGGACCCACAGACGGAGCAGGAGAGGTGTCACCACAGTAAACCTGCTCAACATGCACCCCGTGAGCCTCCTCTCTGAGCAACGGCCTCAGGGGAGGGGACAGGAGGGCAGGGCAGGGGGCGGGGCGGGCACTCACATCGTTGTCCATGTACTTGAAGAGCGGCGAGTTGCACACCTCAGCCACCTGGTCCTGGTCTTGCTGGTCGTAGCCCTCTAGAAGCTGCTCCAGGGCAGCGCAGTCCTCGCTGCCATTGAAGCCGGGGATGCTGCCGGGACATGCACATGGGTGCTGGGCCCCACACACTCACCCCCGTGCACAGGTCTCACCATGTACGAGAACAGATAATGCCCAGGATGGTCACCAGCAGAGGACCTGGGGCCCAGGTGTTGGGGGGCCTGGCCTCAGGCTGCTTGGTTTAAACATCACCCAGAAGAAAACCCCTTATCCTGACCTTCCTGAAACATACACCTGAAAACTTTCTCTTTTTTTCTTATATGGCAAATATCACAAAATTACTCAAGTCACTCACTTCCACAGAAGCACCTGGAGAAAAACACAGCAAAGAACTCAACTCATAAAAACCCTGCTGCAAAAGCTGAAAGGCTCTCCATGTACTCGCCCTGTCCTGAACTTCACGGAAAACAAAAGCCCCATCTCTGAAGGTAGGGCCACCCATTTCAGCAGAGCTGGGCAGAGCAGCACGCGCCGCCGGGCCTCACCTGTAGCTCTCGCGGACACAGCGCTCGGCCGCCACATAGTCGTTTCTGTGCAGGTGCACTAAGACCTGGGCGATCGTTTTCTAAAACACAAGAAGGGGTTAGGCCGAGTTTACATCCACACAGAAGTCGATGCCAAGACACCTGGAATGTAACTTGGTTTGCATCTGACATTCATCTCCATTTTCAGATGAAGCCCATCTGCTACTGTGTTTTAGACCTTGCTGTTTCAGCTCTAAAACTCTCATTTAGTTCATTTATAGTTTCTATTAAAAAAAAAAAAATCAGTCCCTCTATCTACAACTCCACCAGTGTTGCTCTTGGTCACCTGGAGCAGCTGTCACAGCCTCTTCACAGTCTAGACCTGCTGACTCCAACACCTGGGTCTCTTCTCTGACAACCATCACGTCTTCCTGACTTCCTCTCTGTCCAGTCACTGGTCACCGGCCCCTGGCCCCTGCACCAACCCGCCCACCATCCCGGGCTCAGGCCACACATTCGGTCTGCTCCCTGGGCAGTGGCTCTGTTCTTAGTTCAGCCCCTCTGCTCTGGGCCTGGCGACCCCCCAGAACACACATGCACACACACTCCGGAGCCCCTTCTACAGCCCTCCTCTCTGGGCCCCTTTCTCTAGCTCCTCCGGCTGGAGAGACAGGGTTTCTATGGAGGGCCCCTTCTCCAGACCCTCTGGTTAGAAGGTGTGGGGGGGTGCTCCTCTCGAAGCTGAGAGACAGAGGGGACATGACGTCAGAAGCCTTCCCACCCACTCACTGCTCAGAGTACTCAGGGCATTGTCTTCTGTGCTCTGCCCAGCAGTGTTGGCTGTGACCAGCAGGAGAGAGGCAACAGTGGGAACACTCCATCTCAGCCAAAAACAGAGGTCCAGAAGGTATTACTTTAAAAAATTAATAAATATTCATGGAACACAGTCTCAGGCAGTTACACCAATACGATCCAAGGAAAAGCCAAAACTAAGCACTTTGAAAGCATACCTTATAACAAGTTGGATAATTCTCAATTTCCTTATAAATGTTTTTTTCTTTCTGAATAGAGAGTGCCGCCTCATCAAACCTGAAGACAAAACAAGAAATGCTGAACAAGGCAGGTCTCAGTGCTCCACAGCAGAGACCATGGCATGATGTGTCTGACGTCATAGGTTCTAGAGAAATGAAGGTGGCATCGGGCACTGTAACCACTGCCTCGCACCCTCCAAGAGCTCCATCCAGTTGGCGTGACTACTGACATCTGACTTGCCCTCCCTGACCCCCAGCAGACAGAGCAAGAGGACTTCAGGACAGGCTGCTTCATATGGGAGTCGGGTCTGGTAAGGACCATCCAGTAATGAGCATGCATCAGATTCAACTAACTGCTCTGAGAGTGGCTGTGAGAAGCTCTGGAGAGACCAGGCCTGACTCCAAAGGCCATGCAAACGCTCCAGGGGCACTGGCTGCTGGAAGGACGACCCCCACCGTGTCTGCATCCTCAAGCGCCCACCCTAGCCTCGCCCGGCCCTGACAGCTCCTTGGGCCCAAAACAGGCAGTGACTGGGTGCAGGGGAGCACAGAGTGGGCAGACAGGGAGAGGTGAGCAAATGTCCTCCTCGACACCATGATCCTCAAGTCACCTTCTCCTGTCCACTAGCACATGTTCTCCTCTGCACAACTTTATTAGTAATGGAGATAGGTTACTAAGCTTAAACTGCAGTGAGTAAAAAACAGGGAAATTCCACAGGATCCTAGTTATCTGGGATCCAGCTACTCATGCTGTGGGTCAGAAGTCTGAAGGATAAAATGGTAACCTGTGTGACGACACTGTCCAGCTGCCAGGAACCCATCCACGTTCCTGGGTGAGCACTACAGACACTTGTCCCCCAGACATTGCTACCTCCCCTCCCCAGATAACAGACCAGACAGCCATCTCTAGAGCAGCCGGGCCAGCTCTTAACCAACAAGAGCCCAGCGCACTTTGGGACGGCACTTAGAGCAGCAGCGGATCTTTCGATGTTTAACCCAACGTGCTGCTGTCTTATGGGCCTGGTGCGCCCCAGGTTGCACCCAAACGATCAACAAGCCCTTGCCTAAACATGGCCTGGAGGTCACAGGTCACAGGAGCACAGCGGTGTGGGACGTACCTGCGCCCGCGCACCAGCAGCCGGGAGGCTTTCCCCAGGAGTTCAACGGCCTGCCGCAGGCGCTCTTCATTCTGTGGATTCAAGAGAAGAGAGTGTGGGCGGCTTTAAGGCAGGAATTTTTCTCCTCCCCCAACAATTATCTGATTAAAAAGTAACCGCACTGGATGGGGGGGAGGGGATGGGGGAGGGACGGGGTGGGGGGGAAGTGGGGGCAGTGACACCAAAGCCACTAGAACCCATCTCACTGCTCACAGAAGAATTCACTTGTGAGCACAGGGGAGCTTTCGGAGTAGCCGCTGTGTTTCTCACGAAACTAAACATTCTAAGTCTACTTAGAGAAAACAAATGCACTTACTTCAAACACGTTGGCTGTCTGCTGATATAACTGCACAGCCTTTTCTGGATCTACATTCTCTATTAGCCTAAATGAAACAAGAATATCTGACTTATACGAGAAAGAGGAAACTTGTTTTCATTGGACTTTATCAAAACAAAAAGACTCCCAGGAGGAGCCCCTGTCCACACTCACTTCCCGGCGCGCTCTAGGGCCATGGCGGCCGTGTCTGGGGTGCCGTTCTCCAGGTACATCATGCTGGCCTTCTCGATCAGCTGAACAGCCTCCGGGAGTTTCTGCATCTCCTTTAGGCAAACAATAGGGCACAAACCAGTAAATGCATGAATTAAGAAATACAGAGTTAATTTAACAATCTGAAACTAGAGAAGTCAACAGACCCAAAACATGACACAACGATACATATACTGTGAATGAAACGCCTTCACAAGGTCACTCTCCCCATCAGGCTTCCTTCAGCCAAACCAGAAATGCACCAATTAATCCTGCAGAGCCCAGTCCTTCACAGGATTTCAAAGAAACTACACAAATAGGAGAAGCCAAGACACTTGCTCTTCAGTGCTTCCTGAGCAGCTACAGTTCCTGGAATATTTGTGGGTGCCTGCTATACACAAGGCCTGTGCCACAGGCTGCAAGGGCTGGGTCTCATTTCCAAGGACACTGCACTTTACCCATCTGCATCTTGTAATCAGACATGTCCACAGAAGGTCTGTTGGTGGCTTCATACATTAAAAAATCAAAATCATCAGCAGGCTCGTGTCCCCACACAGCACTGGCAAGTGGGGCAGAGTGGCAGCTGTGGGGACCTACTCCCTCCTGGCAGCTGCATTTCTCCCCACCAGCACGTCCAGGCCTGCCTCCTCCATTTCAGCCATCCCCCTGCGTGCACCTGCACTAGCAACCCTCTTACTCTGAGTGCTGTCAACGGAGTAACTCTACATATCTTACTAGTAAACTGAGTCTCAGCATCACATGAGCCATATATCTAGCATCCCCAATCCACACCTTTTTTAAAAACTGGAAAAAATCATGAAAAAGCGAGGTGTAAAGTTTACAGGTGTTATCTACTCTAGGCTGACGTGCTGCATCTCCATGCTGACCTTGCATGGCTTGTTTTCAAAGCTGCCCATTCATCCTTCACTAAGCTGACAAATCCTTGAGGATATCACACTTGCCGGTCTTGTCCTTAAGACCACAAACCATAACTCGTTTTACCTACAGGGTAGCTGTGCCCCAACGTCACTGACCTTCAGCATCATGCCGGCTTGCTCGTATGCTCTGCAGAGAGAATACAAGTTCTTAGATGAGATCCTGATGGACAGGGAGGAGAAACCTCCTACCAGACATGAGAATCTGCATCAGTTTAAACTGGTTCAGGCAATATATACTTACTTTAGGCCCTTGTTACGACACAACAAAATTTTTCTTCCATTTATCTACCTGGGCAACAATGCCTTGGAAATAGCAGGCATGTAAGGCAGAGACTTCTCTTTGCAAATGCAAAATTAAGTAAAGCTCAGAGAAGCTAAATGACTTTCTACCTGACAAACGTAAATCCAAGTTTTGAAACAAATAGTTTTTCTCCATAGAAGCAAAAGAAAACTTTCTGCTTCTCTGAATAGGCACCAGTAACTATATTAAGAAAGGGGAAAAACAGGGTTTCTAACTCACTTGTTTTTTCACAGGTTACTAAACAAAATGGTCCTAAAAATATGACAGTGATTTAAACACTGAATATCTTAGTGAGAAGTGATTTTATTTTTAAGGTTCAGGTGAAGACTGAAACAAATGTAAAGGACTATTTTATTCACATCAGTACACATGAATTCACTATTTCTGGACTTACAACTTAGGAAAAATTTACTGATCTAAGGGAAAGCAGCAACACTTAAAACATAATAATCTACAAATACATGAACACATCGAGGCAATTTACTTACTTGGCAGCGTGAAAAAGGCTGAATAGATGTAACAAAGTCACAATTAAGGGAAAAAAAAAATCAAGTTTCTAAAGATCCATTATTTTGAAAAGCAAGGCTAACTAAATCACTGCCCCAATTTGTCCAAAAAGGCAAACCCTACAAACCTACAAAGGAATCATTTAATGCCTGTGGATGTCTACTAAAAACTACACAATTCACAAAAACAGAAAAAACACCACACAGATTTTTAAGCTACTTCTGTTTCCTATTATGCATTACTCTGATGTTTTACTAAAAATGCAAGGTTACTATAACCATAATCTGCAAGTGAGATAAAACAAACATTTTTTTAGTCGATAAGAGTATAAAATACCTCAGGAAAATTTGTTTTCAACTACTTAAAAATTTTATTTCAAATACCTGAGAAAGACTATACTTTTAAAACAGTTATACAGCGGTGACTATGTTTCTACTACCTGCACCACCTCTTCGCTTTTCAGCACCTGTCTCTTCCATCTCCCTCATTTCATCCCAAGTAAAACCATCATTGAGCAAATGCAGAATCAATGAACTCTCAAAGGCAGCTCTGCAAAGCAGTGTTGATCACAATCAAGTCTCCATAAATCACCTTCAGAGTTTAGACATGCAGAACAAGAGGCTTCTAAGAGGCTTCTAAACTAACAGCGCTGTACCCCACAGGCAGCAAATTCATAATTATTTCCAAAGGTTGAAAAGATACGCCCTGTTGTTCTCATGGGCCACAGCTTCCTTCAGGCAGGCGTCTTTTGCTTGCTCAAACTGTTTGGCATTCTTAAAAGCAACAGCTGAAACAGAGGAAAATAAAAACAGATTTTCTATTTCCATCATTTAAAAAAAAACCTCAAATGAATCACTACCGAAATCTGCCTGATGTGTGAGGTATTAGAAAATAAACTTAACACTTAATCAAATACTTAGAAAATTTCATAAAACTATAAATACTACTTTTTTCTAAGCTATTTTCTTATAACTTTTCTGATTATCAATAATCTACAAGTATTTTCAAAAGTTTTTTTTTTTTTTAAGTCTTTCTAACACCAGCACGTACACTTTGAGGAACTTAGATCACATCAACCAAGCAACAACTCAAACAGGCGTCGTCACAAAGACAGCGCCTTTCCTTACCAGTTTCACAGTTAACAACAGAAACAGTGCTCAGTTACAGCTTATTCTATCTTTTAAACTATTTTGAAACTGAAGTCCAATAAGCACACTCAACATTTTTATAATCTTTTTTAGCACAATCTTTAAATACTATCTTACAGACTTTGGAAAGCTCATGAAGTGTTGCTTACAAATAAGTGAAAAGTATACAGCTTTAAGAAAACATTACTTGCTAAAAACACTCTTAAAATTATCTTTAATAAAATGCTGAAAATAAACAACACTATTTCATCCCTGAATTTCTACATTTTGCTGTCATAAAACTTTACTGATGAAATATATCTTGCATAACCCCTTAAAGAAAATAAACAAAGAATGTTTTAACAGGAAAATCTGACTTGAAGTACTTATTTCTGAAAGCAGAAATGGTCTCAGATGCATATATAACAGTTTCATGTTAAATTTCCCTCATGGAGGAGATCTGCAAAATGTCATGCTCTCCAGTTACAAAAACATTCTTGTACAAAGTGTCCATAAAACCCATGTAAAATGTGAACCTGTAATAGTTATTTTAATAATTATTCTCTAGAAACTATATCATACATTGTGCCGATTGGTTTCAATTTTCCTGACTTCTTTCTTCCTGGTGATATACTAAAACTAAAGTCTGCCAAAAACACATTTCTTAGGTGATTTCTACCCAAGGCTAACACATGTGATCACAACCACTGCATAAACACACAATAAAATGTGTTCAGCCTATTTCAAAATCGTACTATGCTTTAATATCCAAAATCATCACAGATTCGCTGAAAGTTATCATTCCATAACTGAAAATGCTGAATTTGTAATAAGTTCTCTGTTGGAAATTTCTGACTGTTTTTATCTTATATGCAAATAAAGATATTAAAATATGCCTATAAACTTCACGCTGGATAAAAACCTATCAGCACATCTCCGAGCAAGGCCGTAAAGAACAAGAGTCTAACACGCGCTGTGCACAACTGAGGCTTAGGCGCTTTACAAAGTGAACCAGAAAAGTCTTTATTCAGAAACAGCTGGGAGAAAAGTATGACAAAACTCCTGGAAGTACATAGTATGAACTGACTGCAGTTCAAGAACACACTAATGATGCTAAAAGCCCACAGCTGCACCCGCCCCACAGTCTGCCCTCATGGGAGAGGGACGCAGCCAGGTTTGCAACTCCGCACTCAAAACACCTGCAAACAACACCTGGAAAAGCACAGGGTCTAGGCAGGTCTTTGGCTGTTCTTTCTAACAACTAAGATGCTACAGGAAGCACTAAGAGTGAGAATTATGCCGAGATGAACATAACACACTTCGGGGGGCAGGGCAACTGTCACAGATACCTGCTTTTCCATACTCAGAAGCAGCGCTGTCATAATCCGGCTTCCATTTCAAAAAACCAGTTTTCAGGCTAAAGGAAAGGAAGATACAGTTAACAGAAGTTACCAACCACATTCTTAAGTCAGAACCATGCTTGTAAGGACCTTGTAGGTCTGTAAATAGGGAGGGAGGGGAACCACCAACTGGAAAGTCCCCGTTAGTCAGTCTAACTCCGTCCAAACTTACTGGTAACTACACACTTCATCACTTTCCTTCCCACTGTCACAGACACGGTCTCCCCCTTCTGAAATGACTGCATAACATCCAAGGAGAATGAGGTAATCACTGCCTGGTCCCCAGACGAGCAGTGCCAGTATTTGCTGCTAGCTCACTAGAAATTTACGAATTGTTAAGCCTCTCCCAGCCCTGCTGACCCAGAAACAGGGTAGCATCAGCATCATCCAGGGTCTAACAAGCCCTGAGGCGCACTAAAGCTTGAGACAGACAAGGCACCGCAGTGAGCAGGTAGATTCCTGAGACTACAGCTCAGGAGAGGCATAGATGACCTGAGCCATCAACATGGGCCACACCAGCGCCCAGTTAAGATCCTCCAAGGAGACTGCAGAGCGAGGCCAGAAAGACTACTCAAGACAAACCCTCAGAGGGACAGAGGGCGTCAGCAGGAAGGCTGCAATGAGCTGCAGTGGACAGGAAGGGCAACCAGAGAGAGCAGGGCAACAGGAGAAGGCGAGTAGGATGACTGGAGATCGAGAGCAGCTGCTCTCCAGGACCACAGGACAATCAATCCTGAGTCCCTATCTCCTTGTCCTTTCTGTGATGCTTTCTGTAACTTCAAACTTACAGCTTAAACTAACCCCGTGACTGTGCAACTTGGGTGAGCATAAGAATTGCTAAATAAACACCGTCTTAAATTCTGAATTCAGTTAGTGAAAGCCAAGGAATCAGGGGGGCACCTTAACTGAGAGACGGGGATGCCACCATAACCTGCAGACGTACACCCTTTCTTGCATTCCTTTCAATTTGGCCAGTTAAATTTATTTAAAGTTTATGCTTGTGTAATACTGCTGTAAGTTTCAAATTTGAAAACAACTCTCAAGCTCACAGAGAGAGAGAGAGAGAGAGAGTGTGTGTGTGTGTGTGACTCTCTGTGACCCCACGGACTGTAGCCGGCCAGGTTCCTCTGTCGATGAGATTCTCCAGGCAAGAATGCCGGAGTGGGTTGCCATTCCCTTCTCCAGGGGTTCTTCCTGACCCAGGGTTCGAAACCGCGTCTCCAGCCCTGGCAGGCGGGTTCTTTATCACTGAGTCACCTTGGAAGCCCCATTGTCCACCATAACATAGCTTTTAAAATCCCACCAAAGACAAGACACATCCATTCAGTCGTCTTGTTGCTACACTTGGGAAAAGCTAGAGATTTTAAAACACAGATGGGCCCAACGTGCCCATCGAAGACGCAGAGATGGACCCGGACTCCTGCGGCGCCCCCAGTGCCCGAGGCGCGACCACTTCCGGCGGCCGGGGGCTGCGCTTCCGGGGCGCGGCGGCCCCACCCCACGCGCCCGGCTCCGCCCCCGCGCCAGGGCCCCCCAGCCGGGGCTGACTCAGAATGGCCTAGGAGGCGCCAACTCCGGCGCTCGCCCAAGGCCCGCTGGGCCCCTCACTCACTATTTCTCTGCTTTGGCCAGGTGTTCCAGCCCCTCGTTTATCTTCTGAGCCGCCATCTCCGCGGCGCGGCCCTGACGTGGAGGCCGAGAGCCCGCCGAGTGGGCGTGGGAACGCCAAGGAGGAGGCCGGGACGGCGCCGCCGCCGTGCTACTGGGGCTCGCAGGGCTCAAACCTAGCGCGGCGAAGCGGTCCGGGAGCCGCGCAGGCGCTATGCAGACAGACATTGCGCAGGCGCGGAGTGCGCGGAACGGGGTCGGTTGGCGGGGCACGCGTAGCTGCCGCGCAGGCACGGTGGGTAGAGAAGGCGGTTCGCTCATCCGTTCCCTGGGTTTGAGCTCAGGTGTGTTGAGCACCTGTTGCGTATCAGACGCTGTCCCAACCACGGCAGGTCGGCAAGGAGTGCGACAGGCCGGACCCCACGCCCGTGGACCTTGCTTCCCACTCCTAAGAACGCGCGTGAGCGCTGCGATCCGTTCCTTTCGTTCTTCGGCCCGAACAGTCTGGATCATTCGTCCTATATCTGCGCCAAACGTCTGTCAATCTGCAAACCCGACTGTCCGTTCGGGTCACTGTCCCGTAACCACGGGTGGATGCTCATCGGTGCGCGTCGAGTGAAGGTCGGGGGCGAGAGTTTCGCAGCAATACTAGCAAACCAGCTGCCGACCCACGACTCGCGGTGGTTCCAGCGTCCCCAGGTGACTCCCGCGAGGCCCTTACTTCCTCTCCGTCTCCACCCACCAGCTAGACACCGGTCCCGGAGCTACACCCAGAACTCGCTAGTCACTGGTCTCGCTAGTCGCTAGGCACCGTGCCTCTCGGGTCAGTTCAGGCAGCCCTTGACCTCTTGCTGCCCTTCCAGCTCTGACGATTCTTCACCTTCGCCGAACTCCCCGTTCCCGTCCCGCTCCTCTTGTTAGCTACCGCCCCTCTTTACCCAGCGTGAATTCCAGGCTCCATCACTAGCTTCTCCGGGGTCCCGGCACCCCGGCCCTCCACCCGGCCCTCTGCGCCTCCTTTCTCCTTGTCTGGGGAAGCCCCAGCCCCCGCCCCCCGCCCCGACTCCGGAACGGCTCAGGGCAGGTTAAGGAAAACAAAGCAGCTGCTGACACGACTGTCACCTAATTACTGCTCACAAACCTCCAGGAGACCTCTAGAGCTGCGGAGCGACTGTATTTCCCCGGTCACACCCCGTGCCCACTCACCTGGATGGCTGTTCACACCCCGCCCCCCTCAGAACTCCAACAGAATCTTCCTGCCTCCCTACCTGCCGATTCTTCTTGTTTAATAAAAATTAGCAAATAATCACTGTTGACTGGAGACCTTACCAGAAACATAAACAGTTAACATATTTTGTATGTTATATGTGTTATGTACTCGATTCTTACAATAAAGTGAGCTAGAGAAAAAATGCTATTAAGAAAATCAGAAGGAAGAGAAAATACACTTACAGTCCTGTGCTGCATTAACTGACATAACTACCTGGTCTGTTTGCAAGATGAATCGTCTGTCAGAACCTACATCAGACGGGGCTTTCCTGGTGCCTCTGTGGTAAAGAATCCACCTGCCAGTGCAGGAGACGCAGTTTTGATCCCTGGATGAGGAAGATGCCCTGGAGGAGGAGATGGCAACCCACTCCAGTCTTCTTGCCTGGGAAATCCCATTGAACAGAGGAGCCTGGTCCATGGGGTCACAAAAGAGTCAGATACGACTTAGTGACTAAACGATAGACGACGACAGCCTACATCAAAGTTGTCTACTGATACAAGCGCTGTAGACGTTATAAGTATTACTAACACTAGACGTCAAAGATTAAAAGCTAATGCAAAAAAGAAATTCATATTTATTTAGGGGCTTCCCTAGTGGCTCAGACGGAAAAGAATCTGCCTGCAATGCAGGAGACACAGGTTCAGTCCCTGGGTCGGGAAGATGCCCTGGAGAAGGGAATGGCAACCCACTCCAGTATTCTTGCCTGGAGAATTCCATGGATAGAGGAGCCTGGCAGGCTACAGTCCATGGGGTTGAAAGAGTTACAGGATAATAATTGATGTGTTGATAACAAAGAAGCAGAAATATGGATGCTTTATGGTCACCTAGTATCATCCATACAATTGCTTCTTGGTAGCCCAGCCTACATACTCATGAGTGAATCGTTTTAAAATTTTTATGGCACACAGTATTATGTTAAATAATATTAGCATTGTTATACTTTTAAATAATACTCATCTGTTCATGATATGCTTTTTCTTCAATTACAAGACAGGCATACTGTACAGTCATGTGCTTTGAAAATAAAACTATAAGGCAGTAAGAAAATAACACATCATTAGTTTTATATAAAATATCACTCACCTTATACCTATATAAGGGGAGACTAGTGTCTATAGATATCTTATACATTCATGATACACTTTTAATTTTTTCAATATTTCTAGTCCATTCGGTTCATCTGTGAGCTTTTCAAATTGTTGAAAATCCCCTCCAAAATTTCACAATATATTTACTGAGCAACCTGCATATAAGTGGACCCACACTATTCATCCCATGTTGTTTAAGGGTCAACTGTACTGTATTAACAATAACTCACATTACGCCCATTTAGGTGCATGGATGGATTATAGATTTCCAAATGTTTTTAAAGAAAAAATCACAGTGCACTTTACTGCATATGAAACTTGTTTGAAATTTCACTAATAATTTGAAAGTTGGACTTCAGAGTTTACTAGGTTTGATTGAAATGGGCTGTCAAGTGGCTCTCTCCCGCCTGTCTCTCGCAGGCTCTGCAGAGGCCCTTGGGCTGTGTCCTGCAGTTCTGCCTAAAAACACCAGGTGGCACCACCTGCATGTACTTTTACAACCTATTAGTACCCAAACAAAAGAGATGATGACTTTGGATGACAGGGTCAAATTCGGTTTTGCTTTCTTAGTGAACTTTCCACATAAAAGCGATGCCCTCACTATGTTGTAGGTAAGTTATGCAGTGCTGCCCAAGAGCTCCGAGTGCAGTAGAGCTGGGAAGATCTGCAGTATTGATGTCCAACAATAAGTCATTTTCTCAGGTGCTTGAACCAGCACAGTCCTCTTGATGAGCATCACTCAAGATGGAGAAAAAAATGCTGCACAGCATGGCGTGCAGGATCTTAGTTCCCTAATCAGAGATTGCACCTGTTCCCCCTTCATTGGAAGCTCGGAGTCTTAACCACTGACCACCAGGGAAGTCCCTTGTTCCCTTTGAATAAAAGATAAAACCACCTACTGACGTGGCTTGGTGGAGACCTACTCTATATTTTGTTGAACTGCTTGGAGATGACCTAGTTCCACCCTGTGAAAAGTCTCTTTTTAATACCACATCCCATAGGTGTATTTTTAAAAAGGACTTTAGCCTTAAATTATAATAGTTTAACTCTCTTGCAAGGAGAATATATTCATGTGGTTATATTTTGTGCAAGTGTCAATTAAGAAATTTGAAATAATACAATTTAAAATATTAACACTTGACTTTTTTCTATGAGGTTTTTAAAAAAATAACATGCATCTTCCAAATGAAAAATTCCTCCAGAAGCCCTCAACGTGATGGTGTTGGGAAGAAGCAGATGCCACTTGGGTTTATCCTGTTTGCTCTTTAGGCATTCACTCAACAAATCTTCGTGGAGTGGATGCTCCAGGTTGTACCCCACCCCCGGGGAGGGGGCAAGTATGATATGGGAGTAGAGACACGCTAAATAAACCAGTGTGGAGGGGACACTAGATGGGGCGGGGGTGGGGGTAGAGGCGGCCAAGGGTGGGGGGAACAGAACAGAAGGAGGGACCTGGGAGAGGCACATGTCCAGGTGGGCGTGGTTACCTCCTCAGGCAGTTGACCTGCCCAGTGAAGGCCTGAGCCAGAGTCAGTCCCACCCAGGAGCGCTGCTGATAAAGCAAGGAAGCTGGCAGCCCGTGGAGAGGGAGGGGCTGTCTGGCCCCTTCCAAGAACAGAGGGCACCAGTGAGCCCACACACCTTCCTGAGATCTGCCTAGAATTAGCCAAAGTTTGAATTATGTTTGAAAATCTTCAGGAACACATCTCTCGCTTAAATACAACTTCCGGCTACTTGTGTGATGAACAATGAATACATATTAACAGAGAAGCTAAGAAAGTACTCATAAATATGTACCAGAGGAGATTTGACTCAAACGTGGAAATGTTAAGCCCACAGTTGCACTGGGATTGCAAAAGCAGCTGACAGACCCGTTTTCTCAAGATTTTCGGTAGCTGGGAAGATAGAATAACAGCACTATGGTAGGGCGCTCACTAAAAAAATGAGAAAAGGTTCACAGAGGGGCGGCGGCCACATCCACCCCCCAGCTCCCCCAACCCCCCTGGCCTGCCCTTCCTCATCTGATCGCTAAGCGGCGCTGCTGCCCACAGCTCCACCCAAGAGCCAGGCAAGCAGAAGGGCCATGGATGCCAAAGGATTCAATCCTGCTAGAGTTTGAAGAGTCCTTTCAGATTCAGAAAAAGGAAGAAAAGCCCTCATCCTCCCCAGCCCCCAGTGAAATCAGAGATGAAAGAAGATGGATTTAGCCTGGCAAATAAGAAAATAAACAAGAGTTCGAAATGGTAAATTTTTCCTTTTCAATTTGTTTTTGCAAAGGGTTTTTCTTCCCTGAAAAACAAAATACTAAAATAGCAAGTTACGTTTTCATTTACAAATCCTTCTCAAGAGGAAGTCTAATAATAACACGGGGTTCCCATTGGACCCAGCTCCTCTTATAATCCTCCTCTGAGGATAGAAACCTACCCTGGGCCAGGTAGCACTCATCTAAATTGGTGATTTTACTCCTCGGTATTTTTCCCACCTCTTTTACCTTGAACAACCTCTCAAACAGAATGGAAATTGTAGATTCTGTAGCTGTTTACCAGACAGAAGGGGCCTCTTCAGCGAGTAATACACAGTATAAAGGACGGTGGCAAAATGCTTTGCTCCGCTTTATTCCAAACCCTGTGGAGAGCTGTCAGCCCCTCACCAAGTCTCATCTTGAATCAGGTCTGCAGGATGAGGGAGCTGGGCTATATTATGGGAAGAGCAGGCCTGGGGTTCATCATCCTTTCCGGCCTCGGCTGTGTTTCTTATAAGACAGAAATCATTTGGCTTCTTGAGCCTTGGTTTCCTCTTCTGTAAAATGGGAATAATACTGTGGTGGATTGAAAGTAGCAACCAAATCTTGGACAGTTGTCCCAATGAGAGGTGGGGTCTGTCTCTGGGCTGCCCCCAGGTGGTCCTGTGATTGCATGGACAGTAAAGCTTGGGGGAGGGGCGGTTCCAGAGCCCAGACCTTTGGGCAAGACAGCTCCCACCTCCTGTGGTCCTGGGAGCCCCGGGCAGTCTAAGCCTGAGCTCACGGTGAGGGGCCCATGGAGCTCTTTCCGCCCTCCGGCAGTCACTGCAGGGCAGATCCCAGATGTCATGAAGCAGGGAGGGGCCCCCACTTGTTCCACCCATGATCTAGTCCACACCATGGAGAAAGACATCCATAGCCTTTTGTTCTCAGCCCCCGAGCTTCAAGACCGTTTGCTGAGCCACAGTGGATAAGCCCACCAAGAGCCTGGCCTGTGAGCCACGGTCAGTTTTACAGCTGATGGTCCAAAGCTGGTGACTCGGGGCTGACACGCTGCGCCCTCTGTCCGTAGCAGCCTTCGTCATTCCTGTTGTTCCCATGCTTTTTCCATGCACAGCTTTTGAGAACCATCAGCCGAGACTCTCTGCCCAGAGCACAGAGGACATGGAAATCCCTCGCAGCTGAACCTCGTGGGCGACCAAGGGCTTCGGGGCTGCAAATCCTCCGTAAGCACTGCAGTTACCAGGCTCCAACAGGTGCCCGTGAGCAGAGGAGAATGTAGCAACTCCAGGGGCTGGGTACCCACTTCCCCTCCCCCTCCATCTGCTCTGCTGATGCTGTGCCACCCAGAGAGGGGAACATGGGCAGTGGGGGATGTGGGGAGGAGGAAGGGGATGAAGGCGAGGATGGCGCAGCCCAGGGGCAGTGGAAACAGAGGAGCCGGGCCTGGAGGGCAGGAGAGGGTCTTTGCTTGACGCCTTGAGCATCTCACAATCTGCCCCTGGATCCTGACCTGGAGTCTCCAGAGCAGTTAAAGTCACCACAACTGGGACAAATAACTTTGAATGACACGCTTTCCCCATGGTTCTTTGCAGCTGCTTGGAAAAAGGGAGGAAAAGCCAAAAGCAAAAAGGTGGAGGGGAAAGATTGCCAGCCAAGCCTCCAGGACCCTCTGCAGACCCGGGGCCTGGGCTTTAGTTCCTGTGCTGGTGTGCCCCCACTCAGACAGCAAGCTCCTGCCAGCTATACCTGCACCCTTTTCTTGTTTTCCACGATTCTGGTCTCCCTGTTTCCAGCTCCCCCTATCCCTGGGGACCACAGCCTGCCCTTCACATCCCCACAGGCCCAACCCTGCCCTCTGTGTTGACCTGCTTCTAGGCCAGCTTCCCTCGGTCCTCCTCCAGCGGCCTTGTTACCTCTGGAAGGATGCTCTGCGGCAGCCTCTTGCAGATGTGGTGGGCTTTCTACCACCCACCAAGTGTCGTCCTGGGGACAGAAGGACAAGTGAGCTGGCCATGCTCAGAGCCGGCAGGTCAGCTGTGACCCTGGTGAGAACTGAGTGGATCTGTGGACGATTCTAGGAAGCGTTTCACATTAGCAGTGATCGACTCTGACTCCCCTGTTTCCAAGGGTCGGTGCTGACCCTTGGTGAACCAAGCACGATCCCCTGCTCAAGGCGGGGGTGTGTGAAGAGCCCCCAGGGACCCGCCTGAACACAGAGGCCCCTTGGAGCAACCCTGATGCTCCAGTTCTAGAGCCTGTCTTCAGAAGCTGTGGCATTTATTGCTGTAGAATTGAAATTCTGTGGTTTTGAATCTTAAGTCCAAGACAGGACCTATAATTTAGATAAGCATCAACCAGCCGGCAGTGTGTAGTTGAAACTACAGGCTGCGTCTTTGATATTCCAAATAGACTCTCAAATCAGCCCTCTTACTGACTTACTGACAATCTTCTGTGTCTTATTTATTTTAAAGAGATAACAACTTTAGCTTTCCCTTTTTCAGTTTACCAAGACTCTTGGGTTATAGACAGAAGCCCTCACCAGAAGCACAGCCCCCTTTCTGCCCTGTCCCTCTTCTCCCGCCCCCCCACCCCCCAAGGACTGGCTTGTGGTCAAGTGGGACTGAGTCTGTGCTCTTGGCCCTCAGGGCCCAGTGTTGGCTGCCCGGCTGTCCAGGCACTGACCAGAAAAGACACAGATCTTCACCATGTTGCTAGGATGATCTGTACATAGTTCCAAGACAAGATCCCCCTTCTGCCTCCTGGGTGAGGGGCCCCTCTCTGTTTCTCAGGCAAGCACTGGATTTCCCTGTGCCGAGGGGCACTTACAGGTGCTGTCTTTGCTCCTGACAATAGCTTTAGACCAAGAATGAGGGTAACATTCATCTTAGAAATAATGTCTGGATGTTTTACATAGAACCAAACATTCTGAACTCAAACAAAAGACAGCTTTCTGAAGCCAGGGTTCTGCCGATTGCCAAGGCCATGATGAAATCTGTTTACATGATGTTTAAATTCTGTAATATTCTGTAACTTTGAATTCCATCTGGGGCACTTTTGAATCAAGCCAGGCTCTAAGGTGCGTGGGGGAAACCAGACGGCACATTCACTGTTTACTCCCTAATCCAGCACATGTTTGCAAAATACTGGAGATCCAGGTGTGGACAGTGTGGGCCAGTCAGCCCGGCCCCTTCCGCCAAGGGCCTCCCTCAGTAGCAGAAGTGACAGCTGTTAAATAACATTAGAAAAAGTGACAAATATGGAAAGTGCTACTGAGCCTAGTGGCTCAGACGATAAAGAATCTGCTTGCAGTGCCGGAGACCTGGGTCAGGAAGGTCCCCTGGAAAAGGAAGTGGCCACCCACTTCAGATTCTTGCCTGGAGAATCCCATGGACAGAGGAGCTGGCGAGTCGCAAAGGAGTCCATGGGGTCGCAAAGAGTGGGACACGGACACGACCGAGCGACTAACACTTTCACTTTCACTGGGGAGACAGAACCTGCCAGGGGGTGGGGTGGGCGTGGGTGTAATCTCAAACAGCACAGGAAAGCGTTAGGGAGACGAGGTCCTAAGGACCAGGATAAACGACAGGTAAGGGAGCCTCCGCGATGGCTGGGATGCTATGTGCTCCACCTGTGCTCAGGTGTGAGCGTGGCCCAGGCACTCGGCCGGTGATGCTCTCAAGATGGTGCAGGCTCCGTCTGAATCCTCAAAGTTAGCAGAAAAGATGGAGGAATAATAATAATAATACCATAATTAGGAGGAAAGAAGCATCTGGGTAACTTTGGTGTTTTTCCTATGTGAAGTTTGCTCTTCAGAATGACCAGTGTTTGCACAATGGGTGAGTGGTGTGTACACAGAGGGACTGGCTCTTATAAGTATGATGAAGTGAGGAAACACATTTATTGGGAGAAGGAAATGGAGAAAAGGGGATGACTGCAAATAGAGAAAGAGTCTAATTTGGGTTAACTCTTAGATTGTAGCCAGTTCTGGGGAGGGCCGACTGCTTCTCAACATTGCAGAAAAACAAGCAGACCCACCCTGCAGTCCTGGGCTGGCTGCTGGTGATGACCTCTATCCCAGCTCTCGTGGGAGCAGAGTGCGAGGAGGCTGTGTAGACGCTCCTTCAAATTCACTTTGATCTCATTTAGGGGCCACTGCCTTCTCCTCCTGTCTGGAAATCAGATGGAATCCAGCCAAGAAGAAACTTTACCTCCCAGTAAAGCCTGGGACAGTAGTTTGTAAGGCAAAGAGAAAGCTTTGCGATGCAAAACACAGACATGCACACACAAGCACATATATGTGCACACACACACACATCTCTTAGAAAGAACAAGGATTTCCCAGAGAAGAAGGTGGCTTGCATTGAAAGACTTAAAAAACTCTCTGCAAGAAAACAAGGAAGAGTTGCAGAAAGAGGGAGAAGTGGGCGAGACGGGGGCATCCTCGGGTCAGAGCCAGGAGGCCCATTGGTGACAGGGTGGCGCAGGGGAGTGACTGGTGCCCACATTAACTAAAAATCCTCTCCTTGGTGTTTCTGATCTGAGAGTCAACTGACTCTTCAGGAAGAACTACCACCCACTCAAAGTGTTAGTCTCTCAGTTGTGCCCGACTCTTTGCGACTCCATGGAAGGTAGCCCACCTGTGGGGGAGCCTGGTGGGCTACATTCCATGGAATTCTCCAGGCATACTGGAGTGGATTGCCATTCCTTTCTCCAGGAGATCTTCCAGACCCAGGGGTCAAACCCAGGTCTCCTGCATTGGCAAGCAGACTCTTTACCGTCTAAGCCACCAGGGAAGCCCAGGGTTGATGTATTGACCCAGGAATGGGGGGACTGTCTAGGCAGGAAGCATCTTGAAGATAAAAAAGAAAAGAAGATTCTCCACTGCCAACCACCTTGTGAGAGAGCTGGGGTGAAGGATGTGGCCTGACTGGACTGGAGAGGGGAGACCCTCGGGGTTGGCCACATCAAGACGCCCCTGTGTTGAAGACTGTGAGGACCCCCTGATCGCACCCCCCTCCACAGCAGTTTAAGCAAGAACATCCTTGGATATTAAAAAATAAAAAACAGGGACCCTTTCTCATGGAGGTGGCACACTAAATGGTTTTGCTCTCAAGATCTGGGATTTGAACTTGGATAAGCTTAGCAGAGAGGACTGCACGCTTGGGCATTTATTGACACACCTGGTAACAGGATCCAATGATTATGGGTCCCCTCTGGGGACAGATCATTAAGAGTCCTTGATGGGAACACAGCCTTGTGTAGCAAAACTGGACTTTTTGTTACCAGGAGACAGTCCGCTTTTCATTAGCACATAATAACATCTCACTTTTATGGGAAGTTTCTTCACTCCTTTTTCTTCCTTAGATTTAACTGAAGGATGAAAGTCCAGTTTTGCTACACAGAGGCCAGGAAAGGAAGATCCCCGTGTTTCACACAGTAATCGAACATGAAAGCCACAGACTTCAAAGGTACACACAAATAAGAAAATGAGGTTTTCTAAAGATCCCTGGGCCCATGAGGGTAATTTCAGATGGACTCAGGGGTTTAAATTTAAGAGATTTCCACACTGGGACTAGATGTGGGGCAGACCTGGAGTATCTTCTAAACAGTGCACAAAAGGGCACCCAGCTCAGCAGGTAGCATGCAAAGATTATGGAGCTTCTGAAGCCCTGAGTCGGAATAATGTGCTAGATAAACTGGGGGGATGAATGCGTGGTTCTTCTTTATTGAACAAGTGTCCCAGGGAGAATCTCTCTCCTTTCTCTGCTTCCAGAAATGGTTGTTCTTTTTCCTGAGTAATTAATTTGTTTGAGTCACATGAAATTTTGTCATGTTACCTCTTTGGCTTCTAGAAAGCCTGACATTATCTGTAGCTCCCCTCTAGTGAGGGGCTAAGATTTGCGAGCACATCCTGAGAACAACCAGGTCACATGTGGATTGTTCTTATTTTTGTAGCCTTCGATTTTGTTTGCCCAGATGTACTCAGCTATTTTTATATTCTATTTGGTCCCCTTGAATTGTAGGTATTTCCGTAAACTGCCTTGACTCATTTTTGGAATAAAGTGGGATAAAAATAAGTAAATAAAGAAACATTGATTGCAAGTTAAAGAACTCAAATGATTTAACCATGCTAAACTAATGCAGTAAAATCTAAGCTAAGGCAGTAAGAGCAAAGCCAAGAACACAGATTTTCAAAAGCATAAACAACAAAGCACTAAGATAAGCAAAATATAACTTTATAACCACTCCTCTATGCTAAGTACAATCACTTGCTATCAGACCAAAGTGATGTTCCCTCTTTTATCTTCCCCCAGAAAAATGTCAAATTCTTGAAGCTTTTGGTTCAACATGGAAATGAAACCCAGTGGTGGTGACTCCAGTGATTCCCAAACAGGCCCTGCAATTAAGTATCTTCTGTGAGCTTTCGATAAGCAAGGAATCTGTCAATGGTAAAATATTTTAACAAGTATCTTCATGCAGCATCTGTTATTTTTTGGATTACATCTGATGATAGCCGTAGATGCCAGACAAGGCTGTGGTCCATGTGATCAGATTGGCTAGCTGTCCATGACTGTAGTTTCAGCCTGTCTGCCCCTGATCCCCTCTCTCAGTGCCTACCGTCTTACCTGGGTTTCTCTTACCTTGGACGTGGGGTCTCTCTTCACGGCTGCTCCAACAAAGCACAGCCGCCGCCCCCTTACCTTGGACTTGTGGTAGCTTCTCTTGGCTGCCGCCCTTGACCTCCGGCCATTCGTTTCCAAGGCAAACCATTCAATATCATGGTAATTCAAGTCTATGCCCCAGCCAGTAATGCCGAAGAAGCTGAACAGTTCTATGAAGACCTACAAGACCTTTTAGAACTAACACTCAAAAAAGATGTCCTTTTCACTATAGGGGACTGGAATGCAAAAGTAGGAAGTCAAGAAACACCTGGAGTAACAGGAAAATTTGGCCTTGGAGTACAGAATGAAGCAGGGCAAAGGCTAATAGAGTTCTGCCAAGAGAATGCACTGGTCATAGCAAACACCCTCTTCCAACAACACAAGAGAAGACTCTACACATGGACATCACCAGATGGTCGGCACTGAAATCAGACTGATTATATTATTTGCAGCCAAAGATGGAGAAGCTCTATACAGTCAGCAAAAACAAGACCAGGAGCTGACTGTGGCTCAGATCATGAACTCTTTATTGCCAAATTCAGACTGAAATTGAAGAAAGTGGAGAAAACCACTAGACCATTCAGGCATGACTTAAATCAAATCCCTTATGACTATACAGTAGAGGTGAGAAATAGATTTAAAGGACTAGATCTGATAGACAGAATTCCTGATGAACTATGGATGGAGGTTCATGACATTGTACAGGAGACAGGAATCAAGACCATCCTCAAGAAAAAGAAATGCAAAAAAGCAAAATGACTGTCTGAGGAGGCCTTACAAATAGCTGTGAAAAGACAGGAAGTAAAAAGCAAAGGAGAAAAGGAAAGATATACCCATCTGAATGCAGAGTTCCAAAGAATAGCAAAGAGAGATAAGAAAGCTTTCTTAAGTGAACAATGCAAAGAAATAGAGGAAAACAATAGAATGGGAAAGACTGGAGATCTCTTCAAGAAAATTAGAGATACCAAGGGAACATTTCATGCAAAGATGGGGTCAATAAAGGACAGAATGGTATGGACCTAACAGAAGCAGAAGATATTAAGAAGAGGTGGCAAGAATACACAGAAGAATTGTACAAAAAAGATCTTCATGACCCAGATAATCACGATGGTGTGATCACTCACCTAGAGCCAGACATTCTGGAATGTGAAGTCAAGTGGGCCTTAGAAAACATCACTACGAACAAAGCTAGTGGAGGTGATGGCAATCCAGTTGAGCTATTTCAAATCCTCAAAGATGATGCTGTGAAAGTGCTGCACTCAATATGCCAGCAAATCTGGAAAACTCAGCTGTGGCCACAGGCCTGGAAAAGGTCAGTTTTCATGCCAATCTCAAAGAAAGGCAATGCCAAAGAATGCTCAAACTACCGCACAATTGCGCTCATCTCACACGCTAGTGAAGTAATGCTTAAAATTCTCCAAGCCAGGCTTCAGCAATACATGAACCGTGAACTTCCAGATGTTCAAGCTGGTTTTAGAAAAGACAGAGGAACCAGAGATCAAATTGCCGACATCCGCTGGATCATCAAAAAAGCAAGAGAGTTCCAGAAAAACATCTATTTCTGCTTTATTGACTATGCCAAAGCCTTTGACTGTGTGGATCACAATAAACTGTGGGAAATTCTGAAAGAGATGGGCATACCAGACAACCTGACCTGCCAATTGAGAAACCTGTATGCAGGTCAGGAAGCAACAGTTAGAACTGGACATGGAACAACAGACTGGTTCCAAATAGGAAAAGGAGTATGTCAAGGCTGCATATTGTCACCCTGCTTATTTAACTTATATGCAGAGTACATCATGAGAAACACTGGGCTGGAAGAAACACAAGCTGGAATCAAGATTGCTGGGAGAAATATCAATAACCTCAGATATACAGATGACACCACCCTTATGGCAGAAAGTGAAGAAGAACTAAAGAGCCTCTTGATGAAAATGAAAGAGGAGAGTGAAAAAGTTGGCTTAAAGCTCAACATTCAGAAAACTAAGATCATGGCATCCGGTCCCATCACTTCATGGCAGATAGATGGGGAAACGGTGGCTGACTTTATTATTCTGGGCTCCAAAATCACTGCAGATGGTGATTGCAGCCATGAAATTAAAAGACGCTTACTCCTTGGAAGGAAAGTTATGACCAACCTAGACAGCATATTAAAAAGCAGAGACATTACTTTGCCAAAAAAGGTCTGCCTAGTCAAGGCTATGGTTTTTCCAGTGGTCATGTATGGATGTGAGGGTTGGACTATAAAGAAAGCTGAGCGCCGAAGAATTGATGCTTTTGAACTGTGGTGTTGGAGAAGACTCTTGAGAGTCCCTTGGACTGCAAGGAGATCAAACCAGTCCATCCTAAAAGAGATCAGTCCTGAGTGTTCATTGGAAGGACTGATGTTGAAGCTGAAACTCCAAGACTTTGGCCACCTGATGTGAAGAGCTGACTCATTGGAAAAGACCCTGATGCTGGGAAAGATTGAGGGCAGGAGGAGAAGGGGATGACAGAGGATGAGATGGCTGGATGGCATCACCAACTCGATGGACATGGGTTTGGGTGGACTCCAGGAGTTGGTGATGGACAGGGAGGCCTGGCGTGCTGCGGTTCATGGGGTCGCAAAGAGTCGGATACGACTGAGCGACTGAACTCAACTGAACTGAACTGTAGATGCCAGAAGCGAGGGGGGGTAAAGCAGACATTGGAATAGCTTCTAGACACACACAACCAATACGTACACAAATTATTTCTTTTTAAAAAACCTGTGATTCCTCTCAAGGTTCTTATAGCAATGATTTGTTGAGTCCTGACATTTCTACACTATGCAGCATAAAAGAGACAGTTTCAATTTCTAAATATTTAAGGACCTCAGTGCCAAAAATGAATGTCTTTTTTTTTAAAAAAAAACTAACATATTGGTTCCACCAGAGTTGGTGTTCCTTGGTGGCTCAAATGGTAAAGAATTGCCCGCAATGCAGGAGACCCAAGTTCGATCCCTGGTCAGGAAGATCCCCTGGAGAAGGGAATGGCAACCCACTCCAGTTTTCTTGCCTGGAGAATTCCATGGACAGAGGAGCCTGGTGGGCTACAGTCCATGGGGGTCACAAAAGAGTCGTACATGACTGAGCAGTTAACACTTTCAACTGTTTTCAGAGTTGGTCTAGACTAGGGGAAGTAGTGGTGCTAAGATTATTTTCATCGGTCCATCTGTATCTATGATATTTTATTCAGTATTTTTAGGGAATTGTTAATTTTTCAAACTGAAACTTAACTAAATAAGAAAGAACAGAGCAGTGATTTGCAGCACAGGGTCCAAATCATATTAGGAAAATGTGAATAAAACTCTGCCAAAGAAGAGACCTGGGGAGAACAGTTGTTTGGAAGCCTGTCAAGTGGAGAAAGAGTAATTCCTTCTGAGAGACATAGGATCATGGGTGGAACTAGGGTCTAATATTCATCCCAATATTAGAAAGAATCTTTAAAGAATTACAAGTGTTCATAAATGGAATGACATGCCCTGGCGGTTTCAGCAGACTCTGGAAACTTTCAGGCTGACCCCGGATGTCCTCATGAGTTACCGCACTGGCTGGGGGCAGAGGAGGGTCACTGCATTGAGTATATGATGGAACGAGACAAATTCAAAACTTTCTTTGAGTATAAAATCCTCTATTTATAGCAACATAACTGTTATTTCTAAATGGTGGCAGGGCATAGTCTAACAATCAGTTTACTTAATGTTGGTCATGCAAAAATAAGTGAAGAATAATCAAAATAAGTGTCTGAAGCTTCGAGTAACTGATGTAAGTCACAGCCCTGCCAGCACCCCCTAGGGCTGTGGCAGGACCCCCAGAGAGGAGCAGCTGGCTAGGTAGTCAGCCTGAGGAGGGTCGCAGGGACCTCACGGACCTAACAAGAACAGGTGGAAAACCTGTTTCATTTCATTTCTTCATGTTATACTGGAGCATAGTTGATTAACAATGTTGTGTTACTTTCAGGTGTACAGCATGAATTAACTGTTTTTTAACTTGTTTGTTCATAGTTGTTTGCCTGTGTGGCAGAATTTTGTACAGAGCTCCTATGAGTTTTTAGTTGTTTTAATCATCACCACTTTCTTCAATATCCCAATGCTTTTGGAGTGAATTGCAACGGAAAAGGTAACTTACTGGCTCTCTGTGGTCTGGAAATGTGATGAGACGAGTGAACAAGTGTGCAAGATACCGTGGAATCGAAATCTGTATCACCCCCTGGGGAGAAGGGCTATTCCAGAACTAGAGCACATGGTTTGCTTTATTTCCAGCCAGGCCGCTCATCTGAATTCATATTCACTGCTTTATTACACTGAAAATGACACACGACTTCTTTAGATCTCTGGCCCAATCATCACTTTGATGTCTGATTTATTGATGCACAAAGGACTTGCCTTTCAAGTTTGTTATCTCTCATTTCAGTGGAATTTTTCAAAGTATTAAGAAACTAGCTCCACAGGGCCGTCTACCCAGCTGGAAGTTGGCACAAGATTCTGCAGTGTTATTGGTGCCCCTGGCTATTTCCTGCTATTTAGTTTCAGGCTAATAAGGAAATGCAGAGGTTGGCTAGTTTGCTGTGAATACTGCGGACAGACATTCGTGCTGGAGCACACTCAAAGGGGGTGCTTTAGAGAACGCGCTTTATCGCACCAGGGACTCTTGTTTTCTTGGCTACTGAAATGAATTTTGTTTGGAAATCAGAGCTATTTCTCATCTTTGACCAGCTCTTTTGTGAAGCCTGCACTTTAATGTTTATGCCATCCATTTCTGACATCATACGCTTGTTTCCATGGCAAAATTACTCAAAGAGAAAATATAAAATACAATATTTTTTGGAGAAATGTCTATTCAACTCCTTTGACCTTTTTTTTTTTTTTGATGTGGACCATTTTTAAAGTGTTTATTGAATATTGCTTCTGTTTCATGTTTTGGGTGCTTTTTTGGCCCCCGGGAACGTGGGATCTTTCTCCCCAATCAGGAATTGAACCTGCACCCATGCATTGGAAGTGCAGTCTTAACTGCTGGACCACCAGGGGAGTCCCCCTTTGACCATTCTTATAAAGAGAGTTTCTTGCTTTTTCTTTTTTTTTCTGCTGCTGTTGAGTTGTAGGAGTTCCTTTTGGAGATTAACCCCTTATCAGATAAAAGGTTTGCCATATTTTCTTTCATTCCATGGGTTGCTTTTTTCCTTTATTGATTTTTTTCCTTTGTTGTACAGACGCTTTTTGGTTTAATGTAGTCCATTTTTCAATTTTTGCTTTTGTTGCCTATGCTTTTGGAATTATATCCATTGAAATCACTGCCAAAGCCAATGTCGTGATACATTTCCCCTATATTTCCTTCTTACGAGTTTTACCGTTTTAGGCCTTATGTTCAAGCCTTGAATCCATTTTGACTTGGTGTTTGTTTTTTTTGTGTGTTTTGTCTCTGGTGTAAGGGTCAAATTTCAGTCTAGTGTATGTGAATATTCAGTCTTTCCAATGTCATTTGTTGAAGAGACTCTTCTTGCATCTTCCTGGCACCCTTGTATTAACAGAAGATCAGCTGACTGCAGAAGTGTGGGTTTATCTCTGGTCTCTGTTCTGTGTGTCTGGCTTTATGTCAGTGCCACACTGAACTGTTGCTTTGCAATGTACTCTGAAATCAGGAAATGTGATTCCTTTAGTTTTGCTCTTTCTCAAGATAGCTTTGGCTACTCAGGGTCCTTTATGGTTTCCACATACATTTAAGGAGTGGTTTTTCTATTTTCCAAAAGAAATACCAGGGACCTAATATGCGTTATAGGGATGGGACATACCATTTACAATAGAACATCACAGGGTTTGTGTGGATGGCTATGAACATCATTGCTGTTTTCAGGAGGATATTTAAAGAGTTGATGAACTAGACAATCGCACTTCTACCATCATAAAGATTTTCCTTCAGCCAGGAGCTACAAGGCCTACACTCAGGTTGTTTCCATCTGGTGTGTGTGTGCAAGGCCCCATCAGAGAGGTCCTGGGCTGCCTGCCCTTCGAACAGGGCTCCTCTGTGTCGGGAAGTGCAGGGTCACCCCACTGGATGGCTAGGCATGGGAACCCTGTGATGGACAATTCAGGAAGGACAATCCCGGTGGTGCTGGACGCTGGGCCTCTGGGATGGACAGTGGTGCTTGTCATGTCTTCAAGAACCCCCTTTGCTCTTTACTGGGAACACTGGGATCCTAGAAGCTCCTTCCTGAGTCCTGGGTCAACTTGGACTTTATAGAGTCTGAAGCCCAGGTCACACTCAAATTGTATTGCTGACCACAAAGCTGCCTCTGACCAGCCTGCTGCCCAGGACATAACATCCAGTCCCAGAGGCCAGCGACGCCGAGGAGAGCCAGCCAGTGTTCATGCTCTGCCTGCCCCAATCTCGGAGTTACAAATATGACCAGCTTCTAACTTAAGGGCAGACTGGCCAGCACCTGAGTGTGGATTATGGAGTATTTTCAGCTTTTATGGAATATTGTAGACTCAGCCATTCCTTCCTCAGAGACAGCACCTTGGCCTTAAGTTAAAATTTCCAATTCTTGAAACAGAATGACTGTTAAAGTATAGGCCATTGTGTTTCTTCAAGGTGATGGAGAATCTCTTAAAATAAGACAATCTTCATAGGCTACCCAGGCAGCTTAGTTTTAGGATGTGAATTATGTGGGTGAGACAGTGAGCGACAGGCACAAATCCAATTGATGATAATTTGTGAATAAATTATACTGGTCATTCTCTGTCATGATTTGTAGTGGGTCAGAAAGTGACAAGACCACATGAACATCATCTTGTCCCTAAGACACATACATATCACACACTATATACACATTAAAGCCTGTGTATTGGGGTATATGTGCATATGGGTGTGTATATATGTGTGTGTGTGTACACACATGGAGTGTACTTTTAAACAGTGTGAACAGCTGAGTCCAGATGAGTGACTATAAATCCAACATTTTTACGGTAAATCACAGAGGTATTTTGTAGTGAACAATGGTTTTTTTTTTTTTTACATAATTTTATTATATCCTTTAAAGATAGCATTAGTGTTAATTAAATAGATCCACAGGTAAAATGTATATTGTGGGAGTATCTCTGACATCTCTGTTTATTAAACTGGGCAGACATTAAGTTAGTACTTTCATTGGAAAAACCCCCCTCAACCGCAATGTAAAATATCATCTAAAGACACAGCACTGTGGTCCCCCATTCCCCCTTATAACTTATCACCACAGCGTCTCATAAAGGCAGCTCTTAAGTACAGGTGGGACTCTTGACCTTGATCATGGTTTGCATGCCAGCTTCTAGTTATGTCCAGGCTTTCTCTCGGTGACTCATGTTTCCCTCCATGGGTCTCTCCTGGCCACCACCACCTTCTGTGTTCAGAGGGTACATTTCCTAATAAGCCACAACAACTCGTGCACCCTCACAGACTCTGTCGACGGTGCCAAGACTCTGCAATGACAGAGCTGGGTCAGACCGGCCTGAACCCTGAGCAGGGTGAATGGTCTCTGGGGACCCGGCTAGGATGCCCTCACTGCCTCCTCTGGACAGCCAGGGCTGTGGCGCCCACATGTGGTCTCTAAGTCTTGGTCTTTGAAGCAGCAGAGATGACAGAGTGAAGCTCCAGGAGCCACGTGAGCCAGGACAGGATCCTCCAGAGAGGAGGCCAGACTGAACGGGCACCGCGTCACCCGGGTCATCCTGCCTGAACTGCGCGCGGCTCCTGTCCGTTTGCAGTGGGAAGGGTGCTGACCCGCACCGCCCCACCCTGTGCCTGGGCGGTAAGAGTGATGAGCGTCCGGCAGCCAAACGGGGACCAGCACAGACTGGCACCTCCTTTCCCAACAAGCTAAAACGACCATTGTTTAAATGACTCTGAAACTTTAATTACAGATACTTTCAACATCTGGAAGTGTGGATTTGTTCTCTTTCTGCGGAAAGGCTGGCACGGTTGTTCCCTTACACCCATGTCTTTCCCTGCTCCCCTGTCTCTTCTTTATGTAAAAAAAAATGTCTGGATCACAGTCCCAATCAGCTCTGCTCTGAATCCCGAGCTGGGAACTCAGAGAGCAAAGCAGGTTCACAGGAGCAGGAAGCAGCCACAGAGAAGCAGCAGAAGCTGAAGCCAGAGCTCCACCCCGAAACGCACAATGATGGAAAGGAAGAAGAGAAGACGGCGGAGCTCTTGCCCCGCTGCCTCTGCCAACACACTCGCCCGAAACCCTCTGTGGTCTTAAAGTGCAATTATATGGTGAGGACGCCCAGGCCCGGGACCCGACTGGATGGAGTTCAAAGCTGAATCTTCAAACAGCTCATGACTCAGGCTGGGCGGGTTGGGGGTGGAGGTGGCGGGCGGGTAAGGAGCACCATTCTCAGCCACTCAAGTGCATCTGAGGAAGAAGTGTCTCTTCTTTTCATAAAGAAAGTCTGTAAATTGTAAGGCATCCTGGTGTGGAAAAAAAAATCACACCCTTGACACTTCTAGCCGAGGCCAAGCCAGGGTGACAGAGTCCAGAGGCCGGTGAGCCCAGCCAGCAGCAGGGGACCTGGGCTGCTCCCGGGGGCCCAGCTGCGGTGCCCGTGCCCCCCAGGGTCCTCAGAGAAGTCCTCAGGCCTGGGCGCCGACGAGGCGCACTGCACCAGGGGCATCTGGTAGGACGTGGCTCTCTTCTCGGGCCGGTCTGGGCTGGAGCCGTCGCTGGGTCTCTGGCCGTTGAACAGCAGGTAGCGGCCGCGCGTGTCCCGCTCCATCTTGAAGATCTCGTACTCCGTGTGAGGCAGCTTGATGCCCAGGGCCACGCAGCCGTTGGTGTGGGTCACGTCCTGCTGGACGCCCACCTGCCAGGAGCCCTCAGCCCCGCACTCGTTCCCGCTGAAGACATTGAGGAGTGAGGCCGTGGCCGCGTCCATGGGGGTGACCTTCATGTGGTTCACTGCCAAGGAGACAAGACAGCTCGGTGACTCGCAGCTGCTGGCGGCACCACGCCTCACAGGCCCCTGCTGTCAGCCCACCCTGCAGATCACGGCCCACAGGAAGGACCCTCGGATGGAAAGGGTGCCACACGTGGAGGTGGCCAGTGGCCACCCCAGGCACCCTGCAGACAACATCAGGGGAAGTCCAGCCCATCTGCTGTCCATGCTGAGCCCACACAGCGGCCAACCTAGCCTATTCTGTGAAGCCAGACTGTCCCCAGGGAGTGGTCTCCGGTGACACCACTCATTGGGATGGACACCATAGTCAACAAAAACTGGAATTTGTTTTTATGAATAGGTTTTTAAATAGTTTTGGTGTCAGACACCTATATGAGCGAGCAGTCCTGCAAATTAATACTGGCCCGTGAATTGGGCAGCTAAGGTTAATTAGGTGGCAAGCAAGAAAAATATGCTTAAATCCATTAAAGGGAAACCCCAACCACCTTCCAGCCCCTCCCCGGACCATATTCTGTGTACACACGAGAGCTGTGGGGGGTCTTAGACCCAGAGGATTGATCTCTGGGCTACTACCACAGAAGGCCCATTCTCCCAGGAGCCAAGCTTCCTCTCTAGAGGGCTCAGGTGCCCGGGGGGCTTATCTGCGTTGTCAGATACACTTAATAGTAAATGGACTGAACCCTGGGATGCTGTCATGGGAGGGGTAACACCACTGTCTTATTTGTCCATAACAGGGCGGACACCTGCTTAAAAAGATGCACAAGCTCACACAAAGCCTAGAAATAGAGCCCATAGGACCCCCTGGCTGACAGCGGCCTGGCGGTGTCATCCTTCACCGCAGGCCTCCGACCTCCCACCCGCGAGTGTGTGGCATCTTCTCCAGGGCCTGACCGGGAAACATTGGGGCACCAGAGGCGCCACTGACCACAGCCCAGGGACCGCAGCAAATGATGCCCTGGAAAAGGGAGGTCTCCTCCCCAACATCCCTGCAGAGGAGATGCCCTGTGCCCTGGCTCCGCCTCCACAAACACGCCCCTGGACCGCCCCCATGACGTCAGCTTCAGGGTGGGGCAGGCCCTACCTTTGAACACGAACTCCGTGCCGCCCAGGACCCTGGCGGAGTGCACGCCGCGGCTGTAGCGACCCCTGGCGAACAGGGTGAAGGTGGGGTGCTTGCACACGGGGTCCGAGTAGTGGTAGTAGTGGCCCTCCCAGCTATGGTTGTTGTCGTGGAAGATGAAGTGGCGCGTCAGGAAGAGGACCTCGGGCCGCACCTCGCAGCGCTGGCTCACCCACTCGCCGTGCAGCCCCACTGTCAGGTCCGCCTTGGGGGGCAGCAGGGGCGGCCGGTGCTCGTCCGAGCGGTGGATGATGCGGCAGGCGACGCAGGCGTGGTCGTGGTTCTGCAGCCAAGACACAAGGTGGGAAGAGACAGTGTCCAAGAGGGCAGTGCAAACGCACAGCCTTTGCCTCCCCGGGGCACCATGCCCTGTAACCAGGGAACCCGAAGGCGCCTGGGGGCATGTGTGCCTGCCTGTTCTCACCAGCACACACGTGTGTGGGCTGATGGTAGAGCCAGGCCTATGTATTTCAGCTGTGATCTGAAGGCCCTTTGAAAATCCTGTTACATCTTATTCCATACCACCTGTCCTGGACACTTGATGTCAAAAAGAAAGGCTGGCACCACCTTGCCCAATCAGGATGGGTACTATCAAGACCGGGCTTCCCCAGTGACTCAGTGGTAAAGAACCCACCTGCATTGCAGGAGACATAAGAGACCTAGGTTCGATTCCTGGGTGGGGAAGAGCCCCTGGAGGAAGGCATGGCAACCCAGTCCAGTATTCTTGCCTGGAGAATCCCATGGACAGAGGAGCCTGCTGGGCTACAGTCCATAGGGTCAGGGCTGAAGCGACTTAGCATGCACTATCAAGACCAGTGGAAAATGAGTCTTGGTGAGGACGTAGAGAAACCAGAACCCCAGTGCACTGCTGGTGGGAATGTAAAATGATGTAGATGCTTGGGAAAAGAATTCACTTAGGACCTGGCAGCCCACTTTATACCCTAAAGAACTGAAATCAGGGCCTCAAAGAGGAATCTGTTCACCCATGTTCACATCAGCACGATTCACAATAATCTAAAGGCAGAAGCAACATTGTGTATCAGTGGCTGAATAAAGAAAATGTGGTCCAGACATGCAATGGAATAGGATTCAGCCTTGAAAAAGGAAGGGGATTCTGACACATGCAGGTTGTTACATGGATAAACCTGGAGGATATTATACCAAGTGAAATGAGCCGGTCACAGAGGACAAACCCTGTACAATCCCACATACAGGGACCTCAAGTGGACAAATCCATGAAGACCAAAAGCAGTACAGAAGTTACTGGGGGCTAGGGTGGATGGATAAGAAGGTCATACAACAACCCGAATGTCCTTGACATCACCAAACTGGACGCCTAGATGTGGCTAAGATGGTACACTTTGTTACCTGTATTTTACCATAACTAGATTTTTCCATTGAAAATAATTATGAGACACTAGAAGGAAAAAGGCTTCTGAGGTGGCACCAGTGGTAAAGAATCCACCTGCAAATGCAGGAGACATAAGAGATGCAAGTTCGATCCCAAGGTAGGCAAGATCTCCTAGAGAAGGTAATGGCAACCCACTCCAGTATTCCTGCCTGGAGAATCCCATGGACAGAGGAAACTGGCAGGCTATAATCCATGGGGTTGCAAAGGGTCAGACATGACTGAAGAGTAACTTAACATGCACACACGCACAGAAGGAAAAAAGCAGTCCAGTTGCCGTGGGTGACTCAGGGCGCTGTGTCACGAGGGCAAGGATTTCCGAGAAGGAGGGCATGAGAGCTCAGCCTCAAGGAGGCAAGAGCAGAGGCCAGGGAGGCTGTGGGCACTCCTGTACCCACCTGCACCCGCTGGCCTGAGGTCTGGACAGTGTGCCAGCTCTTCGTGATTCCTGCTTTATGGCTTTAAGCCATGTAATTAGTGTGAGAGCAGCCACTTGTCTGTGGGGAGTGCCTCTTTGCTTGCGCCTGCCTTGGGGCACCAATGTGGATCCTGCACGAGGGCTGTCTAGGGCTGCGGCTGAGAAAACCCCCTCTGAGTAGGCGCCCCGAGACTGTCAGCCACGTGGATGCTGTCTGCCTGGAGCAAGGCTCAGGGTTCACAGAAAAAGCTAAGGTCTGGGAGTCGGGAGGGCCGTTCCGTGACCAGACAGATGGCCATTGCCAGCTGCAGGACCCAAGGCACAGGAAGCCCGTGGCCAGGGCTGCCTCCCCGGACGGGCATCCTTTCTGCCCCTCTCCCTGCCACGTGGGTCTGTAAACCCACCCGGGCTGCCAGGTGCCAGCCACGCTAGAAGCCCATGCCCACGTGACCGCTCTGTGGCAGGAGGGCGACCCTGGCCCCACCCCCGCCTGGGGCCCACCAGGCACAGCTCCGAGCCTGCGGGCAGGACTGACAGGTGGTCACTCGGCAGGCAGGCACTTGTTATCTGGGCAGAAATCCAACCCAGGCCTTTCCACCCCTCGCACTGACTCTGAGAGGGGCTGCCCCCGAGAGCAGGCAGGCAAAGGAAGGGACCAGGGCATTCCAGTCGCCCCCTCCACGCTCTCCTTCTGGGACAGCGTGACGCCAACTGACAGTCCTTGTGCTCGTCAGTGGAGCCAGGAATTGTTTTCGGGAGAGGAGGTTTGTTTGGGGCTTGAGGAGGAGATCCAATAGGCAGCGCAGAGGCTTCTGTGTCCCGGGCCCCATGTGTTTGTGCACCTACGGTTTCCTGCCCAAATCTCTGAGATACACAAGAAAGTGCCCTACAGCCCGTGGTCAGCAGGGGGCTGTCTGCAAGCCACCATGAGGACACGGACTGGAAGGACACGTACAGCCCACGAGGGCTTATTTGCACAAAAAATTATGATTCCAGCCATGGCAGGATATCCAAGGGCCAGCAACTGCAGTTGGGGAACTGTGGGAAAGTTACCAATCTCTCCATGTCAACGTCCCCATGCATAAAATGAGCACTGTTATACCTGCATAAATGCTGTAGGAAATGAGCACAGATTAAGGCAGGTCCCACTCTGTACTCTGAGAACTGCTACATAGAGAAGTTTCGGCGAGTTGGGGCTGTGGGTGTGCATGGCACTTGGTAGGAAGACCAAACAAATAGCACGTCTCCTGCCATATGTGCTATGATCTTTCAAATGCATGATAGGATAAAAAGACAAATTTACTTGAAAGAAAGCATCATTGAATTCAGTAATTTTGCCATGATGTATTTTCTTGTAAATTACTAGGAAGTGAAGGTTTCAAATTTTTTTTACTCCAAAATGGGGTTCTGATACTCAAAGTCTGGGATAGAAAGCTAATACAATGCCTGTAACATCGTATGAGCTCCCACATCCAGGAAGCTAGCCCCTTAATGGTTAGCAAGTGTTATTGTGAGCAGCACCTTGATCAAACTATACCTGCTGTCCCTGCTCCCCACCCCCCCCAGTCCACATATCTGAGTGAAATCAGACCAGTACTCAGACTCAAGTCTCTAAGATTTCACAAATGTTCTGATGCTGGTGCCTGTTAGCAACCATGCCAAGTGGTGCAGGAGACACCCTGGAAAGAGAGAGAACCCTCTGATAGCACACACCAGGCTGCTTCCAAAACACACACAAAGAGCGACGGCTTCGCTACTCCCTTGGGAGCTCGCCAGCTGGCAGCCTACTGACTGCTCCTCCACTCCTGCCTACCAGCCAGATCCTATGCAGCCCACGTGCACTGCAGGTCCCAACAGGCCGACCCAGCCTCCACTTACTTGCTCCTGCTTCCACCATTCGGTTTGCTATCTGGGAATTTAAAAACATCACTTGTGACCACTTCATTTCTGGCCATTCTAGGAAGATACGAGCCTCAATCCCTGAAAAGATCTGTTTGTTTCCTTAAACACCAATATCATTCAGGAAGTGCCCAGAATTCTTAGACTGGGCGGGTGGGGCGGGAACAAGGGGTCTTAGTTCTTATAAGAGCTGCTCCGATGACACCAGGGATCAACTGCTCTTCAGAAAAGGAACCAGCTCAGAGGGGGGCACTGCTGTGGGGCCCAGGCTGGTCTATGCCCAGCACGGTGGTGTCTGGTGTTTTTCTTTAAGAACGACAGGGCAGGGGTCCTAAACTCTGAGATGAGGACCTGGCTGAACTCTGGTCCCTTCATGTGAGTGAGGGTCCCGACTGAACCATTTCTGGTTGGCAGCGGAGAAAGGCAGGCTGGATAGTTTTGGAGAAGCTTGTCATCCACCAGCTGGGAGGGAGTGGGAGGAAGCTGGCCCTTGGGTATTGACCTTGCCAAATTTGTAAACTAGTTACTTGACTTCATGCATCCTAAGTTGCTTCAGTCACGTCTGACTCTGTGCGACCCTATGGATTGTAACCCGCCAGGCTCCTCTGTCCATGGGATTCTCCAGGCAAGAATACTGGAGTGGGTTGCCATGCCCTCCTCCAGGGGATCTTCCAAATTCAGGGATTAAATCCATGTCTCTTACGTCTCCTTCACTGGCAAGCAGGTTCTTTACCACTAGTGTCACCTGGGAAGCCCCTGTAGTGGTAAAATATACATAATATAAAACTTGCCATCAAAGTGCATTCACATAGTGGTCCAATCATTACCACCAGCCATCTCCAGAACTTCTTCATCTTCCCAAACTGAAACCCTGTCCCCCGTCATTCGAGCCCCTGACAACCAGCATCCTACTGTCTGTCTCTAAGAATATGACAACTTGAGGTCCCTCATATAAGTGGAATCATACAGTCCTTCTTGTAACTGGCTTATTTAACACAATGTCCTCAAGGTTCATCCATATGCCAGCCTGTGTCAGAATCTTCTTCCAAAGGCTGAGTGGTACTCCACTGTGTGTGTGCACATTTGGTTCAGCCATCATCCGCCGGTGGACATCTGCACTGCTTTCACTTGTTCGCTACAGTGAATGATTCTGCTGTGAACATGGCTGTCCAACATACCTCAGACCTTGCTTTCAATTCTATGGGGTCAATACGTGCAATTGCTGGATTATAATTCTGTCTTTGGGCTTCCCTGGTGGCTCAGTGGTAAAGAATCTGCCTGTCAATGCAGGAGGCACAGGTTTGATCCCTAGGTCGGGAAGATCCTCGGGACATTGCAACCCACCCCAGTATCCTTGCCTGGAGAACCCCATGGACAGAGGAGTCTGGTGGGCTACAGTCATGGGGTCACAGAGTCGGACATGACTGAGCGACTGAACAACAGCAATTCTGTGTTTAACGTTTTGAGGAGCTGCCATACTGTTTTCCACAGCAGCTACACACCGTACATTCTCACAAAGGTCCCCATTTCTCCATATCCTCACCAACTGCTATTTTCTCCTTTCTTTGGTAACAGCCATCCTAATAGGTATGAAGGTGGTAACCCACCGCAGTTCTGATCTGCATTTCCCTACGGATTAGAAATGCTGAGCATCTTTCATGTGCTTATGGGCTATTTGTACATCTTCTGTGGCTGTGCCACATGGCTTGTAGAATCTCAGCCCCCCACCTTGGAATGAACCCAGGCCCTGGCATTGAAAGCCTTAAATCCTAACCACTGGACTACCAGGGAACTCCCCTTACTCATTTTTTAATTGGGTTTCTTTTATTGTTATTGTTGTTGAGTTAACTAGTCACTGTTTTAAATAACTCTTTCAGTTGGTATTAAAAAACCAAATGTCACAAATGAGTGTGGGATTTCTGGCCTCTGGATGGACACTGTCAACAAGGGGACAGTTTCAGTCATGGTTGGATAAAGGGAACACCTTTCTGTCTTGTGGACAGGATTGGAAAAAAAATGTTCTGATTTGTGCTCTTAATTACCACTATCCTTGGCTTGAATATTGGGCTTCCCTGGTGGCTCAGATGGTAAAGAATCTGCCTGCAATGCAGGAGACCCAGGTTCGATCCCTGGGTCGGGAATATCCCCTGGAAAAGGGAGTGGCAACCCTCTCTAGTATTCTTGCCTGGAGAATTTCATGGACAAGATAAGCCTGGTGGAAGTCCATGGGATTGCAAATAGTAGGACATGACTGAGCAACTTTCACTTTCACTTTGGCTTGAATAAAACTCAAAAGACCTATATGAACAACTGTGGGGAAGCAGAAATTAAGGCCGAGATACTGCCCCAGCTGTGACGTTTCTCTTTTCCAAGATGCTTTTCTCTTAAAAAATATTTATTTATTTGGCTGGGTTGGGTCTTAAGTCATGGCACTTGGGATATTTCCTTGCAGCACAGGACTCTCTAGTTGCAGCAGGCAGGCTAAGCTACTCTGTGGCATGAAGGATCTTAGTTCCCCAACCAGGGATCAAACGTGTGTCCCCTGCATTGCAAGGTGGATTCTTAACCACTGGACTATTAGGGAAGTCCCCAAGATGCTTTTCTTAAATAGCAGGCTTTCACGATGACTAAGGAGGAAGAGCGTTTCAACATGAGGAGTGACCTGCAGCAAGAAATGGGTTGGGTGTCTGTAACTGTAGCCTTAGGCCTCACTCCCCACCCCTGGAGGCTGGCAGTCTGTCTGGCCAGGCCGGAGCAGTGCTCAGACACCGCTCAGCCCCAGCTCAGCCTGGTTACCGCCGGCTAGGAGCTGATGCTGGCGCTGAGAGAAGAGGACTCAGCCGCACAAAGATGCTGCCCGGCAACCCCTAGCTGTGATGCAGGCACCACGGAGGGGTCCAGCTGGAAGGACAATGGGAGAGGGCAAGAGAGGCTCGGCCACTCCTCGGTCCTGTGTGTGGCTGCCAGACACTTCTGGAGCAGAGTTGAGGGAACACTGTGTCCTGGAGGTAGGACAGGGCACTGGGTGTGTCCCCTGGGGAACAACACTGCATTTCCTAGAAATGGTTTTCTAAGAGGTTTAGAATCTGAGCCGTGAGCTCCCAAAGACCTTTCCTGTAAATCACACGAGAGAGAATCCTGCCTCTAGCTTGCCGGTGCAGACACTGCACCTAGACCCAACAGCCAGATAGAAAGATCCTTGAGAAGACGGCTGGCTCTTCAATACAGATGACTGTAGGGGAGGTTTCAGAAGGAACTCTGAATTAACCTTTACTTGGTTGTGTCCTAGAGCATTTAAAGAGCTGAAGGTGACTCATCTTCACAGTCGAGTTTGCCGTGAAGGCAGCGTACCCCACGTGTGACCCCTGCCCTGTCCTCTCCCCGCAGCTTGGCCAACAACCCAAACGCCAGGACTCGCCCTAGACTTCCCAACAGTTGACTTCCTGCACCCAGGAGCTCACGCAGTCCTCCCAGCCTCCTGGCCTTTTAAGGGATGAAATGTTTACTGGGTGCATTGTCCCTGACAACAACAACTGCCTGGTCTGCTGACTCCCTGAATAAAGCAATCTTGCACTCAGGAATCAAGAAAAAAAAAATAGAAAACACGTTTCTGCAGACACAACGGAAGCCAGCAGCTGTGCGGCATGGCCATTGTGTGATAACGCATTTCTTGGCCCTGGGGTGTCCACCTGAGGAAGCCCTCCGGAGTCCAGAGCCCATCAGTTGATCCCATCACCGCTGGGCAGCACCCAGCCCCAGGGGCAGGGTCACGGTTCTTTACAGCAGCATCCTGAAGGTAAGCCGGCTTCTGACACTGTCTCAGTCTTGACTCTTTGAATGCCCCGTCCTCGACCACCTCTTCCAACTCCCATCACCTCCACAAACCCCTCTCCTTTCCCTGCACTGGCAGAAAAGAGCAGGGACTTGGATTCCTCCATAAGCTTCTGGATCCTTCTACCAGTGCACCTGTGACACCCACTCGCCGCCCCACCGAGAGTCACACCAACCACAGGCCTAAGGAGAGACCCTTCCTGCCACAGACCCGCCTCCCGGAGCTGGGCGGAACACCTGCTGTCCACAGCCACATGGTCCAAGGTCCCTGGGATGTCAGAGATGTCACTGTAAACCTGTATTTCTCACGTGCCCTTAAGAGCCTTGGAAAGACAAGCTCCCTCCAGACAAATGGCTGTTCAAGCCCAGAGGTCTGCAGAGAATGCAGGACAGAAAGCACATGGGAACCTCTGCTTCCTCCCAGGGCTCAGGCAGCCCCAAAACACTCTGCTGGGCTTCTTCCTTGCCGGGCAGCCCTGCCATCACATTCCAGGCCAAATACCTCAGGCACGTGGCTGGGGAGAGTGGTCTGGTTTGCAGACACCTCCCTGATTTACGATGCTGTGGCCTCACCGGCCTAGGGTTTTGGAAAAAGCCCAATTCCGTTTGCTCGCAAGCCTGATCCTGAGGCCCTGGTGTTTCCAGTGACCCCAGCAATCTTTGCTCTAATCACTTTTGATTCTGCCGAGGAAAGAAGGCGCCTGGCTAACCCTCCAAGGCACAGGAATCCAGGCAGAGGGGAACGTGCCCTGAAGCTGAACTCGACTTAGGCCGAGCCTCCTCCTTCAGGGTTATTTTAGGGGGTCTTGTTTTTCTTTTTAATGAAAAGTAGCCAACTTCATCCAGAAGAATCCTCCCAGGAGGCTCACCTGAGTCTCTTCAAACATCACGTATTTGCCGAGGGCTCGGAACCTCACAGCAAAGTTGTATAAAGCTAAGAAAAACAAGCTGATTTAAATTTTCTATTTTTACACGGTGTCCTGTTTCCAGAGGGGCTGAAACGAGTGGTTTTAAACTCAATTTAGCATTTAAGCTAATTTTCAGCCAGGTCTCTAAGGACTGGCGATTAGGGGAGGTGAAGGGTTCGGGGGGGGGGGGGGGCGGCTGGGCCTGTGGTCTGTCCAGAAGCACCCCCAGCCCCTCCTTTCCCGGGCAGCAGGAGGGTGGGCTGCCAGAGCCGGCGGGCAGGCAGCACCTAGGGCTCTGGAGAGGCCCCGGAGGCCGAGCCCAATGACCCCCTCTCCCGGCCTGCCTGGGGAGGGATCACAACACTTCCTGACTGCTCGCTCGCGGCAAGCCCAGACGCACACGCCAGGGACAACAGGAGAAGAACGGGCCTTTTCAGCTCCCCGAGCCACGGGGCCGGGCCGGCCTCCGCAGAGAGCACAGCCCAGGCCCTGGACACCGGCCCGCATCCGCCCAGCCCGGCCACCACTTCATCTGTGGCCACCGTGCTCCTCCGAGCCTCGGAGTCCTGCCTTTCTAGAATTTGTTTTGAATGTGGTAACGAATTTGGATAGCGTAAGATCTCACTCGGCACGAAGGTACAGAAACGTTCCCGGTGACAAACATCTGTCCCTGGCGGTGCTGTCCCCTCCTCCTTGTTCCGACATTGCAGAAACACCAGGTCGCTGGTCAGCCTACCTTCTTCTTCTGTTGCTAGTTTTACACACTGTATCACACTCTTCACACTGTTCAATACCTTCCTTTGAAACAAAACAAACAACAAAACTCGACAGTGTGTCCTGGGTAATCTCTATGGTCCAAGGCTCTCTCCACCCTTGGCGTTTCTTTAACGAGGAGAGGGATCGTGGCCTGGGGTTTAAAGAGTTTACTTCTGAAGCATCTGGGGAAACAGTCCCCGCAGAGGAGTGAGGAGAAAACAGGAGGAGCCATCTTACAGCCTTGTCATTGCTGGGCAGTCCTCCTCAGCCACCTGCCCCCAGGGCTCCTCACTGCAGGCTGGGTGATCGGCATGTCAACCCAATCAATTCTGCTTCTTTTATAGGAAAGATTTAGTTCCAGAGGTCAGAAAAACACTGTCAAGCCCGCAGCTGGTGACCCCGGGAGGCCTGGACTCTGGGACTGGCTCCATCTCCAAGGTCCACATATTCTTCACTCTGTCCAATGTTGTCAGAAAACAAAGCCTCGACTTTTTTATGAAAATCCTAAGAAGGTCAGCCTTATAGCTGCCACCCTCTGTCCCCACACTGACGTGTCATGACTCACTTCCGAGATGTGTGTGCTCCAGGAGCTGGAGTGTGAGCCTGGCTCTCCCAACAGATGGTGGGGTTTGGTGAGGGAAGTCAGCCCAGTGGGCACAGGACTGGGGGTGCCTCTCTAGAGCCACCAGCTCAGGAGCAAGGATTTAACTTTGTTCTAAGAGCTGCAGAGCATTGAGAAGTGGCAGAGACAGAGGTGGGAAGAGAGAGCTGGGTGCAGGCATTCCCTGCTTTTCCAGGTGTAAGGAGAGCGTAGGATATCAAAGAGCCCATGTGGGTGTCCTTAGGTGAGGAAGCAGGGCCTGGACCCCATGACGTGCACACACAGCCCCAGGTCAGGTCCAGGCTATCTGGGACCCCTCCTGGGCGGGGATCCTCCGTCCCGCCTCCCTCTCGCCATCCTGCTCACTAGCATCCTCGTTGGACCGTGAGCAGGAATAAAGGCTCTGCTCCCAGGCGATCCTCTCATAGGCTCAGCCAGGCCAGGTCGGGACTCTGGCACCCGCGGGGTTTCTGGACGAGCTGCAGGCCATCCCCGCCAGTGACACACTCACTCCCAGAGACAACGTGAATGTCAGCTTGACTGGGCTCAGAGGACGCCAAGTGCACATCTGCAAACCCCTTCCCACGGTGTCTTGACACCACGAGTCTGGAGAGGAGGCACAGTGTCTGGATGTGGCAGCCACCCACAGAGGTCCCTCGACGTCCCTCCACTTCACAGGAGCCAGGCCTGGGGCCCCTCCATCAGCCGAGAAGCAGGCAGAGCCCTTGCCTGCTCTTTCCCTGTGAGGGCGCCTGGGGTCCTGGGGGCAGGAGGGCTGCCCTCTCCCCCATGACCCTGTCCCATCTTTGCTCCAGGTAGCCCAGGAACTTGCAGGGCACAGCACTCGGACCTGACCTGGGTCTCCTCAGAGCCCGAGGAGGAGATGTCCCCAAGACACACATCCGGAGGAAGCAGTGCTGCCAGGCCGGCCTCCTCGCAGACGCCCCATAGTCGTCACAAAGGTGACTTTCCCAACTTTCATGGCACAAGCTCACGGTCACAGAAAGAAGACAACCGCAGCCTGGTGGGGGACAATACCGTGTGGTACCCTCACCAAGTGCCCTCAGAGGATAGAGAACAAACTGGATGAGAAACCAAACAACACTGTAAAGCAAGAAAGTGAAAGTTGCTTAGTCGTATCCAACTCTTTGTGACCCCATGGAATATACAGTCCATGGAATTCTCCAGGCCAGAATACTGGAGTGGGTAGCCATTCCCTTCTCCAGGGGATCTTCCCAATCCAGGGATCGAACCCAGGTCTCCCGCATCGCAGGTGGATTCTTTACCAGCTGAGCCACCAGGGAAGCCCAATTTTCCCCCAGTTAAAAATAAATTTAAAAAACCAAAAAACTAAAAACCAACAAATAAACCACCAAGCAAAAGTTAGACAAGCCCTGTGATTGGAGAGCTGCTGTTCTAGAAAGGATTCCAGAAAAGCTGGTCTGATGGGGGAGGTGTTCTCTGCCTCCTCCCCCAACCCAGGCCCCCTGCCTACCTCCCCAGATTCTGTAGTGGAAGCCACCCTGTTACTGCAGACACAGACTCCGAGCCCGTGGGAAGGAAGAGCCTGGTGAATCCAAGTGTAATTAGGGGGTCAGCATTCAAGGTTTCCGTTGTCCCCATCACATCCTCCCCAGCGTCACAGTCACTTAGGTCTCACTCAGTCCAACCAGGAGAGGGTGGGGTCTCGGGAAAGATCTGGGTTCAAGCTCTGACGCTGAAAGTCACTAACCAGTGACCCTGGGCAGAAGACCACCCCTCACACTTCAGCTGCTTGCTCTTCTGCTAAGAGGGTGGTCGTCAAGGCCTCACGGGGTTGTCATGGCGACAGAGCAGGAGGCTCTAAGGGTCTACAGCCCCCGCCCCCACGCCCACCTCCAGGGCCAGGGGATCCCCACCTGGCTGTCCCTCTGTCTTCCCAGGCGCTAAGATCATAACCCCTCTCCATTTCCTACAAGCTTTCCTCTTGGACTCATAGAAGAAGTTCCCAGAGGGTCAGGACAGAAAGAAGACTCAGAAATTTTCAAGGATGGCCACCAAGGCCCTTCTGAGCCACCAACCCAGAACCATCACCCTCATCAGATGGGAAAACCTGGCCCCATCACAGAGCTGGAGGTGAGCCCCCAGGTGCTCTGACCCAGGTTCGTGTCCCCCGGCCTGCAGCCCTCCCGTCCCATCACCCCCAGTGGTCCCTCTGTGACAGAGCCCCCCCAACATCTGGGGCACAGAGGGGTGTCAGGGTTCCTTGGTATTCTTCTGGGATGGCTGGTCGCTGGACCCCCCAGCCCCTCCATGATGCAGCCCCCCACCCCCACCCCTACATCCAGGGCCAGCGGGGTACCTTGGCCTTCTGCAGCAGCGGCTGATAACTGGACCCACCCAGCCCATCGGTGTTGCAGAGACCCCTAGCTCTGCCCCCAACATCCAGCCCCACGCCCCATACCTTGGCGTTCTGCAGCGGTGGCTGATAACTGGACGGCCGGTAGAACATCCTCTGGGCAGTGTCGGTGTGCACGTCCCCGAGGAAGAGCTCCTCCACCAGGCGGTCCAGGCTGTGCGGCAGGTGCTGCTTCTCCACGCGCACCAGCTGCAGCTCGTGCATGGCGAAGTTCACAGCCCGGGTGCACTCGCGCCCACCCTCCTCCCGCCACAGGTCGTAGGGCACGTCCTGCACCCAGGCGCCCCCGGCAGGCACAAAACCGGGGCATGTGCGGTTGACCAGCTCCTCCAGCTGCTCGGCCACCGCTTCTGAGTGGCACACGACCTGGACGCGGTGCAGCTGGTAGTCTGCCTCGGTGCCGCCACGGATGATCCAGGAGGCCTGGCGCAGGCGGATCTTGCCGCGGACCACCAACGTGTAGGTGGGGCTGGTGCAGCGGTTGCCACCGTAGTAGAACTGGTAGGCCTTGAACGTGTTGTTGTGGTAGAATCGGTAGGACCTGGTGATGAACTCAGGGCCCGACCGCACCTCACAGCTGTGGGAAAGTGGGGGAGAGACCCAGTGAGCCTGGAGCCACAGGAGGGGGTCATCACATGGGCCCGACCCCACACCTCACAGCTACAGAAAAATGGGGGGATGCTGTGAGCACAGTAAGCGGGGGAGGTCATCACAGGGGTCTGACCCCACACCTCACAGCGGCAGTCAGTGGGTTGGCCAGAGAATCCGTCCACTCGTCATCTTTAGCCAGATCCTAGTCTTGGTGACACTGGGAGTTTCCTCTCACCAGTCTTGGCCTTTAACCTGCTTGTGTCTATTATTTATATATAAACTTAGTAGGTATGGTAAATCTGGTTTGAGCCATATGTGGCTAAATCAAGCTGTGGAGCTGACATCCCAAAGGCCAGTGGTTCTCAGAATTACCGTTAATTTACAGACTGGTGGATGGGCATTAGGGCTTCCCTGATAGCTCAGTGGTAAAGAATCTACCTGCAACGCAGGAGACACAGGAGATGTGGGTTTGATCCCTGGGTCAGGAAGAGGAGGAGGAAATGGCAACCCACTCCAGTATTCTTGCCTGGGAAATCCCATGGACCGGGGGCTACAGTACATGGGTTGCAAAGAGTCAGACACGACTGAGCGTTACTGGAAGTGGGTACCATTCGCTGGGGAGAGACCTTCATCTGCCGGTAGATGCTGAGTGGACATACAGCACCCAGTGGTACTCTGAGCATCCGTCTCTGTGACAGAGGGAGAGGAAATCCATATTCCCCCCATCCCCCAGGGAGAGAGGAGTCCTTCTGTGTAAGCAGCGATTCATGTCTGCTGCTGTGGTTTAGACAAGAGCATCACTGACTTCTCATACCTCATCTCACTTGAGAATCTGCTGATCCAGTTCTGAGTTCACACCTATTCACTTCTCCATCAGCCCCCCGACTCTGACTCCCCTCACCCAGCCCTCAGCCATCTCCAGCTGGAACTAGTATCCAGCTAGCTTTTTAATTGGTCATCCCCAAGTTGAAAGGGGCTGGAACCCAGGACCCTTGGCTGCAGTGCCTGCACCTGGACACACCTCTCCTCCAGCAATGGATACACAGAAACTACGAGACTAAATATAACTGTGTGCATGTGCGGTTGGGAAAATTATAGACAATAAGATACAGAAAGTCCAAAACCCCACTGCCTTCTGAAGAGCTGACAGCAAAAGCAGGGGACAGTGTGTGCCCCCTGCACTCAATACCACTTAAGGGGTGGGCAGACCACCTAAGCCATCCCACCTGCCAACCCCTGGACACACCCCCTACCCTCATCCCATGTAAGGAACAAGCTCGCCCTTCCCTTGGGGGCTTGTTGTTATCCTTGTTTAGTCACTAAGTCGTGTCTGACTCTTGCGACCCCATGGGGTGTAGCCTTCCAGGCTCCTCTGTCCATGGGATGTCCCAGGCAAGACTACTGGGGTGGGTTGCCATTTCCTCCTCCTCTTCCTGACCCAGGGATCAAACCCACATCTCCTGTGTCTCCTGCGTTGCAGGTAGATTCTTTACCACTGAGCTATCAGGGAAGCCCTAATGCCCATCCACCAGTCTGTAAATTAACGGTAATTCTGAGAACCACTGGCCTTTGGGATGTCAGCTCCACAGCTTGATTTAGCCACATATGGCTCAAACCAGGGGATCTTCCCAATCCAGGAATCGAACCCGAGTGTCCTGCATTGGCCGGCAGATGCTTTACCACTGAGCCACCTGGGCGAGCAAGGCAACCTATTACTTCTTTTTGCTCCCCTCTGCTGCAGCAGGGGCCCCAGTAAAGCCTGGCCTGAATTTCTTGTCCAGCCTCTGATTGATTTCTATTGATTAAGAAGACCGAGAACCCTACTATCCCCAATCACTCTTTCCACCATCCCCTTGAGCCAGAGCATCCTTCAGTCACATTGCATGGAGATGTTAGCAGGGCCCTTGCTCAAATCTCTTCAATGGCGTCCCCAGTTCTTTTACATTAAAAGCCAAACTCACAGAGACTTGGCCTGCAGGGGCCCTGGAAGCCGGCTTAGCCTCCTCCTTGGCCTCCTGGGGACTGTCCCGCCCCCACCCCGCACAAGGGCTACCATGGTGCTTCTCCAGTCCAGCCTCTGCTTGCCCCACAATAAGAGCTCTTCCCAGTCTTGCATGGCCAAGGACATCTCAGCTCAAGTGTCCTCATCTTGGTAGCCCTTCCCACCCCACCCCATCCTAAAATAGGGGCCCTGAAATTCTCCTGGAGCACCTGTTGTTTTTTTTCCCTCTACGTAACACTTCTTTGTGTGTTTATTTGTGAAATTCCTGAAGATGTGCCTGTTTGATTCTCTGCTACACACACAAAATCTAGAACTGTGCTCAGGCACAGTAAACATTTGTGCACTCCAGAAATATTTGTTGAACAAAATGATAAATTATTTAAAAGTACACTGCGTTAAGATTGTCTGTGCCAACACTGATGAGGAGGTTATTCTGAGAAACCCCATTTTTAGGAAAAACAAACAAACAAACCCAAACCAAAAAACCTCCGGGTCTTCCTTGTCTTATTCCTTTTTTCCTCTCTTCTCTGGATGCCTGTGAACCCTCCCTGAGGCACCTGGGGAGGGTCTGCACCCAAGGTGTCAGATCCCACTATTCCTTAGCCTAGTTAGCCATGTGAATTTACAACAATTTAATGGGCAGGGTGAAGACTACAGGTCTGCCTCTGGGCTATTTTTAAAAGCTCTAATGGAAGATAAGCCAGAGCTCAAACCGGGATAAATCTCAGCTCCACAGCCTGGAAAAGAAGCCAAGAGCTGCGCCCTGGCTGGTCCAGGCAGTGTGGGTCCCTTTTAACGTACTCTCAGACTCTGAAGCTGGATATCAACTTACCAGAATAGGGCTAGACTATTTAGACCATCAGAAGCTTGCACGTCATGTTTCAGGGTTGGTGAAACACAGACTCCTTGCTAATTTCACTTGCTAATGGTTTCTTTTCATACACCAGTGGTCCTCAGGTTCAGTAAACAAGGACGCTTTCACTCCCACATGGCTTCACAGTGGCACCGTATCCCCACTGCCCAGGCTAAGATTTCTGCAGGACCAAGCTCTGTTTCTTCATCAACCCAGGTTTCCAAGAGTTGCTTGGCTCTGAGTGAGAACTCAGACAACCCCAGGATCACTGTGGGTTCTAGAAAGTCTCTGTGTACCTGAGAAACCCTAAGAAGTGCACTTGCCAGGCCCTCGGGCCCCGGCCACTTACCCGGTGGACACCCAGTGGCCCTCGATGGCGGGTGGCATCTGCACGGTGATTCTGGCTCCATTGTGGAGGTGTTTGAGCATGTGATGACACTGGGATTCCTTGAAGGCCCGCCAGGCGCTCTTCTCCAAGGACCTGGGATGGGTCCTGCTGTCCGGATGAAGGAGAGCAGAGCCCTCTCCCAGCCCTGAAACAGAAACGCAGAAGCAGGTGTCAGTGGAGCCCGAGAGACCTGAGGCTGGCCAAGGAACTTCCCCAAGGCAGGGACATCCCCCAGGTGGGAAACGCTGGATCAATTGCTGTTCCTGCTCTCCTGGAATTCACATGCCTCAGTGGCAAAGGGTCTCAGGAGATCCTTGCCCAGCTGAGAAGATGGGATCCGGGGAGACAATGAACATGACTTGTGTAAGGTCACTTGGCGAGTCCCTAGCAAAGCCAGAGCCCAAACCTAGTTTACTGAACCAGCCAACAGGGCCATGCCTCTGGGAGCAGCTGTGCAGGGCTGCAGGGGAGAGAAGCCCATGCTTCAGGGCCACCAAGGCAGGAGACAAGGCTGGAAGGATGGCAGGGAGGTCAGGAAGTGGACAGGTCAGTGACACACAGACGGCAGTGGTCTCAGCAAAAGGGTGAAAGGAGATGGCAGGAGAGGCCCATGGAGCTCAGGAGACACCCTGCTGTAGGGGCTCCCTTCTGCTCGCACTACCTCGTGCATTTCAGGGTCATCGGTCTCCAAGTGGACACCCTCTAAAGGTGATGCCAGTCCTCCACTCGCCCTCCAAGGGGGCAGGGGTGACATTTCCCCCAGTGATCTTCCAAAGCTGCTGCTCAAAGTTGGTGACAAACAAACATATGTTACAGGGTTTAAAATAAGAGTGACTGCAAGAAGACTGAACACTTAAAAATGTTTTCCAGGGTAGAGGGGACCTAGGATGAAACGTCTCTTTAGTACATTTGGACCGGGGCTGGCCAAAATGTGCATACAAGAGTACTACCACTGCATGTTCAGGAAAAGGCAATGAAAACAGACGGAGCTGTCTTTCTGAAAGCCTGCTGTTCCTTCTGAGAGTCACTCCTGAAGTAACTCATGATCTGATGGGTCTTTATTGTGGACCCACTAGGTATTCAGAACTGTGTTAGCAAAAAAAAAAAAAAAAAAAAACCACTAGTAGACAAACATACAACAATAAAAGATAGGTGTTAACAAAACTGATTGTGGTAATCATTTCATAATAAATGTTAAATGCTATGTCACCACCAATTCTGTTCGGCCAAACCATGTGAGTCACACCTGAGTTAGAGTGTGTGTATGTGTGTGTGCTCAGTTGTGTACAACTCTTTGCAACCCCATGGACTGTAGCCCACCAGGCTCCTCTGTCCATGGGATTCTCCAGGCAAAAATAATGGAGTGGGTTGCCATGCCCTCCTCCAGGGGATGTTCCCGACCCAGGGTTCAAACCCATGTCTCTTGCATCAGCAGGGGGGTTCTTTACCAGTAGTGCCACCTGGTAATGTGGTGACACTAAAACTCAGAAATCTGCGTCAGGTGGTGTAGACACCAATGCTTAGGGCTGTTAAGTAAGGACCCCTTCCCCGTGGCCTTGAACTCCAACCCAGTGAAAGCCCTTCTGCTGTAGCGATGGTCCTGGGTGCTCCATTCCCAACCCTCTCCCCAGAGAGGAGAAGGAAACAGGAAGGACACAAGCCTGCTAACCTGGCTATTTTTCTTTGCAAAGCCAGCCTTTTTTCAAAACACAGGCACTCTCATCAGCCCCTCTGCCAGCCCCACAGTGAGGCCCCTTCAGTAGGTAGGCTGTGGCTCTGGGAAGGAGGAAAGTCTGGAAAAGTCAGGAGTGACCTGTTAGTAATCTTACATGGACATCCACCCGCCTTTTGTCTTCTGGTGGGGTATCTACCCCCATTCCAGGGTTTCAGTCCCCATTTGTCTGGCACCTGTGTGGACCTCTCTCAGTTGGCTTTGAACTTGAGGCTGGAGAGGGGTGCCTCCACCAACCCCAAGAGCCGTGATCATCCTGACAATAGGAAGCACTTCCTGAGTCCCCTGGTGGGAATGAAACCAAGAAATAATACAGTATAACTTGTCATCTGTTGAGTCAATTGTGTGAACAATTTTTATGTGGCTAAAAAAAAACAGACTTTAATTCAAGTCTTCAAGTCACGAGACACTGGGAACTGGGGAAGATTCTCTTTTAAATGTGACACTCAGCATTCAGTCAAGATGCCATGCTCTCAGATCAACCAAGCCAAGCTCTGTTCTAAAACTGATTTGTATAAACTCCTTTACACCCTGCAAATGGGTTCCCGTAAAGCTAAGAAAGCTGGAAGGGAGTGGATATGGGTGAAATTCCAGAGCTGGGCTGCTTGGGTTTGAAACTGGATCAGCCACTTAACGGATTTCATCAAACCCAAGACTTCAGTGATTGTTAAGATGCATCATTATTTTATTACCAGTGACAAAAAGCACTTGCATTTAAACTATGACACAGGCCTTAGTAGCAGTGCCCAGACACCCTCTGAGCACGGCCTCTGACTGCTTCATCTCTCCAGAGAGATCCGGCCTTCAGCTGCAACGCTTCACTCGGGACAGTAATGGCTCTGCTCTGCAAGGATCTCGACAACAGAGCTCAAACACAGCCTCGTCTTTTCGTGGGCATGTTCCTTTCCACTTAACTGATTGTTTCTCAGTGAGGAAATATGTAAGGGCAGTTACTTTCCACCCTCACTCTGAGATAAACACTCGCCCCACTGATGTCACAGGACACCCCCGGTTCTCTTATTGGTCTGCCTGATTTCCACCCTGGCTTTGTTCTCAGCGCTGATAGTGGAATTTACAAGTGAATTCTAACACCTGGCTCAAACTTTCACTCTATTTTCAGGACCAAGCTATTGGCAATTATGCCACAGATGGAGAGTAACAAGAACGCACAGAGAGAAAGTGACGTGAGGACAGTACGGGCAGCTGGGTCCAGGTTCACACCGGTGAAGACATGTCCCCAACATGACTACCACCCACAGGCTCACGGTGACCAGAAGATGCACACCCGCTGTAAAGACCTTGTTTATGAAAAGATATCAGTCCTACAACCGAAGAAATACATGACGGCACTGTGACCACAAACCCATCACTCGGCCCCCACAAGCTCCCGTGTGCTCACCTATAAAGAGGAGGTGATAGCACTGCGGGATCCTGGAGTCAGTCTCAGGACTCACCAAGAGCATTTCCTTTAGCACATGGTTCACAGTTCTTATTAGATGTTAGTTGTTATTATTTTAGGGCTTCCCCAGTGGCTCAGTGGTAAAGAATCCACCTACAATTCAGGAGCTGCAGGAAACGTGGGTTCAATCCCTGGGTCAGGAAGATCCCCTGAAGGAGGGCATGGTAACCCTCTCCAGTATTCTTGCCTGAAGAATCCCAAGGATTCTGGTGGGCTACAGTCCACGGGGTTGCCAAGAGTCGGGCAAGGCTGAAACGACTTAGCATGCATGCATGCTTTTATTTTAAATGATGATCAGGCTCTTAGAGGCCCTGAGAAAGCCCTTCCTAAATAACAGAATGGGTACTATAATGGTGAGAGGCCCCTGAGCCTGGTGTGCTCTGAGCTCTGCACGGACAGAGTGCCCAGAGGTCTGGGCTCCCAGCAGCCGACTCACTGGTGACCAGGACGGAGAGGAGGGTGGGGGCTCGAGGCCGGTGACAAGCTCTACTCACCGTAACAAGTGCCCACATGCTGCCACTCTGTGCAGCATAGGAGCTGGAAGCACAAAGAATGAAGCTGAATTTTTCTGACATGGAGACTCTCAAGGTCTCGCTGGGCTGGACGTCCCAGGACCAGTGTGGATGGTGGCCGGGTCTGGGGAGGAGGTAGGTTCGGGGGCAGGGGAAGAGGGCGTGGTGCTCGGGATCTGTGTGGTTGTGCAGGAGGCGGGGGCCACCCAGGGAAGGAGCCCACAGGCAGCTTTTTAACCAGGGAAGAAAGAAAGAAAATCCCCAAACTACCAATTGCACATCATTAGAGAGCAGACAAAGGGCTTCTGGAGACAAACCTCCATCTTGCTGCTGCTCCTGTTTTGACAACGAGCCACATCAGGGGCCAGGTGAGGTGTTGCCCAGGAGGCCAGCAGGATTGAGGACTCAATAGACAACCCCTCCCTGGGACACAGGGCTACTCACCAGGTGGGGATGAATCTTTAGGGTGGGAAATGGGACTGGAATTTATTCTCTTTTTATCTTTTTCCTTCAAAGTACCCATCACCTTGATGGTTCTTAGGGAGCAAAACTGAAGGGGTCAAGTTGGAGCAGGCAGGAGAAGCGGTCTCTAATGGTCAGCTCTGGACGGGGGTTGCCAGCACTCACCCAGCTTGCCTGGTGTGAGTTGTGGACACCTGCCCCGTGTGAATGTGAAAAGTGTTAGTCAGTTGTGTCCAACTCTGCGACCCCATGGACTGTAGCCTGCGGGCTCCTCTGTCGATGGGATTCTCCAGGCAAGAATACTGGAATGTTGCAATGAAGAAACAGACATAGAGAACAGACTTATGGGGAGAGGGGTGGAGAGGGTGAGATGTATGAAGAGAGTAACATGGAAACTTACATTACCACTTATAAAATAGATAGCCAATGGGAATTTGCTGTATGTCTCAGGAAACTCAAACAGGGGCTCTGTATCAACCTAGAGGGGCGGGATGGGGTGGGAGATGGGAGGGAGGTTCAAGAGGGAGGGGTTATATGTATACCTACGGCTGATTCATGTTGCAGTTTGACAGAAAACAACAAAATTCTGTAAAGCAATTATTCTTCAATTAAAAAAAAAAGAATATAGGAGTGAGTAGCCATTTCCTTCTCCAAGGGATCTTCCCAATGCAGGGATTGAACCTAGGTCTCCTGCGTTGCAAGTGGATTCTTTAGCGTCTGAGCCAGGCTCCATCTTATATTCAGTCAACGGCTGGAAGTGAAAAGGCCATGTGAGGCACCTAGTTCAGCTGTAGGGAAGGTCATGTGGACCTCCCCCCAACTCCTTATACCCAGGACTCCTTTCCAGGATCAGCCATGGGGTACCCTCCAAAACCAGTCTTAGACTTCTGGCCAACCCAGGGCCCCACTTTCTCGCATTGCCATGACTGTGTCAGCTCCAAATCTGGGACTGAAACTAGCAACTCACTCATTCACACCATCAGAAAGGCTCCGGAGGGCCAGGCATTCACTCTGTAGCCACATTCTACAGTTGGGGGAGAAACCAGACCCCAGGGCTTATGGAAGGGCTCGTGAGGGGGAGCAGGATCTGAGTTCAGCCTTGGGGGGTTCCTGGAGGGGCCGTTGTGTCCTGAAGACAGTGCACGTGGTCCAGGCAGTTTACAGCCCACGCCCAACACAAGGAGGAAGGATGGAGAGGCCTCATGGAGGAGAGACCAAGGACGGAGCCCTGTGTATGTCATCTTGAACATGGAGTGGGCTGGAACAGGGAAGAGGAATGCAAAGCTTTTAAGCAAACTAACACAGGATAAGGATTCCATTTGGGAAAGACTGCTTTTCCCTTTTTTGGAGGGATGAGCAGCAGGAGGATCCATTATGAAGCTTCTGCCATGGCTCAGTGTATCGTTTTTGCCTGAATACGTGAGAAAGATGAGAGAGGGAATTGCTTTCAACAAGCAGTAAATCTTCTCTGTGGTTCTGGAGAGGCATGGACCATCTCTGGCATGTGGTAGGGAGAGGTCTCACCAAGAAGGTATTTAAAAAGGAAAGGAGGGAGGGACAGATAGAGAGAGGAAAGCAGGAGAATTACTAACGCAGCACTAAGTCTGGAAACAAACTCTTGCAAAATACTTAAGGGTCCACATTCACCCGTCTTCAACAGCCTAAATTGACATCCAACTCCAAGGTGGTGACTGTGATAACAGTTCCTGCCTGAGTGTACTTATTATTTATAATAGTAAATGTCTTATCGTATATAATAACTTTAAAACCCTCCACTTGATTAGATTGGTATAATGAGAAGTGCGTTGGCTAATCACCATATTTGCTGTGCACGTCCAACTATTTGCAACCTTATGGGCAGTAGCTCGCCAGGCTCCTCTGTCCATGGGATTCCCCAGACAAGAATACTGGGAGTGGGCTGCCATTCCCTCCTCCAGCAGATCTTCCCAACCCAGGATTTGAACCCGAGTCTCTTAAGTCTCCTGTATTGGCAGGCAGGTTCTTTACCACTAGCACCACCTGGGAAGCCCCATCGCCATATCTGGTTGTTGACAATTCTGCCACTGAACATTGAGTGCATGACATGATGGTCTTTCAGGTTCTTAAGGCAGTGCTCAGTGAGGTCACTGTCAGGAACAGCAGTGCCTGTGGGTGGTGCTCTGGATGCAGCGGTTCTGGGTGAGCAGGTGACAGTCCTGTTTAGGCCATGAGAGGGTCGCCCTCTCTGTTTCTCATATGAGTGAGGAAACACACATGTATGAGTGCACACACAAATAACATCAAGGTTTTGGTGAACTAAGGAGTCTGGATGTTTTGGTCAGTTGAGAAGACTAGCTCATCGGGTCTCATTCGTTAAGTTTTGTTGCAAATGACTACAAGGAAAAGAGCATCTCAAAGGTTAAACAGCACCAGCACAGGTAGAAAGGGGCTGTTTCTAGGCTTCAGGGTGACTCTGGGCAAGTCATCGAACAGGTGCCTTTGTGCCCCAGTACAAATTAAAAATTAGAGGAATGGGAATGGTAACTACCATCTGAAAAACAACTGAAGATTCACTAGACTCACATATTATCTCATTTCTCAAATATCAGGCACATGAACAGAAAGGAACAGAGGAAAACCAGTCTTCAAGGTCAAGGGTGCTAGGAAGAGCCAGGCCCTGATACAGCCACGCCCAGCCGGCCCAGCCAGTGGTGCTCTGATGAAGCGGCTATCACTGTGACTTCACTACAGAACAGTCTCTGACATCTGAGGTCTCTGGCCTGGGCCCAGATCAAATGGTTATGAAAACGGGGCAGCTTCTTTCAAGTACAGGAGGGAAGAAAACATGGACCCTGGAAGGAGACTGTTCTCTTGCTGAAAACAAACTAACTCCTGAAGGCTCAGGGGACAACTTCATAGATGACCTCTTGCAGAGAACTACATGAGTTCCTGGGGCTCTGGAGGGTATGTTCACATGCATAGGTGTGTGTGCGCATGTGTGTTCCTGCATGTATGTGTGCAAGAGTGACTCATTCCCACAGGCAAAATCACTCACAACAGAAATCCTAAATGACTCCAGAATGACCTTTACTTCTACCATGATTGACAGTCTACTGTTCAGACAGTGGAAACTCCCAGAGATAGCAAATAAATGACCAGATTTCCCCAAACGAGGAGACACAGGATTGACTATTTACCCAGGGATTTGTGCCCTAAGTTCAAGGCCCATGGGTCCATGTGACTGTTTACATCCTCCAGGTCGCCAGGCTCTGCTCACAGCAAGCACCCCTGAACACTGGCTTCATCAAGGACAAATGCAGTATTTCTCCATCACCCACATTGATCCCTGAACCCATGCTGTTCTTGAAGAGTGAGCCAGGCCACCGACAGGATCAGACAGAAGGTGAAGGGCGGGTGGGGGTGGGGGTCAGAGTAGTGACTTGGAGCCAACCTTCACCCCTCAGCAGGTGGCTACAGGCCTATTGGGTGCAAGGTTGTATTATACGAGGCCAGCCCCATCACTGACATGTGAAGGGAAACATGGGGGAGAAATACGGTGTGTGGCCACGTCCCCAAGTTCTCATTAACATTTAAAAACTCTGAGTCCGCTCGATGTACTCTGCAGCTTCTCACCTGCCCACCTAGACTGAGGACCCAACACTCCAAACCACCGTCCACACAACAAAGTGAGAAATCAGTTGGGAAGGAACACTTCCAGGCACACTTGGACACTTGAGGCTGAACTCACCTCTGACCTGGGTAGTCACTGCAAAGGTGCTTTAATGCTTAAAAAAAGAATATCAAAACAGCCAAGTAAGTAAGTATAACATCAAGACATGCACAAAAGTGGTTTTGGAGGGCGGCGGTTCTCTGAAAGACCCGTTCCTGCTCACTGTGCACCTTTGTGTCCTGGATGCAATGTGACCTGCGTCCCTGCCACACAAGAGCAAGGATGCCTCTTTGGGTGGAGCTGGTGATGCAGACAAATCCGTGGAGAGACAACGGGACGATGGGGGACATGCAAGTGATCACTCCACCAAGACATCGCCCGGCCCGTGAAGGGGGCCCTCGAGACGGTGAGTGGGCTGAGAGGTTGGCAGGCTGCTCCACCGCTCACACAGCTGCCATGTTTTGGAACAAAAGCTGGAGTTCACTCCAGACGGGCACCTACACTCACCGTGTTCTTGTTTTTATTTCCACGTCTCTGGAGATCAAAGCTGAGAGAGTTGCTTTTGCCAGTCTTTAAACTTTCTTATCTGAAGTCATTTTCCCTTTATGAGAAACACAATAAAGTCAAGATTTCAAATCCCTGCTTTCATTTAACTTCAGATGAAAATGAGGTAATTCTCTAAGTCGTTTTCTTCTAAGAAAACGGTCGGTGTCTGGGCCAGACGCTGGGGTTGAACCACAGATGGCAGTTCTGCCCGCTGGGACTGGAAGTGATGGCTGCCACCACAGCCTGCTCTTCACAGTCATGTGTGTGTGTGTGTGTGTGTGTGTGTGTGTTTGTGTGTTTGGTGAGGTGTGTGTGACTATGTGTATGCTGTGTGTCTGTGTGTATGTTGTGTGCATGAGGTGTGCATGGTGTTTATGTATGATGCACGAATATGTCTGATGTATGCATGATGTGTGTTGTGTGTGTATGTGTGGTGTTTGTGTGCATGGTGTGTGTGCATGATGTGTGTATGTGGTGTTTGGGCATTGTGTGTGTGTGCGCATGGTGTCTTCACGGTATGTATGTACGTGGTGTATACATGGTGTGTGGGTGGTACCTGTGTATATGTGTATGGTGTGTGTATGGTATGTATGTGTTTGTGTATAGTGTGTGTATATATGCATGGTGTATATGTGGTATATGTATGGTATGTGTGTGAATGTGTCTGTGGCATGTGTACATATGTGTATGGTGTATGTGGTGTGTGTGTACATGGTGTATGTATGGTATGTGTGTATGTGGTGTATGGTGTGTGTATACATGCTATGTATGTGTTCATGGTGTGTGTGTCTATATGCATGGTGTGTGTGTGTGTATGTGGTGCGTGTATATATGTTATAGTGTGTGTATATGTGATGTGTGTGTATGGTGTGTGTGTATATGTGGTGTATGTACGGTGTGTGAGTGTATATGTGTATGGTGTGTGTATGTGGTGTGTGTGTATGTTATGGTGTGAGTATATTTGTTATGGGGTATGTGTACATTGTGTGTCTATGTACACGGTGTGTGAGTGTGTGGAGTGTGGGACTCCCAGAAGGGAGAAACACTGCAGTCAGGGCAGCGTGCCAACCTCCCGGCTCTGGGCTCTCTGTAAGCTCTCCCCTTCCCCAGGTGTTCTCAGGAATCTTCAGGAAGGGGCTGCCCCTCCTCCCAGCCTTGTCCCAAGCTGGCAGGGACACAGGCACCAGGAGGCCCTGGTAGACAGACCTGGTGACTGAATGGCTGAAGGAAGGAGGCTAGAAAACCCTTCGAGAACAGGAGACCCTCAGTCACTGCAGGGTGACTTCACATCCTTTCTCTAACCTAGGTTCCTCCGATTACATGATTTTCCAAAATTTTATTCCCAAAGTGAGAAGAACCAAACTGCCTGTGCACACAACGTCAGGACACAGCAGGCGCTCCTCCTGGGATGGTGGCAGACTTTCTCCTGAGCTTTTCCCTAGGATCATTTCCACCCCACGCAGAGGCTCCTACAGATACTCACGCCACATAAGCTTCCAGCAGATGCTCACAATCACCAGCGTACCTTTTCACATTTCTAGTCCTAAATGTTTTGTGCTTCCCTTCAGTCAATTCTATCAGGCTGTCATCAGTCTGTCCCTTAACGATGTGCATTTGCACAGCCTTGTCTCCCACTGGTGTTGAGCTCTTTACTCAGGGAGAAAAAGAAGGAACACAGCTACAACGAGTCAGCTCAGCCACATGCTTGAGGCTGGTCAGTTTCTTCCACAAAAGAATATTTACCATCTGCCTACAACCCTTGCTCCCTGCTATGAGCAGCTGAGTCCTATTTCTTTTCAAGATTATATTTTATGACTAAGGGGGAAAAGGTACAGGAAAGGCAATGTTTTTTTGGTCACAAGAACTGCCTTCAGTAAAAATCATATTTCAAAGATTTTATTTTACCCTATCGCAATGTTTCCTTGCATTCTGTTGGTTAAGCAATCTTTTGCTAATCCACACAGTTTGGGTTTGTTTTTTTTTCCAACTTTAAGAGACTACACTCCAGTGAAAGAGAATAGCTCAAAAGTGTCTTCCCATTTCAGAAAAGTCAATGAATGCTACAAAATAAACGGTGTTGAGGAGAAGACCATCTCCCCAACATCAGCTCCAAAACTTTATCTCAAACGTTTCGTTTCCATCAGCAGAGAGAATCAGCACTCGGGGCACTTGACAGCACCACTTATTCTGAAACGCCTCGTGTTAATCTGTGTTCTGGAGCCAGATGACTTTCGTGACTTTTCATCGAAGCAAAGAAAACAGCAACAAGGGACATCCCTCAGCTGCAGACCTTCACGACATTCAACTGGCTTTATTTGGACTAAGAAATGCAATTGTTCTCAGAAGGTGAAGGAGAGGAAAGTAAAACTGACACGCATGCTTTCACATCGTCACATTCTGAACTTGGGTCTCTCACCACATTTACAGTTTTAAAAAACAGCTAAAATAAACAAAAGGCTCCTGTCTTGTCAGACCCTAATTTACTCACCAATATAATCTAGGGTGATTTATGACTTGCCTGAGTTGAAATAAAAGTAACCCCCAAACTGAACAAAGATCAGATGCCAAACACAATAGTTTCTCCAGCGTCTTCACCTGGAATCTTCCTGAAGGTCTTGTGCACTCTGTAATCTTATTAATGAGACTTCTTGGTGGAACAAATAATCTATAAATGATGTCAGGAACTAAATTAAAGTGGGTCCCAAATACATGCATCACCATAGAAAATATGTTTTAATCTACTAATTGCTACCATATTAATAAATAAACAAATGGCATCCTAAGGTTGTTTTTGCTGTTCAGTCACTCAGTTGTGTCCGGCTCTTTGTGACCCCATGGACTGCAGCACACCAGGCTTCCCTGTCCTCCACTATCTCCCAGAGTTTGCTCAAACTCATATCCATTGAGTCAGTGATGCTATCTAACCATCTCATCCTCTGCCACCCCCGTCTTCTCTTGCCCTCAATATTTCCCAGCATCAGGATCTTTTCCAATATCAGGAGAAAAATCATTAAGCCATTCTAAAAGAGTGCAGGCAATTTCCTTCAGACTGATAACTTCTCTTAAGGAAAATGATCAAGCTCCATCTGTTACTACAGATCTTTAAATACTTGCAAGACCCCTAACTACAGAGTAGGACACACTCTCAAGCCACTCCCTTGGGTGAGATGGATTAATGCCCATATTTTGTTAAAACTACTTCAAGTAAGTAAAAACAGGTCAGAAAAAGAGGAAAGGGAAAATACTCAATTGTTTCCTGGTGCTCTTCACTACCCTAAGGCATCATAGCAAGCAAGCCTCTCTCAGATAACAGAGATTTATACCCAGAAGGACCACTCCCTCACTTTCTCCTCTTTGCTGGAGCCCCCACAAGCGCAGCTGGTCTGTGGGCAACATCAGTGTGCATAATTTTGCCACAGGAGGTTCACTTTGAAATGGGATGACTTTTTGTAGGATCATCCTCATCATCCCCTTAAACTTGGCAAACCTTGTTTGTTTCATCTTACATCCTTTCATCATGTGTATGCCTGCACACACTCGTGCACACACATGCACACACGTGCACACATGCACAGGAGCTGGCCCCACTGGCTTACTCCCCCTTCCTGACTCCCTCCCGGCACACTGTGGGTCTGAGTAAGCCCTGACCCCAAGGGGTCCAGGCTGACTTCGGCTGGAGTCCAGAGATTTGGGGCTAGATTCAAGCCACACTGAGGCTGCACTTGGGCTCCCCTTACCTGTTGGCACTATCACACTGGCACTGTGGTGCAGGAAGTGTGGTTACAACTTCCACCCCTCAAAACAAGGAGGAAAAACTCAGGACAGGTTGGCCTAGGCCGCATCTCCGAGGATGGCTTTTGTAATCCAACAGGCAAATGGCTTTGTGCGAAAAAAAAAAAAAAAAATTTCTGTTCATGCCAATTTCAAGTCCTTTTTTTCACTTTAAAGGCATTCGCCCATATGCCCGTTTTCCTTCAGCTACGATGAGAGGTTTTTTAGGGGACACTCTCCCCTTCATCCCCTCTCTCTCTGCCTCTCGTTTCTGGTGTGGGTGGCAGCTGCCGTTTGATCTGCCAGTGGGCTCTGATTTGTTTCATGTTTCAGCCAAAGATGAAGACTGCTCTGTAATTCCAAGCAGATGGGCCGAGGAGTGCAACCCTGTAATTACACCTTCTCTCTTTCTCTGGCCCTCGAACTGTGAGTCTTCCAATCTGACTTTGAAAGTCTGGGATTGCTGGGGTTCTGGGTACACCTTGGCTGTCCGGCAGGTCTGGCCCAGCCCAACTGGTTCACAGGGCCCTTGGAGCTGTGCTGCCCACGCTGCCCGCCTGAGCAGGACGACAGAGAAAACAGCCGCTCAGGGCTCCCAGGGTGCTGCCCCTGCCTCTCCTAGATGGTCTGAGGGGTCACTGCCTGACCGCCTTCTGAAGCTGGATCAGAAACCTAGAGGCCGCGAGGGTGATGACCTGCTGATCTGACATGCAGAGGTCATGGTGGGTGTGGAGGCAGGAGAGCTCTGCTCCTGGTGGACACTCCACTAAAGGGCCAGGCGTTCACCTGTAGGGAAAGCTGGCCCAGAACATCTGGATCAGCACACGTGCTGCTGCCACCCAGCCCCATATGTCCGCCTTCCCAGCCCGGAGCAATGCCCTCTTACTTTTTTCAGTGCAATTCCTAGAGCACTTGTAAAGCCTGCTGCTCTCTAGCTGGGGGTTTACTGGGGCCGCTGAGAACATGTGACACACGAAGCAGAAACAAAACCCACGAGAGCAGGAGAGAAGCAAGCTCAGGTCCCGGAGAACTTAGGGGACTAGTTTTAATTACTGCCCCTCTGCTGCTGCGAGGACCCCGCTCCCAGAAAGTGCCTCCAGAGAACCTACCGGTCCACCTGGGACAGACCTCTCCCCAGCCCCTCGAGACACACATTCTCCGAGGAGCAGGCAAGAACACCCGTGCTGCTTTCCCCCTGAAATGATCACAGTCCTCTGCACGGTCCCCCCAAAGCCTGGAGCTCAGCGCAAGCCTCCTGCGCTCTGACACTCTGTGAAGGGAGCACAGCCTGCGGGTCCTTGACGGCCTGTAGTCCGAAGCCCCGCAAAGTGGACACAAGTGTCGTGGGACCTGGACAGAAAGTCTGTGAGCGCGCGCCCTTCCAGAGAGAGCGCGGCCGACGCCCGGGAACGCGAGCCTCTTCCAGGGCGCCCAGGAGGGGGCTATGCCTGGCCGCGGGGTCACCTCGGTTCTGGGGAGTCCCCGCGGGGACACCCTCGGCTCCCGTCCCACACCCCGCCTCCCCGGACTCACCGTGAAGCAGGAGGGCCGGGAACAGGGATGTGAGCAGGAGGCGGCGCACACAGGACATCTCCGGGCCTCCTTCGGGACCGCCTGCGCGCGCCGCACCGCCCGCCGTCGGGGGACCCAGCTCCCCGGGACCTGCCCGCAGCCCGGGCGGCGCGGCCCGGCGGCGCGGGGACAGGGCCAGGCACGCTTCAGGCGGCCGCCGCGCTCCCCATGCCCGGCCTGGCCCCTCCGCTCCCGGCCTCCCGCCCCGCGCCTGGCCCTGCGCGCCCGGCCGCCTCGCGCCCGCCCGGCCGCCGCCGCTGCTCGGAGCTGCACTGGCCGCCGCCGCTGCGCCTCTTCATATTTCCAGGGCGCCGCCGCGAGAAGAGTCGAGGCGGGGCCTGGAGGGGGCGCGGGCGGGAACGGGGCGGGGCTGGGCGGGCCTGGAACGGGCCAGGGGCGGGGCAATGCGGGGGCGGGGCCTGAACTGGGCGGGGCGATTGGAGGGGCCTGGATGGGGCGGGGCGAATGGAGAGGGCGGGGCGGGGCGAATGGAGAGGGCTGGGTGGGGCGGGGCCTAGAGGGGGCGGGGAGCCTCCCGACCCCATCGGGTACTAGAACGGCCCTGGGCTCCGCCGGCCCTGCTCCGCCCGATCGCCGCCCCTTCGCTCCCTTCCTCTCCCCCGTCCCTCCGGCTCTCCCCGCATCGTCTCCCTCCTCTTATCCCGCGGCCCTGCCGCGCCCCTCCTCTCAAACCTCATCCCCTCTCCTCTCCCCTAGGCCCGGCACCCCTCCCCTCCTCCTCGACTCCCACTCTAGGACAGGTTCTCCTGCGAGGGTTTCACAGCTCTCGGCCCGGGCCCCCTTCCCGAAAGGGGGAACACATGTTCCTCGCCCTCCCTGCCCGCCCCACTCCGGGCAGCTCTAACAAAAAGTGGGGTGCTGCAAGGCCGGGGTCTCCAGTGGGTTCGAAGAGAGGTCCACGTGCCAAGCTTGGGGTGTGTGTGAGACTGAGGGAGAGGAGAGGAGAGGTGGCAGAAGGGAGAAAAGGCTCCCCCCACCCCAGGAGGGGGATGCTGAGCTCCTCCCCCCGGAGGGGTTCACGAGCAGGCGCAGGGAGGGATGCAGACCCCTCTTCCAGTCTCCTTCCAGAAGAGGAGCGAGGACTTGGGACAGAGGGAAAATTTCAGAGGCACACTCCCTGTCAGTCTCCTTCCCCTACCTCCCCTCCCTCTCTGCCTAAAGCTTGGTTCTGTTTAAGGTCTGTGGGTTTGGGGAGTTTGTTCAGTTTTTCCTGGGCTTTGAAGACCCAAAGGCAGGGACAGCCAGGCACTGCTTTTGGTCAAGGCGGCTTCCTTGCTGGCGGACTTGGGTGCTCACTCTGGTGGGCCTGGAGTTCTCTCCTCTGAGCCCCTCCAAGGCTTCAGGGTGCTCAGGAGGAGGTTTGTCAGTAAAGGAGGCTGAATGTCACCTCACACTGGCTGAGGAAAAGCAGGGACCACGTGGAATCAGGAAGACAATCTGGACTCTGCTGGTGTTTTTCCTAAATAAAACACTTAAAACAGAAGGCGTGACTTCCATGAGTTTTCTGCCCCTTTGAACAAAGTAGCATCAATAATTCAACTCTTTGTGTTATAGGCTCTCAGCACTAGCTGGACTTTAGCATCTGAGTAAAACTTGGTAAAACAGATGAGGGCATGTGTGACAGTTTCCTTTTATTTTCTTTTCTGAGAAAGCCACAGGTCTTTTGACGTGATGGTGCTGATACTGTTTGATGTACTTTAATTTTTATCACCATCACTATCACCTTTCATCTTTAGTTTGAGGGATCATAACATGCACCACCTGCCTACCTTACGAGGATGTGGGGAGGGTTATGTGCCTATGTTTGCAAATCTGGAGGATGAAAGACTCTCATGTGTGAAAGAAGGGACAGTTGTGTCATAAAACCCTGGAGCAGGAACATAGCTGAGTTGAGCTTGCTATGCAGCATCTCTCTCCGGACCAGCTCTTCTACATCCCTTGCTTGTGTCTGTTTCATAGCCAATTATGACCTGTGGGATTTGAATGTTGCCCATGGGTCAATCGGGTTTAAAGCAGGAACTTGATTTCCTCGTGAATGTTGGGCAGTTGGGAATGATATAAACAGCATATTTGACTGCTTAAACAGGACTTAGCCTTGTCACCAACAACACATACTGGGAGGTATCTAGCTTCTCTATGCCCTTTGTCATTGGATGCCTTTTAGTCTATCAGGAAATATTTGAAGCAACCAAATAACACGAGAGAGTGTTAGGGATGGTGTGTTTATGTACAAGCAACTGGTCATTGAAATGTGAAGGTCATTCGTCCCATGTTAGCAGAACAATTAGGTGATAATCTTCATAAAAGATTATTTGATCCTGTCATTTAAAAGGAGAAGAAAACCAACAGGTCAGCCATGATTTGGTGTCATCTTAACCATCAAGTTGATACCATTTTTGTCTTTCCAACTGGTTTTACTGGTGTGGTAGAAACAGAGCCAGAATGATGTCACCAGTTCCAAATCTGTTTTGCCAGTTTATTTTCCACATGTGATGTCATTGCTTAAAATGCTCGACCCTCAACATCCAGCCAGAGTTACTGTTCCCAGAAATTCCCTCACTGCCGTGTGCTGGTCTAGAAAGATAGAGTGTTCTCCATATAGGGCTCATTTTCTATATTATTTTTTGCAGTTGTTATTAGTGTACTCACTTCCGGAAGAGAGCAATGATAAACAAACAAACGGTTTGTCTTAGAGTGATTACATGTGGATAGATGATTAGAGTCGCAGAATTGGAAGAGAGGCATTTCCAGGTAATAAGGTGACTATGGGCTGCACCTCAGAAGCCGGCCCCCTGAAGCCAGCACAAGGAGCTTCCCTGGGGCACTTGTAAGGACCAAGTCTTGAGCAGGTCCTGGGGTGTTGGGAGAGTTCCAGGCAGGCACAGCTGGACAAGATGCCCTTAGCAGCATCAATAAGCAAGCATGTTAGACTATTTGGAGCGACTCATAAATAAATTTTGTCATTTGATGGGGAAGAAGAAACACAAAGCTGCTGCTCCAGTTCAGAGGCGCACTTGGAACCCATGACTGTTCAGTCACCCGCTCACAAGGCCGCTCACGTGTTTACCAAGAGGTCTTTTCCCACAAGCACTAAAGATCCTCGGACCCTCTGTAGCTGACTCAGTCTTTGAAAACCAGTCCTTTGCTCTCCCCTAGTAACCCTGGATCATGAGTGGGTTTTCAGGGATGGACTGTGCTAGGCACAGAGCTTGGATGGTCACCTTGGCTGGATTTTCTCAGAAGGTGTCTCATATCTTAGGGAGCACAGAGCAGCTCAGTGTCACTTGCGTTATCTTGGAATATGCAAGGACCAAAATCCTTTAAAGCTTTGGCCGCAATTTGGTTTCCTAATGTCTGTGAAATTGATCTAAATTCATGCGATCCTGCAAATCATTTGTAATTTCGGAGATCCCAGGCCTTTCAGTTCTTGAAGAAAATGACAGTTTTAAGAAGGATCAGAGGGGGACTTCCCCAGTGTTCCATTGGAGCTAAGATCCCACAGGCCAGAGGGCAGCTAAGCCTGCACACCACAACTAGAGAGCCTGCACTGCAATGAAGACCCCACACACCCCAGCTGAGATCTGATGCAGCCAAATAAATTTTTTTTAAAAAAAAAGAAGAGTCAGAGGAATTAAAGCATCAATTCCAGAACTTGTCTGACTATGAATGTGGTTGAAAGCATCATCCCACACCCTCAGAGGACAGGCAAGGTCTCCAGGAACAGACTTTTCTCATAATTTGTATTAGATGTCAATGCCAAGCCCATGACACCACAGTGATTCCTTGGTACGTAAGAGCCCAGAGGATAGAAATGGAGCCGGGTCACCTCCCTACCCCTTTGAGCACCTGAGCCAGTGTTTCCAGTATTTCACCCACAGCAGAGCTTCACTGGTAAAGACAATAAACTTGAAAAATCCTACACAGCTTCTTCGGAGGCAGAGCTAATAAAATTATTCCAAAGAGTCCTTAGAAAGGGATGGCCTTCTGGGTTATATCTTTAAGACATGTTGATTAGAGCAAACTCTAATTTGAAAATAACATGCCATTTAGATGCATCTCTGAACAGCAGTCTTCTGAGCTTAAGAAATTAAAGATTACTTTCCATTTTACATTCATAGTTATCAGAGAAAACATTCAAATGTTTGTGAGCTTAGCAACCATTCCTTCATCCACCCACCCATCCACCCGTCAGCATGTGTTAATCAATTACCAAGTGGTGGTGCTAGCCATAAAGAACCTGCCTGTCAATTCAGGAGACATAAGAGGACGCAGGTTCAATCCCTGGGTCAGGAAGATCCCCTGGAGGAGGAAATGGCAACCAACTCCAGCATTCTTGCCTGGAGAATCCCATGGACAGAGGAGCTGGTGGGCTAGAGTCCATAGAGTCGCAAAGAGTCCAAAATGACTGAAGCGACTTGGCACGCGTGCATCTGAAAACAGGGGCAGACGTGGATAAGGCTGATTCAGTCTAACCGTTTCTTCACCCTGTGTCACATATTTGTTTGGGGAGCTGCTGACAAACTGAGGCCCTACCCACTGAAAGAAAATAGAGATCCCCCAGGGGCAGGAGGCAATACAGGACTTGAGTAGCATTTCTGTCTGTACTCTCACATCCTCTTATAACATGCTTTCCTGTAGGGCTGGCTGCTGCAAATTGCTTTATCTGCTCTACTTGATCATCTGGCTCTTTGAGGAAAGGAAGAAAATTGGGTATTATGTTACATCTCCTCCCCTGGCTCCTTCGCAAGACTTTCCATAATGGGCGCTTGTTGTGCTGGTTGATGAGGCTGGATAAGATCAGAGCATCAAGAAAGAGTCTTTATGAGGTCGACACGACCCTTGGCCACTGCAGGACACGGCGACAGAAGCAGAAGGAGAACACAGAAGCTCTGGCAGTCAACCCCAGCATGCCCTAGGTTGTTAGAGCGCTCAAAGCAACGCTCAGAGACGCTTGACACATGAGAGGCGGGATGGCGCTCCGCTTAGGGGGCCAGAGTCACCAGACTCAGATCCCTCGGCTCTGGGGCCTCGGGAAAGCTGTTTAATACAGCTGTGAGATGGGAGGAATAAGATTATGGGCCTGCACATGGTCCAGCACTCTGTAAGCATTCCCTAAAATAACTCGCTGACACTGAGCCCTGCTGCTGGACCACCTGGTGCAACTGCACCGCAGCGCCCCCCCATCCCAGATTGCATTTGGGGGGGGGGTGAAAAAGACACAGCTACTGCAATAATCTGTGGCCCTCCAAAGGGTGAAATGTGTACGCATGTTACCTACAACTTCATGGGGGAGAAATTAGGAAGAAATGTCTAAAACAGTTCCTGGGGGCAACAATGAGGAAAAGTTTGAGAAACACTGTGCTAAAAGAATAAACTATAAGATGACTGCTCTTATAATTAAGGATATACTAAACTTGTACAATAATTTCCTTTCTTTATTTCACTGGGTACATTTTGATTACATGAAACCAAATTATGTTTCACTTCAACCGGACATCTGGATGGCCTTCTCCCATCTGGTTACATCATCGTAACATCACATTCAATATTGTTTATCTTTGATTTAAATACTTCAGCTATTACTAATCTCTTTTTACAGAGGGGAAAATGAAGGCCAGAGAGATTCAATAGTTTGCCTAGAAATCACACAACTTTTGGAGGGTAGAAGTAGTAGGTTTTCTAACTCCCAGGAAGGTGCTGTTTTCAACTCAAAAGTGTTAGTTGCTCAGTATGTCCAGCTCTTTGCGACCCCATGGACTGTAGCCCTCCGGGCTCCTCTGTCCATGGGAATCTCCAGGCAAGAATACTGGCATGGGTAGCTATTCCCTTCTCCAGGGGATCTTCCCCACCCAGGAGTGGAACCCGGGTCTCCTGTATCGCAGGTAGATTCTTTACCATTTGGGTCAACAGTGAAGTCGTTCAGCTCTAAGGCTGTACTATAAATAAATAAATAAATAAATGTCGTTTACCTCTCAGAAGTAGAAAAATGATTTCCATGTTGTTCTGAGATATTCAAACTCAAAGGGGCTGCTAGACAGGTTATCTGGACATTTATTGCAGTTGATATCTGTGCAGACTTGGGTCTGCAGTTCACTGTTTTATGTCAGTTCAGTTGCTCAGTCATGTCCGACTCTTTGTGACCCCATGGACTTCAGCATGCCAGGCTTCCCTGTCCATCACCAACTTCCGGAGCCTACTCAAACTCATGTCTATTCCGTCGGTGATGCCATCCAACCATCTCATCCTCTGTCGTCCCCTTTTCTTGCTGCCTTCAACCTTTCCTAGCATCAGGATCTTTTCCAATGAGTCAGTTCTTCCCATCAGGTGGCCAAAGTGTTGGAGTTTCAGCTTCAGCATCAGTCCTTTCAATGAATATTCAGGACTGATTTCCTATAGGATTTATAGGTTGGATCTCCTTGCAGTCCAAGGGACTCTCAAGAGTCTTCTCCAACACCACAGTTCAAAAGCATCAATTCTTTGGCGCTCAGCTTTCATTATAGTCCAACTCTCACATCCATACATGACTACTGGGAAAACCATAGCTTTGACTAGACGGACCTTTGTTGGTAAAGTAATGTCTCTGCTTTTTAATATGCTGTCTAGGTTGGTCATAGCTTTTCTTCCAAGGAGCAAGCGTCTTTTAATTTCATGGCTGCAGTCACTATCTGCAGTGATTTTGAAGCCCCCAAGAAAATTAAGTCTGTCACTGTTTCCCCATCTGTTTGCCATGAAGTGATGGGACCAGACGCCATGATCTTAGTTTTCTGAATGTTGAGTTTTAAGCCAACTTTTTCACTCTCTTCTTTCATTTTCATCAAGAGGCTCTTCAGTTCTTCTTCGCTTTCTGCCATAAGGGGGGGTGTCATTTGCGTACCTGAGGTTATTGATATTTCTCCTGGCAATCTTGATTCCAGCTTCTGCTTCATCCAGCCTGGCATTTTGCATGATGTACTCTGCCTATAAGTTAAATAAGCAGGGTGACAATATACAGCCTTGATGTACTCCTTTCCCGATTTGGAACTAGTCAGTTGTTCCATGTCCAGTTCTAACTGTTGCTTCTCGACCTGCATACAGATTTCTCAGGAGGCAAGTCAAGTGGTCTGGTATTCCCATCTCTTTGAGAATTATCCACAGTTTGTTGTGATCCACACAGTCAAAGGCTTTGCCGTAGTCAATAAAGCAAAAGTAGATGTTTTTCTGGAACTCTCTTGCTTTTTCAATGATCCAGCGAATGTTGGCAATTTGATCTCTGGTTCCTCTGCCTTTTCTAAATCCAGCTTGAACATCTGGAAGTTCACAGTTCACGTACTTTTGAAGCCTGGCTTGGAGAATTTTGAGCATTACTCTGCTAGTGTGAGATGAGTGCAATTGCACTGTAGCATGTGAATGAGTGCATTCTTTGGCGTTGCCTTTCTTTGGAATTGGGATGAAAACTGACCTTTTCCAGTCCTGTGGCCACTGCTGAATTTTCCATATTTGCTGGCATATTGAGTGTAGCACTTTCACAGCATCATCTTTTAGGATTTGAAAATCCTAAAACTGCCCAACTGGAATTCCATCACTTCCACTAGCTTTGTTCGTTTTATGTGTAAAATAACCAAACAGCCTAGTTTTTAGAACAGATCATTGCGATCAGTGAAACAGGTGGTTTGACCAGATAGGCACTGCAGTGCTGCCCTGTGGCTGTGAATTTCCAACTGTAGAGTGCATGTCTTTGTTGTCATAGCTTTGGGTGTACGTGTCAGAGTGACGAGCAGTGCAGGCTTGGCTGCACACACCACCTTCCAGCAACCTGAAGTTCAAGTCTCCAGGGCAGGCTGAGCTGAAACAAAACAGTGCTCTGGGCCACCAAGTTCAATAGCGCCAAGTCCACAGTCATGCTTAATCTCCACACTTGTGTAACATGCTGTAATCCTCAAAACGCTTTCAGATGCATGGTCCCTCTTGATCTCATGCGGTTTTGTGAAGGCCGGAGGACAGCCAGGGCAGCCCTGACTTGGACACGTGAACCTGACATTGGAGAGGTTTACTGTGTCTGTGCTAATATCTCTGGCTGATACACGGCGCTCTGAGGTGGCGCCTCTCTGCACATAGAAGTTGTGTATTTCATTCATGTCAGATCACGTCATGCCCTAACCTAGCATCTCTTTATTTTCATATACAGATTTCAATGACTTTGCTGCCTCTCTCCTTACAAAGACAGCAGGGGGGATCCTTTTCTAAACACACACAATCATTAAAAAAGCACAAGAATTCAGCTGAAAATAAGTTAACCATATACACCTCAGAAAGCTATATGCATCTTTAGTTTGTTTTCTCAGATTTTATCTAAATTTCTCATCAGCTTTAGCCCAGTGCCCAAGTTAGTAACTCTTCATGGACCCCCAGTCAATGCATGGATACGAGATGTTCTACTATATGGGAGCCCAGAGGTGAGTGAGAGGCTCAGGATTTCCAGGGCAGGGTGGAAGCATAGCTCCCCCAGCACCGTCTGGAGCAGCCACCGGAGCCTGGGCACCTGGGAGCCTCTGTGCTTGTGTGGACGGGGCCCCAGCTCCCTGTGGGGGTGGGGGCGAGAGGGCAGCAGGACTTGGCTTCACTGTGTTTATTTTGAACTCTGCAAAGCCAGATTTCTCTTTGATTTATGTGATGGCTCTGGTGGTTTTATTTATGATGTTTAGCTGGGGGTGGAGAATTTGGTAACACCACTGGGAGTGTTGTATTTAGGTTCTGTTCTGACTCGCCAGTGTTATCTAGTTCTGTTTTATTTTCCACCTTATGTAACATAAATTCAGCACCTGAATTATCAGAACTGGGAATCAGGTTGCAAAACCCTCCCCGTTCCCACGTGAAAGCAGAGGAAGATAAGGGAAGATGTGGCTCAGATCTCTAGGTCTGTGGGCTGGTGGCTTCTCCTCTCCTCTCCACATTTTGGGCCCCCTCCCCGCCCATGGCTTCCCCTGGCCTGTCGCCAACCCTGGGGAAGAGACTTGACAGACAGGGCAGTCACCAAAAGCTCTGCCTGCTTCTCATTCCACGCTTTGCCCTGGATCGCCGCATCTTCCACTTTCTGGTGGCAATTTCTCCATCATCAGCAAGCCAGGGACCTGGGACTCCTGGTCCCTCTTCTCTGTTGGTCAGTGGCTTCACCCACAAGTCCTCCCACAATAGGTGGGCAGTTGATGCATTTCAAGAACTGGACTATGATTCCATTATTGAACACACTGATGGCCTTTGTGTTGTCCAAGGATGCTTCATGACACAGGAAAATGCTGATGTCACCCGGCAATGGTACTTTGTGCCATGATGGACTTGGCAAGTCAACCGCACCGCATGAGGGTATGGCTGTCCTAAGACTCAAGAAAATTGTTCTAGTTCAGTACTACCTAAGGAAATCAGAGGAGTCTATTTTTACATCTGGCACTTGAACATAAATGTCAGCTACCACAGACTTATTTAGAGCTTGTTATGAAAAGCAGTGTACCTGGCTCAAATAAACAAACCAATAGGGCAGAGCCTAACTGATGCCTTAAGATCCCTTCTTTCATTGCTGAGAAGTTTACTGTTTTGGCTCAGATGGTAAAGAATCTGCCTGCCAATGCAGGAAACCTGGGTTCTATCCTTGGGTTGGAAAGATCTAGAGAAGGAAATGGCAACCCACTCCAGTATTCTTGCCTGAAGAATCCCCATGGACAGAGGAGACTGGTGGGCTATAGTCCATGGGGGTCATAGAGTTGGACATGACTGAAGCAACTGAGCACAAAACAACTTCTCATAATATGAAGATACATGGTCTTCAGCTTATTCAGTTAATTTCGTTTCAAGTGGAGACAGAAGTTGTTACAAAAGAAAAATGAAATAGTTTAGCTTTAGCTCATTTGCTTTTTGGGGGGTGTAGTTTTACTTATAGCTCATAACATATACCAAACGGCTAGAAACCAGCCTGAAATTACACACACAAAGAAAAATAGCTGTATTAAATAACATTATTCTTACTACACAATGGAGCCATCTTTCAGGCAGCTGCTAAACAACCATGCTCTGTGTGTGTGTGGATCTGTGTGTGTGTGTTTGCGGGGGTGTGGGGGGGTGCATTCTTCCCACATTCCCAGAATATCCATGGTGAAATGAATAAACTGGAGAAAAAACAAACCAGAACTGGGCCAAGTGGACACTGCCAGCCGGTTGACAATCTCCTGGGAGCATTCTGACACATTCATACAAAGAAGGAAAATATTGAAACCATATCATGGAGAACCAGCTTGTCCTATGAAATTCATGAAGGGTGGATGGTGTCAGTAGCTTGGACAACATGGTTCTGTGAAACCAAACCAAACCACGTGCTGAACAAGCTCAGGGCAGGGAGGCAGGGTTGGAGTTGGCATCTGCAGTGAGTGAGATTCCAGTGTCCTGATCCTCTGTGTCCCAACTCCACGGTGGCATTGCCCAGCCTCAAGCAGGTGACAAAGGACTTGCTTCATCAGGTGGCCCCGTTGTGGGCTGGACTGGCTGGGAGCTGTGGATCAGACACTCAGGAACAGCCTGAGTGTCTCTTGGTGGGGTCCGGGAGCAGAAGTGTTTGAGGACTGCAGGTGTCTGGGCTCTGAATATTCTGGCCAATCTACCTGGGGTGGCCTCCACCTTGCTGAGGATTAGATGAAGGAACATGCATTGAGAATAGAAACCCACATAAGTCTGAACATGGAAAACACCCCCAAGTGTAGCGGACGGAGGCCCCGGGAGAACTGGCTGGAAACCCTCAGCCCCGGCGGCTTCCTCCCGAGAGGGGCTGGGTGTCTGGTCACTGGGAGGTCAGCTCAGAGCGTGTGGTCCCAGCCCCATGGCTCCAGCATCCTGGGGCCTCCACTTTGGGGGCTGTGGAGGGTTGAAGAAGCCCCTTGTGCCCCTGGTACTCCTGCTGAAGCCCAGGGTGGTCTAGCAAGGCCAGGCACCCTCCCGTCCCCGGGCCCAAGACACAGAGAGGAAAGTCTGTCTCGGGTATAATTGGCACCTGTGGATTTTACATCCCAGCTCATGGTGATGCCTCTTCCCAAACCTGAGTTTGGAGACAGGAAGACGGACACAAACACGGTTGGGAAAGCCATTAGAGAGCACATGTCCACCCCCTGCCTGCGGGGGATGGAAAGAAAACAGTGGGATTCTGCTTACTTTATTCTTATGTTAGATTTTCAAAGACGCATAGCCCAGCATCATGCAAAAAGATATTGTTTAATGCCATTAATAGAGTTTATCATTTTTTTATCCTTTTAGAAATCATAGTCTTTGTGTATTTTTTTTAAGGATACAGTAGAGTGATTTGTTTTTTAACTCAGGGGTATGTGATCAAAAATGCTGAGCCATCAGCTCTAGATGTTTCATAAAGTTGGAGGAAATTGGAACCCTTCCTTCAGTCAAGGAAAATGGAAGATGATCCTTTCTCCATTGGTCAGAGGCTGCTTTCCTCGCACCATATAAAGCTAAATTTAAAACCTCAAGGGGATTACTGAATTCTGCTCATTTAGTCTCAAAATCAAATGTTAAGGAAAAAGGTTAGAGTATTAACCTGGGAAAGTGTGTATAATTTCACCTGTTGAACTCTTCATAAACATATTGACTATTACATTTTTAAAAAACATTACCTGAAAAAGCAAGGATCAAATAGAGCTGCTAGTGGTCAATTAAAAATTATAAAGCAAAAACTGCTGACCAATTAAATATAGTAAAAGGAATTCTAGTCTGTTTCATTTAATTTCTGTATCTCTTAAATGACTCATTTTCAACTTCTAATTTGGACACATTTTCAAAATGGTTTATTAAAGAATATTGGAGTTTTTTTTTTTTTTTAAGGATTCTTATTGATATGTTCTAAAGTGGAAGTTTTGGCTTCTCAGGTGGCTCAGTGGTAAAGAATCCGCCTGTCAATTCAGGAGACCTAGGTTTGATCCCTGGGTGGGGAAGATCCCCTGGAGAAGGAAATGGCAACCCACTCCAGTGTTCTTGCCTGGGAAATCTCACGGACAGAGGAGCCTGGTGGGCTACATTCCATGGGGTTGCAAAAGAGTAGGACACGACTTAGCAACTAAACAGCAACAACAACAACAAAAATGGAAGTGTGGGGAGTGTTTATGCCACATTAGCTCTATCACAAAAATTAACATATTCTGCATGTTCGGTGAAATCTAGTTATTTTAATTTAACGCTCTATGAGTACTGTTTTACATGATTTCTTTTTATTTTCTTTAAAACTTTTTTCTCTTTTAAGATCTATTTTTAATTGGAAGATAATTGCTTTACAATGTTGTGTTGGTTTCTGCTGTACAACATGAATCAGCTATAAGTATATCTATGTCCCCTCCCTCTTGAACCTCCTTCCCAATCCCCATACTTAACTTTAATTAGAGAATCCGATGGAGCTAATGATACAGCAGTATGTATGTCTTTGGTCTATTTACCTGCTCACTTTTGATCCATCAACATATTGTCATTTCCGGCAAGTTTTTCATTAGTCACCATCCGTATCAATATACTCTTCACATTGTGACTGAATATAGCTGAATTGGAGAGGCATGAAATTTCTGGTCTGTTCAACTCCTACGCACAAAGTTAAGTTAAAAAGCAATGAGCGTAATGCAAGATAATACAGTAATTTACAGAGTTACTGAACAATTACTAAAATATTCAACCATCTGTAATGAACCCACCATTGTTTCAGTAATGAACAAATACGTAAATAAGTGAAATTGCTCATTTGATGTAAATATAGAACATTTTCTGCATGAATTATAGTGTAGGTAACTGCACGATTGTATATGGGATTTTTGTGTGTCTATTCAGCAAAATGGCACAGATAAGCTATTTCCACAAAATTGATCAATGAAGATGGGTCACATAAACAGATTCCAAGCAAAATCTCAAACATTGTCGTTAATAGTTTGGAGATAATTTAAAAATGCATTTTCTTACTTATTGACTTAAAAACCTTCTACTTAATTTTGACCCTAACTTTTCTGAGTCCTTCAGAAACCAAGGGCCCTGACACAGGGTCTGCTTCCTACTGAGTGTTGGGGACGTCTCTCCCCAATTGCTTCCAGACATCTCCCCTCACCCACACCAGCTACTCGCCAACATGTGCACTTCTTTCAGGCAGGGGCGTAATCTTTTTGAATCAGAATCTGTTTTTTCAATGTTCAGAATATGAAACTGGACTATGAAAACTCGGGCATTTGATGTGGTCCAAAGCCTGTCTCTTCTTCTCGTGTATTTGATGAAACTTAATGATTTGTTTTAGGTTTCCTTCTAATGATTTACTTCAAGAAATCTTCCCCAATGCTTACTCTTTCAAGACAATGTCGTATAAAACAGACATCTGAAATGTCACATGTGGCTTCCTGAAAGCAATTATGTTTCTTCATTGAAAGTCTTTTTTTCTTTTTTCCGTAGTTTCACTGACTTTTAAAATGTCAAGGAAAAATGCTAGGGAAAAAAAAATCAGTTAAATCACATTTACATGAACAGTAACAAGTTGTCCTGGAAGGCAGAACGATTTGACCACAGCCTATACATACTGGTATCCACGTAAATGCACTCACACGCGTGTGCAGCTGTGTGTGCTCAGATCTCTGTCTTCAGGCACCTGATGGTGATCATAGACTTTGAAGATTAAGTCTATTTCAAAAAACACAAAGGAAAAAAGCTATGAAATAGAAGAAAGCTTTGAAACATGTCTATAAACCATGTGAAATGCATTTAGATTTTTCAAAGGGAACTGAAGGCTTTCAATTTCAACAGAAGTAAATTGCTGTCATTATTAATAGCAGGCATGTGGTGGGGGTTTTAATTGAGACCAAAAGTGTACAAAGACAGTGTGGGCTCAGAGGCTGTAAAATATTCAAAATCAAATTTTAGTTCCCCAGAGGGTTTTTTTTAAATGTCTAAAACTTCAGTGCATAGCCTTAGAGCTCAAGGGTAACATATTATGAAAAGTAGTGATGATCCTTTGATCAGGAAAAGAACGTCTATCATTATGACGAAATGAGGGGAACCAAGACCTGTGGCTTTTAGTGAGAATTAGGGCAAAACTCACTCTTACAGATGCTTCCGGGCAACATGTGGACACCTGCTCCTTTGTCACTTCCCCACATCCTTTCCCCTGGGATCACACACTTCTCTGTAACGTGGTTTGACCTGGGGAACAAAATATAACTGAATAAGTCTGTTCTGTTAATAAAAGAGTTAATAAAACTGCCAAGGATTTATGAAGATAGACCAATGTTACCTGGAAAGCAGCAGAAAGTGCCAATGCTGTCTTCAGAGAACTTGCTGGACAGGGTGGTGGATTGTCAGCCTATAACTGCACTCAAGTGTCAACAGGAAAAACACTGCCAGGCTCATGGTGATGTGGACATGGCTGGGGGCTGATGAGCAAGCTGGGGAGTGGTCCCTGCTCAGGAAAGGTTTCTGGGGAACTGATTCTCACCCTCCAGGTACAACAGGATCCCTGGAGGGCTTGCCAAAGCCCAGAGCACTCGGTACCACCCCAGAGTTTCTGGGTCAGTAGGTCTGAGGTGGGGCCCACAGATGTGCATTTCTGACAAGGTCACAAGGGTCTCCGGAGCTGCTGGTTGGCGTCGACCCTTTGAGATGGTGCCCACCCACCATCCTGGAGGATGAGATGTAGGCTGGATTTTATAGAAGGAGAAAGAAGACCATTCTCAACCCACAGAATATGAAGAGTGACGGCCCAGAGGGAGCCTTGGGGGAGCAGAGGGCTGCAGAGAAGAGTCCGGGTAGCAAGACCCATTGTCCTGGTTTGCCAGGGACTGGAAGTTTCCCAGGATGCACAACTGAAACAGGACTGTCCTATGGGAACCTCGAAGGTTGTTCACCTGGGGAACACTGGGGATGTGACCAGATAGGTGGGCATCGCTCCCATCTGGTCAAGAAGCTGTGACTCTGACCAGGAAGCCACCAGCAGCCATCAAAGGGGCTTCAGCAGAGGAGAAGCACAGTAAGGTTGTGTGTTGGGGCAATCACTCCGGAACGTGTGTGGATGATAGATTAGAAGAAGGGGAAGCTGCCTGGGGAACTTGCTGAATTCAGGGAGAAAGGCAAGGTGGTTGCTGTGTGACACGTGGATGGAAAAGATGCTCGTATGCTAAGAGGTGGAATCCGCTGGGCTTGCTGGCCTTGAAATACGCAGGGCTGAAGGCTCAGGGTGATGCCTGGTGTGCGTGAGGGGTCGAACGAGTGCACCAGCCTCTCACAGATGAGGAAGCCGGGATGGTGACAGCTTACATGACCAGCTGAGGCCTGAGGATCAGCCGGCAGAGAGGCTGTGAGTCCACATTCCTACTCAACTCTTCTAACTCCTTACTCACCAGTAACATGGTGTTCTAAACATCTTCCTGGCTGGCGAGAAGCAGCATGCATGCTGTGGTCTCTGCAGGGCCGTGGGGACCAGCCTTGATGAGGAGTTGTTTGCAATAGCTGTGCTCCAAGCATCCCTTTGGTCCCCAGTTTCCTTCAGGGAGGTATCTTGCCTGAGTCAGAGGGCAAATGCCATCCACTCTATTTCATTCATGGCTTTTCCCTGCCCTGGCCCTAGCATGCCTGTTTTCTCTGGTCTGTGCTCTAGGCTCCACATCAGTGAGGCTGGGTTCATTCCTGGCCTCTGCCTGTTTCCAGGTGTACCCTACAGGGACTAATTATAATTTTTAAATGAATATCTGTTGCTTGAAATGAATCCCTTCTCATTTTTGGCCCTTTGAGTATCAGCCCCTCCAAACATGGTCTCTGCGAACCATGCTGACACAGAGGTGTTTCCTGGTGGCCTGAGCATCTCCTCTTGGACGTTCCTGCTGATCGGACAGTGTGAATCAGCCAGTCGGACAGGAGCTCAGCACCGCTTGTGAAAGACTGCTTTGCAAATGGACCAATCAGGCTTTTGGCTTTTCTCTAGGGGTTGCTGTTGTTGTTCAGTCTCTCAGTCGCATCCGACTGTTTACAAACCCTCTGGACTGCAGCATACCAGGCTTCCCTGTCCTTCACTACCTTCCGGAGTTTGCTCAAACTCATGTCCATTGAGTCAGTGTTGCCAGCCAACCATGTCATCCTCTGTTGTCCCCCTCTCCTCCTGCCCTCTGTCTCTCCCAGCATCAGGGTCTCTAAGGGTAACTGCTTTAAACTTCAGGAACAGGTGAGGGTATTTGAAACGGTGGTGTGTGAGGTGACCAGCACAGGGATAGTCCCTCCCCTCATCCAGAGGAGACCAGCCGCTCGCTCCCTCCTGCCTGGCTCGTCAGAAGAGGCGTGTCCTGCAGGTCCCCCGGGCAAGGCTGCTGGAGACCAGGGGCAGGGCGAGGATGGGCCGGTGGGTCTTTGGGGCTTGATTACCACACCCTCCCCCTTAAAGGCTGTGCTGCGCCCACTCCCAGTGGAGATAGAAACCTCCTTGGTCTCCCAGGATACGAGGCAACCACACCCAAGCTATCCCACCTGGGACATGCTGCATATTCCAACCTTATCGCTACACTCCTCAGGGGCTGAGAACCCCGAGTTGAGCCTGTGATGTGAGCCAGAGTTCTAGAACATTTCTATTTCACATTGTAGCATAGCTCTCTTTTGGAACGATTTCTTTCTCCCCATTCTTCCACTGAGGCTGTTCTATGCCCTATTTCTTTTGATTTATCGGTTGGCTGGATTTCATTCTCAAATGCTGAAAAGAAAGACTCCTGATTCCGCTTAGAGTCCTGTAAGCTGCTTCACTATCTTCTGGCACTGAAACTTACACTTTAGTTTCTCCATTCATGCCTCGGTCACACCAGCAAGTAGTTCTTTAGGAAGGACTCCAGGGTGCTGTATTTCTCAAGTCCTTTCAAGCTGGGGATGGTTGTAGTTGAACACATCTTGGTTGGGAGTAACATCGTTGGGTCACGTTCTCTTTCCTTTATAACTTTGCTCCACTGTTTCTTGGCTTCGAATGTTGCTGTGGACAAGCCTAATTCTGGCCAGATATTCCCTAGAAGTCTCTTGACTTAGACAACTGAAGAATTCCTGATTTTCTTCTGGAGAATTAAATAACAACCAGGATCATAATTTAGGTATCAATTTTCTGGAAAATGTGTCCTGTGATCCAGAGTTTCCCTTCTCCCTGCATTTAAGGAAAATTCTTTTCATGATTAATATTTTTGAGCACTGTTAGTCTTTCTTTGGCTGACTTTTTTCTTAAGGACATCAACTTTTATGTGTTACATTGTCTTTGTTGTAAGCGACTTGTCTTTTTTCTTTACCTTGACTGCGATCATATGAAAACACCTTTTTACATTGGTCATTGATTTCTGACCTTAACTATTGTGTTTCTTGCTGTTTCTAATCTACTGGTTGATCAGGTAATGGCATTATTTCCATGCTCAATTTATTTTTGCAACTGTACAATTCCATAATCCTCTATATGTGTTTTCTCTAACTCTATTTTGCCTATTGTTCTATGGGGTGCTTTCCAATGTTAGAGCAGTGATTTTATGTGCAGAAAAGATGAGCTATGAGCTATTTGGTTTCAGATGAATATCCAACTGATTAAAATGGCAAATATTAACATCTTATTTCAAGACTTCAGGTGTAACCCACAAATATTATTGTTCTGTTTACACATGTAAATTAACACAAGTAATTAATCTAATAAATTTAATCTGATTAGTTTACCTCTATACTTATTAATAGTTTTAGAAGCCCATGTACTGGTGCTTCCCATGTGTCACTAGTGATAAAGAACCCGCCTGCCAATGCAGGAGACATGAGAGAGGCACATTCGATCCCTGGGTCCAGAACATCCTTTGGAAGAGGATAAGGCAACTCATTTTAGTATTCTTGCCTGGAGAATCCTGTGGACAGAGGAGCCTGGTGGACTACAGTCCATAGGGTCACAAAGAGGTGGACACGACTGAAGTGACTCAGCACTTATGCACATATTGTACATTTCCATACTGAACAGGAAGGAGTGGTTTTGCCTCCTTAGGTGGACTGGGGTCTCCTGGACAAAAACTCCTAGGGCATCAGTGCATTTTTGCATTAAAGGGGGATTGGCACTCCAGCAGATGAGTCCTTCCGGGTGAAGAAGCAGGAATAGGGATGCAGGCTGTGCCCTGCACCTGGCACTGGGCGGGGAGCGGGGGTGGCGCCGACATCCAGCCTGCTCTGTGCCGAGCCTTGGCCCCAGACAGGGTGGGGAGGGAAGGACACCATACCGTGGCTCTGCCCAGAGGTGGTGCCTTCTCTGACTGGTCCAGCCAGACGGGCATCTTTTTATTCTTCAACGTATTCTAACTGGAGCTGGTGCCTTTTTCTAATGTGTCCCAAGTGCTAGCAGTGGCCCCAAGCCCCCGACAAACATGCTCACCTTTCTGACAGTCAGGGTAAGGGCAGAGGAGAACCCACACCCACCCTCCCTTCTGGAGATGGTGGTAGGAGGGGGGTTGGTTTCACAGCCAGCCCCTCCTGAGTGCACTGCCCAACTTCTGGGACCGCTGTCCCCTAGGTGTTAATCCCTGACCGGGACACACGGCATTCTGCATTCTGCGGGTGCTTGTGTTACTGCCAGTTTACTCTGTGACGCGATATTGGTACATTCAGTTAACCTCACTCCTGCTGCGGCGGATATGGCATTACTTTATGTTTGTCTTGGCTAGATCACAGCCACATCCCATGATCATTTATTAACCTCCATTTTCAAAGTCCTATAGTGTGAAACACTCGGGGAATTTCTTCTTTCCCTCAAGTTATATTTGAACTCCTTCCATTTCTTAAGTATGTGTTCTTCCTAATTGGGTCCTTTGTCATTTAATGCCTCCTTTTTTATCTCCTTTTTCCTTCCTTCTCTGTTCCTCTCTCTCCCCACCCCAACCCCCGCTCTTTGTTTTTAATTTTGTTGCAGCAGATCTGTGTACTGGCTAAGAGGAGGCTTTTGTTCTTACTTAAAACACTTTTTTAGTTGTTTAGGATTACAGAAAATTGAGGGAAAAGTGCAGAGAGCCCCCATACACCCTCGACCCCCTTCCCCCAACATGTCCCCTGTGACTAACATCTGGTGTTGGTGTGGTCTGTTTGTTACACCTGATGAGCCATCTTCACACATTATTACTGAACTAAGAGTCACAGTTTACAGTAGGGTTCACTCTTTGTGTCGCACATCCTATGGGTTTTTGACAAATGTAGACTGACATGTGACCACCTCTACAGTGTCACAGAGAAGAGCTTCTTGGCCCACCCGTTCATCAGAAGAAGCTGGTCGTCTGCACCAGGCCTGGGGCCCCGCTGACTCACCAGATGTTCCCGGAGGTCCCGTTTGTACCACACACTGTGGACAAGACCTGACTCCTGAGGATTAACAAAACCTCCCAATACCAACCTCCCTGTTTGATGCTGTCAATGAGAAGGGGCCAACCAGTGCAGATGGAGCAATTGTCCACAGATGAAAACTGTGGATTCCTTTACCATGGTCCCCACGTAAATGCCAACACCACTTAAGTCCTGGTAAGACCAAGGTGACAAAAATACAGTTAGTCTACAACACGTTTCCTGAGTGGAAATTGTAGTTAAGTATATGTTAAAATACTTAACTGAAAAGAAATAGTTCACGCACAAGTATCACTTGCCTGCCCTATTTATTGACATGATGGGAAGTCTGCTGAAATCTACTAGAAACGTTTGAAGTGTCTGAATGGGGAGGAAGTCCTCCTTTGAGCCTTTTCCTCCACGATTTCAACAAGTTGATTCATAAAACCCAAGAATTGAAGGTAGGATTTTGACATCACTCCTGGTAATGTTACTGACAATATCCTTCAAAAACAAGCGAGAAGTGCCACAGGTTGGAAATGGGAAGAAAATGGCCTCAACTTTCAAAAGAGAGGAAACAGGCTGATGGCAAAATTCCACAGCAAATTACTGCACAGTTAGGTTGTGTGTATTCCTTAGACAAGGGCCGTGGCAGCTTTGTGGTCCCTCAGATGTGTATGAGTTTGGGAGGCTGTGGAGTGGTTTTGAGGGTCCCATTTGGGGAGGTTTCTTGTCATCTGAAGCATCTTTGAGAAGGAGTCATATCCTTACCCTCTAAGCCCTGAAAGACTCTTCTTGACCCCAAGAGGAGGGTGACCCCTTTACAAGACATGCAAGGCCACAGAGAAAGGACAGCCTATGACACCACTTAGGTCTGATGTCAGACGGAGCTGGTTTTGAATCCTGCCTGTGCCTGTTGCTGCTCATGTGATCAAGGGCAAGTTAACTAGCATCTACCCCTCAGTTTCCTTGCCTGTAAAATGTGGCAATCAGCAGTTCCTTTTCAGTAAATTTGTTCCAAAGGCTGACTGAGGATGCACACAGAGCTCTGACTGTGGGCTATTACTCTGCCCTCAACAAGTGGAGCTGTGTAAGATGGGTTAAGGGCTGGTTACTGCAAACCCAGGCAGTTTTTACAAGCACTCAGTCCATTTCCCTTAACCAAGACCCCCTCCAGCTGGAGCTGCATGTTATGTCATCGCCTGGTCCTTCAACATACATCACAGGACCATCCATACCCTAGCTCCATGGGACGATCTCCTGCTCCATGCTGCCCTGTTGATCCCATTCTACCATTTCTGCCCTGTTCTAGTCCATCCTACACTTCCATCCTGGCCTTGGATGTGCCCTGATGGCTCAAGGGTTTCCTCCAAGTCCACCTGCTCTCCACTCAACTGGCTGACTGCCCCCAGTCTGGGATCCCCTCCACTCCTCCCCTAGCCCCTGTGCAAGGCACTGCCCACTCTCTGTTCCACTGAGGAGTGTTCTCCTGTCTGCTCAGAGTCAGAGCCCAGGGGCAAGGCCTGCTGATGCCACCACACCCAGTCTTGGCGCACGGCCTCCACCCCCGCTCAGGTGCAGCGCTCCGGGGCCTGCCGCGTGGGAGGGAGGCTCCCACAGTGAGTGACTTGCTCACAGGCTGAAAGACGGAGGTGGAGGCGAAGCACACATTCTAAGTCAGGCAAGCAGGCTCGGAGACCCTGAGCACCAAGGCTGCTTGTTGGGGACCCAGGGGGGCCAAGGAGCCAAGGAGAAAGGTACAAAAACACCTCCACGTGACCCAGGGGGACTGGCCACCGCCACCATCCAAATGGGTCCCAGCCCTTCCTTGGTTTGCAGTTTTCATGCTGCCTGTCTTTCCTGCTCACTTTCCTCTGGGAAGGCTATGATTTCCAGCTGCTTGGATATTTTAATTTGCTCTTCATACGGTGTGTGCAAGGTTCTCACATGTCTCAGGACACACTTCCTAAGTCAGGAGTGACACCAATCCCCCAGGGCCCTGGCGGCTCTTCCAAACCACCCACCAAGATTGTACATGGAAAACCTGGCATTTCTTGTTCCTTCCCTTAAACCTAGAAAAAGTATCAGACATGACTGGCTCAGATTCCTCTCTGAATGTCTTAAATCAGCCTGCCCAGATGACACCCAGGTCACAGCAGCTCTTTGTACCAAAATAATTGCCTTGGTGCCATTTCCAAGATGCTTCTGAATGCTGTTAAACTTCAAAGAACCTACATCCCCGTTGGAGAAGTGGGTAATTGATGTCTGCCAAGCTACAACTCCATCAGGCACAGAATGTTCTAGAGATTTCCAGTTGAAAGGTCTCCAAGGACCAGAACTCACTGAAGGTATGCAGTCTTGGGGTTCAGAGTTGAAAGCCAGCATCACAGAGATGCCCCTGCAGAGTCATCACTGGGGATGGAAGGGGTAGGGGGCTGGTGTTTGCGGCAGGAGGGGGGAGCCCTGCAGGATGACACTCGCAGGGAGGGCGTTCTGAACCAGGAGGATCACCAGCTTTCAGGAGCTGGGTGTGGGCAGCCTGGTCCTTTCAAGTCGTAAGAAGGGATCTCATCACCAGCCAACTCCAGCAATTCCTCCCAAGAGGAAAGGGCAGGAAGCTTTCTCAGCCTTTCTTATGAGTAAGAAAGACAGACTCTTGGGGGTGGAACTTTCTGGGGCTGGGGTGTGAGTGAGCACTTTCCATCCCCTGCTTGTGATGCTCGCTTTCACGTTGTATTGGGGGGTAGAGAGACACCCCCAGAAAAGAGATGCTGGGTCATCCAAGGTTGTTGGGCAAGGGCACCCTGCCCATACAGTGGCGCCCCATGGGCACTGGGACGGGAAGGCACGTGAGGAATGTGCCATCACCAAGTCTGAACAGAGAGGCTGGGACCTTGGTTGACCTGCTGGGTCTTGATTCCAGCCCCAGAGGAGCTGGAGTGGCTGGCAGGCTTCCTGCCTCACTGAGGGGGCTGCGTGGCTGCAGGCAGTTTTTCACCCTCTGCCCACATAACACCATCTTTACGACAGACGCACGGACACATTTGTGATGTAAATCTGCTGTGTCAGTTGACAAGATGGGGAAAGGTTAGGGCAAAGGTGGGGACAGTGATGGGAGAGCAGCACAGGGTCTTCTGTTAACCTGTCCCTCTACATCCAAGGACCCAGCTGAGGAGATGGACATCACATCTTTAGAAGGAGAAACTAAGATGGGCTCAGGGGAGAAACAGGGCAGCTGCTTCCTGTGAAGATGCAAAGAGAAGAACTATTTCAAGTGTTGACGATAGTTGAGGAGAATCATTAGTCACTGGGATGAGAAGTGGGGAGACTGCAAAAACATAAAAAACAGTTCCACTCAGCATCCATGCATGTTTTCTGATGATCAGGACAGTGAAGGGAATGCATATGGGTTCCAGGTAGGGACACCCAGAGTTCAAATCCCAGGACCAGCTCCACTGCCTTAGGCAAGTTAGGATGACCACTCTGTTTGATTTCTCAAATTAATTCAATTGTTTCTTCGTAAGCATCCATCACATGCCGTGATCTAGGAATGGGCAACCAGAGAGTGGGAAAAAGAGGAAAAAATAAAATCCCAGTTTGCATTCTAGAGAGGGTGAAAGAAAGTGAAAGTGAAGTCGCTCAGTTGTGTCTGACTCTTTGTGACCCCATGGACTGTAGCCTACCAGGCTCCTCTGTCCATGGGATTTTCCAAGCAAGAATAATGGAGTGGGTTGCCATTTCCTTCTCCAGTGGATCTTCCCAACCCAGGGATCAAACCCGGGCCTCCCGCATTATAGGTAGATGCTTTACCATCTGAGCCACCAGGGAAGTCCTAAGAGAGGACGAAAGAGTAAAGAACTAAGCGACATGTCCACTGTGCCACGTGGTGATAAGTTTAGAGAGAAAGGTGAGGTAGAGGATGAGCAGAAGGAGGGGGTGTGGGTTTGGATGTGGGGATGGTGGTGGTAAGAGTCTCTGCCTCCTAAGGTTTTAGGACTGGATGAGAAAACAGGCATCTGAAGCCCTCAACTCTCAGTGAACAGGGAACACCCACCCCTTTCTGCTCCCCTCCCCACTGAAGCGCCGCCCCCCCCCCCCCCCACCTACTCTGCAGCCCCAGAGGCTACTGCTCTCTCTGAAATGTCTCCTCAGGAGTGAACAAGCCCGTGTGGATGAGCTCAGAGTGCAGCCAGCCCCATGGCCAGCACTCATGGCGCAGAAAGCCAAACTCTGACAGTGGGTGTTCACAGCAAAGTGTTTATTTGCCAGTGCCAGGCAAGGAAAACAAGCAGCTCATACTCCAGAGACCCACACTCCCTGATGGCTTTCAAGGTATTTAAAGACACTGTGAGGGGAGAGGGTTGAAGGCTGCACGAGCGGATGGTGGACCTTCTTCTGATTGGTTGTTGTGAGGTAACTGGGTGATGTTCCAACCAGTCCGGGTTTTGCATGCTGTGGTCAGCGTGTGGGCACCATCCTCCACCTGGGTGGGGGTATTAGTTTCTACAGAACATCTTACAGGTATGCATCAGGGTCTAACAACCTGTATTCCTTCAGGAGGAGCTCGGACAGTAAGGTAACTTGCTTATCCTAATCATGAACTGCTGGAGCCTGCTCTTTGGAATTTGGGGAAAGCCTAGGAGACAAAAGCCTTTTTTCCTACAAATGAGAATCAGGACACAGGGGGGCTTTTATACCTGGGAAGGCCCCCCAAACCCCCTTTCATCAACTTGAACCCCACACTTTCATGATTTTGAAAGATCTAAGACATCCCTTTCGTGCAAATTATTCTGAGGGTATTTGAATTGATTTCAATTTCCCCCTATTTTGCACAAATCATTAAAGTTTTTTCTCAGGTTATTTCTGGGGGGTAGGATTTGGAATGGGAAAGGCTAAATCTGAATGGTGAGCTTACTCTTAATATGCACAGCATCAGAATTACTGAAATAATTTACCTCGCCACAGGAAATGAAACGGTCTCCTAGCAGGCCTACCTGGATCCGGCTTTGTCACTCAGAAATGGTTTTTGTCCAGTTTATGATGCTGATCATGGTACCTTTGGGGGGCTGACACTTGTTGGTGATGCTGTGAGTGTGCACAGGTGGGGTGACATGTTTACTTTCCAAGTTCATTTCTTCATGTACTTATTTAAGCAACATTATGGAACTTTATAAAGATCCATGGATAATTTATCCATCTTATGTCCAAGTCAGTTCTATGATATGGTCCATAGAACTGGATGTGCTTGGGTTTCAGGAAAGCTAAAGCCCTGGGGATAACATGAGAGTATGCTTTCTGTGAGTGCTCACGCCACTTGTTCATCGATCGACCTAATGAGAGTGCTTTCTTGCATTAGTTTGGGAGCACAACAACACTTGGTCATACCTGCCAAAAGCACCCACTGCCTCCCTCAGGGCTGGGGAGGCTGGAGAGTGGGCATGGGGGGACGGTGAGAAGGTGAGGGCAGGTGGGAAGAGGGCAGGTGGGAAAGTGGGGGATATGGAAGATGGGATATGAAGGTGAGGGTAGGGGGGGCAGGTGGGAAAGTGGGGGGCAGGTGAGAAGGTGAGGGGTAGGTAAGAAGGTATGGGGCAGGTGAGAAAGTAGGGGTGGATGGGAAGGTGACAGGGTGTTTAAGAGCTGCCGGAGTTGCCTGCTGGGAAAGCCCCTCCTTTCCTCTGGATGTTGACCATGGACTCTGCGTCTACTCTGCAAACAATGGACATGGGCTGGCGAGTATCCTGGCTGGAGAAGGCGCCCAGCTGGGCTATTTCCATGCCGAGCCCTTGATGTCAGGGTGAGGGGGTGACCTCACCTTGGGGGAGGTTTCCTGCAGTGAGGAGGGGGAGCTCAGCCAGGTAGGGGCCAACAGATGTGCCAAGAAACAGGCTCAGATTGAGGGGGAGCTCAGGCTCGAACAACGTGGAGGTGACGGTGGGGTCACTCTCTCTGGGGCAGACATTTACACAGGTGCCAGGTGGCCACTCCTCTGTGGGGCTCCCTCCAGGCCAGCGTTTCTGGCCACATCTCTGCTCTGGTGCTGGCGGGAAGCAAGACCTGGATCCTGAGCCCAGCGTCCTCTCTCTCGCATGCACGTGATCAGACTTTGCATATTTTGGCAGGAAAGGCAGAAGTGCCTTCGTCTTCCCTCCCGACCGGCTGAGGAGGGGGCCTGCTGGCTCCCTTCCCCACCCCAGTGCCCACAAGCGAGCACGTGCACACCTGTCTGCTACACGCAGGTAGAAACCAGCATAGTTTGATGGACTCAGTCTCCATGTCCAGGAGTCACATCGGGGCCGGGGCCATCCCTGCAGCACAGAAGCCGGGTCTCTGCCCGAGGTAGAAACACACGCTTGGAGCACCAGTGTCTAAGGCTCGATTTCTAGAAACTGGGGGTGGGTCCCCCAAGGAGTCACTGTCCTGTGGAGCCTCTTCCAGGTTGGAGGGCAGCCCTCTGTGAACGGTGGGATCATGGTGGCCCCTCTATCATTGATTTTTGGGGGGCTGGGTCCCGTGGGAAAGATTTCCTTTAGAGCCACGCTGTTTGGGGGCCCCTTTCTCAGAGAGGTGTTCTTGTGAACGTTTTCCCTTCATCGATAACAATACGCCAAAAATCTGGCTTCCTGGCCATGACCTTCTGAGTGCCATTCAAGATACACACTGGCTTACACATGGGCTGTGCTTCTTCTCAAGTGTGTGAGAGCTAAAGTTCCCATCATCACCTGATTCAAAAAGTATCACCCAAACCAGTGAGTTTAAGGGACGCACAGCAGGCCCAGCACCTGTTTCCTTGTAACCGTCACTGGCAACGCTGTTTTATGTAGATCCCTTTCTTCATTGTTAAGTATTAATATTTCCTCTACATTTTGATTTCAAATGTCTTCTGCCCTCGGTTGATCATTGATAATGACTTTAATAGAATGTAATGGGCCCACATAAAGGATGAGGTTATTTAATGTGCTCCAGATGCAGGCATTTATCAGGGGAACCATGCAAGGCCAGGGGCCCTGCAACCCCACCCTCACCTCCCCCTGTGACCAGGGCCATGGGCCCTGCTCTGATTTCCAGAATCCATTTTCACATCATGGGATGGGGTTGAGATGAGGCGGAGGGTCGGGAGCATTTGTGAGGTTCCACAATGATGTTGTCAAGTTTTATTCAAACCTCCTAGCTATAAATGACACTGTGCACTGCTTGTCATCAGGCTGAATCGTCCATTTGGGTCCAAATTATAGTCACAGAACTGAGACATGAGGGTGAGTGATTACAGACGAGAAGAATGCAATGAAAGAACACGCCTGATTACTCTATGCCATTAACATCACACAAATTCAGCCATCTTTAACTTCCAAATTCACTTTTCCTTAATAAATGATAAATCATCTTATATTTAAATTTTGTTTCTGAGACAGGGATGTTGTGGAAGGGCCCCACATCTCAGGTATAAGCAATCTTTGTTTAACTGATTCTCATACTGCAGTGTTATGAAGCTTAACTGTTCCAAGTCAGAAAAATGCTAATTTGAAAATGATGGTTCTTAAAATCATATTTTAAGGCACTGTTGAATCCTGATGTGTTTTTAAGCCATTTTTCCTAGTTATTGGGTCTGTGAGTGCACAGAGGAGCTGGCAGACTGGTGACCCTGCACCATTTAAAACTAGAGTCAAAACTTAGCATCTTCATTTTTCCTAATTTGCCAATAGAATTGGAGATGAGAGAAAGGAACGCATACTCATGGATTTCAGACTCTGTGATCTTATGTGCCGTTTCCCCCTCTTCGACTCCTGCAGTTTGCTCTGCTCACAGCTTCTCTCCTATCCGGGTGTTTAATCCTCTTAGGGCCTCATTCTCTCCTGCTGCCCTGAACCTCCAGGAACAGAGGAAGGCATTAGCTCTGATCAGACCGATCGGCAGGAAGACCAACCCGGGCAGAAAGACCAACCCCGGCTTGTCCTCCTCGGACTCCACGCTCAGAGAAAAGGCTGGAGGAGAGACACTGGGGGTCTTTCAGGCGCAAGACAGGGGGGTAGAGACTTGGGGCTGGGCCCTCACACTCCCTGCAGAGCCAGGCCAGCCTGGGGGCTGAGCTCAGAAGCCCCTCTCCAGCTGGAATAAGGTGCTCTTGTAGGCCTTATCAGAAACTTGGCATTGAAGCAACAGGCTTTAGGGATAAGGATTTCTCGAGCACCCCTTTTATTCAATTTTATTTCAAATAAATCAGAGTGATTTGGAGTCCTTGGGTGGTTGGGCGGATAGGCAGGGCGATTATGACTCTGGTGGGTGGAGTACAACGGCCCCTTCAAAGCCACAGGGAAGGAAACCCAGGCAGTAAATTAGCCGCAGGCTCAAAGCCCCGCTCAGCCAGCCATTCACACCAGCATCCACCCCACCACGTCACATGCCCTCGCTGCTCCTTTCTCTGCCCTGTGTGTAATCCCTGGAAAAAATAGAAGCCTTTTTGTGTGCCGGGGCTGGGGGTGGGGGTGGGGACCGGCCGAGCAAATCTCCCCCCCCACCCACCCCATCCCCGGCATGGATGTGAAGCTGTCCGAGTTGCTAGGGAGCTTTTTCAGCCTCTGCAGAAATTCAGAAACTCCTAGAAGGGGGCTTGCCTTCCAGTGATAGGTAGTCTGAGTGGACGGGGGGCCGGGTGGCCGAGGATTACCCAGCCAGTTACAAAAGGCATCAGGACCTTTGAGTCTGAAAATCAAATTTATGCATCCAGTGACCCCACCGCCAAGGAGGGCGCCATGCCACATGAAGGAACCTCTTTTTTTTCACGATGGCAAATCTCTCTTAGTGTGGAAATGTTGCTGTGAAGCTTCTGATGTTTTACCAGCCTTTTCAGAACCCTGGCTGCATAATTACACCTCTCAGGAGCCTGCGAGTATAGGTAGTATCATCAGGGGGTTGTGGACACTGCGGTCCATGCACCCCTGGCCTGGGATGCCAGGGGAGGTGGGGCGGGATCATCTCAGAAGGAAGGAAGGATGTGGGTGGGCCACGGGGGACCACCCATCCTCCCCAGACACACTGGCTCCCTCGAGAGATGTGTGGACGTTCAGTTTATTCATCCGTCCTCTTCTGTCCTGTTCTGTTTCTTTCATCTCAAGGTGCTTATCCCCTGGGGAAGACAACCCATCAGAGTACAGCCTGAAGAAGAGTAAGCTATTTTAATATATCTACAAGATGTGCAAATTCTTGCTGGGTGCTTGGCTAGGAGTTAGGCCTTCCTGCGCCCTCTGTTCTTCCCAGGTGGCTCAGTGGTAAAGGATCCGCCTGCCAATGTGGGAGACACAAGAGGTCCTGGGTCAGGAAATGCCCTGAAGGAGAGAATGGCTACCCACTCCAGTATTCCTGCCTGAGAAATCCCATGGACAGAGAAGCCTGGCAGGCTACAGTCTATGGGGTCTCAAGAGTCGGATATGACTGAGCAACTGAGCGGACATGCACTTGCCCTTCTGTGTGCGTGGATGAGCATGGTTTTGCATGTTAGGAAGATGTTAAATCTTACCAACATTCACCCAAGGGAGACAGCGACAGCAAGCCTTGGACTTCTTAGAGCTGACCTGCTTGATGCTGTGCCCTTAAGCGACCAGGATACAAGGCTGCACCCCTCTGCACCCGTGCGGACCAGACGGCTCCAGGACCATCACCTGGAGTTTCAGCCACGTGGAGAGAAACCTGTGGGTCTTTAGAAGTTAGGTTTTAAAGTACGAGGGGCAGCTGCTCCTGCTTTGTGAACAGCAGGGCGAGGAGGACCCGGGCACCCCACTGACCCCTGAGATGCGCCCCCGGGGAACAGACTTTGTTCTCAGATGATGTCTCTGAGCTCCTGCCCCAGGAATTGCTGTGGACGTGTCCCCAGAGTCAGCACCCTTGCTCTGCTCTCCGTTGATGCCCTGGAAGACCCACTGAAGGCTGTTGTCGTGGCAAAGAGCAGGAGGCTCGGGCTGCATGCTCAGGTGAAACCGTGTCTGCCTGAGCCCCTTCCTGCTGCACCTGAGGGTCTGAGGGGCCCCGAGGGGTGAGGAGGGCACAGGACAGGTAGCCACTCAGGACCGCTGAGGCTGGGGAGGTGACTCAGGATGCCGGTCCTTCCCCTCAGCTGTCTCCTGCTGCTCTGTGCTGGAATTCAATGTCATCCCAGGAGGCTGACCCCAGTTTTCATCAAAAGACTGAAAGCTTGGTGGTCTGAGTGACTTCCCCCGTGATGGAGGTCCCTGGGCTGGGAACCCAGAGTTCTTGCTTCAGTTCTCTGGGCCTCGTAGCTGAAACCACGGACTAGGCAGATGGGTGGGCATTGGTTTTTCAAATCACAGATCCCTGCGATTAAACAATACCAAGAAATGGGTCCTAAGAAATGGGCTGTTTTTGTTCAAATAAAAGGAAAAACAGATGATAATAAATTTATCTAACTCATTATGCCAAGAGCATTTTCAGCCTAAAAAGAACCTTTATCAGAAAAGCAAATTCTTGATCACCCTCTTTCTCCCTCCCCTCCCCTCCCCCAACCAGACCCCAATTCAGGATTCAAGTTTCCAGATCTTCATCTCCTGCTCATCCTTGCATATACGATACTGGTATTCCCTAACTTCACAAATGTGCAGAGCCTGCCAGTAAGAAATGGCACGGGTGTCCTTTAGTATATATAACACTTTAAACCTAAGTATAAATTGATTTTCGATCGGCTGTTGCTCTGAGTGATTTCAGCCTTGTATCCCCTTCTCAGCAGGAGTAGCCCAAGCCAAGAAGGGGCCCTAACGCCTCCTGTGGGCAGGGCATGGGGGAGGGAAGGTGTCCCCACTCTTGCCTGATGCCCACAGATCCATCCATGGCACCTCCCATCTCCTCTCAACCGCTCCCCTCAACGCTGGGAGACAGATGGTGAGCAGCCTGTGCTTTGCCAGGAGAGCCTCTCAGAGCCCTCAAGGGCAAGGGCTCCCTGGGTGGAGGAGTCTGTGAGAAGCTGGCCTTCAATCTCCAAATAATGAATAGGCTCTAATGTGATTCTAGAAAATCATTCAACCAGGCAAAGTTGGCGCAGATGCGTGAAGCAGTTTCCGTCTCATTTACATCACATCTTCCAACTGCATTTTCTTAGGAGCCGAGAGATGCCAGTGGCTCTCCCAGTAACTGATTAGAAACTAATCAGATATTCTGCCCCAAACAGACACTAGTCTTCCTGTGCTTTATACTTATCTTCAAGGCCATGATATCAAATTATCAGATGAAAACAAATCTGGGACATGGCTATTCCATCACCAGGAACTTCTTACCTCTTAGTAAGCACACTGAAAACAATCGCCTACCCTTACATTAGTTAAGAGAATGCAGTAGATTATACAAATACATCACTTGGTCCTCATATAACCCTACCAACCAGATGATACAATAATCCCAAAGTCGTTACTGAGTCTTCAAAGTTTCCATAGCAACAAGCACCTCTTATCTGAATCATGCAACTTTTGCTGTGGTGAGTGCTCTAGGGCTTCCCCGGTGGCTCCACGGTAAAGAATCTGCCTGCAACATAGATGACGTGGGTTCGATCCCCAGGTCAGGAAGATTCCCCTGGAGAAGGGAATGGTAACACACTGCAGTGGGTGCAAAATTTTAATCTTGACAGGACCCAGACTCCACATTTTTCTTGCACACACTTCATTCCTAGTAAGCACAGAGCTCTTTTGTACAGAGCACATATATTAACGTTCAGAGCAATCAAAGGGCAGATTTATGACCATTTTATGTAAGAATTTAAAAGGCCATCTTCTCAGCTTTTAGCATCACTGAGATCGTCCTCCCAGTGGACCTGGCACCCTTCACCTGCAGGGCACAAGTGCTCACCAGCCTTTATTCTAAAGATCTTCTTCCTTCTTTTTTCATTTAAAGCAGAAGCATGTAAAAACATCCAAATGCTCCCTATAAAAGACAAGAAAGTTAGTATTTAGTTTTTCTTTCTGGGTCTTATTAAAATGAAATATGTAGAAGATGACAAATTTGCATCAAACCCTGACCCCCAAGTAAAACTTGCTCACCCTTCCTCAGAGAACCACCATCACAGACTCAGTGAGTGGCCCTCCAGTTTATATATTTTACATATTCAGATGCCATGTGGTAAAGAATCTGCCTGCTAATGCAGGAGACACAGAAGGCTTGGGTTTGATCCCTGGGTTGGGAAGATCCCTGGAGAAGAAAATGGCAATGCTCTGTAGTAGTCTTGCTTGGGAAATCCCATAGACAAGAGGAATATGGTAGACTACAGTCCATGGGGTTGCAAAGAGTCAGACACGACTGAGCACACACACACATATATTTAAGTTACAAAATTCCCATTTGCCTCTTCTTTCTTTCTTTGTACTTCTTTTATGTCTTTGCTGAGACTGTATATTTTCCATTTGTTTCAAACATGTTCAAAATTGCCTGTTGAAGCATTTTTATGATGGCTGCTGTGAAATCTTTGTTAGATCATTTCAGCCTCTGTGTCACCTCAGGGCTAGCCTCTATTAAATTGTCTTTTCTCATTCAAGTTGAGATTTCCCTCATTCATGGCATGATGAGCGGTTTTCAATTGTATCCTGGACATTTGGGTATTATGTTGGAAGATTCTGGATCTATTTAAGTCTTTTATTATAGCATATGTGTGTGTGTGTGTGTGTGTGTGTGTAATGTTATTGTTGTCAGTTTACTTCTATGTATGTCATAAGCCCCACATTGTTAATATTTTTCCTTTGAGTATTCAATGATCTTTCAAAGATATTAAAAGTAAAAGAAGTGCCTATTATATGGAACATTATTTTTATTATTTCCATCATCCCTCTTTTCTTTGTGTTCAACCACATTTCCATCTGCTAGCCTGTTCTTTCTTCCTGAAAAACTTTCTTCAATATTTCTTGGCAGTGAATTCTTTCAGCTTTTGTTAAAAAGTCTTTGTTCTGTCTTCACTTCTGTAAGATATTTTCACTGGACACAGAACACTGGGTTTATTGATTTTTCTTTCTGTAGTCTAAAGACATCTCTTGATTTTCCTCAGGCTTGATAAATTTCTGATGAGAAATTGGCTATCATTTTTTCCCTCTATGTAAGTTTTCTTCCGCTGCTGCCTTCAAGATTTTTCTCTTTTATCTTTGGTCTCCAGGGGTTTGATTATGATGTATCTAGGTTTGTTTGTTTTTCTGATTTCCATTTTCCTGAGCTTCTTGCATCTGTAGTTTGTTGATTCTCTAATTTAAAACAATTTTCTTCACATATTTCCTTTGCCCATCCTCTTTCCCTGTCCTCTCCAATCATATGGATTCTAAATTGTCCTACAGCTCTTACATGTTTTGCTTTGTTGTTTTGGTCTCTTTGTTCTTTGAATTTCACTTGGTTTAATTTCTATTGACCTATCTGTGTTCACTATTTTTTTTTTATTCGGATGTGGCCAGTTTGCTGATAAGTTCATTGAAGGAGTTCTTCTCTGATAGTATGTTCTCTTTTTTTTTTTATTATTACTGGCATTGCCATTTGATTCTTTTTATAGTTTCTATCTCTCTGCCAAAATTCTCCATCTGTTCATGCATGTTGTCCATCTGTTGCACTGGATTCTTTAACACATTTGATGTCTTTATTTAAATATTTTACATATTTAGCATCTCATTGATAGTTCCAATATTGAGGTCATTTCTAGATCAAGATCTGTTAACTGTTTATTATCATTGCTACAGCTGAACCTGGTACTGTAGGTGGTGGTCATCATCAGAAAGAAAGAGAAAGAGAGGCAGTGTAATAGTTAAAAGGGGAGAGATAAATATATCATTATTTTCAGACACTGTGATCATAGAAAATTCAAAAAATCCAACAGGAGCAATGAGAGATTACCAAAAAGCAAATTTTACAACTCAACAGCATTCTGAGCTAATCAACTAGAAAACAGAAAAAAAAATAAGCTGCCACTCACAGTTGTAACAATATCTGTGCAGCATCAGAAACTAACAAATTATGAATAAAATCTGCTTAGAAAATGTTACAATTTAATTAAATTTTGTAAAATAGTCTTTGAGTAAATGGAGAATTAATCATGTTCTTGGATAGAATGACAAATTTTTGACAAATTAATTCTCCCAGCACTGTTCTATAATTTTAAAACAACTCAATAAAATGTCAGAGATATATTTTAATGTATTTGGTGAACTGGCTCTGAAATATATGTGGCATAATATTCTAATGTCTAACTGTCTGTGAAAAGTTATGTCAACTTTGAAAAAGAAAAGTGGAATTGTGTTCCATGAGCTATTAAGATATGCTTCACAGGCACATTTTAAAAACTGGATGCCACTCATCAAAGAACATAAATAGGCCAACAGAATGGCATAGAGAGCTCAGACACAGATCCTTGTATTTGGGGAACTTAATGTATGATATAGTAGCAGAACAGGTCATGGGAGAAAAGATAATTAAGTAGACCAATTAAGGGTCTACTGATGACCATCTCTCTAAGAGAAGAAAGGCCTGCTTTATGGAATTTGCTGGTCTCCATGGTATAAACACTCCATCACAGCCAACCTCAAACCCTCCAGCACTCGGCAGACATGCCTACATGGAGCTGCCCCTGCCGAGCACACAGTGTGCAGCCTTGGGATCCACTGTGACCACAGGCTCGTGTCTCCCAAATTCAAATGCTGGAACTCTGACCCCATGGGCTGGTTTCTTGGAGGTAATTAAAAGTAATTAAGAGGCAATTACCTTTGGGAGGTAATTAGATCTTGGTGGGGGGAGGTCTCATGATGGAACTGGTGACCTTGAGAGAAGAGACAGGGGAGCTTTCCCCTTTCATCTGTGATCTGCAATCTTCTGGCACCTTGATCTTGGACTCCCAGCCTTCAAAACCCTGAGAAAAAATTGGTTGCTATTTAAGCTGCCCAGCCTGTGGTTTTTCTTACAGCAGCCAAAGCAGAATCTGTCCGCCTTAGAGAAACATGGGTTTTCCCAGGTGGTGCTAGTGGTAAAGAACCTGCTTGCCAATACAAGGGATGCAAGAGACCTGGGTTTAATCCCTAGGTTGGGAAGATTCCCTGGAGAAGAGAATGTCAGCCCACTCCAGTATTCTTGCCTGGAGAATTCCATGGACAGAGGAGCCTGGCAGGCTACAATCCATGGGTTCTCAAAGAGTTGGGTGCAACTGAAGTGACTTAGCATGCACACACACAAGAGAAATGTGGCGGGGGAGGTGGGTGTGGGCAGGTGCTACAGGGATCATCAAGCAGCTAAAAGAGAAAGCAGACCCTCTGTGCGACAAGGAAGGCAGACGAAGAACGTGGACCACCACCCACATGTAGAGCAATGTGCAGGAACAGCCCCACAGAGAATGATGAATCCATATACCTTCCCAGCAGCTGGCAGCCCTCAGGTCTGGGAAGGAGAAGCAGAGGGAAACTGGTGATCCGTTGAGGCTCCACTTGAGTTTGGGGAACCTTCTGAAGGAGCAGGATACAAGATGGTGAGTTTCGACTTGCTCAGGTCTTCCTCATTCCCCGACAAGGGCTTACTCTGGGTCTGCTGTTTAGAAGCTGTGTGACCTGGAGTGATCACTTAACCTCTCTGAGACTCAAGTCTCCAGCTGGAAAATGAAGGGACCATACTCACCCTCAGCAATGGGTGTTTCTGAAGCCGATGTCCAACCTCACTTGGAGTCGTGGTGAGATGCCACTTAACGTGGAAAGAACAAGAAGTCGACTGTGGGAAAGAGATGAATGAGATGATAAACGGTGGTCTGAGGGGTATGGCACATGGAGACAAATGCTGCAACTTAAGCGTGGCCGAGAACAGGCACCTGGAAGGCAGATACAAGTGGCCTGCGTCAGACTCTAAGGGAGACACACCCAGAGATGTAATGCATGTGGGGGAAGGGCAGGCAAGGGTGGGCCCCCCGACCCAGGAGTGTCTGGCTGCCCAGAGAGAAGGTGCATGTCTGACTCTGAGGTGTGCAGAGAGCCACAGGTCGGAAAGGGCAGACAGGATGCCCTCTGGGGAGGAGCCACTGAGAGCATCTCACAGAGGAAACACTCACGTGGGATCCGAGAGGACAGACAAAGGGCCCTGCGAAGCCTTCTGCTCGTCCAGCTGGACTTCCATCGGCCAGACTTCCCATGTGGAGAAGTCTTCAGACTCTAACGCAGGTTCTGTCAAAGGCCTAAAACACTGGCAACTCTTAATGGTGTTGAGATCTGTGTGTAAAATAAAATCATTCTGAGCTGGGTCTAGTAACAAAGGTAGGTGATCAGTCTGGGTAATAGCATTTTGAGGTCCCCCCCTAAAAAAAGCGAGGAAAGAGTCCACAGTCATAAGACACTCTTATCTTTGGTGGTTAATATGCTATCTGTGATGTTATTTCCCCAAAAAGAGCCAGGGAAACCGTCAGATACCAGCCAGTTCCCTGAGTAACTGATGTGAATGAATTTCTGGTGTTTCCTTAAAAATGGAAACAGTGTGACATTCAATGAGCTATGGAGTTCTTCTAATGCTCATGTGCCCTATTGGATGTGGGGTTAATACTATTACTCAATACTACTCACGAGGCTGTCATGAAGCTGAAATGACAGAACACGGGGAGTCACTCAGCACCGTGTCTGCAAAGCACAAAGTGTTTCATCAGGGTCAGCCAAGAGAGATGGTTGTTCAAAACTTCCCCTTCTCAAGTCCCTCCTCTGGGAGCAGTCAAACAGAACTTTATTCAAAGCTGAAACCCACCCTAAAATTAGGGATTTTTGAACTGAGAGACCTGAATCTTGGGGACTTTAACTAAAGCCTATGTGAATAAGTGGTGAGCGGCAGGATTCCAACCGAGGTCACATGGATCCACACTCTCCCCGCTACCCACAAATCTCACCTGTGCTTCCGAGTTCACATTGGACAGGTCCATGCTTGTCTGCAGGTGTGGGCAGCCAGGGGTTCCCCTCTGGTGAACAGATGGTGAATTTAATTAGGTGCCCGTTGCCCAGTGAATTGGGGAACCTGAGCTTGGATCCATGTTCACTGACTTACAGGCAAGAGTTCTTTCTAAATCAGTGAATAATACATGCCCTCTCCCACACCAAGTCCACAAGCAAGCCTGCTCTGTCAATTTCTATCTGAACATCATACTATACCATCCTCACTCACCTCCTGAAACATGGCCCCCAAACACCCTGCAGTGATAGAGGATGCATGAAATGTGATTTAATGGGAAACCCTTGCAATGAGCAGTGACAGTTTTGGCAAGACCACGTCATCAGGAACTGCTGTAAAAGGTCTGAGGAAAATGACTGAACTTCTCTTTAGAAAAGATCTGCCAGGATCATTGGCCTGCTGTTGTTACAACTTCCCGTTTCCCATTTCTGCTTTTCTCTAGGAATCTGGAGTCTCATTCTGTAGTAATGAGAGTCGGTTCAGGAGCAAGTGATTGTTGGATGAAATCCTGAAATGCTCACGCAGCAAGCAGTCTCTGATAGAGTCACCATGGCCATTGTGTGTCCCTCGCTGGGTCTCCATGGCTGCGTTGAGACAGTCACTTGTAGCCTGTGGATTATGCCATGTGACATGGACCAAAACCACGGCCCATATCCTTCTGCTGCTGTTGGTAATGCAAAGTTTAAATTACTGCTCATTTTTAAATCCCTGTAGGATGGCCCTGGGGTGTGGATACTTCTGGTGTATTGGTCTTTTCCTCTGTTTTCTTTTGTAGACTGGGGTATCATTGGGTAAACCACCCTTGGCTCCACAATGACTAGAGTGTCCATTAGCTTAACAAGGACCCAGCCCTCTGCTTGTTCTTGTGCTTCTCAGTGGGATGGGTGACCAGTGGTCACATTCTTGCAGTGGGGTTGGTCCCTGTGGGAGTTTCCCACAAAACACTGGGGCTCCATCTCTGCTGGGTGCCCACATGTTTCCGCTTCCATCCATCTCTACATCCCTGCTTTCCTGGAAGCTTCTGCGACTTTAGATTTGTTACCAGTAATTTCTGTAGCCAAGAAGGAAGACAAATGTGGACTCTGTTTTTTTAATTAGTTAATGTATAAAACAACTGGGCTAAGCTATTTGGGTTGAAAAGAGAGGTCTGTTGGCTCATCAGTGCTTGGGTGAATACATTCATTAGTAAGCACGTATTTACATTAGTTTCAGCAAAAACACATTTGTTTGTACAAACATGGAGCAGAGTAGGAGAATGTTTACAGTATCCCCATTTGCCAACTCAGAAACAGCTCATCCTGCAGACGCAATGAGGCATCAAGCCCCCATCCTCCCCTGGAGCACCAGCAGGGAGAGCTGCCTGGGCTCTGCATGGAGAACTCCGCTCTTATAAGGAACCCCCCAGTCGCCCGGTCGCCCCTCCCAAATCGGAGGCACCTCCACCAGCATCCCTGACAGGTGCTTTCACAGCCCTTCCTGAACAGGTTCAAAGACAGAGCCCCTCGCTCCCTGGAGAACGACCACTGTCTGTCTAAACAGCTCTGTTAGAATGTTCTTTGCTATTGATGAGAAGTCTGGATCCTTACAACCTCTTCCTATCTGTTCTAATTCTATCCTCTGGAGCCAAACAAAACAAAGCTCCTTCCTCCTCCAGACAATGGTGCTTCAAACATGTGGAGGAAACCCTGTCATCTACGCTCTGTGTTTTGTCTCCAGTAAACATTTAGTGCTTGAAACATTCCTTTTAAGACATGGCTTCTAGTTCTTTCCCCATCCAGGGTCCCGCCCTGCCCTTGGGCTTGACCTGGAACAGAGGGGACGATGCCCCCTCCCCTGGTATCTCGTTCACGCTCGCTCCCACCCTGGCTGTGGACTTACTTTGATAGACTGTAAGAAACCGGCTGCTGATCAAAGTCAGAAAGCAACTGTTCTCGAACATCATGCTTTTACTGTAAGGTTGTGGAAACGTATCTGACCTTTTGGGTCTGCTTCATCAGCAGTTGGGATAGAGACGTGGATCCTTGAATTGGGCACACTTTCCGTGCCCACACCTCTCTGCTCCTGCATGGCTAGTGTGGCTGTCCCAGCTAGCCTTTCTCTGGGGCAGAGATTCTTGGGGAGCAGAGGGCGAAGGCCAGACACCTCCATCTCTCCAAGGGGTGGAGGGTAAGAGAAGTTTGCAAAAGCTTCCCAGGGACTTTGACAGGAAGCTCCTGTCCCTTCCCAGATCTGAGAACCCTGCCCCAAGGACCAGGCTGCCCCTTGAAGAAAGACACCTGAATTTTCCCTCCTGATTCCTCAGAGGATTTCCTACTCACCAGCCCAGGAGAACCTGCTTATATCCACCACTCCACTTTCTCAGAATCTTCAGGAGAAAAAAGTTATCTATGAGCTTCCCTGGTAGCTCAGTTGGTAAAGAATCTGCCTGCAATGCAGGAGCCTGGGGTTCAATCCCTGAATCAGGAAGATCCCCTGGAGAAGGAAATGGCAGCCCACTCCAGTATTCTTGCCTGGAGAATCCCATGGACAAAGGAGATTGGTGGGCTACAGTCCATGGGGTCACAAAGAGTTGTACACGATTGAGCAACTAAACCACCAAGGGCTTTGAAGCTGATTCCGGACTGATGTCCACACACACGCCATTAGTTTGAAACATCAAATCCCCCGGGACACCCAGAGCCCAGCTGCCATGTTCTCACTCAGCAGGCCAAGTGCGTCCCCTCCCAGGAGCCCGGCCAGTCGCCCCCTGATGTTTCGTGGGGAGGGGGGCAAATGCTGTCCAGATCCAAAAAGCAGAAGGGATTACAGTCAGAGATCATTTTGAAGTTTAATGTCTTGGAACATTTTTTCTTTCAAATCTGTTATTTTAAGCACACATTGTGATTTAATGACTCTTTTGGGGAGTTCAGTCTGTGGTTGGGGCTCAGGGCCCTGAGGAATGCATGTTTAATTTTTTTTTTCATCCTATAACCAGTATTTCATCTTAGACTAAATAGATGCACATTTTAGAAATCCCACAGAATCACTGAGAGAAACACTGCTGTTTATATAAATGCGTGCATGTTTGAGCGAATTTAGCTAAAGGAAACAGCCAGAGCTGGTTCCAGAGACGTTTGGGGGCTTCTTTCACTTCCTCCCAGTTCCTCCCGATCTGCATCCTTACAGGACTTACGTGCATGCCCAACCCTGTAATTTGTCTGCATACCTGGTCCCACCACTGATTCTGGTCTCTGTGACATAAAAACCAGGTCCCTTGCTTCTAGACCCAGCAGCCAGCACAGGGACAGCTCCCTTGCTGCACTGGGTAAAACTCTGGCTGAGTTTGGACATATGGGTGAAATTTTCATCCTCTCTGAAGACATGGTGAAGGGAACTGGCTGGCAAAGTGGAGAGAGAGAGAGAGAACTTTGCAGTCGGACCTCTGACAAGCAGAAGTCCCTCTACTTACACCTCAACCGCCCCTTCAATCTTCCAATGATGGCACAGGAAATTTCCTCAAAACTTCAGCTGCCACCTCTTCACCGCATCCACAGTATCACTGACTCTGCCTAATCCACTGAAAACCAAAAGCAAAAGGAGTCATGTGTGTGCAATCAACACATGAGATTTAAGAGGTCATGCATTTCTGCTCTCTGTCTTTCAAAAATGTTTGAGTAGTCATAAAATAGATATGAGGGCTTCCCTGGCGGCTCAGATGGTAAAGACTCTGTCTGTAATGCAGGAGTCCTGGCTTCAATCTCTGGGTTAGAAGATTCCCCTGGAGATGTGAATGGCAACCCACTCCAGTATTCTTGCCTGGAGAATTCCATGGACAGAGGAGCCTGGTGGACTACAGTCCGTGGGGTTGCAAAGAGTCAGACACAATATGACTCAGCTAATGAAGTAATAATGAAATGTATATTTAGCCTTTCTTTGGGGCCTCTTTCTCTGAAGTCTCTGGCAGCCACACGGTTTATCCACACTACACACTGTGTGTAATTCAGCACTACCCTTCCAAAAAGAGCACTGCAGTTACCATAAAATAGCCTTGGTCTGTGAGTGGACCTGACGAGACATTCTTTGCATCCTAGTCAAGGTGTCCAGGTGGTCAGCTGGAATGGAGCCAGATCATGAAAGATTATATCTTTGGAAACAATTTTAAGTCATGGAGGGTTACTGAAAGCTTCACATGCTGGGCTAATGTGGACTTGTTTGCATCTCAGAAAATTGCTCAAGCAGTGGAGTGTATGGTAGTTCAAGAAGAAAGAGAAAAGAAGGTCAGTTAGAAAGCTGCTTCAATAACCTGTCTCTCCAGCAAACCAGCAGGTCTCCCACCTCTAGATGTCCCATGTCCTTGGATTTGGGGGCAGAAAGGCAGGAAAAGAGGAAGCAGTGATTTCATATGTTTCTCCAAGTCACAGAAACCATGCCGGGCCCTTCCTGGGGGTCTTGAGTCTTGTGTCAAGAGGCGGGGCCCCAGCTTTGACAGGTGGGGCTCTTCCCATCCAGTTGCCCTTGGCAGTCAATGTAATGTGTGGAATGAACAAATCCCCAAAGTGTTTGCACACAAAGGGGTCTTAATAGGTCAAAATGTAAAACTTCATTATGTTCCTTCTTTAAGGTGCAGCTCAGAATGGCCTCTGGAGAAGGAGTGGGAGTTATAAGCGAACGTGGTAAGCTAAGCACACACAGCCTGTGGATCAAAACTGTTAGCTGACATTCCCAGTGCTGGGGAGACTGGAACTTCGTGAGCTGGAATAAGTAATCTGTTAGAGGATATTTCTATTGCAAATTCTTCACTGACTACTAGACTCTTTCCTGCTGCTTAAATTATTTCTCAAAGAAGTCCACTTTATATTGTTCCAAAGAGAAAGAAAAGCTCTGTGGTCAAAGATCTCTCCAAGTGGGTTTGTTTACTTCAGAGGTCAGCTGGGGAGACCGGCTTGGGTTTTTACGACACACTCACACAGGCTGCAATTACTTTAAATCCATCGATGCGATTGTAAGTCAAAAAGGTTTGAGGACAAATTTGTAACTAGAAGTAAAAAAAATCTCATGACTCTCCTTAACATTTTGTTTGTTTGTTTTGAAGTTTTGGAAAAGTTGGTTTCAAAAATCAGTTGTGTAACTTAACTTTCACTCTTCGAAACTGAGAGCCCAATGCGGGGGTGGGGGACACAGTTGCCTTGAGCTTAGTTCAGAGTCTAGAGCCCTCCTGCTCCTGCCTGGAGTTGCACCCGTTTCGGGCACAGGCCCCGCTGACTCACTCCCCCTAAACCTGAACTAGCAGACTCTGAAGTTAACTGATGGTCTGGTTTGTTTTACCCACAATTCATTTTCATCTGTTAGCAGAGGAATAATTCCTTTTTATCTCTGTCTTCTCTTGACTAATTCAGTTAAATCGGCCCTCAAATATACCATGGGATTAGTGAGGTCATATAGCTTTTATTCTTGAATGATGTAAATCCAACTTCCTAATTTCTAATAAATGTCTTTTTTTTTATTTTATGAAACTTGCCTTTGACTTCCTGATAATTGAAAGAAAAAGTCAGATATCGTAAAGCATAGTAATTCACACAGAGCTTAAAGGATTGTAGAGTATTAGCCACTCTGTCATGTCTGACTCTTTATGACTCCATGGACTATAGCCCACCAGGCTCTTCTGTCCATGGAATTCTCCAGGCAAAAACACTGGAGTAGATTGCCACTTCCTTCTCCAGGGGATCTTCCTGACCCAGGGATCAAACCCACTTCTCTTGCACTGCAGGCAGATTCTTTACCACTGAGCCAACAGGGGAGCCCCAAAGGACAGTAAGACCCACTCCGAGAGGGAAATGTTTGCTGTAAATGAGTTGATGATGGTACTGATTAAAACCTTGTTGGAACTGTCAGAATCAGGCTCAGGAAAGACCAACCTTGGGGATTTTAAAGTTTAAGAAAAATCTGTCAGTGGGTTTTGCCTTCTGCCTCTGAGCAAACACCTTCTTCAGGCTGTTGTGTTTCATGCAGGGGGTGTGGAGCTCCCGAGGGGGCAGGTGGCGGGGCTGGCGCATTTCTGACGCAGTTTCAGCCATTTCTGATGGCTGGGGGACGAGGCCTTGCCTCTCAAGGGCCTCCAGCCCAGCCTCCCAAGTCCCAGGAGAATGTGAGCACCGGGGTCCCTTTCTCCTCAGGGGCCTTGTGGGGTTGAGGTGCTAACAGTCAGGGAGCAAAATCTGTAGAATGAAGGTGCTTGGTCCTCAGAGCACCCCCAAACACAGAAGGCATCCAGCCCGAGGCCAGGGGTGCACCTACAACATGCTCTCTGAGCCTGAAAAGACCAGCTGAGGTCCTGCAGGTGGGCCTACAGCACCAACTTTGGGTCAAAAACCACTTGGAACTTCAGGAAACACAGAAGCACAATGTATGGGGCTGGAGGGTGGGAGAAATGTAGGTCTGGGACACAAAGGCGAGAAGGGACAAAAGTCACATCACAAAGGCTCCCACAAGGCCCCTGAGACAGCTGATGCCTCACTTCCCATCAAATTTGGATTAGCCACTGCAAAGGAGGAAAGAGAACAAATAAAGGAAATCCACAGATAATCCCCAAACCTCCCTCTGCCCTCCCAGTTTAAATTCCTCCTGTGCTAAGTCAGGCCTCCCTTCTGTCAACCAGGGCTGATAAAGAGGGACAAGATTAACTGGCCCTCCTATGAGCTCTGTCCTGTGCGAGCACACGGGAAATGGGGAAGGATGGGGGACCCCCGATTTGCACAAATCTGGAGCTGAAGCCTGAAGCGGCTGGAGAAGGGGCCCCAGCCACAGGGTGAGGAGCAGAAGAGGATGTGGGTTGTGCTGGGGTGGACATGGAGGGACACACTGGTGGGAGAAGGTGAGGGTGGGTGACAGGAGATCCAGCCACGGAGCCACACAGTCAGGAGCCCGTTAACCCAGCCAGAGAGAGAGACAAGACAAGGCAGGGTGTGAGGAAGTGAGCCATAGGCAGCTGGATGGCATGAGGCTGGGGTCTCACTCTCCCTCCCGTGGATGCCCCCTCGATTAAACCCACAGCACTGGGGGGATGACACCAGCCGGACTAAAGCCGACTGGCCTGTCACAGCATCTGCTGCTGGGCTGAAGCCGTGAGCCCCACACCCAGGCACATGGAGGGTGTTTTCTTCAAGTCTTCAGACACAGAGTCAGTCAGGGTTTCTCAGGGAACCACCTAGTGAGATGGCGTTCCTACTTCCTCAGGTCTCCTCGGGGCGTCTGCTCTATTGAGCAGCTGCAGGGCCCTCTCCCGGCTGTGTCACCAAGGAACGTGGTCTCTTGGGCAAGTCCCCTTTCCTCTCTGGGTCTCTGTCACCTTCTCTGGCTGGCCTCGGCTCACAGGGCTGATGCCTCCAGAGGGACTTGCTTCCCAAGTGATAACAGAGAGAACTCGTCTCAGAGTCTTTTTCTCCTCCCTTCCCTCCTTCCTATACACTTTCCTTTTCCTTTTCCTCATTTTAGATGTACCTCTGGAAGAAAGTCCAGCGTTCCCTGCTGATCTTCTGGTGTTTTTTAGCCCTTTCCTGTGTGTGCATGCTAAGTCATTTCACTTGTGTCCAGCTTTGTACAACCCCATGGACCGTAGCCCACCAGGCTCCTCTGTCCATGGAATTCTTCAGGCAAGAATGCTGGAGTGGATTGACATTTCCTTCTCCAGGGGATCTTTCCAACCCAGGGGTCCAACCTGCATTTCATGTATCCTGCATCGGCAGGTGGGTTTACCACTAGCACCACTCCATTTGGCAATAACTTCATAAATGTGTTCTGGAAAAAAAAAATTTTAATTTAATTATAGAAATCAGTGAAACAGAGGACAGAGAAGTCTTTTGGACACTAAGAATATTCTACCAACAGAAGCTATCACACTGTTATCGAAGAACTAGTCTTCTAGGGCTGCAGGACACACTAAGGTCAGATTGGGCCTCAGAGTCCACATCACTTCAACATGGCAAATTCCACCCAGATTCCTTCTGGAAAGTGGAAGCCCTTGAAGTGTGTTGTGTATTTATGACCAACTTGGGCACTCCTCCTCCCGGGGTCTGAAGGGCTTCAGTGTAGACGGGGACCCCAGGGGCTTTTGCCAGCTGTCAGTAGTTCACACTCTCAGGGTAGCATCGCGTGTCTTCCTTCTGAGAACAGAACAAACTGGCTTGGTTCACTGCTGAGCCCCTAAGGGTTCCCGGTTGAGAGGAAGCTCACCCTCCTCTGTCATCTTCAGTCTGAGTATAGAAAATGGGCCTGACCCTTCCTCATCCTTCCACACCTCCCGAGTCCAGCCCCCACCCGCCAGGCCTGGAGCCCAGAGAGTGAGCAACAGGGCTGGCTCCTCATCCAAGAGCAAAGGGGTCTCACATCTCAGGCAGTGGTGTGTCCCAGCACCCCCTCCATGTCTCCACCAGCTTAGGGACCTCCTCCAGTATGGCCTGTCACCTTCCCAGCCCCCTCTTAGAACCCCAGGCTCCAGGGCCCAAGGCATATGGCCCGAGGCCTGGATTCACCCAGCTGCTCCTAAGGGGGAAGCGATGCCCTGGGAGGACACAGCGCTGGGGCTCCCTGAGACCCTGCTGTCTCTGGACCTCAGAGGACACCACACATCACATGTGTCTGCGCAGGAAGGTGGTGGCGGTAACAGCAACCCCGCCTGGGAGTGTAGGCAGCTGCCTGGATTTAGGTCCCGTGGTCTCGCCTCCTCCCATCCTGACCCTCCCCTCCACCACCCCATCCCCGTCCTTGCCCATCTTCTCTTCTCATTTTTGTGCTGGGACACTGAGTGCAGCAGATCCTCAGAAATAACATGAAACTGTTGTTGTTTTTATTACTCAGTTGCTTTGGGGAAACGTGGTCACAAGCTCCATTCTGACCGTCTCTCGTGGGTCACTGTTCTCACGTGTCACTAGGAATCTCAACGATCACCCAGACCAGTGCGGGACCATGCCAACCCAGAGGCTCCCCGGTTCTGAACACATGTCTGCCGTCTTCAGGGTGCTCGCCTGGCCTTGGTGGCCCTAGAAGGACTTCTCATGCAACAGCAGTCGCCTTCCACAGAAGGCATGTGAAATCCAACCATTTTTTAAGTTGCAAAAGAGACTCCCTTCTGCAGACCATCTGTTATTCAGTAATGTGCAAATTACCAATAAATAATTCCAGATTCTTCTTTGCAAGCCCAGCTATAAACAAACGCTCCACAGGCCGAAATGGAAGTTGTTTTCCCTTTGAGGACTCATTAAGTTCTGCATGATTGGAAGAGATCAGGGTGGGGAGAAGCCTCCCAGCAGAGGCCCAGAGCATTATGTCCTCACACAAATAACTGCAGGAAGTCAAACCCGCCACGTCTCTGGACTGGGACCCTCTCCTCCCAGGGCATGTCTGCTCCAGGCCTTCACCCCATGGTGCATCTGTGTGCTCGTGAAACCCATAAGGCGGGTTTATGTGGACTGGTCTTATTTGTTAAGGTCAGTAAGCTTAAAAAAAAGACATTAGTTTTACCTTCTTTTCAGTAAGGACTCTTTCTGTTGAAAAAGAAATTTGATTCTAGACAGCCTGGGTAAATATGGCACATTAGAAGTTAGCTTTGTCTTCTAGTTAATGGCTGGAAATTTGGCTGGTTGAGCACTCCTACAGATAGCATTTACAAAACCTGCACAAAATGCTGTACCCCCTACCCCAAAATCATAGCTAGAAAGTGTGTGTTCAGTCGCTTCAGTCGTATCTGACTCTTTGCAACCCCATGGACTGTAACCCACCAGGCTTCTCTGTCCATGGGATGCTCCAGGCAAGAATATTGGAGTGAGTTGCCATTTCCTTCTCTAGGGGATCTTCTTGACCCCAGGGATCAAACTTGGGTCTCCCACATTGCAGGAAGATTCTTCACCATCTGAGCTACCAGGAAAGCCTGTACATGCCATAAGTATAATTTTTAATAAAGCTGACTAAGGAGTAAACAATAGTATTCAACAATGGCAAGAAAACACTAACAGAGAACACTGGTGTGGTATTCTGAGAAAGTTACATGCCCAGTATTTAACTGAGTGTAACATTGCTTTTTAAGGCATTCACAGCACAATATGTAAAGAACATAATAAGGCATTTTTAGGAACAAGTTCAGAATTTGATCCTAGAATGATAAACATGAAAAATAGATAAAAACAATTAAACAAATGATGAATCTGTAGGAGGGAGAATTCTAAATAAGATTAATGGTTTGAGGAATGATAAAGTGAAAGAGATCAAGATCAAACCAGTCAATCCTAAAGGAAATCAACCCTGAATGGAAGGACTGATGCTGAAGCTGAAGCTCCAATACTTTGGCCACTTGATGCGAAGAGCTGACTCACTGGAAAAGACCCTGATGCTGGGAAAGATTGAGGGCAGGAGGAGAAAAGGGTGACAGAGAATGAGATGGTTGGATGGCATCACTGACTTAATGGACATGAGCTTGAGCAAACTCTGGGATATAGAGAGGGACAGGGAGGACTGGCGTGGTGCTGTCCATGGCGTGGCAAAGAGTTGGACACGACTTACTGACTGAATAACAACAATAACAAAGTGAAAGAAAAAAAAAACATGTATAACAATGAGAAAATCGAGTATTACTTATTTCAACTAGGTCATACCTGAGAAAAAGGCACGTTGAACAGCTAATATTTATTATACCTGTTGATCTGCCTTCAGAATGAAAACAAGGGAGCTGGGATTTGTGAGCAGCTCACTGCCTTCACACCTGCTATAGGAAGTACAGGTTTGACTTAGGAACTGAAAAAGTAACTTTTAACATTAAGCAGTGATTCAAAAGCCTTTCTCAGAGAGCCTATGAGGGTGAATAATCATAGGATGGTAAAGAAAGAGGTGTCAGCAGAATTCTGACCAGAAATCCCAAAGGATTCTTGTGTCAATAAAGATGTCTAGCGTGAATCTGAACCAAGAAGATGTGGTCTCAGCTGTGAGGGTGTTAATGACATTCTTCAGAACCAGATAGTGACCATCTATGATACTTTTTTGCACCTTCCCTGGAAGGAATATCCCTATGAAACCCATAAAATATGACTGTATAGCCACTTTGGGGTATATGATGGGAATGCCAATAAAATGCTTTAAAAATTAGATTTCATTGAGAAATGACATGGGATGTACTACAAGAATTAAGAAAATAAGAGAACATCATCAAATAAGCTCATTGTAGCCTTCAGATAAAATGAATTTAGCTTTAAATTGTGACATTCACAGTTATGATTAGCATGAACCATTTCCTACTATGAATATAAGGTGATTGAACTTTAGCTATTTCACTTTCCAAAATAGTGAAACTAAATTTTTGGAGAAAATATTTTCTTAAAAATCAAAGGAAATTTTGTGTGATGAAGTATCTAGTGGAAATGTTTTTATACCCATAATTAATGATGCATCAAAAGTAAGATTAATTACTTTTGTATAAGCAATTATATACTTTTGTGAGTATTACATACTTTTGTATGTATAAGAAATGAAGAGATGGGTAGATATGAAACGAATAAATTGATAGAACAACGTCAAAGGTAGAGAACAAGGTGTCTACTGAAAATTCTTTTGACTTTGCTGTCTTTAAAGTTATTCATGATAAAGTGTTGGGAAAAAGAGAAATTGTATGTGAAATCTGCAATGAGTGGCATTCCAATAAACTATAAGAGTGTTTTTAAAATGAAAATGTTCACATGACTGAAAAGATTCACTTACAAAGAATGCCAAACCCAATTACTATAGAGACAATATTCTGGCCATTAAAGATCAAGCTACAGTATAATCTTAATTAGAGATTTCAAGAAATTGAAAATTGAGCGGTAAAACTGCTATTTTCAACTTTCTTCATCATAACCCAGAATTTTAAAATTTGGAAGAGGAAAAATTAACATACTATGTGGATATCGGTGGTGAAAAGTCATAATATAAATGATAGCAATTTATATAATACAGTTAAAACATTTCATAAAATTTTCTGTGATAGAGACAATTTTTCTCAAATAACCCATGGTGTATACATTGTGATGTCACATTTTCAGTTCATCTGAATCTAAGAATTTCTTTAACACTTTTGCTGACATTCCAGTTGCTGTTCTCATGGCAGAAGAATTTCTCCAAATTGAAATTAAAGTCAGTGTAATAACTACAATGGCTCAAGAAAGTCTGCTTCATTAGGCATTAATGACAACAGAATACAAATTACATAAAAATTTCGATTACGAAAACAAAACTAGTAACTCCATTGGAAGGAAGGAAGGCAAGAAAATAAATTTCGGGAAATAAATGTACAATGAATGACATAAATGACTATTAAATACACGAGTCATCACCTGCCTATCAACAGATCACTCAGACATTTGTAGTAATAATTAAATTCAATTATCTTTGATATCTTTCCAACCTTCATTTGCACTTATTTTTCAATTTAGATAATGTGACTTGAAAAATATGAATTGCCAAAACCAGATTCTAGAAGAAGTAGAAAACCAGAATAGTACTATTTTTAGTAAAGAACTTGAATTTGTAATTAAACACATTCCCCAAAATCTCCAGACCCAGGAGGATTACTGGAAGATTCTTCTCATCAGTCTTACATAAACTTTTCCAGAAAATATAAAAAAGAGCCTACTTCCTTGCTCATTTATGAACCCAGCAGAACTCATAACAAAACCCAGTGACAAGGACTCTAGAAAGAAAGAAAATTTTAGGCCAGTCATACTCATAAGCAAAGATCCAAAAGTCTTAAATAAAGTGTTAGTGGTTACTTTAAATCATATATGCTTATGGTATACAGATGAATATTAGCCGTGTATAAAAATGACCAGCCATCAGAAACAGTTGGGTTTGTTCTGATAAGCAAGGTTGGTTTCACATTTGAAAATGAATCAATGTCATTCACCATGTCAGGAGAATAAAAGAGAAAAACCAGGATCGTGTCGGTAGATGTATAAAATACATTTTTAAAAGTTCATTATCAGTTCATGGAAAAACAAACAACTCCATGCAAAGCAGAAATGGAAAAGCAATGTGGCATTGTCAGTGCTTTACCCTCATCCCAGCTGTGACCCTCCTTCTAGGGTTTTTTCGACTCTGGGAGGAGAGTAAGTCAGAAATGCTGGAGGGCTGATGTTTAGGACACAGCCCTCACCCCTGCAGATGGGTGGGGTGGTGGTGGTGGTAAATACTTCAGATTCCTTGCCCCTCTGAACAGGGAAATGCAGGGTAGGCCCCCCACGCCTCTCAGATTCCCCAGGGCCCTGAGCCCCAGTTGACCAGCTGACCTTGCACCGGGAGCTGGTCTCTGTCCACACAGCTCTCTCTTCCCCAAGACCCTGCTCCATCAAGTGCAACCAGCCTGTCTCATTCTGTCTGTTCTGTTCCAGAGACATCTGGCCTCCACCGCGATCCCTCCTGGAGCTGCAGCTGGAAACCCGAGCAGGCAGTGAGCTGGGGTGGTCACCGGCTCACCTCACCACCTCCTTTATGGAAGTCGGTGAGGATCACCAAAGGGACATGAGCAGATGCCCCGCCTGTGTGAGAGCTGTGGGCATGGGGAGTGTAGATGACATGGCAGCACCTGCTCCAGCAGGCCCACCGGGAACATCTCACCACCGTCTGGCCATCACCCCAACCCTGAGGGGCCAATCCGGCCCTGAGCCATGGCAGGACTCCTGGGGCTGCACTTGGACTCACTTGGGCATGCGCCCAGGGAAGCTTCTCACCAGATGAGATGCCCCAACCCTTGGTGAGCAGACCTCTGCCTAGGCTCAGACACCCGCTCCCCAGAGGGCAGGGTGTTTTAGGGGAAAGATCCTCGGAAATTGGGAAAAAGTCTATTCCCCTTGTAAAAGATCACATGTTGGAATGAGTCTTTAGATTTCAAACATGTCCTTAGCTTTTTGAAAGTGTTAGTTGCTCAGTTGTGTCCGACTCTTTGCAACCCTTTGGATTGTAGCCCACCAGGCTCCTCTGTCCATGGAATTCTCCAGGCAAGAATACTGGAGTGGGTTGCCATTTCCTACTCCAGGGGATCTTCCCAACCCAGGGATTGAACCCCATTCTCCTGCATTGCAGGTGGATTCTTTACCGTCTGAGACTAATGATACACATATGTGTACACACTCCAAGGTACACAGAGATAAGTGTACAAATTATTGAATTTTCACTAACGGAACACACCTATACAGCCAACACCAAAGTCAAGAAACAACACTGGAATTTCATTTTTGTCATATTTTGCTTGGCGGTCTGTGTTCTGAGCTGTCAGAAGCTCCCTGAGGACAGGACTGTGTCTTGCTCCTCACCTCTGAGTTTCCAGGGTCCCATCAGAGCGCCCACCCCACACGAGGGGCCTAGCTTGCTGAGTACGTTTGCTGACTGCAGTGGAGGAAGTGGAGCTATGCTCTTATTGGAAAGAAATTGAGCCCCATCTGTAAAGCATGAAATTCCTTTCCCCTTCACTGTTAACGAATCTCTTTCTCCCATGTGTATTAATATACAACAGAGCTCAGTAAAAATACTGTTATTGAGAGTAAATTCAAATAACACACAACTCAGCCTCTTTCTCTGCACTGTACCTGTGAGCTGAGCCACCCGGACCCTCCCACCATGGCAGTCGGGATGGTGTGAATAGCTGTGTGTGTTGGCAGAAAAGACATCGAAGTTGGCAAAACCCACGACTGTCTGGCAAGCTGAGCGACAATGAGAATCTGATTCCATTCCTCTTGAATGAGGTGGCATTGGGGCAGCTGAGGTGTGGGCTCCCAGAGCTGAGTGGCCATGATCGTGGTATGGCCTCATTAAGCCAGGGGCTCGTGACCGTGTCTTTGAGAGACTTGAAAATGTGACTTCTTTGCTCCCTGAAAATGTGAGGGAAATGTGTTTGGTGATGACATTATCCCAAGCCCTGGATAGTCCCCGAGGTGACCAGGGCTGGAAGCAGGAGAGTATCCTGTTAGTTGCAGAGAAAGGTGGGCCCTCTGCCCTCTGCAGAGGAGGGACTCGGAGAAGTGACCAGCCTTCCCCCCATCATGTGGTCACTGGAGCAGCTGCCAACTCCTTTACTGTCTTTTCTTTTTTAAAGAAGCTTTATTGAAATACAGTTCATTTACAGTGTGGTGTTAATTTCTGCCATACAACAAAGTGATTCAGTTACATACATATATTCTTTCCATATTCCTTTACATTGTGGTTTATCATAGGATATTGAATATAGTTCACTGTGCTATACAGTAAGACCTTGTTGTTTAGCCATCCTATATGTAAGAGTTTGCGTCTGCTAATCCCAGACTCCCAATCCTTTCCCACTCACCGGGGGTCCTATGCTTTCCTAAGTCTGTCTTGATTCATGAGCTCCAGAGGAGGAACCCAGTAGAATCTCATTTATCTTGTGAAGGCGATCTAGAAAGCCTGGTACAGTCGGGAAGAAGTGACACCCCTTTATTATCTAAGGAGATGGGAGAGGGCTTCCAGTTGGCACCCCACTGGATGTGGGGCGCTGGAAGTGGAGCTGGGGGTTGGGAGGAGACGCACTGCCGGGCGGGCGGCTGTGCAATGCGTGAACTGTTCCAAACCCTCTGAGCTTCCTGCCAGGGCCCTGGATCCTCAGGCTAGTTGTGGAATTTGGATCTGGGACAATTTGCTCTAAAGGGGGTTTGGCATCAACCAGTCATTATTATTAACAAACATTTGGCGAATGCCAACCACATGCCTAATGCTGGAGCAAAGATTTCCTTTGCTTATTTTCCTCTTCAGTTAGGTTCCCAAGTCGAGGAGAAGGTCCCCGACCCCATTACCCAGGGGAGGCTCTTGCCCAGTCCTCCCAGCCCCACCCTGCCATCTCTGAAGCCCTGGGAACTTTTTCCAAGGGGCTTTTCTCTTTTAAGAGAACATTTCAGAACATTGTAAGTGGTGGCTTTAAACTCTTCACCCCCTTGTTATCGAGAGAGAACAGATTTTGGAGAGAAATGCATCTCCTGACCCAGCCTTAGTCTAACCTGCTCTTAGGGCTAACTCACCCGGGAGGAGGAGCAGCCGGGCTCTCCTGCTCTGTGGCCTCCATCAGGGCTGCGTCTAAATGACGGTTCTTGAATTACATGGAGGAGTCTTTAAAAATACAGAGCAGGATGAGTTGTGTTTATTTTTAGTGGTCTTTTCCCCGAGCTGTCCGCCAGCCTGTTTCCCTGTCTGTGCATGTGGTCTCACATGGGACCCATGAAAAGTGTGGGTCCTCGAAGGAAAATGTGCAAGAAAGTTTTGGACAGGGCTCCTCTTCTATTTCCCAGCTGTGGCTCGTGGTTAAGACAATTGGCATTGAGAACAAGATAGTTTGACCCTTTTTATTTTTTAAGCAAGAAGTGGTCCTTCTAAATGACAGTGATTCCCATTGAATAAGACAGGTTTGGTGTTGGAAGAGCATCAGAGGAGATGTCCCAGAAGCAGCGGGCAAGCTAGAGGCTCCAGCACCTTCACGATGGTTTTCAGCTCAGGATCTATGGGCACCTGATAAACACATGTGCAATGAGGCTTAGCTGCCAGTGTACCAAATAGAGGCCAGAGAAAGTGGAGAGTTCCAGGGACTCTGTCACAAGACCCCTCTTTCTCTCATGGCCTCTGCACGTCGGCGGGTGTCTAACCTCAGGCTGTGTATGTGCCCCTATTAATGTCATACAAGACGTTACCCTTAGGTGGTTTCCTGGCAGCCCAACAAAGTGCTGGAAAGTTAACCACTAAAGAATCATTTATTTATCCATCCTTTCATTGAACAAATCCTTCCTTGGTGCTTGGATCTTGTGTTAGATCATAATGGCCGGGCTCGGTGTGAGTTGCTGGTACTTCTTATTGCCTGAGGCCTTGGCAAGCATCACTGATGAATCACCCTGCTATTTCTTGGTGATCCACGGTGCTGATAGTCTCCCCAGACACCACCATCTTCAGTCCTGGAGTGACCCAGAGACCCCAGGCTGGACGTCCCTCCCTCACAGAAGGTGGTGCTGGGGTCCTGCTCAGCCTCAGCCTGGGGTCTGGTTGGGAGGAAGACAGCGAGTGGTAATGCCTTCCAGATGTCAACAAGATGACGTTACCTCTGCAATTTAATTGCTTGTAATATTGACGGGGTTGAGAGAGGCAGGGAGTAATTAAAGATTTGGAGAAAGCAGAAGTTCAGGTTTAGCAAGTTAATGACATTGGCAGGACACTCTAAAGCCTCAGCCACCTACTCTTTTTGAGAAGAATGTGGTTATAGTGACTGTATTTTATAAACCAAAAATACGGCCTGACGAAGGAATCAAAACCATGCTGTAGAAAAACACCACTCTTGACTTTGGAATTTATTTTTTATAAGTCTTAACAAAGGAAAGAAATAAATCTATATACTTATACATTTTAAATGGCCTTTGGAAAAGAATAAAAGTACCTAAGTTTGGGACTCTCCCAGAAAATCTGCCTTATAAATATGCCTCCAGAGAGAAAAATGACTCTTGTTCGCTGGGTCGTGTACATGAGTTTGTGCAATTTAGAAGTTTTCATTTTGGCTATATACTTACTCCCTCGATCAAATAATTGAACTCCTCTGGGTCAATTCTCATGTCCATAAAATGATAGAATTACAGAAATTGCTACGGACCTTTTGAAATTCTATGACTCTATACCTGCCTCAAGCATTTCCTTTCAAAGGTACTTGTCATGTTTTATTAACAAATTGGTTTAGTGAATGGTAGAAGAATGACTGGAGGGACAGGTGTTCACAGCTTCACTTGCTGTGGCCCCTGAGAGCATCATCTGATGAAGGCAAAGCCACATGCCTTGTGTTCACTGCTGGGTTCTAGGTGGCTAGACAGGGGATGGCTATTGAATGGATGGATGGATGGACAAATACATGAATGGATGGAGGGATGGATGGATGGATGAATGGATAGGTGGGTGGATGGGTGAATGATGGATGGATGTATAGGTGGACGGATGGATGGATGGATGGATGAATAGGTGGGCGGATGAATAGATGATGGATGGATGGATGGATAAATGGTGGATAGATGGTTAGATGTATAGATAGATGGATGGATAAATAGATGGATGAATGGATGGAGGGATGGATGGATAAATGGATATGTGGGTGGATGGGTGGATGCATGGATGGGAGGATAGATGGATGGATAGGTGTATGGATGGATGTATCCATATCTATTATTATATATGTTCATTCAGGAAATGGCTTTTCTTTTCTGGAAGAACATATCATTTTATTAAAATATTTTGTAAACTTTTCAAACTACATCAAAGTAATCACCCTTACAATCTCACAATTTATGCAACAAACTAACATATACTGATATCCATTTCAACATAAGGTGGTGAAAGAATATTGCAAAGAAAATATAGAATATATTTTGTGAACTCTTGGTTGACCACTAACTGAAATGTTTTAAACAGCTTTACTGATATATAATTCACACACTGTAAAGTTTACCCAATTAAAGTGTACAATTCAATGGTCTTCAATAGATTTATAGGGTGGCCCAACCATCACAATAATTTTAGAACATTTTTTTCACTCTAATAAGGAACTTTTACTCATCAGCAGTCACTTGCCTTCCCTTCTCACTTCCCCTACCAACTCCCCATCCTAGACAATGGCTAATCTACTTTCTTTCTCTATAAATTTGCCTATTCTGAACATTTCATATAAAGCAGAATTGCAAAAGCTGACAGTAGCATAACCTCAGTTATGATATATCCAATTTCTTATTATGGATATCCACATATATCTCCACACTGAAGGAAGCTCACCTAAATATTAAAGTTGATGGTCTTCGATCATTTATACTAATGTTCATTTTCCTGATAATGTGTGTTCCTGATATTTTTCCTGATAATGTGTTAGTTCTCCATCAAAAATTTGTTTTTCTGAATTTTTAAAGTTTTTAGAACATTGAGGTCACATCAATGATGCTATGAATGATTGTAAAGGGTTCATAGGATCCTGTTTTTTTGAGGGAATGAAGTATGAGAATTAGATTGAGACATATCTACTTAACAATGAACACCTCTTTTCAAACTGAGCAGTATTGACTCTTAGTCTGTATTTTCCCCAGTCTTTTATTACCAATTTTACTTCAACTTATATACGATGTGGTTTGTGAGAGGCTTTGAAATTCTCTCTGGAATGAAGCCCAAGATAAACATATGGGCTAAAAGCACAAAGATTGATGAATTTAATGCCAATGCGTTAGTTAGAGATGGACAGGAGAGGAAAACCCTTAGGAACTAAAATCCGTAGTGAGGTACAGTCACTTGCCTTTTTAGATTCGCCAACAGGAGAAATGCACACCAGTTTGGAATCTATGTTCTTTTCTTGCTCCCTCAGGATGCCCCTTATGTGTAAGGGAACATGTCAGATTTGGGAACTCGACAAACTACTTCAGAAATGTGCACAGTGTTTATTAAAAATTCGAGGCTTACTGGATTCAGAGCTCTAGGGGCCATGTCTGGGAATTTATCCATCACTGCTCCCTGGGTACCACGAGTGGACACAGAGGCTTGGAGCTCCAGAATGGAAGCTGAAGGGAGAGTGAGGGCCTCACAGTCTGATAGACACAGAGCATGCCGTCCACTTCCCTCAAGAGGAGGGGAAATTTATTCATCACTGCTCCCCGGGTACCTCGAGTGGACACAGAAGCTTGGGGCCCCAGAATGGAAGTCAAGTGGAGAGTGAGGACCTCACAATCTGAAAGACACAGGGCCCCTCTGGCCACTTCCCTCAGGAGGAGACGCAGGTGGACCTGGTGACTACAACCTGGACGGTTCCTGGAGAGGCTGCCCTGTCCCTTGGCCAGGACCCCACCCCTACAACTCCTCCCTGCCACCCCCACCACGAGCTCAAAGTCCAAAGATTCGGGGGCCCAAGGGACAGGGTTTTCCCAAAGTAGATGATCGGTGTTTTTGTGTAAAAGCCCAGTGGCCTCACCAAGAGACTGCAAACCTGCTCCCTGAGTTCAAGGATGCTGAGATGTCAGAGGAAAGTGAATCGAGGATATGATTCATGCTCCTGCTCCATGGCCCAGGTCCCTGGAAGGGCTATCCTGAGGTTCACTTCCAAGGACCACCATCCTCTGCACCAGCTTGCATCTAACTGGGGTCACTCTGGGGTTTTTCTGCCCACAGATGACGTCTCACCAGGAACCCCGCTTCAAGGGCTTCCCTCATCTCAGGGTTGGTCTTGGAGAGAAATATTTCTTTCCAAGGGGCAAACACAGAACACAGGTAAACATAAGATGTTTGGGAAAGTGTGAAGTATGAGGTTGGACATTCCTACAATCTGGTTTATATTTAATGTAGGAAAGTGAAGGTGTTTTGGTAAAATTATGGTTCAAGGGGGAAATAATTTGAACTGGACCAGATAGTTTGATAACTTCCACCTTGCTCTTAGGTTTCTGTAGAAAATAAAAGAGCTTCTTTATCAAGAGAAAGAAATCTGAGGGTAGTCTCAGATTGCAAATGCATGAGTGAGGGGTGTGTGTGTGTGTGTGTGTGTGTGTGCACGCGCACGCGTGTGAGTATGTGTGTGTGCGCGTGTGCATGCGTCTGTGCACGTATGCATGCCTGTGTGATTCCAAAGATTCTTTCCTGCTTTCATACTTTCCACAACCCATCAACAACTTAGATTATCAACAGAGTTTCCCTCTTTTTTCATGGAAAATAAGTTTTCTGCCAGGCAGATATGATTTATCCTCCTCAGGATATGGAAAACAAAGAGGCTTCAGAATGTCTTTGCTCTGCTGACGTCCTCCCATCTCCACAAACACCCTTCTCCCCTCCCTGTAAGCAGACCATTTTGTTCCGGTTGCAGCATCAGTGGCAGGCTGTGTGTGAGTGAGCTGTGTGTCTGTGGATGTCGTGTGTGTGTCTATGTGTGTGTAAGTACGTGGGTGAGAGTGTGTGTGAATATTTGTGCATATATGAATGTGTGTGTGTGTGTGTGTGTGTGTGTGTGTGTGTGTGTGTTCTGTCAGCATCCTAAAATTCATAAGGTCTAGGAAACCAAGGTGTCCTGGGTCTTTCAGGTGCTGGTTGCTTATCCGATGCTCCCAGGTTTAGTCTTTCTAATCCACTCTCGGGTGCTGGCAGCCTAGGGAGCTGGAAGAAATGGATGAGGGTCTAATCACAAGCCTAGTGCCTAGAAATTGGGTCCCCGACCAGCCCCCCACAGCTGGTGCTGACAGATCCCCGACTGGCAGGCCCCTTTTGAGCTGCAAGCCCTGCATCACCCTTGAAGTTCCAACCTCACTGTCGTTTCTGGCGACCTGGCCTCAGGCCCAAGACTACATAATGGGGTCACCAGGAACCCAGATTGTTCATTCCCAGGAGAAAGTCTGTGTGTTCCCAGGGATGGGCACTGCTCCCACCGCTGTGGAAAAAACTTCATAGAGGATAAGTTCTCACATTCACAGAAGGGTTTATTGGAAGGATTAATCCTAAGTGTTTGATCCATTTTCAAAACTAGTTTGCCAGCCACTGTGATGACGTGTACCACGAGAGGGACGCAGCCCAGCCAAAGTGACCCAGCACCTTCTATCCTTAATTCACTTTCCTCCAACATCTCAGCATCCTTCAACTCAGGGTGCAGATTCCCAACGGTGTGGGTGCAGAGCCAGCCTGCGATCTCGTGAGTCAGTGCCCTGAGATGGGGGCTTGCTCAGGGTCTCCGCCACAGACATCTGCACCGGGGTCTCCAGAGGGCAGCTAAAGGCGGCCGGGCCAGGCTGCCCTCCACCCTCAGACACTTCCGAGAGGGCGGCCCCCGTCACGCACTGCTTTACCACTTCCTTCTCTTACTGGAAATAATCCCGCCTCCCTCTCGGACTCTCTGCCACAGGGGGCTGGCAGCCAAGTCCCTCACTGAGAGCCCTTGTCCGGCCAGGCGGGCACACAGGGCAAGACAGAGGCTGGGCTCCCGAGAGACCCCAGTGATGTGGGCACCCGGCCGGGGATGTGGCACAGCAGTAATGAGGGTGAGAGGAGGGGCCTGCGGCTCCCCAGAGGACACCCCTCACCCCCGGCCGGGAGTGATTGCCTCCTTCTCTTCCCCAACCATCCACCTCACCCCATCGTTTTCCTTTTCCGAGAGCCAGCTGAGCAAGCTCACTTTTGCAGTCAGTCTCCCTGACGTGCCGCACAAAGGGAAGGGGACCCCAAGATCTCACCAGTGCTCCTTACCCAGGCACCTCTGCTCCGCGATGACTCCAGAACAGTCCACTGTCTGGTCGTCCCCGTTCATCCCGCATCAGCTCACAGGTGGAGAGTCACTGGGTACTTGTGTGTTGTCACAGAGCTGGCAGGGTCCTTTCCGTGTGGCAGGGCAGGTGTGGACAGTGGTCCTCGGTCGCAGAGAGTCACGTGCCCATGGCCCCCTGGTCTGCAGACAGCATCCCCAGATGGGTGGTGGTTGCTGTGTTGGCCTCCATGAACCTACCCTACAGACCAGGTGGTCCCGGTAAACCTCCATCTGAGGACAGCATCTGAGTGACTTCTCAGCCACCTCTCCTGCCTCCTCCCCGGGGCTGCCGGGAGCCATGGCCAGCCCCTTCCCAGGTCCTCTGAACACCTGACACATCTGTGGTGGCCTGTGTGGCTGAGCAAAGTCCCCGGGGCTTCCTGGCTGATGGGCTGATTTTCTTGGCATTTTCTTTGTTGTTTCTTCCTCCCGTTCCCATGGGAAGGTGGGAGCTGGGCTGGGCTCCCTGGCACCCACATGTCTGCCGCCCCAGGACCTGAGCAGGGGACAGAGGCTCAGTTCCAGGTCAAGAACAAAAGGCCCATCCCGGAGGCCAGCTGTAAGGAAACCTTTTCCAGACCACACTCCCGCCCGTCTTGTACCCGGTTCCCATCCCTGGTAATGCAGGACCATTTCTAAAGGCTCGTCCAGCACTGGGCCGGCAGGTGCTGCCCCAGAACTGAGTCCCCAGACCTCAGCCCAGTGTCACATGTTCTCCCACGGGTGCGAGCTAAGCCACTTCAGTTGTGTCTGACTATTTGTGACTCCATGGACTATAGCCTGCCAGGCTCCTCTGTCCATGGGATTGTCCAGACCAGAAGACTGGAGTGGGTTACCATTCCCTCCTCCAGGGGATCATCCCGATCCAGGGATCGAACCCAGGTCTCCTGCATTGCGGGCGGATTCTTAACCGTCTGAACCTTGTCAAAGGGCGATTCAGATTTTTAAAAATTCTCTATAACAAATGATTTTTCTACATTTACACTGAGATTAAAGTATACTTCTGAAAACTTCTCACAGAACAGAATCATTCTCCTGGGGAACACTTCCATAGCTTGAGAACCCAGAGAATTTGGGTGAATGTGTCATTTCCACCAGGGGCGTTTCCCTTCTCTCTCTGGAAGCAAAGGTGCTTGCCGACACAGTGGAGCAAGATTGAGCCTTGATGCTGCAGGGCAAAGAGCATATACCCTCCACGAACAGCATGTTGCTTCCCAGGGAGTCAGGCTGCCCTGCCAACCTGCCCCTCCACCTCCCTCACATTCTCCACCCCACTGACTCATCCAGGAAGAAAGTCTCTCTCTTGATTGACCCCAATATAGGTTAATTAAACTAGAATCCAACCACTCATTGCATTGGCCTTGGAGATATGTCTTTCCTCCACGTTTGTGTTGGTATGATTATTTCCAGGCTCTTGGCAAGGTGGGGGCACCCTCACGAACATCGTTATAATGCATGCAGTTTATAACCTTGTTCATACACAAGGCGTGTGCAAACACCACTGGTGTCCCTACTGTGTGTGTGGAGTGTGTGTCTTTTACACACACATATCTCATGAATCCTCCCTCAAGAGAACCTTGTAGGCGGTGGGAACTGACATTTGTTTCCCCCTCCTGTGTGTCACTCTCTTCAGCTGCTCCACAGTTTTCATCCCCTCTAATCCTCACTCAGTCCTGCAAGGGCCAAATAATTTTCCTGGTTTACGTTACAAAAGTGCTGGAAGTCACCAAGGCTTAGCTAAAGCCAGACAGGTGCTGACAGACCGAGTCAAAGTTCGGCGAAAACTCAACACTTCCACCTCCTAGTTCAGAGGTTTCCAGCTACTCTCCCAAAAGCAGAACAAATCCAGCAATGCAGGAACAGGCCATGAGGCCAAATCTCAGAACTGGGAAGACAGTCTGTGTACCCAGGGGTCAAACCAAAACAAAATTCAGCAAAAAAGACTGTGATGATAAACATCATAAATGCAGTGGCTGGTGTTTCAATGATTCTATGTCATCCCTTTTCCGAATAAGCATCTAGTAGGCACTGAGACAGAAATGTTCATTTTGGATCTATGTGGATTTTCTTGTTGAGTGTCTTTAGGCAGTGGCATTATCTTAATTACTATTCTATTTCCTTCAAACCCAAACTTCATTTGAGTTAGACAAAAATAAAATTCATTAGCATGAACTAGCCCTACTGTGTTTCTTTGAGCCCAACTTAATATTGTTATTGGCCGTGTCCTCACGTCTCCAAGGTCAGAAACACAGCCTCTTTCTCTCACAGAGTCTAGAGGTCAGTGGCTGGTTCCACCACCGGTGAGCATCACCCAGGGCCATGGGTGCCCAGGTGGGGTCTGTCCCCAATCTGCCCCTTGATCAGTGTGGCCTGGCCTGCCTGGAATCCATTGAGACTCAGGGACACTACGGGAACCCTTTCAACTCAACCCAGCATTTTTGAGGATGGCTGATGAGATGCGAGGGTGACCCTGGGGACATTTAAAGAGATGAAAGGAAGCTGCTGAGATTAAATAAGATTTAGGAAATAAAAGGATTAGCAGGACACAAAAGCTAGATTTACCCATTTATTTAGCCAGCACAGTGTGGCATGTGGGGACACAGGACATCCAGAAAGAGATAAAAGAGGCTCACTCAGGGGGTCGCAGGGCAGCAGGGATGAGCAGGGCCCCCTCCCGAAAGCCTGGCAAATCTTCCGATAATTGAAAATGAGTCAGAAAGGGATCCTTCCCCATGGCTAATTCTGGCGCCTCCACCAAGTAATAAGAAGAGATACAATGAGCAGCCATCTCCTGGACCAGGGGTCGGGCACAAAGAAGCTTAGGACACAGAAAGCCCATTTTATGGCAAAGTCTTATCCACAGATCATTTCTATCAAGAGCAACAAAGCAAAGGTTAAAATTAGAGAGTGGGGGATTGATATCATTTGTGGGAAGTAAAAGTCCCCAGGATCCTGTCTTCTGACAGCTTAGGTGGCGCTAATGGTAAATAACCTGCAGGAGATATAAGAGTCTCGGGTTCAATCCCTGGGTCAGAAAGATCCACTGGAGGAGAGCATAGCAACCCACTCCAGTATCCTTGCCTGGGAAACCCCATGGACAGAGAAGCCTGAAGGGCTACAGTCCATGGGGTCGCAAAGAGTCGGACATAACTGAGCGACTTAGCAGCACAGCACAGCACCACCACTGGTCCCTACTCTGCAAGGAGATGATCCCAAGACCAAACCCCCTGTGTCACTTACACGACTGCCACTCATATCTGCAGCCAGCTGGGAGGATGTCCTTAAACATCCACTTCACTGGTTGAACTCACCTCTCTCGGTAACGCTAATGATTTGAATCCTGGTACCCTCCTGGGGATGGTCATGGGAGGAGGGTGTGGTTCTGAGCCTCCTTCATACCTGCTATGTCCAGAATCCCTGGTGGGGTGGGGGTTGGGGGGTGGCTATCTTCCTTATTAGATGTCTTCTAATCCCTGGATCACTGTGCTTGTTAAAATAAACATCTCCTGAGGTTGTCCATGCAGTCTGCTCCAGTGTGAGGCTACAAAACCCACCACTGGGAACCAACCCCAAGAGGTATAGTTGGTGGACATGACCCATCTGCTCATCGGACATTTATGGGGTACCTGTTGGCTACCTGGTGTCCACCAGAGCTGGCAGGGAGTCATTAAGATACAGTGTTGGCCCTGGAGGAGCTCACAGTTCAGGACAAGGCATCCACACCAACAACTGGAATTAAAGCTGATAAAGAAGTAAGTTTGGGAGAGCAGATTTGGGGACTTCTGAATGTTCTCAAGGAAACAGCGAGGGAAGGACTTTTCTCAGGAGGAGGATTGTGGCATGTGGGGTCCTGGAGGCAGGTGGGAATCTGGTATGTTGAGAAAACCACAAGCAAAGTTGAAAGGCTTGTAACCCAGAGTGAAGCAAAGCAGGAGAGGGAGGGAGGAGGGGATCTTACTCCAGCCCCGGACAGGGAGACCTGACAGAGATGACATGTCTACCTGAGACTAGCGGCTCAGTACAAGTGGAGCAGGGGGCAGAGGCAAGGGACGGTCATATGTTACCTGCCATCACAGTGATAAGGGCCACCTTGAACTTCACGTGTTATGACTCCTGTGAGTCCATTTGTAGAACTCACTTCCCATAGATCGTATTTTTCACTGGAAATGACATATTGTCATAAAGACTTCAAACAGGATAACACAAAGCTAGAACAATAAAGGCAATCCTAAATTTTATTTTTAGAAAGCCATATAGTCGAACTGATTTTTAAGAGAAAATAAAAGAAAGGACCTCAGCCTTGGGAACTGAGAGAGCTAAGTTATTTACCATTTTTCGACTGTTCGATTTCCGCTGATAGAAACAGGAAGGAAGCCGTAAAGGGCCTGTCCATTGAAAAGAGACCAAAGTAAGAATGCAAATAAATACTGCGGCCCAGTGGTTATGGTAAGTGACGAGCTCCAAGGGTTTCCACATCCTCTCCAGGGAAAAGAATGTTTTATGCTAATTTTTCATTGGTGATTGATGGCACTTAACCTAATACGTAGATCCCAATGAGAAAATAAAAATTTCCTCACAGAAGATATTTTTCCGCTCCATGCCAGTTCCAAGGCCTCAGAAGCTTAAAGAGGCAGAAGTGTTTTTGTTCCAGTCAAACTTGATTGAGTCTTAAATCATCATAATGAGATTTTCAGCGGTAACAGCGTGTTCTCTGCTTCTATTTCCCTTGTTTCTGAGGCTTCCATGCAAGTCTGGTTCTGGTTGTAGGGAGAATGAGGCCGTGTTATTTTCTCTGGGAGAGACAAGGAGATGCCCTGGGGTCTGGGGCTTGTTGAATGTGTCCTTTGTTAATCAGCACTGAGTGTCCACGGGACATCAGCAAAGCCCCGTGGGAAGCCAGCAGCGGTGCGTGGACCGGTCTGTCACGCCAGGCCAGCGTGGCAGCACCATCAAGACAGCTGTTCCTGTTTGGCTTCTCACTTCAAAGGCTCCCGCCTTCCTGAACATGCATCCCGAGTTTTATTTTCCAGGGCTGCAAACCACCCCGTCCCTAAGGGTACAAAAGGTCAAGCTTTCATCCCAGGCTGAGAGGAATATGCACTTGGATCCTTTCCTTTTTTGTTTTCCTTCAGGGAAGTCATAAAACCCGCTTTGATAATTAGTAAACAGCCAGCATGTTCCCAACACTCATAAAACATAAAGGCGACATGAAAACCCAGCTCTGCTTTCAAGTTTTGAGCAGGCTCCCGTTTTGGGGGTCCCATCCTTCCCCTGAACGCAAGCGCATCATCCAAGCCGCACTGCTGGGTCCTGAGAGGAGCGGAACCGGGGTCAAGTTCCTGTCCCTGGTCTTCGAGGTCAGTTCCCTGAAGGTGGAGGAGAACCAGCCTGGCCTGTGACTGACCAGAGGCCACAGTCACAGCTGAGAAAGTTACTGAACTTTTCATTAGATAGTGGAGCTCCATTTTTTTTTTTTTCCTTTTTCTGGTAAACTCAGTAACATCACTCGGAGCACGTAGGAGAATTTTTAAGCTGTTTCGAATTACTTTAAATTTCTCAACCCAGCCTCTTCATTAACTCGAGGAAATGAAAATACGAGCAGCTATTTGAATCCCTAATATGCGGCTGCCTGCTGCCACATCATAGGAGTAGCAAGCTGATCGCCTGTCTGTCCACTCAGCCTAATGGCCCCAAAACGAACAGAAACCTCTTACGGCCTCGTCTGCATGACGTTCAGCTGAGAAAGCCTTGGTCGTAGCAGTCATGCCACTTACGGAACACTCTGTGAAGAATTTACACACAGATTAAAACAAACTGCAAGGAAACAGGGAAACTAGAGCAGAATGATGTGCCGGTGTCATTTTCATTCTTAGAATTGTTGTTAATATGTTTATAATATTATTCCTACAAAAAAATAAGGAGTCCTTGGTTGAATATGCCAAAATAGGGTCTTGACACGGCACTATTGTGACATGAACTAATCCCCCTGTGCAGTCAGCTCCAGAGTCGACTCAGGGTTCCCTCCGCGTGGTGCCCCCACAGCACCAACCACAGCAATGGCTCCTCTGGCATCCCCTGAATTGAGTTTACTTCAAAAACCCACTTCACTTGGGCTTCATTTCTGTTCACCTCTCAATACTCTCCTGTTGTCTTTAACCCTGTGGGCACGGTGCTCACAGTCTAAGGGAAGAGTTCTAGTAACAGAAAATTTGGGGCTTGGTTTTATTTTGATTTATTTCATTGAGATACAATTGACAAATATGCTAATTTCAGCTGTATGACATAATGGCTTGATATCTGTATTCACTGCGAATTGGTCACCGTAGTAAATTTAGTTAGCATCCTTCACCACATGCAACTCACAGAAAGTGTTTTTCTTGTGATGAAAACTTGTAAGGTTTACCCTTGTAGCAACCCGTTGTGCATTAAGTCCCCAGGACTTACTCATCCTCTAACTGGAAGTTGTGCCCTTTGACCCCATCACCCATTTCACCCTCTCCCTGCCCCCACCTCTGGCTACCGCCTCCAATCTGTTCCCGTATGTATGAGTCCAGTTTTTATTTTTTAAGAGTCCACATATGAGTGATAGCATGTGGTGTTTGTCTTTTTCTGTCTGACTTACTTCACTTAGTGTGAGCATCTCTAGGTTTAGACACGTCACAAAGGCGGGATCTCATTCTTTCTGTGTCCAGTATGACTTCTCTGTGGTCTCTTGTCCCGTCCATGTGGCTGGAAGTGAAGGAATACGAGGTTGGGGGACAAGGGACATAGATCCCCAAGTCACCTTGTGGAGGAGAGCTGCTGGAACCCCCCTGTCCCAGGATCTAGGAAAGAAATGAGCTCTGATGGTGCTAATACCGTCTTTGGGGTTATTTGTCACAATGGCCAACATTTGTCACCCTTACTAAATCATGACAACTCTAGGAGACCTGTCTGGAGAGCCTCCCCACTTACTGTCTGATCTCAAGTCTATTTTCTTTTCTTTTTTTTTTGCCACTCTGCATAGCATGTGGGATCTTAGTTCCCCAACCAGGATTGAACTCACGCTCCCTGCAGAAATGTGGAGCCTTAACCACTGGACCACCAGTGAAGCCCCAGCTCTGTTTTCATAAAGAAATAAACCCTATGTCCCTTTGGAAGACACTAATTCGCTTTCCCAATCTCAGTTCTTACATCTGCAGTGAAAAGAAAAATTGTAAGATTCTCCAAAATGTTGAAAACAACACATGGCCTGACACACTTGTGTTGCCAACTTCATGTTGTCTGTGAAAACCCAAAGAGCTCTAACTGGATTCCAAATGTCTTGGTTTGGAACTGTTTTGCCCTCATGTTGTTCCCTTTGCCCGAATGCCTTTTCCCTCCCTCTGCCTGGCACAACCCACACACTCCAGTTCCTGCTCAAGTGTCCAGCTTTCTCTGCTGTGTCTCTGGGCCCCCCTCAAGGTTCACCCTCCTCCACTCTGTCATGGTGAAGCTTGTCTATGACTTCCCAACCAGCCAAGTCTTCTTTTCAGTCTTTTTTCTGTTTGCCTCTTCAGTGTTTGTTAGTATTGAAAATTCCCTCTTTATTCAAAAAAGAAAAGATCTCTCCTTTTCATTTGAGACTCCCTTCTCCTTGTGGATATGCTGGGTACCTTTTCACCATCCTTCTCAGCCCCTTGCCTGGCTCCGTCCATGCCCCTCATAGATGTTAATGTTTTCAGGATCATCTCTTCTCACTTTACCAACTCACTGAAGACTCATCGTTCCCCCTGGTTTCCATAAAGAGCAGCAAGCCCATGACTAGGCTGGGTCTCCAGCTGACCTCTCCCCTGGGCCCTATTTCCAACCGTCCACTAGGAATCTCTACCTCGACCTCTGGGTGCTGCACACACAGCCCAGTCTCCTTCCTCCCCAGCCCCCTCGGCCTCCTGCCACTTTTGTTCCAGTAGCACCATCCCCAGCTGATAGCTGCCCAAGCCAGAGTCCTCCAGGTTCCTGTTCTTTTCTTCCCCTTCTTCATCTTCCACATACAAGTCACCACCAGCTCCCACTAGAATTTCCTTGGTGTCAAGAAAAGAACATGTTGACTCACCCGCTTCTTAGTTATAGTCTGTTAGTCGCTCAGTCCTGTCCAACTCTTTGCTGATCCCATGGGCTGTAGCCCACCAGGCTCCTCTGTCCATGGGATTTCCCAGGCAAGAATACTGGAGTGGGTTGTCATTTCCTCCTTCAGGGGATCTTCTCACCCCAGGGATCTAACCCGGGTCCCCCATATTACAGGCAGATTCTTTACTGTCTGAGCTACCAGGGAAGCCTTGCATCAATTTACTTAATCTCTCTGAGCCTCTTATCTGTAAAACAGGGATAATAGTGTGAAATTCTCATGAGTGTTGCAAACAGTAAATGAGAAAACGTGTGGAAAATGTCTAGTGGGAGGCAGACCAGATACAAGTTTAAGTTTCGTGTTTTTCCTAAAAACCCACATTCCTGCTGCCTTGGCTCAGGACTTCATCACCTCTCACCTGGGTTATTGCGGTGGCCCTGGCCCTGACATCCCACCTTCCCCGGACCACGTCCTACCCATCCTGCTCAGAGCTTGCGAGGTGAAAAATCCAGAGACTCAAGCCAGCTTTGAGAAGGGGTGTTTCGGCAATGATGCCAACAGCTCTTGGGCCAGCAATGACCTTGGACTGTGTCCAAGCCTAAGCAGACTCCAACCTACTCCCCTCCTTCTGGCCCCCAAATCTGGAATGTGGGGAAATATAATAAAATAGCGGGTTTGGTCTCTATACATGTTTAATACTAAGGGAAGAATCCCTAGGTGCCAGGAATGAGAGGCTCAGATTCAGAGCAGTCAGTAAGAGATGAACCAGAGGTGTCCACCCAGAAGTTTCCAGGGCTCTGCCTCCTGCAAGACCGGCATGGGATCAGGAGAACCAGCCCACGAGGGAAGTGGAAACTGCCTGCATGAAGCTCCTGCCTCAGTTCTTACAGGGCTGAGAAAAGGGGGGCAGAGTCCTGCCCCTGGGCCTGGACAAGCCACCAGAGGCTGGCCACCCTCCCAGGGGACACAGAGCCCAGGATCTGCCTGGGGTGCTCAGGGCCCCAACTCTGACTCCAAGTGATGTGTCCCCAGGCAGGGCTGGAGTGAGCACAGCCCTTTCCCCTGGGGCCACACCTGACGCCCGGGTCACCTGTGTGTTCCTCAGACACAGCACCTGCCAGAGCTGCATCCTCAGGGATGACAACACGAGGACCATGACTGCCTGGGTGACCAGGCACCTCCTCTCTGGGCCATGAGCTTCTCCAGGGCAGACTGAAGCTCACCCGTCCTGTGTCCCCAGCGCCCAGCCCACCCCTACGACATGGGCAAGACTCAGTGCCACGTGCCCTTGACCTGTGAGTCCAGCCTTCTGCCCGGTTTGTCACCACGAGTGAGTCCACAGGGGTCCTGGACACCAAGTCCCAGCCTCCCTGATGGACAGATGGGGAAATTGATGCATGGCTGGGGAGGGAGCCTGACCAGGTCCCGGGCCTGGAGGGGGAAGAAAGCCTTCGCCAGCATCCAGCAGGTAGGAGGAGTCTGTCCACATCGGTGCTGCCTCCAAAGGGCTGAGCTGGAGGGGACCCCACCCCCGCCCCTGGCACCTGTGCACCAGAGTAGGGGAGTGGGCATCCCTGTATCCCATCAGCTCTGGAGGAACAAGCACCCCCAGATCCACTGCTGCAGGCTCCCTGTGTTCTTTACTGCATCTCCCTCAGTGCAACCTGGGCCCCCAGAAAAGGTCTGGTCCCTAGGCTTTGGAGTTTGTGTCTGAGGCTCTCCTGACCCTGGTGGCACAGGCAGGGAAAGAACAGGTTCCCCTGGGCCAGTTCAGATGCCCAGTCATGACCCCGACCTGCCCGAGCCCGTCCACCACAATGGGCTGGGCTCACAGGAAACCCCGGGTATCTCTCAGGCAGGAGCCTGCAAAATTCCTCCCAGGACTGATAAACTCCTGTTTGGTTTGGATCGGAGGAAAAATGAGGTGCTCAGGATAATAGAGACAGATAGGGAGGTAGTGGGACTCCAAAATGGGAGCAAAGGAGGATTATTGCTGGGAACCTGCTAGGGGACAGCCCTGGGACCAGGAGCTCAGGGGTAGGGACAGCCTCCCTCTCCCCAGGCCCGGGTTGGGGTCAGTGCTGTACTGGGGCTGCAGGAAGACCACCAGGGCAAGTCAAGAAATCAGACCCCCTTAGAGCTTGGAGGACCCCAAGGTGGCTGCTCCCAGGGACAGGTGCCCCTTCTTCATGTGAGTGGCAACAGGAGAGTTTCCGAAGGGAAGGAGGAAATGGGTGGTGGCTGTGCTGCAAAAGTTCCACCCTCCCTCACAATAGGGTGATGGGAGTATCTGTTCTTGGAATGGCAGGTATGCTGGAGACCTAAGAGATATAGGGTCGGTCCCTGGTTTGGAAAGATCCCCTGGAGAAGGACATAGCAACCCACTCCAGTATTCTTACCTGGAAAATCCCATGGACAGAGGAGCCTGGCAGGCTACAGTCCATAGAGTCACAAAGAGTCAGACATGACTGAAGTGATGTAGCACGCATGCACGTGGTGGAGAGCCCTTTGTCCCCAGCTACTCATGTTGGACCAACTCCGGGGCTTTGTTTTGGTGAGTGAGGGATGAAGTGGAGACAGAAAGCAGAGGATGTTGGGGGGGTTTTCAGGGCCAGGCCAGGGCCCAGTAAGAGAAGAAACAGCTGGCGAGGAGAGAAGCTTTGGGATTAAAGAGATGTCTGTGGGGAGTTTCAGCTACTCCAAGCAGTGGACTGTGACTTTTCCTCTGCCCCTCTCCAAGGAACTTTCCTGAAAGTTCAGGGAAATATGCATTTCTTCCCTGATCTCTGCAGGATGATGGCTTTGGACCCTGGTTGGTGTGGGGTGAGAGCCGACTTCCCTGTGGCCTGCCCCAGCTGGGTTCTGCTCTTCAACAAATTGTTTCGATGGAACTTCCCATGCCAGGCCTTAGAAGTGCCAGCTTGGCCAGAATAAAGGAAAATGGTTTCTTCCCTTATCTCCAATCCCAGAACTCTGCCACTATAGTTAAAACGTGATGATTTATTAATAATTTAATGCAGTATGGTACTTCTTGAGAAATTTTGTACTTTGTTTCTCATGGTGGCAGACCCATTAGGAAAGAATAGAACTAAAAACAAAAAATAGAAGCTGCTAGGCACAGCCTAAGAAAATAAAAACCAAAATAGGCTTTTTTTATCCCCAAGTTCTAGGCTCACTGAGGATACTTAATACAGATTGTCCCAGAGTGGATGCAGGTGAAGTCTGGGAAGTTCAGGGCAGAAGGAGAGTAGCTCCATGTGGGGCAGGTCAGGGCAGAGGGTTCACACTGATTTCTGTGCCATTGGCTTGGACAGCGAGGCCCTGCACAGTTGGACCCTGGACAGCAGGTTCCTGGGACACCAGCCAGAAGGCTGGGACAGGACCAGGCTTTGGACACATTCCCACCTTGACCCATGGAAGGGACCTCTCCCAAGTCCAAGTGCCTTGCAAACTAGGAAACACCTCACAAACTCTTTGTTCTCTTGTGTTTGTGTGTGTGTGTTAGTCGCTCAGTTGTGTCCGACTCTACAACCACATGGACTGTAACCTGCCAAGCTCCTCTGTCCATGGGATTTTTCAGGCAAGAATACTGGAGTGGGTTGCCATTTCCTTCTCCAGGGGATCTTTCCGGCCCAGAGATTAAAACTGGGTCTCCCGCATTGCAGGCAGGCGCTTTACCATCTGAGTCTTATTGTTGATTTAATTTCTACTCCATCTTTTAAGACCCTGTTAAAACTCTGCCCCCTTCATGGAGCTCATGACATTTTCTCCTCTAAAAATTCTGAAAATTTTTTCAAATTATTTTGAATTTCATTAAATTACAGCCCAGTTTTCCAATTCACCCACAGTTATATTGCTGTGTAGATATGTATTATTTTGCTCACGACTTTCTTCTGGAGTATGTGTGTATATAGTCCCTCTAATTAGAGTAAGATCATGATAAACAGAGGCTTCTCAGAGTCGATTTATAGTAGATCCTCCATGAGTCATTCTGCTGATTGGATGGACTCAAGTCACCCACTGGTGCCGCAGGAGGCCTGTTTTGGTCTGTGTACAATTGGGATAGGGCTTCCCAGGTGGCTAAGTTGCAAAGAATACACCTGCAAAGCAGGAGATGCAGGCTTGATCTCTGAGTCAGGAAGATCTCCTGGAGAAGGGAATGGCAACCCACTCCAGTATTCTTGCCTGGAAAATTCCATGGACCTGGGTGGCAATAGTCCATGGGGTCGCAAAGAGTTGAACACAACTTAACTAAACCACCACCACCACCACCATAACTGGAATGAATTTTTCACTGATAACCCAGACATAACCCTGGGTCACAGGAAATTATTCTTCTAAAAGAGTGACTCTCAACAAAACCATGGCTTGTCTCTAGAATTCTGTGGATAATTCTGCCCACAAGTAGCAAGGAGAACATTGAACAAAAAGTCCGGAGAGGGATGAGTGCTCAAAAGTCCCTGGTCTCAGAAAGAGAGCTGTGTCCATCAGGGGATGGATCCCTCTGCTTGGACAGAAGCTTCAAGACCACAAGATGGAGGTGGCTAGGAAGGGCTCAGCTTTGTTATAGAATCTCAGAACGCTAAGCTTGAGGACAGACCCCTTAGAGTCTGAGGGAGGTTGTCCTGGTGACAAGTAGAAGAAATATTGTTTACTACAATAGGATATAAACATATGGGGCAAATTATGCTAAGGATGTCAGGGGAACTTGTAAATAGATTCAAAATGGGTTTAGATGCATTCGTGCATAATAGACCTTATTAGTAAGTCTTGAGGGCAGATTCTCTTGGGCTCATTACTCCTTTCAGACCAATGAAAAAGAATAGGAAAATAACGAGATTAGAACTATAACATTTAAGTAACACATGTTGCCCCTCACCTGGGTCAGAGACAAGCTTGGGTGTGGGGGATCACTGACCTGACATTCCATGGCATTTATTAGGTCCTTATCTTTTAATATTTTGGAGTCAAGAGCCCTGGGATATGTCTACACTGAATGGGATTAAGTGAATTTAGGAGACAATGGAAGTATTGGTCAGAAAATGGTTGATGTTTCTGGGAGAAAAGTGGCTTTATCAATACTAAATAATTTGTGAATACAGACGACCTCTCCCATTCAGATAACCCAGTTAAGTCAATCCTGGCATCTATTCAACCTTAAATTAGTACATATGACCCCGACTTGGGCCCATTAGACATGTATTAGGACCAGCCATTGTCAGCTGATCTTGCCCCGGAGTCAGGAGGAGGGCTGTGATTTAAACCTCTCAAATAGAAATGCTTCCCAGGTGGCTCAGTGGTAGAGAATCCACCTGCCATGCAGGAGACATAGGAGATGTGGGTTCAATCCCTGGGTCAGGAAGATGCCCTGGAGAAGGGCGTGGTAACCCACTCCAGTATTCTTGCCTGGAGAATCCCATGGACAGAGGAGCCTGGCAGGCTACAGTCCATGGGGTCACACAGAGCTGGAAATGACTGAGCAGCTAAAGCACACAGCAAGTAGAAATGCAAGCAAGCAATGCTATCCTCAGCCACAAGGAGAAGCAGTCCCTCAACCGGAGAAAATGGAGCATTCTTCCAACAGTCTGGAGTGGTTCAGACACTTAGTGGCTTGGACAAGAGGTCCCAGGAGGGACGAGGACCCAGGAGGACACACAGCAAGGGGTGTGGAGGTGAGGGCCAGGCCCGCCCCCAGGACTCCCATCCGGGGCGCCTGGCACTAAACTGTGTTCACACTTTGCTGATTAGCTTGTTTGAGTCTGGGATGAAGGGCGGTGGACCTTGATGTCTGGGATGAAAGCTATTGTATTCCAGGATTTTATTGAAAGTGCTAACATTAAAAGAAAGCGTCTGCATTTACAGGTTGAAAGGTGTTTGGGCATCTGGCATTTGCAGCGCCATATTCAGGGACATGTCGGGAAGCAGATGACTGAGGACTGAGATGAAGAGTGGCAGTACCCACCTCAAGAAATCGAAAGACATGCCCTCCCTTCCCCCACAGAGAAAGCTTCCCTGGGGGAGGGGACTCCTGCCCACGTGCCCCACTCTCAGTTGTTAAGTGGCTTCTGTCTCCCTGGCCAGCAGACTTGTGAGCATCCCAGTCTTCCTCCTTGATTTTGCTCAAGGAGGTTGGAGAAACGTAGTACAGGATCAGCATTCCGTTTGTCTGATATTTTTAAAACCCGGTGCTCGTGACCTGTGTGCAATTACAGACCACTCCAGCTGCCTCCACTGGAGACTCTGTTGCCAACCCAATGAACTTTCAGTCTCATTTGAGCTTGACCCACATCATGAACCACATTTTATGTCGCCACCCAGGACACACATAGACACTCATACATGTAACTGAAATGCAAGTTCCCTGAAATAAAACTCAGCTGTACCACCTGAGCCATGTGGGTATTCTCTATTCTAGGGACTTATTTTGGTAAATGCTGATCACCATGCTCTCAGAGCTTCCTGACCCACAAGTGGTTCATGACCTGCAGGGGAGAACCTGGGTAAGCATGAGTCCTGGAGTAGGACACACTGAGGCCTTGGGCTAAGTTCAGGGCACCACCCTCTGCTTGCTCCTGGGGGTGCTGGGGAGACGCAGGGTCTTGAAACATGTCATTGGCATCGGCCAGCCTCCAGCAGAGATTTCTGGACCCTGCCTTCTCTGGCCGGACTGCTGAGGAAAGAGGCTTCTTTCCGGGCAGAAGATGGACAGGCATGGCCCGCCAAGAGCCAGCAAAGGTTCTACATTATCAACCCACCCAGGCGCCATCCTCACTCTGTAGGGGAGGGCTGTTGACGATCCAGTTTGGAATTCTGTTCCTCTAATTATTCCAGTCAACTGAGGTACCCGCGTCTTTTCATTTTCCTCCTGAAACGACTGGTTCTGAAAGCTGAGGTTTCACATCGCAAAGATAATGAGAACCTTCATGACTCTGGGATGAGATGCAGGAAAGGCACTGGTGGGACCACTCCCTGGAGATCAGGAGAGGCGAGCCCTGGAGAATGTGGGACTTTCTGAAACAGCCCGGGCCACCGCGAAGCACATTTATTCGGATTCTGTTTTTCTAGTCTTTTCTGAGAAGTGCCATTTGCCTCTGAGTCTCAGAATCATGGAGACAGGGAGAAAGGCTGTGAGGGGAGCAGCTCTGGTGCCACGAAGTCACTGCCCGGAATGAAAGGTTTGCCGTCAGATAAGTAGCACTGGGGGAAAGAGGTCAGGAAGAGGCCAGGAAGAGCAAGCCGCAATTTTCCTAGATGTCACCAAAAGAAAACCAGACAAATGTTAGCTTTGGGCCTTGTGGGAACCCAGACAACCAGGTGAGACATTTAAAATCCACGCTGTGTAACTATTTTGAATTTGTGATGCTGGACAGCCAGCTTGTCTGACGTTTTCCCCTGAAACCTCACAAAGTCTTATCTCCACGCTTGTGCAGACTCGTTGGAAATTGTCTTCGATAGGATATTTTGGGGGACTTTCATGGAGGAAAGTAAACTGTGTTCCATTACTTCAAAAATGCTGATTTTAAAACTTCTCTCTCTCTCTTTTTTTCTTGGTATGACGCCCAGATACAACTTTCCACATTCCCTGTTTTTAAAGAAATTTCTGAATTCACAGTGCGGCCAATTGAAACCTGTGGTCTTCATTCATGGGTGTTTTGGGTCGAAAGGAAACTAGCTGGTGGAGAAGATCAGGGTCTCGGCTCTGGGCAAGAGGATGGCCATTGAGCAGTAGGAGCCCCGCTCACTTGCTAAGCCCCCAATTTATCGGACTCCCCCGACTTTCACCCTGAGGGATGGAACCACTCTTTCTAGGTGAGAACAAGAAGAGCAGGGGTGATGTCTGTGACCTTGAAGACAGTCAGAGAGTCCTGCCCATTTTCAAACTCTTAATGCCACCTTTCCAAGCCATAGGGATAGTCAGAAACAAAACGCTGGCATATTAATACATTACAAAAAGAACAGAAAATGATCAGTTGTCTGTAAACCTAGTTCTCCTTCACTCTCTCCAAGTCCACTGATAAATGCACTGTTTCTCCTTGACTTGCCCACGCACCCGGGGAGGGTGTTTCCAGGCCAGCACGTCAGGGCTGGCCCCGCCATCAAAAGGCGCTCTGTCTGGTGGCTGCAGCTGGACCAAGTCAGGTCCGTGCGGTCAGGAAGCAGCCTCTGCAAACTCCATCCGCTCTCTCTCCAAGCACCTCTGCAGCTGACAGAGGGCATCCTCGCAGGCCCCTGGTGGTCACCTCTAACCTTGATGGCAGCCCCCTCCCACCCTGAAGGCACACACCCCCCAACCCATTCCCACGACCCCATGAGAACCTCCCACACTCAAGCTAGTCAATCCTCCAGCTTGAAGGAAAAAGAAGTGAGCCACTCTCTCTCTCTGGGGTGTCGGCAGAGTGGCGGGAACACTGGACCATTGACAGCCCGCACGCCACGTGATCCCCTGCAGCCTGCATGGTTTTTGAAAGACAGATCAGAGGTGCAGCCAAGATTTCATCCCTCTGCCAAATTCCTCAGCTATAGTTGTCAGTGAGAGGAGACGGTTTTGAAACTGGTGCAGAAGAGTTTCACCATCGTATTTCTACATTATATCAAAATATCTGTTTACGTTTATTAATATGTACACACTCTCAGTATAGATTATTTGCAGTTGGAATATGCTTTAGTCTCCAAAAAGCCAGAGCAGTTCTATCCTAGCAAAGCTGGACATGTTCTTGGAGGGCAAAAGCATGCTCGTGAACTTGAGCCTGCCTTGACCTTGTTGTTGTAGGGCTGCAGAGTCTGTAGGCTCTGGCCAGGGGGGCAGAGCTGCTGGCCTCCAAGGCCAGGGCTTCAGTATGCTTTGTGAGGCTTGTCGTGACCTGTCGCACGACGGAGAGTCTGCAGCTTTGCAGCTTTGCAGCTTTGCTCCCGAGCAGGAAGCACTGTTCACTGCAAACAAGACCTAGAATGTCCACAAGTGGCTAAGGAAAAGCAGAAGACAGAAACTGGCCTCGGAAGCCAAAGGGGGCACAACAGGAAAAAGACAGACACACGACCTAGAGGACTTTGGTGTGAGGCGACAAGCTGAAGCTGTGTCCCCAGGGTTCTGTCTTCATGGTCTGGGCGGACCCAGGCTCTGCCCCTGTTAAAATCTGCCCAGGTGATTCTTGTGTGCAGCCTGGTTGAGAACCACTGCTATAGAGAAAGTGGATGTTACTCGGTCATGTCCAGCCTTTTTCAACCCCATGGACTGTAGCCCTCCAGGCTTCTCTGTCCATGGTATTCTCTAGGCAAGAATACTGGAGTTCCCATTCCCTTCTCCAGGGAATCTTTCCCATCCAGGGATCGAATCCAGGTCTCCTGCATAGCAGGCAGACTCTTCACCATCTGAACCACCAGGAGTTTAGAGAAAAGTGGTGAATAAAACAGACTTCCTGTCCTAGAGAGGCTCAGTCACTCTTAACAAACCCTTTTGCTGCCTTCAAAGGGCCCTGAGCTCCTCATTGTTAATACAAGAAAAACAAAACCCAGACTACCCCGAATTGCCATTTCTCACCAGTTTGGCAAATATTCTAAGGTTTGGGAAAAAGTGGGATGTTCATATACTGAAGGTGAAAGTGTAAGGATGACACAACCCCACACAGGGCAGTTTGGAAATACCTGGCAAAATTTCCAGTGCACACACACTTTGACCCAGCAGTTCTGCCTCTGGGAATCTACACTTCAGGCAAGTTGCACACATACAAAACGGCATGTTTACAAAGCTAGTCACTGCAGCACTCTTTGCAGTGATCCAAAGACACTGGAAACACCCCCGGTGTCCATCAACATGAGGTGAGCTAAATGAATTATTTTGTTCTGATGCACTGGAATACTATGTGGCCGTGAAAAACGATGGGGACATGGTCTGAAGAGAGGTGTGGAAAGAAGTCAGAGACTGAGGAGGAGACAGGGAGGTGTGGGGGTGGGGAGGCAAGTGGGTGCAGGGGGTCAGAGGTACAAACTCCCAGTTATAATGTAGTGAGTCCTGGGGCTGTAATGTACATCATGGGGACTGTAGTTATAATACTGTGCTACACACTTGAAAGTTACCAACAGAGTAGATTTTAAAAGTTCACATTGTAAGAAAAAATATTATAACTATGTGAGGTGATGTTAACTAGACACTTTGGTGATCATTTCACAACAGATACAGATATCAAATTATGCTGCACACCTAAACTGATATAATGTTATATGTCAAGTCTATCTCACTACAAAAATTAAAATAAATTTTGAAAAAGCAAAGAAGCAGATGACAGAATAAGAACTGGGGAGAGGGCAGGAATGTATTTATTAGTATTCACATAAAGAAATACTGGAATAATAGACAAGAAGCAAACAGAAAAAAAAGAGGTAACAGAGAATAAGGTGGGAGAAAAGAAGGGTGGGAGGAGAGAAGTGTGAGAGTCAGACCCTCAGTCTGTGATTTTTTTTATGCTTTATTATAGTTTTTATTGGAGAAGGAAATGGCCACCCACTCCAGTATTCTTGTTTGGAGAATCCCATGGACAAAGGAGTCTGGCAGGCTACAGTCTATGGGGTCGCAAGAGTTGGACATGACTGAGCAACTAAGCACATGCACACACTTAGTTTTTATATTTTTGAATCATGTACCTATAGTGATCCTTCCATAAGAATTAAATTGAAAGAAAATCCTGAGTTACACACACACACACACGGTGAGCAAATGCAGGTATTAGAACTAGTTAATCTTACTTGACAAGTACAGCCCAGAAAATACAACTGGTGCCCCTTCACCTTTAACAAAGATTTATTTTCTTTTTGGGTTGGTGCACTCTAAGTCAAGATTTTTTAAAAAGAAATAGAATTATTAAGAGTCCTAAGAAGCTTAGGTGTTGAAGAAATTTAGAAATAAATGACCCTGTCCTTCAAGGCACTCAAGTTCAGAAGACTTGTGCCCGTGGTCAGGGTCACACAGTCAGAGGCAGAGGCAGATCCAGGCCCTCGGCCACATTCTGTGTCCCTCAGGTCCCCTGGCAAGATGGCCGTGTCCTCTGAGACCGCCAAGAAGCACTGTTGGCTCTGAACTGGGGCCCCTGGAGGGGAAACAAGGCAAGGAACCAACATGGCTTCAGCCTGGAGAGGTAAAAAGGTGAAATTTAACCAAAGTGAACCTTATGTCATGTCTAAGAAGCTGGAAAAGGAGCAGCTGGTCTCTGTCCTTAGTGAAGAGCAAACTAGAATCAAGGTCCCTGCACAAGGCAGAAGGTGAAAGGAGGAAATTGCACATCTGGATGCAGAGAAAGATGCCGTCATCGGAGGTGGTGGTGATGCCTCGTGCAAATCTTTAGAGAGGTGTCTTTCTCTTCCGCAGCTCTTCCCAGTACGTGTCACTTGACACATCCGTGCAATTTGAGGAGAAGCTCAGCTAAGGCACAGCTGTGCCCGCGTCCCCCACATGCTGGCTGCCGAGGCCGGGTCCTCCTTCAGTCCATGGTGCCGGGGGTGTGAGCCCAAAGCAGCTCCCAGTGGTCTCTGACAAGGCCGAGGTCGGAGGTTGGGGTACGGTGGGCTGCGTGCTGGTCCAGGCCCCCTGGTCCCACTCCCAGCCCTGCCCGTGAACCTGTTGCCTGTGAACTCAACAGGTGACCAGAGCCCTCTGCACACATGGACACCATGGAAACCTGCTACCCTGGCACATCGCCCAGCACCCTGTAAACTTTCCATAAATGTATTTTGTACCAGTTTCCTTGTTGGCCCACAGCTAGACTGTCCTAGTGTCTCCTGAGGCCTGGAGATTGAATGAGCTGAGTTCTGACCAGTGGGAAGGGGGGGTGGATGTATGACAGTGGGCCTGGCCCTTTAAGACTTCCTGCCCCTCTTCTTCTGGATGGGCGAGATGCAGATGAGCCAGGCAGTGAGGATGACAGCACTGTACAAGGAAAAGAGCTACAGTTTGAACCACTGCTTGGAGAAGAGCTGGTCACTGGTCAAGATTACCTGTTTGGGGCTTTCGCACGAGAGATGAGCAGACTTCAATCCACTGGCTGTGGGCATCTCAGCGATGCAGGTCATGGTGGCTGGGTCAAAGGCTCCCAAACCCAGCAGGAGGGTTAACTGCTCAGAGGGTTATAAGGATGGGAATGTGCAGCCAGCGGCTTCTTCTGTTTGGCACAAACTGGTGTTTCTTCACAGAGTGAACACCGAAACCACTGGCCATTTTTCACATGAAATCAGCCTTGCTGAAGGAGAGTGAGTTACCCCGAGCAGCACAGAAAAAGTTCTATTGGAAGTAAATATTTGCTGAGTGAATGAATGACCTTCATGCCAACTCTGTAGACGTGAAAGGCCATGATTCATTATTTTATGAATAATCTACCTTGTTTGCTACCTGCTTTACTTGTATTAAACACTAAATTGAATAAGATAGTATTTCTTTCCCTGTGCACCATTTCTTATAAAAATCTTTTGGCACAGGATATTATTTAATTAACATGAAACAATATACATCAGCGTTGACAAAGAAGTTGGTGTATTAAGCCCACTCCCTAGCTGCCAAATTCCCCATCACTGGAGCATCCTCATCTATCAGGCAAGGACATAAGATGGGAGAACAATCCCCCTTTGGTTCCTTCTCCATAATCACGTGGCAGCCCCCTAGGAAACCCGAAGTGATCATCACGTTGATGCCCAAGCAGCTTTCACATCATGGGCCTTTTTTAGCTTCAAGACAGCTTATGCCCTAATGTTGTACATGTGAGTCATATCCTGAGCCCTCCTGCTGGGTTTGGGAGCCTTTGTCTTGATCCCTTGAAGTACAGCTCTTTCATGAATGTGTAATACTGTACTTCCTGTCAGTAAAGGGGTCACTTCTAACTTCCTGTAGAGCTCACTTTTCTACGATCAAGTCAAAGACATTCTGCAAAACCCTCTCCTGATGAGTAAGTAAGTAATTGGATGGATGGATGGATGGATGGATGGGTAGATGGGTAAATGGATGGGTGGATGGATGGATGGAAAGATGGGTGGTAGATGGGTAAATGGATGGATGGATGGAAAAATGGATGAGTAGATGGATGGATGGATAGATGGGAGGATAGGTGGATGCTGGTCTTCAGTAGCCTCTACCACTATACACCAGAACCCTAGAAATCTCAGAATCTTTGTGGACCTCTAGAGGCTATGCCTCAGGAGTTTAGAATTAAGGCCAGTTTTCTCTCCAAATGGTCAACTGTGCTCCCCAACCAACATGCCAAGGAACCCCACTGAGAAATGTATGTTATCTGGGCACAAGCTAAACCATACATACAACTTTCTCATAAATATGGAACTATCAGGGGAAAAGATAAAATAATGAATGACCTCATGCAACATTTATCTTTTTCATTTAGCAGATTTGAAAAGTCTAGTTTAAAATTTAGTTTGGTTAGGTTTCATCTCCATCTTCAGTCTGAGATAATATTTTTGTGGAAGGTACAATTTTTTTCTGCATTTTTCCCTCCCCTCTGGCATGCTCTTGGACACTTCGCCTGACTTTTTCAGGTTATAGGCATCACCTGCTTGGCACCATTTAGGACTGGTCTGTGGTTGGTTGACAGCATGCCTGAGTGGGCTTTCTCAAAAGCAGCAGCATTTGGAGTCAGAGTGACAGCTCTGCTCATTCAAGCAGGAAGCCCAGCCAACTGGCAATGACCTCCGGACAATAAAATATTAATACGAAGAAACAGTCTTTTTATCGTCTAAGGTATTTGTAGCAGATTCTCTGAGGCACTTTCTTCCCTGCCTCATTCATTCATACTGTGTGGAATACACTGAATTCCATCTGCTTATAGCCCTGGAGGGAGAAGTCATGCTGGCTTTCATCCAGTGAGTCTTGGCAGCTCCCACTGTACGTCGCTATTTGATGAAGGATTTGGCATGTGCGCTGAGGTAAGCCTTTCTGTGGTGTTATCCAGAATGAGCTTCCTAGTTGAAGGCGCTCCCCTCAAAGGTTCTTCCCAAAGACACTGCCACAGTGCTTACCGTGGGTAGAAGTTGCATGTGTAAACTGCTCACTTTATCTCGTGGACGTGGTAGCATTCCATTAACCCCTCAGTGTCTCACCAGCCGGGGTTGGACCTCCTGGGTGAGGGGGTGGACATTCACAGAAATTCTGCAGGAGCCAGAGAGTGGTTTGGCAGCAGCTGCTGTCGGCAGCAGTAGACAGTGGGAGAACCTACAGGAAGAAGCAGAAATTCCATATCTGCTGGGCACCCCCTACTTCTCCAGTCTGCCCGGACTTTAGATTGGCCATCATGATGGGAGGATAGGAAAAGTGACTTGACCAGCTGCTGGCCATGGCGAGGCTGCGAGGACGTCTGGTGAGCCTTTGGGGAAGCAGAGGACTGTTGAGTGATAAACAAGGTCACGGGATTCTGCCTAAGAGGCCGCAGTGAACTTTCAGGACTCTGCTGGCTCCAGAGCCCTTCAGGCAGCCGCACAAGGTCTGGCTCAAGGCCATGGAGCCCTGAGTGCTGGGGAGGACACCAGTTTCCCTGCACAAGACCTTTAAAGAGGTGGGGCCAGAAGACAGACCCCAAGTCTGGCCTGAAACATCAAGGGACTGGCTCCACTTCCTGCCCCCACCCACCTTCACTGCCAGTGCCTGAGTGCTTCCTCTGTTTCATTAAGATGAGTGCATCGTCGGAGACTGTCTTTACTGTCAGGGATGACCTTCCCTTCTGCAAATGAAGGCTCATGGGAGAGCATCTCAGTCCAAGGGGATGCAAGTGGAAGAAGCACACTGCCCAGAAAGTAAGAACTTCCTGGTGGGGGTTTGCTCAAATCTATTAACATTTTTCAGGCTTCCCGGGCGGCTCTCTGGTAAAGAATCCACCTTCAATGCAGGAGACAATGCAAGAGACGAAGGTACGATGCCTGGATAGGAAACATTCCCTGGAGGAGGGCATGGCTATCCACTCCAGTATTCTTGCCTGGAGACTCCCAAGGACAGAGGAGCCTGACGGGCTACAGTCTATAGGGTCACAAAGAATCAGACATAATTGAAGCAACTTAGCACGCATGTACCCAATAACACCCCATTCACTGGGCAGGTGAGATCAAAAACCCCCTCTACTACCAAGGGAAGGAGACCCCCAGCCCTGGCTCTGGCTCCCCTCCCCCACTCCCAGCTGTCCTGTGGTTACTCTAAAGCAGAACACTGGGCCCCATACGATCCTGGCTCCTGGCTGGAATGTCGGCCACTGGCCTTGCCTTTTGACTCCACAGGAGCTGAAGAGAGAAAACAAACACTCCATTTTAAATGCTCTGGTGGATTTCTATAAATTTTTAATTCACTTTTTCCTCTCTTAGCACCATCTCCCTTCAGTTCAGTTCAGTCACTCAGTCTTGTCTGATTCTTTGTGACCCCATAGACTGCAACACGCCAGGCTTCCCTGTCTATCACCAACTCCCGGAGCTTACTCATACTCATATTCATCAAGTCAGTGATGGCATCCAACCATCTCATCCTCGATGATCCCCTTCTCCTCCTCCTTTCAATCTTTCCCAGCATCAGGGTCTTTTCCAATGAGTCAGTTCTTCACATCAGGTGGCCAAAGTATTGGAGTTTCAGCTTTAGCATCAGTCCTTCCAATGAGTACTGAAGACTGATTTCCTTTAGGATTGACTGGTTTGATCTCCTTGTAGTCCAAGGGACTCTCAAGAGTCTTCTCCAACACTACAGTTCAAAAGCATCAATTCTTCAGTGCTCAGCTTTCTTTATAGTCCAACTCTCACATCCATACACGACTACTGGAAAAACTATAGCTTTGACTAGACAGACCTATGTTGGCAGTAATGGCTCTGCTTTCTAATATGCTGTCTAAGTTGGAGCGAGCGTTTTTTAATTACATGGCTGCAATCACCATCTGCAGTGATTTTGGAGCCCAAACAAATAAAGCCTCTCACTGTTTCCATTGTTTCTCCATCTATTTACCATGAAGTGATGGGACCAGATGCCATGATCTTAGTTTTATGAATGTTGAGTTTTAAGCCAACTTTTTCACTCTCCTCTTTCACTTTCAACAAAAGGCTCTTTAGTTCTTCTTCACTTTCTGCCATAAGGTGGTGTCATCTGCATATCTGAGGCTATTGATATTTCTCCCGGCAATCTTGACTCCAGCTTATGCTTCATCCAGCCTGGCATTTCGCATGATGCACCCTGCATGTAAGTTAAATAAGCAGAGTGACAATATACAGCCTTGATGTACTCCTTTCCCGATTTGGAACCAGTCTAGTTCTAATTGTTGCTTCTTTACCTGCATACAGATTTCTCAGGAGGCAGGTCTGGTGGTCTGGTACTCCCATCTCCTGAATTTTCCACAGTTTGTTGTGATCCACACAGTCAAAGGCTTTGGCATAGTCAATAAAGCAGAAGTAGATGTTTTTCTGGAACTCTCTTGCTTTTTCTCCTTTACCTTACATACTGGTAAAGGAGACATGGAAGAGGGAAAAAAAGTCCTGTTTTGAAATTGTGTTTATGATTCTCCATCCTTGAACAAGGATGTTTTCAAAGTCCGGACAGATGGTTCAAGCTTCGAAAACCTCCACACTTACATCATCTCTATTTTTGGAGTCACGTTGGAAGTAGCTGGCAGGAAATAAAAATAGCTGAAATCAGGGAGATCCCAGAAAATCCAGGATGTATGGTCAACAAATCTCTGGTTTTTGCAGCGGTGAGTTCTAGCACCGGCCAGCAAGGGCATGGGGAGTGGGGAGTTCTCTGTACCTGTCAGGGCTCCGAGGACCACCTCCATCAGCCGTCTCTGGGTCTCTCTCCAGCTCCCTGCCTTTGTCTTTCCCCTCATTTTCTGTCCCATGGAAGCTTTTTCTAGTTAAATTGCTAAACTTGATTCTTTTTAAAATTGAGGCATAATGGACATGTGTTGTATTAGTTTCTGGTGTACTACATAATAATTCAGTATTTGTATATTTTGCAATACGATCACCATAACAGTCTAGCTAATATCCATCACCTCACATAATTGCAGAACTTTTTTTTTTCCTTGTGATGAGAACTTTAAAAATCTACTTTCATGGCAGCTCCCAAATTTGCAAAACGGTATTACTAACTAGAATCACCATGCTGATGCTGTACATCACAGCCCTGGGATTGACTTACTTTATAACTGCAAGTTTGTACCTTTCAATCTCCTTCATTTCACCCACCCCCTACTCCAGCCTCTGACCACCACCAATCTGTTCTCTACATGAATGAGTTTTTTTTTTCTCTTTTAGATGCTACAAATAAATGAGATCATATGGTATTTGTCTTTCTTAGACTAATTTCACTTGGCATAATGCACTCAAGGTGCATTATTGTAATCCGTGTCACAAATGGTAGGGTTTTGTTCTTTTAGATAGCTAAATAATATTCTCCTGTATACGTATAGTACAATTTCTCTAACCATTCTACTCATTGATGGATACTTAAGTTTTTTCCATGTCTTAGTTATTATAAATAGTGCTGCCATGAACATGAAGGTGCAGGTAACTTTTCAAGTTAGTGTTTTCGTTTGCTTCTGATAAACACCAGAAGTTGAATTGCTGGATCTTATGGTAGTTCTGGGCTTCCCCCATGGCTCAGTGGTAAAGAATCTGCCCATAATGCAGGAGACACAAGAGAGTTCAATCCCTGGGTTGGGTGATCCCCTGAAGGAAGGTAGGGCAACCCACTCTAGCACTCTTGTCTGGAGAATCCCATGGACAGAGAAGCCTGGCTGGCTACAGTCCATAGAGTCGCAGAGAGTTGGACATGACTGAAATGACTCAGCATGAACATGGTAGTTCTGCTTTTAATTTTTTGAGAAATCTCTGTACTCTTTTCTACAATGGCTGAGCCAAATTACATTCCCATCAGCAGTGCATAAGATCTCCCTTTTCTTCACATCCTCACCAAAACTTGTTACCTCTTTTCTTTTTTCTAATAGCCGTTCTGACAGGTGTGAGGTGATAGCTCATTGCAGTTTTCATTTGCATTTCCATGTCGATTAGTGATGCTGAGGATCTTTTCATGTACCTCTTGGACATCTGTATATCTTCTTTGGAAAAAATATCTATTCAGATCCTCTGTCTGTATTTTAATTGGGTTGTTTAGTTTTTTTTTTTTTCTTTGGTTATTGAGTTGGTGAGTTCTTCATATTTTTGGATATTAACCCTTATGATATACTTGACTTGCAAATACTTTCTCCCACTCATTTGGCTGCCTTTTCATTCTTTTGATGGTTTCCTTTCCTCTGCAGAAGCTGTTTAGTGTGTTAGGGTCCCACTTGTTGAATTTTGAACTCCTGGAAGTATGGGAATTCAGTACCACCAGTGGCGGTCAGTCCAGCACTGACCAGCTGGTGACTTGGTGCATTTTACCTCAGTTCTCCAAAACTTTGCTTCCCTGATACATAGTAAGTCCTCAGTAAACCTCAACTATTATCCATTTCAGTCTTTCTGCAGATTCTGAACCATATGAAAAGTAGGCACTGGACATCAGGTAGAAACCCAAACAAGATCATTTGACAGAGATCAAAGCACAGTTCCTAACTCCATTTTCTTCAGCTGAGACTTTGGGAAACATTGAAGGGGAGAGTTGGGGCTGTAGAGTGGTCCCTTCCCACCACACATGGACATGGTGACCTGCCCACCACACAAGGATGCTGTGGCCTGCCCTACACCTGCTAGAGGACAGAGCGCCCAGGGGTCTGAGAGGGAGAGAGCGCATCGGTCAGGCGACCCCAGGTTCATCTACTGTCTGGAAACACATGTGACAGGGGAGGCTTGTAGCCAGAAGGTAGGCTCAAGGTTAGGACAGACAGACAGAGCTAAGCCATGCATCCTCCTGGGGTGGAGGGGACCCTCTTCTATCCATGGGATTCTCCAGACAATGAACTGATGGTGGGAATGTAAATTGGTGCAGCCGTTGTGGAAAAGAGTACAGAGATTTCTCAAAAAATTAAAAGTAGAACTACCATGTGGGTGCTGAGTCATTTCTGTCATGTCCACCTCTTTGCAACTCTGTAGACTATAGCCTGCCAGGCTCCCCTGTTCATGGGATTTACCTCCCTCTGTGGGTGAGCAGGGGCCTAGGAGGGGAGGAGGCCCCCTTTTGCTGGGGCCTGGTTTTATTGTTTATTGTCCTCCTGGCAGAGAACAAGTACACCACGGTCTCTCTTACAAAGAGAGCCCCCTCACATGAACGTGAGCGCCCCGGGCACATACGTGCTGGGATGCATGTGACCCCAGGTGCCCCGGTGTCATCCAGCCACAGGTGGAGTCTCCACGTTTCTCTTCTGGCATCTCTGAACCCCTAAACTTCCCTCCAGAGAGCTTGCACTGTTTTCTCCAGCTGATTTTTCTCTTTCAAAAAAAAAGTGCCTTCAAAGGACTGCCCTCCCACCGGGAGAAATACCCCTAAGGGCCCTGGGCTCTGAAAAACAGAAAATGCTCCAAACACCCAGTGTTAGGCCTCCAAGAGCGTCTTCTTGGGGTGGGAGGGGGTTGGAAGGCAGGTGGGGGAACAGGGGCGTCTTCAAAGAACATCCCATCTGGAAAGGGCAGGGCATGGGAGTGTTTGGACAACCCTGGGCACAGGAAATGTGAGTTCTTCAAAAACAAACAAAAACAAAGCGAGCAACAAGAGGAAACTGCGTGATGATCCAGAGCGACCTGAGTGGAGCCACATGTGTCTTCCGGGGAACAGAGCCTGAGCCTGTTTTGTGCACAGCTGAGCCCTTCCGGCCCTGGGCTCATGCAGGCAGCTCTGGACAGACCTCGCAGGCTCCCATCAGTGCCCCGGGGCCATGGCTCTTGGTCCTTCTGTGGGGGCTCCCTCCTTCCCTTGGCCCCTCACCATGTGACCTACAGGGGGAGTTTCCCCACCACCGGGCAAGCAGTGCCAAGCCAGAGGAGGATGTGGGCTGGAGAGGGAGGGGCAGAGGGTGGGCATCGGCCCCACCAGTGTGCAGTGAGCCTGAACCACCTCCTGCAAGGCCGTCTCCTCCCTGCGTGGACCCTCCTCCCCTTTGAGGACTGCTCTCTGTAGGGACCCCCAGTCCCAGCTGCCTCCGAACTGAGGGACAACCTGTATTTGACAAGGCAGGGGCTGGGGAAGAGGGGAATGTTAACTTTGAGTGTTGTTGCCCGAGCCTGAGGCTCCTGTCTGTGGCTGCTCTGTCCCAGGGGAATGAAAGGTAGGATTGCAGACAATTCACTGCCAGGGACCCAAACACGCCAGCCCGGCCATGTTACAGACAAGCACCGAGGTCTGACTCTGGGGGGCTGTGGCCCCGTCACCCTGACTCTCCCAGGCCTCTCACGGCAGCTGTGGTCGGCCGTGCTATCCTCCGTTCTGTCCATAACATTCAGAGCATCAAAACGGTGCATGTGGGTCCCTTCTGGTTGGGTGAGAGGTAACCCAGGTCCCCTGCACACAGAGTATAATAAATAATAAACAGGTCTTAACTGGCAGACGCTACAAACTACAGAAAGCTCACCAGACATCCTGACCAGGCCAGACCTGCCCTTCTTGGAAAACCTTCTCTTGGAACCCTTAAAAGCATTCTGCGATGCTCCCCAGATGGTTGTGCAAGGAGCCAAGAGAGCTGAGCCCGGGGGGAGCAGCGGCCAGAAGGCGCCAGCCGAGTGAGCCCCAGGCCTCGGAACTATCTGTGCTCTGCAGGGCCTTCAGCCAAGGGAGACTTTTTGGAATGTGGACACAGGACACCCGGAACACTGCTAATGGGAGGGCGAGTCAGCGCAGTTCATGGAAAAATATTTTAAGGAGAAGAGCATTTGGCAATTTCCCTGAGCAGGAAACAAGCCAAGAGAAATTAAACAGGGGACCCCAGGGGCAGGCGCCAGCACGCAGGGGTCAGCTACGTCCTCATGGGCTGAACCAGAGGGTGACGCGTGGTGACTGTAGCAAAGGGTTTCAGAAGGTGGTTTGCATGGAGTTTTACCTTGCTAAAGGTGACCTTTCAAAAACCGAACAACTGACCGCTCATCAGGAGCTTCAGCAGTCTGATAAAGGTAATGGATGCCACCTTAGAATAATGTTTTTACCTGCATGAAATTAGACTCATAAGATCATAAAAGAACCAGTTATGTTGATAATTGTTCTTCAATGTAATTGATTTCTCTTGTAATCTTTGTTGTTGTTTAGTCACTAAGTCGTGTCTGACGTTTTTGTGACCGCATGGACTGCAGCCCTCCAGGCTTCTCTGTCCATGGGATTCTCCAGGCAAGAATACTGGGGTGGGTGGCCATTTCCTCCTCCAGGGATCTTCCCGACCCAGGGATCGAATCCACATATCTTATATTTCCTGCATTGCTGGCATATTCTTTACCACTGACCCACAAACACATTAAGTAACCAGGTCCCCAGCAGACCTCATGTCAATTATAATTTTGAGAATAGAACGAGTGGAGATATTTCAGGACATTTGCAAAAACGGAAATGCCGTATGAAATTACCTTAATTCTATGGTGGTAAAAATCACAGATTCTGTTGACAACAACTGTCTGTCAACTACATCTGACAATGAAGGAGAGGCTAGATGTCATAAAGGGATTAGTGGAAGTCAAGATGGAGTTCTGCCATCCGAGTTCATGAGCCCCAAAGGGAGGTGGACCCGGGTTCAGAGCCCCTACTTGTGTGTTATCCCCTCTTCACACATATTGATGACCACCCCACCCCCCAGCACTCAGAGGGGGATACAGAAGTGGGATCAGGAGGTTCCTTTTGGGGTGATGGCACGTTGTACGTGTCACTCCCACTGCTCTCCTAAGAGGCAGTCAAAGCCCATCCCGATGAGTCTCCATCCAGGCGGACAAATGCCTAGAACAAGCTTAGAAAACACTGTTCTTAAGAGAGCAAATTGGGGAATGGACCTTGGGGGCCAGCGGGCAATTTCTGCCACATGACTTCAGTCATGAGATTGCACACGATGAAAAGTTCACAACAGCTGAAGTCCTCTGCAGGGTCTGAAGGCAATTTGCTTTCTTTGTTTGAAAAATACTTGCTGCTAGTATTTCACAAGGGTTTCACTGATGGCTCAGTGGTAAAGAATCCACCTGCCAATGCAGGAGACGTGGATTTGGTCCCTTGGTCAGAAAGATCCCCTGAAAAAGGTAATGGCAACTCACTCCAGTATTCTTGGCAGGAGAATCCCATGGACAGAGGAGCCTGGTGGGCTACAGTCCATGAGGTCACAAAGAGTTTGGCCCAACTCAGCAATTAAACAACACAACAGTATTTCTCAGACTCACTAATTATCAAAAGAGATCTCTGTGGCTCTAGATGCCACAAAATAAAGCTCTATTGTGGACACAGAAGAATCTATCAGGGGTCTCAGTGGGTTTTCTATCTGCCAACTGCCTCTGTGAGCTGAGAAAATGCTGCTCCCTGTGTCCGGTCCCCGTAACTCTGGTCCGCACTTTACCAAATGATTTTTACATTGTACCTAGTGGCAAAGGTGTCAAATTTTTTTTAAATTCCCTCAGAGGAGAAATGCTCTTTTCACAGATTGAGGAAGCTCAGAATACAAAGTGTGACAGTCTCAAGGAAACTGCCCACTCCTCCCAGTCCTCTGCACGCATCCTTCCATCATAGTTACATGCTGGGTCACCCCGTGTGTGGGACAGCACCACACAATTTGGGCTCCAAAGTCATCATGAGGGGTTGTTTTTTGGGGGCTCTAAGATGATCTGTCCTCCCCCCCCCCGATGGGTGGGAGGTCTTCCTGAAGCAGGGTGCTGCCCCCTCTGGAGCCAGTTATATGTTATCTTTCAATCTCTTCCATCACCCCTCAACTTGATGTGCATCTTAGGAAATATCACACCCTGTTCTCCTCCACGCACCTGGAAGTAAGAGACCATCTGTGTCCAGATTACTGAATAAAGCAAGAGGTGTTTGCATCTCTACAGCCATGATGTGACCAGACCAGTGAGGAGAGAGACAGCCAAGGACAGGTCAAAGTCGGAGAGAGTGACCTCTGACCGCCCTTCACAGCCAACTTGGAGAAGCTGGGAGAGGCTTTATTAATATAACCCACAGATTTTCATGCAAAATAAGCCAATCATAATTTAAGTGTATGCCCAAAACAAATGAGTTTTGGAGGATTGTGTGCGTGCTCAGTCGCTAAGTCGAGTACAACTCTTTGCGACCACACGGACTGTAGGCCACCAGGCTCAGACTCTGTCCGTAGGATTTTCCAGGCAAGATTATAGATCCATTTCTGCTGTCTCTTGTCAGTCTAGAGACTGGAATGACCTCGCTGTGGACAGCGTCCACCAGAAGCTCTAAACCCTACAAATAAAACTGGGTCATGCCGTAGACACTCCAAGACCTTCCATTGAGTAAAGTTCTTCTAATCGAGTTGGTCTGCCAAACAGCCCTCCAGCTCAGTCTCCAGTTCTGCGAGGCTGGTCTCCTCATCCCACGCCTCTGCTATGGGTTCCCGTACAGGGAATTCTTCCCACGCTTCACAAAGGATTCTGGCCAAAGATCCAGTTTTCCCCCTGTGAGGTCCGACATCGTCCTCAGAGCTTGGCCCCGGGTTGACTGGGAATGTCAGGTTCCAAGTGCATGAGTGTAACATCCCCTGCGCCTTGTCTGGAAGTCACTGCTAAGCAATGTCGTTCCAATGCCACCTCCCTGGGGACTCTGCTGATGAGCCCCCTGGAGCCCATTTTCAGGCTCATTTTCAAGATGCGGGACATCAGAATCCAGATCTATGATTGAGGCTTAGAGAAGGCAAGATTTAGATATCTGATTGACTTCATTTTTATTTTTAAATACCATATTGGAAAAAGTTATTAATTCAAACCATGTAATAGTGATTCCTGGGGTTATAATAGTAATAATATGACCACTCTTTATTAAGCATTTGCTCGTGCTAAACATCGTATGTGCTTTGTAATCAATGAACACTCATAGGTGCCCTAAGACATAGGTACTATTACGTCCATTTTATAGATAAGAAAACTAAGGCTAGAGTGTAAATGGTTTACCTGGGGTTTCACAGCTTACCAACAGCAGAGCCAGGATTCCTGTCCTAGGTGTGAGGCCCCTGCTCCATGCGTTTTGCTGTGTTTATCTCATAGGTATCTGCACCAACCCCCTCTGTAGGTTGACAGCTTTTAGAAGCAGAGGGCGGCCCAGGTCAGTCCTCGCTGAGGGCAGTGGTCCATCTCCCTCTGCCTGGTCGAGGGGCACGTCAGGAAGATGTTTTTGAAGGTTTAAGGCAAATAAAGCAAGTTGCTCTGCCTAAACCAGTGCCCAGATTAAGTTAGCACCCAACACAAGAGACTTGATCATTTTATTAGTCATTTTATCACTTCCTCCCCAAGGCAACCCCCAATCCCAACCAGGGCCGTGTGTAAAGAAGCCTGGCCCACCGCAAAGAGCACACGCCTACCTGCGCTCTCCTCGGAGCTCTGCAGTCTGTCTCTCGCTGCGTTTCTGGAGACAACACACCAGGGTTCCAGGGCACAAGGTTGAATGCAAGTGGGTTGTAACCTAGAGTCACAGGAGGACAGAGACATGGACAACTTTGCCTGCTGCACCCCTGGTCCCGGCCTCCTGTGAGGATAACACCTGTCAGCCTCCGGTGACACCTGTCAGACCCTGGCTCTCTGAGCTGGGTGGCTGTGATCCATTGGGCTGGACCATGGCGGGGGGTGGCAGCTTTTACAGGCCACTGAAAAGTGTTCCTGGAGGGTCGGCCTATCGAGTCAAAGCTTAAGTCAAGTTCCAAAACCACTTTTTATAGGAAATAGAAGCTGTAGGAAAGAGGAAATGTAGAGGCTGTCTTTTTTTAATTGAAGGATAATTGCTTCATAGTATTGTGTTGCCCTATATGTAAAATAGATAGCCAGTGGGAATTTGCTGTATGACTTGGGGAACGCAACCCGGGGCTCTGTGACAACCTAGAGGGGTGGCAGGTGGGAAGGAGTTTCTGGAGGGAGAGGACATATGTATACCTATGGCTGATGAATGTTGATGTATGCAAAGGCTGTCTTTTTAGAAGGAGTAGTTAAGTCATTTGCCGTGAAAGCATGAGGTCAGCAAAACCCATGTCCAACAAGTACTCTCTCAACTTCCATTTCTCTCTGTCTTTCTTCTCTCTTTCCTCCTGTCTATGGAAAGCAGAGTAGAGCCTGCCAGGCCTGTGAGATGCTGCATGCATGCAGCGGTGGTTACAAGACCTTGCCTGCCAGAGCTGGAAGTTTGAGAAGCAACCCACATGCTATCGTCTTAACGTGAACCAACAACTATGTTGTTTTTATGAGCAAATCTTAATCAGGCCAGGGACTTCAGGGCCAATTTGAGGGCCCCCAGATCTGGTTCTCTGTGGAGCTTGGTAAGTGACAATTTGTAGTTGACAGAGCCGAGGACTTCCACACGCTTGGGGCCAGGGACTGCAGGGCGGTCCTGCCGCAGCCTGCTTGGGTCTCTCTCTGGGAAGTAATGCCAGGCCAGGGACTGCATTGAATGCCTGCCCACCCCACCCCTCGAGTGTCATCCAGCACACTCGCTTCTTTTGTTCCTCTGGGAAGAGGACTCAGGTCCACATCTCCACGTTTCCCGAGTGTCGGGTAGGTTGGGAGCTGCAGAAACTGGGCCAGGTTAGCCCTTGCTGTAGGAGGGGCCCCAACACACAGGATCCATGGGGGCAGTCAGCTGTGACCTCAGACCTGGTCAGGGCCACCACGAGCCTGCAGCATCTGGGCCCCAAAGCAGCAAACGGAGGCCCAAAGCAGGGCCCCAGGGCCCCAGGGGTGCTGAGGATCTCAGATCACCCACTGGGGTGGAGGGCGTGTAGGGGAGGGGTCTGGGCAGAATGGATGGAATCACAGCTCCAGGAAAAGGTCATGTTTCCCAGAGAACCTGGAGAAAATTCCACTTCCCAGTCTGACAACAGAGCAGAGGCATGGTTTTCAATTCAGGAGGGGAGGGGAGGGTTTGAAACAACGCAGATCATGTACTGGCAGGGAGGACAGGACCCTGTCACCTGGCCGCACCAGGAGGTCAAGTGCCCAGAAAGGCTCCCTCTTGCCCAGGGCATCCATCTGGCCACCAGTCCAGGGACTCCTCACAAGCGCCTACCCCACACCTCCAACCAACCCGCATGCTGGGTGCAAAGCTGTTGCTTATAAAACCATTCAAACATCGCCAGATGTGGGCTTGCAGCCAGTTTTTACATGATTCAGGCTTGGCTCTGCTCAAGATGGTACAACTTAAAGGAGCCTTAGAAGTTGTCCTTTCATCTCCCCTTCACAACCTCCCCACCCCCTACATCCTTTCCTGTATCCTTTCCTGCCTCCTTCCCTCTATCCCAGCAGCAAGCCCATGCTGGCACCTTATCATGTGGGCTGGACATCCATGCACCAGGCACAGAGGACCAGACTGGGACTAGCGTTTCCCAGTGCCCACCCCCATTGTCCACCCCACCTTCAGCAGAGCTATCACACACACACAACTCCCCACCTCTTCCCCGAGCTATCAGCTTTTGGATGCCCAGATGGGAAGTTCAGGAATGTGAGAGGGGAGGACGAGGAGCCTGCATGGTGGGAGCAGACCGGTTTTATTCCTGTCATCAAAAGCAATCTTTCATAATTTAAAGTCACTCTTCTCATGTAGGAAGATCAAAGTCCTGCTCTGAGCCCTGTTCAGGGCTGCAGGGGACTAACACATTCATCCTTCTAGTCGGGGCTGAGATGGGACTTTCCCGATGATTGAGAGGGGTCATGGATTCTGGGAATTTTAATTTCCGTGTGTTGTCGTTGGAGGGAGTGGGTCACATTGGTTTTCACGAGGGTTCAAATCCTGCGTGCTTTTGTCATCTGGGTCACATCTGAAAAGGCCAGAGGGTGATGGGAACCTCAGCTTGGCTCAGAGACACAGACTGGAGAGCATGTGTTCTGGGAGCTTCGGGGCAGGAGAATCACTCTGCTCTCTGTCTCTCAGTCTCTCATTGTCTCTCTCTGGCTCTCTGGCTCTCTGTGTTTCTCTTGCTCACACACACACACACACACATGCACAGACACTACAGTTGGCTCAGCCTCCCCCAGTTATAATAGAACATCCAAAACCCAATAGATGTTTCATATAAAATAAAAACTAAATTTAAAAATGCACTGGGAAACCTTAAAAAGAATCAAGACATTCCCACTTTGCCTCCTTGTTGAATTCCTCCAACTGGCCACGGCCAGAGGCCCCACCACCCACACGTTGGAATCAGGGTGGCCCTGGCTTCATGTTGGGCTGGGGAAGACAGGCTTCAAACGGGACCTCAGAGACGGTGCTTGTGAGCAATCTCCCAGCACCTTCCGCTGGTTGTGAAGTTCTCTCCAAGTTATCTCACTCCTGATAAATAACTGGGCTGATAAGGAACCATGTTGGTTTCCCTCAGCTTTGCCAAGATTAAAGCCAGCTCTTTACTGTCTCAAAACCCACACACATTTTAGGGGACTGAAAAGTGTCCAGAAAGATTTTCTTTCGGTCTGCGTTTTGAAGCACATCTTTCTGAACCTCTGGTCTTCTAAGGGGCCTAGAAGCAGGATGGACACAGTTTCCCCCCAACCCGACCCCATAATTTCTGGACTGACCAGAAGCAGGAAGGCTGAGAACCAGCCACAGGACCTGGGTTTGGCCTGATTCTGCAGACCAGCTTCTGTGTGGAGTGAAAGTGAAAGTTGCTCAGTAGTGTCTGACTTATTGTAACCTCATGGACTATACGGTCCATGGAATTCTTCAGGGCAGAATACTGGAGTGAGTAGCCTTTCCCTTCTCCAGGGAATCTTCCCAACCCAAGGATCAGACCCAGGTCTCCCACATTGCGGGTGGATTCTTTACCAGCTGAACCACAAGGGAAGCCCAAGAATAATGGAGTGGGTAGCCTATCCTTCTCCAGGGGATCTTCCTGACCCAGGAATTGAACCAGGGTCTCCTGCACTGCAGGTGGATTCTTTGCCAACTGAGCTATGTGCAGTGAGATGTGCTTAAATCCAGTATAACCCCATCCCTGATGCCGATCACACCCAGCAAACAGAAAGGAGAAAACCACAATCTTGTCCAGAAGTCTGCCCTCACACCAGCTTTGATTAGAACTCTGGGTGCCATGTCAAAAAACCAAGATGGCCATTCCGTGTTGAGAAAAACATTGCCTTGGTCAAATTTAAACTGTTTACAGATTCAAGTTCACCTACGACAGGGCCATGGCCATGAGCAGACGTTAGGATAAGGCACTTCACGCGAGTCTCATTTGCCCCTTCGGGCAGCTGGTGGGGAAATGGGTGTGGTGATCTGTCACCTTCAATCCCCCCTCTGAAGCCCAGCTGCCTCCTTGGGCACATGTGTGTGTGCCCCAGGATCTGGGGGCCCTGCTTTCTGACTCCACCTCTGGCTTCTCCGGAATCATTTCTCAAGAAAATATCAGGGAAATTCCAGTCTCCTCCAGATGCAGTGAATGTTTCTCCATCCCTTCTAGCCACATGGTCCTCCTTGAAGGAAGAGTTCAGCCTTGATTCGTGGCTTGGGTGGTGTCTGATTCAGTCCTGTGTTGACCTGCAGAGGGAGGCTTGACTACAGCCTCCTTGAGAGAAAACGCAGACTCCCTTTTCGAGAGAAGCAGCATCTGAACTCAGACCCTTAAGCATCTATGAGGGATGATGTCCTGGGAGAAGCAGCCGGTGGGTGGGGACGGGAGAGGCTGGGGGTCAGGACCACCACCCCCTAAGGGTGCCATCTCCACCCGAGTCCTCCCGGGTACAAGGGAGGTGATGATAACCCCTGGATGGGGTAGGATTGCACGTAAGGTATGTGACATTCCCGGCTCACAGGAAACAACCAACACAAGGTGACTTTTGTCATCCTCTGCCTTTTAACATCAGAGGCAGCAGTATGTTATGGTTACTCGACTTTGGGGGTTAACTTTGTTTTACCAGAATTTTCTAGCTGTTTCCCTCGACCATGTGGAAGACGTATCTAAAACATGTGCGGGCACTTACTTTCCTCCCACAGAACTGAACATAGCTGCATTTTCTGTGACGATGAAGCATCTTGCTGAGCCCTGGCAGCAATTAGCGGCAGACATGGAAGCCGTGCAGCCTCAGCGGTGGCCACGGCCGTTGCCTTGTGTTCAGTCAGCCTCTGGTCTTAGAGCCCTGCGCCGGGGTCCACCGTCCACGTATCACAGCAGATTGGCAAGCCTGTCGGGGCTGGTGGTGCTCCCAGTGGAAGGTCGGCTTCTAGAGAATCTGAGTTTTGCTTGCTCTTTGTTTGGGATGCTCATTTGTCTTCCCCAGGCGAGGAAAGTCAGGTCAATGGCAGGCACCCAGCTGAACCCAAGGCCGGGCTGGCCCTTTGTCATCAGACCGATGTCAAAACTCCCTACATTTATCTGCCTCCCCAGACTCACTTGCCATACTGAGTGCTTTCTAAGGAAAGGGAAGCAGAGAGGAGATGGGAGGTGGGAAATGAGCCCAGGTTTTTCTTATTAAGTCCTTAGGCGGGTTTAGGGGGATCACTCACAGATTCTAGGCATGGAGAGTTGCGTTTACTTTGGTCCCGTGAGGTTCTGCGGGAGGAGACGTGGTCTGAAGCGGGACAAGTAGAGGCCATGCGCCCCATACCCTGCGAAGCTTGGTGACAGCTCCCTTGGGTGCTGCAAACGCCACTGGACTTCACCGGTTGACGGCAGTCTGATGAGTTCAGCGTAAGTGAGTCAGAGACATACGGACTGCATTTCCCTGAGAAAATAGATGACTTTAAAAAAGAAGGGGCAAAGTGCTTGGGAAAATGCTCTATGGACTCTGTCAAGGCCAAGAAGGATGCAGACTGCTTCATATCCTCTCTAAACACCAGATGTGAGCAGGCATCTCAGGGCAACCGTTCTCCGAGGGTGCCCAGGCACCCAATCCCACGAACATCCCAGCCTGGGAACTTGACCAAGAAGACGGGCATCAGAAGCCTTCAGAGGTCAGGAAAGCAGCTTTGCCAAAAAGGATACACACACAAGACAGTGCTGCTACTGCTGCTAAGTCACTTCAGTCATGTCCAGAGGCCAACCTTTATCCAACGGGGGGTAGGGGAAGGGCTGAAGCTGAAGTCAGAGTCTTCTCCCAGAAAACCTGCCTTGTTTTTTCCACCTTCTGAGTTGAAAGCTATCAAACAGGAGAATCACCTGGGTTCCTTCCATCAGTGTATTTTGTCCTTTATCATAGATTTGTATTTACAGTTCACAGAAATAGATTGGCTTCTATTTTCCGCAAAGATGAGAGAGCATAGTTTGAAGAAGGGACTATTCCACAGAAATATGAGTGAAATGCCTTAAGCCCAGTGGTCCAAAATGTATGTGTAGAACAAACACAGAGATGAAATGTGCACTTGATCATCTCAGAACTCAGAAGGTAGGGTGTTCCAACGCCTTAATAAATCTGAAATGAAAACCCACGTCAGAGAAGAATGGACAGGCTTTTTTGGACGATTGAAAAGAAGCAACCAAGCCATGCGTAGCCTTGAACCCTTGATCCCCTCAACGTATAAGGAGAGAAATGGGGGAGAACAGGGTGGCACTCTGGGGGTATTGGGAAGGTCAGCTTTTCCTCAGGAAAACTGTGCAGTTCAGAGACAAGTGGGAAATTTCAAGGGAAAAAAAGCGCCCCCTCCCCACTCTCTCTCTCAATGCAATAACCCTAAAAGTCCCAGCAGGACACAAACCACATGTTGCTGTGGATAAATGCTGAGAAGCATCTGAGGGTGAAGGTTTAATTACACTTGGCAGAGCTGCACCCCTCGCTCTCCAGACAGGAAATCCCCCAACGATTAAGTGCACTCGACCTCGACGGGCCCAACATGGCCTTTCAGGACGGTGGGGCCAAGCATACTCCATTCATTTCAGGGTAACAAGAGTGCCTGAACCCAAACGCTTTGTGACGTGGTTCCTGGACAATGGAGGCCAGGTGAACGCCAGTCCCATGTCCTCAGGGGCACTAAATAAAAGAATTAAATCTGTTCCAGGCCAAGCCCCCTTGGGCCTCTGCCTGGGAGTGTTTAAGGCAACTCTTTAATGAGATGAACTGAGCCAAGCTTTCTCCCGATGATCTGAGATGGCCTCTGGTCTCTGAGCAGGGTGGAGGGGATGTGAGCCCAGTTCCAGGCAGAATCAAAGAAACCAGAACATGGCTTCTTTTTAGCACCTGCTTCCTGTAGAGGACACAGCATCTCCTACACTCCTTTGAAAGTGAAAGTAAAAATGTTAGCTGCTCAGTCATGTCCAACTCTTTGAAGACCCCATAGACTATAGCCTGCCACGCTCCTCTGTCCATGGAATTCTCTAGACATGGATACTGAAGTGCGTTGCCATTTCCTTCTCCAAGAGATCTTCCTGACCCAGGGATCGAGCCTGGCCTGGGTCTCCTGCATTGCAGGCAGATTCTTTACCATCTGAGCCACTGGGGAAGCCCACTTAAGGAACACTTTTTTAAGGCTTATTAAATATCAAAACACAGTTTGTGACTAAAACCCACACAAGCTGTTAGATGCCATCTGGCTCCCCCTCGAGATCGCTGAAGTAGAATTTTAGCCCTTTTTTGTTAATGGTTTTCATCTGTTTTCAACGTGTGTCCATCTATCCTAGACCCACTTATTCATCAGCAGTATTTACTGAGGACTGACCCACAAAGCTAGGTACTAAGTATTAGAGAGACAAAGTGGAATAAACTGTGGTCCCTGCCATGGAGAAGGATAATAGACGACTGTAACTGCAGCAGTTCCGAGATGAAGGCGTGTCTGAGGGAGAGTCAGGGGCCCATTCATCCCACAGGCAGGGGGTGGGCTGTCAGGGAAGATGTCCCCTCTCTCCAACTCCCATCCAAACCCTCTTACCAACTCTTCATTCAGATGAAGATAAAAATCACAAAGATTCACAAAATCGTTGAATCTTAAACATCTTAACTCTTTAGTCCAGTTTCACGATGCAGAAAATTGAGGGCACTGAAGACCACTTGTCCTGGGTCATGGCTGCTCAGAAGAGGGACAAGAGAGCTGGTTGCAAACACCTACCAGCTTGAGCGCTTATCCATCCACCTGTGGGAGGCGGGAGGGGAGGCGGGGGGTGGGGGTGGGGGGCACAAAGCAATCAGGCCGAGAGAAAGACCCTCCGGACACACAAAAGCATAGGGAGCATGCCTCACTGTGGAGGAAACAACAGATTTACCTGCAGGGAATTCCCAAAAGAGCAAGGATGCAGATTCACTGTTTCTCCCAGAAAATACTCTTACGAGAGGAAAAATGGTCTTGGGGGCCTGCATAATCGGAGAAAATGATTCTCCTTTATCCTTACAATGAACATTTGGGTCATTTCCTGCTGTGGCTACTTCAAACAAAGCTGCAGAGAACAGCCACGTCCTGGACACACATTTCTCTTGAGTCACTTGACTCAGGAGTGGAAAGGCTGAGCTGGACCAGAAAGAGGGTGTGTGTGCCCAGTGCGCACCCCTAGGCACCTCAGGTTCCATCTCCCATGGGATGGGGTCTCCAGTGTCATAAAGAAAACTTACAACACATGGCCATACTTGCTGATGTACATATACATCCATATTTATATCATACACGTATATAACATGTGTATACATACATGTGGAGAATCAAATCATCATTTCCTCTGTTCACTAGAAAATGTTTTATTAGTGATGGCAAAAGGCATTTTCGATTCTGAATTAAACGTACTTATTTCCTAGAAAACTCAGAGCCTCTGACATGAGTCTGTTGCTGGTGATTCATTTGTTCCTGGTTGGCTTTTATTTCCTGAGTTTGCTCATTCATTTCAACTATTGATGAACAACAAATGTCTTGGCTTTCTTAATTAAGTCTTTGTTTATGAAAGCCCATCCAGGTGGTTTCAATATAGACACCGGGTAAGGAAGACCCTCTGTGACCCTGCAAACTGCCATCCAGAGATTCACAAGGTGGATGGTGAATACAAAGGTGGTGGGTGGGGCCCCTTGATGAGGCCTCCTCCCCGGGTGCTAAGTTGATTTCAGTATTTTAGGTTTTCTCTTTGTATTTTCTTTTATTTATTAAGTTAGTTAATTCCCTGACCAGGGATCACACCCATGACCCCTGCAGTGGAAGCTTGGAGCCCTAACCACTGGATCACCAGGAAAGTCCTTCTTTCTTTTCTAAGGTGGTGAGATGGGAAAGAGATGGGGAGGCTGAGGTCTGGCCCAGGACTAGTCCCGCCTTCCTTCATCTGAGTCTGGGAAGACTGGACACGCAGTGACAAGTCCAGCTCCCTCCTCCCTCACAACGGCATTTAATTGTGTCTGAAGGTCTGCAAAGAACTGGAATCCAGGGCAACTCTGCTGAAAAAGAAGCACAGAGCATCAAAGATGATGGACCTGAGAATAAACCACGGATCTGACGATATGTGGAAACTTTTTATTGGTTCCATACACAGCATTGTCAGGGCTCCATCAGGTGAGAAATGAGAGAAGACAGACACGTCACCCAGAGAGAACCGATGCACAAAGTGGTCCAAGAGTCTCCCACCACCTTGCCCCCACACTGGTATTCTCTTCCATAGGCCTTAATTAATCAAATTAAAAGAGTATGTGTTTTGCAGAAACAGACTCACAAACTTAGAAAATGAACTTATGGTTGCCTTGGGGAAGGGCTAGTTAGGGGGTTTGGGAAAGGCATGTACACACTGCTATGTTTAAAATGGATGAGGAGGCGAAACCCCTCACCCGGGGAGCGCGGCCAGAGCCTCCCCTCGGCCGGGGACCCCCTGATCCCGAGACCCCCTGAGGCGGGGTGTGGGCCGAGCCTTGCGCGCAGCCCCGCGCCCGCGTCCAGCCCGCGCTTTCCGCGGCGGCGGCGGTTTCGCGGGTCGAGTTTAAACTCGCGGCCCCGGCGGAGAGGACCACCTGCGTGTTGCGCTCAAGATGGCTGCGTCCAGCCGCGCGCAGGTGCTGGACCTGTACCGCGCGATGCTGCGGGAGAGCAAGCGCTTCGGCGCCTACAACTACCGAACTTACGCCATCAGGAGGATGAGAGACGCCTTCAGAGAAAACAAGAATGTGAAGGATCCCGTAGAAATCCAATCCCTGGTGAATAAAGCCAAAAGAGACCTGGGCATAATCCGTCGGCAGGTCCACATAGGCCAAATGTATTCAACCGACTAGCTTGTCGTTGAGAATCAAGAGAAGCCCCGAGCCTAGGAGCCGGGACCAGCCTCCAACAGCAGCGTGGACCACCGGCAGCATCCGTTCTGCTTGCCATGGGGCCCCCAGCAGACCTCGAGGGGCCTCCGCATCGGCTTTAAATAGCCTCACTCTACCTGCCCTCCAGGAACTGATGAACTGAGTGAAGTATCCCTTCTTCTGCAGCCTTAGTGACAGAGGTCAGCTGTCGCTTCCGTCCTTGGTTCAAGCATCAGGATGAAGAGCTGGAGGGCCTCGAGGAAAGGCCGTGTACAATGGTGTCTCGTCCACCCCACCCGTCTGTGGCTCCGCAGCACCTGTATAGAGCACTTCCAGACGTGTTTCTCGGTCCTTGACAATAAACAAAAGCGTCTCCCTCGACTTCTCTATCAATAAATAAATAAATAAATAAAATGGATGACCAACAAGGACCTACTGTATAGCACAGGCAACTCTGATCGGTGTTATGTGGCAGCCTGGATGGGAGGGGAGTTAGGGGGAGAATGGATCCACGTATAGGTATGACTGAGTCCCTTCACTGTTCACCTGAAACTATCAACTATACCCCAATACAAAATAAAAAGTTTAAAGTTAAAAAAAAAAAAAAGTATGAGTTTTGTTTCTCTGCTGAACTAAGTGAAATGATTGCTGACATGATTATAGCTCCCAAAAGGTTTCTCATAGCAGACCTTTCCATACCAATATACATGAAAGGAAATCTGGTCGGTTTGTTTTTAAAATGTGTGTTCCCTCACTGAATGCTGCTTACTTATTACGGTTTTTGTTTCCAAAGAAAGTGTAGGGCCCTAGATGAGAAGAGACAGCAGAGTAAGAGCAGAAAAGTGATTGTATGCATCCGGTCACGCCAAAGGCAAACCTGTAGGAAACACCGCTGTGCACGGTGGACCCTGGCGCTGGGAAGCCAGCCTGTGCCTTAGGCTGTAGTCGTGCAGACAGACACGAGGTGACCCAGCCACACGGAGGCTGGAATAAGTGTAGGGCTTGTCCAGGTGAGGCCGAGCTAGTTCTTCAGGAGACTATTGGACCATGACAAACCAGGCAATGGGTTTCTGTTCTTAATCCTCTGCATTCAAGACTGGTTGAGCAACCAGCGGGAAAGCTCAGGGTCCCACCCAGACAGTTAATCCCAGGGTCTCCCTTCCTGGCACTTTGTTCTTTTCGTTAAGCAGATTCCTAAAGCGTCATGTAACAGGAAGTGGGCTGTCAACCTGTCTTCCCTATTACCATCTCACAGAACCGAACTCCTGCACGGGCTGCAAAGCCTCTGGGTATGAAATGAACGAGACAAGGAACAAGGGGCCAGTGTGGAAAGAGTGTCTTTAAACCAGAACCTTCCCCCTCCATCCCTGCCCTTACTCCCCACCTAGCAGCTCAGAGGCTCATCTGATCATTATACCTCTTGGTTTCCTAGTAATAATTTACTGCGATAGAGGAAGGCCCTGGGAGCTCTTTAATAAATTCTGGTGGCTTAATTGACAGGTGGAACATGTCAGAATGCTACTTCGACACCCAGTGGGAAACAAACAGAAGATGTGCATCAAACAGAAGCTTGAAATAAGTGTTTGAACAGATTATGAACATAGACTGCTCTAAAACTGTTTACAGTACCCAAGATGAGGTCCAGGGAATCCTTTGAGGAATTAGCTTTTTTGAGTTTTTTTTTCCAAACATTTCGATGTTCCCTTTTCCTTCCATTGAGGCATTAGTTTCCCACCTTTGGTATGAGATTAAAAAGCTCTGGTGGTCCTGCTTCTTTCCGTGTGTACAGAACAAACAGTGAGTCATTGTGGGGCTGGCGAGTCCAGGCAAAATCTGAAGACAGATTAGGTAGGGGTTTGAGTGTGTGTGTATGTGTGTGTGTGTGTGTGTGTGTGTGTGTATTTGTGGGCCAATTCAGACAATTAACATTCTTTCTCCTGCTATAGAGAATGAATATGAGTTACATCTTGAAATATTTTCTTCCCAGAAAAGCCAAAGAAAAAGAAAAGCAAACACTTTTTTAAAGACTGTTGGTGTGCTGTGTTGGGTGGTGCAAATTATCTTTCATCACTTCATCCTTTGGAGAATATAATTAATAAAATTGAGATTATTGCAGTAAAGAATGTATCCCTCTGATTTCTCCTACTATTTGAACTACATAAAATAATCCATAGTTCAGGGCTTTGTGGTTACTCTTGTTGCATTTGTTTCTTAATAAGAGTATTATTTTGCTAATATTTTGACATACTTGTTTCTGTAGACACTGGTTCATCTTTGCCCACTTGTTTGTATGATCCATTTAAGTAACACTTATGATGACAAGGATAATGTTGATAAATGTAAGAGCCAGGCAAAGTACCGAGTGCCTTTCACATGGTGTCACACCTGAAGATAACAAGTGTCTGACATGGGTTTTATTTTTCTCCATTTACAGATGGGGAACAGCATTTCCAAGAAGATGAATGACTTTCTTGAAGTCACCTAAAGAGCAGAGTTCCATCCTGGAGCTATGGTTTCCCTCACTTCCTCTAGTACCTAAGAAAATTCATCCACATTCCATGGTTTCAACCTCTACAGAAATATGCAGGTGACTTCAGCCCGGATAACTCTGCAAACTTCAGACACATACATCCAACAGCAGCTAACTGGACGTCTCCTCCTGCTCACTGAAAAGATTTGGGTTCATCACCAATACTACTTGTTCTTCTGTGTTCTCTGTGTAGCTGACTTCTCCACCTTAAGCCCAGAGAGAAAGATTGTCAGATTTAAAAAATGTATACATGGACTAAAGCCTGCCAGTTTCCTCTATCCACATGACTCTCCAGGCAAGAATACTGGAGTGAGGTGCCATACCCTTCTCCAGGGGATCTTCCCAGCCCAGGGATCAAACCCACGTCTGATTCATGTCTCCTGCATTGGCAGGTGGGTTCTTTACCATTAGCGCCACCTGGGAAGCCCATACATTTATAAGGTTGTGTCAAATACTGCACGGGACATCCTGAAACTAAAATCATCCATTCCTTATTTACCTGAAATGCAGGTGTCACTGGGTGTCTGTCTGTCTGACCATCAGTCCCACCAGAGGGCCAGCCTCGGATCCCCTCAACCTCGAGTCTGTGGCATACATCACCTCCTGCTGATCTCACCTCCTGTTTCTCAAAAACACCTCCTCCCCACTGTCTTCCCCCTACAGCTGCTGCCCCAGCTCAGGCCTCGCCATCTCCAGTGTGGGCGAGTGTTTCCAGCTTGTTCTTTCTGTTTATCACACCATTGGTTCAAAGGAACAGCGTGGCAGAGCCAAGACCTCAACCTAGTCTGTTACCCCCAAAGCTTGGGGCATCCTCATATCACAAGTGAAAGGCATTTTACCTTATCATGAGTCGGAGTCCCATTCTGTCACCTACATGGAGAGCAAGGATGGCTTACTTCCAGAATGATGGTCCTGGAGCCGGCCCCCAAATTCATCAGGCCCCTCCTGCCTCCACACCCATGGGTGCTCTGCTCTCAGCTCATACCCTGTTCTCAGCTCTGCCTACAGACATCCCAAGCACTTTTCAACATTCAGCCAAAATACTGTCATCGTGGGGAAGACTCTGAAGTGTCCACACCCCCAAAAGCCCCCCACCCCCACTCTCTGGTTCAGAGTGTTCTGTATGGTTTGGGACCAAGACTGTTGAAGGTCAATCTCCCCACTAGATTAGAACCTGTCTAGGAGTCTTGTGCAGCTTGTTCACAACTCAGATGCCTCGTAGGTTTTTTGTTTCTAAATTATCACCTTCCGTAGAATTTTGTTAAAGGAATTTTATACTTTCTAACCCTTTGAACAACTGGTTAGATCACTCCATTCCCTGCGCTGTTAAATGACTAAGAATCAACATACTTTGATCTCTGCTTTTTTTTTTTTTTTTTACTTTAAGCAGTTTTCACTGTTTGGTCTTTACCTACCAGTGAAAGTCATAAGAATGTCCTAAAAAGTAGCCTCTGTTGCTCTTTCCACCATCGGCCGCCTGCCCACCTGTTACCAGTTGACACTGCACTGGATGAAGCTGAAAGAACAGACTCTGCACCACGGGATCCCTAGTGCTCAGCCATGGTTGTCCACACCAGCCGGGAAAAGCACAAGGGAGGCGGGAGCCAGGAAGGAGCCTCACACACACCCCTGCCCGTCTTTGATGTGCGGTCTTGGCTCTGCTCCATCCCCACCCAGGCTGGCGGGAGCACAGGTGGTCACCACGTGCAGCGGGCAGCGTGGGGTTGAGGGGGTGCCTCCCCTGAGCCAAGTGCAGATCCCAACACCGAGTGGAAAATCCACCTTCTCAACTAACAGGGGGAAGGGAGGTGGCCCTGGCACCCCCCACCCCCACCCTGCCACCCCCAGTAAACTGGAAATTCTGGATTTGAATCCTCCATCAGCCACCTATTAGCAGCGGTGACCCTGAGGAGTACCCCCTTCTCTCGGGGGGAGCTTCACCACCAGGTCAGTCCCTGGGCTCGAGGTCTGCTATGAGGACAGAGGACTGAACCACACAGAGAATCCTCGCAAGAAGATCCCACAGCACCCACGAGGTTAGTACCCCGCTGCCTCCCAGCTCTACCCACGGGAATGCAGAAAACAACACGCAGTTCACTCACAAGGGCCTCGTCCACGTCAGGGCGCCTGGAAGCTGCTTCCTGCTCAGTGAATGACATCTGTCCCCTCAGCATCTGAGACCCCAGCCCCTGAGGACGGAGAGGACCCTAGGATGGAGAGGCCCTGAGGATTGCAAGGCCCTGAAGAGGCCTTGGGAGTGGACCCTCAGGGAGCTTGGCTGCTGCCCCCCACGCTGCTCGTCTGTCCAGACCAACAGCGAGACTCTCAGCCATGACCGCCAACATCAAACGGTCCCTCCAGCCTTTGCACTAAGTGGCTTCAGGAGCCCAGATATTTCTGGAAGAGGACCTTGTTGTCCCTTCTTTCCAGGTTTTGACTCCCTGGTGGTTGTCTAGGAGATGCTCCAGATGGGGGTGGTGGGCACAGGGATGCTTGGGGCGGGGGGCGGGGGAGAGCAGAGTGAGCGGACACAGCCCCCTCCTCCATTCCCCACCTCTCACACCCGGGTTGCCTGCATGACAGCTGCTGCCAGAGTACTGGACACACTGGTCCTTTGCTAACCCTCGGGGGTCTCAGGAGAGAGAGAAGAGCACAGGCCTCTCAGCACAGGACTCTCTTGCTAATCTTTAGGCCTAATCCACTGAGAGCCTGGCTTTCAAGTCCCATTTACAGCAACACAGAGGCCAGGACCGAGGCAGATAAGCCCCCTACTTGAGGGGCTCAGCCGCACCGGCCAGGACCGACCCCTCCAGGCGCATCCTGTTGGGATGTGTGCTTTATCCTTGGGGACACACCGAGGGAGCTGTGACCCTGAGAGTTGGGGTCCTCCCGCTTTCCCTCCAACAGCAGAACAGGCGCTGCTGACTACCGTGGCTCCATCACGAACAGCTCAGAGGCCCTGCAACAGAAGAAAGTATTGATTCTATTGGGGCCCCTGGTCCTTTTCCACCAATGAGGGTAGCCAAGAGTCTCTCAGGCCGATGGGGGTGAAAGGGCAGAAAACTCATGACCTCCCCCTCCCACCACCCGCTAAAAACAAACCAACAGCCCTGGCCTGAGAGTTTCGGCCAGATGTTCATTCAGACACAGAAGGCAAACAATACCCTGCACACAGCCCTTCCGGACAGGCCCAGAGCTGGTCCCCCTGCGGCCAGACAGGGCCGCCAAAAAAATGGATTGATAAATAAATAAAAGGAAAATAAACCTGCAGAGTCATTATTTCCAAAGACATAATAGAACACGGACAACGGAGACATTAACTCACAGGGAAGAGAAATAGATATTTAAGTCATTTCCTCTTGGTCCCACCTGACTTTAAAATCGCTCTCCACTTTAAGAACTCAAGTAGTTTTAAGAAAACATAATTAATATTTCAGACACTTTAAGTGAACAGAGGGCTTGCCTTCTCTTCTAAGGATGTGGGAGTTGGCACCAACACCTCTTTTCCCAATTTCCCTTGCAAAAATAAAGTGTGCTCACACGTGTGTGTGTCTCTGTATGTGTGTATGTGTGTGTGTGTGTCTGTGTGTGTGCATGTGTGTGTGTCTGTATAGGTATGTGCATGTGTATCTTGTGTATGTGTGTGTGTGTGTGTGTGTGCAGCTGTGTATCTTTTCTCCTACCATTAAGTCTATAAGTTGCTCAGTCTCTTGAACTGAAGCGGAAATTCTGACGTGTCATCACTATGTACAATGTTGGATCTACACACAGACGTGTCCTGCTTTAAACACATCTGGACGTTTCTACAGCTGCTGTGGGACACTGAGAGAGACTGTAGCCTCTCTGGGTCCCATTTCCTTATACACAAAACAAGACCACTGCAGGAGACGGTCGTGAAATCCACTTGCTTGTTGAGTTCTGTGAGGCTGTAAAAGTCCTGATTCACCAATCAGCTACTTCTTTTCAGAAGAATTCACGGTCATGGCCACATCCCAATGCACGTGTGGACTGATGATTCAGTCTCCAAAACCCCACTGACACTTCATGTTTTTAGGAACATGTGGATGGCAGAACCTCCTGAGGACCATCTAGACTCCCCAGCAGAAGAAAGAGCCATTGAAACTGAACATGGAGGCTTGTTTATAAACAGGAGGCCCTGATCCCCAGACCGTTCCTGCTGGCCTGTCTCCTCTGCTCGGCACCTGCCTCAAGAGGCATATGGGGTGGCATTTATGGTTGGTAAGGGGCCGCCGCCAAGGCCCAGGTGAGGAACAGACACAAGCAAACATCCACTGGCCCAACTCTTGGCCGGCTGGTGTCCTTTCATGAGAGTTCATTGCTCTCTGGGGGGATTAAAGCATTTCGTATAAATCCTGTTTATGTTTTCCCAGGAGCGTGTTTAAAGCGCTCAGACACAAGTCCGTGTGCCTGGACTCCTAATCTCACCGCAGAGATAAAAGGAGCGTTTTCTTTTGAAGTGAGCAGCAGCAGCACCGTGAGCCTGCTGGGTCTCCTGGAAGGGCCAGCGGAGCATACAGGGTGGGGACCCGGAGGAGGAACCAGGCCAGGAAGGCCTTCCCCTGCTTCAACCGCCCTGGGGTCTGACACCCTCTGTGAGGGTTCTGGGGGCTCTGGGTCAGGCCAGGACCCGTGGTGGACACCCAGGGCTAGACCCTCACGAAACCTGCCCAGGCCAGCCAGGAACCTTGTGTCCTCCACAAGCACCCCATCCTGGGCTCCCAGGGCTCAAATCCTGGTGTTGGGAACCTACTTGTTACATGTGCATCAAGATATAAGTTGTGGCTGAGGGCTGTTCTAGGAATCATTTGGGGGCTTTTTGGCCATACCATGCAGCTTTCAGGATCCTAGTTCCCCAGCCAGGGATCAAACCTGGGCCCTTGACAGTGAAAGCACAGAGTCTTAACCACTTAGACCACCAGGGAAGTCCCCTATATATCATTTTGATACAAGAATTCAGTGACTCAAATGCCCCAGTAGAGGCCTGCCCTGTGGAGGGGCAGCCTGGACATGACAGCTACAAAGGCTCTGCTCCCCAGAAGGTCTTCATGGGTTTCGGAACTTTCTAAGCCCAAAAGTCCCACTTGAATGATGAGTCTGCCCATTCTGCATGGCGGTGGCTATGCCTGGGATACACTGACTAGAAAGATATGTGCTGACGGTCGAGACAGAAAGCTGCCACAAACTCAGTAATGTTCAGCTGGGTTTGTATTTATCGATCACAACAGTATTGACATGCATTTGAGATAAAGTCTGAGAAATACCATTTGTCCCGTCTCCAAGTGGAGGAAATGGATGCAAGAGCCATGTTCCAACATTCAAGGGATGACCTGCTCTCACCGTTCACGTCCATCACATCTGGGGCGTTAGCATCAGAGAACTGCCTCCACAAGACAGACGGATTGGGACCCTCTGAGAGAGAAACATCTTAGACATGAATTATATTTCAGACGCTATTCTGAGCTCTTTGCTCTTCCTGACATGAATTTTTGTCCTGCCAGAGATTAATATGAGAAAGTGCACATTTGTTTGCTTTATCAAATACAAAAGATACTCCTAATGTGTTTCCATTAGGAACTGGACACCGGCCAGGTGCGATGACCCAGGTGTTACCATGACTCCTCCCATAAGAATGAACATTCATAAGTGGGGACAAGCACAGGCCATAATGGGAACAGAACAGACCTGGCACGTCACACGGGAAATGGTGGCAGATTTAGTCAAACAGCCAAACACCATCCACTAATGGTGTCCGGCTGGTTTACTCAGTGATGACTGAGCCAGGAACTGCTCAGTAACGTGATCAGTGATCACAGCTGGGGGCCAGGTCCAGGGAGACCCTGCAGCCATGGCGACCCATGCCCAGATCTAGGGGGAATCTTGCCTGGCTGATTTGCATCACAACCAGGAAAATCTGAAAATCTGTTGCCACAGATAGAGGGAAACGCTCCTGTAGACGCCCCCCTGTCGACTCAGGATGAGAACAGGCTTTCCTGTGTAAGGTGACCCAGTGGAGCTGGGGGCCTAGGAGGAGCAACCATTCTGCAAACACAGATGTGTGGAGGGTGGTTGGGGCCCAAGGAGGAACCCCAGACCCCCGGTGGAAGCCAGTTGCTTCCATTCTGCATCTAAGTGCCTGGAGCTGCTGGGTCCGAGGAGTCCTTGTCCTTGCCGGCCTCGTGCAGGGGAGAGGCCTCTCCTGATATGAGGTCAGTGGTTGGATCTGTGGTGAGGGCTCACTCACTGTCCCAGACCCACATAGCCCCTGCAGGGTAGTGCTGACATCCAAAAGCACGAAGCTTCAACATTGGGACAGTACTGGGGGTGGGGGGGTGCTGCGGGCTTGGTGGCCTAAGAGCAGAAGGTGACGGTGAGGGGGAGGAAAGAGGGGCCAAGATCCCTGAAGTGTGAGGGAGGAGCGTTCTGGTCCTCACTCACCTGGGGGTTACCTTGACGACCGTGCAGATGCATCCTCCAGGGGGGCCCTGCAGGGACCCTGCAGGTGCTCGCGGAGGAGAGGGCCTGGTGAGGTGATGCAGGGAGAGCAAAGGACGCTCCTAGTAGCTGTGAAGGACCAGGGGTGAGAGGTGCCAACCCCACTCTGGGATCTGGGGCCAGCCCAGAGTGATGGCCATTCCAGAAGAAGCAGACCACACCCCATGGAGAGGGGGCCAAGGACCCAAACTCTGAGAAAATCTACTTTAAATCTCCCACAACTTGTCCGGAGCCTGAGCTCTGTTTCCCAGCACCAGCGGCAGCCAACAGTCATGCAGATGCCAAACACTTCACTTGTGTAGCCCTGCCCAACGGGCTCTTTGTTTCATAGATGAGAAACGGAGGCTGGGAAAGTCATGTAACTTGCTAAGGTCACGAGATTCTGAGAGACGGACCATAGGTCCAGTGGGGAAGCTGCAGGTCCTATGTCCTTCCTCACTGGAAAATACCAGTAGTTTCCTGATTCTCAGATTCAGATGTAATGCCAAGTCTGAACTTCAGCTCAGACCACCTCAAATTCTGAACCTTGCTCTGAGCCTTCAGGAAGTAGAGAAGCATGCAGCAAGTTGAAGGCATTTTGAGGCTACATGATGAGACTACACCAGACAGACACAAACCAGGAGCTGTACAATGTTGGGAACTGCCTGGAAGTCCAGTGGTTAGGAGTTTGTACTTTCACTGCCAAAGGGCCAGGTTCTATCCCTGGTCAGGGAACTAAGATCCTGCAGGCTATAAAGTGAGGCTGGGAGAAAAAAAAAGTTGTCAACTGTCCTACTGGGAGGGTGTAACCACCAAGGCAGAATGAACAGAATCGTCAGTGAAGGACACAGAACCACAAGAAAATTCATGAGAATAGGAGTTTTTCCTAATCTAGGAAACCCTGTATGTTTGTGGATACTTTTCCAAAGGCAAGTTATGGAAAGCTCGTTAGCTGAGTCACGTAGCATGGAACCAGACAAAAAGTCCACAAGCACTGGAGCCGTCTCTCTCTCTCACTCTGGACAAAATGACCTAACTATCCCTTCACCTCCCATTGCGAGGAGTCTCCTCATTTTTCCACACAGAGCTCCTCAGTCAGTTCATCATCCTTTCCTCCCTTTTGGGTTCATACAAAGTATGAGGCTGGAGCATTGTGACAGCCTAGAAAATCCAAACACTTGTTGGACTGAATTACCCTGAAGTTATTTCCATTTTCTGGCAATATAGGAAGAAGCAACTTTTTAAAAACCCAAACCATGTGTGAAAACAATCTCATGAAAATATCCTTAATGGTACATAGCAAACTGGGGCGGGGGGGAGAAAATGCTCTATGCCAATTTTGAAAATAATGTAGTTGGAATAGAACTCAAGGCATCCAGTGAAAGCTGCAGAAGACAAAGTTTCATTATTTCAGAAGTACTGTTTCTCTGTGGCTTCCCAGTTCCATGCAGCTGGTTATTCAGATTCTGAGGACAAATGACTTTGAGAAGAAATACCCTGCTTATGATATGAGGCGCTTTGCTAACTGGCCATCAGCTACACCACTGAGGCTGAGTTCCTGGGTGCATGCGGCCCTCACACGTGCTCCCCCTCCCTCCTGTTCCCCCTCTGGCATGGAGTCTCAGAGCACATGGGGCTATGGTTTAGTAGAAGGAAAATTCGGAATAAATCAAGGGAGCCGGAGCTGGGTATCTGCCATCTGTCCGTCTTGGGGGAGTCACTGAATGGCAGCACTCCTTCTGGAAGATGAGCATGGTGCCAGCAGCCTCCCCCAGTCTTGCCAGAGATGGCTTCCCCATCCTCCCAGTCCTCCCAGTGTCCACTGGAACATCCCAACCACCACATGTGTGTTAAGTGTTAGTTGCTCAGTTGTGTCCGACTCTGCAACCCCATGGATGGTAGCCCACCAGGTTTTCCTCTGTCCATGGGATTCTCCAGGCAAGAATACTAGAGTGGGTTGCCATTCCCTTCTCCAGGGGCTCTTCCCAACCCAGGGATCAAACTCAAGGCTCCTGCATTGCAGGCGGACTCTTTACCATCTGAGCCACCAGAGAAGCTCCCAACCACCATGGGAATTAGTCAAATATCAAGTGGTCAAGGGACACTTGGAGATGCTGGCTCTGTCTCCCACTGCAGGCATCTCCCACAGGGCCCAGCTGTGCCAGTGTTTGTCCTTCCCAGGGTAACCTTGGTTACCAGTACAATGTGCCTTCTAGGGCGACTTCCTGGTCCCTGCCTGATGGGTGGTGCCCGGTCCCTGCTCTCTGCTCCTCAGGATGTCCTCTGACCCCACCCATCACCTGGGCCTGCTGTCCCTCCAGCCCCAGCCAAGTTCCCTCCATCCCTCTGAGGCCACCCAGCTCAGGATGATGACGACAGACATGCCCACGGTGCTTCTGCCTCCAGCCCAAAATTCACAAAGTGAAGAAACACAAAGGTTTCAAACTTCATTTGGCAGCAAAACCTGCCCTGAATGGCCATGAAGCTACTTACAGTCTCTGTGTCTCCTACTTAGTATGGTACATGCCATGTGCACCTTATCTCCTTTCTGAAATATGAGGAGTTCTGAATTCTGAGACGCACCTGGCCCCGGGGCTTTCATCAGGGAGCCTAGACCCGTGTGAAGGGCGCTCATGTGGCTATAGCTGGTGCCGGGTGAGACAAAGGGCACAGTAACACAAAGCAGGTGGTTCAGCCATTTGATTCCTCAGTCTTCAGCTTTACTTGGTTGATTCGGGGAAGGCACTGAAGATTTCAGAGCCACAGAAAAGCAGAATCTTATGCCTGGGTTTACTCTTCTTGAAGTATCTCCTAAGACTGGGAGGAGGCGCTGCTCAGCGGGGTGTTGACCATCTAGGGGCCCTGCCCTTAGGCACGTTCCCAGGATAGGGCTCAGGTGCAGGAAACTACAGAAACTGCACCTGCCAATCCCGGGGGCAGGGGGTTGGGCATGAAGGCAGAGTGGGCAGAAGGCTGAGCCCAATGGCCAGACGAGGGCCTGAGAGCAGGGCCGGCTCAGGAACGAGTGCCTGGACCCAGTGTGGCAGGCCGTCATGGCCCTCTCTGGTCTCTGGGCTCACTGGGTGAGTGTGGAGCACACTTGCCTGCCTCCCACGCTCCTGGCTCCCTGTGCTGTGTTCAAGCAGACAACATCCCAGAAGAAACAGCCTGAGAGTTGGGCTTCTGAGGCCTGTGCTTAGCTGAGACCTGAGGCTACCCGGTATCCGGCTCAGGAGCAGCTGCAGGGCTCCCAGGGGCTGGCCCTGACCCCAGCAGGTACTCACCCTAGGCCTGCACGCAGCATGGCTGCAGGCGCTAACGGGCAGCGAGCAGGGCACACATGGGCCTGGCACCAGCACTCAGCCTGCAAACAAGCATGGGTGTGGTGCTCCAGGACCTGCAAGGACCCTGCGAGGGCAAGGACAGGGCCTGGGAGTTGGAGAGACTAGAGTAAGTGTTAGATTCCAAGAGCAGCCGGGAAGCACAGGGAAAGATGGGAGAGTCCCGTTCCATCTGTCAGTGCCCAGAAGTCAGAGCCAGGCCGGCAGCATGGAATCGCTGGGGGCCTGAGGAGACAGACCTGAGAACCCGGAGTCTGCGGCGATGGTTCTCAAAATCATCCCAGGGTCTGTGTGGACCCTTAAAACTAGGAAGGCTGGAGTTAGCAGCGGTCAGTGGCCCCCATCTCAAGAGCAGGCAAGGGCAGAGTCCACACATGAAGCAGGGCCCTGGGGTTCATCCTCATCATTCTGTCTCCTGGATTTACGCTTTTCAAACACTTTAGAAGAAAAGATGCCCAGAAAGGCCAATGGTGCCAAGTTAGTGACTACCACCAATGTCCTTGGGACTGATGCTGAAGTTAAAGCTCCAATATGTTGGCCACCTAATGTGAAGAGCTGACTCACTGGAAAAGACTCTGATGCTGGGGAAGATTGCAGGCAAGAGGAGATGGGGACGACAGAGGATGAGATGGTTGGATGGCATCACTGATTCAATGGACATGAGTTTGAGCAAACTCTGGGAGATGGTGAAGGACAGAGAAGCTTGGCCTGCTGCAGTCCATGTGGTCACAAAGAGCTGGACATGACTTGGCAACTGAATAACAACAATGGGTGCCCTTGACATGGATATCAGACTGGTCCTCTTTGGGTTTCTTTTATGTCTTCAAAAGCCCAATCTTCCCGCTCATCTAGGACATTAAAAAATATACACCCAAAGAACATTCTTTAAAGTGCGCTGCCACTACAGTGAGATGATTATTACCCTGGCAATTAATTACTGTTACGGTTCCTGGTGGCACGAGCTCTGCCTTTTCCCGGGTGCCGTCCAACCCCACACCCACCAGCTGCAAGATGTCCACCCCTGATCTGAGCAGGAGACACTAGGGCAGCAGGTGTGAGCGGCGCTGAGCGTGTTGAGAACAGGTGAGGATAAAGAGCAGGGGGCAGGCTCCACCCTGGCTAGATTGGGGTGCCTTCTGCCCATAGACTCTGAATGTGCATGCGTGTGCGTGCTAAGTCACTTCCCCCTGGGAAGCAGCCCTATATAAGGACTCTTTGGGACCCCATAGACTATAACCCACCAGATTCCTCCATCCATGAGATTCTCCAGACAAGAATACTGGAGTGGGCTGCCATTCCTTTCTCCAGGGGATCTTCCCAACCCGGGGATAAAACCCAGGTCTCCTGGGTTTCAGGCAGATTCTTTACTGCCTGAGCTACCAGGGAAGCATAAGGGCCCTTACATATCCTTTAATAAAATCCATACCCAAAGGGAATGAATGACAGAGACCTTCCTGGAGCCAGAAGCCAGCAGGAGCTACTGCTGCTGCTGCTGCTAAGTCGCTTCAGTCATGTCCAACTCTCTGCGACCCATGAACTGTAGCCCACCAAGCTACTCTGTCCATCGGATTTTCCAGACAGGAATACTAAAGTGGGTTGCCATTCCCTTCACCAGGGGATCTTCCCCACCTGGGGATTGAATTCGCATCTCTTGAAGTCTCCTGCATTGGTAGGTGGGTTCTTTATCACTAATGCCACCTGCGAAGCCCAGCCAGTAGGTGACCCCTCTCTAATTTCAATAAACAGACCTGTTCTCTGGGGTGGGTGGGACCGGGAGCGGTGGGAGGGGCTGGCAGGCAGGTGGGCTACCTGACTCTGCGCCTGCGTGGAGCCCAGCCCCTTGGCATCAGCTGACCAGCAGGGACCCTGGGGGAGGCATGTAGGACGCTAGGGCGGCAGGAGAGCCCCAGACAGCGCTTCCCTAGCAGTAAATTCCATAATTACAGGTCACCGAGTGGGCGCCCCTTTGAAGTGGGGGACTTTCTTGATGTTTCTGCAGCGGATACAATTTGGCTGAGATATCAAATGTAGATAGCAAAAATTTAATTAACAAATCAAAGCCTTTATCTGGAGTTTTCAGAACTGTGGCCAACAGTTTTCTTGATCTCCAGAGCGCCTGTCAGTGCTGAGGAGAAGAAAACAGCGCCTTTGTAGTGCAGAAAAAGGCCAGCTTCTCCTGAAGATTGCCCTTGCAGATAAGGCTCCTCTCAACTGCCTGCCCTTGGGAAGAGGTCCCGAGGCCCCTCTGCAGAGGGGCTGCATTTCTGCTTGCCCTCTGACCCCTGGCTCTGGCTTACCCCCTGTCTCAGAGCCCAGGGTGTCCTCTCAGCAAGCCAGGCTGCGAGGGATGGCTGGTCTCCCATGGACAAAACACCCTGCACTGAAAATGGAGTCATTCTTTGTGCTGTGGACTCAACCTCAGGAGCTGCAAAGACAAGGCACAGATGAAGTAAGATGAATGGACCACATGTAACATTCTACTTCTACTTTCAACATGTTCATGAGGGAAACAGCCAATGCTGCCGTCCACCAAGTGTACAGATGGGGACGCTGAGACCCCGGATAGGCAGAGAGTACCCAGACAGAGCTCCTGTAAATAAACCAAGATTCAAAGCAATGTGTAGTTAAAACACAGAAGTCAACTGTGTGGGTGTATATACTACATATGTACCTACATACACATAGTAAAACTATCAAGGTGGAATCTCTCGAGTGTGATCAAAGGTGTTTTCCCCCCTCCCCCCATTTTTTGTCTTTTGCTCTAGCTTTCAGGTTTTCTAAAATAAACATGTACATTTATAAAAACAATTATTACAGCAGTTAATTGAGCTCCCGAAGGCAGAGAGCAAGGGCCCCGGTGGCTGGTGCCCAGCACAGGTCAGCCTTGGTTTCTGGGTGATTGAAATGGATGGGGTTCAACCAGATGGAGTTAAGGAAGGATAGAGCTCGTCCAGGACTGCACACAGAGGCTATGAGGAGGGTCTGAAAGGGAAAGCAGGATCCCCTCTCTAAGACTACCTGTAAAGACACGCAAAGGCTGGCCAGAGGACACTTAGGCACTTCCCCCTGCTCTCACTCCCTTTTCCCATGTCCAAGGGAGGAGCATGACCTATAGAGTCCTGGCTCTCGTCCTCTGTTTCGTCAGCTACCCCATCGCTCACGCCAGCCCTGTGTTTGGAGAAGAGGGAATAGGAAGGAAGCTGAGGAGGAGAGAGGGGGCCTGGGATCTGGAGCAGTGTCAGCAGAGTGTTCATTTATTCAGTAGCTTTGAAAACGAGTAAAACTCACAGGCTGCGTCTAGTTGAGCCACAGCTTGGATCAGATTGGATGGGAGACAGGAGACACAGGCAGGCTGGGGAGGAGGGGTGGGAGCCGAGGAAGTTAAAATGGCTCATCAGGAAGCAGCACGGCTCGAGGAACTTTATTACCATGTGGCAGTAGATGCCTCTCCAGGTCTGGGGACAATTCAGCCAAGCTGCCGTCCTAGACAGCGTGTCCTTGAAGTCAAGGGCCTGACTGCGCTGAGCCCACTGTCTGAAGTCACCAGGGGAGCCTCGCCTGGAAAAGTCGGAGGCTGCTGCCCAAAGGGGTCTTCCCCAGCCTCCATGCTGGAACTCCATCCCACTCCTCCACCATCCATCCCCCAAGAAGGTTTCTGTTCCACTCACCAGAATGTTTCGTTCCTGCCCATAAATATCATCAAAGATGCATTTGACAATTAAAGCTGTTTATTACTGTCAAAGTTTCTCTTCTAGGCAATCATCGTGTTGGAAAAACAAATGAAAATGCCTGTAATACTCTGAAGATGGGTGCAAGTCATCAGAAAAACCACAAGAAGATGCCATCTTTCTAAAGGTGTCATCAGAAAAACCGTAAGAAGATGCCGTCCGCTTTAAAGCATCACAGAGTTTTAAACCATGCTTGCTCATGCCATGGTTGAAAGAGAAAGAATTTTTAAGGGTTTCAAAAGGCGGTGACATCACAGCCTTTAATTTATTTTTACAATTCCCTGGGTCTGCAATGTGCTAAACGTGTATTAAACATGAGAGGCTTCTCCTGGCCAGCCTGTTTTTCATGAGCGTGCCTTGCTGGACACTTGCTTAGGAACCAGCTGTGAGGGCAGCAGCGTGGGGCCAGGTCTGTAGGCTTCTTCTTGAGCTGCTCTCCATTAAGCATGTACTCACTTTGGTGAAAATTTGATGAATATGATCTGGGAAGAAAGAAGCTGGCATTTAGGCTATACACCCTGAAGGGAGATAGCCAAAATCTCATGGGTCCCTGTTAATTTATTCATGTGATTAATGAACCAATCAATACTTATTAACTGTAGTTACTGTTTTGGGGGAACCTACTCTGTGGCCAGCACTGTACTGAGCTCCTGTTGCATCCTCAGAGCACCCCTGAGAAGTAGAAACCATCACCCCACCCCAGCCCCCCAAGAAACGATAATTAACAGCCCAGGAGTTGACTCCAGGTCTCGTTTATCACAGGCCTTCCCTCATGGCTCAGAGAGTAAAGAATTTGCCTGTAATGCAAGAGACCCAGGTTTGACCCCTGGGTCGGAAAGATCCCCTGGAGAAGGGAATGGCTACCCTCTCCTGTATTTTTGCCTGGAGAATCCCATAGAGAGAGGAGCCTGGTAGGTTACAGTCCATGGAGTCGCAAAGAGTCAGACACAACTGAGTAGCTAACACTTTTAATTTTTCTTTTAGCTTGCTCCTTGGAAGAGAAGCTATGACAAACCTAGACAGCAATATTAAAAAGCAGAGACAGCATTTTGCCAACAAAGGTCCATGTAAGTCAAAGCTATGACAGTCATCATGTACGGATGTGAGTTGGACCCTAAAGAAGAATGAGAGCTGAAGAATTGATGCTTTCTAACTGTGGTGCTCAGAAAGACTCTTGAGAGTCCCTTGGACTGCAGGGAAATCAAACCAGTCCATCCTAAAGGAAATCAACCCTTAATATTCATTGGAAGGACTGTTGCTAAAGCTGAAGCTCCAGTACTCTGGCCAACTCACTGGAAAAGACCCTAATGCTGGGAAAGATTGAGGGCAGGAGGAGAAAGGGGAGACAGAGGATGAGATGGTTGGATGGCATCACTGACTCGATGGACATGAGTTTGAGCAGGCTCCAGGAGTTGCTGACAGACAGGGAAGCCTGGTGCGCTGCAGTCCATGGGGTATCAAAGAGTTGGACACAACTGAGAAACTTAGCTTACATTCATGATCTCCTCGGGTTGAGGCAGGCACTCTGTTCCTGGGGGAGCTGGTTTTATGTTTCTCGGGAATGTGGCCCTGAAACGATCTCTGTTCCCCAGATCAATACTTTATGAGGCTGAAATCTGCAGATGAAAGGGGTTGGCGAGGGTGTGATGCTGCCTGCCAGGAAATCTGTGAAAACTATTTTCATCTTTGCTAAGAGGTAAAGTATTTGTGCCTTTAATAAGCATGGTGACTGAGACATGAGTACGCTTATAAATAGCTGCACCAGAAATGTGCACACACACCTCTTAAATAAGAGGAATGTGAGGCCTTCCAAGCACCTCTCAGATCCCCCAGCCCATGGAGGGTGGAGTCAGAGCTGCTACCATGAACCTCCGGACAGTCTGCCTCTTCCGTAGCCACGAGGCCTCACTAGGGGAGCCCCCACCCTTCTTCTGTCATGACCACCCTCTCCCACTGCCCCCGTGACAGCCTATTTCAGACGGGCAGCAGCAGTGGCTCATGGACACAGAGCTGTGAGTTTCCCACCGCAGGTCAGCTGCACTGGGGGTCTCAGGGCAGGGGGCCGGAATCACACGGAGCTGACCTCATAGCAGCAGGAGCACCGCCTGTCCACGCAAGACTCCCCCAGGGTCTCCTGAGCACCCCTGTTTCAATCACAGCATAAACACACCCCCAATCGTGACTCTCCAGTAACCGGTTAGGATAAAGCCATCATCCGACAGTCATCACTCAAGCACTCAGTTTGGGGAGCTCAGATTACAGGGACTATGAAACCAAAGTAGGACCTGAAAGACCCAGGACACATTCCCCACCAATCTCCCCTCTTCACTGCAGAGTTAACAGCAATGGGAGAGAAAACATGTGTTGGCACCAGAAACAGTTGTGTGACCAGTTGCTCCGTGCTCAGTGCCGCAGACCAAGGCAGGGGTGACATGGACAGCCCTAAAGACAGAGGGAGCTGAGGCCAGGAGAGGAGCTGGAGCAGCAAATAAACACCATTCACCAAAAATACAGAGATGTCTCGACTTCTCTGGGAGACGGCAGAGTCCCAGGACACTTCTGGATGCATTTTTGGCATTCGGCGTCTGCTGCAAGCATGTGCTCACACTGTCCCTCTGGGAGAGGGAGGCCAGAGTAAACATGATAAAGCACCCCCTCATTGGCCCGCATCCACACCCAGAAATTAATCCTGTGATTCTTCATACGCAGTGGAGTACAGTGAGGAGGTGACATTAAGTCACCCCAAACCAAGTCACACACCTGCTTCCTATACACACAGCAGCCCAGACTCTGCCATAAACAAATCCACACTTGACACACGGAGTGATGGGCTGTAGTTCAGACGTGGACCCAGAGAATCTTCTGTGCAAGATTTTGATTGAAAATGTTTAGTGAACATTTTCCATGTATAAAGTATTATTAGGATATTCTTATAGGAGACATATGTCCTAAACCACAAGTGGATTATGAAGAGTTTAATTATCTTGCGTTGTAAATGTTAAAAGGTATGATTATGCATTACAGGTTCCTACAGTTTGTTCTAAGATCTTCCCAGTTTCAGGGCGTCCCCTAAGGTCACCAGGAAGGGACCCTGGCTTTGCCTGTGTGAACAGTGAGGCAGGCCATGGGCCTCTGACAGCTAGGCCGGAGCAGGACAGAGCAGTCCTTTCCTCTGCCCTCTCAGGTGGTTGCAAAAACCTTACAGGTGAGGCTCAGTTCTGCTGTTCTGGGACAGTGAAAAGCTGAGTCATCATCAGCTATGGTCAATACCACCCCAGGCCACCCAGCTGGGTCGACTTTGTTTCACTCCTCGGACAAACACTTCACTTCTTTTAGTTGCATGAAGTTTCCATCATGGTCAACAGTAGTCTCTTTCAGAATAAACTGATGAGGGAAGCACAGGCTGTTTCATGGTTGCAGTGGTTTCTGCACAGAGTCCACACTCTCTCAAGCTCTGTCTCTCCTCCAGGTCGGCCTCCCTGTGACCAGGGCTAGATTTCTGAGAAAGGCTGGACACAAGTCACTTGTGGACCGTAGTTGCCAGGAACAACAGTGCCTCAAAATACAGATATAGCTCAGAACCCTGGACACAGGACTCAGGCAGGCATGGCAAATCTCACCTGCCTGAGTGTTCAGTTTGCCTTTACACAAAAGACAGAGAGATAGAAAAGTAAGTTGGAATATTCCTGGCGGTCCAGTGGTTAAGACTTCACCTACCAGTGCAGGTAGTGAAGGTTCAATCCCTGCCCAGGGAACTAGGTCCCACATGCCTCAGGGCCAAAAAACCAAAACTTAAAACAGAAGCAATATTGTCACAAAGTCAATAAAGACTTTAAAAATGGTCCACATAAAAAAAAACTTAAACAATAAATAAATATATGTGAGGGTAGGACCATAAAGAAGGCTGAAGGCCAAAGAATAGATGCTTTCAAACAGTAGTGCTGGAGAAGACTCTCAAGAATCCCTTGAACTGCAAGGAGATCAAACCAGTCAATCCTAAAGGAAATCAATCCTGAATATTCATTGGAAGGACCCATGCTGAAGCTGAAGCTCCAATACTTTGGCCACCTGATGTGAACAGTCGACTCACTGGAAAAGACCCTGATGCTGGGAAAGATTGAAGGCAGGAGGAGGGGGGGACAACAGAAAACAAGATGGTTGGATGGCATCACTGACTCAATGGACATGAGTTTGAGCAAACTCTGGGAGATGGTGAAGGACAGAGAAGCCTGGCATGCTGCAGTCAATGGGGTCACAAAGAGCTGGACACGACTTAGCTACTGAACAACAACAGATAAATATATAAAGGCAAGTTAAATATGTTAATATACTTAAATCTTCTAATTTACAGTATTCTTGTCTCAATGTTTGAGTAGTCAGCTACTCAGAGCAATGGATATTTGGCTTCTATTTGCTGAGATGATTAAATCTAAACTTTATCATATGAATTTTAGTTAAAACTTACAGACTGTTCTTTCCTTAACAGAGGAACATCATTAGAGTTTTTCTTACACTTAACTACAAGTTTGAGTCAGAGAGAAATTTTCCTACCATGGGGAACTGAGAATTGGAAGGGATCAAGGAAAAGGAGGATTTTTGTGTGCACATCAGAGAAAAGATTTCCTAACATAAAAAGCACTGATCTATGAGAGATGAATGTCGGTGGCCTGATCTGTCTATTTCCAAAGGAAAGGAAAAAATGGTGGTCAGGACTTTGGTCCGAGAGTTCCTCACATCAACCACCAGCTGTTTCTCTGCCGAGGACTTGGGCAAAAAAACCAGCAATGATATGGTGATAAATAGTGTTTACTGAGCACTTACCATCTGCCAGGCACTCTAGGGAGATCCTCTTTTATTTTAATTTCTGCTGGAAAAAATTACAGAAGATTCTGCAATGGGCAGAAGAGACTACTGGTCATCGTTCCCATGGAATGCCCCCAATGCCTCTCGGGATGCTTGTCTTTGACTGGACAGGGCACGCTATGGAGGTGAGGGTCAACTTGTGGAGAGTGGGCTTCAGCCCAGAAGCATGTGGAGCTCCATAACATCCAAAACCTGACTTCTCTTTTTACCACATTGATTAAAATAAAGCAGAAGTCCCCAACCTCTCAGATCTAATGCCTGATGATGTGACATGGAGCTGACATAATAATAATAGAAATGAAATACACAATAAATGTAATGCACTTGAATCATCCCCCCTCAACTCCCAGTCCATGGGAAAATGCCTTCCACGAAACTGGTCCCTGGTGCCAAAAAGGTTGGGGACCACTGAAATAAAGGACATGCTGTAGAGATGGAGTCTGACGTCCTCAGCGCTCTTCAGTATAAACATATTTCTTATCATGTGAGGTCTCCATGACACGTAGAGGCCCCTTTGATATGGAGTAGCCATCACAATCACAGGGAAACAGACACCAAAAGAGTAGGTGGGAGGCCAGAGGTCACCCACAAGGTTAAGGATGAAATCAGGTTTAAAAGTGAAAGTTTCCACCCCATTAGTCACAGCTCCCCCTGAGACTCCAGAACATCCTGTAAGACCTTGTTGTGTCTACCTTCAAAGTGAGTTTCTATCATTAGCAAGTGCGGAAACCGTCTGAGTAACATCACAGGATTCAATTGTGCAGTTTGATTGTTTGGGTCTAGAAACGTGGATATTGCTTCCAACGTCAGGAAATACCTTCAGCGTTCCCCTCAAGTTAACTCTGTGCTGTGCTGTGCTCAGTCATGTCTGACTCTTTGCCACCCCATGGACTGTAGCCTGCCAGGCTCCTCTGTCCATGGGGATTCTCCAGGCCAGAATACTGGAGTGGGTTGCCATGCCCTCCTCCAGGGGATCTTCCCAACCCAGAGATCAAACCCAGGTCTCCTGCATTGCAGGAGGATTCCTTACCTTCTGAGCCACCAGGGAAGCCCTGGTGGGGCCAACCCTTAAACCTCCAGTGAGTTCCTCATTCACTGCTGATGTCACTTCTGCAGGAGCCCCAGGTAGGAAGTACTGACAGGATTCTGCACCCTAAGACCTCACTTCCTCTGAGTGATCAGCATTTATGGTCATTAGTGTTCCTGCCTCGGCTAATGTCCGGGACATCCCTTCATCCACACAAGGGAGCCTGGGGTGGGCGGTAAGGATGTCATTTGAACAGAGAACCAAGCCTGTGGCATTTAACGCAATGCTTTAGCAACAAAGTTAGAGCATTTGTGTGGCTATTCCCACATGTATGGACTTCCCTGATCGTAAAGAATCAGCCTGCAATGCAGGAGACCTGGGTTCAATTGCTGTGTCGGGAAGATTCCTTGGAGAAGGGAATGAAAATCCATTCCAGTGTTCTTACCTGAAGAATTCCACAGATGGAGGCACCTGGTGGGCTACATTCCATGGGGTCACAAAGAGTCAGACACAACTGAACAACTAACACTTTTACTTGCCCATGTGTCAGGAAGGGAAGGTAGGTTGTGCACGTGGCTTCCGTGGGGGAGACACATACTCGCCCATAGACGGTGCACAAAGCTGTCCTCAGGACAGGGCTGATCCAGCAGCTCACCAGAGCCAGGGACCAGGCCATCCAGCCCTGAGCTGGCAACAGAACAAACAAACCGTGCCGCCTTGGGAATCTTGCAGGCACCAAACCTCAGAGCAAGCTCCTCGAACCATTGTGTTCAGGCCTCTCAGAGCAAAGATCGGTTTGGGGCAGAAGGAAGTTTTGAACTTGACAGGATTTTCCTGAACATTCAAAACTGGAACTTGACAGGCTGGGAGCAACTAACCAGCCGCATACAATCCTTAAGGGCAGCAAGGTGGGTGCACCGGGCCAGTTTGTCTGGGCCTGCAGTGGTGCCGACTTTAACCCTGCAGGTGGAACGCCAGCCCCCAACGGTGACCACAAGGCTGGGACGAGAGGAGGGGGCGGGGGACGGATTAAAGCCAGCACACCAATACCCCGACGTGTGCCTTCCGAGCTCTGACACTTTGATGGGAAGAATCTGCTACAGGACTTGGAAGTTCCAAGGCTCACCCTGCAGGGTACGGGGAAAGAGCAAGGAGGTCAAAGTGAATAATTACCTGTTATTGATGTATTACATTTAAAGACCCTGGCTAGGGATTAAAGACACTCTCAAGGCCGCTAACAGGCTGCAGTAAACAAGTCAAGTTTCAGACGGGAGGAGGAGGAAAGAATTTCTCAAGGATTTCCTCCGCCCTCCTGGAACCCTTGTAGGCAAGGCCAAGTGTGTACACATGTGCATTGCACAGAGGGGCATATTTCCACCAGGAAAAAAACCCACCACACACGAGGGAGCTCTGTCTTCGTCCCTGAGTCAAGTCCGGTGAGAGTTTTATTCTCGTTCAAAGACTTTGTCTTATTAATGGTTAGATAACTGACGCCTCAGATGGGTGGGCAGTCAGTAGGTACACAGTGAACTTGGCTACTCGGTTGACGGGGTGGCTGGTTGGCTGGTTGAATTCAGTTTCTCTCTTCTTTATGCTTTCAGTAAAAAAAAAAAAAAAAAAGGCTTTGTCACTGAAGTCATCAGTAGCCCACCAGACCCAGAGCCACTTTCTGGGGACCAGCCTGGAGAAGGCAGCGTTTCCCCCGGCCACGTCCCCTGGGTGCCTCCTGGGGGGTGCACTTGACGATACCCTGTCTCCCTTTTTCTGTTGCCCCTTCTGTGGTAGCGGGTCTTCTGATCTCTCAGCTGAGGACTATTATTCTAATGAAAAACACTTCCAGGAAATCAGTCCAAGACAGGCTTAATTTGATGTGGAAAAGAATTTCCAACGCACGTTACGTCCATCGGAAATTAAAATCAGCCTTAGCTTTCAAGTACCCAGATCTGAAGATGCCACAGAGCTTTGAAGGAAACAGGGAGGAGTGCTTTTCTGTGTTTTCTTTTTTTTTTTTTAGGGGAGAAAAATGAAGAAGAAAAAGGAGAGCCTGGGGTGGAAAAGAGTCATGATCAACAATTACAACCTGCGGGTGCCAGTGCCTGCCCCACATTGAAGCCAAGTGGGCCACGTGGGTCTCCTGGGAGCTGCCAGACCATCTAGCCTACCCAGGAAGCGTCCACCTGGCCCCGGGAGGTCAGCTTTTCCTATCCTCGCTCAGGAACCCTCAGCCTCTCGGGCTCCAGCACACCAAGAGTCAAGGCCTCCCCGCCGCCTCCACCCCGTTTTCCACGTCCAGCTTCCACACATGTCCTGTGTCCTCCACACCATGTCCTGCAACCAGGCCCTCCAAAGTGTGTCACCAGGGAACACTCACCCAGCCCACAGCCAGCCTCTCTGCCCCCTCCACAAAGAAAGGATAAACTCCCACATTGGTAGAGTGAAAAGGGGCTTACCAATTCTGCACCTGAGTCTCAGGGAAATAAAAAGGTCTCTTCATGTATTATTAATAAGACGTCTTTCACGGCTCAGCATTGAGACCCACCTCCAGACCCATCCTCCTTTGGGATGGACTTGGAGGCTGCGGTGCCACCAAGCCTGACTCCTGTCCCGGAATTGCCCCCTTGCAGGTGTGCAGAAGCACACTAGGAACCATAACAGTAAATGTCATCTCTCCATTTACATATTTTTTTATTCTGGTGAAATATATATATAACTAGCTGTTTCAACCATTAATTACATTCACAGTACTGTGCAACCATCAGCACAATGTGTTTCCAAAATTTTCATCATCCCAGACAGAAACTCTGTCCCCGCTTCAGCAATAGCTCCCCTCTTTTCTCTCCCCCCGGCCCCTGGAAACCTCTGTCTACTTTCTGTCTCTATGAATTTGCCTCTTCTGAATATTTCATGTAAGTGAACACCTATTTGTTCTTTTGATTCTGGTTTATTTCACTGAGCATAATGTTGTTAAGGTTTATCTGTCTGTGTTTTCATTCTTTGTACTGTGGAATTATGTTCCATCGTATATGTGCTGCTCAGTCGTGTCCAACCCTTTGTGACCCCATGGACTATAGCCCGTCAGGCTCCTCTGTCCATGAGATTCTCCAGGAAAGAATACTGGAGTGGGTTGCCCCTTCCTTCTCCAGGGGGTGTCTTCCCAACCCAGGGATCGAACCCTCATCTCCTGAATTGCAGGCAGGTTCTTTACCACTGAGCTACCTGGGAAGCCCCTCTATTGCATATGTATACCATATTTTATTTATCGATCCATCCATCAATGGACATCTGGACTGCTTGTGTCTCCTGGCTGCTGTGAACGTGCCTGTTGGAGCCCCTGCTTCAGTTCCTTCGGGTAAATACCTAGGGGTGGGGTTGCCAGGTCACCCCTTATATTTGATGAACAAAAGAGTGAGGGTTTCCAGCAGCCTCGTGGATTTGGGCACAGACCCCAGGACATAGCACAACCGGGGAACTCTGCAGCTGACACCGTGTGCAACAGCTGCCCTGGGGCCGAGGGGTGGGGACCCTCCTAGAACCCCATCGTCTCCATCTTCTCAATGCATTCACTCCCTGCCTGACAAGCTCCTAGGAACAGGACAAGATATGACCAGTTCCCAAACTCTCCTGGTCCCTGACACCCAGGATGGGTCACTCAGAGAGGCAAACGCCCTTCACAGCCTGCCAAGAAAGTGGCCCTAACACCCCCCTTTCTCAGTCACTCCAGAAAGATCTCAAGGTAAGAGATTTGTGCTTTTCAGGGAAAATCCACTCTAATATATTAGACCAACCTTCAGTGTTTGATCTTGGACACCTCTGACCCCCTCATGATCAACACGGACACAGTTCCCAGAGATGGAATTTTCAGAGAAGCTGGGAACACAGGGGGCTGACATCAATCTCAGACAGAGGCTGACAGACACCCCTGGGGTGGGGGTGGGAGCAGGGGGCAGGTCTCCAGGGCAATGTCAGCCTTGAGAAAAAGATGCAGGAGTCATTGGCGCACAGGACGAGGTGGCCCAGCCTGGGCAACAGCTTGAGAGGAAAAGACCAAGAGCTGAATTCTGAGGAATTCTGACATTTAAGAGATGAGTCAGCAGAGAGTTAGAAGAACAGCAAAATATCACAGAGGTCAAGGGAAGCAGTCCAAGTTGCTGATCACCAGCACCCAGTCTCCCCAAGTTCTGGGCACATGAAGGGTGCCCCCTGGATCTGACAGCTCCTGGAACCATGAGGTCTCACACATCTCAGGGAGCAGTGGTTATGTGTGAACTGGATGGGGCATGGTTGGCACATTTGGAACAGAGGCCGTATATACAGGAGACATTTGGATGCTTACTGCATAAGTAAATGTAGAAATAAATGCTTGGAAAAAAGCAATTAGAACCATCTATCACTGCGAGTACATGACCCCCTGTGCTGAGATTGGAAGATGAGCATGTTCACAACTGCTAAGCAGTTACAGGAGAGCCTTGAGTTGTTTAAACTGGAGAAACACTATTTACTGATATAACTGTGAAGCAGTCCATGATTGTAATAAACGCAATAAATCCCATCATTAAATGCACTACTACAAGGTGATTAGAAGATACCCGACTTTGAAAATCTGATGATCTGAAACACTAGAACTTGCTCTCACTCAAGCAGAGATTAATTTTTCTCACCTAAAGCTAAAGGCAATACCAAGAGTCTGAACAATTTTGTTGTTGTTGTTGTTCAACAGTTGTGTCTGACTCTTTGCAGACCCATAGACTGCAGCACACCTGGCTTCCCGGTCCTTCTGTGTCTCCCAGAGTTTGCTCAGATTCATGTCCATTGAGTTGGTGGATGCTACCCAACTGTCTCATCTGCCTCCTGCTTCTCCTTTTGCCCTCGATCTTTCCCAGCATCAGGGTCTTTTCCAATGGGGTTATCTTGAATGTTTTAGAACATGGATGATAGCAAACATAAAAGATGAGGCGATGCAGAGGTCTCTTGGATAACCACAGCAGCCAGGGGCCAGTTCACCACAGGCTAATAAACCCAGAGGCCTCCCTCAACCTGCTGTCATGGACAACCAGGAGCTGTCATGGACTCTGCTCTTGCACTGGAGGCCCAGAGAAATGAAACAAAGTGAAACAAAATCGTCTGCATAACAGGACACAAATCCTCACATGTGTTGCCCTGCTTTAATTCAGAGTGGCCCTCGCTGATAACCGGGACCTCACTGGGAACCCTGGAAGTTGGGCAGACAGACCACTGTGGGGTTCTACACCCCTGTCATTTCAAAAGAAGCGTGGGCACAGGTAATGCAAACTGTTTGCCCTCCAAACTGCACCGGGAACACTTGGCCCATCTGACCCGTACAACCTCCCACAGCCAGGTGTTATCTTAGTGGCACACAGCAAAAGAAAATACTCCCAACAGTGAAATAGTTTGGTCACCAGCAGCCTTTCTAAGGATCTCTGTGCAGCAGATTTCCATTTCCTCCATGTGGCAGGACCACCATCCTTGTTCAAACTCTACCCACACCATCCTCACCCATGCTGCTAAAACCAGACCTGCTCAGAGAGTCACTTGGCAAAGGTAAGGACCTGGACACTTGCCAGTAATGAAGTGTTTCCACCCAGGATTCTGGAGGCGATGCAAGGCTGTGACCCCCTCCTCTGGCCCCCTCTATGCCCAAGACTGTTCTCTGAGTCAAGTGTGTGGCTTGGTGGCACCTGGTACCCACAGGCAACCCTGACTGATGGAACAGAACTGTCTCCTGCTGGATTTCTTTCTTGCCTGTGACCTGAAGATACCTTCATCAGACTCTTTATGGTCATGGATCTTAATCTCCCTTGCTTCAGAAATTGCACCCAAGGTGCAAGAAGCTAAGTGCACAGTGTCCTGCTTTATATGGCATTTTCCACTGACATCTGTAAAATTCAAATCCAAAATTTAGCTTCCATCTTCAGGATCATTAAATATTTTCATCTGATCTTTTTTTTTTACTTAGTGCTTTTAAGAAAGAATAATTTTTAAGTGTGCTTGTGTACAGGTTGAGGGATTTGAATGATGTTTCTGGTGATTATCCCACTTAATCAGCAAGCCCAAACGTCACTCCGAGCACCTCACGAATTGCTAAGCCATGTGTTTGCAATCGGCAGCTGCTCTGTGAGCCCGGGCAGCGCACGTGTTTGGCTTTTGAATTCAATTTCAGCAACCTTGAGAAAGTGCAGCAGAGCCCAGCAGGAATGTGAAGGGTGTTCGCTTAATTCAGGTTCCGTGGAAGCCAGACAGTGTCCACCACATCCTCTCTTGGATGCCCACTCGCTCATGTGCAGCTGTCACACTTGATTCTGGGCCTCCAAGGCACGTGCATGTAAGGGGCAGGGGACGAGAAGGTCCACAGCCTGTTTGACCAAAGGCCTGTTGGGCAACGTGAAAGACCTGGACATGTTCAGTGAACACTGGAGAGCCCTGCTGGACTGTGGGTTCTAATTGGCCAGAGTCTGATCAAGTGCTCACTGTTGGGCTGTCTCTCACATCCTCCGACATCTGGAGGGAAAGGAGGGGGGGGTATGTTCTACTGGCCCCAAGCACCAGATATGTGCCATCAGTAGTGTCCAGATGCTGGCCATCCCCCACCTTCCTCCAAGCGAGTCTTTCCCCAAAGCCTTCTTGCAAGTCAGATGAAAAAGTCTAATTAGGGCTTCCTCACCCGGGCACTTTCTGCCACCACAACCCTTTAGAAGAGGCCAGGTACAAATAAGGAAGTGTTTTATTGTGAGACTCAGGAATTTTCTAATTATAACTCTGTTTTTAAATAGACTTTATTACACAGATGTGAATGTGGGAGTGTTTACCTGAGGTGTGTGAGTGTGGGCGTATGTGTGTGTGCACGTGTGTGTGTTGGCAAGAGCCTGGATTTCAAAACAAGGCTCCCAGTCATCATGAACCTGAAAAACTTTCCAGAAATACAGATCCCTGTTCCCAAACTGGATCCATGGAACCAACATCTCCAGTTCTGGACCCAGGAATCGATGTTTCTAAAATGCAGTCAGCAGGTTCTGCCATCAGAGTGCAGAATGGCGCCTGGGAAGAGGAAGCAGGGAATAAATGATAGCAACGCTGTTGCTGCCACCAATACCGACGGTTAACGTTCCCTGAACTCTGACCAGGTGCCAGGCACAGTTCTCAGTTCCTGATAGACACCTGTTCAGCCGATACGAGCTCCTCATTATGGAGGTATTACATACAGCATTTCCACTTTAAAATTGAGGGAATCGGAGCTCAAACACAAAACTGGCAAGTGGCGAAATTGAGCCTCAGAGATCGTGGTCTAAAGAGCTGGTTCTTGTTAAGCCAGAAGCTCCAGGCAGACATCTGTCCCAGCGCTCTCCCCACGCTGCCCCCGGGCTCCAGTTGATTGGGACTGAATCGAGAGATTAATCTCTCCTCTGATCTGAACCCACCTATTTGTTTTGCAGATGAGGAAGTTTTGACCTAGAGAGAGTGAGTTAGTGACTCTTTTGGGAACACCCAGATGAGAACTTAGATTTCCTAGTTTGATCAGAGCTTTTATGAAAGCATCGAGCTTCTGGTCTCATGTCTGTGCTCCCTCCATGATATAAACACTAACAAGTCCCCCTGCCCTACAAAGATAGACACACTTAACGGTGCTCAGTGAATTTTCTGTAAGCTCTAGCCTTAAGGATCTCTGGAACTAAGATTTCTATAATGCCACAGTAACCCTTACAGCGTTCTGGGGCTGGCTGGCTGGTCGGTTTGTTTGTTTAGGAATCCGGATAAGAAATATCTCCAGATTCATCTTAGAAGCCTGTTTGCTCAATCCCAGTTCCATGAACATGTGCTTAGGGGGTAAAATAGGAAAAGGGTTGCTTCATGACCTTTGGAGACAGCAGGCACATCTTAACAGTTTCCCCGAGGGTCCCACCTCCCTCGATGCTCATTGCTAAATATCCAGTTAAATGGCCATCAGCTGCAGAACCTTCTTTTGCCAAGAGACCCACCCAAACCAGCTGCCTCAATGGTCACTCAGCAAATGGGTCAGAGTGACGTGGCCAAAGGAATTATTTGCTGCCTTCAAGCTGCAAGAAAGCCCACTGGACTTCATGTTTTCTTCTTAGCAGAGGCAGTATGAGATGCAAAACTTACCTTCTGACAAGTTTTGGAGTGCCGGGCCCCTTAAGATGACCACAGAGCTTCTGTGAGATCAACTTCCACCCTCTGCCACACACAGGTCTTATCGGAGTCTGGGTTGTTTCTTTCCAGCTCAGTCCCTGGTGTCCGGTCAGCATGAGGTCATCAGTTACCATGATGTCCTAGGTCGGTGTACTGTCCCGCCTGGTGCAGAGACCAGCACAAGCCCCATGGATCACAAGCCCCATGGATCATACAGCAGCGGAGGGACAGACGGTCAGTTTAGCGAAGGTGTGTCACCAGCCCTGCTGGGAAACAAACTGCTTCTCGTGGTCCTTACCAACAGGTACAGAGGGAAGAGCGTCCACCAGCCTAATGACTGCACACCACCAGACACTGGAGGACACGGAGAACACACACCCAGAGTAGCCACTGCACTGAGCCACCATCTTACTGGGTCCACAGTGATCCACGGTTGGTTCCTCAAACCCACTCATCCTCTGCACAGGCGGAACAGGAAAGGTAAGCGGAAATACAGCAGGTTACACGGCTCTGACCTTCACATCCCTGGTAGTTGCCCCAAGCGCTGCAGTCCCAGGGACGCCCAGAGGCTGTTCTGGAGTCTTCCACTCGGCCTTTCCCACCCAAAAGCCTGTGGGTCACTCCATGTGTCAGAGGAGCAACGTGGGAATTCTGCCAAGTGCGTCCATCCAGACGATGGAGTCGAGAACTAGACACACACGTGGGACAGACTCAGAAACACACCTGGCCGGCTGTGGGGGGATCTGACCCCAACACCCCCTCCCTTGGCTGATGGATGGTGGTGGCACGTGAGTCCCAGCCAGACTCGCATACTCCCACACTCTGCCAAAGTCTCATCTCCCCCTCCCCCAAGGCACGGTCTCCCTGGGAAACGGCCAAGAGGGACATTGGGGGGCGCAGTCACGGCCTTGCTTCACGGTCACCTCACTGCAGACCTGCTCTCAGCGACTAAGTAGTGATCACACCCCCGCACCCTGGCTCCTCTCCAGACACCCCCACTGTCAGCGAGCACCCCTCACACCGGGCCTCATGCAGACTTGCAATCCCCGAGGTGCCCCTATTTGGTGAATTTTGGTCCTTGGCCTCCAGAGAGAAACAGGCTGCCCGGACTCCTCTCCCCTCATGTGAGTGTCTGGATATAAATCTGCTGACACCTTAGAAAGAGGCCGCAGGAGCCGGGTGTTATAAACCCCTCGGTCTCATTTCCTGGGGCCGCTGGAATAAATGACCACAAACCAGGGGCTTGAAACAATCGAGATGTATTCTCTCCCAGCCTTAGAGGCCCCAAGTTAGAAATCAGAGTGTCGCCAGGGTGGTGCCCACTCTGAAGGCTCCAGGGAAGACCCTTCCTGCCCCTTCCAGGTGGTCCTCGGCTCGTGTTGCATCCATCTGCGCCTCCGTCGGCCAAGCTGCCTCCTCCACACGCATCTCTATGTCCTCTCCTGCTCTTACAAGGACACGGCGCCTGGGCTCCAGGCTCATCCTGCTCCTACGTGAGCTCCGCTCACAACGTCTGCACCGATCCTGATTACGAATAAGGTCACACCTGCCAGTCTGTGAGCAGATGAATGGGGGCAGGAGGGGCGGGCAAAAGGCCTCTCACAGTGTGTCTCGGCCCCTGACTCACCCAGAGGCTCCCTTGAGACTCCTGCCGTCTGGGCTCCCTCCCCTCCTGAGATTCCATGGCATTTCAGTCCTGCCAGGAGGGCAGCTGGGTGGGCCACTTTCCTGGCTGTAGCCCCATGGTCCCCGTGGTGTGGGCACCTTCACCCACCTCGATCCTGAGAGGACCCTGGTCTCTGACCCTCCTCAAATCCCCAGTCATTGCAATAGTCACTGGTCTGGTCCACGATGATTCTGTAAGATCTCCAGTCAGGACCGTACCTTTTCCCCTACAGAATACGGGGCACTGCGTCCACATGTGTGGAGTCTGGCCCTACACACATAAGCACTGCTGCGCCCAGCTCTCCCCATCCTGGCCCCAGGCTTACGTAGGGCATCTCTTCTGGGTCATCCCTACAGAGCTCTAGGCTGCTCATTTCTGGGGAGGGACCACATGTGACATGGCCCAGCCTTCATCATTTGGGCTCCCAGCCACCCAAGTTACAGCGACACTGGAAGACACAGCCCCCTTACTCCTCCTGCTCCCTCGGTGGAGTATTTCTCAGGGTAGGGTGACCCCTGGGGGGGCGGGACTCTAACCTTCCCAACCTGCAGCCCCAGACCTTCCTCCTCTCTCCAGCTGGTCCCACAAACCTGCATGTCCCCTGCGCACCCAGGGCCCCACCTTCCTGCCTCATCCAGCTTCCACACCCCCCCTGCCACTTGTAGGGGCTCAAACTCAACACACACACAAACACACGAGGTGTCCACTCTGTGTGTGTGACAGGTGTCCCTGAGAACAAGCTCACTTGCTGCTTTCAAGTTTTTGCCCAGGATACAAGCGAAGCCGCTTCCCCAAAGCTGAGGCTTGACAGTTTTCCTGATGAGCTCAGTTAAGCACAGTCTTCCTTTGCTCCATGTTAGTTTTCCAGTTGTGCAATAAAGCCCATGTTTTTCATTCATGCCTCCGAGAGGAAATAAGTCCACATTTTTTTTAACCCTGGATGCTCACAGAACCAGGGATTTTCCATTGTGGAGCTGCCCCCATATTGTCTTCCTAAAACAGTGCCCTGCCCTCCAGGGATGGCTCAGCCTCTGCATGGCCAGAGCTGAGGCTCCATCTCAGGTCCTCTCAATGCCGTGATAAAGAGTTAGCAGCTGGCGGGGCGGGGCGGGGGAGGGCTTGTCGGTGAGTGGTACTGTGCTGTGCTAAGTCATTTCAGTCATGTCCATGTCTTTGCAACCCCCGTGGACTATAGCTCACCAGGCTCGTCTGTCCATGGGATTCTCCAGGCAAGAATACTGAAATGGGTTGCCATGCCCTCCTCTGGGGGATCTTCCCAACCCAGGGATTGAACCTGAGGCTCTTATGTCTCCTGCGTTTGCAGGCGGGTGCTTTACCACTTGCGCAACCTGGGAGTGGAAACTACTGCTAAGTAGTCCCCACATGCTAACTCCAATATGCTGAGTATCAGATGTTGTTGTTCAGTCACTAAATCATGTCCGACTCTTTGCGACCCCATGACCTGCCGCAAGCCAGGATTCCCTGTCCTTCACGGTCTCCTGGTATTTGCTCAAACTCATGTCCACTGAGTATCAGACAATAATATGTAAAAGTATGACATTATATGAAATACAATCATCAGAAGCAACTTTTCCTGTCACCTCGTGGGCTATAGAGAATCCTGGGATCCTAAGCTTCTTATAAAACAGATCATCGCAATCCACAGCAGGTGCCCTGGCGTGCCTGTGTCCCTTCTTCTCTCCATGGCCATGAGCCCCTCTCTTCCTCCCCCTCCCCACCTCCCGACAGTCCCACCCTGGTGGCTGTTTTCCTTCACGTGCTTTCCTTGGGGTATTAATATCCCTGTGTTGAGAAGCTCATCAGCCTGTTCCTGGAAAACTATATATAAAGTCGAGGAAGCTAATCAAATGCCCTGGAAAGGACACAAAGCGCCAGCCCTTGTGTGCTTCCCCGCGGCTGCTGAAAGCTCTCCTGCTGCTTCCAGCGGTGGGGGGCCACAGAGAGGGGGACAAGCAGAGGCTCTCGCCTTCCCACCTCCAACCTGGAAGCAGGGCACGACCTGCCCTTGCTTCTTCCAGCTCAGCTTCCAGCGAAGGCCCCCCCTGATGCCAGGCATTGCTGATCACACTGGCAGGAGGCCCCCTGCATGGGCAGGATCACAGCCCTGAGGAAGCCGGACATGGGGGCAGGGAGTCAGGGGAGTCTGTATCAGAGGACGTGTTCCCCTCCCTGCGCCTGGGTCATCCCACATCTAACAGTGAAGGGTTAGATCTAGTGATCTCCGTATGTGCCCTTCCAGATCCAACGATCTGACTCGCTGGGGCAACACCAGCTGCTGACACACACTAGCAGGCCCAGCCTCTGGTCTGACCTGTTAACTCAAACTGCTGAAATACATATAGTTAAAAAAATCTCAGTGATGTTGATGTATGGCAGAAACCAACACAATATTGTAATTATCCTTCAATTAAAAATAAATAGATTGAGAAAAAAATAATTGTCAGAGTCCAAAAAAAGAAAACAGTCCCAGTGATTTGCACACAAATCTGTAACATTTACTCACATAGGGAGCCTGGTCTCACAGCCCACCCACCCTAGCCCTCCCCCACCCTGCCCTCCCCCAGCACCCTGGAGGAGCCTCCACGCCCTCCGCCCAGCTTTCATCCACGTGGGAGCCGGCTCCCCGCAGCACTCACCTGACTAGAAGCAAGTCACCTCCAGGAGCTGATGTGCGACCCGCAGCAGAGACCAGGGATCCAGGAAAGGAGGCTCCCCGCTCTACTCCCCCCACCACCCCCGGGGAGAAGGAAGATGCTTTCTCAGCCTCCCTGAACGTGGGTTCTCACCTCTTACCCGAACTCTCCCGAGGCCTGTGAGCAAGTGGGGTCCCCGGGCTCCTTCCACCTGCACAGCTGAGAGGCTCTTTAAACTGAACTTGTGGGCTTTTTAAATTACAAAGCGAAAATCGTCTCAAGTGACCGAAAAAGATCAGGGGACCTGGTAACCACGAGCGTTTCTGGCACAAGGAGTCAATTCCGATCCACTGGGACGGCTGGGGTGAGATAGGACCCACCACATAGGAATAAACAGCTCAGATGGATAAACGCCTACGAAGACTCTACTGTGTGCAAAGTGTAGGGGTCTCTGGAGTGTCTCCTCGGGCTGGCCTGGCATTGATGTCCCTGCAGAGCCCCTCAGCAGAATAACTGGAGACAGAAAGGGAGACTGGTGCCTCCTCAGGACCCACGACCCCCAGGGCATCAGTCCCCTTGCCTAACCCTCCAGCACCTGCCTCACTCCTCCCCCCCTGCCTGACCCCCTGCTCCCTGGCTCATCCCCCTCCCCTGCCTGAACCCTCTAGCACCTTCCAGAATGACCCCCCAGCACCCACCTAACCCCACACCCCCTGCATCACCCCCACCCTTGCCTGACCCCAGCACCTGCCTGATGTCCCAGCCCGCAGGCCACACCGGTCAGAACCCCTCCCGGGGTGGGGAGGGACCACAGCAGCCTCTGCCCCCAGGCGGCCCCACAGACTGTAGTTCTGAGGGGTGGGTGCCAGTTTGCAGGGGGCCACATGTCTGAAACAGCAGCCTCCCTGTCTCATGACTGCCAGCTCCAGGGAGCCTCCCATGGGGCCCTGCTATTCCCCAAACCTCCTGAGTCATTGCCTCCATCCCCTGCCACCTGTCCTCGCATCCTCTCCCCACCCTCCTGGTGCAGATCAGCCAGTTCTGCAAGCACCACGCAGGCTGGGATACCATCGGGCCTGCCCTCAGAGGTAAAACTGCTCCCACCCCATGCAGGTGGTCCCTCAAGAATAGGACAGATTTCCACTGGACCTCGTCTGCAAATTTAGTCACTAAACAAAGTCTACAGCGCTGCCCTGCGTCCTCAGATCACAGGGCTCCAAGAAGCGTCAGACTCGGCTCAGAACACCTCTGAATGAGAGGAGGTCGACACCTCACAGTAAAGTTTTATGAATTCAGCTGATTTGAAATGATGGTGAGAAGGAGTCTTTGAGAAACGCAGCCTGGTAGAAACTTCCATGCAGGATCCTGCTTGAGTTTGGTCTTTATATTTTTTTAAATAGCAAATCCCATCCTTTCTCTTTGGGAGTGGGGCAGGCCTTGAGGACCTGGCTTCCCCTGCTTTGAGCTGGGGAGTTTCTCTCCCATCTACAGGAGGATCAGTGTGTGTTGGTCCCTGACTGTTGCTCTCTGAAAGTTCCTACTGGTCCAGGCTGGGCCTGCCTCAGATGAGGACAGAGACAAGCCTGTAATATCCACCCCAGAATCCTCGATGGCTGGTCACCAGGGAATGGTGGTGATTTTCACCTGGTGTTTTGAGCATGGTTTGACTTTCAATTCATCCATGTCTTTCCTTCCACAGCATTGTTAGAGACAGATAAGTGTAAACCCATTGTTTTACTATTTTAAGAATACTGGAATGGGTTGCCATTTCCATCTCCAGGGGATCTTCCCAACCCAAGGATTGAACACAGGTCTCCTGCACTGCAGGTGGATTCTTTACCATCTGAGCTACCAGGAAAGCCCTTTTAAGGAACATCAACAAAGAGAACATTTGTGTTAACACTTTGTGAATTGCGTGGCATTGAAACAAAAATCATGTGGTTTAAATATCCAAATAACCAGCAACACCGAAATTGCTCTTTCCCTCATATTTTGATTGATGTAGGGGGAGTAAGTGGGTTGTCAGAGGTCAAGGGTTGTCAGCGGCAGGTGGGTTTCGGGCTTGAATCAGGGTCATCTGCCTTGACCATCACTGTTCTGAGATCTGATCTCCTCTCAGGAGCTGCCGAGCGGCAATGCCACACGTGTGGTAAAGAGACAGGCTACCTGATTCCAAGATTCTCCTAGGCAGACTCCCCCTTGTCTTCAGTTACAGCAGACCAAGTTCGGGCACCCACCCCAGTGGCGTCTCCCTTGACCGGCCTCCAGCGCACACTCCCACCTCTTGTCATTATCTCTGGGGCAGAGAAAAGCCCGCAGCCTTTCTCCCCAGAGCGCTCTTCTCAGAAACGTCTAAGGTGTGTTCCCACCACAGACCACTTGAGCTGTTTTGGAAATCGGGGTTAATTGCAAGGTGGGGCCTGGAGCCCGGTGAGCCACCTCTGGGGCTGGTGCTCGGCCAGAGGTCAGCAGGGCCGGGCCTCAGGAAGGGAAGAGGGACCTGCCGGGAGACAGACAGGGACAACATCACCGTCTCTCCAGCTGGGGTGACCCACAGGAGACACTGATGACAAGGAGGAGATGCCTGGGACCCAGAGCTGCCCTGGTCTGTCAGCTGCCCCCTGACAAGGCAGCCGGCAGGTGATGGCTTCTGGCTTGACCTATGCCATCTGATGAGCAAGGAAACAGCCACCACCTCGTGCCTCCTTCCCAGTCACACAGGGGTCTCTCCTTCAGTGACACCTATGGTGGGTCACCCATCACCCCTGGGACCTTTCTGTCCACAGTTATACCCTCAGACGGAGCCTGAAAGGATGCCCTGGTTGAAGGAGAGTTGATGCCTCCCCGGATTAAGGTCCAGGTCTGGGCACCATGGCCTGTTTTGAATGACCTCTTTAACACTCTCTACCTTGTCCTCTTTCACACCAACTTCATGAAATTTTTCAGAGACATGTGTACATGAATAAAATAATGCTTGTTTCTTGCCCAGTCAGTGAGTCTTGCCCCAAAGCACACTTACAATATTGACAAACTGAAATTTACCTCCTGTCATTGGTCCAGCAAACCATGGACAGGCTTTTAATGCCAAGGCCTTTCGCTCTTCCTATGTGTGGCTTTAAGTTATTGAACTAACGTCACTCCTGGGCAGCCCAGCCTCGGCAATTTCACCTGTGACATCGGCACGTTGCTCCATCTGACTCCGCACTAACGAGGGCTCCATCTGACTCTGCACTAATATCGTGCCCAGATCAAAGGCAGTGCACGCCAGGTTTTCTCCTAAAAGAAACAAAACATCTTATGTGCTCCTTGAAGGCTCTGCTTAATGAAACCTGGCAAGTCTTTTTTCTGTGCACACGTGTGACACACACACTGATGAATAAAACCTGTCCAGATGGGTGGAAACCGTCTGATCTGTTATGAATAACAAATGGACCAGAAATCAACAGATCCCCTGAGAGCGTGGTGCTGATTATTTCCTTAGTCGATTGGAGTGTCCAGGCCATCCTGATGGATGGAGCAGAAGCTCCATTGTGAGGGGAGGAGAATCCAGGAGTCTCGTTATCCCAGGAAATGCCAGCAAAATTCCACATCTGGTTGACAGGACTTTCATACAAGTTTGATATTCACCAGAACAATTTTACTGTCATGGTTTTAAATTTCAATAGAATATATTAATTGTATGTATATAATTAATACAAGGGGCTTCCTAGTGGCTCTAGTGGTAAAGAACCCACCTGCCAATGCAGGAGACATAAGAGTTTCGGGTTCAATCCCTGGTGGTGGGGAAGATCCCCTGGAGAAGGGCAGGGCAACCCACTCCAGTATTCCTGCCTGGAGAATCCCATGGACAGAGGAGATTGGCGGGCTAGTCCATGGGGTCACAAAGAGTCAGACAAGACTTAACAACTAAACAACAAGAGACTAGATCTTAAAAGTTCTCAAAATAAAATGCCAACCACAAAGTTTCTACTTAGTAGCCACATTAAAAAGAAAATTAAACAGGTGAAATAAGTGTTAATAATAAATTGTGTTTAATCCCACACAGCCAAAATATTATGATCTCAAAATGTAATCCATATAAACCATACTGGGAGATTTTATGATCTTCTTTTCGAAACAGATCACAGAAACCTGGTGTGTGTTTTACCTTTCAGCACATCTCCCTTCAGATGCTGAATTTTCATCAGAAATTCTTTCTCTGTGTTTAGATTTCATAGCCTTTGCAATTGAAAACACTAGATACACACACCCAAGTGGTGCAGTCATACTGAACAGTTTTTTGATAGCTGCGTTAAATTTAAGTGCTACAAAATTAAATGAACAATGCATTTGCCTGGTTCAATAACTGTCTGTCCAGGGGCCACCCTTCTGGACATCACAGTGGTCAGGGCAGACAGAGCCATGGGGCCACATGACTCAGAGCAGTAGAGGGGCCAAGGTGCTTCCCAATGGCGTGGCTTTGGGTAGAAGTCACGGTTCCAGTGGCTGTTAGTGGCAGAGACTGCAGTGGAGTGTCGGTGGTTAAAAGAAAGTCAGGAAAAGTCAGCCAAGCCAACTTCTTGAGTATTGACTTTGTAGGGAAGGAGAGACATGGTATGGGGGCCTCAGTAGGTGCAGACGGGAGAGTGTTAGGAATATTAACTCAGAGAAAGGAAAACTCCTGGACAAGACTGCATAGAGGAGAATCACCAATGCCAGCTCAGAGGCTGTTTTTCTCTGAAATTATGGTTTTCTGAGTCTTTTTTTTTCTGGCCGTGGCTTGCAGGATCTGTTTCCTGACCATGGACTGAACACTGGCCTTGGTGGTGAGAGTCCGGATCCTAACCAATAGGCCACCAGGGAACTTCTTTGATACCCCTGTTTAAAGCCACGTGTGATCATGAGAGTCATGGCAGTAAAGTTTACCAAGGGCCTCCTGCATATTGGTTGTACTTGGTCCATATGTTGTCACATTAATTGACATGTAATTATAGAATCATAGGTTCTGCTCTGAGCAGGAAAGCAGAGGCCAGAACGGTCACTGTTAAGTTCAGTAGAACCAATTGGTCACCACAATGGGAACGGAATCCCGTGGTGGACACTCTGTTTGGGTCCTGGGCTGACACGTGGCGACCTGGCCCTTGGGCTCGATCCTCTGTGCTGCGGGTCTTGCTTCCTCAAAGTGGAACTGATGCAGAGCAGGTTCTGACACAGCAGCCGCCTCGGTGCAGACAGGACAGAGAGCAATGCTGAGCCTGCAGGCCAGCGCAGCGGGTCCTGAGCCACAGAGCCTGTGGCGGCCTGAAGACCAGCGCTCCCAGGGGCTGAGGGGCCGCCTGTGAAGCCCCCTTATTTGTCCACCGTGATCAAATCGTGTGCACAGTCCTGCAGGACGTGGATCCTTCACCAATGGCTGGAAACTATAGGGAAACCGGTTTATCTGCACCAGGCCTGTGGAGACTACAGCCGCTCACACGTGCAGAAAACATGTCTGGCCCACTTCAAAGGCGCCGTGCCTGTCTTCACCACCAAAGGAAAGAATTCCAAAAAGAAAACCATAAATAAGCCTACGGGTGCAGGGTGGGGCAAGGGGAGTTTGAGCTTTTTGGATCATTCTGTTAAAAGGCAAATGTTTCCCCCTTTTTTCTTTGGCTGATCTTGAGCCAATAAAGCAATTGGCATAATTTTAAATACTGAGCACTAAATACAGATGTATTTTTTAAAAAGTTTATCCATCTATAACAGCAATCCTGGTTCATGGGAAAGAAGGCGGTGACCTCACCTGCTCGCAGAATTCCACTGCCTACCGGCTCCAGAGAGATCCGAGAAGGGCTGAGTCAGGCGGAAGGTACCAGACAGAGAACCTCAGGTGAGAAAGCAGGTCCCAGGGTTCACCCTTCACCTGGTCCTGCCGGCTCATTTGATGGAGAGGACTGTTGGGAAGTCAGTATCATCCAGTCAGTGTGAAGACCCTGTTACATACGACCCCACAGGAATAGCCCACATGTATGCAACACACTTGCCTTGTTCCAGGCAAAACTCTGAACATGTTACATATGCGTGCATGCATGCTCAGTTGTGTCCGACTCTTTGCCACCCCATGGGCTATAGCCTGCCAGGCTCCTCTGTCTGCCATCCCATGGGCTATAGCCCACCAGGCTCCTCTGTCCATGGGATTTTCCAGGCAAGAATACTGGAGTGGGTTGCCATTTCCTTCTCCAATAATACATATGGATATATCTAAATCCCATCCGTCTTCATAACAACACTTGCAAACAAGGACACTGAGGCACAGAGAGGTAAAATCACTTGCTCAAAGCCACATAGTTGAGCAGGGCAGAGCCAGAACGGGACGGCAGCGTGGGCTCTGAGCCTGCTGGAGATGCACCATTCCTGTCTCACCCCAACTAAGCTGTTCTCTGGACAGTTTCTACATTTAAATCCCAGGGAGAAGGAGCTGACATTGAAGGAACTCCCCTCCTTCCAGACTCCAGCTAAAATTCCAACCTCCTCATCTGATGGATATACAGATGCCATTTTAAGGGCTTTTATTTTATTTTATTTTATTTTTGCTTTGCTTTGATATTAAGATTTTTCTTTTAACATGCCATGAGATATCTTGATTGTATATTTCCCAAAGTACTTTTCCAGCTGCATCTCCCAAGACTTTACTGAATGTGGGCTAGCAGCTCTATAGCTTGTGTGTATGTGTTCAGTCAGGTTTGACTCTTTGTGACCCCATGGACTGTAGCCACCAGGCTCCTCTGTCCATGGGACTCTCCAGGCAAGAATACTGGAGTGGTTGCCATGCCCTCCTCCAGGGGATCTTCCTGACCCAGGGATTGAACCTAGGTCTCCTGCATTGCAGGCAGATTCTTTACCATCTGTGCCACCAGGGAAGCCCCATAGCCAGGGCCCCGGTAAAGACTGGCCTGAATTTCTTATCTGCTCTCTGATGGATTCCTATTGATTAAGGAGGCCAAGAACCCTGGTGAGTAACACATCTGCAAACATGACACACGGCGTGGTCCCAGGTCCCAGGAAGGAGGGTGTGAGAGTCACCGGGGCCATGCCATCTGCAGTTCTGACCAAGGCCAGGGGAGACAGTCACAACCCAGGATGAGTGTGGAACCATCCAGCTTCAGCACAGAGTTTGTGTGTCAGGAGCCTCGGGGCTATCCTCACCGCCCGGTGGACAGCAGGGAGCCATGTGAGCTCTGGTGTGCATAATCTCCGGGCTGTGCATGCCTTCACCATTTTGTGAGGGCGGCTGTGGATCCTCAGACCATTCAACAAACAGATGTGCAAATATAAATACCAAAACCCGTTGCAGAATACTCATTTGTATGTTAATTTATTCAGTCATTCAGTAAACATCTATGGAGCACTCCCCGTAAGCAGGCGATGGTGGGAAAGCTGCGTGGATCTGTAGCAGCTCTGAATTATTCATAATGCCGCTCCCTTGCTGAACATGGATGACTGCGTGGGCCTCATTTTTGCCTGTCCGTGCTCATGAGCCTTCTCTCAGCCTGTGGACAGTGAGAAGCCCCAGGGCCTTGGCCAGTCTGTGGGGTAGGTGGATGGAGGTAGGAGCTGAAGGTGGGGGACCCCACCCGCAGGGCGAGGGCCTGTGTTTACAGTCACTGTCCTTTCAGGCCCCAGCATCTCATCCTTCTGCCCCAGGGGCCCAGCATGGATGAGGGTGTGCCAGGTTCCTGGGCAAGGCCACAGGCCATCCTGCTTGGGACACACATCATGGGCCTCCATGTGTATGCTGCCAGCGCCCTGTGGTCCAAGGCTGTACTTCTGTGGTCCAAGGCTGTACAGCCTCTGAGAACCAGCTCACCTACAAACAGACTGACGTGGGAAATCTGAAATTATCAGAACAACCACTTCTGTGGGTAACGACTCTTCTCCAAAAAGACCGAGTGTTCATCATGTAACACCTTTAAACCACAAGCTTTCTCTAAGTGTGGCTCAATTTAGGAACAGATTCCAATTTCTGAAGCTAGGAGAGGCCTTAAAATCCAAATATTTTATTTTAAAACAAGAAAAATGGAGCCCAAAAAGGCAGAGTGACTGGCCCGGGAGCCCAGCTAGTGGGCAGGTGGGGGTGGGACTCGGAATCCCTGAGTCTCTGTACCCACTCTGCATTGCACACCTTACCGCCTACAGCAGTGCTTACAAACTGCTGCTGCTGCTAAGTCACTTCAGTCGTGTCCGACTCTGTGCGACCCCATAGACGGCAGCCCACCAGGCTCCCCCGTCCCTGGGACTCTCCAGGCAAGAACACTGGAGTGGTTTGTCATTTCCTTCTCCAATGCATGAAAGTGAAAAGTGAAAGTGAAGTCGCTGAGTCGTGTCCAACTCTTTGTGACCCCTACCAGGCTTCTCCGTCCATGGGATTTTCCAGGCAAGAGTACGGGAGTGGGGTGCCATTGCCTTCTCCGCTTACAAACTAGGCACAGGATATATTCAATTCTGAATTATCTTCACTGTGCACATCACTTGATACAGAAGCACAGAGAAGTGGGAGAGAGTGGCTGAAAGCCAAAAGAGCTGGGGTCCAATCTCGGTTCTATAGGTAACACCCTGTGTGACCGCAGGCAAGTGGTCCAGTCTCTCTGGACTTCATTTCCTTTGTGTGTAAACTGACCAAAGTTGAAAGTCTTTCCCATCTCCACTATCTGGGACCAAATGCAAAAAGTCTTGTGGGGTTAGCCACAGGTCATGAGCAAAAGAGAACTAGTGGAGGGTTTGGGCTGAAAATTGCTGACTTAATTTGCTCTGTGTTGATAGCTTGAGTAAGGGAGCGTGCGGTCCACCAAGAGATCCCCACGTCCACCGAGGTGCGGTGTGCAGGGTGAAGAGCCACTGTGGTGGGGGACGAAGGAATAGACGGTTCACAGAGCTGCCCACCGCAGAGTCCACACCCCTCTGGCCACTGCATCATGGCTGTCAGCGCCCCCATCCTAATCAAGATTGGGGGGAAGAGCAGCCAGTCCTAGTCCCTGCACTTTTTACCCGAGCCTTCCTTCTATGAAACCAGGCAACGTGTGCAGAGGGACCACTGAGCCCCGGGGGCCCAGCTCTGCTTCCTGGCAAACCCCACGTTCTCTGATAGAGAAGGCTGGGAATGTGCAGGACGGCCCCCACTGGATCCTCATGCTAACCTCAGGAGACCAATGTTACCCTTATTTTATAAATGAGACAATGGGGGCTCTGCAAAATGACCTGGCAGTCCTACTTGTGATATACAGCCCCCCCCACCCGCCCCCGGGGAGCAGGATCAGAGTTTATATACTGTGCATGATGGGAGAGGCCAAAAACCCACAGGAGCTGACAATCCAGTGAGGAAAGCTCAAAGCTCATCCAAGATGCTTGAAACTAGCAGAGGGGGGTGACCATGTCCTATCTGCCCTGGCTGCACTGGGGGAGGAGGCTAGCAATGACCACACAGCCCTACCTGTCACCTTGCTCACAACCATGACACTGTTTGCTGGGCAAAAATCAGTACACCGAATCCCAAAACGGTAATAAATGCTGTCGGAAGACAAAGCCCAGATGTTTTATCACTAGGGGCAACACTGTGGTTTCCACTGTACTGTTTGCCCTCCGCACACAGAGTCAGGGCAAGGAAGAGGGGAGGTGGGACATTTCACACTAATTTTCCCCAGCGATGGTGGTGGCTTTTTGTGATCAGAGGTGGACTTGACATTCCCCCAGCATAGGTGGTAACTCTGATCTTTCCCAGAAGAGTTAAGCTCATAAAGAGGATTTTTCTGCTTTTCCTAAAAGAGAAAAATCCTCAAAAGTTAAGCACCAAAATATTGAGAGAGGCAGCCGCTTAAACAAACGGAAATTCCCCACTGGAAGAAGAAAGGTCTCAGCCCAGGTGAGTCAGAATTTAAGGATTAGCAGGGACTGGGGACTGAGTGTTGAAGAATGAAGCTGATCCAAAGAGGCGTGAGGATTTCAGCTCCACGGGGTCCTGGGACCACCTGGCCCTTCATGCCATGGTTGCACACTAACTGCATCCAGAATCCAGGCTTCTGTGTGCAGTTAGACTGTGCAGCTGTACAAGTCCGGGCCCACCCTCCCTCTCTCCTTGAGTGGGAAACCAGGGAAGGAGGCTCTTCAGGGGGGCCCGGGTCAGGATGGTATACGCAGAGGGGCAAAACGGGCAGAAACCTCGAAGTTTATAGGCTCTGTCACATCTGTTGATGGAGAAGGAGCCTGAGTCCTGCGGAGGGAAAACGATTCCCTGAGATCCCCAGGGCGCTTGCTGATGGAGCTAGCGTCCCTCCCAGATCTCTGCTCTCCAGGACCACAGAGGCTGGGCACCTCATGCCACAACCGAGAAGCCCAGAGGGGCAGGCACTCTGCCCAGTCCTGCTCGTCTCTGCAGGCTTTGCTGCTCATCCCAGTCATGTCCCCTGTGGTGCCCTGGCCCCCTCTCTCCTCCCATCTCTACCCACCCACACCTCATGCAAGTGGCCTGGGGACGTCTGCCTGGGTCACTACATGGCCCCTGTATGTCCTAAGCAGAGCTTCATCCCACCGGAAAAGCCCAAGAGAGTGAGGGGACAGGAGAGGAGGGATGGGGAGGGCAAGAGGAGGGGGGGGTGGCAGGAGAGGGGACAGGAGGGGGGATGGCAGGAGGGGGCATGGGAGGGGGATGGGAGGGGGATGGGGCAGAAGGAGGGGATGGCAGGAGAGGGGATAGGAGGGGGACGGGGGGGGTGCAGGAGAGGAGGATGGCAGGAGGGAGGATGGGAGCAGGGGCAGGAGGAGGGGTTGCAGGAGGAGGGGGATGGCAGGAGAGGGGACGGGAGGGGAGATGGGAGCAGGGGATGGCAGGAGGGGGGGCAGGAGGAGGGGGATGGCAGGAGGGGGGATGGGAGGGGAGATGGGAGCAGGGGATGGCAGGAGGGGGGATGGGAGGAGGGATGGGAGGAGGGATGGGAGCAGGGGCAGGAGGAGAGGGTGCAGGGGTGGGGCTAGGGAGGCAGGTTCCCGCCTGGGCACAGGAAGGAGGGGCAGGGGCTATTAAGGAACTGAGGGTGTGACACTACAGGCCGGCTGTGTGTGGACTCACAGCAGGACAGTGAGTGATAATGGGGGCCAGGAGTTTAGGGTCTTATCCCCTAAACTCCCCTCAGACCAGAAAGGTCTGAGTCCTCCCAGGCAGCCGGGGCCTTACTGTGCTCTCTAAGGAACGGTTGTTTCAAGGCCTCACTAACAGGAGGGAAGATTTGTGGAGGTGGGGGGCGTGGTGCTGCCTCCCCTCATTGTGGGGAAGATGGATTTTCTGACTGGGCAGCCCAGGCAGGAGGGCTTTTCCCCTAATGCCCACTAGACTCTGAGAGCCATGGGCGTTGAGGGTTTATCACGTGTGGCTGGAATGTCCGAGCATCAGTTTTAAAAACCTTACATCTATTTATGAGGTGAGGTTCGACCTCAGTGGAATTTGTGGAGTGTATGGATGTGTATTTCTTAATCCTCAGAAACTGCTCGTGTCTGTGTGGCTTTAGACCAAAGAAACCAATGCTGCTCCAACTTTCTGATCGTTTAGACCAACCTGAGTATTTCCAGGTGTTGTTTGTTTTAATTTATTCTCCCTGCCCTCCAACACTTTAAGAAATGTTATATAAAATCACCCTTAATTATTTCAAAATGAAATTAACTTCCAGTGTAATTTTGAGAGTAACTATCAGTGACAGAACTCTTATATTAGTAGCAATGAGTAAAAATCAAACATGATGTAATACGTATTTTCATGTCTAACTGCACCTGCTCATCTTTGAGGCTACTTGATTGAATCAGTGATCATGCCTTTTATTTATGAACTATGGATTGGCCAAGGTAAGAATAAGCCATTGCCACACGGAGGGAGGTTTTTCAAGCATCTCCATTAAGATCCGGTTTCCCAAAGGTTTCCATCTGCAAAGTACTTGGGACAATAGGAGTCTTTTCTTAGCAGCCTGGCTCTGGAGACTGGATTCCATTATTGTTGTTCAATAGCTAAGTCATGTCTGACTCTGCAACCCCATAGACTGCCGCATGCCAGGCTTCCCTGTCCTTCACCATCTCCCAGAGTTTGCTCAAACTCATGTCTATTGAGTCAGTCATTCTCTGGTCCCCCCTCTCCTTTTGCCTTCAATCTTTCCCAGTACCAGGGTCTTTTCCAATGAATCAGCTCTTCATATCAGATGACCAAAGTATTGGAGCTTCAGCTTCAGCATCAGTCTTTCCAATGAATATTCAGGGTTGATTTGCTTTAGGATTGACTGGTTTGATCTCCTTGCTGTCCAAGGGACTCTCAAGAATCTTTTCCAGCATCATAATTCAAAGCATCAATTCTTAGTCACTCAGCCTTCTTTATGGTCCAACTCTCACATCCATACATGACTACTGGAAAAACCATAGCTTTGACAATAGGGACCTTTTCAGCAAAGTGATGTCTCTGCTTTTTAATATGCTGTCTGGGTTTGTCCTAGCTTTTCTTCCAAGGAGCAAGCGTCTTTTAATTTTGTGGCTGCAGTTACCATCTGCAGTGATTTTGGAGCCCAAGAAAATAAAATCTGCCATTATTTCCACTTTCCCCCATCTATTTGCCATGAAGTGATGGAGCTAGACGCCATGATCAGTTTTTTGAATGCTGAGTTTAAATCAGCTTTTTCATTTAACCTGACATTATAAAGCAACAATACCCCAATTTAAAAAAAAAAGGTGTATGCATATGTATGTATAACTGAGTCACTTTGCTGTATATCAGTAATTAACACATTATAAATCAATGATACTTCAGTTAAAAATTTAAAAACAAATAAATAAATAATAAATGTCATGAGTGTCTCCATTTTTCACAGAGTACCTCTCTGCAGTGAATAGATCCTGACAAGGACAAGGTCCTAGTGACCTAAAGCACTACCTCCATACCACTGGAGTGAGTCGTAACCCCATCGGTGGATGTGGGTCCCACCCTCACATGTTTATTCAGAGCTGAGTCCTTTGGGGGGCCTGAGGGGAAGGGACTCTCGCAGGACAGGGAGGACAGGCAGGACAGGGGAGGGGCTGGCTGGGCTGACCTTGCCTGGGCCAAAGTAAACAGGCCCTTTGTGGCCATTATTTTAATTAGATAATTCAATCAGTCTTGACAGGCTTTCTAAACACAGACAGGAGCACGCCCAAACTGCCACAGGGTCAGTGATCCTGAAAAGCTGATTTTTCCACTCCCTCCTGGATATAAAAATAACGAAAGCTGGGAAGAGTTTTATTAACTTTTTTTTCCCCTTCACACGGTACCACTGAATTTTTTTTCCAAAGGTCTAGAGAAGAAAACAAGCCATAGAACCAATTTTTTAAAGGAAATTATTCGTTTTTCCTAATCTTTGTAAAGCAGTGTTAGTCACTCTGTTGTGTCCAACTCTTTTCGAACCCATGGACTATAGTCCAGCATGCTCCTCTGTCCATGGGATTCTCCAGGGAAAAATACTGGAGTAGGTAGCCATTCCCTTCTCCAGAAGATCTTCCCGACCCAGGGACTGAACCTGTGTCTCTTGCATTGCAGGCAGATTCTTTACAATCTGAGCCACAAAAAAAAAAAAAAAAAAAAAAAAGGTGATGGCAAAAGACCCAGTGAGAAAACTGGTATCCACAGGCTCCACCCTCCCCCTGCTCTGACCCCCACCAAGCAGACCCCTGGTTGCAGCAGCTGGGCCTTCTGGGGGAGATGGGGAGGAAGGGGGCAAGAGTGGGGGAATCTGAGGCCAGGTTAGGATGCTTTAGCTTTTATAAAAGCATAATTAATAGGAAAAAACAACACGCATTTGAGTGAATTTCTTCTTCCTTTTCAGAAGCAACGTAATACTCTCTCAGGCAAAGGGAGCAAAGGAATACAGAGACTCAAGTCCAAATGATGTTTCAAAAAGACTTTCCATTTCTGCTCATCCAGGACTGTCCCTTTCCCTGGAGGGTGATCTCCTGACTTGCTGTCCCTTAAATACTGTTTCAGGACCCCCTGGCTCCCTCCCCCTGCGCCCTGTCCCCCTCTCACCTCCCAGGCTGCTGTTCAGAAGCCTCATCATCCGAGCACTCTGCAGGCCCTGGACTTGCCCTGGCTTTCTTACTACTGTAAGCTCTGTCACCCACAACCAGTCATCAATCCCCCCCACACTCTACCTCCCCCACTACTCCCAGAGCAGCTCCCTCCTGACACAGGCTGTCCCGTGGAACACACTGTCCTCCTAGGAAGGTCAGACCCAGTGGTTTCTACACATGCTGGATGCTTGTCCTTAGCTACTTCAGTGTGTCACCATCATTTTCTTCCAGATTGTGACTTGATTTTCATTTTTTTTAGTGTCTTTTGATGATTCAAATTTCTCGTTTTATTGGGATCAAATGTATTGTGAAAGTCACTTAGTCATGTCCGACTCTTTGCGATGCCACAGACTATGCAGTCCATGGAATTCTCCAGGCCAGAATACTGGAGTGGGGAGCCTTTCCCTTCTTCAGGGGATCTTCCCAACACAGGGATCGAACCCAGGTCTCCTGCATTGCAGGCAGATTCTTTATCAGCCAAGCCACTTTTTATATATTGTTTGTGTTTTTCTGTGTCTTGATTCAAAAAAAAAATTCTCTCTAAAGGACATAATGATATGCTGTTATAATCTTTTCCAATGTTTTATTTTTTTTAATTCACATTTAAGTGTTAACACAACTGGAATTCGTTTTTGTTAAAGTATGAGACAGGCCATGATTTTTATTTGTTTTCATATGGATAACCATCTGTCCCAGTTGCTTTTGTTAAATTGTCCATCCTTATGTGCAATGAATTCTATGTCACCTAGCAAGTTTCTACCCACAAGTATCTAACTTCGTGCCTGTACACCAAAGATGCAACTTTGTTCTCAGGTCTCAGAATGCAACCCAGCACTGCAGGGCCTGCTCCAGCCAACCCCTCAGCTTATTCACATCTTTTCCAACTGTGAGAAACATGGTTCTCATTACCTACAACATATTTGCTCTTTTGCTCAATCCTAGAATAAATATAAAGTAGGTTCAATAGTTAAAGAAGAAGAAAAGAAAAAGATCAGACCTAAGCAAAAGAGAGGACATGATGAATGTCCCAAAGATGCAGGTCTGGGAGAGAAAGACACAGACTGCCCTGTCCCTGTCCTCAAAGAGCAGTGATCTGGATTCCCAGCTCCCAGCTCGGAACACAGCAGCCTTATCGGACAGCAACCACCCACCAGGAGTGAAGTAGATGCAGGGACCAGAGTTTAGTACCCACCCAGGAGCAGAGCAGATGCAGGGACCAGAGGGCAGACAGGACAGCTCAGTGCTGGGTAGGCTGCAGAGTGGCAAGTGGTCCCTCCCCATGAGCTTGGTCCCACACACGTCCATCCTTCTCAACCAAGAAAAGCATACAGGAGCATCCTCCCGTCTTATCTTCCCGCCCAAGGGAAGCCATAGAGAATTACAACTAAAATGATCTTGTTTCTCTATTTAATGCTCTCTAGGGGCTGGTTTGGAGACACAGATTCAGTGCATTCACCTCCTCACCAATTTTATCTATTCTTCAGAGTCACTTTGTGGGCTTGGAGGTGCTGTCAACCCACTCAGAAACGAGGAAATGGGGACAACAGCTTCTATCCTTGCGGGCAGCATAGCAAAGAGCCAGGGGCTTCCAGATGAACATTTGGGAGCTTTGTTCTCCACTGAAGCCTGAAATATCTGGTGGGAGCCATCTGGGGGGCATCTGGGGGCAGTGACGACAGTGCGGGGGGCCCAGCCCCAGACTTCAAAGCCAGCTTCCCACCCCACAGTGAAGGAAGTTCCCCTTGCCCCACATGTCTGCCTGGCTGAATATAAATCCATTTGGGTTTATACTGTGCAGCCTCTAATTGAATCACATTCTTCATTTGTTTGATTCAGAAGCAATAAGCCATCCTGAGTCCTCCCTGGGAAGCCTGCGAGGCCTCGGGGGGTGGGGGTTTCTCAGCTCCTGGAGAGGAGGGGTCCTGCCTCCAGCATCCACCACAGAGTGCTTTGGGGGCTGAAAGGTAAAGGTGCAAAGATGGACCAGTTCTAGGAAACCCGTTAACATAATCCCTACATCATGAAGCCCAGAGAAACCATCAGCCCACGAGATGCCAAAGAGGTGTTTCAGGGTGTTATTCTTCCTTCTAGATGTAACCAAAACTTCCTAAGTAGAATCAGAACAGGTGGCACATCCTCGACATGATGGAATTGTACCTGGAGGAAGGAGCCAGGCAAGCGGGTCCCTGCCACTCTGGTGTCAGGAATTACACTGGAGATGTAAACAGATGAAGAAGAGGGGGATACATCAGAATGGTCCCTGCCTGTAGATGGTATGATTACACACCAGAAAATCCAGGAGAATCCATTAAAAATTAGAATTTAGAAAAACCTGCTCACAAGTCAGTACCTAAAAACTCATAAGTCTATGAAATCAGTTTCTGGTTCAGCATAGCTACTTTCTTTCATTCACTTGGCAACTACTGAGCACCTGCTGGTTGCCCATGGTGGTCTGGATGCTGGCAATTTACAGAGCAGAGCAGACCCCCGCCTCCCCTGTGCAGATACCTCCTGAAGTTGGATGGCAAACAAGGGTGTCAGCAGGTGCACTAATTCCAGGGGGTGACACACCAGTGGTGAAAAATAGGGTCAAGGAGGCAGCCAGTGACCAGATGAGGGATCCAGTGACCGGGTGGGGGATCCAATGACCAAGCGAGAGATCTAGTGACCAGATGAGGGATCCAGCTACCGGATGGGAGATTCATTGATCCAGTGATCGGGTGAGGGATCCACTGACCAAGTGAGTGGATCCAGTGACAGGGTGAGGGATCTAGTGACTGGGTGAGGCATCCAGCATCCAGGTGAGGGGCTGCTGTCTTTGCAGGAAAAATAGACAAGTTGTCTCTGCAGAGCTGACTTGGAGAGGCAGAGGTCTCAGCAACTGAAACTGAAATCTGGGCTTCTTTGACTTCCCTCAACCCAGCAGAGCAGAAGAGTTGGGTCCAGGGGAGGCTGGAGAAGGAGGGAGGCTCACAGGGAAGACATCGAGTCCCAGGGTGGGTCTGAGAAAGTGTGGGACCACCAGGAAACGAGGTCAGAGGCCCCAGGGGACCCCCTCAGAGCCCAGGGGGCTGTGAGGAAGACTTCAGCTGGTGTTATTTAGAGGGCTATGAGCAGAGAAGCAGTGTTATCTAACTTTCTGTCAAAAGAGAGTAGGATATGCTGAAATGCCATCTCACACCCATGAGGATGGCTACTGTCCTAGAGATATATAAGAACAGACAAGAACAGGTTTTAGCCAAGATATGGAGGAACTGGAATGCTTGTTCACTGTTGGTAGGAGTGTAAAGTAGTGTAGTCACCACCATGGAGTACAGTATGACAGCTTCTCAAAATATGAAAAATAGAATTACTATATACTCTAACTATTTCACTGCTGGGTATTTATTCCCAAAACCACTGAAAGCAGGGACTCAACCAGATATTTGCTCACCTATGTTCACAGCAGCTCTATCCACAGTAGCCACAGAGCAGGAGCCACCTAGATGTCCACCAACAGGTGAACGGGTAAATAGAATGTGGTCTGTGCATACGTGTAAAATTATCCAGACCTAACAAGAAGGATGTTCTGACACCTGCCACAGCAGGAATGAACCTCAAGGACATTATGATAAATGAGGCAAGCCAGTCCCCAAAGACAAAGACTTTATGTTTCTACTCACATGAGGGACCTAGAGTGGTCACGTCCACAGAGATGGTAGGTTGGGTGGGGGTTACTTACCAATGGCTGGGGGAGGGGTGGGAGAGGTTGTGCAACCTCAGACTTCAGTTTTATAAGATGACAAGAGTCTGGAGGTGGATGGTGGTAGTAACTGCACAACAATGTGAGTGTAATTAATACCACTCAACCGTGCACTGAAAAATGGTTAGAAACAGACCATTTTATGTTCTGTATGTTTTACCACAATTGAGAGAGAGAGAGGAGGAAGAAAAAAAGAGGACAAGGAGGAAGAAGAAGAGGTAGGGAAGGTGTGGAGGGGGAGGAGAAGAAGAAGGCAGCCTGAGTTAAATAGTTTTTATTAAAATCTCATACACATCACACAACCTGAGGGGCCTCTGCTAACAGTCAGATGTTACTGCCCAAGCGTCCACGATGCACAGCAGGCAGGCGGCCCTGCAGATGGGGGGTGAGGACCACCTTGTGAGGCCCCCCACACAGTACACAGCACACCTGCTTGGCCTTGCCTTCAGGGACGAGGCAGGCTGACAACCAGAAGTATTTGAACATCAACCGAAATCCTTACGGCCATTTCTGGGAAAATGGCAAAGGGCGTTCTCATTCATGACTCACAGCAAAGTGTTTTACGATCCTCTGACCCAGCTCCTTCTCAGCGTTCCCCCCCTCTGTGTCCCCTCTTCCCTGCCAGCACTGCCCCCCCCATCTGGATCCTATGCAGGCAGAGCCCCACCCACCTGGCTGTCTCAACTTGCCTCAACCGGACATGGCAGGCCAGAACCAGCAGAGAGAGACCTCCTGCCCACGCTGGATTGAGGGGCTGTGAATACACATATCCTCCCCATGCAGAGCACTTTGGGGGGCTCGTTTGATTTTCCTCCAAGTGATCAGTGTGGAGGTGGAGCTGCAAGCAAAATTCTCTGAGACCCCAAAGGCTGAGAGACGAGCAAGGTGACCAGTGGCCTCCCTGGGAAGGGGGATGGGGAAGGTAAGAAACAGCCCTGGGACCAAGTCTTTTAAGTGAGGACAGTGTCAACCTGCAAAGTCACCCCCCAGACCTCTTCCTGACCATGACACTGGACAGAGTCCCTCGACTTCACCTGACTCCAGGCTCCCATCTTGATCTCTGAGGCTGCCCCCTGCCTCCCCAGATAGAAGCCCCTTTGGTAGGGCAAGTGCTTGGCCAACTGGATTTCACCGTCAGACTGTAAGATGGCCTGTCCCTACAGAACCTCCTGATAAAGGAGAAACACAATCACATCTCACACAGCTCCCCTAAACCCCATCAGCACCAGGAAGGGCTCCAAGCCCAGGTGCTGTGACTCACGCCAGCCCACTCCGGGACGGGCCCATCTCCCAGAATGGTACTTATGAGAGCCGTCTGAGTCTGGGACACTCCTAGACTCAGGAGCTGGGCTGATCCTTTTCTATCAGGATGTCTCCTCTCTGGCTGACTCAGGTGAGACCAGACCCCCGGGCACCTCCCGGCAGGTCACTGCTGGTTCACACCATTGCGACATCTTCCGACTCAAGGCCAAGCCCAGTTTCTGTGGTTCTGGGTTTTCCATTTGATGTGGTTTTTGAAAATACAGCTAATCCTTAAAGAGCATCTCTTATTTCAAACCGCAGCTCGAGGCCATTTTCCAGAAGGAGGGTAAACGCTGCTTTAAACGTCCTCCTCCCACTTTCATCTTAGGAACCAGTTAACTGAGCCCTGGAGGCAGAGCTGAGGAGGTGGAGATGCCCACTTTTCCCCGCTGAATCCTGAGGGACCCCAGCGTGGGCTGTGGTCCCTGAGCTGTGAGCGCCTCCAGCAGGTGGCCCCAGGGCTAGACTTGCCCACTCTCACTCTGGGGGTCTACTGTCCACTACAGGGGAGCAGCCACATCTAATAAAGGAGGAAACGAGTAGAACTGGCTGATGGCCAAGAAACAGCCCCAAGTTATCAATTTGATTTCTCTGTCTTCGGATGTTTGTTCTGAAAAGACGCATTTTCTCTGTGAAGTGGTTCCATACCATTTGTCACAGCAAACATGATGATGAAGCAGACACCGAAGCTCAAGTTCAAGTGTGCATTTTCACATGTCACACGTGTGCTGCATCATTGACAAATGCCAAGCACCAGCTCAAGGTCTTCCTGGCTGAGTGGAATTGGCGGCTGGTCCCACTGCTGTGAACCACAAGCTCTGCACCCCTCTTTCAGGCTGCAGCAATGTTGGGGTGGCCTGGAGGGTGGCAGTGGTGCCAGCAGAGGACACACCCTGCTGTATCCGAGGTGAGTGCCAGGTGAGCAGATATCTACCTGCCATGTATCAAGCTGGAATCTTGTGCTGTGTTAGACCTGTGACAACAGCTCACTGCACCCTCACAGTGATTCCATGATAGAGACCCTTCTGTTTTCATATGACCTCTGAACTCTGCTCACAGGAGGCTGTTTATGACACTCTAGGTGGCAGGCATCCCCACCTTCCCCCTAGATGCCCGAGTTGTGTTGCTCCCGGGATCCATGTAACTCTGGTCCCTAGTGAGGATGAGCTGATGGACAGGGCACTTCTGGGCCTAAGTATCAGCAAAAACTCCTTCCAAGGAAAGAAGATACTTGGTGATCATGGAGGCTCATGAGGAACAGGGCAGACTCCAGAGAAAGAAGGTGGAGTGCCCTGCCAGGTGCCCGCCACACAAGCTGTTCCCAGCTTGGGCCCAGAACATACACCGGGGACTGGGGTTCTCTTCCAAGACGTCCTGGGCCACAAAGTCAGGAGCAGGAGTGTCCTGAGGGCCTCACACGGGGGTGGCCCACACATGGATTGGCCATGAGGACCCAGCAGCACATCTGAGGCCCTTAGCATCATCACCATTAGACATGGACAGTGCACCCCAGACATGGTGCCAGCCCGGGAAGCTCTCCACGTAAAACTGAAGGGGACGCCCAGGACAGAGGAGGTGGTTGTCCATGGCAGTAGCATGGATGCTTTCTGAACACTTCCCTGTGCTCTCCAGCACCCAGGGAGGCGAGTTGGATTACACCAGACATGGGTCTCCGGAGGCCGTCTGCCCCACCGTGCCCTCAGGGCTCAAGGGCTCTCTGTTCACTCAAGCCAGCACTTCTGCCACCCTTTGGGACATATTCCAAAAGGAATACCTACTTTCTCTATTTTGCACTTCACTTCCACTCCCAACCAGACTTGATGAGTCCTTGTTCTCCGGGGTCCTGCACCTCTGGCTGCCTCATGCCCAACTTCCCCAGGGACCCCATTTCTCAATGTGCCTTCAGTGTGACCCAGATCACTCACACGGCTCTCAGGATCATGCCATCCACAGTCCCCTCCAAAGTGCAGCTTTGTTTTTCATCCAGTTATAGAGATAATACTTGCATTCAAGCAAGACAGAAAGGAAGGAAAACAAAGCAGAGATCAACTGAAATCTCCTTTGCTTATGAGTAAATTAGCACATTATGCAATGCCAAGCCAGCATCTCTGCTCTCTGCCATCCCCACGGCCAATGGCAATGGAAGTAGGTTTGGTTTGGCCCTGGTTCTGTTAGCCTATCTCCAAGAGGCAGAAACACCCGGGCAGCCCCAGAATGCAGATGGGCAGCTCCACTACCCCACCCTGCCATGCTACCAGCGTTCCCGCCTTCACTCACAGAACCCAGGCCTGTGCTGCTGAAAGTCTCTGGCTACATTCATCAGATCAACCAGGTGAAAACGTCAGGTGTTGCTATATCACCTCCACGGACCAGCTCCTGGTGGCGGCTGCATCCTCAGTGTGTCATCTGCTCCTCTCCCCTGGCTGCCTGCCCCCAGGCACGATTTACCTTTGGACACAAATAACTCAGCTCTTTGTCAAACTTTCACCAAGAATCTTCTTAGTCTCTCCTAAACCAAGAGGATTTTGCAAAAACAACATAGTGTAAGCTTTAAGTGGAGTTAATCCCAGCAAGGGTGGTTCAGTGGCCTGAAATGGCCCAGCAGGTGGATCTCAGAAAACCACCTGCCAACAAGATGACTGAACCTCAGATGGAGAAACGGTGTCAGCCCAGCAACGGCCTCAGAACCAGCTGTCCCAAAAGCAACTGAATTCAGCCGGGCTTTTTGCATGGCCTGTGAGTTATGCGCTGCCTACTTATAAGCGTGCTTTCACAAGTGAGGCTTGTTCCCAAATCCCCACACAGCTGCTGTCAGGAAGAGTGGAGGGCAGGGATGGTTGGGCCAGCAATGGGGGGAGGGATACTTGAAGCTTGGGAAGAGGTGGAGTCATACCCATGGGTGAAAGGGGAGAGCTCCAGACCAGCCCCCCATGTGCTGGGACCCCCAGAATGAATAGGAGGAGAGTGCAGCTCTTTGATTCCTGGAGGAGGACCACACAGGCTCTTGGCCACGCTGGTTTGGAATGGATCCCTTCTTGGGGGACTGCTGAGCAGGAGCAGCCAGTCCTGGTGGTTGTGCAGCTGGCCAGGAAAGGACCCTTTTAGGCCTGGAGCTGCTGGGCTTGGGAAGAGGGGATGCAGCCAAGTCAGCTGGGAGGAGCTGGGAACCCTTGACCCCTCCTCGTCCCTTCTCTCCCACTCAGTCACTACCTCTGCCAGCTCCAGAATTTGGATCCACCACTGTCCCTTCTCCTCAGGTCTCATTATTGTCACAGGGTCAGAGCTGTGGCCTCCCGGGACTGCAGGGCTCTAGTCTTGCTCTGTGCTGAAGCTGAAGCTCCAATACTTTGATCACCTGATGTGAAAAGCTAACTCATTGGAAAAGACCTTGATGCTGGGAAAGATTGAGGGCAGGAGGAGAAGAGGGGGACAGAGGATGAGATGGTTGGATGGCATCGCCAACTCAATGGATGTGAGTTTGAGCAAATTCCGGGAAATAGTGAAGGACAGAGAAGCATGGTGTGCTGCAGTTCATGAGGCTGCAGAGAGTCAGACACGACTTAGTGACTGAACAACAGCAACAGCTCAGGCTCTGGCTGCAGGTGCCACAGTGTGTCTGCCCAGGAAGCCTCTCTTGACTGTGGTTTGGACAAATAACTGTTGCTGTCAGTGTTCGTGATGAAGACCCTGCGAAGATTCTGGTGGGTTCCTCAACAGTGCCCATGATTCGGCCTCTGCTGACAGCTGGGGATACTGCAGCCGTTGTTTTCTGAGCTCACAACGCTGGCCAGAATCACTCAGGGCCAGTTAATCAGAAGGAAGAGGCGATAACAGCATCTTTATGATACGCAGAGATGTGATAAGACGCAGACGTAATGAGAACTCTTTTCTTCTGGAAAAGATTAAAGGCATGAAATCCTGGCTTAAGAATAAAAGACTCTCTGTCCCGCTGAAACGAAGTGACCGGATGTCTTGATTCAGGGGAACAAGGCCTGACGCATCAGGACTGGACCCCCATGTATTTGCGGTTGTTTGCCTGTTTCCTGGGCTTATGAGGCACCACTGAAATCCAGGCTCTGCTAGGGCTGGCCCTCCTCCTGTGGGAAGCAGTGCCCCCTTCAGAGGCAGGACTAGGCTGGTGGTCCCGAGCACAGGGAGGCAGGGACATGAGCCCTGAGTTGCTCTCCTGAGTTGCTCGCCCAGGTCTGGGGGCCGTGGCATCAGCAACAGCCCCCTGCTGGTCCCCCTCCAGGGATGCTGTTCCAGTTTTCCTCCCAAGGGATCCATCGAGTGGACACCATCACCCAGGCCAGAAGGATAGGACATAAAGCAGAGCTTTGGAACCACTCTCCACGAAGAGGGTGTGTGTTCTTCCTGCTGATGTACAGAGAAGAAGGCTGTTGGATGCCTGCTCTCCTTTGGGTTGGTAACCGCATGGGCAATGGATTAAAGTCGAGAGTTGTAGGGCCAAGGACGGGCCATCAGTGACCAGTCACCTGGCCCTCGATTTCCCATCACTGAGCCCATTCTCCACCTGTGAGCTTAGAGCAATGGATGAAGGGCTGACACTGCACCCCTAAAAAAGGCCTCTATCCATCATAGCTGACACTGACCCTCCAGCACCTCACATGGTGCCTGCTGCATGGCAGGACCTTGATAAAAATTGCTGAATGAACTAAGGAATGCCTGCCCAAATAAAACAACCTCTAAAAGTCCCCTGTGTCCTGAACTCTGATTCTTGCCAGGTTGCTTTTCTTTCAAATCACTCAGCCTGCAAAATTTGCACTAAGCCTGACCCTCAGTAACTTTGTTCACTGCCCAGTGAGTTCACAAGATCTGCCTCTGTCCTTAAACCTCTGTGGGGGTCTCCAGAAAAAAGCAAGCAAAATTAAGCCAAAGGGAGAAATGGATCACACTTAACAACCTCTGGTGTCCAGGCCCCATGAGACTGTGGCACACTCCAGGTTTAGAGACAGAAAATACAGTCTGAAACTCACTTTTGCCAAAAGTGGGGGGTTTTGCCTTTGGATAAGTTGCTTGATCCTTCTGAGACTCAGTTTACCCATCTGTGAAGTCAGATAATGATGTCATCACCAGACAGACACATACACATGCTCACACAGGGTTGTTTTGATGATTAAATGAGAAGATATTTGTGATCATACTGGAGAGCAAAAGAATGCAATCACATATCATTATTATTATACAGACGGGTTGTCTTTGGGGTCTGTCTAAGTGGACAGGGCATGGACAGCAGTGACCCACGTGGCCTTGAACTCCAGCTGTCAGACGCCCTCCCACTTCTGCCACTTTAGGATTTCTGAACATCAAACCATCTCCTGGAATAACATTTTGATGTTTTTAGTATCCACAGATGAGGAACAAGTGGATTCAATGTCATTGCCTCTAGGGCTGCAAAAATTGTCCTGGTGGGGCAGAATGTGATGCTGGGGAGAACCCTAAAGCTAAAAAAAAAAAAAAAAAAAAATACAATAATTCAGAAGAAAGGAAAACTATTATTAATGAGTGCATGGTCTGACTAGATGTCTACACTCATCACCCCCTGACCCTCAACACCCCCACAGAACATGGACTGCTTGCCCTCATTTATAGAGAAGGCAATGGAGCTCAAAGAGGGTGAGTTACTTGCAGGAAGTCACAGAGTGCACCAACGCACAGACTCAGATGAACCCCAGTCTGACTGATGCCTCTGGATTCTCCTTCACCCCATCTCTCTTTGCCAAAACTCTCAGCTCAAAAAGTGGTCACCACAACCTCTTGACACACAAAATGTCACCTTTCTCAGAAAACGCAGACTGTCCTCCACAGGCTCTGTGGACCTTAAAAAAATCTGTAGGTTGATAAACTTCCTCAGGCCCTGCTGGGAATAATCCAGAAAATGGCCTCCCTCTGAGAGTTAACGCCTACAGCTGCTGCACTGGTGCTACGTCAGAAACACGTCTCCAAACGTATTTGCTTATTTGGTAAATATTTACATGCTCAGGCACTCGGCCACATTCCAACCTGGCTTGTGAAAATACCATATTTGGGAGCTTTACATTGAAGCAGAGAATCTTTGATAAATGGTGTGGAAATGACCATGAAATCAACTAGGACTTCTTGGCTTTCCTGGAGGAATCTGGCAAATTCTCCCAGTCCATTTCCAGGAGGGCTCAGCCTGGACGTCTTCCCATGGGAGCAAGAGACATCGGCCCCTGGTCCAGTCAAACAGGGTGACACACCCGTCAAGGTCAGAGAGGTGCACAGTGAAGGCCGCCCACCGTCTGGCCCCCAGGCACTCGACTTGTCGGGTCCACAGCCAGAGTGGACGCCCAGCCTTTCAGAGTCCCCAGCAGACTGAGCGGGAGAAGTCAGGCCAGGTCTCATTTGCTAGCACTCGTAGGGATGTTCTCTTTTATCTCTTCCTCACTTATAACATCTCTTACCCTCTGGCCAAACAAAATGTCTTCAGTGCCTTGAGCATCCTGGGTTCATGACCTGTGTTTACATGCTACCTACATATAAATGTCCTTCTCTTAATAAACACTTGTTGAATTCGACCAAGGAGGACTACACCCAGAACAGAGAATGTGCTTTTTCAGGGACCCTAACAACCAAACCATTCGAAATTAAAATATTTTGAATTTAAAATGTTTTGATGTTTTTATTTTTTCTAGTTCAATAAATTTAAAACACACAGGTTTGGTTTCAAAGTGATACACTGGGATGTAGAATTAGAGATTTTGTTCTCCTCCTTGGTAGAATTTTTTTTTTTAATGACATTGGTTCCATTCATGGTTAGGGAAACAATGAATATTTGATTTCAAGAAAGTGTTCAATAAATGAGCACAGCCCACTCCCGTTCTCACTGCCCAGCCCTTTACATGCCTGGATCCTGAGAAAAATCGTGATTCCCAGGCCAGGAACTAGATACCTCGGAGCATCATAGCCCTTTCAGGGAAAACCATCAGCCAAGATGGAGCTCACACTCCTAGCAAACTTCATTTCTATGTCATCTTTTCCCATCAAGTATTAACATATATAATGGATATTCACTGAGCACCAACTATGTAACAGGCACTATGCTAAGCACCATCGGGGTACAAAGGTGAAATAAAACATGGATCATCCTAAAGGTCCTACAGGACAACCATGCATAAAAGGAAACTGTTACAGTCACAGGATTGACATGGGAAATATATATGTATATTTAGTATTAACAAGGATGAGGATAGGACCTTGAGAAAGACCTGTGTGTGGAGGGAGGAGGAGAAAGAAGAAGAGATAATGGGGAGACCCCTCTCCACTCCCAGGTGCAGACTTCTTCCAACCCACACAGGATGGGCCTCACTCAAGCCTCGGGAACACCCACAAGTGAAGCAGGGCCGGGGCGAGGGCCAGTGCCCAGCTCAGCACCTGACAGTCAGTGTGGGAAAGAGGGGCCAGGTCAATGGCAAAGCCACTGCCCAGGACCAGCCCCAAGGGGACAAACTGAGGTCAGAAACCTGCCTGGCGTCAGGTGGCTGGAGCCAGTCGGCTTGGAGATGGCGGTCCAGGTTAGTCACTCGGTCAAGTGGTTGACCCTCTGATAGCTGAAGGCCAGGCCATGTTCAATATATGCCCGATTTGTAACCCTGGACTCTAAGGTGTGGATCATAGCTGACAAAATCCTCAGCAGTCCCGAACGTGCTTCCCAAGCAGCTTCTCTCTGACTCCCAAACCTCAATGGAGAGAAAGGTCAGCCCTCCTTCCCAATGACAAGGATGGGTCTAGACTGACCAAGCACGCAGGGCAGATGGCACAAGGTGTGCGGCTGGTCCGTGGCCCAGCCCAGCCCAACGGCCACTCCCACCCTTTCTAGGGTGGCTTCCTGCCCAGGTGTCGCCATTCAATGAGAAGTGAAAGAGTGAATGAGACCAGCGAGATGTGACCACCGGGGCTGCGGTGGCATGGTCAGGAGAGAAGTCAGAACCTACCGTCCTGAACCATCACCAAATGGCCATGAACCTCCCTACCAGCGATCATGAGCCTTCATGCCAAGTGTTTGCTCATTTCTAAACCATGCGCAGAAGTTTTAACAAGGACTGTCCACCCTGTATAACTGCCTTCCAGGGAAGCGGCTGGAGGCTTCCTGGTGGCTCACTCCTGGGTTTCGCACGTTTAAAGCACATCATGTGTTTAAAGCACATTACGTGTGTTCATACATTACATGTGCTCATTCATTATGTGTGTTCATCTCAGGTGGGAATTCTCAGCAGGACTTTCTTCACTTTACATCATGTCCAAATGTAAACATTTATAGGGAAAGGAAAACTCTTAAGACTGACGAATGCTGGTGACACTGCAGGTCAGAAGGCGACTGGCAGGGAGAGGCTCAAGGTCCCCGTGGGTGACCTGGGAGTCAAATCATGTCCCCTGGGACTGAGTGGACCCCAAGAGTCCCCGGGCACTGGGAGGCTCCAGCCAAGAGCCCCGTGAGTCACCGCAGGCCTTCAGGATTCCTAAAGGCGGGCAAACAGAGGGGTATTCTTCCGCCTGTTTTTTTTGGACGCCCAAGTGTCTCCGAAAACGGACTCGTATCTCAGAGCAGATTAACGCGAAGAAAAAGTCAGGATTGGGGAGAGAAAACAGAGGCTGTGTGGCTGATGCTCTGCGGCCGCTCCAGGGCTCAGCCTGACAAGCTCCCAGGCACCAGGGACTTCAAGGCTGGGGCCACCTGGCTCTGGAGGGAGCGGAGGGGGGCCCAAGGGGGCCCCAGGACAGCCAGCACAGCTGCCAAAGCCGCCTAGAGGCCCGGGACCGGGTGCGGACCGCCCAACCCTGCCCCTCCCAGCGCCGCTCCGCCGTCCAGCCTGTTCCAGTTTCTTCTCTGAAGGAGGCTCTTTGATGGAGCCTCATTCTGTGCTCAGTGACATGAAAGAGATATTGGAGCTGATTATCAAAGGCTCCACACGCCAGCGGTGGGGCCTGGGGCGTGTAACCTTATCTCTTCCTCCACGTCTGCATCCTCCCGCCAGGCCAGCCATCGCACAGTTTTTCCCTTCTGAGTCCCCATCAGATGTTCCTCTGAGTGGGGATGTGAATTCGTGCCTTAAGCTTGTAGGGCACGGTCAGGTGAACCATCCCCACGGAGCTAAAGGCACAGACGCTAAGCGGAAGCTGATCGTGGCCCCAGGTTTGCCTGTAGGATTCTCTCTCCCTACGGCAGCCACGCGGCATCCAGAACCCCTTTTCTGCCAGCCCCTCCCCCAGAGAGAGCCCCTACCTGGTCCCCAGGAAACCCAGTCCATCCAGACCCCGGAGAAGGCAGGGTATGGCAGCAGGGATGACACAAATCGGCACGGTGACCGTGGAACTGGGCACAACCGCGAAAGTCATCTTAGGATGTGTTCTTCCATGAAAAATTCTCATCCTGTAGTACGGAAGAAAAACCGGGAACTTAACAGCACGGGTGGAGTGACTTCAGTTTTGTAAAAATAAAACAAGTTGAGTCCACAGAGGAAGTCTGAGACTAGTGATTCCAGCCACAGCTATGGTCATGGCTGAGAAACAGGCCTGGAAAGACTTCCTTCCATCTTCCTTTGCTTATGCATATCCCCTAACTTGTCCATAAAATGCATCATTTCCTCAAGTTATCAAAGTTCAGGATTTAACCCTACAAATCTACCAAGACCAGGGCTGCCCTCTCCCCTCTCCCCCCTCTCCTTCCCCTGCCTGGGGCCACCCCTGTCCCCTTCACACACACCATCCAGGTTCCCCAGAGGCCCCCCTGGACCCATAGCATCCACTGGACACTGGGTAGCACTGTCCGGCTCCTCTGCGCCAAGGGAGTCAGGTCAAAGTCGAGACGCCCCCATTGTGGGCCCAGGGCTCTGCATTTGACCACTAGACCCCCAGCTCTCTGAGTCCTTCAGAGGCTCACAGGCCTGCCCTGCTGCCTGGAACCATCCAGGCACCCACGGGGTCGGGGTGGGGACACCCCACCCCTAACTCAGAGGCCAGGCGTCCGCTGCCCTCTGCTGCCCCCAGGCGGCCGAAAGCAGAGCCCTGGAATGCAGGACCCCACCTGTCCATGAGCTGTTTGCATCCCTTTAGATGGTCAGCCATGCCTGGATAGACCACAGGCCAAGCCCACAATCACACACCTTGTGGCCAAGGCTCGGTCCTTTGATTGCTTCTCCCCAGGAAGCTCCCTGTGAAGGAGAGTAGGAGGCTGGGACTGGTGCTGGCCCCTCCCATGGTGGGCAGGCCCTGCTGGGAACTGAGCTCCATGAGGAAGACAGAGATGCACACAGTCCTACCTGCCGGGGTATGACGAGAGGTGTGCCTGGCAGTGTGGGGCTCCTTCACAGACTGAGTCTCCCCTGCTCCCCCCAGACAGGGCCACCAGATGGGATGCAGATGCCCACAGGAGTGGAGCTCAGGTTCACCACCAACAATGCTTTGGTATAAGTACATCTCAAATGTTTCATGGGATATACTTATCCTAAAAACTTTTCATCATTCATCTGAAATCAATATATCTGGGCATTTGGTCTGGGGGAGTTTCATTTGTCTTTACTGGTTTGGGGAGTTTGTTTCTTTGTTTCTAAATCTGGCAGTCCTCTCCACACGTCAGCATCCCCACCTTAACAGGACTCACGCCCTGAAACGCCCGCCCCTGCGTCTGTCCCCCAGCAGCACGATCATGCAGTGACATGCAGCAGGCCTGTTCTGATGAGGGAAGCCAAGTGAGTTCAGAACCTCCGGCTGGAGGCGGCCTCTCCCGGGGCTCCTTCTGCTCAAGCGGTCACCTTAGGACAAGGGCACCAGCTGCCTTGGGAGTGGCTGCTTCTCTCATCCCAGCTGATAATTTTTTCAAAGTCAGAGATGAAAAGCACTTTTAAGGCCCCAGCATCTCCCAAACCATCTGTTACTCATTCTCTTTGACCTTGATTTTGTCTCAGTCTCGTAGAAGGGCTCAGGCATGCCTGTGACTATCTGATTTGTATTCTAAGCTGATGACACTGTGGAGCTGGCATTTCCCTCTAGATAAGAGCTAGAACACCCACATTTGTTTCCAAAAGCCTCTGCCATGCATCCCATCATGTTATCTTTCTGCACTGGGAGACAAACAGAGCAGCAGCCCCCACCCCCCAGGGCGACATGTTGGAATTACCTGGAGGTGCCAGGGTGGATAGGGCTTCCCAGGTGGTGCTGGTGGTAAAGAACCTGCCTGCCAATGCAAGAGACATAAGAGATGTGGGTTTGATTCCTGGGTTGGGAAGATCCCCTGGGCTTGGCAACCCACTCCAGTATTCTTGCCTGGAGAATCCCATGGACAGAGCCTGATGGGCTATAGTCCGCAGGGTCGCAAAGGGTCGCAAAGAGTCAGACATGACTGAAGCAACTGAGCCCAGCACTGCACAGCAATCTCATCATGTTTTTCCTTTAATCCGACTAAGCACCTCTGGGGCACCTTATACATGGTTAGGAAGACAGCGAGTAGGTAAATAAGAAGGTAGATAAGTAAGTAGGTTGGCAGGTAGTTAAGTAGGAATGCAGGTGGGCAGGTAATTAAGAAGGTAAGCAGGTAGGCAGGTGTGTCAGTAAGCAGAAAAAAGAACACATGCACACACAGCCATGAACAGCTGAGACAACTTAGAAAATTAACCACAATATGTTGTTTGTTGTTTAGTCATTAAGTCGTGTCTGACTCTTTGTGACCCCATGGACTATAGCCCACCAGGCTCCTCTGTCCGTGGAATTCTCCAGGCAAGAATACTGGAGAGGGTTGCCATTTCCTTCTCCAGGGGATCTTCCTGGATATATACACAATATGCAACAGAAAAATGAATAGTAAAATTAGAGTCAAAGTCTGATTGAAGAGCAAACAGACATTCAGCACCAGGCACCGGGGCGTGGGGATGCAGCCACTGGAGACCCAGTCCTGAGTTCCCTACGACAGTGCAGGACCATCTTGTCACTGTTAGGTGAACAGAAGATTCATCTCGGGAGCAAAGCTTTCTCTGCTCTGCGGGTTCTTAAGTCAACTTTCGTGTTCTTTGGACTGGATATACAGACCTTCTCGGGTCCTTGTCTGTTTTCCCTTATTCTCTGCCACCTGCCTGCTCACTCTGACATGTCTTCATTCCATGGAAACACATATCCTTTCCTATTCTAGCTACAAGCCAGACCTGCAGGTGTGGTCTCTGGAAGAATAAATGAGGAGAGAAGGTGAGAATTGAGTCATGCTTGAATAAATGTATATCCAGTCCAGAAAATGTCTATTAAGCTCTGTGTCTGCCAGGAACCCTGCTGGGGTTGAGCTTTCAGAGCTGAGAAAGGCAAATCCTGCCTACCAGGGAGCTCACTAGTGAACAGAGGAGCATGTGCTGTGGGTCCATGATATGAGACAGGAAATCGAGCCGGTCAGCAAACCCATCTGCCTCTCTGCACTGAGGTTCTGCAACAGAGGAGTGACTGGAAAGGCTCGCTGGCTGCAGAGGAGGAGTAGTGATGCAGAGGGACAGGACTACCTACCCCAAGTTCCCACACCTCAGTTCCTGACTGAGTTAGTCTTCTGTGTATTTATAGTAATTCACGTTCTATAAAAGGTTACTTCACTCAGTACACTGAAACATTTGATCAGCCCTGAACTTCCCTTCTGGTCTCTAGGTTAAGCATTAGGACGATTGAAGCATCTTATGATTGCATCAACTGTATAATATCACCCTTTCCCATCTTTTCATTCCACACTGCAAAAGTCTTAATGGCTTTATTTGCTCATCTTAGGGTCTTTGCCCATCCAAAAGTCTAAAATATATCATAAACATTATGAGACGTCTTAAATATTTTAAGTCATAGTTGATATTTTCAAGATGACTCGGCTTTTAGATACTTTTATTTCAGGGACCTGTTTCATCGTTGGCCACATCCTCTTGATATGCAAGCATGTAACTATAGCTCATTATCATAAGAGGGGCAAGCTTTAAAGAAACATCTAATCATTCACATCAAGTTCTCAGTTTTTCCTTGACAGACTATCTATCGTTGCCAGACTTAACTAAGCCCTAGTGTCTCTCAGGCTCAAGGAGATCTTGCCTGGAGGAATCTCCCAGAACACAGCCACTTTCAAGTATTTCTGGGATGTTTTAGAGGTGAAGACAGTCTTGCATTAAATCAGCCGCAGGCAAACTTTTTATCACAGCCAGGCAAAAGCTTCTGACTTCACAGCCAGGTGAATGCTTCTGACTGCTGTTTCGTAACATAATCTCTGTTTTCTGTAGCTCTTCCCAGAGATCAGAAACCAAAAACCGCACCATGCTTTTGTTACTCTCACCTCTGCAGGAGTTCTTTGCGTCTTTCTTCTGCAGAGGACCTGACCTACCAGCTGAGAAGTTCCAGGGTCTTTCTTCATCACTGGGCCGAGCGCTCACATCTTTGCGTGCGGTGACCTGGACTGTCTTCCTGGCAATCAGGAAAGAGTCCACCTTGGCTACCCCAGCCTTCTTCATCAGGGAGCGCTTATGGAGGTATTCCCATGGACAAAGCTGTGCTGATCCCAGTGTACGTGTTGGTCAAAGCGAGCCCTAGAACAAGACACACGGAAGGTGGCAGTAGCTCATGGGCTCAATGACCACCAGGGGCCAGATGCCAGGACACCAAGGAGGCAGCGACCACAACATCCTGAGGACTTGGCAGGAGCCTCGGAGATGGTGATCTTTGAACAGGACTTAAAAGGTCAATAGTCATTCCCCAGCAGAAGAGAAAGGGCCTGAGGCGTTCCAGATGGGAAATGCCATGTGCTCATGTGCCAGCTAGAAAAATACAGACGGAGAAACACTATCCTTTTCTGTTGTGGACGTAATAAGGATGAGCGTGTGCAGGGCCTGGATGTGGGAACACTCAGCAAGGAGTCAAACTGGAGGCCAGGGCTCAGGAAAGATGCTGAAGCCACGGCGAGGCTGCTCTCAGCCAGGACGGGGGAGTAGACAGAGAATAGGAGGTGGCTCGAGGCAGTAATCATAGAGCCGGGGGTATCTCTCTTTTCTGAAAAACTACAGAGAGCTGGACAAGAGCCCCACCAGCAGAGCCCAGAACACAATCCCACCCTCCTGTTGTCCATGCCCGCCGAGGGCTGCTGCCTTGGACTCTCCCATCAAGGGGACAGATGTGGACCCTTTCCTGGCTTCAGTAGCCTGAACTCCATTCTCTATTTTCCATTCACTCTAACTCCCTCAACTACTTTTTCTTCTGCATTGTCCCATGTTTATAAATGGACGCAAAATAATTCATGGAGTAAGAAAGTTTATAAGTAAAAGCCCTCTATGCTGCTTCTGCTAAGTCGCTTCAGTCGTGTCTGACTCTTAGCGACCCCATGGACTGTAGCCTACCAGGCTCCTCCTTCCATGGGATTTTCCAGGCAAGAGTACTGGAGTGGGGTGCCACTGCCTTCTCCGAAAACCCTCTATAGCCTCCCAATAAATTCTTTTTTTTTTTTTTTTGGCTGAAGTTAGCCAAAACTGGTTTGTGTTGCTTGCTACCGCAGAACAGTTAATCACTCTGCATTTGATCACACTGTCCTGGCCACCCCACGGACTGTCCTGAGGACAAATAGACCACCGGGTGTGAGAGCGTTTTGTTGGCCATAAAGCTCTGGAGGGGTTTTGGCATCTTCACCACACAGATTCAAAGAACAGGCCAGGAACACAAATCCTGGAGGCTGGGAAATTCCCACTGCGTTGGTCTCATGGAGTTTGGAATCCATCATGCCAAGGTATCCTCATGCCCAGAGAGAACAATGTGCATGGTGCACTGCAGGTGTGTTTTCCATGGGCCCCAAGCACCTGCCAGTGGGACCAGCACTGCCCACTGCAAGCAGGCATCACAGGCTGGGTTTGTGGCTCACAGATTAGGTGGGATAAATCCTCTGTGCCTCAGAAACCAGCTAAACAAACAAGGGAGCACATGATGTCAGTGCTCGCTTTGCCTTCTGAAGACCAGGAACGGGCAGAATGATGCTGGGGTTATAATTAGCTCCACTGAGATGCCTTTTAAAATGCCCAGCGGTTTTGATGCGAATCATCCAGCCTGCCGTTTCCTTGGTTTCCTATTGTGGCTCTTTCCAGCCATAATACATGAGCCCAGAATCTGTTTGTTCTCGTAAAAGAAAGGGCTTGCCTTAAGAGTAGGTCTTCCCTTGTAGCTCCAGCCGGTAAAAAGTCTGCTTGCAGTGCAGGAAACCAGGATTCAATTCCTAGGTCGGGAAGATCCCCTGGATCTTGGAAATGCTAAGATCCATCCATCAAGGAAATGGCAACCCACTCCAGTATTCTTGCCTGGAGAATCCCATGGACAGAGGAGCCTGACAGGCTACAGTCCATGGTGTCACAAAGAGTCGGACACGACTTAGTGACTAAATCACCACCACAGTGAGAGCTCAGAGTGGGCTCTGTCTGCTCAGTCAGTTGATGACTTCTAAATGCCCGGTCGAGAGGTAAGTGCTTATCCCACTGGTCTCTTTTGTACGTTGTCAAGAGGAATTTTAAATCCTAAAGTGAACCGAAATGATATACACAAGCCAGACTCGCCCTTCAGTTTTTAGTGCAGAAGAAGCACAGCTTTCCTTGACTTGGTGTCCAGTGTGTGCAAGATACTATGCATGGACCTCCCTGGTGGCTAGGTGGTTAAGAATCCACCTGCCAATGCAGGAGATGCAGGTTTGATCCCTGGTTCGGGAAGATCCCACATACTGCGAAGTAAGTAAGCCCTCAAGCTGCAACTACTGAGACTGTGCTCTGGAATCCAGGAGCTGGAACTACTGCGCCCACGTGACACAACTACTAAAGCATTGTCCATGGAAACCAAGGCCTCCTTGCAGAGTTTGGGAGAAAGAGCAATGGTGACTATGGAGCACTGGGCACTGGAAGCTGCAGCCTGGCCCTGGAGATGGTCCTTGTGCAGCCTCCGCCCTGGGAAACCTCGGGGAGACCACTGTACACAGGGTTATGTGGCCGTAGGGGTTTGCCGGCCCCCCGCGGGGTAGTCATCATCCGCCCAGGAAGGGTCTGCTCCATACCTGCCATCCTAGTGCCGGGGTGGGGAGGTGAGAACCCCAAGTGCACCCGGCCATCCCAGAGCAGTGCCCAGGAGGCAGGCGGGTGTGGTCTGAGCTGCAGAGCAGCACAAAGGGGATCCCGGGCCCTCAGACCTTCCGGATTAGTGGACTCACTGGTATGGTGCTGATGAAACTCATTTTAATCTCCACAGCGTGATCACTGCAGTGCCTTAGATGCAATGACACATCTCAGAACCTCACTCAGTGAAGAGTTTCAGAGCCTTTCCCTCCATTTGCCTGCTACACCTTAATAGATGGTTGCTTAGGTATCCACCCAGGTCAACTTTATTCTAACCTGGGCTGGACATGTGGGAGGCTCTGAGCTGCACCCTCCAGGGGCCGAGACATCACAGCACCTGCCCAAGGAAAGCTCCAGGCAACATAGAGCAGCCACAGAGCAGCTAAAGGGCAGAAGGAAGAAGACACTGCTCAAGAAAGAACTTTTCTTGTTGACTCAGGACCAGAGCAGTTTGTTTGTTCAAGGATTTTGTTTTTCACGCGTTAAATCAGTCACTATTTCTGAGCACACAGTGTGTACCCACGGGTGTCAGAACCATGGATGTGCTTGCAGACGGGATCAGAGAGGGAGCACTGGGCAGGCTTTAGACACCTCAGTTCTGAGGAACAAAGGCCATACTGATGCTCCAACCCAGGGAACATCCCCAGGCCCCAATTCCCTTCAGTTTCCCTTTTCAGTCCAGTGTTCAAGGCCCTGTGGTCACCAGTGCTCTTGGAAGTTCCACCTTGGAGACTCTGGGAGCGAGAGCCAAAGCCCGTCCAGCCTCCACTCCCCCAAGCTGGCAGGATCACCCACTGTGGTCTCAAACCACATTTGCACAAACCATCATTTTCTCGGATTTCTAGATTCTGTTCTCATGCACAGGCCAGGCTTGGGAAGTTGTGCAAAGCTCAGGAAGTGAATTTCTCATAAGAAAATGATTTATAACATGACCGCTCTGGGGCTACACGTGGTCAGAATAAGTCCAGCTCAACTTCTCCCCAAGTTCATCAGTTATTTCTCCCTCAGCCCCTCCTTGCCTGCCCCACCACACACATGCACACACTCATGCACACACAGCACACACACTGCCCTCAGCTCACTTGTGTCATGCCCCTGTTTTCACATCTGTGTCTCCCTCACCAGCCAGCCATGGCCCAGGACTGTGACCCAGCTGGGAACCCTGGTCTCAAATGTCAGCCTGAAGAGTGACCTCCACTGAGGGTCTTCAGACACCTGTTGTCCCTCAGTTGGCAGATCGTCCACACCAGCCGGAGTTGGAGAGCCTTTCTAGAAGGTCCTGCCCATCCCAAGGGGATGGTGAATGATAAGAAAAGCAAGTACCAAGCAGGCTCATGTGTTATTTTCACCCTCAGACTAGGACAGTGTCCTTTGGGTGTCCCTGTGCCTACCGAGAGTCCAGTGGGACCCAGTGAGGCAGCTGACATCCAGCCTCAGGAGTGTGGGCGCCATGATCCTCGGGGCAGTGGCGGGGCAGCGTGACGAGGCCCCTGGTGTCTGACACTCTTTCCCTCCAAGCAGCCTGGAGACCTCTTTTAAGTAGGTTGGGGGAGGCAGGAGGGTGGTCTGTGGTCCACCCCAAGCTAGTTTCCCTGCTGCTCCTTCTTCTCTGGGGGCCTTCAGAAACATGGCCTTCACACACGGCCTTCAGAGACATTCCTAACTGGTTGCCCTGGGCCCTACCAGAGTGATTGGCACTGACTCTTTGTTTCTCTTGCAAGAAGCAAAAGCAGGAGGACTTCAGGGTCTGAATAGCCTGCGTTCTGGCCCCAGATCGGAAACTCAGAATGACTGGGCTGTCAGTTTGCTTCCATGTGTTGGGTTCCTTGGAGGTGGCCTGGACCTGTCTCCTCGCTGTTGGCCCAGAGAGAAGGCTGGCTTAGCCTCTCCCTGAACATGCATGGTTTTGCATGGCAGCATCAGAGGAGAGAAACGAATCCTGTGTTCCATGCTCCCTACCAACTTCTTGATGACTAGCAAATGTCATGGACAATTAACCTTCCGCTCCCAGGGACACGCTCGCTCGATGTGGACAGGGGCGTGGACAGGGTTGCCGAGGCAGGCAGGCCTCCAGGGCATCAGACCACAGGGCGAATCCAGGGTCACATGGGGTGCGGGCTCTGGGCACAGACGGAGCCAAGTCCTGCTCCAGTTGTTCCCAGTGGCTCTTATGATCACCCAGGAGCTTGACTCCTCCTGACATACTTATCGAATTTCACTCAAACTCATGAAAAATACAGATTTGTCCATTTGAAGATCATAAAAACCTCCCAGCTGGAGAAGACTTTAAAGTCACTTATTTTGACCTTTTTTGTGACCCTCGCACACCAGGTAGGTATGCAATCGCCCCATCATGGGGTCCTCGCCCCCCAGGGGCTCGACTGGAGGGTCCCCTCATGCTGAACCCCCCTCCCTCACAGCGTGTCCTGGCCCAGCCTCACGGGAGCAGCGCCTACACGGTCCAGGGGCTCATCAGCTCTCTTAGCCGAGGTGTGTGTCCCCCACCCCATTTCTCATGCAGCGTGGTTGGGGGCCCACGAAGCCCCAGCTCTCCTCTTGGCAAAGCACCCCATCGGATGTGCCCCTGTGGAGAGAGGCGTCCCTTGCAGGACCAGGCGCACTGCCCGGGTGGTCCAGCAAAGCCTGAGTGGGACGAGCCCTCGTGCCTTGAACACTGCGCTTATATTAACGCAGCAGCAGCTCAGATTCCTGGCAGACACGACCCTCCAGGACTGAGGACTAACTTCATCCTCAACCAGCTTGCAGCCCGTCTCAGCCCGTCTCAGCCCGTCTCAGCCTGTGCCCGCTGGCTCCCATCAACCCTCCCCTAGCTTTTACAATTCACTTCCTGGACCCAAGAGCCAGGCCTTTTGTTTGCCGGGCATTTTAATTTAGAAGTAGACAGCTAAACCATAAATCAAAATTAGGCCACACCCACCCACATCCTTCGAAAGTTGCCTGAGAACATCCAACAAACAAGATCCAACAGGAGAGCAAGAATGGTCGAGCTGAACTGAAGCCCAGCCCACTCCTCCTCTGGACACTCGATGCCCTATCCATTTTAGTCAGTGATTCATTCGAGCCCTGCGGGGTCCAGCGGCCTCAAGGGACGAAGGCATCTATTGAAGCAAATGTTCTGATGTCGAGAGCCATGGGGCCCTTCTCTCTCTTCGGCCCGTGGAACACAGCCGGTGGCTGGGGCCAGCAAAGGGGCCCGGCAAAGTTCAGGCCTCCTGGTCCCAGAGGGGCTGCCAGAGAGCCAAGTAAGCCAGTGCTCTCCCACCTGGACCACCATGCCGGCTACCTGGCACCCAGGGCTGGGTACCCCCACTAGATTCTGCCAACAAGCACCAGTGCCACCTCTGGGGTCCCCACCACAGCAGTGGGATGTGCCAAGCTTCCCTCTTGTTTTCCTTGAGTCTCAGTCTCTGAACAGCACTGGTAGAGGAAAGGAAGAGAAGGGAGGCTGAAGAAAGCAAAGATAGAGAGACACAAGATAAGTCCTGGGCCTCTTTGAAAACATGGGCAGAACTGCACTCTGATGTTTTGTAGGATAGCAGACTCTAAGAGGGACAGTGTGCACTGACCCCTGCTTGGAGAGAGAAGAAATTCGTCCTTCCAGCCTGCATGGAGAAAGGGGTCTTCCCCAGTGCACCCAAGCCACCAGCCAGGGTCACACCCTGGACACAAGGTCCAGCAGGAGTGCCGGCCTCGAATTCCCCAACAGCAGTGACCCTGGGGGAAGGCCCTTCCTGCTGGGGATGTGGGGTCTCGTCTACTGAGGGGTGACCCCGAGCGCTTGCCGGCTACCCCAGGGCCTAGAAACTGAGCACAGAGGATCACCCTCCTCGTGGGCGGTCTTTTCTCCTCCTGGCTCATAAATCACATTTCATTACCAGCCCACAAGTCCTCCTGGGGACTGACTTCTTTGACTCAGCTTTTGGTTGAAAGGAAAACCGAGCGCAGCGAGAAGCACAACTCAAGCTTTTCCCCAGATGTTTTCACGACACTGTTGGTGTGGTTCCTCTGATGTGGGGGCTGTGCTGGCCAGAGGCACCCACTCCGCTCACACGCAGCTGGGGAGCAAAAACACTACTGGAGCATCTCCGTTATTCGGCAGGCCTTTCTGTGGTGTCTCAGTTTTTAACTGCAGTTTCCTTTGGAAATGCTCAGAGCAAAGACATCTGTTTCCTTTCATTGGGATTTTTATGTTCTTCCAGCCCAAAAAGGAGAGGACAGAGTTCATTAATTCAGCCTAGTAATAATTACAATGTCCACATAAATTCTCTTGGGTTTGGTGCTTTCAAATACTGAAGCCTCCACCCCCTCCTCCCCTCCTGCTTTCTCAGTTGAGACGTGAAGATGACAAGAAAGCTGGGATGACCCTGGAGGTCTTGCCAGCCATAAGGAACTTGCCACCAGCTCTCCAGGAGCACGGTGACGTCCCCAAGACCCCCAGACAGCACAAGGACATGGTCACTCAACATGCTGTGGGCCCAATTCTGTGGACACAGGGAGATTCAGACCGCCCCACGTTTTATTTCCTGAAAAAAGTAAAAATCTGCCCCAGAGAAGAGGGGGTAGAAGGAGGCGGGGCCAGGACGTGAAAGCCCACATAAGTTAAGAAACTTGGACTTCTTCCTTAAAGCATGGACTCTCAACTCCTTGGAGGTCCTGACTGTGTCATACATAGTTCCTGTCGTCCAGGCTCTAAGCCTGGTGTGGAGCCCACAGTCCAAGCTCTGCACATCCCGATGAACTGATTCATGGATTTCAATTCGGCACCAGTGCCCCTCAGGAAAAACGAAAGCGACTGATGGTGTTCGATAATGACACCAGGAGGCCGGAGTCTCTGGGGCCGCAGAAGTTTCACAAACTCTCAACATGTGCAGCTTTTGTACCAAACAACCTAATTAGTTTTTTCACAAAATCATCTGGGTATGCGTTCTGGACGCTTCTCAGGAGAGCATCTGCAGACTATATAAGAGGCAGGTTCATTGACCATCGTGGTTAGGCAATGCCAGCAACGGTCTGGCCCTCGCGGCCAGGAGGCAGGCACCGGCCGCAGCCTCCCTGCCTGCACTCCTCCGGCAGCCATGGCGGAGCCAGAGAACAGGCTTCCTTACTTTGTTCCTGTCGCTCATGATGTCCGAGCTCCTACATTCATGTGCTGTGCCCTCACCTGACGGAATGCACACAGAGGGCAGCCTGCACGCCCAACTGCCTGGCTCCCCTGTTAACCAACTGACCACAAGAGCCCCTGTGCTCACCTAAAACATGAAAAAATGATCATGTAGGGTCAAAAAAGCTTCTGCACAGCAAAGAAAACCATCAACAAAATGAAAAGGCAACCTATGGAATAAGAGAAAATGTTTGCACATCATAAATGTGATAATGGGGTTAATATCCAAAAAATACTAAAAAATTCAAACTACTGGAAAGCAAACAAACAGGGAGCTCCCTGGTGGCCTAGTGGCTAGGATTCAGCACCTTCACTGCCGCAGCCCGGGTTCAACCCTGGTCAGGGAACCGAGATCCCACAAGCCATGAGGCACGGCCAAATATATGTGTGTGTACATACATATCTTCATATATTCATATATATCTTCATATTGTTGTTTAGTCACTCAGTCGTGTCTGACTCTCTGTAACCCCATGGACTGCAGCATGCCAGCTTCCCTGTCCTTCACCAGCTCCCAGTTTGCTCAAACTTTTGTCCATGGAGTCGATGAAAAGAGCAAACAATTCAATTTTCAAACGAGCAGAGGAATAGACATTTCCCCAAAGAAGACATACAAAAGTGGTCAACAGGCTTGTGAAATGAAAACCAAAACCACAACGAGCTATCACCTCATACCTGTCAGAAGACTACCACCAAAAAGACAACAATAAATGCTGGCGAGGGTGTGGAGAAAAGGGAACCCTAATACAGTGGTGGTGGGAATGTAAATTGATGCAGCCACTGTGGAAAACAGTATGGAGGTTCCTCAAAAAATTAAAAACAGAACTACCATAAGACCCTGCAATCCCACTCCTGGGTTTATATTCAAAGAAAATGAAAACACTAACTAGAAAATGTGTCTGCACTCCAGCAGCATTATTGACAATAGCCAATATGTGGAAACAACCTCAGTGTCCATCAGCTGATAACTGGATGTGTGAATACAAACACACACACACACACACACACACACACACACACACAATGGACTACTACTCAGCCATAGGAAAGAGTGAAACTTTGCCATTTGCAGCAACACGGATGGACCAAGAGGGTCTTATGTTAATAAAGTAAGTCAGACCCAGAAAGAAATGCTGTATGTTTTGTTTCGACCGCTGCCCACTTTTATAAATTAATTTTTACTGAAACAGGGCATGCTTCCTCAACTACATATTATCTATGGTGGCTCTTTGCTACAACAGATGTGTTGAGTAGTTGTGACAGAGACCATGTATCCTGTAATATCTGAAATATTTACTATCTGGGCCCTTTGCAGGCAAACTTTTCCCCAAACCTCTGATCAAAGGAGGTTGTCTTCTCTGTGGTAACAAACAACTCCAAAATCTCAGTGGATTCACACAGTGGGTCTGGATAAACCCCAGGCATACTGCTCCCCATGGAAAAACACAACGTCTCGATCCCATGGATCTGCCACCACAACACAAAGCTTCCAGGACCACCGAGTAAGGAAGAGCCCACGGGGCTCTCACCTCCCCCTCCTGCACCATGACTCCACCTACAGAGCTTCTAGGCGACCGAAAAGTGTAACCATCTGGATGGCGGGAAGGAGACAGAACCCAGGTATTGGTAGGAATTATAATATCTACCAAACAGATTTTATTACATCTCAGTAATTTCTTTCCATTCGTATTAAAAAGGTTTTATTTGGTTGTTAAATTTTCAACATGTATTGATAGATTCTTATGGGTTTTCTCCATAGGAAATGCAAAGTAATAAATGATGCTCATAACTTTTCTGTGAGGGACTCATTCATGTGTTGCTGCAATAAAGTCTATTTAGTGAAATTTTTATGACAGTTGATTTTTATATATTAATATTTTATTTTTGCGGCTATATCCATGTGTGAGATCAGGCTGTTGTTTTCCCTTTTAGTATTACCTTTATCATATTTTATGCTGGGAAAATCTCAACCTCAGTACTCATTAAAATCACATGGAGCTTTTGCAAAATACCAATGCCCATATGTTTTGGACGGTTAAGCACAATGAGGAGACAAGGGAATATGTCCCAAACAAAAGAGTAAGACAAAACATCAGGAAAAGAACTAAACAAAACAGAGATAAGCAATCTTCCAGGTAAGGAGTCAAGAGTAGGGACTGCCCTGGTGGTTCAGAGGCTAGGACTCCACGCTCCCAATGTGGGGGCCGGGTTTCAGCCCCTGGTCAGCTAACTAAATCCCACAAGCTGGGATTAAGATCCAGTGCAGTCAAATAAATAAAAATAGATATTAAAAATTAACTAATAAAATTACTCACTGAACTCAGAAGAATGGAGGAACACATTGAGAACTTCAACAAAGAGATAAAATATTAAAAAGAACTAAATCAGAGCTGAAGAATACAATAACTGAGATTTTAAAAATATACTAGAGGAAACCAGGAGCAGATTAGATGATACAGAAGAATAGACTGGGGATCTGGAAAAGAGTCTGGTAGAAATCACTCTTAAGATAGCTTAAGAGACAACATCAGGCTTACAAACATTGCCGTATAAGGGTCCCAGGGGGAGAAGAGAAAGATAAAGGAAAAGAAAACCTAGTGGGAGAAATAATAGCTGAAAACATTCCTAACCTACTGAAGAAAAGAGTCATGCAGGTCCAGGAAGCACAGAGAATCCCAAACAACCTGAACCAAAAGGCAAATTCCTTTAAAGGAGTGATAAATAGACTGATGGCTGACTTCTTACAGGACCAGTGGGAGTCAGTGACAGTGGACACATATTTTTAAAGGACTGAAAGAAAATAACTGCAAACCTAGATGGTACACCCAGCAAAAATATCCTCCCAGGATATAGATGAAATGATGACATTTTCAGATAAATTATTTAAAAGACAGGCTGTAGCAAGGGCAGGCTAGGACACATCAGAGCTCAGAAACACCATTCAAACACAGCAGAATCTTTTGGGAAGCAGCAGACCCTGCCAATGGCAGTCAGGTTTCCCAGTTCCTCTCCGCCTGGTTTTGGAAGTAGAATGGACACCTTTGGTCAATTGTGAGGGGTGGGAAGGCTGGCAGGAGAAAAGGTCTATGATCCTCAGTCTTTACTTCATGGTCCCAAGACGACCACTAGAGGCAAAGCCAATCAAATTCATGTTTGAATCTGGAAAACAGTATCAGGGAAAGAATGACATAAGCAAAAATAAGAAAATGAAATGTCCCAGTAGTTTCCAGCAGTCTCCCACTTACTTCTGACTGCTCACATCACGTGAGCATCCCCCCAACAAGCAGCGGCAATGTTTTTACCTGGCAAATGCCACCCAAAAACAATGGCAGGGTCTGTGGGTGCAGAAGGAAGGGAGTGATGTGGAGAAAAGGCAGGTGGGCCTTCACAGCCGAGTCAATTTCACAAGAAATACACCATCCAAACTACATCAAAACTCAATGGAATGCCTGCTCTGCAGTCAACATTTTCTTAAAGGTTACATTCTAGTCTCTGAAAGTCTGTGTGGCATCTTTTGGTTTATTTGTTTCCTTTTTACAGATGTTTCCAGGCTGAATTTGTGGAACATGGTTTGGACACCACAAAGATTGTTTTATTCTTTACGGTCAATCAAAAATGTCTTCTTAGAAGTCAAAGAACATCGTTAGAAATGGTATGCAAAGGAATAAATCTAAAACTGTTCCCCAAAAGTTAAAATCAGATTTTTTTTAATTGATAAGTGTCCTGAGGCATCATTCCTTTCCATTGAGGTAGGTCGAGGAAGTGTATTTATTCATCCTTAGGATAAACCATATACTGGCGATAATGAACTCCACCCACGCCTCACTCTCTGCACAGCCTAATGAGAAGCAGACAGTCCCAGTGGCCCCCGCCCTCTCTTTTCCCTTCAAGGCTGGCAGCTTCAGAAGGAGCTGCTTGTGGAGCAGACCAATCATTCCCTTCATCCTGGTGCACTGTGCCAGGCAGAGGGGAAGATGCCCCCTTCATCACAGAGGAGACACCGCCATTCAGTTCCAGACTGGCCATGGGACTAGAGCTCCTCACCCAGAGGCACTGTCCCCTCTGCCCACCTTCCCAGGTGTAGGGTCTGCACAGATGAGGACAGGGTCCAGGCTCTAAAGCCAGCCCCAGCCCCGGGACACTAAGTTCCTGACCATCAGCTTGTGACTGTGGTAGCACCCTCTTCAAAGACATCCAGCTACACAACTCGGCGAGGAGCCGGCCACCCAGGAAGGTCCCCTTTCAGAAGGCCCTGGGTGGCCCAGATAACTGACCTCTCGAGTGACCCGCTGCTCTCTGCCTGCACCCCAGTTCCTACTCTTATGCTTTCAATTTTCCAATAAAGAGTGAACCTACAAAACACAGAGCACCCCACCTGGGACCCTAATAAAGGCTGAGCCCCAGGTCCTCACTCCTTCCTTCCCTCAACCTTGACCTCAGTGTGTGGTCTGGGTGTGCTGCATGTCCTCCAGGACTGGTGAGTCATAAAGCTTCTTTTTTCCAAAGTTTCCTGGTGCTTGTTGCTGAGGTGCATTCTGCAGTCATAAGACCCACAAGGCCTGATCTAGCCACATCCTTGGACCCTGGTCAGGGAGATGTCTGTACGGGCTGCTGTAGGTAGGATGATCCAGGTGAGCACCACAGGCATCTCTAGCCAGGAGTATCACTGTCATAGACTGAGACTGTCAGGAAACACTGTGCTGTGAAGATGTGTGTGCAAGCTAAGTCACTTCAGTTGTGTCTGACTACTTGCAAACACATGGACTACAGCACAGGCTTCCCTGTCCTTCACCATCTCCCAGAGCTTACCCAAACTCATGTCTATTGAGTCAGTGATGCCATCCAACCATCTCATCCTCTGTCACCCCCTTCTCCCCCTACACTCAATCTTCCCTAGAATCAGAGTCTTTTCCAATGAGTCGGTTCTTTCCATCAGGTGACAAAGCATTAGAGCTTCAGCTTTAGTATCAGTCCTTCCAATGAATATTCAGGGTTGATTTCCTTTAGGATTGACTGGTTTGATCTTCTTGCTCTCCAAGGGACTCTCGAGAGTCTCTCCAGCACCACAGTTCAAAAGCATCAATTCTTAAGCACTCAGCCTCCTTTATGGTCCAGCTGTCACATTCTACATGACTACTGGAAAAACCATAGCTTTGACTATACAGACCTTTGTCATCAAAGTGATGTCTCTGCTTAGGAGATTTACTTTTTAAATTTCCGTTGTTTTCAAGCCTGTATTGAAGCTTTCCTCTTCCCTCGCCAAGGTTCAACCTGAAAGGCAGTACACAGGCCTCTTACACATTAGCCAGGTGGGCAGGGTGTGCACATGGAACCCAAAATTCAACCACTTCAATTGTTAACTTAAAAAGCTGCTCATCAAGAATCAGATACAAAAACACATAACCCCTTACGCAATTATGAGACATTGTAAAAAAGCTTACAACAAAAGTTAGTAATGAAATTAAAGGTATTATTCTATAGCATCTTTTCATGAAAGACATCACTAGCATTAAGCCACATTATTGCTATAATTATCCCAATTTTATAATGGAAAAACAAACTTTACATCAGCTGTTATCTTCTGAAGGAGAGAAGTTTCGTATCTATCCTTAGAATCAAGACAAACACTTCCTTCGGTTGGTAATGACACTTTGCATAATAAACATAAAAGTCTGATTTGTTTGGGCTGATAAACCCGCTCGCTGGGCTTGCCCGTCCCCCCCAAGCCTTGAGACCACACTTCCACCTGGTGGCAGAATGAAGTTTTACAACAGTTCATTTGTGAGCTTGCCAGCCTTTGGGAAAGACCAGCGCGCTGGTCAAGACTGGAGGCTAAAGGAGAAGAGGGCGACAGAGGAGATGGTTGGACGGCATCGCTGACTCGGTGGATATTAATCTGCGCAAACTCTGGAAGATGATAAAGGACAGGGAAGCGTGGTGTGCTGCAGTCCATGGGGTCTCAAAGAGTCAGACATGGACACAATTTAGCGACTGAACACACACACACACCCAACACACACACACACACCCAAACACACAAACAGCCTTTGGTTTACTATTTTTAAAAATGAAAAGGTAGTTATCATTTAACTTAAAAAAAAAATGGAAGGGTCTGAGGACAGGGGGTTGAAGGTGCCAAATTAAAACAAAATGTCCAAATCTTCTTAGAAAGCCATTAGCCCCATCCATGCCCTGGAACAAAGCCCAACCCCACTGACACCTGGAACTCAGTGAGCATCCCCCCAGGTACCCAGTGGAGGTCGCACCACACTGCCAATATCCCTGCTTGCTTTAAAACCCAGCCATGCCTCTCAGCCAAAGCCAAATGGCAAGGCTCTGGAGGTTAGGAAACCTACTAGTTAGTGACCTAGTTTTAGAAAAACTGAAAGAAGCTACGAGCACAGGTGTTACTTGAAACCAATGAATTCTGGTGATTCTCATTTCAAACATGTCACAGCGGTTAAAATATTGGGGCTGAGATTTTAAGGAGCATTTCCTAAGACCAGGCGGTTTATCACAATAGCTAACGAGCTGTGGACAGGAAGAGGATGCGTTGCTGCCTCTCAGGGAAAGGGCTTTGGGGGGTGCCCTCAGCAGGACCCCAAACTCTCCCCAGGGTGACCCCACTGCAGCCCAGTACAACCCACACAGAACTAGACTTGTATATGTTGTTGTTCAGTCGCTCAATTATGTCTGACTCTGCAACCCCATGGACTCAATGGACATCACGCTTCCCTGTCCTTCACTATCTCCTCGAGTTTCCTCAAACCCATGTCCACTGAGTCGGTGATGCCATTACAACCACCTCATCCTCTGTCCTCCCCTTCTCCTCCTGCCTTCGATCTTTCCAGGCATCAGGGTCTTTTCCAATGAGTTGGTTCTTCGCATCAGGTTGCCAAAGTATTGGACTTCAGTAATTAATGTATATTTACATCAAATATTATACTAACTCTACATACTTGATACTTAGCTCAGCATTCAAGAAGCTGCTGATAAGCCATCTCTGGGAAGTGGTATCAGAATTCTTTTCTACTATATGCATCTCTATAATTTCTACGCTTCTAAAGTCAGCGTTATACCTTCATATTCAGGAAAAAAAAAAAAAAAAATAGAAAACCAAAATGCATTATGTGTAACACAGTAAGAACAACCCCCTTCTCTAAATGTGAAGGTATTTTTACATTTCTAACTCAAGGTCCTCACTTCCATTAAGCAGCTGTGAGAAACTTCTAAATATTTATTGCATCTTTCTGATACATGATCAAAGGACAGAGTACAAATGCCAATTTTAATATGCTTATTATGTACCCAAAACTATGCTGGGTTCTTCAAAGTGCCCTTCAGTCCTCACCACAGCCCCCTGGATTGCATGGGAAGTGTGACCAGCAGGCGTGTGTCTGCCAAGAGGGCCTTGCTGAGGTCGCACCGTGTCCAAGGGCGGAGCTGAAACCCGAACCCAGGCTCGTCTCTAAGGTGTTTGCTTTCGACCAGGCACTGCATTCAGCAGATCTGGTTCACGACTTCAAAATGGCAAGCCAGTCCCCTCTCTGGATATTGCACTTTAATTCTTGACCCAAATAATCAGACCACGGCCCACTTTCTGCCTCCCTTGTAGGTGGACAACACCTGCTTCCATCTGCTGAGCGTCCGCTTGGCACCAGGCTCTGCTTTCCCACCCCCTTCACGTCCAGTGAAGCAGGCATGGGTAGGACACCCTCTTACAAGCGGAAGAATTGGGGTGCAGAGAAAAAACACCCCAGGTCATAACCAGGGATGTGACCAAACTCAGAACATAACCCACGCCATGTCAGCCCAGGCCCTATGCTAGTAAACCCTTTGACAACCTTCCTTCCCAAGCCACCCATGCTTCATACTAGAAACTATAACACTAAACATATATATAGCTAGTCATAATCTGGGTTAACTGGTTGAAAAGCCAGCTGTAAAGACCCTGGGTTGCAAAATGATTAAACTCTGAAACCGTATCATGGCTAGAAGCTTCTAGCCACTAATGCAGTGTGTAATAAGTGTGGAATACTGTCTTGACGCCAAGATTTTCAAAAGCAGAAAATCACTTATTTAATACACCCAGTACTGAGAGACTGAGACCAAAGCATGCTCTCATTTGTATTGAACTGAACATCATTAAGCCAATTTGGGGGCCTCCCTGGTGACTCAGCGATAAAGAACCCACCTGCCAATGCAGGACTCATAGGTTTGATCCCTGGATCAGGAAGATCTCCTGGAGGAGGAAATGGCAACCCATTGCAGTCTTCTTGCCTGGGAAATCCCATGGACAAAGGAGCCTGGCGGGCTACACCCCATGGGGTCACAAAGAGTTGGACACGACTTAGTGACTAAACAGCAAAAGCCAATTTTGCTGCTTCATCCACCTTCTTCTCAAAGACAGTGGGGCACGGGGCGGCCCACACCTGGGACCAGGACTCGACTCAACACAGTAGCCTGGAAAGGCCAGTCCTTCCAGTTCTCCTCTGTTAAAAGGTGCTCCAGAGAGAAGTTATGTAAGCCCTGACCTACAACGAACGGTTCCTCCTAGAAGCGGCTTCCATTGCCCCTCAGACTGTAAGGCTGTTGCAGCTGAGGTCACTTTGGACCGTCTGGGCCCAACCAGCTGTTGATGAAGGTCAGGGGTCTTCAGGGATCTTTTGTCCCCTGAGAATAAGATTCCCCTGGATCCCACCTTCCAGAACTCAATCCCAACCTGGTGTCATCGTACCCCAGCCCACGCCCACCAGTGCCCAGCTCAGGGGAGGAGTCGCCACCAGTCCCACAACATGAGGACCTGAGCTGGCTTACCGGCTCGAGTGAGTCCAGGACTCGTCCCGCCAACCCAGAAGGAAGTCAGAGCCTTCAAACAGGAAGTGAATCACACGTGGGAGCCAAGTCCGTGCCTCGAGTTTCCCCAAAGTGGGAAGCCCCAGTGTTTACATCTCCATTTTCAAAAATGCAAGAAAAACCACCTCTGTCCCACACATGTACGAAAACACAGTGTAAGCAGACAGCAAGACAGCGTGGCCACACGAGGGTCCCACACGCAGACCTGTGTTCTCGCTGTCCTTACAGCTCAAGTTCTGTGCATCTGTGTACACACATCACACAGGTGGCTTGTAGGGAACCGTTTGCCCACCTTCCTATCTCCCTCCTACAACAAAACCCAACCGCCAGAGATGCGGCTTTAGCAGAAGGGCCAAGACCTCCGGGGTCTTGCTGTCACGATTTCAGTGCCAGCCTTGGCAGCAAAACATCCCTGTGACGAGTGCAAGCTGGCAGGGAAGAGGAGAACGTGGTGTGTTAGGTCCTGGAACTCGTAGGAGACATGCGAAGGGAGATTCCCAGATGTTTGCGTGCCTCCAAGAACTTCTAGGGGAGGGAGAACTCGACACAGCACACTGAGTGAAGAACGACATTTATGTCACAGATTATAACAGGTAAACACGCTACGTGCTGATGGTGACATACTAGAGGGGTAACATCTTCATGCAAGGACGAGAAGGACCCCTGGACACCGCGGGTCAGTGGTCTGCTGAGGGAAGTGTCCTCAGGAATGGGTATAGAGGGGACATCAGTCCTTCTCTCTGATGAGTTCCTTTTCTCTTTTCCTTTCTGTTGGAGTACAGTTGCTTTACCACTAATGTTGTGCTAGTTTCTGCTGTAGATGATTTACTTTTTAAAAGCCAAGAAATCAAAGGCAAATATGGAAAAATGAAATGTCAAAGCTGACGAAAAGTTCATAGTGAAAACAACTAAGCCCCAGGGGAAAGGCGACGCCATCCTGCAGGCACGCCCATCTCAGCCCCTCGACCCTGGGTTGGGGACACACGAAAAAGAAAACCTCGTCTCCTACTGGCCTCTGTTGTTGCTACTCAGTCACTCAGGCGTGCCTGACTCTGTGACCCCATGGACTGCAGTGTGCCAGGCTTCCCTGTCCTTGGCTATCTCCCCGAGTTTGCTCAAATTCATGTCCATTGAGTTGGTAGTGCAATCTAACCAGGCCTCTCTCTGCAAGGTACGTTTTTAGAGTTAAGGGATCTAAGTATTGGAGGAAAAGAAATGTTTATTTACATAGCTTGAAACCTACTTCTTGGTAACATTTGTACATTTACTGCCTCAACCAGATACAGCGATGTTACGTTGTTAAAAACTTGGAACAGCATGTGCCCTCCTATGGCCTCTCGGTGCAAACACTACAAGGACAAACACACAAATTTTGAGCACTTTATAAAGTTCCCTGTCAAGAACCTAAGCACATATTCCGATATACTTACCTCCCTAAAATTCCACCCACCACTTGTCTGACAAAGGAACACTTTACCCAATTAAAAATTAACATTCTTAAGCCATTTCCTCATTGTAGAATGTAGGATCTTGGTAAGAAACCAATTTTTTAAAACGTGTAAGGCAATTCCCCAATTAACAAATTCTATGGGGGTGGCGGGGGGGGGGTGTGCTCATGGTCTAAGAGCATTTTTCCCTTGAGAAGATGAGAATTCAATTTGATAAATTAAACATGATCATTAAACTTTTACAAGAAATTCTGATTTTTATTTGTTATTTCACAAAACTTAGTTGATGGCAAAGTACAGAGGGCATTCAAAGAAATGCTTTGCAACAAAGCTTCTCTTTGCTTCTCGAAAGTTAAAGTTGGATTTTTCAAATCAAGTATTTCCCTAAATTTAAATCAAAGTAGCTTGCTACACACCCTTGTATATTTATCTACATACTGCACATTTAAGGATACACACTTAGGATTAAAACAGCACACGATGAAAAAGCAAGTTTGCCCCCAAAACTACATTAAATTCTTTATGTAACTCCCGACAAACCTCTACTTCTTAAAACAAGAAATTCACTGAGGAATTCTTACTGCTAGAAATGTCAAATGGACAAGTATCTGCAATTCTTTATAATTTTTCTTGTAACTCAGTTCTTTCTTTCCCCTCCAAAATCTACATTTTTCCTCAAGTTCCTTAGGTGTGTACATTACTTGATCTCTTTTGTTCTTTGTAGGATTATAAACAGTATCACCATTTTAGACTATGAATGATCAAAATCCATACACTTGGTTTAATCATTAAATATTTAAGGACCATGCAGATTAAAGACTGAGGTCACACTCTGTTCCTCCAGCTGTGAAGGTCACACATAAGCCAGTTTCTGAGTTCCACAGTCTCCTGCTTATGTGACATTGATAAACGTGTTTGGCTATGCTCATCCTGGCTTTATTTAAGAGCTGAGATTGCTAGTGGCCAGTTATTTCTTTTCAATTCTACGGGAAATAAAGGCAAGAAAAAGGTCTTAGAAAATTCAGGACAAGGTTCCAAGGTTCCGGTCTGCCCTCCGCGTGTGTGGAATGCGCATCGTGGATACAAGAGAGCTGACCGGACTCAGTCATTTCATACAAGTGACTGTCGGACACCCCTGGGTCATGGTTTCATGGGGGAATCTTGGAACCCATCCATCCTTGGGCACAGAAGGGAGGGCTGCATCATCTGTGCAGTCGACCACAGGCATCACAGAAGGACCACACCAGAGACGGCGCTGACTAGGACAGGACACAAGGCACTCCCTCCACATGATGGACCTCACTGGGTGAGAGCCTGGGCTCCAGGACCACGTCATCGGGATCCAACGCCTGCCCTGTTACCGAGAGCCCTTAAACCTGAGCATCCTTCACTTCCCTAAGCCTGTCTGCCCCTCCTCAACAAAGATGCTAAGAACAGTACCTGTATCCCAGGAAGGGGGTGAGGACTACGAGTTGACCTAAAAGTTAACACCTGGCACACTGTGATAAAGATCTTGAAAAACCATTCCGTGCTTTGAGAAACATGATGGGTGAAACACATTTCTCAGGTGGGTAATCACTTTGACTGTCTGCTAGCAAAGCAGTTATTAAGGCTGAACCTGAAAACATTTGTCAAATCATTCATTTTTGGACAGACGATTTAGATCCTTTTGCAAGCTCAAAAACTTTACTGGTGTTCTAACCAACCTAACTTCACAAAGACAGCTCGTGCAATAGCAATCCCTAAAGGTGACGCCTGCAACTTAATAAAGGTGTTAACATACTAAGAATTCTGAAAATGCAGGTCACCTATATTGTTAAGACTTCAGTCTTATTTAAAACCGATTTTGTACCTTGCCTTGGCATTTAAAAGCCTCTAAAACAGTTTTCCAGAGAAGGCAATGGCACCCCACTCCAGTACTCTTGCCTGGAAAATCCCATGAACGGTGGAGCCTGGTAGGCTGCAGCCCATGCGGTCACTGAGAGTCAGACACAACTGAGCGACTTCACTTTCACTTTTCACTTTCACACATTGGAGAAGGAAATGGCAACCCACTCCAGTGTTCTTGCTTGGAGAATCCCAGGGACGGGAGAGCCTGGTGGGCTGCTGTCTATGGGGTCACACAGAGTCGGCCACGACTGAAGCGACTTAGCAGCAGCAGCACCAGCAGCAAGGCAGTTTTCTGGCTGCAGACTAAAATGACTGGAGCTTAAAAACAAAAGACCATGCCAGGTCTCCACTCCCCGCCAATTACGGGGTACCTCCGCAGGTACTGGTCAAGTGTCAGGACACTTTCTGAAGTGCATCACCACACCCGCTAATGCTTGGGTCTGGTCATCCACCACTGAAATCTAACATAATGAATAACTATCTTTGTAGCTTCCTACACCTTTTCCAAGGTGGGTGTTATTAATACACACCGGAACAACTGGAAAACAAGAAAACCAGTTTCAATACAAGAGCAATGTGATAATAGGGAACGTATGAATAATTAAGAAAGGGAATTACCTGGCCAATCGAGCTTTACACTGTTAATTACAGTGCTCAAAACCTTACAGTCAAGAATGTGATCATAAAGATACTTTAGGATCACAAAAAGCATTTTTGCAGTCACTTATACTTGGTTTTCAATAAACCTGAGAAAGTAGATTAAGTTAAAAAAAAGATGCAAAGCTGTATGTAATTTATGGTTATGCTTGATCAGCACTGAAGGGAAATACTCACAGAAACTGATGCTGGATGGCAGAACTTAGCATTAGTTTTTTAATATAATTTATTTCCCAAATTGCCTAAAATGCACACATCATGATTTCTACAATCAGAAATGCAGGAAGACCAAACTCTCTCTCCCTTCAAGGGTGATGTTCTCACTTCTCTGCACCCACCCCACAGGCTAGGAGTTCACAAGAGGCCACGGCTGCCCAGAGCTCTCCAGAAGCTTGGCTCTCAGGGTGCGACTGGAGTGCAGCTGTCCCCATCTCCTACCCAAAAGCCCTTGACCTCCAGGTCAAGGTCACTAAGAGAAGACCACCTGCCAGCAGACTCGAGTCAGTGACAGGCCATCACTCCCTGACGCAACATGAGCACACGCATGGCCATACTCCATGGAGATCAAATCCCCTGCTGCTGTTTTTTAGAAAGGAAAATGACACTTCACCACATTTCTGAAGTTTGTTTATTCACACAATAGTTTATCTTCCTTTGAAAGCTAGCATATGAAGATCACTTATTTACCTTGTTTTGTTGTTTTCCCACATGGTAAAACCTTGATCGTCCCCTAGTTCTCATAAAGGTCAATGTTTTAAAATCTATGCACATATCAGAATCACCGAAAGCAATACGCAAAAGCTCTGGGAAAACTAGTGCTTGAATGTTTTTAAAGTGGCAGAAGATCACAATTCAGGGATAAACCCTGTAAGGAACTGTATTTTTTACCTTATGGGTAAAACTTGTTTTCAAAGTGGTATATTTTGAATGATTACAATCCAGAACTAAATCCCATGGCAGACAACATCCGTTTTAGGGCAACTTCTGAGCTAAGATAACAGAAGGAGAAATTAAGAGTACTACTTTTCCCTGACAAGAATTTCCGACTTTGATACATACTTTTTTCCAAATGTCATTTTTTAGGGTGACATACGACACACTCAAGAGTATCTCTTAAATCTGTCTCTTGTAAATACAAGAATGGGTAGAATTACGTACATTAGTTACAGAAAGAACGTAGTAAGGCGGTGCATTTAGCATCACATAAGAACGTTAAGGCCTTAGTTACGTGGCTGTGGCTTCGGTGATGTCAGCAGTGCGTTCCCCTCATGCTTACATTCCAAGTAAGCAGGCAGGCAAAGCAAAGATTTCTAAACATGTAAGGGCTAAAGATAGTTTAACCTATATATTACCAGTCGATTAACACAGTTGGGACTCTTCTCAAGTAACTGTCACAAAGCAACCAAATCACACTTCATACAGAAACGAGGCGCCTCCCGTTCAGTCAGAGCGCTTTCTGGAATGTAAAGCAGAGGAGCCCACGTGGACTTTTATGTTGTAGACGGTTCCCAGCTAAGACCAACCACTGCATCACGCAGTCTGTGAAATGCCTACCAGAAAATGCATTTACTTCTTACCAGTTGGGAGGGGGTAGTCCTAACCTAAACATTAAAGCCAGACATGCAGGTGAGACTATTCCATGGCGGCCTGTGGTTTCAACTTAGGACAGGACATTTCACACAGTTATTAAACAGCATCTTAATGTCCACTACTCCTGTCATGTCAAAGTTATCAGAAACAGATAGGAAGCTGGAGTCTGGAGAGCAGGCTTGTAGGTGCAGCATTGCCTCCACCTCCCGTTGAGACACGAGGGAAGTTCTCAGCCCCCCAAAAGGCCTCGGAGCCCTCAACGAGAAAACAAAGGGGCTGAACAAAACGAACCCTAACTACACGGGATTCCCATCAAATGGGATTCTGCTAAATTTAGCTTGAAAACTGACAGCTCTGAAACTGCCGGCCTGATGCTCATTACCAGTAACACTGATCCCAGGGAGAGATTTAGGCCAGGGAGTGACTGCTCCTGCACTGACGGGGCGGGATGGCAAGGCTGCTGCCGCGTGCGTTCCCCCTGGGCCCCGGGCAGGCGGGCGGCTCCAGAGACATGCGTGTGTTCTCGTAACTCGTGCATGCAGGCAAGGGGTTTTCTAGAAGACACCATACAGCACATGGATTTGACAAGCCCAAAACACATCTGAAATGAAAACGCAACCAAATACTTCTGACTATTTCTCTCCTTCATAAAATGCACACACAGACGTGGGGGCAGCAACATCCTTCACTGCACGCCAAGTCCCCGAGTCCAACTTCCCTTTCAGGTATCAGTGCTTCTTTTACAAAACCAACACCTATTTTCAAAAATCAAAATTTGCTTGGATTAGACTGTACTTAGTAGAAAAAGTGAATCTATTTTTTCTAGTTTCAAGATTTTCTATGCCAACACAGAAGAACTAAATGAGACATAAGACTTAAGTACAGGGAAGTACACCAGACCCTGCCACGCACTTATACTGAAAACCCACTGTACGTGGCTGACACAGAGACTTGCAAAGACGGTCATTTTTCAAAACAGAATTCCCCAGGCTTACTCGGTAACACCAAAATTCCATAATGGAAGCTACTTCACATGTCAAACTGGACACAGGGCGGGGGGGGGGGCTACTTTTAAGTATTATTATGAGATGCTACAAAATCACTAGGCTGGTCAAAAAGTAGTGATTAGAACCAAGGAAAATTAGTCTTTCTTGAGAAGATACTCAAAGAACCTAAGAACTGGATAAATTCAACAGAATAGCGCCACAGGGCAGACACGTAAAGTGACTGACATTACAGCACTTTTTTTATTCTCATGATATTTGCTTATTTTGTATTATCTTGAAGACAAATGGATTATGACCTTCCAAAATACCAAAAGTGTCCTGAAATCTTATCAATTCCTTTCCTTAAAGGAATGAGGCCTTTGAACCACAAACACCATGACACCTGCAAGGGTTTCTGTGAGATAAGTCATGCGTTTCATAACCCAGATCGCCACACAGCCTCAGGACACAACAGACACAACAAGCTATTGAGCAAGAATCTGTTAACAGTTTTATTATTTTTGTGTTAAATACCATGGGACAGGATTGGAAGGATGAAAAACTCAGTCAACAACTGCCTCACAAGGGATAAGAAAAATTCTGCCATGATATTAGCAAAGGTGAAGGAGAAAATTTACACTGTACGAGGCACCATTTCCCCACAGAATACCTCTTGGCATTTCCTGAACGAGTGGGATTAGCAATCTAAATAAATCATATTTCAAGAGGTAACAGCAACAGATAAAATTTAACGGGATTATTAAAATAACATTTACAAGACTGAACAATTCTTGAACTCTTATTAAAACCACAAAGAAAGAACAATTCTTTATTTATGAATTTCATAAAGGACTGAATGTGCAATGACACCTGCTAGGGACGGTCTGGTGACGATGGCGCTGTCCGGAGCCCAGCACTCTGTTCTTACGTGTTTCTTTCTAACCGTGAGACCATTACGGGCGAGGCCTACATGACGCTGCACACACAAAGCATGGTCACCGTGGGCCACACTACCAGTGAGATGGCAGGTAAACGAATCTTTTCTGGTCAAGAGGAAAAAAAGAAATAGCACTCTGCATGCTTCACTCTACAAGATGAATTTCCCTAGAAAGAATCCAATGAAAATGGCTGCAATGACAACAAGAAGTGAAGGAAGAGGACTGGTGACGTTCTCTCTGAAGGACGCAGCTGAGGTGGATCCAGGTTTATCCGAATGTGCTACCTTCCTGAGCCGTAAGCCTTCATCCTAGGAAAAAACACAGGCACGAAAAGAGGTTTCAAAAACAAATGTGCATCAGACCACAAGCTACAAATCCACAGACAACAGAGCCATACGCAGGCAACCCAGGAGGCCCACAGCGTCCTCACAATGGGCCCTTCAGCCACAGACGACCAGAAAGAGGTCAGTGCTAGTCAGAGTTTGGCTTACAGACACACGTGGAAAGACAGCCCCACACAGGAAGAGCCGGGACCTCGCGGGACTGGGGGAGAGGGAGGGTGTGAGTAAAGGGCTGGCACCCGGCCTGGACCACGGAGGAGACACAGGACCCTGTTTTGTGAGAAAGGAGGGACACAACAGAGGGGGAGTGCTGCTCACAGGACCCCACCCCCAAGGCACTGCACCTGGACTGGAGACCACTTTCCTGCAAGGTGATCTCCACTTCCAGACCAGAGCGGCTGCTCCATCCTGACTGATGCTATCTCACACAGCAGTTTCTGACAGTCAGTCTGGGACTTTAGGGGACAAGGTTCTTAGTAACACGACAGCAGTCACTCAAAGTAGGAGGCTGTTATGACACTTCACCAGCTGCAGAATGACCTTGGAAAACACCCACACCTGTGCGCCGAGGCAGCCGGCTTCACCTGGCCTATCACCCTGACCAGAGAGGGGGCAACCCTTCAACCCCTCAGCACCAGCTGGTCTCACTTCTCGCACTGCCTCCCTCGTGCGTTCACTAGTAGCACCACATGCACTTGACGTCATGCTGTGGGTTGTGGGTTTGGGTCTTGTTCTGGTTAGTCCTGTGTGGACACCACAATGACTCTTGGTCCCAGAGAGAGCTTTAAAAGGCACTCCAGATGACTCTGACTCCCTGGGTCTGGGGTGTGGCCCGGACATGAGGCAAGAGCTCACAGCAGATTCTGATGAACAGGCTGGATGAGGAAGCGGGGGTGGGGAGGTGAAGGGCAGTGGGGAGATCCTGCTCTGGAAGGCTGCCACAATGTCAGCCTCGATATGAGCTGTTAAAGGGCCAGAGGTCAACTCAGTGCACCAGCGGTCTTTAAGGCTCTTTTATCTTTTAAAAAGCAGGATGCTTCTTCAAACAGCATCTCCTAGAGAACATCAGTCAATTCCATCACCTGTCTCCCAGCGGTCAGCCTGGCAGTTCCTGGCATTCGGGCCTTGGCTTTCTGAACACCTGGGCTCAGCATGCCAAGGAGCACACCGTCCACCAAACACAGAACTGAGGCCACGGCAGGTAAAGGAAAAGTGCAAACAACAGCCCCCTTAGAGCTGCACGGGGTTGAGTGTGGTTGTGAAACGGATATCTCCACCCTCCAGGTAGGTGCTTGGGGCAGAGGCCTCAGAGAGGGGCTTGGGAGAGGGAGAAACAGCCAGAAAAACCATCTCAGCACAGGTCAAGCCACCTCACAGGAGCCTTCAATGGGAGCCATGCACGAAATTTAAAATTTTCTAAGCCCATTAAAAAGGTACCAAAACTGATAAAATTAGTTTTAATAATGTATTTTTTACTGAATCCAATAGAATCCAATATTATTTCAACATAACAATACAGAACAAGGATTTTCCTTGCACTATGTAACTCACAGCACATCTTAATTCCAACTAAGCACACCTAAGTGCCCCACCCTGGACAACTGGAGCCCCTCACAGGGACGGCACTGCTGCCGCAATGACAAGATCAGGCCCAGAACGCGGAGGCTGCACCAGCGAGAGAGGAAGCAAGGCCACGCCGACCCCCAGCGCCCAGGCCAACGGCTAGAAGGGCGTCAAGGCCTTCACGGACAGCGGGGACCACCGAGCACTTACCCTCAGGTGCCGGTTCTCTTCCGACAGCTTCATCATCTCCCCCTGCAGCCGCTTGCACTCCTCCATGAGCTTCCTCGTCTCGGTGTCATTGAGGGAAACACTGTGCGGCTTTGGCACGGGCCCGTCCTGCTTCGCAGCGTTCAGGGGAACGGCTTTGCTGGGTTCCATGTCGTTCTGCATCACAAAGATAGCAGGCGGGGACTTTGTCAACGGACAGCTCTCCTTACAGGTTTTAAACAAAACTTTAAACTCCACATCCTTGTCCAAGAAATTATTTACACAGAAAGTTCTGACAGGTTTCAGTTTCATTATTAAAGTTTTTAAAATGTCCAACATCTGGTCCCCTGTGACCAGCTCTACAGGACAACAGTGAGCATGAGCAGTCACCAAGTTCTGAACACGTGGTTCCCTGCTCTGCATCCACCTCCCACCCCAGGGCAGCGAGCATCGTCCTCCAAGAGTCTTCCCTATAACACCTCAAAGTCTGGGAGAGCAAGAGTCACTCGTCTGTGCATTCACCCGTAAACCCAGCATCCCAGCCACTGGTCACTCAACAAGGACACTGAGGGATGCCTGCCTGGATCCACACACGAAGTTCATGGTCAGTGCTGATCCTGCAGCCCGAGTGAGCTGCCGGAGGGCAGGGGGATGTGGTCGCAACCACTCAAATGAAATCAGACCACCTAAGAGAAATGCGTGAAGGAAAACCCAAGTTCTGTTCACAGAAAGAGTCACTGGAGGATCTGGAGCCTGAAGGGGAGATAATGACCACAAACACGGGTCGTGGGGGAAAAGCAGGCAGGGAGCCCACCTGACGACTGTGCTCAAACACGAGTGGCCCCCACATTTAGAACTAACACTCCCTGCTGTAAGTCACAAGACTCCGTACGGAGCCAAAGCGGTGCTCCGGCACTTTAAATTACAAGCCCCACATCTTAAGTCTGGCCATCATGGAACCACGTGACCCGGCAGGCCCCTAGGTGCCCTGAGCCTCAACTGGACACCTGTCCACCCGAACCTCCTCTCCACCTTCAAGCACCCCAACAGGACTAGCAGAGCAAGTCTTGTCTTCAATTAAAATTTTACTTGCTAAAAATTTAACTTTTCAGATAGCAAGGTATAAACTGCTTTATTCAGACATAAAATTCTACCAAAAACATTTTCAAAATCAACTTTATGGCAGGTTCCACAGTACTCATCAGCGAATTTAATTACAGTCAACACCTGCCACAGCATCCCAGTTCTGGAATTCACACTGAGTACAAATGGGGACAAGACGTACTTCCTAGGAATGGGTTGTGCTCTGACTGCTATGTCTAGATCCATTAAAAACGAACACCACTGATTATACTGAGGTCCCAGGTAACACTCAGATCCCCATCTGACACAGAGACTTGCAAAGACGGTCATTTTTCAAAACAGAATTCCCCAGGCTTACTCGGTAACACCAAAATTCCATAATGGAAGCTACTTCACATGTCAAACTGGACACAGGGCGGGGGGGGGGGGTACCCCCCGGGCTGGGTACTTCAGGATCCTCTCTGCTTCTGTGTGAGCCTCATTCTCCCCTCTCTCCCTTCCCAGCCAAGCCCCTCAGGTCTGCTAAAAACCCCGTTTCAGATGCTATGGTACCCTCCACCAACAGCTTCTCTCTTCCTTTCCTTCATAGTCACTAGAGTTCACTTCAAAATCGCTTCCCAAGTGACTTCTCACTTTCCACCTAGAAGCAGCCCAGCATCTGGGAACCAGGAAGGCACACAGCCCTCCTTCCTCCGTGAAGACAAACAGTCCACAATACCGCAACTCGGCACTCTTCCGGTTTGGGGAAAAATTATCACCCTCGTGCCAGAAAGCTGACTAAGAAATTAAGGGGAGATACAAAAGGTCACCAAGCAAAGACAAAACTAGAACAAGGACTCATCAAATTCTTCCCAAATGGCTTTTTTTTTTTGAACAAATTTTTGAAATTCTAGAAAATTGAGACTATGAGAGGGGAAATTACCTCCCATTCTCTCATCAATTCAACATGACTATTATTCCTATATTATCTTCCAATATTCTTTCATTGCATGTTTTATAAACTCAGCATACATGTAACTTTTAAATCTTTATTCCTTTATATGTACATCTTTTAAGTGTCATTCTAAATGACATGATGTCACTAAATACTATTCTGTGCTTTACCAAAGTTACTTAAACATTTCACTCTTATTAACATCTGATGGGAAGCTCCGACTCTGGGATTTTAAATACCACATCAACTGATAGCATCTCACAGTGACAGAATTAGATCTTTTTATTGAAAATTTTCCTTAATGTAGTTACAGATGCCTTTACAAGGAAAAGGAAAAGAAATGTCATAAGCAATCCATGGAGCATACACATTAAGACTAGAATGCACAAGATAATAGTGAAGCCTAAACACTTGTCAGAAGTGAGCCCAACAGGTCATGAGACAGTCAACTGAGTAAGTGCATGCACACCCTGTGCTCACAAACATTCCAGTCCCTGCAAACCAGTTAGCACACACAGCAAGGCAAGGAAATCCAAGTTACTGATTAACCAATTTATAGTGGAAGCATACAGAACCTAACTTGGGGTGGCTAAAGAAGGGTTGAGTGGGGGCGTCACTGGTGCAGCAGGACAAGCTGGAGACACCAAGGCTGCTGGAACCTAACTACAGGCTCCAACGCATGGTCCCTCCTCGCGAGTTGCTTCAGATGCTCCCCAAAGAGGAGACGGGTTCTCCTGAGAGCCATGGACACCAACTGGAGGCATTCAACAAGCTGTGACACCAAGCAGTTGAGGAGCAGTGACGCTGAACACATCTAACACTGCAACTCGGAAGAGACTCAGCAGTCAAGGCCATGGTACCACTAAGAGCACACTACCCTGCTTCACATGACTCAGCCTATCAGCAGCAAGCCCCACCACCTAGGAGATGAGTTTACTGCTGTACTTTTTAAAAAGCCTCCTTTAGAATTTCAGTTCCAATACTCTGAATTATTCCCTTTAGGGATAATTAGAAAAAGTGAGGGATTAGGGGCTAGACAGAAAAGGAAAGGTGGGATAAAAGGCAAATTTGGTTTCTGCATTGAAGCCCTGGGATGGACACAGGAGGGAAAGAACGCACACCTGGGCAACACTCGCGGCTCCTGGGCGAGTGAGGGGTCCAGGGCATGTGCAGGGGGTAAACGGCAAAGCCCGGAGCTGCGGCAGGAAATCACAAGAGGCTCAAATAAGACCTCAGCTGAGAGGGGGTGATGTTTGAATATAAAGTTACCGAAGTATCAATACATCTGCAGTCTAAACTAAAATCACAAAACGGTTAGAAGTATTAGGCCTTTAGAGAAAGGAGTAGGTTTTGAAACGTTAGTGTCCGTGTTCTCTGAAAGCTGGAGCTGCCCAGAAGCAGGAAATGCGAGCGAGAGGCAGCCTACAGCACCTGGGACTCCGCCAGGAGGTCAAGGTCATCAACAGGTGTGCCACTGTCATACTGAAGTGTATGTTAGGTGTACACACACGCGCGCACAGGCGCACACACAGAGACACTCAATAAACTCAAATGTGACCTCAGATCTATAGGGCTCCTACCTCCATTCTCCTACCCCTGGGGCACCGACAATTCAAGACAGTGACCATCAAGGGACAGAAGATGTAAGGCAGAAATCTCATTGATCTTTCTTATGTATAACATAAACACCTGCCTGGAGAGTGACATCCACCAGCTCCCCCTTGACTGACACCTGTTGCCCCCATCAGGTCTTTCCCAGAGGATGCTCCCCAAACCTCAGTGACAGTGAAAAAGTACACCCATTTCATAATAATGCTCCCATTTACACTGTTCTGCTCATGACCAGGATGTTATCGAGTGTTGTGTTTGCTGTTTAGAACAGAAGAATTTGTATGCATGGTTTTTAAGTGACTGTGGTTCTGCTGTCATTTTAAACACAGCTGAAATTTTCAGTTCTCATTATTGCACATAAAACACTCACAATAAATACCTCGCACATGCTCAGTGACTATGTCACCGTGATCAGTGACACTGGCAGACTCGTCTATCTGTCAGCTCCCTGAAACAAACCTTCTGCTTCTCCTGTTTGAACACACTGAAGCCCCTGGGCTCATTCTTCGCACTATAACTGGTAGGTGCTGTGCCTGTGCTGTTGATGCTGCTCAGCGGAGCGACAGCCACAGCCGGCCCTGGAGGAGCGAGACCGTGAGGTGCGGGGGAAACACAGTCTCAGATTCACACCGAGCTCTGACCGCTCCTTCGAGGGACTGGGGATGACTAATACAGAGATCATCAGGCTCTCAGCATTCAACTTATTCTATAAAGACGTGTCATGCATAACAAATAGTAATAAGTAATAGTTATGTTAAAGCAAAAAGTACCTTTTTGAAATTTTTCTATGAATTAGCTACAATCAACTTGCATTATGTTCACTAAACTAAACGTATAAACCTTATTGACCTCAGGCCAGCCTCACATTGTCCTAGAATGAGGACCTGTGTGGCTCCTAATTTTTGTTACTAATGAATACTTGTCAATACCTGAAGAACAAGCACTTCTGTTTTCTTACCTTTGAAAACACTCAACTTTAACAATGTTTAAATTAAATGAATTTTTTCAAGGGTTCAAAAATTGCAATAATTTATACACTTCTGTATTCAGCACAGACACCCCTCCCCTAAACACAAACATGCACGCACACACACCCCTACCCACCTCCCAGGATCAAGACACAAAGACACACAGAACATTCTAATCTCCAAAGTTCTCTATCTTCTCAAATTCCTTTAACACACATTAAGATAATAACATACAAAAAAGGTTGTAGCAGACTCAAATAATACTTACTGATATCCAGGTCACTATACATAACTATGATAAGACAACTCCATCTTACTTGATAATGCACTGTCACCAATCTGTTCTTTATCTCAACAGAAAATAATGTCCACTTAATCATAGAAAATCTTTACACACAGGACCCCTGAGGTTCCCTTTCTTGACTGCCCTTTACTCTTCATTATGATAAGTATTTTTTCCTTGAAAATAACATTATGTCATAAAGCAAATGTCATTAACAGATGTTAAATGGAGGGCTTATAAATGAAATGTAATACTTTAAAATCACGAACACTAACTGGACATCAGATTTCTTAATACAGAGATAATCATAACTAACAAGAGTTAATAACTCAGAGAACTGCGCTTGCCATGAACTTACTAAAATGCACCAAAGACGTGCTCAAGGCCCTGAGGACTGGGAGGCCACAAGTCTTAGCGCCTAAAGTAGAACTGTCCAGGAAGTATTATTAACAGTACCTCTTTTTATTCTAAAATAAAAGACTTGGACTCCTAGGCCAGTCTATGTATGATCCAAATCAGAGAGCTATTTCCCAAAAAGAAGCCCATATTCTAATGATGGTTCAAATACATTATGACTGTTTCATCACAAAAATGACTTCCTTAAACAATAAAAAAGGACTCAACCACTATACTAGCACCTTTCCTACAAGATAACCAAAAACTTCATTTTCTTAGCTATATATTTGGCATCAAGGTTCTAAAAACCCTAAGGAAATCAACAAATAATAACACACTCTTTTCCAACTGTCTTTAGGAACAGTAAATGCCAAGAACTAACAGCATACCTAAAAAGACACAGATCCTCAAACAGGGTGCCTTACCTAATGTGCTTAACTGACTGTCTACTTCTTTGGGGTGGCTCGGGGAGGTGGGTGAGGGGCTGCGGGCAGGGGTGAGAATGGGATGGGATACCAAACATTAAGAAACACTGAGTCAACATCACAACGCTGAGACTTGCTGCCTACACCAACTTGGAGAACAAAGTATAACAACTATGATAGCTACTGCACCATCTATCAGCTTTGGATATTAACTAAAGCTTTCTAAATCAACCCCATGGACTGTAGCCTACCAGGCTCCTCCACCCATGGAATTTTCCAGGCAAGAGTATTGGAGTGGGTTGCCATTTCCTTATCCATTCTAGATTGATTACTAAAGGTCCTAAATTCAGATGGGCAACTCTTCAGAGTGAATGTGGAAGGGTCCGCTAACTGGCATGGGCTTCTCTTCCGCTCCACACACTAAGCGCTAAACACAATGCGAGTGCCATCTGGACGGAGCTGTGTATTAAACCACAGGCTGTCACCAGCAACTTGGTCAAGACTAAACTGAATTTTGCTGAAATTAACACGCTTTTAAAAACATATAAACGAACAAACTAAACAAATCAGAGGTCAAACCATGTTACCATAGGAATTTACTACACAATAATCGTTAACTATATACTAAAAAATGTTTCGTACTTTACTTCAAAAGATACATGCTACTAACTGTTTAGAAGTGTGTTTTCCTTGAATAAGGGAGTGTCCTCTTTAATCAATTTGTGTAGTCAGCATTCAGCTTCATATGGCACCTAACCAATTTATCTGTAGTAAACTGACAAACTTTATCTATGCAAAACACAACTCAACGATGCCCTAATTCCCTAATAAACAAAGTTCTTACTAAAGTGAAGACACATATACAGAAACGGGGTATTAAGTAATTTCATAACTGTACCTATGGATACTAGAAAGAAAGCAGTATGTCAAAGACAATATGATCTTAGAGCAGTTTCATTAACACCATCTGTAGTTAACACTGAACTGGAAATGACAAGATACCATTAGGGTCTTACCAACAGGGTTTTATCACTACATGAATAAAGCATTAGAAAAGAAGTGTTTCAAATGTATTTTTACACACGTGTGTATCCATACATATATGTAAGGTTTCATCCTTAACCATTATAACAAATACACAAAAACTTTGTATTTTTTATATTATAAACACTCCAGGTTTGGTTACTTTGATGCTTCACATTTTCTTAATGATTCTGACACAACGGAAAGCTGATGCCTTGACAGGAAGTCACTAATCACGAAGTCACTAATCAACAATTCAGATGGCAGGTCTGGGGCAGGCTGTGCCCACTTCAGTGATCCCTGTGTCACAGGGGTTTCTTGTAGAACCTGCAGGTTAGCAGCACCACAAGAATGAGTTTAAGCAGGAACAGTTTCCAAAAGAGTATTTTACAGAGCACCTGGTACCAACATGGTACCTCTAAGGGGCTGAAACACAAATGAGTTTAAGTCCATAAGTCCACAGAACACAGCAAAAAGGAGAAAAGGAAGGAGGTGGCAAAACTAATGGAACATATCATCAGAAGGACACAGTGAGTGGATGCTTCTAACCTAAGAGAAAGACTGAGAACTCTACCACTGAATGTATCAGCAAATATCAAATGAGCGCCAAATACTTCTAACACAGTGAAGCAGGAATGACAGAATCACCATTACACAGCCCTAAGTGAATTAATGGACCTAAACCACGTTTTCTCACTTTCGACTTTACTGACATTTAGGGCTAGAGAATCTTGGCTGTGGGTACGGTCCTGTGCACTGGAAAAGTTGAGCAGTGTCCCTGGCCTCTACCCACTGGCTCTCTGTAGACAGCACCCCCGCCACCTCAAAGACTGTGACAACCAGAAATGCCTCCAGACATGGACAAATGTCCCCTGGCTGGGAACCACTGTCTACACACCAACAGCTGCTAGCTTCAAAACAAAAAAGACACTATGTGCCTCCCTGAAAGAACAGATAATCATCTATACAGCAGTCCTGCCTCTCCCTCACCAGCAAAAAATAAGCCTCAATTTAATCCAGTCTCTAAATTCAATTATGGGAAATACCAAAAACAGCAGAAAAGTTAAATGACATCTGAAGGATGCAACCAACAAAACCCAGGCTATAGGAAACTCTACAAGACAAACCTGATTTAATAAACAATTTTCAAGAGGAAAACAAGGAAATCTACAGTTTAAGAATCTTAAGAAACATATCATTGAAGAGCAGTGTGTTTGATTTCAAATCAAACTACAAATGTCCAGACGACACTTGTGACTCTGCCTGGCAGCGTGATGTTGATGATATATTAAACTTTCAAAGACTAATGACAGTGTTGCCTTCACTCTTCTACTTTTCTTAACATCCTCAGCTTTGAACAATACATACAGAAACAATAACAGACTGAGATTAATTATGTCTGAGATGGGAAGTGATGGAGATGTGATGGAGATAAAGTCAAACTGGTCATTGTTTATCAAGCTGGTTCATAGGGGTTAACTTACTGTTCATTTTTTTAGGTATTTAAAGTTTTTCATAATCAGTTGCTTTTAAAAAATCATTACCTTTAGCAAGTATTCCCTAAAATTTAATTGGTCAGTAAAAACTATACTGCAAGTCCAAGTAGTTCAATAAGTGCAAATCCTTCAGTTCAGTTCAGTTCAGTCACTCAGTCGTGTCCGACTCTTTGTGATCCCATGAACGGCAGCACATCAGGCCTCCTTGTCCATCACCAACTCCCTGAGTCCACCCAAACTCATGTCCATCGAGTCGATGATGCCATCCAGCCATCTCACCCTTTGTCTGGGTCATGAAGAACTTTTTTGTACAATTCTTCTGTGCAAATTTTTTGTGCAAATCCTTCTGCAGCCAGTATATCAAGCTCAGGATCAGATACTCTCTGGAGAACTTTGAAATTGCTGAACACACTTCAGGTTACTAACAACCGGCTCTGAAAAACTTCTAGGACCAAACTACTTTGTCTTTAGCTCCATGGTGCAGGGCCCTGGGCTCACCACGCAGTTCCTATTTAAGCCTTTAGCAGATTCAAAGCCACTCTGCTGGATAGTATGGGCTACACCTCTGTCTGGCACACCTGCTACTTCCCTGTGTAAGGTGGAAGATGGCTGGGTCCATCTATCATAGTCGTATCATTTCCCTTAATTTCTGGTTTGGTTTCCAATACTACTTGGGTCCCATCCCTTTTCAGACTATAACCTCAAATGGCCTCCAATCCAGAGTATAAGAGAAGGCCAGTTGAAAGACAGCTCTGTGCTTATTAAACGATTGTAAAAATCACATAAAACTCATAAAAGTGAGAAAATACTCAAATGTGTTTTTCAAATAAGTCAACCCTACTCCAGTGAATTCTACTTCTTGGAATACATATGAAGGAAAGGAAAGCGCTATGTGGAAGAGATATTTGCACCTCCATGTTCACACAGTAGCATTATCTACAACAGACAAGACATGGGAACAACCTAAGTGTCCATCAAGAGAATGGATAAAGCAGTTGTGGTGTATATGCAGAGACTGGAATGCATGTATACAATGGAATATTATCCAGCCATTAAAAAGGAAACCCTGCCATTTGTGACATCATGGATGAACCTTAGGGGCATTACACTAAGTGAAGTGAGAGAAAGACAAATACTGTATGATGAGCTCCCTTATACATGGAATCTTAACAACAAAGCCCCAGACTCTCAGAAACAGAGATCAGGTCTGTGGCTATGAGTCAGGTATGGGGAGGAGCATCTGGATGAAGGTGGTCAGAAGGTACACACTTCCAGATAAACAAGAACTGGGGATGTAACATACAGCATGGTGACTGCAGTTAACACTGCTGTGTGGTACACTAGACACCTGTTAAGAGAGCAGATCCTAAGAGTTCTGATCACAGGGGGAAACTGTTTTTTTGGTAGCTATATGAGACAATGGATGTTAACTAAACTTACTGCAGTAATCATTTCACAACGTATGGGAAGACTAGTCTTTATGCTGACACCTTAAACTTATACAGCATGTCAACTACAGCTCAATAAAACTAGAAATAAAACAGGTCAACCCAGACAATGTGCTACTGTGCTTTCTTGGTTCTGGTAAGAACTACGCAAGCTATTAGCCTTCTGGCAGCCTCGGCAAAAAAGAAAGGGAACTCTATGTGGGAAGTGTCAACACTCATCAGGCTGATGCACCATCAGAACCTCACTCTCCAGTAAGAACATGTGTTCACATTCTCTGTCTTTGGCAAATATTTCAAAATCCCCTTAAAAAGGCATTAAAAACACAATAAATGATTTGGTCAATACCTAGTTACCACTCAGGAACTTTTTCATTTCAGCTTATCCTCAAAGAGAAACACAATAATTGAGCCCATGTATTTAACTTGCAAGTTTACTTTTCAACAGGGCAAATAGCCTCCAGAGCAAAGACAACAGTCATGTCAGATTATAACCTAATTGTGCCAAACAATGCTATGTGTTCTTACCTTATATGTTAAATCACACGCACACAAATCTACCAACCCTTCAAGTCCCTCCTAAAAACCACAGAAAAAATTCAAATTTGCATTTCAGAAAAGGAACAGAGAAAAGTGACCACAACCCATTCTCTAAGGCTACTTTTTAAATTCTGCATATAAACATCAGTCCCTCAAATTTTATTTGCCTCACACTAATCAAAACGCAACATAAAAATCATTTACTAAGGGATAAAATCAGATGTATTTTGACCAATAACAATAGTGAACAAAATACCTGGGAACAGCCTAATCTGGAATAAATGTTTGTCCATGTAAATTAAATCTTACCCCCACACTGTAGGTATATAGCTTCCAAAAAGCAGTTTATGTCTGTAACTTAATTATATTTATGTATACACACGTCTTATTCTAACAAAGAACTTGAAGTGGTTTAAGTGGTAAGATTTTGGTAGGAAGAGATGGTTCTTCTCCATCATGCAGCTTTTTTAATTGTTTCTTTTTTAATCATACTTTTAATCAAAAGTATCTAAAAGTACTTTTCTTCTTGAACAAACAAAATGCTGTAACATGAAAAGAGCATGTCCATGCCATGTTTTTTAAAAGAAAGCCTAAGCACCGAATCTGGAACAGCTATATCATACATCACACCCCCACCAAGGCCAAAATCAGCAGCACAAGTTAAATCTCAGTGACTAAGAGCTGAGCAGCTTTCAATTTTCTTAAAATTTTCCTACTTACCAATTTATCATTTTCATTGGGCATTTCAAATACACATCTCAATTTAGAATCCATTAATTCGTCAGGTTTTGCTTCTTTCCACTAAAAACAAAAGAAACCAAACAATGAGACAGAGGAAATACAATTGCAACAAGTAAGTTTCCTCTCAAGGGATAACCAAAGGGTTAGTGTTGCTGCCTGGAGGCAGGGGTTGGGGGTTTCCAGGTGCCACAGAACTTTCTACAGAACCTTACAAGAGCTACTGTCACCACCATCAAAACCACACTAACATCCCTCGAGATAACCGGGGTTCACTGTTAGCAGTGCACTTCTAAACCATCTCTAAGAAATACGACTTCAAAATTCCTTCATTCTTGACATGAGTTAGGATTATCCATAGTGAAGAGATGTACAGATTTTTTTAATTTTAAAAAGTAGGTTTCTCAATGAAGAACTAAACAAAACCCAACTTTAAACAACATCCCCCCAAAAGATTTCTGTTCAATTTCTCTACTCACCACAACTTCCATGTCTGAAATGTTTGGTGGAGCAAAGATGGTCTGTACCATAAACTTGTGTTTACTCTTCTCATTGGGGTCATAGTCAAAAGGCTGCAGCATTACTGAAGAAGAAAGGACACATCACTGACTTTTGATCGTTCTGATTGTTGGTAGTACTCACTCACTAATTTGCAAATTTAAAGAAAACCAGGAAGGTTGCAAGAAACACTGGATTATTAAAGTTGATTCAGAATCAACTTTATGATTTTCAATTATTTTTACCTTGTCTACCTTTTAAATTTGCTACATCTTTAACAACCCACAAAATAAACAAATGGCTATTTTAAAAAATAAGTATCTATGATTGCCCTTTCTAAACTTAAGTTTGGAAAATCTTCAAAACTTTGCTAACATTAACTATTACAATGCCTATAAACTCAAAATCTAGTAAATTTGTATTTAAAACCACTTATAAATTTAGTTTTCACGTTAGTTATTTAGTGATAACAGCTCTTAAAATCAGACAACTAGAATATTTATAGGAGAAATTCTAGGTAACTTAAAACTCACTACCCTTTATTAGTGCTTCGATATAACTAGCTTTTTCTACAATAGATTTTAAATAAACACCTATTCAAGAGTTTATCAGTGTGTTTAAATGAGTCTAAAACAACAAAATGTACAAGGAAACCATATAGCCTCATGATTTCTGAGCTTTTTCTGCTATCCTACTAATGATATTTAAAATTTTTTCCCAAGCATTTATGGTTTTCAATGGCCTACAACAAGAGGTTTTTTAGAGGCTCCATGTGGTTTAAATTATATAATATAAATCTAATAAGAGATTATAAAGAATGAATCAGCAATTCCACAAAATATGTACACAATACTGTGGAGTTAACTTCCCTGCTAATATTTAGTTTATTTCTAAGATAGACGTCAACATTTTCAAAAACTCAGACACAATTAAGCAAATGTAAGAAACAGCAATTATATAAGAACTTCTTCTTTATAAGGTATGTCTGAGAGATCCTTAACGCCCATCATGGTAAAAAAAAATTTTAAGGGCCAAATATACAGCAGTAGAAAATGCACAGGATAGGGGAGTCCCTGGTGGCTCAGTGGCAAAGAATCTGCCTGCCAATGCAGGAGACATGGGCTCAATCCTTGATCCGGGAAGATCCCACATGCCACAGGGCAACTAATAAGCCCTTGCGCCACAACTACTGAGCCTGTGCTCTGTAGCCCAAGAACCACAACTACTGAGCCCACGAGCCACCACTACTGAAGCCTGAGTACCTAAAGCCTGTGCTCTGCACAAGAGAAGCCACTGCAATGAGAAGCTTATGCACTACAATTAGAGAATGCCCATGCAGCAACAAAGAACCAGCAGCCATAAATAAATAAGCAAAATTATGAAAAAAAAAAAAAAAAAAACGCACAGGATAAATGCCCAGAATCCAGATAATCTATCTCCAGGAACACCTTTCACTGAACAACCACCCCAGGATATTAGAAAACCTCAAAGATGTGACTTTGACTTGCTGACAGACCTCATAACAAGAGAAAGACCATCTTAATCCATAAAAGTGGATGCTAGACTGAGTATGCAGACAGTCAATCAAGGAGGGCTGCTGGAGAAGTGTGATTGGAGGACCCCTCACCCACTGAGGTGCTGCACTAAGCTGGAGTGCCAAGTTCCAAGTGGAGGGCAGGTGTCAAGGATGCGTGTGGACACAGGAACCAGTGTGTCTGGAGGTCTTAGTAACTCAGACGCTCAATACAAGGGGGGCTTATGTGGGAGAAAGTGCTTTGAGAAGTATATACACATTCTTAAAAAACACTAATACCGGAAAAGCTCAGTGAATTAGAACCTTCCAAGTAAGTCACACTGAATAGTTCCTTGGATTCCTAGGAGTACAGCTGCTTGTGCCAAAATCCATTTTTAACCATGTGGATAGAAATTATTTTATCTTCTTCCAATTGAGCTGCAGGCTTGTGGCCTTAGAGAGCAACTTCGAGAACACACATGCCCACTGCTCACTCTTCTCACTGCCTGCCACCTTTCCCATGAACTGACAGCTCGGACAAACAGGACAGCAAGCCTGCCCGGCCGCCACACCATAAAACTCCTTTTCCAGGGCCTCCAGGCTCTATGTCCGGGGCTAGTTACCGAGGGAGGATTCGGTGCCCCACAAACTCTTGACTGCAGTCTGGCCTCAACTGCCACTGCATCAGGTTCCACCGCAAAACCTGTCAAGGAGCCGGCCCTCAGGTTTTGTGGGCCTGAAAACTGGAACACTGATATAGAATTGTTTAGTATCTTAGTAGTATCTGTCAGGATTACCCAGGCATAGTCGGTATGCTTTAACACACACACGTCTGGGCTGTACCCGCAGAGTCTCTAATCTGGAGAAGCCTGTGCTGCTATGACAGGCCTTCACAAAGATGAGAACCACGGCCAGAAAACAGGGGTAACTGGTCTTGCTGTGGGGCCTGCGAGGAGCTGCCATAAGTAAACTGTACCCTCGACTACACTCCTGCCTCCACCGTGAGACGTGAGACAGTGTCATGAGGGAAGAACGAACAGTCTAGGGGCACGGACTCTGCTCCACGGCAGGAGTATTCAATCCGTGTGAGGAAAGAACCAAGCACGAGCCGCAGACTTCAAGTAAACACAGAAGGGGAACAACACTGACACTTGGCATTAACAATAAAGGCAGAAGCTTCATCGACTATTATAACTTACTGGCCAAAGATATGCACTGTACATTCTTAAACAAAAGACTGAGAATAATCCCTCCATAGCTGCATGTAACATGTAACAGCTAGTCATTAACAGCTAGTGATCTATGGGAGAGAATGAGCAAAGCCAAAAATGATACAAAATTTCAAAGACCAAATAATAAGGGCAGAGGATGTGGTAGTAAGCTGTAGAAATAAAGAACAACGTAACATTTAGACTGACAGTAACTGCTTTCAGCCCACCACAGGTACCCTCCCACCCCACCCCCAAACACACCCCCACTCCACCCCAAGAGAAGGGGGAGACAGTTTCTGCAGCAGTCTGCACACAGTAAGAGGACAGCATGAACAGTTGCTACCTGAAACGGTCACAGTCAACCCAGGGTCAATGATCCCACTGTTGGGCCGCACACAATACCGACGAGGCGCTGTCGTCTTCACTTTGAAACACACCTTTCGATCTGACGGATTTCGCAACTTAAGGTTTGTAGTGACTACATCTGTGAAGGGGCCTGTAAGATTTAAAAAACAAAAACAGGGGAAAAAATGTAATTGGATTCACACCCACACAAAAACAGAATTCAAAACTGCACAAACATAACCTCGACTTCATGTAGAGTGTGTACTGAAGTCCACGTACAGGTGGGGACTCACAAAGGGGCTGTGCTCTCTCCTGCATTCCTAACTAACCCATAAAACCCCTACTGGAGCTTTTCTTGTTTCCATCAAGTAAAATGTTTTCTAAAAGTTTCACAACTTACAATATAAGCCCCAAACTGTATTCTCCCAGTACGTGCTTATTACCGCATTACTGAAAAGATCGGTTCTCCAGTGCTCTGCAAACCAGAGCCTGTCTTCAGACTCGCCTGACCCAGCCGAGGGCAAAGTCTCTCGACCTAAAACCAGCAGGCCCAGAGACGGGTGGTCCCGCCCCACCTCCATCAGCTTTGATCCCCTCACTTGCTCCTTCTTTCCCTCATGTTCATCACCTTTACTAAGATAACTGTGTCAAATGCTCTACATACAAAGGTTTTTTTAAGCTTTGGTTCAACACCCAAACGTTGCAAAACGAAACCAAAACAGTGATGCACTCCTGCCTGAACAAGTAAATCTAAAAACCATTGTTTGTTTTAAAAAGGGGGGGAAGGGGGGTGTGGAGAAACAGTAGAGTTCTTGGTTCAAGAACAGCCTAAAGACACTGTACGCAGATTTAGACAATAAACTGAATACCGGTTAATTTGGAGACAGAAGATAAAACTTAAAAAAATATGTCCCAATGAGAAGCAACAACCACACACTTCTCACTAACCCAAAAGCAATTCTAAGCGGTTTCTAAACAAAACAAACAACAAAAAAAAACCTTTATAAGTCCGAAACCAAATTTCAAGGCTGAAATTAAACCAGAATAAACATGTCTTTTAAAACTTTAAAATGTTTCTAGTGTGCTTTAAAATGTTTCTAGTAAGGATCCCAGACTGAAAAAATTCCCCAACTCTGCCAAATAAAGTTTCCCATTTTGCTGAGTAGTGGGAGATTATCTAAGACCAAGGCTTGAAGGGGAACAACACACAGACAAATGAAGGACAGTGTGAGGAGGTGAGGGCAGAAAGCAGACCAAACTGGTAAGAGGAGAGGAAAAGAGACTTCAAATGAAAGGCCAGGGAAAAGCACTTACTTCAAGTCCAAGGAGATAAATTAATTCTACTCTGTGCTTAAAAGTTTTTGAGTTATAAGATACTTTCTAACAAAGATTTGGATGGGATGAGAGGGAAGAGCTACAAATAAGAAAGAGAACATTAGAAGAAAACACATAAAGGCAGAGAACCAGTTATAGAAAAAACATGAACATGAAACAGGCATTTAAATCAACAAGTGGGCTTTTTTTTTTTTTTAATATATACAATATACACAAGAACTACGATCCCTTGGACAGCTCGCTTTAATTTCATGGTCGAGTCACTCATTGTATTTGCATATTATCTCACATCCTTGCTGCTCCTCCCAGCACTACTACCGCTTGCACGTTTTGACAAGCAGCTGACCCCCCATCCCCACACCCACCCAGGGAGTAAGGGGAAAGCCCCCAGCTGTGCATTCTGCCATGTGAATCCACTGGGAAAACTATGAATCTTAGAGACAGATCCCTTTTCCTAACATTCTCAAAATCCACAAGTTACCACAGGTAACTGAGAACGTGTCAATTTTTATGTTATTATTTCAACTAAGATTTTAACATTAGCACTAAATATAATTTTTAAAAGTTTGTTTTCAGAAGTTTCTTAGTAAAACAGCTAACATTTTACGAATCTTAATTTAGAACAATCCTGTATTTTCATAACATTATTATGTAACCTCGTCATTTTAACTTCAATTTCTAAAATCTCCCCAATTTTAGAGGAAAATACCAACTATTCAAAATATGGTAAAATAACTGGTTTTTTAAACTGATTTTTAAAATGACCATGTGTCAATTTTCATCAACATATGAATTCTGAAACAGTACTCACATTTTCGATTGCCCATCAGGAAATATAAATCTTAAATTAACAGACTGTGATCTTTCTAAACATGAAAATGCAAACTATCTAAAGATGCAAATCATATGTCAAAAGAAAAAAATTTCACTAAAACCAAATTCTTAACTGAATAGGTTAACCTTCTCAGTAAAATGTAAAATTATCTGTAATAAACCCACCTAACAAATGAATTTGAGGTTTTCTGCACCACTGCATCCCTCTAACCACGTCTCTCAATAAGGGTTGCTTCCAGCAGACAGGTCAGAGTCCAAAGCCATTTTCCAGGTTAAAATGCAAAATCACCAAGTACTAATGACCACAAGCGTTAAGAACCAGATTTATAGCTGGAAGCAGGTTCAGACAGAGATATATGTTACATTTTGTGGGTCACAGAAACTCTGAGAATCTCACAAACTTAAATGTAGGTGTTCTGTCTGACGTGAGGACTGGAGGAGCTGCTGCTGGGGTAAAGGAACCGGACAGCAGTGTTCTGTGACACTCAGGCAGACCAGCGCAGTCAAGGACCCACTAAACCTTCACACACCCCTCCCGACTTCCACACTGGTAAAAAAGAAAACAATCTCTTTTCCAGAAATACATCTATTGCAAAAACTCTGTTCTCTTTCTCCAAAAATCTAAAATGTGAGTTCACCGATACAGAAAATTATTCTACCAACAGCAATGTCACTCAGGACATGTGAATCCTGCAACACGTCTGGGACAGTCAGCACACATGTGTGGGTGACAGTCATGTGAATGCACCACATGCATAAAGATTCTCTCGCCCTTATTTCAAGATGTTAGAGAAAACCAGTCAGCCTCCACCAGACAACTCTTGCCTCACTTCCCTTAAACCGAAGCTCACTTGTTGAAGGAGGTCACAGGCAGCCAGCTACTTCACTAGTCTTCCAGTACAGTCTATATAGATATATTATCTATCTATCTATATACAGATACACTACATCCAGTATAGTCTATATAGGATAGGTCTTCTACTAGTCTTCTAGTACATTCATGCCCAATACTTACACATCAAAATGCCTATTTTATTACAAATCCAGTTTCTTCTGTATGTTATAGTTAGGGCATATATTAATATTTTCAACTATGTACGTTGGTAGGTAATTCCTACATGAATTTCATCTCAGAATGCAAAACTGGGCACTACAAAATATAAAATGTTAAAATGGGATACTGTGTCAAATAAGGTTAAAAACTACTGCATTCTATCAATACTCTCCAGCTTTACTAATATCCCGTGCAATGCTTAGGTGTTTAAACTGTTTAGAAAAACACGTAAATGGTCACCGTAAAAAAGAGGAGTTAGCTGTGCAGGGAAAGAAGGAGGGCTCTGCTGAAGCCAAGTTCCGTTTCCGAGCGTGGGGCGTGAGTGCACGGCTATTGACTCTCTGAGAATTCTATCAACTGCACATGGTTTTTCTTTTATGAAAAACAGTAAGGGTTTTTTGGTTTTGTGTTTTTAAGAGAAGATGACTCTTGGTATAACCTTAAAAAAACTGAAAAAAACCTGTGTGCATAAACGTTACCCCGCGAAGGCTGTGGCATCCTTTAGACCAAGGACTCGGAGGCCTGCTGGCAGACCAGTCTCCATGGGCCCTGGCATTTCTGCAGCTTGGCCAGTGCAGGCCCTGGGGGCTTTCACCCAGACGGTCTTTCCAAGGATGTACAGCAGAGTCAACAGCCCTGGATGACGGTACCTCCTCCCCAGGAGAGTAGGCTTCTCTACTATCCAGCGTGATAAAGCTCAGGTCTTCCTCTGGAAAAAGGTCAGGCAGGTTTCTCTGCAGCCCATCATGAAAGATTCAGGGCCCTACGCTCAAAGTTTCTCAGCTATGACACAAATCCATCAGGTGGGCAGCACCCGCCTACACTGAAGCCCTGTGTGTCACCCCATGGAATGAAGGGCAAAGGAAACCAACACAACTATGAAGATGCTGCCTGCAGTGCCCTGACCATCACACACCCTGGTCTCTAAACCCAGGGAGTCCCATGCCTTCCACAGCACCCACAACACTGAAGCAGACTCAATGTCCTGAAATGATCACAGCAGCTTTCACAATCTAGCCTTTATTGAACACTCACCAAGTATCAAGAACTCTGCATGAACTATGTCATCTAACCCTAATAACAAGCCATGAGGCTGATATTTTTTATTACTTATTATTCTCATTTTACAGATGAGTCAACTGTGACTCAGACATGAGAACACTTGTCCAAGGTCAGACAAGCACAGAACCGTGCAAGTGGGAAATCAAAGCAGGTCTGTCTCCAGAGCCTGAATTCTCATAAATTCTCTATATATTCTATGTGAACTATCTGGCTGTATTTATTTCCTAATTCATAAGCCATTCTAGGCCAACTTCTGCAGCATTAAGGCATGAAACTGCAGTCAAATCGGTAATACAGGAAAAAGATTTTTAATGGTTACTGTATTTCCCTTGGTTCCACGGGGGAAAATTTCCAGAAATAAGTTTCAAACACCAAGAAAACAGTTTTTCTCTTATGCACCAAAGAATGCCCTAAAACATGAAGCTACCTAACTTTACCTTTACTCCATTTTCCCCCAAACACACTGAAACCTCAGACCTGAGAGAATGTGAGCTCTGTGAAGACTGGTCTCATGTGCAGCTTGCCCCCAGCTGCTAGGACAATCCCCGGCACAACAGGTACTGAATAAATGTCATCATACAAGCATTAGTGTAAAAACAAACAGAGGACCACTTCGAAAACAAAATGAATCAATTCAAGATGGTTTATAGTTATATCTTTTTATAAGGTTTCATTATTACAAAAGTATGAACACTGAGATTAATACAAAAGCTAAACTTCACTATTTAAACACACCACCCTTATGGCAGAAAGCAAGAAGAACTAAGGAGCCTCTTGACGAAAGTGAAAGAGGAGAGTGAAAAAGCTGGCTTAAAACTCAACATTCAGAAAACTAAGATCATGGCATCCGGTCCCATCACTTCATGGTAAATAGATGGGGAAACAATGGAAACAGTGAGAGACTTGATTTTCTTGGGCTCTAAAATCACTGTAGATGGTGACTGCAGCCATGAAATTAAAAGACGCTTGCTCCTTAAAAGAAAAGCTATGACCAACCTAGACAGCATATTAAAAAGCAGAGACATTACTTTGCCAACAAAGGTCCGTCTAGGCAAAGCTATGGTTTTTGCAGCAGTCATGTATGGATGTGAGAGTTGGACTATAAAGAAAGCTGAGCACCAAAGAATTGATGCTTTTGAACTGTGGTGTTAGAGAAGACTCTTGAGAGTCCCTTGGACTGCAAGGAGATACAACCAGTCCATCCTAAAGGAAATCAGTCCTGAATATTCATTGGAAGGACTGATGCTGAAGCCGAAACTCCAACACTTTGGTCACCTGATGGGAAGAACCGACTCATTGGAAAAGACCCTGATGCTGGGAAAGATGGAAGGCGGGAGAAGGAGACGACAGAGGATGAGATGGTTGGATGGCATCACCGACTCAACGGACATGGAGTTTGAGTAAGCTCCAGGAGTTGGTGATGGACAGGGAAGCCTGGAGTGCTGCAGTCCATGAGGTCACAAAGAGACGGACAAGAGTGAGCAACTGAACTGCACTGAACTATTTAAGAGAGTCTTTGATTTCTTAAACTGTGTCACTGCCCTTGTTTATCCACATTATATAATCAGCAAAGAACTTCAGAATGCATCATTAAAAATCTCCAAAATCCACTTAAGGTAGTAGTGTGTGGTCATTTCTAGGGGCTTGAAGTCAGGGTTACAAGTGACCAGCAGGCAAGAACCATGTCCTTTCTTTACCTGGCAGCACTTTCAGTTAACTTAGCAGTGTTCTGAGCACACGGTCAAGTACTCATCCATCACCTGCCAGTGAAGAAGCATGGGCACCATGGTGAAGTCAAAGCACTGACTCCCTGTGGGAGGCGGGATGGGGCAAGGCTGTGGGGGGGGGGGGGCGGTCCGCTATTGATGGGACACTGACCTGTGAAAAGTGTAATACAGCATGCTGAGTTAGAAGCTCCCGACCTAACACCGTCAGTAAGGTGACGCACCTTGAGCAAATTGTGTCACTTCTCCTAACCTCCACTCTAGCTCAGCAGACAAAACCAGCTCCAATTCCTAAACTCCTCTAAGTCCTAAAACTACACAACATTTAGGAACAACTTTACTGCCTTAATTAGAAACACCTACTGCTCCAGGGAAGCAGGGCAGACAGTCCAACCTCAGATGATCACAGCCTTACGACATTCAGCATACAGCTACTAAACACTTTAGGAGTACTCTTTCTGACCTTCTGATGCACAGCCTGCTCACTATGACCAAAACAGTCTGTGACACGGTACCGAAAACAAGTTGGAGAGAATACATAACTGCACTGTCTTCACAAAGAAATGAAACAATTTGATTTGTAACATTTTTATATAAATTTTATGTCCTTCCACTGTGCAATATTATAAAGAAAAATCAGATCTACACACATATAAAATTTAATGCTTGCAATCAAAATTAAACATTAAATGTGGAGGCTGCTTAAGTGAACACCTTCATTAAAACAGAAATAAGTGCTTCATATCTGAAGAGTTTAGACTACTTTTTCAAACACAGGTAGGCAGGGTGGGAAAGAATAAAAAGAGAAATGGATACTTTGGGGAGAACTTGAAATAAATGTTTTAGCACCACTTATAAATCTAAAGCTCTTGTTAGACTAGACGCAAAATAGTTATGAAAAAATTATCACAATACTATAAATTTTAAAAACATAAGATATGAGTCATACATAGAAAAAACAGCCAACTGCTAACAGGTGTTATTAGGTGGTAGGATTGAGAATTTGCTTTATACTGTTCTATACTTTCTCAACTTTCAACATTAAGCACTGACGTAACAATCAGAAGGGATTTTTAAACATGAATTCATATTAGCTTAATTTATTCATAAAAGCTTTTATTTTTAAAGTCACGCTGGGGGTACTGAGAAGATACACAAAAGCTATCCCTGGAAGATGTGGTTATTAAGATGTTTGGCAGTGGGAACCGTACTCAGAAAACAAAACCAAGGAATCCATCTTCCCCTCTAAGCTATAAAAGTAAAATTTGTTCATGGAGAAAACAAACAGAAAACACACTCTGTGATGCAAAGATACTCTATACCTTCAAAGGTATACCAGTCACTCCAATTTATGTCAGATTATCCAAGCACCAAAATAAAATATATGCATATTATATAAATATATATATGAATGTATATATATGGAAATATATAACTACAAAATAAAAGGCTGTCAGAATGTAGCCCATAAGAAACCTGTCAAATTATACTGTAAACTAGTACTTTAAAGTCCTCTCATATTAACAATTCTTTAACATATCTATTTTTTAAAATGGCAACTGAATTCAATCATATCCTTTAAAAGCTGAAATACAAATAACTAAACATCTCATTAATTTAAACATGAATTTTGAGAACAGTAATAAACTGAGGAAAATCCTGAAAGAGATGGGAATACCAGACCACCTGACCTGCCTCTTGAGAAACCTGTATGCAGGTCAGGAAGCAACAGTTAGAACTGGACATGGAACAACAGACTGGTTCCAAATAGGAAAAGGAGTACGTCAAGGCTGTATATTGTCACCCTGCTTGTTTAACTTATATGCAGAGTACATCATGAGAAACGCTAGGCTGGATGGAGCACAAGCTGGAATCAAGATTGCTGGGAGAAATATCAATAACCTCAGCTATGCAGATGACACCACCCTTATGGCAGAAAGTGAAGAAGAACTAAAGTGCCTCTTGATGAAAGTGAAAGTGGAGAGTGAAAAAGTTGGCTTCAAGCTCAACATTCAGAAACCTAAGATCATGGCATCCGGTCCCATCACTTCATGGCAGATAGATGGGGAAACAGTGGCTGACTTTTATTTTTCTGGGCTCCAAAATCACTGCAGATGGTGACTGCAGCCATGAAATTAAAAGACGCTTACTCCTTGGAAGGAAAGTTATGACCAACCTAGATAGCATATTAAAAAGCACAAACGTTACTTTGCCAACAAAGGTCCGTCTAGTCAAGGCTCTGGTTTTTCCAGTGGTCATGTATGGATGTGAGAGTTGGACCGTGAAGAAAGCTGAGCACAGAAGAATTGATGCTTTTGAACTGTGGTGTTGGAGAAGACTCTTGAGAGTCCCTTGGACTGCAAGGAAATCCAACCAGTCCATCCTAAAGGAGATCAGTCCTGGGTGTTCATTGGAAGGACTGATGTTGAAGCTGAAACTCCAATACTTTGGCCACTTGATGCGAAGAGCTGACTCACTGGAAAAGACCCTGATGCTGGGAAAGATTGAGGGCAGGAGGAGAAGGGGACGACGGGGGATGACATGGCAGGATGGCATCATCCACTCGATGGACATGGGTTTGGGTGGACTCTGGGAGTTGGTGATGGACAGGGAGGCCTGGCATGCTGCGGTTCATGGGGTCGCAAAGAGTCGAACACGACTGAGTGACTGAACTGAACTGACCAAATGTTGGCAGTAACTCTACCACAGTAAACACCCCAAATGCCAGAGAAAAGCAAAATACGGCATATTAATAACACAGCATCAAAGATGGCAGCTATAAGAATTTAAGATGTTGGTGGAGATTATTTTTGTAAAGCAAAATATATGTCACAGTCATCAAGTTGAACATATTCTCATAAGCTTTGTAGTCTAATTTTATTTAAGCAAGGAGTTTTACTAGGAAGAATACAATCACACTTAAGACTTGATTCTAAAGATGCAGTCAATCTTACGGCACAGGAAATGAAGTACAGCTGGCCTCACAAAAGGCTATTTCCAAGAGAAACTGCTACCTGGATCTAGGAGCTCTGCCACCTGCTCTCCCCTTCCTCTCAGCTAGCTGCTTCTGCTTGCACAGGGCCCCACTCCAGCCACTGTCTCCAAGCCTCTGCAACCTCAAAAGTCTGAAGTTTAAAGAGGAGACATCAAAATGTTGACTGTCAGCCATCCATACATACACGGCCCAGCCTGGGGGAGATGCCCACCACAAGACCAATGAGTCCAGCAGTCTGGACATAGAGGGAGGGCTCCTGTGAGCTTCCACACTGCTCTTAAATACAGTCTGTGGGCAGGGCCGATTCTCTGAGAAATAAACACCCTCAACAATCTACCATGCTCCTCACCAGGGACCACCAACTGATGCTGACAGTAGGAGCTCAATTTGTCAGCTGTCACAGGATAATTATAATTTATAAATTAGATTCACTTTCAAACAAACATGTTTTCTACTTGTCTTCATATGCCTTAATTTTAACTGTTACTGGATGGTTACAGATTTGTTTCCTACTGACCTTACATAGTCACCTCATTGTAGGACAACTGAAACTTATGTCAAGTCTAATAACAAAATAATTTTTTCTCCTACTATGAAAAGCACTGAATGTTGACGCAGAAATCTTGGAAAACACAGAAAAGTAAAAACAAAAGCATCCTAAGGTAGACCTAAGGACTGCTAACGTCCTTTTCTTTCTGATCTTTTTCCTCACACATATTACCATAAATGCACTCATATTCATGCAACTCCTCACGGGCAGGATAAGCACGGGCAGGATAAGGTTGTCATCACCAATCAACTTAACATCACTAGAAGGGGGACAAGCAGCCATTACCACCTGATGTGACACAATTCTATCTATGAAGTATCTGTACCAAAAAAATACTGAAACCTGAATCTTTAAGCCCTTAAATCCAACTCCAAACTTACAGGAAATACATACCAGAAATATCGCAAGTGTGGGACACTCCACTGGACAACAACGGGGACTTTTCAACAAGTGAATGGTGTGATAAAAAAGCAGGTAGAGGAGGCATTGCCAAAGATTAGGATGACCTGACCCCAAGCAACCAAAAATCAGTACTATGACTGGGAAGATTTCAACAGACAAGATATCAGATTATTAAAGAATCACTTTTTGTTTTATTAAGTGACAATGGTGTGATGATTATGTAAAGAAAAAGCCTCTTTTTTTTTTAATTAGAAACGTAAGCTCAAACATTCAGGCTTGAGATGTTACGAAAGCTAGAATTTGTTTAAAATACTGAAGTAATCCTACTCTCCCCCAAACAGTAAAATACTAATAATCATTAAATTTATGATTATATGAAGCTATTAAAGAGTACAGAGGTTCATTAAGTATACAGAAAGTTTTTTATGAATGTTTTGAAAGTTTTCATAAGGAATGTTCGAGTAATCTGAGTCACATTTTAAGCATAATAAACCTAGTAAACAAGCATTTGCAAAAATAACTAACCCTCCTTTTACATTTAACTTTTCTTAATCAAGAATTTTTCTTTAGTGGTCACACAAAATAATATTACATTTTGTGGTCTGTAAAGTTTAATAAACTGGCAAATATTATTTTCTTTTAAACCAATTTTTTATTAAGGAAAGCAAGATCCATGCTGTATCAACTATTATATCCTCTGAAAGACAGGAGTTCACTGCAGGGTCAGTAAAGATAACAGAAGCAACAGGAAAACGAGAGTTAGCCAGCGCCTCTGAAGGCAATGATAAAGGGGTCCTTGCTAACAGACTCGCCTCACAGACCGTCTCCACATGGTTAAGGAAGTGTTTATTGAAAGGAAAAATAACAGGTAACTATTACAATATAGAAAACAACAACAAAATTACCAATACTAACAATCACAAAATACCAAACTCAGAAGAATCTCATCAAGGTCTCCCAATTCTTACGCTCTTCCATTTCATAGAAAAATTGTGTTTCCTTTTTGCACTCAACCATCCTATGCATTCACAAACCTTTACAGCCAGACCACCATGGAGAAATCACCCACCCGTGCTTCTCACTTCACATATGAAAAAAGTGAAACATAATAGTCAACTCTTAACAAAATACCCTTTTCTGGAACTACAAAGCTCTGAAAACACTACCTGCAAAGGCAGATGAAGCATCTACTGAAAGATGCAAGGCTAAAACCATGACAATCATAGGACAGAGAGATGGTCTGAGTCTTATTGATGCGATCAACACTGACTGGGCAATCACCCCAGGCCAGATCTTGTTATCATGGATATAAAAATAAATGAGCATATCCTCAAGCGCTTCACAAATAGCTCGTGAGAGAAAAGTATGTAAACATCAGTATTGTGCCATGTGGTAAGTGCTGTAATTGCCAGTGAGCAGCAACAAGGACAGGGGCATGAAAAAGGCAGCGGCCTGGGGCCTGGAGAGCCAGAGACAGCACCGGAGATAGGGCTCCTGGAAGGGAGACAGCCCTCCCAACAGGAGCAGACATTTGGAAAGAGCACGCAGAGGCCTGCAGCACTGACAGCGTTTGGATAAACGGCTGCACACAAGCAAAGCCACAGCAGAGGAGAACTGAAGAGGTAGGCGTGGATCTGGGCTCCAGTAAGTGCATAACAGGAAAACACTGCAGGTTCTTCAACCAGGGAAGCAATGGGATCAGGTGTGCACTTTTCAAAGGGTAGTTCTTCCAGCATCCGTGAGGACGACACGCTGGAGGGAGGGGGACACAAGGGGAAAGGAGACCAGCCTGCTGACCGGTAGAGGAAAGAGAATCACCTGAAGCAAAGAAATGAGCCAAGTCCAGATCCCTCCCAAGTCAGGCACCTGGATCCCCAAATGCCCATGGGTTCCCTCAAGTCCAGCTGGAGGACCTAAATGCAGCTACCCTATCTGAGGAGGTCAGGACCTTTCTGCAGGTACTCTCCCACGCCCCTGAATTCTGCCAGCATCTGCCAGCTCCTCTCTCCAGCTGTGCAGCCAGAGACCACAGTGCTGTCCGGGCACTCTCCCCTGTGCACACACCCAACAGACCCCCCAAACTTCTCACCATCCCCACCACTGCCCCTCCAGCAGTCAGCACCTGCATGGACAGCAGCCACAGCCAGGGTCATCTCTAGCTGCCTCAACCAGTCCACACCTACGATCAGATTACACCACTCCTGTCAACACAAAAGTGGTATCAGCCCACTACCTACACACCTCTACCTTCTCCCCACTGAAGATCAACAGTGGGTCAAGATAAAAACAGAACTACTAAGCCAACACCCATGCATCCTTGCTGACCCATCGACTGGGGTACTGACCTCACAGACTCGTAAACACAGGAGAGGTTATTTAACACGTTGAACACCACTCCCTCCTGCCTCAGGACCCTTGCACCTGCCGCTCCAGCAGTGTGCTCCTTTCCTCTTCACCCAGGTAACTTCCACTCACTCTTGGAATCTTAGTCAACCTGTGGCAGCCTTCCCCAACCACATCAAAGACCCCTATTCCACGTTCTCACAGCACCCAGACTCTTCAAAGCTAATTCGTCTTCTGATGATGTGATTAGCTTCTATCTCTCCCATGACAATCACCTCATAAAGATCCTTTTACTCGAAACTGTAGTGCCAACACTTATTCAACGTGCATCACATATAGTAGAAACTCAAATCTTTCTTATATAGCTGAATGAATTAAAACAAATGAATTGAGAAGCTGAGCTGAATTTAACAGGCGAGATTCAAAAGTTATCTCTTGGATGCAAAAATACAGATTTTAATTACTACATGTGCACAGCATTTCTGGAATGAGTAATCAAGATGCCACAAAAAAGAAATTAATAATACAGGAAAAGGAGTAGGCGTGCACTAAAAGGCACAGTTCAGGATATGCAGAGTTTGAGATGTCTGTGCATGTGTGCTGAGTCGAGTCCTACTCATTGTGACCCCCGTGGACTGCAGCCCGCCAGGCTCCTCTGTCCATGGATTTCCCAGGCAAGAATACTGGAATGGGTTGCCATTTCCTTTTCCAGGGGGCCTGCAATCCAGGGATCGAACCCAGGTCTCCCTCACTGCAGGGAGATTCTTTACCACTGAGCCACCACCTGTGCTGTGCTTAGTCACTCAGTCATGTCCAACTCTTTGCAACCTCATGGGCCATAGCCCGCCAGGTTCCTCTATCTATGGGGATTCTCCACGCAAGAATACTGGAGTGGGTAGCCTATCCCTTCTCCAGAGGATCTTCCCAAACCAGGAATCAAACCAGAGTCTCCTGCATTGCAGGCGGTTTCTTTCCCAGTTGAGCTACCAGGGAGCCACCTGAGCAACATTCAAATCCAGGATAGTCAAGAAGTAATCAGTATGTGGTAAAAAACCCACCTGCCAATGCAGGAGACAGAAAAGAGGCACAGGTTCGACCTCTGGGTTGGGAAGATCTCCTGGAGGGGAACATGGCAACCACTCTAGTATTCTTGCCTGGAGAATTCCATGGACAGAGGAGTGTGGTGGGCTACAGTCCATAAGGTCTCGAAGAGTCAGACACAACTGAAGCAACTTAGCATGCATGCACCCAATCAGTATGTACTCCAAAGCGGATCCCCGCCTCCACTGGCAACATGAGGAACTTCCCAACCTGGGATCAAACCCATGCCCCCTGCTGTAAAGCACAGAGTCTTAACCACTGTACCACTGAGGAATCCCCCAAAGCTGATTTTAACTCTGACCTCAACACAGATTTGGGTGTGTAGCAATGTGTGCAAAGAGTATGGAGGAGACAGAGAAGCCCTCAAAACAAGGAAGACTGAACAAGGGAAGTTCAGAGTGAGGTAAGATTGAAACCAAATCAGAATCTCAAAAACATGAGCATTTAAGAAAAAACAGGTCACAAATGAGACAGCAAAGATGAAGGCTGAAGGACAACTGTGTCACAGGAGTCAGAAGAATCGAGTTATTAAAAAGCGAGCTGTCAACACTGGCAAGTGCCACAGAGAGGGCCAGGGAGAGAGAAAGCAGCATGGTCACCACAGTGGCGATCGGAAGAGACCTGGAACTCCAACAGCTTTTCCAAGAAGCCTGACTGCAAAGGAAACAAAGCCCAGGATATGAGAGCCACGGGGACCTGGGAGTCAAGGAAGTACAATATTTTGCTGGTTTGTTTGTTTTTAAAAGGAAAGACTTAGGTGTATGTGTTCTTATGTTTAAAGGAAGAAGCCAGTGCTTGAAAACGTGACAGAGAAAATACCTGATGGAACAAGGTCTGAGTCATGAGCGATCTTTACCTTAACCAGCAAAACCAGCAGAACCAACAAGCTTAGACATGAGAAGGGCTCTGCCTTCTCAGGGAAGTGTGGACGTGTGCCGACGAACAGGTGTTACAAGAGGGGACAGCACATCCCAGAGGGCGTGTACACCACACTAAGAGTTACACTCTCACCCAGTGGGCAGTCCAGAGCTCCCTGAAAACTGTTAAGGAAGACATGACATCCATGTCCAGGGTATGGGGAATCATGCCAGGGGTCTGACATAGCCACTGTGAAACATGAGTGAGCTGAAACTCCTACAACTCTGCCACAGACCCACCAGGAGGAGGCGTATTCTCCATCATCCCTCTCTTCTTCCTGATGTGCTGCTATTCAAAGATGCTTTGTCTGAACATCACTGGTCCCTCATTGCTCAGGGCGCTTAGTTTTCTTTACTGATGCTATTACTATGGGACATCTTCAGTACAATGATTTTGGTCTATTTTCCTTTCTCTGATCATGACCAGAAGAATATATTCACAACTTATTTCAGCATTTTCCAAACTTTCTTCTTCAAACTTTCCTCCAAAACGAACAGGTTGGAAAAATAAAATGTTGTATAATACAAAGGAAAAAATTTTACAAGAGTAAATAAACACTCCAAAGACCGCCCCCCCTCCGCCAAAAGTCACACATGTAATACCAAATTTCACATCTGAATTCTAGGTCAAATTACTGCCAAAGCTTAAAAACCAGAATTTAAAAATATCTACATATTTTTCTTTATTAATGCAACAAAAAAACTACTTCAGAGTTCATGACATTATAAAAGTACTTTCATATAAACAATTGTATAAAACAAACAATAAACTAGAATAAAATTTTAAAGTATGTAGAAAATATATTAAACTGTTATTTGCTTCTCCAAAATTGTGCAAAGTGCCAATAATTCATAGCAAGATGACTTTATTATGCATGTAACAGAAAATGCACCATATAATCTCAGAATGGTTAAATAACTCATTCTTGGAGAAACTATCTTAATTAAATGCAAAGTTAAAATAATTCAAATAAATCTACCAGAAGACGACATTTTGCAAAAATATCCTTTAACAGACTTCTACTTCAACTAAAAACTACAGATGATTTAAAGTAGAGTTGAAAGATTTTTTTCACACCATCATCAAAATTAGCATGGAGAGAATTGCAGATTCCAAATGAGTCTCCTCACTTAATGCTGAACTGGTCTTTGGAATACAGAGAGGTTTCCATCAACAACTTATTTACCACTGACTAAATGAGTAACTTTTAAGAAGGAAGGAGTCAAATGACACCAAATGTAGCCTCCCAATTCATCCTACCCTCTGCTTTCCCAATCCACACCATCCCCTACTCTTAAACAGAAGCACACAGCACACCCTGGGTACCTAAGCACAAGCCAACCTTTTCTCACGTCAGGAAAGGAGCAAACCATTCCCATGACCTGCCCTTCTGCTTCCCTATTTGAAATCAAGCCAATAGTGGTGTTGGAGAAGACTCTTCAGAGTCCTTTGGATTTCTAGCAGATCAAACCGGTCAATCCTAAAGAAAATCAACCCTGAATATCCACTGGAAAGACTGATGTTGATGCTGAAGCTCCAATACTTTGGCCACCTGATGCGAAGAGCCAACTCACTGGAAAAGATCCTGATGTTGGGAAAAACTGAAGGCAAAAAGAAGGGGGTGGCAGAGGATGAGATGGTTAAATAGCATCACCCAACAATGGACATTAATCTGAGCAAATTCTGGGAGACAGTGCAGGACAGTGGAGTCTGATGTGCTACAGTACAGTCCATGGGGTCACAGAGTCGTACAGGACTTTGAGACTGAACAACTCCTCCTAAAACAAGTGGGGAGGAAGGAAGAAGGGACTTCTTTCCTCTTACTTGTTTTGCCTCTGTTACAGCATCTGTGTGCCTCTTCCATCTGGGAGTTCAAGCACTAAGAAAAAACATGTTTTACTCCTTAAACTACAAACTAACTGTGGGTTTTTTCTCCACCTTGCTTAGCACTGAATCCCCAAATATAAGCTGATGTTTGTTGAATAAATTACTCATTGTTGAATACTCTTCATCAAATATACAGACATGGTACAAAGCTTTCAACAGTGTTTGCTAAGTAAATGACCCAGTTGAATATGTGTCCCTATGAACTTTTCCTTTTTTTAAAAAAGTCAACTAATGTCCAAACGTTAATAGGCCTTGTGAATTACTTTCATCCATAACACAAGAATCTGTTCTGTAATCATAGCTAGTAATTCTTCAATACCTAAAATAAGCATCTGGCAAGTCTTTGGGTCGGGGTTTTGGTTGTTGCTTTAACTTGCCTCTTTGCTATTATTAGCCTCTTACTACTGAAACGGTAAAGAATCCAACGAAGATTTCTACGGTAAAAAAATTCACCTGCAATTCAGGAGACTTAAGACATGCAATTCGATCCCTGGGTGGGGAAGATCCCCTGGAAAACGAAATGACAACCCACGCCAGTTATTTCTGCCTGGAGAATCTCATGGACAGACGAGCCTGGCGGGCTACAGTCCATGGGGTCAGCAAAGAGACGGAGGCGACTGAGCCAGTAAGCATGTCACTGAAACATCAAGACTTCTCTAAGAAGAAACTGGCCAACTCTGTGAATACTTCTTGACCTAAAACTAGTTTTAACGGCGTCCAAGTCCATAATGGCAACACACACAGATTAACAAGGAGAGAAAACTTCCTCTGTAAAATCAGCCTCCCCCAAAATAAGTGCAAAACACTTAAATTCTCACAAGAACTACCTACCATAAAGGTTTACATTAAATTCTTCCATTCTCAGATAACAGCTACAGATATACGTATTACCTTAATTTTTGTATTCATCATACCCCTAGGTGTTTTATTTCCCCCTTTCAGCGAAAACTATGTAAACTCACGTCGCGCCCATAAACTTGCTACAATAAAATGCACTTAAGGAGCCTCTCTAAATATTTCGTGGAGTCGTCTTAAAACCGAATCCTCACCTAACACGCGGCTCACTGACATTTCCATTCAAAGAAATTCGCAAATGCACTGAAGGGCTTGCAAAATGCAGGCTTTATACAACAATCCTCTCATAGCGGCAGAATACAACATCTTGAAGCTCCTAAAACTATTTAAAACGTGTCCTACGGAAACCAAGGTGTTTTCTTTCGCACTCCATTTCTTTCGGTGTGATTCTCTAAAGCACTGGAGAGGCCTCACAGTCCCAAGCCCGTGTGCTCGTGGGGCCCCGGGAATGAAGGACTAGTCTCGGGATCCGCAAGCTCCCCGCGCCCGCAGCATCCCCAGCAAGAACCCCCAGGAAGAACCCCCGAGTCGCTCCAGCGGCCCCCGGGTGCCCCCGGAGGTGACACCCCGCATAGGTGTCGCCCGGCAAGGAGGACGTCCGGCCGCCTCCGGCCCGCTGACACAAAGCCCAGCCCGCGCCCGCGTCAGGGCGACGACCGCCCCGCCCGCCCCGCGGCCCGGGCCCGCCGCCCACGCCCGGACCCCGCCCCGGCCCGCGGGCCAAGGATGAGGCCGCCGCCGCAGCAAGGCGCCCGCGGGCCGCAAGATGGCGGCGGGAGGCGGGAGGGGCGCGCGCGCCCGCGCGGCGGGGCCGGGCCGGGCGCGGGCGCGGGCGCGGGAGGCGGGGGAGGGGGCCCACCGGGCGCGGCCGCCACCCCCGCCCGCCGCTCCCGCAGGCCGCCCCTGCCCACCTTTGAATTTGAGGTCTGTGGGCGGGTCGAGGACCAGGATCTGCTCGTGCTTCGCCATGGCCCCGGAGGCGGACGCCATCGGAGACAGCGCAGAGCGGGGGCGCGCCCGCGGCGGGTCGCTGGCTGCGGGCGGGGGGCGGCGGCGGCGGCGGCGGCGCGCGGTCGGCCCGGCTTGACGCGGGGCCAGCGCTCGGCTCCCGAACCCGACACCCGCCGCTCTGTCGGCGACTCGCTGGACCGCTCGCCGGTCAGCAGCTCCGGGTCTCACAACTGACTCAACCCCACACCAGCCGCCGCGGCCACGCGCACTGCGATCCTCGGCGCCCCACGTGACGCCTCTGCGTGCTTACGTGCGCGCCCCTGCGGCCGCGCGGCCTCGCGCCCGGCCCGCCCTCCACGCCGCGAGGCGCGACCGGCTGCTGCGCCTGCGCGCCCCTGGCACGCCGCGCTCTGAGTCTAGCCCATCTGTCAAGAGAGCGGGAGTGGACGGGGAGGAGCTCAGCTCCCTGGCACTGACGCGGCGCGCACCGCAGAGCGGGAGGGCGCAGTCCTCGGTCACGTTTAGCTGCAGTTACGAGACTGGACTGGAAAACCCGCTATGGCAGCCCATCGCCATCTCCCAAGCGGGAATGCCAAATAGCAGAAGTAGGACGGGCTTGTGAACTACAACTCCCAGCATGCTCCGCACGGGGCGAAGTCTCCAGCCGGACCGGTCCTCCTGCGGCGCTGCGTGGTGCTTGCTGGGAGTTGTAGTAGCGGCTGAGCGCGGGCGGGAAGGCGAAGGGTCGGTTGGAGGCTGGGGTGAGGCTTGCCAACACTCATTTTGGTTCCCAAAGGATGTCTCATATGCCCTGAAAAAAGAAAAACAACTTTTGGAGACTCCCCCGAGGTTCCCCGGTTAGAAGTATAGAAGCTTCCCAGAGGAAGCGTGCCAGGATCTGTCTGCGTGATCCCTCCCTAATTCTATCCATCTCTCCGTCGGTACACCTGTGGTTCTCCAGTCCAGGTTCTCTGGCTTCCCAAATTCTCTTCTGTGATACAAAAGCCCTTGAGGAAACACACCTCCTCTAACGAGCAGACGCGTCGTTGGGGACCTGATGAGGCACGCGTTATCAAACTGGAAATAAAAGTCAGAATCTACAGCGTTTGTTGCTCTGTCTCATCCTCAGTTTTGATTGATAACGATGAGCCCAAACCAAAACAGTTGTCACGTTCACGTGTTGGCAGCGAATTCCACCTGCAGCATTTAAGGTAGCCTGTAGTAAACTGAGCCGAAAGAGAAAAAATGCCAGCAGCAGAGTTGCTGACCAATCTTTAACGGATCGCCAGGGTAGTCGGGGACAGGAACATAAAACAAACTAGTGTGCTGTAAATCAACCGTCATGGTGCTGCTCGACTTCAAATCCCTGGGAAGCACCGCGAAACAAAGCTCAAATTGATGCTGCCGCGGTGGAGGAGGAGCCCAGTTGGTCTAGAAAACAAACCAGACAAATGGGACAGTGGCCTAGCCGTGGACACACAGTCCACGTCCTCACTGCAGTCCAGGCATCGGAGGCCACTTGGGAGCAGCTCTCCGGAATAGCTAACCTAGCATGCGCACTAGACTGTAGGCTGTGCCCAAGGAGAGCAGTGTACCTTCAGCAGGATGCCAGAGCTTAATTTGTTTGGAATGTGTGCGTCCTCAGTCCTGTCGACTCTCTGCGACCCCATGGACTGTAGCCCGCCAAGCCGCCCTGTCCAGGGGATTCTCCAGGCAAGAATACTGGAGTAGGTTGCCATTTCCTTCTCCAAGGGGCTCTTCTGGACCCAGGGATGGAAACCATGTCATCTGCCTTGGCAGGCAGATTCTTTACCACGGAGCCAATTGTTTGAAAAGTATCTTCTAAATCTACCTATCCTTTGATTTTCTTCTATTCACAAAATTATTTTGAAATATCAATTCTCTTTAAAGGAAAATACAGAAAATCTGTTCAAGAGTCTTTAAGATTTAAAAACAAAGTAGTTGAGGTTGACAATCTCCCCATGGTATGTGGTCCCATATATGTTTAGTCGTGAACTGACGACCCTTAAACTATCACAAAGTCAAGTTCCTTTTCAGCTTGCTGCAGAACTCTAATCCAAGTTAGCCTGGCCGACTGGCCCCTCCATGACTAGGTGAACACTTGTCTCCCAGCAAGCTGACTGGGAACCCCAGGTAGCAGACTCAGTAGGCTGAGGGCTTTGCCAATTTCCCTGCTGTGGGGCAGGTTGGCGTATTCACCGAGAGTTCAGGAGGAAGCCGGAAATGGATATATTCCAGTTTCCACATCTGTATCATTCAGAAACCTCTGCCTATTTCAGTCATTGCCTCTGCAATCAACTGATTTTCTCTTTGCAGTATAGCTTCAAAAATGGAATAGAGTCTAAACCCATAAGAATCTACATATCTGGTAGTCTAAGAATACATGAAATTTCTGTGAAAGGATTCTTCTTTTACTGTTTTAGAGCACTGGACTGTGAATGACTCAGAGTCCCCCTGAATCACTTACCCCTCATTCAACAGTGCACTGTTTAAGTGCTTTGTGCTTTATTTTTGTTTTTTAGTTTTTTTTGCCGCAGAGTGTGTGGGATCTTAGTTCCCTGACCAGAGATTGAACCACACCGCCTGCATTGGAAGCACACAGTCTTAACCACTGGACCACCAGAGAAGTCTTGTTTGTGCTTGGTGTTTTTTAATACCTTTCTTCTTACACTTCGAAGAACTTTACAAACATCACATGCTACTCAGAACAACCTCATAACAGTTGGCAAGTGTTACTTTTGTTGTTAAACATGGAAATTAAAACATAGGTGAGAGCACCTCATGTTAGTTAATAGACCTAACCTGGAGGGGAGGAATTGCCCAGTTTTCTCTTCTGTGCATTTTTGCTCTTCCCAAAGCCACAATAAAATGACACTCGAAAGTGATTAAGGCAACAATTGTTTTAAGTGTAATTGACTTCTATTGTTTCTACATTGACACACAACTTCCCAATGATCCCTTAAGGTAATGGCCAAAAATATACTCAAGCATATTCTTTAACTCCCAACTTTTCAGGTGTCCAAGAGATACAAAGTCCTCCAATATTACTTCAACCCACTTGAATCATGAGTGATACTCACCTTTGTACAGATTCTCTCTTAGGAGTTTGGCAACAATAAAAAAAAAAAACCAACACCACCAATTTCCTGTACAAATGATAACAAAGTACAATTGTTTTCTCCATCTTTAAATATGTTAACCTTTACTATAGAGATGCTCTATAATTATGAATTTATGGACAATTCTCTGCATAATTTATTTCAGTAAACATTTAAATGAGCATATCTTCAACAGATACTGAGGCAATAAAGCGTATAGAGTACAGGCTGGGTTCAAGTTCCGTTGTCTGCTGTGCGGTCCTAGCAACTGACTTCTCTCTGTGCCTGTTCTTCATTTGTAAGTTGGAAAGAATAACAAAAGCTCTATCCGAGGTTTGTTGTGAGAATCACATGAGTTAATACTTTACCAATGTTAAATTATTGCCTTGCCCAGCATGGGGTGGGGATTCAGGGGTGAGCCAGTAGACGTGGCCTCTGCCCTTCCATCTGAAGAGGAGAGACAAGCGTGAAATAGCTCCTTTGCAACTAGGATTCTGTTCTTGGCATCAGTTCAACCAGTCAGTTAGGCTCCTGGGATATTTGAAAGTGAGACAGAGGCCAGCTCTCTGCCCCTATCTGTTTTCTGGGGAGGCAGCAGGAAGCCTTGACGCTTTCTGCAGCAGCGCTCCAGTGCCCAGACTCTGGCTTTCTGGTCTCCAGAGGCAGTAAGTAGTGCAGGGTCAGCAGAGGCAGTGGCTCCTGTTTGAGTGCAGAGTCCAGCTCGCCAGGTCAGAGGTTGGACCTGCAGCCTCGTAGGCGGCAGCTGCTCTGGAGAGCCTGCCCCTCCCCCACGTTGTGTAAGCACCTAATTGCGCTGCTTCCTGCCTGTGATAATAGTAGAGACTGCAGAGAGGGAGGTGCAGGAAAGCCAGGTGTGGACCAAGAAAGGTGAGAGGTGTAGAAATCTGCTGAGTGGTCTTATAAGGCAAAGACTGGGAACCATCCACCTAAGGGTGTAAAAGGGGGCACTGGAGTAAAATGGGAATGGAACATAGTCACTGTGCACGAGGGACTCTTTCTAAAACACTCAGATATGATGGAGAGTGAGAACCACCTGAAACAAGCACAAGGTCAGGAAGCACCCCAGGGAAGCAATGATGAAAGTGTGGGTAGGTTGGGGGTACTCCTTGTAGCATATTTTTCAGACATCTCTGAGAAATAGAGATTCCAAGAGAAGGCAGGTGGAGGCTTCACCAGATAAAATCAATGCTGGAAGAAGAGTTAGGAAAAAAACTGTATCCCGGGATACATTTCAGTCACTCAGCCGTGTCCAACTCTTTGGGACCCCATGGACTATAGCCCGCCAGGCTCTTCTGTCCATGGGATTCTCCAGCAAGAACACTGGAGTGGGTTGCCATTTCTTCCTCCAGGGGTCTTCCTGACCCAGGGATCAAACCTGCATCTCCTGCATTGGCAGGCAGATTCTTTACCGCTGTGCCACCTGGAAGCCCCTTGTATGACTATGGAAAGCAGTTAAAACTATAAGGAATAATCTTTGTTTATGAGAAACAATTTGAAGAATGTTTTCTCAATCTTCTATTCTGTAAAAGCAATATGTGATTTTTGTAACAAGTGACACAACCCAAGAAGCACATGAATAAGAAGCTTCCTCTTGAATCTCGCAATTGTCACCGCACTTCAGGTGACCAGTGTAACTGTCTGGGTTGTATGCCACTCCCCAAATTTATCCAGACTTAGAAAAATATGGCTAGTTTGTTTGGGGTTTTTTAAAATAAGAATTCTTACAAAATATATAAAAACATATCCAGTTGCTTTATTCACCTGACAGTTTAGTATGGATATCTAATCAGGTCAGTTGGCAAAGATCTAACTCAGTCTTTTAATAGCTGAATCCACAGAATAGATGACCCTACTATGGTCCCACTTGTTCCCTTATTGATGAACATGTAAATTGACCTAGGCTTTTATCCCAACAAACAGCACAGCAATAAATATGTGTCCTTACCGCAAGATGCTTTTATTTCCACAGGGAGAAGCCCAGTGGTGGGAACCTCTGGATCAAGCCTATTTCCTATTTCTATACATATGGCACACATTTCATCCAAAGGGTTGTAGCAGTTCACATTTCCAATCAGGGACTTAGGAGAGTGTCCATCTCCCCCCAGCCCCGCACGCCCCCAGCCTCACCAAATGCTAGATCCCTCTCCACACGAGGGAATAAAGAAGAGGCATATATGTCTCTTTGGATTGTTTGGGTCCGTAGTTTTGGCCTCCAAAACTGTATACTTTCCTCAATCCATCCTTCCCCATTGAATTCTGTCTTCTCCTCCCGTTCATTCCATTTTCTTTCTCTAGGTTACAAAGACCAGAGCACCTGTAAGCCCAGATTCTCTGCAGTTAATAATGTGTTTTCTCCTACAAATACATTTATTCTTTTTAAAAATAGTTTTTGGCTGTGCCACGCAGCGTGTGGAATCTTAGTTATCTGACCAGCAATCGATCCCACACCACCTGTATTGGAAGCACAGAGTCGTAACCACTGGACCACCAGGGAAGTCCCCAAATACATTTATTCATAAAGGAAAGCAAGCAAGAAGAAATCCAAAGATGCCTATGAACAATAAATCCACATTTGATGTTATATGACTCCTTGTGATCTCTGAACATAGGCCTCCTTTGCAGAGCCTTCCAAAACCTGGACCTAGGTTAGACAGCACATATTTGCTTATCAGCATACTGGAATCCTTTTCATACTGTTCTTGGGGTTCTCATGGAGAAGAAGGTGACAACAGAGGATGAGATAGTTGGATGGCATCACCAACTCGACAGACATGAGTTTGACCAAGCTCCGGGAGATGGTGATGGACAGGGAAGCCTGGCGTGCTACAGTGCATGGGGTCGCAAAGAGTCAGACACGACTGAGCGGCTGAACTGAACTGAACTGATACTAGAATCCAGGCTCCATCACTTTTTGCCATTTGTGTAATTACACTCATGATCTTATCTATAATATGGCAACATTCCAACTTCTGTTTACTTTTGCTGATGAGTACAAAGTGCTCAGTGCAATACTTGGCAAACACTGAGCTTTTAATAAATGATTGTTATAAGATAGATCCCACAGTTTGATAGTTCCTTTGAAATATCAGCCATACACTTATATAAGTTGTTAGACATTTAAATCCACAACCAAATGTCATCTTCTTAACGAGATGCTTCATAAACAGAAGATAATTTTGTAGGATTTTCTGAAAATAAAACCTTGGGTTTTTTTGGGTTTTTTTTGTATTCATTGATTTCAATTATTGCTTGAGGCTTTGTCTGGGACAAACTGCCACTGAACTGCACACTGGAAAAATGGTTAAAATGGTAAATTCCATGTCAGAGATATTTTATCACAATAAAATAAAAGAATGAAAGCATTTCTTTCGTTCAGTGCACACAGTTAATCAGGTCCTTCTGTAACAGAGCCCTGGCTATCTCCTTCCTTCTCAATGGATTTTTTTTTACATCACTTTTCCTGGCCTTTTAAAAGCAATACTGGGGATCTGAGCTTAGGCTCACTCCAGTCTGGGTTCAATTCCTGGCCTTTTACTTTCTAAGGGGATAATACAACTATTTACTGTTGTAAAAATTAAAGGAGAGGAGCCTTGTAAACATTTGAATACAATGTCTGGCACTCGTAAGATAGTAAATGTCACCATTGCTGTTATTTACTTTATAATTGCTCATTCTCAGGCAGGGGTAAGCATTCATTTTTGGCTCCTTTTTAGAGGTTATATAGTTGCTTTATCTCCTTAGAATCATAAATGTATCTGAAAAAAAAATTTTAAAAATGAAGCTGTCATCACTGAAGACTCAACAGCACACTCTGACAAATAGTACTTCCAAAGAAATTCTGTCCAGTTCTCCTGTTGATCCCTGTGTGTTGCCCAAGTCTGGATATATCTTGTCAGCATATCAGGTAAGTTTCTAACAACGACATTAAAAAACGGGAATAAGAATACATTTGCGGGTCACTTCTCAGTGCAGAGATAAGTAAGGACCTGTATTCATGTGGGTTAAGCCTGTGACCCGAGTGAAAGCTAGATGACCCCAGGGTTATGTAGAAACCCAGCCTTGTGAGGCCTGAGCAGTTACAATTAGGAACTTGGAAAGTTCAGTCTAAACGTGGATGGGATGAGTTCACACACCACCACCAGAACACCTGTGAGGTGGGCAGGAACCCTGGAGTCAACCATCTTTTGAGTGGATCTGGAGGTGTGGCCAGACCCTACTGACCCCCATGAACTCATCTGGCAGGTTTGTATGATGAAAGTGATAGAGGAAGCATTAACACTGTAATATCCTCAGCACTTTACTTGGTACAGTGGCTTTAGCCCTTGTCTACTTGTTATATGTTTAATAGAAATCAAAGCCAAGTACGTAGATTTCATTTTATTCCAATGCAATCACACAGAAACTCACCAAGCTGCTTCCTCAGATGGAGGACCTTCCTTGGAACTAAAGGGCTTTTAGATAGATGCAAACTATTATATATAGAATGGATAAATAAGGTCCTACTGAATAGCTGCTGCTGCTGCTAAGTCGCTTCAGTCATGTCCGACTCTGTGCGACCCCATAGAAGGCAGCCCACCAGGCTCCTTCGTCTCTGGGATTCTCCAGGCAAGAATATTGGAGTGGGTTGCCATTTCCTTCTCCAGTGCATGAAAGTGAAAAGTGAAAGTGAAGTCGCTCAGTCGTGTCTGACTCTTCGCGACCCCATGGACTGTAGCCCACCAGTCTCCTCTGTCCATGGGATTCTCCAGGCAAGAATACTGGAGTGGATTGCCATTTGCTTCTCTAGGGGACTTTCCCGACCCAGGGATCGAATCCATGTCTCCTGCATTGGCAGGTGGATTCTTTACTACTGTGCCACTTGGGAAGTACAGGGAACTATATTCAATAGTCTATGATCAACAACAGTGGAAAAGAATATTTTGAAAAAAGAATATATTTTATATACATATAACTGAATCACTTTGCTGTACAGCACAATTTAAAACAACGTTGTAAATCAGCTATACTTCAATTTTTTAATTTATCCTAGCCTCAGTGATTTCAAGGTTTTACTTCCTTACAGAGGTGATTTAAAAAAAAAAAGCCTGGCACCCTTGGAAACACACACACATGCCTATCTTTTTCACACGCCATTTACCGCCTCCCAGCTCTCTTTAAGTGACTGAGCCCAGGGCTGGAGCCTGCTGGCAAAGACAAGTGACACACACATCCGGGCTCCAAGGCAGCATCGATTCCTCCTCCAGCCAGTTTCACCTTCCAGGGTGGCCTGGGTCACCCGCACTGCGCCCTGACCAGAGTCAGCAGCAGGCTGAGCTGCCAGACTGCTTCTTGCCCTTTGTCCTTGCCCAGGAGGGTGAGTTGACAAGCTCAGAGAAATAAAACAAGCATGTGGCAACCAGGATATAATTATTCCTATTTTTAATCTGGCCGAAGATCAATAGAAACATAAATTTTGAAGAATTGTCAGGCTAAAGAGTGGGAATGAAATCACAATTCAGATGCTAGCAGTGGATTTTAAAGTGAACGACTTGTCCTTTAAGAGTCTGTAGTTCCATGTAAAGTCCAGCCTGGAGAGCGTAGGGTTTATCACTGATCCAGCTTATAGTGTGGTTCAGTTTCAGAAGAAATATATTAAGCTGAAATTAGAGTGTGCCTGCCCAGATGACCTAGTAATGGTGCAATTTTGGAAATGATTATATAAGTTCCAGAACTTATATTTACACATAAATTACTGCATGTTGGCAGTGCAGTAAAGGGTGCTTGGTCCCTGACTGTACATTCTCTCTTAGGAAATCATTGAGATGCACATTTTATACTCAGGGTCCAAGAAAATGACCATCATGTGGGTGGTGTGGCGGTAAGAGGGCCACTGGTAAGGCACCCTATAGCAGGGGGCAAGCTGAGGGATACACATCTGGTGGCATTTCTGATCTGCAGTATACATGTTAGCTAAGACTGTGCCCAAAACACTGGAAAATCTGGGTGTTTCCTTCTCCCTGGTATGTAGTGACCTGAGTCAATGGCCAGAGGTCTCTCTGGGGGTAGTTCTGAGGGAATCACTGCAGTGTACCCTTCCTTCCTCCTGAGGACTCAGCATCTCTTCCATCAGCGGATCCTGGACGGAGCACCAGCACATGGCTTTCTATTGGGGCAGCTCTGTTGGCTAACGGCTCCTCCGTTCCTGCACATACCCTTTCACCCAGCCAGGGGGTAGGCCTAGAAATGTCTCCTGCTCCAACACCACTGTTCTCCTATAGCTTTGTTTGCCTTCCAATGAATGTGTTAACATTCATAGGTCATCCTCCTGAATGGATAAAAAAGATATGGTACATATATATAATGGAACACTACTCAGCCATGAAAAAGAATAAGATACTGCCATTTGCAGCAACATGGATGGACCTAGCGATTATCATACTAAGTAAAGTCAGTAAGAAAGAGAAAGACAAACACCATATGATATCACTTCTGTGTGGAATCTAAAATATGATACAAATGAACTTATCTATGAAATAAAAAAAGAATCATGGACATAGAGAACAGACTGGTGGTTGACAAGGAGGAGGGGGGTTAGAGGAGGGGTGGGTTAGGAGTTTGGAATTAGTAGATGCAAACTATTATATATGATGGATAAACAGTTCCTAAACTGTGCTAAACAGTTCCTACTGTATAGCACAGGGAACTATATTGAATATTCCATGTTAAACTATCATGGAAAGAATATACGTACATATATATAGAAATCAACCAAACTTGAATAAAATTAAATTTTTAAAAAAATTAAAATCTCCTTGTCAAAAAAAATATTCATAGGTCATCTTTCATGTGGGACCTGTGATATTGACCATCCTCTTGGTTCAGAAAACTAGCATAGGAGCTAAATAAAAAGAGAAATATAATAAAACATTCAATTGTATTTTGCATGCAATGGTTTGTAGGTTATGAAAAAATAGCCAACATGTCCATTCGACCTGACCCTATGATGAACAAAAATAATTAAAAGATGTGTATGAATAATATTCTTATAACTGGACAGAATACAAACTTCTTAGACCATTAAAGAAAGCATCATGCTAGAAATGCTTATTTCAGGTGCAGGAACACATTGATCCTCAGTGTATCGTAACACCAACCTCTCATTGCTGTTTTATGTTTATGCATCTATTGCAAAACAGTAAAATTATTTTATTCATTAGTATATTCGTTTCCTGGAAAAGGAAACGGCAACCCATTCCAGTACTCTTGCCTAGAGAATCCCAGGGACAGAGGAGCCTGGTGGGCTGCCATCTATGGGGTCGCACAGAGTCGGACACAAATGAAGCGACTTAGCAGCAGCAGCATATTAGTTTCCTGTGGCTTCTGTAACAAATCACCACTAAGTGTTGCTTAAAACAACAGATACTTATTCTCCCAGAGCTCTGGAGGCCAGAAGTCCAAAATCAAGGTGTGAACAGGGCTGCAATCCCTCTGGAGATGCTAGAGAAGAATCTGTTCTTTAATCCTTTCACCTTCTGGTGGTTGCTGGCAGTCCTTACCTGGTCCCCATGTTCACATGGCCTTCTCCTGTGCATGGTGTGTGTCTATGGGTGAGTGTGTGTGTTGAATCACCTTCTACCTCTCTTGGGTAACTCTACTCTGAAGACCTCTAAGATTCACCCAGATAATTATGGATTATCTTCTCATTTTGAGACCCTTAATTTAATCACAATCTGCAAAGACCCTTTTTCCAAATAAGGTAACATTTACAGATTCCTAGGGTTAGGATCTAATATCTTTGGAGCCACCATTTAGTACACTACTGTGCGTACTAACAAATTTCACATCAACTTCAGAATTTGGTTAAAATCATCTCTGACAAATAACCTAACGTAGAGAAATGTAATAACAGGAAAAGGTATAATTACTACTCATTGAAAATGTAAAAGATGTTCAATCAACCGATTGTTTTATATGATGTGAAAATTATTTCCCTGTTTCTAATTCTCTTATAAAAATAACTGAGGCATTGTGAAAAGTAACATTTACCTAAGTTATGTGTAAATTTGCCAGTGATTACTAAACATATCTAGGTGTCTCTCTCTTTTTTAAATAATAGGGTTGAAAATTATCAGAGGTTGAAGTACACAGAATACCCAAGGCCGCCTCAGACCCAGCTCATTCCTTCCCCCACACATTAGCAAACTTTGTATTGTCTTTCATCAGGCACGGCAAACCCCATTACAGGATTAAACATATAGTATTTCATGGAGTTTTTGGCCACGCAGGCTATTACCTAGTTTAGAGTAAGATTGGTAAATACACTCTAGTTACAGCCATCCAGTTTCTCACATTTTCATAAGCAATACAATTCTAGATGTCTTGTGTAGCCAATGCTTTATTTAAGAAATCATTAGTGTGTTGCTGGGCTCCCTCGGTGGCTCAGCTGTAAAGAATCCGCCTGCAGTGCAGGAGACACAGTTTCGATCCCTGGGTGGGGAAGATCCCCTGGAGAAGGAGATGGCAGCCTTGCCTGGGAAATCCTGTGGACAGAGGAGCCTGGTGGGCTACAGTCCACGGAATAGCAAAGAGTCAGACATGACTGAGTGACTAAACAACAAATGTATTAAAAGAGAAGCATCAGATTTTGTCTGTCCTGACTATGGCCTTGAAGCCACAATGACCCAGCTCTGCACTGTACCTCTGCCCCACTCATCACTGCTTGTCCCAGGTGACCACCTCCTCTGCTTCTCATCCTTTCCCCTGTCATCTCCCCTGAGCTCATCTTATTCCCATGTCCAGTAACCAGGTTCCATATTGTATCCACAGATCAGCCCTGTGGCTTTGGCAACTTCTCCAGACCCCTCCCAGTTTCCTGGGTCTCATCTTCACCGCTTCATTTTCTGCTTGTTGGCATCCTCTGCTGCCAGAAATGAGAGAGACCTTACTCACCCTTGACCTGTAGGAAGTCCCCATGCCCCTGCTGGTCAGCTCAACTCTTCACTCCTACAGAGGGGATGTTTGGATGTATTTCACTTGAAGTGTTGCAAAGACACGGAATCTCCATCCGGGAGATAAACAAGGGTTATCAAGATCTCCCATTTAAGCAAGTCAGTGAGGTATAGAAAAGTCCTAAGAATTACAGATCAATTTATTAATTTTAATTGGAAACAGAGGAGTTTTCAGTGTCCTATGAACCTCTAAACAGTTTTCCCAGAGGAGAGCCTATGATGTCCAAACACTCATCGTATTCAAAACAGTTTCTCGATTGACTCTGAATAGAGCTCATTTCTGACATATGCAGCCATCTTTCTGCCTTCAACCTGAATATCAACAATAAACATGTGTAGTGTCTGAACCATATGTAATAAATCTTGGCCCTTTTCTTAAAACCTGTAAGGAAAGAATCAGTACCATGGGTGGGGCTTGAAGAGGAGAAATGATGGCAGCTGTTATCCAATGTGCAAAACTCCCGATTTTATTTTAGCATCTTTACATCTAAATACATAAATATAAATATACATCTAAATATATAAATATATCTAAAAGCATATATGAAAGTAGCAGTCCAAAATGAAGTGAGGTTATTGTTCAGATTTGTAAATGCTTTTTTAAAAAAAATCTCAGATACAAAAACAAAGTTTATTTGAAAGTAATCACCTTTATCATAGGAGTGATTTCAAGCTCAGAGGGAGAGAGGAAATTATTCAAGGAGATGAACATAGGAAGGAGAGCCCCAAAAGCCACTGATGTGGAATTGGTTAACTCAGAGGCTTATCCGATTCCAGTTACTTGGCTGTCCGTGAGAGCGTAACAACCCACCACAGCCTGGCCCTCCTTAACTGGCCTGATTTAAAGGAAATCTCCTTAAAACCTTCTCTGGGAGGCAACTGGCTTCATCTGCCATTTCTGAGAATCGTTAGCTGGTTGGTGACTTCCTCCAAGCCGTCCTAATGTCCGTGAAAGATATTGATCTATGAGTCATCAGAGCTGCATTTAGCTTTGCCTTTCAAGCTGCCCTCCTGTCTAGCCTCCTCAAAACCCCACCAGTAAGTGGTCTCTGGAGGCCAGAGGCCCCCGGATGTTTAGTGAAAGCAATCAAGACTATGGACATGCTCAATGCCGGAGTGACCCTGCTCCTCTCCCACCTTCCCAGGCCACATCGCACTCTTGCTTGAAATCACCATCTTAACCTAAAAGAAGCCAACTCGACATTTGAGCATAAAAGCACCACAATTCCTACCGACAGGCAACAGAAAAATCACATCTTCTCCCGGTTTTAACAATTCACCTTCTTTCGTTTCAATCACTGCCTCTCTTTACCAACCTTAACCTCATGTTCACCACTTTCTATGTTTTCATATACTCGAATCAATCATTTTTTTCTGCTCTAGAATCTGAACATCTTGATCTTCCTGGACCGTGAAGCTTTACCTAGCTCCTTGCTACACTGATCCTTGTATTCATCATTGCCGTGGCTGACTCTCTTCACCATGGGTGTCAAAGGAGCTCCTGATTAAAGCGCCACTATTATTTTAGAATTTGCAGCCACCTTCTCCTTCTACTTTTTGGTTTATTTTGTTTTTCAGTTAACTTCTATCTCCACAGAATGTACCACTTCATAATTCCTTTGCAAGATCTTGAAAACCTGCCCCAAATCACAATGGGATTCTCTAAACAACAATCTACCAACATCTTTTACGAGTTTACTGAGTATAATTTATTTGAAACTTTTGAACATTTCTGCCCCAAAGAGACAGACATGTTAAGCATCCGAGGAACAGGATGAATCCCCTATGAATTCAACCTCTGTGTGGATCCCCACCATGATATTAAATTGTTCACACTTGGAGAAAAATGCATTTGTAAAGCATCACTTTGAAAAGCAGACCCCCAAACTCTCTCACCCTCTTCGTATCCTTTGCATCTTTCTGAGTGCCTAGCTCGTAAGCGTTTCCTACTCTCTTTGGGTTTGTGTTTCATGTGCTGTCTTTTGTGAAACTCGAGTGTTATAATTTGTCATTTGAATAAAGCGTACCGTTTATTTATTTTTAAGGCCTATAGTTACAGGGGAAATCCGATTGGATGTATAACCGAATCTGATTTCTCAAGAACAGATGCCTGGACATCTGGGTGTTTTTAGCAGCTCTGCATGTGGTTTTATGACCGGTGGTTTGAGAAATGCTGATTTAACCAGGTCCTGACCACCCTGAGTTCACTCCCCTCCCTCCTGCAGGGGGAGCAGAAGGGGATCTGACACCGCCTCCCTCTGGCCAGCCTGCTTGAGGGTAAGAGGTCAGCGCAGGCCTTTTGCCCTGCGGTATGGGAGCTTGGTGATGGGTCCTCCCAGTCCCCGAGGCTTCTCTCAAGGTGGGGGAATTGTCTGGAGCAATGGACACTGACTGGCCTCACTGCACCTGTGGCCTCAGCATCATGGTCTTTCGGTCTGTGCTTCAAGGCCTGCATTCCAGGGGGACGACAGACCACTTGGCACCATGCCCTCCCGGGCCTTTGGAGAAGCCCCCTCTGGCACTGTTGGGCTGACTCCATGGGGTCCTGAAGCAGAGTTTCTTAGGACACCCCCTTCCCTGATTGGCCGTGTCCAGATGTGAGCTCCTACATCTCCCTGGAAATGACCTTTTTTTTTTTTTTTTTTTTGAGACACAGCCCAGAGGCCAGACCCTGAGCCTCAGCTGGAGCTGCTAAGGGTTAGATTATGTCCTCCCTCAAATCCACACATTGAATTCCCAGCCCCCGTACCTCATAAAATGGCTGTGTTTGGAGATAAGCTCTTCAAAGGCTTGATTAAAATGAAGCTGTTAGGGTGGGCCCTAGGCTAATCTGACTGGTGTCGTAAGAGGAGGAGGCTTGGGCACACAGATGCCAGGCCTGCGCGTGAAGACAAAACAGTGACAAGGAACAATCTCAAGCCTGGGAGAGGCCTCGGCATAGACCAACCCTAACAATGCCCTGACCTCGGACTTCCGGCCCCCAAGGCTGTGTCTGTTGTTTAATCCCACAGTGTGTGGGATTTTGTCCTGGCAGCCATGGCAGCTGGAGCAGATGGGTGCACAGGCTCAGGTTCACAAAGGGTCTGCACCTTTGTTATCCTGCTGTGCCCCACGGCTTTGCAGCATCTTAACTCTTGGCACCTGGTGAGTGGCTGTTTTCCTGCATCCCAGGGAACCCTGCTATCAAAGTCTTGGTGACTTTTGCTTGTATTTTCCTATCAGTACAAAATGTCCATGTTTATCACCCATTTGTTCTTACTCTAATATAAACTATGTCTTTGGCTTACTTTTCTGCTGTGGTGCTCCCTTTTTCTTACTGATTTGCTGGAGTACTTTTTAGAGTAAAAACATTGAATTTTATGTCATATATTTGGCAAATATTTTTTCAGTTTTTGTTTCTTATTGTGTTTCTAATTTGGCATGGGAATGTTTAAATGTTTTACATGTTCAAAAGTCTTTAATTGCACTTGTATTTGAAAAATTCTTTTCTCGTACATGAATCAGATGGGTGGAAGATTTAACTAAATCTTCAATTTTTAAATGATTTCATGTTTTATTTTTTAATTTTTTTAATCCAATTTTTATTTGTTTGGTATCTGGCATGGGAATAAGGATGTCAACTGATTTTTTTCCCAAGTATCTAAATTTTGCTATACAATTAAAAATATAATAATCTAGTCATGGTCCTTTGAACTGAAATGTTTTCTTTTTCCTATATTACTATTTACACACCAAATTCTGATTTTTGGTTATTATTATGATTCATTGCTCTCTTTTCTTCCTCCTTCAATACTACTATTGGTATCACCACACTTATACACAATGACTATACTAATTATATGGATATTAGTATTGTATTAGTATAATTATACTATATATTAATTATAGGGCACATTTCTCTTCATTACTTCTCTTTTTAGACTTTTTCCTGTCTGTTCCTATCTATGATTTTTAAGTATTTTTTCAGGTTCTCCCAATGACTCATTGAAATGTGGCTTGGTAATTGTATTGTCTACTTATTAACTGGAAAGAATCAATATCTTGTCTCACTTTATTTAGACCTACTTGTTGACTACGTCTTCAAACTTCTAGATTTAGTCTTAATCATCCTTACCATTCTAGTTAGGACTGTTGCCAGGTATTTTATTTTTTCATCACTATTTTCCCATGAAGATTCCCAATCACTTATCACTGAATCAAAAGGACACTATTGACTTCTGGATATTCTCTGAATACCACCATTTTGTCAAGTCCTCTTATCAACTCAAACAGGTTTTCCATTGATTCTTACAAAGACTCTAGTTAGATTTATCATCATTCACGGCCAAGACAATCATCTGGAATCATGCTCCTAATTAGAAGTGTGTCTTTTTTCTCCTTCATGCTAAAGATTAGAGGTGACAACAGCTGCTTGGCTCATTTTTTATAGTACATGATTCTTAGTTAGCAAAGTGGAGTGTCCATATTTGAGTCTTCTGAATACAGAGAACATGACTCTGTCCTGGCCACTGTCTGATTATTATCCAGTCAAGAGAATGGTGCTGAGGTAGGTGATTTGAGGAGCATGGACCAATTCTCTTATAGTATGGATTTCCTCCCTGGATCAAACTAGACCCTCAAGAGCCACCCATTTGCTCCCGGTGTCTCAGGCCCCCAGAATTGCCTTTCCAGAGTTGTGTACCCCTCCCTTAACTACATGTATACACATGCATATATGTATATGTGTGTGTGTGTGTGTTCAGCTGTATCTGACTCTTTGCAACCCCATGGACTGTAGCCTATCATGTTCCTCTGTCCATGAGATTTCCCAGGCAAGAATATTAGAGTGGGTTGCCATTTCCTCCTCCAGGGGAATCTCCCTGACTCAGGAACAGTACTTGTGTCTCCTTTGTCTCCTGCACTGGCCGGTGGATTCTTTACCACTGAGCCACCTGGGAAGCCCATACGTACATACATACATACTCTGAGACACCTGAGAGCAGGTGTCGGAAACCCAGTTGCCAGAACAACAAAGCAGGAGCTTGCTACTAGGGTGCTGATGTCATAATGTCAGCAAGGGTCACACTAACTGAAATTTGAATCATAAAGCTCTTGGTAGCAGCAAACCACAAGTTTTGCGTTGTCTCAGATTGTATGAGCATGGGTCAGTAGAAAGAGGTCCGAACTTAAAATCTGAAACCATGGCCTCCATCTCAGCTCTGACACCGATGAACCCCTTAGAGGTTTACAGAGCCTGTGAAATTCCCTGACGTCTCCATAGCACTTCCTGCACATGAAGGAGGTTAGATATGTGACTCTTTCAAATTCTTCACTTCCAAAAGTATCTTATCAGAAATCCCAAAGGTTCATGAACATCAGAAAAGAAATTCCCACTCATCATTAAATCATGTCCCTCTACAGAAGAGTATTTTTGGTGTCAGTTCTAGGAAGTCTTGTAGGTCTTCATAGAATCATTTAACTTCAGCTTCTTCAGCATTAGAGGTTGGGGCATAGCCTTGGATTACTGTGATGTTGAATGGTTTGCCTTGGAAACAAACCAAAATCACTGTCATTTTTGAGACTGCAATCAAGAACTGCATTTTGGACTCTTTTGTTGACTATAAGGGCTTCTCCATTCTTTCTCAGGGATTCTTGTCCACAGTAGTAGATATAGTGGTCATTTGAATTAAATTATCCCATTCCCACCCATTTTAGTTCGCTGATTCCTAAAAAGTTGATGTTCACTCTTGCCATTTCCTGTCTGACTCATCTGAAAAGATCCTGATGCTGGGAAAGATCGAGGGCAGAAGAAGGGGGCGACAGAGGACAAGATGGTTGGATGGCATCACTAACTCAATGGACATGAGTTTGAGCAAACTCTGGAAGATAATGAAGGAAGGGAAGGCTGGCATGCTGTAGTTTATAGGGTGGCAAAGAGTTGGACACAACTTAGCTATTGAACAACAACAACAAAAGAATTATCTAAATTTCCAATGTTGCCACTAGGACTACATGAGTGAGTGAAAAAAATTTTTTTCAAGATTGAGTGAAAAAAAAAATCAAGATTAAAAAATAGGGGAACAGGGACTTCCTTGATGGTCCAGCAGTTAAGACTTTGGGTTTCCAGTCCAGGAAGTACAGGTTTAATCCTTAGTTGGGGAACTAAGATTCCACATGCCATGCAGTGCGGCCAAAAAAAAAAAAGGTGGGGGGAAGTAGGAGACAGCTGGACTTTCCATCTACATCAGAGGAAATGATATTATAATTTCACACCCATTTCATCAACAAGAACATGGACACAACAGGCATTAGGGCTTTTCAGAAAGGGTAGAGTTAATGTTTCTGATTTACAAGCAGGTGCCACTTGAACACATACTTTCGTCACCCCTCATCTTTTTATAAGAAAATCAGAAGCTATGAATAGCGAACTATTTCTAATGCTTTTGGAACACATGATCACTTTAATTCTGTAATGAGTGTCTCAAGTTTTTCATGCAGGGCACCAGAAAACTGGCCCACCTTTTCTTCTTTTTTATAAAACAGAAAGGTTGGAATGCAATTGACCTTGTACTCTCTCACCAGCTCCTCACACTCGTCGGCATCCACTTCCAGGAACACCACATCCTCGTGCTTCAGGGACAGGGCCTGGAAGAGCGGCTTGATGGTCTTACAGGGCCGGCACCACGTGGCTGAGAAGTCCACGGCCACCAGCCGCTCCCCAGCTTCCTTTAGCGCCACCTCAAAGTCTTCCTTGCTCAGGATCACCTTCACTAGGTCCTCATCCAGAAACTCTGTGTCTTCCTCTGACGATTGCAGGCTATTGCCTTCTGGGGGCCCGATTGTGTCCTCTAAGGACCTGGTGTTCTCATCCTCCTTGAGCAGAATGGTTTCAGTTGAGGACTTGGGAGTCTGACCCTCTTTGGGCAGAATGGTTTTGGCTGAGGACTTGGGGGTCTCACCCTCCTTGGGCAGAACGGTTTCGGCTGAGGACTTGGGGATCTCACCCTCCTTGGGCAGAACGGTTTCGGCTGAGGACTTGGGGATCTCACCCTCCTTGGGCAGAACGGTTTCGGCTGAGGACTTGGGGGTCTCACCCTCCTTGGGCAGAATGGTTTCGGCTGAGGACTTGGGGGTCTCACCCTCCTTGGGCAGAACGGTTTGGGCTGAGGACTTGGGGATCTCACCCTCCTTGGGCAGAACGGTTTCGGCTGAGGACTTGGGGGTCTCACCCTCCTTGGGCAGAATGTTTTCGGCTGAGGACTTGGGGGTCTTACCCTCCTTGAGTAGAATGGTTTCGGTTGAGGACTTGGGAGTCTGATCCTCCTTGGGCAGAATGGTTTTGGCTGAGGACTTGCGGGTCTCACCCTCCTTGGGTAGAATGGTTTCGGCTGAGGACTTGGGGATCTCACCTGCCTTGGGCAGAACGGTTTCCGCGGAGGACTTGGGGGTCTTACCCTCCTTGGGCAGAATGGTTTTGGCTGAGGACTTTGGTGTGTCACCCTTCTTGGGCAGAATGGCTTTGGTTGTGAACTTGTGCGTTTTACTCTGCTTGGGCAAACTGAATTTTGCTGGAAAATTAGGGGTATTGCCCTGCTTGGGTGAGATGTTTTTTTCTGAAGAAGTGGGGATGTCCACCTGCTTGTGCAGGGTGGTTTTGAGTGGGAACTTGGGGGAGTCAGCCCGCCATGATGAAATGATTTTGCCTGGGAAATTGGAGGATTCATTCTGCTTGGCTGGGAGGATTTGGTTTGGGGAGTTAGGGGAGTCAGCCTGTTTGGGTGAGATGATCTGGGCTGGGAGCTTGGGGGAGTCAGCCGGCCATGATAGAATGACTTTGGCTGGGGAGTTGAAAATGTCACCCTCTTTTGTTGAGACGGTTTTTTCTGACAATTTGGAGGCATAAGACTGATTGGGCAGAATGGTTTGGATTGGGAAGATGGGGGTGTCAGCCTTCTTGGGCAAAGTGGTTTTGGCTGAGGGTTTGGGGGTGTCGCCCTGCTTGGGCGAGGTGGTTTTTTCTGAAGAATTGGGGGTGTTGTTGGCCTGCTTGCACAGGGTGGTTTTACCGGGGGGATTAAGAATGTCACCCTCTTTTGGTGGGATGTTTTTTTCTGGGAAATTGGGAATGTCACCCTGCTTTGGTGAAATGGTTTGGGTTGAGGAATTGGGGGTGGCAGCCTGCTTGGGCAAGATGCTCTTCTGGGGGGAATCGAGAATTTCCCTCTCTTTTGATAGGATGGTCTTTTCTGGGAAACTGGGAGTGTCAGCCTGCTCGGACGGGACGGCTTTTGCTGAGGAATAGATAAAGTCCCCCTGCTTGGGCAGGACAACTTGGGCTGGAGAGCTGGGGGTGTCAACGCTCTGCTCAGGTGGGAGTGTGTCCACGGCCTGCAGGGCTTCGGATGCCCCCACATGTGTACGTTGAACATTGCTGACCTCATGGACAAAGGCCTCCAGGGTGTGTGCTGGGACCTGGAGAGTCACATGGCTGGACATAACCTGTAATAATGGACTTTCTGAAGAAAAAGTTTAAAAAAATAAAAATGTCAGAGAAGAAACAAAAGCATTCTGATCATCTACTCCAAGGAAGACTGGCAGGCATTCTTCTTAGAGCACATGAAGGTAGTCTTCTAACTGATACATTCATTTGCATACTCACATTCCACACAAGACCAAGCAGCATGTGATTACACGTAATCTTCACCTAGGTTTTTTTTCCTTTAACTACAAACTTCTCTGCTTAGTTTGACACTGCAGCTGACCCTCTAAGCACACAGGTCCCCAAAACAGCCCCCTCCCCTCCTCCTGATCTTTATCCTCACCTTCATTTGTTTCTGCTTGGTTGTCTGACCTCATTTCCGGTTCCTCCAGGACCCCAGCTTCATCACTTTCCATTTCCGGTTCCTGGTCTCTACCCACCCCTACTTCACAGGTGCCTCATGGCACCAGCAAGGCCATCCCCTTTGACCTTCTCCAACCAAACATCGTATGTCGAGTAACAACCTGTACTGGGGTGGAGCCTACAGCCGGCCTGCCCTCTCCGTTCTCACAGGGGTCCCATTCGAGAGTTTCACGACCCTCTGGGTTTTGGGGCTGCTCTGGTGTGTGGGGCCATGCCCAGTCCCTAAAATGAATTCACAGGCATTATTTCCTACAACTAACCACTGAGGTAAGTCCCATTGTGACCTCCACCTTACAAGTGAGAAAACAGCCTTAGAGAAGTTATGGGACCCACTCAAGGTCACAGAGCTCATCTGTGGGGCAGGTTCCGAGCCCACACTCCTGATACTGGGCTGGGCTGCCTGCTGAGTGCCCCATCTAACCTTTCCTACCCCCTTCCTCCAGGACTCCCCAGCCCCAGCCTTCTCTTTATGACTCGGCCACCACAACCATCTACTAAGGTCTCCTCTGTGATCTCCTCGAACGGTGGTGCTGGAGAAGACTCTTGAGAGTCCCTGTGTACAGCAAGGAGATCAAAACAGTCAATCCAAAAGGAAAACAACCCTGAATAGTCATTGGAAGGACAGATGCTGAAGCTGAAGCTCCAATACTTTGGCCACCTGATGCAAAGAGCCAACTCATTGGAAAAGACCCTAATGCTGGGAAAGATTGAAGGCAGAAGGAGAAGGGGAAAACAGAGGATAAGATGGTTGGATGGCATCACTCATTCAATGGACATGACTTTGAGTAAACTCCAGGAGATAGTGAAGGACAGGGAAGCCTGGTGTGCTGCAGTTGGGGTTGAAAAGAGTCAGACACAGCTGAATGACTAAACAACAACAAGGTCTCCTCTCAACTATATCACCCTCTTCTGCAAAGTCCTACCTGCTGGTCAGATGTCCAGTTTGGATGTTGGGAAGGGAGATTACAATATGGAGGAGTTCCCTTAGAAGTGGCAGTAGTGAGAACACGGCCCCCCATCCATGTGACAGAGAATCCTGGCCTCCCCTCTCTAGGCAGAAGCCTCAGCAAGGACTCAGGTTGGATGTGTTCAGAGGAAAGCTGGAAGCGAAGGAGCATCTGCCTCCTGCACCACCTGGAAGGCTAGAAAATGCCACAGCCATGTGGGCTCCATGTGCCCATGGCAGCAGGGGTGATGGGCAGATTGCTGGGCCAGGGAGGTCCTCACATCCAAGTGGAGCTGTGATATTCTAAGACTTGAGCTTCTCTTCTAACCAGGAGAAGCTCAAGAAGAACAAAGAAGCCACAGTGCAGGGGGATTTGCAGCGAGAGGCAAGGACCAGGGCACAGGCTTGACCAGTGGGTGACAGCACGGGCCCCAACCCCAGACAGCCTCCTCCATCCTTAACAGTTCCCAGTTCCAGGACCAGGCCAGACCAACCACCTCGCCTGGGAACCAGCAGGAGACAGGGGGCTCAGGAACAGCAAGTCCACACAGCCCTGTGTACCCACAATCAGCCAGAGTTCACACAGCCCTGTATACCTGCATATTATGGAGAAAGGGCAGGAATTGGAAGACAGAGCTGTCATCAGAGTAAAACCGTATTCCTTAGGCTGAAATCCCCCAGGAGCATGGTGTCTGTAATTAATCAATACATTAATATGTGATTAATCATTAATAATACCACACTGAATATTTGAACACTGCTAAGAGAGTAGATCTTAAAAGTTCTCATCACAAGAAAAAGAAGTTTGTAACTATGTGTGGTGACGGATGTTAATTAGACTTACATGGTGATCATTTCACAAGATACACAAATATAGAATCATTATGTTGTACATTTGAAACTAATATGTGTTAATTATATCTCCATTTAAAAAGTTTTTAAAAAATAACAGAAGCTGACATTTGGCTCCTCCTCTCTTCCTAGTCTGGGCTTCCCTGGTGGCTCAGTGGTAAAGAATCTGCCTGCCAATGCAGGAGACGTGGGTTCGACTCCTGGTCCAGGAAGATCCCCAGGACAGGAAATCACAGCCCACTCTAGTATTCTTGCCCTAGGAAGTCCCATGGACAGAAGAGCCTGGTGGGCTACATCCAAGGAGTCACAAAAGAGTCAGACAAAATTTAGTGACTAAACAACAACAGCTCTTCCTAGTCTATGGTTTTACACGACTTACTAACTTCCTGGGCCTCGGTTTCCTCATTTGTAGAATGGATGCAATCGTGGTATCTGCCTGATAAAGGGATTGTGAAAACAGAAGGAGGTCATGTGATGTAAAACACCTGGTGCAGCAGCTGGGGCAAAGCAGGTCACTATACTCAAGTGTCTTGTTTATGAGCATTGGCTCTGTGCCAGGACTAAAAGACGTGTTCTCTGTTGAGTGAAACCCGTGCAGCCCACTCAGGAGACCCCTCGTGTGTCGGAGTCTGTGTATACACGGCCCCGCTGGTTGCCCAGAGCCCCCGTGGACAGTTTCTCATGAATATGGTGGATATCGTACCTTGTGTGACACCTTGGGGACAGGGGTTTTGGGAACTCAGAATCTTGCTTGGGTTTTCTGACAGCAATCTGGTGCATCTATCACAGAGCCTACAGCAGAGCCAAGGATCGACCGATGAGCAAACGGTAGGATTTCTGCAACGGGACGTGTAGACATTGCCCCTCTCCTTGGTGGGATGAATAACTACAAAGAACACCACATCCACTCAGCTCTGGTTTTACAGCCAGAGGATCTGTATCAAACTTCAGAAAAAGTCCCTTCTGAGGCTTTTGAGATTCCAGAATTGTGGGTAAGGATGCACTTGAATTACACTCTGCATCTTATATATGAGGAAACTGAAGCTTAGAGACATTGGTCTTCCAACTCCTCTGCCCATTGCCAGCAACTGACTTAAAAAACTACAATTATTCAACCCAACGTTATAGTAAGAAAAAGACAACTTGATAAAACTTAAAATATTTATTAGTATGAATCAGTGTGCGTTAAACCAAAAATAACAGATACAATTGGACGACGTGGAAGGCAGTGCTTTACTACAGAATACAAGGTGGACAGGTAGGTCCTAAGGTCTGCAGCGGCGTCTTTTATACGTGGGAACTGGGTCCAGCCCAGACAGAGGCCCCTTATGAAAACACGAGGGAGGGGGCAATGTACACAATCAAGTGCTGACACTGGATCTCTGGGTCTGGTTTTAGTAACGAAGGTTAAACCAGAACCTAACGGGGCTGAATGCGGCTCAGAGCCCTTTCTTTCGTTATTCAAGTTGTGATGAGCGTCGCAGAGTAGAGAGAAGCAAGGCCCTGAGGGGAGCCTATTGGGCCATCGCAGGTCATGTTCCTCAAACTCAGGGGACACACCTCGGTCACCTGAGCCCCCCCGGGTCCTCCACGGGGTCCAGCCCTTTGCTTGGCTAAAGGCTGGCTTCAGCTCTCCAGACTTCTCTGGTCTGCAAGAAAGCCCTCCAATGCACTGCTCCCCACTATAAAGATGGCAGCTCAATTACGTGCATGCAGCATTGGCACAATCCCACTGCCACCTGGGGGATTCCCATGGGGAGACAATCCCCCTGAGAGCCTGTGCCCGGTTTACACAACTGAGTCACGAGCCACACGCAGCCAGGGAAATGGATCACATGTCGCTGTAACAAATCTGAAGTTGTATTTACACACGTGTGCATACGTACCACAAGGGAGAGAAAGGAAAACAGAAGAGCACATTTGGGGAAACTGGGTGAAGGACGCTGCTGGACAACTTGGAACAACACTAATGTTCAGGCCTTTACATCACATCACACGGTTATGGTTCAGAGATTAGAACAGTCAGAAAGTAATCTCAAGGCAAAATGAAGGAAGATAAGCAAGGCTCCTTGTGGACAAGGCTCGAGCCTCCGTCTTCAGAAAAGACCCCGCTTCCTGCAAACGTCTATGTGCCTGAGGGCCATCTTCTCTTCCCACACTGCTCTGAGGAGTGACTACAGGCATGTGGCTGGCTGATGCCTTGAAAGTTAAGGCTGCACAGAAAGGCAAACGAGTGGCTCCCACCCACGTGGGCTTCTGAAACTAAGCCACAGGCTCACAGGTGGGTAGCCTGCTATGCGTGGTTAAGACCAGCTCTTTTATGCAAGATGGGAGCACTGAACATCCAGCCCAAAGCTGCAAACTCCTCCGGCCCATGCACCTCCTTAGCTAGGCAACCTTGTCTAGAGACAAGCTCTGGTCCTTGGGGACTGCCAGATGATGAAAGATTCCAAAATAAGCCTGCATGCCACCTGGAACAAGGTCACTTGAATGTGCAACCCACATTTTTTTTAAACTTTGTTAACAGGCAAGATAATGGCTCAGCCTGCAAGCAGAATCACGGAGCCCGTAATGTTGACAAGGTGCACAAAATCCTTAAAACCCTGCAAAGGCCCTACCAAGGTGTCCAAGTTCCAATTTGCCAGCAGTTTTAGGGGAACCCGTCTGGAGTTTAAGCTCTTGAATCAAAAATAAGTGTTTTCAGCTTCCATGTCCTAAGATTGTCAAATGATTCTTGCAAGCTGAGTGAAGTGGTAAAAGCATCAAATTGACAACATATTCTCAAGTTGAAAAAAACCTAAGTCTGAGATTTCAAACTGTTTTCTTCATTGCAGCCCATGTGAAGAAGTGTGAATGGGGCCCTGATCTCGCAAGGACTGTCACTTTTTTTGACGGCAGACTCAGTATCCCCAACCATCAAGGGCTGGTGGGACCAGCATGGCAGGGCTCAAGAATGGCTCACACCAAGTTACAGAAAGTTCAAGGTCTCTCATCGGCTCATGATCTCTTTCTTGATTTTTACATTGTGGGTCTTCAATGAATGTTTGTTGAGCCTTGAAGGTACCAACTGGCCCTGTTACCATACTACCTGGTCAGCCACATCTCACCCCACAAAAGGCACCAATTTGAATCTCTTCCAAGGTTCACTCCCCATCCTGAGCCTTCCTAGGAAAACAACTGCTTCTCGATCCCAGGTTTTTATGAAAATTAGAAAGAAAACAGCATGTGAACTTTCAGTAGGGACAGTTTTTCTTCCCGTCCTTTCCACTGGATTCAGACATCTTTAATTCACTGGGATTCCCAGGTGGCTCAGTGGTAAAGGGTCCACCTGCCAATGCAGGAGACATAGAGACGCTGGTTCGATCCCTGGGTCAGGAAGATCCCCTGGAGGAGGAAATGGCAACCCACTCCAGTATTCTTGCCTGGAGAATCCCAAGGACTGGTGGGTTACAGTCCATGGGGTTGCAAAGAGTCAGACACGACTGAGCACAAAACAATTCACTGAGCTGACAGGGAGTCTGTAAAGGGAAAGTTCATCGGAGCCTGTTCCCAGCTAACAGGCATTCCAGGGGTAGACTTCTGTTCAACCTTAATACCCACCCCACCAAAGCTTGGCCTCTTCTTAAAGACCCTCTGATTTCATAGTTTTGGGCGGGGCAGGGAGGAGGGGCAGGCAGTGGGGGTGGGGGTCTAGAATCTTACTGTGCCGGTACTTCTTCTGGCTGGCTTTCCTGTAATCAATTATTCACTGATATTGTTTAATATGAGAAGTTTGCCCTACAATTTAGATTCAAACATCCTTCAGGTAATTTGTTCCCAGGATATGGCACTATGTCACACTCTGTTAGTAAAATAACACTCTGTGGGAAACTTCCCCAAGAGAGTGGGGATTTATTACCCTGCAGGTCATGCAAACCAGGTGGTCTCTGGAATAACATTTATATCCTGCATTTGTCACTGCTTACACAGTAATGACTCCAAATGATTTCCAACACCAGGCCTCCAACTCCCAGCACAACGTGAAATACTGTAGTCGGGTTCGGTTGGTTGGTTTCTATGACCAAGGCTTGGAAAAATGTTCATGGAGTAAAAGTCAGAGATGTAGACAACAGTTCCTAATACATCTTTCTCCACTTTCATAACAAGCTCAAGTTCTACCGTAGATGGTCCAATTACACCCCACTGAAAGGAAAATTAGGGAAACCTTTCAGCAAAAGTTAGTGGAGTAACTAAGGCAATAGCACTGAAGAAGTTCCTGACATTTGATTAGAAACACAGGAAATCAGAGTGGAACACCACTTTAGAATCTCACACACATAAGCCAGTAAGACTTTTGTACAAATTTAAGAATATTTTAAGGCTTTTAACAAAAAAACTCAACTATACTTAATACCTAAAATCCGTTCCCTCTGAGTGAATTTCACACACCAAAGGCCCTTCTGTGGCAGGGTGGCGGGTTTTCCCAGAGTTTCCCAGAATCCTTTTCCAGGGACATTTCCTGCCCTGTTCTCTGCGGGGCTCTCCTCCCTCTGAGCCAGGGGCCAGACCACTGAGGGTAGGAGGCCCGGAGGCAGCGCCCAGGGAGGGAGCTCTGGCCTTGTCAAGTACAGGGGACCCAGCCCTGGGTCAGCAGCACCGCCGGCCAGCCTGCGAGATTGGCTTCCCCAGTTTGATGGATCCACTGCTTCCGTTTTCAAGGGGGTCCAGGGGTGGAATCTGGCGACCTGCAAGGAAGGGAGGCCAAGGGTGAGTTCTCGTTCCCAGCTGACCCCCTGTGCAGATGGAGGTCTGCTCCCGCTCCCTCACGTCATGTGCACAACCTGAGGGCTGCAACAAGGCAGAGGGGCTACCTCTCCCGGTGTCCCTCCACCACGCCACCCCCCAGGCCTGGGCTGTGTGACGTCAAACATAGAAAGGAAAGGAAAGGTAAAACCAGCTTTCTGCATCTGCCTTCTCCACACAGACATCAGCCCACTGCTCGATCCCGGCCTTCCCCCATCTGCCCACTGGAACGACCGTCTCTCAGTTTCAACAGCAACAGTGAGGCCTCAGCTTCTTAAAATAGAGCTGGCTGGGGAACTGTGATGGTCCCAGCAACGCTGCATATTAACACTGGGTTTCCATCCCTCATCCTGCCAACGCACTCAGAGCGTTAACGGGAAAGCCTCTAGAGACATTATTCACAGGAAACAGTATGTTAATGCCATAAACAAGCCGAGCAAAATGTTAGTCGCTCATTCGTGTCTGATTGCTTGTGACCCCATGGACTGTAGCCCACCAGGCTCCTCTGTCCATGGGATTCTCCAGACAAGAATACTGGAGTGGGTTGCCATTCCCTTCTCCAGGGGAATCTTCCTGACCCAGGGATCGAACCTGAGTCTCTTGCATTGGCAGGCGGATGCTTTACTGCAGAGCCACCAGGGAAGTACTGCAATACACTTATGATTTCTTAGGTCATAAAACTGTGGTGCTGGAGAAGACTCTTGAAAGTCCCTTGGACAGCAAGGAGACCAAACCAGTCAACCCTAAAGGAAATCAACCCTGAACATTCATTGGAAGGACTGATGCTGAAGCTCCAATACTTTGGTCACTTGAGCTGACTCATTGAAAAAGACCCTGATGCTGGAAAAGATTGAAGGCAGGAGTGGAAGGGGGTGACAGTGGATGAGATGGTTGGATGGCATTACCAATTCAATGGACATGAGTCTGAGGGAACTCCAGAAGATAGTGAAGGAAGGGAAGCCTGGTGTGCTGCAGTCTATGGGGTTGCAAAGAGTCAGACTTGACATAGCGACTGAACAACAACAATGAGGCAAGCCCCTTAAAAAGAGCAGGAAGCCACTAGCACTGCGGAAACACACCGAGAACTCAGATCCTGTGGTCTGAGTTACCTGGAACTTACTGAAAGCATAAACATACTTACACAAAAGAAGAGTTCCAGAAAATGCCATAGCATTCGGTACCAAGGCGATCACCCTGGAACACTGTTGAATCAGTATTAATTACACGGGCACAGACTAGGGCATGTTACAAAATGTCCTCTGAGAGCACAGTCTCCAAACAGGTCCTCTGGAGGATAAATCCCACAGCAGGGTGTTTATTTTAATAAGGTTTGGATTGCGCAAGATTCTACTCAGGAAAAGTTAAAAGACTTTTTTTTTTTTTTTTGAGTTCTGTCTTCCTGAAAGTTGACAGCCCAGAGAAAAAGCAGGTTTTGTAAATGATTCCTCAAGAACAAAGTTATGGGAGAAAACTGATTCCAAGCCTCTAAACTGTAAATCGTGGTGGCTCTGGACTGGGGCTGTGATGCTTTTATACACAACAAAAATAAAACAGCACACTCAGCGGCAGCTGTCCTGGGGATCGGCCGCTTCCTGCACAGGCCTGGCGTCTTCTTCCTGCCAAGCTGCTGTCTGGGTGCTTCCCTCTCTCACCCTGGCCCCAGGATCTACCAGGCTCCGCTTTGGTTGGATGGGTGGTAGAGGGGCTGCCTGTTACTTCCATTTCTCAATTCTGATTTTCTGAATTATCCAGAGAAGTAGACTGACTATGCTTCCCTTCTTCCCTGGTGGCTCAGATAGTAAAGAATCTGCAAGAAAGAATCAGCAGACCTGGGTTCAATCCCTGGGTCAGCAAGATCCCCTAGAGAAGGGAACGGCAACCCACTCCAATATATTCTTGCTTGGAGAATCCCATGGACAGAGGAGCCTGGTGGGCTACAGTCCATGGAGTCACAAAGAGTCGGACACAATTGAGTGACTAACACACTAACAAACTGACTGTGTTTACTAGGACTCGGCAGCATTTGCTCTTAATCACGATCTCCCAGTCTCTCTATTTGGGGCGAGGGGGTCCTCTCTGACCCATTGCAGAGCTCACGATCAGGTGGCCCTGCCCAGGAATACAGAATGGGGCTGGCGCCACACTTGTGACACCTGAGGTCATCCTCTGAACTGTCCTTTTGCTGCCGTCAAGAAGACAACATTGGCACTGTGAGATAACCTGGAACATTAGCGTCTAGACCTAGAAAGGCACTAACACTCTGTGCAGGATGAGCATGGCGTAGGATTCAGGAAGTGGATTCAGCCAGGATGCTGGCAGGAAATCCTGGTTGGGGATAATGAGAGTGCCATGGAGAGAAGTAGAAAACAGGGAGGGAAGGAAGGCTGCAGGAAGATACCTGGCAGACATGACAACTGATCGGAGGCGGGAGGGTGAGAGAGGGAGGAAGAAAACTGAAGTTCAAGTCCAGGAGCCGTGGGAACGGTAGTGCCCCAGCAAAGAAGGAATTAAGGGGCGAGATCACCACTGACCTTGAATCCAAAACACCAAACGTCTTCAACGTGGAGGGGTTTAAGTTCCTTTAAAATCATTAGGCTTCCTCACTATTCAAAGGCACCATTTCCCTTTTTAAAAAAATTAGTAGACTATATTTGAGGGGAGGGGAGTTTTAGGTTTACAGAAAAAATCAAGCATGAAGTTCAGAGAGTTTTCATACACTCCTCCCCCTCATCCCCGATGTCCTCTATTTTAACACCTGGCATGCGTGGGGAGCATTTATTACAACTGATGAGCCACTGCTGATCATTAAGTGAAGAAATAAGAAAACAACGCAAGGTACTTCCCCGGTGGTCCAGTGGTTAAGAATCCACCAGCAAACACAGGGTGACACAGGTTCGATCCCTGGTCCAGGAAGAGCCCACGTGCTGCACAGCAACTAATCCCACAAGCCGAGACTACTGAAGCCCACATGCTGCAACTGTGGAAGCCAATGCTCCACAACAAGAGAAACCACCACAATGAGAAGCCAGAGCACTGAAACGAAAAGTAGCCCCCGCATGCTGGAGCTAGGGAAAAGCCCACATTAAGCAACAAAGACCCAGCACAGTCAAAATAGACAAATACTTAAAAAAAAACAGCAAATCAATACAAAATTGGCAAACCTTGAACAGACACTTCACCAGAGGAGACACAAGGATTGTGAATAAGCCCTTGAACAGGCACTCAACACTGTTGGTCGTCAGAAGATGGATATCAAAACCACTAGAGGAGACCATCACATTCCCATCCGAATGGTTGAAATTTAACAACTGATCATCCCACATGCTGGCAAGCAGCTGGAGCTACTGGAGCTCTGCGGGATTAGGGGTGGGAATAAAAAATGCTAAAACCACTTTGGGACACTTCGGTCCCCCACTGGAGGACCCTTAGAATATGGACTATTGCCTATGAGAGGAGCCAGTCACACTCCTAGGTGTTTATCCACACAGAAACCTGTGCGTGAAATCTCATCACAGCCTTGCCTGTAATCATTAAAACCTGAAAACCACCCAAATGTGTAGGTGAGTGGATTAACAAATTTTTACTCATGCTATGGAATGCCATGGGAGACTCTTAATTGTCCCTTGGACAGCAAGGAGATCAAACCAGTCAATCCTAAAGGAAATCAACCCTTAATATTCATTGGAAGGACTGATGCTAAAGCTGAAGCTCCAATACTTTGGCCACCTGATGTGAAGAGTTGGCTCACTGGAAAGACACTGATGCTGGTAAAGACTGAGGGCAGGAAAAGGGGGCAACAGAGGATGAGGTAGTTGGATGGCATCACCAACTCAATGGACATGAGTCTGAGCAAACTCCTGGAGATAGTGGAGGGCAGGGGAGCCTGCTGTGCTACAATTCATGGGGTCACAAGGAGTCAGACACAACTTAGCAACTGAACAACAAACTTGGATCAGGACAAATGACCTAATTGCTCAAATAAAGAAACTGCATGGAGGGAACCTACTGTGAAGGAGAGGCTTAAAAGGCACACCAGCTAATTTTATCACTATACATGGAGCTTATTTGCATTCTGACCCAAACATACTGTTAAATGCAAACAAGTCATTTCTGATAATTATAAGCTACTAAAAATTTGAACATCACATGCTCAATGTCATTAATATGATAATAGCATTATGACGATGAATGCCACTATGTAATTGCTTTGTGAAAAAAAAAGTTGTATACTGAACAATATTTACAGATGAAATGATGTCCTGGATTCCCTTCAAAATAATACAGGTGTGGGGGGAGGGGCGGGCTGGGGGAAGTGTCAGGTAGGGATGAAGGCAGCTTGGTTATGATTATGGTCTGTCCTATATATCTGCAGGTTCTGTATCCTCGGATCTAACTTACCTCAGACTGAAAATATTCAAGAAAAAAAATTCCGGAAAGTTCCAAAAAGCAAAACTTCAGTTTGCCACACTGGCAACTATTTGAATAGCATTTACGCTGTATTTACAACTGCATAGCATTGTTATGGTCTTAGGTATTATTTGCAATCGAGAGATGATTTAAAGTATATGGGAGGATGTGCGTAGGTTATACACAAATATAATGCCCTTTTATACATGGAACTGAGCATCTTCGGATTTGGTGTCAGTGGTCCCGTAAGCAATCCTCCAAGGGCACCAAGTGATGACCGTACCTGATGTTCATTACATTCTTCAGGTTACTGGTGTATATGTTAACATTTTTCCATAACAAAGTCTTTTTTTTTTAAGTCCTCTGCAATCTCACCACCATGAAACAACCACTGTTAATATTTTAACCTGTGTGTTCCCTTTGTCTCTTTGCCCAAAAGAATATATTTACAATTACATAGTCTACGTGCTTAGTCTCTCAGTCACGTCTGACTCTTTTCGACCCCATGGACTGCAGCCCTCCAGGATCCTCTGTCCATGAGGATTCTCCAGGCAAGTATACTAGAGTGGGCTGCCATGCCCTCCTCCAGGGGATCTTCCCAACTCAGGGATCGAACCCAAGTCTCCCTCATTGCAGGCAGATTATTTACCGTCTGAGCCACCAGGGAATGTAGTTCTATGGTTCACATTTTATAAAATCAGGATATTATACAAAGTGCTCTGTAATTTCTGTTTCACACACAACAGTTTATCTTTTTATGTCAGTAAACACAGATTTACATCCTTGTTTTTAATCACTAGTTTATACTGGTGTTCCAGGATTATTAAAAAATCATTTCCCAAGTTTTGGGCAGTTAAGTCATTTCCTGTTTTTCACCATCATGAATAACGTTACCAGAAGCTGCCATCTGCAATAAGTGGACAGACTGGAGGGTCAGAGCATGGATTCTGGAGTCCTGCTCTCAGGACTGACCCCCTGTGACCGGAAGTAAGTTGCAAACCTCTCCACACCTCAATGTCCTCATGTAAAGCAGGGACGATAACAGAGATGATTTCATAAGATAAACGGGGCATTAATGAGCTAATAAACATTGAAGCAATTATTTATTTCAGGCATAATTACCCAGTATAAGAAAAACGCCTGAAAAATCCCATGGACAGAGGAGCCTGGCAGGCTGCAGTCCAAAGGGTCACAAAGAGTCAGACATGACTAAGCACTACATAAGCAAAACATTTGTTTTTCCTAAATGAAGCAGACCATCAGGCTCTCAGGAATTCCTTATGCAAAGTCCCCATCACTTTGAGCCATAAAGACCTCATATAAAAAAAGAAAAAAAAAAAGAAAGGGACTTTCCTAGCAGCCCAGTGGTTAAGACTCTGTGATTCCACTGCAGGGGGTGGGGGGCAGTTTCGATTCCTAGTTGGGAAGCTAAAATCCCACAGGCCACATGAAGGGGAAAAGAAAAAAGACCTCATACACATGAAGAGATTTATACTGGCTGAGCCGTGCAAAGGAATATCTTTCGCATTAAGAGACTAACGCTTGGATTTAGGTTTGTTTTCTTCTGTGAAGTCTTTACGTCATTTTTTATTGAAAACATGACTTTGCATAAACCTTGGGAGGTCTCCTAGCTCGTGCAGAAATCCCAAGGTGAATTTCAGGTACACAGAGCTGCACTGACGCTGAGAAAGAGCTCTGGAAAATACGGGGAGCTGCACAGGGACAGGGTGACATATACACACGACTGTATATAACGTACATAAACAAGGACCTACTGTATAGCCCAGGGAACTCTACTCAATATCTTGTAATAGCCTATAAAGGAAAAGAATCTGAAAAAGAATACATATATATATAATACATATATAGACACACACATACATGTATAACTGAATGACTCCGCTGTACACCTGAAACTAACATGATATTGTAAATCAATTATACTCTAATTAAAAAAAAAAATCAGAAATGAGGAAAACCTTTCCACATCGACTCTTTACCCACAGGTCACGTAGGAGGGAGACACTGTTTCTTGTTGATGATCACCAGACACAAATAATGACTACAAGCTTCTCTTGTCTCCTTTGCCCAGAGTCATTCAGCTTCACGGATGACTTTGGTTTTCCATATCTTTCTCACTCTCTCTTTTTCCTCCCCTCAACATACGAACATAAAATGCTATAGAATACGTAATTCTGTAAATAAAATAAATTTCATTTTGCAAAGGAGTTACTTCATTCTGAGTCTCGAAACACAGACTGGACAGGTGAAAGCACAGACTCTTGGAGACAGAGAACAGCGAGGGGTCGTGTGGGTCTGCAGGAACCCGGGCGAGGCTGCAGGGTTTAGTGTCTGTGGCATCAGATAAATTGACTCAGAGAAAACACTCTGCTCCAGAGCTCCGTGGCTTTTATCCTCTGAACCCCAGAAGCACAAAGATGCAAACTATGTTGAAAACACAAACTAGATACTTACTGATTCCTTGAAAGAGCTCTTCAATATTAATCGCATTCTTTGCACTTGTCTCAACCACGACAGCACCGATGGACTCTGCATACTCCCTAGCATCCTTCAAGGGCACCTCCCTGGAAAAGAGGGCAGACCAGCAGAAGTGAATGCCCGTTTGTACAGAATAAATAACCTGGCAGAGCAAAGAAACAGCTCACATGCAAACAGCTCCCTTGTGGGCCTGCAGAATAACAACTCAGTCACCCAGTAAGTATTAGAAACGTGGGTGAAGCTTTTTCAAGCTTGAAACCCAGTCTCTGGCATCCATGGAGACAGGCCATGCGTGTATAAGCTACTGTCCCTGGTCCCACCAAAGGAGAGAATTCCAGAACAGTAGGAAAGGCATTACAAGTGAGGCCAGCTTTCAGAGTTAGTTAGGATTGGTTCCAAATTTTTTCCCATAATAATGACTCAATGTTTTTTAAAAATTGCACATGTGCACACACTCACATATGTGCTTTTCTAACACTTTCTGTATATTGCCTTTTACAAATCAGAGAAAATACATGACGTGTTCCGGAAGGCTGGCAATGAACACATTTACAGTTTCAACGGCGTGTTTGAACTTTCTCCTTTAAAAGGCTGTTACTGCAAAGGTTTAGGACATGAACTCTATCCAGATGAATAATCTAAAAAGACATTTACTGATGTACTTTCTCAGGTGAAGACACTGCGGCGGATTGAAAGATTAAAAAAGACACAGTTCCTATTCTCCAGAAGTTTATTCGTTGATTCAACCAATATTTAAAGAGAACGGTTGTACGCCAGCCCTTTCCTGTAGGCAGTCCTTGCCTTATGGAACGTACACATGAGAGCAAAGAACACACACCTATGGACATACTAAGCCACACTATTATAATGTCTGCAACACAGAGATGACAAAGTAAGTGCTCAGGAGTAGAGGCGTAGAGAGCCGAGCGTTTGATGTACGGAACCCGGGCAGGTGCCATAGAGGAGGCCACTGAAGTGTGGCCTCCAGGGGCAGTGAGAACGTGGGCCAGAGCCTGACAGTGGTCCTCCAGGTGGGGCGCGCCCTCACCCCTCATGTGGTGTGGGACCCACTGCCATGTGGACACCTGAGCCATGTCAGCTGGACTCTAAAGTTGCCTTATCATTCTTACCAAGGACACCCCTGGCAAAACGACCCTTTTCAATCTACCCTCTTCCTCATTTCTAATAGACAAGCCCCCAGGCCTCTCAGTTATTAAAACAAAAAAAAAGTCTTCAGTCTTTTGGTGGCGATGAATTTTACAATGAAATATCCCAGAAGAGGGCTTTTCTAGGTTCAGTTTGGCAAGTTACTCTACTTTTTTTTTTTCTTCCTGGCCGTCTTTATCAAACCAAAGCTCAAACGGTGGGGCTCCTCCCTGCCCTAAGATGGAGCAGAGGAGACTGTGTGTGCTCACAGGTGTGTGTGTGGGGGGCCCTCTAGCCACCGTGGAAGCTGCAGAGACACCTCCCCTCAAGGCAGGGAAGGTCAGTTCAGGCTTCAGCGTGTCCTTCTCGGGGGACCAAGAGGAATAGAACACCGTCTACCAGGATTACGGTGAGAACAAAGTCACTCATGACAAAATCCAAACCACCCACCCTGAGGGTGATGGGAAGCCTTCGAGAAGGGCAGATGCTCTCACAGCTGACAACGTCGGGCCCTGGAAGGTGGAGAGAGGACAAGCGTGTCCTCCGATTTCCCCCAGGTTTAGAAACAGGTCTCGTTAAACAGGTGACCTGCCAAGGTGACACGGAGACTGGAGACTCGGGGCGGAGGCAGGGCCAGCCCAGCAGGTTCTGCTCACACTGCTCCCATCCAACCATTCAATAGGAACCCACATTCCTGAGGCTGTTCCTTCAGTCTTTACAGTCAAAGAAATGTTCCCAGAGTGCAGCACGGTGCAGGCAGGGCTGGGGGCAGGGGCCAAGTGTAGCCTGTCCTGAAGAACAGGTTCCAGCCCTAGGAGCCTGAGGGGCCAGGGGGTCCCTCTCCCTCCTCAGTGAACTGAGATTAGCATCAGAGATGAGCTGGCCTGCAGGACACCCAATGGGTGTCAGAGAACTGTTGTTGGAACAAACAGTACAGCTACCATCTTAAAGGAGACCCTGGGAAGGTGAGTGTGTGCTGCCTCGGGCCTCCAGCAGACGTGTGACCAACAGGTGACCTTGGGAAGCCCTTTGGCTGAGTCAGGAGAGGTCACGCACAGCCCGGGGAGGGGGCTGGAGGGCATCTCAGAGACGGGCCTTCTGTGATCATCCTCACAGAAGACCACCGCATCCATCACTTTCCTTCAGTTCTTTCAACAAATATTTACCGAGTGTCTGACATAAGGCTGGGTGCTTTGTTAGGCTTTCAATAGGTAAACTGAAGCGAGTTCACCCAAGCCACGGCATAAGCACACAGCAGGTCAATTTTGATGGGAAAGAGTACTTTTACACTTTCAAGATGAAGTTACATCCAGGAAGGCAGGACTTCCAGAAATGCTGTGCCTCAACCAGGTTCCTGTGGGTGCCTCTGACTGGTCCTCCAGCTCTTGCAGTCATCACCCTCAGGCCCACCAAGGGGATCAACACACAAATCCACCAAATGTTCCTGTGAACAGAATTCCTCCGTGTCTTCTAACCTGTAAAACCCAGCGCCTTAGCAGGACTTAGAGGCTTCCTGCCTTAGACCTCCCTGTTCATGCCTAGGCGACAGCCATTCTGGGTGCTTCCGGAGCTCACGTCTGTCTCTGGGCCCCTGCTCTCGTCCACCCCTCCGCATCCCCCTGACGACCGTCCACACGAGGCCTCCTAGAGAGTGCAGCGCAGCACTCCCTCCTTGAGAGCCCAGAGCCCTGGTGAGACTTGCCACCTGAATGGGCTGTGGATTCTTGCGATCAGGACCGTGGTTTGTTTTGGGGAGGCTTCCCTGGTGGCTCAGATGATAAGAAATCGCCCTGCAGGGGACCTAGGTTCAATCCCAGGGTCAGGAAGATCCCCTGGAGAAGGGAATGGTAACACACTCCAGTAATCTTGCCTGGAGACTCCCATGGCCAGAGGAGCCTGGTGGGCTACAGTCCATGGAGTCGCAAAGAATCGGACATGACTGAGTGACTAAGGACAAACACAGGAATCCTAACAGGGTCGGACACCTACGAGGCAATCAGTCAGCACCTGCTGAATGGCAGGGTGACCGTCACCGCGAGTGGCCTTCAGCCGAGAGGACGACTGAGGTAGAGAGTCCAAGCAGACTTCAGGGGAAGTATGGGGAGTGTGGACAGGGAGGGGCGAAGATTCACCCAGCCAGGAGGGAGACTTAGGGCTGAAAAACACACGAGAGGGGGCATCTCCCCCAGCCCCAAGCTCCAAAAGGCCTCAGAGGTCACATTGCAGGGAGGTCCACGCACCGGCCATCCAGGCAGAGGCCACCGGTTCTGGGAGGCTCCCCACGGGGGAGGAGGGCAGGAACCCACATTCCTGTGGCTCCAGACTTCTCCACAGGCCGGGCTGCCCAACGAGGGTCCTTGTTTTGTTGTTGGCGGGTGTAACCCAGCAACGCAGCAGCTGACTCATTCCAGTCTCGGGCTATTTAATTCCCTGCGAGCCTCCTCCACAGATGGCAGGGGGAGAGGGGGGCAGGGAACCCAAGAAGGCACTCCGGGGGCCCCGCTGGTGAGGAGGGGAGTCCAGTCCGTAGGCTGGGGCAGACCAGCACTTCACCCTCGGGTGCCGTTCCTGACAGCAGGGAGCGGTGACCTCCATGGGCCTCCCGTGTAGAAGTGCAATGCTCTGGCCTTGAACTCTCGTTCACAATGTGTCACGGGATAGCACTCACGTCAGAAAGGCAGCCCAGCCTGCTGCTCACGGGAGTGAGATTTTCTCCTTCAGTGATCAGCCTCTTCACGTCTCCCTCACTCAGGTCTCAGCCCCATTTGCTGCCAGATGGCATGAACGCTTTTCCGTTTTAAATATAAGTTGATATCATAAAGTGCTCAAAACAGTACCTGGCACATAGATAAGATAGACCAAAGTTTCCAGAATAAATCTTTACAAAGATGGTACCACTTTCTTAGCAAAAGTCCCCAAGATTGAGGAAATGAATCAACTGGAGGAAACAGGGAAACAGAAGGCTCAAAGTACCTCCAAGCCTGAGGAGGTTTATCTGACTCATGCCCCGTGTCTAATGGCCCAGGAAGGCTCCGAGGCAAGGTGTCCCTACTCCACAGAAGAACAGGGAACACAGGCTATAGCATTAAATACATTTGTTGGTGTTGTTCAGTCGCTCAGTCGTGTCCAACTCTTTTCGAACCCATGGACTGCAGCATGCCAGGCCTCCCTGTCCATCACTAATTCCTGGAGCCTGCTCAAACTCATGTCCATTGAATCAGTGAAGCCATCCAACCTTCTCATCCTCTATTGTTCCCTTCTCCTCCTGCCCTCAATCTTTCCCAGCATCAGAGTCTTTTCCAATGAGTCAGTTGTTCGCATCAGGTGGCCAAAATACTGGATACACTAACTTTCATAAATCACTCCAAGAGTAAAATTACATCATAAAGTTCTTTCTCCATGAGGAAAATCTGACATTAATTCAGAGTAACTTTTATTCAGAGATGGAACACAACTTTTTATAAGCCACAGATACTTGTTCTACGAAATTCTTGTGCTTGTTCTCTGCACACTTTGGTTTGGATTGTTTGGATTTTTCCTATTTATTTGTAAGTGCTCTTTGCATATTAAGGAATCTAGCCTTTTGTAATATATTTTCTGCATTACTTTCAGCTTACCATTTGTATTTAGATGTTATCTGTGGCATTTTTGCCATACAGGAGTTTTTGTATTTAGATATTGTCTGTGGCATTTTTGCCATACAGGAGTTTTTGTATTTAGATATTGCCTGTGGCATTTTTGCCATACAGGAGTTTTTATATAATCAGACTTACTGGTCATTTTCTTCTATGTCTTCTGAGTTTTGTTTCATTATTAAATAGTTCATTCCAAGGTTATTTTTAAAGATTCAACTGCTTTCTCTAACTTTTATAGTTTTGTTACTTTGCACTTAAATCCTTGATCCATTTTGAATTTATTTTCTCTCATTTTTTCCTTATTATCCCCAAACCATGTACTGAACTATCCCCCTTTTTGCACTTATTTAAATAACACCTTTATCGTATACTAAATATCCCTACATATTTCACCCTATGTCTTAGATTCTGTGGTCTGCACATATATTTTCTGTCCATTTCTGTGACATGCTATATTGTTTTATTACTGAATCATTAAAATATAGTTTAATATATGCTGAGATTAGTCCTTCCACAACTATTTTTACCTGTTTATCTTTCTAGGAGAATTTTAGGATCATTCTGTAAAACCCTTTCTAAAATGTTACTTTAAATTATCTGAGATAATTTACCTGGAATCTCAGTGAATTCATGATTTAATTTAGAACAAACTAACATTTCTACAATACTACTCAGTTTTCCTATCCATGGAAAAAGCACATTTTTATCCTACCTAGAACTGTATCATTTATCTATATAGGTCTAGCTCAATTCTTGCTAAATTCATTCGTAGGAATTAACAATATTTCAAATTTAAAAAATGGCACACACAGCAAAAAAGTCTATTAGTCAGATTTACATTTCTAATTAAAGAGGGTTTTCACTTCAACTTGATTTCCTAATTGATTATTTATTGTCTATAAGTAAAGGATAGTTCTTCAGTAGATAATCTTAGTTTTCCTAATCCTGCTTGCAATGAAAGAAATGTACATGAAAATGAGGATCACATTATTCACACATCAGATGGTCAAGATGAAATGATTACTATCTGCAATGTTAGCTTGTGGAGAGAGAGGAAGGCTCAAACTCCGCAGGCAGGGTCACCATGTGATTCCAAAGAGTTCATGGGTAACTGCAGAACAACCCAACCACATCTTCTAAGACGTTTTCAGGTGTCTTAGAGAAAGTGCACAAAAGTCTCCATTCTCCCAGAAGAGTAAACACGTATGTTAAAAAACAAAACACTTAGATGCTAAAAACAAAGAAGCAAAATGACAAACATCCAAGGTTCCTGCTCTTCTCCTGTCTCATGACAACAGTCACGAAGCTTCCCTATTTGTCCTCAGAGGGTGCCAGCGGGCATCTCGAAGGGCGTCAGTGTCGGGTGTGGTCTACAGACCTCCGATCCCACGATAATTTGGGGCTAATTAGAAATGAAGACCCCTGTGTCCAGACCTACTGAACAGAATGTTTAGTGGGCTCATCTCAGAAATGGGCATTGTAGCAACTTCTGAATATCTTCTTACACTTTTGATTGAGAACAACTCTCGTAGAAGGTAGACTGTAAGATACTGAGTTTGATATTTTTGCAGTCTATGCGATTCATAATCTGACACTGTGAAGTCCAGAGTTTGGATATCTATATTAAGATGATGACTATATATCCAGGACATAATAAAGTATACATTTATCAGACACCATTTTACAAGTGATAAGTGAATAATGGCCTCTTGAGCTATTCCCAAAGAGCTAGTGGTTCTGGTGTGTTCTAGTGTGGACATTATATTTCTAAAATACCATACCAGCATTGAGCAAGCATTTCATATTCTGCCAACCACCTGGGATAAGACAGTTACCATTTCACTGAAAAATGTCTGCCCTGTAAGTTTACTCTCTCCTCCAACCATAGCCCCCTTCCAAGGTCAAGCTTATACCACCGACTCAGCTGGCCATGAGGACACAACACGGCACCAGGAGTGGGAGAGGCTGTTGACTGTTTGCTGGCATTACTTTTTGTCAAAATCTCCCATGTGTTTAAGGCATTCTAGCCCAAAGCAATGGAAATTGCAACATCCCACCAAGACCCAGCAGAGGCAGGTTGCAGGCTGTTTGCAAAGGCTGTTATGTGCCCTGAAGTGGTCTCTGTCTCCCCAGCTCCCTCAAGCAGCCACTGAAATGAATATTCAAGGCTTACTGTGCTCCTGCCAGCTCGTACTTTATATCTAAATATCCAAGATATTTGTGTAACACCCAGAGAGGCAACCATTTTAGCAATAAGTGAAGCCGCAAAATCTCTGTTCAACATGCCAGTACATTTATATTCTCAGACTGGCTTATCTGTAAGGTGGAACTAAAACTTAAACGAACTTTAAAAAAAAAGAATTACTACCTTTGCAATAAATATCTGATTGGACAATAACTCTTTATAATGATTCTAAGCACTTACAGTTAAAGCACTTGGCATGTGTACCCTGGGAAGGATTTCTGCTCCCAGGGGGCCAAGCCTGCTTGTTAATATGTGTCTGTAAATGTTATCCACCGGGCCACATTCCTGGTGTCAAGTTCAAACAAGCAGTGTCGGGTTCCTGCCACAGATTTAGATGGACTGTTTTCTCATGGAAATGTCACAATTTGAATTGAATGAGGACTGAGCAGAAAACACAGGGTCTCAAGGGGGGCCTGGCCATTTCCTCTGCCTCCTAACACGTCTTCTCCAGACAGAAACCTAGGCTAGTTCCAAGAGGCCAGCGAAACCACTGGAAAAAGTCATTAGCTTGAAATTCTCTATCAAATCGGTTACCCTTTATTTTCTCTCGGTGATTGAGAAATCACTGTCTCTCCTGGATCCTATTCTTACTTCTTAAGAGATGAACAAAGCATGAACATCAGCTTTGGGACAGATGCTATTGTTCAGTCACTAAGTCATGTCCAACTCTTCGCAACCCCATGGACTGCAGCACGCCAGGCTTCCCTGTCCTTTACTATCTCCCAGAGTTTGCTCAAACTCATGTCCATTAAGTCGATGATGCCACCCAATCATCTCATCTTGTCGCCCCCTTCTCCTTCTGCCCTCAACCTTTTCCAGCGTCAGGGTCTTTTTCAATGAGTTCGCTCTTCCCATCAGGTGGCCCGAGTATTGGAGCTTCAGCTTCAGCATCAGTCCTTCTAATGAATATTGAGGGTAGATTTCCTTTAGGATTAACTGGTTTGATCTCCTTGCAATCCAAGGGACTCTAAAGTCTTCTCTAGCATCACAGTTCAAAAACATCAATTCTTCAATGCTCAGCCTTCTTCATGGTACAATTCTCACATCTGTACACAACTGCTGAAAAAACCATAGCTTTGACTAGAGGGACCTTAGTCGGCCAAGTGATGTCTGGGACAGATACCTGGGTTTGAAGCTGGGCCCCACATCTTCTCAGCCACAGGACCTGGGTAAGCTCCTCAATCTGTGTCTCTGTTTCCTTACTGGTAAGTTGGGAGAATGATGGTAACTCTCACAGGCAGGGCTATGAAGATTAAGATAAACTACTTATAACAGTCACTGGCACACAGTAAGCATTCAGTTCAGGTTGACAGTGATGACTCAGTCCACTATCTAAGTGAACGGTACTTAAGCAAATATTGTGCCATTTGAAAGTAACCAGTGACATGGCTATAATTCTTCACAGAAGTTACATTTTGAACTCTGAAAGGTCTGGGCAATATGTAAAGTGAAAGATGAAAGACTAGTATATTCTAAGAAAATCTCCAGGAACAAAAGCTTATCCCTCTGCTTAATTGTGTGTTAGTTGCTGACCTTTTAAAAATCTCTCCCCCACCCCCTAAAGAAGGTTAGAAAGAATCCTGTGGTTTTGGATTAGAGTCAGAGGTATCAGTATAAACTTATGTTTATTTTAATATAGATACAAATGAATGATTATAGAAATAATTATAGATCTATGTGAGTGTATACTCCAGTTAGCATCCATACACATATTTCCTAGCTCTGTTTACCTAGACTCAATGACATTCCAGTAGCAATGAGCACACTCATCCCAGATCTTGGTTTCTAAATACCCTTTTCCGATAGAATCGACAAGAGCTGCTTGGAGAAATGGCTGAGTCTAGAGTTGTAGCCTAAAACATACAAGATGAGTCTGGAACATCTCCTTGTGCCAAAAAGTAAGGAAGTGCTCAAGAACCAAAATGACAGGAATTTGTTAAAGGAACCAGTGGCCAAAGTTGGAGCAATTTGAGCAACAAGTTAAGTAACACAATATTGCACTATAACTTAAACTTATAAATATCTGTGAGTCCACACTGATACAGATAAATGACTAAATACAAAAATCAGGGAGAGGAGACAAATTTCACCTGCAGAAGAGTTACAAATAACTTACATGGGGACTCCTCCCTCAAGGAGGTGGGGCACAATCCCCACCCTCAAGTGTGGGCTGTGCCCAGGGACTGCCTTCCAAAGAGCGGGGGAGGGTAACTTTACAGCCACCACTTCAGCCAGAAGGTCAAGGTCCACCTCACCAGGGACGTTATCATGTTGATAACACGTACCCTTTCTTAACTGGTAATAAAGCCACAAAAAGAACACTTCACTTCTGTGGTCTTCTTCCCCTAAATACATGCCTGCCCCAAGTCCAATCATCAGAAACACAGCAGACAGACCCCAAAGGAGAGACAGTCTCCAAACTACCTGACCAGTACTAAAAACTGTCAAGGTCATCAAAAACAAAGGAAGTCTGAGAACCTGTCCCGGCACAAAGATCCTAAGGAGACCTGGCAACTGGATGTGATATGGTGTTTTGGATGGGATCCCAGAATAAAAAAGGGATATGAGGGGAAAGTAGTGAAATCTCAGTAATGTGTAGACTTTAGCTAATAATAAAGTATCAATACAATCAATAACGTTAATAAAAGGATTAATAATTAAGGAATATAACTGTGAAAAGAAGAGAAGCAAAAAGCAGAGGAGAAAAGGAAAGATACATCCATTTGAATGCAGAGTTCCAAAGAATAGCAAGGAGAGATAAGAAAGCCTTCCTCAGTGATCAGTGCAAAGAAATAGAGGAAAACAATAGAATGGGAAAGACTGGAGATCTCTTCAAGAAAACTTAGAGATACCAAGGGAACATTTCATGCAAAGATGGGTTCAATAAAGGACAGAAATGGTATGGACCTAAACAGAAACAGAAGATATTAAGAAGAGGTAGCAAGAATACAAGGGAGAACTGTACAAAAAAGATCTTCACGACCCAGATAATCACGATGGTTTGATCACTCACCTAGAGCCAGACATCATGGAATGTGAAGTCAAGTGGGCCTTAGGAAGCATCACTACGAACAAAGCTAGTGGAGGTGATGGAATTCCAGTTGAGCTACTTCAAATCCTCAAAGGTGATGCTGTGAAAGTGCTGCACTCAATATGCCAGCAAATTTGGAAAACTCAGCAGTGGCCACAGGACTGGAAAAGGTCAGTTTTCATACCAATCCCAAATAAAGGCAATGCCAAAGAATGCTCAAACGACCGCACAACTGCACTCATCTCACATGCTAGTAAAGTAATGCTCAAAATTCTCCAAGCCAGGCTTCAACAGTAGGTGAACCACGAACTTCCAGATGTTCAAGCTGGATTTAGAAAAGGCAGAGGAACCAGAGATCAAATTGCCAACATCCAATGAATCATCGAAAAAGCAAGAGAGTTCCAGAAAAACATCTGTTTCTGCTTTATTGACTATGCCAAAGCATTTGAATGTGTAGATCGCAATAAACTGTGGAAAATTCTGAAAGAGATGGGAATGCCAGACCACCTGACCTGCCTCTTGAGAAATCTGTATGCAGGTCAGGAAGCAACAGTTAGAACTGGACATGGAACAACAGACTGGTTCCAAATCAGGAAAGGAGTACGTCAAGGCTGTATATTGTCACTCCACTTATTTAACTTATATGAAGAGTACATCATGAGAAATGCTGGGCTGGATGAAGCACAAGCTGGAATCCAGATTGCCAGAAGAAATATCAATAACCTCAGATATGCAGACAACACCACCCTTATGGCAGAAAGTAAAGAACTAAAGAGCCTCTTGATGAAAGTGAAAGAGGAAAGTGAAAAAATTGGCTTAAAGCTCAACATTCAGAAAACTAAGATCATGGCATCTGGTCCCATCACTTCATGGCAAATAGATGGGAAAACAATGGAAACAGTAAAAAAAAAATAAACAGACTTTAATTTTGGGGGGCTTCAAAATCACTGTAGATGGTGACTGCAGCCATGAAATTAAAAGATGCTTACTCCTTGGAAGGAAAGTTATGACCAACCTAGACAGCATATTAAAAAGTAGAGACATTACTTTGCCAACAAAGGTCTGTCTAGTCAAGGCTATGGTTTTCCCAGTAGTCATGTATGGATGTGAGAGTTGGACTGTAAAGAAAGCTGAGCTCTGAAGAATTGATGCTTTTGAACTGTGGTACTGGAGAAGACTCTTGAGAGTCCCTTGGACTGCAAGGAGATCCAACCAGTCCATCCTAAAGGAAATCAGTCCTGAATATTCATTGGAAGGACTGATGTTGAAGCTGAAACTGCAATATTTTGGCCATCTGATGCAAAGAGCTGACTCATTTGAAAAGACTCTGATGCTGGGAAAGATTGAAGGCAGGAGGAGAAGGGGATGACAGAGGATGAGATGGCTGGTTGGCATCACCAACTCAATGGACACAAGTTTGGGTAAACTCCAGGAGTTGGTGATGGACAGGCAGGGCTGGTGTGCTGTGGTCCATGGGGTCACAGAGTTGGACACGACTGAGCGACTGAACTGAACCGATACGTTGCTCAGCTGTGACAAATGTACCACATTATAAGATGTTAAATCATTGTAAGATGTTAAAAGTAGGGGAAAAGGGGCTTCCCTGGTGGCGCAGTGGACAAAAATCCACCTGCCAATGCAGGGGACACTAGTTTGAGCCCTGGTCTGGTAAGATCCCACATGCTATGGGGCAACTAAGCCCGTGTGTCACAACTACTGAGCCTTTGATCTGCAACAAGAGAAGCCACTGCATTGAGAAGCCCTCGCACCACACCTAGAGAGTAGCCCCTGCTCTCTACAACTAGAGAAAGTCTGCAAGCAACAAGGAAGACCCAGTGCAGTCATAAACAAATAAACAAATATTTTTTTACATAGGAAAACTAGATGTGGGGTATATGAGAACTGCATACTAACTTTACAATTTTTTTTGTAAATATAAGACTATTCTAAAATAAAGTTGATTTAGGCTTCCCTGGTGACTCAGATGGTAAAGAATTTGCCTGCAACAGGCAGACCAGGGTTTGATCCTTGGATTGGGATGATCCCCTGAAGAAGTTAATGGCAACCCACTCCAGTATTCTTGCCTGGAGAATTCCATGGATGGGGGAGCCTGTCGGGATACAGTCCAGGGGGTGGCAAAGAGTCAGACACAACTGAACACACATACTACTAAGTTTAAAATTAGCTATAAAAATAAACACTCCCCAATATACACATGTAGATTTGGGCCCCAACTCTCTCCTAACCTCCAGCAGACCACAACACACAAATCCACAGTCACACCATACACTCTCATGAAACCTGCGTGGCCAACAAGTATCGGTGACAGAGATTCCAGACCATATCAGAAGTCCAAGACCATTTATCAAGACTCAGGATAAGGCTGTGATAATTAAATCAGAGAAGTATAGGTGTGACGATGACTAAGCAGGCTGGTGAAACAGAACCGAAAGCCCCAGAAACAGACCTGTGCACCAGGGCATGTGACATAGGACTGAGATGGAGAGATTGCAGAGGGGAGAGAACGAACTTTACAACCAGCAGTGCTGAGACACCTGGATGTCTACATAGGAGAATCTAGGCAGAATATACAAAATCGAGGCCAAGTGACTTAAGGACAGACAGGAAAACAAAACTGCAAAGCTTTTCAAAGATAATCAACACAGGGAATATCTTCTTGATCTTCGGGGTGTGGAAGGATTTCTTAAATGACTCATCCTCCCTCCACCCTCCATGCCAAAAAAAAGTATAAAGGAAAAAAAATCGATTACTTCTCTTAGGTAGGAATTATAGACTTCTGATGATGTAAAAATATAAAGACAGTGAAAATATAAGACATAAATTTGAAGAAGATATTTTAGCATATACTATCAAAGATAGATAACAGATAGACAAATGTTGTCATTCAGTTGCTCACTCATGTCTGACTCTTTGAGACCCCATGGACTGTAACCCCCTAGGCTCCTCTGTCCATGGGATTCTTCAGACAAGAAAACTGAAGTGGATTGCCATTCCCTTCTCCAGGGGATCTTCCCAACCCAGGAATGGAACCCATGTCTTCTGATTGGTGGGTGGATTCTTTACCACTGAGCCACCACATGCTATGAATAAATACGATTAAGGTAAACATCCCAACAGAAAAGAATGGCAAAGACTTGAACAGGTTCTTCACACAAGGAGAAATCTCAACGGCCAATAAATAAAAACATGCCGACCTGGCTGGTTACTGGGGAAAAACAAACTGAAATTCTCATCAGCTCTCTCTCCACGCCCTGGCATCTTACAGCACTAAGGGCAGAGAGCAGCAGGTGTCTCCTGCACAGCCCAGGTCCCTTTTGGAGAACTCTGGTGTCACCTCAGTAAAACTGAGCTCGCACCCAGCCCATGACTCAGCAATTAGGCTCTCACACACTCGAGCCTAGAGGAAAGCTTACACTTGGCACTAACAGACGTGCAAGAATATTTAAGAAGCACTGTTCATAGTAACAACAAGCCAAAAACCACGCAAATACCCACCACTGCAGGATGGGGAGATAAGCCGTGTTACACCCAGTTCAAACAGAACCGTGTGCTGGAAATGGGCAAAGTACAGTTAACTTTCATCAGGAATCTCCCAGGGTGAGAGACAAGCCATCATCTAAGACACACAGGTTATTTCATTTGTGCAAAGTTCAAAAGCAGGCAAGCCTGAGCCTATTGTTTAGAAAGGCAAACATGGGTGACAAAGTACAAAGGAAAAAAGCGACGGCTATCACAGAAGTCAGCTGCAGAGATTTTTGCAGGGAGAGAAGGGGATGTGACTGGAGAGGGAGGCGCACTCGTAGGTTCAGAGCTGTTCATTTTGTTCTTTAAAATTCATATGATTCTTTAAGATACACGCAAATGTTTTATAGACTCTTCATTAAGTTGTTGCTGTTGTTCAGTCTCTAAGTCGTGTCGGACTCTGCAATCCCAAGGACCGCAGCACACCAGACTTCCATGTCCTTCACTATCTCCCGGAATTTGTTCAAACTCATGTCCATTGAGTCAGTGATGCCATCCAACCATCTCCTCCTCTGCCGCCCCCTCCTCCTGTCTCTTCATTAAGAGTCCTTTATAACTGAAATGGAAAGCAATCCCAGATCATTGTCTGGGGAGGACAGTCATCAGTTCCTTCCTCCTGTGTGGATGAAGGATGCAGCCTCGGCCCCCACACGGCACAGGAAATCGTGCATCTCGGGGCTCAGAGCACTGACACACTGTAACAGGGCAGATTCTACACCTTTTTATCTCACGTAAGGAAAATGCTGGGTGCGTTGATGTCATTCACTCATTTACTTGTTTGTTTATATTGCGCCTCGAGGCTTGTGGGATCGTAGTTCCTCGACCAGGGATTGAACCCAGGGCAGTGAAAATTCAGAGTCTTAACTAATGGACTGCCAGGGAATTCCCTGGGTAGGTTTTAAAACTTGCAGCATATTTCCACATCTTGTACAGTAGTGGTTTTTGACGTTCACTGGCTTTTGTGCTTTTCGGTATTTGGAATAAATTGGATTTTTATCACCCAACATCTAAAGTTCTATCATTTGGTCTGTATAATTTTAAAGAAACACTTAGACCGTTTTTGGCCCACTGTGAAGACTGGAATGAGCTTTAAAGTCACATGTAAGAAGTGAAAGCAATTTGTGCATTCTTAGTCAAAAATATGTATTTCCAAATATTTTTCTCATCTGTTAAAGCCCTTGACTTTCTCCCCAGACTTGAAACCACTGGTGCCTGGTGACTTCTGATGGAGCTGGTGTGTGTTTCGGGCAGCTGCACAGGGGGGCCGAGCCTACACCATCCAGCCCTCAGCCCAGGCCCTCGGTCTAGCTGTTACACAGGAAACTGCAGGAACCTTAGTGGCCCCCATGCCTGCCCTGAGGCTGGCAGGTAAGCTCCCCAGCTTTAGTCACTGGTGACTCCACAAAGCTCTGTGTTGAGAAGAAGCTGAGCCCACCGAGGCTCAGGAGAAGGCAGAGTCATGATTGATGGACGATGGAGCCCCGAGTATGAGAGACACAAGCAGGAGGCAGGACCCCAAGGCTTTGCCACCCCAGCCACGCACATCAACCCAAACTCCACATACTTGTAAGTTGTTTACAGACTCTCCACGTACCACCCACCATCTTCTCCCCATTCCCAAGCGCAGACCTGTCAAAGGCCCCCATGACAACTGTCAAAGGCCCTCCCACATGCACGCCTCTGTCCACTGTCTTCCCTTCCCGGAATCGCCTCCTACCCTGCTCCTCCCGAACAGCCCAGTGTGTGACATGTGGTATCCATGAGCCTTCCCCATCACCTCCGTGACTGTGGGCTTTCCTGTTCCCGAATCCCTTTGTCCTCCCTGCACCCAAACGTGGAACTTTATTAACACAGTTTTTATTGCTCACTAGGCACCTTCCCTCTCTCCCACCGTGTGGCCCTCTTGGCTCCCCAAACAAAGGAAACAGCTCTAAGGAGACACTTTCTTCTCTTTCCCTGTACTTCCCATAGTGCCTCCAGTGGGCTGAGTTGAGTCAGGGAGTTAACCCCATTTCAATTCCAGGGCACTTTCAAACTATGCCAGGCATAGCTCAGCACAAGGATTAAGAGGCTTATACAACCAACCAAAGTCTGTTAGGTGAGCCTGGTTTCCCCTACCCACACACACACACACATCCCAAATCTATATACTCTCGTCTGTTAGGTGAGCCTGGTTCCCCCTACACACACACACACACACACACACACACACACACACACACACACCCCAAATCTACATACGTTCTTTCTCCAACCCCCAGTGAAAACCAAACTGTAGTCTCTGACAATTACAGAAGAAGCCTAGTACTTTAGATTAAAGTAAAAGAAGGTCAAGCTCTAAATAAGGTCTCGAGTGTAGATACTTGGCTAATGCCCCAGAAAAGTCGTACCGGCAGACGGAATCCGGAGCAGCTGGACTGGCTGACCAAGAACTCGACTCCACTGCCATGGACAGGAATCAACAGCAGGTGCCCGCTAGGTTCACAGGGCTATCACTTACCAGACTATTTCTGTCTAGAGGGAGAAAGTTTATCCTTCGGGCAAGGACCCGTGCACCAGGCTTCCCCCTCCAGGTTTTCCTAAATGGGGGTTTTTATATAGTTCCCCTGTTGTTCTTTTGTACAGCATGTGGGGGGGGGCACAGGGAGTGGTTAAATTCACTCTTTGGCCCATTGTGTTTACAAAGCTTTAGTTCATCATATACAACATATATAATATGCACGCGTGTATGTGCACATATACATATCCACACACACCACTGCCTAAGATTTACTTAATTTTTTAATCTGAATCCAGTTTTTATGAATTGACGTTTTTACTGGAGTAGCTGTGGATTCACACGTAGTTACAAGAAATAATACCGAGAGTCCTTGTACACGTTGCCCTGTTTTTCCAAATAGCACCATTTTGCAAAACTATAAGATCATCCAGAATCCTGACACCCACACTCCATCTCGTTCAGATTCCCCTGGTTTTACTGGTGCTCCTCTGTATGAATTAAGTTCTACATAGTTTTATCACCCGTGTGGGTTTGTGTGTCCCCCTGCCACACTGAGAGGCGACAGTTCTAGCATCACAAGGATGTCCATGCTGCCCTTCCTCCCCCTGCCCCCCACACATCATCCTGACCATAACGACTAACCCTCCTCTGTTTCAAAAATGGCTTCACTCCCCAAATGTTATACAAGTAGAATCATACACCATGAAACCCTTGGTACTGGCTTTACTCACTCAGCGTGTATTTCCCTGCAGATTCATCCAGGCGGCTTGCATCTGTTCTGTTTCTTTACATTGCTGAGTAGTATTCCACAGGGTGACACGCCTGCTATGTCCACTGAAGGACAGCCGGACTGATTCTGCCACTAACAAGGCTTCTATGAACACTCATGTGCTGGTTTTCTGTGAACCCACATTTTCTTTTCTCTGGGATAAATGCCCCAAGAGTGTGATTGCTAAACACACAATAATTTCATGCTTGTTTTAAAAGAAATTGCCCAACTGTCTTCCAGAGTTTTATATTCATGTAAATCATGTCCCAATAACATCCTCTTTCTCGGCCACAAATGCTGTGTCATGATGTGGGGCAATCCTTCCACGGCAATTTAAAAACAGATAGAGCATCAGGCCAGGATTTTTCTAGAGACCAAAAATGGAACAAACCAAATACCAGACTAAAGGCACCTCTGTTTTTTGACCATGTGGATACCAGTGAAAACTGAAAATGTTAGTCACTCTCTGCGACCCCATGGACTGTAATCCACCAGGCTCCTCTGTCCATGGAATTCTCCAGGCAGGAATACTGGATCAGGTTGCCCTGTCCTCCTCCAGGGATCTTCCCGACCCAGGGATCGAATCCGAGTCTCCTGCATTGCAGGTGGATTCTTGACTGTCTGAGCCATGAATACCTTACAACAAATTCCCCTCTTTCTTGAAATTAATTTCAATTGGGTTTCAATTCCCTGTAATCAAGAGTCATAATTCCATTCATGTTTAAATCATTTTCTGCTTAAACTGTGACCCATCAGTTCTCTCACGATCTTCAAGGCTTAGTTCACTGAAAGTCACACCTTTACCACAATCCGTGGTGTCGGCTGACAGCAGAGGCTTTCTTTCAGCAAAGCCCACCTCCATCTGCCCACCCCACCTCCTTCCGACGATAGAAGTGAAAGCCATTCAACTGGGAATTCTAGATGATCAGGCTGTCTCAGGATTACAGTAAAGAAGGCAGAGACCTAAACTAAGTCTAGACAGTTTAAAGATTTGTACCCTGAAAAACAAACAATTAAGTGGTGGTTATGGGTGTGATTACAAACCAACCTGATGCAATGTGATATAAAGCTTTTGAAATCCCAAAGAAACAGAGCAACCTGGCAGAGACTAACTTAAGGGTTTTCACAAGGTCTGTTTTCATCATTCATCATGCTTTGGTTTCATCATGTTTGGATTAGCAAAACCTGAAGCGTGGGTCGTGGTCTTTACGAAAATCAAGTACTCGCATTGCTGAGAATTAAATTAACCAGGGGAGGGAGACAATGCAAATTCACTGTTTCCTTTTTTATTTCAGTTTTAATCAGGAAAAATAGTTTGCTTATCAGGCTATATAAAGCCACCATCACAGCTCTCGTCTATGTAGTCTAGGTCCCTACAAATCTTCCTCCAGCACAAGTTCAATATCCAAATAACGTTAATTTTAAACTATAACCTTGCCTTAACATGAGTAAGATGAAGCTACAGGACTGAAACAATGTTGTTCATGATTTATCAGAAAAGAAAAAACATATGTGTATACACACACACACACACACACACACACACACACACACACTTTGGGGTTCTATTTTCCTATCTGCTCTTGACTCACAATGACTGCCCAGAAACAGCCAAGGCAGACATTCCACTCTCTCTGGGGGAAGCCCAGGTGTTCACACATAAGGCACCGAATTCAGATCTTGGAACAAAACAGTGAGCTCATACAGACCTGGCCACATCCTTTCAAGTCTAGAAAGAAAACGAACAGGACGTTATGGAAAATGTGAAGAATTCTAACACTCCTTCCCATATGAAAATGTTACTAAAATGGTAATGGTAGTAATAATGACAAAAATAACAGGAAATGTAACAATAAACAATAATAAGGGAATTCCCTGGCGGTCCACAGGTTAGGACTCAAACTTCCACTGCTAGGTCCAGCTTCCATCCCTGGTTGGGGAACTAAGACCCTGCAAGCTTCTCGGTGAGGCCAAGTAAAATTAATTAATTTATTTTAAAAAATAATGAAACCATTTAGCCCAAAGACATGTAGAGTCAGGAGTGTAACTGTGCTCTGTACAGGAGACTTGATGTTAATATTCATGAGTGAGTGCTCCCTCATATTTGCATTTCCCAATTATTTCCCCTCAATTCTACTCTGCTTAAATAAATAACACCTTGATGACCACAAGTGGACGACATGGGTTAAATGATGACAGAACAGACTTAACCACATGGGCATGGCAGCGTTTCAAGCACAGACGTTCAAGGTGGAGGACATGAGCCCCACACACATCTTTTAAATCCCTCTCACCTGATGTCCGAGAGATCGCACTTGTTCCCAGCGATGGCCATCACGATATTTTCTGGACCATGTTCTTTCAGCTCTTTCACCCATTTCTTCAAGGTATGAAATGAATCCTAAACCAAAAGTGTAGTCAACCTTGGGAAAGACCCATCAGTGTAATATCTCAACCACATAGCAATACAAACCCATTATAATCCACTGAAGAAAAATATTTGCAGGGGGCACACACACACAGATGAACATACTACCCCAATCTTGGCACAAAATTTAGTATTAGCTAAGTTTTACTCACATAGGCTGTAAAAGGTTCCTTTTCTAAAACATAAACTTGATGAAGTTAAGATAATCATGTTAGTAATTTCCATCTACAAATAACATTGATTTTAAATTACAGCCTTGCCTTAACATGAATAAGATGAAGCTACAGAACCGAAACGGTGTTGTTCATGATTTATCAGAAAAGAAAAAACAGATATATATATATATGTCTTTTTCTTTTTGCAAAAGAGTTGGACATGACTTAGTGACTAGACAACAATAACCAAAGATGCAAAACTGAAAAGTACTTTTTCTTTTCTTAAAAAAATTGAACATTCTGGAGAACAGTATTAGCAGGCATGACCTTACTCCTACAAACAATCAGTTTTAAAAATGAATGATGACTGTTATTTAATTTAGCAAATAGATTTGAAAGGCTTTGCTACATATTGGTGTTGTTTAGTCTCTCAGTCGTGTCTGACTCTTTGCGACCCTGCGGACTGTGGCCCACCAGGCTCTTCTGTCCATAGGATTCTCCAGGTAAGAATTCTTGTGTGGGCTGCCATCTCTTTCTCCACTTGCTACATATAGACAAGATAAAACTCAGCATCTAGTGTTCATTCCCAGCAATCACCGTTGCACCGTACTGTGCAACCTCATCCCAGGCTCCGGGCAGGACTCAAGAAGTGAAGTCCCTGCTTCGGTCTTTCTAGAACAGAGAGTGGCCATAAATGGCACCAAAGTTCTAAAGGGGGCGTTCCTACCTGCTTGGTAATGTCGTACACTATGACAGCCGCCGCAGATCCACGATAGTACATGGGGGCCAGTGAATGAAACTGATGAGGAACAAGGGACAGTTTTAGGCCAAAGTAAGCATATTTTATACAACCCCACATTACCATAAAATTATCGTCCTACATCAGCCCCATAGGATCCCTGGATTCCCCCCTTGGACTTCCCCAGGACTCAGATAATACACTTTCCTCCACCACAGCTCATACCCTTGTGGTTTACAGACCATGAAACTCACTCTTGGGCTTGGCCAAAAGTAAACGTTATTATCAGTGTGGCTATCCTAGGAATTTTCTTTTCTTTACTGCTCTTTGTTTATCTGATATGATGGACCAGGACAATCTCAGTAGGATGATACAACAATAAGAAGATGTCTACTAAGGACACAGATCACACAATCCAGGCCCAGCCTCTAGGGAGGAACACCGCAGCTGGGGCACCTCGGCCTCTGCCCTAGGGGCTGGGCAATTCCTGCAAATTCTCAACAAACGGTGAGAGAGATGAGCTTTGCTCCAAACGTGAACATCACTGGTCACCAGAACCACTTATCCTCAAGTAGGATGGATACTTATCCTGGGGACACACACAGATTTTATGTCTATTTTGAAGAATATACCTTTAAACATATTTGAATATATTTGAAGAATACATCACGGAGGGGTTTTGAAAGACAATGAGAAAAAGATAACAGCTCAATAGAAAAATGAACACAGGATACAGATAGATGAATCACAGAGGAAGAGTTATAAATTGCCAATATTTTTAAACATGTTCAATGATGATAAGAGAAATGAAAACAAAACCAATGATGGACTATTTATTAATTTATTAAGTATTAAAAAGACACCATAACTGGAGTTGGTGTGGCTTTGAGGAGGGAGGCACTCACTCATCCAGAGGAATGTATTTAAAGACACGACTACCGAGGGACTTCCCTGGTGGTCCAGTGGCTAAGACTTCACCCTCCCAATTCAGGGGGCCCGGAGTCCAGCCCTGGTCAGGGAACTAGATCCCACATGCCGCAACCAGGGATGCAACACACCACAATGAAAATCCTGTAACCTACAACTAAGGGCCAGCGCAGCCAAGTAAATGAATAAATAAATAAATATTTAAAGGAGAAAAAAAAATAAGAAGAACTGTTTACAGAAAGTCAGAGAAAGACAAGTATCTTATGATATCACTTATATGTGGAATCTAGAAAAATAATCCAAATGAACTTCTTTACAAAACATAAACTGACTCACTGACACAGAAAACAAACTTACGGTTACGAAAGAGGAAAGCTAAGAGGAATAAATTAGGAGTTTTGGATTAACATACACACACCATGCATGCATGCTAAGTGGCTTCAGTCATGTCTGACTCTTTGTGACCCTATGGACTGTAGTTTGCCAGGGTCCTCCTGTCCATGTGATTCTCCAGGCAAGAATATTGGAGTGGGTCACCATTTCCTCCTCCAGGGGCTTTTCCCAACCCAGAGATCAAACCTGCATCTCTTGTGTCTGCTGCATTGGCAGATGGATTCTTTACCACTAGCGCCACCTGGGAAGCCCCATATACACACTACTATATATAAAACAGTAGTTTCAGAGGGATATGTGCTTGCTAAGTCGCTTCAGTCATGTCTGACTCTTTGTGACTCTATGGATCATAGTCTGCCAGGATCCTCTGTCCATGGGATTTTCCAGCAAGAATACTGGAGTGGGTTGCCATCTCCTACTCCAGGGGATCTTCCCAACTCAGGGATCAAACCCTTGTCTCTTATATGGATTTATATATATGTACAAAAACCACTTTGCTGTACGCCTGAAAGTAACATAACACTGTAAATCTCCAATATGAAATAAAAATCAAATTTAAAATAATAAAAATAAAAGCAGCCATATTTACTAGAGTCAGGGTTGGGGGGAGCAGGGAGGGGAGGAAGGACGGACATTTTCCCAGCAAACAATAAAACCATCATTCGTTTACTTCCTGTGCAATGCTTTTCACTGAACCAACACTGGCCAACTTGAAATGATCCTACCTGGAAACTGGACGCATGTCCACCCCCGAGGTTCCCCTCTACTGCAGGATGCTAGCACGGCCTCACCAGAGTGTATGAGAAAGCAGGTCCCCATTCCAGCCTCTGGCCCTCAGGCGGGTCTCCACTCCTTGAGAAGCTGCCCTGCACCCGTGTGGTTTTCAGAAGGGGGCACGTGTTACATGGAGCTTAGGATGGACACAGGAGTTCCCGGCAGGAGGGCCCTGGCCACTGCCCATGACTCACTGAGGACAGAGCTTTCCATCAGCACTGACTACTCAGCTCTGGGCTGTCCTTGTCAGCCCTCAAACATCTATTTTTAGTCCATTTTTTGGCAACCCACTCCAGATGCAGAAACCAAAATCAGAATTCCTGTCTTAAAGAAGGAAAAAGCCATGTGTTTGCTAGACATTCCTGCTTTGCTAATGGAAAGGAATAAAGTGTCCCTGCAGCCCAATTACATAAAATGCCCATTTTTCCAAAACAGCCTCCATCTAAGAAAAGTCCACTTAAACACCTGAAGTAGGAGAGGCAGTACCAAACGTACATCTCGAAAATCGAGACACTTGCGAACTCAAACACAAACTGTGGGTCTTCTGAAATAGTTCTCAGCAGTAACGCCATGAAGTGAATCTGGAACAGTCACTGGTCTACAGGTCTCATAAATTATTGATTAGAGCTTTCTATATAATGCATTACTTGCTCTTTCCTTCCTCCAAATGGAATCATTTTTAAATAAATCCAGGGGTGAAGCCACTTCAACTTTATTGACGGGGACTTGGGGGTTTTAATGAGCTCAAGTTCGAGTCTCAGTTCTAAAACCCAATAACGCGTTGACCAAAGGATGTTTGTGGAGGACAGACAGATAAATCACCTCTCGCCTAAAATGTGTATACTCCCCCCACAAATATAAAACAAAAGCACCACAAACAGCCTCAGTATTCAACATGACATCATTCCATTTCCATGAGGTCGGAATTAAGACTGATAAAACACTTGAGTAAAAGATTCTTGTAGAAACAAAGTGCGCAATCACAGGAGGTTGACAAAACTTATCAGAACAACTCACCTTGAAAGGTTATTTGAAAATCAGCACAATAGAGGCCAATTCGAAATCCCTTCCTCCGTAACTATATCTAGAATGCCACATTAAAGAGTTCAGATAACTTTCAGGTGACATTCAATTGTTTAGAAGAAGCACCGGGCGCTGCAAATAGACAATGTGTTTGCTCAAAAGAAATGACTGTTTATGTCTGTGTGTGTGTGTGACTGTGTTGTAATTCCTGGATGTTTACAGGGTGAGGGCAAGGGATTGCCCTCCTCTGAGCGTCTTAGACCCTCAGCTTTCACAGGTGCAAAGTGCCGCCCACTTCTAGCAACCAGCAGAGGGATACATGGGCATGGCCTTTCTGGAAAGCATCTGGACAATGTATTTACAAAGGCTTACCTAAAAGTCCACTGGCAGAGGAATGGATTAAGATGTGGTATATATATGGGCTTCCCAAGTGGCACTAGTGGTAAAGAATCCACCAGCCAATGCAGGAGACTAAGGGATGAATGTTCGAACCCTGGGGTACACAATGGAATATTACTCAGCTATTAAAAAAAAGAACAAAATAATACCATTTGCAGCAACATAGATGGACCCAGAGATTATCATACTGAGTGAAGTAAGTTAGACACAGAAAGACAAATACCATATGATATCACTTATATGTGGAATCTAATTTTTTTAAAAGATACAAAACAGACTTATAGATTATCGATAACAAACTTACAGTTACCAAACAGTAAACGTGAGGGAGAGGGATAAATCAGAAGATAAACACACGCACACTACTATATATAAAATAGATAACCAACAAGGACCTACTGTAAAGCACAGGGAACACTATTCAGTATTCTGTGATAAACAACATAAGAAAATAATCTAAAAATGAATGAATATATGTATAACTGAATCATGTTGTGATACACCTAAAACTAACAATGCATTGTAAATCAACAAATCCAATAAAATTAAAATAAAAAAAAAAGTCTTGAAACATTCGTACACTTTGACTCAACAGTTTCACTTCTGAAGGGGATGATCAGATGTGGCCTCAATGAAACCATCATTGGTTGGTTTAATTGCTGGAATACTGGGCAGCAATTAAACTCAAATTTCTGAAAAATATGAAATGGCATAGAAGGCACGACAGCTCAGTATTTCCCAGCAGGGGGTGGGAGGGTGTCCTGCAGAACCCTGTGCCCTCGAAGTGCTTTTTGGAGAGAAAGGTTTCTTGGCCAAGCAAGTTTCAGGAACCGCTACATACTAAAACTTTCGAACAGTGTGTTGGAGAAGATTCTTGAGAGTCCCTTGGACAGCTAGGAGATCAAACCAGTCAATCCTAAAGGAAACCAACCATGAATATTCATTGGAAGGACTGATGGTACAACTCATTGGAAAAGACCCTGATGCTGGGAAAGATGGAAGGCAGGAGGAGAAGGGACAACAGAGGATGAGATGGTTGGATGGTATCACCAACTCCATGGACATGAGTTTGAGCAAACTCCAGGAGACAGTGAAGGACAGGGAAGCCTGGCATGCTGCAGTCCATGGGGTTGCAAAGAGTCGGACACAACTTAGCAACTGAACAACTACATGTTATAATGTTTCCCTGGAGTTCACAGAGTATTATTGGTACATGAAAGGCTCTGAAATTTTCTATAGTAAAGAAACTTATTTATTTTGCTTTCACTCAGAATTATTTATTTCCTTCCTTGTTTCAAGTTACATTTCTTAACATCTAGGGACCTAGTGAGTGTCCTGAGAACCCACTTTAGGGGCACAGGGTGAAGAGATCTCGACTCAAGACAGGGTGCTGACCTGCATCTGGCTCAGTACCAATCTGGTTGGGGATGGCGGGGGTGGGGGGTGGTGACAGCTAAGGTTTTCCTTGCTCTGTGAGGACACTCATGGTCAAGGTCATACAGACTCTGGATGGGACTCTGGCCCTGCTCTTGCCTCACCTGCAACACAAAGCTCCCTTCATCCCATCCCACAGCATCCTGTGTGTGCAAGCACACACACAGAGTCAGCACACAGTGGAAAGTACCATTCCAGGAAACCCAGTCCTTTAGACCACCCAGTCGACTTCAGGCAAAATTCCTCACACGCAGGTTTGTGGCATCATAAATTCCATAGCAGCAATGTTCTGCATGTCAAGAAGGAGCAGTGATGGAAAATACATGAAGTTTCCTAAAAAGGACCAACCCCAGCTGGGCTCTGCCTCCCCGGTGAGAGTCACCCCAGCCGAGGGCACTGGCATTGGGCCCACGAGCTGCAGGGCTTGGCTGTCTGAGGATCTCACAGAACGCTGGTCCCTTGTGTGATGCTTTCACATAGTCCGGGGGCACGGCCGGCCTGTCCTGGGGGTGGGGGAGGGGCAGCACACAAGCAGAAATCCTCAGCCTCCCCCAGAATGCCAGAGCAGTGGGCAGTCTAGGGCAGAAGCCAGAACCTGTCCTGAGGTCCCTCAGGATTCAAACGAAGGGGGAAGGGGGGAAGGGCATTCCTGACATTCCCGACATTCCCAGCTGGCAGAGGCTGAATGGAAAAACCATCACTGAATGTACTTTCTGTGCCATTCAGAAGAAGGTTTCTGAGTTTTACACAGACCCTCTCTCTCCACAGAAAGCAGAGGCCTATTTAATATGCCTACTCAGATGTCCTAAAAACCCAATAATAAATACATAAAGTTGAATAGAAAAACCTATCAAAATGGCTATTTCTGAATAACGCCATTACAGGCAAACCCATCACTTGTTTTCACGTTTCCTGAAAGAACTCTTTTAAAATGTTAACTGTATGTATTATTTTTGCAATGAAAGGGGACTTTTTTCCCCCTTTGCTTTCTTTTTTCTTTTAAAGTGCCAATGCCCAAGGATCTCCTCAGCATTCAGGAATCACATCCACAGAGCTCGCCCCTCCTCCATTCACACCTTTTCTCAGCTACTGACTCCACCCAGAACCTTCTGTGACCCCCTGTTTGGGCAGCAGCAGGAACTCAACAAACTTTCAGCAATGAAAGAACCAATAACCCTGTGTGGATGGGCAGGCTAGATGGTGGTGGTGGTGGGTGTCCCATTGTACAGATGAGAAAACCAAGGCTCAGGATGATTAAGAAAACTGCCCACAGACACACAGCTCTTAACAGTCCTTAAATGTAGGTCTTCTGACCCCAAATTCCACTCTTTTTCCACTATTCAGTTTTTTCTCTGAAATGAAGCATCACTTTCAGAGGTGTAATGAAGATACGGGCTGGCACTAACTTTACTCATTCATTCAACACCCATCTACTGGACATCTGGTACATGACAGGGCCGTTCCAAGCGATGGGGACAGAGGGCCAGCAGGTAGGACAACAGTCCTCCAAGATGTCCACAGCTTCATCCTTGGACCTGTGACCTGTTACAGCACAGGGCAGCCGGAGGTGGGCAGCTGGTCCTGGGAAGGGTGGTTACACTGGGCTACCAGGTGGGGGCAGTGGCATCACGCAGTGTCTCCCACATGCGTCCTCTCAGGTGGAAGAGGGAGGCGGGGGAGTCAGAGAAGCTTGAAGACGCTCTGCTTTGAAGATGGATGAATGGGCCACAAGGCGAAGACTGTGGGCTGACTCTTCTCAGAGCCTCCAAAAATGAACTTGCCGGCCCATGCTCCAGACCTGGGAGGGTGTGAACCCAGGCTGTTAGAAGGCACTACATGTGCGTTACAGCAGCCACAGGAAACAGAGACGGTGAAGACGACGACAAATCCCTGTCCTTCGGAAGCACACACTCTCCTCAGAGTGGACGGAGGAGGTGGCTCCTTCAGAGGGGCTGCTCTGAAGATAAAGTTCTCCCTCAGAGGACACGCCTTTGTCCCCATCACAGGGCCTGCAGGGGCTCACAGACATGCTTTTCCATGCTACCCGAAGTCTGTGTGTCTAACTTCCTCACCAGGAGCGACATTTATTGCTTGTATTTTAACCAGATGTATGAAATCTGCTGCGTAAAAGGAAAAGAGGGAAAGCAGGGGAGAAGAGAAGGCCGGCCAGGTAAAGGGCATCTCAGGTTCTTAACAAGCACAGCCCCAGCCGGGCCCCAAAGTCCTGCCTCTCGCCCCACCACCTGGGCTCTCTGTCCCAGTTCCCCTGAGAGTCACAGGAGAAGACTGGCCTTTAGCCAAGAGGTGCAGACCCTGCCTCACAATGAGAAGTCACTTATGGCATCATGTGGATGCACGCTAAGTCGCTTCAGTCGTGTCCGACTCTTTGCGACCCCATGGACTGTAGCCCGCCAGGCTCCTCTGTGCATGGGATTCTCCAGGCAAGAATACTAGAGTGGGTTGCCATGCCCTCCTCCAGGGGATCTTTGTGAGCCAGGGATTGAACCTGCATCTCTTACAACGCCTGCATTGGCAGGTGGGTTCTTTACCACTAGCACCACCTGGGAAGGCCTTATGGCATCACGTCCCAGACTAAAGACATACAGAAAAAGCCCTAGCAGCCAAGAGTCTTCACCCAGAGGAGCCACACCCATCCCCAGGAGGGGGAGATGCTCTCTGGGGAGCAGAGGGTCTGTCGTGGGGGGGAGGATGCCAGAGGAAGGGGCTGGGTCCCTTCAGATCAGCTCAGGGTTGAGACCTCCCACCCCACTGCTGTTTGTGACTCCCCACTCCCCATCCCCTGCCCCTTCCCAGCGTTCCCATCCCACCCACCAAGGGCAGAGACTTTGCAGTGTTTCCTGAAGGACTTACTGGATTTATTTTTTCAGTACACGGATGTGTCTTTCCTCTTTCTCTCCTGCCGGCAACATTCTGACACCCAGCAGGACAATTCTGCACCTAAAATCTTCTTTTCCTAAATGACGCTAACACCTCCACACAGAACAAACCCTGGGAGCCAAGTTGGTGAGCAGCTAGTTCTGCCCCAGCCCGAACACCACTGCCATACTCTTTTCCTCAGTTTCTGTCCCCGGGTCTCTGCCCCTCTGGGTGACTTTTCACTAAAAGGTGACTCTTGAGGCTCCTTAGCCCCGTCAACAGCTGCTGCTCTCACTTAACAGCACATCTGCAGGCCTCTGAGCCATCAGCTTCACACAAAACCTTCACCCACTTTTCCTTTCTGAGAGCCTTCTTAGGGCGGTGGGGGGAGGGGGGGAGATGGAGGGAGGGCATAGTTCCCTAATTCAGACCTCAGTCCACACTGTGGAAGCACTGTTCTCTAAGAAGGGGCATTGCATGGACCCTACCTCCTCCCACTGAAGGCAGACGCCCCCATGGAAGTCTGCGAAGAGGCGCCAGGGGTGAAGCCCCCTGCCCTCCAGCAGCGCTGAGAGTGTAGGCTCGGTGCTGGGAGCTGGCCTCTCTCTCCAGGGTCTGTAGAGCGAGCCAGGGAGAAAACAAAGATCAGCTCATTCAGAGCCTATAAGAGGGCTCTTTCTTCAAGGATGCCTGAAGGTCAAACTTTCCTCTGACTTTAGCCACAGCCTATGAATAGTGAACCATTTTCCTGACTATGAACTCCAGGGCCCTAAGAAAGAAGGAAAGGGAGCAGAAGTTTCTTTTGATGTTTGTAAAGAGCCTGAACTTGACCTTGAACTTGCTGATTTCAATTCTCTTTTCCTTCCCAAGGACCCATTCAGATCCAATATTGAGGCCACGGCTTTCTCAACTGCACCCTAGCATCTGTGATCCCATTATCTAAGCTTCCAAGTTATGGGAGTTTGGAGGAGCTGAGCCCAAGGAGGGGAACAAGCGGGCTTGCCAGGTGGCTCAGCAGTAAAGAACCCACCTGCAATGCAGGAGACTCAGGTTCTGTCCCCAGGTGGGGAAGATTCCATAGAGAAGAGAATGGCTACCCACTCCAGAATTCTTGCCTGGAGAATCCCATGGACAGAGGATCCTGTAGAGCTATAGTCCATGGGGTCGCAAAGAGTAGGACACGACTGAGCAACTAAACAACAAGACCACTAGGAAAGACAGACAACTACAATGATGACTCTAACCAAATGAAACAAAACAATAAGATGATGTTCACTTTTTTCCAGGTTAGATTCTTAAAATAATGCTGCTCTGACAGATCACATCAGGAGAAGGATGTCTGACATTTTTCCAGGATGCTGACATTTTTAACGGAGTTATTCTATGGATTGTGACTGTTTTAAAGCAGGCACAGAAAGATTTGGAAGTATACATCTAGAAAAGTAAGGCTTCGTCTCACATTGTGATATTCAGGAGCAATGAGGATACACTGGTCCCCAGTTGAAATGAAAGAACAAAGGAGGAAATCAGAGGAAACTCGGAAGGAAGGAATGAGTTGACACCCTGGCACAGAAGTCTCATTTCCCCTCACAACTCCTGACAATAGGAGCTGGGACGAAAGAGCTCAGCAGATAAATTCCCTTCTCTCCCCAGGGCTCTCTCTGAGCTCCAGTCCCTGAGAGCATCCTGCTAGAGGCTCTGCTGACCTACCACTGCCCCTCCTCACCTGTCAACATGAAGCAGAAACCAACAGGACAACCCCTGCGAACAGGACAGGATGGACACGCCAGAAGCCGCCTCCGAACTCCAACAGGGCACTCTTCTCTCAAAACACCCCCCTGGGGAGCAGCACAGTCAATGCACAAATCTCAAAAACGGTAAGCTTTTAACAGACTGGATTCAACAATCAACTGGAAATGGTTACACTTTTTTAACCTTATTTTTTTTACAGAGGCACTCGATGGATTACCATTTGCCACTGAAATAATTGGAGGATGCCCATTATATAAGGGTGAACTAAAAGCAAAAGACAACATGTCAAGAATGAATGCACTCTTATACACAGACAAAACGCTAGTAGGAAAAGATTCATAGCATCACTATTCACAACAGCCAAGACATGGAAACAACCTAAGTGTCCATCAACAGAGGAACAAATAAAGAAAATGAGGTACTTATATACTGTGGGATATTACTCAGCCATAAAAAAAGAATGAAACAATGCCACTTGCAGCTATGTGGATGAACCTAGAAATTATTATACTAAGTGAAGTAAGTGAGATGGAGAAAGACAAATATCATATGATATCACTTACGTGTGAAATCTAAAACATGATACAAATAAGCTTATCTATGAAGCAGACTCACAGACACAGAGCACAGACTTGTAGTTACCAAGAAGGACAGAGGGCTGAAGACGGATCATGGACTGGGAGTCTGGGATTAGCAGATGAAAGCTATTTCACACAGGATGGATAAACAAGGTCCTACTGTATAGCACAGGAAACTATATTCAATATCCTATGATAAACCATAAAGGAAAAGAATACGGAAAGAATATATATGTGTGTGTGTATATAACTGAGCCACTTTGCTATACAGCAGAAGTTAACACAACATTGTAAATCAACTACACTTCAATAAAATTTACAACAAACAAAAAAGAATGAATGCGCTCTTATACAAGAACAGGAGACCAGGATCCTTTTACATCTTCAGTGCTCAGAGGGAAAAATCATCCTTGGAGAGTACAAATTTGTGCCACATCTAATGTAGACTCAGCACCACAGTAAGTAGGACATTGACAGGAGTGCTATGTGTGCCAGGCAGACGCAGACGTGGTCCAGCTTTGAGAAATCATCACATGCAAAGCACCGCACTGAGCAGTGAAATCTGTCTTGATATGGTCAACTCATAAATCCAAAGAGATTGGGTTTATTTAGCATTGTGAAAACTAAAGAGAACAGCAGTATGTTTCTACCACGATAAGTAGGGAAAATAAAATGCACTGGGCTCCAACAATTAATGAGAGAACCAACCACAATCCACACCAGCAACAGCAGGGAATTTATTTTTAGCTCAAACATGAGGCAACGTCATTACAAGCACAATTAAGTCCAGCATGAAGCTGCCAAAACGACTGAAAAACTGCCATCACTGGAGCGAGGGCAGGCTGCATGGAGGGACGAGACAAGGTCAGCTCGGGGGTAACACGCCAGGCTGTCGAGGGCCAGAGGGATCCACGACCACGAGGTCAGGTGGACTCTGTCCACTCACACTCCACAAACCTGGATTCACCTGAAATGACCACCCAAACCCAAGCCTTCTTCCCTGGAGTATAAGAAGAAGCCCTAGTATGAGGCTTATGCTTTTCAAATTATAGACACAGTGATATAGTCACAGGTATCTACAACCTGAGAGTCAAATTTTAGAAAAGCAATTAGAATAATTAAAAATACAGGCCTACGAAAGAAATGTTACAGTGATTTTGCTTTGAGATGCTAAGTGGGCCAGACTCCAAACTCTGATAGTCATGTTAGAGCCAAATTTCACCCGAAGTAGTTGCTCTCATGACTATTAGAATAGGTAAGTCAATGTCAAGAGCCCTGCTTCAATCACACAGAAATCTCCCTCTAGGGACACTTCAACACAAGTGAAAATGGCAGGTTATAAAGAATCAGGATCCCATTGATGAGAAATTATCACATACACACAGTGAGCTATCTGGAGAATGGCCACCTAACGTCAACAGTAGAAATAATATCTGGGCCGTGGGATTTTGGATAAGTTTAATTTGTGGTTTTGTGTGATTCTTTTTCCATCAAAACACAACTGTCAATCACAGGACCCAGACTGCTGGATTCAAATTTCTGCTTTATACCTTCTTAGCTATGTGGTCTTGACCAGGTTACTCAGCCTCTCTAAGTCTGCGTGACCTCCCCTGTAAATGGCGATAAAGACAGTCCCCAGCTGAGTGCCGTGAGTGGGCTACATGCATTAGTGCACAGAAGGCACTGAGCACAAGACTGGGGCACAGCCTAGAGGACATGCAGCGGCAGTCGGAGCTGCAACGCTGCCTCTCTGTGTAAAATTGACTTATGACACTCAGGAAGAGCCGCCGCAGGGGCTTCCCTGGTGGCTCAGTGGTAAAGTATCTGCCTGCCAATGCATGAGACACAGTTATGATCCCTGGTCCGGGAAGATCCCACATGCTGCAGAACAACTAAGCCCATGGGCCATAACTACTGAGCCTGTGCTCCAGAGCCCAGGCGCTGCAACAAGAGAAGCCACTGCAATAAGATGCCAGTGCCCCACAACTAGAGAGTAGCCCCTGCTCACTGCAACTAGAGAAAAGCCCATGAGCACAGCAAGGAACACCCAGCACAGCCAAAAATAAATAAATAAAATTATTTTTTTAAAAGCAGCTGCAAAGGCAACTATTTCATGAGCAAAAGTTAAATGGGAAAGAAGAAAACCTCTTTGCTTAAGGAACAAACCCCCAACTCCAAAAACAGAAATCTAGCCAATCGCTACAGAGAACACACAGGGACATAGAGAAGAGATCCCTATGCTGTCATTTCCCTTGGACTCCAGCCCCCTAATTTTGGGAGTGGGTGTGGCCCACGGTCAGAGAGAAAGAGGGGCCCAAGGTAACGGCTTCCTGTGTGCTAATCTGAGTTCTCGATTCCACAGCGAAGTAGCAGATGTTCTAAAGAGGGTAGCATTTGAGGCCAGAAGATTCGTCCTCATTAAAGGAAAGGAAACCTCTGAAACAGCTTCATCTACAAACACTGGAATGTTCGTTTTAAGAGGGGATTTATAGAAAATGAAATTCATATAAACACACACCGGCTGTGTGAGGAGCTGATAATGAAAACGATGGATTATCCTGAGTCTTGGATTCTCCAGTGAGAGGGAGACGGTTGACAAAATCGATGAGCGAACTGAGGGGCGTGTTAGAGGGTGGTGAAGGCTGTGGGCTTCCCTGGTAGCACAGTGGTTAAAGAACTCGCCTGCCAATGCAGGAGACATGGGTTCAGTCCCTGGGTTGGGAAGATCTTCTGGAGAAGGAAATGGCAACCCACTTCAGGATGCTTGTCTGGGAAATCCCATGGACAGAGGAGACTGACAGGCTACAGTCTATGGGGTCGCAAAGTTGTGTCCGTGGGGACACAACAGAGCACCTGAATGCACATAGCAAGGGCTGTGGAGAAAAAGGAAGCGAGTCAGGGTGGGGAGTGAGGAAGTGCCAACATTCTAAGTGGGGTGGGCAGAGACGGTGACATCTGAGCTGGGAACAGACCAGGGCAAGTTCAACCTGTCTTACTCTGCAATAACCAGCTCTGGGGCCAGTTTTGATTGGTTAAAAGAAGGTAGTGGTGAGCCCTGTGTTCACCCATCCAGGCCACTCCTCTCAACTTTGATAACATATGCCCTAGTTATTACACACATTCCCTGCTCAAGACAGTCTGTAGGTATCTATTACTTCACTTTTTAAAATCTAGAGATGTGAGCTTCTTGAGTTATCATCTCCATAAATATTTTCAGGAAATAAAAAGAATCAGGAATCAGAGAAGGGAGGAGATAGTGAAGGACAGGGAAGCCTGGCATGCTGCAGTCCAGGGGGATCACAAACAGTTGGACACAACTTAGCGACTGAAAACAACAACAGGAATAAGAGAGCCACCATCCATTGCTCCTGGTAACCCAGTACCCATTCCCCCGTGTCCCAGGATGGGAACCCAGACTTCAGGGAACAAAGCCTGTCCAGCTCCCGGGCCATGGGGCTCAGCTGGAACTAAGGCAGCCACCTCCAGGGGCATGTGCACTCCCCGGCCCCGCCAGCAGGGGCGCCACATCCCCTGAGCACATGGTTCAGACCAGGTAGAGGAGGAGCCCCTAGAGTTGCTCTATTTCTGGGGTTGCTGATGGCCAGGGTGTTGGCCTAAAAAGAAGTCAATTTCAAGGTGAGCAAGCAAAGAAAATGGAATAGAGTCATGCAGCTTTGATGGCACATTGGCAGGGATGGGATTCAGCCCCTTCCCATTCCTCATGCCTAAAGAGCACGTTTCCTTTTGTGCTTAGCTCATTTGAAGCTGGGTTTCTACCACCAGTCACCAAGTCTTGCCAGATACAAAGAAACCAGTACTGTTTGGCATCGTTTCCCCAGGAAGCCAGCAGCAGCGTGTCCTTACCCGTTCCTGACCAGCAGTGTCCCAGATGAGAAACTTGTGAAGTTCATTTCCACAAGGCACAGTTTTGGTCATAAAAGACGCCCTGAAAAACAGAAGCAACATTGGCACATCAGCGATCACCCTTGCGATCTTTACGAAGACTCCTGTTTCCAACAGGTGATGGCAGGGCCTTGGCAGGACCCCATAGCTCTCCTCTAGGGGCCATGGAGAGGAAAGGGGACCTGTCACCCCAAAGAAGAAATCCCACCTCTTCTGTTAGTCCAACAGGGGGCTTGGGTGGGGGGAGGCAAAAAGTGTATTCAGAACACTGTGTTTCAAAACACTTATCTTCAACAGTCCTAAGACATTAGATGCCTGAAATCAGGAAAGAAAACCTTTGATTTTAAAAATGTATCATCATCACAATTAAGAGTGAAAACAGCGGCTGTATCCGGGCACATGAGAGTGTGGGCCTTGCAGAGGTGTAAACACTGGTGCATACTCCCTGCTCTATGACCCCAGCACTGGCAGCAACCATTAGAATACTGTGTCTCACCCTCATCCTGCTTGTACAAGTACAGGGATAAAGATGGGTAGATGAATAAATACTTGTTTTCTCCATGAAAAAGGGAGGATTTGAAACTCTCAGTAGATAATGAAACACTTGATACTTTCTTTTTTGCATAGTTCCTCTTAAGCTTTTTCTCAGTACTCAGAAAAGATGTAAAAGTCTAACACAAGGAATGTTGAGTAGCCTTGGTTTTGTGGGGTTTTTTTTTCCTGTGTGATCAAGTTTCCCATTCATTAAACAACAGCAAGCCCCTGATTGTGGGAGAAGCAGACAAGAGGAGCCTCCTGACGTGGTGTGGTCAGTACACGCATCACCTGTTCACCTGTACAGAGTTCCTGCCAAAAAATGTTTAATGTGAATTTAATCGTGAGGACGCAATCCAGTAAATCTGGAATAGGGAACATTCTACCAGATGACGGGCCCGAATGCTTGGAGTAAGTCAATGTCATGAAAAGTGAACAAAACCAAAGATGGGGGGTTGTTCTAGAATCTAGATTAAGAGAGAGGAAAGAGACAAACCCACCAAATGCAGTGTATGGACCTTGACTGGACCTTGGATTAGTGGGAAAAGCACTCCAAAGACATTTTGAGTGGAAAAATGAAAATTTAGACTATAGCAGGTATGATCACTGAACCAAATTCACTTTCTAGGGACAATAAAGGTGTCCTCCTCTTGTTCTTCTCAGGATGCACACTGGAGTGTGCAGGGGTAAACCATCCGGATGTCTTCTCTCACTTTCATGGACCCCAAGGGCCCTCACAGTCCACCAAGAGTCCAACCCTACAACCACTCAGTGCTAATCCTGGTAAGATTTCCTCAATTTCTCCTCTTCCCTGAGACTAAGGGCAGACCACAGAAGTTCCAGGAAGATATTCATTCCTGCAGGTCCCATGACTGTCCCTACAACGTACTCAACACCAAGGTGAATAGTCAGAGAGCTCTAATTATCAACACACAATTGCACTAGATGGAAATTCTAAGCATTTTTCTAAGTGATATAACCTAACATGATCAAAATCGCATCTGCCACATGACATTTCATTTAAGAGTTCTTAAACTACGTCCCAGCTTAACTTGTCAGAACAAATATACTCCAAAAATCAAAATCTCTTGATGGCTTTTCTCATTATAAAAGCAATATTAGTACTTCACAAAAAAAATTTTTTTTAAATGAATATAAAGGAGGAACATAAAATCAGTTGTAATTTCACTGCCCAGCCATAACCACTGCTAATAAGTTGGTATTGTCTTTCAAATGGTGTTGACACAACTTTTATCCCTCAAGTTGATGATACATAGATTTCGTTTCTCCTGCACTTGATATATCCTGGACATCTTTCTATTTCTATGACTATAGATCAGCATCATTACCTGGTGACTGCATATAACACACCATGTCATGGTCACCTATTTTTCACTATTATGACAATGGTTAAATGAATATCCTTGTACCTGAATCTTTGTGTCCTTGTACAACTATTCTTTGGACTTCTTAGAAGCATATATTCTCCACATTGCTATGCTCACCAAATGGTAGCTTGTACCTACCTATACACCCACTGAAATGTATGAGATGACTTTTTCCCCAAACAAGAGCCTTTCGAATCTGCTCCAGGATGACACACAGGAAATGGTATTTCATTTCTGGTTTTTTGTCATGGTTATCGTAAGTCTGAACATCATTTTAGTGTTTACTCTTCAGTTGGTTTCCTTTTGTGAATCATTAGTTCATGATCTTTGCCTACTTTTTAGCGGGGATGGTCATCACACTTCTTGTGTCCTTTCTGACTATTTTATACCAACTTTCGGTTAACAGTGTATTTTAAAAAATATTTTTCCAGTTTAACCTTTGCCCTTTAACTTGGCTTATGGAACATCTTCCAAAAATGCTTTTTAAAATTGTATGTAGACAGCTATATCAACATTTTGTCTTGATGCTTATTTTTGTTTTTACATTGATGTAAGTCAGATTTTCTCAGGTGGCTCGGTGGTAAAGTAGAAAAGAATCTGCCTGCCATTGCAGGAGATGCAGGTTCAATCCTGGGTCAGGAAGATTTCCTGGAGAAAGAATTGGCAACCCACTCCAGTATTCTTGCCCGGGAAATCCCAAGGACAGAGGAGCCTGGCAGGCTACAGTCCATGGGGTCGCAGAAAATCAGACACGACCTAGCGACTAAACAACAAGTCACTTAGCAACTAAACAACAAATCAGATTTTCATTCATTCTTCAATATATTCTAGGCAATGAGATAAATAATACAGCAACTCTGCTCAAAAAAAGTTCTCAGGTTTAGAAAACTAAGTTCATGCCTTTAAAATCCTACACTTTTATGAGCTAGGGGAAAAAAATATACCCAGGCTACACTTTTCACTTTACAGATAAGATGGAAGTAAGAGACGGCCTTGACCCTGGTCAAGAAAAGAATCTGATGGCACAGTCAGGAGCGAAGACAGAGCCCCACGGCCACCCTAGGCGATGAGGGTCACAGTCCCTCAGTTTGCTCATCTGTGAAATAGGCCCCAAATCCACTCTGTGTGATCTACGGGCTGCCTTGGGGTCAAAGGAGGAACTGACAGCTGTGACGTTCCCGTCGGTACACAGTGAGCCCGCGAGGAACAGCTCTAGTGAGAGTAGCGATGCATGTCATTACATATATGTGTATGTATTCACCTATATGTGGGGCTTCCCTCGTGGCTCAGCTGGTAAAGAATCTGCCTGCTAATGCAGGAGACGCTAGAGATGTGGGTTCGATCCCTGGGTCAGGAAGATCCCTTGGAGAAGGGCATGGCAACACACTCCAGGATTCTTGCCTGGAGAATCCCATGGACAGAGGAGCCTGGCGAGCTACAGTCCATGAGGTCGCAGAGAGTCGGACACGGCTGAGCATGCACACACACACACACACCTGTATGTGCAGACACATGCCTGTGCACACATGCACACACCTCTCTCTGTTCCTGATTTCCTGCCACTCGGAGAAAGACGATTACTGTTTGAAATGAAGACTGACAACCGTTGCTCTTTTGGTTGGGTTTTTGTTTTTTTTTCAGCCTCCTTGCTAGCTTTCAACTTCAGACTCTCAGGCGTCTTCACTTCCCTAGAGACGGGGATGAGCAATGCTGAACTGGCTTCATTACCTGCGGGAAGCAGAATCTGGCAGAGAAGAAACACGATGTCCTTGTAAAGGTCAAACTAGAAAGAGAGGTGCACACGTCTGTTCACGATGCTGACAATCTGCTTGAACAGCAGTCAAGGTTTCTCATGAGTCACCGGGCGACAAGGATGAACTTTTGGTGCAGAAACGATGCCCTTTCACAGCCTGAGGTCTTTCCCAAGGCAGTGATCACCGTGGGAGGCAGGTGGACTCCCAGTGGACTTGATGGCTGTGAGTCAGAAGCTTGCCGTGTGCCCTACCGTGAATCTTCTCCACTTAAGGCTGATGGAGGCCATTGCCCTGTCCTCATCCATCCTACCCAGTTCCCCAAATTGATACACCAGTTGTTTCCCTGCTGAGGAAAATCAAACCTTGCTCTCTGCAGAAAGCATGCTGTCTTCATGGAGAAAAACACACTGGGCCAAGTACTAAGATAGTGAAAAATTAAGCACCTGCAAAACAGCACAGCAGAAGCACATCTGGTGAAGGCATCCGAAGCAAGGGGAAAGCGAACAGGAAGTGCTCTCATGTCCCAAGGCTGGGGTCTGGGCAGGGCAGGGGGTAGGAGGGCAGTCCTCCCCTCCCTTCCCAAGCATCAGAACAGAGATGCCAACACTGGATTAAGCTGGGAAAGGAAAATCTATCTGCCCACGAGCCGTGCAGACGGCTCTGCTGTGAGCGGACACATTCCCAGGTTTCCTGGCAGGCAAGTTCAAGCAGGACCTTCAGGGATTCGTCCCAGATCTTGACTTCCATCTGGAAATAAATTCAGCATGATCTGCAGAATAACGCACTCGGAGATCAAGGAAACAATCCGAGGCGGCAGTGAGGGCGGCTGGTGCAGGGTGGAAGGGACTGCAGGACAGGAAGACGGGACACACCGCCCAAGTCCCTGAGTTGTGTCCAAGTCTTCACAGTCGGGACTGAGTCTCCCTGGCTGGGATGAACACCCCCGAAAGCTCAGACACGGTGACCTCTCTGGGTACTTAGAAAGGAAGAAAGGGGAATCGGAAGAACAGATGAGAACTTACCCAATGGTCGGGCTGATGTTGTGGTCAAAGTGATCCTGGACAAATCGACACACGATGCTGGACTTCCCCACGCCAGTGTCCTGAAAGAGGATGAGAACACAGCCATGAAGACCATGGGCACGGATTCTGACCCAGTATAAACAGAACCCAGCACAGGGGAGCTTACTTCCAGCTGGGGAGAAGTGGGATATTTTCTTCTATTTCATACCAGAATTTTTGACAATGAGGTTGTATTGCCTTCATAAAAGAAGTATGCTAAAAGTAAGTTTCAGAAACATGTGCCATCTATACACAATAATTAACCTAGAACTGGCATGTTCCAATACATTTACTTCCAGAAATTTGGAAATTTGCGGAGGGGTCTAAGAAGTATGGCAACACATCACTTTGTTTTGGTATGAACTGATTTTATTCAAATCTTTAGCGCTCTAAAAAGACTTAACCTATTTTTCTAGGTATCATCCTGTAAGAACGATAAATTCTAATTATTGCATGTTTATCATTTTCTCTTTAGAATCTGATGGCTGCATAAGAACCTCCAGGTTTGCTCAATTGTATAAAGGTCTCATCTCAGCTCTTTCTCTGTTAAATAATTCTGTAAAGCTGTTAGGAAAGGGGGTCCACTCACACACTGGAAACACACATGCATTTTTCTCTGTGTGTGCGTGCTAAGTTGCTCGGTTGTGTCTGACTCTTTGCGACCTGACTGTAGCCGGCCAGGCTCATCTGTCCAAGGGATTCTCCAGGCAAGAATACTGGAGTGGTTGCTATTTCCTCCTCCAGGGGATTGTCCAGACTCAGGAATCGAACCTGTGTCTCTTAGTCTCCTGCATTGGCAGGTGGGTTCTTTACCACTAGTGCTACCTGGGAAGTCGCAAGTGCATTTTCTCCAGTCCTTTCCAAATCCCTTGTCAATGGTTTAAGGAATAAAAAAAACACATTCACAAGGTCAAAGAGATGGGAGAAGAGACAACTGTCAGACAAGTGAGGACAGAGAGGAACAGCTGGGGGAAGGAGTGGGGGGTCACTGTGAAAGAAGGAGCTGGAGCCTAAGGGCCTGCAGGGAGGAGAGCAAGTCAGTTCTGCCCACATTCCCTGAAGGTACCAAGAGCTGGAGGCAGTGCTGGAATCAGAATACCTGAATCAGAGGCAAGACTGCAGAGGATCACACCTAGGCGCCCCAGCCACGGGACCAGAGGAGGGATGTTCCAGGAGGATGCTGGAGGCTGACTCCAGAAAACCTGTGTCAGACACGGGCTGGCCCACGACCCTGCACACAGCTTGGGGGTGGGGGAGGCTACTCACCCCACCCCGCCCCGCCCTGTGCGAGCCCAGATAGAAGAGGCGAGCGTGTCCCCCTCTTGCAGACCCAGCTATGAACACACGGAGACCCCCAACTAGAGGCCACGTGTGCCCCCACCCACGAGCCCCTGTGCAAACAGAGCTTTGGGGAGGCATTTTATTTTTTTAAACATTCTCCTTTTATTTCTTTTTTTCTTTTGGCCAAGCCACACAACATGCCAGGGTTTTAGTTCCCTGACCAGGGATCAAACTCATGCCCTCTGCACTGGAAGCGTGGACCCCTAACCACTGGACCACCAGGGAAGTCCCTGGGGATGCATTTTAATCTTTTAAAAAGAAATACTCAACTAAGAAATACCAGAGATTTACACCCACAGAAAAGGGCAGGATGCATTTTTAGAAGATCATTCAGAAAGTAAGACAGACCCTCAGAAACTAAAAACATGATGACAGAAATGGAAATTTCAAAGGAAGAGTTGGCAAGGTGAAGTCCAGAGATTGCCCAGAAAGCAGGACAAAGGAGAATAAAGCTCCTGTCCCCACTCCCCTTTGAGAGCGGCCGCACGGCAAGGAGATGCAGGGCACGTGGAAAGATCTGCTCTGGGAGGACTGAGGAGACTTGAGACAGAGAAGTGAGAGGGGAAAGAGACACACCTAGCCCACGAAGGAAAAGACAGTGATGAGCTTCTCTTCAAAGCTTCACATTAAAAGCCCACAGATCAAGGAGAAAATGCTGAAACTCAAAGAAAGGTGTTTTTCTCCAGACACTGAAATGTGAAATGAGATTTGAAACACCATCAGCATCTGAATTATGGGTGTGCCCTCTCGCTCCCACATTCAGAAGACAATCCAAGCAAACCCGGGGTGGGAGGGCCTCGGGCTCGGGATCCTCATTAGAAGGTCACTGTCCAGAAGGTGTCACCTCCCGGAGCACGTGGCCTGCACTGGCTCTGAGCCCTGGTAAAAAGCCGCACCAGATGCTGCATCTTTGCAGCCCTGGGTCGATGTCCAGAGTTCAAAGAGATGACAACGGAAAGGAAACACCAGCTCCTCGGACTCCAGATCGATGCGACTGCTATTTCCTGCATCCCTGGGAGGGACTCCAGCTAACACTTCTCGGTGTCCCCAAACCATAGCCCTGTCCTTCCCATCTCAGCTGAGCTTAAAGTCCCTGTGAAAGAGCAGACCCTTTCCACCCTGCAGTCCTTGCAGCCCCAGTGACTCTGGACAGGAAGAACTGCGCTGCACCCAGGCCTCCCCCATACCCAGCTGGGACAATGGCTCCTTGATAGCCTCCCCCCAGCAGCAGAGCCCTTGTCCTCTAAGGGAGCGGGTGGCATCCAGGGCGCTGGCCTGATGGGGCATTCTCATGGGCAGGACTCTGCTCCAGGGGGCAGGTTTTGGAGCCCATCTACTTGCTCTACCCAAGGATTCCAGCTGCCAAGAGCCGACTCATTAGAAAAGACCCTGATGCTGGGAAAGATTGAAGGCAGGAGAGGGCGAGATGGTTGAATGGCATCACTGACTCCACCGACATGAGTTCGAGCAAACTCTGGGAGATAGTGAAGGACAGGGAAGCCTGGCGTGCTGCAGTTCACAGGGTCCCAAAGGGTTGGACACAACTGAGCAACTAAACGATGACAAAATCATCTTGTGGGGTCAGAGGCTTTGTGACAACTTGGGGTCGGTCTGCTCCCAGGCCTGCCATTCCCCCGCCGGCCACCAGGGGAAGGCCCTGCCCGCAGATGGCAGAGGATGGCAGAGCAGGATGCAGGGCAGTTGTCATGAATCACTGAACTGGGTGACTTCCTTTTCCTGCAGGACCTCTTTCAGACGGTCACACACACACACGCACACACACACACACAGGCAGGAGGAAAACGCCCCGGATCATGCCTGTCCCACAGAAAATTGCAAAGCTCTGATGCAGCAACTCCTGGGTGGGTGAAGGCGTCAGAGGAACAAGAGGCAGGCCAGGAGGCACAGGCTGCTCACCCCTTCTCCTCGGCCCCGTGACATCCGGGGGACTTGACGCCCTTGGAAGGAAGCTGGCTCTGCTTCCTGAGATGACAGGATGTTGTCACAGCCCATCCAGCCTCTAGTCTGAAGGAAAGGAGGCTGCGTGGCTTCCCTGAGGTCACACAGTGGGCTGGAGGGTCAGAGCACAATTTTCTGAGTCCCGTGAAACCCCTAAAGGCTCTCACCAGGTAAATCAACTCCCCGACAGATGTAAATGTCTTCTTAAAAGAAGTCCGCTTCTCGGACCCACGAGGAGGGCCTTTACTACTGCTTTCCAGGTTCACCACCCGTAAGAGTCATCCGTCCTAAAGACACATCTACTAGGTCTTGCCCAAATGAGAGGGGGACGTACTGCCAACTACCAAGGAAGCATCAGCATAAAACCAATTCTTTCCTTTTTTAAATTGAAGCATAGTTGATTTTAAATGTCGTTCATAGTTAGTCTCAGGTGTACAGCACAGTGACACAGCCATACACACATGTACATCTGTATCTATATCTACTCTTGGTCAGAGTCTTTTCCCTAATAGGTTGTGCTGCGTTGTGAGCTAACCTGCTTCAGTCGTGTCTGACTCTGTGAGACTCCACAGACTGTAGCCCGCCAGGCTCCTCTGTCCATGGGATTCTCCAGGCAAGAATACTGGAGTGGGTTGCCATGCCCTCCTTCGGGGGATTTTCCCGACCCGGGGATCGAACCAGGGTCTCTTACATCTCCTGCACTGGCAGGCAGGTTCTTTATAACTAGGGCCACCTGGGAACCCCCCAGGTCACTTACACATCAGACCTAAACTTTCAAAGGAATCAGACCAGGTGTCAGAGCCAGGGTGACCAAGACTGCACAAGCCACCCCAAGACGTCAATGGGATGGCTGATGGCTGGGTTCCAAACTTTTGAAACTCAGGCATGCATCTTTCTGTTGACATAATGCTCTAAATAAATCATGATTCTTTCCCAAGTTTGCCCCTGCACTATAGCTCTCTACAATGAAGACCCCAACAGCCATTTATAATATTATTTCCATAGGAAACTTTATTCTACTTTCAAACTGGGGATTTCAGCCAGTGCCAACTAGACTCTCAGGCTGGCAGTCCAAGCAGAACACCCTAGGAGTGAAGAGATCTTTGGGGAACATCTGATGTTCCGTTGCTAAGTCATGTCCGACTCTTTGCGACCCCATGGACTGCAGCATGCCAGGCTTCACTGTCCTTCACCATCTCCCGGTGTTTGCTCAAACTCATGTCCATTGAGTTGATGATGTTATCCAACCATCTCATCCTCTGTTGCCTGCCTTGGGGGACTCCTGAATTTGGACTCCAGACATATTGCCAATAATCCCAACCCTTCTTCGGAGCAGGAGCATCCTAAACATTCACAGCGACGATGACAAAAGCTGAGCTCATAAAAGCTCCCGGCACCCAGCCAGGTGTTTTCTATGAGAAATGTCCACTATCATCTCCTCAAACTTTGTTTCTGCTGTCATCTCTCTTCTCTCCTTCTGTGACTCCAGCTGTGTCTGCACTATACTTTTTCACCATACCATGTAGTCGTTATCTTCTTTTCTTTACTTTCCACCTTTTTTTTGGTCTGAGTTCCAGTTGTTTAGTCTGAGTTTGGAATTATTCTGACCTATCTTCCCGTTCTTTTTACAGATGTATTGAACATGATGATAAACCCATTTATTGATTTTCTGATATTAGTTATTGCAGTTTTTCCACTGTAAAATTTTCATGGTATAGTTTTTGATGGCATGCCAAAGTCTGAAATCATGACTTTTATTTCCTTGAACATAATAAACATGTATATATGTTACTTTTTAATATTTATTTTTATTTATGTATTTGGCTGTGCTGGGACTCAGCTGCAGCACGCTGGGTCTTTGTGGCATCAATGAGGATCTTCTAGTTTAAAGTCCATTATCTAGATTCTCCATGGGTTCCGTTTCCATTGTTTATGGAAGAGTTTTCAGTTAAACTTCCCTGTATCCTCCTATCATTGGTCAAGTTTAAGTCCTGGAAGCATCACCCAAGGAGGGGAATTACAGCAGCCTGTCCAGGGATGTGGGTCTCCGAGTTCAGGACGCCCCACAGGTCTTCTCTGACTCTAGAATGGTGTTTAAAAAGAACAAGTGGCCTCGATTCTGGGATGTCATCCACCGCCCCCAAAAAAATGTTCCTAGTAAGAAAACATTTATGCTATTTTTAAAAGCCGGCCCTTTCTACTGCTGTTACATTTATCTGCCTCTCGTTGTTCCAGCACTGGCGGATCTACTGGATTCCAGAGTCTAGCATTCCATCAATCATCCAGTGTTCTGGCCCCAGAGTGGGGGGTGGCCTCTCCATCCTGCAGGTGGCAAAGGCATGTCCTAGGAGTTCTAAGGAAACTGAAGTCTAGTATTTGGTGTGGGAAAAGGTGAGCACCAGGGGCTCCATCCCTCTACCAGCGCAGCTCCAAAAGTGCTCCCTCTGCCTCACTCCTCAGACGAGTTAAAGAAGGAAAAGAACAAGGAAGATGCTTCTTAAGAAGGGAAGGAGGATGAGTCCCATCACCCTCCACTTCCGACATCGCAGTCCCGCCGCTTCTCGGCTTTTCCAGAGAGCTCTTCACCCCGATGCACAAACTCCGTGCAGCCAAGCAGGCATTTCTGTGTGTCCGAGTCTTACAAAGTGTGACCTTAACTGTTTAAAAATTTTTCTAATCTTGTGTGTTACTTAATCTCACTCCCTGCCAGAGGAACCACCTGCTCTTCTGTCACCTTTCTTTCTGCTCAAGCAGCACATGTGTGGGGTAGCGACTGGGCAAGCCAGGCTCTCCAGACAAACCGCAGAGACACGAGCCCCCTGTTCCCAGGAGGGAACCCACCAGCCTGCACAGGCTCCCTGCACCGACGCGGGATTTTATTGTTCTGTAATGTCCTGACAAAACACCCAATATTCACTCCTCCCAAGTTGCAGGTCTAGCAAATAAGGACACAGAATGATCATAATTGCAGCTTCTAATGTGGTTCCCAGTGACTCCTGACACCTGGTATTTGGTCCCCTGTGTGTAGGCTGGGGGGTTTCCCAGGTAGCACAGTGGTAAATACCCTGCCTGCCATTGCAGGAATTGTAACAGATGCTGGTTCGATCCCTGGGTCAGGAAGATCCCCTGGAGGAGGGCATGGCAACCCACTTGAGTATTCTTGCCTGGAGAATCCCATGGACAGAGGAGCCTGGTGGGTTACAGTCCATGGAGTCACAAAGAGTCTGACACAACTGAAGCGACTTAGCACACACATGTGACCTGGACCCAACAACTTGCTCTTAAAAAGTAGAAAAATGGTGAAAGTGACAGAAGTCAGCCCCCATGTTAGGTTTTAGAACACTGAGATTTGGTCCCCCTTTCTCACCAGGATGCCTGCCCCCAGCCTGGGGCTCCTGGAAACAGAAACACTGGAGCCACAGCACCTGGTGACCATCCAGGGCACTCTGCTATCCTTAGGATCAGCTAGTACTGCCACACCATGAATTTGTCCTTCAAGTGGGAAGCACAGACGTGGACCCCAAGGGCTCTTGGACTTGGGTGAGGAGGCATGGCCCTCCTCCCCTCCAGCCCCTGGAGCCTGGGCTTCGTCCCGAGGGCAGTGGAATCAAGGAGACCCAGCACGGGGGGAACTTTAGGAGGGCTAGAAGGAAACCAAACCAGGAAACAGAAGCATTTAGGAGACTGCACACATCTACTGCATTTTTACTGAGCACCTACTATGTGCCAGGTGTTTTCACAGATGACGGTGGCCAGTCTATCGTGTCAGAGCTAAGACTCTACACAGAGATTCAGCAGGCGCTCACGCTCAGCTCTGCAGAGCGGGCAGATGGAATCCTTCCTATATCCCGACCCTGACAAGCCTGACAGCTGCTGTCCTTAGACCACTCACTGGCCTGAGTTAACACTCAACACTTTGCTGACCCCAAGCCGAGCTCCTATGTGATGCAGAAAGTTAGCTGCTGTGATCTTTAATCACGACACTAGATTGCAGCGCTTACACACACTCCCTTGTTGGTCAGGAGCAAACAGTCAACATACTTGCGAGGTACTGACGAGCCGAAACGTCAGCCTCTGCTCACAACTCACCTACCTTCCTGACTCTCACTGTTCCCCATAAACAGTGATAGTTTTTGACCCACGACAGGTGAGGAATCATCCTATACGTCTGAGGGTCAACTGGATTCCGCCCAGACTTGATGCCCACACTAGATTCAGAAGGCGAGGTCACAGAAGGGAGGAGATGTGTTAGAGCGGGGCTGGGCATCAGAAGGTGGGGGCTGAGCCTGCAGAGTGCAAGAAGAGCCATTCCCGTAACCATCACGCCGGCCTGACTTTCTCACAGCTTGGTCCCTCGGTCATCCAGCACTTCTGCAAGCGTTTCAGAGACTTTACAAAACACACAGGAAGGGCAGCAGTGAATTTCCAACTGGGGGGGGGGGGATTATTTAATACTACCCCCCCCTCACTTTCCATCTATGCTCTTTAGGAATAAATACTAAACTAGCACACTCAGTTTAAGAAATTTGACCAGGAAACACAAGGCTGCCCGCATCACGGCTACCAGGAGAATCCCCACCTCTTCACGCTGATAGGAGGGAATCAACATATTTGAACTTTATGTACCAACACCGTGACGTTCTCCTTGTGGATAAATCAAGATTTGTGGACATACAACTCTTTAAAAAGTTTATTTTAGGATCAAGAAAGGAAATACGTAGTTTATGCTTCCCAAGATAGGAACTGTCCCTTGTACAAATCACTGAATATTCCCAGAAAAGAATATTCCCAGAGACGCTGGGGGTCAACACCTTTCATCCACTGTGAACATCCCATAAAGGATGAGTCTCAGGCCGCTTTGACTGCTCATCCCTGACTGCAGAAAACGAGGTGTGGATCCTCTGATCGGTGTGTATCTATTTACACACTGCACACATGCAAAACTGTACTAAGATATTAGACAACCTGTAGGACATAACCAGGAGTAGAAATTTTTAAAAGAATGATCTACTAGGATCTTCTCAGTACTGTGCCACCAAATACAGAAATCCCTGGACGCCGAGGCTGGCGTAAGCTGCAACTGCCCCAGCTCCCAGATTTCAGGTCTTTGTTCAACCAAATAGCCTCGTCGGTGTCATAGACAGATTTACAATCAATAGAGTCCAGCGTTGGGGGGAAGGACTCGATCTCAGTGTGCCCCCCCCCACCACCTCGACACATAGAGACTGGGAAACACAGGGACTAAGCCCCCGGAGGCTAGAACCACACCATGTGGATGGGAGGCTGGAGGCGGCCACCTTTCAACTCCCTGGGCTGGAAAGGGGAAGCAGCTGTGCAGGGAGAAGTTAAGCCAAGCGGCCCAAAGACAGTTCTGGTATCTTCCTGAGGCCCAGCTGCATTCCTGCTCTGGGTTCTGTGGGACACTGTACCTTTCTTCTTTTTTAACTGGGTCTCAGGGCACGTGGAACCTTCCCGACGGCCACGGGAAGCAGTAGGAGGCTACAGGTGGCACTAATGGTAAAGAACCTGCCTGCCAATGCAGGAGACCCAAGAGACTCAAGTTCGGTCCCTGGCTTGGAAACATCCCCTGGAGAAGGGAATGGCAATCCACTCCAGTATACTTGCCTGGGAAATCCCATGGACAGAAGAGCCTGGCGGGCTATAGTCCATGGGGTCACAAAGAGTCGGACATGACTGAAGTAACTTAGCACAGGGCACACTGGAACCTCCCCCACCAGCCACGGGAAGCACAGCAGAAGGCTGCCCTTCCGAAGCTGGACCCCCAGGAGGAAGCATCTGTAAGGATTTTACTGCTGACCCCGGTCACTTCCCACCACCCGCAGGCCCACTCCTCCCGCCCCTGGACTAGGCCATCACATTATCACACCTACTATTTTTTGCAGGCAGTTACAACCAAATCGTAACTTCACATGTTGCTCTCCCATCAAACAAGAGGCTGGAAAACGTCATCTGATGTCTGGGCCTGGCCAGCAGTAAAGTCTGGCTACCTCCAGCCGGAGCACCCCCTAGGCCACTCATGAACCTCGGGCGTATTTCATCTGCATCTCAGGTCACGGTCATGGCTTAAAGGCATTGCTACACATGCATTCAGAATCCAAGTGACAGGATGAGAATGTCTGTTTTACATTCTAGCTTTAGAACAACACAACTGATTGACTTTATTAAAAAACAAAACAAGGAAGAAAAAGCAATGATCTGGGAAAGACGATGACTTGTTCCAGGGGTGAGCTCACCATTCAGGTTTCAACTTGGACCCTTCTGTCTGCTCAGGCTCTGACTCTGGGGCCCCCGCCTCCCCCACCAGACTCTCTCTCAAGCAGGCAGGAAGATTGCAGTTTGATTGAGGCAACCAGGCCAGAAGTTGCTAGACAATAATTTGGTCAGACAAACCAAAGGAAGTGTGTTTCTTCACTCGGTGGTTTGGACAGCTTGAGGGGTCAGGGATGGGACTAAAGAACTTCTCTGACCTGAGAGCACAAACTTCTGTTCCACCGTGACCTGACCACATGACCCAAGCAGCTCATTTCAAACTTTGCTTTCCTACCCACGAATCTGGTGCCTTACCCAATCTAGCACAAAAGAAACTTACCCAAGGTCTGACGTGTATAGAAACACACGGGTAAATCTGTGACACGATCTCATTTGTGCGCCTGCCTCTATCCCAGAAAAGGATTAGAATATTTAACTGAGCTTCCCAAGTGCCAGCGCACATCAAGCCTGTGTTTTTACAAGACGGAATCCTTTTCTGCTAAATGGATCTAAACGGCAAACTGTATCTGGCAACCAGGAACACAGTCAGCCAGGACAAGCAGACAGCGGCAGCATTCTGCCCTTCTGCTGATTAAAGGAAAACATTTTGGAACTTGAGTTTTCTATGACGTTTGATCTGGACTCGAGATCCAAACCAGCTTGATGTTGTTCAAGCTTCCTCAAAACAGTAGCCACAAGACTGGCCAGCATCACCGCACTGTCCGTTTGCCTGTGTGCTCCGTTGCTCAGACAGGGCCGACTCTTTGTGACCCCATGGACTGTAGCCCGCCAGGCTCCTCTGTCCATGGGATTCTCCAGGCAAGAATACTGGAAAGAGTTTCCATGCCCTCCTCCAGGGGATCTTCCCGACCCAGGGATCAAACCACATCTCCTGAGTCTTGTGCATTGGCAGGCAGATTCATGACCACTGCGCCACCTGGGAAGTCCCCGGTGTCTATTAGCTTCTCTAAAAAAGGTGAAACACCAATGCCCAGTGCACATCTATTCTCTGCAACATCCCACATCTGATAATGCCATGAAGTCACCAAGTACCCAGCGTCCTACCCTCTGATCCATGGGCTGGGTTACCAGCTACTGTTCAATCTGGAACTCAGCATGGGAGACAACGACCCAGTGCCAAGAAAAGGAAGAAATAAACAGCAAGGCCCTGGCACACGGGGTGGGGGCTTCCTCAGCCCCGGTATATAACCTGGAGTCCACTCACCACGTGGCAGGGCAGACAGGGGCACCCAGAAAATCTCAGAGTGGTTCTCAACCAGACAGCATCCCAGGGAGACACCCAGGACCTGCCTCCCCTACAGAAGATGAGTCTCCGAGATTTCTTCCTGTGCGCATGCCAAGCCACAGAAATTATGCACGCTCTCTTTTCCGGGCTAAAAGATCCAAATCTGATAGCTATACGGGAATAATTTTGTAAACCTTAATCATAATTGTTTTGCTCTTCTGAGCTGTTTCCTGTCTCTTTTAACTGGAGGAAAACATGAAGAGAACTTCAAGGAAACAGAGACCCCAAGAGATCACAACCCAGAGTGTGAGACACATGGGCGTACATCCTAGGAGATGCTGTGACAAAGGAAGAGTGCAAAATAACAGTCAATACAGGCCGGAGGTGGCCTGTAAGGAAACCGGAACTCATGATAGCCCCCAGCCCACCCACAAACTAACTGTGCAGGGGAGCAGAATTTGGGGGTGGTCAGAGTGTGTGTTTGGGGTCTGACACACGAGATTTAATTTTCTTACTAGTTCTCTGTGCTTCTGTTCCTTTCTCTGTGAGCAATAGCAGAGGCCCGCCAAGTAGGACTGTGGTAAAGATTAAATAAGATAATACATCCACAGCACTGAGAACAGTGCTGGCCAACCGTCATCGTGGTGATCATGCAGCCATTCAAAAGAACGAAGTCCACCCGCAGGAGCTACTATGTATGGAAAGTGTTCCAAGATCTATAGATTGAAAAATTCCATTTACAGGCCTGTAATGACTTCTTTATTTAAAAAAAAAATATCTGGGTGTGTGAGCACAAGCCTGAAATACATCCTTAAAAAAAAAAATCATACAAACACGTTAACAGTGGCCATCCAAGATTGGAAGCAAACTCCAAGAGATAGAGAAGGACAGGGAAGCCTGGTGTGCTGCAGTCCATGGGGTCGCAAAGAGTCAGACAAGACTGAGCGACTGAACAACAACAAAGATTGGGAAGGCTGTACCTTTTTGTAGCCTTCGAACTTTGTAATTCTACACAAAGGATTCCTTGGATCTATTTTTAAGTAGGAACAGATGTGATCCTACGTAGAGGAATCGGCATACACATTCTGTTTCCTTCTTTAAGCTTCTATGTATACACGTAACTTTTTCCACTAACGTGTTCTCCCCACACTCCTTTGTATTATCCAAATTTTAAACAACCATCACCCAAGTCACAGATTCTGGCCTCTATGGGGTGTGCTTCGTGTGACTGTGTTAATCAGAGTTAGCAAAACAAAGGTGGAATTCCAGGAACCTTGCTGGAAACCAGCTCCATCGCTGACATCCTACGTGTCACGTGTCTCTGACAGCAAAATGTTAATACTGTGATCTAAACCTTCTGCCTCCTAACTACTCACGTTTAAACCGTATCACACGTGGAAGTTGTCTACACTCATTGTTTTTGTTGAGGTGCAATTTTCATAACACAAAATTAATCATTTTAAAATGAACAATTCAGGGGCTTCGCTGGTGGCTCAGTGGTAAAGAACCTGCCTGCCAGCATGGGAGACATGGGTTCCATCCTTGCTCTGGGAAGATCCCACAAATGGTGGAGCAACTAAGCCCGTGCACCACGACTACTGAGCCTGTGCTCTAGAGCCCAGGAGCTGCAACTACTGAGCCCATGCCTAAAGTCCATGCTCCACAACACCCCCTTGCACAGCCCAGGGAAGCCAGCAAAGCACTGGGGGAGCTGCTTTGGTAGCCCACATGTGGGACCCCGGCTGGGGAGGGGCAGTGATGGGAAAGAACGTGGCTTCCCACACGGCGGGTCCCCCCACTAAAGCCTCATCAATTCCGACCTCAGGACTTCAGTCCCTGTGATACACCACTTAGCGATGTCCCCCTAAATCTGGAGCCGCCATGTCCCAGCGTGCCACTGGCCATCTCACATTTCTAGCACAAGATTCCCCAGCAGGAATCACACCTGCCCTAAAGCAGCACCTGCCAGGGGCCTGCCCAGGACCAGCAGCTCGCCTGACAGGGTCTGGGCTCGAGAGCCAGGGACCTGGGCTACAGGCCAGGTGGAGAATGTCCACTCTGCCTCAGGGACTGTAGCTCACGGGGCATGCCTCATGCCCCAGACACCTGCTCTATTGTCCCTTCTTTCTAGCACCGGTGCAATGGGGCCAGAAGATGTGTCTGGATGGTATGAGTTGCCTCTGGGTGAACGTTAGCTCATCACAGAATTTTAAAATTTGCATTTGGAGAAGTAAAAACACTTTTACAGTAATGTGGTGTAATCCTGGTGTAATAAGGCAAACTAAGGTAACTTTTGAGCAAATCAACTTGTTTTTCCAGAAGCATTGGGGAAGTAGATGACCTTTACCAGTCCTCCTAGGGAGGAAGAACTTCCTTCTATTGAGAAGTTATCACATGACAGGCAGGGGCCCCCTGTGGTCTCATGTTACCTGTGCTGCGTAACTGTTACTCGCTGGGACAGACACTGTTACCAACATTATACAAGGGAGGGATCTGAGTCTAAGAGGCTCCACAAACCAGCTTAATGCTTGCTTCTCTCTCCTTAGAATCCAGACTCTGAGAGATGGCTCATGTCAAAGATCCGGTCAAGTAATAAACCCTCTGTCTTCAAATTTCATATGCCGGCAGTGACCCTGTTAGGACATGAAAGGGGCATATGGGAGAGGATCATTGCTGCCATTCATCCATTAGAAAAAGAGCCCTGAGATTTAGCAGGTCACCCCTGCTTGTCGAGGTGGTCAGGAGACTAGGTTCCAGCAAATGGGACAGAAGTAGAGGCAATAAATTGACCCCCAAATCCATCAGAGCAGTCCTGAATCAGCTACCAGAGCTGACCAAGAAGAAAAAGATGATTTCTCTCCTGCCTAAGTCCCTGGACTTTGGGATCTCAGCTTGTATCCTCATCAACACAGTGCATCTAAAGAATTTAAAAACCCACACATCCCTCTAAACAGGCTAAGAATTATCCTTAGAGCTTGTTGGATCTCATCATCTGCTTATTTCTCATTCATTTATAAGGCAGATTCATTCTGGCCCTGTGTCTGAAATCTCACAATTTCCAAATCTAAATTGATAAGCTTTACTTGTATATCTATATACAAGTATGACAGTATACCATTTCTTTAAACCCATATTCTTTCTAGACTATGCCCTTCTTTGGAAAATGCCACTTACCCACATTTAGCTATTGGGCAGGTTCTCTGTTTGCCCAGACCGTTTCCCACCACCCAGGGCTGGCACGACATCATCTGACCCGGGTCGCACTCTCTGCCCCACAGGGCGGCTCTGGCCCTTCTTCAGCAGTTGCATCCACTTCCACGCATAAAGCCCAGCGGGGTTGCCATGGCAGCAAGCATCCTTTACACGCTGGCTGCCTGCCAAGACAAAGTCGTTGGTAATCCCGTCTTGTTGGTTACCATTAGGGCAGACAAAACTCTTTACGACCATTCAGTAACAGGGGCCCTTGAAAGAAGCAGAAGGGGGTGGGGTGTCTGGTGGAACCCCCTGACCCTGACTTAGATGCCTTAAAGCTATATATTTCAGCTGCAGCACGCATAATCAACTAACCATCGTTCCCTGAGATTATATGACAGGTATGGGTCAAATTGTCCTAGCCTGCCATTTTCTGCCTTCTCAACGACCTATTACCAATCTGAGATTGATCTACTGTGACACCTGCTGTCTTCCATGACCAGAATAATAAACACAAGCTATTCGCATTGGCCACTCCATTTTTGATCAAGAGCTGCAGTCAGGGACGACAGACATCTGCCCATTAGGAGCGGCACGTAATTAATAGCAGTATTTACCCGCTCCCCCCGGGATACCAAGCAGGAGAGAGAAAACAGACTATCACCAAGAGATAGGAAAGCGCCCTCGCTCTCCTGAATTATGGCAGCTACACTCCACCTCCCACTCAGCCTCAACTGCAATCGAAATAAATACACTTTCAGATTTAAATGACCTATAATGTAAATGCACATTATCCATGTATTTTCACTATATTATGTGTATCAGGAAGCTGTGTGTGTGATTACCTGCTACAGAGACAGGACTGGGGCTGACCTTAAGCTGGGACAGATGGAATTGCCAGCTCTGCCACAAAAAGACTCCTACAGAATCAGACTGGCAAATGGAACTGTGCTTTTTATGGCATTTGGTTGGAATTTTTATGTGCTTGACCTTGTCACGGGAGCAAAATCTATCATCTATGGAAATCATAAAACTGACTGTGTCACCTTGGCACACTATTCAAAACCAATTAACTGATCTTCTGCTAGACACATAAATCCATTGATCCATTTTTACAACTGGCATATAAAACATTCATAAGTGCAAATAGGTGATACATTTTAATAGATACTTGAAAGAGTAAAGTGGGGACCACACAGATTCAAAAACGAAAATAATGACCTCTGGTTCCTCTCATCCAATATTTCAAAGCACTATCTTTTAGTCTTAGGGGAAAGCTTGGAAATTCACATAAAACAGTACTCTGTTTTTAATATACATTGTGTATTCTAACACAGATTATACAACATTTCAAGCAAATTTATCACCACTGGAATCTGAAGACTTTTTAGAAACTGAAAGCATGACCCACTGGAGACTTCTATTACCTTCGATAAATCTAATTAATTATTAACATTTGCTGAATTGCCTTTGGACACCCAATATCATGTTAACACAATCAGTAAATATTTACCAAGAACTCCCAGGTTGAATGCCACTATTTTCTTATTCTGAGTTTTCAAGAAATTTATAAATGAACAAATTCACATACATGGGAAATTTCAGCTCTGACTATGAATGAACAAGCAGGAACTCCCACTCAGTCACAGAAAAGGCTCTGCTGCCTCCAGCATCACAGGACACCACCTATGGGGAGGCCCCGGACCAGCTCAGTCCCCCTGTAGACTCGACAGGGAGACAGAGAGGTGACAACAGTGGGTAGCCAGCTTCCACAGCTTCAGCTCTGGGTTCAGGATCCAAAGTCCAGAGTCAAAATTAAACGTCTTAATGGCAAAGAAGATGCTGTTTACTCTCTATATCGAGATGGCAAAGAGGGAGGAAAAGAGCCCCTTTTCAAAAGAAGAAATAGATTTTGTGAGAATAAGATCACACGCAAGACGCCCGGCACACACTGCTGATGTGAGACCGCCATTTCATCACCTGGCACCATGAGGTGTGAGCTCTGTTAGGACCTCAGGACCAGAAGAGCATCACTGCGGGGTCCAGTGAGCCGTACGCATTACTCACGGGGTTCTCAGGACACTGGAGAGCCGTGGTCACAGCCGAAATCATGTCTCAACCCCAGGCCAACCATGGGTCTGCGGGCACAGCTCCACTGTTGCCTGGCTCCCAGGCCAGGTCCAGGGCGCAGACCTCAAGCTGTCTGAACTAGGTCACCTGCCCGTGGCCGAGCTGCCCGAGAGGTACTCGGCCTCTTTGAGCCCATTCAGAGGCAAGATCTGCGGCCCTCCAAAATTAAGACTCTAAGGAATTTACTAAAATAACACACAAACACCGACCACATTCCTTCCGGCTAATTCTGTGGCTTCTACAACTCAGACTGGGCGCCACACCCAACTTCAGACGAAACTCAGCTTAGTTCTCAGGTAGAAGCAGCTCTTTCCTCGGGCACTTTGCAGGGGCTCTGAGAATCCTGCCCACCCTACATGTGACCTGGAAACTAACCCAGGGAAGTCTTCCATCCCGTGATATTTGAGGATTACGGGCAACAGAAGTGTTAACATTCCAGTCAAAGGGAGTTCTGTCCGTCAGAGAGCAATGAGCCCATTTCACACCCATGAGATTTCACCAGTCATGTGCGCGGATTCATGTATCAGGGCTCATGGGAGGGAAGATGAGTCTAAAGACAGGAGGGGCCGGCGGCAGAGAGGCTGGGACACAGCACCCAGGACATGTGGATCCGCCCCCAGAGCAGGAGCAGAGGTTGCCAGCTAGGAGGCAGGTGGCAGCCCGTGGTCCCAGGAACTCTGCCCATACCCTTCTTGGGCGACTCCTGGAAGTGATGCGAGCCCAGGAAAATTGGATGACACTTGGGGTTCAAGTTGAGATTCCTGGCAGAGAGGAGGAATCCGACTTCTAGAAAGAAGAAGAACCTGTGCCTCTGGATTCACACTTGATACTGAAACGTGTCCTTCTGAAAGTAGCCTCTGCCCTTCCTGAGGGGCAACAAGCAGTGCTGGACCCGCCATGATGCGGGGTCATCGCTTCACTGACTGGAGAGTATGACCTACAGTCCATCACCACAGGCATCAGAAAGCTTCAGCCTGTCACAAGAAGGACTCCACCCCTGCTCTATTTGTGGGAGATGAAGGATCCAGGATCCAGAATCATTTTAAAAATGGACTGTGTTACACGTTAAGCTCAATGTAGCACTAACTTTCCCACTGACATAGCACTTTCTGGACTAACTCCAGTAGAAGTAATCCCACTCATACTGAAGGGGGAAAAATAAAGAAACACAGCATGGAAAATACCCCAGTGCTGTAGATAGTGGAAACTGTTAACTCATCATTTCGCCTACTTATTTTTCTAAAACTGATCCAAACACAGAAGCCATCGCACTTCAGAGATGAGTACCACCCAGTTAAGGCTCAGCTCACAACATCACTCTTTCCTTTAGCTCCTCTCAAATTTTTCACTCATTAAAGTATCTTCCACTAACTACTGAATGAATTCCATATATGCAATGTTCCAGATTATCATTCTCTGTAGGATGAACATTGGCACAGATGAACAAAACTCGCAATACACTCAGCACCTAGTAAAGCTTGTGCTCATTTATATTAATATTTGTTCCATGAGCAAACCAATCAACTAGATAGTACTTGCAGCCCTGGATGTCCAACACCCATGCATCATTCAGTCTCCAAAAGCAGATTCCTTCACATGATTTCTAAGTTTTCCTGAATCTGATAGATTCAGAAATCAGTGCATTTTTTAATAGAACAATACAGAGTCCAGAAACAGACCCAAATACATACGGGGACTTCATTTATGATAAAAAATAACATATCGGACCAGTGAATAATGATGCACTAATCAATAAACAGCATTAAAAGAACTACCTAGACATTTGGAGTAAAGAAAAACAATCTGAATCCTAACCTGACTCTTTGTACCAAAATAAATTTCACATGATAAAAAAATATTTTTTAATTAAAAAAAATGTAAGACACTATGAATGGACAAGAGAAAAATTAAAATACAGGTTAAAATTTTACAATATTAGAATATGGAAGCACTTTCTAAGCAAGACATAAACACCAAAACCATAAAGGAAAATATTGATATATTTGACTAAATAAAGATTTTAAAATATTAATATGATTTTTAATTCAGTAAAGAAAAGTAAACTAGAGAGCAACAAATTGAAGAAAGGCTTGTGCAATACAAATGACAAAGGGTTTGGTTTCTTAATATACAAAGAGTTCTCACAAGTCAATAAGAAAAATAACCCAATAAAAATTAGGTAAATGATGTGAATATGTAGGTAACAAGAAATATAGCTAGTCAATAAACATAAAAAGATGCTCCGAGTCATCCATAACTAAAGATATCAAATTAGAACAGGTTATCATCTTTTATCTATAACATCAGCAAAGATAAAAAGTTTTGATGATATTCAATGTTGGTAAAAGTGCAGAAAATCATTCATAAACACTTACTGGGAATATTCTGGTTTTTAATTTTTTTGGCTATGCCTCATAGCTTGTGAGATCTTAGTTCCCTGATCATGGATTGAACCTGGGTCCTTGGCAGTGGAAGCACAGAGTCCTAGCCATTAGGGCTCCAGGGAAGTCCCAGAAATATTCTGCTCTTAGATCTGGACATTACATAGTTTAATTACAGACATCAATTTAATTTGTAAAAATCCATTGCGCACTATAAGATCTGTGAGCTTTTCTGCAAGAACATTACACTTCAGTACAAAATTGTAAAGAATATGTTACATCACCATGAGATATCACCTTACACCTGTTGGAATGGCCAACACCAAAAAGACAAGAGACAACAGGTTGTAGTGAAAATGTAGTGAAAAGGGAACCCTTGTGCTCTGTGGTGGGAATGTAAACTGGTCTAACACTATGGAAAATGATATTGAGGTTCCTCAAAAAATTAAAAATAGATCTAACATATGATCTAGTAATTCCATTTCTGGGCTTATACCCGAGGGAAATGAGCACAGAATTTCAACGAAATATCTGCACCCCATGTTAACCACAATATTATTCACAAGAGCCCAGATATGGAAACAATCCAAATGCTCATCAACAAATGAATGAATAAAAAGGATGTGGTACATACAGACAAGAGAGTATTATTCAGCCATGAAGAAGGAAGACATCCTCTCATCTGTGACCACATGGATGGACCTTGAGCACGTGATGCTATGTGAGATAAGTCAGAGAAAGACCAGTACTGGGTGCTACCACTTCTATGTTAAATCTGAAAAAAGGTAAACCTGTAAAAAACAGACAGTAAAATGGTGGTAACCAGGGGATGGGGGTTCAGCGGGAGGAGGGGAGTGGGTAAGACTGCTATTGTTAAGGGCACAAAGTTGTAACAAGTAGTGAACAAGCCATTGAGATTTAAGGCACAGTGTGATGAATATAGACAAAAATTGTACTATAATTATGCAATGTGACAAATATGACTACATCAGCAGTCGTATTAAAACACATAAGTGTATACACACCTAACCTTAAACTCAGTGGTAAAGAATTTGCCTGCCAAGGCAGGTGATGCAGAAGACTCAAGTTCAATCGTTGGGTCAGGAAGATCCCCTGGAAGAGGAAATGGCAGCCCACTCCAGTATTCTTGCCTGGAAAATCCCATGGACAGAGGAGCCTGGTGAGCTACAGTCCACGGGGTAGCAAAGGGTCGGACTCGACAGAGCGACTGAGCTCGCACCTTAAACTTCTTCAGTGTTAATGTCAAATTTATTTTTTTAAAAAAATTAAAGAGTATGTTACAAATCGGGTCAAATTCACGAAAAGAATGAAGTTCTACAATATCACACAGTAAATCAAAAGTTATTACTTATCACCTATGCCTTGCCAGCGGAGAAGGCAATGGCAACCTACTCCAGTACTCTTGCTTGGAAAATCCCATGGAGGGAGGAGCCTGGTAGGCTACAGTCCCTGGGGTCGCTAAGAGTCGGACACGACTGAGCGACTTCACTTTCACTTTTCCCTTTCATGCACTGGAGAAGGAAATGGCAACCCACTCCAGTATTCTTGCCTGGAGAATCCCAGGGACGGCGGAGCCTGGTGGGCTGCCGTCTATGGGGTCGCACAGAGTCGGACACGACTGAAGCGACTTAGCAGCAGCAGCAGCAGCATGCCTTGCCAGATCCCATGGCTAAGCAGATTAAATAAAACTAAATTGGAGATCCTCTTGTGCAAAGAATCTACTTAGACTCTCTTAAGCCTCAAGATCATCAGGGTGTAAAATTGTTTTCGGAAGAAGAGGTAAGAGAATTTTTCAACATGAAACACCAGGCCGGGTCAGTGGGGTTGTCTGTGCAAACTGCCAGCATTTTACAAAGTGGGAATCTGGACCCCAGTAGCTATGTGATCTCCCAGAGGAATCGAGCTAGGACATGACAAAGCCAGAGCAAGCCACGTCTGCCGACCCGAGGGTGACCCAGCGTCCACTGTGCTCAGCTGGCAGGAAGCCCATCTAGCTGTGAAGACAGTTGAACTGCAGCCCTGGAAACTCCTAATGCCTATAGCTCCACCATCCAGCAGGTTGATCACAGTTTGTGAACCAACACTTTCTGAAACAATTATAGCACTTAACATGTATCCCCTGAGGGAGCAAAGGAAAAAGGCTTGGAATCCAGGGCTTCCTGAACACAAGCTGGATAACAAATAAAGCTGAGCCCAAGGCCCCTCTGCACACACAGCCCTGTGACATCAGGGATGCCGGGACCCGCCAAAGCTCATATCACACCACAAAGCACAGGCAGGGGCTGCCACATGGCTGACCGAAGACTGAATACAACAACTCGGGGACCAGACCGCACGCTTGCCCCTGGAGGCGCTAAGGGAACCCAAGGTGGGCGGCGTCACTGTCGCAAGCACGGTGTGTCCTGCGTGTGTCCAGGCCTCCCTGCAGACACCACTTCACGTCTTCACAGCTAATTCATGCCAGTCATCTCACCTCCCCAACCCTGGCCAGAACCCTGACATTGAGGGTATCTGCCTTTTCTTTCAGGGAGGATACTCACTCCATAGGGTCGCCCAGAGTCAGACCTAACTGAACGACTAACACTTTCACTTTCTTATCCAGGGAAGTACTTCAAACCTGGTTCAATTTGATGAATTATTTTATTTCTTTATTTTTGTGACCCCATTCTACTGTGCCACATGCCGGTCTGAACAAGTAATTTGTGACTGAGAAAGTCTGCAGCCCAGCAAAGAGGCTGTGTGCGCTGGTTCCAGGGTCATGTGGAGCTGGTTGTAATCCTCGAAAGCTCACTTATTATTATCAGCTGGGAGTCTTTGTGCTGTTATCTGGCCCCGAGCTTCAGTTTCCTTTAATGCATGATGCGGGTGAAACGCTCATCCAGTCCAAGAGACTGAAAAAGAGATGGAGTCTAATCCTCCCTTTGCTTCTGGGTTGGCCATCTGACTCAATCAGTGAAATGTGACAGAAATGACATTCTGTGATCTGTGAGCAAGGAGCCTGTTAGCATCCACCCAAAGCTCATGGAACAGAAACCAAGCAGGACCCTGTGGGGCCCTTGTGGGAACAAAAGCCTTTCTTTGTCCCCCGTTTCTTGTTTGTAGGAAAAAGGCTGCGGCCTCCTAGACCTTCCCTGAGTTCCAAAGGGCAGACTCAAGCAGTTTCTAATTGTGGAAGGGAGGAGATGCAGAAACAAAGGAAAAGCACACAGGAAATAGTAGCGCAGCCTTAGGGCAGGGTCCTGGTTCCTCCTCAAGGGATGCACAGAAAATATCTCTGAGCTCTTTCGCAGGAACTAAGGCCCCCACCCAGGTTGTTGTTCAGTTGCTCAGCTGTGTCCGACTCTTTGCGATCCCATGGACCACACCGCTCCAGGCTTCTCTGTCCTTCACCATCTCCAAAGCTTGCTCAAATTCACGTCCACTGAGTCGGTGATGTTATCCAACCATCTTATCCTCTGTTGCCCACCCCCCTCCTTTCGCCTTCTATCTTTCCCAGTATCAGGGTCTTTTCCAATGAGTTGGCTCTTTGCGTCAGGTGGCCAAAGTATTGCCAGAGAATGTTCAAACTACCGCTCATTTCACATGCTAGCAAGGTCATGCTCAAAATCCTCTCACCTAGGTGGAGGATGCTAACTTCAGGCAGAGCACAAGATTCCTGGAGCACAACCTGCTACCTGCCCTTACCCCAAATTTTCCTATAAAACTCTTCCCCCCAAACCATTGAGGAGTTCAGACTTTTTTGAGTATGAGCTGTTTGTTCTCCTTGTTCAGTCCTGCAATACCCCTTTCTCTGCTGCAAACTCTGACACTTCAGTTTGTTTGGCCTCACTGTGTGTCATGTGTGAAAACTTGAGTTCACAACATAACTCCTGCTCTGGAGATGGCCAGCCACGGTGGAGGGAGTCTGACTGCCCTGACTGCCCTCCACACGTGGAGGAAGCCCACGTGACAGCGTGGAGATGCCACGTGAAGACAGATGTCTATTCACCCAGCGGGTGCAGCCAGCCCAGCCCAAGCAACCACAACTTCGGCTCCAGCCCCGGCCACCATCTGAGCAAGGACTGCCCATCTGAGCCCAGTCAGCCCCCAGAGCAGTCGTTGGGGAGGAACAATAAATTGTTGTTTTAAGCACTAAGTTTGGGGCGGTTTGTCATAAGGCAACAGAGAGCCAAAACACTCAGCACGGTGTCTGGCATGTGAGTTACTCTCGGTACATGTCAGCTGTCCTGATTACAGAAATACTCATAAACTAGAGTAATTTCAAGACATCCCACTTCATCCAAGGCATTCTGAAGTGCTTTCCTTTTTTTTTTCTTTTTTTTTAATTTTTAAATTTCTTTTGAATTGGAGGATAATTGCTTTACACTGTTGTGTTCCTTTCTGCCATACAACAACATGAATCAGCCACAGGTTTACATGTGTCCCCTCCTTCTTGAACCTTCCTCCTACCTCCTACCCCATCCCACCCCTCTAGGTTGTCACAGAGCACCAGGCTGAGCTCCCTGTGTTATACAGCAACTTCCCATTAGCTAGCTACTTTACACAGGGTAATGTGTACATTTCAACACTACTCTCTCAAAGCACTTTCTTGCCTGAGAAAGAACAGAGTTTAGTTTTGGCTTCAATTCCAGGCCTGTGTTCAATCTTCCTCAACTGTTACTGATGTTGCTGTTGTTGTGATCAGGGCTGAGGGCAACTGCAAATTATTATGGTGCTTGTACGTTTATAATTACTGTTTTTCTTCTACCCATGGATAATTTTAATAAGGAAGAAGTCGAGGACGTACAGAGAAGACACCAGCAGAGCATCTGTAACTACACTGCTCACGAGCAAGACTAAGGGCGTGCACGTGGTTAGTTGTGACACAATAATTACCATTAACAAATTGGAAGCACAGGGCTGACAGGAGTAAAATGCACAATCCATGCAATTCACATCAATAGCAGCAACATGTTCAAATCATAAATTACATCGATTATAACTTTAGCAAGAGTTTCAAAAATATTTCTATTCTTATTGAAAAAAGATTCTACTAGTTATCTTACTAAGATTAACCTAAACTGAGATGGAGATCTAGAAATAATACACTCCACCTTTTTAAAGCAATGTCTTTCTTTAAAAACAATATTCTCTGGGCTGTGCTTCTGGGGCCCTTTTAAGGCTCTAAAAGCTCCACTCCCTTACCTGGCAATTGAGCATCATGTGACATTTCAGGGGTCACCTGGTGCTGTTATTTCACCTCCCGCTTCCTGCCCAAGGACCATGCTGGGCTGGAAACCCAGGGACAGAGCCTCCCTCAGCACCCCAGCTCTGTGGCAAGTCCTCATACCTGCCTACATGCACAGACCTGTAAGGGTCTCTGTTCATCCCCACAGCACTCTTCCCATTAGTGAAATCCCCATTTACTTTATATGGATCCCTTTTTAAAAACTAAAACAAGAAGCCTCATGAAATGCCTGTGTTACTCCCCACAGGGTGAGCTGGCCAGGTTTCTGGTCTATACTGGCAGCGGAAGAAAAGGTCACTCTCTGGGACTCAGCACACCCCCCTGCTCAGAGTGCTGGAAAGCAGAGTCAGCAACATTTTCCTCTAAATGCCCAGCCCTGGTGTCTCTTTAAAGGACAGACTGATGATTCACCCATGAGAAGTGGAGAGAATAAGGAAACACAATGATTGAAGATCGTGGGGCTGAAAAGCACAGAGAAAACCAGGGAGCAAGATGGCAGGCTGGATGCCGATCATAAAATGAAGGAGTCATCTAAACATAAAAGACAGGGAGAGAAGAACCATCAGGAGGTGGCCGTGAGATGAAGGAGGGCAGGCGGGATGCTGTCTTCACAGTTGCGGGATTTCCATCGCACCCAAGGCAACAAGACCCGGGCAAGGCAGAACAGTTCCATGTCCTAATAAAGAGACGAGGTTGAAGGCGTCATCCTGGTGACGACCCCACCTCTGCCATTTCACCCCTAATCCCTCCCCAACCTCATCATTAGATTCAAAATTCAATGAAGACAAGCACAGACAATGGGAAAAAAAAGTAGCCTTTCAGAAATCTGTTATGAAAAAGTTTAGAAAGTATCTTAGTTCCTAAAATGAAAGGGTTCTGTGAAGTATTTAGCTTTGATGCTATGAGATGTTCTTCAAAAACACACAAAGAAAGACTTCTTAATTAAGCTTGCTATAAATGTAAATACCCTGGCCAATTGTTTGATAAGAAAGGGAGGGAGGAGAACAAGAAAAGCTTTGCTCTCTTCTCTTGCCAGCAGAGGGCAAATGTTATGTGATACTGTGTGTGTGTGTGTGTGTGTGTGTGTGTGTGTGTGTGTCTGTGTGTGTGTGTGTGTGTGTGTCTGTGTGTCTGTGTGCGTAAGCCTATGTCTTATCTTCTCCCCCATCCCCTCCCCCACCCTACATCCCTTCTTTCTCCTCCCCTTCCAGGGCTGGCTGGTGAAGACGCACATTTCAGGACAAGGCATCTTATTTACATGTCCTCCTTAAACTAGCGACTCCATGAGAGCAGAAAGGGAGTTATTCTGAAAACTCAGGCATCTGTTTCTTTTAGAAAAACACAGACTGTTGATACAAAGGGATCCAGCTCCCCAGATCTTGCTCAAAGGAAAGAAAGTAGGAGGGACGTGACCTCCCTGGATTCTACCAGCCCGAGTCATCCAGATGACTCCATGGAGACTGAAAGAGGCCCAGGCTGCATTCTGGGTTAGATCTGGAGTAAGCAGAAGGTGCAGTGGTGACCTCCAGAGAACTGGGAGCAGGCTGGGCCTCAGGAGCAAGGAAACTGATCAGAAAAGACTAATGGAGTCAGAAGGTTCTTCAGGGAGAAGATTTCCAGGGGACCCTGATGTTAAATCCCACTTTTCTGTATTTCTGCCAACAAACTCCTCAGGACACCTGCGACTCTCAACAGCTTTAGCACTCGAGTGGGGAAAATAAACCACCTGGTCTGTTAGGAGGTGGTCAGTACTCACAGAAAAAGACCGGGCCCAGAGCCCCGAGAGAAACTGGGCGGGTAGGCGGGTGAGTTCAGCATCTCACTCACCCCCAGTAGATTTCAGTCTACACCTTCAGTCCCTGCTAAAGAGCCAGACCCACAAGGTCAAGGCCCTTTGTTCTGTTCAGACACACCACTGCAGTCAGAGAAGCCAGGAGTGTTCACTGAGTGAGAGCCATGGAGCTAAATGAGAAAGATGTTTCCACATTATATATGGACACAGAAAAAAATAAGACCATTCAACATCACCTACACTGTCTTCCCACCTGAACCCAGAGGAAGCAACAAGGAAACAAAACAGAAACACTGAGATCCCAGGGCTTTGTACAAGACAGTCGGCCTGGATGCTTCAGAGATGCCAATGTCACGGTGGGGAAAAAGAGAGGGACTGTCTCAGATGAAAGAGGTGAGAAGCAAATGGAACACACAATCCCTGACTGCATCCTGAACATGAACTATACAACTGATACCGCTGCTGTGTTCAATACCAGGGGTGAGAGGATGATATTACAGTTGTGGGGGTGGGGTGGGGAAGAATATCCTTTTCCCTAAAAGATACACACTGAAGCCTACGGGGTGAAGTGTCACAATCTCTGCAACTCACTTTCAGATGGTTTGGGGTCGGTGGCGGCGGGGTGGGGGGTAGCATTATTTGTACACATTAGAGAGATCCACTCCAGTGTTCTTGCCTGGAGAATCCCAGGGACGGGGGAGCCTGGTGGGCTGCCGTCTATGGGGTCGCACAGAGTTGGGCACGACTGAAGCGACTTAGAAGCAGCAGCAGCAGCAGCAGAGAGAGAGAGAGAAAAACAAGAGTAGCAAGAATTATCCATCATTCTACTGCTCTTTCAACTGTTCTGTAAGTTTGATATTTTTCAAAATAAAACAAGAACGAGGAGTTAAGATAAAAGACCCCCTGCTAGAGATGGTGGGTCAAGAGGTGACCCTCAGCCTGGGAGTGGGAGGCAGTGCTCCTCCAACGACCTCAGCCTTCCAGAAAATACCGCAAGACCCAGAGCCTGCTCTCCAGATCCCAGAGTCCAAGCTCACCAAGCTCTACTCAATTTTTGAGGCCCCGCACAAATCCTTCCCACACTGGGAGACCTTCTAGATGGCTGGGTTCCCAGTCCCCACTGCACTTAACGTCACCTGTGTGTCCCCCACTGTACCACATGACAGCTCCATATCCCACTCGTCACCGTGGCCATGGATGCTGCCTCCTGCCTTACCTGCCCAACCAGGAGCCTCTCCATCACCAGGGGGACCACAGCCCACCCTCCCAACTTTCTACCTCCAGGAGAGCTGACATAGGACCTTATCCACAGCAGGTACTCAAAACAGACCTCGAGCAGAACCTTTCTGTCCCTCACCTGTCCTCATGTCTAACAAGATGGACGACAGTCACTATTTATCATCACCCTACTCTGTCACTTCTGTGGCTCGTGGCTCCATGGTGAGTGCTATCACAGAATACAAGGAATATCATTTGGTTCACGTGTTATTATGTCCACGTCCTAGGAAAGGCAGAGCGTATGGAAGAGCATCATGGCTGTCCTGTCCACCTGCTGCCACCCTCAGTTCCCAGCACAAAAGAAGCTGTTGATGATCAGTGGATAACTGAGGGAAGGAAAATGAGTGAAAGTCGCTCAGTTGCATCCGACTTTTTGAGACCCCATGGACTGTATAGTCCATGGAATTCTCCAGGCCAGAATACTGGAGTGGGTAGCTTGTTCCCTTCTCCAGGGGATCTTCCCAACCCAGGGATCGAATCCAGGTTTCCCACATTGCAGATGGATTCTTAACCAGCTGAGCCACCAGGGAACCCCGAGGGAAGGAAAGCCTATTCCAATTTCTAGCACATGTGACAATAAGTTAGACATTAGTCTAACCTGTTGAACACAACTGAACTTGAAGACCTTTTCTAATGCCTGAGCTCAAATCTCCTTACGTCCTGGTCCTTAAGGTGTAGGTTTCCTTGGTGGCTCAGATGGTAAAGAATCTGCCTGTGATGCAGGAGACCTGGGTTTGATCCCTGGTCTGGAAGATACCCTGAAGAAGGGAATGGCAACCCACTCCAGTATTCTTGCTTGGAGAATCCCATGGACAGAGAAGCCTGGCAGGCTACAGTCCAAGGGGTCACAAAAAATCAAACATGACTGAGCGACTAACACTTTCACCTTAAGGTGTGGCTACAGACGAGGGCTGGGGAGGGACCATTTGCTCCACAAATTATTCTGATGCACACACTGGCCATGAACAGAAGAGGCACAAGGGTCTGGTGGATCCACACTGGGCGCTGCTGGGAGATACCCTCTGCATCATGAGTATTTATTCTCATCCCAGAGTCACCAAAGCTGAACCACACTTCCAACGGGGATTCAGTTTAATAGAGGAAGCAGGTAAAAAACAAATTACTGTATGTTCCTAGCCTCTCCACATCCCCTGCCTCCACCACCACCACCAAAAGAAACGCTAGTTTGGACTTCCCTGGCAGTCCAGGGACTGGGCCTCTGTGCTCCCAATGCAGGAGACTTCAGTTCCATCCCTGGTCAGGAAACTAGATTCCACATGCCACAACTGAAAGACCTAGCACAGCCAAATAAATAAATAAATATTTTTTAAAAACCACTTAAAAAAAAAAAAAGAAATGCTAGTTTCCAGAAAAGAAAAAATGAGTATGTTAACAGAACCTCAGGGCTTCCCGGGTGGTGCTAGTGGTAAAGAACCTGCCTGCAGGAGATGTAAGAGATGTGGGTTTGATCCCTGGGTTGGGAAGATCCCCTGGAGAAAGGCACGGCAACCCACTCCAGTATTCTTGCCTGGAGAATTCCATGGACAGAGGAGCCTGGCAGGCTACAGCCCATGGGGTCGCAAAGAGTCAGACATGACTGAACAGCTTAGCACCAGCACCACCAACAGAACCTCAGACTTAGACAACACTGATGGCTGCCTGGGCACTCCTCCCCATGCTACGCACGTATTCCTTCCGCCAGGACCCCACACGTTCACATCACCTTACAGAACACTGTCAGTAATGGGTGCTCACCCTCACCCAGAGCAGCCACGCCAGGGTCCACGGGTCGGGCTGATCTGCTTCTTGTGAGCAGCCTCGTGGGTCCTGGTGCCCCCAGGGACCCCACAGCCCTCTCTGGTGAAGTCCTCACTGCCCAGATGTCACAGAGAATCCCAGGGACTTGCCTGCTCTTAGAACAGAGGCCAGAGGAGAGGCCTCACCAGGCCTCTGATGGCTGCGGAGGAAGTGGCAGAAATCTCTCAACTGTCGTCAAGACAACCGAAGTCCAAATACAAATCTCTTTGGGATTTCATTCGGAAGCAGTTTTTAAGTGCGTACACCCAGAGAAAATAATAAAAGAAAAGAAAGCGCCTCTCCCCCTCCCCTGGCCCTACCCCTGCTCCTTCCCCTCCTCTTTCTCTCTCTCTCCCCTCTCCTGCTTTTTGCCACGTGGTGATGTGTGTTAAAAATGCAAACTGGGACGCTTTCCACTTTTGGGGTTGGAACAGCTGCTGCCTCAATATTGTTTTTGTTAGTTTTTTTTTTTTTAAACATACTTTGCTGTTTTTAATGGAGTTGTTTTTTAGCTATGTGTTTCATAATACTAACTGACATTCACAAAGCGGGAAGACTGGCACTTTAATTGGCAAGAGTGAGATTCATGGGTCCTACACATCCAACTTGGACAGTTTGCTGCCCAGCTCGATCCCAAGACATCTGGGCTTAACCCAGGGAAGGGCACTCACGAAGGCACGGGAGAAATATGACCAAGTCCTCCTATGGAAACAACAAGAGCCAAGAATTTCTAACAGGTAGCCTAAATAAACCCCACGCTCTCAGTCCTTGGTTTTTCCAAGAGCACAAAGCATTCGGGGAATGCTCCACAGATGGCTGTGGTTCCATGTGGGAGCAGGCACCAAGAGAAGTGAGATCAGGGTTCTGAACCCCAGGGCCTAACAGCAGGGTTCTGAAAGGCACAGGTGTATGCCACCTGGCACACCCCGCTGCCACCTGCTGCAAGTGACCCTCAGGCCAGGAATCTTCACCCACGTGGGGACCTTTAGCTCAGAGGAGGGTACGCCTGCACCACCCAAGCTGAGTACAACCACGGCCTTAAATGGCAAACAGGTCCCCCAGTGATCACCAAGTGACAGGGACAATCACCGGGCACTAAAGGACCAGCTCCTCAGCCTCTCGGGTGAGCCAGCAAGGCGGCAGCTAAATGGTCCCACTCCATCACCTGCTCAATTGGGCTGACAAGACAGTGATGCTGGCAGCGGGCGTGGCTGCAAGGGCCTGAGATTTCAGGAAGGTGTGGCAGTGGCTGAAAACAGGAAGCTGAGTGTTGACTGCATGCAAGACTTCATCCACAAAAGACAGGCCTCCCATACAAAGAACAGAGGAACCAGGGCTCCTGTTAAAATTCTGAGAGGACCATGAGCTTGGCACTGACTCTCTTTTCCAGGGACAGATCCACAAGATTCTCTCTCCTGTGGATCCACCAAGAGAGCAAACCAGCAGTTAGATTGGCTTTGGCCCCACCCAAGGTGAACTCAGGGCTTCCTTAGTGGCTCAGCGATACAGGAGACTCGAGTTCAATCCTTGAGTAGGGAAGATGCCCTGGAGGAGGAAATGGCAACCCACTCCAGTATTCTTGTCTGGGAAACCCCATGGACAGAGGAGCCTAGCGGGCTACAGTCCATGGGGTCACAAAAGAGCCAGAGATGACTTAGCAACTAAACCACCATCACCACCAGTGCTATCTCACCCAGAGCATCGCCCTGCTTGAGGAGCAGCTGAGAACCTAACTGTCACACACACAGGATGAGATGAGCCAAACCGGGGGACTTAAGACCCATTACTCAGTGTGATAATAAGAGCAACGCCCTTTCCGAGATTTCAAATAAATGGCTTCTGATCTGAACAAGAATAAAACCTAGAGCCTCTCAAAAAAAGAAGACCACAGATACAGTGTGATGGGATTGAAACTTCAAAGTCTCCATCTGCTCAGATTTATCTTCCTGAACTGCTGTGGGGCTGTTCTTTTCTTTCAAGCCCAGCCTCCTACCTCTGGGCCTCTGCAAAGGACCAGCACACAAGGAGAGGCATTGTCTCCAGGAAGTCACTGAACAAATGCATTCCATCCTTAGAGATAAGGCAAAAAGAAGTGCAGGGGCTTCCCCCAGCTTTCTCATCTCCCAGGCTTGCTAATTATCATCCTGGAGTCACAGGGAATGGCGCTGTGTATCTTAGGAGATCCTCTGCTCTAGTCCTCTGCCTTAAAGAGGAAGATGTTATCACGTCCATTTCACAGGCGCCACAATCAAGATACTTTTCCAGAACTGCATAGGCAGTGAGCAGGAGAGAATAAGAACCCAGGCTTGTTGCTTCAGATCAGGGCTCTTCCTACCTGATTGTAGAAGGAAACAGACTTATCTATAAGCAGAAAAATTGAACATAATTCATGTGCTGGGACAAGTGTATCATTTCCGACTTTATTTATTCCCAAGGCCAATCCTGACACACACAACACATGTCAAAGTTGCCTCTTGGCTCCTGGGGACCCAACCCTCTGAGTCTTTGAAGCGCTTTCTGGAGGTTGAAATGACTCCTCAGGAGGAAAACATGCAATTCCTGGAATTTGTGTCTGGCTTATGTTAGAGAGCCTGGCAGTATGTGACACCTACCCCTGCAACGCTGACAAAGGTCAACAGAAGGAGGCCAGGACAGCATCCACCAGATTCAGGCCATGGCCCAACATAGGGGCAGGCACAGAGAAGGGAAGGCCTCTGCCTGATGCCCCTGGATGAATCAGGAGACCAAGGCCAACCAGAAAATCTAGTGTAAATAGGACTTTAGCAAAGGACAGTGAGGGCAGACCTCCCCAGGTTCCAGAAGGGCCTCCAGGGAGTCCAGACAGCCCCTTGTTGTTGCTGTTCAGTCATTCAGTCGTGTTCCACTCTTTGTGACCCCATGGACTGCAGTACACCAGGTTTCCCTGTCCTTCACCATCTCCTGGAATTTGCTCAAACTCCTATCCATTGAGTCAGTAATGCCATCCAACCATCTCATCCTCTGTTGCCCCCTTCTCCTCCTGCCCTCAATATTTCCCAGCATCAGGGTCCTGGGCAATCCGGCCCTAACCTAGAAACATTCCTTCTTTATCTGCTTCTGCACACCCCTCTTGGCAGACCAGTTGGCACTGCCTTGATATAAACAGAACCGGTCCAACCTTTGCTGCTTTTTTCGGAAACTGTTTTCTTGGGAGACCAGAACTGCCAAGGACTGAACACTAGGAGTCTGTGCCAAAAGCTGCTAAAACCAGGGCTGAAAACCAGCTCTTGAAACAATTCCGGAATGTGATGTGGGTACCCAAGAGGGAGCGATCCAAAACGCCAGCTGAATTCCCTGGGCACTCCCCCCGGGCAGGTCCGCACCACTGGGGAGTTTGCGTCTGTCTTTGTTTCCGGCTTCTTCCACGTTTCTTTGGACTCAGAAGGACCCACTTCGGGAGGGGAAGTGGGGACAGGGAAGGACTCAAGTCATCCTGCCCTGATCCGTTGCACGAAAAGTTTTCTACGGTGCGTTCTCCCTTTACGTTCCCGCCAGGTCATCCCCTCGCGCATTTTTTCACGCCGAGTTGAGCTTTGATTGTTTGTTTGTTTGTTTGTTTAAGTAAATAAACCAATTGCCCCCAGGAGGCAAAACGATTCCGCGCCTTGGCTGAGTAACTTAAAGTTTCCGCCAGAAGGAAATTATTAAAGGCGAAGGAGAAAGCCCACGGAGGCGGGGTGCCTGGCCTGCTGTCCCGGCAGAGGGGTCCCGGGGCGTCCGGCGCGGCCCGAGAGGACGAGGGCTCCGGGGACGCTGGCGCGGCGAGGGGACAAGCCAGGAAGCGCCCGAGAGCCTCGGACCGGACCCGGCGGGGCCGGGGGTGGGGTGCGCGCAGGGGACACGGGGGCGCATGGACGTGGGGAGGGGGCGGTTGGGGGGGCGGTTGGGGGGCGGGGAGAGGCGGGGGAAATTGAAGACAAGGGGGCGCGGGGGGAAGCGGGGACGAGGAGGGCGCAGGGAGGAGGGTAACCAAGAGGACGCTGGGGCTAGGGGGGCGCGCGGCCCCGGGGGCGCAGGACTCACCCCGAGGAGACACACTTTGAGCTCTCGGATGGCCATCATGAGCTCGGGGCTGGGCCGGGCAGGGGCTCCGCATCCTCCGGGGCCGCGCCGCTCCGCGCCCCGCCAGCCGGCTCCTGCGGTCCCCGCCTCCCCTCGCGCCGCCCGCGGGCGGATCCACGGCAGCTGCTATTTCTGGGCCTCTGGCCGCGCCGAGGGTCACGTGGCCGCCGCTGGCTCCTCCCGGGGGTGCGGGGAACCTCGCCGGCCGGCTCCCAGGACCGCCCCTGACGGCGTCAGCCCCCGGGCCCCCGCCCGTGGCGTGCCCCTGGCGTCCTGGCACCGGGCCTCCTCCTTCCGGCCAGCCCGGCCTCGGACCGGACCAGCTCACCCCACCCCCGGCCCCCGGCTCCCAGGCCACGGGGTGGAGGGAGGACCGGTCCGGCCCGCGGAGGCGGGGGCCCACGACTGGACACTGCATCCCCCTCGGTACAGGAGATGCTGTCCGCCCGGGATCTGCCGGGAGCGCTTGGAAGCCTGAGCGCACTGGACAGAGGCAGTCGGGCGGAAGGAGGGTCTGATCATGCAGCCCGCCTCTCCCGCAGTTCCTCGTGCGGTGGGGAGGGGGCTTCAGGGTACCCCCAGGTCGCTTGCCAGTCTCAGCCGCATGTTCGCTTTTCCATGTGTCATCGGAAGTGGTTCTAGAAGCAAAAGCCTATTCCTCCCCCCAAAACAGGCTGGTCCGCGTCTGAAAGGGGAAGCGCATTGTAGGCAGGAAGCTGCTGTGCAGGGCACAGAAAATGCTGCAGCTTGGGGTCAGACCCCCGACTAGAAACAGGCAGCTTGGGGGACATTTTGCATCCTTCCGAGGTGGGCTTGGGGTCCTGAGGGCTTGTCTTCACAGTGGCGCGCGCACCTCTTCCGCTACAGAAATGTCAGCTTTTTGGACATAGGTACTTGAGTTAGGTGTGGCATTTCAGATTGGAAACAACTTTCTTTAAACTTTATCCCCTAACCGAACTCTCAGGCCTCTGTCCTGACCTTGCAGTTCTCCAGTGAACCCCCGCCCCACCTTGATTATCTGGGTTTTGCTCCTAGTGACGCCATGTTGAAGCTACCCACCACCCGGGTGACCTCATGCTGTGGGAGCGTCCAATCACGACCTCCAGAGAGAAATTCTAAAAGGCTGGAGTCAAAATAGTGCCCTTCTCTCAAAGAAAAGCCCTGACAGTTGGCAGTGAATCCCCCAGGGCAGTAGCTTCCCCTGGCTTGGGCAGGCTTAGAGGATTACCCGCTCACATAAATCTGGACTAAATTGTTCAAAAAGTAGCCATGGATGAAATACAGGTCTTATTCAGCGTGGAGATTATTGTATCGATACCTGTCCTTGGTTTAGTATCTAAAGCAAGGACAGGATGAAAAGAGGCCTGCCCAGAGCCTCCCAGCCCGGGCACTGGGCCTCCTGTCTTCAGATCTGCTGAGCAGAGGACAAGCACCACAAAGCTGCAGACTGGCCGTGGTCAAGCCGCTCTGGCAAGGCCGCCTCACATCCCCAGCAGAACAGCTTGAATCTCCACCTCCGTCCGTCTGAGTGCTTCCCTTTGGCCTTGCTTCTCACTTCCCCAAAGTCGACCAAACCAGTTCTCACTTCCCGAAAGTTAGCCAAACCAGGGTGGGTGGCTTTTCCATTAACATTGCAACAGGTCCCTGAGGGCAGGACCACCCCCAACAAGTGGGCTGGCAGAATTTCTCATCCGATCCCCTGTTCTTCTTTCATTCCTCCCATTCCTCTCGCTTCTGCACTGGCCTAGGTGTCTGCCATGCTTGTGTGGCTTCTGGGTTCCCCCCTAGCAGTCGCTGATCCAGGCTTTCCCCCTAAGAATCACCCGCCTGTTTTATTCTCCCCAAACTCACCCCATTGAAATCTCCTCACTCGTGTCTCATTCAGACCAGGCAAGCAATTCACAAAGTGCCAACACTTTGTGGACCACCATCATGGATTTATACCCTCTCCTGGGCCAGGTCATCCTTGGGGGCTTAAGAACTGGCCTCGAGGAAACCCTGGTCCCTGTGATCACCCCAAAGTGATGCACCAGGCTCTCCCGGGTAGGAGAGACAGTGGCTGCTCCCAGACGCATTTGGGGACTGTCTGTCCTGGGTAGGTCTCCACTTATTAAAGGTACAGTGTTCCCTAGGAATGTTTTTATCATACTCTAGGATGACTGTCGGAAGGGCCCAGCCTGACTCCTCTGGAATTCTCTGCAAATGCAAAGAGGTTCTGATGTAACTTAAGCAGAGATAAAAATCCAATGGTATGTAACTGAGGGCTTATCAAATTTTTAAAAGATGGAATAGGCAAACTTTTTCCATGAAATCTTTGTAAACCAAAAAGTCATTGGGCTAATTTGGATTTATGCTTTTCTGCTGCTGTGAAGTCCTCGGTGGCACCTACAAGATGCAATTGAACTCTTGAGTACATCTTGTGATAATGCTGCGCCCAAACCAGCCTCTTCTCTGCCTGCTGGTAGAACCCATCAACCTCCAGAGACGTGCTCAGCTGCCACCTCCCAGGGAGGTCTCTGCCTAGGCTTGCACGTGCTCTACTCACGGCTCCCTAGCATTGACTCAGCAGCTCACTTGCCCTCCTGTCCCCTGTGAGGGTCCTGCCCAGTGTCCTTGGAGCCAGTAGAACTGAAGCCAGGTTCAGTTCAGAAGCAAAGGAAAGCTTGACTCTTCAATCAAAAGATGGAGAGATGGGAGGTCATGCTCCAGAACACCCGCTCTGCCGACAGCAGGGCTGGGCTGCTTTGGGGAGAGGGGGCGGGGTTCTCGGGCACCCAGGCACATCTGCTGCCCTCGCTCCAGATGGTAGTGCTGGATGCGGCATCTTTGCACACGGCCCACCCACATTCGTCAACTCAGAGTTGGGGGCGGAGCTTCTGCAGAGGTCCCTGCGCTGAGGTGTCCTCGCCACCATTTTGTACCAGGAACCCTGGTCTGACGTGTCCAGCTCCAGGCTTCTGCACACAGTGCCCCAGGAGCCAGGGGACTAGACTCAGCACAGAAACAAGGTTAGGCTTTATTTCATCACCTAGCTTCTATTTTTATTTCCCAGTTATTGTTAATGGAGTTTGCTAGTGACAAACATAATTAGGCACTAAATCCCTTTTACAACTGGTCAGGGTCTAAACTTATAATGGAATTATCTGTCGGTATGAGAGGTGCCAATAGATGAAGCTGGGGTCACCTCTGTGTCACCAGGGTGTGAAAATGACTAGATTGGGGGCGGGGGGGGGGGGATTGGGGCTGTGCCACAAAAAAGAAAGGTGATTAGAAATTAATCTTTTCACCTCAGTCTATGTAGGACTTTTTCCTGCAGGATCTCTGGCCTCTCATGTGATTCAAATGAGACTCCTCTTTGGTGGGTCTGTAGGTCTGAGAGACCCAGGACTGGGGTGTCCACATAACAGGAAGGCTGACCTGAATACTCACCCGGAACCTCACCTCAGAAGGTTCTGGGTGGGGATTTCTTCTAAAAGAAATGAGTAATTCACCAACAAATATTATTTAGTGAACGTCTACCAAGGGACAGGAAAAATTGCCCCGTTCTTTTTTTTAAATCTAGTTAATAACAGTCATAAAACTGACCGTGTTGCTTGATCCAGCAAATCCTCTTTCAGACAATAACATGGAAAAACACACAGAAAAGTGAGTAAATAGAAGCCTGACTGTCTGACAAACAGACATGCACACAAAGAAACAGATACATTTGAAAAACAAAAAGCCATCTCTGCTGAGATGGAAGAGGACAGCTGCATAAATCATATTAAAGGCATGAAACAACTGAAATCTCTTCACATTTGGGAATGACTAAGCAAATGGATATCTTTACTTGGTTATCTTTAACAGTGTGCAGTGGTATATGTCACTTAGGTAATACATAAAATGCATACGTGAGGTAGATTTAGAAAGACGTTTGCAGTAAATAAGTTTTCATGAGTATAAGATGATGCAAGAATCGTCTCTGCATGTTAAACAGTTAAGTCACGCCAGTTTGTTACAACTCACGCTAAAGAACGTGATTGCTAGATTGTGTACTGCTACTGCATACCTGTCAGTATAGCCAAAATCGGGGACAGTGACAATACTGAATGCTGACAAGGATGTGGAGCAACTAGAATGTCATTGCATCGCTGGATGCAAAATGGTGCAGCCACTTTGGAAGGCAGTTTGACAGCTTCTTATAAAGTTAAACATACTCTTAGCATTCAATCCACTTGAATCCACTTGAATCCAGTTACCCGAAAGAGTTGAAAACGTAGCCACACAAAATTATCTGTACACAGCTATTTACAGCAGCTTTGTTCATAATTGCCAAAACTTGTAAGCAACCATGATGTCCTTCAGTAGGCAAATGGATAAATAAACTGTGGTCCATCCAGGCAATGGAATAGTATTCAAAACTAAAGTGGGATGAGCTATCAAACCATGAAAGACATGGAGCTAATTTAAGTTCATATTATTAAGTGAAAGAAGCCAATCTGAAAAGGCTGTATATTTGGGTGATTATGACATTCTGGAAAAGGCAAAGCTATGGAGACAGTAAAAGATCACTGGGGGTCAGGGGGAAGGGATGAACAGGCAGAGCACAAAGGAGTTTTAGGACAGTGAAAATACTCTGCATGAAACTATGATGATGGATACATGTCATACATTTATCCAAACCCACAGAATGAACAGCACAAAGAGTAAACTGTAAATGACAGACTTTGAATGATTATCATGCGTCAATGTAGGCTATCAGTCATAACAAGTGTACGCTCTGCTGGGGGATGTCTATAAGGGGGAAGCTATGCATGTGTCAGTGTAGAGGGCATATGGGAAATCTCTGTATTTTCCTCTCAACTTTGCTATGAACCAAAAACTGCTCTTAAAACAAAAAAGTCTTTTAAAAAAATGAACAGATATGATCAGGCAATTCACAAGTTGGAAATGAATATATGAATAAAGTATTCAACTTTGGAAGTGAGGAAAAATACAGATTAAAGCATCAAGAAATCATTTTCCACTTATCAAACTAGCAAATCATAAAACCTAGACCTCCATGCTGCAGTGAGTGGGGCAGAAGGAGCAGTGCCCGTTCACACTGGCTGGACTCCACTGTGTGACCTTTGGAGTCACACATTCTTTCTTTATGTGTGTATGCGTGTCTTCACATGGTTTTTCTTTATATATGTTTATATATCTTCACCGGGCTTCCCTGGTGGCTCAGCGGTAAAGAACCCACAGAACCCACCTGCCATGCAGAAGGTGCAGGAGATGCAGGTTCAATCCCTGGGTGGGGAAAATTCCCTGGATGAGGGCATGGTAACCCCTTCCAGTATTCTTGCCTGGAGAATGCCATGGACAGAGGAGCCTGGCAGGTTACAGTCCACAGGGTCGCAAAGAGTCAGACATGACTGAGTGACTTGGCACATACACATGCATGTATCCTCACAGTCATTCTGTCACAGGGATGTCACACATTGTTTCTCTGAAGCAATATTTGTTTGTTTTCTCTGTTACTCTCCATAAGCAAATTTATACTCTCATCAAGCTTATTTTTGGATTCTGGTGGGGCAGAAGGATAAAAAATCTGAAAGCTCTCTGCTAAAAATACGATATTTTTATATAGAGGATAGGAAGGGAGGAAACAGAACCTGAAAGATTAGGTCAGGGTCACTGGTGAGATTCTCCCCCTTTGAACATGGAAGTCTGGAAGGGAGAATGACCCTTAACAATGAGCACGAACACTTACTGAGTGTCGACTGCCAGCTAGGTCCCAGGTGCAACCCTGCCCAGCATCTCACTTTCTCCTGCCTAGAAGAAGGTGCTATTGTCCTTGCAACGGAGGCAGATGTTCTCTGTGAAGCTGTGCCCATGCCTTCAGACTGGGATTCCAGCCCAGACAGGCTATTCAGTGAGCACTTGAACTACTGCAGGCTTCCCTGGTGGCTCAGACGGTAAAGAATTTGCCTGTAATACAGGAGACTCAGGTTCAGTCCTTGGGTTGGGAAGATCCCTGGAGAAGGAAATGGCAACCCACTCCAATATTCTTGCTTGGAGAATTCCATGGAGAGAGGAGCCTGGTGGGCTACAGTCCATGGGGTTGCAAAGAGTCGGACACGACTTAGCGACTTAACTACTACATCTTGCATTTAGGTGTACTTGGTTTTTAGTTTGACGCATTGGCAGGGGTGTGTGGGTAAACATGATGAGCAGAGCAGGAAGGAAAATACCAGGGCTGACATAGAGAATCAAGAATTAGCTGCAGGGACTTCCCTGGCTGTCTGTTGGTTAAGACTCCACCTTAGGTGGGCGCGTTCAATCCCTGTTCGGGGAACTAGGATCCCAAACACGGTGAAGTGCTGCCAAAATAAATAAATAACAAGAATTAACTACAAGAAAAAGAAATGCAAAAAAGCAAAATGGCTGTCTGAGGAGGCCTTACAAATAGCTGTGAAAAGACGGGAAGCGAAAGGCAAAGGAGAAAAGGAAAGATATACCCATTTGAATGCAGAGTTCCAAAGAATAGCAAGGAGAGATAAGAAAGCCTTCCTCAGCAATCAATGCAAAGAAATAGAAGAAAACAATAGAATGGGAAAGACTAGAGATCTTTTCAAGCAAATTGGAGATATCAAGGGAACATTTCATGCAAAGATGGGCTCAATAAAGGACAGAAATGGTAGGAACCTAACAGAAGCAGAAGATATTAAGAAGAGGTGGCAAGAATACACAGAAGAATTGTACAAAAAAGTTCTTCACTACCCAGACAATCATGATGGTGTGATCACTCACCTAGAGCCAGATATCCTGGAATGTGAAGTCAAGTTGGCCTTAGGAAGCATCACTATGAACAAAGCTAGTGGAGGTGATGGAATTCCAGTTGAGATATTTCAAATCCTGAAAGATGATGCTGTAAAAGTGCTGCACTCAATATGTCAGCAAATATGGAAAACTCAGTAGTGGCCACAGGACTGGAAAAGGTCAGTTTTCATTCCAGTCCCAAAGAAAGGCAATGCCAAAGAATGCTCAAACTACCGCACAATTGCACTCATCTCACACGCTAGTAAAGTAATGCTTAAAATTCTCCAAGCCAGGCTTCAGCAATACGTGAACTGTGAACTTCCAGATGTTCAAGCTGGTTTTAGAAAAGACAGAGGAACCAGAGATCAAATTGCCAACATCTGCTGGATCATCAAAAAAGCAAGAGAGTTCCAGAAAAACATCTATTTCTGCTTTATTGACTATGCCAAAGCCTTTGACTGTGTGGATCATAATAAACTGTGGAAAATCCTGAAAGAATTGGGAATACCAGACCACCTGACCTGCCTCTTGAGAAACCTGTATGCAGGTCAGGAAGCAACAGTTAGAACTGGACATGGAACAACAGACTGGTTCCAAATAGGAAAAGGAGTATGTCAAGGCTGTATATTGTCACCCTGCTTATTTAACTTATATGCAGAGTACATCGTGAGAAACACTGGGCTGGAAGAAGCACAAGCTGGAATGAAGATTGCCGGGAGAAATATCAATAACCTCAGATATGCAGATGACACCACCCTCATGGCAGAAAGTGAAGAAGAACTAAAGAGCCTCCTGATGAAAGTGAAAGAGGAAAGTGAAAAAGTTGGGTTAAAGCTCAACATTCAGAAAACTAAGATCATGGCATCTGGTCCCATCACTTCATGGGAAATAGATGGGGAAACAGTGGAAACAGTGGCTGACTTTATTATTCTGGGCTCCAAAATCACTGCAGATGGTGACTTCAGCCATGAAATAAAAAGATGCTTACTCCTTGGAAGGAAAGTTATGACCAACCTAGATAGCATATTAAAAAGTAGAGATATTACTTTGCCAACAAAGGTCCATCTAGTCAAGGCTATGGTTTTTCCAGTAGTCATGTATGGATGTGAGAGCTGGACTATAAAGAAAGCTGAGCACTGAAGAATTGATGCTTTTGAACTGTGGTATTGGAGAAGACTCTTGAGAGTCCCTTGGAATGCAAGGAGATCCAACCAGTCCATCCTAAATGAGATCAGTCCTGGGTGTTCATTGGAAGGACTGATGTTGAAGCTGGAACTCCAATACTTTGGCCACCTGATGCTAAGAGCTGACTCATTGGAAAAGACCCTGATGCTGGGAAAGATTTAGGGCAGGAGGAGAAGACGGGAACAGAGGATGAGATGGCTGGATGGCATCATCAACTCGATGGACATGGGTGTTGGTGGACAGGGAGGCCTGGTGTGCTGTGGTTCATGGGGTTGCAAAGAGTTGGACACGACTGAGCGACTGGACTGAACTGAACTGAACTGCAAAGATGAGAGACGCAGTGCTGCTGGCATGCTTACATACTCGCTACCATTGAGGGTTGACTGGAAGCTCTGAGGGGACCAGGACAGCACGTGGAATGTCTTAGAATTCTCTGCAAGGCTGGGAAGTCCCTCCCAAGGAGAACAAATGAGATCATGTCTATGAAACACAACATTTTCCACTTCACATGTTATTCTTACCACCCTGGTGCTCTTACCTAAAGAGCAAACAGTAAACTCAACAATAATATTCGAGATGGTTAATTATATGTGTCAACTTGGCAAGGCCATGGTACCCAGGTGTTTGGTCAAATGTCATTCTAGCGGTGAGCATGTTACAGTTGTACACAGAAGTAGAAAATATAATGTTGTACACATTAAGTTTATATAATGCTATAAATCACTGTTACCTTAATAAAAAATAAATTTAAAAATTATTCTCGACATTTCTGTGAAGGGGTTTTTAGATGAGATGAACATTTCAATTGGTAGGCTGTGCATGAAGCAGATAACCCTCCATTATATGAACAGAACTTATCCAGTCAGCTGAAGAGCTTAATAGAGAAAGACAGATCTCTTCGAGGAAGAGGAAATTCTGCCAGCAGACAGTCTTCAGACTTGAACTGTAACCCCACCCCAAGTCTCCAGCCTGCTGGCCAACCCTACAGATTCCTTACAGTAAATCTTTCTGTATTTATACATCTTATTGATTCTGTTTCTCCTCGGACAGCAAGGAGATCAAACCAGTCAATCCTAAAGGAAATCAACTCTGAATATTCATTGGAAGCACTGACGCTGAAGCTCCAATACTTGGCCACCTGATGCAAAGAGCTGACTCATTGGAAAGGACCCTGATGCTGGGAAAGATTGAGGGCAGAAGGAGAAGGCGGGAACAGAGGATGAGATGGTTGGATGGCATCATCGATTCAATGGACATGAGTCTGAGGAAACTCTGGAAGATAGTGAAGGATAGGGAGGCCTGGTGTGCTGCAGTCCATGGGGTCAGACACAACTGAGCAACTGCACAACAACAATTAGTGTAGCACTTAATTGATTTTTTTCTTTGCCCTGCGTCTGCCACCCAGTGTACATACATACTGATCTTGACTCTGTTTCCCCAGGTGTAAACCAGGCACCCACAGTGTGCCAGACACGAGGCCAGGAGCTAGAGATGCAGAAGGTCACCAAGGAGGCCCTGGCATCAGGAGGCCTGAGTCCAAACTTACCTCTGGCTTTGACCCTTTGAAGAAATAGACTGTTTCCTGAACCTCCACGGCCATACCAGAGTGTGAGAACCCATGAATATGCATGTCCATTTGGGCCACATCAGTGTTGTGAGGAGAGGGCAATAATGACAGAAAAATTAAATGGGAGATAATAGATCCAGGCCCAGAGCAGAAAAGACGTGGCCTGTGAGGTTGAAGCCAGAGACCAGGAAGTGTCATAACTGGGGAGAAAGGGCTGGTGCAGAAGCAGAGGTGGGTCAGAGCTGAAGAGTCACTCAGTAAACCAGCCAGGCTCCTGCATGTGGTGTGGACCCAGGAGGAAGAGTCACCGCTTGGGAAGACTTCATAGACGACACCACTTCATAGGCAACCACTACTCCAGAACCTGTCCTGCCTGCAGTGTCCAGCTTGACTCGGGGCATCATCCAGAGAAGTGAAAGCAAAAGAAGGCAAAATACTTCCTCCCCACCCTAGGGAACTGAGAGAGGGGGCTGCAGCACAGACCAGGAAGAGAAAAAATCTGTTTTTAGAAAATGAGAGAAACCCTGAAAAATTCTGGTGTGCTGACCCAGACCTGCTGGCTGGATTCACACGGCTGTGTGCTTGCACCTTGACTCCATGGATGAAGCACTGGGACACACAGTAGGTGCTCAGTAAATACTGGCTGAGTAATGAATGGATGAATGAATGAAATCCTAGGACATGCTGACACTTCAATGAGGAAAACACCCAAAGAGAAGTACCAGAGGGAGGCTGGATATCCTGGAGAAGGTCTCTGGAGAAACTGTGGTGTGGACTCTTGGGGGTTGGTGGTGGATGATCATCACTTCTGCTCAAGATGGCTGGTTTCCTCACTCCTGTGCCCTCCAGAGTCTCGCATCTGAGACCCAGATCTGCCCCAAAGTCCAGGCTCAATCCCTTCCCCCCGCCTCTGAGTTATTCTTGGTGGGATTACACCAGAGTTGGTACTCTCCTGTTTCTCCTTCTTTAATATATGTTTCAATTACATAAGTAATACTATCCCCAAGAAGAAGAATGGGTGTCTGAGGAGGCCTTACAAATAGCTGAGAAAAGAAGAGAAGCCAAAGGCAAAGGAGAAAAGGAAAGATATATCCATCTGAATGCAGAGTTTCAAAGAATAGCAAGGAGAGATAACAAAGCCTTCCTAAGTGATCAGTGCAAAGAAATAGAAGAAAACAATAGAATGCGAAAGACCAGAGATCTCTTCAAGAAAATTAGAGATACCAAGGGAACATTTCATGCAAAAATGGGCACAATAAAGGACAGAAATGATATGGACCTAAAAGAAGCAGATGATATTAAAAAGAGGTGGCAAGACTACACAGAAGAACTATACAAAAAAGTTCTTCATGATCCAGATAACCATAATGGTGTGATCACTCATCTAGAGCCAGACATCCTGAAGTGTGAAGTCAAGTGGGCCTTAGGAAACATCACTATGAACAAAACTAGAGGAAGTGATGGAATTCCAGCTAAGCTATTTCAAATCCTAAAAGATAACACTGTGAAAGTGCTGCACTCAATATGCCAGCAAATTTGGAAAACTCAGCAGTGGCCATAGGACTGGAAAATGTCAGTTTTCATTCCAATCCCAAAGTAAGGCGATGCCCAAGAATATTCAAACTACTGCACAATTGCACTCATCTCACATGCTAGCAAAGTAATGCTCAAAATTCTCTAAGCTAGGTTTCAACAGTACATGAATGGAGAACTTTCAGATGTTCAAGGTGGATTTAGAAAAGGCAGTGGAACCAGAGATGAAATTGCCAAAATCCTTTGGATCATAGGAAAAGCAAGAGAATTACAGAAGAACATCTACTTCTGCTTCATTGACTATGCTAAAGCCTTTGAGTGTGTGGATCACAATAAACTGTGGAAAATTCTTCAGGAGATAGGAATACCAGACCATCTTACCTGCCTCCTGAGAAATCTGTATGCAGGTCAAGAAGCAACAGTTAGAACCGGACATGAAACAATGGACTGGTTTCAAATTGGGAAAGGAGCACATCAAGGCTGTATACTATCACCTTGCTCATTTAACTTATATGCAGAGTACATCATGCAATATGCCAGACTGGGTGAAGCACAAGCTGAACTCAAGATTGCTAGGAGAAATATCAATAACCTTCAATATGCAGATGACACCACCCTTATGGCAGAAAGTGAAGAGGAACTAAAGAGGCTCTCAATGAAAGTGAAAGAGGAGAGTGAAAAAGCTGACTTAAAACTCAACATTCAGAAAACTGATGTCATGGCATCCAGTCCCATCACTTCATGGCAAATAGATGGGGAAACAATGGAAACAGTGACAGACTTAATTTTCTTGGGCTCCAAAATCACTGCAGATGATGACTGCAGCCATGAAATTAAAAAAATGCTTGCTCCTTGGAAGAAAAGCGTCAGTCCTAAATGAAATCAGTCCTAAATATTCATTGGAAGGACTGATGCTGAAGCTGAAGCTCCAATACTTTGGCCACCGGATACAAAGAACTGACTCATTAGGAAAAGATCCTCATGCTGGGAAATACCAAAGGCAGGAGGAGAAGAGGACGACAGAGGATAAGATGGTTGGATGGCATCACTTACTCAATGGACATGAGTTTGAGCAAGCTCCAGGAGTTGGTGATGGACAGGGAAGCCTGGCACGCTGCAGTCCATGGGGTCACAAAGAGTCAGACATGACTGAGTGACTGAACTAAACTGATCTGCATATTAGGGCTTCCCAGGTGACTCAGTGGTAAAGAATCTGCTTGTCAATGCAGGAGACAAAAGAGACTCGGGTTCGATCTCTGGGTCAGGAAGATACACTGGAGGAGGAAATGGCAACCCAATCCAATATTCTTGCCTGGAGAATCCCATGGACATCAGACTCTGGTGGGCTACAGTCCATGGGGTAATAAAGAATCAGACAGGACTGAGTGTGCACACACACCCACATCTGCATATTTATTGAAAAAAATTTTAAACTTTAACACAAGGGAAATCACATTACATTCATCATCCAAAATATACACACATGCTCACATAGTTATTTCTGTTCTTTTTTCTATATATAAAGTTGTAATCCAGAAATGCTTATCATTTCAGTTCAGTTCAGTCGCTCAGTTGTGTCCGACTCTCTGTGACCCCATGGACTGCAGCACACCAGGCTTCCCTCTCCATCACCAACTCCCAGAACTTGCTCAAACTCCTGTCCATCGAGGTGGTGATGCCATCCAAACATCTCATCCTCTGTCATCCCCTTCTCCTCCTGCCTTCAATCTTTCCCAGCATCAGGGACTTTTGCGATGAGTCCGTTCTTCTCATCAGGTGGCCAAAGTATTGGAGTTTCAGTTTCAGGATCAGTTCTTTCAATGAATATTCAGGACTGATTCCCTTGAGGATTGACTGACTGGATCTCTTTGAAGTCCAAGGGACTCTCAAGAGTCTTCTCCAACACCACAATTCAAAAGCATCAATTCTTCAGTGCTCAGCTTTCTTTATGGTCCAACTCTCACATCCATACATGACTACTGGAAAAACCATAGCTTTGACTAGACAGTTCTTTGTTGGCAAAGTAATGTCTCTGTTTTTTAATATGCTATCTAGGTTGGTCATAGCTTTTCTTCCAAGGAGCGAGGGTCTTTTAATTTCATGACTGTAGTCACCATCTGTAGTAATTTTGGAGCCCCCCAAAATAAAGTCTCTCATTGTTTCCATTGTTTCCCCATCTATTTGCCATGAAGTGATGGAACCGGATGCCATGATCTTAGTTTTTTTGAATGTTGAGTTTTAAGCCAACTTTTTCACTCTCCTCCTTCACTTTCATCAAGAGGCTTTTCAGTTTTCCTTTTGAAGGAGGTCACCATTATCTCCATTACCTTCACCACAGTTTGGTCTCAGGTCAAACAACAGGGAGGGAACACAGCCCCACCCCTCAACAAAAAATTGGATTAAAGATTTACTGAGCATGGCCACAGACCATCAGAACAAGACCCAGTTTCCCCTCAAGTCACTGTCTCCCATCAGGAAGCTTCCATAAGCTTCTTATCCTTATCAGTCAGAGGGCAGACAGAATGAAAACCACAGTCACAGAAAATTAATCAAATTGATCACATGGACCACAGCCTTGTGTAACTCAGTGAAATTATGAGCCATGCCGTGTAGGGTCATCCAAGACGGACAGGTCATGGTGGAGAGTTCTGACAAAACGTGGTCCACTGGAGAAGGGAATGGCAAACCACTTCTGTATTCTTGCCTTGAGAACCCCATGAACAGTATGAAAAGACAAAAAGATATTACACTGAAAGATGAACTCCCCAGATTGGTAGGTGCCCAATATGCTACTGGAGAAGAGTGGAGAAATAGCTCCAGAGTGAATGAAGTGACAGAGCCAAAGCGAAAACACTCCCAGTTGCGGATGTGACTGGTGATGGAAGTAAAGCCCGATGCTGTAAAGAACAATATTTCATAGGAACCTAGAATATTAGACCCATGAATCAAGGTAAATTGGAAGTGGTCAAACAGGAGATGGCAAGAGTGAACATCGACATTTTAGGAATCAGTGAATTAAAATGGATTGGAATGGGTGAATTTAACTCAGATGACCATTATATGTACTACTGTGGGCAAGAATCCCTTAGAAGAAATGGAGTAGCCCTCACAGTCAACAAAAGAGTCTGAAATGCAGTACTTGGGTGCAACCTCAAAAATTACAGAATAATCTCTGTTCATTTCCATGGCAAACCATTCAATATCACGGTAATCCAAGTTGATGCCTCGACCAGTAATGCTGAAGAAACTGAAGTTGAATGATTCTATGAAGACCTACAAGACCTTCTAGAACAGACACCCCCCCAAAAAAGATGTCCTTTTCATTATAGGGGACTGGAATGCAAAAGTAGGAATTCAGGAGATACCTGGAGTAACAGGCAAGTTTGCCCTTGGAGTACAAAATGAAGCAGGGCAAAAGCTAACAGAGTTTCACCAAGAGAACACACCGGTCATAGCAAACACTCTCTTCCAACAACACAAGAGAAGACTCCACCCACGGACATCACCAGATGGTCAATACCAAAATCAGATTGATTATATTATTTGCAGCCAAAGATGGAGAAACTCTATACAGTCAGCAAAAACAAGTCCAGGAGCTGACTGTGGCTCAGATCATGAACTCTGTATTGCCAAATTCAGACTTACATTGAAGAAAGTAGGAAAAACCACTAGACCATTCAGGTATGACCTAAGTCAAATCCTTTACGATTATACAATGGAAGTAACAAATGGATTCAAAGTAAATAAATTCTAAAGGGATTAGATCTGATAGACAGAGTGCCTGAAGATCTAAGGACAGAGGTTCGTGATGTTGTACAGGACGCAGTGATCAAGACCATCCCCAAGAAAAAGAAATGCAAAAAGGGAAAATGGTTGTCTGAGGAGGCCTTTCAAATAGCTGAGAAAAGGAATGCTTACAACTATTCTATATATACAAATTTACATCTTTTAATTGTTAGAATTATATCCAGAGTATTTTATTGCGATATAACCTAATTTTGTAAGAAATATGACACAGGGTGTTTTTTTTAATCATGATAAATGTGCATATAACATAAAACTTACCATTGGTGACATTTAGTGCATTCACAGTGTTATGACTGTCACCAGGATCTAATGCCAAAACATTTTCATCATCTCAAAAGGGAAACCTCCTTCCCATTAAGCAGTCATTCCTCACTTCCTTCTCTCCCCAGCCCCTAGTACCCATTAATCTGCTTTCTGTCTCCATGGAGTTGCTGACTCTGGATATTTCACATAAATGGAATCATAGGATATGTGGTCTTTGGTGATTGGCTTCTCTCACTGAGCCTAATGTTTTCAAAGTCTGTCCCTGTTATAGCCTGTGTCAGCACTTCATTCCTGTTTATGCGCTTCTGTTTTAAATTCTACTCTTTGGCTCAGAAATCTTACATGGCTCCCCATTGCCTGTCCAGAAGTCCAAGCTCTTTCACATGGCATTCGCTCTTCTGCAGAATCCGGCTGCCTGTCTTACCTGCACCAACCCACTCTGCTTTCTTACTTCTGCACCTCTGCCTAAGCCCCAATCTCTGCATCTCTAATGCTTTGGGCTCCAGGCCAGCAACAGCATCATCTGGGAAATGTCCTAAATGCAAATTCTCAGGCCCCTCCCCAAATCACTGAATCAGAGCCCAGATTTTGTGTTTCAACAAGCCCTGTGAGTGATGCTGATACATACTGAAATTTGAGAAACTTTGGTCTCAACTGCATTACTTCTTAAAGTCTCTTTCTTAGGCTGCACCCTGAGCCTTTCTACTTTCTCTGTCCTCTCATCTCCTGTTGTACATCATCCTTCCTTTTCAAGAGGATTTCCCACTTTTTACACTGTGTCATAGCTGTGCCTCCATTACTAGACATCACCTGAGTAATGTATTTCATCTAAACCCCAAGAAGTACATTGTCCAGGGAGACACTGAAGGTTGTCTCTGGCTGAGGTTCTGGGCATGAGCTCCCAAATGCAGGTGTGGCACTTTCTTGTAGCGTCAATCAATGTCACAGCTGAAAGCATGGCTCCCGAGTTACCCCAAGACTATGACTTTTGTACTCTGTGGATATTAAAATGTCCTTTCTTTATGAATGATAGTAGTAATACTGGAGATGTTTGGATTTTTTAGTTTTTGTTTTCCTTGTTGTTTACAAGTCTATTATCAGATACAAGATATCCTCATTTAACTGCTCTGTCTGGGAACCTTTGGCCTGTAAAGACACTGAGGTCAGTAGAAGCTCCACCAGAGGGGCGTTTGGTAGCATCACTCTGGGACAGCCAGGAGGACCTGACTTCTGCATAATTCAGGAGCCAGAGATTAGAGAGCTCAGCTAGGAAAGAGAAAGATGGAAAATAGGGAAACCTCACTGCTGAGTAGATGAGGGTCTCCAACATGTGTGATGTAAAGCATTTTCAAGGAAAGCAAACCTGCATTTCAGCCTCATGATTTTAACATACATGTGCACTTCACAGGTGACACTAGTGGTAAAGAGCCCCCCTGCCAATGCAGGAGACGTAAGAGACGCAGATTCGATCACTAGTTTGGGGAGACCCCCTGGAGGAAGGCATGACAACCCACTCCAGTATTCTTGCCTGGAGAATCCCCATGGACAGAGAAGCCCAGCAGGCTGCAGTCCATGGAGTTATAAAGAGTCGGACACAACTGAAGTGACTTAGCACGTATGTGCACAACCACATAAACACTCACACAACACACACAAACAGGCACTAACTAGAGCTGTAGAAACAATTCGGGTGATCTCAAAGCCTAGACTTTGAGAAATTACAGATGGAATGAATACCTTCTCAGTGCTATATAAAGAAAACTTAAAAGTGAAAAAAATCAACTAACCAACCCACAGCTTAAGGAGGATGTTTGAAAGATGGGCGTGTTAGATCTAGAGATGACTGAGGAAAACATGACAGCCTTCAGATGTCACAAGCATATTAATAAAAGTGGGGGAAAGATAGGTTCCCAGCTTATTTCTTTGTGGATTCGTATCTTACCTCATCCAAGGGGAAAAACCGAACTGGCTAAATTCTGATGTGCTGCATTCAGAGGCACAGGAGCAGAGTGGGAGCCCTGAGCAGCCGCTTTCAGCTCCTTTACACAAGATTCGTACTCTCCGAGTTGTCCAGCCAGGTATATTCCGGAGGGAGGATGTCACTTTCTCCTCTCTCTCCTAGAGGCTGGAAGCAGAGCTGCCCAGCCAGAATGCTGGTGATGTGATTCCTCACCAGGAGACCCCCATCACCTGTCCAGGGTCCACGCCAGCCGCCACAATTTTCATTTGTCCACAGTGCACAAGAAGAATGTGTGTGTTCACACGGACGAAGGCAGCCAGCTTAAAAAATTTTCACCCTGAGATAATAGATTGCCTTTTCCTTTGCGGTCATTATTTCATTAAAATGACATTTTAAATGACATTAGCAGATGGAATAATAGATGAGTTTTTTAAATTGTTTACATCAGCTTTGTATCAGTTCTCCCATTGTTTGGTTTATTTTGTTTTATATGTGTGTGTACTGTTATCTTTAAATTTATTTTGGCCCATGAAATCCAGGAGTCTGGAAGTACTGAAATATATATATTTATATATATGTAAATTTAAAAAAAGTAAATTAACTATCATTTAAGTACTTCAGCCTATATCTCCCAAGAACAAAACATTCTTATATAAAATTACAATAATATTATTGTTCCAGAGATAGTTAACATGCTGTCACTGCTCAGTCGCTAAGTCATGTCCTTCTCTTTGCAACCCCATGGATTGCAGCACGCCAGGCTTCCTTGTCCTTCCCTATCTCCCAGAGTTTGCTCAAATTCGTGTCTATTGAGTCAGTGATACCATCCAACCATCTCATCCTCTGTCACCCACTTCTCCCCCTGCCCTCAATCTTTCCCAGCATCAGAGTCTTTTTCCAATGAGTTGCCTCTTCACATCAGGTGGCACCAATTATGATAACTAACTTTACATTAATTGACCTCTATTACATAATCTACTCCTGTCTCCTTCTATCTTTCAGATTTTTGACATTTTTGAAGAGCTAGCTGTCCTGTAGAATATCTTCCACAATCTGGCTATGAATCCTTCTTTCCTCCTAATTAGATTCAGGTTAAATGTTCTGGCAGGAAAACTACAAAGGTAATGCTCTGTCCTTCCCGCTGCGTCCTGGCACGGGACGCAGATGTCAGTTTATCCCACTACCAGTGACACTAACTCAGTGCTGGTGGTGTCCACCAGACTTCTCCATTTAAGGTATCTTTTCCCTTTATATTTAATAAGTTATCTGACCCAATAAAGGTTTCAGATTCACTTTTATAATACTTCCTGCCCCAGACCTGCAGTCAACTATTTCTCTAAGCAGTCCTGATTCCTTTCAATTCTGGTTTCCTCGGTGTGTATGCCCAGCAGTGGGATTGCTGGGTCATATGGCAGTTCTATTCCCAGTTTTTTAAGGAATCTCCACACTGTTCTCCATAGTGGCTGTACTAGTTTGCATTCCCACCAACAGTGTAAGAGGGTTCCCTTTTCTCCACACCCTCTCCAGCATTTATTGCTTGTAGACATTTGGATAGCAGCCATTCTGACTGGTGTGAAATGGTACCTCATTGTGGTTTTGATTTGCATTTCTCTAATAATGAGTGATGTTGAGCATCTTTTCATGTGCTTGTTAGCCATCTGTATGTCTTCTTTGGAGAAATGTCTGTTTAGTTCTTTGGCCCATTTTTTGATTGGGTCGTTTATTTTTCTGGAATTCAGCTGCAGGAGTTGCTTGTATATTTTTGAGATTAATTGTTTGTCTGTTGCTTCGTTTGCTATTATTTTCTCCCATTCTGAAGGCTGTCTTTTCACCATGCTCATAGTTTCCTTTGTTGTGCAAAAGCTTTTAATTTTAATTAGGTCCCATTTGTTTATTTTTGCTTTTATTTCCAATATTGTGGGAGGTGGGTCATGGAGGATCCTGCTGTGATTTATGTCGGAGAGTGTTTTGCCTATGTTTTCCTCTAGGAGTTTTATAGTTTCTGGTCTTACGTTTAGATCTTTAATCCATTTTGAGTTTATTTTTGTGTATGGTGTTAGGAAGTGTTCTAGTTTCATTCTTTTACAAGTTGTTGACCAGTTTTCCCAGCACCACTTGTTAAAGAGATTGTCTTTTCTCCATTGTATACTCTTGCCTCCTTTGTCAAAGATAAGGTGTCCATAGGTGCATGGGTTTATCTCTTGGCTTTCTATTTTGTTCCATTGATCTATATTTCTATCTTCGTGCCAGTACCACACTGTCTTGATGACTGTGGCTTTGTAGTAGAGCTTGAAGTCAGGCAGGTTCTGATTCCTTTTTATAGGGAATAGTGCTTAGACACCAGGGCTTCCCAGGAGGCAGGGTGGTAAAGAATCCACCTGCCAATACAGGAGACATAGGAGGCACTGGTTCAACCCGTAGGCAGAGAAGATCCCCTGGAGAAGGAAATGGCACCCCACTCCAGTATTCTTGCCTAGATAAACCTGTGGACAGCTAATACAGCCACTGCTCTTCTTTCTCATGACTTAATTATATTTCCCTTTCCCATGATTCCCAACCACACATAACACATGTATCCTTCAATACACACAAAATAGTTCCAATATCACTAAATCAATACCTTTTCAATGACAAAACTACTAAAGAAATTCACAATTTCTCTGCAGTTCTTTTTTTTTCCCCCCTTCTATCTACTAAGGGTACACAATCAGAGTGCTTGGTTCAAAAGCTAATTGAATTAATTATTTTTTCTGCGTGGCTATGTAATTATTTAATGTACAGTTAGTTTTTGTTTGTTCCTAGTTTATTCAATTTTAGATTAATTTTGTTATTTTTGTATTAATACTATGGACTAAATTGTGTCCCCTTCCCAAATTCATATGTTGAAGCCCCATCCCCAGTGTAACTGTGTTTGAAAATGGGGCTTTTCTGGAGGTGAAAAGTGAAAGTGTTAGTCCTTCAGTCACGTCCAACTCTTTGTGACCCCATGGACTGTAGCCTGCCAGTCTCCTCTGTTCATGGGATTCTCCAGGCAAGAATACTGGAGTAGGTTGCCATTCTCTTCTCTAGGGGATCTTCCCAACCCAGGGATCAAAACCTGGTCTCCTGCACTGGAGGCAGATTCTTTACCACTGAGGCAGCAGGGAAGGGTAATTTTTTTTTCTGGAGGTGATTAAGATCAGATGAAGTCATAGGATGGGGCCCTGATCTGATAGGATTAGTGTTCTTATAATAAGAGATATCAGATTGCTTTCTGCTCACTCTCTCTGTGCACACACGGAGGAAAGGCAGTGAGAAGGTGACATCTGCAAGCCAGGAAGGGAGCCCTCACCAAAATCAGAATTGGCTGAACCCTGATCCGACTCCTAACTTCCAGAACTGGGAGAAAATTCATTTCTGTTGCTTAAGTCCCCCACCTATTGTACTTTGCTGTGACAATCTGAGTGGAGTGATACATTTTGTTGTATTCTTTTATATATTGTCAGTTTCTTATAGGAATCTGAGGCATCCACTTCTTTAGAAGACTACAGTCCTGCCCTAATTGAACATACGAATAAATAATAAAAACAATAGTCAAGCATATATGCATCAGATGTCTCAGCATAAATTATGGTTATTAATGCCACGTATGAGATAATTTTGTAGGGAAACCAAGCCTGAAACAGAGGCTAACCTAAAATATTCAAGACCAGTAGTCAGTGATAAAACCATGATTGAAAGTCACATTTTTTCCTAGATCAAAGCATGTGTTTTTAAACACTGGGCTACACTTCAAGGAACAGTAACAGTTAATAAGGATCTCAGTGAGCTTGTAGAAAAACTGTTCACTATACGTTTACAAACAATATAAAACATAAATACGTAAAATACAAATATATGATACTATTTCTCATATGCATAGAGAAAAATGAACAGGTTGATTTGCATTTATATGCATAAGGAGGAGAGCATGACTGAAGTGCAATGGGGTTAAAGTCAATCCCCAACACCAAGACCCCCCTAAAGGCACCCCTTATTTTAGTCTGCCAGCAATGTGTCTGCTGGAAAAGAACTCACCCTTAGGAGAGAAAGAATTGACACGTTCAAGTCAGTCCAAGAAAGCTCAAGACTGCTTCAATTCCCCCCATTTCAGAGAGGTGGGGAAGAGCTGGGATGACCCCACCAACATCCACAGGGAAGAAAGGGAAATGGCCGAGGGTCACGGACTTTACCTTGGGGGAGCATGGGCAGGTGACTAGGAAACTCTCAAAGGAGACAGCATTTATTATCTTTTTAATATTTAATTATTCAGTCATTAATAGTTATTTGGCTGTACCAGGTCTTAACTGTGGCCTGAGAACTCTTAGCTGCAATACGTGGGCTCTAGCTCCCTGACCAGGGAAGGAACCTGGGCCCTCTGCCCAGGGAGTGTGGAGCCTCAGCCACTGGCTCACCAGGGATTTCCCAGCATTGATAATGTTTGTTTTAAGTCCAGAGAGCCGAGCTTGGGCCTCTTTCTTGATGTCTGTTGCAGAAAAATAGAAGTGCTAACCTGGGTCCACAGTAGTAGTTACAGCAAGACCAGGTCACCTCTGCCTTGGCCTGAATTTGGCAGCAAGAGCCAGTACACCACCTGTTGTGATTGAGGTGAGGTGAGGGGGCTTCACTTGCAAACAAAGACCGCTGACTAGTCTGCACATCACTCTTCACCCTCACAATAGCCTGTAGAGAAACTAGTAACATTTTGCTGTTTTGTAAGGAAAAAAACTAAATTACAGATACCGTAAGGAACTTGTGCGCTTAGATGCTCAGTTATGTCTGACTCTTTTGTGACCCAAAGGACTGCAGCCCAACAGGCTCCACTGTCCACAGAATTCACCAGGCAAGAATACTGGAGTGGTAGCTGTTCCGTTCTCCAGGGGATCTTCCCGACCCAGGGATCAAACTCACCAGGGATTGAACCTGTGTCTCCTGCATCTTTTGCATTGGCAGGTGGGTTCTTTACCACTAGCACTACCTGGGAAGCTCTGAAAGTATCTTATTTAAAATCATATATTTAACAAATGGCAAGAAGGACTTGAACCAAGGTCCTCTGAGGATGAAGCACTTTTCAGGAGATTACGCCTTTGGATAAGTTATATATTCAACAATTCTACTATCAAAAAGTGTATGTTTACTGAAAAATATATAAATTACAACACATGTGTCTTTTTTTTTTATGAAGTGTAGTTGACTTACAGTGTTGTGCCAATCTCTGTTGTAAAGCAAAGTGACTCGGTTATACACATATCAGTTCAGTTCAGTTGCTCAGTTGTGTCTGACTCTTTGAGACGCTGTGGACCGCAGCACACCAGGCCTCCCTGTCCATCACCAACTCCCAAAGTTTACTCAAACTCATGTCCATTGAGTCGGTGATGCCATCCAACCATCTCATCCTCTGTCGTCCCCTTCTCCTCCCGCCTTCAATCTTTCCCAGCATCAGGGTCTTTTCAAATGAGTCAGCTCTTCACATCAGGTGGCCAAAGTATTGGAGTTTCAGCTTCAACATCAATCCTTCCAATGAACACCCAGGACTGATCTCCTTTAGGATGGACTGGTTGGATCTCCTTGCAGTCCAAGGGACTCTCAAGAGTCTTCTCCAACACCACAGTTCAAAAGCATCAGTTCTTCGGCGCTCAGCTTTCTTTATAGTCCAACTCTCACATCCATACATGACGACTGGAAAAACCATAGCTTTGACTAGATGGACCTTTGTTGGCAAAGCAATGTCTCTGCTTTTTAGTATGTTGTCTAGGTTGGTCATAACTTTTCTTCCAAAGAGCAAGCGTCTTTTAATATCATGGCTGCACTCACCATTTGCAGTGATTTTGGAGCCCGAAAAAATAAAGTCTGACATTGTTTCCACTGTTTCCCCACCTATTTGCCATGAAGTGATGGAACTATATGCCATGATATTAGTTTTCTGAATGTTGAGTTTTAAGCCAACTTTCACTTTACTCTTTTACTTTCATCAAGAGGCTCTTTAATTCTTTTTCACTGTCTGCCATAAGGGTGGCATCATCTGCGTATCTGAGGTTATTGATATTTCACCCAGCAATCTTGATGCCAGCTTGTGCTTCTTCCAGTCCAGCATTTCTCATGATGTACTCTGCATATAAGTTAAATAAACACGGTGACAATATACAGCCTTGACGTACTCTTTTCCTGATTTGGAACCAGTCTGTTGTTCCATGTCCAGTTCTAACTGTTGCTTCCTGACCTGCATACAGGTTTCTCAGGAGGCAGATCAGGTGGTCTGGTATTCCACCTCTTTAAAAATTTTCCACAATTGTGATCCACACAATCAAAGGCTTTGGCATAGTCAATAAAGCAGAAATAGATGTTTTTCTGGAACTCTCTTGCTTTTTCAATGATCCAACAGATGGTGGCAATTTGATCTCTGGTTCCTCTGCCTTTTCTAAATCCAGCTTGAACATCTGGAAGTTCATGGTTCACATACTGTTGAAGCCTGGCTTGGAGAATTATGAGCATTACTTTGCTAGCATGTGAGATGAGTGCAATTGTGTGGTAGTTTGAGTATTCTTTGTCATTGCCTTTCTTTGGGACTGGAATGAAAACTGACCTTTTCCAATCCTGTGGCCACTGCTGAGTTTTCCACATTTGCTGGTATATTGCATGCAGCACTTTCACAGCATCACCTTTTAGGATTTGAAATAGCTCAACTGGAATTCCATCACCTCCACTAGCTTTGTTTGTAGTGATGCTTCCTAAGGCCCAGTTGACTTCACACTCCAGGATGTCTGGCTCTAGGTGAGTGATCACACCATCATGATTATCTGGGTCACTAAGATCTTTTTTGTATAGTTCTTCTGTGTATTCTTGCCACCTCATCTTAATATCTTCTGCTTCTGTTAGGTCCCTACCATTTCTGTCTTTCATTGTGTCCATCTTTGCATGAAATGTTCCCTTGGTATCTCTACTCTTTTGAAGAGATCTCTAGTCTTTCCCATTCTATTGTTTCCCTCTGTTTCTTTGCATTGATCGCTGAGGAAGGCTTTCTTATCTTTCCTTGCTATTCTTTGGAACTCTGCATTCAGATGGGTATATCTTTCCTTTTCTCCATTGCTTTTCACTTCTCTTTTCACAGCTATACATATATATGCTTTTTAAAATATTCTTTCCATTACGGTTTAACCAAAGGATATTGACTATAGTTCCCCGTGCTATACAGTAGAACCTTGTTATTTATTCTTTCTATATATACTAGTTTGCACCTGTCATCCCAAACTCACCGTCCTTCACTCCCCCAAGGGGTTCCCACCCCCTTGGCAACCACAAGTCTCTTCTCTATGCCTGTATTAACACGTGTTTTTTGCCTCATTTCTCGGTTATGAGAGGAACAAGGAGGATGTTTATTGAACACCACATGCTAAATGCTTTCACATCCATGAGGCCATCACCCCACCCAGGGAGCTGGTGAATCACCCCCGGGTTATAGATGAGGACCCCAGGGTGCAGAGAGGACCCACAGTCACATAACCAGCCTCAAGATGAGGGCACAAATCATTTCTTCTGGTCAGAATTCTGGCATACTTTTGTGTTCTTCTAGAATTTGATTGTTTCACCCCAGTCACCTCAATTCAAGGCACTAACAATCACCTCTCTCCAAGAAGTGGGAAAGCTGAGAATCCACCCAACCCTGTGGACAACCTTCCACGCTCAACCCTGTTTCAGAGGTAGAAACTGTCGCAGCATTTCTCAGCAATTTCCTAAAGCTCAGCTGAGAGTTCCTCGTGACTCTGCTATTCATCAACAGTGAATTTACAAACACCAGAGCAAGCATCCCGGCAATAAATCATTTCATTTATGTGTTACAACCGTCTTGGCTAAAGAAGTTTATGTTGATAAGAACCGATAGCAGAACGTAGTTTGGAGGCTCACGTGTTTTCTCTCCTGACCCATTAAATATCCTAGTGATAGTCATTCAATCATGTCTGACTCTTTGCGACCCCATGGACTGTATGTAGCCCACCAGGCTCCTCTGTCCATGGAATTCTCCAGGCAAGAATACTGGAATGGGGTGTCATTTCCTTCTCCAAAATATCCTAGACAACTTCCCAAATATTTTTATCATTCCATGACCATCAAGTAAGTCTCTTCTTGACAATAGTATTAGGTTCTAAGTTGAAGCATCAACACTTAAAACGGTTGACAAGTTTTTACAAACGAATTCCTTTGCTCTTGTAATGGCTTATAAATTCACAGTTTTTCAGGCACTGAGGGGATGGAAAAAAGCATTATGACTTCCTTTTGGAGGATTCCAAACAGATTTATCTTTGTCTTTTTAAATACATTTTTAATTAATGTATAAACACATATGAAGACAAGCTCACAAACCATAAAGTGAATAGCTTGATGAATCATCATGAACTGAACACACTCACTTAACCAACTCCCAGATCGGGAAATGCCAGAAGCTTAGACTCATCCTCACCTTGTCCCTCCCGCTGCAAGTTAGTACCTTTCTCTAAAAGTAATGACTATCCTGGCTTTTAACACAACAGATTCATTTGCCTGGTTTTGAATGTTTTATAAATAGAATCATGAAGTTCTGTATATCAGTCAGTTGGCTATATAACTAATCATGGAATTGCTAGGTGATAAAAGGTTAATACATTCAGCTTTTTTTTCTATCCAGTGTTAAATATTTGTTATTTTTAATCGTATATTTTAAATACTTAAATACAATTTTAATTTATTTTTAATTGGAGTATAATTGCTTTACAATGTTGTGTTAGTTTCCGATGTACAGCAACATGAATCAGTTGTAAGTATACATATATTCTCTCCTTCTTGAGCCTCCCTCCCACCCCCCTACATTCAGCTTTAATTGATGCCACTGGTTTTCCAAGTTGTTTGTATGGATTTACAGTTCCCTCAGAGTATGAGCATTCCAGATGCTCAGACTTGGTAATTCCATCCTTTCCAAGAATTGCAACCATTCTGGTGGGTGTGTAGTACTATTTCATTGTGGTTATAATCTGCATTTCTAATGGTTAATGAGGTCGAGTTGCTTTATGTTCCAAACATCCATCTGGAGAGTTTCTTCTATCCAGCATTTAAATGAGAGAAATCCTCACAGACTTGGTCCTAATATTCTCTTCTCAACTCATTCTTACACTTTTTATTTCAATAACTAATCTTTAGCCACAGCTTGAATTATCTGCCATTTTGCTTTCACTTCTTCAATCACTCAGTAGGCACTAGTACACAAAAGCGAACAAAAACAAATGTAGAATGTACAAAGAATTCTTAACACTCAACAGTAAAAAAAAAAAAAATGAACAACCCAATTTAAAAATGAGTAAAAGACCTGAACAGACGCCTCACCAAATAAGATACGCAGATGACAAACAGACATATGAAAAGATCCTCAATGTCATATATTACTGGGAAATTGCAAATTAAAACAAGATACCACTGCACACCTATCAGAACAGCTAAAATTCAAAACAATATCAAAACAAATGCTAGTGAGGATGCAGAACAACAGGAACCCTCCTTCACTGCCAGTGGGAATGCAAAATGGTATACTTTGGAAGGGGCTTCCCAGGTGGCGCTAGTGATAAAGAACCTGCCTGTCAGGGCAGGAGACAGAAAAGACGTGGGTTTGATTTCTGGGTCAGGAAGATCCCCTAGAGGAGGAAATGGCAACCCACTCCAGTATTCTTGCCTGGAGAATTCCATGGACAGTGAAGCCTGGAAGGTTACAGTCCATGGGGTCGCAAGCAGTCAGACACTACTAAATCTACTTAGGGAGCACGCACGCTTTGGAAGAGAGTGTGATAGTTTCTTACAAAGGAGCCAGGGGCCAGCAAAAGGCATCCTGGAAATCCAGGGCAGATGTTCCAGAACCCAGAAGCACAACCAGAACAGAGGCAGGAAGAGAAGGGATATGTCTGACTGGCCATCACTCTCTCTGAATAGGAGCAGACCAGAAATAAGGAGCAGAGGAGGTGAAATAGTTAATGTGGCTCCTGAGTCTGACTTTTCCAGGAACCGACATCAATTCTGTTTGTCTGCCTACATGGAGTTGTGGTTAGGAACACATTTCTGAGGGATTGGTTTGGTTTCAATGTTTTCCATGTCTGGTAAAAAAACAGAACTAGGAAAGTCGAGTTTTCAAAGGCGTTTGTTTGGGTTTTGAAATAGGAACATTTTGAAATACTGATTATGTTATTTTTTCATATTATTGTTTTATGTAAAGAGTTCCTTTTAAAGTAAAACCAAATTTTCAGCTACTAACATAAACAATTCAATGAGTCTTCCTTTTTACTCTAAAGCCAGTTTCAGATACTGCAATTTTAGACAGAGGAAAGGAAGGAGAAGCAGAGAGAGATCACACCACAAATGAAGAGGAAATTTGGGGCAGTTTTGCATGTTTTTCTTGAATGTTCTAAGTGATCACTACATCCTTTTTCTGTTGTTGGCTTTGGAGATATTTCCACGAAGAACAACCTACTACCAGAGGTTAGAATTTATCCAGAGAAGCTATTTGCACTTGATATTTTTTATAGGAATTAAAAAAAAAACTTTATTTCTTTGGCTGTGCTGGGTCTTAGTTACAACATGTGGGATCTTTACTTGCAATATATGAGATCTAGTTCCCTTACCAGGGATCAAATGCAGGGCTCTTGCATTAGGAGAATGGAGTTTTAGCCACTGTACCATCAGTGAAACCACTGCGTTTAGTTTTTAATATCTTTAAAAACGTGTGTGTCCAGATGCTTTTCTTGTTTATACATAAAAGAACCTTACTCTGTATGCTTTTTTATTTTCTTAGTAGCGTGTAGATCTAATAGGGTTTCGCTTATGGGATTCAGAAAGGAATATAGAAATTAACAAGGGAGTTGTAGATTTCTGCTCCTGGCTAAGATGAAGTAACAGGGGCCAGATTTATGTACCTGCCTGAAACACCACCTTCCCAGACAATGAAACTGGATTTTAAAAAATATTTCAAGACCCTGGATATAGGCAACAAAGGACTGTGAGCCCCTAAGAGATGAGAAAGAAGTGAGGTGAGTCCTATGATTGCCCCATACCGTGGAAACCGAGAGCTTCCAGGTTGTGGTGCAGAGCAGGAAACACAGGCAAAGCCTGGTGGGCTCCCTGGATTATGGAGAACAGGGTGGGGAGCTCATAGGACTAAGCACCAGGCAAAGGAGAGCTTCCTAAGGAGAGAACCAAACCCAAGGAGGGGAGGTGGAACCTCTGATTTGTAGCCAGTCAGTTGAAAGCACAGGCGACCTCCTCAGACATGGAGGCAGCCTTGTGAACCCTTCACCTCTGGAATCTAGTGCTCTCTACTGGTGAATAAGCATCAGAGTTGAGTAAACTGTGGGACATCAGTTTGTTGCTGTTCAGTCGCTCAGTCATGTCTGACTCTTTGAGACCCCATGGACTGCAGCACTCCAGGCTTCCCCGTCCTTCACCATCTCCTGGAGTTTGCTCAAACTCGTGTCCATTGAGTCAGTGATGCCATCCAACCATCTCATCCTCTGTCGTCCCCTTTTCCTCCTGCCTTCAATCTTTCCCAGCATCAGGGTCTTTTCTAACAAGTTGTTTCTTCACATCAGGGGCCCAAAGTAGTGGAGTTTCTGGGGTGCCAGGGAATTGCTTGGTATGGGAAGAACACCCCACACGTTTGGTGAGCAGGGTGTCCGAATTGAAGCAGCATGGACAGCACAGAAGTATTCTGTGCGTAGAAATCCTGGGAGACACAGCAGACAATTTCCTATTTGCAGGTGTATCTGCCAAGTCTACTGCCCACTCCACCCCCTCCCACCCAGATATGAACTACTGAGTTGAGTTATTCATCCACTGTAAACATGGAGGCTCAGGCCATGTCCGATCAGGCTATGCATCCATTGAAATCTCTTTGGGAGTTTCATTTAAGTGGAAAAAGAGGCTTTTCAAGCAGCGGCACACTGAGCCATGCTAGGTAGGCAGTTCAAAGAGCAGAAGTTGGGAGCTGAAAGCGACTTCCAGTCCCCCCAGGCCAGTCTTCCACTTCCCATCGCGTCAGGAGAGGACCTGCCTCCTCTTCTGGCATCCAACAATCCTCTTTCCAGATGGAATCCATTTTCCCCATGTATTTTCATTACACCTTGGCCTTATCTGTTACCATTAAAGAAGAAATGCCGCTGATCCCTGGTCCATTTGGGGGCTTTCAGGAGTTCTCTGCCAGATGGATACTGAAAGGTCACAGTAGGTCCCTCAGGTAAAAAACCCATCAGTTTGACACTGAAATTCTCTCATTGACCAAATGTTGTGAGAAGAAAAAATAATGGACCAGGGAGTAATTTACTTAAAGCTTTGGTTGAGAATAAGTTTGTTGCTTCGAATTGTTTTAAGAGAAACCACAGGGGATCCCCTGGCTGCTCAGTGGTTAGAACTCGGCACCCTTACTGTTACCGAAAGGTATGTATGTGTGGGCGAGTCCAGCTGCTTGCCACTCAAAAGTCAGTAAACAGGTCAGGTTGATGGAAAGGAAAGTTTGCTTTATTTCAGGTGCCAGCAACTGGCGGGGGAGGATGGCGGACATCTGTCCAAAGGCCGACTCCCCGCTGACAAACAGGGTGAGAGCTTTCATAGACAAAATAGGGGTGGTTACGTGCAGAAACAGTAGTCATCTCTAACAGTCATCTTCAAATTGGTCATCAGTCGTCTGACTAGAATTATCTTGGTTGTTTGAACTACAGTTAATCTTTGGTTCCGGGGTGCACTTGTTCCCATTTCTTTGCGGTCAGTTCTTGGAATTGTGGCAGTTCAAGTCCTGGGTACAGTCTGATCATCATGTAGTTAACTTCTCCACCTGGTGCTTTGGTATCTATAAGACAGCTCACAGGATATGGCTCAGAATATTATCTTTAGCCCTTGAGAAAGGACTAAAGGTCCTTGACTATGCTTAATGACTACATTATTATTAGTCTCTTTAGGCTGTTTTCCTTTGTTTCAGCATTTCTCACTTCTCTGATTAAACTTATTCTTTGAGTAAAGTTTTCCACAGGCAAAAGGCAGGCAGAGGACATGGGAGGGGGGAGGCAAGGACCATATGGTCCTGCTCCGTCTCACTACTGCTGAGGGCATGAGTTCAATCCCTGGTCCAGGAACTAAGGTCATTGGAGGAAACAGACAGGAGCTGAGGTGGGCTCACCGTTCCCTGTCACCTTCACAGCATCTCCCCAGTGGTGAACCCACAGCATGATATTTTTTGCATGGAAAATTGACCCTTTTCTCAATATTATATTGAAATATAATTATTATAAAATACTGTAAAAATTAAACCTATGCCATTTTCATGATGTGCTAAGAGATGTGATAGCTAAGTAACAACTGTGGGTTAACTACGAGATACTCTCTGATTTCAACCAACTGCTACCTGTAAACATTGCTTAGGTGGAAATGCTACAGCTGCCCACCAGTTTCAGAAGTTTGAAACATATAAACTACCATATGTAAAATTAGATAGTGGAAATTTGCTGCATGACACAGAGAGCTCAAATCCGGTGTTCTGTGACTACTTAGAGAGGTGAGATGGGGTGGGAGTTGGGAAGGAGGTTCAAGAGGGAGGGGACATATGCATACCTGTGGCTAATTCATGTTGATGTATGGCAGAAACCAACACAATATTGTAAAGCAATTATCCTCCAATTAAAAATAAATTTTAAAAAATGAAAAGAACAAATGATATATCTATTGTTCTTTGAAATAAAAAGTACCTAAAATTTTGTAATCCAAGACTGCTCTATTTTCTTTCCCATCTAATCCTAGGAACCCGGGGACACCGTGACCATTAAAGTGCTGAAGATTCCAGGTATGCAGATATCTGTTATGTTTTCAAATTTTGAGCCTACACTTACTAACTGTGCTACACCAGTTACTGTACTAAGTGTTTCATATGTGTTAACCCTTAATACTCACATAACAGTGTCTACAGGTGCTATGATGGCCTTGGTCTTTCATAGGAGGAAATGAGAGACCATGGGAAAAGCAGAGGCCGAGGGACCCTGGACTGGACCACTCTCTTTCCTGAGCTCGCCATGTCCTCAGATGGTCCACTGGCTCCGCGTTCGCAAAGGGCTTGGACCAACCTCTGGGCAGTTTCTAACCTCTAACCTTTGTTGGTGGTGACTCTAAACGAACAGGCCCTTGTATGTCCCCATGCTCACGTGGAGCCGTGAAAAGGCGCCTCCTGTGCTACGGAAACTGAGAGACGAAAGGACCATCTTTTACTGCCTTAAGAACTTCTCGGGTAGGGAGTTTTATTTCTGGTTGACATCCATTTACTACACATAAGAGAAATGATTGAATTGTTTGAGGAAGTATATGCCAAAATGGTAAGTACATAGGGGCAAGAGTGTGCCATTTGGCTGAGATGTTCCTGTTTTCAGTGTCCACTCGCCTTATCTTGATTGCTAGAAAACTAATGGCCTTTTGACTGTAAGGCCCCTTAGCGCATAAGGGCATGGCTTCAGAGGTGGTGCAGGTCTGAAGGAGCCACTGAAAGAGCAAGAGCAATGACCCAGGCCTTTCAGGCCAACGTATGTAAATTAGTAACTTCAATTCTAAGTACTCTGTTATTCCATTAAAGATAGAGAGGACCCACCTGGGGAAGCCATCCAGGTGATGATAAATGGAGCCAGAGAAGAGGCAGGGCCTGCCGGTTCAGGTTTAGAATTTCCAGAAAAGCTTTCCTGTGAATCTGATAGCATTTATATGCTGAAGCGATTTCTATTCCCTAGAAAAAGGGTACTTTTGTTTTCTTCTTGTCTAGTATCTAACTTGGAACATAGCAAGCATTAAATGTTACTCAGTGAAGGAATGCAAGAAACACTTGCCCTTTATATTGAAAACAGATATTTCTCATACACAATCACTTTTCCTTCTAATTTCTTTTTCTCTAAGGAAGGCAGAGGAAAAAAATCACAAAGTGAAAAGCAAAAAGGAACAAATTAAAATGTAAGATAATACATTTGATAGACAAATCCAAAACTTTGAAAGAAAAAGTTTGTGGACAGATGTATACAAAAAAAGAAGCAGTGATTCAACATCATTTCATTAGGAAAGAATAAGGGACTCTAACCACAGTTAACACGGGAGATTTATGTGAAAAACAATTTTAATGTGTGTTGAATAATTTTCTAAGAAAACAAAAATAATCAAAACAGATATAACCAATAAAAATATTAGCGGGATTATTTAAAAGTTAACTAACTGATTCTAAATGTCTTAGGCAGGATAAGCAATAATGACTAGGAGAAATGTGAAATATAAAAAAATAATATAAGAGGAGGGGACATGTCAGGTATTAAGAAATATTAGAAACCTACAGCAGGGACTTCCTGGTGGTCCACTGGTTAAGATTCTGCAATTCCACTGCACGGGGCCTGGGTTCAATCTCTGGTCAGCTAACTGAAGGCTCCACATGCCCAAAGCATGGCCAAAAAAAAAATTTTTTTTAAATAAATAAATACAATAATAAAGAAACAGAATATATATGTGTGTGTGTGTGTATAAATATATATAAAGAAACTTACAACAATTAAAACTGTGTAGAATTGACACTTGAATAGAGACCTCAGTGGGCTAGAATATCATGAAGTCCAAACCAGACTCAAAGAAATGTGAAAATTTAGTGTAAGAAACAAGTGGTATTTCAAGTCATGGAGCAGAGATGTTTTATCCAATACATAATATTCGCTACAGAAACAATCACAAAGAAAGATTAAACGATACTGTTATCTATATGATAAATACGCATATGCATGTGTGTATGTATATATACATACGTATAGTCATGTATACATACATATATGTGATGTGTGTACATATATGTACCAGTCAGAAATCAATGGAAGAACCAGAAGCCCTAGAAATGACGTAGAGTGAGAGACTCTATACAAAGCTTTGAACTTGCACAGCTGGGAAGCTGGCCAACCCGTCGCATCTGGCTCCTGATTCTGCACCTTCATTAAGCCCGAAGTCATAGGACCACAAACAGAAGGAAAGATGCATCTGAGATGGGAGCCACCTTCCCCCTACTCTCTCTCACACCTGGCCCAGAATTTGGAGAAGCTGAAAAATAGGATCCTCCAGGAGAGGAGGACTCTGCACTGAGATGCTACCCACCCCGACAGGGGAGTGGCAAACCCACAAGATGTCCTGGAGCTCCGACAGCCTACACTGGCTTTCAGGGTGAGCACAGCTGCTTCAGAACCTCTCACAAAGTTCTCTCAAGCTGACCCCAAGCAGAAATCTCTTAGGAAGGGAATTCTGGAAAACATAGTTTTGTTTAGCCAAGTTGACTATTCAGTTCAGTTCAGTTCAGTTGCTCAGTCGTGTCTGACTCTTTGCAACCCCATGAACCGCAGCACGCCAGGCCTCCCTGTCCATCACCAACTCCCAGAGTTTACCCAAACCCATGTCCACTGAGTCGGTGATGCCATCCAACCATTTTATCCTCTGCCATCCCTTTCTCCTTCTGCCCTCAATCTTTCCCAGCAACAGGGTCTTTTCAAATGAGTCAGCTCTTCACATCAGGTAGCCAAAGTATTGAAGTTTCAGCTTCAGCATCAGTCCTTCCAATGAATATTCAGGACTGATTTCCTTTAGAACTGACTGGTTGGATCTCCTTGCAGTCCAAGGGTCTCTCAAGAGTCTTCTCCAACACCACAGTTCAAAAGCATCAATTCTTCGGCGCTCAGCTTTCTTTATAGTCCGATGTTTCCTGTAAATGGGTGCTTAGATCCAGAAGTTTGTTGATATTCAGGTTCAGTTTGGGTGGGAGCAAAAATACATGAAAGGTGGGGCTATGCATTTCTTACTGTGTCTCAGGAAGAAGAGCACTTAGGTTTGGTTGTCTCACTTTTGGTCACATCAAGATTGATCAGCGGTTCAGGTGTGGCCAGCCGGACCATACAGTGGAATGTTCCCCGTCCGCTGTGCACCTGCTGGCTTCAGAGGCCATTCTTCTTTGCCTACATCTATTATTGCTTTATTAGAAGAGATGCATAGCGACTTTCTATTCTGTCTTCCCCCCACGATCATTAACTCTGATCCTTCTCCATCAACTATTATTTATTTTGTGACACAACCCATCAGGGAGGCAGAAAAAATGCCTTTCCCTTTATGTTCCAACTTAATTTTTTTGTAATATTTATTTATTTAGCTGCACCAGGTTTTAGTTGCCACACGCAGAATCTTCAATCTTTGTTGCAGCATGCAGGTGAACACTTAGGTGTGGTACGTGGGATCTAGTTCCCTGACCAGAGTTTGAACCTTGGCCCCCTGCATTGCTAGCTTGGAGTCTTAGCCAGTGGACCATCAGGGAAGTCTCAAGCCTCTGATTTGTATGCACACACACACACATACATACATGTATGTGCTCAGATGCTTATTTATGTCTGACTCTTTGCAACTCCTTGGACTGTAGCCCACTAGGCTCCTTTGTCCATGGAATTTTCCATGCAAGAGTACTGGAATGGGTTGCCATTTCCTACTTCAGGGAATTTTCCCAACCCAGGGATCAAAACTGCATCTCTTGCATCTCCTGCATTGACAGATTCTTTTCCACTAGCGCCACCTGGGAAGTCCTATGCATATATATTATACATACACACACATATACATATATATACATATATACATATATATATATATACATATATTTGAGCAGAGAAAGGTTTATTGCAAGGCTGAGCAAGGAGAACAGGTGGCTCACGGTCAAAAACCCCACACTCCCCTCTGTTATATTTTAAATGGAGGCTGTGTCTCACCATATTCTGCAGCTGTAAGGAAACTGCTGATAAAAAAAACCTTGAGAAGAATTTCCGACACTATCAACAATTTCCTCCCTGTGCCTGGGTTTTCAAGCCTAGTCCATGAAGAGTTTTGGCAAACCTCCCCCGTCTGCCCCTGCTCAGCACAGCCCAGAGCATGACCACATTTAAGAAAAAGGTTGGTCCTCAACCCTGAGCTTCACCCATAAGAAACTTCACCCACACGTTAACAAACTAGTCACTCCACCCCCAAACACAAAATGGAATTTTATTTTTTTATGCTTGGGGGCCATTTTTTAATTTAATTTTATTTTTTTAACACCAAAAACATTTTGTATTGGGGTATGGCTGATTAACAACGTTGTGATAGTTTCGGGTGAACAGTGAAGGGACTCAGCCATACATATACATGTATCCATTCTCCCCCAAACCCCCTTCCCATCCAGGCTGTCACATAACGTTGAGCAGAGTTCCAACAAATGGAACTTTATATTCAATACAGATGCCCGTGTTTATTGTCAAATTGCCAAGAAAATATTCCCCATTACCCTTCTTCATTAAACCGGATATTATAAATGAGGAAAGAAGAGTGTTAAGATCAGAACTGTATTGTCCAGGAAGCACACTTGGTTTGTCTGCTGCCAAGTGTGGATAATATGCCTATTTGGTACACACTCAGCATTCATGTTCTGCCAAGCAGGCATGAGCTTTAGTTCAAAAGATCCCAGTGTATTTTGCGCCAACTAAGAACTTTTTATTCAGGTCTGTCTACTCAGCCTTAGCCTGTGGGTATGTTTCCATTTGTGTGTTTTTTCTTCATAAGAGTTCATGAGAATTCTATTTATAACTTTCCCCAAAGTAGAATTTCTGGACAGGCCTGGATGGAACTCACAGGTTCAAAGCTTAGGTGCCATCTAAACACCCCTGTAACCCACTGAGGAGCCGTAATAGTCAGAGAGTTTGGCTCTCCACAAAGCCCCCTTATGAACCATGCACACCTGTGTGGCCCACAGACCACGTCGCCGGTGTTCCCAGGCTGGGGCAGCAGGTGGGTAGATGTCCAGTGCCTTCACACACATCACACACGACTCCAGCCACTCAAGGTCACCCGCACGCAAACCCCCACAGTGCGGCCCTTGGAGGCCTGTCCTCATTAATGTGTCCCTTTGTGTCCTGCTGGAAACCCAGGCTCTCTGTCCAGACTCCTCTAATAGATGTTCATCAGGTAAACACACACTCTTCTCCAAGCACCACTTTTTCCTCCCTCAATGCCATTCATCTTTTTAATTCTTTCCCTTCTCTCAAAATTCCTGCCTCCTCCATTTCTTAGCAGCACCATCTACTTTACACCAGATGTTAGCAGATCCCAAACCTTCTCTGGCATCTTATAAAATTTCCCAACCCCCTCCTCGAGTTGTAAATCAAAGCGATTCTAATCTCTGCCTGGGTCTGCTGCCAGCCAAATAGGGGGAAGATATTCCTTGGTGGCTCATATGGTAAATATGCAATTCAGGAGACGCAGGTTCGATCCCTGGGTCAGGAAGATCCCCTGAAGAAGGGAATGGCAACCCAATCCTCCAGTATTCTCTTCTGGAGAATTCCATGGACAGAGAAGCCTGGAGGGCTGTAGTCCATGGGGTCACAAAGTGTTGGGCATGACTGAGTGACTAACACACACACACACAGGAGCCCAAGACAAGATAGGGAAGGGGTATAAGGGATTTGGTGTGGCTCTCCACGTCCCAGATAGTTTGACTTTTTGCTTTTCTTTGCTTGTATCCTGGTATACACACTATACATACACAACACACACACACATATCACTGCAAGATTTCATCTTATCATTGTCCTCTTTGGTTTCCATATGGACTCAAATCTCCATGTCAACCAGCGCTGATGTGTGTAAGTTAATTCTGTAGAAAGACGACTGGTTCTGCTCTGACCTCGAGTTACATGGCAGAGGCCCATCCACCACTTTGGCACTGGGAGGAGCCAGGCTGGAGTACCCTTCCCTAACTCCTGAGTCATCCAGCCACCTCATTTGGATGCTGTCTGTGCATCTCCTCGATGGACATGTTGGCACTTGCTCCCACCTCATTTTCTGTTCTCCTCCTCAGCTGCTGTCCTGTGTAGAGTGAAGAAACAGGGCAGCCAACCCCAAGGCCCACAGATGTCCTTCAGTGGCTGCTGTAATCAGTCTGATAGTGGGTAAAAGCCACACTCAGGGATGACCCAAGAGACCTTGGTTGAAACACTATGACTACTTCCTGGAAAAGTCTCAGCATATTTTTGGCAATCCTGTTGAAGAGTGAAGTGCCAGGTAGGTCCTGTACTTGAGGAAGGCGTGACTCAGGCCACCGTCACACCAACACCCTCAGCGTTCTCTCTGAAGAAAGTTACTTCACTCCCCCTTGGGTCATTCTCTTACTCACCGACACATTTGAAATAGCGTGTCTTATACATCCACTGCTGGAGGGCCTCATGGACCTCATCCCCCTACCTGTTTGCCTGGGAGCAAGCTCAGCATGAGGGCCTGAAACCCGTGCCCCAAACCCCAATATGTCCCTGAAAAGCAGGACAGGGCAGCTAGGTGACTCAGCAGGTCCCCAACCCCAGGTGCAGGTCCATTTACGCTGGAAGTCCACTCCACAGGAAAATCACCAGGACTGTCAATCCTGGGGGAGACTGCCACTAATTAATCATCTCTTCTTCCACATTTGGCTCAATGGTACAGAATCTGCCTGCCAGTGCAGGAGACTCGGGTTTGATCCCTGGATCAGGAAGATCCCCTGGAGTAGGAAATGGCAACCTACTCCAGTATTCTTGCCTGGAGAATTCCTTGGACAGAGAAGCCTGGTGAGCTACAGTCCAGGAGGTCTTAGAGGTGGACACGACTGAGCACACATTGCTACCTTCGCCACACACTCGTGTCCCGTATTAGTAGAGCTTGGCCCCAGCATGGGGACGCTCCACCAGAGACTATGTTTCCCAGACACTGCTGAGGCTGGGAGTGACCAAGTGACTAAGTGACAAAGCCACGAGCAACTTCCTCCTCATTGTCGAAAGGAAGTTGCTTATCCTGAACTGCTTCTTGCACTTCCCTTGAGTTAGAAAATCAAATCGCCTAGCTTTCACCAGACGTTTGAAACCCTTTGCGCCATGAACCCATCTGAGAGTCTGGTCATACCTGTGGATCCCTTCTTGGAAAGACAGGTTTAAGTGCATGAAATAAAATACACCATAAAACATTGACTGAATGGGCTTCCCTGGTGGCTCAGACAGTAAAGAATCTGTCTGCAATTCAGGAGACCCAGGTTCAATCCTTGGGTTAGGAAGATCCCCTGGAGAAGGGAATTGCAACCCACTCCAGGATTCTTACCTGGAGAATCCCATGGACAGAAGAGCCTGGGGGGTGACAGTCCATGGGGTTGCAAAGAGCAGGACACAACTGACGTGACTTAGCAGGCAGGCAGAGTGACTGAAGTTTGAAACACTGATAATCCCTAATATCTGTGAGCATGTGGAGCAACTAGAACACTTAAACATTGCTTCCTAATGAGAGCATAATCTCATTCAACCAGTTTGAAAAATAGTTCAGCAGAATCTACAACAACCACACATGTGATCACCTTGAGACCCAGCAATCCCACCCAAGAGAAATGAGTGCATATGTTTGCAAAGATATATATAAGAATGCTTTTGACTATTAGACATAGCTTTATGTCCAATAGTCTAAAAAACGTTTAGATATAACTTTACATCTAACAGTCAAAAACAAGAAAGAACTCACATGTCCACCAACAGGAGAGCAGAGAAATTGTTTCTATTCATAAAATGAAATACTACACAGAAGGAAAGGAGTGGATTGCTGACATAGACAAAAGCATGGATGAATTCCACAGACATTATGTTGTGTGAAAGAAGCCAACAAAAGAGTGTCCAGATGTTAATTATATATATCGTGGTGATTGTTTCACAACACACATAAATATCAAATCATTACCTTGTACACCTGAAGCTAATATGATATGTCAGTTATATCTCAATAAAAAAAAATATTCAGATGGCAGAGGGAGAGAGAAAAAGGCAGGGCACAGAGGATTCTTAGGGCAGTCAATACTATAATGGTAGATATATCCTTATACATTTGTCCAAATTCACAGAATGTACAACACCAAGAGTGTAAACTATGGATTTCGGGTGATTATGACGTGTCCATGTAGGTTCCTGCGTATGTGTACGCTCAATCATGTCCGACTCTGCGACCCCACGAACTGTAGCCCACTGGGTTCCTCTGTCAATAGAATTCTCCAGGCAAAAATACCAGAGCGGATCACCATTTCCTACTCCAGGGAATCTTCCTGATCCAGGGATCGAACCCACGTCTCCTGTGTCTCCTGAACTGGGAGGTAGAGTCTTTATTACTGAGCCACCTGGAAAGCCCTTGTGTTGGTTTAAAAAAGAAGGAGCATTCTGGAGAGTGGTGCTGATAAGGGTGGAGGCTATGCATGTAGGAACAGGGGTCTGTGGTTCTCTGTGCGTTTCTCTCAGTTTTGTTGTAAACCTAAAACTGTTCTAAAAAATTATCCTTTAAAAAAAAAGTGCACATGCTATATGATTTCACTTAAATGTCAAGAACAAATAACACTGATTAGTGGCAACAGTAGTCTGAATAATAGTTACTTTTGCAAGAGCATCACCAAAAGAAAACTGGGAAAAACCAAAGAGAAACGTTCTTAGGTGATGAAGTTCTACATTTTGATACCATTAAAATGTAAAATTTCAGCTAGCCAGACACTTAGCACTTGTGTGTATTTAAGACACTGTGTATATGTTGTAACTCAGTGAAAAAGTAGATTTCACATGTAAGTAGAAAATAAAATTCTTGACATCATAAATAAATTGCTTTGAAATATACTTAAAACGTTATCTATGTTCTGAAGACTAATCTGTGATGTGGTAATGTATATGATTTAGTGAGCTATCTAATAATAAGTAGCAGAGGTTTTAATCATTACCACTGTTGTTGTTGTGGTTCATTCGGTAGGTCGTGTCCGACTCTGCAGCCCCGTGGACTGCAGCACACCAGGCTCCCCTGTCCTTCACCATCTCCTGGGGTTTGCTCAAATTCATGTCCATAATTTCAAGGTAATGATGAATATAAATTTTCGAGACAACTGAAACCTATGTAAAATATCTATTATTCACATAGGAGATGAATTCACAAGTACTATGGCTAAAAGTACCAAGGTTTGTTGCTTGTGTTCATAATTGAAGGAAATAGAGATGCAATTTTTTTCCCAAGCCAAGTTTATCGAGCCTCTGAACTCTATCCATGGACTCTTTGGGGGTCTGAGAACCCCAGGTTAGGAAGCCCTGGGGGACAATGAAGCAACAGCATGTAGGTACCTGGGTCACAGAACCGTTGTGAGGAGCACAGCTTCCCCATCAGTCTGGCACATTTTCCACAGGGCTGTTCAGTGAACCAGCCAATGGAGGGCTCTTTGTTACAGCAGCCTAGTCTTTGTACTAACTAGTACAGATTACTACTAGGTGGACACGTAGACTATGAGCCTCTTCCACCAAATCCAGGTGGGGACCTACTTCTCAGACCCCAGTTATTTGGAAATTATCTGCCTTTCTCCCTACAGGGAAACCCTTTGGATTATCTGCTCCTAGAAAATCCACTGACCAGGTGAGACCTCTAGTGTCCAGTTCCCTTCCTCCCTTTTTCATGCTTCCCCCATCTTAGTCCCCAGGGAGGATTCAGCAGGAAGACCACGTTACAGACCATGTCACAACCCCCCATCCTACCTCCTGATGCCCAGGTCAGCAGCTGAGACATGCAGCCGCACTAGTAGGTGGTGACCCACAGCATGTCACCATCTCCAGCAGTGGTTACTTTCACATCTGCCATCTGAGAGCTCCAGATGAAAACCCTGAACCCCAGCCTGTACACAGTGATGAAAACTCATATTTAGCACAACCTTTCCATCAATGTCCCTTCTAGAACCTCTCCTTCATAAGCAAGGAAGAAATGTTCTCCCTGAGAAGATTTAGAAAGTGAAAGTGTTATTGGCTCAGTCGTGTCTGACTCTTTGGACCCTATAGACTGTACCCACCAGGCTTCTCTGTCCATGGAATTCTCCAGGCAAAAATATTAGAGTGGGTTGCCCTGCCCTTCATTAAATCTAAAAATGTTTAAGAAGATCAAACCCAGAGAGTCTAGTAAATGTATTTTTGTGTTACAGAATCTGAGGATTTGCATTTGATACATTTTTGAAGTGTTTAATAATTGGGTTATTAGAGTCAGAGAAGTTAGCATAGTGATTCATATTTCAAATATATAACTTTTCTTTGTGATAATTTGGCTGAAATCTCACTGTGCTTTTGCATTATTAGAATACTGAAGAGATTATCTGTTTAGTTTAACATTTTAATTAGCTATTTAAAAACTTGAGACAGTTTTGTTGCATTAAAGTTTTAGGTATATTTTTAAAAATCAAGTTTACTATAATCATAATGAAGGGAATTTAAATTGTAAAAGCTCCTCTGAAAATGATGGCTAAAATGTGTCAAATTAGTAAACACAGTAACGTATATGAATTGGATGTCAATACTTAAGAAAGAACTAGGTTTTTATGAATTTTAATTCGCTGTAATTAACTTTTAACAGCAAAGTAAATCCCTGAAAGATCAGCAAAAACTCTTTATTTAACCACAGTCAACCCGTACCTGATGACTAACTGCCCAGAAACTCTGGTTTGTGAGATTCTCATGCTGGGCTGGTTCTCAAAGTCTCCGGAGAAGCTTGTTTAAGACACGAGTGCTCAGCCTCCTCTCCAAACTGAGTCAGGAATCTGGGTGAAGTCGGGGTGCCAAGATTTCCTCTTCCTATCCCAGGGGTGAGCACACTTCTAGGGTACTAAAGTCTGTTTCGTATTCATTTCATTTGTCACCAGGCTTGCAGTGAGGAACTGAAAATGCTTTACATGCGATTTCTGGTTCACACTCCTGTCTGACTGTGGGTGATCATAACTCGGGCACTGTGGACTCACACACATCTCCATGGTAACCATTCACTCTCTGGTCTCCATGGTGAGGTTTTTAAGGACCCTCAAATGTACTTTATTTAAAATTCTAAATGATTTTGCTGTTGATCTGGCAAGCACAAAGAGCTATTTTTAAAAATAACTCTCCAACCCTATTTCAGGAGTATTATAAAAAAGGAAAGAAAATAGGAAGAAAAGTAATGGTGATAAATCAGCCCCTCTCATGAAGGCTCATTCTATGTGGCGATGAATTAGAATAGCAAAGTTAAATGATGTAAAACTGAATTAAGTCACCTATATCTTTTTTTAATCTGACACATATTTGTCAGAATTCGTTTTGCGTTATTTAATGCACAAAATGATTCACGGTTTGACTAAACATCACTGCTATGCACTTAAAGAAATCATCTCAATATCCCTTATGCAGGAGACATTTCTCTTTACAGACTTACTCAGATGTCTGATTACGGGGAACCAACTGACAGAAGACTGTTGAATTAAACTGCCAGCCCCCGTTGAGGAGAATGCCTCACAGTTAAATACACGACCTAGAGAGAAGAGTTGTAATATCAACTGTCCCTTCAATAGCGACACAGAGAAAGTATATCATTGTTTCCCTTTTGTTAAGATCTGGGTTTGTTTACAAGTGGAATTGTTAAATAAGGAATCACCCTCCACTGGAGGTTTCCCAGATGGTGATAGTGGTAAAGAACCCACCTGCTAATGCAGGAGATGAAAGAGACACAAGTTCAATCCCTGGGTCGGGAAGATCCCCTAGGGGAGGGCAAGGCCACCCACTCCAGTATCCTTGCCTGGAGAATCCCATAGACAGAGGAACCTGGTGGGCTACAGTCTATAGGGTCACACAGAGTCGGACACGACTGAGGCAGCTTAGCAAACACACATGCACCCTCCACATTCCTCCCAGGCATCAATATATATGCATTGATTGGTCACCTGAGAAGTAAGAGAATCCACTCACTAGAAAGACAGACATGAACTGACTACACGTGGTCCATTGAACAATGACAATTTTTTTCGAAGTAAAGGAACTGGCCCCAAGCAGCATGATGGATGCTCGCTTTGCTTCGAAGACCTGACCACGGTGCCTACCTCTGACCAGGCTATATCCCTGGCCTCTCTCGGGCTCCTGGCCAAGCGCTGCCCTGTTTCTGTACTTTTCCCATGGGAGGACCTTCTGAGTGCTTAGACACCTCCAACTGCGGTATTTCCGAGGCTGTGTTACCTCTGTGGGGTGTGGCAGAACTCAGGGGTATGAAAGTTTAATTCTGTGAACTATATACCTGGAGGTTGGGCTCCAGGAAATTCTTCCCCTTTTCTTTCTCTCCAATCCCTGCTGCACTGCCTCTCAGAGCAGGTACCGCTACTGAGAACCGATGAATGAGTGAATCAATCAGGGAGTATAGACAGTTCAAGCAAGAGCATGGGCAGGACTCAAACAACCTGTGTGTCCCTGCTTCCTTGGGCCAGCAGGCTGGACTACCAGTGCTGGGTGCAGCCGGCCTCTACCTTGGGGGGAGGGCTACACCCCTTTTGGACCCACTCTCACATCTGGGACAACTCCTAAGAGAAGGTGCCACCTCCCTAGGCTTGGCCTGAGCGTGTAAAAGGAGCTTATTCTGAATTCAGGCTTAACCGTTGGCTTCACTGTTACTTTTCCTCAGTGTGTTTCCACATCTTATCTCTTTTGGAACAAAGGACTTTCATTCTTCGACTATCATGGGGCTCTAGTCTCATAACTTGTAAGTGACATTGAGCTTCTCATTAAAAACAAGTGTTCTCTTTTTTTAAATTGAAGTACAGTTGATTTGCCGTGTTGTGTTAATTTCTCCTATACGTATATACGGTGATTCAGTTATACATATATATATATACATCTTTTAAAAAAAATATTCTTTTCCACTGTGGTTTATCACATTGAATACAGTTCCCTGTGCTATACAGTAGGACCTTGTTGCTTATCCATCCTATATACAATAGTTTGTATCTGCGAATCCCAACCTCCCAATCCATCCCTTCCCACCCCGCACCTGCCCCTTGGCAACCACAAATCTGTTCTGTATGTCTGTGAATCTAAAGCAAGTATTCCTCTAAAAGAATTATAGATGTGACGAGTGGCGATTTGGGAAGAAACAGGTAGGCTCTGTTTATCCCTCAAGATCTACTTCTGGTTCTGAACCCCAACATCACTTTCTATACGTCTTTCTAAAGTCACCTAGCATTCTGAGGCCTTGTTTTCTTCACCTATAAAACAAGCTAGAAAAATAGAAGCTGGTTCTGCTCCAGCTTCAGGATTCTCTTCTCTGCCAGAGGGTCTCCCGCACCCAGCACAGCGCAGGACGGTTGGAGCCTGAGGTTGTGCCCTAGTGCAGCTTCGCTGGGGTCCTGGGGCTGCGAGGAGAGCAAGATGGTGCGGAGACAGCAGTAGATGACGGGTGTAGGTCAGGTACTGTCACCCAAGAGGCTGTTTTGTAAGATCAGGAGTTCACACAAAATCACTGGGTGCCCTTTCTGGAAACCTGGAAAGGCTGAGGTGGAGACGGATGGTGTGGGACTTGAGATGTTCAACCACCATTTGTACATATATATATAAAGTATATATTTATGTACTTATTTTTGGCTGTTTTGGGTCTTTGTCGCTGTATGTGAGTTTTCTCTAGTTTCTGTGAGCAGGGGCTACTCTTTATTGCAGGTAGCTCCTCTTATTGTAGAGCACGGGGCTCTAGGGCATGTGGACTCAGTAGTTGTGGCACATTGGCTTAGCTGCTTCAAGGTACCTAGGATGTTCCTGGACCAGGGATGGTCCAGGAACCCGTGGGATGTTCCTGAACCCATGTCGCCTACATTGGAAGGCAGATTCTTAACCGCTGGACCACCAGGAAAGTCCAATCACTGGTTTGTTTGGACAAATTTAACTGAACGATACCTTGGTCATCTGTACAGTTTTTATTGGGCTTCCAGCCTGTGGCCCAGGAGATGAGTTTGATTCTTGGATCAGCAAGATCCCCTGGAGAAAGAAATAGCAATATGCTCCAATATTCTTGCCTGGGAAATCCCAAGGACAGAGAAGCCTGGTGGGCTATAGTCCATGGGATTTCAAAGAGTCGGACACGACTTAGCAACTAAATAACAGCGGTGTGTGGTAGGCGGAATAAAGCATCCTCCCCCCAAAGACTTCCACACAGTAATCCTTGGAAGCTGCGTCTATGTCGGGTTTTGAGGCAAGGGGAGGATGAATGTTACAGGTGGAACTAAGGTGGCTAATCGGCTGGCCTTAAAGAGGGTATTCTGGATTTTGCAGCTGGGCCCAATGTAAGCCCAGGAGTCATTCGGAGGAGAAGAGGGAGGTGGAATGGTCAGAATCAGAGAGATTCTTGAAGGCGCTGCCCTGCCAGCTTTGACCATGGAGGAAGAGGCCAAGAGCCAGCAGGCGCAGGAAGCCCTAAGAGCTGGGCAGGTCAGGAAACAGACTCCCACAGAGCCTCTGGACCAGCACGCCCCCGCTGCCACCTCAATTCTGACTCAGGAAGACCCCCCTCGGGCTTCTGGCCTCCAGAACTGTGAGAGAAGAAATGCGTGTTTTTGAAGCCATTCATGTGGGAACTTGTACCAGCAGTAGTAGGAAACGAGTAGATGGCATGTTTCTAATGCTTCTGAGGTTTGCTGTAGTGATTTCATTAGGGTGGCTGAAATTGATCCATTTAAAGCAACATAAATAATAAATGTAAAATTCCTTAACAAAAATCCTGGGAAAGGAAATGTACATTCTATTGGGTTGAAAAAAGGCAATTATTCCATTTTTTGTTGTCACTCTGAGTTGAGAGCACCAGTTGATCACAGAGATAGAGTGAGGGGCCCAAACTGAGAGAAGAATGGGGAAAGAAGCCCCAGGAACAAAACTGGATTGAGCTCAAGCACCAGGTTCCAAATATAAGAGAGAAGTCAGGATGGTCAACATGCGTGGCTCCTGGAGACCTCACAGAGGTAGCTGGCCAAGCAGGTGTTGGGTCCAGGAAGCAGAGCACACAGATGTCCTGAACTCAAGGCTAGGCCAGGTGAGGAGGAAAATGAAGACAGCAGACTGGCAGCACCCAGTGGGGACCACCCACCTCCACCACAATGCCTCTCACACAAACCCACCATCCACCCCTCCGTGGGGAAGAGCCTGTCCCATTCCGGGGACACAGAGGCTGGGCTGGGCAAGACACGTGGGGGGATACTAATCAGGTGAATGTCGCTGGCAGGATGGGGACGGGGGTGGGGGTGGGGTAGGGTACAGCTCAGGACACATGCGGACATTTGCCCAGTTATAGAATAAGTGATTTTATTTATCTGGTCATTTCTAATCTTTTTACTATGACACATGTCAGACCTATGCAAAAGAAGAGACATGGCCCATTTTATCTGCACCCTCAACTATTTTCCCCGCCCCGGGGAAGCAAGTCGCAGAGGACCTATCACTTCATCTCTAAATGTTTCAGTGCTGTCTGTAAAAGGTGAGGGCTCTACCTGGTCAGTTTTAAATAAAAATACCACAGCGCCCATGTTTCAGTCCCCTCTCCCAGCCTGCTTCTCCAGTCCCTCCCGGCTATCTGGCTTTCCTTTGCTTTGGAAGCACTGTAATCGGCCAGCAGCTGGGACATCTGGGCAGCATCTCTGACAGCCAGGCTCTGATCAACACAGATTGCCAGGTGTCCTGGTCTTACCATTCACAAAGGACTTGTGAGTATGTCCTTCGTCTCCAGGAGGTTCTGGAGTCCAGCCAGGTCTGGCCACATCTCTTGCAGTCCCTTCTTCATTCCAGGGTAGAAGCAAGTGAACTCGAGCTACAGGCAGGAAAGTGGGTTTTTGCAAGATTATTTGAAATAGATAGCATCATAATATCCAGACCACTTGTCCCTCCATGTGGTTAAACATTTGTGGAGAGCCAGGCATTGATTAGGTATTTTATTTATTTATTTTCAATACTTTCTTTTTTTTTTTTTTTTTGGCCGTGCCACGTGGCTTGTGGTATCTTAGTTTCCCGACCAGGTATTGAACCCTCACTATCAGCCCTGAAAGCACCGAGTCCTAACTGCTGGACCACCTGGGCTAGGTATGTTAAACATTTCGCTGAAACCTTCCTCTGAAGTTGGCACCATTACACATGACAATGACAATTCCTCCATTTTACAAACGAGCAACCTCAGGATCAAAAACGTAGAGCCGCCTGCCAGGGTTGACTCTGGAACACCCTGCAATACCAGCCCTGGTCAGTCTGGCTCCCACACCCATGCTCTGATGGACCACATCAGGCCTCCCCCACCCCCACCTTCCTTCCATCACCACCTTTGCCCTCTACTTCATGGCCAGCAAGGGAGGGGGCTGCTGGAACCCCGGTCCCTTTCCCCCCAGTACAGAGCACTCTACAATTCAGTGATGCATAGAGAGTAAACAGAGTCCTCACCTCTAAGCTTTTCAAATCTCAGGGTTCAATTTTCCAGGAAGTTAATGAAGCTTTGAATTCCCAGGCTCTCATTACTAGGACTCTCCAGGTCCCGGGAGGGGCCCTTTTGAAATGTCCACACAGACTCATGTTTTCATAAAATTGGCAAAAGTCAGTGATTTCTAAGTTATTTTTCTTAAACAGAAGCCCTGGGAGTTATGTAAGCTCCAGGCCCCATGACCAGGAGCCTTCCTTGCAAACCTCCCCGTTCCCAGACACTTTTGTGGTCCTCCTTTGTCAGCTGGAGGCCTGAGATGTCTGGGGGAGATGCTGAAAGGGGACCCCACAGTGGGGCAGCAGGAAGTGTGTGCCTGGCTTCAGATATTTGCATAGCTGGAATTTTCCCATAGGAATCCTGACATAGTATCTATGTGTAGTTGAAAGAATATGTTGACAATATTCCTCAAGTACACTGTGAATTAAATGAGCTTTGCAAGACAGGCCAGGAAAACCAAGACCAGATAGAATATCATTCCCATACAAAATATGTTCCAAATACCAATGGCCAACGTAAGATGATGCTATCTGGGCACCGCTGCCAGAAGTGATTGTAACCACCTGCATGTGTGCAGACCCTCCACTGCTGCAGAGCTCAGTCTGAGTATCTGCTTTGTGAGCCTCCCTGGACTGGCTCCAAGCTCCTGTCCCCTTGTGATCTGAAATTCCAACACGTTTATCTCTACGTTTCTTGCGGCACTTACTATAATACCTTCTCATTTGAATTATAGTTATTTGTGAACATGAATCAGCTTGTCTACTTCACTGCAAGTCCAGTGGGAAGGGCCTTTTCTTATTCATCTTGAAATTCCCTCAGTGCCTAAACACAAGTCCATAAATCCTCGTTGGCTGAGTGACTGAATGAATTTGTGATCGAGTGAATGAAATTTGTCAGGAGTCTATCTCTCTTCTGAACTTCTAACCACTTTTCTCTCTAGGAGTTAATTATATGATATATGTCCTATGAAGGGGCTTCCCTGATGGCTCAGCTGGTAAAGAATCCTCCTGCAATGCAGGAGACCTCAATTCAATTCCTGGGTCAGGAAGATGCCCTGGAGAAAGGATAGGCTACCCACTCCAGTATTCTTGGGTTTCCCTGGTGGCTCAGTTGGTGAAGAATCTGCCTGCAATGTGGGAGACCTGGGTTTGATCCCTGGATTGGGAAGATCCCCTGGAGGAGGGAAAGGCTACCCACTCCAGCATTCTTGCCTGGAGAATCCCCATGGACAGAGGAGCCTGGTGGGCTGCAGTCCATGGGGGTCACAAAGAGTTGGACAAGACTAAGCGACTAAGCACACACATGCCCTATGAAGGCTTTTGTTTTGTTTACTTCCTCTCCTCAAAACAAGTTAAGCTTCTTCTTTTTTTTTAATATTAATTAATTAATTTGGCCACGCTGGGTCCTAGTTGCTTCGTGTGGGATCTAATGCTCTGGCCAGGGATCGAACCTGGGCCCCCAGCATTGGGAGCACAGAGTCTTAGCCACTCAATAACCAGGGAAATCCCTAAGCTTCTTTAGGAAGGAATCATGACCCTGGTTTTTTGCATCCTCCACAATGTTGAACACTGGGGCCTGCACAGAGCAAGGGCTTAGTGAATATTGGTTGTCTGAATGATTATGCTTCAGGCAGAGGTAACTTAGAGTCTGTGGAATCGCACCTACTCTAAGGTGCCTTGATGGAGTGGTCATCCAATCTCTGGCAGGAAAAATGAGCTGCCAGAGATTTGAGACTGACCGGCAGCACCCAGAGTGTCCCCATTCTACTAACATCTTCACTATCAGGAGAAAGGTTGCCCTGAGACTCCTTGAACTGCTGAAAATAAAAGAGTAACTTCTTTTTTCTTTTTTTCTGTGAGTGGTTCTAGTGAATTTTTTAAAATTGAAATACAAATGATTTACAATGTTGTCTTAATTTCTGCTGTATAGCAAAGTGATTCAATTTTACATATATATATTTTTTCATATTCTTTTTCCATTATGATTTATCTTAGATATTGAATACAGTTCCCTGTGCTACACAATAGGACCTTGTTGTTCATCCATCCTGTATGTAATAGTTTGCATCTGCTAATCCCAAACTCCCAGTCCATCCCTCCCTCACCCTCCCTCCCACCTTGGCCACCACCAGTCTGTTCTCTATGTCTGTGAGTCTCTTTCTCTTTCATGGATAAGTTCATTTGTGTTATATTTTAGATTCCATATATAAGTGATATCATGTGGTATTTGTCTTTCACTTTCTAACTTACTTCACTTAGTATGATCATCTCTAATTGCAAATGGCATTATTTCATTCTTTTTTATGGCTGAGTAACTTATTTAACTTTCAAAACAAAATTAAGAGTGAAAAAATTAAATAAAATCCCATACCAGGAAACTGAAAAACAAAAGAGCACCTATGCTGCTCTGTGTCCTGGTCTTAGATCAGAAACTTTTCTTGTAGGGAAGCAGTACTATTGCACCAATTGTACTTCTTTCGGGGGTGGATCCCTGGAGTTTTTATCCCCACAGGCCTGGTGGGGAGTTGGCGGAATTAATTTCCTTTCCCTGCCTTGTTAACAACCTTAGACATCATAGGGTGTTCTGGCCTGAGGCCCCTCCTAGTACAGTTTGCACAAGGACGGGTGTGTTCAGGAATAGTTATAAAGCAAAGATACAGCCCCAGTCCTCACCATCACAGGGCTGCACCACTGTGTCTGTAAGCCGTTGCCAGCACGTTCTCTCACTTTAAAATGGTCTGAAATGAAATGGCACTTGTTGAAGAAGAGAGACATTCCATGCACTGTTAAGAACAAGAGCTAGATAAACGACTATGCAGGTCAGACTGTATTGGACAGTATTGCCGGAACCACAATTGGTGATCCATGGGAGGGTCTCTGTAAAGTCAAATCAGGACAGGAAACACTGAGTCCGTGTGCAGAGAGAACTAAGTGCACAGTGGGTCCAGAGCAAAGCAGGGTTGAGTGTGGGTGCAGCCCCAACAGGCCTACTCTTGGGTCAGCGCCGTTGTCCAGTCATCTGTTTATAGAGAAGGAGAGTCAGGCCTAGGCGACATGGCAGGCAGCTGGAGGTCTTGATTCAACACCTGCTGGAGAGGGAGAAAGGAGATGGGGATGAAGGAGTGATGATGGGTGAGGAAACTGGAGTCCACCTAGACTCCATGCATTTGAGGTCTTCTGCCTTTTCCGTTACCCCAGCCATGTGCCTCAAGATTAAAGCTGGTAAGGGCTTCATAATCAGACAGATCAGGTGGGACCGTTACTGCTGACTCATCAATGCTACAAAATTGGGCAGGCTACTTACTCTCTCTAAAGTTCAACTTTCTCATCACCTTTCTGTCCTTGGAGCTGGCATTTCCACACAGTATTATTGTGAACACCACGCATTGAGCACTGGGTCTGGGTCACAGAAGACGCTCAGTAAATAATTTTCTCCTCGTTCTTATTCACAGTCCACAGTGGGATTGCACATCCTATGACACCCAGCGTTGGGTATTTCTTTATTGAGTGCAGCCTGGAAGGATCTTGGCTGGCCCCAGGGTATCAAAAAGTGGTGGACAACCCCAAGTACCTTTCTTCTCTTTGCATTCATGCAAGTCACCATTTGTGGGAGCTAGGAGGGGGCTGAGGGGCTGCGGGGATGTCCCCTTCATTTCCAGCACCCCCCTCAGCTTCTCCAGCCCACTTTCTGCTCACTGCCAATTCTGAGTTAATTTACATTTGACTTTCTGATGAGAGACAGGAGAGCAACCATGTCACTCATCCCTATTACTTGCCCTACACTTTAAGATTTCGCGAGACAGCTACACATGGCCACCTCATGACCTTCTGCACCGCCTGGACTTCCCTGGAGCACACTTGCTACCAAGCATTTACGTTCTCCTGGCCGGAGGGAATAAATGAGAGATACTCAGCAACTCATTTGTCCTTGATGCCCATGCCCAGTGGACTTCTGCAAAGTCTTCAGCAAACACAGATACAGTTGTGCAGAGAACCATTATCAAGCAGGCTTTAAACAAGACAAAGAGGCATAAGGTCAAAGGAAAAATATAACAGAGGACAAACCAGGAAAGACAACTGTGAATGCCGCATAGCAGCACCTGTTCTAAAGGGGCCAGAGTCAGTATTCTTTCCTTTTGACACGAATGACTTGGTTTTGGTGCCAATCTATCATCTTTGATAGTGTCTGGGTTTTATTTTATAGAAATTGAGATGGTGTATCTTGCCTAATTATTTTTATCTGTTATTTAAGAGAATCTCATATTGGGACCTTCCATTTTGGGGGGCATTCTGAAAGATGGACATTTTGAAATTACCCAGGTGACTACCAACAAGTACAGTTCTGACACTATTGAGCCTGAATTCTGGAAGCAGGGCTTGGGGGCTGGTTAGTAGTGGACAACGGTCATTTGTGGAGAAAGGGAGCTGATAACTCGGTATCTTTATAATGAGAGGCAACACCATGTCATCCAGTAGGGTTTCAAACCTTTATTCCGTGGAATGAACTGTTAGAAAGCACAGAATACGTTTTTAAGAGATTATACATTCATCAGATGGGCTTCCCAGGTAGGTCAATGATAAAGAATCTGCCTGCCAATGCAGGACATGCAAGAGACTAGGGTTCAATCCCTGGGTCAGGAAGATCCCCTGGAGTAGGAAATGGCAACCTGCTCCAGTAGTCTTGCCTGGAAAATTCCATGGACAGAGGAGCCTCATGGGCTACAGTCCATGGGGTCGCAAAGAGTTGGACGTGACTAACCAACTGAGAGCACACACACATACATCAATCAGAACAGAGCCACAGCAAACATTTAGTATAAAAGGAAGTGTGAGAAGGAGGCTGCAAAAGGTGAGAGATTTTCCTTCAATTCGTGTGGCTTTGTGTGAGTATCAGTAGTAACAGGGAAGTCTGTCCTACTCGAAGATGGTTTTAAATTTTTAAAGAGAAGTGTGCTGACTTGTCGACTTACGGATACATAATTCTGTGAGTGATTTATTAGATGTCTAAAAGGCATCATTTCCCTCAAACAACTGAGTATCAGCGTAGGGGACAAGATGGTTCTGTTTTTGCCTACAAATAATGTTTGTCATACTGATTACAGGCACATTTGCTTTACAGATGCACCTTTGAACTTGTAGCATGCGATGTGTTCTTTACCTTGACAAAAGGGCAGCAATACATACATATGTGACATTAATGTGACAATATTGGATGGATACTTTCTTGGAAGAGGTTGGCCTTCTTAGAAGAAGGGAAGGGATTTCAGTCTCTTCATAGAAAATGTTTTGATAGATTTAATATAAAATACAAACACATGAAAATTACATGACCTGTAGTAGCAGAATTTTGCCTGCTTCATAGAGATCCCCATCTATATAAACATTTTCAGGTCTTCCATATACAAATTTCAGATCCCTTAGGATAAGCAAGAGAAACGGAGACATGGAGAGTGAAATATGCCAGACCTTTGGCTGAGAACTTGGACACTTTGTTCCACTTAATTTTCATCATGATTCCAGGAGCTGTGTGATCAGGAGCTGTCCCAGAAAACGTGATGTTGTGCTGCTGCTGGTTGCAGCAGAGATAAGGTGCTCTTTCTATCAACTCCTAATGTCTGTCTCTGTTACCAAAAAAATAGAAATAGGGCATGAAATTCTCTTCTCAGAGAATATGACTGGTAAACCATTTATATTTTGAGTGATTTTTAAAACTAGTGTAATATGGTAAAATTTTGTCCCAGAAAGGGGGAACCAAAGAGGAGTTTTTCTAGTCACAATGCAACTTGTATATCAGCTTGAGGTTGTAACTTAAATGATGGATATTATGAGACAGAGACATTCATAATAGACCTTCATATCCAATTGGGAAACATTAAATTTTTCCTACAGGTTTGGGGCTTATTTATTTTTAAAATGATACTTATATTTGAAATGATACTTCCTAGTGTCATATCTGCTCACATGATAACATTCTATGAGAGGCCAACAGTACGACTGAATTTTTAGAAACGTTTCTTGGTCTTGTTTTCTGTACAACGTATGGTTTTTTACTTTGGAAGAATTGATGAAAGAGAAATCCAATAGGTTTATGGAAATGATTCCAAATGCTGAAGTGCTGCTGCTCATTCTTCATCCCTTAGGTCATTTTTATATAAGTGTATAAACATATGGGCGACACCCTGGCAACCACCACAGACACGTCAGCAGAGAGTCATCCGACGGCATTCCACAGGCCTGACCCCTCCCTGAGCGGGAGCCCGGAACGCTGCCCTTCCTCTTCATGAAGGTGGAAACAATTAGACTATTTCTAATGTGCATCTAACTAATCGTGTAAGGGGAAAGAGAGACACTAAACACAAACTCTGTGGCTTCCATGGAATTCGATTCCTTTACAGTTACAAGAGGCTTCCCTGGTGGCTCAGATGGTAAGGAATCAACTTGCCAACCCAGGAGACAGAGGAGGCGTGGGTTTGATCCCTGGCTTGGGAAGATCCCCTGGAGAAGGAAATGGCAACCCATTCCAGTATCTTGCCTGGCAAATCCCATGGACAGAGGAGCCTAGTGGGCTAGAGTCCATGGGGTTGCAAAGAATCGGACACAACTGAGAGAGGAACAACACAACTCAACAGCTACAAGGGCAGAATTGATTATGGATATTCAGTCCTGGGTGTTCATTGGAAGGACTGATGTTGAAGCTGAAACTCCAATGCTTTGGCCACCTGATGCAAAGAACTAACTCATTTGAAAAGACCCTGATGCTGGGAAAGATTGAGGGCAGGAGGAGAAGGGGACGACAGAGGATGAGATGGTCAGATGGCATCATCAACTCGATGGACATGGGTTTGGGTGGACTCCAGGAGTTGGTGATAGACTGGGAGGCCTGGCGTGCCGTGGATCATGGGGTCGCAAAGAGTTGGACACGACTGAGTGACCGAACTGAACTGAACTGAAGGAAAAAAATGTGAGACATCCACTAATTGCTGAGTCAATTAATAGACTGAGTGGATCCCTGCTGAAGGACTAACTTGACAGTTTTCACATATTATCCTAGTGAAGCATTTGCATCTTGATTGAGCATGCTAGAAAGATAAATCATCTCAAAATTTAAGGAATATGCCCCAAATGGTGGCCCTTCAGGAATTCTATGCCCTGAGATGACAGGGAGCTATTTTGGGAAAGTCAGCTCCACACCCTCTACAGTTGCCCACTAGTAAGTCCAAGGGCTGGCTCTGAGAATTCTCACTGAACACAGTTAGATTATGTCAATGATTGGCATGTCATTCCATCCATGTGCAAGATTCCACGCAGAACATACTTGAACAGGATCTTCATATTTTACTTAACAATTGCTCCTTCAATAACCCTGGTCTCCAAATGTCTGGACAAGCAGTAAAATGTTTCAGATTAAACTGAAATGGAATTTCTTCTATGCATGTGGACTGCAGCCAAATGTGATCCTAGAAGCTATCCATGTAATATCCTGATCACACTTTACTAACTGCCCTTCTGATACCTTCTTGGTCCCCTCATCATGGATTCCTTCAATACAGTCTGTGGAGAGCACTTCCTCTGTCAGGCACTGCCCTTGTTACCAAGGCTACAGTTACCACGGTTACAACGGTGTGGGGACAGAAGGACCCTTGTTCTCATGGGTCTTACATTCTCATCCTGGAAAACAAGGAATTTACTATATTCTGTTTAAGGATAAATTTTAGATAAGAAGTTACAGGAAGTGAAAGTGAAAGTTGCTCAGTCGTGTCTGCCTCTTTGAGACCCCATGGACTATACAGTCCATGGAATTCTCCAGGCCAGAATACTGGAATGGGTACCTTTTCCCTTCTCCAGGGGATCTTTCCAAACCAGGGATTGAACCCTGGTCTCCCACATTGCAGGCAGATTCTTTACCAGCTGATCCACAAGGGAAGCTACAGGAAAGGTGCCAATTAAATTTAGGTGTATTTTTTTATGGATGTGAGAGTTGGATGGTGAAGAAAGCTGAACGCCGAAGAACTGATGCTTTTGAACTGTGGTGTTGGAGAAGACTCTTGAGAGTCCCTTGGACTGCAAGGAGATCCAACCAGTCCATCCTAAACGAGATCAGTCCTGGGTGTTCATTGGAAGGACTGATGTTGAAGCTGAAACTCCAATACTTTGGCCACCTCATGCGAAGGGTTGACTCATTGGAAAAGACCCTCATGCTGGGAAGGATTGGGGGCAGGAGGAGAAGGGGACGACAGAGGATGAGATGGCTGGATGGCATCACCGACTCGATGGACATGGGTTTGGGTAAACTACGGGAGTTGGCGATGGAGAGGGAGGCCTGGCGTGCTGTGATTCATGGGGTCGCAAAGAGTCGGACACGACTGAGCAACTGAACTGAACTGAAATATTTCTTGCCGGTTGGAAAGGTACGACATTGAATAACTCAGAATGGCACAATAGTAGGCCAATTTTAGGCAACTGCACAGAATTGTACAGAGCAAAACACTAGCTATCTCTTTAACCAATTGTTTTTGAAACATGGCAATGGTTAATTTTATGTGTCAACCTAGTTAGGCCCCAGTACCCAGATATTTAGTCAAATATTATTGTAAATGTTGCTGTGGAGGTATGCTTTAGACAAGGTTGATGTTTAAATCAGTAGATGGAGTAGAGTAAATGACTCTCCAAAATGTGGTTGGGGCTCATCCAACTAGTTGAAGGCCTTTTCAGAAAAAAAACTGAGGTCTTGCAGAGACGAGGGGATCCTGCTAGTCATGGCCTTCCACCTGCAGGACCATCTCCTCCTCAGGTCTCCAGTCTGCCAGCCCTGCAGATGTGGACTTGCTGGCCTCCATAGCAGATAATTCCGTAAAATCTCTCTCTTCCTCTGTCTCTCTATTTGTTTCTCTTTTGGTCTCTCTTGATCTCCATAGATAGATAGAAGGATAGATGGATGGATGGATGGATGGATGGATGGATGGGTGGATGGTAAATAGATAGAGGAGGACTAGATAGGTAGATTGACTGATCAATTGATGAATGATAGATATATAAATATATCCTATTGGTTCTCTTTCTCTAGAGAACCCTGGTTAATGCAAGCACCTGCATAACTTTGAGAGATGCTGAGTCCTTTGCAATCCAGAGTTTATTTCAAGACTTTAAAAAGCCAAGTGCATAAAAAAGTAGGAGCAAAATTTGTGAGCTTTGCCCATTTACGGAGCATTTTTACATACGTATGATTAAATCTTCATGCAAATTTGAATTTCTCTTTATCACCAATTTTCTAATGAGGGACCAGAGCCTCAGAGAATTTAAATAACTTGTGTAGACTCATATGACTAACACATCAGAAAGCTAGGAAACTAAACCAATTATGAGATCTAGTATATTTTTAACCTTTTGAGAAAATTTCAAACACCAGAAAAGTGCAGAGAAGAATATAATGCAATCTACACATTACCTAGATTTAACAATATTCAATACGTTTTGGTCACCTGATGCAAACAGCTCACTCATTGGAAAAGTCCCTGATGCTGGGAAAGATTGAGGGCAGAAGGAGAAGAGGGCATCAGAGGATGAGATGGCTGAATGGCATCACGATGCAATGGACGTGAACTTGGGTAAATTTTGGAAGACGGTGAGGGACAGGGAAGCCAGTCTATGGGGTCCGTGCTGCAGTCCATGGGGTTGCAAAGAGTCGGACACGACTGGGCGACTGAAAACAACAACTCAATACGCTTGCTGCATCTTTTTCTTTTGTTGGAAAGTTTTCTTTTTTTATAGACGTGTCATTTCACCTTCAGATACCTAGAATGTACTTCTGAAAAATAAGGACTTTTGGGGACTTCCCCACTAGTCCAGTGGTTAAGACTCCATGCTTTAATTACAGGGAGCGGGGGTTCAATCCCTGGTAGGAGAACTAAGATCCCATATGCCACGCGGTGCAGCCAAAAGAATTTTTTTTTTAAAGAACTTCTTCTTCCTTGATTGTAGCAGCATTATTACACCAAACCTAATTAGCAATAATTCTCCTCTGGCCCACTAATACTCAGCCTATAATCAAATTTCTACAATTGCACCAAATTGTCTTTGACAGCTGATTTATTCAAACCAAACTCCAATTAAGGTCATAACTTACATTTGGTTGCTCAAAAAACTTTTTAAATTTCCTTTAATCTAGAACATTATTCTTCTCCCTGCTCTTAACCATGACAGTCACCCGTTGGTATGAACTGCTGCCCCATTTAATCTTCTGCTTTCTAGAATTCTGCTTTCTCCAGAGGCTAGGTAACCTGCTCCTTCATTCCCTGTATTTCCAGTAATATGGAAGTTAGATGTTAATATTTGATTATATTTAGGTTAAACACCTTCTTGTTCTATTATGTCACCCTGATTTTTCTACAGAAAGGTGTTACCCACCCTAATGAGACATTTAGCTTTGTCAGTGACTTTTCTGTTTAGGGAAGTGGAGAAACCAGGAAATACATTCTTAGTGAAGGCATTGGGTGACTCATGCAGGTTCACATCAAGGATTTCTACCTCCTGCTGGGTCACCTACTGACTGAAGACCACTCAGGTCCTAATCACTTTGCATAATACATGAATGAGGCTCCACTTATAAGAATACAAAGTAAGTGCTACTAGTCTGCCAGCCAGACTTTTCCCAGACATTCCCAGAGGAGGCAGTGACAGATAGCTAGCTGCCTGGGATGAAGGAGCCCTTGTGGCTACAGATTCAAATCCACAAACCCCAGGTAGGGATACATTTGTGGTGTGGCTCTACTATAAGCCCCTCCAATCAGCTGAATTGACCGCTATTTGCAAAAGAATTTACTAAAAAGATAGGATTTCTGGAGTTTAAGGACTTTACTTTTCACATCTTTCTCCTTAATTGTATGTGTGTGCTAAGTCGCTTCAGTTGTGTCTGACTCTGTGCAACCCTAAGAACTGTAGCCACCAGGCTCCTCTGTCCAAGTGATTCTCTAAGCAAGAATATTAGAGTGGGTTGCCATGCCCTCCTCCAGGGAATCTTCCCAACTCAGGGATCGAACCTGTGTCTCTTATGTCTCCTGCATTGGTAGGCAGGTTCTTTACCACTAGTACTACCTGGGAAGCACCTCCTTAATTGTACCTCTACCAATACTTTCTTTTCTATGGAAATAAATTGTAATTTCACTTCTAAAGACTGAGTCAGCATGAGATGGAAAATGTTCATTCCATGTTTAACTCAAGAGACATTTTTGCTTGTTTCAAATATTGGGGGAGACTAGGCCACAGGAGAGAAAATTAATATGTACCTTCTTTAAAAACAGTTGCAAATTCCTTTGGACAATAGCTGCCTGAAAGTGTTAGATCTGAGGGTGCTGAGTTTGAGTCAGTAAACAATGGAGCACCCCCAAAGTGTGAGGTAGTTCATCAGGGGCTTTGTGGGGACTGCAGGAAGCCCTTCCCTTTGTAATCATGCCTGCGACCAACCACGGAGGACAGGATGCCCTGCCCAACACTACTGGGGTGTGTTTCATGCAGGAAGTTCTTTCAAGTGGCTTTGTGAGTTGATGTCTGGTACCCGGGGAAACCGTTCCCAGATGCTCTCACAGCTTTGTATCTCATTGGGCTCCCCAAACACCTAAAGCTCAGAGGGCCATGCTGTGGGAGGTCATAGTCATGGGGTGGCTCTTCATCAGGGGGCAGAGGGAGAAGAGCACGTGGATCCAGAGACCCTGGAGGTTTCAAGAACTTGGCCCCCGACAGCAGGGGCACCACAATCCCTATTTCACAAAGAAAGCTTGTTAAGTCCCTTTTGTAAATGATGTGCCTGGCAGATACAAGTCCTTAATAATGACATGTTTTCTCAGTTAACCAACAGGTGAATTAAGGTCACACAGCTGACAAGTCCCTGATGCTGAGAAAGACTGAGGGCAGAAGAAGAGAGGGTCAAAGGATGAGATGGCTGGATGGCATCACAGATGCAACGGACATAAACTTGAGCAAACTTCAGGAGATGGTGAGGGACAGAGAGGCCTGGTGTGCTGCAGTCCATGGGGTCGCAGAGTCAGACACGACTGGGTGACTCAACTACAACAAAGCTGACAGGTGGCAGATAGGGTTAGGGCCCCGCTGTTCTTTCAAGCCCAAGTTTCGTGTGTTCTGTGTTGATTATATATGACCACAGCAGGTGGCTTGTGGTATTCAAACAGCAAGTAGCTCAGCCCCGTTCCTTGATGTGTAGGACTCAAAGGAAGGCTTTTAATCCAGGGCGAGACCAGCAACGTTGGGGATCTTCCAGGGAATTTTCTTCTCCTTTGACTTGAGAATATGTCCCATGACTGATGGATTAGATTCAGACACTATGTCTCACATATGAATCTTACCAGAAAGAGCAATAGCATTGTTCTTTAATTTGCAAAAGCAGATTTATCTGCTCCTCCCCTGCCTTGCAGGGGAGGTGAGAAAGACCAGATCCTAGATGTCAGCTCAGCATCCCCACAGGTACAGATACTTTTTATTTTTATATTTTTTAAAGATGCTTTTTGAGAAGGGTTAATTCAGCATCTTTCATTTGCTCTATTTTTCATCTACACAGCCCAGGAACCCTTTCACTGCGTGGCCAGACCTGCAGACAAATGTCAGGTGTGCCGTTTGAATACGTTTGTCACAACAGGTTTTGACTGCAGTCAGTGATCACGGATTAACCAAAATATGCCGATAAAGAATCTCTTCATCCTGCCAAACTAGCTTTCCCTGGAGGCAAACCTATAAACGGACAGAGAACCAGGCCCTCGGTGAATTTCACTCTCCTTAAATTAGCTCCCATAGAGATGTTTATGTAAAATAAAAGGGAAAAGAATCATGCCAAAAATGTGTACCAGTCAATCCAAGGACATGAAGCACAGGCTGAAAGTAAGTCAGAAATGAAGCCCACTATTTAAAATTCAAAATTAAGAAGTTCCTTCTTGCTCCCACGTCATCTATACACCTTTTGAATGTCTGCACCTACTTTAAAACTTTTGACTGAGTTGGAAGGGTTGGGTTTGTGAAGCCCAGAAGGACTTGGCTTTTTATGAATGATGCAGCTATTAATGTGAGTGTGCAAATATCTGAGTCCATGCTTTCATTTCTTTGGGGGTATATACCCAGAAGCGGAATTGCTGGATTATCTGGGGATTCTATGTTCAGTTTTTTTTTTTTTCTGAGACACGGCCACGTTGTTTCCCACAGCAGCTGCGTCATTGTACATTTTCGCCAGCAATGCATTAGGGTCCCACCAGTTTCGCCATGCTCTTGTCAATGCTCACAATTCCCTTCCTCTTTCCCTTCCTTCCTAATAATAGTCATCTTAGTAAGTGTGAAGTGGTATCTCATTGTGGTTTTGATTTGCATTCCCCTAGTAATTAGTGATATTGAGCATCTTTTCATGTGCCTATTGGTCATTCATGTATCTTCTATGTCTGTTGCCCACTAAACATGTAAAATAAGTTTTATTTACTGTAACTCAAAGGAAGAGTTCTGACAAACCACTCCAATATTCTTGCCATGAGAACCACATGAACAGTATGAAAAGGCAAAAAGATATGACACCGGAAAATGAGCCCCTTCAGGCTAGATAGCATCATCAATTCAACAGACATGAGTTTGAACAAACCCTGGGAGATAGTGAAGGACAGGGAAGCCTGGTGTGCTGCAGTCCATTGGGTCACAAAGAGTCAGGAACAACTTAGCGTATGAACAACACCAACAACAAGAGAACCCATTTCTTATAGCTCTTTAATATATAGACCATATATTTTCATCTTATCAGAGGCTACTGTCTCTTATCAACCCACATTGATTTGGGAGATGTTGAAAAATATTAAGAAACTGTAGACAATCACATGACACATGTCAACAGGCACACACATATCACGTTTACTCATGAGGTACATTTGAACAATCTCCTGAATATATATCATGATCAAACACCTAATGACCAAATCTTAAAAAACAACATTTAACCAAAGGTAAGAGAACTCCAACTTCACTCAAGTGTTAATTGTTCAGTCATGTCCGACTATTTGCAATCCCATGGACTACAGCCCACCAGGCTCCTCTGTCCATGGAATTCTCCAGGCAAGAATAATACTGGAGTGGGTAGCCATTCCCTTCTCCACAGGATCTTCCCGACCCAGGGACTGAACCCAGGTCTCCTGCATTGCAGGCAGATTCCTTATGTCTGAGCCAACAGAGAAGCCCTAATACCAGAAGATGAATATCACCATCAGAGATTGAGTTTCTGAAATACAAAAATAAATGGCATGTTATTAAAAAATTTAATTAGGATTATAATTTTATCCTTAAATATTTTAGTAACCTATATTTTAAAGTCTGACATTTCAATATAGAAACAAAACTTTTCAACGTCGTCATCTGCAAAGTCACTTTCATAGTCACTCTGCTGCACATTTATGAAACTAAATTGTCACCAGTGCACTGGATGACAGCACTACTCTTTGCGCATGCGTGCCTGTGCTCAGTCACTCAGTCGTGTCTGACTCTTAGAGACCCCAGGGACTAGAGGCAGGCTCCAGTCCATGGGATTCTCCAGGCAAGAATACTGGAGTGGGTTGCCATTTCCCACTCTAAGGAATCTTCCCGATCCAGGGATTGAACCTGCGTCTTCTGCACTGGCAGACAGATTCTTTACCACTGCACCACGTAGGAAGTCCAATCTTTGTGCGTAACAGAATTATTTCAGGAAAATGTTTTTCAGTGACATATTTGCTTGAAGGTATTGACTACCTAGGAAAATTTCAAAACTACCTTATATCTTCAATTACAAAAAAAATGGCTGGCACACCATAGCAAATATTTTGATAGGCTTTTTGATGTGTAGTTTCTATAGGCTTAAATCTATAAGGAATTGTTGGAATACTTCCAAGAATCCTTGGAAGTATTCTTGTAGCATCTATTTTTAAGTTTATTAGAAGAAACAATTTCATGCAGCCATGAAATGAAAAGACGCTTGCTCCTTGAAAGAAAAGCTATTACAAACCTAGACAGTATATTAAAAAGCAGAGACATTACTTTGCCAACAAAGGTTCCTCTAATCAAAGCTATTTCCGGTAGTCATGTATGGATATGAGAGTTGGTCTATAAAGAAAGCTGAGCACTGAAAAACTGATGCTTTTGAACTGTGGTGTTGGAGAAGACTCTTGAGAGTCCCTTGGACTGCAAGAAGATCCAGCCAGTCAATCCTAAAGGAAATCAGTCCTGAATACTCACTGGAAAGACTGATGTTGAAGCTGAAACTCCAATACTTTGGCCACCTGGTGCAAAGAACTGACTCATTGGAAAGACCCTTGATGCTGGGGAAGATTGAAGGCAGGAAAAGGGGATGAGAGGATAAGATGGTTGGATGGCATCACCAACTCCATGGACATGAGTTTGAACAAGCTTCTGGAGTTGGTGATGGACAGGGAAGCCTGGCCTACTGCGGTCCATGGGGTCACGAAGAGTCGGACACCAACGAAACTCTGAAAAGTTTGGAATCTCTGTATCATCACTACTACCCTGTATTAGCAATCAAATGTTTACAAAAATTTGTTGGCTTCAAATGTATATGATGTTCTTTCTCAAATTAACTATCTAAAACAATCTTTATAAAATAACAGCTTTCACAATATTCATTAACATTGCAGCATTGACTCTGGCACTTATAAATGTATGCATTAAGAGCTCTTTGACAGAATTTCAACAGAGGAAGCATATAAGGAGATTTTCCTCCATGTTTAGACTGCTTAATTATATTTGAAACGGCATCTCCTGATAATAGTACCAAAACCAGGTCACCGTTATTCCCATTATTGACAACGTCACACCCGATTGGAGGCGCACACGCGGTCACTGAGCAGCGCAGTCTCGGGGATGCCGGAAATGACGTAGGAGCAGCGAGAGTTGCCCCACCCCCACCCCACCCCCCATGCTGCAAGCTAGCTGAAGTTAAACAACACAGAGGCTGGAGTCAAACGCTGTGACCTCCCCAAGATACGCTTCAATGATGTCTAAACCGGCAGAAAGATGGAAGTGAGAGCTGTGCCGTCCCGAACTGCGTTAAACTGGGGGTGGGGGGTGGGGTGGGGTAGGCGTCCTTTCCGATTGCGTACACGCAGTGACATCTGCAGAAAGGAAGTCCTGGCGCTCCCCTGGGTACCCTCGGTGACCCCGACGGCGGCGACGGGGACGCGCAGGTGCGCGCAGCGGACGGGGACCCGGGGGCTCTCTGTGCATCTCACCACGTGTAGACGAGGTCTCCGCACTTTACAGGGATTCACTGCTGAGACCCTCACAGTAGTGCAGGAAAGGCACTTGCAGGTTACCACCTGCTCTTCGCAAACCTGGGAGCCACATCGGAAGGGGGTGAAGCGACCGATCCACATCCACCGACCCAGGACGCAGAGCCCCGGCCTCCGGGCAGAGGCGCGCGCCTCCTCTCTCCAGTTCAAGGCTCGCGGACTCTCACCGGAAGGGCTTGTGGGGGAGGAGCGGGGGAAGAGGGGGCTGAGCATCCTAACGGGCGGCTGAGGGTCGGGAGGGGAGGGGAGAAACTAGGGGCGCACGCGGTGCCGCTCACCTGCCTGGGAAACACGGCTTCAAAATCAAAAGTAGCACGAATAATCAAATTACATCAGGTAAAAGCTTCCTCTTTCACTTTCGCCGCCCTGGCCCGCCCCCTTCCTCGTTTTCCTCCTTCTCCCCGCCCCTTCCCCACCTCCTCCCCGTTTGCTTCCTTTCTCTCCCTCCCCTCCACTTCTTTAATTCTGCCTAAAGATGATACAGAGAAAAACTAAGAATATTTAAAATTCTTAGGTGCTGGGTTAGATTTTGTGACCCAGATTTTTCAGTAAGAGGCAAATTCTTTAATAACTTTTTAAAAAATTGTGTGTAAGGGGAAGATATATAACATCAAATTTACCATCTTAACCATTTTTAAGTGTACGGTTCTGAAGAGTTGAGTGTATTTACTAAGTGTGCTTAGTAAGCTTTTAAAAGTAAAATATGCATACAGAAAACAAGGGCCCAAATCATAAGACATTGCATGAAAAATGATCACAAAACATTCATGCACAGGCAACCTCCATGCAGTCTAAGAAATTGAATATTACCAATACCTGGAAACACTGCTCCCAGCTCTGCTGTTCCGCTTTTGTCTTTCTCTTACTACCTTAGATCGCCACTGTTATCAGGCATCCACACATGTGGACCCACTGCACAGGGCACAGGTTCCATCCCTGGTGGGGAAACTAAGATCCTTCAAGCTGAAGGGCAGGGCCAAAAAAAAAAACAGTGAAAAGATGGTGAGTGAAAGTCGCTCAGTTGTGTCCAACTCCTTGCAACCCAGAATTCTCCAGGCCAGAATACTGGAGTGGGTAGCTGGTCCCTTCTCCAGGGGGTCTTCCCAACCCAGGGATCAAACCCAGGTTTCCTGCATTGCAGGCAAATTCTTTACCAGCTGAGCCACCAGAGAAGCCCAAACAGTCTCTAATGAAACATGGAACATCTGGTGGAGGGTCACTACTAAGGCACAGAACTGATACAAGCAAAATATTACGTAAGAAAGATAATTTTTTTGCATCCAGAATAAATCGTAAAAGGCTAGTTAGGAAGTTGCTAGTATGGTTTCCAAGCAGCTTATCCCTTGGTTAGGGTGTTTGGTGAGAACAAAACGGAAAGAGTGACTCCTAAAATGTTTCAGTGGTCAAAATCAGCAGGGGACAGAGAGATGACCCAACTGGAGTTAAGATGATCCCAAGACTGTATATGTGAAACGACAGAGGCTTTCCTGAGGCTTTCCTTTTCCATCTCTTTCTCGGCCAGAGAAGCTGGCTGAGACAGATTTGATGGAAAAGTCATGAACATGATGACATATAGATCCTATTAGCATCATTTAGAATTAGGATTCCAACATTTGAATTCCAACTCTGCTATTTTCTATCTGACTTTCATAAAATTTTAACCTCTTTGAGCTTTGATTTTTAAAATGTAAAATAGGTAAATATCAATACCTACTTCGTAGAGTTGTTTTGAGGATTAAATCTGAAAGTACACAAAAGCACTTAGCATAATACCTAGTACATACATCTCAAGAATATTTTAAGATGTACTTATTACCTTTGGGGGAAGCTGGGTGAAGGGTACACAGGACCATCCTGTACATTTTTTTGCAACTTCCTATGAATCTGTAATTATTTCAAAATAAAAAGTTAAAAAATGGAGTAGCTATCTTTTGTATGAATTGCATTGTGTTATGGCGCCAATGGACTTCCCTCCTGGCTCAGCCAGTAAGGAGTCTGCCTGCAATGCAGGAGACCTGGGTTCAACCCCTGGGTTGGGAAGATCCTCTGGAGAAGGAAATGGTAACCCACTCCAGTATTCTTGCCTGGTAAATCCCATTGACAGAGGAAACTTACAGGCTACAGCTCATGGGGTCGCAGAGTTGGACACGACTGAGCAACTTCACTTCTCTCTCTGTATGGTGCCTATATATATATATATATATATATATATATACATTTTTTTTTCCAAATAAAGGAAACAACGACCAGAAACAGAGGAATTTTGTTACAGAGAGTTACACAGAAGTGAAATTGGAATGGAAACTCTTTCCTCTGAATCATAGAACCAGGGGGCAGCCATAGTATGAGAAGACTTTAGAATCAATACATAGTTTAATCACTGAGCTTATCTGGGTTTTTAATCACTGAGTTTATCTGGGTTTGAGAATACGGTTTGCTTATGATATTTTCCTGGTTCAACGTGACTCATCCATCCAGATTCAGAATAATAAACATTTCCTCAAGCACGTACTCCACCAGACACCAAGGACAGGCTCTTCCATGTTGCTTTGAGCTTGATTGCCACTGGTGCTTTGCGCATTTTGAGAGAAAAGCATGAAGAAAACCAGCGCTGCCATTAATGCTCACTATTTCACATCTTAGCTTTCCTAATGAAATTTAAATGTGTGGAACAAACTGGATGGGTGCCATTCCTCGGCTGGAATAACTACAGAATTCCTTGATGCAGAATCCTTTTGGTTCTATTCATCTGGAGCGTGGTGAAAGAAATGGAGTGCTTAACATGGTGGATAAGAAACAGGGTTTACTTTCCTTTCTACTTGGTTACAGTGGTGGTTCCAGGTTGCACTGTTCTGCTCAGAACAAGCCTAGGCTGGGGAACCTGCGGCCTGGTGACCGTGGACAGAGCTGAAGTTCTGTGCATCTCAGGGCAGCCTGGGACCCCTATAAACGGAGAAAGGACAGCCTGAGAAGAGAGAACTCTGGCTCAGTTTTGTGGCTGTTTCCTCCCTCCTTTATTCTTTCTTTTCCTAAGGTGGTGTGAGAAAATGTGAATAAAAAGAGACCAATGTCTTTGAAAAACAAAACCAAACTATGAAAGCTCTAGGAAAAACTAAGAACTCACAATTTGGCATTTCATCTTGACACAGAGCTTAAATGGGACTTAAAAGAAGCATAGAAAAGAAAGATAACAGAAACTTCACACAAATACTTATCTTTATACAATTTGCCAAAATATGTACAGGAGGCTTTGGGTAAGAGATTGGAAATTAATAAAAAGGAAAATATTTGTTCTTCAAATAGTTTTTGAAAAACAAATCAGCCTGGCTAAAAAAAAAAAAAAACAGAGATGAATGAAAATAAAGGTTAAAAAATTTATTTAAAAACCATTTTTATTGTAAAAGCATGTCTCCATTATCAGATTGATTCATTTATTATTATTCAAAACAATAACTAAAAGATCTGCCTTTTACATACTTTCCACTTTAGGAAGGACCATCCTGAAGAAAAAGTAAACCGTTCAAAAATTAATAAATGACATAGCAAGCAATGTCAGGTAGGTTTTTTATTAGCAATTATTTTCCCATGATACTTATGTTTGCAATAATAAACATACTTATTAAGTTGTTTCAAGAGCCAAGTTTATCAATTTCCAAGGCTCCTTGGCTACTCATAAAAGTCTTAACTATCATTTGGAAGAGGACTTCTTCTGAAAAATCCAGGCCTTAGTAGCCATGGTTGGATAATACTTTTGAAAGCAGTGACGTGTGGATTCCCCGTTTTGCAGATTTTAGGGGCAGAGCAGGTGAAGGATGCAGACTCTGGGTTGTGCTCTGACCTCTAGGCACACAGCTCGGCATCCACCGTCTACACTGTAAGTGCAGTTGGGGTAAGGCCATAGCACAATGACTGTTCTTTAAATGTCATTTACTATGAGGAGGAAGCAGAGCAACCTTTACAAATACTGGTGTAAAAACCATTTACTGTATCTGAGCAAGGGCTAGAGAGTGAGAGAAAAATCACATGTAAAAAACATTCTTGTGCTGACCTATGAATAAGAACGTCCTCACATTTCAGTCTAAACTCTGAGCTGCCTCCAGGGACCTGCTGTAACGTGGGATGCAGGTAAGACGATAATCAAATGCACAGCTCCTGAACAATATGGATACAATTACACAGCCCCTCCTCCTTGGCTGCCTTCCCAGAGAAAGTGAGATAAAATTCACCATGCAGCCTTGCTACCCAAGGCAGAGTTTTAGCTGACCTATATCCCAGGCTAGCATTTGGTTGTTGTTCAGTTGCTCAGTCGTGTCCGACTCTTTGCAGACGTGGACTGCAGCATGCCAGGCTCCTCTGTCCCTCACTGTCTCTCCGAGTTTGCTCAAACTCATGTCCATTGAGTCGGTGATGCCATCCAACCATCTCATCTTCTGTCACCCCCTTCTCCTCCTGCCCTCAATCTTTCCCAGCATCAGGGTGTCTTCCAATGAGTTGGCTCTTCGCATCAGGTGGCCAAAGTATTTGTAACATAACATCTGTTTTATCACCATCACTGAGTCTTACTCTATTGGGTGTATTGCCCAGATGGTCCCCTTCATCTCCATGTGAGTCTGGGGGCCAAAGCCTAGCTGGCACTGTAGATTCTGTGCTGCTGCAGGGAGACCCCCCAGCTAGTGGAAAGACCCCAATGCCCTGCCCTCCCCTTTCCACCCAGGATTACTGAAGTGGTAGCATTAGCAGGGCAAAGCTCTTATGGACTGAGTCAAGTGACAGTTGTGAATTTCTAACTCCTTGTCATTTTGAGAGTGAGTATCAGCTGAATTCACCCAAGAGTGTTCTGCAAGAGAGGAGAGAACTAGATGGTGTCCATTTGGCTTTTAGTTTTAATCATTCTGTTAAACTAGACACACACCTAGAGATGCTATTCCAGTTTTTCTTACTCTCAGAAAGTATTAATAATACATACCATGGAATGCATGCTTCCCCAGTGGCTCAGACATTAAAGAATCCGCCTGCGATGCGGGAGACCTGGGTTGGATCCCTGGGTTGGGAAGGTCCCCTGGAGAAGGGAACGGTCAACCCACTCCAGTGTTCTGGCCTGGAGATTTCCATGGTCAGAGGACCCTGGCAGGCTCCAGTCCATGAGGTTGCAAAGAGTCGGGTCAGGACTGAGCGACTTTGACTTCACTTCATGGAATCCATATTGTAACCTGTAACATCTGAGAAGGAAGTTTTTTGAATAGCTACGTGGGGCCCATTTCATCACCCAGAATCACGTAGTTCAGAGGCTCTGATTCTTTAGCGGCATTAAATGTCCTTGGTTAAGATCATCGTGCAGACCATTCGGAATTCCGTCTCCTCCCCCGAAGCCAGACCCCCAACGTGGCATCACTTACACACGTCCCCGTGCTGTCTCTATTCGGGGCATGACCATCCTGGAGGCCTTGGGGGACCCGGAGGTGGGCTTGAGTCCTGGACAGAGGCCAGTGGGCAGTGGGCCAGGGAACTGGGGCTGGGCCCACACTCCATACTGGGCGATTGCGTGCATCCCTGAGCACTTGTGGAAAGACGGGAGTAACAGAACGCGTGCTGCAGATTTCAGCCGAGCGCCTCGAGTGCCACCACAATTATTCAAATTATTTACAGACAAAAGCTAAGGCGAGGCGCCGTTCCCCAGCACCTGCGGGACGCCCAGTACTCGGTGCTCGGTTCCTGTCGTTCTTCCTTAGTCCCAAAGATCCCGGGGGCGAGGTTCGTCGGTCCTCCTGCAACCTGGCCGCACGCCCACCGCCCGGCCAGGGCCAGCGCGGGAGCCGGGCCGTCCTCGCGGCTTTGTTCGCCGCGCCCGGCGGCCGGCGCGGAGGCGGCGCTTCACGCCCGGGGGTGGCTCCGGCGCGCGGCCGAGCAGACGGGCGGGCAGGTGCCGGGACCGGGGCCTGCGGAGCGACGGGCAGCGCCAGTGACCCAACAAAGCGCGCGGGAGGCCCCGCCCGGCCGACCCCAGCACACAGCGCGGTGTCCCGGCGGCGGTAGCAGCGGCAGCCGCGCCTCGGACTCGGCGCACCGCGGGGGCCGGCCGAGCCGAGAGCGCGCCGGCGGGCGGAGCGAGCGAGGCGGGAGGCGGAGCAGCGCACAGGCGGGCGGGGCGGGGCGGGCCGGGTCCGCCCGGCGTCCGGAGCCGCCCCCGGCCCGCCGCCCTCGGCCCGCCTCGCGCGTCCCCGCGGCGCCGCCCCCCGCGCGCGTCCACCGGCCGCCGCGCGCGCCGCCCCTGGAGCCCCGGGTCCCCGGGCGACGGCGGAGGAGGGGGCGCCGCAAGATGGCGGGTACGGGCCCCGCGGCGGGCGGCGGGCGGGGACGTGAGGGCGCGGGGCGGCGGGCGGCGGGCTCACGGCCTTTCTTGTCTCCCTCGGCGCAGACCTGTCGCTGCTGCAGGAGGACCTGCCGGAGGACGCGGACGGATGTGAGTGCGGGCCGGGCGGGCGGGAGGCAGGGCGCGGGCGGCGGGGAGCCCAGGCCTCGGCGGCTCGGGGCGGCTGTTCGGGCGGAGCCGCGGCGGCGGAAGCGCGAGCGCGGCGGCTGGTTGGCGGGGCCGGGGCCGTGGCCGTGGCCGTGGCAGGCAGGGGTCGGGGCGCCGCCCGGAGCCCCGCCGACGCCGTCGGCCCGGGTCCGGGGTCCCGGCTGCGGGGTCCCGGGGGCCCGGGTCCGCGGAGGCGGAAGGGGCGGCCCGGGCGGCCCGGGCGGGACGGGCGGGACGGGCCCGCAAGCATCGACCGCCTTTCTTCGGCGCAAAGGCTGGCGGCTCGGCCGGGCCTTCCCGCGCCTCCACGCCTGGCTTCCTGGGGACCGTGAAGTTTCCGAGCGGAGGAGTCTTGTGCTTCAGGAAAAACAAAAAGTTTGACATTGTTCCCGGAGGAGCGTCGGGAAGGAGGCGTCCCGCTCGCGTGCTCTGCTCCGGGGTCGGAAGGGAGCAGGGAGGCGACTCCGGCGCTGGCGGCGTGCGGGGACGTGGGGGCTCGGGGAACCGTGAGGTGGTCCGGACCGCGTCGGGAGTCCCCTGGGGGCTGTACTTGGGCGTCGCTCCTGTAGATGCCGGGAGCAGATCCCTAGCGTTGTCTAACGTGGTTTCCTTGCCCAAATTCAGCTCACTTTTTAAATTACTGGGTGTTTTGAGTGACGTCAGGGAAATTGACTCTTTATAAGGAGCTTTTAGAAAAAAATATTTCTAAAGTGAATGAACCGTACGTAAACTCGTGTTTGGTGCAGCCTGGGTTTACGGTCCCCCCCCCCCCCCCCCCCCAGTAAAAGGCTCTCTGAAGGCAGCAGTACTCATGTAGTGAAGGCCGGCTCTCCCATCTCCTTTCGTGCTGTCCGCTAGGATGCGCGCACCTGCTGATAAGTTTCAGGTGTCGGTTACCGCAGCTCTGGGGCTCCTGCAGGGTTAGCGTTGGAGAGGTTTGGAGAGTTGACTAAGGACTGTCCCCATGCGGGGCCTTCTCAGGCGTGTGTTTAGGTCCAAGGCTTTTTCTCGATGGAAGACGCCCCTCTGCAGCAGGTGTCGAGGACTGTCTCATTCATTTACTGTCACTTGGGTGCCCTGGGCAATCAAAGCCCAAGAGATGAGCTGCAGTTTTCTCCTTCACCCTTAAGGAGCACAGTCTAGAAGGGGCAGCCCACCAGTGTGGAACTCGGCCTGATTTCTTCAGGACCCTCCAGACTGCTGAGGGTAGAGCAGCCAGGGGCGGTCACCCTCCGTGCCCCTCTAGCGGTTCCCAAGCAGCTTTGATGGAAGTGTGACAGTGAGGTGTCCGGGCATCCCAGAACAGTCGTGGACACACCGGGCTTAGGAGCAGGACTGCTTAGTTCCAGTCTCGGCGTCCTCAGTTTGAGCAGACTCTGCAATTCACTTGAACTTCTCAGTGCCAAATGTGATCATTTGTAAATAGGCGGAACTGACATGAGCTGTCTTAGACAGCTGTTTAGAGCCTTTCATAAGTTAATTCACATACAACACTTAGAATAATACCTGGTAAATAGTAACTACTCTGTGGTGGTGGTGTTTTAAGGGAAGCTGGAAAGAAAGTGCAGGGAGAGGATACTGATGTGAACATTACGCCACAGAATTTACATATTTACAGGTGCTGCTAGTGCTTACAATGAACTTTTTTAAGATCCTGTTTGTTCCCTCCGTGTGTTTTATTGAAGTACAGTTGATTTACAGTGCTGTCAAGTATGTTTTAAATTAGGGTAAAATGTTTGACCTTAAAAGGTACAGGTAGCTTATTTGCATATTTATAGTTTGGTGGAAGTCTGTTGGAATAATTGCTTATTTTTCTTAGTGGCTGGGATTTCTACAGGTGATGCCTTTACCCAGAATATTCAGGAACAAGCCATCTTAGAACCTACCTACGGCTTGTTAAAGGACCCCTCAGGGTCTGTTGTGAAGGGAGGTTGGGGTGAGAGGGGAACCTAGCCCTTGGTCCAGGGTGAGATGGCTGGGGAGGAAATGGAGAGGCTCGGCATGTCCTGGACAAGGGAGTGGACCAGAGATGTTGGGGTGGAGGAGGTGGGGGTTGGGCTGCCTGCAAGGCTGGACTGTGTCTCCGAGCCAGGTCTTTTGCCCCAGGCAATGCTGGCGGAGGCTGTCTCAGGGCTTGCCCCTTCAGCTACACCAAGGGCTGAGTCAGCTGCTTGAGCTCCAGATTCTTGGTGGCCTTTCCTAAATGCAGATCCTAGACTAAGACAGAAGAGAGTCAGTGCTGTTGTGCAAGTAATGAGCAGCTGGGGAGCCCAGGGGAGGCCCCAGGTGAGGTCCAGATCTTGAAAGGGGGCTCATCACCGGATCCTGAGATGAGAGTCTCAGGTCGTTCATTGATTTGTTTCATTGTAAGCCTCTTAAGTCTCTATGTAGAATCAGTAGAAATGTGAGTAGAACAGGAAAGGGTTGGTCAGAGATGGGCTTGACTGATACCCTTGGAGGAATAAAATAAAAACCCTAATGTGTGAAAAATGGTGCCTTTTATGTACACCTCAGAGGGTCATAGAGAAGAGAGAGAAGTGAAGTCTCTCAGTTGTGTCTGACTCTTTGCAACCCCATGAACTGTAGCCAGCCAGGATCCTCTGTCCATGGTATTTTCCAGGCAAGAATACTGGAGTGGGTTGCCATTTCTTTCTCCAGGGGATCTTCCCAATCCAGGGATCAAACCCAGGTCTAATGCATTGCAGGCAGATTCCTTACCAGCAGTAAATAACATCTTTGTATGGTACTATTAAGTTTAGGAGAATAGCCCATTGAAAAACTCAGTTTGCTTAACTGTCTGATGAGACGCACTTTGAATTTCAAAGAGAAAGCAGAGCGACTTCCAAGCTGGGTGAAACCTTCGTGTTCCTGGGATGATGGGTTCCAGTGTGGAGTTACAGATAGACTCTCACAGGAGGAGATTTTAAATTTCTGTCATCAGTTCTTCACAGATGCAGTTCTGGTGTACAGTTAAGTTGCTGGATTTCTAGGGTAGGTGAGATGGGACTTCAGATACAGTAGGATTTGATGAGTTAGTGTTTGTAAAAATAATTTCACTGAAGGAGTTTGATTAAAATTTAAATTTTGGTTCAAGTAATATGCTGAAGAATATTATTCTAAGAGAAAGATGACACCAGGTTAGTGGTTTCCAGCTGCTCTTGTATGTGAGTTGTTCTTCCTAGGATCGATGGGACCTGTAGACTCTGGTGTTCTGACATTAATAAATAAGTTAACTGCTGCGCATAGAGACCAAATGATTCTCTCAGGGGACAAAACTCCTCTAAGTACCAGCCAGAATTTTAAGCCAAACCTCCTGATTCTAATATTTAGAGTACTTTTATATTAAAGACCATTTTTCCTTTAGATCCCTGAGTTTTCACCATTGAGCGGCCCCAGCTAGTGTAGGCAGTTTGTTTGAACCTATACTTAGAATAGTACACAAGAAGGTGCATATAGCATGCTGCCAAAGGTTTAATTTAACCTGGTAGGGAGGGGTGATTTGAATGAGGCTCATGCGTAATACAGCTAATCTAGTCTTCATGTTAATTTCTCTCAGCTGTGACTAGCGTGCCATGGACGGGCCTTGGAGCTGTGTTCTGGAATATGCCATAGCATGACTTTTTCCTGTTGAAGTTTTGGAATCCTGTTGCCCAATGCTGTTTTTCCGGTTTGAAGCAGTTAGTGATAGAACCAGGGCTGATGGGGTGTAACTACCCGCCTTACTCCTTTTGGAGCCTCTGTGCCCATGGCTACTTAGGGAGACTGGGATTGATAAGCTTCTTGGGAGTCACACCGCCCGGGGAAGTTCAGAGTGTGTGTCCCTGGGCGGCCGGTCAGTGGGTCGCAAACCTTGAGGAAGGCATCCTTGAAAACCATAATATTTAGAAGAGTTGTTAAGCGGGGATTTGAGAGAGTGAGTCATGAGACTTGTACCTTGTTTCGACTGCTACCAACAAGACTGGACAGAAGTCTCTATTTGGAGATAATATAGATGGTGTCCTAGAAAAGGGGCTTAAACATGGGTTTAGTGGCACCCACGTGCATATGGAATCAGTTAACGATGCCTTGGATCATGATCCCCCTTGTGGAACTTCTCAAAGATAGAGTCCTCTTGGGAGAGTCCTCTTTGTTCTCTGTAACTGCGCGTGTCGTGTCGGCCTCTTGGGCTGGTAGACGCAGGATTGGGGAACCCAGACAGTTAAACGCAGGGATTTCTGTTTGTTCTACCCGTGCTTTGTTTCCTCCTCTCGTCCAAACAAAGGTGTTATGTTTGTTTATTGAACTGTCGTTACTTCACGACATTTGCCTTATATTTTGGAATTTCAGATTTCTCTCTCCTGATGACGGAGAATGTTTGCTGTTAGCTACATGATAGGGTGAGCAGTTCCTACCCTTGAATTGGGAAGTCCTTGGGCTTTGCACTTGGATCTGAAAATAAAGCTGCTTTAATGTTTTGAGAGAAGAGCAGGCAACACATCTCTGCACCTTGGGGAAGGGGGTGGAAAGGCCTGCGCTCCCTGGAGCCTGTAAGAGGGGACTTGAGCACAGGCCCCCGGGCCACCTCGCCACAGTTCTCCCCTCCTGAGTCGGTCTTTTTAGCCCCCTTCTCCCCAAACCTAGGGGCAGACTCGTTTTCCTGCCTGATTGGTACCAGTGTGGGTACTATTTGAGCATTTATCATGCTGCGCTTACAGTTGAATGTAGGGTAAGAAGCACCCGGCATCATAAAGCTCAGAGCTGGCTCCAGCCATGGACCTTTACGCGCTGTTTCACTATCCACACCATCTTGAGCGAGTACCTACTTTCCTCAACTGTTTTCTGTCTTTACAGTGTTGCTGGGCTTTGGGCTGGCTCTCCCACGCTACTCTGAGCACTCAGGAGCAAGTCTCTGGGTGGACATACCCGTTCCTTCTCTTGGGTATGTACCTGGGGGTGGTTTGGCTGCTGAACTTGATAAGAAGTTGCCAGACCATTTTCCAGAGTGGCTGTGCAGTCTTCCCCCTACACTCCCCCCCATCCCAGCGTGTGGGAGAACACAAATGCCCTGCACCCTTGCTGGCACTTCTTTGCAGTTTGAATTTGCATCTCCGTCAAGTCTGATAATGCTCAGTTTTTTTCATGGCTCTTTCAGCATCTGTCTTTTTTGGTGAAGTGTCTGTTCAGATCTTTTGCTCATTTATTTATTGGGTTATTTGTTTTCTAAGTTTTGAGAGTTCTTTGTGTATTCCAGACACAGATCCTTTCTCAGATAGGCAATTTGCAAATGCCATTTCCCATTCTTTGACTTTCCTTTCATTGTCCTAACAGTGTGTTTTGAAGAGCGGAAATTTTGAATCTTGATGTTCAATGTATTATTTTTTCACAAATGCCCTTTATCAGGTTGAGAAAGTCCCCTGAGTCTCCTGAGACCTTTTTTGAAATTAGAATTGAATGTTGGATTTTTTCAGATGCTTGTTCTGGATTTATGATTTTTTCTCTATTCTTTTAATATGATGAATTGCATTGATTTTTTAAAAGTAAGTACTGTTAATACTTTTAACAGGATATTTAAAAAATATACGAAAGCAAATGAACCATCATAAACCCACCACTCAGCTTTCACTTACTTATCCACCCTCTAACACCTGAACTTTTGTGGGGGAGGCAGTAGAGTGCTTTAAGGCCATCCCAGGTGTCGTTTATTTTAACTGTAAATCTTTTACAAGTCTGATGTTCTAATCTGCGGACAGAACGACATCGAAGGTTGTAGTGAGGTGTGATAATTTATGAAAGTTTAAGTGGTTAAATTCTTGAGACATTTTCTTTCCATGTTCTACTGTAATAAAGCTCATCTGTATAACTACTAAATTCATTTTCATCTAAATACTGACTACCAGATTAAAAGAAGCAGCATCTTGTTTGCTTGTTTTCATCTTGCTAATAAGCACATTTCGCCACTTGGGGTCAGCCTCAATAGTAACAAGAATATTGTAAAACCTTATGTTTTAAGTTGGTTTGCTATATCATTCAGAGGGTCACATACACGTGAGTTGTGCTATGTCTCCTGAGCCAGTGGTTCCAGGGTTATAGAAACCAGGAGCAAGAGGGCAGGTTATGTGTTCATTCTTTTCATGTCAAACATGAAAAAGTGTAGACCCAAGCTCTTGCAGATAGAGATGGTGTGGAGGCAGACTTTGTTGTCGTTCAGTCGATAAGTCGTGTCCCACTCTTTGCGACCCCCTGGACTGCAGTGTGCCAGGCTCCCCTGTCCATCCACTGTCTCCTGGAGTTTGCTCAGATTCATGTCCATTGAGTCCGTGATGCCATCTAACCATCTCATCTTCTGTTGCCCCCTTCTCCTCCTACCTGCAATCTTTCCCAGCATCAGGGTCTTTTCCAATGAGTCAGCTCTTCACATCAGGTGGCCAAAGTATTGGAGCTTCAGCATCATTCCTTCCAGTCAATATTCAGGGTTCATTTTAGCACATTATTCCAGCTTAAATTCAATTGTGAAATTAAATATGCTCTGGGACAGATTTATTCTTAGGAGTAAAGATCGTTTCTGCTGCTGCTGCTGAGTCACTTCAGTTGTGTCCGACTCTGTGCGACCCCATAGACGGCAGCCCACCAGGCTCCCCCGTCCCCGGGATTCTCCAGGCAAGAACACTGGAGTGGGTTGCCATTTCCTTCTCCAATGCAAGAAAGTGAAAACTGAAAGTGAAGTCGCTCAGTCATGTCCGACCCTTAGGGACCCCATGGACTGCAGCCTACCGGGCTCTTCCGTCCAAGGGAGTTTCCAGGCAAGAGTACACATTATATTGTCACAGATTGAAACTGGATATACCAAGTGCTCAAGGATCTACATCTGGAGCCTTTTATTCTTTACCCATCGCAGAGCGCCCACCACACAGTAGAACCTCACACTTGCTGAGGTAAATCATGATTTTTCTGCCCAAGCTGAATAAGGCTAAACCTAACTTGCAGTAAAATCATGAAATGATGTATTTTTAAATCAATTACTTGTTACTTTGAGAACTTTCGGATTTACACAAAAGTTGCACAGGTGTCATAGTTAATTCCTCAAACTCTTCACGTCCATTCAGCATTGTTACCATTTTGACAATTTGCTCTTTTTCTCTCTACAGTTGTAATTAGACAGTCAACTGTAGTATATACTTAATGGTCTTTGTTGCACCTTTTAAGATGAAGTTGTCTAGACCTGACCATTAGGCTGTATCTCCAGAGAGCAAGGCCAGGCTCCTCAGACAGCAAGTTCAGAAAGAGTAACATTGACACAGATCAATTATGTAATATGTAGTTCATTGTCAGATCTCACCAGTCAACCAGTAACATCAGTTATAGCAACTGTCTTGCCTTCCAGGCCCCTGCGCTGCATTTAGTTGTCTTGTTTCTTTAATTTGGAAAAAGTTCTCAACCTTTATTATTCATTATAGAGAGTTTTGAGGAGTCAACTTGGTTTTATGTTTCCTCATGATTTAATTCAGGTTCCACTTGCTCCTTCCTCCGTCCCTCCCTTTCCAGGGATGCTATGTAAGTAATTCCCTGGTTTTCCCAGTGCTTGTCTCAAAAGGCACCTGATGTCAGTTCTCTGCTCTTGGTTGAGGTGTGATGCCTGCCAGCTTTCTCTACTTTAAGATTCTTTCCTTTTCCTTCTGTTGTTAGTAAGGGCAGTGGTTTGACTCCAGGGGATTTTCCATTCCCAGACGAGCTTTCCGCACCTCTTGGCATTAGTGTGTGTTGATGACTCTCACCTGAATCAGTTACGTTTCCTCGCTGGCTTTCTGCTTTTCAGAAGATTTTGCCCTTCCTCTCTGTCTGTTGGCTTATTTGTTAAAATGTGTAAAGCCCCAAATGTTAAGCTCTTACAAAAATGATTAAATCTGTATGGTTTGTCTTGTTATCTTTCATTTTCTGATATAAAAGACTTGCGAACCAACAAAATTGGGCAAGTTTATTGTGGCCTTAGCATTATCAAGGGGAAGATGGAAGGGACACAGACCATTGGCTTTTTCCTGTTTTAGCAGCTCTTCCTAGAGGCTGTGTGGGGATAGAAGGATGTTTTTGATCAAGCTTGGAGAAAGTTAGGGTGTACACACGAATCAGTTCTCTCAGGTGCCGGGCTTCTTAGAGGTGCTAATATGCTAATAATGTTGGGAGTGGAGGGAGGGTAAAGTGCTCTTAAAGGACCCTCGTCCCCTCACGGGTGTCTGGACCACCTCCTCATGAACAGTTATGAGTGAATAGGCATTCTTCAGGAGCATGAGACTCCATTATCTGGGTTTGTTTGTTAATAAAAAGATTAGCAAACAGGCTTTGTCTTCTGGGACTTTATCTGTGTTTAGTTTGGAGGGGAAGAGGGAAAAAGAAGAAAAAAATGAAACACTGCAACTGCTGGTGGAGAAAAGCAGCTCATGGGAGGAAGAGATCTTTATCAGGAGTAGGAAGTACTTCCGGGATGGTATTTGTGAGTAGGTGAGTTTCAACTGCAATGAGGGTAGAGAGGGCAGAAACGGAGCAGATGGAGTCACTCGGGAGTAGAACTTGCGGCACCTGCAGGAAAGAGCCCCCAGCGTGGGCTGTGGGGGGTGGGGTGCATCCAGGTGGGTGGGGGAGGGGAGGCTTCCAGGCCAGGAAGCCTGGTTAGAATGAGGAGACGGAGTAGACAGTTGACTATTGTGATGGTGGAGGGCAGTGGTCTTCACACTTAACTACTGGGTATCATCTAAAATAATTTAGAAAACTCACAGTTTTAAAGTTTAAAGGTATTTTCAAAATGAAACTGTCATATCACTGTTAAAAATAGAATCTAAATAGTATAGCACTTATATACACTATTAGCCATTTTCAGAAATCCAAGAATAAACTCTTTAAATTGAAGGTTTTCCATTGTTCTCTGATCTCTTTCCTTAACAAAATTTTACCTTAATATATTTTTATGCTTGAAAGTTTTATTGATTACCCTGTCACTTTTTTTGGCACCGAAGATATAAGGAAAAATTGAAATTTTTAATTTCCTGTGGGCATAAAAATCTTTAAAACTTTGTTTTCATTATTATTAATACTCAGTTGATCCACCAGAATGTATTACAAATTATAATAAACCCTTGGTAAACAAAATTTTATTGAATAAGCATCTCAATAAAGTGGAGCTTTTAAGGAACAACTTATGTATTCATGGGTGAATATAATTTATAGCTCGAATGAGACTATATTTAGCATAAGTTTTACTTTTTATTTTCAGAGCTATAAGCACACAGAAATTTTGTTGATGTAGATAAGTGGATGGAAAGAGTTTTGCTAGTAGTGCCACTAATTTTCTTGAATTTCTTCCAACCTATATGCCAAAAACTTGAAAATTATTTTCAATGAGCTATCAATCATTCAGTTATTTTTAAAGTAAAGGACTGTGGAATGAATACCTGACTTGTGAAAGTAGGTGTTACAGCCTTCAGAGAGCTGGTGTCTTAATGTGTTCGTCCATGTGTCAGAGGGTCCCTGTACTGTGCAGTAGAGGGTTTTTGCTAGGGGGCCATGCAGTCTTGAGCTCAGGGAGGTGGGAGATTGTGGATGGGAACACCTTGGGTCCACACCCTAGGTGCATGTCTGTGATGGAGCATTCCTGGAAGTAGGTCTGGAATAGCCCTTAAAGTTACCCACTTGACTTACTCCTGGGGAAAACTTCATGTACGTTGCATGTATGTGTGCTCAGTTGCTTCAGTCATGTCCTACTCTTTGTGACCACACGGACTGTAGCCTGCCAGGTTTCTCTGTCCATGGGATTCTCCAGGCAAGCATACTGGAGTATGTTGCCATTTCCTTCTCCAGGGAATCTTCCGGACCCAGGGATCGAACCCATGTCTCTTAAGTCTGCTTGCTGCATTGGCAGGCAGGTTCTTTACCACTAGCGCCACCTGGGAAGCCCTCTTATACCTTACAGGATTCAGATACCTCAGTTTACTCTAAGCAGATGGTATCAGAGCCTCTGGATTGGGATATTGGAAACGGAGAGGTATAGGAATACAGAAGACTTTTTATAAGTTGAATTCATAGTTCTTAGCGACCGAGAGCAGGGGCAAGAAAAGTGCTTTGAAAAGTACCTGCAGGCCTCATGCCTGAGAACTCAGGTTAGTGGGGAAGTGATGGTCATTAGAGAGTCAGGAGGAGGAGCTGATTTTTTATAAGACTAGTTTGGACAGTTGGGTTTTCAGAACACACATGACGTGGAGGTGGAGACCCTGAAGGAACTGCAGCCCTGGACGCGGGGATCAGAGCAGGAGAACGTTGGGGTCCTCTGCATTGCGAGTGTGGTTGAAGCTGCGGGCTATCCAGGCGAGAGGCATGTGTGTGAACAGTGTCTGTGTGAGGACAGAGTGGGGGGAAAGAAACCACCTACACAAAAGGCTGTGAAAGAAGCAAGCAAGGATGGTCTAGAAAGGTGGGAAATACTCAAGATGGAGTACGTATTCCCAGAGAATCCAAGAACTAGAGAGCAGGCTGTCGGTATGAGGGATGTTGAGTCCTGCATCAAGGCCACAGAAGCAGAGCCCAGGACCAAGGTCACCTTCAAGCTAGCTGAGCCCCTTTGTAACTGTTGCCAAAAGCCCCTGATGATCACCAACAAGCTTCCTGACTCCCAGCTAGGCAAAGATGCCCACTCCAGTGAACAGCCTATAGTGTCCCAGCCAGTCATCTAATGCAAACCTTCCAGCAGGGATTTTTCTTTGTCTTCAGGCTCTGGTGCTCTCAGAATACCCTGCACTTGGGAGAGACATGACGAACTCTGCTGCTTTCCTAATGAACAAGATGGTTTTAATTAACAATTGATCATTTAAAATCACATTTAAATCACTTATTCATATAGTTGAATAAGGATGCCCACTGCTCACAGGAGGTAATGGTTGAATTTAACTATGTTGTTGCTTAGAAAATCTCAAAGGCAGGTTTTCCAGCCAGGTAGGAAGATTTTGCAGTCTTTGAAATCCAGAAGGCCAGATTGATCCAGGCCCCTCCTCTTCCTCCCACCTCACTTCTGTGTGAACCCTGTGCCCTGAAGGTCTTCTCATCTGTCTTGATGTGACTTGGTTTTCCTTGACACCGTGTCCCCAGGCTTCTTGGGGAAGAGTACACTCTTCCACCCTCTGTCCTGCGGTGCAGCCCCGGTGTCCTCCCAGGACTATCTGGGCTGTGAGGCCTTCTCTTGCTCTCCGGGCACACCTAGCAGTGTAAGGTGAAGAACACATTGTGTGTGCTCTTAGTAGCATGTTTTTGTCTGTGCATGCCCGTATATACACGTGTGTGCATAGACACTTCTGTGTGTACACACTCTGTCTAGGTTTTGTACCTGTGTTCTCTGTTGAGTGCCTGACACTCACAGTAAACAGGAGACAGCGTCCTGCTTACTGGTTGAATGAGATGGGTGAAGACATTTAAAACTCAGGGAAACCGTGCTGAGGTTGTCTCAGAAACACATGATTTGTAGGTTTGAGGGAATATTGATGTCCTAACTTGACACTGTGTTAGGTGCGTTATAGATGTTATCTTTGTGTGTCTGAAAGTCTTGACAACAAACAGGTGTTTGTGTGAGGAAACGCAGCCAAGTTAATGAATGACCTGCACAAGTTCACATGCAGAGTTCACGAGGAGCAGGACCTGAGATTTGGACTCAGATTTGTCTTAACTTTAAAGAGCCTCTGTCCTTGTCACGTTACTCTCCCTGTAACCATGTAGGGATTAATCATCTTTAACATTTCAGATGAGTCCACCTTTTAAATTTTTATGTTTTAAGACGTCGTTTTCCTTGAATTTAAAACAACTGGAAGTTGGGGTGTCAGTTCCTGTGGTTCTGGGTTTCTGCTGGTGCCCTAGCGGGGCCGGAGCAGATTGGAGCCTTCCTGACCTGCAGGGGTGTCGATGGCCACCTCTGCTGTATGGCCCCTTAGTTTCACACACGGGGAGGGATTCACTTTTATAAGTAACAAGATGAATGCCTTTAGCGCTTCTTTCTCTTGTCCCCCTTTCCTGGATGTTCTCTTTATTGATTCTGGTCTGATTTGAACTAGAAGGATCTGTTGACTCTGACTTGAGACAAGACGCACTAACCCTTAAGGATAGGGCTTCAGGTCATATCCCAGGTTTCTTTTCCCTTAAGGAATTCGCTTAGAATTCACTAAGAAACACAAGTTTTTGTTGACACTTGAATCATTTAGCTTCTTCATGGAAGCTTTTATTTTATAATTAAATATTAAATTTTGAGAAATGAAGATTTTCTGCACAAGTGTAGGAATTCTGTCTCATGTTGATCATTCAGGTCATCTTCATTTTTCCTTTCCATGCTGGTCCCCTTTCAGCTACCCAGGATGGGTTTACAGAGGAAGAGGAGCCTTGGGATTTGGGGAGTATAGATACAATTTGAAAAAACATTTCAGAGTGATCATTGTTTTCATTGCTTTTCAGTCATTTTGAAATTTCAAATGACATTAAAAGCCAACATGATTTTTTCACTTCATCAGTGGAGGAAGTTGGATGTTTAAAGCAGTGAGCACTATAAGGGGCTATTACTGTGTAATGTCCAAGAATCCAGAATCAAGTAATTGATCTGGAAAGGAGGGGCAGCCTTGGAGCACACAGGTCAGGTGATGAAAGATCCTCCTCCTCTCCTGAGATGCTCCTTGTCTGTTTTGTCTGATGATAAAATAGCCACTCTGGCTTTCTTGTGCTGTGTCATGTTTTATGTCTTTTTTTCTTAATCCTTTTCTTTTCAACTCATGGGTTGACATTTGGACTTTAAAAATACACTTCGGATAGACTGTAGTTGAGTAACATCTGTAGTTGTTACCTTGTTACTAGTTTGTGAATCTCTACCTTTTGACTTACAATGTTTAGTCTACTTATAAGTAATGTAATTATTGATCTGATTGTGTATTTCTCTTCTCTCTTTTTCTCTCTATTGCTCATTTTGTGAGTTTCTTTAGGGTTATTAACTTTAGCATTCTATTTTAATTCCCAGTTGACTTTCTAGCCATCCTTTCTTGCATGTTTCAGATTGGAAGTGGAAGTGTTAGTTGCGCAGTTATGTCCGACTCTTTGTGACCCTGTGGACTGTAGCCCACCAAACTTCTGTGTCCCAGGAATTCTTCGGGCAAGAATACTGGAGTGGGTAGCCATTCCCTTCTCCAGGGGATCTTCCCAACCCAGGGATCGAACCCAGGTTTCCTGCATTGGAGGCAGACTCTTTACTGTCTGAGCCAGGGCTCCTAAGGATTGTAATTTGCATCTTTAATCTACCATAATCTATTTAAAATTAATGTACTGCTTTGCATAAGCTATACACAGTCCTTGTAGCAGTATAGCTGTGTTCACACTCTGTGTTCTCTCTTTTTTATCTGATGATGTTATTGACTGTACCATCATTTATGCTGTAGGATTTTTCTTTTTTAGTGGTGAAAGCTTTATTGATTATTTGTGTGTTTCTCCTACTTGTCACCTGAGGCAGGCATTTGCAGGATGGCTAGATAAAGACTTAAGTATGCAGTCTGTAGCCACAGTAATTAAATCCTTGCTGCCTCCATAAAGAGGAGATCCAGAGCCACTTAGTCCAGTCAGGAGTTGATGAGGAAGTCCTGACCCTGGAGAGGATGTTCAGGCAGGGGGCATCCACCAGTGCTGGCAGGAGGCTGCAGCGCTGGGGAGCATACGTCTGCCCCAGCGCCCTGCTGGGGCACAGCACTCCCTTCCATGTAGAGACGATGTGAAGATAGACGGAAACACAAGTGGAGGCAGAATATGGTTTGTTACCCTCTCAGCGTTTCTCAAATATAGTTGTTTAACAATCTGTGTTTAAGCCTGTTGGGGGTATTTATTAAAAATGATCGCTTCTGAGCCTCACTCCACACCTGCACAATCAGGGTCTGACTATGAGGCCTGGGGGGTCTGCCTTTTAGGGTGAGTGCTCCAGGCTTGTCCTAAACACAGCCATGCATGACTGTCACTATTCTGGCACTCTTCCCACCAGCCCCTGCCTTTTTAGGGACCAGAACCCGCATTGTTCATGTTTATCTTTAAGATTGACAAGTGTGCAACTGATGAAACAGTTTGGTCATAGTCATAGAATTCTAGAGCCTGCATAAAGGCGCCTTCCAGGTCTTGCCAGTCAACAATCCTAGAGGGAAAACAGGCCAAATGATAGTGTCTGCGTGGTTTTACAACTGATTCATAACGCACGAGGTACTTTGCTGTAACTCGTAGATCAGAATAACCCGGTAAAATCTTTCTGTAAGAAATTATTTTCATGTTAGGTGTTATTTTTAGTCCAGTTTAACAATCTCTGCCCTTTAATTGGGAGTGTTCAGAGTGTTTGCACTTACTGTGATTACTGACACGGTTTGATTTTCCTCTCATATTGCTGTTTTCTGTTTGTCTCATGTGTTTTTTCTTCCTTTCATCCTCTTTTTCTGCCTTCTTTTGGTCTGAGTATTTTCGATGATTCCATTTACTGGCCTTTATTGGCTGACTTGCTGTATGTTTCGGGTGGGTTTTTTTGGTGTTTAATAGCTGCTTCAAAGTTTATAATTAGTGTGATCCTCTGTTTCATTACCGTCAGTCTTCATGTATATGTATACAATATACCTCACTCTTTTTCTGCCTTTGTGCTGTTGTAATCTTACGTTTTGGGCTTCCCAGGTGGCTCAGTAATAAAGAATCTACCAGCCAGTGCTGCAGATGCAAGAGACGTGGGTTCAACCCCTGGGTCGGGACGATCCCCTGGAGGAGGAAATGGTAACCCACTCCAGTATTCTTGCCTGGAAAATTCTGTGGACAGAGGAACCTGGTGGGCTACACTCCATGGGGTCACAAAAGAGTCGGACACAACTTAGCAACTGAGTACGCACAGTCATATATTTTACTTCTACACATATTATAAACTTCACAGTATATTTTTTCCTCTTTATTTTACAGTGCATAGTTTTGCCTTAAACAGTTATCTTTGAAGAGTGTTTTGGTTTTTTTTTTTTTTTTTTTTTTTTCAGTAAGAAGAGGTGTTTGTGTTTGCCCACATATTCACCGTTTCTGATTAGTCTTCGTTCCTTTGTGTAGGTTCAGATTTCCATCTGGTGTAATTATCTTTTTACTTGAAGAACTTCCAGTATTTCTTGTAAGTTTGCTGCTAGTGATGTCTGTCAGCTTTTGTATGTCAGAAAAAGTCTTTATTTCACCTTTATGTTCAAGAGACATGAATTTCAAAGATATCTGAACGATTTCCGTTTACTTGGTCTAGAGGTGTAGGTTGGCTTTTTCAGTCCCTTAAAGACCATGCTCTGCTGTCTCTGGCTTGTGTTCTTCCTGATGAGAAGGCTGCTGTGAGTCTCGTCTTTGTTCTTCTATATGTAGTGTGAATTCTCTGACTGCCTGGCAGAATTAACTGTCGGTGCCTGACACTTCATTTATTTACAAGTCGTCAGTGTCCTGGCTGAACGTATGGGTTCCCAGGTCTGTGGGATCACTCTTTTCTGGCCGCTCTGTTTGTTGGTCACACGACTGAGCATCTGCGGCCTCTGACCCCTGTGCTTCTCGGGGCGGTTAGAACGCACCCATTGAAAAAGGAGAGGAAGCCCCTTGTCATCCGTGGCCTCCGACCCGGCTTCTCCTGCGGCTATTTGTCCTCCAGACACAGCGAGGGGCGGGTTGACCTGTGCTGCCTGGGAGGCCCCGGGCGCCTCTCCGTGCACAGTGTATGAGGAGTGTTCTCATGTCTCTGATAGTTGGTGTGGATGACTGCAGCTCAGAGTCTGATGTGATTGTTGTACCTTCAGCCCTGGACTTTGTCTCACAAGATGACATGCTGACGCCGCTGGGGAGACTGGACAAGTATGCTGCGAGTGAGAACGTATTTAACAGGTATGTGCATGTGCTCTCCGCTAGGGGAGGCGGGAGGGTGGCTTTTGTTGCACGAATTTCAGTTAACAGAAGTACCCAGTTTAAAGCAGGTGTCACTGCCACGGGCAGTGAGAGTCACTCAGCTTCACTGCTGGTCACAGCTGTGGCCGCCCTTTTACTCGTTACTCCTCCATCCTGTAAGAAAACGCACTCTTTCTTGGCTTTTTGGCAAAAAGCAACCAAAAAACCCCACTACTTTTTTGCTATTAAGCATCATTTTGACGGTCATGTGAAGTGGCTACTGAGAAATCTGCTATTCCTCCAGCAGGGGGCGGTGTGTCCCTGCCATGGACCAGGTGACTGGCCCTCAGAGGCGCAGGACACGGCAGTGACCAGCGCTCACTTTCCCCAGTTGCACTGTTTCTCCACCTAAAGCCCCCAGACCACCTGGATCAGACTTCTCTGGGAATCGAAAAGTCTTTCTAGCATCTTCTGAATATAGATGTATGAAACTTGTTTAATCAAATATGTAAAGATAACATTTTATATAATGAAAAGTAATTATATTTTCCCCCTATTTATGATAATTGAAGATATTAATAGCTACTTAAGACAAATTTTCAGTGACCTTAGAAATTTGTGAGATAATGGTGAAACATTCTAGTCAATGTTCAATTTCATCTTAATTAAAATAAAATCCATACCAGCATTTGTCACTTAGAAAATTGTCACTTATAAAATGTGTTAAGAAAAACTTCTTAAATCTGTATGGATTCTGGCTTTTAAAGTTCTGAGTACTAACTGTTTGGTGCCACTGACCGTGGTATAATCTTCTGTGCAGACAGATGGTGGCCCGGAGTCTGCTGGACACGCTGAGGGAAGTGTGTGATGATGAGAGAGAGTGCATTGCTGTTCTGGAAAGAATCAGCAGATTAGCTGATGATTCAGGTATGTGTTTATGCAGAGGAAGGTTTCTTTTATCAAATTTAAGTTTCTAAAAACTAATGAAAAACTTAAGTGTAACATGAGGTTTCTTGGAAATATTTCCTAAGTAAATTATCTAACCCATGAGTAACAAGAAAATAAAAAACCTGTTACTAAGATTCAAACATTTTATATACCAGGCCTATTTAGTTTGACTTTGGAAATTTTTCAGAAGAACAATCTAAGAACATTGTTTTGCATCATGTACATTCATAATAACTTTTATTACTTTAATAAAAACTTTAAACTTTTTTGAATAAGTAAAAAGAGATGGAGTGGGCTGTAAAACTTTTTTGACAAAAAATGCATTCTTACTTAAAAAATGTTAATCACTTGTTGCAAAACTAAAGCTGTTTGTCTCTAAAGTGCAGATAGCAGGAGAGTCTGCTTAAGAAAGAGGTGAACTTGTTTTGAGACTTAGAATACAGTTTATTACGTTTTTAAAAAATATTTTTCACTGTGTCAAAACATACATAAAATTTGTCATTTTAACCTAATATTGCTTTGAGCATAGTCCTATATTTGATTTTAGAAACAATTCAGAAAGAAAATTTTTTGTTAAATCCATGATCTCTTTATTGAAATGTGTTATTTTTCCATTTCTATCAAACTTTTTGACATGTCAGCATTCTCATCCTTTAATTTTTAGATGAGCTCATTTTTTGGTGAGCGTCTCTTTTTACGGGAATGTTTACTATTCACATCAGCCTTAGATAGTTTTATTATCCTGTAGAAAAAAAACATTAGTAAGCTCACTAATATTCTATTACTGTCTCATATGATGTTCTGTGTAATTGCTCATGTATATGCTTGATCCAAAGTGGTTTTAGGAGCGTGTCATCAATTATTTTTACTTAAGTTTATTTTTGATTTGGCAGAGATAAACAGTTTAACTTAAAATTTTGGCACTGTTTCATTCCACTGTATTTATTCCTTTCGCAGTAGAGACCTAGATGTTTTTTAAGGCAGAATTTGTATTTCTTCTGCCTGTTTACCAATTGCACTGAAGTTTTTTAATATGTGAAAGTGAAAGTGTTAGTTGCTCAGTCGTATCCGACCCTATTCAACCCCATGGACTGGAGCCCGCCAGGCTCCTCTGTTCATGGGATTTCACAGGCAAGAATACTGGAGTGGATAGCCATTCCCTTCTGTATGTGTTCTAAAATGTATCTCAAGTTTTTGAGTTCCTGATAAATATCTCTGTTGACATTTATACTTTGGATACGTGTAAACAGTACATTTGAACTGTGGTGTTGGAGAAGACTCTTGAGAGTCCCTTGGACTGCAAGGAGATCCAATCAATCCATCCTAAAAGAGATCAATCCTGGGTGTTCATTGGAAGGTCTGATGTTGAAGCTGAAACTCCAATACTTTGGCCACCTCATGCGAAGGGTTGACTCATTGGAAAAGACCCTAATGCTGGGTAGGATTGGGGGCGGGAGGAAAAGGGGACGACAGAGGATGAGATGGTTGGATGGCATCACCGACTCGATGGACATGGGTTTGGGTAGACTCTGGGAGTTGGTGATGGACAGAGAGGCCTGGCGTGCTGCAATTCATGGGGTCGCAAAGAGTCGGACACGACTGAGCAACTGAACTGAACTAAACAGTACATACTCTATGCTGGGTTCTAGATTGAATGCTAGAGCCATTACCAAGATGAAGAAGAATTCCTGTCATCAAATTAACAGTTGAGTGAATGCAGCCGACATACTAACAAGAAGCAGTAACAGGGAGGACTGGGGCTGGCTTCAGACAGCTGGTGGCATCTGAGATGGGTTTGATGGCACAGAGGGGAGAGGAAAGGAGAGGTGTAGGGGTCTGGGAAGCTTAGGACACTGGCCCATTTGGTCAGCAGTGGGTTTACTAGGCCTGCAGTTTAGAAAAACTAGGCTTAGGTGAGGAGCCTGAAGGGCTAGATGGTAAAGATTTGTACTGTGCTGGGCCTGAGAGTTCACACCTCTTGTGATTTGAAACAGTAATGCAGAGAGCGTTGACTTGAGAAGCTGGGTTGGCAGGAAGGGCTGTTGGGCAGCTCCTCTGACTGTTAGGAGTCGTCTGGGAGCAGTGTCAGGGCTGGAGGGTTGTCAGCTTCCTTGAAGTTGAGGGTTCTAATCTCTGTCAGATGTCAGGAAGTTTTGGTCTTAATATTTTTAATGTTACGTTTCCTCCACCTCAGACTCCTATTTTTTTTTGAAGTTTTCTTTCGTCTAAGTAGATGTTTTATTGTTGTTGTTCAGTTGCTCAGTTGTGTCCAGCTCTTTGCGACCCCATGGACTGCAGCATGCCAGGCTTCCCTGTCCTTCACCATCTCCCAGAGCTTGCTTAAACTCATGTCCGTTGAGTCAGTGATGCCATCCAACCATCTCATCCTCTGTCGTCCCATTCTCTTCCTGCCCTCAATCTTTCGTAGCATCAGGGTCTTTTCTAATGACTCAGTTCTTCGCATTAGGTGCCAAAGCATTGAAGCTTCAGCATCAGCCCTTCCAATGAATATTCAGGACTGATTTCCTTTAGGATAGACTGGTTGGATCTCCTTGCAGTCCAAAGGACTGTCAAGAGTCTTCTCCAACACCACAGCTCAAAAGCATCAGTTCTTTGGCACACAGCTTTCCTTATAGTCCAGCTCTCACATCCATACATGACCACTAGAAAAACCATAGCTTTGACTCTATGGACCTTTGTCGGCAAAATGTTTTATACATTTTATACATGGTTCAAAATACAGAACTCCTGTTAGATACATCTATTGTCTATAATGAAGTCTTTGTAAAGTGAAATTAGCTGGTCTTAGTTAGTTTGGGGGTTTTATTTGCCTTGAAGGGCTTCCTACCTCAAGATCGAACTTTTTTTTTTTGACCTTGCCCTACAGCTTACAGGATCTTAGTTCCCCAATCAGGGATTGAACCCCTTGCCCTACAGCTTACAGGAGCTTAGCTCCCCAATCAGGAATTGAACCTGTGCCCCCCAGCAGTGGAAGTGCATAGCCCTAACCACTGGACCACCAGGAAAATCTCTTAAAATGTTGTCTTTTAGTGCTTTTGATCTTTTAAAAAAAAATTTGGATCTCTGATTCACCTAGAATTTATGTATAGAGAGTAGTGGAATCTCACCTTTTTTCCTCATATAACCAGCTTGCTTTCTTACCGTTACTCAGGGGACGGTTGGTCTTTTTGAAATGCTGTCTCATTTAAATTTGCCATATGCACTTGGGTCTTTTCAGATTTTTTTTTGTTATTTTCAATCTGTTGGTCTCCTGTAGCATTGCTGACCCTCTGTCATCGTAGTTAAGTCTGACTATAACCGTCGTAGTTAAGTCTGACTATAAACCCTGCACTCACTGGCTGCATTCAGGTTAGAAGCCAGTCCTTACAGCCTGTCCTGGGGGTTCTGAAAGAGCAGAGTTTGTGGGTGATGTCATGTACAGTTGACCTGAACTCAGGTGGACAGGTCCAGTTCTCACAGGGAGTGACCACAGGCTCCAGGCGGGCTCTGAAGACAGAAGCCGGGAGGGGGTGACTTTGCCATGACTGTGAAGAGCATCACAGGGTGGAGTGCGTTCCCTGAGGACTCATGATGCCGGGAGGAGAGTCTGGGGCTCTCCTGGGGGCTCTCCTGACTGCCCGCCTGGTGAGAACCCTGTGCGGGGAGGACACATCCGCTCACCTTCCTGTTGTTTCTGCAGAGCCGACTGTGAGGGCAGAGCTGATGGAGCAGGTGCCTCACATTGCCTTGTTCTGCCAAGAAAACCGGCCAGCAATCCCGTACGCCTTTTCAAAGTACTTGCTGCCCATTGTGGTTCGCTATCTCGCAGATCAGAATAACCAGGTAGGAGGGCCCTGTCCACATTCCTGCAGAAGTGTGTGCTGTCTGGTGGTCTCCTTAGAATGTTCCTTCCACTTAGACCTGGTCATTCGGTTTCTCAGAATGACAAAAGGACATCTCAGAGAAGAAGGGGCAGAATCTAGGAGATCGCCTTAATGCTGCAACAGACAGCTCCAGCAGCTGCTGCTCCCCTGCCACCCTTCCAGGCGGCCCCCAGAAGTTTGTCACTGGGAGACCTCTTTTCCAGGAGTGGCCTTTCTGTTCCCCTGGATCTGTTATGACACAGTCGGCCGAGTTCTGTCTTTGCAGAGCAGCCACCAGTTTCTATCTGCAAGGTTATGCCGGTTGTGACCCTTTGGTTGGATGAGGAGCCTGCAGATTTGTGAACTTCATGCCTTAGGGTTTCATCATACTGTGCACATGCCTTGTTTACATGTTTGTTTTTTCCCAGGTAAGAAAAACGAGCCAGGCAGCTTTGCTGGCCCTGCTGGAGCAGGAGCTGATCGAGCGCTTCGATGTGGAGACCAAGGTGTGCCCTGTTCTCGTGGAGCTGACAGCCCCCGACAGCAACGACGACGTGAAGACGGAGGCCGTGGCCGTAAGCAGAGCTCAGTTTTTCAGTTCAGGGAGATGAACTACTGGGTGACCGTAGGAGGTGACATTAGACACAACGCCACGTTACATGCGGTAGGGTTTGTACATGCTGGGTATCAGAGTAGCCCTGGGTCACGGAATTTGAAACACAATGCTGGGCTCAGAGCGGACACAGGCTTCCGAGGGCAGAGGTGTCTTTCCTGGGGGGCTCGTGCCGCATGGAGCTCCTGGGATGATGGTCCTTGCTGGGCTCGAAGAGGCCAGGATGCACGGCAAGAAAACAGTGAATCAGCTGTGAATTCATCTCATCAAAAAGAAAAAGTAAGATGGCAAAGCTGGCCAGGATCCTTTTAAAAACCCTGTATTGAGTGAAGATGCATTTGAGCTCCTTGAGTTGCTGTTGAGCACTTTTCTAGCCACTGTGAGAGCACAGTAAGAAAAAAGAGGAATGCTGCCTGTTGCTCCTGTCCTTGATGGCATGGTCTTTGCAGGGAGGAACATATGATATAAGTTATGATTACTAGAAGAACACACAGATTAAGTTGTCATGCACATAAAAAAGTCAAATATGGTGAGTTTTCTGGGTTTGGGACATGGTTAGCAAATAGTTTGATTACTTGAGAGCCATTGCAAGTTGGGCTTGAATTACATGTGATAGTATGTTACCATTTACATCTGTGGTTCCTCAGTTCAGGAAGTAAGAATTCCTATGATAGAAAAGGGATCAGTCTATCTGAAAATTAATTTAAATTATTTAGGTAGTGAGAATTTGCTATTTAAACCTAATACAATGGCATTTGTGTTGATATGAAATTACACTAGAAATAATTTAATAGTGCTTCTGGATCTTTTGTAGGATGAATTATATTTTCTCTCGTGCCTTTCATTGGAAGTTCCATTATTTTATTTTTAGATACTTAGGTACCAGTTAATAATGAATTTAGATAGTTTTCAGTAATTGCATTTTTATTGAAGTGAAATTCACATAATATAAAATCAATCATGTTAAAGTTCACAGTTGAGAAGCATTTAGTACATTCATAGTGTTGTATCACCTCTGTCAAGTTCCAAATCATAGATTTTTTTTTAATTTCACAAACTTCTCAAGAAAAAGGAAATCGATTTTGGCGTAATTGTTGGTTTATATTGAGCAGAGTTTAACTTGCTGTGTTACAATTTTTGATGGGATTTAGGAATAGTAAAACATTGTAATTAACAAATGGCTATACCCAGTGCTAGTGAGAAACGTGTGATTCTCTCACAAATGGTTTGTGTTTATTCTGTTATGTTTTGCATTCCCTGTCTTCCCAGTTGTTCTGTTTTGGGAGTAATTCATCCTAAGAATTTAATTATGCCAGATTGGTGATGCTGTGTATCTTTGGATTGTTAGCTTGGGCTTGGAGATGCCTGGAAACAGTCTGGAGTCAAGAAACCACACTGCTTTAGGGGGTGGGGGGCGTCCGTGTCCCCCCGCCACTCTGAGGGTCGTGGGTCTGATAGGGATGGGCCACCCTGACCCTGTGGGCCTTGTGACTCTGTGGGCACAGAGATCTCGCCATTTGTTTAGGTCTTTCCTCATCTCCTCAATGTTTGGTAGTTTTCAATAGCTCATGCATGTACTGTGTTAAATTTCATGTTTGTTTGTTTGTTTTTCATTATTGTGAATATTTGTATACATTTTCAGTTGTTTGTTGCTAATTTATAGAAATGCTTTTTTTTTCCATTCTATCCTATGTCCTGCAAACCTCCTAAGCTCACTTGTTGGTTGCAGTGGCTTCTTGGTAGGTTCCTTGCGATGTGGTCTGTAGACAGTCATGCACGTATGGGTAGAGTCCCCTCTCTTTCCAGTCAGTTGCCTGTCCTCCTGATATTTGCCTGGGCCGGGGGTGGACGTAATATATAATGATGACAGACCATCAGATTTCCGTATATTCTAACTCTGGGGGGAAGGTATTCAAATGCATTGAGCTGGTTTTCAAACAGTCTGTCCTCACTTTGCCTGGAACGGTGTGACCCAAATCCTGTGCATCTCAGACATATCTGTCCATGCCTTCCTGGAGCCCTGGCTTTGCAGAGTAAGCACGTGGTCTTCCCGTTTGCGAGTTTCAGAGACAGTGGTCCTTTGCACAATGAGGACTGGCTGTGCACAGTCTTCTCTTAGTGCGGGTGCACTGCGTCCAGACCCTTCTTGTGGATAGTCTTTCCTTCGAGCAGTCACCATTTATTCTCTTATCAGGGAAATGTAGGAGTTTGTTTGTTTGTTTTTTCACTTTTATTAGGCAAAATGATTAATAAGGTTGAAAACTATAGGTAAAAATGCAATTTTTAGGATTTTCTCTGGGTTTATTGTACCTTTAATAATCACTGGGTTGATTCTGTTGGTAGTAGTTAATATCTGTTTTTCTGTCTTCAACTTGGACAAATAAAATTTTGTGATGTATAAGGACGTCATGTCATGTTTTATACTTCCTTAAGTTATATACTTTTAATGAATTGGCAGAAGTCTTGGTTTGAAGGTGCATTCAGTATGTCTGTGCTCTCGTTTATTTTAGATAATGTGCAAAATGGCCCCCATGGTTGGCAAGGACATCACGGAGCGTTTGATCCTCCCTCGGTTTTGTGAGATGTGCTGTGACTGCAGAATGTTTCATGTTCGAAAGGTATTGTGGTGGTGGTGTTTAAGATACATGGTTCTTCTCGTGGTCACTGTATTGATCCGTGGAATTTAAAATTTTTTTTTCAAAGAACACTATAATATTTTGAAATGTCAATGACGCTTTCATTGTCAGGTCTGTGCCGCCAATTTTGGAGATATTTGCAGTGTCGTCGGCCAGCAAGCTACTGAGGAGATGTTGGTAAGGCCTGCAGACAGGAACTGAGGAGAAAGCAGTGCGTCACAGAGCAGCACCTGAAGTTTGAAATACATACAGTGGCCCCCAAATTGTATTAATATAGTTCCAGAAAGATAGTATGACTTTGAGAGTTTAAATTTCTGTAATCTGGGTGTTTGTATTATGTTGTGTTTAAGGACAGTTTGTTAAAAATGCAGATGTGTTGAGAACCATCAATCCCTTTTTAACTCCCATTTCTATAAAATCAGTTCTTATTTATTCAAATGAATCTTTCATTTTATTGCAACCCTAGAGTATTTTAGTGACCAATTAGATTTACAGCAGGTGATTTTTAAATGGTCAGTTCATGGGATGTAAGGGCTTAAAGTACAAGTTAATGTGCTCGAAGAGTTTTGGAAACCACCTATTATGCAGAGTCATTAAGTACAAACTCTTGAGCTGTACTTGTCAGGAGTGTCTTTGCTTTTCCACAGTCAGTAGTGGAGTGAATTGGGTGTGATTTATTTAAAGCTGCTAATTGCTAATATTAAATGGGTCTTCTAAATTTTGTTAAGCTAATGTTTTAAATGCTGGGAAAGTGAGAAATGAAGTAAAAGTAACTGAAACCTGCGTGTGTCTGCCTAACGATCGGGGCCCTTCTCGCCCAGCTGCCCAGGTTTTTCCAGCTCTGCTCGGACAATGTGTGGGGCGTCCGCAAGGCCTGCGCGGAGTGCTTCATGGCCGTGTCATGTGCCACGTGTCAAGAGATTCGACGGACTAAACTATCAGCACTCTTTATTAATTTGATCAGTGATCCTTCACGCTGGGTAGGGCTTTGTTTAATTATCATTTTTGTAAAACAGTGCATTTTACAGAAAATATGATTTTAATCCCACAATTTACGAAATAATTTATCATTTAAGGTATGTTATTGCTGATACTTCTGGGAGTAGACAATGGACTACTATATTAACTTTTTTTTAAAAAACAGGACAAAATTTCTATTCCATGCAAATATTTTGTAGGGTCTCATATTCACATCCTCACGGTTTGGATATTCAAGCCAAGATTAAAAAGCTTAAAAGGAAAAAGGAGAAAATGATTGAGGGGGAATTGTAACTCCTAACTGAGAACGGACTCAGGGTCTACTCCTGTCCTTTCTCCCCTCCTCAGGTTCGACAAGCAGCTTTCCAGTCTTTGGGACCTTTCATATCTACGTTTGCGAATCCGTCTAGCTCGGGCCAGTATTTTAAAGAAGAAAACAAAAGCTCAGAAGATACATCAGTAGAAGACAAAAATAGGTAAGATCTTTAAAAACTTTGCTTTCCAGTTTTACTGCTTGTGAGCAATTTTTCCACTTTCACTACTTTTATTATGTTCTTTTTGGAGAGTTTATTGTTTCTCTTGATTATAAAAATTGGTAAATATTTTTTATAGAATCTTAAATACATTTGTTAAACATCTCTGGTTAATTGTGTATTGAAATGAGGAGAAGAAAATGCATGTAATGCAACTAGCTTGGTGCTGGGCACATAGAAAGCTGTCTGTCATGATAGATTCTATAATTTTTGAGTAAGTTTATTTAATAATTAATTTACCTAGTAAAACCATCTGTTAACACTTAACAGAGAATATACAAAGTAATGGTTATACAGTTTAAAGGGTTTGGTTTTTCAAGGAGTAAAACCTAATTTAGGAGTATGTGTTACTCTACAGTCAGTTTCTTACCATTATTTTCCTCTTTAGTCAATTAATTTTCTTTTGGATGTTTGATTCTCTGCAGAATAATGATTATGTCAGTAATCATAATAATTATTATTTGTCAATTGAGGGGGAAATATTTTAATGATTAGCCCTAAGTTAGTGTACTTATTGGGGCTTCCTTTATAGCTCAGTCAGTAAATAATCTGCCTGCAATGCAAGAGACCTGGGTTTGATTCCTGGGTCTTGAAGATTCTTTGGAAAAGGAAATGGCAACCCACTCCAGTATTCTCGCCTGAAGAATCCCATAGACAAGGAGTCTGGTAGGCTACAGTCCATGGGATCGCAAGAGTTGGACATGACTTAGCAACTAAACCACCCACCACCAGTGTACTTATTAACTGGAATATCAACTTTTAAGAGCATTTAATAAGACAAAAACTAAGATCATGGCATTTGGTCTCATCACTTCATGGCAAATAAAACGGGAAAAAGTGGAAACAGTGGCAGATTTTATTTTCTTGGGCTCCAAAATCACTGCGAATGGTGACTGCAGCCATGAAATTAAAAGATACTTGCTCCTTGAAAGAAAAGTTATGATAAACCTAGACAGCATATTAAAAAGCAGAGACCACCACTTTCCTGACAAATGACAGGTCCATATAGTCAGAGCTATGGTTTTTCCAGTAGTCACGTATGGATGTGAGAGTTGGACCCTAAAGAAGGCTGAGCACCGAAGAACTGATGCTTTCAAGTTGTGGTGCTGGAGAAGACTCTTGAGAGTCCCTTGGACAGCAAGGAGATCAAACCAGTCAATCTTAAAGGAAATCAACCCTGAATATTCATTGAAACAACTGATGCTGAAGCTGAAACTCCAATACTTTGGCCACCTGATGCAAACAGCTGACTTACTGGAAAAGACCCTGATGCTGGGAAAGATTGAAGGCAGGAGGAGAAGGGGACAACACAGGATGAGATGGTTGGATGGCATCACCAACTCAATGGACATGAGTTTGAACCAACTCTGGGAGTTGGTGAAGGACAGGAAAGAGCCTGGCGTGCTGCAGTCCGTGGGGTCGCAAAGAGTCAGACACGACTTAGAGATTGAATGACAACAATAAGGCAACCAAATTTTAAAGCTTAAAGAGGACACCTCTGATTTTTACTTTAAATTTTTTCTTTTGCATTTAATTTTAAATTGAGTTTTAGTCTTTACGATTTACTTTAGTATGTCCTTGGGGGAAACAGCACAGACCTACCGTACTGCACGGGAAACACACACAGACCCCAACAGGTGTGCCCTGACCAAGTTCCCGGGTGCCCGCCCCCTGTCACAGCGCTAACGGACATTTCCTTCTGTAGGTCTTGGTTCTGTGGTATTTCCTCTCTCGATGTTGTGACTTGGCACTCCTTCCTTTCTTCCCTACTGCCTTGTTTTACCTTTTTGCCCATTCTCCTCCTGTCCTGCTGAAGAGTCAAACCCAAGGTACTGTTCTCTGTGAAGGAAGAAAAATCACCCTAAAGCTGTCTCCCTAGCGAGGAAAGTTGGTCACTTCTTTTGCAAACCATTGCTGCAGGATGTTTTTCAGTAATGATGGGCGGTGGGCGTTCTCTGCTCTTCACTGTTAACATCAGTGACCTTTTCTCTAGTGGCACTAATTGTATAAAGACTGTTGCATAGCTTTTATTTATTTATGAATCTAGAAAGAGTCTAGGAAGTGATAATGTAAATTTACAGAGAACCGTATAGGACAGGGGTGAGTAGACTTCCCGTAAAAGACCTGCAGTAAATACTTTAAGTCTCTGTCAGAACTGCTTACCCTGCCTTTGTGGACAGTCTGTGGTGTGTGGGCTGTCTGTGTTCCAATAAAACTTTACTGACAAAAACATTGGTGTGGCCAAACATGGCTGGTGATTTTGCTGGACTGCCTCTATAGGATCTTATTGGAAGAGCTGTTTAAAGACTGTTAGTTATCTTTTGGCTAAAACCTTAACTCCTCTTCCATTGTAATGAGGTCTGTCTTAGTGTCAGGTCAGTGCTATTGTAGCATTGGACTTTCACTATATTATTAGACTTTGTTGACTCGTGTTAATGACGTTGATGGAGGGAGGAGGCAGATCCTGGCTGCGAAAAGAGTTCTGTTAGATATTGTAAAAGCCGTCATGTAGTTCCATGTGTTATTCATCTCAGAGCCATTAGCTAGATGGCCCACTCTTAAATACCTGTTGAGCTGCCTTAAATCTAGTTTTGCTTTTTAAGGTTGGTTGATTGGTTGATTTTGCAAAACTTAATTGAGCACCTACTATGAACCAGTGACTATAGCCAGATACACAGGACTTGGTTCTTGTTCTCAGGGTCCTCTCAAGTTTCCTAGAATTCAGATTTCTCAAGCAGATGTTTTACAAAGCAAGTTTTTGGCAATACATTTCCACTGCTGTTTATTCCATTTGTATTGTTTAATCTGATCCTCGAGATATTTAATATCACTTACTACTCTTTGAAGCATGTATTGGTTATAAACCTCTGACTTTATAAAATGCCAGGTTTCTCTCTCACCCTGGATCAGGCTTCTTTGAAGGTGTTGAGAAAGGTACTTCCAGAGTGGTTAAGTGTTGAGATTTGCACTGTTATCTGAAATGAGCACTCCGTCTTCCGTTTAGCTAAACCAGCTATTAATACCACATTGCTCTCTGCACATGCTGCCTTCTTTGGGTCTCCCTCTTCCTGTCTGGGATGCCATCCTGTTCTGCCCACACCTCATTTAACAGAGAGCTGTCTGGACGGACGACCTCAGTGTCTTGGAGGAAACCCAGAGTATTTGCATCCTGTCTGTCTTGAGTGCTGGAGAACAAGTGCCGATGTGGGCCTGTCTCCTCATCCTGTGCTTGCACATGATATCCATGGACTGCAGGTCCCCTGCGCAGTAGCCTGGGTTTGTCTTGTGTTCTCACACCATCACCAGGCTTGGCATGCGCTTGGCACGCGATAAATCTCAAATGAGTTGATGTAAGAAAGTAATGGATTTTATCCAAAAAGCATTAAGTAACTGAATCGTTTTTGCTAGTCTTTGTCAGTTTAGCATAAAGTTAACTTTGTGTAAGTAAAATTGATTGTTATTGTTTTAAATCTGGAAGTAGTTCACTGCTGTTGAGACTCCATTAAGTGAGCACGTGGAGTCCATGTCTGCTGTCGCCCAGTACGCCCATGCATTTCTGGGACCAGCGGTTCCCCGGTCACTTTCCTAGGCCAGGGTCTTGGCTCACCTGGACCCTAAGGATGTTAACTGGCAGCCAGTGTAGATGCCGAGGGGACGTGGGTGCTGGTGGAGACGTGTTCCTGGCTGAACCTCTGGCACCTCCGAGGAGCTGGGTGCTCTGCTCGCTGTGCCAGCCCCTCTCCTCCCTTCTCCGAACGGCATTTGTACATATGGCGGTGTTTGCAAGACTAACTTTTAGGAAGGTCAGAATCCTGACCATCTTCAGCAGCTTGATGGTGCAGCTGGTTATTACTCAGCTTCAGGAAAAAGCATATTTAGAGAATTTATATTTTTGACAGTTTGAAGCAACTGGTATTCATACTGAATTTAATACTTTGCAGAATTTCATGTGAGGGAAGATGTTTTTCTCTCTTGAAAACCGTAGCAGGAGTTTGAAGTCAGGACAGATTAGTAATTTTTCATTAGCAGATAGAGTGACTTGGCTGGTGACTCTTTGCTTTTCCTGCTGAGAATGTTAAAATTTAATGCTGAGATGAGGTAGTGATAAAGGAGCTTCAGGCCCTTGGAATAGTTTTCCAAACTAATTGGCTTTGAATTGGGTTCTGTTTGTGAATTTTAAATGGAAATTTATTAAGTTCTTCAGATAACACATGACTGAAGTTTCAGTCATTTGCTCCCCACCCCCACCAAGCAACGTCCTGTTGCTTTGATTTTTAAAATTTAGTTTGCGTAATATCAAAAAAGCTGTAAAAATAGCACAGAGAATCCCATAAACCCTTCTTCTAGATTTCTTCAAATTATAAGATTTTACCATAGTTGCTTTATTATTATTTTTCTGAGTTCTTTGAGATAAGTTTTAGACATGATATTCTTTCTTAAATATTTCACTATGTATTTCCTCAAAACACAGACACTAACACATAACCACAGTCTCATTACCAAAATTGAAAAGTTAAAATAGATACAATACTGTCATCTAGAGATTTCGTTCAAATATTACCAGTTATTCCAATCATTTCTTAAAAGAAAAAATATCTTTAATAAAGAAGATGGTTGGAAAAATGTCACGTAACTCATACACACATGGAGGATGTTTATTGCACACGGGAGCACTGGCTTGGAGGACTGATGGGGAGCTCCAGGGTGCCGCAGGCATCACAGCCAGCCCCTTGCTTTATGAGCAGGGCGTGAACGCGGAACCTGCAGTGCAAATGCAGGGTAAGAATTGAGCTCTTGCACAGTTTAGATGTGCATGCGGCCTAGTTTATGGTTTATAAGAACAGAGGAGAAACACCAGAATTTTAAATGCTATCACTGTGTGGTCTGTTTTCAGATGACTTTTTAAAATGTTTGTATCTGTATCTAAAACAGCTTTGTAAAATAATCATGCTGTGGTTTCAGAAAATCATTTCTGAAAACAGTGTAAACATTCCTATGAGACAAAACCTAATCCGGGAAGTGGGTGACCTCCTGAGACCATGCGCAGTGGCCCGGGTATCATGTAGGTGGTGCCGTCAGCTGCCAGGGCACAGGGCCGGAGAGCCTCCTGTGTAATGCCTTTTATTCTGTATACTCAAGGGCCTGTGTTTCAGGGGAGCACCTTTAATTTCTCCCCCACACTCACCTGACGTATCCACCCTCACCTCCCTGTCGTGTTTCTTAGAAAGAGGTGTCTCGTCACCTGTCTCATCTGCCCGCCTGTGTTCTCAGCCCGTTTGCCCTCCCTAGAAAAATGTGGCTTTGTCAGCAATTCCATCAGCCTCCTGCATCTCCAGTTCTTCATCTCTTCTGACCTTTCCCCCTGCACCTCATGTACCCTTTTGTATGAGAGGAATGCCGCACTCCTGGTTACTCCACACGCCTTGTGTGGGGACACGCGGGCCCAGCCCACACTCATCCTCCTGAGTCCCCTCTGGTCTGGCTCAGGGTCTGACCACTCTCCCAGGGCGTCACCACCTGAAATTGCATGTAGATCCCGACTCGGCCCATGCAGACCGCAGTGTCTCCTCTCTGAGCCATCACACTTGTGCTTCTGCTTTCTGAAAGTGCTGCCCCTCTTCTGTCGCTCCTGCCTTCGCACATCTGTCTGAGCTCGCTTCTCCTCAAGCCTCGCAGAGGCTGGCTGATTCTTCAGACACGACTCCTGTTGTTCCGTCTAAAGCCTCTCCTCCCAGCGCTGCCTCTCGTGGTCACAGGCGTGCTTCTGTACGCACTGCTTTGCTGGCGGTCACCTGCTCTGTTGCTGTTTGCCTCTAATTACAACCTCAGGAGCAGGACCTGAGTCTCATTCACAACAGATCCTCATACAGTGTCACCTCCTAGCTCCTAGTAGGTGCTCAGTACATGTTTGTTAAATGTAATTGAGTCAAATAAACTTTAGGGGATAAACTTAGCTTAGGTGGTGGATGGAGTGACTAGTGAGCTTTAGGTTTAATGGCTTGTACCATCTCTCAGACTTTATTTTTTTGGGCTCCAGAATCACTGCTGATGGTGATTGCAGCCATGAAATTAAAAGACGCTTACTCCTTGGAAGGAAGGTTATGGCCAACCTAGATAGCATATTTAAAAGCAGAGACATTACTTTGCCAACAAAAGTCCGTCTAGTCAAGGCTATGGTTTTTCCAGTGGTCATGTATGGATGTGAGAGTTGGCCGGTGAAGAAAGCTGAGCGCCGAAGAATTGATGCTTTTGAACTGTGGTGTTGGAGAAGACTCTTGAGAGTCCCTTGGACTGCAAGGAGATCCAATCAGTCCATCCTAAAGGAGATCAATCCTGGGTGTTCATTGGAAGGTCTGATGTTAAAGCTGAAACTCCAATACTTTGGCCACCTCATGTGAAAGGTTGACTCATTGGAAAAGACCCTAATGCTGGGAAGGACTGGGGGCGGGAGGAGAAGGGGACGACGGAGGATGAGATGGTTGGATGGAATCACCGACTCGATGGACATGGGTTTGGGTAGACTCCGGGAGTTGGTGATGGACAGAGAGGCCTGGCGCGCTGCAATTCATGGGGTCGCAAAGAGTTGGACACGACTGAGCGACTGAACTGAACTGAACTGAACTGAACTGAACCATCTGTCTACCAATTAGGTCATGACTCCATGTGGGGGAAACATCTGGGAGTAGAGCCGAAAGTGCAGAAGAAATAGAATTAACTGTATTTACACTTAAGTGGACTTGAATGTATTTTGTAAGATAGTAAATAAGGATCTTTTCTAATGCTGCATGGAGGGGTTTGTTTCTTTTCATTGTGGGCAAGGCGGTTTTAATTCTCAGCTTGTCAGTATGTTACTGGGACACGGTGACAATACCATAATCCTAAAAATCAGATGATATAAAAAGTGTATTTAGCTTAAAATGCCCTGTGGGAATTTATCTTCCTCCTGTTTCTTTTTAGTCTCTTTATTATTGAAATTATCATGGTATTGTATCATCACAGAGTTCTTAAATATTATCTCCTCTAATACCTAGTAGTTTAATATCTAGACTTAACTGATGTTTGCTTCTCTGAACACAGAACACCTGATGGAAAAAGAAGCATCATCAGTGATATACACAAACTACTGAATTTGTATGGATAATTTGTAATCTTTAATATTTAATGTTTAATATTTAAAGTTAATATGTTTTTAAATGAAACTCTTTAATATTTAATTTTAACTCTAAATGCTTTAAGTAGTATCTTTTATTGGTTTTCTTCAGAAATTACCTTGATACTTTCACTCTCTTTTTCCCGAACGAAGCAATGAAAGGACCAGGGGGGAGGACGCTCCAGAGGACGTAGAGACCAGGCCCACGGCGGGTGATTCCAGCGTCCACCTGGAAGATGCGCTGGCAGACGGTGCGGAGAGCCCGAGGCAGCCTCCGGGTGAACTGAGCGCTCCCGCAGAGAGCTCCTCACCTCGCCAGTCGTCCCCAGAGCCTCCCCCGTTGTCCCCGGAGCCTCCCCCAGACGTGGCAGGCCGTGAGGAGGAGCCAGAGCCCTGCGCCTGCGGGTTAGCATCTCGGCCGGAGGCGGGCGCTGGTGCACAGGACTCAGGTCCCCTGGACCAGGAGCTGTACAACTCCTTCCACTTCTGGAGGACTCCTCTCCCTGAGATAGACCTGGACGTGGAGCTGGAGCAGGGCTCCGGGAGCGAGCCCGGCCCACAGGGGCTGGACGTGGAGCCTGAAGTGCCCGCCCCTGGCTCTGCCAGCATCACCATGGCCACCAGGAAGGAGCTGGAGGAGATGATAGAAAACCTGGAGCCGCACATTGACGACCCTGATGTGAAAGGTAGGGAGGGAGTCGGTTCTTTATTCTGATGAAATGTTACGTTCTGATTTTTTTCTGCCAGAGAGATTACCTTTTAAAAATCACTATCAACCATTGTCATCACGTCTTCTTATCTCGAGTATGATTGGTCTGCATTTTAGGGAGTAAATTTTAGATGAGCTTGTCACTGTTCTGAGTGTAGCAGGTTCCAGTGTGCTGGTTCACAGATCACTCTGATGTGTTCACACGCACTCACTGGTCTACAGTTTAAACTTTGAGTCTTGACTCCGCTTGTCTGCCCTGGGTGTCAGTACCTTCCTTTAAGCAGACAGTGCTTTGTTTTACAGAAGGAGGACAGTACAGGAAAGCCCGTGACCTGTTAGCGGGGATGAGATGCCCGCTTTCCTATGGAGCAGGATGCGGTGCTCATTGGCGAGGGTCCCACTGGCATCTTCGTGTCTCAGTTCGGCCCTTTTTCCATTGGGTTACACGTGTGTCACCTGGGTTCTGCCATTGTGAAAGGCAGCCTTGAAGGTCGCTGTGTGTGACTGTGTAAAAATAGCAAGCTGCTCTCACATGGTGGAATAGGGGTGTGGGGAGAGGGCCCAGGCCGCCCCACTCCAGGGTGTGGATGCCGAGGGTGGTTTGTGGTCTGAGCGTGGGCACCTGTTGCCGTTGACAGCAGAGCACCATCAGGGCAATCTAGGATGTCTCCGCAAAACAGAAAGCGGTTTTGAAAAATCCCCAAACTGCAATTCTCCAGATCTTCTGTGGACTTCTCTTTCCTTGTTTGTTGCAGAAGCTAAACTTTGTAAACTGTCAGTTTGCTCAGTGTTAGCAAGTCCTTGCTTTTAAAGCAGACAGAGCCACACCTTCAGTGTCCTTCTAAACACACAAGATCTAGTTAACTTGAGAAATTTCATCAGTGGAGGTGAAGTCAGCAGTTGTCTTTGTTGGGCTTTAACGTCTGTTGTCACTATATGGTCATTGCCTGGAAGAGCACCTGGCACATACAAGGTGCTCGGTAAGTGACGCTGGATGATTTAGTCAATAAATGACTGTGTTATCAAACATCAGCATTGCGGACAGAAAGAATGGCATGACACATTTAAATTATAGCAGGTTTAAGAGCTGAATTAGAGAAATAATTAAATTGTAATATAGAATTGTTACTAAAATCTCAGTTGCAGGCTGTAAATTTTAAGTCAAACAGTGTTAGTCACTGTTTCACGATGGGAAACACACAGTTATATCCTGAAACTCATATGTCCATGTAGCTCTTCTCAAAAAGCAAACTACACAGATTACTTCTAGCTTATTTGTTTAAAAGGCATTTAAAGTAGCATATTCAATATTCCCATTAATGTTTATTAGGTGTTAGAGAATTGGCTGACTAGCAGGCGTGCACAGAGCACCCCCGGAGCAGGCTGCCTGTGTGAGGCGTGCTCTGTGAAAGGACAGGGTCATCTAGGGGTCAGGGACACAGACCGCCCCCACCGCCGTGTCTACCGGGGACAGAGCCCTTGCCCAGTCCAGAGCATGGACCGGACAGTCGGCCTCCGTTAGTTCTGCAGTGATCTCCTTGTGGGAACTCAGAGGATTCTAAAAGGGGAGCGGAAGTGACTAAAGGATTGGTGCAGATGACCGCTGAGATTCCCGGAAGAGTGGGGATACATCGCACGAGTGAGCTTTCACGATTGGACACCTCAGCGTAATGTGTTCTCAGCTCGTCATCCTGTACCTTTCCTGTGTCTCTGCTGCCAGTGCCTCATAGGGAACTTTATAGTAAATTTTATAAATGCTGTAGCATGGTAATAGGCTGTCTTAATAAGATGCTGATTGCCTTTTAATCATCTTTAAGTAGAGCAGGAGCCCACTTGCTCATCTTTGTACCAAGTAAATTTGCAGTTAAACTTTATAAATTCCTATGTTTTCAGCATCCAGGTGGATTGTTTTGAATTGTTAAACAGAATGGTTTTTTTTGGTTTTTGTTTTGCTAAATTCCTCGTTTGTTCGGGGCAGAGAAGGAAAAATGCTTATTTTTGCTTTGAACAACTTTTATACAGAAGATGTAACTCAAAAGTTGTAGACAGTGCTATGTGCCAGACTTCAGCACTGCTGCTTGGCGATCTGTTGTTTTGCTTTCCTGAGAGCAAAGACAGTGCTTGTTTGGGATCCCTGTGTTTGGGGCAAGTCACCGATTTCACTTAAAAAAAAACAATTAGAGGAAAATATAAATAAACCAGAGTAAGATGTGAAATGTTTAAATGTGACTGCCACAGACGTCTTTGTAATTCCCGTGTTTTATGTTGGCAGGGTCTGTGTGACTGCTCTCCTGCTAAGGTGGCTTAGTAAGTAAGCCAGTCCCGCTCATGGTCCCCAAAACATAGTTCACTGACCCTGAAATTGACTAGATAGCACCTCTTCTCATACTAACGCAGAATAATGCACAGTAGTGGGTAAACACTTTAATCTCATGAAAGCGTATTAGTTTTCTACTTCTTCCCTCGGAAAACTAATGATTGACCACTGTAGCAGTTTCTTCCAGCTTCTCGAGGGTAGTGTCCCCAGAACACTGCGCCTCGTTGAGCCCATAACAGCGTCCGCGCAGGGGGAGTCCCGCGTGGCGGCCCCGCTCACAGCCTGTCCTTCCGCCCACAGCACAGGTGGACGTCTTGGCTGCTGCCCTGCGCGCCTCCAGCCTGGACGCTGGCGATGAGGCCAGCGAGGCCACCCAGAGGGCCCTCCAGGATGAGCTCCCCAGCTGCCGGCTCGACCATGACACCGCTGGGCCTTTGATCAGTGAGGAGGTGAGGGTGTCGCGGGGTGGGCATATGTTCTCGGGTGGCCGTGGGGCTCACCCCGGCCACTTAGTGCCCCCCTTCTTCATAAAGTCACCGCATCCCATCTCTGTGACACATGAGGGTCACGGCTGGTGCTTGAAGTTAGCAGTTAGTCTGTCCTCCCCACCTGCCCACCGCAGCCCAGGGTGTGTCCCTCACCGCAGAGAGCAGAGCCCTCTGTCGGGAGTGACAAACTCCTCCCGTGTCTTTCTGGAGAGGCGCTGGGTCTCTGACCAGCCTCTCCCTGCAGTGAGCATGGTGCTGACCAAAGATTGGGACTTGAGGCCAGGAGTGGGTGTGGGCGGTGCTGGCCCCCCGGCCTTTGTCTTGCATTGGCTTTCCCCATGCTACCGTGTCATCTGTGACAAGAAAAAAGGTGTATTTGTGAAATTAGAAATAACCAGGAATAGAAATAGTAGAAGAAAAAACTGCATACGGCATACCGTAGAAGAGTTGACCGTAGTACCCTCTAAGTACTGTTTTTATTGATCGCTAATTTTAGATATTTGGATGCCTTTTCAAAATTACTTATAAATTTGCTTTTCAATTACATTACTTCTGGAATTTATTTTTAAACTTTTAGCAGCCTATTCTGCAAGTTTGATTTGAGGCAGGGGAACTCTTAGGAGGTCTTACGTCTGTTTATAAATGTTGAAAAGCATGAAGGCTTTATATGCATTCCTATCTTTTGGAGGTCGTGAAAGGTGAGCAGCTTAGATGGTGTAAGAGCAGGGAGCTGCCTGACAGGGATGGCTGTCTAAGTGACTTTTCTTCCCAACAGACCATGGACTCTGCCCTCCGCTACATTCACAATGACTCAGACTCGGGCACCAGCAGTAGTTTCAGCCCTGATGAGGAAAGGAGAGCTAAAGTCCAGGTCAGTGACCCCAAACGTTACTTTCACTCCACTTTTCAACCCATTTCTCCCCAAATTTGGCCCTTCTGATAATGTTTTGGAAGGGGGTGCTCGTGTGTCATATTTTTGATGAGAAGATTCAAGCAGTGGAGTGGAATACAAGCAGAAATCTTTGCTTTCTCACACCATGACCCCTTCCCCCCAGGCTGACCACGACCACCCTCCTTCCGTGTTTCCTCAGAGCGTGTCTGTGGGCACGTGAGCACATGTGTGCGCACCTTTGTCTTTCAGAGACAGACAGGCTGTCACACCTGGTCTTCATGCCTGGTTGCATGGCATGTAAGGTGGAACTGGGTTTCAGAGCGGGGAACGTGGACATGGCCAGAGCTGCCGTGAGGTGCCATCAGCCACAGGGTGACCTGAGGCAGAGGCTTCAAGTGTGGGACCACTGGGGTGTGTGGTGCTTTTCTTTCTCTCTTTGAAAACATCGTGTCTTGGAGCTCTTTGCGCAGGAGCACAGATCCACCTCCCACCCCACCCCCAGCCCCCCAGCACCCGTGTGGGCAGGGCTGTGGTGGGTGTGTGGGTGCCCAGGTGCACAGGTGTGGGCATGCTATGACATTACAGGTGAAGCCCGTGCACCCTGATGGTGCCTGGGCCAAAGGGGGCGAAGCCTTGACTTTGTTTGTTCTGTTGAGTAAAAGTGGAGTTCATATTCAGTGTTTTAAAGCGTGCTTTTTCAAGCCAGTGCATACAGACTGTCTCATTCCCTCCATGAGTTTCCACTTTATTTTTAAAAATAGAGAATAGGTTTACAAAGTTCAGAATTGAGCTTCCTTCACAGCTTTTTCCTCCAGCACCCACTTGGTTTTTCATCCAAGGCAGCCGTTGTGCCTTTATCTTGTAGCTCCTTACAAAGCTGTATCACCCAGGATCATTCATACAAGTTGTTAGAGGTGTGCACACTTCAAGTTTCCATAGATAGTTGCTAAAATTCCCCTCTGGAGGTGGTTGTGGTGGTTTTAAGATCCTGACTGGTGATGGCGCTGGAACAGACCCGTTTCACTTGGGTCTCTGGGTCACTCCAGACTGTAATCTCTGCCAGCACTGAGCCACCTGCTCTTGTTTCTGATGTCTTGTAAATTTAGTGAACAGTTCTCATCGTCCTCTAAGTTGTTTTCTGTTTTAAGGTCTTGTTTGTCATCTTTCTCCTAGAGGTACTTTTATTCACCGATATATGTATTTCCCTTCGCATGTTTTCTTATCTCTTTCAGTTATTAGAGATGTGGAGACAGGTTTTTTGCTACTGTATGAGATGCTGTGTTAAATCCAGATATTTAACATAAGCATACCTAATCTACAAAGTCTCACCCTGTCTCTCATTTAGGACGTGGTGCCCCAGGCCCTGCTTGACCAGTACCTGTCCATGACTGACCCCTCGCGGGCGCAGACCGTGGACACCGAGATCGCCAAGCACTGCGCCTACAGCCTGCCCGGTGTGGCGCTGACGCTCGGCCGCCAGAACTGGCACTGCCTACGCGAGACCTATGAGACGCTGGCCTCGGACATGCAGGTGTGGGGCCACCGGTGGAACCTGGGGGCCGGGGCGGGGGGGGTGGTACACAGAGGGTCTCCCTGTGGGTCCAGGCTCCTCCCTCCACTCACACATCATGCCTTCTTTTGGACTAAACCGCTAGAATCTGCCTCCCATTTGAACTGCCGACATACCTAACTCAACAAAGGTGCTGGCACTGTGGTCTGAAATGTACGTGCAGATTAATCCTTGAGAAAGTGGGGCCTCCTTTCCCCGAGAAACAGTATCAGAAATGCTTCCTCCATGGCCGATGACCCTGTCCGAGCGGTTCTCCGCCTTTGTTCCCCGGCCTCTCGTGGCTGTGGTGACAGTGACGGGACGGCTCTGAGCAGGGTGGGGGGCTCCTCCGAGCACCCCGTCCTCCTCCATGGGGGGCACATCACTGTGGGCACAGCGTTCTATCTCAGGAAGAGGTCCTGGTATTTGGGAATGGGGATAAATCCCTTGTCCTAAACAGATTCTCAGCAAGTAAAGTTTTAAGCAAAGTAACAAAGTAAATTTTTTAATTAAGGCTACATGAAGGAAAAGAAGTTTTTGAGGTAAAGTTGCCTGTAAAAGCAGGGCGTTCCTGTTCAGTAGTTCTTTTCCAGGGCTGCCTTCAAGAGATTTCCCCAATCTTGTATTTCTTTAATGGCCAGTTCCTGAGGAATACGTTTTGGGGTAGTTTTTAATCCAGGGTAGACCATGTGGAGTCAGGAGGGGGACACCAGGAAGTCAGGCCCCCAGAGCTCCGAAGGCCACACAGGTGGCTCCACCATGCTCACCAGCATTGTTTTCCTTCCTGAGTGAAAGGGGGAATGATACATACTCTGAGGGACATGATGTCATTCTACCAGTTTTTGACAAAGTGAACATTTTAAACTGGGTATCTATTATTACTATTTTATTTCTATTTCACTTGAGGTTAATAACATTGTTCAGCTATAAATTAGCCTTCGTGTGTTGTCTAGGACTCTGTGTTGGGCTCACTAACGCCGTTGTCTTCACTCACGCAGTGGAAGGTTCGAAGAACGTTAGCCTTCTCCATCCATGAGCTCGCAGTCATCCTGGGAGACCAGCTCACAGCTGCAGACCTGGTCCCAATTTTTAATGGATTTTTAAAAGACCTTGATGAAGTCAGGATAGGTGTCCTGAAGCACTTGCATGACTTCCTGAAGGTAACTTTTAAGTTCTTTTACATTAAAACACTAGAATTCCACTGCAGATTTAGAGTTTTGACTCCACGCTGCCATCAAGATAGGTTCCTGTGTGTTCTGTGAGAAATGAAGCCATCAGTTTGATGGCAAAAGGTGACAGAAAATAGTCCCACTCTGATCAGTTTTGCTGGTGTCACTTTAGTGTTTAATTTAAAAATCACACTGAGTTTCTTTTGGAAATGATGTTAGTTCATGGTTACAAACATTAGTACATTTTTTTCTCAAACATTACTGAACTGAACACACAGAAAATCCTGTAGGCATTCAGCCTTCTGTGGTGTGTGGGAACTCTGAGAAGTCCCCTTGTCCTCACCCTCTGACATGGATCCTGGTCTCCAGTAGAAGCAGCACTGACCATAAATGGTTTAGTCCTGGGCAGCTACTGTAGTCATCAGTCTGAGGTGCAAGAAAATTGTAATCACAGTTTCTCAGACTGTCCCGAATTGTCCCCTTGACTCAGACCCCAGTGGGGAATCACACATTGAATTGAAGTGTCTCTTCAGTCCCTTAGATCTAGACCAGCCTCCCTGACTCCCACCTTCAGTGGCCTAGTGGCCTGGGCCTGTTTGAAGAGGCCGGGCCGGTGGTCTTGCAGAATGTTCCCAGTTTGAAATGTCTGAGCGCTGTCACCTAGGCAGATTCAGTTTCACAGGTGGTGCGTGCAGGGGCACGGCCTCTCTGCATGGGTCCCGGGTCTCCTCTCAGGGGTAACACGGTGTGGGCTCCTAAGGCCCCAGTGGTGCTGAGTCCAGGCTCCTGGTCATGGGTCAGCGCCTCCTTGGTGGGCAGTGTGTTCAAGCTCTGAGCATGTCTCCCTGCTGCTTCTGCACTTGTGCGTCTGTACCCAGCTCCCCCCTGAATCACTTGTGACTGTGTGCGTTGTAAAATACCAATTTTCTATTTTTGTAACTCTTGCTGTATTTACTAGTATCTCCTATAAAGATAACCTTTTCCTTCTCTTTCTCTGCCTTTTTGTAATTTTTTTTTTTTAATATTATCAGTGTAAACTCCAGAGTTACCTTTTTATTCTGTGTAATGTAACCCATTTCTGTTGTTTAAGTGTAAATTTGGCAACTGAGAGCCCTTGAAGCCACCTCCTGTGTCCTTTCTGCCCCTCATTTCCAGGCACGTCTCACTTTCAGTCCCGGCTTCTCCCATCTCCCCGGCAGCCCTGGTCCTTTCTGGGGAGCCTGGGTGTCTGGAGCTGAGCTCCAGGCCCTCATTCTCAGGGGACAAGAGCTTGGGGAGGGGTTTAGTTTATATGGTGTCTTCACTTCCAGTCCAGTACCATTTCCTCTCCTTTCTTCACACTTTTTCTTTTCTTGTAGTAAAAGCTGTTTTTCAGCATTATTACCATATTTAGTCATTTGCTCATGGAGTTGAGCAAATGAAAAAGTTTCAGAATCGCTCCAATAATAAGTCCAACATGAAACCAGCCACGTGATGGTCAGGACTTCCTTCAGCACATTGTCATTAGAATGTACTCCATGAAGCTAGAGAGTCAGAATACTGAGTTTAAACTTAGACTGTTTCTTTGTGACTCATATCTGTTTGATGTACAGCTAAGTTTATTTGCTTCTGTTTATATCAACTTTTGGGGCTTCCCTAGTGGCTCAGATGGTTAAGAATCTGCCTGCAATGCAGGAGACCCAGGTTTGATCCCTGGGTCAGGAAGATCCACTGGAGGAGGGCATGACAACCCACTCCAGTGTTGTTGCCTGGAGAATCCCATGGACTGAGGAGCCTGGTGGGCTACAGTCCATGGGGTCACAAAGAGTTGGACACAGCTGAGCGACTCATAGACACATCAGCTTTTAGAGGTTGTCCCCTCATTGACTATAAAGCTACTTTCAAATATTTACAGAACAGTTATTGGGATAAATTAATTTTTTTCACTCAAGTATTTATGAGCACCTACTGTGTGCCATCACAGTGCCGTCTACTGGGCACAAATATGTGAGCAGGAGCATGATTGTCTCCTCAGAGGTGGCCCTGGGGTGTTCGTGTAACGCTTTGCCTGGGGTTGGGGGAGTGTGGGGGGAGGGCACAACAGAGGTCAAAGGAGGCCATGCCCTGACCCAGGAAGCAAAGACTGAGGAAGAGGAGGACTCCTGAAGGTGGGTGGGGTTATCAGGGGAAGTGGACTCGATGCCAACGCTTAAGACAACATCTGTCCTCCTCCAGAAGGACTGACATGTGGTTTACAGTCGTTCAGCAGTGGGTGAAGGAAACCGTGTCTCTGCCTTGTCCTCGTGAACGTTCTTATTTTGTTTCTTCAGCTTCTTCACATCGACAAAAGAAGAGAGTATCTGTATCAGCTTCAGGAGTTCTTGGTGACTGACAACAGTAGAAACTGGCGCTTCCGAGCCGAGCTGGCCGAGTGAGTCCTCATGACTGAGTGACCTTTGGGGTGTTTGGGGGGTGGGGGGGTGTTGCTTCACCTCTGCGTGTCCTGGGTTTACTTCCTCGTCACCTCATGGATCCTCATTTCTGTCTGGCGTCCAGCTCCTTTCATGTGGCTTGTGATGTGGGGTCTGGCTAGCAGTGAATTCTCACAGATTTTTTTTTTTAAGACTGTGTCACCTTCGTTTTTTAAAATTGTGGTAAAATTCACACAAGCACCTTTGCCGCTGGCGCAGTGTCTCCACCGTCCAGTTTAGAGCATCTCTTATTCCGAGAAGGACGCCCCGGCCACCCCTCCACCCGCCCGTGGCCCAGGCAATCCTCCGTGTCTATGCATTTGCGAGCATCTCCTCCAGGGGGTACCGCGTGAACCACAGGCGCAGGTGTGGCCCCTTCACAGCCGTGCTGTCACGCTCATCGTGGGGCAGCTGTCGGAACGACCTTCCTTGTGATGAGTGTGCACCACTCTCATGAACACACCACCTTTCAGTCCGTTCCCCTGGTGGGTTCTGCCTTTTAGCTGGTGTGAGCGCTGCTGCTGTGAACACCCGTGGATAGGTTGTGGTTTCAGTTCTTTGAGGAGGATGTGCTGGGTCATCCGGTGATTGTGTGTTCATTTGATCGAGGAACTGCGTGGCTGTTTCCACAACGGCTGCCGGTTCTTGCATCCCCACCAGTGATGGGTGTGCCCGGGTTAGGGGGACGTTTCCCCATGCTTCCCTCTTTTTTCAGTCGTAGCCAGTATCACAGCAGGTGTCGAGTAGCACCGTAGGTCTTGGTGTGCGTCCTTAGTCATTAGTGATGGTCACCTTCTCACGTGCTGTTGGCCACTTGTACCTGTTCTCTGGAGAGATGTCTCTTCAAGTCCACTGCGTGTTTTTCAGTTGGGCAGTTGAATTGTCAGAGGTCTTTATTAAATATTCTGGCTTCTGGGCATCACCTGCATTTTCAGAAGATACCTTTGCCTGGGTGTGGGGTTGGGGTGTTTATTTCAGTACATCCCAGGGTCACTGCCCTGGGCCCTGTCCCGTCTGGCCTCCTCCTCTGCAGCTGGTGTGGACGCGGGGCATCTGTACAGGCAGCGGGCGCCACGTCAGGTGGTATTGCCATGTCACCTTTGTGCCCAGGGCACTTCTACACAGTGTGGGCTGCCGTTGCCCTTTGCTGAGGGTGGGAACTGGGGGCCTCCTCTACCCGGAGCCCTCCCAGCCCTGGGCTGGGGTTGCCACCTACGTGGTGGAGGCTGCCCAGTGTGGGGCAAAGGGAGGCCCTCTGCCCCCTTGGTTGGGCCTTAGTCCTGGGGAGGCCTGTGTGCTGGGCCCCCCGGATCCCCCACCCTCCCTGGGGCCATGTCTCTGCCTGGATCTGTGCTCCGTCCGGGCAGTGCTCCCCACCCCTCTCCAGCTGGATGAGAGAGGGCGTCATCCAGCTTGTGTCAGCAAGGGGTCTCGGCTTAGGAAACTCCGCCTGGCCTTCCGGGCCAGCTTCCAGGCGGGGGTACTGACAGGCTTTGCTGCCTTTCCATGGAGTGGGGGCTCGAGGCTTCTGCTCATGAGGGCACGACCTCCCCACTTTTCCAGGCCTGGACAGGGTCTTCGGGGCACCTCTCCTGGGGTCTGTGTGCTCTTGGATGGGGTGTCTCGTCGCTTTGTTGTTCACCTGCTGACTGTGCACGTGACCCGCTGTGCGTTCCACTCTCAGACTCAACCAGCACGGCGCGAGCAGCCGTCGCCTTCTGTCGTGCTGGCTGCGGGGTTGTGACTGCGTTTTTGTCTTTCTGATCATTCTGCAGACAGCTCATCTTGCTTCTAGAGCTGTACAGCCCTCGGGATGTGTACGACTACCTGCGCCCCATCGCCCTGAACCTTTGTGCGGACAAGGTGTCCTCCGTGCGCTGGATCTCCTACAAGCTGGTAGGTGGTCACGTTCTTACAGCCCTGGAGCAGCGGCCTTGGTGAGGTCAGGCAGAGGTGTGGCTCACCCATGTGTCCCCCCAGGTCAGTGAGATGGTGCGCAAGCTGCACCTGGCAGCACCGCCCACCTTCGGGGCGGACCTCATCCAGGAGCTGGTGGAGAGCTTCGGCCGCTGTCCGCGGTGGTCCGGGCGGCAGGCCTTCGTCTTCGTCTGCCAGGTGAGGGCCCCCTTCACTCCGACCCTGTCCTTGAGGGCAGAGCTTTGCTATCTGGGCACCCCACCCCCGGCCCCGGCCGCCAAGCTCCCAATAGTGGCCGTTGGTGCCTGGAGTTCCCGGGTCTGTGAAGGTGAACATGTCGCCAGGCCTCCATGGCCAGGTCTCTACTGTGCATCTCCCGGGGACTTACTGCATCACGTCGAGTTCCTGAGTGCCCGGGATATTAGTTTAAAGGTAGTCATGGGACTCCGAGGCGCTTCAGCCGTTTCTGAAGGGCTTCTTGAGCTGGCGTTCCGGCCTGGTCAATGGAGCCAGCAACTGACGCAGGTCTCTGTCCCCAGACTGTCATTGAGGACGACTGCCTGCCCATGGACCAGTTCGCGGTGCACCTGATGCCCCACCTGCTCACCTTGGCGAATGACAGGGTTCCCAACGTGCGCGTGCTGCTCGCGAAGACGCTGAGACAGACTCTGCTGGAGAAAGGTGGGCCGGCGGCCTGAGCGGGAGGGCTGGGGTCATGGGAAAGTCTGACACGGAGTCAAGGGCGAGGAGAGGGACGCAGAATCTTCACCCTCCTGTTCCACGTGACCGTGTCTTCATACTTTGAACTCAGTAGTGTGGCCGGTTGGGTATCCAGCGAGGACCGTGCCTTCGGCGCCCACCTGACGTCCGTCTCACCGTAAGGGCGGGAGGCACGTGTGCGTCAGGCTGAGGACGTGCCCTGAATGTCTGCTTTGCTGCAGATTAGAAGCTCCTCCCTCAAGACTCAGGCTGTTGGGTTTATTGTAACTCCCCCCCCCAAAACACCTGATAAATGTCCCTTGAACGTATGGATTCATGAGTGGGGACAGGTACAGTTTTGCGCAGACAAACTTTGTAATAGAACTCAGGGGCCTGTACATTGCTCCCTGTTTCTCCTTTGGAATTCATCGCTGTGAATGGTTGGACAAGACTCTGGTTCTCTTTGTGTGGGCGGTTTGTATTTGGAAAGGTTTTTTCCTCTACCTAAGTCAAGTACTCTTGCCTGGGAAACCCCATGGACGGAGGAGCGTGGTAGGCTGCATCCCATGGGGTCTCGAAGAGTTGGACACGACTGAGCGGCTTCACTTTCACTTTTCACTTTCATGCCCTAGAGGAGGAAATGGCAACCCACTCCAGTATTCTTGCCTGGAGAATCCCAGGGACGGGGGAGCCTGGTGGGCTGCCGTCTATGGGGTCGCACAGAGTCGGACACGACTGACGCGACTTAGCAGCAGCAGCAGCAGCAGCAGCAAGTCAAGTAATGGCTGTAACAAGCACCCAGTTTTAATATATTTATTAACATTACTGCCATTAGATAGCACAAGATTTAGTCTATTACAAAAACAAGGTAAATTTTTAATTCTCTTATATTCGGGTTTTTTCCATAGAAAGTGAGTCAGTCTGGATCACTGTTTGTCATCCAACAAGGCTAACTCCGATTGTCTGCACTTCCTGTTTCCAGAGCACTTCCTGACCTCCGCCAGCTGCCACCAGGAGGCCGTGGAGCAGACCATTATGGCCCTGCAGATGGACCGCGACAGTGACGTCAAGTACTTCGCCAGCACCCACCCAGCCAGCACCAGGATCTCCGAAGACGCCCTGAGCACGGCCTCCTCCACCTACTAGTTGGTGTGGTCCCGGGGGCCTCCTGCTCCCGGGGCGCCGAGGTCCCGCTGGCGCCTGCGCGTGGCCAGGGACAGCCTCGGGGCCTGTCCTCCCGCGACACCGATTCCAGGGATTCTCAGAGTCAAGAGAAAGTACAGTCAACGCCGTTGTCTCATCTTGACTTGAAGGGAAAACACTTTTCTCAGAGGATTATAATCGTCACCGAAGCCTTAAATCCTTCCGTCTTCCTGACTGAATGAAACTTGAATCGCCCAGCATTCTCCTCGGAAGGGATGCGACGCCGAGGCCTCTTTGCTTCCCGCTGGCTGATCTCACCGCCGCGAGACGGAAGTGCAGCCGGAAGGCGGAGACGGCCAGCCGGGCTGGGCCGAGACCGCCAGCACTAGGCCTCGCCATGTCCATGCGGGCAGGGCCCTGCGGGGGCTGCAGCCGCCACCCTGTCCAGCCCGAAGTGTGACCAGTTTAGCCGTGCGTGAACAGGGAGGAGATATTTTTTGGATTTCTCCTGAAGGTTCAATGCTAACACTACGTGGAGCTGATTGTGACTCTTAAATGCAGCATATTGCTGTGCACACTCACAGAGTCTGCCGAGCGTCTGTGTCCTGGTTTCTTCATGCTGGTCATGACCTGGAGGAAATTTATTAGCACGTATTCTGTATGTCAGGTGTTTTTAACTTGATCATGATCGGCTCTGAGGTGCAACTTGTCTCACATACTGTATACCCCCGTGCCCCCGGGGAGGGCCACAGTCTGTAATCATGCTCTTGGACTGTTGTGCACAAGTTCTCTTGTCCAAATAAAATTTATTACTAAGCTCTATACAGAGATGGACACACTTCTGACTGCTTTCTAGAATAAATGCAATTTGTGACCTGTATTAATGATTTTAGTATAAAATGGGAAAACTGGATTAAAATATTTGTCTTTTAACTAGTTTGGTAACTTCTTTGAAACTTGTGCACATCCTGGGCCGGCAGCGGGGCCTCCTGGACAGCCCCCACCTCCACCGAGGGCGAGTGTGCACCCCGGTTCCCACCCACCCCTCTTCTACCGCTCAGGGGGTCTTCACTCCCAGGAAAGGCCTCTGAGCCCGGGTCTGTGCGTGCGAGGGGAGGGTGAAGCCTGCCCGCCCCACGTGGACAAGCTTCGTGAAGGCTGTGCGAGATGCTCGCTCGAGTGGCCGTGGCGCTCCCGTGGTTTCGGTTGTGTCTCCTCAGCTGGTGGGGACTCCCCAGGCGTGTCGTGAGCCCACTGTGGCCTCAGACCTTGGGGATCCACAGGCTGCTTCCTGTGCTTGTCATTACAGATGAGCCTCTGGTTCCTCCTCCTCCGTTATAACCGGATGTTTGTGCTCTGGGAACGCGTGTGGACAGATTCACGGAGAGACGAACAAAAAAGTAAACACACAGGTAACGTGTGACACAGGTAATAAGGGCAGAGCCGCAGAGTAAAAAGTGATGGGGGTGGCAGGCGGGTGTTAGGGGAGCCGTCTGTGAGTCAGTGTCAGAGCAGAGACGGAAGGAGGGGAGGCCTCTTGATGTCAGCCTAGTTTCTGAGATGCATGTTCTCTGCTATTAGGCTATAAAGATATACTTTGTCCCTCCCAACCGATTTCAGTTCCGTAAATTAAATAGAATTCTACACTAGATCAAATCAGTCAGTCCTAAAGGAAATCGACCCTGAATATTCATTGGAAGGACTGATTTTGAAACTGAAGCGCCAATACTTTGGCTACCTGATGCAAAGAACTGACTCATTGGAAAAGACCCTGATGCTGGGAAAGATTGAGGGCAGGAGGAGAAAGGGACGACAGAAGATGAGATGGTTGGATGGCATCACCGACTCAATGGACATGAGTGTGAGCAAGCTCTGGGAGACGGTGAAGGACAGGGAAGCCTGACATGCTGTAGTCCATGTGATGGCGAAGAATCAGACATGACTGAGTGACTGAACAACAGCTAGTAGCTGCATTTTTTTTTTAAGCAGTGGTAAGAATAACAGTCCGTTTTGGGGTAAAGAACTTGGATTTAGGGTCAGCTAGAGCATCAGCCAGCTCCTCCCATGGCGCTGAGCCACGTCCTCACCGTTGGGTCCTGAGCTGGAGTCCAGGTGCCTCCACACAGTAGGCAGGGAAGGACAGCAGCATTGAGGACTGGTCAAGGCCTCCCCAGCATGGACCACCTCGGACAGCGCTCAAGGGAAGACGAGGTTGGCCTGTCAGCTCCTGATCGTGGCTTTCTCTAGTGGTGATAGCACGGCCCCTCATTCCCCCTTAGGGGTGAATGGAGCGGCAGGTGGAACCTCTGAGGACGGGAGGACACTGGCCCCCAGGGGCAGTGAAGCCCAGCAGACTCAGACACTGACGCCTCTGTACTTCTTCCAGGTCCCCCAGGGGCTAAGAGAGACCATAAACAGGTAAGTCCCCAAACTATTAATTTACAACAGAAAAATGAACGGGATCTGTGCTGGTGGCATTTCGTGTTGGGCGGCTCCTCACGGGAGTAATTCTGTGATGCTGTGGGACTGAGTGACCCAAGTGAACAGGAAACTTTTTCCAAATTGGAGCCTCCTGCTTGGCCAGTGTCCTTGACTGTTGCCCCTCCTGCAGCCCCTTTGTCGCCTGCCTCCCTCCAGCCGGGCCTGCTCCCAGGTCCACGTGTCCCTAGCGGGGAGTCGCCCCTTGAGCCTCTCCCGAGTGCCTGAGTGTCCCTCCCTAACGAGACCCACCACCCAAGGCCACCAGCCCTCCCCTGTGACTCCTAGAGGCGTGGGGGTCACCTTTGTGCCTGTGAGCTTCCCCTTGAAGCCCCTGAGGCCCTTGTGATGCCAGACCCCTGCAGTCTTTCTGGAACCCTGAAGTGGCAAGGGCTGAGTCACAGAGCCTGGTGACGCAGCCCACAGGGTCCCTCCCACCCCTGTGTGGCGCTGGGTGGGCCTGCTCCTGGCACCTCCTGTCCCCAGGGGTGGGTGCCAGGACCCTGGGGGGAGGTAGGGCGGGGGGTGGTGTGTCAGAGATATGGGAGCAGCTGATGTTAAATTGACCCCAACAGGAAAAGCGCTGTGTCCCAGGCACCACCTGCCAGGACTGCCCTCTCTGTGAGGTTCCAGGAGATGGAAGCAGCGGCAGGAGGAAAAGGCAGAGGCGCCCAGGGCCGATACCCTGCCTCCGGAACAGTGGGGGTCCTCCAGCCCAGAGCAGGTGAGCTTGGGAGCAGATGTGTGGCAGCAGGCCTTTGAGGCTCCCCGCCTTCACCTTTGTGAATGCGTCGAGCTCCACGGGGCGATGACCTGTCGGGGTCAGAGCTGGACGTGGGGTAGGTGACCGTGGGGAGGGAGGCCCAGCTCTCGCTCTCTACCAGCAACTCCAAACTGGGGGGTTTGTGACCACTTGAAAGTGAGGATTTTGACCCGGTGGAGATTTGACCTTGAGAACATTTTTGACTATTTATAAACAGAGTTCCTACTGTGACCCATTTTTGTTGAAGGCCTCTTCTGCTGTGAACCCTACTAAGTCGTTACATTCTGCACTGTTTACATAGGGGACTAAACAGACTAGTTTTAGTCCGCTCTTACGAAAGTTATTTTCCTTTAAAAATTTTTTTCCTAGAAACCAAGTGATCAGATTTTAGTCCCTGGGACGTTTTACAGCACTATTACAGCTTGATCTCTGCTGAATCTTTTTGAGGGCACATTTTCCTGGTTTAAATTTTGCAAAATCGGACACTGAGTTTTAGCCCAACCACATGACTCTTTCACCCTCATCAGCTGTGTTTCGTGTTCAGGAGTCAGCAGAGATGGTTGATTGGGTGCAGACGTCTCCGGGGGCGGGGAGGGGGGGTGTCTTCAGATGCTCCACAGTGGGGCCATGAGCCACTCCTGCACTGCGCAGCTGCTCATCCCGAGGTGTCCCAGCGAGAGCTGGTGGGCAAAGGGTGATATGGGGACTGGTCCCCAGGCAGACGCCCAGGAGCGGATGGCCTCACAGCGGGCGGTGCCAGGCCCAGAGGATGTTCCCTGTGGCTCAGACAGAACAGGAAAAGAGACAGTGGAGAGTGCGTGCCTGCGCACGTGCGGGTATGTGTGTGTATAAGTGTGTGTGTGTACGTGCTTCTGGTGAGGCGGCCACCTGACATGGTCTTGGATGGTCCTTTGAAGATTTTTCCAGACTTAGTGTGTTTTGGCTTTCAAGTATCTTGACTCGGTGATTTAGGACAGTGCTGCTCAAACATTGCTGTGCATTCAGTCACCCTAGAGCCCAAGAAAATACAGCCAGCAGGTCCGGGTAGGGCCTGAGGCCAGCACTCCTACCAGAGCAGGGGGGCACCCTGTGGCTGTGGGGTCTTGCCTTACCTAGATTAACCCTCTTTCCATAACTTTCTTATCTTAACCCCCAACAGCGCAGAATCAAAATGACTGTTCCGCACTCAGCATTTGCATTTTATTTCCTCAGTTGCAAGTTGGGGCTTTGAGATGCTCTGGGTGTCACACCCACAGGTGACAGGTGGTCACAGCCACAGCAGCTGCAATGGCAGCAGAGAGCTGAGCTGCAAGTGGGCGAGCCCAGAGCTCGGGTTCCCAGGGCTGCCCTCCTGCAGCACAGGAGGCAGCAGGCCCAGAGGGCACAGGGGTTGAGAGCAGAGGGGCAGGATATCTCCTATTAAAGCAGCTTCTCTGGTGCCTGAATACAGCCCTCAGGTGGGAGCATCAGCCCTCGTGCATCTGCTTAGTGGGTGTCCCCATGCTTTTACACGGAAGGCTAAGAGCCAAACCCGGTCAGTTGTAATCCGTTCCGCTCCCCCAGGCCTACCTGCTCTAGCCGTCAGCGGGCCATGCGTGTTCTCCTGCACTCCCTACACTGGGTCCCCCAACCCATCACCCCCAAATATCGCCAGCTCTGACCTGCACACTGCTAGGGACCTCTTTAGCCTTTTGTATCAAGGTCATCAGCCCAGTCACTACTTGAGATGCTAAGGCAGCGCTGAGCTGAGTGAGCTAAGTCGCTTTAGTCTTGTCTGACTCTTTGCGACCATAGCCTGCCAGGCTCCCCTGTGCATGGCATTCTCTAGGCAAGAATACACGGGTGGGTTGCCATTCCCTTCTCCAGGGCATCTTCCCAACCCAGGGATCGAACCCGTCTCTTTATGTCTCCTGCATTGGCAGGCAGGTTCTTCACCAACAGTGCCACCTGGACCCTTAAAGCAGGGCACACCAGACTGAAAATAAACATACAAGAAAGGAGAGGAAAGCCAGTAAAGAGAGCTTTTGAAGTCAGAAGGGCTCAGCAAAAAGAAAAAAAAAACAGGACACCCAATGAAGTGTGGCACAATCTTATATTCAAACACTAGTCACGGTTGACCTGAAATTCCACTGTAACAGGGTGGCTGTGTACATGGCTGCCTCCTGGTAAGGCCAACTGATGTCAACAGACAACTGGGAGCCACACCTCTGCTCGGGGCCTCTGTCCCCAGGGAGGATGGACTGTGTGTGCTGTGGGTGCCCCGCCACCAGCCGAGCTGTTTCATCCAGAGGATGTGCTGCCCCTGGTCTGAAGCCCACAGCATCGAGTTATCCTTACAGCAGTAAAGGATACACTTTTTTATCCCCACGCGAGAAGCGCTGGAGTTTGGGGTGGGCCCTCCTTCAGAAGGCCAACACCCCCCCACACCACACCCCCTGCAACCCCCAGAGAGCAGTCCTTGCTTTCTCCAGTTGCAGCCGGGATGTGCAGCGCTGCCTGCACCTGTGAGGCCTGGAACACTCGGCTCAGAAGAGCACCACGCTTGTCCCTTCCCCCCACGCCCAGCTGTTGCAATCCCGTGGGAAGTTGGGGCCCAGGTTGCCAGCCAGCGCCACCTCATCCCCTCTCGGTCTCAGGGGATGTGCGGTGCCGGCAGCTACACCCAGGGGCTCTGAGCCTCAGTCTCTACTCGGGCCTCAGATGAAGAGAGGTTTATGCACAGCCCTGGCCTGAATTAACCACAGCTTTGGCTCTCCCAGAAACAAATCTTAAGCCAGTCAATCAGGAAGCACCTGACGACCCCCAACATCTCCTAAAGGCAAGTACAGGCACACCTCATTTCATTGTGCTCGGCAGATACTGCTTTTTTTTTTCTTTAACAAACAAGGTTTGTGGCAGCCTTGAGTCAAGCAAGTCTATCCAATAGCAACTTTAAAAAATTGAGGCATGTACATTGTTTTAGGGAAAATGCTATTGTACACTTAACAGACTACAGTGTAATGTAAACGTAACTTTTATAAGCACTGGGAAACCCAAGCCTTCCTGTGACTTGTTTTATTACAATATTCTCCTTACTGGGGTGGCCTGGAACCAAACCCACATCTCCAGGTCTGTTGTGATGACCTCACAATAACCCACCCACCTTTAGCCCAAGGTGACTTCCTGTTCCTGCTCCTTGGAACTCCTTTTAACTGCTAGAGCGCGTGCTGCCTGATTCAAGTCACTTTTATTCAAATCAACTTTTAATGTTTTTCTAGGCCCCAGTTCTTGTAACAGTTGTGGCATCAGAAGAGGAGCCCCCAATGGTCCCGGGAGCAGCACACAGCCAGGCGCAGGTACTCACTGGGCCCCATAGCTTTGGCATCCTGAGCTATCAGATTCTATCTGAACATCTCTTCTTCTGGTCTGGGTCCTGGAAACTGGCTGGTGTCAGACTAAGTCGAACCGAGAAACTGGACTGGGTCCAGGTTCGACTGGGTCTGACTTGTAAGCCAGCTGCATCTGTGGTTAAACTGGGTCTGACTTCGGCTAAGCTGGGTCCATGAGGCCTCAGGTGAGTAAAGGTCTAAGGATGAATAAGCAGGTTAATGGTGCCGAAGGTGATCCCGAATCAGCGTCTATAGAGGAGAACTTTTAACCTAGAGGAGTTTCTGTCTCCTCCTCCACAGCATCCATTGACCAGGAAGACACCACCGGTCACAACTCATCCCAGGGCCTGCAGAGGGAACTCTAGGAAACTGGAGAAGCCGGCAAAGGGTAAGAGTTCTGCCAAAGCCAGCTCTGCTAGGATCCACCATGGTGCCCGGTGGGGAGGAGGGTAAAGTGTTCTGTTGTCACCTGCTTTCCAGAGCCAGACTACCAGGCAGAGAATACTTGTGAAAATTAAGTGGTAACTGTGATATGTGACTGTGCTTTCAGGTGCCCAGTGGTTGTTGACCTTTTCTCTCCCAGGGACAGATGTTACCTTCTTACTGGTCTCATTTTGTGTCCTGAGAACTTGGCTTAGTTGCCATCAGGTTGGAGATCACGCAGAAGTGAGGGCCGCACCCCATTTGCTGCTAGGGTCCTACTGACTCGCCAGCTCTCAGGGGAATCGTCTAAAGAGCTCCTCCTTTGGGCCCTTTAGGGGTGGCTCTGGATTTGGGGGGCATCTGTTGCACCCTCTTTGGGGACACCCCTTGCATTCATGGGGTTGTTCACTGTCAGGAATATTTACCGAACCTGGACAAGATATTTTAGGTTTTTTTCTAGGTAGCTCTATAGTCAGAAGTTGGCCAAATTAGAAGCTGATATTCAGAGCCTAATATGAACTTTTTTTAAGACTTCTCTCCAAAGCTGGAATGAAACTGTATACCCACAGGGAAAGAAAAACATTCTGAAGCCTTTAGAATGTTTTAGTAAGTCCTTCTGCAAAGATACACAGCTCTAAACCTAGGACATGGGAGCTTTTGATTTTCATCTTGACTGACCTTCTCACTGATAAGAAGCAAACGAAGATGGTGTAGTTGGGAGGGTGGGCAGCACCTTGGTACCATTACCCACCTCTTGGAAGAATTTAACAACTGCACTTGTCTTACAAACCGAGTCTTCCCAAGAACAGTAATGCAGCTCTAGAAACAAAACAAACCTCCACCTGTGCTTTTTCACCAGTCCTCAAACCTCCCTGTTCACCCCCAGAAGGCTTGCGGACATCAAAAAGATGGGGATTTAGGGAGCAAAAGTCCTTCCACGGTGGGACTTGCATTCTCTGTGCCTCTGGGGTGTAAGTACTCTCCCTGGTTTCTCTAAGCAGTTCTCATCAGAGGAGAGGCTTCTGAAAACTAGGGCTGTGTTATATTCTACTGTATAGCAGTGATTCAGTTATACATATGTATACATCTTTTAAATATTCTTTTCCACTGTGGTTTATCACATTGAATACAGTTCCCTGTGTTGTATACAGGACTTTGCTGTTTATCCATCCTATATGTTATAATAGTTTGCATCTGCTAATCCCAACCTTCCAATCCCTCCCTCCCCCTTGGAAACCACAAGCCTGTTCTCTGAGTTTGTTTCTGTTCATAGACAAATTCATTTGTGTCATATTTTAGATTGTGTGTGTAATTGGTAACATATTTATCTTTTTCTTACTTAGTATAATCTCTAATTGCATCCATGTTGCTGCAAATGGCATTATTTTGTGCTTTTTTTTATGGGCCTCCCTCATAGCTCAGTAAACAATCTGCCTGCAATGCAGAAGACCCCAGTTCGAGAGGATCTGCTGGAGAAGAGAGAGTCTATCCACTCCAGTATGCCTTCTTGGGCTTCCCTTGTGGCTCAGGTGGTAAAGAATCTGCCTGCAATGCGGGAGACCTGGGTTTGATCCCAGGGTTGGGAAGATCCCCCGGAGAAGGGAAAGATTACCCACTCCAGTATTCTGGCCTAGAGAATTCCATGGACTCTACAGTCCATGGGGTTGCAAAGAGTCGGACCGGACTGAGCAACTTTCAATTTTCATGGCTGAATAATCTTCTATTGTATATGTGTACCACATCTTTATCCATTCTTCTGTTGATGGACATTTAGCTTGTTACAATAGCCATGTCTTGGCTATTGTAAATAATGCTGCTATGAACATAGAGGTGTATATATCTTTTTGAATCATAGTTTTGTTTGGATATATGCCCAAGAGTGGACTGCTAGATCATATGGTAATTATATTTTTAGTTTTTTAAGAAACCAGCATACTGTTTTCCACAGTGCCTGTACCAGTTTATATTCCTACCAACGGAGTAGGAGGGTTCCCTTCTCTCCACACCTTCTCCAGCATTGTTAGACTTGTTAATGATGGCCATTCTGACTGCTATGAGGTGGTACCTCATTGTAGTTTTGACTGCCATTTCTCTAATAAATAGTTAGCAATGATGAGCTATCTCCTTATGTGCCTAGTGGCCATCTGTTTCTTCTTTGGAGAAATGTTGTTTTAGATCTGCCCATTGTTGGATAGGATTATTTTTTTGTTGTTGAGCTGTATGAGCCGTTTATACACTTTTGGAAGTTAAGCCCTTGTTGACCACATCATTTGCAAATATTTTCTCCCATTTTGTAGGTTGTCTTTTCATTTTGTTTATGGTTTCCTTTGCTGTGCAGAAGCTTGTAAATTTGATTAAGTCCCATTTGTATATTTTTATTTCTATTGCCTTGGAAGACTGACCTAAGAAAACATTGGTACAATTTATGTCAGAGAATGTTTTGTGTCTGTTCTCTTCTAGAAATTTTATAGTGTCTTCAAAATCATGGCTGAAATTTTAAAACAAACACTACAAGGTATCTCCTTATGTCTGTCTTCCTCCAAATGGTATTGCCAGAGTTAATTTGTAAAGAGCTCTATTTTATTAGGTTATAGAGACAGGTGTTACATAAATCATATATTCTCAGAAATATGGAAACTAACCTAAATGTTTTTCAGGTTCATATGATCTAGGATAATATTCAGTAAATAAAAGCTAGTTTAAGTCTGTTGATTTAAATAAAACAGGCATGTCGTTAAAGTTATTGGCATAAAATATAGTATTTTTATTCTACCTAGGTTTACTGAAAAATAAGCTGTTATCTCTGTTACAGAATTTGTGAGCAAGAAAGATAACTTAAGATGATTATCTGTTTAACATCTTGTGAAATTTTCATGGCTGAACATAGTTGTTGAGAACAAGTGAATTATAATAGCGGTAAGATAAAAGTTTATAAATCAACTTTCCAACAATAGTTATACTTTACCAGTATGTCTACTTAAAAATAGTTTCCAAAAATCTTTTTGGTAACTTGAAACCTTAAGTTATACTGAGAGAAGTTAAGTGATGGACATTCATTAGATATCACTAAATATCTAGATCATTTCCAAATAACATAAAAATTCTAACACATTAATTACTGAACAAATTTTTATCCACTTTTGGCTTTTATGGAGGAACTAAAGATATTTGGGTCTCTCTGTAAACAAGTTTTATGCCACATTGGAAAATTTAACAAGGATAAATGTGCTTCTAGAAATTATAAAATTATTATTAACTTGCCAGTCCACAGAATGCTAGTGCTAAGGTAGTGTTCACTAAGAATTAAGGATTCTAAGGGTTAAGAACTCTAATCACTAGGTCAGTGATAGTAACTACTCAGACAGTAAGGATGAAAGGAAACAGTGTATGGAAAGTAGATAAGAAAAGTAAAATGACAGTCCCAGGATGAGAAAGAGGAGAAAATCTGGGACAGAGCCTGGATGAAGTGTGTATGTGGTCAAGCAGGCTAAGATTGAAATGGATTCAAGTTTTTCTAAAAAAATTAGTTTTATCATCAGCAAAATACACTGGTGCAAAATTAGAATTTGATTTTTCCCTCTGTTAAAAGGATAAAAAGTTCTCTTCGATTATTGTTCTGCTGTTTATAAGATATTGTAAAGAAAGTTTGTGTTTGTTTTACCTTTGAAGTAATCTATGTGGACAGCAAAAATTTTGTATGTTACCAGAATAACTGACACTGTTTCACGTTGTTTTTATCAGGTCTTCACTTAACAAAACCCAGTCTTCTAAACATGAAGAGCACTAACTTTTAAGGTAAACTTCTGTATTTCCCTTTAATATCTGCTACTGTCACCTTGCTTAAATAGACAAGTATCATTGTATCAATGATCTGTGATCCTACTGAATTAAATGTTCAATCCTTTTGACATTTTCTCATCAAATTACTAAACAGAGGGACTTCCCTGGCGATCCAGTGGTTACAACTCCACGCTTCCACTCCAAGGGGCGCAGCTTCCATCCCTGGTTGGGAAACTAAGGTCCCTCATGCTACAGCCAAGACATTTAAAAACAAACAAAAAAAATTACTAAGAGTCTTTTTACCTCAAAGTAAACTCAGGTTTTCCGGGAGCCCTCTGGGAAATCCAAAGATTTGCCTCTCATCTTGTAAATGAGATGTTAAATACTTGGGTTTAGTTGACATAATACGTGGGAAGAATTGTCAAATAAGAAATGATAATGATAAACCTTAGGTTATATTTGTATGAACATATGTTCCTAATATGTATTCCAGAAACTGTCTGAAGTTTCTAGAAATGTATCAATACTTTAGGATAATCATTGGACAGTGAGTATTGTATGCCACAGAAATAACTGCATTTCTTTATCAAATGAAACCTCATCAGCTCTTTAATCACAGGCATTTTTAAGTCTTTTGTCCGTTACTGTTTTACACGTATGCTTTTGGAAAGGGTAGATGTATGGAAAGCACCCTACAAAAGACTCTTGACCACTAACACCACTGCCAAGTTACAAGGTGTGGGACCTCAGCTGTGTATTTCACAGCTGAAGAAGGCCCCACCAGACACTTGGTCCTGTGCAAATGCTGGAGACCACGAATCAAACCAACGAGGAAGAGAAGCGGCTGACATCATGGTAGGATGCTCCCTCCCAAGAGGACTGAGGACATTTCTCTCCACTCCTCCTTCCCTCTCTGACCCTCCTTTTCCCAACTGCTACCCTAAGGAAGGCCTCTGTGGGTCTTCTGCTCACGGTTCTGTGAACCTTTCTCCAGCCTGGAAAGAGCATGCTGTTGTCTCAGGCCATCATCACACAGCAGGGTCTGACATGCATCTGAAGATCCTGTAGTTCTGTCCATCACAAACTCTGCCCTGATACCCAGAGCAACAGTTTTTCTGGAGTAAACTCAGCCTTCTCTCTATCATATCAAGACCCTGGGTCTATTTCTCCACCTCTGGTTGGCAATCCTCAAGCCGAGGGAATTCTGCATCTAGGTGCTGGGCGGAGAAAGGGACACCAGCACAAAACCACCCGTGCAGCCTGCAGATCCTGGCATTTCCCCTTTTGAGCCTCAGACTAAGCCACAGTTAGCAAAAGGCATTTGTGATTCAAAAATCCCTTCCCTTGGCAGCTCTCCACTGCCCTGGCTAGGAGAAGGTGCAAGATGAGGCTAAGGTCAGGGACCGCTCCTAAATTCTTCAAGACACTGCAGACACTGCTGCTAAAGCAAGAGCTGCCCAACAAAATCCCCAGACCGGCCAGAGTAGCTCTTGACTCCAGGACAGTGTGCGATTACTTTTAGCTGAGCACTGAGGTGTCCGCTCTGGCCAACCCCGCTTGCTGCGTCTGGATTAATAGCCCTGGGGAAGTGGAAACTCGGCTCCCTGAGGTCACTGAACAAGCCACTGGGCTGCAGCAAGTATTGTCTTCAGCAGGCTCTTTCCTGACTTACGTGACTTTGGTGTAGGTCTCAGGGCCCCAGACACTCACTGGTGATGATCCTGCTGGGAAAGCCTTAATGTGTGTTTGTAGCACTCACCACCAAGCAGACCAAGATCTCCCTAAGAATGGAGCAACAACAAAAAAGGAGCAGAAAGACCAACCAACTTAAAGACTGTGAACTAAGGTCAGAACCTGTCAATGCCACAGATTCAGCAAAACCTACGCGAGTTCCAATGCGGCAGCTGAGAGGAGCTCCAGTACCTTAAATCTCAATCAGGATTCTCAGGCTGAGAGTCTGATTAAAAGATAAGTTAGCAGGCCCAAAATAGTCACCTAAAGGAAGCCCCGCCCTCACCAAACTTGAAACCATCAGTCTGGAATCATGTGACCTGCACCAAAGAGTGACCCACTGGACAGACAGACCCCTGCCATCACCTAGAAGACAGAAACCTGGCCACAACCCACCTTTCTGCCCAATTGGGCCAGCTGACCAGGCATCACTCACAGAAGCTGCTGCAGATGCAGTCCAGGCAGCCAGACACCCGCTCAGCACCAGCCGGGGTGGGAAGGAGACACAAAGTGAGTTAACACAAAATGTCCTGCTCACTCGTGGACCTTGAAGGCACATCAGACTAGCTACAGTGCACTCAGGTATTTCAAAGAAAGAACAGGTACAGAAAACAAGAAGCTTTTTTTTCTCCCTCAAATGGCTGTTGAATTTATTTGCTTGATCAATAATGGTCCTGGCAAAAATTAGTTAACCAACGCTGAGACAACTGTAATGAAATACTGATTTTAAAAATTCATGATACCGTGATAGAAATTAGAGTTTACACAAACAAAAAAGAAACCTTCAGTATTGCCAGCAAATATAAAATAAATGTAACATGACCGACAGGACAGCAAGAAGGCTTTTATACATTTATATTTGACACCTGACCATATTTTCAGTCACCATAATATCTTCTCTCCAGATTTAAAAAAATAGTATGCTGATTTCTATAACAAAGCTTTTTTTTCGTACAAAAATCAAATAATGGCCAACAAGTCACAACAGTGCAATAGGTAGAGAATAAAAAACCGCATTAACCAGGTGCTGAAATAAATACTAACCAGGAGAAGAGGATGCGCCCTCATGGGGTGTTTCCATCACCGGGACGTGCGGGTTTGTCTTCACAGCCCAGAGCCTCTTGGAGCCACTTCCTTGGACCCAGCGGCACTGGACCCCAGTGCCTGTGAGCCGGACGCCTCGGGTAACCAAGGTCGTGGGGGGCGGGGGGGTCAGGACCACGGCTGACTCCCAAGGAAGTTCGATTCCTAGTACTCAGCCTGGCCCACAGGGCGTCCAGCAGCAGTTCACCAAGCCTGTGTGGACACCAACTGCAATCCTGTGTGAGCGCGCGGCTATCCATCGATATGGCTTATGCAGGCAAAGACACGCTTACATTCGGGCCCGAGCAAGCCACTCACGGCGCTCTGTCCTAATGGGACATCGAAGAAACATGCTGTGTGGACGCCCCGGTCCTCCCACGACCCAGGCCACCGCAGTGACTCGGGCGGGGCTGAGAGGGGAGGGTTGGGGGGCCGGCCGGTCAGGAAAGAGGCCCCCAGGACCCGCACCGCGGAGGTGTGAAGGCACAGGCGAGTGGCGGCAGCGAGATCCCGGGGACGTGGCGGGCGGGACGGCCCCGTGTGGCTCCCCCGTGAAGGAGAGAAAAATCCTGATTCTGCCGTAATAAAAAAGCAAAGAAAGACGATTTTTGGTTTAAAAAGAAGCCACTCAAGGGTTAAAATAGTTATTTAAGTTAACAAAGGAAATGACTCTTCCAAGAAGCCGACCATCTGGGACACCGGTGTGCCAACCAGCCGTCCTCCGGAGGTCCGCGCGGCCCGGCCGGCTATCAGATGGGCGTCTCCTTCCGCTCCCTGCCGGGCGACGGCCGCGCCTGCTCCTTGGCGGCCGGGGGCGGGGGCGGCTCCCGGGCGCCGGGCTCGGGCTCGGCCAGGGGCTCGGGGCGCGCGCGCTGCAGCTGGAGCAGGCGAAGCTGCACCCGCAGCTCGATGATGGCCTCGCGCTCCTCGTGAATGGCCTGGTTCAGGTGGTTGTTCTTGATCTGCAGGGACGGATGCAGCGGCCCGTCAGCGAGAGGTCGCGACCCGGAAACGGTCAGGCTGGGCCACAGTCCGCAGTCAGCAAACCTGCCTCCCTCTGGGCAGGGGCCCCTCCCCTTCCTGCGGACTCCGAGCGGCTCTCCCCCTCCGTGGACCCGGGGGGCTCCCTTCTTCCCGGGGGTAGTTTCCTGCTCAGCACTAACACGATCTGTAAACTGTAGGGCAGAGCTGCTGCCCGGGGCCTGTCTCCCGGCCCCCCAGATGGCTCTGGGGCCAGCAACCCCGGGTGGGGGGGTCCTCGGTGGGATTCTCTGTTGTGTCCCAGCCCCTGCCAGAGGGAGAGACAGCAGCCCAGGCCCACAGGCCCCGTGTGAGGCGAGGAGCGAGTCCGCTAAGCACGATGCGGATCCCCCCGTCCCCGCCACCCCGCGCTCCTGAGGGCGGCGGCCCCGCGCATGCGCACCTCCAGCTCCTCGTTCTGCCGCTGCAGGTCCTGCAGGATGAGCTGCAGCTCGTCCTCGTCCTCGCTCTCGCTCTCACTATCCGACGAGTACTCCTCGGTCTCGCTGCGGCCGTGCTGCTGGCGGCTGTGCGGGGACAGGACCGGGCGGGGAGCGCGTGACCCACCCGCACAGACAGGCTGGTGGTCTGCCTCCGGACTGCCCAGCTTTCTAGCGGTCCGCTCGGGACAAGGCCAACCTCAGACATAATACAGAAAGTATGAAGGGGGCGCTCTGCCTGGCCCCGTCACAGGACGGGCTGAGGCTGGACCGCTCTCCCGGGAGTCCACGCGGAGTCCTGACCCCGGCCCTCACCTCTGGATTTCAGCGATCTCCGCCCGGAGGCGCTCGATCTCTTCCTTCTCCGAGGCAATCTGTCGGCGCAGGAACTGCTCCATGGCTAGGAGCTCCTCCTGCTCAGTCAGGATCTCATTCTCCTAAAGCAGTGACACTGGTGAGCACCTCTGAAAGTCTAGGAAAGGTCACTCTTCTGGGGTCTCCTCTGTTGCCCTGAACTATTTACACCCATACACACAACACAGGGGCTTCTCTGGTAGTAAAGAATCTGCCTGCAATGCAGGAGACCCGGGATCCATCCCTGGGTCGGGAAGATCCCCTGGAGAAGGAATTGGCAACCCACTCCACTATTTTTGCCTGGAGAATCCCATGGACAGAGGAGCCTGGCAGGCTACAGTCCATGGACTCACAAAGTTGGGAGTTGGACAGGACTGAGCAACTAACACTTCACACTTCATACACATTAACACATACGTTACAGGAAAGCTTGTACTGCACACCCCTAAAATACCCAGTTTCCCTAATTTCAAGAAAAGCTTTGAGAAAAGGTAGACTAACTTGTTTGGGAGGAATGACTAGATTTTCCTCAAGACATACTTAGGAATCCTTGTTATGCAAAGGATCCACAAGAGGCCAGCCAGCAGGCACACAGCAGAGTACTAGTGACTCTGTTTCTACCCCCAGCCTTTCTGAACACATTCTCACAGCGAGTATGTCTGAGAGCCACAGGGGCCTTCAACAGTGTCACAGGGCAGGAAGGCCCTGGCGATGTGCAGCTGTTGTCAGTATCACCTGAAAGCAGAGCTGGTGATGGAAAAGTGTTCACAGAAGAAATCTTTCTTCCTCAACACAAGCCACTGTCCTCCTCAACCCATGTCCCCAGGGATAATATTTAAACAGTAAATATTCTCCCTTAACAGAATATGCGTTTCTAAAACTGACATCTGTCCAGGATCTAGCTAGCCCTTCCAACCCAGAGAAAAGAACCACAGCAGACAAAACTTAGGAGAGAACAGAGATGGAAAGCTATAGAAATGAGCTGGAAGCAGCCAAGGCCTACATTTCTTTCCAAACTAAAGGTGATGGGAGGATAAGAACCTGTGATCAAATGTGAAAGGCGCTGCGCTCAAGTTCACTTTAAAGTCAACGGCCTGAAGTCTCCAGTGTGCATAAGAAACCCGTCTCGAGTGTGTGTAAGAAACCTCTCTCAGAGTTGTGCTCCTCACAGTCCCCAGCATTTCTAAACACAGATGCTCATCCTTTTTATCAAAGCTAATGTTCCAAGAAACACCAGGTTGAAAACTCTGAAATAAAGATGCATCTGGGAGCTCACTCTCTCTTCAGGGGAGAAGAGTTACATGTCCCTGGTAGGCATGACAGAAAAGGAAGTGACAGAAAAGAACTGAAACCTGTAGGACTTTAGTTACCTCTAGGATACAAGGATGGTTCAACACAAATTAATGAATGTGATACACCACATTAACAAAATGAAGAATAAAAATTGTATCTCAAAAGATTCAAAGAAGCACTTGAAAAAATTCAACATCCTTTCACAATAAAAACTCAACAAAGTGAGTATGGAAGGAATACATTGACATGATATGCTGATATGACAGGCCTATTACAGATAACATGGTACCCCAGTGAAAGGCTGAAAGTATTTCTTCTAAGATCAGAGAGAGGACAAGAGGCCCAGTATCACCACTTCTGCTTATACAGTACTGAAGTACCAGCCAGAATAACTGAACAGGAAACAAAGGTGTCCAAATTGTAAAGAAGTACAATTGTCTGTTTACAGACAACATGATCTTACACACAGAAAATCATAGATTCCATCAAATAACTGTTAGAAGTAATAAATTTAGGAAAGTTGCAGGATACAAAATCAACATACAAAAATCAGTTGCATTTCTACACACTAACTACTATCCAAAGAAGAAATTAAGAAAACAAATCCATTTACAAATTTACAATAGCATTAAAAAAAAAAAACTTTAGAATGAATTTAAACAAAGAAATGAAATATCTATATACTGAAAACTATAAAACACTGATGAAAGAAACTGAAAACACTAAAGATAAAATGAAAGGTACCTCATGTTCATAGATTAGAAGAAATAATATTGTTAAAGTTTCCATACTACCCAAGTGATCTACACATTCACTGGAATCTCTATCAAAGTCCCAATGGGGTTTTGAGGTTTCCCACAGAAACAGAAAAAATAATCCTAAAATTCATTCAGAACCACAAAAGACTGTAAGAACCAAAGTAAACTTTTTTTTTTTTTTTTTAGCCAAAGCAATCTTAAACAAAAGAACAAAGTTGGAGGCATAGACCAGTGGAGCAGAACAGAGTCCAGAAATAAATCCACACATTCACGGTCAACTGATCTTTGACAAGGACACTAATAAACAATGGAGAAAGAACAGTCTCTTTAATAAATGGTGTTGAGAAACTGGTTTTCCACAGGCAAAAAAGTGAAACTGAACCCTTACCTTTTCTCACTACACAAACATCAATCACCTCAAAATGGACTAAAGACTTAAACATAAGACCTGAAATCATAAAATTATTAGAAGAAAGCACAGGGAGAGTTTCTTAACATTGGTCTGAGCAAGAACTTTTTTAGATGTGACGTGAAAAGCACAAATGTACAACAGACAAATGGGATTGCATCAAACTAAAAAGCTTCCACACAGCAAAGAAAATGGGAGTGCAGAGAGAGCCTATGAAATGAGAGAAAATACTGCAAAGCTTACATCAGATGAGGGGTTAGTATATATAGGAAGAAGACGAACAACTCTATAGCAAGAAAACAACCCAATTAAAAAATGGGCAAAGGACTCAAATTGACCTTTCTCAAAAGACATTGAAATGGTGAACAGATCACTGTCACTCAGCATCAGGGAAATGCAAATGAAAACCACAATGAGAAATCACCTCATACCTGTCAGAATGGCTTTTATCAAAAAAACAAGAGGTAACAAGTGTTGGTGAGGACATGGAGAAAAGGAACCCTTGTGCACTGTTAGTGGGAATATAAACTGGTACAGCGACTGTGGAAAACAACGTGGAGGTTCCTCCAAAAATACAAAATAGAGCTATCACAGTTCTAACAATCCAGCTTCTGAATATATAAATGTAAACACGATACTGAAGAGATATTCACTGCAGCATTATTCACATCAGTCAATATAAGAAAACAGCCCAATGGTTGATGGATGAATGGATAACAATGTGATATGCATATATTCATAATATGTAAGTATACACATGCCCACATAAATATAAAAAACATAGAAAACATCAACATACATATATATGTAACAAATGTTATCCTGACATAAGAAGGAAATCCTGGCATTTAATAGCACAGATGAACCTGGAGGACACGATGATAAGTGAAATAAGCCAGACAGAAAAAGACAACTACCATATGATTTCACTGATTATTTGTGGAATCAAAGAAAAAGTTGAACTCTTAGAAGCAGAGAGTACAACAGTGGTTACCAGGCCTTGGAGGGTGAGTAAAATAGGGAGGTACTGGTAAAAGAAAATACAGCTGCACTTGTGTTGAAGGACTCTCTAGAGAGGCAATGCTGATGACGACACCGTGCTAGATGCTGGGTTATGCCTGAGAGTATCTCTCAGGTGCTCCCATCGCAGAATGTGACTGAGAGACAGTGACTGACTGCAGCATTCATTTCACTGCGTGGAGGTGCATCAAATCATGTTTATACCTTAAATATACATTTTTCATTTTTTTTTTTTAAAGATCTTGCAAAATAGAGGAGTTACGCTTACCTGGGCAAGAAGAATATTTATGACTTCCTCGTTTTCATTCATTTCTTCTTTGGAAACATCCTCTTTTGAAAGACTGGCTATTTCTTGTGCAATCTTGGTTTCACATTCCTGTCCAACAAGAGAAATGAAAGCACTGGTCAGCCCACTGCAACACATTCAACAAACTTACATTGTCCCCATTCCCGAAATTTCCTCCTCAGCTTCTAGAACTGAAAAACTAAGAGTGACACAGCCAGCAGAATCTCCAGACAGGGAGTGCATCTGCTAACTGGGCTTTGACAGTAACATGTGGATCTCATACTGTGGATGCACTGGAGGAAAATGTTCGGTTTCAGCTAACGTGCTCAGCATTTCTGGAACCCTCCCATATAAGCTGCCTTCCGTGATCCCTCCCCTTTTTGGAGGGGGTCTACTTTAAGCCTACAGTTAGTTGGTTTTGCCGATGGTACACAGTCAAGTAGCCACTATCTATCACAACACTGAACGTATCCAACACCACAAGGTACCCTTGGGCTCCTCTGCCACCTGTTGCCCCTGGAAACCACTAACCTGCTTTCCATTGCTCTGGTCTCACCTTCTTTTGTTTCATATCAACTGAATTAATCAGTAAGCAGTCTTTTTCCTGGCACGTTGAATTTCACAACTCATCTATGTTGTATCAGTAGTTTGCTGAGTAATATGCAAGGATATGAATGTACCCCAGTCTGTTTATCTGTTCACCAGCTGGTGGGCATTTCAGTCCTTTCAACTTTTGAGCTACTAACAAGACCTGTAAAAAACACGAAGTATCTGCTCTATGAGGGAACATGCCTTCTTCTGTTAGATAAATACATAGGAGTGGGATTGCTGGGCCAGATGATAACCTGATGCTTAACTCTGAAAGAAACTGTCAAACTGTTTTCCAAAATGACTGAAACAGTCAAGATCAGTAAAGCAGAGGTCCAGCTGCTCCACGTTCCTGTCAACACTTTGTATTTTTAATACTAGTCATTCTGGCTGGTGTGCAGTGGTTTCTCACTGTGACTGTGGTCTGTACTTCCTTAATGATGAACGATATTCACATGTGCTTCTTTATCATCCATATATATTCTTTGGTAAAGATCTTCAGTAAAGTACTATTCAAACTTTTGCCTTTTTAAAACTGAATTTTTATTGTAATAATCGTACACTCTGGTGGGGGATATTAATAATGAGGGAAGCTAAGCATGTGGGGTGAAGGAGTATGATTCTCTGTACCTTTCCCTCAGTTTGGCTATCAACCTAAAATTGCCCTAAAAAAATACAACTTAAAAAATTGGTTTGTCTTATTAAGTCTAAAGAGTTTTTAATATATTCTAGTTCAAGAACTTTATCAAGTGTCTGTTTTTTGAAAATATGTCACAGCCTCTGGCCTGCATGTTCATCTTTTTAACAGTGTCTTTTGAAGAGTATGTTTTGATAAAATGCAGTTTACCACATTTTTCTTTTATAGTTCATGAATTTTTGTATCCTATTTAAGAAATCAAACAGCTCATGCAACTCAGTAACAAAAACAAACAAGAACCCAATCAAAACATGGGCAAAAGACCCAAATAGACATTTCTCCAAAGAAGACATACAGATGGCCTACAAGCAAATGAAAAGATGAAATCATCATTGCTAATTATTAGAGAAATGCAAATCAAAACAATGAGGTATCACCTCACACTGGTTAGCATGACCATCATTTAAAAGACTACAAATAATAAATGCTGGAGAGGGTGTGGAGAAAAGGGAACCTTCTTACACTGTTGGTGGGAATTTAAGTTGGTACAGCCACTATGGAAGACAGTATGGAGGCTCCTCAAAATACCAAAAAATAGAGTTGTCATACAATCCAGTAAGCCTACTCCTGGGCCTATATCCAGATAAAACTATAATTCAAAAAGATACGTGCACCCCTAATGTTCACAGCAACACTATTCACAATAGCCATGACATGAAACAACCTAAATGTTCATCGACAGATGAATAAAGAAGATATATATACATATATCTATATATAAACACATATACAATAGAACATTATTCAGCCATTTAAAAGCAATAACGCCATTTGCACCAACATCGATGCAACTAGAAATGATCATACTAAGCAAAGTCAGTCCCCTTTTATGTGGAATCTAAAATGACTCGAACTTATTTATGAAACAGCAAAAGACTCACAGACACAGAGAACAGACCTGTGGTTGCCAAGGGAGTGGGAGCACAGGGGAGGAATAGACTGGGAGGCTGGGGTTAACAGATGCCAACTACTATGTACAGGATGGATGAACAACAAGGTCCTACCGTACAGCACAGGGAACTCGATTCAATGTCCTGTGAAAAACCATAACGTAGAAGGATATGAAAAAGAATGTGTATCTGTGTGTACATGGCTGATTCACTTTGCTGTAATTAAAACAACACTGTAAATCAACCATACTTCAATTAAAAAAAATTACTGCCTAAGCCAAAGTCAGTAAGATCTCCTCTGTTTTATTAAGTCTTAGTCTACGATTCATTAGGCACTGATTTCTATATATGTTGTGTGGAAAAAGAAAAAAAGCTCTCTTTTTTGGCATATAGATATCCAATTGTTACAGCACCATTTGTTGAAAAGAAAAAACTTCCCTAGTCAATTGTCTTAGCATCTTTGTTGAAAATTACCTGCCCACACATGTGTTAGTCTGCTTCTGGACTTTCTATTCTGCAAGCCCATCCTTATCGAATACTGACTGTCTTGATCACTGTAGCTTTACAGAAAATCTTCATCAGGTGGCATGAGTCTTCCAATGTAGTCCTTTTTCAAAATGGTGTAGACTATTGCAGGTCACTGATATTTCCACATAGATTTTTTTTTTCAGAGATTTTAGAAAAGCTTATTAATTTCTACCAAAATCACCTGTTTAAATTTTGACTGGAATTGAATCCACAGATCAACTTGGGAAAACCTAACATCTTAACAATATTGTGATATAAGCATATTTCTAATTTATTTATGTCTTTTTTTAGGTGCACTATCCAATAGTTCATTGCAAACATACAGAAATTCAACAGACGTGTATATCTGATCTTGTATGTTACAGCACTGCTAAACTCACATATTCAATTTTGTATAGATTCCTTAAGATTTTATACAGAGACGATCACATGATCTGTGTATAAAGACTAATTTCTCTCCAATCTGTATGCCTTTTTTTCTTGTTTTGCTGCACTGGCTAAAACACCCTCCAGTACAATGTTGAACAGAAGCAGTAAAAGCAAAAATCCTTGCTTGTATACCCAATCAATCCCAGAAGAAAACATTCAGACTTTTACCATGAAGTACAATGTAAATGACAGATTTTTTTCCTGTAAATGCTGTTTATCAGGCTGAAAAGATAAGAGTTTTTATCAAGAAATAAATGTCAAATTCTGCTATACACTTTTCCTGCATCTACTGATATGATCTTACCATTTTTTATTTTTAGTCTGTTAATATAATGAATCTTTAAAAGTCATTTATTTCTCAAAGTTGAAATCAACTTGATAGAACCTTTGGAGCATTCTGTGAATTAATAAGCAGACATGAAGACAGCTTCAAGAAACTAGCAAAGCAGAGGTAAGCCATCCCATTCTGTCTTGGCTCTGGTTTGTTATGTCCCAGTTCCTTTATCCAAAAGGGATGCAGAAGCGAGAGAAGGGAAGCTGCACCCACATGGGTCAAGACCTTGTGTTAAATAAAGGCTGATGGGTGACACCACATGGTGGACAATGACCACACGAAGCGTGGTTGGTCTGTCACTAAAACCTGATTCCAGCCCAAATCATGAAGGGAGTAATTAAAAACAGGCATTGTAAGCAAAAGATAGACAATCTGGCAAGCAGGGGAGAAAGGAAAATGCACAGAGCGCATCTGCCGGTCCTAGAGTGCAGGGCAGACATCTCGTCGCTGCCTCCTCTCTGACAAAGCCACCGCCACGTCCATGCAAACCACTGCCCCCACAGCCACGTCCATGCAAACCGCCAGCCCTCGAGCCACAGAGTACTACTGCACTGTCTGGTCTCTCAGCAGAACCACAACTGCAGTCACTACGGACCACGTGGTCCCAGTCTGACAAATGCCAACCTGTGTCCCTTGGAAGTGCTCTTGGACCCTGGTATTGAATCTGCACGTGGGTGTAGGAGGGGCCAGAGATGTGGGACCTCAACCTCAGACTGGCTGGGACACTCACTGAGTCCCAGCGCCAAGCAACACACTGGGCCAGAGGGAGACCAACAGTCTGGCTTGCAAACCCCGAGCTCGTCGGGCAGAACGTGTCACCTGCCTGTTTCCAGGAAAAAAAAAACCCCTCCTGACCATCGGTACCTCCATGTGTAAGGCCTCCAATTCCCCTGCAGCCTTTGAAATGTATCACCACTGGACTGCTTCTCACCCTGGAAACCTGTTTACAGGTCCAACCAAGCCGGAAACAACAAAACTGACATCTTTTAGTCAAACAGTTTAATTCAAAAACTCAACTTCCTAAATTATAGGAGGCACTTCCCTGATACCAAGCTGAAAGGATCAATAATATAGAACTGAAAACATGTGAACAAATCTCCCATCAGGGAACTTCCCTTCAAAAGGGATTTGTTGTCATACTTTAGAAAAATGGAATGGTATATAAAAGATTTCAGCGCATTCTTTTTACATTTCATTATAAACATGATATACCAAAATAATAAATTTACTCACTTGTCTTTTAGCTTCTCTCAGTTTTCTCTTGAGGGCTGTCAGAATTCTTTGTACTTCCCATAATCTCTCCTCTTTCGATAAATCCTTTATCCCGCCCTGTAGATCTCGATGTAAACAATTCAAAAGAAACTCCTAGAAAGTAATACAGCACACACTGAATAGGATTTCACGTCTTATCATCTCAAAGCCACATGCCATTTCTAAAGATGCAAAATTGACTACTTTTCAGTTATTAAAGCGGAGAAGGCAATGGCACCCCACTCCAGTACTCTTGCCTGGAAAATCCCATGGATGGAGGAGCCTGGTAGGCTGCAGTCCATGGGGTCGCTAGGAGTCGGAGACGACTGAGCGACTTCACTTTCACTTTTCACTTTCATGCATTGGAGAAGGAAATGGCAACCCACTCCAGTGTTCTTGCCTGGAGAATCCCAGGGACGGCGGAGCCTGGTGGGCTGCCGTCTATGGGGTCACACAGAGTCGGACACGACTGAAGCGACTTAGCAGCAGCAGTTATTAAAGAAATGACATAATGGCACAGATTGTGTTTTCAAGGCTATGACTGAAAAATCCTAGATAGTTTTTCTGCCTGAGTACTAGGTTCTAATCCATCAGCACACACTGGTTCCCAGCAGTCAATTCACATCTCTTCCCCCAACATGTTAATTACTAAGAAACAGGAACCTGGAGATGACAGGGAAGAAAAGTGAGCAGGGATCTGATGTGTTACATGCAAACAAAAGATGTAACGATAATCAAATATAAGTAAATGTCTTAGTCTTGAGTTTCTCACTGGGCTTGCCAAGCACACACAACTGACCAGCACTATTTCAGAAGCACAGTGAGAAAGCACAGGATCTGGGGTCAAATCCTAGTTCTACAATTTGGTAATAACCAGGTGACACAGAGTAAGGTATTTACCTCTGCCAACTCTCATTATTCTCATCTGTAAAATAAGGCCGATAAAAGCAGCCTTGTACAGATAAGGCAACATTTTTGGACTGCTTGCAACATACCTGGCACCTTGCTAAACATTTTTAACACATTATTTCATTTAAGGTCATCTTCAGATCAAACCTAGGAGAGGACTCACTTTTAAATGCAATCCCCAAGCTTTAAGGAGGTTAAGCAATGTGCCTCATTTGGTCAGTCAGGAGCAGAGCAAGAATTTCAAGCCAGGTCTTTTGATTTCCAAACCTGTGCTCTGTGTACTATGATATCCCAACTTAATAAGCATGAATCAGCACCACATGGGAAGTTCTGGCCTTGGTGTGCCATGAAGAGTGTGCCCGAAAGCTACATACACACAGGAAGTGCTCAAGGACCAGGGACTCATGGGCCGTCAGCATCCCAGTCTCCCACAGGGTCAGCGCAAGGGCGGCTCGGGGGCCAGAGGATGGGCGCACACACCTGTCTCCGGATCTCCTCCTTGATGCTCTCCTGGGTCTCGGGCAGTGTGGGCATCGTGGCCATATTAGACCATCGCAGGGGCTTCGTCACTTGCTTCAGTGTCACATTTCCAAAGAGCTCTTGCACGTGTGTGAAAAATACATAGAGAACACGATTGCTAATCTAAAAAAAAAAAAAAGATTTGCAAGAAAAATATTAAAATCCTCATTTTATTTCATTTGTGTCTATTGCCTAGTACCTCCTTTAATCCTCAGGAGTCACAGGACATGCTTTGCTACTTAATGGCCAATTTAAAGAAGAGAATGAGAAAGTACAAGTTAAGTGGTAGACTCAGCACTATGAGGGACTGGGGGAAAAGCCAAGAAAGGGACGCAGAGGCTGATTATCATTGATTGATTCTGTTTTAGCATTAGAGCATTAACGGATTTTTTAAATCCTATGTTCTTTATTTTCCAGTTACTATGAGCATTCTAACACATGCGACTGGATCAACTGAGGAACAGGGGAGCCTGTGGCGACAGAGCTGGGCTGAGCATGGGAGCCCCCTCTCCAGGGACAAACACCTTCCAGGAAACTCCAAAGCTCAGACGCTAAGACACCAGAATGTTAGGTGGCTAAATAGCTAGTAAAAGAAACTGTTTCCTACCTAAAACTTACTCTGACAACACACTTGCATTTTCTGTGACACCATCATCCCTATTACAGAAATACTAAGTAACAATGTAATATTTACCAAATTCTGAAAACTTGACTAACAGGAAATTTAAGAAACATCTTGTTTCCAAGCTATAAGCAATTAGCAATGAAAGAATCTTCAGTGAAAGAAAATACACTGTTATACATAACAGTGTTCTATAACAGTGACCAATAATAACCTGCTGTATTCGCCAAAAAGAGGGCTTAAAACAAAAACTACAACCCCCCTCATTATTCTGCACTCTGTTTCTGGCCTGAGTGAAATATCACTAACTCCAATAAAGGAACTCACACACTCTATGCCAGCACCAAGTGAGCAGCAGGAAATGAAAACCAGGAATTTACGTTATAAAGAATCACCACCCACCTCCCTGAAATGCCTCTCCAGATTAAGATTCTATAAAATACTTAATATAATCTTCATGACTGAAACCCTCAGATTAAGTCCCTAACCAAATGAATCATGGTAGGCCCCCTTGGGCCTCAGTCTGTATGTCTGTGTGACATGATTGAGCAGTAATGCTATTTGACGGAGGAACTAAAATCTTTAAAACTGCGGATGAACTGGGACTGCAGGTTCCCCGGCTCCTCCTCCACTAAGGACAGGTCACTGTCATCAGGAGCTGCTTACAGACCTACACCCAAACCTGGACAATACACAGATTTCACAGGCACAGCCAGAAGGCCAACATGCTCACCACCTTTCACGTCAACACCATCCACACTGTGAAAAAACAGCAACACTCAGGCCAAGCCCTTGCCCACTGTCCCTGGTCCACTGCTTGGTGTATGACTCAGCAATAGGAAGCGCCCCTGCCGCAACCCCAAGGGCCCACACATGTGCTGGGAAGGCTGTGTACCTGCACAGTGGGGCTGAGCACTATGGAAATGTTCTGGATGTTCATTTTTGTTTCCAGTTCCTTGGCAATAACATGGTCCATATGCACAATGAGCCAGGAGATGAGAAGGCGGCTGCACTCGGGCAGCTCTTCCAGCAGGCGCTGGAACTCCTGCACCTTCTCGGCCTCTGAGCTCCGGCCACACGCCTCCTCGAAGCGAGGCAGGAGCTCCTTGGTCAGCAGGTTCTCAGGCAGGTCCCGCAGGTACTGCTTCAGCAAACTGGCCACTGTGTTCGGCTCATACTCTTCCAAGTTGGGAGACTCCTCTCTGTCATAGGCTGCTTTCAGCTCGTCCACCTTGGATTTAATTCCTGAGAACATTCAAATTCAGAATAAAAAGAAAGTGTCAAGAAAAAAAAAAAAAATCAAACACAAATTCTTCCCCAGCATGCCCACCATCATCCCTGGGGGAGATGGGAAAAGAGCCAACCTGGCATATTAACTGTTTGTCTGCATACTGTTCACACAATTCCTCTGTAAATAAGACAGAAGGCTACACTCCGAGGACAAATTTAGCCAAACACTAAATGATAATGGAAAAACAATATTCAGAACAAATATCACAGCAACCACAGAAACATTAAACAAACATGCCAATCGATTCAGGGAAAATACGTTTTTAAAGATTAAGTAAGCAAAAGTTAAACTACAATTCAAGCATAAGCCTTCCTCTACACGAGTGGCCAACTGCTTTTTCTAACCAGTCACAAGATTGACAATATAAAATACAACTCAGTACACATAAGCACGCTGCAAAAAGATGTGGGTGAGTACTTTTTTTATAAATAAAAATTGTATCATAAACGCAAAAGGTGAGCTCTTTTTTTATAAATAAAAATTGTATCATAAATGAAAAGGTGAGCTCACCATCTAAACGAACGGTTTGAAAATTATTCCCCAATAAATAATACCCATCTAATTTCTAAGTTTAAATTCTTTACATGTTTTCTTAATCTGAAAGAGTGCTAGAACCAAAAAATCTGGCTTCCTAAAATCAAATTGCTTTGCTTTTCTTACTGGTCAGAAAGAAACACACATAAATGTTTTTCAGACACTAAGTATGTAAATCTTAACTCCAATCTGCATTTAAGACAGAATTCAGTGATACTGATTGCTCGCTCGTGAGAGCACAAAGTAGCTTCAATACTTGAAACTTCAGGACAAGGTGTGGCGCTATACACAACAGAATATCATTCAGGATCATGTCAGTGTATGGCAAAACCATACAATATTGTAAAGTAAAATAATAAATAAAAGAATGAAATCCTGCCACTGGCAACAGCATGGCTCAACCTGGAGGGTGCTGGGCTACATGAAATAAGTCAGAGAAAGACAAGTACTTCCTTCCTGGAATCTAACCAAATAAAATGAAGCAGCGAATGTAACAAAAACAAAACAGACTCAGACACAGAGAACAAGTCAGTGGTTACCAGAGGAGAGGAAGAGTGAGGGCTAAGCTGCAAGTAGGGAACAGGAGGCACAAACTACCATGTGCAAAATAAACACCCCCCACAGTACAGCACAGGGAGCACAGCCAGTATTTCACAATAACCATACATGAAGTATAATCTTTAAAAATAGTGAGTCACTGTGTTGTATCTCTGAAACTTATAGAAGATTGTACATCAACTATACTTCAATTTAAAAAAACTTCAGGCCAGTTATTAAAAACAAGCCACGAACGGAGGCTGACATTGTAATGGTAAACATTACAAAACCTTTTAATGTCATCACAATAAATCAGTAACTTAAACCAGCACTGACAAAATAAAATCAGCAATTCCAAATAGGAAAATAAAAATATAGATTTTATTTTGCTATAATCTTCATTTTGAGGTGGAAAAGTTAGAAAATAACTCCTATTTTCTTATTTTTCTGAATAGAACATGGTGAGTGATAACTTTAACTGAAATTCCTGACAACCTCCTCTCTCTCTCTCATGAACACTTTGTAGATATGTAATTTTTCCCCATCAATGCCTGCCCAGAAAATGGCACAAGTGAACAATTAGAATATATGTTTGGTCTGTTACTCAGAAATTGTTACCAAAATGCTTTCCTTTTAAAAGCTGAACCCTTCAAAGTCCCAGGTAGAGAAAAGAGCAGATGAAAATAGATTAGTTTTAAAACTAGAACTTGGACATGAATAAGCGCGAATCAAAATTCTCCATGAGAAAGCGATACTACTAGCATTCGAAAAGAAGAGTCACAGGCACAGTTCTGCAGTCCAGAATGCTGAATGCCATGTTCTGCCAGAGCCTCACAAATAAACACAAAACTGACCAAAGCGGGTGATCCTTCTCCAAGGGGCCAAGGACCAGGGGAGCAGCTCAGTGTCGAATAGAGAAGACAATCCACACCTCCAGCTCCCAAAGAATACAAACATACAAAATGAGGACAAAATCCAAAGAATCCTCTGAACAATGCTGTAGGAACCTTCAAAGAAGCTGTCACCTAAAATGAAATTTCCTCATGCCTATCAAAATCACAAGCGAGAAGCAGCTATGTTAGTATTGTGTAAATCTATAAAAATCCATCATTAATTTTTCTTAAAAGGCAAGTTTTACATTGAGTTAAATGTGTTTATTTTACGTAACTAAGAAGTTATAAGTTAAAATTCAGTGCCTAATTCATTTTCTTATTTTCTATAAAATAGCAGCATATTAGCCAAAACACTCTTAAATGACATGTTATCTGTGGGCTATGAAAAGGTCTCCCCAGTTATCAAGAAAGGGCATATCAAATCTACCTTCAAGAAATGTGCATGAACCAATTAAATGGAAAAACTAAATCTAGTCTCTTTATTCTAAATGTGTATGATCTAACTCATCATGAATATGCATAAGCAACGGTGCATGTATGAGCCTCAGTCATGGGAAGGTGACGAGTGACAGCACAGATGTTGCACAGGCAGGACTTGCATCCTGCACCAACTCCAAAGCCGCACCGCTTTGTAAGAACACAGTCTCAATTCTGGACCACACGTGTCTTGCTTGACTTCAGACACCCAACAGGAATCACACTCCTGCCAAGTATGAGGCGTAAGTTTTCACACACACGGAATGTAGAAAAATGGAACCTAGACTTCACTGACGTATGTCAGAGCCCCACTTGACCTAGAGGAATCCACCCCTGGGGCCTAAACACTTAGCAAGAACAGCCCTCCCTCAGCTGAACTGAGGAAATACTCACACGACAGTGTCAGTCACTGTGTCTCATGGCCAAGACACATCCTGAACCCAGACGCCAGACGCCCTTCCTCCCTGCTGACATCCTCCCAGCACCCAGCCTGGGGGCGCCCAGGTGAGGGGTGCTGCCCACATGCTCCAGTCTCTGCACAATGAACCCACTTGTGAACCCTCCTAATGGGGGCGTGGGGATCAAGTGAAAAAGGCAGTGTGCGCACACACATGCACATACACACACAGACAGCGTGGGGGCCTTTGTTCAACTGGAAGGACCAAGGACATGAATGAGGCTTAGGACCCATGTCACAATCTTGCTCACAAGTATTCCGCTCCTTCCTTTGAAACACGGAAGCAAGCCGACCCGTAGTGACCGGCGCGGCCCTCACCTGACACCCTGTAGATGCCCTCGCACTTCATGCCGTGCTTCTCCACGTAGTCCACGCACTCCCTGAAGACCGCTGGCAGCCGCACGCCGTCGTACATCATGGTCCTCTCCACCGCGTCGGCCAGCGGGATCCCGAAGATGGGCCTGAGGCTCGGGACGTCCAGCTGAGGCACCTCTGGCTCCTGAATCGGCTTCTTCTTCTTCTTCTTTTCCTTCCACTGTTTAACCACATCGGCTGCTGTCAAGTCTTTTGACTTCTTCTCTTTATGCTTCTCCTCTTTGTGCTTTTCTTCTTTATGTTTTTCCTCTTTGGGTTTCTCTTTTATTTTAAAATCCTTCTCTTTCTTTTTAGAAAAGCTGGGCTTCTTGAAGACGTGGATCCCCTTGGATCTCTTCATTTTGGAAGGACTTTCGGCTTCATCCCCCGAACTATCTTCCTGAAAGGCAGCATAGCCTTCAGCTGCCAAAGAAACGCAGGGCGTGTGAGTCACAGTCTGCTGAATGTCACACTGTCCACTTTCTATGTTTAAAACAGGACCAAAGGAGAGTCACCTGCCCTTGGCAACCTAGCTTTCCACCTGTGGCCCAGCCCTCCTGTTCTCCCAGCCACTCATCTCGGCCGAAAGGTGTTGCTGTGACATCTCTCAACCACAAGAGGGCAACATCCCCAGAGCTAGTTACCCTTGCAACTGGTTTTATTTTATACATGTCGGCAAGAAGAACTTTTACAAACCAAATTATTGTAAATAATCATTTATTATTTCAACTTATTTGGAAAGAATCCCACCATCACACACAACATTCCTTCACAGTCGGAAGAACATCCTCTAGCCTACACTTCTCTTAGCTTAGGTTTTCCTATTTGGTTCCTGTAATCTGAAGCCGTCTCCAGTCAACTGGAGATGCAGGACTGTGTAGGTGCTCTTTTTCTACCCACCGCACCTGGCTCCCCGGTCTCTGGCTGGTAAGTTCCCGCTGGGGCCAGCAGCAGGGACTGAGCCTCCTCTGGGGAGGACCCACCAGGAAACCCCTAACCTCAAGCGTTGGCCACGCCCCCGAGTCAGAAGCCCGGGTTTCACACTGACAGCTACTCAATATCAGAGCTGTCCTAGTTTGGCTTCCTTTTTTCGGGGGGTTTTTTTAAACATCTAAAACTCTCCCGTTCTTTTCTTTAGCCAAATACCTTACAAGCTAAAATAGAGAGTAATAATAGAGATTTTACAATAGAGATTAAAGGTTTTGCACAAATTTCCCTCTAGTTAAAATACCACAAACTCCACACCAACCAGAATGGCAAAAGAAGAGCATGATATTGGGTGGCCAAAAAGTTCATTCGAGTTTTTCTGTAACATCTTACAGGAAAAGCTGAGCTTTCTGGCCAACCCAATAATAATAAGCTATCATCCTCCCTACAGAACAGGAATCCCATATGGGTGTGTCGTGGCATCTGCTTAAGAAAACAAATACACTTTCTTTACCATGTACCCCAACTGGCCTACACAACCTCACCAAGACAGTAAGACTCCATAAGCACAAAATTTCAACAGTTACTTTTCATACATTATTTTAAAAAACCAACTTAAGAAACCTCCACCAGAAAACTTAACCATTTCTGGAAATTCAGTGTTTTTACTTGCGATAGTTAAGACCCTAAAATACAAAAACTGAGACCCTGAAAAGAAAATATAAAACAGGAGAGTCCCTGGATATAGGATAGCAGGTACACGTGACTAGAGCAGAAATTTATCTAGACTAAAGCCACAGCACAGAGGAAACGGCACTTACTCCTTTTTTCCTTTTTCTTGAACTTTCCTTTCTTCTTCCCATGGTCCTTCTCATCGTCAGACACTACGTCGGGAGGCTCGTGGAGGCTGTCGTGGGTGGGTGAGGGCTCACCCGTGCGGTACAGCCCAGGAAACTTGGTGGGGCTGATCTCCTCAGAGCTGGGGGTGCGGGTGAGCCCGCTGCCATGCTCCACCCTGCGGTGCTCACCGGGGCTGCTGGTGGGGGGCAGGAAGCACTCGGTCATGCTGCCTTCCTGATGACAGCGAGGAGGGCTTCTCGGTCACCTATCCATCACACCTGCGGGAGACAGAGCATCACGGTCACCTGGTGGCCAGCAGGGGCAGCAGACACGTGCGCAGCTCGGCAAACTCCCCCCTTAAGAACCATCACTGGCTTTGTCATCTTGAGTTGCATTCGTGCATCACACATACACGTCGGTTCTCAAAAAGCTGAAAGCACTGGATCTTCAAGTAGGACAAAATTAACCAAACGAAAGGACATAAGACATCAAGGCAGGACACAGAGTTTCTCCTAAAAAGAGCCTGCCACTGTAAGCAGTTTCGTTTTGATTGCTATCCAACAGAAAACCTTAATTTTTCTTAAGTTATGACCCAACAACCATGAATAACAAGAAGACTCTTTATATAACTACACATGAATAGTTCAGTATCATGAGAAAAATTTACAAAACAGTTAAAGTGACAGATGTAGTGATTCACACAGTTACAGATCATTAGCTGCAGTTACATACTGCATTAGACAATCCATGTGTTGATTATAGCTAACAAAGGAAGAACTTCATTTGCTCATTCCTAAACTACACACAAAATGGTTTTGCTAGAATGGACACTACAAAGGACAAATGTGGATAAATAACAAGGTTCTACTGTACAGCACAGGGAACTGTACTCAATATCATGTGAGAAACCAGAACGGAAAATATGAAAAAGAATATACATATGTGTATATATATGTATAACTGAGTCACTGTGCTGCACAGCAATAATTAACACAACATTGTAATCCAGCTATATCTCAATAATAAAATTTTTTTAATAAATAACAAAAAAGTACAAATGTAGGAAAAGTTCAAGATCTGTTCACATTTTTCTTCCTCATTAGACAACGGTACACAGTTTAAGTACCATGTTCAAAAGTGAACTGTGTTAGTTCTTACTCCTCTTTAATGTTTTTAATGATATTCATTTGAAAAACTACCAGAATCACTTGTTTCTCTTTGCACTGACTTTTAAGGTGATTCTGAAATTTTAGAAACACACAAACACAAGTCATAATTAGAATTCTCTAATTCTCTGATAAATCTGACCATAAAGTCAAAAGACAAGCAAATGTGAAAAAAAATGTGTAAATTATGATAGCAAACTTTTCTAAAAAGCAGAGTTCTCACAAATCAATGAAAATTTCAACATAACAAGAATGTGAAGCAGTTCACAGGAAAATGACTAATATCCACATGAAAATAATGTTCAAGTACAATTGTAATTTTAAGAACGTAAGACGGTCTAAGTTAGAATTTTTATAACATCAGACTGGCAAAGAACAAAAAAGGTCTGTAATATACCAGCATACCAAGTGCTGGTAAGGGTGTGAATATCAACTAAGGGAGATATCCACTAACAGCTGAAGTATAAACCAGCACAGTCTTTTCTGAAAAGCAATTTGGCAAAATCTGATAGATTTTAAATGTGCTCTCTTTGATCTAAGAATTCCTCTTTTTAGGAACTTATCCTTCAGACATCCTTTTACAAGCATTCAAAGATGTGCACATGAAAATAATCATTTTAGCATTGTGAAAGCAAAGAGAGCAAAATCTAAATGGCTATCAATAAAAGACACATTAAATTAGGCTTGATCCAAATAACTGAATGTAAAGTCACACACAAGCCATCTCTGACATAGTTAACCACTGATAAGTCTCAGAAGTTGTAAAAGAGGAGGGAGAGAAAGGATATTTTTTTTTATTTTGAGCCTTACCATGCCCATCTATCACTTGTACTGCTATTATCACTTTTTTCAAATGAACAGGCCATGTTTTAGTCTCATAAAAATTGTTTCTGACAATATTTAATAGTCTGAGGAAAGCAATTTACAGCACAGTATCAACTTTTAAAATGTAAGAACAAGGGAACTTTAGTAACAATTATCTCTGAATTATAAGGTTATAAGTGCCTAAGCAGGAAAAACATTAAACGAGAAATTTCATCAAAGGAACTGTAAGCATCGCTATCACTCTAATTCTCTGGTTTTACTTCATGGTGAGGTCTGAAGACTGGAGAACCAAAAAACACAGGTGTAGGAAGGAGCACAACTTGACACGGCCCCGGTCGCATGCCTCCCTGCACTCTGTCTCCTCCGCGCCCTGGGACCCAGTCTTCCTTCCAGGATTCCTGTTTGGCCAGTTCACACTCTCGTCTTTCCACATTAGGCCCGCAGATGGGCACAAGGAATCTTTCTGGAGTGATGCAAACAGTCTAGATTTGGATTGTATGATGGTTACAAACTGTAAATTGACATTTAAAACGGGTGAAATCTTATGGTATGCAAATTACACCTAAATAAAGCTGTTAAAAAAAGAATCAAGTACCAGCACCCCTTTCTCCAGGAATCCCCGCTCATGCCTCACGCGGCCCAGGCTAAGCCGTGCCCGCCTCCCGAGCTACAGAATCAAGGAGTGCATCTGGACGCCGCACTGGGCCTTAATGACCTGTGCATGGGGCCGTCTCTCCCAGTAATTCGCAAGCCCAACATTTAACACAGCACAGCCTGCACGGGAAGTAGTCAGACGTTTCCTTAACCAACTAAACCTACTAACAAGTCTCTTCCATGTTCTCAACACGCTGTGTCCCGCTGATGACATAAAGATGAGAAATGACCTGGCCCTCAGCCTCAACTTTTAATTACAGAAACAAAGAAAGGAAACTCATATTTTATTTTGAGTTCTGTGGCTTCAGGAACTTTCACATCAACCTGACACATCCTGTGAGAAAAGTGTTTTTCCAGGTCTACAAACTGTAGAACTAAGGCTCAGAGAAGCGAAGTAACTTATCCTACACCACACAGCAAGAGGTAAAACTGGGATGTGCTTGACAGAAACACACATTCTTTCCGCTAAAGTGCCCCCTGTGTACACGTGTACACACACACACACACGAGAGCACACTTACGCCAGGAGGAGCAGCACATTAATGACACAAGTAGAAACGTGGGGCTTGTTATGAGAACAGCAAGAAGACGGGTCTGATGGGAGCAGATTCATGAAGAAGCAACAGAAAAGACATGGAAAGACAAGATGGCTCTGAACTGAAAGCCAGCTAGTGCCGAGCTGAGGAGGTCATCACCAAGTTCAAGTCCAGAAGTGACAACGCTGGGGCTGAGAGGCATGAGGGCAGGACCACGAATCACAGAACGCAGGTGGGTCTGGACCACCCCCAACTCTGTAGTCTGCACACTGGACTGACAAGGAAGAGTTCTGCTCCTGACACACTGAAGAGATGATCTTGCGAAAACCACTCCAGAGGAACAGCTGTTGCCCTGATTCAGCCACGCATGGCTGGGAGGAGCGGCCGCCGGCACACAGGATGGAGCGAGGCCGGAACGGAGGTGCAGGGACGGTCCTGAGCTCAGGGAGCCACAGCACACCTCAGCTTCCTGAGTAAGTGGGCAGAAGAGACAGGCCTCGAAGGGTCCACGGTGACTGTCAGCATAAATAGCCAAAAGTGAGGAGGAAAAAAAAGAAATTCCTACTTCTGAGGCAAGAGGAGAAGTGATGTAAACTTGTCAACATGTAAGAAAGATGTGAGGACAGCTAAGAAAAAGACCGCACACTGACAGGCAAAGAAGGCAGACAGGACGGGGCCTCGAGGTATGAGGACCAACACTGTTCCTGGAAGGTTCTTTCTGCCTCTGCGTCGCAGACTTGCAGCAAAAGATGCCAGAAACACCAGCAATGACAGAAGCCAGCCCTCTCAGCAGAAGGACCAGAAGGGGGAGGTCCTTCCAGACAGAAAACTTCAGAAAACGCAGTCTACTCCATCCAGTAGGCAGACACCACAGTCTACTCTGTGGTCTACTCCACCAGAGACGTAACCATGACAGTACGGTACTGGAGCAAGGGTGGACAGGTTAGTGAACAAAACAAACTTCACAGTGGCACGCATATACACAGTCAACTGCCTGTCAACAAAGGTTCCAAAGGAATTCATGGGGCAAGGAAAGTCTTCAGCAAGTGGCGCCGAGTAACCATGTGGGGATGAGAGGTCAGCCCTCCATCGCATCACCATAAAGTGTGCATGACAAACTACAGACACAAAACCTCACTGCTAACAACTTAAAACTCTAAATAAAACACATTTGTGAGCCCTTGGGGGTAGAATTTCCCAGACAGGCACAGAAAGCAATTAACTACAGAATTAAAAGTTCACAAACTAGACTTTTTATCAAAAGCAAAAACTTGCTCATCAAAAGACACTAGGAAGAAAATTAAGAGTCAAGGCCAAGACGTGGAAAACACACTTAAGAGTGTGCGTATGTGTGCGTGTGCCTCACAAAAGACTTAAACCCAGGATATATACAGAACCTCTACAATTCAACAGTAGACAATCCAAAACAAAAATGGGCAAAATCAAGCAAACAATTTTCAAAAGAAAATCTATGACTGGTCAATAAGCCCATTAAAAAACCCCCACATCACTAAACATCAAAGAAATGGAAATAAAAACCACAACAAGCTATCAACAGACACCATCCAAAATGGCTGAAGTGCAAACAGAACTACAATTCCTAACGTTGGTGAGGATGTGGGGCACTAGAAAGTTAATACATTGCTGGTGGGAATGTAACATTTAACCACCTTGGAAAAGTATTAATATTTGGCAGTATCTTCTAGTTAAACCCTTACCATATGACCCAGCAATTCCACTCCTGAGTATGTACCCCAGAGAAATGGAAATATATTCACACAAAGACATGATTAGAGTAACTGTATTCATAACAGATAAAAAACAGAAACACATTGCCATTAACAAGCCTGGATAAACAAGCGGTAATATATTCACACAATGGAATATTAGCATTTTTTGAAACGGACAAACTAGTCATCCATACAACAAAACAGATGAACTTCAAGATAGCATTGCAGACACCCGAGATTACATAGTGTATGACTATTTATATGAAGTTCTGGAAGAGGCAAGCTCATCTCCATCACAAGAATCTAAAACTGTGGTCCTGGGATTTGGGGAAAGAGGCAGGGATGGAGTACAAAGCAGCTAGAGAGAACTCTCCAGGTTGACGGCTGTGTTCTATGTCCTGACAGGCATGTGGACTACACACACATACACGTTTGCTGAAACACATCTTAACGGAATACCGCTGACACACACTACTGTGTTAGTTTCAGGTGTACTAGTGCTTTGACATTTACGTCCATTTGGAAGTGATGACCAGCGGTGAGCCTAGTAACCACCTGTCCCCACACAAAGTTATTTCAACAGTATTCCACATTCCTTACGCTGCACGTTCCATCCCCGAGGCTTTTCTTTTAATAACCAGGGATTTGCACCTCTTGATGCCCTTCATCTATTCAACCGTCCACCTCCTTCCCTTCTGGCAACCACGCATTTGTTCTCTGTATCTATGAGTCGATTTTCATTTTGTCTTATTTTTCAGATTCCACACGTAAGTGAGATCATATGGTATCTGTTTTTCTCTGACTTATCTCACTTAGCAAAATGCCCTCTAGATCTACCAATGGGGTCACACACACACAAAAACATTAAACTGTGCACATCACTGAATATAAATTACACCTCAACAAAATCTCAGATTAGGGAAAAAACCACAGATGCTATGCAGAGATGATCATGAGCCATTAAAAATATGAAGTGTCCTTCTCAAATGTTGCTACTCTCACCCTAATGGTTCACATCCCCTCCAAGGCCCCCACACCCAAAATCACTGCAATAGGAACGTCTATTTCCAGTCTTTCCCAAATGAAAGCCTATGGCTACCTGGGCAAAATCTCTCTCCAGAGAGAATTTAAGGAAAAAAATGTGACTTCTGTAATAACTAACAAAAACTATTAAAAGTATATAGCAAAAACCATACATCTAGAATTTTACTTTAGAATTCCCCAAAATTATACCTTTGAAATTAAATATTTCATGTAAAAAGAATAGTTATGACAGTTTTAACTGGGGTAAACCCAAACATAAGTTTCACAAAATTAGACTCAAACTTTATAAAGACTTAAAAAACTTTGCTCCTCTAAAGAACCAGGATATACACTGTTCCCAATAGTTTCTTCTGCTCATGTACCAATGTTAATCAGCACATGTAAGAGGAACCACTCAACCATGCCAAAGGACAAAGCAGTATCAGCAGGAAAGACTGCTAAACTGAAGTCTGAAATGAGGTTTTGAAAATAACTCCAATGATTCATTAAACTTCATAATATCTACACAGACAAGGGCCTCTTCCAAAAAACCAACAGCTTGCTTAACTAGTTCACAAGTTAAACAAATCCAGCATTAATAAATGATCTTTATTAAATACAGCCTAAAAGTCACTGGAAGCAGCTTTTCCTTGTTTTTATGGTTTTTAAAAATAATCTGTAAGTTAAAAGTCTCTAACCTAAATCTCTACAAAGGAATCCAGACACTGGCTCGTTAGTACATACTGAGCACGGACCCTCACTGACCTACTATCTGGGGATGTCCAACTTCATAAGCACGTGTGTATGCAAAATACATTCTTGTTCTTCAAATTTTCTCAGAATTAAAGAGCATCCAGATCACAAGGGACCACTAAGCACCCAACACTACACATGCAGAGACCCATCAGAGCACACCATGAGGTCTCAGGGCACAAGGGACAGAGACATGTCCTGAAGGACTCCTACCGGGCAAGAACAGGACAAGCAAATCACAAAAGATCACCATCAACTTGCCAATAGGACACTGGAAATTTACAGACAATAAACAAACATATTCAAAATTCTGATAAGAAAAACAGTTTCAACAACCACCCAAATGTACAGGTAGAATAAAGATACTTCAGACACACAGGGGCAAGGACTGTATTCCCTGGACACTTGCCCAAGAGACTTGACGACCTGAGATGCGACCTGATGGGCAGCAAGGAACCCAAGAAAAGCAGGCCTGTGGCCAGCTGGTGACACAGTCCCTGTGACCCAGGGGAAGAAGCATTCCAAGACATCTGCCTGTGCGGAAAAGAAGAACAAGACTGGAGCTTTGGGAACAAATCTGTCATAAGAACACAGTAAAAAACAAATAACAGTAAGAGATGACTGTTAACTTTAAGAAAAAAGGTAGGTGAGAAAATGAAACTGTAGTCCTCTGCCTGTCTCAGGATTACACAATGCTTCTGTAATAATCACAATGAAAACAATGGATGCTGACTGATGGAGTCAAACATTGTGCAGGGCATGACCATGCTGGAGGGCGAGGGGCAGGGAACCCGGGGAAGGGTTTCAGAGACCCAAATCCTTATCCACCTAACGCCCAGGTAACAGAGGACATCCAAAAATGCCATCTTCAAAAACAGCAGTTTAAGGGTATTACTTAAGTAAAGGAAATAAACACCAAAAGAAATAGCTGAAAGGAAAGCTTCAGCTATAAAACTTGGGGGGTGGGGGGCGGGGCAAGGTGGGGACCAGCATTTTGCTTATGAGTCTTGACACTGGGCTGGGGTCCCCAAGGCCACCCCAGGGTTCACGATTCACTAGAAGGACTCACATCAGTAAGCACACAGTCCCAGTCAGGCTGAGACTTATTACAGAGAAAGGATACAGAGCAATAAAGGCAAAGGACAAGGGACAGTCCAGAGGAACCAGGCGTATGCTCCCAAGGGCCCCCTGGCAGGGGAGACCTAGGGACACATATGAAGCACCAAGGGTTTCTGACTACGCCTCATTCAGCCCAAGGTCCCCAAGGAGCCAGGTCACAGCAGTGTTCTCTGCGGAGCGGGTACTGAAGTCCCAGACTCCCAGAAAGAAGGCAGGCACTCTGCATAAATCAGGCTATTCTACAAACCGCTGAGGCCCAGTAACCACACTTCTCACTTATACAAAATTTTATAGGCCATAAGGAACTCTACTCATCAAGGGATTTCTCTTTAGACATGAATATTACTATTCAAGAAAAAAAAAAAAAAAACAAGTTTATGAGCTGAGATGAGGCAAATAATCCCTCAGATGAAGCAGATAAGGCTCAGAGAGTTTCCCATCGTCCACAGCGAAGTCCCTGCCATGCTAACCCACGAGAGGTTCACAGCCTGTGCCCGTGACACACACCAGTATCCACAAGTCCGGAACCACGCACACCCCCACAGATAGACTGTCAGCCCTCTGGGTTGTTACGTAATTGGTCCTTTCAAAACTTCCAACTTTTGTTCAGGTCTGTGAGGACAGGCGAGCCTGACGGGCTACAGTCCATGGGGTCGTAAACAATCGGGCACGACTGAGCGACTAAACAGCAAGTACTTTAATAAACATTTTACTCTTGAGTTACGGTTTCTTTTCTGTAGTCTTCTTATATATCATCAAACTTAATCTTTATTTTAATTTCTCCCCCACCCCCAAGGGCTTAGTCAAAAAACTTTTAATTAGTGTCCCATATGCCACAGAGAAATTCACTGAGTGACACAGTGACTTATGTTTTCCACTCAGCTTCTCAACATTCTCAGTGTCGTTGATTAATATATGCCTAAGGGGGCTTCCCTGGTAGTCCAGTGTCCAATGCAGGGGATACGGGTTCGATCCCTGATCCGGAAGATTCAACAGGCTGCAGAGCAACTAAGCCTGTGTGCCGTAACTCCTGAGCCTGTGCGCTAGAGCCCGGGAGCCGTGACCTGTGCTCTGCAACAGGAGAAGCCACCACAATGAGACGCCCAGGCACCACTGGCAGGGAGCCCCCATTTGCTGCAAATACAGAAAGTCCATGTGCAGCAATGAAGACCAGCGCAGCCAAAAGTAAATACAGTGAATAATAAAACATCTCTAAGATACATGTTATCAAATCAGTTTAAAAGATGTGAAATTCCAAAGTTCATGATAATGAATACGAACGTATGAGCGTCTTTTTAAGGTTGACAATAACTATTACATGACTATTAACAAGAAAACAGAAAAAGTCACATTTTAGGAAACTGATATAATGCAATATAAAATCAACCTCTGGATGAAACACAAATCTGCAAAGCACAGACTACGTCCATTATTTAGGTGAACATAAAAACCCTGAGGTTCAGAACTCCAGGTGTCAGGAAATGAGCAGCCAGAACATACAGTATCTAGCAGCCAGAAATAATTCCACCTCTGCCTGGGCTGAAAGGCTGGGGAGGACACAGTTCAATTCTGCACACAGCTGTCCAAATCAAAGGGCATGTATGTATAGTAAGTATGGAGAGAAAGTTCACTGCCTTTACACAAAAACAAAAGGGCTATATCATCAGCAGTCACAAACACCGAGGATCAAAAAAAAAGTTCTCTTATAAAAAAAACCTTGTGACCTAAGTGGGAAGGAAATCCAAAAAAAGAGGGGGTATGTGTATACATGTAGCCAGTTCACTTTGCTGTACAGCAGAAACACAACACTAAAGGAACTATACTCCAGTAAAAACTAAATTTAAAAAAACTTAATAAATATCATTTGGAATTTAACAGTAAAACAGCACATTTTTAAAGTAACAGTATACCCTTTGACTGGGGGACAGGTAGTATCTTTCCTGCCATATCTCATAATCACATGATCTAGTCTCCAGTAAATCTTAAATTAGAACTTAGCTTGGAAACAGGGAGCCCAATAAACCTCATTTAATAATTTTTAAAATGCACACCCTTGGTTACAATATCAAGTGGGTAAAAGCATCTAGTTCATTGTTCCCCGACAGTGCACGGTGGGACCCAGGGCACTGCAAGCAAACTCCACGGGCCTGAGGTAGCTCAAACTGAGGGAAGCACAGTGCTACTCGACACCCGTTAAGACACTGCACAACCACCAGAAAAGAAGGTGGCTTTCAACACTCGACTGTGCACACTCCCTTCAACAGCATACCTTCATAAAGCAGGGTTTTCTGGGGGTTTTTAAAAACTCAACATGGAACAAGAAATAAGGGTGGTGATGTTCAATCTGATTGCAAAGTATCATAAGCTGCACAGTGTTCAATGGACACACACAGACCACTAATTTTAGTTATTTAAAATCAAGATAAAAATTATTTTCTCTTTCAGCTTATGTGTATTATTTTTTTTTCAGATGGCTATGAAGTTGCCTGTCAAGTGGGCCTTAGGAAGCATCACTAGGAACAAAGCTAGTGGAGGTGATGCAATCCCACTTGAGCTATTTCAAATCCTAAAAGGCAATGCTCTGAAAGTGCTGCGCTCAATATGCCAGCAAATTTGGAAAACTCAGCAGTGGCCAAAGGACTGGAAAAGATCAGTTTTCATTCCAATCCTAAAGAAAGGCAATGCCAAAGAAATGTTCAAATTACCACACAATTGCACTCATCTCACACACTAGCAAAGTAATGCTCAAAATTCTCCAAGCCAGGCTTCAACAGTACATGAACTGTGATCTTCCAGATGTTCAACGTGAATTTAGAAAAGGCAAAGGTCCATCTAGTCAAAGCTATGGTTTTCCAGTAGTTATGTATGGATGTGAGAGTTGGATTATATTATAAAGAAAGCTGAGCGCCGAAGAACTGATGCTTTTAAACTGTGGTATTGGAGAAGACTCTTGAGAGTCCCTTGAACTACAAGGAGATCAAACCAGTCAATCCTAAAGGAAATCAACATTGAATATTTACTGGAAGGACTGCTGCTGAAGTTCAAGCTCCAATACTTTGGCCACCTGATGCAAAGAACTGACTCACTGGAAAAGACGCTGATGCTGGGAAAGATGGAAAGCAGGAGGAGAAGGGGATGACAGAGGATGAGATGGTTGGATGGCATCACCAACTTGATGGACATGAGTTTGAGCAAGCTCCGGGAGTTGGTAATGGACAGGGAAGCCTGGTGTGCTGCAGTCCATGGGGTCTCAAAGAGTCAGACGCGACTGAGCGACTGAACTGAACTGAAAGTTGCTAAGACATTAATATGTATTTAGTTGTGTGAGCCTAACAATATCATTTAACATACTATTAAACATTTCCATTAGGCTGATGCCAGGTCTAATACATAAGATATGTATGAGGCTGAAATAGCAAGTCATAAAAGAAATGAAAGATGCTTGGAATCAAGACAAAAGGACTCAGAAGTCAATTAGAAGATGCTCCCACTGGCCAAAGATGCCAAAGAGAACTAATAAAATTAATAACTGCCATGAACTAAAGTATCAAGTATATTTAAATCCATGAGTTCATAAGGATATTTAAAAATAAAATTCACTGATCGCTTTGGAGCATATGAGAACTAGAGAACCATGTAATTGTTTGGAATAACTGGCAAATAAAGGAGGGGGGAGCATTTATTCTGAACCTCCTATACAAAGTATAGTTCAGCCAAGTTTCCTTTTATCAAAATCTTCCATGTATTAAACAAAGAAATAAAAGACTATCACCACTTAATAAGCAATTTAAAAATAGATACTGGCAACGATCAATGGCCATTAATATCACAGACAAAAAAGAGACACCGACCTGGAAAAACTAAACCGATAAAACCTTATTCTGATTAAGTCTCAAACTATAGGGACATACAATTTAGTTTATTTAGCTAATACTAAAGAAAAACAGAGGGGAAGGAGGAAGAGTGGGAGAATGAACATAAAAATTAAGAGACTTAAGACCGAGAGGAGAAGGGGACGACAGAGGATGAGATGGTTGGATGGCATCACTGACTCAATGGACATGAGTTTGAGTAAACGCCGGGAGTTGGTGATGGACAGGGAGGCCTGGAGTGCTGCAGTCCATGGGGTCACAAAGAGTCGGACACGACTGAGCAACTGAACTGAAGACCGAGCATGAGAAGACAAGCCACAGACTCGGAGAAAATATTTGTAGAAGACATACCTGATACAGGACCATTATCCAAAATACACAAAGAACTCTTAAAACTCAACAATAAGAAAACAAAACAATTTAAAAATGGGCAAAAGACCAGAACAGAAACATCACTGAAAAAGATACAAATGACAAATAAGCATATGAAAAGATGTTCCATATCATACATCATTGGGGAATTACAAATTAAAACAGCAATAAATGTGACAAAAATAAATCTAGATTTTTAAAAACTTTTTCTTTAAAATGTTTTGTAACTGTGTGGTGATGAATGCTAAGTAGATTTACTGTGGTGATCATTTCATAATACATACAAATATCAAATCTGGCTCTCAATTTGCAGTGCTTCTGATTTAGCCTCCAAATGATTACGATCATGCTTCATTTTATCAAGGTATCACTCTCAAAGCAACTCCAAACAAGTTCTGCTAGTATTTTTGTTGTTCAGCTAGTACTTTTGTTTTTAATTACTTTTAAGGCAAAAGCTTCACATTTAAATATCTATACAACCTTTCCAGGTGATCAGTTTGATGGACTTCATTCAAACTGATCAACTGCAAAAAAACAGACCTAGCGCCTGGTGTAGAGTAAGCACTCAACAAATAAAAGCCTCATTCCACGATTTACACTAGGATTGTTTAGAACAGAAGGTATACATGTTTATACATTCCTTGCTCATATGTGTATAAAAAGCCTCTGGAGGAATATATCAGAAAAGATTAAATTTTGATCTCTTCAGTGTTATCCTTAATGGCTCACTCAGGCCCCCAGTCCTCAGTAAAGAAACTGGGAGAGACCCTGATGGGGAGAGACAATGTGGCAGAGCTGTGGGTCTAAGTACCATCACCCTTCATAGACGGGGTTTCATCTGTCAATAATGACACCAACCTGCCACAGCACTGCCAGGATTAAATAAAACAGTATTCGTGGCCTACAGCAGGTACTCAGTAAGCAGCAACAACAATAACTACACAAAAGCAACAATATAAAATTCCTGGACAAAACTTCAGATTTTATAAACTATATCCTCCGTCCATGAAAGTGTGAAAAAGGAAGAGTTTTACTGCTTTTTCTTTCCTTGACTCCCATTTTAAATAACGTTCAGAAAATCATTAAGTGCACTGTTAAAAAACCATAAACAAATGTAAGAAGCCAAGAAGAAACCTGGAGAAAAAGTACTGGCACTAGACATGACAGTTACCTTGCAAATTAATAAACAAAAACAAAAAGCGATTGAGGATTTGAACCTGAAGCAAATACTTTTAAAATGAAAAAACAGGGAATTTAAAAGATTCTCTTTTTCACCCACCAGTTTTCTAGAGAGGAACAAGTTTGATAACCCAACACTGGGAAGGTGTGATGAAAGAGACGGTCACATGTTACTGGTAAAAGTGTAAACTGACTCATTTAGAAGGCAATTCAGCAGTATCTACCAAAAAGTATCATTAAGACCTAGCAAATTCACTGTTAAACATTATCCCCCAAATAGACAAAAGTAAGCAAAGCACTATATTTGATGGCCAAAAACCTTTATTATGTTGCATCTCTACAAGCCCCTCAAAATCTTTAGGAAAAAAGCAAAGAACAGAGAAAAATACTAACCCAACTATATGCTGTCTAAAAAAGACTCACGTGAACTATAGTAACAGAGGCAGCCTAATAATGAATGGAGTGCTAAATAAACAGATGGAGTGACGCTGGTAAAATGATAGCCTGAGTGCTCAGTTGCTAAATCGTGTCCAACTCTTTGCAACTCCATGGACTGTAGCTTGCCAGGCTCCTCTGTCCATGGGATTTCCCAGGCAAGAATACTGAATTGGGTTGCCATCTCCTCCAAAAATGATAGCTTAAGGAACTCCAAATGTTCACCCTCCAGAAGAGCCAACTAAAACCAGTCAGAATCCACTTTTTCACAACCCTGGAAACTAACCAGAAGCCTGCAGCAATTCAGGGAGCATTTATTCAAGAAAATCAGCTGAATCTTAGTGAGAACATAGGATTCTGTGATACTTAACTCACTCTGATCCTATCCTGGACTTTCAGATCAGTGGCACCCTCGAAAATAACAGCCCACATTCCCAGCACTGGCATAGCAGAACAAACCTCTTTTGCAAAAAACCTGAAATTATTATTCCAGGCTCTCTGGAAAACCTACCTGCAGAAGCAACCTGCCTTATCTCACCTAAATGCAGTTATCTCAGAACTTCCCCCACATCCAGGGCTAACCCCGCTAGGGGGGCAGGCAGAGAGCAGTGTTAGCCGCAGCCCCCGAAGCAACAGGCAACAGCTGGAGTGAACACTCCCTCCAAACCATGAGAAGAAAGGCTGAGCAGGGAGATGTTCTGGGGAACAAAGACCTTGAACTGCTCCAACAAATTCCTGGAAATTAGGAGAAATGTGGATGCCCAGAGCCACGCACATGCTCGGGACACAGAATTCCTGGCTGATAATTTTTCCTTGCAGTAGTGTGACCATGTCATCCCACTGCCTCCTGGCTCCTGTGGTTTCTGATGCGAAGTCAGCTGATGATGACACTGAGGATCCCTTGTATGTGACGAGCCACTTCTCTCGCTACTTTCAAGATTCTCTCGTCTTTGTCTTTAAACCAGTCAATTAAGAAGTGTCTTAGGTGGATCTCATTGAGGTCATCCCACCCGAGAAAGCCCTCCCCACTCACCTCTGGATGATCTTGACATCTGCACAGACAGAAACAAAGGCTAAGTCCAAAGTTGTCAAGTGGCTGAGTACTGAAGCTACACCCAAGAGATACACAGCTGTTCTGGTAGCTTACTGGTCTGCTAATGACTGGACATTAGCAGCCAAGAGAATAAAACAAGAATAAATGTTTTCCACCAAGGAGGTGAAAGACTTATACAGTGATAACTACAAAACATTGCTGAGAGAAATCAGAGTAGATCTACATAAACTCCTTTTTAATGAGACAATTCAGTACTGTTAAGATGACCAAGTATTGCTATAATTTGAAATGATCTATAGACTCAAGGCAAAATTTCAACAAGCCTTTATTGCAGAAATGGAAATCTGATCCTCAGTATGGAATCGCAATGGGCCTCGAATACCCACACAAAAATAATGACGAAGAACAAAGAGGGAAGCCTCACCCTTTGTAATTTCAAAAGCAATTATAGAACTAGAGTAACCGAAACAATGTGGTACTGGCATCAGGATAAGCATACAGACCTACAGAATTGATCTGAAGAGTCCAGAATAAACCCAAACATCAATGGTCAACTGATTTTCAACAAATGTGTCAAGACTATTCCATGGGGAAGAAATGGTCTCTTCAACAGATAGGAACGGGATAATTAGATTTCCACGTACAAAAAACAGGCCCTATCTCAGACCATACACAAAAATTCACTCAAAATGAACCAACACATATAAGAACTAAAACTATAAAACTCCTAAAGGAAAGAACAGTGTAAATCTTCACGTTTGTGGATTTGGCAATAGATTCACACATATGACACCAAAATCACAAGTAACAAAAGAAAACACCGATAAATTCTACTTCATCAAAATTTAAAACTTCTGTAGATCACAGAGTATTATCAAGAAAGTAAAAAAGACTACCAAGAGAATGGAAGAAAGTATTTGCAGATCACATATACTGATCAGGGACTTCCCAGATGGCTCAGCTCCTGGAATGCAGGAGGCACAGGAGATGTGGGTTCAATCACTGGGTTAGGAAGATCCCCTATAAGAGGAAATGGCAACCCACTCCAGTATTCTTGCCTGGAAAATTCCATAGACAGAGGAGTTTGGCGGGCTACAGTTCACGGGGTCGCAAAACAGTAGTAAACAACTGAGCATATACTGATAAGGGTCTACCATCCAGAATATACAAAGGAACTCTCACAACTCAACCACAAAAAGACAACCCAATGTGAAGCTAGGAAAAGGACCTGAACAAATATTTCTCCAAAGAAGACATACAAATGGCCAATAAGCACATGAAAAGAAGTTCAACATCATCAGCCACCAGGGAAATAAATGTAAATCAAACCCATAAGTTACCAATTCACATCTACCAGGATAGCTTTAATTTTCAAAAACCAGAAAATAAAAAGTGTTGGTGAGGATATGAAGAAATGAGAATCTTTACACTAGAGAGTGAAGTGGTGCAGCTGCTCTGGCAAACAGTTTAGAAGTTCCTCAAACTGTTCCAACATAAAAGTCACTACATGATCCAGCCAATTCTACTCCTAGGTATGTAGCCAGGAACAATGAAAACATGTATCTACAAAACACGCTGCACATGATTATTCACACCAGCATTATTCAAAGTAGCCATAATGTAGAAAGAATTTAAATGTTCAACAACTTATGAATAAACAAAATGTGGCATAATCAGCCAGTGGAATATTCTCAGCAATGAAGAGGAATGAGTCCTAACACTTGCTACAAAATGGACAGGGCTTGAAAACACAATGCTGAGTAAAAGTTGGTCACAGATGATCACATATACGATTCCATGTACACGAAATGTCTGAAACAGGCAAACCCACAGAGTCAGGAAGTAGATTAGTGGTTGCTAGTGAGTGGGAGCAGGGGGAATGGTGAGTGGCTGATAACGAAGAAGAGCAAGAATGAAAGATTCTAAAATTGATTGTAGGGGTGACTGCACCCTTACACATACTAAAAACACTTTAAGTTGAATTGTACACTTTAAAAGGATCAATTTTATGTTATATGAATATCTCAGAAAAGGTAGTATAAGGAAAAAGCCAGCAATTTCACTCTCCTCTTTCACCCTCAGAGACTTCCCTCGTGGCTCAGACAGGAAAGCGTCTGTCTACAACGCAGGAGACCCGGGTTCGATCCCTGGGTGGGGAAGATCTCCTGGAGAAGGAAATGGCAACCCATTCCAGTGTTCTTGCCTGGAAAATCCCATGGACAGAGGAGCCTGATAGGCTACAGTCTATGGGGTCGCAAAGAGTCAGACACGACTGAGCGACTTCACTCACTTTCACCCTCATCAAGAGGCTCTTTAGTTCCTCTTTGCTTTCTGCCATTAAAGTGGAATCATCTGCATATCTGAGGTTGTTGATATTTCTCCTGGCAATCTTGATTCCAGCTTGTGATTCATCCAGCCTGACATTTCACATGATGTACTCATGTGAGGTTAAATAAGCAGGATGACAATATACAGTCTTGTGTACTCCTTTCCCAATTTTAACCCAGTCAGTTGTTCCATGTAAGGTTCTAATTATTGCTTCTTGACCTGCATACATGTTTCTTAGGAGACAGGTAAGGTGGTCTGGCATTTCCATCTCTCTTTAAGAATTTTCCACTGTTTCTTGTGATCTACACAATTAAAGGCTTTCACGTAGTCAAGGAAGCAGATGTTTTTCTGGAATGCCCTTGCTATCCCTCAGTTCAGTTCAGTCGCTCAGTTGTGTCCAACTCTTTGTGACCCCATGAATCGCAGCACGCCAGGCCTCCCTGTCCATCACCAACTCCCGGAGTTTACCCAAACTCATGTCCATCAAGTTGCTGATGCCATCCAACCTCTCATCCTTTGTTGTCCCCTCCTCCTCCTGCCCCCAATCCTTCCCAGCATCAGGGTCTTTCCCAATGAGTCAACTCTTCCCATGAGGTGGCCAAGTATTCGAGTTTCAGCTTCAACATCAGACCTTCCAATGAACACCCAGGACTGATCTCCTTTAGGATGGACTGGTTGGATTTCCTTGCAGTCCAAGGGACTCTCAAGAGTCTTCTCCAACGCCACAGTTCAAAAGCATCAATTCTTCGGCGCTCAGCTTTCTTCACAGTCAAACTCTCACATCCATACATGACCACTGGAAAAACCATAGCCTTGACTAGACAGACCTTTGTTGGCAAAGTAATGTCTCTGCTTTTTAATATGGTATCTAGGTTGGTCATAACTTTCCTTCCAAGGAGTAAGCGTCTTAATTTCATGGCTGCAATCACCATCTGCAGTGATTTTGGAGCCCCAAAAAATAAAATCTGACACTGTTTCCACTGTTTTCCCATCTATTTGCCATGAAGTGATGGGACCAGATGCCATGGTCTTAGTTTTCTGAATGTTGAGCTTTAAGCCAACTTTTTCACTCTCCTCTCTCACTTTCATCAAGAGGCTTTTTAGTTCTTCTTCCCTTTCTGCCATGACGGTGCTATCTCTATGATCCAACGAATGTTGGCAATTTATCCTCTGCCTTTTCTAAAACTAGCTTGTATATCTGGAAGTTCTCCACTCATGTACTGCTGAAGTCTACCTAGCTTGAAGGATTTTGAGCACAACCTTATAGCATGAGAAATGAGCACACATTTATAGTAGTTTGAACATTCTTTGGCACTGCCCTTCTTTGGGACTGGAATGAAAAGTTAAGATCATGGCATCTGGTCCCATCATTTCATGGCAAATAGAAAGGGATAAAGTGGAAGCAGGGACAGATTTTATTTTCCTGGGCTCCCAAATCACTGCAGACAGTGACTGCAGCCATAAAATTAAAAGACGTTTGCTCCTTGGAAGAACAGCTATGGCAAACCTAGACAGAGTATTAAAAAGCAAATACACACTTTGCTGACAAATGTCCATATAGACAAAGCCATAGTTTTTCCATCAGTCATGTACGAATGTGAGTGTTAAACCACAAAGAAGGCTGAGTGCTGAAGAAGTGATGCTTTCGAACTGTGATGTTGAGAAGACTCTTGAGAGTCCCTTGGACAGCAAGGAGATCAAACTAGTCAATCGTATAGAAAATCAACCCTGAATATTCATTGGAAGAACTGATGCTGAAGCTCCAATACTTTGGCCACCTGAAGAGAAGAGCCAATGCATTCAAAAAGACCCTGATGCTCAGAAAGGTTGAAGGCAAAAGAAGAGGGCAGCAGAGGAAGAGATAGTTAGCGTCACTAACTCAACAGACATGAATCTGAGCAAACTCTGGGAAATAGTGAAGGACAGGGAAGCCTGGCATGTTGCAGTCCATGGGGTCACAGAGTCAGACACAACTTAGCGACTGAACAACAAGGAAAAAGCAGGCTCAAGTCTTTGCCAAATTACAAGTTCCTGACTATTCCTTTATTAACCTCTGGTAACACTTCTTCCTATTCTTCTCTTCACAGCTGAAGATTTGTTTATTATTGAAATAACCTATATTGGCTTTCTCCACTCTGACTTTCCATTTACACCTCAATTCAACCGAACAGCTCCCTCCCCAGATGACAGCAATAAGTATGATGCTATGAAAGTGCTCTCAGTTATCAAATTCAACAAACTCCTAACAACCCAGTTTTCCTCAAGTTCTCAAAGGAACCATATAGCTTCCTTTATTTTTTATTTATTTTTTTTCTGAAGAGGCAGTTGTAAAGTACAGCTTCCTTCTGAAATGATCCCATTTTGGCTTCTACACCATTTTCTCATGATTTCTCAACATTTCTAAACACACGGGAATTTCCCTGTTCAGTTCTTCAATTTGGCTTCAAATGCTATTATTCTCCATGGCCTATTTCAGTACTATTCTCCATCTGGAAACTCTTCCTATGTCGTGTTACCTAATGAAAGGCTTCAGGTACCACCTATGATAGATCCTGATGACTCTCCTATCAAGACCTCTCCCATGTGCTCCAGACCCACACACCTGACCCTGTAGCAAGCATTTCCACCAGCATGTTCTATAGATAAATCCCACTCAATGTATCCAAAAGCCAAAATACTATTCCTCCCCAGATGTGCTGATCTTCCTGAATTCCCTGTCTCAGTGTACTTTCCTGTTGTCTATTCAATCACCCAAATTAAAATCCAGTTACCTTGTCCTACTATTTCTCTCACTTCCCAAATCCAACTCTCACTGAATCCTGCTAATTCTACCCTGTTAATATTTGTGCTATTAACTTACTCCTCTGCATCTCCACTGACCCTACCTTAGTTTAGGCCCTTATCTGTCACCTCAAATATTACAAAAACTGCTCACCGTCCTCCTACATCCTGCCTTATCTTCCCTCCATCCCTTCTGACATCTATATGAGACCCAAGTGATTTTCCTAAATGAAAACCTTATCATGACTCTTGCCTGGTTAAAATTCATACGATCTATTATTACCAAGAGAAAAAGCCCTCGAGAACCCTTAGGATGGCATGGGGACCGATCTGTGCAGCCTGATCTTCTACTGATCCCATAAGCCCAATGCTACAGCTGCAGCGAACGACTTTCCATCCTCACAATCCTGATTCAACTTTCCCTTGGCCTTAACCTCTTTTCCTGCAATTTCTGCCTCCGTCATGCCAAAGCTTCTTCAAGTTTAAGGACATAAAGTCTAAAACACCTAATACAATGCCTGACACATAGGGAAGAGTTACAATGGGGAGAGAGGCTTAGGCCTCTTCATGCTGTCTCAGTGACTCCTGTCTGCTTCAAGGTAAAGCTGAAATTACTTCACCTGTCTACCAGACTCTTCCTAATATGGCCTCTGCCTACCTCCTGGGTTTCACAGCTTGCCACCACCCTCCACCCTTGTGGGCCATACCTGCAGATCCCACACTCGTTAAGTTTGGACTCCTGGCTTTTCTCAAACAGATCCTCCTACCGAAATGCCCACCCTGTCTGAGCCTGTCTCTTCACTGTTCTCAGCCCTTCCCATACACTTTTCCCGACTACTGCCCCCTTCCACACTCTCCTCCCCGCCCCTTAAAACTCTGACCACTACCTCCCTTGTATACCCTCTGTGCCCCTGGCCTTCCTTCAGTCAAACCAATATCAAAAACACACTGTCTTCATGTAAGTTCAAGTAAGAGATGAAGTCTTAGCATCCTGAAGGCAGGGGCACTGCCTTATCCATCGTAAGTCTTCACAGTACCTGCTACACAGAAATTAAACTAAATGACCTGCATTTTTACTTATTTCCTCTGCTGCTGCTGCTGCTGCTAAGTCGCTTCAGTCGTGTCCGACTCTGTGCGACCCCATAGACGGCAGCCCACTAGGCTCCCCAGTCCCTGGGATTCTCCAGGCAAGAACACTGGAGTGGGTTGCCATTTCCTTCTCCAATTATTTCCTCTACATACAGTAACAAAAGCTTCTATTGGAAATTTTCTTCCAAAAAAGAAAGAACATACTTTTGGGTTACATTTTGGGCCCAACCTTTCCTTGTAAAGGCAACACTGTAATTAAATTTAATATGCACTCTCTGATACCACTTCTATTTTTCTAAATCAAGAGAGGAATGGTCCCTAGAAGACCTGAAAGGAGAAATACTATTTTAAAGAGAGAATAAATTATCTCTCGCAGCTTCGAGATAATCTGTTTAAAAAATTACTTCTCAGAGGCTCCTGTTCAGCTAGCCCACCTCGCCTCCTTTTATGGGTCACTCTGAAAAGTGGAAGCCCCTCTGCTAACTTCCTTCCTGCCGGCACCATCTGCCGAAACAGCTGACAGCAATTAACTCGTCCTCAGGAAAACACTCAGAAAGGAGTTACCAAGTGGCCAAGCTAATTCGGAAGGCGGAAAATGGATTACCTTTTTCATTTCCAGACAAGACTGCGTAACCAGCGAACCGCCCGTGGCCGGCGCCTTCCGGAGAACGTGAGAGCCTCTCCGCCGAGCACCTGCACCCCACCGGGGCCGCAGGGCGGAGATCCGCCTGCCCCAGCCGCACAACCCGCGGTGACCGGCTCCTGACCCGGCGCGTCCACGTGAACGCGGCGTCCAAACCACAGCACTTAAACCCGCACCGTCAAAACCGCTCGAGTTAACACTTGATCACCTTCGAGCGCTCAACCAGGCCTTAGGGGAAGATGTTCTGCTTGCTCAGGGAGGAGGCTCTGGAGTCACGACTCTCAAACCCGAGGGGCGTGAGGACTTGAGCGAGGCTCGGGTGTGGGGTATGCGGGGAAACCTGTTTCACTCTCACGACGGTTAAAACAAGAAACAAAAAAACGAAAGCCACCCCACAGCTGACCTCCACAAGAGCCTGTGGGCACAAGCCCACCTGTCGAGGAGCTCTGAGAAGAATTCCCAGCGCGGACCTGCCGGCTCCCCTGAAGCACCCCGGCGTCCACAAGCCTCCCTCAGCGCCGGGCGCGCATCGGAGACCCTCCAGCATCCCGGCCGCGGCTACGTAAAAGCCCGAGTCCCTCTCCGCCATCCGAGGCCCGGGGCCCGAGGAAGGGCCCGGCTTCCACCCTCCCCGCCCGGACCCAAGAGCCCCGGCCGGCGAGCGGAGGAATGGGCTGCGCGGGCCGGAGCCGCAGACCAGCGCCCGGCCCCGCCGCCCCGGCAGCCACGCCCCCGCCCCGCCGCCCGGCCGCGAGAGCCCGGCCCGCTGCCTGACAGACGCCGCGGGGAGGCGCGCGGACGGCTGCAGGCACCGGGCCCCGCCGCGGCCGCCGCCCGCCACTGACCTGCGCCGCCGCCGCCGACGCGCGACCGCCAGCCGCCGCAGCCGCCGCCTTCTTGCTCTCACGCCGCTGCCGCCGCAGCCGCCTCCTGCGCTGCGCCCCTGGCCGGCCTCGGGCACCCCATTCCCACCCCGCCCCAGCCTCCGCCTGTTTACAATGATTGGAACAGAACCGGACGAGCCGGCCCACCGCGCACGCGTACTCCCTCCTCCCGCCGCAGCCAGCTTCCCGGCTCCTCCTCCCAGCGCTGACGGCCGGGACCGTGAGGTCAGGCACCCCGTGACCCCCGCGCGGGGCACGCTGGGAATAGTAGTCTTCGGAAACCCAGTGCCCAGTCCTCAGGCAGCCCTCCGCGAGAGGCGCACTACAACATCCAGGAAGCATCACGCCTGCCCAGCCCAGGGGCCCGCGGGGGAAACCCGGGAGCGCGCGCGAGAACGCATCGCGCCAGAGCGCCGCCGGCGCCTGCGCAGTTCCCGGTGGTGGGGGACCGGGTGGTTGCATTACCTATCCAGCGCGGGCTCCGGGAGGACTGCTGCGGGCAGAGCCGGCCGAACTCCGGAGAAGGGCAGGAGTTGTCCTGTCCACGCTTCGCACAGCCTGTTCCCCAGCTCCCGAGGCCCAGACCGTCTTCACCGCGGGCTTCAGCCCCAACCAGTTAAACCGGCCCGGAGGCCGGCCCAGCAGCCGCGGGGTGGGGCTCATCCCGGGCTGGGTGGAGAGTCTGGCTTGGGGTGGGGACTTTTGCTGGGGGTTTGCTGGACAAAGGAAGTGCCCCGGGCTTCCAAAGAGGAACCTGCTAGAATTTCGTGTCGGCCTTGGCCTCAGCGTTCCTTAAATGGGGGTCAATGAGAGCCTCCCTCGATCCGTGCACCTAGTACCGAGGAGCTCTTGAGTCAGAGTTGCCCTTCGCACGGCAGGCGTGCACACAGAACTGGCTCTGAAGGAAGATGAAAATAACTGCATTACCTCCAGAAACCCTTCACAAAGGCTTCAAGAATTGCCCTGCAAATGTTCTTGTCTTATAAAGTCTGGCGTTTGACTTGGGGGATGTCTCCTGTCTGTGGAGTTCTCCGGGGAAGAATGCTGGAGTGGATTGTCAATTCATTTCTCCAGGGGATCTTCCCGTCCTGGAGATCCAACCCCGGTCTCCCGCATTACAGGCAGATTCTTTACCATCTGAGCCACCGGGGAAACCCCAAGATTGGGGATAGATGGCCCTTCCCAATCACCTCCATTCCTGCCTGTGAACTTCTTCCTACAACTTCGTTACACGTTTAGACTGACCTCTGTGATCCATCCTACCCTGTTCCAATCAGCCCGCCTCAAGTCTGACGGTAGATCTCTCCCTTGTACCCTGCATTTCCCATTCAAAAGTTCAGCCCCCTTGGCTTGACGCCTAGGAAGGGCCCACAACAGACCAAGATGGTCTGCGGTAGCCATTGTATTCTGACTTTTTGAAAAGCTTTCTTATTGCCCCTCTGGCAACATAACACGGTATGCTCTCTCCACTGGGATGGGCATGTTATCTTGCCAATTACAGTTCTCTGCCTCTGGCAACATTGATTGGGCCAAGGGATGGGCACTGACCATGTTGGGTATCGAACCCTTGTTGGAAGTTGCTATATGCTGTTATATGGACACACCAAAGGGAGGAATGATAACGTCTTATTGATGGTCATGTTATTCACAAGGAAGCCTTTCTCAACTTCACTGGTAGTCCAGTGGTTAAGAACCTGCCTGCTAATGCAGGGGACACAGTTTCAATCCCTGGTTGGAAAAGATCCCACATGCCTTGGGGCAACCCCATGCACCAGAACTACACCCACATGCCTAGAGCCTGTGCTCTGGCAGCAACAAGAGAAGCCAATGCAATGAGAAGCCTGTGGACCTCAGGGAAGACTAGTCTGCACTTGCTGCAACTAGTGGAAGCACACACATAGCAACGAAGACCCAGCACAGCCATAAGTAAATAATTTTTTTTTTTTAAAGAGGCTTTTTTGCAGCAGCAATGAATGAGGCTAAAACAAGTGGGGGGTTGGGGAACAGGGGGAGAGAAACCAGGAGCTGGCACTACGCAGAGTGGTTTCAGCTTCAGAAGCCATGGTTTGTATAGCTCTTTTGAAATGCTTTGAGTATGTGAACCTAGCTAGGTGAGCCAATGCAATTACTCTGTGGTTATGGAACATATTTGTTGGTTGTCTCCTGAGAGTCATTCCTCCCATTTAAGCCATGCAGCATAATCATTCCCTTTGGTGGCTGAGCCTTTCAGCGGTGGTAACCCAATCAACCTGATGAGACCCAATGGGATGTGGGTTGGGGCTTCTAGTAAACTGCAGCATCCTTGCTCTTCTGGCAGGGTGTACATTTGTGAGGTTTGGACAGGTGGCAGCTATTTTGCTCCTACAAAAAGAAAGTCTGGAGGGAAAAGGTTTAGGTGAAAAGGCAACAGTAGGGCCTGAAGATGAGGTCAGTACTGTCAAATGTGCCCTGTTGCATCGTTAGAACTGCACTGTCAAACCTCACCTCTTTGACCTGTCTTATAGACAGTCCTATAGACTGTTTAGAATTTCCTGTGTTGATTGAACAAGTTTACATTGGGGAGTCTTCTGTAACTCAAAATTCTAAAAGTCCTAACTGATTCTGCTGGATTTCTTTTACATGATGTTGAAAGGCCCTGACTAATACAGGTTCCTACTTGAAGAGAAACTGGAATAGACTTTCAGCTATGGTCGTATGTTACGGTCAACAATTCCTGTGCACACAAAACAAGTATAACTTGGACAAAATTGTCAAACACAACCATTTCAGAGCATTGGAAATCAAACACAATCTGAGAATCAGCTATTCTTGAAAAACTGCTAAAGATTCTAGTAGGAACAGTAGATACCTGTAACCTTGCCCAAGGCTGCCTTGTTGCCCCAGAACTGAACTTGTGCAGGTGGGGCTCGCCAAGAAAACTAGCAGCTTTGGTCCCAGAGGGGATGGACTCGATTTGCCATGGGAGGTCAAAACCCATGGCTTTGATGGTTGAAGGGAATATATAATAGTGTATCTGCTATGGAAGAAAGCACGGTGGTTCCTCAAAATACTAAACACAGAACTACCACTTGATCCAGCAATTCCACTTCTGAGTACATACCCCAAAGAAATGAAACCAGAGAGAGATTTGTAAATCCATATTTGAGATATTATTTGCAATAGCTGAAAGGTAGGGAGCTTCCCTGGTGGCTCAGAGGGTAAAGTGCCTGCCTGCAATGCAGGAGACCCGGGTTCAATCCCTGGGTCAGGAAGATCCCCTGGAGAAGGAAATAGCAACCCACTCCAGTACTCTTGGAAAGTAATATAGTACTCTTCCAGTATTCCTGGAAAATCCCATGGACAGAGAAGCCTGGTAGGCAACAGTCCACGGTATTGGCAAAGAGTCAGACACGAGTGAGCGACTTCACTCAAAGGTGGAAGCAGCTCAGGTGTCCATTAATGGATGAATGGGTAAACAAAATGTGCTACATACATAAAATGAAACACTATATAGCCTTTAAAAGGAAGGAAATTCTTAACAAATGTAAAACAAAAATCATGAGAGCTGAAAGGAGAAATTGACCGTTCATTTGCAGGTGAAGATTTAATCTTAGCCATTGATTGGACAAGATAAAATCAACAAGGGTATAGAAAATCTGACTTACACCATCAAACATCAACCAACTTGTAATACTTGACAGCTATAGAAAACCATCCAGCAGCATCAGAATACACATTCTTTTCAAGTGCAAATGACATTTCAGAATAGACCATATGGTGGTCACAAAACACGTGTCAACAAATTGAAAAGGATTAAGAACATACAGAATATGTTCTCCTTCTACAAGGAGAAATTAAATTAGAAAGCCACAGAAAGAAATCCGAGAGATCTCCAAATAGTTGGAAATTAATATATTTCTAAATAAGATATGGGCCAAAGAAGAAATCACAGGGAAAATTAGAAAATATCTAATTTTAATTTAGTTAGAAAATATCTAATTAATTGAATTAAAAGAAAAACATCAAATCTAAGGGAATCAGCTTTAATTGCCTCTAAAAGTGTGTCTGGGGTTCCCTGGTGGCTTAGCGGTAAAGATTCCGCTTGCAATGCAGGAGTCACAGGAGACATGGGGTTCAGTCCCTGGGTTGGGAAGATCCTCTGGAGGAGGGCATGGCAACCCCACTCCAGTATTCTTGTTTGAAGAATCCCATGGACAGAGGAGTTTGGAGGGTTACAGTCCATAGGGTCACAAAGAGTTGGATACAACTGAAGTGACATGGCACACTAAAGTGTGCTTAGGGGGAAATTAAAAGTCTTTTAAAAACTTACATTACCAGTTTATATTCCCAGTAAGCTCCCCCTCAAGAAAGTAGCAAAAAAGGAGTGAATCAAGCCTAAATTATATAGAACCAAGGAAATAGTGAAGATCAGAATAGAAATCAATGAATTAAAAAAATAAGAAAATAGAGAAAAGGACCCAAATGCTGATTCTTTGAAAGATCAAATTGATAAACCATTAGCTACACTGATGGAAAAAAAGATAATACAAACACAAATTATAGAAATGAAAAATGAGGATTATAAAGAAGTATTATGAGCATCATAATTCCAGTAATTTTTAAAGTAGATGAAAATGGAGGCATTCCTACAGAGAATTAATTACCAAACCTAAAAAAAAAAAAATTGAAAATCTGAACAACTATATATTGAGGTAAAAAAATTGAATCACTAAATACAAATATTACCACAAAGAAAAAAAAAAAAAGCAAAAGTGTTAGTTACTCAGTTGCATCTGACTCTTTGTGACCTGTAGCCTGCCAGCCTCCTCTGTCATGGGATCTCCCAGACAAGGATAATGGAGTGGGTTGCCATGCCCTTCTCCAGGGGATCTTCCCAACCCAGGGATGTTCTAACCCACGTCTCCTGCATCCCAGGTGGGTTCTTGACTGCTAAGCCACCAGGGAAGCCTACCACAAAGAAAAGCCCAGGTCCAAATGTCTTCACAGATGAATTCTATCAATATTTTAAGGGGGGAGGAAACCTCAACCTAATAATCAGTTCAGTCGCTCAGTCATGTCCGACTCTTTGTGACCCCATGCGCTGCAGCACGCCAGGCCTCCCTGTCCAACACCAGCTCCTGGAGCCTACCCAAACTCATGTCCATTGAGTCAGTGATGCCATCCAACTATCTCATCCTAATAATAACTTTCTAGAAAATAGAGAAATAAGGAACATTTCCCAGTTTATTTTAGGAGGCCAAATCACCCTGGTACCAAAACCAAGAATATCATAAGAAAATACAGAAGTACAGACTGAAATCCTTCATGAATTATACATCTTAAAAGGGTTGATTTTATGGTATGTGAACTTCATCTCAATAATGCCATTATGTTTTTTTAAGATATGAGTGTTCAATGAAATATCCTAAAGAAAAACCCTACCTTTCAATGAACAGAGTGGAAGAATCCAGCGCCTGTTGCCTGTATCCTCAGGAGTGCCACTAGGGTCTTGATTCCTAAACAGTTCACTGGGTCATAGCACTGTTACATGATTGAAATGTTCTACTTGTATATATTTAAAATGTATGGTAAAGCAGAGACGTTACTTTGCCAACAAAGGTCTGTATAGATGCTATGGTTTTTACAGTAGTCATGTATGGATGTGAGTTGGACTATAAAGAAAGCTAAGTGCCAAAGAATTAATGCTTTTGAACTGTGGTGTTGGAGAAGACTCTTGAGAGTCCCTTGGACTGCAAGGAGATCCAACCGGTCCATCCTAAAGGAGATCAGTCCTGAGTATTCATTGGAAGGACTGATGTTGAAGCTGAAACTCCAATACTTTGGCCGCCTCATGCGAAGAACTGACTGATTGGAAAAGACCCTGATGCTGGGAAAGATTGAAGATGGGAGGAGAAGGGGACAACAGAGGATGAGATGATTGGATGGCATCACAGACTCAGTGGACATGAGTTTGAGTAAACTCCGGGAGTTGGTGATGGACAGGGAAGCCTGGCATGCTGCAGTCCATGGGGTCACGAAGAGTTGGACATGACTGAGTGACTGAACTGAACTGAATAAAATGAGCGTCAGAACTGTATGAGTTCATTTTTGCTCTTTGCAGCAATCTGCCCCACAACTTAATGGCTTTAAAGTTTTCTGCTCTTCTTGCAACTGTAGTCGGCTGACATGTTAGGTGGAGGTGGGCTCGCTTGGAGCAGCTGCAATGGTGAGCCTCTCTTACGGGCTCTCGGCTTCCCACTTAGGCTGCATTCTCAGTGCACGAGCACTTTTCAAATGTTTGCATGTCATCTACTAATGGCATACTGGCCAAAGCAAGTCACATACCAAGTCCCAGACTCAAGGGATGGAGAATGGATTCCACCTCCAGATGGGAGGCAATGGAAAGAATTTGTGCCATTTATTTGCAAACTATGACAAGAACTCTTGAATCTCCTTGGCTCCTAAGGAATGATTTTATATCTTCCAAGAATCTGTGATAAGTCACTGTGATTGACACCTTTGCTAAACCAGCTGTCTCTCAGGTTTGGCTAACACTGTGGAAGTAAGTACAGGAGCAAAAATTAAGCATGTTCACCATTCTACTTCTGATGACTGGTAGAGTGCCTGGCACATAATAGATGCTTAATAAATTTTTGTGTGATGAGGCTATTAAATTATTTTGGTAGCAAGTGATAGAAATCCAGTTCAAATTTGCTTAAACAAAAAAGGAGAATTTATTCACATACATAAGCAAGAAGTCCAAGATACTGACTCTCTGCACAGCTGGCTTTAGGGCTTCAAATGCATCTTGAGGACTGTCCCTTACCATCTTTTGGTTCTCCTTTGTGTTGGATTCATTTTCTGACAGCCTCTCTCCATGTGATAGCAGACACACCACTAAGTTTATATTCTTGGATAGTATCTACCCTGTAACTGTATATATCTTCTGTGTATGGATAATTGATAAAAGTGAAAATGAAACTTTAGAAAATGTCATAGAAGGTTATCACACACTTTGAGATGCTGAGATTTATCTAAGAGTTAATGCAATCACTTGGGTCTAATCCAGTGTTTCTATGACTGAGTCTAGGCCAGGGCTAATCACAGGTGTGGCATGTGATGAGCCAGGACTGCCTTGCCTTTACTCTACCTTCTATTTTCTGAAAAATTGGTGATTGCTTTTTTACTTTTTTTGATTATTTAGTTTTCAATGTACTTACAAGTAATTTCCTCCGAGTTGTGTGTTGTGTGTATGTAAACACCCTGGATGTCTGTTCCTTCTTGAGATGTCTCTCCAGGAACTTGTGAGCTGCTCATCTCCGGGAGTTGCCCTCTGTAGGCCTCTGCTGTCCTCTTCAGGCATTCCTTCTCCAGAATCGCAGGCTCTCCCTTTGTCTTGCTATATGGGATCCTTCATTAGTTTCCAGGGCTGCTGTGACAGAGCACCACAGACTGGGTGGCGTGAACAGCAGCACATTAGTTTCTCACAGTCATGAAGGCTTGAAGTCAGAGATCAGGGTGTGGGCAGGGTTGGTTCTCTTGAGGCGTGGAGGCAGCTGTCTCCTCCCTGTGTCCTCACATGATTGTCCCTCTGTACGTGTCTGTCCCGTCTTCTAATCAGGACACCAATCATGCTGGATTAAGTCCCACCCATGTGACCTCATTTTCCTTTGATTACCTCCTTAAAGGCCCTACTTCCAGATACAATCATATTCTGAGCTACTGGGGATTAGGAGGTCAACATGTGAATTCAGCCCATAACAAACCCTACTTTCCTGGTCTTACTCTTTCTTAGTTTACTCTTTCCTTTCCACAGAACACACCCTCCAGTAGCCTTTAGAGAATGGATGTGTGGAGATTCACTTGTTGGAGACCTTGCATATCTTAAAATATCTTTTTTCTGTGCTGACAGTTAATTGACTTGGTTGGACCAGGTCTACCTCAGATATTGACAAGTTAGCTGCTGTCTTCCCACCGTCTAGTGTTACTATGAAAAAACCCAATGCTTTTTTGATTTCTGATCCTTGTTAAAAAAAAAAAAAACTTCAACTTCCCCCTTCTTTAAGGAAAAAATGTTTTAAAATTCTCTATGTTGTCCCTGTTTTTATAAAATTGAGCTAGGATTAGCTTTACTCTGTGTGGGTGAGGTGCCTAACAGGCCCTTTTCAACCTGAGGACTTGTGCACTTCAGGTGTGCGGCATTTTCTGTATTTATTTCATGATTTTCCTCCCGCACTGTCCTATTCTTTATTTTTGTAACTCCTGTCATTTCTATCAAGTCTTCATACTTCTCTGCTTTTATGGTCTTACTTCCTATTTGTTATCTCTTTATCTTTATACTTAAATTCTGGGAAACCTCTCCAACTATGTTTTCAACCTATTTATTGAGCTTTTCATTTTTGGTTTCACACTTTTAATTTCCAAAGGCTCTTTTTTTGTTTTGCCTTTTTTGTTATTGTTTTCTCTTAATTATTTATACGGCATCCTATTCTATTCTTATGCAATAACCTGTCTTATCTTCCAGAGGATAGTGAAAGTATGTATATTCCTTGCATAATCTATGGCTGTTCTTCAGGTTGTGATTTTTTAGTTTTGTGGCTGTTGTTTGTGTTGGTCTCTGACTTTCATATGAGAGATTTTTCTCAAATGCTCAGTGATTCTTGGCTGTCCAAGTACATTTCAAAGTGTAGAACTAAGCTACAATGAGATATCACCTCACACCAGTCAGAATGGCCATCATCAAAAAATCTACAACCACTGCTGGAGATGGTGTGTAGAAGAGAACCCTTTTATACTACTGTTGGTGGGAACTAAATTGATACAACTACTATGGAGAACAGCATGGTGGTTCCTCAAAAAACTAAAAATAGAGTTGCCATAGACCCAGAAATTGCACTCCTGGACATGTATCTGGACAAAACTATAATTAAAAAAGACACCTGCACCCCTATGTTCACAGAAGCACTATTCACAGTAGCCCAGACATGGAAACAACCCAAATGTCCATCAACAGAGGAATGGATAAAGAAGATGTGGTACACGTATACAATGGAATGTTACTCGGCCATAAAAAGCACAAAGTAATGCCACTTGCAGCAACATGAATGCAATTAGAGATTATCATACTAAGTGAAGTAAATCACAAAGAAAAAGTCAAATACGATATGATATTACTTACATGTGGAATCTAAAATACGACACAAATCAACTTACCTACAAAACAAAAACAGACTCACAGAGAACAGATTTGTGGTTGCCAAGGAGGAAGAGGGTAAGGGAGGGAAGGTTTGGAAGTTTGGGATTAGCAGATGCAAACTAGTATATATAGGATAGATAAACAACAAGGTCCTACGGTATGGCACAGGGAACTGTATTCAATATCCTGTGACAAACCATAATGGAAAAGAAGATGAAAAAGACTATAATATATAAAACTGAATCACTTTGCTGTGCAGAAGAAATTAATACAACATTGTAAATCAATATACTTCGATAAAATGTGTATATATATATATATTTAAATAAAGAACTTCCGTCAAGTTTTCAACAGTCACCTAAGCAACCTCCTCTCAACTCCAAGACCACGGCATGTGTATGACCTCCATGTGACTGACTGGGGTGACCTTTCCCCACAGACTCTGAATTAGTGACTAATTGTACTGTTGGCCATGACTCGAATTCATCCACAAGGATACACGAAATACTATCTCAAACTGCAGAATTCTGTTACACAAGGAGCAGGTATAATGAGACGATTTAATGGGGCACAGTTTTTTTTTTTTTTTAATTTGATAAAACTGAGTTTGAATGTTGTTAGGTTTCCGGTGGGGCGGCGGGGGGCGGTGCTACATGTCTCTGTCAGAGCTACCCAACCCTGCTGCCCTGCTGTTAGGCAGAGACACCATCTCAGCAAAGGAGTGTGGCTACTCCTCTTCCCCCCAAAACCTTTATTTAGAAAAACAAATGACGGTCTAGGTTTGGCCCCTGGGCCATGCTTTGCTCACCTCTGCTCTGTGAACTACTTTATCACAATTAGATCATTTGCATAAACACTCCTGATGCTAGCTACTTTATAAGGTTGTTCTGGCACTTGCATAAAATACTAGGCACCACACAGCGCTGTGGGCCCAAAAGTCAGCGAGATTCTGGCCGAAGCAGGGATCTGTCACCACCTACTTACAGGTGACCTTGGGCAAGTTGCTGAACCTCTCCTTGCTCTTTGCTCTGGCTGACTGGACAGAGCCTGGAATAGCTGAAACTGCACAAGGTAGTTTCATGGTGCATTAGACTTTCTGGTTCACTGATCTGTTTGGGGTTCTGGCTCTTGTTCCAGCCACACAGATATGCCATTTGTGACTCAACCAAACACCTTCACTTTAGCTCCTAGTCCTTTGGAAGCTCTTAGTAGCTTAGTTTTTAGGTTGCAGTCCCTCCTTCCTCCTCTTCCTCCCACTCTTTCTCTTCTTCCCGCTCCTCCTTCCTTCCAAAAGAGCTTCCCAAACTGGAGGAGAGAGCTCAGGCTTATTCATAAATGCAGCATCTCAATCCTGTTGGATTCAGGCATGCTGATGGAGGCATGCCTTTAAGGACAGAAAATCGAGTTTTCAAGTCAAGGAATTCCATTTTTTCACTGAGGTTGCAACAGAAAAGAGCCTTAACCAAAACAAAGCTTTGAAGTTTGCCATCAAAAGGACTTTCTTCTTGTGGCTGTGGAAAAGCTTTTAGAGCTTTTAAAAGTAAGGTGGGTTACCATTTCCCTGGGAAGTTAATGTGTGGGTCTAATTATGACAAAGAAACATCAGTTGAAACAATCTCTATAGAGTCTGAATGAAATAGCGGGCAGTCTTTCTGCTAAATAAAGAATGAGAAATGTCCCTCTAGTGAATATTTAAGAGTTCCTTTGTTAAATATTTTACTTTGCAGGTTTCTAGAAGCTGAAGCAGTAGCTAAAAAACTCTCATCCTCTTGGTGGAGCTGTAAATGAGGCAGTCTTCTGAGAGAGAAATTGAGAACATCTAACAAAATGTAAAGTGTGCATAAACTGTGATCCGGAAACTTATTCCGAGGTTGTAAGAGGACAAGTGTGGCATGCACACATATTACTGTTTCTAATAATGAAACACTGGAAAAACTAAAGCCCCATCAACAATGGATTAATTCAATTATGATATATTCATTTCAGTAGAATATTATGCATTTTTTTAAAAGTCTATGTATCTTTATCTTTTGGCATGAAAGATGTCCATGACATTCAACAAACAGCAAACTTAGTTATCTGGACAAAATATGTATAACAACCTGTCAATGTGATGTCTGTTAGGTGTGATTCTCTAGAATAGGATATTCTGACTAGACTGATTAAAGTGGCCTGATTAGTCAAGCTCTAGGAAGAGTATGAATGAAAAAAATTAAGGAACAAGTAGTCATTACACTATTGACACTTATCTAATTATAACACATATTTGACTCTCCAACCTAAAGCAGCATTTCTAAAGAATTTGTTTATTGGTAAACAAAAATAAAGTAAAATTATGAAAAACTTTTGAAAAATTATTAGATGTTAAAAACATGTACTTTTGAAAGCCTAGCAGGGAAATACCTGGAAATCATGGTTTAATAGGCTAATATTTAAAATCTCTATATCAAGCATACAATTAAGGTGGCTCTCAAGAAGCAGATCTAGATACAAAAATCAGGATATACAATGTCAATATAAATTTTTAAAATTCATTTTATGCTGTTTTAATATTTATTATTTTCCTAAAGTTGCTTAACATGTATTTTCCCCCTTGTCCCTTGGGGGGAAAATTGTATCATGAAAACAATATTTAACTTGTCTAAAAATGTTTTGAAATAGCAGAATTCTCAGTTACTATATTTATCTTATTATTCAATAAAATGTTGTGACCTACAGAGGTAAGAAGCTGTGGCCTGTTGACTGCAGAACTTCCAGTACATTGGGTTTAGAATGATCTATTCTGTTAGAGAAACTTATCAATGGAAAATTGACTACCAGAAAGTCTCTGCTGCCCTCCTGTAATCAATGACAACTCTTCACAAGGGGTAGTTTCATGAATAATAGTTATCCAGAGAGTAAATATGAACAATTAAGGATCCCCAGAAATGTCAGAAAATAAACAGCAAAAAGGAAAATAAACAGAAAAATGTATTTTGGAGCAACAAGTGGAAAGTCAAGTTATCTTGACTTATTAATTTTAAAAGATTTTCAATTAAAAATGCCATATACAAACTACCCATTGAGTAAGAAAGCAAAATAAAGATATTTGCACACACAGAAGAATTTTTTTTAACGTACCTTCCACATATTACTTTTTAGGAGGTTCTGGAGGATACACTTCAGTGAGATGAGTGGAAGCCAAGAAAAAAGATGTGAGAATTGGCTATACTCCAATACAAGATAAAAAGTTTAAAGTTTGAGGAAAAAAACAAAAGCAACAAAAAATTAAACATATGCTTCCGTCCCTGCAAAAAGTTGAAAGATGTGAGATACAGGAACACAGAAGCTAGCCCAGAAGTCTATTAAGAAGAAGGTATGTTTCCTTTTTTTTTTTTTTTGGTATGTTTCTTTTTTTGACAATAGAATAGAAAAGCACTTAGATAAACAAATGGGACCTAATAAAACTTACAAGCTTTTGTATAGCAAAGGAAACAAAATGAAAAGACAATGTATGGACTGGGAAAAATATTTGCAAATGATGCAACTGAAAAGAGCTTAATTTCCAAAATATACAAATTCAACAACAACAACAACAAAAAACAACCCAGTTGAAAAATGGGCAGAAGACCTACATAGACTTGTGTCCAAAGACATAAAAATGACCAACAGGTATATGAAAAGGTGGTCATCATTGCTAATTATTCAGTTCAGTTCAGTTCAGTCGCTCAGTCGTGTCCAACTCTTTGCGACCCCATGAATTGCAGCACGCCAGGCCTCTCTGTCCATCACCAACTCCCAGAGTCCACCCAAACCCATGTCCATCGAGTCAGTGATGCCATCCAACCATCTCATCCTCTGTCGTCCCCTTCTCCTCCTGCCCCCAATCCTACCCAGCATCAGGGTCTTTTCCAATGAGTCAACTCCTCGCATGAGGTGGCCAAAGTATTGGAGTTTCAGCTTCAACATTAGTCCTTCCAATGAACACCCAGGATTGATCTCCTTTAGGATGGACTGATTGGATCTCCTTGCAGTCCAAGGGACTCTCAAGAGTCTTCTCCAACACCACAGTTCAAAAGCATCATGCAAATCAAAACTACAATGAGGTACCACCTCACACCTGTCAGAATCCTTCAAAAGTCTACAAATGACAAATACTGGAGAGAGTGTAGAGGAAAGGGAACCCTCTTACACTGTTGGTGGGAATGTAAATTGGTACAGCCAATTGGCTGTACCAATTTACAGTTGAAGATTTACAGCTGAATTACAGCATGGAGGTTCCTCAGAAAACTAAAAATAGAATTACCATATGATCCACCCCTAAGCATATATCTGGAAAAAACGATAATTCAGTAATACATGCACCTCTATGTTCATAGCAGCGCTGTTCACAACAGCCGAGATGCAGAGACCTGTCACTCGACAGACGAATGGATAAAGATGTGCTCTCTCTCTATATATATATAGACACACATATACACAATGGAATATTACTCAGCCATAGAAAAGAGCAAAATAATGCCATGTGCAGCAACATGTATGGACCTAGAGATTATCATACTAAGTGAAGTAAATCAGAAAGAGAATGTCAAATACCATATGATACCACTATATGTGGACTACAATACGACACAAATCAACATACCTACAAAACAAAAACAGACTCACAGAGAACAAACTTGTGATTCCCAAGGGGGAAGAGGGGAGGGGAGGGAAGTTTTGGTAATTTGGCATTAGCAGATGCAATCTATTACATATAGGATGGATAAACAACAAGGGCCTATTGTACTGCACAGGAAACTATATTCAATATCCTGTGATAAAACATAATGGAAAGAAATATGAAAAACAATGTATATGTATGTACAACTGAATCACTTTGCTGTATACCTGAAACTAACAACATTGTAAATCAACTGTTATTGTTGTTCAGTCACTAAGGCATGTCCGACTCTTTGTGACCCCATGAACTGTAGCACACCAAGTTTCCCTGTCCTTCACCATCTTCTAGAGTTTGCTCAAACTCATGTTCACTGAGTGGGTGATACCATCCAACCATCTCATTCTCTGTCACCATGTGCACAACAGCAAACCCACTGAATGGGAGAAAATATTTGCAAATCACACATCTGATAAGGGATTCATTTCCAGAAGGTAAATGACACAGAAGTAAGGATAAAAGCCTGAGAAGGACTTAATAGTCCTATCAAAGAGCCCTCTTAGAAGCTGGTACAGAGCCAGCTCAGCTAGTCTGTGCACCGCCTAAGCATTTGGTGGCTCTCAAACTTGTTTTAACTGAAATTTAAAAAAAGCAGATACTGCGCTCTTTTTTAAAATTGAAATAGAAACAGTAGCCATTCTATTTTCTAACAGAGTAAATCTTTTGAACTCTCAGTTGGGAAGCACTGCCTGGTGCAACGAATCTAATTTATGATGTCTTTGCTTTGACATCATCCAGGACTCACTGGGCGCCCTCCTCAGAGTGCGAGATGCTCTAGAATTTTCAGGCTTCCCTTGTTCCCCCATCAGTTCCTCCCTCACAGACTCTGTGAGCTGAGCCATTCACAGGGGTCCTCTGTTACCTCCACACAGGTGAGAATTTAGAAATACAATGTTAGAATTTAAAGATGACATCAGGGCTTCTCTGGTGGCTCAGAGGTAAAGAATCCAACTGCCAATGTGGGAGACATGGATTCGATCCCCGGTCTGGGAAGATCCCAAATCCCACAGAACAAGTAAACCCATGTGTCACAACTATTGAGCTGGTGCTCTAGAGCCCGTGCTCCGCAACAGGAGAAGCCACTGAAATGAGAAGCCAGTGCACTGCAATTAGAGAAAAGCCCTTGCAGCCACAAAGACCCAACATAGCCAAAAATAAATAAGTAAAATTATTTTAAAAATGATATCAGCATATTTGCCAAAAGAATTACATTCTGTGAAATCCCCCTTCTAACCTGAGGAAGATTCAGACCTTGAGTCTCAGTCTCTGGCTCAGGAGTCTTCCTGACAGCTCAGCAGTTGTTAGAACAAGTGGAATCTGAGGCCGGGGAGCAGCACAGCCCTGGAGAAGCTCCAAGCGGGAGCCAGGACCTCACATGAACATTGGCCCTGCCCTGAGCCCCACACTCAACCACTGTGTGTCTGGTTAATAAACATACACAAGCTAACTAGGAAGGAGATTCTGTGCTGTTGTGATGAAAAACAAACCTCCAGGTAGCATTACATTTGTGGCTGTTTGAAAATTCTGTGAGAGAAAAGCCCAGCTGTGATCTTGGGACAATTAATTATAAGACATGATTTCAAAGGCTGTAATTCTATTTCAAGAATTCTGCTGATCGCCAGCATTTGAAATATGCTCTCCACCATGCCCATTTCACAAAGATCACTTTGACATGTTTTGCTTTGGGAATTTCTTTCTCAGGAACACTTATAAAAGCATTGAACTGGGTGAAACTGCCACTCTAAACATTTGAAGTTCGTCTTTGATTCAGAAAGAGAAATGAAAGGGAAGGGAGGATCATTTAACATCATTAAAAACATCTTTGAAGGTGTGATAGGCTAGTGCTATGAAAACCTAGAATGAAATGGAGGACCACAACTTTCCTCACCCTCCTCTGCAGAGATGTAGAAGCCAAATCTGTATTAGGTGACCCCTGCACCCCCAAGACACAGCCTAGTTATAGGAATGCTTCTGCTGGGGAGGTCAGCACACATCCAGTCCAGGTAGGAGGCCCCCACCAGTCTCTCTCCCGATCACATCACCTGCCTCCTAATTCTAAACCATCAATAAGGCTTCCCTGGTGGCGCAGTGGTTAAGAATCCACCTGCCAGTGCAGGAGACATGGGTTCCATCTCTGATCTGGGAGGATCCCACAGGGTCTGTTTGCTGCAGAACAACAAAGCCTGTGTGCCACAACTCCTGACCCTGTACTCTAGAGCCTGGGAGCCATAACTACTGAGCCCACTGGCCGCCACTGCTGAAGCCTGCGCTTGCGCTCCACAAGGGAAGCCACCACAATGAGAAGCTTGCAAGCTGCAGCAAGAGAGTAGTCCAGGCTTGCCAAAACTAGAGAAAAGCCCACGCAGCAACAAAGACCCAGCACAACCATAAATAAATTAATACATTTTTAAAAAGCATTAAAAAAAGATCATCAACAGCAGCAAAAACAGCAGAAAGAACACAACAGCGACCTCCTAATTTTGAAAGTATCATTGTTAAAAAGAGTGAGATGGCTCCATATATGCTGACATGGAATACCAGAAGGTACTCAGTGCAAAACGCAAGTCACAGAGAAAGTCAATGTGAGCTTTGACTTAGAAATTCATTTTTAAAAGAAGGAGGGGTGACCTTGGCTGTCTAGACCTGCTGGAGCTTGTCTCCAGGGATATTGGCCCACCTGGGGCAGAGGACCCCTGGACTGACCTGAGTGCCCTGGCAGGTTCGTGGAGGGGAGAATTCCCTCTGACTGTCTGGTAAGGAAGGTATGGGGCTGGGGCAGGACTTGGGGCCCTAGGAGGGCTTTTGGTGGAAGCCTGGCCTCTAGGGGCAGGGTTCCCCCTCCACATGGTGGGGATGGGGGATCTGGGGAGGGCTGGAAGGAGGAGCAGATGTCATAAGTCAAGGTCATTAGGCCCTGGCTCAGGCAGGAAGGGTGCTTTCTGATGGTCTTCCCTCCCCTGCTGCTGAAAAATGTAAAAAACAACCTGGAAGAACCAGCCAAGGTCAAGCCTTGTGAGCCCAGAACTTGTACCTGTGACACTTCGTCCCAGGGGGATCGGCTGACGGTAGGACAGCCCTGCAGACTCAAGCCAGAGTCCATCCTCTGAAGGCCGACTGGGGTTCCTCCATCATGGTGCTCAAGACAGGTCACTTCATGGCGGCAAAAAGCACAGAATGACCCGGAACAACTGTCTCCAGTGAATGCCTGCCCCTTCTGCCTGCCTCTGTGGATCGGGCCCGAAGTCAGTCAGCGTCTCATCAGAAACTGGAGGCTTGTGCTGCGGTGTTGGCTGCACCTGGAAGCATTCGGGGTGGGGGTGGAGGGAAGCGCCAGGTGTGCTCATCCGCAGCTCAGGGCGTGCCTTGCCCCTGTGGGGAGCACCTGGGCACAGAGGGTCTGTCCCCCGCCTCAAGTGCTGGTTCTGAGGGCTGAGCCGCCCCTCCGAAAACGGCCGACTAGAGATCACGCAAGCAAGCAGCCCTCAAGTCAAGGCTGAGTCAGTAGCCCAGGTTCCAAACAGTCTGTGGACTGCAGATCTCTGGAAAATGGCCTTCTCTCACTCCCCACCAGAGGCAGAGGCAAAACAAGAACCTTAGGATTTAGCAACCAATTCCATCTGCTAGTGTGGTTTCTGGAAAGAAGCAAGCAGATGCAGGAATGATTGTCCACAGCTTGGCCGTGAGGAGAACAGAGGATCTGGACGAGGAGCAGTGTGGCTGTGAGGCTTGCAGAGGGGACCCTGGAGAGCTTCCCCATAGGAGACTGTTGACAGCTGTGGCTTGAAGGTCATGCATGCAACCTGGCTGCCAGTCTGTCCTGGCAGCTCCAAGACTGCAGCCAGTGGGTCACCTCTCCTGACAGTCCCTGTGTGCTGAGGGTGGGGTGGCCTGTCACAGTCAGGGAGTCCAGGCTCAGTCTCACTCAGCACCTCAGATGGTGAGGAGGGTGGAAGAGGGGACTGTGTCACCTCAGAGAAAGTCAGATGAGGGGCTGCCTTAGACTCGGAGCTGAATCCAAGAGAGGAAATCAGGAGGACACGGGGTGAGATACTCAACCCTTACCTACTTTCTGAGGGTGTATGGGTATCTTCTTCCTGGGAGATGACAAAACATTTCACCTCCTCAGCAGAGTCACAGACAAGGTGACCTAGACATCTGGGCAATTTCCAGGTAGAGTACACTCAGCCCAAGGTCTCCATAGAGCCCGTGGCTGTTAGCACCATCACCAATGTTTCTTCCTCCTAGCAAGCTTTCTTTTTTAACGTGTGTGTGTGTGGGTTCCCAGGTGGCACTAATGGTAAAGAACCTGCTTGCCAATGCAGGAGCCTTAAAAGACGCTGATTCGATTCCTGGGTTGGGAAGATCCCTTGGAGGAAGGCATGGCAGCCCATTCCAGTATTCTTGCCTAGAGAATCCCATGGACAGAGGAGCCTGGTGGGCTACAGACCATAATGTCGCACAGAGTCATGACCAAAGCAACTTAGCATATATACATACATACATACAGGTACATATATACACAGGTGGTGGTGGTTTAGTTGCTAAGTCGTGTCCGACTCTTGCAACTCCACAGACTGTAGCCTGCCCAGGTTCCTCTGTCTATGAGTTCCTCCAGGCAAGAATACTGGAGTGGGTTGCCATTTCCTTCTCCAGAGGATCTTCCTGACCCAGGGATCAAATCCGGGTTTCCTGCATTTCAGGCAGATTCTTTACTGACTGAGCTATGAGGGAAGCCCATATACACAAGTATATATATATATATATACAAGCACATAAGCAGTTCAGTGTTAACTACCTGCTAGTGTGGCTCATACAAAAGGGTTAAAATTGTCAGTGAAGATAAGCAACAAGGTCCTCCTGTATAGCACAAGGAACTATACTTAATGTCCTGTGATAAACCATCATGGAAAAGAATATAAAATATATCTGTATCTATACATGTATGTGTGTGTATATCTGAGTCGTTTTGCTACACATCAGAAATTAATACATTGTAAATCAACTATACTTCAATACAATTTTTAAAAAATTGTCAGTGAGGAAAACCCAAAATGTGTCCCATCGTATGAAGGCTCTTCCCTGGCAGGAAATGGGGATAAAGCTGATTTCATCTGATTTCTCCTCTCTTTTACAAACACAAGTGTAATTGTAAAACAGTATTATAATTCAAAGACCCACTCTTGGGCCATTTTCCCCCCTGACTCCAGCTGACATTGGGACCAGGCAATACTACAAAAGAAAATCATCCTCTTTTCCATAACTCCAGTATGCCCATTTATAGTAGGAAGTCAGAGAGAACAAGAACGTGGTGTTAAAACTTATAGAAGAAAAGCACACAGTGAAAAGAACCATACTGTGATCACAAAAGACACAAACGGCAGAAAAGATACAAATCGACCAAAGCACACACTTGGTGATGGAGTTCCACAGCCACAGGATTCTTAGATATGACCTGCATCAGACGCATCACCTCCATCTTTAAAATACTCAGACCTTCTCAGGTCCCTCCCTAGACATATTTAACATTTAGAAGCTATTTTCAACAACCCCACTAAAATTTTTCTTAACAAGTTTTGTTTGTGTTTGGAAGATTTTTTTTGTTTTACCCTTGGCTAAATGTAGGCCAAGTTTGACAACTGTATTTTTTATTTCAGCTGAAAGTAATTATATAAAATCCCTGTTTTTTCTGTTACTGCCTTAACAATCTCAACCTTCCTTCAATACCTATTCATCTAATAACATGGCCCCACCTGTTTCATTTCTCTTTAATCTCTGCCTTTCATTAAGTCACTAAAGACGTGCAGCTGTGCTTTTTAATCCACGGTGACCGCCCATTCGGAAACAGATGATTTCTCCTAGCTCTTGTTGCTCCTCTACCCTCTCACCCCAAGAAGATAGCCAGGTCTTGTTCCATTAAGAACCCACACCTGTACTGGGAATTCTCTGACAGTCCAGTGGTTAGGACCCCACGCTTTCACTGTCAGAACCTGGGTTCAATCCCTGGTGGGGGAACTAAGATCTTGCAAGCTGCATAGCAAACTAACTAACTAAATAATATACAATAAAAATTTAAAGTAAGCTATTAAAAAAAAGAATACTCACCTGTATCAATCCCACCAGGTGATCATGTTAGGTTAGGTGAAAGCCCGATACCTCTGTAAAGCAAGATTTCTACTCAGTCAGCGGACTCTCATTAATATCAGGTTTGCTGAAGTTTTGCTAAAGTCATTCAAGAAGCAATGCCTATTGGCCAGTCATAACAAATAAAAGTTAGACATAGGCAAATGCACAAACCTAAAGGCTGGGAACATGAAGTGGGACGTGGGACTCTAACCAGACCCTCTGAGAACTTCAGCACCAGGAACCTATCATATTGTCTCTCCAGGGTGGGACTCTAACCTGCAAGCCTGATGAGGTTATTAGACAATTTAGGCAGAGGTACATTTTAACATGGATACTCACCCCCAAAGACAGCTGAGGCTGATCCAGGAGCTGTTCTTTTCAAAAGCGAAGTAGCTCTGAGAAGCCTGGAGCACCACGATGGGGAAGCAGGAACCCAACTACCCACCATCCAGGCAAATTCGGTCTGAGTTGGCTGGTCAGGATCAGTGATGAGGGCCCACACCCACTGGGAGCTACAGAGCCTTGGGCAGGTGGTCACAAGACTTTACTCCCTTTGTGGCTGCCAAAATTGTTCCTGGGCAACAGCGTGCTGCCTGGGACACACTGAAGCCAATGTTATGGCACCAGCTTTTGAGAAAAGAACTTTATTGTGGGGTCAGCCAGCAAGGAGACATGCTGTACATGTCTCCTGTCTCCATGCCGGTACACCTGGCAGTAAACCTTTCTCTTCTCGAGGCTGGTGTCACAGTATTAATTCCTGGGCAGCTGGGCAGTGAGTCCTTGTTCTGTAACAATACGGCAATGTTTGAATAAAAAAAAAATAAAAAATATTACATAAGAAGTATGAACTTAGAAAGTAAATACTGAGCTTCCACTTTGTAACTTGGTGAAATAAATGCAGACTACACAACACCTCCTTGTGAACAAGGACATTTCAAACGTATTCCAGGGACTTTGCTGGTGGTCCAATGGCTGGGACTCCATACTTCCAATGCAGGGGGCCTGTGTTTGATCCCTGCTCAGGGAACTAGATCCCGCATGCCACAACGAAGACTGAAGATCCCACACAGCCAAATACATAAACAAATATTGAAAATATTTTTAAAAACCATTGGCTCAGACAGTAAAAAATCTGCCTGCAATGCAGGAGACTCAAGTTTGATCCCTGGGTCAGGAAGATCCTCTGGAGAAGGAAATGGTAACCTACTCCAGTATTCTTACCTGGGAAATCCCAAGGACAGAGAAGCCTGGTGGGGTCCATGGGGTCACAAAGGGTCGGACAAGACTGAGTGACCAACACTTTCAGTGTAGCTATCACCCAGCCAACAGTTCTCCATACATGGCCAATCCCATTTCACTTTCATCCCCCACCCGGCAAGTATCATATACAGGACTGGTTCTTCAGTAACTGCTCATGTGATTGTTTTAATGAACAGCTGATATAAACGGAAAGCACTTGATTCAGAAGGTAGAAAGCAAAGTTAGGAAGATTCGACACAATGCTTGCCTCCCTGCAGTCAAGCCCCACCCCCAGAGGCAATGACTCTAACTCGTTTCTAACTAATTTTAAATTCTTTTAAATGGAGGACCTCTCCATTCTTTAAGAGGAGATTTCACCTAAGAAACCAACATATGAATCAGTAGACTGAACTTGGTATATTTCATTGACAGTGCCCATGGTGAGAATGTCAGGTTGGACTATACTTATAGATCAGTCAATATTTGTGACTCCACTGATTCTGGAATCACCTGAAGATAGACGCTAATCAAAACTCAGTTTTAAAGTACACACTGTGCACCTCTGCCTCGGCCGCATGATAACTGTAAGAACCAGAAGGGCCTCAGCACTAGTCTCCTGGAGCCCCAGCGAGTGAGGGAACTAAGACCACGAGGTACAGCTGGTGGCAAAGGAGGGCTCAGAATCCGGTTCTCCCATGTCCAGCGCTCTGTCCACTGAGTGGCCTACATTCTTTCCACAGGCCTGTCCATGCTGGAGCACACTCAGTCCACGTGACAGGCACGCCATGACCTGTAATTGAGGGCAGATGCTGCAGGCTCTGAAATTTGCCATTGGAGAGGAATCCTAACTAAGCATCTGCCATTGAACGATTGCTGGAATGGCCAATGGTGTGTTTCATGTGCCAGAGTCGGCCACAGACAACTCTTCCCAGGATTCAAGACATTCTCCAACAGAACCCATCTGATGAAATATTACCAAGCCACCCCCCTCCGACCCCGTGGGTTCTGCTTCTGCCCCTGGGCTCATGGCAAGTAGGTCACCTGAAGCTCATAATACATTTGTGTAGCACTGAAAAGATCATAGGTTTCTCTACATACAACAGTTCACAGATTCCTCCTCCTTTCTGGTGGGTGCTTGTGACCCTGGTTTTACATAAAAAAGAATGAGATTCGGACTTGCTCTGTGACCTGCCCAGGACATCCAGGCAATGCTGCTGCTAAGTCACTTCAGTCGTATCTGACTCTGTGTGACCCCATAGACAGCAGCCCACCAGGCTGCCCCGCCCCTGGGATTCTCCAGGCAAGAACACTGGAGTGGGTTGCCATTTCCTTCTCCAATGCATGAAAGTGAAAAGTGAAAGTGAAGTCGCTCAGTCGTATCCGACTCGTAGAAACCCCATGGACTGCAGCCTGCCAGGCTCCTCCATCCATGTGATTTTCCAGGCAAAAGAGTACTGGAGTGGGGTGCCATTGCCTTCTCCAATCCAGGCAATGCTGGGGCTTAAACCATGGCCTGAGGCCCTGCCCAGCGCACCATCTTCACATCTTGTGTGGCTCACAGATGAAGCTGGGCACGTGTCCTGATTTAAGGTGAAAATATAAAACTTGTCCATGGTTTCGGAAGCCTGTGAGCACAGTATGTGTTTCTCCTGGCACCAGTTCTAATTTGGTAATTCGGGAAAGGGCATTTCCAGCAGGAGGAAAGCAGGACATGTGCGGGATTACAAGTAGTTGAGCTTCTGGAGCACAAGATGGGAGCCAAGCAGGGGTGACAGCCGAGACTAGGGAGGTGGGCAGGAGTCGCTCTCGGAGGTGGACTGTGCACTGTTAGAAGCTCAGCCATTAATCCTCTAGAGAGCAGGTGAAAAGTGACTGCAGATTTAAAGCCAGAAGTTTGGAAATATTTGCACTTTACAAAGGTCATGCGATGACTATGAGGAGGATGGGTTGAAGGTGCCAGGACCAGAGGCAGAAAGAGCAGCCTATGGCTGTACCTGGACCAAGTAAGAGCTGCAGGGGGGCGGAGGGGGGCAGGACGGGACACGAGACCCCATGGCCAACTAGGGGAGCCCATGGGAAACACTGACTTATTTGCATCCTAATGATATTGGGCTTTTCAGGTGGCGCTGGTGGTAAAGAACACACCTGCCAATGCAGGAGACTAAGAGATGTGGGTTCAGTCTCTGGGTTGGGAAGATCCCCTGGAGGAGGAAATGGAAACCCACTCCAGTATTCTTGCCTGGAGAATCCCATGGACAGAGGAGCCTGATGGCCTACAGTCCATGGGGCCGCAAAGACTCAGACACAACTGAAGTGACTTAGCACACACACACGCTATTGTTATTAGGCAGAATAACATGTGGCACTATTCCCTGGTTTCACTTTTTCATTGGAAAAAATTTAAGATCTAATGAACACACAGCCAAATGACAGGTATTCAGTGTTCAGCCAGGTCAGTTCTGACAGCTGTGTGAGCCATGTGGGCAGAAGGATGGTGGCTGGCAGGTGACTTCAGGTGCAGACACGTGGGGGAATGAGCACCTTTTTCCTTCCCTTTCTCCTGCCGTGTCCCGAAGACACGCAGGAGTGGACAAAGCCAGCACCACAGCCTTGCAGGTTTTGCCTTCCAATCTGGATGACCCGAGAGAGACTGCAGAGGGCTGGAGGGCAGGAATAAACATGGATGTGCACCGGAGCTGGGGGTGACAGGAACTTGGTGTTTAGTGATGCTGGGAGTCCCACAAATGCAGGGGTCAGGACGGCACTCAGCCCAGGTCACTGCCAGGCCCATCCTCACCACAGACAGCACTTGATACCAAAAGACGTGGCTTCTGTTTCAGCTTGTCTTGATGACAGATTTGTTCTTTCAAAAATGTCACAAAACAAGCAGAACTGGAAGTTATGTTTATGCTTCTCTGTGGCTCATTTCGTGTTCTTAATAGTTCCAATATGTTTCTGCTCTTGAAAAACTGGTTTTGGCCCAAGAGAGTGAGAACTGTAGCTAGATGTCTTGGGAGGGCCAAGGGAGGGTGAGGGTGGTGGCCAGGACTGGGGCTGGACAGGCTCTGGGGGAGACAACTTCACCCAACTGGGTGGAGGGTTTCTGTGGCATTTGGTTTCCAGTAGGTGGGCAGCAAACTGGACTTGGCTGTCATGATGGCTGTTCAGAAGTCTGGGTGCCTGTCAAGGAAATTCTGTAAAGCCTTAGCTGTATTTATGAGAATTCTCACAGTATATTGTCAAGTTAAAAAAAAAAAGACTGCATTTCACTGGCCCAGTTTTGTAAGAAAAAGTACACAGGTACATGTGGGTAGAGAAAAAACACTGGAACATTGGGTTACTTGAGATTTGGGGCTTTAAAGAACAGACTCACTGAAATTTCTCAAGAAAACTGGCTTGTTGCAAGGAAACACCCACACAAGGATACAGGAAAAGCAGAAAACATGAGGCTGAAAACATGAGATCATTCTGGGTTCGGGCAGGCCTGAGCCTGTGCCAAGGGGGCTTCGCTCTGTCTTGTGACTGGCCAGCCCGTGTCACCCCTTTCAGTTCCTCCATGATTCCGGCGAGCACAGGACCTGCCGGGCTGCACTGGTCCTCCTGGCCTCACTCTTTCAGCTAGGCCCCGCAGCGAGCAGCTCCTGGTCCTCACACGGGGAGAGAACAGCGGGGTCCACATCGTGGGGTCCGCCTCACTGTCAGACCACGGCTGGGAGGCAGGCTGCTTTAGGTGGGACACCTCTGCTCCCCGGTCCAGCCGGCACGGTAACCCCCGGGTGCCGGGGTTACCTGACCGGCGGGGCAACCCCAGGTGTGCTCAGATCATGCACACACACGCTGACCTAACCATGGATGACGGAAGAAGACGCAGTTCCGCATGGTGCCGTGGCGCCCCCTAGAGGGAGGTTGTCGCCCGCAGGCTCCAGACCGGCAGGTGGACGCCCCTCACGCACCCCTTGTCCCGCAGGGTGTGGAGCAAGGCTAGCTTCCCGCCGCTGTCTTGCTCTGTGCTCAGTGTGTCTTGGAAGCATCCAGAAGAGCCCCAGCCCTGTCTGTCCCCATTTCTCAGGAGAAACATCTGAATTCAAGAAATAATTTAATCATCTCCAACCCCCCCCAAATCCATTCTGTGAATCCATTACTATCAGGAAGATCAAGCAGTAAATGAATAGTAGTTTTCTCCTTTGCCCTACGTTCAGTGGATGTTTGCTTTTCTTTTTATCTAGAAATCAAAGAGAGAAAAAGAATGGGAGAGTCTTGGACACAAAGACATGGCTATTAGGAGACCTGAGTGCCAGAGAACGGGCTGCAAAAGCCCACACCTCTGGGCGGTGGGAAGGCCCGGGCCTTGCTGTTTGAATACTGTCTCCAGAGTCGCCGAACGCCTGCACCTCCTGAACATCACTCAGGATTCCTGATCAGTGAGAATGTGTTCTTTCAAGGGGTCAAGTCCACTTCTGGAGCCTGGAGAGGTGCCTGCCTGGCACCCTGCCACAGCCCAGGGATTCCTTGAGTCTGTGCTCTGGGCCCTTGTGGAAGGAGCTCTTTGTGTCTGTACTCATGTCAGAAGGCCCCTGGGAGGAAACCTGGTAGGTCAACTCAGAGGATGCATAAAAGGAGGGTCGTAAACACTCTGGGAGACAAGGTTTGTTTTCATAAACTAGCAATCGCCTTGGAACGATGACACGGCTCTGCTTCCTCCTCCCTCCAGGGCACTATGAGCTGCCAAAGATGCTGGGCATTTTAGAAAACAGGCATGGACAAGGACACTCCAGCTCAAGAATGTCACGGAGGCCCCACTGCTGGGCGGGAGGTAAGGGGGATGTAGTACAGCCATGAAGGCGGCAGTTCGATGCAGCAGCAGAGGCGAGCCCTAGGTCAGTGTGCTTTACTTGATCAAAACACATTCTTCTTAAAGATCATTCTTGTGGGATTTTAAAAATCAAGGTTTGGAGTTTCTTGCTGAGGTTTTTGTTTATTCTGATTAGTTTAAGGAAGTTGAGACGTGGCTATTTAAATGAATACTGTGGCCTGACTTTATATTCTTAAAATCCTTTATAAGGATAATGAAGTAAATCCCAGGTAAGAGAAAACACAGACCATAGGACTATCTGTCCTAAAATCTTATCGCTCAAATCTTAGATCCCGTTTGGAAACTATTTATTAGAATTTGAGAAATGAATATATGTCACTGGTCCATCAAAAATGTGACTAGATCAACAGTTTGGGGGGTTTTCAGTTACTATCAAGATTCCCACTAACAAAGAATTTTGTCCTTGTCATATGTTGTTAGCATGTTTATTAGAGATCAGGTAGCTAGTCATTGAGAGGGACTCAGTTTTTGCTGGGCGACAAAATAGATTTTTTAAGGAAAAATATTTTAAAGAAAAATTCTGCTCATGTCTTTTTGAAAATTGAAATTTTAGGTATGTATTTCTGATAAGGTAACACATGCTCATGGCTCACAGTTCAGGGATAAAAGGATCGGTCCCTTCCCATCCTGTCCTTCAGCCTCACATTCGCCCGCTCAGAGGCAGCCAAGGTTTTCATCTTGTGAATCCTTCCAGGTATTTTATGTGTACAAGCAAATGTGAACATTGTAGAATACCATACGTTTTAGGGTTCCTCAGTTGGCAGTCCCCTGGAGCAGCTACAGAAGCAAACAAAAAATATTCCCAGCAACCTAGGTCTCCTGGGAATGGACCTGAGCTTGTTTATCTGAAAGGATAATATGAGTGGAAATGGGACTAGATGTAACCACTGGAATCAAACGCATTAAAATGCTCCTTTAGGCAAAACCTACTACAAACACCTTTGGTACGCCTGCCGCCTCACTGACTGGCCGCCCCCCTTGTCTGTCCAACTCGTACACATGCTGAGGGGCCCTGAGAGTAAAGTTCTTGGCGAAGACACTCAGAAATGCCTCCACTTCCTGTCAGTGAGATCTGTACCCCAGACCAGTACAGACATCAATTCCACCAGTACTTGCTTTATTCCCCAAAAGCCCATAGGCATAAGTTTCAAAAGTTTAATTATCAATACTCAAATTTATTTTCTTAAAACACCCCCCAAACCTGAGGAACCTACTAGCAGTACCTGGAAGAAAATCTCAGCAACAATTCAGGGGGAAAAGCCACTTAAACAAGCGGCAAAGCCAAAAGTGTTACAAAAACTATAGAATATGTCCCCAGACTCTGTCCAAAGGCAGGGAATATAGGATCAGACTTGGCAAATGGAAGGAATACTCAACACAGGTGTTTGTACTCAACATGGAGAGTGTAGAAATATTAGTATTTCCTGAGTTTCCTGCGGCCCAAGTATAGGCTCTAAGTTCTTAAATGTTTTGGCTGCCAAGAGTTAGTCACCTGGTTGTGGTGGGTGTTTAGTTGCTAAGTCATGTCCAACTCTTTGTGACTCCATGGACTATAGCTCACCAGGCTCCTCTGTCCACGGGATTTCTCAGGCAGGAATACCAGAGGGGCTGCCATTTCCTTCTCCAGGGGATCTTCCTGACCCAGGGATTGAACCCAGGTCTCTTGCATTGCAGGCAGGTTTTTTACCATCTAAGCCACCAGGAAAGCCCCAGAGTTAGCACCTTCAATTCAGAGTCGCTCAGTCGTGTCCGACTCTTTGCAACCCCATGAATTGCAGCACGCCAGACCTCTCTGTTATCATCAACTCCCGGAGTCTACCCAAACCCATGTCCATCGAGTCGGTGATGCCATCCAACCATCTCATCCTCTGTCGTCCCCTTTTCCTCCTGCCCCCAATCCTACCCAGCATTAGGGTCTTTTCCAATGAGTCAACTCTTCGCATGAGGTGGCCAAAGTATTGGAGTTTCAGCTTGAACATCAGACCTTCCAATGAACACCCAGGATTGATCTCTTTTAGGATAGATTGATTGGATCTCCTTGCAGTCCAAGGGACTCTCAAGAGTCTTCTCCAACACCACAGTTCAAAAGCAGCAATTCTGCGGTGCTCAGCTTTCTTCACCGTCCAACTCTCACATCCATACATGACCACTGGAAAAACCATAGCCTTGACTAGACGGACTTTTGTTGGCAGAGTAATGTCTCTGCTTTTAAATATGCTATCTAGGTTGGCCATAACCTTCCTTCCAAGGAGTAAGTGTCTTTTAATTTCATGGCTGCAATCACCATCAGCAGTGATTCTGGAGCCCAAAAAAATAAAGTCTGACACTGTTTCCCCATCTATTTCCCATGAAGTGATGGGACCAGATGCCATGATCTTAGTTTTCTGAATGTTGAGCTTTAAGCCAACTTTTTCACTCTCCTCTTTCACTTTCATCAAGAGGCTCTTTAGTTCTTCTTCACTTTCTGCCATGAGGGTGGTGTCATCTGCATATCTGAGGTTATTGATATTTCTCCCAGCAATCTTGATTCCAGCTTGTGTTTCTTCCAGCCCAGCGTTTCTCATGATGTACTCTGCATATAAGTTAAATAAGCAGGGTGACAATATACAGCCTTGACGTACTCCTTTTCCTATTTGGAACCAGTCTGTTGTTCCATGTCCAGTTCTAACTGTTGCTTCCTGACCTGCATACAGGTTTCTCAAGAGACAGGTCAGATGGTCTGGTATTCCCATCTCTTTCAGAATTTTCCACAGTTTATTGTGATCCACACAGTCAAAGGCTTTGGCATAGTCAATTAAGCAGAAATAGATGTTTTTCTGGAACTCTCTTGCTTTTTCAATGATCCAGCGGATATTGGCAATTTGATCTCTGGTTCCTCTGCCTTTTCTAAAACCAGCTTGAACATCTGGAAGTTCACGGTTCACGTATTGCTGAAGCCTGGCTTGGAGAATTTTGAGCATTACTTTACTAGCATGTGAGATGAGTGCAATTGTGCGGTAGTTTGAGCATTCTTTGGCATTGCCTTTCTTTGGGATTGGAACGAAAACTGACCTTTTCCAGTCCTGTGGCCACTGTTGAGTTTTCCAAATTTGCTGGCATATCGAGTGCAGCACTTTCACAGCATCACCTTTGAGGATTTGAAATAGCTCAACTGGAATTCCATCACCTCCACTAGCTTTGTTCGTAGTGATGCTTTCTAAGGCCCACTTGACTTCACATTCCTGGAGAATGTGACTGGAGAAGGGCATGGCAAACCACTTCAGTATTCTTGCCTTGAGAACCCCATGAACAGTATGAAAAGGCGAAAAGATAGGACACTGAAAGATGAACTCCCCAGGTCAGTAGGTGCCCAATATGATAATGGAGATCAGTGGAGAAATAACTCCAGAAAGAATGATGGGATGGAGCCAAAGCAAAAACGATACCCAACTATGGATGTGACTGGTGATAGATGCAAAGTCCGATGCTGTAAAGAGCAATATTGCATAGGAACCTGGAATGTTAGGCCCATGAATCAAGGCAAATTGGAAGTGGTCAAACAGGAGATGGCAAGAGTGAACGTCGACATTCTAGGAATCAGCGAACTAAGATGGACTGGAATGGGTGAATTTAACTCAGATGACCATTATATCTACTACTGTGGGCAAGAATCCCTTAGAAGAAATGGAGTAGCCATCATGGTCAACAAAAGAGTCCAAAATGCAGTACTTGGATGTAATCTCAAAAACGATAGAATGATCTCTGTTCGTTTCCAAGGCAAACCATTCAATATCACGGTAATCCAAGTCTATGCCCCGACCAGTAACGCCGAAGAAGCTGAAGTTGAACGGTTCTATGAAGACCTACAAGACCTTCTAGAACGAACACCCAAAAAAGATGTCCTTTTCATTATAGGGGACTGGAATGCAAAAGTAGGAAGTCAAGAAACACCTGGCGTAACAGGCAAGTTTGGCCTTGGAGTACAGAATGAAGCAGGGCAAAGGCTAATAGAGTTTTGCCACGAGAACACACTGGTAATAGCAAACACCCTATTCCAACAACACAAGAGAAGACTCTACACATGGACATCACCAGATGGTCACCACTGAAATCAGATTGATTATATTCTTTGCAGCCAAAGATGGAGAAGCTCTATACAGTCAGCAAAAACAAGACTGGGAGCAGACTGTGGCTCAGATCATGAACTGCTTATTGCCAAATTCAGACTTAAATTGAAGAAAGTAGGGAAAACCACTAGTCCATTCAGGTATGACCTAGATCGAATCCCTTATGAGTATACAGTGGAAGTGACAAATAGATTTAAGGGACTAGACCTGATAGACAGAGTGCCTGATGAACTATGGACAGAGGTTCGTGACATTGTACAGGAGACAGGGATCAAGAAAATCCCCATGGAAAAGAAATGCAAAAAAGCAAAATGGCTGTCTGAGGAGGCCTTACAGACAGCTGGGAAGAGAAGAGAAGCAAAAAGCAAAGGAGAAAAGGAAAGATATTCCCATCTGAATGCAGAGTTCCAAAGAATAGCAAGGAGAGATGAGAAAGCCTTCCTCAGCGATCAGTGCAAAGAAATAGAGGAAAACAACAGATTGGGAAAACTACAGATCTCTTCAAGAAAACTAGAGATACCAAAGGAACATTTCATGCAAAGATAGGCTCGATAAAGGACAGAAATGGTATGGACCTAACAGAAGCAGAAGATATTAAGAAGAGGTGGCGAGAATACACAGAAGAACGGTACAAAAAAGATCTTCATGACCCAGATAATCACGATGGTGTGATCACTCACCTAAAGCCAGACATCCTGGAATGTGAAGTCAAGTTAGCACCTACTAAATCATAAAATTAAAGATTATAACAAATTATTACTGCATTATCCTCTTGTGAATTATGAATAAGCTTAAAATAACAGATGTAGCAGTGGAGGAGTAAGTCCTTGTTGATGAATGTTTAGAATGTCCTTTATTGAAATTCAAAGCAAATTTTTTTTTAATCCTCAGAAAATGTATCGTGCTTGAGAGTCAAACTGGCTTTCAGACAAGTTCTTTTCGTACTTTGGCTAAAGTACTATTTCTCGACTGATTTACTAAATTATATTAGTAAGAATTTATACTATGTAAGGCAAATAAAAAATATTAATTGCCAGACCTCAAATGAAAAACTGCATGTGTGAAAACATTTGAATGCAGATTTTCTATTGTTTGATGGTGAGATGAAGAGGCATGAGGCGAGCCTGGTGGGGTGGGTGGGATCAGACTAGGGGCCTGAGAGGCCTGCTGAGGAGCCGGGTCTTTATCTGAGTCCATTGCGGAGCCACTGTTTTAAGTAGAAATCTGATAGGATCTGCTGAGTTCATTCATCCATAACCCAGTCAGGGCCAACCTCCAGGGCGAAGGGTACTGTGTTTAAGGCAACTACAGAACAGAAAAACAAGGCCCCTTCTTCATGGGCTCTGAATGCTGGGTGAGAAGAGATGATTAACAAGAGACTGACTGGTAGATACTTTTGCGGCGGGGGTGGGGTGGGGTGGGGGGGTGCTGTTACTGCCGATTAAAACAATGGAACCAGAGGAGGGTCACAGGGAGGGGTTGCTGCTTCAGAAACAGAGGTGGAGAGGACTCAGCTGAGGTCTGAGTCAGAACAAGGAACCAAAATCTGCACAAACAGCAGAAACGGCCAAGGAAACAACTCCTGCAAAACCCAAGGGTGGAATGAAGCTGCTGTGCTGGGGGGCAGAGCTAGCAGGGGTGGACAGAGGAGAGAGGTGCTCTGAGCGATGAGGTTGCTGAGGCTGCAAGCTGAGGGGCTGGGGAGTCACGGCCATAGGCCCAGGGGCGCCTCGTGTCTCGTTTCCTTACTTCTTTAAATCTGACCCTGAGTTCCGTGGCAAGCAACGTCAGCCAGAGAGGCTGTCACCTGCCCTGTGTCTCACAGAGCCCTGGGGCCATTGTGGGGGGCCTTGAACAATGAGGGCTGAAACCTCCAGAAAGAGGCATCTGCAGGCTCAGGAGCCTGGCCCGCTCAGAGCTCCAGCCTTGTCCGGGGCCTGCCGAGCCGAGGCACCCCAAGGTTGGGGAGGCCCAGACCCCTTCTGCTGCCTGCTCTGTGCTCTCTCCCCTCCCCCCAGCAGCATCCCCAGGGGCAGGTAAGGCTTCTGGAAAACAAAAGCAGGAAGTCTGCCTGCCTGATTCCTCCTGGGCACCTCAACCTTCTGGGGCACAGGAGCACCCAGGCCTGGCTCTCCACCTGGAACTAGAGTTAGGGTTAGGTGGTGATGACCATACAGGCAGTCTCGGAGGCTTGCCCTGGCTTCAGTGTGAAGCAGTGAGCTCCAGGGGCAGGAACCATTAAGACACCGCAGGGGTGACCGTGTCTGAATGGGGGGTGGGATGGGGGAGGGAGGCTACCTTCAAGCAGGGGTGCATCTCTGCACTCTCCAGCTTCCTCCATCAGTTCCAGCAGCACCAGGAGGACTGGGGGCCCTTCTCTCCTCATATCTGCTCTTTGAGCTCTCATTTCAGAAGCCAGATGGCAGAGTAGTAGCTGCCTCCATCCTGCCAGCATGACTTCAAAATAAAAAGATGTTAAGTGAATTTATTTTTTGTAGGTTAGGAAAAACCTCTAAGAACTCAAGAGCCACAACTCCTAACCAGCAGCTGCAGGCTTGTCTGTGGACACTGTGGCCTGGAGCTGATGGGTCTTCGACAGCAGCCTGCTGCCTGGGGTCTGCCCCACCGACTTGTCGAATTCAGAGGTCCCCCTCCTGACTCCAACCCTCCCTACGTCAGCTCCTCACAACCGACGGCCCTGGACACCGTCAGCAAAAGAACAGCTTTCTGGATCAAATGAATAACCTTTCCTGAAATTCATGCTACTCCTCAGGTCCGTCACCCTTGATGTCAAGCAGGCGAGCAAAGGCAGCCTGTCCCCTGGACCTTCCCCTCTCCACCGGGCCGTCACAACGCAGAGTCTGGGAACAGCCCAGACTTCACTGCATGAGAATTCCAGGGTGCTCAGCTCTAGCAGCCCTGCCTGTCGAGTCAGGGTGGAGCCAACAGGCCTCTACCCACTGTGTTCTCAGTGCTCCTGCTGACCAACCGTGCTCCTGCTGACCAACTGACCAACCCTTGGAAGTTCACGTGAGGCTGTGTGCCTTCACAAGGCCCTCAGGGCAAGGAGAATGTATGTATTTCATTTCCAAGGTTTCCTCATGTTGGAGTAAAGCCCATGAAAAAGCAGACAGCAAACTTGTGAAAGATCCCTTGTTTCAACAGATCTGTAGGGACGTCCAGAGAGAGGGCGACATGCCTCAGCTGACCCCTTAAACAATATGTGCTCCAGCCAGAAACGGCAAATTTATTCTGGTTTGCTACGTCGACGTTAACAAAGAACAGTGCACACTCATTTCAATTTTTTATTAAAATACTTTTTGTTCATAGTGACAACCAAAGGAAAAAATACATAATTTTATATGTCATCGATCATGTAAAATACAATAAACATAAACTCTTGGGAAAGAAGAATAGATTTTAAAAATCTTCAGTGAAGATTTCATTAAAAACAAACTTTAAACATGTGGCTTCTTATATTTACCTTATTTTCCAGAAGTCTTGGTTTCTTTTCTCTATTGTGATGCTATCCTATTAATAAAGTTATTCAAATATTCTAACATTTTATCAATTTTGCTTTCTGAAACTTTAGAAATCATATTTCTAAATGAATGACTCTCTTTTATAGCATTTATGTAAACACTTACTGCACTTGGATTATCATTTGATTTGGTACTATTGTTGTGAACACAGTCTTAGTAATAATTAGATGTTATGGTGGGCAGAAAAGCACAGACATGTCTTACTAATGGACAGAAACTTTTATATATGACTTTTAGAACACCTACTGGTTTAAGATTTAATTCTTTTAGATATAGTTATAAAAAAGGTAACAACATGACTTTTGATTTTTTTTTAAACCAGAGCTTCAGTATAGAAGTGAATTGTGTTTAGAATGATAATAGATGGTATAAATTATAGTAGAGCTATCAGTTTCCCAAATGCTATACTTTTAATTTGGAAAACTATTGTTCAAAACCTGAAGTACATTATAGAATTGGAAATGGAATTGTTTAGGTGAATGCTTTAACTCCTTCATAAGTCAAAAAGTTAAGTAAATTTGAATATAAAACTTACCATTATATTTAGGGATAATTTCTATTGGGAGAAATATAGATAAGAAAAATCAGCTAAAACACAACATGGTTCAAGAAATTATTCTTCCAATAAGTGATATTATATTTTAGAGTTTAATAATGAACATTGAAAAAGGAAGATAAATGCAGTTAAAGCTTGCTGATATATTTATGGAAAATTAAGCATGTTGTCAATAAACACAAAAGCATTCCTCTATTCCTAGGTATAAATGACTCTGAAAATTAGCAAAGTGGAAATGAAGCAGCTGGCTGCAGATTTCTTTAAAATTTTCTCTCTTAAGTTCAAGAAAACCTCTGGTTTTATAGGTATTAGTGAAGAAAGGGAGCTAATGTTTGTTTTCAAGGCACTTGTAAACAGAGGCATTCTAGGTAAAAGTAAGAAGACATCCCAATGTTTTCTCATCTGAAAAATACATCCATGAGCTAAATTTCAGCTTTGTAAAAGGCTAAAGTACCTTGAGTGTTCATTAGAGTTATCTGAAACAGAGAAAAGGTATCAAGTCTTTATATTATATGAAAGTTAATCATAATATCACATATGATCTTGTAACTACTATTCAGATAATGAATACAAAAAGAATTATCTATTTTTAGATACTAAAATATTTAGATATACAAAGAGGTATTCCTAGAAAGTTATTTATAATTCAAATATATACTATTGAGAAATTAATAATTTTGTAAAGCTAAGAGTCTCTGAACATAAACATGTACGTTTCAGTTTCACCCTTGAAGATCAAGATTTTATTACCAAGAAGGGCACCTACTATTCAAGCTTCTCTTCATCAACACAATGTTCTGTAGTGTATTGAGTTCATGTCATCTTGAACAGTTATCTGGGGGTGGGGTGGGGCAGGGGCAGGTCATAATCTTAACCTCCTACTGTGTGATTTCCTTTGTTTAAGGAGAACACTTGATTCAGATACAAACATAAAGGAAAGGTTACAAAATAACAAAATAATGAATGCAAATAGTTTTAAGTTTGTTTCTATTAGAATCCTGCCATTTTCAACACTCCCCATTCATACCTGGATTCTCTGCTCTGTCCCCTCTGACCACCTGTCCACTGGAGGGCATGGCGCTAAGGCTGAGTGGGCTCATTCCCCCGTCCAGCGAGCACAGCCCTGCCATCTCCATACAAGGGTTGCTGTCCCTGGAGTCCAGGCGACAGTGGTTTCCCATTCCTGGAGCTCTTTACGCTGGTACCTTAAGTCAGAGAAAGCTCTCCCTTCCTGTTTACTGAGCCATGCTCTTCACAAAGCCTCAGGTGTACCAGACAATTCTCGTAAAGATGCTTCATACGACCCACACCAGCACTCTGGGCCTGAGTTGGAGGAGGAGAGACTCTCCCTAAAGCTTTGTCGTATGTGGAGTGTAGGACTGAGTCTGCTCCAGAGAGTTCTACATTGTAAAATACAGGAAGCATTTACCTTCAGAAACCAACGTAAAGAGGTTTCAAATTAAACTTTTATGGTGATCTTTTGGTGAGATCTCAGAATGATCTATATGAATATCTACCCTATGCACAGAATGGGTAAAGAATACCAGGCGCAGTGAAAAATGGCAAACAACTCTAAAAACTCAGGGTCCTAGGAGTAGCACAATGAAGACATCATAACTCACTAACATGCTCTAACCCTTTGACACGAGCGGCTTCTGGAGTGTGACAGAAGACGACAGGAGGCTTTGTGTTAGAAGCCTCTCCTCTCCGCAGGCATCCTCTGTGCACCCGCTCCTCACACGACCAAGACTGTAGGTGTCAAAAGAAGGGGATCCCGCCAGCAGCAGGCAGGAAGAGCAGTTAGAACCAGAAATCAGCACAATCCTGGATTTGTCAGACTTTAAAAGTAACTAGGTCCAAACTCTTTACATCTTCTCAACCTGCTGCATTTGGATGCAACCAGGAGACATCACTGAATAGCTTTCCATTCATACCTCTGACGAAACTGCTTCGGTCTGTACATCTTCTCCTTCCTTAAAACATGCAGTTCATACATTTGACAGTTTTGCTACCATAGTCGATACACTCTGGACCGATGCACTCGCAGCAGGCATTATGGAACCAGCGATACTTGGAAGCACCCATGGACTCGCAGGATATTTTACACTGATGTATGGACATGCAGTCATCAAAGTAAACCACAGTACACATGTGTTCTGAAAAACCAAAGATTAAGTAAGGTTTCAGGGCAATGAGAAGGAAAGGCAGGAAATGCTTTAACACCTAGCTGAACACTACTAGCAAGTTATTTATCTAAGCTCTGTTGCTGTGAGCCTGCCCAGGATGGTGGGTGAGGTGTGGGGAAAGGAACACATCTGTTAATCACATCGAGAAGGGAGTCTCCCGCTCCAGCTCAGACACAGAGGGCTTCCTTCACCGCTTCCTCAAATTTCACTTTGACCTGGAAGGAGATCATTGGGCATCTCCGATAAGGAGAGGATCCTCCAGCTAAAACAAGTTTGGGAAATACTGTTTTAAATTTATACTGAGAATTTACAATAAAATAAACTTAAGAAATTCAAAGGATGCAATGTGGTTAGCAATGTGGCACAACTCAGCATTGGTTATTAGAAATTACCCTGGTTGGTGTCTCTAATAATTAGCTTCGTGCTTATTATTAGTTCATGAATTTGAACAGTCTTGGAGAAAAACTTATGAATTATTTAACATCTAGCATGTTGATTATCTGTATTTCAATAAGGGGAAAGTGGTACTAAGACACATTCATACATTTCCGAAGTCTCCCAAAACCCAGAATTTGTCTTATAAAGCACTTTAACCTGAGGGGAATTATAGATTCTTACTCTTTATTAACGAAAACTGATCTGCTTTTACTACTGAGGGCTGAAGTTCATACTACTTCAGATAAGTAGGCTTCTAATGGAGGGCACAACAAGAAAGGCAAACAAAAAAGCACAAATTATACTGCTTGTGCGTAACACATCTCAGATTTTCAGAAATAACTGTAATACTCAAACCTGTCTTATCCTTCCACAGTGGACCTAGGTGAAGAGTTGTATTTGGAAACATCACAGACTTTATGAAAGTTACATCCTTCTTACATTCCAAAGTTCAGGTATGACTTTGCTCACTAATACATGTTCCTAAACATGCTCTCCAAGTCTTACACATCACTCTCTCATTAGTTTCCCTCTGACCAACAATGCTCACTTGCAGAGCACTGGCTGGGGTCAGGCTACACCTGGAAGTCAGGTGTCTGTAATACCAGCTGGCTCATTACGAAACTGAGCTGATGGCCTGGCATCATTCATGACATCAATGCTATTACAGAAATCTGGGCTCCTAGGACACTCCGGATGTTACCTGATGATGAACAGCTCTGCATAAGGTAAGCAACCCTGTTGCGGTCTCATGAAAATAACAATGAAAGCCTAATGCAAATAAAATTAGAATCAGGTTATCTATTTTTCAGTGTAGCCTTTATCATCGAGAGTCTGAAGGAGTTGTGAGAACAACTCCTTGTTTACTCAGGGATGGGTTTATTAAAGTCCAGAACTTACTTAAGACTATATACACTCAAAACCAAAAAGCTGCTCTAAAAGATGTTAAAACAGGCTTCACAGACCACACAGAAAGCAACGGGGGCAAGAGAGAAAAAGCTGACTTTGGCAGTTACCTTTGTCACTAGAATATGGAGCGTGAACATTGTTACTGGGAACAGACACGTTTTGGTGGTGGGGTTGGTTCACGGTTTCTAAAAATGAAACCAGGTTCTCATGATGTGAGAGCTCTTCTGCGACAGGGAAGGAGACAATGTTCCAGTTCAGCTGGGTGTCCCCTTCTGTGAGTGCCCGGAAGAGGGAAGGGATGGGCTCGTGAAGCTCCTCCACTGTGCTCTTCGAAGTTGGTGGCGTGTCGCTATAGTTTCGAGGATTACACATTCCTGGTGGTGGGGGTGGGGAGATGGGAAGGAAGGCAAAGAGAATAAAATTTCTTTTTCTCACTGATTGAAATGTCATGAGCTATTATTAGGTAGTGCCTTGAAACCCAAACTCCAAAATAGTAAAGTCAGGTGCCTTCTAATATTGTACACAGACACTTTCCTAGCTTTTTTGCTGAGAGGGCCTAGAGGCAATGACACCCTAGTAGCATTGAGCACATCAAGGGCCCAGATCTTGTTTTCTAAATACCAATACTTGGCTAAAGAGGAACAAAGCTCCTTGGGGAAAAGAGTGGACTCCAAGGCTGGGTTAGGGAATGTCCAGAATGACACCTTTCTGTGCCAGAAAGTAAGGAAGTGATCAATGAATGATGGGACATGCCAGAAGACATGGGGGGCAACCTGAGAAGGCTCCCATTGGCCAAACTGACAACTTTAACATTAAAATAAATAATGACAATAATGGATTACCACTCTATGAATAAAATAGGGAATTATGAGTCCTTACATTATAAATAAATGAATTAAAAAATGGAGAAGGGAAAGCTCTTTCTTTTATTCTTCTAGTCTCTAGGAGACACAGAGGACAGAGTAACAAGTTAAGTAACCACAAGAAGCTCAGTCAGATCCAGAAAGTGGCATATTTTCCACCAGAACTCTCTAGTTCCTTCATCAAGTCAATGGAATTTTAAAAGGTGATGAGGGAGGTGGAACTTTTTTAGAATAAAAGAAACTAAAGAAACCTAACAATCAAATATACTAAGTGGACTCTGCTGGATCTTGCTTTGACTAAAACAACAATAAACAACCCTTAGGCAATTAGGGCAACCTGAACAGGACTGGGTGTTGGATATGAAGAAGTACTGTTAAACATGTTAGCTGTGGCACTGATATTATGTTATGTAAGGAAACTCACTCTTTCTTGAGATGAATAACTAAAGCAGTTTGGAGGTACAGTAAAACTATGTATTTACTTTCTAATAGTCCAAACAAACAAGGAGGGGACAGACACAGAGACAGATGATGGACGGAGCAGGCATGGCTGTTGGCACTGGGGACCATTACACAGCAGTTCACTGTGCTCTATATTCCTGTGTACATTTGGAAAAGTAAAAACAAAACAAATACACATCCAAAACAAAGCCTTTGGGTAGAGATCCAGGATCTAAAAACCACAGCATCTGAGAAGTATGTTGAACAGCAAAGATGAAATAAGCTATGGTACTTCCTCATAAGAGAAAATCAGAAAAGAGGAAGAGATGCTCTTATACAAGGAGAAAGCTTCCCGGACAAAGTACATGGTTCAAGTCCACAGTAGGAGACGGGACAGGAAGCCTGCCTGCCCCCTAATCTGGGTCCTCTCAAGAGGTCTGGACCCCACCCAGAGAAAGTATGGGAAGTGTTTCCACTTAGAAGGCAGATGCAGCCACAGGTCTACAAAGGACACCAAGGGAGCCCAACCTGGAGGAGAACTGCCTACAAGGAGGAGAGCGCTGCCGCACAAAAAGAACTGGAATATCTAAACTTTACGCTAGAAACAGCAGCTGAAGTTAAAATGAGAGATGAAGTTACGTAATGAATTCACTCAAAGTTGAAAACTGGTCATTAAATCCCTAAAGGTAAATAATATTTTGGAGGGGGCAACTAGCTAAGAAGCATACCAGTTACTTCTAAAATTGTAGAGATATGAACATATATAATTAATCTTTCTCAGTGGAAGAACTGAAGAACTCTTCCTAGAAGAAGCCAAATGGCACTATTGTGTGACGGTTAAAAGACACACCCACTCTCTCTCTCACACACACACACATACTCTTTCTCTCGCTCTCTCACACACACACACAACCTCTCTCTTTCTCTCACACACACTTTCACACACACACACACACACTCTCTCTCTCTCACTCACACAGTATTTTAGGCAATGATAAAAGTACATTCATGTATTTGGCCTCTATGTTTATGGTAAATGCTTTTATGTGTTTATCAGGGGTTAATACCATTGTCTCTTTTTTGCTTTCATTATAAATACTAAATTAACTTATATTTAATGCTCTAAAACAATTCAAACTTCTTTTATTTCAGTTAACATCACACACATACACACACACACACAAAAACTATACCCATCAAGGGCAGAGAATAAACTGTCCATTTTGGGAGGACAATGCAGTAAGAACTCATTTATTTGACAGTCACAAAACACTGGCATGCCTTCTGTGTGCCAGACACTGGACCAGGTACTATCTTAGATACTGAGATATAGGGGCAGGAGAAGGCACGTTGGCTGCAGCTGTCTCAGAATTCAGTACAGGGCAAAAGAGAACAAGACACTGAAATATTAACTCCTCTTTGGGAGAGTCCAAGAGCTGAATGTCACCGCTATAGTCTCCCTCAGGCCCATGTCACTGCGGAACTCTGGGAAGATTCAGGAGCAGAAGACCTATCTTATCTATACAACAAGAACTGCATGCCCCCTTACAAGGACAATCAGAAGAGGGCTCTTGAAAATTAAAAATGAAAGCCAATGGAATTCCCCAGCGGTTCAGTGGTTAGGACTCTCCACTTCCACTGCAGAGGCCACAGGTTCGATCCCTGGTTGGGAAAGTAAGATCCTGCATGCTGCACAATGCAGCCAAAAGAAAAAACAACAAACAACTCTGCTCTCTGCCAAGACTAACCCACCCCCATCCCTGGTCCCCAGGCACCTATTCCTGACCTCTCTCATTTAAAATAATAAATAAAATTTAAAAGTAAAATAAAATTTGCATGACTTTAAAATATATATATTTGTATAAACAGTATAAAAAATTAAAAATAAAAAGTAAAAAAAATAATCTTCCGCTTGTTCCTCCACTCTTACTTCACAAGAATTTCTTCCCACACCTTTTCTATAAAAATACAAATACATATATATGTAAATACTATTCGAAACAAGCAAATGCAATGATGTTCTATACACCTACAACAGCTTATGCGCACCCTAGTCTATGCACATAAAATTTATTTATACTATTTAAAGTCTCTTAAAGTCAAGGATTCTGTGATAGGAAATATTAAGAAACTTAACATCAACTTACCAACGCAGTCACAGCACTCGTCCCAGAGGGTCCCAAGACACAGCATGCACTCCTTACAGCAGGAGCAGTTTCCTTCTCCAGGGCGGCACTGGCAGAGTTCCTAGAAATGAAGCAGACGCTCAGACTTAAAATTCCAAATAACTACATTTAAAATCGCTACTTTTTTTCAGCAAAAAAGCACTCCATAATATCTGCATTTATAGTAATTTACTCTTGGCACATTATTTTTTTAAATTTAACATCATTAACTATTTGTAGGAACATAAATATCTACAAAGTACAAAGTAGATATTTAGACTTGGAATTAGATTCAAGTACTACTTAGATCTCAGGAGATTTAGATTTTCTTTTGGACACATTCAATGAATGCATTTTGGATCCTTTTATCTTATTTTGAAACAAAGAGATTTTACTTCAAATCCATAACTTCATCTTCCATATGAACGCAACACACTCAGTACAAGAATAGAATCCACTTTCCAGCTGTTAGATTCACTGTCAAATGGATGGCCAGTTGACTTGTAATGGGAGCTGTGGTTCCTCAATATGTAAAGTGTAAATAACAGCATCTTTTAACAGCTATTTTCATTGATCTAAGCATGCCTGGCATGGCTGACTGTTTACAAAATGGGCAGCGATCCTTCCCCTCCCCATGTCACCCTCTTTGCAGCTCCTCTGATCAAGAGACAAGGGTCTATTTCCAGACCTCTTGAATGGAAGTCATCTCGAAACTTGCTCTGATCAACAGAATTTGGTGGAAGTGATTTAGTGTCAGTTCTGAGTGTGGGCCTGAAGAGGCCTGGGGTGTTTTTACTCCTTCTCTTAGAATTTTGCTCAGCTGCCATGTGAAGCCCCGGAGAGGGCCACATGGACAAGTCAGTCCATCTGAAGCCACCCCAGCTCAGCCATCCTCCAATCAACCAGCAGCTGACAACAGCCACAAGAATGAGCCCAGAAAACCCACTCGGCTGATAAAGGCCCAAGCTGCTGACCCGCAGAAAGAAAAGCAAAACAAATGGTTATTGTTTTAAGTCACAAAGCTTTGGGATGGTTTGCTACTGCACAAAACTAATTAACGCGGCTTGCTTTGTACATGAAGCTTCAAGGTAATTCCTTTAGCTTCTCCTCTACCCCTCCTCTGGCCACCAGAGCCACTGTTAAACAAACCCAACCTAAGGGAAACTCCATGGCCACATGGCTTACTCCAGTTGGTGACATTTTATATATATATATACATGTACATATTTAAACATAGCACAATATTCATCCCTATTAATCTTACTATGTTTCAGACCATTAGAGTCAATCCATCATTCTTTTTTTTTCATCATTCTTATATGACATAATTTTTTGCAAGCTGATATTTCCAGTTTTAGTTAGAGATAACTGACATACAACACTCACTGTAATTAACCCTGACATACATTAAACTTTCACGTTTAAGGTATACAGCATGATGGTTTGATTTACATTTATTGTGAAATGATCCCTGCAGTAGGTTTAGCTAACATCCTTCATCTCATATAGATAAAATGAAAAAAAAAGAAAAAAAGAAGATTTCTCCTTATGATGAGAATTCTCAGGATCTACTCTCTTAACAGCTTTCCTATCTGTCATATAGCAGCAGTAAATACAGTCACCATATGGGGCTAATGTCCCATAAGCCCTAAGACTTACTTATAACTGCAAGTTGGTACCTTTTGATCTTCCTCCAATTTCCCCTCCCAGTGATCCCACTTCTGGTAACTACAAATATGACCTCCTTTTCTATGAGTTTGTTGGGGGTTTTTGCACTTATTTCACTTAGCACAATGCCTTTAAGGTCCATCCATGTTGTTGCAAATGGTAGGATTTCCTCATTTTTTATGGCTGAATAATATCCCACACCCCTATATATATATACATACACACACACACACACACACACACACACACACACACAAATATATGCGAATACACACACACACATACACACACACCACAACTTCTTTATCCATTTATTCATCAGTGGAAACAGGTTGTTTCCCTATCTTGGCAGTTGTATATAATGCTGCTATGAACATGGGGGTGCAGATGCCTCTTGGAGTTGGGTTTTTGCTTCCTTCGAATATATCCCCAGATGTGGAATTGCTAGATCATGTGACGCTTCTATTTTTAATTTTTTGAGGAACTCCAAAATGTTCTCAACAGTGGCTACACCAATTTACATTCCTATCAACAGTGCACAAAGTTCCCTTTTCTTCTGAAATTCTTCACCCCTTTCACAACCTGTCCATGTTCCAGCACCAGCTTCAGAAAGATTACTATCTTCTACATCACTTTTACTTCAAAGTCTCCATCTTAACTAGAGAGCCGGTTGTGCTGAGATGTGGGATTTCTGTGTGGACTGGCTATTTACTAGTTCACTAAACTCCCCGTGACCAACCCTGAGCACCCCTCTGTAGGCTGAACGTAGGATCCCAACCAAACTGGATGTTCACAGAGCCGGAAAGAAAGCCTGACCCAGTGCCTCCACTTTTGTCCTGCCACCGCCTCCCCCAGAATTCCTAAGTGGGTTTTATGTAACATTAACAGGCACTGTGCTAAGAGTTTTATAAGCATTATCTTGAAGCTCATAAAGTCCTTATCAAGTTATTATTTATCTCTATTTTCATATAATGTTATGAATTTGTACATTTCATATAATGTTATGAATTTGTACATCATTAGTAAGTGGCTGAGATCTGACCCCGGTTCTGGATCGCTATTTCTGCTTTTAAAACATAAAGCTTATTAATATAAATAATAATATAAAGCTTCTCATTAATTTAGCATTTCAGTAATTACAGTTATTACTTTCTTAGAACAAGCTCATAATTAAACTTAGCTAACCCTTCAGGTTGCTTAATCAAAGGCACTATTATATCTTTCACTCTCAGTACTTGAATACAATGACAAGCGCTACTGCCCAAGTTTAATCATTGTTTGTAAAGGTAACATAAGTATCATTGGCATGAGCTGCAAAACCAGTGAGTTGGGATTTAATATCTAATTCTGTTTTTGCTTCAGCCAGTTAATGATCACATCACTGCCTCCCTGGTCTGCAAGGCTCAGGGAAAGTGTGGGTGCTGCTCCTGGTCCAGATGAAAGGCTGGAGGGGGCGGGTCACCAACCCAACCCAACTGGGCTCCAATTGCCCTTCTTCTGCCTCAGGGCTGCTCCAGCCCCAAGGTCTCTGCAAGCCAGACCCAGGGTGACATCCATCTCCACCTCTGTGCAAAGTACCATGCTAGATCTTCTTAAAGCATGGTGATCACACCGTTCAATACATTTACAGTGGAAAAAACTGAAACCTTATACTAAATAGAAAACAGAAATTTATACGTTTGAGCTATCCTACATAGACCAGCACGAGTATTTAGAGATAATTTGGCAATCTGCTTCAAAAGCCTCTATGAAATGAAAACATGGCAGGATGAAAAGTTGTAAGAAGAGTCTAATCATTTAAAATGTATTTTTACTATATTAGTATCAGTGAAAATCTTGAATATTACAAAGAATTTCAATTTTTTCATGCCAAAAGACAGATTTCATATGATTATTCAGTCTTCAGTGAGAAATCTTATTCTCTGTATGATTAAGGTGCTGGTGAGATCTTAATCCTCTATGCAAAATAAATTGGGGGGCATTATTCATTTAAGACTAAGCCAAGACTTATAGTTTCATTTTATAAACTCTTTATGAAAGAGTTTCATTTTATAAACTTCCATACTTCCAGGTCAGAGATGGAAACTGGTCACTTGAGGGAAATTTTTATTTATATTCTGATGTAAAACCACTGGTAAGTATCTCCACTCTTTAACTGCTGCCAAAATCTGAGAGATTTGTTAGCACCATTGTTAAAGCAGGGAAATATCATCACTGGAAACAGCGTTAGAGTCTAGTGGACAGCAAACGACTTGGATTTACAGGGTCTGGATTCAAGTCCTAGCCCGCAAATGGCAGCATGTCATACCAAGTCTCAGTTTCTCAGATGCTTTGTGATCCAGCAGTCCCACTCCTAGGTATTTACACAAGAGAACTAAAAACATACATCCACACAAAAATAAATAACTTCATTCATTATGACCTCAAACTAGAAACAATCCGTGTCCATCAGCAAGTGAACAGGTGAAGAAATTCATACAACAGAACATCACGCAGCAAGACCAAGAAAGGACTCCCTGACACACAGCTGCACGGTCAATCTCAGGAGCACTCTGCTAACTGAATGAAGCCAGTAGGTACAAAAGGGAACACACTGTACGATCCTGTTATCAGACATTCTAGAAAAGGTGAAATTACAGGAACAAAAATCAGCCAGTGGTGGAGAGGTACTGAGGCTGGGGAGGAGGTTAGTCTTGACTCCCTGGGCACGAAGGGACTTTTAAAGGTGATGAAAATACTCCTATCTCAACTGCTGTAGTGGTTACATGAGGATATGTGACCAATCTCACCCCCAAAAAGCTTTGGGAGACTAAGGAATACCTCAGCTCATCTTTGAAGGACCAGTATAGTACACTGAGGCCCATAAATGTATTATTTTAACAAATCTGACCTGAAAAGTATAAAGCATTATATAAACATAAACTGGTATTAAAGAAAGTAATGCAGAAGATAGTTCTGAAAATATATTTCTCTATTTTAATTTCAAACTAAATTTCTCTAACATATATTTTTTAAAAAACAAAGAAACATAAAACAATGCTGGTGAAAAATGCAGAATGTGAAAGTTGTATTGATATACAACAACCTTTATTCTATATTTAGGTGTTAAAAATCACCTAAACATAGAATAAAAAGGACTATATCAAATATCAATAGTCAGTATTTAGATTCTAAACAAGACTATAAATTGCTTCCTTTCCTTTTTCTTCTTCTATGTGTTTTGTGGCGTCCCTTTGAGAACACAATATTTTTATCAAGGCAAATAAATTTAAATTTAGGTAGTAGGACTTCTTAAGATCCAGTTTAATTGTGTACAGTACAATAAAAAAAAAATAAGACACTCAAAAATACAAGCTGAGATCCCTAAATATTAAACTAAACAAATCGTAACTATTTATAATATCATGACCTACAACCCCCAGGAATGTAAGAACAAAGGCAGTTATGAAAATGAACACTGTGGGAGCATCAGTAACCAACAAGGCATCAGCCTGTACCTGTGGTGACACAATTTTCACAACCCTTACTTAGGTCAAATGAGTGTTTAAAAACCAAATATAAACAACACATCCTCAAATAGCCTTTATTCGAAAGAATAAACATAATTATAATTATGTTAGTTACAACAAATCTGTTTTGACATATGAATAGTCTTTAAGGAGGATATCAGACAGACTTTCAAACTTGGAACAGAAATATCTAACCTGAATCTTATCAACATGTTCAAATTATAATTGGCAAACTTTTGCCCTGAAAATAATATAAACTTAAGTGAAATACTACTAACATTACGAAAACAGAATTCATCCTTTTGGTTAAATAGATCAGCCAGCTTACAAGCTCATGTATGTACATGAACTACCAAAATATATTAAATTACATCCCTTTCTTATATGAACCTCATAACAAAACTTTAATCCTACTTCAAAAGTACCCCAAAGTATTTCTTTAAAATCATCCAGATGAGGTGAAGTGGGAGGAGGTAGAGAAGGGACTGGACTGGCCATACGCTGACCACTGCTGAAGCTGAGTGATGGGTGAATGGGGAGTTATTTTACTATTCTCCCTATGAACATGACATTTAAAAACTTCCAAATGTCCTGATAAAATCCTCATCTTTGGGGTGTTTTTTTTTTTTTGGCCCCACCACACAGCATGTAGGGAAGCATGAAGTCTTAATCACTGGACTGCCAGGGAAGTTCCCTGCAACTTTGCTTTGAAGGGAAACAATGACTTATTCTTCCCTTAAATTACATCAGGTCTGACTTATTACTTCTGGATATTAATTTCAAAGATTTTCATGAGGCGTCCCCTGAAGCAAAACAGGACAAAAATAAGTCAGAGTCACAACTTTTAAAGACAGGGAAGTAGAAAAAAAAGAAGGAAAACATAGTAATGTTCATAAAAGGAAAGAAGAAACATTGCCTATTATACACCAAAATATTACTAGTCTAGTAACAAAGCAAGATAACTGTAGCAAAACACTAACATGTAATTTAATTAGCACTGATTAAGGCACAAGGGAGAGTAAGTTAATTTTTTAGTTTACTGTGATTAAGAAAACCCTGATGTTACCTGAACTATTTATAATTTTAACTTGAAATACATTTAAAAAAGCTAGAATTATTAGTGAGAAACTACTTTGAAATTTCAACTTATTTCAGATAATCTAAGATTTATTGAGTAGTTAAATCACTTTTTAGAATAAAAAAACCAGACTGTTGATTTAGTTCATAAAAGTACAAAATAAATATTCAGACAACTGGCAAAGTGCTAAAAGAATGCATCAGTGATGTCTGAACCCAAGTTTGAATAGCTTCATGAAATATAATGTTTATATCATCCTAAATATGACCATAAATATTAGCTAAAAATACAAGTCAATAAGGAGTTTTTCAGTTCTTAATACAAAAGAGGTCTGGAGATATCAGCAGTAAAAGCATAATATTGATCCAAATTTTAAGTATTCTTTTCAAAGAGGCAGAAGAAAAAAAACAGGAAAGATTTTGTTAAAAGCAAAATCATCTGTTACCATTTTTCCCCTAAAAGAAGACAGCTCAACCACTCGTTATATGAGCAAAGGGATACACCAAGATGACAATATTGCTTTCCTGATGTTAAAATTAGATTTCTTTCCTGTCAGCACAAAATAAATACTTACACAGGGACCAGCCTTCTACGCAGCAACTTGTAGGAGGGGAAGGAATGACTGTGTTGGTAAAACACATTTACACAACTCTGACCTTCCAGGGAAAATGTTTTATATTTAGTTATTTCATGAGTTGCCGAGGGCTCAAACATAAACAAATGTTCTAACTTATCCTCACAGTACATCATTTCAACACTACAGATGTTGTTCAATCCAAACCAAAAGAACAAAAAACAAAGCTACATGCCCTCTTAGGAGGGAACTTTCTTCTACAGCATGGCCTTCCTTAAAGTTCTTATCTCCCATCTCTGTTTCTGTGTGTGTTTTTCTGCAAGTTTAAGGAGAAAAGCTATCATTGCTATCTAAAATGTCAACGTGCCTTGATCTATGTTGAGTGGAAATGTGGAATTTTAATAACTCAGTATGTGTGATGGCAAACAAAGCTCCAGCAATTCCTCACCTTCTCAGGGTTGTCAACCACTCTAAGAACCTCCTGAACGCTAGGGACTCTTTTCCTAGAAAACTGTACATATGCAAATTTGAATATAATTCTGGGGATCCCCTTTAAGAGAAGCATTTAGGAGGCCCAAAGACCCCAGCTGACAATTCTTAATACGTGAAAGGTCAATAGCTAATCTATTCCTCAAGTGAAGAGAACAGGAATAAAAGAGGGCATTAAAGTTCAAGTTTCTACCTGACCAGTCAGTCAGACTACGCTCCATACAAGGGCAAAAAAGACAAGAACCAGGTATCTGCCAATCAACTACCACCCCCAACACAGCACAAACATCAGCCGTTCAAAATAAACAAATCAAAAACTTCACTTCTGGAAAAGGATCAGCCTCAGAGCAGAGAACACACTCTAGCATCGAGGACTTCTCTGATTCTCAAGCGATACCCTCCAGTCTATGTATGCCAGCCCTGCCACAAACAGTCTGGCCAATCAGGCTTTTACGCTTCATTCTTAACTATAAAAGACATCAAAGGAATATTGTACATTTGAGGAAAGCCTCCTGCCTGAAATAAATATACATTGAAAGAAAAAAATTATCTTGGAAGAAAGAGAAACCTAGGTAACAGAATGGGGTTGGAGGGGAGGGGAGAGACATACCTCCATCTCCATCAATAAAACTTCTGGTAATTCTCAGAGGTATCTGAGAAAATGGCATATTTGATACAAGTAAAAGTGTTAATATGAAAAATTAACAAGCAGAAAATAAGTTATTGCTAAAATTTTTAAATTCAATAGAAAGGGTTTTAAGAAAACCCTCAATACTCAAGGCCTCTATCATTTTAACCTTACACACTCTGCCACTACGCATTACCAAGTGCTATCTCCACTGTTTCAGAAAAGGAGTAGATGATTCCTGGCTCTGAAGGAACAGGAATAAGAAATGCTCACATTAGTGAAACCATGGAGTTTTGTTGTTTTTTTTTAAAAGAGTCCTATGTTCTTCCAATGAGTTTACCAGAATCATCATCTAATAGGAAAAGCTGCACCTGATTTTCCAGTTTTTACACATTTTTTTTAACCTACTTTTGGAAGCATTTTGTATTACAGATTTTTTAACTTAAATAGCAAAACAAAAACTTTTAAAAGTGTTTATCAACAGTAACCAAAAGCTTTCTTCTTTAAATACTGCCTTACCAAGCAAGGTCTCTAAATAAAATCTAATTTTTAATTAGCTGAATAATGGAAATCATAGTCTTGGAGAGTCAAAAATAATTTGAAATTTAAGTAGATTTCCACCTAAACATGAATACAGCAATTGTTATGAGACTATTTCTAATAGTGAAAAATGAAGCTACATTGAAACAATGTGGGAAGTGGCATGGATTCCCCTATGACCACAGCACAAAGCTGGACTTCACGAGAAGACTACAAAATTTTCAGTCACCATTAAGCAGGTGTGTCAAATCAAAACTTCCAGGTATAAAACTACATGATATTAAAGAATTATTGTTAATTTTTAAATTGCTGATAGCTGTGTTCAAGAGTTCTTATCTTTCAGAGATAGACATTAGAATTTGATAAAATAATGTCAGGGGTCTGCTTGAAACTAACAGAGATGGGGACCCTAACAGTGCAGGAGAACAGAGACGAGGCAAGGGAAGCCCTGGGTTAATGACTGCTGTAACTGCTGATGGTTACTGTTGTTCATTATGCTCTTCTTTCTTCTATTTAAAAACATCCAGAGTTTAAAAAAAAAAAAAATTAACAACCAACCAACCAGCCTCTCTAGTTAAAAGTTTTGGTTTAAAATGCAAAGTGAGGGTACGTGGAGTATGAGATGGTGGTAACCACACTCACAGAAAGGCCAGGCTTCCCAGAATGTTAACTATTAATGAGCACCAAAATATCACAAATCAGCACAGAATACCTCTCATCTACAAAACTCATTATCACTTGTAGTACATATGTACAAGCGCTCTCATATTAGGAGTACAGGCAAAAGTTGGCTGAGTCATACTTCATACAGAATTCAAATATACATAGTTTCAACAGTGCACTGAATTTCTTAGCCAACAGCTAGAACAGAGGCTAATTAATACAGGCCCAAAACTGCTGATGGTCTAACAGGATGGGAAAAGGGAGAATAGCTCTATAAGACGTGATGTTCACCACTAATTAAGCCAACTTTATGGACAGTAATAATCAGTATGCGAATGGAAAGGCCATAGCCTTCGTGTTCAGACACAGGCCACATTCCACAGCCACTTATTAGCTCTATGAACTAAGTCAATCGCTTAACCCCACTTTTCTCTTCAGAAAGGCTTGCCTTGATGGCCAAGAGAGATCACTGTCAAGTATCTTGAAAGCAGATTCTCCCAATGCCTGTGACCTTGAGAAACCCTGACCCCAAACCACCCAGCTCAGCTGCTCCTAGTTTCCCAACCCTCAGGAACTGTGTAAATAATAAATGTTTACTGCATTAAGTTACTCTGTTTGGAGTAACTTGTTACACAGAACAGATAATTAGTACATTAGAGACCAGTCTGTCTATGATTTGACTAGCTAAATCTTTTTTTCTAAATATAGTAAGTGAGCCTCTTTGCTATGTAAACTAGATTGTCAACAGAACCCTTTAATTCACCTGAATAGACAGCTCATCTCCTTGTAACGGCCTGTTTACAAAGCTGGATGCTATTTCCTGTACTGAACTCCTTGAGTCTGAGTTTGCTTGTAAAGCATGGGGGCAAAATCCCAGACTAGTGTTACAGTTCTTACACTGTATTACATAAACACTCTCTCTGTATTTGCATTCTGTATCTGCCATACAATAAATTTTAATATTAGTAAAAAGAATATTCTTAGTCCTACCTGAATGAGGCATTTGCTCACATCACTGGCACAGAGTGCTTTGTTACAACTCAGTGACATAGGGACCCATGTCAGGAACACCAGGATGGTGAGAGTAAGCATAACAACAGACGGTGACTTCATGATTCTTCAAAGACAATCAGTAACTCCCAGGAAGCTAAACAAACAAAAAAACAAACAAAAAACTTTAATTCAAAGGCAAGTGCTAAAGTAAAAACAAAAACAAAAATGAAAAACAAATAAATAAACCAAGACTCATTGTTTGTGTTAGGACTTCTGAGTGATCCTTTATAAAGATTATTCTCAACAAAAGATTACTTATACACTCAAAAAAAAAGTTACAATTTTATATAGTAACATCTTGTTAGCCATCTTCAAAAGTATAGAATTCTGAAATTCCTCCGACTACCCAGAAATGGTGACTGTGAAAGTTAAAGCCAATAAGTAGTTTCAGTACTACACTGTTACTATTCAGCTTTAGTTTCAGGCCTACTATTCAACTTTAAGCCAGTCAAAAAACCCAAAAAACTATTAATATTGCATTATAAATTTTAAAAAACATTTAATGATATTTTAATTCCCACAATTAAAATAAAATTTAAAAATGCAAACTATTCTAGTGGTTACTTATTACTATCTCATTTTGTCTCTTAACATAATTAGCTAGAATGAAGCAGCTCAACGGAAGGAGTGGGCAGTTGTTTCTGAAATACTTAAGCGATTAACAAAGGGAAGAGTAAATTATTGATTGCATTAAGAACTCTGATTTATCAAAATGTGACGATATTCTTTTACTTCTCTACCTTAGAAACCAGAGATTCTTCAAAGTTACTGAGAAGGATGTTACAGTCCAAAACAAGAAAAAGACCAGCACAAATTCTGAAGGTGGTAAAAACAACCAACACGGTCATTAAATTTTCAAAAAGGAGAAGATAAAACTTCCTAGGGTTTAAAACACACACTCAAAATGGAATCAATGAAATAAATAGGTGAGGCGAGACGCATAAAAGGTACGTTTATGGGCCTTCCAGATCGCTGTAAACCTTTATCCTAAGCGTGAGGAAGAACAATAAAGCAAAACCACAGAAGGTGGAGAGAGAACCGGGCCTCTGTGCCCGGGCGGCTCGGTTCTGGACGAGAAAGCCCGGGGACGGGGCCAAGGCGGGGCCCCTCCAGGACCGTCGGACCCACCGCCCGCTGCACTGAACCCGGAGCCGCCGGCCGGTACTCGTGGCGGCCCAAGGCGTCGGAAAATGGAAGCTTCCTGAACTAGTTATCAGCCACAACCACTGAATAGGGGGTATTTCCCCACCTCACGGCTGTCCCCGAGGCCTTCCCCGAGCCGCCCCGAGCGGGCGTCCAGGTGAACGAGGCGCCGAGAGGCAGGTAGCCGGCTCCTCAGCCGGGAGCGGCTGCCTCCGGGGCCTCGCGAACAAAGCGCCGCGGCCCGGCGGGCGGCGCTGACAGCGGCCCCAGAGGCCCGCGAGGAGCGACGCCCTGCGCCCGGCCCGTCGTGTCCTCCGCAGGCCGCCCAGGCCGCGCCGGCCCCGCCGCGGCCTCCAGACCCAGAGAGCAGCGCCCTCACCCGCCCCCCGCCGCTCACCGTGCGCAGCGAGCTCGCCGGGTCCCAGTTCCCCGCGGGTCGGCCGAGCGGGCGCGCCGCGGGCTGTGGAGGGAGGCAGGCCGCGCCTCCACGCCGTCCTCCGCGCGGCGCCCGCAAACCTCCGCACCGAAAGAGGCAGAGACCTGCCAGTTGCCGCCTCACCCCCGCACCCCGCTTCCCTCCGCCCCCTCGGCTCCCGCCTGGGCCGCCGCCAGCTCCCACCAGGAGGCGTCTCTCACTCCCCCCACGCGCTCCTGTCAGCGCATGGCCCGGCTCCGCCCCCCAACTAGGCCCTGCCCCCAGGCCCCGCTCCCGCCCGCGGGCCCAGCGCTCCTGGGGTCCCGCCCCGCTAGGGCTCTGCCCACTGGAGGCCACACCCCCGACCGGGTACACTCGCCCGGCCCACGCGCTGTGTCCTTTCTCCCTCTTCTCCGTCAGCATCTCCGGCACCTGCCCCGCAGCTTCTTGTTTCCACAGACCCTGCTGTCCAGTTCTTGCTCCAGGCTCGACTTGCCCTGGTCCCGGAGCTGGGACGTGACGTGCACGAGCTCCTCGAGTACTCACGGCCATCCTGGGAGGGAGCTGGTCTCCATGGGGATGCCCAACTGATCGAGGCAACTCCCCGGTACCCAGTGCAGCTGACACCTGAGCCCAAGGTTGACGTCAGAGGGAGGATTTATAAAAAACGCACGCTTCTGGGGTCTGCCCTCCCCTACTGAATAAGGGTCTCCAAGAGGAGAGCCTCCAGCCTTCAGTGCACTGGATGCTGCACCCTTGGAGGGCCCCTGGCCCTGTGCTCAGCGCTGGAAGAGGTCAGGAGGCCCCGTGGTGCTGGTCCAGAGGGTGGTTGGCCAGGGAAGAGTGAAACTGTTTGGTGTCGTTCCGGGGCTCCAAAGGGCTTCGGTAACACAATCCTTTATGTCTCTTCACAGAAGTCATTCAGCAAAGAGGCAAAGTGATAAATAAGAAGTGTTTTACTAGACTAGGACGCTTGTAAGGCTTACAAAAGGGTGGGCAAAAGGGTGTCACATCCCTACGCCATATAATTGAAGGAAAAGTGGGGAGAGGGAGAAGAACTTCATTGTCTTTCTTGAGTAGACATCATTCTTCCATCATCAGTTCCTCCTTCAGGTTGGGCAGGGGAGTTTTGTCAGGCTAGGTCCACAAATTACTGTTTTTTATGTGTGCAGAGAGCATGTCCGAGGGGTCATTAACTTACTGAGCTCATTGGGCAGGATGTGGGGCTCATTCCACCAGTGTTTTATTGCTTGGGGGTCATGTCCCATGCTTTTGTTGCATGGTTTTGTTGCTAAGCAGGCCTGCTTGGTCTTGTGGTTAAGCATACCTGCTTTCTTGAGTAACCATTAAATTACAGGGGTCTCCCATATTTTTCTATTTACAATCCCCTAGTGGGATAGACTACACCAAAGCTTTTGACTGTGTGGATCACAACAAACTGTGGAAAATTCTTCAACAGATGGGAAAACCAGACCACCTTACCTGCCTTCTGAGACATCTGTATGCGGGTCAAGAAGCAACAGTTAGAACTGGACATGGAACAACAGACTGGTTCCAAATTGGGAAAGGAGTACATCAAAGTTGTATATTGTCACCCTGCTTACTTAACTTATATGCAGAGTACATCATGCGAAAAGCAGGGCTGGATGAAGCACAAGCTGGAATCAAGATTGCTGGGAGAAATATCAATAACCTCAGATATGCAGATGACACCACCCTTATGGCAGAAAGCAAAGAACAACTAAAGAGCCTCTTGATGAAAGTGAAAGAGAGTGAAAACGTTGGCTTAAAACACAACATTCAGAAAACCAAGATCATGACATCTGGTCCCATCACTTCATGGCAAATAGATGGGGAAACAATGGAAACAGTGACAGACTTTATTTTCTTGGGCTCCAAAATCACTGCAGATGGTGACTGCAGCCATGAAATTAAAAGACACTTGCTCCTGGGAAGAAAAGTTATGACCCACTTAGCATATTAAAAAGCAGAGACATAACTTTGCCAACAAAGGTCTGTCTAGTCAAAGCTATGGTTTTTGCAGTAGTCATGTATGGATGTGAGAGTTGGACTATAAAGAAAGCTAAGTGCTGAAGAATTGATACTTTTGAACTGTGGTGTTGGAGAAGACTCTTGAGGGTCTCCCTTGGACTGCAAGGAGATCCAACCAGTCCATCCTCAAGGAAATCAGTCCTGAATATTCATTGGAAGGACTGATGCTGAAGCTGAAACTCCAATACTCTGGCCGCCTAATTCGAAGAACTGACTCATTGGAAAAGACCCTGATGCTTGGAAAGATTGAAGGTGGGAGGAGAAGGGGAAGACAGAGGATGAGATGGTTGGATGGCATCATCGACTCAATGAACATGAGATTGAGTAAGCTCCAGGAGATGGACAGGGAAGCCTGGCATGCTGCAGTCCATGGGGTCACAAAGAGTCAGACACAACTGAGCAACTGAACTGAGTGGGATTAACTGGGCTTTCCTGGTGCTCAGATGGTAAAGAATGTGCCTGCAATGGAGGAAATCTGGGTTCAATCCTTGGGTTGGGAAGATCCCTTGGAGGAGGGCATGGCAACCCACTTCAGTATTCTTGCCTGGAGAATCCCCATGGACAGAGGAGCCTGGAGGGGTACAGTCCATGGGGTCACAAACAGTCAGACACGACTGAGCAACTAACCACAGTAGGATTAACTATTTAATCACCTACTCTCTCCCTATCAGACTGGCTAACAGAGTGGATTACATTATTGATATTAGTCCATTTTTATACAGTAAGTAAATATACATTTAAAAAAACCATCCCTGAAAATTATCTGAAAGCAATAATTAAGTGTACACAAGTTTAAGGATCTTATTATTGGCATTACTTACTGGTTAAATGATTATGATACTCCAGTGCAAAGGGCTAAACCAGCTATGAAAAATAGTATTATAGATCAGAGGTTTACAAACTTTGTATTCTCAGGACCCTTTTACACTGTTGAAAATTATTGAGTGCTCCAAAGATATTTTGCTTATGTGTGCTACATCTGTCAAAACTTTTGAAATTTAAGAAGTTTCAGAAATATTCATTATTTCACATATTGCTGCTGCTGCTGGTGCTGCTAAGTCGCTTCAGTCGTATCTGACTCTGTGCGACCCCACAGATGGCAGCCCACCAGGCTCCCCTGTCCCTGGGATTCTCCAGGCAAGAACATTGGAGTGGGTTGCCATTTCCTTCTCCAATTTCACATATTATGTACTCTCTAAAAATATATATAATGTGAGAGGAGAATGAAAAGGCAAATAAGGTATTAAACTAAGGATGGTTTTGAGCTCAGGAACTACCTGTCTTGGGACTCCAAGTCCTGGAACTCCCAGGATCTCCAGCTCACACTTGGAGAACTAGCACTGCAGATGAATACCTTTGGCCCGGAAAGATATTCACGACATGTCAACATTTTACAGCAGTGCACGTATTTAAAATGACTAATATGTAAAACTGCATACAATTATTTTAAAAGGCCTGGAAAGAGAACTGTGGTGTAAGGAGTGGTTGTCTCTTGGTGAGATGATGAGCAATTTGTTTTTTTTTTTTTCTTTGTGCTTGTCTGCATTTCCTCATGTCTTTGCCTGCGTTACTTGGGTAATAAGAAAAAGATAGTTATTTTTAATTTGAAGATCCTCTTTGATACACTCTAGAAGATCAAATGTCAGTTGCACCTCCAGGTGGCTATCAAGTGGTTCTGGACCTGTTTGGGAATTGAGAACTGCAGGGGTTATTATAGTGGCTATTTTATTTCACCAATGACCAATGCAATGGCACCCCACTCCAGTACTCTCTCTTGGAAAATCCCATGGACGGAGGAGCCGGGTAGGCTGCAGTCCATGGAGTAGCTAGGAGTTGGACACGACTGAGCAATTTCACTTTCACTTTTCACTTTGATGCATTGGAGAAGGAAATAGCAACCCACTCCAGTGTTCTTGCCTGGAGAACCCCAGGGATGGGGGAGCCTGGTAGGCTGCCGTCTATGGGGTCGCACAGAGTCAGACACGACTGAAGCGACTTAGCAGCAGCAGCAGCAGCAGCAATGACCAATGCAATAGCCTCTTAGTAGGGTTTGATAGGCTTCCCAGGTGGTGCTAGTGGTAAAGAACTCACCTGCCAATGTAGGAGACATTAAGAGACTCAGGTTTGATCCCTGTACTGGGAAGATGCCCCAGAGGAGGGTGTGGCAACCCACTCCAGTATTCTTGCTTGGAGAATCCCACGGACAGAGGAGCCTGGCGGGGTACAGTCCTTGGGGTCGCAAAGAGTTGGACACAACTGAAGCGACTTGGTACAGCACAGGGTTTGATGATAGGGTCAAATGTCACCAAACCTAAGGTGATTCAATCATCTGATGTAGATGCATCAGTTGACTGTCAAACAACCACAGAGAAGAGGTTTCCTATTGCTGTTAACAAATCACTGCCTTAAAGCAACACCCAACTATTTTCTTACAGTTCTGGAAGTCCTAAACTCAGGCTAGATCAGAAGAGTTGTACTCCTTCCGGAGGCTCTCGGGGAGACTCCGTGCCCTTCTAGCTTCTAGAAGCTACTTGCATTCCCTGTCTTGTGTCCCTTTCTCCATCTGCAAGGCCAACAGCACAGCATCTTCAGGTCAATAAACCCCCTTCTCTTCCACCCTCAGCCTCAATCCCCGCCTTCTCTCTCCGTTTCTCAGCTCCTCTACACATCATCTCAGACTCTCTCCCATCGCAAGATCTGAACTTTATCATGTTTCCAAAGTTCTTCTCATGTAAATTGACATGCACAGCTCTTAGGGATTAGGATGTGGACATCTTCGTGGGCTGGGGTGGGTGGAGGCAGTGAAGCTAGGGGAGGGGGAAGTTGTCCTGCCCAGTATAGAGGAATAACAAGGACAACTGTAGCTTCTTACCTCTGGGTCTCTCCTCACTCCAGCCAATCCAACCCCAGGAGACAGCAAAAGCGTCACCAAGGCACAGTGCTGGATGCCCCCCGGTAAGCACTCCAGTTGGTCTGGAGTCTCCACTTTGGAGCTTCCTTAGAGGAGTGTGGGCAGATTGCCCAGTCCAGCCCATGCGAGGAGGAAGCACCCAGCCTGCGCACGACACAGCTCAGTGGAGACAGGAAAACCACTGTGTCCTGGAACCGGCCAACTGCGGCAGGCTGGGTACTCTGGTCTGGAATCCACCGCTCCCCTCTTCATGCTTTGCCCCCAAGAGACTCAGCTGAATTCGCTGACTTATGGATCTAAACTAAAGGGAGCCAGCTTACCAGCCTCTCAGCTGCCCCGTGGGGGAAAGATCTAGGAATGGAAGGCCCTTTGGGGAGAAGCCTCCTTCCTCCATCCTCACCTTGCTCTTCCCGCCCTGGTCTTCCCTCCCTGCGTTGTGGTGGGAATTCCCACCACTCTCAAACAAAAAAATCACTGAGTTCCAAAGGCCTCTCAACTCTTCCTGTTTTAAACATAAAGAAATGTAGAAAATCTTGAGGTTATTTCTGTTTTGTTTCAAGTTCTTAAGATCCTCCTAATTCCCTCTGTGATGAACGGCTGTGTATCCACCAGGCAGAACACCCAAGGGAGCTCTTCCAAGGCTCAGGGCCCAGCAAACCTCTGGGGAAGCTGCTGGCCTGCCTGCTCGGAGAAAATGGTGTTTTGGCAGAAGATGTTTGCACAGCACTATCAAGGGCTATTGAGAGATTTACAAATCATTCTGTAAAGCTCCTAAGGCCTCTCAAATCATGAGTAAACACGACTCATGGCTCACTCTTGCCTACCAGATTAGGTCCAAACTCTGTAGCTTCTTTAAAATACTTTTTTCAACTGTTTCCTTTTTTTCTGATTACAGAAAATTTAAAGATTATGGAACCTCATGCTCACCCCTGGCCGTTTTAGCCTCTGGAGATTCACCTCGTTTTATGCATATTCCTTCAAGTCACATGTAGTGATATGCTTGCGAAAAATGAAATGATGCTAAGAATACTTCACTGCAACATGCTTTTTTCCACCTGGCGTATCTAGAACACCTTTTCATGCTACTAAATGTAGATCTTTTTTAGAGGTTATACAAATACTCTCCATAAAGCCAAGGTGGTCTATTTGCATGCTTCATTCTTTTCCACTCCTGTATTCTGCACATTTTTCCTTTGGCTTTGGACAGGATGTTGTTTTCCTTGTTGCATAAACCCTATCCACTTTTTTCCTAAGTTTATTTTATTGGAGTATAGTTGATTTACAATGTTAAGTTTCAGGTGTACAACAAAGTGATTAAGTTATACATATTATTAATATCCATATTTTTCACTTTTCTATTATAGACTATTACAGAATATTGGAGAAGGCAATGGCAACCCACTCCAGTACTCTTGCCTAGAGAATCCCTTGGACAGAGGAGCCTGGTAGGCTGCAATCCATGGGATAGCTAGGAGTCAGACAAGACTGAGCGACTTCACTATCACACATTGGAGAAGGAAATGGCAACCCACTCCAATGTTCTTGCCTGGAGAATCCCAGGGACAGGGGAGCCTGGTGGGCTGCCGTCTATGGGGTCGTACAGAGTCGGACACGACTGAAGCGATTTGGCGGCAGCAGCAGAGTATTGACTCTAGTTCTCTGTGTTCTACAGTAGGTCTCCGTTGTTTATTCATTCTATATGTAATAGTTTGCGTCTGCTGATCCCAAACTCTTAGTCCACCCCTCCCGAAAGCTCTCCCCCTTGGCAACCACAAGTGTGTTCTCTACACCTGCGAGTCTGTTTTGTTTTGTAGGTAAATTCACTTGTGTTTTATGTTAGATTCCACATATAAATGATATGGTATTTGTCTCTTTCTGACTTACTTGACTTAGTATGAGCAGTCTTCATTGGCTGGAAAACCTTGTTTCCACTCTGAAACTCATGGGTATGAGCTGAGAGGCGAATGGTTCCAGGGCAGGTAAGAGGGGACATAAGACCGTATGTATCACAGCTGTGCTGTTTTATCCCACGAGGAGACACAGCAATTCTGAAACAAGAGTTCTTTCGAGACTGAGCTGGGGAGGGCTAAACACAACAAAATAATTAAAACAACAATAAAACCCGCGCCAAAAACCACACAGGAAGGCAGTTGGTTTCCTATTTTTACCTGCTTGCCACCCTCTGCTTGTTCACTCCCTCGGAATTAGTTATGTTTTTGGACTTTGTCTACTTCTATGTCTGAAATGGAGCAGGACCCTATGGTCCTTGTCCCCCATGTCCTCTGCCTGCCTTCAGTCTGTGGAAAAACTAGCCAAAAAATAAGTTTATCAGAGAAATGAGAATATGCAGAAACAAGGAAAACAGCTGAGAGAGACCAAATAATAATAGTTTAATCATTAGGCATAGTCAAGAACCTTTGGTTCCTCCTCCAGGGCTACAGATAATATTCTGAGCTATATCCTGTGAGCTGTCTTATATAGGTCCTGAAACCTCCAGCAGATAGAAGTTGTTAAACTGTATGACGACCTGACTGTAACCATGACATAGCTGCCACAATTCCTAGAACTGGCCTCAAGGAAATGGGAACAAACTGATCATGCAACTGAAGACTAGCTGTCACACTGATGACCAATTTCAAGGTGACTATCAGAGCTGTGCTGTTTCTGCACATAGCCCCCACCCTCAGCCTACACAAGCTGACAATCAGAAGAAAGAGTGGGCCTTTGGACAGAAGTCTATCCTTGCCTCAAGTCGTCAGCATCCAAAACAAAGCAAGCTTTTGCCTCTTTATTGCCTTCTGAGCAGGGAGCAGCTGGGCCCCACTTCTGGTTACATGTTGGGAGTACACTTTTAATTAAGATGTTTCTTCATGAAACTTCCACCACGGTGCTAATTTACTTCTAAGAGCCAGAGCTTCTTGATGCTTTCTGGAGGACGAACTGCTCCTTCCACCATATCCAGCCTGCGGTGTCACTAGTTCAGGGAACCAGATGGCTTTAACAGGGCTTCCATCTGAAGTATCTCTGATTAGAATGTACCGTTCAAGATTTTCTGCTCTCTGCCCTTCTACAATGGCTTCAGCTTTTTGCCTTCAAGCTGGTCAAACTTACAAGTTCTGAGGTTTTTCTTTCTTTCCTTCAAGCTCTTTAAAATACAGGTGTCACATTCATCTCTTTCATTTTTAAATATCATTCCCATCTCACAAAGCATGCTGCTGTGATTCTTTTTCCCTTTTAGGAAAACAGAATTTTTGTATTCTCCAAATATTCCAGTTGGGATGGTTACACAGTTGTAATTAAAGCATTTTGAGATAGTTAAAAATATACTACTATAATTTATTTTAGCAAAACTTCTTACATAAGAATGTTTGCAATGATACAATATTTTGCCTTAAATCCTTATCACTAAAACCTAAATGCATGGATATTTATACATTCCTTAAATTCTTATGGACAAATAAAGACCTGACAAAGGATTTGTGTGCAGAGAAAGGACTTCCTACAAATCAGTAATAAAAAGACAACACAATGAACACTTGAGGACTTCACACAATAAAATGTACAAATGGCCACCAAACATATTAGCAATGTTCAAACTCCCTAGTCATCAGAGAAGTGCAAATTAAAAGCACAGGAAGATACCACTACTTGTCAGATACACTGACAAAGTCAGTCTTTCCAAATGTACTTTTTCACTGTTTAAATGCTAATGCTTAAACTCTAACCTTTTTAGCCATCTGGTTAACTAGGAATTATTTAAATTTTAAGATTTGAAAAGGATTTTTTAAGAAGTTGTGAAAATGCTTTTTTTCAAAAATACAAGACTACCTCATGAATTTTAAAAAGTCAATTTCTCCCACATAAGATTTTGGGCTTTTATGTGTCAGAGATAAAATAAAAAATATTGTTAACTTTTTGGATAGCTAAATATATACTTAGCATTGCTCAATTTGTAGAGTAACTGTCTTATTCTTCAGTCTGTTAAAATGAGCTTCATGGGGTCTTTGCTTGAGATTTTTATAGTTAAGTCTGCAGCACGTCTAATACGTAAAACTCATTTTCAAGACCTCACTACTGAGTAGACAAGGCTATTTTTTTGTCTTAGAAAAAGGTTGTTTCTCCCCAAATGAGTATTTTACCATTTTGCCACCCGCTTAAGTCAACGCTGGTGTTGGGCTTGGAGTCATGTGGGAGTGGAAAATAAAAAATTAAAAATAAATCACTTATCACACATTTCACTCTAATTTTTTCTATAAAAATATAACTCTTTATTAAATAACATGCACAAATATCAACTAGTCATTTATTAAACAGATATGATTTAGAACAAGATTTAAAGAAATACAAATCCTTAGGTACAATTTAGTATCTTGTTCATGATATTTGAATAGTTAAAAAAAAAAAAATCACTGATTTTTAAACTAACCATCCTTTATTTCTTTCAGAATCCTATATCATTTTAGGCATAGACTTCATTCCAAGTTTTTTTCTAGCATTTCAGAGCTTCAGAATATCTTTAATATCAAGAGCCCTTAACTACTTACTTAAGTATAAATTCCTCCGGAGAAGGCATTCACTTTTTTTTTTTCCCTAAGCTATTCCAATTAGCTTTGAGTCACTTTACAGAGGAAATCTGCAGAAGCAGAATCATGGCAGACAGGCTCCAGCAACTTGAGGTACCGTTGAAGAGGGAGAGAACTGTGGTTAGTACTAAACCGCTGGGGTGACTAAAAAATGCCAGATTTCTGCTTGCTTGGTTTTCTCTTCTGTAGCTTGTTCTGTTTGGCCAAACAGTGATTTTTTTTTCTTCCCCATCCCCCATCTCTGGTTGAACCATCAGAACAAAATGCTATATGAACTTCCCCTTCTCGTATTTTCAGTGACTTCAATGCTCAGTAATCTGTTTTTTTTACTTTTAGGCAAAAGTATAAACAAAATTTGCATTAATTTTTTCATATTAAAAAGTATTGCTTTTATAAATTAGCTTTTAATGTTCCCAGCCTTAATAAACTTAACTTCAACAAAACCAGTGCTTTAAAATCTACCCTGCCTTTCTTGGCCTCATTTATCCAATAAAAAAGGCCAAAATCTTTCATCTAAATTTCTAAAGACTACTACATCCAATCTTTATAATAAAGTCCTTGCACTGTGTATTTTTCACATGTGCTGCTTTATTGCGCATGCCAAGTACAGTATGAATTAAAATATAAACTGAAGTAAAAATTCAAAACCCCTAAGCTTAATATATACCTTTGCACTCAAAAACTTCAATTTTACATTCTTTCCCATTAGCTGGGACTTCCAACTTGCTAGCTGAATTTAAATTATTTTATTCCTTAAATATTCTCTTTACTTCTATTGGAATAAAAAAAATCCAGTATTATTTTATAATTCAAGAAGGTATTTATGGAAAGTTCTGTAAATTTTATTTCATATACTTATGATCAATTTTACATATAACCTAATTTTCTTTCCAAAAATCTTTAATAAGTTTAGCAGCAGGTTTCAAATCTGAAATATTCCTGAACATTTAATTGACATCATGTTATAGGGGAAACTGGACTTTTTCTACATATATTGCTAATTATTTTACTAAAAAACAGCATACCAAATCTTACTTTAATTATAAAACTCTGAAAAGTATATGTTTTGCATCTTGATACAAGGAAAAATACAACATATTAATTTTTCATAAACATTGCAGAGGTCAATAGGAATATGCCCATTGCTTTTACTTATTGTGACTACCAAGTATTTCTTTCTTGAGTACTCAGTTTTTATTTAAAAGTGCAAAGGTTATTAAGCTTAAAACATTATATTTGAGCAATGTAAAAAAGTTTTACAATGATTTAACATGACCAATAAAATTTATTAAACATATTTACATATATTCACAGATTCTTTCATATTTGAGTATTAAAATAGACATTTACATTTCAGAATTTTCATTCAAAGGCATTTTTTTGGGTGAGGGAGGAAAATAGGCTCTATCGTGAGATGAAGAAAGAGCTGTTTCTTTGCATGACTAATTCTAAATAAAATGTCCAACATAGTAAGCCAAAGGTCCTACCCTGGGAGACTGGTATGAAACACCTTACACTACTGCCAGGCATCACTGTGGAGAGGGTTAAATTATAGGAAGCATGCAGCTAAGTCACAGTCTCTACAATCCTGTGATGGTAACAAGCTAACGCAGACACGCATGCCTTATTTAAAGGTCCTGCTACCTCAACACACTATCACTACACTCCATACCATACAAACTACAACTTTGGTCCAATAAAACATTAGACAAAACAGTTTTACAATTATCTCTTTGTATATGTTTTGACTACCAATCCCTTTGTATACATTTTGACCATTAATTACAAGATTTACATCTGCACAATATGTATAAAATAAGTTATTAAAAAGGAAGACAATATTAAAACTTTCGAAAAGAAAGCTATACAATTAACTTACAGATAAAATAAACTGAAGAAATTTTGTGCCAAGTTTCCCTTCCACATTAGAAACTATTTGGTAGGAACTGCGCCTTTTAGTTTGTTGATCTATTTTTGCAGACTGTGACAGAACCTGAACACCCGCAGTCACCTTGTACACAGAGCACTAACAGCTTCCAGCGCCATTAGCAGCCCCTCTGCTCCCTACTCAACTATGACGTCTGCCAATGGGCTCCAATGTGAGTCACCTTCCACCAATATAAATAGTAGTTTTCAGTTAGAAACTGCTTGGATCTAAGATCCAAAATAAGTCTTTTCATTTTTAATAAAATGACAGTGTTTACTACATCACCAACTTTAGTTGAACTTTACTAACAATTGTGAAGGCATACTATCATATTTTTGTCAAAAGGCAGCATTCCACAGCATAACACTCTTGAGCCTCATTTGTTTAAGACACCACCAGGAAGTAACAGCTGCTATATAGGAGTCAATTCAAAGTCATCGTTAACATCAACCAGGGGAACGTAAAACTCCTGAATTTCATAGATGCTGATAGATTTATAGGTGGCAGGATCAAGTTCCTGGAGTTTGAGCTGCCATTCTAACCTCTGGACGGCATTTAAAGCTGCAGCTTCATGCTGTTGCCTCATTAAAAGACAGGTCTATTTAAGAGAAGAGAAGAACTGATTATTTATTAAAAACTGCTTTGTTTAAAAATTAATCTCATGTATTGTTTCTTTAGGGAACAAAATGGATATACTAGGGTATGTGAAGTTTCTGAGTTACGTCCATTTCTGGTTTACCCTGTCTGTATCTGTATCCATACACCAAATCCTTCTGGGCCTGGGACTTCACACTCATCTAACAGACTTCAATTTGAAACTGTTCTTTCGAGCAATAAAATTTCAAATTATCAGAAGAATTATGAAAATCCAAGGAAGAGTGCTCTTTTTAAACGATTCAAGCCAAACAATTTTCTTTACAGACTACTGGCAAAATAACATTTCTTCTCTCCCTGTTCTCCCCCTCCTCTTGTACAAAGGATAACAAGCATGAAGACCCCCTTTAGAAACGGCTTTTTCTGTGGCAGCTGCACCTTTGATACTAAACTGGACTCAAAAAATGGGGGTGGGGGTGGGGGTCCTTTTCTTCATTTATCTTCCAAAGTGTGACCAGTGTGATGATTCACAGCTTACCATCTTTCGTTTCCTAACCACTCCTCTATCACACAGCAACAGTTTCTGTTGATGAAGGGGAAGCATCCAGTTAAAGTGAACTTCTAAACATACATACCTTTAATTTGTCGAATTTATCATCCACATCTTGTAACCAAGACATGAACTGTCTTGCATTAAAGCGATCCCTCACAGAAGTTTTACTGTCATCAGACTGAAACAGAGTATTAAAATAGTTGGATATTACAAAATAAAATAACCTACTTTAGAATCCTACTGCTCTGTGAGTCAAAAATGCCTCAAAAAGGCATGTCATATGATGTATTACATGCCTGTGACCTTACTAACATATAACTGATCATGAAACTCATTTTAATGTGAGTTGGCTCGGACGGTAAACAATCTGTCTGCAACTCAGGAGACTCGGGTTTGATCCCTGGGTGGGGAAGATCGCTGGAGAAGGTAATGTCAACCCACTCCAGTATTCTTGGTTGGGAAGAATGGCCAGAGGAGTCTGAAGTGCTGCAGTCCATGGGGTCGCAAAGAGTTGGACATGACTGAGCTACTAACACTTTCACTTACCACATGTCTGGAGGAAACAACAAGGTGAGAGACAGGGCTTTGGGGCTGACGTTTCTCCCAGGACCGATCCCTTTTTTTAGGACCTAGTCTTTGGAAAGTTTATAAGGAAATCCTACACCGACTCTTAATAATACCAGTTTTGGTATTTCTTTAAGATAGGCAATATTCAAATGTCAGCTTTGTATCCTATTGTGTAATCTCAAACTGATTATATACTCCTTCAATTTTCTATTCTGTAAATGGGGTTAAGAGCATCTCTTTACATCTTGTTTGAGAATTGACTTGTGAAGGCCTCATTCTAATGCCTGGGCAACAGGCAGCACTGGGCCCACCAGGCCGCTGCCTCCATGACTGCCCTGCCCAGCCTGACCACCAGCACCGCCATAGGGGTATCCAGGCCTCGGGCAGCCCCACCACCACACTGCCCACATTCTGAGCTGTGACCACTTTTGCCCTGGTCTTCAGGAAAGATGTGCTGACTATTTTAAATTTTATCATTCAGTCCTTTTTAATATTACAAGTTCATCTGGAAAATGAAGAGGTCTGATAAAGAGAACAGCATACCCAAGGAAGTGGACTTGTTCCTTAGACCCTCTGCAGCTCTGTTCACCTGGACAAGCCTGCTGCTCAGTCGAAAGAGACTGTCTACCAACTGTAAGGCCAGCTGTACAAGGACGGGCAACAGGCCCACAGTCATTCTCAAGATGATGACTACATTATTCTCTTGACTGTGGCGTGATCCTTTTTAGTCTTTGATCATTCTGGGTTTACTAGGAAAACTCACTTCTTTTCAGAAATTCTCTTTATAACCTGTCTGGGGACTCCTTTTTTCCTTTTTAAACAGATGAGAAAAATAAACCCAGAAAGAACTAAGTAATTTTCTCTGTAATATACCACACATACTTTGTGTTTCTATGGTTGGCCTGATTTAAAACAGCATTTCCCGGGACTTCCCTGGTGGTACAGTGGATAAGAATCTGCCTGCCAATTCAGGGTACATGGGTTTGATCCCTGGTCCAGGAAGATCCCACAGGGTGCAGAGCAACTTAGCCCTCAAGCCGCAGCTACTGAAGCCCATATGTCTAGAGCCCATGCTCCTCAACAAAGAGAAGCTCCCACCATGAGAAGCCTGTGCACTGCAACTAGAGAGCAGCCCCCGCTCTCCACTCTAGAGAAAGCCTGTACATAGCAATGAAGACCCAGCGCAGCCAAATAAATAACTGATTTTTTTAAAAAACCCCAGCATTTCCTAGTCTTTTTTGGTGATAATCTTTCATTGTCTTGTGTTTACACTTTTATATTCTCTTTTGACGGGTGAATTTCATTCTGGTTTATGAACCACAAAAAAATTCTGACAACTGATGTCTGGTTCTGGATTCCTAAAATTTATATGTGGCAGTACATGTTTTCAAACTACAGCTACAGTTTCCCATAGTTCTTTTAATTTATCCCAACAACACCCAAGATCCAAACAAAGCCTGGCCCTCTCTCAGCACTGACTCAACCTGGGTTTCACCTGCCGATTTTTTTTAGCTTCCAGCTTTAAGTTTCCCAGTTGCTCAAAGGTCAGGATCGAGGTATAAAATCCATGACAGAAACAACTTACAAGTTATCTATAAAATGACGCTATCTTAAACACACACATATCTGTTCTGTAATTGTCTTGATTTAATGATATAAACCTGACTTTCAGAGGGCCAGGTGATCTGGAAGTGCTTCACTTATTTTCGCCTTTGTGCTTTACTGACTGCTGAACTCAAGTTTGTCCTAAAGATACCAACTGCCAGAGGCGCTGCTGTCCTGGGGGCACTGAGGCAGCAGGGAGACTTTACCTGGGCATCCAAGGGCACGCTGTACACTTCTGCGTCCAGGAGAACCGTGCATGCACTGAATGGCAGTGTCTGATTTGCCAGTGTCCTTGCAGCTCTGTAATGAACCCGAAGAACCTCTTGTTCATTGGATACAATGAGTTTTTCCTAGTTGAGCAAAGAATTAAAAAAAAAAACCTCTTCAACAACTTGTTTTTCCAAAAAAATCACTTAAAACGTTAAAAGAACTTGAATCTCAGAGCATTATTTCCTCCACAGTAAGGCTGAGAAATTTGAGAACTCTGAGAATTCTAAAAGTAAATTTTCTTTCCAAAATTGGCAGTCTCTTTTTAAAAATGATCTTTTGAAAGTGTACAATGATGGCTTTCATTAATAATATACAGTCATCTGCTGGTATCTGTGGGGGATGGGTTCCAGAACCCTTGTGGATACCAAATTTCATGGATGCACAAGTCTCTTATATAAAATGGCATCATATTTGCATATAACCTACACACATACTCCCATATACTTTAAATCATCTCTAGATTACTTACAATACCTAAGACAATGTAAATGCTAGGTAAATTTGCCAGTATGTGGCAAAATCAAGTTTTGCTTTTTAGAACTTTCTGGAGCTTTTTTTCTTGAGTATTTTGATCCACAGTTGGTTGACTCCATGAATATGGAACCTGTGGATATAGCGGGCTGACTGTGTTTACCAAGATGTTCAATCGTCACCACTTAACTCCAGGACATTTTTGTCACCCCAGGAAGAGATACCCTGGGCACACCAGCAGTCACTCTGCATTCCCCTTCTGCCCCTGACAACCTCAACTCTACTTCTGGTTTCTATGAATTTACTTGTTATGAACATTTCATACAGGTGGAATCAAACAGTGTGTGGTCTTTTGTGATTGGCTTCTTTCATGTCACATGTTTTCAAAGTTCATCTGTGTTGTAGCACACATCACCTCCATTCACTTTTACATTTTATTTATCTATTCATCAGTTGATGGCTCCTTTGGGACAGTGAATAAGGCTGCTATGAACATTCATGCTCAGTTCCTTGTTAGAAGGTGTATTTTTATTTCTCTTGGGTAAATAACTATGAGCAGGATTACTGGGTCATATGGTAGGTTTATGGTTAATTTGTTGACAAATTGCCAAAAGGTATTCAACAGCAAACTCCGGGAGTTGGTGATGGACAGGGAGGCCTGGTGCGCTGCAGTCCATGGGGTTGCAAAGAGTCGGACACGACTGAGCGACTGAACTGAGTTGATTCAACAGCAGTTGTGTTATTTTATGTTTTGCCAGCAAGGTAGAAGATTCCAGTTTTTCAAACCCTTACCAACATTTGTTATTACCTGTGTTTTTATTATATGCATTCTAAGTGTTCTGAGGTGGTACCCCATCATGGTGGCATGGTGGCTGCTTCCTTTCTGTAACAGCAAGGCATTTGTAACATGGCTACATGCACAGATGAAATAAAGCACAAGCTGTGGCTGAACAGCTACTGATGTGGGTTATACGACCTAACTTCTTTCTGCTAACAAACTGTTCACTGATGTGGGTCATGTACAGTGTTTTAAGTTGTCTGAGTGCTTCTCTATTTGCTTTTTTCTTTTTAATACTATAAATTTATTTCATTCATTTACAAACATTATTCTGATCATAGGTTTTATATAGGAATCCATGGCACAAAAAAGGTTATTAAGAACCTCTACCCTAGGGAATCAATCATGAATGAAGAAATTACATACAAGGTTTTGCTTGTATAAGAATATATGTGTGTATCTGTAAAGAAGGGTCATAGCTTATATCACATTTTCAGAAAGTCCCTGACTGTCCCAGAAGAGATATAGAAGGTAATTTATTATTTTTATCAATCCAAGTTACTTTGATGATTTCTATAAATAATTAGATAGGTTTGTTTTCTTGTCATTTCATGCCGAAACTAACCACCAGAAACGGGAACACTAAAGCAGACCTAAAAGGACCAAGGAGCGCAGCCTCAGTGTGATTCTGTACCATGGCAGCTGGTACCAAGCAACAGTCTCAGAACCTGGAAACCCACATGTCTATACAGGAATTCACTGCTACCGGCCTGCAGATCTGACAAATGATACTGAGAAATTGTAAGAGGTTTCTACATATCAAATAAATACTGAACATGAATTGTAACATAGGAATGGCTATCCAAAAACAGGCTTAAAAATTCTCCATCTTACTGTAGAAGAACAAACATAAAATCAAGCCACTTCCCAAAATGGTTTTAAATAAGGAAGATTCACTAATAAAAAACTGTAGGCCATCATAATCTACTGTTAAAAGAGTTGTTTTTCACATAAGTGAATTTAAACATTTCTTACCCTTTCAATACTGTGCTGCAAACGTAGTTTCATCCTGACAACTTCCTGTTGTCGAAAAAGCTCTTTAAGTGGATCTGACAGTGAAGGTGGGGGTGTAATCTAATTAAAAAATAAAGAGTTGAAAATATTAGATTTCATTTACAATAATCAGCTATTCCTATAAAATTAAACCTTTTTAGTTCAGAACACAATGAAAACATAAATTCTTATGTTCTTTGAATTAAATAATACAGTAAGTAACAATTTCACAACTGGTTGTTACTTTTCAATTTCAACTCTTAAAGAAAGCAAAACATTTCAGAAAACGTACACACACTTTACTTCTGAGGCCACAGCAAATACCAAACAGCAAATCAGGATGGAGGGAGTTGTTTACCACAGAGACACGTTTTAGAGTGTCAGTATGTGACAGTTCACAGACAGGGAGGAAGGAGTAACAAACACACAAAAACACCGAACCAACAGTCCTAAAGATGATGGCAGTCTGAGTGTACAGTAAGTAAAGTCTCTCTGTAGACATGATAAAATCCAAACACAAAACTGCAGAGTCTTATATTTAGTGATTTAACTTTTATAAAAATAGATGAAACTGTCTTCTAACAGAGCTGTGGTTTTCAAACTTGATTACAAATGTGATACCTCACTTTGTCTATCCATTCTCCAAAGAGCTTACGGTTAGTTCATCTCTGATTTGATCATTACCATGAACTGTGCTTTTTGACAGATGCTGGAGCTTAAGAAAGCTGACTCACTCTGCACACTCTCGAGTGTTAATACAGAGAGACATCCAAGTATGGCAGTAACCAGGGTTCTGTGACCCCTGCATATTCTCCCTCTACCCCCAGCTTTTAATAACTGTTAACATATTAGAGTGAAGAAACAAAGGTTTCTCAGAACATCCTGGCACAAAGCAATAACTTTGGAGGACTCTTCTGACAGGGGCACAAGCAGATACTGATGTGTGGCTGCAGGGACAGTGTAGTACCATACCTGACACACTTGCCAAAGATGCAAAACTAAACCTAATCAAGACTCTATTTATCAACAGTAAACAGTTTAACACCACTAGGATTCAATTAGTTGAGTCAATGCAGAATATTCTATAAAACTTGTTGGGGCTGATCATTTTTCAGGTCTCTAATTATACATTTGATTTGTGTCTGTAAACTTCTTTAAATTTAGTAAGAGGCAAGAGCACAGTTTGGTGCTATTATTTCAGTTTTGAAAAGTCACACAGGCATCCTTCAAGTGGCACAGGGAAAACACCTCCTCCTTTGAGACTGGAGTGTCAGAGAAGGCTTCTCTGAGAGGGTCATGCTCGAGCTTCACCTTAAAGGAAGAGCCGGAGTAAAAAGTTCAGAGAAGGAAGTTGTGGGGATAAAGAAAGAGAAAGAAGGGAGGGAGCTAATTTACACAGGAGAGAGCAGTACAACCACCTGCCTGAGACAAGCAGTATGGTGTCAGGAGGCACCTGCAGGCAGGCCTGAGTTCCTGGAGCATCAAGTGTGAGAGCATAGAGGGCAGTATGGAGAGAGCAGGAGGGCCCAGTACTACAGGCTGTAGTCTACCCTGCACACAGTGCTTCTCCAGGCATGACTCACAGAACCCTGGGTCCACAAACATGGTTTACAGGAAATGGTCCGAGAACAAGTGAGGTTGGGAAACACTGTGTGTGTGTGTATGTATGTATACACACACACATATATATACACACACATGTAAATATACTTATTTACATATCTCATAATTAACAAATTAAATTTTAATAGTTTCAGAAATCCTACAGTGCAGAAATCTATTTTTTGATTAGAAATCTATTTTTTGATTAATGATGTTTCCCAAACTTATTTGGTCATGAAAAACACCCCTTTTCACACTGAAGAAGGTATTTAATTAACACGCTGTGGAACACATATCATGTATAACACACTGGGTAAATTTTGTATGTAATAGGGAACCAGGGAAAGGTCTTAATAGCTCACAGCTGTACTGGAGAACAGCTATTAGGGGGACATGACTGTAAGCAAGGAATGAAGGAAGCAGGTCACTGCTGCACTGGTGTGAGAGGAGGAGGCAGTGAAAGGGATGGGGTCTAAAAATGTGGGTGACGGAGGATAAAAAAGAGGGAGCAGCTGAGGACTCACAGGTCCTTCAGCACTAGGACTGGATGGCTGCTAACAGAGACCACAAGAGGGGACCTGAGGAGAGAGGAGGAGGTTAGGGGCAAGTTCAGTGCTGAAATGTTGAGAGACCAGCTAGTATAAAAGAAGCCAAGGAGAGAGGTTTGTGCAGAATATATAAATCTGGGAATTATCAATATACATCCATCTGTAGAGAAGGAGTATGTGGAGACTTTCTGAGGACACTTTCCCTCTGCTTTTTCCTCATCTTGTCCCACGTTGTGGGACATTCAGAAGATGTCCAGAAGCAGGTAGAACACAGTTATGGAAGTCAGTAGCTTATTCAGGGTTGAAGACAGAGGCAGGCATCATTCTCCAAGAGACCTGCAGTATCCCAGCCCTTCATAAGATTATAGCTCCAAGGGAGAAGCAGGCCTGCAAACAGTTAACTGTAACATCCTGGGGAGGTTTACGGAAGACACAAGCAATTCTGTTCTGACAAGATCCTGCCCAGAGTGACATCACAGCTCACACGACAATGGAAGAGGAGAGAAAAATGGTCCTGGCGAAGACAGCATTCCACGTAGAGGGAAGAGCACTGCCAAAGGACCCAGGCAGTGAGCAGAGACTCCACAGAAGAGGGGGCTCAGTGTGGCTGAAAGGCTGGGTGACTCGGATGAGTGGTGAGATGAAGCAGGAGTGAGGAGATGAGTCAGGCTGCTGTGCTCAGATGTGGGTTTTTACGAGTGGGCAATGGGGAGCCAGCTAATCACAGCTGAGATACTTCAACAGGGGAACAGCTTTTTATTGTTTTTAAAGGGACATAAATTGAACAACAAAAGGAAAGTGCCAAAAGAAAGAAACTAGGAGAAAAAAGAAGTGGAAAAGTTGCTGTAATGCTGAAGTGAGAGATACTGATGAGGGCCCTGGAACAGGCAGCAGAGAACATCAATTCTGGAATGAGTCCTCAGGTCTAAGGGATAGAACCTGGTTAACTGATGGGTTTCTACTGTGGAGTCATCACCAATAAATAACGTGTTTGTCAGGGAGTGGGGGGTCCCGTTCCAAGATATGAGGTCGGAGTACCGTTAGACCTGCCTTCTGGAAACAGAGAGTTGGTGGCCAAGGCACTGCAGCAGCTCAAGGTAACCATCCCCACCCAGGGCAGGCTCCCCACCAGAGACTCCCACAGGTGCAGGCAGTCACTGCACTCACCTCAGGGCACCTGCCTGCTCTCCTCAATTCCACTTCCCTCACACACGCAGGCACAGCTCCTGACAGCTCCCACCTACGACCCTCCTGGAAAAGCCTCAGGGTCAGCGTACTGGGAAACCAAGCCTGGGACATGTGCCTGAGGTCATTTAACTGACTGTGCCCAGGAGGTGCCTGCCATCTGATTCTAGAGATGACGTGGCTCGACAGGATGTTTTGGGACTAACTGCGCGTCGAAGGTTGCTGAAACCACAGAAAGATAGGACCTCGCTGACTGAAGAATTAACTCCTGGAAAACTCTGATGTTTAAGGGGTTGGTACAAGAACCGTAAGAAGACAGAAAAAGATTAGTGAGGCAAGAGAACCAGAAGAGCACACCATCATGGAAAAGCAGTGATGGGAGGAGTTTATGAAGAACCAGATGGTCATGAAGTCGAATGTGACAGAGAGCAAGTAGAAAGAAAAAGGGAGAGGTCAAACAATGAGTCAATTCGGAGCTCACGGGGGATCTCTGCCAGTGCACACACAGTGACAGGATGAACAGGAAGTGACAGAGGGGACATCGGGCACAGACCACTCTCCAAGGTGCGGTATGAGAGAGGCTAGGCATGACCAAGTGCCACAAGCAAGGGATAATTTTCTTCTTCCCAGGATGAAGGAGACCCAAATATGTTCAGTGGATGGGTAACGGCCAGTGAAGAGAGAAACTGTAAAAATATAGTAGCAGGAAGTGTTCTCATAGAGGAAGGTTCCAGAGAAGGCTGGAGGGAATGGAATCAAAAGGACAAGGAAAGGAGGTACCCTTCAGAGAAATAAAAGCATTAACTCCTTAGGATTGAAAGAAGCAGCGGGTAAGGAACAAAATACCGAGAACCAGTGCTGTTCAGTAAGGCAGCACAGACCACACACGACTCCTGAGCACTGACTGATGTGTGGCTGGTCTGAACCGAGACGTACTGTAAGCCAGCCTGGTTTCAAATACTCAGCACCAAAAAAAAAATACCTGTGTAGACTATCTCAAAAGCTTTTCTATACTGATTATATTTTGACATAGAATTGGATATATTACTCTTTAAAATGTCAAAAGTCAAATTACTCAGTTGTCTCTGACTCTTTGCAACGCCATGGACTACAGTCCATAGAATTCTCCAGGCCAGAATACTGGAGTGGATAGCCTTTCCCTTCTCCGGGGGATCTTCCCAACCCAGGGATTGAACCCAGGTCTCCCAAATTGCAGACGGATTCTTTACCAACTGAGCTATCAGGGAAGCTCCCATTAAAATGTGGTTACTAGAAAACTGAAGACTACACATGTGACCTCCATCACATTCCTACCAATGGGGCTGCAAGTGTATGTCAAGCGAGGCTACTTACTGTGGGTATGCAGATCTTGCTTAAGGGGTTTCCATCCAGGAGATAAGACCCATTAAACGTCACATATTCATCGTAATACTGAGGTGCCTGAGGGATCACACTACATAACAACTTGCGCTTTTCTTCAATCTTTTTTCTTATGTGCAAGTATTCAAAATAGGGATTTGCACGCTCTGAGCTGTATGGCTGGATCTCATCAAGCTTCAGCGAGTCCACAATGGCGGCCAGGGACTGCTGGGTTTTCTCTTTTGCTTGCAGCAGAGAGGGACTCACTTGCACGGGCTGAGGCACCCGAGACACTTTCCTTTTCCGGGGGTGGTGAATCTGAGGGTCGTCCTCCTCGGTTAATCTTATTCTTCCTCGAGGCGATGCAGACTCACTGTCTTTGTCTGGTAACAGCGCACAGCTGGCCAGAAGCTGCTTGCTTTGACCGGCTCCTGTGTTTCCTTTGTTTCTGGTCATCCTTTGTGGGATCTGGTTTTCAGGTTTATCATCTTCAGCACTTTCCTCTAGTTCTACTTTAACTAAGTGTCCATATTTATGCATTTCTGGTGGAGCTGATGGCTGTGGATGGTTCTCCAGACTTGATAAAGTACTCTGTTGTGACTCCTCATCCTCGATGGATAGCAAACACTTCTCACTTTCAGGACAATGTTTTGGATTATCTGGTTCACTCAGGTTTCCTTTTGGCACCCCTGCATTCATGTCACATAAATCAGAATCACACTTATCATTCAAATGAGTCAAAACCAAACTCTCAAGTTTGTTCTCTTTTTCATGTGAAGTATCCTGAATGTCAGAAGTGCTTTTTTCAGCCTCATGGCCACTGGAAGACTTAAACATTAGCTTGCTAAATGCGTAATGAGGATTTGGCTGGGAAGACACGTCACTTCCATTCAAGTCCTTTTCTGATGGAAATACTGGCAAAGTACTAGCTTTCTCAAAATTTGGTGCTGCTTCTTCAACAGTGTTTTCAGAGTACACTGAGACAAAGGCATCTGTCTTCTGAACGTCTGTTAGGACAAAAGTATTTTCCATATCTTTTGCAGGTTCAGTATCAGTATCCAACACAGAACTGATGATTTGAATTGCATTTTTCTGCTGCAGAATACCTGGTTCTTGAGTGGTGACATAGGACAAAGACGTATGTCTGGAAATAGATTCAGCATCTGAAAGTGATTGGCTGTGAGAAGAGCAAGGTTGCTGTGAAGGGAGAAAGGACGCTGGATCCTGAGCACAAGTGTTTCCTGGCAATTCAGTCTGGTGAACGGATACAAAATCAGTATTCTGTTCTCTCAATACTTTGTTTTCAGGATTACAAAAACCCTGAACAGAAGAATCTTGATCAGGTGCAGCAGAATTTGGGCAGCTAAAGTCTCCGGTGTTCAACGACTCCATCTCCCATGACTTACTTTGGATCACACCAACCTGATTAGAGGGCTCTAAGTGCACAGGACTGCCCATCAGTGTGCCCATGGGAGCAGTACCCTTGATGACATTTGTATCAGTAGAATTATATTTGCTGTTTACAGATCTAGTTGGAGAGGCTGCAAAACTGGAATGTATGTTAGACACACTCAAAAGTTCTCTTTCAGGCACGTTGGAGGATACCTCAGATTTGGGAGAAGGACAAATCTCTCTTGGCACAGCTGAGCCATCTTGACTGCTCTCTTCTGATATTGTTTGGAATTGCTTTGTATGCTCACAAATGACAGAGGGCATGCTATATCTTCGGGCTTCTGCAGCTGATCTCCCTTCATTTGTAACTAGTTTAGCATCTTCGACAGAAGATGCCCGGAGATGGGAGGTCAGAAGCCTGCTAGCATACGATGCTTTAATCCGCTCTGATAGGTCAGTCAGGTTATCCAGCTCCCTGTCATGAAGGGCAGGAGATTTGGCAACTGGCAAAAACGGTGACTGGGAAAAGGATATCTGGGAATCTGAACCCTCTAACATAAAGTCTGAGTCATACTCAACTGGAGGCCTTGGGGTTGTCATTGTAGTAAGGCAGGAATCTTCTGAGCTAGCCACTGAAATCATGGAGACAGACCTGGAGCTGAGACCTGGCTTTTCATTTTCTGATCTAGGAGACCTGTTCAAGCTATTATCTGAAACAAAGGATGACTTGCCTAAACTCATCATATTTTTGGTGTCCACAGATTGGGATCTGTTACTTACAGCATCTTTACAGTGTTTCTCCTTAGTGTAAGTATCAGTCAACTCAGAACTCTTTGACCTAGTAAGTTCTTTATTTTTGGACTCAGCTAGTACATGCTTTGTTTTTTCTTTATCTTTTACTTTAAGTTCTAAACAACTGCGATTTCTCAACCGTTCCTTTTCTTTTTGCTTAATCTTTTCCTTGTGTTTTCTGTGCCACTGCTCTATTTCCAGGTCTTTAAGGCTTAGCATCCGTTCAAAGCTGGTCTGCATTAAGTCATCATTCACAAGCCTCTTTTCTTTGGGCCGAGTATCTTTCGATGCTGGTGATGACTTAGGTTTAGGCTTATCTGCTTCAGACTTTAGTTTGAGTGAACTACTCAGTTGAATTTTATCCTTATGTTTGTCTCGTTCTTTATACCTATCTATATCTTTTTTATCTTTTTCTTTTCCATCAGGAGTTCTCAAAGGTTCATCTTTTGTTTTTTCTTTGAGAGAGAAAGTTTTTTCATGTTGTGCTTTATTACTGTCTGATATACTTGACTTTCTCTCTTCCTGGAAGTGTTTGGAATTACTTATATTTACACTGTCTCTAGATTTGTCCTTTTTATCTACCTCCCTATCTTTTTCTTTATTTTTGCTTTTTTCTGATTTAGTATAGTCACTATTATCTGATGGCTTTTTTTTTTCCATCAAGTGCTTCTCTTTGCTCTCTGCTGGATGTCTCTCTTTCTCAGGTTTTTCTTTGTCATGTTTCCTATCCATCTTTTCTCTACTTTTATCTCTGTCATCATTTTTTTTAATGGTAGTAATGTTTTTTAGCTTCTCACCTTCTCGGTGGCATTTTTCTGTGTGATGTGAATATAGCTTGTCCTTTTCTTTTATTCTGTCGACACATTCACTAGGATCTAATCTCTCTTTCTCTGACTTATGCTCATGTTTTATCTTCTTCTCTTTTTCAGGATTTTTTCTGTCAGCCCTCTCAATGTCCTTATCTTTAGTTTGAAATCGTTTCTCAGATTTTTCCTTACTTTCTTTTATATGCTTTTCAATTTCTGTTTCCTTTTCCACTGAATGTAACCCTATCGTCTCTTCAGTGGCACTTACCCCTAAAGAGCTGAATTCGGTTTCTTTATCTGTAAGTACATTCTCTCTCTCATCTTTTAAATCTTTTTTTTCCTCCCTAAAAGATTTCTCACTTTCCTTTTTAATCTTTTCCCGTTCTTCTTTAAAGTTTCTCTCTTTGGAGATATGCTTTTCCTTGGTTGATTTATCATCTTTTATGTTTTTCTCCAACTTTGACTTTTTTTCTAATGTTAGGGACTCATGTTCCATACTTAAAAATAGATCTTCGGTTTCATCACTTTTAAAAAAATTCTCTTTCCAAAACTCTCTATCAAATTCCACACTCCGTTGCAGCTCTTTAGTACCATCCCTACTTTTGTATTTTTCCTTTTCACCTTCAATTTCTTTTTTATGCTTTTCTTTTTCCCTTTCTTTATGTTTTAACTTATGTTTTTTTAATGTTTTACCTTCTTTATCCATTTTTTTCAGCGTGCAATCTGAATTTTCAAATGTTGGACTGTGATCATCATCTTTTATTTTGGCATTTGACTTTTCACCAAATTCTAAGTGGAAATCTTTATGATGTTTGTTTTTTTCCTTATGCTTACAAGATTTTACACTTGAACTTTCTGGCAAGAATTCAGATTCTATATTATCATACCGAACAAGATCAGGCTGTAATGACATTTCAGAACTTCCTGGTGATAAACAGGTTTTAGAATGTTCTTGTTTTAGTGGTGCTGACTGCTTTTCACTGAGTCCACAAGAATGTTTGGGAGATTTACCACTGGAAATATGAAATAAATGTAATGAAGTATCATCTTTCGGGCTAAAAGATTTCCTAAAATTCCCCTCGTCTCTGGTCTTATCTGAACAATCTAGTGCAGTATTAACTGTCAAGTTTGTTACTCTGGTATTTTCTTTCCCCTCTTTTTCTTGCTTCAGCTCTTGATTCTCTTTATTTTTGTTCTGGTTCTTTAATTTCCTTTTAACTTTGCCTTTCTGTTTGTGTTCATTTGAAACTCCATATTCCTTTTTGGTTTGGATATCAGAATTTGACGTTTCAGGGACAGAACATGGAGCAGAACACTTTTTGCTCTGAAGAATTTCTTCATCTGAACTTTCAGAACTTGAATACAAAACCCTAGATGGCTTTTGTTTTTTACTTTTAAATGATTTAGGATAGAAAGCTTTTTCCTGTTTTGCAAATAAACTATTCTTTTCTACTTCAGATTCATTCTCTTTTCGCAGTTCTTTCCTAAGAATATGCCTGTCATCAATCATTTTATTTATTTCCTCTTCATCATCATCTTTGAACTCATACTCATCAAGGGCAGATGGAAGAGGTGCTTTACTAGGAACGATCTGTTTACTTTCACAGATGAGAGAGTCTTTCTCTGTCTCAGAGTCAATATTTTCATCAATGCTGGAAGGATTTACAGACTGAGCCTCTTCAGAATCTAGAATATGAAAAAGAAAATCTCCTGTGAGTTACGAGACAACTGTCAGGAAAATAATACTGAGAGAAAAACATAGCATGTATAGCAAATACTTCAATTTTGAAAAGACTTTATATTTATATGTAAATAATACAATGAAAAAATATGTAAGAGCTCTGCTACAGTTTTGTGGAAAAGCTTCAGCAACTCTGCTTCAATATGAGACCTCATGACACCTGTAAAAGCACACAATACACTGGATATACTATATATATATATATATATATAAAAACTAATATTAAAATGTATGAACAATTAAGAAGTTCAAAACTCCAAGGGGCTGGATTCAGGGAAACATTGGCTACTACTGTAAAAAATAAAAAAAATCATTTTGTGGCCACGCTATGTGGCATGTGGGACCTTAAGTTCCCCAATCAGGGATCAAACTGGTGCCTGGAGATGGAAGGATAGAGATTTAATCACTGGACCACCAGGGAAGTCCCCTGTAAAATTTTATATATATGTACATTTTCTTTTTTCCTGAAGAGAGAATATTTAAGTAAAATTCTTTGATGCAGAAAAGATTAACAATCACTAACTTAAAAAGTTTAAATAAAAACTAGATTATTTTATATGCTTCAGAATTTTTTTACTAGTAAAGACATAAATGATCAAATGATTCCCACAAGGACAGAACCTGAATAAGGGTGAACAGTTGTAACTATACAAGAAACATGATTGTCAGCTTTACCACCTATAAAAAAAAAGAAAAAGAAAAAAAAGAAATACACCCCCCAACTATGAAATCAAGATTGTAACAGATAGGCTGATATATAATTTGAAAAAAGCTACTTTATTCTTTAGTTCTTTTACAGATTCTTTTTCCTTCCTAGTTGGGAATCTTTTCTTAGCTGAAATGTATGTTGTATGCATGGAGCCTCCAACTGAAAAGAAAACGCAGGCCTGTAAAATTAAAAGAAAACTGAAGACTCTGACCAAAAGAGGAGAACATCAAACTTCACTTTTTTGGCTAAATATATAACAATATAAAGGTAATAAATTTATTTGAATACATCAAGTTTCCCCTAAAAGTGATCTGGCTCTCAAATATTCTTTACATGGAAATTCAAACTGCAGAAGCATTTTAGAGTATCTGTAAGGTTCTGAGCACTGGACAAGAGCTCTGGAGAGAATGTGGAGAAGATATGGTAATATTCTAATACTATTAAATGCCAACTGAGTGACAGTTATATTGACACGTGGAATTAAAAAAAAAAGAATACTTTTAGAATGACAATCGCTTGTAAGCATAACTCCATTCCCAGTTCTCTTAATACTGCAATACAGAGCATCAAACTGTAGAATTTAATGGTCCAAAAAAGGGAACAGCTGTTTTGGAAGTAGTATTTGTTCTGCTCCTCGATTAAATAAATATAAAAATATGTACTTATAGGACAGGTGTTAATTTTCCTTGTTGGCACCTTATTTACAATTTGTTCTTGAGGACTTTTCTTCCCTTGCAGTTTTTAAGGAGTTGATATTTTATGGTTTGTATATAATTCTTGTATTTATATTCTTTCTCATTAGGTAAGTTTAACTGGAAACTGGGAATGATTTTTTTCCTTGTATATTCCTTAACACCTCAAGTCGACACTAGAATCAAGTCGACACTAGAATCAATCTGGAGTAAACATTTAGTATGCTTCTCTAGGCACAGAGTGCTCAGCAGGAGGTGTGATGTGATTAGAAGAACAGAGCTCTGCAGAGTAACAATGACTCAGCCTGATGATGGCTCAGATGGCTGTTGGCACCCGGTCTAAAGGGTGCAGGTACCCTTCTCCAGTCAGTACCTGGGAAAGGGGAGCAGGCTTCTCACAGCAACAGCACGGAATGGGGAGGGAAGGATATTAGGAACTTCAGGCAGACTTCAGGGTGTGAAAACAACAAATGTAACAAAAGGCAGCTCAAACACAGCATGTCCCATTTCATATACAGCTTTTTTTCATTCAACAGTTGCAGACATTTTCTTTTAAAGTTGCATTTTCTTTATTACTGTTTTTAAGGACTGCATGTTACACGGAGTTAATATGTAATCACGATATACTGTGAAGACAGTGTGGAGTTACCCTGGGAGGAGGATGGCAGCCTGGCTCTGGCCACTGAGTTGCACCCGCCCACCAGGCTTGCTCCTCTGCATGCGGGCTCTCAGTACCGCCAATCAGGACCCTGCATGGCTCTCCTAAAGCTGGCCAGTCTGGGACCCCAGCGATGACTCTACATCTCTGTGATGACATCCCACTGGCGGACCAGGTTCAAATCCTTTTTCTTCCCTAAGGAGTCCTAAACCTTTTTGATTTACTTTACCCAGGACTATGGATAAAGCTGGTCTTGGAATTCTGGCACAGTAGTAAAAACAAACATGTTTGCTCCACCTCTCTTAGGATAGTGAGAAATTCACCCAAGAATCCAAATCCTCAAGTCCCTGTACTGAAAATGGCCATGGTCATCGTGATACGACACCGTTTTCAATTTGGTTCCAATGTTTTTCGTCTTTACTATCTATTTAGTTACTAGATTTGAATTTGTATTTAAAACAGTTTACTGAATTATTTCTGATAAAAAAGCTCCTTTAAAAAATATTATGTTTATCATCTCAACAATTTTCTTTGGGAAATGAGGGAGACAGTGAGAAATAAGCAATCATTAAAGCATTAAATTTTTCACTAAAGCACTTGGTCATCTGTGAAAAAGTGCTAAATAACAAAATAAAACTTAATTGATTAAAAATGTAACACATTTGAAAGTTGCTCTTGTACATCTCAAGGCATTATTTGGAAAATAGTTTTCCTGAAACTGAAATCATGGAGATGCAATAAGCAAAAGCCAGATTTAGAGAAAAATTACCAGGCAAATGATTTTTTTCAACAGCAAAAAATTACAAGAACAAAAGAACGGAAGGGGATAGTTACATGACACAGTGAATTCTCAAAATCTAATTCAAACATTTTGTGTACTATAATCTACTCCTTTCTTGATAAATTCTTCACAAACCTCTCTGACACTTTGTTCTAAAATATGACAATTGCTCGTTGCTGTCACTTGGGAATTTTTCATCAAAATCTGAATTAAATCTTTGTATTTTCCTCTTAGACTTTTTTAACCCTGCACTTGAGTTAGTTGCGAGTGAAATTCTAGGTTCAAAATAATTTTCATACAACGTTGAGCCTAACGCTGCACCCATGTTCTCACAACAGCTTTTAAGAACAAGAAATCAGAGTCTCTCTGACTGATTCTGTGCCTCTGATTCTGGGAATTTGTAAGATTTTAAACAATCTTTATCCCTGAAGTCGTGATGTAACTTGATGTGGGGTTTTCCCTTTCCATGCTTTTTGTTTTTGCTTTGTACATTCCCCTTTGATCTACAAATATCTTTCTTCAGTTAAGAGACATCTTCTTCAACTAAAAAAATTACTTTCTTTCCAACATTTATTATTTTTTGTAAAAAGAATACTGGATATGCTGGGCATGGGTTTTTTTTTTTTTTAACCATTTTTCTCATATTCCCAATGCACTTTTCAATGTTTTACATGTTGCCCTTCTCTTAGATCTCAAATTAGATCTTCAGCGATGTCCAGTTTATTCTTTAACCCTATATGGAATGCTTACTTTCAGTAATGATAAACATTTTGAATTTCAAGGACTTTCCTGGCCAACTTTTTCAAGGTGGCCTTCTGTTAGGGTTATTGGATAGACTGCCCCCACCATTATCCCAGCGTCTCCAAGCGCACTGAGAACTTACCCTTTTGCTTCCTATGTAATTTTCATTCTCCCGATCAACTGTTGTGCTTGTTCATTTTGGCCCTTCTTGTTTGTCTTTCAGTTGCTTTTCCTCAACTCTCTGGATTTCTTTTCATACTGATAAAGGGAAAAACTGGTTTCTTCAGCAGTTTTATGGAGGACCGCTACAGCAGGCGTCCCCTGCATGTGTGCTCCATGGTCCCTCCAACCGCCGTCTGTTGCTGAGAATGCGCCTGCAACAAGCTGGCTCTGAACTTCAGAGCCCCCAGGCTCCACTGGGAGGGATATTTGAGTTGTTGCTTTGCTCTGCAATACTCTACTAACCACAACCAGTATACTGAACCTGATTACATAAATATAACTTATGTTCTAGTCAAGGAAGTAACATTAGGAAAAAAAACACCTGCATTTTAGGAAACATATCATTACAGCTTCCATATCCCTAAATTGATTGTAAAATGCAGTCTAGAGACAGGAAAATAAAATATTGGGTAATTTTATACAGCTTATTCTAAATCTGCATTTCTAAACCTCAATTTAAAATAAAATAAAATAAACCTCATTTTCCTAAGGAAAAAAGTAGTCATGTTTAGTACATTTATTTGGAAGTAAGTATGCCATATGGGAATATATTTTCACTGTATTTCTACAGTAACAGGTACAGGTAAAGGAGTTACAGCAAAGAATTTAGGGGTGAGCTGGGGAGAGAAGAGAGTATAATCAATAGGTGAAAACACTATGTCTAAAAGCGAAATTGACATAAAAAGTAAAACCAAGTACCACACCACTCTGTACACTCCCTTAGTTATACATGGTCTTTCTACCAACATATCAGTCACACAAAAATGAAGTCTATCAAGTATAAATTAATCAAGACTGTCCCCCTCTGAAAATATGACTGGTATCACTACAAAAAATTTGATGTCACTAAAGGAAACTGACAAAAATCACCCAGTCTCGGCTAGTCCATCAATACATGTGTGTGTGTGTGTGTGTGTGTATATATATATATACACACACATATATATATATATATATGCACATATATATATTTATATATATATTACATGGAGGTCCTTTAAACCATGAGCAGGTAAAACAGGATGATATAGCTAAGGCTAAACTCATTTATTTGTATACATATATGTAATATTTTAAGTCAAAGGTCTTTTTTAAGAGTTCTGCCCAAATGTACCCTTCAGAGAGTTTTAGTCTTAAATATTCAGCAATATCTCAAGGACTAAAATAATGTGACAGACTCACTTTAAGTTGCTAGGCACTGGTAGAAATACAGTTTATAAGACAAACCATCAAGCTAATATATTTTTAACAAAAAATCAATTCATTCTGAATTTGCAATAAGCCATTTTATATGTTGGGCAAATACACTTAAAATTTCTTAATTATATTTACATAAACCTCAAAGAGAGATACTGAGATTATTATTTTATGTAACATAAAAATTTAAAGACATATTCATTTGCAGACATCCAAACAACATACTAGCTGCAGTCACAATTTCCCATTTATTTTTCTGATATATGAGCAAGTAAAAAATATAGAACTATGCAATTTTTATAGACACTACTAAAGAGTAAATGCTTACAATATGGTAACTTAGGTATAATAATTTCTTTCCCTTTTTCTCCACTTAACAAAAGTTGACATATAAAATTTTAAAAAGACACTCAATCTTGAATTTAAAACTCTTAAGCTTTAGAGTTAGGTTGATATAATGAACCTACATAAAACACAAGATAAAACCTGTATTGATTTTAAAGTACTGGCTTTCAAATAAGAGAACTGTAGAGGTTTTGGTTGTTTAAGATTCAGGTAGAAGTAGTTAGTGATATTTAGAGAAACATGTGAAGAATTAAAATCAGAACTCTGTGTATAAAGTATACCATATATATCACAAAACAGAGGAGAAAAAGCAGAGTATGTAAAACATGGTGATGGAATTTCTTTTAATTGATCACTAAAGAATATCTTATTGCCTATTATGCTGTATGCTCAGCACTCTGCACATCACATGCCTTTTCATTTCTTGTAAGCACCTATACCACAGTGATGGGTGAAGAATATAAGTTGCTGAACACCAAGTACAGTGCTTACTCTATGTGACCTCTACCTGTAGTCTTTATGCTTCCAAGGTTAAAAGAAGCTTGTTTTAAAACTTCCTCAGGTGAGTCTTCTTCCTACTTAAAGTTAAATTGTTAACATCATATAATCCATTTAATAAAAATTTCTGGTGTATTTTGACTTAAGTAATTGTTTTTTGTATCTGTTGATACAAAAACTGTTATTAAGTGTTATAATTCCATGTCTGCATGAATCAAGTCATATTTTCATAGTTCCTGAAATATAAAACTGAGGATATGAGTTTAACAAATATGACAATATATTTAGAATAGTTACAATCTTTTAACATTAAGAAAATAAGGCTTCGAATTACTGGTCATTTTGTGTATTTTATGACACAGAAATGCACTCAGTGAACACCAGAGGGAAACAACATATCACTGTCTTTTTGGAAGTTTCTTAATCTGTCTCATGGTAGACTCTAAACACAGACTGCCTACTTATGATGGAGTATTTCCTTGCTTAAACTGAAGCGTGCAAGTGAGCAAAGCTTATAGCAGTGGCTTAATAAACATGGCTGGATTACTGGCAGTCAAAGCAATGTAAGGAAAGGGTGAACAATTATTTTTAACAATGCCTGGCATTTTCAACTTTACCCACTGGGCACTTTGTTTACGTAATAAGACAGTCTGCGAACCTGCAGCAGAATCTCTACTTTGGCAATTAATGAGTGTCAGAAAGCATGGGGAGGGGCGCAGTGCGACAGAGTCACCCACTTCTCCGTTACCGTAATTCTGGTTCAGGAGCGTGGTCTGGTTCTCTGAATATGACTCAGCTTTCAGCAGGTTAGCAAGAAGCAAATATCTGTAGCAAATCCTATTATCAGATAGAATTTCTGTCAGGAAGGTAATATGGAATAAGACTGTGGAAAAAGGGCAGAGGTTAGGGGAAAAAAACCACAGAATTATGCAGATTTAAAAGTGTCATACACTTGTATGCAAATCAGTTGTACTGACCAGGACATGAATTCCTGCAACAATATCATAAATATCTGATGTGCATGACATAAAATGACTACTCAGGGAGGTTCATGAACTTGGGCCACCCTGCACGTTGTTTATTACTAATCTGTGATGAAATGATGAAATAACAGGCTTGTACCAGAGGAAATCAGCGATGTCACAAGCACACTCTGAGGTCATCAGACAGACACCTCTTGTCAGAGCATTCTCCTCTCTGATGAAAGAAGCCATGCAGTGGCATATATTCTGGCACAAGCTCTGTGCCCTGAGGACCTGACACTCTGCAGAACAGTGCCTCTGAGCAGCACTGTCACGAAGCACAACACCTAATGGGGTAAGCCGAACTCTAAAATGTTTCCTACAGAATGCCTTTTTATCTACTCCAAATTTAAGTTCTGAAATCCACACCCAGTGATACTCTCTAACTTTGCAACACTTAAAGTGTATCTGTCACATGGATGACATAACATACAAAATGGTGTCAGGCTTTACATGTACAAATGTCTATGGGCAGTCAAATTAATACTCGATTAAATATTAATACATTCTGAATTTAGATTAGATGATGTTAAGTCTGACAAGGACCTCATGTAAGTTAAACAATAAATTTGGGTATTTTCATCAGTCTTTTCAGCAACTTCAAAATCTTTGTATGATACTTACGGATGATTTTTACTGATGATTTTTAAATCATTCCTTGAGGGATTTTGATCAAGCAATAATTCAGGCACATTCACCATGTGGAAAATAAGTATGCTGAAAAATTAATACATAGCTGATGAACACATGAAACAGCATCAGTGAAAAATCAAAAACGGTTCTAAAAGACGTGCTTTACTCTAATGAAACATGTAAGTTCAAATAAAATACCTATATTCTTCCATGGGAAAAATTTATTGCGGCACTTCTTTCTCACAGATAGATTTTTAACTAAAGCTGCTTTTCACTGCTATTGTTTTTTGAAGAGACCAGGATTACAAAGTCCATAGGCATAATAAATGGGAGAATTAATATATCATATAAAATGTTTCTCTTCTTCAAATCTTATTTTCTTACTTTCCTATGGAAGCTATGTAATTCAGTTATTATAATCCTTATTTCACATAGCACAAAGATGTTCAATTGACTTTCAGTTTGCACCTGGCAGATGGATTTACAAATACTTCGAAATTAAAGAAGTGATAGGAGTTAGGGGATAATCACGTTAGTATCTCCATTTCCTTCACCAGCTATGTCTTCTGAACTCACAGAAGGCCCCTCCGTGCTGAAGCACCAGAGGTGAGACCTTGCTGTTGCCGGACCAGGTGTTCCCAGACTCACCCAGTCTCCTTAATAGACAAACTCAGTCTACAGGTTCAGCGACTCTGGATTTGTGGGTAATGGAAGCTTCTGGCATAATCCCTAAGGCCCAATTACCCCGTCCTCCAATTAAACAAATATCTGTTAAGCAATGTCTATGTACCAAACACTTAGTCTACATTTATTGGAGGGTGAAGGAGAGAAAATATACACAAAAAGGAATGCTGCCACTTTTACAATTCCTCTTATAGTTTTAGCTCCCATCATTACGATTCCCACTACTACACACTGCTGTCAACCCTTTAAACAACATGTTTGTCTCTCTCTATTCCTTCCTCCCCCATGTCTCTTCCCCTTATAATTAGCCCCCTTTTTGGATAGGTGATAGTTAAGTGGAAGCCTTGATCCTTTCCTATGTGGAATATGAGAACAATCACTACTGCCAGCCCCTTTCAGTACTACTGAAAACATACCAGGCGTTTCCCCTAACATATCATCTTGAGAATTTCTTAGTATTTAAAAAACCCAATATCCTGAACCTTTTATGTGCTATTCACCTTAACTGAGTTTTGCACAAAATTCCCCTGGAGAAGTACCTATTAAGTACACACTTAAAATTTTAGTCTTGTCCATTTTTTAAAGTCTGATATGGTGTTTTAAGTCATTTTAATTTTCTTCTACAGGTCCTCTCTCGTTTCGTACAATCCAGCTGGGAAAAGATGCGTGCAGCTCAGCACACTCCTCTGTCTGGGCCCCTCCTGCCAATGGCAGCGGGATCTGACCCGGAGGACTGAGGAGGGGAGCAGAGTGTCCCTCCAGTAGGAGGGCAGGCAAGGGTTTCATTCTCTTTCTAATTTAATGTTGGCAACTACTGATCCTCAATGCTCCCAGACATCAACTAACAGGGAGTTGCAAAGTGGTCAGTCTCTCTTGTCATTCTTTTAGCTGGATTAATCTTATAAGAAAACATTTCTTCTCATCATGAGGTTACCCAGTGATAGAGTTCATATAGGAATATGGAGGCAAAATAAATGATGGACTTTTCCCTCTTTTTTGCCTATTTTTTAAGATAACAAACTGGTTCTTTGGTGACCATGAATTAATTTAAAAATTCACCATGAAAAAAAAATAAAAAAAAAATAAAAATTCACCATGGAAGATTCATGATTTAAACATTTCAGATGGGTTTCAAATCTTCGCAATTAACATCCTTATTGAAGCTCAAACTTTCCCATTTTTGGCCAGTGGGGAACTGTTCCAAGCTGTCTTAGGCCTCTGACAAAACCTGAAATCTGAAATAACGAGATGTTCTATATTTCCCGCCCTAGACTTAGTTTAGCATCATCCATTGTTTTCTAAAAAAGTTTGGCTTGCTTTTAGGAGAAATTATTTCCTGATTATAATCTGAGTACCAGCAATGACTACTGCTACTGTCTTTGTCAGCTTTAGATCTTTTCAACAGATGTAAATTTGTATTTTAGTTTCAATTTGGAAATAATTTCAACTCACAAAAAGCTATAAAATAAAAAATAATAAACACTATAAATCCTTTACCTAGGTTTTCCTATTGTTAATGCTTTACTCTTCTTGCATTATACTTTCTCTCTATATATAACATGTGTGTGGTATAAATACATTTTCTTCCTTAACTATGTGAAGGTAAATTACACATATAATGGCTCTTTACCCTATATACATCAGAGAGTATTTTGCAAGACATAAAGATATTATTTTGTTACAGCATAGCTGCCAACTTCATGAATTTACACTGAAACAACACTCATCTACTGTCCATATTCCTTGCTAAATGATCTAATAATATGTTTTATAACTATTTCCCCCCTCCACGACAGAAACCAGTCCTGGAGCAGGTATGTTTTTTACTTATCGATTTTTAAAAAAACTCTGAGTATGCCAAAAGTTTTCTGAAATATTCTTCTCGGATCTTCCCTTTTTTAAAACTGTGATTGTAAAATTGTGCCGCAATTTTACAACAATGACCAGAATTCAACCACCTAAACACAAAAATAAAAACGCAAAAGTGACTCATCAATGCCAGGAAGGGTCTGGTGAGTAGTGCTCTAATTGATAAAAGGATTAAAAGAATTCAGACATGGTACAGCTAGCAGTGGCAGTGCATAGCAGTGCTGGTAGCTATTAATGGGGAGAGAGTCTGCAACAGGCTCAAGCCTGACATCAGCAATTTGTGGGGAAAAGAAATCACAGAAATAGGGCAAGAGCATCAGGACTCCATTTACACGGAGGACATGGAGACAGGACCTCAACTGAGGTTACCGAACTCACCATTCTGAATGGCTAGAGTGCTAGGTGTTACAAAGCAGAAGTATGACATTCTACTAAAATAGCACATAAACAGGTGAATGGAGACCATGTGGAACAAACCTGTGTAACTCTCATCATCATCAGACAAAGGCACCTCTCTTTTCAGCAGCAACTCCAGCTCCTCTGTTTCTGCCACATCCACTGGACGCTCCCCATGTTTATTAGCTTGAAAAGGATTTCCACCATGACGAAGCAGCAGTTTCACAATCTGCAACATTGAACAGTAGGAAGACTCAGTCCTTTCGTAGACTGAATTATTTCATTCTCCCGATTACACGCATAGTCTCCTCCTGCTCCGTCTACTCTGCCTCCTTCCCCAGTGTCTATTCTAAATCACCATTACTCTCAAGTTCCATTTTCACTGCCATCCCCCTTCTGATTGCATCTACTACAAAGACAGTTGCTCCTTAAAATTGAAGTTGGGCTATCTTAGCACTGAATCTCATGATTTTTCTTCCTGTTTCACCAAACATTTGACAAGTATTTACCGAGTACCGATTAACAAGAACTGCATCAAGTTCTGCAGATAAATCAATGAAAATAAGTAACAAGCTCCCTGGCCTCTTGCAATGTACAGGCTACAGGAATTCTCAAAAGAAGTATTTCCCCTGTTTAAGGCAACTAGCCCTACACCACAGAGAAGGAAGTGGCAACCCACTCCAGTACTCTTGCCTGGGAAATCCCATGGACGGAGGAGCCTGGTAGGCTATAGTCCATGGGGTCATGAAGAGTCGGACATGACTGAGCAACTTCACTTTCACTTTCATGCACTGGAGAAGGAAACGGCAACCACTCCAGTATTCTTGCCTGGAAAATCCCAGGGACGGGAGCCTGGTGGGCTGCCATCTACGGGGTCGCACAGAGTTGGACTCGACTGACGCGACTTAGCAGCAGCAGCAGCAGCCCTACACTAAGGCTCTTTAATCATCTTCTTTTCTCCATCTCCCTGGGATGTAAACTATCACTAACTGATATGAGTCTACTTAAAATTAATGAAGCTTAAAATGCAAGGCCTCTGACTTTCATGGTCCCCTTACATGTCCCTGTATCTAACTTTTTATTCGTTTCTTAAAGAACCTCATCCCCACAAATTACATAAGCTTTGGGCTCCACAAACCAAGATGTGCTTGGTTAGTCATTTCATTTTTTTGGTTTCTTTCTTTTTTCCTATTTCTCTTCTTTTCTATAGTAAAACCTCTTTTTTGACCGACTCCTTTCTAGAAACCAATCTTTCCAGTTCATTTCTCTTTTGCCTTAAGACAATAATGGGAATAAAGAAACAGACTTTTAAAAAAACTGTTTAAGCCTATACTGTTCTCCACCTAAACCTCTCTTCTTTCCTTAACAGTCAAGCTCCTGGACAGTGTTTACCCTTGCAGCCTTGACTACTTCTTTCTTATTGGCCCTTCACCCTTCCACCTACAATTATGCTGCCATCAGTCCAGTGAAATGAGTCTTCTAAAATCTGTGAATATCTAAGCCACAGGTGATTTCCCCAGGGCTCTGTCCTTGATTCACTTGATTCATGCTCTGTTCTATATTCTCTCCCTGGAGTGCTCACCACCCACTGTGAATGAGATGACAATTATGCAATACACCCATCCATTTTCATTCTCGTGCTCATTCTTTCTTAGCCCTCTTCTTCAGCTTCAGAACCAAATATCCAAGTGTTCTTTCGATGTATTGTATTTATATATATATATATATATATATATTTGATATACTGTATTTTAATACAAACATTGAAACCAATTGGTCCCAGAGTTCATTAAACTTGCACCCTTATCTTTTATCTTTTCTATTCTTAGTGACTAGTGCCAAAATATACCTAGTCACTGAAGCCAGAAAGACGGGAGTCATCACTGATTCTTGTTTTTCATTCATTGTTGCTGTTTAGTCACTAATTTGTGTCCTTCACTTTTGTGATCCCATAGACTGCAGCCCACCAGGTTCCTCTGTCCATGGGATTATTCAGGCAAGAATACTGGAGTGGGTTGCTAGTTCCTTGTCCAGGGGATCTCTCTGACCAAGGGATCAAACCTGCATCTCCTGCATTGGCAGAAGGATTCTTAACCACTAGTGCCACCAGCAAAGTCCTTTTCACTCATATTCCTCGTCAGACAGGTGGGCAAGTATTATTAATTCTGCTTCTGTGACATTTCTTTTGCTTTGAGCTTTTATTTCCAGTGACATGAGTGTGTTCTGTCAAAGGTAAATCTGTACTATAATTTATTAACACATTTCTCCCCTTATCCTAGCCCATAAACTTTATGTGAAATCTTTGTTCGTCTTTGTATTCTCAATACACAACTTGTATTCTCAATACACAACTGGGATGTTTTCTGGTATATCACATCTTTTTCAAAAAACAACATTAAACAAGATGCTACAAATTAGGAATTTCTAACAAATTAAAGTATTTAAGAGTAACAATGATTCACAGTGAAATAAAAATGAAAAATTGTTTCTAGGCTATGGAAGAATAAACCATCAAAACAGAACACTTGAAATGTAAGAATGCAAAAAGAAAACAAATAACTCATGATCAATTGTTAAGTTTAATTTTCCTATTTATTAATTTTCATCAAATTACATGTTTTTTTATAAGATCAAATAGCTTTTCAAGGGTGCTAGTGAAAAACAATTGTCCCTGATATTTATCTCCGAATGCTTAAATATCACACCTAGCATGCTGCTTCCATATTTTTCAGTTTTAGATGCTGTCTACTGTCTTACAATGGAAGACAGGGACTCAGCTCTCGTTTACCAACTCCATCCCTGTACTCCTATACACCACCATTCCTCCTCCTCCTAACTTTCCAAAACAATCATATTATTTCTGTGTGTGTGTATTATGACTAATATAAATGTTGAACCCAGTAGCATACCATGACTAAATTTCCACTCTTACACAAGTTTTTTTATCCTGGAGTTAAATATCTTCATTTTTCATTTGCTCAGTGTTTTACATACTTATCTTTAACTCATCCCCCATTCTGCTACAAGCACAGATCCCTTCAGTTCCACACACAAGCACTGTTTCTGTAAAGCCCTTCTCCAAGCCTTCTCACTTGCTTTAAAATGGACTAGCTGCTGTCTAGATTTGCTTCTCATCTGTCATCTTCCTTCATCCTATCATCCTGGAAACACCCTTTCCTCAGTTTTGTGTTGAATTCTTTAGATCATATCTTCTTTGTTGGTTTTCTCCCTCATTTTGTTGAAACACTACCTCCAGGAGATTCTTGAGAAATGATTAAATAATCTGAGATTATTTTTCTACATGTCAGAAAATACCTTTACTCTATCCTCACTTGAGTAATACTTACTTTGGACACAGAATAGTTTTCCGTCCAATTTCAAAGGCATGAGCATTATCTTTTAGCTTCAAGTGCTGTTACTGAAAAGTCTGACGCCATTCTGATTTTTTACCTTTACACGGAACTTGCTTTTTCTCTCTGTAAGCTGGAGGACGTCGTTTGCCCCTATGGTTTTGAAATCTCAGGATAATGAATTTTGATCTCAAGTCTTTTTAACATGCATGCTGAGCATTCAATTACCCTTTCAATCTGAATACACCTGTTCTTTCAGGTCTGAGAAAATTCCTGCTTTTATTTATCTGCTAAAGTCCTGTGTTTTCACTGTTCTGTCTTCTAAGAACTCTTTATGACACTGGATCTCCTGAATTAATCTTCTTTTTTCTCATTTCCCCTCCTCTATCTTTGTCTTTTTATTTCCTGGTTTCTGGGAGGTCTTCTCAACTTTATCTTTAACCTTCAATGCTCTATTTTTCATCCTGTTATCATTTTATTAATTTCTAAGAGTTTTTTTTTTTTTTTTTTTTTGGTAATTTGCCAACTTTTCCTTATTTAGTAAGCCTTCAGTTTTTGTTTCATGGCTACAAGAAACTCTCTTAACTTTGGGGAAGGTAATGAGGTTTTTTTTTTTTTTTTGAAGTTTCTCTTGGTCTGTGTCCTCCAAGTTTCTACTTTTCTATTTGCCTGTTCTGGTCTTTACCTTCCACATTAGACACCTTTCTCAAAAGTCAGGTGATAAATGGCTGTCTACATTTAAGACTAAGGAAGTAAAAGACTTACTGTAAGTTTTCTAGGCCAAGGTAGGACTTGCTGATAGATGGACTTTGTGCTAATGTGATATGACTGGGCCACTTCATCGGAGCCCCTCTTGGCTAGTTCACTTTTCTATGGAGAAATCTCTCAATTCACGCCTTACCATCACCATTCTGCTTGACTGAGGTCTTAATGTTAATAAGCTGACATTTAATCCTTACTTCCAACTATCCTTGTGGTACGTCAGTCCAAACAGTATGGTTTATACTTGTTAGAAAATAAACCTTCAATCAAATCTGCCAGGGAGATGTGCAGTCACCTGGCTGTGAAGGGCTAAGGGCCACGAGGGTCAAAAACAGTTTGATTCAATCCTCTTGTTTTCTTATTCAACAGGCATTTCCAGGTGAACCCAGCCATCAATTGCTGAGCTTCAGTTTTTATGGGATATTGTGCTGAAATGGCTTTGGCTTCTATTTTCTTGGATTTTTTTAAATCAGGAGGAGCTGGTAAATTTGGTCTGTAGGCCAAATCTGGCCTGCTGACTAAGAATAATTTTTATATTCTTATAAAATACTTTTAAAAAAATGATAAAGGAGAAATATAGAGGAGGACACAGGAAAAAGAGCAAGAGGAAGAAGGGAGGAGGTATTTACTATCTGGCTCTCTACAGAAAGTTTGCCAAACCCTGTTCTATGTAGTCACCAATCAGTCCTCAAATTTCTATCTCCCTAAATAGTGGTTTCCTGTTTCGTCTGTTCTTTGTCCTTGTGGGTCCATGTTCTTTAAAATCTCACCTTACCATCATTTGAGAGGTTTGAGAAGGTAACTGAAGGCAAAAACCTTTGGTTATTATACATATTGGTATAGTGAACATCTTCACAAATTGAAATATTTCCCCCACCACATTTTTAGCCTTATTTCCTTAGGCTAGAGTCCTAGTTTGAGAAACCAGAAGATCTTGATACTGCTGAATGCTTTCTATATCTATTAGGAAATAACTTTAAAAATATTTATTCCTATGATGGGACAATGAGTTCATTCAAGCATGCTACAAAAACCCTAATCTAAATAATCAATACATTACAGATCATCCTCACACGCAAAAAATTACTTATTCTAAAAAGAATTTAAAGTAACAAAGTTGCTTAAAATAGCAGGCAGCATATTAGAAGGAGGTAAAAATGCTGAGACAAGAAGAAAATAATGGTAGGTAGTATCTAAAACAGAACCAGAAACAGAGCTATTATGAGAACATATATTATGAAGTACTACGGTGGAGCCTGGTGGGCTGCCGTCTATGAGGTCGCACAGAGTCGGACACGACTGAAGCTACTTAGCAGCAGCATACACTTGAGAAATGTAGGCCAAAGATTAGGTTCTTAGTAAGCTATGTTAAGAAAAGTAATCTTCTCTTACTCTAATTTAGGACAGAACTGCTATCTTTCTGTTTTCCCCAGCTTAGAATGTCTTATGGATGGTTGCAGTCATCATGAGTATCACTAGAAGAAATCTAATTCTTTGGTGGAGGATCATATGGTACAGATAAACACAAATGAGCTTTTGGTGGCTCTCATTTCCCTCCTCCTCTTTGGGGACAAGTAAAGAATAAGGAGAAAATAGCCCTCAACAGCTCTGAATTATGACTCCTACTATCCTAGGCATGTTGGTAGGAGGAAAAGCAAAGGTCTTCTGAAAACAGCATGCCAGTCTCCCTCTGGAAAGAGACTGGAAATAGTGTTTGAATCCTTGTAAGTACATCAGCTCAAAGGTCAGCTTCTGGAAATATTTTTCAGCAATGTGCATATTTAGAAACTTGTATTCATAGAAACATGTCTTACTCATAAGGCATAATTCTTTAACATTACATTTAGCAATCAAGAAATCTTTTTATGCAACATTTGAAGAAAAACTATTCATGTTTGAAAAACTATCAATAATGCTTTTTTTTAAAAAAGGGAAGTGAGTACACTATTTAACATAGCACACCCAGAATATAAATTATATATGTATGAGACTAAATATTCAATGCAGAAAACAGACAAGCATATAAGAAAAAATAATATAGTTAAGTGCTACCCCATAGGTATGTATGAACTGTCAAAAGAGCAAAAGAGACTGGAACAACAGTAAAGATCAGTTTAGGAAAAATAACATTATAGGCTTCATTTTTCTTCAAAATTTGAACTTGAGAATTATGAAGAAGTCTTTTAGAAAGATTTAAATGAGAAAATGGCATTTTTAATTTCTGAATTTTAGTTTCTAAAATATGAGCATATTTGAAAAATAGCAATATAAAAGTAGCCTTTTAACCTCTGACCTCTGACATTTCTATAACATTTTAAATTTCAAGGTAGGTTTACGTGCTCAGTGTCTTGTTTTCCTTCAAAATATCCCCCTTAAATAGGTATTATTTATTATGGATGAGAAAAAGAAGTTGAGGAAAAAAGTAACTTGAGACCATACGTTTGGCAAACTGTCCAGGCCAGAACTGAATTTGTATCTAATCTTCACCAAATTTCATTTTTTTTCTCAACTAAAGCGGCTTTTAAAAGGCAGGCAGCATGACCCTGAAATTTTTATTGTCTCAAAAAAGAAAATAAGGCTAAGAATGTTTGCTGCTAATGAAAGAACTAAAGGGGATTTTTCTAGCAGAGAGGTATGAGATGACATTAAAATTTGAGCTACAGTGTTAGAAAGCATGTCCTATGTTATTCACCAGAGAGCAGAGACAGTGTATTGAACAACAGCTCTTCCAGCTTAATAGATCATTACCTCACTTGTCTTAAGAAGACATTGGTATTTATCTTATTTAGTCCCTTAACTTGGACTCTTATCAGTTTAATAAACTTGGGAGTGTCTCAGACCAATGGGACCTCATGGGTCTTTGTTTCTCCAAGCTCCGGGAGAAGCTAAGGGTACTAGAATGTAGTCGGTCATACAGTTTCCATAAGAGACACCAAAGGATGTCCATTTACTGTGATGATTAAAGTGACTAATACATATGAATCATTTACAACACTTATCTCCGAGTGAAAACACACAAATATTGCTGGGAGAAGTTAATGCAATGTAGTTCACAAATTCACAACCACTCCAGCCAGAGACTGGAAATCTCAGAGACTGAGAATCCCACATGAAATTCACGGCAAAGAGAAATCTTTGGACAGCATCTGTGCCACAGATCTAGGACAGCTAGTCTCACCTGAAGCAGGATACGAGACATTTTGTATACAAAGATACTCTCAAAAACAATGAACTTATGGATGTGTCTGACCTTATTCAGGGCATTTTAGAGTTATGAAAGAGAGAGTAAGGAAATACAAAGTATATATTTACACAGAGAGCTAAATAAGAAAAATTAGAACAAGGCTGAGTAGTAACCAAGGTAATAAATAAAAATCCAAGGCAAAATAAAATTAGAGTACACTCTGTGAGTCTCAGAGCGGCAATATATATTAAAATCCTTTGCAGGGATCAGTAACTAGAGACGAAAAATTTAATAAAGCAAAACAGCTTACACCTTGTTAGAAATGAAGAGAAGAAACACAACAGCTGCTTTTGGCTAATGGTACTGGGAAGTGTGGAGGGACGCAAGGGAGAATTCAGGTATTTTTCTGAGCTAAGCAATACTTTTCAACTTTCTAAACTATGTACAAGTATTTGTCAATAAAAGTCAAAATTAAGTGAAAAACAGAAACTACTTCTTTGATGAACAGAATCCTTTGCTTTACAACCACTGCTAACAGTGCCCTAGGTTGATCTGCTTCAGCTATAAGCAGGTTACAGTAATGGAACTAAGCATTAAACACGCTTAAAACATAAGCTTCATTACAACAAAGACAGGGTAGGCTTTGATGTCAATATGCCAGAGACTGAAAATGCAAATGGAATTTAAAACTCAGCATGGGTCATAATATTGCATCAAAACAAATCAAACATGGTATTTAAAGATGCCATTAAATTTTCAAGCATATATAATCATGTTTGATTAAATCATGCATTATATACATAAGCTTCTGAATATCTTAAATAATGTCAGCTAAAATTCAAGAACAGATGTTATGTACAAATAATCATTAAATATTAATGTCTTAAAAAAGGTATGACAGTGTAAAATTTTTATAAGTAAAATATGCTTTAATCACTACATCTAATTATCTGACAGCAGAATGGCCCGTCAAATAAAAATTCTGCCAAGTTGCTGAATTATCAAATTAAGTAGATTTTATGAAAAGATAATGCTAAACCCTTAATAGGAATTAGCAATTCGAAGGTAGAAAAAGGGAAAATAAAACACAAATGAGCTAGTCAGGCAATGAATGAAATATGACACCAGACTGTACAACTAAGAAATGAGTTAAATTACTCTGGGTTAAATTTATCTTCTGAAGATGTGTATTACTGTTCCTCCTGTCATACTCACATCTCTGTGCCCACTACTAGCGGAATCATGGAGTGGAGTGTCATCATCTAATCCTTGTGTGTTAACATCTGCTCCAGCTGCTATCAGTATCTTAGCAACATCATAATATCCCACGTTGCAAGCTTCATGCAGGGGTGTCCAACCTAAAGTTACAATATTAATTGAACATATGGTTCACTTCTACTAATTCAACACATATGCTTTTAATATAACCATGTGTGATACAGTAATTCTAAATGTACACAATACAGAAGGAAAAAGGAGTGATGAACAAGCTACTGAAAATAAGTACCTAAGAAAACCACCAATTTTACAGAAGGTTCATCCACAATATTATTTCCCATGAAAGTGAAGTCGTTCAGTCGTGTCCAACTCTTTGCGACCTCGTGGACTGTAGCTTATCAGGCTCCTCCATCTGTGGGGTTTTCCAGGCAAGAATACTGGAGTGGGTTTGCCATTTCCTTCTCCAGGGGAGCTTCCCGACCCAGGGATCGAACCCAGGTCTCCCGCATTGCAAGCAGATGCTTCACCCTCTGAGCCACCAGGGAAGCCCCATTATTTCCCATGGGGCTAAATTATTTGACAAAAGTATTAAACTAACATTTAAGCTTACCCAATGAATATAAACTTGCTATAATTTATAATAATCAACTGAATTATAAAATAAAAAGAGTAGAAAAGGGCAAAATAAGCTTGTTAGGGTCTTGCAATAATACAAGATATTAAATAGAGTTCCCTGTATACATCAGATTCTTGCTTATCTGTTAATATTTTATATACAGTAGTGTGTATATGTTAATCCCAAACTCCTACTAATTTATCTCTTTCCTCTACCCAGGGCTCTCTCATATACTTTTATACTCTTGATGGGAGTATAAATGGATCAAGGTCTTTTTTTTGGAGGGCTATTTGCCTGATTTTCAAAAAACTGGATAAAATTTTTATCCTAATTAGATAAAAAATTATATGGTAATATGCCAGATAAAACAGAAGCTTAATATTTAAGAATTTGAGTGATTACTGACATGGAATTGTAGTAGGGATCAGGGTTTCATGTACAAACTCCAAAATAGTTTTAAAGTATACTTTTAGAACACTTTTATTTTAGAAAGAGGAACAAAGAATGTCGATTAAATTGTAACCAGAGTCTGTTTAGATGATAATCTCAAAATTTTAGTTGCTGAGTATGTCTTTAATTACAAGTCTTACCTGCAAAATCTTTCACATTCACATTTGCCCCTAAACTTATTAGTTCTTTGACTTGTTTTACATCTCCTCGAATAGCTGCCATGTGTAAAGGAGTTTCACCACGTTCGTTTCTTTTATTAACTTTATCTTTTTGTCGAGATGAGGAACTGGGAGTTTTCTTTTGGGCTGGTGTTGTTTGCGATGGATGATTTGGTGTGGAATCTGTAAGAAAGAGAAAAGTTTAAAGTTCTAAATATTTTGTATATTCATGTAAAGGTTTTTACAGGTAATGTGCTAATTTCTTGGATTGAGGGAGTACCCTCTCACCCAAACAATCTGACACTTGACTTGGGTAATCTGATAATGACCCAGAGTAGATCTTCCTTTAGGGTTATCAAATACTGAATGTGCCAACTAAGAAAAAAATGTTTCACTCTGTCAATTCTACCCTGAACGTACTTGCTCAATGAATAATTTGATAAACTGCAAAAAAAGCATTTTTCATGGCATGTTATGAATTATTTCAAGACCTAGATGAAATGACCTTGAAGTCTAGAGCTTACACTTCTTACTCAAAGTACTGTACTCAAAGTATGCATTCCAACATTAGGTACAAATTAAAGTCATAGATGATTTTAGTATGAAATGAAGCTTATGATCCATAAGAAATAAGGACAGTCTAGAAAAAGGCCTTTAAAAACAGGCTGATAAAGGAGGGAAAAAAAGTGCTTTGCTTTGATTTCTATCTTTTGGTATTTTGTTCCAGTTTCTCGCTCAAAAACAAGAAAGTTAAACTGCATGACACTTAAAGTCCTCTCCTCCCCATTTGAGAACTAAGAAAAAAACAAAACGAAAAAGAGTTTCTTAATCAATTAAGGATTCAAGACATATGTACAGTGTTAATAATTCTGAAAATTTACAACTATTTAAAAGAAACAACAGCTCTAAGGAAAAAAAAGTCTATAGAAAATAATTTTCTAGCATCATATAATGACTTCCTTGCAAACTGCCACAATGGGAGTGCTAAAGTATTATCCCTTTTTTCTCAGTAAGAAAAAAGTTTAAAGTTTACCTTTTGAATTTTAAAGTACATTGAGTTAGTAACAGTTTCTTATCTGTGAATTTCTATAATGTACACTCCAGAAGTGCCTGAATCTTGTCTAACTCATCACTGTATCTCAACTGCTTAGAAGACTTCCCGTTAACACAGTGTACTTACACAACATTTATTGAGTGAATACATGATTATTTTAATATTTATAGTCAAATTATTTATTTAGGAAATTAGTGATTGAACTTAAAAACAAAAAGGCATTTTTAAATTCAAACAACTTGCAAGGAACTAACTCATACAAAATTTTCTCAGCCATACCAAAATAATATAACACAGACAAAATAACAGTAGTACTACCCATAATGGCAATCAGAATAAACATGGAAAATGAGTTATGTAATGGATAAGACTGTGAACCTTAACAACCATATCTATCAGCTGGCAAACAGGCTGATAATTCAGAAGCTTTCCCCTCTATACATGTCTTAATAAGGAGGACTGCTGCTGCAGCTGCTGCTAAGTCGCTTCAGTCGTGCCCGACTCTATGCAACCCCAGAGACAGCAGCCTACCGGGCTCCTCCATCCCTGGGATTCTCCAGGCAAGAACACTGGAGTGGGCTGCCATTTCCTTCTCCAGTGCATGAAAGGGAAAAGTGAAAGTGAAGTCGCTCAGTTGTGCCCGACTCTTCGAGACCACATGGACTGCAGCCTACCAGGCTCCTCCTTCCATGGGATTCTCCAGGCAAGAACACTGGAGTGGGTTGCCATTTCCTTCTCCAGTGCATGAAAGGGAAAAGTGAAAGTGAAGTCGCTCAGTTGTGTCCGACTCTTCGAGACCCCATGGACTGCAGCCTACCAGGCTCCTCCTTCCATGGGATTCTCCAGGCAAGAGTACTGGAGTGGGGTGCCATTGCCTTCTCCAAGGAGGACTGATATACCCTTAAATGAAAAGAACAAACTGCAGAACAGTATTACAGTATTAATCTTATTTATATTCAAAAACAAACGCAACAAAAGATACGTTTACATGTTTATATCTAAAAAACTTTGAGAAGAAATTGTGAATAGCGCTTGCAGCTCAAGGGGGGAGGTTATTGGAAATGAAAAATTTTTAGCTTCTTGCCTTATTGCATTAATTCTTTAATTTACTCTAAGGATAGAGGTTCACAGTATTAAATAACACTTTTAAAAAACAAAACTTTTCTCATCTAGCTATTAAATCTGAGCGAAAGTCAACACTGTACATAAACATCTGAAGTTTAACACTGTAAATAACTTTGATTTGGACAGTCTCCCCAAGTTGTGGGTGGAAAGACGGAAGAATAACCAAAACAATATGCCCCACTTTAAGCAGAAAGCCCTAACATGCTCTTGTTAGTGAAAGACACAGATACACTTACGATTTAATGGAAACTATGATCTATGGAAACTCTAAGAATTTTACCAAGTTGTCCCATTTTTTAACAAAGGGCCAACACTGGAAAAGTTCACTAGAAAAACTGTGTTCTTGTCAATGCATTTCAGCAGGGTCTGTCATGTTACTCCAAGTGTTAATACAAAGATGCCCTGAAGAAAAGAATTTTTCTTCCACAATTTTGGAACTTTTCTTTCCAAAAGAAAAAGATTTCTCCAAAGAGATTTACTTTCTTCTTGCATTGGTCAATGAGAACTTTATATAACTTAAAACTCATGTTTTTAGCTACCAGAATGTATAACTAAGTTCACTGCTCAATGTAGTAACTATCCCAGACCAGCTGTCTGGACCTTATCTATCTTTTAAACTCTTTTAATAAATGAGCAAGTTGGTTGTTTGTTCCTTCTTTGTTTTCATCCTGCTGGTAAGCCATCTTTAATCATTTCTGGAAGGCAAACTATTGATACTTGAATAAACACACCACACACACACACACACACACACACACACACACACGAAGCACAGCATCTTAAATGGAAATGTGAAATGAAACACAAAATTAAATTTACATAATACACTGCAGATATTTTTTCTTTTGAAATAAATTTTGTTGTTGCTGTTGTTTAGTCATTAAGTCGTGTCCGCCTCTCTGCAACCCTGTAAAGGGCAGCCTGCCAGGCTCCTCTACCCATGGGATTTCCCAGGTAAGAAAAATGGAGTGGATAGCCCCCCCCCGTTCTTCAGGGGATCTTCCTGCACCAGGGATCGAACCTGTGTCTCCTGCATTGCAGGCAGATTCTTCACTGTTGAGCCAACATGGAAGCCCAAAATAAATTTTGGCAGATCTTAAACAATAAAACATGAACTATACTCTTGCTTCTAAAAGCATGTGATAAGACTACCAGCTTACAACAGAGTGCTAACTATAAAAGTAAAGTATAACTGTAAAAGTAAACTATAAACCTCGAAGCAGCTTTACAGAAACTTAAGTAAAAATTTCTGCAGTAAGGTAAAAGCACACAGTTCTGAAACAGATTTCTCATGTGGACTGATCCAATTCTAAATTTTTTTTTTTACCCCCCCCCCCAATTCTAAATTACAGTTGATCCTTGGACAACTCAGGGATCAGGGGTACACACCCTCCTAACATTTGAAAATCCGTGTGCAACTTACAGTTAGCCCTCCAAATCCAGAAGTCTATATCTTCAAATTCAATCAACCAGGGATCATGCAGCAGTATAGTATATACTACTGAAAAAAAATCCGTGTGTATGTGGACCTACTCAGTTCAAACCTGTGTTGTTCAAAGGTCAACTGTACTCATTTTAGTTGACAAACATTTACTGAATGTCTGCTAAGAGCCAAGATCCCTGGCTCCTGTATAGCTCTTCATCTAGTAGATGAGACAGACAATAAACAATTGTCACACAAACACAGGTTAAGATTACAAACTTATAAGAAACTGATTAAATACAAGAAAGGACAAACATTTAAAGTAGTTAAAAATAACTGTCAAGACAAAGCTACAATGTGAAGAAAACCATGAACACACTGGAACTCAATGATGGTGAGTGTCACCTGGACTGTTGTCCCTCGCTGTCATCTGCATAAGAAGTGCCATCTGCTTTCGCTCTGAGAGTGGGTAACCAAAGAGAATGCTAACGGGAGTGGACTTCTTATTTCCAGCTTCCTTTTTTGTTTTCTTCTTTTCTGGACCTTCTTTCTCTGGAATTATTAATAAATATGTAAGAATGTGAAACAAACTTAAGCACTCAAAAGTAAAGCATAAGGAGGCTTTTTAAAAATAGATGATACATGTTTATGAGAAACAAGAGTAACAGAGAAACTTGCAACAGGCAGACAAAAGAGCACTAGGATTTTATTATACAATTTTCTCCCTGAATGCTTTGAAAAAACATCTTAATTGTATAATTTTCAAAAAATTAATTAACATTTGGAAATTTAATGCTAGTAAGATCTGTATTTTAATAATCGATTATATTAAATAACACTTCAAACATTCCTTAGTTTTATATCTCTGAAACTCCTTCACTCACTCTAATCTTATTCAGTTATTCCTAAGCCTGTATAGCAATGTTCCTTCACATTACCTAATTCCACTAATACTTTGTACATCTTCTAAGGAGCTGTTTAAGACAAAGCACATCACACAGAGTAATTACTGAAAAATAACACCAAATCACTCTATTGCAGTTACAGGACAGCTGAACATGGAAGACTATTAATCAAAGCTGAAACTGAGCAAAATTAAAGATTCTATATGTGTGTGGGAAAGGGCCGGGGGAATTAATAGAGATCCTGCAAAGATTCAAAAATGTCTAAAAATTTTTCAAGGAGATTTGATCCATCATAAAGCCAGTTCTCAGATTTAGCTATTTGGCAAATCTCTGGCAATGGAGCCAACACTCCCCGTTATGAGCCAGAAAATTCAGATGGGACTGGATTCCACAGGTCAAAGAAACATAGGTGCCTGTTACTCCTTCCTTAAGGACATTTCTGGGAATTAATTCAAGTGGCCCTGTGAGATGAGCTGCCTTTTAACTGTCTAGGCATCTATTTACTGGAAAACCCTGTACCAACATCTGGGATTTACTGATCCAGGTTTGCAGTATAGAGAGGAGCTACAAAACTATAAATAAATTAATAAAAATTGCAAACAAATGTAAAACAGCAAAATGAGTGCAAGAAGACAATGCTTAGTAGTCAATACTGTCGTTTTTCTCAGGTAGATGTGGCCAGCAGTTAAGACTACTCCAGGAGATAAGCATTTATTGATCTAGTAATTTTCAAGAAACGAATAAAAGTTTGATACTATTTATATATTACTGTATTATTATTTAAGGCATAAAATCCTGTAGTGTGCTACTGATAATCAGGACAAACTGGCCTCCTAAAGGCCTGGAAAAATCAAAGGGCCTGCTTTACACTCTGCTGCCCACAAATCACACAAAATTCAATAGTGCCAAAAATGTCCATTTTGTTGATATTTGCAGAATTTTACATAACAGAAATAAAAAATTCCAAGATTTTTAAAGTCAGCCTTTATTAATAGTTCTAATATACTATTTTCTTACTTTTCATTTCATTAATGATCCAATTAGTATAAAGCCCATTTCAACAGTGTTACACGTAACTTACTAAATTTATTATAAACCCTTAAATTGGTCTTCTGGAGAAACCTTTTTTTTTCCTGAAACACATTCTTTTTCCTAATAATGTTCTGTATGCTTTGGTTCTCAGATTTAATGAGGAACCACAACTGTTGTTTTAATAGTTGTCGATCTGAATACCAAATCTTTAAATATAATGAATGTACTTCTCACTTAAATTAAAATACTTGTAACAGTTTAAAGAAAGAAGTTGTTTTAAGAAAAAAAGTATAGTTTAGTAATTAGAAGAAGCAAAATAAAAAATACATATCTATCCTTAAAACACTTTTAAAATTTTGGAAAAAAATTTTTGTTTTATTCTCTCATTTGCAAACTCTTGATTTCTGGTATTAACTGCATTTTAGTAACACAATGTTTTAAGAAGAGTATGCTTGAGGACTTCCCTGATAGTCCAGTAGTTAAGACTCTGCACTTCCAATGAAGGGGATGGAGGCTAGATCCCTGTTAGGGGACTAGGATCCCATGTGCCACGAAGGAGTGGCCAAAAAAATTTTAAAAAGTAAATTCAATAAGATTATGATCAAAAGGCAAAAACCAATTATGTTCCTCTATACTTGCAATGACCTCCTAAAAAAAGAATATACTCTAAAGTGATACTCAGTTTACAAAAGAAAAACTTTAAATAACGAATTCATTATTAAAATTCCATGCTGCCAAATGAACAAAGGTATTATATTTTGGAAAAGAATAAACAAATTGGATATATTCCAGATGCTCAATCAAAAACTCATACTAGCATTCATATGAACACTATTTTTTCTCTGAGTTACCTTAGCCATCTGTCTTGAGTTCATGCTTTACATGAAGACAGGAAAATAAGGTAGATGAACAGTAGCTGGTGTAAGATAGATTAGAGATAACCTTATACCATTTTTAAAAATCATAAATCTTAGATTAGTATCTCCCAAAGTGTGCTTTTCCATGTTTAAACCATTCAACAAAACTCTGTGAAAGCATGGATTCTTAGCAACTGGACCACCAGGGAAGACTGCCTTAAGATATTTTTAAAGAAAAATCCAGGTGGTTCACTTAAGACTAAAGAAAAACAGATACAGCCTTTTCAACAATCCAGTATTTTTTGCTTCAAGGTTCAGAGGACCTTTAGAATTACAGAGATATCTCAGTCTTATAATCCCGAAAATTAGTGCTTTCTTCCCATGTCTTATCAGAATAAACAGCTCAACATTGTCACATCTCAATTAAGTTTATTGAGAAGAGACAAAAATGTTTTTCTTGGGGAACTAGTTCATAAGCCTACCAGTGTCTCAGAAATACATGTTCCCACAAAGCAGTCACAGTATAAGGAATGAAACTGTGGGAGCTACAATTCAAATACAGATGGTTCTGCAATATCTACCGTTTCTGACAGGTGAATTCTTATATCTTCTGATTTCCAGCCATGATCCTCAGACCACAGGCCATTTCATCACATACTGCTCTTTTAGGTGTGCCTTGGTACTCAGAGGCCCCATTTTAGGAAAGTACCACTAACTCCACAATAAGTGTAGATCTGTTCAATTTAATGCTGACTGTAGACAAGCCATTGCCAAATTTTGATAACTAAGTATCACTGACTTACCAGGTCAATTAACAGCTTTCAGGATAATTTTAAGAATAATTATTTCGCTGTATACCAACTCCACAAATTTATAAAATAAATACAAAGTATATTGGAAACAGAAATTTTATTTTAGTTTTTACAGTTAAAGGCCATATGCTAAAAACTGGACACTGAGGGACTAAACAATATTTTACATTTAAAAAGTCAGAGATAAGAATGTAAGCTAAGTAAAAAAGAAAAAGAAAAGAATCAAAACACCTAGCTAATTTAGTTTTCACATACTAGGGGATACATTTACTCTTTGATGGCATTTCTCCAGGAAACTTGGTGTTTTAATCCATTTTTAAATTCAACAGGGGCAGCAGCAAAGTCAACAGACTAAAGAGGTCAACTGAAAAAATTTTTAATACGTTTTAAAAAACACACTGCATGCTTGAAGAGTAAGATGATACTGTCTATGAAAATCACTATGTGTGGTATAACGTGTGAAGGGTGTACAGCTAAGAGATGGAGGACCAGGGCACCTTCCCACAGGGGTCGCTGCTCAGCACAGCTCCAAGGGTGTACCCTCTCATATTCTTCTACGTGAATGGGCTCCCAGCTGTGCTGCATGCCTGAGTGGCTGTGTGCAGGATCTTGCTTGCAGCATCCATACAGAACATGTCTTGGACATGGTACATGGGAGCTCTCAAATGAGGCTGGAAAATTTTATGTCACTCATATAGTCACTTATTCAACCACAGACATCTATATGCTGGTTTGAAAATAAGTTATTTATAGTACAAGAATTAATTATAAATGTGACAGAAACCACTGGCTAACAGGAACCCCTGATAATCTAGTTACCTGAGCATGTCCTGTAAGAAGATATAAGTCTCTCCCCCCAATTCTCACTTGTATGTCCTGGGTCTGAATCTACAGAATGAGAAGAGACAGGAGAAGAGAAAAAAGCATACGAAGGGAAATGCAGAATTCAACAAACCAACATTTTTCAAAAGACCACAATGATGTATCACTGTTTTTCCAAAAGATTATTTTTAAGGTAAAGCCAAAAGTACATTTAAAACACAGGTTTGGCCAATACCTAAGATTTCAGTTTCTTTGGTCTTAAAGCTAAGAAAGTCAACTATGTAGGCTGCAATAACAGTTATTACTGAGGCTGCTTATTAAAACATATCATCTTTCTTGAGAATATTTTTTCAATCTCTGAATACTGATAAAAGAGACAGTATTCTGTTTAGAATTTGCCTTTTAGAGAATTTGAATAAAGACTTAAATCATCCTTTTTGTTCTACGAATGCCAAAACTACTCAGAAGACAATAGAACATTTTGGACTACAGTATCATTCTAGACCAAATATTTCTATAAACTATGAACATTTCAAATACTATGAATTATTACACTGACCACCTCTTACAAAGAAAGGAGGCTAAAGAAAAACAAAATTTATCAGCTAAGAAATGGAATGCTGCCTAACAACTCAATAAATTAGACAAGAATATGGAGAACTGACTTTTGACAGTATGGCCAGAGCAAATATTTTTACTTACAAACAAGATGCTATTATAACTTAAAATAATATTATTCTAATCTTTACAATCTCAATTTATTGGCTCATAATTTTCTTTCCAGAATGATTACTATAGACATTATTCATGAGTTCAGTTAGGTATAAGTAAAAAACAAAAATATTGGGGGAAAAAAATTTAAAGAACAAGTAACTCCTAAACATAATATTTGCAAAAAAAGATAAGCCTAAAAGTTAGTGATGAGAAAGCTCACTCAATTGAAAGGAAAATCATTAATAAAATAACATTTAGACCAATTCTAGAGCCAATGGGTAAACAGACTGAATCATAAGCCTTTCAATAAACAATTACATTTGCTTTTTGTAATTGTTAACAAAACCAATAAGTTAACAACTAGAAGAATTCTATGAAGAATATTGACATTTCAAGATAAACAAAAATTTAAAAAGGCCTCCACAGGTTGCAAAGCAAAGTGGCAACTAATATGTTGCACCAACAAACTGAATTAAATGGATAAGTGAAAGCAGATCATATTACTGCGATCAATTAAAGAATAGTGTATAAAATAAACTTGCTTTCAATTATATTCATTAATATAAGAAAGCAGTTTAATAGTTTATCCAAACCTTCCTTTGGAAGTAATTAATCTATCCTGACCCCACACACCCTTTGGCTTTTACTCAAATAAGTATGTTCATATTTGGGGCATCTGTATATGTATTCTATAAAGATTTAATTAAAGAGCTAGAAAATTAAAAGCTTCCATATTCTTTCCTCTTACTCAACTGCTTCTTCCTTCGGTGCTATACTGAGACTTGACCATAATAAGATTATCGCTACCTATGAGGTCTTTGTAAACCCAGAGTGCTAGGCAGAGTGATCCTCTCTCCCTGATACATTCTCTGCAGCAGGCAAGACAAGCAATACTTGTATTTTAAAAGCTATCTTTTGTGTTTTTAATCGAAGTATAGTTGATTTAAAATACTGTGTTGGTTTCAGGTGCACAGCACAGTGATTCAGTTATATATTTTTTTTTTTTTTTCCAGATTATTTTCTATTATAGGTTATTATAAGATACTGAATAATAGTCCCCTGTGTTACACAGTAAATTCTTATTTTACTAAAATCAAGAATGATTTTTAAATTTTTTACTATATATTTGAAAATTTTTATAATAAAATATTGGGGGGAAGGGACAAAAATAAATCTATAATAGACAATCTCCATGAAAATCACCAAAAGATGAGTATGCTTATTAAGCAAAACACTAATTTTATCTGTTACTTTTAACACAGTTAACAGAAAAATAACACTTGTTGTCTTTTTTAAAAAGTTGCCCTCTCCAAAGTTGCTTGAGTCATTACTTACATACGCCACTAGAAAAAACGTAGTAAGCAAATAGATAATGCTTATTAAGAAGAAATAAACATTTTTTAAGAAGTAAAGAATGTTGTATATATTTTTTTACTTAAACATGCAAACTAAAATGAAATACTACTGGTTTATCACTACAGATAATTAGATCTATCAAACCTAAAAAAAAAAAAAAAACAGTGCCCTGATGTTATTTGAGATTAAAGAACATAAATATACATGCTGGAAGACTTTGTAACTACGTAAAATTATTTTAGAGAAATGTCATAGCAACGTTGTATCCTTTTAACCCTGTAACTTTACTCTTGGAATGAATAAGAAAAAATTCAGGGTATAACAAAAACACAATTTGGAAAGATTCTTATGGCATTACTCATAACAAAATAGTTCAAATGTAGGCTGGAGGCCAAGAAGAGACTCACTCATTTGTAGCCTCAAGCAGTCAAGTTCAGTCCTTTCATGTTAAAGAACTGTTATGGCATCCAATGAATGCCGATTAGACTAGGAAAGAAAATTAGTATGATTTTATGGTGGATAGAGTAGGAATAAAGTTCACTCAGTAGAAATATTAGCAACTATTAAAGATAACAGCAGTTATCAGTTATTAATATTTTGTTGTTGTTTAGTTGCTAAGTTGGAGAAGGAAATGGCAACCCACTCCAATGTTCTTGCCTGGAGAATCCCAGGGACGGGGGAGCCTGGTGGGCTGCCGTCTATGGGGTCGCACAGAGTCGGACACGACTGAAGTGATTTAGCAGCAGTTGCTAAGTCGTGTTCAACTCTTTTGTGGCCCCACTTACCATAGCCTGGCAGGATCCTCTGTCCATGGGATTTCCCGGGCAAGAATAGTGGAGTGGGTTGCTGTTTCCTTCTCCAAGGGGTCTTCCCAACCCAAGAATCAGACTCATGTCTCTTGCACTGGCAGGCAGATTCTCTAACAGTGAGCTACCAGGGAAGCTGTATCAGTATTATAAGGTGCTTACTTTAAATATTCATTATCCTCTTTCTGTTAATAGGAACACCCCAACTTTGATCAGAGTGACAATATACCCAGCTCAAAAATATTCAACTTTTCAGACTTTCCTGAAACTATCAGAGCCTAACCAGTTGAAGTGCAGGCAAGTCTCCAGGGAGGTTGTTTCACAAGTAAAAAGCGTCACTGGTCTTTCCTGCCCAGGAAGGATGGCCTGTGACTACAAGGCAAAATGCTAAAGGACAAAGCCTATATAACAAGCTAAGAGTGGCAGAGCAGAAATATAAAAGGAACCTAGTCCTTGTCGGTATTACTGACTGCTGCACTGCCTATGCCTGTTCTTACTGCAGTAGATGAAAAACCTCTAAGTCAGTTTTCTATTTTAATTAATATACTGCAAACTGATTTTATATGTTATGCCACTCAGAGATCACAATTTCTGAAGTTGGTATTATATATGCACTTTTACAGGTGAGACAACTGGAACTTACAAGGAACTCAGCTAATCTGGCCAGAGCAAGAACTCAACACTGGTCTGTCGGACTCAACAGCCCCTGATAAGAAACACTAGGCTCTAACTTCTCTCTGTTGTAACTATAATAACTTATCTTGTCTGGATTCTAGGCTGGGAAAGACCGAAAGTAAAAGCTAAAAAATGGTGATAAAGCAAGCTGATGATGTAGCTGTAAAGAAACCATTTGTTTTCTAGATCAGAAGTAGTTACTTCCATAGGCTCAGTGAGTTACTGTATGACAAGCCTCTTAACATTTCATGGGACAAAATTTATAGAAACTCTCTAATAGGACAGGACGATGTGGGATAGATACTGGAATGATATAAGTAGTTATGCTGGAGATTTGTTGAAATGAAGACAATTATGATACAGCTATAAGAACTCATGGGCAACACTTCAAATTATGCTGTAATTTCCCTCAAAATTTTATCTGTCTAGTTAAGCAACTACTTTTCTAGAAAGTGATATCTTTTAAAAAATTAATAAACATGAAATAATTGAGAATTTAAAGAGTTTAAGACACACTGCTGCTGCTGCTGCTAAGTCTCTTTAGTCGTGTCCGACTCTGTGCGACCAGAAGCCCACCAGGCTTCCGCGTCCCTGGGATTCTCCAGGCAAGAACACTGGAGTAGGTTGCCATTTCCTTCTCCAGTGCATCAAAGTGAAAAGGGAAAGTGAAATCGCTCAGTTGTATTTGACTCTTAGCAACCTCATGGACGGAAAATTCTCCGTCCATAGGATTTTCCAGGCAAGAGTACTGGAGTGGGGTGCCACTGCCTTCTCCTTAAGACACACTAGGCTATCTCAAAATGAAGATTAGGAATGACTCATCTGGTTGATGGCATTACTGCTGATTATGAGAACCACTGATCTTTCTTGGACAATATGAATGTCTTTAAAAAAAAAATAATGATGGTTGTTTTATAAAAATAATGTATGTCTGTCATGTTAAAAATTCAAGGCATATAAAAGAATACAAAGAAGAAAGTAACAAGTCATCTCCAATCCTGGAAACAACATGTTAACATCTCCTGAGTATCATGCAAAGTACTTTTGTAAACGTACATAAAGACAGAGGTATCAGGGGAGAGAGAGAAATCAACTTATGTAAGAGGAAGAAAATACCATACATATGTGCGATCTTTAAAAATCTGTAAGATTAACTTTAGTTTAATTCAACATAAAAAGAAAAGGAACTAAAGGAATCACTTCTTCTCTACAAGAGATTCATATGCTAAAATATAAACATAGGCATATATATAAACATACAGATAAAATTTTAAATAAGGAAAGATTAAAAGTTTTAAGCAATAATTTTGAAAAAAATTTCAGTTTTAGACAATTTCAGTTAACCCCTTGTCATGAGAGATGATGAGCTGAGTAGCACTCAGCTTTTTCTCCTTTTCCCCCCATTCCCTATTCTTTCACTTTTCACTAACTCAGGGTTCATAATATTTACATTTTTATCCAGGACCCTTAATAACTCACCAGGTTTAGGTTTAGTTCTACAATGAAACAGTCTTTATATTTAAACAATTTTCACTTTCTGTATGTGTGTTAATATCTATGTGCGTAGGCATATATACAAATATAAAGAATATGACATTATGCAATCAAACAGTACATATTATTTCATAACCTGTTTTTTCAATTTGTATACTATGAACATCTTTCCATACTGCTTATTCTTCTACGGGTAAAAGGTACTTCCTCAGTATTTACCATAATTAAACAAATCCTTTATTACCTGACAGTCCTTTCCTGTTTTTTTTCTATTATAAAGTTGAGAGAAATATACTTGAAGATAGTTTTCATTCTCATCAATAATTATTTATATTGAATAAATGCCAAAAGAAAGAATAAATCAAATGTTAACAAATTTAGTTTTTAACATATGTTGTTATATCAAGGTAGTTCTATAACTTAGACAAACTAAAGCAAGTTCCTATTTTAAATCAGTGACCAGTTTGTGCATGATTTAATGAAAGTGAAAGTCACTCAGTCGTGTCTGATCCTTTGCAACCCCATGGACTATACAGTCCATGGAATTCTCCAGGCCAGAATACTGGAGTGGGTAGCCTTTCCCTTCTCCAGGGGATCTTCCCAATTCAGGGATCGAACCCAGGTCTCCCGCACTGCAGGTGGATTCTTTACCAGCTGAGCCACCAAGGAAGCCCTTGTATGACTTAACCAATGATAATTTTGTCAGTCATTATAAACTCTATTTTCTTGAGTACTATTATTTCATATATTTCTTTGTCAACTGTAATTCTGGTGTTCTGAACTACATGCTTGTACCTTTTGTCCATTCTCCAATTTCTGTGTTTTTTTCTTCACGTTAGAGAACTTTAATTAGATTAAGTGTTGTCATATATGTTGTATTTCTCCCTTCTATACTTCACTCTGTATAGTTTCAGCTAATGATCTAGACTGTTAAAAAGATCAATGTCAGATATGAGTTTTGGTGCTATAGTTATCATTCATATTTAAAACATATTTAAAATGGTACTATGGACCCTTTTTTAAAATTATGAAAGTAAGACAGCTTAATTGTAAATAAGACATTTTTCCTTGGGCCTGGGGAAATTCTTCTCAATGCTTTGGATGTGTGTGTATGGGCATTCATGCAAAACTAAGGTGTTCATCTGTTACTTACTAAAATTTATAAATTCAGACTACCAAAACTACAGACATATATTTAAATCCATCAAAATCTTATTTGATGTTAGCATGTGACCTTTGGAAAAAAAAATGTTCATACTACACAAGTCTGAGAGAGAGCTACAATGTCCTATTAAATTCAAATAGTGGAAAGACTGTAGCAGAGAAAAGCATTAATCCCATCAATAAAATATGAATTAGACTATGTTCATTCAGTGCCTAAAGTTCATGTCTTCCTAAGTCTTTCTCCTTTATTTTACACTAAATGAAAGACAAATAACCCACCTGATCTAATAACAAGGGTCCTCCTGGGAAGTGTGTTATTTTGAAATCTTATATATTTTGAAAAACATGTTAACAACCTTTGAATTTTTCTAAGTCTCTTCTTCAAACTACTCGTAGGAGAACACTGTCACTGGAAAACAACCTAGTTAATGTAAGTACTCTAAAAATGACTAGCAGAAGGACTTCCAAGGAGAAAGTATGAGAGAAATTAAAACCTGTATTCCTGAAGGCACATAAGCACCTTCTTCTCAGCTAAATGACCTCATAACCTTGAAAACAATGCTGAAAAATAAGGAGGACCAGGCTTCAAAAAAAAAAAAAGAAAAAAAAAAAAACCGAACCTTTAGAAGGCAGTGTAACTTAAAATGAACAAAGCACATAATTTCTTAATTACTCAAAAAAAAGAGCAATTTTTAAGGTTTAAAAATGTCGTTAAGTGTTTAAGAAAAACTTCTAATTCAAGCTAAGAGAAATAGCCAAATACACAAAAGGAAACCTAGCTACTACTAAAAGTGTACACTAAAATTAGGTTATTTTCTAAAGCTATATTAGCATAACACATTTCAAAAGTCCTTAGGGTATTTTCAAAGATTCTGGAGTCAAGATTATTTCTATATTGATGACTAAGGTGGCTAGAAAGATAAAAGTAGGATATAATCTCTGTACATAAATTTAGAATGTAATTCTGATTTTTTCTGTGAGTGAAACTAAAAACTAAAACATTCTTAAGAACAGTTCATTATTAATACTGCATTCAGGGGATAAAACAATTATGATAAACATACAACAAACATTCAAGTTTATATGAGTTTTAGGAAATGACTATCTCAGGGCTAAAATACAACCTAGTATTTATAGATAGTGGTCATAAGGTTCTAATCTATTATGAATAACTGGGATTGACTGATGTCAAGTATCATTCCTGATAGAGTGAGAGTTTTGAGGAAAAAAGTACTATGAATTGGACTGAGGCAGCTTCAATATTTTTCTTCTTGTTTTGGAAGGGACATATTTCTGATTCATTCCTGAATCTAAAATGTCTAAGCTTTTTTTCCTTTGGTAGGTTCAATAATTTGTCCACAAAAACTGAACAACTCTTTCTCAAATCTACCATACCAAAGATCCATGTAACTGAGTAAATTTTCATCACTGAAATGCTCCTCAAGAAATCAAGTTCTTAAAATGGTAAGAGGTCTATAATGAACACTGAGACTAAGAAAAAACTGCTTTTATCTATGACAGAAATTATATTTGGGCAAGGAGTATATGCATTTCCACCCCAATGATAAACCTGAAATTCTGAAATATAAATATTTCTCTATAAAATGTAGTGCAAGAGGAATGATAAAATCATAGTAAAAGAAAGATAATGATTTTACTAGAAAACAACAAATTTTCCTACCTGTGTCTGAATCTCGCTCTTCATTTCTTGATGGGCTGATGGTAAAAGGAAGTTTACGTTTCATGGACGATTTCTCTTTCATCTCCTTGCCCACATCATTTCGATCAATTTTTGGAGTTTTACTATAGGATGCAATCTTGTCTTTACTCTATTAAAAAATTAAACATGAATAAAGTTATAATGATACTAGCTAAGCAGTACAGTATTAAAAAATACTTCATGAAGGAAACTTTCATACACAAAAGTTGAAAGGGCATTACAAACTACCATCATATTCAATGTCTTCAAGGCCCACTTTCAACAATAACATGTTTTCTAATTTGTTTCATATTCCCTTTCATTTAGTAATATAATTTAAAATAACAGTAAAACAAAATATCTTGAATATAATAGAACTCTATGTCTAAGACAGACATCATCCAATAAATACATAAATCAGAAAAAGAATTCTAGACTGAACTGAGCAGTAAATATTACTGAAAAATAAAACCATCAAATTATTTCCCAGGTGTAAAGGAAAATCCTCTTGAGCTGTCTTTTCACTTCTGCTAATGAAATGGAGCTTCACAGGCATGCCTTTTGCTTACAATGCTGTTTTAAATGGTCAATTTTATTATTATTCTGGCATAGTGAGGCCAACAGGTCAGGAGATCACTGTCAGTGGAAAGAGAGTTTGTCACTCACAGATCCCAAGAAAAGAGGGCATGTCACACGTGCAATGCAGTTTCTCCTGGGGAAGCACCTAGCCAGTTCGGGGAGGCAGAGGGAGGGAAAGGCAGGCAAGAGGAAGCTTTAGTGTGGCTTCCACAGGAAAAGGCTAGGAGAGCAAGCAGGTTTAGGGTTGGCTAGTCTGCATAACTTGTGCAGGCTCTGGGGTATATGTGTCACTTCTCTAGTTGTCTGGTACCTGAAGGTTATTCTGGGGTAACCATCAGGGCAGGGGGACAGTGGTATAGAGTACGAGAGCTGCTAGAGCTGGTGGTTAGAGATGAACCCTGGATTGCTGGTTTGCAAATGAAAGGTGTGGTCACAAGTGAGCTATTTACTTTCTCTGGGAACTGAGTGGCCCTGGGAAGGACAGTCTGCCCAAGGTCAGTGAGGTCCCAGATGTCAAAGTATCAGAAGTAAAAAGGCACGATTAATAAAAAGGTTAGCCAACAAAGTTCAAGAGATCTGCCTTAGAAATACAAATATTTTGTTATTAACAAAAGAATCTAAGAAAAACATTAAGAAGTCCCTTTTACTTTGCATATATGCTAAGATACTGTTCTGTGACATAAACAAGTTAAAAGAAACCAACGTGTTACTATGTTACACGACAAGTGTAGGCAAGACTATATCAATCATGTTCTCCTATGCAATAATTTGGAGACTAATGTGAATAATCATACAGGGCTTCGAGATAGCCCAGCTGGTAAAAAATCCACCTGCAATGCAGGCGACCCCAGTTTGATTCCCGGGTCAGGAAGATCCCCTGGAGAAGGGAAAGGTTATCCACTCCAGTATTCTTGGGCTTCCCTGGTGGCTCAGACAGTAAAAAATCCACCCGCAATGCAGGAGACCTAAGTTCAATCCCTGGGTTGGGAAGATCCCCTGGAGAAGGGAGCGGGTACCCACTCCAGTATTGTTGCCTGAAGAGCCTGGCAGGCTATAGGCCATGGTGTCCCAAAGAGTTGGACACAACTGAGTGACTTTCACTTTTTTTTTTAAATTTTATTTTATTTGGGGGCTAATTACTTTACAATATTGTAGTATTTTTTGCCATACATTGACATGTTAAGTGTGACTATTCTTACCTGCTACCAACTTACTCTGTTCTCAAGTAAAACTGTCAAAACTGTTACCCAAACAAAGTGCTTTTGTGAGAATCTTAACACTAAAAATTATTTTCAGATCGGGGGAAAGTAACTTTCAAAAGAAATAGTTACTTCTGATTGTCCTGAAATTTCTGAATTATCAAATAGTATTTATATATTAATATAAATACTCTTGTCTATCCAGGAGAGGGTCACTGGCACATTTTTCTTTCATACGATGACATAATAAACCTAACAGATTTTTTCATTTTAAAATGTTAAGTGCTTTTCATTTACACTAATGTTTTTCTTAAAATAACCTACAACAGCCATCACACACAACATGAAAGTATTAACAGTTAGCCAAGAATGACCTTCAATCACTGCTGATACTAAACAAGGTGCTGGCAGTCTTTACAAACTCAAGAAGATAGAAAAAAGAAGAGGTATAAATTTACCTGGAGATAATTTAAAATATATATACATATATAAACCCTTGAAGGATACAAATCAAAATGTTAATGGCTATCTGTGGGTAACGGCATTGCAGGTGTGCTGGGAGACAATTCACCATGGCTTTCTTGCATTTCTGTACATCTAGCAAACAGAAGCACTAAATAAATCCCTTTGTTCTATCTTTTCAAAGTTATCTGTATACAGAACAGCCTTGGAAGATAGAGATAGTGTCTTCCTCTGCAGCAAAGGGTAGATGAGATCTGTTCACTGTTCAATATATAACTTCTCTCTTTAGGGCTAAGATCAGGTAGATTCACCTTCCATTAAAAAGATTTGGGGTTCCTCTCCCGTTACACAATCCACTGTATATGTAGTTGTCACTGGCCTTCACTACATCCCTTTGTGAGAAATAGGGCTCTGACAACAGACATAAACACTGATATATGGCTACTGCTACGGCTATGTGAAAAAAAACTTTCCTTTCTATCTGACCCAGGAGTCTCAAATAGTCATGCAAATAGGCTAGAGTAAAACCTCAAAGATCCTTCATCTTAAACAAAGCAATTTCTATTTTCATTATGCTTCTATGTTTTTAAATTTTTCTACAGCGAACATGTATTACATTATTTGAAAAAAAAAAGTTCTCAATTATCATGTGGAGAGTACAGGAGATAATGAAGACTGAACCTTCACCGATGATGAAAAGGACAGGACAGAGCTATTCAGGAAGGTAGATGATTAACTGGAGAACGCAATGGCAACCCACTCCAGTACTCTTACCTGGAGAATCCCAGGGATGGCGGAGCCCAGTGGGCTGCCGTCTATGGGGTCGCACAGAGTCGGACACGACTGAAGTGACATAGCAGCAGCAGCAGATTAACATCCACTCTTTCACACTTCATGAATGGAACTCGAGATTTATACTATCAGAAAATGTTTGATAAAAGATTCCGTTTTGCAAATTATAAACACCAATTTATAGCTAGAAATGTTTCAGTGGAAAAATTTCTAAACTAAAACCAACAGGGAAAAAAATCCCACAGACTGTCAGTAAAAGGATAAAATATTTGAAGAATTTTGAGTAGGTATTTTTGATGAGCACCTAACTATTGTGATCCTTAATAAGGTAATAAAATCATTTTATATAAAAAGCATAATTGCCAGAGAATTATTATTTAAAATATGGTCTATTTGAATGCATTTAAGAAATTAAGTTTGGGTTCAGGTTATTTTTAAATTTAGAAATCTCTTAAAGCAATGTATTGTGTTATATTAAGCTATAAATATGGTCTCTATTCACATAAGAGAACAACTACAGATTCATTTCTAAAAATTTTATGGAAGGAAAAACTCAGCAGGAGCTAGAAATTGGCTTCAAGGTCAATAACTCACTAAGAAAAGACAACCTTAAGAATATGCTTTGCAAATAAATAAGTGAAAAAAGATAATCATGTCGCCTTCTCTCCTCCCCTCTAATTTTGTCATAAGAAACAGCAGTAACATATAGTCTATAAGCAAGAAATTTGGAATGGATATTACGGCCCTTCCTCTCTTAAGCTGTCAAATATTTATTTAAAATGAAAGAAGATTACTTCTAACAGCAGCTTTGGATGTCAAGCTGCTCGGAGATCCAGAGCATGGCAGTACTAAGCACCATGCACACTGCTTCAGAAGGGCTTCTGACCCTTACACAAACACATGTGTGCTCTTGAAAAACACTGAATGATTAAACTGAGGCTGAGAACAGTTAAATACATCCCTTTGGGTAAGCCAACTGTTAAGAATTTAATAGTTTGTATTTATTCTTCCTATTTATTTTATAAACCTAATGATTAGTAAGCATTCTTAACTTACCTAAGCAATGTTTTTAACAGAAATATGTTAGTAACAGTTTTTGCTTTTTTGCTTGCCTCTACAGTTTTAAGATATCACACTTTTATGAAGGCAATGCTCAGGACTACTTCATATTTAGTTCAGTTCAGTCACTCAGTCGTGTCCGACTCTTTGCGAACCCATGAATTGCAGCACGCCAGGCCTCTCTGTCCATCACCAACTCCCGGAGTCTACCCAAACCCATGTCCATCGAGTCGGTGATGCCATCCAACCATCTCATCCTCTGTCGTCCCCTTTTCCTCCTGCCCCCAATCCTACCCAGCATTAGGGTCTTTTTCAATGAGTCAACCCTTCGCATGAGGTGGCCAAAGTATTGGAGTTTCAGCTTCAACATCAGACCTTCCAATGAACACCCAGGATTGATCTCTTTTAGGATGGGTTGACTGGATCTCCTTGCAGTCCAAGGGACTCTCAAGAGTCTTCTCCAACACCACAGTTCAAAAGCATCAATTCTTCGGCGCTCAGCCTTCTTCACCGTCCAACTCTCACATCATACATGACCACTGGAAAATCCATAGCCTTGACTAGACGGACTTTTGTTGGCAGAGTAATGTCTCTGCTTTTAAATATGCTATCTAGGTTGGCCATAACCTTCCTTCCAAGGAGTAAGCGTCTTTGAATTTCATGGCTGCAATCACCATCAGCAGTGATTCTGGAGCCCAAAAAAAATAAAGTCTGACACTGTTTCCCCATCTATTTCCCATGAAGTGATGGGACCAGATGCCATGATCTTAGTTTTCTGAACGTTGAGCTTTAAGCCAACTTTTTCACTCTCCTCTTTCACTTTCATCAAGAGGCTCTTTAGTTCTTCTTCACTTTCTGCCATAAGGGTGGTGTCATCTGCATATCTGAGGTTATTGATATTTCTCCCGGCAATCTTGATTCCAGCTTGTGTTTCTTCCAGCCCAGCGTTTCTCATGATGTACTCTGCATATAAGTTAAATAAGCAGGGTGACAATATACAGCCTTGACGTACTCCTTTTCCTATTTGGAACCAGTCTGTTGTTCCATGTCCAGTTCTAACTGTTGCTTCCTGACCTGCATACAGGTTTCTCAAGAGACAGGTCAGATGGTCTGGTATTCCCATCTCTTTCAAAATTTCCCACAGTTTATTGTGATCCACACAGTCAAAGGCTTTGGCATAGTCAATAAAGCAGAAATAGATGTTTTTCTGCAACTCTCTTGCTTTTTCGATGATCCAGCGGATGTTGGCAATTTGATCTCTGGTTCCTCTGCCTTTTCTAAAACCAGCATGAACATCTGGAAGTTCACGGTTCACGTATTGCTGAAGCCTGGCTTGGAGAATTTTGAGCATTACTTTACTAGCATGTGAGATGAGTGCAATTGTGCGGTAGTTTGAGCATTCTTTGGCATTGCCTTTCTTTGGGATTGGAACGAAAACTGACCTTTTCCAGTCCTGTGGCCACTGCTGAGTTTTCCAAATTTGCTGGCATATCGAGTGCAGCACTTTCACAGCATCACCTTTGAGGATTTGAAATAGCTCAACTGGAATTCCATCACTTCCACTAGCTTTGTTCGTAATGATGCTTTCTAAGGCCCACTTGACTTCACATTCCAGGATGTCGGGCTCTAGGTGAGTGATCACACCATCGTGATTATCTGGGTCGTGAAGATCTTTTTTGTATAGTTCTTCTGTGGATTCTCGCCACCTCTTCTTAATATCTTCTGCTTCTGTTAGGTCCATACCATTTCTGTCCTTTATCGAGCCTATCTTTGCATGAAATGTTCCTTTGGTATCTCTAATTTTCTTGAAGAGATCTCTAGTCTTTCCCAATCTGCATATTTAGTGGCAATCATCAAAAAATAAAACAAAGTACCTAGAAGACTAAAAGCTTCAACAATTTTTGCCTTATAAATTCAAATCCAAAAACTGACATCAAATAGCCTCAAGTGTAACTTAACAAATGCAACCTTCACTACACTTAAGCATTTAGAAGTGAAAGTTCTAATTCTCTCCTCAAATCTAACATTGCATCCTGTCCCCACAACTCTGAGATTTCCTCTACCCAGATCACTGTAAGGTATCTCCACTGACAAAACCCAACAACTTCGTCTTTCCCATTCACCGCTGTGGCATCTGGCCACTCTCGGCCGTGCAGCCTCTGCTTTCTCTCGTCCTCTCCTGATCCCTCCTAAAATGTATGAATTCCTCAAGGTATACTCTACTCCGCTCCTGCCCCACTCTCTCTGGGTGACATCATCATACCTATAGGTCACTTTTCCACAAATACTCATACTTTTAATTTCCTTTTAGCTGTTCTCAGCTCTAGTCTCGTTACGTCTACTGATATTTTTATTGGATGTTCCGATGGCCGACTTCATTCAACAAGTACAAACCAAATGTGCTTCCTGAAACAACCTCTTGCTTTTCCTGAGTGCCCTCTCAGGGAACAGTCCAATCAACCTCAGCGTGGACCCAGACCACTTTTCTACATACACAGGTAAATCTCAGTAATTCATTGTCTTTCAGACTTGCCACTTCTCTCTATCCTCACAGTCACTGCCCACACTGCCTTCTCTTTGGATTTTTAAATACTACTACTGGTCTCTGCTACAGCCCTTCCCTTTGGCTCACTGGCTACAGGATAAATTTCAACATCTTTAGCAAGGAATACAAGGCCATAATGAACTGGTCCCTGTCTAAAGCTTATTTCCTATCCTCCATCCTTCATAGGCTACATCCTAACTTTGTGTGCACTACTTTAACAGATTCTTGTCTTTTGTACATCTCCTGATTAAGACTACTATTTACTCTCATTTTCCTGCTGGTTACATATGTACTTATCCATGAGAATCCAGATTACGTATCTTTTCCACTGTGAGACCCCGTGAACACCCATAAACTGACTGCTTTTCTCTTCTGTCCCATCACTGTACACTTGAACACTTTCATTAGTGTGCTTCCTACAACGGTACACAAGTTCACAAAGTGTGGTCCCTTAGATCATTTCAAGGGACCTGCAAGGTCAGAAATAAGCTCACAATAACACATAAGATGTCCGTATCTTTGTCTCCCATTCTCTAAAAAGTCTGTATTTGACTCTTGAGATTATGTGACAAGAGATATCTGAACACATGAACTGCAGAAGCAAATAATTTGAATATCTTTCTGTTAAGCCACACATTAAAGATATTTTGGAAAACTAATGACAATCTTCTCCCTGATACTGTCTTGGAATATATAGTTTCATAAAAATATATTCTTAATATGTAACAGTTTTTAGACCAATTATTAAACACAAATTTTTTCTCAGTTTTCATTTCTGATTATGTAAATGTCAACAGACATACTCATTTACAAAAAAGCCTTTCTGCCTCCTCAGTTATGCTGAAAAATATTAAGGGGTCCTGAGAGCAAAACATTTCAGAAACAGAGACAAAGCAGTTACTTAAGAGTCTTCATAAAGATTTAGACCAAACATTAACCACTTGTTTTGTTTCAAAGGTTCACAGGAGAGGCACACAACACAAACATCCCACATGAGGTTTGCTGGATAAAATAGGTAAATTAGTGAACTCATTCTCCTTGAGATTTGGCACATTAAAATACATCTGGGAAAACTTCTGTCTATAGTAGAATGAAGATACTGGTACCTTATCTCTGCAAAAAAAAACTATAAGCCTAGACAAAACTGTCAAAAAAAAAAAAAATTCAAGGCTCCAGAAACTGAACAAAAACAAATAAATTGAGAAGCATTTTCGGTTAGAACTGCTAAACTAGGGATAAGAAGACTGCATTCTTGTCTGGGGCTGTTCTCATTCCTGGCTAATGCTTAGTCTGCATGACAAGGTTCCAGGGTGGAGCTGGCAGTGAAAACCAGTGTCTCTACTGCCAGAGAGTCGCTGTGACTTGACGTAGAAAGCCAAAACCTCACCCCTCAGTCACATCGTTGATAAAAACAGCCAACAGGGTAGGAAACAAATGGAAGCAGGGAACAAAAAACACAGTTCTATTAGCTAAGGCTGTGTGGTCCCACTGTTGGGGAGCAGCAGCCGATAGACAAGCCAGAAATTTAACAGGGAGATTGAAGAAATCAAAGGGCCAGGGGAGCACTAGATAAGACAGCCATTCATCCCTGGCTGACAGGGTAGCTGGGAAAGCATGTGGGGAAGATCAGAGAATGGCTAACCTCTTCGTATACCCCCAATGACACCGAGACTATGTGCACTCATGGCGGAGATGTGTGAGGGTCCAAGCTCTCCACAACACCCTGAGTTGACAAGGAGCCTGCATGCATGAGGGAAGACCTGGGTGAGCCTGGTGGAAAGGAAATGCTAAGGTGGATCTGAAAATGCCTGAACACTGAACACACTCCCCAACACACACGCAAATCTATCAGTGGAAGGTGGAAGCCTTATTGGCTCATGGTGTTTCAGCAAAGTGTCTGAATCAATGGCTGCTGACTAACCCATGCAAGTATGGGGCAACCCCTAGAAAGCAAGACCAAACAAACAACACCCCCAAACTAGACCCCGGTGGTTGTGACAAAGTAACAAATATCCAAAATACCTGACATCCTACTAGAAAATAATGAGAACCCAGAGTTGCTGTAATATATGACCCAAACTGTTTAGTTTTCAACAAAAATGAAGACAGATGGGAAAGCGAGGAAAAAGTATTCAACAGAAACTTCTCTGAGTGGATCAGGATACTAGCTTTGGCAAACACTGTAAAGTAACTATCAGAAAGAAAGAAAACATTGTTTAAAGAATCAAAGTACCACAACTTATCAAATAAGACATTTGGAACAAAGGAAAATTACAAAGAAAGCCAAATGGAAATACTGGATTTGAAAAGCAGAATGACTGAAAAGATACTAGGTATGTTCAACAACAGATGTGAGATGGCAAAAAGAAAATCAGTAAATTGAACACACCAATTCATGAAATATTAATCTACAGATCCTAAAAACTCAACAAACTCCAGGTAGAATAATCAAAAAGGGATCCTAAACACATTACAGTCAAATTATTTAAAGAAAAAAATGAACAGCAACGAAAAAAATTCATCACAATTAACAACTGACTTCTCATTAGAAACACTTGAAGCAAGAAAGTGGGATGACAATCTATTAATACTAAAAGGAAAAAAGTCAAGTAAGAATTCTATATCCAATAAAATAAAGGCAAACAGTCATGAATGACCACAAACTGTGTAACTCCACATAGGTGAAATATCCAGAATAGGAAAGTCTATAGAGACAGAATGTAGGCTTATTCACACTATCTATGGCTGTGGGATTTGGGGACAGAATGGGGAGTTACTGCTAATAGGTACATAGGGTTTCTTTTTCAGGTGAAAATATACTAAAATTGATAAAGGTAATGATTGTACAACTGAATTCTACATTTTAAATGAGTAAATTGTATGGTATGTGAATTATATCTCAAAATACTCATTTTTTAAGAACGGCAGAATCAAGATATTTCTAGGTCAACGAAGACTGAGAGAAATCACAGTTGAGAATCTGCCTTACAGTAAATCCTAAGGAAAATTCCTATAGATGGTAAGGAAATGACACCAGTCCCCTGAATTCATAGAAGAAATTAAGAGTGCCAGAACTGGTAAATTTCTGGTAAAAACAAAGAACTATATAAATATATATAGTTCTCTTTAATTCTCTTCTTTCTTTAAAAACAAAAATGTATAAAATAATAATTATAACATTCTGTTGTTGGGCTAACAACAAATGTAGATATAATCTATATTACACAGATAACACAAACGAAGGGAAAGTAATACAGCTATACCGGAGCAAAGTTGCTTTATTTTACCGCATTTAACTCAATAATAACCTGTAGTAATTAGCATGCGCATTATAATCCCTAGATCAACATTTAAAAATATAATTTAAGAAACATGGTCACAAAACATAGAAATTTAAATAGTGCACTGAAAAAAATATATATATATTTTAAAAAGGCAGCAAGGGGAGAAGAAAAAGATCTGAAACATAAGAACAGAGAGCAAAATGACAACTATAAACCCAACCTTATCAATAATTAATTAAATGTATCAAAAGCAGAGAGTGCCAGTGCAATCAAGCAAGAAAAGGAAATAAAAACATTCATACTGGAAAAGAAGTTAAATTATTTCTGTAAGCAGATGACATAATCCCAAATGCAGAAAATCCTAAGGAATTCACAAACTTTTAGAATCAATATATGAGTTCAGTAAAGTCAAAGGATACAAGATCAACACACAAAAATATCTGCATCTCTATATACTAAACAATAAAAAAATCCAAAATGAAATTATCTCCAGTGGCACCTGAAAGAATGAAATATTAATAACTTAACAATAAAATTACAAGATCTGTACACTGAAAACTACAAAGCATTAGTCAGGGAAACTGAAAATCTAAATAAATGGAAAGATATTCTGTGGCGATGGATTGGAAGACATATTGTTAAGATGACAGTACTATTACAGTCTATAACCTACAGTTTCAATAAAATAGCTATACAAATTTCAGGGGTTTTTTTGTGGAAGCTGATAAGCTAATCCCAAAATTCACATGGAAATGCAAAGGACCTAAATAGCCAAAAGAATTTTTTAAAAGAACAAAGTTGAAAACTTACATGTTTGATTTTGAAAGCAGATTTGAGGATGCTTGGGGTTTGGGGTGGGAACAGGGCCACACTGCAAATGGGCATAAGGATTTTTTAACAATGATGGAAATGGTCTAAACTGCATTATGATGATAGTTGCACAATTTTATAAACTTACTAAAAGTCACTGAATTGCACACAAAATGGGTAAATTTTATGGCATTTAATTACACCTCAAAAAAGCTGTTTAAAAAAAGACATATACACAAATGTTCAGAGAATCTTTATTCATTTTAGCCAAAAACTGGAAATATTTCAGATGTCCTTCAACAATAAAATGGCTGAGGGGAAGTAAAGAACTTAAAAGAAAGAAAGAAAGAAAAAAACCTTCAACGGTAATGTATAAAACTAACTAGATGAAGGAGAGACTAGGGTCAGTGAGACCGATTACTAGCTAACTGAAGAAGTCTACATAAAGGTTTAGAGGCCCTAAATTAAATAGGAATGAAGAAGGATAGTTGTAAAAGGGCAGAATCACTGGCAAGGACTAATAACAAACAACAAAAACAGTTAACATTTATTGAGCACTTCCTGTGTAACAAGCATTGTATTAGATACAACACGTTAGTCAAGTCACTGTCACAATTCTATAAAGTACCCCTGTCCTCTATTACACTGAGGTTGGAAAAATTATATAAGATTTATCCAAAGTTACAGACATGGAAAACTGAATAGCTACTGTATTTGTGTGTTTTGCTACCAGGAGTCAGGGGGAAGAAATAACAAATGACTGTAAAGTCTTGGATCCCCACCCCATGATTATTTCTCAAGTTAACTGTGTGATCTTAGTAATTTTGTTATCTTAGAGAATGAAAAACAATCTCACCCCCGGGATCTGGCTTCCATACTGCTTTTTATTTTACAGATAATTATTACTATTAAAAATACTAAATCATGGGAATTCCCTGGCACTTTAATTCAGTGGTTAGGACATCTAACTACTTCACTGCGGAGGGCCAGGTTCAACCCCTGGAAGGGGAACTAAGATCTGGCAAGCTTCTAGGTATGCCCAACATTAAATAAATAAAACTTACAATTAGAGAAGTTTTAAAAAAAGTAAATAAAAGTACTAAATCAGGAGTTTTTTCCACAATTTCCAAAGAGTCGAGAAAATCTTTAGCATAATTATTACATACCTTTCTTCCATATGGTTTTTCTACCATGTTGCTGTCACTGTCAGAATTTTCACTCTGAACTGGTTTTGTGAACCCAGATTTGGGCATCTTATAGCTGTTCAGCTAGCTTCTTCTGTCAGTCTTCTCATCCTGGATCTGTAAAGAATGGATATATAAGGGTTATTTGTATACGTATGCAATAAAACCTACTTAAAGTTTATGCACCACAATTAGTGCAATTTGATTTCCTCTATGTCTCTATTAGGTCATTTCTTAGGTAGGTTATCTTAGCCTAAAGTAAGCTTTCATTTAACAATCTAAGTTTTTAATTAAAGATCTCCTATTCAAGTCCGTTCAGATTGCCACTGAAAAGAAGAGAACTAGTATTATATCACTTTCCATCTTCTCTAGACTAGTATCTAACCTTAGCTTTTGGGGTAACCAGCCACATCAAAGTGGAAGTTAAGTGTCTGTCACCCTGCCCAGCATGGCTCCCAGCAGCTGGAGCTCCTAACAGATTCTCTGGTAGTTCTGCATTGGTCTGGAAATTATTTCTAATTATTTCTAGGTATGATGAGTAATTTTACAACATCTAATGCAATTTTAAATTAAATAAAGTCCTCACTACTTAAAATCCCCAGAGTGGTTTCTTTTCATTCACTGAACTGCCAGACACCCCCAGGTATTTAGTCACTCTACAGCCTGTACACTGATTTAATCCTTATCATACTGAAATTGTCACTTTATGCATTTCTTTCCAGCTTGTTCAGTCTTCTGTCTCCTGCTCCACAAACTGATTTAACAGATCAAAGAGCATCTTGGAAGCTTTTGCTTGAGAGATCCAGAAAAAATTCCAAAACATGGGTTTTACAATACAAAATGGGTAACCATGAGGCTAGACCTGTGTTGCTGTCTGTTAGCCACATATGGTTGTTGAAAGTTAAATTAATTAAAAATTGCTCCCACACTACACAGTACATCTGTATTGTTGGCACCATTATCTGTTCTATGACCATAGAAAGCTCTCCTGCACAGCCTTCGGCTACACTGAGGCTGCTGGCCAACAGGAGCAAGACTTGGGGCACAGCAACAAGCATAACGACTGACAACCCTAATTTTAACTACTTCATGCTATACATTTCCTATAAGGGGGTATTGATCTTAGTAAGATACATTCTAGAATCTATACGAATTATTAAAATCCAGACATTCTGAATAGAAAATTAGTAAAAATCTATATTCTTCAAATTGGTGCTTTGAAATCTGCGGTTTCGATAGAAACATAACCAAAATATCCTTAACTGAACTGAGTTAATTGGTAAATTATCAAAACTAGTTTAAATTAACCTGAATGTAGCCAAATTAGAGTATACTGCAACACATTAAATTTCCAGAGTTCAAATAGTTCAAATCTTTCATTTTATAGAGCAGGAAACAAACTTGAAGAAATGAAGGGAAAATACTGACACTACACCGAAGAGGCGAAGTTTCCCTTGGGGTCATTTAACTGTTTCTACTGTTACTATATAAACAGTCATTTAAACATAGCACTGTCCTCAAAGCCAGCTCTATGCAAAGCTTGCAGGGTTAGAGAGACAAGTCATATCTAAACAGAAAAATTCTGACTCAAAAGCGAAACTGACCTTCATAGTATCAACAGGCATTAACCTAGGCGAGACTATGAAAATAAAGCAGTATCTCTTTTGCAGATCAAGTGAAACAAGTCACTGGTGAATAAAGAAATGTCATGAATATTTTTTAAAATTAAAATTAAACATGACAATAATATTATATTAATAGACTGTTAGAAAAAGCTATTATTATTTAATAACTGTATTTGGAAAATCTCAGCACCAAGAAAACTGACAATTGGATTTTTAAAATATTACTTTAGTCAAATATTTGATATATAATTAGGTTCTGGGCCTAAGATATATACTGTAATCATTACAATGATCGATGCACAAAGAGGTGATCAAAATCACATTGGGTAAGTAAAACTTGAATGTTTAAAAATGTACAAATAACCCAATAGAAGGCAGAAACAGAAATACTGAGGAATGAAAAACAGAAGGAACACACAAAACAGAAATAAAATGACAGACCTAATCGAAACACAGCAATAATTATATAAAATACAAATACTAAAAACACCAATTAAAAGACAAAGATTGTCAGAGAAGAGGGCAACAATGATCAACCTATATACTACTAACAAATTCACCTCAAATATAATGGTTTGAGTACATTAAAAGTAAAAGAATGAAAAAAGATATGCCATGCAAACACACTCAAAGGAAAGCTGGAGTGACTATATTAATATCAGACAAAACAGATCTCAAAGCAAAGAGGAACATTACATATTACATACCGATAAAAGGACCAGTTCACTGAACATATATCTAGTTAGCAACAGAGCTTCAAAGTACAGGAAATAAAAACCGACAAAACTGACAGAAGAAATAACCAAACTAATAGTTATAGTTAGAGGCTCAACTACTCTCTAAGTAAGACAGAATATCAACAAAGATATAAAAGGACTGAAAAAATGCCATCAATGTGGACTGGATTTAATAGACATTTATAGAAAAATCTTCAAGAAAATTTTATAGAAAAATTTCTGCAAGAAAATTAGATACCAAGGGAACTTTTCATGCAAAGATGGGCACAATAAAGGACAGAAATGGTATGGACCTAACAGAAGCAGAAGATATTAAGAAGAGGTGGCAAGAATCCACAGAAGAACTATACAAAAAAGATTTTCACCACCCAGATAATCATGATGGTGTGACCACCAACCTAGAGCCAGACATCCTGGAATGCAAAGTCAAGTGGGCCTTAGGAAGCATCACTATGAACAAAACTAGTGGAAGTGATGGAATTCCAGTTGAGCTATTTCAAATCCTCAAAGGTGATGCTGTGAAAGTGCTGCACTCGATATGCCAGCAAATTTGGAAAACTCAGCAGTGGCCACAGGACTGGAAAAGGTCAGTTTTCATTCCAATCCCAAAGAAAGGCAATGCCAAAGAATGTTCAAACTACTGAACAACTGCACTCACCTCACACGCTAGCAAAGTAATGCTCAAAATTCTCCAAGCCAGGCTTCAACAACACGTGAACTGTGAACTTCCAGATGTTCAAGCTGGATTTAGAAAAGGCAAACGAACCAGAGATCAAATTGCCAACATCCGCTGGATCATCAAAAAAGCAAGAGAGTTCCAGAGGAACATCTACTTCTGCTTTATTGACTACGCCAAAGCCTTTGACTGTGTGGATCACAACAAACTGTGGAAAATTCTTAAAGAGATGGGAATACCTGGAATACCTCCTGAGAAATCTGTGGGCAGGTCAAGAAGCAACATTTAGAACTGGACATGGAAAAACCGACTGGTTCCAAACTGGGAAAGGCGTATGTCAAGGCTGTATATTGTCATTCTGTTTACGTAACTTATATCCAGAGTACATCATGAGAAATGCTGGGCTGGATGAAGCACAAGCTGGAATCAAGATTGCTGGGAGAAATATCAATAACCTCAGATATGCAGATGACACCACTCTTATGGCAGAAAGTGAAGAAGAACTAAAGAGCCTCTTGATGAAAATGAAAGAGGCGAGTGAAAAAGCTGGCTTAAAACTCAACATTCAGAAAACTAAGATCATGGCATCTGGTCCCATCACTTCATGGCAAATAGATGGGGAAACAATGGAATCAGTGACAGACTTTATCTTTTGGGGCTCCAAAATCACTGCAGATGGTGACTGCAGCCATGAAATTAAAAGATGCTCCTTGGAAGAAAAGTTATGACCAACCTAGACAGCATACTAAAAAGCAGAGACATTACTTTGCCGACAAAGGTCCGTCTAGTCAAAGTTATGGTTTTTGCAGTAGTCATGTACAGATGTGACAGTTGGACTATAAAGAAAGCTGAGCACTGAAGAATTGATGCTTTTTAACTGTGGTGTTGAAGAAGACTCTTGAGAATCCCTTGGACAGCAAGGAGATCCAACCAGTCCATCCTAAAGGAAATCAGTCCTGAATATTCATTGGAAGGACTGATGCTGAAGCTGAAACTCCAATACTGGCCACCTGATGTGAAGAACTGACTCATTGGAAAAGACCCTGATGTTGGGAAAGATTGAAGGCAGGAGGAGAAGGGGACGACACAGGATGAGATGGTTGGATGGCATCACCAACTCAATGGACATGAGTCTGAGTAAGCTCTGGGAGTTGGTGATGGACAGGGAGGCCTGGCGTGCTGCAGTCCATGGGGTCACAAAGAGTCGGACACGACTGAGCAACTGAAGTGAACTGAACTGATTTGAAATAAAAGAGAGAAAACCTATATAATCAAAATAATCAATGAAAGGGGGAGCATTACTACAGATACTAAAAATACCAATAGGTAAAGGACAATAGGGGAACATCACAAACTTTATACTAATAAATTCAAATTAAATGAAATAGACAAATTCCTTGAAAGGCACACATAACCAAAGATCAATGAACAAGAAAATCTCAACAGGTCAATACTTATTAAACGACTTTTTCATATTTAGAGAAAAAGACTCCTAGCATCAATGGTGAACTCTACAAAACAAAATTCTACAAAAACTCTCCTGAAAAGTAAAGAGAATATGAGGTCATCAACCCTCTGAGAGCAAAATCAGTCTTTTACAAGAAAATTCCAGAGCAATATACTTTATAATCACATAACAAAACTGTCAACCAAATATTAGTAAACTTGTAAAAATTAGAAAATTAGTTAACAACAACAAAAAAATCCAACTATATTAAAAAAGACAATACATCATGACTAAGTGGGATTTACACGAGGAATTTGAGGTCAGCTTAATGTTTGGCAATTGATCTATGTAATTCACTGTATTAACAGACTAAGAGAAATAACCATTTCAACAGATGCAGAAAAAGCATCCAACCATCTATAACATCTAGCAGAAAACACAGAATATTTTAGTGATCTTGGATTAGCCAAGATTTCTTGGCTATGAAAAAGCAGGCTATGAAAAGCAGAAATTTATTACAAAAGAAAATATATGGATTAAGTGGGACTTCACAGAGGAAACTCTTGCTCTTTAAATGACACTGTTAAGCAAATGAAGAGCAAGACATACAGGGAGAAAATACTTGCAAACTATGTCTTTATAAAAGACTTATATCCAGAATATATAAATAACTAACAAATCAATTAGGATAATTCAACCTTAAAAGAACAAAAGATTTAAACAGTCCATCGAAGAATATACAGAAAAAGATGTTCAACCTCATTAGTCATCAGGAACATAATGATGAGATATCACTATACATCCATGAGAATGGCTAATATTAAACAGTAAGGAAGACCAAGTATTGGTGAAGATGTAGGGGAACCAGAACTCATATATATACACCCAAGGGTTAGATGGAAAGGCAAACTAGTACAGCGCTTTACAAGTAAAAATAGTTGGTGGTATCTAACCAAGGCTAAGGAGAGTTATTCTTTACTTCCATCCTTTGTATGATAGTTTTGGTAACTATTATAACACTGCTTGTTGTTCAACCTCCTTGCCCTAAGACTGCACAGAGGCTGCAATACCTGTTAAGGGCCAGCTGTCTGCAAGCTCTATGACAGACTTCCTTTGCCCTCTAACAGCTAAAGGAAACAGTTAAAAAGTTTCAATTCTCCCTTTTCAAAGGTGTTTCTTCCTTTACAAGAAATACATTCTTGCTTCTTATAGACCAAGGGGACTAGGTATTCATCTGATAGCAACTTAATTCTGGGGATGACAATCCATAAATGTATCCTATTATATTCAAGAGTTTTTCTACTCTAGTCAAAGTAGTAAAATGTATCTTCTAAAAGTGACTCAGCATTCTCTAAGGTTTTTTTAAAAATGATGTTCCTGTTTGTGATCATTGAAGGGATATTAAAAAAAATTATCTTTAATAGTATTGCTATCTGAATAACTTTTTTTCTAATAAACTATTCCAGTTGCTATTCAGAAGTACCAAGTTTAGCAAATATAGGTACATCAAAAACTTGAGTATAAACTAAATACCATTTGGATGAAGAAACTGCATATATGTCATTTATTCTTTTAATTTAAGCACTTTAAGAATAAAGGGTTTTTTTTCTTGTTTTTTTTTTTAAAAACTGAGTCAAAATTACACCAAAAACTTATTAAACTTCTCACAGTGGTGAGTAATGGATGGTTGAATATTTCTGGTTGGTTAATATCATTGTCTTAAACTATCTATATATTCAGTGTTACTTTTCACTGTTCCCCCTTCCTACATGCATGATACTCTCAAAAACACACTTAGAAATTTCACAGCTCTCTACATGGTCACAGAATCTGTACTTAGTACCAGTTACATCATTTGATTACTAGTCAAAAAAAGCGAATCCATTAACAACTTAAATTTATCAAGCAAATAAACAATAGCAGCCCCAGAAGTCCTCAATGATAAGTCCTACACATTTAGTAGGTCTGAAACAGACTCAGGAATTTGTCCTTTCAATAAATATCCCAGTGGTTCTTATCATCAGGGAAGTTTGAAAAACAAATTAACTGATGGATCACTTTTAATCATATAAAAGATCTAAGAATTCACTTAGAAAAATTAAAAATAGGGGATTTCTCTACCATACTAAACACAGTGTGCATGTATGTGGGTGTGTGGGTTACCATCTAATTTAAAAATAACCATATTAGGCAGCCTGATAGCCTTTAAAAACACAACAAAACATTTTACTATCATTTCCTTTTTTCACAGGATGATAACTCTTTGGAAGAGTATTTTAACTTACAATGAAATGGATTCTGAAGAGCATTCAAACACTAGTATCATATTTAGTTTGTTCCTCTACAGGTTGTTAGTTATGCCATAAAGACTCCATAGCTTTCTCCTCCTAGGTTTATCTGTTTCTATTTTTTATGGGAAGATACTAGAGCAGCCATTAGTTTCTTGTCACTGCTTATTAATTTTAACATTTAATACCGGCTTCCCTGGAAGTCAATTTTTTCCTCTACTCTAGACAGAAAAATTGTTTTAGTTATTGCTTTTTTGTATTTTTAAGTTTGAAATAGTCTCAACAGAAGCCTATAAACCACAGTTAACATTTCTTTCTTTTAGATTACAAGTAGAAAATGATTTAAGTTCTATCCAATTCTTTCAGTTTAGTTCAGTCACTCAGTCATGTCCAACTCTTTGCGACCCCATGGACTGCAGCATGCCAGGCCTCCCTGTCCATCAACATCTCCCAAAGCTTGCTCAAATTCATGTCCATCGAGCTGGTGATGCCATCCAACCATCTCATCCTCTGTCGTCCCCTTCTCCTCTTGCCTTCAGTCTTCCCAGCATCAGGGTCTTTTCCAATGAGTCAGTTCTTCACATCAGGTGGCCAAGGTAGTGGAGCTTCAGCATCAGTCCTTCCAATGAATATTCAGGGTTGATTTCCTTTAGGATGGACTGGTTAGATCTCCTTGCAGTCCAGGGGATTCTCTAGAGTCTTCTCCAATAACACAGTTCAAAAGCATCAATTCTTCGGTGCTCAGCTTTCTTTATGGTCCAACTCTTTTTTTTTTTTTAATAAATTTATTTATTTTAGTTGGGGGCTAATTACTTTACAATATTGTAGTAGTTTTTGCCATACATTGACATGAATCAGCCATGGGTTTACTTGTGTTCCCCATCCTGAACCCCCCTCCCACCTCCCTCCCCATCCCATCCCTCTGGGTCATCCCATTGCCCCAGTCCTGAGCATTTGTCTCATGCATTGAACATGGAATGGTGTTCTGTTTGACATATGATAATATACATGTTTCAATGCTATTGTCCCAGAACGTCCCACCCTCACCTCCCTCAGAGTCCATAAGACTGTTCTATGCATCTGTGTCTCTTATTCTGTCTCACATATAGGGTTATCGTTACCATCTTTCAAATTCCATATATATGCATTAGTATACTGTATTGGTGTTTTTCTTTCTGGCTTACTTCACTCTGTATAATGGGCTCCAGTTTCATCCATCTCAATAGAATCGATTCAAATGTATTCTTTTTAATGGCTGAGTAATATTCCATTGTGTATATGTACCACAGCTTCCTTATCCACTCATCTGCTGATGGACATCTAGGTTGCTTCCATGTCCTGGCTGTTGTAAACAGTGCTGCGATGAACATTGGGGTATACGCGTCTCTTTCAATTCTGGTTTCTTCGGTGTGTATGCCTAGCAGTGGGATTGCTGGGTCATATGGCAGTTCTATTCCCAGTTTTTTAAGGAATCTCCACACTGTTCTCCATAGTGGCTGTACTAGTTTGCATTCCCACCAACAGTGTAAGAGGGTTCCCTTTTCTCCACACTCTCTCCAGCATTTATTTCTTGTAGACTTTTGGATAGCAGCCATTCTGACTGGTGTGAAATGGTACCTCATTGTGGTTTTGATTTGCATTTCTCTGATAATGAGTGATGTTGAGCATCTTTTCATGTGTTTGTTAGCCATCTGTATGTCTTCTTTGGAGAAATGTCTGTTTAGTTCTTTGGCCCATTTTTTGATTGGGTCATTTATTTTTCTGGAATTCAGCTGCAGGAGTTGCTTGTATATTTTTGAGATTAATTGTTTGTCCGTTGCTTCGTTTGCTACTATTTTCTCCCATTCTGAAGGCTGCCTTTCCACCTTGCTTATAGTTTCCTTTGTTGTGCAAAAGCTTTTAATTTTAATTAGGTCCCATTTGTTTAGTTTTGCTTTTATTTCCAATATTCTGGGAGGTGGGTCACAGAGGATCCTGCTGTGATTTATGTCGGAGAGTGTTTTGCCTATGTTTTCCTCTAGGAGTTTTATAGTTTCTGGTCTTACGTTTAGATCTTTAATCCATTTTGAGTTTATTTTTGTGTATGGTGTTAGGAAGTGTTCTAGTTTCATTCTTTTACAAGTGGTTGACCAGTTTTCCCAGCACCACTTGTTAAAGAGATTTGTCTTTTCTCCATTGTATACTCTTGCCTCCTTTGTTGAAGATAAGGTGTCCATAGGTGCATGGGTTTATCTCTGGGCTTTCTATTTTGTTCCATTGATCTATATTTCTATCTTTGTGCCAGTATATGCTCCAACTCTTAACATCCATTCATGACTACTGGAAAAACCATCGCTTTGACTAGACAGACCTTTGTTGGCAAAGTAATGTCTCTGCTTTTAAATATGCAGTCTAGGTTGGTCATAACTTTTCTTCCAAGGAGCAAGCATCTTTTAATTTCATGGCTGCTGTCACCATCTGCAGTGATTTTGGAGCCTAAAAAGATAAAGTCTGTCACTGATTCCATTGTTTCCCTGTCTATTTGCCATGAAGTGATGGGACCAGATGCCATGATCTTAGTGTTTTGAATGTTGAGTTTTAAGCCAGCTTTTTCACTCTCCTCTTTCACTTTCATCAAGAGGTTCTTCAGTTCCTCTTCACTTTCTGCCATAAGGGTGGTGTCATCTGCATAGCTGAAGTTATTGATATTTCTCCCAGCAACCTTGATTCCAGCTTGTGCTTTACATTTAAATGTATTTTTAAACAGTATTTTCTAAACTGAGTTTTCAAAGCCTTCTTCATTGAGATCTCTAGAAACTGCTTTTGAGAGGGCAGGGGTAAAATCACAACTGAAGAAAGCTACATATCTCAAATCTCTTGACCTGCGTAAGGTGGTGAAAAAAGATCTCATTGTCCATCTACCTTATCAAATTCTTTTTAGTAGGAAAAATCATTCCACAAATTCTCTTGAATTATACACACATTTGCTTTAGCAAAAGGAGTCTTATCAATTCATTTCTGAGACCCAATGCACACTTGATGCCTGGGGGACACAATGCACGGATGCCTCCCAAAAGTCCAGTTTATTGGAAATCTGCCAAATATTATTGTTGATATAAATGCATATCACTACTCACAAAGTTTAAACCAAACAGGTGTAACAAACAATAAAAGCAGAATCAAACACAACTAACTCAAGAACAGTGGTACACACAGATAAGCATCCTTTTTGAAAGCAATGTAACTGCAATGATGTTAAGTCTTGCGTGCAGGTCAGACAGAACAACAACTACCCTGGCTCGTCAATAAACATTTCTAAGTTTCTTTTTATTTATGAACTGCCTGTTATACTAAAGCTTAAAGCTAACTATTTGGGGAGAAGTTTATCTTTTTAGCAGGGAGTACAAAATTGCCAACAGGAAGAGTCCAAACTTTGTTGAGAAGATACTCTGAAAAGCTACTCCAAATAAACTTTGGCACCATGTCTGTGGGGGAAAAACTATTCAACGTGTCAAACGGAGGGCGAGTTAAAAGACAAAGGAGAGAGAGAAGATGCTAGTGGGCTATAGGCAAGATAAGAATGAGAGAAAAAACACCTTTGGTTGGCAGTACAGATGGAGAATTTTTGAGAACAGAAATGGATAACAATCTGTGAAGCTGTATGCTACGGCAAAAATCGACAGAAGTGTCCCTTTAAGAATTAAAGAAAAGTCTGTACTTTGAGACACTTCCCAGTCTTTCAGCTTTAGTGAGCACTGGACCCTCAGAACCAGTGCTTTAAACATCATTTTATTCTTTTGTCTTTAAGTCACTCTTTCAACTGGTAAGTCTGACTTAAAAATTCTTCTTTGGGGAATCACAAACCACTAGGCTTTTGTCTTTAGCTTCCACCTAAAAAGCCAGAAGAGATCTAACTCAAAGTGTGCCAGCTAGTCTTCCCAACCAAGTTATCAGATATACTTGGCTTTAGCGTAGCTCCAGAGTTACTCGGCAATGAGTACTTTTTGAAGAATGCATTTTTACCAATGTAGTGGGGGCAGGAAGAGAGAATTTTCCTACGATTGGACTAAGGTAAGTAGAAGTTTAAAAAAGGTCAAAAACAAAGCAAAACCCCCAAGAGAAAACAAGCAGAACAAAATTACTGACATCAAGACATAGTAATGGAAAAAATACAGGCTATACAGACTAAAACAACTGAAATATAAACACAAATGCAACAAAGTGACAGTTTAAAATAATGCTTTCCCTCATTTCAACCCTAGGCTGATATTAATTTAAGGATGATCATACTGTGCTGGCAGTATTTTTAGGTTTGATGAGGTGCTCCCTGATTGACATTACTACTTTTATGACATTTCAATTTACTAATATGCTGTTCTTTTAGGCTCATGCCACCTGGTAATTCAAAAGCAAAGCAGAATACTTTTTTAAAGATACAGACTCTAGCTTCATCTTTAGAGCCACTGAAAAGATACCTGGGTGGGGGGGACAAACACTTTTTGAAAAGCTCCTTTGTCGCTGCCAGGGGAAGAGGGAAAACAGGGACTGGCTGCTCGATGAATACAGGGTTTCTTTCTGGATGATGAAAATGTTCTGGAATTAGTGGTGACTGTTGTAAAATACTATAAATATACTTAAAACCACTAAATTGTACAATTATATTATAGGAATTTTATTGCAATAAAAAAATCTCCCTGGAAGTACATGTTAACAATTCTGAAATCACTACACATGTTCTCTGGAAACAAACATTTGAGAAAATGGACAGTGGATGGTTGGAGATGGTCTTCTCACCACGGGAGCAGGACACTTCAGACAGGGAGGTCAGGAGAAGGCTGGAATGTGGCAGAGGATTACTGTTTGAGACATCAATACGAATTCATGTCTAGTTTGATATAAGATGGTACAGAAAAACCTGAAGGATCTTTTTGGCCAACCCAATGGCTACAGACCATTCCCATGGAAAAGAAATGCAAAAAAAGCAAAATGGCTGTCTGAGGAGGCCTCAGATGGCTGGGAAAAGAAGAGAAGCAAAAAGCAAAGAAGAAAAGGAAAGATATTCCCATCTGAATGCAGAGTTCGAAAGAATAGCAAGGAGAGATAAGAAAGCATTTCTCAGTGATCAATGCAAAGAAATAGAGGAAAACAACAGATTGGGAAAGACTAGCGATCTCTTCAAGAAAATTAAAGATACCAAGGGAACATTTCATGCAAAGATGGGCTCGATAAAGGACAGAAATGGTATGGACCTAACAGAAGCAGAAGATATTAAGAAGAGGTGGCAAGAATCCACAGAAGAACTATACAAAAAAGATCTTCACGACCCAGATAATCACGATGGTGTGATCACTCACCTAGAGCCCGACATCCTGGAATGTGAAGTCAAGTGGGCCTTAGAAAGCATCACTACGAACAAAGCTATAGGAGGTGATGGAATTCCAGTTGAGCTATTTCAAATCCTGAAAGGTGATGCTGTGAAAGTGCTGCACTCAATATGCCAGCAAATTTGGAAAACTCAGCAGTGGCCACAGGACTGGAAAAGGTCAGTTTTCGTTCCAATCCCAAAGAAAGGCAATGCCAAAGAATGCTCAAACTACCGCACAATTGCACTCATCTCACATGCTAGTAAAGTAATGCTCAAAATTCTCCAAGCCAGGCTTCAGCAATACGTGAACTGTGAACTTCCAGATGTTCAAGCTGGTTTTAGAAAAGGCAGAGGAACCAGAGATCAAATTGCCAACATCTGCTGGATCATCGAAAAAGCAAGAGAGTTGCAGAAAAACATCTATTTCTGCTTTATTGACTATGCCAAAGCCTTTGACTGTGTGGATCACAATAAACTGTGGAAAATTTTGAAAGAGATGGGAATACCAGACCATCTGACCTGTCTCTTGAGAAACCTATATGCAGGTCAGGAAGCAACAGTTAGAACTGGACGTGGAACAACAGACTGGTTCCAAATAGGAAAAGGAGTATGTCAAGGCTGTATATTGTCACCCTGCTTATTTAACTTATATGCAGAGTACATCATGAGAAATGCTGGGCTGGAAGAAGCACAAGCTGGAATCAAGATTGCTGGGAGAAATATCAATAACCTCAGATATGCAGGTGACACCACATTTATGGCAGAAAGTGAACAAGAACTAAAGAGCCTCTTGATGAAAGTGAAAGAGGAGAGTGAAAAAGTTGGCTTAAAGCTCAACGTTCAGAAAACTAAGATCATGGCATCTGGTCCCATCACTTCATGGGAAATAGATGGGGAAACAGTGGAAACAGTGTCAGACTTTACTTTTTTGGGCTCCAGAATCACTGCTGATGGTGATTGCAGCCATGAAATTAAAAGACGCTTACTCCTTGGAAGGAAGGTTATGGCCAACCTAGATAGCATATTTAAAAGCAGAGACATTACTCTGCCAACAAAGGTCCATCTAGTCAAGGCTATGGATTTTCCAGTGGTCATGTATGGATGTGAGAGTTGGACGGTGAAGAAGGCTGAGCGCCGAAGAATTGATGCTTTTGAACTGTGGTGTTGGAGAAGACTCTTGAGAGTCCCTTGGACTGCAAGGAGATCCAGTCAACCCATCCTAAAAGAGATCAATCCTGGGTGTTCATTGGAAGGTCTGATGTTGAAGCTGAAACTCCAATACTTTGGCCACCTCATGCGAAGGGCTGACTCGTTGGAAAAGACCCTAATGCTGGGTAGGATTGGGGGCAGGAGGAGAAGGGGACGACAGAGGATGAGATGGTTGGATGGCATCACCGACTCGACGGACATGGGTTTGGGTAGACTCCGGGAGTTGGTGATGGACAGGGAGGCCTGGCGTGCTGCAGTTCATGGGGTCGCAAAGAGTTGGACACGACTGAGCGACTGAACTGAACTGAACTGAGAAATGCAAATATCATTAATAGGAATCAGATGACAAGTGAAAACATTTGCAACACACAAGAAAAAGAACTAGTAATCAAAGAGCTGTAACAAACCAATTAAAAAAAAATCAGAAGACGACTTGAGGCAGTTCAAAGAACAAGAAATACAAACACAGAGTAAACACAGAGAAATATTCAGATTCATTCATAATTTTAAAACTAGAAAATAACGGATGAGTTTTCATTTAAAAGACTGACAGAATTAAGGCTGTGTTGGCAAGGATTAAGGAAAATCAGAGTATTCATACACTACTGATAGCGAAGAAATTGGGATTACCTCTTCGGAGAGGAATTTGGCAAAACTATTAAAATACAGATGCACAGCCTTTTGTCTTAATAACCCAATTTTAGTATTTATCCTATAGGTATACTACACAAATATGAAAAGATAATATACAAAGGCATCCACTAAAATGTTACTTGTATCCAAAACACCGGTGAAATAGTCTACTCATTTTATAAAATCTGGCTAAACAAAGTACAATATATTTTTATGCTAAAAGTTATGCAAAATTCCTATTTCCCTGACCGCTCCTCTTCTGAAGAAACTTGAAGTGTCAGGAGTAACTCAGGACCTGATCCTAGATCCCTTTTTAATCCCTAACACACTTCCTAAACAACCTGATCCACAGAAGAGCTACTCCCTTCCAAATCAGTATCTCTAGTCGTCCTCTAAAACTCCGAATCTGTCTACCCAACCGCCTACCTGTCATCTTCACATGGGTGTTTAACACACATTATCAAACCAAAAAATTACTATGGGGAATTCTTAATTTTCTCTGTCAAACTTTCTCCACACTCCCCACCCTTCTTCTCCATTTCAATATGCACCACCATCCATCCACCCATCACTTAAGCCAAAAACTCAAGACATATTGACTCCATCTCTAAAGCACATTTCAAAATAAATCCATGTCTTTCCGTATCAATTGCTAACCAACCCAAGCCACCATCACCACTTAGGCTAGGGCAAAACTCGACAAATTATCTCCCTGTTTCTATTCTTACCCTACCCCTCCCTTCTCTCTCTCTCACACACATATTCCTTCTACAAGCAGTCATCAGTGGTCAGACCTCTTAAAACTAAAAATCAGATGCTAGCACTGACTTGCTTTTTTGTATTGGTTTCCCACTGGAAAAAAATTGCAACTCAAACTAAACCATATGGAACAGAATTAATGGGACAGACATGGGAAGAAATTTTTAACACATTTAAAATTCTCAAAGAAATAAGAGAAAATTCCAATATGCAGCAGGACTAAACAGAACCAAGAAGAAACGCAGAGTATGAAATATGATGATTGAAATAAAGAACTTCACAGATTAGGTAAATGGATAAGCAAAAGAATGAGTTAGTGAGCTAGAAGATCAGGTAGAGGACAGTTGCAGAAGATTATCAAGAGGGAATTTTTTTTAAAGAAAAACATTAAAGTTAAGAGATGGAAAAGAGACAAGAAGCAACAGAATCCATATTAACAGAATTCCCAGGAAGAAAAAAATTGAAGACAAAACTACTTGAGAAAATGACAATAATTTTCCAGAACTGAGGAAAGATCAAAGATCTTAGATGAAAATGTCTGGAATACAACCTGGCATAGAGTAAACTCCCAATAAGTAGCTAATTGTTAATGAAAGAAGGACGGAATGAATACGAATCCAAGTGCCAAACAAGACAGAAAAGGAACTATACCCAGACACTCCACAGACTGAAAAAGATAAACAAAAATTTCAAAATCTAGAGAGGAATTGCAGGTCACACACACAGAAAAAGAAATCAAACTGACATCAGAACTTGCAAAAAGCAACAGCAGAGACGAGAAAATAATGTAGAAATATTTCAAAATGTAAAGGGAAAAGAATTTCAAACCAAAAATGTTTAACCAAACTAAGCTATCATTTAAAAGTGAGGGTTAACAAATCATATTTTCAGGCATAAAAAGGTCTTAGGATGTATATATACAAAACCCTGTTTGAAAATTGTTTTTTTAAGTAGGCACTTAGAGAACCAAAATAAATCTATGAGAATACTATGTGATATATGGTAATTGCATGCATGTTCAGTCACTAAGTCATATCTGACTCTTTGTGATCCAAGGGACTGTAGTTCACCAGGCTCTTCTGTCCATGGGGTTTTCCAGGTAAGAATACTGAAGTGGGTAGTCATTTTCTACTCCAGGGGATCTTCCCGACTCAGGGATTGAACCCATGTCTCCTGCATCAGCAGGCACATTCTGTACCAGTGAGCCACCTGGGAAGCCCTTATATGGGAATTAATTATTTGTTAGGGAATTAGGTTATTTGTTAGGAATAACCTAACAGATTTAGTCTATCATACAAAAAGAAAAATGACAGATGGATGGATGCTTAAAGAATACCTCTAAAGAGCTAAAATTCTACAAAATAACATGGCTGCTGGGACCTTGTAGGGGTAGGAGGTGTGGTGGCAGAAATGAAAGGAAACTGAGAAAGTGGGTAAAGTACTTCTCATGTTTGGAGGAAAGAAAATATACATATTTGAATATATATTTGAAAATACACATATTTAAATATATATTTTAAACTGTATTTATAAGATTAAGAAACTGTGGGAAATGAACAAAAATATAATAAATAGAATGTAAATAATTTCCAACAGATATTATGAAAATTACAATAAATGAAAATGGATTAAACTCATTAATTAAAACATAAAGAGTCTCTGAGGTTGGGTAAAACTAAGATTCAGCAATATACTTTGTAAAAGAGACCCAAAAAGGATACAAAAACGATTAACAATAAAAGGACAGGAAGAAGACGCACCAGGAGATGCAACCCAAGGTTGGCAGACTCTTCTTTCAGCCCCATTCATCAACCATTCAGACCCTTACCAATCTGGGGACAGCTCCCTGTCATTCCTGGGCCTGCGGGTTCCAGTTTTCCTTTTAGGATAGGGCTTCAATTTCTGCTTCCTAATATGCCTTTGAGTTCTTTTTCCATTTCAAGCACCTGCTGACTCTGCTTTTTTGCTTTCAAGCTCAGCTGTGTTTTTTAAATATTTTATTTTTATCCAGCTTTCCATATACATTACTGAAAAAGAAGGAAGTGTCCCCAGTCTGTCTCACAGTCCAGAAGTCCCCAGAGCATACACTTAATTTCTTCATCTACATCATGGAATGGTAATGCTCAAATAATAAGGCTATGAGAAAATGTTATCTTCACATACACAGTCTTTGATGCATATAAAATGTTCAAATGCTGCCCTCTAAATTTACCAGCAATTTTACATTCTAACTAAAGAAAGTAAGATGGAACCATATGAATGGAATGGAAATTCCTAACTTATTTCCTGATCCAGCTTCCACTGGGCTACAGCTATGCTGAGGGTAGAAATGCTTCCTCCAAAACTGTTTTGAGAAAAAAAGGTTTAACTAGTAAAAGATGAAATCAACAAAATTCAAATGACCCTTAAGAGCAGGGACTACCCCTGCGGTCCAGTGGTTAACACGCCATGCTTCCACTGCAGGTGGCAGTGGTTCCATCCCTGGTTGAGGAACTAAGATGCTGCGAGGCACGGCCAAAATAAAATAAAATGGTTACTTTAAAAAATAATGATAAATAACAGGTATGGAGCTCATCTTCTAAAAGAGTCATTCAGTTAGCAAAGTGACTATTATTTTCTCTGTGATTTGATCTGGGAGACTTTAGTCCAAGGTTCTATTCTGAGATCTACCATTGACTTTTTGGTTGACCTTCATTACTTCTCAGTACTTCTGTTTCTTCTTGAAAGTAAAGTTAGGCTAGATTATATCAAACAACTCCTGTTCTTCCAAAATCCTAATTCCAGAATAAGAGGTTTAGAACAATTTCACTCCATTCTACGTTTCTATGAATACAAAAATGATAGCTTAAACTATTAAACAATTTTGACATCCTTATTGCTGTGCTCTCCCATGCAAAAGGGCTTCTCTGGTAGGTGAGTCAATAAAGAATCTGCCTGCAATACAGGAGACCATCTGCAGAACAGGAGACGGGTTCGATCCCTGGGCTAGCAAGATCCCCTGGAAAAAAGAAATGGCAATCCACTCCAGTATTGCTGCCTGGAAAATCCCAGGGACAGAAGAGCCTAGCAGGCTACAGTCCATGGGATTGCAAGGGTCGGACACGACTTAGTGACTAAACCACCACCATCCATGCAAAAAAAGTAAACCATCAGACATAAATATTAAACATTTCCTATTTGCACAAAGACCAAAAGCTTAACTCCCAAACTAACAGAAAAGCTTTAAGATAAGTCTTAAATATGGCCATATTTCTGGAATAAGAACTGGACCTCTCTACCATCTCAACTACTTAAACAGTTAAGAGTTCCATCTCTGAAATGGGTTCATGCCTGCTTTATCATACCTTCCCAAAGTAAGCTGTGGGTGATTTTCACCACAATGTTTCTGGCAGCTCTTTCATAACATTTCCCCCACAAGAATATGATGGTTGTATTTCAGATCAAGAAATTAGTATTATAAAATCACAAATTTAACCAACAGCATGAAAAAGATGAAAACACTCACATCCTTTAAAATGAACTGTCTTCAGCACTGTCCTTAAGACTATATTTTCTACAGTTCTTAAGAGCTATCTATGGTCTTTTTTATACAGTTCTATATAAATTTTTATAATAAACAGGTATTACTTGTATAATCTACAAACGAAAATTTTTTTAAATAATAAAATAGGTCAACTTCCACTTGGTTTGCTCTGGAGAACTACAGTGTTCTGGTTAGAACCCAAGGGGAAAGACTGATGAGATGGCAGGTAAGAGAAGTACCTCAGACAGAAGTAGAGGAAAGAAGTAAGAGACACTTTCTGTGTTTTATGTTTTCTAATCCAGCCATCAGAATAGGAAAGCAAACAAAAGATTAGGGACAGAAGCTCAATCCAGTAAAATAGGTTGCACTTTGTGTTGGTGCTGCTGTATATTATCTCCTTCAAAAATCTAAAAGTGAAAGTAAAAGTTGCTCAGTCGTGTCCGACTCTTTGCGACTCCACGGACTGTCCATGTAATCCTCCAGGCCAGAATATTGGAGTGGGTAGCCTTTCCCTTCTCTGGGGGATCTTCCCAATCCAGGGATCGAACGCAGGTCTCCTGAATTGCAGGTGTATTCTTTACCAGCTGAGCCACAAGGGAAGCCCAAGAACACTGGAATGGGTAGCCTGTCCCTTCTCCAGCGGATCTTCCCAACCCAAGGATCGAACCCAGGTCTCCTGCATTGCAGGCAGATTCTTTACCAACTAAGCTATCAGGGAAGCCCTAAAGCACAGCATTAATTTAGAAGACTGTATCAAGTAAATGCACCGTAAATAGTCAATTTAGTTTAGCTCTATGTGTGTTATTACCTTCAAAATTCCACAAAGGTAAACCAGCGGTATAAAAGAGAGCAACATTTAGACAGCCAAATTGTTTTAATATAAACAACCAAGCAAGGGTTCATGCTTGCTTTATCGTATCTTCCCAAAGTAAGCCATGGTTGATTTTTAGCACAATGTTTTCTGGCAGTTATTCCATAACATTTTCCCACAAGAAAATGATGATTGTATTCCAGACCAAGAAATCACACCCGCCCACACAAGAGAGCAAGCCACAGGGAAGGACAGCAAGAACTGAAGCACAGCAGGGGAGACAAAGAGGCTAAACAGAGGAGGAAGGGATCAACATGAAGCACCTGGTCACGGTGTCGTTTGATTTTTATGATGACAAAAGCAATTTAAGGCTTTAAAAAAGGCAGTGACACAATTTGAGTAGCATGTTTAAAAAGGGGCCATTGAGGGAAAAAAAGGTGCCACTGGTGAAACTCTGGAAGAGAGACTAAAGAGGAATAACAGGAAAGACATGGAGACTACTTCAAGTATGACAACCAGATTGTGAGACGGGAATACGAGTCCACAAGAGCAAGGAGGCTAGAATGACACCAGCAACAAGAAGCAGAAATGCTTTGAAAATACGTTAAAAGAAGTAATTATCCATTGTATTTATCTCCTAGTAGAAATGACCAAACAATATCTCAAATTTTTAAAAAAATAAAAGTTCCCATTACTTCATTATAATATTTACAAAAGAGAATGTAAAAAGATTTTTTGGCATTATCAACAGTGGACCATAAAGGATCACATTCTAACAATATAGTTAGAATTTTTAAAGAAAGTAATATAGGCAGTTGGATTTAGAATGATCTACTTGCCCTCGATATGTAAGCATATTTACATATGTTTATTTCCAGAACTGTTAAGGTCAATATACAAAATACTCACCTGCAATGGAAAGTTGACATAAATGACTTCTAAGATTTTAAAAGTGGGTTGCTGGGGTTTCTGACCTCTTTCTGGCCCGATAGGGCTCTAAATGTGTGACTTCCATAGACCAGCAGAGGGCTGCAACAGCCCAGAGAAAACGATCAGGCAGCTTTGCTTGCATCTCTGGCACTGAGTGGTGGAAAATTTACAATACTGAAAGTAGTGATCTAATAACCATGACCGACTCACTCCACTATCAACAGACTCTAAAAGGGGGCAAAGACCAATCCCTCAAATCCTGAAAACTAGCAACACTCACCATTAAGCATTCTGCCACCAGCTCCTTTCACTTCTTGCAAAATAGTAAAGTATTTGGAAGCAGAACAAAATCTCACTAATGTAGGGTAATTAGAAAGGAAAAAAGCCAGTCAAAATGCGTTAGCAATTCACACTTCCTTCCAGACCACTAGTCCACACTACTGCTACAAGACTAACCTTCCTAAAATGATTTCATGAGGTTACTATCACATCTACTTTGCCATCTGTTCTGCATATAGTGCAGTGCTGAAGTCTTTACTCTGCCTGGATTTAAAGGTAGATTTCTACCTTGGTATATAGATAATCATTTTCAGCTCTGCTAGTCAGTCCACCCTTACTGTTATAAACAATACACAACAGAGCTGAAATGGAAAATGTCATCACGGTGAACCCTGGAGAAAGAAAGAAATTTACACAGGTCTAGGGAAAGGGTAGAGCCACTGCTGGGAAAAGTTTGCGCTAAGAGGGAGCTAGGAATTCGCTGGGGGAAGAAAGGAAATGGCTCAGGGAAAGGTATACAGGGGCCTTCAACTGAATTTATAAATGTTTAATTCTTAAGGCTGCAGACAGGTGCTATATGCACACTATGCTATTTTCTGTACCTTTTAAATTATCTGAAATATGTGAAAATCAAAAACATTTTTGGTATTTTAACTTCACCCCTCAAGACAAGTAACTCTTGATCTGCTCAAGAGATCAGACCTCTGGTCCATTCTCAGTACTACTCACCCTTTAACCCTGAATACACTCTAACTCATTTTTACAGCTTTCTTTAAAAATGATAGGTACATATTTTAGCCTTAAATGAAAGCAAAGGACTTTTAACTGCTTAGATAATTGCATGTAGTTTGAATAGTGGCACATAAAAAAAAATAAAGAGACTTGAAATAAAAGGCATGGCATAAAAACCCAGAATAGTTTTTATGATAATCACAGCTTCTGCAATATAAGCCTGATATCCTGAAAATCATCTTTATCTACGCCCAAACTCTCTATGTGTTGGACGTAGTTGAAGTCAGTACCTCTCTCAAGAGAGCAACACTTAGGAAAGTATTAAGTTATTTCTCATCTACATACCACACCATTCCCACCCTGACCCAACAATAAGGTGAGTGATTAACACTACTTCAACTATAGCCAAAGTTGTAGCTTCCACACAACTTCACACCAGGGCTGAATTGTCTGGGCCTTCTTTTAGTCCTGGTCTACCACCCCTGTGTCCTGCACACTCTCCGACATAAATCCACTTACAATAGTACCCACAAGAATTTAAGACAACTGCCAACTTTAAAGGAAGTATAACCTATAAAAATACCGAACTGCTGTATTATACACCTGAAACTAATATGACTGATACTATATACCAACTAGACAGCAATAAAAAAAGAATTAAGGATAACTGCATATGAGTCATTTAAAAGGTGCTCTAAGTTGACTTAGGATAGCAGTATGCATGATTGGTAGCTCTTTTTAGTCAGGTGAATCTAGGATTATAAATTGCCTTCCTGTCAAAGGATGCTGAGGAGAGTAACCAGGAATGTGGTATAGAGGGAACAAAGCATAATGAATTCACTGTAGTCTAACAGCAGTAAGTATGTGACACGAAAAGGGTGGTACTGTGGAAACTCCAACCCCAATGGCAAAGAGTATGTGTGTATTTGGTTTCATTTTTAAAATAAAGCATTTCCTGAAATTTAACAATGTAAATAATACGAACTGGGGGTAAAAAGGCAAATCTCACTGATGATGCCATTATTAAATAGCTTTATCTATAAAAAGAAATATACTGTAAATCTAAAAACATAAATTTAGGACTATTTAAGAATGTAACAGTTCTACATCAAAAATTGAACTTGAATTTCCAACTCAGTGATTCTTTGTCTTTTTTGGACAGACCCATCTCAGAGCCTGAAAGCCATAGGACCTTCCACTAAAAAATCTGCAATGTAACTTTCAGATGTTTACACAGCCTCTCTGTAATTATGGATCCTTGTTTTAAGTAATTATCTCTTCCAGCTAGATTTCAAGCTCCATACAAGCAGAGACTATCTTCTTCAGATATCTGCTTAGCAATGGCACCTAAAACCTTAATACCTAAGCACTTTTTCAATGATCTCGTTGTCTGCTAAATGAATTCTATACAACCTCTTGAATTATTTTCCAAGAAAACCTGTGTTACATTATTCCCCATCTTGGAAGTTTGTTTTTATCAAGCCCCTCTTCCTAACAATCACGACCTTTTTCATCTGCTACCCATTTTCTCTCCCTTAGTCCCAGTTCATCCTCTTACGCCAGTCAGACCATTTGCCTGACATTAGCACTGGGGTGATCCCTTAGAGGGTGATGGAATCTGGGGTACAACAGTGAACAATACAGACACAATCCATGTCCTTGAGGTCTGTGTTCCATTCTACACCAACTAGACAGCATTTGAATGATTAAAGAATACTGTCCCCTATTTCACATATTCAGTGTAAATTCTTAAAAAAAAACACTACAGAAAAATATCACCAAAGATCATATTAAATTCCTACCTCAACAACACTAAATGCAATACTGTTCATAAAAACATTTATTTAAAATTTGTTGGGTCTTCCTTGGTGGTCCAGTGCTTAAGAATCTGCCTTCCAATGCAGGGGATGCAGGTTCCATCTCTGGTTTGGGAATTAAGATCCCACACGAGGCAGGGCAACTAAGCCCACGTGCCACAACTAAGACCTGACACAGCCAAAACAAACAAATATAAAAAAATAAAATTTGTTAACTAAGCATGCACTGTTTAAACCTTGATTATATCCATAATACTTGTTCATTGTGGCAAAGCTTAAAAATACAGAAAAGTAAAAGAAATTCTGGTTATGATCATATTCAATGTCCAGAGATATTCTGTCACGTTGTCAGACTGAATCATTCAAGAACTTTCCTTGTAAAAATTCATACTACAAAATAATTATTGTCCCTACAAAAGCTCCAATTTTATATACCATTTAATCTTTTTTTTCTCTTAATAATATAAACTTCTTTGAAGGTGTAATTTTTTAAAGGAGCAATACAATCACTGATTTAAACTCATCTGTACAATGGAAACAAACTTCAAAAGGGCACGGTAAAGAGTGAATAGAAGGGAAAAAAGGAGAAGCAATGACAGATATTACTTTCTTGGGCTCTAAAATCACTGCAGATAGTGACTGCGACTGCAGCCATGAAATTAAAAGACGCTTCCTCTTTGGAAGGAGCAAGACAGTGTATTAAGAAGCAAATACATCATTTTGCTGACAAAGGTCTAGACTCAAAGCTGTTTTTTCCAGTAGTCACGTATGGATGTGCGAGTTGGACCATAAAGAGGGCTGAGCACCGAATAACTGATGCTTTTGAATTGTGGTGCTGGAGAAGACTCTTGAGAGTTCCTTGGATTCCAAGGAGATCAAACCAGTCAATCCTAAAGGAAATCAATACTAAATATCCATTGGAAGGACTGATGCTGAAGCATCTTTGGCCACCTGATGCAAAGAACTGACTCATCGGGAAAGACCCTGATGCTGGGAAAGATTGAGGGCAGGAAAAGGCGGCAACAGAAGATGAGATGGTCAGATGGTTAGACAGGCTCAGTGGGCATGACTGAACAAATTCCAGTAAACAGTGAAGGACAGAGGAACCTGGAGTGCAGCAGTCCATGGGGTTGCAAAGAGTTGGACACAACCCAGCAACTTTCAACAACAACAGAGTGAATGAGAATTTATGAGGACAGCCCATTATCAGTCACAGGATGTTTGTAATTATGCCTCTGACCAAAGAATATGAAGTATCAATTCACAGAAGAGAAAGTGCAAGTGATTATTTCTCCATGTTATTAGCTAATGATCAAATTCCTGTAGCTAAAATCAAATCCATTCACACCACAATTAAAGATGAAAAGTCTTGGATGTACAAGAAAATGGTTATGTAATTTAAATGGAAGGACACAAATGTTCATGTTAACCAACAGATAAGGATAGATTTATTTTCACTGGATATTGCAAAGCTACTCAGCAATAGCACCTGAAGTGGGAGGAGGAGCTGAGGAGGGGAAAAGTGTACAGGAAAGGAACAGTGAGCAAGCCCCTTTGCTGTTACACATTCCTGTTTACTTTCAATAGCATGAGGACTATTACAAGATAAAGAAGTATTTTTTGGTCCTGTTTGACTACAGACTAAAGAGAACACTCATCTTCATTCTTGGGATGTTTTTATGAACCCTGGAAGACAGGGATAATTTCTGAAGGTTGAATAACCACTGCTGGGTGATCACAACTAAAAACCTGCAAACAAATTGGATTGATCTTAACAAAAAAACTGGTCTTCCCTAGTGGCTCAGACAGTAAAGAATCTGCCTGCAATATGGGAGACCCGGGTTCGATCCCTGGGTCGAGAAGATCCCCTGGCAAAGGAAATGGCAACCCACTCCAGTATTCTTGCTGGAGAATCCCAAGGACAGGGGAGCCTGGCAGGCTACGGTCCATGGGATTGCAGAGTTGGACACGACTGAGCGACTAACGCTTTCACAAACTTTAAGAAAAAATTATTCTCAAAATAATAGATTAACATTTATATAACATAAATTTCAAGTTAGTTATTGAGTAATAGTGTCTGGAGTTGGAGACATTCCAGTGACAACTTTCTGAAGTCTTTTTCATAACTAGTATGTAAAATTACTCTCACCATATATTAAGATAACACATGTGAAAGTATCTAACAGTACAAAAGCTCAATAAAAGTTCTTTTCTTTGATCACCAAGTAACTTCCAAATAGTCGAAATTAAACTCTGGTAAAAAGGACTTATTTTAACTCAGAGGTTGCAAGACTTTAGTACACAATATGAGAATATAAACCAAGGCTTTATTCCTAGTTACAATATTTTTGTGCAAATTATGGTAGGAAATATTTTATAAATTAAAAATATTCTCAACTACCTGACATCATTAACCACCATCACTAATTAGTAAATTGGTATAAAGAATGTTTTTAGTATTTACTTCTACCGTTTGTTAAAGCTTCAGAAGTGGTAGAACAGAAAGGAAAGAAAGCTGTGTACAATGCGGCTTTGGTGGAAGAGAAAATAAAAGTAGGTGCTTCTTTCCTCTTCCTTTAGATTTGCTAATACTTCTCTTTTATAAAGGAGTCTAGCATTACTCCAGAGAATTTTAACCTGGATCCTATCCATGGTTCAATGTCATCAGATTAGCAGACATTTTGCTGATCTCAAGAGTGGCTGTGAAATTTAAGAGATCTGATGTAAAAATACTTCATGAACTACTGAGGACCATAATTTTTTACATACTATTATCTTTTACCGTGAGTTTATATACCTATATTTCTAGGAAGAAAGACCCATGCACACATGGTTTTTGTTTTCTATTATAAGTCAGAATGCCAACAAAACTCCTGTTTAGGAAGAACAACAGTCTGAAATGTAAGAAGCTACAGGATTGTCACAACACTTTTAAGCAATAAGGAAGTTTAAAAATATGGTATTTATCACTAATATTTGTGGTATTTTCCCCAATTGTGGCCCAAATACAAACTGATAAGCAGAAGTGCAAGCAACTATTTATTTTGAAACAATTTTAGTGCAATAAACAAATATTAAGCGATCAGCCAAAGAAACACAATTTTTAAATACCAAAGAAATGATTTTGTAACTTAGCTTCATCATTTACTTTTTTTAACCTCAACTTGGAAGTATTTCTGTGGAGGGTTCCACTAATCAGAAAACCATCCCACTAAATAGAAAACTATTTTCTAACCTAGACAAACTCCTATTTACTCTTCCTGAATCTATGCCTTTAGAAGAATCCTAAATGAGTCTGGTTAGTTATCTTTCTCCTTCACTCGCATTGTTTTCAGTATGTTTCCTCATGATCTGAAAGGATACATGCACCTCAATATTCATTTGCAACACTGCTTACAAAGTCAAGATATGAGAGCAGCCTAAACGCCCACTGACAGAGGAATGGATGAAGAAGCCAGGACACACACATTCAATGAAATATTACTCATTAACAACGAGTAAAAATGATGAAATAATGCCATTTGCAGCAACATGGATGGACCTAGAGAGTGTCATATTGAAGTAAGTCAGACAAAGGAGGAGGAGTACCATATGACAGCTCTTACATGTGGAATCTAAAAAGAAATGATGCAAACAAACTTACAAAACAGAGAGAGCATGAACTTATGGCTGCTGGGCGGAAGGAAGTTAGGGAGTTTGGGATGGACATGTATATACCGTTATATTTAAAATGGATAACCAACATGAACCTACTGTAGAGCACATAGAATGCTGCTCAATGCTATGTGACAGCCTGGATGCGATGGGAGTTTGAGGGAGAATGGGTACATGTATATGAATGGCTGAGTCCTGGTTCACCTGAAACTATCACAACATTGTTAATCAGCTATACCCCCAATACAAATTGAAAAGCTTTAAAAAAATAAAGTATATTCCCTTTTAACAATGAACATTAATATCAAGGTGGAGTCTGTTAGAACAGTTCTTATAAAGCTGTTAACAACTATAGTACTTCTGTAGCTGGTGAGACTAATTTGCTTCTGACAACTAACGTAAAAAAAAAAAACAAACCCTGACAACTATATCAACATCTCATAAAAAGGCTTGCTGGCCTATCTTCCACAATTCTTTGTTTTTTTAACCAACACAGTAGAAGATAGAAAGCTGGCCCCACAAATTTTTCACAAAGTCAGAAACTTAAGAAACACTGCCTTAAAACTTCTCAAAATCAGCTAAGCACTCTTAATTAGAGGTAGAACAGAGAAACGGTTAAGAATGAGGACAGCAGAGTCTGTCACTTTTTTAGGTCTGTGAATATCTGCACACCACATAACAGTTCAAACCTTCATTTGTCTCAGCTGTAGTATCTGTTTTATGGGGTTGTTATGAAAATTATCTGAAATAGTTCACTTAAAAACTGAAGATTCTAAGTGCTCAACAATGTTTATCATAACCTTTAGCTTCAAAGTTACAAATAATCCGTGTAACTCCACTACACTACAGTACTGATGTACTGATTCCCAGTATTATCAATGTAAAGCACTAAAAGGAAAGGTCTCTAAATCTAACAGCAAAAGTCAACACTAAGTCTTAACATTCCTACACAGTATATTTTATTTTCAATCTACAAGATAACCTTAACATGAACTACTCAAAAGCTGAATTTACAAAGGAAATTACATCTCCTGTTGTTGCATATCTCGAAACTAGCAACAAATTAACACTGTTACTAAGATACTTTAACTGTTACTTTTTAAAAGTCACTGTCTGTTAAAGAAACAGACTGTGCATGCATGAGTGTATATGAGAATGTTTTCAAATGCTATATGAAGAAACTTCACATTCTCCAGAGGAAGTCAGACTCTAACAACCACAATATTTAAAATGTTCATAAGAGGCTTTACTAAGATTAGAACTAAGCAGGGATCAGAAAATGTATCTACAGGGAGTTATAATCTGTAAAACAGCAGGTGCTCAAAACAATGAAGGTAAAGCTAAGCAAAAACCTAGGGATCTAGACACCTTAGATAATACAATAGGAAACTGTTATGTATTTTAAAAATATCACCACTTTTTACATGTATAAAAGCTTATAGTATATAATGTGCTTTCCATATATAATCATATTGGGCCATTAAAAATGCTGTAAATTATGTAACAAAATGTTTTGTTTTGTTTTGCAGATTACAAATGCAAGGTTCTGAAAATTAACATGATTTGTCAAAAACCACAGTTAGGAAGCGACAAATCAAGAATTTAAATCCCGGTCTTCTCACTTATATTTCCCTGTTCTTTCCACTATTCCATAAAGCTACTTCTTAAAAGAAAGAAGCAAATTAGCACCTTCACAAAAAAGAAATCTCTAGGCCAAACCACAGACTTTTAATTAGCTGTGCTAAGTTGGGGAAGTCATTTCCCCTTATCAGGAGTTTATTTTTTCATCTGTAAAATGAAGGAAACCGATTAGAAAATTTGAAGTCCCTTCCAGTTCTAAGGATAAATCTCTAGACCGTACCCTTTACGAGTACCAGCATTTTACAAATACATACTGATGTCAGCTTTACCAATGAGTTCCAAGTCAGAAAGTGGTGTCATTAGCTATTAAGCAACGTATGGCAATTACTGGATAAATTCTTCACACCCATCCGATAGATGCTGCTTCGGTAGCATCAAGTTTATATACAGAAACCTGTCTAAACCTTTTACCGACTACAATGGAAATTATTAAATATCACTAATCATTCTCTCTTTAGACTGAAGCAATGCTCTTAAAATATAAGAATGATTTAAAGAAAATTTAAGCACTAGTCAACTAGTACCAAGAAATTGAAAATTTTTAATATTTTTATTCTTTAGAATAAAAACCTCTTTTCCAATGAAGAGTTTGCCAAATATCCCTACTGTTTCTTTGATACCTCAAAGAGTATCAGGTACATGTTTCAGCAATTTCTAAAGGGGAAAAAAAAAAAAAGTAACATACAAGCATTTTGATAAAAACATCTTCCATTTAAATTCATTACACCAGTTAGGTACTTACCGCCAAACAAAATTCAAGCTTTTCTCCCCTTCACAGTATCAGAGAACTAAAGTCAAAGACTGCACAATATACTTCCACATATTAAGTTCTTTCCTCATCTGAATATTTTTTTCTTACTCTTCCTCAGTCTTCATGGAATACACACCCAGGGATTTCCACTTTCCCAGCTCTGCCTGTTCATAAAACCATCTTAACAACAACTACGGAAACCAGAGCGCTTAAGACTATTACAGGCCTCTTTCTCTTTTTCTTTCATGAATAGTTAGGTTTTACTTCATCTTAACACCGCGCCTGTCCTTAAAATACAACACATATACTGAATAGTTAATCTTGACCTTACTCAACCGTTCGCAGACCTTTAGAAATTGTTAGTGCTTGTGTCAACTGTAAAAGATTTTTTAGTAAACCTTCCCCCTCTTGCCTAGGAAACATTTCGAATGTTTACATGTTTTTGCGTTTAGCCCAAATTAAAGACTTTCCCCAACAAGCTTAGTTAATATAATGACTTGATCTTATACAGTCGACACTATCTCATTTTGTTTTTTAAGCCTCTTGGCACCAATACAGCATATGTTCTGCCAGTTCTGAGCTAATCTCCAGGAAAGCCTTTGTATAACGATTGAAGAAACTGAAACAGATCAGTGCCCAAGATTTTTAAGAGCCTACACGAGCGTATGTTTTTAATCAACAGTCAATTTATTTTAAAATAACTATTTCACCAGTTCGCCTTCTTCCATAATTCACATAAACCGTTTTAAAATAAAAAAGAACACACGACTGGGAACACAGGTTCAGGTCAACTTCAGGATCAGAGGCTTTTCCGAAGCGTTGGGGATGCCAGGGTCTGAATCCCGTCACCGCGTCCACGGGGTGGCCGCGGGCGTCCAGTGGACATCACACTCTCGACCGCCACGCCGCTTGAAGCTTTCCCTACGGCTTCAACCGGTTCAAAAGTGTCAACTTCCCGTCCCAAACTGTTTCTTACTGTTATTATTAAAACAGCTGTCAGCTGGGCTCCGGTGACCTCTTTGTACAGCCGTTTATTCAACGCTTTGGGATCCTCGAGGATGCGTCACGGCGGGTTTACCCTCAAACGAGCTCCGAGAGCCTGGCGGCCCGCGGGTCCGCGAGCGCCGGCCCGGCTCACCCGCGCCGCCCTCGCGGCCTCACTCTGTCCCCGCGGCTCAGACTAGGCGCGCCCCCGCTCCGCCCCGCCCCGCTCCGGCGGCGCCCCCCCGCCCGCCCGCTCGCACACGCGCCGCGGCCCCGCCATGTTCCGGGAGCGGCGCGGACGCCCGCCCGGCCCCCGCCCCCCGGCCCCCGCCCGGCCGCTCCCGCCGGTCCCGGCGCGCGGCCTGTCCTGTCAGCGGGGCGGGGCGCGTCCTTACCTCGCTCTGGGGAGGGGACGGGAGCGGGCGCGACTGAGGGGCTCCTCCCGGGCGCCGGGGCCGGGGCTCGAAACCGCGCCCCTCCTTCCTCCTCGCCTGTCGCCACGCCCCCCTCGCCCGCACGGACCCCAGGCACGGCCGGCGCGGGAGGGTCTACCCCCGGGACGAAGGCCTCGGCGCCGCCGTTGCTGTCGTGCTCTCCGCCACCGCCGCCGCAACCGCCGCGAACGCCGCCGAGGCCGGGCTCGAAAACATCTCCGGTCTCCGCCGTCCCTCACCACAGCCTGCTCGCTCCCAGGACGGCGCCGCCCGGCGATTGGCCGCGGCGCGGGCACGTGACGCGCGGGCACGGGACGGGCAGCGTGAGCGCCCCGCCCCCGGCCCGCCGCCCCTTCCGTCCGCCCGCCCCGCCCGCGGCCCGCCGCTCTAGAGGCGCCGGGAGAAGCTTCCCGAGCCGGGGGCGGGGGTCGGGGCGTACCAAATGGACGCGGGTCGGCAGGGGGGCCGGGCGGAGCCCCGCGTCGCCGTCTCCCCTCCGCCGGCTCCGACCCCAGAAGGCAGGGGCTGAGGGAGCGAGGGAGTACCGCAGGCGCCGCCTCGCCTTGTGCAGTGGCCACCACCGTGGCTTGACTGGAAACTTCTGGAAATGGCGGCGGCGATGAGGAAGAAGAGGCTCTGTCTGCGTAGGGTATTCACACGTTTATTTTTTGCGGGGGCGGGCGGACGAGTTTGCCAGCTGGGACCCGGGAGACCGACGCTGCGCCCCCGGCTGGAGGCGGAGGCGGGTGTCCGCCCGGTCCGTGGAGCGCGGTGGGCCCGGGGCGTCCGGAGAGGCGGGCACCCGCTTCCGCGCACTGCGCCTGCGCGCCGGCCGGCCGCACCTGCGGGAGTCCGGGGACCCGCGGAGCCGCGACGCGCCTTCACCTGCGCCAGGTGGGCCCGAGCCAGTCCCGAAGGCACGTCCACCTGCCCCCGGGCCCGCACGCACTCTGCAGGACGCCCTCCCCCAGTCACAGCTTCGGGTAACCTTTTTAGACAAATTTCGGTGCATTTTCCCCCAACCGCTCGGGGCACTGCCAGCTGGAGGACTGCGCAGAGAAGTCACCGCCTCGGCAGCCCCGCTGCTGGCAGTCTGACTTCCTCTGGAGGTTAATCCGCTACAGTGTGTACTTGCCCTTATTTAACCACCGAAGGGATTACATAATCGGAGGGAAACCATTTTATTCTGAGTTGCTTCTGGTGGCTTTTTATTTACAAGGAGGTTAATCCGCGACAATTTGTGCATGCCTTTATCTGACCATCAGAGGGCCCTCATTGTTGTGGCCTCTAAACTACAGCACGGGTTTGTGACTTACTTAAGTTACGAGTTTGTCATTAATCAGCAGATGAGATATTTCAGACTTGACAGAGAAAGCTACATCCCAACATTTAACTATATAAAGCATAAACTTGTATTAAAGATCACTATTTTTTCCTTTCCTACATTTCTCCCATCTTTAAATACATCAGGTTCAATATGAATAGTAAGAGTGCACCTTGTGGCTAGAAGTGGACACTTACATTTAATTTGGATATTTATGGCATGAAGTAACAAATCCACTAAAAATTTACAACTCGTCTTTCTCGAGTGGTTGAGTTGGTTCTCATTTAACTCGCTGTCGTGACAATAGCAATAACTATTTCTACAGCAGTACAAGCCTCAGTTAAAAACTGAAAGCAAATCTTGAATTTGCTGAAATCAGTTAACCATAATTTATGGCAATAACTACACGCACAGCCTGGTTACTTAAAAATCACTGATTACGTGGGTAATTGTGATTGAAGGCATTGTACTGACTACGACTGAATAGGACACTATCTGTACAAAGTTCATTGTAGAATTAACCAAGTTGCAAAAAAATTTTAATTTAAACTATTAAGATTGTGACACTTTATAAATCAGCCACAGTTTGTTACTGGAAAGGTTCAAGTGAAACTTAGGAAGGGAAGAGGAGCTAATTTTCCTTTTTAATGTGAAACTAGAAGTATAAATAAAGAAGGTAATTCTTATTATGGATATAATAGGATAGAGGCCTGAAAAGAAGCTGGAGCTAGTTGACTATGTTGCTAAGGCTCTTCATTGTAGAGCCCTGTCTTTCATTAGCTCAAATCTCTTCAGCAAGTGGGCAAAATGTTTTCTTAATAGCACCAGGAGGTCAAGGATCCCAAGCAGTAAACATCACACTTATTTAGGAGTATTACTAGCAGACACTTAAAATGTGTGTATGTGATATGTGAAATAGAAGCCATCTGCAAAATTTACTTTCATTCCAACTTCTTATCGTTAGAATCAACTGTTATGTTTTCTACATGAAGTCCAGTTAGATCATTCAAAAAATCCTGCCATATTTTGGGAAGGTGAATTAATAAAAATACAGTCTCAGTCATGGCTTACCGTATTGACAGTCTATACAGATGTAATGCTTGGGCAGTGAATACCCATATGATTGTCACTTGCTGTAGAATTTACTAGGGCAGTGGCTCCATCCAGTTACAGCAAGTACTTCTGAGGAACTGGTAGCCTTCCCTAGCAACATTCAGTAGCCACTCCAAAAACCACCAAAAAAGCCAGGCATGAGCGTTTTTGCCCAATAGGAAGAATGACAAGTTGAATTATTTGTTGGCTTTATTTTTGTAATATGAACATTTCCTCCCTAAATATCTTTTTGAAAAAAAACAGCATAGAGCTAGGAACTGAGAAGAGGAAATGAGGGAGCAAGTGGTGTTAGACACATCAACAACGCCAGCTTCTCTTTATTGGTTTGAGAAGCAGGCTAGGCTATAGCTGTCATCTCTAGCAACTGAAAACTGGCAAGGAGTTTTGAATCAGTGTGTTCATATATCTTCGGAACCATCTTGGATTACTGTAATGAACATTTACCTGCCAGATGTTTTTAAAAGCCTATCTGTAATTATTAAAAACCAGTGCTCTTGTGTAAAAAATTGGTACAATTTTCAAGAAAAATGGGCAAAAAAAATTAAGCAAGATTCAACTCAAAATTCTAATACATACTACTGTAGTGCAATGTTAAGTGATGATCTAAAAGTATGTTTTGATAATGGTATAACAGTATGCCTATAAAGACCTAAAACAAATTTTCTGCTTCTAAAATAGAACATAATAACCAATATCCTTAATACATAACTTGTTTTTTCACTCAGTATCTGAAACCTTCCCATTCCTAACTTTTCATCTACTTGGGAAAAAAATGTCCAGAATGTAAGACATTTTTTACAGTAGTAACTTTAAAGCAATTTCAAGTTATTTAAATTTTTCATAATTTCAAATAAAAGCTTAACAGCTAACAAAGAGAAGATAGACAATTTTTTTAAAAAAGATAAAAATAATAATAAAAACATTCCATTGCTGGTGGGAAGATGGTCTGAGGGCTCCAGGGCAGAAGGGAGCATTTTCACTGTTATTTTTTTGTGCCTCTTAAAAAATTACTTTTGCTGTTACCTTCTTAGGTAAAAAATGAAACTAATTTTTAAAGACAATCTTAAAAAATAAAATGTTTATTCATGTTTTTAAGCATCATATACTAGTCTATCATAAGATTAAGGCCAGCCAGTGACTTTGAGAAATCATGAAACAGTTGGATTATTTAGATCTACCCCTGAATTAAAGCCGGCTATTAATTTTTTATTTCAGCTTGCAAAACTCAGCTAGTTTCCTGAACTGGATGTTATACACAAAGGGTTTTATTCTTCTAGGTTGTAGTATGCATTCAGTTTCTAAGCTTGTAATATGCATTCAACTGAGGGGCATATTTCCCATTCCCACTGAACTTTCAAACTCAAGTTATACTTCCAGTTTCTTCCCCTAGTTTTTGTGTACCTGCAGAGTCAGAAGAGTGAAGGATAATGTCAAAGTGTTTTGTACCTTCCTTCTTTAAAAATGATAAATAGTACATCTAAAGACAACTACCTTATCCTTGTTACACCTGCAGTCTGCTTGACATATCAATTACCAGTTGAAATTACAGTAACAACTGTGTGCCACAAATATAAAAATGTTTAAAGAAAATACTTACATAAGGTTTATAGAGAAATCATATTAAGATTTGGCTATGGCTCAAGATGAGAGAGCAAAATATACTTGAAATTTGACAGAATTTTTATTTCACAGTACCCTAATACTGATAAAAGTGAACAGGCAGTTGAAAAGGGTGCTCTGAAGTTCTGACGTGATACTTAACAGCTGTAAGTTGCTAGGTTACAAGCAAGGTGTACACAGATAGAAATGAACAAGTAATACAAAAAGTTTAGGTAGACAGGAGATTCATATTTTATTTCTTCACTGACATATTTACAACTGAATATAAATTAAAGGCCTGCTTGCACACCAAACCCAGGTCCTTTAGGTGGTTCAGTCAAAGAGGTAAGACCTCCAGCTGGCTCACAGGAGAAGCGTCCACTCCTGAAAGAAAAGTAACATTAAGCTGACTGCTAATGATTACCACTTATAATTGTTACCTCACAACAGCCCAGATAAGAAACTTTCTCTCCCAAGAACTAGCATGGACTATTTAATCCAAACATCACAACTGCTGCAAGATTTTCACTTCCTAAAGTTAAATATGAAAACTGATGTATAAAAATATGAAATATGAAAAATACAAAAATAATATTAATACTATTTCTCACTCAGCAGTGAACATATATCAGTAGCTCATTAAATCTTTACAGCAATGCCAAGAGACAACGGACACTGGCCAGTGTTTTACAGACACAGAAACCAAGGCTGGGGTGAGTCAGCATCTGCCCAGAGATGACCGCTAAGAACTCAACCCCAGAGAACGTTTTTAAAAATCATGTTTCAATAAACTAGAGCACTACATTTATTCTTTTTATATTTGAATTTTATTTTGACTGAGATCCACTGTCACAGGGAATACATACTTGATACACTATATTTGGAAACAAACAGAAACTGAATTCTTTGAGAGATTTGAGGGTTTGGGAGGATGTCCCTTAGAAGCAGTGAAGATGAAATTCATTTTTATTGATGTTTTTAAAGCCTAAATTATTAGTATTTTTCAACAGCAGGCTCCAGATCAGGGTGGCTACCACAGCCACAAAGAAAACATGAACAGGTCCTCCTACAGTTCTATGAAGAGAGGCAGCAAGAGGTAGACGAATCTGTCCTCTTTTCACCCCCACACATACTTTCCCAGGTGATCTTTCAGGCTCAACCTCTGTCCTGTCTGACCTCTGCTACTAGAGCCTCGCTCAGCACCTACTCCTGTTTCACCCTCCTATTCCCTGGCTTTGTTCATTTACCTTGTTCCTGCCACAGATTTCAGCTGAAGAACTTACTCAATTAAATCTTTTTATTCCCTCTGGCTTTGCCCTTCACATTCTGTCATCAATCTTACAAGTCTATTTTTAGAGCCCTAGAAAATCATTTGTTGAGGGGACAGGAAAATGACACCACATAATCATTTATAAGCTCTTTCAAGGTATTATATTACATAATGCAAGTAGTGTAGTATAATAAAGAATACCTACAAAGTCAGAAATCAGTTAATATATCTGCATTATAGATTTACTATGAAAACCAAATACAAAAGCAGTCACTATAGAGCCTAAAATTAAAGTTGTAGGGTAAGTGGCAAAACAATGAAAAAACAGTATTTCGCTTTGTAATTTTTTTTTTTTTTAATGTTAACTGGGAGCAACCCACTCTAGTATTCTTGCCTGGAGAATTCCATGGACAGAAGAGGAATATGGTGTGCTATAGTCTATGGGGTCACAAAGAGACGGACACAACTGAGCAGGTACACTTACTGCTCTTGACTACCAGTAAAATAATAAAATTAATTAACTTTGAAGGACCTCTCTTCGTTTACTATGTTCCTTTTTGTGGAAGATGTTTTCTGTACCCCAAAGAATTCTGTAAAATTTAAAATATCTTTTTAAAACTAAATATGAAGAATTCAAGTTGGATTTAAAATTAGTTTGAGATCATCCATACTAAAAAACCACCTCTATTCATCAGTAATTTGAAAGCAGGTTTAGATGTTATGTTCAGTACTTTAAAAACAATCCCTAGCACACAAATATTTATAAATGTCAAAAGAAGGAATATTGTATTACCGTCAGTTTAGCATTTTCTTTCTAGCCATCATTTACCAAAATAAAAGCAGTTCTGAACCACAGAGACAGTCATTTTTTACCAGTTCTGGCCAGAGTATATGTGATAGCAGGGCTCAAAAGTCAGTTACCCCAGAACCAGTTTCACAACTAGCACCTCTGTCAAATATTAAAGCAGAGCACTTTATTATAAAAATACTAATAAGTAGCCAGCTTTGGATAATTTAAAGAATAACTATAGCTGTATTTTGGTTACTGCCATTTTGTTCACGTAAAAAATTTTTGGCTGCACCATGTGGCATGTGCGATCTTCGTTCCCACCCACCGTGTCCCCTGCAGTGGAAGTGCAGAGTCCTAACCATTGGACAGCCAGAGAATTCCCTGTCTCAACTTTTAAAATAAGAGGTAATAAGAAGGAAGTAAAAATAGGTTGAGAAACCAGTAATTCTAAAGTCTTTGGCTCAAATCTGGAATAATGTCAAAAACTCCCACTGAAGAATTATTTTAAATTACTGATAAGCAACATCCCTATCATTAGATGTCAAAAATGCTTCACTGTGGTACTTAGTTCCTGTTTATTAATGTTCAAATACAATGTGACAGTACCCCCTGGATTAAAAACAAACTCTTAATTTTACCCCTGGTAATCTCATCCAGGGGCTTCCCTGGTGGCTCAGACTATAATCTGCCTACAGTGCAGGAGACCCAGGTTCAATCCTGGACAGAGGAGTCTGGTGGGCTACAGTTCCTGGGGTCGCAAACAGTCGGACACAAGTGAGCAACTAACACACACAATCTCATCCAGACTTATAACTTTAAATGCCATCCATTAATACAATAACTAAGAAATTCCCAATGTGTATTTCCAGCCCTAATGTAGTCCCTAAATTCCAAGCTTGTATCTACCTTTCAGCCACTCTACCATGAATGTCTAAGTAGGCATCTCAAACATGCTAAGTATAGCACATCCAAAACAAAGTGACTTTTCTTCCTCAAATTTGCCCTATCTCACATCTTCATTTAGTTAAGAGAGTCAGAGGTACTCAGACTAAAAAGTTAGAAAGCATTCATAATTCCTCTGTCCCACAACATCCATTAAATTTTAAACTATTCTTTACACAGCAACTAGGACGATACTTTTAACAAGATCACGCATATCATTCCCTACTGAAAACACTCAACAGTTTTTTATACTGAGGATTCAACCGAAATTGCTTACCTGGGTCTCTGCCTCTCTGACCTCTTCCACCCCTTTCCTCCCTCATCATCTCACTTCAACCTTAATGTCATCTTACTTTCTTTTCCTCCAGGACCTTAATACATCTTCTTTCCCCTCTAGAACATTGTTCCTCCAGATTTTTACATTGATTCTTTTGGGCTTATTCAGGTCATTAACTCATCACCTCAGAAAGGCCTCCCCTGACTAAATTTACCTCCAATCATTCTCCCAGCATTTATTACTCAGATATTACACCAGTTAAAGGACTTCCCTGTGGCTCAGACGGTAAAGCATCTGCCTACAATGTGGGAGACCCGGGTTCAATCCCTGGGTCGGGGAGATCCCCTGGAGAAGGGAATGGCAACCCACTCCAGTATTCTTGCCTGGAGACTCCCATGGACAGAGGAGACTGGTGGGCTACAGTCCATGGGGTTGCAAAGAGTCGGACACGATTGAGACTGAGCAACTAAGCTTTCACTTTTCACTTTACACCAGTTGTCTCCATCACTAGAATATAAACTAAATGATGACTTTACCATGTTCATAATTTGTACACACAACCTAAGATAGTCACTGGCACACAGCACGTATCCAGAAATACTTGTGAAACAAATGAATGCTGAGGGAATGCAATAAAGTAGACAAAGCAAGAGAAATACTGTAATGTGAAAAGACAAAAGGTTTCACTTCAGTAGCCTCCATAATGGAGACTGATTCTTCAAAGTGGAAATGTTTTATTCCTCAAAATATTTTCAGTGTAGCCCAAGAAAGTGAAAAACTAGGAAGAGAATGCCAAGCCTCTTTTAAGTAAATTCATTTCAAGTGTTGAAAGAAGAGTGTCTTTTTTAGGGGCCAGCTTGCCTTTGCTAAACTTAAGTTATCCTGAACTGACCTCTTTTTCACATTGTATGTTAGTGGTTTAGTCATGTCCAACTCTTTGTGACCCCATGAACTATAGCCCACCAGGATCCTCTGTCATGCGATTCTCCAGGCAAGAATACTGGAGTGGGTTGCCATTCCCTTCTCCAGGGGATCCTCCCGCCTAGGGATGAAACCCGGGTCTTCTGCATTGCAGGCAGATTATTAACCATCTGAGCCACAAGGGAAGTCCCTTTTTCTTACTAGGTAGGGTCAGTAGTCAGCCAGAACACTGAGGGAGTACTTCTCAGTTCTTCCAGCAGGCCACAAAACCATGCATACCCTCTTGACCTAGTAATTCAGCCTCACAGAATTGTTGTTTACAACAGAAAGTAGGAAAATATATTTTAATACCGTGTCATAAAGGTCACAACATAGTTCTCTCAATACATCAAAATATTATATGGCCTTTAAAACCTACAAATATGTTGAGACAAGGAAAATTTTATGACATAAGCAGAAAAAAAATACAAAGGGAATATGACTATTACACTAGGCAAACAATGCTAGTATTAAGAGAATTTTAAGCAATGTGAACACTTAGATAAGGAATAGGAGTTTGTTTGGAAGCAAAAGTTCAGGGTGAAAACAGAAAGGAATAATTAGAATAACACAACCTGGATAAACAGTGTTTAAGTTGAAAAAGATCTAGGTATTCTGATTGTAAGCACAATGTAATGGTATAATGATCTGAAGTAAGAATTGATGTAATTAGGCTGCATTATTATAAGCATGATGTCTGGAATAAAGATGCCAGTCCCACAGTGCTCTACACACTGAATACGTATCTCCAATACTGTGATTAGTCCAAGTATCACGTTAAGAAAGTCATCAGCCAACTAGAAGACATACAAAGGAGGGAGACCAAAACTATGCCATGTAAGGAAAAACAGTGAAACAACTGTGGGTATTAAATCTGAGAAAAGATACGAGGAAGATGATACAGCTGTTTCAAGTAACTGAAGAGCTGTCATTCGGAAGAGATCTAAAAATTATCTTGTGTTTGTTCAAAGGAGAGAATCTTTGGACCTCTATGAGGAAAAAAGGAAGACAGACATTGAGTCAAATTCTGGCAGCATGAACTTGTAAACAATGAAATAGGTTTCTATTTGTAGTAAATTTGCCTTCCTTATAAATATCCAGGTATATACCAGGTGATTATCTGACAGGGTTTTAGAGAGTGTAAAAAAATCATTTCTTTAAATGACAAGTTGGTTTAGACAGTATTCAAGGCTCCTGAAAACTCCCATAGACTTACAGTATAAAATTTTTTAAATTAAGTTTACATGAAAGACTAACTTAGGTTAAGCCATTAAAATTTATTAAAAAGAAATAAAAAAATACCTTGGCCCAGGTTTTGGGATTTTGCCAGCCTTGAGTTCATCAATAATTTCTTCAATATCTTTAGGTGTCAGATCCTCCTAGGAAAAAAAAGTATAACAGTCATAGTAAAATTACATCCTACTACTGAAATCAGTGTGAATCCCTAGTATCAGTTTATTATTGTCTGTCCCAGCTCATGAGTCACTTACCAAGACAGCACACCTGAGTAATTCCTGGACATAGCCTGTCTTGCCAAATGCAATCGCAGTAGGAGCTGCAGCTGAAGGGCAGCACACAGCGGTGCTCTGAGGGAGACAGTTCTGCATTTGAGCTCAAGTTCCAGCACTTACTAGCCGGCAATCTTAGAGAAATTACTCAGCTTCCCCAGTTTGTTTCTTCATTTCTCAACTGACTTCAGAGTGTTTTGAGGTTTAAAAGCAAAAATACATAAAATAGAACATAGGTATATACATGCTCAACAAATGTTGTGTCCCTGAAGAATCGGTGAAATGCACTGGCAGTCATAAACAGTACATGCCTAGTATCTATCGCTAAGCTAAAGACCTAATACTCTAATGATATCTTCTTGATTTCCCAGGTGAAATTCAACCTGTTTCAAACTTCACTTAATTTTCCAAGGGAAAAGTAATTTTGGACCCTCCAATCCCCATTTCAACCAGAGCAGCTTTGTATTTTGTATACTGTGCACCTGTGTAAAATTCTGACCTCGAGAAAGGATTGTTATTTAAAATAATAAATACAATTAAAACACACAGACACACTCCTAACCCTGGCTGCACGATAGGTTTAGTCAAAACAAAACGGGGCGAGATTAAACTAAGAGGAAAATGCCTAAACTACATTATATCCCCTCTACCCCTCAAAATTATTAAGTCCTTCAGATGTTTTGAGGCCTCTGGTACTAGACTAGAGAATCATGATTCCACACAGTGTCTTCAGTGCCTTGCCATACAGAAGCCCTTTAACAGATGATGATAAACATTTATAGAAATAAAAACTGCTTAGAGTTCAAAAGATGCTCAGAACTTCAAAACTAGAATCTTTAAAATCATCTAATGATTTTTATCCCCCACAACTCTTTATTATGAAAATAATCATGAATGAAAGTCGCTCATTCGTGTCCAACTCTTTGCAACCCACATGAATAACCCATGTTTCTTGTCATATCTGAATTGTCCAATGGAACTCCCAGAATATTTTTAAATGTTCTTAAATAATACAATGCCATTATCACACCAAATTAACAATAATAATTCCTTAATAATATCAAATGTCAAGACCATATTCAAATCTATCCAACCATCCTCAAAATATATTTTACATTTTTTCCCTAATCGGTAGCCATTCAAAGTTTATGTGACTATTTCATTTTATCCACTGGTAAACTGAGATGCATAAAAGTTAATTGCCTTACCAAAGACCATACCATAACTTAACTGAAAGAAGCTCTTGCATAACCCATAGTCAACTATATTTAAACTTACAGTGCTTCATACAAAGCCTTGACTGTCTAATTCCTGCTTAAATTAAGATCCTCCTGATTATGAGTAAATGGCAGAAATGTAGGAATGGGAAAGTTATTGCCATATTTTTAAAAGGTATTTTTTTTTACATATGAGAAAGTAAGGGGGTAAGAAATTTGAATCACCATCATTAAAATGAAGAAAATCCCTATAGGTAATAGAAGTATCCTAGAAACGTAAAATGCCAAAGAATCCAATTTCATCTTCATTTAAAATAAAATCATAGATTTCCATTTCAGGCATTAGGGCAGGCTAGCTATCCTGACTGAATGTCCTGTTGTAACAACCATAAATGCTGGATAAAATAAAAAACAAAAACTTTAAAATTTTATTAAGACATTGACAAGGAAAAAATACTCAGAGGTCCAAAACTCAATGAAAACTTAGGGAGACAAGTGGAACACCAAACAAACTTGGTTTCAGGATGTCACAGCCTACAGGGGCAAGGGACAAAGTCGCAGGCACAGGAGGGCATCCAAACCACACAAAGTGGAGACACCCAAAGGCTATATTCTCAACATAAAGGAAACCAGAAATTAAAACTGTCCCTCAAAACACCCTGCTAGTCTGGAACCTTACACTTCAGGGGAAGAAGAAGGAGGATATAAGAAGAGGGGATTTCTTTTGCACCAGTAGTATTTCCAAGAGCAAGAGAGAAGCAACGTCAACTTCTGGAAGAATCTACCTTCAACACGGGCCTAAAAGAATTTCCATAAAGAAACTTCTAAAAGTTATGAGCTAACAAGATATTATGAATGAAAACCATGATATAATTAGGGTAGCAAGCAATTAAAAATAAAAAAGATAACTAGAAAACTCCACACACCTGGATATTAACACTTCTAAAAACTAGGTCAAAGAAATAAAATTGCAAAATTTAAAAATATTTACAACTAAATGATAAAAATATTACTTATCAAAACTTGTGAGATCCAGCTAAAGCAGTTTTTAGAGAAAGGTATGATACCATCTCTGTAAAATTCTTAAAACACACAACACAGTAATGATTACCATGCCTGGATACATATACTTTGAAAGTTTAAAGAACATGTACAGGAAGAATCCACACTAAATTTATGACAGTGGTTATCTCTGGGAATGAAAGGAAAGGAACAGGATTTTGAATGGGAGTAGGGGAGGTTTACCCTCAGGTATAGCTTATTTCTATGTAATGGCAACCCACTCCAGTATTCTTGCCAGGAGAACCCCATGGACAGAGGAGCCTGGTGGGCTACAGTCCATGGGGTCGCAGAGTCGGACACGACTAAAGAGACTAAGCACAGTACATGTATAATAACAATGATAAAAATTATAATACCTGAAGCAAGTGTGGCAAATGTTATCTATTAAGCTGTGGTGGTTATTTTTTGTATTTAAGTTTTTGCTATTTAAAAGTTTTTTAAAATGCATCCTGGAGTTAAATGCAAAAATGTTTAACGATGATAACTTTTTTTTGGATGACAATTTTTGAAAACTGTTCTGGTAGACAGTAATGTGGAAGCTAAAACTGACATATTTTTATTAATAATTATTTGATTTTTAATAAACTTTGAAACCACGAAAAAAACCTTCTAGATATTTATACCAACAGGAAACCAAGTATTTTAAATATAATGTCATACAAATTTAATTTACATTAAGTAAATACTCACATAGTAGTTGTCATTTATTTGAACCATTGGTGCATTTACACAGGCCCCTAAACATTCCACTTCTATAAGAGTGAAAAGTTTGTCAGGTGTAGTCTCTCCAACCTTTATTCCTAAAAGTATAAATAAGCACTGTAAGGATCAGATATTTTAATTGCAACATAGTTTAAGGGAAAAAAACAAAACCAACCCATTACAGAGGCATGTAAAAAGTATTTAAGAGCACTGAATTTCTTAAATTAAACAAACTCTGTATAGTTATTATAGAACATTCAAGGATTTCTTAAGTGGACCTGTTCCTTTTCGAACAGTCAAATTTCAAGGGCCTCATCTCCAGTGCTTATTGTCACATAACAGTGTATCAGACCATATAAATTCTGATCACTGATAATTAACCTACTGTTGTATTGTAGCCATACAATCAGACTGGGGAAGACTCAGAAAACAGTTAATGTCAAAGATCATTAAGAATGTGAGGATATTAAGTACTCTCATATCTTCAGGGAAGGCATTTTGGTAAAATTTGACCTGGCAATTCTACATCTTGTAAACAACCTTCATGCACAGTTGGACAAGTATGCAAAGAGATGCATACATGAAAGTAATTGCAGCATAATTTAACTTACAGAAAAATGAGGCAGACATACATATTACTATAGTCAAAATCAAGTGCAAAAAAGCAAACAGACATATTACAGGTATGTATTCAACAATGAAAATAATTAAAACAACATAAACTCTCAAACTGATATACCCAACTGTCATCACAAATTTGAACCTCAGAGGTAAGGGGATGGAATTTTAAGCAGACTTCAGCCTCTGTTTTATATACTTTAATACTGTCCAGCTATTTTTACAACATGCAAGTACTTTATATTCAGTAACAACAAGATTAAAAGACACCTCCTTTTACTGCATTTGATATGTATAGTGATAAATCTGACAATGGCAATTTGCCCCTGAAATAACATCTTCTTCCACACTTCCCTTCCTGAAGCATTCTTCCTGTTCCAAATCTTATTTGTTCCAAGTCTTGTTTGGAAGAATATGAGAATAATACAGTCACTTCATGTGCCACATGCTATCCCACAATGAGTGAAACTTACTTTTATAAACAACGAAAACTTTAAAATTTCAAGAAGCTTTTATTTTTTTTTTTTAAATTTCAAGAATCTTTTAAAACCTACTCAATGATTAGGAAAGAAAACATGAAAACTCAGCTTTGAGAATGAGAACTAAAGAATACAGAATAGGAAGAAATAATGGTGGGCAAACACAGTAAGACAAAAATTTACTCATGAAGTACAGATCCAGTATGATAGTAAAAGTTGGAAAATTTAGGTAGAAAGAGGTCACATTTCAAAAGACAAATCTATTTTTCATAAATGTTATAAATATACTGTGCCCCATACCAAGTTTTTTCTGAATGGCTTCCAGTATGCTGTCGGAGTTTCGGAGCATGCAAGGCGTAGTAGTGCAGACTTGAATGTGATACTTTCCAACAGGCTTTCGATTATACATTGTATAAAAAGTTGCTACTTCATACACTCTCATTGGAGGTACTTGTAAAATTTCTGCAACCTAAAATATTTTAATAATATGGTTACAATGTTTATTAATTGAGCTCCAGGTATGTCATAAAAAAACATTAATTTCAATATTGCTTCAATTTGGTAAAAACCAAAAAAGCTCTTCAGAAGCAGAAACTATATCTGTATTTGATATCTGCGAGGCATAAGTCCTTCAATTTTGATACTTAAAAATCACACATATATCCAGGTCTTGACATGAAAAAAGAACTTGTTAAGTGGCATTTCAAATGACAAATATATTAAACTTTCTCTTATCAGGGATTCTAAAGGAAATGTATTCTCAAAAGACATCCAACCCTAGGCTCACTCCTGCGATATTAAAGTAGCTATGCTGAATCTAATTCTGTGGTACTACATCAGGCTTACACCTCTGAACCTGGGGAACTCTCTCAAAATACACAAGCTGGTGTCCAATCAATGGGGTAATTGTAAGGCCCTGATGTCTAACTAAAATAGTTCTCCTGTGCTGCTGTTGTGTACCTCCCTATGCCTTAGTGATGGTTAAGTAACAATGCATGGGCCTCTGGATATTGTTTTGTTGTAAGGTTGGGCTTTTCTTGGGGGGGGGGAGGCAGTAACATTAAAAGTCTCAAAGTGGAAAGAATTTTGATTCTATTCTCTGTATGCTACTTCTTCCTCTCGTACATAAACATCCAATTCCACATAGAATAGGACAATATTTTTAAAATGTTTTCACATTGGTTTCTCATTTACGTTGCTCTGCTAAGCTTAACACTCAGCAAGACTTTCAACAGCTTACCATTATCAGAAACATAAATTTTTCAAAAAAAAATTATTTATGATTAGAAACACACCTAAATCATCACTGAGGAAGTTGGCTGTTATAAAAATAATATGAGGAATTTAGAAATGCCCCCAAATATTTATTTAAATAAAAAAGCACCTATGTTTACTAAGTATATTACTAACCAAACTTGCTTTATAACATTTTTCATAATCAAAACAAATAAACAAAGGGTCCACAACACTGTTAGAGTACCATGCCAAGTAAATAAGAGATTAATGAACTCTATCTAAAATTTGCATCCAGGGTTCCATTAGATAAGCTGAGGACATTCCTAGACTCTAAGAAAGACTCTAAGACATTCCCCTTGTCACAATGAGAAAGTGACAAGGGGAATGAAGCACAGCAGAATCTCTGCAGAAGTCAGTCAAGTACAAACTGCACAGAATTAGAGATGAGTCAGGCCCAGCTCTACCACTTAAAAATAATAATATAATAACTGGAAGAGCTCTATCTAGTCCAAAATTATCACTGCAGATGAGCAAGTCCAGAGAAAAATCAGGTCTCTGAGCTCAAAGTAAAATATATTTTCCATTATATCAATACTGGTTATTAGCGGTGTGATTTTCACAAGAATCAAATAATATATGGCTTTGTATGACACTCATAAATGATACACTATAACATAATACCATACAAACGTAGTTACATTAAAAGGATATGAATAACTTGAAATCTGGATTACTGCTGAAAACACTATTAGGAAAAAATGAATCCTAAAATATGCGTGAATATATGAACTGTATTTAAATGGGTCACTCAAAAGATTTCCCTAGGTTGTTGATTCCAAGCTGCCATAATCAAATGTCACAAATACCATGTGTTATAAGGATTTTAATTAAAGCTTGAGGCCAAAAATGCAAAGTATTAAAAAGATTCACATTAGCTGTGAGCAGATCTTTTTCTCTGCAATTCTAGTATTCAAACAGTACATTCCTTTTCAGAATATCTTGACAGCAGATTATACATATTTGGGATCTTTTTTTCCTCTCAAAGACAGAAAAAAAGCCTCTTTCACTCTAATGCCCTTACTATTTCTTGCAAGGATAAAAAGCTCTACCCTTCTGCATTATTAAGGGAACCAACAGAAACATAAATATAATTTAGGGTATGAGATATATAAATGATTTGTTGTTGTTCAGTTGCTAAGTCGTGTCCAACTCTTTGCAACCCCATGAACTACAGTACACCAGGCCTCTCTGAACCTTACTGTCTCCTGGAGTTTGCCCAGTCCAAGAGAACTTCAAATTCCTGGATTATGACATTAATGACCGTCAGAGAAATTTCCACATAAGGAAGTTACTATACACAACCTCCCCTCTTTTTGAACTAACACAAAAATGAAGTACCTTGTTCATAGCAGAGATGGGCAGCCATCCATTCTGTCTCTGGGCTAAATCCAGAACTGGAAGCACAGCTGCTGCCGTATGCCCTTCTGGGTAGTTTTTCACAATGCCCTCTATCCTCTGTATCAGGGAAAAAGCACTCGTTTTTATGTATCTGGAAGATACTCAATATTCTGTAAGTTAATTATAACGTTAATTCAGTCATACCTTATAGTTTTCTGGTGTGAAATCAAATGGAGTTTCTGGGTTATTCTCAGGAGTATCTCTGTGCTACACAAAAGGAAAAAAATGTTTCTCAGAATTATCAAAATTCCCTGAAAAGTGTGAACAACTTTGTACCTTACTCCTACTGATCATTTAATCTCTTCACTTGGATTCAAACATGATATATGTCAATCTATCCTTGCTTCAAAAGCAATGGCTAAACTAATTATTAACTACACATCTGATAAGTATGATTACCAAAATAATATTAGCAGAATTAAAAAATTTAGACATTTTCAAAATCACCCTTTGTAAGTTACAAGAAGTAGCTTTAGGATCAAAAACCAAAAAAAGTGTTATGCAACTTGATGAGAGAATACGATCTTCTAACGTAATATAATTACAAAAAATTACCAATTATTAGGAAGGCTTATGAAATTAAGACACAAAAGTTTGAGTGTGACAATATGTACCTTTTTCCAAAAGAATGTACCATATTATCAAAGGGACCCACTACCTACTACAAAAGCACCATCTCTTCCCGACACAACAGAAACTAGCCCACAGATAGTTTTCCATAACAGAAACTAGCCAACAGCAAGCTTAATTTCTTCTCCAATAAGAGCAGGCCCTCTTCAAACACTGACAAGAAACAGCATGTCAACAGGAAATCAAATGAGTCACACTGAGATTAAAACTTACATCAATTAATGTTTTGTATATATGGTGAAACAGAACTGAATCCCTTAATTTGTTAACTCTCAAAGTTCTGCTTTTTCAAGGACATGCAAAAGGAAACAAAGTTTCTTTGGACAATCATTTCAAATATTTTCAGACAAAGACAACAAAATACAAAGCAGGACTCTACTTATTAACAGTATGGCTAACTCATTTATTAAGATTCAGCCTTAAAATACTCATTTTCCAAAACTATACCACCAACTGAATCATCACACAACTCCACTAAACTGCCCTTAAACACTACATTGATTTCTGAAAAATGCACCTTGTCACAGAAAGGGCATACATATCTTAGTCTTTCTGAATTGTGCAACCAATCATCCTCTACCTGTAGTGAAACCCTGGAAACCAAAAACATGAAGGACAACTGCCAATGTATTTGCTGTATTACTGAAATCCATGAGTTTCAAGTTGGTGCCATTTTGGGATTCCCCAATTTGCAGCCTCAGAATCTTCAGTGAGCTGACAATGATCTTGAAAAATCCACAGTATGACAAGAAATTAGGTTAGGGCTCACAGTTATTTCACCAAGGAATAATCTAAATTCTTAATCCCAGGGTGGCCCTGGCACCAATTTAACTTGAAATGCAGTGAATTCAATTAGCTATATTTAAACTTCCACAAACTCCCACTCCAGCAAACACCAAAGATATTGCTCTTTAAGATGCTGCATTTACCCAAACTTCCAAGTCTTTCATTCTGAAGAAATCTTAGTAATTACTTACCACAAATAAGGCTCCAGCTCCATTCTGAACAGCTGTCTTATGCAGATTTCTTATATGTTTTCCCTAAAATTTTAAGAAAGTTCAGTAAATCAATGCCTTATGAAATTTTAAGATCAGTAATTTAAAATAATAAAATCAACTTATAAAGTAAGTTTGGACTTCCCTCATGGCTCAGCGGTAAAGGAAATGGAGATTCAAAGGTAAGGTTACTACCTTGCTTGCCTACGATAACACACAATAGTCAATGGAAAAGCCAGAACCACAAGCTCGATCTCCTACGTTCTTTTTGCATGCAAATGCAGAGCTAATGTACCATTTTCACTTTTGTCTGAATCAAATTAGATGCCAATTTTCATTCGCTATAGATCTTCATAAACATGTTTTCATTCTGTAAAAATGTATTGAACGTTACCCCCTTTTCAATTCTTCACTACTTTAGAAACTCCAGCCATAAAGTATTAGTTCAGAAAGCTGCTCATAACTGACCATACTCAATTACTTGGGAAGGAATCCATCTGATTATGCTTTGTTCTTTTTTTTTTTCTTTCAGCATGAAGGCAAGTCCCAGTCTATCCCATGATGGGCAGCTAAAACTCCAAGAGAAAAACTACAGCCTTAATGTCTTAGGCTCCAAAATCACTGTGGACAGTGACTGCAGGCATGAAGTTAAGACACTTGATCCTTGGAAGAAAAGGTATGACAAACCTAGACAGCATATTAAAAAGCAGAGACATCACTGCCAACAAAGGTCCGTCTAGCCAAAGCTATGGTTTTCCCAGTAGTCATGTACAGATATGCGAGTTGGATCATAAAGTAGGCTGAGCACCAAAGAATCAATGTTTTTGAACTGCGGTGTTGGAGAAGATGCTTGACAGTCCCTTGGACAGCAAGGAGATCAAACCAGTCAATCCTAAAGGAAATCAACCCTGAATATTCACTGGAGGACTGATTCTGAAGCTGAAGTTCCAATACTTCAGCCACCTGATGCAAAGAGCTGACTCACTGGAAAAGTCCCTGATGCTGGGAAAGATTGAGGGCAGGAGGAGAAAGGGGTGACAGGATGAGATGGTTGAATGGCATCACCAACTCAAGAGACATGAGTTTGAGCAAGCTCCAGAAGTTGGGGATGGACAGGGAAGACTGGCGTGCTGCAGTCCGTGGGGTCACAGAGTTGGACACGACTTAGCGACTGAACAACCGCCACCACGACAAGAGGAGGATAGCCAAGTGGAAAATCCATGAAAAGAAAAAGCCAGAGGGAAGCCCCCAGAGTTCTGTGACTGACTCCAAACAGCCTAGCTAAAAGAGCTGAACCAATATGTGAGCCGCTGCCCACAAGGGAGCCCGACTGCAGTTTGAGTCGAGTTAATTGCCTACCCGCAACAATAACTACAACAAAATACTCTTTGGAGGAATTTTAAAAATTCATAACCTCTATGACCATCATTCACAATATCCAGGACACAATCCAAAATTATTCAACACACAACAAAAAAGGAAACAACTCATTTTCAAGAAAAAAAGACAACCAGTGGAGATTACCAAACAATAATTTCAAAACGACTACAACAGTTCTTAAGGACATAAAAATATCTTCAATGAATGAAAAGACAGAAATAGAAACCATAAAAAAAGAACCAAATGAAAATTCTAAAACTTAAAACATAATCCATGAAAATGCCTCAACCCTTTCACCTCTATGAAACTAATTAGTGGCTTGGCAGTGAGGCAGCATCAGTTGTAAAGTGATGTCAACAATACAGAAAACGCTGGGCAATTTACTTATGGAAAGATGGAAATAAACCTATTCTGAGTAGCTTTGCTCCATATTTCATAATTTTTAGGCAATTCTTGACAATCATTCAGTAAGATATTACTGCATAGAAAAGAAAAATAAAGTTCAAGGAGATTAAAAATTATGGCTCAAAGTCACACAAGTGTCTTCCACTAGACACAGTACTAAATTCTGGATGTTTTTTAATCAGTGACAAGCTGAAAAAAGCCTGTGGCTGAAGAAATTGGCAGCTAGCTAATAAAGCAGCAATTATAACAAAATAAGCAATTTCTTTGAAAATGTAAATGATTCCCTTAAAAGTTTCTCTTTTAGAAAAGGAACTTCATTAGTGAGATCTCTTTACTCACGTATTTCCTGACTTTTGCTAGGTCATTCTGATATCCCAATATTTGTAAAAGATTAGAAGGGCCTGATTATATATATTATAGAACATCTTCACAATAGCATATCATGCAGCATTAAAAATGACAGAAATGTTTACTGACCAGGAAAGTTGCTCAAAATGTATAATGGGAAAAAACAGGCTACAAAAACAGTATGAACAATATTATCTAATTTTTAAGAATTCTGTAAGGTCTTTTCACTGTAGACGTCAAAATGTTCACATTTTGGTAATTTCCTGTTTGATAAAACTAGGGGTGATTTTTATTTTTTGAACTTAATTCTATTTGCTATTTCTAATACTATACTTTTCTTCTTTTGTCCTTTCCACCTAGAATACCCTCTCCCCAGTCCATCTGATCCCATCCCTAATCTATTCCTATTGCTTCTAGGAAAAATTATATCACCTTCAAACCAAACTGGATGCTCTATTCATGAGTATCTCTAACACTGCACGGTTGACCCCTGAAGGATACTGGGGGTTAGGGGAGTATCCTAACTAGTTTTGTGAAGTTCTTTTTTTTGGTGGAGCTGGGGGCAGGGGTGGGAATGGGGCGGTCAGTGCTTGCTGGGGTCTCAGTTCTCTGACCAGGGATTGAACCTGGGCCACAGGCAGTGAAAGCGTGGAATCCTAACCACTAGGCCACCAGGGAACTTTCCGTGGAACTTCTAAGTAGTAGAATATCCGAACTTAACAGTCAGATTCCAAATGAGGTTCCTCCATATACCCTGGTGGCTCAGTCGGTAAAGACTCTGCCTGCAGGGCAGGACACCCGGGTTCGATCACTGGGATTGAGATCCCCTGGAGAAGAAAATGGCAACCGACTCCAGTATTCTTGCCTGGAGAATCCCATGGACAGGAGCCTGGAAGGCTACAGTCCCTGGGGTCGCAATGAGTCGGACACGACTGAGCGACTAAATCACCATACACTTTGGATCCTGTAATAGTCTAATATTTACTGTTGAGAAAAAAACACGCTTACAAAGTGGACCCGCTTAGTACAAATCTGTTGGAGGATCAACTGAACCTTTACGTGTACGGTATTTACTACCTCAAGTTCCTACTGTATAAGACTATCAATTAACTTCACAAGAATAAGGGATGTCTAAATCTGTAGCTTAACTGTAACATGGGGGAAATAACAGTATCAACCTCATAAATGAGATTTCGCGTGTAAAGAGTTAACAGTGCTTGACACACGGAAAGCAGTAGCGGAATGTTGTTTCCTGTCACCATTTTAATCCACATTTTGTCACCTGGAGCCCAGCAGGTAAGAGTGGATCCTCAAGCGTTTATTGAGAGACCAAGTCTGCACAGTGGAATATCCGAGGACACCAGGGACAAACGTAGAGGCCCAAAGTCCAGAGAAGGCGCGGCGCAGCCACCAGGCTAAACCGGGACTCACTTGCAAGCCGCCGGGCTCGCCCCACGCCCAGAGCCCCGCCGGCCCCTTCCCCAGGGAACTGGCCCCACCGTCCCAAGGCCCAGCCGGGGACGCCCAGCCGTCCCCCTCGTCATCTCTGGGCGCGCAGTGCTCAGTGAGCACGAACGAGCGTTTCGCCCGGGGACTCAAGTGTCCTTCCCCGAGTGAGACGTGCTCGGAGGTCACGGGCGTCCGGCCCGACGGCCTCGGGCGCGTAGACACCCCACTCTGCCAACCTCCCCACAGCCACCGGGGCACCCGGGACGTCCCTCCGCGGCGCGGAACGCCCGCGCCCGGCCACGCAGGGGTATCCTGGCGCCGCCCCCAGCCTCCCGTCCCGGGAAGGCCTCGCTCCGCCACGGCGAGGCCTCCCCGAAGAGGGTGAAGGCCGCAGTGTCCTTGCCACCGCCCAGGGCCAGTCCCGGGCCCGGGCTCCCGCCTGCCCGCCGCTACAGGAGGCGCGGAGGGCGGCGCCCGCGTTCATTCGAGCCTCCTTACCCAGTGGGCGGCGAGGCCGGCCACACGGGCCCGTAGCGCCGCGGAGAGGAACATGGCTGGCCAAACTGCGGGCCTTCGGGCCTCGCCGGGCACGGCCCCGAGCGGTCGGCACGCACAGCGTGCGCGCACCCGACTCCAGCCCGCGCGCCCAGGGCAGCGGGGGCGCGCGGGGGCTGCTGGGGTCAGTGGGCGGAGACTTCCTGGTAGGGGCGGAGACTTCCGGGGCGGGGCGGGGCGGGGCGGGGCGGGGCGGGGCGGGGCCCGCCTGCGTCCGGAAAGCGGTCCGGTAGGCGGTGCTTGGGCTCCACAGGTTGAAAGGAGAAGTCTCCGGGTACCTGGCGCTCCGCCGATCCGGGCTTATGGGACGAGTTTCCCTTCTGGAGCCTTAAGAGGATTTAGCTGTCTCTCTTTTGATTGTACTTCCCTAGAAAAAGCTCCGTGGTAACCCCTATCAGTCGTGTGTTACACATTGCAGAATTGAAGACAACTAGGCTGCCACTCAGCTCCCGTTCTTCTGCTTTGAGGTGCGAGCCTTCGTGTTTAGGGGGAAATAATACGATAATAATATAGTCTGGACTTGGCTCAGGAGTCGCGGAGAGTGGGAGGTGGAAGGCAAGCTGGACGGCCCTGAGTGACGACTGCCGGGCTGCGTGGTAGTGCTCCCTGCTATTCTCGGTTCTTTGTACGTGTTAGAAATTTTCCATAATAAAACTTTCCATAAAGAAAAAAAGCCACTTCCTTCTTGCTGTTTGTCTGGTCATCTCTGGAAATTTCAGCAAATATGTGCTCGGTAACAGCTGTTCTGTGCCAAGCGCGTTTCCTTCAGTGGAGGGTTTACCCCGCCGCTTGCTTTGCTCCTGTGTCTCGCACCCACTCCCTTCTGCCCATTTTCTTGGCTGTAATAAACTTGTGAATGATTTCTGAACTTTCACATCAGAACAGGGAGTTTTTAAAAACATATCCTTCATTAATTTTAAAACTCCAAAATATCCCTTTGCAACTCTGTGAGTCATGTTTTACAAATGAGGGAATTCGAGTCATAGAGGGCTGCCAGCCAGTAGCTAGGAATAGACACCAAATGCCTTGGTTCCCATTCCTTTGCCTTATCTTTTATATTGGTTTGCGTCTTCTAAATTGGCTTCAGTATTTCCCTTTAAAAGGGAAAAATATTCTGGGCCTCTGTTGATTCAAGCTGTTTTATTATAGTGTTAGTCTCTCAGTCTTGTCCGACTCTTTGTGACCAGATGGACTGTAGCCCCCCAGGCTCCTCTGTCCATGGGATTCTCAGGGCAAGAATACTGGACTGGATAGCCATACCCTTCTCCAGGGGATCTTCCCGACCAGGGATTGAACGCGGGTCTCCCAAATTGCAGGCAGGTTCCTTAACATCTGAGCCACCTTATAATAATATTATAACATTACCTAAATATTGATACACCTAACACTATTGTACACATAACACTTTTATAGTTCTTAAATAACTAAAACCAAAATGTATCAAAATACATAGAAACTTATACATGGATGATATTGATTGATAAGGCATGGGTTCTTTACACCTGGAATGCATGCTATTTTACTGGATTCTATGAAGGTCTTCTCTGACCTTCTGGTCTGAATTGCCTTCCCTAAATACGCCTGCCTCCAATTTCATCACCACATTTACCACCAGGTTATAAGCAACATAGGTGGAGAATCCTGCCCTTCTCACCTCATTCGGTTCAACAACCTACACTGTACCTGTCATGAGAGGAATTCAGTATTTGTTGACAATGAAAAACTCATACATGGTGCAAATATTTGACCTCTCTGAAAAGGCTGTATGTCTGGTTGGATCCAGGCTTACACGCATGGGTACTGCTGAGAGTGTTTTTCTAATACAAGGAACAGGAAACCTAAGTAAAGTTGATTGAACAGTATTGGGTTCATGATCTCACACGAAAAGAATTCCAGAAGTAGAGCAGTCCCAAGATTAGATAATTCAGTTACTCAAGGAGTCCTTAGAAACTTGAATGCCTTCCGTCTTTTCTCTTCCATTTTCACCTGGGTCTCCTATGATGGTCACAAGATGGCTGCAGCAGTTCCAAGGACCGGATAGAGATGATAACATTCTGAGGGAGAAAAAGAACTCTTACCTTTTAAGGAAGAGCCCCACATGTTCCTCCAGCAGACGTCTTTGTCTCATGGGCATTCCTGCTATGGTAGTTAACGGACAGGCTCTGGCATCAGAGCTGGTTGAGGGCTTTGTAGCGGTGTGACTCTGGGCAAATTAGTCTCTGTGGGCTTCCGTTTAAATGGTACCCTCCTCAAAGCTTTACCCTGGAAATGAGATGTGTTTCCAAACGCCTGTAAAAATGAAGGGAAATGACACCTGTGAAATGCTTTTAAAAGTACTTAGTTTAGAGTAAGCATCAGCAGGGGTCTTCCATGGTAGAGCAGCATCTTTGGAGGTGATAATCCTTAGAGTGTATATTTCATTGGTGTCCAGCAGTGAGCAAAGACTTAGCAAAATAGGTGTCCCTAATTTCTGTTACTTAGGAGCAAAACCAAAGAGTGAAAAGAGTAATGCTTAAAACATGAAAGTTCAGTGTTAAGAGAATGTCTAGCCTGTTAACACTTTTCCAACAACGATACACAAAGTAAAATGCTTTTAGTTCAACATTCAACTGCCGGTAAGTATGACACCACTCTGTTCAGCAGTCCAAAAGATTTGTTAACGGCCAGGGTGATTTTGGCTTATCCTTAACCCAAATAATTCTCAAATGCAAATGTCAGGATTAATATCTCTCACACCCAGTAACATAAGTTCATTTCTAAAGCTACCCCACTGCACAATCAACTATTTATTCTTCCCTGAGTCCTTCGGTTAGAATTGTGGGGGCTGTTTGAAAAATCCCTATCCTTCCTTCTACTTCCAAAGTCATGGTGTCTGAACACAGACCCACATGGACATCAGTGATTTCAAATGTTAGTCACCTAACCATGTAGGCATGATTAAAGCTGGCTTGATTACATACATGTGGATTTCATTCCAATCCCAAAGAAAGGCAATATCAAAGAATATTCAAACTACTGTACAACTGTGCTCATTTCAAATGCTAGCAAGATAATGCTCAAAATCCTTCAAGCTAGGTTTCAGCAGTAGGTGAACTGAGAACTTCCACATGTACAAGTTGGATTTAGAAAAAACAGGGGAACCACAGATCAAATTGCCAACATTCAGTTGGATCGTAGAAAAAGCAAGAGAATTCCAAAAAAACATCTGCTTAATTGACTACGCTAAAGCCTTTGACTATGTAGATCACAACAAACTGTGCAAAATTCTTAGAGATGGGAATACCAGACCACTTTACTTGTCTCTTAAGAAACCTGTATGCAGGTCAAGAAGCAACAGTTAGAACTAGACATGGAACCATGGACTGGTTCAAAATTGGGAAAGGAGTACATCAAGGCCGTATATTGTCACCCTGCTCATTTAATTTATATGCAGAGTACATCATGTAAAACACCAGGCTAGATGAATCACAAGCTGGAATCAAGAATCAGCAACCTCAGATATGCAGATGATACCACCCTTAAGGCAGAAAACTAAGAGGAACTAAAGAGCCTCTTGATGAAGGAGAAAGAGGAAAGTGGAAGAGCTAGCTTAAAACTCAACATTCAAAAAACTAAGATCACGGCATCTGGTCCCATCACTTCATGGCAAATACCTGGGGAAAAACTGGAAAGAGTGACATACTTTATTTTCTTAGGCTCCAAAATCACTGTGAACAGTGACTGCAGCTATGAAATTAAAAGACAATTGCTCCTTGGAAGAAAAGCTATGACAAACCTAGACAGCATATTACAAAGCAGAGACATTACTTTACCAACAAAGGTTCATATAGTCAAAGCTATGGTTTTTGCAGTAGTCATGTATGGATGTGAGAGTAGGACCGTAAAGAAAGCTGAGCACCAAAGAACTGATAATTTGAACTGTGGTGTTGGGAGAAGACTCTTGAGAGTCTGAGCAACTGAACAACAACATACATTTAATGGACATTATGGCTGCCTGGATAGCATATATTCCACTATTTTAAGTTAGTACTATTGCCATAAGCCGAGGGAAGTTGGCCCTAACAATAGTGGTCAACCCTTTAAGAATTTGGGGTGGGAGATGGGGCACTGGGTGTCAGGAGAGCTAGAATAAAGTTGAGAGAAAATGACCAACTGTGAGAACTTAGGCTCTGCCAATCCTATGCTTTCTTCTCCAACTGAAGCATCACAAACAGGAAACATTAAGGACATGGAATAGTGGAAATCATGAGCTTTGTCATCAGAGGGACCTGGTTTGCATTCTGACCTCATCACATACTAGATTCTGTGAAGCTATGGTCCTCAATTTCTGAAAGTATAATGGAAACATTAAACCATTCAGTTTATGGAAAATGATGAAGGTGACTCCTGGCACAGAGTTCCTTCTAATACCTAAGAGGGGGTCTGCTCCATCTGTGGGATGCTTTAGTCGGGAGTTCTAAATTGTGAAGATCTCCTAGGTCACAGCCTACTAATTAAGGCAGCCTTGGGCAGATCACTGTGTACCCTGCCTCAAACGTTGCCGACTGGCCTGCCTTGCCTGGCTTTCTAATGTGTAATGTGAGATGCAGGCCCAGTCCTGCTTTAACGCAAGAAGAGTGGCTGAGAGCCAGCTGTTATGAAATCAAAATTCAAAGGAAGGAAAAAAAGGGATAAGGTTACTGCTGGTGAGTAAGAGAGAGTTGTAGGAGGTGGACGGGGGTGGGGGAGTTCTTCAAGCAGGAGATCTGAGAGTGCAAAGAAGAGTCACCAGTCACGGTGGTCCACGGAAGCTTAGCTGTTTCGTGCTGTTGCACAACTGGGTGAGTGGGGATAAGGACAGTGAATCATCTCTTCACGGTCCTTCCAGATTCTCCTCAAATTAACCAGGGATGTGTGGGACCAAACGGGAATGAAAATCAGAACAGTCAGTAACTTACCTACATGGACTCCCAGAGTAGACTGTTAAAAAAAATAATAATAATAAGCAAAACGTCACCTAAGCCATTAACATATTCAGCTGACTTCCCTAATGTGAGACTGAACCTAGTGGCTTCCATGGCTCAAGTGAAATTTTCTACTCAGAATTTGATCAATTTGATCAAGTAATCAAAGTACTTAAACAACAATGAATATAATGTCTGCCTAACAGATTGGAGAAATTTTAAGACTGCTCATTGCTGGTATCATCCATCATGGCAGCAATGTAAATAAGATCAGCGTCTCCATAGAGTGATGTGTCAATGTGCACTCAGTTTCTTAATATGCAGATCCTTTACCCTGCAAGTTTACGCCTGTGAATTTATTCTGAGGAAATGACTAGAAAAGTCTACAAAGTTGTATGTACCCCATAGTATTATTGAGCTTCCCGAGGTGGCGCTAATGGTAAAGAACCTGCCTGCCAATGCAGGAGACATAAGAGATGCAGGTTTGATCTCTGGGTCAGGAAGATCCCCTGGAGAATGGCGTGGCAATCCACTCTAGTATTCTTGCCTGGAGAATCCCGTGGACAAGGGAGCCTGGTGGGCTATGGTCCATAGGGTCGCAAGAGTTGGACAGGACTGTGGCGACTTAGCACAGACGCACAGTATTATTCATAATATTGAAATCCTGATTGCCGTGTAAGTGGTCATGATCAATAGAGAACTGATTAAACAAATTACAGTACAGCTGTACAACAGCTACAGATTAAAAATTAATAATAAAGATCAGTACTTATCATAAAAGAAAAACACCCACAATAGAGTTTAATTTAAAAAATTTTACAGATTGTTATGTATAACATGAGCACATTTTTTGTATGTGTATAGGAAAAAATTCAGAAAGGTACACATCAAAATGTTAAAACGAGTTCTCTCTGGGTTAGAGAACTTTACACCCTTTGTACTGAATTTATTTCAATTGATATGTATTATTTTCATCACACAAAAAAGAAAACTATGTTCATTTTGAGAAACATTCTAAGAAAAAAATAAAAGTTAAAAATGAGTAATTTGGGGAGACTTCCTGGTATTCCAGCGGTTACGCCTCTGTGCTTCCACTGCAGGAGGCATGGGTTCCATCTTTGGTCAGGGTACTAAGATCCTGCATGACTCAAAAAAAAGAGCAATAAGAAAAAAATGTTTTAATGAATAACTTTGTTAATAATTTTTTTTATATTTGCTTCTTTTTATTGGATGAAAACCTTCAGAGTTGCTTCCTTTAACTACTACTGATTTTTGTTCAGGTCTTTGTTTAGGGCTGGGAAGAGAGAAATGGGCTGTTTCTTAGGTTCTTTGGGGAGTTGTGATTCTAGGCAGAAGAATTAGCTCGGACTGCCTCCCACTGCTCCTTCTAGTCAAACCTATGGTTTTTCCAGTAGTCGTGTATGGATGTGAGAGTTGGACTGTAAAGAAGGCTGAGCACCAAAGAACTGATTGTTTTAAACTGTCATGTTGGAGAAGACTCTTGAGAGTCCCTTGGACAGCAAGGAGATCCAACCAGTCCATCCTAAAGGAAATCAGTTCTGAATATTCATCGGAAGGACTGATGCTGAAGCTGAAACTCCAATACTTTGGCCACCTGACTCATTTGAAAAGATTCTGATCCTGGGAAAGATTGAAGGTGGGAGAAGGGAATGACAGAGGATGAGATGGTTGGATGGCATCACTGAGTCAATGGACATGAGTGTGAGTAAACTCTGGGAGCTGGTGATGGACAGGGAGGCCTGGTGTGCTGCAGCCCATGAGGTCGCAAAGAGTCGGACACGACTGAGCAACTGAATTGACTGAGCAAGGGCGCTTGATCCCAGTGCTGGGCCTTCATGGTCCTTTGTGGAAGAGGGGTGCTTTTGGCAGGATTTGCAAACTGTGTGTCAACTGTGTGCGTTAATATCCAGACAAGAAGGAGCTGTGGTTCCAGGAGGTGGAAGGACAGGAGTGGCTGTGTGGACTCGGAGACAGCCTGATCTCATGAGTCTTGGTATCAGCATTTCAGAACAGAAGAGACTAGACAGAGCTGGTCCAATCTCTTCACTTAAAAAAAAATTTTTTTTTTTAATTACTGAGATGGCCAAGCTGTTAACAACTGCCCTCTCCTTTAAGAATAAATTATTAAATGTCCCATTCTGTGACATGGTTGGTGCTCTATCACACTCTGGAAAACTTAACGAAAAGACTCATTCTGTTCATTTGGGGAGTAGAGTGGTAATGCTCAGTTTCTAGCTGCAGCCCCATGTACTTCTTGTGTTTATATAGTCAAAGGTCAAAAGCTGACTAACAACAGATGAGCCCTTTCCTTTTAAATTACTTTTCAACTTTTCAAATAACTTAAAATAAACTACCATTTTCCATTATTTACTTAAGGGATTTGTTTGGCAGAATCTGTAGCTCTTGGGAACCCCCATGTCATTCTCATGAAGTACACAATCTGATTCTTACTGATCTGCCAGCATCTAAGGAATGCGAGTTTCACTCTGCATGGTGTGTGTCACCCACTACAGAATAAGACAGCTGAGCTGTCCTGTAAGATTTGTGACTTTCCACAAATATCTGATATGTATAGAATCAGGAGACCACTCTTCCCTGAGATTGAGCAAACGATAGAGATGGAGATAAGCGAGAAGGAGGCAGGGAGAGAGAAAGAGAAATAGGAGAGAGTATATCACACCAAGGATTAATTTCCCCTGAATAAAAGAACTTTCTTTTCAGACCAGCATTTCATCTGAGGCAAACAAAGGCACATTCTGAAACCTACAGCAATCCTGGACTTCCAAGGGCTTACCAAAATGCCCAGCTGGCATTGTGCAGAAAAGGGCTTGCAATAATTTTCACATGGATTTACTCTTCTGCTAAACTCCAATTCAGAATCTCTGTGAGACGCCAGACCTCACAGCACATACAGGACCTCAGTCCTTGCTTGTGAACCTCGCTAGATTCTAGAACCTGAGTTCTAAATTGTAGTTGCCCAACGACTGAGCTACAAAGATCAACCTGATGGTAATAACAAGTGCAGATTTCACCAGATACAATCTCCACAATGTTAAGCCCACATTGTTTAGTCACTAAGTCTGACTCTTTTGTGACCCCATGGACTGTAGCCTGCCAGGCTCCTCTGTCCTTGGGATTTCCCAGGCAAGAATACTGGAGTGGGTTGTCATTTCCTTCTTCAGTCCACAGTGTAGGTTTTCTCAGAATAGCATCTTGAAAGGTATTGAAAAATGAAGCCACCAGAGCTAATGTGGGGATTGCCCGGTTGACATTCTTTCAACCAAGTATTTGTTCAGATTGCGACAATAGTAAACTTCCTCTTTTCGTGACTACTTTCTGAATTGGCATAATAGTTTGTTAAATGTGTAACCCAGGTGAAAAAAGTTCTAAGAGGGACAGACTTTGTTATTCACTGAACCAGTCCTCAATCCATTCAGTGTTTGCCAAGTTCCTTTCATGAGTCAGGGAAGGGACCACAGGTGCTGACGATGTCAGACTAAGGACACAGTCCTGCCTTCAGGGAGCTCACATTCCAGCTACTAGCACATGCCTGGGTTCTTAGGTGGATATGTCCATGGAAGAGAATGGAATGTACAATCTCAGACTCTCCTATTATTAATACATGGTCAATTCTTTTGAAATCTAGTGTTCTTTTGCTGTGATGTAATTTTGCAACTTGTCCTGCTGTTTTGGGAATAATACATATGCAAAATAACAAACATTATTGAGCACCTGTTATAACCAGGTGGTAAGGACATCATGGTGGGCAGACTTATAGGATGAGACCCAAGTATCCACCTTCCTTGTATTCATGGCCTTAAATAATCTCCTCCTCTGAGTGTACACTTGCCCTAACCAATAGACTATGACAATGGTGATGGATGTCACATCTATAGCTAGGTTAGGAAAGACTAGGACTTCCTCTGTTGTATTCTTGGCTTCCATGTTTTGGTGATGCAAACTGCCATACTGTAGAGGCCCACCTGGTGAGAACCTGAGGGTGGCTTCCAGCCAATTGCCATCTTGTAACTGAGGCCCTCAGTTTCCCAGTCCATGAAGAGCTTAATGCTGCCAACAACCCTGTGAGCCTGGAAGCAGATCCTTTCCCAGCCAAGCCCTCAGGTGATGTTCCAACTTAGCCAGCATCTTGACTTCAGCTTGTAAAAGACTGAGAAAGATGGCCCTGGCCGACTGTGCCCAGATTCCTGACTCATAGAGACTGTGACATAATATAAGTAACTTGTTATAAGCAGGTAAGTTTTAGTAGAGTAACGTGTGATGCAGCAGTAGATGTGGAAACTTACCCCTGTTCTTAAAAGTTGCGAGGATAGACAGAGTCAGACAGAACACGGACTACAGCACTACAGAAGTGCCACCTTCAATGACTTGGTAGGGGTTTAAATGAAGGACTCAATTCCCTGATGCTGGTATTTTAATTCTTGTCTCAAGCTCACTTGATTTCTGTCATAGATTTTCCAGCTGGCAAAGCTCATGAGCAACCCCATCATTTTAGTGCTTGCCCTGTACCCCACCTGCAAAGAAGAATAATGGTCCATATTGGGATTGCCCTACTTCATGATGTGTTCCTTGGGGGTAGGGGGAGTATTTTATACTTAGTGTTCTTTTAAGCACCTAGTTCCTGCCATTTTGTATGAGGAGAGGGCTCGAAAAATGTGAATGATGAACTATAGCCTCACAGTAAAAGAGCTAAAAGGATACGAAAAACCTCTGAGTTTTTTTAAAGACCTGGTGCATGTAATGGAGATGGAAGGACAAGGGGCTGCCAGTGCAGCCTCATACAGGGCTCTCATGACAACTCGTAAAACAAAGCCACCTCAGAAGTCTTCCACAGGTCATACTGAGTGTGACGCTGCACGCTTCCTCCAGAGGCTTTCCAGAATCACTGGCAGTAGCGGACGCTGCCTGTGTTCCACTCACATCCCCAGGGTACTCACCATCACAGTATATTTTAGAACAACCTTACTGCAAGCACCCACAGCTCTCCCTGTGAGGGCTTCAGCCAGAAGTGCAGGGCAGCCCTCAGCCCTGGACTGCCGGACCAGAAGGAAGGACCCTGAAGCTCTGCACCCTCCCTTGGTGAGAGGACTCCGAGCTGTGTTTTGTGCTCTCATCCGCAGCTCCTCAGCAGCACTGAGCTCCAGGCACACCATGGGTAATCCACCCAGTCACACTCCCTTGAGTCACTCTCCCTCAAATCAACTATTTAGACTTAGATTTTCATCTCAAAGTTGACTTCTGCGGAAACCCAACTGAAGACCCTAGTGAATATACAAAGACCTGAGACTAAAGTCAGAGTCTGGGTGCAATGGTCTCACTGAAGCTGTCTTGCTCAAGCACCTCAAGGACTAGACATAACCTGGTGAGGAGGGATCTGGGGAAGAATGCTGCGGTGGCGGGCGGGTGCAGGACTTCTAAGCTGACTTGCTCCCTGGGATGGGATGAACACGAGGGCTCAGATCCAGCTGCTGGAACTGAGAGAAAATTGGGCTCCAGGGCTGTGGCCAAAGGCGGTGGCCACAAGAGACGGCAGTTATGTAAGCATCGGGCTGCAGAGATCCGCCTGCAGGAGGGCAGTCCCCCAGCAGGAAAGCACCCTGATGTGAGTCTGGGTGGTGTCTGGACGTGCAGGCGGCTGCTGTGGTGGGGACGTGGTCAGGGGGACTGGACTCAGGCACTGAGTCAGGGTGAGGGCCGGGGGCTTCCCTCTCTGAGGAGGAGCTGCTGAAACAAAGGAACCGGGTCCTAGGGGGCCTCTGGAGCTGACCAGGATCTAACACTGAACTCAGGCTACAGAACAAGCAGAAGCCAATCTATGCCCGGGTCCCTGGGGCCGTAGCTCTTTGGTTTGGATCCAGGTCGCACCTTCCCAGAAGGTGGCTTGCTTGGCCTTTCTGAGCTCAGTTCCCTCATCGGCAGCATGAAGGCTGTAGAAACGTTTCAGTAACAAAATGTAAAGTGGGAGCAGGAGGTGAGCGTGTCCCTTCTCTGCTTGAGTAACTGGGGGCAGCCGGGAGCGGCCACGCTGCCCCTGGAGACAGAACTCGCTCTGAACGGAGAAGGAAGGTAAGGGTGATCTCAGAAACACCCATGGTCAAGGAACTCATCCTGTCCTTTCTTGGTCACGCTGCTTCCTGTACCAGCCAACCGTCTCTGCTGAAGTGATGCCTCCCAGGCAGAGCAGGGAGGAGGACACAGCCGGGCTGAAGTCGCGCTCGCGCTTCCCAGGTGTGCCGTGAGCGCATGCGCCAGGCAGGCGGGCTGGGAGCGGCCGTGGGGAAGGACAGCTGCAGAGTGTCAGGGTGCCGGCTTGTGGGTCTCTAGTGGAGGCCCTGCGCGAAGGCAGGGTGATGAGAGTGAGGTCCAGATGCTTTCCGCCTAAGGAAAAAAATAAACTGGGTTCTCCTTCCATCACTGGCGTCTCTGATTGACCCCGCAGACTGGCTGAGGTCAAGGCTGGCGACAAGGACCGGATTGCTCCAGCAATGGGAAGAGGAAGAGCTCAACCAGATTTCAGCGCTGAGACAGTACATCTGCCAAGACCCGTGATAGGGTGGCCGCAGACACAGTGCTGAACCCTGGGTGAGGCCCAGGTACCAACTGATCAAGGTGGACTGCGGCTGCTGCGCAGAGTGGATGTTGGTACCTGCTAGTTATCAGCCCTGTGTCTATCTATCTGTCAAAGTGCTCCAGTGAGCACGTTTGTGCCCCAGGTAACCGTTAATATATAGGATTGGTGGAATGTTCCATTTTCAAGACATATTTATCAAGCTAAATTTGTATTAAGCCTGTTAGATAGGAGAGGAGATTTCAAAATCCAGAGGAATCTTATGAGAAATGTAGCTGCTTGATCACAACACTTATGATGCTTGTTTCGAATACCCTTAAACTGACCTAGAAATCTAGAGAGGAAAAGTACAATCTAAAGTACATCTTTGCCTTATCTTAGAGTTGACAGATGATTTTCCAAAATGATTTGGATGTCCCAATAAATTTTTAGAATACTGACAAATAAGTTGCTAACACCTATAAGTCAACACAGAGCCTGGTTTCCTTCAGCAAAGCTGGGAGATTTCAGTCACCCTGAGAAGCCCCACTTCTGCCTCAAGCAAGGTCCCAGGAGAGGTGGTTATGCTCTCGCTCTGACCTCTTGACCTCCTGAACCCTCCCAGGTCTTGAAGAGCAAAAGCTGAGAACAAGGGTTCCTTCCACTGCTGCAAACGGCTCCAGCTGTAATCACCCAAACCAGGACTGAAAGGTCCCCAGTGACACAGCGGGAATACAGATATTTATTTTTAAATAAATTACTTTTTTCTGGTTTAATCAAAAAGCTTTTATAAAGTTTAGACCACATGCAATACACTAATCTCTAGAGGATTTGGCAAAGATTTATTTTTTTCAATTTCAAGTTTTTTAAAAATATAGGCACACACTTGCTTAGATAAACACTGATTCTCAGAGCCCCCAAGTTCAGCACAAAGGACAAGGTTAGATACATCAAGTTACACTGATGAAGGCTTCCAGGTGGCACAATGGTAAAGAAACTACCCAGGTTCCAACCCTCAGTTGGTCAGGAAGATCCCCTGGAAGGGGAAATGACCAGCCACACCAGCATTCTTGCCTGGAAAATCCAACGGACAGAGGATGGTAGGCTACAGTCCTTCCTTAGGGTTGCAAAGAGTCAGACACAGCTGAGCGACTGAGCATGCCACGCTCACACACGCTGGTGAGGAGCCTGAGACAGACTGAGCAGATATCTCTGATGGAAAGCTGACATGTCCCTATCGCCTAACTGCTGGAAGTTTAAGCCATTCTGCTGTGAAAGCAAACACATTTTGGCATCTAAACTCCACTGTGAGTTTGGTTTGCACCTTGGTTTTCTAGTTCCAGCTTCACAAAGAATAAATAGCAGAGTTCAGTGCAGCCTTCAGTAGACAATCTCCCCTGTGTACCACAGCCAGAGGCCAAGACTTCACGCGAAGGTGCTGGTGGCCAGACGCTTTCCAACATGACCCCCAAGCCACTGGCCAGTGATATGAGAGCAGCAGAGATGGGAGGAAACCCCTTGGAAATTCCGCTGAGAAAATGCTTCCTTTCATCCTAACACACATGTTCCTCCTGCCGGGAGAGGCTGTGTGTTTTGGATTATGTTTAAAAATGCTTAAAGGCAGTCTTTTGCGGGGGCGGGGAGACATTTTCAAACCAACCTGACCAGTCCCATGTGCAATCTGAGTTTTTCTTCAAAAGGCTTTCGATTTATTCTCTCAGTATAATTTTCTTTGGGCTGAAGGCTGTTTTTCCTCCAATGTTCTGGGTGTCTAGTCCAGAAACTACTAGTATCTTGTGGATCATCACAGTGGACACTCTGGGGGTGACATAATCTGGGTTCATGCTGGGCCTGCAGTAGCGTTTGTTTAACATCATGACTGCAAATAGAAATTGAGCCTGTCTGGGCGTATATCTAGAAAAGACAAAAACTCTAATTAAAAAAGTTATATGCACTTCAGTGTTCACAGCAGCACTATTTACAATAGCCAAGACATGGAAGCACCCTAAATGTTCATCAACAGAGGAATAGATAAAAGAGATGTGGTACATATATACAATGCAATATTACTCAGCTATAGAAAAAGAATGAAATAATGCCATTTGCAGCAATATGGATGGACCAAGAGATTATCATAACAAGTGAAGAAAGTCAGACAGAGAAAGACAAATACATGTGAAATCTGAAAAAATGATACAAATGAACTTATCTACAAAACAGAAACAGACTCAAAGACATAGAATACAAATTTATGGTTACCAAGTGGGGAGGGTGGGGAGAGGGATAAATTAGGAGTTTGGGATTAACAGATACACACTACTATACATAAAACAGATAAACAATAAGGACCTACTGTAGAGCACAGGGAACTATAATAACCTATAATAGAAAAGAATATGAAAAAAGAATATATACATGCATGTATGTATAACTGAATCACTTTGCTGTATACTTGAAACATTGTAAATCAGCTATACTTCAATACAAAAAAATTTTTTTTAATTAAAATTAAAAAAAAAGAAATTGAGGATGCAGCTGTGCTCCATTCCCATTGCTGAGGTACACTCCCCCCACCCCCCGACCCGAGGGCCCCACAGATCCTGTTTATGAAACCTCTGGTCAGGTGGTCAGCTCTGTAACAAGCGGGAATGAGAGTCTGAGCTCATTTCTTTCATCTTTTACAATATTTATAAGCATTTTTAATAAAAGCAACATAATATTCAAATAAAATTCAAGTCCACTTTCTTCCCCTCCTCCTTTGCCTTCTTCCATTTTTCTCCACAGAGACAAACCCTAGGAATACCCTCCAGAACACAGCTCTGTTTATTGTGTGTATACGTACCCATCATCATATATAGTGTTTTTTAAAATTTTTAAATCATTTGTATTGTACTGTTTAAATTCTCTGAAACATGTTTTGTTTCTTCTGAGTGCTATGTTTTAGTGATTTACGTTAATAAGATTAACATATAGAGACCTAGTTTGTTTTAATATTTAACACTGCTATTTTAACATTCTTGGACCTACAAACTTTGTCTCACACAGATATGCAAGTTTCTCTAGAGGAGATCTAGATCACAAGGAATGTACATTTTCAGCTTTACTGGATACTGGCAATTTGATACCAAAACAATTGTATTCATTTTCACTCCCATTAGTAGAAATCCAAGTTCCTATTTCGATGTCCTTTCCAACATCTCATCTTGTCCAGTTCAACATCTTGTAAACAATCAGAGGAATATCATGTGACATCTAATTCAATTCATGTTTCTCTAAGTACAGTGAAGAGGAGAATATTTTGTGAATTTTGGTGATTTTGTTTGCCTTTTCTATTTCCTGTTCATAATTTTTTGTCCATTAAAAAAATGGGGGTTTTATTTTGTTGCTTTTTAATTTTATTTCCTTGTGGTTCTTAAATACTTTGCAATACATGTTACAAATATTTTCTCTGAGTTCATGGTTTGTTTTTTCTTTTTAACCAAATTTTCAAGCTAAACTTTAATTTTGGCATCATTTAAAAATTACAAGCAAACTTCTAAGTTTTTTTTCTTTATGATTCATGCTCTTTTAAGTCTAAGAAATTCTGCTTAACTCGAAGTTATGAAGATAATCTGCACATTTCCTTCTAATAGTATATAAGTTGTGCTTCACATAGAGTGTTCAGTAAGGTTCTAATTGAATATATTAATATTTACAAATAACTTTCTTTTAAAAAATTTTTTATTTACTTGTTTGGCTCTGCTAGGTCTTAGTTGCAGCATGAGGATCTAGTTCCCTGACCAAGGATGGAATGCAGGCCTCCTGTATTGGGAACTTGAAGTTCTTAGCCACTGGACCACCAGAGGAGTCTATACAAATAACTTCCTGGAAATCCTACTGCCCCAAGTGTCACCACTGATATTCTCAACATCGTTTGTCCACAGTCCCCTCTCCCCCACCCCCATTTTGATCCTGCAGCTATCACACAAGGAGGGGACTATACTAGCATTCAGGCAAGCTTAAATAATTAATACTAGAACATCAGTCCTCATCAGGAAAATGCAAATCAAAGCCATAAGGAGGTGTCACCTCACACCTGTCAGAATGGCCATCATCAAAAAGACCACAAATAACAATTGTTGGTAAGAATGTGGAGAAAAGAGAACCCTTTCACATTGTAGATGGAAATGTAAACTGGTGTAGCTACTGTGGAAAACAGTGTGGAGGTTTCTCGAAAAACTAAAAATAGAAGTACCATATGACCCAGCAATTCCACATCTGGGTATAAAGCTGAGAAAACCAAACACTAATTCAAAAAGATACATGCACCCCCAATGTTCATAAGAGCATTATTTACAGTTGCTATGATATGGAAACAACCCGTGTCCATCAACAGAGGAATGGATAAAGCAGATGCCTCGTGAATGCTAAGCACATGCTCTAGACCACTGAGCTACAACCGCTCAAAGACATATGCCGTATGATATCACTTATATGTAGAATCTGAAAAATATAATAAACTAGCGAATATAACAAAACAGAAGCAGCCCTACAGATCTAGAGAACAAACTAGTGGTTACCAGTGGGTAGGAGAGCGAGGGGGAATATCTCAGTGGGGGAGTGGGAGACAAAAACTATCAGATGTAACATGGGCTCAAAATTTTGTAATTACTGTAAATGGAAGATTCCCCTTTAAAACCATATAAAAATATTTTTAAAGAATTAATACTAGATCTGGACACAATTTATAGAATTTGAAGTATCAAGCTACAGGATTTTCAAGTTAGAGAACATCATGTGATTGTCTCATTTCCTTAAGCAGTATAAATACGTAAAAAGAATGAGAAAGGAGAACCCTGTGAGGAGTTAGGACTCCCTAGGAACAGCCAGTTCTCCACGGTTTGGGAAAATATGGCACGAAGAACTGCCAGCTTTTGAAACCCAGGCACAAGTTTTGCTAGTGTCACATCTAGCACACTAGGTTCACCTTGCTGAATGTTTTCAAATTAAGACCATTGATATTGCCTCTAACAAATAATTTATCTTAATTTTGCCACAGAAGTACATAAAGAGAAACAGAGCTAAGTCCTAGAAAAAGCTCTAACTAATTTGATGGAATGTGAGTACCTGCAATCACTCTATTTTGGAGATTCTATGGAAAGAAGTCATTTATCAAATTTCATCACCACCAAGAAACAGGCCATCACATCTGTCCTCTGCTGCTGCTGCTGCTGCTAAGTCGCTTCAGTCATGTCCGACTCTGTGCGACCCCATAGACAGCAGCCCACCAGGCTCCCCCATCCCTGAGATTCTCCAAGCAAGAACACTAGAGTGGGTTGCCATTTCCTTCTCCAGTGCATGAAAGTGAAAAGTGAAAGTGAAGTCACTCAGTCATGTCCGACTCTTCGAGACTTCATGGATTGAAACCTGCCAGGCTCCTCTGTCGATGGGATTTTTCCAGGCAAAAGAGTACTGGAGTGGGGTGCCATTGCCTTCTCCAATCTGTCCTCTACGTACATGAATATCACCCTTCAGTGTGTTAATACTTGCTGTTCTTTATGAAACTCATATGTAAATTCCTCCATGGGTACATTAAAATTACATTTGATTTTTGAATTTAAAAATGATCAAAACCGTACACAGATCATGTTTATTAGCTTGTGGGAGGAGAGCAAGCATTCATGCAGACCTTTTACAATACACAAAGCATGGATTTCTGCAAACATATCTGGTCATTACTAATTTCTGTGCTACAGTGGTTTGAAAACATTTTACATGATTAGAATATTCAGAGTAGAGTTCAGATAAAAATTGCAGAACTGTATGAGATTTGGAAGAGCTGCCTAAGGATTAAGTCCTTCAATGAACACAGCCATGGAGCAGAATTCAGAATGAAGCCAGACTACATGACTGCCTCACTGGTCCACTCCCTCAGATCCGGAAAGCTCTTTCCTTGAGGACACTGCTAAGGAGAGAAAAGAGGAAATTGCCTCTATGTGTGTTTCTGAGATGACTTCAAGGGGTTTTTTTTTAGCGGGCAAAAAATTTCCAGTCTGCTTTCTTTCTTTCTTTCTTTTTTACATCTCATCTGAAAGACAGTGTGGTTTTGGTGAGCTTGGTGCTGTCACTACAGTCATTTTATCTGACCTCTTTTTTTCAGCAGGCGTAAGGCAAGGCTGAGCTCATACTTTCATGAAAGCCACTCTGCCGTCTAAGCAGAACGAACGCTGTTAGAAGAGCACGCAAATTGTAATTAAACAAAAATCCAGCAGCCAGCAGTTTCTTTTGACCACAGTGGTTTTTTCCTCCTGCGCGTTCTGCTGAAACAGCAGGGCTGCTGTGCATGGCCAGGCATGGGCTTTCTGCTCGGCTCTGCTGTTCCTCTGATGAGAACTGTGCGTGTGAGGACGTTTCATTTCGTGCGTGCTAAGGGTTGCAGCAGCTGGATTTCAAGTATCTAAAGACGTGGGCCCCTCCCTCCTCATCTCTTCTCACTATAGGGTCCAACCCAGGGCTGTCATGGGTGCTCAATTATCGTCTTCTAAGTGAACGTGTGATTGCATAAATAAGTGACTGCACAGGTCCCTGCTTTCTATATGAAACAGTGCGAAGTCGATGGGATCCGGGTCAATTACAGAGCAGTATCTGCGTGGTGCAGAAATGAAAAGATGAGCACAGGACTCCAACGAGAGGAGGCAGGAGCTAGAGTCCACCAGTTCCTTAGTGATGGTGGCTTAGATCTATGTAGACATAGGCCATAGGGTATATATGTGTGTGTGTGCACAGATAGTATGTGCTATGTGTGCAGTTATACACACAGCCATGTAATTATTTCTACATTTCTAAGTGCTGTATATTATGTATACATATAGAACATACGGATAAGTGTATATGTATTATGGGTGTATATACATACATGTGGGAGAAGGCAATGGCACCCCACTCCAGTCCTCTTGCCTGGAAAATCCCATGGACGGAGGAGCCTGGTAGGCTGCAGTCCATGGGGTTGCGAAGAGTCGGACACGACTGAGCGACTTAACTTTCACTTTTCACTTTCATGCATTGGAGAAGGAAATGGCAACCCACTCCAGTGTTCTTGCCTGGAGAATCCCAGGGACGGTGGAGCCTGGTGGGCTGCCGTCTATGTGGTCGCACAGAGTCGGACACGACTGACGCGACTCAGCAGCAGCAGCAGCAGCAGCATACATACATGTTTATATGTATATAGATGTATATATATATATATATATATATATACATATATATATATATATATACACATATTTATGGCTTCCCTGGTAGCTCAGCTGGTAAAGAATCCACCTGCAATTCAAGAGACCCCGGTTCGATTCCTGGGTTGGGAAGATCCCCTGGAGAAGGGATAGGCTACCCTCTCCATTATTCTTGAGCTTCCCTGGTGCCTCAGACAGTAAAGAATCCACCTGCAATGCAGGAGATTTGGGTTTGATCCCTGGGTAGGGAAGATTCCCAGAGGAGGGCATGGCAACCCACTCCAGTATTCTTGCCTGGAGAATCCCCATGGACAGAGGAGCCTGGCAAGTTACAGTCCATGGGGTCACAAAGAGTAGGACACAACTGAGCTGCTAAGCACACACACACACACATTACAGATAATTTGCACAAGTGTTCCTCTTTTTTAATTTTTTGGCTGCACCAGGAAGGATCTTAGTCCCCTGACCAGGGACAGACCCTGGGCTGCCTGCACTGGAAGCACGGAGACCCAACCACTGGACTGTACTGCCAGGGAAGTCCTCTGAGTCCCTCTTGACAACCGTCTTTGTTTAGAAAAATACCTTGATTATACACTTGTGGGCTGGAAGGAAGTGAAGTCATAGCTAAACCAATGTGAATCTAAACATCCAGAGGAATTTGGGAGTCAAGAGAGCAGACGGGAAGCAGATTAAAGAGAGAGGTGGATTTCACCAGGGCTTTCTTGGGACGGTTGTCTTGGGGGAATGCAAAGAAAAGTGGCTGAATTCCATGTCTGGGTTGGTCCAAACAGAGAAAAGATGCAGACAGTGAAATTGGCCCCCAAGAAAGATGTGAGCATGGCCAGAGCAGGCTTTTGTAACTGAGGGTGAACACAAGTCTATAAAATCTCAAGAATTAATAAGTGAATTCGGGGCAGTCATGAGAACTCTCACTGACTTGGAAAGAAGGTCAAGCAAATTTTCATTAAATCTGAGAAGTTGCCGGCACTTCAACTTAAGTCTCTGGGTTCTTGAGACTTGAGAAACCCTCGTTTCATTCCAACAAGTCAGCTTGTGTGGGATCTTCCTGAGGCCCAGAGTGAGAAAAGAAGGCAAAAGAAAGAAGGCAGACAAACATACTAAGCCCACAGTTTCTCCAGGGGTTGTTAACAATAGATTTTGAACTGGTAAGACCTACTTAGTGGCTCCAGCCCTGAGCTGGTGCCAAACCTGAGCAGGTACAGACCTCCACATGGAACATCCCTGATGCACACCTGTGCCCACAGGCCTCACTTGAGCAGCGTGCTGGGGATGGGACTTAGGGGGCAACCTGGGGAAGTATGGCAGCTTAGAACGGTCACAGCCCGGTGGTGGAGTCTTGTTACCTCCCCCAGGGCTCTGTTAGTGCATACAGTAAACCTATGAGGTAATTCTATACTTGCAGACAGAGATGGGCACTGCTCCTCTGTGACAAACCAGAGTGCCGAGGCTTCAGCTTGCTCAGCGCCAGCAGAACAGGATTCCAGGGGAGGAATTACGGTTTCCCACGTTGGGCTTGGTTCACTGGATACCATTGTCCTTCTCCACCAAGAGTGTATTGTGAAATGTTCACAACAGCGCTTTTAGGAAGAGTTCAGTGTCTATCTCTATCTTGGTGAGAATGTGGATGAAGCTCCATGAGCGGCGGCAGAGTCCCCCGGCAGAGGGAGAGGGGAGTTTACACTCGCTGTGTTCCTAGCCGAGCCCAAGACCAGGCTCTTCCCCGACGTCACCTGTGCTTTCTGAGAGAGACGGCGGCAGTGACCAGCTTCCTACAACGTGACAAGACGGGCACACAGGGAAGGGGTTTATCCAAAGGCATCCTCTGGTCCACTTAAGATTTCGGCTCTTCATTCTTTCAGAAGTTTACCTCAAAAGAAATAGAACATAAACAAACACTGAACTCTGGTCAGTGATACAGATGTTGGAGTATTTAGTTGTGGAAAGTTCTTATGCCCAAAGCTTGCCTTTTTTTTTTTTTTTCATTAAAAAAAACTGACGTGTAGTTGCTGTACAATATTATATGTTACAGGTGTATGATAGAGTGATTCACAACTTTAAAGGTTATACTCTATTCATAGTTATCATAGAATATTGGGTATATTAACTGTGTTGTACAGTATATTCTTATAGCTTATTTTATACATAATTGTTTGTGCCTCTTAATTCTCTACCCATATACTGCCCCTCCCCCTTTCATCTTTCCATTGGTAACCACTAGTTTGTTCTCTACATCCGTGAATCTATCTTCTTTTTTGTTATATGCACTAGTTTTTTGTATTTTTTAGATTCCACGTGTAAGTGATATCATACAGTATTTGTCTTTTTCTGACTTATTTCACTTATGTAATACCACATCCAGATGCCTCTTAAACACTCCAGTGGACTGTCTTCCTGAGTCCCATCCCTGTAAGTGCCAATCTGAACTCTGGGCACACCACCTCACATGCTGAGAGAAACCCCTGCCCAGGTTTCTCTCTCCTATACCTCCTGCCGCCGCATGCCCGTGACCATCCACTGTCCTGGACCAACAGGCGCCTCCCAGCGCATCCTCCCACGGAGACTCACTTCACTCTAATTTAATGGAAGGTTTAAATGCCAATGCATCTTTAAAAAACATACATCTGATTATATCTCTTCTCAAAACTCATCCATGGCTTATATCTGTGAAAGTGAAAGTGAAGTCGCTCAGTCCTGTCTGACTCTTTGCGACCCCATGGACGGTAGCCTGCCAGGCTCCTCCATCCACGGGATTTTCCAGGCAAGAATACTGGAGTGGGTTGCCATTTCATTCTCCAGGGGATCTTCCTGACGCAAGGATAGAACCCGAGTCTCCTGCATTGCAGGCAGACTCTTTACCGTCTGAACCACCAAGGAATCCCATCTCTGTGGTTGCGACAAAATACAACATTTTTAGTGTGGGCTGCATGGACCTCCCTTTGCTGCCTCTGCTGGGGCCACATGAACCTCTGTTCCGCCAACAAGAGAAGCATCTTCCTACCCCAGGCCCTGTGTGTCTTGGAATGTTCCCAACCATCCTTCCTGCTAAACCCCTACTCATTGTTTAGGTCTGAGCTTAAATAAGGCATTTTGAGAGGAACTTCCTGACACACTCCTCAGCCATCTAAGCTATGTCTCACTGTTGCTTTCTCCCTTTACTTTCTCCTACAGTAGAATTAGTGATATAGTTTGTCGGTCTCTCCTGCTAGAATTCAAACTCCCAGTGGGCAGGGAGCCCGCGTGCTGTGCTCAACCCTGTGTCTGGGGACACAGCCCTGACACAAGTCCCCAGCACCCAGGAGGGGTCAATACACACACTTATCTGTTGAGTGAATGTTCAACTATGCCTCAGGGAGAGGCAGTTTGAAAGGTGATGGACCGAGTCCAAATCAACATGGCACTGTGACGACCTGTGTAGCTACCCCACCTTGAGTGTGAGCATGACAGGTATTTGCAGAATCTTTCCTGTCCCTCCCCTCACCCCTCACGCCTGCACACTCCCCACTTGCAGGAAAAGAGAAAGGGAGAAAGAGCAACCAATACTTTAAATGCCTGCTAAAAAGACCACCTCTTCCTCATGGACTCACAGGGCGCTTTGGGCAGTCTGAAAGCCCACAGGAATGAAAAGAAAAGGGCCTGAACTCAGAATTACACGGTCAGTGCCCCCGGCTCTGCAGCCCACTAGGTTAGGACCTGACATGGATGGTTTTGTATCTTAGAACTGTCATGGGCCCTGCCTATGATGCACACCTATTAGGAGACAAAATGAGCTAAAGTAAGTGAAAGTGCTTCTTATGCCATAAACCTACGATCACCACATAGAGGTGGGATACCTGTAGACTGAAGAATAGTAAAATGTTAGATATACTGATTTTGCTGTTTTTTTAACAACGAACAATGTTAACACCAGTTTTTTTAATATTATCTTACTGTGAGAATAATGAACAACTTGATATTCTTTCCACTTTAAGAAAGATGTTAAATATAGATAGGAACATGGTAGAAATGACTTAAATTTAGAAATATTACTTCCAACGTCAGCAATTTATGATCACCGTTACCCTACACAGCGCTTAAATTGTGTAAGCATTCAACTGACCTGTAAGGAATAACTTTCCAGGTTATGCCACACTAAAATCTATATTTTTTTTCTCATACTACTTTTATAACAAACCAACTTTATTTTCCTGTTTGTAAAAGTAATATGCATTCATAAAAATTCAAACAATATACAAATATAGCAAGAAGAGAAAATTATTCAATATCTTTTCTTTACCTACATCAAAAAATATTGTAAAAGTAGGCAGGATTTGCAAGTCATTATAAATATGTCTCATAACAGGGATCACTTGATGAGAATTTTAAAATCTCTCATACATGGGATTATTTCAAAAGACTTTCCACATTGCAAAAGCATACATTTTTGTTTAAGAGATATTTTAACTTATCAGCTATTAGTTCTTTTTGCTGATGTGTAGTTGAGAAGATCATTCTTTTTGGCTGAAAAATAAGAACTAAAATGTCCATTAGATATTTCAGCAACTTTACAATATATAGAACAGCTAAGATATAGATATTGTTAGCAAAGGGAAATAGCACAAGCATCCACAGTTATTTCTCAAATGTTACATTGAAGGGGCAGAAATAAAGCTTCACAGCACATGCTAACTTTGCAAAGTATTAACAAATACAGACATTATGCTGCATCTGTATTGCCACAAGGAAACAACTAAGATATTACTAATTTTAAATGCCAGGCTGTCAGCAAGAATGAAACTGAAATCCAGGGATGTTCCAAGAAAAGGCAGAAACATGCCTGGAGCACTGAGTAAACTTTCAGGCTGATGTGAATCACTGGACAACCCTGGGTTTCTAAATTCTTTTGCAGCCTACGTGTCAGGAAGAATAAGAAAGGGCTAATCCTGTTCTGTTAGAGAAGGCAATGGCACCCCACTCCAGTACTCTTGCCTGGAAAATCCCATGGATGGAGGAGCCTGGTAGGCTACAGTCCATGGGGTCGCTAAGAGTCGGACACGACTGAGCAACTTCACTTTCACTTTTCTCTTTCATGCACCGGAGAAGGAAATGGCAACCCACTCCATTATTCTTGCCTGGAGAATCCCAGGGACGGCAGAGCCTGGTGGGCTGCCGTCTATGGGGTCGCAAAGAGTCGGACACGACTGAAGCGACTTAGCAGCAGCAGCAGCAGCAATCCTGTTCTGTACCGCCACCTAGTGGACAACGACACCCACGCTCCGGCGCATTGCTCTCCCCAGTTAGATAAGGGGCTGATGAATACTGTTGGGACAAAGACGAATTACCCTTTGAGTTTTAGTTTAGGTTTGGACTTCAAATTTTAAAATGTCTGGTTAATGAAGAAAATCTAGTATTTTATCATCTTTGATAAGTTAGGAAAGAATAAGCAGCATTTATAAGCTGCATCTTTTCTTCTTTTCAAGGATTAAAAATGCATAAAGGTGTTGATATCTCCACTGAGTTGCCATTAATAATTAACTTTTAAAAATCTCTTTTTGTCCTCCTTCTCCGGCTCTTGCTACCTATTTCATAAGTCTTTGATACCAGCTTCAACAACTCAACCATTTGTTTTAAAGCAAAAAGCAATTCAAGTCCCCTTGCAAAGTATTTCAAACTACAACATGGGAGCAACACATGAGTGTATCCTGACATCAATGCAGGGGGTCTTGTCCAGCATTAAAAAATAAAATATTCATTTTTTGAGGAGTCTCCACACTGTTTTCCACGACACAACCGCACTTCTACGAGAAATAATCCGACAGTTGGACTCCCAGAAGCAGGAGGGGTGAGGTGGAGGTCAAGTTTCAGTTACAGGAGATCAAGAAGTTTCAGAGATCTGCTGACCAACATTGTGTTTGTAGTTCACCACACCATATTGTGCATTGAGCATTTTAAGAGAGTAGATGTCATGTTAAGTGTTATCACAATAAAAAAGAAATCATTCAGGAGAACAATGAACAACAAAGAAAAAAAGAAAGAAAAACAGACTAGCTTGGAATCTAAAATGTCAACCAGCCTCCCACACGTATGGTGAATGTAATTCTCTGAAACCTGTTACACGCACGTGTGTTATATGTCTTCTGGCATGAGGAAAGGGCTTTTCATCCTGTGGGACAAGTTCAAAAAAGTTCAAAAGGCCCTGCTCCATTGTTCTTAAAAAAAAACCAAATTACAGATAAAATCTCTGTTATATTGCAAATCGATTAGGGTTCCTTGTATGTAAACAGCTTCACTGTTTCTGAAACAGATGGTTTAAGATGCCCTGAGGCAGGTAACCACCAGCATACTGAGCACATAAGTGGCACTTGGTCAGCTAGTCTATCCTTTGTCTTTGATGTGAGGACGTGCCAGATGGTCTGGAAGCCTTGGTGAGGGGGCCCGGCCTCTGGAGCAGGACAACCATGGTTTTGAATTCCGAAGCAGATGCTTCTCACTGTATGTCAGCCTCTGTGGTCTCAGTGTCCTAATCTGAACGTGAAACTGTTTATGCTTACTGCGTGGAACTGTCATGAGAAGCGATTCAGACTGGTGTGCCCCGCACATGCAAGTGAAAGTGAAAGTTGCTCAGTCGTGTACGACTCTTTGCGACCCCATGGACTATACAGCCTATGGAATTCTCTAGGCCAGAATACTGAAGTGGGTAGTCTTTCCCTTCTCCAGGGGATCTTCCCAACCCAGGGATCAAACTCAGGTCTCCTGCACTGCAGGCGGATTCTTCACCAGCTGAGCCACAATACAGGAATGGGTAGCCTAACCCTTCTCCAGTGGATCTTTGGAAGAAACAGCCAGTGTTGCGCTGGCATCTTTTCAAACAGTTCTTGTCTTGCTTATGGCTCCAGATTTCTACAGCTTAGAACTGCAAATATCCCTACAAGAATTTAAAACTCTACTCCCAGTCAGGATTGCTTCTCCAGAGCAGTCCAGTGAGAGCCTGAACTCTGCATTCTCTGATTCTGTTTATGATTGAGTTTCTTACAAACTTCAGTGGAAGTGTTTTCCTTGTTTCTGCAGGGCCTTCTTTATTTTACAGAGAACACGGGTCTCTCATGGTTTTTCTTCTCAAAGTGGGATACCATCCTGGGGGGAGTGACCACTCAAATGGAACCACGGTGTCTCCTGTGAGCAGAGCAGGCCTGGGGAGAAAATGAGGACCCATCTTCTTTATTTGCTTTAAACTGAGGGGGAACTGACATGGAACATTACATCAGTGTCCAGTGTGCATCACGGTGACTCCACAGTTGTAAATATGTGAGACCATCCCCACGGTGAGTCTAGTGAGTCTAGTTAACATCCATCACCACACGAAATCACACGTCTTTCTTCTTGTGATGAGAACTCTGAAAGATCCATTCTCTTAGTAACTTCCAAACATATAGCACACTATTGTTAGCTGTGATCACACACCGTGTTTCCATCCTCAGGACTCATCTATGTTATAACTAGAAGTCTGACCTTTGACCCCCTCTCCTTTTCACCCACCTGCCCCGCCTCTTGGCAGCACCAGGCTGCTCTCTGAATCTGTGAGTCCAGCTGCATTCATGCCCCTTCCCTGCAGTCTCTCCTCAACCCTCTGCTCCCTCCTCTTAGCTCCTCCAACCCCAGGAGAACCTGAATGGACAGAATGTCGCTAAAAATAGCACCTGTCTTGCCTCTTGGTTGTGGGGGAGCTGAGAGTGAAGCTGTGAGGAGAGTGGGGTTGCACCAGTGTCCAGCGTTTTCATGTCATGAATCCATCTCGGGAACGTTAGCAACACGGGCAGGCAGTGAGGCCACTGGGGTCTGCTGCTCACCAGCGGTGCAACCTTGGCAATTTAGCAGACCTTGTGAAGCCTCAGTTTCCTTGGCTCTAAATCGCAGAAAGCAGTACCTCCCATTCACAGCAGATTTGAGAATTAAACAAGTAATGAGGGTAAATGTGCGGAAATAGATCCCAGCCACAATAAGTGCTGACTACCGACTGAATGTTTATGTCCCCCCACATTCACAAATGGGAGCCTACTCTCTGGAGTGATGGTATTTGGAGGTGGGGCCTTTGATTTTGTCATGAGGGTGGAGTCCCCACGAATGGGATTGGTGCTATTATTAGAAAAGACAAAGATCTCCCCCACCGTGTGGGGGCACCATGAGAAAATTGCTGTCTGCAAACCAGGAAGAGGACCCTCAGCAGACACAGATCTGCCAGCAACCTGCTTGTGGACTCTAGCCTCCAGAACTGTGAGAATAAATGCTTGTTGTTTAAGCCACCAGTCTAAACAAAGGTCTGTATAGTCAACGCTATGGTTTCCCCAGTAGTCACGTAAAGATGTGAGAGTTAAACCATGAAGAAGGCTGGACACCAAAGAATTGATGCTTTCAAATTGTGGTGCTGGAGAAGACTCTCGAGAGTCCCTTGGAATGCAAGGAGACCAAACCAGTCGATCCTAAAGGAAATCAACCCTGAATATTCATTGGAAGGACTGATGCTGAAGCTGAAGCTCCAATACTTTGGCCACCTGATGCAAAGGGCTGACTCATTGGAAAAGACCTTGATGCTGGGAAAGACTGAAGGCAGAAGACAGAGGATGAGATGGTTGGATGGCATCACTGACTCAATGAATATGAGTTTGAGCAAACTCTGGGAGATTGTGAAGGACAGGGAAGCCTGGTGTGCTGTAGTCCACAGGGTTGCAAAGAGCTGGACACAACTGAGCAACTGAACAACAGTATATTGACACAGATGGACTCCAGTTCTCATAATTAGGTGCTTAGTGTGTATTTGAAAATATATAACTAGCACCTCAGATCATTAATCACGGAAATGACAGTGTTTAAGACAACAGAGAAGTAAATTAAAAGTGAAAAGCTGAGCTGATTCAAAGAAAAAACACAGTAATATAGGAGGTACTCAACATTGACAAAATTGTGAGCACAGGATATGACAGACTTGGGTGTGAAACTCTGTTGGTTCTGGTGGAGTCTCTTCTGTGGGATAGTCCTTCTGTGGGGCCCACAGATGAATTTTCACAGAGAGCTGGAGCAGGAGAGCCCATCACTGGGCTGGGAGGGGTCCAGGTGCCCCTGGTCTAGTCATCTTTATTGTGCAAACAAGCTCACAGCTAGAACAGTCCCCTGGCTGGATACTCTGACTTGATGGAGGGTCTCCCTGGGGCTGAGCTTTCACATAGGAAGTAGCAGCTGCTGTTGGTGCTCACGTGCAAGGCAGGCAGGTTCCCCAAGAGCGGCACCTGCCACTGTGGTCACCAGGCCCTCATGGCCCCAGATGCCAGCAGACAATGTGGCTAAGAGGAGCCCAGATTCAGAGGCCTGGGATGAATGTTCTGGACAGATTGGAAGGGTAGAGGGAGAAGGCAGGGCAGCCTCTGCTTTCTAAGAGCCAGAGGTATAGCCACTTCCGGGAGGGGTTGGTTAAGGGAGGAGGATGCGTCCCAGTCAGTTCAGGCTCTGGTTGGTTTGAATCTCAGGAGAGGAGCCTTGGGGCCTTTCTCTGGTGGAAAGCCCAGGTACGAGGGCAGGAGCCGGTGCACCTACTGTCCTCAGGGGCCTGCTGGGATGCTAGAAAGCTTGGTCCTGGGCTGGAGCTGAGTGGAGGGTGGAGGGAGGCAGGTCCTACATGACCTGTGAGTCTCACTATTAGGGTCACGGGTGAGCCCACCTGACCTTCCTGGGACCATGTCTGAGGAGCTTTCCCAGCGTTCAACCCGAACCAGATGGGGTGGGGTCCCCCGAAGAGCAAAACCCTGGGGACTAGGAAAGGCACCTTCCTTCGAGCACAAGGACCAAACGTGGCCAGTCTCTACACAGGGTTTCTCAGGCAGCTGCCATCACCTTCCCTGACCAGAGTTGCAGGGTGGTTGGAGCAGGGTTTAGTAACACCAGGCACCCGGGCATCTCCACCATCAGCAGGAGACCTAAAGAATGATAGGATGGTTCCAAAAACTAAAACAAGGCATAGAGCAGACCATGAGCTTACCATCACTGAAGAAACATCCAAACAGTAAAGTGGAAGAATAACTGTCCAAGTCGTTGACATTACAGCATTTGTGACTATTCCTTATGAACAGTCAACTACAGAAGGAACGTGTCAGCCAGTTTTCTAGCAAGCTGATATCCTGGGATGCCTGGATGGAAGATGGTAGGGACCTCTTTGGTTCCAGAAACTCCTAGGTGGTACTTTTTCCCTGATTTTGACTGTTTTGGTAATACGAGTTGAAAGATGAAATATTATTATCATGACCCCATGGGGAGAACCCCAACCAAAGAAATCTGAAACATAAAAATGTTTTTTACCCCCTTAGATTTTGAATGCTAGTGCCAAATATTCAAATGTTGTGATTTAAAAAGAAATATTTTGCCTTTTAAATTTATTCCTGGGATGAGGGGAGGGTGATGTTTTTGCTTTCTTATGGGACTCTCTTTAAAATGTCTGTGTGAAGTTCCTCAAAAGTAAAATTTTTGCTCTTGAAAGGAAGAAAAGAATTTGTTCTTCCACCCAGTACTCAGGTCCCTCAGACAAGGTGCTCAGCCTGCCTGGCCAGAGGTGGCCTTGGGACCAAGCCCATGGTGTGTGGCGGAGACAAGACGTGTGTGTGCAGAAAGCTTGCCACGTGGTCAGGACTTAATGTGCAGTAGCTATTAGCTCTTGCTTTTTGTAAACCTTAAGCAGGTTTTTAAGAGTCCTGCCTCCCATGGTCTGTGGGGACATGAGGGAGAAGGTCGACGAGAGTGACGGTGACAGTGGAAGAGGCACGTGGGCGGAGTCCTGTGACCTTTGGAAAAGAAATCATAAGCTGCCCACCTCACCTATGTTGCCTGTCTTGCCAACTCAAAACCAACAGAAACACACAACTTCCAGGAATGGAAGACAAGAGGAGGCAGAGGGAGCCTTGAGAGATACCGAAGGAAAATGACGAGAAAAACTGACTCTAACCCCAGGTCTGCAGGGAAAGCCTCCATTTGAACCTCTGCTGTTTGAAGGAAGACAACCAGAAAAAGCAGAGAAATAGGGTGAACAAAAGAGGGTGAGAAAGTCATATATAGACTGGGCACCAGAGAGGTAAGTGCAGATGAAACGACAGTCCATGAAAAGGTAGTGATTTTTAAGGTGTGTAGGTACATACAATTCTGTGAAATATATTCCCAATGGTAATAATTAGAGGAGAGTTGGGCATAATTGGAAGATATTCAGTAAAGTTTAAAAAATGCTTAACTTCAATTAAGTACACAAAGCACTGCTCAATTAATGAATTTAACAACATTCATTGGGAGTCACTGTGTGGCTGCAGTGTCCTTGGCTCCTGGAACAGAGCAAGGAGGGAAGTAAATGTCTGTTGTGTGTCTAATGGTGACAAGTGCCACAGATAAACATGCAGTAGGGGGCTGGGGTCAGGGTGGCCTGAAAGGAAGCAGAGGGGAACCCTTTGGTATCTGGGGTAGGGGAGTACCAGGCAGAGCAGCAGTAGCTCAAGGGCCCTGGGCAGTGGGTCCAGGGGCAGGTGGGCAGGAAGCCAGAATGATGGGAGTGGGAGTGGAGGCAGTGAGGAGGGGAGTCAGGGTCAGCTCAGAGAGGCAGGCTGTGTGGGACCAGGCAGGGGTCATCTTTTAAATTCTGGCTGCGAACAGGAACTTCAGAGGAACTCCAGGGCAGGGTTGGGGGGCGGGGTTTTTGTGTTTCTGTTTAAGCCAGGCTTTAGCATGATGTCATTCTGGAGGGAAGCAGGCACGACGACATGTCCTCAGGCCCTGCTAGGACAGGCAGCCCGTCGTGGGCCCTGGACACCCGGCAAGCTTGTGCTGAGGGCACCTGACGGTCAGGCAGATCTGTCCCCTGAATTAAGCAGGTCACTGCAGAGGGGGCAGGAACTGCTTGCTGCCTGGCCATGTGCTGGGCACTCGACCCCGGACCCTCTCCTGCACGTGCTGGTGTCATCTCTGTGCTGCTGCTGCTGCTAAGTCGTGCCAGTTGTGTCCGACTCTGTGCAACCCCGTAGAAGGCAGCCCACCAGGCTCCCCCGTCGCTGGGATTCTCCAGGCAAGAGTACTACATGGGGGCAAAGGGAACTCGTGCCAAGGGGGGGACATTGTGTGCTGGGCTGTCAGCACTAAAGTCCTTGGTCTCTGACCCGAGAGTCTTGTCTTTTACCAGCCTCTAGGAAGCAGGAGCAGGGCAGCTAGTCAAAGTCTGAGTTGGGTGAAGTCTCAGTCTTTCACACCTGTGGGCAGACCGTGCCTCTCAGAGGGGCTGTGGGAGCCCCACTTGGGTGGAGGGGTAGCACGGGGTGAAGCAAGAAGGCTCTCAGGAGAGGTGGCCCGGCCGGCAGGGAGGGACTGGTCTCCTTGTGGAGACCTGCTCCTGAATGGAGCACTTGATGGGGCAAGTGAACAAAACTGATCCCGAGGAGCGGAAGGGCTTGGGCGAGTGCTCAGTTTGTCTACACAGCGGTCCTTTCCTCCCTCATGTTGTAAACGGGAGTCCACTCTACCGTCCTCGGGATTGAGTAAACGAAGGGACAGGTGGAAAGATCATTTTCAGAATAAGGGTAGCAGATAATGGCTGCTGAAAACCTAGGGAATCTTTGTTCCCTTCTGTCTAGGGAGGGACGAGTCGCCAGAGACCTTTACTTTTACAAACAAAATCCACTTGCACTTATTTTTAAGGAATTGAAGACGGGCAAGGATGCTGGAGTTCTGAGCCTCCCCACTGGCATCATTACTGGGAAGCCCCCCTCCCTCTGTGGATCCGATGCTCAGAGGCCCCGGCCAGCAGATACCCACAGAAGGTGCCAGGGAGCGCCGGGCCCTGGCAAAGCTGCTGACCAGCTAAGGGAACACAGGTTAGTCTTTCAAAGATGCAGAGCATTAATTTAGAAACATACCAAATTCCTGCGGAATTGCAACTGTAACCTTTATACTATGGGCAGTGCAATCCCTCGTCCCCTATTGGAGTGCATCCTTTTAAGTTGATTTCTACATTGAAAAGGGAGGGCAAGCATGACAGTGCTTCTAGAACCATCAACACAAAGATCTCACGGATGAATCAACATCACAACAACTTGTGGGAGTGAGGGAGGGGAAAAGTCCTTTCCCCCCAGGGATTTCCTTAGGCGTCTGTCCTGGGTCTCCTGCTGGTCAAAATCTATTCTTAGAGGAATGAAGGGGCGGGTCGGAATAGCACATTGTGACAAGTGACAAATGATACAGACGTAGGCTGATGGCGATCTGGGTCATCTGGTCTCCTGTTATTTCCCCCAAGAAAGAAGGAAATATTAAATCCAGTGCTTATCTTCATCCCTCTGAACATTCTGCCATCCCAAAGACATAAGAAAATAGACACATGATGAAATGTGGAGATCCCAGCAGCCACTTTGACACGAAGTAGGGAGCTCTGACTTCTACAAACACGGGTGCTTCTGTTTCTCATTTTGCGTCAGCTGAGTTAGAAAAATGTCTTCTCCCACACACAATTTTAAACATTTCTTACTTACCCCCTTTATGCACTCTTCCAGGTGTTCATACTGAAGGATAGGCATTATGTCCCAATCTAAAATCCGGAATTCTGGCATCCAAATTAAGTTCTAATTATTTCTATATTCTCTTGCTATCATGTCATACGACAAAAAATACAGTGATTGCAAACAGCCTTTGAATCAGATCTCCTGTAAAAGAGGTGGTGAATCCACAGAAGCTGCCAAATACCTTTTTATTCCAAATAACCCTAAAATTCTCATCTGGGTTTTACATTCTGTTTTCTGCTGCCCAGATGAACCTTTACTCTCTGGATCCAAAAACAATATAAGGGGGTATTTCCTTTCCAAACATCTTCAAATCCATGTCTCTTCTTAAAGATACATACTTTCTACTCATCTCCTTGGAAAAGACACTAATGATGGAAAAGACTGAAGGCAGGAGGAGAAGGGGACGACAGAGGATAAGATGGTTGGATGGCAT